>CM056812.1:7697500-12697500 GCA_029852735.1 Persea americana
GCAAATGATAGTAAATGCTTTCTCCGCACTTGGTCTCTCAGGTAACACCAAAAAACCAGCCACCACATGGTATCTGGATTCGGGGGCTTCTAATCATATGACAAACTCTTCCAAACAATTGTCTAAAATCAAACCCTATGATGGAAATCTCCAAATCAACACTGCCACTGGTGGTGGTATACCCATTACTGCATTGGCAAAATCTCTCACCCATTACCTTTGAATCATGTGTTTCTTTCTCCAAGATTACCTACAAACTTATTATCTATTGGCCAACTAGTTGACAATAATTCATCTGTCACCTTTACTCGTTCCGGTTGTGTTGTAGAAGATCAAGCATCGGGGAAGGTGATGGCAAAGGAACCTAAGCATGGATGTCTTTTTCCGTTGGAGATGTCTACACAAGATAGGCATTTAGTTGCTTCTGCTTTGTTTTCTGATTCTAGTTTTAATAAATGTCAGATGTTACATATTAGATTAGGCCATCCTAATTCACGAACTTTGCTTTCTTTATTTAAATCAGGTTTGTTACTTGACAATAAAGTTTCTCTTCAAGATGTTTCCTTTAATTGTTCTAGTTGTAAAATGGGCAAAAGCAAGACTCTTCCTTTTCCCATTCATGCATGCTTAACATTGAAGTGCTTTGATCTTGTACACAGTGATGTATGGAGAATAGAACATGTGACATCGCATTCTCATTTTAAGTATTTTGTCACATTTATAGATGATTACAGTCGATTTACATGGATTTATTTTTTACATTCCAAATCTGAAGTGTATACTACTTTTGAAGTTTTTCTGGCATATGCTGATAATCAATTTTCCACCTCCATTAAAACAATTCGCAAAGATTCTAAGGGTGAATATATCGCAAAAGATTTTCAAAATTTCTTACAACACAAAGGGATAATTTCTCAAAAAAACAAGTCCTTATACACTTCAACAAAATGGGGTGTCCGAGTGAAAAAAATAGACACCTCCTGGACATTGTTCGTTCACTCCTCTTAGAGTCATCGGTTGCTGCAAAATTTTGGCCTGAAGCTCTCTCCACAGCTATTCATGTTATGAATAGACTACCCTCACCTAGAATTCAAAATTAATCACCTTATTTTCATTTATGTCAGCAACCTCCCATGTATTCTCATCTACATACATTTGGTTGTATATGTTTTGTTCTTCTACCTTCTATAGAACGAACGAAACTCTCTGCTCAATCCTCCAAGTGCGCATTTTTAGGTTATGCAAATGACCAACAAGGCTTATTATATTATGATCCCAAAGTAAATCACCTTAGGGTTTCTTGCAATGTGGTGTTTTTTGAAAATCAATATTTTTTCCAACATCATCCTAATCATGATCAATCTCCTTTAATTTCATTTGTTCCGCACTTTGATGAGAACCCTCTTTCTCCTGTGGATAATACTAAGCTTATTCTTGTGAATGAAAGACGTAGAAGGGAAAATACTACTGTGCCCGAGCCTCCCGACAATATTATTTTCCCCACCCCTGATCCTACTCCTGCATCGGATATATCTCAGTCTGTTCAACTTCGCCGCTCATCTCGCATTTCTTGGCCTCCTGAGAGGTTTGGTTTCACCCACACATCATTACTCACTACTCCGTCGTCTGTTCAAATACCTAATCATTTTTTCCAGGCAGTGCAACATGAGTGTTGGTGTAAAGTTATACAGGAAGAACTTTAGGCACTAGAAGGAAATCATACATGGGATATTGTTCACTGTCCTCCATCAGTCAAACCCATTGGATGTACATAGGTTTACTCTATCAAGTTGAATCCTGATGGGACCTTGGCTCGTTATAAAGCTTGTCTAGTGGCTCTCAGCAACCGTCAAGAATATGACATTGATTACAATAAGACATTTACTCCGGTTGCCAAAATGACAACAATATGAGTCATCCTTGCTATTGCACCTTCACGGTCATGGCCACTCTATCAAATGGACGTGAGACGTGAAAAATGCTTTCCTCCATGGAGATCTTAAGAAAAGGTTTACATGCACCTCCCTCCGGGTTATAATTCTTCTTCCAAAACTAAAGTGGATCAGCTCCGTCGATCCTTATATGGTCTAAAATAAGCACCCAGGGCCTGGTTTGAGAAGTTTAGATCTACTATGCTTCATCTTGGCTTTGCTCAGAGCCCTTATGATCCTTCACTGTTCACAAATATAACTCCTCAAGGTACTACATTACTTCTAGAGTACGTGGATGATATCATCATCATAGGCACTCTAGTAACATGATTCGTGATGTACAAAGGTCCCTTCAGTCTACATTCCATATGAAGGATCTTGGCCCATTAATATATTTCTTGGGTCTTTCTCCATCAACTTAAGTATGTTACTGATCTCATTGAACTTGCTGGACTACATGAAGCCACACCTGTGGACACTCCATTAGAGGTCAATCTGAAGCTCCGAAAAGATGATGGCGATCTCCTCTCTGACCCAACATCTTTCAAATGCTTGGTCGGAAGTCTTGTCTACTTGACTATCACTTGACCGGACATCGCTTATGCAGTAAATGTGGTAAGTCAATTCATGACGACACCACGCCATCACCATCTGGTGGCTGCCAAACGGATCATACAATACATTCTTGGTTCCCCTACTCACGGATTATTTTTTCCAACTAGTACACTGCCTATACTGAGTGCTTATTCTGATGTAGACTGGACTGGCAAGTTGCCCAGATACTCGAAAATCTACTACCAGCTGGTGTGTTTATATTAAGGAGAATCACTTATTTCTTGGAATGCAAAAAGCAAGATAAAGGTCTCAAAATCTTCCACATAATCTGAATATCGTGCTATGTCCTATGCATGTTCCGAAATTCTTGGCTTCAGGGTTTACTTTCAGATATTGGCTTTTCTCATACATCAGCTACACCTCTCCATGCTGACAATATGAGTGCCATTCGGATCATTGAGAATCTAGTTTTTTCATGAACGTACAAAAAATATTGAGGTGGATTGTCACTTTATTCAAGATGAATATGATCGAGACGTCATTAGTCTTCCACATGTTTCCAGTGAACTCCAACTCGTGGATATCTTCACAAAAGGGTTACCTCGACATCGTCATGAGTTCCTGGTTCGCAAATTGCTACTGTTTGATCAGCATCGATTTGAGGGGGGATGTTCACAATAGCTGGTCCACGAGGCCCCTATAAAATAGGCCCAATTCATAACTGACCCATTATGGATATATTAGTTGACTCAATATTCCTTTAACATAAAAATTGGATTCTGATTCGTATACTTTACATATACAGCGATTGTAATTGGATTGTAATTGCCTTGATTAAAGGCTGAATGTGTTTATAAATGAAAGGAGGATTGATCATAGCATCATCCAAGTCTTCCACAAAGTCTTTTTTGTCTCTTCATGGTTGTATCAGACCCAGGTCCGACCAGAGCATGGTTTAAAAAATCGGCCAAGTCCGAGTTGACTCGGCCAAATCAACTTAGACTTGGCACATACCGAGCCGAGTCGAATGCGACTCAGTTGAGTCCCATGGGACTCGGCCGAGTTGCATTAGGACTCGGCCAAGTCCTCTGATGTTGGGACTCGGCCCGACTCGGCCAAGTCCCATGCGGCTCGGCGAGTCGACTCGGACTCGGCCATGAACGAGTCGGGTCCCGAGTCCGGTTTTTAAACCTTGGACTAGAGCGACCGCCCCCAAAAGCATGTACCTGGATCTGCCCCTGCAAAGCTCCTAGCCTGAGCCAACCCAATTGAAAAACGGACCAAGAATTCAAGCCACAGCCAGAGCCATTACTATAAACTAGCTAATTGACCTTTACACGAAGTCCTGAATACATTTTGTTAGGGCAGAACTCACCTAACACACTTTAAAATTTCTGTTTCCAGCCCAAAGGGGCAAAGCAGCGAGCTAAAAGCAGTTAACCCAGGCCTGCCTGACCCACTTGCTAAACCTAAATTTGTGCGTAACTTTTCCAGCTCCTTCATCCCCATTTTACTCACTAATACATGGAGCTGACATCCAAATTGATCCATGAAACCCTTGAGTTTGCGTAATTGACACAGACTGGAACCCCAAGGGCATCTGCTTTAGGTCAGGTCCAGCCACATCTTAACCAGAGTGTGCATGATCTGGTCTGCAACCAGGTCTGGTCCAGCTAAGGTTCGGGTCCCAGGGATCCAAACCTAAACTAACAGGACTTTGAAAACACATTCATTAGAACTTTTTGGTATCCGATTCCATACAAACAAAACATTCACATGCAGATTTTTCATATTGCTCATGTTTTTGTAACTTATTTGTTTCCCTTTTGTTTTAAACTAAATTACATAGAAATTGAATACATATTGTGGTTAAAAATGAAGATCAAATGTGCATTTTCAAAAATAGCAACAAATAATGTATTCTTTTTTTATTATATTTTCCTAAAAGAAAATATTATTGAATGTTCTTTTTTAGAAATTCACCTTTAATCTTCATTTTTAACCACACTATGTATTCAATTCATCTGTATTCTAATACAAACAAATAGGCCCTTATGGGGTTTTTTTTGTTTCTATTCATTTACATAAGTAAATGATTTACATGCATAACCATTACACATGTATCACATTTGTTTGTGTTAAATTAGACATGTGCTATGTAAATCGCACGAACATTTTCACACCTCCATCGGAGTGAAAACTATTCACATCAACTATTGGCAAAAGGCACTGGAACATGTTTTATACAATGTTTTTTATCCTCGTTTGGAGCCCATCAAAACCATGATTTTTCTCATTCCTATGGGCTCCATATTTGTAATGCAAACTGTTCAATTTGTTTATTGAACTAAATAACCCCAAGTCCTCGAAGCTGAGTATTTACATCTTCATAAGATTTTGAGTAATTTGAGAATAGGTCCCAACCTATAGACCTAGTTTCCTGAAATTATGTAAGCCCCAAATTCATGATCCAAAGGGTTCAATATTCTTGTATTAATGGCGAACTTCAAGATGTAAGGTTTTATATCTTAATTCTTCATGGACTTAATTTTTGAAAGACATCCAAAAAATCCAATACATCTAGAACCGTAGAGTAATAAATATATATATATAGAGAGAGAGAGCGCTTAGGATAAAATTTCGTAAGCTCACCCTTGTGGGGCCCACCCTTGGTCCATCCAAATGGACCAAACACACGAGCCCCGTGAATTGCACATGTCCACCAACTTTCAATCACATCCGAATTTACTGGACCATTAGATTGACTATGTACCGATCTAGAATGGACTATTGACCATTAAACTTTTGGGGCCCAAATGGAGATGATAGAAATAACGGTTGGTGCTTATTTTTTTGCAGAGAAGAGGTTACTAGGGAGTTCTTGAAATCCCCCCCATCCCCATGTGGATCCCCAGGTGAGCCCCACCACACACTTGAGCTTACCTTATCCTAACCTTGAGCTTAGGAAAGCTGAAGTAAATGTCAAGCCAGCCCAACCCATTTGCTAAAAGGACCATTATGCTGAATATGTTGGGTCAAGTCAGACCTTCAAGCACATATAGACCTCTGGCAAACCCATTTAACAATTTGTCCAAAACTAAACCCCTAGTATAGAGCAAGTCTAAATACATTCCAAATCCAACCTAATGTGGGGTGAGATAGCATAGGCACCTGGCTTACCTAAACCATCAACACCTGGGACCCAAACAAAAGAGAATTAAACATAAGTAAAAGAATTAATCAATTATTATATACTAGCAACAAAGGCCTGTGACAAGCCCGGGACAAGAAAATCAAAATATATTTAAACCTAATGCTTTCTTTACAATATGACAATAAAAATAAAAAAATAATAAATAGCGATAAAAGGCCGTGTTATATAGCATCTTCGTTTTGAATTTAAATTTGGCGGATTACTCTAATTTCAGAGTCCACTTGGTCGGATTGAAGTGGATACAATTGGGGCCCACAAATGATGTTGCACTCTAGAAATTGATTTTAATCACAAAGATTTAATTTTAAGAGATAAGAGAGAGTAAAGTTTCCCATTTAGAAAACGCATGGAAAGATAATTCAATAGTTAAGTATCCAGATGATTTGCTAGCAAATTACTAAAATTAAGGATTAGTTAAGATCCCATTAAAACTATCTAAAGAAGGATAATTCCTATGGGTATTTAAATCTATCTTAAGAAGGATAATTCTTAAATCTAAGGATTTATTAACTTGTAATTTGTAAGAAGAAACTGAATCAAAACGACTCCTAAAATTTAAGTTGATGAGATAAGAGTAGTAGATTTGAACAAATGGCATGAGAAAATATGGCAACTCCAGCAAAATGAGAGATTTAGTCATGTAGAAAGGATCAAAACCAATTCTAAGATTTAGGATAAAATGAGAAGCTTGCATGGGACTAAGGGAGGAGATTACGCGAGGTGTAGTGGCCCACGTCAAAGCAAAGTTGTGTCTATTTTTTCTAAGTATTTTACCAAAAGGAGAACCCCATGGGCAAAGGCCGATGCTAAACCCGGGACAAAAAAATAACAGAAACATCTTGAGAAAAAAATTTTACAAAAAACATGGTTGTCTCCCTGCCGAACATGACCTTGACCTCAATGGTATATTATTATTATTACTATTATAATACACGGAGAAAGAGAATAGAAACAAGTCATCTTATTGTTTCTATTTCTATAGTGGGGTTGGTTTGATCCATCCCTCACGTTTTTAGAATAATGGTATCTCTCAGTGATCTGAAACACAAAATCTGCATTAACAATTTAATCAAGAAAAAAAATATATCTGATCAAAACATGTACCGGAATGCGGAAGAATCTTGCGTTGGATCTCTAGAGACTTTTAGACCTACAAGAAGAAAGAAACATGTGAGCATAAAAATATAAAGAGTGGTGACGACAAACAAGTAAAAAGGAGGGGGAGAGAAAAGAGAAGGAGAGAGGGGAGAGGGGAGAGCGGAGAGGAGTGGGATTGAAGAGGGGAGAAGGGCAGCAGAGATGGTTGGGAGGACGGAGAAGGAGAGAAGACAGCGGTGGTTGGGTTTGTATGCTAATTTTGAGTAGTAAATATTTTTTACGAGTTAATATCTCTCAGTAACTAATAGGATTATTACTGCTTTTTCAGTAACTAATAGGATTATTACTGCTAAGTAAATGTACTAATTTTAAGGTATTAGAATCGGTTGATTTGAGAAAGATTTGATTTGACAAGGAAGTAGGGGATGACATTTAAAAGCATTTAAATTTACCATTTCTGTTTTATGCAAGTAGAATATATTATCGCTCATTAAGGTATAGAAATAAAGTTGAAGTTGTTGAAAAAGGAGTAGCTATAGATTTCCAAATTGGGGCCCAGAAAACGTGGCATTAGGATGAAATTTGTCACTCTTCTTTAATAAGTACAAGTAAATGGAGAGATTTTAGGGGCTAGGCATGAATAAATTATAGTCATCAGTGATGCGAACTTACAATATTCTAGCAAGATACAGAGAATTAAGAGGGTAACGATGAATAGATTTGAATAGTAGGGGATAATATGAGAACTTAAGCAAAATCTGAGATTTAAAGGATTGGAAGAAATAGATTTTGAGGACATTTACAGATGAAACTATGTGATGGGGAGAGTTTTTAAAAAGATTTAAGGGATTTAATTGAAATCTCCAAATCGTCATTATTTAAATTATTTGTGATGCCACGTGTCATTTTTTTGGAATGCTGACATGGCGCACTTGAAAAATCATAAAAATAGAGAGCGCTGATGTGGCACTCTCCAGAGCAAGGATCCCTATTGCTTTTCTATATAAATATATATAAGGCATAAGGGCCTGGGAGCTCTCCGTTTTGAAATAGAGCCTCCTCAGCAATACCACCTCGCCAGCCACATGTCAACCAATCATTGGGTGATATTGAGGGATTCTTAAAATCATAGATCTTCCCTACAATCTAGGGCAATTCATATCTCTACACGCTTCCTACTTTCTTAAAAATCTACTACAATTCAAATCTCAATTATTGGCAATTTAAATCTCTGCACAATTTCTCGTTTCTTTAAAATCTTTCAAATCTCTACAAGGTTGTCTTCATTCATAAAAGGGAAATTTTCAAAAAAGTATAACTTTTGACTCATTTTTAATAAAAGAGTACATGAAGATTTGAATATTTCAAAGAAGTATAAAAGTTTTCCACAATTCTTTCAATCAAGTCCTCTCCATAAAAAGATTATGAGAAATGATAAAAATACACTTAGGTCATTTTTCAAATTTTCCCTTTAATAAATCATTTTTAGGAGAAATGATCAAGTCCGACCCAGATGACCTAGTGGAGCGCCCACTTCAACTACCATTATACTACATTAAAGAGGGAGGTTTAGGCTTTAATTTTGGCTGTCGGTTGGAACTTTGACCGTAAGTTATTCTGTTTTATATCTTCTCTCCCCACTCATGTAACTACCCACTTCATCATATTATCAAAACCACACATAACCACCCCCACTTCTCTTTTACTGCAAAAAGTCCATTCAATCCAAACTCTAACACTCCCTCTCTGCTCAAATTCTCCTCTTTCCACCACTAGCTTTTAGATTATATAAACAGGTACTCTTATAACCTTCTTATTCTTTTATTTTCTTTCTAAAATCTATGTATTCTCTTAATGCATTAATATCTAAATTGCAATAATGGCATATCCGTGCTCAGCACTGGTTATTATGCTAGTGGATATTTAAAAAACGAGGATTCCAAATGACTAAAAAACTAGCTTCATTGAATGGCTATGATCATTAACATGGAGATGGCCAATTTTCAGTAGGGGATACTTTTGTCATTTCTCAAAAAAAAAAAAATTATGGAGAGGACTTGATTGACAGAATTGTGGAAACCTTTTATACTCATTTGAAATATTCAAATCTTCATGTACTTCTTTTAAAATGAGCCAAAAGTTTTATACTTTTTCTGAAAATTTCCCTTCATAAAGTCCTCCTTTGTTAAAAATTCTACAACAATGTAATCCTTTTCTCTAAAACCTCAAATCTTTACACAGTTCTCTCGATCCATAAAAATAATACTTTGTTAAAAAATTGAAGACAATGAAATCATTATCTCTAAATCTCTCTTTAATGGCAGGAAAGGAACTACAAGGCAATTCCAACTGGCCCGCCACTTGTCAACCAATCACTGAGTAAAATCATAAACCTTCCCTAAAATCGAGGGCAATTCATATCTCTACACACTTCCTACATTCTTATAAATCTACTGCTTTTGAGGAAAAAAAAATCCACTATAATTCAAATCTCTCTTATTGGCAATTCAAATCCCTACACAATTTCTCCATTCTTAAAATCTTTCAAATCTTTACATGGTTATCGTTCCTTTTTTTTTTTTTTTTTTGGTAAATAAGAAATTTCATTAAAAGGGAAGAAAAGCAACATCTTGTCTAGCAGAGTAGCAAAGTTTAGCAATTATATGCGCCTGCCTATTCAGGGCCTTGAGAATATAATCAAAGTCTACAAAATAGAATAAAGGAACCAATACTTTAATGCCTATGCCTAAAATAATGGAATTTATGGACCAATCATAATCTCCCCTCAAAGCTTGCACCACTTCTTGTCCATTAAAACATGAACCCTATCAAAATTATTTCTCCTTACCTTTTCTAAAGCGGCTAAGACCGCCCTCGCTTCCGCTTCTTTTGAAGAGATGACTTCGGGTCCTTGGATACCACCTGCATCCACAATAACACCATTTTATGCTATAACACATTCAAAGGAGCACATGGCTCTCTTGATTCATAAAAACCATGCTTTGCTAAAAATCTACTACGACGCAATTCTTATCTCTAAAATTTTAAATATCAATACGGTTCTCTCCATTCATAAAAATCCTGCTTTGTTAAAACAAAAACTCAATCTTGAGTGCTAAGTGCTAACCCACATGTACTTGTCAAAACGAAATCGAAGATCTATTTATATTGCTTTGGTATTAAAGGGATTGCAATAAACAAGAAGCACAAACAACAAAATTGTATATAACCAGACCACAAAAAAAGAGACAACCTCACTTAAACCACTCAAAATTGGCATCATTCACAAAGCTAAATTTAACGAGTCGTTAAAGATCTATTTATATTTTCTTTGATTGAAAGAGAACAAAAGCTTGCCCGAGCCTTATTCATGAGATAAATTTCTTGATTGCACAAAAAGAAAAATGTAAGCTGTAGTATAATTTTGCCATTCAAAATAAAATTTTAAACGCGTCTCTTTGTTTCTAAGTTAGGGAGCGGATTAATCCTTCTTATTAGGTTCTATTTGTTTGAGTCTTTTCTTTCCCTTGCTTGAAGATATTATAACATTTCTGTAATATAGCCTTGATATAAAATTAATAGAATATTTAATGTAAATTAATGTTATTGTGATATTAACTTAATATTATCATAATTAATGTTCTGCGAAGAGGTACCTCTTGCGGTTTGTGTGAGAGGTAAAAATCAAAGCCCATTGTGGGATCCACTTGGATACACTTCAATCATTGGCAGAAAGTGTGACGAAAAGGTCAAATTATGGATATAATTATGGAAAAACCACCTCAATTAGATGATTGCGACAATTTATTTAGGCTTGTTGAAGTTTAGTGGTCTCTTAAGTCACATTTTTTCATGAAATTCAATCCAACAGTGGGTATAATTCAGATTTGTGCCAAACTAGGTTGACTACAACTTCAATTTTTTTTTCTTGAGATTTTTGAGAGAGAGGAGGGTGTGTTGGGTTTCCCATGTAATGGTGAGAGGTAACCACCACCACCCCCCCCAAACCCAACTACATTACTATTAATGATAATATTAAAACTAGTATAATATTTGATTCTATATGTTTACTTATTCAACTTGCATTATAATATTCAGACACTATATAAGATGGTTGTTCTTCATATTTTCTAATTGAGTCCTTGTTCAGCACCGGTCTCTTTCGCAATTTATTTCTCCTAATATTCTTTGAAATACTCAAGGGTGCGTTGGCAATGATGAAAGAGGGAGAGAGATTTCAACAAGACCTAAGGTTCTGCAAACTATCAACCTGATTAGATCTTTAGAACCTCTCGATGCATGATCCTCAAGTTAATGACTTTAAAAGATATCATTTTTATATTTCAATTAATGTTCAATAATGGTTGAATAAGTGTCAAGGTTATCATTATTTTGGCAGGTGAAGGCAAACCTTGAGTACATCATTAAATGGGAAGGGCCACATACAAGAATTGCCCTTCCGTTGTATGATGTGTCTTCAAATTCTACTCAGCGGGAGTTGTGTCCCAATCATAGGATTAAGCATATGACTAATAATGTCATAATTGCTCCATTGTAAGATTGAGTATGAATTAATAATCACATATACTCAATCTTACGGTGGGACCAACCCTTAATGGAGAAAAAATCTGAAAACATAACATAGAAGTGAGAGGGCAATGGCTTTGAGTGCTTCAAATTTTTTATAGCTAGGTGCCAATGTGGAGTTCCACTCCCCTCACTCACTGAGAGTTTGCACATGAATGGGACTCTAGCCTCGGCAAAAAGACATTCATTGTGTTGCTTGCCAATTACCCTTAAAAAGCCACAAAACAAGGGATGTGTTTTTCTTTAAAAGCCTGAGGGCCGGGCTTGGAAATATTAGGCCCGGCCTGACCTATTCCTTTTATTTTTCTTATTTATATATGTAGTTTTATTCAAGCATATATGTGAATTTATTTGAGCAGGATTCTTCTATGGGTTATTAAGTGGTTTTTATATTAATGTTGTTTATATGATTCTTATGTGGTTTTCATTTGATTCTTATGTGGTTTTTGTATAAATAAGACATGCATTATTGATATGTGATTCTTTTGCAATGGCTGATACACTGAAAGTTGTTGAATATGTGGAGTTATTTACTATCAAAATATATAGTTAATTTATTTGAGCATAATTGTTATGTGAGTTTTCATAAGCAAGTGATCACTGCTTTACATATAAGGACTACTGTTTGGCCTCATATTTAGATTCAACTCCATTGGCCCAATTCAGGGATGAGCAACAATATAGAGCAAAGGATGTGTTTATGAAGCAGGTCAGGTTATGAGTGGGCAGCAATGATCTTTGGGTTGGGGAGGACAAGCTGGCCTCTACTTTTCCGACGTTGTTCCATTGTGCTTCTAACCAAGAAGCTAAAGTTATCGACTACATGGAGAGGAAAGGCAACCATATCAATTAGGGGCCTACTTTTAAAAGGAAATGAAAGATGTGGAGTCCCAATTCCACAAAATGTTGATAGTCTTTAGGAGTGTCTTACTGTCTTCATCCCTAGGGAGGGCAGAGATACAAGAATCTGGACGGCTTCCCCTTATGGCCTCTTTCCGGTGGTGAGGTGGAGGAGAGCCACTCTTTATGGGACAGCTTGTGGACCATGAAAATTCCACCTAGAGTAATAACATTTGGGTGAACTGCACTGTTTGGTGGGATACTAACAATGGACAACTTATGTCAACATAAAGTGATTGTAGTTAATGCTTTGTCCGATGCGCCTCACAAGTGAGGAATCTATTGACCACTTGCTTTTAATTGTCCCCTTGCCCAGCGCATATGGAGATCGACTTTTGCATGTTTCCATTTCTATGGCCTCTTCCAAACTCTATCCCCTCTTTGTTTGATTTTTGGAGACTGGGGGTGGGCTCAAAAAGAAGAAGAGTGTTGTGGAAACTTTCTTTCTTAGAGGCCATATGGTCCTTATGAAAAGAAAGAAACTTGAGGTGTTGCTTTGAAGGAAAATCCTCAGATGCAAGCACAATAGTGGATAGTGCTAGGCATCTGGTTCTTTAGGTCTCCCCTCTACCTTTATTTAAAGGCATTCCGATGAGTTCCATTCTTCTTAATTGGGATGAAGTGGGTCTCTCCCACCTTATTTCTAGGCGCATCTTTCCTAAATGCCACCTGCCTCCACATGGAGATTTGGAATCAGGACCCTCTTAGGCTTTTGACCCACGATGACAGTGAGTGGACCAATCACGGTCCGTCACGTCACCATGGGGATGCCTGCCTCCACGGTGGCATGGGAGACAGTGATTGGTCCACTCACGGTCACCATGGGAAAAAGCCTCAAAGGACCCAAACTTAGGGCTTTGAAGCTTAACTTTTATGGGAGCGCAAATGGAAATCTGGGTATGGCATGTGTTGATGGTATCATCCGCAATGAAGATGGAAACATTATTCTATCTTACTAGGCCCAAGCAGGTGTTTGCTCAATCAATAAAGCGGAACTCCTAGCCTTGAACATAGGTCTTCGAGATGCTTCTCTCCTCCATCCTCAGCAACCCTTTATAGAAGGGGATTCTTCTTGTGTTATCAAGTGGGTCACTCGGTCTTTTTCTTCTCCTTAGCATCTTGCAGACATTATACAAGAGGTGCTTCAGTTGTCAGGAGATATGAATGTTTCGTTTCATCACATTATTAGATCAGCCAATGCGGAGGCAGATCAACTCACCAAAGAGGGAGTTCTTAAATCTTGTTTGATCATTTCTACTGCTTCATATGTTTTTTTTTTTTTTTTTGGTTGATCTCTGGCTTTTTTGGGGCTTTGGCTCTCTTTCTTTCAGCTTTGGTTTCTCTTCCCCCTTGCTTTTAGTGGGGGGTTTTTTTGTGTTCATAATAATTCTCATATACTATATGGGTTTTTTTAGTAATGAATAGTCACCTTTTTAAAAAAAACGTGGTACAAATCCAATTTCCTCTAGGTCAATTTTTTTCGGTATTTAATTTATAAGAATTCGATACAATGAATTCCATAATGGGGCTAAAATTGATGAGTTAAAAAATTAAAATTCACTAATACTATCAAATACTCTTCTCTAAATGATTGCCAAGACATCACCCAAAGTTGAATTGTATTAAAGTGCTACTGCTATGTTACTCATTCCATTGCATTGATGGTCCCAACCTGGCAACCTTAAGGAGGGTTAATGTCAGGTTTACATTTGGTGCATAATGGCAGTGCAAAAAAATAAAATAAAAATAACAATAAATAAATACAATATAATATAATATAATAATAATAATAATACAAATTGATTTTCTTTTTAGGCTATCGGGGGAGGCAGGGGATGAGTAAGGGCCTAGTAGGCCTACTTAGCACAGGTCCTACGAGGGCTTTAGCCCACCCTGCATCCGTCCCACATATGCTGAATATAGGACTTCACCACCACCTGGCCCATTGACAGGCCTCAACGAGCTTTTGGATAGACAGTCCGGATTGTCCAAGCCTTTGTCTTGGCATATTCCAAAATTTTATCCAAATAGGACTTGGTCCCACAATAAGTTGATATTTTGAAAAAAATTGATTAATGAAATATACAAAAGATTCTTCTTCTTTTTTTTTTGTTGGAAAAAAGATTCTGTTAATCACATTTTAATCAAACCACCAATCATACAGTGGAATCAATTCCAATTGGAGAAAACTTTGGTAATAAGTAATAACCAAATATCAAACATGCAACAGACCCAATGTTAATCTCCCAAGAGGAACCAAAACAATATTATTGAGATAAGGGTGGGATGAAGGAGTAGATTAGAAGGAAACAATTAAGTCAAACAATTAAAAAAAAAAAAGAAGGCGTTAAAGCCTTCACAGTAGAAACCACGTTAAAAGTTCAAACATACAATTGAAGGATAAACTTCTCTTCCAATCCAACATTTACACTCTTATTTCAAAAAAATAAAAAGCTCAATTCTAATGAAATTACAACTCCATTGTCGAAATGAAAAGAAACTCCAACTGTCCAACCCTTATTAAAAAAAAAAAAAAAAAACACAACAAGAGGAAATATAAAATATCAAGAGGCTTTGATATTCTCATGATAGGAATGGCATAAGCATAAGAAGGGCCATCCACGGGTTTAATCTTGGACTTTGGTGGCCCCTTGATGGTCAGGAGTGCACAATCTGCATCAAGCACAAAGACTAGTAGATCTCAACAAATATAAAAGACAAACTCATATCCTTTTGTTTTGATAGTATGTCTTCTTCTTTTTCATCACCGTCCTCCTCTATTGAATAGGGAGAAACTTCATCCTACCAACCTTTCCTCTCCCACGATACTTTTTGAGAGAAACTAAGCTCCCCACATGAGCCATGACACCCAAACTACAAACAAGACGACTATCGTCATCAAATTCTTCTCTAAGACAGGGAAGGTCATTAACTTGCATGTCATCTATTAAAGTCTCATCATCAAACGGCCAATAATTCAAAATAGCATATGACCAAGTGGGCATTCTCACATTAATTTGTTTAGTCCACGACTCTCTCACATTGTACTCTTTCATCACCCAAACATGTATAGAGCGATCCACCCCTAACTGTTGGGCCATTGTAAGAAATCCCTTCCAAGCCATCAAATGTACATTATAGTGTGAAGTAAGTTCAGGTGTCGGCACAACCCCAAACTGCTCATCACTCATGTCCAAAGAGGTGATGTGCATGGGTGGTTCGCCGCAATACCAATGAAGAGATCCATTTACCAATACATCTGAGAAGTTACTAAAAAAACACTCCCATCAAACCACGAGAAATTACCAATTTGTCTCCATGCATTTGTCCCTAGAGTGTGTACCTCAATTTTCCATGAAAACGGCGCTTCAGGTTCACGCACCCCTCTCACCACCTTATATTCCTTCATTACAGAGTCGAATCCAATACCTATTACCCATGCATTACAGTTTCTCTCTCTCGATGGAAGCTTCTTGCATTCGCCAGTGATTGGATTGGATATATACACTCGATCCCCCCGATGAAACGAGATACATAGCAAACCATTGCACGATCCCAAAATGCAAGGACGGTGCTTGGAACAGGTATGATCGGTGAGCTTGGCATCCATCACCCTCAACTTGCGATGACCCAGCTCCTCTTTCAACCAAATATAGATTTACTTCTGGTGAATTGCCTCGAGAGAATATCAGAAGGGTACTATTCTGATTCTCCAAGGCTCGATTGTGTTGCATGGTGGCAAAAATAGGGTTATGAAATATTATATCTCGCCATGCCTTCGAAACCAGAGCACACTGGAAGAGGGAATAGATTGGTAGCCTAGAAAGTATGTCCATAATAATATCTTCAGGGACAAGTTGTATGTCAATGCGTCGGATTCCATCCCTTCGCTTCATTCTTTTGGTACTCGAATCCTAATAAGTAGGCAACAGAGAATAATTCTTTACCAAGTCTATCAAATAGGATTATCTTGATGCTTGCTTTAGAGTAAACATCTCGAAAAAGAATGTAATAGAAGATAATCAAAACTGTTGGAGATTAAATAGAAAAATTGTGAAGGATGTGGAACTCCCTCTCTCTCTCTCTCTCTCTATATATATATATATATATATGTAAATATATATATGTAAATATCTATATAGGAATTCTCCAAAATGCAGCTTTTTTCCCCCTTTCTTTGTCGTGGGGCCCACCAAAAAAAAAAGGGTGTGCATACGATAACTTCTAACGACAATGTAGTCAAACCATGTCAATTTTCAAAAGTCTTTGGATTATGTTTTTAGTACTCAGTCTATAAAAAAGAAGAGAATTGAGCACCAACAAGTCTAATTTAAACAGTGTGTGGCCCACGTCTGTGAAACTTACTCTATTAATGTGAAAAGAGCCAGAGGATTGATCATGTTTATAGATACAATGATAATATCTATAGATGCTCAATCCAACTCGGAATATCACTGTGGTTGGAGTAAAATTTGGTCTAGTTTCTTTATAGAGGGTGGTGCACAATATAGCTTTGTTTAAGCAAAGGGTGCCACACATGTCAAAATCAAGGGCTTAACTGACATCAAAGTGATAGCAACATAATATCATTTCTTTGAGAAAATTTGATATCATTTTCATACAAATAATAGAGGACCAAAATTCACATTGATTATTTGACCAAGGAAATGCAATCAATAGCCATGTAGATGTTACTTGGACCAAGCTAGATGAATGCCTATCAGAGAGGGTGGTGCTGGAGGAGTCTCATATAAATAGGGTTTGGCAAAAGTGAGCCCCACCAAATTATGAATTATCCAATGATCCCAATCCTTTATTTAGCAAAAATAAAGTCTTAAACTTTCAAGTTTCAACCATTGATAGACATGCATCTAATGATCTTGGCCATACAGGTTAAGGAATATTGGGGAAAAAAATTAACAACAAAGAAATAAAGAGAATGACAGGTGAAAAATAATCAAATTTAAAGGCTCTTCTCCAGATGTTACTGAAAAAAGTTATACTAAATTGCTAATACTAAATATTTTATTTCTGCGAAAAAGTATTTCAATGCTATCATGGTAATGCCATCATATCTCACCTGGGCTGATAACTTCAATTTATCATGAAATATTTTCATTTGAGGAAGAACCTGTAAAAACATGCAATGATTGAAAATAGACGTGCAGTTAGTCTATGCTACCCACTGGTCCTTTTAGATAAAAAAAAAAAAAAAAGATGCTAATTACCAAAATCATATTCATTGGATGTTGTCTATAACAATATGATCTAAAGTTGTGGAATCAGAATATAAGTAATGGTAAGACTGTAAGAACTACTCTCAGTATTAGAGAGGTTTAAAAATCAAGTATGTAAGGACAAAATTACTTTAGTGTTACGGGCAAAATTACTTGGGCCTGTTTGATAATTTTATCATAAAATAAAGGTAATGTAAAGCATCAAATCAAGAGAATATAATATATAAGGGGGTTATGATAGTGTTTGTCTTTAGTGGATTGGTAAGGAATCTTTTTGAATTTTTGTGTAAAAAGTGAGTATTTTTTTGTCATTTAGTCGATAGAGGAGGTAGCCTTTTGAACTTTTTTTTAAAAAGGAGGAGGAAACTTTGAAGATGTGCACTTTTGATATGACCCCTTGTCTGAAAAAATGGAGGCTTTACGTTACTTTTCCTTTACTAGTAAATTGCAGTGTCACACACACGGATCGTGTGCGAATAACTTAGATGTGTAAGGACCGCCTGAAAAGGCCTCTTATGATCAATTTGAATTGTACACACCCACCGTGAATGTCACGCGCACACCCGCGCACATAAAGACAGCCTCAAAAGGCCTCCTATGATCAATTTGAATCGTACACACCCCTGAATGTCATTGATCCCATGCTTTTTCACACGGATCTAAATGGGATTCGGATAATAAATAAATAAAAAAAAAGGATGCATTTAAATTCTTTACACTAAAGGGCAAGAGATGAAGGGGGTTAGGATGATCAGATGGACATGAAATTCTGCACAGAGGTGGGTCACAACCGGATTTCGATCCCCACTACCCCATTAATCGACATTGTCCTGGGTGGACCCCCGTAAGGCTGTGTGCAAATTGCATCTTTTTCTTATGCGATTGTGCATTTATTGAAAGGAATGCCAATGTATTAAGCAACATTGCAATAGGAAAGCAGTTAAATTTAATGGGATTTGTAAAACAACTGAATGGGTTTTAATGGATTATAATTTTGGGGTGATTCAATCAAAGTCATTAGCATTCAATCCATTAGGAAATTTCAATCTAGTGTTTTTTTTTTATTAGTTGCTTTTGACTGGAATGCCCTCACTCCATGAAAAAAAAAAAAAAAAACTCATGTTTCCATTCAACGATCAACATTCAACAGTCTTAACTGATATCCGGGATTGGGTTTACGGACTAGGGATTAGGGGCTTAGAAATCAGGGTTTACAGTTTAGGAATTAGAGATAAGGGTCTGGCTACGACTAGGGCTAGGGGCTTAGAGAGAGAGAGAGAGAGAGTGAAGATGACTTACCAGCAACAGCCGCCGAGCGCAGGAGGAGGCAGAGGACTCGATGGTTTTTTATCATTCGGAGGATAGAGGAGAGTGAGAGAGCGAGAAGATAAATAGAGGGCTTCCTCCGGTCTTCCTATTTGTGTTGTTTTACCCAAAGGACCCTATATTTTCAGACAACCTCAAAAGGATCCTATAATCATTTTTTTTTAGGGCTAGGGCTTCCCGTGGTACATGACTATGACCATGACTATTTTTCCATCCGCACGCACGAAACCCACACACACTACACCGAGTAAGCTTAGGGTAAGATTTGAGCACGTGAGGTGGGGAGTAAATCCATGCCTTATACTACTCACAAACATTGCAGGTGGATCGTTGTAGATTCGCTTTACCCTATATTTTTCTTTTCGTTTTTTAATTTTTACTGATATATCCTTCATAATAATTGAAACTTTGTTATTCTACTAGTCAGGATATTGTATAGGATAGCGTTGTTGAATGAGGGTAGGGGTGTTCATGGCCCAGGATGGGCTAGGGTACAGCATATCAAGGCCCCGCCCGGCTTTAGAAACATTGGCCAAGGCCTAACCCAAGCCTAATACAGGTCATAAAACTTAGGCTAAACCAAGCTTCTCAACACTTCTATGGCCATTAGAGAACTACTTAAATAAATTACATGCATTTCTTACATAAATCGGGCCAGTCTAAGCTATGAGCTTTCCATCGCTTAATCCAAGCCCAACCCGATTATTAATCGGGCCCTGATTATATATCCAAGTCCGACCCAAAAGCAAGCTAGGCCTGGATTAGGCTTAGGCTGGCCCTGCCCATGAGCACCCCTAAATGAGGAAGTTGATTTTGGGTTTTTGTGGTGCCTTCCCTTTTTTTCTTTTTGCTCTTATTGCATCATTATCATCTTAGTTGTTCCTTTGTGCCTTTTTATTTAAATTTATTTACTAAAAGAATTTGGATGCCCATGAAATAGACCCTTGTCTTGTATGGATTGTTGTATTGCGAGGTACCTAGCAAAAAACTATGCCATTAATAAGCCCACCAAATGTGGCCACAATTATGCTGGAGGCACCAGCATGAAGTTAACTTGGCAATGCATTGCCATGTATACCCTTCATTACCACTCTGTGTAATTGCGATCCAATTTGCAGTCAGCTTCATCAATGAATTAGGTGGCTTACATTTTCCACACAAATAAAAGAGTGGTGCTAGGGAGACGAAGACAATTGTTAAATGAAGAAATGAACCAATAGGAGATGGTGCTTTAGAGCGAAACACAGGATAAAGTGGAGGTAGTAAAGGAAATTGAGATATGCTTATGAGATGCCACTTCAAGGGCCTGTTTGTCTGCACTAAAATAATTAGGATTTGAATATATAAGATTCTACCATTAGTTGTTCAAATTTAAGATCAAAGGTTAGTTTTCAAAAATGAGCATCTAATAATATTTTCTTTTAGGAAAATAAAATTAAAAAAAATAGGAAAAAAAAAAAACTACAAGGATCGATGATGGTTGGTATATTTATTTATCATCTTCTTTTGATTCTATTTCTCAAGGAGGAAAGGTTATTTGATGCTCATTTAAAAATTAAAAACTGATCTTCATTTTTAGTCACTTGTGGATGAGTTTTATGTATTCAACTTCTATGTATTATAATGCAATCAAAAAACCTAAATGATTGCATTTGCAAAAACATCTTATGTGACTATGGCCTTATGCTATATGAATGGAGAACTAAGGATTAGAAATCTAAAAAGAATTTGATTTGATGGATGGCATTTGGCTTTAAATAAGATGGTTAAGAACATTTAGTCCATCCAAAATTTTCTCTATGATTAATCAGATACTGTTCTTTTATTT
Organism: Persea americana; assembly: GCA_029852735.1. NCBI lineage: Eukaryota > Viridiplantae > Streptophyta > Magnoliopsida > Laurales > Lauraceae > Persea > Persea americana. The sequence continues at coordinate 7,718,177 of CM056812.1, forward strand.
GTTGGAGCGGCCATGTGAATACAAAATCTTCTTTAAAAAAAAAAAAGGAACAATGTTGTAGTTGTGAAACTCAAAGAAAAACAAAAAATAGTGTTTGAAAATCAACTTGGCCACACAATGTATTCGGCACATGTGAATGACAAGACTGGGGGTATAAGATTGTTTAGTCTATCAGCTATCCTACTCTAAATCCAAACCTGTACTTTCTTTCTCTCACACGCAACATAAAACCCACCCTCCTAATCCTCTGGTTGAACCCATTCTAACATTATCTTGACGTCAATCTTGCAGAAGGTGTGGACAACCAATTCTTGAATCCAGCCATTGATGCAAATACAAATTTTAATGACTACTGTAGTTTCGTACGAGGTTTTGGATAGTGATTATGACGATAATGATGGCAATTACAATAGTTGTGCTGACTAGATGACTCATATAGATGTGTAGATGAACTTTTTTTTTATAACGGAGGGTGTCCCAGCCCTTTAGACCGGACTAATCCCTAACAGAAAATGATGAGTTCTGCCGGACTAATCCCTAACAGAAAATGATGAGTTTGAAGAACATTTGGAGGGTTCTGCTCATTATATGTGGAATGGGAGAGTTGCTTGGAGACTATTTCTAGGGAAGATGCTTACCTATCAACGGGCCCATAACACTGGTATCTAGCTTGCACATAATAGGTATTGGAGCCATTGTCATCATCATCCTGTTTGCTTTATGAAGAGCTAGGAATCTTCAAATCTTCCATGACCTGAATCTTGAGTTTGTATCCGCAACAGCACACAGAGATGTGGAGAATGGAAGCTTACCCCCTAGTCGTATATCCTCCTCTTTTTACAAAGCACACAGGCAATTTGCTACTACCTTTCACCAGTCTTTCTCCCCTGCTTTTTGGCTGGTGCAGTCCTTCAATTGTTTGCAGCTACTAATTGCTGTTCGCTTTCCATATTTTGCTAGTTGGATTTCCCTCTCTCAGCTTCTTTTTCCTTCCCTCTTTCTGCTTTTCTTGAGCCTTGTATAGCTTTGTAAATGGTTGTATTTTTTGGAACTTAGTTTTCTAATTCTATACTTTCATTCAATATACATTACCATTTAGTGTAAAAATAAAAAGGTACATTACAACTATAAGAGTTATGGATCACACTACACTAACAACATTTTTTTTTTTACTACATTCGAACTACAGGAGTTATGGATCACCCTACACTTGCAACATTTTTATTCTACTAGACGATGATATTATAGAATTCATAAATACATTAACAAAGATTTTGAAGAATGTGCCAGCAAGGTAATCTAATTATAAATAGTTGAATTTTTTGTTCTTTTTTATCTCTCTTATTTTAACCTAGACATCATCACATATTTTTATCAACAGTTTAGCTCTGTCTTGACTATATGTATTTCTTTATCAATCATGCATAATAACTTAGCATGTATTTTGCAGGATGATTGGTATGACCTCTTAATAGATAAGATAAAGAAAGCAGTACAGCAACAATATAATTGGATAGAGGAATTCTACTGAACAAAACACTATTATTTTATTTTAAAAAAAAACTTTGGATAGAGGAATTCTAATGCAGAAAATAGAAGAAAAAAAATATCATTCATGAGATAAATTTATAGGTCGCACAAATAGAAAAATGAAAGCTGCATTATAATTTTACTATTCAAAATAAAATTTAAACACACCATTTCATGAGGCTTCTGGTAATTTGCTTTCTCTTGAGGTTTTGTTTTAGCCTGTAACCTCTTTGGGCTTTCTCTTTTCAAGCCCTTTTTTTATATTTTTCTTTTCTTTAATCCCATTTGCCATTAAGTAGGAATAAAAAAAAATAAAAATAAACAAGTCCTTAGTTGCTTTGTGATGCACCATTGGCGAAACAAACACTGTGTTCCAAGAGATTCATCTTCTCTAGATGATTTTGCTTCTCTTGTTATGAAAATAGAGAATTCATGTAATCCCATTAATTCAAAGTAACACAATAAACCATGCTCAGCATGAACATGTGCTTGTCCACACAGAGTATTTGTAGAAACAAATATTGAAAAGTATAACTTAAAGTTGTTCCTAATTAAACAATCATATGTTGAGAAAAAGAAGAAGAATGACATAGTAAATCTTTATGACTAAAGGAAAGCTCCAATTTGAATATAATTACATATTTGTTTTTAACTTCTCCTGAAGGTTATAGGGTATGATGTACTTTTAAGTCTTAGAAATGTGAGCTAGTCTGACCCAGTCTATCACAACACAAGCACAACCCTTTCAATTAGCAGTTGACCAACCCTTGAGACTTATTGTAGGGTATGATGTGCTTTCAAGTTGAGCATGTCTTTTTCAATTTTGCATTCTCAAGATGTCCTTTTCTTTTCTTTTTTTAAATAACTGTTTAAACTTTATTGATTCCCATATCTGAATACACTGGAATACCTTATTATCAGAGTTAGAAGAACCATGCAATTTGGAGAATTTTAACTGTCCAATTCTGATTTACAATTGCAAACATTACCATTATCAGAGCCTCACGTGCCATTCTAATGCATTGATGGAAGCCATATCATGTCAACTTCTTCACAAACTTCTAACATGATTGAAAAAATGAGAACGGCCACATAACTCTCAAGTAAGTGGCCGCAATTCTCACCTAGTTGCTCAAGGTTCGAACCTTGGGCAAGCCATCTTCTCTCCCCAGAGGGCTTTAATACCACTCCTGAGGTCTACTTCCCTCACCTGAGGGAGACCTCTCACGTGAGGGGGTCCCAGCCTCTTATAACTGGGTTAAAAATAAAAAAACATGATTGAAAAAAACAAAGATGCAAACTTGTATCCATACCCTTGTAAACAGACATGTGCATATTTACATTCAATGGCAGAGGAAGTGGGGTTGAGAGGCCAGAAGGCACCCCACGACCCATTTCTTGAGATAAAGGGGTTATGTTAATTAGATGGCATAGGTGAAGAATCCATAGCCACACAAAATATGAAAATCACAATTTCATCAAAGAAAATAATTCCGCACCAAACACAGATTTTTGATGGCTACAGAAATATTTTCCGTGGGATTCATTCCCCCATAGATTTTGCCGATGTGGCAATTTCCTCATTTCATAGAAAGCACCTGTACACAAACATCTGCACAAACATGCCCTAATCTTTTTCATGGGCATTTGCCCCTCCTCGACTTGTCCTTCATAAAAGAAAAAAAAAAGGACAATTATAATAACGAGTGATGGTAATGTTGTCTTTTTGTTTCAAAGCAAACCAAACAGACCCTTCATGTCCTCATCCAAACAAACCTTTCATGTTGTCTTTCTTCCTCGACTAATTTCCCTAAAGTCAAAATCGTCTCATCTTCCTGCAACTCAAGTATTCAACAAAGCCCAACTCTAAGTGCTCAACTCATCAACCTGCAACTCTTTAGGCATGCATCCACCACTAAAAAATCTCTAAATCCAATATCTTACTTCCACCATTCAACACAATAAATCTTGGAAGGGAATGCTTGATTGATTTTGCACAAAATTTATTTTTCTAATTGGATAGGTTCATATCTCTATTGGATTTCATGAAATGAGCAATGGCTTTATGCAAATAAACCTGGCCATCTAATGTAGGATCTTTCTTGTAGTTTCTAAGAAATACATTTAAGGACTTGATATTTACCACGGGTATTCTTCTAAAATGCAAAAGGTGAAAAAAGAGAGATGGTGGCATTTTGCTTCGACCTCTCATCATCATCATCATCATCATCATCATATCTCTCTCTCTATATATATATGTGTGTGTGTGTGTTTTCTTTGTGCCAGCCTTTACCGATCACCAACTATAATTGCTATGTTGCTAAGAAATAAATTGAAAGTCTTGATAAAGAAGAGATATGGTGGCATTTGCTTTACCTCTCATCATCATCTCCGTTGTGCAGCTCTCTCTCTCTCTCTCACATGATATATTTGTTTTTTGTGCCAGTCTTTAGCCATCACCAACTATAATTGGTATGTTGCTACCCATAAAAAGAAGAAAACAGGAGAGGAAGAGAGAAGTCCAGAGCAAATCTGATTGTCCGGTCATTAAAGGTGTCTCCCACCATCACTCCCATTGGAGAAGTAAAACAATTAACAATAGAAAGGCACACAATTGCACGTTTGCACTAAATCAAGCACCAGCAATTCCCTCAATCGGTGCTGTTCACAATATTATTGGGCAGCACAGTTTGTTTTGAGTTCATTAGTTTGCACTTGTGGGGCCCACAATTTAATGATGGGATAATTGATAATCTATCAAGTGGAAATTGAGGCTGATGCAATAATTAAGAAGAGAACATGTGCATGATTAAGAAGAGATTTCCTAATTGAATAAGGATTTTGATAGTCCCAAAGAGATTTCTGTTAATTTCCTTAACCTAAGAAGAGAACATAGCAGCTTTTGTCCCCCAAAGGGAAATTCCTGGCTCCCACATCAAAAATTGACTTCACCAAGCAACATGTAAATGTTTACAGCAAGTAAATCACAACATCTTATAGCTTACTGTGTAATAAAAAATCAAATATTTCAATAACAACAAACACTTCATAACGGCCACAATTCCATAAACAATATTTCATCTAGGTGAGGTGACCAGCGCTGCAATGTAGGAATCAAATTGATTAAACAAAAAAGCAGCCCATTTTTTTAATTCCAGGATGATAAGATTAGCACATGCTGGAACACAACATATAATATATGTAAAAAAAAAACTTTAACACAGTGAAATCAATAATGCTAAAACTATAAATTAGCAATGAAACTACAACTCCATTGACAATATAAAAAGAAACTCCAACCCTGATAAAGAAATTAAAATCTTAACAACGAGAGCATCAATCACAAATACTACTAGATCTTAAAAATTTTAAAACAAAGCCACAACCTCATTTTGTTTTGATAGTATCTTTTTGTATCATCATTTTCTTGGGAGAAACTTCAACCAACCTGGCTTTTCTTTCCCGTGATAGTTTTTGAGAGAAACTAAGCTCCCCAAATGAGCCATGACTCCCAAATAACAACGTGGACTATTATTATAATATTCTGCTCTAAGACGGGGATGGTCAATAACTTGTATGTCATCAATTAGACTTTCATCATCAAACGGCCAACAATTCATTCCAGCATAGAACCAAGTGGGCATTGTCACATTAAATTGTTTAGTCCAGGACTCCCTCACATTGTATTCCTTCATCACCCATATATGTATAGAAAGATCACCCCGTAACCGTTGGGCTATGGTAAGACATCCCTTCCAAGTCATCAAATGTAAATGACAACTAGAAGTAAATTCAGGAGTCGGCATAACCCCAAACTGCTCGTCACTCATGTCCAAAGAGGTGATACGCACGGGCGTTGGAAAGAAGCTACACCAATGAAGACGACCATTTACCAATACATCGGAGAATTTGTACAGCAAATCTTTCCCATCCCACCATGGGAAATTCCCAATTTCTCTCCAAGTATTTGTCCCTAGAGTGTGTATCTCAACTTTCCATGAGCAATCATCTACCATATATGGCAAGTCGTACTTGCTCACCCGTCTCACCACCTTATATTCCTTCCTTACAGAGTCAAATCCAATTCCTGATATGTGTATATATTTGCTTTCTTTTGATGGAAGCTGCTTGCATTCACCGGTGATTGGATTGGACACATACAATGGACCGTCCATCGCACCGAAAGAGATACATAACAAACCATTGCACGATCCCAAAATGCGAAGCGAACCATTGAAACGGGTGTGATTGGTGAGCTTGGCATCCATCACCCTTAACTTGCGATGCCCCACCTCTTCTCTTTCAACCAAATAGAGATTTACTTCTGGTGAGTTGTCTTGACTGAACATCAGAAGAATACTATTCTGATTCTCCAAGGCTCGATTGTGTTGCATGGTGGCGAAGATAGGGTTATGAATTATGATATCTCGCCATGCCTTTGAAACAAGAGTGCACTGGAAGAGAGAATAGATTGGTAGTCTAGAAAGTATGTCCATAATAATTTCTTGAGGGATGAGTTGTATGCCAATGCTTTGATATCCATCCCTTGGCTTTATTCTTTTGGTACTCGAATCCTGATAAGTGGGCAACAACGAAAGATTCTTTAGCAAATTACCAAATAGGATTATCTTGATGCTCATAGTAGTGTAAACATCTCAGAAAAAAAATGTAGGGGAGATAAAAAGAACTGTTAAGGCCACATTTGGCAACCAAATCTTCGGAGAAAATATTCTCATTTTTCACAAAGTTGTAGAAAACTCATATTTGGCAATTGTAAATCCCCGAAGATTTGGGCCCGGATAGGATCCTTATTTTTGAGAATTTCAATTCCAACCCATAGGATGTGGAAATCCTTTGCTGAAATCCTCCAATATGCGAGTTCCTCAACTGCTATCAAACATGACCTAAGGAATACTTGGCTATACAAATCCTTATTGAGGAAAGCCATCTTCCAAGGGCTGTGAGGAATCCTCAAATCTGCAGATTCATCACCTATTACCAAACATGACCTAAAACCTATCTAATTTTTGGATTATGTTCAAAAGTGATTGGATGATGTTTTTAGTACTCAGTCTATGAAAGGAAGAGAATTGATAATCAACAAGACTAATCTAACTTTGGGTTATTCTCCAAATGTTGCTGAAAAAAGTTGTATTAAAACTAAGTACTCTATTTCTGTAAAAAAGTATTTCACTGCTATCATGGTAATTCCATCATATCTTACCTCGGCTGATATCTTCGGTTTATCATGAAATATTTTCATTTGAGGAAGAACCTGTAAAAACATCCAATGATTGGATATAGACATGCAATTAGTCTATGCTGCCCACTGGGCCTTTTAGATAAAAAAAAATTGACGTTAATTTCAAAAATCATATTCAATGGATGTTGTTTCAAACAATATGATTTAAAGTTATGGAACCAGTATATAAGCAATGGTAAGACCTACTCTCATTAGTAGAGAGGTTTAAGGATCAAGTCTGTAAGAATAAAATTACTTTAGTGTTATGTCCCAACACACACACACACACAAGAGAGGGAGAGAGAGCGCAAATAGATGCATATGGCTCACATGAAAAGAAGTTCTATGATCAATTTGAATGGTAAACACCCGATCTAAATGTCATCAACTGTAATGTTTTTTCACATGGATCCGAATGGGATTTGACCATTGTTTTGAATAATAAAATAAGATGCATATTAAAAGCTTTCCACTTGAAGGCCAGAGATGAAGGGACTAGGATGATCATATATGGACATAAGATTTCACACACAGGTGGGTCACAACCAAATTTTGACCCCCACTTCCCCATTAATTGACATGGCCCCAGGTGTACCCTGTAATGCTGTCTGTGCAAATTGCTTAGATGAGCATATGCGCACCTGAAAGGGTTGTGTATAAACAAGATTGAGTGTGAGATTGCATCTTCATATTATTTCATTATGAATAGATTGAATGGAATGCACATGTATTCAGCAACACTGCAATGGAAAAACAGTTAACTTTAACGGGATTTGTTAGTAAAAAAAAAAAAACATTGAATGGGTTGTAATGAATTAATGTTTTGGGTGATTCAACCATTGTCATTAGCATTTCTATCCATAAGAAAATCCCAAAATTATCTGAAAAACCATCAAGTGAAGCAATATGGTTTCTGGACAAACTGAACATGATTCAGAAAGAAGAAATCAGCAACTATAGCCTCATTGAAACCATGGCTCTGAATATTCATGATTCAGAGCCATGGTTGATTGAAAAGCCTTTAAAAATTCATGATTCAAAACCATCCTTTTAAATCATGGCTAGCTCTGATAAATGGCCTTGACCATGGTTACTCAGGACACATCGAAATCATGAATCAAATAGACATGAATAACCAATCATATGGTCTGACATGCATTTCATTTCATCATAACACATTCAACATTCATCACAAAATGGCTAGCATATTTACATTCAAAGATCAACATTCAATAGTTAACTGAGATCCCGGATTGGGTCTACAGAATGGGGATTGGGGGATTGGAAATTCGGGCTTACAGTTTAGGAATTAGGGATTAAGATCCGGGGTATGGTATGATTAGGGCTTTGGGTTCATGGCTTCAGAACTTCCGTTCCACAAATTTAGATTTCGGGAAAGAGAGAGTGAGAGAGGGAGACTTATCAACCAGATGTTTCTACCAAAAGAGAGAGGGAGACATACCAGGAGGAGAGAGAGAGAGAAGCACCTCAATCTTTCCTGTTCGGAGGAGTGGGGAGAGAGAGAGAAAGAGAGTGATTTAAGGGGCAAAGCGTTTGATGTTTGGAGATCCTGGTTTAAAATCTCGATTTCGGTCACGGTTTCGGTCGCGCCGATATCAGTATCGATCGCGGATATCGGTCTGTCGCAGTGTAAATTTCTTTTTTAATCCAAAAAAATTCTCAAAAATATCCAAAAAAACTAGAATATTAGAAAATGCTGGAAAACAATATTTTTTTCCATTAGTAACAACAATAAATCAAAATCTCGGTCACTTTAAGTTATGAGTCCTGTCTATATCGCAGTTCGCTGTCTTCTCCAGTATTTCATATAATGCAACCATTATTGATATTGATGCTCATGATCAATTTATTAGTGTAAAATATAAGAAAATAAAGATAACATATCAATCATCATTTAATACTAATTCAATCAACAAATAAGTTAAGAAATTCAATACCATGAGTGTATGACAGATTGATAGCCTAATTCGAAGTGGAGTGTCGCCCAGGCTCGATATCATCATCATCATTATCATTTATCCGGTATTAGTTAAAAAGATATGCTCCATACTGTTGTGCAGCACTATCATACCCATGATCATATTCAGATTGTTCCTGATAAAATGATGAACTATGTTAATCCCCTGTAGATTGAGATGGCTGGTTGTAATCCAATGGCATGAAATAAAATTGAGGGGCATGAATAGGTCGTTGGGGAAGTCGTGGGGGAAGTCTTCCTTGCTCAATTAATATCTGTTCGATAGAAAGTATCGGTGTTGGTGAAGGGGGTACCCAATTAGGGTCATATGAATAATCCCCATACTGTCCATACATAGCACCTTGTTGGCCAACATAACCCCCATAATGACCATGAGTACCTTCCCCCACTCCTTGTCCAGCAGGGCCCGTCCCACTACTACTCCCTGCCTCGGTCCCTCCAACATGCCTGACATAGCCACGACGAGGATCTAACTCAGTAGCACCAGGAAAATGCTCAACTGTCTCATAAGTGAGAGGCCCATCATCTCTATAATGACCCTCATCCCCCAGAGAGTCAGGTGGAATTCCTGGTGATGATGATGAAGTAGAAATACTTGACTCACTCTCCTCGTCCACCTCCTTTCCCCTTGGTTGACTTGTATCAGGTGCGCACCCCTGTTGCATTGTCAAGTTTATTTCTTCCATCCTTTCTGAGGCCCTTACTGGCTCAGGCCTATCCCCAGTCAATTCCTCCATCAACTAACACTGCATCCTCTTCTGAAAAGATGTAGTCCAAATTAATTGGACAAAAATAATCTCGTTGATCCTCAAACTGTCTTCTCTTTCTATTTCTACTCCGGAGCTTGAGGTTGTAGTGGATGTAGACCAATTTATTTGGCTTCTGCATTGTTAATCTATTTCTTGGTCTTGTGTGGATAAATGAGAAGGTGCTCCAATTTCTTTCACAATTAGAAGACGATGTAGTTTGACTAAGGACTTTAATAGCAATCGTCCTTAGTGCAGGAGCACTCTATCCATAATTCAACCACCATTTAGCTGAAAATAAAAATAGAAATGATATTAGAGTCAATAAAATAATAATTAGAGTCCTTGAATAATATAGAGATGACATTACAATCAATACTGGGATTGGTCTGTGTGATGGCTCTTCGCGCAGTAGTCGTTCCAAAGCTTCCAGCACGTACATTGTATATGTCAATCTGAAGACGTTGAAGTAGAGAAATAAATTAGAGAACTTACATTTTTATAATGTTATATACTTTTTCGGTTTTTCCCTTAATTAGCCTACTGCCTACGTGATTTGTAGCCCAAATTGCTTCATCTGCATTCTCTGCTAGTCTTTCAATCACATTTTTTAGTCCCAAACGGATTTCATCAGATATGTGCCCATTCGTAAATTGTGGATTAAAAAAGTATCCTGTAAAAGTGTAAAACCAATGAATTTTAGTCAATGATAAATTAATATAACGAGAAGAATTAAATACAATAATTCAAGTATTAAAGGAAATAACCTTCACTTACCAGCAGAGTGTAAATCATGTTTCAATTATCGTCCCCATCGATCAGCAATGATCTTCTAATACTTTTTATAATATCTACAATCTGCTTGAATAGCCAACTTTGATCTCTCCATGGCCTCATGTAAGAAGCCCATTGTTGGCTTATCATCGCCATCAACCAATCAAAGAACCTTTATTAGGGGATCAAAAACATTCAAAACACCCTTCACATGAGGCCAAAATTTGTTGGACTCAATTGTTTTACATACTTCTTTTGTAATAGGACTTGGCTTCTTTCCCCATTTTGAATTCATGAACTCTTGTGATTTTATCAATTGGAGAAGTCCATCTCTATACTTATAAACACATTCGATGGCAATGAAGTGGGTGGCAAATCTAGTGATGCCAGACCGCAGTAGTTCATGGTTGTCTGTATACGTTTTCATCATAGAAATGAGTCTATATGACTGATAAAAAAAAATTGTGATCTTCTTTATCTTACCAATCACTTGCACCATGACCTTTTCTTTTGCAATATCTTCAAGCATTAAATCCAGGCAATGTGCTGCACATGGAGACTAGAAAATCCTTGGCCTTTGTTTCATAAGCAACATTCCTGCAGCCTTCATGTTTGCAGCATTGTCAGTAACAACCTGAACTACACAATCTGCCCAAATTTCTTCAATCACCTCATTCAATAACCTATTAATATATTTTGCATCTTGGATGTAATCAGTTGCATCAACTGATTTGATAAACACTGTGCCCATAGATGAATAGACTAGAAAATTCAAGAGATGATGATGTGTGATGGTCGTCCACCCATCGTACATTAGTGTGCAACCTCTTTCCCTCCATGCCCATTTGAAAGTTTGCATCCAAGCTTGCAATTCCTCATACTCTTTCTCAACACAGACATACCCAATCTCATAAGGGGTGGAATCTCATAAGGGGTGGGTGCCTTTATACCTGTAACATGTTCTGCAACCACATCTAACATGGTGGTGAAATAAGGAGAAGATGCCTTGTTGGGTGGGATGCCTCCATGCAAAAAAAACTTCCCAGTAGCCCTTACTAGATGTTCTCTTGCTTTACCAAACTTGCCCTTTAGAGCTTTCATAATGCCGGGCTGCTTTGAAGTTGGTTTTCTATAAGCAAATGGGTCTGTTGGCCCCACCACATATGGCCTACGAGGTGCATGTGTAGGAGGTTCAACCTCCTCAATGTCTGGATCTTCACAGACACGGGGTTGTTTTTAACTAACTGCCCGACGCAAACTCGCTGCCCCCAGTCTAGATGACCCACCCCATGCTCATATTGGCTACCTCTAGCGGCTGCTTCATATTGCATTCTTCTCCTCTCTTCCTCCTCTTGAAGTGACCTCACACTTTCTCTCCTAGCCCTCCTCATTTCTGGGTCTTCATCGTCATCATCGGAGGAACCAAATATTTCTTCTCTGCATGCATCAAGTTCCTCAGTTATTCTTCTTGCTTGTATTTGTTTTTTTTTTTTTTTTTTTTTTGCAGATGCATCAAGGAGCTCATGCATTTCAGCCCTCACATTTGGTGGCACTTTATTACATTTTGTCACCTGTCCTGATACATGTGCCAAATGTTGTTTCAATCGGGTAATCCCCCCCATTAAGCACTCGTCCACAATAATTACATTTTACTTTGCTTTTGCTTCCGACTGCTTCACCATGGCTCCAAGCTGGATCTAAGTCACGCACCATTGTTCATAACTTCCTATAAAATAAGAAATTCATGTAATAGTAATACTCTAACAACAATTATTTTTAGAAAAAGTAGAAGATTTAATAAAATCATTTTGAAATTCCTAAATATATAGATCTAGCATAAAAGTATGTAAATTAATCATTTATACACCACACAATGATCATGAATCATTAAAACAACATATTTATGATGAAATCCCCAAAAAATGATATATTATAATTCAAATATTGAAAAATCCTAAAATAAAATAATTAAAATAAAAATCTAAATCATGTTTATGACTATGAGTAGATGTAGATTTATCATCTACACACTAGTATCATAAATACTCTAACAAGTAAGAACAATTATTTTTAGAAAAATCAAGATTTAATAAAATCATTTTCAAAATACTAAATATATAAATCTATCATAAAAGTAAGCAAATCAATCATTTATAAACCACACAATGATCATGAATCATTAAATCAACATATTTATGATGAAATCCCCAAAAAATGATATATTATAATTCAAATATTGAAAAATCCGAAAATAAAATAATTAAAATAAAAATCTAAATCTTGTTTATGACTATGAATAGATGTAGATCTATCATCTACATACTATTAATAAGCCTTTGGTATCATAAATACACTAATAAGTAACAACAATTATTTTTAGAAAAATCAAAATTTAATAAAAATCATTTTCAAAATACTAAATATATAGATCTAGCATAAAAGAGTGTAAATCAATCATTTATAAACCACACAATGATCATGAATCATTAAAACAACATATTTATGATGAAATCCCAAAAAAATGATATATTATAATTCAAATATGGCAAAATCCTAAAATAAAATAATTAAAATAAAAATCTAAATCATGTTTATGACTATGAGTAGATGTAGATCTATCATCTACACACTATTAATAAGCCTTTGGTATCATAAATACTCTAACAAGTAACAACAATTATTTTTAGAAAAATCAAAATTTAATAAAATCATTTTCAAAATAAAATACTAAATATATAGATCTAGCATAAAAGTGTGTAAATCAATCATTTATAAATCACACAATGATCATGAATCATTAAAACAACATATTTATGATGAAATCCCCAAAAAATAATATATTATAATTCAAATATTGAAAAATCCGAAAATAAAATAATTAAAATAAAAATCTAAATCATGTTTATGACTACGAGTAGATGTAGATCTATCATCTACACACTATTAATAAGCCTTTGGTATCATAAATATTCTAACAAGTAAAAACCATTATTTTTAGAAAAATCAAAATTTAATAAAATCATTTTCAAAATACTAAATATATAGATCTAGCATAAAAGAGTGTAAATCAATCATTTATAAACCACACAATGATCATGAATCATTAAAACAACATATTTATGATGAAATCCCCAAAAAATGATATATTATAATTCAAATATTGAAAAATCCGAAAATAAAATAATTAAAATAAAAATCTAAAAATCATGTGTATGAGTAGTTCTAGCATGAAAGTATGTAGATCTAACTTCTAAGTGGAGAACACAACCAAAGTAACAAACCAAATGATTTATATGCTTCATCTAAAAATAAAAAACAAAAAACACATAATAAAATGGTATAAATTGATTTTCTCTTACCTTGAAGCTTGAATAATATTTTCTTTAAGAAATAAATGTGGGATTTGAAAAGATGCAAGATGGAGAGTAGTTGCAGCCCCTGAGGAGTAAGGAGATGAGAGTAGACAAGAAGAAGAGGAAGATTGAGGATTTTTTAACAAAAAAGTAGGATTTTTGGCATTATATATCATCGCGCTCGATATTTTGCAAAATATCGGCCGATATCGCCGATATTTTGGCGATATTTTGCCTGCGATACTGAAACCGGTATCGCAGGCAAAATATCATACCGGATATGAACCGATATCGGCCGATTTTTAATACCATGTTGGAGATGTCCCACTAAGGTAGTTTTATGCTTAGATGCATGATACTTGAAAGTGAGTAACGTATCTTGTTGTATCGTAGATGATACTTTAATTTTAATTTTTATGAGTAAAACTCATGTTTTTGCCTTGTTTATAGCGTGTTCATGCCGTATCTATAATATGCCTGTGCATCATAGGTTTTGTGGGATTTTTGCTATACAATTGATATACTCTAGTAAAATCAAAGAGATAAGGCATTTTAAATGTCAGGACGAGTCATCACGTTATGTTAAAAAAAAGTTTTTAAATATTTCAAGTTCCAGTAAATGATTTGGTACCCTTGACCTAATGTTGTAAACCAATGGTTTAAACCACCAGGACAAGGTGGAGATTGGCGACCTTGAATTCATTTGACTCCATTTTTTTGATGGATTTATCTTTGAAAATAATTCAAATCATTTATCTTTTTTATCAAAGATAAAAGGGCAATTCTACACACATGAACTTGCTCTCAATTCACCTATACACATAAAACTTCAACCAAAAAGCTATCAATATATTTGGAAGTCCATGAAATAGGACACGTCTTGTATGGATTGTTGTAACCAATTCTAATCATCTGATTGTGGGTTAACATACAATCAACTAAGAACGACTCTTTACCTGAGTGGTAAGGAGCGTCAGTTTTTTCCCGGCTGTTTAGAGTTCAAACCCTAAATACGTCACCTCTTCACGTTTGTGTGGGCTCCGTTTCCACTTATGTGAGCTTTTTTTTCGCTTGTGCAGGCCTCCTTCTCAGTTAAGTGGGCTATGTGTATGCAGGCTCTCTCTTTGGTCCCAGCCCCATTGACTAGGGTACCAAGAAAAAAAAAACCTAGAGTCAACTACGCCATTGATGAGTCCACCAAATGTGGGAAAGAAAAGGAAATTTTCATAAAGATATAAATCTTTTCCCTCAATTTGCGAAAAAGTGTGTGAAAATTTAAGTATTTTAAAAGAGAATAAAAGCTTTTCATATTTCTTTCAATCTAGTACTCACTAGGAAAAACTCCCTTTAATAAATCATTTAAGAGAAATGATCATATCCGACCCAGATGCACTCCAACTACCTTAATGCATCGTTTTGGCAGTGGTTTACCTGTGCATCACCTTCATTGTCACTTTGTGTAATTGTGATCCCATTTGCAATCAGCTTCTTCATCAATTTCCCACACAAATAAAAATAGGTTCGGCATTTCACTGAATACACGACCCATATTCTCTAATTTACTGATAGTGATGCATGGCTTGACATATGCAAGAACCAAAAGCCAGAGTGGTCAGTCTTGAGTGGAGCCTGTTTTGGTCATGAATCATGATGGGTTAAAGATGGTAAATTCAACTCATGTATTTTGGAGCTGGAGCGGGAACGACGATGACGAACTAGTGCAATCACACTATGTATGTTGGTGGGGCCCACCTACCAAATTAATTTCAGATCAAATAAACACAGCCTTGTCTGTTCCTTCGCATCAAAGAAATCCGAGGGTTTTACTGAAAAAAAAAACCCCTTCGACTCATTGAAGATTAAAAATAGCTCAAAAAGTCTCCATGCACTGCAGTGGTCTTAGAGGTCTGATTTGGTAAAAAGTATTCAATTTTCCCGGGGATATTGCCGCTCCTCTTGTATGTTTACAATTTATCCTTTTTCCCTTTTTCATCTTTCTCCTTTCTCTCACCTCCTCCATCTATCTTAACCAAACTGGTCACAAGGCGCTCCCCATCGATTACAATGCTTCATCTGACAGGGAGAGACCACTGCAGTGCATGGAAACTTTCTGAGCCCTTTTTTGTCTAAAGGGATTTTTTTCAGTAAAATCCTCAAGAAATCCCTTAGTAGATCTTGGGTTAATTTTTGTTCCCTAAAGATACCTATTAGCATTTCACACATATTTCTTTTGGACATCAATTAATTCACACTTTCTTTTTCCTGAAGATTATACAAGTAAAAAAAAAGCCTAGAACAAAACAAAAAGGAGGATTTTACCAGAAAAGAGTTCACTTACACTTGGTGAAGACCAAAAAGGCCTCAGCTTTCAATATCAACCAAAAAGGCTATGAGCAAAGATATTGCTGCTCAGTCTGTCATGAGTTATGATATCACTGTTCAAAAAAAAAAAAAAAAAACCAAAAAAAGAATAAACGAGTGGCAATATCATCGCCCATGACCTTTTTGGTCGATATTGAAATTTGATGGTATTTTTTGTCTTCATTCAAAAAAATATTTTGGTAAAATCCCCAACAAAAAACAAACAAATAAACATAATCGGCCTCTCCTTGAGCCATGTCAGCGCATAGCCCACATTCTTTTCGAAAAAAAGGTTCATTTTAGCTCCCCCTTAAGCCTCATTATGGATAGAGTGCGGTTTGAAAGAATGATACAATGAAATGTCCCTTGTTTTCTCAAGGTTTCTCATCAACGTAGCCAGGTTTATACATAAAAAATGCATGCCCTTCTGATTGTAGTGGGCCAAAGGATTATATCCATTAGATTAGGCCAAGATCATTATATATAATTGGTGGGCCACTCATTATCACAACGGACCAATTAAGAGCTGAAACAGATAATCCTCATGAAAACATAGTCAGACTAAAGAACACAAAAGTGCATACCAGCAAATGAAGGCAGATGTTGAAACTTTCAAAATAACGCAAATAGATTAATACAAATACAAAATTGAAAAAATAATCCTATTGGCACATTTAGATATATTCCCAAGGAAAATTTAAAATATCAAGGGCCGGCCCTACGGCTTTCAAGAAAAACAAAAGCCCTCGTTTTAAAGGCGCCGTGCCAGATCCCCTTGTCAAAAGGCCAAATCTGACAGGCCTAATCTTCATTTAAGGGTATACTCAAAGATAACTCGAATATGTGATAACCCATTAGCAACCCATGAGCTGGACCGAGAGAAAGCAAATTCAAACCCCTCCACAGGAAACCACTTTAAAAAGTTCAAACATACAACTGAAGGATAAACTTCCCTTCCAATCCCACACTTACATCTCTTTGTAAAATATATATAATGGAACTACAACAACATTGTCCCAATAGGGAGAAACTCCAGCCCTTTACACAAACATTAACAATAAGAGGAAATACAAAACAACAGGATTCAGTAGGCTTTGATTTTCTCATGATCATAACACCGTATGCATAAGGAGGGCCATCCAATGGTGGGTTTGATCTTGGACTTCAGCGGGCTCCTTGATGGGCAGCAGCGCACAATCTGTATCAATCACAAAGACTAGTAATGTTAACAATTCTTAAAACAGAGCCATTAGCCATATCCTTTGGTTTTGATGGTGTATCTTTTTATCATCATCCTCCTCTATTGAATTGGGAGAAACTTCATCCTACCTACCTTTCCTCCCCCGCAATACTTTTTGAGAGAAACTAAGCTCCCCACATGAGCCATGACTCCCAAATTAAAACGAGGCCTATTATAATAAAATTCTGCTCTAAGACGGGGATGGTCAGTAACTTGTATGTCATCCATTAAAGTGTCATCAACAAACGGCAAAAAATCACCTTCAGCAGAGAAACAAGTGGGCATTGTCACATTAATTAGTTTAGTCCATGACTCTTTCACATTGTATTCTTTCATCGCCCATATATGTATAGAGTGATCTACCCATAATTGCTGGGCTATGGTAAGACATCCCTTCCAAGCCATCAAATGTATATTACACTCAAAAGTAGTTTCAGGAGCCGGCACAAACCCAAGCTGCTCATCACTCACGTCCAAAGAGGTGATGCGCATGTGTGTTCGAAGGTAGCTACACCAATGAAGAGAGCCATTTACAAATGCATTCGAGAAGTGAGAAAAAAAGTACTCCCCATCAAACCTTGAGAAATCCCCTATCGGTCTCCAAGCATTTGTCCCTAGAGTGAGTATCTCAGTTCTATATGAAAGTGGCCCTTCAAGTTTACACACCTGTCTCACCACCTTATATTCCTTCCTTATGGAGTCAAATCCAATTCCTACTACGAATGTATAACAGTTTTTTTCTTTTGATGGAAGCTTCTTGCATTCACCAGTAATTGGATTCGATATATACGCTCGATGCCTCTGAGGGAAAGAGATACATAGCAAACCATGGCATGATCCCACAATGCGAGGACAGTCATTGAAACGTGAGTGATCGGTGAGCTTGGCATCCATCACCCGTAACCTGTGATGCCCCACATCTTCTCTTTCGACCAAATAGAGATTAACTTCTGGTGAATTGTCTTTAGAGAACATCAGAAGGGTATTACTTTGATTCTCCAAGGCTCGATTGTGTTGCATGGTGGCGAAAATAGGGTTGTGAACTATGATATCTTGCCATGCCTTCGAAACCAGAGTACATTGGAAAAGAGAATAGATTGGTAGTCTAGAAAGTATGTCCATAATAATATCTTGAGGGATGAGCTGCATGCCAATGCTTTGGTATCCATCCATTAGCCTTTTTCTTTTGGTACTTGAATCCTAATAAGTGGGCAACAAAGAAAGATTCTTTATAAAGTCTACCAAATAAGATTTATTTGATGCTCATTGTTGGAGATCAAATATAACAATTGTTAATGTCATGTTTGGCAAGTAAATCTTCAGGGAAAATATTCTCATTTTTCACAAAGTTGTAGAACACTAGGCAATCGTAAATCCCTGAAGATTGGGCCCATATGAGATCCTTATTTTTTAGGATTCTCAAGTTTATCCCCATAGGACATGGAAATCCTCAGCTGAGTTGATATGCGAATTCCTCACCTATTATCAAACATGACCTAAGGGATTCTCAGCTATACAAATCCTTAATGAGAAAAGCCTTGTTACAAGGTCAATGAGGAACCCGTCAAATCTACAGATTCCTCACCTGTTACCAAACGTGACACACACATAAATATACACAGAGAGAGAGAGAGAGAGAGAGAGAGAGAGAGAGAGAGAGAGAGAGAGAGAGAGAGAGAGTAATCAAAGCATGCTAATGTTACAATGTGAATGGATGATGTTTTTAGTACTCAGTCGATAAAAGGAAGAGAATTAATCATCAATACGACTAATTTAACATGTGTGCGCAACTCATCTATGTGAAACTTACTCTATTAATGTGATATGAACCGGCAGATTGATCATGTTCAAAGATACAATGATAATATCTAAAGATGGTCAATCGAACTGAGCATCTCCCTACGGTTGTAGTAAAATTTAATCTAATTTCTTCATAGAGGATGGTGCACAATTTGAGAAGCTTTCTTTAACCAAAGAGTGCCACGCAGGTAGGGTCAATTGACACCATAGTGATGGCAACATAATATCATTTCTCTGGAAAAAAATGTGTTATATCTTTCATACAAATAATAGGAGGGGCAAATTCACATTGATTATTTGACCAAGGACATGCAATCAATATCCTTGTCGATGTTACTCAGCCCACCTAGATGAATGCCTATCAGTGGGAGTGGTGGTGGAGAGGTCTCATATAAATAAGGTTTGGCGAATGAACCCCACCAATAACTTATCCAATGATCCTGATCCCTGATCCTTTCTTTAACCTTATTTAATCAGAATAAAGTCTTAAACTTTCAACCATTGATAGGCATGCATCTAATGATCCTGACCATACAAGTTAAGGAAAATTGGAAATAATCATCTGCAACCAAATAAAGAGAATGACAATTGAAAGATTATCAAATTTATAGGCTATTCTTCACATGTAAGTGAAAAAAGTTGTACGAAAATTAAATATTCAATTTCTGTGAAAAAAAAGGTATTTCAATGTGATTCAATGATATCTCACCTGGGCTAATATCTTTGATTTCTCATGAAGTCTTTCTATTTCAGGAAGAACCTGTAAAAACATGCAATGATTGAAAATAGACATGCAGTTAGTCTATGCTACCCACTGGGCCTTTTAGATAAAAATGATGGTATTACGAAAATCATATCCAACGGATGTTGTCTCTAACTATATAATCTAAATTTGCTGTAGTAGTATATAAGCAATGGTAAGACTTTCTTTTATTATTAGAGAGGTTAAAGGATAAAGTCCGTGAGGACAAAACTAGCATTATTTTCCATAACATATATATGGGTAATATTTTGCTAAGGCGCACCTCTTACTGACTTGGGTGAGGGCTAACCCTTTTACCACCGCGTGGGACTCCCCATGACTAGGGATGTCAATGGGACGGTTTTAACCGAGACCCACCCCTATTGGTGGCAATTTTGGTCGTATGTTAGTAGTGTTTGGTCGGGTATGGTTTTCCATACACTAATCTGAATCGGGTCTGAAGCAGGCTTGGGTTTTGGGTGTACCTAACCCACCCCACCCCATATGCCTTTATTTTATGTATTACTGAGGAAGATTTTGCATATAAAATTTTATTAGTGTAGTTGGATCGGAATGGGATTCGACCGTTGCTTTGAATAATGATAATAATAATAGATGCATTTTATAACCTTTACACTTGATCGCCAGAGATAAAAGGGGTTAGGATGATCTGATGAACATGAAATTTGCACACAAGTGAATCACGACAAGATTTCGAACCCCATAAGGCTATGGCAAATTGCTAAGATGAGCATACGTGCACCTGAAGGGGTTGTGTATAAACAAGATTGAGTATGAGATTGCATCTATTTGTTATGTCATTATGCATTGATTGAATGGAATGCACATGTATTCAGCAACACTTCAATGGGAAAACAGTAAGGCTAACATGGGATTTGTTCATAAGAAAATAATTGAATGGGTTGTCATAGATTAATGTTTGGGGTGACCCAATCATATTCATTAGCATTTCAATCCATCCAGAAGAGGCTTCTGCAATGCTCTCACTCCATGAGCTAACTTAGAAAGCTCCTTGACAGTTGACACTATCTGAAAAACCATCAAGTGAAGCCATATGGTTTCTGGACAAACTGAACATGATTAAGAAAGAAGAAAGCAGTAACTGTAGCCCCATTGAAACCATGGCTCTGAATCAATGCCTTTGAATATTCATGATTCAGAACCATGCTTTAAATATTCATGGAAGGCTCTGATAACTGGCCTTGACCATGGTTGAAAAACCAGCTATGAGAATATGGATAGCATGTTTACATTCAAGATTTATGCATATATCAACGGAGATCAGGAAATGGAGATTAGGGTTTACAACTTAGGAACTAGGGATTAGCATCCGGGTCGGATTAGGTCTTAGGGTTCATGGATTTAGGGTTTAGGGAGGGAAGAGAGCGAGAGAGAGAGAGAGAGAGAGAGAGAGAGGCCTACCAGCAACACTAGACGGAAGCAGAAGAGGGAGAGGAGCTCCTTGGATTTTTTTTCTCCTTCGGCGAGACGGGGAAGAGACAGAAAGAGTGAGAGCTCTCGCTCTGTATTTTAGGTTTTTTTTTTTTTTTTTACAAAAAAAGGCCAACATGTTTTCACATAACCTCAAAGAGATTTTATATATTCAATTATTCTCTATTTTTTTCTGTTTTTGACCATTTGCCCCACTCACAAAGGTTCAAATGAGGTAGCTCTCCATGAATAATAAATAAAAGGGAAGATTTCAAGATAAATAAATATATCTATCTATATATATATATATATGAAGATTTGAATATTTCAAAAAATTATAAATGATCATAACCATTTCATGAAGTTGGTTTCTTTGTTATTTGGAATTCCTCTTTTTTAAAAAAATTCTCCATGCATAAAGGTAGTTGAAGTGAGCCATGCGGGTCATTTGGGTTGGACTCGATAGTTTCTCTTATGAATGATTTATAAAAAGGGATATTTCGAAACGACGAAAGGATATTTTTGTCATTTAATAAATTTTTAATGGACATGACTTAATTGAAAAAATCATGAAAAACTTTTATATGTTTTTAAAATATTCACGTCTTCATGTACTTTTTGAAAACAAGTAAACAACAACGTTATCTAAATAAAAAAATAAAAAGACAATTCTACACACACCACCCACCCCCCAATCTACCACTCCAAGTTTGGCATCTCTATGTTTTCCCCTAATTCTTTAAATCTTTAAATTATGTAGAGTTTCTGAGCATTTGACAATGTTTTCTAGGTACTTCCCATTCTGGAGAAGTTGAGGTAATCCCTCTTTTTTCAATAACCCCCAAAATCATGCATTTGAAAATTAGAGGCGAAAAAGTAGAGACAAATGAAATGTTTTATAAAACCACAATGCCCCAGTCCAATTTTTTTTTATTTTATTTGAGATAGTAAATCAAGATCCAAATCGTTGGAGATGTTAATAAAATAAAACACGGCTATGATACCAAATTTCAGCGTTAGATCATCACCAATATCGAGATATGTGCAAAAAGTTAGCCATTGGATGAAATTTTCTGGATTTGGTGGGCTCTAAATACAAGATCCAAATTGTTAGATCTCTTTGCGAGGCTGAACACGGTTACCAGATCAATTTTGAAGGCTTGATACCTTGTGAATCTTGAGACATTTTCAAGAAAAATATCAACATTGATATAACATATCCAATTTTGGATTAGTCCATAAGTAGTTACGTTTCTCTTTTCTATTATTATTTCTCGAATAGCAAGTCACGATCCAAACCGTTTAAAATGTTTAGAAGGTCAAACATTGTCATGGGACCAAATTTTAGCCGTTGGATCATCACCAATCTCGAGATATGTGCAAAAATAGTGAGCCATTTATAGTATTTTTTTAGATTATGTAAGCCCCAAATACAAGATCCAAACCATTAGATTTCTTTGGAAGGATGAACATGGTTATAGGGTCAATTTTTAAGGCTTGATACCTTGTGTATCTTGAAAAACTTGTGAAAAGCTTTCAACCATTTATTTAAAAAAGTCTATTTAAAATAGATTATTGCATTATCAAGCACTCTTTTTTATTCTAGCCTCTTTTTTTATGGCTCTTTTTTTAATGACTCTATTTTGATAGGCTTATCCAAAAAAGAGTAGAGATACCAAACAAGGACACATCTCGAACTAGGATGCTCCTGAGCCTAGCAGACCCGATCCAAATCCAGGCCCGACCCTATTTTGAGGCAGCTTGAGTGTACAATCAGGGCCCATTTAGTAATTAGGCCCAGCCCTGCCTAAGCAATGAGTGTTTTTAATTTAGTGTAGTTTATCCAAACAACTAATAGAAAGCCCGATTTGGGCCAGCCTGACCTAATTGACCGAATGGGTGGGCTTGGGCTTGGCTCTTATTGCTTGTGTTCGGCTTGGGCTAGGCCCATGCCTATATTTTCTAAGTTGGGCCGGGCCTAATATGTCTCAGCCCAGTGATGCGGGGCCACGAACACCCCTACATCTAAACGAAAGTTTTAGCCAAAAGGCCATCAATGGTTTGGACGTCCATGAAATGCGCCCCTCCTGTTTGGATCGTAGTCACACTGCTGTTTGGAAGTTTACCGTCGTACGTATTAGTGGGTTATTTTACAATGCAAGATTTCATCCTCTCTAAGTGGAGGAGAAGTTGTAAATCCGGTAAACGCAGAAAAGTTGTAAATCCGACATTCCACCTTTTTAAACAGCGGTAAAGCTACATGATTGCCAAATTTATTGTAAACAAAACTAGCAACAACTGCCGGGGCCCAAAATGAAAATATATTAAAATTAAAGATTTCATCGAAATATAAGAAAATACTAAATAAAAAATAAAAATATATTATAAATTTTATTTCATCCATCGAAGTCTAAAGAAGAAGAAAAAATGAAGTAAAGACCACTTAATCATGCTAAATAGGAAAGAGAAGTATATTTTTAAACAGAGTGATTCATATTATAAACTTTAACCTCTCCAAATGCACTTTTGGAATTTCACCTTTAATTGAAATAAAGATTTACCCATGTGATTCAAAGAGAGCTATTTTTATTATTAGGCGTCTATAAAGATGAATGCTTTCATTGAAGTATTAATAATAAAAAAATAAACTTAAAATAAACTTTAACCTCTCCAAATGCACTTTTGGAGATTCACCTTAAATTGGAATAAAAAACTTTACTGCTGTGATTCAAAGACACTATCTTATTATTAGGCGTCTATAAGAAAGAACACATTACTTGAAATATTAGTAGCAATAAAATAAATTAAAAAAAGTTGTTAAGAAAAAAAATGCCCGAGCTTGGCTTTAGCCCAAAGCTAAACTGATTTATTCATAAAACTTAGATTGAAATACTAATGTTATGTAGCTTTGGAAGTGTAATAAAAGAGTTATTTAAAAAAAGGATAGAATAGTAATGATAATTATTGAAATTTCATTAAATGAAATGAAAATTAATATTTAAGAAATCCTTCATGTGCCTGGATGAATGAGTTTAAGCCTATTGTACGATCAAGAAAAAAAAAAAAACCCAAATTCATACTAAAGGAAAAAGGAAAAAGAAAAAAGAAATGAAAGGAAGAATGATATCAATTATAAACATATATATATATATTGATGCATATGTATATCAAAAGGAAAAAAAGAAAGACATAATATTTCAAATAGATTCAACTACACATCAAATAATAATAATAACTAAACAAAATATAGAAAAGTAATGGTATACCAACTACATGCATGATGATGTTTGATTCAGGGTACATCCAAACAATGCCTTAAGACATTAAAAAGAACCATTATAATTCTGAAAGAGATATGAGATAACAAGAGAGAGAGAGAGAGAGAGAGAGAGAGAGAGAGCTCGGATGGAAGCTCATAGGTGATAATTCGGAATTGGGACGACATTGGAACCACATGCACATCAACAAGGGCCACCTAAACGCTGAGCCACCTTCTTACACTTAAAAATAATTGCAGATAAAGAAATGTTTTTGTTGTTTACCCAATGGATCTACAAGGCACCCTTAAACAAACCGGGCCTGCTTTCTACATTTGAAGTTTCCAGCTGAAATCTGACCCACATTCCTCAATTCATCTTCTTTTCCTTCTTATCGTAAAATTCTATCCATTTGATACACTACTACTGATTACAGTTGAAGAATCTCACCCACAACGGAACTTTAATCACTTCAGCTTCCTTCCAATCAATAACAGTTATCTGTCCTAGGATGCTCCTAAGCCATGATTCACATACCTTTTCCGGGATCTTGTCAACAAAATTTGAATCTAACTTTAGGCTTCTGGGAACCCCCAGGTACAGAAATGCAATGTCCTGTCACTCCCATTGTGCACAGTAGGACCCATGTTTTGCTGTTAAAAAGATAGAGTGCATTGTGGATAAATCTTTCTCTAGAAATCTCCCTGATAAGAAAATCCTAGCCCTTGGACACAGTTTGATGGACGAATGTATGGACAAGATATTGTCATTGGGGTTTTATCAGGGAAGCGGTCCATCTCTGCTTTATCCATTAGATCACCAGTCTGTAAAACTAAAACATTGACCACAGTTACAATCTGACTGGAGTTCTAAAGAATAAAAATCTCATTGAAGATCTTGATACGATCATAGCTACAAATTAAACACAGTCAAAGAAAGATCTGATTAAATCTGACCTTTCCATGTAGATGCCATTTTTGGTTTCGGGATTGAATGGACAGGCTGGTTGCGGGATTGATAAGTCACAAGCTTTTAGAGGAGGATTATGGTAGAAATGAGAGATTACAGGTTAAGTTGGTAATTTGCAAATAATTGAAATTCAAAATGACTGTCAGTAATAAGTAAACTTATCTTAGGAGAGGGACTAAGAAAGGATAAAGATAAAAAACATGTTTTTGTTTAAATTTGAATTGGATGTTGTGTGGGTAAAACGCCGTGATGACGAGATTAAGCGAGGATCACGGTAATCCACCTCGGTCTCGGCAGGCATACCCGGTAGTTCGGCGACTCGGTAAGGAGCGCCGGCTCAAGAGGCACCACGCTGCAGCTCGGCTAGGAGTTCCGGCTCAGCAACTCAGCTCGGCAGCTCGGATAAAGAGTGCCAGCTCATTGCATCAACTCAGCAGCTCAGTGGCTCTGTTCAGAGTGTCAGCTCGGCAGGGGCAGCTCGGCTGCTCGGCATCTGTGCCAGCAGAGAGCCAGCTCAGCCAGACCGCTCCTGGTCCCGGCAAGAGTACGAAGGCAAAGAGTGGGTCATCACACCTACCAAAAGCGCGAGCGTGCCCTGACAGATAGGGGCGCTCATTTATGGCGATAAGAAGTCGGCTTCATGATCCCCTCACGTCAACTGACCAAAAGTTACTGATGGGATGCGCCCTTTTCACCTACCGCCGAATGTCAGGGTAAGGCTGATGGGACCTTACCCCATCTACCCCCACTCACAGAGAATGCACAAACAATTTTTCCTTCATATACACATGGGATCAGCCCCATGAAGGTACGCAATATACAATACACAACACACAAGACTCCACATTGTCTGATTCTGATCTTCCTCCTCCTGTTTAGTTTTCTCAGAACTAACTCAGGCATCGGAGTGCCTTCGGCTCACGGCAGCCAGGGGCTCTGACTCTAGCCTTTCTCCTTCCCTTTCAGGTTCTTGGCGTTCAGCATTTCCCGTCCAAAAGAAGTTTACCCCGATATCATCTCGATCTAAGTAGGTGTCGTTTTTTCCCCCTACAGATGTGATGAGTTCATGTAAGTATGGATAGTTGCAATGGCCCACATCAATGCCAAAAGCCTATATTTTCTTCTCAGGTATTTTTCTGAAAGAAGAGCTCAATGGGTGAGGACAACTTTGGTAGTTGATACTGCCCCTAATGCTTGCTAGGGGTGGACCTATGTATATGTGCCCCGGGGCTCAGTCCCCCTCAAGCCTTGAAAAAGAAGTGCTATGTGGACTAGCATGTCCATCTCCAGGGAAAACAAGACCAAGTCTCTTTCTCTCTCTCAATGCCCCAAGTTGGCAACGAATAATCTACTCTGGCTCCGACATGAATCACGATCTCTCTCTTATTCTTTGCAAGTGGGAAGTGCTTTGTTAGGTACTTGGTCTAAAAAGCTTTCTTTTCAAAAATGCTGATGTTAGAAATGGGTGGGTTTTGAAAATTCTCTATCTTCTGAAGATTCCATTTTTTAAATGGGTTCTCTTGATTCATAAGTGCATTGCCCTATATACACCCTTTGACCCTTGATTGTCACTGTTGTGTAATTGTGATCCGGTTCGCAATCAGCTACATCAATGAATTAGGCAAATCTCATTTCCTACACAGTTAATAATATGTTTGCCATTTCACAGGAAAAATGCCCAATCTATTTTCTGTAATTTTTTATACTTGGCTTGACATATATTAGAACCTGAAGCCTGAGTGATCAATCTTAGGTGGAGCGAGTTTTGGTTATGGTGGGCTAAAGATGGTAAATTCTAAGCTGTGTATTTTGGAGCTAGCACAGAAAAGACGATCACGAACTAATGGAGTTTGAGATACTGTTTCATCCAATCCACATTTGTCATATGAAATTGGAGGCATCACAGGCAACCATAATGGGGATCTCATCACTGCCTTTTCTGGCCCAATGTATGTGTCTTCGGCCTTAGAGGCAAAAATTGCAGCTCTCTTGGAGGGGGCTCAGGTTATGCTGCAAGTGACAGTTGACTAATGTCATCACAGAGGATGACTGTTATACTATCTTCCGATTGTTAATTAATAATCAGTTGCTCTCCTGGCTTTTTATGGGTTTATGGAAAAAAATCACACTTGTAGCTCTTTTTGCAACAAGGGAAGCCACCAAATTGCTGACCGCAGGCTAAGCTCAAGCCCCCTCTACTCAGGTGATGTTCACTCACTCTCTTCTTATTTACATTCAGGCTTTACATTTGATTGCAGGAAAAGAAGATAGTGCATGAAGGCAAATACCTCTACCTCTTACCCTTTTGGATGATGAGTTGATGACTCTTCGGGGAACTGCAGCAGGGATCTTTTTATTGGAGCTTCAGAGAAATTCACTCATCACACAGCAGCTGCTACAGTGTCTTCTGTTTCAAATAGTATAACTAGGATTAATGTAGTCTGATGGTTTTGGGGCTTCTATTTTGCTTGCATGTGACTTTTCTTCTCTGTGTTAATATAATCATCTTTCTTAGGAACAGAAAAAATAAAATCAGAAACTCCCTATTCTGTCATGATCCATGCATTTTGCCACAAAATCAAGATAGGTTGCATGAGTAGATTCTTTCTTGCTGTTTGATTGCCCTTGGTCGCTAAACCGCACTTTCTTTAATTGGGGTACAGCTCCATTAATTAGAATTGAAGGTCTTGGAAAAACGTGGCATGTGCATTGAATTGTATATTGACATACCATATCACATCATCAGCAAATAACAAAAGGTCAATTTTAACATGAACGGTACATAATACAGATTATCTAAGAAGTAAACCACACCATTTCATCTCTTAAATGTATGTATAAGTATAACAGAGAACAAATACACCATCAATGACAACAATAACTTTAGAACAATCACATTTCATAAAACCATATCCTAAAGTCAACCCTCTTTATTCAGATTTTAAACGTACACATGCGCGGTGCACCTAAGAACGACATATTTTATATATATATATATATATACGGAAATTCTCTAAAGTGCTCCATTTGATAAGTAAAAACACCATTTTCATTGGCCAAATTAACTATTGCTACCTCAGCTTACACAGTATAAAAGTAAAAATAAAAATAAACTTTATTTAAAAAAAACGGCCAGACACTTTATAGTGCTTCTTAACCTTTAATGTAGTTACTAATGCTGAAACTAGCATTTAGCACAACTAGTTAATCAGTTTTGATTTTTCTCTCCCTCCTTTTACAGTTTGTTAGAGGGAATCCTCTTACTGACTACCTAAATCATTCATTTGGTGGGCCATCCTTTGAATGGTTTAAAGGAAGAAATTAACCTCCATGAAACCATCCAACCATCAGGACACAATAGCGAAAAATAAAAAAAAACCATCCAGCCATTAATCTAGTGGGAACTCTCCTTTGACCGTTGGATTTCACTCATTATTCACCATCAGTTTTCAAGCTGGCAGTTGAATGGCCCAGATCTGTGACATCCAAATCATCTCAAATGGCAATATTTTTTCTTTTTGTTGAAAAATGAGTTCTGGAAATTGAACAACTGAAAAAATTAAGATAGGGCATTTACTTTGAGCAGTCGGGAGAAATAAATGGGTCTCTGATTCTCCGATTACCCAAAGATTTCGACCGAGTTTAGGACCTTATTGAGTCCCCAATAAGTAAACGGGTCTAAGTTTGGGGGTTTGTTATTTTTTTTTTTAATATCCATTGCCTAAACGGATTCACGTCCGATTCCACATTGGTTCCGACCGATGAACCAGCATACTAACTCAATTTTTAAAAATATTTAAAAAAAACTAGATATTCTCCTATAGCATTTTCTACGTAGACCCGGCCCAGACCCATCACATATACCATTTCGATTCCATCTTTTCGTTAACGGTTTCCTAAAAAAAATAAAGTTTTCAAAGAGTTACGGGTCACCATGGACCCGACTCGTCTACATCCCTACAGAGGACCTGGACTGACAGTTGCCCAATCTAACAGAAGAAAGGTCCTGCATCAAGCCCTCCATAGGAGAGGGCAGCTATGTCATGGACGTTTTTAAATTTTTATTATAGTAGATGATGATACTGTGTGATGGTGACAATACCTTCAATCCTTTGAATTCTTGGGGCACACGTATGGGTGCGTAAGCCCATGTGGTGATGACAATACCTTCAATCCTTTCAATTCTCTCGGCACAAGGAGAAAACTCCCAATTCTGTCTTAATCCATGTATTTCATCACAAAATCAAGTCAGATTACATGAATAGACTCTTTGTTGCTCTCAGAGTCAGACTGCCCTTGATTACATTAAACTCACTTAAGGTAATGGGGGAGAATCTCCATTTATTTGAAGGTCAATCACGGACTTATAGTTTATACACATTTATTCAAAGGTCAATCAGGACTCCACAACAGAGAAGAAAAAGTTAAATTTGGCCACGCATTGTACATACATATATATATATATATATATATATATATGGGAACCGGATCCCCTGTTTCGTCCAAACAGGGGAGCCCTGTTTGGACGAATCAGGGGGCGACACATGTGGGGGCAAAGGGGGGCGGAGGAAGAGGAAGAGCACTTTTTCTTTCCTCCGCCCCCCTTCGCCCCCACATGTGTCGCCCCCTGATTCGTCCAAACAGGGCTCCCTGTTTGGGCGAAACAGGGGATCCGGACTCATATATATGTTCATAACAGAAATATATAGTACAACATTTCATAGTTTAATATATAGAAAACAAATACACATTCAGTAACAACAACAGCTTTAGAAAACCACGACCTGAATAACAACAACAGTCACATTTGCATGCATAAACAGACTCTGAATAACAATTAACAACACATAATTAATGAAGAAACAAACTTTTAACATAGTCACTAATATTGACACTAGCATTTACTACGACTAGTTAATTGCCTGATTAGCTCATCCAAGCTTTTTTCAGATGACCCACCGTCTTGTGTGGCCCGCCTGGCCACTTGGCCCAACTCCTGAGCCCTCTCTCTTGCTCTTCTCCCATCCTCTCCCTCCATCAACCCTTTCACTCCTTTGCATATGTTGGCCCACCCTATGATGGCCTCCACCCCAACAGATGGAATCCTCACCCCAGCTCCAAATTCCTCTTCGACAAGCTTTGCATTCAGATGCTGCTCTGCAATCATAGGCCATGCCAAGATGGGGACCCCCATCGACAAGCTTTCCAGCACCGAGTTCCAACCACAGTGGCTCATGAACCCACCTATTGCATGGTGACCCAAGATCCCCCTCTGTGGGGCCCACCCCCTCACCATCAACCCTCTCCCCTTGATCCTCTCCTCCATCTCCTTAGAGGGACACCATGTCTTGGATCTGATGGCCCACACAAACGAGCACCCAGACTTCTCCAGCCCCATGGCCACCTCATCAAGCTGCTCATCAGACATATGTGTCTGGGTCCCAAATGACATATAAATCACTGACCCTGTGGCACGTTGGTTCAACCATTCGATGCATGTTGGTTCACCCTCTACACATGTGCCTTGCTCTCCTTCATCATTGTATAATAACATGGGTCCAAGGCACCAGGCCTTGGCTCCATTCCTGTAGAAGGACTCGAGAGGCCCCACAAAATCACCCTCGAGCTCGACCGAGCTATTAACCATCACACCCCAACTCTCAATATCGGATTCTCCGATCTCAACAAGAAATCTACAGATCGGATTGCTTTCCGGGTCGAAGTCTCTGACCTCTCCAGGCAAGTCAACGGCGGTGAACTTCAACCTCTCAGGCAGACATGGCATGGCAAAAGTCTCTGCATGCTTGTGCGGTGCATGCACAATGGTGGACTTGCAGACGGCCATGGAGAAGGCACCCATGCCGTGGAAGACGAGACGTGGGACGTCGAACTCCCGGCAGACGGCGAGCGTCCACCCGAGGAAGAAGTCGGAGACGACGAAGATGGGGAGGTCCCGGAGGTCGGAGAGCTGACGGAGGAAGCGGTGGAAGGGGCGGCGGAGCTGCCTTGTGGCCCGGAGGAAGGGGACGTAGAGGTCCATGGAGGGGAGACGGTCAGTGTTTTCGCAGCCTTTTGGGAGGCCTTCGACAATGGGGAAGTCGAGCTCATGGAGGAGGATGTTGGGGTGGTCGGAGATGGATTGGAGGATGAAGGAGGAGTTTGCAGGGGTGGTTAAGATGGTGACTCTGAGTCCTCTGCGTGAGATGGCCTTAGAGAAGTCCAGCAAAGGAATGGTGTGGCCTTGGGCCATGAAAGGGAAGATGACTACATGTGGGAGACCTTTGGGTGGTGGTGCCATGTGAGGAAGAGGACTACAAGGAGAGACAAAAGAAGACTTATTTTATGCAACCTTCTGCTGTAAGGATTGCTTTGTGTGAATGGACATGCGAAGGTGATATATATAAATAGGAGAAGGGCACCTGCAGCATTCAATTTTCTTTCATTTTTAATTTTTGTCGTTTGCATGAATCTAATTGGACGGTTAAGATAGCCGGTTAATAGAACATGGGGTGGGGCCCACTGTGAAGAATTGTTCAGACATATGGCACTGTGCCGAGTACTGATTGGTGTTGAACTTGGAAGGCATGCAGCTTTAAAGGAAGCACATTACCAAACAGGAAAACCTATTTGGACCAATGGGAGAGTGCCACGCAGGGGAGAAGATGTCCAATCATCTACATCCCATCTCCCCCATTGAATAATTTTTTTTTTTCGCCCCCATGTGGCACTCCCCATTGGTCCAAACAGGTTTCCCTGTTTGGACCAAACAGGGGATGCTTCTAGCTTTAAATGATCATCTAGAAAGTTGAGGTCGCGGACTCAACTCTATCCCCAATAAAACATTAAATTATTCGATAGGTCATAAGAGTGTGGGTGCATGGGGTTTATTACTATCAAGTCAATGGCATTAAAGATGGATTAGAGATGGATTACAAAACTATTAAAAATATAGCTTTTTGCATATACCCCTTAGATTTAGAAAATTTGTAAATAGATCCTTATAATTCTAGTATTTATAAATAGGTCCATACCTTTTCATTTTAATACCTTTCATGTCTCCAAAATCGGGACCCTTCCAACTACCAAAAGTTTTTAGAGTGAAATAACATCTTTGCCGATCTTTTTTATCCCGTATGCATAAATTTAAAAGCTTTGACTTATTTTTCTCTTAGGCTTGTAACATTAATAATTAATTTAGTGGGAGAGAATAAACGTACGTAAATCTATTTTTATCAATATAGAACCCATTGCATTAGATTCAAATAGATCATAATGACAATGAAGGCTTGGTCTTATAGTTGGCTAGAATCGATTCAATCCATGCATGACCCACCATTAGATTGATGAAAGTTTTAAAATACTTGATTATGCTCCATTTGCATTAAAGAGTTATTGAGAGAGACAGTTGGGACCTGGGACAAAATAATGGTGTTTTTGTAAATAATAATATACTCATTTTTGTTTATTAGATGTAAGGGCAAAATTGTCATTTTCATAAAAGTTCAACACAAATCTCATAGTGACTATCCATTCTCATTAAAAATATTGATTTTGGGGACATGAGAGGTATTGAATTGAAAAGGTAGGGGTCTATTTACAAATACAAAAATCAAATCATACAAACCTGGTTTTTTTTGTTTATATAAAGAAGAAACTCTTAAAAATACCTGTCATTTTGGTGTTGGACTCGGGTCAATTTGTGTGGATTCTTGATGTGGTCCACTCCATCTGCTGTAAATCAGCTCAAATTCAACAGACGTGCCCCACTTGGCACTTAGCAGGAGTTCAAATTAATGGGGTTGGTGGGAGTTTGAACAACCCAAACCCCACTAAATTTCATTTGACTAATCCTAAGCCTTATGTGAATCGACGAAATGGGAAAATGCTAGTCCTAAGCCCAATCGACGAAATGGGAAAATGCTAGTCCTAAGCCCACCCAAGGTGTCTTCTCTTTACACGGGTATGATTCGGGTTGACACGGGGCGGATCAGGCATCCAAAGATTTTAAATTTTGGTTTTCTTTTCAAAGAGTGTTGATTCCAAAAAATATATTTCGATAGAACATACTTTATGAAATATGTATATACAACATGCTCATCTAAGCAATTTCTAGGCAGCCTTGTAGAGCCCACTTCGGGCCAGGTTAGTTCATGGGAAGGTGAGGATTGAAATATTCCTAATTCCTTGATATGTGGCTCTCGAGTTTAACAATTTTTTAATACAAAATCTTTTCTATTTCAATTCATTGGTGAGTCTCCTTTGGATTGGTGGGAAAAAAAAAATGCGACCAATGCATTCAGGGGTTAGTTACATATGTCCCATTCAAACTAATCGTAGAAGAAATCCAAATGTAGCCTTAATTCGTGAAACATGCGACACCCTTGTGGCTAGGGTCTCGATATCATAATAGTTTCCCGGCGGTGTCGATCTCTGGACAGATGCGTTGTCTCCCGAGTTGTTTACTACTCATCCATCTAAGCAAAAAAAATGAATGAATGTATCCTTAATTTGAGATGGATTTCAAAATGTAGGTTTCAATTTGACCAAACTCGAATGAGACTGACCCGAATCAGCAAGGTTGGGTCATTAGGATTCAAGTTTGGTCTGCCCCAGCTTGCCCCCTGAGCCTGTACATCAATTCTGAAAATTGAAGGAAGAGAGTGACCCATTACCCAAGATATGTCGTTTTGAAAGTTGAAACAGTCAGAATTCTTATATGGACCATGCCGTGGAACATGAAGTGTGGAAAAATAGAAAGCATGTCTCCTTTGAGTGGTTTATTACTGATGTGATCATCTCGTGAGCCATGCATTTGCCACTTTTTAGAGGATAAAAACATCTGTATTTTATGATCTATCTCTTGTCTTGGTCAACAGAAGAAGGAGAATGGGGCTTCATGGAGTCAAATCCAGAATGGCTGATTGGCATTACAGACAAGAAATAAGATCTATAAAATTTCATGGCTAAATACTTATCTTAGAAAAAATGGGCCTGCTCTAGCCATGGTTAATTGCTTTTAAAACCTGGCTAACCATGTACTGGTTTTTGCAGGGACCAATACGGCAACACCAAACACTGGTTTTAAATATCCAGAGTTGTTGTTGTGTTGGTGCTTTTTAATGATATGTTTGATTTACTAAAAAATATACATCGGCCTGCATGCATAAATCTTTATAGAAATATCGTCTTAACTTGAGATTTATTTTTGAGGATTGATGTTGGCTGTTTTAGGTTAATATGGTCCTATATAGGCTATATTATTTACTTTTTCAACTAAATATGAAATTGAGAACAAGGGTTGCCAAGTTGATTTAAGGTTTAGGGTTTCCCAATCCGTAGGGTACCCCATTCTTCACAAATTGCCATGTTTCCTCTTCGTGTGGGAGTAGGCTTCCTTCCCCATTGGCTGGGGTTTTTTATGGGTCTAACCCCCTTTGGCGGGAAAAAAATGAAAAAGAAAAAAGAAAACCAAATATAAATTTATGCCAATACACCTAATACGCTTTTAGTTTTTTTTTTTTTCCCCTCTGATTGAGATATTTAAGCTATATTTGAAGCCATGATGCCAAAAGTCCATTTCTTAAAATGCAATGTTATATTTTAAGGTTTTATATATGCATACAATTAGTTGAAATATCCAAAAACATAATTCACTTTGAAAACTACACTGTATTCAATTTCTCTTTTTTCCCCAACTCCATACAATTAGCCCACCATTCCTCTAATCAGAGGAGGTAGTCCACTTCTATAGGGCTCATTCGGTCTTACATTTGATCTGTGCAACTCCTTTTCCACTCTTACGCCCAATGATCCGCCACGATTCCAATTTTATGCTCATGGAACCTTCACTCAATGTTGGATTGAATCTCAAAAAAATTCAGGGTTAAGAAATACTAACCAAAGCCTACGATAATTTGATGGAGCTGATTTTTTGAATGGCCCCTATCCAACAAGTCATTTTAAATGTGACAAATGGATACCGGCATACAGGCCTAGTTTGGATTAGATATAAAATTTAGATGGGTGCTAATTGGTTAGGGCATGTGGCATGGTTGACTTTGATTAATTAATAGCAATCCCATTATGCGGGTATTAATATTATTGAAGTGTACTTTATTTAAAACAGTGAAGATGATGTGTAAGAACCTTTAAAAGTTAAAAATCATTAACAATGGAAGTTTGAAGTTGTTTTATATGTCTTTTAGAGAGG
Source organism: Persea americana (assembly GCA_029852735.1). NCBI lineage: Eukaryota > Viridiplantae > Streptophyta > Magnoliopsida > Laurales > Lauraceae > Persea > Persea americana. The sequence continues at coordinate 7,753,852 of CM056812.1, forward strand.
AATGATGATGGGGAGCCGGCATCCTCACATCACAGGATATCTAAGCTGGGCTGCTGGCCTCATCTATTTTTATTAAAACAAACCATTAGATCAGGTATTCTTCTCTTCTTAGATGATGATAGGGATGTTTTTATGTCTATGGACCCCTTACTACATGATTTCCTTTTAATTAATCTGGAGATGGGTAGAGTGCTCATGGACCAGGAGAGCCCAACCCAAATGTGGCCTGTTGGACTGGATCCGGGCTTGATTTCTTGGCCCAATTACAAACACGCCACGCCTGTGCCAAAACAATCTTAAAAGGCATGGCCCAGGCTAGCATATTTGACCAAAAAAACGTCTCTACTTTTCCTTTCTAATTCAGTGGAAAGCCAGTTACACACATGTGCCCTTGAAAGAAGAAAAAGCTCATGTTGCACCCATCTGGTAATTTACTATTAACGTAAAGGTGAAGTAAAGCTACCATTTGCAGAAATTAAAAGATTAGGGTCATATCAAAAGTACAAAAATTTAAAACTCCCCCTTTCTTTTTAAAAGAAAGTAAAAAAGGAACATCTTTGATCCCCTAAATGACAAGAAAACATGCTCTTTTTACACAAAAAATCAAAATGACTCTTTATCAAGCTACTAAAGACAAAAGACCATCATAATCCCTTATATTTTATTTTCTCTTAATTTGAGGCTTCACCTTACTTCATTCTACATATAAAGTTATCAAACGGAAAGATTACATTTGTTTAGCACTCCATTCTTTGGAAGAGGATTTGAGAATCTTTTAAGTCTTTTGTGACCCATTAGCTTCTGACATTCAATGCAGGGTGTTCCTCAAGGAAAAGATGTGGGGCTCATTTGTACTTGATCAAAGACCGCAATATGGCGTGACATACACTATTGTATTGATTTCCGTTTAAATAAATAGTGCATATTTCCCAATAAGAGTGAAATCTACATATATCCTAAACTTAAGGAGGCACATGTGATGTGTTACAGGCTGGATTAAAACAAAAGGTAGACTAAGCAAGGTTAAACAAGAGTAACATGCAACAAATGATCATTTCTTCCAAAAGAAATCATAGTTTATCACAGAGTCAAAAAGGACGCACTCAGAGTTTATTTAACCTAATTGTGTTTTCGGTGGAGAGTGGGGAAATTGAAAGAAAAATAATCCCATGCTGCCATCCTTATCGTGTAGATTGCAACTAATTTCTTATTTAACCCAATGCCAATATATATATTTATCGAGCCCAAATCACAAAAACAAACTTTGTTATTTGCATATAAATATTCTTGAACTGTACTTTAACAAAATTAATATACACCATTGAATTTGATATATATGAAATATATAATAATGGTGTACATCAAAATATGATTGGAATGAAATTTAGGCAGAATTTATACAAGTGCAGACTTCTAATTTGAGAGATTTGGACCAAGTAAAGGTAGTATCATTACCTGAAAAATAATCCAACCATTGAATGAAGTATTTAAAAAATATATATATTGACTTGGTCAAGATTCAAATCTTAGAAAGCATGACTCAAGTGAGAAGTGGCTCATTAGTCACAAGCATACGGTAATCATCCTGCCTTGTGTGCAAGGGTGGCTCGACCATTGGGCAAGAAAAACCCTTGCTTTAGGCCCCCAAAAAAATCAGGCCCCATAAAAATCATCTTTTCAAATTCTAAAAAAAGCATTCAAGCAACTTTCATAGTTTTTTTTTTCTCCCAAAGCCTCATAATAGTAATTAGTATCACATTTCATTTAAGCCATCTTTTCACATTTAAACAAAGCATTAAAGCAAGTCTCATCATTCTTTTTCTCTACACACACAGTGTCTTTTTAAATCCCAACAAATCTCAACCCAACTTCCTTGCCACCTCACTAGTGAGGTTTTTAAAATGAACGTTTTTCCACCAACGCTTTTCCATCTCACGTACTCTTTACTTTCTCACCCTCTGTCTTTCTCATAGATTGTATTTCTATATAATTACTTTTTTTATTTCTAAAGCAATCTTCTTTAAAGATTTATTGATCTGGTTTTGTCTTCTTTTTAATAATATATGTGGATATATTCTGATAATATATGTGAGTCTTTTTTATAATATATGTTAATCATAACCCGCTAACTCAAATATAATCGATTTTTTTTCATAATGAAAAAGCTCGATCAAATTCGAAATTCATCTACATCTACAATCTTTATGGCCAATAACAATAAATCACTAAATCAAGTTCTATTGTTTTATGATTTTAATATTTTTTTAATTCCATGCTCGTATTGTATGTTTATTATAGTTAGTTTTCATTTTATTTATAAATATTATTTGTTATAATTTACAAATGATAAATGTATATATATTAGAAAATACGAATCCAGATGCTCAAAACTTAAAAAAAAAAAAAAAAAAGAAGAAGAAGAGAAAAATGAATAGATAATTTGAGGTTGCATTTAGGATTATCGCTTTAGGCCTCAAATTGTCTCAAGCCGGCCCTGCTTGTGTGGGTTCTATCATCTTAAGGGTCTGTTTTTTTTTTTATTTAAATGTATTAAGGGTCTGTTTGGATGCATAAGAATGTGCAAGTTTTTTATATTTTTAAGAAAGTTGTCTTACCCTTTAAAATTTAATTGTTTGAGCAGCTTAAGAAATTAAAAGAATACTTCATTTTTTATTAAAATATCGTAAGATTTTTTTTCCCACAATGTAGGAAAGAATGTTGCAAGGATATGTTATTAGATTTCATGAGTTCACTATTTCACGAGAGAGTCGCGGCATTCCCTTTCATTGTTAAACCCCTCATTTTTCTTCTTCCTTCTTCTCCTCGTAGCTTATCTCCCTCGTCTTGGGGTCCTTCGCTTTTGGCTTTGGCTGCTTCTCTATCGATGATCTCATTCCAGCCGGCTTCACTAGTGCCTGATGGTTACTGGGTAGAGACGGATGCCGAACAAGGGGTGGGGATGGATGCCAAACAAGGGGAGGCGGAGAAGGATGACAAACAGGAACAGGGGGTGGGGGCGGGGACGGCAGGGGCCTCTTTGGTTTCTCCAACAGTGTTGAGGTAGGGATCTTAGAAAGTGGGTTTTGCTGCAAAAGGTCCACCTCCATTGTTTGCTGCTCGGTGTCATAGCTCAGGTGCACGGGGCCGAACATCTCCTCAAATCGAGCAGAGCAAGAAAGTTACTTGGCCATGGTGTGTACCTCATCACCCCAAGGTTTATAGATCATCGCATTGTTGAATATCAGCCACACATTGGCTACAGAATCAAATGGAGATGAGTGACCATTCTTCTTCATATTGGATTTCACAGTTCCGGAAATCCATCGAATGCAACAACATCCGCAGTTTTGTTGAAAACCAAATGCGGTTTCGCCGGGATCTGACTACAGCGCTTCATCATGCAGGAAGCCACCTTCCCTGCCTGGAACTCCAGCATCGGACGCTTTGGGTCTCTAGAAATCTCGAAGGGAGGGGGCGGCAACAACCGCTTGCTTCCCGACAACTTCGCCGGAGGCAACATCTTATCCTTCCCAGTTGGAAAATTCGATTTTCCATACGAGCGTTTCTCCTTGTCCGGTCCATGATCTACACCAGGTGGATTTAGACCGGGAGGCGGTCAGGCCCTCAGTGTAGAGGACGTTCGTGACCTCCCTCACTCCGGCACCGGCACTGCCGGAGGCAACATCTTATCCTTCCCAGTTGGAAAATTCGATTTTCCATACGAGCATTTCTCCTTTTCCAGTCCATGATCTACACCAGGTGGATTTAAACAGGGAGGCGGTCGGGCCCTCGGTGTAGCGGACGTTCGTGACTCCCTCACTCTGGCACCGGCACCGAGGAATCTGTGATGTTGGAGGCATATCATTGTTAGTTGGAGATTTGAGATTTCTTAGAAATGAAATTTTTAAATTTATGGTTAAACTTCAGCAAATGTCACCAGAGTCGTTTGACTCTGGTCAACCTCTTTTTTTTTTTTTTTTTAATAACTTTTTTGCCTTGGATCCCATGATATCATGGGTTTTTGAAAACCCATGATATGATGAGATCTAAATGTTAAAAGTTGAAAACCTACTTGGATCCCATGATATCATGGGTTTTTAAAAACACATGATATTATGGGATTCAGAAAAAAAAGAAAAAAAAAGAGTGTACCAGAATCAAAGGACTTTGGTGAGATTTAGTGACTTTGGGTCATGAAATTGGGAATTTAAAATCTATGGTGCATTGAAATGTCAAAACCCCTTTTTGTTTGACTCTAAATGTGTGAGGACATTGTTTTAGCACATATTATAATCTTTAGCAACTCCTGAGCAGCTCAAAATCTGTTGCGTTCTTAAAAAAAAATGCCAAACAGTGATAATATTGCAATATTGTAATATTGCACAATTATATTGTACAATATTTGATTCTTATATTATTTAAATCTGAAAATATCATATTTTGCATGTATCCAAACGGGCCCTAAAAGCTTTCCCAAGTCCTATGCCTGACCTTTCATTTGCAACAACTAAGACAGATAGGAAAGAGAGCTCTCACTTTTTTGTTAGTGAAGATTCTTTTACAAGTCCATTACCTTCTCTCATTAGTGTATGTTTGGGAGGTCTAATTTATCCCTCCATTTCTCTATTTCCCTAAAATGGATAGAGGTTTGGAAAAATAGAGTGTATGGCACCACCTGTCAGCCTCTACTCATTTAAGAGAAGTAGAGGCAATGCATCTACTTTCCACAGCCCCCTTAATGAGGTAGTTGAGAAATAGAGGGAAAAAAAAAAAAAAGAGGTGGAGTTATAGTGTTTTGTGCATTATCACGCCGAGTCATTTTTTTTTAAAACTTTTCTCCAAATCTGAGATGTGAAATTAAGATCCAAACCGTTGAAAATGTCCACGAGATCAAACACGGCCATGCCACTACACCAAAAACGGTGATTTGGAACGTTGGGTTGAAGCGGTTCCCTGGCGTTTCAGAATAGAAACGGTTTTCAACCATTCGAGCGGAGAGAACCGTTCGTAATCTAAAAAAGTGGGCCAACAATAAAAAAAACCCTCTCTTGAGATAAAAACCTAAAACGTTCCCCCCTTTCAAGCCCGTTCCCTCCATTCTCATCGTGTGCTGCTCCTCTAACGCCTCAACGTCTCTCACAAGAAATCCGGCAACGACCCTCCCTTCAAGCGTTGTCATCTCCTCCTTAGTCGTCTTGAGACATGTTGAAGAACGACCTCCCTTCACCAAAGATCTCGTCGGAGAAGACGACAATCTTGTCGGAGAAGATCGGATCTGGCTATCTCCGACATCTACTAGTTCAGATACTTTTTGCACTGCATTACTCTTGCCAATAGGAAGGCCTCATCCTAGTGTAGAAACCCTAATCCAAGAAACTTGGTCAATACTCAAACAAATCTGCCGTCTGCCTTCGCCGGAGCTGGAGGTGGAGCTACCGGCTGTGATCGCTCATCTCTCTCTCAGATCAGAAAAGGCCCTCTCTTTCATTGTTTAACTGGAAGACATCAGATCTCTGATCTCATGGTTGGAAAGGTTTTTTCTCTCTCTGGTTTCAATTCAAAATGCCCAATTTCTTGGTTACTTGGATTGTGTTCTCTTTCATTTTTATTCTTCTTTATAGTGATCCAAGTTTGATTGGGGTTTTAACTTTTCCTTTTAGGTTTCATTTTTAGGGTTTTATTGGTGTGTTTTTCTCATTTTAAATGATGAAAACTTCTTGGCGGTGAAGCACTCCTTGGCTCCCAAGTGCTCAAGACCAAATCTGTTGATGCTCTGCCATGGCTCTAAGATCCGAACATGCATTTGTTTTTGTTTTCCTTGTTCTTTTTTTGAAAAAGGGGCATTCGTGCAATTTTGGTTGGCTTTCATGCTGAACTTCTGTAATAGGCAAATCGATTGTAAGTGACCCAGGCAAGCCATCATTATTCCACACATGGACCGGCTGAGTGGTAGGAACCAATTGATTTGATATATTTTTAGCTTGAATTGAGGACTCATTCCCCGGTATATGAGTGGTACCAGCGGGACAAGGTGGATCTGTTGTTGATTCATTGTGTAGCTGATCGTCAATGGGTCCAGCATTCGATGGTGTTGGGCCATGCAACTCGTCGCACTGGTGGCAGTTTGATGGCTTCGGATGACCCTTCTTGCATTTGTGGACCAAATATGTTAAAACAGTCTACCACAGCCGTGTTTCTGTCGGCATGCGCTTTAGAATGCTGTTTGAAACAGAGGAGTCAAGTGTCTGGCTGTAGGCTCCAAGGCTTGTATTTATTCCTCTAGTTTGCTGCTTTTTGGAGTTCTATTAGATACACATACTAATCTTTGTGAAGTGTTCATATTGTCATAGCTCCCCTGTCTTGTCATTCATGAACTGCCATGGTTATAGTTCTTAGTTTTTACATTGTATTTGCTATTTTGTAATACTTTTACAGATGAAACTTCAGAATAGTGTTGTTATGTCTTTGTGGTAGAGCTGCATCAATGAAGCTCTCTTCATCTGGTTTTACTCATCAGATGCAAGAAGGTAAACCCGCAGTTGTGATTTGACTTTGAAGACTATGTGCCTTTAAAGCATTATTTCTGTATCTACATTTTTTTAGTGCTATCAATGTTATGTTTAAATGTGTAAGGTTATATGTGTTTTTGTCTCTCTTTCTTCCCCACCCCTGTACTTGGATTAGTTCTTTGACATGGTTCTCTAATAATTTCATCATGCTTGACAAGAGCCTCTTGCACAATGGAAGGTGCTCAACATTACAACCTTTTAAAGGTTGTGGGTTTGAGTCATGTTGTCAATAGAATTAAAAAAAAAAATCGAAAAACAGATCCCCACTAGTGATGTCTTATCCTTTTGAAATTTCCCAGCCGAGGGGTCCTTTTCCTAGGTGTTGGTTTTGCTCTATACTTTTTATCTTGAGGCAAAACTGTTTGGGGCTCTTTGATCCTTTTGTGCTTGAATCATGGCCTTTTGTGTAATCTTCCTACACAATAATGAGTGGAAATTTCGACATATTTTTTGCGGTGAGAATTTTTTTTTTTTTTTTGGGTTAAAAACATGAAAAAATGGCTCTACAACAGTTGTTTTTATCATAGTACCTTTCTTTGCTCACTTCTTGGCACCATATGATTATATAAGTTCAATAGGAGAAATGATTAAGTGAATTCAGGTACAACATAAGTGCTAGTGACAATCTCTGATGTGGCTGCGCACTTCTCAAGTCCTACAATCAGATGGACTTTTTTTTTTAGAGAGAGAGATGATTCATTTTTACCACCTCATTTACTATAAAATCTGTATCAGGTTGTCCTTTGCCAACTAAAACTGCATTTTTTTTTCGGTGTTTCACTAATTTTAATTTAGCCAAGTTATTCCTAGATTCAGATTGTCATGTGCCTGCCATACTAGTCTTGTGACATGATTTTGTAGAAGTTTAGATTTTTTATGTTCATTTTGTAATGCAGGTCAGCCCAAGCGCCATCTTCTTACAACTGGTTGGAGTGTATTTGTAAGTGCAAAAAGGCTTGTTGCTGGTGATTCAGTTCTTTTTATCTGGTAGGCTTATTCAAGTTATTCTGATTCCACATTCTGCATGTTATATGGTGCTGTATTAGTTTTTTTTTTTTTTTTTGGTCATGTCACCATTCCTCTCTGATGTTCAAGTATGATTCTTCCATTAGGAACGAAAAGACTCAGTTGCTCCTAGGAATCCGACAAGCTGTTCGGCCTCAGACTGTGATGCCTTCATCAGTTCTATCATGCGATAGCATGCACATAGGATTACTTGCTGCAGCGGCTCATGCTGCAGCGACAAATAGTCGTTTCACTATATTTTATAATCCAAGGTAGAGCTTATGCTGTTCACAGAAATTTTTATATTGTAAAAGCCTCTTTTGTGCTGATTGCTTTTTTTGTTGTTAGGGCAAGCCCATCTGAATTTGTCATACCACTAGCCAAATATATATCTGATTATGTTTCTTTTGTGCTCTCACTAATCTATATCTACAATATCTGATTATGTGCAGGTGGCTGTCAGTGCATTAGGTGGTTGTTTGTGTGTGTGTGTGAGGAGCTTAATCGTATGGTTAAACTGATGAACAGCAATATAACATCCTTCAATCTCACCAGAAAAGCAAGAGTACACATGAGATGGGTCAAACCCAAACAGAGAGTTGGTCAGGCCACAAGAAGGCAGGTCCGTGAACTTCTCAAAGTAAAGGCCTGACAAATATTTGTGCGAACGGACGTGGCGGACACTAGCAGAATAAACAATTCTATAATATGTATCATTGGAATTCTAGAATATGTATGGATTTCCAAATATTATAAATTGTACATTTTTATTCAATCTTGTATGTTGATTCCAAATTGTTTTCTTTTGTGAGCCATTTGATGATGTGTAAGGTGAATTTGCATCTACAATTTATCGGTTTCAATTTTTTATGGTGATTTTTTTAAAAAACATTTCCATGAAATAATTTTTTTTTAAAAATAATAATAATATTAGGGATAGTTCAAAACCTTCTTAATAGCATTGGAACACTTAGAAAACTGTTCGAATATAAAAATTTGGAACGGTTTCCGAACGGCTTTGAAAACCATTCCTATATGTAAACATTTGGAACGGTTTTGAACCCTTCCAGTTTTCACAATTTGGAACGGTTTCAGGAATTTTGGAACGGTTTGAAACTGTTCCGAAATCACATGTTTGGCACGGTTTTGGACCGTTCCAATGGTTTAGAAACGCCCTTATTTGAAGCGGTTTAAAACCGTTCCTGTTTCGTTTAGGAACGGTTTTAGGCCGTTCCAATTTACTGTTTTTGGTGTAGTGTGCATCCAAATTCTAGTTGTTAAATCATCACCAATCTCGAGATATGTGTCAAAAACTGAGAGCCATTGGATATAATTTGTTATGATTTGTGAGCCCCAAACACAAGATCAAAACCATTGGATATGTTTGAAAGGCTGAAATGGCTATATGGTCAATTTTGAACACATAATTCCTTGTGAATCTTGAGATATGTGCAAAACAAAAATAACCCTTGATGTATTATGCTCAATATTTCATTTGTCGGTGAGCAGCAAATTGTTTCAATTTTTATTATTATTTAGAGGTGTGTAAAATAAGATCTAAGCTGTCAGCAGTGTTCACAGTCTCAAACATGACCATGAGACCAAATTTCACTCATTGGATCATCACCAGTCTCTAGATATGTGCAAAAAATGCGAGCGATTGTGTATAATTTTGTGGAGTATGTAGGCCCAAGATCTAAACCGTGAGATCTCTTTGGAAGGTTGAGCATGTTCAAGGGTCAATTTTTCATGGCCTAATACCTTGTGGATCTCAAGAAATATGTGAGAAACTCTCAACCAATGATATAAAAATGTCCATTTAGCATAGATCCTTGCATTACCAAACACCCTTTTTTTTTATGGATCTTTTTTGTATGGGTCTATTTTGAATGGTCTTTAAAAAATAGACTAGACCTCTCAAACAAGCCCTTAGACTAAAGACTTACCTACATTTTTTCTACAAAAAAAAGTTTCTGCACCAATAATCAGTTAGCACTTCAATATCTGCAAGATTGTCTTCAAAATACAAACAAACTTTGATTTTTAGACGCAAAATGTTGTGGCACAGACATGGCAGAATCAACTGAACAGAAAATATCACTTCCAACAAAGTGGTATTTAGGGCAATGGATAGATATCAGAGTCAGTCCCCACATTAGCTATCAATGTGAAAAGAATGGTCCCTTACCTAAAGGTAATGAGCGTCAGTCTTATCTGGCTACTCGAGGCTTGAACCCCTGATACGACACCTCTTTCCGCTTGTACGGGCTCCTTTTCCACATGTGTGGGCTTTCTTCCCGCTTATATGGGCCTCCTTTCCACTTGAGTGGGCTCCCTTTCCTAATGTATGCGGGCTCTCTCTTGGGTCCCAGCCCCTTTGGCTGGGGTACAAAAAGAAAAATGTGAAAAGAAAATAAAAAAAACTGTATAGGTCCAAATTGGTCCATTTTTTATCCTTATGACCTGAAATAATAACATGATTATTTAAATCAGCTGTATCAAAAGTTCACTTTGGTTTTTATTATTATTAAAAAAGGTTCATGCGGAGTAAAAAATCCACACCCCTCGGTACAATTCCAAGGTTTCATCATGATTACCTTGAACTATGTTTCATGTGTAAATGTTGAGGTTGATTGGACACTAATAGTTTCAAAGAAGACTTGAATTTTAGTTTACCAAATTTTTAATAATTGACTATATCGTATCCCAATAGTGCAATGTTTTCCATGTTACCATGTGGTCCACAATAATTGGCGGTTTCTATCACAATAGTCCTCAAAGCTACTAATGGGTATGTAGCCGAACAGACATGGGCTCACATCCCCCTCTATTTTTTAATCATTCTTGTTTCTTGGTTCTGAAAATACTTAACCACTTGAGGCATAGTCACTCAAAATGTGTTATATGTGTTATTTGTTTTGGTAAGAATTACGGTATAGTAAACTATTTGGATAAGTCTCCGGAACTCCAACAACCATTTTCATACTTGGTTTAACTTTCAATGTTGTAAAGAACTATTTTATATCTGAGTGATAAGGAGTGTCAGTTTTTACCCGGCTATCTAGGGTTTGAACCACGGTACGTCACATCTTTTCCCTTCTGCGGGCTCCCTTTCTACTTGTGTAGGCTTTTTTCCGCTTGTGCGGGCTCATTTTCTATTTGAGCGGACCGCTTTTCCATATGATTGCGGGTTCTCCCTTGGGTCCGCCAAAAAAAAAGAAATTAGTTCTAACATTGTAATCTGCTCACAGAAGCAGCTGCTCCTGCTAGGCTGCCACTGGTGTTCGTCATGCGAGTAGGATTCCCACGGAAAGAGGATACGGATCCCCTGTTTGGACCAATGAAGGGGTGACACACCCGATTGGTCCAAACGGGGGATCCGGATCCACGGAAAGGTCACATTTTTTCTTTTGCACTGAAACAGTGTCATGTCACTTTGGCTGAGTTGTGTCGGGCACCTGTTTTTTCACACTCATCAGGGATCGATGCGTTCTTGGGTTGAGTCATTTGGCCCTGAGGTGGGCGGGGATTAGGGGTATCCATGGGTGGGTTCGGGCCGGGCCGAGGCATATCCATGTTGGACCAACTTTAGACAAATTGGTCCATATCAAGTTCAAGCCCCAGCGAATGACATAAATGTAAGGCCCATGTGCGTCAATTTACCCAATCAATCGAGTTGGGTTAAACTGGTTTTTTCTTCTCATATGTATGGATTTTTTGGACAAATTATCACTAAATTACAAGCACTCATTATTTAAGCGAAGTCGGGCTAGGATTAGGGCTTTCTATCTCACTTGATCCAAGACCAGCCCAAAGCGGGTGGACACAGATTGGGCCAGCTCTGGTTCAGTCCACGAGGAACCTTAGTTTGTGATATTAAATATCAACCTGATCAGATAACCTAGCCTTCAAATTTGAATGGCTAATACGTACAATATTTTCCTTCATATGTAAAATCCAACAGTGCAGAATTTGGTATTGTTCCAGTCAAGGTGGGGGCAAAGTGGGTGTGAAATTATTAGATTGATTAAAGGTGGGCCCGACACCTTAGAGAAATGGAGTTATTCTTAATTAGAACATGATGAAGCTAAAAAGTAAGGTTTGTTTTGCAGTAGCTTTCTTATGTAAGCAGTTTGATTTTCGTAATTCTTCATATTTAGGGACATTTGGAAACTCTAAATATAAGCTCTTCTCTTATGATTTAGAGCTAGTTTATATATTAGAGTGTTTGTTAACCTCTAATCGTATTCTGTATTTTTAGAGCTTATTCATAGGGTTGCTTTTTTAGTTAAAATAGATGGAGGTGAATAATATAAGATTTGCAAGTGTTTTGGCTGAAAATAACATCATAAACTTTTGAGAATGATGCAAATGGCGTGTTTTGTATTGTAAAATTTTAAAAGTAGGCTTAATTACCATAATTCCTAAATGTTGGCCCCAAATAACTCATAAAATAATAAGAGCTTTTTTTTTTATTTATAATTTTGCCAAATAAACTAATTGTAAATTAGAATTTAAAAACTAAAGCTTTTATTTTAAACCTTAACTAGTCAGCTCTATTAATTAGAAAAAGTTTCCAAATGGCCCCATAACCGATATTATGCTATGACTGCCCCGATCGGTTACCCAATCCACTTGTAGTAGAGTCGGGCATTCCCCTATCCACCAATACAAACTGGGATTGACATCCAAGTCTATTGGATAGGAACTTGGGTAGCATAAGTGTGCGGATGTGTAAGTAGGCATAAAGATACACAATAGAAAAATTGATTATCAAATAACAATTAAGAAAATATTTTGAACTAGATTGTAACTTAATTGGTTCGGGACATGGGTATGGTTTGAAAGTGCATAGGTTTGAGGCTTTGATGTAGTTAAAAGGAAAAGAATTTAAGCTAACCTTCTTAAAAGGGATTTATCAACTCGTAAGAATAAAAACATCTTAGCCTACATCTTGGTATTAGTGATTTGATTTGATCAATATCAACAATTAAGCTGACATTATAAAAAGGGGTTTGTCAGTAAAGAAGACTTAGGCATGGCCCTTTTCAGAAGTCAGAAAATGAACTAGGGCCATTTGAAAAGACTATCAAAGGTACCTCCAAATAGAAAACATTCTTGATCTGATTTAATGCTGTATTGACTATTAATACGGAGAGCCGCTAATGCCACAACCCAAACTTCTCTCAGCACATCCATTTTCTTACACACCCAAATAAGTCAAACAATTTCCAAAATTTCTCTCTACACACCAATTTTTCCCAAATTACCCAAACCGATCCACCCTCAATTTCTCAGTTTACACCCCTTCTTCCCCCTCACTTTCACCCGACCATCTCTCCCTCTCCCTGCCCGCAGCCCTTCGCTCGCTCTCCCTCACCCTCTTTCTCTAACTCTCTCCCTCCCTATATATCCCTGCCACCTCCGCATACAACCCTCTCTGCCTCTCCTTATTTCTGCCTCCCTCCCTCTCCATGTCTCTCTTCCTCTCCCTGCTCGCCTCCGCCCACTCTCCCTCTCCCTCTCCCTTTCTCTTCCTCATTGTCCCCCTCCCCCTCCCCCTCCCCCTCCCCCTCCCCCTCCGGCAGTGGCTGGGCTGGAGCTGGAGCTGGTGTTGGGGTGGGTGAGTGTAGAGAGATATTGGGTGAGGTATGAAACTAAGAATGATGTCCATTTTGCTAATTCCGCACATGGGTAAATTGGTCTTAAAATAAAGGGATGTGCTCAGAGAAGTTTGGAAAGTGGCATTAGCAACTCTCTTAAAATGACTCCTGATAGTCATTTGAGCACAATAGGCTTAGAAAGAGGAAAAAAGCAACATACTTTCTGCTTAAACTTGTCATTTGCTTCTAATATTTAATAGAGTTGACGCTAATAACTCATTTGCTCCTAACTAACTTGCATTGTTTGGAAAAATTACTGGTATATTAGTGCGAAGTAAATGATTTATTTCTTTATTGGAATTCAGAAAATTTATGTACACGAAATTTATAAATTTTCAGATACGTTGGGTCCATATTCTCTAGACCATGTGAATCACCACCTGTGAAGATGTGGCCATGTGGGACATCATGTGGACAGGATTTTTTACTACAAAGCAATTTCCGACTTGACAAGTTGGGTACGGAATACATACTCTCTCTCTCTCCCCCTCTCTTTGGATACTCCATGGAAAAATGCTTTCTTCATTTGAACATTACATAGCTAACGTGATTCATTACGTACGTAGCATGATTAGGTGTGCATTATGTACACATTGGGCCCATATTTTCTAGACCATGTGAATCACTACCTGTGTAGACGTGGCCATGTGGGACATCTTGTGGTCATGCCTTTTTACTCCAAAACAAGTTTCCACTTGACAAGCTGGGTATGCACTCTTTGGGTACTCTATAGAGGGGTACTTGATTAGATTGCGAGGAATAAAATAGAGGGATTTCAAATTTCCATCATCACTAACAAATCATAAATACTCACCATACTTTATTGGGTTTTTGATAAATTAGTCCTTTCTAAATTCGATTTTTCCAATTTCATAACCCATATTAAGATAATGCCACTAGAGACGGTTGACTCTGGGCAATAATTTTTTTAAAAACACTTTTGCCCCAGATCCCATGATATCACGGGAATAGTGTATGTCACAAAAACTGATAAATCTTATGATATGGTGGACTGTCCCATGATGTCAGAGCTTTTATGCAGCATCTTGAGGATATATATATATATATATATATTTTTGGAATGATAGAATTTAAGAATTGGTGGTCTAATGTGTATTTATTTTTCATAAAATGGCAGCTTTTTCATGATCTATAAAAAATTGAATTTGCTTGCTTATGGCAAAAAATGCATGAAATAAAAACCAATATATCCCATATGTTATAAGACTATTCCATGTATCATGAGACTTGGGACAAAAAAAATTAGAAAAAGAATGTTGACTAGAGTTAAGCGACAACATTACCTAAAATTCGGTCATGAAATTGGGAAAGCGTAGAACTAAAATATCAAAACCCCTACTTTATTTGTCCAATTTAATTTATAGCTACAAAATGTCAAATTTCTTAGGTGTCCCATATCTAAACATCACAAGTAGCATGTGATCCCTTTCATATACACAAAAGCAATCCTGAAAGCCACTTACACAACGGTCTCCTTCTCCCATAGTTCCATGGCACCACCACCATCCCCCAAACCTCTCCCCCATGCAGTCATCTTCCCTTTCATGGCCCAAGGCCACACCATTCCTCTGCTGGACTTCTCTAAGGCCCTCTCACGCAGAGGACTTAGAGTCACCATCTTAACCACCCCTGCAAACTCCTCCTTCATCCTCCAATCCATATCCGACCACCCCAACATCCTCCTCCATGAGCTCGACTTCCCCATCGCCGACGGCCTCCCAAAAGGCTGCGAAAACACTGACCGTCTCCCCTCCATGGACCTCTACGTCCCCTTCCTCCGGGCCACAAGGCAGCTCCGCCGCCCCTTCCACCGCTTCCTCCGTCAGCTCTCCGACCTCCGGGACCTCCCCATCTTCGTCGTCTCCGACTTCTTCCTCGGGTGGACGCTCGCCGTCTGCCGGGAGTTCGACGTCCCACGTCTCGTCTTCCACGGCATGGGTGCCTTCTCCATGGCCGTCTGCAAGTCCACCATTGTGCATGCACCGCACAAGCATGCAGAGACCTTTGCCATGCCATGTCTGCCGGAGAGGTTGAAGTTCACCGCCGTTGACTTGCCTGGAGAGGTCAGAGACTTCGACCCGGAAAGCAATCCGATCTGTAGATTTCTTGTTGAGATCGGAGAATCCGATATTGAGAGTTGGGGTGTTGTTGTTAATAGCTCGGCAGAGCTCGAGGGTGATTTTGTGGGGCCTCTCCAGTCCTTCTACAGGAATGGAGCCAAGGCCTGGTGCCTTGGACCCATGTTATTATACAATGATGAAGGAGAGCAAGACACATGTGTAGAGGGTGAACCAACATGCATCGAATGGTTGAACCAACGTGCCACAGGGTCAGTGATTTATGTGTCATTTGGGACCCAGACACATATGTCTGATGAGCAGCTTGATGAGGTGGCCATGGGGCTGGAGAAGTCTGGGTGCTCGTTTGTGTGGGCCATCAGATCCAAGACATGGTGTCCCACTAAGGAGATGGAGGAGAGGATCAAGGGGAGAGGGTTCATGGTGAGGGGGTGGGCCCCACAGAGGAGGATCTTGGGTCACCATGCAATAGGTGGGTTCATGAGCCACTGTGGTTGGAACTCGGTGCTGGAAAGCTTGTCGATGGGGGTCCCCATCTTGGCATGGCCTATGATTGCAGAGCAGCATCTGAATGCAAAGCTTGTGGACGAGGAATTTGGAGCTGGGGTGAGGATTCCATCTGTTGGGGTGGAGGCCATCATAGGGTGGGCCACCATCTGCAAAGGAGTGAAAGAGTTGATTGGGGGAGAGGATGGGAGAAGAGCAAGAGAGAGGGCTCAGGAGTTGGGCCAAGTGGCCAGGCGGGCCACACAAGATGGTGGGTCATCTGAAAAAAGCTTGGATGAGCTAATCAAGCAATTAACTAGTCGTGATAAATGCTAGTGTCAACGTTAGTGTCTGCTTTATAGTTTAACTATTGGCAATATGTCTTTGTTTACATATTAATTAGCTATGCATTGCAAGTGGGTTTGTTTTTCTTTCTTTTTCTTCTGTTTTACTTTCTCTATTTCTTTATGTTGGGCCACCGGTGCGGCCACCGGTGTGGACGTAGTACTTTAACTTGAGAACCCAAAGATTGATCTCGGACGTGTGTGTGACACAAAGAAGCGAACGCCACTCAACCATGGGCTTGTTGGCACATGCCCTGTGATGTTACTCTCTATATTTAGAATTTCTTTTTAAATGGGGCTTAAGTTTTACCCAGTTTTCAAATTGGGACAAGAAGAAACTCACTTCTCAAAAGTTAGCATAAATTTTCCATTTAACATCTGTTAGTATTTTTTTGTTGACTAATTTATGAGTTGGACAAAACTCTGAGTCCATTGAGTTGTATTTTCTATTTTATTTTAGAATGAACTGTGGTTGTGGCACTGATAGAGCTGAATCGACGAAGATTGAAGACCAGGTGAATCAACCCAGGTCCAATCGATCGGACAGTAGATGCGCCTCAGTTATTTGCTCTGTCCGATCGATCGGATGCACTGTCCGATCGACTCGGACAGGCAGCGCAGCTTCGGGAAAGTCTCCAGTTTCTGCACAAAATTGTTTCCTTTTGAGACATGGTTTCCCAATTGGAGTCCTATTTGTGCACTAAGTCTAAAGCACGAATTTGGGGCTATATATAGGATATTGCTCTCAACCCTAGATGACACCACACCTCTCATTAATCTGAATCAGAGATATCTAAGAGAGAGAGAGATTATTCTCTAAAGCAATTAAGAGATCATTCTGAAGGGTTGCTCTAGAAGGTTGTTGCTGCTTTTACTTTCTTGTAAAAGATAGTTTATCTTGGCTGACAAGGTGCGAGGAGATCAAGTAAGGAAAAAGGGCACGGTGGATATCGTGTTAGTAGATTTTTTACAAGAACAATTACAGTTCTTAGGTTGAGGTACAGATTGAGGTAAAGGAGCTTGTGAGTATATCTTGTAACTGTTCGTGAACTCTTGATTTCTGGTTCGTGGTCTTTCTTTCTGGATAGAGTTTCTACGCTAAATATTGTGTCTGCCTTCTTCTGGCATGTGATTGGTAGATAGCTAGTTTTATATTCTGATTGGTTATTTCCGCTGCATGTTGATTGGTTAATTTAGAACTAGTATATCCATTTTGTTAACCCCTGCAAAAACTTTCAACATCCATTTAACATTTCAAATCATTACATTAGGCAAAAATAAGAGTTTTCCAGCAACTTTTCTCTGCGTTTTCTTCAAAATACCCAAATGCATTTGGGTAGAGTCCTTGAGAGGGTCATCATTCTCAGCTTGATCTCTTCACTCCCTCTTGAACGTTCTCAGCTTGATCTGTGACCATTGCTTTTGATTGACACTCAAGTTTCCTATCCTTGTGTGTTTTCTTCATATATCAATTAGGTTTTCTTATGCTGGTTTCCACTGTTGTGTGGCTCAAGTATTTTCAAACTGTTGGCTTGAGTTTCTGATGCTTTTTCTCTAGCCTTGAACCCAACTCTTACAATCTTAAGAAACCAAAAGTATTTGGCTATGCCGCTAATTACAACCTGCTGAATAGAAAATAATAATGATTGCAATGTGTGAAGATTGACAAACATTGTGAAGAAAATATATCATTCTGATACTGCTAAAAGGTTATTCGTATATATCATTCTGATACGGTTAAAAGGTTATTCGTACTAACTTTAATGGTAACAGGCAATGAAGAACAAATTGGCCATGTAGGAAAAACACAGATGAAGGATGGCATAGATTTTCTAATCAGCGGCCTCATATTACAAAAGGCATATCATAGAAACCAGATGCTGAAGCAGAATCCAAATAAAATAAGCAAATGCCAATTCTATAGATGACTCTAGTTGCTAATTGAAGCCTTGAATTGTGACTGTGTGTGTGTGGGGGTACGGTGTTGCAAGTTGATCATGTGGTACTTCATTTGAGCCGTCCAATTTTACGTTTGTACTAGTCTTCTATAAATTCAACATGGGATGAACTAAGTACTGATTGCTGATAAGTTTACAAGCAGCAAGCACATGGATGACGATCATGACAACATATACTTGGATGAAATAGTACTAACTGATAACTACGTACAAAAGGGTACATGAGAGGTCTGGTGATGGTAATATCATGCCAGATTTTCATTTTGGTAATTAAAAACTTCATCAACGGATGTAGACCAGTGAGTTGAAATGTTAAGGACAGACTTGAGCCGAAAGAGTCGTATTCTTGTCGGATCTAATTTGATATCCTAAGGTTTTAGGAGTGTGTTGGCTAATTCATTGGATTAGGGACAAAATTAGAAATACGATTTACTATGTATTTTCTTAGATGAACTACCCCAAGAGACCCAGAGGTCAAATTCAGGGAGCTAAAGATAGCAGCATGCCTGCGCTCGAGCGCGTGTATCTGTGCTCGAGTGCGTCCACAGTCTACTTCACATTTCAAGACAGGTGCTGCTTCACGTCTAAGAACAGTAGCTTCAGGCGCTCAAGCATGTATACCTGCGCTCGAGCACGTACCTGCAGTTCGTTGCACGAGTCAAAGTAGTAGCCTCATTTGCTCGAGCGGCTGGGCTGAGAGAATTTCGGATCTAACGAATGTTTCTCTTTTTTGTCCTACCTCAAGTTGGAGATGACCTAATGCTATATAATAAGCACATATTTATCTGCAGAGATTACTTCTTCAACCTCTCTCTTGACCAAAACCAAAGATCATTCCGAGAAATCCTTTTTTCCTTCGAGGCTTTTGGTCTATTACCCTAAAGTTCTAAGCATTGGAGTTTTTCCCTTCTTCTACACATCCCGAAGGAGATTCACATTGAAGAAGCATTCAAGGTGATCTGTTCAAGTACGACAAAGGTGTATAGCGAGCAATCAGCAAGATAGCGCAGTCTTTAGGTTGAGTCAGCAACTGGGAAAGAGTTTGAGTGCTTTCGTGTAACTCTCATTTTATTTATTGCTTGGTTGTCTGTTGGCCTAGACGATAAGGCCCGTGGTTTTTTCCCGAGTAGCTTTCTGTGTGATTGGTGTTTTTTTTTATATAATATGGATTAAGGTAAATTGCTAGAGTAATAAATCTTTATTGAAATCTAATAGAGATCGAGTTATTGGAACCTAAGTCTGTGTTAAGGCCGATTTTTCAGATATGCTAATCGAAAGTTTAAATTCTATTTTAAAAAGTAAGTGTTTTTTTTTCTTTTTCTTTTTTTTTTCTAATTTGAAAATTGGGCAAAATTTGGTCATTATTTTTGAAAATTCCCCTTTAGATCATATACATTTTTTCATGATATGGGCTATGTTGATTTTTGCTTCTTTACTCCGTTCACGTCATACTCAACTAAAAAACAAATCTTTTACTAGGAATGTGTATAATTGCAACCTATGATTGACCTTCTGACTAATGGAAGTGTTTCCCAATCAAAGTATAGCTAGGTTTGATGATCATGAAAAATGCAAGGACAAGGGAGAGATTCGGGTAAAAATGTTATAGTTTTTCAATTAAATCCATGATAGAAGACAGGCGAAAGGAATTTTTGCCTGGTGTAAAGACAATTAGTTGGAATCAAATTGAGTTATCCTAATCACCAAGTTTAATTATATACAAACTATTTTGTTACAAGATTCAATTTCTGGGTTCTATTTTCACATGCAAGGTAACCTTTACGTGCGTGCAGGTGTTCGTCTTCTTGCTAAAGTAGACTTTTCATGGGTCTTAGCCCCCTTGGTATGGTAAAAAAAAATCATAAACAGTCTTATAAAAATATAAATCTTAACCCTCCGTGACATGACATCCTTTCTTGTGGGGGTCCATGATGTGGCATCTTTCTTCTCTTTTAGCAAGTGCCATGTCTCGAATCCCTTGCCTAATTATTCAAACAATTGGTTTAAACAATTGTGCCAAGATAGAGACCTGCAACAGCTTTCTTCTCTCGGGAGTGTTTGTGCAGCGGTGATATCCAGCGATGGACGACAAGGCGCCCGATTTTCCAACACATTTCCTTAGCGTGTTTGTGTAGCAATGAAAGCAACAGGAAATCCCAGATTTTAGCCTTCATTTTCGCACGAAAGAGGATCCAGATATATGACCTCACTCGGTAGGAAAGCATAGCCCCGGAACAGGAAAATCCAATTTTTCTCTTCGTTATCCAAATAGACCCTAGGGTCCCATCTTAGCATGGATTCTTCTCTTGTGATGAAAGGAGAAACTACTCTAAATAGTCTATAAGTATCTCTACACAAAATGCTTAGGTCATGTTCTCTGATTAATTTCTTGGGTATTCATCATTGGTTTTCCATAAAATTGTGGAAAACTCATGTTTAGATTCTTGCGAATTTAGGCCAATTTTAAAGTTTTTCAGATGAAACCTTCAATAGGACTTTAAATTCCTCATTTTCTCTCAGATTTACATAAGGATGCTAGTTTTTCACTACTATACGCATTGATATCGGCTTCAAATCTTGGGCTATACAAATCTCTAGTGATAAAGCTTTATTGTAAGGGCATGTGTGTGTAGCCCATTTCCACGGAAAAGTGGACGGTTTTCCGCTGAAAACTTACTTTTCATGCGTTTGGTGTGGTAGTTTTCCGTGGAATCACTTTTTTGCCACATCAGCTTTTTCCTTCCTTACCATGGAAATGGACTTCCTATTGGGGGAGGGGGCATGGGAAGTCTATTTCTAGAGAAAACTAGCCCCCTCTTTATAAACTCCATTTCCTACCCATTTTTTATGCAAAACCCAACCCATAAGAAATAGTATCATGAAGCTCCAAATGCCCCATCAAACAATAAACCTCTTCATGCTAGGAACCAATTCAAATTTGTCTTGCTATCAAATTTGTTGTTGCAACTATTTTGTATCAATGTGTAGTATTCATACACTGTTCTTGTTACGCTAGCTTAGTTTGATGTAATTGTCAAATATGAATGTAAATTTATGACTATAACAAACGATATTGGTGCATGCATTTACTTCATCAGATTTGAGATGATATTTGGGTTTTCTAAATACATACATATTGAAATCATGGTGAATTGTGTTTCCCATTCACTAAGTTTTGCCAGTATCTTTACAAAAAAAAAAAAAGACCACCAATCAGTAAACACTAGTTTTCTATAGGGAATCCGCAGTTGCACCAAACAACATTACCACCAATTCTTCAAGGAAAAATATTTTACACCAAACTTGAATTTCTAACTTCCCCGGAAAACCTTTTCCGATGTATTTAAAAACCATAAAATTTGATGATGCGGCAAATTTTTCTTTCCATGGAAGTTACATGTACACAAACGTGCCTTGGCCAATATGTTTATATGAAATTGAATTCTTAGGTATCTAAATAATTAGCCCATGTTTGGTATCTTTATTTTCAATCATTCTTTGTCTAAACGTGTAAAGCGGATAGAGATTTGAAAAAATAAGAGTACTTGGCACATGATTTTACACTCCACCCGCATTAGAGGAGTTGAAGTAAATCCTCCTAAATTCAGAGGCCCCATTTTTGGATTTGTTAAAAATAAGAGCTTTAGCCTCTCTTTTCGATGGCTCTATCGGAATAAGTGTAAAGATACCAAACAAGGCTTTAGCATGTGCCATTTTATAAGCAGCTAAAATTAAAGGGAGAAAGGCGAACATCTACCACTAAGAAAATTGATGAGGGGAGGTGAAAAATGAAAACTGAGGGATCACCCTAGTAAATAGGGGCCTTCATCAACTTGGTTGAGTTGGACATGGATGTAATTGCAAGCCCCAATTCAGCCTATCCAAAACATTTCAACCATGAGCTTGCCCAGTTAGGGCACGTTTGGTAAACGTAGAAAAATCTTTTATTTAGAGGATTCTCTCCATCTCCAAAGAAGGCCACCATCCTCTAGTAGGATTCCCAAAGAGAGTTCCATATTTGGATGGAGGATTCCTACAAATTGTAGAATATATAATCCAATGGTTATAAATATGTTTTATAAAAAATTTCAAAATCCATGAAAAATTAAGACCTCAACTTTCACCTCAAAGTACTTTGTGGTCATTCAGAAAATATGAACGGTTCTGATCGTGCAAAGGGGGCCCACAAGAATAAGAATTTAATATTTTAGTAGCTGGACTTTTTTTTTTATAAATATCTCAAAATCTAAAAATGATCAACGGTTGAAATTTGGTCAACTAGCCGTGTTTGACCTCCTACAAATAACTACTGGTTCAGATCATGATTGTGGGGGCCCACAGGAACCGGAAAATAAAAAAAACGGACTGGATTTAATCCCCTTTTTGGGCCCACAGCATATCAGAAATTGCTATCGAACGGTTCGGATGTTTATGCAAATATCTCAAGATCTAAGATGAATCAACGGTTGAAATTTGGTGAGCTGACTGTTTTGGACCTTCTTAACACTATTATTGGTTCAAATCTTGATTGTGGGGTCCATAGAGACCAAAAAAAAAGCAAGAACCGATTTGCCCAATATTGACGTTTCAATGCATTGTAGCTCCACAAATCCTTCATCGCGCGGAATGAGAAAATCTGAAGAGGGGGGGGGGGGGGGGGGGGGGGGGGGGTTCCGATTCTAGAAATAATCAAAAGGGAAGAAATCTCCTTTCCATCCTCTTCAAATGCATGCTGATCCAAATACGAAAATCCATGCGATCAAAAATTTTGGGCGAAGAATCCACGACGAAGACTATTGCTAAACGTGCCCTTAGTCAATCAAGTAGAGCCGAGCTTGACTTGGTTTTGGACCAATTTTTTCGAACCAATCTTCAGGCTAATAATTTGATCCAAGCCTGGCCCAAATTCAAAATTTATGGCTTGTTTGTATTTGAAAGAAATAAATGATCAACCGCCAGTTTTTTTCACCCATGGAGACAGTAGGTGGGACTGGGCAGACTGGTGATGTAAAACCTATTTGCAGGGCTACTTTCTTTCCTTTTACTCAAACTGCTACACTCTCTAGTCTCTAGTGAAAGGACGTTTTCTTCACTGGACGCTTTCCTCTCTGCCAGCCTTGCTACGAAGACCAAAAAATCAGCATCAGCTTCTTCTCCCAGGGTCGTGTGCCTTCATCACCCATATTCGCATCATCTCCTTCATCTGCAACATATCTTGCAGCGAACCCATTGTTAAAGGTAGTTTCTTTCTGTTCTTTCCTACTCCCATCTCCGTTTTCTCTATTCTGAAGAGGATAGGAATAGGATTAGGATAGGAGTCTTCTTTTATTCAAGAGATGATGATGTAAATGATTGGGTGTGATGATCTTTTGTATAAAAGTTGAAATAGAAAAAATAAAATAAAATGAGAATCATCTCTGCTGTTGGGCTTCTAGAACTTGCTCGTGGGTGGTTGTGAATCAGCCACTTCCATACTCAAAGCTCTTGGTTTTACTGCTTGCATTCGTTTCTTGTGGGTTTATAGGATTGCATTGTCATCTCTGCAATGGTAACTTGCCATCACCCTTTTCTAGTCTACACAAGTCCTACTAAGCATTAAGTTTTCTTAGATACCCAAAACCTGGAGGAGTTAGTAGAGGAAGCTGGAATACTTTTCAATACCCTCCCTCCTCAGTGGAACCCGGCCTGCACGCATTTGGCAACAACCACATTTTTTTTCTTTTTAAGTCTCCCAAGTGCCAAATTATTTCTCTGCCATTCAAACTCGCGACCGACTCTGATACCTTATTAAGTTTCTTAGCAAACCATTCCTGCCAAAACTTAAAGGCATTAATAGAGATAGTGGAAATACTTTTCAATCCATTGCATGAAGGAAAAAAGCATGAATGACAAATCACCTCTGGCTTGTACCTGTTATGATGATTGAGTTATTAAATATATACTTACCATTAAAAACATTGATTGAGTATTAGAGGCAAATGCCAAGAGGGCATGTTAGAAGAAGTTGAGTTAAACTGTGTTCATTATGTCATTATGTGTGCTTTTTTAGGCTTTTCATGTAATAACTGTGTCAGTCTGAAAATGACTGAGCATGTCATTTTCCTTATTTCTAATAAGAGATTTGTGGGATGATTTTTTAACCAGTCAGTTTAATGCTTCTGTATTGCTACCTGTGTTTGTAGAAATAATTTCTTATCTGTTCTTTTATGAGACTTATGTTGTGTAGCAATTAAATTATAGTCTAAAAAACAGGTCAACAAATGGAGAGAAAAATAGAACTTGAATGTCCAATATAATTTAGAAAGTGTTCATGTTGCCATATGGTTAAAGAATATGATAAAGTTAGTATACTGTTGGTAATTTCCTATGTCAAAAGTTCCAATATGAACTATATCATGTAGGTGACATTTCTTGAATGGTATTATAATACTCTAATCAATCATGGACTTTAGATTTCATAAGCGTTGTGTGTGATTTCAGATGTTGGTATACCTATGCTCATCACTAAAAACTATCTTACCATTTGGAAAGGCTCAAATGGAGGATCCAACAAACAATCGTAGATCAGAAGAAGAGGATGAGGAGGAGGAGCTTAATAGACGGAATTTGGTAATTCTAGCTGCATGTACAGCTGCAGCACACACATGGCTCCACCAGGTGCGTGTAGTCATTGCATACCTAGCAAGTTATAAAGAAAAAAACAAGAGGAGGACTAGAGATAAACAATGTGGTGTATGTGTATCGTCCTTAACCAGTGGTAGGGACTGGGCTACAAGGAAATATGCTGGGGCTTCATACTGTGCTTATACACTCACTGCCCCAGAGTCTGATACATGCAACAATGGCCATATGTTAGGAAATGTAAATATAACTCCAGATGAGATGAAGCCCCATTTTAGTTCTGAAGGTGCACAGGGGGGATCCTCTAGTCAAACCAGGAGGGGCAGGAAATGCACGCGAGTTGTATCGAATGTCATTTTTGGATTGGAGAGGTCAGCCCTGAATCTTAAGTCAGCACTTTTTGAAATTGCCGACTCCATGAAGAAATCAGAACATAGGCATGAAGTGATGATGGCAGTCAAGGCCATTCCCAATCTTACTCCAGAGGAGGTGGATATTGCATTTGAATGGCTCACCATGAATGATAAGAGGAGCATGCAATTTCTTGCCCAAGAAGACCGTTCCACCTATGTCAAGAGACGCCTTCATAGAATGCGAGCTGATGCTTCTGAGTGAACGATCCTGAGTGATGCCAATGACAGGCTAGCCTACTTGTTTCTTATGGATTGTTTTCTTGCACTTTTTTTAGACCTTTAAACAACATCTCCAGACTTTGTATGAATTACTAATCCTTTTGAACCTTTGGTATTTATCCTTTATGTGGACCTTATTGATTATCATTTACATTGAATGTGCTTGTTAATGCTTTTCAAGTTGTTGTGATACTGGGCATTTGACATGCCACTATTTTTACTCAGTGCAGGAATTTAAGTTATTATGTGATTTTTGGCCTCCCTTTATGCTGGCTTGATTTAGCATGCCAAGTGGTATATTTAACATGTGGTTGTGTATGATATGTTTTACTGGATGAATGGGTTCTTTCATATGATATGGATATATAGATGGTTGATGTGCATGGCCCTTTCCTTGTGCATGTCCATTGCACTTCCACCTTGATTTAGTTTTTGGAATCCACAAGACGTGTATGAACTTGCCTCTGGAGTCTCTGGATGTGAAGAAGAAATTTAAATTTCTTCTGAAACAGCTATGTTGGAATTCATGATTGAAGAGGTTCAGAGTTTACAGTTCTGCCTGTATTGCACTCTGTGAATGTCTGCTGTAGACGAGCAAAGTAATCAGCAAGTGAATTGGGTTGTTAATCTAGCCAGGAGGGAGTATCTGGTCTTCCATTTGTAGGCCAAAAAACTCGGGCGATCGATTGGAATCCACTCTAATTGATGCAATAAAGTGTGTGTTTCATTGGGGCCACTTTCTTGAATTGTAACTGTCACTAACTGCCCAACAATTTCAACACTAGCTTTGATTGAAATCCATTCTAATTGATGCAATGATTTGGTTGATCAATCAATGTAAAACGTATGTTCAATTCAATGGTAGTGAAGGTACTTAGAAGGATTCAAATTTTGATAAACATCAGTACATGAGTGCAATTTAACTTTTAGCAGAATGGTGGAATTTGGTATGGGTCAGGCTAATCTTGAAAATGCCCTGAGTCATACCTGGCCTTTTCGTCACTTACTTGAGAGGACTCAACATCATTTCAGAACACACACATTTCAAATGCCCCATTAGCAACTACACTACACAAGCATTGTGAACTGTGAAAATTGTGAATTGTGAAAATAAGTCATGAACTTGGTGCGGTAGGGTGGGTTGGCGCCATAAAAACCTGAACCTAGTCGAACCCAATTCAAGTCAAAATTGCGGACCCATACCCTCCCCAAACTTGACAAAATCTTCATAGAAGGTCACCCAAATATTTAACCGAACTGTTCCCATTTCATTTAACCAAAAAAAAATAAAAATAAAATTTGTTCCCATTTCTGTAAGAGATTAAAAAAGAAATACAACGGGGCTTTAAGATGTAGCAACCTAAAAAAAGTTACGCAAGATCCATTAGTTGCCTGATTGACATGAATGCAAAGGAGAAAGAAAAGTTCAAATTATCCATTTTGAGTAGACCTGTCAATCTAGCGCTTTGATAGGAGGGCTTTTACTTTTTCTTAAAAAGCTATTCTTAAAAAGCCGTAGGATTGAGCTTGGACAAATTTTCGTAGGCCCTCTAATTTTGAGGGTTGAGCTTGGATAGGACGAGGGCTGACAGCTCGTTATGACCCTCAAATAGTTGTTAAAATGAGGGCTTTTATTTTTCTTAAATGCCATATTGCCTTAGGGCCGGGCTTGGACAGAATTTTGCAAGCCCACCAATTTTGAGCATCCTGCCAGGCCCAGCCTGACCCTTGTATTTTTCTTTATCTTTAAATACATATATATATATATATATATATTTATACATACATAGCCTAAAAGCCCCGGTTTACAGTCAAATAATAGTTCAAAAAATGGAGATAAGGGATGATAATGATGATATGCATCAATCGTGGTGAGAAACTCAAAATAAAAATAACAAGAAACAACCAATAATTATGATTAGCATTGATTCCCAAGGTTTATATTTTCTAAATACTCAACATCCATTAGTGCCAATAAAAAAGCTAGTCTTTATTTTATTCTTTAACAATTATTCGACTGTACTCATCAAAAGGTTTTGCTTTCTTTAATTTTCCTTTGGATTTCTAAAAGTGCCATTAGGACTATTTTTAAAATTTATATACACATTAATCTATCTGCATTTTGCGAAATTCTCAGCACCAATCTTCATTGGTAGGCGTACACTTTTGTGTTCTTTGTTTCCCAAGCTTTGGACAATATCAATTACACTCACGCGAACAATCAATCAATTGCCACTCTATGATAATGTCCCAAAAAAATAAAAAAGTTGTTTTTCTTGTTTTTAGGCCACGGTGCATTGTCTTGCCTGACCCCTAGTCCTTGAGGGTAGGGTAAGGACCTTAGTATAAAATATACTCTTCTAGGGGTTTAGCCAATTTTGGCCCCGCGTTCCCTATTCTGAGGGTAGGGTAAGGACAGCCCGGGTCTAGCCGGGCCTAATTTTGAGGCATTGCACAGCTCTCTTTATGTCTAGTGGCTCTTTATGTCTAGTGGCTAATCATATGGGCTCTACAAGCCCGCACCTACTTGGAAAGCTCTCCTCACGCATCCCTCCTATACGAGGTAAAAAGCCTTTCTCTGACCATCTCTCCATCTATTTCTCTCGTCAATCTTGTTGTCTCTCTGATTTCTACCCTTCCGAGCCCTACCCATCTCTCTCTCTCTCTCTCTCTCTCTAGGCAAGAGAAGGGCTAGGGTGCTGGGAGTTAGTGTATTGAACTGAAGGGAGAAGGAGCATGCCCTTCAGGTGTTTGATGTAATGACGGGTTGATAAAGTGATGGGTTTTCTAATTTGGGGTCAGTCAAAAACAGATGACCCAGTTGCCAGTTTCAAATCTAGGCTTTCTTACTGATTGAATGGGATGGTTATTGGTTGGTCTTCTCAATTCTCATACACTGTTCTAGTTGATGAAGTTCTTAATAGGAGTTGTTTATGTGAAACACCTGTTCAAACCTTGAAGTTCATTGTGCTTTGGTGGGTTTTTGAGATAGAGGTTTGACTGTTTGATATATTGTGTTGGTGTGTTTGTTTATGTTTATGTTTTGGTTTCGGGGCCAGTTGATGGTTTGCAAAGCACATTAGATTCTTTCCATGGTGGGTGTGATCCTAACTAGTGAGCTCTGCCTTGGACGCTGATGCTTCATATGATTAGACAATGATAATGCTTCATATAGAGGTTTATACAGAAAGAAAAGTTGAGTGATCAACAGAAGTGAAATTGATCGTAATGTTTTTACACCTCTCAGTGTGTGCGTGTGTGAGCTGACTTCTGACTTTGGTGCATTTGACCACTAGATGATTTCCTCTCATGGTTTGGTGTTTTTTCTGTGCAAGCAGATTCAGTCAAACAGTTGACTTTGGATGTCCTTTTTTTTCTATTTTTGTATGAAATTGGTGAATTCATTATGGATGGTATTCCCAACTATGAATAAAACCTGCTTCTGGGGCGTCTCCTTGACAACTAATTAACTTTCTTTTGAAATAGTGAATGCTTAACTTGTGCAAGTAAGTCCCACATTCGTCACAGGTCTGAACGGGTGATGTGGTTAGTGCACTTTAGTTAGGGCTGTCACTAATATAGCAAATTTGTGACATCAGTTTAGTTCTTTTTTTTTTTCTTCTGTATACATATATATATATATATATATATATATAAATATATAAAACTTGGATATGGTCGCACAGCAAATTCCAGCATGTATAAAAGGGAACCATAGCTAAAGCTGATTTGAACCTTTGATATGGTGGGGCACCACAAAAGTTGTATTAAATATGGAAATTAGACACTACACAAGTGGTGCACACTGTGGGAGTCAAAGTGGTGATTATGCTGTTTTCATAATTGAATATGTTGTGTGATTTATTCTTTGAATGATTAGCAGCCAAACCTCAATTAGACTTATAATTACATTAAGATTGGATATTAAACAGAATATGCAAATAAAATGCATGAACTGTTGATGGGTCATTCTTATGCAAGTTCTTCACCATCGATCATTCTTGTGTGCTTCATTGTTCACACTGAGCCTTGGTGTATATGCTGGGTTGTGCAGAGCCATGAATTGGAATATCCGTTACGTTCCAGACAAGATAACTACAAATGAGCAATCCACTGGTAACCTCTCTCTCTCTCTCTATATATATATGTTTATATTTATGTATGTATCCATCCATACATGCATGCATCGGTACACAGACACACTGACCTCGTGAGTTGACCAAGAACCTGGCCTACTTGACTCTTGGTTACATATTGGATGACTGTTGGTTTTAACTTGTTTTAGATGAGTCTAGGTCATGTGTGTGTTCACCAGGAAGCCGGTCTAGTTGAATTGGGTTGGTCTTACTTGACCCGAACAGGTTGTAATTGACCCATCTAGTCGACTACTGCAGGGATACTTTTTCTTACTTTTCAACATAAAAAATGTTAAAAAGGAATGCAACGCAATGCCAATTTCATTAATTCAGAGATGTTCTAAAGAAAAATTAGGACACTGACACCCGTATCTGTGTTCTGAATCTGAGAAACTGCAGAGTTGTATCTCCAATCCCTGTGTCCGTGTCCACACCCATTTCTGTATCTGGGCATCACAGGTTGGCTCACGACTCGGCTTTACTCTTCTTTGTTTGGCTGTGTTGTTGGGGTTGATTTAAGGACATTTCTGTCCATGCATAATGAAATAACATATGAAAACTGGAATAAGCCTCTCTCTCTCTCTCAAAAGTGGCAACCATAATCTTTGTGACTTCAAAAGACAAAGGCAACAACAATTACAACAAACATGAAAAGACACACCTAGAGAGCTCCTACAAGGAAACAGAAGCACCCACAAAGACTGCAGACCACTGTAGGGTAGGACAATGACTGATTACTCTTCATGATTGTAAACTGTAAAGGCATCCTTAGTCCGTATCTCCAAAGTACATTCATGATTCGCTTAGCTTTGAACATTTAGAATCTCATGCTTACTTTATAAGTTGCCTTTCTTCTTTAATTTGTCCTTTTTCTTAGCGTCTACAGCAGCATAGTTGTCTAGAAACCCCTTAATAATCGCATATCACCATCATCATCGTTGCCTCAAGATATTCCCATCACTTCATTGATTTTCACCATTTCATACATGATTCTACCTTGTTATGCTGTCGAACCAATAGTGGCTCCCTAAAGCTAGATCACCCATTTCCTTATCATCATGATCTCTTCAGTGAGTTGAGCAGCACAGCCCATATCCCTCACTCCCTGTAAATTAAGCGAATGGAAGAAATTTATGTAGATTGTTCTGAAAATTTTATATTGTTTGGTTTTTACGTATATAACTACTTTAATTTAGTGTGACTTACCAAATAAATAATAATAATATTAGTGTGTACAGATGTGTTCTTTGGAGTGACAGTTACCTTTGCAACACTTGGCAGAACCCGTGCCCCCGCCTGAAAGACCATCCAAAGTTTTTTTCTTATTTCTTCCCTTTTTTTTTTGGGCAGGGGGATTGAAAGGTTTATGAATAAGGTGTGGTCCAAAAATTAACTTGGTTCAATTTCAATTTTCAAGTGGTCAAATATGAAAGTCCAGGATTTAGCGCGGGAAAGCATACGAATTTTCATGGTAAATCCAAGGGTTGATGCAGTCCAGATGTGTGTCAATTTGGGTCTCACGCCAATTCATGGGTGGGGTGGGGTGGGGTGGGGGTGGATGGGATGTTTGGAAGTGGGTGTGGTGTTTTTGTTTATCGCCTTATTAGGGCCTCACATGGGCTCTCACCCACTTTAATCCCATCAGAAAGATTGCTCATGGGATCAAAATCCTAAATGCATATATTTATACTTATAGTATTGAAAAATTAAGTAACTAACCCATCTGATCAATCCGTCAGGTTTCCTAGTTTACTTGGCCTGTTAACTTGCTCAGTCTAGTTGATCCACTGGTCAGAAAACTATGGCTAGATATACACTGTCTAAAAATTTTAGAAGACTTCTCCAAAGGTTGGCAATCTGGTTGGCTATACTGTTATTTTATCGGGCTTGAGATTCAAGCCTGGGTCCAGCCTACATGCTTTAAAGTGAGGCTCGTATGCTTTTTCCAGACAATAATTGGGCCCAACCGTCTAGAGTAAGTCGGGCAGGACCAATACGTTGTTTCCCAAATACATGTCGCAGACACCCAACTCCAGCCAAAAAAACTCTTGGCCAACCTACTTGCAGCCCTTGTGGGCAATAGATCACTCTGTTACTACATTAAAATAATTTTTCTACAGTGCAGATTTTGTTCCTCTTAATTTTTCATTTATATTTTCTTTTTTGTTTTAGTTGATGTCTTCGCTTCGGTGGTTGAGCCTAGGATCACAAACACCCTCATCAGGTCAGCTTTCCCATCAGCACAGGATTTTAGTTTCTTTGTAGCTTACTGGAAGTCAATGTCTATTTCCACATAATGATGCTTCATTAAATTCTTGAACATTCTTCCTATGTGCTATTTATTACTGAATTTTCTCTTGTGAATTGATAGGAAATTGAATCAAGTAGCCCCATTGGAGAATCTTCATCATGTGAAGCGGGTGCAGAAGATCTTATTTGAAGGTTAGTTGTGTTTCCTTTTGTACAACTTATCTGGAGAGTTTGGTTACTGGATGGATACATTTTTTAAAGTATATACTCTTGTTGCATTGATGGCGTCAATTATAAAGGCTGAATAATTCACTGAATTTTCATGTATGCTACATGCTGAATGAATGAAATTGATTTACAGCTTATTGTGAATAGGTTTTTCTATTTTCCTCAAATTTTCGCATACTCAATTTGCTTACTAGCCATGCAATATGATTCTTAGTTACATTCTATTAGTGTAAGGCTTCTTAGTTCACACTGAAATGTATTTCTTTTCCATATAAATCTGTTCATACTCATGAACTAATGCAGATTGGGTAGTTATTTGTTGCGCCAATCCGCTGAAGGAGGGTTCTTATGGCACCAGATTGTAGAGCTGCTGTTGATGGGTCAATGTTGTCTATTTATTTCTCCCACCCCTCTATTGTCTTCTTTCTTTTTATTTTCTTTCTTTTTTTAATGAAATCTCTTAAATTTATTGTCAAACCTTCTCAACTACAGTACCCCAAAAAAAAAAAAAAAACCCTTATCAACTATAACAGCAGCAGCAGCAGCAACAACAATTGCAAAAGGAATTATACTATTATCATATATAGTTGAGCTTGAGTTGAACTGATCCACTTTATTTTACCGATCCCAAGCAATGCCTATTCAAGTTCGTTTTGTTTTGAAAGAGTTTGCAAAATAGGCTCAGCTTGGCTCAACGTGTCAAATAAAAGAATGTGCTTGAGCTTGGCAAAGTTCATGAGCAAGTTCAGCTTATTGACAGACCCATCTGTTGTGGTGTTGAGATAATGTGGTTTTTATCTGGGATGCACGGATACTTCAAAATGGGCAACATATCGTGTCGTATCGTATCCGAGTATAAAATCTGTGTCCCTGCCGTATCTACGACCTGTCCTTGCCGTATCCGTGACGTATCTGTGCATCATACTTTTTATGGCCACAATTATAGTATATGGAGAATGTAAATGTTGTTTGCAATTCCAAACAAGTTCCTTTTGAAATTTAAAGGTGCATTTAGGGAAAAATCTGCGACCTGCAACTTCCTTTCTTCTTCTTCTTTTCCCCTTAAGTCAAGCGGAGGAGATTACATAAATAAAATCTACGAAGATTCAGCTTCTGAAATTAAATTGTAATACTGGCGCCGTGTTTGTCACGTGCAAAATGAATATAAAATGGCATGAATGTGCTGCCCAGAAAGGTAGTTCAGCTCAACTCTTGATATCTTATGTCAGGGCTCCCTAATGTAGTTCCATGTACTGGTTTTTTAATTGAAATTATAGAGGACCAAGAAAGAAGTGTGTTGCCAAATCTGAACTATCCTGGGTAACCCAATAGGCATGATATATCTTGTTAAAATCACCGAAAGGAAAAATATCCAAAAGACCTCTCAAACCTACACAGATCTTGGCATCTACATAATCAGTAATACTGTATTTGTGCATATAATAAGAAAGTTTAGTAACTGTGACTCCTGACCGAGAGTCTGATGTTTACTTACTAGAGGGGAAATAGGCAAACCCTTAAGCTGTCCATTCTGTCCAACTCCCTGTACTTTTGGGGCTTTAAACAGTGACCAAGGATAGAAAGTGACTGACATTATTGAAGCCCAAAATTGCAGATTCAGATTGGTGTTCAACAAGTATCCTTTTCATCATTTTTAAACAGCATTAAGGGTGTCTGTTTTTATTAGCAGCAAACTCCCTCCTTTTTTCTGTATCGTTCGCTCAAGGGAGTTTCTTTTCTTGCAGCAATATCTCAATGTCAATAGCATTTGTTAGCTAGCAATTTTGCTTCTTTGTATTTTACTAAACAGGAGTCATGCTTCTTATAGAACCTCAAAATTATTCACATTATGCTAGTTTTGGTTATGTCTGCATCCGTTATGTTGCTTTTCTTTTGACTTGGTTTTTGGAACCACCTTCCAGGAATATGCTGACGCCTGGGTTGATTTGCAGGGAAAGCTCAATTATCTGTTATTTTATATTGTTCTCTTGGACAAGAAAATCAGTTGGATGGCATCCCAGATGAAGTACTTGAGCTGATAAAATCATACCAATTGCATCCTTTTTTCACAAAAGTGAGTCCACCTTTTTTCTCGTGGTTTTTCAAGAGCTATTAGTTATTTTGAATCAGTGGATCACTAAATGAACTGTAAAAATGCATAATATCTAACAAAATCACAATCAACAATAACAATATTCTCTGCACTTATGAGTTGTCATGTATAGGCATGTTTTTCCCTTTCTATTCCAACTGTTTAGTTTAAAATTCTCAGTGTTTCAGTTTTCCTTAAAAAGTCCCCAGATATTTTCTGCTTCCTGCTTGTTTTTTCTCAAATAAATGAGTCGTTGTCATCATCATCATCGTCGTCGTCATCATCGCCTTGTCTCAACTATGTTGGGGCTGGCTCTCAAATAAATGAGTAAAATACCTTTTTTCTTGCAAGCTTGCCATCTAATTTGACTGTGTCCACTTTGAGAGAGACTTATTTACTTCATTACTCCATTAAAACGTCGAGTAAAAAGAACAAAAAACTCATATGCTACTTTTAATTGTTATCTGACATTGCTCCTGTTCCTCATTAAGCACCTGAAAAAGGAATAATCCATATATTGTGTATACATTGTGAGAGGGCATATTGGGGGTTTGATATCCTAAAGATGTAAATATGGCTCTTCCAGGTAAAGGGTTGTAGGAGTGTCAGTGTAGAGAGGCATGCACTTTGGTAGACATTTTTTTTACCAAATATATTGGTAGAGAGTGGTTGAAGTGATAAAGAGTACCATACTTGGGATTTTGGAGGGCTGTGATTGATGTTAGGAAGCTGTTGATCCTTGCATCTGATTTCGTGTAGGTTTGGTCATGGGTTTTGACTTTTGGGATATAGGTGGTGTTGTGCAGATCTGTTCGTGTCTGGTTCCATCTTTTTATGCAGTTACTAAAAATAGGGCGTCTTCAAGTTTTTGAAATTTTATTTGCATTGGTGGTCGACCATATGGGCTCCTTTCTGAAGCAATTTTATGAGTACACAATGGCTTATTACTTGATTGATCGTTTCTCATGGTAATTCCATACCTCCGGCGGGTACGGGCAAGCATGTATGGTGGCTTGGGAGTTGGGATTCCTTGGCTTTTGTGTGTGCACTTGTGTGTTTGCATGCATGCTTGTGCCTTTGTGTGCTTGCATATGCGTGTCTGTGCATGTGCATGCCTCGGCATATGCGTGTGTGGTTTACATGGTGGCTAGTGTTAGTTTGATGGTTTTCCTTATATTTGCTGGATACAAGGTCCTTCAAAAGTTCTTGCATTTTGTTGGGTGGCTGGCTGCCTTACGTTTGGCAGATTCAAGCTACTCCGTGAGTTCTTGCCCTTATTGTTGAGGGTGGCTTGTTTTGCAGCATACCATCCATACAACAAGATTGCAAAATAGACTGGTATTTTGCAAATAATATCATTCCTTCAGTTGGACACCTCTATATATAACATTCTTTGAGAATGTGTACAGTAACTAAATCCCCTTGATTGGGGTGCTACATGGAATTATATCAATTATATTCCCTTAAATAATGAGCCTGGTCATTGCCTGACAGGCCCATACCTACCACATTTAGCATATACATTGAGCATCTACTGATTGTAGCTTCTTTTGGTTGTTGTCTGACATGATTGAGAAAGTTGGTGTTGGCGCATGAATGTCCTTACACATTTAATCATATTCTCAGGATGCAACTTATGAAGATCAGTCGGGCAACAATGGATTCCTTTCAAGTGCATCATCTTGCTCCAATGGTTCTTTTCTTTTAATAAGATATAAATTATTGTCCTTTTTTGTTTTAAGAATACTAAACTGAAGATGAACAACAGATATCTACTTTTGTTTCTTACAAGTGCTTCTTTCAGCACCTGTTGGAGGCCTTACCTTTAACCACACCAACCGATGAACCTTACGACTGAAAAAAAAAAAAAAAAAAACACAAAGAACTAAGGGGTCATTGCCTTCTATGCATGGGATAGGAAAATGGGTTTTACGTATGTAAATGTTATATATGCACATGTGAAACACATTACCATGTTTGTCAGAACCGCCATTATTACATGAGTAAATGTGTACATCCAACTTTTTTAGATTTGTTTGGATGTTTTTCGCAAATTTCTCCAAATCCATGAAGATTTAAGATGTGATTATGAAACTATACACTCGATGCTTATCATTAACGCAAGAACATTGAATGGTTCAAGTCATGAATTAGGAGCCCACAGAAGTGCAGAAAATTAGATCTATAGGTTGGGATTTTTCATGAATTACTCAAAATCTATGAAGATTAAGATAATCAGATTTAAGGTCTTGGGTTTTATTAGTTTGATAAACAAATTGAATGTTTTGGGTTTTAAGTATGGGGCCCACATGAATGAAAAAAATAAAGTTGGTTGATGGGGCCCACAAGAATGCAATCACAGTGTGACACTGTACTAGCTCCTTCTCACAAGAGGGGTGAAAGTGATTTTCACACCTGAAAATTTTGGTGTGTGAATGGACTTAATTAAGCACCATTTTCACACAGCGCAAACAAATGTGATGATGCATAACCATTGTGCATGTGAATTATTTACATGTGTAAATAACTGAAAAAAAAGGGACCCCTAATAACCCTTTGGAACCCTGTTATCGTTCTTGTTTTGCTCAAGAATATACATTTAGATCAACTAGCAGACAATTTTCAGATGGTAGTATGTGTTGGTTTAACTTTATGGAAATCCACAACAATGATCCCATCTTTCTTTTGTATAGATGTGCAGATTGTGCCATCTTTCATGAGTTTTCCTCTCACTGCGGTCATTTTCTGATGTTGATGTACTCTTTTATGTCTGTTTTATTCATTTGCTACTTAGATTGAAATTGCTTTGTCTTCTAGGGTGCATTTTCTTTTTTTCTTTTTGCCTTTTTCAATAAAACTCAAATGCTGATTCTGATGTACTGCTCTTCTGATCATGTCTATTTGACACGCTTCATGACATTCATTGAAGAAATTGCTGTTGATCTTAATAACTGATGTAGTAATTGCACCCAGGTTGCTAAGTATGCTGCTTCATCAAAAGAAGAATGGGAAGAACAGTGTAAGCTATGGCCAACATCATACCACCCACCTACCTAGTAATTTCGACTGCTCCATCCCTCTGCATCCAAGAATAAATCCTGCTTACTTAATTCAGCTTTGTGTTATCTTGTATTTGTAGTTAATGTTACTGTTATTATGGATTCGCATTTGTGCATAACAATAACAAATAAAAAAAGTAGAGAAAGAGACAAATAATGGGTTCATTCACCATATTTTACTGGTCAGACTGTCAAGAGTGCCTCTTCTCATTTGTGACTAGACTGAATTATGGCTAGGCAGTGTTCTCCCTGGTGACTGTGGAAATTGAACTTCAATGATCTGGTGCAGGCAGGTACTGTATGTGGTGGATTGGGGGTGAGGAAATTGGAGCTTTGATGGTTAATAGACTGTTATAATGTGTGGGGTTGGGGTACACTCAGTCATATGGCTTGTCATTTTCTTGCTCTTGTTGTCAGGGTTGGCTTAACTTGCAGATGGAGAATTTTTTTCAAAGGTTGCTTGTATATTTTCTAAACAGTTAGTTTAGGTGGAGAAGGCAATAGTGGATTTCTTCTCTGAATTGCCTGTCGACAGAGCCCTTATTGGTGAATCATGTGAAATATGTTTCTTGTGTATGATTCACCAACAAAAGGGTTTTCTCTCTTGTGCATGTAAATTTTTTTCCTTATTTGTGCATTTCCACGTCAATTTAAACTGGTATCATAACATTTATGGAGTTTGCAGCCAAACTGGCATTAGAACAATCTGTAGTGTGTGGGACACATGCAAGAATCTCCATCTGTTTAAAAAAAAAAAAGTGCAAGAATCACTGAAACTTGTGCAAACAATCAAATGTAAAGAGAAAGAATAAGCCATAGGTATTATCAGTGTGATTCATTCTGTCACTGAAAAGAGTAACACAAGTATTTAGGTGATTTATTGATTTTATTGTTCATTTTATTCAATTGCAGCAATATTGATGGCATTAATGGGTTTAGTGAAGAAGATTCACAAAAAGTCTTCCATTTTATGAAGGTTGCAATAGGATTAACCAAATCTGGACATCTTGGTAATCAGGTGAGATTGTGATTATCTTTTCCCATTGAGTTAATAATGCCTTTTCCTGATTATCACACGATATATATTGTGCTTCCTTTTTGTGGCAATATATTACAGCAGTAGCCTCCATTATTAAGTGGCTGACATGGGGTAATACTTTTACCAAATAAAAAACATGGGTGGCATTTCTTTTGTATCATGGTAAGTAATGACCAGATCACCTCATAGAAAGTATTTTCTTTTCATCTGATTGTACTAGTGTTTTTGATTTTGCAGGTTGTCAATGCAGCAGTCATAGTTGATCCTGCAACAAGAGAGGTTATTGCAAATGCATGTGACCAAACATTTAGCATCACTAATAAAAGCAGCTTACAAAATATCAATTGGAATGGTCCGGCAGAAAGCATTCCCTCCCATCATGTTGATGCAAATGAAGTAGCGGAAGATGAAAGGCATTCAACTTGCACTGACAACGGTCAAGTACGGTCTTATACCAATGTCTCTTGTCTATACCCTTGGAGTTGGACTCAGCAACAACCATACACTCGAAATTCCCCAGTAAAATGTGGGAGCGCTATTTCATGGCATCCTTTAAGACATGCAGCTGTAGTTGCTATTGACTGTGCTGCTAACAGGGACAGGAGTCTATTTCCTAGTTCAGAACTTTCAACATGTCAGTCTGATCACGTGGACCATTTGCAATCTTCCACAAGCTCACCAGCGAAAAGGCAGAAGACTGAGCTCTTGAGAGTAAGTTGACTTCTGCTTGTATTGGATGACACTTTCTGTGATCTCTGGTTTGATAATCCTCGCAAATGGTAGCCTATAAAAGCTACAGGCTACAACCACTATTGCCATTGTTATCCAAGGCCTCGCAAAACTAAAGCCAGTGGGATCTCTCTCTCTCTCTCTCCCTGCCGCCCACCCCCCCCTTCCCTTCTTCTTTCTTCCCTCCTTTTCTTTTCTTTTCTTTTTCCCCCCTTTTTTTTCCTCTCCTAGAAAGATTGGAGGAAAGCAATTATATTATGGAAAATAAAATGTGTCAACAAGAAAAAACAAACTGTACTAATGTTGAGCTTGGATTTACCTGAAATATCTAGGAATTGGAAGATTTTGGTAGAATCTATAGGTTTCCATTTATTGGTGTTATGAGTGCCATTAAATTTTATATCACATGACATGATATAGCTGTAGTAAGGCATATCAAATGCTGTATCCTACTGCAGTGTGATCTTTATTTTTACCTCTATTCCTAATCATTTCAGCATCATTCATCAATCATTATCATCAAAGCTTGTCCCAACTATGTTGGGTTCAGGCCTTAAGCTACATTAATTCTGTTTCGCCATTCGAGTCTATCCTCGACCATATCCTCAGGTAGGTTGCATTCCAGATCTATCCTTACTACTTCCAACATCCATGTCCTCTTCGGCCTATCCCCTTTCCTTAAAGGGCCACAAACCTGCATAGAGAAACTTTTCCTCACCGGTGTCATTACAATGTCTTAGAACTCATGTTGTAGATGTGGCAAGCTTTATGCCGGCTGTCAACCTGATTCGACCCTATTCCTTAATCCGGGCTTGGGACCAGCAATAAACTAGTGTAGTTCGGTATTGTTCGTCAATATTTGGTAAATTATATTCCAGACATAATGTGATTTTCAATGTTCTCTTTGCCTCAACACGATGGACAACCTTTCATCATCACCATCACCATCGAAGCCTTGTCTCAACTTTGTTGGGGTCGGCTACATGAATTATGTTTATCTAATGATGGACAACTTTTATTCTGCCAAAATAATTGAACCGATAATGATAGGATACATTCAAATTTTAACAATTTATATTTCCCTTAATGAGGAACAATCCTAACTATTTGCTTTTGCATGGTTGTAATATGGTGTGATGTAACCATTCCTTTTCTACTTAACTATTCACCTCTCTACGAAATCTATGATTCAAGTCTTTCACATTGTTTTATTCTAGGAGGATGAAACGGTATCTGAGGCTTCTGCAAATGGTTTACCTTCTGAAATGATGAGGCCTTATCTTTGTACTGGTTTTGATATCTACGTAGTCTGGGAGCCATGTACAATGTAAGTTCTGAATAATGTACTTAGAGGATTGAGATGTTTAAATGTATGTGCGACGAGGCTGCAATTAATTTGAATCATCATCATCATCATCATCATCAAAGCCTTGTCCCAACTATGTTGGGGTTTAGGTTGCAACCAATTTTTACGCTGGCTGACGCTGCAATTAATTTGAATATTTTGGCAAATTCCACCATGCGTTTGGGCAGCACAAAAATAAAAAATCACATTTGTTGACATGCTCCTTTTTGACTTTTCTGATCCAAATCACCAATGGTCAAAGCCAATGATGATATGGCGAGGAAGAAGCTGAAAAATAGTTATTCTATACTATGATTTCTAAGATCAGCTGCCGGAATGCATGGCAAGATGGTGAACTTGTTCTGCTAAAATATTCCATCCTGTTATCTTGGCTAATCCTAAACATGCCTATAGCATTTTGTCTCCTCCAGTATGTTGGGAGTATGTAAATGGAAGTGCTTGGTTACTGAAGCCATATGCAGTTGGTCTACTTCTCAGCTTTCTACACATCTTTTTTTTTCATTTTTCTTAGAACTTTTTTGTGATTTCTTTTTTTTTTTTTTAGATCTGTAGTTCCTGGATTCTGGTATCTGGTATTACTTTACTTCTGTGGTTTCATCTTACTTTCACTAATTTTCAAAACTCTGATGAAAAATGAAGGTGTGCGATGGCGCTTGTTCATCAAAGAATCCGACGCATATTTTATGCCTTTCCAAACCCAAATGCTGGTGCACTGGGAAGCGTTCATAGATTGCAAGGGGAAAAGAGTTTGAATCATCACTATGCAGTTTTCAGGGTCTTATTGCCAGAGGAGATCCTTGATAATGTTGTGTCAAACTGTGCCTAAACACATCTATTTGTTATGTTACCCGCCAATTTTGGCCATAACTATAGTGCTAACAATTAAATTTTGAGCTGTTAAATCTTTTGATCTAATTTTCTTTCGAAAAAGAAAAAAAAAATGTTATAAACTATGTAACATTGATATGATCATGTAACTCTACTGCTACAGTTTAATTTAATTAACATTGTTTTGGCATTGTCACTATAAGCACTGTGGTTTTCTACTATATCACTGATTATGTGAAATTTGTATTACTGGAGTCCAATGCCCTTTAATTTTACAAATGTATTATCTTGTTTCATCATCATCATCAAAGACTTGTCCCAATTATGCTGGGATCAGCATATCATCATCTTCGTTGAAAGACAAAAATTAGTCCAGGATCAGGGATGTAATTTAGTTTGGGCCAAGCCTGAGCCTGCATTGCTAGGCTGACAGGGAAACCAAATTCTGGCTGGGTATTCTAATATCTAGGGGTTGGGCTTGGGCCTGGGCCTGGTTCTGATGACTTTACAGCAGCCTTGCAGGTGTAGTGTCTTTTTATCTAAATTGGGCCTTGGGGTGCCTCAATTACTTATATATTATGATAATCTAATTTATATATTTTATTAATGTGAGGAATTTCAAGAGGAAATGGTTAATTTTTCTCTTTTTTTATAGGAAAAAAAAAAAAAAAAACTTTTTACAGGGCCACCTATGAAAACTCCAAACCCTCACATAAACCTTCCCCATCCTGCAGGCAGTCATACCAATTTAACTCATGGGACTAATATTTTGTATTTAAAATACAAAGAAATCAGTTTAAGTTATAACATAAAAGCCCTTAAATCAGGGGCTAGGATAATTTAAATGGAACGATTATTGGGATGCATGACAGGAACTATTCCCCCTGGTGTACACCTCTGGGTAAATATAACATTATCATTATACTATATACTAACCCTGAGAGCAGATTGGAGTAATAAAGTCTCACTTGAAAGTAGAAACTATAGTTTCCCAAAACAGAAAAGCACTGAATGAACTCTTTTATTGATGCTACCCATGCCATATACAGGCATTTCTTCCTATAGATGAGTACAAACAACATTGCTTGCTTACCTCCACACCCCATAACCACCACTACAACACCAACAAAGGATTCAGAGATGCATGCACATGCATGATACAACCACAACAAACATCCAATAACGGTCTTCCATTACAGACATTTATTTATCTAAAGGAAAATAAACCACCCTAGCGCCTTTTCACACCCTGCAAAAAGAAAGAACAGAAAATCAGCTGCAAACCGAGGAGAAAAAACTGGTTATGAAGTATTGTATTCTGAATGCAATTTATAGTCACCTCTCATAGGTGATTTGTATCTTTCCAGCATCAGGATCGGCGATGGAGGCGAAGGCTTCTTGCGACAAGTCGATAGTACCATGACAGCCAGCCGGGCAATAGTCGACGATCCTCACCACCACAGTACCGGACCCTCTGCATGGGCGAGGAACACCTTTGTTGGTTGCACCAGTGCAAGTGACCTTATAGTGCCTCCCACATGCAGCTCGATTATCCCAGATGGCATCGCTTGCAGCAGCGATCATCACCCCGTCATTTTGGTATCCATAACAGGAAGAGGCTGCACTCACCAGATAATCTTAAGTGCATCTCTATCCAATGAAAAGAAAGAAACAAAAATGAAGAAGAAGGTGAAGATATGGAGGCATATGATTTGACTTAGGAACGATGAGAATGGAGAAGTAGAATTCATGCAGCTCACCTCAACGCAGTTGGGACAATGCTATAATGATTTTATAATCTCCGCTTGTCAGTTTCAGTGGTTCATTTTGGTTTGAAATGCTTTTCAATTGACTCCATATAAAAAAAAAAATTAAGCTTACTAAATATGTAGGACCATTAAAGGCTTATTTACTAGTTGATATTGAATTCCTATTTACTAGTTGATATTGAATTCCTAGGAATTCATACTTAAGGTCTTATTGGTTCAGAGTTGATGGAATGGATCATCTTACATTGGGAAAAATTGAGATTTTCTTTTTAATCTGTTCCATCAGTATATCATGTTGTCGGAAAAACTAACTTCAGAAATGAGGCAAAAAGCAAGTAAATGAGCAATATTCAAAGACAGCATTAGGAAATGGATAATCTATATCAGCACACAGACCCGATTAATTATTACCAGGTAGGATAATTTGTTCCAATAATTCATACAATTTTTTAACCAAATGGACTTTAGAAAGAGGATTTTACTATCCCCTGCTGTTGCTCAGCTCGTTAGAAACATGTGCAGTGTGTGTTGGAGAAATGAAAAATAGACTTTACTATATAAATAAAGGGAGAATTAAAGAGATGTAGACCTAAGAGTCTAAGGTGAGATGTAGATGGGACCATCACTTTTCTAGGATTTAATGCGTGGAAGACTATGTCTCTACCACCACATTACGCAGGTGGGGACCCATGATTCTTTACCTTTAACTCTCCTATTTTGGCACATTTGATAGAAATGCATTGTTTAGAAGTCCTAAGACTTCAATGTCAATTAAACAGATGGGACCTAACAAGTTTTCTAATTCCGAGAAGTCAAGGAAAATAATAGAATGAGGCAATAAAATTTCATGAAAATTCATCCACAGAAAAGCCCTAAAACCCATCTTCATGCTCTCTAT
The DNA here is from genome assembly GCA_029852735.1 of Persea americana. Lineage (NCBI taxonomy): Eukaryota > Viridiplantae > Streptophyta > Magnoliopsida > Laurales > Lauraceae > Persea > Persea americana. The sequence goes on from CM056812.1 coordinate 7,797,623, forward strand.
TGAAAATGGGGTGTTGAAAAAAGTGGTTGGAAGATGCATGGACACCTACGGACGTATGGAGGAGTGTAAAAGGTTGCAGTTCCGGTGTCTGCTGTAGCTTTCATGGAAGAGAGGCTAAGAGCTGCTAGGATTAGGATGAGGAAGTGGTGCAACATATCCATTATATCTTTGTTACACTGGAAAGTTTGGCAGATGGTCTGCAAGTCATGAAGAGAGGAAGGCTATTTATAGTACTGATATGTAAGACTTCTAAGCACGTTAAGTCAAATAATAAGGGCCCATGCAAGCAATGTGTTTGGACCTTGTGAACAAGAAACAAAAGAAGTCCCTATCTTAAGAAATTATAGGGTCATGGGTTCCACGAAATGAATAATTTGTTATAGAACAAATGAAATGTAGAGTTTGCTGAGGTGCCCAATTCTATGACTATATTTCCAAACTGTTAATGAGATGGTGGATGTAAGATACCTTAAAATTCTTCCAGATCAGATGATCTTGACCATTCTTTCGGTGGCGATTTGTTAGGTTCTTGTCGTCATGGTCATCACCAAACATGCGTCATTTCATCAATTTAGGATCAACTTAAAAAGTTCTACCGAGTAACAGCAAAAGGAGAACTTTCAAAATGATCTAAACTTTTCGTCGAAGAAAGTCTAATGAATTGCTTATTTGAAGAAATGTCAATAAGGTTTCAGTTTTTTCGAATAGATCCTTTGTAATTAACGCCTAGGAGGGTTTTAAACTCGTGACTTCTAGCTCTAATACCGTGTTAATAACTAGTAACACCAAAAGCTTGAGCTGTTAGTAAACGACAAAACAATTTATATAATACCTTCATAACTAGTAACACCAAAAGTTTGAGCTGTTAGTGAACGGCAAAACAATTTATATAACACCTCCACACATCTATTGGCTCTCATCTGACATCTCCTTCTTCCCCTCACCAGCCAAGGGTGACCACTAGTACACACAGAAGAAAGTACTCTTGTAAAATGGTGGCTGCCGATAGCCAGTGATGAGGAAGAAGGCAGTGGATGTTGGTGGATTAGAGGAGAAAGATAGAAGAGATGGAAAATGATGGAAAATAATGCCTACTTGATATTTTAAAGAAGGGCATTTGCTTCGTTATGAAAATTTGGGTAAAAAATTAGAGGAGATGGGGGTTGACCACCAAAAAGAAACTATTTTAAAAAAGAGAAATGCTCATGTGAGAGACACTCTCACCAAGTTGGTGAGAGATGGGTGGGGACCCTTACATAAATATCCACTCTCACCAACTTAAATGCAAGTGCCCTAAATATTTATGTGAGGGCCCCCACCCATCTCTCACCAACTTGGTGAGAGTGTCTCTCACATGAGCATTTCCCTTAAAAAAAAGCGGATTTTACAAAAAAAAAAAAAAAAAAAAAAACGCTTTAGGCGACCAGTGGGCTTAAAAGATCATTTTAACCGACCTTGCACCAGATTGATCAGTCATTTTTCTTGAAAATGTGGTTTTTTTTAACACTTTCAACTAGCATCCCTAGGGACCTTAGTTTTATGACGCTAAGAGTCCCTAGGGACCTTGCGGTGTACAAAAATTAGTTTCTTTATCATGACAGCTTGTTCTGTTTTACAGTATTCTTTCTTGTTTGTACAAAACTCTCTACAATATTTTCATATGTTCAGTGTCTCCAAGTAATGATTCCATTCAATAATGTATAATATACAACATGCACTTTCATCATGACCCATTTAAAATCATTATTAGTGATAGCTGAAACCTTTAGTGATAAGTCCACAACTTTGTTATTGCCTAGGTTCTAAAAAATAAATCCTATTTTGGACTACACTTGCGATTCCTAATTTACATGAGCATTTGTCTTTGACAACCAGATCATTATTTGTATTTAGCAAGTGATTTAGAACCAAAAACAATATAAACCAAATCATGCATTTGCCTTTGGCAAGCGATTAAGAACCGAAAATAGTAGAAAACAGATCATGCATTTGTCTCTGCCCATTGTCTTCCAAAAAGGGCAAATGTCATTTTTAGGCCATTTTTTCTTGCCATGAGGGGTCATGCTACACAAAGAAGACAGAGACCCTTTTAGAAAGCGATTTTAGAGTGGAGAGTAGATGTCTGCCAGGAGGAAACATTAACCAAACCAAAAGGCATCGAGACGCAATAAGGGCCCAACCTAGAAGACAATCCAGCCCAGACGACTCAGAAAAAGGCCAAAGGGGAGCATCCAACAGCATATACCTTCGACAAAGAGGATGTGGGAGGGGACCACAGTTGGTAAGAGGGCGAGGAGTAGGAGCAGCAGACGAAGAGGATGTTGGAGGGGACCATAGTTGGATGGCTGGTTCGGAAGAAATGGGTGCAGACGAACGTGGTGAAGGAAAATAGACTTGTTGACAACGAAACATGAGGAAACACACCTATTTTGTTCTAATTTGTGTACACCGCAGGGTCCCTAGGGATGCTTAGCGTCATAAAACTAAGGTCCCTAGGGACGCTAGTTGAAAGTGTTAAAAAAAAAAACACCTGCAAGATAACTGATTTGGTGCAAGGTCGGTTAAAATGATCTTTTAGGCCCACTAGTCACCTAAAGTGGTTTTTTTTTTTTTTTTTTCTTTTGGTAATATCCTCTTTAAAAAAAAAAGGAAAAAGTTTACCCACCTTTTTTAAAATGAGAATTCTTAAGACCTTCTCTAAAAAATAGCAAAATCCTTGGTACCTTTTTGAACTTTTCTCCCAGCCATTACAACAACCCTTTGTAGCTACATCATCAATTCATCATTCATAAGAGCTAGCTTATGCTCACTATTGCAGCTTTGAAGTTAGGATACGTGGGTTGAAGTACCTCGTTGCCTTACAAAAATAGGAAAAAAAAATAGAAAAAGAAAAAGACAACAAGAAAGTCCAGTTGAAGGTAGTAATTAATACAAGCATCCAGGTCCATTAAATATAGACAATTATAATGTATAGAGACTATTACCTGCCATCTGAGTTTCATAATATTTTATCTAGGTTGGATGCATATATATGGGTACATGTAATCGACTTTGAATCTCAGTAGGAGTTGTTCAACTCAACAAATCTCTCAAGATATGACTTCAGAATCTGGCATATTTAAATAACTTTGAAGTAATAATGCCTATTGCTAACAAAATTAATATAAAGCATAGCACCAATAAGAAACGATCGATGTACAAATATTGGTTTTAAGAATCCAAGTAATAAACATTTCAATATTTTAGTTAAGTTTTAAAACGGTAAAAAGATTATAAAAACATTTAATCTACTGCAAAGCAAGTTTTCCTTCAGGAAAAAGTAGTGCACCAAACGTGATTTTTACTATAACATGTAAAACCCTTTTCACTTACCACGCTTTTTGAATGGAAAAGCGGTCGCATAAACGCGGCCTAATGCCTTTTCTTTTTCATTCAATGCAAGATAGCAATAAATGAGAAAAAGAATGTACTGGTTACATTCTACTGAGAGGCACCTCTCATGGTTTGCGTGGGAGGTAAAAATATGAGCCTCTTGTGAGACCCACTTCGATGCATGTCAATCATGATAGAATAGTGTGATGAAATATTCTCACTTCTCAATTAGATCATGAGAACTATTGATTTAGGCCTTAAAATTCAATGATTTTTAAGTGCATCTTTTATCAAATATTTGAATCCAATAGTGAATACAATTTAAATTAGTTTTAAATTAGGATGAGTCTCAATTCATGCTGTTAGTGAATTCGAGGGTTTTGAACTAGCTGATGACGACTTTCTCATGTGGTGGTAAAACAGATGCCTCTTTTGTAAGCCGTGAGAGGTACCTCTTAGTGGGGAGAAATCCTTCATATTAGCATTCTAAACATTCTAGTAAGCCAATTAATGGATTAATTTTAAGAAAAGACATTTGACTAAGGTATTCAAGAAGGTCATTTCAAGTTTGTGTTGAGTTGTATTAATTTCCTTACTTCCCATAAGCGGATGGAAAGATCTTGTTGGTTTTGTAAGTGACAAGATCTTTAACTATTTTATATTGATAATGCCCTACTTATCCATTTTGCCATTGGATTCTTGTGGGGTTTTTGACATAAGCTTGTGGCTGCTTCCCTGAGGAAGATTTAGAAATCACATCTGACTGCTAGTGGTACAAAATATTATAATATGGAATATGCTTAGGTCCTTGTACCATTGGTGTCTTATTTCACTGTAATTATTCAAATATTTTGGCTCCACAAGGAAAACAGAGCTTAAATCCTGGAATATAGAACTTAAATTAGTACGATTCTGTTTTTCAAAATGGGACTTTGTGATCTGTCAGCATTGATGCAGCCAGAGCCATGACTCAGATTTGACCATACATGGATCATGTTTCATGGCAGTATCAGGGCATAAAAGAATCATCTGGCCTTTCTTTTCTACACAAAAAAAAAAAAAAAGAGTCATTTTAAAGTGCTTAATTAGGTCATGTTTAAGTGATGTTTCTATGTGTATAAAGCCAAGAAGTACAAGGCATGTTTGGATGTGGCTTTAGGTGGTTGCTTTTGGCTTATATGAGCTGTGAGGTGAATTCTGCCTCTTTTACCTGTGTTTTTTTTTTATTTATTTATTTAATTTTTAGACATTATGGTTTTGGTTGGAGAAACACTGTAAACAAGGGTGTTCATGGGCCGGGCTAGGCTGGATAGAGGCATACCCAGGCCTGGCCCAAGCCGCCTGCCTCAAACATCCAGGGCCTCAGGCCCGTGCCTGTCGTTTAATTTAGTCGATCGGGCCGGGCTTTTTACTAATTTTTCAGGCTTTCCATCACTTGTTCGAGTAAATCAGTAACTGATATTCGCGTCAAGTGGTGCGCCAAGTACTCAAATTGCTTTATGACACAAATATTTTTCATCAGGCCCTATTTGCATAAAATCAGAAGAATTTGTGGAGCACGCTCTCTTTCTATGTGATCATGGCATATCTCTTCAAGTAAAGTTAAGCATCAAATCAAAGGTTAGGGATTTGTCGAAGTGGCATAGTGGTCTCTTGGGAGGCATCCGATTTAAGTGTCATAGTAGATGAAAGGGTTGTTTGACTCCTATTGTGTGTGTGTGTGTGTGTGTGTGAAGCGAAGCGGTTTCAAATTGAAATCAATTTCAATTCGCTCCAATTGATTTTGACTCATCCAATTTAATTTAGTTTGACCCTAGCAAACGGGCCAGGTCGGGGTAAATTAGGTCGGTCCAGAGATATAGCATACTTTTTGGACCCAACTGTACCCGCGTATTTTTAATGTCGGCTCCAATTGATTTTGACTCATCTAATTTAATTTAGTTTGACCCTAGCAAATGGGTCGGGTCGGGGTAAATTAGGTCGGGCCAGAGATAAAGCACACTTTTTGGACACAACCTGACCTGGGTATTTTTAATGATGTGGTAAAAATTAATCATGATATGTGTCAAGGCTGGACAAAATGGATTTCAAATGAGCAACCCTACCACTACACCACAGAGCATCTTTTTGTTAATAGTTATCAACAAAAACTTAAAATTAGTTAATGAGGAAGACACCTAGCCCCACTTTGGAATATTGACCAGAAGTTGGAATTTATCTACGTGGTATTTATAAAAATAACTATATTTTTGGAATATTGACCCCTATAAATACTGTTGTTATTATTTTCATACTTATGCATTGTACTTTAAACACGTAATTTAAGAAAGGGACCAATCCTAATTGAGAAATCAATATCAATTCAATTCCAATTGACATAAATTGATTTTGAAGCTCCCTAAATAATTGACTCCCAAAATGTCTCCTCACGTCCTCAACCTCCCTACATAAATTATAATTTAAGAAAGAGACTAATCCTAATTGAGAAATCAATATCAATTCAATTCCAATTGACATCAATTGATTTCGATGCTCCCTAAATAATTGACTCCTAAAATATCTCCTCACGTCCTCAACCTCCCCACATTAATTATAATTTATAATTTTGACTCATGGCATAACTCTTCAAGCCCCCCCTCGTCCCCCCACAGTAATTATAACCTAATTAAAATTAAGTTAATTGATATTAATGGTAAGTTAATAGAGGCAAAATGGATTGATGTTAGTTTTACAACTCTTCAAAACAGTCATCAGATTTTCCTCTTTCTCAAACTCGCCCCCAACAAAAAAATATAATATTTTAGATTTACTATAAAAACTTCCTTCTCAATATAAGAGATATAATATCATATTTTTAATTTCATTTAAAATTTTAAACTTTTTACAATTTCTTATATATTGTGGATTATATTAGCAGTGCTTAGCAAGGGCGTGTTTTGCTAGTTTTAGTGACTCAATTCGCCAACCCAACCCTAAGAGTTTAACTTTGAATGAGCCAGACGAGAACCAACAAGGTCCATCCTAGGTAATAATTAAAAATGAAATTTAGGTTGAGCTTGGTTGAATTTGAAACAAATCAGGAATTTAGGTTGGATTTCAGTTTTGATTTCAGGTACTTGATGTTAGTTCAAGATACCTGACTTATGTATAAAAACATGTGTATTTGTTGCAAAACAAGAGTATAATACACTATTATATATAGGAAAACATTCACTTGCGTACCTTTGAGACCATTTCTGATGTGCGGTGCGTAAGTGTAAATTTTTCTTATACATATATTATAGATGTATATGTGTTTTCTAAAATTTATAGCCTCTGAAAAGCACAAACTTGGGTACCTAGCCCATTTAGAGGTCAAACCAAATTCCACTTGCACAACCACCGTTTGAAAATTCTCATTTTCCACTAAATTAAGTTGCCATTGGCTAGGATAGTTTAACTGGCTCCCTTGAATGGCTCAACATGGACAAAGTACGACGTAAGCCCATTCCTATGTTGTGGGCTTAGGGCTTTTATCAGGCCCAACAATAATTAAGCCGGCACTCGTAAGGGTGCAACTTGGGTCGGGCCCCAACCCCAAACTTTGAAAAAGGGAAATTCTTGGTTGAAACTGTTTGGGTTTTAGTCAGGTTCCAACCAGAATTTTGAAACCCACGTGGAATTTGAGTTGGGTTGAGGTTCAGGCTTGGGTACTTGTTTTCAGCCATGTCACCTGACTTGTGAATACACGTATGTGTATTATTGTAAATACATTGAATATACACTATGATATGTAGATGCATATACATTATGTAAAGAATCTAGAGAAAACTACAAAAAAATAATGGCTTTAGATGACCACTAACCGAAAAAGACGCCACTAGTCAATATGGCACCGAAGTGGTTCCCTACGACCACTTCCCTTTTTTTTTTTTTTAATTAAAGATTTAAACATGTGACAACGTCGTCGCATTCAAACCCATACAAATCGCCCGAAACCCATTTTCCCCATTTTCTCCTTCTTCCTCCCATTGTTTTTCCCCTTTCTTTGGTGGTTTCCTTTCCTCTTTCCTCATAAGGTCCTTACCTTGATGATTTAGCCACCCAAAAATAATCATACACCAAAGATAATGCAATGAATAAACTATATATCAAAACCCTAATGAATTTTTTTCGAAAAGTAAACATGAAACTCAGGCTCTATTGTAGATCACGCGTGAAAGAAGGTCAAACTGTGCCATGCCTACCTCGTTAATTGAGATCAATAAACTCCACAAGGAATATTCAATGTTGGGGGAGAATTCTGTTCTGGTTCATTTTGGTATAGAAAACCAGTAATCGCAGATGATAAAGGTTGGAGAAGAGGCAAATTTGACGAATTAGTGATGATGTCGACAATAACTCTCGATATTAAGCGACGACGTCGTCGCTTGTTGAAAAAAGGCAAAAAAAAAGAAGAGAATATTCTGGCGGAAATACTGGTTTTGTTGCATCAAAACTATGGTTACCTCTTTTGGTTAGCGGACCTAGGTGCTTTTTCGGGTAAAATTCTCAAGAATCTATAAGTTGGGTAAGATCAGGTTGGGCTAATTGACCCGTTTTAAAAAATGGATTGGAGACAGGTTGACCTTCACCTCTAGACAACCCAAGTCAAGCCAACCGACTTTGACTTGATCGAACCTGTTTGCCACCCCTAGACTCCACCTAAATAAAATTTGAGCCAGGCTTGGCTGGACTCAATATCTGATCCAACCAGCCCAAGTTGGACCCCAAGGCACTAGTACATGCCTTAACCCATGTATGACCATGTGTGCCACTTGGGCCAAATCTCTAAAAAGGATGTCTTTCTTAATTGTCTCTCTTCAGACAATAGTGTAGGCAGAAGCTGGCAAGAAAAGGGATTGCAATTCTTGACCCGACTCACCATCTCTACCTTACCCAACCCAAGATTACATGATTCAAGTGGGCTCTTCTTATTTCTGGGTTGGATTCAGGGTGACATTTCCAACCAGAATAATAAATGGGTTGATGAGTTTGGTCTGAATCATGTATGGTCTGAATCATACTTACAATTGACCAAACAAAATGATCAGCACTAGATCCAATCTGACTCATTTGACACACCAACATGACTCAATCCCAACCAGACAATTCAGGGTTTGGATAACTCCCAAGACATTTGTTAAAAACGAGTCAGATCTATATGTACTACTACTGATTTAGTCCTCCCATTTGCATGCCTCTTTATTCGGACAAGTATTCAATACCACGAGTCTTATTTCTTTCTAACAACTTTTTACACATTCCGGATCTTCTCCATATTACTCTGTCTCCCTCTACAAACCCACTACTACGACTTCTACACCATCCTTGCACTCCCTATAATCATTTCACTTTAAGGAAACGAGATCCTTTTCTTCTATTCTTCTTCTTCATCCAACCATTTGAACAACAAACAACTTCTACTACACCACTACAACGTCTATCTATATAATATATGTAAGTGCTCTCTCTCTCTCTTGAGTAAGTTTTATTTTCTCTACACAAATTTGAGAACCCAAATGTGCTTATGGGTCATGTTTCTGTGATCATATTGTGATATGATTTGGTTCATCTTAGATGGGACACTCTTCATTTGATGGCCTTTGGAGTAAAACACAAGGACAAGAGGGCCGAATGATAGCTACATTGGGTCATCCTTTCTATTTGACTTTTAAGGGATTGATAATCCATTGGGACTCCTCATTAACTAGATCACAAAACCATTGACCCCGGATGTACATACTCCATTGCATGGCAACAACATGGATTACTCCTAACATTTGAGGATCATGTTTTCCATATAGGATCTACTATTAGGAAATTCTACGTGCTACCACTATAGTTTATTATAGTGGTGCATTTGAGAAGAATCAACCATGTTCAACTACCCCCTTTACCATCCATGTGGATTGCAACTTGCCCAGATCACATTGAGGCTGGTACTCTTCATAGTGGATTCACTATTGAATTGAAATAATCTTTCTTGCATGGAGATCTCGCAATTTTTATGTTTATGATGAATGAAGATTGTTTTCATTCTACGGTTTCATCATCTTTAGATTACAATCTCATTTTTCTTGGTATGTAAATATAGTACTCCCAAACCAGCTTAGGTTCAAAAGAGGAGAAGTCAAGGCAAGGGAAAAAGAGAAGAATGTCACAACAACCAGACAAGTACACTCCAAGGTCCATCCTGATAACTGGCGCGGCGGGTTTCATTGCTTCCCATGTGACCAACCGTCTGATAAGGAACTACCCTGATTACAAGATTGTGGCACTTGACAAGCTTGACTACTGCTCAAGTCTGAAGAACCTGATCCCAGCTAGGTCCTCCCCAAATTTCAAGTTTGTCAAGGGTGACATTGCAAGTGCAGACCTTGTGAATCACCTTCTAGTGGCTGAGGATATTGACACCATAATGCACTTCGCAGCACAGACCCATGTTGATAATTCATTTGGTAACTCATTTGAATTCACAAACAATAACATCTATGGGACCCATGTCCTTCTCGAGGCATGCAAGGTGACCCGCCAGATTGATCGGTTCATCCATGTGAGCACAGATGAGGTCTATGGAGAGACTGATGTATATGCTGATGTGGGCAACCATGAGGCCTCCCAACTCCTCCCCACGAACCCCTACTCTGCGACTAAAGCAGGTGCTGAGATGCTGGTCATGGCCTACCGCCAATCCTATGGTCTGCCCACAATCACAACACGCGGAAACAATGTCTACGGTCCAAATCAATTCCCTGAAAAACTAATCCCAAAATTAATCCTACTTGCAATGAGGGGGCAGCCACTACCTATCCATGGTGATGGATCAAATGTAAGGAGCTACTTATACTGTGAGGATGTGGCAGAGGCCTTTGAAATGATCCTCCATCATGGAGCTCTTGGGCATGTGTACAACATTGGCACTAAGAAAGAGAGATGCGTACTTGATGTGGCCCAGGATGTGTGCAAGCTTTTCAATTTGGATCCAAACAAAGTAATCAAGTTCGTCGAGAACCGTCCATTTAATGACAAACGCTATTTCTTGGATGATCAAAAGCTCAAGAATTTGGGATGGCAAGAGACCACACAATGGGAAGAAGGCCTTAAAAGGACAATAGATTGGTACACTAAAAATCCAGATTGGTGGGGGGATGTTAGTGGTGCACTCATCCCTCACCCCAGAATGACGACGACGGGCCTTGGCTGTGATGATGCCTGCTTGGCTGAGTTTCTCAGTACTGCAAGCCTCACATCTGAAGGTGGGAAGGAGGGGCTTAAGTTCTTGATCTATGGAAGGACAGGGTGGATAGGTGGACTACTTGGGGAGGTTTGTAACAAAGGGGGGATACATTTTGAGTATGGAAGGGGGAGGTTGGAAGATAGGAAGGCCATTGCAGAGGACATATGGAGAGTGAAGCCCACACATATTTTTAACGCTGCCGGTGTGACCGGTCGCCCGAACGTTGATTGGTGTGAGTCTCATAAGCCTGAAACAATTCGAGCAAATGTCATTGGGACGCTTACTCTCGCAGATGTTTGCAAGGGCAATGGCCTTCTCATGATCAATTTTGCCACTGGTTGCATATTTGAGTATGACAAAGAGCACCTGGAAGGATCTGGAATCGGATTCAAGGAAGAGGAAAAGCCAAATTTCATTGGATCCTTCTATTCCAAGACAAAGGCCATGGTAATAATAATTAATGATAGTTACTTGCATTGATGATTGCTCTTTACACATAAATGAAATGACTGATCAAACTCTTTTCTTGATGGTTTCATAGGTGGAGGAGCTCTTGAGGGAATATGACAATGTGTGTACCCTCCGAGTCCGGATGCCTATCTCATCTGATTTGAACAATCCTCGCAACTTCATCACTAAAATATCCCGCTACAACAAAGTCGTCAACATACCAAATAGCATGACTGTGCTAGATGAGCTCCTACCCATCTCCATCGAAATGGCGAAAAGGAACTTGAGGGGGATCTATAACTTCACCAATCCGGGCGTGGTCAGCCACAATGAAATTTTGGAGATGTACAGGAACTACATTGATCCAAACTTCAAGTGGGAGAACTTCAATTTGGAAGAACAGGCAAAGGTGATAGTGGCCCCTAGGAGTAACAACGAATTGGATGCATCAAAGCTAAAACAAGAGTTCCCAAGTTTGCTTTCAATCAAGGACTCAATTATCAAGTACGTTTTTGAGCCCAACAAGAAGACTTGAATGTGTTTGCTACACTACCAAGATACATAGAAGAGAGACAAATTTGTTACTATGTAGGGTGAATGGATTAGGAACATGTCTTCTTCTTCTCTCTCTCTCTTAAACTTTTATTGTTGTTGTTATGTTATTGCTAGTGTTTTTTCAGTTTAGAATCCTAATAATTAATTTGGCATGGACCATTCTCATGTAAGGTTGGTTTTATCTGTTATTTATTCTTGTTCTAATTTAGTTTAAATTTTGAGAAGCATTTTTTTTTTAATTATATGTAAGCAATGTATATAATCCACACCCATGTACTTCTGTAAGACGGAATAGATGAGAAATAAATAAAACATACTTGCCTTGAAGCTCTAGACAAAAAATTCACAAAGAGCTAGCCTTCTATCCTCTACCAATTTTGCAGCTTCATTGATGAGATGGTGGTGGGAATAGGGACCAAGACTCCTTTATATAGCCTTAAGGTGAGATGAAAAGTCTCCTCTCCACCGTCCTTTCCACTCTCCAAGACATCCCTTCACATTAGTAACTACGCAATTCATCACTACCACGCATTCACTGCACCTCACCAAGAGGTGGAGTTCAGTGTACATTACCAAGAGGTGGAGTTTCACTCCAAGAAACCTTTGGTCTTCACAACACAATTAACTACATATGGTAGAATAGTTTTTGATGTGTACCAGAGCCCACATTATCCTAGAATCGCTAGTCCAGTTTGCTTGTTACAAATTCAAGGTCCATATCTAGATTTTGAAAAGACCGATCTATGAAAGCCCACATCCACATGAAAAATTTAACATTCTCCCACTTGGCTACATCTATGTTTCCTCTCTTTTCTTGATTCTTCCCTTCATATACCACTTAAAAATAGAAAATGGAGAGCTTCTCCTCCTCCTCTTTCTCTTTTTCTCCCTCTGTGAAATGGCCAATGGTTGGCCCTGTTGCACCCCCGTCCTGAGTTAATCGAGATTAACTCTAATTGATTGAAATTAATGCTAATTAATTATATTAATTAAGCTAATGATGGTTAATGACCAAGTTCAATGAAATTAGTCTCAAATGATTGATTTGGGCTTAATGGAATGATAATGAATGAGATTGACTGATTTGAATTGGTTTTAGACTCAAACAAAGGAAAATGAGAACCTTTTCGTAAATACGAATTTTTGTGTATTTTATCGAATACGGTCACTCTTGATACCAACGCGTGTATCTCAAAAAGTACGTTAACTTTCGTAATAGACTTGAACTCATTTGACGAGAATTGGATCAAATGACCTTTCATTTGACTCAAATTATAATTAGAAAAATGATGGAGGGCTTAAGTGAAAAAGGTTCACTTATTTAAGAGAAGATATGAACTCATTGAGTTCATTCACTCATTTCCACCATAAGGGCTGCCCTAGACTCATTTTCTCTCTTTTTCTTCCTTTCTTCTTCATCAATCAACAAGAGTGAAGGTCTACAAGTGGTTTGGAGAGAGAGCTTCATCTTCTTCATCTTCTTCCTCACTTGTCTTCCATTTTGGAGTCCGTGGAGCTTGAGAAAGAGCTCAAACTTTCTTCCTTTGAGCCACAAGTAAGTGTCTTGAGCTTTTTACAAAACTTTCAAGTTTTATTCAGTGGTTTTGAGTGTCTTCTAGTGCAAAGAACTCATAAGAGTTCTATTTGTGAATTGATTTTGGCTTTAGGTTGAAATAAGCTTGGATTGAAGAGATTTCATCCCAAGGGTCAAGTTAAGAAAGGGGTTTTTGTTAATTAATCTCCAGATAAGACAAGTATGCTCATCTCTTATGATTTAAAAGGATAATGAACTTGTTGGAGCTCAAGGAGCTCAAATTCTAAATTCCAGTTCAGAAATTTTCTGAACTTCTGGGAGCAGTTCGGTCAACTAACCGACCCATCTGGGTTGATTTTCACAGGAAAATTCAGCTTCTGGAAAGTTAAACGTGAGTGGACCAACAACGTTCGGCTAACTGAACTCATGAGTTCGGCTAACCGAATGGTGACAGAGTAGGTGACCGATACCCTATCAGAATTTTTTTTCATCAGAAGTTAAGCTTTTGGAAATCTGACCGAACTGTATTCGGTTAACAGAATTCGAGAATTTGGTCAGCCGAACACCTGACCGAACTTGGAAGAATTGTCAGAAATTGTGAGGATCTTGAAAGCTAACCGACTTGTGATTCGGTTAGCCGTGTCCTAGAGTTCGGTTAACCGACAGGTAACCGACAAGGTGACCGAACTCGGGGAAAATTTCAGACTGAAGTCTGATTTTTCTGAAATAAAGCCTATTGACTAAGGCTGGTGTTAATGATATTTTTACCTAAGCCTTCCTAGGTATTAGCTAAGGTTATCATAATGTGTAAATTTCAATTAAAAGTGATGTCATCGAGAATAACACACATTAGATAACGAACGTTTCACCTAAATGTTTGGTTTAGAAAAATTGAGTAGGGATTAATCATTTGATTGATTTCCGAGTATGGAACTACATAGTAGTTCTCTAAGCTCATTATAGAGCTGAAATGGATTAATGAACAATCCTACTGCAGTAGATGGGCTGGGGTGTTCCGGAACTCCGTAGTAATGCCAGTGATCTCTGATCAAGACACTAGTAGATACCACACATATTGAATGATAAGCCACCTAATAAAGAGTACTCATTGAAAAATTGAATGAATATATTACTAACTGAATCCGTAAATCGGACAATTGAATGCTTCCTTTTGGGAAGAACTGAATGAAAAGAATACTATTGTAGTTGCCAAATTTTTGTAATTGTTATTACTTGACTCCAATGTATAGGTTACTGTTATTGGTTTAAATTGTCTGGAATTGTTGATTGTAGAATTGATAAACAGATTGATTATCATGTGCTATCTTAGAGCTGTGTATACATTGTTGAACCGTCGTGTTCACAGTGTTATTGATGACATTGCAGGCCCAGTTACCCGTGCTGGTCCTGCAGAGGCCGAGCCGTCTATAGAGGAGGCTAGTTAGATTCCTCCAGGAAGATTGATTGAGTGGACATAGATCGGAGGGCGAATGGATTAGAACATTTTGAAAATATTTTGATAAATAATCGTATATTCATTTTGAAGTGTAATTAGTTGTCACCTGCATTGTATTTTGAATATGTAAGGTGTGACATGAATATGGAAAGAACTGAATCCTTAATTGTATAAAATGAACTTTACTTTTGGTAAAGCAATCATATTATATTATTTTGTTAATGTATATATATATATGTGTGTGTGTGTGTGTGTGTGTGTGTGTGTATTCTGCAAAATGTACATTGGTAGGTATTAATGTATGTTATCCCTTGTGGATTTCGTTTTAACTTCGGTTAATTCGGAGTTTACGGGAGTAAGTATGGGATCGCGACTCAGGGTTTGTTCGTAGTAATCAAAGCTCGGGCCCGGGTCGTGACATGCCCTCAAAACAAAGTTATGATTCTCTTCTTAGTGTCTCCATCTATTGATATCTTCTATTTTCTTCAGTTGTTTTGATGATAAGTAATGGCGGTCGAGTTGGGGTGTTTTATGGCATTTGGGACATGTGACAAAGACCATAATCACTTTGATGAACATGGTTTGAGGGGCTTTCCATTTTGCAATCCCAAAAATGCTTGAATGGTCCCATCACTTTGGCAATTCTTGAATGATCACTTCGGTTGATCATTGGTAAACCCAATGATACATAGAACCACCCACTAGCCCTATGTATCGGGTAAGGCCTTAAAGGGATTCGAAGGCAAGACCTCCAGGTTAAAACTAGACTTCCTAACCACACAAACATTTTAAGTGTGGGTAACATTTTAAGTGTGGGCAATGCTAATTTTTGCTTGCAAAACACACACTCTCTCTCCGCAAACCACACGACCTTTCCCCTTCTCACTCTTTCTGTCCCTCCCCCACCACACACGAATGGCTAAACCAACCCCCTTATCAATCTCCGCCACTCAGTGGACCCGACCACCTCTCCCACTTTCTCAATTTTCCTGTTTCACCCATTTGCCCTCTCTTTAATTCTTTGTTCTACAATTTCAGGTTGATATGATCTTCTTCTACTGTGATGTTTTTTTATTTTGAAAAAGTTTAGGGCTTGTTTGGCAATTAACTAGTAAAGTTAAAGTGAGATGAATCCAGACAAGAAAAGACAATGGGTCGTATTAAAAGTACATATTTTCAAAATTCCTACCATCTTTTTAAAAAAAAGTAAAAAAAGCAACATTCTTTCTCCACTAAAAGACAAAACAATTCCACCTTTTTATACAAAAAGTCAAAAAGATTCCATACCAAACAACTAAAAACAAAATACCATCATAACCTCTTATATTTTATTATCTTTTGATTTGACGCTTCACTTCACTTTACTTCAATTCACCATACATCCAAACATGCCCTTAGGGTCTTTTTCAAGTAATCTAGGGTCGAATATGTTTTTTAAATTGTCTAAATTAAAAAATTTATAGTTGTAAATGCATATAATGTGTTTGTTGAATTGGCAAGTGGGCCGGAAGAATATATGATAATAGGACTTATGTCTTCACATTAATAACCATTTAAATCTTTGATAGTTAACCACAATGGGGTCACAGGGGATCTTTCCGGCTCCCCTTGGACTCGTAGGGATTAGTCCGGCTCAAAGGCTTGGACACCCTCTATTAAAAAAAAAAAAAAAAGACCCTCAGATCTTGGTTAGAAATAAGAAAACAATGTTCAAACTACAAAGATGAACAAGTGGAATTCTCCCCAAATACTTCGTGCATGTGGAATCAATCTAGAAATTACCCAATTATTCATCATATCACAATGGTAGGGAATGGGCATTATAACATATAAATTCTTCTGAAAATTGAGAACAAATGATTGGGTTGAAATTCAAAAATGGGCAGCTAAAAATAGTTTTCAGTGGTCAAATAGCTGACATTTGTATATTAAAAAAATGAAAGCATTTTGTATCCGGAAAATGGTTGGAATGGTAAGAAGCTGCCTTCTCTTTTTTGCTTGGTCATGAATGAATCACTTTGGCTCGTTGTTCCTCTGGCGATCTTTAGTGGATGAGGGAACAAGTATTATAAAAGAAAATAGCATATTAGTAAGAGTTTTTACTCTTAAGATCTTCAAATCATAGAGAAGAAAAAAATATAAAAATTAAGAGTTCCACCCTAACCCAAGACTACCTCTGGCTCGGAATTTAGGATCGGAATTTACCAATTTTCATTGAAAAATAGAATCTAGCCTTATATACTGATATGCTTGGGTGATGAATGCGAAGAATTCAGTTTCCCATCATTTTGTTTTCAACATGACCAAGTAGAAGCAAAAAATCTATATTTTTTTTCACATGTTTTTACAAGAGTGTTAAGAGTATACCCGACTCCATTGATTTGTCCATGAAGTGGTAGAAGCTTGGAATACACTTTAGGGATTTACAACTCCTTTATCCTTGACTTTTCTTTCTTGCTTAGTGATGGTGGCCAAGAAAATAATATTAGCCAAAGGAGTTACCCAAGGGATCCTTTTAGAAGATTCTTACCCATAAGAAAACCCTTAATCTCCAACTACCACTTAACCATTTTAATCTCAACCCATCATTAGTTGGTTGGAAAATGGACCTCTTTTGGCAAAATTAAGTGGATCTCCTAAATGGGTAGACAAGTGGATATGAATAGGATCCTTAATGTGCTTGTGTTCATGTAGGCCACACTCATTGGTCCAACATTCTCCCACTTAACACCGAAAACAAAACAAAAAATTTTGATTTAAGGAAATTCATTTTCTAACATCACTTTGAAAAATAATAAAACTGACCTTTACAGGTGCGCACCAACTTTGAAAAATAATTGCCAATGTTCTCTTATGTCGAGCCTTAATACTGTGACTAGATTGGTTTGCCAATGTGAACAGGGGTGGACTCAGGAAATTGTCCTTGTGGGGGCTCTATGTAAAAAAATATTGGGGGAAAAGAAAACTGTAAAGAAAAAGCATATTAATTTTCAGAGTTTGCAGGGGTTTTTTGAGTGTTTTGAACCTAGGGTGGGGCCTTCAGTTCCCAAACCCTTGTACTTGGATCCACCCATGAATGTGCACCATGGCGGTTACATGTCTTTAATGACATGAATCTTTCCATAATTACTCCACTGGCATTCCAATTTAACGAATTCCTTGATAAGGGTAAAAATATGAAATTTGCAATGGATGTCATATTTATTCATCCACCTTAATACATGTAAAATTTGACAATAAGAATCATGAAATCATCGTTATAATTGAGAAAATTAAAAGACAGATTGTGAAAAGAGGTTTGGTTATTAGCTTCTCAACGTGCTAGCCTTCCCTCATCATTTCATTATATAGATGTGTAGCTTCCTTACACATGGATTTTGAGAATATATTAAAATATATTTAAAGCAACTGAATAGCGTAAAATAAGATTTTCATATCCCAGGCTAGCTCCTTTGTACACCCTTCATATCCTTGATACAAGTTGTCTCACGACCATGATAGATCATGATACACATGACGTGTCTATTTGATATCTTGAGGATTCTCTTACTGAGATGGCTCACCAATCTTCTCGTATAGAAACAACATGTGATAGCTAATGGAATGACCCACTATTATGTGGTGATTTATTTGATGGCCCACCAACTTGTGGTCTTCCTTATCACTCCCCTTCAAGCTAGAGAGCGGTGGTTGAAGCACTCCAAGCTTGCACCGAAATTTTTGAAAAAGATTCTTTGAGAGAGGTTTTGTAAATATGTATGCAAT
Organism: Persea americana; assembly: GCA_029852735.1. Taxonomy (NCBI): domain Eukaryota; kingdom Viridiplantae; phylum Streptophyta; class Magnoliopsida; order Laurales; family Lauraceae; genus Persea; species Persea americana. Next base: position 7,816,013 of record CM056812.1, read on the forward strand.
TTGGTTTGTAGAACTCACAAATTGAGTAACAAGAGATCCAAGAGCAACTTTTTCTCTCACAAAATGATAATCTATTTCTATGTATTCTGTACGAGCATGTAGTATTGGATTAACTGTCATGAATAAGGCATTGAGATTTTCATAGAAAAGCAAAGGAGGCCCAGAGAGAGATATTCCAACATCTATGAGAATATAAGATGCCCACGTCAATTCAGCTGCTGTAGAGGCAAGTGCACAAAACTCTGCTTCTGCACTGGACCTAGCTATAGTTGTTTGCTTTTTGGAGGTCCAAGAGATACAATTTGCTCCAAGATAAATACAATCTCCAGTAGTGGACCTCATTGTTTGTGGACAACCAGCCCAATCTCGATCTGAGAATCCATAAAGATTAAGAGAAGCTTGAGAAGGTATTTGGATTCCATAATCCATGGTTCCTTTTAGATATCGAAGAATCCTCTTGACACCTTGCCAGTGCTTGAGTGCTGGTTGCTGCATGAGCTGACAAACCAAGTTTATTGCATATGATAGGTCTGGTCGAGTAAAAGTAATGTACTGCAATGCACCCACCATGCTTCTATATTCAGATACACCAACTTGTGGACTAGATTATGAGTGCATATCATGTTTTTGTGCTAGAGGGGTTCCAATAGCCTTAGTCTCTATCATCTTAGTCTTTGATAATAAATCATTTATATACTTTGTTTAAGAGAGAAACAATCCTCCAGAAAATGAAGTGATTTCAATACCTTAAAAATAATGTAAGTGACCAAGATCCTTCATGGCAAACTCCAAGCTAAGTTTACTAATTAGCCTTGACAAAAGGGAAGAATTGTTGCCAGTAATGATGATGTCATCAACGTAAAAAAGTAATAATATGGTTCCTATGGAGCAATGTTGCACAAATAGAGATGAGTTTGCATTACTGTAGAAAAAGCTAACATGAAGAAAAAACAAACTAAATCTGTCAAACCAAGCCCTTGGGGCTTGTATAAGACAGTAGATGGCTTTATTTAATTTGCACACGTGTTTTGCTTGGTTTGGATTGGTAAACCCTGGACGTTGTTCCATGTAAACTGTTTCGTGCAGGACCCCATGAAGAAAGGCGTTTTTAACGTCAAGTTGACGGATGGCCAGTGAGAGACAACTACCAGGCTAAGTGTGATACTGATAGTAGTGGGTTTGTCTACTGGGCTAAAGGTCTCATCAAAATCAATTCCCTCCTTCTGATTATACCTTTTAGCAACCAAACGTGCTTTAAAGCGATCAATAGACCTATCAGATTTTAATTTGGTTTTAAAAACCCATCGCACACCAACGACATTCATATCATGTGTGCGAGGAACTAAATCCCAGGTCTCATTGCGATCTAGTGCTTGTAGCTTTTCCCTCATAGCCATAACCCATTGAGGTAGGTTCAATGCATCATTAACATTGTTGGGCTCACTCAACTCCTGATCCAATGTGGACATGTACAACAAATCAGGCCCATGTGATGACTTAGAAATGGCTAAGTTATATGGACTATCCGACTTCTCAGTGGACATTTGCAAAGAATGTCTAGTGGCGATTAAGATCTTTGGTTTGAAAATACCATCCATAGCCCGGGTGCGCATAACATGAGGTCGCATAGACATTGTAGTCTCAACGGCATCATGGCTGGAGATTCTGTGGGTGCACACACAGTAGACACATGATCCATTGGGACAATAGGTGATGCATTTGAACCATTAATTGTAGGTGAAACAACCAAGTCTTGGCCAATTGGAGACTGCCCATCTTGGACAAGTGGAGGGACAAAAACAGTAGCTCCGATTTCAGGTTGCATGATGTGCTGCTTAGAGTTGCCTTGATCTGTTTGTTGAGGTGGTGTGCTGTGCTCGGTGACTTGCTGCCTAGACTCAGGATGCAGTTATTCTGTAAACTCCTTAGGTGTACATGAATTAATAGGTGAGTGCATACCCAATGAAACATCATTTTGATGAGATGATGGTAACTCCATTGTCAAGTGTGCCTGCCCTTGATGTGCTGATGTCTCTGGTATGTGTTTGGGTTCTGCGTTAGGAATAACACATTGAATAAATTATTAAAAAGTGGTAGTAGTGCTTGAATCCTGGGCATGAATCAACACATTTTGTGAATTCTTATACGAAAATACAGTTTCATAAAAAATCACATGGCATGAGATGAAGACTTTTCAACTCTGAGGATGGTAGCACCGAAAGCCTTTATGCAAAGGGCTATTGCCCTATAAAAATGTAAGGATATGTCTTAGGCTCAAATTTATTTTTGTTGTGATCCCGTAAGTAAGGGAAGCATCGACACCCAAAAACTCTGAGACTTGAGTAATCTGGATGAGCACCATTTAAAAAATTGGTGTTTCCATATTCAAAACTTTTGAAGGAGGGGTTTTTTTTTTTTTTATAAAAATACTGCAGTTATGAATGCTTCTACCCAAAAGCCCTTTGGTAAATTTGCATGGATGAGTAAAGTAAGCCATGTCTCAACTATATGTCTGTGCTTTCTTTCTGCAATGCCATTTTGTTTTGGGGTACCCGGGCATGAAATTTGCCTGTGAATACCACAATTCTCAAGATGGGCAATAAACTTGTGCAACTGAAATGCACCACGACCATCACTTTGAAAGACTTTTATCTTTGTAGAAAGCTGATTTTATACTAATTTCTGAAATTTGACAAAATCTCGAAGAAATCAGATTTATTTTTGATGGGATAAAACCAAGTAAATCTGGTACAGTCATCAACAAAAATCACATAATATCTGATTCCTTGAGAAGATGAAACAAGAGAGGGCCCCCATAAATCGCAATGAATTTTCAGAAGAGGTATATTGGCAACTTTATTATTCAAAGAAAAAGGCAACTTGCAACTCTTTCCCATTTGACAACTAACACAGACACTGGGTATTTTATTCCAACTTCTAATGTTAATGATGCTTTGAGAATTTAAGATCTTCAACAATTTATTGATGGGATGACCCAATCTCAAGTGCCAAATCTTTTCTGTAGTTTTTCCAGATCTGGGTGCCACAAAAGTCGCTAGTGCTTCTCCATCTAAGGCATATAGATTGCCCTTTTTACTGCCTATTGCCATTAGTTTGCCTGTGGCTCGTTCCTTTATCAAAAAATTTAAGTTTGGAAACTCAAAAGGACAAGAATTATCTCGAGCCAGTTGTGAAACCGAAACTAGATTTTTCTTGATTTCAAGCACAAAACATTTTTTAATTCCATTGTGCCATAATCAGATTTAAAGGAGGCATCCCCTATGTGAGAAATTTTCAATTTGGAGCCATCCCTCACCACCAATTTATCATTCCCAATGTAAGGTCGAGCATGGAGTAATTTACCTGGATCATTGGTAACATGTGCATTGGCCCCAACTGTATCAACGTTTAGATTCGGGTCTTGTGTTTCATTTGTAGAAAGTGCAGTTAGTGCTTGGGACAAGTCTTCAGGATCTTGGTATGAATAGTCCCATTGATAAAATACACTTCATTGCAATGTGATTCCTTCTTCCAAAAATTAGGCATGGATCTGGAATACCCGTACCTTGCTGCCCCGTGCCATTATTTTGAAAATGTGGAGTGTAAGACCCATTAAAGAAAGCATTATTGTTACCTGTTTGAGGTAAAGAAGCAGCCTGCTGCTGCTATCCATTTGTTGCACTTGGCAGGGTTTGGCGGAACCCCTGGTTTTGCCCAATTGCAGAAAACCCACGGCCACGTGGGATATATGTGTTGTAATGACCGTTGTAATGACCTGCGGCTTATAATTTCCTCTGCCACGACCACCTCCTTGCTATCCCCCCTGTTGTTTTTGGGCCACAAATGCCATCGATTGATCAAGGTTTTTAGTTTCAGGTTCCAAACTTTGGAGATGAAGCTCATAATTCTGGACAGCAATGACAAATTGGGCGAAGGTGGGAAATGATGGTTTTACTAGCATAGGGGTTACTAGCACACTATACTTCTTGAAAAGGCCACGAGACATGCAAATAACTTTATCTTCATTTGGAACTACTATTTTGAATTGAAGCAAGACCATCAAAAATATTATTGAAAGCTTTTAAGGTATTCAGATAGTGGCTGATTACCGAGTTTGAGATCTTGCATCCTCTGTGTTAGTTGAACATCGCGTTCCTTCGTGGCATGGAGAAAATTTTCCTCAAGACACAGCCAAATTTCCTTGGCTCCACGACCAGGTAAAGGACCTCTTCTGATAGAGTTCCTGTAATCCAACTCCTTAATAGGAGATCTTTTTCCTTCAATGTCTCAGAATACATCTCATATTCTGAATCTGCCTCGCATTCCTTGTCTGTTTCTTTCTTTGCCGGCAGTCCTTCAGTTATCAAATCCTTAACCTTAAGACTCTCAATAAGAGGAAGGATTTGCATGTGCCAAACCAGATAGTTTGTGAGGTTCAGTTTTACTGAAACAATTGTGATGAGATGGTAAAGTGCAGTAGCAGATAGGGTGAGAGAGATTAACGTTGAAGATGATCTAGCCATGGATATAATAGAAAGAAGAAATACACTATTGAAAGGTATGGTGTATCTAGAGCTGGTGAAGCTCTAATACCATGAGAAAATTAAAAGATAGATTGTGACAAGAGGTTTGGCTGTTAGCTTCTCAACGAGCCTAGCCTTCCCTCATCATTTCATTATATAGGTGTGTAGCTTCCTTACACATGGATTAGTTTCCTTACACATGGATTTTGAGAATATATTAAAATATATTTAAAGCAACTGAATAGCATAAAATAAGATTTTCATATCCCAGGCCAGCTCCTTTGTACACCCTTCGTATCCTTGATACAGGTTGTCTCACAATCATTATAGATCATGATGCACATGACATGTCCGTTTGATATCTTGAGGATTCTCTTGCTGAGATGGCTCGCCAATCTTCTTGTGTAAAAATGGCATGTGATGGCTAATGGAATGACCCACTATCATGTGGTGATCTATTTGATGGCCCACCAACTTGTGGTCTTCCTTATCAAGATCATGATACGTATGACGTTTCCATTTGATATCTTGAAGATTCTCTTGCTAAGATGGCTCGCCAAACTTCTTGTGTAGAAACGACATGTGATGGCTAATGGAATGACCCACTGTTATGTGGTGATCTGTTTGATGGCCCACCAACTTGTGGTCTTCCTTATCAATAATGATGTCCTCAATAATAAGGCAAATCAATAAGGCTCATATTTCTCACTTGCGCTCTATAAGCCTTTAGCACCAATACATTTGACAACGGATCTACTATCATGTGGCTCATTGGAGCTCCAACAATATACACTAATTAATCTTGTGCATTTTCCTTTAATACAAAGTACTTAACTTTCAAAAAGATTTATTTACTTAAAACTTTGCCATTTTGAGCAAATCTCCTTATTACGTCATTATAACAAAAGAATTTAAGAGGTTTAAAAATTGTATCCATAATTCGTAAATATATAATAAAATCACACATCCATAAAGCTTGACCCATCAATTCGAAACATGCTACATATTCAGCATCAAATGTGGGTGGAGTCACTAGGGTTTGTTTATCACTTCGTCATAATACTTCCCCGCCAACTATCCAAAAAAGGTATCCTGAAGTCGGCTTTCTCCTTTCGAGACATCCAACGAAGTCTGGATTTAAATGACCGATCACTTCTAATTGATCAGATCTTCTATATGAGAGCCTTTAATTCCTAGTACCACTAAGATACTGCAGAACCTTCTTACCTCATATCCAATGGGCCATTCATGGGTCACTTTAATATATATTAAACATGCCAACTACAAAAATGAATTGGGCTTAATGGGCCTTTCATTAGTCCTACCCAACCCATGAAGGCCCGAAATTATGATCTAACCCACCACGTGACCCGATACAACCCAGGAGTGTGCGGACTAGGCAGCCTGGCTAGGTGCAGGTCGAGTTGGCCCGATCTAGCTAGCCCGGCCTGGCCGTCCAGCTGGGCGGTAATGCCAGAACTGTGTTTGGGGACAGGGCATTGCCTAGGGAGGTGGCTATCAGCTGGATTGTGCATTGTCCAGCGCCCTTCCCTTTATTTATTTATTTATTTGAACTTTAATAAAATAAATAAATATTCATAATAAAATAAAATGAAAGTAGTGCAACTTTCATTATCATTTAATTTATCCTTTCATACTCAAAATCAAAATAAAATGACAACGATAAACCCACAGAGGATCAAATCTCTTTGTAATTTTTTAAACCAAAAAAATATACATGGACAACAAAAAAAACCTTAATTCTCATCTCTTCCAGATTGGTTTGGGCACTATAAATTATAATCCTCATTTCTGAAACCTTTATTTCCCATAAATGGAGTTTCTTTTATCAAATACTCAAAACCTTTTTCCTTTGGGCATTTGGATTAATTTGATTCCCTGGAGAACCTAGGAAGCCCCAAAACCTCAAAAATATAATAAATACAATTTAATTGGTCATTTGGTTATAGCCAAAGATGTCTTTGATATCACATGTAAGCTTGATAAGCCTTAACCCATAAGAGGATCTCCTTGGGCCTTATCCAAATGACACAACAATAATGTAAATAATCTTTGAGTGTTAAGAGTATACCTGACTCCATTGCTTTTTCCTTAAAGTGGAAGAAGCTTGGAAAACACTTGAGGGATTTAAACTCCTTTGTCCATTACTTTTCTTTCTTACTTAGTGATGGTGGCCAAGAAAATGGTATTAGCCAAAGGAGTTAATCAAGGAGTCCCTTTATAGAGGATTCCTACCCAACAAGAAGCCCTTAACCCTTAACTACCAACTAACCTTTTTAATCTCAGCCCGTCTTTAGTTGGTTAGCAAATGGACCTATTTTAGCAAAAATGGATCTCCTAAATAGATAGACAAGTGGATAAGGACAGAATCCTTAATGGGCTTCTGGTCACGTGGGCTACACCCATTTGGTCCAACACACTCATGTAGCAACACTCACAAGGGGGAGCGCTCGTGTGAGAGAAGCGACAGGGGAACAGTGGGAGAAGTGACCATCAATGCATGCCCACATGTAGGTTGACTTCAATAAATAGCAGCATTCTGGAAATTTGCAGGATAGAGACTTTGGACAACTTTTGTAAAATAAAAAATGGTGTGGAGATATCCAAATTCTCCAGAGTTCCTTTTGCTACTTTGGGCATATATACCCGGAACTTCGATTCACATGCGAAATCAAAGAATGAACATGGACAATATTTTTCGAATTGATCAAGTATTTAGCGCTTGTGCCCCATCCAATAAATCAATAAAAAATAAATTTATTTGCACTATGTGTTCTTTAAAAATTGAGGATTTTATCAAAAAACTTACGTTAGGTGCACACTATACAAAAAAAGGCCCATTCAGTTGTGGTCGCACATAAGTGGTCCCCTAGGACCACTTCTTCTTCTCTTCTTTATTTTGTAAAATGAGAAGAGGGTCCATATCAACCCTCCGTGCCCGAAAAAATCAATATCACGTCATCTTCCTCCTCTCTTCCCCAAATCCAACCCAATGGGAAAGACCAAATGAAGATGAGAAAATGTCATATAAAACTAAACATCAGTTATAAGTATGCTAGATAATTGATGAAGGCCGAGTCTCCCACACATCAAATACGTTCTCCTCACTATGAAGAGCAAAGAGCCGATTGTAGCCGATTGAAAAGTCACAAATTGAACCTCCATAGCTCCTTTTCATCCCAGACATCAACACCCAATTTGGCCCACACAAGATTGATATACCATCATTCATCGATGAAAATAGCTGCCCGCTGTGGGAAGCCAGCTTTAGGTAACACGACTCATCTGGCACAACCCCCACATTGGTTCTCAAGTTCATGATTCCCATATCATCATATTGGTAGGCTACGCAAATGGAGCCATTTTTCCCCATGTGATTGCATGGAGGACCTGCTTCTGATCAACGGTACTCCTCGGTGCTTCGAGATCAGACCAAGACCAAACCATGCTCTTCTCCCTAAAGTCTATAACACTAATGTAACAGTTGTCTTTCGTGGGGACAAGGTTGCAACCATCAAACAGTTGTTTCCATTTAGCCATTGGAGCTTGTCAGCATCACCAAGAGACCAATCAGGATACTCATTGCTTTCTTGTCTCTTGATTCCACACACCAACTCCATACTCATTGCTTTTACCTCTACAACTAACAAATATTTTATCGTCTGAACTAAAACTTTTTCCCATTGGGTTGGGTTTGAGGAAAAGAGGAGAAAGATGACGGAAACTATTTTTTTCACGTGGGGAGGGTCCACATTGACCCTCCTCTCATTTTACCAAAAAAAAAAAAAAAAAGAGCACCACTACTAAAAGGGCCTTCTTCAGTGATAATCAATGATGCTAGTTTATGTTTATCCTAAGATTACATGAATCAATCATATAGATTTCAAATCTTTCATGTTTTAAGTAACTTCTGTTTTATTTAAGGCACAAATTATAGGTTAAAGATCATATCAACCAAGCAGTTATTTAAAACCAATTTCTTTGATCTGCTGACTATGTTTTGTTGTAGTTGCTTCAGCCAAATTAAAGAATTATGTATCAATCAATACGAACTGTATCGGTTTAATCACAAAATCAATTCCGACTGTAAATCCCTTCAAGTGAAATTTATTTTAGAGGAAAAAAGAGTATATATTATGTGTGTGTGTTGTATTCCCATCAAGTCCCATATGTTCTAACTATTGATCATTTTCATCATATGGCCCAATAGATGGACACTAGATTATATTGATCATACAAATACATAGAGAAAATGGTCATTTTCTTTATATATTTTTACCATTGTCTCCTTCTCTTCCATTCTTTTGGACCATAGATATGATGGATGATGACATGATTCTTTTAATCATAGGGCCATTAGATGGACATCTAGATTAATTTAAGTTGGCAACAAACCATTGTGTGTTTACACTTGATCAAATTAATCAAGATGTCAATCTAATGGATTGTTTGGTGGAGAAGATCTTGCCATTGTGTAGTAGATTTGCGGCCGTAGAGATTGATAGAAGAAGAGACAACGATCAAAACATACGGGCGAAGGGACCATTGTGTCTATGCATGTTTGATCAGATTAATCTAAATTTCCGTTTGGTGGGACCTATGATGGAAATTATTATACCATCTGTCCATCAAATCTATAGCAAAAAAGGGATGGTGGAGAAAAAAAGAGAAGGCAGTCAAAACATAAAGGGTGAAGACCATTATGTCTATATAGTCTTCATCAAATTAATCTAGATATCATCTAGTGGGCCGTATTATTGAAAGGATTGTAGGGTTTAAGGTTTAGAGAAAGAGACTGGTAAAAAGGTAAATGACCACTTTGTCTATCTAAACATGATCATAAATTAGGCCATATGATTAAAATGTTCAATGCTCAGAATATATAGGGCAAGGGACCATTTTGTCTATGTACACTTGATCAGAGTAATCAAGATGTTCATCTAGTGGGCCTTTTGGTAAAGATGATCGTGCCACTATACATCAGATTTGTGGACTTAGGATTGGTGGAAGAAGAAAAACAAAACCTAGTGCAACTATGGAAAATGAGTGTCAATGAGGGTAAGAAAATAATTTGCATGCATGTTTTTATGTATCCTTCCTCTTTTCCTCACGACATATCTCATTACTGCATTTTGTTGGAAGGAATCTATACAGTTGAATAGTTCGTTTCCTTATTTTTCAAATGCCTTCGTCTTCCTAGCATTTTTCTAAAATATTTGCTTCTTCACTCGAGCTGAAGAAATATAATTTACTTATATACTACATGATTTTCTAATATCCAAATGATTGCAAACAACCTTTGTCTATTGAAATTAAATCTGAAGAATTTTAATGGTTGGATATAGATTTTTGCCCCTTCATTTTTCACCTGATTGGGAATTTGCAAAACCTATCCTCAAAAGTTTGCCCAAACGTGCAGTTTCTTATGTCAGGAATATTCCATACTTCTAACTGCCTTTTCTAGGCATGGGTTTCTTCTTAAAGCACCAGACAACCCATGTGGGAAGCATAAAATTCCAAATCATGCAATAATCTTATCTTTATCACCATGAATAGTTCTTGGATTTCTCTAGAAATTAAGAGATTTAAGAACAATCAATTAAAAACAAAAAGAAGAGTTTAGTAACTGAATTTGTGAATGGTTTAGTTAAAGATTGAGGGGAACCATAAATATCAACTACTCTAGTTTACCCTAAAATTAGCTTGATCAAAGCATTTCAAACAATTGGGGTGTGCATTATAAGGATCCTGACCATTCATGTGATAGAGCCCACCATGGATGGGCGATGTAAAAAAAATCTCCTCCACTGGATAATTATAGCCATCCGATATTGGCTTATTGTTTATTTTTTATTTTTGGCAACCCATCCAGAGGAGTTAGAACCCAAGAGAGAACCAAAAACGCATTGTGATCTGTGATTGGCAGGTCTCACTTGGGGCTGGGTTTTGGGTAAGCTTTTAGGCCTGTGGGAGAAGATTGAGCCTACTTTGCAGCCCAGTTACTAAATGGGCTTAATGTAGACCAATGTCCCTGTAAAGGCCACATTAGCAACCCAGACACAGCCTAACTTATGTAAAACAAAAATGCATTTTCAGTTACTTCAAACTCTTCTTAATTACCAATTTGTATCATTGGGTCAAAATCCCACAATACATGACCTGGGTTGTACTAATCTGTGAAAATTGCTATGAATTATCTCATCCTGCCTTTTAAGAATCAGGATCACTGGCACAAATCAAGCCAGGACCCACTAACCACAAACTGAAAATTGAGATCAATCCAGTGATCTAGGTAGCCTGCTAAGGACCAGAGAGGCTCAGGAGATAAAAGACAATCAATGGTGTTATCAATGGTGTTAGGTAAAAGCAATGAAAGATGAACATGTTACATGCCATCCTGCATCAACTGCACCCGTGAGCCACATTAATATCCTTGTATAAACACGGCACTACCGTTCTTTCAAAACCCTAAATCCATACCCCACAACCATTTGTTTCTTATGCAATTAACACAACAGCTTGCTTGGATGCCATGCCACACATTCAATGTTCTGGCAAGCTCCTCTACGGAATAACCAGCACAAAATTGGTCCATGACATCATGCTTAGGCATTTGATGAGAGTTGCATCAGGGGGTGAAATTTGGGTTGGACCAGACTGAATCACCCTGACTCGAAGCCAGTTACACCACCAAAAATGAAACATGGGTGGGCTTCTCCTGATTTGGTCTGGGCTTGGGTCCTGTTTCCAAAATCGGCGTAGAGTCTGAGTTCGATTAGTGTGTCTTCATGTATGTCAAATCATCCTAATCCTTTGATCTACACTACTCTCATTATTCTCAAGTTTACTGGTTATAAAATGCATCATTTTAACTATAAGAGTGTTGAGAACAAGGGGTTGCCTGGGGTCCGGCACTCTTCGAACTTTGTGTGGGCTTCTCTTTCCATGCATGTGGGCTGTCATGGGCCCAGCACCCACGGCTGAGGCACCAAAAAAGCAAAATATTAAAGAGCTTACACAAACTGTGATAACTGTCATAATTGTGTCTGTCCTAATTCGTAAGTAGGGTGCAAGTAAGCTTCACAGCTAGACTGTTCCAAGCTTACAAATATTTCTGCTGTTTCTGAGAAATCTTGATCATCCACAGCAATTATTTAACAAATGTAAACAACTACAATGGGTTCTTTTTAACTTTCCATTTCTTCTTCATCTATCTACCAAATGCAAGGATCTGAGAGCATTTGATCTATCAGATCCACCGTAGCATTAAAAAAATTCAGTACAAGAGGAAGAATCGCTTGAACATGATAAAAACTAAATGAATATATAAAATAACCAATAAATCTTACTGATGGATTTGAGAGCATTTAGTCTAAGAATTCCAAGACCAAGGAAATGGGAATAAAGAAATGAGTATTGAAAACATCAATAATCATTCTCTTTCATTTCCTAGTTTACTTCATATGAATGAATCTACCAGCAATAATCTAAAATCATAAGAAAAAGAGAACACAAGAAGATGAAAAAGATAAAAACAATGCAACAACCATCGTCTTCATGAAATTTAAAGAATGTAGTATTAATATTTCAAAATCCAAGAGAGAAAAAAAGAAACCACACACATAAAGTAGATAGAAAGCAAAGATTAAAATTTGAGAAATAGCTAATTTTAGACAGAGAATTCTACATAAACATTTTTCAACAAAATGCAAAGATCTGCTTTGATTCTTTCATTTCCGTTTCTTTTCTTAAACTTCGGTTGCACTTCAAATTGCAGGAATCTAAGAGCTTGTAATCCAATCAAGCTCCAACATTGAGATCAAACATTGAGTGTGGAAGATGAATGGACTAGATTGTTCTGTCTCCCTGCAATCCTAAGCAATGTTCTCCTTGCAAATGAAGGTGGATTAGGCTGAGACTCCAAACTCTTAGAGCTTTCAACTTCAACATCCAACTCCAATTCAGTTCCATGTCTCCCCCACCTGGCAAAATCGGCTTCTGAAGCATTTCTGCACTTGCAGTTGCACTTGGACTTCAATTCATCAGCTGGAATTTGTTGCTGCGGCAATCGGAACGATAAGGCCCGGCTTGAAGAACCCACCATCGGCGGCGGCTTCTCCTTCGACCGGAGCCAGATCTTTGATATAGAAAAGCTCTCTCTTTTACTTCCTCCAACAGCAGCTGAATTGCTAACACTAGTACTATTATTAGTAGTACTAATAACATTACCGTCCCCATGAAATTCTGCACATTCTGCAATATCAAGACCTTTGAAGAACTCCCTGTTGGAATGGCAATCACATTCAGACATTGCAGACCGGTGGCCGGGTGCCAAAGGCAGAGAAGGCTTTGTACTACTCTGCTTTCTGATGGTGGGCTTTATAGCAACTTGTAGAAGAGAATTGTCATCCATAACATACTCAAATGACCCCATAGAGAAGCACCTCCTTCCATCCACAGTACTGTTGCTACTGCTTCCTTCACCTCCAACAATAGCATCAGCATTCCTGAACTTCCCAAGCTTAACAGGGACCACTTTCGCCTCCCGAGCTATTGTGATTTCATGTGATTTCTGCAATTCGTCTTTACAAGACGCCCGGAATTCGCCTTCTCCATGAACAATTCCCAATTGAGTACATGTGCTTCTTCTCGAAGAAGTGTTGGCGTCAGGGGCGATCTCTCTCGTGCTCTCGCCGCCCGATTCGAGAACAAGAAGAATGGGAGAGAAGCCACTTTGAGGGGAGAAATCAGGGAGCAAGCTGCCCCTGCAGAGTGGGCAAGTTGAGTGAGACAAGAGCCATGTATCTATGCATTCAACATGGAATGCGTGGCTGCACTTTGGGAGCAACCTCAGCTTGTCATCAGGCTCAAACTCACAGAGACAGACTGCACAATCAAATGGGTTTTTCAAGCCTATGATGGCCTTGTATAGGAAAACAGGAAGAGTGTCTATGAATGCCTGATCCACCCCTGCATCATGGAGGTGGAATAACTGCTGCAACTGCCCTTGGAAGGCAGTTCCATCTTCTAAATCTTGTGTGTCTGTGTTACGGGAACTGAAGAGGATTCTCACAAGGAGATGAAGCAAACCACTTATGAAAAAGATAGCTGCTAGAATGAGTATGATGAGAAGGATGCTTGGGCTAATTGCGTTGAGATTGACTGATGGAACAGGAGAGACTGGGTAGTCTTCTTCTGTGGTTTCAAGCAAAACCCAATTCATCATTTTTTTTTCCTCTTTCTAACATCAACTAAAGAGAACTCACCGGGACTGTAGAATTGGATCTGACTCACCTCCTCTCCAAAAACCCACCTCTCTGTTCAAATAAAAGCTCAGAAGGAAAATCCCAAATGGAGTTTTGCTGTTTATGGGATGGTGATGTAAGATCAGAAGGCCTTCAGTAAGACCTTGTAGGGTTGTTGCCTTTTGTTTCTTCTCTACAGTGCACAGAGGAGAAGGAAGAACAAAAGAAAGAGGGAAATACTGACTAGTCAAGGGAGGAAGAGAGAGAAAGGAGTGAAAGAAAGCAAATGAAAATGGAAACCAGCATCCTTCTTGGGTGGAGAAATAAATGCAAGGCCAAGGACGTAAGAGAATTCAAACAGAGGAGCCAAGGATAATAAAATCCACATCAGAGTGAGTAAATGAGATTAGATATTTATAAAAAGATAGCTACATGTATTAAAATTTTCAATATTCCCCCTCCGGTATAGCTTACTCCTCGATACTCTCTTTCAGGTGGAACTCAGCTGGCACACTTTTGGCAACACTCATTTTTTTTTTCTTTTTATGCTGAGTCGTTCATCTTGGAATTCAAACTTACGACCGATTGACACTTATATCATATTTGATTTCTTTAGCTAACTATTGTTACCAAAACCTCAAGGTGTTAGTAGAGGCAGCAAAAATACTTTACAATAACGTTGCACAGGAACTGCTGTTCCAAAAAAAAAAAAAAATTTGTTGCATGTGTCTACAGTGTAGATTACTCAAATCCAATGCTCTTTGTTGACTTGTTTGTTCCATAGTATCAACTCCAATGCCTATTGCAATGCAATGCATAACTGCTCATCAATGAGCCTCTTTTTCCCGCATAACTACTACATAAAACTTCCAGAATAAAAAAGCTCTTTGTAATTTTCAAAAAATTCAAGGGGTCTTATTATTAGACAAGTATTAAAACTTTTGGTACTTGTCTAATAATAAGACCCCTTGAATTTTTTGAAAATTAGAAAGAACATTTTTTTTCTGGAAGTGTTCTTTTTTTTTTTTTGGAATTTTTTTTTGAAAGTTTTTATGTTAATATGAAATCTTGGCAAATCACCTTGATTGTAAGTCAATGGAAGTTAAGATTTGCTGACAAAATGTACTTGGTCCCAAAAAGGATAAAATTACCTTAGATCAAGCCACATTCAAACAAATTCTGGGTGACTGACTGTTCAAAACATTAGATTCAAGTTAATTTAGCTATGATTGGCACTCTCAATTAAACCCAAATTAAGTTAGATCTAAGAAAATTTTCATCCTTTTGCGGTAAAATATGTTGAAATTCATCAGCGGTCGAAAACTGGCTTTTGATTTCAAGTTAAAATGGTTGGCTGAGTTTTCATCCTTCTGCAGTAAAATATGTTGAAATTCATCAAAAGCCAGTTTTTTACCCTTTTTAGATTAATAAAGGATGTTTTTTGCAAAAATAAGAAAGGCAGGTATTTATGTAGTCGTCAGAATACATGGATGGTTATATGTAAATTTTCCTTTATAAAAAATTTGATAAACGCAATGAACATGTATAAATCCATTTTGACTTGACTTGGCACACATGTGATTCAATACAAATCATTCATCGTATGACTTGTTGCAAACACATGGATTTGGGGCAGATACTGATCCCAAACTAGATTCAATTTGGGCTTTGCCACTGAGGACTGAATCTGCACAATTCATACATTGAAACTGGATATTGGTCCAGATCAGTTCCCAGGATCTGAGTCCCAATTGAGGATGTGTTGTGTTATTCCTATGGGTGGCAATTTGTCATGTTACGTTGGGCACTGTGGTTAACATGAATAGGCTCAATCGAAACCCATTTTATTTATATATTGGACACTAACCATCATTTCTGCCCAGAAGTTAAAATGGTTTACTCAAACCGGTTTTTAAAACTATCATGCCACCTATTGGAGAGACAGCTGAAAAATGGGATGGGCTGGGTGAGGTTTGGATGGAGTGTTAGTTGAGGCTGGTTTGGGTATCCCAACACGTAAAATAGAAACAACCAAGAATCAATCCTTGGCTGCAACACTGACAGTGAGCGACTTGTGTGAGTGGGTTTACGAGTACTTACCTTTAAAAAAAAAAAAAAAAGGATTCGCTTAATGAGTCAAATAGAAACTATAGGCTCAACTTGAACATTTAACAAAGTACTATTGTTTGAATTCTAATCATTACCAGGAGACTTTTTTGCTTATTCTATTGAGTTCCAGCTTGCCCAAAGCTATATCTTCATGGGCTGGACCAGGTAGAAGATTCTCCAACTCCAGGCCATTTAGTCATAGGACCTATGTTTAGGCCTTGATCCAGTCATGAACCCATTATTGGGCCCGGCCTAGTCCATTTACAAAAATATCAATAGCCCTTTGGCTTTTGTTCTAAATCTGGCAAGCCGGGCCAGATCCTTGACCATGCAAAGGGCTAGGTTCAGCCTATTTAACTATTGGGCAAGAAAATTGGCCCACTCCTATTGACTGAACTGAAAACACTGCCCAGCTTCACCCAACATAGGTGTGGACCTTACTGTTCTTATATGCGTTTTGCACCAAACAAGATTTAGCAATAGATCACCTGTTATCATGGGTGTCAGATGCAAGGGTCACAAGTCATGCCAATCTTGATGGGATACTGCCAATCCTGACCATCCAAATCTCCAGCCCACAATGGACAGTGTATTGCTTATAATATCTAGTTTTGCAAGCTGTGTTTGGACTACTATCAATCTCTTTCCAAATCTCATCACGAATTAAATTAATCACTTGACTTTTGAGCAACTGCATTTGGATGTGTGTGTGATTGAGAGAGAGAGAGAGAGAGAGATTTGTTGATATCCTTTTTTGTAGTATCAAATCTTAACTAATCCATTTACCTGCTCTGACTACTTTTTGATCCACCCATTTAAAAACTGCTGTAAAACCATTAATTTCACTCTGATGAATGATTAGATAGGAAGAGCATTCCTAGCATGACATGATCTAATACCAAGGTCATGGAAAATAAATGGTTGAAGTGAATTGTTCCAAAGTGTCTATTTTAAAGGTCTCTCTGGAAATGGTCATGATCATCTCAATGACGGTGACATTTAAGCCATATGCAATCCATGGAACACTTTTTCATTGATTTTTTTCCGAAAAACAAGATTATTATTAAAATCTTTCAGTTAAAAAAAAAAAAAAAATGCGGTACAAAATGAGAGCACCTACACTCTCAACATCACCATCACCCTTTCAAGGCAACAAAAGCTATATATATACCAATGCATTTGGCCACCTGAAGTTATACCAACAGAGGAGAGAGGGTCAAAGAATAAAAGAAATATAAGAAAATTACAAAGCAGGAACCAAAAGTCCACAAGCCAGACAAGCTGTACACCATGAAGTTGTGACTGTCTTAGCTGACCATTTGTCTACAATATAAAAATGCAAAATTTGTATGTTTCATTCAATGTACTTAATCCTTTTAAGTAAGTATCTTTCAACTGCATTTCCTTGATTATCAGAACTTTAACCATCACCCATCACCATGGATATACAATTACTACAGTTACTAATAGACTCTGATGGAAAGTGATATGACTTCATGTGATACATGATTGTACCTAACAATCAAGATTTCCACTGTCTTTTGATAATTTGTTGGAGTTGTGATATGAGTGTAAATTAAAAGAGGTTTAAGGACAAATACCTTCGTGCCATTAGGTTTACTTTTTGGCTTCATATTAGAAGATGGGTCATAATAAATAAATGAAACAAAAAGAGAGTGCCAACACACTCATGGTTGAGTTGGCACCTTAGTTACCCAGGGCCCAGGGATCCATTTATAGGCTCTCAAGTTTGAAGTACTACAAGTGTAAGGAGTTCCATGAGCAAAGTCACCCGTTTGCTCATCTAGAAAATGATCACTTTAAAATTTTGATGTTGACCATGTGGTGGATCTTATGGAAAACTAGAAATGAATTCTTTGCCAAAGAAAAACAGTTGGGCCTATAAATATAATTCACTCGGTTAAAACTTTGATTAATATTCTTAATTAATATTCCTTGTTCTTCAAGGGATAAGAAGAAGGATGGGGAAGAGAAAACAAACAGAGTGATCAGTTTGAAGAAGGAGATTGTGATGTACTCCGATGTTGTTTATAGGGCAGCAGTTGACAAAGCTTCATTTAGTTTCGTGACTATACTTAAAGGAGAGATTGTGGATGCAGGTGCTTGAGTTGGTCCAAAAGTTGCCTTATCAAAGGAAATGGAAGGGAGGGCACTTCTCGCAGCTCTAAAAAAAGAGAGTGAATTAGATTATGCAAGGATCCAGATATACTTGAATGCTAAAGAGGTTGTTAATGGCGATTTTGATAGGGCTATCTGCCCAGTTATTGCTGATATTAAGAAGCTAATTCTTAATTTTGATATTGTGGAGGTTTCTTATATTCCTAGAGTTTTTAACTCTATAGCCCACTCATTGCTTATTTTTGTTTTTCTTATAGTCAGGATATAGACCTAGAAAGGGAGCGTGTGGTCCTAATGGTAGTGACGGTTGACTCTGGTATTGTTTGTGGGGTTGTTTCTTGTTTTTTGGAGTCTGTTTGTCTATTTTGTTGTTGCTTTGTTTGGTGAATGAAAGGCCTTTTTTCTTAAAAAAAAGAAAAAGAAGTTAAAGTAGACTAGTCTAGCAGTGCCCCAGCCCCCACATAGCAAATAAAATAAAATAAAAAAAATAAAATAGTTGGCATGTTCAGTTAAAATGAGTCTCGAACTGGAGCGGTGCGAGGTTTTCAATCTCCATCAATTACTAAGTGGGGCTACTAAACTAAATGCATTTAACTAAAAGTCCCCAATGATCCCTATAGAAGGAAATCCCCGCCAAAATTATTGAGGTCAACTACTATACTTGGTTAAATGCGACCATCTATTTTTTATGTATTGTGGAATATATAAATATATAAATATAAGGGCATTATTTTATATATCAATAAAGTAAGGTGAAACTTTACTTTCCACTTATTGTGACCAATGAACAAAACATGGTAAAGTAAAGTCTTTGGCAGCTAAGATTACTTTACTATAGATTCTACTTTATCATTTGAAAAAAAAAAAAAAAAAACAAACAAACATTGCATAAAAGATTTATAACATTTTCTAGTTGTATCTTAGACTAGGGGCATTATCAAAGAGTTAAACATGGAGTTTTGGCGGGAATGGAGATATGATAGTGACCATAAATTTCTCTTGTACACATGGATTAAAGCAAGGGGTGAGTGGAGAATTATTTTCTTAGAAAAATTAACTATCCACTTTCATTTCTCTTGCAATGGTTTCATCCCTTCCCTTTCCAAGCAAACAGCCAAAATAATTGCTAGGCATTTGTGCTATAAGTAGTTAAAAATGAAGATACAAGGTGAATATATAAAAATGATCATCCAATAAGCTTTCCCTTGTTCAAAAGCGATTCTTAGTGAAGATGGAAATGAATACTTGGCCATCACCTTAATTAGTAATTTAAATCCTAAAAAAGTTAAAAGTCTCATTTACATTACTCATTTATATCCGCCACCTCTCAGCTCGTATCACTCACACTTCTTTAATAATCTTTAAAATGGAGCTCCTATAAGTTTTTAGATGAAATTACCCGAAAAATCACCTCAGATATCCACTGCACCAAAAAGGCCCCAATAAAATTTATGTAACGGAACCAACCTTCCAGCCTTTTTTTTTTTTTGGGCTTTTTTCTTACATATAAACAAATGTTTCTGTCGAGTGACGATATCATCACCATTGTATTATTTGTAAGATACAATCGTTACTGTTGGGTGATGATATCGTCGCACAACAGAATTGATTCTATAGTTATGTGGTCATATAATTGTGTGCAACTAGTGCAAACATTATAAAAATTCTCTATTTATAACATCCTCCATTTACATCTTTCATGCAAACCTACGTCAACTTTTTTGGTAACAAATGCAAATATTATAAAAATTATTCATCTTCCACAACAAAAAAGGAGTAACCATTTATAGGTATATTTCCTCTATTTAAGAAAAACGTTACAACAACTTATCTATATGCCTTAAACATCAATTGAGGTGACCAATACTATAATAGGCAAGGATAGCGAAAGAAATTTGAAATATGAGGCATTCCATACTGTAAAAGTATGCATTAAAAGTTGCATATGAAGAAATCTCAAAGATTTTGAGGAGCTAAAAATCTCAAGTTGCATATAAAACAAGAGGCTTAAGTGTCCCCATTTCTAGACTTTGAGAAGCTTTGTATGGGTAGGATTTAAGAAGTTTGAGAGAGAGGCTAGGATTTTGAATGGGAAGATGGTTTTGGTGGTGGTGGTGGAGGTGAGAGAGAAGAAGGGTCTTTTAAGGAATGGAGTGGAGGTTGGATTTGGAAGAAGGTGGGAGTAGAGATGGAGAGAGAAGTACATGTGTGTGATTCGTTGTTGGAAGAAGGAAGGATTTAATGGCATGGGAAAGGAAAAGGGGAGGATAGAGTGGAAGTGGGCATGTGGAGAAGATGACCGCCTGTAAGAAAGAGAGCTTGGAGAAGAGGAACATTGAAATCGCATGAGAGAAGTATGAGAGGAGAAGCAGTGAGGAAAAAGAAAAAGGAAAACTAAGTTTCACGCCCATTGTAGAGTGCAGGGGAGTGACGATATAGAAAAAAAATAATCAAGAAACACCCCAGGGGACCACTCCCGTTTCAAAATATCTATTGGGGCCCTTTTGGTTTAGGCGCCATCTAAGGTGATTTTTCGCGTAAATCCCTCAAATTTTTATATTAAAAAAAATCCTATTTATAATCAAAATAGGAACCAGTCAAAATTCCTATTCAGTGCAACCAGTCAAAATAAAATGCAAAAAAGTTTCGCTGTAGTATTAAATAATTAGAGTAGGGGCTGCAATGAGTGGCATTTAGATCAGTTGACCAAGGTCAATTTAAAGAGGACTTTTCCAGGTCAGATGGGTGGGTAAGAGTTCAAAGAGCCAGGTTGGGACAGAAACAAATCAAGTTCGTAGGTAGAATAGCCCGTACCAAACTACCAACCCTAATTGGACCTTTCTATTAATAAAGTTAGAATGTCAATCCTAGCCCAAACCCAAAAGATTTAAATATAAAAAGATTTAACCCAAACCCTCAATCACCAGCTAGGTTGGATTGCTTCAACTGATTTGTCAAGAGAAATTGATATTTCATCTAAATTAGATCAAATTTTTATGAAACTTCCTCATTAAAGACTTCCAAAAAGAAAAGGGCATCAGATAACGAGCGATTAAGGTGCAGTTTGATGTCATTTTTGGCCAGCGAGAGTGATTAAGATGCAGTTTGATGTCATTTTAGGAACTTAAGTTATCATCATTATCATTATTTTAGGCAGTCAGGTGCATTTAGATAAATTGAATAGACATTTGATGGCCGTCAAAGCCTCTTAATTCTTAAGTCCTAATCCATCATTAAATGGACAGTAGTGCTTCAATGAATATACTAGAAAACATGCCACTGTTTTTGGTATGCATTGGAATGAAATGTCATGGCCCACTAGTTATTACCCTTTAGATACAACAATCACATTTTTTTTTTTTTTGGTAAAAAGATATATCATTAAAAAGCAAAAGAACAACGCGGGGGGGGGGGGGGGGGGGGGCGGGCGGGGGGGGGGAGGGCGGGTGGTTGGTTTGGGAAACAAAAAAAAAGAACAGTTAATCCCTAGTCAAAAGGATACTAAAGGCCCAATTCCAGTCTACATCCTGTTTAGTAGAAAAGCAAAACTTAGCAAGCCTATGTGCTTGTTCATTTAGAGCCCAGGGATAAATTCAAAG
This sequence comes from Persea americana, assembly GCA_029852735.1. Taxonomy (NCBI): domain Eukaryota; kingdom Viridiplantae; phylum Streptophyta; class Magnoliopsida; order Laurales; family Lauraceae; genus Persea; species Persea americana. The sequence continues at coordinate 7,837,649 of CM056812.1, forward strand.
TCTACAGAGACAAATAAGGAAACCAAAGATTTAATGTCTAGAATAATTGAGTTAGTGGACCAATCAAGGCCCCCCTTCAAAGCATAAACCACTTCTTGAGCGTCCGTCAAAATACGAAGCCTATTAAAACCATTCTTCCAAGCCTTTTCTAATGCAACTAAGACCGCCCTCGCTTCGGCCTCCTTTGAAGAGACGACTTTGGGCCTTTGGATAGCGCCTCCATCCACAATGACATCATTTAACGTCATAACGAAGCCAAACGAAGCATAACCTTCCTTAGCTTTAAAGGCAGCATCCGAGAAGATTATTATATCTTCTTTGCTCGAGAACCCTAAAGGATCTAAGGAGAGTTTCGAATATTCTTTTACAGGAATGTCCCTATAGTGGCATGAGGGATCCTCAAGCATCTTATGGACTAATCCAATGATCTTAGAGAGATCTAATGATTGACCTCTATGAATAAAGTCATTCCTAGCTTTCCATATAGTCTACCACAAGGATATGATCCACATTTTTGAGTGAACATCCCCAAGAGGAGGAGTCGGGTGCCCTTGCTCATATGAGATCTTCCACCATTCCATTAAGTCTAAAGGGTGCATAGAAACAGATAAAAAAACCTCTTGCGAGCCGAACCAATTCGCCCTAGCAAATTCACATTACATTAGAGCATGCCCAATCGAGCCCTCCTCTTTTTCACATATAGGACATTTTTCATCTAAAGAAAAAATCTTAGATTTAATGATGACTCTTACCGGAACAACATTCCTAAGACATTTTCAACCAAATAGTAGGACCCTTTAAGGAAGAGGAAGTCTCCATAAAGCTTTCCAATTTACCATCGAAAGGGAGTTAGCATAATTTTTAGAGCATATTAATCAATAAGATGATTTAGTAGAAAGTTGTATGTTTTTTGACACGGGCCAAACTCTTTCATCCTTAGTGAAGGATCTAGAGATATAGATCTTACCAATATCCTCAATGTCAATAGGGTTGTTAAAATACTCGTTTAGAGCATTAGTATCCCAATCTTTATTAGCATTCCATGGATCTTTAACTTTAAGATCTGGGTTAATGATAGAAGATAACGGCTTTCTCAAACCATTTTTGAAGGGAATCCAGTTACATTTCCAAATAGATATGTTCTTTCCATTACCAATTATCCAGCTAACCTTTTCATTTATGAAATCAACTCCCTCTACAAACCCTTTCCAGAACCAGGAGTTGCCTTTTTTGAATTTAGCTTCCCAAAGGTTACTTCTGGGGCAATATTTAGCCCTTAGAATCTTTGAGCAGAGGAGGTCCTCGTTACTTAGACATCTCCAGCAAGTTTTGGCTAGAAGGGCTAAATTATTACTTTTGGTGTCTCTTATTCCTAAACCGCCCTCGGCAATAGGCTTACATAATTCAGCGCATTTGATGGTATGAAATTTTCTTTTTCCCACACTCTCACCCCACCAAAAGGCCCTAAGCATTTTATCAATAGAGTCTGTAGTTTTATTTGGGAGACGGAGAATGGACATATTATAAATAGGAATAGCCGAGGCCACAGACTTGATTAAGGTGTTTCTGCCAGGTTGGGATAGCAAAGGGATTTGCCAAGAGCTAATTCTGCTTTTGATTTTGTTAGTGAGTGCCTCAAAACTTGAATTTTTATTTTTCCTAATTGTCAGTGGATTTCCAAGATATTTTTCATCCTTGATCATAATTCTCATACCTGATATATCACAATAGTCCTCCAATAAATTTGTAACTTCCCTAGTTTCTTTTAGCTTAGCATTACAAAAGACGAAGCTATCATCAGCAAACAAGAGGCGAGAGATACTAAGGGCGTTTCTGGCTACTCTAATACCTTGAATGACTCCCATCTCTTCAGCTTTAGTGAGCATGCGAGACAAAACTTCGACCCCTAGGATGAAAAGGTAAGGGGAAAGAGGGTCTCCTTGTCTTATCTCTCTAGATGTTTTGAAATTTCCGAAGGGGGACCCATTTAGCAATATAGAGTAGGTAACAGAAGAAATGCATTCCTTAATAAGTTTGGTAAAACTAACACTAAAACCAAAAGCAATGAGAACCTCTAGGAAAAATCCCACTTCATTCGGTCGTAAGCTTTAGCCATGTCAAGCTTGATACCCTTAGATTTGCTCTTCTTCTTGGTTTTTAAAGAATGAATAACTTCATGGGCAATAATATAGTTGTTAGTAATAACTCTTCCTTTCAAAAAGGCGCTTTGTAAGGGACTAATAATATTAGGAACAACATCCTTAACCCTGTCAGCAATGATTTTCGAAATAGTTTTATAAACAACATTGCATAGGCTTATAGGTCTAAAATCACTCAGAGTGGTGGCTTGACTTTTTGTCGGGATTGAGAACTAAAAATGTTTTGTTAATCTTCCTTAAGGAAAATTTGTATTTGAAGAAACTCTTAACAATATTCACAATATCACGACCGATAGTCTCCCACATAACAATTAGGTGAAATAATATCAAATCACAATAAAAACACAATAAATCAAATGTTTCCCGTATTAGCCATTCACTTTACTTAACAAGCAAAGTAAGCTTACCAGAACCGCTACCTTAAAAAACCAGAGATCCTGATAAACCAACAAAATCTTCATTTCAACATGACAACCAGAAAAAAAAATTATACACTCACAAACATGCCTTAGTAGTCGATAAATAGCTGCTTTTCTGTGCATGTGAACTATGGGGTGTTCTGTCGCGGTCCAAAGCTGTTATCGAGCTTGGCTTGACCAGTTCCATCAGTCTAAGGGCCTGTAGGTTAGGTCTAGAGAGTTTTCAAATCTAAGCATGTCAAAAAAAAAAAAAAAAAAAGTTTAGATGTTGATTGCAAGATTACAAAATCTTTTGTAGAATAACTTTAGATTAGAAATGTGATAACACTCAATGCTTCTAAAATTTCGTTCATACAAGTGTTCTCTTAAGGGCCCCTCTGTTTGCATGGAATTGAATTCTTAAGAACTTATTATCAAGTGAATCACATAGATGATCACTGAAGAGTACTAGTGATGAAAGATTTAAGGATGAAGTTGTAGACAGGGGCAAATTGCTTTAATAGAGTGACATCTCAGATTTTATTGTTTCATTATGGGGATGTTATTTGATGACCATTTATATATTTCTACTTTTATTTCTGAGGCAGTATATATATTCAAAAGCCTAGAAATTCAATTCAGCATGTGTCAATTACCAAGGCAGCTTGTGTGATTTTTTTCTCTCCATTCATATCATATGGGAGTTCACTAGATATGAGCTACAAGAGAAAACAGAACTATTGATTCTTTCATTTTATTTCGTGTTAATTGGAAATGGAAAGGTCTTGTCACTTTATTCGGACACTCATGCAGCTTTACGGCCGCTTGCATGGGCATTAAACTCGTATTTTCCAGTTTTCCTCCACTATGAGAGGAGGAAAACTAGAAATTGCGGCTTTTCCGCCGCTCTCGTCGGCGGAAAACGGGATTTTTCAGTTTGAGAGGAGGAAAACTGGCAATTGCAGCTTTACAGCTGCTCTCATCGGCGGTAAAGTCGATTTTCCAGTTTTCCTTCGCTCTAAGAGGAAGAAAACTAGAAATTGCATTTATGCTGCGGGTACATGTGTCGGAAATCTTTCAATCCGATTTTTTATCATTTTTTCCCTTCTTTTGCTTGTTGGTGGGTCATGGGTCGGGGCTTAGATCCACAAAATGAAGGATGGACATATGTGAATAACAGTTGGGCGAAATAATATCAAATCACAAGAAAACAAAAATAAATCGAATGTCTCTCATATTAGCCCTTCACTTTACTTAACAAGCAAAGTAAGCTTACCAGAACCGTTAATTTAAAAAGCCAGAGATTCTAATATCTACGATTGAGAATATAAGTGAAACCGGCAAAACCTTCATTTCAACAGGACAACCAGAGAAAAAAATCCTATACTCGCAAGCTTGCCCTATTAGTTGATACATCGCTGCTTTTCTGTGCATGTGAACAACTATGGGGTGTTCTGCTGCGGTCCAAAGCTGTTATCGAGCTTGGGTTGACCAGTTCCATCAGTCCAAGGGCCTGTTGGTTAGGTCTAGAGAGTTTCCAAATCTAAGCATGTCAAAAAAAATAAAATAAATAAAGTTTAGATATTGATTGCAAGATAACAAATTCTTTTGTGTCATTACTTTAGATTAGAAATGTGATAACACTCAATGCTTTTAAAATTTCTTTCAGACAATTGTTCTCTTGGGTGGCCCATTTGTTTGCATGGAATTGAATTCTTAAGAACTTATTATCAAGTGAATCACACCGATAATCGTTAAAGAGTACGAGTGAAGAAAGATTTAAGGATGGAGCTGTTGACTGGGCAAATGGCTTTACTAGAGTGATATCTCGGATTTTATTGTTTCATTATGGGGATGTTATTTGATGACCATTTATATATTTCTACTTCTATTTCTAGGCCAGTATATATATTCAAAAGCCTAGAAATTCAATTAAGCATGTGTCGATTGCCAAAGTCAGCTTGTGTGATTTTTTCCTCTCCATTCATATCATATGGGAAATCACTAGATGTGGGCTCCAAGAAAAAACGGAACTATTGATTCTTTCATTTTGTTTTATGTTAATTGGAAATGGAAAGGTCTTGCGACTCAATTCGGACACACATGCAGCTTTACCGCCGCTTGCAAGGCCGGTAAACTCGCATTTTCCGGTTTTCCTCCACTCTGAGAGGAGGAAAACTGGAAATTGCAGCTTCACCGCCGCTCTCGTCGGCAGTAAACTGGACTTTCCAAACTTCCTCCGCTCTAAGAGGAGGAAAACTGGCAATTGCAGCTTTACCGCCGCTCCCATCGGTGGTAAAGTCGATTTTCCAGTTTTTCTCCGCTCTCAGAGGAGGAAAACCGGAAATTGCACCGATGCTGCGGGTACATGTGTCGGAAATCTTTTAATCCGATTTCTTTATCCTTTTTTCCCTTGTATCACTTGTTGGTGGGTCAAGGGTCGGGGCTTAGTTCCTCAAAATGAAGGGTGGACATGTGTGAATAACAATTGAGTGAAAGAATTTCAAATCACAATAAAACCATAGTAAATCGACTGTCTCTCGTAATAGCCCTTCACTTTACTTAACAAGCGAAGTAAGCTTACCAGAACCGTTTCCTTAAAAAACCAAGGATCCTGGTTTCTACGATTGGGAATATAAGTGAAGCCGGCAAAATCTTCATTTCAACATGACAACAAGAAAAAAAACATCCAATACTCGAAAGCATGCCCTAGTAGTCGATACGTCGCTGCTTTTCTGTGCATGTGAACAACTATGGGGCGTTTTGCTGCAGTCCAAAGCTGTTATCGAGCTTGGCTTGACCGGTTCCATCAGTCCTATGGCCTGTTGGTTAGGTCCTGAGAATTTCCAAATCTAAGCATGTAAAAAAAAAAAAAAAAAAAGGGGTTAAGATGTTGATTGCAAGATTACAAAATCAATTGTGTCATTGCCTTAGATTGGAAATGTGATAACCCTCAATGCTTTTAAAATTTCTCCCAAATAAGTGTTCTCTTGGGTGGCCCCTATGTTTGCATGGAATTGAATTCTTAAGAACTTATTATCAAGTGAATTACACCGATGATCGTTAAAGAGTACGAGTGAAGAAAGATTTAAGGATGGAGCTGTAGACAGGGGCAAATTGCTTTAGTAGAGTGATATCTCAGATTCTATTATTTTATTATGTGGATGTTATTTGATGACCATTTATATATTTCTACTTCTATTTCAGGGCCAGTATATATATTCAAAAGCCTAGAAATTCAATTCAGCGTGTGACAATTGCCAAAGTCGGCCTGTGAGATTTTTTCCACTCCATTCATATCATATGGGAGTTCACTAGATGTGGGCTACGAGAAAAAACGGAAATATTGATTCTTTCAATTTGTTTTATGTTAATAGGAAATGGAAAGGTTTTGCGACTCTATTCGGAAACACACGTAGCTTTACAGCCGCTTGCACGGGCGGTAAACTCGCATTTTCCGGTTTTCCTCCACTATGAGCGGAGGAAAACTGGAAATTGCAGCTTTACCGACGCTCTCGTCGGCGGTAAACTGGACTTTCCAGTTTTCCTCCACTCTGAGAGGAGGAAAACAGGCAATTGCAGCTTTATCAGCGCTCCCATCGGCGGTAAAGTCGATTTTCCAGTTTTCCTCCGCTCAAAACCGGAAATTGCACTTATGCTGCGGGTACATGTGTCGGGAATCTTTCAATCCGATTTTTAAATCCTCTTTTCCCTTCATTTGCTTTTTCGTGGGTCATGGGTCGGGGCGTAGTTCCACAAAATGAAGGATAGACATGTGTGAATAGCAATTGGGTGAAATAATTTCAAATCAAAATAAAACCACGATAAATCGAATGTCTCTCGTAATAGCCATTCACTTTACTTAACAAGCGAAGTAAGCTAACCAGAACCGTTACCTTAAAAAACCAGAGATCCCGGTATCTACGATTGAGAATATAAGTGAAACCCACCAAATCTTCATTTCAACATGACAATCAGAAAAAAAACATCCTATACTCGCAAGCATTCCCAAGTAGTCGAGACATCGCTGCTTTTCTGTGCATGTGAACAACTATGGGGTGTTCTGCTGCGGTCCAAAGCTGTTATCGAGCTTGGCTTGACCGGTTCAATCAGTCCTAGGGCTTGTTGGTTAGGTCCTGAGAGTTTCCAAATCTAAGCATGTAAAAAAAAAAAAAAAGGGTTTAGATGTTGATTGTAAGATTACAAAATCAATTGCGTCATTGCCTTAGATTGGAAATGTGATAACCCTCAATGCTTTTAAAATTTCTCCCATAGAAGTGTTCTCTTGGGTGGCCCCTATGTTTGCGTGGAAATGAATTCTTAAGAACTTATTATCAAGTGAATCCAACCGATGATCGTTAAAGAGTACGAGTGATGAAAGATTTAAGGATGGAGCTGTAGACAGGGGCAAATTGCTTTAGTAGAGTGATATGTCGGATTTTATTGTTTCATTGTGGGGATGTTATTTGATGACCATTTATATATTTCTACTTCAATTTCTGGGCCAATATATATATTCAAAAGCCTAGAAATTCAATTCAGCATATGTCAATTGCCAAAGTCAGCCTGTGAGATTTTTTCCTCTCCATTCATATCATATGGGAGTTCACTGGAAGTGGGCTGCGGGAAAAAATGGAACTATTGATTCTTTCAATTTGTTTTATGTTAATTGGAAATGGAAAGGTCTTGCGGCTTTATTCGGACACACACGCAGCTTTACCGCCGCTTGCATGGGCGGTAAACTCGCATTTTCCGGTTTTCCTCCACTCTGAGAGGAGGAAAACCGGAAATTGCAGCTTTACCGCCGCTCTCGTCGGTGGTAAAGTGGACTTTCCAGTTTTCCTCCGCTCTGAGAGGAGGAAAACAGGCTATTGCAGGTTTACCGCCGCTCCCATCGGCGGTAAAGTCGGTTTTCCAGTTTTCTTCCGCTCTGAGAGGAGGAAAACTGGAAATTGCACTTATGCTGCGGGTACATGTGTCGGAGGTCTTTCAATCCGACTTTTTAATCCTCTTTTCCCTTCTTTTGCTTGTTGGTGGGCCATGGGCCGGGGCGTAGTTCCACAAAATGAAGGATGGACATGTGTGAATAACAATTGGGTGAAATAATTTCAAATCGCAACAAAACCACAATAAATCGAATGTCTCTCGTTATTTCCCTTCACTTTACTTAACAAGCGAAGTAAGCTAACGAGAACCGTTACCCTAAAAAACCATAGATCCCGGCATCTACGATTGAGAATATAAGTGAGACCAGCAAAATCTTCATTTCAACGTGACAACCAGAAAGAAAACATCCTATACTCGCAAGCATTCCCTAGTAGTCGATACATCGCTGCTTTTCTGCGCATGTGAACAACTATGGGGTGTTCTGCTGCGGTCCAAAGCTGTTATCGAGCTTGGCGTGACCAGTTCCATCAGTCCTACAGCCTGTTGGTTAGGTCCTGAGAGTTTCCAAATCTATGCACGTAAAAAAAAAAAAAAAAATAGGGTTCAGATTTTGATTGCAGGATTACAAAATCAATTGTGTCATTGCCTCAGACTAGAAATGTGATAACGCTCAATGCTTTTAAAATTTCTCCCATACAAGTGTTCTCTTGGGTGGCCCCTATGTTTGCATGGAATTGAATTCTTAACAACCTATTATCAAGTGAATCACACCGATGATTGTTAAAGAGTACGAGTGATGAAAGATTTAAGGATGGAGCTGTAGACAGGGGCAAATTGCTTTAATAGAGTGATATCTCGGATTTTATTGTTTCATTATGGGGATGTTATTTGATGACCATTTATATATTTCTACTTTTATTTTCGGGCCAGTATATATATTCAAAAGCCTAGAAATTCAATTGAGCGTGTGTCAATTTCCAAAGTCGACCTGTGAGATTTTTTCCTCTCCATTCAGATCATATGGGAGTTCACAGGATGTGGGCTGCGTGAAAAAACGGAACTATTGATTCTTTCAATTTGTTTTATGTTAATTGGAAATTGAAAGGTCTTGCGACTCTAGTCGGACACACACGCAGCTTTACCGCCTTTTGCATGGGCGATAAACTCGCATTTTCAAGTTTCCCTCCACTCTGACAGGGGGAAAACTGGAAATTGCCGCTTTACCGCCGTTGTCGTCGGCGGTAAACTGGACTTTCCAGCTTTCCTCCGCTCTGAGAGGACGAAAACCGGCAATTGCAGCTTTACCACCGCTCCCATCGGCGGTAAAGTCGGCCTTCCGGTTTTCCTCCGCTCTAAGAGGAGGAAAACGGGAAATTACACTTATACTGCGGGTACATGTGTCAGAAATCTTTCAATCCGATTTTTTAATCCTCTTTTCCCTTCGTTTGCTTGTTGGAGGGTCATGGGCCGGGGCGTAGTTCAACAAAATGAAGGATGGACATGTGTGAATAAGAATTGGGTGAAATAATTTCAAATCACAACAAAACCACAATAAATCGAATGTCTCTCGTAATTGCCCTTCACTTTACTTAACAAGCGAAGTAAGCCAACCGGAACCGTTACCTTAAAAAACCAGAGAACCCGGCATCTACGATTGAGAATATAAGTGAGATCAGCAAAATCTTCATTTCAACAAGACAACCAGAATGAAAACATCCTATACTCTCAAGCATTCCCTAGTAGTCGATACATCGCTACTTTTCTGTGTATGTGAACAACTATGGGGTGTTCTACTGCGGTCCAAAGCTGTTATCGAGCTTGACTTGACCAGTTCCATCATTCCTAGGGCCTGTTAGTTAGGTCCTGAGAGTTTCCAAATCTAAGCAGGCAAAAAAAAAAAAAAAAAAAAAAAAAAAGGGTTTAGATGTTGATTGCAAGATTACAAAATCAATTGTGTCATTGCCTCAGACGAGAAATGTGATAACGCTCAATGCTTTTAAAATTTCTCCCATACAAGTGTTCTCTTGGGTTGCCCCTATGTTTGCATGGTATTGAATTCTTAAGAACCTATTATCAAGTGAATCACACTGATGATCGTTAAAGAGTACGAGTGATGAAAGATTTAAGGATGAAGCTGTAGACAGGGGCAAATTGATTTAATAGAGTGATATCTCGGATTTTATTGTTTCATTATGGGGATGTTATTTGATGACCATTTATATATTTCTACTTCTATTTCCGGGCCAGTATATATATTCAAAAGCCTAAAAATTCAATCGAGCATGTGTCAATTGCCAAAGTCAGCCTGTGAGATTTTTTGCTATCCATTTATATCATATGGGAGTTCACTAGATGTGGGCTGCGGGAAAAAACGGTACTGTTGATTCTCTCAATTTGTTTTATGTTAATTGGAAATTGAAAGGTCTTGCGGCTCTATACGGACACACACGCAGCTTTACCGCGGCTTGCATGGGCGATAAACTCGCCTTTTCAAGTTTTCCTCCCCTCTGAGGGGAGGAAAACAGGAAATTGCAGCTTTACCACCGTTCTCGTCGTCGGTAAACTGGACTTTCCAGCTTTCCTCCGCTCTGAGAGGAGGAAAACTCGCAATTGCAGCTTTACCGCCGCTCCCATCGGCGGTAAAGTCGGTTTTCAAGTCTTCCTCCGCTCTGAGAGGTGGTAAACTAGAAATTGAACTTATGCTGCGGGTACATGTGTCGGAAATCTTTCAATCCGATTTTTAAATCCTCTTTTCCCTTCTTTTGCTTGTTGGTGGGTCATGGGCCGGGGCGTAGTTCCACAAAATGAAGGATGGACATGTGTGAATAACAATTGGGTGAAATAATTTCAAATCACAACAAAACCACAATAAATCGAATGTCTCTCGTAATTGCCCTTCACTTTACTTAACAAGCGAAGTAAGCTAACCAGAACCGCTAACTTAAAAACCGGAGATCCCGGCATCTACGATTGAGAATATAAGTGAGACCAGCAAAATCTTTATTTCAACATGACAACCAGAAAGAAAAGATCCTATACTCACAAGCATTCCCTAGTAGTCGATACATCGCTGCTTTTCTGTGCATGTGAACAACTATGGGGTGTTCTGCTGCGGTCCAAAGCCGTTATCGAGCTTGGCTTGACCAGTTCCATCAGTCCTAGGGCCTGTTGTTCAGGTTCTGAGAATTTCCAAATCGAAGCTTGTAAAAAAAAAAAAAAATAGGGTTTAGATGTTGATTGCAAGATTACAAAATCAATTGTGTCATTGCCTCAGACTAGAAATGTGATAACGCTCAATGCTGTTAAAATTTCTCCCATACAAGTGTTCTCTTGGGTGGCCCCTATGTTTGCATGGAATTGAATTCTTAAGAACCTATTATCAAGTGAATCACACCGATGATCGTTAAAGAGTACGAGTGATGAAAGATTTAAGGATGGAGCTGTAGGCAGGGGCAAATTGCTTTAATAGAGTGATATCTCGGATTTTATTGTTTCATTATGGGGATGTTATTGATGACCATTTACATATATCTACTTCTATTTGCCGGGCCAGTATATATATTGAAAAGCCTAGAAATTCAATTGAGCATTTGTCAATTGCCGAAGTCGGCCTGTGAGATTTTTTCCTCTCCATTCACATCATATGGGAGTTCACTAGATGTGGGCTGCGGGAAAAAACGGAACTATTGATTCTTTCAATTTGTTTTATGTTAATTGGAAATTGAAAGGTCTTGCGGCTCTATTCGGATACACCCGCAAGGGGCGGTAAAATTGCATTTTCCGATTTTCCTCCACTCTGAGAGGAGGAAAACTGGAAATTGCAGCTTTACCGCCGCTCTCGTCGGCGGTAAACTAGACTTTCCAGTTTTCCTCTGCTCTGAGAGGAGGAAAACTGGCAATTGCAGCTTTACCGGCGCTCCCATCGGCGGTGAAGTCGGTTTTCCAGTCTTCCTCCGCTCTGAGAGGAGGAAAACTGGAAATTGCACTTATGCTGCGGGTACATGTGACGGAAATCTTTCAATCCGATTTTTTAATCCTCTTTTCCCTTCTTTTGCTTGTTGGTGGGTCATGGGCCGGGGCGTAGTTCCACAAAATGAAGGATGGACATGAGTGAATAACAATTGGGTGAAATAATTTCAAATCACAACAAAACCACAATAAGTCGAATGTCTCTCGTAATTGCCCTTCACTTTACTTAACAAGCGAAGTAAGCTAACAGGAACCGTTACCTTAAAAAACCAGAGATCCCGGTATCTACGATTGAGAATATAAGTGAGACCAGCAAAATCTTCAGTTCAACATGACAACCAGAAAGAAAACATCCTATACTCGCAAGCATTCCCTAGTAGTCGATACATCGCTGCTTTTCTGTGCATGTGAACAACTATGGGGTGTTCTGCTGCGGTCCAAAGCTGTTATCGAGCTTCGCTTGACCAGTTCCATCAGTCCTAGGGCCTGTTGTTCAGGTCCTGAGAATTTCCAAATCCAAGCTTGTAAAAAAAAAAAGGGTTTAGATGTTGATTGCAAGATTACAAAATCAATTGTGTCATATCCTCAGAGTAGAAATGTGATAACGCTCAATGCTTTTAAAATTTCTCCCATAAAAGTGTTCTCTTGCGTGGCCCCTAAGTTTGCATGGAATGGAATTTTTAAGAACCTATTATCAAGTGAATCACACCGATTATCGTTAAAGTGTACGAGTGATGCAAGATTTAAGGATGGAGCTGTAGACAGGGGCAAATCGCTTTAATAGAGTGATATCTCGGATTTTATTGTTTCATTATGGGGATGTTATTTGATGACCATTTATATATTTCTACTTCTGTTTCCGGGCCAGTATATATATTCAAAATCCTAGAAATTCAATTGAGCATGTGTCAATTGCCAAAGTCGGCCTGTGAGATTTTTTCCTCTCCACTCAGTTCATATGGGAGTTCACTAGATGTGGGCTGCGGGAAAAAATGGAACTATTGATTCTGTCAATTTGTTTTATGTTAATTGGAAATTGAAAGGTCTTGCGGCTCTATTCGGATACACACGCAGCTTTACCGCCGCTTGGACGGGCGGTAAACTCGCATTTTCCGATTTTCCTCCACTCTGAGAGGGGGAAAACTGGCAATTGCAGCTTTACCGCCGCTCCCATCGGCGGTAAAGTCGGTTTTCCAGTCTTCCTCCGCTCTGAGAGGAGGAAAACAGGAAATTGCACTTATGCTGCGGGTACATGTGTCGGAAATCTTTCAATCCGACTTTTTAATCCTCTTTTCCCCTCTTTTGCTTGTTGGTGGGTCATGGGCCGGGGCGTAGTTCCAGAAAATGAAGGATGGACATGTGTGAATAACAATTGGGTGAAATAATTTCAAATCACAACAAAACCACAATAAATCGAATGTCTCTCGTAATTGCCGTTCACTTTAGTTAACAAGCGAAGTAAGCTAACCAGAACCGTTACCTTAAAAAACCAAGGATCCCGGCATCTACGATTGAGAATATAAGTGAGACCAGCAAAATCTTCATTTCAACGTGACAACCAGAAAGAAAACATCCTATACTCGCAAGCATTCCCTAGTAGTCGATACATCGCTGCTTTTCTGCGCATGTGAACAACTATGGGGTGTTCTGCTGCGGTCCAAAGCTGTTATCGAGCTTGGCGTGACCAGTTCCATCAGTCCTACAGCCTGTTGGTTAGGTCCTGAGAGTTTCCAAATCTATGCACGTAAAAAAAAAAAAAAAAATAGGGTTCAGATTTTGATTGCAGGATTACAAAATCAATTGTGTCATTGCCTCAGACTAGAAATGTGATAACGCTCAATGCTTTTAAAATTTCTCCCATACAAGTGTTCTCTTGGGTGGCCCCTATGTTTGCATGGAATTGAATTCTTAACAACCTATTATCAAGTGAATCACACCGATGATTGTTAAAGAGTACGAGTGATGAAAGATTTAAGGATGGAGCTGTAGACAGGGGCAAATTGCTTTAATAGAGTGATATCTCGGATTTTATTGTTTCATTATGGGGATGTTATTTGATGACCATTTATATATTTCTACTTTTATTTTCGGGCCAGTATATATATTCAAAAGCCTAGAAATTCAATTGAGCGTGTGTCAATTTCCAAAGTCGACCTGTGAGATTTTTTCCTCTCCATTCAGATCATATGGGAGTTCACAGGATGTGGGCTGCGTGAAAAAACGGAACTATTGATTCTTTCAATTTGTTTTATGTTAATTGGAAATTGAAAGGTCTTGCGACTCTAGTCGGACACACACGCAGCTTTACCGCCTTTTGCATGGGCGATAAACTCGCATTTTCAAGTTTCCCTCCACTCTGACAGGGGGAAAACTGGAAATTGCCGCTTTACCGCCGTTGTCGTCGGCGGTAAACTGGACTTTCCAGCTTTCCTCCGCTCTGAGAGGACGAAAACCGGCAATTGCAGCTTTACCACCGCTCCCATCGGCGGTAAAGTCGGCCTTCCGGTTTTCCTCCGCTCTAAGAGGAGGAAAACGGGAAATTACACTTATACTGCGGGTACATGTGTCAGAAATCTTTCAATCCGATTTTTTAATCCTCTTTTCCCTTCGTTTGCTTGTTGGAGGGTCATGGGCCGGGGCGTAGTTCAACAAAATGAAGGATGGACATGTGTGAATAAGAATTGGGTGAAATAATTTCAAATCACAACAAAACCACAATAAATCGAATGTCTCTCGTAATTGCCCTTCACTTTACTTAACAAGCGAAGTAAGCCAACCGGAACCGTTACCTTAAAAAACCAGAGAACCCGGCATCTACGATTGAGAATATAAGTGAGATCAGCAAAATCTTCATTTCAACAAGACAACCAGAATGAAAACATCCTATACTCTCAAGCATTCCCTAGTAGTCGATACATCGCTACTTTTCTGTGTATGTGAACAACTATGGGGTGTTCTACTGCGGTCCAAAGCTGTTATCGAGCTTGACTTGACCAGTTCCATCATTCCTAGGGCCTGTTAGTTAGGTCCTGAGAGTTTCCAAATCTAAGCAGGCAAAAAAAAAAAAAAAAAAAAAAAAAAAAAGGGTTTAGATGTTGATTGCAAGATTACAAAATCAATTGTGTCATTGCCTCAGACGAGAAATGTGATAACGCTCAATGCTTTTAAAATTTCTCCCATACAAGTGTTCTCTTGGGTTGCCCCTATGTTTGCATGGTATTGAATTCTTAAGAACCTATTATCAAGTGAATCACACTGATGATCGTTAAAGAGTACGAGTGATGAAAGATTTAAGGATGAAGCTGTAGACAGGGGCAAATTGATTTAATAGAGTGATATCTCGGATTTTATTGTTTCATTATGGGGATGTTATTTGATGACCATTTATATATTTCTACTTCTATTTCCGGGCCAGTATATATATTCAAAAGCCTAAAAATTCAATCGAGCATGTGTCAATTGCCAAAGTCAGCCTGTGAGATTTTTTGCTATCCATTTATATCATATGGGAGTTCACTAGATGTGGGCTGCGGGAAAAAACGGTACTGTTGATTCTCTCAATTTGTTTTATGTTAATTGGAAATTGAAAGGTCTTGCGGCTCTATACGGACACACACGCAGCTTTACCGCGGCTTGCATGGGCGATAAACTCGCCTTTTCAAGTTTTCCTCCCCTCTGAGGGGAGGAAAACAGGAAATTGCAGCTTTACCACCGTTCTCGTCGTCGGTAAACTGGACTTTCCAGCTTTCCTCCGCTCTGAGAGGAGGAAAACTCGCAATTGCAGCTTTACCGCCGCTCCCATCGGCGGTAAAGTCGGTTTTCAAGTCTTCCTCCGCTCTGAGAGGTGGTAAACTAGAAATTGAACTTATGCTGCGGGTACATGTGTCGGAAATCTTTCAATCCGATTTTTAAATCCTCTTTTCCCTTCTTTTGCTTGTTGGTGGGTCATGGGCCGGGGCGTAGTTCCACAAAATGAAGGATGGACATGTGTGAATAACAATTGGGTGAAATAATTTCAAATCACAACAAAACCACAATAAATCGAATGTCTCTCGTAATTGCCCTTCACTTTACTTAACAAGCGAAGTAAGCTAACCAGAACCGCTAACTTAAAAACCGGAGATCCCGGCATCTACGATTGAGAATATAAGTGAGACCAGCAAAATCTTTATTTCAACATGACAACCAGAAAGAAAAGATCCTATACTCACAAGCATTCCCTAGTAGTCGACACATCGCTGCTTTTCTGTGCATGTGAACAACTATGGGGTGTTCTGCTGCGGTCCAAAGCCGTTATCGAGCTTGGCTTGACCAGTTCCATCAGTCCTAGGGCCTGTTGTTCAGGTTCTGAGAATTTCCAAATCGAAGCTTGTAAAAAAAAAAAAAAATAGGGTTTAGATGTTGATTGCAAGATTACAAAATCAATTGTGTCATTGCCTCAGACTAGAAATGTGATAACGCTCAATGCTGTTAAAATTTCTCCCATACAAGTGTTCTCTTGGGTGGCCCCTATGTTTGCATGGAATTGAATTCTTAAGAACCTATTATCAAGTGAATCACACCGATGATCGTTAAAGAGTACGAGTGATGAAAGATTTAAGGATGGAGCTGTAGGCAGGGGCAAATTGCTTTAATAGAGTGATATCTCGGATTTTATTGTTTCATTATGGGGATGTTATTGATGACCATTTACATATATCTACTTCTATTTGCCGGGCCAGTATATAAATTGAAAGCCTAGAAATTCAATTGAGCATTTGTCAATTGCCGAAGTCGGCCTGTGAGATTTTTTCCTCTCCATTCACATCATATGGGAGTTCACTAGATGTGGGCTGCGGGAAAAAACGGAACTATTGATTCTTTCAATTTGTTTTATGTTAATTGGAAATTGAAAGGTCTTGCGGCTCTATTCGGATACACCCGCAAGGGGCGGTAAAATTGCATTTTCCGATTTTCCTCCACTCTGAGAGGAGGAAAACTGGAAATTGCAGCTTTACCGCCGCTCTCGTCGGCGGTAAACTAGACTTTCCAGTTTTCCTCTGCTCTGAGAGGAGGAAAACTGGCAATTGCAGCTTTACCGGCGCTCCCATCGGCGGTGAAGTCGGTTTTCCAGTCTTCCTCCGCTCTGAGAGGAGGAAAACTGGAAATTGCACTTATGCTGCGGGTACATGTGACGGAAATCTTTCAATCCGATTTTTTAATCCTCTTTTCCCTTCTTTTGCTTGTTGGTGGGTCATGGGCCGGGGCGTAGTTCCACAAAATGAAGGATGGACATGAGTGAATAACAATTGGGTGAAATAATTTCAAATCACAACAAAACCACAATAAGTCGAATGTCTCTCGTAATTGCCCTTCACTTTACTTAACAAGCGAAGTAAGCTAACAGGAACCGTTACCTTAAAAAACCAGAGATCCCGGTATCTACGATTGAGAATATAAGTGAGACCAGCAAAATCTTCAGTTCAACATGACAACCAGAAAGAAAACATCCTATACTCGCAAGCATTCCCTAGTAGTCGATACATCGCTGCTTTTCTGTGCATGTGAACAACTATGGGGTGTTCTGCTGCGGTCCAAAGCTGTTATCGAGCTTCGCTTGACCAGTTCCATCAGTCCTAGGGCCTGTTGTTCAGGTCCTGAGAATTTCCAAATCCAAGCTTGTAAAAAAAAAAAGGGTTTAGATGTTGATTGCAAGATTACAAAATCAATTGTGTCATATCCTCAGAGTAGAAATGTGATAACGCTCAATGCTTTTAAAATTTCTCCCATAAAAGTGTTCTCTTGCGTGGCCCCTAAGTTTGCATGGAATGGAATTTTTAAGAACCTATTATCAAGTGAATCACACCGATTATCGTTAAAGTGTACGAGTGATGCAAGATTTAAGGATGGAGCTGTAGACAGGGGCAAATCGCTTTAATAGAGTGATATCTCGGATTTTATTGTTTCATTATGGGGATGTTATTTGATGACCATTTATATATTTCTACTTCTGTTTCCGGGCCAGTATATATATTCAAAATCCTAGAAATTCAATTGAGCATGTGTCAATTGCCAAAGTCGGCCTGTGAGATTTTTTCCTCTCCACTCAGTTCATATGGGAGTTCACTAGATGTGGGCTGCGGGAAAAAATGGAACTATTGATTCTGTCAATTTGTTTTATGTTAATTGGAAATTGAAAGGTCTTGCGGCTCTATTCGGATACACACGCAGCTTTACCGCCGCTTGGACGGGCGGTAAACTCGCATTTTCCGATTTTCCTCCACTCTGAGAGGGGGAAAACTGGCAATTGCAGCTTTACCGCCGCTCCCATCGGCGGTAAAGTCGGTTTTCCAGTCTTCCTCCGCTCTGAGAGGAGGAAAACAGGAAATTGCACTTATGCTGCGGGTACATGTGTCGGAAATCTTTCAATCCGATTTTTTAATCCTCTTTTCCCCTCTTTTGCTTGTTGGTGGGTCATGGGCCGGGGCGTAGTTCCAGAAAATGAAGGATGGACATGTGTGAATAACAATTGGGTGAAATAATTTCAAATCACAACAAAACCACAATAAATCGAATGTCTCTCGTAATTGCCGTTCACTTTAGTTAACAAGCGAAGTAAGCTAACCAGAACCGTTACCTTAAAAAACCAAGGATCCCGGTATCTACGACTGAGAATAGAAGTGAGACCAGCAAAATCTTCATTTCACCTTGACAACCAGAAAGAAAACATCCTATACTCGCAAGCATTCCCTAGTAGTCGATACATCGCTGCTTTTCTGTGCATGTGAACAACTATGGGGTGTTCTGCTGCGGTCCAAAGCTGTTATCGAGCTTGGCGTGACCAGTTCCATCAGTCCTACAGCCTGTTGGTTAGGTCCTGAGAGTTTCCAAATCTATGCACGTAAAAAAAAAAAAAAAAATAGGGTTCAGATTTTGATTGCAGGATTACAAAATCAATTGTGTCATTGCCTCAGACTAGAAATGTGATAACGCTCAATGCTTTTAAAATTTCTCCCATACAAGTGTTCTCTTGGGTGGCCCCTATGTTTGCATGGAATTGAATTCTTAACAACCTATTATCAAGTGAATCACACCGATGATTGTTAAAGAGTACGAGTGATGAAAGATTTAAGGATGGAGCTGTAGACAGGGGCAAATTGCTTTAATAGAGTGATATCTCGGATTTTATTGTTTCATTATGGGGATGTTATTTGATGACCATTTATATATTTCTACTTTTATTTTCGGGCCAGTATATATATTCAAAAGCCTAGAAATTCAATTGAGCGTGTGTCAATTTCCAAAGTCGACCTGTGAGATTTTTTCCTCTCCATTCAGATCATATGGGAGTTCACAGGATGTGGGCTGCGTGAAAAAACGGAACTATTGATTCTTTCAATTTGTTTTATGTTAATTGGAAATTGAAAGGTCTTGCGACTCTAGTCGGACACACACGCAGCTTTACCGCCTTTTGCATGGGCGATAAACTCGCATTTTCAAGTTTCCCTCCACTCTGACAGGGGGAAAACTGGAAATTGCCGCTTTACCGCCGTTGTCGTCGGCGGTAAACTGGACTTTCCAGCTTTCCTCCGCTCTGAGAGGACGAAAACCGGCAATTGCAGCTTTACCACCGCTCCCATCGGCGGTAAAGTCGGCCTTCCGGTTTTCCTCCGCTCTAAGAGGAGGAAAACGGGAAATTACACTTATACTGCGGGTACATGTGTCAGAAATCTTTCAATCCGATTTTTTAATCCTCTTTTCCCTTCGTTTGCTTGTTGGAGGGTCATGGGCCGGGGCGTAGTTCAACAAAATGAAGGATGGACATGTGTGAATAAGAATTGGGTGAAATAATTTCAAATCACAACAAAACCACAATAAATCGAATGTCTCTCGTAATTGCCCTTCACTTTACTTAACAAGCGAAGTAAGCCAACCGGAACCGTTACCTTAAAAAACCAGAGAACCCGGCATCTACGATTGAGAATATAAGTGAGATCAGCAAAATCTTCATTTCAACAAGACAACCAGAATGAAAACATCCTATACTCTCAAGCATTCCCTAGTAGTCGATACATCGCTACTTTTCTGTGTATGTGAACAACTATGGGGTGTTCTACTGCGGTCCAAAGCTGTTATCGAGCTTGACTTGACCAGTTCCATCATTCCTAGGGCCTGTTAGTTAGGTCCTGAGAGTTTCCAAATCTAAGCAGGCAAAAAAAAAAAAAAAAAAAAAAAAAAAAAGGGTTTAGATGTTGATTGCAAGATTACAAAATCAATTGTGTCATTGCCTCAGACGAGAAATGTGATAACGCTCAATGCTTTTAAAATTTCTCCCATACAAGTGTTCTCTTGGGTTGCCCCTATGTTTGCATGGTATTGAATTCTTAAGAACCTATTATCAAGTGAATCACACTGATGATCGTTAAAGAGTACGAGTGATGAAAGATTTAAGGATGAAGCTGTAGACAGGGGCAAATTGATTTAATAGAGTGATATCTCGGATTTTATTGTTTCATTATGGGGATGTTATTTGATGACCATTTATATATTTCTACTTCTATTTCCGGGCCAGTATATATATTCAAAAGCCTAAAAATTCAATCGAGCATGTGTCAATTGCCAAAGTCAGCCTGTGAGATTTTTTGCTATCCATTTATATCATATGGGAGTTCACTAGATGTGGGCTGCGGGAAAAAACGGTACTGTTGATTCTCTCAATTTGTTTTATGTTAATTGGAAATTGAAAGGTCTTGCGGCTCTATACGGACACACACGCAGCTTTACCGCGGCTTGCATGGGCGATAAACTCGCCTTTTCAAGTTTTCCTCCCCTCTGAGGGGAGGAAAACAGGAAATTGCAGCTTTACCACCGTTCTCGTCGTCGGTAAACTGGACTTTCCAGCTTTCCTCCGCTCTGAGAGGAGGAAAACTCGCAATTGCAGCTTTACCGCCGCTCCCATCGGCGGTAAAGTCGGTTTTCAAGTCTTCCTCCGCTCTGAGAGGTGGTAAACTAGAAATTGAACTTATGCTGCGGGTACATGTGTCGGAAATCTTTCAATCCGATTTTTAAATCCTCTTTTCCCTTCTTTTGCTTGTTGGTGGGTCATGGGCCGGGGCGTAGTTCCACAAAATGAAGGATGGACATGTGTGAATAACAATTGGGTGAAATAATTTCAAATCACAACAAAACCACAATAAATCGAATGTCTCTCGTAATTGCCCTTCACTTTACTTAACAAGCGAAGTAAGCTAACCAGAACCGCTAACTTAAAAACCGGAGATCCCGGCATCTACGATTGAGAATATAAGTGAGACCAGCAAAATCTTTATTTCAACATGACAACCAGAAAGAAAAGATCCTATACTCACAAGCATTCCCTAGTAGTCGATACATCGCTGCTTTTCTGTGCATGTGAACAACTATGGGGTGTTCTGCTGCGGTCCAAAGCCGTTATCGAGCTTGGCTTGACCAGTTCCATCAGTCCTAGGGCCTGTTGTTCAGGTTCTGAGAATTTCCAAATCGAAGCTTGTAAAAAAAAAAAAAAAATAGGGTTTAGATGTTGATTGCAAGATTACAAAATCAATTGTGTCATTGCCTCAGACTAGAAATGTGATAACGCTCAATGCTGTTAAAATTTCTCCCATACAAGTGTTCTCTTGGGTGGCCCCTATGTTTGCATGGAATTGAATTCTTAAGAACCTATTATCAAGTGAATCACACCGATGATCGTTAAAGAGTACGAGTGATGAAAGATTTAAGGATGGAGCTGTAGGCAGGGGCAAATTGCTTTAATAGAGTGATATCTCGGATTTTATTGTTTCATTATGGGGATGTTATTGATGACCATTTACATATATCTACTTCTATTTGCCGGGCCAGTATATATATTGAAAAGCCTAGAAATTCAATTGAGCATTTGTCAATTGCCGAAGTCGGCCTGTGAGATTTTTTCCTCTCCATTCACATCATATGGGAGTTCACTAGATGTGGGCTGCGGGAAAAAACGGAACTATTGATTCTTTCAATTTGTTTTATGTTAATTGGAAATTGAAAGGTCTTGCGGCTCTATTCGGATACACCCGCAAGGGGCGGTAAAATTGCATTTTCCGATTTTCCTCCACTCTGAGAGGAGGAAAACTGGAAATTGCAGCTTTACCGCCGCTCTCGTCGGCGGTAAACTAGACTTTCCAGTTTTCCTCTGCTCTGAGAGGAGGAAAACTGGCAATTGCAGCTTTACCGGCGCTCCCATCGGCGGTGAAGTCGGTTTTCCAGTCTTCCTCCGCTCTGAGAGGAGGAAAACTGGAAATTGCACTTATGCTGCGGGTACATGTGACGGAAATCTTTCAATCCGATTTTTTAATCCTCTTTTCCCTTCTTTTGCTTGTTGGTGGGTCATGGGCCGGGGCGTAGTTCCACAAAATGAAGGATGGACATGAGTGAATAACAATTGGGTGAAATAATTTCAAATCACAACAAAACCACAATAAGTCGAATGTCTCTCGTAATTGCCCTTCACTTTACTTAACAAGCGAAGTAAGCTAACAGGAACCGTTACCTTAAAAAACCAGAGATCCCGGTATCTACGATTGAGAATATAAGTGAGACCAGCAAAATCTTCAGTTCAACATGACAACCAGAAAGAAAACATCCTATACTCGCAAGCATTCCCTAGTAGTCGATACATCGCTGCTTTTCTGTGCATGTGAACAACTATGGGGTGTTCTGCTGCGGTCCAAAGCTGTTATCGAGCTTCGCTTGACCAGTTCCATCAGTCCTAGGGCCTGTTGTTCAGGTCCTGAGAATTTCCAAATCCAAGCTTGTAAAAAAAAAAAGGGTTTAGATGTTGATTGCAAGATTACAAAATCAATTGTGTCATATCCTCAGAGTAGAAATGTGATAACGCTCAATGCTTTTAAAATTTCTCCCATAAAAGTGTTCTCTTGCGTGGCCCCTAAGTTTGCATGGAATGGAATTTTTAAGAACCTATTATCAAGTGAATCACACCGATTATCGTTAAAGTGTACGAGTGATGCAAGATTTAAGGATGGAGCTGTAGACAGGGGCAAATCGCTTTAATAGAGTGATATCTCGGATTTTATTGTTTCATTATGGGGATGTTATTTGATGACCATTTATATATTTCTACTTCTGTTTCCGGGCCAGTATATATATTCAAAATCCTAGAAATTCAATTGAGCATGTGTCAATTGCCAAAGTCGGCCTGTGAGATTTTTTCCTCTCCACTCAGTTCATATGGGAGTTCACTAGATGTGGGCTGCGGGAAAAAATGGAACTATTGATTCTGTCAATTTGTTTTATGTTAATTGGAAATTGAAAGGTCTTGCGGCTCTATTCGGATACACACGCAGCTTTACCGCCGCTTGGACGGGCGGTAAACTCGCATTTTCCGATTTTCCTCCACTCTGAGAGGGGGAAAACTGGCAATTGCAGCTTTACCGCCGCTCCCATCGGCGGTAAAGTCGGTTTTCCAGTCTTCCTCCGCTCTGAGAGGAGGAAAACAGGAAATTGCACTTATGCTGCGGGTACATGTGTCGGAAATCTTTCAATCCGATTTTTTAATCCTCTTTTCCCCTCTTTTGCTTGTTGGTGGGTCATGGGCCGGGGCGTAGTTCCAGAAAATGAAGGATGGACATGTGTGAATAACAATTGGGTGAAATAATTTCAAATCACAACAAAACCACAATAAATCGAATGTCTCTCGTAATTGCCGTTCACTTTAGTTAACAAGCGAAGTAAGCTAACCAGAACCGTTACCTTAAAAAACCAAGGATCCCGGTATCTACGACTGAGAATAGAAGTGAGACCAGCAAAATCTTCATTTCACCTTGACAACCAGAAAGAAAACATCCTATACTCGCAAGCATTCCCTAGTAGTCGATACATCGCTGCTTTTCTGTGCATGTGAACAACTATGGGGTGTTCTGCTGCGGTCCAAAGCTGTTATCGAGCTTGGCGTGACCAGTTCCATCAGTCCTACAGCCTGTTGGTTAGGTCCTGAGAGTTTCCAAATCTATGCACGTAAAAAAAAAAAAAAAAATAGGGTTCAGATTTTGATTGCAGGATTACAAAATCAATTGTGTCATTGCCTCAGACTAGAAATGTGATAACGCTCAATGCTTTTAAAATTTCTCCCATACAAGTGTTCTCTTGGGTGGCCCCTATGTTTGCATGGAATTGAATTCTTAACAACCTATTATCAAGTGAATCACACCGATGATTGTTAAAGAGTACGAGTGATGAAAGATTTAAGGATGGAGCTGTAGACAGGGGCAAATTGCTTTAATAGAGTGATATCTCGGATTTTATTGTTTCATTATGGGGATGTTATTTGATGACCATTTATATATTTCTACTTTTATTTTCGGGCCAGTATATATATTCAAAAGCCTAGAAATTCAATTGAGCGTGTGTCAATTTCCAAAGTCGACCTGTGAGATTTTTTCCTCTCCATTCAGATCATATGGGAGTTCACAGGATGTGGGCTGCGTGAAAAAACGGAACTATTGATTCTTTCAATTTGTTTTATGTTAATTGGAAATTGAAAGGTCTTGCGACTCTAGTCGGACACACACGCAGCTTTACCGCCTTTTGCATGGGCGATAAACTCGCATTTTCAAGTTTCCCTCCACTCTGACAGGGGGAAAACTGGAAATTGCCGCTTTACCGCCGTTGTCGTCGGCGGTAAACTGGACTTTCCAGCTTTCCTCCGCTCTGAGAGGACGAAAACCGGCAATTGCAGCTTTACCACCGCTCCCATCGGCGGTAAAGTCGGCCTTCCGGTTTTCCTCCGCTCTAAGAGGAGGAAAACGGGAAATTACACTTATACTGCGGGTACATGTGTCAGAAATCTTTCAATCCGATTTTTTAATCCTCTTTTCCCTTCGTTTGCTTGTTGGAGGGTCATGGGCCGGGGCGTAGTTCAACAAAATGAAGGATGGACATGTGTGAATAAGAATTGGGTGAAATAATTTCAAATCACAACAAAACCACAATAAATCGAATGTCTCTCGTAATTGCCCTTCACTTTACTTAACAAGCGAAGTAAGCCAACCGGAACCGTTACCTTAAAAAACCAGAGAACCCGGCATCTACGATTGAGAATATAAGTGAGATCAGCAAAATCTTCATTTCAACAAGACAACCAGAATGAAAACATCCTATACTCTCAAGCATTCCCTAGTAGTCGATACATCGCTACTTTTCTGTGTATGTGAACAACTATGGGGTGTTCTACTGCGGTCCAAAGCTGTTATCGAGCTTGACTTGACCAGTTCCATCATTCCTAGGGCCTGTTAGTTAGGTCCTGAGAGTTTCCAAATCTAAGCAGGCAAAAAAAAAAAAAAAAAAAAAAAAAAAAAGGGTTTAGATGTTGATTGCAAGATTACAAAATCAATTGTGTCATTGCCTCAGACGAGAAATGTGATAACGCTCAATGCTTTTAAAATTTCTCCCATACAAGTGTTCTCTTGGGTTGCCCCTATGTTTGCATGGTATTGAATTCTTAAGAACCTATTATCAAGTGAATCACACTGATGATCGTTAAAGAGTACGAGTGATGAAAGATTTAAGGATGAAGCTGTAGACAGGGGCAAATTGATTTAATAGAGTGATATCTCGGATTTTATTGTTTCATTATGGGGATGTTATTTGATGACCATTTATATATTTCTACTTCTATTTCCGGGCCAGTATATATATTCAAAAGCCTAAAAATTCAATCGAGCATGTGTCAATTGCCAAAGTCAGCCTGTGAGATTTTTTGCTATCCATTTATATCATATGGGAGTTCACTAGATGTGGGCTGCGGGAAAAAACGGTACTGTTGATTCTCTCAATTTGTTTTATGTTAATTGGAAATTGAAAGGTCTTGCGGCTCTATACGGACACACACGCAGCTTTACCGCGGCTTGCATGGGCGATAAACTCGCCTTTTCAAGTTTTCCTCCCCTCTGAGGGGAGGAAAACAGGAAATTGCAGCTTTACCACCGTTCTCGTCGTCGGTAAACTGGACTTTCCAGCTTTCCTCCGCTCTGAGAGGAGGAAAACTCGCAATTGCAGCTTTACCGCCGCTCCCATCGGCGGTAAAGTCGGTTTTCAAGTCTTCCTCCGCTCTGAGAGGTGGTAAACTAGAAATTGAACTTATGCTGCGGGTACATGTGTCGGAAATCTTTCAATCCGATTTTTAAATCCTCTTTTCCCTTCTTTTGCTTGTTGGTGGGTCATGGGCCGGGGCGTAGTTCCACAAAATGAAGGATGGACATGTGTGAATAACAATTGGGTGAAATAATTTCAAATCACAACAAAACCACAATAAATCGAATGTCTCTCGTAATTGCCCTTCACTTTACTTAACAAGCGAAGTAAGCTAACCAGAACCGCTAACTTAAAAACCGGAGATCCCGGCATCTACGATTGAGAATATAAGTGAGACCAGCAAAATCTTTATTTCAACATGACAACCAGAAAGAAAAGATCCTATACTCACAAGCATTCCCTAGTAGTCGATACATCGCTGCTTTTCTGTGCATGTGAACAACTATGGGGTGTTCTGCTGCGGTCCAAAGCCGTTATCGAGCTTGGCTTGACCAGTTCCATCAGTCCTAGGGCCTGTTGTTCAGGTTCTGAGAATTTCCAAATCGAAGCTTGTAAAAAAAAAAAAAAATAGGGTTTAGATGTTGATTGCAAGATTACAAAATCAATTGTGTCATTGCCTCAGACTAGAAATGTGATAACGCTCAATGCTGTTAAAATTTCTCCCATACAAGTGTTCTCTTGGGTGGCCCCTATGTTTGCATGGAATCGAATTCTTAAGAACCTATTGTCAAGTGAATCAGACCGATTATCGTTAAAGAGTACGAGTGATGAAAGATTTAAGGATGGAGCTGTAGACAGGGGCTAATTGCTTTAATTGAGTGATATCTCGGATTTTACTGTTTCATTATGGGGATGTTATTTGACGACCATTTATAAATTTCTACTTCTATTTCCGGGCCAGTATATATATTCAAAAGCCCAGAAATTCAATTGAGCATGTGTCAATTGCCGAAGTCGGCCTGTGAGCTCACTAGATGTGGGCTCCGGGAAAAAATGGAACTATTGATTCTTTCAATTTGTTTTATGTTAATTGGAAATTGAAAGGTCTTGCGGCTCTATTCGGACACACACGTAATTTTACCGCCACTTGCATGGGCGGTAAACTCGCATTTTCCAATTTTCCTCCACTCTAAGAGGAGGAAAACTGGAAATTGCAACTTTACTGCCGCTCTCGTCGGCGGTAAGCTGGACTTTCCAGCTTTACTCCGCTCTGAGAGGTGGAAAACTGGCAATTGCAGCTTTACCGCTGTTCCCATCAGCGGTAAAGTCGGTTTTCCAGTTTTCCTCCGCTCTGAGAGGAGGAAAACTGGAAATTGCTCTTATGCTGCGGGTACATGTGTCGAAAATCTTTCAATCCAATTTTTTAATCCTCTTTTCCCTTCTTTTGCTAGTTGGTGGGTCATGGGCCGGGGCGTAGTTCCACAAAATGAGGGATGGACATGTGTGAATAACAATTGGGTGAAATAATTTCAAATCACAACAAAACCACAATAAATCGAATGTCTCTCGTAATTGCCCTCACTTTACTTAACAGGCGAAGTAAGCGAACCAGAACCGCTACCTTAAAAAACCAGAGATCCCGGCATCTACGATTGAGAATATAAGTGAGACCAGCAAAATCTTCATTTCAACAAGACAACAAAAAAGAAAACATCCTATACTCGCAAGCATTCCCGAGTAGTCGATACATCGCTACTTTTCTGTTCATGTGAACAACTATGGGGAGTTCTGTTGCGGTCCAAAGCTGTTATCGAGCTTGGCCTGACCAGTTCCATCAGTCCTAGGGCCTATTGGTTAGGTCCTGAGAGTTTCCAAATCTAAGCATGTAAAAAAAAAAAAAATAGGGTTTAGATGTTGATTGCAAGACTACAAAATCAATTGTGTCATTGCCTCAGACTAGGAATGTGATAACGCTCAATGCTTTTAAAATTTCTCCCATACAAGTGTTCTCCTGGGTGTCCCCTTTGTTTGCATAGAATCGAATTCTTAAGAACCTATTATCAAGTGAATGACACCGACGATCGCTAATGAGTACGAGGGATGAATGATTTAAGGATGGAGCTGTAGACTGGGGCAAATTGCCTTAATAGAGTGATATCTCGGATTTTATTGTTTCATTATAAGGATGTTATTTGACGACCATTTATATATTTCTACTTCTATTTCCGGGACAGTATACATATTCAAAAGCCTAGAAATTCAATTGAGCATGTGTCAATTGCCAAAGTCGGCCTGTGAGATTTTTTCGTCTCCATTCATATCATACGGGAGTTCACTAGATGTGGGCTGCGCGAAAAAATGGAACTATTGATTCTTTCAATTTGTTTTATGTTAATTGGAAATTGAAAGGTCTTGCGGCTCTATTTAGACACACACGCAGCTTTACCGCCGCTTGCATGGGCGGTAAACTCGCATTTTCCGGTTTCCCTCCACTCTGAGAGGAGGAAAACTGGAAATTGCAGCTTTACCGCCGCTCTCGTCGGCGGTAAACTTCCAGTTTTCCTCCGCTCTGAGAGGAGGAAAGCTGGCAATTGCAGCTTTGCCGCCACTCCCATCAGCGGTAAAGTTGGTTTTCCAGTTTTCCAACGCTCTGAGAGTAGGAAAACTGGAAATTGCACTAATGCTGTGGGTACATATGTCGGAAATCTTTCAATCAGATTTTTTAATCCTCTTTTCCCTTCTTTTGCTTGTTGGTGGGCAATCGGCCGGGGCGTGGTTCCACAAAATGAAAGATGGACATGTGTGAATAACAATTGGGTGAAATGATTTCAAATCACAGCAAAACCACAATAAATCGAATGTCTCTCGTAATTGCCCTTCACTTTACTTAACTAGCGAAGTAAGCTAACCAGAACCGTTACCTTAAAAAACAAGAGATCCCGGTATCTTCGATTGAGAATATAAGTGAGACCAGCAAAATCTTCATTTCAACATGACAACCAGAAAGAAAACTTCCTATACTCGCAAGCATTCCCTAGTAGTCAGTACATCGCTGCTTTTCTGTGCATGTGAACAACTATGGGGTGTTCTGCTGCGGTCCAATTCTGTTATCGAGCTTGGCTTGACCAGTTCCATCAGTCCTAGGGCCTGTTGTTCAGGTCTTGAAAATTTCCAAATCTAAGCTTCGAAAAAAAAAAAAAAATAGGGTTTAGATGTTGATTGCAACATTGCAAAATCGATTGTGTCATTGCCTCGGAGTAGAAATGTGATAACGCTCAATGCTTTTAAAATTTCTCCCATACAAGTGTTCTCTTGGGTGGCCCCTATGTTTGCATGGAATGGAATTCTTAAGAACCTACTATCAAGTGAATCACACCGATGATCGTTAAAGAGTACGAGTGATGAAAGATTAAAGGATAGAGCTGTTGACAGGGGCAAATCGCTTTAATAGAGTGATATCCCGGATTTTATTGTTTCATTAAGGGGATGTTATTTGATGACCATTTATATATTTCTACTTCTATTTCCGGGCCAGTATATATATATTCAAAAGCCTAGAAATTCAATTGAGCATTTGTCAATCGCCGAAGTCGGCCTGTGAGATTTTTTCCTCTCCATTCACATCATATAGGAGTTCACTAGATGTGGGCTACGGGAAAAAACGGAACTATTGATTCTTTCAACTTGTTTTATGTTAATTGGAAATTGAAAGGTCTTGCGGCTCTATTCAGACACACACGCAGCTTTACCGCCGCTTGCATGGGCGGTAAACTCGTATTTTCCGGTCTTCCTCTACTCAGAGAGGGGGAAAACTGGAAATTGCAGCTTTACCGCCGCTCTCGTCGGCGGTGAAGTGGACCTTCCAGTTTTCCTCCGCTCTAAGAGGAGGAAAACTGGCAATTGCAGCTTTACCGCCGCTCCCATCGGCGGCAAAGTCGGTTTTCTAGTTTTCCTCCGCTCTAAAAGGAGGAAAACTGGAAATTGCACTTATGCTGCGGGTACATGTGTCGGAAATCTTTCAATCTGATTTTTAAATCCTCTTTTCCCTTCTTTTTGCTTGTTGGGGGGCCATGGGCCGGGGTGTAGTTCCACTAAAAGAGGGATGGACATGTGTGAATAACAATTGGGTGAAATAATTTCAAATCACAACAAAACCACAATAAATCGAATGTCTCTCGTAATTGCCCTTCACTTTACTTAACAAGCGAAGTAAGCTAACCAGAACCGTTACCTTAAAAAACCAGAGATCCCGGTATCTACGAATGAGAATATAAGTGAGACCAGCAAAATCTTCATTTCAACTTGACCACCAGAAAGAAAGCATCCTATACTCGCAAGCATTCCGTAGTAGTCGATACATCGCTGCTTTTCTGTGCATGTGAACAACTATGGGGTGTTCTGCTGCGGTCCAAATCTGTTATCGAGCTTGGCTTGACCAGTTCCATCAGTCCAAGGGCCTGTTGTTCAGGTCCAGAGAATTTCCAAATCTAGGCTTGTAAAAAAAAAAAAAAAAAAAAAATAGGGTTTAGATGTTGATTGCAAGATTACAAAATCAATTGCGTCATTGCCTCAGAGTAGAAATGTGATAACGCTCAATGCTTTCAAAATTTCTCCCAGACAAGTGTTCTCTTGGGTGGCCCTTATGTTCGCATGGAATGCAATTCTTAAGAACCCATTATCAAGTGAATCACACCGATGATCGTTAAAGAGTACGAGTGATGAAAGATTTAAGGATGGAGCTGTAGACAGGGGCAAGTCGCTTTAATAGAGTGATATCTCAGATTTTATTGTTTCATTATGGGGATATTATTTGATGACCTTTTATATATTTCTACTTCCATTTCCGGGCCAGAATATATATTCAAAAGCCAAGAAATTCAATTGAGCATTTGTCAATTGCCGAAGTCGACCTGTGAGATTTTTTCCTCTCCATTCACATCATATGGGAGTTCACTAGATGTGGGCTGCGTGAAAAAACGGAACTATTGATTCTTTCAAATTGGTTTATGTTAATTGGAAATTGAAAGGTCTTGCGGCTCTATTCGGACACACACGCGGCTTTACCGCCGCTTGCATGGGCGGTAACCTCGCATTTTCCGGTTTTCCTCCACTCTGAGAGGAGGAAAACTGGAAATTGCGGCTTTACCGCCGCTCTCGTCGGCGGTAAAGTGGACCTTCCAGTTTTCCTCCGCTTTGAGAGGAGGAAACCTGGCAATTGCAGCTTTACCGCCGCTCCCATCGGCGGTAAAGTCGGTTTTCATTTTCCTTCGCTCTGAGAGGAGGAAAACTGGAAATTGCACTTATGCTGCGGGTAGATGTGTCGAAAATCTTTCAATCCGATTTTTAAATCCTCTTTTCCCTTCTTTTGCTTGTCGGTGGGACATGGGCCGGGGTGGAGTTCCACAAAATGAAGGATGGACATGTGTGAATAACAATTGGGTGAAATAATTTCAAATCACAAGAAAACCACAATAAATCGAATGTCTCTCGTAATTGCCCTTCACATTACTTAACAAGCGAAGTAAGCTAACCAGAACCGTTACCTTAAAAAACCAGAGATCCCGGGATCTACGATTGAGAATATAAGTGAGACCAGCAAAATCTTCATTTCAACATGGCAACCAAAAAGAAAACATCCTATACTCGCAAGCATTCCCTAGTAGTCGATACATCGCTACTTTTCTGTGTATGTGAACAACTATGGGGTGTTCTGCTGCGGTCCAAAGCTGTTATCGAGCTTGGCATGACCAGTTCCTTCAGTCCTAGGGCCTGTTGTTCAGGTCCTGCGAATTTCCAAATCTAAGCTTGAAAAAAAAAAAAAAAAAAAAAATTGGGTTTAGATGTTGATTGCAAGATTACAAAATCAATTGCGTCATTGCCTCAGAGTAGAAATGTGATAACGCTCAATGCTTTAAAAATTTCTCCCATACAAGTGTTCTCTTGGGTGGCCCCTATGTTCGCATGGAATGGAATTCTTAAGAATCTACTATCAAGGGAATCACACCGATGAACGTTAAAGAGTACGAGTGATGAAAGATTTATGGATAGAGCTGTTGACAGGGGCAAGTCGCTTTAATAGAGCGATATCTCGGATTTTATTGTTTCATTATGGGGATGTTATTTGATGACCATCTATTTTTCTACTTCTATTTCCGGGCCAGTATATATATTCAAAAGCCTAGAAATTCAATTGCGCATTTGTCAATTGCCGAAGTCGGCCTGTGAGATTTTTTCCTCTCCATTCACATCATATGGGAGTTCACTAGATGTGGGCTGCGGGAAAAATCGGAACTATTGATTCTTTCAATTTGTTTTATGTTAATTGGAAATTGAAAGGTCTTGCGGCTCTATTCGGACACACACGCGGCTTTAGCGCCGCTTGCATGGGCGGTAAACTCGCATTTTCCGGTTTTCCTCCACTCTGAGAGGAGGAAAACAGGAAATTGCAGCTTTCCCGCCGCTCTCGTCGGCGGTAAAGTGGACCTTCCAGTTTTCCTCCGCTCTGAGAGGAGGAAACCTGGCAATTGCAGCTTTACCGCCGCTCCCCATCGGCGGCAAAGTCGGTTTTCCAGTTTTCCTCCGCTCTGAGAGGAGGAAAACTGGAAATTGCACTTATGCTGCGGGTACATGTGTCGGAAATCTTTCAATCCGATTTTTAAATCCTCTTTTCCCTTCTTTTGCCTGTTGGTGGGCCATGGGCCGGGGCGTAGTTCCACAAAATGAAGGATGGACATGTGTGAATAACAATTGGGTGAAATAATTTCAAATCACAACAAAACCACAATAAATCGAATGTCTCTCGTAATTGCCCTTCACTTTACTTAACAAGCGAAGTAAGCTAACCAGAACCGTTACCTTAAAAAACCAGAGTTCCCGGTATCTACGATTGAGAATATAAGTGAGACCAGCAAAATCTTCATTTCAACATGACAACCAGAAAGAAAACATCCTATACTCGCAAGCATTCCCTTGTAGTCGATACATCGATGCTTTTCTGTGCATGTGAACAGCTATGGGGTGTTCTGCTGCGGTCCATAGCTGTTATCGAGCTTGGCTTGACCAGTTCCATCAGTCCTAGGGCCTGTTGTTAAGGTCCTGCGAATTTCCAAATCTAAGCTTGTAAAAAAAAAAAAAAAAAAAAATAGGGTTTAGATGTTGATTGCAAGATTACAAAATCAATTGTGTCATTGCCTCAGAGTAGAAATGTGATAACGCTCATTGCTTTCAAAATTTCTCCCATACAAGTGTTCTCTTGGGTGGCCCCTATGTTTGCATGGAATGGAATTCTTAAGAACCTACTATCAAGTGAATCACACCGATGATCGTTAAAGAGTACGAGTGATGAAAGATTTAAGGATGGAGCCGTAGACAGGGGCAAATCGTTTTAATAGAGTGATATCTCGGATTTTATTGTTTCATTATGAGGATGTTATTTGATGACCATTTATATATTTCTACTTCTATTTCCGGGCCAGCATATATATTCAAAAGCCTAGAAATTCAATTAAGGATTTGTCAATTGCCGAAGTCGGCCTGTGAGATTTTTTCCTCTCCATTCACATCATATGGGAGTTCACTAGATGTGGGCTGCGGGAAAGAACGGAACTACTGATTCTTTCAATTTGTTTTATGTTAATTGGAAATTGAAAGGTCTTGCGGCTCTATTCGGACACACACGCAGCTTTACCGCCGCGTGCATGGGGGCTAAACTCGCATTTTCCGGTTTTCCTCCACTCTGATAGGAGGAAAACTGGAAATTGCAGCTTTACCGCCGCTCTCTACGGCGGTAAAGTGGACCTTCCAGTTTTCCTCCGCTCTGAGAGGAGAAAACTGGCAATTGCAGCTTTACCGCCGCTCCCATCGGCGGCAAAGTCGGTTTTCCAGTTCTCCTCCGCTCTGAGAGGAGGAAAACTGGAAATTACACTTTTGCTGCGGGTACATGTGTCGGAAATCTTTCAATCCGATTTTTAAATCCTCTTTTCCCTTCTTTTGCTTGTTGGTGGGCCATGGGCCGGGGCGTAGTTCCACAAAATGAAGGACGGACATGTGTGAATAACGATTGGGTGAATAATTTCAAATCACAACAAAACCACAATAAATCGAATGTCTCTCGTAATTGCCCTTCACTTTACTTAACAAGCGAAGTAAGCTAACCAGAACCGTTGCCTTAAAAAACCAGAGATCCCGGTATCTACGATTGAGAATATAAGTGAGACCAGCAAAATCTTCATTTCAACATGATAACCAGAAAGAAAACATCCTATACTCGCAAGCATTTCCTAGTAGTGGATACATCGCTGCTTTTCTGTGCATGTGAACAACTATGGGGTGTTCTGCTGCAGTCCAAATCTGTTATCGAGCTTGGCTTGACCAGTTCCATCAGTCCTAGGGCCTGTTGTTCAGGTCCTGAGAATTTCCAAATCTAAGCTTTTAAAAAAAAAAAAAAAAAAAAGGGGTTAGATGTTGATTGCAAGATTGCAAAATCAAATGTGTCATTGCCTCAGAGTAGAAATGTGATAACGCTCAATGCTTTTAAAATTTCTCCCATACAAGTGTTCTCTTGGGTGGCCCCTAAGTTTGCATGGAATGGAATTCTTAAGAACCTACTATCAAGTGAATCACACCGATGATCGTTAAAGAGTACGAGTGATGAAAGATTAAAGGATAGAGCTGTTGACAGGGGCAAATCGCTTTAATAGAGTGATATCCCGGATTTTATTGTTTCATTAAGGGGATGTTATTTGATGACCATTTATATATTTTTAATTCTATTTCCGGGCCAGTATATATATATTCAAAAGCCTAGAAATTCAATTGAGCATTTGTCAATCGCCGAAGTCGGCCTGTGAGATTTTTTCCTCTCCATTCACATCATATGGGAGTTCACTAGATGTGGGCTGCGGGAAAAAACGGAAATATTGATTCTTTCAATTTGTTTTATGTTAATTGGAAATTGAAAGGTTTGCGGCTCTATTCGGACACACACGCAGCTTTACCGCCGCTTGCATGGGCGGTAACCTCGCATTTTCCGGTTTTCCTCCACTCTAAGAGGAGGAAAACTGGAAATTGCGGCTTTACCGCCGCTCTCGTCGGCGGTAAAGTGGACCTTCCGGTTTTCCTCCGCTCTGAGAGGAGGAAAACTGGAAATTGCACTTATGCTGCGGGTACATGTGTCGGAAATCTTTCAATCCGATTTTTAAATCCTCTTTTCCCTTCTTTTGCTTGTTGGTGGCCATGGGCCGGGGCGTAGTTCCACAAAATGAAGGATGGACATGTGTGAATAACAATTGGGTGAAATAATTTCAAATCACAACAAAACCACAATAAGTCGAATGTCTCTCGTAATTGCCCTTCACTTTACTTAACAAGTGAAGTAAGCTAAGCAGAACCGTTACCTTAAAAAACCAGAGATCCCGGTATTTACGATTGAGAATATAAGTGAGACCAGCAAAATCTTCATTTCAACATGACAACCAGAAAGAAAACATCCTATACTCGCAAGCATTCCCTAGTAGTCGATACATCGCTGCTTTTCTGTGCATGTGAACAACTATGGGGTGTTCTACTGCGGTCCAAATCTGTTATCGAGCTTGGCTTGACCAGTTCCATCAGTCTTAGGGCCTGTTGTTCAGGTCCTGAGAATTTCCAAATCTAAGCTTGTAATAAAAAAAAAAAAATAGGGTTTAGATGTTGATTGCAAGATTACAAAATCAATTGTGTCATTGCCTCAGAGTAGAAATGTGATAACGCTCAATGCTTTTAAAATTTCTCCCATACAAGTGTTCTCTTGGGTGGCCCCTAAGTTTGCATGGAATGGAATTCTTAAGAACCTACTATCAAGTGAATAACACCGATGATCGTTAAAGAGTACGAGTGATGAAAGATTAAAGGATAGAGCTGTTGACAGGGGCAAATCGCTTTAATAGAGTGATATCCCGGATTTTATTGTTTCATTAAGGGGATGTTATTTGATGACCATTTATATATTTTTAATTCTATTTCCGGGCCAGTATATATATATTCAAAAGCCTAGAAATTCAATTGAGCATTTGTCAATCGCCGAAGTCGGCCTGTGAGATTTTTTCCTCTCCATTCACATCATATGGGAGTTCACTAGATGTGGGCTGCGGGAAAAAACGGAAATATTGATTCTTTCAATTTGTTTTATGTTAATTGGAAATTGAAAGGTTTGCGGCTCTATTCGGACACACACGCAGCTTTACCGCCGCTTGCATGGGCGGTAACCTCGCATTTTCCGGTTTTCCTCCACTCTAAGAGGAGGAAAACTGGAAATTGCGGCTTTACCGCCGCTCTCGTCGGCGGTAAAGTGGACCTTCCGGTTTTCCTCCGCTCTGAGAGGAGGAAAACTGGAAATTGCACTTATGCTGCGGGTACATGTGTCGGAAATCTTTCAATCCGATTTTTAAATCCTCTTTTCCCTTCTTTTGCTTGTTGGTGGCCATGGGCCGGGGCGTAGTTCCACAAAATGAAGGATGGACATTTGTGAATAACAATTGGGTGAAATAATTTCAAATCACAACAAAACCACAATAAGTCGAATGTCTCTCGTAATTGCCCTTCACTTTACTTAACAAGTGAAGTAAGCTAACCAAAACCGTTACCTTAAAAAACCAGAGATCCCGGTATTAACGATTGAGAATATAAGTGAGACCAGCAAAATCTTCATTTCAACATGACAACCAGAAAGAAAACATCCTATACTCGCAAGCATTCCCTAGTAGTCGATACATCGCTGCTTTTCTGTGCATGTGAACAACTATGGGGTGTTCTACTGCGGTCCAAATCTGTTATCGAGCTTGGCTTGACCAGTTCCATCAGTCTTAGGGCCTGTTGTTCAGGTCCTGAGAATTTCCAAATCTAAGCTTGTAATAAAAAAAAAAAAATAGGGTTTAGATGTTGATTGCAAGATTACAAAATCAATTGTGTCATTGCCTCAGAGTAGAAATGTGATAACGCTCAATGCTTTCAAAATTTCTCCCATACAAGTGTTCTCTTGGGTGGCCCCTATGTTCGCATGGAATGGAATTCTTAAGAATCTACTATCAAGGGAATCACACCGATGAACGTTAAAGAGTACGAGTGATGAAAGATTTATGGATAGAGCTGTTGACAGGGGCAAGTCGCTTTAATAGAGCGATATCTCGGATTTTATTGTTTCATTATGGGGATGTTATTTGATGACCATCTATATTTCTACTTCTATTTCCGGGCCAGTATATATATTCAAAAGCCTAGAAATTCAATTGCGCATTTGTCAATTGCCGAAGTCGGCCTGTGAGATTTTTTCCTCTCCATTCACATCATATGGGAGTTCACTAGATGTGGGCTGCGGGAAAAATCGGAACTATTGATTCTTTCAATTTGTTTTATGTTAATTGGAAATTGAAAGGTCTTGCGGCTCTATTCGGACACACACGCGGCTTTAGCGCCGCTTGCATGGGCGGTAAACTCGCATTTTCCGGTTTTCCTCCACTCTGAGAGGAGGAAAACAGGAAATTGCAGCTTTCCCGCCGCTCTCGTCGGCGGTAAAGTGGACCTTCCAGTTTTCCTCCGCTCTGAGAGGAGGAAACCTGGCAATTGCAGCTTTACCGCCGCTCCCCATCGGCGGCAAAGTCGGTTTTCCAGTTTTCCTCCGCTCTGAGAGGAGGAAAACTGGAAATTGCACTTATGCTGCGGGTACATGTGTCGGAAATCTTTCAATCCGATTTTTAAATCCTCTTTTCCCTTCTTTTGCTTGTTGGTGGGCCATGGGCCGGGGCGTAGTTCCACAAAATGAATGATGGACATGTGTGAATAACAATTGGGTGAAATAATTTCAAATCACAACAAAACCACAATAAATCGAATGTCTCTCGTAATTGCCCTTCACTTTACTTAACAAGCGAAGTAAGCTAACCAGAACCGTTACCTTAAAAAACCAGAGTTCCCGGTATCTACGATTGAGAATATAAGTGAGACCAGCAAAATCTTCATTTCAACATGACAACCAGAAAGAAAACATCCTATACTCGCAAGCATTCCCTTGTAGTCGATACATCGATGCTTTTCTGTGCATGTGAACAGCTATGGGGTGTTCTGCTGCGGTCCATAGCTGTTATCGAGCTTGGCTTGACCAGTTCCATCAGTCCTAGGGCCTGTTGTTAAGGTCCTGCGAATTTCCAAATCTAAGCTTGTAAAAAAAAAAAAAAAAAAAATAGGGTTTAGATGTTGATTGCAAGATTACAAAATCAATTGTGTCATTGCCTCAGAGTAGAAATGTGATAACGCTCATTGCTTTCAAAATTTCTCCCATACAAGTGTTCTCTTGGGTGGCCCCTATGTTTGCATGGAATGGAATTCTTAAGAACCTACTATCAAGTGAATCACACCGATGATCGTTAAAGAGTACGAGTGATGAAAGATTTAAGGATGGAGCTGTAGACAGGGGCAAATCGTTTTAATAGAGTGATATCTCGGATTTTATTGTTTCATTATGAGGATGTTATTTGATGACCATTTATATATTTCTACTTCTATTTCCGGGCCAGCATATATATTCAAAAGCCTAGAAATTCAATTAAGGATTTGTCAATTGCCGAAGTCGGCCTGTGAGATTTTTTCCTCTCCATTCACATCATATGGGAGTTCACTAGATGTGGGCTGCGGGAAAGAACGGAACTACTGATTCTTTCAATTTGTTTTATGTTAATTGGAAATTGAAAGGTCTTGCGGCTCTATTCGGACACACACGCAGCTTTACCGCCGCGTGCATGGGGGCTAAACTCGCATTTTCCGGTTTTCCTCCACTCTGATAGGAGGAAAACTGGAAATTGCAGCTTTACCGCCGCTCTCTACGGCGGTAAAGTGGACCTTCCAGTTTTCCTCCGCTCTGAGAGGAGAAAACTGGCAATTGCAGCTTTACCGCCGCTCCCATCGGCGGCAAAGTCGGTTTTCCAGTTCTCCTCCGCTCTGAGAGGAGGAAAACTGGAAATTACACTTTTGCTGCGGGTACATGTGTCGGAAATCTTTCAATCCGATTTTTAAATCCTCTTTTCCCTTCTTTTGCTTGTTGGTGGGCCATGGGCCGGGGCGTAGTTCCACAAAATGAAGGACGGACATGTGTGAATAACGATTGGGTGAATAATTTCAAATCACAACAAAACCACAATAAATCGAATGTCTCTCGTAATTGCCCTTCACTTTACTTAACAAGCGAAGTAAGCTAACCAGAACCGTTGCCTTAAAAAACCAGAGATCCCGGTATCTACGATTGAGAATATAAGTGAGACCAGCAAAATCTTCATTTCAACATGATAACCAGAAAGAAAACATCCTATACTCGCAAGCATTTCCTAGTAGTGGATACATCGCTGCTTTTCTGTGCATGTGAACAACTATGGGGTGTTCTGCTGCAGTCCAAATCTGTTATCGAGCTTGGCTTGACCAGTTCCATCAGTCCTAGGGCCTGTTGTTCAGGTCCTGAGAATTTCCAAATCTAAGCTTCTAAAAAAAAAAAAAAAAAAAAGGGGTTAGATGTTGATTGCAAGATTGCAAAATCAAATGTGTCATTGCCTCAGAGTAGAAATGTGATAACGCTCAATGCTTTTAAAATTTCTCCCATACAAGTGTTCTCTTGGGTGGCCCCTAAGTTTGCATGGAATGGAATTCTTAAGAACCTACTATCAAGTGAATCACACCGATGATCGTTAAAGAGTACGAGTGATGAAAGATTAAAGGATAGAGCTGTTGACAGGGGCAAATCGCTTTAATAGAGTGATATCCCGGATTTTATTGTTTCATTAAGGGGATGTTATTTGATGACCATTTATATATTTTTAATTCTATTTCCGGGCCAGTATATATATATTCAAAAGCCTAGAAATTCAATTGAGCATTTGTCAATCGCCGAAGTCGGCCTGTGAGATTTTTTCCTCTCCATTCACATCATATGGGAGTTCACTAGATGTGGGCTGCGGGAAAAAACGGAAATATTGATTCTTTCAATTTGTTTTATGTTAATTGGAAATTGAAAGGTTTGCGGCTCTATTCGGACACACACGCAGCTTT
Source organism: Persea americana (assembly GCA_029852735.1). Taxonomy (NCBI): domain Eukaryota; kingdom Viridiplantae; phylum Streptophyta; class Magnoliopsida; order Laurales; family Lauraceae; genus Persea; species Persea americana. Next base: position 7,877,163 of record CM056812.1, read on the forward strand.
ACCGCCGCTTGCATGGGCGGTAACCTCGCATTTTCCGGTTTTCCTCCACTCTAAGAGGAGGAAAACTGGAAATTGCGGCTTTACCGCCGCTCTCGTCGGCGGTAAAGTGGACCTTCCGGTTTTCCTCCGCTCTGAGAGGAGGAAAACTGGAAATTGCACTTATGCTGCGGGTACATGTGTCGGAAATCTTTCAATCCGATTTTTAAATCCTCTTTTCCCTTCTTTTGCTTGTTGGTGGCCATGGGCCGGGGCGTAGTTCCACAAAATGAAGGATGGACATGTGTGAATAACAATTGGGTGAAATAATTTCAAATCACAACAAAACCACAATAAGTCGAATGTCTCTCGTAATTGCCCTTCACTTTACTTAACAAGTGAAGTAAGCTAACCAGAACCGTTACCTTAAAAAACCAGAGATCCCGGTATTTACGATTGAGAATATAAGTGAGACCAGCAAAATCTTCATTTCAACATGACAACCAGAAAGAAAACATCCTATACTCGCAAGCATTCCCTAGTAGTCGATACATCGCTGCTTTTCTGTGCATGTGAACAACTATGGGGTGTTCTACTGCGGTCCAAATCTGTTATCGAGCTTGGCTTGACCAGTTCCATCAGTCTTAGGGCCTGTTGTTCAGGTCCTGAGAATTTCCAAATCTAAGCTTGTAATAAAAAAAAAAAATAGGGTTTAGATGTTGATTGCAAGATTACAAAATCAATTGTGTCATTGCCTCAGAGTAGAAATGTGATAACGCTCAATGCTTTTAAAATTTCTCCCATACAAGTGTTCTCTTGGGTGGCCCCTAAGTTTGCATGGAATGGAATTCTTAAGAACCTACTATCAAGTGAATCACACCGATGATCGTTAAAGAGTACGAGTGATGAAAGATTAAAGGATAGAGCTGTTGACAGGGGCAAATCGCTTTAATAGAGTGATATCCCGGATTTTATTGTTTCATTAAGGGGATGTTATTTGATGACCATTTATATATTTTTAATTCTATTTCCGGGCCAGTATATATATATTCAAAAGCCTAGAAATTCAATTGAGCATTTGTCAATCGCCGAAGTCGGCCTGTGAGATTTTTTCCTCTCCATTCACATCATATGGGAGTTCACTAGATGTGGGCTGCGGGAAAAAACGGAAATAGTGATTCTTTCAATTTGTTTTATGTTAATTGGAAATTGAAAGGTTTGCGGCTCTATTCGGACACACACGCAGCTTTACCGCCGCTTGCATGGGCGGTAACCTCGCATTTTCCGGTTTTCCTCCACTCTAAGAGGAGGAAAACTGGAAATTGCGGCTTTACCGCCGCTCTCGTCGGCGGTAAAGTGGACCTTCCAGTTTTCCTCCGCTCTGAGAGGAGGAAAACTGGCGATTGCAGCTTTTCCGCCGCTCCCATCAGAGGTAAAGTCGGTTTTCCAGTTTTCCTCCGCTCTGAGGGGAGGAAAACTGGAAATTGCACTTATGCAGCGGGTACATGTGTCGAAAATCAATCAATCCGATTTTTTAATCCTCTCTTCCCTTCTTTTGCTTGTTGTTGGGCCATGGGCCGGGGCGTAGTTCAACAAAATGAAGGATGGACATGTGTGAATAACAATTGGGTGAAATAATTTCAAATCACAACAAAACCACAATAAGTCGAATGTCTCTCGTAATTGCCCTTCGCTTTACTTAACAAGCGAAGTAAGCTAACCAGAACCGTTACCTTAAAAAACCAGAGATCCCGGTATCTACGATTGAGAATATAAGTGAGACCAGCAAAATCTTCAGTTCAACATGACAACAAGAAAGAAAACATCCTATACTCGCAAGCATTCCCTAGTAGTCGATACATCGCTGCTTTTCTGTGCATGTGAACAACTATGGGGTGTTCTGCTGGGGTCCAAAGCTGTTATCGAGCTTGGCTTGACCAGTTCCATCAGTCCTAGGGCCTGTTGTTCAGGTCCTGAGAATTTCCAAATCCAAGCTTGTTAAAAAAAAAAAAAAAAAAAGGGTTTAGATGTTGATTGCAAGATTACAAAATCAATTGTGTCATATCCTCAGAGTAGAAATGTGATAACGCTCAATGCTTTTAAAATTTCTCCCATACAAGTGTTCTCTTATGTGGCCCCTAAGTTTGCATGGAATGGAATTTTTAGGAACCTATTATCAAGTTAATCACACCGATGATCGTTAAAGAGTACGAGTGATGCAAGATTTAAAGATGGAGCTGTAGACAGGGGCAAATCGCTTTAATAGAGTGATATCTCGGATTTTATTGTTTCATTATGGGGATGTTATTTGATGACCATTTATATATTTCTACTTCTATTTCCGGGCCAGTATATATATTCAAAAGGCTAGAAATTCAATTGGGCATTTGTCAATTGCCGAAGTCGGCCTGTGAGATTTTTTCCTCTCCATTCACATCATATGGGAGTTCACTAGATGTGGGCTGCGGGAAAAAACGGAACTTCTGATTCTTTCAATTTGTTTTATGTTAAATGGAAATTGAAAGGTCTTGCGGCTCTATTCGGACACACACGCAGCTTTACCGCCGCTTGCATCGGAGGTAAAATGGCATTTTCCGGTTTTCCTGCACTCTGAGAGGAGGAAAACTGGAAATTGCAGCTTTACCGCCGCTCTCGTCGGCGGTAAAGTGGACCTTCCAGGTTTCCTCCGCTCTGAGGGGAGGAAAACTGGCAATTGCAGCTTTACCGCCGTTCGCATCGGCAGTAAAGTCGGTTTTCCAGTTTTCCTCCGCTCTGAGAGGAGGAAAACTGGAAATTGCACTTATGCTGCGGGTACATGTGTCGGAAATCATTCAATCCGATCTTTTAATCCTCTTTTCCCTTCTTTTGCTTGTTGTTGGGCCATGGGCCGGGGCGTAGTTCCTCAAAATGAAGGATGGACATGTGTGAATAACAATTGGGTGAAATAATTTCAAATGACAACAAAACCACAATAAATCGAATGTCTCTCGTAATTGCCCTTCACTTTACTTAACAAATGAACTAAGCTAACCAGAACCGTTACCGTAAAAAACCAGAGATCCCGGTATCTACGATTGAGAATATAAGTGAGACCAGCAAAATCTTTAGTTCAACATGACAACCAGAAAGAAAACATCCTATACTCGCAAGCATTCCCTAGTAGTCGATACATCGCTGCTTTTCTGTGCATGTGAACAACTATGGGGTGTTCTGCTGCGGTCCAAAGCTGTTATCGAGCTTGGCTTGACCAGTTCCATCAGTCCTAGGGCCTGTTGTTCAGGTCCTGAGAATTTCCAAATCTAAGCTTGTAAAAAAAAAAAAAAAAAAAAAAAAAATAGGGTTTAGATGTTGATTGCAAGATTACAAAATCAATTGTGTCATTGCCTCAGAGTAGAAATGTGATAACGCTCAATGCTTTTAAAATTTCTCCCATACAAGTGTTCTCTTGCGTGGCCCCTAAGTTTGCATGGAATCGAATTTTTAAGAACCTATTATCAAGTTAATCACACCGATGATCGTTAAAGAGTACGAGTGATGCAAGATTTAAGGATGGAGCTGTAGACAGGGGCAAATCGCTTTAATAGAGTGATATCTCGGATTTTATTGTTTCATTATGGGAATGTTATTTGATGACCATTTATATATTTCTACTTCTATTTCCGGGCCAGTATATATATTCAAAAGCCTAGAAATTCAATTGGGCATTTGTCAATTGCCGAAGTCGGCCTGTGAGATTTTTTCCTCTCCATTCACATCATATGGGAGTTCACTACATGTGGGCTGCGGGAAAAAACGGAACTACAGATTATTTCAATTTGTTTTATGTTCAATGGTAATTGAAAGGTCTCACGGCTCTATTCGGACACACACGCAGCTTTACCGCCGCTTGCATCTGCGGTAAAATTGCATTTTCCGGTTTTCCTGCACTCTGAGAGGAGGAAAACTGGAAATTGCAGCATTACCGCCGCTCTCGTCGGCGGTAAAGTGGACCTTCCAATTTTCCTCCGCTCTGAGAGGAGGAAAACTGGCGATTGCAGCTTTTCTGCCGCTCCCATCGGCGGTAAAGTTGGTTTTCCAGTTTTCCTCCGCTCTGAGAGAAGGAAAACTGGAAATTGCACTTATGCAGCGGGTACATGTGTCGGAAATCAATCAATCCGATTTTTTAATCCTCTTTTCCCTTCTTTTGCTTGTTGTTGGGCCATGGGCCGGGGCGTAGTTCAACAAAATGAAGGATGGACATGTGTGAATAACAATTGGGTGAAATAATTTCAAATCACAACAAAACCACAATAAGTCGAATGTCTCTCGTAATTGCCCTTCACTTTACTTAACAAGCGAAGTAAGCTAACAGGAACCGTTACCTTAAAAAACCAGAGATCCCGGTATCTACGATTGAGAATATAAGTGAGACCAGCAAAATCTTCAGTTCAACATGACAACCAGAAAGAAAACATCCTATACTCGCAAGCATTCCCTAGTAGTCGATACATCGCTGCTTTTCTGTGCATGTGAACAACTATGGGGTGTTCTGCTGCGGTCCAAAGCTGTTATCGAGCTTCGCTTGACCAGTTCCATCAGTCCTAGGGCCTGTTGTTCAGGTCCTGAGAATTTCCAAATCCAAGCTTGTAAAAAAAAAAAAGGGTTTAGATGTTGATTGCAAGATTACAAATTCAATTGTGTCATATCCTCAGAGTAGAAATGTGATAACGCTCAATGCTTTTAAAATTTCTCCCATAAAAGTGTTCTCTTGCGTGGCCCCTAAGTTTGCATGGAATGGAATTTTTAAGAACCTATTATCAAGTGAATCACACCGATTATCGTTAAAGTGTACGAGTGATGCAAGATTTAAGGATGGAGCTGTAGACAGGGGCAAATCGCTTTAATAGAGTGATATCTCGGATTTTATTGTTTCATTATGGGGATGTTATTTGATGACCATTTATATATCTCTACTTCTATTTCCGGGCCAGTATATATATTCAAAAGCCTAGAAATTTAATTGGGTATTTGTCAATTGCCGAAGTCGGCCTGTGAGATTTTTTCCTCTCCATTCACATCATATGGGAGTTCACTAGATGTGGGCGGCGGGAAAAAACGGAACTACTGATTCTTTCAATTTGTTTTATGTTAATTGGAAATTGAAAGGTCTTGCGGCTCTATTCGGACACACACGCAGCTTTACCGCCGCTTACATCGGCAGTAAACTGGCATTTTCCGGTTTTCCTCCACTCTGAGAGGAGGAAAACTGGAAATTGCAGCTTTACCGCCGCACTCGTCGGCGGTAAAGTGGACCTTCCAGTTTTCCTCCGCTCTGAGAGGAGGAAAACTGGCGATTGCAGCTTTTCCGCCGCTCCCATCGGAGGTAAAGTCGGTTTTCCAGTTTTCCTCCGCTCTGAGGGGAGGAAAACTGGAAATTGCACTTATGCAGCGGGTACATGTGTCGGAAATCAATCAATCCGATTTTTTAATCCTCTTTTCCCTTCTTTTGCTTGTTGTTGGGCCATGGGCCGGGGCGTAGTTCAACAAAATGAAGGATGGACATGTGTGAATAACAATTGGGTGAAATAATTTCAAATCACAACAAAACCACAATAAGTCGAATGTCTCTCGTAATTGCCCTTCACTTTACTTAACAAGCGAAGTAAGCTAACAGGAACCGTTACCTTAAAAAACCAGAGATCCCGGTATCTACGATTGAGAATATAAGTGAGACCAGCAAAATCTTCAGTTCAACATGACAACCAGAAAGAAAACATCCTATACTCGCAAGCATTCCCTAGTAGTCGATACATCGCTGCTTTTCTGTGCATGTGAACAACTATGGGGTGTTCTGCTGCGGTCCAAAGCTGTTATCGAGCTTCGCTTGACCAGTTCCATCAGTCCTAGGGCCTGTTGTTCAGGTCCTGAGAATTTCCAAATCCAAGCTTGTAAAAAAAAAAAAAGGGTTTAGATGTTGATTGCAAGATTACAAAATCAATTGTGTCATATCCTCAGAGTAGAAATGTGATAACGCTCAATGCTTTTAAAATTTCTCCCATAAAAGTGTTCTCTTGCGTGGCCCCTAAGTTTGCATGGAATGGAATTTTTAAGAACCTATTATCAAGTGAATCACACCGATTATCGTTAAAGTGTACGAGTGATGCAAGATTTAAGGATGGAGCTGTAGACAGGGGCAAATCGCTTTAATAGAGTGATATCTCAGATTTTATTGTTTCATTATGGGGATGTTATTTGATGACCATTTATATATCTCTACTTCTATTTCCGGGCCAGTATATATATTCAAAAGCCTAGAAATTCAATTGGGCATTTGTCAATTGCCGAAGTCGGCCTGTGAGATTTTTTCCTCTCCATTCACATCATATGGGAGTTCACTAGATGTGGGCGGCGGGAAAAAACGGAACTACTGATTCTTTCAATTTGTTTTATGTTAATTGGAAATTGAAAGGTCTTGCGGCTCTATTCGGACACACACGCAGCTTTACCGCCGCTTACATCGGCAGTAAACTGGCATTTTCCGGTTTTCCTCCACTGTGAGAGGAGGAAAACTGGAAATTGCAGCTTTACCGCCGCTCTCGTCGGCGGTAAAGTGGACCTTCCAGCTTTCCTCCGCTCTGAGAGGAGGAAAACTGGCGATTGCAGCTTTTCCGCCGCTCCCATCGGCGGTAAAGTCGGTTTTCCAGTTTTCCTCCGCTCTGAGAGGAGGAAAACTGGAAATTGAACTTATGCTGCGGGTACATGTGTCGGAAATCATTCAATCCGATTTTTTAATCCTCTTTTCCCTTCTTTCGCTTGTTGTTGGGCCATGGGCCGGGGCGTAGTTCAACAAAATGAAGGATGGACATGTGTGAATAACAATTGGGTGAAATAATTTCAAATCACAACAAAACCACAATAAGTCGAATGTCTCTCGTAATTGCCCTTCACTTTACTTAACAAGCGAAGTAAGCTAACCAGAACCGGTACCTTAAAAAACCAGAGATCCCGGTATTTACGATTGAGAATATAAGTGAGACCAGCAAAATCTTCTTTTCAACATGACAACCAGAAAGAAAACATCCTATACTCGCAAGCATTCCCTAGTAGTCGATACATCGCTGCTTTTCTGTGCATGTGAACAACTATGGGGTGTTCTGCTGCGGTCCAAAGCTGTTATCGAGCTTCGCTTGACCAGTTCCATCAGTCCTAGGGCCTGTTGTTCAGGTCCTGAGAATTTCCAAATCCAAGCTTGTAAAAAAAAAAAAAAAGGGTTTAGATGTTGATTGCAAGATTACAAAATCAATTGTGTCATATCCTCGGAGTGGAAATGTGATAACGCTCAATGCTTTTAAAATTTCTCCCATAAAAGTGTTCTCTTGCGTGGCCCCTAAGTTTGCATGGAATGGAATTTTTAAGAACCTATTTTCAAGTGAATCACACCGATTATCGTTAAAGTGTACGAGTGATGCAAGATTTAAGGATGGAGCTGTAGACAGGGGCAAATCGCTTTAATAGAGTGATATCTCGGATTTTATTGTTTCATTATGGGATGTTATTTGATGACTATTTATATATTTCTACTTCTATTTCCGGGCCAGTATATATATTCAAAAGCCTATAATTCAATTGGGCATTTGTCAATTGTCGAAGTCGGCCTGTGAGATTTTTTCCTCTCCATTCACATCATATGGGAGTTCACTAGATGTGGGCTGCGGGAAAAAACGGAACTACTGATTCTTTCAATTTGTTTTATGTTAATTGGAAATTGAAAGGTCTTGCGGCTCTATTCTGACACACACACAGCTATACCGCCGCTTGCATCGGCGGTAAACTGGCATTTTCCGGTTTTCCTCCACTCTGAGAGGAGGAAAACTGGAAATTGCAGCTTTACCGCCGCTCTCGTCGGCGGTAAAGTGGACCTCTTACAGTTTTCCTCCGATCTGAGAGGAGGAAAACTGGAAATTGCACTTATGCTGCGGGTACATGTGTCGGAAATCATTCAATCCGATTTTTTAATCCTCTTTTCCCTTCTTTTGCTTGTTGTTGGGCAATGGGCCGGGGCGTAGTTCCACAAAATGAAGGATGGACATGTGTGAATAACAATTGGGTGAAATAATTTCAAATCACAACAAAACCACAATAAATCGAATGTCTCTCGTAATTGCCCTTCACTTTACTTAACAAGCGAAGTAAGCTAACCAGAACCGTTACCTTAAAAAACCAGAGATCCCGGTATCTACGATTGAGAATATAAGTGAGACTAGCAAAATCTTCAGTTCAACATGACAACCAGAAAGAAAACATCCTATACTCGCAAGCATTCCCTAGTAGTCGATACATCGCTGCTTTTCTGTGCATGTGAACAACTATGGGGTGTTCTGCTGTGGTCCAAAGCTGTTATCGAGCTTCGCTTGACCAGTTCCATCAGTCCTAGGGCCTATTGTTCAGGTCCTGAGAATTTCCAAATCTAAGCTTGTAAAAAAAAAAAAAAAAAAATAGGGTTTAGATGTTGATTGCAAGATTACAAAATCAATTGTGTCATATCCTCAGAGTAGAAATGTGATAACGCTCAATGCTTTTAAAATTTCTCCCATACAAGTGTTCTCTTGCGTGGCCCCTAAGTTTGCATGGAATGGAATTTTTAAGAACCTATTATCAAGTGAATCACACCGATGATCGTTAAAGAGTACGAGTGATGCAAGATTTAAGCATGGAGCTGTAGACAGGGGAAATCGCTTTAATAGAGTGATATCTCGGATTTTATTGTTTCATTATGGGGATGTTATTTGATGACCATTTATATATTTCTACTTCTATTTCCGGGCCAGTATATATATTCAAAAGCCTAGAAATTCAATTGGGCATTTGTCAATTGCCGAAGTCGGCCTGTGAGATTTTTTCCTCTCCATTCACATCATATGGGAGTTCACTAGATGTGGGCTGCGGGAAAAAACGGAACTACTGATTCTTTCAATTTGTTTTATGTTAATTGGAAATTGAAAGGTCTTGCGGCTCTATTCGGACACACACGCAGCTTTACCGCCGCTTGCATCGGCAGTAAAATGGCATTTTCCGGTTTTCCAGCACTCTGAGAGGAGGAAAACTGGAAATTGCAGCATTACCGCCGCTCTCGTCGGCGGTAAAGTGGACCTTCCAGTTTTCCTCCGCTCTGAGAGGAGGAAAACTGGCGATTGCTGCTTTTCCGCCGCTCCCATCGGCGGTAAAGTTGGTTTTCCAGTTTTCCTTCGCTCTGAGAGGAGGAAAACTGGAAATTGCACTTATGCAGCGGGTACATGTGTCGGAAATCATTCAATCCGATTTTTTAATCCTCTTTTCCCTTCTTTTGCTTGTTGTTGGGCCATGGGCCGGGGCGTAGTTCAACAAAATGAAGGATGGACATGTGTGAATAACAATTGGGTGAAATAATTTCAAATCACAACAAAACCACAATAAGTCGAATGTCTCTCGTAATTGCCCTGCACTTTACTTAACAAGCGAAGTAAGCTAACCAGAACCGTTACCGTAAAAAACCAGAGATCCCGGTATCTACGATTGAGAATATAAGTGAGACCAGCAAAATCTTCAGTTCAACATGACAACCAGAAAGAAAACATCCTATACTCGCAAGCATTCCCTAGTAGTCGATACATCGCTGCTTTTCTGTGCATGTGAACAACTATGGGGTGTTCTGCTGCGGTCCAAAGCTGTTATCGAGATTCGCTTGACCAGTTCCATCAGTCCTAGGGCCTGTTGTTCAGGTCCTGAGAATTTCCAAATCCAAGCTTGTAAAAAAAAAAAAAAAGGGTTTAGATGATGATTACAAGATTACAAAATCAATTGTGTCATATCCTCAGAGTGGAAATGTGATAACGCTCAATGCTTTTAAAATTTCTCCCATAAAAGTTTCTCTTGCGTGGCCCCTAAGTTTGCATGGAATGGAATTTTTAAGAACCTATTATCAAGTGAATCACACCGATTATCGTTAAAGTGTACGAGTGATGCAAGATTTAAGGATGGAGCTGTAGACAGGGGCAAATCGCTTTAATACAGTGATATCTCGGATTTTATTGTTTCATTATGGGGATGTTATTTGATGACTATTTATATACTTCTACTTCTATTTCCGGGCCAGTATATATATTCAAAAGCCTAGAAATTCAATTGGGCATTTGTCAATTGTTGAAGTCGGCCTGTGAGATTTTTTCCTCTCCATTCACATCATATGGGAGTTCACTAGATGTGGGCTGCGGGAAAAAACGGAACTACTGATTCTTTCAATTTGTTTTATGTTAATTGGAAATTGAAAGGTCTTGCGGCTCTATTCGGACACACACGTAGCTATACCGCCGCTTGCATCGGCGGTAAACTGGCATTTTCCGGTTTTCCTCCACTCTGAGAGGAGGAAAACAGGAAATTGCAGCTTTACCGCCGCTCTCGTCGGCGGTAAAGTGGACCTTACAGTTTTCCTCCGCTCTGAGAGGAGGGAAACTGGCAATTGCAGCTTTACCGCCGCTCCCATCGGCGGTAAATTCGGTTCTCTAGTTTTCCTCCGCTCTGAGAGGAGGAAAACTGGAAATTGCACTTATGCTGCGGGTACATGTGTCGGAAATCATTCAATCCGATTTTTTAATCCTCTTTTCCCTTCTTTTGCTTGTTGTTGGGCCATGGGCCGGGGCGTAGTTCCACAAAATGAAGGATGGACATGTGTGAATAACAATTGGGTGAAATAATTTCAAATCACAACAAAACCACAATAAATCGAATGTCTCTCGTAATTGCCCTTCACTTTACTTAACAAGCGAAGTAAGCTAACCAGAACCGTTACCTTAAAAAACCAGAGATCCCGTTATCTACGATTGAGAATATAAGTGAGACCAGCAAAATCTTCAGTTCAACATGACAACCAGAAAGAAAACATCCTATACTCGCAAGCATTCCCTAGTAGTCGATACATCGCTGTTTTTCTGTGCATGTGAACAACTATGGGGTGTTCTGCTGTGGTCCAAAGCTGTTATCGAGCTTGGCTTGACCAGTTCCATCAGTCCTAGAGCCTGTTGTTCAGGTCCTGAGAATTTCCAAATCTAAGCTTGTAAAAAAAAAAAAAAAAAAATAGGGTTTAGATGTTGATTGCAAGATTACAAAATCAATTGTGTCATATCCTCAGAGTAGAAATGTGATAACGCTCAATGCTTTTAAAATTTCTCCCATACAAGTGTTCTCTTGCGTGGCCCCTAAGTTTGCATGGAATGGAATTTTTAAGAACCTATTATCAAGTGAATCACACCGATGATCGTTAAAGAGTACGAGTGATGCAAGATTTAAGGATGGAGCTGTAGACAGGGGAAATCGCTTTAATAGAGTGATATCTCGGATTTTATTGTTTCATTATGGGGATGTTATTTGATGACCATTTATATATTTCTACTTCTATTTTCGGGCCTGTATATATATTCAAAAGCCTAGAAATTCAATTGGGCTTTTGTCAATTGCCGAAGTCGGCCTGTGAGATTTTTTCCTCTCCATTCACATCATATGGGAGTTCGCTAGATGTGGGCTGCGGGAAAAAACGGAACTACTGATTCTTTCAATTTGTTTTATGTTAATTGGAAATTGAAAGGTCTTGCGGCTCTATTCGGACACACACGCAGCTTTACCGCCGCTTGCATCAGAGGTAAAATGGCATTTTCCGGTTTTCCTGCACTCTGAGAGGAGGAAAATTGGAAATTACAGCTTTACCGCCGCTCTCGTCGGCGGTAAAGTGGACCTTCCAGTTTTCCTCCGCTCTGAGAGGAGGTAAACTGGCGATTGCAGCTTTTCCGCCGCTCCCATCGGCGGTAAAGTTGGTTTTCCAGTTTTCCACCGCTCTGAGAGGAGGAAAACTGGAAATTGAACTTATGCTGCGGGTACATGTGTCGGAAATCATTCAATCCGATTTTTTAATCCTCTTTTCCCTTCTTTCGCTTGTTGTTGGGCCATGGGCCGGGGCGTAGTTCAACAAAATGAAGGATGGACATGTGTGAATAACAATTGGGTGAAATAATTTCAAATCACAACAAAACCACAATAAGTCGAATGTCTCTCGTAATTGCCCTTCACTTTACTTAACAAGCGAAGTAAGCTAACCAGAACCGTTACCTTAAAAAACCAGAGATCCCCGTATTTACGATTGAGAATATAAGTGAGACCAGCAAAATCTTCTTTTCAACATGACAACCAGAAAGAAAACATCCTATACTCGCAAGCATTCCCTAGTAGTCGATACATCGCTGCTTTTCTGTGCATGTGAACAATTATGGGGTGTTCTGCTGCGGTACAAAGCTGTTATCGAGCTTGGCTTGACCAGTTCCATCAGTCCTAGGACCTGTTGTTCAGGTCCTGAGAATTTCCAAATCTAAGCTTGTAAAAAAAAAAAAAAAAAAAAAAAAGGGTTTAGATGTTGATTGCAAGATTACAAAATCAATTGTGTCATTGCCTCAGAGTAGAAATGTGATAACGCTCAATGCTTTTAAATTTCTCCCATACAAGTGTTCTCTTGCGTGGCCCCTAAGTTTGCATGGAATGGAATTTTTAAGAACCTATTATCAAGTTAATCACACCGATGATCGTTAAAGAGTACGAGTGATGCAAGATTTAAGGATGGAGCTGTAGACAGGGGCAAATCGCTTTAATAGAGTGATATCTCGGATTTTATTGTTTCATTAAGGGGATGTTATTTGATGACCATTTATATATTTCTACTTCTATTTCCGGGCCAGTAAATATATTCAATAGCCTAGAAATTCAATTGGGCATTTGTCAATTGCCGAAGTCGGCCTGTGAGATTTTTTCCTCTCCATTCACATCATATGGGAGTTCACTAGATGTAGGCTGCGGGAAAAAATGGAACTACTGATTCTTTCAATTTGTTTTATGTTAATTGGAAATTGAAAGGTCTTGCGGCTCTATTCGGACACACACGCAGCTATACCGCCGCTTGCATCGGCGGTAAAATGGCATTTTCCGGTTTTCCTGCACTCTGAGAGGAGGAAAACTGGAAATTGCAGCTTTACCACCGCTCTCGTCGGCGGTAAAGTGGACCTTCCAGCTTTCCTCCGCTCTGAGAGGAGGAAAACTTGCGATTGCAGCTTTACCGCCGCTCCCATCGGCGGTAAAGTCGGTTTTCCAGATTTCCTCCGCTCTGAGAGGAGGAAAACTGGAAATTGCACTTATGCTGCGGGTACATGTGTCGGAAATCATTGAATCCGATTTTTTAATCCTCTTTTCCCTTCTTTTGCTTGTTGTTGGGCCACGGGCCGGGGCGTAGTTCAACAAAATGAAGGATGGACATGTGTGAATAACAATTGGGTGAAATAATTTCAAATCACAACAAAACTACAATAAATCGAATGTCTCTCGTAATTGCCCTTCACTTTACTTAACAAGCGAATTAAGCTAAGCAGAACCGTTACCTTAAAAAACCAGAGATCCCGGTATCTACGATTGAGAATATAAGTCAGACCAGCAAAATCTTCAGTTGAACATGACAACCCGAAAGAAAATGTCCTATACTCGCAAGCATTCCCTAGTAGTCGATACATCGCTGCTTTTCTGTGCATGTGAACAACTGTGGGGTGTTCTGCTGCGGTCCAAAGCTGTTATCGAGCTTCGCTTGACCAGTTCCATCAGTCCTAGGGCCTGTTGTTCAGGTCCTGAGAATTTCCAAATCCAAGCTTGTAAAAAAAAAAAAAAAAAAGGGTTTAGATGTTGATTGCAAGATTACAAAATCAATTGTGTCATATCCTCAGAGTAGAAATGTGATAACGCTCAATGCTTTTAAAATTTCTCCCATAAAAGTGTTCTCTTGCGTGGCCCCCAAGTTTGCATGGAATGGAATTTTTAAGAACCTATTATCAAGTGAATCACACCGATTATCGTTAAAGTGTACGAGTGATGCAACATTTAAGGATGGAGCTGTAGACAGGGGCAAATCGCTTTAATAAAGTGATATCTCGGATTTTATTGTTTCATTATGGGGATGTTATTTGATGACCATTTATATATTTCTACTTCTATTTCTGGGCCAGTATATATATTCAAAAGCCTAGTAATTCAATTGGACATTTGTCAATTGTCGAAGTCGGCCTGTGAGATTTTTTCCTCTCCATTCACATCATATGGGAGTTCACTAGATGTGGGCTGCGGGAAAAAATGGAACTACTGATTCTTTCAATTTGTTTTATGTTAATTGGAAATTGAAAGGTCTTGCGGCTCTATTCGGACACACACGCAGCTATACCGCCGCTTGCATCGGCGGTAAACTGGCATTTTCCGGTTTTCCTCCACTCTGAGAGGAGGAAAACTGGAAATTGCAGCTTTACCGCCGCTCTCGTCGGCGGTAAAGTGGACCTTCAAGTTTTCCTCCGCTCTGAGAGGAGGAAAACTGGCAATTGCAGCTTTACCGCCGCTCCCATCGGCGGTAAAGTCGGTTCTCCAGTTTTCCTCCGCTCTGAGAGGAGGAAAACTGGAAATTGCACTTATGCTGCGGGTACATTTGTCGGAAATCATTCAATCCGATTTTTTAATCCTCTTTTCCCTTCTTTTGCTTGTTGTTGGGCCATGGGCCGGGGCGTAGTTCCACAAAATGAAGGATGGACATGTGTGAATAACAATTGGGTGAAATAATTTCAAATCACAACAAAACCACAATAAATCGAATGTCTCTCGTAATTGCCCTTCACTTTACTTAACAAGCGAAGTAAACTAACCAGAACCGTTACCTTAAAAAACCAGAGATCCCGGTATCTACGATTGAGAATATAAGTGAGACCAGCAAAATCTTCAGTTCAACATGACAACCAGAAAGAAAACATCCTATACTCGCAAGCATTCCCTAGTAGTCGATACATCGCTGCTTTTCTGTGCGTGTGAACAACTATGGGGTGTTCTGCTGCGGTCCAAAGCTGTTATCGAGCTTCGCTTGACCAGTTCCATCAGTCCTAGGGCCTGTTGTTCAGGTCCTGAGAATTTCCAAATCCAAGCTTGCTAAAAAAAAAAAAAAAAGGGTTCAGATGTTGATTGCAAGATTACAAAATCAATTGTGTCATATCCTCAGAGTAGAAATGTGATAACGCTCAATGCTTTTAAAATTTCTCCCATACAAGTGTTCTCTTGCGTGGCCCCTAAGTTTGCATGGAATGGAATTTTTAAGAACCTATTATCAAGTGAATCACACCGATGATCGTTAAAGAGTACGAGTGATGCAAGATTTAAGGATGGAACGGAAGACAGGGCAAATCGCTTTAATAGAGTGATATCTCGGATTTTATTGTTTCATTATGGGGATGTTATTTGATGACCATTTATATATTTCTACTTCTATTTCCGGGCCAGTATATATATTCAAAAGCCTAGAAATTCAATTGGGCATTTGTCAATTGCCGAAGTCGACCTGTGAGATTTTTTCCTCTCCATTCACATCATATGGGAGTTCACTAGATGTGGGCTGCGGGAAAAAACGGAACTATTGATTCTTTCAATTTGTTTTATGTTAATTGGAAATTGAAAGGTCTTGCGGCTCTATTCGGACACACACGCAGCTTTACCGCCGCTTGCATCGGCGGTAAAATGGCATTTTCCGGTTTTCCTGCACTCTGAGAGGAAGAAAACTGGAAATTGCAGCTTTACCGCCGCTCTCGTCAGCGGTAAAGTAGACCTTCCAGTATTCCTCCGCTCTGAGAGGAGGAAAACTTGCGGTTGCAGCTTTACCGCCGCTCCCATCGGCGGTAAAGTCGGTTTTCCAGATTTCCTCCGCACTGAGAGGAGGAAAACTGGAAATTGCACTTATGCTGCGGGTACATGTGTCGGAAATCATTGAATCCGATTTTTTAATCCTCTTTTCCCTTCTTTTGCTTGTTGTTGGGCCATGGGCCGGGGCGTAGTTCAACAAAATGAAGGATGGACATGTGTGAATAACAATTGGGTGAAATAATTTCAAATCACAACAAAACCACAATAAATCGAATGTCTCTCGTAATTGCCCTTCACTTTACTTAACAAGCGAATTAAGCTAACCAGAACTGTTACCTTAAAACATCAGAGATCCCGGTATCTACGATTGAGAACATAAGTGAGACCAGCAAAATCTTCAGTTCAACATGACAACCAGAAAGAAAACATCCTATACTCGCAAGCATTCCCTAGTAGTCGATACATCGCTGCTTTTCTGTGCATGTGAACAACTATGGGGTGTTCTGCTGCGGTCCAAAGCTGTTATCGAGCTTGGCTTGACCAGTTCCATCAGTCCTAGGGCCTGTTGTTCAGGTCCTGAGAATTTCCAAATCTAAGCTTGTAAAAAAAAAAAAAAAAAAAAAAAAGGGTTTAGATGTTGATTGCAAGATTACAAAATCAATTGTGTCATTGCCTCAGAGTAGAAATGTGATAACGCTCAATGCTTTTAAAATTTCTCCCATACAAGTGTTCTCTTGCGTGGCCCCTAAGTTTGCATGGAATGGAATTTTTAAGAACTATTATCAAGTTAATCACACCGATGATCGTTAAAGAGTACGAGTGATGCAAGATTTAAGGATGGAGCTGTAGACAGGGGCAAATCGCGTTAATAGAGTGATATCTCGGATTTTATTGTTTCATTATGGGGATGTTATTTGATGACCGTTTATATATTTCTACTTCTATTTCTGGGCCAGTATATATATTCAAAAGCCTAGAAATTCAATTGGGCATTTGTCAATTTCCGAAGTCGGCCTGTGAGATTTTTTCCTCTCAATTCACATCATATGGGAGTTCACTAGATGTGGGCTGCGGGAAAAACGGAACTACTGATTCTTTCAATTTGTTTTATGTTAATTGGAAATTGAAAGGTCTTGCGGCTCTATTCGGACACACACGCAGCTTTACCGCCGCTTGCATCGGCGGTAAACTGGCATTTTCCGGTTTTCCTACACTCTGAGAGGAGGAAAACTGGAAATTCCAGCTTTACCGCCGCTCTCGTCGGCGGTGAAGTGGACCTTTCAGTTTTCCTCCGCTCTGAGAGGAGGAAAACTGGTGATTGCAGCTTTACCGCCGCTCCCATCAGCGGTAAAGTCGGTTTTCCAGTTTTCCTCCGCTCTGAGAGGAGGAAAACTGGAAATTGAACTTATGCTTCGGGTACATGTGTCGGAAATCATTCAATCCGATTTTTTAATCCTCTTTTCCCTTCTTTTGCTTGTTGTTGGGCCATGGGCCGGGGCGTAGTTCAACAAAATGAAGGATGGACATGTGTGAATAACAATTGGGTGAAATAATTTCAAATCACAACAAAACCACAATAACTCGAATGTCTCTCGTAATTGCCCTTCACTTTACTTAACAAGCGAATTAAGCTAACCAGAACCGTTACCTTAAAAAACCAGAGATCCCGGTATCTACGATTGAGAACATAAGTGAGACCAGCAAAATCTTCAGTTCAACATGACAACCAGAAAGAAAACATCCTATACTCGCAAGCATTCCCTAGTAGTCGATACGTCGCTGCTTTTCTGTGCATGTGAACAACTATGGGGTGTTCTGCTGCGGTACAAAGCTGTTATCGAGCTTGGTTTGACCAGTTCCATCAGTCCTAGGGCCTGTTGTTCAGGTCCTGAGAATTTCCAAATCCAAGCTTGTAAAAAAAAAAAAAAAAAAGGGTTTAGATGTTGATTGCAAGATTACAAAATCAATTGTGTCATTGCCTCAGAGTAGAAATGTGATAACGCTCAATGCTTTTAAAATTTCTCTCATACAAGTGTTCTCTTGCGTGGCCCCTAAGGTTGCATGGAATGGAATTTTTAAGAACCAATTATCAAGTTAATCACACCGATGATCGTTAAAGAGTACGAGTGATGCAAGATTTAAGGATGGAGCTGTAGACAGGGGCAAATCGCGTTAATAGAGTGATATCTCGGATTTTATTGTTTCATTATTTGGATGTTATTTGATGACCATTTATATATTTCTACGTCTATTTCCGGGCCAGTATATATATTCAAAAGCCTAGAAATTCAATTGGGCATTTGTCAATTGCCGAAGTCGGCCTGTGAGATTTTTTCCTCTCCATTCACATCATATGGGAGTTCACTAGATGTGGGCTGCGGGAAAAAAATGGAACTACTGATTCTTTCAATTTATTTTATGTTAATTGGAAATTGAAAGGTCTTGCGGCTCTATTCAGACACACACGCAGCTTTACCGCCGCTTGCATCGGCGGTAAAATGGCATTTTCCGGTTTTCCTCCACTTTGAGAGGAGGAAAACTAGAAATTGCAGCTTTACCGCCGCTCTCGTCGGCGGTAAAGTGGACCTTCCAGTTTTCCTCCGCTCTGAGAGGAGGAAAACTGGCAATTGCAGCTTTACCGCCGCTCCCATCGGCGGTAAAGTCGGTTCTCCAGTTTTCCTCCGCTCTGAGAGGAGGAAAACTGGAAATTGCACTTATGCTGCGGGTACATGTGTCGGAAATCATTCAATCCGATTTTTTAATCCTCTTTTCCCTTCTTTGGCTTGTTGTTGGGCCATGGGCCGGGGCGTAGTTCCACAAAATGAAGGATGGACATGTGTGAATAACAATTGGGTGAAATAATTTCAAATCACCACAAAACCACAATAAGTCGAATGTCTCTCGTAATTGCCCTTCACTTTACTTAACAAGCGAAGTAAGCTAACCAGAACCGTTACCTTAAAAAACCAGAGATCCCGATATTTACGATTGAGAATATAACTGAGACCAGCAAAATCTTCATTTCAACATGACAACCAGAAAGAAAACATCCTATACTCGCAAGCATTCCCTAGTAGTCGATACATCACTGCTTTTCTGTGCGTGTGAACAACTATGGGGTGTTCTGCTGCGGTCCAAAGCTGTTATCGAGCTTGGCTTGACCAGTTCCATCAGTCCTAGGGCCTGTTGTTCAGGTCCTGAGAATTTCCAAATCCAAGCTTGTAAAAAAAAAAAAAAAAAAAAATAGGGTTTAAATGTTGATTGCAAGATTACAAAATCAATTGTGTCATTGCCTCAGAGTAGAAATGTGATAACGCTCAATGCTTTTAAAATTTCTCCCATACAAGTGTTCTCTTGCGTGGCCCCTAAGTTTGCATGGAATGGAATTTTTAAGAACTATTATCAAGTTAATCACACCGATGATCGTTATAGAGTACGAGTGATGTAAGATTTAAGGATGGAGCTGTAGACAGGGGCAAATCGCTTTAATAGAGTGATATCTCGGATTTTATTGTTTCATTATGGGGATGTTATTTGATGACCGTTTATATATTTCTACTTCTATTTCTGGGCCAGTATATATATTCAAAAGCCTAGAAATTCAATTGGGCATTTGTCAATTGCCGAAGTCGGCCTGTGAGATTTTTTCCTCTCCATTCACATCATATGGGAGTTCACTAGATGTGGGCTGCGGGAAAAAACGGAACTACTGATTCTTTCAATTTGTTTTATGTTAATTGGAAATTGAAAGGTCTTGCGGCTCTATTCGGACACACACGCAGCTTTACCGCCGCTTGCATCGGCGGTAAAATGGCATTTTCCGGTTTTCCTGCACTCTGAGAGGAGGAAAACTGGAAATTGCAGCTTTACCGCCGCTCTCGTCGGCGGTAAAGCGGACCTTCCAGTTTTCCTCCGCTCTGAGAGGAGGAAAACTGGCGATAGCAGCTTTACGGCCGCTCCCATATGCGGTAAAGTCGGTTTTCCAGTTTTCCTCCGCTCTGAGAGGAGGAAAACTGGAAATTGCACTTATGCTGCGGGTACATGTGTCGGAAATCATTCAATCCGATTTTTTAATCCTCTTTTCCCTTCTTTTGCTTGTTGTTGGGCCATGGGACGGGGCGTAGTTCAACAAAATGAAGGATGGACATGTGTGAATAACAATTGGGTGAAATAATTTCAAATCACAACAAAACCACAATAAATCGAATGTCTCTCGTAATTGCCCTTCGCTTTACTTAACAAGCGAATTAAGCTAACCAGAACCGTTACCTTAAAAGACCAGAGATCCCGGTATCTACGATTGAGAACATAAGTGAGACCATAAAAATCTTCAGTTCAACATGACAACCAGAAAGAAAACATCCTATACTCGCAAGCATTCCCTAGTAGTCGATACATCGCTGCTTTTCTGTGCATGTGAACAACTATGGGGTGTTCTGCTGCGGTCCAAAGCTGTTATCGAGCTTCGCTTGACCAGTTCCATCAGTCCTAGGGCCTGTTGTTCAGGTCCTGAGAATTTCCAAACCCAAGCTTGTAAAAAAAAAAAAAAACGGGGTTTAGATGTTGATTGCAAGATTACAAAATCAATTGTGTCATATCCTCAGAGTAGAAATGTGATAACGCTCAATGCTTTTAAAATTTCTCCCATAAAAGTGTTCTCTTGCGTGGCCCCTAAGTTTGCATGGAATGGAATTTTTAAGAACCTATTATCAAGTGAATCACACCGATTATCGTTAAAGTGTACGAGTGATGCAAGATTTAAGGATGGAGCTGTAGACAGGGGCAAATCGCTTTAATAGAGTGATATCTCGGATTTTATTGTTTCATTATGGGGATGTTATTTGATGACCATTTATATATTTCTACTTCTATTTCTGGGCCAGTATATATATTCAAAAGCCTAGTAATTCAATTGGGCATTTGTCAATTGTCGAAGTCGGCCTGTGAGATTTTTTCCTCTCCATTCACATCATATGGGAGTTCACTAGATGTGGGCTGCGGGAAAAAACGGAACTACTGATTCTTTCAATTTATTTTATGTTAATTGGAAATTGAAAGGTCTTGCGGCTCTATTCGGACACACACGCAGCTATACCGCCGCTTGCATCGGCGGTAAACTGGCATTTTCCGGTTTTCCTCCACTCTGAGAGGAGGAAAACTGGAAATTGCAGCTTTACCGCCGCTCTCGTTGGTGGTAAAGGGGACCTTCCAGTTTTCCTCCGCTCTGAGAGGAGGAAAACTGGCAATTGCAGCTTTACCGCCGCTCCCATCGGCGGTAAAGTCGGTTCTCCAGTTTTCCTCCGCTCTGAGAGGAGGAAAACTGGAAATTGCACTTATGCTGCGGGTACATGTGTCGGAAATCATTCAATCCGATTTTTTAATCCTCTTTTCCCTTCTTTTGCTTGTTGTTGGGCCATGGGCCGGGGCGTAGTTCCACAAAATGAAGGATGGACATGTGTGAATAACAATTGGGTGAAATAATTTCAAATCACCACAAAACCACAATAAGTCGAATGTCTCTCGTAATTGCCCTTCACTTTACTTAACAAGCGAAGTAAGCTAACCAGAACCGTTACCTTAAAAAACCAGAGATCCCGGTATTTACGATTGAGAAAATAACTGAGACCCGCAAAATCTTCATTTCAACATGACAACCAGAAAGAAAACATCCTATACTCGCAAGCATTCCCTAGTAGTCGATACATCGCTGCTTTTCTGTGCGTGTGAACAACTATGGGGTGTTCTGCTGCGGTCCAAAGCTGTTATCGAGCTTGGCTTGACCAGTTCCATCGGTCCTAGGGCCTGTTGTTCAGGTCCTGAGAATTTCCAAATCGAAGCTTGTAAAAAAAAAAAAAAAAAAAAAAAAAGGGTTTAGATGTTGATTGCAAGATTACAAAATCAATTGTGTCATTGCCTCAGAGTAGAAATGTGATAACGCTCAATGCTTTTAAAATTTCTCCCATACAAGTGTTCTCTTGCGTGGCCCCTAAGTTTGCATGGAATGGAATTTTTAAGAACTATTATCAAGTTAATCACACCGATGATCGTTAAAGAGTACGAGTGATGCAAGATTTAAGGATGGAGCTGTAGACAGGGGCAAATCGCGTTAATAGAGTGATATCTCGGATTTTATTGTTTCATTATGGGGATGTTATTTGATGACCGTTTATATATTTCTACTTCTATTTCTGGGCCAGTATATATATTCAAAAGCCTAGAAATTCAATTGGGCATTTGTCAATTGCCGAAGTCGGCCTTTGAGATTTTTTCCTCTCCATTCACATCATATGGGAGTTCACTAGATGTGGGCTGCGGGAAAAAACGGAATTACTGATTCTTTCAATTTGTTTTATGTTAATTGGAAATTGAAAGGTCTTGCGGCTCTATTCGGACACACACGCAGCTTTACCGCCGCTTGCATCGGCGGTAAAATGGCATTTTCCGGTTTTCTGCACTCTGAGAGGAGGAAAACTGGAAATTGCAGCTTTACCGCCGCTCTCGTCGGCGGTAAAGCGGACCTTCCAGTTTTCCTCCGCTCTGAGAGGAGGAAGACTGGCGATTGCAGCTTTACCGCCGCTCCCATCGGCGGTAAAGTCGGTTTTCTAGTTTTCCTCTGCTCTGAGAGGAGGAAAACTGGAAATTGCACTTATGCTGCGGGTACATGTGTCGGAAATCATTCAATCCGATTTTTTAATCCTCTTTTCCCTTCTTTTGCTTGTTGTTGGGCCATGGGCCGGGGCGTAGTTCAACAAAATGAAGGATGAACATGTGTGAATAACAATTGGGTGAAATAATTTCAAATCACAACAAACCCACAATAACTCGAATGTCTCTCGTAATTGCCCTTCGCTTTACTTAACAAGCGAATTAAGCTAACCAGAACCGTTACCTTAAAAAACCAGAGATCCCGGTATCTACGATTGAGAACATAAGTGAGACCAGCAAAATCTTCAGTTCAACATGACAACCAGAAAGAAAACATCCTATACTCGCAAGCATTCCCTAGTAGTGGATACATCGCTGCTTTTCTGTGCATGTGAACAACTATGGGGTGTTCTGCTGCGGTCCAAAGCTGTTATCGAGCTTCGCTTGACCAGTTCCATCAGTCCTAGGGCCTGTTGTTCAGGTCCTGAGAATTTCCAAATCCAAGCTTGTAAAAAAAAAAAAAAAAAGGGTTTAGATGTTGATTGCAAGATTACAAAATCAATTGTGTCATATCCTCAGAGTAGAAATGTGATAACGCTCAATGCTTTTAAAATTTCTCCCATAAAAGTGTTCTCTTGCGTGGCCCCTATGTTTGCATGGAATGGAATTTTTAAGAACCTATTATCAAGTGAATCACACCGATTATCGTTAAAGTGTACGAGTGATGCAAGATTTAAGGATGGAGCTGTAGACAGGGGCAAATCGCTTTAATAGAGTGATATCTCGGATTTTATTGTTTCATTATGGGGATGTTATTTGATGACCATTTATATATTTCTACTTCTATTTCCGGGCCAGTATATATATTCAAAAGCCTAGAAATTCAATTGGGCATTTGTCAATTGCTGAAGTCGGCCTGTGAGATTTTTTCCTCTCCATTCACATCATATGGGAGTTCACTAGATGTGGGCTGCGGGAAAAAACGGAACTACTGATTCTTTCAATTTGTTTTATGTTAATTGGAAATTGAAAGGTCTTGCGGCTCTATCCGGACACACACGCCGCTTTACCGCCGCTTGCATCGGCGGTAAACAGGCATTTTCCGGTTTTCCTCCACTCTGGGAGGAGGAAAACTGGAAATTGCAGCTTTACCGCCGCTCTCGTCGGCGGTAAAGTGGACCTTCCAGTTTTCCTTCGCTCTGAGAGGAGGGAAACTGGCGATTACAGCTTTACCGCCGCTCCCATCGGCGGTAAAGTCGGTTCTCCAGTTTTCCTCCGCTCTGAGAGGTGGAAAACTGGAAATTGCACTTATGCTGCGGGTACATGTTTCGGAAATCATTCAATCCGATTTTTTAATCCTCTTTTCCCTTCTTTTGCTTGTTGTTGGGGCATGGGCCGGGGCGTAGTTCCACAAAGTGAAGGATGGAAATGTGTGAATAAGAATTGGGTGAAATAATTTCAAATCACAACAAAACCACAATAAGTCGAATGTCTCTCGTAATTGCCCTTCACTTTACTTAACAAGCGAAGTAAGCTAACCGGAACCGTTACCTTAAAAAACCAGAGATCCCGGTATTTACGATTGAGAATATAAGTGAGACCAGCAAAATCTTCATTTCAACATGACAACCAGAAAGAAAACATCTTATACTCGCAAGCATTCCCTAGTAGTCGATACATCGTTGCTTTTCTGTGCATGTGAACAACTGTGGGGTGTTCTGCTGCGGTCCAAAGCTGTTATCGAGCTTGGCTTGACCAGTTCCATCAGTCCTAGGGCCTGTTGTTCAGGTCCTGAGAATTTCCAAATCGAAGCTTGTTAAAAAAAAAAAAAAAAAGGGTTTAGATGTTGATTGCAAGATTACAAAATCAATTGTGTCATATCCTCAGAGTAGAAATGTGATAACGCTCAATGCTTTTAAAATTTCTCCCATACAAGTGTTCTCTTGCGTGTCCCCTAAGTTTGCATGGAATGGAATTTTTAAGAACCTATTATCAAGTGAATCACACCGATGATTGTTAAAGAGTACGAGTGATGCAAGATTTAAGGATGGAGCTGTCGACAGGGGCAAATCGCTTTCATAGAGTGATATCTCGGATTTTATTGTTTCATTATGGGGATGATATTTGATGACCACTTATATATTTCTAGTTCTATTTCCGGGCCAGTATATATATTCAAAAACCTAGAAATTCAATTGGGCATTTGTCAATTGCCGAAGTCGGCCTGTGAGATTTTTTCCTCTCCATTCACATCATATGGGAGTTCACTAGATGTGGGCTGCGGGAAAAAACGGAACTACTGATTCTTTCAATTTGTTTTATGTTAATTGGAAATTGAAAGGTCTTGCGGCTCTATCCGGACACACACGCCGCTTTACCGCCGCTTGCATCGGCGGTAAACAGGCATTTTCCGGTTTTCCTCCACTCTGGGAGGAGGAAAACTGGAAATTGCAGCTTTACCGCCGCTCTCGTCGGCGGTAAAGTGGACCTTCCAGTTTTCCTCCGCTCTGAGAGGAGGAAAACTGGCAATTGCACTTATGCTGCGGGTACATGTGTTGGAAATCATTCAATCCGATTTTTTAATCCTCTTTTCCCTTCTTTTGCTTGTTGTTGGGCCCTGGGCCGGGGCGTAGTTCCACAAAATGAAGGATGGACATGTGTGAATAACAATTGGGTGAAATAATTTCAAATCACGACAAAACCACAATAAGTCGAATGTCTCTCGTAATTTCCCTTCACTTTACTTAACAAGCGAAGTAAGCTAACCAGAACCGTTACCTTAAAAAACCAGAGATCCCGGTATCTACGATTGAGAATATAAGTGAGACCGGCAAAATCTTCATTTCAACATGACAACTAGAAAGAAAACATCCTACACTCGCAAGCATTCCCTAGTAGTCGATACATCGCTGCTTTTCTGTGCATGTGAACAACTATGGGGTGTTCTGCTGCGGTCGAAAGCTGTTATCGATCTTGGCTTGACCAGTTCCATCAGTCCTAGGGCCTGTTGTTCAGGTCCTGAGAATTTCCAAATCTAAGCTTGCAAAAAAAAAAAAAAAAAAAAAAGGGTTTAGATGTTGATTGCGAGATTACAAAATCAATTGTGTCATTGCCTCAGAGTAGAAATGTGATAACGCTCAATGCTTTTAAAATTTCTCCCATACAAGTGTTCTCTTGCGTGGCCCCTAAGTTTGCATGGAATGGAATTTTTAAGAACCTATTATCAAGTGAATCACACCGATGATCGTTAAAGAGTACGAGTGATGCAAGATTTAAGGATGGAGCTGTAGACAGGGGCAAATCGCTTTAATAGAGTGATATCTCTAATTTTTTTGTTTCATTATGGGGATCTTATTTGATGACCATTTATATATTTCTACTTCTATTTCTGGGCCAGTATATATATTCAAAAGCCTAGAAATTCAATTGGGCATTTGTCAATTGCCGAAGTCGGCCTGTGAGATTTTTTCCTCTCCATTTACATCATATGGGAGTTCACTAGATGTGGGCTGCGGGAAAAAACGGAACTACTGATTCTTTCAATTTGTTTTATGTTAATTGGAAATTGAATGGTCTTGCGGCTCTATTCGGACACACACGCAGCTTTACCGCCGCTTGCATCGGCGGTAAAATGGCATTTTCCGGTTTTCCTGCACTCTGAGAGGAGGAAAACTGGAAATTGCAGCTTTACCACCGCTCTCGTCGGCGGTAAAGTGGACCTTCCAGTTTTCCTCCGCTCTGAGAGGAGGAAAACTGGCAATTACAGCTTTACCGCCGCTCCCAACGGCGGTAAAGGCGGTTCTCCAGTTTTCCTCCGCTCTGAGAGGAGGAAAACTGGAAATTGAACTTATGCTGCGGGTACATGTGTCGGAAATCATTCAATCCGAATTTTTAATCCTCTTTTCCCTTCTTTTGCTTGTTGTTGGGCCATGGGCCGGGGCGTAGTTCCACAAAATGAAGGATGGACATGTGTGAATAACAATTGGGTGAAATAATTTCAAATCACAACAAAACCACAATAAATCGAATGTCTCTCGTAATTGCCCTTCACTTTACTTAACAAGCGAATTAAGCTAACCAGAACCGTTACCTTAAAAAACCAGAGATCCCGGTATCTACGATTGAGAACATAAGTGAGACCAGCAAAATCTTCAGTTCAACATGACGACCAGAAAGAAAACATCCTATACTCGCAAGCATTCCCTAGTAGTCGATACATCGCTGCTTTTCTGTGCATGTGAACAACTATGGGGTGTTCTGCTGCGGTCCAAAGCTGTTATCGAGCTTGGCTTGACCAGTTCCATCAGTCCTACGGCCTGTTGTTCAGGTCCTGAGAATTTCCAAATCCAAGCTTGTAATAAAAAAAAAAAAAAAGGGGTTTAGATGTCCATTGCAAGATTACAAAATCAATTGTGTCATATCCTCAGAGTAGAAATGTGATAACGCTCAATGCTTTTAAAATTTCTCCCATAAAAGTGTTCTCTTGCGTGGCCCCTAAGTTTGCATGGAATGGAATTTTTAAGAACCTATTATCAAGTGAATCACACCGATTATCGTTAAAGTGTACGAGTGATGCAAGATTTGAGGATGGAGCTGTAAACAGGGGCAAATCGCTTTAATAGAGTGATATCTCGGATTTTATTGTTTCATTATGGGGATGTTATTTGATGACCATTTATATATTTCTACTTCTATTTCTTGGCCAGTATATATATTCAAAAGCCTAGTAATTCAATTGGGCATTTGTCAATTGTCGAAGTCGGCCTGTGAGATTCTTTCCTCTCCATTCACATCATATGGGAGTTCACTAGATGTGGGCTGCGGGAAAAAACGGAACTACGGATTCTTTCAATTTCTTTTATGTTAATTGGAAATTGAAAGGTCTTGCGGCTCTATTCGGACACACACGCAGCATTACCGCCGCTTGCATCGGCGGTAAACTGGCATTTTCCGGTTTTCCTCCACTCTGAGAGGAGGAAACTGGAAATTGCAGCTTTACCGCCGCTCTCGTCGGCGGTAAAGTGGGCCTTCCAGTTTTCCTCCGCTCTGAGAGGAGGAAAACTGGCAATTGCAGCTTTACCGCCGCTCCCATCGGCGGTAAAGTCGGTTCTTCAGTTTTCCTCCGCTCTGAGAGGAGGAAAACTGGAAATTGCACTTATGCTGCGGGTACAAGTGTCGGAAATCATTCAATCCGATTTTTTAATCCTCTTTTCCCTTCTTTTGCTTGTTGTTGGGCCATGGGCCGGGGCGTAGTTCCACGAAATGAAGGATGGACATGTGTGAATAACAATTGGGTGAAATAATTTCAAATCACAACAAAACCACAATAAGTCGAATGTCTCTCGTAATTGCCCTTCACTTTACTTAACAAGCGAAGTAAGCTAACCAGAACCGTTACCTTAAAAAACCAGAGATCCCGGTATTTACGATTGAGAATATAAGTGAGACCAGCAAAATCTTCATTTCAACATGACAACCAGAAAGAAAAAATCCTATACTCGCAAGCATTCCCTAGTAGTCGATACATCGCTGCTTTTCTGTGCATGTGAACAACTATGGGGTGTTCTGCTGCGGTCCAAAGCTGTTATCGAGCTTGGCTTGACCAGTTCCATCAGTCCTAGGGCCTGTTGTTCAGGTCCTGAGAATTTCCAAATCTAAGCTTGTAAAAAAAAAAAGAAAAAGGGTTTAGATGTTGATTGCAAGATTACAAAATCAATTGTGTCATTGCCTCAGAGTAGAAATGTGATAACGCTCAATGCTTTTAAAATTTCTCCCATACAGGTGTTCTCTTGCGTGGCCCCTAAGTTTGCATGGAATGGAATTTTTAAGAACCTATTATCAAGTTAATCACACCGATGATCGTTAAAGAGTACGAGTGATGCAAGATTTAAGGATGGAGCTGTTGACAGGGGCAAATCGCTTTAATAGAGTGATATCTCGGATTTTATTGTTTCATTATGGGGATGTTATTTGATGACCATTTATATATTTCTACTTCTATTTCCGGGCCAGTATATATATTCAAAAGCCTAGAAATTCAATTGGGCATTTGTCAATTGCCGAAGTCGGCCTGTGAGATTTTTTCCTCTCCATTCACATCATATGGGAGTTCACTAGATGTGGGCTGCGGGAAAAATGGAACTACTGATTCTTTCAATTTGTTTTATGTTAATTGGAAATTGAAAGGTCTTGCGGCTCTATTCGGACACACACGCAGCTTTACCGCCGCTTGCATCGGCGGTAAAATGGCATTTTCCGGTTTTCCTGCACTCTAAGAGGAGGAAAACTGGAAATTGCAGCTTTACCGCCGCTCTCGTCGGCGGTAAAGTGGACCTTCCAGTTTTCCTCCGCTCTGAGAGGAGGAAAACTGGCAATTGCAGCTTTACCGCCGCTCCCATCTGCGGTAAAGTCGGTTCTCCAGTTTTCCTCCGCTCTGAGAGGAGGAAAACTGGAAATTGCACTTATGCTGCGGGTACATGTGTCGGAAATCATTCAATCCGATTTTTTAATCCTCTTTTCCCTTCTTTTGCTTGTTGTTGGGGCATGGGCCGGGGCGTAGTTCCACAAAATGAAGGATGGACATGTGTGAATAACAATTGGGTGAAATAATTTCAAATCACAACAAAACCACAATAAGTCGAATGTCTCTCGTAATTGCCCTTCACTTTACTTAACAAGCGAAGTAAGCTAACCAGAACCGTTACCTTAAAAAATCAGAGATCCCGGTATTTACGATTGAGAATATAAGTGAGACCAGCAAAATCTTCATTTCAACATGACAACCAGAAAGAAAACATCCTATACTCGCAAGCATTCCCTAGTAGTCGATACATCGCTGCTTTTCTGTGCATGTGAACAACGGTGGGGTGTTCTGCTGCGGTCCAAAGCTGTTATCGAGCTTGGCTTGACCAGTTCCATCAGTCCTAGGGCCTGTTGTTCAGGTGCTGAGAATTTCCAAATCGAAGCTTGTTAAAAAAAAAAAAAAAAGGGTTTAGATGTTGATTGCAAGATTACAAAATCAATTGTATCATATCCTCAGAGTAGAAATGTGATAACGCTCATTGCTTTTAAAATTTCTCCCATACAAGTGTTCTCTTGCGTGGCCCCTAAGTTTGCATGGAATGGAATTTTTAAGAACCTATTATCAAGTGAATCACACCGATGATTGTTAAAGAGTACGAGTGATGCAAGATTTAAGGATGGAGCTGTCGACTGGGGCAAATCGCTTTCATAGAGTGATATCTCGGATTTTATTGTTTCATTATGGGGATGTTATTTGATGACCATTTATATATTTCTAGTTCTTTTTCCGGGCCAGTATATATATTCAAAAGCCTAGAAATTCAATTGGGCATTTGTCAATTGCCGAAGTCGGCCTGTGAGATTTTTTCCTCTCCATTCACATCATATGGGAGTTCACTAGATGTGGGCTGCGGGAAAAAACGGAACTACTGATTCTTTCAATTTGTTTTATGTTAATTGGAAATTGAAAGGTCTTGCGGCTCTATCCGGACACACACGCCGCTTTACCGCCGCTTGCATCGGCGGTAAACAGGCATTTTCCGGTTTTCCTCCACTCTGGGAGGAGGAAAACTGGAAATTGCAGCTTTACCGCCGCTCTCGTCGGCGGTAAAGTGGACCTTCCAGTTTTCCTCCGCTCTGAGAGGAGGGAAACTGGCAATTGCAGCTTTACCGCCGCTCCCATCGGCGGTAAAGTCGGTTTTCCAGTTTTCCTCCGCTCTGAGAGGAGGAAAACTGGAAATTGCACTTATGCTGCGGGTACATGTCTCGGAAATCATTCAATCCGATTTTTTAATCCTCTTTTCCCTTCTTTTGCTTGTTGTTGGGCCATGGGCCGGGGCGTAGTTCCACAAAATGAAGGATGGACATGTGTGAATAACAATTGGGTGAAATAATTTCAAATCACGACAAAACCACAATAAATCGAATGTCTCTCGTAATTGCCCTTCAATTTACTTAACAAGCGAATTAAGCTAACCAGAACCGTTACCTTAAAAAACCAGAGATCCCGGTATCTACGATTGAGAACATAAGTGAGACCAGCAAAATCTTCAGTTCAACATGACGACCAGAAAGAAAACATCCTATACTCGCAAGCATTCCCTAGTAGTCGATACATCGCTGCTTTTCTGTGCATGTGAACAACTATGGGGTGTTCTGCTGCGGTCCAAAGCTGTTATCGAGCTTGGCTTGACCAGTTCCATCAGTCCTACGGCCTGTTGTTCAGGTCCTGAGAATTTCCAAATCCAAGCTTGTAATAAAAAAAAAAAAAAAGGGGTTTAGATGTCCATTGCAAGATTACAAAATCAATTGTGTCATATCCTCAGAGTAGAAATGTGATAACGCTCAATGCTTTTAAAATTTCTCCCATAAAAGTGTTCTCTTGCGTGGCCCCTAAGTTTGCATGGAATGGAATTTTTAAGAACCTATTATCAAGTGAATCACACCGATTATCGTTAAAGTGTAAGAGTGATGCAAGATTTAAGGATGGAGCTGTAGACAGGGGCAAATCGCTTTAATAGAGTGATATCTCGGATTTTATTGTTTTATTATGGGGATGTTATTTGATGACCATTTATATATTTCTACTTCTATTTCCGGGCCAATATATATATTCAAAAGCCTAGAAATTCAATTGGGCATTTGTCAATTGTCGAAGTCGGCCTGTGAGATTTTTTCCTCTCCATTCACATCATATGGGAGTTCACTAGATGTGGGCTGCGGGGAAAAACGGAACTACTGATTCTTTCAATTTGTTTTATGTTAATTGGAAATTGAAAGGTCTTGCGGCTCTATTCGGACACACACGCTGCTATACCGCCGCTTGCATCGGCGGTAAACAGGCATTTTCCGGTTTTCCTCCACTCTGGGAGGAGGAAAACTGGAAATTGCAGCTTTACCGCCGCTCTCGTCGGCGGTAAAGTGGACCTTCCAGTTTTCCTTCGCTCTGAGAGGAGGGAAACTGGCGATTACAGCTTTACCGCCGCTCCCATCGGCGGTAAAGTCGGTTCTCCAGTTTTCCTCCGCTCTGAGAGGTGGAAAACTGGAAATTGCACTTATGCTGCGGGTACATGTTTCGGAAATCATTCAATCCGATTTTTTAATCCTCTTTTCCCTTCTTTTGCTTGTTGTTGGGGCATGGGCCGGGGCGTAGTTCCACAAAGTGAAGGATGGAAATGTGTGAATAAGAATTGGGTGAAATAATTTCAAATCACAACAAAACCACAATAAGTCGAATGTCTCTCGTAATTGCCCTTCACTTTACTTAACAAGCGAAGTAAGCTAACCGGAACCGTTACCTTAAAAAACCAGAGATCCCGGTATTTACGATTGAGAATATAAGTGAGACCAGCAAAATCTTCATTTCAACATGACAACCAGAAAGAAAACATCTTATACTCGCAAGCATTCCCTAGTAGTCGATACATCGTTGCTTTTCTGTGCATGTGAACAACTGTGGGGTGTTCTGCTGCGGTCCAAAGCTGTTATCGAGCTTGGCTTGACCAGTTCCATCAGTCCTAGGGCCTGTTGTTCAGGTCCTGAGAATTTCCAAATCGAAGCTTGTTAAAAAAAAAAAAAAAAAGGGTTTAGATGTTGATTGCAAGATTACAAAATCAATTGTGTCATATCCTCAGAGTAGAAATGTGATAACGCTCAATGCTTTTAAAATTTCTCCCATACAAGTGTTCTCTTGCGTGTCCCCTAAGTTTGCATGGAATGGAATTTTTAAGAACCTATTATCAAGTGAATCACACCGATGATTGTTAAAGAGTACGAGTGATGCAAGATTTAAGGATGGAGCTGTCGACAGGGGCAAATCGCTTTCATAGAGTGATATCTCGGATTTTATTGTTTCATTATGGGGATGATATTTGATGACCACTTATATATTTCTAGTTCTATTTCCGGGCCAGTATATATATTCAAAAACCTAGAAATTCAATTGGGCATTTGTCAATTGCCGAAGTCGGCCTGTGAGATTTTTTCCTCTCCATTCACATCATATGGGAGTTCACTAGATGTGGGCTGCGGGAAAAAACGGAACTACTGATTCTTTCAATTTGTTTTATGTTAATTGGAAATTGAAAGGTCTTGCGGCTCTATCCGGACACACACGCCGCTTTACCGCCGCTTGCATCGGCGGTAAACAGGCATTTTCCGGTTTTCCTCCACTCTGGGAGGAGGAAAACTGGAAATTGCAGCTTTACCGCCGCTCTCGTCGGCGGTAAAGTGGACCTTCCAGTTTTCCTCCGCTCTGAGAGGAGGAAAACTGGCAATTGCACTTATGCTGCGGGTACATGTGTTGGAAATCATTCAATCCGATTTTTTAATCCTCTTTTCCCTTCTTTTGCTTGTTGTTGGGCCCTGGGCCGGGGCGTAGTTCCACAAAATGAAGGATGGACATGTGTGAATAACAATTGGGTGAAATAATTTCAAATCACGACAAAACCACAATAAGTCGAATGTCTCTCGTAATTGCCCTTCACTTTACTTAACAAGCGAAGTAAGCTAACCAGAACCGTTACCTTAAAAAACCAGAGATCCCGGTATCTACGATTGAGAATATAAGTGAGACCGGCAAAATCTTCATTTCAACATGACAACTAGAAAGAAAACATCCTACACTCGCAAGCATTCCCTAGTAGTCGATACATCGCTGCTTTTCTGTGCATGTGAACAACTATGGGGTGTTCTGCTGCGGTCGAAAGCTGTTATCGATCTTGGCTTGACCAGTTCCATCAGTCCTAGGGCCTGTTGTTCAGGTCCTGAGAATTTCCAAATCTAAGCTTGCAAAAAAAAAAAAAAAAAAAATAGGGTTTAGATGTTGATTGCGAGATTACAAAATCAATTGTGTCATTGCCTCAGAGTAGAAATGTGATAACGCTCAATGCTTTTAAAATTTCTCCCATACAAGTGTTCTCTTGCGTGGCCCCTAAGTTTGCATGGAATGGAATTTTTAAGAACCTATTATCAAGTGAATCACACCGATGATCGTTAAAGAGTACGAGTGATGCAAGATTTAAGGATGGAGCTGTAGACAGGGGCAAATCGCTTTAATAGAGTGATATCTCTGATTTTTTTGTTTCATTATGGGGATCTTATTTGATGACCATTTATATATTTCTACTTCTATTTCTGGGCCAGTATATATATTCAAAAGACTAGAAATTCAATTGGGCATTTGTCAATTGCCGAAGTCGGCCTGTGAGATTTTTTCCTCTCCATTTACATCATATGGGAGTTCACTAGATGTGGGCTGCGGGAAAAAACGGAACTACTGATTCTTTCAATTTGTTTTATGTTAATTGGAAATTGAAAGGTCTTGCGGCTCTATTCGGACACACACGCAGCTTTACCGCCGCTTGCATCGGCGGTAAAATGGCATTTTCCGGTTTTCCTGCACTCTGAGAGGAGGAAAACTGGAAATTGCAGCTTTACCACCGCTCTCGTCGGCGGTAAAGTGGACCTTCCAGTTTTCCTCCGCTCTGAGAGGAGGAAAACTGGCAATTACAGCTTTACCGCCGCTCCCAACGGCGGTAAAGGCGGTTCTCCAGTTTTCCTCCGCTCTGAGAGGAGGAAAACTGGAAATTGAACTTATGCTGCGGGTACATGTGTCGGAAATCATTCAATCCGAATTTTTAATCCTCTTTTCCCTTCTTTTGCTTGTTGTTGGGCCATGGGCCGGGGCGTAGTTCCACAAAATGAAGGATGGACATGTGTGAATAACAATTGGGTGAAATAATTTCAAATCACAACAAAACCACAATAAATCGAATGTCTCTCGTAATTGCCCTTCACTTTACTTAACAAGCGAATTAAGCTAACCAGAACCGTTACCTTAAAAAACCAGAGATCCCGGTATCTACGATTGAGAACATAAGTGAGACCAGCAAAATCTTCAGTTCAACATGACGACCAGAAAGAAAACATCCTATACTCGCAAGCATTCCCTAGTAGTCGATACATCGCTGCTTTTCTGTGCATGTGAACAACTATGGGGTGTTCTGCTGCGGTCCAAAGCTGTTATCGAGCTTGGCTTGACCAGTTCCATCAGTCCTACGGCCTGTTGTTCAGGTCCTGAGAATTTCCAAATCCAAGCTTGTAATAAAAAAAAAAAAAAAGGGGTTTAGATGTCCATTGCAAGATTACAAAATCAATTGTGTCATATCCTCAGAGTAGAAATGTGATAACGCTCAATGCTTTTAAAATTTCTCCCATAAAAGTGTTCTCTTGCGTGGCCCCTAAGTTTGCATGGAATGGAATTTTTAAGAACCTATTATCAAGTGAATCACACCGATTATCGTTAAAGTGTACGAGTGATGCAAGATTTGAGGATGGAGCTGTAAACAGGGGCAAATCGCTTTAATAGAGTGATATCTCGGATTTTATTGTTTCATTATGGGGATGTTATTTGATGACCATTTATATATTTCTACTTCTATTTCTTGGCCAGTATATATATTCAAAAGCCTAGTAATTCAATTGGGCATTTGTCAATTGTCGAAGTCGGCCTGTGAGATTCTTTCCTCTCCATTCACATCATATGGGAGTTCACTAGATGTGGGCTGCGGGAAAAAACGGAACTACGGATTCTTTCAATTTCTTTTATGTTAATTGGAAATTGAAAGGTCTTGCGGCTCTATTCGGACACACACGCAGCATTACCGCCGCTTGCATCGGCGGTAAACTGGCATTTTCCGGTTTTCCTCCACTCTGAGAGGAGGAAACTGGAAATTGCAGCTTTACCGCCGCTCTCGTCGGCGGTAAAGTGGGCCTTCCAGTTTTCCTCCGCTCTGAGAGGAGGAAAACTGGCAATTGCAGCTTTACCGCCGCTCCCATCGGCGGTAAAGTCGGTTCTTCAGTTTTCCTCCGCTCTGAGAGGAGGAAAACTGGAAATTGCACTTATGCTGCGGGTACAAGTGTCGGAAATCATTCAATCCGATTTTTTAATCCTCTTTTCCCTTCTTTTGCTTGTTGTTGGGCCATGGGCCGGGGCGTAGTTCCACGAAATGAAGGATGGACATGTGTGAATAACAATTGGGTGAAATAATTTCAAATCACAACAAAACCACAATAAGTCGAATGTCTCTCGTAATTGCCCTTCACTTTACTTAACAAGCGAAGTAAGCTAACCAGAACCGTTACCTTAAAAAACCAGAGATCCCGGTATTTACGATTGAGAATATAAGTGAGACCCGCAAAATCTTCATTTCAACATGACAACCAGAAAGAAAAAATCCTATACTCGCAAGCATTCCCTAGTAGTCGATACATCGCTGCTTTTCTGTGCATGTGAACAACTATGGGGTGTTCTGCTGCGGTCCAAAGCTGTTATCGAGCTTGGCTTGACCAGTTCCATCAGTCCTAGGGCCTGTTGTTCAGGTCCTGAGAATTTCCAAATCTAAGCTTGTAAAAAAAAAAAGAAAAAGGGTTTAGATGTTGATTGCAAGATTACAAAATCAATTGTGTCATTGCCTCAGAGTAGAAATGTGATAACGCTCAATGCTTTTAAAATTTCTCCCATACAAGTGTTCTCTTGCGTGGCCCCTAAGTTTGCATGGAATGGAATTTTTAAGAACCTATTATCAAGTTAATCACACCGATCATCGTTAAAGAGTACGAGTGATGCAAGATTTAAGGATGGAGCTGTTGACAGGGGCAAATCGCTTTAATAGAGTGATATCTCGGATTTTATTGTTTCATTATGGGGATGTTATTTGATGACCATTTATATATTTCTACTTCTATTTCCGGGCCAGTATATATATTCAAAAGCCTAGAAATTCAATTGGGCATTTGTCAATTGCCGAAGTCGGCCTGTGAGATTTTTTCCTCTCCATTCACATCATATGGGAGTTCACTAGATGTGGGCTGCGGGAAAAATGGAACTACTGATTCTTTCAATTTGTTTTATGTTAATTGGAAATTGAAAGGTCTTGCGGCTCTATTCGGACACACACGCAGCTTTACCGCCGCTTGCATCGGCGGTAAAATGGCATTTTCCGGTTTTCCTGCACTCTAAGAGGAGGAAAACTGGAAATTGCAGCTTTACCGCCGCTCTCGTCGGCGGTAAAGTGGACCTTCCAGTTTTCCTCCGCTCTGAGAGGAGGAAAACTGGCAATTGCAGCTTTACCGCCGCTCCCATCTGCGGTAAAGTCGGTTCTCCAGTTTTCCTCCGCTCTGAGAGGAGGAAAACTGGAAATTGCACTTATGCTGCGGGTACATGTGTCGGAAATCATTCAATCCGATTTTTTAATCCTCTTTTCCCTTCTTTTGCTTGTTGTTGGGGCATGGGCCGGGGCGTAGTTCCACAAAATGAAGGATGGACATGTGTGAATAACAATTGGGTGAAATAATTTCAAATCACAACAAAACCACAATAAGTCGAATGTCTCTCGTAATTGCCCTTCACTTTACTTAACAAGCGAAGTAAGCTAACCAGAACCGTTACCTTAAAAAATCAGAGATCCCGGTATTTACGATTGAGAATATAAGTGAGACCAGCAAAATCTTCATTTCAACATGACAACCAGAAAGAAAACATCCTATACTCGCAAGCATTCCCTAGTAGTCGATACATCGCTGCTTTTCTGTGCATGTGAACAACGGTGGGGTGTTCTGCTGCGGTCCAAAGCTGTTATCGAGCTTGGCTTGACCAGTTCCATCAGTCCTAGGGCCTGTTGTTCAGGTGCTGAGAATTTCCAAATCGAAGCTTGTTAAAAAAAAAAAAAAAGGGTTTAGATGTTGATTGCAAGATTACAAAATCAATTGTATCATATCCTCAGAGTAGAAATGTGATAACGCTCATTGCTTTTAAAATTTCTCCCATACAAGTGTTCTCTTGCGTGGCCCCTATGTTTGCATGGAATGGAATTTTTAAGAACCTATTATCAAGTGAATCACACCGATGATTGTTAAAGAGTACGAGTGATGCAAGATTTAAGGATGGAGCTGTCGACTGGGGCAAATCGCTTTCATAGAGTGATATCTCGGATTTTATTGTTTCATTATGGGGATGTTATTTGATGACCATTTATATATTTCTAGTTCTTTTTCCGGGCCAGTATATATATTCAAAAGCCTAGAAATTCAATTGGGCATTTGTCAATTGCCGAAGTCGGCCTGTGAGATTTTTTCCTCTCCATTCACATCATATGGGAGTTCACTAGATGTGGGCTGCGGGAAAAAATGGAACTACTGATTCTTTCAATTTGTTTTATGTTAATTGGAAATTGAAAGGTCTTGCGGCTCTATCCGGACACACACGCCGCTTTACCGCCGCTTGCATCGGCGGTAAACAGGCATTTTCCGGTTTTCCTCCACTCTGGGAGGAGGAAAACTGGAAATTGCAGCTTTACCGCCGCTCTCGTCGGCGGTAAAGTGGACCTTCCAGTTTTCCTCCGCTCTGAGAGGAGGGAAACTGGCAATTGCAGCTTTACCGCCGCTCCCATCGGCGGTAAAGTCGGTTTTCCAGTTTTCCTCCGCTCTGAGAGGAGGAAAACTGGAAATTGCACTTATGCTGCGGGTACATGTCTCGGAAATCATTCAATCCGATTTTTTAATCCTCTTTTCCCTTCTTTTGCTTGTTGTTGGGCCATGGGCCGGGGCGTAGTTCCACAAAATGAAGGATGGACATGTGTGAATAACAATTGGGTGAAATAATTTCAAATCACGACAAAACCACAATAAGTCGAATTTCTCTCGTAATTGCCCTTCACTTTACTTAACAAGCGAAGTAAGCTAACCAGAACCGTTACCTTAAAAAACCAGAGATCCCGGTATCTACGATTGAGAATATAAGTGAGACCGGCAAAATCTTCATTTCAACATG
Source organism: Persea americana (assembly GCA_029852735.1). Lineage (NCBI taxonomy): Eukaryota > Viridiplantae > Streptophyta > Magnoliopsida > Laurales > Lauraceae > Persea > Persea americana. The sequence continues at coordinate 7,915,342 of CM056812.1, forward strand.
ACAACCAGAAAGAAAACATCCTACACTCGCAAGCATTCCCTAGTAGTCGATACATCGCTGCTTTTTTGTGCATGTGAACAACTATGGGGTGTTCTGCTGCGGTCCAAAGCTGTTATCGAGCTTGGCTTGACCAGTTCCATCAGTCCTAGGGCCTGTTGTTCAGGTCCTGAGAATTTCCAAATCCAAGCTTGTAAAAAAAAAAAAAAAAAAAAGGGTTTAGATGTTGATTGCAAGATTACAAAATCAATTGTGTCATATCCTCAGAGTAGAAATGTGATAACGCTCAATGCTTTTAAAATTTCTCCCATAAAAGTGTTCTCTTGCGTGGCCCCTAAGTTTGCATGGAATGGAATTTTTAAGAACCTATTATCAAGTGAATCACACCGATTATCGTTAAAGTGTAAGAGTGATGCAAGATTTAAGGATGGAGCTGTAGACAGGGGCAAATCGCTTTAATAGAGTGATATCTCGGATTTTATTGTTTTATTATGGCGATGTTATTTGATGACCATTTATATATTTCTACTTCTATTTCCGGGCCAATATATATATTCAAAAGCCTAGAAATTCAATTGGGCATTTGTCAATTGTCGAAGTCGGCCTGTGAGATTTTTTCCTCTCCATTCACATCATATGGGAGTTCACTAGATGTGGGCTGCGGGGAAAAACGGAACTACTGATTCTTTCAATTTGTTTTATGTTAATTGGAAATTGAAAGGTCTTGCGGCTCTATTCGGACACACACGCTGCTATACCGCCGCTTGCATCGGCGGTAAACTGGCATTTTCCGGTTTTCCTCCACTCTGAGAGGAGGAAAACTGGAAATCGCAGCTTTACCGCCGCTCTCGTCGGCGGTAAAGTGGAACTTCCAGTTTTCCTTCGCTCTGAGAGGAGGGAAACTGGCAATTGCAGCTTTACCGCCGCTCCCATCGGCGGTAAAGTCGGTTTTCCAGTTGTCCTCCGCTCTGAGAGGAGGAAAACTGGAAATTGCACTTATGCTGCGGGTACATATCTCGCAAATCATTCAATCCGATTTTTTAATCCTCTTTTCCCTTCTTTTGCTTGTTGTTGGGCCATGGGCCGGGGCGTAGTTCCACAAAATGAAGGATGGACTTGTGTGAATAACAATTGGGTGAAATAATTTCAAATCACGACAAAACCACAATAAGTCGAATGTCTCTCGTAATTGCCCTTCACTTTACTTAACAAGCGAAGTAAGCTAACCAGAACCGTTACCTTAAAAAACCAGAGATCCCGGTATCTACGATTGAGAATATAAGTGAGACCGGCAAAATCTTCATTTCAACATGACAACCAGAAAGAAAACATCCTACACTCGCAAGCATTCCCTAGCAGTCGATACATCGCTGCTTTTCTGTGCATGTGAACAACTATGGGGTGTTCTGCTGCGGTCCAAAGCTGTTATCGAGCTTGGCTTGACCAGTTCCATCAGTCCTAGGGCCTGTTGTTCAGGTCCTGAGAATTTCCAAATCTAAGCTTGTAAAAAAAAAATAAAAAAAATAGGGTTTAGATGTTGATTGCAAGATTACAAAATCAATTGTGTCATTGCCTCAGAGTAGAAATGTGATAACGCTCAATGCTTTTAAAATTTCACCCATACAAGTGTTCTCTTGCGTGGCCCCTAAGTTTGCAAGGAATGGAATTTTTAAGAACCTATTATCAAGTGAATCACACCGATGATCGTTAAAGAGTACGAGTGATGCAAGATTTAAGGATGGAGCTGTAGACAGGGGCAAATCGCTTTAATAGAGTGATATCTCGGATTTTATTGTTTCATTATGGGGATGTTATTTGATGACCATTTATATATTTCTACTTCTATTTCCGGGCCAGTATATATATTCAAAAGCCTAGAAATTCAATTGGGCATTTGTCAATTGCCGAAGTCGGCCTGTGAGATTTTTTCCTCTCCATTCACATCATATGGGAGTTCACTAGATGTGGGCTGCGGGGAAAAACGGAACTACTGATTCTTTCAATTTGTTTTATGTTAATTGGAAATTGAAAGGTCTTGCGGGTCTATTCGGACACACACGCAGCTATACCGCCGCTTGCATCGGCGGTAAACTGGCATTTTCCGGTTTTCCTCCACTCTGAGAGGAGGAAAACTGGAAATTGCAGCTTTACCGCCGCTCTCGTCGGCGGTAAAGTGGACCTTCCAGTTTTCCTCCGCTCTGAGAGGAGGGAAACTGGCAATTGCAGCTTTACCGCCGCTACCATCGGCGGTAAAGTCGGTTTTCCAGTTTTCCTCCGCTCTGAGAGGAGGAAAACTGGAAATTGCACTTATGCTGCGGGTACTTGTCTCGGAAATCATTCAATCCGATTTTTTAATCCTCTTTTCCCTTCTTTTGCTTTTTTGTTGGGCCATGAGCCGGGGCGTAGTTCCACAAAATGAAGGATGGACATGTGTGAATAACAATCGGGTGAAATAATTTCAAATCACGACAAAACCACAATAAGTCGAATGTCTCTCGTAATTGCCCTTCACTTTACTTAACAAGCGAAGTAAGCTAACCAGAACCGTTACCTTAAAAAACCAGAGATCCCGGTATCTACGATTGAGAATATAAGTGAGACCGGCAAAATCTTCATTTCAACATGACAACCAGAAAGAAAACATCCTACACTCGCAAGCATTCCCTAGCAGTCGATACATCGCTGCTTTTCTGTGCATGTGAACAACTATGGGGTGTTCTGCTGCGGTCCAAAGCTGTTATCGAGCTTGGCTTGACCAGTTCCATCAGTCCTAGGGCCTGTTGTTCAGGTCCTGAGAATTTCCAAATCTAAGCTTGTAAAAAAAAAATAAAAAAAATAGGGTTTAGATGTTGATTGCAAGATTACAAAATCAATTGTGTCATTGCCTCAGAGTAGAAATGTGATAACGCTCAATGCTTTTAAAATTTCACCCATACAAGTGTTCTCTTGCGTGGCCCCTAAGTTTGCAAGGAATGGAATTTTTAAGAACCTATTATCAAGTGAATCACACCGATGATCGTTAAAGAGTACGAGTGATGCAAGATTTAAGGATGGAGCTGTAGACAGGGGCAAATCGCTTTAATAGAGTGATATCTCGGATTTTATTGTTTCATTATAGGGATGTTATTTGATGACCATTTATATATTTCTACGTCTATTTCCGGGCCAGTATATATATTCCACAGCCTAGAAATTCAATTGGGCATTTGTCAATTGCCGAAGTCGGCCTGTGAGATTTTTTCCTCTCCATTCACATCATATGGGAGTTCACTAGATGTGGGCTGCGGGGAAAAACGGAACTACTGATTCTTTCAATTTGTTTTATGTTAATTGGAAATTGAAAGGTCTTGCGGGTCTATTCGGACACACACGCAGCTATACCGCCGCTTGCATCGGCGGTAAACTGGCATTTTCCGGTTTTCCTCCACTCTGAGAGGAGGAAAACGGGAAATTGCAGCTTTACCGCCGCTCTCGTCGGCGGTAAAGTGGACCTTCCAGTTTTCCTCCGCTCTGAGAGGAGGGAAACTGGCAATTGCAGCTTTACCGCCGCTACCATCGGCGGTAAAGTCGGTTTTCCAGTTTTCCTCCGCTCTGAGAGGAGGAAAACTGGAAATTGCACTTATGCTGCGGGTACATGTCTCGGAAATCATTCAATCCGATTTTTTAATCCTCCTTTCCCTTCTTTTGCTTGTTGTTGGGCCATGGGCCGGGGCGTAGTTCCACAAAATGAAGGATGGACATGTGTGAATAACAATTGGGTGAAATAATTTCAAATCACGACAAAACCACAATAAGTCGAATGTCTCTCGTAATTGCCCTTCACTTTACTTAACAAGCGAAGTAAGCTAACCAGAACCGTTACCTTAAAAAACCAGAGATCCCGGTATCTACGATTGAGAATATAAGTGAGACCGGCAAAATCTTCATTTCAACATGACAACCAGAAAGAAAACATCCTACACTCGCAAGCATTCCCTAGCAGTCGATACATCGCTGCTTTTCTGTGCATGTGAACAACTATGGGGTGTTCTGCTGCGGTCCAAAGCTGTTATCGAGCTTGGCTTGACCAGTTCCATCAGTCCTAGGGCCTGTTGTTCAGGTCCTGAGAATTTCCAAATCTAAGCTTGTAAAAAAAAAAAAAAAAAATAGGGTTTAGATGTTGATTGCAAGATTACAAAATCAATTGTGTCATTGCCTCAGAGTAGAAATGTGATAACGCTCAATGCTTTTAAAATTTCACACATACAAGTGTTCTCTTGCGTGGCCCCTAAGTTTGCATGGAATGGAATTTTTAAGAACCTATTATCAAGTGAATCACACCGATGATCGTTAAAGAGTACGAGTGATGCAAGATTTAAGGATGGAGCTGTAGACAGGGGCAAATCGCTTTAATAGAGTGATATCTCGGATTTTATTGTTTCATTATGGGGATGTTATTTGATGACCATTTATATATTTCTACTTCTATTTCCGGGCCAGTATATATATTCAAAAGCCTAGAAATTCAATTGGGCATTTGTCAATTGCCGAAGTCGGCCTGTGAGATTTTTTCCTCTCCATTCACATCATATGGGAGTTCACTAGATGTGGGCTGCGGGAAAAAACGGAACTACTGATTATTTCAATTTGTTTTATGTTCAATGGTAATTGAAAGGTCTCACGGCTCTATTCGGACACACACGCAGCTTTACCGCCGCTTGCATCGGCGGTAAACTGGCGTTTTCCGGTTTTCCTCCACTCTGAGAGGAGGAAAACTGGAAATTGCAGCTTTACCGCAGCTCTCGTCGGCGGTAAAGTGGACCTTCCAGTTTTCCTCCGCTCTGAGAGGAGGGAAACTGGCAATTGCAGCTTTACCGCCGCTCCCATCGGCGGTAAAGTCGGTTTTCCAGTTTTCCTCCGCTCTGAGAGGAGGAAAACTGGAAATTGCACTTATGCTGCGGGTACATGTCTCGGAAATCATTCAATCCGATTTTTTAATCCTCTTTTTCCTTCTTTTGCTTGTTGTTGGGCCATGGGCCGGGGCGTAGTTCCACAAAATGAAGGATGGACATGTGTGAATAACAATTGGGTGAAATAATTTCAAATCACGACAAAACCACAATAAGTCGAATGTCTCTCGTAATTGCCCTTCACTTTACTTAACAAGCGAAGTAAGCTAACCAGAACCGTTACCTTAAAAAACCAGAGATCCCGGTATCTACGATTGAGAATATAAGTGAGACCGGCAAAATCTTCATTTCAACATGACAACCAGAAAGAAAACATCCTACACTCGCAAGCATTCCCTAGCAGTCGATACATCGCTGCTTTTCTGTGCATGTGAACAACTATGGGGTGTTCTGCTGCGGTCCAAAGCTGTTATCGAGCTTGGCTTGACCAGTTCCATCAGTCCTAGGGCCTGTTGTTCAGGTCCTGAGAATTTCCAAATCTAAGCTTGTAAAAAAAAAAAAAAAAAAATAGGGTTTAGATGTTGATTGCAAGATTACAAAATCAATTGTGTCATTGCCTCAGAGTAGAAATGTGATAACGCTCAATACTTTTAAAATTTCACCCATACAAGTGTTCTCTTGCGTGGCCCCTAAGTTTGCATGGAATGGAGTTTTTAAGAACCTATTATCAAGTGAATCACACCGATGATCGTTAAAGAGTACGAGTGATGCAAGATTTAAGGATGGAGCTGTAGACAGGGGCAAATCGCTTTAATAGAGTGATATCTCGGATTTTATTGTTTCATTATGGGGATGTTATTTGATGACCATTTATATATTTCTACGTCTATTTCCGGGCCAGTATATATATTCAAAAGACTAGAAATTCAATTGGGCATTTGTCAATTGCCGAAGTCGGCCTGTGAGATTTTTTCCCCTCCATTCACATCATATGGGAGTTCGCTAGATGTGGGCTGTGGGAAAAAACGGAACTACTGATTCTTTCAATTTGTTTTATGTTAATTGGAAATTGAAAGGTCTTGCGGGTCTATTCGGACACACACGCAGCTATACCGCCGCTTGCATCGGCGGTAAAATGGCATTTTCCGGTTTTCCTGCACTCTGAGAGGACAACTGGAAATTGCAGCTTTACCGACGCTCTCGTCGGCGGTAAAGTGGACCTTCCAGTTTTCATCCGCTCTGAGAGGAGGGAAACTGGCAATTGCAGCTTTACCGCCGCTCCCATCTGCGGTAAAGTCGGTTCTCCAGTTTTCCTCCGCTCTGAGAGGAGGAAAACTGGAAATTGCACTTATGCTGCGGGTACATGTGTCGGAAATCATTCAATCCGATTTTTTAATCCTCTTTTCCCTTCTTTTGCTTGTTGTTGGGCCATGGGCCGGGGCGTAGTTCCACAAAATGAAGGATGGACATGTGTGAATAACAATTGGGTGAAATAATTTCAAATCACAACAAAACCACAATAAGTCGAATGTCTCTCGTAATTGCCCGTCACTTTACTTAACAAGCGAAGTAAGCTAACCAGAACCGTTACCTTAAAAAACCAGAGATCCCGGTATTTACGATTGAGAATATAAGTGAGACCAGCAAAATCTTCATTTCAACATGACAACCAGAAAGAAAACATCCTATACTCGCAAGCATTCCCTAGTAGTCGATACATCGCTGCTTTTCTGTGCTTGTGAACAACTGTGGGGTGTTCTGCTGCGGTCCAAAGCTGTTATCGAGCTTGGCTTGACCAGTTCCATCAGTCCTAGGGCCTGTTGTTCAGGTCCTGAGAATTTCCAAATCGAAGCTTGTTAAAAAAAAAAAAAAAAAAGGGTTTAGATGTTGATTGCAAGATTACAAAATCAATTGTGTCATATCCTCAGAGTAGAAATGTGATAACGCTCAATGCTTTTAAAATTTCACCCATACAAGTGTTCTCTTGCGTGGCCCCTAAGTTTGCATGGAATGGAATTTTTAAGAACCTATTATCAAGTGAATCACACCGATTATCGTTAAAGTGTAAGAGTGATGCAAGATTTAAGGATGGAGCTGTAGACAGGGGCAAATCGCTTTAATAGAGTGATATCTCGGATTTTATTGTTTCATTATGGGGATGTTATTTGATGACCATTTATATATTTCTACTTCTATTTCCGGGCCAGTATATATATTCAAAAGCCTAGAAATTCAATTGGGCATTTGTCAATTGTCGAAGTCGGCCAGTGAGATTTTTTCCTCTCCATTCACACCATATGGGAGTTCACTAGATGTGGGCTGCGGGAAAAAATGGAACTACTGATTCTTTCAATTTGTTTTATGTTAATTGGAAATTGAAAGGTCTTGCGGCTCTATTCGGACACACACGCAGCTATACCGCCGCTTGCATCGGCGGTAAACTGGCATTTTCCGGTTTTCCTCCACTCTGAGAGGAGGAAAACTGGAAATTGCAGCTTTACCGCCGCTCTCGTCGGCGGTAAAGTGGACCTTCCAGTTTTCCTCCGCTCTGAGAGGAGGAAAACTGGCAATTGCAGTTTTACCGCCGCTCTCATCGGCGGTAAAGTCGGTTCTCCAGTTTTCCTCCGCTCTGAGAGGAGGAAAACTGGAAATTGCACTTATGCTGCGGGTACATGTGTCGGAAATCATTTAATCCGATTTTTTAATCCTCTTTTCCCTTCTTTTGCTTGTTGTTGGGCCATGGGCCGGGGCGTAGTTCCACAAAATGAAGGATGGACATGTGTGAATAACAATTGGGTGAAATAATTTCAAATCACTACAAAACCACAATAAATCGAATGTCTCTCGTAATTGCCCGTCACTTTACTTAACAAGCGAAGTAAGCTAACCAGAACCGTTACCTTAAAAAACCAGAGATCCCGGTATCTACGATTGAGAATATAAGTGAGACCAGAAAATCTTCAGTTCAACATGACAACCAGAAAGAAAACATCCTATACTCGCAAGCATTCCCTAGTAGTCGATACATCAAAGCTTTTCTGTGCATGTGAACAACTATGGGGTGTTCTGCTGCGGTCCAAAGCTGTTATCGAGCTTGGCTTGACCAGTTCCATCAGTCCTAGGGCCTGTTGTTCAGGTCTTGAGAATTTCCAAATCCAAGCTTGTAATAAAAAAAAAAAAAAGGGGTTTAGATGTCCATTGCAAGATTACAAAATCAATTGTGTCATATCCTCAGAGTAGAAATGTGATAACGCTCAATGCTTTTAAAATTTCTCCCATAAAAGTGTTCTCTTGCGTGGCCCCTAAGTTTGCATGCAATGGAATTTTTAAGAACCTATTATCAAGTGAATCACACCGATTATCGTTAAAGTGTACGAGTGATGCAAGATTTAAGGATGGAGCTGTATACAGGGGCAAATCGCTTTAATAGAGTGATATCTCGGATTTTATTGTTTTATTATGGGGATGTTATTTGATGACCATTTATATATTTCTACTTCTATTTCCGGGCCAATATATATATTCAAAAGCCTAGAAATTCAATTGGGCATTTGTCAATTGTCGAAGTCGGCCTGTGAGATTTTTTCCTCTCCATTCACATCATATGGGAGTTCACTAGATGTGGGCTGCGGGGAAAAACGGAACTACTGATTCTTTCAATTTGTTTTATGTTAATTGGAAATTGAAAGGTCTTGCGGCTCTATTCGGACACACACGCAGCTATACCGCCGCTTGCATCGGCGGTAAACTGGCATTTTCCGGTTTTCCTCCACTCTGAGAGGAGGAAAACTGGAAATTGCAGTTTTACCGCCGCTCTCGTCGGCGGTAAAGTGGACCTTCCAGTTTTCCTCCGCTCTGAGAGGAGGGAAACTGGCAATTGCAGCTTTACCGCCGCTCCCATCGGCGGTAAAGTCGGTTTTCCAGTTTTCCTCCGCTCTGAGAGGAGGAAAACTGGAAATTGCACTTATGCTGCGGGTACATGTCTCGGAAATCATTCAATCCGATTTTTTAATCCTCTTTTCCCTTCTTTTGCTTGTTGTTGGGGCATGGGCCGGGGCGTAGTTCCACAAAATGAAGGATGGACATGTGTGAATAACAATTGGGTGAAATAATTTCAAATCACGACAAAACCACAATAAGTCGAATGTCTCTCGTAATTGCCCTTCACTTTACTTAACAAGCGAAGTAAGCTTACCAGAACCGTTACCTTAAAAAACCAGAGATCCCGGTATCTACGATTGAGAATATAAGTGAGACCGGCAAAATCTTCATTTCAACATGACAACCAGAAAGAAAACATCCTACACTCGCAAGCATTCCCTAGCAGTCGATACATCGCTGCTTTTCTGTGCATGTGAACAACTATGGGGTGTTCTGCTGCGGTCCAAAGCTGTTATCGAGCTTGGCTTGACCAGTTCCATCAGTCCTAGGGCCTGTTGTTCAGGTCCTGAGAATTTCCAAATCTAAGCTTGTAAAAAAAAAAAAAAAAAAATAGGGTTTAGATGTTGATTGCAAGATTACAAAATCAATTGTGTCATTGCCTCAGAGTAGAAATGTGATAACGCTCAATGCTTTTAAAATTTCACCCATACAAGTGTTCTCTTGCGTGGCCCCTAAGTTTGCATGGAATGGAATTTTTAAGAACCTATTATCAAGTGAATCACACCGATGATCGTTAAAGAGTACGAGTGATGCAAGATTTAAGGATGGAGCTGTAGACAGGGGCAAATCGCTTTAATAGAGTGATATCTCGGATTTTATTGTTTCATTATGGGGATGTTATTTGATGACCATTTATATATTTCTACTTCTATTTCCGGGCCAGTATATATATTCAAAAGCCTAGAAATTCAATTGGGCATTTGTCAATTGCCGAAGTCGGCCTGTGAGATTTTTTCCCCTCCATTCACATCATATGGGAGTTCGCTAGATGTGGGCTGTGGGAAAAAACGGAACTACTGATTCTTTCAATTTGTTTTATGTTAATTGGAAATTGAAAGGTCTTGCGGCTCTATTCGGACACACACGCATCTTTACCGCCGCTTGCATCGGCGGTAAAATGGCTTTTTCCGGTTTTCCTGCACTCTGAGAGGAGGAAAACTGGAAATTGCAGCTTTACCGACGCTCTCGTCGACGGTAAAGTAGACCTTCCAGTTTTCATCCGCTCTGAGAGGAGGGAAACTGGCAATTGCAGCTTTACCGCCGCTCCCATCTGCGGTAAAGTCGGTTCTCCAGTTTTCCTCCGCTCTGAGAGGAGGAAAACTGGAAATTGCACTTATGCTGCGGGTACTTGTGTCGGAAATCATTCAATCCGATTTTTTAATCCTCTTTTCCCTTCTTTTGCTTGTTGTTGGGCCATGGGCCGGGGCGTAGTTCCACAAAATGAAGGATGGACATGTGTGAATAACAATTGGGTGAAATAATTTCAAATCACAACAAAACCACAATAAGTCGAATGTCTCTCGTAATTGCCCGTCACTTTACTTAACAAGCGAAGTAAGCTAACCAGAACCGTTACCTTAAAAACCAGAGATCCCGGTATTTACGATTGAGAATATAAGTGAGACCAGCAAAATCTTCATTTCAACATGACAACCAGAAAGAAAACATCCTATACTCGCAAGCATTCCCTAGTAGTCGATACATCGCTGCTTTTCTGTGCTTGTGAACAACTGTGGGGTGTTCTGCTGCGGTCCAAAGCTGTTATCGAGCTTGGCTTGACCAGTTCCATCAGTCCTAGGGCCTGTTGTTCAGGTCCTGAGAATTTCCAAATCGAAGCTTGTTAAAAAAAAAAAAAAAAAAGGGTTTAGATGTTGATTGCAAGATTACAAAATCAATTGTGTCATATCCTCAGAGTAGAAATGTGATAACGCTCAATGCTTTTAAAATTTCACCCATACAAGTGTTCTCTTGCGTGGCCCCTAAGTTTGCATGGAATGGAATTTTTAAGAACCTATTATCAAGTGAATCACACCGATTATCGTTAAAGTGTAAGAGTGATGCAAGATTTAAGGATGGAGCTGTAGACAGGGGCAAATCGCTTTAATAGAGTGATATCTCGGATTTTATTGTTTCATTATGGGGATGTTATTTGATGACCATTTATATATTTCTACTTCTATTTCCGGGCCAGTATATATATTCAAAAGCCTAGAAATTCAATTGGGCATTTGTCAATTGTCGAAGTCGGCCAGTGAGATTTTTTCCTCTCCATTCACACCATATGGGAGTTCACTAGATGTGGGCTGCGGGAAAAAATGGAACTACTGATTCTTTCAATTTGTTTTATGTTAATTGGAAATTGAAAGGTCTTGCGGCTCTATTCGGACACACACGCAGCTATACCGCCGCTTGCATCGGCGGTAAACTGGCATTTTCCGGTTTTCCTCCACTCTGAGAGGAGGAAAACTGGAAATTGCAGCTTTACCGCCGCTCTCGTCGGCGGTAAAGTGGACCTTCCAGTTTTCCTCCGCTCTGAGAGGAGGAAAACTGGCAATTGCAGTTTTACCGCCGCTCTCATCGGCGGTAAAGTCGGTTCTCCAGTTTTCCTCCGCTCTGAGAGGAGGAAAACTGGAAATTGCACTTATGCTGCGGGTACATGTGTCGGAAATCATTTAATCCGATTTTTTAATCCTCTTTTCCCTTCTTTTGCTTGTTGTTGGGCCATGGGCCGGGGCGTAGTTCCACAAAATGAAGGATGGACATGTGTGAATAACAATTGGGTGAAATAATTTCAAATCACTACAAAACCACAATAAATCGAATGTCTCTCGTAATTGCCCGTCACTTTACTTAACAAGCGAAGTAAGCTAACCAGAACCGTTACCTTAAAAAACCAGAGATCCCGGTATCTACGATTGAGAATATAAGTGAGACCAGAAAATCTTCAGTTCAACATGACAACCAGAAAGAAAACATCCTATACTCGCAAGCATTCCCTAGTAGTCGATACATCAAAGCTTTTCTGTGCATGTGAACAACTATGGGGTGTTCTGCTGCGGTCCAAAGCTGTTATCGAGCTTGGCTTGACCAGTTCCATCAGTCCTAGGGCCTGTTGTTCAGGTCTTGAGAATTTCCAAATCCAAGCTTGTAATAAAAAAAAAAAAAAGGGGTTTAGATGTCCATTGCAAGATTACAAAATCAATTGTGTCATATCCTCAGAGTAGAAATGTGATAACGCTCAATGCTTTTAAAATTTCTCCCATAAAAGTGTTCTCTTGCGTGGCCCCTAAGTTTGCATGCAATGGAATTTTTAAGAACCTATTATCAAGTGAATCACACCGATTATCGTTAAAGTGTACGAGTGATGCAAGATTTAAGGATGGAGCTGTATACAGGGGCAAATCGCTTTAATAGAGTGATATCTCGGATTTTATTGTTTTATTATGGGGATGTTATTTGATGACCATTTATATATTTCTACTTCTATTTCCGGGCCAATATATATATTCAAAAGCCTAGAAATTCAATTGGGCATTTGTCAATTGTCGAAGTCGGCCTGTGAGATTTTTTCCTCTCCATTCACATCATATGGGAGTTCACTAGATGTGGGCTGCGGGGAAAAACGGAACTACTGATTCTTTCAATTTGTTTTATGTTAATTGGAAATTGAAAGGTCTTGCGGCTCTATTCGGACACACACGCAGCTATACCGCCGCTTGCATCGGCGGTAAACTGGCATTTTCCGGTTTTCCTCCACTCTGAGAGGAGGAAAACTGGAAATTGCAGCTTTACCGCCGCTCTCGTCGGCGGTAAAGTGGACCTTCCAGTTTTCCTCCGCTCTGAGAGGAGGGAAACTGGCAATTGCAGCTTTAGCGCCGCTCCCATCGGCGGTAAAGTCGGTTTTCCAGTTTTCCTCCGCTCTGAGAGGAGGAAAACTGGAAATTGCACTTATGCTGCGGGTACATGTCTCGGAAATCATTCAATCCGATTTTTTAATCCTCTTTTCCCTTCTTTTGCTTGTTGTTGGGGCATGGGCCGGGGCGTAGTTCCACAAAATGAAGGATGGACATGTGTGAATAACAATTGGGTGAAATAATTTCAAATCACGACAAAACCACAATAAGTCGAATGTCTCTCGTAATTGCCCTTCACTTTACTTAACAAGCGAAGTAAGCTTACCAGAACCGTTACCTTAAAAAACCAGAGATCCCGGTATCTACGATTGAGAATATAAGTGAGACCGGCAAAATCTTCATTTCAACATGACAACCAGAAAGAAAACATCCTACACTCGCAAGCATTCCCTAGTAGTCGATACATCGCTGCTTTTCTGTGCATGTGAACAACTAAGGGGTGTTCTGCTGCGGTCCAAAGCTGTTATCGAGCTTGGCTTGACCAGTTCCATCAGTCCTACGCCCTGTTGTTCAGGTCCTGAGAATTTCCAAATCCAAGCTTGTAAAAAAAAAAAAAAAAAAAAAAGGGTTTAGATGTTGATTGCAAGATTACAAAATCAATTGTGTCATATCCTCAGAGTAGAAATGTGATAACGCTCAATGCTTTTAAAATTTCTCCCATAAAAGTGTTCTCTTGCGTGGCCCCTAAGTTTGCATGTAATGGAATTTTTAAGAACCTATTATCAAGTGAATCACACCGATTATCGTTAAAGAGTACGAGTGATGCAAGATTTAAGGATGGAGCTGTAGACAGGGGCAAATCGCTTTAATAGAGTGATATCTCGGATTTTATTGTTTCATTATGGGGATGTTATTTGATGACCATTTATATATTTCTACTTCTATTTCCGGGCCAGTATATATATTAAAAAAGCCTAGAAATTCAATTGGGCATTTGTCAATTGCCGAAGTCGGCCTGTGAGATTTTTTCCTCTCCATTCACATCAAATGGGAGTTCACTAGATGTGGGCTGCGGGAAAAAACGGAACGACTGATTATTTCAATTTGTTTTATGTTCAATGGTAATTGAAAGGTCTCACGGCTCTATTCGGACACACACGCAGCTTTACCGCCGCTTGTATCGGCGGTAAACTGGCGTTTTCCAGTTTTCCTCCACTCTGAGAGGAGGAAAACTGGAAATTGCAGCTTTACCGCCGCTCTCGTCGGCGGTAAAGTGGACCTTTCAGTTTTCCTCCGCTCTGAGAGGAGGGAAACTGGCAATTGCAACTTTACCGCCGCTCCCATCAGCGGTAAAGTCGGTTTTCCAGTTTTCCTCCGCTCTGAGAGGAGGAAAACTGGAAATTGCACTTATGCTGCGGGTACATGTCTTGGAAATCATTCAATCCGATTTTTTAATCCTCTTTTCCTTTCTTTTGCTTGTTGTTGGGGCATGGGTCGGGGCGTAGTTCCACAAAATGAAGGATGGACATGTGTGAATAACAATTGGGTGAAATAATTTCAAATCACGACAAAACCACAATAAGTCGAATGTCTCTCGTAATTGCCCTTCACTTTACTTAACAAGCGAAGTAAGCTAACCAGAACCGTTACCTTAAAAAACCAGAGATCCCGGTATCTACGATTGAGAATATAAGTGAGACCGGCAAAATCTTCATTTCAACATGACAACCAGAAAGAAAACATCCTACACTCGCAAGCATTCCCTAGTAGTCGATACATCGCTGCTTTTCTGTGCATGTGAACAACTAAGGGGTGTTCTGCTGCGGTCCAAAGCTGTTATCGAGCTTGGCTTGACCAGTTCCATCAGTCCTAGGGCCTGTTGTTCAGGTCCTGAGAATTTCCAAATCCAAGCTTGTAAAAAAAAAAAAAAAAAAAAAAAGGGTTTAGATGTTGATTGCAAGATTACAAAATCAATTGTGTCATATCCTCAGAGTAGAAATGTGATAACGCTCAATGCTTTTAAAATTTCTCCCATAAAAGTGTTCTCTTGCGTGGCCCCTAAGTTTGCATGGAATGGAATTTTTAAGAACCTATTATCAAGTGAATCACACCGATTATCGTTAAAGTGTAAGAGTGATGCAAGATTTAAGGATGGAGCTGTAGACAGGGGCAAATCGCTTTAATAGTGTGATATCTCGGATTTTATTGTTTCATTATGGGGATGTTATTTGATGACCATTTATATATTTCTACTTCTATTTCCGGGCCAGTATATATATTCAAAAGCCTAGAAATTCAATTGGGCATTTGTCAATTGTCGAAGTCGGCCAGTGAGATTTTTTCCTCTCCATTCACACCATATGGGAGTTCACTAGATGTGGGCTGCGGGAAAAAACGGAACTACTGATTCTTTCAATTTGTTTTATGTTAATTGGAAATTGAAAGGTCTTGCGGCTCTATTCGGACACACACGCAGCTATACCGCCGCTTGCATCGGCGGTAAACTGGCATTTTCCGGTTTTCCTCCACTCTGAGAGGAGGAAAACTGGAAATTGCAGCTTTACCGCCGCTCTCGTCGGCGGTAAAGTGGACCTTCTAGTTTTCCTCCGCTCTGAGAGGAGGAAAACTGGCAATTGCAGTTTTACCGCCGCTCCCATCGGCGGTAAAGTCGGTTCTCCAGTTTTCCTCCGCTCTGAGAGGAGGAAAACTGGAAATTGCACTTATGCTGCGGGTACATGTGTCGGACATCATTTAATCCGATTTTTTAATCCTCTTTTCCCTTCTTTTGCTTGTTGTTGGGCCATGGGCCGGGGCGTAGTTCCACAAAATGAAGGATGGACATGTGTGAATAACAATTGGGTGAAATAATTTCAAATCACTACAAAACCACAATAAATCGAATGTCTCTCGTAATTGCCCGTCACTTTACTTAACAAGCGAAGTAAGCTAACCAGAACCGTTACCTTAAAAAACCAGAGATCCCGGTATCTACGATTGAGAATATAAGTGAGACCAGCAAAATCTTCAGTTCAACATGACAACCAGAAAGAAAACATCCTATACTCGCAAGCATTCCCTAGTAGTCGATACATCGCTGCTTTTCTGTGCATGTGAACAACTATGGGGTGTTCTGCTGCGGTCCAAAGCTGTTATCGAGCTTGGCTTGACCAGTTCCATCAGTCCTACGGCCTGTTGTTCAGGTCCTGAGAATTTCCAAATCCAAGCTTGTAATAAAAAAAAAAAAAAAAGGGGTTTAGATGTCCATTGCAAGATTACAAAATCAATTGTGTCATATCCTCAGAGTAGAAATGTGATAACGCTCAATGCTTTTAAAATTTCTCCCATAAAAGTGTTCTCTTGCGTGGCCCCTAAGTTTGCATGGAATGGAATTTTTAAGAACCTATTATCAAGTGAATCACACCGATTATCGTTAAAGTGTACGAGTGATGCAAGATTTAAGGATGGAGCTGTAGACAGGGGCAAATCGCTTTAATAGAGTGATATCTCGGATTTTATTGTTTTATTATGGGGATGTTATTTGATGACCATTTATATATTTCTACTTCTATTTCCGGGCCAATATATATATTCAAAAGCCTAGAAATTCAATTGGGCATTTGTCAATTGTCGAAGTCGGCCTGTGAGATTTTTTCCTCTCCATTCACATCATATGGGAGTTCACTAGATGTGGGCTGCGGGGAAAAACGGAACTACTGATTCTTTCAATTTGTTTTATGTTAATTGGAAATTGAAAGGTCTTGCGGCTCTATTCGGACACACACGCAGCTATACCGCCGCTTGCATCGGCGGTAAACTGGCATTTTCGGGTTTTCCTCCACTCTGAGAGGAGGAAAACTGGAAATTGCTGCTTTACCGCCGCTCTCGTCGGCGGTAAAGTGGACCTTCCAGTTTTCCTCCGCTCTGAGAGGAGGGAAACTGGCAATTGCAGCTTTACCGCCGCTCCCATCGGCGGTAAAGTCGGTTTTCCAGTTTTCCTCCGCTCTGAGAGGAGGAAAACTAGAAATTGCACTTATGCTGCGGGTACATGTCTCGGAAATCATTCAATCCGATTTTTTAATCCTCTTTTCCCTTCTTTTGCTTGTTGTTGGGCCATGGGCCGGGGCGTAGTTCCACAAAATGAAGGATGGACATGTGTGAATAACAATTGGGTGAAATAATTTCAAATCACGACAAAACCACAATAAGTCGAATGTCTCTCGTAATTGCCCTTCACTTTACTTAACAAGCGAAGTAAGCTAACCAGAACCGTTACCTTAAAAAACCAGAGATCCCGGTATCTACGATTGAGAATATAAGTGAGACCGGCAAAATCTTCATTTCAACATGACAACCAGAAAGAAAACATCCTACACTCGCAAGCATTCCCTAGCAGTCGATACATCGCTGCTTTTCTGTGCATGTGAACAACTATGGGGTGTTCTGCTGCGGTCCAAAGCTGTTATCGAGCTTGGCTTGACCAGTTCCATCAGTCCTAGGGCCTGTTGTTCAGGTCCTGAGAATTTCCAAATCTAAGCTTGTAAAAAAAAAAAAAAAAAATAGGGTTTAGATGTTGATTGCAAGATTACAAAATCAATTGTGTCATTGCCTCAGAGTAGAAATGTGATAACGCTCAATGCTTTTAAAATTTCACCCATACAAGTGTTCTCTTGCGTGGCCCCTAAGTTTGCATGGAATGGAATTTTTAAGAACCTATTATCAAGTGAATCACACCGATGATCGTTAAAGAGTACGAGTGATGCAAGATTTAAGGATGGAGCTGTAGACAGGGGCAAATCGCTTTAATAGAGTGATATCTCGGATTTTATTGTTTCATTATGGGGATGTTATTTGATGACCATTTATATATTTCTACTTCTATTTCCGGGCCAGTATATATATTCAAAAGCCTAGAAATTCAATTGGGCATTTGTCAATTGCCGAAGTCGGCCTGTGAGATTTTTTCCTCTCCATTCACATCATATGGGAGTTCACTAGATGTGGGCTGCAGGAAAAAACGGAACTACTGATTATTTCAATTTGTTTTATGTTCAATGGTAATTGAAAGGTCTCACGGCTCTATTCGGACACACACGCAGCTTTACCGCTGCTTGCATCGGCGGTAAAATGGCGTTTTCCAGTTTTCCTCCACTCTCAGAGGAGGAAAACTGGAAATTGCAGCTTTACCGCCGCTCTCGTCGGCGGTAAAGTGGACCTTCCAGTTTTCCTCCGCTCTGAGAGGAGGGAAACTGGCAATTGCAGTTTTACCGCCGCTCCCATCGGCGGTAAAGTCGGTTTTCCAGTTTTCCTCCGCTCTGAGAGGAGGAAAACTGGAAATTGCACTTATGATGCGGGTACATGTCTCGGAAATCATTCAATCCGATTTTTTAATCCTCTTTTCCCTTCTTTTGCTTGTTGTTGGGCCCTGGGCCGGGGCGTAGTTCCACAAAATGAAGGATGGACATGTGTGAATAACAATTGGGTGAAATAATTTCAAATCACGACAAACCACAAAAAGTCGAATGTCTCTCGTAATTGCCCTTCACTTTACTTAACAAGCGAAGTAAGCTAACCAGAACCGTTACCTTAAAAAACCAGAGATCCCGGTATCTACGATTGAGAATATAAGTGAGACCGGCAAAATCTTCATTTCAACATGACAACCAGAAAGAAAACATCCTACACTCGCAAGCATTCCCTAGTAGTCGATACATCGCTGCTTTTCTGTGCATGTGAACAACTAAGTGGTGTTCTGCTGCGGTCCAAAGCTGTTACCGAGCTTGGCTTGACCAGTTCCATCAGGCCTAGGGCCTGTTGTTCAGGTCCTGAGAATTTCCAAATCCAAGCTTGTAATAAAAAAAAAAAAATGGGGTTTAGATGTCCATTGCAAGATTACAAAATCAATTGTGTCATATCCTCAGAGTAGAAATGTGATAACGCTCAATGCTTTTAAAATTTCTCCCAAAAAAGTGTTCTCTTGCGTGGCCCCTAAGTTTGCATGGAATGGAATTTTTAAGAACCAATTATCAAGTGAATCACACCGATTATCGTTAAAGTGTACGAGTGATGCAAGATTTAAGGATGGAGCTGTATACAGGGGCAAATCGCTTTAATAGAGTGATATCTCGGATTTTATTGTTTTATTATGGGGATGTTATTTGATGACCATTTATATATTTCTACTTCTATTTCCGGGCCAATATATATATTCAAAAGCCTAGAAATTCAATTGGGCATTTGTCAATTGTCGAAGTCGGCCTGTGAGATTTTTTCCTCTCCATTCACATCATATGGGAGTTCACTAGATGTGGGCTGCGGGGAAAAACGGAACTACTGATTCTTTCAATTTGTTTTATGTTAATTGGAAATTGAAAGGTCTTGCGGCTCTATCCGGACACACACGCCGCTTTACCGCCGCTTGCATCGGCGGTAAACAGGCATTTTCCGGTTTTCCTCCACTCTGGGAGGAGGAAAACTGGAAATTGCAGCTTTACCGCCGCTCTCGTCGGCGGTAAAGTGGACCTTCCAGTTTTCCTCCACTCTGAGAGGAGGAAAACTGGCAATTGCCGCTTTACCGCCGCTCCCATCGGCGGTAAAGTCGGTTTGCCAGTTTTCCTCCGCTCTGAGAGGAGGAAAACTGGAAATTGCACTTATGCTGCGGGTACATGTGTTGGAAATCATTCAATCCGATTTTTAATCCTCTTTTCCCTTCTTTTGCTTGTTGTTGGGCCCTGGGCCGGGGCGTAGTTCCACAAAATGAAGGATGGACATGTGTGAATAACAATTGGGTGAAATAATTTCAAATCACGACAAACCACAAAAAGTCGAATGTCTCTCGTAATTGCCCTTCACTTTACTTAACAAGCGAAGTAAGCTAACCAGAACCGTTACCTTAAAAAACCAGAGATCCCGGTATCTACGATTGAGAATATAAGTGAGACCGGCAAAATCTTCATTTCAACATGACAACCAGAAAGAAAACATCCTACACTCGCAAGCATTCCCTAGTAGTCGATACATCGCTGCTTTTCTGTGCATGTGAACAACTAAGTGGTGTTCTGCTGCGGTCCAAAGCTGTTACCGAGCTTGGCTTGACCAGTTCCATCAGTCCTAGGGCCTGTTGTTCAGGTCCTGAGAATTTCCAAATCCAAGCTTGTAAAAAAAAAAAAAAAAAAAAAGGGTTTAGATGTTGATTGCAAGATTACAAAATCAATTGTGTCATATCCTCAGAGTAGAAATGTGATAACGCTCAATGCTTTTAAAATTTCTCCCATAAAAGTGTTCTCTTGCGTGGCCCCTAAGTTTGCATGGAATGGAATTTTTAAGAACCTATTATCAAGTGAATCACACCGATTATCGTTAAAGTGTAAGAGTGAAGCAAGATTTAAGGATGGAGCTGTAGACAGGGGCAAATCTCTTTAATAGAGTGATATCTCGGATTTTATTGTTTCATTATGGGGATGTTATTTGATGACCATTTATATATTTCTACTTCTATTTCCGGGCCAGTATATATATTCAAAAGCCTAGAAATTCAATTGGGCATTTGTCAATTGTCGAAGTCGGCCAGTGAGATTTTTTCCTCTCCATTCACACCATATGGGAGTTCACTAGATGTGGGCTGCGGGAAAAAACGGAACTACTGATTCTTTCAATTTGTTTTATGTTAATTGGAAATTGAAAGGTCTTGCGGCTCTATTCGGACACACACGCAGCTATACCGCCGCTTGCATCGGCGGTAAACTGGCATTTTCCGGTTTTCCTCCACTCTGAGAGGAGGAAAACTGGAAATTGCAGCTTTACCGCCGCTCTCGTCGGCGGTAAAGTGGACCTTCCAGTTTTCCTCCGCTCTGAAAGGAGGAAAACTGGCAATTGCAGTTTTACCGCCGCTCCCATCGGCGGTAAAGTCGGTTCTCCAGTTTTCCTCCGCTCTGAGAGGAGGAAAATTGGAAATTGCACTTATGCTGCGGGTACATGTGTTGGAAATCATTTAATCCGATTTTTTAATCCTCTTTTCCCTTCTTTTGCTTGTTGTTGGGCCATGGGCCGTGGCGTAGTTCCACAAAATGAAGGATGGACATGTGTGAATAACAATTGGGTGAAATAATTTCAAATCACTACAAAACCACAATAAATCGAATGTCTCTCGTAATTGCCCGTCACTTTACTTAACAAGCGAAGTAAGCTAACCAGAACCGTTACCTTAAAAAACCAGAGATCCCGGTATCTACGATTGAGAATATAAGTGAGACCAGCAAAATCTTCAGTTCAACATGACAACCAGAAAGAAAACATCCTATACTCGCAAGCATTCCCTAGTAGTCGATACATCGCTGCTTTTCTGTGCATGTGAACAACTATGGGGTGTTCTGCTGCGATCCAAAGCTGTTATCGAGCTTGGCTTGACCAGTTCCATCAGGCCTAGGGCCTGTTGTTCAGGTCCTGAGAATTTCCAAATCCAAGCTTGTAATAAAAAAAAAAAAAATGGGGTTTAGATGTCCATTGCAAGATTACAAAATCAATTGTGTCATATCCTCAGAGTAGAAATGTGATAACGCTCAATGCTTTTAAAATTTCTCCCAAAAAAGTGTTCTCTTGCGTGGCCCCTAAGTTTGCATGGAATGGAATTTTTAAGAACCAATTATCAAGTGAATCACACCGATTATCGTTAAAGTGTACGAGTGATGCAAGATTTAAGGATGGAGCTGTATACAGGGGCAAATCGCTTTAATAGAGTGATATCTCGGATTTTATTGTTTTATTATGGGGATGTTATTTGATGACCATTTATATATTTCTACTTCTATTTCCGGGCCAATATATATATTCAAAAGCCTAGAAATTCAATTGGGCATTTGTCAATTGTCGAAGTCGGCCAGTGAGATTTTTTCCTCTCCATTCACATCATATGGGAGTTCACTAGATGTGGGCTGCGGGGAAAAACGGAACTACTGATTCTTTCAATTTGTTTTATGTTAATTGGAAATTGAAAGGTCTTGCGGCTCTATTCGGACACACACGCAGCTATACCGCCGCTTGCATCGGCGGTAAACTGGCATTTTCGGGTTTTCCTCCACTCTGAGAGGAGGAAAACTGGAAATTGCAGCTTTACCGCCGCTCTCGTCGGCGGTAAAGTGGACCTTCCAGTTTTCCTCCGCTCTGAGAGGAGGGAAACTGGCAATTGCAGCTTTACCGCCGCTCCCATCGGCGGTAAAGTCGGTTTTCCAGTTTTCCTCCGCTCTGAGAGGAGGAAAACTGGAAATTGCACTTATGCTGCGGGTACATGTCTCGGAAATCATTCAATCCGATTTTTTAATCCTCTTTTCCCTTCTTTTGCTTGTTGTTGGGCCATGGGCCGGGGCGTAGTTCCACAAAATGAAGGATGGACATGTGTGAATAACAATTGGGTGAAATAATTTCAAATCACGACAAAACCACAATAAGTCGAATGTCTCTCGTAATTGCCCTTCACTTTACTTAACAAGCGAAGTAAGCTAACCAGAACCGTTACCTTAAAAAACCAGAGATCCCGGTATCTACGATTGAGAATATAAGTGAGACCGGCAAAATCTTCATTTCAACATGACAACCAGAAAGAAAACATCCTACACTCGCAAGCATTCCCTAGCAGTCGATACATCGCTGCTTTTCTGTGCATGTGAACAACTATGGGGTGTTCTGCTGCGGTCCAAAGCTGTTATCGAGCTTGGCTTGACCAGTTCCATCAGTCCTAGGGCCTGTTGTTCAGGTCCTGAGAATTTCCAAATCTAAGCTTGTAAAAAAAAATAAAAAAAATAGGGTTTAGATGTTGATTGCAAGATTACAAAATCAATTGTGTCATTGCCTCAGAGTAGAAATGTGATAACGCTCAATGCTTTTAAAATTTCACCCATACAAGTGTTCTCTTGCGTGGCCCCTAAGTTTGCATGGAATGGAATTTTTAAGAACCTATTATCAAGTGACTCACACCGATGATCGTTAAAGAGTACGAGTGATGCAAGATTTAAGGATGGAGCTGTAGACAGGGGCAAATCGCTTTAATAGAGTGATATCTCGGATTTTATTGTTTCATTATGGGGATGCTATTTGATGACCATTTATATATTTCTACTTCTATTTCCGGGCCAGTATATATATTCAAAAGCCTAGAAATTCAATTGGGCATTTGTCAATTGCCGAAGTCGGCCTGTGAGATTTTTTCCTCTCCATTCACATCATATGGGAGTTCACTAGATGTGGGCTGCGGGAAAAAACGGAACTACTGATTATTTCAATTTGTTTTATGTTCAATGGTAATTGAAAGGTCTCACGGCTCTATTCGGACACAGACGCAGCTTTACCGCCGCTTGCATCGGCGGTAAACTGGCGTTTTCCAGTTTTCCTCTACTCTGAGAGGAGTAAAACTGGAAATTGCAGCTTTACCGCCGCTCTCGTCGGCGGTAAAGTGGACCTTCCAGTTTTCCTCCGCTCTGAGAGGAGGGAAACTGGCAATTGCAGCTTTACCGCCGCTCCCATCGGCGGTAAAGTCGGTTTTCCAGTTTTCCTCCGCTCTGAGAGGAGGAAAACTGGAAATTGCACTTATGCTGCGGGTACATGTCTCGGAAATCATTCAATCCGATTTTTTAATCCTCTTTTCCCTTCTTTTGCTTGTTGTTGGGCCATGGGCCGGGGTGTAGTTCCACAAAATGAAGGATGGACATGTGTGAATAACAATTGGGTGAAATAATTTCAAATCACGACAAAACCACAATAAGTCGAATGTCTCTCGTAATTGCCCTTCACTTTACTTAACAAGCGAAGTAAGCTAACCAGAACCGTTACCTTAAAAAACCAGAGATCCCGGTATCTACGATTGAGAATATAAGTGAGACCGGCAAAATCTTCATTTCAACATGACAACCAGAAAGAAAACATACTACACTCGCAAGCATTCCCTAGCAGTCGATACATCGCTGCATTTCTGTGCATGTGAACAACTATGGGGTGTTCTGCTGCGGTCCAAAGCTGTTATCGAGCTTGGCTTGACCAGTTCCATCAGTCCTAGGGCCTGTTGTTCAGGTCCTGAGAATTTCCAAATCTATGCTTGTAAAAAAAAAATAAAAAAAATAGGGTTTAGATGTTGATTGCAAGATTACAAAATCAATTGTGTCATTGCCTCAGAGTAGAAATGTGATAACGCTCAATGCTTTTAAAATTTCACCCATACAAGTGTTCTCTTGCGTGGCCCCTAAGTTTGCAAGGAATGGAATTTTTAAGAACCTATTATCAAGTGAATCACACCGATGATCGTTAAAGAGTACGAGTGATGCAAGATTTAAGGATGGAGCTGTAGACAGGGGCAAATCGCTTTAATAGAGTGATATCTCGGATTTTATTGTTTCATTATGGGGATGTTATTTGATGACCATTTATATATTTCTACGTCTATTTCCGGGCCAGTATATATATTCAACAGCCTAGAAATTCAATTGGGCATTTGTCAATTGCCGAAGTCGGCCTGTGAGATTTTTTCCTCTCCATTCACATCATATGGGAGTTCACTAGATGTGGGCTGCGGGAAAAAACGGAACTACTGATTATTTCAATTTGTTTTATGTTCAATGGTAATTGAAAGGTCTCACGGCTCTATTCGGACACAGACGCAGCTTTACCGCCGCTTGCATCGGCGGTAAACTGGCGTTTTCCAGTTTTCCTCTACTCTGAGAGGAGTAAAACTGGAAATTGCAGCTTTACCGCCGCTCTCGTCGGCGGTAAAGTGGACCTTCCAGTTTTCCTCCGCTCTGAGAGGAGGGAAACTGGCAATTGCAGCTTTACCGCCGCTCCCATCGGCGGTAAAGTCGGTTTTCAAGTTTTCCTCCGCTCTGAGAGGAGGAAAACTGGAAATTGCACTTATGCTGCGGGTACATGTCTCGGAAATCATTCAATCCGATTTTTTAATCCTCTTTTCCCTTCTTTTGCTTGCTGTTGGGCCATGGGCCGGGGCGTAGTTCCACAAAATGAAGGATGGACATGTGTGAATAACAATTGGGTGAAATAATTTCAAATCACGACAAAACCACAATAAGTCGAATGTCTCTCGTAATTGCCTTTCACTTTACTTAACAAGCGAAGTAAGCTAACCAGAACCGTTACCTTAAAAAACCAGAGATCCCGGTATCTACGATTGAGAATATAAGTGAGACCGGCAAAATCTTCATTTCAACATGACAACCAGAAAGAAAACATACTACACTCGCAAGCATTCCCTAGCAGTCGATACATCGCTGCATTTCTGTGCATGTGAACAACTATGGGGTGTTCTGCTGCGGTCCAAAGCTGTTATCGAGCTTGGCTTGACCAGTTCCATCAGTCCTAGGGCCTGTTGTTCAGGTCCTGAGAATTTCCAAATCTATGCTTGTAAAAAAAAAATAAAAAAAATAGGGTTTAGATGTTGATTGCAAGATTACAAAATCAATTGTGTCATTGCCTCAGAGTAGAAATGTGATAACGCTCAATGCTTTTAAAATTTCACCCATACAAGTGTTCTCTTGCGTGGCCCCTAAGTTTGCAAGGAATGGAATTTTTAAGAACCTATTATCAAGTGAATCACACCGATGATCGTTAAAGAGTACGAGTGATGCAAGATTTAAGGATGGAGCTGTAGACAGGGGCAAATCGCTTTAATAGAGTGATATCTCGGATTTTATTGTTTCATTATGGGGATGTTATTTGATGACCATTTATATATTTCTACGTCTATTTCCGGGCCAGTATATATATTCAACAGCCTAGAAATTCAATTGGGCATTTGTCAATTGCCGAAGTCGGCCTGTGAGATTTTTTCCTCTCCATTCACATCATATGGGAGTTCACTAGATGTGGGCTGCGGGAAAAAACGGAACTACTGATTATTTCAATTTGTTTTATGTTCAATGGTAATTGAAAGGTCTCACGGCTCTATTCGGACACAGACGCAGCTTTACCGCCGCTTGCATCGGCGGTAAACTGGCGTTTTCCAGTTTTCCTCTACTCTGAGAGGAGTAAAACTGGAAATTGCAGCTTTACCGCAGCTCTCGTCGGCGGTAAAGTGGACCTTCCAGTTTTCCTCCGCTCTGAGAGGAGGGAAACTGGCAATTGCAGCTTTACCGCCGCTCCCATCGGCGGTAAAGTCGGTTTTCCAGTTTTCCTCCGCTCTGAGAGGAGGAAAACTGGAAATTGCACTTATGTTGCGGGTACATGTCTCGGAAATCATTCAATCCGATTTTTTAATCCTCTTTTCCCTTCTTTTGCTTGTTGTTGGGCCATGGGCCGGGGTGTAGTTCCACAAAATGAAGGATGGACATGTGTGAATAACAATTGGGTGAAATAATTTCAAATCACGACAAAACCACAATAAGTCGAATGTCTCTCGTAATTGCCCTTCACTTTACTTAACAAGCGAAGTAAGCTAACCAGAACCGTTACCTTAAAAAACCAGAGATCCCGGTATCTACGATTGAGAATATAAGTGAGACCGGCAAAATCTTCATTTCAACATGACAACCAGAAAGAAAACATACTACACTCGCAAGCATTCCCTAGCAGTCGATACATCGCTGCATTTCTGTGCATGTGAACAACTATGGGGTGTTCTGCTGCGGTCCAAAGCTGTTATCGAGCTTGGCTTGACCAGTTCCATCAGTCCTAGGGCCTGTTGTTCAGGTCCTGAGAATTTCCAAATCTATGCTTGTAAAAAAAAAATAAAAAAAATAGGGTTTAGATGTTGATTGCAAGATTACAAAATCAATTGTGTCATTGCCTCAGAGTAGAAATGTGATAACGCTCAATGCTTTTAAAATTTCACCCATACAAGTGTTCTCTTGCGTGGCCCCTAAGTTTGCAAGGAATGGAATTTTTAAGAACCTATTATCAAGTGAATCACACCGATGATCGTTAAAGAGTACGAGTGATGCAAGATTTAAGGATGGAGCTGTAGACAGGGGCAAATCGCTTTAATAGAGTGATATCTCGGATTTTATTGTTTCATTATGGGGATGTTATTTGATGACCATTTATATATTTCTACGTCTATTTCCGGGCCAGTATATATATTCAACAGCCTAGAAATTCAATTGGGCATTTGTCAATTGCCGAAGTCGGCCTGTGAGATTTTTTCCTCTCCATTCACATCATATGGGAGTTCACTAGATGTGGGCTGCGGGAAAAAACGGAACTACTGATTATTTCAATTTGTTTTATGTTCAATGGTAATTGAAAGGTCTCACGGCTCTATTCGGACACAGACGCAGCTTTACCGCCGCTTGCATCGGCGGTAAACTGGCGTTTTCCAGTTTTCCTCTACTCTGAGAGGAGTAAAACTGGAAATTGCAGCTTTACCGCAGCTCTCGTCGGCGGTAAAGTGGACCTTCCAGTTTTCCTCCGCTCTGAGAGGAGGGAAACTGGCAATTGCAGCTTTACCGCCGCTCCCATCGGCGGTAAAGTCGGTTTTCCAGTTTTCCTCCGCTCTGAGAGGAGGAAAACTGGAAATTGCACTTATGCTGCGGGTACATGTCTCGGAAATCATTCAATCCGATTTTTTAATCCTCTTTTCCCTTCTTTTGCTTGTTGTTGGGCCATGGGCCGGGGTGTAGTTCCACAAAATGAAGGATGGACATGTGTGAATAACAATTGGGTGAAATAATTTCAAATCACGACAAAACCACAATAAGTCGAATGTCTCTCGTAATTGCCCTTCACTTTACTTAACAAGCGAAGTAAGCTAACCAGAACCGTTACCTTAAAAAACCAGAGATCCCGGTATCTACGATTGAGAATATAAGTGAGACCGGCAAAATCTTCATTTCAACATGACAACCAGAAAGAAAACATACTACACTCGCAAGCATTCCCTAGCAGTCGATACATCGCTGCATTTCTGTGCATGTGAACAACTATGGGGTGTTCTGCTGCGGTCCAAAGCTGTTATCGAGCTTGGCTTGACCAGTTCCATCAGTCCTAGGGCCTGTTGTTCAGGTCCTGAGAATTTCCAAATCTATGCTTGTAAAAAAAAAATAAAAAAAATAGGGTTTAGATGTTGATTGCAAGATTACAAAATCAATTGTGTCATTGCCTCAGAGTAGAAATGTGATAACGCTCAATGCTTTTAAAATTTCACCCATACAAGTGTTCTCTTGCGTGGCCCCTAAGTTTGCAAGGAATGGAATTTTTAAGAACCTATTATCAAGTGAATCACACCGATGATCGTTAAAGAGTACGAGTGATGCAAGATTTAAGGATGGAGCTGTAGACAGGGGCAAATCGCTTTAATAGAGTGATATCTCGGATTTTATTGTTTCATTATGGGGATGTTATTTGATGACCATTTATATATTTCTACGTCTATTTCCGGGCCAGTATATATATTCAACAGCCTAGAAATTCAATTGGGCATTTGTCAATTGCCGAAGTCGGCCTGTGAGATTTTTTCCTCTCCATTCACATCATATGGGAGTTCACTAGATGTGGGCTGCGGGAAAAAACGGAACTACTGATTCTTTCAATTTGTTTTATGTTAATTGGAAATTGAAAGGTCTTGCGGCTCTATTCGGACACACACGCAGGTTTACCGCCGCTTGCATCGGCGGTAAAATGGCATTTTCCGGTCTTCCTGCACTCTGAGAGGAGGAAAACTGGAAATTGCAGCTTTACCGCCGCTCTCGTCGGCGGTAAAGTGGACCTCCCAGTTTTCCTCCGCTCTGAGAGGAGGGAAACTGGCAATTGCAGCTTTACCGCCGCTCCCATCGGCGGTAAAGTCGGTTTTCCAGTTTTCCTCCGCTCTGAGAGGAGGAAAACTGGAAATTGCACTTATGCTGCGGGTACATGTCTCGGAAATCATTCAATCCGATTTTTTAATCCTCTTTTCCCTTCTTTTGCTTGCTGTTGGGCCATGGGCCGGGGCGTAGTTCCACAAAATGAAGGATGGACATGTGTGAATAACAATTGGGTGAAATAATTTCAAATCACGACAAAACCACAATAAGTCGAATGTCTCTCGTAATTGCCCTTCACTTTACTTAACAAGCGAAGTAAGCTAACCAGAACCGTTACCTTAAAAAACCAGAGATCCCGGTATCTACGATTGAGAATATAAGTGAGACCGGCAAAATCTTCATTTCAACATGACAACCAGAAAGAAAACATCCTACACTCGCAAGCATTCCCTAGCAGTCGATACATCGCTGCTTTTCTGTGCATGTGAACAACTATGGGGTGTTCTGCTGCGGTCCAAAGCTGTTATCGAGCTTGGCTTGACCAGTTCCATCAGTCCTAGGGCCTGTTGTTCAGGTCCTGAGAATTTCCAAATCTAAGCTTGTAAAAAAAAAAAAAAAAAAAATAGGGTTTAGATGTTGATTGCAAGATTACAAAATCAATTGTGTCATTGCCTCAGAGTAGAAATGTGATAACGCTCAATGCTTTTAAAATTTCTCCCATACAAGTGTTCTCTTGCGTGGCCTCTAAGTTTGCATGGAATGGAATTTTTAAGAACCTATTATCAAGTGAATCACACCGATGATCGTTAAAGAGTACGAGTGATGCAAGATTTAAGGATGGAGCTGTAGACAGGGGCAAATCGCTTTAATAGAGTGATATCTCGGATTTTATTGTTTCATTATGGGGATGTTATTTGATGACCATTTATATATTTCTACTTCTATTTCCGGGCCAGTATATATATTCAAAAGCCTAGAAATTCAATTGGGCATTTGTCAATTGCCGAAGTCGGCCTGTGAGATTTTTTCCTCTCCATTCACATCATATGGGAGTTCACTAGATGTGGGCTGCGGGAAAAAATGGAACTACTGATTCTTTCAATTAGTTTTATGTTAATTGGAAATTGAAAGGTCTTGCGGCTCTATTCGGACACACACGCAGCTTTACCGCCGCTTGCATCGGCGGTAAACTGGCGTTTTCCAGTTTTCCTCCACTCTGAGAGGAGGAAAACTGGAAATTGCAGCTTTACCGCCGCTCTCGTCGGCGGTAAAGTGGACCTCCCAGTTTTCCTCCGCTCTGAGAGGAGGGAAACTGGTAATTGCAGCTTTACCGCCGCTCCCATCGGCGGTAAAGTCGGTTTTCGAGTTTTCCTCCGCTCTGAGAGGAGGAAAACTGGAAATTGCACTGATGCTGCGGGTACATGTCTCGAAAATCATTCAATCCGATTTTTTAATCCTCTTTTCCCTTCTTTTGCTTGTTGTTGGGCCATGGGCCGGGGCGTAGTTCCACAAAATGAAGGATGGACATGTGTGAATAACAATTGGGTGAAATAATTTTAAATCACGACAAAACCACAATAAGTCGAATGTCTCTCGTAATTGCCCTTCACTTTACTTAACAAGCGAAGTAAGCTAACCAGAACCGTTACCTTAAAAAACCAGAGATCCCGGTATCTACGATTGAGAATATAAGTGAGACCGGCAAAATCTTCATTTCAACATGACAACCAGAAAGAAAACATCCTACACTCGCAAGCATTCCCTAGCAGTCGATACATCGCTGCTTTTCTGTGCATGTGAACAACTATGGGGTGTTCTGCTGCGGTCCAAAGCTGTTATCGAGCTTGGCTTGACCAGTTCCATCAGTCCTAGGGCCTGTTGTTCAGGTCCTGAGAATTTCCAAATCTAAGCTTGTAAAAAAAAAATAAAAAAAATAGGGTTTAGATGTTGATTGCAAGATTACAAAATCAATTGTGTCATTGCCTCAGAGTAGAAATGTGATAACGCTCAATGCTTTTAAAATTTCTCCCATACAAGTGTTCTCTTGCGTGGCCCCTAAGTTTGCATGGAATGGAATTTTTAAGAACCTATTATCAAGTGAATCACACCGATGATCGTTAAAGAGTACGAGTGATGCAAGATTTAAGGATGGAGCTGTAGACAGGGGCAAATCGCTTTAATAGAGTGATATCTCGGATTTTATTGTTTCATTATGGGGATGTTATTTGATGACCATTTATATATTTCTACTTCTATTTCCGGGCCAGTATATATATTCAAAAGCCTAGAAATTCAATTGGGCATTTGTCAATTGCCGAAGTCGGCCTGTGAGATTTTTTCCTCTTCATTCACATCATATGGGAGTTCACTAGATGTGGGCTGCGGGAAAAAACGGAACTACTTATTCTTTCAATTTGTTTTATGTTAATTGGAAATTGGAAGGTCTTGCGGCTCTATTCGGACACACACGCAGCTTTACCGCCGCTTGCATCGGCGGTAAACTGGCGTTTTCCGGTTTTCCTCCACTCTGAGAGGAGGAAAACAGGAAATTGCAGCTTTACCGCCGCTCTCGTCGGCGGTAAAGTGGACCTCCCAGTTTTCCTCCGCTCTGAGAGGAGGGAAACTGGCAATTGCAGCTTTACCGCCGCTCCCATCGGCGGTAAAGTCGGTTTTCCAGTTTTCCTCCGCTCTGAGAGGAGGAAAACTGGAAATTGCACTCATGCTGCGGGTACATGTCTCGAAAATCATTCAATCCGATTTTTTAATCCTCTTTTCCCTTCTTTTGCTTGTTGTTGGGCCATGGGCCGGGGCGTAGTTCCACAAAATGAAGGATGGACATGTGTGAATAACAATTGGGTGAAATAATTTCAAATCACGACAAAACCACAATAAGTCGAATGTCTCTCGTAATTGCCCTTCACTTTACTTAACAAGCGAAGTAAGCTAACCAGAACCGTTACCTTAAAAAACCAGAGATCCCGGTATCTACGATTGAGAATATAAGTGAGACCGGCAAAATCTTCATTTCAACATGACAACCAGAAAGAAAACATCCTACACTCGCAAGCATTCCCTAGCAGTCGATACATCGCTGCTTTTCTGTGCATGTGAACAACTATGGGGTGTTCTGCTGCGGTCCAAAGCTGTTATCGAGCTTGGCTTGACCAGTTCCATCAGTCCTAGGGCCTGTTGTTCAGGTCCTGAGAATTTCCAAATCTAAGCTTGTAAAAAAAAAAAAAAAAAAAAATAGGGTTTAGATGTTGATTGCAAGATTACAAAATCAATTGTGTCATTGCCTCAGAGTAGAAATGTGATAACGCTCAATGCTTTTAAAATTTCTCCCATACAAGTGTTCTCTTGCGTGGCCTCTAAGTTTGCATGGAATGGAATTTTTAAGAACCTATTATCAAGTGAATCACACCGATGATCGTTAAAGAGTACGAGTGATGCAAGATTTAAGGATGGAGCTGTAGACAGGGGCAAATCGCTTTAATAGAGTGATATCTCGGATTTTATTGTTTCATTATGGGGATGTTATTTGATGACCATTTATATATTTCTACTTCTATTTCCGGGCCAGTATATATATTCAAAAGCCTAGAAATTCAATTGGGCATTTGTCAATTGCCGAAGTCGGCCTGTGAGATTTTTTCCTCTCCATTCACATCATATGGGAGTTCACTAGATGTGGGCTGCGGGAAAAAACGGAACTACTGATTCTTTCAATTTGTTTTATGTTAATTGGAAATTGAAAGGTCTTGCGGCTCTATTCGGACACACACGCAGCTTTACCGCCGCTTGCATCGGCGGTAAACTGGTGTTTTCCAGTTTTCCTCCACTCTGAGAGGAGGAAAACTGGAAATTGCAGCTTTACCGCCGCTCTCGTCGGCGGTAAAGTGGACCTCCCAGTTTTCCTCCGCTCTGAGAGGAGGGAAACTGGCAATTGCAGCTTTACCGTCGCTCCCATCGGCGGTAAAGTCGGTTTTCCAGTTTTCCTCCGCTCCGAGAGGAGGAAAACTGGAAATTGCACTTATGCTGCGGGTACATGTCTCGGAAATCATTCAATCCGATTTTTTAATCCTCTTTTCCCTTCTTTTGCTTGCTGTTGGGCCATGGGCCGGGGCGTAGTTCCACAAAATGAAGGATGGACATGTGTGAATAACAATTGGGTGAAATAATTTCAAATCACGACAAAACCACAATAAGTCGAATGTCTCTCGTAATTGCCCTTCACTTTACTTAACAAGCGAAGTAAGCTAACCAGAACCGTTACCTTAAAAAACCAGAGATCCCGGTATCTACGATTGAGAATATAAGTGAGACCGGCAAAATCTTCATTTCAACATGACAACCAGAAAGAAAACATCCTACACTCGCAAGCATTCCCTAGCAGTCGATACATCGCTGCTTTTCTGTGCATGTGAACAACTATGGGGTGTTCTGCTGCGGTCCAAAGCTGTTATCGAGCTTGGCTTGACCAGTTCCATCAGTCCTAGGGCCTATTGTTCAGGTCCTGAGAATTTCCAAATCTAAGCTTGTAAAAAAAAAAAAAAAAAAAATAGGGTTTAGATGTTGATTGCAAGATTACAAAATCAATTGTGTCATTGCCTCAGAGTAGAAATGTGATAACGCTCAATGCTTTTAAAATTTCTCCCATACAAGTGTTCTCTTGCGTGGCCCCTAAGTTTGCATGGAATGGAATTTTTAAGAACCTATTATCAAGTGAATCACACCGATGATCGTTAAAGAGTACGAGTGATGCAAGATTTAAGGATGGAGCTGTAGACAGGGGCAAATCGCTTTAATAGAGTGATATCTCGGATTTTATTGTTTCATTATGGGGATGTTATTTGATGACCATTTATATATTTCTACTTCTATTTCCGGGCCAGTATATATATTCAAAAGCCTAGAAATTCAATTGGGCATTTGTCAATTGCCGAAGTCGGCCTGTGAGATTTTTTCCTCTCCATTCACATCATATGGGAGTTCACTAGATGTGGGCTGCGGGAAAAAACGGAACTACTGATTCTTTCAATTTGTTTTATGTTAATTGGAAATTGAAAGGTCTTGCGGCTCTATTCGGACACACACGCAGCTTTACCGCCGCTTGCATCGGCGGTAAACCGGCGTTTTCCAGTTTTCCTCCACTCTGAGAGGAGGAAAACTGGAAATTGCAGCTTTACCGCCGCTTTCGTCGGCGGTAAAGTAACCTTCCAGTTTTCCTCCGCTCTGAGAGGAGGAAAACCGGCAATTGCAGCTTTACCGCCGCTCCCATCGGCGGTAAAGTCGGTTTTCCAGTTTTCCTCCGCTCTGAGAGGAGGAAAACTGGAAATTGCACTTATGCTGCGGGTACATGTCTCGGAATTCATTCAATCCGATTTTTTAATCCTCTTTTCCCTTCTTTTGCTTGCTGTTGGGCCATGGGCCGGGGCGTAGATCCACAAAATGAAGGATGGACATGTGTGAATAACAATTGGGTGAAATAATTTCAAATCACGACAAAACCACAATAAGTCGAATGTCTCTCGTAATTGCCCTTCACTTTACTTAACAAGCGAAGTAAGCTAACCAGAACCGTTACCTTAAAAAACCAGAGATCCCGGTATCTACGATTGAGAATATAAGTGAGACCGGCAAAATCTTCATTTCAACATGACAACCAGAAAGAAAACATCCTACACTCGCAAGCATTCCCTAGCAGTCGATACATCGCTGCTTTTCTGTGCATGTGAACAACTATGGGGTGTTCTGCTGCGGTCCAAAGCTGTTATCGAGCTTGGCTTGACCAGTTCCATCAGTCCTAGGGCCTGTTGTTCAGGTCCTGAGAATTTCCAAATCTAAGCTTGTAAAAAAAAAAAAAAAAAAATAGGGTTTAGATGTTGATTGCAAGATTACAAAATCAATTGTGTCATTGCCTCAGAGTAGAAATGTGATAACGCTCAATGCTTTTAAAATTTCACCCATACAAGTGTTCTCTTGCGTGGCCCCTAAGTTTGCATGGAATGGAATTTTTAAGAACCTATTATCAAGTGAATCACACCGATGATCGTTAAAGAGTACGAGTGATGCAAGATTTAAGGATGGAGCTGTAGACAGGGGCAAATCGCTTTAATAGAGTGATATCTCGGATTTTATTGTTTCATTATGGGGATGTTATTTGATGACCATTTATATATTTCTACGTCTATTTCCGGGCCAGTATATATATTCAACAGCCTAGAAATTCAAGTGGGCATTTGTCAATTGCCGAAGTCGGCCTGTGAGATTTTTTCCTCTCCATTCACATCATATGGGAGTTCACTAGATGTGGGCTGCGGGAAAAAACGGAACTACTGATTCTTTCAATTTGTTTTATGTTAATTGGAAATTGAAAGGTCTTGCGGCTCTATTCGGACACACACGCAGCTTTACCGCCGCTTGCATCGGCGGTAAACTGGCGTTTTCCGGTTTTCCTCCACTCTGAGAGGAGGAAAACTGGAAATTGCAGCTTTACCGCCGCTCTCGTCGGCGGTAAAGTGGACCTCCCAGTTTTCCTCCGCTCTGAGAGGAGGGAAACTGGCAATTGCAGCTTTACCGCCGCTCCCATCGGCGGTAAAGTCGGTTTTCCAGTTTTCCTCCGCTCCGAGAGGAGGAAAACTGGAAATTGCACTTATGCTGCGGGTACATGTCTCGGAAATCATTCAATCCGATTTTTTAATCCTCTTTTCCCTTCTTTTGCTTGTTGTTGGGCCATGGGCCGGGGCGTAGTTCCACAAAATGAAGGATGGACATGTGTGAATAACAATTGGGTGAAATAATTTCAAATCACGACAAAACCACAATAAGTCGAATGTCTCTCGTAATTGCCCTTCACTTTACTTAACAAGCGAAGTAAGCTAACCAGAACCGTTACCTTAAAAAAC
The DNA here is from genome assembly GCA_029852735.1 of Persea americana. Taxonomy (NCBI): domain Eukaryota; kingdom Viridiplantae; phylum Streptophyta; class Magnoliopsida; order Laurales; family Lauraceae; genus Persea; species Persea americana. The sequence continues at coordinate 7,950,654 of CM056812.1, forward strand.
CAGAGATCCCGGTATCTACGATTGAGAATATAAGTGAGACCGGCAAAATCTTCATTTCAACATGACAACCAGAAAGAAAACATCCTACACTCGCAAGCATTCCCTAGCAGTCGATACATCGCTGCTTTTCTGTGCATGTGAACAACTATGGGGTGTTCTGCTGCGGTCCAAAGCTGTTATCGAGCTTGGCTTGACCAGTTCCATCAGTCCTAGGGCCTGTTGTTCAGGTCCTGAGAATTTCCAAATCTAAGCTTGTAAAAAAAAAAAAAAAAAAAATAGGGTTTAGATGTTGATTGCAAGATTACAAAATCAATTGTGTCATTGCCTCAGAGTAGAAATGTGATAACGCTCAATGCTTTTAAAATTTCTCCCATACAAGTGTTCTCTTGCGTGGCCCCTAAGTTTGCATGGAATGGAATTTTTAAGAACCTATTATCAAGTGAATCACACCGATGATCGTTAAAGAGTACGAGTGATGCAAGATTTAAGGATGGAGCTGTAGACAGGGGCAAATCGCTTTAATAGAGTGATATCTCGGATTTTATTGTTTCATTATGGGGATGTTATTTGATGACCATTTATATATTTCTACTTCTATTTCCGGGCCAGTATATATATTCAAAAGCCTAGAAATTCAATTGGGCATTTGTCAATTGTCGAAGTCGGCCTGTGAGATTTTTTCCTCTCCATTCACATCATATGGGAGTTCACTAGATGTGGGCTGCGGGAAAAAATGGAACTACTGATTCTTTCAATTTGTTTTATGTTAATTGGAAATTGAAAGGTCTTGCGGCTCTATTTGGACACACACGCAGCTTTACCGCCGCTTGCATCGGCGGAAAACTGGCGTTTTCCAGTTTTCCTCCACTCTGAGAGGAGGAAAACTGGAAATTGCAGCTTTACCGCCGCTCTCGTCGGCGGTAAAGTGGACCTCCCAGTTTTCCTCCGCTCTGAGAGGAGGGAAACTGGTAATTGCAGCTTTACCGCCGCTCCCATCGGCGGTAAAGTCGGTTTTCGAGTTTTCCTCCGCTCTGAGAGGAGGAAAACTGGAAATTGCACTTATTCTGCGGGTACATGTCTCGAAAATCATTCAATCCGATTTTTTAATCCTCTTTTCCCGTCTTTTGCTCGTTGTTGGGCCATGGGCCGGGGCGTAGTTCCACAAAATGAAGGATGGACATGTGTGAATAACAATTGGGTGAAATAATTTCAAATCACGACAAAATCACAATAAGTCGAATGTCTCTCGTAATTGCCCTTCACTTTACTTAACAAGCGAAGTAAGCTAACCAGAACCGTTACCTTAAAAAACCAGAGATCCCGGTATCTACGATTGAGAATATAAGTGAGACCGGCAAAATCTTCATTTCAACATGACAACCAGAAAGAAAACATCCTACACTCGCAAGCATTCCCTAGCAGTCGATACATCGCTGCTTTTCTGTGCATGTGAACAACTATGGGGTGTTCTGCTGCAGTCCAAAGCTGTTATCGAGCTTGGCTTGACCAGTTCCATCAGTCCTAGGGCCTGTTGTTCAGGTCCTGAGAATTTCCAAATCTAAGCTTGTAAAAAAAAAAAAAAAAAATAGGGTTTAGATGTTGATTGCAAGATTACAAAATCAATTGTGTCATTGCCTCAGAGTAGAAATGTGATAACGCTCAATGCTTTTAAAATTTCTCCCATACAAGTGTTCTCTTGCGTGGCCCCTAAGTTTGCATGGAATGGAATTTTTAAGAACCTATTATCAAGTGAATCACACCGATGATCGTTAAAGAGTACGAGTGATGCAAGATTTAAGGATGGAGCTGTAGACAGGGGCAAATCGCTTTAATAGAGTGATATCTCGGATTTTATTGTTTCATTATGGGGATGTTATTTGATGACCATTTATATATTTCTACTTCTATTTCCGGGCCAGTATATATATTCAAAAGCCTAGAAATTCAATTGGGCATTTGTCAATTGCCGAAGTCGGCCTGTGAGATTTTTTCCTCTCCATTCACATCATATGGGAGTTCACTAGATGTGGGCTGCGGGAAAAAACGGAACTACTGATTCTTTCAATTTGTTTTATGTTAATTGGAAATTGAAAGGTCTTGCGGCTCTATTCGGACACACACGCAGCTTTACCGCCGCTTGCATCGGCGGTAAACTGGCGTTTTCCAGTTTTCCTCCACTCTGAGAGGAGGAAAACTGGAAATTGCAGCTTTACCGCCGCTCTCGTCGGCGGTAAAGTGGACCTCCCAGTTTTCCTCCGCTCTGAGAGGAGGGAAACTGGCAATTGCAGCTTTACCGCCGCTCCCATCGGCGGTAAAGTGGGTTTTCCAGTTTTCCTCCGCTCTGAGAGGAGGAAAACTGGAAATTGCACTTATGCTGCGGGTACATGTCTCGGAAATCATTCAATCCGATTTTTTAATCCACTTTTCCCTTCTTTTGCTTGCTGTTGGGCCATGGGCCGGGGCGTAGTTCCACAAAATGAAGGATGGACATGTGTGAATAACAATTGGGTGAAATAATTTCAAATCACGACAAAACCACAATAAGTCGAATGTCTCTCGTAATTGCCCTTCACTTTACTTAACAAGCGAAGTAAGCTAACCAGAACCGTTACCTTAAAAAACCAGAGATCCCGGTATCTACGATTGAGAATATAAGTGAGACCGGCAAAATCTTCATTTCAACAAGACAACCAGAAAGAAAACATCCTACACTCGCAAGCATTCCCTAGCAGTCGATACATCGCTGCTTTTCTGTGCATGTGAACAACTATGGGGTGTTCTGCTGCGGTCCAAAGCTGTTATCGAGCTTGGCTTGACCAGTTCCATCAGTCCTAGGGCCTGTTGTTCAGGTCCTGAGAATTTCCAAATCTAAGCTTGTAAAAAAAAAAAAAAAAAATAGGGTTTAGATGTTGATTGCAAGATTACAAAATCAATTGTGTCATTGCCTCATAGTAGAAATGTGATAACGCTCAATGCTTTTAAAATTTCTCCCATACAAGTGTTCTCTTGCGTGGCCCCTAAGTTTGCATGGAATGGAATTTTTAAGAACCTATTATCAAGTGAATCACACCGATGATCGTTAAAGAGTACGAGTGATGCAAGATTTAAGGATGGAGCTGTAGACAGGGGCAAATCGCTTTAATAGAGTGATATCTCGGATTTTATTGTTTCATTATGGGGATGTTATTTGATGACCATTTATATATTTCTACTTCTATTTCCGGGCCAGTATATATATTCAAAAGCCTAGAAATTCAATTGGGCATTTGTCAATTGCCGAAGTCGGCCTGTGAGATTTTTTCCTCTCCATTCACATCATATGGGAGTTCACTAGATGTGGGCTGCGGGAAAAAACGGAACTACTGATTCTTTCAATTTGTTTTATGTTAATTGGAAATTGAAAGGTCTTGCGGCTCTATTCGGACACACACGCAGCTTTACCGCCGCTTGCATCGGCGGTAAACTGGCGTTTTCCAGTTTTCCTCCACTCTGAGAGGAGGAAAACTGGAAATTGCAGCTTTACCGCCGCTCTCGTCGGCGGTAAAGTGGACCTCCCAGTTTTCCTCCGCTCTGAGAGGAGGGAAACTGGCAATTGCAGCTTTACCGCCGCTCCCATCGGCGGTAAAGTGGGTTTTCCAGTTTTCCTCCGCTCTGAGAGGAGGAAAACTGGAAATTGCACTTATGCTGCGGGTACATGTCTCGGAAATCATTCAATCCGATTTTTTAATCCACTTTTCCCTTCTTTTGCTTGCTGTTGGGCCATGGGCCGGGGCGTAGTTCCACAAAATGAAGGATGGACATGTGTGAATAACAATTGGGTGAAATAATTTCAAATCACGACAAAACCACAATAAGTCGAATGTCTCTCGTAATTGCCCTTCACTTTACTTAACAAGCGAAGTAAGCTAACCAGAACCGTTACCTTAAAAAACCAGAGATCCCGGTATCTACGATTGAGAATATAAGTGAGACCGGCAAAATCTTCATTTCAACATGACAACCAGAAAGAAAACATCCTACACTCGCAAGCATTCCCTAGCAGTCGATACATCGCTGCTTTTCTGTGCATGTGAACAACTATGGGGTGTTCTGCTGCGGTCCAAAGCTGTTATCGAGCTTGGCTTGACCAGTTCCATCAGTCCTAGGGCCTGTTGTTCAGGTCCTGAGAATTTCCAAATCTAAGCTTGTAAAAAAAAAAAAAAAAAATAGGGTTTAGATGTTGATTGCAAGATTACAAAATCAATTGTGTCATTGCCTCATAGTAGAAATGTGATAACGCTCAATGCTTTTAAAATTTCTCCCATACAAGTGTTCTCTTGCGTGGCCCCTAAGTTTGCATGGAATGGAATTTTTAAGAACCTATTATCAAGTGAATCACACCGATGATCGTTAAAGAGTACGAGTGATGCAAGATTTAAGGATGGAGCTGTAGACAGGGGCAAATCGCTTTAATAGAGTGATATCTCGGATTTTATTGTTTCATTATGGGGATGTTATTTGATGACCATTTATATATTTCTACTTCTATTTCCGGGCCAGTATATATATTCAAAAGCCTAGAAATTCAATTGGGCATTTGTCAATTGCCGAAGTCGGCCTGTGAGATTTTTTCCTCTCCATTCACATCATATGGGAGTTCACTAGATGTGGGCTGCGGGAAAAAACGGAACTACTGTTTCTTTCAATTTGTTTTATGTTAATTGGAAATTGAAAGGTCTTGCGGCTCTATTCGGACACACACGCAGCTTTACCGCCGCTTGCATCGGCGGTAAACTGGCGTTTTCCAGTTTTCCTCCACTCTGAGAGGAGGAAAACTGGAAATTGCAGCTTTACCGCCGCTCTCGTCGGCGGTAAAGTGGACCTCCCAGTTTTCCTCCGCTCTGAGAGGAGGGAAACTGGCAATTGCAGCTTTACCGCCGCTCCCATCGGCGGTAAAGTGGGTTTTCCAGTTTTCCTCCGCTCTGAGAGGAGGAAAACTGGAAATTGCACTTATGCTGCGGGTACATGTCTCGGAAATCATTCAATCCGATTTTTTAATCCACTTTTCCCTTCTTTTGCTTGCTGTTGGGCCATGGGCCGGGGCGTAGTTCCACAAAATGAAGGATGGACATGTGTGAATAACAATTGGGTGAAATAATTTCAAATCACGACAAAACCACAATAAGTCGAATGTCTCTCGTAATTGCCCTTCACTTTACTTAACAAGCGAAGTAAGCTAACCAGAACCGTTACCTTAAAAAACCAGAGATCCCGGTATCTACGATTGAGAATATAAGTGAGACCGGCAGAATCTTCATTTCAACATGACAACCAGAAAGAAAACATCCTACACTCGCAAGCATTCCCTAGCAGTCGATACATCGCTGCTTTTCTGTGCATGTGAACAACTATGGGGTGTTCTGCTGCGGTCCAAAGCTGTTATCGAGCTTGGCTTGACCAGTTCCATCAGTCCTAGGGCCTGTTGTTCAGGTCCTGAGAATTTCCAAATCTAAGCTTGTAAAAAAAAAAAAAAAAAATAGGGTTTAGATGTTGATTGCAAGATTACAAAATCAATTGTGTCATTGCCTCATAGTAGAAATGTGATAACGCTCAATGCTTTTAAAATTTCTCCCATACAAGTGTTCTCTTGCGTGGCCCCTAAGTTTGCATGGAATGGAATTTTTAAGAACCTATTATCAAGTGAATCACACCGATGATCGTTAAAGAGTACGAGTGATGCAAGATTTAAGGATGGAGCTGTAGACAGGGGCAAATCGCTTTAATAGAGTGATATCTCGGATTTTATTGTTTCATTATGGGGATGTTATTTGATGACCATTTATATATTTCTACTTCTATTTCCGGGCCAGTATATATATTCAAAAGCCTAGAAATTCAATTGGGCATTTGTCAATTGCCGAAGTCGGCCTGTGAGATTTTTTCCTCTCCATTCACATCATATGGGAGTTCACTAGATGTGGGCTGCGGGAAAAAACGGAACTACTGTTTCTTTCAATTTGTTTTATGTTAATTGGAAATTGAAAGGTCTTGCGGCTCTATTCGGACACACACGCAGCTTTACCGCCGCTTGCATCGGCGGTAAACTGGCGTTTTCCAGTTTTCCTCCACTCTGAGAGGAGGAAAACTGGAAATTGCAGCTTTACCGCCGCTCTCGTCGGCGGTAAAGTGGACCTCCCAGTTTTCCTCCGCTCTGAGAGGAGGGAAACTGGCAATTGCAGCTTTACCGCCGCTCCCATCGGCGGTAAAGTCGGTTTTCCAGTTTTCCTCCGCTCCGAGAGGAGGAAAACTGGAAATTGCACTTATGCTGCGGGTACATGTCTCGGAAATCATTCAATCCGATTTTTTAATCCTCTTTTCCCTTCTTTTGCTTGTTGTTGGGCCATGGGCCGGGGCGTAGTTCCACAAAATGAAGGATGGACATGTGTGAATAACAATTGGGTGAAATAATTTCAAATCACGACAAAACAACAATAAGTCGAATGTCTCTCGAAATTGCCCTTCACTTTACTTAACAAGCGAAGTAAGCTAACCAGAACCGTTACCGTAAAAAACCAGAGATCCCGATATCTACGATTGAGAATATAAGTGAGACCGGCAAAATCTTCATTTCAACATGACAACCAGAAAGAAAACATCCTACACTCGCAAGCATTCCCTAGCAGTCGATACATCGCTGCTTTTCTGTGCATGTGAACAACTATGGGGTGTTCTGCTGCGGTCCAAAGCTGTTATCGAGCTTGGCTTGACCAGTTCCATCAGTCCTAGGGCCTGTTGTTCAGGTCCTGAGAATTTCCAAATCTAAGCTTGTAAAAAAAAAATAAAAAAAATAGGGTTTAGATGTTGATTGCAAGATTACAAAATCAATTGTGTCATTGCCTCAGAGTAGAAATGTGATAACGCTCAATGCTTTTAAAATTTCTCCCATACAAGTGTTCTCTTGCGTGGCCCCTAAGTTTGCATGGAATGGAATTTTTAAGAACCTATTATCAAGTGAATCACACCGATGATCGTTAAAGAGTACGAGTGATGCAAGATTTAAGGATGGAGCTGTAGACAGGGGCAAATCGCTTTAATAGAGTGATATCTCGGATTTTATTGTTTCATTATGGGGATGTTATTTGATGACCATTTATATATTTCTACTTCTATTTCCGGGCCAGTATATATATTCAAAAGCCTAGAAATTCAATTGGGCATTTGTCAATTGCCGAAGTCGGCCTGTGAGATTTTTTCCTCTCCATTCACATCATATGGGAGTTCACTAGATGTGGGCTGCGGGAAAAAACGGAACTACTGATTCTTTCAATTTGTTTTATGTTAATTGGAAATTGAAAGGTCTTGCGGCTCTATTCGGACACACACGCAGCTTTACCGCCGCATGCATCGGCGGTAACACGGCGTTTTCCAGTTTTCCTCCACTCTGAGAGGAGGAAAACTGGAAATTGCAGCTTTACCGCCGCTCTCGTCGGCGGTAAAGTAACCTTCCAGTTTTCCTCCGCTCTGAGAGGAGGAAAACTGGCAATTGCAGCTTTACCGCCGCTCCCATCGGCGGTAAAGTCGGTTTTCCAGTTTTCCTCCGCTCCGAGAGGAGGAAAACTTGAAATTGCACTTATGCTGCGGGTACATGTCTCGGAAATCATTCAATCCGATTTTTTAATCCTCTTTTCCCTTCTTTTGCTTGTTGTTGGGCCATGGGCCGGGGCGTAGTTCCACAAAATGAAGGATGGACATGTGTGAATAACAATTGGGTGAAATAATTTCAAATCACGACAAAACCACAATAAGTCGAATGTCTCTCGTAATTGCCCTTCACTTTACTTAACAAGCGAAGTAAGCTAACCAGAACCGTTACCTTAAAAAACCAGAGATCCCGATATCTACGATTGAGAATATAAGTGAGACCGGCAAAATCTTCATTTCAACATGACAACCAGAAAGAAAACATCCTACACTCGCAAGCATTCCCTAGCAGTCGATACATCGCTGCTTTTCTGTGCATGTGAACAACTATGGGGTGTTCTGCTGACGTCCAAAGCTGTTATCGAGCTTGGCTTGACCAGTTCCATCAGTCCTAGGGCCTGTTGTTCAGGTCCTGAGAATTTCCAAATCTAAGCTTGTAAAAAAAAAAAAAAAAAAATAGGGTTTAGATGTTGATTGCAAGATTACAAAATCAATTGTGTCATTGCCTCAGAGTAGAAATGTGATAACGCTCAATGCTTTTAAAATTTCTCCCATACAAGTGTTCTCTTGCGTGGCCCCTAAGTTTGCATGGAATGGAATTTTTAAGAACCTATTATCAAGTGAATCACACCGATGATCGTTAAAGAGTACGAGTGATGCAATATTTAAGGATGGAGCTGTAGACAGGGGCAAATCGCTTTAATAGAGTGATATCTCGGATTTTATTGTTTCATTATGGGGATGTTATTTGATGACCATTTATATATTTCTACTTCTATTTCCGGGCCAGTATATATATTCAAAAGCCTAGAAATTCAATTGGGCATTTGTCAATTGCCGAAGTCGGCCTGTGAGATTTTTTCCTCTCCATTCACATCATATGGGAGTTCACTAGATGTGGTCTGCGGGAAAAAATGGAACTACTGATTCTTTCAATTTGTTTTATGTTAATTGGAAATTGAAAGGTCTTGCGGCTCTATTCGGACACACACGCAGCTTTACCGCCGCTTGCATCGGCGGTAAACTGGCGTTTTCCAGTTTTCCTCCACTCTGAGAGGAGGAAAACTGGAAATTGCAGCTTTACCGCCGCTCTCGTCGGCGGTAAAGTGGACCTCCCAGTTTTCCTCCGCTCTGAGAGGAGGGAAACTGGTAATTGCAGCTTTACCGCCGCTCCCATCGGCGGTAAAGTCGGTTTTCGAGTTTTCCTCCGCTCTGAGAGGAGGAAAACTGGAAATTGCACTCATGCTGCGGGTACATGTCTCGAAAATCATTCAATCCGATTTTTTAGTCCTCTTTTCCCTTCTTTTGCTTGTTGTTGGGCCATGGGCCGGGGCGTAGTTCCACAAAATGAAGGATGGACATGTGTGAATAACAATTGGGTGAAATAATTTCAAATCACGACAAAACCACAATAAGTCGAATGTCTCTCGTAATTGCCCTTCACTTTACTTAACAAGCGAAGTAAGCTAACCAGAACCGTTACCTTAAAAAACCAGAGATCCCGGTATCTACGATTGAGAATATAAGTGAGACCGGCAAAATCTTCATTTCAACATGACAACCAGAAAGAAAACATCCTACACTCGCAAGCATTCCCTAGCAGTCGATACATCGCTGCTTTTCTGTGCATGTGAACAACTATGGGGTGTTCTGCTGCGGTCCAAAGCTGTTATCGAGCTTGGCTTGACCAGTTCCATCAGTCCTAGGGCCTGTTGTTCAGGTCCTGAGAATTTCCAAATCTAAGCTTGTAAAAAAAAAAAAAAAAAATAGGGTTTAGATGTTGATTGCAAGATTACAAAATCAATTGTGTCATTGCCTCAGAGTAGAAATGTGATAACGCTCAATGCTTTTAAAATTTCTCCCATACAAGTGTTCTCTTGCGTGGCCCCTAAGTTTGCATGGAATGGAATTTTTAAGAACCTATTATCAAGTGAATCACACCGATGATCGTTAAAGACTACGAGTGATGCAAGATTTAAGGATGGAGCTGTAGACAGGGGCAAATCGCTTTAATAGAGTGATATCTCGGATTTTATTGTTTCATTATGGGGATGTTATTTGATGACCATTTATATATTTCTACTTCTATTTCCGGGCCAGTATATATATTCAAAAGCCTAGAAATTCAATTGGGCATTTGTCAATTGCCGAAGTCGGCCTGTGAGATTTTTTCCTCTCCATTCACATCATATGGGAGTTCACTAGATGTGGGCTTCGGGAAAAAAGGGAACTACTGATTCTTTCAATTTGTTTTATGTTAATTGGAAATTGAAAGGTCTTGCGGCTCTATTCGGACACACACGCAGCTTTACCGCCGCTTGCATCGGCGGTAAACTGGCGTTTTCCAGTTTTCCTCCACTCTGAGAGGAGGAAAACTGGAAATTGCAGCTTTACCGCCGCTCTCGTCGGCGGTAAAGTGGACCTCCCAGTTTTCCTCCGCTCTGAGAGGAGGGAAACTGGTAATTGCAGCTTCACCGCCGCTCCCATCGGCGGTAAAGTCGGTTTTCGAGTTTTCCTCCGCTCTGAGAGGAGGAAAACTGGAAATTGCACTTATGCTGCGGGTACATGTCTCGGAAATCATTCAATCCGATTTTTTAATCCTCTTTTCCCTTCTTTTGCTTGTTGTTGGGCCATGGGCCGGGGCGTAGTTCCACAAAATGAAGGATGGACATGTGTGAATAACAATTGGGTGAAATAATTTCAAATCACGACAAAACCACAATAAGTCGAATGTCTCTCGTAATTGCCCTTCACTTTACTTAACAAGCGAAGTAAGCTAACCAGAACCGTTACCTTAAAAAACCAGAGATCCCGGTATCTACGATTGAGAATATAAGTTAGACCGGCAAAATCTTCATTTCAACATGACAACCAGAAAGAAAACATCCTACACTCGCAAGCATTCCCTAGCAGTCGATACATCGCTGCTTTTCTGTGCATGTGAACAACTATGGGGTGTTCTGCTGCGGTCCAAAGCTGTTATCGAGCTTGGCTTGACCAGTTCCATCAGTCCTAGGGCCTGTTGTTCAGGTCCTGAGAATTTCCAAATCTAAGCTTGTAAAAAAAAAAAAAAAAAATAGGGTTTAGATGTTGATTGCAAGATTACAAAATCAATTGTGTCATTGCCTCAGAGTAGAAATGTGATAACGCTCAATGCTTTTAAAATTTCTCCCATACAAGTGTTCTCTTGCGTGGCCCCTAAGTTTGCATGGAATGGAATTTTTAAGAACCTATTATCAAGTGAATCACACCGATGATCGTTAAAGAGTACGAGTGATGCAAGATTTAAGGATGGAGCTGTAGACAGGGGCAAATCGCTTTAATAGAGTGATATCTCGGATTTTATTGTTTCATTATGGGGATGTTATTTGATGACCATTTATATATTTCTACTTCTATTTCCGGGCCAGTATATATATTCAAAAGCCTAGAAATTCAATTGGGCATTTGTCAATTGCCGAAGTCGGCCTGTGAGATTTTTTCCTCTCCATTCACATCATATGGGAGTTCACTAGATGTGGGCTGCGGGAAAAAACGGAACTACTGATTCTTTCAATTTGTTTTATGTTAATTGGAAATTGAAAGGTCTTGCGGCTCTATTTGGACACACACGCAGCTTTACCGCCGCTTGCATCGGCGGTAAACTGGCGTTTTCCAGTTTTCCTCCACTCTGAGAGGAGGAAAGCTGGAAATTGCAGCTTTACCGCCGCTCTCGTCGGCGGTAAAGTGGACCTCCCAGTTTTCCTCCGCTCTGAGAGGAGGGAAACTGGTAATTGCAGCTTTACCGCCGCTCCCATCGGCGGTAAAGTCGGTTTTCGAGTTTTCCTCCGCTCTGAGAGGAGGGAAACTGGCAATTGCAGCTTTACCGCCGCTCCCATCGGCGGTAAAGTCGATTTTCCAGTTTTCCTTCGCTCTGAGAGGAGGAAAACTGGAAATTGCACTTATGCTGCGGGTACATGTCTCGGAAATCATTCAATCCGATTTTTTAATCCTCTTTTCCCTTCTTTTGCTTGCTGTTGGGCCATGGGCCGGGGCGTAGTTCCACAAAATGAAGGATGGACATGTGTGAATAACAATTGGGTGAAATAATTTCAAATCACGACAAAACCACAATAAGTCGAATGTCTCTCGTAATTGCCCTTCACTTTACTTAACAAGCGAAGTAAGCTAACCAGAACCGTTACCTTAAAAAACCAGAGATCCCGGTATCTACGATTGAGAATATATGTGAGACCGGCAAAATCTTCATTTCAACATGACAACCAGAAAGAAAACATCCTACACTCGCAAGCATTCCCTAGCAGTCGATACATCGCTGCTTTTCTGTGCATGTGAACAACTATGGGGTGTTCTGCTGCGGTCCAAAGCTGTTATCGAGCTTGGCTTGACCAGTTCCATCAGTCCTAGGGCCTGTTGTTCAGGTCCTGAGAATTTCCAAATCTAAGCTTGTAAAAAAAAAAAAAAAATAGGGTTTAGATGTTGATTGCAAGATTACAAAATCAATTGTGTCATTGCCTCAGAGTAGAAATGTGATAACGCTCAATGCTTTTAAAATTTCTCCCATACAAGTGTTCTCTTGCGTGGCCCCTAAGTTTGCATGGAATGGAATTTTTAAGAACCTATTATCAAGTGAATCACACCGATGATCGTTAAAGAGTACGAGTGATGCAAGATTTAAGGATGGAGCTGTAGACAGGGGCAAATCGCTTTAATAGAGTGATATCTCGGATTTTATTGTTTCATTATGGGGATGTTATTTGATGACCATTTATATATTTCTACTTCTATTTCCGGGCCAGTATATATATTCAAAAGCCTAGAAATTCAATTGGGCATTTGTCAATTGCCGAAGTCGGCCTGTGAGATTTTTTCCTCTCCATTCACATCATATGGGAGTTCACTAGATGTGGGCTGCGGGAAAAAACGGAACTACTGATTCTTTCAATTTGTTTTATGTTAATTGGAAATTGAAAGGTCTTGCGGCTCTATTCGGACACACACGCAGCTTTACCGCCGCTTGCATCGGCGGTAAAATGGCGTTTTCCAGTTTTCCTCCACTCTGAGAGGAGGAAAACTGGAAATTGCAGCTTTACCGCCGCTCTCGTCGGCGGTAAAGTGGACCTCCCAGTTTTCCTCCGCTCTGAGAGGAGGGAAACTGGCAATTGCAGCTTTACCGCCGCTCCCATCGGCGGTAAAGTCGGTTTTCCAGTTTTCCTCCGCTCTGAGAGGAGGAAAACTGGAAATTGCACTCATGCTGCGGGTACATGTCTCGGAAATCATTCAATCCGATTTTTTAATCCTCTTTTCCCTTCTTTTGCTTGTTGTTGGGCCATGGGCCGGGGCGTAGTTCCACAAAATGAAGGATGGACATGTGTGAATAACAATTGGGTGAAATAATTTCAAATCACGACAAAACCACAATAAGTCGAATGTCTCTCGTAATTGCCCTTCACTTTACTTAACAAGCGAAGTAAGCTAACCAGAACCGTTACCTTAAAAAACCAGAGATCCCGGTATCTACGATTGAGAATATATGTGAGACCGGCAAAATCTTCATTTCAACATGACAACCAGAAAGAAAACATCCTACACTCGCAAGCATTCCCTAGTAATAGATACATCGCTGCTTTTCTGTGCATGTGAACAACTATGGGGTGTTCTGCTGCGGTCCAAAGCTGTTATCGAGCTTGGCTTGACCAGTTCCATCAGTCCTAGGGCCTGTTGTTCAGGTCCTGAGAATTTCCAAATCTAAGCTTGTAAAAAAAAAAAAAAAAATAGGGTTTAGATGTTGATTGCAAGATTACAAAATCAATTGTGTCATTGCCTCAGAGTAGAAATGTGATAACGCTCAATGCTTTTAAAATTTCTCCCATACAAGTGTTCTCTTGCGTGGCCCCTAAGTTTGCATGGAATGGAATTTTTAAGAACCTATTATCAAGTGAATCACACCGATGATCGTTAATGTGTACGAGTGATGCAAGATTTAAGGATGGAGCTGTAGACAGGGGCAAATCGCTTTAATAGAGTGATATCTCGGATTTTATTGTTTCATTATGGAGATGTTATTTGATGACCATTTATATATTTCTACTTCTATTTCCGGGCCAGTATATATATTCAAAAGCCTAGAAATTCAATTGGGCATTTGTCAATTGCCGAAGTCGGCCTGTGAGATTTTTTCCTCTCCATTCACATCATATGGGAGTTCACTAGATGTGGGCTGCGGGAAAAAACGGAACTACTGATTCTTTCAATTTGTTTTATGTTAATTGGAAATTGAAAGGTCTTGCGGCTCTATTCGGACACACACGCGGCTTTACCGCCGCTTGCATCGGCGGTAAACCGGCGTTTTCCAGTTTTCCTCCACTCTGAGAGGAGGAAAACTGGAAATTGCAGCTTTACCGCCGCTCTCGTCGGCGGTAAAGTAACCTTCCAGTTTTCCTCCGCTCTGAGAGGAGGAAATGTGGCAATTGCAGCTTTATTGCCGCTCCCATCGGCGGTAAAGTCGGTTTTCCAGTTTTCCTCCGCTCTGAGAGGAGGAAAACTGGAAATTGCACTCATGCTGCGGGTACATGTCTCGGAAATCATTCAATCCGATTTTTTAATCCTCTTTTCCCTTCTTTTGCTTGTTGTTGGGCCATGGGCCGGGGCGTAGTTCCACAAAATGAAGGATGGACATGTGTGAATAACAATTGGGTGAAATAATTTCAAATTACGACAAAACCACAATAAGTCGAATGTCTCTCGTAATTGCCCTTCACATTACTTAACAAGCGAAGTAAGCTAACCAGAACCGTTACCTTAAAAAACCAGAGATCCCGATATCTACGATTGAGAATATAAGTGAGATCGGCAAAATCTTCATTTCAACATGACAACCAGAAAGAAAACATCCTACACTCGCAAGCATTCCCTAGCAGTCGATACATCGCTGCTTTTCTGTGCATGTGAACAACTATGGGGTGTTCTGCTGCGGTCCAAAGCTGTTATCGAGCTTGGCTTGACCAGTTCCATCAGTCCTAGGGCCTGTTGTTCAGGTCCTGAGAATTTCCAAATCTAAGCTTGTAAAAAAAAAAAAAAAAAAATAGGGTTTAGATGTTGATTGCAAGATTACAAAATCAATTGTGTCATTGCCTCAGAGTAGAAATGTGATAACGCTCAATGCTTTTAAAATTTCTCCCATACAAGTGTTCTCTTGCGTGGCCCCTAAGTTTGCATGGAATGGAATTTTTAAGAACCTATTATCAAGTGAATCACACCGATGATCGTTAAAGAGTACGAGTGATGCAAGATTTAAGGATGGAGCTGTAGACAGGGGCAAATCGCTTTAATAGAGTGATATCTCGGATTTTATTGTTTCATTATGGGGATGTTATTTGATGACCATTTATATATTTCTACTTCTATTTCCGGGCCAGTATATATATTCAAAAGCCTAGAAATTCAATTGGGCATTTGTCAATTGCCGAAGTCGGCCTGTGAGATTTTTTCCTCTCCATTCACATCATATGGGAGTTCACTAGATGTGGGCTGCGGGAAAAAAGGGAACTACTGATTCTTTCAATTTGTTTTATGTTAATTGGAAATTGAAAGGTCTTGCGGCTCTATTCGGACACACACGCAGCTTTACCGCCGGTTGCATCGGCGGTAAACTGGCGTTTTCCAGTTTTCCTCCACTCTGAGAGGAGGAAAGCTGGAAATTGCAGCTTTACCGCCGCTCTCGTCGGCGGTAAAGTGGACCTCCCAGTTTTCCTCCGCTCTGAGAGGAGGAAAACTGGCAAATGCAGCTTTACCGCCGCTCCCATCGGCGGTAAAGTCGGTTTTCCAGTTTTCCTCCGCTCTGAGAGGAGGAAAACTGGAAATTGCACTTATGCTGCGGGTACATGTCTCGGAAATCATTCAATTCGATTTTTTAATCCTCTTTTCCCTTCTTTTGCTTGCTGTTGGGCCATGGGCCGGGGCGTAGTTCCACAAAATGAAGGATGGACATGTGTGAATAACAATTGGGTGAAATAATTTCAAATCACGACAAAACCACAATAAGTCGAATGTCTCTCGTAATTGCCCTTCACTTTACTTAACAAGCGAAGTAAGCTAACCAGAACCGTTACCTTAAAAAACCAGAGATCCCGGTATCTACGATTGAGAATATAAGTGAGACCGGCAAAATCTTCATTTCAACATGACAACCAGAAAGAAAACATCCTACACTCGCAAGCATTCCCTAGCAGTCGATACATCGCTGCTTTTCTGTGCATGTGAACAACTATGGGGTGTTCTGCTGCGGTCCAAAGCTGTTATCGAGCTTGGCTTGACCAGTTCCATCAGTCCTAGGGCTTGTTGTTCAGGTCCTGAGAATTTCCAAATCTAAGCTTGTAAAAAAAAAAAAAAAAAAATAGGGTTTAGATGTTGATTGCAAGATTACAAAATCAATTGTGTCATTGCCTCAGAGTAGAAATGTGATAACGCTCAATGCTTTTAAAATTTCTCCCATACAAGTGTTCTCTTGCGTGGCCCCTAAGTTTGCATGGAATGGAATTTTTAAGAACCTATTATCAAGTGAATCACACCGATGATCGTTAAAGAGTACGAGTGATGCAAGATTTAAGGATGGAGCTGTAGACAGGGGCAAATCGCTTTAATAGAGTGATATCTCGGATTTTATTGTTTCATTATGGGGATGTTATTTGATGACCATTTATATATTTCTACTTCTATTTCCGGGCCAGTATATATATTCAAAAGCCTAGAAATTCAATTGGGCATTTGTCAATTGCCGAAGTCGGCCTGTGAGATTTTTTCCTCTCCATTCACATCATATGGGAGTTCACTACATGTGGGCTGCGGGAAAAAATGGAACTACTGATTCTTTCAATTTGTTTTATGTTAATTGGAAATTGAAAGGTCTTGCGGCTCTATTTGGACACACACGCAGCTTTACCGCCGCTTGCATCGGCGGTAAACCGGCGTTTTCCAGTTTTCCTCCACTCTGAGAGGAGGAAAACTGGAAATTGCAGCTTTACCGCCGCTCTCGTCGACGGTAAAGTAACCTTCCAGTTTCCCTCCGCTCTGAGAGGAGGAAAACTGGCAATTGCAGCTTTACCGCCGCTCCCATCGGCGGTAAAGTCGGTTTTCCAGTTTTCCTCCGCTCTGAGAGGAGGAAAACTGGAAATTGCACTTATGCTGCGGGTACATGTCTCGGAAATCATTCAATCCGATTTTTTAATCCTCTTTTCCCTTCTTTTGCTTGCTGTTGGGCCATGGGCCGGGGCGTAGTTCCACAAAATGAAGGATGGACATGTGTGAATAACAATTGGGTGAAATAATTTCAAATCACGACAAAACCACAATAAGTCGAATGTCTCTCGTAATTGCCCTTCACTTCACTTAACAAGCGAAGTAAGCTAACCAGAACCGTTACCTTAAAAAACCAGAGATCCCGGTATCTACGATTGAGAATATAAGTGAGACCGGCAAAATCTTCATTTCAACATGACAACCAGAAAGAAAACATCCTACACTCGCAAGCATTCCCTAGCAGTCGATACATCGCTGCTTTTCTGTGCATGTGAACAACTATGGGGTGTTCTGCTGCGGTCCAAAGCTGTTATCGAGCTTGGCTTGACCAGTTCCATCAGTCCTAGGGCCTGTTGTTCAGGTCCTGAGAATTTCCAAATCTAAGCTTGTAAAAAAAAAAAAGAAAAATAGGGTTTAGATGTTGATTGCAAGATTACAAAATCAATTGTGTCATTGCCTCAGAGTAGAAATGTGAAAACGCTCAATGCTTTTAAAATTTCTCCCATACAAGTGTTCTCTTGCGTGGCCCCTAAGTTTGCATGGAATGGAATTTTTAAGAACCTATTATCAAGTGAATCACACCGATGATCGTTAATGTGTACGAGTGATGCAAGATTTAAGGATGGAGCTGTAGGCAGGGGCAAATCGCTTTAATAGAGTGATATCTCGGATTTTATTGTTTCATTATGGAGATGTTATTTGATGACCATTTATATATTTCTACTTCTATTTCCGGGCCAGTATATATATTCAAAAGCCTAGAAATTCAATTGGGCATTTGTCAATTGCCGAAGTCGGCCTGTGAGATTTTTTCCTCTCAATTCACATCATATGGGAGTTCACTAGATGAGGGCTGCGGGAAAAAACGGAACTACTGATTCTTTCAATTTGTTTTATGTTAATTGGAAATTGAAAGGTCTTGCGGCTCTATTCGGACACACACGCAGCTTTACCGCCGCTTGCATCGGCGGTAAACCGGCGTTTTCCAGTTTTCCTCCACTCTGAGAGGAGGAAAACTGGAAATTGCAGCTTTACCGCCGCTCTCGTCGACGGTAAAGTAACCTTCCAGTTTCCCTCCGCTCTGAGAGGAGGAAAACTGGCAATTGCAGCTTTACCGCCGCTCCCATCGGCGGTAAAGTCGGTTTTCCAGTTTTCCTCCGCTCTGAGAGGAGGAAAACTGGAAATTGCACTTATGCTGCGGGTACATGTCTCGAAAATCATTCAATCCGATTTTTTAATCCTCTTTTCCCTTCTTTTGCTTGTTGTTGGGCCATGGGCCGGGGCGTAGTTCCACAAAATGAAGGATGGACATGTGTGAATAACAATTGGGTGAAATAATTTCAAATCACGACAAAACCACAATAAGTCGAATGTCTCTCGTAATTGCCCTTCACTTTACTTAACAAGCGAAGTAAGCTAACCAGAACCGTTACCTTAAAAAACCAGAGATCCCGATATCTACGATTGAGAATATAAGTGAGACCGGCAAAATCTTCATTTCAACATGACAACCAAAAAGAAAACATCCTACACTCGCAAGCATTCCCTAGCAGTCGATACATCGCTGCTTTTCTGTGCATGTGAACAACTATGGGGTGTTCTGCTGCGGTCCAAAGCTGTTATCGAGCTTGGCTTGACCAGTTCCATCAGTCCTAGGGCCTGTTGTTCAGGTCCTGAGAATTTCCAAATCTAAGCTTGTAAAAAAAAAAAAAAAAAAATAGGGTTTAGATGTTGATTGCAAGATTACAAAATCAATTGTGTCATTGCCTCAGAGTAGAAATGTGATAACGCTCAATGCTTTTAAAATTTCTCCCATACAAGTGTTCTCTTGCGTGGCCCCTAAGTTTGCATGGAATGGAATTTTTAAGAACCTATTATCAAGTGAATCACACCGATGATCGTTAAAGAGTACGAGTGATGCAAGATTTAAGGATGGAGCTGTAGACAGGGGCAAATCGCTTTAATAGAGTGATATCTCGGATTTTATTGTTTCATTATGGGGATGTTATTTGATGACCATTTATATATTTCTACTTCTATTTCCGGGCCAGTATATATATTCAAAAGCCTAGAAATTCAATTGGGCATTTGTCAATTGCCGAAGTCGGCCTGTGAGATTTTTTCCTCTCCATTCACATCATATGGGAGTTCACTAGATGTGGGCTGCGGGAAAAAATGGAACTACTGATTCTTTCAATTTGTTTTATGTTAATTGGAAATTGAAAGGTCTTGCGGCTCTATTCGGACACACACGCAGCTTTACCGCCGCTTGCATCGGCGGTAAACTGGCGTTTTCCAGTTTTCCTCCACTCTGAGAGGAGGAAAACTGGAAATTGCAGCTTTACCGCCGCTCTCGTCGGTGGTAAAGTGGACCTCCCAGTTTTCCTCCGCTCTGAGAGGAGGGAAACTGGTAATTGCAGCTTTACCGCCGCTCCCATCGGCGGTAAAGTCGGTTTTCGAGTTTTCCTCCGCTCTGAGAGAAGGAAAACTGGAAATTGCACTTATGCTGCGGGTACATGTCTCGGAAATCATTCAATCCGATTTTTTAATCCTCTTTTCCCTTCTTTTGCTTGTTGTTGGGCCATGGGCCGGGGCGTAGTTCCACAAAATGAAGGATGGACATGTGTGAATAACAATTGGGTGAAATAATTTCAAATCACGACAAAACCACAATAAGTCGAATGTCTCTCGTAATTGCCCTTCACTTTACTTAACAAGCGAAGTAAGCTAACCAGAACCGTTACCTTAAAAAACCAGAGATCCCGGTATCTACGATTGAGAATATAAGTGAGACCGGCAAAATCTTCATTTCAACATGACAACCAGAAAGAAAACATCCTACACTCGCAAGCATTCCCTAGTAGTCGATACATCGCCGCTTTTCTGTGCATGTGAACAACTATGGGGTGTTCTGCTGCGGTCCAAAGCTGTTATCGAGCTTGGCTTGACCAGTTCCATCAGTCCTAGGGCCTGTTGTTCAGGTCCTGAGAATTTCCAAATCTAAGCTTGTAAAAAAAAAAAAAAAAATAGGGTTTAGATGTTGATTGCAAGATTACAAAATCAATTGTGTCATTGCCTCAGAGTAGAAATGTGATAACGCTCAATGCTTTTAAAATTTCTCCCATACAAGTGTTCTCTTGCGTGGCCCCTAAGTTTGCATGGAATGGAATTTTTAAGAACCTATTATCAAGTGAATCACACCGATGATCGTTAAAGAGTACGAGTGATGCAAGATTTAAGGATGGAGCTGTAGACAGGGGCAAATCGCTTTAATAGAGTGATATCTCGGATTTTATTGTTTCATTATGGGGATGTTATTTGATGACCATTTATATATTTCTACTTCTATTTCCGGGCCAGTATATATATTCAAAAGCCTAGAAATTCAATTGGGCATTTGTCAATTGCCGAAGTCGGCCTGTGAGATTTTTTCCTCCCCATTCACATCATATGGGAGTTCACTAGATGTGGGCTGCGGGAAAAAACGGAACTACTGATTCTTTCAATTTGTTTTATGTTAATTGGAAATTGAAAGGTCTTGCGGCTCTATTCGGACACACACGCAGCTTTACCGCCGCTTGCATCGGCGGTAAACTGGCGTTTTCCAGTTTTCCTCCACTCTGAGAGGAGGAAAACTGGAAATTGCAGCTTTACCGCCGCTCTCGTCGGCGGTAAAGTGGACCTCCCAGTTTTCCTCCGCTCTGAGAGGAGGGAAACTGGCAATTGCAGCTTTACCGCCGCTCCCATCGGCGGTAAAGTCGGTTTTCCAGTTTTCCTCCGCTCTGAGAGGAGGAAAACTGGAAATTGCACTTATGCTGCGGGTACATGTCTCGGAAATCATTCAATCCGATTTTTTAATCCTCTTTTCCCTTCTTTTGCTTGTTGTTGGGCCATGGGCCGGGGCGTAGTTCCACAAAATGAAGGATGGACATGTGTGAATAACAATTTGGTGAAATAATTTCAAATCACGACAAAACCACAATAAGTCGAATGTCTCTCGTAATTGCCCTTCACTTTACTTAACAAGCGAAGTAAGCTAACCAGAACCGTTACCTTAAAAAACCAGAGATCCCGGTATCTACGATTGAGAATATAAGTGAGACCGGCAAAATCTTCATTTCAACATGACAACCAGAAAGAAAACATCCTACACTCGCAAGCATTCCCTAGGAGTCGATACATCGCCGCTTTTCTGTGCATGTGAACAACTATGGGGTGTTCTGCTGCGGTCCAAAGCTGTTATCGAGCTTGGCTTGACCAGTTCCAACAGTCCTAGGGCCTGTTGTTCAGGTCCTGAGAATTTCCAAATCTAAGCTTGTAAAAAAAAAAAAAAAAATAGGGTTTAGATGTTGATTGCAAGATTACAAAATCAATTGTGTCATTGCCTCAGAGTAGAAATGTGATAACGCTCAATGCTTTTAAAATTTCTCCCATACAAGTGTTCTCTTGCGTGGCCCCTAAGTTTGCATGGAATGGAATTTTTAAGAACCTATTATCAAGTGAATCACACCGATGATCGTTAAAGAGTACGAGTGATGCAAGATTTAAGGATGGAGCTGTAGACAGGGGCAAATCGCTTTAATAGAGTGATATCTCGGATTTTATTGTTTCATTATGGGGATGTTATTTGATGACCATTTATATATTTCTACTTCTATTTCCGGGCCAGTATATATATTCAAAAGCCTAGAAATTCAATTGGGCATTTGTCAATTGCCGAAGTCGGCCTGTGAGATTTTTTCCTCTCCCTTCACATCATATGGGAGTTCACTAGATGTGGGCTGCGGGAAAAAACGGAACTACTGATTCTTTCAATTTGTTTTATGTTAATTGGAAATTGAAAGGTCTCACGGCTCTATTCGGACACACACGCAGCTTTACCGCCGCTTGCATCGGCGGTAAACTGGCGTTTTCCAGTTTTCCTCCACTCTGAGAGGAGGAAAACTGGAAATTGCAGCTTGACCGCCGCTCTCGTCGGTGGTAAAGTGGACCTCCCAGTTTTCCTCCGCTCTGAGAGGAGGAAAACTGGCAATTGCAGCTTTACCGCCGCTCTCATCGGCGGTAAAGTCGGTTTTCCAGTTTTCCTCCGCTCTGAGAG
The DNA here is from genome assembly GCA_029852735.1 of Persea americana. Classification (NCBI taxonomy): domain Eukaryota; kingdom Viridiplantae; phylum Streptophyta; class Magnoliopsida; order Laurales; family Lauraceae; genus Persea; species Persea americana. Next base: position 7,972,729 of record CM056812.1, read on the forward strand.
GAGGAAAACTGGAAATTGCACTTATGCTGCGGGTACATGTCTCGGAAATCATTCAATCCGATTTTTTAATCCTCTTTTCCCTTCTTTTGCTTGTTGTTGGGCCATGGGCCGGGGCGTAGTTCCACAAAATGAAGGATGGACATGTGTGAATAACAATTGGGTAAAATAATTTCAAATCACGACAAAACCACAATAAGTCGAATGTCTCTCGTAATTGCCCTTCACTTTACTTAACAAGCGAAGTAAGCTAACCAGAACCGTTACCTTAAAAAACCAGAGATCCCGGTATCTACGATTGAGAATATAAGTGAGACCGGCAAAATCTTCATTTCAACATGACAACCAGAAAGAAAACATCCTACACTCGCAAGCATTTCCTAGTAGTCGATACATCGCTGCTTTTCTGTGCATGTGAACAACTATGGGGTGTTCTGCTGCGGTCCAAAGCTGTTATCGAGCTTGCCTTGACCAGTTCCATCAGTCCTAGGGCCTGTTGTTCAGGTCCTGAGAATTTCCAAATCTAAGCTTGTAAAAAAAAAAAAAAAAAATAGGGTTTAGATGTTGATTGCAAGATTACAAAATCAATTGTGTCATTGCCTCAGAGTAGAAATGTGATAACGCTCAATGCTTTTAAGATTTCTCCCATACAAGTGTTCTCTTGCGTGGCCCCTAAGTTTGCATGGAATGGAATTTTTAAGAACCTATTATCAAGTCAATCACACCGACGATCGTTAAAGAGTACGAGTGATGCAAGATTTAAGGATGGAGCTGTAGACAGGGGCAAATCGCTTTAATAGAGTGATATCTCGGATTTTATTGTTTCATTATGGGGATGTTATTTGATGACCATTTATATATTTCTACTTCTATTTCCGGGCCAGTATATATATTCAAAAGCCTTGAAATTCAATTGGGCATTTGTCAATTGCCGAAGTCGGCCTGTGAGATTTTTTCCTCTCCATTCACATCATATGGGAGTTCACTAGATGTGGGCTGCGGGAAAAAACGGAACTACTGATTCTTTCAATCTGTTTTATGTTAATTGGAAATTGAAAGGTCTCACGGCTCTATTCGGACACACACGCAGCTTTACCGCCGCTTGCATCGGCGGTAAACTGGCGTTTTCCAGTTTTCCTCCACTCTGAGAGGAGGAAAACTGGAAATTGCAGCTTTACCGCCGCTCTCGTCGGCGGTAAAGTGGACCTCCCAGCTTTCCTCCGCTCTGAGAGGAGGAAAACTGGCAATTGCAGCTTTACCGCCGCTCCCATCGGCGGTAAAGTCGGTTTTCCAGTTTTCCTCCGCTCTGAGTGGAGGAAAACTGGAAATTGCACTTATGCTGCGGGCACATGTCTCGGAAATCATTCAATCCGATTTTTTAATCCTCTTTTCCCTTCTTTTGCTTGTTGTTGGGCCATGGGCCGGGGCGTAGTTCCACAAAATGAAGGATGGACATGTGTGAATAACAATTGGGTGAAATAATTTCAAATCACGACAAAACCACAATAAGTCGAATGTCTCTCGTAATTGCCCTTCACTTTACTTAACAAGCGAAGTAAGCTAACCAGAACCGTTACCTTAAAAAACCAGAGATCCCGGTATCTACGATTGAGAATATAAGTGAGACCGGCAAAATCTTCATTTCAACATGACAACCAGAAAGAAAACATCCTACACTCGCAAGCATTCCCTAGTAGTCGATACATCGCTGCTTTTCTGTGCATGTGAACAACTATGGGGTGTTCTGCTGCGGTCCAAAGCTGTTATCGAGCTTGGCTTGACCAGTTCCATCAGTCCTAGGGCCTGTTGTTCAGGTCCTGAGAATTTCCAAATCTAAGCTTGTAAAAAAAAAAAAAAAAAATAGGGTTTAGATGTTGATTGCAAGATTACAAAATCAATTGTGTCATTGCCTCAGAGTAGAAATGTGATAACGCTCAATGCTTTTAAAATTTCTCCCATACAAGTGTTCTCTTGCGTGGCCCCTAAGTTTGCATGGAATGGAATTTTTAAGAACCTATTATCAAGTGAATCACACCGATGATCGTTAAAGAGTACGAGTGATGCAAGATTTAAGGATGGAGCTGTAGACAGGGGCAAATCGCTTTAATAGAGTGATATCTCGGATTTTATTGTTTCATTATGGGGATGTTATTTGATGACCATTTATATATTTCTACTTCTATTTCCGGGCCAGTATATATATTCAAAAGCCTAGAAATTCAATTGGGCATTTGTCAATTGCCGAAGTCGGCCTGTGAGATTTTTTCCTCTCCATTCACATCATATGGGAGTTCACTAGATGTGGGCTGCGGGAAAAAACGGAACTACTGATTCTTTCAATTTGTTTTATGTTAATTGGAAATTGAAAGGTCTCACGGCTCTATTCGGACACACACGCAGCTTTACCGCCGCTTGCATCGGCGGTAAACTGGCGTTTTCCAGTTTTCCTCCACTCTGAGAGGAGGAAAACTGGAAATTGCTGCTTTACGCCGCTCTCGTCGGCGGTAAAGTGGACCTCCCAGTTTTCCTCCGCTCTGAGAGGAGGAAAACTGGCAATTGCAGCTTTACCGCCGCTCCCATCGGCGGTAAAGTCGGTTTTCCAGTTTTCCTCCGCTCTGAGAGGAGGAAAACTGGAAATTGCACTTATGCTGCGGGTACATGTCTCGGAAATCATTCAATCCGATTTTTTAATCCTCTTTTCCCTTCTTTTGCTTGTTGTTGGGCCATGGGCCGGGGCGTAGTTCCACAAAATGAAGGATGGACATGTGTGAATAACAATTGGGTGAAATAATTTCAAATCACGACAAAACCACAATAAGTCGAATGTCTCTCGTAATTGCCCTTCACTTTACTTAACAAGCGAAGTAAGCTAACCAGAACCGTTACCTTAAAAAACCAGAGATCCCGGTATCTACGATTGAGAATATAAGTGAGACCGGCAAAATCTTCATTTCAACATGACAACCAGAAAGAAAACATCCTACACTCGCAAGCATTCCCTAGTAGTCGATACATCGCTGCTTTTCTGTGCATGTGAACAACTATGGGGTGTTCTGCTGCGGTCCAAAGCTGTTATCGAGCTTGGCTTGACCAGTTCCATCAGTCCTAGGGCCTGTTGTTCAGGTCCTGAGAATTTCCAAATCTAAGCTTGTAAAAAAAAAAAAAAAAAATAGGGTTTAGATGTTGATTGCAAGATTACAAAATCAATTGTGTCATTGCCTCAGAGTAGAAATGTGATAACGCTCAATGCTTTTAAAATTTCTCCCATACAAGTGTTCTCTTGCGTGGCCCCTAAGTTTGCATGGAATGGAATTTTTAAGAACCTATTATCAAGTGAATCACACCGATGATCGTTAAAGAGTACGAGTGATGCAAGATTTAAGGATGGAGCTGTAGACAGGGGCAAATCGCTTTAATAGAGTGATATCTCGGATTTTATTGTTTCATTATGGGGATGTTATTTGATGACCATTTATATATTTCTACTTCTATTTCCGGGCCAGTATATATATTCAAAAGCCTAGAAATTCAATTGGGCATTTGTCAATTGCCGAAGTCGGCCTGTGAGATTTTTTCCTCTCCATTCACATCATATGGGAGTTCACTAGATGTGGGCTGCGGGAAAAAACGGAACTACTGATTCTTTCAATCTGTTTTATGTTAATTGGAAATTGAAAGGTCTCACGGCTCTATTCGGACACACACGCAGCTTTACCGCCGCTTGCATCGGCGGTAAACTGGCGTTTTCCAGTTTTCCTCCACTCTTAGAGGAGGAAAACTGGAAATTGCTTCTTTACGCCGCTCTCGTCGGCGGTAAAGTGGACCTCCCAGTTTTCCTCCGCTCTGAGAGGAGGAAAACTGGCAATTGCAGCTTTACCGCCGCTCCCATCGGCGGTAAAGTCGGTTTTCCAGTTTTCCTCCGCTCTGAGAGGAGGAAAACTGGAAATTGCACTTATGCTGCGGGTACATGTCTCGGAAATCATTCAATCCGATTTTTTAATCCTCTTTTCCCTTCTTTTGCTTGTTGTTGGGCCATGGGCCGGGGCGTAGTTCCACAAAATGAAGGATGGACATGTGTGAATAACAATTGGGTGAAATAATTTCAAATCACGACAAAACCACAATAAGTCGAATGTCTCTCGTAATTGCCCTTCACTTTACTTAACAAGCGAAGTAAGCTAACCAGAACCGTTACCTTAAAAAACCAGAGATCCCGGTATCTACGATTGAGAATATAAGTGAGACCAGCAAAATCTTCATTTCAACATGACAACCAGAAAGAAAACATCCTACACTCGCAAGCATTCCCTAGTAGTCGATACATCGCTGCTTTTCTGTGCATGTGAACAACTATGGGGTGTTCTGCTGCGGTCCAAAGCTGTTATCGAGCTTGGCTTGACCAGTTCCATCAGTCCTAGGGCCTGTTGTTCAGGTCCTGAGAATTTCCAAATCTAAGCTTGTAAAAAAAAAAAAAAAAAATAGGGTTTAGATGTTGATTGCAAGATTACAAAATCAATTGTGTCATTGCCTCAGAGTAGAAATGTGATAACGCTCAATGCTTTTAAAATTTCTCCCATACAAGTGTTCTCTTGCGTGGCCCCTAAGTTTGCATGGAATGGAATTTTTAAGAACCTATTATCAAGTGAATCACACCGATGATCGTTAAAGAGTACGAGTGATGCAAGATTTAAGGATGGAGCTGTAGACAGGGGCAAATCGCTTTAATAGAGTGATATCTCGGATTTTATTGTTTCATTATGGGGATGTTATTTGATGACCATTTATATATTTCTACTTCTATTTCCGGGCCAGTATATATATTCAAAAGCCTAGAAATTCAATTGGGCATTTGTCAATTGCCGAAGTCGGCCTGTGAGATTTTTTCCTCTCCATTCACATCATATGGGAGTTCACTAGATGTGGGCTGCGGGAAAAAACGGAACTACTGATTCTTTCAATCTGTTTTATGTTAATTGGAAATTGAAAGGTCTCACGGCTCTATTCGGACACACACGCAGCTTTACCGCCGCTTGCATCGGCGGTAAACTGGCGTTTTCCAGTTTTCCTCCACTCTTAGAGGAGGAAAACTGGAAATTGCTTCTTTACGCCGCTCTCGTCGGCGGTAAAGTGGACCTCCCAGTTTTCCTCCGCTCTGAGAGGAGGAAAACTGGCAATTGCAGCTTTACCGCCGCTCCCATCGGCGGTAAAGTCGGTTTTCCAGTTTTCCTCCGCTCTGAGAGGAGGAAAACTGGAAATTGCACTTATGCTGCGGGTACATGTCTCGGAAATCATTCAATCCGATTTTTTAATCCTCTTTTCCCTTCTTTTGCTTGTTGTTGGGCCATGGGCCGGGGCGTAGTTCCACAAAATGAAGGATGGACATGTGTGAATAACAATTGGGTGAAATAATTTCAAATCACGACAAAACCACAATAAGTCGAATGTCTCTCGTAATTGCCCTTCACTTTACTTAACAAGCGAAGTAAGCTAACCAGAACCGTTACCTTAAAAAACCAGAGATCCCGGTATCTACGATTGAGAATATAAGTGAGACCGGCAAAATCTTCATTTCAACATGACAACCAGAAAGAAAACATCCTACACTCGCAAGCATTCCCTAGTAGTCGATACATCGCTGCTTTTCTGTGCATGTGAACAACTATGGGGTGTTCTGCTGCGGTCCAAAGCTGTTATCGAGCTTGGCTTGACCAGTTCCATCAGTCCTAGGGCCTGTTGTTCAGGTCCTGAGAAATTCCAAATCTAAGCTTGTAAAAAAAAAAAAAAAAAATAGGGTTTAGATGTTGATTGCAAGATTACAAAATCAATTGTGTCATTGCCTCAGAGTAGAAATGTGATAACGCTCAATGCTTTTAAAATTTCTCCCATACAAGTGTTCTCTTGCGTGGCCCCTAAGTTTGCATGGAATGGAATTTTTAAGAACCTATTATCAAGTGAATCACACCGATGATCGTTAAAGAGTACGAGTGATGCAAGATTTAAGGATGGAGCTGTAGACAGGGGCAAATCGCTTTAATAGAGTGATATCTCGGATTTTATTGTTTCATTATGGGGATGTTATTTGATGACCATTTATATATTTCTACTTCTATTTCCGGGCCAGTATATATATTCAAAAGCCTAGAAATTCAATTGGGCATTTGTCAATTGCCGAAGTCGGCCTGTGAGATTTTTTCCTCTCCATTCACATCATATGGGAGTTCACTAGATGTGGGCTGCGGGAAAAAACGGAACTACTGATTCTTTCAATCTGTTTTATGTTAATTGGAAATTGAAAGGTCTCACGGCTCTATTCGGACACACACGCAGCTTTACCGCCGCTTGCATCGGCGGTAAACTGGCGTTTTCCAGTTTTCCTCCACTCTGAGAGGAGGAAAACTGGAAATTGCTGCTTTACCGCCGCTCTCGTCGGCGGTAAAGTGGACCTCCCAGTTTTCCTCCGCTCTGAGAGGAGGAAAACTGGCAATTGCAGCTTTACCGCCGCTCCCATCGGCGGTAAAGTCGGTTTTCCAGTTTTCCTCCGCTCTGAGAGGAGGAAAACTGGAAATTGCACTTATGCTGCGGGTACATGTCTCGGAAATCATTCAATCCGATTTTTTAATCCTCTTTTCCCTTCTTTTGCTTGTTGTTGGGCCATGGGCCGGGGCGTAGTTCCACAAAATGAAGGATGGACATGTGTGAATAACAATTGGGTGAAATAATTTCAAATCACGACAAAACCACAATAAGTCGAATGTCTCTCGTAATTGCCCTTCACTTTACTTAACAAGCGAAGTAAGCTAACCAGAACCGTTACCTTAAAAAACCAGAGATCCCGGTATCTACGATTGAGAATATAAGTGAGACCGGCAAAATCTTCATTTCAACATGACAACCAGAAAGAAAACATCCTACACTCGCAAGCATTCCCTAGTAGTCGATACATCGCTGCTTTTCTGTGCATGTGAACAACTATGGGGTGTTCTGCTGCGGTCCAAAGCTGTTATCGAGCTTGGCTTGACCAGTTCCATCAGTCCTAGGGCCTGTTGTTCAGGTCCTGAGAATTTCCAAATCTAAGCTTGTAAAAAAAAAAAAAAAAAATAGGGTTTAGATGTTGATTGCAAGATTACAAAATCAATTGTGTCATTGCCTCAGAGTAGAAATGTGATAACGCTCAATGCTTTTAAAATTTCTCCCATACAAGTGTTCTCTTGCGTGGCCCCTAAGTTTGCATGGAATGGAATTTTTAAGAACCTATTATCAAGTGAATCACACCGATGATCGTTAAAGAGTACGAGTGATGCAAGATTTAAGGATGGAGCTGTAGACAGGGGCAAATCGCTTTAATAGAGTGATATCTCGGATTTTATTGTTTCATTATGGGGATGTTATTTGATGACCATTTATATATTTCTACTTCTATTTCCGGGCCAGTATATATATTCAAAAGCCTAGAAATTCAATTGGGCATTTGTCAATTGCCGAAGTCGGCCTGTGAGATTTTTTCCTCTCCATTCACATCATATGGGAGTTCACTAGATGTGGGCTGCGGGAAAAAACGGAACTACTGATTCTTTCAATTTTTTTTATGTTAATTGGAAATTGAAAGGTCTCACGGCTCTATTCGGACACACACGCAGCTTTACCGCCGCTTGCATCGGCGGTAAACTGGCGTTTTCCAGTTTTCCTCCACTCTTAGAGGAGGAAAACTGGAAATTGCTTCTTTTTGCCGCTCTCGTCGGCGGTAAAGTGGACCTCCCAGTTTTCCTCCGCTCTGAGAGGAGGAAAACTGGCAATTGCAGCTTTACCGCCGCTCCCATCGGCGGTAAAGTCGGTTTTCCAGTTTTCCTCCGCTCTGAGAGGAGGAAAACTGGAAATTGCACTTATGCTGCGGGTACATGTCTCGGAAATCATTCAATCCGATTTTTTAATCCTCTTTTCCCTTCTTTTGCTTGTTGTTGGGCCATGGGCCGGGGCGTAGTTCCACAAAATGAAGGATGGACATGTGTGAATAACAATTGGGTGAAATAATTTCAAATCACGACAAAACCACAATAAGTCGAATGTCTCTCGTAATTGCCCTTCACTTTACTTAACAAGCGAAGTAAGCTAACCAGAACCGTTACCTTAAAAAACCAGAGATCCCGGTATCTACGATTGAGAATATAAGTGAGACCGGCAAAATCTTCATTTCAACATGACAACCAGAAAGAAAACATCCTACACTCGCAAGCATTCCCTAGTAGTCGATACATCGCTGCTTTTCTGTGCATGTGAACAACTATGGGGTGTTCTGCTGCGGTCCAAAGCTGTTATCGAGCTTGGCTTGACCAGTTCCATCAGTCCTAGGGCCTGTTGTTCAGGTCCTGAGAATTTCCAAATCTAAGCTTGTAAAAAAAAAAAAAAAAAATAGGGTTTAGATGTTGATTGCAAGATTACAAAATCAATTGTGTCATTGCCTCAGAGTAGAAATGTGATAACGCTCAATGCTTTTAAAATTTCTCCCATACAAGTGTTCTCTTGCGTGGCCCCTAAGTTTGCATGGAATGGAATTTTTAAGAACCTATTATCAAGTGAATCACACCGATGATCGTTAAAGAGTACGAGTGATGCAAGATTTAAGGATGGAGCTGTAGACAGGGGCAAATCGCTTTAATAGAGTGATATCTCGGATTTTATTGTTTCATTATGGGGATGTTATTTGATGACCATTTATATATTTCTACTTCTATTTCCGGGCCAGTATATATATTCAAAAGCCTAGAAATTCAATTGGGCATTTGTCAATTGCCGAAGTCGGCCTGTGAGATTTTTTCCTCTCCATTCACATCATATGGGAGTTCACTAGATGTGGGCTGCGGGAAAAAACGGAACTACTGATTCTTTCAATTTGTTTTATGTTAATTGGAAATTGAAAGGTCTCACGGCTCTATTCGGACACACACGCAGCTTTACCGCCGCTTGCATCGGCGGTAAACTGGCGTTTTCCAGTTTTCCTCCACTCTTAGAGGAGGAAAACTGGAAATTGCTGCTTTACCGCCGCTCTCGTCGGCGGTAAAGTGGACCTCCCAGTTTTCCTCCGCTCTGAGAGGAGGAAAACTGGCAATTGCAGCTTTACCGCCGCTCCCATCGGCGGTAAAGTCGGTTTTCCAGTTTTCCTCCGCTCTGAGAGGAGGAAAACTGGAAATTGCACTTATGCTGCGGGTACATGTCTCGGAAATCATTCAATCCGATTTTTTAATCCTCTTTTCCCTTCTTTTGCTTGTTGTTGGGCCATGGGCCGGGGCGTAGTTCCACAAAATGAAGGATGGACATGTGTGAATAACAATTGGGTGAAATAATTTCAAATCACGACAAAACCACAATAAGTCGAATGTCTCTCGTAATTGCCCTTCACTTTACTTAACAAGCGAAGTAAGCTAACCAGAACCGTTACCTTAAAAAACCAGAGATCCCGGTATCTACGATTGAGAATATAAGTGAGACCGGCAAAATCTTCATTTCAACATGACAACCAGAAAGAAAACATCCTACACTCGCAAGCATTCCCTAGTAGTCGATACATCGCTGCTTTTCTGTGCATGTGAACAACTATGGGGTGTTCTGCTGCGGTCCAAAGCTGTTATCGAGCTTGGCTTGACCAGTTCCATCAGTCCTAGGGCCTGTTGTTCAGGTCCTGAGAATTTCCAAATCTAAGCTTGTAAAAAAAAAAAAAAAAAATAGGGTTTAGATGTTGATTGCAAGATTACAAAATCAATTGTGTCATTGCCTCAGAGTAGAAATGTGATAACGCTCAATGCTTTTAAAATTTCTCCCATACAAGTGTTCTCTTGCGTGGCCCCTAAGTTTGCATGGAATGGAATTTTTAAGAACCTATTATCAAGTGAATCACACCGATGATCGTTAAAGAGTACGAGTGATGCAAGATTTAAGGATGGAGCTGTAGACAGGGGCAAATCGCTTTAATAGAGTGATATCTCGGATTTTATTGTTTCATTATGGGGATGTTATTTGATGACCATTTATATATTTCTACTTCTATTTCCGGGCCAGTATATATATTCAAAAGCCTAGAAATTCAATTGGGCATTTGTCAATTGCCGAAGTCGGCCTGTGAGATTTTTTCCTCTCCATTCACATCATATGGGAGTTCACTAGATGTGGGCTGCGGGAAAAAACGGAACTACTGATTCTTTCAATCTGTTTTATGTTAATTGGAAATTGAAAGGTCTCACGGCTCTATTCGGACACACACGCAGCTTTACCGCCGCTTGCATCGGCGGTAAACTGGCGTTTTCCAGTTTTCCTCCACTCTTAGAGGAGGAAAACTGGAAATTGCTTCTTTACGCCGCTCTCGTCGGCGGTAAAGTGGACCTCCCAGTTTTCCTCCGCTCTGAGAGGAGGAAAACTGGCAATTGCAGCTTTACCGCCGCTCCCATCGGCGGTAAAGTCGGTTTTCCAGTTTTCCTCCGCTCTGAGAGGAGGAAAACTGGAAATTGCACTTATGCTGCGGGTACATGTCTCGGAAATCATTCAATCCGATTTTTTAATCCTCTTTTCCCTTCTTTTGCTTGTTGTTGGGCCATGGGCCGGGGCGTAGTTCCACAAAATGAAGGATGGACATGTGTGAATAACAATTGGGTGAAATAATTTCAAATCACGACAAAACCACAATAAGTCGAATGTCTCTCGTAATTGCCCTTCACTTTACTTAACAAGCGAAGTAAGCTAACCAGAACCGTTACCTTAAAAAACCAGAGATCCCGGTATCTACGATTGAGAATATAAGTGAGACCGGCAAAATCTTCATTTCAACATGACAACCAGAAAGAAAACATCCTACACTCGCAAGCATTCCCTAGTAGTCGATACATCGCTGCTTTTCTGTGCATGTGAACAACTATGGGGTGTTCTGCTGCGGTCCAAAGCTGTTATCGAGCTTGGCTTGACCAGTTCCATCAGTCCTAGGGCCTGTTGTTCAGGTCCTGAGAATTTCCAAATCTAAGCTTGTAAAAAAAAAAAAAAAAAATAGGGTTTAGATGTTGATTGCAAGATTACAAAATCAATTGTGTCATTGCCTCAGAGTAGAAATGTGATAACGCTCAATGCTTTTAAAATTTCTCCCATACAAGTGTTCTCTTGCGTGGCCCCTAAGTTTGCATGGAATGGAATTTTTAAGAACCTATTATCAAGTGAATCACACCGATGATCGTTAAAGAGTACGAGTGATGCAAGATTTAAGGATGGAGCTGTAGACAGGGGCAAATCGCTTTAATAGAGTGATATCTCGGATTTTATTGTTTCATTATGAGGATGTTATTTGATGACCATTTATATATTTCTACTTCTATTTCCGGGCCAGTATATATATTCAAAAGCCTAGAAATTCAATTGGGCATTTGTCAATTGCCGAAGTCGGCCTGTGAGATTTTTTCCTCTCCATTCACATCATATGGGAGTTCACTAGATGTGGGCTGCGGGAAAAAACGGAACTACTGATTCTTTCAATCTGTTTTATGTTAATTGGAAATTGAAAGGTCTCACGGCTCTATTCGGACACACACGCAGCTTTACCGCCGCTTGCATCGGCGGTAAACTGGCGTTTTCCAGTTTTCCTCCACTCTTAGAGGAGGAAAACTGGAAATTGCTTCTTTACGCCGCTCTCGTCGGCGGTAAAGTGGACCTCCCAGTTTTCCTCCGCTCTGAGAGGAGGAAAACTGGCAATTGCAGCTTTACCGCCGCTCCCATCGGCGGTAAAGTCGGTTTTCCAGTTTTCCTCCGCTCTGAGAGGAGGAAAACTGGAAATTGCACTTATGCTGCGGGTACATGTCTCGGAAATCATTCAATCCGATTTTTTAATCCTCTTTTCCCTTCTTTTGCTTGTTGTTGGGCCATGGGCCGGGGCGTAGTTCCACAAAATGAAGGATGGACATGTGTGAATAACAATTGGGTGAAATAATTTCAAATCACGACAAAACCACAATAAGTCGAATGTCTCTCGTAATTGCCCTTCACTTTACTTAACAAGCGAAGTAAGCTAACCAGAACCGTTACCTTAAAAAACCAGAGATCCCGGTATCTACGATTGAGAATATAAGTGAGACCGGCAAAATCTTCATTTCAACATGACAACCAGAAAGAAAACATCCTACACTCGCAAGCATTCCCTAGTAGTCGATACATCGCTGCTTTTCTGTGCATGTGAACAACTATGGGGTGTTCTGCTGCGGTCCAAAGCTGTTATCGAGCTTGGCTTGACCAGTTCCATCAGTCCTAGGGCCTGTTGTTCAGGTCCTGAGAATTTCCAAATCTAAGCTTGTAAAAAAAAAAAAAAAAAATAGGGTTTAGATGTTGATTGCAAGATTACAAAATCAATTGTGTCATTGCCTCAGAGTAGAAATGTGATAACGCTCAATGCTTTTAAAATTTCTCCCATACAAGTGTTCTCTTGCGTGGCCCCTAAGTTTGCATGGAATGGAATTTTTAAGAACCTATTATCAAGTGAATCACACCGATGATCGTTAAAGAGTACGAGTGATGCAAGATTTAAGGATGGAGCTGTAGACAGGGGCAAATCGCTTTAATAGAGTGATATCTCGGATTTTATTGTTTCATTATGGGGATGTTATTTGATGACCATTTATATATTTCTACTTCTATTTCCGGGCCAGTATATATATTCAAAAGCCTAGAAATTCAATTGGGCATTTGTCAATTGCCGAAGTCGGCCTGTGAGATTTTTTCCTCTCCATTCACATCATATGGGAGTTCACTAGATGTGGGCTGCGGGAAAAAACGGAACTACTGATTCTTTCAATTTGTTTTATGTTAATTGGAAATTGAAAGGTCTCACGGCTCTATTCGGACACACACGCAGCTTTACCGCCGCTTGCATCGGCGGTAAACTGGCGTTTTCCAGTTTTCCTCCACTCTGAGAGGAGGAAAACTGGAAATTGCTGCTTTACGCCGCTCTCGTCGGCGGTAAAGTGGACCTCCCAGTTTTCCTCCGCTCTGAGAGGAGGAAAACTGGCAATTGCAGCTTTACCGCCGCTCCCATCGGCGGTAAAGTCGGTTTTCCAGTTTTCCTCCGCTCTGAGAGGAGGAAAACTGGAAATTGCACTTATGCTGCGGGTACATGTCTCGGAAATCATTCAATCCGATTTTTTAATCCTCTTTTCCCTTCTTTTGCTTGTTGTTGGGCCATGGGCCGGGGCGTAGTTCCACAAAATGAAGGATGGACATGTGTGAATAACAATTGGGTGAAATAATTTCAAATCACGACAAAACCACAATAAGTCGAATGTCTCTCGTAATTGCCCTTCACTTTACTTAACAAGCGAAGTAAGCTAACCAGAACCGTTACCTTAAAAAACCAGAGATCCCGGTATCTACGATTGAGAATATAAGTGAGACCGGCAAAATCTTCATTTCAACATGACAACCAGAAAGAAAACATCCTACACTCGCAAGCATTCCCTAGTAGTCGATACATCGCTGCTTTTCTGTGCATGTGAACAACTATGGGGTGTTCTGCTGCGGTCCAAAGCTGTTATCGAGCTTGGCTTGACCAGTTCCATCAGTCCTAGGGCCTGTTGTTCAGGTCCTGAGAATTTCCAAATCTAAGCTTGTAAAAAAAAAAAAAAAAAATAGGGTTTAGATGTTGATTGCAAGATTACAAAATCAATTGTGTCATTGCCTCAGAGTAGAAATGTGATAACGCTCAATGCTTTTAAAATTTCTCCCATACAAGTGTTCTCTTGCGTGGCCCCTAAGTTTGCATGGAATGGAATTTTTAAGAACCTATTATCAAGTGAATCACACCGATGATCGTTAAAGAGTACGAGTGATGCAAGATTTAAGGATGGAGCTGTAGACAGGGGCAAATCGCTTTAATAGAGTGATATCTCGGATTTTATTGTTTCATTATGGGGATGTTATTTGATGACCATTTATATATTTCTACTTCTATTTCCGGGCCAGTATATATATTCAAAAGCCTAGAAATTCAATTGGGCATTTGTCAATTGCCGAAGTCGGCCTGTGAGATTTTTTCCTCTCCATTCACATCATATGGGAGTTCACTAGATGTGGGCTGCGGGAAAAAACGGAACTACTGATTCTTTCAATTTGTTTTATGTTAATTGGAAATTGAAAGGTCTCACGGCTCTATTCGGACACACACGCAGCTTTACCGCCGCTTGCATCGGCGGTAAACTGGCGTTTTCCAGTTTTCCTCCACTCTGAGAGGAGGAAAACTGGAAATTGCTGCTTTACGCCGCTCTCGTCGGCGGTAAAGTGGACCTCCCAGTTTTCCTCCGCTCTGAGAGGAGGAAAACTGGCAATTGCAGCTTTACCGCCGCTCCCATCGGCGGTAAAGTCGGTTTTCCAGTTTTCCTCCGCTCTGAGAGGAGGAAAACTGGAAATTGCACTTATGCTGCGGGTACATGTCTCGGAAATCATTCAATCCGATTTTTTAATCCTCTTTTCCCTTCTTTTGCTTGTTGTTGGGCCATGGGCCGGGGCGTAGTTCCACAAAATGAAGGATGGACATGTGTGAATAACAATTGGGTGAAATAATTTCAAATCACGACAAAACCACAATAAGTCGAATGTCTCTCGTAATTGCCCTTCACTTTACTTAACAAGCGAAGTAAGCTAACCAGAACCGTTACCTTAAAAAACCAGAGATCCCGGTATCTACGATTGAGAATATAAGTGAGACCGGCAAAATCTTCATTTCAACATGACAACCAGAAAGAAAACATCCTACACTCGCAAGCATTCCCTAGTAGTCGATACATCGCTGCTTTTCTGTGCATGTGAACAACTATGGGGTGTTCTGCTGCGGTCCAAAGCTGTTATCGAGCTTGGCTTGACCAGTTCCATCAGTCCTAGGGCCTGTTGTTCAGGTCCTGAGAATTTCCAAATCTAAGCTTGTAAAAAAAAAAAAAAAAAAATAGGGTTTAGATGTTGATTGCAAGATTACAAAATCAATTGTGTCATTGCCTCAGAGTAGAAATGTGATAACGCTCAATGCTTTTAAAATTTCTCCCATACAAGTGTTCTCTTGCGTGGCCCCTAAGTTTGCATGGAATGGAATTTTTAAGAACCTATTATCAAGTGAATCACACCGATGATCGTTAAAGAGTACGAGTGATGCAAGATTTAAGGATGGAGCTGTAGACAGGGGCAAATCGCTTTAATAGAGTGATATCTCGGATTTTATTGTTTCATTATGGGGATGTTATTTGATGACCATTTATATATTTCTACTTCTATTTCCGGGCCAGTATATATATTCAAAAGCCTAGAAATTCAATTGGGCATTTGTCAATTGCCGAAGTCGGCCTGTGAGATTTTTTCCTCTCCATTCACATCATATGGGAGTTCACTAGATGTGGGCTGCGGGAAAAAACGGAACTACTGATTCTTTCAATCTGTTTTATGTTAATTGGAAATTGAAAGGTCTCACGGCTCTATTCGGACACACACGCAGCTTTACCGCCGCTTGCATCGGCGGTAAACTGGCGTTTTCCAGTTTTCCTCCACTCTGAGAGGAGGAAAACTGGAAATTGCAGCTTTACCGCCGCTCTCGTCGGCGGTAAAGTGGACCTCCCAGTTTTCCTCCGCTATGAGAGGAGGAAAACTGGCAATTGCAGCTTTACCGCCGCTCCCATCGGCGGTAAAGTCGGTTTTCCAGTTTTCCTCCGCTCTGAGAGGAGGAAAACTGGAAATTGCACTTATGCTGCGGGTACATGTCTCGGAAATCATTCAATCCGATTTTTTAATCCTCTTTTCCCTTCTTTTGCTTGTTGTTGGGCCATGGGCCGGGGCGTAGTTCCACAAAATGAAGGATGGACATGTGTGAATAACAATTGGGTGAAATAATTTCAAATCACGACAAAACCACAATAAGTCGAATGTCTCTCGTAATTGCCCTTCACTTTACTTAACAAGCGAAGTAAGCTAACCAGAACCGTTACCTTAAAAAACCAGAGATCCCGGTATCTACGATTGAGAATATAAGTGAGACCGGCAAAATCTTCATTTCAACATGACAACCAGAAAGAAAACATCCTACACTCGCAAGCATTCCCTAGTAGTCGATACATCGCTGCTTTTCTGTGCATGTGAACAACTATGGGGTGTTCTGCTGCGGTCCAAAGCTGTTATCGAGCTTGGCTTGACCAGTTCCATCAGTCCTAGGGCCTGTTGTTCAGGTCCTGAGAATTTCCAAATCTAAGCTTGTAAAAAAAAAAAAAAAAAATAGGGTTTAGATGTTGATTGCAAGATTACAAAATCAATTGTGTCATTGCCTCAGAGTAGAAATGTGATAACGCTCAATGCTTTTAAAATTTCTCCCATACAAGTGTTCTCTTGCGTGGCCCCTAAGTTTGCATGGAATGGAATTTTTAAGAACCTATTATCAAGTGAATCACACCGATGATCGTTAAAGAGTACGAGTGATGCAAGATTTAAGGATGGAGCTGTAGACAGGGGCAAATCGCTTTAATAGAGTGATATCTCGGATTTTATTGTTTCATTATGGGGATGTTATTTGATGACCATTTATATATTTCTACTTCTATTTCCGGGCCAGTATATATATTCAAAAGCCTAGAAATTCAATTGGGCATTTGTCAATTGCCGAAGTCGGCCTGTGAGATTTTTTCCTCTCCATTCACATCATATGGGAGTTCACTAGATGTGGGCTGCGGGAAAAAACGGAACTACTGATTCTTTCAATCTGTTTTATGTTAATTGGAAATTGAAAGGTCTCACGGCTCTATTCGGACACACACGCAGCTTTACCGCCGCTTGCATCGGCGGTAAACTGGCGTTTTCCAGTTTTCCTCCACTCTGAGAGGAGGAAAACTGGAAATTGCAGCTTTACCGCCGCTCTCGTCGGCGGTAAAGTGGACCTCCCAGTTTTCCTCCGCTCTGAGAGGAGGAAAACTGGCAATTGCAGCTTTACCGCCGCTCCCATCGGCGGTAAAGTCGGTTTTCCAGTTTTCCTCCTCTCTGAGAGGAGGAAAACTGGAAATTGCACTTATGCTGCGGGCACATGTCTCGGAAATCATTCAATTCGATTTTTTAATCCTCTTTTCCCTTCTTTTGCTTGTTGTTGGGCCATGGGCCGGGGCGTAGTTCCACAAAATGAAGGATGGACATGTGTGAATAACAATTGGGTGAAATAATTTCAAATCACGACAAAACCACAATAAGTCGAATGTCTCTCGTAATTGCCCTTCACTTTACTTAACAAGCGAAGTAAGCTAACCAGAACCGTTACCTTAAAAAACCAGAGATCCCGGTATCTACGATTGAGAATATAAGTGAGACCGGCAAAATCTTCATTTCAACATGACAACCAGAAAGAAAACATCCTACACTCGCAAGCATTCCCTAGTAGTCGATACATCGCTGCTTTTCTGTGCATGTGAACAACTATGGGGTGTTCTGCTGCGGTCCAAAGCTGTTATCGAGCTTGGCTTGACCAGTTCCATCAGTCCTAGGGCCTGTTGTTCAGGTCCTGAGAATTTCCAAATCTAAGCTTGTAAAAAAAAAAAAAAAAAATAGGGTTTAGATGTTGATTGCAAGATTACAAAATCAATTGTGTCATTGCCTCAGAGTAGAAATGTGATAACGCTCAATGCTTTTAAAATTTCTCCCATACAAGTGTTCTCTTGCGTGGCCCCTAAGTTTGCATGGAATGGAATTTTTAAGAACCTATTATCAAGTGAATCACACCGATGATCGTTAAAGAGTACGAGTGATGCAAGATTTAAGGATGGAGCTGTAGACAGGGGCAAATCGCTTTAATAGAGTGATATCTCGGATTTTATTGTTTCATTATGGGGATGTTATTTGATGACCATTTATATATTTCTACTTCTATTTCCGGGCCAGTATATATATTCAAAAGCCTAGAAATTCAATTGGGCATTTGTCAATTGCCGAAGTCGGCCTGTGAGATTTTTTCCTCTCCATTCACATCATATGGGAGTTCACTAGATGTGGGCTGCGGGAAAAAACGGAACTACTGATTCTTTCAATCTGTTTTATGTTAATTGGAAATTGAAAGGTCTCACGGCTCTATTCGGACACACACGCAGCTTTACCGCCGCTTGCATCGGCGGTAAACTGGCGTTTTCCAGTTTTCCTCCACTCTGAGAGGAGGAAAACTGGAAATTGCAGCTTTACCGCCGCTCTCGTCGGCGGTAAAGTGGACCTTCCAGTTTTCCTCCGCTCTGAGAGGAGGAAATTTGGCAATTGCAGCTTTACCGCCGCTCCCATCGGCGGTAAAGTCGGTTTTCCAGTTTTCCTCCGCTCTGAGAGGAGGAAAACTGAAAATTGCACTTATGCTGCGGGTACATGTCTCGGAAATCATTCAATCCGATTTTTTAATCCTCTTTTCCCTTCTTTTGCTTGTTGTTGGGCCATGGGCCGGGGCGTAGTTCCACAAAATGAAGGATGGACATGTGTGAATAACAATTGGGTGAAATAATTTCAAATCACGACAAAACCACAATAAGTCGAATGTCTCTCGTAATTGCCCTTCACTTTACTTAACAAGCGAAGTAAGCTAACCAGAACCGTTACCTTAAAAAACCAGAGATCCCGGTATCTACGATTGAGAATATAAGTGAGACCGGCAAAATCTTCATTTCAACATGACAACCAGAAAGAAAACATCCTACACTCGCAAGCATTCCCTAGTAGTCGATACATCGCTGCTTTTCTGTGCATGTGAACAACTATGGGGTGTTCTGCTGCGGTCCAAAGCTGTTATCGAGCTTGGCTTGACCAGTTCCATCAGTCCTAGGGCCTGTTGTTCAGGTCCTGAGAATTTCCAAATCTAAGCTTGTAAAAAAAAAAAAAAAAAAAAAAAAAAAGGGTTTAGATGTTGATTGCAAGATTACAAAATCAATTGTGTCATTGCCTCAGAGTAGAAATGTGATAACGCTCAATGCTTTTAAAATTTCTCCCATACAAGTGTTCTCTTGCGTGGCCCCTAAGTTTGCATGGAATGGAATTTTTAAGAACCTATTATCAAGTGAATCACACCGATGATCGTTAAAGAGTACGAGTGATGCAAGATTTAAGGATGGAGCTGTAGACAGGGGCAAATCGCTTTAATAGAGTGATATCTCGGATTTTATTGTTTCATTATGGGGATGTTATTTGATGACCATTTATATATTTCTACTTCTATTTCCGGGCCAGTATATATATTCAAAAGCCTAGAAATTCAATTGGGCATTTGTCAATTGCCGAAGTCGGCCTGTGAGATTTTTTCCTCTCCATTCACATCATATGGGAGTTCACTAGATGTGGGCTGCGGGAAAAAACGGAACTACTGATTCTTTCAATTTGTTTTATGTTAATTGGAAATTGAAAGGTCTCACGGCTCTATTCGGACACACACGCAGCTTTACCGCCGCTTGCATCGGCGGTAAACTGGCGTTTTCCAGTTTTCCTCCACTCTGAGAGGAGGAAAACTGGAAATTGCTGCTTTACCGCCGCTCTCGTCGGCGGTAAAGTGGACCTCCCAGTTTTCCTCCGCTCTGAGAGGAGGAAAACTGGCAATTGCAGCTTTACCGCCGCTCCCATCGGCGGTAAAGTCGGTTTTCCAGTTTTCCTCCGCTCTGAGAGGAGGAAAACTGGAAATTGCACTTATGCTGCGGGTACATGTCTCGGAAATCATTCAATCCGATTTTTTAATCCTCTTTTCCCTTCTTTTGCTTGTTGTTGGGCCATGGGCCGGGGCGTAGTTCCACAAAATGAAGGATGGACATGTGTGAATAACAATTGGGTGAAATAATTTCAAATCACGACAAAACCACAATAAGTCGAATGTCTCTCGTAATTGCCCTTCACTTTACTTAACAAGCGAAGTAAGCTAACCAGAACCGTTACCTTAAAAAACCAGAGATCCCGGTATCTACGATTGAGAATATAAGTGAGACCGGCAAAATCTTCATTTCAACATGACAACCAGAAAGAAAACATCCTACACTCGCAAGCATTCCCTAGTAGTCGATACATCGCTGCTTTTCTGTGCATGTGAACAACTATGGGGTGTTCTGCTGCGGTCCAAAGCTGTTATCGAGCTTGGCTTGACCAGTTCCATCAGTCCTAGGGCCTGTTGTTCAGGTCCTGAGAATTTCCAAATCTAAGCTTGTAAAAAAAAAAAAAAAAATAGGGTTTAGATGTTGATTGCAAGATTACAAAATCAATTGTGTCATTGCCTCAGAGTAGAAATGTGATAACGCTCAATGCTTTTAAAATTTCTCTCATACAAGTGTTCTCTTGCGTGGCCCCTAAGTTTGCATGGAATGGAATTTTTAAGAACCTATTATCAAGTGAATCACACCGATGATCGTTAAAGAGTACGAGTGATGCAAGATTTAAGGATGGAGCTGTAGACAGGGGCAAATCGCTTTAATAGAGTGATATCTCGGATTTTATTGTTTCATTATGGGGATGTTATTTGATGACCATTTATATATTTCTACTTCTATTTCCGGGCCAGTATATATATTCAAAAGCCTAGAAATTCAATTGGGCATTTGTCAATTGCCGAAGTCGGCCTGTGAGATTTTTTCCTCTCCATTCACATCATATGGGAGTTCACTAGATGTGGGCTGCGGGAAAAAACGGAACTACTGATTCTTTCAATCTGTTTTATGTTAATTGGAAATTGAAAGGTCTCACGGCTCTATTCGGACACACACGCAGCTTTACCGCCGCTTGCATCGGCGGTAAACTGGCGTTTTCCAGTTTTCCTCCACTCTGAGAGGAGGAAAACTGGAAATTGCAGCTTTACCGCCGCTCTCGTCGGCGGTAAAGTGGACCTCCCAGTTTTCCTCCGCTCTGAGAGGAGGAAAACTGGCAATTGCAGCTTTACCGCCGCTCCCATCGGCGGTAAAGTCGGTTTTCCAGTTTTCCTCCGCTCTGAGAGGAGGAAAACTGGAAATTGCACTTATGCTGCGGGCACATGTCTCGGAAATCATTCAATCCGATTTTTTAATCCTCTTTTCCCTTCTTTTGCTTGTTGTTGGGCCATGGGCCGGGGCGTAGTTCCACAAAATGAAGGATGGACATGTGTGAATAACAATTGGGTGAAATAATTTCAAATCACGACAAAACCACAATAAGTCGAATGTCTCTCGTAATTGCCCTTCACTTTACTTAACAAGCGAAGTAAGCTAACCAGAACCGTTACCTTAAAAAACCAGAGATCCCGGTATCTACGATTGAGAATATAAGTGAGACCGGCAAAATCTTCATTTCAACATGACAACCAGAAAGAAAACAGCCTACACTCGCAAGCATTCCCTAGTAGTCGATACATCGCTGCTTTTCTGTGCATGTGAACAACTATGGGGTGTTCTGCTGCGGTCCAAAGCTGTTATCGAGCTTGGCTTGACCAGTTCCATCAGTCCTAGGGCCTGTTGTTCAGGTCCTGAGAATTTCCAAATCTAAGCTTGTAAAAAAAAAAAAAAAAAATAGGGTTTAGATGTTGATTGCAAGATTACAAAATCAATTGTGTCATTGCCTCAGAGTAGAAATGTGATAACGCTCAATGCTTTTAAAATTTCTCCCATACAAGTGTTCTCTTGCGTGGCCCCTAAGTTTGCATGGAATGGAATTTTTAAGAACCTATTATCAAGTGAATCACACCGATGATCGTTAAAGAGTACGAGTGATGCAAGATTTAAGGATGGAGCTGTAGACAGGGGCAAATCGCTTTAATAGAGTGATATCTCGGATTTTATTGTTTCATTATGGGGATGTTATTTGATGACCATTTATATATTTCTACTTCTATTTCCGGGCCAGTATATATATTCAAAAGCCTAGAAATTCAATTGGGCATTTGTCAATTGCCGAAGTCGGCCTGTGAGATTTTTTCCTCTCCATTCACATCATATGGGAGTTCACTAGATGTGGGCTGCGGGAAAAAACGGAACTACTGATTCTTTCAATCTGTTTTATGTTAATTGGAAATTGAAAGGTCTCACGGCTCTATTCGGACACACACGCAGCTTTACCGCCGCTTGCATCGGCGGTAAACTGGCGTTTTCCAGTTTTCCTCCACTCTGAGAGGAGGAAAACTGGAAATTGCAGCTTTACCGCCGCTCTCGTCGGCGGTAAAGTGGACCTCCGAGTTTTCCTCCGCTCTGAGAGGAGGAAAACTGGCAATTGCAGCTTTACCGCCGCTCCCATCGGCGGTAAAGTCGGTTTTCCAGTTTTCCTCCGCTCTGAGAGGAGGAAAACTGGAAATTGCACTTATGCTGCGGGCACATGTCTCGGAAATCATTCAATCCGATTTTTTAATCCTCTTTTCCCTTCTTTTGCTTGTTGTTGGGCCATGGGCCGGGGCGTAGTTCCACAAAATGAAGGATGGACATGTGTGAAGAACAATTGGGTGAAATAATTTCAAATCACGACAAAACCACAATAAGTCGAATGTCTCTCGTAATTGCCCTTCACTTTACTTAACAAGCGAAGTAAGCTAACCAGAACCGTTACCTTAAAAAACCAGAGATCCCGGTATCTACGATTGAGAATATAAGTGAGACCGGCAAAATCTTCATTTCAACATGACAACCAGAAAGAAAACATCCTACACTCGCAAGCATTCCCTAGTAGTCGATACATCGCTGCTTTTCTGTGCATGTGAACAACTATGGGGTGTTCTGCTGCGGTCCAAAGCTGTTATCGAGCTTGGCTTGACCAGTTCCATCAGTCCTAGGGCCTGTTGTTCAGGTCCTGAGAATTTCCAAATCTAAGCTTGTAAAAAAAAAAAAAAAAAAATAGGGTTTAGATGTTGATTGCAAGATTACAAAATCAATTGTGTCATTGCCTCAGAGTAGAAATGTGATAACGCTCAATGCTTTTAAAATTTCTCCCATACAAGTGTTCTCTTGCGTGGCCCCTAAGTTTGCATGGAATGGAATTTTTAAGAACCTATTATCAAGTGAATCACACCGATGATCGTTAAAGAGTACGAGTGATGCAAGATTTAAGGATGGAGCTGTAGACAGGGGCAAATCGCTTTAATAGAGTGATATCTCGGATTTTATTGTTTCATTATGGGGATGTTATTTGATGACCATTTATATATTTCTACTTCTATTTCCGGGCCAGTATATATATTCAAAAGCCTAGAAATTCAATTGGGCATTTGTCAATTGCCGAAGTCGGCCTGTGAGATTTTTTCCTCTCCATTCACATCATATGGGAGTTCACTAGATGTGGGCTGCGGGAAAAAACGGAACTACTGATTCTTTCAATCTGTTTTATGTTAATTGGAAATTGAAAGGTCTCACGGCTCTATTCGGGCACACACGCAGCTTTACCGCCGCTTGCATCGGCGGTAAACTGGCGTTTTCCAGTTTTCCTCCACTCTGAGAGGAGGAAAACTGGAAATTGCAGCTTTACAGCCGCTCTCGTCGGCGGTAAAGTGGACCTCCCAGTTTTCCTCCGCTCTGAGAGGAGGAAAACTGGCAATTGCAGCTTTACCGCCGCTCCCATCGGCGGTAAAGTCGGTTTTCCAGTTTTCCTCCGCTCTGAGAGGAGGAAAACTGGAAATTGCACTTATGCTGCGGGTACATGTCTCGGAAATCATTCAATCCAATTTTTTAATCCTCTTTTCCCTTCTTTTGCTTGTTGTTGGGCCATGGGCCGGGGCGTAGTTCCACAAAATGAAGGATGGACATGTGTGAATAACAATTGGGTGAAATAATTTCAAATCACGACAAAACCACAATAAGTCGAATGTCTCTCGTAATTGCCCTTCACTTTACTTAACAAGCGAAGTAAGCTAACCAGAACCGTTACCTTAAAAAACCAGAGATCCCGGTATCTACGATTGAGAATATAAGTGAGACCGGCAAAATCTTCATTTCAACATGACAACCAGAAAGAAAACATCCTACACTCGCAAGCATTCCCTAGTAGTCGATACATCGCTGCTTTTCTGTGCATGTGAACAACTATGGGGTGTTCTGCTGCGGTCCAAAGCTGTTATCGAGCTTGGCTTGACCAGTTCCATCAGTCCTAGGGCCTGTTGTTCAGGTCCTGAGAATTTCCAAATCTAAGCTTGTAAAAAAAAAAAAATAAAATAGGGTTTAGATGTTGATTGCAAGATTACAAAATCAATTGTGTCGTTGCCTCAGAGTAGAAATGTGATAACGCTCAATGCTTTTAAAATTTCTCCCATACAAGTGTTCTCTTGCGTGGCCCCTAAGTTTGCATGGAATGGAATTTTTAAGAACCTATTATCAAGTGAATCACACCGATGATCGTTAAAGAGTACGAGTGATGCAAGATTTAAGGATGGAGCTGTAGACAGGGGCAAATCGCTTTAATAGAGTGATATCTCGGATTTTATTGTTTCATTATGGGGATGTTATTTGATGACCATTTATATATTTCTACTTCTATTTCCGGGCCAGTATATATATTCAAAAGCCTAGAAATTCAATTGGGCATTTGTCAATTGCCGAAGTCGGCCTGTGAGATTTTTTCCTCTCCATTCACATCATATGGGAGTTCACTAGATGTGGGCTGCGGGAAAAAACGGAACTACTGATTCTTTCAATCTGTTTTATGTTAATTGGAAATTGAAAGGTCTCACGGCTCTATTCGGACACACACGCAGCTTTACCGCCGCTTGCATCGGCGGTAAACTGGCGTTTTCCAGTTTTCCTCCACTCTTAGAGGAGGAAAACTGGAAATTGCAGCTTTACCGCCGCTCTCGTCGGCGGTAAAGTGGACCTCCCAGTTTTCCTCCGCTCTGAGAGGAGGAAAACTGGCAATTGCAGCTTTACCGCCGCTCCCATCGGCGGGTAAAGTCGGTTTTCCAGTTTTCCTCCGCTCTGAGAGGAGGAAAACTGGAAATTGCACTTATGCTGCGGGCACATGTCTCGGAAATCATTCAATCCGATTTTTTAATCCTCTTTTCCTTTCTTTTGCTTGTTGTTGGGCCATGGGCCGGGGCGTAGTTCCACAAAATGAAGGATGGACATGTGTGAATAACAATTGGGTGAAATAATTTCAAATCACGACAAAACCACAATAAGTCGAATGTCTCTCGTAATTGCCCTTCACTTTACTTAACAAGCGAAGTAAGCTAACCAGAACCGTTACCTTAAAAAACCAGAGATCCCGGTATCTACGATTGAGAATATAAGTGAGACCGGCAAAATCTTCATTTCAACATGACAACCAGAAAAAAAACAGCCTACACTCGCAAGCATTCCCTAGTAGTCGATACATCGCTGCTTTTCTGTGCATGTGAACAACTATGGGGTGTTCTGCTGCGGTCCAAAGCTGTTATCGAGCTTGGCTTGACCAGTTCCATCAGTCCTAGGGCCTGTTGTTCAGGTCCTGAGAATTTCCAAATCTAAGCTTGTAAAAAAAAAAAAAAAAAATAGGGTTTAGATGTTGATTGCAAGATTACAAAATCAATTGTGTCATTGCCTCAGAGTAGAAATGTGATAACGCTCAATGCTTTTAAAATTTCTCCCATACAAGTGTTCTCTTGCGTGGCCCCTAAGTTTGCATGGAATGGAATTTTTAAGAACCTATTATCAAGTGAATCACACCGATGATCGTTAAAGAGTACGAGTGATGCAAGATTTAAGGATGGAGCTGTAGACAGGGGCAAATCGCTTTAATAGAGTGATATCTCGGATTTTATTGTTTCATTATGGGGATGTTATTTGATGACCATTTATATATTTCTACTTCTATTTCCGGGCCAGTATATATATTCAAAAGCCTAGAAATTCAATTGGGCATTTGTCAATTGCCGAAGTCGGCCTGTGAGATTTTTTCCTCTCCATTCACATCATATGGGAGTTCACTAGATGTGGGCTGCGGGAAAAAACGGAACTACTGATTCTTTCAATCTGTTTTATGTTAATTGGAAATTGAAAGGTCTCACGGCTCTATTCGGGCACACACGCAGCTTTACCGCCGCTTGCATCGGCGGTAAACTGGCGTTTTCCAGTTTTCCTCCACTCTGAGAGGAGGAAAACTGGAAATTGCAGCTTTACAGCCGCTCTCGTCGGCGGTAAAGTGGACCTCCCAGTTTTCCTCCGCTCTGAGAGGAGGAAAACTGGCAATTGCAGCTTTACCGCCGCTCCCATCGGCGGTAAAGTCGGTTTTCCAGTTTTCCTCCGCTCTGAGAGGAGGAAAACTGGAAATTGCACTTATGCTGCGGGTACATGTCTCGGAAATCATTCAATCCAATTTTTTAATCCTCTTTTCCCTTCTTTTGCTTGTTGTTGGGCCATGGGCCGGGGCGTAGTTCCACAAAATGAAGGATGGACATGTGTGAATAACAATTGGGTGAAATAATTTCAAATCACGACAAAACCACAATAAGTCGAATGTCTCTCGTAATTGCCCTTCACTTTACTTAACAAGCGAAGTAAGCTAACCAGAACCGTTACCTTAAAAAACCAGAGATCCCGGTATCTACGATTGAGAATATAAGTGAGACCGGCAAAATCTTCATTTCAACATGACAACCAGAAAGAAAACATCCTACACTCGCAAGCATTCCCTAGTAGTCGATACATCGCTGCTTTTCTGTGCATGTGAACAACTATGGGGTGTTCTGCTGCGGTCCAAAGCTGTTATCGAGCTTGGCTTGACCAGTTCCATCAGTCCTAGGGCCTGTTGTTCAGGTCCTGAGAATTTCCAAATCTAAGCTTGTAAAAAAAAAAAAAAAAAATAGGGTTTAGATGTTGATTGCAAGATTACAAAATCAATTGTGTCGTTGCCTCAGAGTAGAAATGTGATAACGCTCAATGCTTTTAAAATTTCTCCCATACAAGTGTTCTCTTGCGTGGCCCCTAAGTTTGCATGGAATGGAATTTTTAAGAACCTATTATCAAGTGAATCACACCGATGATCGTTAAAGAGTACGAGTGATGCAAGATTTAAGGATGGAGCTGTAGACAGGGGCAAATCGCTTTAATAGAGTGATATCTCGGATTTTATTGTTTCATTATGGGGATGTTATTTGATGACCATTTATATATTTCTACTTCTATTTCCGGGCCAGTATATATATTCAAAAGCCTAGAAATTCAATTGGGCATTTGTCAATTGCCGAAGTCGGCCTGTGAGATTTTTTCCTCTCCATTCACATCATATGGGAGTTCACTAGATGTGGGCTGTGGGAAAAAACGGAACTACTGATTCTTTCAATCTGTTTTATGTTAATTGGAAATTGAAAGGTCTCACGGCTCTATTCGGACACACACGCAGCTTTACCGCCGCTTGCATCGGCGGTAAACTGGCGTTTTCCAGTTTTCCTCCACTCTTAGAGGAGGAAAACTGGAAATTGCAGCTTTACCGCCGCTCTCGTCGGCGGTAAAGTGGACCTCCCAGTTTTCCTCCGCTCTGAGAGGAGGAAAACTGGCAATTGCAGCTTTACCGCCGCTCCCATCGGCGGTAAAGTCGGTTTTCCAGTTTTCCTCCGCTCTGAGAGGAGGAAAACTGGAAATTGCACTTATGCTGCGGGCACATGTCTCGGAAATCATTCAATCCGATTTTTTAATCCTCTTTTCCTTTCTTTTGCTTGTTGTTGGGCCATGGGCCGGGGCGTAGTTCCACAAAATGAAGGATGGACATGTGTGAATAACAATTGGGTGAAATAATTTCAAATCACGACAAAACCACAATAAGTCGAATGTCTCTCGTAATTGCCCTTCACTTTACTTAACAAGCGAAGTAAGCTAACCAGAACCGTTACCTTAAAAAACCAGAGATCCCGGTATCTACGATTGAGAATATAAGTGAGACCGGCAAAATCTTCATTTCAACATGACAACCAGAAAAAAAACAGCCTACACTCGCAAGCATTCCCTAGTAGTCGATACATCGCTGCTTTTCTGTGCATGTGAACAACTATGGGGTGTTCTGCTGCGGTCCAAAGCTGTTATCGAGCTTGGCTTGACCAGTTCCATCAGTCCTAGGGCCTGTTGTTCAGGTCCTGAGAATTTCCAAATCTAAGCTTGTAAAAAAAAAAAAAAAAATAGGGTTTAGATGTTGATTGCAAGATTACAAAATCAATTGTGTCATTGCCTCAGAGTAGAAATGTGATAACGCTCAATGCTTTTAAAATTTCTCCCATACAAGTGTTCTCTTGCGTGGCCCCTAAGTTTGCATGGAATGGAATTTTTAAGAACCTATTATCAAGTGAATCACACCGATGATCGTTAAAGAGTACGAGTGATGCAAGATTTAAGGATGGAGCTGTAGACAGGGGCAAATCGCTTTAATAGAGTGATATCTCGGATTTTATTGTTTCATTATGGGGATGTTATTTGATGACCATTTATATATTTCTACTTCTATTTCCGGGCCAGTATATATATTCAAAAGCCTAGAAATTCAATTGGGCATTTGTCAATTGCCGAAGTCGGCCTGTGAGATTTTTTCCTCTCCATTCACATCATATGGGAGTTCACTAGATGTGGGCTGCGGGAAAAAACGGAACTACTGATTCTTTCAATCTGTTTTATGTTAATTGGAAATTGAAAGGTCTCACGGCTCTATTCGGACACACACGCAGCTTTACCGCCGCTTGCATCGGCGGTAAACTGGCGTTTTCCAGTTTTCCTCCACTCTGAGAGGAGGAAAACTGGAAATTGCAGCTTTACCGCCGCTCTCGTCGGCGGTAAAGTGGACCTCCCAGTTTTCCTCCGCTCTGAGAGGAGGAAAACTGGCAATTGCAGCTTTACCGCCGCTCCCATCGGCGGTAAAGTCGGTTTTCCAGTTTTCCTCCGCTCTGAGAGGAGGAAAACTGGAAATTGCACTTATGCTGCGGGTACATGTCTCGGAAATCATTCAATCCGATTTTTTAATCCTCTTTTCCCTTCTTTTGCTTGTTGTTGGGCCATGGGCCGGGGCGTAGTTCCACAAAATGAAGGATGGACATGTGTGAATAACAATTGGGTGAAATAATTTCAAATCACGACAAAACCACAATAAGTCGAATGTCTCTCGTAATTGCCCTTCACTTTACTTAACAAGCGAAGTAAGCTAACCAGAACCGTTACCTTAAAAAACCAGAGATCCCGGTATCTACGATTGAGAATATAAGTGAGACCGGCAAAATCTTCATTTCAACATGACAACCAGAAAGAAAACATCCTACACTCGCAAGCATTCCCTAGTAGTCGATACATCGCTGCTTTTCTGTGCATGTGAACAACTATGGGGTGTTCTGCTGCGGTCCAAAGCTGTTATCGAGCTTGGCTTGACCAGTTCCATCAGTCCTAGGGCCTGTTGTTCAGGTCCTGAGAATTTCCAAATCTAAGCTTGTAAAAAAAAAAAAAAAAAATAGGGTTTAGATGTTGATTGCAAGATTACAAAATCAATTGTGTCATTGCCTCAGAGTAGAAATGTGATAACGCTCAATGCTTTTAAAATTTCTCCCATACAAGTGTTCTCTTGCGTGGCCCCTAAGTTTGCATGGAATGGAATTTTTAAGAACCTATTATCAAGTGAATCACACCGATGATCGTTAAAGAGTACGAGTGATGCAAGATTTAAGGATGGAGCTGTAGACAGGGGCAAATCGCTTTAATAGAGTGATATCTCGGATTTTATTGTTTCATTATGGGGATGTTATTTGATGACCATTTATATATTTCTACTTCTATTTCCGGGCCAGTATATATATTCAAAAGCCTAGAAATTCAATTGGGCATTTGTCAATTGCCGAAGTCGGCCTGTGAGATTTTTTCCTCTCCATTCACATCATATGGGAGTTCACTAGATGTGGGCTGCGGGAAAAAACGGAACTACTGATTCTTTCAATCTGTTTTATGTTAATTGGAAATTGAAAGGTCTCACGGCTCTATTCGGACACACACGCAGCTTTACCGCCGCTTGCATCGGCGGTAAACTGGCGTTTTCCAGTTTTCCTCCACTCTTAGAGGAGGAAAACTGGAAATTGCAGCTTTACCGCCGCTCTCGTCGGCGGTAAAGTGGACCTCCCAGTTTTCCTCCGCTCTGAGAGGAGGAAAACTGGCAATTGCAGCTTTACCGCCGCTCCCATCGGCGGTAAAGTCGGTTTTCCAGTTTTCCTCCGCTCTGAGAGGAGGAAAACTGGAAATTGC
Source organism: Persea americana (assembly GCA_029852735.1). Lineage (NCBI taxonomy): Eukaryota > Viridiplantae > Streptophyta > Magnoliopsida > Laurales > Lauraceae > Persea > Persea americana. Next base: position 8,002,878 of record CM056812.1, read on the forward strand.
ACTTATGCTGCGGGGACATGTCTCGGAAATCATTCAATCCGATTTTTTAATCCTCTTTTCCCTTCTTTTGCTTGTTGTTGGGCCATGGGCCGGGGCGTAGTTCCACAAAATGAAGGATGGACATGTGTGAATAACAATTGGGTGAAATAATTTCAAATCACGACAAAACCACAATAAGTCGAATGTCTCTCGTAATTGCCCTTCACTTTACTTAACAAGCGAAGTAAGCTAACCAGAACCGTTACCTTAAAAAACCAGAGATCCCGGTATCTACGATTGAGAATATAAGTGAGACCGGCAAAATCTTCATTTCAACATGACAACCAGAAAGAAAACATCCTACACTCGCAAGCATTCCCTAGTAGTCGATACATCGCTGCTTTTCTGTGCATGTGAACAACTATGGGGTGTTCTGCTGCGGTCCAAAGCTTTTATCGAGCTTGGCTTGACCAGTTCCATCAGTCCTAGGGCCTGTTGTTCAGGTCCTGAGAATTTCCAAATCTAAGCTTGTAAAAAAAAAAAAAAAAAATAGGGTTTAGATGTTGATTGCAAGATTACAAAATCAATTGTGTCGTTGCCTCAGAGTAGAAATGTGATAACGCTCAATGCTTTTAAAATTTCTCCCATACAAGTGTTCTCTTGCGTGGCCCCTAAGTTTGCATGGAATGGAATTTTTAAGAACCTATTATCAAGTGAATCACACCGATGATCGTTAAAGAGTACGAGTGATGCAAGATTTAAGGATGGAGCTGTAGACAGGGGCAAATCGCTTTAATAGAGTGATATCTCGGATTTTATTGTTTCATTATGGGGATGTTATTTGATGACCATTTATATATTTCTACTTCTATTTCCGGGCCAGTATATATATTCAAAAGCCTAGAAATTCAATTGGGCATTTGTCAATTGCCGAAGTCGGCCTGTGAGATTTTTTCCTCTCCATTCACATCATATGGGAGTTCACTAGATGTGGGCTGCGGGAAAAAACGGAACTACTGATTCTTTCAATCTGTTTTATGTTAATTGGAAATTGAAAGGTCTCACGGCTCTATTCGGACACACACGCAGCTTTACCGCCGCTTGCATCGGCGGTAAACTGGCGTTTTCCAGTTTTCCTCCACTCTTAGAGGAGGAAAACTGGAAATTGCAGCTTTACCGCCGCTCTCGTCGGCGGTAAAGTGGACCTCCCAGTTTTCCTCCGCTCTGAGAGGAGGAAAACTGGCAATTGCAGCTTTACCGCCGCTCCCATCGGCGGTAAAGTCGGTTTTCCAGTTTTCCTCCGCTCTGAGAGGAGGAAAACTGGAAATTGCACTTATGCTGCGGGCACATGTCTCGGAAATCATTCAATCCGATTTTTTAATCCTCTTTTCCTTTCTTTTGCTTGTTGTTGGGCCATGGGCCGGGGCGTAGTTCCACAAAATGAAGGATGGACATGTGTGAATAACAATTGGGTGAAATAATTTCAAATCACGACAAAACCACAATAAGTCGAATGTCTCTCGTAATTGCCCTTCACTTTACTTAACAAGCGAAGTAAGCTAACCAGAACCGTTACCTTAAAAAACCAGAGATCCCGGTATCTACGATTGAGAATATAAGTGAGACCGGCAAAATCTTCATTTCAACATGACAACCAGAAAAAAAACAGCCTACACTCGCAAGCATTCCCTAGTAGTCGATACATCGCTGCTTTTCTGTGCATGTGAACAACTATGGGGTGTTCTGCTGCGGTCCAAAGCTGTTATCGAGCTTGGCTTGACCAGTTCCATCAGTCCTAGGGCCTGTTGTTCAGGTCCTGAGAATTTCCAAATCTAAGCTTGTAAAAAAAAAAAAAAAAAATAGGGTTTAGATGTTGATTGCAAGATTACAAAATCAATTGTGTCATTGCCTCAGAGTAGAAATGTGATAACGCTCAATGCTTTTAAAATTTCTCCCATACAAGTGTTCTCTTGCGTGGCCCCTAAGTTTGCATGGAATGGAATTTTTAAGAACCTATTATCAAGTGAATCACACCGATGATCGTTAAAGAGTACGAGTGATGCAAGATTTAAGGATGGAGCTGTAGACAGGGGCAAATCGCTTTAATAGAGTGATATCTCGGATTTTATTGTTTCATTATGGGGATGTTATTTGATGACCATTTATATATTTCTACTTCTATTTCCGGGCCAGTATATATATTCAAAAGCCTAGAAATTCAATTGGGCATTTGTCAATTGCCGAAGTCGGCCTGTGAGATTTTTTCCTCTCCATTCACATCATATGGGAGTTCACTAGATGTGGGCTGCGGGAAAAAACGGAACTACTGATTCTTTCAATCTGTTTTATGTTAATTGGAAATTGAAAGGTCTCACGGCTCTATTCGGACACACACGCAGCTTTACCGCCGCTTGCATCGGCGGTAAACTGGCGTTTTCCAGTTTTCCTCCACTCTGAGAGGAGGAAAACTGGAAATTGCAGCTTTACCGCCGCTCTCGTCGGCGGTAAAGTGGACCTCCCAGTTTTCCTCCGCTCTGAGAGGAGGAAAACTGGCAATTGCAGCTTTACCGCCGCTCCCATCGGCGGTAAAGTCGGTTTTCCAGTTTTCCTCCGCTCTGAGAGGAGGAAAACTGGAAATTGCACTTATGCTGCGGGTACATGTCTCGGAAATCATTCAATCCGATTTTTTAATCCTCTTTTCCCTTCTTTTGCTTGTTGTTGGGCCATGGGCCGGGGCGTAGTTCCACAAAATGAAGGATGGACATGTGTGAATAACAATTGGGTGAAATAATTTCAAATCACGACAAAACCACAATAAGTCGAATGTCTCTCGTAATTGCCCTTCACTTTACTTAACAAGCGAAGTAAGCTAACCAGAACCGTTACCTTAAAAAACCAGAGATCCCGGTATCTACGATTGAGAATATAAGTGAGACCGGCAAAATCTTCATTTCAACATGACAACCAGAAAGAAAACATCCTACACTCGCAAGCATTCCCTAGTAGTCGATACATCGCTGCTTTTCTGTGCATGTGAACAACTATGGGGTGTTCTGCTGCGGTCCAAAGCTGTTATCGAGCTTGGCTTGACCAGTTCCATCAGTCCTAGGGCCTGTTGTTCAGGTCCTGAGAATTTCCAAATCTAAGCTTGTAAAAAAAAAAAAAAAAAAATAGGGTTTAGATGTTGATTGCAAGATTACAAAATCAATTGTGTCATTGCCTCAGAGTAGAAATGTGATAACGCTCAATGCTTTTAAAATTTCTCCCATACAAGTGTTCTCTTGCGTGGCCCCTAAGTTTGCATGGAATGGAATTTTTAAGAACCTATTATCAAGTGAATCACACCGATGATCGTTAAAGAGTACGAGTGATGCAAGATTTAAGGATGGAGCTGTAGACAGGGGCAAATCGCTTTAATAGAGTGATATCTCGGATTTTATTGTTTCATTATGGGGATGTTATTTGATGACCATTTATATATTTCTACTTCTATTTCCGGGCCAGTATATATATTCAAAAGCCTAGAAATTCAATTGGGCATTTGTCAATTGCCGAAGTCGGCCTGTGAGATTTTTTCCTCTCCATTCACATCATATGGGAGTTCACTAGATGTGGGCTGCGGGAAAAAACGGAACTACTGATTCTTTCAATCTGTTTTATGTTAATTGGAAATTGAAAGGTCTCACGGCTCTATTCGGACACACACGCAGCTTTACCGCCGCTTGCATCGGCGGTAAACTGGCGTTTTCCAGTTTTCCTCCACTCTGAGAGGAGGAAAACTGGAAATTGCAGCTTTACCGCCGCTCTCGTCGGCGGTAAAGTGGACCTCCCAGTTTTCCTCCGCTCTGAGAGGAGGAAAACTGGCAATTGCAGCTTTACCGCCGCTCCCATCGGCGGTAAAGTCGGTTTTCCAGTTTTCCTCCGCTCTGAGAGGAGGAAAACTGGAAATTGCACTTATGCTGCGGGCACATGTCTCGGAAATCATTCAATCCGATTTTTTAATCCTCTTTTCCCTTCTTTTGCTTGTTGTTGGGCCATGGGCCGGGGCGTAGTTCCACAAAATGAAGGATGGACATGTGTGAATAACAATTGGGTGAAATAATTTCAAATCACGACAAAACCACAATAAGTCGAATGTCTCTCGTAATTTCCCTTCACTTTACTTAACAAGCGAAGTAAGCTAACCAGAACCGTTACCTTAAAAAACCAGAGATCCCGGTATCTACGATTGAGAATATAAGTGAGACCGGCAAAATCTTCATTTCAACATGACAACCAGAAAGAAAACATCCTACACTCGCAAGCATTCCCTAGTAGTCGATACATCGCTGCTTTTCTGTGCATGTGAACAACTATGGGGTGTTCTGCTGCGGTCCAAAGCTGTTATCGAGCTTGGCTTGACCAGTTCCATCAGTCCTAGGGCCTGTTGTTCAGGTCCTGAGAATTTCCAAATCTAAGCTTGTAAAAAAAAAAAAAAAAAAATAGGGTTTAGATGTTGATTGCAAGATTACAAAATCAATTGTGTCATTGCCTCAGAGTAGAAATGTGATAACGCTCAATGCTTTTAAAATTTCTCCCATACAAGTGTTCTCTTGCGTGGCCCCTAAGTTTGCATGGAATGGAATTTTTAAGAACCTATTATCAAGTGAATCACACCGATGATCGTTAAAGAGTACGAGTGATGCAAGATTTAAGGATGGAGCTGTAGACAGGGGCAAATCGCTTTAATAGAGTGATATCTCGGATTTTATTGTTTCATTATGGGGATGTTATTTGATGACCATTTATATATTTCTACTTCTATTTCCGGGCCAGTATATATATTCAAAAGCCTAGAAATTCAATTGGGCATTTGTCAATTGCCGAAGTCGGCCTGTGAGATTTTTTCCTCTCCATTCACATCATATGGGAGTTCACTAGATGTGGGCTGCGGGAAAAAACGGAACTACTGATTCTTTCAATCTGTTTTATGTTAATTGGAAATTGAAAGGTCTCACGGCTCTATTCGGACACACACGCAGCTTTACCGCCGCTTGCATCGGCGGTAAACTGGCGTTTTCCAGTTTTCCTCCACTCTGAGAGGAGGAAAACTGGAAATTGCAGCTTTACCGCCGCTCTCGTCGGCGGTAAAGTGGACCTCCCAGTTTTGCTCCGCTCTGAGAGGAGGAAAACTGGCAATTGCAGCTTTACCGCCGCTCCCATCGGCGGTAAAGTCGGTTTTCCAGTTTTCCTCCGCTCTGAGAGGAGGAAAACTGGAAATTGCACTTATGCTGCGGGCACATGTCTCGGAAATCATTCAATCCGATTTTTTAATCCTCTTTTCCTTTCTTTTGCTTGTTGTTGGGCCATGGGCCGGGGCGTAGTTCCACAAAATGAAGGATGGACATGTGTGAATAACAATTGGGTGAAATAATTTCAAATCACGACAAAACCACAATAAGTCGAATGTCTCTCGTAATTGCCCTTCACTTTACTTAACAAGCGAAGTAAGCTAACCAGAACCGTTACCTTAAAAAACCAGAGATCCCGGTATCTACGATTGAGAATATAAGTGAGACCGGCAAAATCTTCATTTCAACATGACAACCAGAAAAAAAACAGCCTACACTCGCAAGCATTCCCTAGTAGTCGATACATCGCTGCTTTTCTGTGCATGTGAACAACTATGGGGTGTTCTGCTGCGGTCCAAAGCTGTTATCGAGCTTGGCTTGACCAGTTCCATCAGTCCTAGGGCCTGTTGTTCAGGTCCTGAGAATTTCCAAATCTAAGCTTGTAAAAAAAAAAAAAAAAAATAGGGTTTAGATGTTGATTGCAAGATTACAAAATCAATTGTGTCATTGCCTCAGAGTAGAAATGTGATAACGCTCAATGCTTTTAAAATTTCTCCCATACAAGTGTTCTCTTGCGTGGCCCCTAAGTTTGCATGGAATGGAATTTTTAAGAACCTATTATCAAGTGAATCACACCGATGATCGTTAAAGAGTACGAGTGATGCAAGATTTAAGGATGGAGCTGTAGACAGGGGCAAATCGCTTTAATAGAGTGATATCTCGGATTTTATTGTTTCATTATGGGGATGTTATTTGATGACCATTTATATATTTCTACTTCTATTTCCGGGCCAGTATATATATTCAAAAGCCTAGAAATTCAATTGGGCATTTGTCAATTGCCGAAGTCGGCCTGTGAGATTTTTTCCTCTCCATTCACATCATATGGGAGTTCACTAGATGTGGGCTGCGGGAAAAAACGGAACTACTGATTCTTTCAATCTGTTTTATGTTAATTGGAAATTGAAAGGTCTCACGGCTCTATTCGGACACACACGCAGCTTTACCGCCGCTTGCATCGGCGGTAAACTGGCGTTTTCCAGTTTTCCTCCACTCTGAGAGGAGGAAAACTGGAAATTGCAGCTTTACCGCCGCTCTCGTCGGCGGTAAAGTGGACCTCCCAGTTTTCCTCCGCTCTGAGAGGAGGAAAACTGGCAATTGCAGCTTTACCGCCGCTCCCATCGGCGGTAAAGTCGGTTTTCCAGTTTTCCTCCGCTCTGAGAGGAGGAAAACTGGAAATTGCACTTATGCTGCGGGCACATGTCTCGGAAATCATTCAATCCGATTTTTTAATCCTCTTTTCCCTTCTTTTGCTTGTTGTTGGGCCATGGGCCGGGGCGTAGTTCCACAAAATGAAGGATGGACATGTGTGAATAACAATTGGGTGAAATAATTTCAAATCACGACAAAACCACAATAAGTCGAATGTCTCTCGTAATTTCCCTTCACTTTACTTAACAAGCGAAGTAAGCTAACCAGAACCGTTACCTTAAAAAACCAGAGATCCCGGTATCTACGATTGAGAATATAAGTGAGACCGGCAAAATCTTCATTTCAACATGACAACCAGAAAGAAAACATCCTACACTCGCAAGCATTCCCTAGTAGTCGATACATCGCTGCTTTTCTGTGCATGTGAACAACTATGGGGTGTTCTGCTGCGGTCCAAAGCTGTTATCGAGCTTGGCTTGACCAGTTCCATCAGTCCTAGGGCCTGTTGTTCAGGTCCTGAGAATTTCCAAATCTAAGCTTGTAAAAAAAAAAAAAAAAAAATAGGGTTTAGATGTTGATTGCAAGATTACAAAATCAATTGTGTCATTGCCTCAGAGTAGAAATGTGATAACGCTCAATGCTTTTAAAATTTCTCCCATACAAGTGTTCTCTTGCGTGGCCCCTAAGTTTGCATGGAATGGAATTTTTAAGAACCTATTATCAAGTGAATCACACCGATGATCGTTAAAGAGTACGAGTGATGCAAGATTTAAGGATGGAGCTGTAGACAGGGGCAAATCGCTTTAATAGAGTGATATCTCGGATTTTATTGTTTCATTATGGGGATGTTATTTGATGACCATTTATATATTTCTACTTCTATTTCCGGGCCAGTATATATATTCAAAAGCCTAGAAATTCAATTGGGCATTTGTCAATTGCCGAAGTCGGCCTGTGAGATTTTTTCCTCTCCATTCACATCATATGGGAGTTCACTAGATGTGGGCTGCGGGAAAAAACGGAACTACTGATTCTTTCAATCTGTTTTATGTTAATTGGAAATTGAAAGGTCTCACGGCTCTATTCGGACACACACGCAGCTTTACCGCCGCTTGCATCGGCGGTAAACTGGCGTTTTCCAGTTTTCCTCCACTCTGAGAGGAGGAAAACTGGAAATTGCAGCTTTACCGCCGCTCTCGTCGGCGGTAAAGTGGACCTCCCAGTTTTGCTCCGCTCTGAGAGGAGGAAAACTGGCAATTGCAGCTTTACCGCCGCTCCCATCGGCGGTAAAGTCGGTTTTCCAGTTTTCCTCCGCTCTGAGAGGAGGAAAACTGGAAATTGCACTTATGCTGCGGGCACATGTCTCGGAAATCATTCAATCCGATTTTTTAATCCTCTTTTCCCTTCTTTTGCTTGTTGTTGGGCCATGGGCCGGGGCGTAGTTCCACAAAATGAAGGATGGACATGTGTGAATAACAATTGGGTGAAATAATTTCAAATCACGACAAAACCACAATAAGTCGAATGTCTCTCGTAATTGCCCTTCACTTTACTTAACAAGCGAAGTAAGCTAACCAGAACCGTTACCTTAAAAAACCAGAGATCCCGGTATCTACGATTGAGAATATAAGTGAGACCGGCAAAATCTTCATTTCAACATGACAACCAGAAAGAAAACATCCTACACTCGCAAGCATTCCCTAGTAGTCGATACATCGCTGCTTTTCTGTGCATGTGAACAACTATGGGGTGTTCTGCTGCGGTCCAAAGCTGTTATCGAGCTTGGCTTGACCAGTTCCATCAGTCCTAGGGCCTGTTGTTCAGGTCCTGAGAATTTCCAAATCTAAGCTTGTAAAAAAAAAAAAAAAAAAATAGGGTTTAGATGTTGATTGCAAGATTACAAAATCAATTGTGTCATTGCCTCAGAGTAGAAATGTGATAACGCTCAATGCTTTTAAAATTTCTCCCATACAAGTGTTCTCTTGCGTGGCCCCTAAGTTTGCATGGAATGGAATTTTTAAGAACCTATTATCAAGTGAATCACACCGATGATCGTTAAAGAGTACGAGTGATGCAAGATTTAAGGATGGAGCTGTAGACAGGGGCAAATCGCTTTAATAGAGTGATATCTCGGATTTTATTGTTTCATTATGGGGATGTTATTTGATGACCATTTATATATTTCTACTTCTATTTCCGGGCCAGTATATATATTCAAAAGCCTAGAAATTCAATTGGGCATTTGTCAATTGCCGAAGTCGGCCTGTGAGATTTTTTCCTCTCCATTCACATCATATGGGAGTTCACTAGATGTGGGCTGCGGGAAAAAACGGAACTACTGATTCTTTCAATCTGTTTTATGTTAATTGGAAATTGAAAGGTCTCACGGCTCTATTCGGACACACACGCAGCTTTACCGCCGCTTGCATCGGCGGTAAACTGGCGTTTTCCAGTTTTCCTCCACTCTGAGAGGAGGAAAACTGGAAATTGCAGCTTTACCGCCGCTCTCGTCGGCGGTAAAGTGGACCTCCCAGTTTTCCTCCGCTCTGAGAGGAGGAAAACTGGCAATTGCAGCTTTACCGCCGCTCCCATCGGCGGTAAAGTCGGTTTTCCAGTTTTCCTCCGCTCTGAGAGGAGGAAAACTGGAAATTGCACTTATGCTGCGGGCACATGTCTCGGAAATCATTCAATCCGATTTTTTAATCCTCTTTTCCCTTCTTTTGCTTGTTGTTGGGCCATGGGCCGGGGCGTAGTTCCACAAAATGAAGGATGGACATGTGTGAATAACAATTGGGTGAAATAATTTCAAATCACGACAAAACCACAATAAGTCGAATGTCTCTCGTAATTGCCCTTCACTTTACTTAACAAGCGAAGTAAGCTAACCAGAACCGTTACCTTAAAAAACCAGAGATCCCGGTATCTACGATTGAGAATATAAGTGAGACCGGCAAAATCTTCATTTCAACATGACAACCAGAAAGAAAACATCCTACACTCGCAAGCATTCCCTAGTAGTCGATACATCGCTGCTTTTCTGTGCATGTGAACAACTATGGGGTGTTCTGCTGCGGTCCAAAGCTGTTATCGAGCTTGGCTTGACCAGTTCCATCAGTCCTAGGGCCTGTTGTTCAGGTCCTGAGAATTTCCAAATCTAAGCTTGTAAAAAAAAAAAAAAAAAAATAGGGTTTAGATGTTGATTGCAAGATTACAAAATCAATTGTGTCATTGCCTCAGAGTAGAAATGTGATAACGCTCAATGCTTTTAAAATTTCTCCCATACAAGTGTTCTCTTGCGTGGCCCCTAAGTTTGCATGGAATGGAATTTTTAAGAACCTATTATCAAGTGAATCACACCGATGATCGTTAAAGAGTACGAGTGATGCAAGATTTAAGGATGGAGCTGTAGACAGGGGCAAATCGCTTTAATAGAGTGATATCTCGGATTTTATTGTTTCATTATGGGGATGTTATTTGATGACCATTTATATATTTCTACTTCTATTTCCGGGCCAGTATATATATTCAAAAGCCTAGAAATTCAATTGGGCATTTGTCAATTGCCGAAGTCGGCCTGTGAGATTTTTTCCTCTCCATTCACATCATATGGGAGTTCACTAGATGTGGGCTGCGGGAAAAAACGGAACTACTGATTCTTTCAATCTGTTTTATGTTAATTGGAAATTGAAAGGTCTCACGGCTCTATTCGGACACACACGCAGCTTTACCGCCGCTTGCATCGGCGGTAAACTGGCGTTTTCCAGTTTTCCTCCACTCTGAGAGGAGGAAAACTGGAAATTGCAGCTTTACCGCCGCTCTCGTCGGCGGTAAAGTGGACCTCCCAGTTTTCCTCCGCTCTGAGAGGAGGAAAACTGGCAATTGCAGCTTTACCGCCGCTCCCATCGGCGGTAAAGTCGGTTTTCCAGTTTTCCTCCGCTCTGAGAGGAGGAAAACTGGAAATTGCACTTATGCTGCGGGCACATGTCTCGGAAATCATTCAATCCGATTTTTTAATCCTCTTTTCCCTTCTTTTGCTTGTTGTTGGGCCATGGGCCGGGGCGTAGTTCCACAAAATGAAGGATGGACATGTGTGAATAACAATTGGGTGAAATAATTTCAAATCACGACAAAACCACAATAAGTCGAATGTCTCTCGTAATTTCCCTTCACTTTACTTAACAAGCGAAGTAAGCTAACCAGAACCGTTACCTTAAAAAACCAGAGATCCCGGTATCTACGATTGAGAATATAAGTGAGACCGGCAAAATCTTCATTTCAACATGACAACCAGAAAGAAAACATCCTACACTCGCAAGCATTCCCTAGTAGTCGATACATCGCTGCTTTTCTGTGCATGTGAACAACTATGGGGTGTTCTGCTGCGGTCCAAAGCTGTTATCGAGCTTGGCTTGACCAGTTCCATCAGTCCTAGGGCCTGTTGTTCAGGTCCTGAGAATTTCCAAATCTAAGCTTGTAAAAAAAAAAAAAAAAAAATAGGGTTTAGATGTTGATTGCAAGATTACAAAATCAATTGTGTCATTGCCTCAGAGTAGAAATGTGATAACGCTCAATGCTTTTAAAATTTCTCCCATACAAGTGTTCTCTTGCGTGGCCCCTAAGTTTGCATGGAATGGAATTTTTAAGAACCTATTATCAAGTGAATCACACCGATGATCGTTAAAGAGTACGAGTGATGCAAGATTTAAGGATGGAGCTGTAGACAGGGGCAAATCGCTTTAATAGAGTGATATCTCGGATTTTATTGTTTCATTATGGGGATGTTATTTGATGACCATTTATATATTTCTACTTCTATTTCCGGGCCAGTATATATATTCAAAAGCCTAGAAATTCAATTGGGCATTTGTCAATTGCCGAAGTCGGCCTGTGAGATTTTTTCCTCTCCATTCACATCATATGGGAGTTCACTAGATGTGGGCTGCGGGAAAAAACGGAACTACTGATTCTTTCAATCTGTTTTATGTTAATTGGAAATTGAAAGGTCTCACGGCTCTATTCGGACACACACGCAGCTTTACCGCCGCTTGCATCGGCGGTAAACTGGCGTTTTCCAGTTTTCCTCCACTCTGAGAGGAGGAAAACTGGAAATTGCAGCTTTACCGCCGCTCTCGTCGGCGGTAAAGTGGACCTCCCAGTTTTCCTCCGCTCTGAGAGGAGGAAAACTGGCAATTGCAGCTTTACCGCCGCTCCCATCGGCGGTAAAGTCGGTTTTCCAGTTTTCCTCCGCTCTGAGAGGAGGAAAACTGGAAATTGCACTTATGCTGCGGGCACATGTCTCGGAAATCATTCAATCCGATTTTTTAATCCTCTTTTCCCTTCTTTTGCTTGTTGTTGGGCCATGGGCCGGGGCGTAGTTCCACAAAATGAAGGATGGACATGTGTGAATAACAATTGGGTGAAATAATTTCAAATCACGACAAAACCACAATAAGTCGAATGTCTCTCGTAATTGCCCTTCACTTTACTTAACAAGCGAAGTAAGCTAACCAGAACCGTTACCTTAAAAAACCAGAGATCCCGGTATCTACGATTGAGAATATAAGTGAGACCGGCAAAATCTTCATTTCAACATGACAACCAGAAAGAAAACATCCTACACTCGCAAGCATTCCCTAGTAGTCGATACATCGCTGCTTTTCTGTGCATGTGAACAACTATGGGGTGTTCTGCTGCGGTCCAAAGCTGTTATCGAGCTTGGCTTGACCAGTTCCATCAGTCCTAGGGCCTGTTGTTCAGGTCCTGAGAATTTCCAAATCTAAGCTTGTAAAAAAAAAAAAAAAAAAATAGGGTTTAGATGTTGATTGCAAGATTACAAAATCAATTGTGTCATTGCCTCAGAGTAGAAATGTGATAACGCTCAATGCTTTTAAAATTTCTCCCATACAAGTGTTCTCTTGCGTGGCCCCTAAGTTTGCATGGAATGGAATTTTTAAGAACCTATTATCAAGTGAATCACACCGATGATCGTTAAAGAGTACGAGTGATGCAAGATTTAAGGATGGAGCTGTAGACAGGGGCAAATCGCTTTAATAGAGTGATATCTCGGATTTTATTGTTTCATTATGGGGATGTTATTTGATGACCATTTATATATTTCTACTTCTATTTCCGGGCCAGTATATATATTCAAAAGCCTAGAAATTCAATTGGGCATTTGTCAATTGCCGAAGTCGGCCTGTGAGATTTTTTCCTCTCCATTCACATCATATGGGAGTTCACTAGATGTGGGCTGCGGGAAAAAACGGAACTACTGATTCTTTCAATCTGTTTTATGTTAATTGGAAATTGAAAGGTCTCACGGCTCTATTCGGACACACACGCAGCTTTACCGCCGCTTGCATCGGCGGTAAACTGGCGTTTTCCAGTTTTCCTCCACTCTGAGAGGAGGAAAACTGGAAATTGCAGCTTTACCGCCGCTCTCGTCGGCGGTAAAGTGGACCTCCCAGTTTTCCTCCGCTCTGAGAGGAGGAAAACTGGCAATTGCAGCTTTACCGCCGCTCCCATCGGCGGTAAAGTCGGTTTTCCAGTTTTCCTCCGCTCTGAGAGGAGGAAAACTGGAAATTGCACTTATGCTGCGGGCACATGTCTCGGAAATCATTCAATCCGATTTTTTAATCCTCTTTTCCCTTCTTTTGCTTGTTGTTGGGCCATGGGCCGGGGCGTAGTTCCACAAAATGAAGGATGGACATGTGTGAATAACAATTGGGTGAAATAATTTCAAATCACGACAAAACCACAATAAGTCGAATGTCTCTCGTAATTTCCCTTCACTTTACTTAACAAGCGAAGTAAGCTAACCAGAACCGTTACCTTAAAAAACCAGAGATCCCGGTATCTACGATTGAGAATATAAGTGAGACCGGCAAAATCTTCATTTCAACATGACAACCAGAAAGAAAACATCCTACACTCGCAAGCATTCCCTAGTAGTCGATACATCGCTGCTTTTCTGTGCATGTGAACAACTATGGGGTGTTCTGCTGCGGTCCAAAGCTGTTATCGAGCTTGGCTTGACCAGTTCCATCAGTCCTAGGGCCTGTTGTTCAGGTCCTGAGAATTTCCAAATCTAAGCTTGTAAAAAAAAAAAAAAAAAAATAGGGTTTAGATGTTGATTGCAAGATTACAAAATCAATTGTGTCATTGCCTCAGAGTAGAAATGTGATAACGCTCAATGCTTTTAAAATTTCTCCCATACAAGTGTTCTCTTGCGTGGCCCCTAAGTTTGCATGGAATGGAATTTTTAAGAACCTATTATCAAGTGAATCACACCGATGATCGTTAAAGAGTACGAGTGATGCAAGATTTAAGGATGGAGCTGTAGACAGGGGCAAATCGCTTTAATAGAGTGATATCTCGGATTTTATTGTTTCATTATGGGGATGTTATTTGATGACCATTTATATATTTCTACTTCTATTTCCGGGCCAGTATATATATTCAAAAGCCTAGAAATTCAATTGGGCATTTGTCAATTGCCGAAGTCGGCCTGTGAGATTTTTTCCTCTCCATTCACATCATATGGGAGTTCACTAGATGTGGGCTGCGGGAAAAAACGGAACTACTGATTCTTTCAATCTGTTTTATGTTAATTGGAAATTGAAAGGTCTCACGGCTCTATTCGGACACACACGCAGCTTTACCGCCGCTTGCATCGGCGGTAAACTGGCGTTTTCCAGTTTTCCTCCACTCTGAGAGGAGGAAAACTGGAAATTGCAGCTTTACCGCCGCTCTCGTCGGCGGTAAAGTGGACCTCCCAGTTTTCCTCCGCTCTGAGAGGAGGAAAACTGGCAATTGCAGCTTTACCGCCGCTCCCATCGGCGGTAAAGTCGGTTTTCCAGTTTTCCTCCGCTCTGAGAGGAGGAAAACTGGAAATTGCACTTATGCTGCGGGCACATGTCTCGGAAATCATTCAATCCGATTTTTTAATCCTCTTTTCCCTTCTTTTGCTTGTTGTTGGGCCATGGGCCGGGGCGTAGTTCCACAAAATGAAGGATGGACATGTGTGAATAACAATTGGGTGAAATAATTTCAAATCACGACAAAACCACAATAAGTCGAATGTCTCTCGTAATTGCCCTTCACTTTACTTAACAAGCGAAGTAAGCTAACCAGAACCGTTACCTTAAAAAACCAGAGATCCCGGTATCTACGATTGAGAATATAAGTGAGACCGGCAAAATCTTCATTTCAACATGACAACCAGAAAGAAAACATCCTACACTCGCAAGCATTCCCTAGTAGTCGATACATCGCTGCTTTTCTGTGCATGTGAACAACTATGGGGTGTTCTGCTGCGGTCCAAAGCTGTTATCGAGCTTGGCTTGACCAGTTCCATCAGTCCTAGGGCCTGTTGTTCAGGTCCTGAGAATTTCCAAATCTAAGCTTGTAAAAAAAAAAAAAAAAAAATAGGGTTTAGATGTTGATTGCAAGATTACAAAATCAATTGTGTCATTGCCTCAGAGTAGAAATGTGATAACGCTCAATGCTTTTAAAATTTCTCCCATACAAGTGTTCTCTTGCGTGGCCCCTAAGTTTGCATGGAATGGAATTTTTAAGAACCTATTATCAAGTGAATCACACCGATGATCGTTAAAGAGTACGAGTGATGCAAGATTTAAGGATGGAGCTGTAGACAGGGGCAAATCGCTTTAATAGAGTGATATCTCGGATTTTATTGTTTCATTATGGGGATGTTATTTGATGACCATTTATATATTTCTACTTCTATTTCCGGGCCAGTATATATATTCAAAAGCCTAGAAATTCAATTGGGCATTTGTCAATTGCCGAAGTCGGCCTGTGAGATTTTTTCCTCTCCATTCACATCATATGGGAGTTCACTAGATGTGGGCTGCGGGAAAAAACGGAACTACTGATTCTTTCAATCTGTTTTATGTTAATTGGAAATTGAAAGGTCTCACGGCTCTATTCGGACACACACGCAGCTTTACCGCCGCTTGCATCGGCGGTAAACTGGCGTTTTCCAGTTTTCCTCCACTCTGAGAGGAGGAAAACTGGAAATTGCAGCTTTACCGCCGCTCTCGTCGGCGGTAAAGTGGACCTCCCAGTTTTCCTCCGCTCTGAGAGGAGGAAAACTGGCAATTGCAGCTTTACCGCCGCTCCCATCGGCGGTAAAGTCGGTTTTCCAGTTTTCCTCCGCTCTGAGAGGAGGAAAACTGGAAATTGCACTTATGCTGCGGGCACATGTCTCGGAAATCATTCAATCCGATTTTTTAATCCTCTTTTCCCTTCTTTTGCTTGTTGTTGGGCCATGGGCCGGGGCGTAGTTCCACAAAATGAAGGATGGACATGTGTGAATAACAATTGGGTGAAATAATTTCAAATCACGACAAAACCACAATAAGTCGAATGTCTCTCGTAATTTCCCTTCACTTTACTTAACAAGCGAAGTAAGCTAACCAGAACCGTTACCTTAAAAAACCAGAGATCCCGGTATCTACGATTGAGAATATAAGTGAGACCGGCAAAATCTTCATTTCAACATGACAACCAGAAAGAAAACATCCTACACTCGCAAGCATTCCCTAGTAGTCGATACATCGCTGCTTTTCTGTGCATGTGAACAACTATGGGGTGTTCTGCTGCGGTCCAAAGCTGTTATCGAGCTTGGCTTGACCAGTTCCATCAGTCCTAGGGCCTGTTGTTCAGGTCCTGAGAATTTCCAAATCTAAGCTTGTAAAAAAAAAAAAAAAAAAATAGGGTTTAGATGTTGATTGCAAGATTACAAAATCAATTGTGTCATTGCCTCAGAGTAGAAATGTGATAACGCTCAATGCTTTTAAAATTTCTCCCATACAAGTGTTCTCTTGCGTGGCCCCTAAGTTTGCATGGAATGGAATTTTTAAGAACCTATTATCAAGTGAATCACACCGATGATCGTTAAAGAGTACGAGTGATGCAAGATTTAAGGATGGAGCTGTAGACAGGGGCAAATCGCTTTAATAGAGTGATATCTCGGATTTTATTGTTTCATTATGGGGATGTTATTTGATGACCATTTATATATTTCTACTTCTATTTCCGGGCCAGTATATATATTCAAAAGCCTAGAAATTCAATTGGGCATTTGTCAATTGCCGAAGTCGGCCTGTGAGATTTTTTCCTCTCCATTCACATCATATGGGAGTTCACTAGATGTGGGCTGCGGGAAAAAACGGAACTACTGATTCTTTCAATCTGTTTTATGTTAATTGGAAATTGAAAGGTCTCACGGCTCTATTCGGACACACACGCAGCTTTACCGCCGCTTGCATCGGCGGTAAACTGGCGTTTTCCAGTTTTCCTCCACTCTGAGAGGAGGAAAACTGGAAATTGCAGCTTTACCGCCGCTCTCGTCGGCGGTAAAGTGGACCTCCCAGTTTTCCTCCGCTCTGAGAGGAGGAAAACTGGCAATTGCAGCTTTACCGCCGCTCCCATCGGCGGTAAAGTCGGTTTTCCAGTTTTCCTCCGCTCTGAGAGGAGGAAAACTGGAAATTGCACTTATGCTGCGGGCACATGTCTCGGAAATCATTCAATCCGATTTTTTAATCCTCTTTTCCCTTCTTTTGCTTGTTGTTGGGCCATGGGCCGGGGCGTAGTTCCACAAAATGAAGGATGGACATGTGTGAATAACAATTGGGTGAAATAATTTCAAATCACGACAAAACCACAATAAGTCGAATGTCTCTCGTAATTGCCCTTCACTTTACTTAACAAGCGAAGTAAGCTAACCAGAACCGTTACCTTAAAAAACCAGAGATCCCGGTATCTACGATTGAGAATATAAGTGAGACCGGCAAAATCTTCATTTCAACATGACAACCAGAAAGAAAACATCCTACACTCGCAAGCATTCCCTAGTAGTCGATACATCGCTGCTTTTCTGTGCATGTGAACAACTATGGGGTGTTCTGCTGCGGTCCAAAGCTGTTATCGAGCTTGGCTTGACCAGTTCCATCAGTCCTAGGGCCTGTTGTTCAGGTCCTGAGAATTTCCAAATCTAAGCTTGTAAAAAAAAAAAAAAAAAAATAGGGTTTAGATGTTGATTGCAAGATTACAAAATCAATTGTGTCATTGCCTCAGAGTAGAAATGTGATAACGCTCAATGCTTTTAAAATTTCTCCCATACAAGTGTTCTCTTGCGTGGCCCCTAAGTTTGCATGGAATGGAATTTTTAAGAACCTATTATCAAGTGAATCACACCGATGATCGTTAAAGAGTACGAGTGATGCAAGATTTAAGGATGGAGCTGTAGACAGGGGCAAATCGCTTTAATAGAGTGATATCTCGGATTTTATTGTTTCATTATGGGGATGTTATTTGATGACCATTTATATATTTCTACTTCTATTTCCGGGCCAGTATATATATTCAAAAGCCTAGAAATTCAATTGGGCATTTGTCAATTGCCGAAGTCGGCCTGTGAGATTTTTTCCTCTCCATTCACATCATATGGGAGTTCACTAGATGTGGGCTGCGGGAAAAAACGGAACTACTGATTCTTTCAATCTGTTTTATGTTAATTGGAAATTGAAAGGTCTCACGGCTCTATTCGGACACACACGCAGCTTTACCGCCGCTTGCATCGGCGGTAAACTGGCGTTTTCCAGTTTTCCTCCACTCTGAGAGGAGGAAAACTGGAAATTGCAGCTTTACCGCCGCTCTCGTCGGCGGTAAAGTGGACCTCCCAGTTTTCCTCCGCTCTGAGAGGAGGAAAACTGGCAATTGCAGCTTTACCGCCGCTCCCATCGGCGGTAAAGTCGGTTTTCCAGTTTTCCTCCGCTCTGAGAGGAGGAAAACTGGAAATTGCACTTATGCTGCGGGCACATGTCTCGGAAATCATTCAATCCGATTTTTTAATCCTCTTTTCCCTTCTTTTGCTTGTTGTTGGGCCATGGGCCGGGGCGTAGTTCCACAAAATGAAGGATGGACATGTGTGAATAACAATTGGGTGAAATAATTTCAAATCACGACAAAACCACAATAAGTCGAATGTCTCTCGTAATTGCCCTTCACTTTACTTAACAAGCGAAGTAAGCTAACCAGAACCGTTACCTTAAAAAACCAGAGATCCCGGTATCTACGATTGAGAATATAAGTGAGACCGGCAAAATCTTCATTTCAACATGACAACCAGAAAGAAAACATCCTACACTCGCAAGCATTCCCTAGTAGTCGATACATCGCTGCTTTTCTGTGCATGTGAACAACTATGGGGTGTTCTGCTGCGGTCCAAAGCTGTTATCGAGCTTGGCTTGACCAGTTCCATCAGTCCTAGGGCCTGTTGTTCAGGTCCTGAGAATTTCCAAATCTAAGCTTGTAAAAAAAAAAAAAAAAAAATAGGGTTTAGATGTTGATTGCAAGATTACAAAATCAATTGTGTCATTGCCTCAGAGTAGAAATGTGATAACGCTCAATGCTTTTAAAATTTCTCCCATACAAGTGTTCTCTTGCGTGGCCCCTAAGTTTGCATGGAATGGAATTTTTAAGAACCTATTATCAAGTGAATCACACCGATGATCGTTAAAGAGTACGAGTGATGCAAGATTTAAGGATGGAGCTGTAGACAGGGGCAAATCGCTTTAATAGAGTGATATCTCGGATTTTATTGTTTCATTATGGGGATGTTATTTGATGACCATTTATATATTTCTACTTCTATTTCCGGGCCAGTATATATATTCAAAAGCCTAGAAATTCAATTGGGCATTTGTCAATTGCCGAAGTCGGCCTGTGAGATTTTTTCCTCTCCATTCACATCATATGGGAGTTCACTAGATGTGGGCTGCGGGAAAAAACGGAACTACTGATTCTTTCAATCTGTTTTATGTTAATTGGAAATTGAAAGGTCTCACGGCTCTATTCGGACACACACGCAGCTTTACCGCCGCTTGCATCGGCGGTAAACTGGCGTTTTCCAGTTTTCCTCCACTCTGAGAGGAGGAAAACTGGAAATTGCAGCTTTACCGCCGCTCTCGTCGGCGGTAAAGTGGACCTCCCAGTTTTCCTCCGCTCTGAGAGGAGGAAAACTGGCAATTGCAGCTTTACCGCCGCTCCCATCGGCGGTAAAGTCGGTTTTCCAGTTTTCCTCCGCTCTGAGAGGAGGAAAACTGGAAATTGCACTTATGCTGCGGGCACATGTCTCGGAAATCATTCAATCCGATTTTTTAATCCTCTTTTCCCTTCTTTTGCTTGTTGTTGGGCCATGGGCCGGGGCGTAGTTCCACAAAATGAAGGATGGACATGTGTGAATAAAAATTGGGTGAAATAATTTCAAATCACGACAAAACCACAATAAGTCGAATGTCTCTCGTAATTGCCCTTCACTTTACTTAACAAGCGAAGTAAGCTAACCAGAACCGTTACCTTAAAAAACCAGAGATCCCGGTATCTACGATTGAGAATATAAGTGAGACCGGCAAAATCTTCATTTCAACATGACAACCAGAAAGAAAACATCCTACACTCGCAAGCATTCCCTAGTAGTCGATACATCGCTGCTTTTCTGTGCATGTGAACAACTATGGGGTGTTCTGCTGCGGTCCAAAGCTGTTATCGAGCTTGGCTTGACCAGTTCCATCAGTCCTAGGGCCTGTTGTTCAGGTCCTGAGAATTTCCAAATCTAAGCTTGTAAAAAAAAAAAAAAAAAAATAGGGTTTAGATGTTGATTGCAAGATTACAAAATCAATTGTGTCATTGCCTCAGAGTAGAAATGTGATAACGCTCAATGCTTTTAAAATTTCTCCCATACAAGTGTTCTCTTGCGTGGCCCCTAAGTTTGCATGGAATGGAATTTTTAAGAACCTATTATCAAGTGAATCACACCGATGATCGTTAAAGAGTACGAGTGATGCAAGATTTAAGGATGGAGCTGTAGACAGGGGCAAATCGCTTTAATAGAGTGATATCTCGGATTTTATTGTTTCATTATGGGGATGTTATTTGATGACCATTTATATATTTCTACTTCTATTTCCGGGCCAGTATATATATTCAAAAGCCTAGAAATTCAATTGGGCATTTGTCAATTGCCGAAGTCGGCCTGTGAGATTTTTTCCTCTCCATTCACATCATATGGGAGTTCACTAGATGTGGGCTGCGGGAAAAAACGGAACTACTGATTCTTTCAATCTGTTTTATGTTAATTGGAAATTGAAAGGTCTCACGGCTCTATTCGGACACACACGCAGCTTTACCGCCGCTTGCATCGGCGGTAAACTGGCGTTTTCCAGTTTTCCTCCACTCTGAGAGGAGGAAAACTGGAAATTGCAGCTTTACCGCCGCTCTCGTCGGCGGTAAAGTGGACCTCCCAGTTTTCCTCCGCTCTGAGAGGAGGAAAACTGGCAATTGCAGCTTTACCGCCGCTCCCATCGGCGGTAAAGTCGGTTTTCCAGTTTTCCTCCGCTCTGAGAGGAGGAAAACTGGAAATTGCACTTATGCTGCGGGCACATGTCTCGGAAATCATTCAATCCGATTTTTTAATCCTCTTTTCCCTTCTTTTGCTTGTTGTTGGGCCATGGGCCGGGGCGTAGTTCCACAAAATGAAGGATGGACATGTGTGAATAACAATTGGGTGAAATAATTTCAAATCACGACAAAACCACAATAAGTCGAATGTCTCTCGTAATTGCCCTTCACTTTACTTAACAAGCGAAGTAAGCTAACCAGAACCGTTACCTTAAAAAACCAGAGATCCCGGTATCTACGATTGAGAATATAAGTGAGACCGGCAAAATCTTCATTTCAACATGACAACCAGAAAGAAAACATCCTACACTCGCAAGCATTCCCTAGTAGTCGATACATCGCTGCTTTTCTGTGCATGTGAACAACTATGGGGTGTTCTGCTGCGGTCCAAAGCTGTTATCGAGCTTGGCTTGACCAGTTCCATCAGTCCTAGGGCCTGTTGTTCAGGTCCTGAGAATTTCCAAATCTAAGCTTGTAAAAAAAAAAAAAAAAAAATAGGGTTTAGATGTTGATTGCAAGATTACAAAATCAATTGTGTCATTGCCTCAGAGTAGAAATGTGATAACGCTCAATGCTTTTAAAATTTCTCCCATACAAGTGTTCTCTTGCGTGGCCCCTAAGTTTGCATGGAATGGAATTTTTAAGAACCTATTATCAAGTGAATCACACCGATGATCGTTAAAGAGTACGAGTGATGCAAGATTTAAGGATGGAGCTGTAGACAGGGGCAAATCGCTTTAATAGAGTGATATCTCGGATTTTATTGTTTCATTATGGGGATGTTATTTGATGACCATTTATATATTTCTACTTCTATTTCCGGGCCAGTATATATATTCAAAAGCCTAGAAATTCAATTGGGCATTTGTCAATTGCCGAAGTCGGCCTGTGAGATTTTTTCCTCTCCATTCACATCATATGGGAGTTCACTAGATGTGGGCTGCGGGAAAAAACGGAACTACTGATTCTTTCAATCTGTTTTATGTTAATTGGAAATTGAAAGGTCTCACGGCTCTATTCGGACACACACGCAGCTTTACCGCCGCTTGCATCGGCGGTAAACTGGCGTTTTCCAGTTTTCCTCCACTCTGAGAGGAGGAAAACTGGAAATTGCAGCTTTACCGCCGCTCTCGTCGGCGGTAAAGTGGACCTCCCAGTTTTCCTCCGCTCTGAGAGGAGGAAAACTGGCAATTGCAGCTTTACCGCCGCTCCCATCGGCGGTAAAGTCGGTTTTCCAGTTTTCCTCCGCTCTGAGAGGAGGAAAACTGGAAATTGCACTTATGCTGCGGGCACATGTCTCGGAAATCATTCAATCCGATTTTTTAATCCTCTTTTCCCTTCTTTTGCTTGTTGTTGGGCCATGGGCCGGGGCGTAGTTCCACAAAATGAAGGATGGACATGTGTGAATAACAATTGGGTGAAATAATTTCAAATCACGACAAAACCACAATAAGTCGAATGTCTCTCGTAATTGCCCTTCACTTTACTTAACAAGCGAAGTAAGCTAACCAGAACCGTTACCTTAAAAAACCAGAGATCCCGGTATCTACGATTGAGAATATAAGTGAGACCGGCAAAATCTTCATTTCAACATGACAACCAGAAAGAAAACATCCTACACTCGCAAGCATTCCCTAGTAGTCGATACATCGCTGCTTTTCTGTGCATGTGAACAACTATGGGGTGTTCTGCTGCGGTCCAAAGCTGTTATCGAGCTTGGCTTGACCAGTTCCATCAGTCCTAGGGCCTGTTGTTCAGGTCCTGAGAATTTCCAAATCTAAGCTTGTAAAAAAAAAAAAAAAAAAATAGGGTTTAGATGTTGATTGCAAGATTACAAAATCAATTGTGTCATTGCCTCAGAGTAGAAATGTGATAACGCTCAATGCTTTTAAAATTTCTCCCATACAAGTGTTCTCTTGCGTGGCCCCTAAGTTTGCATGGAATGGAATTTTTAAGAACCTATTATCAAGTGAATCACACCGATGATCGTTAAAGAGTACGAGTGATGCAAGATTTAAGGATGGAGCTGTAGACAGGGGCAAATCGCTTTAATAGAGTGATATCTCGGATTTTATTGTTTCATTATGGGGATGTTATTTGATGACCATTTATATATTTCTACTTCTATTTCCGGGCCAGTATATATATTCAAAAGCCTAGAAATTCAATTGGGCATTTGTCAATTGCCGAAGTCGGCCTGTGAGATTTTTTCCTCTCCATTCACATCATATGGGAGTTCACTAGATGTGGGCTGCGGGAAAAAACGGAACTACTGATTCTTTCAATCTGTTTTATGTTAATTGGAAATTGAAAGGTCTCACGGCTCTATTCGGACACACACGCAGCTTTACCGCCGCTTGCATCGGCGGTAAACTGGCGTTTTCCAGTTTTCCTCCACTCTGAGAGGAGGAAAACTGGAAATTGCAGCTTTACCGCCGCTCTCGTCGGCGGTAAAGTGGACCTCCCAGTTTTCCTCCGCTCTGAGAGGAGGAAAACTGGCAATTGCAGCTTTACCGCCGCTCCCATCGGCGGTAAAGTCGGTTTTCCAGTTTTCCTCCGCTCTGAGAGGAGGAAAACTGGAAATTGCACTTATGCTGCGGGCACATGTCTCGGAAATCATTCAATCCGATTTTTTAATCCTCTTTTCCCTTCTTTTGCTTGTTGTTGGGCCATGGGCCGGGGCGTAGTTCCACAAAATGAAGGATGGACATGTGTGAATAAAAATTGGGTGAAATAATTTCAAATCACGACAAAACCACAATAAGTCGAATGTCTCTCGTAATTGCCCTTCACTTTACTTAACAAGCGAAGTAAGCTAACCAGAACCGTTACCTTAAAAAACCAGAGATCCCGGTATCTACGATTGAGAATATAAGTGAGACCGGCAAAATCTTCATTTCAACATGACAACCAGAAAGAAAACATCCTACACTCGCAAGCATTCCCTAGTAGTCGATACATCGCTGCTTTTCTGTGCATGTGAACAACTATGGGGTGTTCTGCTGCGGTCCAAAGCTGTTATCGAGCTTGGCTTGACCAGTTCCATCAGTCCTAGGGCCTGTTGTTCAGGTCCTGAGAATTTCCAAATCTAAGCTTGTAAAAAAAAAAAAAAAAAAATAGGGTTTAGATGTTGATTGCAAGATTACAAAATCAATTGTGTCATTGCCTCAGAGTAGAAATGTGATAACGCTCAATGCTTTTAAAATTTCTCCCATACAAGTGTTCTCTTGCGTGGCCCCTAAGTTTGCATGGAATGGAATTTTTAAGAACCTATTATCAAGTGAATCACACCGATGATCGTTAAAGAGTACGAGTGATGCATGATTTAAGGATGGAGCTGTAGACAGGGGCAAATCCCTTTAATAGAGTGATATCTCGGATTTTATTGTTTCATTATGGGGATGTTATTTGATGACCATTTATATATTTCTACTTCTATTTCCGGGCCAGTATATATATTCAAAAGCCTAGAAATTCAATTGGGCATTTGTCAATTGCCGAAGTCGGCCTGTGAGATTTTTTCCTCTCCATTCACATCATATGGGAGTTCACTAGATGTGGGCTGCGGGAAAAAACGGAACTACTGATTCTTTCAATCTGTTTTATGTTAATTGGAAATTGAAAGGTCTCACGGCTCTATTCGGACACACACGCAGCTTTACCGCCGCTTGCATCGGCGGTAAACTGGCGTTTTCCAGTTTTCCTCCACTCTGAGAGGAGGAAAACTGGAAATTGCAGCTTTACCGCCGCTCTCGTCGGCGGTAAAGTGGACCTCCCAGTTTTCCTCCGCTCTGAGAGGAGGAAAACTGGCAATTGCAGCTTTACCGCCGCTCCCATCGGCGGTAAAGTCGGTTTTCCAGTTTTCCTCCGCTCTGAGAGGAGGAAAACTGGAAATTGCACTTATGCTGCGGGCACATGTCTCGGAAATCATTCAATCCGATTTTTTAATCCTCTTTTCCCTTCTTTTGCTTGTTGTTGGGCCATGGGCCGGGGCGTAGTTCCACAAAATGAAGGATGGACATGTGTGAATAACAATTGGGTGAAATAATTTCAAATCACGACAAAACCACAATAAGTCGAATGTCTCTCGTAATTGCCCTTCACTTTACTTAACAAGCGAAGTAAGCTAACCAGAACCGTTACCTTAAAAAACCAGAGATCCCGGTATCTACGATTGAGAATATAAGTGAGACCGGCAAAATCTTCATTTCAACATGACAACCAGAAAGAAAACATCCTACACTCGCAAGCATTCCCTAGTAGTCGATACATCGCTGCTTTTCTGTGCATGTGAACAACTATGGGGTGTTCTGCTGCGGTCCAAAGCTGTTATCGAGCTTGGCTTGACCAGTTCCATCAGTCCTAGGGCCTGTTGTTCAGGTCCTGAGAATTTCCAAATCTAAGCTTGTAAAAAAAAAAAAAAAAAAATAGGGTTTAGATGTTGATTGCAAGATTACAAAATCAATTGTGTCATTGCCTCAGAGTAGAAATGTGATAACGCTCAATGCTTTTAAAATTTCTCCCATACAAGTGTTCTCTTGCGTGGCCCCTAAGTTTGCATGGAATGGAATTTTTAAGAACCTATTATCAAGTGAATCACACCGATGATCGTTAAAGAGTACGAGTGATGCAAGATTTAAGGATGGAGCTGTAGACAGGGGCAAATCGCTTTAATAGAGTGATATCTCGGATTTTATTGTTTCATTATGGGGATGTTATTTGATGACCATTTATATATTTCTACTTCTATTTCCGGGCCAGTATATATATTCAAAAGCCTAGAAATTCAATTGGGCATTTGTCAATTGCCGAAGTCGGCCTGTGAGATTTTTTCCTCTCCATTCACATCATATGGGAGTTCACTAGATGTGGGCTGCGGGAAAAAACGGAACTACTGATTCTTTCAATCTGTTTTATGTTAATTGGAAATTGAAAGGTCTCACGGCTCTATTCGGACACACACGCAGCTTTACCGCCGCTTGCATCGGCGGTAAACTGGCGTTTTCCAGTTTTCCTCCACTCTGAGAGGAGGAAAACTGGAAATTGCAGCTTTACCGCCGCTCTCGTCGGCGGTAAAGTGGACCTCCCAGTTTTCCTCCGCTCTGAGAGGAGGAAAACTGGCAATTGCAGCTTTACCGCCGCTCCCATCGGCGGTAAAGTCGGTTTTCCAGTTTTCCTCCGCTCTGAGAGGAGGAAAACTGGAAATTGCACTTATGCTGCGGGCACATGTCTCGGAAATCATTCAATCCGATTTTTTAATCCTCTTTTCCCTTCTTTTGCTTGTTGTTGGGCCATGGGCCGGGGCGTAGTTCCACAAAATGAAGGATGGACATGTGTGAATAACAATTGGGTGAAATAATTTCAAATCACGACAAAACCACAATAAGTCGAATGTCTCTCGTAATTGCCCTTCACTTTACTTAACAAGCGAAGTAAGCTAACCAGAACCGTTACCTTAAAAAACCAGAGATCCCGGTATCTACGATTGAGAATATAAGTGAGACCGGCAAAATCTTCATTTCAACATGACAACCAGAAAGAAAACATCCTACACTCGCAAGCATTCCCTAGTAGTCGATACATCGCTGCTTTTCTGTGCATGTGAACAACTATGGGGTGTTCTGCTGCGGTCCAAAGCTGTTATCGAGCTTGGCTTGACCAGTTCCATCAGTCCTAGGGCCTGTTGTTCAGGTCCTGAGAATTTCCAAATCTAAGCTTGTAAAAAAAAAAAAAAAAAAATAGGGTTTAGATGTTGATTGCAAGATTACAAAATCAATTGTGTCATTGCCTCAGAGTAGAAATGTGATAACGCTCAATGCTTTTAAAATTTCTCCCATACAAGTGTTCTCTTGCGTGGCCCCTAAGTTTGCATGGAATGGAATTTTTAAGAACCTATTATCAAGTGAATCACACCGATGATCGTTAAAGAGTACGAGTGATGCAAGATTTAAGGATGGAGCTGTAGACAGGGGCAAATCGCTTTAATAGAGTGATATCTCGGATTTTATTGTTTCATTATGGGGATGTTATTTGATGACCATTTATATATTTCTACTTCTATTTCCGGGCCAGTATATATATTCAAAAGCCTAGAAATTCAATTGGGCATTTGTCAATTGCCGAAGTCGGCCTGTGAGATTTTTTCCTCTCCATTCACATCATATGGGAGTTCACTAGATGTGGGCTGCGGGAAAAAACGGAACTACTGATTCTTTCAATCTGTTTTATGTTAATTGGAAATTGAAAGGTCTCACGGCTCTATTCGGACACACACGCAGCTTTACCGCCGCTTGCATCGGCGGTAAACTGGCGTTTTCCAGTTTTCCTCCACTCTGAGAGGAGGAAAACTGGAAATTGCAGCTTTACCGCCGCTCTCGTCGGCGGTAAAGTGGACCTCCCAGTTTTCCTCCGCTCTGAGAGGAGGAAAACTGGCAATTGCAGCTTTACCGCCGCTCCCATCGGCGGTAAAGTCGGTTTTCCAGTTTTCCTCCGCTCTGAGAGGAGGAAAACTGGAAATTGCACTTATGCTGCGGGCACATGTCTCGGAAATCATTCAATCCGATTTTTTAATCCTCTTTTCCCTTCTTTTGCTTGTTGTTGGGCCATGGGCCGGGGCGTAGTTCCACAAAATGAAGGATGGACATGTGTGAATAACAATTGGGTGAAATAATTTCAAATCACGACAAAACCACAATAAGTCGAATGTCTCTCGTAATTGCCCTTCACTTTACTTAACAAGCGAAGTAAGCTAACCAGAACCGTTACCTTAAAAAACCAGAGATCCCGGTATCTACGATTGAGAATATAAGTGAGACCGGCAAAATCTTCATTTCAACATGACAACCAGAAAGAAAACATCCTACACTCGCAAGCATTCCCTAGTAGTCGATACATCGCTGCTTTTCTGTGCATGTGAACAACTATGGGGTGTTCTGCTGCGGTCCAAAGCTGTTATCGAGCTTGGCTTGACCAGTTCCATCAGTCCTAGGGCCTGTTGTTCAGGTCCTGAGAATTTCCAAATCTAAGCTTGTAAAAAAAAAAAAAAAAAAATAGGGTTTAGATGTTGATTGCAAGATTACAAAATCAATTGTGTCATTGCCTCAGAGTAGAAATGTGATAACGCTCAATGCTTTTAAAATTTCTCCCATACAAGTGTTCTCTTGCGTGGCCCCTAAGTTTGCATGGAATGGAATTTTTAAGAACCTATTATCAAGTGAATCACACCGATGATCGTTAAAGAGTACGAGTGATGCAAGATTTAAGGATGGAGCTGTAGACAGGGGCAAATCGCTTTAATAGAGTGATATCTCGGATTTTATTGTTTCATTATGGGGATGTTATTTGATGACCATTTATATATTTCTACTTCTATTTCCGGGCCAGTATATATATTCAAAAGCCTAGAAATTCAATTGGGCATTTGTCAATTGCCGAAGTCGGCCTGTGAGATTTTTTCCTCTCCATTCACATCATATGGGAGTTCACTAGATGTGGGCTGCGGGAAAAAACGGAACTACTGATTCTTTCAATCTGTTTTATGTTAATTGGAAATTGAAAGGTCTCACGGCTCTATTCGGACACACACGCAGCTTTACCGCCGCTTGCATCGGCGGTAAACTGGCGTTTTCCAGTTTTCCTCCACTCTGAGAGGAGGAAAACTGGAAATTGCAGCTTTACCGCCGCTCTCGTCGGCGGTAAAGTGGACCTCCCAGTTTTCCTCCGCTCTGAGAGGAGGAAAACTGGCAATTGCAGCTTTACCGCCGCTCCCATCGGCGGTAAAGTCGGTTTTCCAGTTTTCCTCCGCTCTGAGAGGAGGAAAACTGGAAATTGCACTTATGCTGCGGGCACATGTCTCGGAAATCATTCAATCCGATTTTTTAATCCTCTTTTCCCTTCTTTTGCTTGTTGTTGGGCCATGGGCCGGGGCGTAGTTCCACAAAATGAAGGATGGACATGTGTGAATAACAATTGGGTGAAATAATTTCAAATCACGACAAAACCACAATAAGTCGAATGTCTCTCGTAATTGCCCTTCACTTTACTTAACAAGCGAAGTAAGCTAACCAGAACCGTTACCTTAAAAAACCAGAGATCCCGGTATCTACGATTGAGAATATAAGTGAGACCGGCAAAATCTTCATTTCAACATGACAACCAGAAAGAAAACATCCTACACTCGCAAGCATTCCCTAGTAGTCGATACATCGCTGCTTTTCTGTGCATGTGAACAACTATGGGGTGTTCTGCTGCGGTCCAAAGCTGTTATCGAGCTTGGCTTGACCAGTTCCATCAGTCCTAGGGCCTGTTGTTCAGGTCCTGAGAATTTCCAAATCTAAGCTTGTAAAAAAAAAAAAAAAAAAATAGGGTTTAGATGTTGATTGCAAGATTACAAAATCAATTGTGTCATTGCCTCAGAGTAGAAATGTGATAACGCTCAATGCTTTTAAAATTTCTCCCATACAAGTGTTCTCTTGCGTGGCCCCTAAGTTTGCATGGAATGGAATTTTTAAGAACCTATTATCAAGTGAATCACACCGATGATCGTTAAAGAGTACGAGTGATGCAAGATTTAAGGATGGAGCTGTAGACAGGGGCAAATCGCTTTAATAGAGTGATATCTCGGATTTTATTGTTTCATTATGGGGATGTTATTTGATGACCATTTATATATTTCTACTTCTATTTCCGGGCCAGTATATATATTCAAAAGCCTAGAAATTCAATTGGGCATTTGTCAATTGCCGAAGTCGGCCTGTGAGATTTTTTCCTCTCCATTCACATCATATGGGAGTTCACTAGATGTGGGCTGCGGGAAAAAACGGAACTACTGATTCTTTCAATCTGTTTTATGTTAATTGGAAATTGAAAGGTCTCACGGCTCTATTCGGACACACACGCAGCTTTACCGCCGCTTGCATCGGCGGTAAACTGGCGTTTTCCAGTTTTCCTCCACTCTGAGAGGAGGAAAACTGGAAATTGCAGCTTTACCGCCGCTCTCGTCGGCGGTAAAGTGGACCTCCCAGTTTTCCTCCGCTCTGAGAGGAGGAAAACTGGCAATTGCAGCTTTACCGCCGCTCCCATCGGCGGTAAAGTCGGTTTTCCAGTTTTCCTCCGCTCTGAGAGGAGGAAAACTGGAAATTGCACTTATGCTGCGGGCACATGTCTCGGAAATCATTCAATCCGATTTTTTAATCCTCTTTTCCCTTCTTTTGCTTGTTGTTGGGCCATGGGCCGGGGCGTAGTTCCACAAAATGAAGGATGGACATGTGTGAATAACAATTGGGTGAAATAATTTCAAATCACGACAAAACCACAATAAGTCGAATGTCTCTCGTAATTGCCCTTCACTTTACTTAACAAGCGAAGTAAGCTAACCAGAACCGTTACCTTAAAAAACCAGAGATCCCGGTATCTACGATTGAGAATATAAGTGAGACCGGCAAAATCTTCATTTCAACATGACAACCAGAAAGAAAACATCCTACACTCGCAAGCATTCCCTAGTAGTCGATACATCGCTGCTTTTCTGTGCATGTGAACAACTATGGGGTGTTCTGCTGCGGTCCAAAGCTGTTATCGAGCTTGGCTTGACCAGTTCCATCAGTCCTAGGGCCTGTTGTTCAGGTCCTGAGAATTTCCAAATCTAAGCTTGTAAAAAAAAAAAAAAAAAAATAGGGTTTAGATGTTGATTGCAAGATTACAAAATCAATTGTGTCATTGCCTCAGAGTAGAAATGTGATAACGCTCAATGCTTTTAAAATTTCTCCCATACAAGTGTTCTCTTGCGTGGCCCCTAAGTTTGCATGGAATGGAATTTTTAAGAACCTATTATCAAGTGAATCACACCGATGATCGTTAAAGAGTACGAGTGATGCAAGATTTAAGGATGGAGCTGTAGACAGGGGCAAATCGCTTTAATAGAGTGATATCTCGGATTTTATTGTTTCATTATGGGGATGTTATTTGATGACCATTTATATATTTCTACTTCTATTTCCGGGCCAGTATATATATTCAAAAGCCTAGAAATTCAATTGGGCATTTGTCAATTGCCGAAGTCGGCCTGTGAGATTTTTTCCTCTCCATTCACATCATATGGGAGTTCACTAGATGTGGGCTGCGGGAAAAAACGGAACTACTGATTCTTTCAATCTGTTTTATGTTAATTGGAAATTGAAAGGTCTCACGGCTCTATTCGGACACACACGCAGCTTTACCGCCGCTTGCATCGGCGGTAAACTGGCGTTTTCCAGTTTTCCTCCACTCTGAGAGGAGGAAAACTGGAAATTGCAGCTTTACCGCCGCTCTCGTCGGCGGTAAAGTGGACCTCCCAGTTTTCCTCCGCTCTGAGAGGAGGAAAACTGGCAATTGCAGCTTTACCGCCGCTCCCATCGGCGGTAAAGTCGGTTTTCCAGTTTTCCTCCGCTCTGAGAGGAGGAAAACTGGAAATTGCACTTATGCTGCGGGCACATGTCTCGGAAATCATTCAATCCGATTTTTTAATCCTCTTTTCCCTTCTTTTGCTTGTTGTTGGGCCATGGGCCGGGGCGTAGTTCCACAAAATGAAGGATGGACATGTGTGAATAACAATTGGGTGAAATAATTTCAAATCACGACAAAACCACAATAAGTCGAATGTCTCTCGTAATTGCCCTTCACTTTACTTAACAAGCGAAGTAAGCTAACCAGAACCGTTACCTTAAAAAACCAGAGATCCCGGTATCTACGATTGAGAATATAAGTGAGACCGGCAAAATCTTCATTTCAACATGACAACCAGAAAGAAAACATCCTACACTCGCAAGCATTCCCTAGTAGTCGATACATCGCTGCTTTTCTGTGCATGTGAACAACTATGGGGTGTTCTGCTGCGGTCCAAAGCTGTTATCGAGCTTGGCTTGACCAGTTCCATCAGTCCTAGGGCCTGTTGTTCAGGTCCTGAGAATTTCCAAATCTAAGCTTGTAAAAAAAAAAAAAAAAAAATAGGGTTTAGATGTTGATTGCAAGATTACAAAATCAATTGTGTCATTGCCTCAGAGTAGAAATGTGATAACGCTCAATGCTTTTAAAATTTCTCCCATACAAGTGTTCTCTTGCGTGGCCCCTAAGTTTGCATGGAATGGAATTTTTAAGAACCTATTATCAAGTGAATCACACCGATGATCGTTAAAGAGTACGAGTGATGCAAGATTTAAGGATGGAGCTGTAGACAGGGGCAAATCGCTTTAATAGAGTGATATCTCGGATTTTATTGTTTCATTATGGGGATGTTATTTGATGACCATTTATATATTTCTACTTCTATTTCCGGGCCAGTATATATATTCAAAAGCCTAGAAATTCAATTGGGCATTTGTCAATTGCCGAAGTCGGCCTGTGAGATTTTTTCCTCTCCATTCACATCATATGGGAGTTCACTAGATGTGGGCTGCGGGAAAAAACGGAACTACTGATTCTTTCAATCTGTTTTATGTTAATTGGAAATTGAAAGGTCTCACGGCTCTATTCGGACACACACGCAGCTTTACCGCCGCTTGCATCGGCGGTAAACTGGCGTTTTCCAGTTTTCCTCCACTCTGAGAGGAGGAAAACTGGAAATTGCAGCTTTACCGCCGCTCTCGTCGGCGGTAAAGTGGACCTCCCAGTTTTCCTCCGCTCTGAGAGGAGGAAAACTGGCAATTGCAGCTTTACCGCCGCTCCCATCGGCGGTAAAGTCGGTTTTCCAGTTTTCCTCCGCTCTGAGAGGAGGAAAACTGGAAATTGCACTTATGCTGCGGGCACATGTCTCGGAAATCATTCAATCCGATTTTTTAATCCTCTTTTCCCTTCTTTTGCTTGTTGTTGGGCCATGGGCCGGGGCGTAGTTCCACAAAATGAAGGATGGACATGTGTGAATAACAATTGGGTGAAATAATTTCAAATCACGACAAAACCACAATAAGTCGAATGTCTCTCGTAATTGCCCTTCACTTTACTTAACAAGCGAAGTAAGCTAACCAGAACCGTTACCTTAAAAAACCAGAGATCCCGGTATCTACGATTGAGAATATAAGTGAGACCGGCAAAATCTTCATTTCAACATGACAACCAGAAAGAAAACATGCTACACTCGCAAGCATTCCCTAGTAGTCGATACATCGCTGCTTTTCTGTGCATGTGAACAACTATGGGGTGTTCTGCTGCGGTCCAAAGCTGTTATCGAGCTTGGCTTGACCAGTTCCATCAGTCCTAGGGCCTGTTGTTCAGGTCCTGAGAATTTCCAAATCTAAGCTTGTAAAAAAAAAAAAAAAAAATAGGGTTTAGATGTTGATTGCAAGATTACAAAATCAATTGTGTCATTGCCTCAGAGTAGAAATGTGATAACGCTCAATGCTTTTAAAATTTCTCCTATACAAGTGTTCTCTTGCGTGGCCCCTAAGTTTGCATGGAATGGAATTTTTAAGAACCTATTATCAAGTGAATCACACCGATGATCGTTAAAGAGTACGAGTGATGCAAGATTTAAGGATGGAGCTGTAGACAGGGGCAAATCGCTTTAATAGAGTGATATCTCGGATTTTATTGTTTCATTATGGGGATGTTATTTGATGACCATTTATATATTTCTACTTCTATTTCCGGGCCAGTATATATATTCAAAAGCCTAGAAATTCAATTGGGCATTTGTCATTTGCCGAAGTCGGCCTGTGAGATTTTTTCCTCTCCATTCACATCATATGGGAGTTCACTAGATGTGGGCTGCGGGAAAAAACGGAACTACTGATTCTTTCAATCTGTTTTATGTTAATTGGAAATTGAAAGGTCTCACGGCTCTATTCGGACACACACGCAGCTTTACCGCCGCTTGCATCGGCGGTAAACTGGCGTTTTCCAGTTTTCCTCCACTCTGAGAGGAGGAAAACTGGAAATTGCAGCTTTACCGCCGCTCTCGTCGGCGGTAAAGTGGACCTCCCAGTTTTCCTCCGCTCTGAGAGGAGGAAAACTGGCAATTGCAGCTTTACCGCCGCTCCCATCGGCGGTAAAGTCGGTTTTCCAGTTTTCCTCCGCTCTGAGAGGAGGAAAACTGGAAATTGCACTTATGCTGCGGGCACATGTCTCGGAAATCATTCAATCCGATTTTTTAATCCTCTTTTCCCTTCTTTTGCTTGTTGTTGGGCCATGGGCCGGGGCGTAGTTCCACAAAATGAAGGATGGACATGTGTGAATAACAATTGGGTGAAATAATTTCAAATCACGAC
The DNA here is from genome assembly GCA_029852735.1 of Persea americana. Taxonomy (NCBI): domain Eukaryota; kingdom Viridiplantae; phylum Streptophyta; class Magnoliopsida; order Laurales; family Lauraceae; genus Persea; species Persea americana. The sequence goes on from CM056812.1 coordinate 8,037,124, forward strand.
AAAACCACAATAAGTCGAATGTCTCTCGTAATTTCCCTTCACTTTACTTAACAAGCGAAGTAAGCTAACCAGAACCGTTACCTTAAAAAACCAGAGATCCCGGTATCTACGATTGAGAATATAAGTGAGACCGGCAAAATCTTCATTTCAACATGACAACCAGAAAGAAAACATCCTACACTCGCAAGCATTCCCTAGTAGTCGATACATCGCTGCTTTTCTGTGCATGTGAACAACTATGGGGTGTTCTGCTGCGGTCCAAAGCTGTTATCGAGCTTGGCTTGACCAGTTCCATCAGTCCTAGGGCCTGTTGTTCAGGTCCTGAGAATTTCCAAATCTAAGCTTGTAAAAAAAAAAAAAAAAAAATAGGGTTTAGATGTTGATTGCAAGATTACAAAATCAATTGTGTCATTGCCTCAGAGTAGAAATGTGATAACGCTCAATGCTTTTAAAATTTCTCCCATACAAGTGTTCTCTTGCGTGGCCCCTAAGTTTGCATGGAATGGAATTTTTAAGAACCTATTATCAAGTGAATCACACCGATGATCGTTAAAGAGTACGAGTGATGCAAGATTTAAGGATGGAGCTGTAGACAGGGGCAAATCGCTTTAATAGAGTGATATCTCGGATTTTATTGTTTCATTATGGGGATGTTATTTGATGACCATTTATATATTTCTACTTCTATTTCCGGGCCAGTATATATATTCAAAAGCCTAGAAATTCAATTGGGCATTTGTCAATTGCCGAAGTCGGCCTGTGAGATTTTTTCCTCTCCATTCACATCATATGGGAGTTCACTAGATGTGGGCTGCGGGAAAAAACGGAACTACTGATTCTTTCAATCTGTTTTATGTTAATTGGAAATTGAAAGGTCTCACGGCTCTATTCGGACACACACGCAGCTTTACCGCCGCTTGCATCGGCGGTAAACTGGCGTTTTCCAGTTTTCCTCCACTCTGAGAGGAGGAAAACTGGAAATTGCAGCTTTACCGCCGCTCTCGTCGGCGGTAAAGTGGACCTCCCAGTTTTCCTCCGCTCTGAGAGGAGGAAAACTGGCAATTGCAGCTTTACCGCCGCTCCCATCGGCGGTAAAGTCGGTTTTCCAGTTTTCCTCCGCTCTGAGAGGAGGAAAACTGGAAATTGCACTTATGCTGCGGGCACATGTCTCGGAAATCATTCAATCCGATTTTTTAATCCTCTTTTCCCTTCTTTTGCTTGTTGTTGGGCCATGGGCCGGGGCGTAGTTCCACAAAATGAAGGATGGACATGTGTGAATAACAATTGGGTGAAATAATTTCAAATCACGACAAAACCACAATAAGTCGAATGTCTCTCGTAATTGCCCTTCACTTTACTTAACAAGCGAAGTAAGCTAACCAGAACCGTTACCTTAAAAAACCAGAGATCCCGGTATCTACGATTGAGAATATAAGTGAGACCGGCAAAATCTTCATTTCAACATGACAACCAGAAAGAAAACATCCTACACTCGCAAGCATTCCCTAGTAGTCGATACATCGCTGCTTTTCTGTGCATGTGAACAACTATGGGGTGTTCTGCTGCGGTCCAAAGCTGTTATCGAGCTTGGCTTGACCAGTTCCATCAGTCCTAGGGCCTGTTGTTCAGGTCCTGAGAATTTCCAAATCTAAGCTTGTAAAAAAAAAAAAAAAAAAATAGGGTTTAGATGTTGATTGCAAGATTACAAAATCAATTGTGTCATTGCCTCAGAGTAGAAATGTGATAACGCTCAACGCTTTTAAAATTTCTCCCATACAAGTGTTCTCTTGCGTGGCCCCTAAGTTTGCATGGAATGGAATTTTTAAGAACCTATTATCAAGTGAATCACACCGATGATCGTTAAAGAGTACGAGTGATGCAAGATTTAAGGATGGAGCTGTAGACAGGGGCAAATCGCTTTAATAGAGTGATATCTCGGATTTTATTGTTTCATTATGGGGATGTTATTTGATGACCATTTATATATTTCTACTTCTATTTCCGGGCCAGTATATATATTCAAAAGCCTAGAAATTCAATTGGGCATTTGTCAATTGCCGAAGTCGGCCTGTGAGATTTTTTCCTCTCCATTCACATCATATGGGAGTTCACTAGATGTGGGCTGCGGGAAAAAACGGAACTACTGATTCTTTCAATCTGTTTTATGTTAATTGGAAATTGAAAGGTCTCACGGCTCTATTCGGACACACACGCAGCTTTACCGCCGCTTGCATCGGCGGTAAACTGGCGTTTTCCAGTTTTCCTCCACTCTGAGAGGAGGAAAACTGGAAATTGCAGCTTTACCGCCGCTCTCGTCGGCGGTAAAGTGGACCTCCCAGTTTTCCTCCGCTCTGAGAGGAGGAAAACTGGCAATTGCAGCTTTACCGCCGCTCCCATCGGCGGTAAAGTCGGTTTTCCAGTTTTCCTCCGCTCTGAGAGGAGGAAAACTGGAAATTGCACTTATGCTGCGGGCACGTGTCTCGGAAATCATTCAATCCGATTTTTTAATCCTCTTTTCCCTTCTTTTGCTTGTTGTTGGGCCATGGGCCGGGGCGTAGTTCCACAAAATGAAGGATGGACATGTGTGAATAACAATTGGGTGAAATAATTTCAAATCACGACAAAACCACAATAAGTCGAATGTCTCTCGTAATTGCCCTTCACTTTACTTAACAAGCGAAGTAAGCTAACCAGAACCGTTACCTTAAAAAACCAGAGATCCCGGTATCTACGATTGAGAATATAAGTGAGACCGGCAAAATCTTCATTTCAACATGACAACCAGAAAGAAAACATCCTACACTCGCAAGCATTCCCTAGTAGTCGATACATCGCTGCTTTTCTGTGCATGTGAACAACTATGGGGTGTTCTGCTGCGGTCCAAAGCTGTTATCGAGCTTGGCTTGACCAGTTCCATCAGTCCTAGGGCCTGTTGTTCAGGTCCTGAGAATTTCCAAATCTAAGCTTGTAAAAAAAAAAAAAAAAAAATAGGGTTTAGATGTTGATTGCAAGATTACAAAATCAATTGTGTCATTGCCTCAGAGTAGAAATGTGATAACGCTCAATGCTTTTAAAATTTCTCCCATACAAGTGTTCTCTTGCGTGGCCCCTAAGTTTGCATGGAATGGAATTTTTAAGAACCTATTATCAAGTGAATCACACCGATGATCGTTAAAGAGTACGAGTGATGCAAGATTTAAGGATGGAGCTGTAGACAGGGGCAAATCGCTTTAATAGAGTGATATCTCGCATTTTATTGTTTTATTATGGGGATGTTATTTGATGACCATTTATATATTTCTACTTCTATTTCCGGGCCAGTATATATATTCAAAAGCCTAGAAATTCAATTGGGCATTTGTCAATTGCCGAAGTCGGCCTGTGAGATTTTTTCCTCTCCATTCACATCATATGGGAGTTCACTAGATGTGGGCTGCGGGAAAAAACGGAACTACTGATTCTTTCAATCTGTTTTATGTTAATTGGAAATTGAAAGGTCTCACGGCTCTATTCGGACACACACGCAGCTTTACCGCCGCTTGCATCGGCGGTAAACTGGCGTTTTCCAGTTTTCCTCCACTCTGAGAGGAGGAAAACTGGAAATTGCAGCTTTACCGCCGCTCTCGTCGGCGGTAAAGTGGACCTCCCAGTTTTCCTCCGCTCTGAGAGGAGGAAAACTGGCAATTGCAGCTTTACCGCCGCTCCCATCGGCGGTAAAGTCGGTTTTCCAGTTTTCCTCCGCTCTGAGAGGAGGAAAACTGGAAATTGCACTTATGCTGCGGGCACGTGTCTCGGAAATCATTCAATCCGATTTTTTAATCCTCTTTTCCCTTCTTTTGCTTGTTGTTGGGCCATGGGCCGGGGCGTAGTTCCACAAAATGAAGGATGGACATGTGTGAATAACAATTGGGTGAAATAATTTCAAATCACGACAAAACCACAATAAGTCGAATGTCTCTCGTAATTGCCCTTCACTTTACTTAACAAGCGAAGTAAGCTAACCAGAACCGTTACCTTAAAAAACCAGAGATCCCGGTATCTACGATTGAGAATATAAGTGAGACCGGCAAAATCTTCATTTCAACATGACAACCAGAAAGAAAACATCCTACACTCGCAAGCATTCCCTAGTAGTCGATACATCGCTGCTTTTCTGTGCATGTGAACAACTATGGGGTGTTCTGCTGCGGTCCAAAGCTGTTATCGAGCTTGGCTTGACCAGTTCCATCAGTCCTAGGGCCTGTTGTTCAGGTCCTGAGAATTTCCAAATCTAAGCTTGTAAAAAAAAAAAAAAAAAAATAGGGTTTAGATGTTGATTGCAAGATTACAAAATCAATTGTGTCATTGCCTCAGAGTAGAAATGTGATAACGCTCAATGCTTTTAAAATTTCTCCCATACAAGTGTTCTCTTGCGTGGCCCCTAAGTTTGCATGGAATGGAATTTTTAAGAACCTATTATCAAGTGAATCACACCGATGATCGTTAAAGAGTACGAGTGATGCAAGATTTAAGGATGGAGCTGTAGACAGGGGCAAATCGCTTTAATAGAGTGATATCTCGGATTTTATTGTTTCATTATGGGGATGTTATTTGATGACCATTTATATATTTCTACTTCTATTTCCGGGCCAGTATATATATTCAAAAGCCTAGAAATTCAATTGGGCATTTGTCAATTGCCGAAGTCGGCCTGTGAGATTTTTTCCTCTCCATTCACATCATATGGGAGTTCACTAGATGTGGGCTGCGGGAAAAAACGGAACTACTGATTCTTTCAATCTGTTTTATGTTAATTGGAAATTGAAAGGTCTCACGGCTCTATTCGGACACACACGCAGCTTTACCGCCGCTTGCATCGGCGGTAAACTGGCGTTTTCCAGTTTTCCTCCACTCTGAGAGGAGGAAAACTGGAAATTGCAGCTTTACCGCCGCTCTCGTCGGCGGTAAAGTGGACCTCCCAGTTTTCCTCCGCTCTGAGAGGAGGAAAACTGGCAATTGCAGCTTTACCGCCGCTCCCATCGGCGGTAAAGTCGGTTTTCCAGTTTTCCTCCGCTCTGAGAGGAGGAAAACTGGAAATTGCACTTATGCTGCGGGCACATGTCTCGGAAATCATTCAATCCGATTTTTTAATCCTCTTTTCCCTTCTTTTGCTTGTTGTTGGGCCATGGGCCGGGGCGTAGTTCCACAAAATGAAGGATGGACATGTGTGAATAACAATTGGGTGAAATAATTTCAAATCACGACAAAACCACAATAAGTCGAATGTCTCTCGTAATTGCCCTTCACTTTACTTAACAAGCGAAGTAAGCTAACCAGAACCGTTACCTTAAAAAACCAGAGACCACGGTATCTACGATTGAGAATATAAGTGAGACCGGCAAAATCTTCATTTCAACATGACAACCAGAAAGAAAACATCCTACACTCGCAAGCATTCCCTAGTAGTCGATACATCGCTGCTTTTCTGTGCATGTGAACAACTATGGGGTGTTCTGCTGCGGTCCAAAGCTGTTATCGAGCTTGGCTTGACCAGTTCCATCAGTCCTAGGGCCTGTTGTTCAGGTCCTGAGAATTTCCAAATCTAAGCTTGTAAAAAAAAAAAAAAAAAAATAGGGTTTAGATGTTGATTGCAAGATTACAAAATCAATTGTGTCATTGCCTCAGAGTAGAAATGTGATAACGCTCAATGCTTTTAAAATTTCTCCCATACAAGTGTTCTCTTGCGTGGCCCCTAAGTTTGCATGGAATGGAATTTTTAAGAACCTATTATCAAGTGAATCACACCGATGATCGTTAAAGAGTACGAGTGATGCAAGATTTAAGGATGGAGCTGTAGACAGGGGCAAATCGCTTTAATAGAGTGATATCTCGGATTTTATTGTTTCATTATGGGGATGTTATTTGATGACCATTTATATATTTCTACTTCTATTTCCGGGCCAGTATATATATTCAAAAGCCTAGAAATTCAATTGGGCATTTGTCAATTGCCGAAGTCGGCCTGTGAGATTTTTTCCTCTCCATTCACATCATATGGGAGTTCACTAGATGTGGGCTGCGGGAAAAAACAGAACTACTGATTCTTTCAATCTGTTTTATGTTAATTGGAAATTGAAAGGTCTCACGGCTCTATTCGGACACACACGCAGCTTTACCGCCGCTTGCATCGGCGGTAAACTGGCGTTTTCCAGTTTTCCTCCACTCTGAGAGGAGGAAAACTGGAAATTGCAGCTTTACCGCCGCTCTCGTCGGCGGTAAAGTGGACCTCCCAGTTTTCCTCCGCTCTGAGAGGAGGAAAACTGGCAATTGCAGCTTTACCGCCGCTCCCATCGGCGGTAAAGTCGGTTTTCCAGTTTTCCTCCGCTCTGAGAGGAGGAAAACTGGAAATTGCACTTATGCTGCGGGCACGTGTCTCGGAAATCATTCAATCCGATTTTTTAATCCTCTTTTCCCTTCTTTTGCTTGTTGTTGGGCCATGGGCCGGGGCGTAGTTCCACAAAATGAAGGATGGACATGTGTGAATAACAATTGGGTGAAATAATTTCAAATCACGACAAAACCACAATAAGTCGAATGTCTCTCGTAATTGCCCTTCACTTTACTTAACAAGCGAAGTAAGCTAACCAGAACCGTTACCTTAAAAAACCAGAGATCCCGGTATCTACGATTGAGAATATAAGTGAGACCGGCAAAATCTTCATTTCAACATGACAACCAGAAAGAAAACATCCTACACTCGCAAGCATTCCCTAGTAGTCGATACATCGCTGCTTTTCTGTGCATGTGAACAACTATGGGGTGTTCTGCTGCGGTCCAAAGCTGTTATCGAGCTTGGCTTGACCAGTTCCATCAGTCCTAGGGCCTGTTGTTCAGGTCCTGAGAATTTCCAAATCTAAGCTTGTAAAAAAAAAAAAAAAAAAAATAGGGTTTAGATGTTGATTGCAAGATTACAAAATCAATTGTGTCATTGCCTCAGAGTAGAAATGTGATAACGCTCAATGCTTTTAAAATTTCTCCCATACAAGTGTTCTCTTGCGTGGCCCCTAAGTTTGCATGGAATGGAATTTTTAAGAACCTATTATCAAGTGAATCACACCGATGATCGTTAAAGAGTACGAGTGATGCAAGATTTAAGGATGGAGCTGTAGACAGGGGCAAATCGCTTTAATAGAGTGATATCTCGGATTTTATTGTTTCATTATGGGGATGTTATTTGATGACCATTTATATATTTCTACTTCTATTTCCGGGCCAGTATATATATTCAAAAGCCTAGAAATTCAATTGGGCATTTGTCAATTGCCGAAGTCGGCCTGTGAGATTTTTTCCTCTCCATTCACATCATATGGGAGTTCACTAGATGTGGGCTGCGGGAAAAAACAGAACTACTGATTCTTTCAATCTGTTTTATGTTAATTGGAAATTGAAAGGTCTCACGGCTCTATTCGGACACACACGCAGCTTTACCGCCGCTTGCATCGGCGGTAAACTGGCGTTTTCCAGTTTTCCTCCACTCTGAGAGGAGGAAAACTGGAAATTGCAGCTTTACCGCCGCTCTCGTCGGCGGTAAAGTGGACCTCCCAGTTTTCCTCCGCTCTGAGAGGAGGAAAACTGGCAATTGCAGCTTTACCGCCGCTCCCATCGGCGGTAAAGTCGGTTTTCCAGTTTTCCTCCGCTCTGAGAGGAGGAAAACTGGAAATTGCACTTATGCTGCGGGCACGTGTCTCGGAAATCATTCAATCCGATTTTTTAATCCTCTTTTCCCTTCTTTTGCTTGTTGTTGGGCCATGGGCCGGGGCGTAGTTCCACAAAATGAAGGATGGACATGTGTGAATAACAATTGGGTGAAATAATTTCAAATCACGACAAAACCACAATAAGTCGAATGTCTCTCGTAATTGCCCTTCACTTTACTTAACAAGCGAAGTAAGCTAACCAGAACCGTTACCTTAAAAAACCAGAGATCCCGGTATCTACGATTGAGAATATAAGTGAGACCGGCAAAATCTTCATTTCAACATGACAACCAGAAAGAAAACATCCTACACTCGCAAGCATTCCCTAGTAGTCGATACATCGCTGCTTTTCTGTGCATGTGAACAACTATGGGGTGTTCTGCTGCGGTCCAAAGCTGTTATCGAGCTTGGCTTGACCAGTTCCATCAGTCCTAGGGCCTGTTGTTCAGGTCCTGAGAATTTCCAAATCTAAGCTTGTAAAAAAAAAAAAAAAAAAAAATAGGGTTTAGATGTTGATTGCAAGATTACAAAATCAATTGTGTCATTGCCTCAGAGTAGAAATGTGATAACGCTCAATGCTTTTAAAATTTCTCCCATACAAGTGTTCTCTTGCGTGGCCCCTAAGTTTGCATGGAATGGAATTTTTAAGAACCTATTATCAAGTGAATCACACCGATGATCGTTAAAGAGTACGAGTGATGCAAGATTTAAGGATGGAGCTGTAGACAGGGGCAAATCGCTTTAATAGAGTGATATCTCGGATTTTATTGTTTCATTATGGGGATGTTATTTGATGACCATTTATATATTTCTACTTCTATTTCCGGGCCAGTATATATATTCAAAAGCCTAGAAATTCAATTGGGCATTTGTCAATTGCCGAAGTCGGCCTGTGAGATTTTTTCCTCTCCATTCACATCATATGGGAGTTCACTAGATGTGGGCTGCGGGAAAAAACGGAACTACTGATTCTTTCAATCTGTTTTATGTTAATTGGAAATTGAAAGGTCTCACGGCTCTATTCGGACACACACGCAGCTTTACCGCCGCTTGCATCGGCGGTAAACTGGCGTTTTCCAGTTTTCCTCCATTCTGAGAGGAGGAAAACTGGAAATTGCAGCTTTACCGCCGCTCTCGTCGGCGGTAAAGTGGACCTCCCAGTTTTCCTCCGCTCTGATAGGAGGAAAACTGGCAATTGCAGCTTTACCGCCGCTCCCATCGGCGGTAAAGTCGGTTTTCCTGTTTTCCTCCGCTCTGAGAGGAGGAAAACTGGAAATTGCACTTATGCTGCGGGCACGTGTCTCGGAAATCATTCAATCCGATTTTTTAATCATCTTTTCCCTTCTTTTGCTTGTTGTTGGGCCATGGGCCGGGGCGTAGTTCCACAAAATGAAGGATGGACATGTGTGAATAACAATTGGGTGAAATAATTTCAAATCACGACAAAACCACAATAAGTCGAATGTCTCTCGTAATTGCCCTTCACTTTACTTAACAAGCGAAGTAAGCTAACCAGAACCGTTACCTTAAAAAACCAGAGATCCCGGTATCTACGATTGAGAATATAAGTGAGACCGGCAAAATCTTCATTTCAACATGACAACCAGAAAGAAAACATCCTACACTCGCAAGCATTCCCTAGTAGTCGATACATCGCTGCTTTTCTGTGCATGTGAACAACTATGGGGTGTTCTGCTGCGGTCCAAAGCTGTTATCGAGCTTGGCTTGACCAGTTCCATCAGTCCTAGGGCCTGTTGTTCAGGTCCTGAGAATTTCCAAATCTAAGCTTGTAAAAAAAAAAAAAAAAAAATAGGGTTTAGATGTTGATTGCAAGATTACAAAATCAATTGTGTCATTGCCTCAGAGTAGAAATGTGATAACGCTCAATGCTTTTAAAATTTCTCCCATACAAGTGTTCTCTTGCGTGGCCCCTAAGTTTGCATGGAATGGAATTTTTAAGAACCTATTATCAAGTGAATCACACCGATGATCGTTAAAGAGTACGAGTGATGCAAGATTTAAGGATGGAGCTGTAGACAGGGGCAAATCGCTTTAATAGAGTGATATCTCGGATTTTATTGTTTCATTATGGGGATGTTATTTGATGACCATTTATATATTTCTACTTCTATTTCCGGGCCAGTATATATATTCAAAAGCCTAGAAATTCAATTGGGCATTTGTCAATTGCCGAAGTCGGCCTGTGAGATTTTTTCCTCTCCATTCACATCATATGGGAGTTCACTAGATGTGGGCTGCGGGAAAAAACGGAACTACTGATTCTTTCAATCTGTTTTATGTTAATTGGAAATTGAAAGGTCTCACGGCTCTATTCGGACACACACGCAGCTTTACCGCCGCTTGCATCGGCGGTAAACTGGCGTTTTCCAGTTTTCCTCCACTCTGAGAGGAGGAAAACTGGAAATTGCAGCTTTACCGCCGCTCTCGTCGGCGGTAAAGTGGACCTCCCAGTTTTCCTCCGCTCTGAGAGGAGGAAAACTGGCAATTGCAGCTTTACCGCCGCTCCCATCGGCGGTAAAGTCGGTTTTCCAGTTTTCCTCCGCTCTGAGAGGAGGAAAACTGGAAATTGCACTTATGCTGCGGGCACATGTCTCGGAAATCATTCAATCCGATTTTTTAATCCTCTTTTCCCTTCTTTTGCTTGTTGTTGGGCCATGGGCCGGGGCGTAGTTCCACAAAATGAAGGATGGACATGTGTGAATAACAATTGGGTGAAATAATTTCAAATCACGACAAAACCACAATAAGTCGAATGTCTCTCGTAATTGCCCTTCACTTTACTTAACAAGCGAAGTAAGCTAACCAGAACCGTTACCTTAAAAAACCAGAGATCCCGGTATCTACGATTGAGAATATAAGTGAGACCGGCAAAATCTTCATTTCAACATGACAACCAGAAAGAAAACATCCTACACTCGCAAGCATTCCCTAGTAGTCGATACATCGCTGCTTTTCTGTGCATGTGAACAACTATGGGGTGTTCTGCTGCGGTCCAAAGCTGTTATCGAGCTTGGCTTGACCAGTTCCATCAGTCCTAGGGCCTGTTGTTCAGGTCCTGAGAATTTCCAAATCTAAGCTTGTAAAAAAAAAAAAAAAAAATAGGGTTTAGATGTTGATTGCAAGATTACAAAATCAATTGTGTCATTGCCTCAGAGTAAAAATGTGATAACGCTCAATGCTTTTAAAATTTCTCCCATACAAGTGTTCTCTTGCGTGGCCCCTAAGTTTGCATGGAATGGAATTTTTAAGAACCTATTATCAAGTGAATCACACCGGTGATCGTTAAAGAGTACGAGTGATGCATGATTTAAGGATGGAGCTGTAGACAGGGGCAAATCGCTTTAATAGAGTGATATCTCGGATTTTATTGTTTCATTATGGGGATGTTATTTGATGACCATTTATATATTTCTACTTCTATTTCCGGGCCAGTATATATATTCAAAAGCCTAGAAATTCAATTGGGCATTTGTCAATTGCCGAAGTCGGCCTGTGAGATTTTGTCCTCTCCATTCACATCATATGGGAGTTCACTAGATGTGGGCTGCGGGAAAAAACGGAACTACTGATTCTTTCAATCTGTTTTATGTTAATTGGAAATTGAAAGGTCTCACGGCTCTATTCGGACACACACGCAGCTTTACCGCCGCTTGCATCGGCGGTAAACTGGCGTTTTCCAGTTTTCCTCCACTCTGAGAGGAGGAAAACTGGAAATTGCAGCTTTACCGCCGCTCTCGTCGGCGGTAAAGTGGACCTCCCAGTTTTCCTCCGCTCTGAGAGGAGGAAAACTGGCAATTGCAGCTTTACCGACGCTCCCATCGGCGGTAAAGTCGGTTTTCCAGTTTTCCTCCGCTCTGAGAGGAGGAAAACTGGAAATTGCACTTATGCTGCGGGCACATGTCTCGGAAATCATTCAATCCGATTTTTTAATCCTCTTTTCCCTTCTTTTGCTTGTTGTTGGGCCATGGGCCGGGGCGTAGTTCCACAAAATGAAGGATGGACATGTGTGAATAACAATTGGGTGAAATAATTTCAAATCACGACAAAACCACAATAAGTCGAATGTCTCTCGTAATTGCCCTTCACTTTACTTAACAAGCGAAGTAAGCTAACCAGAACCGTTACCTTAAAAAACCAGAGATCCCGGTATCTACGATTGAGAATATAAGTGAGACCGGCAAAATCTTCATTTCAACATGACAACCAGAAAGAAAACATCCTACACTCGCAAGCATTCCCTAGTAGTCGATACATCGCTGCTTTTCTGTGCATGTGAACAACTATGGGGTGTTCTGCTGCGGTCCAAAGCTGTTATCGAGCTTGGCTTGACCAGTTCCATCAGTCCTAGGGCCTGTTGTTTAGGTCCTGAGAATTTCCAAATCTAAGCTTGTAAAAAAAAAAAAAAAAAATAGGGTTTAGATGTTGATTGCAAGATTACAAAATCAATTGTGTCATTGCCTCAGAGTAGAAATGTGATAACGCTCAATGCTTTTAAAATTTCTCCCATACAAGTGTTCTCTTGCGTGGCCCCTAAGTTTGCATGGAATGGAATTTTTAAGAACCTATTATCAAGTGAATCACACCGATGATCGTTAAAGAGTACGAGTGATGCATGATTTAAGGATGGAGCTGTAGACAGGGGCAAATCGCTTTAATAGAGTGATATCTCGGATTTTATTGTTTCATTATGGGGATGTTATTTGATGACCATTTATATATTTCTACTTCTATTTCCGGGCCAGTATATATATTCAAAAGCCTAGAAATTCAATTGGGCATTTGTCAATTGCCGAAGTCGGCCTGTGAGATTTTGTCCTCTCCATTCACATCATATGGGAGTTCACTAGATGTGGGCTGCGGGAAAAAACGGAACTACTGATTCTTTCAATCTGTTTTATGTTAATTGGAAATTGAAAGGTCTCACGGCTCTATTCGGACACACACGCAGCTTTACCGCCGCTTGCATCGGCGGTAAACTGGCGTTTTCCAGTTTTCCTCCACTCTGAGAGGAGGAAAACTGGAAATTGCAGCTTTACCGCCGCTCTCGTCGGCGGTAAAGTGGACCTCCCAGTTTTCCTCCGCTCTGAGAGGAGGAAAACTGGCAATTGCAGCTTTACCGCCGCTCCCATCGGCGGTAAAGTCGGTTTTCCAGTTTTCCTCCGCTCTGAGAGGAGGAAAACTGGAAATTGCACTTATGCTGCGGGTACATGTCTCGGAAATCATTCAATCCGATTTTTTAATCCTCTTTTCCCTTCTTTTGCTTGTTGTTGGGCCATGGGCCGGGGCGTAGTTCCACAAAATGAAGGATGGACATGTGTGAATAACAATTGGGTGAAATAATTTCAAATCACGACAAAACCACAATAAGTCGAATGTCTCTCGTAATTGCCCTTCACTTTACTTAACAAGCGAAGTAAGCTAACCAGAACCGTTACCTTAAAAAACCAGAGATCCCGGTATCTACGATTGAGAATATAAGTGAGACCGGCAAAATCTTCATTTCAACATGACAACCAGAAAGAAAACATCCTACACTCGCAAGCATTCCCTAGTAGTCGATACATCGCTGCTTTTCTGTGCATGTGAACAACTATGGGGTGTTCTGCTGCGGTCCAAAGCTGTTATCGAGCTTGGCTTGACCAGTTCCATCAGTCCTAGGGCCTGTTGTTCAGGTCCTGAGAATTTCCAAATCTAAGCTTGTAAAAAAAAAATAAAAAAAATAGGGTTTAGATGTTGATTGCATGATTAGAAAATCAATTGTGTCATTGCCTCAGACTAGAAATGTGATAACGCTCAACGCTTTTAAAATTTCTCCCATACAAGTGTTCTCTTGCGTGGCCCCTAAGTTTGCATGGAATGGAATTTTTAAGAACCTATTATCAAGTGAATCACACCGATGATCGTTAAAGAGTACGAGTGATGCAAGATTTAAGGATGGAGCTGTAGACAGGGGCAAATCGCTTTAATAGAGTGATATCTCGGATTTTATTGTTTCATTATGGGGATGTTATTTGATGACCATTTATATATTTCTACTTCTATTTCCGGGCCAGTATATATATTCAAAAGCCTAGAAATTCAATTGGGCATTTGTCAATTGCCGAAGTCGGCCTGTGAGATTTTTTCCTCTCCATTCACATCATATGGGAGTTCACTAGATGTGGGCTGCGGGAAAAAACGGAACTACTGATTCTTTCAATCTGTTTTATGTTAATTGGAAATTGAAAGGTCTCACGGCTCTATTCGGACACACACGCAGCTTTACCGCCGCTTGCATCGGCGGTAAACTGGCGTTTTCCAGTTTTCCTCCACTCTGAGAGGAGGAAAACTGGAAATTGCAGCTTTACCGCCGCTCTCGTCGGCGGTAAAGTGGACCTCCCAGTTTTCCTCCGCTCTGAGAGGAGGAAAACTGGCAATTGCAGCTTTACCGCCGCTCCCATCGGCGGTAAAGTCGGTTTTCCAGTTTTCCTCCGCTCTGAGAGGAGGAAAACTGGAAATTGCACTTATGCTGCGGGTACATGTCTCGGAAATCATTCAATCCGATTTTTTAATCCTCTTTTCCCTTCTTTTGCTTGTTGTTGGGCCATGGGCCGGGGCGTAGTTCCACAAAATGAAGGATGGACATGTGTGAATAACAATTGGGTGAAATAATTTCAAATCACGACAAAACCACAATAAGTCGAATGTCTCTCGTAATTGCCCTTCACTTTACTTAACAAGCGAAGTAAGCTAACCAGAACCGTTACCTTAAAAAACCAGAGATCCCGGTATCTACGATTGAGAATATAAGTGAGACCGGCAAAATCTTCATTTCAACATGACAACCAGAAAGAAAACATCCTACACTCGCAAGCATTCCCTAGTAGTCGATACATCGCTGCTTTTCTGTGCATGTGAACAACTATGGGGTGTTCTGCTGCGGTCCAAAGCTGTTATCGAGCTTGGCTTGACCAGTTCCATCAGTCCTAGGGCCTGTTGTTCAGGTCCTGAGAATTTCCAAATCTAAGCTTGTAAAAAAAAAAAAAAAAAATAGGGTTTAGATGTTGATTGCAAGATTACAAAATCAATTGTGTCATTGCCTCAGAGTAGAAATGTGATAACGCTCAATGCTTTTAAAATTTCTCCCATACAAGTGTTCTCTTGCGTGGCCCCTAAGTTTGCATGGAATGGAATTTTTAAGAACCTATTATCAAGTGAATCACACCGATGATCGTTAAAGAGTACGAGTGATGCAAGATTTAAGGATGGAGCTGTAGACAGGGGCAAATCGCTTTAATAGAGTGATATCTCGGATTTTATTGTTTCATTATGGGGATGTTATTTGATGACCATTTATATATTTCTACTTCTATTTCCGGGCCAGTATATATATTCAAAAGCCTAGAAATTCAATTGGGCATTTGTCAATTGCCGAAGTCGGCCTGTGAGATTTTTTCCTCTCCATTCACATCATATGGGAGTTCACTAGATGTGGGCTGCGGGAAAAAACGGAACTACTGATTCTTTCAATCTGTTTTATGTTAATTGGAAATTGAAAGGTCTCACGGCTCTATTCGGACACACACGCAGCTTTACCGCCGCTTGCATCGGCGGTAAACTGGCGTTTTCCAGTTTTCCTCCACTCTGAGAGGAGGAAAACTGGAAATTGCAGCTTTACCGCCGCTCTCGTCGGCGGTAAAGTGGACCTCCCAGTTTTCCTCCGCTCTGAGAGGAGGAAAACTGGCAATTGCAGCTTTACCGACGCTCCCATCGGCGGTAAAGTCGGTTTTCCAGTTTTCCTCCGCTCTGAGAGGAGGAAAACTGGAAATTGCACTTATGCTGCGGGTACATGTCTCGGAAATCATTCAATCCGATTTTTTAATCCTCTTTTCCCTTCTTTTGCTTGTTGTTGGGCCATGGGCCGGGGCGTAGTTCCACAAAATGAAGGATGGACATGTGAGAATAACA
Organism: Persea americana; assembly: GCA_029852735.1. Lineage (NCBI taxonomy): Eukaryota > Viridiplantae > Streptophyta > Magnoliopsida > Laurales > Lauraceae > Persea > Persea americana. The sequence continues at coordinate 8,052,828 of CM056812.1, forward strand.
ATTGGGTGAAATAATTTCAAATCACGACAAAACCACAATAAGTCGAATGTCTCTCGTAATTGCCCTTCACTTTACTTAACAAGCGAAGTAAGCTAACCAGAACCGTTACCTTAAAAAACCAGAGATCCCGGTATCTACGATTGAGAATATAAGTGAGACCGGCAAAATCTTCATTTCAACATGACAACCAGAAAGAAAACATCCTACACTCGCAAGCATTCCCTAGTAGTCGATACATCGCTGCTTTTCTGTGCATGTGAACAACTATGGGGTGTTCTGCTGCGGTCCAAAGCTGTTATCGAGCTTGGCTTGACCAGTTCCATCAGTCCTAGGGCCTGTTGTTCAGGTCCTGAGAATTTCCAAATCTAAGCTTGTAAAAAAAAAAAAAAAAAATAGGGTTTAGATGTTGATTGCAAGATTACAAAATCAATTGTGTCATTGCCTCAGAGTAGAAATGTGATAACGCTCAATGCTTTTAAAATTTCTCCCATACAAGTGTTCTCTTGCGTGGCCCCTAAGTTTGCATGGAATGGAATTTTTAAGAACCTATTATCAAGTGAATCACACCGATGATCGTTAAAGAGTACGAGTGATGCAAGATTTAAGGATGGAGCTGTAGACAGGGGCAAATCGCTTTAATAGAGTGATATCTCGGATTTTATTGTTTCATTATGGGGATGTTATTTGATGACCATTTATATATTTCTACTTCTATTTCCGGGCCAGTATATATATTCAAAAGCCTAGAAATTCAATTGGGCATTTGTCAATTGCCGAAGTCGGCCTGTGAGATTTTTTCCTCTCCATTCACATCATATGGGAGTTCACTAGATGTGGGCTGCGGGAAAAAACGGAACTACTGATTCTTTCAATCTGTTTTATGTTAATTGGAAATTGAAAGGTCTCACGGCTCTATTCGGACACACACGCAGCTTTACCGCCGCTTGCATCGGCGGTAAACTGGCGTTTTCCAGTTTTCCTCCACTCTGAGAGGAGGAAAACTGGAAATTGCAGCTTTACCGCCGCTCTCGTCGGCGGTAAAGTGGACCTCCCAGTTTTCCTCCGCTCTGAGAGGAGGAAAACTGGCAATTGCAGCTTTACCGCCGCTCCCATCGGCGGTAAAGTCGGTTTTCCAGTTTTCCTCCGCTCTGAGAGGAGGAAAACTGGAAATTGCACTTATGCTGCGGGTACATGTCTCGGAAATCATTCAATCCGATTTTTTAATCCTCTTTTCCCTTCTTTTGCTTGTTGTTGGGCCATGGGCCGGGGCGTAGTTCCACAAAATGAAGGATGGACATGTGTGAATAACAATTGGGTGAAATAATTTCAAATCACGACAAAACCACAATAAGTCGAATGTCTCTCGTAATTGCCCTTCACTTCACTTAACAAGCGAAGTAAGCTAACCAGAACCGTTACCTTAAAAAACCAGAGATCCCGGTATCTACGATTGAGAATATAAGTGAGACCGGCAAAATCTTCATTTCAACATGACAACCAGAAAGAAAACATCCTACACTCGCAAGCATTCCCTAGTAGTCGATACATCGCTGCTTTTCTGTGCATGTGAACAACTATGGGGTGTTCTGCTGCGGTCCAAAGCTGTTATCGAGCTTGGCTTGACCAGTTCCATCAGTCCTAGGGCCTGTTGTTCAGGTCCTGAGAATTTCCAAATCTAAGCTTGTAAAAAAAAAATAAAAAAAATAGGGTTTAGATGTTGATTGCATGATTAGAAAATCAATTGTGTCATTGCCTCAGACTAGAAATGTGATAACGCTCAACGCTTTTAAAATTTCTCCCATACAAGTGTTCTCTTGCGTGGCCCCTAAGTTTGCATGGAATGGAATTTTTAAGAACCTATTATCAAGTGAATCACACCGATGATCGTTAAAGAGTACGAGTGATGCAAGATTTAAGGATGGAGCTGTAGACAGGGGCAAATCGCTTTAATAGAGTGATATCTCGGATTTTATTGTTTCATTATGGGGATGTTATTTGATGACCATTTATATATTTCTACTTCTATTTCCGGGCCAGTATATATATTCAAAAGCCTAGAAATTCAATTGGGCATTTGTCAATTGCCGAAGTCGGCCTGTGAGATTTTTTCCTCTCCATTCACATCATATGGGAGTTCACTAGATGTGGGCTGCGGGAAAAAACGGAACTACTGATTCTTTCAATCTGTTTTATGTTAATTGGAAATTGAAAGGTCTCACGGCTCTATTCGGACACACACGCAGCTTTACCGCCGCTTGCATCGGCGGTAAACTGGCGTTTTCCAGTTTTCCTCCACTCTGAGAGGAGGAAAACTGGAAATTGCAGCTTTACCGCCGCTCTCGTCGGCGGTAAAGTGGACCTCCCAGTTTTCCTCCGCTCTGAGAGGAGGAAAACTGGCAATTGCAGCTTTACCGACGCTCCCATCGGCGGTAAAGTCGGTTTTCCAGTTTTCCTCCGCTCTGAGAGGAGGAAAACTGGAAATTGCACTTATGCTGCGGGTACATGTCTCGGAAATCATTCAATCCGATTTTTTAATCCTCTTTTCCCTTCTTTTGCTTGTTGTTGGGCCATGGGCCGGGGCGTAGTTCCACAAAATGAAGGATGGACATGTGTGAATAACAATTGGGTGAAATAATTTCAAATCACGACAAAACCACAATAAGTCGAATGTCTCTCGTAATTGCCCTTCACTTTACTTAACAAGCGAAGTAAGCTAACCAGAACCGTTACCTTAAAAAACCAGAGATCCCGGTATCTACGATTGAGAATATAAGTGAGACCGGCAAAATCTTCATTTCAACATGACAACCAGAAAGAAAACATCCTACACTCGCAAGCATTCCCTAGTAGTCGATACATCGCTGCTTTTCTGTGCATGTGAACAACTATGGGGTGTTCTGCTGCGGTCCAAAGCTGTTATCGAGCTTGGCTTGACCAGTTCCATCAGTCCTAGGGCCTGTTGTTCAGGTCCTGAGAATTTCCAAATCTAAGCTTGTAAAAAAAAAAAAAAAAAATAGGGTTTAGATGTTGATTGCAAGATTACAAAATCAATTGTGTCATTGCCTCAGAGTAGAAATGTGATAACGCTCAATGCTTTTAAAATTTCTCCCATACAAGTGTTCTCTTGCGTGGCCCCTAAGTTTGCATGGAATGGAATTTTTAAGAACCTATTATCAAGTGAATCACACCGATGATCGTTAAAGAGTACGAGTGATGCAAGATTTAAGGATGGAGCTGTAGACAGGGGCAAATCGCTTTAATAGAGTGATATCTCGGATTTTATTGTTTCATTATGGGGATGTTATTTGATGACCATTTATATATTTCTACTTCTATTTCCGGGCCAGTATATATATTCAAAAGCCTAGAAATTCAATTGGGCATTTGTCAATTGCCGAAGTCGGCCTGTGAGATTTTTTCCTCTCCATTCACATCATATGGGAGTTCACTAGATGTGGGCTGCGGGAAAAAACGGAACTACTGATTCTTTCAATCTGTTTTATGTTAATTGGAAATTGAAAGGTCTCACGGCTCTATTCGGACACACACGCAGCTTTACCGCCGCTTGCATCGGCGGTAAACTGGCGTTTTCCAGTTTTCCTCCACTCTGAGAGGAGGAAAACTGGAAATTGCAGCTTTACCGCCGCTCTCGTCGGCGGTAAAGTGGACCTCCCAGTTTTCCTCCGCTCTGAGAGGAGGAAAACTGGCAATTGCAGCTTTACCGACGCTCCCATCGGCGGTAAAGTCGGTTTTCCAGTTTTCCTCCGCTCTGAGAGGAGGAAAACTGGAAATTGCACTTATGCTGCGGGTACATGTCTCGGAAATCATTCAATCCGATTTTTTAATCCTCTTTTCCCTTCTTTTGCTTGTTGTTGGGCCATGGGCCGGGGCGTAGTTCCACAAAATGAAGGATGGACATGTGAGAATAACAATTGGGTGAAATAATTTCAAATCACGACAAAACCACAATAAGTCGAATGTCTCTCGTAATTGCCCTTCACTTTACTTAACAAGCGAAGTAAGCTAACCAGAACCGTTACCTTAAAAAACCAGAGATCCCGGTATCTACGATTGAGAATATAAGTGAGACCGGCAAAATCTTCATTTCAACATGACAACCAGAAAGAAAACATCCTACACTCGCAAGCATTCCCTAGTAGTCGATACATCGCTGCTTTTCTGTGCATGTGAACAACTATGGGGTGTTCTGCTGCGGTCCAAAGCTGTTATCGAGCTTGGCTTGACCAGTTCCATCAGTCCTAGGGCCTGTTGTTCAGGTCCTGAGAATTTCCAAATCTAAGCTTGTAAAAAAAAAAAAAAAAAATAGGGTTTAGATGTTGATTGCAAGATTACAAAATCAATTGTGTCATTGCCTCAGAGTAGAAATGTGATAACGCTCAATGCTTTTAAAATTTCTCCCATACAAGTGTTCTCTTGCGTGGCCCCTAAGTTTGCATGGAATGGAATTTTTAAGAACCTATTATCAAGTGAATCACACCGATGATCGTTAAAGAGTACGAGTGATGCAAGATTTAAGGATGGAGCTGTAGACAGGGGCAAATCGCTTTAATAGAGTGATATCTCGGATTTTATTGTTTCATTATGGGGATGTTATTTGATGACCATTTATATATTTCTACTTCTATTTCCGGGCCAGTATATATATTCAAAAGCCTAGAAATTCAATTGGGCATTTGTCAATTGCCGAAGTCGGCCTGTGAGATTTTTTCCTCTCCATTCACATCATATGGGAGTTCACTAGATGTGGGCTGCGGGAAAAAACGGAACTACTGATTCTTTCAATCTGTTTTATGTTAATTGGAAATTGAAAGGTCTCACGGCTCTATTCGGACACACACGCAGCTTTACCGCCGCTTGCATCGGCGGTAAACTGGCGTTTTCCAGTTTTCCTCCACTCTGAGAGGAGGAAAACTGGAAATTGCAGCTTTACCGCCGCTCTCGTCGGCGGTAAAGTGGACCTCCCAGTTTTCCTCCGCTCTGAGAGGAGGAAAACTGGCAATTGCAGCTTTACCGCCGCTCCCATCGGCGGTAAAGTCGGTTTTCCAGTTTTCCTCCGCTCTGAGAGGAGGAAAACTGGAAATTGCACTTATGCTGCGGGTACATGTCTCGGAAATCATTCAATCCGATTTTTTAATCCTCTTTTCCCTTCTTTTGCTTGTTGTTGGGCCATGGGCCGGGGCGTAGTTCCACAAAATGAAGGATGGACATGTGTGAATAACAATTGGGTGAAATAATTTCAAATCACGACAAAACCACAATAAGTCGAATGTCTCTCGTAATTGCCCTTCACTTCACTTAACAAGCGAAGTAAGCTAACCAGAACCGTTACCTTAAAAAACCAGAGATCCCGGTATCTACGATTGAGAATATAAGTGAGACCGGCAAAATCTTCATTTCAACATGACAACCAGAAAGAAAACATCCTACACTCGCAAGCATTCCCTAGTAGTCGATACATCGCTGCTTTTCTGTGCATGTGAACAACTATGGGGTGTTCTGCTGCGGTCCAAAGCTGTTATCGAGCTTGGCTTGACCAGTTCCATCAGTCCTAGGGCCTGTTGTTCAGGTCCTGAGAATTTCCAAATCTAAGCTTGTAAAAAAAAAAAAAAAAAATAGGGTTTAGATGTTGATTGCAAGATTACAAAATCAATTGTGTCATTGCCTCAGAGTAGAAATGTGATAACGCTCAACGCTTTTAAAATTTCTCCCATACAAGTGTTCTCTTGCGTGGCCCCTAAGTTTGCATGGAATGGAATTTTTAAGAACCTATTATCAAGTGAATCACACCGATGATCGTTAAAGAGTACGAGTGATGCAAGATTTAAGGATGGAGCTGTAGACAGGGGCAAATCGCTTTAATAGAGTGATATCTCGGATTTTATTGTTTCATTATGGGGATGTTATTTGATGACCATTTATATATTTCTACTTCTATTTCCGGGCCAGTATATATATTCAAAAGCCTAGAAATTCAATTGGGCATTTGTCAATTGCCGAAGTCGGCCTGTGAGATTTTTTCCTCTCCATTCACATCATATGGGAGTTCACTAGATGTGGGCTGCGGGAAAAAACGGAACTACTGATTCTTTCAATCTGTTTTATGTTAATTGGAAATTGAAAGGTCTCACGGCTCTATTCGGACACACACGCAGCTTTACCGCCGCTTGCATCGGCGGTAAACTGGCGTTTTCCAGTTTTCCTCCACTCTGAGAGGAGGAAAACTGGAAATTGCAGCTTTACCGCCGCTCTCGTCGGCGGTAAAGTGGACCTCCCAGTTTTCCTCCGCTCTGAGAGGAGGAAAACTGGCAATTGCAGCTTTACCGACGCTCCCATCGGCGGTAAAGTCGGTTTTCCAGTTTTCCTCCGCTCTGAGAGGAGGAAAACTGGAAATTGCACTTATGCTGCGGGTACATGTCTCGGAAATCATTCAATCCGATTTTTTAATCCTCTTTTCCCTTCTTTTGCTTGTTGTTGGGCCATGGGCCGGGGCGTAGTTCCACAAAATGAAGGATGGACATGTGTGAATAACAATTGGGTGAAATAATTTCAAATCACGACAAAACCACAATAAGTCGAATGTCTCTCGTAATTGCCCTTCACTTTACTTAACAAGCGAAGTAAGCTAACCAGAACCGTTACCTTAAAAAACCAGAGATCCCGGTATCTACGATTGAGAATATAAGTGAGACCGGCAAAATCTTCATTTCAACATGACAACCAGAAAGAAAACATCCTACACTCGCAAGCATTCCCTAGTAGTCGATACATCGCTGCTTTTCTGTGCATGTGAACAACTATGGGGTGTTCTGCTGCGGTCCAAAGCTGTTATCGAGCTTGGCTTGACCAGTTCCATCAGTCCTAGGGCCTGTTGTTCAGGTCCTGAGAATTTCCAAATCTAAGCTTGTAAAAAAAAATAGGGTTTAGATGTTGATTGCAAGATTACAAAATCAATTGTGTCATTGCCTCAGAGTAGAAATGTGATAACGCTCAACGCTTTTAAAATTTCTCCCATACAAGTGTTCTCTTGCGTGGCCCCTAAGTTTGCATGGAATGGAATTTTTAAGAACCTATTATCAAGTGAATCACACCGATGATCGTTAAAGAGTACGAGTGATGCAAGATTTAAGGATGGAGCTGTAGACAGGGGCAAATCGCTTTAATAGAGTGATATCTCGGATTTTATTGTTTCATTATGGGGATGTTATTTGATGACCATTTATATATTTCTACTTCTATTTCCGGGCCAGTATATATATTCAAAAGCCTAGAAATTCAATTGGGCATTTGTCAATTGCCGAAGTCGGCCTGTGAGATTTTTTCCTCTCCATTCACATCATATGGGAGTTCACTAGATGTGGGCTGCGGGAAAAAACGGAACTACTGATTCTTTCAATCTGTTTTATGTTAATTGGAAATTGAAAGGTCTCACGGCTCTATTCGGACACACACGCAGCTTTACCGCCGCTTGCATCGGCGGTAAACTGGCGTTTTCCAGTTTTCCTCCACTCTGAGAGGAGGAAAACTGGAAATTGCAGCTTTACCGCCGCTCTCGTCGGCGGTAAAGTGGACCTCCCAGTTTTCCTCCGCTCTGAGAGGAGGAAAACTGGCAATTGCAGCTTTACCGCCGCTCCCATCGGCGGTAAAGTCGGTTTTCCAGTTTTCCTCCGCTCTGAGAGGAGGAAAACTGGAAATTGCACTTATGCTGCGGGTACATGTCTCGGAAATCATTCAATCCGATTTTTTAATCCTCTTTTCCCTTCTTTTGCTTGTTGTTGGGCCATGGGCCGGGGCGTAGTTCCACAAAATGAAGGATGGACATGTGTGAATAACAATTGGGTGAAATAATTTCAAATCACGACAAAACCACAATAAGTCGAATGTCTCTCGTAATTGCCCTTCACTTTACTTAACAAGCGAAGTAAGCTAACCAGAACCGTTACCTTAAAAAACCCGAGATCCCGGTATCTACGATTGAGAATATAAGTGAGACCGGCAAAATCTTCATTTCAACATGACAACCAGAAAGAAAACATCCTACACTCGCAAGCATTCCCTAGTAGTCGATACATCGCTGCTTTTCTGTGCATGTGAACAACTATGGGGTGTTCTGCTGCGGTCCAAAGCTGTTATCGAGCTTGGCTTGACCAGTTCCATCAGTCCTAGGGCCTGTTGTTCAGGTCCTGAGAATTTCCAAATCTAAGCTTGTAAAAAAAAAAAAAAAAAATAGGGTTTAGATGTTGATTGCAAGATTACAAAATCAATTGTGTCATTGCCTCAGAGTAGAAATGTGATAACGCTCAACGCTTTTAAAATTTCTCCCATACAAGTGTTCTCTTGCGTGGCCCCTAAGTTTGCATGGAATGGAATTTTTAAGAACCTATTATCAAGTGAATCACACCGATGATCGTTAAAGAGTACGAGTGATGCAAGATTTAAGGATGGAGCTGTAGACAGGGGCAAATCGCTTTAATAGAGTGATATCTCGGATTTTATTGTTTCATTATGGGGATGTTATTTGATGACCATTTATATATTTCTACTTCTATTTCCGGGCCAGTATATATATTCAAAAGCCTAGAAATTCAATTGGGCATTTGTCAATTGCCGAAGTCGGCCTGTGAGATTTTTTCCTCTCCATTCACATCATATGGGAGTTCACTAGATGTGGGCTGCGGGAAAAAACGGAACTACTGATTCTTTCAATCTGTTTTATGTTAATTGGAAATTGAAAGGTCTCACGGCTCTATTCGGACACACACGCAGCTTTACCGCCGCTTGCATCGGCGGTAAACTGGCGTTTTCCAGTTTTCCTCCACTCTGAGAGGAGGAAAACTGGAAATTGCAGCTTTACCGCCGCTCTCGTCGGCGGTAAAGTGGACCTCCCAGTTTTCCTCCGCTCTGAGAGGAGGAAAACTGGCAATTGCAGCTTTACCGACGCTCCCATCGGCGGTAAAGTCGGTTTTCCAGTTTTCCTCCGCTCTGAGAGGAGGAAAACTGGAAATTGCACTTATGCTGCGGGTACATGTCTCGGAAATCATTCAATCCGATTTTTTAATCCTCTTTTCCCTTCTTTTGCTTGTTGTTGGGCCATGGGCCGGGGCGTAGTTCCACAAAATGAAGGATGGACATGTGTGAATAACAATTGGGTGAAATAATTTCAAATCACGACAAAACCACAATAAGTCGAATGTCTCTCGTAATTGCCCTTCACTTTACTTAACAAGCGAAGTAAGCTAACCAGAACCGTTACCTTAAAAAACCAGAGATCCCGGTATCTACGATTGAGAATATAAGTGAGACCGGCAAAATCTTCATTTCAACATGACAACCAGAAAGAAAACATCCTACACTCGCAAGCATTCCCTAGTAGTCGATACATCGCTGCTTTTCTGTGCATGTGAACAACTATGGGGTGTTCTGCTGCGGTCCAAAGCTGTTATCGAGCTTGGCTTGACCAGTTCCATCAGTCCTAGGGCCTGTTGTTCAGGTCCTGAGAATTTCCAAATCTAAGCTTGTAAAAAAAAAAAAAAAAAATAGGGTTTAGATGTTGATTGCAAGATTACAAAATCAATTGTGTCATTGCCTCAGAGTAGAAATGTGATAACGCTCAACGCTTTTAAAATTTCTCCCATACAAGTGTTCTCTTGCGTGGCCCCTAAGTTTGCATGGAATGGAATTTTTAAGAACCCATTATCAAGTGAATCACACCGATGATCGTTAAAGAGTACGAGTGATGCAAGATTTAAGGATGGAGCTGTAGACAGGGGCAAATCGCTTTAATAGAGTGATATCTCGGATTTTATTGTTTCATTATGGGGATGTTATTTGATGACCATTTATATATTTCTACTTCTATTTCCGGGCCAGTATATATATTCAAAAGCCTAGAAATTCAATTGGGCATTTGTCAATTGCCGAAGTCGGCCTGTGAGATTTTTTCCTCTCCATTCACATCATATGGGAGTTCACTAGATGTGGGCTGCGGGAAAAAACGGAACTACTGATTCTTTCAATCTGTTTTATGTTAATTGGAAATTGAAAGGTCTCACGGCTCTATTCGGACACACACGCAGCTTTACCGCCGCTTGCATCGGCGGTAAACTGGCGTTTTCCAGTTTTCCTCCACTCTGAGAGGAGGAAAACTGGAAATTGCAGCTTTACCGCCGCTCTCGTCGGCGGTAAAGTGGACCTCCCAGTTTTCCTCCGCTCTGAGAGGAGGAAAACTGGCAATTGCAGCTTTACCGACGCTCCCATCGGCGGTAAAGTCGGTTTTCCAGTTTTCCTCCGCTCTGAGAGGAGGAAAACTGGAAATTGCACTTATGCTGCGGGTACATGTCTCGGAAATCATTCAATCCGATTTTTTAATCCTCTTTTCCCTTCTTTTGCTTGTTGTTGGGCCATGGGCCGGGGCGTAGTTCCACAAAATGAAGGATGGACATGTGTGAATAACAATTGGGTGAAATAATTTCAAATCACGACAAAACCACAATAAGTCGAATGTCTCTCGTAATTGCCCTTCACTTTACTTAACAAGCGAAGTAAGCTAACCAGAACCGTTACCTTAAAAAACCAGAGATCCCGGTATCTACGATTGAGAATATAAGTGAGACCGGCAAAATCTTCATTTCAACATGACAACCAGAAAGAAAACATCCTACACTCGCAAGCATTCCCTAGTAGTCGATACATCGCTGCTTTTCTGTGCATGTGAACAACTATGGGGTGTTCTGCTGCGGTCCAAAGCTGTTATCGAGCTTGGCTTGACCAGTTCCATCAGTCCTAGGGCCTGTTGTTCAGGTCCTGAGAATTTCCAAATCTAAGCTTGTAAAAAAAAAAAAAAAAAATAGGGTTTAGATGTTGATTGCAAGATTACAAAATCAATTGTGTCATTGCCTCAGAGTAGAAATGTGATAACGCTCAACGCTTTTAAAATTTCTCCCATACAAGTGTTCTCTTGCGTGGCCCCTAAGTTTGCATGGAATGGAATTTTTAAGAACCCATTATCAAGTGAATCACACCGATGATCGTTAAAGAGTACGAGTGATGCAAGATTTAAGGATGGAGCTGTAGACAGGGGCAAATCGCTTTAATAGAGTGATATCTCGGATTTTATTGTTTCATTATGGGGATGTTATTTGATGACCATTTATATATTTCTACTTCTATTTCCGGGCCAGTATATATATTCAAAAGCCTAGAAATTCAATTGGGCATTTGTCAATTGCCGAAGTCGGCCTGTGAGATTTTTTCCTCTCCATTCACATCATATGGGAGTTCACTAGATGTGGGCTGCGGGAAAAAACGGAACTACTGATTCTTTCAATCTGTTTTATGTTAATTGGAAATTGAAAGGTCTCACGGCTCTATTCGGACACACACGCAGCTTTACCGCCGCTTGCATCGGCGGTAAACTGGCGTTTTCCAGTTTTCCTCCACTCTGAGAGGAGGAAAACTGGAAATTGCAGCTTTACCGCCGCTCTCGTCGGCGGTAAAGTGGACCTCCCAGTTTTCCTCCGCTCTGAGAGGAGGAAAACTGGCAATTGCAGCTTTACCGCCGCTCCCATCGGCGGTAAAGTCGGTTTTCCAGTTTTCCTCCGCTCTGAGAGGAGGAAAACTGGAAATTGCACTTATGCTGCGGGTACATGTCTCGGAAATCATTCAATCCGATTTTTTAATCCTCTTTTCCCTTCTTTTGCTTGTTGTTGGGCCATGGGCCGGGGCGTAGTTCCACAAAATGAAGGATGGACATGTGTGAATAACAATTGGGTGAAATAATTTCAAATCACGACAAAACCACAATAAGTCGAATGTCTCTCGTAATTGCCCTTCACTTTACTTAACAAGCGAAGTAAGCTAACCAGAACCGTTACCTTAAAAAACCAGAGATCCCGGTATCTACGATTGAGAATATAAGTGAGACCGGCAAAATCTTCATTTCAACATGACAACCAGAAAGAAAACATCCTACACTCGCAAGCATTCCCTAGTAGTCGATACATCGCTGCTTTTCTGTGCATGTGAACAACTATGGGGTGTTCTGCTGCGGTCCAAAGCTGTTATCGAGCTTGGCTTGACCAGTTCCATCAGTCCTAGGGCCTGTTGTTCAGGTCCTGAGAATTTCCAAATCTAAGCTTGTAAAAAAAAAATAAAAAAAATAGGGTTTAGATGTTGATTGCATGATTAGAAAATCAATTGTGTCATTGCCTCAGACTAGAAATGTGATAACGCTCAACGCTTTTAAAATTTCTCCCATACAAGTGTTCTCTTGCGTGGCCCCTAAGTTTGCATGGAATGGAATTTTTAAGAACCTATTATCAAGTGAATCACACCGATGATCGTTAAAGAGTACGAGTGATGCAAGATTTAAGGATGGAGCTGTAGACAGGGGCAAATCGCTTTAATAGAGTGATATCTCGGATTTTATTGTTTCATTATGGGGATGTTATTTGATGACCATTTATATATTTCTACTTCTATTTCCGGGCCAGTATATATATTCAAAAGCCTAGAAATTCAATTGGGCATTTGTCAATTGCCGAAGTCGGCCTGTGAGATTTTTTCCTCTCCATTCACATCATATGGGAGTTCACTAGATGTGGGCTGCGGGAAAAAACGGAACTACTGATTCTTTCAATCTGTTTTATGTTAATTGGAAATTGAAAGGTCTCACGGCTCTATTCGGACACACACGCAGCTTTACCGCCGCTTGCATCGGCGGTAAACTGGCGTTTTCCAGTTTTCCTCCACTCTGAGAGGAGGAAAACTGGAAATTGCAGCTTTACCGCCGCTCTCGTCGGCGGTAAAGTGGACCTCCCAGTTTTCCTCCGCTCTGAGAGGAGGAAAACTGGCAATTGCAGCTTTACCGCCGCTCCCATCGGCGGTAAAGTCGGTTTTCCAGTTTTCCTCCGCTCTGAGAGGAGGAAAACTGGAAATTGCACTTATGCTGCGGGTACATGTCTCGGAAATCATTCAATCCGATTTTTTAATCCTCTTTTCGCTTCTTTTGCTTGTTGTTGGGCCATGGGCCGGGGCGTAGTTCCACAAAATGAAGGATGGACATGTGTGAATAACAATTGGGTGAAATAATTTCAAATCACGACAAAACCACAATAAGTCGAATGTCTCTCGTAATTGCCCTTCACTTTACTTAACAAGCGAAGTAAGCTAACCAGAACCGTTACCTTAAAAAACCCGAGATCCCGGTATCTACGATTGAGAATATAAGTGAGACCGGCAAAATCTTCATTTCAACATGACAACCAGAAAGAAAACATCCTACACTCGCAAGCATTCCCTAGTAGTCGATACATCGCTGCTTTTCTGTGCATGTGAACAACTATGGGGTGTTCTGCTGCGGTCCAAAGCTGTTATCGAGCTTGGCTTGACCAGTTCCATCAGTCCTAGGGCCTGTTGTTCAGGTCCTGAGAATTTCCAAATCTAAGCTTGTAAAAAAAAAAAAAAAAAATAGGGTTTAGATGTTGATTGCAAGATTACAAAATCAATTGTGTCATTGCCTCAGAGTAGAAATGTGATAACGCTCAACGCTTTTAAAATTTCTCCCATACAAGTGTTCTCTTGCGTGGCCCCTAAGTTTGCATGGAATGGAATTTTTAAGAACCTATTATCAAGTGAATCACACCGATGATCGTTAAAGAGTACGAGTGATGCAAGATTTAAGGATGGAGCTGTAGACAGGGGCAAATCGCTTTAATAGAGTGATATCTCGGATTTTATTGTTTCATTATGGGGATGTTATTTGATGACCATTTATATATTTCTACTTCTATTTCCGGGCCAGTATATATATTCAAAAGCCTAGAAATTCAATTGGGCATTTGTCAATTGCCGAAGTCGGCCTGTGAGATTTTTTCCTCTCCATTCACATCATATGGGAGTTCACTAGATGTGGGCTGCGGGAAAAAACGGAACTACTGATTCTTTCAATCTGTTTTATGTTAATTGGAAATTGAAAGGTCTCACGGCTCTATTCGGACACACACGCAGCTTTACCGCCGCTTGCATCGGCGGTAAACTGGCGTTTTCCAGTTTTCCTCCACTCTGAGAGGAGGAAAACTGGAAATTGCAGCTTTACCGCCGCTCTCGTCGGCGGTAAAGTGGACCTCCCAGTTTTCCTCCGCTCTGAGAGGAGGAAAACTGGCAATTGCAGCTTTACCGACGCTCCCATCGGCGGTAAAGTCGGTTTTCCAGTTTTCCTCCGCTCTGAGAGGAGGAAAACTGGAAATTGCACTTATGCTGCGGGTACATGTCTCGGAAATCATTCAATCCGATTTTTTAATCCTCTTTTCCCTTCTTTTGCTTGTTGTTGGGCCATGGGCCGGGGCGTAGTTCCACAAAATGAAGGATGGACATGTGTGAATAACAATTGGGTGAAATAATTTCAAATCACGACAAAACCACAATAAGTCGAATGTCTCTCGTAATTGCCCTTCACTTTACTTAACAAGCGAAGTAAGCTAACCAGAACCGTTACCTTAAAAAACCAGAGATCCCGGTATCTACGATTGAGAATATAAGTGAGACCGGCAAAATCTTCATTTCAACATGACAACCAGAAAGAAAACATCCTACACTCGCAAGCATTCCCTAGTAGTCGATACATCGCTGCTTTTCTGTGCATGTGAACAACTATGGGGTGTTCTGCTGCGGTCCAAAGCTGTTATCGAGCTTGGCTTGACCAGTTCCATCAGTCCTAGGGCCTGTTGTTCAGGTCCTGAGAATTTCCAAATCTAAGCTTGTAAAAAAAAAAAAAAAAAATAGGGTTTAGATGTTGATTGCAAGATTACAAAATCAATTGTGTCATTGCCTCAGAGTAGAAATGTGATAACGCTCAACGCTTTTAAAATTTCTCCCATACAAGTGTTCTCTTGCGTGGCCCCTAAGTTTGCATGGAATGGAATTTTTAAGAACCCATTATCAAGTGAATCACACCGATGATCGTTAAAGAGTACGAGTGATGCAAGATTTAAGGATGGAGCTGTAGACAGGGGCAAATCGCTTTAATAGAGTGATATCTCGGATTTTATTGTTTCATTATGGGGATGTTATTTGATGACCATTTATATATTTCTACTTCTATTTCCGGGCCAGTATATATATTCAAAAGCCTAGAAATTCAATTGGGCATTTGTCAATTGCCGAAGTCGGCCTGTGAGATTTTTTCCTCTCCATTCACATCATATGGGAGTTCACTAGATGTGGGCTGCGGGAAAAAACGGAACTACTGATTCTTTCAATCTGTTTTATGTTAATTGGAAATTGAAAGGTCTCACGGCTCTATTCGGACACACACGCAGCTTTACCGCCGCTTGCATCGGCGGTAAACTGGCGTTTTCCAGTTTTCCTCCACTCTGAGAGGAGGAAAACTGGAAATTGCAGCTTTACCGCCGCTCTCGTCGGCGGTAAAGTGGACCTCCCAGTTTTCCTCCGCTCTGAGAGGAGGAAAACTGGCAATTGCAGCTTTACCGCCGCTCCCATCGGCGGTAAAGTCGGTTTTCCAGTTTTCCTCCGCTCTGAGAGGAGGAAAACTGGAAATTGCACTTATGCTGCGGGTACATGTCTCGGAAATCATTCAATCCGATTTTTTAATCCTCTTTTCCCTTCTTTTGCTTGTTGTTGGGCCATGGGCCGGGGCGTAGTTCCACAAAATGAAGGATGGACATGTGTGAATAACAATTGGGTGAAATAATTTCAAATCACGACAAAACCACAATAAGTCGAATGTCTCTCGTAATTGCCCTTCACTTTACTTAACAAGCGAAGTAAGCTAACCAGAACCGTTACCTTAAAAAACCAGAGATCCCGGTATCTACGATTGAGAATATAAGTGAGACCGGCAAAATCTTCATTTCAACATGACAACCAGAAAGAAAACATCCTACACTCGCAAGCATTCCCTAGTAGTCGATACATCGCTGCTTTTCTGTGCATGTGAACAACTATGGGGTGTTCTGCTGCGGTCCAAAGCTGTTATCGAGCTTGGCTTGACCAGTTCCATCAGTCCTAGGGCCTGTTGTTCAGGTCCTGAGAATTTCCAAATCTAAGCTTGTAAAAAAAAAAAAAAAAAATAGGGTTTAGATGTTGATTGCAAGATTACAAAATCAATTGTGTCATTGCCTCAGAGTAGAAATGTGATAACGCTCAACGCTTTTAAAATTTCTCCCATACAAGTGTTCTCTTGCGTGGCCCCTAAGTTTGCATGGAATGGAATTTTTAAGAACCCATTATCAAGTGAATCACACCGATGATCGTTAAAGAGTACGAGTGATGCAAGATTTAAGGATGGAGCTGTAGACAGGGGCAAATCGCTTTAATAGAGTGATATCTCGGATTTTATTGTTTCATTATGGGGATGTTATTTGATGACCATTTATATATTTCTACTTCTATTTCCGGGCCAGTATATATATTCAAAAGCCTAGAAATTCAATTGGGCATTTGTCAATTGCCGAAGTCGGCCTGTGAGATTTTTTCCTCTCCATTCACATCATATGGGAGTTCACTAGATGTGGGCTGCGGGAAAAAACGGAACTACTGATTCTTTCAATCTGTTTTATGTTAATTGGAAAATGAAAGGTCTCACGGCTCTATTCGGACACACACGCAGCTTTACCGCCGCTTGCATCGGCGGTAAACTGGCGTTTTCCAGTTTTCCTCCACTCTGAGAGGAGGAAAACTGGAAATTGCAGCTTTACCGCCGCTCTCGTCGGCGGTAAAGTGGACCTCCCAGTTTTCCACCGCTCTGAGAGGAGGAAAACTGGCAATTGCAGCTTTACCGCCGCTCCCATCGGCGGTAAAGTCGGTTTTCCAGTTTTCCTCCGCTCTGAGAAGAGGAAAACTGGAAATTGCACTTATGCTGCGGGTACATGTCTCGGAAATCATTCAATCCGATTTTTTAATCCTCTTTTCCCTTCTTTTGCTTGTTGTTGGGCCATGGGCCGGGGCGTAGTTCCACAAAATGAAGGATGGACATGTGTGAATAACAATTGGGTGAAATAATTTCAAATCACGACAAAACCACAATAAGTCGAATGTCTCTCGTAATTGCCCTTCACTTTACTTAACAAGCGAAGTAAGCTAACCAGAACCGTTACCTTAAAAAACCAGAGATCCCGGTATCTACGATTGAGAATATAAGTGAGACCGGCAAAATCTTCATTTCAACATGACAACCAGAAAGAAAACATCCTACACTCGCAAGCATTCCCTAGTAGTCGATACATCGCTGCTTTTCTGTGCATGTGAACAACTATGGGGTGTTCTGCTGCGGTCCAAAGCTGTTATCGAGCTTGGCTTGACCAGTTCCATCAGTCCTAGGGCCTGTTGTTCAGGTCCTGAGAATTTCCAAATCTAAGCTTGTAAAAAAAAAATAAAAAAAATAGGGTTTAGATGTTGATTGCATGATTAGAAAATCAATTGTGTCATTGCCTCAGACTAGAAATGTGATAACGCTCAACGCTTTTAAAATTTCTCCCATACAAGTGTTCTCTTGCGTGGCCCCTAAGTTTGCATGGAATGGAATTTTTAAGAACCTATTATCAAGTGAATCACACCGATGATCGTTAAAGAGTACGAGTGATGCAAGATTTAAGGATGGAGCTGTAGACAGGGGCAAATCGCTTTAATAGAGTGATATCTCGGATTTTATTGTTTCATTATGGGGATGTTATTTGATGACCATTTATATATTTCTACTTCTATTTCCGGGCCAGTATATATATTCAAAAGCCTAGAAATTCAATTGGGCATTTGTCAATTGCCGAAGTCGGCCTGTGAGATTTTTTACTCTCCATTCACATCATATGGGAGTTCACTAGATGTGGGCTGCGGGAAAAAACGGAACTACTGATTCTTTCAATCTGTTTTATGTTAATTGAAAATTGAAAGGTCTCACGGCTCTATTCGGACACACACGCAGCTTTACCGCCGCTTGCATCGGCGGTAAACTGGCGTTTTCCAGTTTTCCTCCACTCTGAGAGGAGGAAAACTGGAAATTGCAGCTTTACCGCCGCTCTCGTCGGCGGTAAAGTGGACCTCCCAGTTTTCCTCCGCTCTGAGAGGAGGAAAACTGGCAATTGCAGCTTTACCGCCGCTCCCATCGGCGGTAAAGTCGGTTTTCCAGTTTTCCTCCGCTCTGAGAGGAGGAAAACTGGAAATTGCACTTATGCTGCGGGTACATGTCTCGGAAATCATTCAATCCGATTTTTTAATCCTCTTTTCCCTTCTTTTGCTTGTTGTTGGGCCATGGGCCGGGGCGTAGTTCCACAAAATGAAGGATGGACATGTGTGAATAACAATTGGGTGAAATAATTTCAAATCACGACAAAACCACAATAAGTCGAATGTCTCTCGTAATTGCCCTTCACTTTACTTAACAAGCGAAGTAAGCTAACCAGAACCGTTACCTTAAAAAACCCGAGATCCCGGTATCTACGATTGAGAATATAAGTGAGACCGGCAAAATCTTCATTTCAACATGACAACCAGAAAGAAAACATCCTACACTCGCAAGCATTCCCTAGTAGTCGATACATCGCTGCTTTTCTGTGCATGTGAACAACTATGGGGTGTTCTGCTGCGGTCCAAAGCTGTTATCGAGCTTGGCTTGACCAGTTCCATCAGTCCTAGGGCCTGTTGTTCAGGTCCTGAGAATTTCCAAATCTAAGCTTGTAAAAAAAAAAAAAAAAAATAGGGTTTAGATGTTGATTGCAAGATTACAAAATCAATTGTGTCATTGCCTCAGAGTAGAAATGTGATAACGCTCAACGCTTTTAAAATTTCTCCCATACAAGTGTTCTCTTGCGTGGCCCCTAAGTTTGCATGGAATGGAATTTTTAAGAACCTATTATCAAGTGAATCACACCGATGATCGTTAAAGAGTACGAGTGATGCAAGATTTAAGGATGGAGCTGTAGACAGGGGCAAATCGCTTTAATAGAGTGATATCTCGGATTTTATTGTTTCATTATGGGGATGTTATTTGATGACCATTTATATATTTCTACTTCTATTTCCGGGCCAGTATATATATTCAAAAGCCTAGAAATTCAATTGGGCATTTGTCAATTGCCGAAGTCGGCCTGTGAGATTTTTTCCTCTCCATTCACATCATATGGGAGTTCACTAGATGTGGGCTGCGGGAAAAAACGGAACTACTGATTCTTTCAATCTGTTTTATGTTAATTGGAAATTGAAAGGTCTCACGGCTCTATTCGGACACACACGCAGCTTTACCGCCGCTTGCATCGGCGGTAAACTGGCGTTTTCCAGTTTTCCTCCACTCTGAGAGGAGGAAAACTGGAAATTGCAGCTTTACCGCCGCTCTCGTCGGCGGTAAAGTGGACCTCCCAGTTTTCCTCCGCTCTGAGAGGAGGAAAACTGGCAATTGCAGCTTTACCGACGCTCCCATCGGCGGTAAAGTCGGTTTTCCAGTTTTCCTCCGCTCTGAGAGGAGGAAAACTGGAAATTGCACTTATGCTGCGGGTACATGTCTCGGAAATCATTCAATCCGATTTTTTAATCCTCTTTTCCCTTCTTTTGCTTGTTGTTGGGCCATGGGCCGGGGCGTAGTTCCACAAAATGAAGGATGGACATGTGTGAATAACAATTGGGTGAAATAATTTCAAATCACGACAAAACCACAATAAGTCGAATGTCTCTCGTAATTGCCCTTCACTTTACTTAACAAGCGAAGTAAGCTAACCAGAACCGTTACCTTAAAAAACCAGAGATCCCGGTATCTACGATTGAGAATATAAGTGAGACCGGCAAAATCTTCATTTCAACATGACAACCAGAAAGAAAACATCCTACACTCGCAAGCATTCCCTAGTAGTCGATACATCGCTGCTTTTCTGTGCATGTGAACAACTATGGGGTGTTCTGCTGCGGTCCAAAGCTGTTATCGAGCTTGGCTTGACCAGTTCCATCAGTCCTAGGGCCTGTTGTTCAGGTCCTGAGAATTTCCAAATCTAAGCTTGTAAAAAAAAAAAAAAAAATAGGGTTTAGATGTTGATTGCAAGATTACAAAATCAATTGTGTCATTGCCTCAGAGTAGAAATGTGATAACGCTCAACGCTTTTAAAATTTCTCCCATACAAGTGTTCTCTTGCGTGGCCCCTAAGTTTGCATGGAATGGAATTTTTAAGAACCCATTATCAAGTGAATCACACCGATGATCGTTAAAGAGTACGAGTGATGCAAGATTTAAGGATGGAGCTGTAGACAGGGGCAAATCGCTTTAATAGAGTGATATCTCGGATTTTATTGTTTCATTATGGGGATGTTATTTGATGACCATTTATATATTTCTACTTCTATTTCCGGGCCAGTATATATATTCAAAAGCCTAGAAATTCAATTGGGCATTTGTCAATTGCCGAAGTCGGCCTGTGAGATTTTTTCCTCTCCATTCACATCATATGGGAGTTCACTAGATGTGGGCTGCGGGAAAAAACGGAACTACTGATTCTTTCAATCTGTTTTATGTTAATTGGAAATTGAAAGGTCTCACGGCTCTATTCGGACACACACGCAGCTTTACCGCCGCTTGC
This sequence comes from Persea americana, assembly GCA_029852735.1. Lineage (NCBI taxonomy): Eukaryota > Viridiplantae > Streptophyta > Magnoliopsida > Laurales > Lauraceae > Persea > Persea americana. The sequence goes on from CM056812.1 coordinate 8,073,419, forward strand.
ATCGGCGGTAAACTGGCGTTTTCCAGTTTTCCTCCACTCTGAGAGGAGGAAAACTGGAAATTGCAGCTTTACCGCCGCTCTCGTCGGCGGTAAAGTGGACCTCCCAGTTTTCCTCCGCTCTGAGAGGAGGAAAACTGGCAATTGCAGCTTTACCGCCGCTCCCATCGGCGGTAAAGTCGGTTTTCCAGTTTTCCTCCGCTCTGAGAGGAGGAAAACTGGAAATTGCACTTATGCTGCGGGTACATGTCTCGGAAATCATTCAATCCGATTTTTTAATCCTCTTTTCCCTTCTTTTGCTTGTTGTTGGGCCATGGGCCGGGGCGTAGTTCCACAAAATGAAGGATGGACATGTGTGAATAACAATTGGGTGAAATAATTTCAAATCACGACAAAACCACAATAAGTCGAATGTCTCTCGTAATTGCCCTTCACTTTACTTAACAAGCGAAGTAAGCTAACCAGAACCGTTACCTTAAAAAACCAGAGATCCCGGTATCTACGATTGAGAATATAAGTGAGACCGGCAAAATCTTCATTTCAACATGACAACCAGAAAGAAAACATCCTACACTCGCAAGCATTCCCTAGTAGTCGATACATCGCTGCTTTTCTGTGCATGTGAACAACTATGGGGTGTTCTGCTGCGGTCCAAAGCTGTTATCGAGCTTGGCTTGACCAGTTCCATCAGTCCTAGGGCCTGTTGTTCAGGTCCTGAGAATTTCCAAATCTAAGCTTGTAAAAAAAAAATAAAAAAAATAGGGTTTAGATGTTGATTGCATGATTAGAAAATCAATTGTGTCATTGCCTCAGACTAGAAATGTGATAACGCTCAACGCTTTTAAAATTTCTCCCATACAAGTGTTCTCTTGCGTGGCCCCTAAGTTTGCATGGAATGGAATTTTTAAGAACCTATTATCAAGTGAATCACACCGATGATCGTTAAAGAGTACGAGTGATGCAAGATTTAAGGATGGAGCTGTAGACAGGGGCAAATCGCTTTAATAGAGTGATATCTCGGATTTTATTGTTTCATTATGGGGATGTTATTTGATGACCATTTATATATTTCTACTTCTATTTCCGGGCCAGTATATATATTCAAAAGCCTAGAAATTCAATTGGGCATTTGTCAATTGCCGAAGTCGGCCTGTGAGATTTTTTCCTCTCCATTCACATCATATGGGAGTTCACTAGATGTGGGCTGCGGGAAAAAACGGAACTACTGATTCTTTCAATCTGTTTTATGTTAATTGAAAATTGAAAGGTCTCACGGCTCTATTCGGACACACACGCAGCTTTACCGCCGCTTGCATCGGCGGTAAACTGGCGTTTTCCAGTTTTCCTCCACTCTGAGAGGAGGAAAACTGGAAATTGCAGCTTTACCGCCGCTCTCGTCGGCGGTAAAGTGGACCTCCCAGTTTTCCTCCGCTCTGAGAGGAGGAAAACTGGCAATTGCAGCTTTACCGCCGCTCCCATCGGCGGTAAAGTCGGTTTTCCAGTTTTCCTCCGCTCTGAGAGGAGGAAAACTGGAAATTGCACTTATGCTGCGGGTACATGTCTCGGAAATCATTCAATCCGATTTTTTAATCCTCTTTTCCCTTCTTTTGCTTGTTGTTGGGCCATGGGCCGGGGCGTAGTTCCACAAAATGAAGGATGGACATGTGTGAATAACAATTGGGTGAAATAATTTCAAATCACGACAAAACCACAATAAGTCGAATGTCTCTCGTAATTGCCCTTCACTTTACTTAACAAGCGAAGTAAGCTAACCAGAACCGTTACCTTAAAAAACCCGAGATCCCGGTATCTACGATTGAGAATATAAGTGAGACCGGCAAAATCTTCATTTCAACATGACAACCAGAAAGAAAACATCCTACACTCGCAAGCATTCCCTAGTAGTCGATACATCGCTGCTTTTCTGTGCATGTGAACAACTATGGGGTGTTCTGCTGCGGTCCAAAGCTGTTATCGAGCTTGGCTTGACCAGTTCCATCAGTCCTAGGGCCTGTTGTTCAGGTCCTGAGAATTTCCAAATCTAAGCTTGTAAAAAAAAAAAAAAAAAATAGGGTTTAGATGTTGATTGCAAGATTACAAAATCAATTGTGTCATTGCCTCAGAGTAGAAATGTGATAACGCTCAACGCTTTTAAAATTTCTCCCATACAAGTGTTCTCTTGCGTGGCCCCTAAGTTTGCATGGAATGGAATTTTTAAGAACCTATTATCAAGTGAATCACACCGATGATCGTTAAAGAGTACGAGTGATGCAAGATTTAAGGATGGAGCTGTAGACAGGGGCAAATCGCTTTAATAGAGTGATATCTCGGATTTTATTGTTTCATTATGGGGATGTTATTTGATGACCATTTATATATTTCTACTTCTATTTCCGGGCCAGTATATATATTCAAAAGCCTAGAAATTCAATTGGGCATTTGTCAATTGCCGAAGTCGGCCTGTGAGATTTTTTCCTCTCCATTCACATCATATGGGAGTTCACTAGATGTGGGCTGCGGGAAAAAACGGAACTACTGATTCTTTCAATCTGTTTTATGTTAATTGGAAATTGAAAGGTCTCACGGCTCTATTCGGACACACACGCAGCTTTACCGCCGCTTGCATCGGCGGTAAACTGGCGTTTTCCAGTTTTCCTCCACTCTGAGAGGAGGAAAACTGGAAATTGCAGCTTTACCGCCGCTCTCGTCGGCGGTAAAGTGGACCTCCCAGTTTTCCTCCGCTCTGAGAGGAGGAAAACTGGCAATTGCAGCTTTACCGACGCTCCCATCGGCGGTAAAGTCGGTTTTCCAGTTTTCCTCCGCTCTGAGAGGAGGAAAACTGGAAATTGCACTTATGCTGCGGGTACATGTCTCGGAAATCATTCAATCCGATTTTTTAATCCTCTTTTCCCTTCTTTTGCTTGTTGTTGGGCCATGGGCCGGGGCGTAGTTCCACAAAATGAAGGATGGACATGTGTGAATAACAATTGGGTGAAATAATTTCAAATCACGACAAAACCACAATAAGTCGAATGTCTCTCGTAATTGCCCTTCACTTTACTTAACAAGCGAAGTAAGCTAACCAGAACCGTTACCTTAAAAAACCAGAGATCCCGGTATCTACGATTGAGAATATAAGTGAGACCGGCAAAATCTTCATTTCAACATGACAACCAGAAAGAAAACATCCTACACTCGCAAGCATTCCCTAGTAGTCGATACATCGCTGCTTTTCTGTGCATGTGAACAACTATGGGGTGTTCTGCTGCGGTCCAAAGCTGTTATCGAGCTTGGCTTGACCAGTTCCATCAGTCCTAGGGCCTGTTGTTCAGGTCCTTAGAATTTCCAAATCTAAGCTTGTAAAAAAAAAAAAAAAAAATAGGGTTTAGATGTTGATTGCAAGATTACAAAATCAATTGTGTCATTGCCTCAGAGTAGAAATGTGATAACGCTCAACGCTTTTAAAATTTCTCCCATACAAGTGTTCTCTTGCGTGGCCCCTAAGTTTGCATGGAATGGAATTTTTAAGAACCCATTATCAAGTGAATCACACCGATGATCGTTAAAGAGTACGAGTGATGCAAGATTTAAGGATGGAGCTGTAGACAGGGGCAAATCGCTTTAATAGAGTGATATCTCGGATTTTATTGTTTCATTATGGGGATGTTATTTGATGACCATTTATATATTTCTACTTCTATTTCCGGGCCAGTATATATATTCAAAAGCCTAGAAATTCAATTGGGCATTTGTCAATTGCCGAAGTCGGCCTGTGAGATTTTTTCCTCTCCATTCACATCATATGGGAGTTCACTAGATGTGGGCTGCGGGAAAAAACGGAACTACTGATTCTTTCAATCTGTTTTATGTTAATTGGAAATTGAAAGGTCTCACGGCTCTATTCGGACACACACGCAGCTTTACCGCCGCTTGCATCGGCGGTAAACTGGCGTTTTCCAGTTTTCCTCCACTCTGAGAGGAGGAAAACTGGAAATTGCAGCTTTACCGCCGCTCTCGTCGGCGGTAAAGTGGACCTCCCAGTTTTCCTCCGCTCTGAGAGGAGGAAAACTGGCAATTGCAGCTTTACCGCCGCTCCCATCGGCGGTAAAGTCGGTTTTCCAGTTTTCCTCCGCTCTGAGAGGAGGAAAACTGGAAATTGCACTTATGCTGCGGGTACATGTCTCGGAAATCATTCAATCCGATTTTTTAATCCTCTTTTCCCTTCTTTTGCTTGTTGTTGGGCCATGGGCCGGGGCGTAGTTCCACAAAATGAAGGATGGACATGTGTGAATAACAATTGGGTGAAATAATTTCAAATCACGACAAAACCACAATAAGTCGAATGTCTCTCGTAATTGCCCTTCACTTTACTTAACAAGCGAAGTAAGCTAACCAGAACCGTTACCTTAAAAAACCAGAGATCCCGGTATCTACGATTGAGAATATAAGTGAGACCGGCAAAATCTTCATTTCAACATGACAACCAGAAAGAAAACATCCTACACTCGCAAGCATTCCCTAGTAGTCGATACATCGCTGCTTTTCTGTGCATGTGAACAACTATGGGGTGTTCTGCTGCGGTCCAAAGCTGTTATCGAGCTTGGCTTGACCAGTTCCATCAGTCCTACGGCCTGTTGTTCAGGTCCTGAGAATTTCCAAATCTAAGCTTGTAAAAAAAAAATAAAAAAAATAGGGTTTAGATGTTGATTGCAAGATTAGAAAATCAATTGTGTCATTGCCTCAGACTAGAAATGTGATAACGCTCAACGCTTTTAAAATTTCTCCCATACAAGTGTTCTCTTGCGTGGCCCCTAAGTTTGCATGGAATGGAATTTTTAAGAACCTATTATCAAGTGAATCACACCGATGATCGTTAAAGAGTACGAGTGATGCAAGATTTAAGGATGGAGCTGTAGACAGGGGCAAATCGCTTTAATAGAGTGATATCTCGGATTTTATTGTTTCATTATGGGGATGTTATTTGATGACCATTTATATATTTCTACTTCTATTTCCGGGCCAGTATATATATTCAAAAGCCTAGAAATTCAATTGGGCATTTGTCAATTGCCGAAGTCGGCCTGTGAGATTTTTTCCTCTCCATTCACATCATATGGGAGTTCACTAGATGTGGGCTGCGGGAAAAAACGGAACTACTGATTCTTTCAATCTGTTTTATGTTAATTGGAAATTGAAAGGTCTCACGGCTCTATTCGGACACACACGCAGCTTTACCGCCGCTTGCATCGGCGGTAAACTGGCGTTTTCCAGTTTTCCTCCACTCTGAGAGGAGGAAAACTGGAAATTGCAGCTTTACCGCCGCTCTCGTCGGCGGTAAAGTGGACCTCCCAGTTTTCCTCCGCTCTGAGAGGAGGAAAACTGGCAATTGCAGCTTTACCGCCGCTCCCATCGGCGGTAAAGTCGGTTTTCCAGTTTTCCTCCGCTCTGAGAGGAGGAAAACTGGAAATTGCACTTATGCTGCGGGTACATGTCTCGGAAATCATTCAATCCGATTTTTTAATCCTCTTTTCCCTTCTTTTGCTTGTTGTTGGGCCATGGGCCGGGGCGTAGTTCCACAAAATGAAGGATGGACATGTGTGAATAACAATTGGGTGAAATAATTTCAAATCACGACAAAACCACAATAAGTCGAATGTCTCTCGTAATTGCCCTTCACTTTACTTAACAAGCGAAGTAAGCTAACCAGAACCGTTACCTTAAAAAACCCGAGATCCCGGTATCTACGATTCAGAATATAAGTGAGACCGGCAAAATCTTCATTTCAACATGACAACCAGAAAGAAAACATCCTACACTCGCAAGCATTCCCTAGTAGTCGATACATCGCTGCTTTTCTGTGCATGTGAACAACTATGGGGTGTTCTGCTGCGGTCCAAAGCTGTTATCGAGCTTGGCTTGACCAGTTCCATCAGTCCTAGGGCCTGTTGTTCAGGTCCTGAGAATTTCCAAATCTAAGCTTGTAAAAAAAAAAAAAAAAAATAGGGTTTAGATGTTGATTGCAAGATTACAAAATCAATTGTGTCATTGCCTCAGAGTAGAAATGTGATAACGCTCAACGCTTTTAAAATTTCTCCCATACAAGTGTTCTCTTGCGTGGCCCCTAAGTTTGCATGGAATGGAATTTTTAAGAACCTATTATCAAGTGAATCACACCGATGATCGTTAAAGAGTACGAGTGATGCAAGATTTAAGGATGGAGCTGTAGACAGGGGCAAATCGCTTTAATAGAGTGATATCTCGGATTTTATTGTTTCATTATGGGGATGTTATTTGATGACCATTTATATATTTCTACTTCTATTTCCGGGCCAGTATATATATTCAAAAGCCTAGAAATTCAATTGGGCATTTGTCAATTGCCGAAGTCGGCCTGTGAGATTTTTTCCTCTCCATTCACATCATATGGGAGTTCACTAGATGTGGGCTGCGGGAAAAAACGGAACTACTGATTCTTTCAATCTGTTTTATGTTAATTGGAAATTGAAAGGTCTCACGGCTCTATTCGGACACACACGCAGCTTTACCGCCGCTTGCATCGGCGGTAAACTGGCGTTTTCCAGTTTTCCTCCACTCTGAGAGGAGGAAAACTGGAAATTGCAGCTTTACCGCCGCTCTCGTCGGCGGTAAAGTGGACCTCCCAGTTTTCCTCCGCTCTGAGAGGAGGAAAACTGGCAATTGCAGCTTTACCGACGCTCCCATCGGCGGTAAAGTCGGTTTTCCAGTTTTCCTCCGCTCTGAGAGGAGGAAAACTGGAAATTGCACTTATGCTGCGGGTACATGTCTCGGAAATCATTCAATCCGATTTTTTAATCCTCTTTTCCCTTCTTTTGCTTGTTGTTGGGCCATGGGCCGGGGCGTAGTTCCACAAAATGAAGGATGGACATGTGTGAATAACAATTGGGTGAAATAATTTCAAATCACGACAAAACCACAATAAGTCGAATGTCTCTCGTAATTGCCCTTCACTTTACTTAACAAGCGAAGTAAGCTAACCAGAACCGTTACCTTAAAAAACCAGAGATCCCGGTATCTACGATTGAGAATATAAGTGAGACCGGCAAAATCTTCATTTCAACATGACAACCAGAAAGAAAACATCCTACACTCGCAAGCATTCCCTAGTAGTCGATACATCGCTGCTTTTCTGTGCATGTGAACAACTATGGGGTGTTCTGCTGCGGTCCAAAGCTGTTATCGAGCTTGGCTTGACCAGTTCCATCAGTCCTAGGGCCTGTTGTTCAGGTCCTGAGAATTTCCAAATCTAAGCTTGTAAAAAAAAAAAAAAAAAATAGGGTTTAGATGTTGATTGCAAGATTACAAAATCAATTGTGTCATTGCCTCAGAGTAGAAATGTGATAACGCTCAACGCTTTTAAAATTTCTCCCATACAAGTGTTCTCTTGCGTGGCCCCTAAGTTTGCATGGAATGGAATTTTTAAGAACCTATTATCAAGTGAATCACACCGATGATCGTTAAAGAGTACGAGTGATGCAAGATTTAAGGATGGAGCTGTAGACAGGGGCAAATCGCTTTAATAGAGTGATATCTCGGATTTTATTGTTTCATTATGGGGATGTTATTTGATGACCATTTATATATTTCTACTTCTATTTCCGGGCCAGTATATATATTCAAAAGCCTAGAAATTCAATTGGGCATTTGTCAATTGCCGAAGTCGGCCTGTGAGATTTTTTCCTCTCCATTCACATCATATGGGAGTTCACTAGATGTGGGCTGCGGGAAAAAACGGAACTACTGATTCTTTCAATCTGTTTTATGTTAATTGGAAATTGAAAGGTCTCACGGCTCTATTCGGACACACACGCAGCTTTACCGCCGCTTGCATCGGCGGTAAACTGGCGTTTTCCAGTTTTCCTCCACTCTGAGAGGAGGAAAACTGGAAATTGCAGCTTTACCGCCGCTCTCGTCGGCGGTAAAGTGGACCTCCCAGTTTTCCTCCGCTCTGAGAGGAGGAAAACTGGCAATTGCAGCTTTACCGACGCTCCCATCGGCGGTAAAGTCGGTTTTCCAGTTTTCCTCCGCTCTGAGAGGAGGAAAACTGGAAATTGCACTTATGCTGCGGGTACATGTCTCGGAAATCATTCAATCCGATTTTTTAATCCTCTTTTCCCTTCTTTTGCTTGTTGTTGGGCCATGGGCCGGGGCGTAGTTCCACAAAATGAAGGATGGACATGTGTGAATAACAATTGGGTGAAATAATTTCAAATCACGACAAAACCACAATAAGTCGAATGTCTCTCGTAATTGCCCTTCACTTTACTTAACAAGCGAAGTAAGCTAACCAGAACCGTTACCTTAAAAAACCAGAGATCCCGGTATCTACGATTGAGAATATAAGTGAGACCGGCAAAATCTTCATTTCAACATGACAACCAGAAAGAAAACATCCTACACTCGCAAGCATTCCCTAGTAGTCGATACATCGCTGCTTTTCTGTGCATGTGAACAACTATGGGGTGTTCTGCTGCGGTCCAAAGCTGTTATCGAGCTTGGCTTGACCAGTTCCATCAGTCCTAGGGCCTGTTGTTCAGGTCCTGAGAATTTCCAAATCTAAGCTTGTAAAAAAAAAATAAAAAAAATAGGGTTTAGATGTTGATTGCATGATTAGAAAATCAATTGTGTCATTGCCTCAGACTAGAAATGTGATAACGCTCAACGCTTTTAAAATTTCTCCCATACAAGTGTTCTCTTGCGTGGCCCCTAAGTTTGCATGGAATAGAATTTTTAAGAACCTATTATCAAGTGAATCACACCGATGATCGTTAAAGAGTACGAGTGATGCAAGATTTAAGGATGGAGCTGTAGACAGGGGCAAATCGCTTTAATAGAGTGATATCTCGGATTTTATTGTTTCATTATGGGGATGTTATTTGATGACCATTTATATATTTCTACTTCTATTTCCGGGCCAGTATATATATTCAAAAGCCTAGAAATTCAATTGGGCATTTGTCAATTGCCGAAGTCGGCCTGTGAGATTTTTTCCTCTCCATTCACATCATATGGGAGTTCACTAGATGTGGGCTGCGGGAAAAAACGGAACTACTGATTCTTTCAATCTGTTTTATGTTAATTGGAAATTGAAAGGTCTCACGGCTCTATTCGGACACACACGCAGCTTTACCGCCGCTTGCATCGGCGGTAAACTGGCGTTTTCCAGTTTTCCTCCACTCTGAGAGGAGGAAAACTGGAAATTGCAGCTTTACCGCCGCTCTCGTCGGCGGTAAAGTGGACCTCCCAGTTTTCCTCCGCTCTGAGAGGAGGAAAACTGGCAATTGCAGCTTTACCGACGCTCCCATCGGCGGTAAAGTCGGTTTTCCAGTTTTCCTCCGCTCTGAGAGGAGGAAAACTGGAAATTGCACTTATGCTGCGGGTACATGTCTCGGAAATCATTCAATCCGATTTTTTAATCCTCTTTTCCCTTCTTTTGCTTGTTGTTGGGCCATGGGCCGGGGCGTAGTTCCACAAAATGAAGGATGGACATGTGTGAATAACAATTGGGTGAAATAATTTCAAATCACGACAAAACCACAATAAGTCGAATGTCTCTCGTAATTGCCCTTCACTTTACTTAACAAGCGAAGTAAGCTAACCAGAACCGTTACCTTAAAAAACCAGAGATCCCGGTATCTACGATTGAGAATATAAGTGAGACCGGCAAAATCTTCATTTCAACATGACAACTAGAAAGAAAACATCCTACACTCGCAAGCATTCCCTAGTAGTCGATACATCGCTGCTTTTCTGTGCATGTGAACAACTATGGGGTGTTCTGCTGCGGTCCAAAGCTGTTATCGAGCTTGGCTTGACCAGTTCCATCAGTCCTAGGGCCTGTTGTTCAGGTCCTGAGAATTTCCAAATCTAAGCTTGTAAAAAAAAAAAAAAAAAATAGGGTTTAGATGTTGATTGCAAGATTACAAAATCAATTGTGTCATTGCCTCAGAGTAGAAATGTGATAACGCTCAACGCTTTTAAAATTTCTCCCATACAAGTGTTCTCTTGCGTGGCCCCTAAGTTTGCATGGAATGGAATTTTTAAGAACCTATTATCAAGTGAATCACACCGATGATCGTTAAAGAGTACGAGTGATGCAAGATTTAAGGATGGAGCTGTAGACAGGGGCAAATCGCTTTAATAGAGTGATATCTCGGATTTTATTGTTTCATTATGGGGATGTTATTTGATGACCATTTATATATTTCTACTTCTATTTCCGGGCCAGTATATATATTCAAAAGCCTAGAAATTCAATTGGGCATTTGTCAATTGCCGAAGTCGGCCTGTGAGATTTTTTCCTCTCCATTCACATCATAAGGGAGTTCACTAGATGTGGGCTGCGGGAAAAAACGGAACTACTGATTCTTTCAATCTGTTTTATGTTAATTGGAAATTGAAAGGTCTCACGGCTCTATTCGGACACACACGCAGCTTTACCGCCGCTTGCATCGGCGGTAAACTGGCGTTTTCCAGTTTTCCTCCACTCTGAGAGGAGGAAAACTGGAAATTGCAGCTTTACCGCCGCTCTCGTCGGCGGTAAAGTGGACCTCCCAGTTTTCCTCCGCTCTGAGAGGAGGAAAACTGGCAATTGCAGCTTTACCGCCGCTCCCATCGGCGGTAAAGTCGGTTTTCCAGTTTTCCTCCGCTCTGAGAGGAGGAAAACTGGAAATTGCACTTATGCTGCGGGTACATGTCTCGGAAATCATTCAATCCGATTTTTCAATCCTCTTTTCCCTTCTTTTGCTTGTTGTTGGGCCATGGGCCGGGGCGTAGTTCCACAAAATGAAGGATGGACATGTGTGAATAACAATTGGGTGAAATAATTTCAAATCACGACAAAACCACAATAAGTCGAATGTCTCTCGTAATTGCCCTTCACTTTACTTAACAAGCGAAGTAAGCTAACCAGAACCGTTACCTTAAAAAACCAGAGATCCCGGTATCTACGATTGAGAATATAAGTGAGACCGGCAAAATCTTCATTTCAACATGACAACCAGAAAAAAAACATCCTACACTCGCAAGCATTCCCTAGTAGTCGATACATCGCTGCTTTTCTGTGCATGTGAACAACTATGGGGTGTTCTGCTGCGGTCCAAAGCTGTTATCGAGCTTGGCTTGACCAGTTCCATCAGTCCTAGGGCCTGTTGTTCAGGTCCTGAGAATTTCCAAATCTAAGCTTGTAAAAAAAAAAAAAAAAAAATAGGGTTTAGATGTTGATTGCAAGATTACAAAATCAATTGTGTCATTGCCTCAGAGTAGAAATGTGATAACGCTCAACGCTTTTAAAATTTCTCCCATACAAGTGTTCTCTTGCGTGGCCCCTAAGTTTGCATGGAATGGAATTTTTAAGAACCTATTATCAAGTGAATCACACCGATGATCGTTAAAGAGTACGAGTGATGCAAGATTTAAGGATGGAGCTGTAGACAGGGGCAAATCGCTTTAATAGAGTGATATCTCGGATTTTATTGTTTCATTATGGGGATGTTATTTGATGACCATTTATATATTTCTACTTCTATTTCCGGGCCAGTATATATATTCAAAAGCCTAGAAATTCAATTGGGCATTTGTCAATTGCCGAAGTCGGCCTGTGAGATTTTTTCCTCTCCATTCACATCATATGGGAGTTCACTAGATGTGGGCTGCGGGAAAAAACGGAACTACTGATTCTTTCAATCTGTTTTATGTTAATTGGAAATTGAAAGGTCTCACGGCTCTATTCGGACACACACGCAGCTTTACCGCCGCTTGCATCGGCGGTAAACTGGCGTTTTCCAGTTTTCCTCCACTCTGAGAGGAGGAAAACTGGAAATTGCAGCTTTACCGCCGCTCTCGTCGGCGGTAAAGTGGACCTCCCAGTTTTCCTCCGCTCTGAGAGGAGGAAAACTGGCAATTGCAGCTTTACCGACGCTCCCATCGGCGGTAAAGTCGGTTTTCCAGTTTTCCTCCGCTCTGAGAGGAGGAAAACTGGAAATTGCACTTATGCTGCGGGTACATGTCTCGGAAATCATTCAATCCGATTTTTTAATCCTCTTTTCCCTTCTTTTGCTTGTTGTTGGGCCATGGGCCGGGGCGTAGTTCCACAAAATGAAGGATGGACATGTGTGAATAACAATTGGGTGAAATAATTTCAAATCACGACAAAACCACAATAAGTCGAATGTCTCTCGTAATTGCCCTTCACTTTACTTAACAAGCGAAGTAAGCTAACCAGAACCGTTACCTTAAAAAACCAGAGATCCCGGTATCTACGATTGAGAATATAAGTGAGACCGGCAAAATCTTCATTTCAACATGACAACCAGAAAGAAAACATCATACACTCGCAAGCATTCCCTAGTAGTCGATACATCGCTGCTTTTCTGTGCATGTGAACAACTATGGGGTGTTCTGCTGCGGTCCAAAGCTGTTATCGAGCTTGGCTTGACCAGTTCCATCAGTCCTAGGGCCTGTTGTTCAGGTCCTGAGAATTTCCAAATCTAAGCTTGTAAAAAAAAAAAAAAAAAATAGGGTTTAGATGTTGATTGCAAGATTACAAAATCAATTGTGTCATTGCCTCAGAGTAGAAATGTGATAACGCTCAACGCTTTTAAAATTTCTCCCATACAAGTGTTCTCTTGCGTGGCCCCTAAGTTTGCATGGAATGGAATTTTTAAGAACCTATTATCAAGTGAATCACACCGATGATCGTTAAAGAGTACGAGTGATGCAAGATTTAAGGATGGAGCTGTAGACAGGGGCAAATCGCTTTAATAGAGTGATATCTCGGATTTTATTGTTTCATTATGGGGATGTTATTTGATGACCATTTATATATTTCTACTTCTATTTCCGGGCCAGTATATATATTCAAAAGCCTAGAAATTCAATTGGGCATTTGTCAATTGCCGAAGTCGGCCTGTGAGATTTTTTCCTCTCCATTCACATCATATGGGAGTTCACTAGATGTGGGCTGCGGGAAAAAACGGAACTACTGATTCTTTCAATCTGTTTTATGTTAATTGGAAATTGAAAGGTCTCACGGCTCTATTCGGACACACACGCAGCTTTACCGCCGCTTGCATCGGCGGTAAACTGGCGTTTTCCAGTTTTCCTCCACTCTGAGAGGAGGAAAACTGGAAATTGCAGCTTTACCGCCGCTCTCGTCGGCGGTAAAGTGGACCTCCCAGTTTTCCTCCGCTCTGAGAGGAGGAAAACTGGCAATTGCAGCTTTACCGCCGCTCCCATCGGCGGTAAAGTCGGTTTTCCAGTTTTCCTCCGCTCTGAGAGGAGGAAAACTGGAAATTGCACTTATGCTGCGGGTACATGTCTCGGAAATCATTCAATCCGATTTTTTAATCCTCTTTTCCCTTCTTTTGCTTGTTGTTGGGCCATGGGCCGGGGCGTAGTTCCACAAAATGAAGGATGGACATGTGTGAATAACAATTGGGTGAAATAATTTCAAATCACGACAAAACCACAATAAGTCGAATGTCTCTCGTAATTGCCCTTCACTTTACTTAACAAGCGAAGTAAGCTAACCAGAACCGTTACCTTAAAAAACCCGAGATCCCGGTATCTACGATTGAGAATATAAGTGAGACCGGCAAAATCTTCATTTCAACATGACAACCAGAAAGAAAACATCCTACACTCGCAAGCATTCCCTAGTAGTCGATACATCGCTGCTTTTCTGTGCATGTGAACAACTATGGGGTGTTCTGCTGCGGTCCAAAGCTGTTATCGAGCTTGGCTTGACCAGTTCCATCAGTCCTAGGGCCTGTTGTTCAGGTCCTGAGAATTTCCAAATCTAAGCTTGTAAAAAAAAAAAAAAAAAATAGGGTTTAGATGTTGATTGCAAGATTACAAAATCAATTGTGTCATTGCCTCAGAGTAGAAATGTGATAACGCTCAACGCTTTTAAAATTTCTCCCATACAAGTGTTCTCTTGCGTGGCCCCTAAGTTTGCATGGAATGGAATTTTTAAGAACCTATTATCAAGTGAATCACACCGATGATCGTTAAAGAGTACGAGTGATGCAAGATTTAAGGATGGAGCTGTAGACAGGGGCAAATCGCTTTAATAGAGTGATATCTCGGATTTTATTGTTTCATTATGGGGATGTTATTTGATGACCATTTATATATTTCTACTTCTATTTCCGGGCCAGTATATATATTCAAAAGCCTAGAAATTCAATTGGGCATTTGTCAATTGCCGAAGTCGGCCTGTGAGATTTTTTCCTCTCCATTCACATCATATGGGAGTTCACTAGATGTGGGCTGCGGGAAAAAACGGAACTACTGATTCTTTCAATCTGTTTTATGTTAATTGGAAATTGAAAGGTCTCACGGCTCTATTCGGACACACACGCAGCTTTACCGCCGCTTGCATCGGCGGTAAACTGGCGTTTTCCAGTTTTCCTCCACTCTGAGAGGAGGAAAACTGGAAATTGCAGCTTTACCGCCGCTCTCGTCGGCGGTAAAGTGGACCTCCCAGTTTTCCTCCGCTCTGAGAGGAGGAAAACTGGCAATTGCAGCTTTACCGACGCTCCCATCGGCGGTAAAGTCGGTTTTCCAGTTTTCCTCCGCTCTGAGAGGAGGAAAACTGGAAATTGCACTTATGCTGCGGGTACATGTCTCGGAAATCATTCAATCCGATTTTTTAATCCTCTTTTCCCTTCTTTTGCTTGTTGTTGGGCCATGGGCCGGGGCGTAGTTCCACAAAATGAAGGATGGACATGTGTGAATAACAATTGGGTGAAATAATTTCAAATCACGACAAAACCACAATAAGTCGAATGTCTCTCGTAATTGCCCTTCACTTTACTTAACAAGCGAAGTAAGCTAACCAGAACCGTTACCTTAAAAAACCAGAGATCCCGGTATCTACGATTGAGAATATAAGTGAGACCGGCAAAATCTTCATTTCAACATGACAACCAGAAAGAAAACATCCTACACTCGCAAGCATTCCCTAGTAGTCGATACATCGCTGCTTTTCTGTGCATGTGAACAACTATGGGGTGTTCTGCTGCGGTCCAAAGCTGTTATCGAGCTTGGCTTGACCAGTTCCATCAGTCCTAGGGCCTGTTGTTCAGGTCCTGAGAATTTCCAAATCTAAGCTTGTAAAAAAAAAAAAAAAAAAATAGGGTTTAGATGTTGATTGCAAGATTACAAAATCAATTGTGTCATTGCCTCAGAGTAGAAATGTGATAACGCTCAACGCTTTTAAAATTTCTCCCATACAAGTGTTCTCTTGCGTGGCCCCTAAGTTTGCATGGAATGGAATTTTTAAGAACCTATTATCAAGTGAATCACACCGATGATCGTTAAAGAGTACGAGTGATGCAAGATTTAAGGATGGAGCTGTAGACAGGGGCAAATCGCTTTAATAGAGTGATATCTCGGATTTTATTGTTTCATTATGGGGATGTTATTTGATGACCATTTATATATTTCTACTTCTATTTCCGGGCCAGTATATATATTCAAAAGCCTAGAAATTCAATTGGGCATTTGTCAATTGCCGAAGTCGGCCTGTGAGATTTTTTCCTCTCCATTCACATCATATGGGAGTTCACTAGATGTGGGCTGCGGGAAAAAACGGAACTACTGATTCTTTCAATCTGTTTTATGTTAATTGGAAATTGAAAGGTCTCACGGCTCTATTCGGACACACACGCAGCTTTACCGCCGCTTGCATCGGCGGTAAACTGGCGTTTTCCAGTTTTCCTCCACTCTGAGAGGAGGAAAACTGGAAATTGCAGCTTTACCGCCGCTCTCGTCGGCGGTAAAGTGGACCTCCCAGTTTTCCTCCGCTCTGAGAGGAGGAAAACTGGCAATTGCAGCTTTACCGCCGCTCCCATCGGCGGTAAAGTCGGTTTTCCAGTTTTCCTCCGCTCTGAGAGGAGGAAAACTGGAAATTGCACTTATGCTGCGGGTACATGTCTCGGAAATCATTCAATCCGATTTTTTAATCCTCTTTTCCCTTCTTTTGCTTGTTGTTGGGCCATGGGCCGGGGCGTAGTTCCACAAAATGAAGGATGGACATGTGTGAATAACAATTGGGTGAAATAATTTCAAATCACGACAAAACCACAATAAGTCGAATGTCTCTCGTAATTGCCCTTCACTTTACTTAACAAGCGAAGTAAGCTAACCAGAACCGTTACCTTAAAAAACCAGAGATCCCGGTATCTACGATTGAGAATATAAGTGAGACCGGCAAAATCTTCATTTCAACATGACAACCAGAAAGAAAACATCCTACACTCGCAAGCATTCCCTAGTAGTCGATACATCGCTGCTTTTCTGTGCATGTGAACAACTATGGGGTGTTCTGCTGCGGTCCAAAGCTGTTATCGAGCTTGGCTTGACCAGTTCCATCAGTCCTACGGCCTGTTGTTCAGGTCCTGAGAATTTCCAAATCTAAGCTTGTAAAAAAAAAATAAAAAAAATAGGGTTTAGATGTTGATTGCAAGATTAGAAAATCAATTGTGTCATTGCCTCAGACTAGAAATGTGATAACGCTCAACGCTTTTAAAATTTCTCCCATACAAGTGTTCTCTTGCGTGGCCCCTAAGTTTGCATGGAATGGAATTTTTAAGAACCTATTATCAAGTGAATCACACCGATGATCGTTAAAGAGTACGAGTGATGCAAGATTTAAGGATGGAGCTGTAGACAGGGGCAAATCGCTTTAATAGAGTGATATCTCGGATTTTATTGTTTCATTATGGGGATGTTATTTGATGACCATTTATATATTTCTACTTCTATTTCCGGGCCAGTATATATATTCAAAAGCCTAGAAATTCAATTGGGCATTTGTCAATTGCCGAAGTCGGCCTGTGAGATTTTTTCCTCTCCATTCACATCATATGGGAGTTCACTAGATGTGGGCTGCGGGAAAAAACGGAACTACTGATTCTTTCAATCTGTTTTATGTTAATTGGAAATTGAAAGGTCTCACGGCTCTATTCGGACACACACGCAGCTTTACCGCCGCTTGCATCGGCGGTAAACTGGCGTTTTCCAGTTTTCCTCCACTCTGAGAGGAGGAAAACTGGAAATTGCAGCTTTACCGCCGCTCTCGTCGGCGGTAAAGTGGACCTCCCAGTTTTCCTCCGCTCTGAGAGGAGGAAAACTGGCAATTGCAGCTTTACCGCCGCTCCCATCGGCGGTAAAGTCGGTTTTCCAGTTTTCCTCCGCTCTGAGAGGAGGAAAACTGGAAATTGCACTTATGCTGCGGGTACATGTCTCGGAAATCATTCAATCCGATTTTTTAATCCTCTTTTCCCTTCTTTTGCTTGTTGTTGGGCCATGGGCCGGGGCGTAGTTCCACAAAATGAAGGATGGACATGTGTGAATAACAATTGGGTGAAATAATTTCAAATCACGACAAAACCACAATAAGTCGAATGTCTCTCGTAATTGCCCTTCACTTTACTTAACAAGCGAAGTAAGCTAACCAGAACCGTTACCTTAAAAAACCAGAGATCCCGGTATCTACGATTGAGAATATAAGTGAGACCGGCAAAATCTTCATTTCAACATGACAACCAGAAAGAAAACATCCTACACTCGCAAGCATTCCCTAGTAGTCGATACATCGCTGCTTTTCTGTGCATGTGAACAACTATGGGGTGTTCTGCTGCGGTCCAAAGCTGTTATCGAGCTTGGCTTGACCAGTTCCATCAGTCCTAGGGCCTGTTGTTCAGGTCCTGAGAATTTCCAAATCTAAGCTTGTAAAAAAAAAAAAAAAAAATAGGGTTTAGATGTTGATTGCAAGATTACAAAATCAATTGTGTCATTGCCTCAGAGTAGAAATGTGATAACGCTCAACGCTTTTAAAATTTCTCCCATACAAGTGTTCTCTTGCGTGGCCCCTAAGTTTGCATGGAATGGAATTTTTAAGAACCTATTATCAAGTGAATCACACCGATGATCGTTAAAGAGTACGAGTGATGCAAGATTTAAGGATGGAGCTGTAGACAGGGGCAAATCGCTTTAATAGAGTGATATCTCGGATTTTATTGTTTCATTATGGGGATGTTATTTGATGACCATTTATATATTTCTACTTCTATTTCCGGGCCAGTATATATATTCAAAAGCCTAGAAATTCAATTGGGCATTTGTCAATTGCCGAAGTCGGCCTGTGAGATTTTTTCCTCTCCATTCACATCATATGGGAGTTCACTAGATGTGGGCTGCGGGAAAAAACGGAACTACTGATTCTTTCAATCTGTTTTATGTTAATTGGAAATTGAAAGGTCTCACGGCTCTATTCGGACACACACGCAGCTTTACCGCCGCTTGCATCGGCGGTAAACTGGCGTTTTCCAGTTTTCCTCCACTCTGAGAGGAGGAAAACTGGAAATTGCAGCTTTACCGCCGCTCTCGTCGGCGGTAAAGTGGACCTCCCAGTTTTCCTCCGCTCTGAGAGGAGGAAAACTGGCAATTGCAGCTTTACCGCCGCTCCCATCGGCGGTAAAGTCGGTTTTCCAGTTTTCCTCCGCTCTGAGAGGAGGAAAACTGGAAATTGCACTTATGCTGCGGGTACATGTCTCGGAAATCATTCAATCCGATTTTTTAATCCTCTTTTCCCTTCTTTTGCTTGTTGTTGGGCCATGGGCCGGGGCGTAGTTCCACAAAATGAAGGATGGACATGTGTGAATAACAATTGGGTGAAATAATTTCAAATCACGACAAAACCACAATAAGTCGAATGTCTCTCGTAATTGCCCTTCACTTTACTTAACAAGCGAAGTAAGCTAACCAGAACCGTTACCTTAAAAAACCAGAGATCCCGGTATCTACGATTGAGAATATAAGTGAGACCGGCAAAATCTTCATTTCAACATGACAACCAGAAAGAAAACATCCTACACTCGCAAGCATTCCCTAGTAGTCGATACATCGCTGCTTTTCTGTGCATGTGAACAACTATGGGGTGTTCTGCTGCGGTCCAAAGCTGTTATCGAGCTTGGCTTGACCAGTTCCATCAGTCCTACGGCCTGTTGTTCAGGTCCTGAGAATTTCCAAATCTAAGCTTGTAAAAAAAAAATAAAAAAAATAGGGTTTAGATGTTGATTGCAAGATTAGAAAATCAATTGTGTCATTGCCTCAGACTAGAAATGTGATAACGCTCAACGCTTTTAAAATTTCTCCCATACAAGTGTTCTCTTGCGTGGCCCCTAAGTTTGCATGGAATGGAATTTTTAAGAACCTATTATCAAGTGAATCACACCGATGATCGTTAAAGAGTACGAGTGATGCAAGATTTAAGGATGGAGCTGTAGACAGGGGCAAATCGCTTTAATAGAGTGATATCTCGGATTTTATTGTTTCATTATGGGGATGTTATTTGATGACCATTTATATATTTCTACTTCTATTTCCGGGCCAGTATATATATTCAAAAGCCTAGAAATTCAATTGGGCATTTGTCAATTGCCGAAGTCGGCCTGTGAGATTTTTTCCTCTCCATTCACATCATATGGGAGTTCACTAGATGTGGGCTGCGGGAAAAAACGGAACTACTGATTCTTTCAATCTGTTTTATGTTAATTGGAAATTGAAAGGTCTCACGGCTCTATTCGGACACACACGCAGCTTTACCGCCGCTTGCATCGGCGGTAAACTGGCGTTTTCCAGTTTTCCTCCACTCTGAGAGGAGGAAAACTGGAAATTGCAGCTTTACCGCCGCTCTCGTCGGCGGTAAAGTGGACCTCCCAGTTTTCCTCCGCTCTGAGAGGAGGAAAACTGGCAATTGCAGCTTTACCGCCGCTCCCATCGGCGGTAAAGTCGGTTTTCCAGTTTTCCTCCGCTCTGAGAGGAGGAAAACTGGAAATTGCACTTATGCTGCGGGTACATGTCTCGGAAATCATTCAATCCGATTTTTTAATCCTCTTTTCCCTTCTTTTGCTTGTTGTTGGGCCATGGGCCGGGGCGTAGTTCCACAAAATGAAGGATGGACATGTGTGAATAACAATTGGGTGAAATAATTTCAAATCACGACAAAACCACAATAAGTCGAATGTCTCTCGTAATTGCCCTTCACTTTACTTAACAAGCGAAGTAAGCTAACCAGAACCGTTACCTTAAAAAACCAGAGATCCCGGTATCTACGATTGAGAATATAAGTGAGACCGGCAAAATCTTCATTTCAACATGACAACCAGAAAGAAAACATCCTACACTCGCAAGCATTCCCTAGTAGTCGATACATCGCTGCTTTTCTGTGCATGTGAACAACTATGGGGTGTTCTGCTGCGGTCCAAAGCTGTTATCGAGCTTGGCTTGACCAGTTCCATCAGTCCTAGGGCCTGTTGTTCAGGTCCTGAGAATTTCCAAATCTAAGCTTGTAAAAAAAAAAAAAAAAAATAGGGTTTAGATGTTGATTGCAAGATTACAAAATCAATTGTGTCATTGCCTCAGAGTAGAAATGTGATAACGCTCAACGCTTTTAAAATTTCTCCCATACAAGTGTTCTCTTGCGTGGCCCCTAAGTTTGCATGGAATGGAATTTTTAAGAACCTATTATCAAGTGAATCACACCGATGATCGTTAAAGAGTACGAGTGATGCAAGATTTAAGGATGGAGCTGTAGACAGGGGCAAATCGCTTTAATAGAGTGATATCTCGGATTTTATTGTTTCATTATGGGGATGTTATTTGATGACCATTTATATATTTCTACTTCTATTTCCGGGCCAGTATATATATTCAAAAGCCTAGAAATTCAATTGGGCATTTGTCAATTGCCGAAGTCGGCCTGTGAGATTTTTTCCTCTCCATTCACATCATATGGGAGTTCACTAGATGTGGGCTGCGGGAAAAAACGGAACTACTGATTCTTTCAATCTGTTTTATGTTAATTGGAAATTGAAAGGTCTCACGGCTCTATTCGGACACACACGCAGCTTTACCGCCGCTTGCATCGGCGGTAAACTGGCGTTTTCCAGTTTTCCTCCACTCTGAGAGGAGGAAAACTGGAAATTGCAGCTTTACCGCCGCTCTCGTCGGCGGTAAAGTGGACCTCCCAGTTTTCCTCCGCTCTGAGAGGAGGAAAACTGGCAATTGCAGCTTTACCGCCGCTCCCATCGGCGGTAAAGTCGGTTTTCCAGTTTTCCTCCGCTCTGAGAGGAGGAAAACTGGAAATTGCACTTATGCTGCGGGTACATGTCTCGGAAATCATTCAATCCGATTTTTTAATCCTCTTTTCCCTTCTTTTGCTTGTTGTTGGGCCATGGGCCGGGGCGTAGTTCCACAAAATGAAGGATGGACATGTGTGAATAACAATTGGGTGAAATAATTTCAAATCACGACAAAACCACAATAAGTCGAATGTCTCTCGTAATTGCCCTTCACTTTACTTAACAAGCGAAGTAAGCTAACCAGAACCGTTACCTTAAAAAACCAGAGATCCCGGTATCTACGATTGAGAATATAAGTGAGACCGGCAAAATCTTCATTTCAACATGACAACCAGAAAGAAAACATCCTACACTCGCAAGCATTCCCTAGTAGTCGATACATCGCTGCTTTTCTGTGCATGTGAACAACTATGGGGTGTTCTGCTGCGGTCCAAAGCTGTTATCGAGCTTGGCTTGACCAGTTCCATCAGTCCTAGGGCCTGTTGTTCAGGTCCTGAGAATTTCCAAATCTAAGCTTGTAAAAAAAAAAAAAAAAAAATAGGGTTTAGATGTTGATTGCAAGATTACAAAATCAATTGTGTCATTGCCTCAGAGTAGAAATGTGATAACGCTCAACGCTTTTAAAATTTCTCCCATACAAGTGTTCTCTTGCGTGGCCCCTAAGTTTGCATGGAATGGAATTTTTAAGAACCTATTATCAAGTGAATCACACCGATGATCGTTAAAGAGTACGAGTGATGCAAGATTTAAGGATGGAGCTGTAGACAGGGGCAAATCGCTTTAATAGAGTGATATCTCGGATTTTATTGTTTCATTATGGGGATGTTATTTGATGACCATTTATATATTTCTACTTCTATTTCCGGGCCAGTATATATATTCAAAAGCCTAGAAATTCAATTGGGCATTTGTCAATTGCCGAAGTCGGCCTGTGAGATTTTTTCCTCTCCATTCACATCATATGGGAGTTCACTAGATGTGGGCTGCGGGAAAAAACGGAACTACTGATTCTTTCAATCTGTTTTATGTTAATTGGAAATTGAAAGGTCTCACGGCTCTATTCGGACACACACGCAGCTTTACCGCCGCTTGCATCGGCGGTAAACTGGCGTTTTCCAGTTTTCCTCCACTCTGAGAGGAGGAAAACTGGAAATTGCAGCTTTACCGCCGCTCTCGTCGGCGGTAAAGTGGACCTCCCAGTTTTCCTCCGCTCTGAGAGGAGGAAAACTGGCAATTGCAGCTTTACCGCCGCTCCCATCGGCGGTAAAGTCGGTTTTCCAGTTTTCCTCCGCTCTGAGAGGAGGAAAACTGGAAATTGCACTTATGCTGCGGGTACATGTCTCGGAAATCATTCAATCCGATTTTTTAATCCTCTTTTCCCTTCTTTTGCTTGTTGTTGGGCCATGGGCCGGGGCGTAGTTCCACAAAATGAAGGATGGACATGTGTGAATAACAATTGGGTGAAATAATTTCAAATCACGACAAAACCACAATAAGTCGAATGTCTCTCGTAATTGCCCTTCACTTTACTTAACAAGCGAAGTAAGCTAACCAGAACCGTTACCTTAAAAAACCAGAGATCCCGGTATCTACGATTGAGAATATAAGTGAGACCGGCAAAATCTTCATTTCAACATGACAACCAGAAAGAAAACATCCTACACTCGCAAGCATTCCCTAGTAGTCGATACATCGCTGCTTTTCTGTGCATGTGAACAACTATGGGGTGTTCTGCTGCGGTCCAAAGCTGTTATCGAGCTTGGCTTGACCAGTTCCATCAGTCCTAGGGCCTGTTGTTCAGGTCCTGAGAATTTCCAAATCTAAGCTTGTAAAAAAAAAAAAAAAAAATAGGGTTTAGATGTTGATTGCAAGATTACAAAATCAATTGTGTCATTGCCTCAGAGTAGAAATGTGATAACGCTCAACGCTTTTAAAATTTCTCCCATACAAGTGTTCTCTTGCGTGGCCCCTAAGTTTGCATGGAATGGAATTTTTAAGAACCTATTATCAAGTGAATCACACCGATGATCGTTAAAGAGTACGAGTGATGCAAGATTTAAGGATGGAGCTGTAGACAGGGGCAAATCGCTTTAATAGAGTGATATCTCGGATTTTATTGTTTCATTATGGGGATGTTATTTGATGACCATTTATATATTTCTACTTCTATTTCCGGGCCAGTATATATATTCAAAAGCCTAGAAATTCAATTGGGCATTTGTCAATTGCCGAAGTCGGCCTGTGAGATTTTTTCCTCTCCATTCACATCATATGGGAGTTCACTAGATGTGGGCTGCGGGAAAAAACGGAACTACTGATTCTTTCAATCTGTTTTATGTTAATTGGAAATTGAAAGGTCTCACGGCTCTATTCGGACACACACGCAGCTTTACCGCCGCTTGCATCGGCGGTAAACTGGCGTTTTCCAGTTTTCCTCCACTCTGAGAGGAGGAAAACTGGAAATTGCAGCTTTACCGCCGCTCTCGTCGGCGGTAAAGTGGACCTCCCAGTTTTCCTCCGCTCTGAGAGGAGGAAAACTGGCAATTGCAGCTTTACCGCCGCTCCCATCGGCGGTAAAGTCGGTTTTCCAGTTTTCCTCCGCTCTGAGAGGAGGAAAACTGGAAATTGCACTTATGCTGCGGGTACATGTCTCGGAAATCATTCAATCCGATTTTTTAATCCTCTTTTCCCTTCTTTTGCTTGTTGTTGGGCCATGGGCCGGGGCGTAGTTCCACAAAATGAAGGATGGACATGTGTGAATAACAATTGGGTGAAATAATTTCAAATCACGACAAAACCACAATAAGTCGAATGTCTCTCGTAATTGCCCTTCACTTTACTTAACAAGCGAAGTAAGCTAACCAGAACCGTTACCTTAAAAAACCAGAGATCCCGGTATCTACGATTGAGAATATAAGTGAGACCGGCAAAATCTTCATTTCAACATGACAACCAGAAAGAAAACATCCTACACTCGCAAGCATTCCCTAGTAGTCGATACATCGCTGCTTTTCTGTGCATGTGAACAACTATGGGGTGTTCTGCTGCGGTCCAAAGCTGTTATCGAGCTTGGCTTGACCAGTTCCATCAGTCCTAGGGCCTGTTGTTCAGGTCCTGAGAATTTCCAAATCTAAGCTTGTAAAAAAAAAAAAAAAAAAATAGGGTTTAGATGTTGATTGCAAGATTACAAAATCAATTGTGTCATTGCCTCAGAGTAGAAATGTGATAACGCTCAACGCTTTTAAAATTTCTCCCATACAAGTGTTCTCTTGCGTGGCCCCTAAGTTTGCATGGAATGGAATTTTTAAGAACCTATTATCAAGTGAATCACACCGATGATCGTTAAAGAGTACGAGTGATGCAAGATTTAAGGATGGAGCTGTAGACAGGGGCAAATCGCTTTAATAGAGTGATATCTCGGATTTTATTGTTTCATTATGGGGATGTTATTTGATGACCATTTATATATTTCTACTTCTATTTCCGGGCCAGTATATATATTCAAAAGCCTAGAAATTCAATTGGGCATTTGTCAATTGCCGAAGTCGGCCTGTGAGATTTTTTCCTCACCATTCACATCATATGGGAGTTCACTAGATGTGGGCTGCGGGAAAAAACGGAACTACTGATTCTTTCAATCTGTTTTATGTTAATTGGAAATTGAAAGGTCTCACGGCTCTATTCGGACACACACGCAGCTTTACCGCCGCTTGCATCGGCGGTAAACTGGCGTTTTCCAGTTTTCCTCCACTCTGAGAGGAGGAAAACTGGAAATTGCAGCTTTACCGCCGCTCTCGTCGGCGGTAAAGTGGACCTCCCAGTTTTCCTCCGCTCTGAGAGGAGGAAAACTGGCAATTGCAGCTTTACCGCCGCTCCCATCGGCGGTAAAGTCGGTTTTCCAGTTTTCCTCCGCTCTGAGAGGAGGAAAACTGGAAATTGCACTTATGCTGCGGGTACATGTCTCGGAAATCATTCAATCCGATTTTTTAATCCTCTTTTCCCTTCTTTTGCTTGTTGTTGGGCCATGGGCCGGGGTGTAGTTCCACAAAATGAAGGATGGACATGTGTGAATAACAATTGGGTGAAATAATTTCAAATCACGACAAAACCACAATAAGTCGAATGTCTCTCGTAATTGCCCTTCACTTTACTTAACAAGCGAAGTAAGCTAACCAGAACCGTTACCTTAAAAAACCAGAGATCCCGGTATCTACGATTGAGAATATAAGTGAGACCGGCAAAATCTTCATTTCAACATGACAACCAGAAAGAAAACATCCTACACTCGCAAGCATTCCCTAGTAGTCGATACATCGCTGCTTTTCTGTGCATGTGAACAACTATGGGGTGTTCTGCTGCGGTCCAAAGCTGTTATCGAGCTTGGCTTGACCAGTTCCATCAGTCCTAGGGCCTGTTGTTCAGGTCCTGAGAATTTCCAAATCTAAGCTTGTAAGAAAAAAAAAAAAAAATAGGGTTTAGATGTTGATTGCAAGATTACAAAATCAATTGTGTCATTGCCTCAGAGTAGAAATGTGATAACGCTCAACGCTTTTAAAATTTCTCCCATACAAGTGTTCTCTTGCGTGGCCCCTAAGTTTGCATGGAATGGAATTTTTAAGAACCTATTATCAAGTGAATCACACCGATGATCGTTAAAGAGTACGAGTGATGCAAGATTTAAGGATGGAGCTGTAGACAGGGGCAAATCGCTTTAATAGAGTGATATCTCGGATTTTATTGTTTCATTATGGGGATGTTATTTGATGACCATTTATATATTTCTACTTCTATTTCCGGGCCAGTATATATATTCAAAAGCCTAGAAATTCAATTGGGCATTTGTCAATTGCCGAAGTCGGCCTGTGAGATTTTTTCCTCTCCATTCACATCATATGGGAGTTCACTAGATGTGGGCTGCGGGAAAAAACGGAACTACTGATTCTTTCAATCTGTTTTATGTTAATTGGAAATTGAAAGGTCTCACGGCTCTATTCGGACACACACGCAGCTTTACCGCCGCTTGCATCGGCGGTAAACTGGCGTTTTCCAGTTTTCCTCCACTCTGAGAGGAGGAAAACTGGAAATTGCAGCTTTACCGCCGCTCTCGTCGGCGGTAAAGTGGACCTCCCAGTTTTCCTCCGCTCTGAGAGGAGGAAAACTGGCAATTGCAGCTTTACCGCCGCTCCCATCGGCGGTAAAGTCGGTTTTCCAGTTTTCCTCCGCTCTGAGAGGAGGAAAACTGGAAATTGCACTTATGCTGCGGGTACATGTCTCGGAAATCATTCAATCCGATTTTTTAATCCTCTTTTCCCTTCTTTTGCTTGTTGTTGGGCCATGGGCCGGGGCGTAGTTCCACAAAATGAAGGATGGACATGTGTGAATAACAATTGGGTGAAATAATTTCAAATCACGACAAAACCACAATAAGTCGAATGTCTCTCGTAATTGCCCTTCACTTTACTTAACAAGCGAAGTAAGCTAACCAGAACCGTTACCTTAAAAAACCAGAGATCCCGGTATCTACGATTGAGAATATAAGTGAGACCGGCAAAATCTTCATTTCAACATGACAACCAGAAAGAAAACATCCTACACTCGCAAGCATTCCCTAGTAGTCGATACATCGCTGCTTTTCTGTGCATGTGAACAACTATGGGGTGTTCTGCTGCGGTCCAAAGCTGTTATCGAGCTTGGCTTGACCAGTTCCATCAGTCCTAGGGCCTGTTGTTCAGGTCCGGAGAATTTCCAAATCTAAGCTTGTAAAAAAAAAAAAAAAAAAATAGGGTTTAGATGTTGATTGCAAGATTACAAAATCGATTGTGTCATTGCCTCAGAGTAGAAATGTGATAACGCTCAACGCTTTTAAAATTTCTCCCATACAAGTGTTCTCTTGCGTGGCCCCTAAGTTTGCATGGAATGGAATTTTTAAGAACCTATTATCAAGTGAATCACACCGATGATCGTTAAAGAGTACGAGTGATGCAAGATTTAAGGATGGAGCTGTAGACAGGGGCAAATCGCTTTAATAGAGTGATATCTCGGATTTTATTGTTTCATTATGGGGATGTTATTTGATGACCATTTATATATTTCTACTTCTATTTCCGGGCCAGTATATATATTCAAAAGCCTAGAAATTCAATTGGGCATTTGTCAATTGCCGAAGTCGGCCTGTGAGATTTTTTCCTCTCCATTCACATCATATGGGAGTTCACTAGATGTGGGCTGCGGGAAAAAACGGAACTACTGATTCTTTCAATCTGTTTTATGTTAATTGGAAATTGAAAGGTCTCACGGCTCTATTCGGACACACACGCAGCTTTACCGCCGCTTGCATCGGCGGTAAACTGGCGTTTTCCAGTTTTCCTCCACTCTGAGAGGAGGAAAACTGGAAATTGCAGCTTTACCGCCGCTCTCGTCGGCGGTAAAGTGGACCTCCCAGTTTTCCTCCGCTCTGAGAGGAGGAAAACTGGCAATTGCAGCTTTACCGCCGCTCCCATCGGCGGTAAAGTCGGTTTTCCAGTTTTCCTCCGCTCTGAGAGGAGGAAAACTGGAAATTGCACTTATGCTGCGGGTACATGTCTCGGAAATCATTCAATCCGATTTTTTAATCCTCTTTTCCCTTCTTTTGCTTGTTGTTGGGCCATGGGCCGGGGCGTAGTTCCACAAAATGAAGGATGGACATGTGTGAATAACAATTGGGTGAAATAATTTCAAATCACGACAAAACCACAATAAGTCGAATGTCTCTCGTAATTGCCCTTCACTTTACTTAACAAGCGAAGTAAGCTAACCAGAACCGTTACCTTAAAAAACCAGAGATCCCGGTATCTACGATTGAGAATATAAGTGAGACCGGCAAAATCTTCATTTCAACATGACAACCAGAAAGAAAACATCCTACACTCGCAAGCATTCCCTAGTAGTCGATACATCGCTGCTTTTCTGTGCATGTGAACAACTATGGGGTGTTCTGCTGCGGTCCAAAGCTGTTATCGAGCTTGGCTTGACCAGTTCCATCAGTCCTAGGGCCTGTTGTTCAGGTCCTGAGAATTTCCAAATCTAAGCTTGTAAAAAAAAAAAAAAAAAAAAGGGTTTAGATGTTGATTGCAAGATTACAAAATCAATTGTGTCATTGCCTCAGAGTAGAAATGTGATAACGCTCAACGCTTTTAAAATTTCTCCCATACAAGTGTTCTCTTGCGTGGCCCCTAAGTTTGCATGGAATGGAATTTTTAAGAACCTATTATCAAGTGAATCACACCGATGATCGTTAAAGAGTACGAGTGATGCAAGATTTAAGGATGGAGCTGTAGACAGGGGCAAATCGCTTTAATAGAGTGATATCTCGGATTTTATTGTTTCATTATGGGGATGTTATTTGATGACCATTTATATATTTCTACTTCTATTTCCGGGCCAGTATATATATTCAAAAGCCTAGAAATTCAATTGGGCATTTGTCAATTGCCGAAGTCGGCCTGTGAGATTTTTTCCTCTCCATTCACATCATATGGGAGTTCACTAGATGTGGGCTGCGGGAAAAAACGGAACTACTGATTCTTTCAATCTGTTTTATGTTAATTGGAAATTGAAAGGTCTCACGGCTCTATTCGGACACACACGCAGCTTTACCGCCGCTTGCATCGGCGGTAAACTGGCGTTTTCCAGTTTTCCTCCACTCTGAGAGGAGGAAAACTGGAAATTGCAGCTTTACCGCCGCTCTCGTCGGCGGTAAAGTGGACCTCCCAGTTTTCCTCCGCTCTGAGAGGAGGAAAACTGGCAATTGCAGCTTTACCGCCGCTCCCATCGGCGGTAAAGTCGGTTTTCCAGTTTTCCTCCGCTCTGAGAGGAGGAAAACTGGAAATTGCACTTATGCTGCGGGTACATGTCTCGGAAATCATTCAATCCGATTTTTTAATCCTCTTTTCCCTTCTTTTGCTTGTTGTTGGGCCATGGGCCGGGGCGTAGTTCCACAAAATGAAGGATGGACATGTGTGAATAACAATTGGGTGAAATAATTTCAAATCACGACAAAACCACAATAAGTCGAATGTCTCTCGTAATTGCCCTTCACTTTACTTAACAAGCGAAGTAAGCTAACCAGAACCGTTACCTTAAAAAACCAGAGATCCCGGTATCTACGATTGAGAATATAAGTGAGACCGGCAAAATCTTCATTTCAACATGACAACCAGAAAGAAAACATCCTACACTCGCAAGCATTCCCTAGTAGTCGATACATCGCTGCTTTTCTGTGCATGTGAACAACTATGGGGTGTTCTGCTGCGGTCCAAAGCTGTTATCGAGCTTGGCTTGACCAGTTCCATCAGTCCTAGGGCCTGTTGTTCAGGTCCGGAGAATTTCCAAATCTAAGCTTGTAAAAAAAAAAAAAAAAAATAGGGTTTAGATGTTGATTGCAAGATTACAAAATCGATTGTGTCATTGCCTCAGAGTAGAAATGTGATAACGCTCAACGCTTTTAAAATTTCTCCCATACAAGTGTTCTCTTGCGTGGCCCCTAAGTTTGCATGGAATGGAATTTTTAAGAACCTATTATCAAGTGAATCACACCGATGATCGTTAAAGAGTACGAGTGATGCAAGATTTAAGGATGGAGCTGTAGACAGGGGCAAATCGCTTTAACAGAGTGATATCTCGGATTTTATTGTTTCATTATGGGGATGTTATTTGATGACCATTTATATATTTCTACTTCTATTT
The DNA here is from genome assembly GCA_029852735.1 of Persea americana. NCBI lineage: Eukaryota > Viridiplantae > Streptophyta > Magnoliopsida > Laurales > Lauraceae > Persea > Persea americana. Next base: position 8,103,328 of record CM056812.1, read on the forward strand.
CCGGGCCAGTATATATATTCAAAAGCCTAGAAATTCAATTGGGCATTTGTCAATTGCCGAAGTCGGCCTGTGAGATTTTTTCCTCTCCATTCACATCATATGGGAGTTCACTAGATGTGGGCTGCGGGAAAAAACGGAACTACTGATTCTTTCAATCTGTTTTATGTTAATTGGAAATTGAAAGGTCTCACGGCTCTATTCGGACACACACGCAGCTTTACCGCCGCTTGCATCGGCGGTAAACTGGCGTTTTCCAGTTTTCCTCCACTCTGAGAGGAGGAAAACTGGAAATTGCAGCTTTACCGCCGCTCTCGTCGGCGGTAAAGTGGACCTCCCAGTTTTCCTCCGCTCTGAGAGGAGGAAAACTGGCAATTGCAGCTTTACCGCCGCTCCCATCGGCGGTAAAGTCGGTTTTCCAGTTTTCCTCCGCTCTGAGAGGAGGAAAACTGGAAATTGCACTTATGCTGCGGGTACATGTCTCGGAAATCATTCAATCCGATTTTTTAATCCTCTTTTCCCTTCTTTTGCTTGTTGTTGGGCCATGGGCCGGGGCGTAGTTCCACAAAATGAAGGATGGACATGTGTGAATAACAATTGGGTGAAATAATTTCAAATCACGACAAAACCACAATAAGTCGAATGTCTCTCGTAATTGCCCTTCACTTTACTTAACAAGCGAAGTAAGCTAACCAGAACCGTTACCTTAAAAAACCAGAGATCCCGGTATCTACGATTGAGAATATAAGTGAGACCGGCAAAATCTTCATTTCAACATGACAACCAGAAAGAAAACATCCTATACTCGCAAGCATTCCCTAGTAGTCGATACATCGCTGCTTTTCTGTGCATGTGAACAACTATGGGGTGTTCTGCTGCGGTCCAAAGCTGTTATCGAGCTTGGCTTGACCAGTTCCATCAGTCCTAGGGCCTGTTGTTCAGGTCCTGAGAATTTCCAAATCTAAGCTTGTAAAAAAAAAAAAAAAAAATAGGGTTTAGATGTTGATTGCAAGATTACAAAATCGATTGTGTCATTGCCTCAGAGTAGAAATGTGATAACGCTCAACGCTTTTAAAATTTCTCCCATACAAGTGTTCTCTTGCGTGGCCCCTAAGTTTGCATGGAATGGAATTTTTAAGAACCTATTATCAAGTGAATCACACCGATGATCGTTAAAGAGTACGAGTGATGCAAGATTTAAGGATGGAGCTGTAGACAGGGGCAAATCGCTTTAACAGAGTGATATCTCGGATTTTATTGTTTCATTATGGGGATGTTATTTGATGACCATTTATATATTTCTACTTCTATTTCCGGGCCAGTATATATATTCAAAAGCCTAGAAATTCAATTGGGCATTTGTCAATTGCCGAAGTCGGCCTGTGAGATTTTTTCCTCTCCATTCACATCATATGGGAGTTCACTAGATGTGGGCTGCGGGAAAAAACGGAACTACTGATTCTTTCAATCTGTTTTATGTTAATTGGAAATTGAAAGGTCTCACGGCTCTATTCGGACACACACGCAGCTTTACCGCCGCTTGCATCGGCGGTAAACTGGCGTTTTCCAGTTTTCCTCCACTCTGAGAGGAGGAAAACTGGAAATTGCAGCTTTACCGCCGCTCTCGTCGGCGGTAAAGTGGACCTCCCAGTTTTCCTCCGCTCTGAGAGGAGGAAAACTGGCAATTGCAGCTTTACCGCCGCTCCCATCGGCGGTAAAGTCGGTTTTCCAGTTTTCCTCCGCTCTGAGAGGAGGAAAACTGGAAATTGCACTTATGCTGCGGGTACATGTCTCGGAAATCATTCAATCCGATTTTTTAATCCTCTTTTCCCTTCTTTTGCTTGTTGTTGGGCCATGGGCCGGGGCGTAGTTCCACAAAATGAAGGATGGACATGTGTGAATAACAATTGGGTGAAATAATTTCAAATCACGACAAAACCACAATAAGTCGAATGTCTCTCGTAATTGCCCTTCACTTTACTTAACAAGCGAAGTAAGCTAACCAGAACCGTTACCTTAAAAAACCAGAGATCCCGGTATCTACGATTGAGAATATAAGTGAGACCGGCAAAATCTTCATTTCAACATGACAACCAGAAAGAAAACATCCTACACTCGCAAGCATTCCCTAGTAGTCGATACATCGCTGCTTTTCTGTGCATGTGAACAACTATGGGGTGTTCTGCTGCGGTCCAAAGCTGTTATCGAGCTTGGCTTGACCAGTTCCATCAGTCCTAGGGCCTGTTGTTCAGGTCCGGAGAATTTCCAAATCTAAGCTTGTAAAAAAAAAAAAAAAAAATAGGGTTTAGATGTTGATTGCAAGATTACAAAATCGATTGTGTCATTGCCTCAGAGTAGAAATGTGATAACGCTCAACGCTTTTAAAATTTCTCCCATACAAGTGTTCTCTTGCGTGGCCCCTAAGTTTGCATGGAATGGAATTTTTAAGAACCTATTATCAAGTGAATCACACCGATGATCGTTAAAGAGTACGAGTGATGCAAGATTTAAGGATGGAGCTGTAGACAGGGGCAAATCGCTTTAACAGAGTGATATCTCGGATTTTATTGTTTCATTATGGGGATGTTATTTGATGACCATTTATATATTTCTACTTCTATTTCCGGGCCAGTATATATATTCAAAAGCCTAGAAATTCAATTGGGCATTTGTCAATTGCCGAAGTCGGCCTGTGAGATTTTTTCCTCTCCATTCACATCATATGGGAGTTCACTAGATGTGGGCTGCGGGAAAAAACGGAACTACTGATTCTTTCAATCTGTTTTATGTTAATTGGAAATTGAAAGGTCTCACGGCTCTATTCGGACACACACGCAGCTTTACCGCCGCTTGCATCGGCGGTAAACTGGCGTTTTCCAGTTTTCCTCCACTCTGAGAGGAGGAAAACTGGAAATTGCAGCTTTACCGCCGCTCTCGTCGGCGGTAAAGTGGACCTCCCAGTTTTCCTCCGCTCTGAGAGGAGGAAAACTGGCAATTGCAGCTTTACCGCCGCTCCCATCGGCGGTAAAGTCGGTTTTCCAGTTTTCCTCCGCTCTGAGAGGAGGAAAACTGGAAATTGCACTTATGCTGCGGGTACATGTCTCGGAAATCATTCAATCCGATTTTTTAATCCTCTTTTCCCTTCTTTTGCTTGTTGTTGGGCCATGGGCCGGGGCGTAGTTCCACAAAATGAAGGATGGACATGTGTGAATAACAATTGGGTGAAATAATTTCAAATCACGACAAAACCACAATAAGTCGAATGTCTCTCGTAATTGCCCTTCACTTTACTTAACAAGCGAAGTAAGCTAACCAGAACCGTTACCTTAAAAAACCAGAGATCCCGGTATCTACGATTGAGAATATAAGTGAGACCGGCAAAATCTTCATTTCAACATGACAACCAGAAAGAAAACATCCTATACTCGCAAGCATTCCCTAGTAGTCGATACATCGCTGCTTTTCTGTGCATGTGAACAACTATGGGGTGTTCTGCTGCGGTCCAAAGCTGTTATCGAGCTTGGCTTGACCAGTTCCATCAGTCCTAGGGCCTGTTGTTCAGGTCCTGAGAATTTCCAAATCTAAGCTTGTAAAAAAAAAAAAAAAAAATAGGGTTTAGATGTTGATTGCAAGATTACAAAATCGATTGTGTCATTGCCTCAGAGTAGAAATGTGATAACGCTCAACGCTTTTAAAATTTCTCCCATACAAGTGTTCTCTTGCGTGGCCCCTAAGTTTGCATGGAATGGAATTTTTAAGAACCTATTATCAAGTGAATCACACCGATGATCGTTAAAGAGTACGAGTGATGCAAGATTTAAGGATGGAGCTGTAGACAGGGGCAAATCGCTTTAACAGAGTGATATCTCGGATTTTATTGTTTCATTATGGGGATGTTATTTGATGACCATTTATATATTTCTACTTCTATTTCCGGGCCAGTATATATATTCAAAAGCCTAGAAATTCAATTGGGCATTTGTCAATTGCCGAAGTCGGCCTGTGAGATTTTTTCCTCTCCATTCACATCATATGGGAGTTCACTAGATGTGGGCTGCGGGAAAAAACGGAACTACTGATTCTTTCAATCTGTTTTATGTTAATTGGAAATTGAAAGGTCTCACGGCTCTATTCGGACACACACGCAGCTTTACCGCCGCTTGCATCGGCGGTAAACTGGCGTTTTCCAGTTTTCCTCCACTCTGAGAGGAGGAAAACTGGAAATTGCAGCTTTACCGCCGCTTTTGTCGGCGGTAAAGTGGACCTCCCAGTTTTCCTCCGCTCTGAGAGGAGGAAAACTGGCAATCGCAGCTTTACCGCCGCTCCCATCGGCGGTAAAGTCGGTTTTCCAGTCTTCCTCCGCTCTGAGAGGAGGAAAACTGGAAATTGCACTTATGCTGCGGGTACATGTCTCGAAAATCATTCAATCCGATTTTTTAATCCTCTTTTCTCTTCTTTTGCTTGTTGTTGGGCCATGGGCCGGGGCGTAGTTCCACAAAATGAAGGATGGACATGTGTGAATAACAATTGGGTGAAATAATTTCAAATCACGACAAAACCACAATAAGTCGAATGTCTCTCGTAATTGCCCTTCACTTTACTTAACAAGCGAAGTAAGCTAACCAGAACCGTTACCTTAAAAAACCAGAGATCCCGGTATCTACGATTGAGAATATAAGTGAGACCGGCAAAATCTTCATTTCAACATGACAACCAGAAAGAAAACATCCTACACTCGCAAGCATTCCCTAGTAGTCGATACATCGCTGCTTTTCTGTGCATGTGAACAACTATGGGGTGTTCTGCTGCGGTCCAAAGCTGTTATCGAGCTTGGCTTGACCAGTTCCATCAGTCCTAGGGCCTGTTGTTCAGGTCCTGAGAATTTCCAAATCTAAGCTTGTAAAAAAAAAAAAAAAAAATAGGGTTTAGATGTTGATTGCAAGATTACAAAATCAATTGTGTCATTGCCTCAGAGTAGAAATGTGATAACGCTCAATGCTTTTAAAATTTCTCCCATACAAGTGTTCTCTTGCGTGGCCCCTAAGTTTGCATGGAATGGAATTTTTAAGAACCTATTATCAAGTGAATCACACCGATGATCGTTAAAGAGTACGAGTGATGCAAGATTTAAGGATGGAGCTGTAGACAGGGGCAAATCGCTTTAATAGAGTGATATCTCGGATTTTATTGTTTCATTATGGGGATGTTATTTGATGACCATTTATATATTTCTACTTCTATTTCCGGGCCAGTATATATATTCAAAAGCCTAGAAATTCAATTGGGCATTTGTCAATTGCCGAAGTCGGCCTGTGAGATTTTTTCCTCTCCATTCACATCATATGGGAGTTCACTAGATGTGGGCTGCGGGAAAAAACGGAACTACTGATTCTTTCAATCTGTTTTATGTTAATTGGAAATTGAAAGGTCTCACGGCTCTATTCGGACACACACGCAGCTTTACCGCCGCTTGCATCGGCGGTAAACTGGCGTTTTCCAGTTTTCCTCCACTCTGAGAGGAGGAAAACTGGAAATTGCAGCTTTACCGCCGCTCTCGTCGGCGGTAAAGTGGACCTCCCAGTTTTCCTCCGCTCTGAGAGGAGGAAAACTGGCAATTGCAGCTTTACCGCCGCTCCCATCGGCGGTAAAGTCGGTTTTCCAGTTTTCCTCCGCTCTGAGAGGAGGAAAACTGGAAATTGCACTTATGCTGCGGGTACATGTCTCGGAAATCATTCATCCGATTTTTTAATCCTCTTTTCCCTTCTTTTGCTTGTTGTTGGGCCATGGGCCGGGGCGTAGTTCCACAAAATGAAGGATGGACATGTGTGAATAACAATTGGGTGAAATAATTTCAAATCACGACAAAACCACAATAAGTCGAATGTCTCTCGTAATTGCCCTTCACTTTACTTAACAAGCGAAGTAAGCTAACCAGAACCGTTACCTTAAAAAACCAGAGATCCCGGTATCTACGATTGAGAATATAAGTGAGACCGGCAAAATCTTCATTTCAACATGACAACCAGAAAGAAAACATCCTATACTCGCAAGCATTCCCTAGTAGTCGATACATCGCTGCTTTTCTGTGCATGTGAACAACTATGGGGTGTTCTGCTGCGGTCCAAAGCTGTTATCGAGCTTGGCTTGACCAGTTCCATCAGTCCTAGGGCCTGTTGTTCAGGTCCTGAGAATTTCCAAATCTAAGCTTGTAAAAAAAAAAAAAAAAAATAGGGTTTAGATGTTGATTGCAAGATTACAAAATCAATTGTGTCATTGCCTCAGAGTAGAAATGTGATAACGCTCAATGCTTTTAAAATTTCTCCCATACAAGTGTTCTCTTGCGTGGCCCCTAAGTTTGCATGGAATGGAATTTTTAAGAACCTATTATCAAGTGAATCACACCGATGATCGTTAAAGAGTACGAGTGATGCAAGATTTAAGGATGGAGCTGTAGACAGGGGCAAATCGCTTTAATAGAGTGATATCTCGGATTTTATTGTTTCATTATGGGGATGTTATTTGATGACCATTTATATATTTCTACTTCTATTTCCGGGCCAGTATATATATTCAAAAGCCTAGAAATTCAATTGGGCATTTGTCAATTGCCGAAGTCGGCCTGTGAGATTTTTTCCTCTCCATTCACATCATATGGGAGTTCACTAGATGTGGGCTGCGGGAAAAAACGGAACTACTGATTCTTTCAATCTGTTTTATGTTAATTGGAAATTGAAAGGTCTCACGGCTCTATTCGGACACACACGCAGCTTTACCGCCGCTTGCATCGGCGGTAAACTGGCGTTTTCCAGTTTTCCTCCACTCTGAGAGGAGGAAAACTGGAAATTGCAGCTTTACCGCCGCTCTCGTCGGCGGTAAAGTGGACCTCCCAGTTTTCCTCCGCTCTGAGAGGAGGAAAACTGGCAATTGCAGCTTTACCGCCGCTCCCATCGGCGGTAAAGTCGGTTTTCCAGTTTTCCTCCGCTCTGAGAGGAGGAAAACTGGAAATTGCACTTATGCTGCGGGTACATGTCTCGGAAATCATTCAATCCGATTTTTTAATCCTCTTTTCCCTTCTTTTGCTTGTTGTTGGGCCATGGGCCGGGGCGTAGTTCCACAAAATGAAGGATGGACATGTGTGAATAACAATTGGGTGAAATAATTTCAAATCACGACAAAACCACAATAAGTCGAATGTCTCTCGTAATTGCCCTTCACTTTACTTAACAAGCGAAGTAAGCTAACCAGAACCGTTACCTTAAAAAACCAGAGATCCCGGTATCTACGATTGAGAATATAAGTGAGACCGGCAAAATCTTCATTTCAACATGACAACCAGAAAGAAAACATCCTACACTCGCAAGCATTCCCTAGTAGTCGATACATCGCTGCTTTTCTGTGCATGTGAACAACTATGGGGTGTTCTGCTGCGGTCCAAAGCTGTTATCGAGCTTGGCTTGACCAGTTCCATCAGTCCTAGGGCCTGTTGTTCAGGTCCTGAGAATTTCCAAATCTAAGCTTGTAAAAAAAAAAAAAAAAAATAGGGTTTAGATGTTGATTGCAAGATTACAAAATCAATTGTGTCATTGCCTCAGAGTAGAAATGTGATAACGCTCAATGCTTTTAAAATTTCTCCCATACAAGTGTTCTCTTGCGTGGCCCCTAAGTTTGCATGGAATGGAATTTTTAAGAACCTATTATCAAGTGAATCACACCGATGATCGTTAAAGAGTACGAGTGATGCAAGATTTAAGGATGGAGCTGTAGACAGGGGCAAATCGCTTTAATAGAGTGATATCTCGGATTTTATTGTTTCATTATGGGGATGTTATTTGATGACCATTTATATATTTCTACTTCTATTTCCGGGCCAGTATATATATTCAAAAGCCTAGAAATTCAATTGGGCATTTGTCAATTGCCGAAGTCGGCCTGTGAGATTTTTTCCTCTCCATTCACATCATATGGGAGTTCACTAGATGTGGGCTGCGGGAAAAAACGGAACTACTGATTCTTTCAATCTGTTTTATGTTAATTGGAAATTGAAAGGTCTCACGGCTCTATTCGGACACACACGCAGCTTTACCGCCGCTTGCATCGGCGGTAAACTGGCGTTTTCCAGTTTTCCTCCACTCTGAGAGGAGGAAAACTGGAAATTGCAGCTTTACCGCCGCTCTCGTCGGCGGTAAAGTGGACCTCCCAGTTTTCCTCCGCTCTGAGAGGAGGAAAACTGGCAATCGCAGCTTTACCGCCGCTCCCATCGGCGGTAAAGTCGGTTTTCCAGTTTTCCTCCGCTCTGAGAGGAGGAAAACTGGAAATTGCACTTATGCTGCGGGTACATGTCTCGGAAATCATTCAATCTGATTTTTTAATCCTCTTTTCCCTTCTTTTGCTTGTTGTTGGGCCATGGGCCGGGGCGTAGTTCCACAAAATGAAGGATGGACATGTGTGAATAACAATTGGGTGAAATAATTTCAAATCACGACAAAACCACAATAAGTCGAATGTCTCTCGTAATTGCCCTTCACTTTACTTAACAAGCGAAGTAAGCTAACCAGAACCGTTACCTTAAAAAACCAGAGATCCCGGTATCTACGATTGAGAATATAAGTGAGACCGGCAAAATCTTCATTTCAACATGACAACCAGAAAGAAAACATCCTACACTCGCAAGCATTCCCTAGTAGTCGATACATCGCTGCTTTTCTGTGCATGTGAACAACTATGGGGTGTTCTGCTGCGGTCCAAAGCTGTTATCGAGCTTGGCTTGACCAGTTCCATCAGTCCTAGGGCCTGTTGTTCAGGTCCTGAGAATTTCCAAATCTAAGCTTGTAAAAAAAAAAAAAAAAAATAGGGTTTAGATGTTGATTGCAAGATTACAAAATCAATTGTGTCATTGCCTCAGAGTAGAAATGTGATAACGCTCAATGCTTTTAAAATTTCTCCCATACAAGTGTTCTCTTGCGTGGCCCCTAAGTTTGCATGGAATGGAATTTTTAAGAACCTATTATCAAGTGAATCACACCGATGATCGTTAAAGAGTACGAGTGATGCAAGATTTAAGGATGGAGCTGTAGACAGGGGCAAATCGCTTTAATAGAGTGATATCTCGGATTTTATTGTTTCATTATGGGGATGTTATTTGATGACCATTTATATATTTCTACTTCTATTTCCGGGCCAGTATATATATTCAAAAGCCTAGAAATTCAATTGGGCATTTGTCAATTGCCGAAGTCGGCCTGTGAGATTTTTTCCTCTCCATTCACATCATATGGGAGTTCACTAGATGTGGGCTGCGGGAAAAAACGGAACTACTGATTCTTTCAATCTGTTTTATGTTAATTGGAAATTGAAAGGTCTCACGGCTCTATTCGGACACACACGCAGCTTTACCGCCGCTTGCATCGGCGGTAAACTGGCGTTTTCCAGTTTTCCTCCACTCTGAGAGGAGGAAAACTGGAAATTGCAGCTTTACCGCCGCTCTCGTCGGCGGTAAAGTGGACCTCCCAGTTTTCCTCCGCTCTGAGAGGAGGAAAACTGGCAATCGCAGCTTTACCGCCGCTCCCATCGGCGGTAAAGTCGGTTTTCCAGTTTTCCTCCGCTCTGAGAGGAGGAAAACTGGAAATTGCACTTATGCTGCGGGTACATGTCTCGGAAATCATTCAATCCGATTTTTTAATCCTCTTTTCCCTTCTTTTGCTTGTTGTTGGGCCATGGGCCGGGGCGTAGTTCCACAAAATGAAGGATGGACATGTGTGAATAACAATTGGGTGAAATAATTTCAAATCACGACAAAACCACAATAAGTCGAATGTCTCTCGTAATTGCCCTTCACTTTACTTAACAAGCGAAGTAAGCTAACCAGAACCGTTACCTTAAAAAACCAGAGATCCCGGTATCTACGATTGAGAATATAAGTGAGACCGGCAAAATCTTCATTTCAACATGACAACCAGAAAGAAAACATCCTACACTCGCAAGCATTCCCTAGTAGTCGATACATCGCTGCTTTTCTGTGCATGTGAACAACTATGGGGTGTTCTGCTGCGGTCCAAAGCTGTTATCGAGCTTGGCTTGACCAGTTCCATCAGTCCTAGGGCCTGTTGTTCAGGTCCTGAGAATTTCCAAATCTAAGCTTGTAAAAAAAAAAAAAAAAAATAGGGTTTAGATGTTGATTGCAAGATTACAAAATCAATTGTGTCATTGCCTCAGAGTAGAAATGTGATAACGCTCATTGCTTTTAAAATTTCTCCCATACAAGTGTTCTCTTGCGTGGCCCCTAAGTTTGCATGGAATGGAATTTTTAAGAACCTATTATCAAGTGAATCACACCGATGATCGTTAAAGAGTACGAGTGATGCAAGATTTAAGGATGGAGCTGTAGACAGGGGCAAATCGCTTTAATAGAGTGATATCTCGGATTTTATTGTTTCATTATGGGGATGTTATTTGATGACCATTTATATATTTCTACTTCTATTTCCGGGCCAGTATATATATTCAAAAGCCTAGAAATTCAATTGGGCATTTGTCAATTGCCGAAGTCGGCCTGTGAGATTTTTTCCTCTCCATTCACATCATATGGGAGTTCACTAGATGTGGGCTGCGGGAAAAAACGGAACTACTGATTCTTTCAATCTGTTTTATGTTAATTGGAAATTGAAAGGTCTCACGGCTCTATTCGGACACACACGCAGCTTTACCGCCGCTTGCATCGGCGGTAAACTGGCGTTTTCCAGTTTTCCTCCACTCTGAGAGGAGGAAAACTGGAAATTGCAGCTTTACCGCCGCTCTCGTCGGCGGTAAAGTGGACCTCCCAGTTTTCCTCCGCTCTGAGAGGAGGAAAACTGGCAATTGCAGCTTTACCGCCGCTCCCATCGGCGGTAAAGTCGGTTTTCCAGTTTTCCTCCGCTCTGAGAGGAGGAAAACTGGAAATTGCACTTATGCTGCGGGTACATGTCTCGGAAATCATTCAATCCGATTTTTTAATCCTCTTTTCCCTTCTTTTGCTTGTTGTTGGGCCATGGGCCGGGGCGTAGTTCCACAAAATGAAGGATGGACATGTGTGAATAACAATTGGGTGAAATAATTTCAAATCACGACAAAACCACAATAAGTCGAATGTCTCTCGTAATTGCCCTTCACTTTACTTAACAAGCGAAGTAAGCTAACCAGAACCGTTACCTTAAAAAACCAGAGATCCCGGTATCTACGATTGAGAATATAAGTGAGACCGGCAAAATCTTCATTTCAACATGACAACCAGAAAGAAAACATCCTACACTCGCAAGCATTCCCTAGTAGTCGATACATCGCTGCTTTTCTGTGCATGTGAACAACTATGGGGTGTTCTGCTGCGGTCCAAAGCTGTTATCGAGCTTGGCTTGACCAGTTCCATCAGTCCTAGGGCCTGTTGTTCAGGTCCTGAGAATTTCCAAATCTAAGCTTGTAAAAAAAAAAAAAAAAAATAGGGTTTAGATGTTGATTGCAAGATTACAAAATCAATTGTGTCATTGCCTCAGAGTAGAAATGTGATAACGCTCAATGCTTTTAAAATTTCTCCCATACAAGTGTTCTCTTGCGTGGCCCCTAAGTTTGCATGGAATGGAATTTTTAAGAACCTATTATCAAGTGAATCACACCGATGATCGTTAAAGAGTACGAGTGATGCAAGATTTAAGGATGGAGCTGTAGACAGGGGCAAATCGCTTTAATAGAGTGATATCTCGGATTTTATTGTTTCATTATGGGGATGTTATTTGATGACCATTTATATATTTCTACTTCTATTTCCGGGCCAGTATATATATTCAAAAGCCTAGAAATTCAATTGGGCATTTGTCAATTGCCGAAGTCGGCCTGTGAGATTTTTTCCTCTCCATTCACATCATATGGGAGTTCACTAGATGTGGGCTGCGGGAAAAAACGGAACTACTGATTCTTTCAATCTGTTTTATGTTAATTGGAAATTGAAAGGTCTCACGGCTCTATTCGGACACACACGCAGCTTTACCGCCGCTTGCATCGGCGGTAAACTGGCGTTTTCCAGTTTTCCTCCACTCTGAGAGGAGGAAAACTGGAAATTGCAGCTTTACCGCCGCTCTCGTCGGCGGTAAAGTGGACCTCCCAGTTTTCCTCCGCTCTGAGAGGAGGAAAACTGGCAATTGCAGCTTTACCGCCGCTCCCATCGGCGGTAAAGTCGGTTTTCCAGTTTTCCTCCGCTCTGAGAGGAGGAAAACTGGAAATTGCACTTATGCTGCGGGTACATGTCTCGGAAATCATTCAATCCGATTTTTTAATCCTCTTTTCCCTTCTTTTGCTTGTTGTTGGGCCATGGGCCGGGGCGTAGTTCCACAAAATGAAGGATGGACATGTGTGAATAACAATTGGGTGAAATAATTTCAAATCACGACAAAACCACAATAAGTCGAATGTCTCTCGTAATTGCCCTTCACTTTACTTAACAAGCGAAGTAAGCTAACCAGAACCGTTACCTTAAAAAACCAGAGATCCCGGTATCTACGATTGAGAATATAAGTGAGACCGGCAAAATCTTCATTTCAACATGACAACCAGAAAGAAAACATCCTACACTCGCAAGCATTCCCTAGTAGTCGATACATCGCTGCTTTTCTGTGCATGTGAACAACTATGGGGTGTTCTGCTGCGGTCCAAAGCTGTTATCGAGCTTGGCTTGACCAGTTCCATCAGTCCTAGGGCCTGTTGTTCAGGTCCTGAGAATTTCCAAATCTAAGCTTGTAAAAAAAAAAAAAAAAAATAGGGTTTAGATGTTGATTGCAAGATTACAAAATCAATTGTGTCATTGCCTCAGAGTAGAAATGTGATAACGCTCAATGCTTTTAAAATTTCTCCCATACAAGTGTTCTCTTGCGTGGCCCCTAAGTTTGCATGGAATGGAATTTTTAAGAACCTATTATCAAGTGAATCACACCGATGATCGTTAAAGAGTACGAGTGATGCAAGATTTAAGGATGGAGCTGTAGACAGGGGCAAATCGCTTTAATAGAGTGATATCTCGGATTTTATTGTTTCATTATGGGGATGTTATTTGATGACCATTTATATATTTCTACTTCTATTTCCGGGCCAGTATATATATTCAAAAGCCTAGAAATTCAATTGGGCATTTGTCAATTGCCGAAGTCGGCCTGTGAGATTTTTTCCTCTCCATTCACATCATATGGGAGTTCACTAGATGTGGGCTGCGGGAAAAAACGGAACTACTGATTCTTTCAATCTGTTTTATGTTAATTGGAAATTGAAAGGTCTCACGGCTCTATTCGGACACACACGCAGCTTTACCGCCGCTTGCATCGGCGGTAAACTGGCGTTTTCCAGTTTTCCTCCACTCTGAGAGGAGGAAAACTGGAAATTGCAGCTTTACCGCCGCTCTCGTCGGCGGTAAAGTGGACCTCCCAGTTTTCCTCCGCTCTGAGAGGAGGAAAACTGGCAATTGCAGCTTTACCGCCGCTCCCATCGGCGGTAAAGTCGGTTTTCCAGTTTTCCTCCGCTCTGAGAGGAGGAAAACTGGAAATTGCACTTATGCTGCGGGTACATGTCTCGGAAATCATTCAATCCGATTTTTTAATCCTCTTTTCCCTTCTTTTGCTTGTTGTTGGGCCATGGGCCGGGGCGTAGTTCCACAAAATGAAGGATGGACATGTGTGAATAACAATTGGGTGAAATAATTTCAAATCACGACAAAACCACAATAAGTCGAATGTCTCTCGTAATTGCCCTTCACTTTACTTAACAAGCGAAGTAAGCTAACCAGAACCGTTACCTTAAAAAACCAGAGATCCCGGTATCTACGATTGAGAATATAAGTGAGACCGGCAAAATCTTCATTTCAACATGACAACCAGAAAGAAAACATCCTACACTCGCAAGCATTCCCTAGTAGTCGATACATCGCTGCTTTTCTGTGCATGTGAACAACTATGGGGTGTTCTGCTGCGGTCCAAAGCTGTTATCGAGCTTGGCTTGACCAGTTCCATCAGTCCTAGGGCCTGTTGTTCAGGTCCTGAGAATTTCCAAATCTAAGCTTGTAAAAAAAAAAAAAAAAAATAGGGTTTAGATGTTGATTGCAAGATTACAAAATCAATTGTGTCATTGCCTCAGAGTAGAAATGTGATAACGCTCAATGCTTTTAAAATTTCTCCCATACAAGTGTTCTCTTGCGTGGCCCCTAAGTTTGCATGGAATGGAATTTTTAAGAACCTATTATCAAGTGAATCACACCGATGATCGTTAAAGAGTACGAGTGATGCAAGATTTAAGGATGGAGCTGTAGACAGGGGCAAATCGCTTTAATAGAGTGATATCTCGGATTTTATTGTTTCATTATGGGGATGTTATTTGATGACCATTTATATATTTCTACTTCTATTTCCGGGCCAGTATATATATTCAAAAGCCTAGAAATTCAATTGGGCATTTGTCAATTGCCGAAGTCGGCCTGTGAGATTTTTTCCTCTCCATTCACATCATATGGGAGTTCACTAGATGTGGGCTGCGGGAAAAAACGGAACTACTGATTCTTTCAATCTGTTTTATGTTAATTGGAAATTGAAAGGTCTCACGGCTCTATTCGGACACACACGCAGCTTTACCGCCGCTTGCATCGGCGGTAAACTGGCGTTTTCCAGTTTTCCTCCACTCTGAGAGGAGGAAAACTGGAAATTGCAGCTTTACCGCCGCTCTCGTCGGCGGTAAAGTGGACCTCCCAGTTTTCCTCCGCTCTGAGAGGAGGAAAACTGGCAATTGCAGCTTTACCGCCGCTCCCATCGGCGGTAAAGTCGGTTTTCCAGTTTTCCTCCGCTCTGAGAGGAGGAAAACTGGAAATTGCACTTATGCTGCGGGTACATGTCTCGGAAATCATTCAATCCGATTTTTTAATCCTCTTTTCCCTTCTTTTGCTTGTTGTTGGGCCATGGGCCGGGGCGTAGTTCCACAAAATGAAGGATGGACATGTGTGAATAACAATTGGGTGAAATAATTTCAAATCACGACAAAACCACAATAAGTCGAATGTCTCTCGTAATTGCCCTTCACTTTACTTAACAAGCGAAGTAAGCTAACCAGAACCGTTACCTTAAAAAACCAGAGATCCCGGTATCTACGATTGAGAATATAAGTGAGACCGGCAAAATCTTCATTTCAACATGACAACCAGAAAGAAAACATCCTACACTCGCAAGCATTCCCTAGTAGTCGATACATCGCTGCTTTTCTGTGCATGTGAACAACTATGGGGTGTTCTGCTGCGGTCCAAAGCTGTTATCGAGCTTGGCTTGACCAGTTCCATCAGTCCTAGGGCCTGTTGTTCAGGTCCTGAGAATTTCCAAATCTAAGCTTGTAAAAAAAAAAAAAAAAAATAGGGTTTAGATGTTGATTGCAAGATTACAAAATCAATTGTGTCATTGCCTCATAGTAGAAATGTGATAACGCTCAATGCTTTTAAAATTTCTCCCATACAAGTGTTCTCTTGCGTGGCCCCTAAGTTTGCATGGAATGGAATTTTTAAGAACCTATTATCAAGTGAATCACACCGATGATCGTTAAAGAGTACGGGTGATGCAAGATTTAAGGATGGAGCTGTAGACAGGGGCAAATCGCTTTAATAGAGTGATATCTCGGATTTTATTGTTTCATTATGGGGATGTTATTTGATGACCATTTATATATTTCTACTTCTATTTCCGGGCCAGTATATATATTCAAAAGCCTAGAAATTCAATTGGGCATTTGTCAATTGCCGAAGTCGGCCTGTGAGATTTTTTCCTCTCCATTCACATCATATGGGAGTTCACTAGATGTGGGCTGCGGGAAAAAACGGAACTACTGATTCTTTCAATCTGTTTTATGTTAATTGGAAATTGAAAGGTCTCACGGCTCTATTCGGACACACACGCAGCTTTACCGCCGCTTGCATCGGCGGTAAACTGGCGTTTTCCAGTTTTCCTCCACTCTGAGAGGAGGAAAACTGGAAATTGCAGCTTTACCGCCGCTCTCGTCGGCGGTAAAGTGGACCTCCCAGTTTTCCTCCGCTCTGAGAGGAGGAAAACTGGCAATTGCAGCTTTACCGCCGCTCCCATCGGCGGTAAAGTCGGTTTTCCAGTTTTCCTCCGCTCTGAGAGGAGGAAAACTGGAAATTGCACTTATGCTGCGGGTACATGTCTCGGAAATCATTCAATCCGATTTTTTAATCCTCTTTTCCCTTCTTTTGCTTGTTGTTGGGCCATGGGCCGGGGCGTAGTTCCACAAAATGAAGGATGGACATGTGTGAATAACAATTGGGTGAAATAATTTCAAATCACGACAAAACCACAATAAGTCGAATGTCTCTCGTAATTGCCCTTCACTTTACTTAACAAGCGAAGTAAGCTAACCAGAACCGTTACCTTAAAAAACCAGAGATCCCGGTATCTACGATTGAGAATATAAGTGAGACCGGCAAAATCTTCATTTCAACATGACAACCAGAAAGAAAACATCCTACACTCGCAAGCATTCCCTAGTAGTCGATACATCGCTGCTTTTCTGTGCATGTGAACAACTATGGGGTGTTCTGCTGCGGTCCAAAGCTGTTATCGAGCTTGGCTTGACCAGTTCCATCAGTCCTAGGGCCTGTTGTTCAGGTCCTGAGAATTTCCAAATCTAAGCTTGTAAAAAAAAAAAAAAAAAATAGGGTTTAGATGTTGATTGCAAGATTACAAAATCAATTGTGTCATTGCCTCAGAGTAGAAATGTGATAACGCTCAATGCTTTTAAAATTTCTCCCATACAAGTGTTCTCTTGCGTGGCCCCTAAGTTTGCATGGAATGGAATTTTTAAGAACCTATTATCAAGTGAATCACACCGATGATCGTTAAAGAGTACGGGTGATGCAAGATTTAAGGATGGAGCTGTAGACAGGGGCAAATCGCTTTAATAGAGTGATATCTCGGATTTTATTGTTTCATTATGGGGATGTTATTTGATGACCATTTATATATTTCTACTTCTATTTCCGGGCCAGTATATATATTCAAAAGCCTAGAAATTCAATTGGGCATTTGTCAATTGCCGAAGTCGGCCTGTGAGATTTTTTCCTCTCCATTCACATCATATGGGAGTTCACTAGATGTGGGCTGCGGGAAAAAACGGAACTACTGATTCTTTCAATCTGTTTTATGTTAATTGGAAATTGAAAGGTCTCACGGCTCTATTCGGACACACACGCAGCTTTACCGCCGCTTGCATCGGCGGTAAACTGGCGTTTTCCAGTTTTCCTCCACTCTGAGAGGAGGAAAACTGGAAATTGCAGCTTTACCGCCGCTCTCGTCGGCGGTAAAGTGGACCTCCCAGTTTTCCTCCGCTCTGAGAGGAGGAAAACTGGCAATTGCAGCTTTACCGCCGCTCCCATCGGCGGTAAAGTCGGTTTTCCAGTTTTCCTCCGCTCTGAGAGGAGGAAAACTGGAAATTGCACTTATGCTGCGGGTACATGTCTCGGAAATCATTCAATCCGATTTTTTAATCCTCTTTTCCCTTCTTTTGCTTGTTGTTGGGCCATGGGCCGGGGCGTAGTTCCACAAAATGAAGGATGGACATGTGTGAATAACAATTGGGTGAAATAATTTCAAATCACGACAAAACCACAATAAGTCGAATGTCTCTCGTAATTGCCCTTCACTTTACTTAACAAGCGAAGTAAGCTAACCAGAACCGTTACCTTAAAAAACCAGAGATCCCGGTATCTACGATTGAGAATATAAGTGAGACCGGCAAAATCTTCATTTCAACATGACAACCAGAAAGAAAACATCCTACACTCGCAAGCATTCCCTAGTAGTCGATACATCGCTGCTTTTCTGTGCATGTGAACAACTATGGGGTGTTCTGCTGCGGTCCAAAGCTGTTATCGAGCTTGGCTTGACCAGTTCCATCAGTCCTAGGGCCTGTTGTTCAGGTCCTGAGAATTTCCAAATCTAAGCTTGTAAAAAAAAAAAAAAAAAATAGGGTTTAGATGTTGATTGCAAGATTACAAAATCAATTGTGTCATTGCCTCAGAGTAGAAATGTGATAACGCTCAATGCTTTTAAAATTTCTCCCATACAAGTGTTCTCTTGCGTGGCCCCTAAGTTTGCATGGAATGGAATTTTTAAGAACCTATTATCAAGTGAATCACACCGATGATCGTTAAAGAGTACGAGTGATGCAAGATTTAAGGATGGAGCTGTAGACAGGGGCAAATCGCTTTAATAGAGTGATATCTCGGATTTTATTGTTTCATTATGGGGATGTTATTTGATGACCATTTATATATTT
Organism: Persea americana; assembly: GCA_029852735.1. Lineage (NCBI taxonomy): Eukaryota > Viridiplantae > Streptophyta > Magnoliopsida > Laurales > Lauraceae > Persea > Persea americana. Next base: position 8,121,655 of record CM056812.1, read on the forward strand.
CTACTTCTATTTCCGGGCCAGTATATATATTCAAAAGCCTAGAAATTCAATTGGGCATTTGTCAATTGCCGAAGTCGGCCTGTGAGATTTTTTCCTCTCCATTCACATCATATGGGAGTTCACTAGATGTGGGCTGCGGGAAAAAACGGAACTACTGATTCTTTCAATCTGTTTTATGTTAATTGGAAATTGAAAGGTCTCACGGCTCTATTCGGACACACACGCAGCTTTACCGCCGCTTGCATCGGCGGTAAACTGGCGTTTTCCAGTTTTCCTCCACTCTGAGAGGAGGAAAACTGGAAATTGCAGCTTTACCGCCGCTCTCGTCGGCGGTAAAGTGGACCTCCCAGTTTTCCTCCGCTCTGAGAGGAGGAAAACTGGCAATTGCAGCTTTACCGCCGCTCCCATCGGCGGTAAAGTCGGTTTTCCAGTTTTCCTCCGCTCTGAGAGGAGGAAAACTGGAAATTGCACTTATGCTGCGGGTACATGTCTCGGAAATCATTCAATCCGATTTTTTAATCCTCTTTTCCCTTCTTTTGCTTGTTGTTGGGCCATGGGCCGGGGCGTAGTTCCACAAAATGAAGGATGGACATGTGTGAATAACAATTGGGTGAAATAATTTCAAATCACGACAAAACCACAATAAGTCGAATGTCTCTCGTAATTGCCCTTCACTTTACTTAACAAGCGAAGTAAGCTAACCAGAACCGTTACCTTAAAAAACCAGAGATCCCGGTATCTACGATTGAGAATATAAGTGAGACCGGCAAAATCTTCATTTCAACATGACAACCAGAAAGAAAACATCCTACACTCGCAAGCATTCCCTAGTAGTCGATACATCGCTGCTTTTCTGTGCATGTGAACAACTATGGGGTGTTCTGCTGCGGTCCAAAGCTGTTATCGAGCTTGGCTTGACCAGTTCCATCAGTCCTAGGGCCTGTTGTTCAGGTCCTGAGAATTTCCAAATCTAAGCTTGTAAAAAAAAAAAAAAAAAATAGGGTTTAGATGTTGATTGCAAGATTACAAAATCAATTGTGTCATTGCCTCATAGTAGAAATGTGATAACGCTCAATGCTTTTAAAATTTCTCCCATACAAGTGTTCTCTTGCGTGGCCCCTAAGTTTGCATGGAATGGAATTTTTAAGAACCTATTATCAAGTGAATCACACCGATGATCGTTAAAGAGTACGAGTGATGCAAGATTTAAGGATGGAGCTGTAGACAGGGGCAAATCGCTTTAATAGAGTGATATCTCGGATTTTATTGTTTCATTATGGGGATGTTATTTGATGACCATTTATATATTTCTACTTCTATTTCCGGGCCAGTATATATATTCAAAAGCCTAGAAATTCAATTGGGCATTTGTCAATTGCCGAAGTCGGCCTGTGAGATTTTTTCCTCTCCATTCACATCATATGGGAGTTCACTAGATGTGGGCTGCGGGAAAAAACGGAACTACTGATTCTTTCAATCTGTTTTATGTTAATTGGAAATTGAAAGGTCTCACGGCTCTATTCGGACACACACGCAGCTTTACCGCCGCTTGCATCGGCGGTAAACTGGCGTTTTCCAGTTTTCCTCCACTCTGAGAGGAGGAAAACTGGAAATTGCAGCTTTACCGCCGCTTTTGTCGGCGGTAAAGTGGACCTCCCAGTTTTCCTCCGCTCTGAGAGGAGGAAAACTGGCAATCGCAGCTTTACCGCCGCTCCCATCGGCGGTAAAGTCGGTTTTCCAGTCTTCCTCCGCTCTGAGAGGAGGAAAACTGGAAATTGCACTTATGCTGCGGGTACATGTCTCGAAAATCATTCAATCCGATTTTTTAATCCTCTTTTCCCTTCTTTTGCTTGTTGTTGGGCCATGGGCCGGGGCGTAGTTCCACAAAATGAAGGATGGACATGTGTGAATAACAATTGGGTGAAATAATTTCAAATCACGACAAAACCACAATAAGTCGAATGTCTCTCGTAATTGCCCTTCACTTTACTTAACAAGCGAAGTAAGCTAACCAGAACCGTTACCTTAAAAAACCAGAGATCCCGGTATCTACGATTGAGAATATAAGTGAGACCGGCAAAATCTTCATTTCAACATGACAACCAGAAAGAAAACATCCTACACTCGCAAGCATTCCCTAGTAGTCGATACATCGCTGCTTTTCTGTGCATGTGAACAACTATGGGGTGTTCTGCTGCGGTCCAAAGCTGTTATCGAGCTTGGCTTGACCAGTTCCATCAGTCCTAGGGCCTGTTGTTCAGGTCCTGAGAATTTGCAAATCTAAGCTTGTAAAAAAAAAAAAAAAAAATAGGGTTTAGATGTTGATTGCAAGATTACAAAATCAATTGTGTCATTGCCTCAGAGTAGAAATGTGATAACGCTCAATGCTTTTAAAATTTCTCCCATACAAGTGTTCTCTTGCGTGGCCCCTAAGTTTGCATGGAATGGAATTTTTAAGAACCTATTATCAAGTGAATCACACCGATGATCGTTAAAGAGTACGAGTGATGCAAGATTTAAGGATGGAGCTGTAGACAGGGGCAAATCGCTTTAATAGAGTGATATCTCGGATTTTATTGTTTCATTATGGGGATGTTATTTGATGACCATTTATATATTTCTACTTCTATTTCCGGGCCAGTATATATATTCAAAAGCCTAGAAATTCAATTGGGCATTTGTCAATTGCCGAAGTCGGCCTGTGAGATTTTTTCCTCTCCATTCACATCATATGGGAGTTCACTAGATGTGGGCTGCGGGAAAAAACGGAACTACTGATTCTTTCAATCTGTTTTATGTTAATTGGAAATTGAAAGGTCTCACGGCTCTATTCGGACACACACGCAGCTTTACCGCCGCTTGCATCGGCGGTAAACTGGCGTTTTCCAGTTTTCCTCCACTCTGAGAGGAGGAAAACTGGAAATTGCAGCTTTACCGCCGCTCTCGTCGGCGGTAAAGTGGACCTCCCAGTTTTCCTCCGCTCTGAGAGGAGGAAAACTGGCAATTGCAGCTTTACCGCCGCTCCCATCGGCGGTAAAGTCGGTTTTCCAGTTTTCCTCCGCTCTGAGAGGAGGAAAACTGGAAATTGCACTTATGCTGCGGGTACATGTCTCGAAAATCATTCAATCCGATTTTTTAATCCTCTTTTCCCTTCTTTTGCTTGTTGTTGGGCCATGGGCCGGGGCGTAGTTCCACAAAATGAAGGATGGACATGTGTGAATAACAATTGGGTGAAATAATTTCAAATCACGACAAAACCACAATAAGTCGAATGTCTCTCGTAATTGCCCTTCACTTTACTTAACAAGCGAAGTAAGCTAACCAGAACCGTTACCTTAAAAAACCAGAGATCCCGGTATCTACGATTGAGAATATAAGTGAGACCGGCAAAATCTTCATTTCAACATGACAACCAGAAAGAAAACATCCTACACTCGCAAGCATTCCCTAGTAGTCGATACATCGCTGCTTTTCTGTGCATGTGAACAACTATGGGGTGTTCTGCTGCGGTCCAAAGCTGTTATCGAGCTTGGCTTGACCAGTTCCATCAGTCCTAGGGCCTGTTGTTCAGGTCCTGAGAATTTCCAAATCTAAGCTTGTAAAAAAAAAAAAAAAAAATAGGGTTTAGATGTTGATTGCAAGATTACAAAATCAATTGTGTCATTGCCTCATAGTAGAAATGTGATAACGCTCAATGCTTTTAAAATTTCTCCCATACAAGTGTTCTCTTGCGTGGCCCCTAAGTTTGCATGGAATGGAATTTTTAAGAACCTATTATCAAGTGAATCACACCGATGATCGTTAAAGAGTACGAGTGATGCAAGATTTAAGGATGGAGCTGTAGACAGGGGCAAATCGCTTTAATAGAGTGATATCTCGGATTTTATTGTTTCATTATGCGGATGTTATTTGATGACCATTTATATATTTCTACTTCTATTTCCGGGCCAGTATATATATTCAAAAGCCTAGAAATTCAATTGGGCATTTGTCAATTGCCGAAGTCGGCCTGTGAGATTTTTTCCTCTCCATTCACATCATATGGGAGTTCACTAGATGTGGGCTGCGGGAAAAAACGGAACTACTGATTCTTTCAATCTGTTTTATGTTAATTGGAAATTGAAAGGTCTCACGGCTCTATTCGGACACACACGCAGCTTTACCGCCGCTTGCATCGGCGGTAAACTGGCGTTTTCCAGTTTTCCTCCACTCTGAGAGGAGGAAAACTGGAAATTGCAGCTTTACCGCCGCTCTCGTCGGCGGTAAAGTGGACCTCCCAGTTTTCCTCCGCTCTGAGAGGAGGAAAACTGGCAATTGCAGCTTTACCGCCGCTCCCATCGGCGGTAAAGTCGGTTTTCCAGTTTTCCTCCGCTCTGAGAGGAGGAAAACTGGAAATCGCACTTATGCTGCGGGTACATGTCTCGGAAATCATTCAATCCGATTTTTTAATCCTCTTTTCCCTTCTTTTGCTTGTTGTTGGGCCATGGGCCGGGGCGTAGTTCCACAAAATGAAGGATGGACATGTGTGAATAACAATTGGGTGAAATAATTTCAAATCACGACAAAACCACAATAAGTCGAATGTCTCTCGTAATTGCCCTTCACTTTACTTAACAAGCGAAGTAAGCTAACCAGAACCGTTACCTTAAAAAACCAGAGATCCCGGTATCTACGATTGAGAATATAAGTGAGACCGGCAAAATCTTCATTTCAACATGACAACCAGAAAGAAAACATCCTACACTCGCAAGCATTCCCTAGTAGTCGATACATCGCTGCTTTTCTGTGCATGTGAACAACTATGGGGTGTTCTGCTGCGGTCCAAAGCTGTTATCGAGCTTGGCTTGACCAGTTCCATCAGTCCTAGGGCCTGTTGTTCAGGTCCTGAGAATTTCCAAATCTAAGCTTGTAAAAAAAAAAAAAAAAAATAGGGTTTAGATGTTGATTGCAAGATTACAAAATCAATTGTGTCATTGCCTCATAGTAGAAATGTGATAACGCTCAATGCTTTTAAAATTTCTCCCATACAAGTGTTCTCTTGCGTGGCCCCTAAGTTTGCATGGAATGGAATTTTTAAGAACCTATTATCAAGTGAATCACACCGATGATCGTTAAAGAGTACGAGTGATGCAAGATTTAAGGATGGAGCTGTAGACAGGGGCAAATCGCTTTAATAGAGTGATATCTCGGATTTTATTGTTTCATTATGCGGATGTTATTTGATGACCATTTATATATTTCTACTTCTATTTCCGGGCCAGTATATATATTCAAAAGCCTAGAAATTCAATTGGGCATTTGTCAATTGCCGAAGTCGGCCTGTGAGATTTTTTCCTCTCCATTCACATCATATGGGAGTTCACTAGATGTGGGCTGCGGGAAAAAACGGAACTACTGATTCTTTCAATCTGTTTTATGTTAATTGGAAATTGAAAGGTCTCACGGCTCTATTCGGACACACACGCAGCTTTACCGCCGCTTGCATCGGCGGTAAACTGGTGTTTTCCAGTTTTCCTCCACTCTGAGAGGAGGAAAACTGGAAATTGCAGCTTTACCGCCGCTCTCGTCGGCGGTAAAGTGGACCTCCCAGTTTTCCTCCGCTCTGAGAGGAGGAAAACTGGCAATTGCAGCTTTACCGCCGCTCCCATCGGCGGTAAAGTCGGTTTTCCAGTTTTCCTCCGCTCTGAGAGGAGGAAAACTGGAAATTGCACTTATGCTGCGGGTACATGTCTCGGAAATCATTCAATCCGATTTTTTAATCCTCTTTTCCCTTCTTTTGCTTGTTGTTGGGCCATGGGCCGGGGCGTAGTTCCACAAAATGAAGGATGGACATGTGTGAATAACAATTGGGTGAAATAATTTCAAATCACGACAAAACCACAATAAGTCGAATGTCTCTCGTAATTGCCCTTCACTTTACTTAACAAGCGAAGTAAGCTAACCAGAACCGTTACCTTAAAAAACCAGAGATCCCGGTATCTACGATTGAGAATATAAGTGAGACCGGCAAAATCTTCATTTCAACATGACAACCAGAAAGAAAACATCCTACACTCGCAAGCATTCCCTAGTAGTCGATACATCGCTGCTTTTCTGTGCATGTGAACAACTATGGGGTGTTCTGCTGCGGTCCAAAGCTGTTATCGAGCTTGGCTTGACCAGTTCCATCAGTCCTAGGGCCTGTTGTTCAGGTCCTGAGAATTTCCAAATCTAAGCTTGTAAAAAAAAAAAAAAAAAAATAGGGTTTAGATGTTGATTGCAAGATTACAAAATCAATTGTGTCATTGCCTCATAGTAGAAATGTGATAACGCTCAATGCTTTTAAAATTTCTCCCATACAAGTGTTCTCTTGCGTGGCCCCTAAGTTTGCATGGAATGGAATTTTTAAGAACCTATTATCAAGTGAATCACACCGATGATCGTTAAAGAGTACGAGTGATGCAAGATTTAAGGATGGAGCTGTAGACAGGGGCAAATCGCTTTAGAAGAGTGATATCTCGGATTTTATTGTTTCATTATGGGGATGTTATTTGATGACCATTTATATATTTCTACTTCTATTTCCGGGCCAGTATATATATTCAAAAGCCTAGAAATTCAATTGGGCATTTGTCAATTGCCGAAGTCGGCCTGTGAGATTTTTTCCTCTCCATTCACATCATATGGGAGTTCACTAGATGTGGGCTGCGGGAAAAAACGGAACTACTGATTCTTTCAATCTGTTTTATGTTAATTGGAAATTGAAAGGTCTCACGGCTCTATTCGGACACACACGCAGCTTTACCGCCGCTTGCATCGGCGGTAAACTGGCGTTTTCCAGTTTTCCTCCACTCTGAGAGGAGGAAAACTGGAAATTGCAGCTTTACCGCCGCTCTCGTCGGCGGTAAAGTGGACCTCCCAGTTTTCCTCCGCTCTGAGAGGAGGAAAACTGGCAATCGCAGCTTTACCGCCGCTCCCATCGGCGGTAAAGTCGGTTTTCCAGTTTTCCTCCGCTCTGAGAGGAGGAAAACTGGAAATTGCACTTATGCTGCGGGTACATGTCTCGGAAATCATTCAATCCGATTTTTTAATCCTCTTTTCCCTTCTTTTGCTTGTTGTTGGGCCATGGGCCGGGGCGTAGTTCCACAAAATGAAGGATGGACATGTGTGAATAACAATTGGGTGAAATAATTTCAAATCACGACAAAACCACAATAAGTCGAATGTCTCTCGTAATTGCCCTTCACTTTACTTAACAAGCGAAGTAAGCTTACCAGAACCGTTACCTTAAAAAACCAGAGATCCCGGTATCTACGATTGAGAATATAAGTGAGACCGGCAAAATCTTCATTTCAACATGACAACCAGAAAGAAAACATCCTACACTCGCAAGCATTCCCTAGTAGTCGATACATCGCTGCTTTTCTGTGCATGTGAACAACTATGGGGTGTTCTGCTGCGGTCCAAAGCTGTTATCGAGCTTGGCTTGACCAGTTCCATCAGTCCTAGGGCCTGTTGTTCAGGTCCTGAGAATTTCCAAATCTAAGCTTGTAAAAAAAAAAAAAAAAAATAGGGTTTAGATGTTGATTGCAAGATTACAAAATCAATTGTGTCATTGCCTCATAGTAGAAATGTGATAACGCTCAATGCTTTTAAAATTTCTCCCATACAAGTGTTCTCTTGCGTGGCCCCTAAGTTTGCATGGAATGGAATTTTTAAGAACCTATTATCAAGTGAATCACACCGATGATCGTTAAAGAGTACGAGTGATGCAAGATTTAAGGATGGAGCTGTAGACAGGGGCAAATCGCTTTAGAAGAGTGATATCTCGGATTTTATTGTTTCATTATGGGGATGTTATTTGATGACCATTTATATATTTCTACTTCTATTTCCGGGCCAGTATATATATTCAAAAGCCTAGAAATTCAATTGGGCATTTGTCAATTGCCGAAGTCGGCCTGTGAGATTTTTTCCTCTCCATTCACATCATATGGGAGTTCACTAGATGTGGGCTGCGGGAAAAAACGGAACTACTGATTCTTTCAATCTGTTTTATGTTAATTGGAAATTGAAAGGTCTCACGGCTCTATTCGGACACACACGCAGCTTTACCGCCGCTTGCATCGGCGGTAAACTGGCGTTTTCCAGTTTTCCTCCACTCTGAGAGGAGGAAAACTGGAAATTGCAGCTTTACCGCCGCTCTCGTCGGCGGTAAAGTGGACCTCCCAGTTTTCCTCCGCTCTGAGAGGAGGAAAACTGGCAATCGCAGCTTTACCGCCGCTCCCATCGGCGGTAAAGTCGGTTTTCCAGTTTTCCTCCGCTCTGAGAGGAGGAAAACTGGAAATTGCACTTATGCTGCGGGTACATGTCTCGGAAATCATTCAATCCGATTTTTTAATCCTCTTTTCCCTTCTTTTGCTTGTTGTTGGGCCATGGGCCGGGGCGTAGTTCCACAAAATGAAGGATGGACATGTGTGAATAACAATTGGGTGAAATAATTTCAAATCACGACAAAACCACAATAAGTCGAATGTCTCTCGTAATTGCCCTTCACTTTACTTAACAAGCGAAGTAAGCTAACCAGAACCGTTACCTTAAAAAACCAGAGATCCCGGTATCTACGATTGAGAATATAAGTGAGACCGGCAAAATCTTCATTTCAACATGACAACCAGAAAGAAAACATCCTACACTCGCAAGCATTCCCTAGTAGTCGATACATCGCTGCTTTTCTGTGCATGTGAACAACTATGGGGTGTTCTGCTGCGGTCCAAAGCTGTTATCGAGCTTGGCTTGACCAGTTCCATCAGTCCTAGGGCCTGTTGTTCAGGTCCTGAGAATTTCCAAATCTAAGCTTGTGAAAAAAAAAAAAAAAAATAGGGTTTAGATGTTGATTGCAAGATTACAAAATCAATTGTGTCATTGCCTCATAGTAGAAATGTGATAACGCTCAATGCTTTTAAAATTTCTCCCATACAAGTGTTCTCTTGCGTGGCCCCTAAGTTTGCATGGAATGGAATTTTTAAGAACCTATTATCAAGTGAATCACACCGATGATCGTTAAAGAGTACGAGTGATGCAAGATTTAAGGATGGAGCTGTAGACAGGGGCAAATCGCTTTAGAAGAGTGATATCTCGGATTTTATTGTTTCATTATGGGGATGTTATTTGATGACCATTTATATATTTCTACTTCTATTTCCGGGCCAGTATATATATTCAAAAGCCTAGAAATTCAATTGGGCATTTGTCAATTGCCGAAGTCGGCCTGTGAGATTTTTTCCTCTCCATTCACATCATATGGGAGTTCACTAGATGTGGGCTGCGGGAAAAAACGGAACTACTGATTCTTTCAATCTGTTTTATGTTAATTGGAAATTGAAAGGTCTCACGGCTCTATTCGGACACACACGCAGCTTTACCGCCGCTTGCATCGGCGGTAAACTGGCGTTTTCCAGTTTTCCTCCACTCTGAGAGGAGGAAAACTGGAAATTGCAGCTTTCCCGCCGCTCTCGTCGGCGGTAAAGTGGACCTCCCAGTTTTCCTCCGCTCTGAGAGGAGGAAAACTGGCAATCGCAGCTTTACCGCCGCTCCCATCGGCGGTAAAGTCGGTTTTCCAGTTTTCCTCCGCTCTGAGAGGAGGAAAACTGGAAATTGCACTTATGCTGCGGGTACATGTCTCGGAAATCATTCAATCCGATTTTTTAATCCTCTTTTCCCTTCTTTTGCTTGTTGTTGGGCCATGGGCCGGGGCGTAGTTCCACAAAATGAAGGATGGACATGTGTGAATAACAATTGGGTGAAATAATTTCAAATCACGACAAAACCACAATAAGTCGAATGTCTCTCGTAATTGCCCTTCACTTTACTTAACAAGCGAAGTAAGCTAACCAGAACCGTTACCTTAAAAAACCAGAGATCCCGGTATCTACGATTGAGAATATAAGTGAGACCGGCAAAATCTTCATTTCAACATGACAACCAGAAAGAAAACATCCTACACTCGCAAGCATTCCCTAGTAGTCGATACATCGCTGCTTTTCTGTGCATGTGAACAACTATGGGGTGTTCTGCTGCGGTCCAAAGCTGTTATCGAGCTTGGCTTGACCAGTTCCATCAGTCCTAGGGCCTGTTGTTCAGGTCCTGAGAATTTCCAAATCTAAGCTTGTGAAAAAAAAAAAAAAAAATAGGGTTTAGATGTTGATTGCAAGATTACAAAATCAATTGTGTCATTGCCTCATAGTAGAAATGTGATAACGCTCAATGCTTTTAAAATTTCTCCCATACAAGTGTTCTCTTGCGTGGCCCCTAAGTTTGCATGGAATGGAATTTTTAAGAACCTATTATCAAGTGAATCACACCGATGATCGTTAAAGAGTACGAGTGATGCAAGATTTAAGGATGGAGCTGTAGACAGGGGCAAATCGCTTTAGAAGAGTGATATCTCGGATTTTATTGTTTCATTATGGGGATGTTATTTGATGACCATTTATATATTTCTACTTCTATTTCCGGGCCAGTATATATATTCAAAAGCCTAGAAATTCAATTGGGCATTTGTCAATTGCCGAAGTCGGCCTGTGAGATTTTTTCCTCTCCATTCACATCATATGGGAGTTCACTAGATGTGGGCTGCGGGAAAAAACGGAACTACTGATTCTTTCAATCTGTTTTATGTTAATTGGAAATTGAAAGGTCTCACGGCTCTATTCGGACACACACGCAGCTTTACCGCCGCTTGCATCGGCGGTAAACTGGCGTTTTCCAGTTTTCCTCCACTCTGAGAGGAGGAAAACTGGAAATTGCAGCTTTCCCGCCGCTCTCGTCGGCGGTAAAGTGGACCTCCCAGTTTTCCTCCGCTCTGAGAGGAGGAAAACTGGCAATCGCAGCTTTACCGCCGCTCCCATCGGCGGTAAAGTCGGTTTTCCAGTTTTCCTCCGCTCTGAGAGGAGGAAAACTGGAAATTGCACTTATGCTGCGGGTACATGTCTCGGAAATCATTCAATCCGATTTTTTAATCCTCTTTTCCCTTCTTTTGCTTGTTGTTGGGCCATGGGCCGGGGCGTAGTTCCACAAAATGAAGGATGGACATGTGTGAATAACAATTGGGTGAAATAATTTCAAATCACGACAAAACCACAATAAGTCGAATGTCTCTCGTAATTGCCCTTCACTTTACTTAACAAGCGAAGTAAGCTAACCAGAACCGTTACCTTAAAAAACCAGAGATCCCGGTATCTACGATTGAGAATATAAGTGAGACCGGCAAAATCTTCATTTCAACATGACAACCAGAAAGAAAACATCCTACACTCGCAAGCATTCCCTAGTAGTCGATACATCGCTGCTTTTCTGTGCATGTGAACAACTATGGGGTGTTCTGCTGCGGTCCAAAGCTGTTATCGAGCTTGGCTTGACCAGTTCCATCAGTCCTAGGGCCTGTTGTTCAGGTCCTGAGAATTTCCAAATCTAAGCTTGTGAAAAAAAAAAAAAAAAATAGGGTTTAGATGTTGATTGCAAGATTACAAAATCAATTGTGTCATTGCCTCATAGTAGAAATGTGATAACGCTCAATGCTTTTAAAATTTCTCCCATACAAGTGTTCTCTTGCGTGGCCCCTAAGTTTGCATGGAATGGAATTTTTAAGAACCTATTATCAAGTGAATCACACCGATGATCGTTAAAGAGTACGAGTGATGCAAGATTTAAGGATGGAGCTGTAGACAGGGGCAAATCGCTTTAGAAGAGTGATATCTCGGATTTTATTGTTTCATTATGGGGATGTTATTTGATGACCATTTATATATTTCTACTTCTATTTCCGGGCCAGTATATATATTCAAAAGCCTAGAAATTCAATTGGGCATTTGTCAATTGCCGAAGTCGGCCTGTGAGATTTTTTCCTCTCCATTCACATCATATGGGAGTTCACTAGATGTGGGCTGCGGGAAAAAACGGAACTACTGATTCTTTCAATCTGTTTTATGTTAATTGGAAATTGAAAGGTCTCACGGCTCTATTCGGACACACACGCAGCTTTACCGCCGCTTGCATCGGCGGTAAACTGGCGTTTTCCAGTTTTCCTCCACTCTGAGAGGAGGAAAACTGGAAATTGCAGCTTTACCGCCGCTCTCGTCGGCGGTAAAGTGGACCTCCCAGTTTTCCTCCGCTCTGAGAGGAGGAAAACTGGCAATCGCAGCTTTACCGCCGCTCCCATCGGCGGTAAAGTCGGTTTTCCAGTTTTCCTCCGCTCTGAGAGGAGGAAAACTGGAAATTGCACTTATGCTGCGGGTACATGTCTCGGAAATCATTCAATCCGATTTTTTAATCGTCTTTTCCCTTCTTTTGCTTGTTGTTGGGCCATGGGCCGGGGCGTAGTTCCACAAAATGAAGGATGGACATGTGTGAATAACAATTGGGTGAAATAATTTCAAATCACGACAAAACCACAATAAGTCGAATGTCTCTCGTAATTGCCCTTCACTTTACTTAACAAGCGAAGTAAGCTAACCAGAACCGTTACCTTAAAAAACCAGAGATCCCGGTATCTACGATTGAGAATATAAGTGAGACCGGCAAAATCTTCATTTCAACATGACAACCAGAAAGAAAACATCCTACACTCGCAAGCATTCCCTAGTAGTCGATACATCGCTGCTTTTCTGTGCATGTGAACAACTATGGGGTGTTCTGCTGCGGTCCAAAGCTGTTATCGAGCTTGGCTTGACCAGTTCCATCAGTCCTAGGGCCTGTTGTTCAGGTCCTGAGAATTTCCAAATCTAAGCTTGTAAAAAAAAAAAAAAAAAAATAGGGTTTAGATGTTGATTGCAAGATTACAAAATCAATTGTGTCATTGCCTCATAGTAGAAATGTGATAACGCTCAATGCTTTTAAAATTTCTCCCATACAAGTGTTCTCTTGCGTGGCCCCTAAGTTTGCATGGAATGGAATTTTTAAGAACCTATTATCAAGTGAATCACACCGATGATCGTTAAAGAGTACGAGTGATGCAAGATTTAAGGATGGAGCTGTAGACAGGGGCAAATCGCTTTAGAAGAGTGATATCTCGGATTTTATTGTTTCATTATGGGGATGTTATTTGATGACCATTTATATATTTCTACTTCTATTTCCGGGCCAGTATATATATTCAAAAGCCTAGAAATTCAATTGGGCATTTGTCAATTGCCGAAGTCGGCCTGTGAGATTTTTTCCTCTCCATTCACATCATATGGGAGTTCACTAGATGTGGGCTGCGGGAAAAGACGGAACTACTGATTCTTTCAATCTGTTTTATGTTAATTGGAAATTGAAAGGTCTCACGGCTCTATTCGGACACACACGCAGCTTTACCGCCGCTTGCATCGGCGGTAAACTGGCGTTTTCCAGTTTTCCTCCACTCTGAGAGGAGGAAAACTGGAAATTGCAGCTTTACCGCCGCTCTCGTCGGCGGTAAAGTGGACCTCCCAGTTTTCCTCCGCTCTGAGAGGAGGAAAACTGGCAATCGCAGCTTTACCGCCGCTCCCATCGGCGGTAAAGTCGGTTTTCCAGTTTTCCTCCGCTCTGAGAGGAGGAAAACTGGAAATTGCACTTATGCTGCGGGTACATGTCTCGGAAATCATTCAATCCGATTTTTTAATCCTCTTTTCCCTTCTTTTGCTTGTTGTTGGGCCATGGGCCGGGGCGTAGTTCCACAAAATGAAGGATGGACATGTGTGAATAACAATTGGGTGAAATAATTTCAAATCACGACAAAACCACAATAAGTCGAATGTCTCTCGTAATTGCCCTTCACTTTACTTAACAAGCGAAGTAAGCTTACCAGAACCGTTACCTTAAAAAACCAGAGATCCCGGTATCTACGATTGAGAATATAAGTGAGACCGGCAAAATCTTCATTTCAACATGACAACCAGAAAGAAAACATCCTACACTCGCAAGCATTCCCTAGTAGTCGATACATCGCTGCTTTTCTGTGCATGTGAACAACTATGGGGTGTTCTGCTGCGGTCCAAAGCTGTTATCGAGCTTGGCTTGACCAGTTCCATCAGTCCTAGGGCCTGTTGTTCAGGTCCTGAGAATTTCCAAATCTAAGCTTGTGAAAAAAAAAAAAAAAAATAGGGTTTAGATGTTGATTGCAAGATTACAAAATCAATTGTGTCATTGCCTCATAGTAGAAATGTGATAACGCTCAATGCTTTTAAAATTTCTCCCATACAAGTGTTCTCTTGCGTGGCCCCTAAGTTTGCATGGAATGGAATTTTTAAGAACCTATTATCAAGTGAATCACACCGATGATCGTTAAAGAGTACGAGTGATGCAAGATTTAAGGATGGAGCTGTAGACAGGGGCAAATCGCTTTAGAAGAGTGATATCTCGGATTTTATTGTTTCATTATGGGGATGTTATTTGATGACCATTTATATATTTCTACTTCTATTTCCGGGCCAGTATATATATTCAAAAGCCTAGAAATTCAATTGGGCATTTGTCAATTGCCGAAGTCGGCCTGTGAGATTTTTTCCTCTCCATTCACATCATATGGGAGTTCACTAGATGTGGGCTGCGGGAAAAAACGGAACTACTGATTCTTTCAATCTGTTTTATGTTAATTGGAAATTGAAAGGTCTCACGGCTCTATTCGGACACACACGCAGCTTTACCGCCGCTTGCATCGGCGGTAAACTGGCGTTTTCCAGTTTTCCTCCACTCTGAGAGGAGGAAAACTGGAAATTGCAGCTTTACCGCCGCTCTCGTCGGCGGTAAAGTGGACCTCCCAGTTTTCCTCCGCTCTGAGAGGAGGAAAACTGGCAATCGCAGCTTTACCGCCGCTCCCATCGGCGGTAAAGTCGGTTTTCCAGTTTTCCTCCGCTCTGAGAGGAGGAAAACTGGAAATTGCACTTATGCTGCGGGTACATGTCTCGGAAATCATTCAATCCGATTTTTTAATCCTCTTTTCCCTTCTTTTGCTTGTTGTTGGGCCATGGGCCGGGGCGTAGTTCCACAAAATGAAGGATGGACATGTGTGAATAACAATTGGGTGAAATAATTTCAAATCACGACAAAACCACAATAAGTCGAATGTCTCTCGTAATTGCCCTTCACTTTACTTAACAAGCGAAGTAAGCTAACCAGAACCGTTACCTTAAAAAACCAGAGATCCCGGTATCTACGATTGAGAATATAAGTGAGACCGGCAAAATCTTCATTTCAACATGACAACCAGAAAGAAAACACCCTACACTCGCAAGCATTCCCTAGTAGTCGATACATCGCTGCTTTTCTGTGCATGTGAACAACTATGGGGTGTTCTGCTGCGGTCCAAAGCTGTTATCGAGCTTGGCTTGACCAGTTCCATCAGTCCTAGGGCCTGTTGTTCAGGTCCTGAGAATTTCCAAATCTAAGCTTGTGAAAAAAAAAAAAAAAAATAGGGTTTAGATGTTGATTGCAAGATTACAAAATCAATTGTGTCATTGCCTCATAGTAGAAATGTGATAACGCTCAATGCTTTTAAAATTTCTCCCATACAAGTGTTCTCTTGCGTGGCCCCTAAGTTTGCATGGAATGGAATTTTTAAGAACCTATTATCAAGTGAATCACACCGATGATCGTTAAAGAGTACGAGTGATGCAAGATTTAAGGATGGAGCTGTAGACAGGGGCAAATCGCTTTAGAAGAGTGATATCTCGGATTTTATTGTTTCATTATGGGGATGTTATTTGATGACCATTTATATATTTCTACTTCTATTTCCGGGCCAGTATATATATTCAAAAGCCTAGAAATTCAATTGGGCATTTGTCAATTGCCGAAGTCGGCCTGTGAGATTTTTTCCTCTCCATTCACATCATATGGGAGTTCACTAGATGTGGGCTGCGGGAAAAAACGGAACTACTGATTCTTTCAATCTGTTTTATGTTAATTGGAAATTGAAAGGTCTCACGGCTCTATTCGGACACACACGCAGCTTTACCGCCGCTTGCATCGGCGGTAAACTGGCGTTTTCCAGTTTTCCTCCACTCTGAGAGGAGGAAAACTGGAAATTGCAGCTTTACCGCCGCTCTCGTCGGCGGTAAAGTGGACCTCCCAGTTTTCCTCCGCTCTGAGAGGAGGAAAACTGGCAATCGCAGCTTTACCGCCGCTCCCATCGGCGGTAAAGTCGGTTTTCCAGTTTTCCTCCGCTCTGAGAGGAGGAAAACTGGAAATTGCACTTATGCTGCGGGTACATGTCTCGGAAATCATTCAATCCGATTTTTTAATCCTCTTTTCCCTTCTTTTGCTTGTTGTTGGGCCATGGGCCGGGGCGTAGTTCCACAAAATGAAGGATGGACATGTGTGAATAACAATTGGGTGAAATAATTTCAAATCACGACAAAACCACAATAAGTCGAATGTCTCTCGTAATTGCCCTTCACTTTACTTAACAAGCGAAGTAAGCTAACCAGAACCGTTACCTTAAAAAACCAGAGATCCCGGTATCTACGATTGAGAATATAAGTGAGACCGGCAAAATCTTCATTTCAACATGACAACCAGAAAGAAAACACCCTACACTCGCAAGCATTCCCTAGTAGTCGATACATCGCTGCTTTTCTGTGCATGTGAACAACTATGGGGTGTTCTGCTGCGGTCCAAAGCTGTTATCGAGCTTGGCTTGACCAGTTCCATCAGTCCTAGGGCCTGTTGTTCAGGTCCTGAGAATTTCCAAATCTAAGCTTGTGAAAAAAAAAAAAAAAAATAGGGTTTAGATGTTGATTGCAAGATTACAAAATCAATTGTGTCATTGCCTCATAGTAGAAATGTGATAACGCTCAATGCTTTTAAAATTTCTCCCATACAAGTGTTCTCTTGCGTGGCCCCTAAGTTTGCATGGAATGGAATTTTTAAGAACCTATTATCAAGTGAATCACACCGATGATCGTTAAAGAGTACGAGTGATGCAAGATTTAAGGATGGAGCTGTAGACAGGGGCAAATCGCTTTAGAAGAGTGATATCTCGGATTTTATTGTTTCATTATGGGGATGTTATTTGATGACCATTTATATATTTCTACTTCTATTTCCGGGCCAGTATATATATTCAAAAGCCTAGAAATTCAATTGGGCATTTGTCAATTGCCGAAGTCGGCCTGTGAGATTTTTTCCTCTCCATTCACATCATATGGGAGTTCACTAGATGTGGGCTGCGGGAAAAAACGGAACTACTGATTCTTTCAA
The DNA here is from genome assembly GCA_029852735.1 of Persea americana. Taxonomy (NCBI): domain Eukaryota; kingdom Viridiplantae; phylum Streptophyta; class Magnoliopsida; order Laurales; family Lauraceae; genus Persea; species Persea americana. The sequence goes on from CM056812.1 coordinate 8,138,854, forward strand.
TCTGTTTTATGTTAATTGGAAATTGAAAGGTCTCACGGCTCTATTCGGACACACACGCAGCTTTACCGCCGCTTGCATCGGCGGTAAACTGGCGTTTTCCAGTTTTCCTCCACTCTGAGAGGAGGAAAACTGGAAATTGCAGCTTTACCGCCGCTCTCGTCGGCGGTAAAGTGGACCTCCCAGTTTTCCTCCGCTCTGAGAGGAGGAAAACTGGCAATCGCAGCTTTACCGCCGCTCCCATCGGCGGTAAAGTCGGTTTTCCAGTTTTCCTCCGCTCTGAGAGGAGGAAAACTGGAAATTGCACTTATGCTGCGGGTACATGTCTCGGAAATCATTCAATCCGATTTTTTAATCGTCTTTTCCCTTCTTTTGCTTGTTGTTGGGCCATGGGCCGGGGCGTAGTTCCACAAAATGAAGGATGGACATGTGTGAATAACAATTGGGTGAAATAATTTCAAATCACGACAAAACCACAATAAGTCGAATGTCTCTCGTAATTGCCCTTCACTTTACTTAACAAGCGAAGTAAGCTAACCAGAACCGTTACCTTAAAAAACCAGAGATCCCGGTATCTACGATTGAGAATATAAGTGAGACCGGCAAAATCTTCATTTCAACATGACAACCAGAAAGAAAACATCCTACACTCGCAAGCATTCCCTAGTAGTCGATACATCGCTGCTTTTCTGTGCATGTGAACAACTATGGGGTGTTCTGCTGCGGTCCAAAGCTGTTATCGAGCTTGGCTTGACCAGTTCCATCAGTCCTAGGGCCTGTTGTTCAGGTCCTGAGAATTTCCAAATCTAAGCTTGTGAAAAAAAAAAAAAAAAATAGGGTTTAGATGTTGATTGCAAGATTACAAAATCAATTGTGTCATTGCCTCATAGTAGAAATGTGATAACGCTCAATGCTTTTAAAATTTCTCCCATACAAGTGTTCTCTTGCGTGGCCCCTAAGTTTGCATGGAATGGAATTTTTAAGAACCTATTATCAAGTGAATCACACCGATGATCGTTAAAGAGTACGAGTGATGCAAGATTTAAGGATGGAGCTGTAGACAGGGGCAAATCGCTTTAGAAGAGTGATATCTCGGATTTTATTGTTTCATTATGGGGATGTTATTTGATGACCATTTATATATTTCTACTTCTATTTCCGGGCCAGTATATATATTCAAAAGCCTAGAAATTCAATTGGGCATTTGTCAATTGCCGAAGTCGGCCTGTGAGATTTTTTCCTCTCCATTCACATCATATGGGAGTTCACTAGATGTGGGCTGCGGGAAAAAACGGAACTACTGATTCTTTCAATCTGTTTTATGTTAATTGGAAATTGAAAGGTCTCACGGCTCTATTCGGACACACACGCAGCTTTACCGCCGCTTGCATCGGCGGTAAACTGGCGTTTTCCAGTTTTCCTCCACTCTGAGAGGAGGAAAACTGGAAATTGCAGCTTTACCGCCGCTCTCGTCGGCGGTAAAGTGGACCTCCCAGTTTTCCTCCGCTCTGAGAGGAGGAAAACTGGCAATCGCAGCTTTACCGCCGCTCCCATCGGCGGTAAAGTCGGTTTTCCAGTTTTCCTCCGCTCTGAGAGGAGGAAAACTGGAAATTGCACTTATGCTGCGGGTACATGTCTCGGAAATCATTCAATCCGATTTTTTAATCCTCTTTTCCCTTCTTTTGCTTGTTGTTGGGCCATGGGCCGGGGCGTAGTTCCACAAAATGAAGGATGGACATGTGTGAATAACAATTGGGTGAAATAATTTCAAATCACGACAAAACCACAATAAGTCGAATGTCTCTCGTAATTGCCCTTCACTTTACTTAACAAGCGAAGTAAGCTAACCAGAACCGTTACCTTAAAAAACCAGAGATCCCGGTATCTACGATTGAGAATATAAGTGAGACCGGCAAAATCTTCATTTCAACATGACAACCAGAAAGAAAACATCCTACACTCGCAAGCATTCCCTAGTAGTCGATACATCGCTGCTTTTCTGTGCATGTGAACAACTATGGGGTGTTCTGCTGCGGTCCAAAGCTGTTATCGAGCTTGGCTTGACCAGTTCCATCAGTCCTAGGGCCTGTTGTTCAGGTCCTGAGAATTTCCAAATCTAAGCTTGTAAAAAAAAAAAAAAAAAATAGGGTTTAGATGTTGATTGCAAGATTACAAAATCAATTGTGTCATTGCCTCAGAGTAGAAATGTGATAACGCTCAATGCTTTTAAAATTTCTCCCATACAAGTGTTCTCTTGCGTGGCCCCTAAGTTTGCATGGAATGGAATTTTTAAGAACCTATTATCAAGTGAATCACACCGATGATCGTTAAAGAGTACGAGTGATGCAAGATTTAAGGATGGAGCTGTAGACAGGGGCAAATCGCTTTAATAGAGTGATATCTCGGATTTTATTGTTTCATTATGGGGATGTTATTTGATGACCATTTATATATTTCTACTTCTATTTCCGGGCCAGTATATATATTCAAAAGCCTAGAAATTCAATTGGGCATTTGTCAATTGCCGAAGTCGGCCTGTGAGATTTTTTCCTCTCCATTCACATCATATGGGAGTTCACTAGATGTGGGCTGCGGGAAAAAACGGAACTACTGATTCTTTCAATCTGTTTTATGTTAATTGGAAATTGAAAGGTCTCACGGCTCTATTCGGACACACACGCAGCTTTACCGCCGCTTGCATCGGCGGTAAACTGGCGTTTTCCAGTTTTCCTCCACACTGAGAGGAGGAAAACTGGAAATTGCAGCTTTACCGCCGCTCTCGTCGGCGGTAAAGTGGACCTCCCAGTTTTCCTCCGCTCTGAGAGGAGGAAAACTGGCAATCGCAGCTTTACCGCCGCTCCCATCGGCGGTAAAGTCGGTTTTCCAGTTTTCCTCCGCTCTGAGAGGAGGAAAACTGGAAATTGCACTTATGCTGCGGGTACATGTCTCGGAAATCATTCAATCCGATTTTTTAATCCTCTTTTCCCTTCTTTTGCTTGTTGTTGGGCCATGGGCCGGGGCGTAGTTCCACAAAATGAAGGATGGACATGTGTGAATAACAATTGGGTGAAATAATTTCAAATCACGACAAAACCACAATAAGTCGAATGTCTCTCGTAATTGCCCTTCACTTTACTTAACAAGCGAAGTAAGCTAACCAGAACCGTTACCTTAAAAAACCAGAGATCCCGGTATCTACGATTGAGAATATAAGTGAGACCGGCAAAATCTTCATTTCAACATGACAACCAGAAAGAAAACATCCTACACTCGCAAGCATTCCCTAGTAGTCGATACATCGCTGCTTTTCTGTGCATGTGAACAACTATGGGGTGTTCTGCTGCGGTCCAAAGCTGTTATCGAGCTTGGCTTGACCAGTTCCATCAGTCCTAGGGCCTGTTGTTCAGGTCCTGAGAATTTCCAAATCTAAGCTTGTCAAAAAAAAAAAAAAAAATAGGGTTTAGATGTTGATTGCAAGATTACAAAATCAATTGTGTCATTGCCTCATAGTAGAAATGTGATAACGCTCAATGCTTTTAAAATTTCTCCCATACAAGTGTTCTCTTGCGTGGCCCCTAAGTTTGCATGGAATGGAATTTTTAAGAACCTATTATCAAGTGAATCACACCGATGATCGTTAAAGAGTACGAGTGATGCAAGATTTAAGGATGGAGCTGTAGACAGGGGCAAATCGCTTTAGAAGAGTGATATCTCGGATTTTATTGTTTCATTATGGGGATGTTATTTGATGACCATTTATATATTTCTACTTCTATTTCCGGGCCAGTATATATATTCAAAAGCCTAGAAATTCAATTGGGCATTTGTCAATTGCCGAAGTCGGCCTGTGAGATTTTTTCCTCTCCATTCACATCATATGGGAGTTCACTAGATGTGGGCTGCGGGAAAAAACGGAACTACTGATTCTTTCAATCTGTTTTATGTTAATTGGAAATTGAAAGGTCTCACGGCTCTATTCGGACACACACGCAGCTTTACCGCCGCTTGCATCGGCGGTAAACTGGCGTTTTCCAGTTTTCCTCCACTCTGAGAGGAGGAAAACTGGAAATTGCAGCTTTACCGCCGCTCTCGTCGGCGGTAAAGTGGACCTCCCAGTTTTCCTCCGCTCTGAGAGGAGGAAAACTGGCAATCGCAGCTTTACCGCCGCTCCCATCGGCGGTAAAGTCGGTTTTCCAGTTTTCCTCCGCTCTGAGAGGAGGAAAACTGGAAATTGCACTTATGCTGCGGGTACATGTCTCGGAAATCATTCAATCCGATTTTTTAATCCTCTTTTCCCTTCTTTTGCTTGTTGTTGGGCCATGGGCCGGGGCGTAGTTCCACAAAATGAAGGATGGACATGTGTGAATAACAATTGGGTGAAATAATTTCAAATCACGACAAAACCACAATAAGTCGAATGTCTCTCGTAATTGCCCTTCACTTTACTTAACAAGCGAAGTAAGCTAACCAGAACCGTTACCTTAAAAAACCAGAGATCCCGGTATCTACGATTGAGAATATAAGTGAGACCGGCAAAATCTTCATTTCAACATGACAACCAGAAAGAAAACATCCTACACTCGCAAGCATTCCCTAGTAGTCGATACATCGCTGCTTTTCTGTGCATGTGAACAACTATGGGGTGTTCTGCTGCGGTCCAAAGCTGTTATCGAGCTTGGCTTGACCAGTTCCATCAGTCCTAGGGCCTGTTGTTCAGGTCCTGAGAATTTCCAAATCTAAGCTTGTCAAAAAAAAAAAAAAAAATAGGGTTTAGATGTTGATTGCAAGATTACAAAATCAATTGTGTCATTGCCTCATAGTAGAAATGTGATAACGCTCAATGCTTTTAAAATTTCTCCCATACAAGTGTTCTCTTGCGTGGCCCCTAAGTTTGCATGGAATGGAATTTTTAAGAACCTATTATCAAGTGAATCACACCGATGATCGTTAAAGAGTACGAGTGATGCAAGATTTAAGGATGGAGCTGTAGACAGGGGCAAATCGCTTTAGAAGAGTGATATCTCGGATTTTATTGTTTCATTATGGGGATGTTATTTGATGACCATTTATATATTTCTACTTCTATTTCCGGGCCAGTATATATATTCAAAAGCCTAGAAATTCAATTGGGCATTTGTCAATTGCCGAAGTCGGCCTGTGAGATTTTTTCCTCTCCATTCACATCATATGGGAGTTCACTAGATGTGGGCTGCGGGAAAAAACGGAACTACTGATTCTTTCAATCTGTTTTATGTTAATTGGAAATTGAAAGGTCTCACGGCTCTATTCGGACACACACGCAGCTTTACCGCCGCTTGCATCGGCGGTAAACTGGCGTTTTCCAGTTTTCCTCCACTCTGAGAGGAGGAAAACTGGAAATTGCAGCTTTACCGCCGCTCTCGTCGGCGGTAAAGTGGACCTCCCAGTTTTCCTCCGCTCTGAGAGGAGGAAAACTGGCAATCGCAGCTTTACCGCCGCTCCCATCGGCGGTAAAGTCGGTTTTCCAGTTTTCCTCCGCTCTGAGAGGAGGAAAACTGGAAATTGCACTTATGCTGCGGGTACATGTCTCGGAAATCATTCAATCTGATTTTTTAATCCTCTTTTCCCTTCTTTTGCTTGTTGTTGGGCCATGGGCCGGGGCGTAGTTCCACAAAATGAAGGATGGACATGTGTGAATAACAATTGGGTGAAATAATTTCAAATCACGACAAAACCACAATAAGTCGAATGTCTCTCGTAATTGCCCTTCACTTTACTTAACAAGCGAAGTAAGCTAACCAGAACCGTTACCTTAAAAAACCAGAGATCCCGGTATCTACGATTGAGAATATAAGTGAGACCGGCAAAATCTTCATTTCAACATGACAACCAGAAAGAAAACATCCTACACTCGCAAGCATTCCCTAGTAGTCGATACATCGCTGCTTTTCTGTGCATGTGAACAACTATGGGGTGTTCTGCTGCGGTCCAAAGCTGTTATCGAGCTTGGCTTGACCAGTTCCATCAGTCCTAGGGCCTGTTGTTCAGGTCCTGAGAATTTCCAAATCTAAGCTTGTCAAAAAAAAAAAAAAAAATAGGGTTTAGATGTTGATTGCAAGATTACAAAATCAATTGTGTCATTGCCTCATAGTAGAAATGTGATAACGCTCAATGCTTTTAAAATTTCTCCCATACAAGTGTTCTCTTGCGTGGCCCCTAAGTTTGCATGGAATGGAATTTTTAAGAACCTATTATCAAGTGAATCACACCGATGATCGTTAAAGAGTACGAGTGATGCAAGATTTAAGGATGGAGCTGTAGACAGGGGCAAATCGCTTTAGAAGAGTGATATCTCGGATTTTATTGTTTCATTATGGGGATGTTATTTGATGACCATTTATATATTTCTACTTCTATTTCCGGGCCAGTATATATATTCAAAAGCCTAGAAATTCAATTGGGCATTTGTCAATTGCCGAAGTCGGCCTGTGAGATTTTTTCCTCTCCATTCACATCATATGGGAGTTCACTAGATGTGGGCTGCGGGAAAAAACGGAACTACTGATTCTTTCAATCTGTTTTATGTTAATTGGAAATTGAAAGGTCTCACGGCTCTATTCGGACACACACGCAGCTTTACCGCCGCTTGCATCGGCGGTAAACTGGCGTTTTCCAGTTTTCCTCCACTCTGAGAGGAGGAAAACTGGAAATTGCAGCTTTACCGCCGCTCTCGTCGGCGGTAAAGTGGACCTCCCAGTTTTCCTCCGCTCTGAGAGGAGGAAAACTGGCAATCGCAGCTTTACCGCCGCTCCCATCGGCGGTAAAGTCGGTTTTCCAGTTTTCCTCCGCTCTGAGAGGAGGAAAACTGGAAATTGCACTTATGCTGCGGGTACATGTCTCGGAAATCATTCAATCCGATTTTTTAATCCTCTTTTCCCTTCTTTTGCTTGTTGTTGGGCCATGGGCCGGGGCGTAGTTCCACAAAATGAAGGATGGACATGTGTGAATAACAATTGGGTGAAATAATTTCAAATCACGACAAAACCACAATAAGTCGAATGTCTCTCGTAATTGCCCTTCACTTTACTTAACAAGCGAAGTAAGCTAACCAGAACCGTTACCTTAAAAAACCAGAGATCCCGGTATCTACGATTGAGAATATAAGTGAGACCGGCAAAATCTTCATTTCAACATGACAACCAGAAAGAAAACATCCTACACTCGCAAGCATTCCCTAGTAGTCGATACATCGCTGCTTTTCTGTGCATGTGAACAACTATGGGGTGTTCTGCTGCGGTCCAAAGCTGTTATCGAGCTTGGCTTGACCAGTTCCATCAGTCCTAGGGCCTGTTGTTCAGGTCCTGAGAATTTCCAAATCTAAGCTTGTAAAAAAAAAAAAAAAAAATAGGGTTTAGATGTTGATTGCAAGATTACAAAATCAATTGTGTCATTGCCTCATAGTAGAAATGTGATAACGCTCAATGCTTTTAAAATTTCTCCCATACAAGTGTTCTCTTGCGTGGCCCCTAAGTTTGCATGGAATGGAATTTTTAAGAACCTATTATCAAGTGAATCACACCGATGATCGTTAAAGAGTACGAGTGATGCAAGATTTAAGGATGGAGCTGTAGACAGGGGCAAATCGCTTTAGAAGAGTGATATCTCGGATTTTATTGTTTCATTATGGGGATGTTATTTGATGACCATTTATATATTTCTACTTCTATTTCCGGGCCAGTATATATATTCAAAAGCCTAGAAATTCAATTGGGCATTTGTCAATTGCCGAAGTCGGCCTGTGAGATTTTTTCCTCTCCATTCACATCATATGGGAGTTCACTAGATGTGGGCTGCGGGAAAAAACGGAACTACTGATTCTTTCAATCTGTTTTATGTTAATTGGAAATTGAAAGGTCTCACGGCTCTATTCGGACACACACGCAGCTTTACCGCCGCTTGCATCGGCGGTAAACTGGCGTTTTCCAGTTTTCCTCCACTCTGAGAGGAGGAAAACTGGAAATTGCAGCTTTACCGCCGCTCTCGTCGGCGGTAAAGTGGACCTCCCAGTTTTCCTCCGCTCTGAGAGGAGGAAAACTGGCAATCGCAGCTTTACCGCCGCTCCCATCGGCGGTAAAGTCGGTTTTCCAGTTTTCCTCCGCTCTGAGAGGAGGAAAACTGGAAATTGCACTTATGCTGCGGGTACATGTCTCGGAAATCATTCAATCCGATTTTTTAATCCTCTTTTCCCTTCTTTTGCTTGTTGTTGGGCCATGGGCCGGGGCGTAGTTCCACAAAATGAAGGATGGACATGTGTGAATAACAATTGGGTGAAATAATTTCAAATCACGACAAAACCACAATAAGTCGAATGTCTCTCGTAATTGCCCTTCACTTTACTTAACAAGCGAAGTAAGCTAACCAGAACCGTTACCTTAAAAAACCAGAGATCCCGGTATCTACGATTGAGAATATAAGTGAGACCGGCAAAATCTTCATTTCAACATGACAACCAGAAAGAAAACATCCTACACTCGCAAGCATTCCCTAGTAGTCGATACATCGCTGCTTTTCTGTGCATGTGAACAACTATGGGGTGTTCTGCTGCGGTCCAAAGCTGTTATCGAGCTTGGCTTGACCAGTTCCATCAGTCCTAGGGCCTGTTGTTCAGGTCCTGAGAATTTCCAAATCTAAGCTTGTAAAAAAAAAAAAAAAAAATAGGGTTTAGATGTTGATTGCAAGATTACAAAATCAATTGTGTCATTGCCTCATAGTAGAAATGTGATAACGCTCAATGCTTTTAAAATTTCTCCCATACAAGTGTTCTCTTGCGTGGCCCCTAAGTTTGCATGGAATGGAATTTTTAAGAACCTATTATCAAGTGAATCACACCGATGATCGTTAAAGAGTACGAGTGATGCAAGATTTAAGGATGGAGCTGTAGACAGGGGCAAATCGCTTTAGAAGAGTGATATCTCGGATTTTATTGTTTCATTATGGGGATGTTATTTGATGACCATTTATATATTTCTACTTCTATTTCCGGGCCAGTATATATATTCAAAAGCCTAGAAATTCAATTGGGCATTTGTCAATTGCCGAAGTCGGCCTGTGAGATTTTTTCCTCTCCATTCACATCATATGGGAGTTCACTAGATGTGGGCTGCGGGAAAAAACGGAACTACTGATTCTTTCAATCTGTTTTATGTTAATTGGAAATTGAAAGGTCTCACGGCTCTATTCGGACACACACGCAGCTTTACCGCCGCTTGCATCGGCGGTAAACTGGCGTTTTCCAGTTTTCCTCCACTCTGAGAGGAGGAAAACTGGAAATTGCAGCTTTACCGCCGCTCTCGTCGGCGGTAAAGTGGACCTCCCAGTTTTCCTCCGCTCTGAGAGGAGGAAAACTGGCAATCGCAGCTTTACCGCCGCTCCCATCGGCGGTAAAGTCGGTTTTCCAGTTTTCCTCCGCTCTGAGAGGAGGAAAACTGGAAATTGCACTTATGCTGCGGGTACATGTCTCGGAAATCATTCAATCCGATTTTTTAATCCTCTTTTCCCTTCTTTTGCTTGTTGTTGGGCCATGGGCCGGGGCGTAGTTCCACAAAATGAAGGATGGACATGTGTGAATAACAATTGGGTGAAATAATTTCAAATCACGACAAAACCACAATAAGTCGAATGTCTCTCGTAATTGCCCTTCACTTTACTTAACAAGCGAAGTAAGCTAACCAGAACCGTTACCTTAAAAAACCAGAGATCCCGGTATCTACGATTGAGAATATAAGTGAGACCGGCAAAATCTTCATTTCAACATGACAACCAGAAAGAAAACATCCTACACTCGCAAGCATTCCCTAGTAGTCGATACATCGCTGCTTTTCTGTGCATGTGAACAACTATGGGGTGTTCTGCTGCGGTCCAAAGCTGTTATCGAGCTTGGCTTGACCAGTTCCATCAGTCCTAGGGCCTGTTGTTCAGGTCCTGAGAATTTCCAAATCTAAGCTTGTAAAAAAAAAAAAAAAAAATAGGGTTTAGATGTTGATTGCAAGATTACAAAATCAATTGTGTCATTGCCTCATAGTAGAAATGTGATAACGCTCAATGCTTTTAAAATTTCTCCCATACAAGTGTTCTCTTGCGTGGCCCCTAAGTTTGCATGGAATGGAACTTTTAAGAACCTATTATCAAGTGAATCACACCGATGATCGTTAAAGAGTACGAGTGATGCAAGATTTAAGGATGGAGCTGTAGACAGGGGCAAATCGCTTTAGAAGAGTGATATCTCGGATTTTATTGTTTCATTATGGGGATGTTATTTGATGACCATTTATATATTTCTACTTCTATTTCCGGGCCAGTATATATATTCAAAAGCCTAGAAATTCAATTGGGCATTTGTCAATTGCCGAAGTCGGCCTGTGAGATTTTTTCCTCTCCATTCACATCATATGGGAGTTCACTAGATGTGGGCTGCGGGAAAAAACGGAACTACTGATTCTTTCAATCTGTTTTATGTTAATTGGAAATTGAAAGGTCTCACGGCTCTATTCGGACACACACGCAGCTTTACCGCCGCTTGCATCGGCGGTAAACTGGCGTTTTCCAGTTTTCCTCCACTCTGAGAGGAGGAAAACTGGAAATTGCAGCTTTACCGCCGCTCTCGTCGGCGGTAAAGTGGACCTCCCAGTTTTCCTCCGCTCTGAGAGGAGGAAAACTGGCAATCGCAGCTTTACCGCCGCTCCCATCGGCGGTAAAGTCGGTTTTCCAGTTTTCCTCCGCTCTGAGAGGAGGAAAACTGGAAATTGCACTTATGCTGCGGGTACATGTCTCGGAAATCATTCAATCCGATTTTTTAATCCTCTTTTCCCTTCTTTTGCTTGTTGTTGGGCCATGGGCCGGGGCGTAGTTCCACAAAATGAAGGATGGACATGTGTGAATAACAATTGGGTGAAATAATTTCAAATCACGACAAAACCACAATAAGTCGAATGTCTCTCGTAATTGCCCTTCACTTTACTTAACAAGCGAAGTAAGCTAACCAGAACCGTTACCTTAAAAAACCAGAGATCCCGGTATCTACGATTGAGAATATAAGTGAGACCGGCAAAATCTTCATTTCAACATGACAACCAGAAAGAAAACATCCTACACTCGCAAGCATTCCCTAGTAGTCGATACATCGCTGCTTTTCTGTGCATGTGAACAACTATGGGGTGTTCTGCTGCGGTCCAAAGCTGTTATCGAGCTTGGCTTGACCAGTTCCATCAGTCCTAGGGCCTGTTGTTCAGGTCCTGAGAATTTCCAAATCTAAGCTTGTAAAAAAAAAAAAAAAAAATAGGGTTTAGATGTTGATTGCAAGATTACAAAATCAATTGTGTCATTGCCTCAGAGTAGAAATGTGATAACGCTCAATGCTTTTAAAATTTCTCCCATACAAGTGTTCTCTTGCGTGGCCCCTAAGTTTGCATGGAATGGAATTTTTAAGAACCTATTATCAAGTGAATCACACCGATGATCGTTAAAGAGTACGAGTGATGCAAGATTTAAGGATGGAGCTGTAGACAGGGGCAAATCGCTTTAACAGAGTGATATCTCGGATTTTATTGTTTCATTATGGGGATGTTATTTGATGACCATTTATATATTTCTACTTCTATTTCCGGGCCAGTATATATATTCAAAAGCCTAGAAATTCAATTGGGCATTTGTCAATTGCCGAAGTCGGCCTGTGAGATTTTTTCCTCTCCATTCACATCATATGGGAGTTCACTAGATGTGGGCTGCGGGAAAAAACGGAACTACTGATTCTTTCAATCTGTTTTATGTTAATTGGAAATTGAAAGGTCTCACGGCTCTATTCGGACACACACGCAGCTTTACCGCCGCTTGCATCGGCGGTAAACTGGCGTTTTCCAGTTTTCCTCCACTCTGAGAGGAGGAAAACTGGAAATTGCAGCTTTACCGCCGCTCTCGTCGGCGGTAAAGTGGACCTCCCAGTTTTCCTCCGCTCTGAGAGGAGGAAAACTGGCAATTGCAGCTTTACCGCCGCTCCCATCGGCGGTAAAGTCGGTTTTCCAGTTTTCCTCCGCTCTGAGAGGAGGAAAACTGGAAATTGCACTTATGCTGCGGGTACATGTCTCGGAAATCATTCAATCCGATTTTTTAATCCTCTTTTCCCTTCTTTTGCTTGTTGTTGGGCCATGGGCCGGGGCGTAGTTCCACAAAATGAAGGATGGACATGTGTGAATAACAATTGGGTGAAATAATTTCAAATCACGACAAAACCACAATAAGTCGAATGTCTCTCGTAATTGCCCTTCACTTTACTTAACAAGCGAAGTAAGCTAACCAGAACCGTTACCTTAAAAAACCAGAGATCCCGGTATCTACGATTGAGAATATAAGTGAGACCGGCAAAATCTTCATTTCAACATGACAACCAGAAAGAAAACATCCTACACTCGCAAGCATTCCCTAGTAGTCGATACATCGCTGCTTTTCTGTGCATGTGAACAACTATGGGGTGTTCTGCTGCGGTCCAAAGCTGTTATCGAGCTTGGCTTGACCAGTTCCATCAGTCCTAGGGCCTGTTGTTCAGGTCCTGAGAATTTCCAAATCTAAGCTTGTAAAAAAAAAAAAAAAAAATAGGGTTTAGATGTTGATTGCAAGATTACAAAATCAATTGTGTCATTGCCTCAGAGTAGAAATGTGATAACGCTCAATGCTTTTAAAATTTCTCCCATACAAGTGTTCTCTTGCGTGGCCCCTAAGTTTGCATGGAATGGAATTTTTAAGAACCTATTATCAAGTGAATCACACCGATGATCGTTAAAGAGTACGAGTGATGCAAGATTTAAGGATGGAGCTGTAGACAGGGGCAAATCGCTTTAGAAGAGTGATATCTCGGATTTTATTGTTTCATTATGGGGATGTTATTTGATGACCATTTATATATTTCTACTTCTATTTCCGGGCCAGTATATATATTCAAAAGCCTAGAAATTCAATTGGGCATTTGTCAATTGCCGAAGTCGGCCTGTGAGATTTTTTCCTCTCCATTCACATCATATGGGAGTTCACTAGATGTGGGCTGCGGGAAAAAACGGAACTACTGATTCTTTCAATCTGTTTTATGTTAATTGGAAATTGAAAGGTCTCACGGCTCTATTCGGACACACACGCAGCTTTACCGCCGCTTGCATCGGCGGTAAACTGGCGTTTTCCAGTTTTCCTCCACTCTGAGAGGAGGAAAACTGGAAATTGCAACTTTACCGCCGCTCTCGTCGGCGGTAAAGTGGACCTCCCAGTTTTCCTCCGCTCTGAGAGGAGGAAAACTGGCAATCGCAGCTTTACCGCCGCTCCCATCGGCGGTAAAGTCGGTTTTCCAGTTTTCCTCCGCTCTGAGAGGAGGAAAACTGGAAATTGCACTTATGCTGCGGGTACATGTCTCGGAAATCATTCAATCCGATTTTTTAATCCTCTTTTCCCTTCTTTTGCTTGTTGTTGGGCCATGGGCCGGGGCGTAGTTCCACAAAATGAAGGATGGACATGTGTGAATAACAATTGGGTGAAATAATTTCAAATCACGACAAAACCACAATAAGTCGAATGTCTCTCGTAATTGCCCTTCACTTTACTTAACAAGCGAAGTAAGCTAACCAGAACCGTTACCTTAAAAAACCAGAGATCCCGGTATCTACGATTGAGAATATAAGTGAGACCGGCAAAATCTTCATTTCAACATGACAACCAGAAAGAAAACATCCTACACTCGCAAGCATTCCCTAGTAGTCGATACATCGCTGCTTTTCTGTGCATGTGAACAACTATGGGGTGTTCTGCTGCGGTCCAAAGCTGTTATCGAGCTTGGCTTGACCAGTTCCATCAGTCCTAGGGCCTGTTGTTCAGGTCCTGAGAATTTCCAAATCTAAGCTTGTAAAAAAAAAAAAAAAAATAGGGTTTAGATGTTGATTGCAAGATTACAAAATCAATTGTGTCATTGCCTCATAGAAGAAATGTGATAACGCTCAATGCTTTTAAAATTTCTCCCATACAAGTGTTCTCTTGCGTGGCCCCTAAGTTTGCATGGAATGGAATTTTTAAGAACCTATTATCAAGTGAATCACACCGATGATCGTTAAAGAGTACGAGTGATGCAAGATTTAAGGATGGAGCTGTAGACAGGGGCAAATCGCTTTAGAAGAGTGATATCTCGGATTTTATTGTTTCATTATGGGGATGTTATTTGATGACCATTTATATATTTCTACTTCTATTTCCGGGCCAGTATATATATTCAAAAGCCTAGAAATTCAATTGGGCATTTGTCAATTGCCGAAGTCGGCCTGTGAGATTTTTTCCTCTCCATTCACATCATATGGGAGTTCACTAGATGTGGGCTGCGGGAAAAAACGGAACTACTGATTCTTTCAATCTGTTTTATGTTAATTGGAAATTGAAAGGTCTCACGGCTCTATTCGGACACACACGCAGCTTTACCGCCGCTTGCATCGGCGGTAAACTGGCGTTTTCCAGTTTTCCTCCACTCTGAGAGGAGGAAAACTGGAAATTGCAGCTTTACCGCCGCTCTCGTCGGCGGTAAAGTGGACCTCCCAGTTTTCCTCCGCTCTGAGAGGAGGAAAACTGGCAATTGCAGCTTTACCGCCGCTCCCATCGGCGGTAAAGTCGGTTTTCCAGTTTTCCTCCGCTCTGAGAGGAGGAAAACTGAAAATTGCACTTACGCTGCGGGTACATGTCTCGGAAATCATTCAATCCGATTTTTTAATCCTCTTTTCCCTTCTTTTGCTTGTTGTTGGGCCATGGGCCGGGGCGTAGTTCCACAAAATGAAGGATGGACATGTGTGAATAACAATTGGGTGAAATAATTTCAAATCACGACAAAACCACAATAAGTCGAATGTCTCTCGTAATTGCCCTTCACTTTACTTAACAAGCGAAGTAAGCTAACCAGAACCGTTACCTTAAAAAACCAGAGATCCCGGTATCTACGATTGAGAATATAAGTGAGACCGGCAAAATCTTCATTTCAACATGACAACCAGAAAGAAAACATCCTACACTCGCAAGCATTCCCTAGTAGTCGATACATCGCTGCTTTTCTGTGCATGTGAACAACTATGGGGTGTTCTGCTGCGGTCCAAAGCTGTTATCGAGCTTGGCTTGACCAGTTCCATCAGTCCTAGGGCCTGTTGTTCAGGTCCTGAGAATTTCCAAATCTAAGCTTGTAAAAAAAAAAAAAAAAAATAGGGTTTAGATGTTGATTGCAAGATTACAAAATCAATTGTGTCATTGCCTCAGAGTAGAAATGTGATAACGCTCAATGCTTTTAAAATTTCTCCCATACAAGTGTTCTCTTGCGTGGCCCCTAAGTTTGCATGGAATGGAATTTTTAAGAACCTATTATCAAGTGAATCACACCGATGATCGTTAAAGAGTACGAGTGATGCAAGATTTAAGGATGGAGCTGTAGACAGGGGCAAATCGCTTTAGAAGAGTGATATCTCGGATTTTATTGTTTCATTATGGGGATGTTATTTGATGACCATTTATATATTTCTACTTCTATTTCCGGGCCAGTATATATATTCAAAAGACTAGAAATTCAATTGGGCATTTGTCAATTGCCGAAGTCGGCCTGTGAGATTTTTTCCTCTCCATTCACATCATATGGGAGTTCACTAGATGTGGGCTGCGGGAAAAAATGGAACTACTGATTCTTTCAATCTGTTTTATGTTAATTGGAAATTGAAAGGTCTCACGGCTCTATTCGGACACACACGCAGCTTTACCGCCGCTTGCATCGGCGGTAAACTGGCGTTTTCCAGTTTTCCTCCACTCTGAGAGGAGGAAAACTGGAAATTGCAGCTTTACCGCCGCTCTCGTCGGCGGTAAAGTGGACCTCCCAGTTTTCCTCCGCTATGAGAGGAGGAAAACTGGCAATCGCAGCTTTACCGCCGCTCCCATCGGCGGTAAAGTCGGTTTTCCAGTTTTCCTCCGCTCTGAGAGGAGGAAAACTGGAAATTGCACTTATGCTGCGGGTACATGTCTCGGAAATCATTCAATCCGATTTTTTAATCCTCTTTTCCCTTCTTTTGCTTGTTGTTGGGCCATGGGCCGGGGCGTAGTTCCACAAAATGAAGGATGGACATGTGTGAATAACAATTGGGTGAAATAATTTCAAATCACGACAAAACCACAATAAGTCGAATGTCTCTCGTAATTGCCCTTCACTTTACTTAACAAGCGAAGTAAGCTAACCAGAACCGTTACCTTAAAAAACCAGAGATCCCGGTATCTACGATTGAGAATATAAGTGAGACCGGCAAAATCTTCATTTCAACATGACAACCAGAAAGAAAACATCCTACACTCGCAAGCATTCCCTAGTAGTCGATACATCGCTGCTTTTCTGTGCATGTGAACAACTATGGGGTGTTCTGCTGCGGTCCAAAGCTGTTATCGAGCTTGGCTTGACCAGTTCCATCAGTCCTAGGGCCTGTTGTTCAGGTCCTGAGAATTTCCAAATCTAAGCTTGTAAAAAAAAAAAAAAAAAATAGGGTTTAGATGTTGATTGCAAGATTACAAAATCAATTGTGTCATTGCCTCATAGTAGAAATGTGATAACGCTCAATGCTTTTAAAATTTCTCCCATACAAGTGTTCTCTTGCGTGGCCCCTAAGTTTGCATGGAATGGAATTTTTAAGAACCTATTATCAAGTGAATCACACCGATGATCGTTAAAGAGTACGAGTGATGCAAGATTTAAGGATGGAGCTGTAGACAGGGGCAAATCGCTTTAGAAGAGTGATATCTCGGATTTTATTGTTTCATTATGGGGATGTTATTTGATGACCATTTATATATTTCTACTTCTATTTCCGGGCCAGTATATATATTCAAAAGCCTAGAAATTCAATTGGGCATTTGTCAATTGCCGAAGTCGGCCTGTGAGATTTTTTCCTCTCCATTCACATCATATGGGAGTTCACTAGATGTGGGCTGCGGGAAAAAACGGAACTACTGATTCTTTCAATCTGTTTTATGTTAATTGGAAATTGAAAGGTCTCACGGCTCTATTCGGACACACACGCAGCTTTACCGCCGCTTGCATCGGCGGTAAACTGGCGTTTTCCAGTTTTCCTCCACTCTGAGAGGAGGAAAACTGGAAATTGCAGCTTTACCGCCGCTCTCGTCGGCGGTAAAGTGGACCTCCCAGTTTTCCTCCGCTCTGAGAGGAGGAAAACTGGCAATCGCAGCTTTACCGCCGCTCCCATCGGCGGTAAAGTCGGTTTTCCAGTTTTCCTCCGCTCTGAGAGGAGGAAAACTGGAAATTGCACTTATGCTGCGGGTACATGTCTCGGAAATCATTCAATCCGATTTTTTAATCCTCTTTTCCCTTCTTTTGCTTGTTGTTGGGCCATGGGCCGGGGCGTAGTTCCACAAAATGAAGGATGGACATGTGTGAATAACAATTGGGTGAAATAATTTCAAATCACGACAAAACCACAATAAGTCGAATGTCTCTCGTAATTGCCCTTCACTTTACTTAACAAGCGAAGTAAGCTAACCAGAACCGTTACCTTAAAAAACCAGAGATCCCGGTATCTACGATTGAGAATATAAGTGAGACCGGCAAAATCTTCATTTCAACATGACAACCAGAAAGAAAACATCCTACACTCGCAAGCATTCCCTAGTAGTCGATACATCGCTGCTTTTCTGTGCATGTGAACAACTATGGGGTGTTCTGCTGCGGTCCAAAGCTGTTATCGAGCTTGGCTTGACCAGTTCCATCAGTCCTAGGGCCTGTTGTTCAGGTCCTGAGAATTTCCAAATCTAAGCTTGTAAAAAAAAAAAAAAAAAATAGGGTTTAGATGTTGATTGCAAGATTACAAAATCAATTGTGTCATTGCCTCATAGTAGAAATGTGATAACGCTCAATGCTTTTAAAATTTCTCCCATACAAGTGTTCTCTTGCGTGGCCCCTAAGTTTGCATGGAATGGAATTTTTAAGAACCTATTATCAAGTGAATCACACCGATGATCGTTAAAGAGTACGAGTGATGCAAGATTTAAGGATGGAGCTGTAGACAGGGGCAAATCGCTTTAATAGAGTGATATCTCGGATTTTATTGTTTCATTATGGGGATGTTATTTGATGACCATTTATATATTTCTACTTCTATTTCCGGGCCAGTATATATATTCAAAAGCCTAGAAATTCAATTGGGCATTTGTCAATTGCCGAAGTCGGCCTGTGAGATTTTTTCCTCTCCATTCACATCATATGGGAGTTCACTAGATGTGGGCTGCGGGAAAAAACGGAACTACTGATTCTTTCAATCTGTTTTATGTTAATTGGAAATTGAAAGGTCTCACGGCTCTATTCGGACACACACGCAGCTTTACCGCCGCTTGCATCGGCGGTAAACTGGCGTTTTCCAGTTTTCCTCCACTCTGAGAGGAGGAAAACTGGAAATTGCAGCTTTACCGCCGCTCTCGTCGGCGGTAAAGTGGACCTCCCAGTTTTCCTCCGCTCTGAGAGGAGGAAAACTGGCAATTGCAGCTTTACCGCCGCTCCCATCGGCGGTAAAGTCGGTTTTCCAGTTTTCCTCCGCTCTGAGAGGAGGAAAACTGAAAATTGCACTTACGCTGCGGGTACATGTCTCGGAAATCATTCAATCCGATTTTTTAATCCTCTTTTCCCTTCTTTTGCTTGTTGTTGGGCCATGGGCCGGGGCGTAGTTCCACAAAATGAAGGATGGACATGTGTGAATAACAATTGGGTGAAATAATTTCAAATCACGACAAAACCACAATAAGTCGAATGTCTCTCGTAATTGCCCTTCACTTTACTTAACAAGCGAAGTAAGCTAACCAGAACCGTTACCTTAAAAAACCAGAGATCCCGGTATCTACGATTGAGAATATAAGTGAGACCGGCAAAATCTTCATTTCAACATGACAACCAGAAAGAAAACATCCTACACTCGCAAGCATTCCCTAGTAGTCGATACATCGCTGCTTTTCTGTGCATGTGAACAACTATGGGGTGTTCTGCTGCGGTCCAAAGCTGTTATCGAGCTTGGCTTGACCAGTTCCATCAGTCCTAGGGCCTGTTGTTCAGGTCCTGAGAATTTCCAAATCTAAGCTTGTAAAAAAAAAAAAAAAAAAATAGGGTTTTGATGTTGATTGCAAGATTACAAAATCAATTGTGTCATTGCCTCAGAGTAGAAATGTGATAACGCTCAATGCTTTTAAAATTTCTCCCATACAAGTGTTCTCTTGCGTGGCCCCTAAGTTTGCATGGAATGGAATTTTTAAGAACCTATTATCAAGTGAATCACACCGATGATCGTTAAAGAGTACGAGTGATGCAAGATTTAAGGATGGAGCTGTAGACAGGGGCAAATCGCTTTAGAAGAGTGATATCTCGGATTTTATTGTTTCATTATGGGGATGTTATTTGATGACCATTTATATATTTCTACTTCTATTTCCGGGCCAGTATATATATTCAAAAGCCTAGAAATTCAATTGGGCATTTGTCAATTGCCGAAGTCGGCCTGTGAGATTTTTTCCTCTCCATTCACATCATATGGGAGTTCACTAGATGTGGGCTGCGGGAAAAAATGGAACTACTGATTCTTTCAATCTGTTTTATGTTAATTGGAAATTGAAAGGTCTCACGGCTCTATTCGGACACACACGCAGCTTTACCGCCGCTTGCATCGGCGGTAAACTGGCGTTTTCCAGTTTTCCTCCACTCTGAGAGGAGGAAAACTGGAAATTGCAGCTTTACCGCCGCTCTCGTCGGCGGTAAAGTGGACCTCCCAGTTTTCCTCCGCTATGAGAGGAGGAAAACTGGCAATCGCAGCTTTACCGCCGCTCCCATCGGCGGTAAAGTCGGTTTTCCAGTTTTCCTCCGCTCTGAGAGGAGGAAAACTGGAAATTGCACTTATGCTGCGGGTACATGTCTCGGAAATCATTCAATCCGATTTTTTAATCCTCTTTTCCCTTCTTTTGCTTGTTGTTGGGCCATGGGCCGGGGCGTAGTTCCACAAAATGAAGGATGGACATGTGTGAATAACAATTGGGTGAAATAATTTCAAATCACGACAAAACCACAATAAGTCGAATGTCTCTCGTAATTGCCCTTCACTTTACTTAACAAGCGAAGTAAGCTAACCAGAACCGTTACCTTAAAAAACCAGAGATCCCGGTATCTACGATTGAGAATATAAGTGAGACCGGCAAAATCTTCATTTCAACATGACAACCAGAAAGAAAACATCCTACACTCGCAAGCATTCCCTAGTAGTCGATACATCGCTGCTTTTCTGTGCATGTGAACAACTATGGGGTGTTCTGCTGCGGTCCAAAGCTGTTATCGAGCTTGGCTTGACCAGTTCCATCAGTCCTAGGGCCTGTTGTTCAGGTCCTGAGAATTTCCAAATCTAAGCTTGTAAAAAAAAAAAAAAAAAATAGGGTTTAGATGTTGATTGCAAGATTACAAAATCAATTGTGTCATTGCCTCATAGTAGAAATGTGATAACGCTCAATGCTTTTAAAATTTCTCCCATACAAGTGTTCTCTTGCGTGGCCCCTAAGTTTGCATGGAATGGAATTTTTAAGAACCTATTATCAAGTGAATCACACCGATGATCGTTAAAGAGTACGAGTGATGCAAGATTTAAGGATGGAGCTGTAGACAGGGGCAAATCGCTTTAGAAGAGTGATATCTCGGATTTTATTGTTTCATTATGGGGATGTTATTTGATGACCATTTATATATTTCTACTTCTATTTCCGGGCCAGTATATATATTCAAAAGCCTAGAAATTCAATTGGGCATTTGTCAATTGCCGAAGTCGGCCTGTGAGATTTTTTCCTCTCCATTCACATCATATGGGAGTTCACTAGATGTGGGCTGCGGGAAAAAACGGAACTACTGATTCTTTCAATCTGTTTTATGTTAATTGGAAATTGAAAGGTCTCACGGCTCTATTCGGACACACACGCAGCTTTACCGCCGCTTGCATCGGCGGTAAACTGGCGTTTTCCAGTTTTCCTCCACTCTGAGAGGAGGAAAACTGGAAATTGCAGCTTTACCGCCGCTCTCGTCGGCGGTAAAGTGGACCTCCCAGTTTTCCTCCGCTCTGAGAGGAGGAAAACTGGCAATCGCAGCTTTACCGCCGCTCCCATCGGCGGTAAAGTCGGTTTTCCAGTTTTCCTCCGCTCTGAGAGGAGGAAAACTGGAAATTGCACTTATGCTGCGGGTACATGTCTCGGAAATCATTCAATCCGATTTTTTAATCCTCTTTTCCCTTCTTTTGCTTGTTGTTGGGCCATGGGCCGGGGCGTAGTTCCACAAAATGAAGGATGGACATGTGTGAATAACAATTGGGTGAAATAATTTCAAATCACGACAAAACCACAATAAGTCGAATGTCTCTCGTAATTGCCCTTCACTTTACTTAACAAGCGAAGTAAGCTAACCAGAACCGTTACCTTAAAAAACCAGAGATCCCGGTATCTACGATTGAGAATATAAGTGAGACCGGCAAAATCTTCATTTCAACATGACAACCAGAAAGAAAACATCCTACACTCGCAAGCATTCCCTAGTAGTCGATACATCGCTGCTTTTCTGTGCATGTGAACAACTATGGGGTGTTCTGCTGCGGTCCAAAGCTGTTATCGAGCTTGGCTTGACCAGTTCCATCAGTCCTAGGGCCTGTTGTTCAGGTCCTGAGAATTTCCAAATCTAAGCTTGTAAAAAAAAAAAAAAAAAATAGGGTTTAGATGTTGATTGCAAGATTACAAAATCAATTGTGTCATTGCCTCATAGTAGAAATGTGATAACGCTCAATGCTTTTAAAATTTCTCCCATACAAGTGTTCTCTTGCGTGGCCCCTAAGTTTGCATGGAATGGAATTTTTAAGAACCTATTATCAAGTGAATCACACCGATGATCGTTAAAGAGTACGAGTGATGCAAGATTTAAGGATGGAGCTGTAGACAGGGGCAAATCGCTTTAGAAGAGTGATATCTCGGATTTTATTGTTTCATTATGGGGATGTTATTTGATGACCATTTATATATTTCTACTTCTATTTCCGGGCCAGTATATATATTCAAAAGCCTAGAAATTCAATTGGGCATTTGTCAATTGCCGAAGTCGGCCTGTGAGATTTTTTCCTCTCCATTCACATCATATGGGAGTTCACTAGATGTGGGCTGCGGGAAAAAAGGGAACTACTGATTCTTTCAATCTGTTTTATGTTAATTGGAAATTGAAAGGTCTCACGGCTCTATTCGGACACACACGCAGCTTTACCGCCGCTTGCATCGGCGGTAAACTGGCGTTTTCCAGTTTTCCTCCACTCTGAGAGGAGGAAAGCTGGAAATTGCAGCTTTACCGCCGCTCTCGTCGGCGGTAAAGTGGACCTCCCAGTTTTCCTCCGCTCTGAGAGGAGGAAAACTGGCAATCGCAGCTTTACCGCCGCTCCCATCGGCGGTAAAGTCGGTTTTCCAGTTTTCCTCCGCTCTGAGAGGAGGAAAACTGGAAATTGCACTTATGCTGCGGGTACATGTCTCGGAAATCATTCAATCCGATTTTTTAATCCTCTTTTCCCTTCTTTTGCTTGTTGTTGGGCCATGGGCCGGGGCGTAGTTCCACAAAATGAAGGATGGACATGTGTGAATAACAATTGGGTGAAATAATTTCAAATCACGACAAAACCACAATAAGTCGAATGTCTCTCGTAATTGCCCTTCACTTTACTTAACAAGCGAAGTAAGCTAACCAGAACCGTTACCTTAAAAAACCAGAGATCCCGGTATCTACGATTGAGAATATAAGTGAGACCGGCAAAATCTTCATTTCAACATGACAACCAGAAAGAAAACATCCTACACTCGCAAGCATTCCCTAGTAGTCGATACATCGCTGCTTTTCTGTGCATGTGAACAACTATGGGGTGTTCTGCTGCGGTCCAAAGCTGTTATCGAGCTTGGCTTGACCAGTTCCATCAGTCCTAGGGCCTGTTGTTCAGGTCCTGAGAATTTCCAAATCTAAGCTTGTAAAAAAAAAAAAAAAAAAATAGGGTTTAGATGTTGATTGCAAGATTACAAAATCAATTGTGTCATTGCCTCAGAGTAGAAATGTGATAACGCTCAATGCTTTTAAAATTTCTCCCATACAAGTGTTCTCTTGCGTGGCCCCTAAGTTTGCATGGAATGGAATTTTTAAGAACCTATTATCAAGTGAATCACACCGATGATCGTTAAAGAGTACGAGTGATGCAAGATTTAAGGATGGAGCTGTAGACAGGGGCAAATCGCTTTAGAAGAGTGATATCTCGGATTTTATTGTTTCATTATGGGGATGTTATTTGATGACCATTTATATATTTCTACTTCTATTTCCGGGCCAGTATATATATTCAAAAGCCTAGAAATTCAATTGGGCATTTGTCAATTGCCGAAGTCGGCCTGTGAGATTTTTTCCTCTCCATTCACATCATATGGGAGTTCACTAGATGTGGGCTGCGGGAAAAAACGGAACTACTGATTCTTTCAATCTGTTTTATGTTAATTGGAAATTGAAAGGTCTCACGGCTCTATTCGGACACACACGCAGCTTTACCGCCGCTTGCATCGGCGGTAAACTGGCGTTTTCCAGTTTTCCTCCACTCTGAGAGGAGGAAAACTGGAAATTGCAGCTTTACCGCCGCTCTCGTCGGCGGTAAAGTGGACCTCCCAGTTTTCCTCCGCTCTGAGAGGAGGAAAACTGGCAATCGCAGCTTTACCGCCGCTCCCATCGGCGGTAAAGTCGGTTTTCCAGTTTTCCTCCGCTCTGAGAGGAGGAAAACTGGAAATTGCACTTATGCTGCGGGTACATGTCTCGGAAATCATTCAATCCGATTTTTTAATCCTCTTTTCCCTTCTTTTGCTTGTTGTTGGGCCATGGGCCGGGGCGTAGTTCCACAAAATGAAGGATGGACATGTGTGAATAACAATTGGGTGAAATAATTTCAAATCACGACAAAACCACAATAAGTCGAATGTCTCTCGTAATTGCCCTTCACTTTACTTAACAAGCGAAGTAAGCTAACCAGAACCGTTACCTTAAAAAACCAGAGATCCCGGTATCTACGATTGAGAATATAAGTGAGACCGGCAAAATCTTCATTTCAACATGACAACCAGAAAGAAAACATCCTACACTCGCAAGCATTCCCTAGTAGTCGATACATCGCTGCTTTTCTGTGCATGTGAACAACTATGGGGTGTTCTGCTGCGGTCCAAAGCTGTTATCGAGCTTGGCTTGACCAGTTCCATCAGTCCTAGGGCCTGTTGTTCAGGTCCTGAGAATTTCCAAATCTAAGCTTGTAAAAAAAAAAAAAAAAAATAGGGTTTAGATGTTGATTGCAAGATTACAAAATCAATTGTGTCATTGCCTCAGAGTAGAAATGAGATAACGCTCAATGCTTTTAAAATTTCTCCCATACAAGTGTTCTCTTGCGTGGCCCCTAAGTTTGCATGGAATGGAATTTTTAAGAACCTATTATCAAGTGAATCACACCGATGATCGTTAAAGAGTACGAGTGATGCAAGATTTAAGGATGGAGCTGTAGACAGGGGCAAATCGCTTTAGAAGAGTGATATCTCGGATTTTATTGTTTCATTATGGGGATGTTATTTGATGACCATTTATATATTTCTACTTCTATTTCCGGGCCAGTATATATATTCAAAAGCCTAGAAATTCAATTGGGCATTTGTCAATTGCCGAAGTCGGCCTGTGAGATTTTTTCCTCTCCATTCACATCATATGGGAGTTCACTAGATGTGGGCTGCGGGAAAAAACGGAACTACTGATTCTTTCAATCTGTTTTATGTTAATTGGAAATTGAAAGGTCTCACGGCTCTATTCGGACACACACGCAGCTTTACCGCCGCTTGCATCGGCGGTAAACTGGCGTTTTCCAGTTTTCCTCCACTCTGAGAGGAAGAAAACTGGAAATTGCAGCTTTACCGCCGCTCTCGTCGGCGGTAAAGTGGACCTCCCAGTTTTCCTCCGCTCTGAGAGGAGGAAAACTGGCAATGGCAGCTTTACCGCCGCTCCCATCGGCGGTAAAGTCGGTTTTCCAGTTTTCCTCCGCTCTGAGAGGAGGAAAACTGGAAATTGCACTTATGCTGCGGGTACATGTCTCGGAAATCATTCAATCCGATTTTTTAATCCTCTTTTCCCTTTTTTTGCTTGTTGTTGGGCCATGGGCCGGGGCGTAGTTCCACAAAATGAAGGATGGACATGTGTGAATAACAATTGGGTGAAATAATTTCAAATCACGACAAAACCACAATAAGTCGAATGTCTCTCGTAATTGCCCTTCACTTTACTTAACAAGCGAAGTAAGCTAACCAGAACCGTTACCTTAAAAAACCAGAGATCCCGGTATCTACGATTGAGAATATAAGTGAGACCGGCAAAATCTTCATTTCAACATGACAACCAGAAAGAAAACATCCTACACTCGCAAGCATTCCCTAGTAGTCGATACATCGCTGCTTTTCTGTGCATGTGAACAACTATGGGGTGTTCTGCTGCGGTCCAAAGCTGTTATCGAGCTTGGCTTGACCAGTTCCATCAGTCCTAGGGCCTGTTGTTCAGGTCCTGAGAATTTCCAAATCTAAGCTTGTAAAAAAAAAAAAAAAAAAATAGGGTTTAGATGTTGATTGCAAGATTACAAAATCAATTGTGTCATTGCCTCAGAGTAGAAATGTGATAACGCTCAATGCTTTTAAAATTTCTCCCATACAAGTGTTCTCTTGCGTGGCCCCTAAGTTTGCATGGAATGGAATTTTTAAGAACCTATTATCAAGTGAATCACACCGATGATCGTTAAAGAGTACGAGTGATGCAAGATTTAAGGATGGAGCTGTAGACAGGGGCAAATCGCTTTAGAAGAGTGATATCTCGGATTTTATTGTTTCATTATGGGGATGTTATTTGATGACCATTTATATATTTCTACTTCTATTTCCGGGCCAGTATATATATTCAAAAGCCTAGAAATTCAATTGGGCATTTGTCAATTGCCGAAGTCGGCCTGTGAGATTTTTTCCTCTCCATTCACATCATATGGGAGTTCACTAGATGTGGGCTGCGGGAAAAAACGGAACTACTGATTCTTTCAATCTGTTTTATGTTAATTGGAAATTGAAAGGTCTCACGACTCTATTCGGACACACACGCAGCTTTACCGCCGCTTGCATCGGCGGTAAACTGGCGTTTTCCAGTTTTCCTCCACTCTGAGAGGAGGAAAACTGGAAATTGCAGCTTTACCGCCGCTCTCGTCGGCGGTAAAGTGGACCTCCCAGTTTTCCTCCGCTCTGAGAGGAGGAAAACTGGCAATTGCAGCTTTACCGCCGCTCCCATCGGCGGTAAAGTCGGTTTTCCAGTTTTCCTCCGCTCTGAGAGGAGGAAAACTAGAAATTGCACTTATGCTGCGGGTACATGTCTCGGAAATCATTCAATCCGATTTTTTAATCCTCTTTTCCCTTCTTTTGCTTGTTGTTGGGCCATGGGCCGGGGCGTAGTTCCACAAAATGAAGGATGGACATGTGTGAATAACAATTGGGTGAAATAATTTCAAACCACGACAAAACCACAATAAGTCGAATGTCTCTCGTAATTGCCCTTCACTTTACTTAACAAGCGAAGTAAGCTAACCAGAACCGTTACCTTAAAAAACCAGAGATCCCGGTATCTACGATTGAGAATATAAGTGAGACCGGCAAAATCTTCATTTCAACATGACAACCAGAAAGAAAACATCCTACACTCGCAAGCATTCCCTAGTAGTCGATACATCGCTGCTTTTCTGTGCATGTGAACAACTATGGGGTGTTCTGCTGCGGTCCAAAGCTGTTATCGAGCTTGGCTTGACCAGTTCCATCAGTCCTAGGGCCTGTTGTTCAGGTCCTGAGAATTTCCAAATCTAAGCTTGTAAAAAAAAAAAAAAAAAATAGGGTTTAGATGTTGATTGCAAGATTACAAAATCAATTGTGTCATTGCCTCAGAGTAGAAATGTGATAACGCTCAATGCTTTTAAAATTTCTCCCATACAAGTGTTCTCTTGCGTGGCCCCTAAGTTTGCATGGAATGGAATTTTTAAGAACCTATTATCAAGTGAATCACACCGATGATCGTTAAAGAGTACGAGTGATGCAAGATTTAAGGATGGAGCTGTAGACAGGGGCAAATCGCTTTAGAAGAGTGATATCTCGGATTTTATTGTTTCATTATGGGGATGTTATTTGATGACCATTTATATATTTCTACTTCTATTTCCGGGCCAGTATATATATTCAAAAGCCTAGAAATTCAATTGGGCATTTGTCAATTGCCGAAGTCGGCCTGTGAGATTTTTTCCTCTCCATTCACATCATATGGGAGTTCACTAGATGTGGGCTGCGGGAAAAAACGGAACTACTGATTCTTTCAATCTGTTTTATGTTAATTGGAAATTGAAAGGTCTCACGGCTCTATTCGGACACACACGCAGCTTTACCGCCGCTTGCATCGGCGGTAAACTGGCGTTTTCCAGTTTTCCTCCACTCTGAGAGGAGGAAAACTGGAAATTGCAGCTTTACCGCCGCTCTCGTCGGCGGTAAAGTGGACCTCCCAGTTTTCCTCCGCTATGAGAGGAGGAAAACTGGCAATCGCAGCTTTACCGCCGCTCCCATCGGCGGTAAAGTCGGTTTTCCAGTTTTCCTCCGCTCTGAGAGGAGGAAAACTGGAAATTGCACTTATGCTGCGGGTACATGTCTCGGAAATCATTCAATCCGATTTTTTAATCCTCTTTTCCCTTCTTTTGCTTGTTGTTGGGCCATGGGCCGGGGCGTAGTTCCACAAAATGAAGGATGGACATGTGTGAATAACAATTGGGTGAAATAATTTCAAATCACGACAAAACCACAATAAGTCGAATGTCTCTCGTAATTGCCCTTCACTTTACTTAACAAGCGAAGTAAGCTAACCAGAACCGTTACCTTAAAAAACCAGAGATCCCGGTATCTACGATTGAGAATATAAGTGAGACCGGCAAAATCTTCATTTCAACATGACAACCAGAAAGAAAACATCCTACACTCGCAAGCATTCCCTAGTAGTCGATACATCGCTGCTTTTCTGTGCATGTGAACAACTATGGGGTGTTCTGCTGCGGTCCAAAGCTGTTATCGAGCTTGGCTTGACCAGTTCCATCAGTCCTAGGGCCTGTTGTTCAGGTCCTGAGAATTTCCAAATCTAAGCTTGTAAAAAAAAAAAAAAAAAAATAGGGTTTTGATGTTGATTGCAAGATTACAAAATCAATTGTGTCATTGCCTCAGAGTAGAAATGTGATAACGCTCAATGCTTTTAAAATTTCTCCCATACAAGTGTTCTCTTGCGTGGCCCCTAAGTTTGCATGGAATGGAATTTTTAAGAACCTATTATCAAGTGAATCACACCGATGATCGTTAAAGAGTACGAGTGATGCAAGATTTAAGGATGGAGCTGTAGACAGGGGCAAATCGCTTTAGAAGAGTGATATCTCGGATTTTATTGTTTCATTATGGGGATGTTATTTGATGACCATTTATATATTTCTACTTCTATTTCCGGGCCAGTATATATATTCAAAAGCCTAGAAATTCAATTGGGCATTTGTCAATTGCCGAAGTCGGCCTGTGAGATTTTTTCCTCTCCATTCACATCATATGGGAGTTCACTAGATGTGGGCTGCGGGAAAAAACGGAACTACTGATTCTTTCAATCTGTTTTATGTTAATTGGAAATTGAAAGGTCTCACGGCTCTATTCGGACACACACGCAGCTTTACCGCCGCTTGCATCGGCGGTAAACTGGCGTTTTCCAGTTTTCCTCCACTCTGAGAGGAGGAAAACTGGAAATTGCAGCTTTACCGCCGCTCTCGTCGGCGGTAAAGTGGACCTCCCAGTTTTCCTCCGCTCTGAGAGGAGGAAAACTGGCAATTGCAGCTTTACCGCCGCTCCCATCGGCGGTAAAGTCGGTTTTCCAGTTTTCCTCCGCTCTGAGAGGAGGAAAACTGGAAATTGCACTTATGCTGCGGGTACATGTCTCGGAAATCATTCAATCCGATTTTTTAATCCTCTTTTCCCTTCTTTTGCTTGTTGTTGGGCCATGGGCCGGGGCGTAGTTCCACAAAATGAAGGATGGACATGTGTGAATAACAATTGGGTGAAATAATTTCAAATCACGACAAAACCACAATAAGTCGAATGTCTCTCGTAATTGCCCTTCACTTTACTTAACAAGCGAAGTAAGCTAACCAGAACCGTTACCTTAAAAAACCAGAGATCCCGGTATCTACGATTGAGAATATAAGTGAGACCGGCAAAATCTTCATTTCAACATGACAACCAGAAAGAAAACATCCTACACTCGCAAGCATTCCCTAGTAGTCGATACATCGCTGCTTTTCTGTGCATGTGAACAACTATGGGGTGTTCTGCTGCGGTCCAAAGCTGTTATCGAGCTTGGCTTGACCAGTTCCATCAGTCCTAGGGCCTGTTGTTCAGGTCCTGAGAATTTCCAAATCTAAGCTTGTAAAAAAAAAAAAAAAAAAATAGGGTTTAGATGTTGATTGCAAGATTACAAAATCAATTGTGTGATTGCCTCAGAGTAGAAATGTGATAACGCTCAATGCTTTTAAAATTTCTCCCATACAAGTGTTCTCTTGCGTGGCCCCTAAGTTTGCATGGAATGGAATTTTTAAGAACCTATTATCAAGTGAATCACACCGATGATCGTTAAAGAGTACGAGTGATGCAAGATTTAAGGATGGAGCTGTAGACAGGGGCAAATCGCTTTAGAAGAGTGATATCTCGGATTTTATTGTTTCATTATGGGGATGTTATTTGATGACCATTTATATATTTCTACTTCTATTTCCGGGCCAGTATATATATTCAAAAGCCTAGAAATTCAATTGGGCATTTGTCAATTGCCGAAGTCGGCCTGTGAGATTTTTTCCTCTCCATTCACATCATATGGGAGTTCACTAGATGTGGGCTGCGGGAAAAAACGGAACTACTGATTCTTTCAATCTGTTTTATGTTAATTGGAAATTGAAAGGTCTCACGGCTCTATTCGGACACACACGCAGCTTTACCGCCGCTTGCATCGGCGGTAAACTGGCGTTTTCCAGTTTTCCTCCACTCTGAGAGGAGGAAAACTGGAAATTGCAGCTTTACCGCCGCTCTCGTCGGCGGTAAAGTGGACCTCCCAGTTTTCATCCGCTCTGAGAGGAGGAAAACTGGCAATTGCAGCTTTACCGCCGCTCCCATCGGCGGTAAAGTCGGTTTTCCAGTTTTCCTCCGCTCTGAGAGGAGGAAAACTCGAAATTGCACTTATGCTGCGGGTACATGTCTCGGAAATCATTCAATCCGATTTTTTAATCCTCTTTTCCCTTCTTTTGCTTGTTGTTGGGCCATGGGCCGGGGCGTAGTTCCACAAAATGAAGGATGGACATGTGTGAATAACAATTGGGTGAAATAATTTCAAATCACGACAAAACCACAATAAGTCGAATGTCTCTCGTAATTGCCCTTCACTTTACTTAACAAGCGAAGTAAGCTAACCAGAACCGTTACCTTAAAAAACCAGAGATCCCGGTATCTACGATTGAGAATATAAGTGAGACCGGCAAAATCTTCATTTCAACATGACAACCAGAAAGAAAACATCCTACACTCGCAAGCATTCCCTAGTAGTCGATACATCGCTGCTTTTCTGTGCATGTGAACAACTATGGGGTGTTCTGCTGCGGTCCAAAGCTGTTATCGAGCTTGGCTTGACCAGTTCCATCAGTCCTAGGGCCTGTTGTTCAGGTCCTGAGAATTTCCAAATCTAAGCTTGTAAAAAAAAAAAAAAAAAATAGGGTTTAGATGTTGATTGCAAGATTACAAAATCAATTGTGTCATTGCCTCAGAGTAGAAATGTGATAACGCTCAATGCTTTTAAAATTTCTCCCATACAAGTGTTCTCTTGCGTGGCCCCTAAGTTTGCATGGAATGGAATTTTTAAGAACCTATTATCAAGTGAATCACACCGATGATCGTTAAAGAGTACGAGTGATGCAAGATTTAAGGATGGAGCTGTAGACAGGGGCAAATCGCTTTAGAAGAGTGATATCTCGGATTTTATTGTTTCATTATGGGGATGTTATTTGATGACCATTTATATATTTCTACTTCTATTTCCGGGCCAGTATATATATTCAAAAGCCTAGAAATTCAATTGGGCATTTGTCAATTGCCGAAGTCGGCCTGTGAGATTTTTTCCTCTCCATTCACATCGTATGGGAGTTCACTAGATGTGGGCTGCGGGAAAAAAGGGAACTACTGATTCTTTCAATCTGTTTTATGTTAATTGGAAATTGAAAGGTCTCACGGCTCTATTCGGACACACACGCAGCTTTACCGCCGCTTGCATCGGCGGTAAACTGGCGTTTTCCAGTTTTCCTCCACTCTGAGAGGAGGAAAGCTGGAAATTGCAGCTTTACCGCCGCTCTCGTCGGCGGTAAAGTGGACCTCCCAGTTTTCCTCCGCTCTGAGAGGAGGAAAACTGGCAATCGCAGCTTTACCGCCGCTCCCATCGGCGGTAAAGTCGGTTTTCCAGTTTTCCTCCGCTCTGAGAGGAGGAAAACTGGAAATTGCACTTATGCTGCGGGTACATGTCTCGGAAATCATTCAATCCGATTTTTTAATCCTCTTTTCCCTTCTTTTGCTTGTTGTTGGGCCATGGGCCGGGGCGTAGTTCCACAAAATGAAGGATGGACATGTGTGAATAACAATTGGGTGAAATAATTTCAAATCACGACAAAACCACAATAAGTCGAATGTCTCTCGTAATTGCCCTTCACTTTACTTAACAAGCGAAGTAAGCTAACCAGAACCGTTACCTTAAAAAACCAGAGATCCCGGTATCTACGATTGAGAATATAAGTGAGACCGGCAAAATCTTCATTTCAACATGACAACCAGAAAGAAAACATCCTACACTCGCAAGCATTCCCTAGTAGTCGATACATCGCTGCTTTTCTGTGCATGTGAACAACTATGGGGTGTTCTGCTGCGGTCCAAAGCTGTTATCGAGCTTGGCTTGACCAGTTCCATCAGTCCTAGGGCCTGTTGTTCAGGTCCTGAGAATTTCCAAATCTAAGCTTGTAAAAAAAAAAAAAAAAAATAGGGTTTAGATGTTGATTGCAAGATTACAAAATCAATTGTGTCATTGCCTCAGAGTAGAAATGTGATAACGCTCAATGCTTTTAAAATTTCTCCCATACAAGTGTTCTCTTGCGTGGCCCCTAAGTTTGCATGGAATGGAATTTTTAAGAACCTATTATCAAGTGAATCACACCGATGATCGTTAAAGAGTACGAGTGATGCAAGATTTAAGGATGGAGCTGTAGACAGGGGCAAATCGCTTTAGAAGAGTGATATCTCGGATTTTATTGTTTCATTATGGGGATGTTATTTGATGACCATTTATATATTTCTACTTCTATTTCCGGGCCAGTATATATATTCAAAAGCCTAGAAATTCAATTGGGCATTTGTCAATTGCCGAAGTCGGCCTGTGAGATTTTTTCCTCTCCATTCACATCATATGGGAGTTCACTAGATGTGGGCTGCGGGAAAAAACGGAACTACTGATTCTTTCAATCTGTTTTATGTTAATTGGAAATTGAAAGGTCTCACGGCTCTATTCGGACACACACGCAGCTTTACCGCCGCTTGCATCGGCGGTAAACTGGCGTTTTCCAGTTTTCCTCCACTCTGAGAGGAGGAAAACTGGAAATTGCAGCTTTACCGCCGCTCTCGTCGGCGGTAAAGTGGACCTCCCAGTTTTCCTCCGCTCTGAGAGGAGGAAAACTGGCAATCGCAGCTTTACCGCCGCTCCCATCGGCGGTAAAGTCGGTTTTCCAGTTTTCCTCCGCTCTGAGAGGAGGAAAACTGGAAATTGCACTTATGCTGCGGGTACATGTCTCGGAAATCATTCAATCCGATTTTTTAATCCTCTTTTCCCTTCTTTTGCTTGTTGTTGGGCCATGGGCCGGGGCGTAGTTCCACAAAATGAAGGATGGACATGTGTGAATAACAATTGGGTGAAATAATTTCAAATCACGACAAAACCACAATAAGTCGAATGTCTCTCGTAATTGCCCTTCACTTTACTTAACAAGCGAAGTAAGCTAACCAGAACCGTTACCTTAAAAAACCAGAGATCCCGGTATCTACGATTGAGAATATAAGTGAGACCGGCAAAATCTTCATTTCAACATGACAACCAGAAAGAAAACATCCTACACTCGCAAGCATTCCCTAGTAGTCGATACATCGCTGCTTTTCTGTGCATGTGAACAACTATGGGGTGTTCTGCTGCGGTCCAAAGCTGTTATCGAGCTTGGCTTGACCAGTTCCATCAGTCCTAGGGCCTGTTGTTCAGGTCCTGAGAATTTCCAAATCTAAGCTTGTAAAAAAAAAAAAAAAAAATAGGGTTTAGATGTTGATTGCAAGATTACAAAATCAATTGTGTCATTGCCTCAGAGTAGAAATGTGATAACGCTCAATGCTTTTAAAATTTCTCCCATACAAGTGTTCTCTTGCGTGGCCCCTAAGTTTGCATGGAATGGAATTTTTAAGAACCTATTATCAAGTGAATCACACCGATGATCGTTAAAGAGTACGAGTGATGCAAGATTTAAGGATGGAGCTGTAGACAGGGGCAAATCGCTTTAGAAGAGTGATATCTCGGATTTTATTGTTTCATTATGGGGATGTTATTTGATGACCATTTATATATTTCTACTTCTATTTCCGGGCCAGTATATATATTCAAAAGCCTAGAAATTCAATTGGGCATTTGTCAATTGCCGAAGTCGGCCTGTGAGATTTTTTCCTCTCCATTCACATCATATGGGAGTTCACTAGATGTGGGCTGCGGGAAAAAACGGAACTACTGATTCTTTCAATCTGTTTTATGTTAATTGGAAATTGAAAGGTCTCACGACTCTATTCGGACACACACGCAGCTTTACCGCCGCTTGCATCGGCGGTAAACTGGCGTTTTCCAGTTTTCCTCCACTCTGAGAGGAGGAAAACTGGAAATTGCAGCTTTACCGCCGCTCTCGTCGGCGGTAAAGTGGACCTCCCAGTTTTCCTCCGCTCTGAGAGGAGGAAAACTGGCAATTGCAGCTTTACCGCCGCTCCCATCGGCGGTAAAGTCGGTTTTCCAGTTTTCCTCCGCTCTGAGAGGAGGAAAACTAGAAATTGCACTTATGCTGCGGGTACATGTCTCGGAAATCATTCAATCCGATTTTTTAATCCTCTTTTCCCTTCTTTTGCTTGTTGTTGGGCCATGGGCCGGGGCGTAGTTCCACAAAATGAAGGATGGACATGTGTGAATAACAATTGGGTGAAATAATTTCAAACCACGACAAAACCACAATAAGTCGAATGTCTCTCGTAATTGCCCTTCACTTTACTTAACAAGCGAAGTAAGCTAACCAGAACCGTTACCTTAAAAAACCAGAGATCCCGGTATCTACGATTGAGAATATAAGTGAGACCGGCAAAATCTTCATTTCAACATGACAACCAGAAAGAAAACATCCTACACTCGCAAGCATTCCCTAGTAGTCGATACATCGCTGCTTTTCTGTGCATGTGAACAACTATGGGGTGTTCTGCTGCGGTCCAAAGCTGTTATCGAGCTTGGCTTGACCAGTTCCATCAGTCCTAGGGCCTGTTGTTCAGGTCCTGAGAATTTCCAAATCTAAGCTTGTGAAAAAAAAAAAAAAAAATAGGGTTTAGATGTTGATTGCAAGATTACAAAATCAATTGTGTCATTGCCTCAGAGTAGAAATGTGATAACGCTCAATGCTTTTAAAATTTCTCCCATACAAGTGTTCTCTTGCGTGGCCCCTAAGTTTGCATGGAATGGAATTTTTAAGAACCTATTATCAAGTGAATCACACCGATGATCGTTAAAGAGTACGAGTGATGCAAGATTTAAGGATGGAGCTGTAGACAGGGGCAAATCGCTTTAGAAGAGTGATATCTCGGATTTTATTGTTTCATTATGGGGATGTTATTTGATGACCATTTATATATTTCTACTTCTATTTCCGGGCCAGTATATATATTCAAAAGCCTAGAAATTCAATTGGGCATTTGTCAATTGCCGAAGTCGGCCTGTGAGATTTTTTCCTCTCCATTCACATCATATGGGAGTTCACTAGATGTGGGCTGCGGGAAAAAACGGAACTACTGATTCTTTCAATCTGTTTTATGTTAATTGGAAATTGAAAGGTCTCACGGCTCTATTCGGACACACACGCAGCTTTACCGCCGCTTGCATCGGCGGTAAACTGGCGTTTTCCAGTTTTCCTCCACTCTGAGAGGAGGAAAACTGGAAATTGCAGCTTTACCGCCGCTCTCGTCGGCGGTAAAGTGGACCTCCCAGTTTTCCTCCGCTCCGAGAGGAGGAAAACTGGCAATTGCAGCTTTACCGCCGCTCCCATCGGCGGTAAAGTCGGTTTTCCAGTTTTCCTCCGCTCTGAGAGGAGGAAAACTGGAAATTGCACTTATGCTGCGGGTACATGTCTCGGAAATCATTCAATCCGATTTTTTAATCCTCTTTTCCCTTCTTTTGCTTGTTGTTGGGCCATGGGCCGGGGCGTAGTTCCACAAAATGAAGGATGGACATGTGTGAATAACAATTGGGTGAAATAATTTCAAATCACGACAAAACCACAATAAGTCGAATGTCTCTCGTAATTGCCCTTCACTTTACTTAACAAGCGAAGTAAGCTAACCAGAACCGTTACCTTAAAAAACCAGAGATCCCGGTATCTACGATTGAGAATATAAGTGAGACCGGCAAAATCTTCATTTCAACATGACAACCAGAAAGAAAACATCCTACACTCGCAAGCATTCCCTAGTAGTCGATACATCGCTGCTTTTCTGTGCATGTGAACAACTATGGGGTGTTCTGCTGCGGTCCAAAGCTGTTATCGAGCTTGGCTTGACCAGTTCCATCAGTCCTAGGGCCTGTTGTTCAGGTCCTGAGAATTTCCAAATCTAAGCTTGTAAAAAAAAAAAAAAAAAATAGGGTTTAGATGTTGATTGCAAGATTACAAAATCAATTGTGTCATTGCCTCAGAGTAGAAATGTGATAACGCTCAATGCTTTTAAAATTTCTCCCATACAAGTGTTCTCTTGCGTGGCCCCTAAGTTTGCATGGAATGGAATTTTTAAGAACCTATTATCAAGTGAATCACACCGATGATCGTTAAAGAGTACGAGTGATGCAAGATTTAAGGATGGAGCTGTAGACAGGGGCAAATCGCTTTAGAAGAGTGATATCTCGGATTTTATTGTTTCATTATGGGGATGTTATTTGATGACCATTTATATATTTCTACTTCTATTTCCGGGCCAGTATATATATTCAAAAGCCTAGAAATTCAATTGGGCATTTGTCAATTGCCGAAGTCGGCCTGTGAGATTTTTTCCTCTCCATTCACATCATATGGGAGTTCACTAGATGTGGGCTGCGGGAAAAAACGGAACTACTGATTCTTTCAATCTGTTTTATGTTAATTGGAAATTGAAAGGTCTCACGGCTCTATTCGGACACACACGCAGCTTTACCGCCGCTTGCATCGGCGGTAAACTGGCGTTTTCCAGTTTTCCTCCACTCTGAGAGGAGGAAAACTGGAAATTGCAGCTTTACCGCCGCTCTCGTCGGCGGTAAAGTGGACCTCCCAGTTTTCATCCGCTCTGAGAGGAGGAAAACTGGCAATTGCAGCTTTACCGCCGCTCCCATCGGCGGTAAAGTCGGTTTTCCAGTTTTCCTCCGCTCTGAGAGGAGGAAAACTCGAAATTGCACTTATGCTGCGGGTACATGTCTCGGAAATCATTCAATCCGATTTTTTAATCCTCTTTTCCCTTCTTTTGCTTGTTGTTGGGCCATGGGCCGGGGCGTAGTTCCACAAAATGAAGGATGGACATGTGTGAATAACAATTGGGTGAAATAATTTCAAATCACGACAAAACCACAATAAGTCGAATGTCTCTCGTAATTGCCCTTCACTTTACTTAACAAGCGAAGTAAGCTAACCAGAACCGTTACCTTAAAAAACCAGAGATCCCGGTATCTACGATTGAGAATATAAGTGAGACCGGCAAAATCTTCATTTCAACATGACAACCAGAAAGAAAACATCCTACACTCGCAAGCATTCCCTAGTAGTCGATACATCGCTGCTTTTCTGTGCATGTGAACAACTATGGGGTGTTCTGCTGCGGTCCAAAGCTGTTATCGAGCTTGGCTTGACCAGTTCCATCAGTCCTAGGGCCTGTTGTTCAGGTCCTGAGAATTTCCAAATCTAAGCTTGTAAAAAAAAAAAAAAAAAATAGGGTTTAGATGTTGATTGCAAGATTACAAAATCAATTGTGTCATTGCCTCAGAGTAGAAATGTGATAACGCTCAATGCTTTTAAAATTTCTCCCATACAAGTGTTCTCTTGCGTGGCCCCTAAGTTTGCATGGAATGGAATTTTTAAGAACCTATTATCAAGTGAATCACACCGATGATCGTTAAAGAGTACGAGTGATGCAAGATTTAAGGATGGAGCTGTAGACAGGGGCAAATCGCTTTAGAAGAGTGATATCTCGGATTTTATTGTTTCATTATGGGGATGTTATTTGATGACCATTTATATATTTCTACTTCTATTTCCGGGCCAGTATATATATTCAAAAGCCTAGAAATTCAATTGGGCATTTGTCAATTGCCGAAGTCGGCCTGTGAGATTTTTTCCTCTCCATTCACATCATATGGGAGTTCACTAGATGTGGGCTGCGGGAAAAAAGGGAACTACTGATTCTTTCAATCTGTTTTATGTTAATTGGAAATTGAAAGGTCTCACGGCTCTATTCGGACACACACGCAGCTTTACCGCCGCTTGCATCGGCGGTAAACTGGCGTTTTCCAGTTTTCCTCCACTCTGAGAGGAGGAAAGCTGGAAATTGCAGCTTTACCGCCGCTCTCGTCGGCGGTAAAGTGGACCTCCCAGTTTTCCTCCGCTCTGAGAGGAGGAAAACTGGCAATCGCAGCTTTACCGCCGCTCCCATCGGCGGTAAAGTCGGTTTTCCAGTTTTCCTCCGCTCTGAGAGGAGGAAAACTGGAAATTGCACTTATGCTGCGGGTACATGTCTCGGAAATCATTCAATCCGATTTTTTAATCCTCTTTTCCCTTCTTTTGCTTGTTGTTGGGCCATGGGCCGGGGCGTAGTTCCACAAAATGAAGGATGGACATGTGTGAATAACAATTGGGTGAAATAATTTCAAATCACGACAAAACCACAATAAGTCGAATGTCTCTCGTAATTGCCCTTCACTTTACTTAACAAGCGAAGTAAGCTAACCAGAACCGTTACCTTAAAAAACCAGAGATCCCGGTATCTACGATTGAGAATATAAGTGAGACCGGCAAAATCTTCATTTCAACATGACAACCAGAAAGAAAACATCCTACACTCGCAAGCATTCCCTAGTAGTCGATACATCGCTGCTTTTCTGTGCATGTGAACAACTATGGGGTGTTCTGCTGCGGTCCAAAGCTGTTATCGAGCTTGGCTTGACCAGTTCCATCAGTCCTAGGGCCTGTTGTTCAGGTCCTGAGAATTTCCAAATCTAAGCTTGTAAAAAAAAAAAAAAAAAATAGGGTTTAGATGTTGATTGCAAGATTACAAAATCAATTGTGTCATTGCCTCAGAGTAGAAATGTGATAACGCTCAATGCTTTTAAAATTTCTCCCATACAAGTGTTCTCTTGCGTGGCCCCTAAGTTTGCATGGAATGGAATTTTTAAGAACCTATTATCAAGTGAATCACACCGATGATCGTTAAAGAGTACGAGTGATGCAAGATTTAAGGATGGAGCTGTAGACAGGGGCAAATCGCTTTAGAAGAGTGATATCTCGGATTTTATTGTTTCATTATGGGGATGTTATTTGATGACCATTTATATATTTCTACTTCTATTTCCGGGCCAGTATATATATTCAAAAGCCTAGAAATTCAATTGGGCATTTGTCAATTGCCGAAGTCGGCCTGTGAGATTTTTTCCTCTCCATTCACATCATATGGGAGTTCACTAGATGTGGGCTGCGGGAAAAAACGGAACTACTGATTCTTTCAATCTGTTTTATGTTAATTGGAAATTGAAAGGTCTCACGGCTCTATTCGGACACACACGCAGCTTTACCGCCGCTTGCATCGGCGGTAAACTGGCGTTTTCCAGTTTTCCTCCACTCTGAGAGGAGGAAAACTGGAAATTGCAGCTTTACCGCCGCTCTCGTCGGCGGTAAAGTGGACCTCCCAGTTTTCCTCCGCTCTGAGAGGAGGAAAACTGGCAATCGCAGCTTTACCGCCGCTCCCATCGGCGGTAAAGTCGGTTTTCCAGTTTTCCTCCGCTCTGAGAGGAGGAAAACTGGAAATTGCACTTATGCTGCGGGTACATGTCTCGGAAATCATTCAATCCGATTTTTTAATCCTCTTTTCCCTTCTTTTGCTTGTTGTTGGGCCATGGGCCGGGGCGTAGTTCCACAAAATGAAGGATGGACATGTGTGAATAACAATTGGGTGAAATAATTTCAAATCACGACAAAACCACAATAAGTCGAATGTCTCTCGTAATTGCCCTTCACTTTACTTAACAAGCGAAGTAAGCTAACCAGAACCGTTACCTTAAAAAACCAGAGATCCCGGTATCTACGATTGAGAATATAAGTGAGACCGGCAAAATCTTCATTTCAACATGACAACCAGAAAGAAAACATCCTACACTCGCAAGCATTCCCTAGTAGTCGATACATCGCTGCTTTTCTGTGCATGTGAACAACTATGGGGTGTTCTGCTGCGGTCCAAAGCTGTTATCGAGCTTGGCTTGACCAGTTCCATCAGTCCTAGGGCCTGTTGTTCAGGTCCTGAGAATTTCCAAATCTAAGCTTGTAAAAAAAAAAAAAAAAAATAGGGTTTAGATGTTGATTGCAAGATTACAAAATCAATTGTGTCATTGCCTCAGAGTAGAAATGTGATAACGCTCAATGCTTTTAAAATTTCTCCCATACAAGTGTTCTCTTGCGTGGCCCCTAAGTTTGCATGGAATGGAATTTTTAAGAACCTATTATCAAGTGAATCACACCGATGATCGTTAAAGAGTACGAGTGATGCAAGATTTAAGGATGGAGCTGTAGACAGGGGCAAATCGCTTTAGAAGAGTGATATCTCGGATTTTATTGTTTCATTATGGGGATGTTATTTGATGACCATTTATATATTTCTACTTCTATTTCCGGGCCAGTATATATATTCAAAAGCCTAGAAATTCAATTGGGCATTTGTCAATTGCCGAAGTCGGCCTGTGAGATTTTTTCCTCTCCATTCACATCATATGGGAGTTCACTAGATGTGGGCTGCGGGAAAAAACGGAACTACTGATTCTTTCAATCTGTTTTATGTTAATTGGAAATTGAAAGGTCTCACGACTCTATTCGGACACACACGCAGCTTTACCGCCGCTTGCATCGGCGGTAAACTGGCGTTTTCCAGTTTTCCTCCACTCTGAGAGGAGGAAAACTGGAAATTGCAGCTTTACCGCCGCTCTCGTCGGCGGTAAAGTGGACCTCCCAGTTTTCCTCCGCTCTGAGAGGAGGAAAACTGGCAATTGCAGCTTTACCGCCGCTCCCATCGGCGGTAAAGTCGGTTTTCCAGTTTTCCTCCGCTCTGAGAGGAGGAAAACTAGAAATTGCACTTATGCTGCGGGTACATGTCTCGGAAATCATTCAATCCGATTTTTTAATCCTCTTTTCCCTTCTTTTGCTTGTTGTTGGGCCATGGGCCGGGGCGTAGTTCCACAAAATGAAGGATGGACATGTGTGAATAACAATTGGGTGAAATAATTTCAAACCACGACAAAACCACAATAAGTCGAATGTCTCTCGTAATTGCCCTTCACTTTACTTAACAAGCGAAGTAAGCTAACCAGAACCGTTACCTTAAAAAACCAGAGATCCCGGTATCTACGATTGAGAATATAAGTGAGACCGGCAAAATCTTCATTTCAACATGACAACCAGAAAGAAAACATCCTACACTCGCAAGCATTCCCTAGTAGTCGATACATCGCTGCTTTTCTGTGCATGTGAACAACTATGGGGTGTTCTGCTGCGGTCCAAAGCTGTTATCGAGCTTGGCTTGACCAGTTCCATCAGTCCTAGGGCCTGTTGTTCAGGTCCTGAGAATTTCCAAATCTAAGCTTGTGAAAAAAAAAAAAAAAAATAGGGTTTAGATGTTGATTGCAAGATTACAAAATCAATTGTGTCATTGCCTCAGAGTAGAAATGTGATAACGCTCAATGCTTTTAAAATTTCTCCCATACAAGTGTTCTCTTGCGTGGCCCCTAAGTTTGCATGGAATGGAATTTTTAAGAACCTATTATCAAGTGAATCACACCGATGATCGTTAAAGAGTACGAGTGATGCAAGATTTAAGGATGGAGCTGTAGACAGGGGCAAATCGCTTTAGAAGAGTGATATCTCGGATTTTATTGTTTCATTATGGGGATGTTATTTGATGACCATTTATATATTTCTACTTCTATTTCCGGGCCAGTATATATATTCAAAAGCCTAGAAATTCAATTGGGCATTTGTCAATTGCCGAAGTCGGCCTGTGAGATTTTTTCCTCTCCATTCACATCATATGGGAGTTCACTAGATGTGGGCTGCGGGAAAAAACGGAACTACTGATTCTTTCAATCTGTTTTATGTTAATTGGAAATTGAAAGGTCTCACGGCTCTATTCGGACACACACGCAGCTTTACCGCCGCTTGCATCGGCGGTAAACTGGCGTTTTCCAGTTTTCCTCCACTCTGAGAGGAGGAAAACTGGAAATTGCAGCTTTACCGCCGCTCTCGTCGGCGGTAAAGTGGACCTCCCAGTTTTCCTCCGCTCCGAGAGGAGGAAAACTGGCAATTGCAGCTTTACCGCCACTCCCATCGGCGGTAAAGTCGGTTTTCCAGTTTTCCTCCGCTCTGAGAGGAGGAAAACTGGAAATTGCACTTATGCTGCGGGTACATGTCTCGGAAATCATTCAATCCGATTTTTTAATCCTCTTTTCCCTTTTTTTGCTTGTTGTTGGGCCATGGGCCGGGGCGTAGTTCCACAAAATGAAGGATGGACATGTGTGAATAACAATTGGGTGAAATAATTTCAAATCACGACAAAACCACAATAAGTCGAATGTCTCTCGTAATTGCCCTTCACTTTACTTAACAAGCGAAGTAAG
The DNA here is from genome assembly GCA_029852735.1 of Persea americana. Lineage (NCBI taxonomy): Eukaryota > Viridiplantae > Streptophyta > Magnoliopsida > Laurales > Lauraceae > Persea > Persea americana. The sequence goes on from CM056812.1 coordinate 8,181,308, forward strand.
CTAACCAGAACCGTTACCTTAAAAAACCAGAGATCCCGGTATCTACGATTGAGAATATAAGTGAGACCGGCAAAATCTTCATTTCAACATGACAACCAGAAAGAAAACATCCTACACTCGCAAGCATTCCCTAGTAGTCGATACATCGCTGCTTTTCTGTGCATGTGAACAACTATGGGGTGTTCTGCTGCGGTCCAAAGCTGTTATCGAGCTTGGCTTGACCAGTTCCATCAGTCCTAGGGCCTGTTGTTCAGGTCCTGAGAATTTCCAAATCTAAGCTTGTAAAAAAAAAAAAAAAAAATAGGGTTTAGATGTTGATTGCAAGATTACAAAATCAATTGTGTCATTGCCTCAGAGTAGAAATGTGATAACGCTCAATGCTTTTAAAATTTCTCCCATACAAGTGTTCTCTTGCGTGGCCCCTAAGTTTGCATGGAATGGAATTTTTAAGAACCTATTATCAAGTGAATCACACCGATGATCGTTAAAGAGTACGAGTGATGCAAGATTTAAGGATGGAGCTGTAGACAGGGGCAAATCGCTTTAGAAGAGTGATATCTCGGATTTTATTGTTTCATTATGGGGATGTTATTTGATGACCATTTATATATTTCTACTTCTATTTCCGGGCCAGTATATATATTCAAAAGCCTAGAAATTCAATTGGGCATTTGTCAATTGCCGAAGTCGGCCTGTGAGATTTTTTCCTCTCCATTCACATCATATGGGAGTTCACTAGATGTGGGCTGCGGGAAAAAACGGAACTACTGATTCTTTCAATCTGTTTTATGTTAATTGGAAATTGAAAGGTCTCACGGCTCTATTCGGACACACACGCAGCTTTACCGCCGCTTGCATCGGCGGTAAACTGGCGTTTTCCAGTTTTCCTCCACTCTGAGAGGAAGAAAACTGGAAATTGCAGCTTTACCGCCGCTCTCGTCGGCGGTAAAGTGGACCTCCCAGTTTTCCTCCGCTCTGAGAGGAGGAAAACTGGCAATTGCAGCTTTACCGCCGCTCCCATCGGCGGTAAAGTCGGTTTTCCAGTTTTCCTCCGCTCTGAGAGGAGGAAAACTGGAAATTGCACTTATGCTGCGGGTACATGTCTCGGAAATCATTCAATCCGATTTTTTAATCCTCTTTTCCCTTTTTTTGCTTGTTGTTGGGCCATGGGCCGGGGCGTAGTTCCACAAAATGAAGGATGGACATGTGTGAATAACAATTGGGTGAAATAATTTCAAATCACGACAAAACCACAATAAGTCGAATGTCTCTCGTAATTGCCCTTCACTTTACTTAACAAGCGAAGTAAGCTAACCAGAACCGTTACCTTAAAAAACCAGAGATCCCGGTATCTACGATTGAGAATATAAGTGAGACCGGCAAAATCTTCATTTCAACATGACAACCAGAAAGAAAACATCCTACACTCGCAAGCATTCCCTAGTAGTCGATACATCGCTGCTTTTCTGTGCATGTGAACAACTATGGGGTGTTCTGCTGCGGTCCAAAGCTGTTATCGAGCTTGGCTTGACCAGTTCCATCAGTCCTAGGGCCTGTTGTTCAGGTCCTGAGAATTTCCAAATCTAAGCTTGTAAAAAAAAAAAAAAAAAAATAGGGTTTAGATGTTGATTGCAAGATTACAAAATCAATTGTGTCATTGCCTCAGAGTAGAAATGTGATAACGCTCAATGCTTTTAAAATTTCTCCCATACAAGTGTTCTCTTGCGTGGCCCCTAAGTTTGCATGGAATGGAATTTTTAAGAACCTATTATCAAGTGAATCACACCGATGATCGTTAAAGAGTACGAGTGATGCAAGATTTAAGGATGGAGCTGTAGACAGGGGCAAATCGCTTTAGAAGAGTGATATCTCGGATTTTATTGTTTCATTATGGGGATGTTATTTGATGACCATTTATATATTTCTACTTCTATTTCCGGGCCAGTATATATATTCAAAAGCCTAGAAATTCAATTGGGCATTTGTCAATTGCCGAAGTCGGCCTGTGAGATTTTTTCCTCTCCATTCACATCATATGGGAGTTCACTAGATGTGGGCTGCGGGAAAAAACGGAACTACTGATTCTTTCAATCTGTTTTATGTTAATTGGAAATTGAAAGGTCTCACGGCTCTATTCGGACACACACGCAGCTTTACCGCCGCTTGCATCGGCGGTAAACTGGCGTTTTCCAGTTTTCCTCCACTCTGAGAGGAGGAAAACTGGAAATTGCAGCTTTACCGCCGCTCTCGTCGGCGGTAAAGTGGACCTCCCAGTTTTCCTCCGCTCTGAGAGGAGGAAAACTGGCAATTGCAGCTTTACCGCCGCTCCCATCGGCGGTAAAGTCGGTTTTCCAGTTTTCCTCCGCTCTGAGAGGAGGAAAACTGGAAATTGCACTTATGCTGCGGGTACATGTCTCGGAAATCATTCAATCCGATTTTTTAATCCTCTTTTCCCTTTTTTTGCTTGTTGTTGGGCCATGGGCCGGGGCGTAGTTCCACAAAATGAAGGATGGACATGTGTGAATAACAATTGGGTGAAATAATTTCAAATCACGACAAAACCACAATAAGTCGAATGTCTCTCGTAATTGCCCTTCACTTTACTTAACAAGCGAAGTAAGCTAACCAGAACCGTTACCTTAAAAAACCAGAGATCCCGGTATCTACGATTGAGAATATAAGTGAGACCGGCAAAATCTTCATTTCAACATGACAACCAGAAAGAAAACATCCTACACTCGCAAGCATTCCCTAGTAGTCGATACATCGCTGCTTTTCTGTGCATGTGAACAACTATGGGGTGTTCTGCTGCGGTCCAAAGCTGTTATCGAGCTTGGCTTGACCAGTTCCATCAGTCCTAGGGCCTGTTGTTCAGGTCCTGAGAATTTCCAAATCTAAGCTTGTAAAAAAAAAAAAAAAAAATAGGGTTTAGATGTTGATTGCAAGACTACAAAATCAATTGTGTCATTGCCTCAGAGTAGAAATGTGATAACGCTCAATGCTTTTAAAATTTCTCCCATACAAGTGTTCTCTTGCGTGGCCCCTAAGTTTGCATGGAATGGAATTTTTAAGAACCTATTATCAAGTGAATCACACCGATGATCGTTAAAGAGTACGAGTGATGCAAGATTTAAGGATGGAGCTGTAGACAGGGGCAAATCGCTTTAGAAGAGTGATATCTCGGATTTTATTGTTTCATTATGGGGATGTTATTTGATGACCATTTATATATTTCTACTTCTATTTCCGGGCCAGTATATATATTCAAAAGCCTAGAAATTCAATTGGGCATTTGTCAATTGCCGAAGTCGGCCTGTGAGATTTTTTCCTCTCCATTCACATCATATGGGAGTTCACTAGATGTGGGCTGCGGGAAAAAACGGAACTACTGATTCTTTCAATCTGTTTTATGTTAATTGGAAATTGAAAGGTCTCACGGCTCTATTCGGACACACACGCAGCTTTACCGCCGCTTGCATCGGCGGTAAACTGGCGTTTTCCAGTTTTCCTCCACTCTGAGAGGAGGAAAACTGGAAATTGCAGCTTTACCGCCGCTCTCGTCGGCGGTAAAGTGGACCTCCCAGTTTTCCTCCGCTCTGAGAGGAGGAAAACTGGCAATTGCAGCTTTACCGCCGCTCCCATCGGCGGTAAAGTCGGTTTTCCAGTTTTCCTCCGCTCTGAGAGGAGGAAAACTGGAAATTGCACTTATGCTGCGGGTACATGTCTCGGAAATCATTCAATCCGATTTTTTAATCCTCTTTTCCCTTTTTTTGCTTGTTGTTGGGCCATGGGCCGGGGCGTAGTTCCACAAAATGAAGGATGGACATGTGTGAATAACAATTGGGTGAAATAATTTCAAATCACGACAAAACCACAATAAGTCGAATGTCTCTCGTAATTGCCCTTCACTTTACTTAACAAGCGAAGTAAGCTAACCAGAACCGTTACCTTAAAAAACCAGAGATCCCGGTATCTACGATTGAGAATATAAGTGAGACCGGCAAAATCTTCATTTCAACATGACAACCAGAAAGAAAACATCCTACACTCGCAAGCATTCCCTAGTAGTCGATACATCGCTGCTTTTCTGTGCATGTGAACAACTATGGGGTGTTCTGCTGCGGTCCAAAGCTGTTATCGAGCTTGGCTTGACCAGTTCCATCAGTCCTAGGGCCTGTTGTTCAGGTCCTGAGAATTTCCAAATCTAAGCTTGTAAAAAAAAAAAAAAAAAATAGGGTTTAGATGTTGATTGCAAGATTACAAAATCAATTGTGTCATTGCCTCAGAGTAGAAATGTGATAACGCTCAATGCTTTTAAAATTTCTCCCATACAAGTGTTCTCTTGCGTGGCCCCTAAGTTTGCATGGAATGGAATTTTTAAGAACCTATTATCAAGTGAATCACACCGATGATCGTTAAAGAGTACGAGTGATGCAAGATTTAAGGATGGAGCTGTAGACAGGGGCAAATCGCTTTAATAGAGTGATATCTCGGATTTTATTGTTTCATTATGGGGATGTTATTTGATGACCATTTATATATTTCTACTTCTATTTCCGGGCCAGTATATATATTCAAAAGCCTAGAAATTCAATTGGGCATTTGTCAATTGCCGAAGTCGGCCTGTGAGATTTTTTCCTCTCCATTCACATCATATGGGAGTTCACTAGATGTGGGCTGCGGGAAAAAATGGAACTACTGATTCTTTCAATCTGTTTTATGTTAATTGGAAATTGAAAGGTCTCACGGCTCTATTCGGACACACACGCAGCTTTACCGCGGCTTGCATCGGCGGTAAACTGGCGTTTTCCAGTTTTCCTCCACTCTGAGAGGAGGAAAACTGGAAATTGCAGCTTTACCGCCGCTCTCGTCGGCGGTAAAGTGGACCTCCCAGTTTTCCTCCGCTATGAGAGGAGGAAAACTGGCAATCGCAGCTTTACCGCCGCTCCCATCGGCGGTAAAGTCGGTTTTCCAGTTTTCCTCCGCTCTGAGAGGAGGAAAACTGGAAATTGCACTTATGCTGCGGGTACATGTCTCGGAAATCATTCAATCCGATTTTTTAATCCTCTTTTCCCTTCTTTTGCTTGTTGTTGGGCCATGGGCCGGGGCGTAGTTCCACAAAATGAAGGATAAACATGTGTGAATAACAATTGGGTGAAATAATTTCAAATCACGACAAAACCACAATAAGTCGAATGTCTCTCGTAATTGCCCTTCACTTTACTTAACAAGCGAAGTAAGCTAACCAGAACCGTTACCTTAAAAAACCAGAGATCCCGGTATCTACGATTGAGAATATAAGTGAGACCGGCAAAATCTTCATTTCAACATGACAACCAGAAAGAAAACATCCTACACTCGCAAGCATTCCCTAGTAGTCGATACATCGCTGCTTTTCTGTGCATGTGAACAACTATGGGGTGTTCTGCTGCGGTCCAAAGCTGTTATCGAGCTTGGCTTGACCAGTTCCATCAGTCCTAGGGCCTGTTGTTCAGGTCCTGAGAATTTCCAAATCTAAGCTTGTAAAAAAAAAAAAAAAAATAGGGTTTAGATGTTGATTGCAAGATTACAAAATCAATTGTGTCATTGCCTCATAGTAGAAATGTGATAACGCTCAATGCTTTTAAAATTTCTCCCATACAAGTGTTCTCTTGCGTGGCCCCTAAGTTTGCATGGAATGGAATTTTTAAGAACCTATTATCAAGTGAATCACACCGATGATCGTTAAAGAGTACGAGTGATGCAAGATTTAAGGATGGAGCTGTAGACAGGGGCAAATCGCTTTAATAGAGTGATATCTCGGATTTTATTGTTTCATTATGGGGATGTTATTTGATGACCATTTATATATTTCTACTTCTATTTCCGGGCCAGTATATATATTCAAAAGCCTAGAAATTCAATTGGGCATTTGTCAATTGCCGAAGTCGGCCTGTGAGATTTTTTCCTCTCCATTCACATCATATGGGAGTTCACTAGATGTGGGCTGCGGGAAAAAACGGAACTACTGATTCTTTCAATCTGTTTTATGTTAATTGGAAATTGAAAGGTCTCACGGCTCTATTCGGACACACACGCAGCTTTACCGCCGCTTGCATCGGCGGTAAACTGGCGTTTTCCAGTTTTCCTCCACTCTGAGAGGAGGAAAACTGGAAATTGCAGCTTTACCGCCGCTCTCGTCGGCGGTAAAGTGGACCTCCCAGTTTTCCTCCGCTATGAGAGGAGGAAAACTGGCAATCGCAGCTTTACCGCCGCTCCCATCGGCGGTAAAGTCGGTTTTCCAGTTTTCCTCCGCTCTGAGAGGAGGAAAACTGGAAATTGCACTTATGCTGCGGGTACATGTCTCGGAAATCATTCAATCCGATTTTTTAATCCTCTTTTCCCTTCTTTTGCTTGTTGTTGGGCCATGGGCCGGGGCGTAGTTCCACAAAATGAAGGATGGACATGTGTGAATAACAATTGGGTGAAATAATTTCAAATCACGACAAAACCACAATAAGTCGAATGTCTCTCGTAATTGCCCTTCACTTTACTTAACAAGCGAAGTAAGCTAACCAGAACCGTTACCTTAAAAAACCAGAGATCCCGGTATCTACGATTGAGAATATAAGTGAGACCGGCAAAATCTTCATTTCAACATGACAACCAGAAAGAAAACATCCTACACTCGCAAGCATTCCCTAGTAGTCGATACATCGCTGCTTTTCTGTGCATGTGAACAACTATGGGGTGTTCTGCTGCGGTCCAAAGCTGTTATCGAGCTTGGCTTGACCAGTTCCATCAGTCCTAGGGCCTGTTGTTCAGGTCCTGAGAATTTCCAAATCTAAGCTTGTAAAAAAAAAAAAAAAAAATAGGGTTTAGATGTTGATTGCAAGATTACAAAATCAATTGTGTCATTGCCTCAGAGTAGAAATGTGATAACGCTCAATGCTTTTAAAATTTCTCCCATACAAGTGTTCTCTTGCGTGGCCCCTAAGTTTGCATGGAATGGAATTTTTAAGAACCTATTATCAAGTGAATCACACCGATGATCGTTAAAGAGTACGAGTGATGCAAGATTTAAGGATGGAGCTGTAGACAGGGGCAAATCGCTTTAGAAGAGTGATATCTCGGATTTTATTGTTTCATTATGGGGATGTTATTTGATGACCATTTATATATTTCTACTTCTATTTCCGGGCCAGTATATATATTCAAAAGCCTAGAAATTCAATTGGGCATTTGTCAATTGCCGAAGTCGGCCTGTGAGATTTTTTCCTCTCCATTCACATCATATGGGAGTTCACTAGATGTGGGCTGCGGGAAAAAACGGAACTACTGATTCTTTCAATCTGTTTTATGTTAATTGGAAATTGAAAGGTCTCACGGCTCTATTCGGACACACACGCAGCTTTACCGCCGCTTGCATCGGCGGTAAACTGGCGTTTTCCAGTTTTCCTCCACTCTGAGAGGAGGAAAACTGGAAATTGCAGCTTTACAGCCGCTCTCGTCGGCGGTAAAGTGGACCTCCCAGTTTTCCTCCGCTCTGAGAGGAGGAAAACTGGCAATCGCAGCTTTACCGCCGCTCCCATCGTCGGTAAAGTCGGTTTTCCAGTTTTCCTCCGCTCTGAGAGGAGGAAAACTGGAAATTGCACTTATGCTGCGGGTACATGTCTCGGAAATCATTCAATCCGATTTTTTAATCCTCTTTTCCCTTCTTTTGCTTGTTGTTGGGCCATGGGCCGGGGCGTAGTTCCACAAAATGAAGGATGGACATGTGTGAATAACAATTGGGTGAAATAATTTCAAATCACGACAAAACCACAATAAGTCGAATGTCTCTCGTAATTGCCCTTCACTTTACTTAACAAGCGAAGTAAGCTAACCAGAACCGTTACCTTAAAAAACCAGAGATCCCGGTATCTACGATTGAGAATATAAGTGAGACCGGCAAAATCTTCATTTCAACATGACAACCAGAAAGAAAACATCCTACACTCGCAAGCATTCCCTAGTAGTCGATACATCGCTGCTTTTCTGTGCATGTGAACAACTATGGGGTGTTCTGCTGCGGTCCAAAGCTGTTATCGAGCTTGGCTTGACCAGTTCCATCAGTCCTAGGGCCTGTTGTTCAGGTCCTGAGAATTTCCAAATCTAAGCTTGTAAAAAAAAAAAAAAAAAATAGGGTTTAGATGTTGATTGCAAGATTACAAAATCAATTGTGTCATTGCCTCAGAGTAGAAATGTGATAACGCTCAATGCTTTTAAAATTTCTCCCATACAAGTGTTCTCTTGCGTGGCCCCTAAGTTTGCATGGAATGGAATTTTTAAGAACCTATTATCAAGTGAATCACACCGATGATCGTTAAAGAGTACGAGTGATGCAAGATTTATGGATGGAGCTGTAGACAGGGGCAAATCGCTTTAATAGAGTGATATCTCGGATTTTATTGTTTCATTATGGGGATGTTATTTGATGACCATTTATATATTTCTACTTCTATTTCCGGGCCAGTATATATATTCAAAAGCCTAGAAATTCAATTGGGCATTTGTCAATTGCCGAAGTCGGCCTGTGAGATTTTTTCCTCTCCATTCACATCATATGGGAGTTCACTAGATGTGGGCTGCGGGAAAAAACGGAACTACTGATTCTTTCAATTTGTTTTATGTTAATTGGAAATTGAAAGGTCTCACGGCTCTATTCGGACACACACGCAGCTTTACCGCCGCTTGCATCGGCGGTAAACTGGCGTTTTCCAGTTTTCCTCCACTCTGAGAGGAGGAAAACTGGAAATTGCAGCTTTACCGCCGCTCTCGTCGGCGGGAAAGTAGACCTCCCAGTTTTCCTCCGCTCTGAGAGGAGGAAAACTGGCAATCGCAGCTTTACCGCCGCTCCCATCGTCGGTAAAGTCGGTTTTCCAGTTTTCCTCCGCTCTGAGAGGAGGAAAACTGGAAATTGCACTTATGCTGCGGGTACATGTCTCGGAAATCATTCAATCCGATTTTTTAATCCTCTTTTCCCTTCTTTTGCTTGTTGTTGGGCCATGGGCCGGGGCGTAGTTCCACAAAATGAAGGATGGACATGTGTGAATAACAATTGGGTGAAATAATTTCAAATCACGACAAAACCACAATAAGTCGAATGTCTCTCGTAATTGCCCTTCACTTTACTTAACAAGCGAAGTAAGCTAACCAGAACCGTTACCTTAAAAAACCAGAGATCCCGGTATCTACGATTGAGAATATAAGTGAGACCGGCAAAATCTTCATTTCAACATGACAACCAGAAAGAAAACATCCTACACTCGCAAGCATTCCCTAGTAGTCGATACATCGCTGCTTTTCTGTGCATGTGAACAACTATGGGGTGTTCTGCTGCGGTCCAAAGCTGTTATCGAGCTTGGCTTGACCAGTTCCATCAGTCCTAGGGCCTGTTGTTCAGGTCCTGAGAATTTCCAAATCTAAGCTTGTAAAAAAAAAAAAAAAAAATAGGGTTTAGATGTTGATTGCAAGATTACAAAATCAATTGTGTCATTGCCTCATAGTAGAAATGTGATAACGCTCAATGCTTTTAAAATTTCTCCCATACAAGTGTTCTCTTGCGTGGCCCCTAAGTTTGCATGGAATGGAATTTTTAAGAACCTATTATCAAGTGAATCACACCGATGATCGTTAAAGAGTACGAGTGATGCAAGATTTAAGGATGGAGCTGTAGACAGGGGCAAATCGCTTTAATAGAGTGATATCTCGGATTTTATTGTTTCATTATGGGGATGTTATTTGATGACCATTTATATATTTCTACTTCTATTTCCGGGCCAGTATATATATTCAAAAGCCTAGAAATTCAATTGGGCATTTGTCAATTGCCGAAGTCGGCCTGTGAGATTTTTTCCTCTCCATTCACATCATATGGGAGTTCACTAGATGTGGGCTGCGGGAAAAAACGGAACTACTGATTCTTTCAATCTGTTTTATGTTAATTGGAAATTGAAAGGTCTCACGGCTCTATTCGGACACACACGCAGCTTTACCGCCGCTTGCATCGGCGGTAAACTGGCGTTTTCCAGTTTTCCTCCACTCTGAGAGGAGGAAAACTGGAAATTGCAGCTTTACCGCCGCTCTCGTCGGCGGGAAAGTAGACCTCCCAGTTTTCCTCCGCTCTGAGAGGAGGAAAACTGGCAATCGCAGCTTTACCGCCGCTCCCATCGTCGGTAAAGTCGGTTTTCCAGTTTTCCTCCGCTCTGAGAGGAGGAAAACTGGAAATTGCACTTATGCTGCGGGTACATGTCTCGGAAATCATTCAATCCGATTTTTTATTCCTCTTTTCCCTTCTTTTGCTTGTTGTTGGGCCATGGGCCGGGGCGTAGTTCCACAAAATGAAGGATGGACATGTGTGAATAACAATTGGGTGAAATAATTTCAAATCACGACAAAACCACAATAAGTCGAATGTCTCTCGTAATTGCCCTTCACTTTACTTAACAAGCGAAGTAAGCTAACCAGAACCGTTACCTTAAAAAACCAGAGATCCCGGTATCTACGATTGAGAATATAAGTGAGACCGGCAAAATCTTCATTTCAACATGACAACCAGAAAGAAAACATCCTACACTCGCAAGCATTCCCTAGTAGTCGATACATCGCTGCTTTTCTGTGCATGTGAACAACTATGGGGTGTTCTGCTGCGGTCCAAAGCTGTTATCGAGCTTGGCTTGACCAGTTCCATCAGTCCTAGGGCCTGTTGTTCAGGTCCTGAGAATTTCCAAATCTAAGCTTGTAAAAAAAAAAAAAAAAAATAGGGTTTAGATGTTGATTGCAAGATTACAAAATCAATTGTGTCATTGCCTCAGAGTAGAAATGTGATAACGCTCAATGCTTTTAAAATTTCTCCCATACAAGTGTTCTCTTGCGTGGCCCCTAAGTTTGCATGGAATGGAATTTTTAAGAACCTATTATCAAGTGAATCACACCGATGATCGTTAAAGAGTACGAGTGATGCAAGATTTAAGGATGGAGCTGTAGACAGGGGCAAATCGCTTTAATAGAGTGATATCTCGGATTTTATTGTTTCATTATGGGGATGTTATTTGATGACCATTTATATATTTCTACTTCTATTTCCGGGCCAGTATATATATTCAAAAGCCTAGAAATTCAATTGGGCATTTGTCAATTGCCGAAGTCGGCCTGTGAGATTTTTTCCTCTCCATTCACATCATATGGGAGTTCACTAGATGTGGGCTGCGGGAAAAAACGGAACTACTGATTCTTTCAATCTGTTTTATGTTAATTGGAAATTGAAAGGTCTCACGGCTCTATTCGGACACACACGCAGCTTTACCGCCGCTTGCATCGGCGGTAAACTGGCGTTTTCCAGTTTTCCTCCACTCTGAGAGGAGGAAAACTGGAAATTGCAGCTTTACCGCCGCTCTCCTCGGCGGTAAAGTGGACCTCCCAGTTTTCCTCCGCTCTGAGAGGAGGAAAACTGGCAATCGCAGCTTTACCGCCGCTCCCATCGGTGGTAAAGTCGGTTTTCCAGTTTTCCTCCGCTCTGAGAGGAGGAAAACTGGAAATTGCACTTATGCTGCGGGTACATGTCTCGGAAATCATTCAATCCGATTTTTTATTCCTCTTTTCCCTTCTTTTGCTTGTTGTTGGGCCATGGGCCGGGGCGTAGTTCCACAAAATGAAGGATGGACATGTGTGAATAACAATTGGGTGAAATAATTTCAAATCACGACAAAACCACAATAAGTCGAATGTCTCTCGTAATTGCCCTTCACTTTACTTAACAAGCGAAGTAAGCTAACCAGAACCGTTACCTTAAAAAACCAGAGATCCCGGTATCTACGATTGAGAATATAAGTGAGACCGGCAAAATCTTCATTTCAACATGACAACCAGAAAGAAAACATCCTACACTCGCAAGCATTCCCTAGTAGTCGATACATCGCTGCTTTTCTGTGCATGTGAACAACTATGGGGTGTTCTGCTGCGGTCCAAAGCTGTTATCGAGCTTGGCTTGACCAGTTCCATCAGTCCTAGGGCCTGTTGTTCAGGTCCTGAGAATTTCCAAATCTAAGCTTGTAAAAAAAAAAAAAAAAAATAGGGTTTAGATGTTGATTGCAAGATTACAAAATCAATTGTGTCATTGCCTCAGAGTAGAAATGTGATAACGCTCAATGCTTTTAAAATTTCTCCCATACAAGTGTTCTCTTGCGTGGCCCCTAAGTTTGCATGGAATGGAATTTTTAAGAACCTATTATCAAGTGAATCACACCGATGATCGTTAAAGAGTACGAGTGATGCAAGATTTAAGGATGGAGCTGTAGACAGGGGCAAATCGCTTTAATAGAGTGATATCTCGGATTTTATTGTTTCATTATGGGGATGTTATTTGATGACCATTTATATATTTCTACTTCTATTTCCGGGCCAGTATATATATTCAAAAGCCTAGAAATTCAATTGGGCATTTGTCAATTGCCGAAGTCGGCCTGTGAGATTTTTTCCTCTCCATTCACATCATATGGGAGTTCACTAGATGTGGGCTGTGGGAAAAAACGGAACTACTGATTCTTTCAATCTGTTTTATGTTAATTGGAAATTGAAAGGTCTCACGGCTCTATTCGGACACACACGCAGCTTTACCGCCGCTTGCAACGGCGGTAAACTGGCGTTTTCCAGTTTTCCTCCACTCTGAGAGGAGGAAAACTGGAAATTGCAGCTTTACCGCCGCTCTCCTCGGCGGTAAAGTGGACCTCCCAGTTTTCCTCCGCTCTGAGAGGAGGAAAACTGGCAATCGCAGCTTTACCGCCGCTCCCATCGGCGGTAAAGTCGGTTTTCCAGTTTTCCTCCGCTCTGAGAGGAGGAAAACTGGAAATTGCACTTATGCTGCGGGTACATGTCTCGGAAATCATTCAATCCGATTTTTTATTCCTCTTTTCCCTTCTTTTGCTTGTTGTTGGGCCATGGGCCGGGGCGTAGTTCCACAAAATGAAGGATGGACATGTGTGAATAACAATTGGGTGAAATAATTTCAAATCACGACAAAACCACAATAAGTCGAATGTCTCTCGTAATTGCCCTTCACTTTACTTAACAAGCGAAGTAAGCTAACCAGAACCGTTACCTTAAAAAACCAGAGATCCCGGTATCTACGATTGAGAATATAAGTGAGACCGGCAAAATCTTCATTTCAACATGACAACCAGAAAGAAAACATCCTACACTCGCAAGCATTCCCTAGTAGTCGATACATCGCTGCTTTTCTGTGCATGTGAACAACTATGGGGTGTTCTGCTGCGGTCCAAAGCTGTTATCGAGCTTGGCTTGACCAGTTCCATCAGTCCTAGGGCCTGTTGTTCAGGTCCTGAGAATTTCCAAATCTAAGCTTGTAAAAAAAAAAAAAAAAAATAGGGTTTAGATGTTGATTGCAAGATTACAAAATCAATTGTGTCATTGCCTCAGAGTAGAAATGTGATAACGCTCAATGCTTTTAAAATTTCTCCCATACAAGTGTTCTCTTGCGTGGCCCCTAAGTTTGCATGGAATGGAATTTTTAAGAACCTATTATCAAGTGAATCACACCGATGATCGTTAAAGAGTACGAGTGATGCAAGATTTAAGGATGGAGCTGTAGACAGGGGCAAATCGCTTTAATAGAGTGATATCTCGGATTTTATTGTTTCATTATGGGGATGTTATTTGATGACCATTTATATATTTCTACTTCTATTTCCGGGCCAGTATATATATTCAAAAGCCTAGAAATTCAATTGGGCATTTGTCAATTGCCGAAGTCGGCCTGTGAGATTTTTTCCTCTCCATTCACATCATATGGGAGTTCACTAGATGTGGGCTGCGGGAAAAAACGGAACTACTGATTCTTTCAATTTGTTTTATGTTAATTGGAAATTGAAAGGTCTCACGGCTCAATTCGGACACACACGCAGCTTTACCGCCGCTTGCATCGGCGGTAAACTGGCGTTTTCCAGTTTTCCTCCACTCTGAGAGGAGGAAAACTGGAAATTGCAGCTTTACCGCCGCTCTCGTCGGCGGGAAAGTAGACCTCCCAGTTTTCCTCCGCTCTGAGAGGAGGAAAACTGGCAATCGCAGCTTTACCGCCGCTCCCATCGTCGGTAAAGTCGGTTTTCCAGTTTTCCTCCGCTCTGAGAGGAGGAAAACTGGAAATTGCACTTATGCTGCGGGTACATGTCTCGGAAATCATTCAATCCGATTTTTTAATCCTCTTTTCCCTTCTTTTGCTTGTTGTTGGGCCATGGGCCGGGGCGTAGTTCCACAAAATGAAGGATGGACATGTGTGAATAACAATTGGGTGAAATAATTTCAAATCACGACAAAACCACAATAAGTCGAATGTCTCTCGTAATTGCCCTTCACTTTACTTAACAAGCGAAGTAAGCTAACCAGAACCGTTACCTTAAAAAACCAGAGATCCCGGTATCTACGATTGAGAATATAAGTGAGACCGGCAAAATCTTCATTTCAACATGACAACCAGAAAGAAAACATCCTACACTCGCAAGCATTCCCTAGTAGTCGATACATCGCTGCTTTTCTGTGCATGTGAACAACTATGGGGTGTTCTGCTGCGGTCCAAAGCTGTTATCGAGCTTGGCTTGACCAGTTCCATCAGTCCTAGGGCCTGTTGTTCAGGTCCTGAGAATTTCCAAATCTAAGCTTGTAAAAAAAAAAAAAAAAAAATAGGGTTTAGATGTTGATTGCAAGATTACAAAATCAATTGTGTCATTGCCTCATAGTAGAAATGTGATAACGCTCAATGCTTTTAAAATTTCTCCCATACAAGTGTTCTCTTGCGTGGCCCCTAAGTTTGCATGGAATGGAATTTTTAAGAACCTATTATCAAGTGAATCACACCGATGATCGTTAAAGAGTACGAGTGATGCAAGATTTAAGGATGGAGCTGTAGACAGGGGCAAATCGCTTTAATAGAGTGATATCTCGGATTTTATTGTTTCATTATGGGGATGTTATTTGATGACCATTTATATATTTCTACTTCTATTTCCGGGCCAGTATATATATTCAAAAGCCTAGAAATTCAATTGGGCATTTGTCAATTGCCGAAGTCGGCCTGTGAGATTTTTTCCTCTCCATTCACATCATATGGGAGTTCACTAGATGTGGGCTGCGGGAAAAAACGGAACTACTGATTCTTTCAATCTGTTTTATGTTAATTGGAAATTGAAAGGTCTCACGGCTCTATTCGGACACACACGCAGCTTTACCGCCGCTTGCATCGGCGGTAAACTGGCGTTTTCCAGTTTTCCTCCACTCTGAGAGGAGGAAAACTGGAAATTGCAGCTTTACCGCCGCTCTCCTCGGCGGTAAAGTGGACCTCCCAGTTTTCCTCCGCTCTGAGAGGAGGAAAACTGGCAATCGCAGCTTTACCGCCGCTCCCATCGGTGGTAAAGTCGGTTTTCCAGTTTTCCTCCGCTCTGAGAGGAGGAAAACTGGAAATTGCACTTATGCTGCGGGTACATGTCTCGGAAATCATTCAATCCGATTTTTTATTCCTCTTTTCCCTTCTTTTGCTTGTTGTTGGGCCATGGGCCGGGGCGTAGTTCCACAAAATGAAGGATGGACATGTGTGAATAACAATTGGGTGAAATAATTTCAAATCACGACAAAACCACAATAAGTCGAATGTCTCTCGTAATTGCCCTTCACTTTACTTAACAAGCGAAGTAAGCTAACCAGAACCGTTACCTTAAAAAACCAGAGATCCCGGTATCTACGATTGAGAATATAAGTGAGACCGGCAAAATCTTCATTTCAACATGACAACCAGAAAGAAAACATCCTACACTCGCAAGCATTCCCTAGTAGTCGATACATCGCTGCTTTTCTGTGCATGTGAACAACTATGGGGTGTTCTGCTGCGGTCCAAAGCTGTTATCGAGCTTGGCTTGACCAGTTCCATCAGTCCTAGGGCCTGTTGTTCAGGTCCTGAGAATTTCCAAATCTAAGCTTGTAAAAAAAAAAAAAAAAAATAGGGTTTAGATGTTGATTGCAAGATTACAAAATCAATTGTGTCATTGCCTCATAGTAGAAATGTGATAACGCTCAATGCTTTTAAAATTTCTCCCATACAAGTGTTCTCTTGCGTGGCCCCTAAGTTTGCATGGAATGGAATTTTTAAGAACCTATTATCAAGTGAATCACACCGATGATCGTTAAAGAGTACGAGTGATGCAAGATTTAAGGATGGAGCTGTAGACAGGGGCAAATCGCTTTAATAGAGTGATATCTCGGATTTTATTGTTTCATTATGGGGATGTTATTTGATGACCATTTATATATTTCTACTTCTATTTCCGGGCCAGTATATATATTCAAAAGCCTAGAAATTCAATTGGGCATTTGTCAATTGCCGAAGTCGGCCTGTGAGATTTTTTCCTCTCCATTCACATCATATGGGAGTTCACTAGATGTGGGCTGCGGGAAAAAACGGAACTACTGATTCTTTCAATCTGTTTTATGTTAATTGGAAATTGAAAGGTCTCACGGCTCTATTCGGACACACACGCAGCTTTACCGCCGCTTGCATCGGCGGTAAACTGGCGTTTTCCAGTTTTCCTCCACTCTGAGAGGAGGAAAACTGGAAATTGCAGCTTTACCGCCGCTCTCCTCGGCGGTAAAGTGGACCTCCCAGTTTTCCTCCGCTCTGAGAGGAGGAAAACTGGCAATCGCAGCTTTACCGCCGCTCCCATCGGCGGTAAAGTCGGTTTTCCAGTTTTCCTCCGCTCTGAGAGGAGGAAAACTGGAAATTGCACTTATGCTGCGGGTACATGTCTCGGAAATCATTCAATCCGATTTTTTATTCCTCTTTTCCCTTCTTTTGCTTGTTGTTGGGCCATGGGCCGGGGCGTAGTTCCACAAAATGAAGGATGGACATGTGTGAATAACAATTGGGTGAAATAATTTCAAATCATGACAAAACCACAATAAGTCGAATGTCTCTCGTAATTGCCCTTCACTTTACTTAACAAGCGAAGTAAGCTAACCAGAACCGTTACCTTAAAAAACCAGAGATCCCGGTATCTACGATTGAGAATATAAGTGACACCGGCAAAATCTTCATTTCAACATGACAACCAGAAAGAAAACATCCTACACTCGCAAGCATTCCCTAGTAGTCGATACATCGCTGCTTTTCTGTGCATGTGAACAACTATGGGGTGTTCTGCTGCGGTCCAAAGCTGTTATCGAGCTTGGCTTGACCAGTTCCATCAGTCCTAGGGCCTGTTGTTCAGGTCCTGAGAATTTCCAAATCTAAGCTTGTAAAAAAAAAAAAAAAAAATAGGGTTTAGATGTTGATTGCAAGATTACAAAATCAATTGTGTCATTGCCTCAGAGTAGAAATGTGATAACGCTCAATGCTTTTAAAATTTCTCCCATACAAGTGTTCTCTTGCGTGGCCCCTAAGTTTGCATGGAATGGAATTTTTAAGAACCTATTATCAAGTGAATCACACCGATGATCGTTAAAGAGTACGAGTGATGCAAGATTTAAGGATGGAGCTGTAGACAGGGGCAAATCGCTTTAATAGAGTGATATCTCGGATTTTATTGTTTCATTATGGGGATGTTATTTGATGACCATTTATATATTTCTACTTCTATTTCCGGGCCAGTATATATATTCAAAAGCCTAGAAATTCAATTGGGCATTTGTCAATTGCCGAAGTCGGCCTGTGAGATTTTTTCCTCTCCATTCACATCATATGGGAGTTCACTAGATGTGGGCTGCGGGAAAAAACGGAACTACTGATTCTTTCAATCTGTTTTATGTTAATTGGAAATTGAAAGGTCTCACGGCTCTATTCGGACACACACGCAGCTTTACCGCCGCTTGCATCGGCGGTAAACTGGCGTTTTCCAGTTTTCCTCCACTCTGAGAGGAGGAAAACTGGAAATTGCAGCTTTACCGCCGCTCTCCTCGGCGGTAAAGTGGACCTCCCAGTTTTCCTCCGCTCTGAGAGGAGGAAAACTGGCAATCGCAGCTTTACCGCCGCTCCCATCGGCGGTAAAGTCGGTTTTCCAGTTTTCCTCCGCTCTGAGAGGAGGAAAACTGGAAATTGCACTTATGCTGCGGGTACATGTCTCGAAAATCATTCAATCCGATTTTTTAATCCTCTTTTCCCTTCTTTTGATTGTTGTTGGGCCATGGGCCGGGGCGTAGTTCCACAAAATGAAGGATGGACATGTGTGAATAACAATTGGGTGAAATAATTTCAAATCACGACAAAACCACAATAAGTCGAATGTCTCTCGTAATTGCCCTTCACTTTACTTAACAAGCGAAGTAAGCTAACCAGAACCGTTACCTTAAAAAACCAGAGATCCCGGTATCTACGATTGAGAATATAAGTGAGACCGGCAAAATCTTCATTTCAACATGACAACCAGAAAGAAAACATCCTACACTCGCAAGCATTCCCTAGTAGTCGATACATCGCTGCTTTTCTGTGCATGTGAACAACTATGGGGTGTTCTGCTGCGGTCCAAAGCTGTTATCGAGCTTGGCTTGACCAGTTCCATCAGTCCTAGGGCCTGTTGTTCAGGTCCTGAGAATTTCCAAATCTAAGCTTGTAAAAAAAAAAAAAAAAATAGGGTTTAGATGTTGATTGCAAGATTACAAAATCAATTGTGTCATTGCCTCAGAGTAGAAATGTGATAACGCTCAATGCTTTTAAAATTTCTCCCATACAAGTGTTCTCTTGCGTGGCCCCTAAGTTTGCATGGAATGGAATTTTTAAGAACCTATTATCAAGTGAATCACACCGATGATCGTTAAAGAGTACGAGTGATGCAAGATTTATGGATGGAGCTGTAGACAGGGGCAAATCGCTTTAATAGAGTGATATCTCGGATTTTATTGTTTCATTATGGGGATGTTATTTGATGACCATTTATATATTTCTACTTCTATTTCCGGGCCAGTATATATATTCAAAAGCCTAGAAATTCAATTGGGCATTTGTCAATTGCCGAAGTCGGCCTGTGAGATTTTTTCCTCTCCATTCACATCATATGGGAGTTCACTAGATGTGGGCTGCGGGAAAAAACGGAACTACTGATTCTTTCAATTTGTTTTATGTTAATTGGAAATTGAAAGGTCTCACGGCTCTATTCGGACACACACGCAGCTTTACCGCCGCTTGCATCGGCGGTAAACTGGCGTTTTCCAGTTTTCCTCCACTCTGAGAGGAGGAAAACTGGAAATTGCAGCTTTACCGCCGCTCTCGTCGGCGGGAAAGTAGACCTCCCAGTTTTCCTCCGCTCTGAGAGGAGGAAAACTGGAAATTGCACTTATGCTGCGGGTACATGTCTCGGAAATCATTCAATCCGATTTTTTAATCCTCTTTTCCCTTCTTTTGCTTGTTGTTGGGCCATGGGCCGGGGCGTAGTTCCACAAAATGAAGGATGGACATGTGTGAATAACAATTGGGTGAAATAATTTCAAATCACGACAAAACCACAATAAGTCGAATGTCTCTCGTAATTGCCCTTCACTTTACTTAACAAGCGAAGTAAGCTAACCAGAACCGTTACCTTAAAAAACCAGAGATCCCGGTATCTACGATTGAGAATATAAGTGAGACCGGCAAAATCTTCATTTCAACATGACAACCAGAAAGAAAACATCCTACACTCGCAAGCATTCCCTAGTAGTCGATACATCGCTGCTTTTCTGTGCATGTGAACAACTATGGGGTGTTCTGCTGCGGTCCAAAGCTGTTATCGAGCTTGGCTTGACCAGTTCCATCAGTCCTAGGGCCTGTTGTTCAGGTCCTGAGAATTTCCAAATCTAAGCTTGTAAAAAAAAAAAAAAAAAATAGGGTTTAGATGTTGATTGCAAGATTACAAAATCAATTGTGTCATTGCCTCATAGTAGAAATGTGATAACGCTCAATGCTTTTAAAATTTCTCCCATACAAGTGTTCTCTTGCGTGGCCCCTAAGTTTGCATGGAATGGAATTTTTAAGAACCTATTATCAAGTGAATCACACCGATGATCGTTAAAGAGTACGAGTGATGCAAGATTTAAGGATGGAGCTGTAGACAGGGGCAAATCGCTTTAATAGAGTGATATCTCGGATTTTATTGTTTCATTATGGGGATGTTATTTGATGACCATTTATATATTTCTACTTCTATTTCCGGGCCAGTATATATATTCAAAAGCCTAGAAATTCAATTGGGCATTTGTCAATTGCCGAAGTCGGCCTGTGAGATTTTTTCCTCTCCATTCACATCATATGGGAGTTCACTAGATGTGGGCTGCGGGAAAAAACGGAACTACTGATTCTTTCAATCTGTTTTATGTTAATTGGAAATTGAAAGGTCTCACGGCTCTATTCGGACACACACGCAGCTTTACCGCCGCTTGCATCGGCGGTAAACTGGCGTTTTCCAGTTTTCCTCCACTCTGAGAGGAGGAAAACTGGAAATTGCAGCTTTACCGCCGCTCTCCTCGGCGGTAAAGTGGACCTCCCAGTTTTCCTCCGCTCTGAGAGGAGGAAAACTGGCAATCGCAGCTTTACCGCCGCTCCCATCGGTGGTAAAGTCGGTTTTCCAGTTTTCCTCCGCTCTGAGAGGAGGAAAACTGGAAATTGCACTTATGCTGCGGGTACATGTCTCGGAAATCATTCAATCCGATTTTTTATTCCTCTTTTCCCTTCTTTTGCTTGTTGTTGGGCCATGGGCCGGGGCGTAGTTCCACAAAATGAAGGATGGACATGTGTGAATAACAATTGGGTGAAATAATTTCAAATCACGACAAAACCACAATAAGTCGAATGTCTCTCGTAATTGCCCTTCACTTTACTTAACAAGCGAAGTAAGCTAACCAGAACCGTTACCTTAAAAAACCAGAGATCCCGGTATCTACGATTGAGAATATAAGTGAGACCGGCAAAATCTTCATTTCAACATGACAACCAGAAAGAAAACATCCTACACTCGCAAGCATTCCCTAGTAGTCGATACATCGCTGCTTTTCTGTGCATGTGAACAACTATGGGGTGTTCTGCTGCGGTCCAAAGCTGTTATCGAGCTTGGCTTGACCAGTTCCATCAGTCCTAGGGCCTGTTGTTCAGGTCCTGAGAATTTCCAAATCTAAGCTTGTAAAAAAAAAAAAAAAAAATAGGGTTTAGATGTTGATTGCAAGATTACAAAATCAATTGTGTCATTGCCTCAGAGTAGAAATGTGATAACGCTCAATGCTTTTAAAATTTCTCCCATACAAGTGTTCTCTTGCGTGGCCCCTAAGTTTGCATGGAATGGAATTTTTAAGAACCTATTATCAAGTGAATCACACCGATGATCGTTAAAGAGTACGAGTGATGCAAGATTTAAGGATGGAGCTGTAGACAGGGGCAAATCGCTTTAATAGAGTGATATCTCGGATTTTATTGTTTCATTATGGGGATGTTATTTGATGACCATTTATATATTTCTACTTCTATTTCCGGGCCAGTATATATATTCAAAAGCCTAGAAATTCAATTGGGCATTTGTCAATTGCCGAAGTCGGCCTGTGAGATTTTTTCCTCTCCATTCACATCATATGGGAGTTCACTAGATGTGGGCTGCGGGAAAAAACGGAACTACTGATTCTTTCAATCTGTTTTATGTTAATTGGAAATTGAAAGGTCTCACGGCTCTATTCGGACACACACGCAGCTTTACCGCCGCTTGCATCGGCGGTAAACTGGCGTTTTCCAGTTTTCCTCCACTCTGAGAGGAGGAAAACTGGAAATTGCAGCTTTACCGCCGCTCTCCTCGGCGGTAAAGTGGACCTCCCAGTTTTCCTCCGCTCTGAGAGGAGGAAAACTGGCAATCGCAGCTTTACCGCCGCTCCCATCGGCGGTAAAGTCGGTTTTCCAGTTTTCCTCCGCTCTGAGAGGAGGAAAACTGGAAATTGCACTTATGCTGCGGGTACATGTCTCGGAAATCATTCAATCCGATTTTTTATTCCTCTTTTCCCTTCTTTTGCTTGTTGTTGGGCCATGGGCCGGGGCGTAGTTCCACAAAATGAAGGATGGACATGTGTGAATAACAATTGGGTGAAATAATTTCAAATCACGACAAAACCACAATAAGTCGAATGTCTCTCGTAATTGCCCTTCACTTTACTTAACAAGCGAAGTAAGCTAACCAGAACCGTTACCTTAAAAAACCAGAGATCCCGGTATCTACGATTGAGAATATAAGTGAGACCGGCAAAATCTTCATTTCAACATGACAACCAGAAAGAAAACATCCTACACTCGCAAGCATTCCCTAGTAGTCGATACATCGCTGCTTTTCTGTGCATGTGAACAACTATGGGGTGTTCTGCTGCGGTCCAAAGCTGTTATCGAGCTTGGCTTGACCAGTTCCATCAGTCCTAGGGCCTGTTGTTCAGGTCCTGAGAATTTCCAAATCTAAGCTTGTAAAAAAAAAAAAAAAAAATAGGGTTTAGATGTTGATTGCAAGATTACAAAATCAATTGTGTCATTGCCTCAGAGTAGAAATGTGATAACGCTCAATGCTTTTAAAATTTCTCCCATACAAGTGTTCTCTTGCGTGGCCCCTAAGTTTGCATGGAATGGAATTTTTAAGAACCTATTATCAAGTGAATCACACCGATGATCGTTAAAGAGTACGAGTGATGCAAGATTTAAGGATGGAGCTGTAGACAGGGGCAAATCGCTTTAATAGAGTGATATCTCGGATTTTATTGTTTCATTATGGGGATGTTATTTGATGACCATTTATATATTTCTACTTCTATTTCCGGGCCAGTATATATATTCAAAAGCCTAGAAATTCAATTGGGCATTTGTCAATTGCCGAAGTCGGCCTGTGAGATTTTTTCCTCTCCATTCACATCATATGGGAGTTCACTAGATGTGGGCTGCGGGAAAAAACGGAACTACTGATTCTTTCAATTTGTTTTATGTTAATTGGAAATTGAAAGGTCTCACGGCTCAATTCGGACACACACGCAGCTTTACCGCCGCTTGCATCGGCGGTAAACTGGCGTTTTCCAGTTTTCCTCCACTCTGAGAGGAGGAAAACTGGAAATTGCAGCTTTACCGCCGCTCTCGTCGGCGGGAAAGTAGACCTCCCAGTTTTCCTCCGCTCTGAGAGGAGGAAAACTGGCAATCGCAGCTTTACCGCCGCTCCCATCGTCGGTAAAGTCGGTTTTCCAGTTTTCCTCCGCTCTGAGAGGAGGAAAACTGGAAATTGCACTTATGCTGCGGGTACATGTCTCGGAAATCATTCAATCCGATTTTTTATTCCTCTTTTCCCTTCTTTTGCTTGTTGTTGGGCCATGGGCCGGGGCGTAGTTCCACAAAATGAAGGATGGACATGTGTGAATAACAATTGGGTGAAATAATTTCAAATCACGACAAAACCACAATAAGTCGAATGTCTCTCGTAATTGCCCTTCACTTTACTTAACAAGCGAAGTAAGCTAACCAGAACCGTTACCTTAAAAAACCAGAGATCCCGGTATCTACGATTGAGAATATAAGTGAGACCGGCAAAATCTTCATTTCAACATGACAACCAGAAAGAAAACATCCTACACTCGCAAGCATTCCCTAGTAGTCGATACATCGCTGCTTTTCTGTGCATGTGAACAACTATGGGGTGTTCTGCTGCGGTCCAAAGCTGTTATCGAGCTTGGCTTGACCAGTTCCATCAGTCCTAGGGCCTGTTGTTCAGGTCCTGAGAATTTCCAAATCTAAGCTTGTAAAAAAAAAAAAAAAAAAATAGGGTTTAGATGTTGATTGCAAGATTACAAAATCAATTGTGTCATTGCCTCATAGTAGAAATGTGATAACGCTCAATGCTTTTAAAATTTCTCCCATACAAGTGTTCTCTTGCGTGGCCCCTAAGTTTGCATGGAATGGAATTTTTAAGAACCTATTATCAAGTGAATCACACCGATGATCGTTAAAGAGTACGAGTGATGCAAGATTTAAGGATGGAGCTGTAGACAGGGGCAAATCGCTTTAATAGAGTGATATCTCGGATTTTATTGTTTCATTATGGGGATGTTATTTGATGACCATTTATATATTTCTACTTCTATTTCCGGGCCAGTATATATATTCAAAAGCCTAGAAATTCAATTGGGCATTTGTCAATTGCCGAAGTCGGCCTGTGAGATTTTTTCCTCTCCATTCACATCATATGGGAGTTCACTAGATGTGGGCTGCGGGAAAAAACGGAACTACTGATTCTTTCAATCTGTTTTATGTTAATTGGAAATTGAAAGGTCTCACGGCTCTATTCGGACACACACGCAGCTTTACCGCCGCTTGCATCGGCGGTAAACTGGCGTTTTCCAGTTTTCCTCCACTCTGAGAGGAGGAAAACTGGAAATTGCAGCTTTACCGCCGCTCTCCTCGGCGGTAAAGTGGACCTCCCAGTTTTCCTCCGCTCTGAGAGGAGGAAAACTGGCAATCGCAGCTTTACCGCCGCTCCCATCGGTGGTAAAGTCGGTTTTCCAGTTTTCCTCCGCTCTGAGAGGAGGAAAACTGGAAATTGCACTTATGCTGCGGGTACATGTCTCGGAAATCATTCAATCCGATTTTTTATTCCTCTTTTCCCTTCTTTTGCTTGTTGTTGGGCCATGGGCCGGGGCGTAGTTCCACAAAATGAAGGATGGACATGTGTGAATAACAATTGGGTGAAATAATTTCAAATCACGACAAAACCACAATAAGTCGAATGTCTCTCGTAATTGCCCTTCACTTTACTTAACAAGCGAAGTAAGCTAACCAGAACCGTTACCTTAAAAAACCAGAGATCCCGGTATCTACGATTGAGAATATAAGTGAGACCGGCAAAATCTTCATTTCAACATGACAACCAGAAAGAAAACATCCTACACTCGCAAGCATTCCCTAGTAGTCGATACATCGCTGCTTTTCTGTGCATGTGAACAACTATGGGGTGTTCTGCTGCGGTCCAAAGCTGTTATCGAGCTTGGCTTGACCAGTTCCATCAGTCCTAGGGCCTGTTGTTCAGGTCCTGAGAATTTCCAAATCTAAGCTTGTAAAAAAAAAAAAAAAAAATAGGGTTTAGATGTTGATTGCAAGATTACAAAATCAATTGTGTCATTGCCTCAGAGTAGAAATGTGATAACGCTCAATGCTTTTAAAATTTCTCCCATACAAGTGTTCTCTTGCGTGGCCCCTAAGTTTGCATGGAATGGAATTTTTGAGAACCTATTATCAAGTGAATCACACCGATGATCGTTAAAGAGTACGAGTGATGCAAGATTTAAGGATGGAGCTGTAGACAGGGGCAAATCGCTTTAATAGAGTGATATCTCGGATTTTATTGTTTCATTATGGGGATGTTATTTGATGACCATTTATATATTTCTACTTCTATTTCCGGGCCAGTATATATATTCAAAAGCCTAGAAATTCAATTGGGCATTTGTCAATTGCCGAAGTCGGCCTGTGAGATTTTTTCCTCTCCATTCACATCATATGGGAGTTCACTAGATGTGGGCTGCGGGAAAAAACGGAACTACTGATTCTTTCAATCTGTTTTATGTTAATTGGAAATTGAAAGGTCTCACGGCTCTATTCGGACACACACGCAGCTTTACCGCCGCTTGCATCGGCGGTAAACTGGCGTTTTCCAGTTTTCCTCCACTCTGAGAGGAGGAAAACTGGAAATTGCAGCTTTACCGCCGCTCTCGTCGGCGGTAAAGTGGACCTCCCAGTTTTCCTCCGCTCTGAGAGGAGGAAAACTGGCAATCGCAGCTTTACCGCCGCTCCCATCGGCGGTAAAGTCGGTTTTCCAGTTTTCCTCCGCTCTGAGAGGAGGAAAACTGGAAATTGCACTTATGCTGCGGGTACATGTCTCGGAAATCATTCAATCCGATTTTTTATTCCTCTTTTCCCTTCTTTTGCTTGTTGTTGGGCCATGGGCCGGGGCGTAGTTCCACAAAATGAAGGATGGACATGTGTGAATAACAATTGGGTGAAATAATTTCAAATCACGACAAAACCACAATAAGTCGAATGTCTCTCGTAATTGCCCTTCACTTTACTTAACAAGCGAAGTAAGCTAACCAGAACCGTTACCTTAAAAAACCAGAGATCCCGGTATCTACGATTGAGAATATAAGTGAGACCGGCAAAATCTTCATTTCAACATGACAACCAGAAAGAAAACATCCTACACTCGCAAGCATTCCCTAGTAGTCGATACATCGCTGCTTTTCTGTGCATGTGAACAACTATGGGGTGTTCTGCTGCGGTCCAAAGCTGTTATCGAGCTTGGCTTGACCAGTTCCATCAGTCCTAGGGCCTATTGTTCAGGTCCTGAGAATTTCCAAATCTAAGCTTGTAAAAAAAAAAAAAAAAAATAGGGTTTAGATGTTGATTGCAAGATTACAAAATCAATTGTGTCATTGCCTCAGAGTAGAAATGTGATAACGCTCAATGCTTTTAAAATTTCTCCCATACAAGTGTTCTCTTGCGTGGCCCCTAAGTTTGCATGGAATGGAATTTTTAAGAACCTATTATCAAGTGAATCACACCGATGATCGTTAAAGAGTACGAGTGATGCAAGATTTAAGGATGGAGCTGTAGACAGGGGCAAATCGCTTTAATAGAGTGATATCTCGGATTTTATTGTTTCATTATGGGGATGTTATTTGATGACCATTTATATATTTCTACTTCTATTTCCGGGCCAGTATATATATTCAAAAGCCTAGAAATTCAATTGGGCATTTGTCAATTGCCGAAGTCGGCCTATGAGATTTTTTCCTCTCCATTCACATCATATGGGAGTTCACTAGATGTGGGCTGCGGGAAAAAACGGAACTACTGATTCTTTCAATTTGTTTTATGTTAATTGGAAATTGAAAGGTCTCACGGCTCAATTCGGACACACACGCAGCTTTACCGCCGCTTACATCGGCGGTAAACTGGCGTTTTCCAGTTTTCCTCCACTCTGAGAGGAGGAAAACTGGAAATTGCAGCTTTACCGCCGCTCTCGTCGGCGGTAAAGTGGACCTCCCAGTTTTCCTCCGCTCTGAGAGGAGGAAAACTGGCAATCGCAGCTTTACCGCCGCTCCCATCGGCGGTAAAGTCGGTTTTCCAGTTTTCCTCCGCTCTGAGAGGAGGAAAACTGGAAATTGCACTTATGCTGCGGGTACATGTCTCGGAAATCATTCAATCCGATTTTTTAATCCTCTTTTCCCTTCTTTTGCTTGTTGTTGGGCCGTGGGCCGGGGCGTAGTTCCACAAAATGAAGGATGGACATGTGTGAATAACAATTGGGTGAAATAATTTCAAATCACGACAAAACCACAATAAGTCGAATGTCTCTCGTAATTGCCCTTCACTTTACTTAACAAGCGAAGTAAGCTAACCAGAACCGTTACCTTAAAAAACCAGAGATCCCGGTATCTACGATTGAGAATATAAGTGAGACCGGCAAAATCTTCATTTCAACATGACAACCAGAAAGAAAACATCCTACACTCGCAAGCATTCCCTAGTAGTCGATACATCGCTCCTTTTCTGTGCATGTGAACAACTATGGGGTGTTCTGCTGCGGTCCAAAGCTGTTATCGAGCTTGGCTTGACCAGTTCCATCAGTCCTAGGGCCTGTTGTTCAGGTCCTGAGAATTTCCAAATCTAAGCTTGTAAAAAAAAAAAAAAAAAAATAGGGTTTAGATGTTGATTGCAAGATTACAAAATCAATTGTGTCATTGCCTCAGAGTAGAAATGTGATAACGCTCAATGCTTTTAAAATTTCTCCCATACAAGTGTTCTCTTGCGTGGCCCCTAAGTTTGCATGGAATGGAATTTTTAAGAACCTATTATCAAGTGAATCACACCGATGATCGTTAATGTGTACGAGTGATGCAAGATTTAAGGATGGAGCTGTAGACAGGGGCAAATCGCTTTAATAGAGTGATATCTCGGATTTTATTGTTTCATTATGGAGATGTTATTTGATGACCATTTATATATTTCTACTTCTATTTCCGGGCCAGTATATATATTCAAAAGCCTAGAAATTCAATTGGGCATTGGTCAATTGCCGAAGTCGGCCTGTGAGATTTTTTCCTCTCCATTCACATCATATGGGAGTTCACTAGATGTGGGCTGCGGGAAAAAACGGAACTACTGATTCTTTCAATCTGTTTTATGTTAATTGGAAATTGAAAGGTCTCACGGCTCTATTCGGACACACACGCAGCTTTACCGCCGCTTGCATCGGCGGTAAACTGGCGTTTTCCAGTTTTCCTCCACTCTGAGAGGAGGAAAACTGGAAATTGCAGCTTTACCGCCGCTCTCGTCGGCGGGAAAGTAGACCTCCCAGTTTTCCTCCGCTCTGAGAGGAGGAAAACTGGCAATCGCAGCTTTACCGCCGCTCCCATCGGCGGTAAAGTCGGTTTTCCAGTTTTCCTCCGCTCTGAGAGGAGGAAAACTGGAAATTGCACTTATGCTGCGGGTACATGTCTCGGAAATCATTCAATCCGATTTTTTAATCCTCTTTTCCCTTCTTTTGCTTGTTGTTGGGCCATGGGCCGGGGCGTAGTTCCACAAAATGAAGGATGGACATGTGTGAATAACAATTGGGTGAAATAATTTCAAATCACGACAAAACCACAATAAGTCGAATGTCTCTCGTAATTGCCCTTCACTTTACTTAACAAGCGAAGTAAGCTAACCAGAACCGTTACCTTAAAAAACCAGAGATCCCGGTATCTACGATTGAGAATATAAGTGAGACCGGCAAAATCTTCATTTCAACATGACAACCAGAAAGAAAACATCCTACACTCGCAAGCATTCCCTAGTAGTCGATACATCGCTGCTTTTCTGTGCATGTGAACAACTATGGGGTGTTCTGCTGCGGTCCAAAGCTGTTATCGAGCTTGGCTTGACCAGTTCCATCAGTCCTAGGGCCTGTTGTTCAGGTCCTGAGAATTTCCAAATCTAAGCTTGTAAAAAAAAAAAAAAAAAATAGGGTTTAGATGTTGATTGCAAGATTACAAAATCAATTGTGTCATTGCCTCATAGTAGAAATGTGATTACGCTCAATGCTTTTAAAATTTCTCCCATACAAGTGTTCTCTTGCGTGGCCCCTAAGTTTGCATGGAATGGAATTTTTAAGAACCTATTATCAAGTGAATCACACCGATGATCGTTAAAGAGTACGAGTGATGCAAGATTTAAGGATGGAGCTGTAGACAGGGGCAAATCGCTTTAATAGAGTGATATCTCGGATTTTATTGTTTCATTATGGGGATGTTATTTGATGACCATTTATATATTTCTACTTCTATTTCCGGGCCAGTATATATATTCAAAAGCCTAGAAATTCAATTGGGCATTTGTCAATTGCCGAAGTCGGCCTGTGAGATTTTTTCCTCTCCATTCACATCATATGGGAGTTCACTAGATGTGGGCTGCGGGAAAAAACGGAACTACTGATTCTTTCAATCTGTTTTATGTTAATTGGAAATTGAAAGGTCTCACGGCTCTATTCGGACACACACGCAGCTTTACCGCCGCTTCCATCGGCGGTAAACTGGCGTTTTCCAGTTTTCCTCCACTCTGAGAGGAGGAAAACTGGAAATTGCAGCTTTACCGCCGCTCTCCTCGGCGGTAAAGTGGACCTCCCAGTTTTCCTCCGCTCTGAGAGGAGGAAAACTGGCAATCGCAGCTTTACCGCCGCTCCCATCGGTGGTAAAGTCGGTTTTCCAGTTTTCCTCCGCTCTGAGAGGAGGAAAACTGGAAATTGCACTTATGCTGCGGGTACATGTCTCGGAAATCATTCAATCCGATTTTTTATTCCTCTTTTCCCTTCTTTTGCTTGTTGTTGGGCCATGGGCCGGGGCGTAGTTCCACAAAATGAAGGATGGACATGTGTGAATAACAATTGGGTGAAATAATTTCAAATCACGACAAAACCACAATAAGTCGAATGTCTCTCGTAATTGCCCTTCACTTTACTTAACAAGCGAAGTAAGCTAACCAGAACCGTTACCTTAAAAAACCAGAGATCCCGGTATCTACGATTGAGAATATAAGTGAGACCGGCAAAATCTTCATTTCAACATGACAACCAGAAAGAAAACATCCTACACTCGCAAGCATTCCCTAGTAGTCGATACATCGCTGCTTTTCTGTGCATGTGAACAACTATGGGGTGTTCTGCTGCGGTCCAAAGCTGTTATCGAGCTTGGCTTGACCAGTTCCATCAGTCCTAGGGCCTGTTGTTCAGGTCCTGAGAATTTCCTAATCTAAGCTTGTAAAAAAAAAAAAAAAAAATAGGGTTTAGATGTTGATTGCAAGATTACAAAATCAATTGTGTCATTGCCTCAGAGTAGAAATGTGATAACGCTCAATGCTTTTAAAATTTCTCCCATACAAGTGTTCTCTTGCGTGGCCCCTAAGTTTGCATGGAATGGAATTTTTAAGAACCTATTATCAAGTGAATCACACCGATGATCGTTAAAGAGTACGAGTGATGCAAGATTTAAGGATGGAGCTGTAGACAGGGGCAAATCGCTTTAATAGAGTGATATCTCGGATTTTATTGTTTCATTATGGGGATGTTATTTGATGACCATTTATATATTTCTACTTCTATTTCCGGGCAAGTATATATATTCAAAAGCCTAGAAATTCAATTGGGCATTTGTCAATTGCCGAAGTCGGCCTATGAGATTTTTTCCTCTCCATTCACAACATATGGGAGTTCACTAGATGTGGGCTGCGGGAAAAAACGGAACTACTGATTCTTTCAATTTGTTTTATGTTAATTGGAAATTGAAAGGTCTCACGGCTCAATTCGGACACACACGCAGCTTTACCGCCGCTTGCATCGGCGGTAAACTGGCGTTTTCCAGTTTTCCTCCACTCTGAGAGGAGGAAAACTGGAAATTGCAGCTTTACCGCCGCTCTCGTCGGCGGTAAAGTGGACCGCCCAGTTTTCCTCCGCTCTGAGAGGAGGAAAACTGGCAATCGCAGCTTTACCGCCGCTCCCATCGGCGGTAAAGTCGGTTTTCCAGTTTTCCTCCGCTCTGAGAGGCGGAAAACTGGAAATTGCACTTATGCTGCGGGTACATGTCTCGGAAATCATTCAATCCGATTTTTTAATCCTCTTTTCCCTTCTTTTGCTTGTTGTTGGGCCATGGGCCGGGGCGTAGTTCCACAAAATGAAGGATGGACATGTGTGAATAACAATTGGGTGAAATAATTTCAAATCACGACAAAACCACAATAAGTCGAATGTCTCTCGTAATTGCCCTTCACTTTACTTAACAAGCGAAGTAAGCTAACCAGAACCGTTACCTTAAAAAACCAGAGATCCCGGTATCTACGATTGAGAATATAAGTGAGACCGGCAAAATCTTCATTTCAACATGACAACCAGAAAGAAAACATCCTACACTCGCAAGCATTCCCTAGTAGTCGATACATCGCTGCTTTTCTGTGCATGTGAACAACTATGGGGTGTTCTGCTGCGGTCCAAAGCTGTTATCGAGCTTGGCTTGACCAGTTCCATCAGTCCTAGGGCCTGTTGTTCAGGTCCTGAGAATTTCCAAATCTAAGCTTGTAAAAAAAAAAAAAAAAAAATAGGGTTTAGATGTTGATTGCAAGATTACAAAATCAATTGTGTCATTGCCTCAGAGTAGAAATGTGATAACGCTCAATGCTTTTAAAATTTCTCCCATACAAGTGTTCTCTTGCGTGGCCCCTAAGTTTGCATGGAATGGAATTTTTAAGAACCTATTATCAAGTGAATCACACCGATGATCGTTAATGTGTACGAGTGATGCAAGATTTAAGGATGGAGCTGTAGACAGGGGCAAATCGCTTTAATAGAGTGATATCTCGGATTTTATTGTTTCATTATGGAGATGTTATTTGATGACCATTTATATATTTCTACTTCTATTTCCGGGCCAGTATATATATTCAAAAGCCTAGAAATTCAATTGGGCATTTGTCAATTGCCGAAGTCGGCCTGTGAGATTTTTTCCTCTCCATTCACATCATATGGGAGTTCACTAGATGTGGGCTGCGGGAAAAAACGGAACTACTGATTCTTTCAATTTGTTTTATGTTAATTGGAAATTGAAAGGTCTCACGGCTCAATTCGGACACACACGCAGCTTTACCGCCGCTTGCATCGGCGGTAAACTGGAAATTGCAGCTTTACCGCCGCTCTCGTCGGCGGTAAAGTGGACCTCCCAGTTTTCCTCCGCTCTGAGAGGAGGAAAACTGGCAATCGCAGCTTTACCGCCGCTCCCATCGGCGGTAAAGTCGGTTTTCCAGTTTTCCTCCGCTCTGAGAGGAGGAAAACTGGAAATTGCACTTATGCTGCGGGTACATGTCTCGGAAATCATTCAATCCGATTTTTTAATCCTCTTTTCCCTTCTTTTGCTTGTTGTTGGGCCATGGGCCGGGGCGTAGTTCCACAAAATGAAGGATGGACATGTGTGAATAACAATTGGGTGAAATAATTTCAAATCACGACAAAACCACAATAAGTCGAATGTCTCTCGTAATTGCCCTTCACTTTACTTAACAAGCGAAGTAAGCTAACCAGAACCGTTACCTTAAAAAACCAGAGATCCCGGTATCTACGATTGAGAATATAAGTGAGACCGGCAAAATCTTCATTTCAACATGACAACCAGAAAGAAAACATCCTACACTCGCAAGCATTCCCTAGTAGTCGATACATCGCTGCTTTTCTGTGCATGTGAACAACTATGGGGTGTTCTGCTGCGGTCCAAAGCTGTTATCGAGCTTGGCTTGACCAGTTCCATCAGTCCTAGGGCCTGTTGTTCAGGTCCTGAGAATTTCCAAATCTAAGCTTGTAAAAAAAAAAAAAAAAAAAAGGGTTTAGATGTTGATTGCAAGATTACAAAATCAATTGTGTCATTGCCTCAGAGTAGAAATGTGATAACGCTCAATGCTTTTAAAATTTCTCCCATACAAGTGTTCTCTTGCGTGGCCCCTAAGTTTGCATGGAATGGAATTTTTAAGAACCTATTATCAAGTGAATCACACCGATGATCGTTAAAGAGTACGAGTGATGCAAGATTTAAGGATGGAGCTGTAGACAGGGGCAAATCGCTTTAATAGAGTGATATCTCGGATTTTATTGTTTCATTATGGGGATGTTATTTGATGACCATTTATATATTTCTACTTCTATTTCCGGGCCAGTATATATATTCAAAAGCCTAGAAATTCAATTGGGCATTTGTCAATTGCCGAAGTCGGCCTGTGAGATTTTTTCCTCTCCATTCACATCATATGGGAGTTCACTAGATGTGGGCTGCGGGAAAAAACGGAACTACTGATTCTTTCAATCTGTTTTATGTTAATTGGAAATTGAAAGGTCTCACGGCTCTATTCGGACACACACGCAGCTTTACCGCCGCTTGCATCGGCGGTAAACTGGCGTTTTCCAGTTTTCCTCCACTCTGAGAGGAGGAAAACTGGAAATTGCAGCTTTACCGCCGCTCTCGTCGGCGGTAAAGTGGACCTCCCAGTTTTCCTCCGCTCTGAGAGGAGGAAAACTGGCAATCGCAGCTTTACCGCCGCTCCCATCGGCGGTAAAGTCGGTTTTCCAGTTTTCCTCCGCTCTGAGAGGAGGAAAACTGGAAATTGCACTTATG
This sequence comes from Persea americana, assembly GCA_029852735.1. Lineage (NCBI taxonomy): Eukaryota > Viridiplantae > Streptophyta > Magnoliopsida > Laurales > Lauraceae > Persea > Persea americana. The sequence continues at coordinate 8,215,028 of CM056812.1, forward strand.
CTGCGGGTACATGTCTCGGAAATCATTCAATCCGATTTTTTAATCCTCTTTTCCCTTCTTTTGCTTGTTGTTGGGCCATGGGCCGGGGCGTAGTTCCACAAAATGAAGGATGGACATGTGTGAATAACAATTGGGTGAAATAATTTCAAATCACGACAAAACCACAATAAGTCGAATGTCTCTCGTAATTGCCCTTCACTTTACTTAACAAGCGAAGTAAGCTAACCAGAACCGTTACCTTAAAAAACCAGAGATCCCGGTATCTACGATTGAGAATATAAGTGAGACCGGCAAAATCTTCATTTCAACATGACAACCAGAAAGAAAACATCCTACGCTCGCAAGCATTCTCTAGTAGTCGATACATCGCTGCTTTTCTGTGCATGTGAACAACTATGGGGTGTTCTGCTGCGGTCCAAAGCTGTTATCGAGCTTGGCTTGACCAGTTCCATCAGTCCTAGGGCCTGTTGTTCAGGTCCTGAGAATTTCCAAATCTAAGCTTGTAAAAAAAAAAAAAAAAATAGGGTTTAGATGTTGATTGCAAGATTACAAAATCAATTGTGTCATTGCCTCAGAGTAGAAATGTGATAACGCTCAATGCTTTTAAAATTTCTCCCATACAAGTGTTCTCTTGCGTGGCCCCTAAGTTTGCATGGAATGGAATTTTTAAGAACCTATTATCAAGTGAATCACACCGATGATCGTTAAAGAGTACGAGTGATGCAAGATTTAAGGATGGAGCTGTAGACAGGGGCAAATCGCTTTAATAGAGTGATATCTCGGATTTTATTGTTTCATTATGGGGATGTTATTTGATGACCATTTATATATTTCTACTTCTATTTCCGGGCCAGTATATATATTCAAAAGCCTAGAAATTCAATTGGGCATTTGTTAATTGCCGAAGTCGGCCTGTGAGATTTTTTCCTCTCCATTCACATCATATGGGAGTTCACTAGATGTGGGCTGCGGGAAAAAACGGAACTACTGATTCTTTCAATTTGTTTTATGTTAATTGGAAATTGAAAGGTCTCACGGCTCTATTCGGACACACACGCAGCTTTACCGCCGCTTGCATCGGCGGTAAACTGGCGTTTTCCAGTTTTACTCCACTCTGAGAGGAGGAAAACTGGAAATTGCAGCTTTACCGCCGCTCTCGTCGGCGGTAAAGTGGACCTCCCAGTTTTCCTCCGCTCTGAGAGGAGGAAAACTGGCAATCGCAGCTTTACCGCCGCTCCCATCGGCGGTAAAGTCGGTTTTCCAGTTCTCCTCCGCTCTGAGAGGAGGAAAACTGGAAATTGCACTTATGCTGCGGGTACATGTCTCGGAAATCATTCAATCCGATTTTTTAATCCTCTTTTCCCTTCTTTTGCTCGTTGTTGGGCCATGGGCCGGGGCGTAGTTCCACAAAATGAAGGATGGACATGTGTGAATAACAATTGGGTGAAATAATTTCAAATCACGACAAAACCACAATAAGTCGAATGTCTCTCGTAATTGCCCTTCACTTTACTTAACAAGCGAAGTAAGCTAACCAGAACCGTTACCTTAAAAAACCAGAGATCCCGGTATCTACGATTGAGAATATAAGTGAGACCGGCAAAATCTTCATTTCAACATGACAACTAGAAAGAAAACATCCTAGACTCGCAAGCATTCCCTAGTAGTCGATACATCGCCGCTTTTCTGTGCATGTGAACAACTATGGGGTGTTCTGCTGCGGTCCAAAGCTGTTATCGAGCTTGGCTTGACCAGTTCCATCAGTCCTAGGGCCTGTTGTTCAGGTCCTGAGAATTTCCAAATCTAAGCTTGTAAAAAAAAAAAAAAAAAATAGGGTTTAGATGTTGATTGCAAGATTACAAAATCAATTGTGTCATTGCCTCAGAGTAGAAATGTGATAACGCTCAATGCTTTTAAAATTTCTCCCATACAAGTGTTCTCTTGCGTGGCCCCTAAGTTTGCATGGAATGGAATTTTTAAGAACCTATTATCAAGTGAATCACACCGATGATCGTTAAAGAGTACGAGTGATGCAAGATTTAAGGATGGAGCTGTAGACAGGGGCAAATCGCTTTAATAGAGTGATATCTCGGATTTTATTGTTTCATTATGGGGATGTTATTTGATGACCATTTATATATTTCTACTTCTATTTCCGGGCCAGTATATATATTCAAAAGCCTAGAAATTCAATTGGGCATTTGTCAATTGCCGAAGTCGGCCTATGAGATTTTTTCCTCTCCATTCACAACATATGGGAGTTCACTAGATGTGGGCTGCGGGAAAAAACGGAACTACTGATTCTTTCAATTTGTTTTATGTTAATTGGAAATTGAAAGGTCTCACGACTCAATTCGGACACACACGCAGCTTTACCGCCGCTTTCATCGGCGGTAAACTGGCGTTTTCCAGTTTTCCTCCACTCTGAGAGGAGGAAAACTGGAAATTGCAGCTTTACCGCCGCTCTCGTCGGCGGTAAAGTGGACCTCCCAGTTTTCCTCCGCTCTGAGAGGAGGAAAACTGGCAATCGCAGCTTTACCGCCGCTCCCATCGGCGGTAAAGTCGGTTTTCCAGTTTTCCTCCGCTCTGAGAGGAGGAAAACTGGAAATTGCACTTATGCTGCGGGTACATGTCTCGGAAATCATTCAATCCGATTTTTTAATCCTCTTTTCCCTTCTTTTGCTCGTTGTTGGGCCATGGGCCGGGGCGTAGTTCCACAAAATGAAGGATGGACATGTGTGAATAACAATTGGGTGAAATAATTTCAAATCACGACAAAACCACAATAAGTCGAATGTCTCTCGTAATTGCCCTTCACTTTACTTAACAAGCGAAGTAAGCTAACCAGAACCGTTACCTTAAAAAACCAGAGATCCCGGTATCTACGATTGAGAATATAAGTGAGACCGGCAAAATCTTCATTTCAACATGACAACCAGAAAGAAAACATCCTACGCTCGCAAGCATTCTCTAGTAGTCGATACATCGCTGCTTTTCTGTGCATGTGAACAACTATGGGGTGTTCTGCTGCGGTCCAAAGCTGTTATCGAGCTTGGCTTGACCAGTTCCATCAGTCCTAGGGCCTGTTGTTCAGGTCCTGAGAATTTCCAAATCTAAGCTTGTAAAAAAAAAAAAAAAAATAGGGTTTAGATGTTGATTGCAAGATTACAAAATCAATTGTGTCATTGCCTCAGAGTAGAAATGTGATAACGCTCAATGCTTTTAAAATTTCTCCCATACAAGTGTTCTCTTGCGTGGCCCCTAAGTTTGCATGGAATGGAATTTTTAAGAACCTATTATCAAGTGAATCACACCGATGATCGTTAAAGAGTACGAGTGATGCAAGATTTAAGGATGGAGCTGTAGACAGGGGCAAATCGCTTTAATAGAGTGATATCTCGGATTTTATTGTTTCATTATGGGGATGTTATTTGATGACCATTTATATATTTCTACTTCTATTTCCGGGCCAGTATATATATTCAAAAGCCTAGAAATTCAATTGGGCATTTGTCAATTGCCGAAGTCGGCCTGTGAGATTTTTTCCTCTCCATTCATATCATATGGGAGTTCACTAGATGTGGGCTGCGGGAAAAAACGGAACTACTGATTCTTTCAATTTGTTTTATGTTAATTGGAAATTGAAAGGTCTCACGGCTCTATTCGGACACACACGCAGCTTTACCGCCGCTTGCATCGGCGGTAAACTGGCGTTTTCCAGTTTTACTCCACTCTGAGAGGAGGAAAACTGGAAATTGCAGCTTTACCGCCGCTCTCGTCGGCGGTAAAGTGGACCTCCCAGTTTTCCTCCGCTCTGAGAGGAGGAAAACTGGCAATCGCAGCTTTACCGCCGCTCCCATCGGCGGTAAAGTCGGTTTTCCAGTTCTCCTCCGCTCTGAGAGGAGGAAAACTGGAAATTGCACTTATGCTGCGGGTACATGTCTCGGAAATCATTCAATCCGATTTTTTAATCCTCTTTTCCCTTCTTTTGCTCGTTGTTGGGCCATGGGCCGGGGCGTAGTTCCACAAAATGAAGGATGGACATGTGTGAATAACAATTGGGTGAAATAATTTCAAATCACGACAAAACCACAATAAGTCGAATGTCTCTCGTAATTGCCCTTCACTTTACTTAACAAGCGAAGTAAGCTAACCAGAACCGTTACCTTAAAAAACCAGAGATCCCGGTATCTACGATTGAGAATATAAGTGAGACCGGCAAAATCTTCATTTCAACATGACAACTAGAAAGAAAACATCCTAGACTCGCAAGCATTCCCTAGTAGTCGATACATCGCCGCTTTTCTGTGCATGTGAACAACTATGGGGTGTTCTGCTGCGGTCCAAAGCTGTTATCGAGCTTGGCTTGACCAGTTCCATCAGTCCTAGGGCCTGTTGTTCAGGTCCTGAGAATTTCCAAATCTAAGCTTGTAAAAAAAAAAAAAAAAAAATAGGGTTTAGATGTTGATTGCAAGATTACAAAATCAATTGTGTCATTGCCTCAGAGTAGAAATGTGATAACGCTCAATGCTTTTAAAATTTCTCCCATACAAGTGTTCTCTTGCGTGGCCCCTAAGTTTGCATGGAATGGAATTTTTAAGAACCTATTATCAAGTGAATCACACCGATGATCGTTAAAGAGTACGAGTGATGCAAGATTTAAGGATGGAGCTGTAGACAGGGGCAAATCGCTTTAATAGAGTGATATCTCGGATTTTATTGTTTCATTATGGGGATGTTATTTGATGACCATTTATATATTTCTACTTCTATTTCCGGGCCAGTATATATATTCAAAAGCCTAGAAATTCAATTGGGCATTTGTCAATTGCCGAAGTCGGCCTATGAGATTTTTTCCTCTCCATTCACAACATATGGGAGTTCACTAGATGTGGGCTGCGGGAAAAAACGGAACTACTGATTCTTTCAATTTGTTTTATGTTAATTGGAAATTGAAAGGTCTCACGGCTCAATTCGGACACACACGCAGCTTTACCGCCGCTTGCATCGGCGGTAAACTGGCGTTTTCCAGTTTTCCTCCACTCTGAGAGGAGGAAAACTGGAAATTGCAGCTTTACCGCCGCTCTCGTCGGCGGTAAAGTGGACCTCCCAGTTTTCCTCCGCTCTGAGAGGAGGAAAACTGGCAATCGCAGCTTTACCGCCGCTCCCATCGGCGGTAAAGTCGGTTTTCCAGTTTTCCTCCGCTCTGAGAGGAGGAAAACTGGAAATTGCACTTATGCTGCGGGTACATGTCTCGGAAATCATTCAATCCGATTTTTTAATCCTCTTTTCCCTTCTTTTGCTCGTTGTTGGGCCATGGGCCGGGGCGTAGTTCCACAAAATGAAGGATGGACATGTGTGAATAACAATTGGGTGAAATAATTTCAAATCACGACAAAACCACAATAAGTCGAATGTCTCTCGTAATTGCCCTTCACTTTACTTAACAAGCGAAGTAAGCTAACCAGAACCGTTACCTTAAAAAACCAGAGATCCCGGTATCTACGATTGAGAATATAAGTGAGACCGGCAAAATCTTCATTTCAACATGACAACCAGAAAGAAAACATCCTACACTCGCAAGCATTCCCTAGTAGTCGATACATCGCCGCTTTTCTGTGCATGTGAACAACTATGGGGTGTTCTGCTGCGGTCCAAAGCTGTTATCGAGCTTGGCTTGACCAGTTCCATCAGTCCTAGGGCCTGTTGTTCAGGTCCTGAGAATTTCCAAATCTAAGCTTGTAAAAAAAAAAAAAAAAAATAGGGTTTAGATGTTGATTGCAAGATTACAAAATCAATTGTGTCATTGCCTCAGAGTAGAAATGTGATAACGCTCAATGCTTTTAAAATTTCTCCCATACAAGTGTTCTCTTGCGTGGCCCCTAAGTTTGCATGGAATGGAATTTTTAAGAACCTATTATCAAGTGAATCACACCGATGATCGTTAAAGAGTACGAGTGATGCTAGATTTAAGGATGGAGCTGTAGACAGGGGCAAATCGCTTTAATAGAGTGATATCTCGGATTTTATTGTTTCATTATGGGGATGTTATTTGATGACCATTTATATATTTCTACTTCTATTTCCGGGCCAGTATATATATTCAAAAGCCTAGAAATTCAATTGGGCATTTGTCAATTGCCGAAGTCGGCCTGTGAGATTTTTTCCTCTCCATTCACATCATATGGGAGTTCACTAGATGTGGGCTGCGGGAAAAAACGGAACTACTGATTCTTTCAATTTGTTTTATGTTAATTGGAAATTGAAAGGTCTCACGGCTCTATTCGGACACACACGCAGCTTTACCGCCGCTTGCATCGGCGGTAAACTGGCGTTTTCCAGTTTTCCTCCACTCTGAGAGGAGGAAAACTGGAAATTGCAGCTTTACCGCCGCTCTCGTCGGCGGTAAAGTGGACCTCCCAGTTTTCCTCCGCTCTGAGAGGAGGAAAACTGGCAATCGCAGCTTTACCGCCGCTCCCATCGGCGGTAAAGTCGGTTTTCCAGTTTTCCTCCGCTCTGAGAGGAGGAAAACTGGAAATTGCACTTATGCTGCGGGTACATGTCTCGGAAATCATTCAATCCGATTTTTTAATCCTCTTTTCCCTTCTTTTGCTTGTTGTTGGGCCATGGGCCGGGGCGTAGTTCCACAAAATGAAGGATGGACATGTGTGAATAACAATTGGGTGAAATAATTTCAAATCACGACAAAACCACAATAAGTCGAATGTCTCTCGTAATTGCCCTTCACTTTACTTAACAAACGAAGTAAGCTAACCAGAACCGTTACCTTAAAAAACCAGAGATCCCGGTATCTACGATTGAGAATATAAGTGAGACCGGCAAAATCTTCATTTCAACATGACAACCAGAAAGAAAACATCCTACACTCGCAAGCATTCCCTAGTAGTCGATACATCGCTGCTTTTCTGTGCATGTGAACAACTATGGGGTGTTCTGCTGCGGTCCAAAGCTGTTATCGAGCTTGGCTTGACCAGTTCCATCAGTCCTAGGGCCTGTTGTTCAGGTCCTGAGAATTTCCAAATCTAAGCTTGTAAAAAAAAAAAAAAAAAATAGGGTTTAGATGTTGATTGCAAGATTACAAAATCAATTGTGTCATTGCCTCAGAGTAGAAATGTGGTAACGCTCAATGCTTTTAAAATTTCTCCCATACAAGTGTTCTCTTGCGTGGCCCCTAAGTTTGCATGGAATGGAATTTTTAAGAACCTATTATCAAGTGAATCACACCGATGATCGTTAAAGAGTACGAGTGATGCAAGATTTAAGGATGGAGCTGTAGACAGGGGCAAATCGCTTTAATAGAGTGATATCTCGGATTTTATTGTTTCATTATGGAGATGTTATTTGATGACCATTTATATATTTCTACTTCTATTTCCGGGCCAGTATATATATTCAAAAGCCTAGAAATTCAATTGGGCATTTGTCAGTTGCCGAAGTCGGCCTGTGAGATTTTTTCCTCTCCATTCCCATCATATGGGAGTTCACTAGATGTGGGCTGCGGGAAAAAACGGAACTACTGATTCTTTCAATTTGTTTTATGTTAATTGGAAATTGAAAGGTCTTGCGGCTCTATTCGGACACACACGCAGCTTTACCGACGCTTGCATCGGCGGTAAACTGGCGTTTTCCAGTTTTCCTCCACTTTGAGAGGAGGAAAACTGGAAATTGCAGCTTTACCGCCGCTCTCGTCGGCGGTAAAGTGGACCTTCCACTTTTCCTCCGCTCTGAGAGGAGGAAAACTGGCAATCGCAGCTTTACCGCCGCTCCCATCGGCGGTAAAGTCGGTTTTCCAGTTTTCCTCCGCTCTGAGAGGAGGAAAACTGGAAATTGCACTTATGCTGCGGGTACATGTCTCGGAAATCATTCAATCCGATTTTTTAATCCTCTTTTCCCTTCTTTTGCTTGTTGTTGGGCCATGGGCCGGGGCGTAGTTCCACAAAATGAAGGATGGACATGTGTGAATAACAATTGGGTGAAATAATTTCAAATCACGACAAAACCACAATAAGTCGAATGTCTCTCGTAATTGCCCTTCACTTTACTTAACAAGCGAAGTAAGCTAACCAGAACCGTTACCTTAAAAAACCAGAGATCCCGGTATCTACGATTGAGAATATAAGTGAGACCGGCAAAATCTTCATTTCAACATGACAACCAGAAAGAAAACATCCTACACTCGCAAGCATTCCCTAGTAGTCGATACATCGCTGCTTTTCTGTGCATGTGAACAACTATGGGGTGTTCTGCTGCGGTCCAAAGCTGTTATCGAGCTTGGCTTGACCAGTTCCATCAGTCCTAGGGCCTGTTGTTCAGGTCCTGAGAATTTCCAAATCTAAGCTTGTAAAAAAAAAAAAAAAAAATAGGGTTTAGATGTTGATTGCAAGATTACAAAATCAATTGTGTCATTGCCTCAGAGTAGAAATGTGATAACGCTCAATGCTTTTAAAATTTCTCCCATACAAGTGTTCTCTTGCGTGGCCCCTAAGTTTGCATGGAATGGAATTTTTAAGAACCTATTATCAAGTGAATCACACCGATGATCGTTAAAGAGTACGAGTGATGCAAGATTTAAGGATGGAGCTGTAGACAGGGGCAAATCGATTTAATAGAGTGATATCTCGGATTTTATTGTTTCATTATGGAGATGTTATTTGATGACCATTTATATATTTCTACTTCTATTTCCGGGCCAGTATATATATTCAAAAGCCTAGAAATTCAATTGGGCATTTGTCAGTTGCCGAAGTCGGCCTGTGAGATTTTTTCCTCTCCATTCACATCATATGGGAGTTCACTAGATGTGGGCTGCGGGAAAAAACGGAACTACTGATTCTTTCAATTTGTTTTATGTTAATTGGAAATTGAAAGGTCTTGCGGCTCTATTCGGACACACACGCAGCTTTACCGACGCTTGCATCGGCGGTAAACTGGCGTTTTCCAGTTTTCCTCCACTCTGAGAGGAGGAAACCTGGAAATTGCAGCTTTACCGCCGCTCTCGTCGGCGGTAAAGTGGACCTCCCAGTTTTCCTCCGCTCTGAGAGGAGGAAAACTGGCAATCGCAGCTTTACCGCCGCTCCCATCGGCGGTAAAGTCGGTTTTCCAGTTTTCCTCCGCTCTGAGAGGAGGAAAACTGGAAATTGCACTTATGCTGCGGGTACATGTCTCGGAAATCATTCAATCCGATTTTTTAATCCTCTTTTCCCTTCTTTTGCTCGTTGTTGGGCCATGGGCCGGGGCGTAGTTCCACAAAATGAAGGATGGACATGTGTGAATAACAATTGGGTGAAATAATTTCAAATCACGACAAAACCACAATAAGTCGAATGTCTCTCGTAATTGCCCTTCACTTTACTTAACAAGCGAAGTAAGCTAACCAGAACCGTTACCTTAAAAAACCAGAGATCCCGGTATCTACGATTGAGAATATAAGTGAGACCGGCAAAATCTTCATTTCAACATGACAACCAGAAAGAAAACATCCTACACTCGCAAGCATTCCCTAGTAGTCGATACATCGCCGCTTTTCTGTGCATGTGAACAACTATGGGGTGTTCTGCTGCGGTCCAAAGCTGTTATCGAGCTTGGCTTGACCAGTTCCATCAGTCCTAGGGCCTGTTGTTCAGGTCCTGAGAATTTCCAAATCTAAGCTTGTAAAAAAAAAAAAAAAAAATAGGGTTTAGATGTTGATTGCAAGATTACAAAATCAATTGTGTCATTGCCTCAGAGTAGAAATGTGATAACGCTCAATGCTTTTAAAATTTCTCCCATACAAGTGTTCTCTTGCGTGGCCCCTAAGTTTGCATGGAATGGAATTTTTAAGAACCTATTATCAAGTGAATCACACCGATGATCGTTAAAGAGTACGAGTGATGCAAGATTTAAGGATGGAGCTGTAGACAGGGGCAAATCGCTTTAATAGAGTGATATCTAGGATTTTATTGTTTCATTATGGGGATGTTATTTGATGACCATTTATATATTTCTACTTCTATTTCCGGGCCAGTATATATATTCAAAAGCCTAGAAATTCAATTGGGCATTTGTCAGTTGCCGAAGTCGGCCTGTGAGATTTTTTCCTCTCCATTCACATCATATGGGAGTTCACTAGATGTGGGCTGCGGGAAAAAACGGAACTACTGATTCTTTCAATTTGTTTTATGTTAATTGGAAATTGAAAGGTCTTGCGGCTCTATTCGGACACACACGCAGCTTTACCGACGCTTGCATCGGCGGTAAACTGGCGTTTTCCAGTTTTCCTCCACTCTGAGAGGAGGAAACCTGGAAATTGCAGCTTTACCGCCGCTCTCGTCGGCGGTAAAGTGGACCTCCCAGTTTTCCTCCGCTCTGAGAGGAGGAAAACTGGCAATCGCAGCTTTACCGCCGCTCCCATCGGCGGTAAAGTCGGTTTTCCAGTTTTCCTCCGCTCTGAGAGGAGGAAAACTGGAAATTGCACTTATGCTGCGGGTACATGTCTCGGAAATCATTCAATCCGATTTTTTAATCCTCTTTTCCCTTCTTTTGCTCGTTGTTGGGCCATGGGCCGGGGCGTAGTTCCACAAAATGAAGGATGGACATGTGTGAATAACAATTGGGTGAAATAATTTCAAATCACGACAAAACCACAATAAGTCGAATGTCTCTCGTAATTGCCCTTCACTTTACTTAACAAGCGAAGTAAGCTAACCAGAACCGTTACCTTAAAAAACCAGAGATCCCGGTATCTACGATTGAGAATATAAGTGAGACCGGCAAAATCTTCATTTCAACATGACAACCAGAAAGAAAACATCCTACACTCGCAAGCATTCCCTAGTAGTCGATACATCGCCGCTTTTCTGTGCATGTGAACAACTATGGGGTGTTCTGCTGCGGTCCAAAGCTGTTATCGAGCTTGGCTTGACCAGTTCCATCAGTCCTAGGGCCTGTTGTTCAGGTCCTGAGAATTTCCAAATCTAAGCTTGTAAAAAAAAAAAAAAAAAATAGGGTTTAGATGTTGATTGCAAGATTACAAAATCAATTGTGTCATTGCCTCAGAGTAGAAATGTGATAACGCTCAATGCTTTTAAAATTTCTCCCATACAAGTGTTCTCTTGCGTGGCCCCTAAGTTTGCATGGAATGGAATTTTTAAGAACCTATTATCAAGTGAATCACACCGATGATCGTTAAAGAGTACGAGTGATGCAAGATTTAAGGATGGAGCTGTAGACAGGGGCAAATCGCTTTAATAGAGTGATATCTCGGATTTTATTGTTTCATTATGGGGATGTTATTTGATGACCATTTATATATTTCTACTTCTATTTCCGGGCCAGTATATATATTCAAAAGCCTAGAAATTCAATTGGGCATTTGTCAATTGCCGAAGTCGGCCTGTGAGATTTTTTCCTCTCCATTCACATCATATGGGAGTTCACTAGATGTGGGCTGCGGGAAAAAACGGAACTACTGATTCTTTCAATTTGTTTTATGTTAATTGGAAATTGAAAGGTCTCACGGCTCTATTCGGACACACACGCAGCTTTACCGCCGCTTGCATCGGCGGTAAACTGGCGTTTTCCAGTTTTCCTCCACTCTGAGAGGAGGAAAACTGGAAATTGCAGCTTTACCGCCGCTCTCGTCGGCGGTAAAGTGGACCTCCCAGTTTTCCTCCGCTCTGAGAGGAGGAAAACTGGCAATCGCAGCTTTACCGCCGCTCCCATCGGCGGTAAAGTCGGTTTTCCAGTTTTCCTCCGCTCTGAGAGGAGGAAAACTGGAAATTGCACTTATGCTGCGGGTACATGTCTCGGAAATCATTCAATCCGATTTTTTAATCCTCTTTTCCCTTCTTTTGCTCGTTGTTGGGCCATGGGCCGGGGCGTAGTTCCACAAAATGAAGGATGGACATGTGTGAATAACAATTGGGTGAAATAATTTCAAATCACGACAAAACCACAATAAGTCGAATGTCTCTCGTAATTGCCCTTCACTTTACTTAACAAGCGAAGTAAGCTAACCAGAACCGTTACCTTAAAAAACCAGAGATCCCGGTATCTACGATTGAGAATATAAGTGAGACCGGCAAAATCTTCATTTCAACATGACAACCAGAAAGAAAACATCCTACACTCGCAAGCATTCCCTAGTAGTCGATACATCGCCGCTTTTCTGTGCATGTGAACAACTATGGGGTGTTCTGCTGCGGTCCAAAGCTGTTATCGAGCTTGGCTTGACCAGTTCCATCAGTCCTAGGGCCTGTTGTTCAGGTCCTGAGAATTTCCAAATCTAAGCTTGTAAAAAAAAAAAAAAAAAATAGGGTTTAGATGTTGATTGCAAGATTACAAAATCAATTGTGTCATTGCCTCAGAGTAGAAATGTGATAACGCTCAATGCTTTTAAAATTTCTCCCATACAAGTGTTCTCTTGCGTGGCCCCTAAGTTTGCATGGAATGGAATTTTTAAGAACCTATTATCAAGTGAATCACACCGATGATCGTTAAAGAGTACGAGTGATGCAAGATTTAAGGATGGAGCTGTAGACAGGGGCAAATCGCTTTAATAGAGTGATATCTCGGATTTTATTGTTTCATTATGGGGATGTTATTTGATGACCATTTATATATTTCTACTTCTATTTCCGGGCCAGTATATATATTCAAAAGCCTAGAAATTCAATTGGGCATTTGTCAATTGCCGAAGTCGGCCTGTGAGATTTTTTCCTCTCCATTCACATCATATGGGAGTTCACTAGATGTGGGCTGCGGGAAAAAACGGAACTACTGATTCTTTCAATTTGTTTTATGTTAATTGGAAATTGAAAGGTCTCACGGCTCTATTCGGACACACACGCAGCTTTACCGCCGCTTGCATCGGCGGTAAACTGGCGTTTTCCAGTTTTCCTCCACTCTGAGAGGAGGAAAACTGGAAATTGCAGCTTTACCGTCGCTCTCGTCGGCGGTAAAGTGGACCTCCCAGTTTTCCTCCGCTCTGAGAGGAGGAAAACTGGCAATCGCAGCTTTACCGCCGCTCCCATCGGCGGTAAAGTCGGTTTTCCAGTTTTCCTCCGCTCTGAGAGGAGGAAAACTGGAAATTGCACTTATGCTGCGGGTACATGTCTCGGAAATCATTCAATCCGATTTTTTAATCCTCTTTTCCCTTCTTTTGCTTGTTGTTGGGCCATGGGCCGGGGCGTAGTTCCACAAAATGAAGGATGGACATGTGTGAATAACAATTGGGTGAAATAATTTCAAATCACGACAAAACCACAATAAGTCAAATGTCTCTCGTAATTGCCCTTCACTTTACTTAACAAGCGAAGTAAGCTAACCAGAACCGTTACCTTAAAAAACCAGAGATCCCGGTATCTACGATTGAGAATATAAGTGAGACCGGCAAAATCTTCATTTTAACATGACAACCAGAAAGAAAACATCCTACACTCGCAAGCATTCCCTAGTAGTCGATACATCGCCGCTTTTCTGTGCATGTGAACAACTATGGGGTGTTCTGCTGCGGTCCAAAGCTGTTATCGAGCTTGGCTTGACCAGTTCCATCAGTCCTAGGGCCTGTTGTTCAGGTCCTGAGAATTTCCAAATCTAAGCTTGTAAAAAAAAAAAAAAAAAATAGGGTTTAGATGTTGATTGCAAGATTACAAAATCAATTATGTCATTGCCTCAGAGTAGAAATGTGATAACGCTCAATGCTTTTAAAATTTCTCCCATACAAGTGTTCTCTTGCGTGGCCCCTAAGTTTGCATGGAATGGAATTTTTAAGAACCTATTATCAAGTGAATCACACCGATGATCGTTAAAGAGTACGAGTGATGCAAGATTTAAGGATGGAGCTGTAGACAGGGGCAAATCGCTTTAATAGAGTGATATCTCGGATTTTATTGTTTCATTATGGGGATGTTATTTGATGACCATTTATATATTTCTACTTCTATTTCCGGGCCAGTATATATATTCAAAAGCCTAGAAATTCAATTGGGCATTTGTCAATTGCCGAAGTCGGCCTGTGAGATTTTTTCCTCTCCATTCACATCATATGGGAGTTCACTAGATGTGGGCTGCGGGAAAAAACGGAACTACTGATTCTTTCAATTTGTTTTATGTTAATTGGAAATTGAAAGGTCTCACGGCTCTATTCGGACACACACGCAGCTTTACCGCCGCTTGCATCGGCGGTAAACTGGCGTTTTCCAGTTTTCCTCCACTCTGAGAGGAGGAAAACTGGAAATTGCAGCTTTACCGCCGCTCTCGTCGGCGGTAAAGTGGACCTCCCAGTTTTCCTCCGCTCTGAGAGGAGGAAAACTGGCAATCGCAGCTTTACCGCCGCTCCCATCGGCGGTAAAGTCGGTTTTCCAGTTTTCCTCCGCTCTGAGAGGAGGAAAACTGGAAATTGCACTTATGCTGCGGGTACATGTCTCGGAAATCATTCAATCCGATTTTTTAATCCTCTTTTCCCTTCTTTTGCTTGTTGTTGGGCCATGGGCCGGGGCGTAGTTCCACAAAATGAAGGATGGACATGTGTGAATAACAATTGGGTGAAATAATTTCAAATCACGACAAAACCACAATAAGTCAAATGTCTCTCGTAATTGCCCTTCACTTTACTTAACAAGCGAAGTAAGCTAACCAGAACCGTTACCTTAAAAAACCAGAGATCCCGGTATCTACGATTGAGAATATAAGTGAGACCGGCAAAATCTTCATTTCAACATGACAACCAGAAAGAAAACATCCTACACTCGCAAGCATTCCCTAGTAGTCGATACATCGCCGCTTTTCTGTGCATGTGAACAACTATGGGGTGTTCTGCTGCGGTCCAAAGCTGTTATCGAGCTTGGCTTGACCAGTTCCATCAGTCCTAGGGCCTGTTGTTCAGGTCCTGAGAATTTCCAAATCTAAGCTTGTAAAAAAAAAAAAAAAAAATAGGGTTTAGATGTTGATTGCAAGATTACAAAATCAATTGTGTCATTGCCTCAGAGTAGAAATGTGATAACGCTCAATGCTTTTAAAATTTCTCCCATACAAGTGTTCTCTTGCGTGGCCCCTAAGTTTGCATGGAATGGAATTTTTAAGAACCTATTATCAAGTGAATCACACCGATGATCGTTAAAGAGTACGAGTGATGCAAGATTTAAGGATGGAGCTGTAGACAGGGGCAAATCGCTTTAATAGAGTGATATCTCGGATTTTATTGTTTCATTATGGGGATGTTATTTGATGACCATTTATATATTTCTACTTCTATTTCCGGGCCAGTATATATATTCAAAAGCCTAGAAATTCAATTGGGCATTTGTCAATTGCCGAAGTCGGCCTGTGAGATTTTTTCCTCTCCATTCACATCATATGGGAGTTCACTAGATGTGGGCTGCGGGAAAAAACGGAACTACTGATTCTTTCAATTTGTTTTATGTTAATTGGAAATTGAAAGGTCTCACGGCTCTATTCGGACACACACGCAGCTTTACCGCCGCTTGCATCGGCGGTAAACTGGCGTTTTCCAGTTTTCCTCCACTCTGAGAGGAGGAAAACTGGAAATTGCAGCTTTACCGCCGCTCTCGTCGGCGGTAAAGTGGACCTCCCAGTTTTCCTCCGCTCTGAGAGGAGGAAAACTGGCAATCGCAGCTTTACCGCCGCTCCCATCGGCGGTAAAGTCGGTTTTCCAGTTTTCCTCCGCTCTGAGAGGAGGAAAACTGGAAATTGCACTTATGCTGCGGGTACATGTCTCGGAAATCATTCAATCCGATTTTTTAATCCTCTTTTCCCTTCTTTTGCTTGTTGTTGGGCCATGGGCCGGGGCGTAGTTCCACAAAATGAAGGATGGACATGTGTGAATAACAATTGGGTGAAATAATTTCAAATCACGACAAAACCACAATAAGTCAAATGTCTCTCGTAATTGCCCTTCACTTTACTTAACAAGCGAAGTAAGCTAACCAGAACCGTTACCTTAAAAAACCAGAGATCCCGGTATCTACGATTGAGAATATAAGTGAGACAGGCAAAATCTTCATTTCAACATGACAACCAGAAAGAAAACATCCTACACTCGCAAGCATTCCCTAGTAGTCGATACATCGCCGCTTTTCTGTGCATGTGAACAACTATGGGGTGTTCTGCTGCGGTCCAAAGCTGTTATCGAGCTTGGCTTGACCAGTTCCATCAGTCCTAGGGCCTGTTGTTCAGGTCCTGAGAATTTCCAAATCTAAGCTTGTAAAAAAAAAAAAAAAAAATAGGGTTTAGATGTTGATTGCAAGATTACAAAATCAATTGTGTCATTGCCTCAGAGTAGAAATGTGATAACGCTCAATGCTTTTAAAATTTCTCCCATACAAGTGTTCTCTTGCGTGGCCCCTAAGTTTGCATGGAATGGAATTTTTAAGAACCTATTATCAAGTGAATCACACCGATGATCGTTAAAGAGTACGAGTGATGCAAGATTTAAGGATGGAGCTGTAGACAGGGGCAAATCGCTTTAATAGAGTGATATCTCGGATTTTATTGTTTCATTATGGGGATGTTATTTGATGACCATTTATATATTTCTACTTCTATTTCCGGGCCAGTATATATATTCAAAAGCCGAGAAATTCAATTGGGCATTTGTCAATTGCCGAAGTCGGCCTGTGAGATTTTTTCCTCTCCATTCACATCATATGGGAGTTCACTAGATGTGGGCTGCGGGAAAAAACGGAACTACTGATTCTTTCAATTTGTTTTATGTTAATTGGAAATTGAAAGGTCTCACGGCTCTATTCGGACACACACGCAGCTTTACCGCCGCTTGCATCGGCGGTAAACTGGCGTTTTCCAGTTTTCCTCCACTCTGAGAGGAGGAAAGCTGGAAATTGCAGCTTTACCGCCGCTCTCGTCGGCGGTAAAGTGGACCTCCCAGTTTTCCTCCGCTCTGAGAGGAGGAAAACTGGCAATTGCAGCTTTACCGCCGCTCCCATCGGCGGTAAAGTTGGTTTTCCAGTTTTCCTCCGCTCTGAGAGGAGGAAAACTGGAAATTGCACTTATGCTGCGGGTACATGTCTCGGAAATCATTCAATCCGATTTTTTAATCCTCTTTTCCCTTATTTTGCTTGTTGTTGGGCCATGGGCCGGGGCGTAGTTCCACAAAATGAAGGATGGACATGTGTGAATAACAATTGGGTGAAATAATTTCAAATCACGACAAAACCACAATAAGTCGAATGTCTCTCGTAATTGCCCTTCACTTTACTTAACAAGCGAAGTAAGCTAACCAGAACCGTTACCTTAAAAAACCAGAGATCCCGGTATCTACGATTGAGAATATAAGTGAGACCGGCAAAATCTTCATTTCAACATGACAACCAGAAAGAAAACATCCTACACTCGCAAGCATTCCCTAGTAGTCGATACATCGCCGCTTTTCTGTGCATGTGAACAACTATGGGGTGTTCTGCTGCGGTCCAAAGCTGTTATCGAGCTTGGCTTGACCAGTTCCATCAGTCCTAGGGCCTGTTGTTCAGGTCCTGAGAATTTCCAAATCTAAGCTTGTAAAAAAAAAAAAAAAAATAGGGTTTAGATGTTGATTGCAAGATTACAAAATCAATTGTGTCATTGCCTCAGAGTAGAAATGTGATAACGCTCAATGCTTTTAAAATTTCTCCCATACAAGTGTTCTCTTGCGTGGCCCCTAAGTTTGCATGGAATGGAATTTTTAAGAACCTATTATCAAGTGAATCACACCGATGATCGTTAAAGAGTACGAGTGATGCAAGATTTAAGGATGGAGCTGTAGACAGGGGCAAATCGCTTTAATAGAGTGATATCTCGGATTTTATTGTTTCATTATGGGGATGTTATTTGATGACCATTTATATATTTCTACTTCTATTTCCGGGCCAGTATATATATTCAAAAGCCTAGAAATTCAATTGGGCATTTGTCAATTGCCGAAGTCGGCCTGTGAGATTTTTTCCTCTCCATTCACATCATATGGGAGTTCACTAGATGTGGGCTGCGGGAAAAAACGGAACTACTGATTCTTTCAATTTGTTTTATGTTAATTGGAAATTGAAAGGTCTCACGGCTCTATTCGGACACACACGCAGCTTTACCGCCGCTTGCATCGGCGGTAAACTGGCGTTTTCCAGTTTTCCTCCACTCTGAGAGGAGGAAAGCTGGAAATTGCAGCTTTACCGCCGCTCTCGTCGGCGGTAAAGTGGACCTCCCAGTTTTCCTCCGCTCTGAGAGGAGGAAAACTGGCAATTGCAGCTTTACCGCCGCTCCCATCGGCGGTAAAGTCGGTTTTCCAGTTTTCCTCCGCTCTGAGAGGAGGAAAACTGGAAATTGCACTTATGCTGCGGGTACATGTCTCGGAAATCATTCAATCCGATTTTTTAATCCTCTTTTCCCTTCTTTTGCTTGTTGTTGGGCCATGGGCCGGGGCGTAGTTCCACAAAATGAAGGATGGACATGTGTGAATAACAATTGGGTGAAATAATTTCAAATCACGACAAAACCACAATAAGTCGAATGTCTCTCGTAATTGCCCTTCACTTTACTTAACAAGCGAAGTAAGCTAACCAGAACCGTTACCTTAAAAAACCAGAGATCCCGGTATCTACGATTGAGAATATAAGTGAGACCGGCAAAATCTTCATTTCAACATGACAACCAGAAAGAAAACATCCTACACTCGCAAGCATTCCCTAGTAGTCGATACATCGCCGCTTTTCTGTGCATGTGAACAACTATGGGGTGTTCTGCTGCGGTCCAAAGCTGTTATCGAGCTTGGCTTGACCAGTTCCATCAGTCCTAGGGCCTGTTGTTCAGGTCCTGAGAATTTCCAAATCTAAGCTTGTAAAAAAAAAAAAAAAAATAGGGTTTAGATGTTGATTGCAAGATTACAAAATCAATTGTGTCATTGCCTCATAGTAGAAATGTGATAACGCTCAATGCTTTTAAAATTTCTCCCATACAAGTGTTCTCTTGCGTGGCCCCTAAGTTTGCATGGAATGGAATTTTTAAGAACCTATTATCAAGTGAATCACACCGATGATCGTTAAAGAGTACGAGTGATGCAAGATTTAAGGATGGAGCTGTAGACAGGGGCAAATCGCTTTAATAGAGTGATATCTCGGATTTTATTGTTTCATTATGGGGATGTTATTTGATGACCATTTATATATTTCTACTTCTATTTCCGGGCCAGTATATATATTCAAAAGCCTAGAAATTCAATTGGGCATTTGTCAGTTGCCGAAGTCGGCCTGTGAGATTTTTTCCTCTCCATTCACATCATATGGGAGTTCACTAGATGTGGGCTGCGGGAAAAAACGGAACTACTGATTCTTTCAATTTGTTTTATGTTAATTGGAAATTGAAAGGTCTTGCGGCTCTATTCGGACACACACGCAGCTTTACCGCCGCTTGCATCGGCGGTAAACTGGCGTTTTCCAGTTTTCCTCCACTCTGAGAGGAGGAAAACTGGAAATTGCAGCTTTACCGCCGCTCTCGTCGGCGGTAAAGTGGACCTCCAAGTTTTCCTCCGCTCTGAGAGGAGGAAAACTGGCAATCGCAGCTTTACCGCCGCTCCCATCGGCGGTAAAGTCGGTTTTCCAGTTTTCCTCCGCTCTGAGAGGAGGAAAACTGGAAATTGCACTTATGCTGCGGGTACATGTCTCGGAAATCATTAAATCCGATTTTTTAATCCTCTTTTCCCTTCTTTTGCTTGTTGTTGGGCCATGGGCCGGGGCGTAGTTCCACAAAATGAAGGATGGACATGTGTGAATAACAATTGGGTGAAATAATTTCAAATCACGACAAAACCACAATAAGTCGAATGTCTCTCGTAATTGCCCTTCACTTTACTTAACAAGCGAAGTAAGCTAACCAGAACCGTTACCTTAAAAAACCAGAGATCCCGGTATCTACGATTGAGAATATAAGTGAGACCGGCAAAATCTTCATTTCAACATGACAACCAGAAAGAAAACATCCTACACTCGCAAGCATTCCCTAGTAGTCGATACATCGCCGCTTTTCTGTGCATGTGAACAACTATGGGGTGTTCTGCTGCGGTCCAAAGCTGTTATCGAGCTTGGCTTGACCAGTTCCATCAGTCCTAGGGCCTGTTGTTCAGGTCCTGAGAATTTCCAAATCTAAGCTTGTAAAAAAAAAAAAAAAATAGGGTTTAGATGTTGATTGCAAGATTACAAAATCAATTGTGTCATTGCCTCATAGTAGAAATGTGATAACGCTCAATGCTTTTAAAATTTCTCCCATACAAGTGTTCTCTTGCGTGGCCCCTAAGTTTGCATGGAATGGAATTTTTAAGAACCTATTATCAAGTGAATCACACCGATGATCGTTAAAGAGTACGAGTGATGCAAGATTTAAGGATGGAGCTGTAGACAGGGGCAAATCGCTTTAAAAGAGTGATATCTCGGATTTTATTGTTTCATTATGGGGATGTTATTTGATGACCATTTATATATTTCTACTTCTATTTCCGGGCCAGTATATATATTCAAAAGCCTAGAAATTCAATTGGGCATTTATCAGTTGCCGAAGTCGGCCTGTGAGATTTTTTCCTCTCCATTCACATCATATGGGAGTTCACTAGATGTGGGCTGCGGGAAAAAACGGAACTACTGATTCTTTCAATTTGTTTTATGTTAATTGGAAATTGAAAGGTCTTGCGGCTCTATTCGGACACACACGCAGCTTTACCGCCGCTTGCATCGGCGGTAAACTGGCGTTTTCCAGTTTTCCTCCACTCTGAGAGGAGGAAAACTGGAAATTGCAGCTTTACCGCCGCTCTCGTCGGCGGTAAAGTGGACCTTCCAGTTTTCCTCCGCTCTGAGAGGAGGGAAACTGGCAATTGCAGCTTTACCGCCGCTCCCATCGGCGGTAAAGTCGGTTTTCCAGTTTTCCTCCGCTCTGAGAGGAGGAAAACTGGAAATTGCACTTATGCTGCGGGTACATGTCTCGGAAATCATTCAATCCGATTTTTTAATCCTCTTTTCCCTTCTTTTGCTTGTTGTTGGGCCATGGGCCGGGGCGTAGTTCCACAAAATGAAGGATGGACATGTGTGAATAACAATTGGGTGAAATAATTTCAAATCACGACAAAACCACAATAAGTCGAATGTCTCTCGTAATTGCCCTTCACTTTACTTAACAAGCGAAGTAAGCTAACCAGAACCGTTACCTTAAAAAACCAGAGATCCCGGTATCTACGATTGAGAATATAAGTGAGACCGGCAAAATCTTCATTTCAACATGACAACCAGAAAGAAAACATCCTACACTCGCAAGCATTCCCTAGTAGTCGATACATCGCCGCTTTTCTGTGCATGTGAAAAACTATGGGGTGTTCTGCTGCGGTCCAAAGCTGTTATCGAGCTTGGCTTGACCAGTTCCATCAGTCCTAGGGCCTGTTTTTCAGGTCCTGAGAATTTCCAAATCTAAGCTTGTAAAAAAAAAAAAAAAAATAGGGTTTAGATGTTGATTGCAAGATTACAAAATCAATTGTGTCATTGCCTCATAGTAGAAATGTGATAACGCTCAATGCTTTTAAAATTTCTCCCATACAAGTGTTCTCTTGCGTGGCCCCTAAGTTTGCATGGAATGGAATTTTTAAGAACCTATTATCAAGTGAATCACACCGATGATCGTTAAAGAGTACGAGTGATGCAAGATTTAAGGATGGAGCTGTAGACAGGGGCAAATCGCTTTAATAGAGTGATATCTCGGATTTTATTGTTTCATTATGGGGATGTTATTTGATGACCATTTATATATTTCTACTTCTATTTCCGGGCCAGTATATATATTCAAAAGCCTAGAAATTCAATTGGGCATTTGTCAATTGCCGAAGTCGGCCTGTGAGATTTTTTCCTCTCCATTCACATCATATGGGAGTTCACTAGATGTGGGCTGCGGGAAAAAACGGAACTACTGATTCTTTCAATTTGTTTTATGTTAATTGGAAATTGAAAGGTCTCACGGCTCTATTCGGACACACACGCAGCTTTACCGCCGCTTGCATCGGCGGTAAACTGGCGTTTTCCAGTTTTCCTCCACTCTGAGAGGAGGAAAACTGGAAATTGCAGCTTTACCGCCGCTCTCGTCGGCGGTAAAGTGGACCTCCAAGTTTTCCTCCGCTCTGAGAGGAGGAAAACTGGCAATCGCAGCTTTACCGCCGCTCCCATCGGCGGTAAAGTCGGTTTTCCAGTTTTCCTCCGCTCTGAGAGGAGGAAAACTGGAAATTGCACTTATGCTGCGGGTACATGTCTCGGAAATCATTCAATCCGATTTTTTAATCCTCTTTTCCCTTCTTTTGCTTGTTGTTGGGCCATGGGCCGGGGCGTAGTTCCACAAAATGAAGGATGGACATGTGTGAATAACAATTGGGTGAAATAATTTCAAATCACGACAAAACCACAATAAGTCGAATGTCTCTCGTAATTGCCCTTCACTTTACTTAACAAGCGAAGTAAGCTAACCAGAACCGTTACCTTAAAAAACCAGAGATCCCGGTATCTACGATTGAGAATATAAGTGAGACCGGCAAAATCTTCATTTCAACATGACAACCAGAAAGAAAACATCCTACACTCGCAAGCATTCCCTAGTAGTCGATACATCGCTGCTTTTCTGTGCATGTGAACAACTATAGGGTGTTCTGCTGCGGTCCAAAGCTGTTATCGAGCTTGGCTTGACCAGTTCCATCAGTCCTAGGGCCTGTTGTTCAGGTCCTGAGAATTTCCAAATCTAAGCTTGTAAAAAAAAAAAAAAAAAATAGGGTTTAGATGTTGATTGCAAGATTACAAAAATCAATTGTGTCATTGCCTCAGAGTAGAAATGTGATAACGCTCAATGCTTTTAAAATTTCTCCCATACAAGTGTTCTCTTGCGTGGCCCCTAAGTTTGCATGGAATGGAATTTTTAAGAACCTATTATCAAGTGAATCACACCGATGATCGTTAAAGAGTACGAGTGATGCAAGATTTAAGGATGGAGCTGTAGACAGGGGCAAATCGCTTTAATAGAGTGATATCTCGGATTTTATTGTTTCATTATGGGGATGTTATTTGATGACCATTTATATATTTCTACTTCTATTTCCGGGCCAGTATATATATTCAAAAGCCTAGAAATTCAATTGGGCATTTGTCAATTGCCGAAGTCGGCCTGTGAGATTTTTTCCTCTGCATTCACATCATATGGGAGTTCACTAGATGTGGGCTGCGGGAAAAAATGGAACTACTGATTCTTTCAATTTGTTTTATGTTAATTGGAAATTGAAAGGTCTTGCGGCTTTATTCGGACACACACGCAGCTTTACCGCCGCTTGCATCGGCGGTAAACTGGCGTTTTCCAGTTTTCCTCCACTCTGAGAGGAGGAAAACTGGAAATTGCAGCTTTACCGCCGCTCTCGTCGGCGGTAAAGTGGACCTCCCAGTTTTCCTCCGCTCTGAGAGGAGGAAAACTGGCAATTGCAGCTTTACCGCCGCTCCCATCGGCGGTAAAGTCGGTTTTCCAGTTTTCCTCCGCTCTGAGAGGAGGAAAACTGGAAATTGCACTTATGCTGCGGGTACATGTCTCGGAAATCATTCAATCCGATTTTTTAATCCTCTTTTCCCTTCTTTTGCTTGTTGTTGGGCCATGGGCCGGGGCGTAGTTCCACAAAATGAAGGATGGACATGTGTGAATAACAATTGGGTGAAATAATTTCAAATCACGACAAAACCACAATAAGTCGAATGTCTCTCGTAATTGCCCTTCACTTTACTTAACAAGCGAAGTAAGCTAACCAGAACCGTTACCTTAAAAAACCAGAGATCCCGGTATCTACGATTGAGAATATAAGTGAGACCGGCAAAATCTTCATTTCAACATGACAACCAGAAAGAAAACATCCTACACTCGCAAGCATTCCCTAGTAGTCGATACATCGCTGCTTTTCTGTGCATGTGAACAACTATGGGGTGTTCTGCTGCGGTCCAAAGCTGTTATCGAGCTTGGCTTGACCAGTTCCATCAGTCCTAGGGCCTGTTGTTCAGGTCCTGAGAATTTCCAAATCTAAGCTTGTAAAAAAAAAAAAAAAAAATAGGGTTTAGATGTTGATTGCAAGATTACAAAAATCAATTGTGTCATTGCCTCAGAGTAGAAATGTGATAACGCTCAATGCTTTTAAAATTTCTCCCATACAAGTGTTCTCTTGCGTGGACCCTAAGTTTGCATGGAATGGAATTTTTAAGAACCTATTATCAAGTGAATCACACCGATGATCGTTAAAGAGTACGAGTGATGCAAGATTTAAGGATGGAGCTGTAGACAGGGGCAAATCGCTTTAATAGAGTGATATCTCGGATTTTATTGTTTCATTATGGGGATGTTATTTGATGACCATTTATATATTTCTACTTCTATTTCCGGGCCAAAATATATATTCAAAAGCCTAGAAATTCAATTGGGCATTTGTCAATTGCCGAAGTCGGCCTGTGAGATTTTTTCCTCTGCATTCACATCATATGGGAGTTCACTAGATGTGGGCTGCGGGAAAAAACGGAACTACTGATTCTTTCAATTTGTTTTATGTTAATTGGAAATTGAAAGGTCTTGCGGCTTTATTCGGACACACACGCAGCTTTACCGCCGCTTGCATCGGCGGTAAACTGGCGTTTTCCAGTTTTCCTCCACTCTGAGAGGAGGAAAACTGGAAATTGCAGCTTTACCGCCGCTCTCGTCGGCGGTAAAGTGGACCTCCCAGTTTTCCTCCGCTCTGAGAGGAGGAAAACTGGCAATTGCAGCTTTACCGCCGCTCCCATCGGCGGTAAAGTCGGTTTTCCAGTTTTCCTCCGCTCTGAGAGGAGGAAAACTGGAAATTGCACTTATGCTGCGGGTACATGTCTCGGAAATCACTCAATCCGATTTTTTAATCCTCTTTTCCCTTCTTTTGCTTGTTGTTGGGCCATGGGCCGGGGCGTAGTTCCACAAAATGAAGGATGGACATGTGTGAATAACAATTGGGTGAAATAATTTCAAATCACGACAAAACCACAATAAGTCGAATGTCTCTCGTAATTGCCCTTCACTTTACTTAACAAGCGAAGTAAGCTAACCAGAACCGTTACCTTAAAAAACCAGAGATCCCGGTATCTACGATTGAGAATATAAGTGAGACCGGCAAAATCTTCATTTCAACATGACAACCAGAAAGAAAACATCCTACACTCGCAAGCATTCCCTAGTAGTCGATACATCGCCGCTTTTCTGTGCATGTGAAAAACTATGGGGTGTTCTGCTGCGGTCCAAAGCTGTTATCGAGCTTGGTTTGACCAGTTCCATCAGTCCTAGGGCCTGTTGTTCAGGTCCTGAGAATTTCCAAATCTAAGCTTGTAAAAAAAAAAAAAAAAATAGGGTTTAGATGTTGATTGCAAGATTACAAAATCAATTGTGTCATTGCCTCATAGTAGAAATGTGATAACGCTCAATGCTTTTAAAATTTCTCCCATACAAGTGTTCTCTTGCGTGGCCCCTAAGTTTGCATGGAATGGAATTGTTAAGAACCTATTATCAAGTGAATCACACCGATGATCGTTAAAGAGTACGAGTGATGCAAGATTTAAGGATGGAGCTGTAGACAGGGGCAAATCGCTTTAATAGAGTGATATCTCGGATTTTATTGTTTCATTATGGGGATGTTATTTGATGACCATTTATATATTTCTACTTCTATTTCCGGGCCAGTATATATATTCAAAAGCCTAGAAATTCAATTGGGCATTTGTCAATTGCCGAAGTCGGCCTGTGAGATTTTTTCCTCTCCATTCACATCATATGGGAGTTCACTAGATGTGGGCTGCGGGAAAAAACGGAACTACTGATTCTTTCAATTTGTTTTATGTTAATTGGAAATTGAAAGGTCTCACGGCTCTATTCGGACACACACGCAGCTTTACCGCCGCTTGCATCGGCGGTAAACTGGCGTTTTCCAGTTTTCCTCCACTCTGAGAGGAGGAAAACTGGAAATTGCAGCTTTACCGCCGCTCTCGTCGGCGGTAAAGTGGACCTCCCAGTTTTCCTCCGCTCTGAGAGGAGGAAAACTGGCAATCGCAGCTTTACCGCCGCTCCCATCGGCGGTAAAGTCGGTTTTCCAGTTTTCCTCCGCTCTGAGAGGAGGAAAACTGGAAATTGCACTTATGCTGCGGGTACATGTCTCGGAAATCATTCAATCCGATTTTTTAATCCTCTTTTCCCTTCTTTTGCTTGTTGTTGGGCCATGGGCCGGGGCGTAGTTCCACAAAATGAAGGATGGACATGTGTGAATAACAATTGGGTGAAATAATTTCAAATCACGACAAAACCACAATAAGTCGAATGTCTCTCGTAATTGCCCTTCACTTTACTTAACAAGCGAAGTAAGCTAACCAGAACCGTTACCTTAAAAAACCAGAGATCCCGGTATCTACGATTGAGAATATAAGTGAGACCGGCAAAATCTTCATTTCAACATGACAACCAGAAAGAAAACATCCTACACTCGCAAGCATTCCCTAGTAGTCGATACATCGCCGCTTTTCTGTGCATGTGAAAAACTATGGGGTGTTCTGCTGCGGTCCAAAGCTGTTATCGAGCTTGGCTTGACCAGTTCCATCAGTCCTAGGGCCTGTTGTTCAGGTCCTGAGAATTTCCAAATCTAAGCTTGTAAAAAAAAAAAAAAAAATAGGGTTTAGATGTTGATTGCAAGATTACAAAATCAATTGTGTCATTGCCTCATAGTAGAAATGTGATAACGCTCAATGCTTTTAAAATTTCTCCCATACAAGTGTTCTCTTGCGTGGCCCCTAAGTTTGCATGGAATGGAATTTTTAAGAACCTATTATCAAGTGAATCACACCGATGATCGTTAAAGAGTACGAGTGATGCAAGATTTAAGGATGGAGCTGTAGACAGGGGCAAATCGCTTTAATAGAGTGATATCTCGGATTTTATTGTTTCATTATGGGGATGTTATTTGATGACCATTTATATATTTCTACTTCTATTTCCGGGCCAGTATATATATTCAAAAGCCTAGAAATTCAATTGGGCATTTGTCAGTTGCCGAAGTCGGCCTGTGAGATTTTTTCCTCTCCATTCACATCATATGGGAGTTCACTAGATGTGGGCTGCGGGAAAAAACGGAACTACTGATTCTTTCAATTTGTTTTATGTTAATTGGAAATTGAAAGGTCTCACGGCTCTATTCGGACACACACGCAGCTTTACCGCCGCTTGCATCGGCGGTAAACTGGCGTTTTCCAGTTTTCCTCCACTCTGAGAGGAGGAAAACTGGAAATTGCAGCTTTACCGCCGCTCTCGTCGGCGGTAAAGTGGACCTCCCAGTTTTCCTCCGCTCTGAGAGGAGGAAAACTGGCAATCGCAGCTTTACCGCCGCTCCCATCGGCGGTAAAGTCGGTTTTCCCGTTTTCCTCCGCTCTGAGAGGAGGAAAACTGGAAATTGCACTTATGCTGCGGGTACATGTCTCGGAAATCATTCAATCCGATTTTTTAATCCTCTTTTCCCTTCTTTTGTTTGTTGTTGGGCCATGGGCCGGGGCGTAGTTCCACAAAATGAAGGATGGACATGTGTGAATAACAATTGGGTGAAATAATTTCAAATCACGACAAAACCACAATAAGTCGAATGTCTCTCGTAATTGCCCTTCACTTTACTTAACAAGCGAAGTAAGCTAACCAGAACCGTTACCTTAAAAAACCAGAGATCCCGGTATCTACGATTGAGAATATAAGTGAGACCGGCAAAATCTTCATTTCAACATGACAACCAGAAAGAAAACATCCTACACTCGCAAGCATTCCCTAGTAGTCGATACATCGCTGCTTTTCTGTGCATGTGAACAACTATGGGGTGTTCTGCTGCGGTCCAAAGCTGTTATCGAGCTTGGCTTGACCAGTTCCATCAGTCCTAGGGCCTGTTGTTCAGGTCCTGAGAATTTCCAAATCTAAGCTTGTAAAAAAAAAAAAAAAAAATAGGGTTTAGATGTTGATTGCAAGATTACAAAATCAATTGTGTCATTGCCTCAGAGTAGAAATGTGATAACGCTCAATGCTTTTAAAATTTCTCCCATACAAGTGTTCTCTTGCGTGGCCCCTAAGTTTGCATGGAATGGAATTTTTAAGAACCTATTATCAAGTGAATCACACCGATGATCGTTAAAGAGTACGAGTGATGCAAGATTTAAGGATGGAGCTGTAGACAGGGGCAAATCGCTTTAATAGAGTGATATCTCGGATTTTATTGTTTCATTATGGGGATGTTATTTGATGACCATTTATATATTTCTACTTCTATTTCCGGGCTAGTATATATATTCAAAAGCCTAGAAATTCAATTGGGCATTTGTCAATTGCCGAAGTCGGCCTGTGAGATTTTTTCCTCTCCATTCACATCATATGGGAGTTCACTAGATGTGGGCTGCGGGAAAAAACGGAACTACTGATTCTTTCAATTTGTTTTATGTTAATTGGAAATTGAAAGGTCTCACGGCTCTATTCGGACACACACGCAGCTTTACCGCCGCTTGCATCGGCGGTAAACTGGCGTTTTCCAGTTTTCCTCCACTCTGAGAGGAGGAAAACTGGAAATTGCAGCTTTACCGCCGCTCTCGTCGGCGGTAAAGTGGACCTCCCAGTTTTCCTCCGCTCTGAGAGGAGGAAAACTGGCAATTGCAGCTTTACCGCCGCTCCCATCGGCGGTAAAGTCGGTTTTCCAGTTTTCCTCCGCTCTGAGAGGAGGAAAACTGGAAATTGCACTTATGCTGCGGGTACATGTCTCGGAAATCATTCAATCCGATTTTTTAATCCTCTTTTCCCTTCTTTTGCTTGTTGTTGGGCCATGGGCCGGGGCGTAGTTCCACAAAATGAAGGATGGACATGTGTGAATAACAATTGGGTGAAATAATTTCAAATCACGACAAAACCACAATAAGTCGAATGTCTCTCGTAATTGCCCTTCACTTTACTTAACAAGCGAAGTAAGCTAACCAGAACCGTTACCTTAAAAAACCAGAGATCCCGGTATCTACGATTGAGAATATAAGTGAGACCGGCAAAATCTTCATTTCAACATGACAACCAGAAAGAAAACATCCTACACTCGCAAGCATTCCCTAGTAGTCGATACATCGCTGCTTTTCTGTGCATGTGAACAACTATGGGGTGTTCTGCTGCGGTCCAAAGCTGTTATCGAGCTTGGCTTGACCAGTTCCATCAGTCCTAGGGCCTGTTGTTCAGGTCCTGAGAATTTCCAAATCTAAGCTTTTAAAAAAAAAAAAAAAAAATAGGGTTTAGATGTTGATTGCAAGATTACAAAATCAATTGTGTCATTGCCTCAGAGTAGAAATGTGATAACGCTCAATGCTTTTAAAATTTCTCCCATACAAGTGTTCTCTTGCGTGGCCCCTAAGTTTGCATGGAATGGAATTTTTAAGAACCTATTATCAAGTGAATCACACCGATGATCGTTAAAGAGTACGAGTGATGCAAGATTTAAGGATGGAGCTGTAGACAGGGGCAAATCGCTTTAATAGAGTGATATCTAGGATTTTATTGTTTCATTATGGGGATGTTATTTGATGACCATTTATATATTTCTACTTCTATTTCCGGGCCAGTATATATATTCAAAAGCCTAGAAATTCAATTGGGCATTTGTCAATTGCCGAAGTCGGCCTGTGAGATTTTTTCCTCTCCATTCACATCATATGGGAGTTCACTAGATGTGAGCTGCGGGAAAAAACGGAACTACTGATTCTTTCAATTTGTTTTATGTTAATTGGAAATTGAAAGGTCTTGCGGTTCTATTCGGACACACACGCAGCTTTACCGCCGCTTGCATCGGCGGTAAACTGGCGTTTTCCAGTTTTCCTCCACTCTGAGAGGAGGAAAACTGGAAATTGCAGCTTTACCGCCGCTCTCGTCGGCGGTAAAGTCGGTTTTCCAGTTTTCCTCCGCTCTGAGAGGAGGAAAACTGGAAATTGCACTTATGCTGCAGGTACATGTCTCGGAAATCATTCAATCCGATTTTTTAATCCTCTTTTCCCTTCTTTTGCTTGTTGTTGGGCCATGGGCCGGGGCGTAGTTCCACAAAATGAAGGATGGACATGTGTGAATAACAATTGGGTGAAATAATTTCAAATCACGACAAAACCACAATAAGTCGAATGTCTCTCGTAATTGCCCTTCACTTTACTTAACAAGCGAAGTAAGCTAACCAGAACCGTTACCTTAAAAAACCAGAGATCCCGGTATCTACGATTGAGAATATAAGTGAGACCGGCAAAATCTTCATTTCAACATGACAACCAGAAAGAAAACATCCTACACTCGCAAGCATTCCCTAGTAGTCGATACATCGCCGCTTTTCTGTGCATGTGAAAAACTATGGGGTGTTCTGCTGCGGTCCAAAGCTGTTATCGAGCTTGGCTTGACCAGTTCCATCAGTCCTAGGGCCTGTTGTTCAGGTCCTGAGAATTTCCAAATCTAAGCTTGTAAAAAAAAAAAAAAAAAATAGGGTTTAGATGTTGATTGCAAGATTACAAAATCAATTGTGTCATTGCCTCATAGTAGAAATGTGATAACGCTCAATGCTTTTAAAATTTCTCCCATACAAGTGTTCTCTTGCGTGGCCCCTAAGTTTGCATGGAATGGAATTTTTAAGAACCTATTATCAAGTGAATCACACCGATGATCGTTAAAGAGTACGAGTGATGCAAGATTTAAGGATGGAGCTGTAGACAGGGGCAAATCGCTTTAATAGAGTGATATCTCGGATTTTATTGTTTCATTATGGGGATGTTATTTGATGACCATTTATATATTTCTACTTCTATTTCCGGGCCAGTATATATATTCAAAAGCCTAGAAATTCAATTGGGCATTTGTCAATTGCCGAAGTCGGCCTGTGAGATTTTTTCCTCTCCATTCACATCATATGGGAGTTCACTAGATGTGGGCTGCGGGAAAAAACGGAACTACTGATTCTTTCAATTTGTTTTATGTTAATTGGAAATTGAAAGGTCTCACGGCTCTATTCGGACACACACGCAGCTTTACCGCCGCTTGCATCGGCGGTAAACTGGCGTTTTCCAGTTTTCCTCCACTCTGAGAGGAGGAAAACTGGAAATTGCAGCTTTACCGCCGCTCTCGTCGGCGGTAAAGTGGACCTCCCAGTTTTCCTCCGCTCTGAGAGGAGGAAAACTGGCAATTGCAGCTTTACCGCCGCTCCCATCGGCGGTAAAGTCGGTTTTCCAGTTTTCCTCCGCTCTGAGAGGAGGAAAACTGGAAATTGCACTTATGCTGCGGGTACATGTCTCGGAAATCATTCAATCCGATTTTTTAATCCTCTTTTCCCTTCTTTTGCTTGTTGTTGGGCTATGGGCCGGGGCGTAGTTCCACAAAATGAAGGATGGACATGTGTGAATAACAATTGGGTGAAATAATTTCAAATCACGACAAAACCACAATAAGTCGAATGTCTCTCGTAATTGCCCTTCACTTTACTTAACAAGCGAAGTAAGCTAACCAGAACCGTTACCTTAAAAAACCAGAGATCCCGGTATCTACGATTGAGAATATAAGTGAGACCGGCAAAATCTTCATTTCAACATGACAACCAGAAAGAAAACATCCTACACTCGCAAGCATTCCCTAGGAGTCGATACATCGCCGCTTTTCTGTGCATGTGAACAACTATGGGGTGTTCTGCTGCGGTCCAAAGCTGTTAACGAGCTTGGCTTGACCCGTTCCATCAGTCCTAGGGCCTGTTGTTCAGGTCCTGAGAATTTCCAAATCTGAGCTTGTAAAAAAAAAAAAAAAAAAATAGGGTTTAGATGTTGATTGCAAGATTACAAAATCAATTGTGTCATTGCCTCAGAGTAGAAATGTGATAACGCTCAATGCTTTTAAAATTTCTCCCATACAAGTGTTCTCTTGCGTGGCCCCTAAGTTTGCATGGAATGGAATTTTTAAGAACCTATTATCAAGTGAATCACACCGATGATCGTTAAAGAGTACGAGTGATGCAAGATTTAAGGATGGAGCTGTAGACAGGGGCAAATCGCTTTAATAGAGTGATATCTCGGATTTTATTGTTTCATTATGGGGATGTTATTTGATGACCATTTATATATTTCTACTTCTATTTCCGGGCCAGTATATATATTCAAAAGCCTAGAAATTCAATTGGGCATTTGTCAATTGCCGAAGTCGGCCTGTGAGATTTTTTCCTCTCCATTCACATCATATGGGAGTTCCCTGATGTGGGCTGCGGGAAAAAACGGAACTACTGATTCTTTCAATTTGTTTTATGTTAATTGGAAATTCAAAGGTCTCACGGCTCTATTCGGACACACACGCAGCTTTACCGCCGCTTGCATCGGCGGTAAACTGGCGTTTTCCGGTTTTCCTCCACTCTGAGAGGAGGAAAACTGGAAATTGCAGCTTTACCGCCGCTCTCGTCGGCGGTAAAGTGGACCTCCCAGTTTTCCTCCGCTCTGAGAGGAGGAAAACTGGCAATTGCAGCTTTACCGCCGCTCCCATCGGCGGTAAAGTCGGTTTTCCAGTTTTCCTCCGCTCTGAGAGGAGGAAAACTGGAAATTGCACTTATGCTGCGGGTACATGTCTCGGAAATCATTCAATCCGATTTTTTAATCCTCTTTTCCCTTCTTTTGCTAGTTGTTGGGCCATGGGCCGGGGCGTAGTTCCACAAAATGAAGGATGGACATGTGTGAATAACAATTGGGTGAAATAATTTCAAATCACGACAAAACCACAATAAGTCGAATGTCTCTCGTAATTGCCCTTCACTTTACTTAACAAGCGAAGTAAGCTAACCAGAACCGTTACCTTAAAAAACCAGAGATCCCGGTATCTACGATTGAGAATATAAGTGAGACCGGCAAAATCTTCATTTCAACATGACAACCAGAAAGAAAACATCCTACACTCGCAAGCATTCCCTAGGAGTCGATACATCGCCGCTTTTCTGTGCATGTGAACAACTATGGGGTGTTTTGCTGCGGTCCAAAGCTGTTATCGAGCTTGGCTTGACCAGTTCCATCAGTCCTAGGGCCTGTTGTTCAGGTCCTGAGAATTTCCAAATCTAAGCTTGTAAAAAAAAAAAAAAAAATAGGGTTTAGATGTTGATTGCAAGATTACAAAATCAATTGTGTCATTGCCTCAGAGTAGAAATGTGATAACGCTCAATGCTTTTAAAATTTCTCCCATACAAGTGTTCTCTTGCGTGGCCCCTAAGTTTGCATGGAATGGAATTTTTAAGAACCTATTATCAAGTGAATCACACCGATGATCGTTAAAGAGTACGAGTGATGCAAGATTTAAGGATGGAGCTGTAGACAGGGGCAAATCGCTTTAATAGAGTGATATCTCGGATTTTATTGTTTCATTATGGGGATGTTATTTGATGACCATTTATATATTTCTACTTCTATTTCCGGGCCAGTATATATATTCAAAAGCCTAGAAATTCAATTGGGCATTTGTCAATTGCCGAAGTCGGCCTGTGAGTTTTTTCCTCTCCATTCACATCATATGGGAGTTCACTAGATGTGGGCTGCGGGAAAAAACGGAACTACTGATTCTTTCAATTTGTTTTATGTTAATTGGAAATTGAAAGGTCTCACGGCTCTATTCGGACACACACGCAGCTTTACCGCCGCTTGCATCGGCGGTAAACTGGCGTTTTCCAGTTTTCCTCCACTCTGAGAGGAGGAAAACTGGAAATTGCAGCTTTACCGCCGCTCTCGTCGGCGGTAAAGTGGACCTCCCAGTTTTCCTCCGCTCTGAGAGGAGGAAAACTGGCAATCGCAGCTTTACCGCCGCTCCCATCGGCGGTAAAGTCGGTTTTCCAGTTTTCCTCCGCTCTGAGAGGAGGAAAACTGGAAATTGCACTTATGCTGCGGGTACATGTCTCGGAAATCATTCAATCCGATTTTTTAATCCTCTTTTCCCTTCTTTTGCTTGTTGTTGGGCCATGGGCCAGGGCGTAGTTCCACAAAATGAAGGATGGACATGTGTGAATAACAATTGGGTGAAATAATTTCAAATCACGACAAAACCACAATAAGTCGAATGTCTCTCGTAATTGCCCTTCACTTTACTTAACAAGCGAAGTAAGCTAACCAGAACCGTTACCTTAAAAAACCAGAGATCCCGGTATCTACGATTGAGAATATAAGTGAGACCGGCAAAATCTTCATTTCAACATGACAACCAGAAAGAAAAAATCCTACACTCGCAAGCATTCCCTAGTAGTCGATACATCGCTGCTTTTCTGTGCATGTGAACAACTATGGGGTGTTCTGCTGCGGTCCAAAGCTGTTATCGAGCTTGGCTTGACCAGTTCCATCAGTCCTAGGGCCTGTTGTTCAGGTCCTGAGAATTTCCAAATCTAAGCTTGTAAAAAATAAAAAAAAAATAGGGTTTAGATGTTGATTGCAAGATTACAAAATCAATTGTGTCATTGCCTCAGAGTAGAAATGTGATAACGCTCAATGCTTTTAAAATTTCTCCCATACAAGTGTTCTCTTGCGTGGCCCCTAAGTTTGCATGGAATGGAATTTTTAAGAACCTATTATCAAGTGAATCACACCGATGATCGTTAAAGAGTACGAGTGATGCAAGATTTAAGGATGGAGCTGTAGACAGGGGCAAATCGCTTTAATAGAGTGATATCTCGGATTTTATTGTTTCATTATGGGGATGTTATTTGATGACCATTTATATATTTCTACTTCTATTTCCGGGCCAGTATATATATTCAAAAGCCTAGAAATTCAATTGGGCATTTGTCAATTGCCGAAGTCGGCCTGTGAGATTTTTTCCTCTCCATTCACATCATATGGGAGTTCACTAGATGTGGGCTGCGGGAAAAAACGGAACTACTGATTCTTTCAATTTGTTTTATGTTAATTGGAAATTGAAAGGTCTCACGGCTCTATTCGGACACACACGCAGCTTTACCGCCGCTTGCATCGGCGGTAAACTTGCGTTTTCCAGATTTCCTGGAAAACTGGCAATTGCAGCTTTACCGCCGCTCCCATCGGCGGTAAAGTCGGTTTTCCAGTTTTCCTCCGCTCTGAGAGGAGGAAAACGGGAAATTGCACTTATGCTGCGGGTACATGTCTCGGAAATCATTCAATCCAATTTTTTAATCCTCTTTTCCCTTCTTTTGCTTGTTGTTGGGCCATGGGCCGGGGCGTAGTTCCACAAAATGAAGGATGGACATGTGTGAATAACAATTGGGTGAAATAATTTCAAATCACGACAAAACCACAATAAGTCGAATGTCTCTCGTAATTGCCCTTCACTTTACTTAACAAGCGAAGTAAGCTAACCAGAACCGTTACCTTAAAAAACCAGAGATCCCGGTATCTACGATTGAGAATATAAGTGAGACCGGCAAAATCTTCATTTCAACATGACAACCAGAAAGAAAACATCCTACACTCGCAAGCATTCCCTAGTAGTCGATACATCGCTGCTTTTCTGTGCATGTGAACAACTATGGGGTGTTCTGCTGCGGTCCAAAGCTGTTATCGAGCTTGGCTTGACCAGTTCCATCAGTCCTAGGGCCTGTTGTTCAGGTCCTGAGAATTTCCAAATCTAAGCTTGTAAAAAAAAAAAAAAAAAATAGGGTTTAGATGTTGATTGCAAGATTACAAAATCAATTGTGTCATTGCCTCATAGTAGAAATGTGATAACGCTCAATGCTTTTAAAATTTCTCCCATACAAGTGTTCTCTTGCGTGGCCCCTAAGTTTGCATGGAATGGAATTTTTAAGAACCTATTATCAAGTGAATCACACCGATGATCGTTAAAGAGTACGAGTGATGCAAGATTTAAGGATGGAGCTGTAGACAGGGGCAAATCGCTTTAATAGAGTGATATCTCGGATTTTATTGTTTCATTATGGGGATGTTATTTGATGACCATTTATATATTTCTACTTCTATTTCCGGGCCAGTATATATATTCAAAAGCCTAGAAATTCAATTGGGCATTTGTCAATTGCCGAAGTCGGCCTGTGAGATTTTTTCCTCTCCATTCACATCATATGGGAGTTCACTAGATGTGGGCTGCGGGAAAAAACGGAACTACTGATTCTTTCAATTTGTTTTATGTTAATTGGAAATTGAAAGGTCTCACGGCTCTATTCGGACACACACGCAGCTTTACCGCCGCTTGCATCGGCGGTAAACTGGCGTTTTCCAGTTTTCCTCGACTCTGAGAGGAGGAAAACTGGAAATTGCAGCTTTACCGCCGCTCTCGTCGGCGGTAAAGTCGGTTTTCCAGTTTTCCTCCGCTCTGAGAGGAGGAAAACTGGAAATTGCACTTATGCTGCGGGTACATGTCTCGGAAATCATTCAATCCGATTTTTTAATCCTCTTTTCCCTTCTTTTGCTTGTTGTTGGGCCATGGGCCGGGGCGTAGTTCCACAAAATGAAGGATGGACATGTGTGAATAACAATTGGGTGAAATAATTTCAAATCACGACAAAACCACAATAAGTCGAATGTCTCTCGTAATTGCCCTTCACTTTACTTAACAAGCGAAGTAAGCTAACCAGAACCGTTACCTTAAAAAACCAGAGATCCCGGTATCTACGATTGAGAATATAAGTGAGACCGGCAAAATCTTCATTTCAACATGACAACCAGAAAGAAAACATCCTACACTCGCAAGCATTCCCTAGTAGTCGATACATCGCTGCTTTTCTGTGCATGTGAACAACTATGGGGTGTTCTGCTGCGGTACAAAGCTGTTATCGAGCTTGGCTTGACCAGTTCCATCAGTCCTAAGGCCTGTTGTTCAGGTCCTGAGAATTTCCAAATCTAAGCTTGTAAAAAAAAAAAAAAAAAATAGGGTTTCGATGTTGATTGCAAGATTACAAAATCAATTGTGTCATTGCCTCAGAGTAGAAATGTGATAACGCTCAATGCTTTTAAAATTTCTCCCATACAAGTGTTCTCTTGCGTGGCCCCTAAGTTTGCATGGAATGGAATTTTTAAGAACCTATTATCAAGTGAATCACACCGATGATCGTTAAAGAGTACGAGTGATGCAAGATTTAAGGATGGAGCTGTAGACAGGGGCAAATCGCTTTAATAGAGTGATATCTCGGATTTTATTGTTTCATTATGGGGATGTTATTTGATGACCATTTATATATTTCTACTTCTATTTCCGGGCCAGTATATATATTCAAAAGCCTAGAAATTCAATTGGGCATTTGTCAATTGCCGAAGTCGGCCTGTGAGATTTTTTCCTCTCCATTCACATCATATGGGAGTTCACTAGACGTGGGCTGCGGGAAAAAACGGAACTACTGATTCTTTCAATTTGTTTTATGTTAATTGGAAATTGAAAGGTCTTGCGGCTCCATTCGGACACACACGCAGCTTTACCGCCGCTTGCATCGGCGGTAAACTGGCGTTTTCCAGTTTTCCTCCACTCTGAGAGGAGGAAAACTGGAAATTGCACTTATGCTGCGGGTACATGTCTCGGAAATCATTCAATCCGATTTTTTAATCCTCTTTTCCCTTCTTTTGCTTGTTGTTGGGCCATGGGCCAGGGCGTAGTTCCACAAAATGAAGGATGGACATGTGTGAATAACAATTGGGTGAAATAATTTCAAATCACGACAAAACCACAATAAGTCGAATGTCTCTCGTAATTGCCCTTCACTTTACTTAACAAGCGAAGTAAGCTAACCAGAACCGTTACCTTAAAAAACCAGAGATCCCGGTATCTACGATTGAGAATATAAGTGAGACCGGCAAAATCTTCATTTCAACATGACAACCAGAAAGAAAACATCCTACACTCGCAAGCATTCCCTAGTAGTCGATACATCGCTGCTTTTCTGTGCATGTGAACAACTATGGGGTGTTCTGCTGCGGTCCAAAGCTGTTATCGAGCTTGGCTTGACCAGTTCCATCAGTCCTAGGGCCTGTTGTTCAGGTCCTGAGAATTTCCAAATCTAAGCTTGTAAAAAATAAAAAAAAAATAGGGTTTAGATGTTGATTGCAAGATTACAAAATCAATTGTGTCATTGCCTCAGAGTAGAAATGTGATAACGCTCAATGCTTTTAAAATTTCTCCCATACAAGTGTTCTCTTGCGTGGCCCCTAAGTTTGCATGGAATGGAATTTTTAAGAACCTATTATCAAGTGAATCACACCGATGATCGTTAAAGAGTACGAGTGATGCAAGATTTAAGGATGGAGCTGTAGACAGGGGCAAATCGCTTTAATAGAGTGATATCTCGGATTTTATTGTTTCATTATGGGGATGTTATTTGATGACCATTTATATATTTCTACTTCTATTTCCGGGCCAGTATATATATTCAAAAGCCTAGAAATTCAATTGGGCATTTGTCAATTGCCGAAGTCGGCCTGTGAGATTTTTTCCTCTCCATTCACATCATATGGGAGTTCACTAGATGTGGGCTGCGGGAAAAAACGGAACTACTGATTCTTTCAATTTGTTTTATGTTAATTGGAAATTGAAAGGTCTCACGGCTCTATTCGGACACACACGCAGCTTTACCGCCGCTTGCATCGGCGGTAAACTTGCGTTTTCCAGATTTCCTGGAAAACTGGCAATTGCAGCTTTACCGCCGCTCCCATCGGCGGTAAAGTCGGTTTTCCAGTTTTCCTCCGCTCTGAGAGGAGGAAAACTGGAAATTGCACTTATGCTGCGGGTACATGTCTCGGAAATCATTCAATCCGATTTTTTAATCCTCTTTTCCCTTCTTTTGCTTGTTGTTGGGCCATGGGCCGGGGCGTAGTTCCACAAAATGAAGGATGGACATGTGTGAATAACAATTGGGTGAAATAATTTCAAATCACGACAAAACCACAATAAGTCGAATGTCTCTCGTAATTGCCCTTCACTTTACTTAACAAGCGAAGTAAGCTAACCAGAACCGTTACCTTAAAAAACCAGAGATCCCGGTATCTACGATTGAGAATATAAGTGAGACCGGCAAAATCTTCATTTCAACATGACAACCAGAAAGAAAACATCCTACACTCGCAAGCATTCCCTAGTAGTCGATACATCGCTGCTTTTCTGTGCATGTGAACAACTATGGGGTGTTCTGCTGCGGTCCAAAGCTGTTATCGAGCTTGGCTTGACCAGTTCCATCAGTCCTAGGGCCTGTTGTTCAGGTCCTGAGAATTTCCAAATCTAAGCTTGTAAAAAAAAAAAAAAAAAATAGGGTTTAGATGTTGATTGCAAGATTACAAAATCAATTGTGTCATTGCCTCAGAGTAGAAATGTGATAACGCTCAATGCTTTTAAAATTTCTCCCATACAAGTGTTCTCTTGCGTGACCCCTAAGTTTGCATGGAATGGAATTTTTAAGAACCTATTATCAAGTGAATTACACCGATGATCGTTAAAGAGTACGAGTGATGCAAGATTTAAGGATGGAGCTGTAGACAGGGGCAAATCGCTTTAATAGAGTGATATCTCGGATTTTATTGTTTCATTATGGGGATGTTATTTGATGACCATTTATATATTTCTACTTCTATTTCCGGGCCAGTATATATATTCAAAAGCCTAGAAATTCAATTGGGCATTTGTCAATTGCCGAAGTCGGCCTGTGAGATTTTTTCCTCTCGATTCACATCATATGGGAGTTCACTAGATGTGGGCTGCGGGAAAAAACGGAACTACTGATTCTTTCAATTTGTTTTATGTTAATTGGAAATTGAAAGGTCTCACGGCTCTATTCGGACACACACGCAGCTTTACCGCCGCTTGCATCGGCGGTAAACTGGCGTTTTCCAGTTTTCCTCGACTCTGAGAGGAGGAAAACTGGAAATTGCAGCTTTACCGCCGCTCTCGTCGGCGGTAAAGTCGGTTTTCCAGTTTTCCTCCGCTCTGAGAGGAGGAAAACTGGAAATTGCACTTATGCTGCGGGTACATGTCTCGGAAATCATTCAATCCGATTTTTTAATCCTCTTTTCCCTTCTTTTGCTTGTTGTTGGGCCATGGGCCGGGGCGTAGTTCCACAAAATGAAGGATGGACATGTGTGAATAACAATTGGGTGAAATAATTTCAAATCACGACAAAACCACAATAAGTCGAATGTCTCTCGTAATTGCCCTTCACTTTACTTAACAAGCGAAGTAAGCTAACCAGAACCGTTACCTTAAAAAACCAGAGATCCCGGTATCTACGATTGAGAATATAAGTGAGACCGGCAAAATCTTCATTTCAACATGACAACCAGAAAGAAAACATCCTACACTCGCAAGCATTCCCTAGTAGTCGATACATCGCTGCTTTTCTGTGCATGTGAACAACTATGGGGTGTTCTGCTGCGGTACAAAGCTGTTATCGAGCTTGGCTTGACCAGTTCCATCAGTCCTAGGGCCTGTTGTTCAGGTCCTGAGAATTTCCAAATCTAAGCTTGTAAAAAAAAAAAAAAAAAATAGGGTTTCGATGTTGATTGCAAGATTACAAAATCAATTGTGTCATTGCCTCAGAGTAGAAATGTGATAACGCTCAATGCTTTTAAAATTTCTCCCATACAAGTGTTCTCTTGCGTGGCCCCTAAGTTTGCATGGAATGGAATTTTTAAGAACCTATTATCAAGTGAATCACACCGATGATCGTTAAAGAGTACGAGTGATGCAAGATTTAAGGATGGAGCTGTAGACAGGGGCAAATCGCTTTAATAGAGTGATATCTCGGATTTTATTGTTTCATTATGGGGATGTTATTTGATGACCATTTATATATTTCTACTTCTATTTCCGGGCCAGTATATATATTCAAAAGCCTAGAAATTCAATTGGGCATTTGTCAATTGCCGAAGTCGGCCTGTGAGATTTTTTCCTCTCCATTCACATCATATGGGAGTTCACTAGATGTGGGCTGCGGGAAAAAACGGAACTACTGATTCTTTCAATTTGTTTTATGTTAATTGGAAATTGAAAGGTCTTGCGGCTCCATTCGGACACACACGCAGCTTTACCGCCGCTTGCATCGGCGGTAAACTGGCGTTTTCCAGTTTTCCTCCACTCTGAGAGGAGGAAAACTGGAAATTGCACTTATGCTGCGGGTACATGTCTCGGAAATCATTCAATCCGATTTTTTAATCCTCTTTTCCCTTCTTTTGCTTGTTGTTGGGCCATGGGCCGGGGCGTAGTTCAACAAAATGAAGGATGGACATGTGTGAATAACAATTGGGTGAAATAATTTCAAATCACGACAAAACCACAATAAGTCGAATGTCTCTCGTAATTGCCCTTCACTTTACTTAACAAGCGAAGTAAGCTAACCAGAACCGTTACCTTAAAAAACCAGAGATCCCGGTATCTATGATTGAGAATATAAGTGAGACCGGCAAAATCTTCATTTCAACATGACAACCAGAAAGAAAACATCCTACACTCGCAAGCATTCCCTAGTAGTCGATACATCGCTGCTTTTCTATGCATGTGAACAACTATGGGGTGTTCTGCTGCGGTCCAAAGCTGTTATCGAGCTTGGCTTGACCAGTTCCATCAGTCCTAGGGCCTGTTGTTCAGGTCCTGAGAATTTCCAAATCTAAGCTTGTAAAAAAAAAATAAAAAAAATAGAGTTTAGATGTTGATTGCAAGATTACAAAATCAATTGTGTCATTGCCTCAGAGTAGAAATGTGATAACGCTCAATGCTTTTAAAATTTCTCCCATACAAGTGTTCTCTTGCGTGGCCCCTAAGTTTGCATGGAATGGAATTTTTAAGAACCTACTATCAAGTGAATCACACCGATGATCGTTAAAGAGTACGAGTGATGCAAGATTTAAGGATGGAGCTGTAGACAGGGGCAAATCGCTTTAATAGAGTGATATCTCGGATTTTATTGTTTCATTATGGGGATGTTATTTGATGACCATTTATATATTTCTACTTCTATTTCCGGGCCAGTATATATATTCAAAAGCCTAGAAATTCAATTGGGCATTTGTCAATTGCCGAAGTCGGCCTGTGAGATTTTTTCCTCTCCATTCACATCATATGGGAGTTCACTAGATGTGGGCTGCGGGAAAAAACGGAACTACTGATTCTTTCAATTTGTTTTATGTTAATTGGAAATTGAAAGGTCTCACGGCTCTATTCGGACACACACGCAGCTTTACCGCCGCTTGCATCGGCGGTAAACTGGCGTTTTCCAGTTTTCCTCCACTCTGAGAGGAGGAAAACTGGAAATTGCAGCTTTACCGCCGCTCTCGTCGGCGGTAAAGTGGACCTCCCAGTTTTCCTCCGCTCTGAGAGGAGGAAAACAGGCAATTGCAGCTTTACCGCCGCTCCCATCGGCGGTAAAGTCGGTTTTCCAGTTTTCCTCCGCTCTGAGAGGAGGAAAACTGGAAATTGCACTTATGCTGCGGGTACATGTCTCGGAAATCATTCAATCCGATTTTTTAATCCTCTTTTCCCTTCTTTTGCTTGTTGTTGGGCCATGGGCTGGGGCGTAGTTCCACAAAATGAAGGATGGACATGTGTGAATAACAATTGGGTGAAATAATTTCAAATCACGACAAAACCACAATAAGTCGAATGTCTCTCGTAATTGCCCTTCACTTTACTTAACAAGCGAAGTAAGCTAACCAGAACCGTTACCTTAAAAAACCAGAGATCCCGGTATCTACGATTGAGAATATAAGTGAGACCGGCAAAATCTTCATTTCAACATGACAACCAGAAAGAAAACATCCTACACTCGCAAGCATTCCCTAGTAGTCGATACATCGCTGCTTTTCTGTGCATGTGAACAACTATGGGGTGTTCTGCTGCGGTCCAAAGCTGTTATCGAGCTTGGCTTGACCAGTTCCATCAGTCCTAGGGCCTGTTGTTCAGGTCCTGAGAATTTCCAAATCTAAGCTTGTAAAAAATAAAAAAAAAATAGGGTTTAGATGTTGATTGCAAGATTACAAAATCAATTGTGTCATTGCCTCAGAGTAGAAATGTGATAACGCTCAATGCTTTTAAAATTTCTCCCATAC
The DNA here is from genome assembly GCA_029852735.1 of Persea americana. Taxonomy (NCBI): domain Eukaryota; kingdom Viridiplantae; phylum Streptophyta; class Magnoliopsida; order Laurales; family Lauraceae; genus Persea; species Persea americana. The sequence goes on from CM056812.1 coordinate 8,258,113, forward strand.
AAGTGTTCTCTTGCGTGGCCCCTAAGTTTGCATGGAATGGAATTTTTAAGAACCTATTATCAAGTGAATCACACCGATGATCGTTAAAGAGTACGAGTGATGCAAGATTTAAGGATGGAGCTGTAGACAGGGGCAAATCGCTTTAATAGAGTGATATCTCGGATTTTATTGTTTCATTATGGGGATGTTATTTGATGACCATTTATATATTTCTACTTCTATTTCCGGGCCAGTATATATATTCAAAAGCCTAGAAATTCAATTGGGCATTTGTCAATTGCCGAAGTCGGCCCGTGAGATTTTTTCCTCTCCATTCACATCATATGGGAGTTCACTAGATGTGGGCTGCGGGAAAAAACGGAACTACTGATTCTTTCAATTTGTTTTATGTTAATTGGAAATTGAAAGGTCTCACGGCTCTATTCGGACACACACGCAGCTTTACCGCCGCTTGCATCGGCGGTAAACTGGCGTTTTCCAGTTTTCCTCGACTCTGAGAGGAGGAAAACTGGAAATTGCAGCTTTACCGCCGCTCTCGTCGGCGGTAAAGTCGGTTTTCCAGTTTTCCTCTGCTCTGAGAGGAGGAAAACTGGAAATTGCACTTATGCTGCGGGTACATGTCTCGGAAATCATTCAATCCGATTTTTTAATCCTCTTTTCCCTTCTTTTGCTTGTTGTTGGGCCATGGGCCGGGGCGTAGTTCCACAAAATGAAGGATGGACATGTGTGAATAACAATTGGGTGAAATAATTTCAAATCACGACAAAACCACAATAAGTCGAATGTCTCTCGTAATTGCCCTTCACTTTACTTAACAAGCGAAGTAAGCTAACCAGAACCGTTACCTTAAAAAACCAGAGATCCCGGTATCTACGATTGAGAATATAAGTGAGACCGGCAAAATCTTCATTTCAACATGACAACCAGAAAGAAAACATCCTACACTCGCAAGCATTCCCTAGTAGTCGATACATCGCTGCTTTTCTGTGCATGTGAACAACTATGGGGTGTTCTGCTGCGGTCCAAATCTGTTATCGAGCTTGGCTTGACCAGTTCCATCAGTCCTAGGGCCTGTTGTTCAGGTCCTGAGAATTTCCAAATCTAAGCTTGTAAAAAAAAAATAAAAAAAATAGGGTTTCGATGTTGATTGCAAGATTACAAAATCAATTGTGTCATTGCCTCAGAGTAGAAATGTGATAACGCTCAATGCTTTTAAAATTTCTCTCATACAAGTGTTCTCTTGCGTGGCCCCTAAGTTTGCATGGAATGGAATTTTTAAGAACCTATTATCAAGTGAATCACACCGATGATCGTTAAAGATTACGAGTGATGCAAGATTTAAGGATGGAGCTGTAGACAGGGGCAAATCGCTTTAATAGAGTGATATCTCGGATTTTATTGTTTCATTATGGGGATGTTATTTGATGACCATTTATATATTTCTACTTCTATTTCCGGGCCAATATATATATTCAAAAGCCTAGAAATTCAATTGGGCATTTGTCAATTGCCGAAGTCGGCCTGTGAGATTTTTTCCTCTCCATTCACATCATATGGGAGTTCACTAGATGTGGGCTGCGGGAAAAAACGGAACTACTGATTCTTTCAATTTGTTTTATGTTAATTGGAAATTGAAATGTCTTGCGGCTCCATTCGGACACACACGCAGCTTTACCGCCGCTTGCATCGGCGGTAAACTGGCGTTTTCCGGCTTTCCTCCACTCTGAGAGGAGGAAAACTGGAAATTGCAACTTTACCGCCGCTCTCGTCGGCGGTAAAGTGGACCTTCCAGTTTTACTCCGCTCTGAGAGGAGGAACTGGCAATTGCAGCTTTACCGCCGCTCCCATCGGCGGTAAAGTCGGTTTTCCAGTTTTCCTCCGCTCTGAGAGGAGGAAAACTGGAAATTGCACTTATGCTGCGGGTACATGTCTCGGAAATCATTCAATCCGATTTTTTAATCCTCTTTTCCCTTTTTTTGCTTGTTGTTGGGCCATGGGCCGGGGCGTAGTTCCACAAAATGAAGGATGGACATGTGTGAATAACAATTGGGTGAAATAATTTCAAATCACGACAAAACCACAATAAGTCGAATGTCTCTCGTAATTGCCCTTCACTTTACTTAACAAGCGAAGTAAGCTAACCAGAACCGTTACCTTAAAAAACCAGAGATCCCGGTATCTACGATTGAGAATATAAGTGAGACCGGCAAAATCTTCATTTCAACATGACAACCAGAAAGAAAACATCCTACACTCGCAAGCATTCCCTAGTAGTCGATACATCGCTGCTTTTCTGTGCATGTGAACAACTATGGGGTGTTCTGCTGCGGTCCAAAGCTGTTATCGTGCTTGGCTTGACCAGTTCCATCAGTCATAGGGCCTGTTGTTCAGGTCCTGAGAATTTCCAAATCTAAGCTTGTAAAAAAAAAATAAAAAAAATGGGGTTTAGATGTTGACTACAAGATTTCAAAATCAATTGTGTCCTTGCCTCAGAGTAGAAATGTGATAACGCTCAATGCTTTTAAAATTTCTCCCATACAAGTGTTCTCTTGCGTGGCCCCTAAGTTTGCATGGAATGGAATTTTTAAGAACCTATTATCAAGTGAATCACACCGATGATCGTTAAAGAGTACGAGTGATGCAAGATTTAAGGATGGAGCTGTAGACAGGGGCAAATCGCTTTAATAGAGTGATATCTCGGATTTTATTGTTTCATTATGGGGATGTTATTTGATTACCATTTATATATTTCTACTTCTATTTCCGGGCCAGTATATATATTCAAAAGCCTAGAAATTCAATTGGGCATTTGTCAATTGCCGAAGTCGGCCTGTGAGATTTTTTCCTCTCCATTCACATCATATGGGAGTTCACTAGATGTGGGCTGCGGGAAAAAACGGAACTACTGATTCTTTCAATTTGTTTTATGTTAATTGGAAATTGAAAGGTCTGGCGGCTCTATTCAGACACACACGCAGCTTTACCGCCGCTTGCATCGGCGGTAAACTGGCGTTTTCCAGTTTTCCTCCACTCTGAGAGGAGGAAAACTGGAAATTGCAGCTTTACCGCCGCTCTCGTCGGCGGTAAAGTGGACCTTCCGGTTTTCCTCCGCTCTGAGAGGAGGAAATTTGGCAATTGCAGCTTTACCGCCGCTCCCATCGGCGGTAAAGTCGGTTTTCCAGTTTTCCTCCGCTCTGAGAGGAGGAAAACTGGAAATTGCACTTATGCTGCGGGTACATGTCTCGGAAATCATTCAATCCGATTTTTTAATCCTCTTTTCCCTTCTTTTGCTTGTTGTTGGGCCATGGGCCGGGGCGTAGTTCCACAAAATGAAGGATGGACATGTGTGAATAACAATTGGGTGAAATAATTTCAAATCACGACAAAACCACAATAAGTCGAATGTCTCTCGTAATTGCCCTTCACTTTACTTAACAAGCGAAGTAAGCTAACCAGAACCGTTACCTTAAAAAACCAGAGATCCCGGTATCTACGATTGAGAATATAAGTGAGACCGGCGAAATCTTCATTTCAACATGACAACCAGAAAGAAAACATCCTACACTCGCAAGCATTCCCTAGTAGTCGATACATCGCTGCTTTTCTGTGCATGTGAACAACTATGGGGTGTTCTGCTGCGGTCCAAAGCTGTTATCGAGCTTGGCTTGACCAGTTCCATCAGTCCTAGGGCTTGTTGTTCAGGTCCTGAGAATTTCCAAATCTAAGCTTGTAAAAAAAAAAAAAAAAAATAGGGTTTAGATGTTGATTGCAAGATTACAAAATCAATTGTGTCATTGCCTCAGAGTAGAAATGTGATAACGCTCAATGCTTTTAAAATTTCTCCCATACAAGTGTTCTCTTGCGTGGCCCCTAAGTTTGCATGGAATGGAATTTTTAAGAACCTATTATCAAGTGAATCACACCGATGATCGTTAAAGAGTACGAGTGATGCAAGATTTAAGGATAGGGCTGTAGACAGGGGCAAATCGCTTTAATAGAGTGATATCTCGGATTTTATTGTTTCATTATGGGGATGTTATTTGATGACCATTTATATATTTCTACTTCTATTTCCGGGCCAGTATATATATTCAAAAGCCTAGAAATTCAATTGGGCATTTGTCAATTGCCGAAGTCGGCCTGTGAGATTTTTTCCTCTCCATTCACATCATATGGGAGTTCACTAGATGTGGGCTGCGGGAAAAGACGGAACTACTGATTCTTTCAATTTGTTTTATGTTAATTGGAAATTGAAAGGTCTTGCGGCTCGATTCGGACACACACGCAGCTTTACCGCTGCTTGCATCGGCGGTAAACTGGCGTTTTCCAGTTTTCCTCCACTCTGAGAGGAGGAAAACTGGAAATTGCAGCTTTACCGCCGCTCTCGTCGGCGGTAAAGTGGACCTTCCGGTTTTCCTCCGCTCTGAGAGGAGGAAATTTGGCAATTGCAGCTTTACCGCCGCTCCCATTGGCGGTAAAGTCGGTTTTCCAGTTTTCCTCCGCTCTGAGAGGAGGAAAACTGGAAATTGCACTTATGCTGCGGGTACATGTCTCGGAAATCATTCAATCCGATTTTTTAATCCTCTTTTCCCTTCTTTTGCTTGTTGTTGGGCCATGGGGCCGGGGCGTAGTTCCACAAAATGAAGGATGGACATGTGTGAATAACAATTGGGTGAAATAATTTCAAATCACGACAAAACCACAATAAGTCGAATGTCTCTCGTAATTGCCCTTCACTTTACTTAACAAGCGAAGTAAGCTAACCAGAACCGTTACCTTAAAAAACCAGAGATCCCGGTATCTACGATTGAGAATATAAGTGAGACCGGCGAAATCTTCATTTCAACATGACAACCAGAAAGAAAACATCCTACACTCGCAAGCATTCCCTAGTAGTCGATACATCGCTGCTTTTCTGTGCATGTGAACAACTATGGGGTGTTCTGCTGCGGTCCAAAGCTGTTATCGAGCTTGGCTTGACCAGTTCCATCAGTCCTAGGGCCTGTTGTTCAGGTCCTGAGAATTTCCAAATCTAAGCTTGTAAAAAAAAAAAAAAAAAATAGGGTTTAGATGTTGATTGCAAGATTACAAAATCAATTGTGTCATTGCCTCAGAGTAGAAATGTGATAACGCTCAATGCTTTTAAAATTTCTCCCATACAAGTGTTCTCTTGCGTGGCCCCTAAGTTTGCATGGAATGGAATTTTTAAGAACCTAGTATCAAGTGAATCACACCGATGATCGTTAAAGAGTACGAGTGATGCAAGATTTAAGGATGGAGCTGTAGACAGGGGCAAATCGCTTTAATAGAGTGATATCTCGGATTTTATTGTTTCATTATGGAGATGTTATTTGATGACCATTTATATATTTCTACTTCTATTTCCGGGCCAGTATATATATTCAAAAGCCTAGAAATTCAATTGGGCATTTGTCAGTTGCCGAAGTCGGCCTGTGAGATTTTTTCCTCTCCATTCACATCATATGGGAGTTCACTAGATGTGGGCTGCGGGAAAAAACGGAACTACTGATTCTTTCAATTTGTTTTATGTTAATTGGAAATTGAAAGGTCTGGCGGCTCTATTCAGACACACACGCAGCTTTACCGCCGCTTGCATCGGCGGTAAACTGGCGTTTTCCAGTTTTCCTCCACTCTGAGAGGAGGAAAACTGGAAATTGCAGCTTTACCGCCGCTCTCGTCGGCGGTAAAGTGGACCTTCCGGTTTTCCTCCGCTCTGAGAGGAGGAAATTTGGCAATTGCAGCTTTACCGCCGCTCCCATCGGCGGTAAAGTCGGTTTTCCAGTTTTCCTCCGCTCTGAGAGGAGGAAAACTGGAAATTGCACTTATGCTGCGGGTACATGTCTCGGAAATCATTCAATCCGATTTTTTAATCCTCTTTTCCCTTCTTTTGCTTGTTGTTGGGCCATGGGCCGGGGCGTAGTTCCACAAAATGAAGGATGGACATGTGTGAATAACAATTGGGTGAAATAATTTCAAATCACGACAAAACCACAATAAGTCGAATGTCTCTCGTAATTGCCCTTCACTTTACTTAACAAGCGAAGTAAGCTAACCAGAACCGTTACCTTAAAAAACCAGAGATCCCGGTATCTACGATTGAGAATATAAGTGAGACCGACGAAATCTTCATTTCAACATAACAACCAGAAAGAAAACATCCTACACTCGCAAGCATTCCCTAGTAGTCGATACATCGCTGCTTTTCTGTGCATGTGAACAACTATGGGGTGTTCTGCTGCGGTCCAAAGCTGTTATCGAGCTTGGCTTGACCAGTTCCATCAGTCCTAGAGCCTGTTGTTCAGGTCCTGAGAATTTCCAAATCTAAGCTTGTAAAAAAAAAAAAAAAAAAATAGGGTTTAGATGTTGATTGCAAGATTACAAAATCAATTGTGTCATTGCCTCAGAGTAGAAATGTGATAACGCTCAATGCTTTTAAAATTTCTCCCATACAAGTGTTCTCTTGCGTGGCCCCTAAGTTTGCATGGAATGGAATTTTTAAGAACCTATTATCAAGTGAATCACACCGATGATCGTTAAAGAGTACGAGTGATGCAAGATTTAAGGATAGGGCAGTAGACAGGGGCAAATCGCTTTAATAGAGTGATATCTCGGATTTTATTGTTTCATTATGGGGATGTTATTTGATGACCATTTATATATTTCTACTTCTATTTCCGGGCCAGTATATATATTCAAAAGCCTAGAAATTCAATTGGGCATTTGTCAATTGCCGAAGTCGGCCTGTGAGATTTTTTCCTCTCCATTCACATCATATGGGAGTTCACTAGATGTGGGCTGCGGGAAAAGACGGAACTACTGATTCTTTCAATTTGTTTTATGTTAATTGGAAATTGAAAGGTCTGGCGGCTCTATTCAGACACACACGCAGCTTTACCGCCGCTTGCATCGGCGGTAAACTGGCGTTTTCCAGTTTTCCTCCACTCTGAGAGGAGGAAAACTGGAAATTGCAGCTTTACCGCCGCTCTCGTCGGCGGTAAAGTGGACCTTCCGGTTTTCCTCCGCTCTGAGAGGAGGAAATTTGGCAATTGCAGCTTTACCGCCGCTCCCATCGGCGGTAAAGTCGGTTTTCCAGTTTTCCTCCGCTCTGAGAGGAGGAAAACTGGAAATTGCACTTATGCTGCGGGTACATGTCTCGGAAATCATTCAATCCGATTTTTTAATCCTCTTTTCCCTTCTTTTGCTTGTTGTTGGGCCATGGGCCGGGGCGTAGTTCCACAAAATGAAGGATGGACATGTGTGAATAACAATTGGGTGAAATAATTTCAAATCACGACAAAACCACAATAAGTCGAATGTCTCTCGTAATTGCCCTTCACTTTACTTAACAAGCGAAGTAAGCTAACCAGAACCGTTACCTTAAAAAACCAGAGATCCCGGTATCTACGATTGAGAATATAAGTGAGACCGGCGAAATCTTCATTTCAACATGACAACCAGAAAGAAAACATCCTACACTCGCAAGCATTCCCTAGTAGTCGATACATCGCTGCTTTTCTGTGCATGTGAACAACTATGGGGTGTTCTGCTGCGGTCCAAAGCTGTTATCGAGCTTGGCTTGACCAGTTCCATCAGTCCTAGGGCCTGTTGTTCAGGTCCTGAGAATTTCCAAATCTAAGCTTGTAAAAAAAAAAAAAAAAAATAGGGTTTAGATGTTGATTGCAAGATTACAAAATCAATTGTGTCATTGCCTCAGAGTAGAAATGTGATAACGCTCAATGCTTTTAAAATTTCTCCCATACAAGTGTTCTCTTGCGTGGCCCCTAAGTTTGCATGGAATGGAATTTTTAAGAACCTAGTATCAAGTGAATCACACCGATGATCGTTAAAGAGTACGAGAGATGCAAGATTTAAGGATGGAGCTGTAGACAGGGGCAAATCGCTTTAATAGAGTGATATCTCGGATTTTATTGTTTCATTATGGAGATGTTATTTGATGACCATTTATATATTTCTACTTCTATTTCCGGGCCAGTATATATATTCAAAAGCCTAGAAATTCAATTGGGCATTTGTCAGTTGCCGAAGTCGGCCTGTGAGATTTTTTCCTCTCCATTCACATCATATGGGAGTTCACTAGATGTGGGCTGCGGGAAAAAACGGAACTACTGATTCTTTCAATTTGTTTTATGTTAATTGGAAATTGAAAGGTCTGGCGGCTCTATTCAGACACACACGCAGCTTTACCGCCGCTTGCATCGGCGGTAAACTGGCGTTTTCCAGTTTTCCTCCACTCTGAGAGGAGGAAAACTGGAAATTGCAGCTTTACCGCCGCTCTCGTCGGCGGTAAAGTGGACCTTCCGGTTTTCCTCCGCTCTGAGAGGAGGAAATTTGGCAATTGCAGCTTTACCGCCGCTCCCATCGGCGGTAAAGTCGGTTTTCCAGTTTTCCTCCGCTCTGAGAGGAGGAAAACTGGAAATTGCACTTATGCTGCGGGTACATGTCTCGGAAATCATTCAATCCGATTTTTTAATCCTCTTTTCCCTTCTTTTGCTTGTTGTTGGGCCATGGGCCGGGGCGTAGTTCCACAAAATGAAGGATGGACATGTGTGAATAACAATTGGGTGAAATAATTTCAAATCACGACAAAACCACAATAAGTCGAATGTCTCTCGTAATTGCCCTTCACTTTACTTAACAAGCGAAGTAAGCTAACCAGAACCGTTACCTTAAAAAACCAGAGATCCCGGTATCTACGATTGAGAATATAAGTGAGACCGGCGAAATCTTCATTTCAACATGACAACCAGAAAGAAAACATCCTACACTCGCAAGCATTCCCTAGTAGTCGATACATCGCTGCTTTTCTGTGCATGTGAACAACTATGGGGTGTTCTGCTGCGGTCCAAAGCTGTTATCGAGCTTGGCTTGACCAGTTCCATCAGTCCTAGGGCCTGTTGTTCAGGTCCTGAGAATTTCCAAATCTAAGCTTGTAAAAAAAAAAAAAAAAAATAGGGTTTAGATGTTGATTGCAAGATTACAAAATCAATTGTGTCATTGCCTCAGAGTAGAAATGTGATAACGCTCAATGCTTTTAAAATTTCTCCCATACAAGTGTTCTCTTGCGTGGCCCCTAAGTTTGCATGGAATGGAATTTTTAAGAACCTATTATCAAGTGAATCACACCGATGATCGTTAAAGAGTACGAGTGATGCAAGATTTAAGGATAGGGCTGTAGACAGGGGCAAATCGCTTTAATAGAGTGATATCTCGGATTTTATTGTTTCATTATGGGGATGTTATTTGATGACCATTTATATATTTCTACTTCTATTTCCGGGCCAGTATATATATTCAAAAGCCTAGAAATTCAATTGGGCATTTGTCAATTGCCGAAGTCGGCCTGTGAGATTTTTTCCTCTCCATTCACATCATATGGGAGTTCACTAGATGTGGGCTGCGGGAAAAGACGGAACTACTGATTCTTTCAATTTGTTTTATGTTAATTGGAAATTGAAAGGTCTTGCGGCTCGATTCGGACACACACGCAGCTTTACCGCCGCTTGCATCGGCGGTAAACTGGCGTTTTCAAGTTTTCCTCCACTCTGAGAGGAGGAAAACTGGAAATTGCAGCTTTACCGCCGCTCTCGTCGGCGGTAAAGTGGACCTTGCAGTTTTCCTCCGCTCTGAGAGGAGGAAATTTGGCAATTGCAGCTTTACCGCCACTCCCATCGGCGGTAAAGTCGGTTTTCCAGTTTTCCTCCGCTCTGAGAGGAGGAAAACTGGAAATTGCACTTATGCTGCGGGTACATGTCTCGGAAATCATTCAATCCGATTTTTTAATCCTCTTTTCCCTTCTTTTGCTTGTTGTTGGGCCATGGGCCGGGGCGTAGTTCCACAAAATGAAGGATGGACATGTGTGAATAACAATTGGGTGAAATAATTTCAAATCACGACAAAACCACAATAAGTCGAATGTCTCTCGTAATTGCCCTTCACTTTACTTAACAAGCGAAGTAAGCTAACCAGAACCGTTACCTTAAAAAACCAGAGATCCCGGTATCTACGATTGAGAATATAAGTGAGACCGGCAAAATCTTCATTTCAACATGACAACCAGAAAGAAAACATCCTACACTCGCAAGCATTCCCTAGTAGTCGATACATCGCTGCTTTTCTGTGCATGTGAACAACTATGGGGTGTTCTGCTGCGGTCCAAAGCTGTTATCGAGCTTGGCTTGACCAGTTCCATCAGTCCTAGGGCCTGTTGTTCAGGTCCTGAGAATTTCCAAATCTAAGCTTGTAAAAAAAAAAAAAAAAAATAGGGTTTAGATGTTGATTGCAAGATTACAAAATCAATTGTGTCATTGCCTCAGAGTAGAAATGTGATAACGCTCAATGCTTTTAAAATTTCTCCCATACAAGTGTTCTCTTGCGTGGCCCCTAAGTTTGCATGGAATGGAATTTTTAAGAACCTAGTATCAAGTGAATCACACCGATGATCGTTAAAGAGTACGAGAGATGCAAGATTTAAGGATGGAGCTGTAGACAGGGGCAAATCGCTTTAATAGAGTGATATCTCGGATTTTATTGTTTCATTATGGAGATGTTATTTGATGACCATTTATATATTTCTACTTCTATTTCCGGGCCAGTATATATATTCAAAAGCCTAGAAATTCAATTGGGCATTTGTCAGTTGCCGAAGTCGGCCTGTGAGATTTTTTCCTCTCCATTCACATCATATGGGAGTTCACTAGATGTGGGCTGCGGGAAAAAACGGAACTACTGATTCTTTCAATTTGTTTTATGTTAATTGGAAATTGAAAGGTCTGGCGGCTCTATTCAGACACACACGCAGCTTTACCGCCGCTTGCATCGGCGGTAAACTGGCGTTTTCCAGTTTTCCTCCACTCTGAGAGGAGGAAAACTGGAAATTGCAGCTTTACCGCCGCTCTCGTCGGCGGTAAAGTGGACCTTCCGGTTTTCCTCCGCTCTGAGAGGAGGAAATTTGGCAATTGCAGCTTTACCGCCGCTCCCATCGGCGGTAAAGTCGGTTTTCCAGTTTTCCTCCGCTCTGAGAGGAGGAAAACTGGAAATTGCACTTATGCTGCGGGTACATGTCTCGGAAATCATTCAATCCGATTTTTTAATCCTCTTTTCCCTTCTTTTGCTTGTTGTTGGGCCATGGGCCGGGGCGTAGTTCCACAAAATGAAGGATGGACATGTGTGAATAACAATTGGGTGAAATAATTTCAAATCACGACAAAACCACAATAAGTCGAATGTCTCTCGTAATTGCCCTTCACTTTACTTAACAAGCGAAGTAAGCTAACCAGAACCGTTACCTTAAAAAACCAGAGATCCCGGTATCTACGATTGAGAATATAAGTGAGACCGGCGAAATCTTCATTTCAACATGACAACCAGAAAGAAAACATCCTACACTCGCAAGCATTCCCTAGTAGTCGATACATCGCTGCTTTTCTGTGCATGTGAACAACTATGGGGTGTTCTGCTGCGGTCCAAAGCTGTTATCGAGCTTGGCTTGACCAGTTCCATCAGTCCTAGGGCCTGTTGTTCAGGTCCTGAGAATTTCCAAATCTAAGCTTGTAAAAAAAAAAAAAAAAAATAGGGTTTAGATGTTGATTGCAAGATTACAAAATCAATTGTGTCATTGCCTCAGAGTAGAAATGTGATAACGCTCAATGCTTTTAAAATTTCTCCCATACAAGTGTTCTCTTGCGTGGCCCCTAAGTTTGCATGGAATGGAATTTTTAAGAACCTATTATCAAGTGAATCACACCGATGATCGTTAAAGAGTACGAGTGATGCAAGATTTAAGGATAGGGCTGTAGACAGGGGCAAATCGCTTTAATAGAGTGATATCTCGGATTTTATTGTTTCATTATGGGGATGTTATTTGATGACCATTTATATATTTCTACTTCTATTTCCGGGCCAGTATGTATATTCAAAAGCCTAGAAATTCAATTGGGCATTTGTCAATTGCCGAAGTCGGCCTGTGAGATTTTTTCCTCTCCATTCACATCATATGGGAGTTCACTAGATGTGGGCTGCGGGAAAAGACGGAACTACTGATTCTTTCAATTTGTTTTATGTTAATTGGAAATTGAAAGGTCTTGCGGCTCGATTCGGACACACACGCAGCTTTACCGCCGCTTGCATCGGCGGTAAACTGGCGTTTTCCAGTTTTCCTCCACTCTGAGAGGAGGAAAACTGGAAATTGCAGCTTTACCGCCGCTCTCGTCGGCGGTAAAGTGGACCTTGCAGTTTTCCTCCGCTCTGAGAGGAGGAAATTTGGCAATTGCAGCTTTACCGCCACTCCCATCGGCGGTAAAGTCGGTTTTCCAGTTTTCCTCCGCTCTGAGAGGAGGAAAACTGGAAATTGCACTTATGCTGCGGGTACATGTCTCGGAAATCATTCAATCCGATTTTTTAATCCTCTTTTCCCTTCTTTTGCTTGTTGTTGGGCCATGGGCCGGGGCGTAGTTCCACAAAATGAAGGATGGACATGTGTGAATAACAATTGGGTGAAATAATTTCAAATCACGACAAAACCACAATAAGTCGAATGTCTCTCGTAATTGCCCTTCACTTTACTTAACAAGCGAAGTAAGCTAACCAGAACCGTTACCTTAAAAAACCAGAGATCCCGGTATCTACGATTGAGAATATAAGTGAGACCGGCAAAATCTTCATTTCAACATGACAACCAGAAAGAAAACATCCTACACTCGCAAGCATTCCCTAGTAGTCGATACATCGCTGCTTTTCTGTGCATGTGAACAACTATGGGGTGTTCTGCTGCGGTCCAAAGCTGTTATCGAGTTTGGCTTGACCAGTTCCATCAGTCCTAGGGCCTGTTGTTCAGGTCCTGAGAATTTCCAAATCTAAGCTTGTAAAAAAAAATAAAAAAAATAGGGTTTAGATGTTGATTGCAAGATTACAAAATCAATTGTGTCATTGCCTCAGAGTAGAAATGTGATAACGCTCAATGCTTTTAAAATTTCTCCCATACAAGTGTTCTCTTGCGTGGCCCCTAAGTTTGCATGGAATGGAATTTTTAAGAACCTAGTATCAAGTGAATCACACCGATGATCGTTAAAGAGTACGAGTGATGCAAGATTTAAGGATGGAGTTGTAGACAGGGGCAAATCGCTGTAATAGAGTGATATCTCGGATTTTATTGTTTCATTATGGGGATGTTATTTGATTACCATTTATATATTTCTACTTCTATTTCCGGGCCAATATATATATTCAAAAGCCTAGAAATTCAATTGGGCATTTTTCAATTGCCGAAGTCGGCCTGTGAGATTTTTTCCTCTCCATTCACATCATATGGGAGTTCACTAGATGTGGGCTGCGGGAAAAAACGGAACTACTGATTCTTTCAATTTGTTTTATGTTAATTGGAAATTGAAAGGTCTTGCGGCTCCATTCGGACACACACGCAGCTTTACCGCCGCTTGCATCGGCGGTAAACTGGCGTTTTCCAGCTTTCCTCCACTCTGAGAGGAGGAAAACTGGAAATTGCAGCTTTACCGCCGCTCTCGTCGGCGGTAAAGTGGACCTTCCAGTTTTCCTCCGCTCTGAGAGGAGGAACTGGCAATTGCAGCTTTACTGCCGCTCCCATCGGCGGTAAAGTCGGTTTTCCAGTTTTCCTCCGCTCTGAGAGGAGGAAAACTGGAAATTGCACTTATGCTGCGGGTACATGTCTCGGAAATCATTCAATCCGATTTTTTAATCCTCTTTTCCCTTCTTTTGCTTGTTGTTGGGCCATGGGCCGGGGCGTAGTTCCACAAAATGAAGGATGGACATGTGTGAATAACAATTGGGTGAAATAATTTCAAATCACGACAAAACCACAATAAGTCGAATGTCTCTCGTAATTGCCCTTCACTTTACTTAACAAGCGAAGTAAGCTAACCAGAACCGTTACCTTAAAAAACCAGAGATCCCGGTATCTACGATTGAGAATATAAGTGAGACCGGCAAAATCTTCATTTCAAAATGACAACCAGAAAGAAAACATCCTACACTCGCAAGCATTCCCTAGTAGTCGATACATCGCTGCTTTTCTGTGCATGTGAACAACTATGGGGTGTTCTGCTGCGGTCCAAAGCTGTTATCGTGCTTGGCTTGACCAGTTCCATCAGTCATAGGGCCTGTTGTTCAGGTCCTGAGAATTTCCAAATCTAAGCTTGTAAAAAAAAAATAAAAAAAATAGGGTTTAGATGTTGACTGCAAGATTACAAAATCAATTGTGTCATTGCCTCAGAGTAGAAATGTGATAACGCTCAATGCTTTTAAAATTTCTCCCATACAAGTGTTCTCTTGCGTGGCCCCTAAGTTTGCATGGAATGGAGTTTTTAAGAACCTATTATCAAGTAAATCACACCGATAATCGTTAAAGAGTACGAGTGATGCAAGATTTAAGGATGGAGCTGTAGACAGGGGCAAATCGCTTTAATAGAGTGATATCTCGGATTTTATTGTTTCATTATGGGGATGTTATTTGATTACCATTTATATATTTCTACTTCTATTTCCGGGCCAGTATATATATTCAAAAGCCTAGAAATTCAATTGGGCATTTGTCAATTGCCGAAGTCGGCCTGTGAGATTTTTTCCTCTCCATTCACATCATATGGGAGTTCACTAGATGTGGGCTGCGGGAAAAAACGGAACTACTGATTCTTTCAATTTGTTTTATGTTAATTGGAAATTGAAAGGTCTTGCGGCTCCATTCGGACACACACGCAGCTTTACCGCCGCTTGCATCGGCGGTAAACTGGCGTTTTCCAGCTTTCCTCCACTCTGAGAGGAGGAAAACTGGAAATTGCAGCTTTACCGCCGCTCTCGTCGGCGGTAAAGTGGACCTTCCAGTTTTCCTCCGCTCTGAGAGGAGGAACTGGCAATTGCAGCTTTACCGCCGCTCCCATCGGCGGTAAAGTCGGTTTTCCAGTTTTCCTCCGCTCTGAGAGGAGGAAAACTGGAAATTGCACTTATGCTGCGGGTACATGTCTCGGAAATCATTCAATCCGATTTTTTAATCCTCTTTTCCCTTCTTTTGCTTGTTGTTGGGCCATGGGCCGGGGCGTAGTTCCACAAAATGAAGGATGGACATGTGTGAATAACAATTGGGTGAAATAATTTCAAATCACGACAAAACCACAATAAGTCGAATGTCTCTCGTAATTGCCCTTCACTTTACTTAACAAGCGAAGTAAGCTAACCAGAACCGTTACCTTAAAAAACCAGAGATCCCGGTATCTACGATTGAGAATATAAGTGAGACCGGCAAAATCTTCATTTCAACATGACAACCAGAAAGAAAACATCCTACACTCGCAAGCATTCCCTAGTAGTCGATACATCGCTGCTTTTCTGTGCATGTGAACAACTATGGGGTGTTCTGCTGCGGTCCAAAGCTGTTATCGTGCTTGGCTTGACCAGTTCCATCAGTCCTAGGGCCTGTTGTTCAGGTCCTGAGAATTTCCAAATCTAAGCTTGGAAAAAAAAAAAAAAAAATAGGGTTTCGATGTTGATTGCAAGATTACAAAATCAATTGTGTCATTGCCTCAGAGTAGAAATGTGATAACGCTCAATGCTTTTAAAATTTCTCCCATACAAGTGTTCTCTTGCGTGGCCCCTAAGTTTGCATGGAATGGAATTTTTAAGAACCTATTATCAAGTGAATCACACCGATGATCGTTAAAGAGTACGAGTGATGCAAGATTTAAAGATGGAGCTGTAGACAGGGGCAAATCGCTTTAATAGAGTGATATCTCGGATTTTATTGTTTCATTATGGGGATGTTATTTGATGACCATTTATATATTTCTACTTCTATTTCCGGGCCAGTATATATATTCAAAAGCCTAGAAATTCAATTGGGCATTTGTCAATTGCCGAAGTCGGCCTGTGAGATTTTTTCCTCTCCATTCACATCATATGGGAGTTCACTAGATGTGGGCTGCGGGAAAAAACGGAACTACTGATTCTTTCAATTTGTTTTATGTTAATTGGAAATTGAAAGGTCTTGCGGCTCCATTCGGACACACACGCAGCTTTACCGCCGCTTGCATCGGCGGTAAACTGGCGTTTTCCAGTTTTCCACCACTCTGAGAGGAGGAAAACTGGAAATTGCACTTATGCTGCGGGTACATGTCTCGGAAATCATTCAATCCGATTTTTTAATCCTCTTTTCCCTTTTTTTGCTTGTTGTTGGGCCATGGGCCGGGGCGTAGTTCAACAAAATGAAGGATGGACATGTGTGAATAACAATTGGGTGAAATAATTTCAAATCACGACAAAACCACAATAAGTCGAATGTCTCTCGTAATTGCCCTTCACTTTACTTAACAAGCGAAGTAAGCTAACCAGAACCGTTACCTTAAAAAACCAGAGATCCCGGTATCTATGATTGAGAATATAAGTGAGACCGGCAAAATCTTCATTTCAACATGACAACCAGAAAGAAAACATCCTACACTCGCAAGCATTCCCTAGTAGTCGATACATCGCTGCTTTTCTATGCATGTGAACAACTATGGGGTGTTCTGCTGCGGTCCAAAGCTGTTATCGAGCTTGGCTTGACCAGTTCCATCAGTCCTAGGGCCTGTTGTTCAGGTCCTGAGAATTTCCAAATCTAAGCTTGTAAAAAAAAAATAAAAAAAATAGGGTTTAGATGTTGATTGCAAGATTACAAAATCAATTGTGTCATTGCCTCAGAGTAGAAATGTGATAACGCTCAATGCTTTTAAAATTTCTCCCATACAAGTGTTCTCTTGCGTGGCCCCTAAGTTTGCATGGAATGGAATTTTTAAGAACCTACTATCAAGTGAATCACACCGATGATCGTTAAAGAGTACGAGTGATGCAAGATTTAAGGATAGAGCTGTAGACAGGGGCAAATCGCTTTAATAGAGTGATATCTCGGATTTTATTGTTTCAATATGGGGATGTTATTTGATGACCATTTATATATTTCTACTTCTATTTCCGGGCCAGTATATATATTCAAAAGCCTAGAAATTCAATTGGGCATTTGTCAATTGCCGAAGTCGGCCTGTGAGATTTTTTCCTCTCCATTCACATCATATGGGAGTTCACTAGATGTGGGCTGCGGGAAAAGACGGAACTACTGATTCTTTCAATTTGTTTTATGTTAATTGGAAATTGAAAGGTCTTGCGGCTCCATTCGGACACACACGCAGCTTTACCGCCGCTTGCATCGGCGGTAAACTGGCGTTTTCCAGTTTTCCTCCACTCTGAGAGGAGGAAAACTGGAAATTGCAGCTTTACCGCCGCTCTCATCGGCGGTAAAGTGGACCTTCCAGTTTTCCTCCGCTCTGAGAGGAGGAACTGGCAATTGCAGCTTTACCGCCGCTCCCATCGGCGGTAAAGTCGGTTTTCCAGTTTTCCTCCGCTCTGAGAGGAGGAAAACTGGAAATTGCACTTATGCTGCGGGTACATGTCTCGGAAATCATTCAATCCGATTTTTTAATCCTCTTTTCCCTTCTTTTGCTTGTTGTTGGGCCATGGGCCGGGGCGTAGTTCCACAAAATGAAGGATGGACATGTGTGAATAACAATTGGGTGAAATAATTTCAAATCACGACAAAACCACAATAAGTCGAATGTCTCTCGTAATTGCCCTTCACTTTACTTAACAAGCGAAGTAAGCTAACCAGAACCGTTACCTTAAAAAACCAGAGATCCCGGTATCTACGATTGAGAATATAAGTGAGACCGGCAAAATCTTCATTTCAACATGACAACCAGAAAGAAAACATCCTACACTCGCAAGCATTCCCTAGTAGTCGATACATCGCTGCTTTTCTGTGCATGTGAGCAACTATGGGGTGTTCTGCTGCGGTCCAAATCTGTTATCGAGCTTGGCTTGACCAGTTCCATCAGTCCTAGGGCCTGTTGTTCAGGTCCTGAGAATTTCCAAATCTAAGCTTGTAAAAAAAAAAAAAAAAAAAATAGGGTTTCGATGTTGATTGCAAGATTACAAAATCAATTGTGTCATTGCCTCAGAGTAGAAATGTGATAACGCTCAATGCTTTTAAAATTTCTCCCATACAAGTGTTCTCTTGCGTGGCCCCTAAGTTTGCATGGAATGGAATTTTTAAGAACCTATTATCAAGTGAATCACACCGATGATCGTTAAAGATTACGAGTGATGCAAGATTTAAGGATGGAGCTGTAGACAGGGGCAAATCGCTTTAATAGAGTGATATCTCGGATTTTATTGTTTCATTATGGGGATGTTATTTGATTACCATTTATATATTTCTACTTCTATTTCCGGGCCAGTATATATATTCAAAAGCCTAGAAATTCAATTGGGCATTTGTCAATTGCCGAAGTCGGCCTGTGAGATTTTTTCCTCTCCATTCACATCATATGGGAGTTCACTAGATGTGGGCTGCGGGAAAAAACGGAACTACTGATTCTTTCAATTTGTTTTATGTTAATTGGAAATTGAAATGTCTTGCGGCTCCATTCGGACACACACGCAGCTTTACCGCCGCTTGCATCGGCGGTAAACTGGCGTTTTCCAGCTTTCCTCCACTCTGAGAGGAGGAAAACTGGAAATTGCAACTTTACCGCCGCTCTCGTCGGCGGTAAAGTGGACCTTCCAGTTTTACTCCGCTCTGAGAGGAGGAACTGGCAATTGCAGCTTTACCGCCGCTCCCATCGGCGGTAAAGTCGGTTTTCCAGTTTTCCTCCGCTCTGAGAGGAGGAAAACTGGAAATTGCACTTATGCTGCGGGTACATGTCTCGGAAATCATTCAATCCGATTTTTTAATCCTCTTTTCCCTTTTTTTGCTTGTTGTTGGGCCATGGGCCGGGGCGTAGTTCCACAAAATGAAGGATTGACATGTGTGAATAACAATTGGGTGAAATAATTTCAAATCACGACAAAACCACAATAAGTCGAATGTCTCTCGTAATTGCCCTTCACTTTACTTAACAAGCGAAGTAAGCTAACCAGAACCGTTACCTTAAAAAACCAGAGATCCCGGTATCTACGATTGAGAATATAAGTGAGACCGGCAAAATCTTCATTTCAACATGACAACCAGAAAGAAAACATCCTACACTCGCAAGCATTCCCTAGTAGTCGATACATCGCTGCTTTTCTGTGCATGTGAACAACTATGGGGTGTTCTGCTGCGGTCCAAAGCTGTTATCGTGCTTGGCTTGACCAGTTCCATCAGTCATAGGGCCTGTTGTTCAGGTCCTGAGAATTTCCAAATCTAAGCTTGTAAAAAAAAAATAAAAAAAATGGGGTTTAGATGTTGACTACAAGATTTCAAAATCAATTGTGTCCTTGCCTCAGAGTAGAAATGTGATAACGCTCAATGCTTTTAAAATTTCTCCCATACAAGTGTTCTCTTGCGTGGCCCCTAAGTTTGCATGGAATGGAATTTTTAAGAACCTATTATCAAGTGAATCACACCGATGATCGTTAAAGAGTACGAGTGATGCAAGATTTAAGGATGGAGCTGTAGACAGGGGCAAATCGCTTTAATAGAGTGATATCTCGGATTTTATTGTTTCATTATGGGGATGTTATTTGATTACCATTTATATATTTCTACTTCTATTTCCGGGACAGTATATATATTCAAAAGCCTAGAAATTCAATTGGGCATTTGTCAATTGCCGAAGTCGGCCTGTGAGATTTTTTCCTCTCCATTCACATCATATGGGAGTTCACTAGATGTGGGCTGCGGGAAAAAACGGAACTACTGATTCTTTCAATTTGTTTTATGTTAATTGGAAATTGAAAGGTCTGGCGGCTCTATTCAGACACACACGCAGCTTTACCGCCGCTTGCATCGGCGGTAAACTGGCGTTTTCCAGTTTTCCTCCACTCTGAGAGGAGGAAAACTGGAAATTGCAGCTTTACCGCCGCTCTCGTCGGCGGTAAAGTGGACCTTCCGGTTTTCCTCCGCTCTGAGAGGAGGAAATTTGGCAATTGCAGCTTTACCGCCGCTCCCATCGGCGGTAAAGTCGGTTTTCCAGTTTTCCTCCGCTCTGAGAGGAGGAAAACTGGAAATTGCACTTATGCTGCGGGTACATGTCTCGGAAATCATTCAATCCGATTTTTTAATCCTCTTTTCCCTTCTTTTGCTTGTTGTTGGGCCATGGGCCGTGGCGTAGTTCCACAAAATGAAGGATGGACATGTGTGAATAACAATTGGGTGAAATAATTTCAAATCACGACAAAACCACAATAAGTCGAATGTCTCTCGTAATTGCCCTTCACTTTACTTAACAAGCGAAGTAAGCTAACCAGAACCGTTACCTTAAAAAACAAGAGATCCCGGTATCTACGATTGAGAATATAAGTGAGACCGGCAAAATCTTCATTTCAACATGACAACCAGAAAGAAAACATCCTACACTCGCAAGCATTCCCTAGTAGTCGATACATCGCTGCTTTTCTGTGCATGTGAACAACTATGGGGTGTTCTGCTGCGGTCCAAAGCTGTTATCGTGCTTGGCTTGACCAGTTCCATCAGTCATAGGGCCTGTTGTTCAGGTCCTGAGAATTTCCAAATCTAAGCTTGTAAAAAAAAAATAAAAAAAATGGGGTTTAGATGTTGACTACAAGATTTCAAAATCAATTGTGTCCTTGCCTCAGAGTAGAAATGTGATAACGCTCAATGCTTTTAAAATTTCTCCCATACAAGTGTTCTCTTGCGTGGCCCCTAAGTTTGCATGGAATGGAATTTTTAAGAACCTATTATCAAGTGAATCACACCGATGATCGTTAAAGAGTACGAGTGATGCAAGATTTAAGGATGGAGCTGTAGACAGGGGCAAATCGCTTTAATAGAGTGATATCTCAGATTTTATTGTTTCATTATGGGGATGTTATTTGATTACCATTTATATATTTCTACTTCTATTTCCGGGACAGTATATATATTCAAAAGCCTAGAAATTCAATTGGGCATTTGTCAATTGCCGAAGTCGGCCTGTGAGATTTTTTCCTCTCCATTCACATCATATGGGAGTTCACTAGATGTGGGCTGCGGGAAAAAACGGAACTACTGATTCTTTCAATTTGTTTTATGTTAATTGGAAATTGAAAGGTCTGGCGGCTCTATTCAGACACACACGCAGCTTTACCGCCGCTTGCATCGGCGGTAAACTGGCGTTTTCCAGTTTTCCTCCACTCTGAGAGGAGGAAAACTGGAAATTGCAGCTTTACCGCCGCTCTCGTCGGCGGTAAAGTGGACCTTGCAGTTTTCCTCCGCTCTGAGAGGAGGAAATTTGGCAATTGCAGCTTTACCGCCACTCCCATCGGCGGTAAAGTCGGTTTTCCAGTTTTCCTCCGCTCTGAGAGGAGGAAAACTGGAAATTGCACTTATGCTGCGGGTACATGTCTCGGAAATCATTCAATCCGATTTTTTAATCCTCTTTTCCCTTCTTTTGCTTGTTGTTGGGCCATGGGCCGGGGCGTAGTTCCACAAAATGAAGGATGGACATGTGTGAATAACAATTGGGTGAAATAATTTCAAATCACGACAAAACCACAATAAGTCGAATGTCTCTCGTAATTGCCCTTCACTTTACTTAACAAGCGAAGTAAGCTAACCAGAACCGTTACCTTAAAAAACAAGAGATCCCGGTATCTACGATTGAGAATATAAGTGAGACCGGCGAAATCTTCATTTCAACATGACAACCAGAAAGAAAACATCCTACACTCGCAAGCATTCCCTAGTAGTCGATACATCGCTGCTTTTCTGTGCATGTGAACAACTATGGGGTGTTCTGCTGCGGTCCAAAGCTGTTATCGAGCTTGGCTTGACCAGTTCCATCAGTCATAGGGCCTGTTGTTCAGGTCCTGAGAATTTCCAAATCTAAGCTTGTAAAAAAAAAAAAAAAAAAATAGGGTTTAGATGTTGATTGCAAGATTACAAAATCAATTGTGTCATTGCCTCAGAGTAGAAATGTGATAACGCTCAATGCTTTTAAAATTTCTCCCATACAAGTGTTCTCTTGCGTGGCCCCTAAGTTTGCATGGAATGGAATTTTTAAGAACCTATTATCAAGTGAATCACACCGATGATCGTTAAAGAGTACGAGTGATGCAAGATTTAAAGATAGAGCTGTAGACAGGGGCAAATCGCTTTAATAGAGTGATATCTCGGATTTTATTGTTTCATTATGGGGATGTTATTTGATGACCATTTATATATTTCTACTTCTATTTCCGGGCCAGTATATATATTCAAAAGCCTAGAAATTCAATTGGGCATTTGTCAATTGCCGAAGTCGGCCTGTGAGATTTTTTCCTCTCCATTCACATCATATGGGAGTTCACTAGATGTGGGCTGCGGGAAAAGACGAAACTACTGATTCTTTCAATTTGTTTTATGTTAATTGGAAATTGAAAGGTCTTGCGGCTCGATTCGGACACACACGCAGCTTTACCGCCGCTTGCATCGGCGGTAAACTGGCGTTTTCCAGTTTTCCTCCACTCTGAGAGGAGGAGAACTGGAAATTGCAGCTTTACCGCCGCTCTCGTCGGCGGTAAAGTGGACCTTGCAGTTTTCCTCCGCTCTGAGAGGAGGAAATTTGGCAATTGCAGCTTTACCGCCGCTCCCATCGGCGGTAAAGTCGGTTTTCCAGTTTTCCTCCGCTCTGAGAGGAGGAAAACTGGAAATTGCACTTATGCTGCGGGTACATGTCTCGGAAATCATTCAATCCGATTTTTTAATCCTCTTTTCCCTTCTTTTGCTTGTTGTTGGGCCATGGGCCGGGGCGTAGTTCCACAAAATGAAGGATGGACATGTGTGAATAACAATTGGGTGAAATAATTTCAAATCACGACAAAACCACAATAAGTCGAATGTCTCTCGTAATTGCCCTTCACTTTACTTAACAAGCGAAGTAAGCTAACCAGAACCGTTACCTTAAAAAACCAGAGATCCCGGTATCTACGATTGAGAATATAAGTGAGACCGGCAAAATCTTCATTTCAACATGACAACCAGAAAGAAAACATCCTACACTCGCAAGCATTCCCTAGTAGTCGATACATCGCTGCTTTTCTGTGCATGTGAACAACTATGGGGTGTTCTGCTGCGGTCCAAAGCTGTTATCGTGCTTGGCTTGACCAGTTCCATCAGTCATAGGGCCTGTTGTTCAGGTCCTGAGAATTTCCAAATCTAAGCTTGTAAAAAAAAAATAAAAAAAATAGGGTTTAGATGTTGACTGCAAGATTACAAAATCAATTGTGTCATTGCCTCAGAGTAGAAATGTGATAACGCTCAATGCTTTTAAAATTTCTCCCATACAAGTGTTCTCTTGCGTGGCCCCTAAGTTTGCATGGAATGGAATTTTTAAGAACCTATTATCAAGTGAATCACACCGATGATCGTTAAAGAGTACGAGTGATGCAAGATTTAAGGATGGAGCTGTAGACAGGGGCAAATCGCTTTAATAGAGTGATATCTCGGATTTTATTGTTTCATTATGGGGATGTTATTTGATTACCATTTATATATTTCTACTTCTATTTCCGGGCCAGTATATATATTCAAAAGCCTAGAAATTCAATTGGGCATTTGTCAATTGCCGAAGTCGGCCTGTGAGATTTTTTCCTCTCCATTCACATCATATGGGAATTCACTAGATGTGGGCTGCGGGAAAAAACGGAACTACTGATTCTTTCAATTTGTTTTATGTTAATTGGAAATTGAAAGGTCTTGCGGCTCCATTCGGACACACACGCAGCTTTACCGCCGCTTGCATCGGCGGTAAACTGGCGTTTTCCAGCTTTCCTCCACTCTGAGAGGAGGAAAACTGGAAATTGCAGCTTTACCGCCGCTCTCGTCGGCGGTAAAGTGGACCTTCCAGTTTTCCTCCGCTCTGAGAGGAGGAACAGGCAATTGCAGCTTTACCGCCGCTCCCATCGGCGGTAAAGTCGGTTTTCCAGTTTTCCTCCGCTCTGAGAGGAGGAAAACTGGAAATTGCACTTATGCTGCGGGTACATGTCTCGGAAATCATTCAATCCGATTTTTTAATCCTCTTTTCCCTTCTTTTGCTTGTTGTTGGGCCATGGGCCGGGGCGTAGTTCCACAAAATGAAGGATGGACATGTGTGAATAACAATTGGGTGAAATAATTTCAAATCACGACAAAACCACAATAAGTCGAATGTCTCTCGTAATTGCCCTTCACTTTACTTAACAAGCGAAGTAAGCTAACCAGAACCGTTACCTTAAAAAACCAGAGATCCCGGTATCTACGATTGAGAATATAAGTGAGACCGGCAAAATCTTCATTTCAACATGACAACCAGAAAGAAAACATCCTACACTCGCAAGCATTCCCTAGTAGTCGATACATCGCTGCTTTTCTGTGCATGTGAACAACTATGGGGTGTTCTGCTGCGGTCCAAAGCTGTTATCGTGCTTGGCTTGACCAGTTCCATCAGTCATAGGGCCTGTTGTTCAGGTCCTGAGAATTTCCAAATCTAAGCTTGTAAAAAAAAAATAAAAAAAATAGGGTTTAGATGTTGACTGCAAGATTACAAAATCAATTGTGTCATTGCCTCAGAGTAGAAATGTGATAACGCTCAATGCTTTTAAAATTTCTCCCATACAAGTGTTCTCTTGCGTGGCCCCTAAGTTTGCATGGAATGGAATTTTTAAGAACCTATTATCAAGTGAATCACACCGATGATCGTTAAAGAGTACGAGTGATGCAAGATTTAAGGATGGAGCTGTAGACAGGGGCAAATCGCTTTAATAGAGTGATATCTCGGATTTTATTGTTTCATTATGGGGATGTTATTTGATTACCATTTATATATTTCTACTTCTATTTCCGGGCCAGTATATGTATTCAAAAGCCGAGAAATTCAATTGGGCATTTGTCAATTGCCGAAGTCGGCCTGTGAGATTTTTTCCTCTCCATTCACATCATATGGGAGTTCACTAGATGTGGGCTGCGGGAAAAAACGGAACTACTGATTCTTTCAATTTGTTTTATGTTAATTGGAAATTGAAAGGTCTTGCGGCTCTATTCGGACACACACGCAGCTTTACCGCCGCTTGCATCGGCGGTAAACTGGCGTTTTCCAGTTTTCCTCCACTCTGAGAGGAGGAAAACTGGAAATTGCGGCTTTACCGCCGCTCTCGTCGGCGGTAAAGAGGACCTTCCAGTTTTCCTCCGCTCTGAGCGGAGGAAAACTGGCAATTGCAGCTTTACCGCCGCTCCCATCGGCGGTAAAGTCGGTTTTCCAGTTTTCCTCCGCTCTGAGAGGAGGAAAACTGGAAATTGCACTTATGCTGCGGGTACTTGTCTCGGAAATCATTCAATCCGATTTTTTAATCCTCTTTTCCCTTCTTTTGCTTGTTGTTGGGCCATGGGCCGGGGCGTAGTTCCACAAAATGAAGGATGGACATGTGTGAATAACAATTGGGTGAAATAATTTCAAATCACGACAAAACCACAATAAGTCGAATGTCTCTCGTAATTGCCCTTCACTTTACTTAACAAGCGAAGTAAGCTAACCAGAACCGTTACCTTAAAAAACCAGAGATCCCGGTATCTACGATTGAGAATATAAGTGAGACCGGCAAAATCTTCATTTCAACATGACAACCAGAAAGAAAACATCCTACACTCGCAAGCATTCCCTAGTAGTCGATACATCGCTGCTTTTCTGTGCATGTGAACAACTATGGGTGTTCTGCTGCGGTCCAAAGCTGTTATCGAGCTTGGCTTGACCAGTTCCATCAGTCCTAGGGCCTGTTGTTCAGGTCCTGAGAATTTCCAAATCTAAGCTTGTAAAAAAAAAATAAAAAAAATAGGGTTTAGATGTTGACTGCAAGATTACAAAATCAATTGTGTCATTGCCTCAGAGTAGAAATGTGATAACGCTCAATGCTTTTAAAATTTCTCCCATACAAGTGTTCTCTTGCGTGGCCCCTAAGTTTGCATGGAATGGAATTTTTAAGAACCTATTATCAAGTGAATCACACCGATGATCGTTAAAGAGTACGAGTGATGCAAGATTTAAGGATGGAGCTGTAGACAGGGGCAAATCGCTTTAAAAGAGTGATATCTCGGATTTTATTGTTTCATTATGGGGATGTTATTTGATGACCATTTATATATTTCTACTTCTATTTCCGGGCCAGTATATATATTCAAAAGCCGAGAAATTCAATTGGGCATTTGTCAATTGCCGAAGTCGGCCTGTGAGATTTTTTCCTCTCCATTCACATCATATGGGAGTTCACTAGATGTGGGCTGCGGGAAAAAACGGAACTACTGATTCTTTCAATTTGTTTTATGTTAATTGGAAATTGAAAGGTCACACGGCTCTATTCGGACACACACGCAGCTTTACCGCTGCTTGCATCGGCGGTAAACTGGCGTTTTCCAGTTTTCCTCCACTCTGAGAGGAGGAAAACTGGAAATTGCAGCTTTACCTCCGCTCTCGGCGGCGGTAAAGTGGACCTTCCAGTTTTCCTCCGCTCTGAGAGTCGGAAATTTGGCAATTGCAGCTTTACCGCCGCTTCCATCGGCGGTAAAGTCGGTTTTCCAGTTTTCCTCCGCTCTGAGAGGAGGAAAACTGGAAATTGCACTTATGCTGCGGGTACATGTCTCGGAAATCATTCAATCCGATTTTTTAATCCTCTTTTCCCTTCTTTTGCTTGTTGTTGGGCCATGGGCCGGGGCGTAGTTCCACAAAATGAAGGATGGACATGTGTGAATAACAATTGGGTGAAATAATTTCAAATCACGACAAAACCACAATAAGTCGAATGTCTCTCGTAATTGCCCTTCACTTTACTTAACAAACGAAGTAAGCTAACCAGAACCGTTACCTTAAAAAACGAGAGATCCCGGTATCTACGATTGAGAATATAAGTGAGACCGGCAAAATCTTCATTTCAACATGACAACCAGAAAGAAAACATCCTACACTCGCAAGCATTCCCTAGTAGTCGATACATCGCTGCTTTTCTGTGCATGTGAACAACTATGGGGTGTTCTGCTGCGGTCCAAAGCTGTTATCGAGCTTGGCTTGACCAGTTCCATCAGTCCTAGGGCCTGTTGTTCAGGTCCTGAGAATTTCCAAATCTAAGCTTGTAAAAAAAAAAAAAAAATAGGGTTTAGATGTTGATTGCAAGATTACAAAATCAATTGTGTCATTGCCTCAGAGTAGAAATGTGATAACGCTCAATGCTTTTAAAATTTCTCCCATACAAGTGTTCTCTTGCGTGGCCCCTAAGTTTGCATGGAATGGAATTTTTAAGAACCTATTATCAAGTGAATCACACCGATGATCGTTAAAGAGTACGAGTGATGCAAGATTTAAGGATGGAGCTGTAGACAGGGGCAAATCGCTTTAATAGAGTGATATCTCGGATTTTATTGTTTCATTATGGGGATGTTATTTGATGACCATTTATATATTTCTACTTCTATTTCCGGGCCTGTATATATATTCAAAAGCATAGAAATTCAATTGGGCATTTGTCAATTGCCGAAGTCGGCCTGTGAGATTTTTTCCTCTCCATTCACATCATATGGGAGTTCACTAGATGTGGGCTGCGGGAAAAAACGGAACTACTGATTCTTTCAATTTGTTTTATGTTAATTGGAAATTGAAAGGTCTCACGGCTCTATTCGGACACACACGCAGCTTTACCGCCGCTTGCATCGGCGGTAAACTGGCGTTTTCCAGTTTTCCTCCACTCTGAGAGGAGGAAAACTGGAAATTGCAGCTTTACCGCCGCTCTCGTCGGCGGTAAAGTCGGTTTTCCAGTTTTCCTCCGCTCTGAGAGGAGGAAAACTGGAAATTGCACTTATGCTGCGGGTACATGTCTCGGAAATCATTCAATCCGATTTTTTAATCCTCTTTTCCCTTCTTCTGCTTGTTGTTGGGCCATGGGCCGGGGCGTAGTTCCACAAAATGAAGGATGGACATATGTGAATAACAATTGGGTGAAATAATTTCAAATCACGACAAAACCACAATAAGTCGAATGTCTCTCGTAATTGCCCTTCACTTTACTTAACAAGCGAAGTAAGCTAACCAGAACCGTTACCTTAAAAAACCAGAGATCCCGGTATCTACGATTGAGAATATAAGTGAGACCGGCAAAATCTTCATTTCAACATGACAACCAGAAAGAAAACATCCTACACTCGCAAGCATTCCCTAGTAGTCGATACATCGCTGCTTTTCTGTGCATGTGAACAACTATGGGGTGTTCTGCTGCGGTCCAAAGCTGTTATCGAGCTTGGCTTGACCAGTTCCATCAGTCCTAGGGCCTGTTGTTCAGGTCCTGAGAATTTCCAAATCTAAGCTTGTAAAAAAAAAAAAAAAAAAAATAGGGTTTAGATGTTGATTGCAAGATTACAAAATCAATTGTGTCATTGCCTCAGAGTAGAAATGTGATAACGCTCAATGCTTTTAAAATTTCTCCCATACAAGTGTTCTCTTGCGTGGCCCCTAAGTTTGCATGGAATGGAATTTTTAAGAACCTATTATCAAGTGAATCACACCGATGATCGTTAAAGAGTACGAGTGATGCAAGATTTAAGGATGGAGCTGTAGACAGGGGCAAATCGCTTTAATAGAGTGATATCTCGGATTTTATTGTTTCATTATGGGGATGTTATTTGATTACCATTTATATATTTCTACTTCTATTTCCGGGCCAGTATATATATTCAAAAGCCTAGAAATTCAATTGGGCATTTGTCAATTGCCGAAGTCGGCCTGTGAGATTTTTTCCTCTCCATTCACATCATATGGGAGTTCACTAGATGTGGGCTGCGGGAAAAAACGGAACTACTGATTCTTTCAATTTGTTTTATGTTAATTGGAAATTGAAAGGTCTTGCGGCTCTATTCGGACACACACGCAGCTTTACCGCCGCTTGCATCGGCGGTAAACTGGCGTTTTCCAGTTTTCCTCCACTCTGAGAGGAGGAAAACTGGAAATTGCGGCTTTACCGCCGCTCTCGTCGGCGGTAAAGAGGACCTTCCAGTTTTCCTCCGCTCTGAGGGGAGGAAATGTGGCAATTGCAGCTTTACCGCCGCTCTCATCGGCGGTAAAGTCGGTTTTCCAGTTTTCCTCCGCTCTGAGAGGAGGAAAACTGGAAATTGCACTTATGCTGCGGGTACATGTCTCGGAAATCATTCAATCCGATTTTTTAATCCTCTTTTCCCTTCTTCTGCTTGTTGTTGGGCCATGGGCCGGGGCGTAGTTCCACAAAATGAAGGATGGACATGTGTGAATAACAATTGGGTGAAATAATTTCAAATCACGACAAAACCACAATAAGTCGAATGTCTCTCGTAATTGCCCTTCACTTTACTTATCAAGCGAAGTAAGCTAACCAGAACCGTTACCTTAAAAAACCAGAGATCCCGGTATCTACGATTGAGAATATAAGTGAGACCGGCAAAATCTTCATTTCAACATGACAACCAAAAAGAAAACATCCTACACTCGCAAGCATTCCCCAGTTGTCGATACATCGCTGCTTTTCTGTGCATGTGAACAACTATGGGGTGTTCTGCTGCGGTCCAAAGCTGTTATCGAGCTTGGCTTGACCAGTTCCATCAGTCCTAGGGCCTGTTGTTCAGGTCCTGAGAATTTCCAAATCTAAGCTTGTAAAAAAAAATAAAAAAAATAGGGTTTAGATGTTGATTGCAAGATTACAAAATCAATTGTGTCATTGCCTCAGAGTAGAAATGTGATAACGCTCAATGCTTTTAGAAATTCTCCCATACAAGTGTTCTCTTGCGTGGCCCCTAAGTTTGCATGGAATGGAATTTTTAAGAACCTATTATCAAGTGAATCACACCGATGATCGTTAAAGAGTACGAGTGATGCAAGATTTAAGGATGGAGCTGTAGACAGGGGCAAATCGCTTTAATAGAGTGATATCTCGGATTTTATTGTTTCATTATGGGGATGTTATTTGATGACCATTTATATATTTCTACTTCTATTTCCGGGCCAGTATATATATTCAAAAGCCCTGTAAATTCAAATGGGCATTTGTCAATTGCCGAAGTAGGCCTGTGAGATTTTTTCCTCTCCATTCACATCATATGGGAGTTCACTAGATGTGGGCTGCGGGAAAAAACGGAACTACTGATTCTTTCAATTTGTTTTATGTTAATTGGAAATTGAAAGGTCTTGCGGCTCTATTCGGACACACACGCAGCTTTACCGCCGCTTGCATCGGCGGTAAACTGGCGTTTTCAAGTTTTCCTCCACTCTGAGAGGAGGAAAACTGGAAATTGCAGCTTTACCGCCGCTCTCGTCGGCGGTAAAGTGGACCTTCCAGTTTTCCTCCGCTCTGAGAGGAGGAAATGTGGCAATTGCAGCTTTACCGCCGCTCCCATCGGCGGTAAAGTCGGTTTTCCAGTTTTCCTCCGCTCTGAGAGGAGGAAAACTGGAAATTGCACTTATGCTGCGGGTACATTTCTCGGAAATCATTCAATCCGATTTTTTAATCCTCTTTTCCCTTCTTCTGCTTGTTGTTGGGCCATGGGCCGGGGCGTAGTTCCACAAAATGAAGGATGGACATGTGTGAATAACAATTGGGTGAAATAATTTCAAATCACGACAAAACCACAATAAGTCGAATGTCTCTCGTAATTGCCCTTCACTTTACTTATCAAGCGAAGTAAGCTAACCAGAACCGTTACCTTAAAAAACCAGAGATCCCGGTATCTACGATTGAGAATATAAGTGAGACCGGCAAAATCTTCATTTCAACATGACAACCAAAAAGAAAACATCCTACACTCGCAAGCATTCCCTAGTAGTCGATACATCGCTGCTTTTCTGTGCATGTGAACAACTATGGGGTGTTCTGCTGCGGTCCAAAGCTGTTATCGAGCTTGGCTTGACCAGTTCCATCAGTCCTAGGGCCTGTTGTTCAGGTCCTGAGAATTTCCAAATCTAAGCTTGTAAAAAAAAAAAAAAAAAATAAGGTTTAGATGTTGATTGCAAGATTACAAAATCAATTGTGTCATTGCCTCAGAGTAGAAATGTGATAACGCTCAATGCTTTTAAAATTTCTCCCATACAAGTGTTCTCTTGCGTGGCCCCTAAGTTTGCATGGAATGGAATTTTTAAGAACCTATTATCAAGTGAATCACACCGATGATCGTTAAAGAGTACGAGTGATGCAAGATTTAAGGATAGAGCTGTAGACAGGGGCAAATCGCTTTAATAGAGTGATATCTCGGATTTTATTGTTTCATTATGGGGATGTTATTTGATGACCATTTATATATTTCTACTTCTATTTCCGGGCCAGTATATATATTCAAAAGCATAGAAATTCAATTGGGCATTTGTCAATTGCCGAAGTCGGCCTGTGAGATTTTTTCCTCTCCATTCACATCATATGGGAGTTCACTAGATGTGGGCTGCGGGAAAAAACGGAACTACTGATTCTTTCAATTTGTTTTATGTTAATTGGAAATTGAAAGGTCTCACGGCTCTATTCGGACACACACGCAGCTTTACCGCCGCTTGCATCGGCGGTAAACTGGCGTTTTCCAGTTTTCCTCCACTCTGAGAGGAGGAAAACTGGAAATTGCAGCTTTACCGCCGCTCTCGTCGGCGGTAAAGTCGGTTTTCCAGTTTTCCTCCGCTCTGAGAGGAGGAAAACTGGAAATTGCACTTATGCTGCGGGTACATGTCTCGGAAATCATTCAATCCGATTTTTTAATCCTCTTTTCCCTTCTTCTGCTTGTTGTTGGGCCATGGGCCGGGGCGTAGTTCCACAAAATGAAGGATGGACATATGTGAATAACAATTGGGTGAAATAATTTCAAATCACGACAAAACCACAATAAGTCGAATGTCTCTCGTAATTGCCCTTCACTTTACTTAACAAGCGAAGTAAGCTAACCAGAACCGTTACCTTAAAAAACCAGAGATCCCGGTATCTACGATTGAGAATATAAGTGAGACCGGCAAAATCTTCATTTCAACATGACAACCAGAAAGAAAACATCCTACACTCGCAAGCATTCCCTAGTAGTCGATACATCGCTGCTTTTCTGTGCATGTGAACAACTATGGGGTGTTCTGCTGCGGTCCAAAGCTGTTATCGAGCTTGGCTTGACCAGTTCCATCAGTCCTAGGGCCTGTTGTTCAGGTCCTGAGAATTTCCAAATCTAAGCTTGTAAAAAAAAAATAAAAAAAATAGGGTTTAGATGTTGATTGCAAGATTACAAAATCAATTGTGTCATTGCCTCAGAGTAGAAATGTGATAACGCTCAATGCTTTTAGAAATTCTCCCATACAAGTGTTCTCTTGCGTGGCCCCTAAGTTTGCATGGAATGGAATTTTTAAGAACCTATTATCAAGTGAATCACACCGATGATCGTTAAAGAGTACGAGTGATGCAAGATTTAAGGATGGAGCTGTAGACAGGGGCAAATCGCTTTAATAGAGTGATATCTCGGATTTTATTGTTTCATTATGGGGATGTTATTTGATGACCATTTATATATTTCTACTTCTATTTCCGGGCCAGTATATATATTCAAAAGCCTAGAAATTCAATTGGGCATTTGTCAATTGCCGAAGTCGGCCTGTGAGATTTTTTCCTCTCCATTCACATCATATGGGAGTTCACTAGATGTGGGCTGCGGGAAAAAACGGAACTACTGATTCTTTCAATTTGTTTTATGTTAATTGGAAATTGAAAGGTCTTGCGGCTCTATTCGGACACACACGCAGCTTTACCGCCGCTTGCATCGGCGGTAAACTGGCGTTTTCCAGCTTTCCTCCACTCTGAGAGGAGGAAATCTGGAAATTGCAGCTTTACCGCCGCTCTCGTCGGCGGTAAAGTGGACCTTCCAGTTTTCCTCCGCTCTGAGGGGAGGAAATGTGGCAATTGCAGCTTTACCGCCGCTCCCATCGGCGGTAAAGTCGGTTTTCCAGTTTTCCTCCGCTCTGAGAGGAGGAAAACTGGAAATTGCACTTATGCTGCGGGTACATGTCTCGGAAATCATTCAATCCGATTTTTTAATCCTCTTTTCCCTTCTTCTGCTTGTTGTTGGGCCATGGGCCGGGGCGTAGTTCCACAAAATGAAGGATGGACATGTGTGAATAACAATTGGGTGAAATAATTTCAAATCACGACAAAACCACAATAAGTCGAATGTCTCTCGTAATTGCCCTTCACTTTACTTATCAAGCGAAGTAAGCTAACCAGAACCGTTACCTTAAAAAACCAGAGATCCCGGTATCTACGATTGAGAATATAAGTGAGACCGGCAAAATCTTCATTTCAACATGACAACCAAAAAGAAAACATCCTACACTCGCAAGCATTCCCCAGTAGTCGATACATCGCTGCTTTTCTGTGCATGTGAACAACTATGGGGTGTTCTGCTGCGGTCCAAAGCTGTTATCGAGCTTGGCTTGACCAGTTCCATCAGTCCTAGGGCCTGTTGTTCAGGTCCTGAGAATTTCCAAATCTAAGCTTGTAAAAAAAAATAAAAAAAATAGGGTTTAGATGTTGATTGCAAGATTACAAAATCAATTGTGTCATTGCCTCAGAGTAGAAATGTGATAACGCTCAATGCTTTTAGAATTTCTCCCATACAAGTGTTCTCTTGCGTGGCCCCTAAGTTTGCATGGAATGGAATTTTTAAGAACCTATTATCAAGTGAATCACACCGATGATCGTTAAAGAGTACGAGTGATGCAAGATTTAAGGATGGAGCTGTAGACAGGGGCAAATCGCTTTAATAGAGTGATATCTCGGATTTTATTGTTTCATTATGGGGATGTTATTTGATGACCATTTATATATTTCTACTTCTATTTCCGGGCCAGTATATATATTCAAAAGCCTAGAAATTCAATTGGGCATTTGTCAATTGCCGAAGTAGGCCTGTGAGATTTTTTCCTCTCCATTCACATCATATGGGAGTTCACTAGATGTGGGCTGCGGGAAAAAACGGAACTACTGATTCTTTCAATTTGTTTTATGTTAATTGGAAATTGAAAGGTCTTGCGGCTCTATTCGGACACACACGCAGCTTTACCGCCGCTTGCATCGGCGGTAAACTGGCGTTTTCCAGTTTTCCTCCACTCTGAAATTGCAGCTTTACCGCCGCTCTCGTCGGCGGTAAAGTGGACCTTCCAGTTTTCCTCCGCTCTGAGAGGAGGAAATGTGGCAATTGCAGCTTTACCGCCGCTCCCATCGGCGGTAAAGTCGGTTTTCCAGTTTTCCTCCGCTCTGAGAGGAGGAAAACTGGAAATTGCACTTATGCTGCGGGTACATGTCTCGGAAATCATTCAATCCGATTTTTTAATCCTCTTTTCCCTTCTTCTGCTTGTTGTTGGGCCATGGGCCGGGGCGTAGTTCCACAAAATGAAGGATGGACATGTGTGAATAACAATTGGGTGAAATAATTTCAAATCACGACAAAACCACAATAAGTCGAATGTCTCTCGTAATTGCCCTTCACTTTACATAACAAGCGAAGTAAGCTAACCAGAACCGTTACCTTAAAAAACCAGAGATCCCGGTATCTACGATTGAGAATATAAGTGAGACCGGCAAAATCTTCATTTCAACATGACAACCAAAAAGAAAACATCCTACACTCGCAAGCATTCCCTAGTAGTCGATACATCGCTGCTTTTCTGTGCATGTGAACAACTGTGGGGTGTTCTGCTGCGGTCCAAAGCTGTTATCGAGCTTGGCTTGACCAGTTCCATCAGTTCTAGGGCCTGTTGTTCAGGTCCTGAGAATTTCCAAATCTAAGCTTGTAAAAAAAAAAAAAAAAAATAGGGTTTAGATGTTGATTGCAAGATTACAAAATCAATTGTGTCATTGCCTCAGAGTAGAAATGTGATAACGCTCAATGCTTTTAAAATTTCTCCCATACAAGTGTTCTCTTGCGTGGCCCCTAAGTTTGCATGGAATGGAATTTTTAAGAACCTATTATCAAGTGAATCACACCGATGATCGTTAAAGAGTACGAGTGATGCAAGATTTAAGGATAGAGCTGTAGACAGGGGCAAATCGCTTTAATAGAGTGATATCTCGGATTTTATTGTTTCATTATGGGGATGTTATTTGATGACCATTTATATATTTCTACTTCTATTTCCGGGCCAGTATATATATTCAAAAGCATAGAAATTCAATTGGGCATTTGTCAATTGCCGAAGTCGGCCTGTGAGATTTTTTCCTCTCCATTCACATCATATGGGAGTTCACTAGATGTGGGCTGCGGGAAAAAACGGAACTACTGATTCTTTCAATTTGTTTTATGTTAATTGGAAATTGAAAGGTCTCACGGCTCTATTCGGACACACACGCAGCTTTACCGCCGCTTGCATCGGCGGTAAACTGGCGTTTTCCAGTTTTCCTCCACTCTGAGAGGAGGAAAACTGGAAATTGCAGCTTTACCGCCGCTCTCGTCGGCGGTAAAGTCGGTTTTCCAGTTTTCCTCCGCTCTGAGAGGAGGAAAACTGGAAATTGCACTTATGCTGCGGGTACATGTCTCGGAAATCATTCAATCCGATTTTTTAATCCTCTTTTCCCTTATTCTGCTTGTTGTTGGGCCATGGGCCGGGGCGTAGTTCCACAAAATGAAGGATGGACATGTGTGAATAACAATTGGGTGAAATAATTTCAAATCACGACAAAACCACAATAAGTCGAATGTCTCTCGTAATTGCCCTTCACTTTACTTAACAAGCGAAGTAAGCTAACCAGAACCGTTACCTTAAAAAACCAGAGATCCCGGTATCTACGATTGAGAATATAAGTGAGACCGGCAAAATCTTCATTTCAACATGACAACCAGAAAGAAAACATCCTACACTCGCAAGCATTCCCTAGTAGTCGATACATCGCTGCTTTTCTGTGCATGTGAACAACTATGGGGTGTTCTGCTGCGGTCCAAAGCTGTTATCGAGCTTGGCTTGACCAGTTCCATCAGTCCTAGGGCCTGTTGTTCAGGTCCTGAGAATTTCCAAATCTAAGCTTGTAAAAAAAAAAAAAAAAAATAGGGTTTAGATGTTGATTGCAAGATTACAAAATCAATTGTGTCATTGCCTCAGAGTAGAAATGTGATAACGCTCAATGCTTTTAAAATTTCTCCCATACAAGTGTTCTCTTGCGTGGCCCCTAAGTTTGCATGGAATGGAATTTTTAAGAACCTATTATCAAGTGAATCACACCGATGATCGTTAAAGAGTACGAGTGATGCAAGATTTAAGGATAGAGCTGTAGACAGGGGCAAATCGCTTTAATAGAGTGATATCTCGGATTTTATTGTTTCATTATGGGGATGTTATTTGATGACCATTTATATATTTCTACTTCTATTTCCGGGCCAGTATATATATTCAAAAGCATAGAAATTCAATTGGGCATTTGTCAATTGCCGAAGTCGGCCTGTGAGATTTTTTCCTCTCCATTCACATCATATGGGAGTTCACTAGATGTGGGCTGCGGGAAAAAACAGAACTACTGATTCTTTCAATTTGTTTTATGTTAATTGGAAATTGAAAGGTCTCACGGCTCTATTCGGACACACACGCAGCTTTACCGCCGCTTGCATCGGCGGTAAACTGGCGTTTTCCAGTTTTCCTCCACTCTGAGAGGAGGAAAACTGGAAATTGCAGCTTTACCGCCGCTCTCGTCGGCGGTAAAGTCGGTTTTCCAGTTTTCCTCCGCTCTGAGAGGAGGAAAACTGGAAATTGCACTTATGCTGCGGGTACATGTCTCGGAAATCATTCAATCCGATTTTTTAATCCTCTTTTCCCTTCTTCTGCTTGTTGTTGGGCCATGGGCCGGGGCGTAGTTCCACAAAATGAAGGATGGACATATGTGAATAACAATTGGGTGAAATAATTTCAAATCACGACAAAACCACAATAAGTCGAATGTCTCTCGTAATTGCCCTTCACTTTACTTAACAAGCGAAGTAAGCTAACCAGAACCGTTACCTTAAAAAACCAGAGATCCCGGTATCTACGATTGAGAATATAAGTGAGACCGGCAAAATCTTCATTTCAACATGACAACCAGAAAGAAAACATCCTACACTCGCAAGCATTCCCCAGTAGTCGATACATCGCTGCTTTTCTGTGCATGTGAACAACTATGGGGTGTTCTGCTGCGGTCCAAAGCTGTTATCGAGCTTGGCTTGACCAGTTCCATCAGTCCTAGGGCCTGTTGTTCAGGTCCTGAGAATTTCCAAATCTAAGCTTGTAAAAAAAAAAAAAAAAAATAGGGTTTAGATGTTGATTGCAAGATTACAAAATCAATTGTGTCATTGCCTCAGAGTAGAAATGTGATAACGCTCAATGCTTTTAAAATTTCTCCCATACAAGTGTTCTCTTGCGTGGCCCCTAAGTTTGCATGGAATGGAATTTTTAAGAACCTATTATCAAGTGAATCACACCGATGATCGTTAAAGAGTACGAGTGATGCAAGATTTAAGGATGGAGCTGTAGACAGGGGCAAATCGCTTTAATAGAGTGATATCTCGGATTTTATTGTTTCATTATGGGGATGTTATTTGATGACCATTTATATATTTCTACTTCTATTTCCGGGCCAGTATATATATTCAAAAGCCTAGAAATTCAATTGGGCATTTGTCAATTGCCGAAGTCGGCCTGTGAGATTTTTTCCTCTCCATTCACATCATATGGGAGTTCACTAGATGTGGGCTGCGGGAAAAAACGGAACTACTGATTCTTTCAATTTGTTTTATGTTAATTGGAAATTGAAAGGTCTTGCGGCTCTATTCGGACACACACGCAGCTTTACCGCCGCTTGCATCGGCGGTAAACTGGCGTTTTCCAGCTTTCCTCCACTCTGAGAGGAGGAAAACTGGAAATTGCAGCTTTACCGCCGCTCTCGTCGGCGGTAAAGTGGACCTTCCAGCTTTCCTCCGCTCTGAGGGGAGGAAATGTGGCAATTGCAGCTTTACCGCCGCTCCCATCGGCGGTAAAGTCGGTTTTCCAGTTTTCCTCCGCTCTGAGAGGAGGAAAACTGGAAATTGCACTTATGCTGCGGGTACATGTCTCGGAAATCATTCAATCCGATTTTTTAATCCTCTTTTCCCTTCTTCTGCTTGTTGTTGGGCCATGGGCCGGGGCGTAGTTCCACAAAATGAAGGATGGACATGTGTGAATAACAATTGGGTGAAATAATTTCAAATCACGACAAAACCACAATAAGTCGAATGTCTCTCGTAATTGCCCTTCACTTTACTTATCAAGCGAAGTAAGCTAACCAGAACC
Source organism: Persea americana (assembly GCA_029852735.1). Classification (NCBI taxonomy): domain Eukaryota; kingdom Viridiplantae; phylum Streptophyta; class Magnoliopsida; order Laurales; family Lauraceae; genus Persea; species Persea americana. Next base: position 8,296,443 of record CM056812.1, read on the forward strand.
GTTACCTTAAAAAACCAGAGATCCCGGTATCTACGATTGAGAATATAAGTGAGACCGGCAAAATCGTCATTTCAACATGACAACCAAAAAGAAAACATCCTACACTCGCAAGCATTCCCCAGTAGTCGATACATCGCTGCTTTTCTGTGCATGTGAACAACTATGGGGTGTTCTGCTGCGGTCCAAAGCTGTTATCGAGCTTGGCTTGACCAGTTCCATCAGTCCTAGGGCCTGTTGTTCAGGTCCTGAGAATTTCCAAATCTAAGCTTGTAAAAAAAAAAAAAAAAAATAGGGTTTAGATGTTGATTGCAAGATTACAAAATCAATTGTGTCATTGCCTCAGAGTAGAAATGTGATAACGCTCAATGCTTTTAGAATTTCTCCCATACAAGTGTTCTCTTGCGTGGCCCCTAAGTTTGCATGGAATGGAATTTTTAAGAACCTATTATCAAGTGAATCACACCGATGATCGTTAAAGAGTACGAGTGATGCAAGATTTAAGGATGGAGCTGTAGACAGGGGCAAATCGCTTTAATAGAGTGATATCTCGGATTTTATTGTTTCATTATGGGGATGTTATTTGATGACCATTTATATATTTCTACTTCTATTTCCGGGCCAGTATATATATTCAAAAGCCTAGAAATTCAATTGGGCATTTGTCAATTGCCGAAGTCGGCCTGTGAGATTTTTTCCTCTCCATTCACATCATATGGGAGTTCACTAGATGTGGGCTGCGGGAAAAAACGGAACTACTGATTCTTTCAATTTGTTTTATGTTAATTGGAAATTGAAAGGTCTTGCGGCTCTATTCGGACACACACGCAGCTTTACCGCCGCTTGCATCGGCGGTAAACTGGCGTTTTCCAGCTTTCCTCCACTCTGAGAGGAGGAAAACTGGAAATTGCAGCTTTACCGCCGCTCTCGTCGGCGGTAAAGTGGACCTTCCAGTTTTCCTCCGCTCTGAGGGGAGGAAATGTGGCAATTGCAGCTTTACCGCCGCTCCCATCGGCGGTAAAGTCGGTTTTCCAGTTTTCCTCCGCTCTGAGAGGAGGAAAACTGGAAATTGCACTTATGCTGCGGGTACATGTCTCGGAAATCATTCAATCCGATTTTTTAATCCTCTTTTCCCTTCTTCTGCTTGTTGTTGGGCCATGGGCCGGGGCGTAGTTCCACAAAATGAAGGATGGACATGTGTGAATAACAATTGGGTGAAATAATTTCAAATCACGACAAAACCACAATAAGTCGAATGTCTCTCGTAATTGCCCTTCACTTTACTTATCAAGCGAAGTAAGCTAACCAGAACCGTTACCTTAAAAAACCAGAGATCCCGGTATCTACGATTGAGAATATAAGTGAGACCGGCAAAATCTTCATTTCAACATGACAACCAAAAAGAAAACATCCTACACTCGCAAGCATTCCCCAGTAGTCGATACATCGCTGCTTTTCTGTGCATGTGAACAACTATGGGGTGTTCTGCTGCGGTCCAAAGCTGTTATCGAGCTTGGCTTGACCAGTTCCATCAGTCCTAGGGCCTGTTGTTCAGGTCCTGAGAATTTCCAAATCTAAGCTTGTAAAAAAAAATAAAAAAAATAGGGTTTAGATGTTGATTGCAAGATTACAAAATCAATTGTGTCATTGCCTCAGAGTAGAAATGTGATAACGCTCAATGCTTTTAGAATTTCTCCCATACAAGTGTTCTCTTGCGTGGCCCCTAAGTTTGCATGGAATGGAATTTTTAAGAACCTATTATCAAGTGAATCACACCGATGATCGTTAAAGAGTACGAGTGATGCAAGATTTAAGGATGGAGCTGTAGACAGGGGCAAATCGCTTTAATAGAGTGATATCTCGGATTTTATTGTTTCATTATGGGGATGTTATTTGATGACCATTTATATATTTCTACTTCTATTTCCGGGCCAGTATATATATTCAAAAGCCTAGAAATTCAATTGGGCATTTGTCAATTGCCGAAGTAGGCCTGTGAGATTTTTTCCTCTCCATTCACATCATATGGGAGTTCACTAGATGTGGGCTGCGGGAAAAAACGGAACTACTGATTCTTTCAATTTGTTTTATGTTAATTGGAAATTGAAAGGTCTTGCGGCTCTATTCGGACACACACGCAGCTTTACCGCCGCTTGCATCGGCGGTAAACTGGCGTTTTCCAGTTTTCCTCCACTCTGAAATTGCAGCTTTACCGCCGCTCTCGTCGGCGGTAAAGTGGACCTTCCAGTTTTCCTCCGCTCTGAGAGGAGGAAATGTGGCAATTGCAGCTTTACCGCCGCTCCCATCGGCGGTAAAGTCGGTTTTCCAGTTTTCCTCCGCTCTGAGAGGAGGAAAACTGGAAATTGCACTTATGCTGCGGGTACATGTCTCGGAAATCATTCAATCCGATTTTTTAATCCTCTTTTCCCTTCTTCTGCTTGTTGTTGGGCCATGGGCCGGGGCGTAGTTCCACAAAATGAAGGATGGACATGTGTGAATAACAATTGGGTGAAATAATTTCAAATCACGACAAAACCACAATAAGTCGAATGTCTCTCGTAATTGCCCTTCACTTTACATAACAAGCGAAGTAAGCTAACCAGAACCGTTACCTTAAAAAACCAGAGATCCCGGTATCTACGATTGAGAATATAAGTGAGACCGGCAAAATCTTCATTTCAACATGACAACCAAAAAGAAAACATCCTACACTCGCAAGCATTCCCCAGTAGTCGATACATCGCTGCTTTTCTGTGCATGTGAACAACTGTGGGGTGTTCTGCTGCGGTCCAAAGCTGTTATCGAGCTTGGCTTGACCAGTTCCATCAGTCCTAGGGCCTGTTGTTCAGGTCCTGAGAATTTCCAAATCTAAGCTTGTAAAAAAAAAAAAAAAAAATAGGGTTTAGATGTTGATTGCAAGATTACAAAATCAATTGTGTCATTGCCTCAGAGTAGAAATGTGATAACGCTCAATGCTTTTAGAATTTCTCCCATACAAGTGTTCTCTTGCGTGGCCCCTAAGTTTGCATGGAATGGAATTTTTAAGAACCTATTATCAAGTGAATCACACCGATGATCGTTAAAGAGTACGAGTGATGCAAGATTTAAGGATGGAGCTGTAGACAGGGGCAAATCGCTTTAATAGAGTGATATCTCGGATTTTATTGTTTCATTATGGGGATGTTATTTGATGACCATTTATATATTTCTACTTCTATTTCCGGGCCAGTATATATATTCAAAAGCCTAGAAATTCAATTGGGCATTTGTCAATTGCCGAAGTCGGCCTGTGAGATTTTTTCCTCTCCATTCACATCATATGGGAGTTCACTAGATGTGGGCTGCGGGAAAAAACGGAACTACTGATTCTTTCAATTTGTTTTATGTTAATTGGAAATTGAAAGGTCTTGCGGCTCTATTCGGACACACACGCAGCTTTACCGCCGCTTGCATCGGCGGTAAACTGGCGTTTTCCAGCTTTCCTCCACTCTGAGAGGAGGAAAACTGGAAATTGCAGCTTTACCGCCGCTCTCGTCGGCGGTAAAGCGGACCTTCCAGTTTTCCTCCGCTCTGAGGGGAGGAAATGTGGCAATTGCAGCTTTACCGCCGCTCCCATCGGCGGTAAAGTCGGTTTTCCAGTTTTCCTCCGCTCTGAGAGGAGGAAAACTGGAAATTGCACTTATGCTGCGGGTACATGTCTCGGAAATCATTCAATCCGATTTTTTAATCCTCTTTTCCCTTCTTCTGCTTGTTGTTGGGCCATGGGCCGGGGCGTAGTTCCACAAAATGAAGGATGGACATGTGTGAATAACAATTGGGTGAAATAATTTCAAATCACGACAAAACCACAATAAGTCGAATGTCTCTCGTAATTGCCCTTCACTTTACTTAACAAGCGAAGTAAGCTAACCAGAACCGTTACCTTAAAAAACCAGAGATCCCGGTATCTACGATTGAGAATATAAGTGAGACCGGCAAAATCTTCATTTCAACATGACAACCAAAAAGAAAACATCCTACACTCGCAAGCATTCCCTAGTAGTCGATACATCGCTGCTTTTCTGTGCATGTGAACAACTGTGGGGTGTTCTGCTGCGGTCCAAAGCTGTTATCGAGCTTGGCTTGACCAGTTCCATCAGTCCTAGGGCCTGTTGTTCAGGTCCTGAGAATTTCCAAATCTAAGCTTGTAAAAAAAAAAAAAAAAATAGGGTTTAGATGTTGATTGCAAGATTACAAAATCAATTGTGTCATTGCCTCAGAGTAGAAATGTGATAACGCTCAATGCTTTTAAAATTTCTCCCATACAAGTGTTCTCTTGCGTGGCCCCTAAGTTTGCATGCAATGGAATTTTTAAGAACCTATTATCAAGTGAATCACACCGATGATCGTTAAAGAGTACGAGTGATGCAAGATTTAAGGATCGAGCTGTAGACAGGGGCAAATCGCTTTAATAGAGTGATATCTCAGATTTTATTGTTTCATTATGGGGATGTTATTTGATGACCATTTATATATTTCTACTTCTATTTCCGGGCCAGTATATATATTCAAAAGCCTAGAAATTCAATTGGGCATTTGTCAATTGCCGAAGTCGGCCTGTGAGATTTTTTCCTCTCCATTCACATCATATGGGAGTTCACTAGATGTGGGCTGCGGGAAAAAATGGAACTACTGATTCTTTCAATTTGTTTTATGTTAATTGGAAATTGAAAGGTCTCACGACTCTATTCGGACACACACGCAGCTTTACCGCCGCTTGCATCGGCGGTAAACTGGCGTTTTCCAGTTTTCCTCCACTCTGAGAGGAGGAAAACTGGAAATTGCACTTATGCTGCGGGTACATGTCTCGGAAATCATTCAATCCGATTTTTTAATCCTCTTTTCCCTTCTTCTGCTTGTTGTTGGGCCATGGGCCGGGGCGTAGTTCCACAAAATGAAGGATGGACATGTGTGAATAACAATTGGGTGAAATAATTTCAAATCACGACAAAACCACAATAAGTCGAATGTCTCTCGTAATTGCCCTTCACTTTACTTAACAAGCGAAGTAAGCTAACCAGAACCGTTACCTTAAAAAACCAGAGATCCCGGTATCTACGATTGAGAATATAAGTGAGACCGGCAAAATCTTCATTTCAACATGACAACCAGAAAGAAAACATCCTACACTCGCAAGCATTCCCTAGTAGTCGATACATCGCTGCTTTTCTGTGCATGTGAACAACTCTGGGGTGTTCTGCTGCGGTCCAAAGCTGTTATCGAGCTTGGCTTGACCAGTTCCATCAGTCCTAGGGCCTGTTGTTCAGGTCCTGAGAATTTCCAAATCTAAGCTTGTAAAAAAAAAAAAAAAAAATAGGGTTTAGATGTTGATTGCAAGATTACAAAATCAATTGTGTCATTGCCTCAGAGTAGAAATGTGATAACGCTCAATGCTTTTAAAATTTCTCCCATACAAGTGTTCTCTTGCGTGGCCCCTAAGTTTGCATGGAATGGAATTTTTAAGAACCTATTATCAAGTGAATCACACCGATGATCGTTAAAGAGTACGAGTGATGCAAGATTTAAGGATGGAGCTGTAGACAGGGGCAAATCGCTTTAATAGAGTGATATCTCGGATTTTATTGTTTCATTATGGGGATGTTATTTGATGACCATTTATATATTTCTACTTCTATTTCCGGGCCAGTATATATATTCAAAAGCCTAGAAATTCAATTGGGCATTTGTCAATTGCCGAAGTAGGCCTGTGAGATTTTTTCCTCTCCATTCACATCATATGGGAGTTCACTAGATGTGGGCTGCGGGAAAAAACGGAACTACTGATTCTTTCAATTTGTTTTATGTTAATTGGAAATTGAAAGGTCTTGCGGCTCTATTCGGACACACACGCAGCTTTACCGCCGCTTGCATCGGCGGTAAACTGGCGTTTTCCAGTTTTCCTCCACTCTGAGAGGAGGAAAACTGGAAATTGCAGCTTTACCGCCGCTCTCGTCGGCGGTAAAGTGGACCTTCCAGTTTTCCTCCGCTCTGAGAGGAGGAAATGTGGCAATTGCAGCTTTACCGCCGCTCCCATCGGCGGTAAAGTCGGTTTTCCAGTTTTCCTCCGCTCTGAGAGGAGGAAAACTGGAAATTGCACTTATGCTGCGGGTACATGTCTCGGAAATCATTCAATCCGATTTTTTAATCCTCTTTTCCCTTCTTCTGCTTGTTGTTGGGCCATGGGCCGGGGCGTAGTTCCACAAAATGAAGGATGGACATGTGTGAATAACAATTGGGTGAAATAATTTCAAATCACGACAAAACCACAATAAGTCGAATGTCTCTCGTAATTGCCCTTCACTTTACTTAACAAGCGAAGTAAGCTAACCAGAACCGTTACCTTAAAAAACCAGAGATCCCGGTATCTACGATTGAGAATATAAGTGAGACCGGCAAAATCTTCATTTCAACATGACAACCAAAAAGAAAACATCCTACACTCGCAAGCATTCCCTAGTAGTCGATACATCGCTGCTTTTCTGTGCATGTGAACAACTGTGGGGTGTTCTGCTGCGGTCCAAAGCTGTTATCGAGCTTGGCTTGACCAGTTCCATCAGTCCTAGGGCCTGTTGTTCAGGTCCTGAGAATTTCCAAATCTAAGCTTGTAAAAAAAAAAAAAAAAATAGGGTTTAGATGTTGATTGCAAGATTACAAAATCAATTGTGTCATTGCCTCAGAGTAGAAATGTGATAACGCTCAATGCTTTTAAAATTTCTCCCATACAAGTGTTCTCTTGCGTGGCCCCTAAGTTTGCATGCAATGGAATTTTTAAGAACCTATTATCAAGTGAATCACACCGATGATCGTTAAAGAGTACGAGTGATGCAAGATTTAAGGATCGAGCTGTAGACAGGGGCAAATCGCTTTAATAGAGTGATATCTCAGATTTTATTGTTTCATTATGGGGATGTTATTTGATGACCATTTATATATTTCTACTTCTATTTCCGGGCCAGTATATATATTCAAAAGCCTAGAAATTCAATTGGGCATTTGTCAATTGCCGAAGTCGGCCTGTGAGATTTTTTCCTCTCCATTCACATCATATGGGAGTTCACTAGATGTGGGCTGCGGGAAAAAATGGAACTACTGATTCTTTCAATTTGTTTTATGTTAATTGGAAATTGAAAGGTCTCACGACTCTATTCGGACACACACGCAGCTTTACCGCCGCTTGCATCGGCGGTAAACTGGCGTTTTCCAGTTTTCCTCCACTCTGAGAGGAGGAAAACTGGAAATTGCACTTATGCTGCGGGTACATGTCTCGGAAATCATTCAATCCGATTTTTTAATCCTCTTTTCCCTTCTTCTGCTTGTTGTTGGGCCATGGGCCGGGGCGTAGTTCCACAAAATGAAGGATGGACATGTGTGAATAACAATTGGGTGAAATAATTTCAAATCACGACAAAACCACAATAAGTCGAATGTCTCTCGTAATTGCCCTTCACTTTACTTAACAAGCGAAGTAAGCTAACCAGAACCGTTACCTTAAAAAACCAGAGATCCCGGTATCTACGATTGAGAATATAAGTGAGACCGGCAAAATCTTCATTTCAACATGACAACCAGAAAGAAAACATCCTACACTCGCAAGCATTCCCTAGTAGTCGATACATCGCTGCTTTTCTGTGCATGTGAACAACTCTGGGGTGTTCTGCTGCGGTCCAAAGCTGTTATCGAGCTTGGCTTGACCAGTTCCATCAGTCCTAGGGCCTGTTGTTCAGGTCCTGAGAATTTCCAAATCTAAGCTTGTAAAAAAAAAAAAAAAAAATAGGGTTTAGATGTTGATTGCAAGATTACAAAATCAATTGTGTCATTGCCTCAGAGTAGAAATGTGATAACGCTCAATGCTTTTAAAATTTCTCCCATACAAGTGTTCTCTTGCGTGGCCCCTAAGTTTGCATGGAATGGAATTTTTAAGAACCTATTATCAAGTGAATCACACCGATGATCGTTAAAGAGTACGAGTGATGCAAGATTTAAGGATGGAGCTGTAGACAGGGGCAAATCGCTTTAATAGAGTGATATCTCGGATTTTATTGTTTCATTATGGGGATGTTATTTGATGACCATTTATATATTTCTACTTCTATTTCCGGGCCAGTATATATATTCAAAAGCCTAGAAATTCAATTGGGCATTTGTCAATTGCCGAAGTAGGCCTGTGAGATTTTTTCCTCTCCATTCACATCATATGGGAGTTCACTAGATGTGGGCTGCGGGAAAAAACGGAACTACTGATTCTTTCAATTTGTTTTATGTTAATTGGAAATTGAAAGGTCTTGCGGCTCTATTCGGACACACACGCAGCTTTACCGCCGCTTGCATCGGCGGTAAACTGGCGTTTTCCAGTTTTCCTCCACTCTGAGAGGAGGAAAACTGGAAATTGCAGCTTTACCGCCGCTCTCGTCGGCGGTAAAGTGGACCTTCCAGTTTTCCTCCGCTCTGAGAGGAGGAAATGTGGCAATTGCAGCTTTACCGCCGCTCCCATCGGCGGTAAAGTCGGTTTTCCAGTTTTCCTCCGCTCTGAGAGGAGGAAAACTGGAAATTGCACTTATGCTGCGGGTACATGTCTCGGAAATCATTCAATCCGATTTTTTAATCCTCTTTTCCCTTCTTCTGCTTGTTGTTGGGCCATGGGCCGGGGCGTAGTTCCACAAAATGAAGGATGGACATGTGTGAATAACAATTGGGTGAAATAATTTCAAATCACGACAAAACCACAATAAGTCGAATGTCTCTCGTAATTGCCCTTCACTTTACTTAACAAGCTAATAAGCTAACCAGAACCGTTACCTTAAAAAACCAGAGATCCCGGTATCTACGATTGAGAATATAAGTGAGACCGGCAAAATCTTCATTTCAACATGACAACCAGAAAGAAAACATCCTACACTCGCAAGCATTCCCTAGTAGTCGATACATCGCTGCTTTTCTGTGCATGTGAACAACTATGGGGTGTTCTGCTGCGGTCCAAAGCTGTTATCGAGCTTGGCTTGACCAGTTCCATCAGTCCTAGGGCCTGTTGTTCAGGTCCTGAGAATTTCCAAATCTAAGCTTGTAAAAAAAAAAAAAAAAAAATAGGGTTTAGATGTTGATTGCAAGATTACAAAATCAATTGTGTCATTGCCTCAGAGTAGAAATGTGATAACGCTCAATGCTTTTAAAATTTCTCCCATACAAGTGTTCTCTTGCGTGGCCCCTAAGTTTGCATGGAATGGAATTTTTAAGAACCTATTATCAAGTGAATCACACCGATGATCGTTAAAGAATACGAGTGATGCAAGATTTAAGGATGGAGCTGTAGACAGGGGCAAATCGCTTTAATAGAGTGATATCTCGGATTTTATTGTTTCATTATGGGGATGTTATTTGATGACCATTTATATATTTCTACTTCTATTTCCGGGCCAGTATATATATTCAAAAGCCTAGAAATTCAATTGGGCATTTGTCAATTGCCGAAGTCGGCCTGTGAGATTTTTTCCTCTCCATTCACATCATATGGGAGTTCACTAGATGTGGGCTGCGGGAAAAAACGGAACTACTGATTCTTTCAATTTGTTTTATGTTAATTGGAAATTGAAAGGTCTTGCGGCTCTATTCGGACACACACGCAGCTTTACCGCCGCTTGCATCGGCGGTAAACTGGCGTTTTCCAGCTTTCCTCCACTCTGAGAGGAGGAAAACTGGAAATTGCAGCTTTACCGCCGCTCTCGTCGGCAGTAAAGTGGACCTTCCAGTTTTCCTCCGCTCTGAGGGGAGGAAATGTGGCAATTGCAGCTTTACCGCCGCTCCCATCGGCGGTAAAGTCGGTTTTCCAGTTTTCCTCCGCTCTGAGAGGAGGAAAACTGGAAATTGCACTTATGCTGCGGGTACATGTCTCGGAAATCATTCAATCCGATTTTTTAATCCTCTTTTCCCTTCTTCTGCTTGTTGTTGGGCCATGGGCCGGGGCGTAGTTCCACAAAATGAAGGATGGACATGTGTGAATAACAATTGGGTGAAATAATTTCAAATCACGACAAAACCACAATAAGTCGAATGTCTCTCGTAATTGCCCTTCACTTTACTTATCAAGCGAAGTAAGCTAACCAGAACCGTTACCTTAAAAAACCAGAGATCCCGGTATCTACGATTGAGAATATAAGTGAGACCGGCAAAATCTTCATTTCAACATGACAACCAAAAAGAAAACATCCTACACTCGCAAGCATTCCCTAGTAGTCGATACATCGCTGCTTTTCTGTGCATGTGAACAACTATGGGGTGTTCTGCTGCGGTCCAAAGCTGTTATCGAGCTTGGCTTGACCAGTTCCATCAGTCCTAGGGCCTGTTGTTCAGGTCCTGAGAATTTCCAAATCTAAGCTTGTAAAAAAAAAAAAAAAAATAGGGTTTAGATGTTGATTGCAAGATTACAAAATCAATTGTGTCATTGCCTCAGAGTAGAAATGTGATAATGCTCAATGCTTTTAGAATTTCTCCCATACAAGTGTTCTCTTGCGTGGCCCCTAAGTTTGCATGGAATGGAATTTTTAAGAACCTATTATCAAGTGAATCACACCGATGATCGTTAAAGAGTACGAGTGATGCAAGATTTAAGGATGGAGCTGTAGACAGGGGCAAATCGCTTTAATAGAGTGATATCTCGGATTTTATTGTTTCATTATGGGGATGTTATTTGATGACCATTTATATATTTCTACTTCTATTTCCGGGCCAGTATATATATTCAAAAGCCTAGAAATTCAATTGGGCATTTGTCAATTGCCGAAGTAGGCCTATGAGATTTTTTCCTCTCCATTCACATCATATGGGAGTTCACTAGATGTGGGCTGCGGGAAAAAACGGAACTACTGATTCTTTCAATTTGTTTTATGTTAATTGGAAATTGAAAGGTCTTGCGGCTCTATTCGGACACACACGCAGCTTTACCGCCGCTTGCATCGGCGGTAAACTGGCGTTTTCCAGTTTTCCTCCACTCTGAAATTGCAGCTTTACCGCCGCTCTCGTCGGCGGTAAAGTGGACCTTCCAGTTTTCCTCCGCTCTGAGAGGAGGAAATGTGGCAATTGCAGCTTTACCGCCGCTCCCATCGGCGGTAAAGTCGGTTTTCCAGTTTTCCTCCGCTCTGAGAGGAGGAAAACTGGAAATTGCACTTATGCTGCGGGTACATGTCTCGGAAATCATTCAATCCGATTTTTTAATCCTCTTTTCCCTTCTTCTGCTTGTTGTTGGGCCATGGGCCGGGGCGTAGTTCCACAAAATGAAGGATGGACATGTGTGAATAACAATTGGGTGAAATAATTTCAAATCACGACAAAACCACAATAAGTCGAATGTCTCTCGTAATTGCCCTTCACTTTACTTAACAAGCGAAGTAAGCTAACCAGAACCGTTACCTTAAAAAACCAGAGATCCCGGTATCTACGATTGAGAATATAAGTGAGACCGGCAAAATCTTCATTTCAACATGACAACCAAAAAGAAAACATCCTACACTCGCAAGCATTCCCTAGTAGTCGATACATCGCTGCTTTTCTGTGCATGTGAACAACTGTGGGGTGTTCTGCTGCGGTCCAAAGCTGTTATCGAGCTTGGCTTGACCAGTTCCATCAGTCCTAGGGCCTGTTGTTCAGGTCCTGAGAATTTCCAAATCTAAGCTTGTAAAAAAAAAAAAAAAAAATAGGGTTTAGATGTTGATTGCAAGATTACAAAATCAATTGTGTCATTGCCTCAGAGTAGAAATGTGATAACGCTCAATGCTTTTAAAATTTCTCCCATACAAGTGTTCTCTTGCGTGGCCCCTAAGTTTGCATGGAATGGAATTTTTAAGAACCTATTATCAAGTGAATCACACCGATGATCGTTAAAGAGTACGAGTGATGCAAGATTTAAGGATCGAGCTGTAGACAGGGGCAAATCGCTTTAATAGAGTGATATCTCAGATTTTATTGTTTCATTATGGGGATGTTATTTGATGACCATTTATATATTTCTACTTCTATTTCCGGGCCAGTATATATATTCAAAAGCCTAGAAATTCAATTGGGCATTTGTCAATTGCCGAAGTCGGCCTGTGAGATTTTTTCCTCTCCATTCACATCATATGGGAGTTCACTAGATGTGGGCTGCGGGAAAAAACGGAACTACTGATTCTTTCAATTTGTTTTATGTTAATTGGAAATTGAAAGGTCTCACGGCTCTATTCGGACACACACGCAGCTTTACCGCCGCTTGCATCGGCGGTAAACTGGCGTTTTCCAGTTTTCCTCCACTCTGAGAGGAGGAAAACTGGAAATTGCAGCTTTACCGCCGCTCTCGTCGGCGGTAAAGTCGGTTTTCCAGTTTTCCTCCGCTCTGAGAGGAGGAAAACTGGAAATTGCACTTATGCTGCGGGTACATGTCTCGGAAATCATTCAATCCGATTTTTTAATCCTCTTTTCCCTTATTCTGCTTGTTGTTGGGCCATGGGCCGGGGCGTAGTTCCACAAAATGAAGGATGGACATGTGTGAATAACAATTGGGTGAAATAATTTCAAATCACGACAAAACCACAATAAGTCGAATGTCTCTCGTAATTGCCCTTCACTTTACTTAACAAGCGAAGTAAGCTAACCAGAACCGTTACCTTAAAAAACCAGAGATCCCGGTATCTACGATTGAGAATATAAGTGAGACCGGCAAAATCTTCATTTCAACATGACAACCAGAAAGAAAACATCCTACACTCGCAAGCATTCCCCAGTAGTCGATACATCGCTGCTTTTCTGTGCATGTGAACAACTATGGGGTGTTCTGCTGCGGTCCAAAGCTGTTATCGAGCTTGGCTTGACCAGTTCCATCAGTCCTAGGGCCTGTTGTTCAGGTCCTGAGAATTTCCAAATCTAAGCTTGTAAAAAAAAAAAAAAAAAAATAGGGTTTAGATGTTGATTGCAAGATTACAAAATCAATTGTGTCATTGCCTCAGAGTAGAAATGTGATAACGCTCAATGCTTTTAAAATTTCTCCCATACAAGTGTTCTCTTGCGTGGCCCCTAAGTTTGCATGGAATGGAATTTTTAAGAACCTATTATCAAGTGAATCACACCGATGATCGTTAAAGAGTACGAGTGATGCAAGATTTAAGGATGGAGCTGTAGACAGGGGCAAATCGCTTTAATAGAGTGATATCTCGGATTTTATTGTTTCATTATGGGGATGTTATTTGATGACCATTTATATATTTCTACTTCTATTTCCGGGCCAGTATATATATTCAAAAGCCTAGAAATTCAATTGGACATTTGTCAATTGCCGAAGTAGGCCTGTGAGATTTTTTCCTCTCCATTCACATCATATGGGAGTTCACTAGATGTGGGCTGCGGGAAAAAACGGAACTACTGATTCTTTCAATTTGTTTTATGTTAATTGGAAATTGAAAGGTCTTGCGGCTCTATTCGGACACACACGCAGCTTTACCGCCGCTTGCATCGGCGGTAAACTGGCGTTTTCCAGTTTTCCTCCACTCTGAGAGGAGGAAAACTGGAAATTGCAGCTTTACCGCCGCTCTCGTCGGCGGTAAAGTGGACCTTCCAGTTTTCCTCCGCTCTGAGAGGAGGAAATGTGGCAATTGCAGCTTTACCGCCGCTCCCATCGGCGGTAAAGTCGGTTTTCCAGTTTTCCTCCGCTCTGAGAGGAGGAAAACTGGAAATTGCACTTATGCTGCGGGTACATGTCTCGGAAATCATTCAATCCGATTTTTTAATCCTCTTTTCCCTTCTTCTGCTTGTTGTTGGGCCATGGGCCGGGGCGTAGTTCCACAAAATGAAGGATGGACATGTGTGAATAACAATTGGGTGAAATAATTTCAAATCACGACAAAACCACAATAAGTCGAATGTCTCTCGTAATTGCCCTTCACTTTACTTATCAAGCGAAGTAAGCTAACCAGAACCGTTACCTTAAAAAACCAGAGATCCCGGTATCTACGATTGAGAATATAAGTGAGACCGGCAAAATCTTCATTTCAACATGACAACCAAAAAGAAAACATCCTACACTCGCAAGCATTCCCCAGTAGTCGATACATCGCTGCTTTTCTGTGCATGTGAACAACTATGGGGTGTTCTGCTGCGGTCCAAAGCTGTTATCGAGCTTGGCTTGACCAGTTCCATCAGTCCTAGGGCCTGTTGTTCAGGTCCTGAGAATTTCCAAATCTAAGCTTGTAAAAAAAAAAAAAAAAAATAGGGTTTAGATGTTGATTGCAAGATTACAAAATCAATTGTGTCATTGCCTCAGAGTAGAAATGTGATAACGCTCAATGCTTTTAAAATTTCTCCCATACAAGTGTTCTCTTGCGTGGCCCCTAAGTTTGCATGGAATGGAATTTTTAAGAACCTATTATCAAGTGAATCACACCGATGATCGTTAAAGAGTACGAGTGATGCAAGATTTAAGGATGGAGCTGTAGACAGGGGCAAATCGCTTTAATAGAGTGATATCTCGGATTTTATTGTTTCATTATGGGGATGTTATTTGATGACCATTTATATATTTCTACTTCTATTTCCGGGCCAGTATATATATTCAAAAGCCTAGAAACTCAATTGGGCATTTGTCAATTGCCGAAGTCGGCTTGTGAGATTTTTTCCTCTCCATTCACATCATATGGGAGTTCACTAGATGTGGGCTGCGGGAAAAAACGGAACTACTGATTCTTTCAATTTGTTTTATGTTAATTGGAAATTGAAAGGTCTTGCGGCTCTATTCGGACACACACGCAGCTTTACCGCCGCTTGCATCGGCGGTAAACTGGCGTTTTCCAGTTTTCCTCCACTCTGAAATTGCAGCTTTACCGCCGCTCTCGTCGGCGGTAAAGTGGACCTTCCAGTTTCCTCCGCTCTGAGAGGAGGAAATGTGGCAATTGCAGCTTTACCGCCGCTCCCATCGGCGGTAAAGTCGGTTTTCCAGTTTTCCTCCGCTCTGAGAGGAGGAAAACTGGAAATTGCACTTATGCTGCGGGTACATGTCTCGGAAATCATTCAATCCGATTTTTTAATCCTCTTTTCCCTTCTTCTGCTTGTTGTTGGGCCATGGGCCGGGGCGTAGTTCCACAAAATGAAGGATGGACATGTGTGAATAACAATTGGGTGAAATAATTTCAAATCACGACAAAACCACAATAAGTCGAATGTCTCTCGTAATTGCCCTTCACTTTACTTAACAAGCGAAGTAAGCTAACCAGAACCGTTACCTTAAAAAACCAGAGATCCCGGTATCTACGATTGAGAATATAAGTGAGACCGGCAAAATCTTCATTTCAACATGACAACCAGAAAGAAAACATCCTACACTCGCAAGCATTCCCTAGTAGTCGATACATCGCTGCTTTTCTGTGCATGTGAACAACTATGGGGTGTTCTGCTGCGGTCCAAAGCTGTTATCGAGCTTGGCTTGACCAGTTCCATCAGTCCTAGGGCCTGTTGTTCAGGTCCTGAGAATTTCCAAATCTAAGCTTGTAAAAAAAAAAAAAAAAAAATAGGGTTTAGATGTTGATTGCAAGATTACAAAATCAATTGTGTCATTGCCTCAGAGTAGAAATGTGATAACGCTCAATGCTTTTAAAATTTCTCCCATACAAGTGTTCTCTTGCGTGGCCCCTAAGTTTGCATGGAATGGAATTTTTAAGAACCTATTATCAAGTGAATCACACCGATGATCGTTAAAGAGTACGAGTGATGCAAGATTTAAGGATGGAGCTGTAGACAGGGGCAAAACGCTTTAATAGAGTGATATCTCGGATTTTATTGTTTCATTATGGGGATGTTATTTGATAACCATATATATATTTCTACTTCTATTTCCGGGCCAGTATATATATTCAAAAGCCTAGAAATTCAATTGGGCATTTTTCAATTGCCGAAGTCGGCCTGTGAGATTTTTTCCTCTCCATTCACATCATATGGGAGTTCACTAGATGTGGGCTGCGGGAAAAAACGGAACTACTGATTCTTTCAATTTGTTTTATGTTAATTGGAAATTGAAAGGTCTCACGGCTCTATTCGGACACACACGCAGCTTTACCGCCGCTTGCATCGGCGGTAAACTGACGTTTTCCAGTTTTCCTCCACTCTGAGAGGAGGAAAACTAGAATTTGCAGCTTTACCGCCGCTCTCGTCGGCGGTAAAGTGGACCTTCCAGTTTTCCTCCGCTCTGAGAGGAGGAAATGTGGCAATTGCAGCTTTACCGCCGCTCCCATCGGCGGTAAAGTCGGTTTTCCAGTTTTCCTCCGCTCTGAGAGGAGGAAAACTGGAAATTGCACTTATGCTGCGGGTACATGTCTCGGAAATCATTCAATCCGATTTTTTAATCCTCTTTTCCCTTCTTCTGCTTGTTGTTGGGCCATGGGCCGGGGCGTAGTTCCACAAAATGAAGGATGGACATGTGTGAATAACAATTGGGTGAAATAATTTCAAATCACGACAAAACCACAATAAGTCGAATGTCTCTCGTAATTGCCCTTCACTTTACTTAACAAGCTAATAAGCTAACCAGAACCGTTACCTTAAAAAACCAGAGATCCCGGTATCTACAATTGAGAATATAAGTGAGACCGGCAAAATCTTCATTTCAACATGACAACCAGAAAGAAAACATCCTACACTCGCAAGCATTCCCTAGTAGTCGATACATCGCTGCTTTTCTGTGCATGTGAACAACTATGGGGTGTTCTGCTGCGGTCCAAAGCTGTTATCGAGCTTGGCTTGACCAGTTCCATCAGTCCTAGGGCCTGTTGTTCAGGTCCTGAGAATTTCCAAATCTAAGCTTGTAAAAAAAAAAAAAAAAAAATAGGGTTTAGATGTTGATTGCAAGATTACAAAATCAATTGTGTCATTGCCTCAGAGTAGAAATGTGATAACGCTCAATGCTTTTAAAATTTCTCCCATACAAGTGTTCTCTTGCGTGGCCCCTAAGTTTGCATGGAATGGAATTTTTAAGAACCTATTATCAAGTGAATCACACCGATGATCGTTAAAGAGTACGAGTGATGCAAGATTTAAGGATGGAGCTGTAGACAGGGGCAAATCGCTTTAATAGAGTGATATCTCAGATTTTATTGTTTCATTATGGGGATGTTATTTGATGACCATTTATATATTTCTACTTCTATTTCCGGGCCAGTATATATATTCAAAAGCCTAGAAATTCAATTGGGCATTTGTCAATTGCCGAAGTCGGCCTGTGAGATTTTTTCCTCTCCATTCACATCATATGGGAGTTCACTAGATGTGGGCTGCGGGAAAAAACGGAACTACTGATTCTTTCAATTTGTTTTATGTTAATTGGAAATTGAAAGGTCTTGCGGCTCTATTCGGACACACACGCAGCTTTACCGCCGCTTGCATCGGCGGTAAACTGGCGTTTTCCAGTTTTCCTCCACTCTGAAATTGCAGCTTTACCGCCGCTCTCGTCGGTGGTAAAGTGGACCTTCCAGTTTCCTCCGCTCTGAGAGGAGGAAATGTGGCAATTGCAGCTTTACCGCCGCTCCCATCGGCGGTAAAGTCGGTTTTCCAGTTTTCCTCCGCTCTGAGAGGAGGAAAACTGGAAATTGCACTTATGCTGCGGGTACATGTCTCGGAAATCATTCAATCCGATTTTTTAATCCTCTTTTCCCTTCTTCTGCTTGTTGTTGGGCCATGGGCCGGGGCGTAGTTCCACAAAATGAAGGATGGACATGTGTGAATAACAATTGGGTGAAATAATTTCAAATCACGACAAAACCACAATAAGTCGAATGTCTCTCGTAATTGCCCTTCACTTTACTTAACAAGCGAAGTAAGCTAACCAGAACCGTTACCTTAAAAAACCAGAGATCCCGGTATCTACGATTGAGAATATAAGTGAGACCGGCAAAATCTTCATTTCAACATGACAACCAGAAAGAAAACATCCTACACTCGCAAGCATTCCCTAGTAGTCGATACATCGCTGCTTTTCTGTGCATGTGAACAACTATGGGGTGTTCTGTTGCGGTCCAAAGCTGTTATCGAGCTTGGCTTGACCAGTTCCATCAGTCCTAGGGCCTGTTGTTCAGGTCCTGAGAATTTCCAAATCTAAGCTTGTAAAAAAAAAAAAAAAAAAATAGGGTTTAGATGTTGATTGCAAGATTACAAAATCAATTGTGTCATTGCCTCAGAGTAGAAATGTGATAACGCTCAATGCTTTTAAAATTTCTCCCATACAAGTGTTCTCTTGCGTGGCCCCTAAGTTTGCATGGAATGGAATTTTTAAGAACCTATTATCAAGTGAATCACACCGATGATCGTTAAAGAGTACGAGTGATGCAAGATTTAAGGATGGAGCTGTAGACAGGGGCAAAACGCTTTAATAGAGTGATATCTCGGATTTTATTGTTTCATTATGGGGATGTTATTTGATCACCATTTATATATTTCTACTTCTATTTCCGGGCCAGTATATATATTCAAAAGCCTAGAAATTCAATTGGGCATTTGTCAATTGCCGAAGTCGGCCTGTGAGATTTTTTCCTCTCCATTCACATCATATGGGAGTTCACTAGATGTGGGCTGCGGGAAAAAACGGAACTACTGATTCTTTCAATTTGTTTTATGTTAATTGGAAATTGAAAGGTCTCACGGCTCTATTCGGACACACACGCAGCTTTACCGCCGCTTGCATCGGTGGTAAACTGGCGTTTTCCAGTTTTCCTCCACTCTGAGAGGAGGAAAACTGGAAATTGCAGCTTTACCGCCGCTCTCGTCGGCCGTAAAGTGGACCTTCCAGTTTTCCTCCTCTCTGAGAGGAGGAAATGTGGCAATTGCAGCTTTACCGCCGCTCCCATCGGCGGTAAAGTCGGTTTTCCAGTTTTCCTCCGCTCTGAGAGGAGGAAAACTGGAAATTGCACTTATGCTGCGGGTACATGTCTCGGAAATCATTCAATCCGATTTTTTAATCCTCTTTTCCCTTCTTCTGCTTGTTGTTGGGCCATGGGCCGGGGCGTAGTTCCACAAAATGAAGGATGGACATGTGTGAATAACAATTGGGTGAAATAATTTCAAATCACGACAAAACCACAATAAGTCGAATGTCTCTCGTAATTGCCCTTCACTTTACTTAACAAGCGAAATAAGCTAACCAGAACCGTTACCTTAAAAAACCAGAGATCCCGGTATCTACGATTGAGAATATAAGTGAGACCGGCAAAATCTTCATTTCAACATGACAACCAGAAAGAAAACATCCTACACTCGCAAGCATTCCCTAGTAGTCGATACATCGCTGCTTTTTTGTGCATGTGAACAACTATGGGGTGTTCTGCTGCGGTCCAAAGCTGTTATCGAGCTTGGCTTGACCAGTTCCATCAGTCCTAGGGCCTGTTGTTCAGGTCCTGAGAATTTCCAAATCTAAGCTTGTAAAAAAAAAAAAAAAAAAAATAGGGTTTAGATGTTGATTGCAAGATTACAAAATCAATTGTGTCATTGCCTCAGAGTAGAAATGTGATAACGCTCAATGCTTTTAAAATTTCTCCCATACAAGTGTTCTCTTGCGTGGCCCCTAAGTTTGCATGGAATGGAATTTTTAAGAACCTATTATCAAGTGAATCACACCGATGATCGTTAAAGAGTACGAGTGATGCAAGATTTAAGGATGGAGCTGTAGACAGGGGCAAATCGCTTTAATAGAGTGATATCTCGGATTTTATTGTTTCATTATGGGGATGTTATTTGATGACCATTTATATATTTCTACTTCTATTTCCGGGCCAGTATATATATTCAAAAGCCTAGAAATTCAATTGGGCATTTGTCAATTGCCGAAGTCGGCCTGTGAGATTTTTTCCTCTCCATTCACATCATATGGGAGTTCACTAGATGTGGGCTGCGGGAAAAAACGGAACTACTGATTCTTTCAATTTGTTCTATGTTAATTGGAAATTGAAAGGTCTGGCGGCTCTATTCGGACACACACGCAGCTTTACCGCCGCTTGCATCGGCGGTAAACTGGCGTTTTCCAGTTTTCCTCCACTCTGAGAGGAGGAAAACTGGAAATTGCAGCTTTACCGCAGCTCTCGTCGGCGGTAAAGTGGACCTTCCAGTTTTCCTCCGCTCTGAGAGGAGGAAATGTGGCAATTGCAGCTTTACCGCCGCTCCCATCGGCGGTAAAGTCGGTTTTCCAGTTTTCCTCCGCTCTGAGAGGAGGAAAACTGGAAATTGCACTTATGCTGCGGGTACATGTCTCGGAAATCATTCAATCCGATTTTTTAATCCTCTTTTCCCTTCTTCTGCTTGTTGTTGGGCCATGGGCCGGGGCGTAGTTCCACAAAATGGAGGATGGACATGTGTGAATAACAATTGGGTGAAATAATTTCAAATCACGACAAAACCACAATAAGTCGAATGTCTCTCGTAATTGCCCTTCACTTTACTTAACAAGCGAAGTAAGCTAACCAGAACCGTTACCTTAAAAAACCAGAGATCCCGGTATCTACGATTGAGAATATAAGTGAGACCGGCAAAATCTTCATTTCAACATGACAACCAGAAAGAAAACATCCTACACTCGCAAGCATTCCCTAGTAGTCGATACATCGCTGCTTTTCTGTGCATGTGAACAACTATGGGGTGTTCTGCTGCGGTCCAAAGCTGTTATCGAGCTTGGCTTGACCAGTTCCATCAGTCCTAGGGCCTGTTGTTCAGGTCCTGAGAATTTCCAAATCTAAGCTTGTAAAAAAAAAAAAAAAAAATAGGGTTTAGATGTTGATTGCAAGATTACAAAATCAATTGTGTCATTGCCTCAGAGTAGAAATGTGATAACGCTCAATGCTTTTAAAATTTCTCCCATACAAGTGTTCTCTTGCGTGGCCCCTAAGTTTGCATGGAATGGAATTTTTAAGAACCTATTATCAAGTGAATCACACCGATGATCGTTAAAGAGTACGAGTGATGCAAGATTTAAGGATAGAGCTGTAGACAGGGGCAAATCGCTTTAATAGAGTGATATCTCGGATTTTATTGTTTCATTATGGGGATGTTATTTGATGACCATTTATATATTTCTACTTCTATTTCCGGGCCAGTATATATATTCAAAAGCCTAGAAATTCAATTGGGCATTTGTCAATTGCCGAAGTCGGCCTGTGAGATTTTTTCCTCTCCATTCACATCATATGGGAGTTCACTAGATGTGGGCTGCGGGAAAAAACGGAACTACTGATTCTTTCAATTTGTTTTATGTAAATTGGAAATTGAAAGGTCTCACGGCTCTATTCGGACACACACGCAGCTTTACCGCCGCTTGCATCGGCGGTAAACTGGCGTTTTCCAGTTTTCCTCCACTCTGAAATTGCAGCTTTACCGCCGCTCTCGTCGGCGGTAAAGTGGACCTTCCAGTTTTCCTCCGCTCTGAGTGGAGGAAATGTGGCAATTGCAGCTTTACCGCCGCTCCCATCGGCGGTAAAGTCGGTTTTCCAGTTTTCCTCCGCTCTGAGAGGAGGAAAACTGGAAATTGCACTTATGCTGCGGGTACATGTCTCGGAAATCATTCAATCCGATTTTTTAATCCTCTTTTCCCTTCTTCTGCTTGTTGTTGGGCCATGGGCCGGGGCGTAGTTCCACAAAATGAAGGATGGACATGTGTGAATAACAATTGGGTGAAATAATTTCAAATCACGACAAAACCACAATAAGTCGAATGTCTCTCGTAATTGCCCTTCACTTTACTTATCAAGCGAAGTAAGCTAACCAGAACCGTTACCTTAAAAAACCAGAGATCCCGGTATCTACGATTGAGAATATAAGTGAGACCGGCAAAATCTTCATTTCAACATGACAACCACAAAAGAAAACATCCTACACTCGCAAGCATTCCCTAGTAGTCGATACATCGCTGCTTTTCTGTGCATGTGAACAACTATGGGGTGTTCTGCTGCGGTCCAAAGCTGTTATCGAGCTTGGCTTGACCAGTTCCATCAGTCCTAGGGCCTGTTGTTCAGGTCCTGAGAATTTCCAAATCTAAGCTTGTAAAAAAAAAAAAAAAAAATAGGGTTTAGATGTTGATTGCAAGATTACAAAATCAATTGTGTCATTGCCTCAGAGTAGAAATGTGATAACGCTCAATGCTTTTAAAATTTCTCCCATACAAGTGTTCTCTTGCGTGGCCCCTAAGTTTGCATGGAATGGAATTTTTAAGAACCTATTATCAAGTGAATCACACCGATGATCGTTAAAGAGTACGAGTGATGCAAGATTTAAGGATGGAGCTGTAGACAGGGGCAAATCGCTTTAATAGAGTGATATCTCGGATTTTATAGTTTCATTATGGGGATGTTATTTGATGACCATTTATATATTTCTACTTCTATTTCCGGGCCAGTATATATATTCAAAAGCCTAGAAATTCAATTGGGCATTTGTCAATTGCCGAAGTCGGCCTGTGAGATTTTTTCCTCTCCATTCACATCATATGGGAGTTCACTAGATGTGGGCTGCGGGAAAAAACGGAACTACTGATTCTTTCAATTTGTTTTATGTTAATTGGAAATTGAAAGGTCTGGCGGCTCTATTCGGACACACACGCAGCTTTACCGCCGCTTGCATCGGCGGTAAACTGGCGTTTTCCAGTTTTCCTCCACTCTGAGAGGACGAAAACTGGAAATTGCAGCTTTACCGCCGCTCTCGTCGGCGGTAAAGTCGGTTTTCCAGTTTTCCTCCGCTCTGTGAGGAGGAAAACTGGAAATTACACTTATGCTGCGGGTACATGTCTCGGAAATCATTCAATCCGATTTTTTAATCCTCTTTTCCCTTCTTCTGCTTGTTGTTGGGCCATGGGCCGGGGCGTAGTTCCACAAAATGAAGGATGGACATGTGTGAATAACAATTGGGTGAAATAATTTCAAATCACGACAAAACCACAATAAGTCGAATGTCTCTCGTAATTGCCCTTCACTTTACTTAACAAGCGAAGTAAGCTAACCAGAACCGTTACCTTAAAAAACTAGAGATCCCGGTATCTACGATTGAGAATATAAGTGAGAC
The DNA here is from genome assembly GCA_029852735.1 of Persea americana. NCBI lineage: Eukaryota > Viridiplantae > Streptophyta > Magnoliopsida > Laurales > Lauraceae > Persea > Persea americana. Next base: position 8,319,513 of record CM056812.1, read on the forward strand.
CGGCAAAATCTTCATTTCAACATGACAACCAGAAAGAAAACATCCTACACTCGCAAGCATTCCCTAGTAGTCGATACATCGCTGCTTTTCTGTGCATGTGAACAACTATGGGGTGTTCTGCTGCGGTCCAAAGCTGTTATCGAGCTTGGCTTGACCAGTTCCATCAGTCCTAGGGCCTGTTGTTCAGGTCCTGAGAATTTCCAAATCTAAGCTTGTAAAAAAAAAAAAAAAAAAATAGGGTTTAGATGTTGATTGCAAGATTACAAAATCAATTGTGTCATTGCCTCAGAGTAGAAATGTGATAACGCTCAATGCTTTTAAAATTTCTCCCATACAAGTGTTCTCTTGCGTGGCCCCTAAGTTTGCATGGAATGGAATTTTTAAGAACCTATTATCAAGTGAATCACACCGATGATCGTTAAAGAGTACGAGTGATGCAAGATTTAAGGATGGAGCTGTAGACAGGGGCAAATCGCTTTAATAGAGTGATATCTCGGATTTTATTGTTTCATTATGGGGATGTTATTTGATGACCATTTATATATTTCTACTTCTATTTCCGGGCCAGTATATATATTCAAAAGCCTAGAAATTCAATTGGGCATTTGTCAATTGCCGAAGTCGGCCTGTGAGATTTTTTCCTCTCCATTCACATCATATGGGAGTTCACTAGATGTGGGCTGCGGGAAAAAACGGAACTACTGATTCTTTCAATTTGTTCTATGTTAATTGGAAATTGAAAGGTCTGGCGGCTCTATTCGGACACACACGCAGCTTTACCGCCGCTTGCATCGGCGGTAAACTGGCGTTTTCCAATTTTCCTCCACTCTGAGAGGAGGAAAACTGGAAATTGCAGCTTTACCGCAGCTCTCGTCGGCGGTAAAGTGGACCTTCCAGTTTTCCTCCGCTCTGAGAGGAGGAAATGTGGCAATTGCAGCTTTACCGCCGCTCCCATCGGCGGTAAAGTCGGTTTTCCAGTTTTCCTCCGCTCTGAGAGGAGGAAAACTGGAAATTGCACTTATGCTGCGGGTACATGTCTCGGAAATCATTCAATCCGATTTTTTAATCCTCTTTTCCCTTCTTCTACTTGTTGTTGGGCCATGGGCCGGGGCGTAGTTCCACAAAATGAAGGATGGACATGTGTGAATAACAATTGGGTGAAATAATTTCAAATCACGACAAAACCACAATAAGTCGAATGTCTCTCGTAATTGCCCTTCACTTTACTTAACAAGCGAAGTAAGCTAACCAGAACCGTTACCTTAAAAAACCAGAGATCCCGGTATCTACGATTGAGAATATAAGTGAGACCGGCAAAATCTTCATTTCAACATGACAACCAAAAAGAAAACATCCTACACTCGCAAGCATTCCCTAGTAGTCGATACATCGCTGCTTTTCTGTGCATGTGAACAACTATGGGGTGTTCTGCTGCGGTCCAAAGTTGTTATCGAGCTTGGCTTGACCAGTTCCATCAGTCCTAGGGCCTGTTGTTCAGGTCCTGAGAATTTCCAAATCAAAGCTTGTAAAAAAAAAAAAAAAAAATAGGGTTTAGATGTTGATTGCAAGATTACAAAATCAATTGTGTCATTGCCTCAGAGTAGAAATGTGATAACGCTCAATGCTTTTAAAATTTCTCCCATACAAGTGTTCTCTTGCGTGGCCCCTAAGTTTGCATGGAATGGAATTTTTAAGAACCTATTATCAAGTGAATCACACCGATGATCGTTAAAGAGTACGAGTGATGCAAGATTTAAGGATAGAGCTGTAGACAGGGGCAAATCGCTTTAATAGAGTGATATCTCGGATTTTATTGTTTCATTATGGGGATGTTATTTGATGACCATTTATATATTTCTACTTCTATTTCCGGGCCAGTATATATATTCAAAAGCCTAGAAATTCAATTGGGCATTTGTCAATTGCCGAAGTCGGCCTGTGAGATTTTTTCCTCTCCATTCACATTATATGGGAGTTCACTAGATGTGGGCTGCGGGAAAAAACGGAACTACTGATTCTTTCAATTTGTTTTATGTTAATTGGAAATTGAAAGGTCTCACGGCTCTATTCGGACACACACGCAGCTTTACCGCCGCTTGCATCGGCGGTAAACTGGCGTTTTCCAGTTTTCCTCCACTCTGAGAGGAGGAAAACTGGAAATTGCAGCTTTACCGCCGCTCTCGTCGGCGGTAAAGTCGGTTTTCCAGTTTTCCTCCGCTCTGAGAGGAGGAAAACTGGAAATTGCACTTATGCTGCGGGTACATGTCTCGGAAATCATTCAATCCGATTTTTTAATCCTCTTTTCCCTTCTTCTGCTTGTTGTTGGGCCATGGGCCGGGGCGTAGTTCCACAAAATGGAGGATGGACATGTGTGAATAACAATTGGGTGAAATAATTTCAAATCACGACAAAACCACAATAAGTCGAATGTCTCTCGTAATTGCCCTTCACTTTACTTAACAAGCGAAGTAAGCTAACCAGAACCGTTACCTTAAAAAACCAGAGATCCCGGTATCTACGATTGAGAATATAAGTGAGACCGGCAAAATCTTCATTTCAACATGACAACCAGAAAGAAAACATCCTACACTCGCAAGCATTCCCTAGTAGTCGATACATCGCTGCTTTTCTGTGCATGTGAACAACTATGGGGTGTTCTGCTGCGGTCCAAAGCTGTTATCGAGCTTGGCTTGACCAGTTCCATCAGTCCTAGGGCCTGTTGTTCAGGTCCTGAGAATTTCCAAATCTAAGCTTGTAAAAAAAAAAAAAAAAAATAGGGTTTAGATGTTGATTGCAAGATTACAAAATCAATTGTGTCATTGCCTCAGAGTAGAAATGTGATAACGCTCAATGCTTTTAAAATTTCTCCCATACAAGTGTTCTCTTGCGTGGCCCCTAAGTTTGCATGGAATGGAATTTTTAAGAACCTATTATCAAGTGAATCACACCGATGATCGTTAAAGAGTACGAGTGATGCAAGATTTAAGGATAGAGCTGTAGACAGGGGCAAATCGCTTTAATAGAGTGATATCTCGGATTTTATTGTTTCATTATGGGGATGTTATTTGATGACCATTTATATATTTCTACTTCTATTTCCGGGCCAGTATATATATTCAAAAGCCTAGAAATTCAATTGGGCATTTGTCAATTGCCGAAGTCGGCCTGTGAGATTTTTTCCTCTCCATTCACATCATATGGGAGTTCACTAGATGTGGGCTGCGGGAAAAAACGGAACTACTGATTCTTTCAATTTGTTTTATGTAAATTGGAAATTGAAAGGTCTCACGGCTCTATTCGGACACACACGCAGCTTTACCGCCGCTTGCATCGGCGGTAAACTGGCGTTTTCCAGTTTTCCTCCACTCTGAAATTGCAGCTTTACCGCCGCTCTCGTCGGCGGTAAAGTGGACCTTCCAGTTTTCCTCCGCTCTGAGTGGAGGAAATGTGGCAATTGCAGCTTTACCGCCGCTCCCATCGGCGGTAAAGTCGGTTTTCCAGTTTTCCTCCGCTCTGAGAGGAGGAAAACTGGAAATTGCACTTATGCTGCGGGTACATGTCTCGGAAATCATTCAATCCGATTTTTTAATCCTCTTTTCCCTTCTTCTGCTTGTTGTTGGGCCATGGGCCGGGGCGTAGTTCCACAAAATGAAGGATGGACATGTGTGAATAACAATTGGGTGAAATAATTTCAAATCACGACAAAACCACAATAAGTCGAATGTCTCTCGTAATTGCCCTTCACTTTACTTATCAAGCGAAGTAAGCTAACCAGAACCGTTACCTTAAAAAACCAGAGATCCCGGTATCTACGATTGAGAATATAAGTGAGACCGGCAAAATCTTCATTTCAACATGACAACCAAAAAGAAAACATCCTACACTCGCAAGCATTCCCTAGTAGTCGATACATCGCTGCTTTTCTGTGCATGTGAACAACTATGGGGTGTTCTGCTGCGGTCCAAAGCTGTTATCGAGCTTGGCTTGACCAGTTCCATCAGTCCTAGGGCCTGTTGTTCAGGTCCTGAGAATTTCCAAATCTAAGCTTGTAAAAAAAAAAAAAAAAAATAGGGTTTAGATGTTGATTGCAAGATTACAAAATCAATTGTGTCATTGCCTCAGAGTAGAAATGTGATAACGCTCAATGCTTTTAAAATTTCTCCCATACAAGTGTTCTCTTGCGTGGCCCCTAAGTTTGCATGGAATGGAATTTTTAAGAACCTATTATCAAGTGAATCACACCGATGATCGTTAAAGAGTACGAGTGATGCAAGATTTAAGGATGGAGCTGTAGACAGGGGCAAATCGCTTTAATAGAGTGATATCTCGGATTTTATAGTTTCATTATGGGGATGTTATTTGATGACCATTTATATATTTCTACTTCTATTTCCGGGCCAGTATATATATTCAAAAGCCTAGAAATTCAATTGGGCATTTGTCAATTGCCGAAGTCGGCCTGTGAGATTTTTTCCTCTCCATTCACATCATATGGGAGTTCACTAGATGTGGGCTGCGGGAAAAAACGGAACTACTGATTCTTTCAATTTGTTTTATGTTAATTGGAAATTGAAAGGTCTGGCGGCTCTATTCGGACACACACGCAGCTTTACCGCCGCTTGCATCGGCGGTAAACTGGCGTTTTCCAGTTTTCCTCCACTCTGAGAGGAGGAAAACTGGAAATTGCAGCTTTACCGCCGCTCTCGTCGGCGGTAAAGTCGGTTTTCCAGTTTTCCTCCGCTCTGTGAGGAGGAAAACTGGAAATTACACTTATGCTGCGGGTACATGTCTCGGAAATCATTCAATCCGATTTTTTAATCCTCTTTTCCCTTCTTCTGCTTGTTGTTGGGCCATGGGCCGGGGCGTAGTTCCACAAAATGAAGGATGGACATGTGTGAATAACAATTGGGTGAAATAATTTCAAATCACGACAAAACCACAATAAGTCGAATGTCTCTCGTAATTGCCCTTCACTTTACTTAACAAGCGAAGTAAGCTAACCAGAACCGTTACCTTAAAAAACTAGAGATCCCGGTATCTACGATTGAGAATATAAGTGAGACCGGCAAAATCTTCATTTCAACATGACAACCAGAAAGAAAACATCCTACACTCGCAAGCATTCCCTAGTAGTCGATACATCGCTGCTTTTCTGTGCATGTGAACAACTATGGGGTGTTCTGCTGCGGTCCAAAGCTGTTATCGAGCTTGGCTTGACCAGTTCCATCAGTCCTAGGGCCTGTTGTTCAGGTCCTGAGAATTTCCAAATCTAAGCCTGTAAAAAAAAAAAAAAAAAAATAGGGTTTAGATGTTGATTGCAAGATTACAAAATCAATTGTGTCATTGCCTCAGAGTAGAAATGTGATAACGCTCAATGCTTTTAAAATTTCTCCCATACAAGTGTTCTCTTGCGTGGCCCCTAAGTTTGCATGGAATGGAATTTTTAAGAACCTATTATCAAGTGAATCACACCGATGATCGTTAAAGAGTACGAGTGATGCAAGATTTAAGGATGGAGCTGTAGACAGGGGCAAATCGCTTTAATAGAGTGATATCTCGGATTTTATTGTTTCATTATGGGGATGTTATTTGATGACCATTTATATATTTCTACTTCTATTTCCGGGCCAGTATATATATTCAAAAGCCGAGAAATTCAATTGGGCATTTGTCAATTGCCGAAGTCGGCCTGTGAGATTTTTTCCTCTCCATTCACATCATATGGGAGTTCACTAGATGTGGGCTGCGGGAAAAAACGGAACTACTGATTCTTTCAATTTGTTTTATGTTAATTGGAAATTGAAAGGTCTCACGGCTCTATTCGGACACACACGCAGCTTTACCGCCGCTTGCATCGGCGGTAAACTGGCGTTTTCCAGTTTTCCTCCACTCTGAGAGGAGGAAAACTGGAAATTGCAGCTTTACCGCCGCTCTCGTCGGCGGTAAAGTGGACCTTCCAGTTTTCCTCCGCTCTGAGAGGAGGAAATGTGGCAATTGCAGCTTTACCTCCGCTCCATCGGCGGTAAAGTCGGTTTTCCAGTTTTCCTCCGCTCTGAGAGGAGGAAAACTGGAAATTGCACTTATGCTGCGGGTACATGTCTCGGAAATCACTCAATCCGATTTTTTAATCCTCTTTTCCCTTCTTTTGCTTGTTGTTGGGCCATGGGCCGGGGCGTAGTTCCACAAAATGAAGGATGGACATGTGTGAATAACAATTGGGTGAAATAATTTCAAATCACGACAAAACCACAATAAGTAGAATGTCTCTCGTAATTGCCCTTCACTTTACTTAACAAGCGAAGTAAGCTAACCAGAACCGTTACCTTAAAAAACCAGAGATCCCGGTATCTACGATTGAGAATATAAGTGAGACCGGCAAAATCTTCATTTCAACATGACAACCAGAAAGAAAACATCCTACACTCGCAAGCATTCCCTAGTAGTCGATACATCGCTGCTTTTCTGTGCATGTGAACAACTACGGGGTGTTCTGCTGCGGTCCAAAGCTGTTATCGAGCTTGGCTTGACCAGTTCCATCAGTCCTAGGGCCTGTTGTTCAGGTCCTGAGAATTTCCAAATCTAAGCTTGTAAAAAAAAAAAAAAAAAAAAATAGGGTTTAGATGTTGATTGCAAGATTACAAAATCAATTGTGTCATTGCCTCAGAGTAGAAATGTGATAACGCTCAATGCTTTTAAAATTTCTCCCATACAAGTGTTCTCTTGCGTGGCCCCTAAGTTTGCATGGAATGGAATTTTTAAGAACCTATTATCAAGTGAATCACACCGACGATCGTTAAAGAGTACGAGTGATGCAAGATTTAAGGATGGAGCTGTAGACAGGGGCAAATCGCTTTAATACAGTGATATCTCGGATTTTATTGTTTCATTATGGGGATGTTATTTGATGACCATTTATATATTTCTACTTCTATTTCCGGGCCAGTATATATATTCAAAAGCCTAGAAATTCAATTGGGCATTTGTCAATTGCCGAAGTCGGCCTGTAAGATTTTTTCCTCTCCATTCACATCATATGGGAGTTCACTAGATGTGGGCTGCGGGAAAAAACGGAACTACTGATTCTTTCAATTTGTTTTATGTTAATTGGAAATTGAAAGGTCTCACGGCTCTATTCGGACACACACGCAGCTTTACCGCCGCTTGCATCGGCGGTAAACTGGCGTTTTCCAGTTTTCCTCCACTCTGAGAGGAGGAAAACTGGAAATTGCAGCTTTACCGCCGCTCTCGTCGGCGGTAAAGTGGACCTTCCAGTTTTCTCCGCTCTGAGAGGAGGAAAACTGGCAATTGCAGCTTTACCGCCGCTCCCATCGGCGGTAAAGTCGGTTTTCCAGTTTTCCTCCGCTCTGAGAGGAGGAAAACTGGAAATTGCACTTATGCTGCGGGTACATGTCTCGGAAATCATTCAATCCGATTTTTTAATCCTCTTTTCCCTTCTTTTGCTTGTTGTTGGGCCATGGGCCGGGGCGTAGTTCCACAAAATGAAGGATGGACATGTGTGAATAACAATTGGGTGAAATAATTTCAAATCACGACAAAACCACAATAAGTCGAATGTCTCTCGTAATTGCCCTTCACTTTACTTAACAAGCGAAGTAAGCTAACCAGAACCGTTACCTTAAAAAACCAGAGATCCCGGTATCTACGATTGAGAATATAAGTGAGACCGGCAAAATCTTCATTTCAACATGACAACCAGAAAGAAAACATCCTACACTCGCAAGCATTCCCTAGTAGTCGATACATCGCTGCTTTTCTGTGCATGTGAACAACTATGGGGTGTTCTGCTGCGGTCCAAAGCTGTTATCGAGCTTGGCTTGACCAGTTCCATCAGTCCTAGGGCCTGTTGTTCAGGTCCTGAGAATTTCCAAATCTAAGCTTGTAAAAAAAAAAAAAAAAAAAAAATAGGGTTTAGATGTTGATTGCAAGATTACAAAATCAATTGTGTCATTGCCTCAGAGTAGAAATGTGATAACGCTCAATGCTTTTAAAATTTCTCCCATACAAGTGTTCTCTTGCGTGGCCCCTAAGTTTGCATGGAATGGAATTTTTAAGAACCTATTATCAAGTGAATCACACCGATGATCGTTAAAGAGTACGAGTGATGCAAGATTTAAGGATGGAGCTGTAGACAGGGGCAAATAGCTTTAATAAAGTGATATCTCGGATTTTATTGTTTTATTATGGGGATGTTATTTGATGACCATTTATATATTTCTACTTCTATTTCCGGGCCAGTATATATATTCAAAAGCCTAGAAATTCAATTGGGCATTTGTCAATTGCCGAAGTCGGCCTGTGAGATTTTTTCCTCTCCATTCACATCATATGGGAGTTCACTAGATGTGGGCTGCGGGAAAAAACGGAACTACTGATTCTTTCAATTTGTTTTATGTTAATTGGAAATTGAAAGGTCTGGCGGCTCTATTCGGACACACACGCAGCTTTACCGCCGCTTGCATCGGCGGTAAACTGGCGTTTTCCAGTTTTCCTCCACTCTGAGAGGAGGAAAACTGGAAATTGCAGCTTTACCGCCGCTCTCGTCGGCGGTAAAGTCGGTTTTCCAGTTTTCCTCCGCTCTGTGAGGAGGAAAACTGGAAATTACACTTATGCTGCGGGTACATGTCTCGGAAATCATTCAATCCGATTTTTTAATCCTCTTTTCCCTTCTTCTGCTTGTTGTTGGGCCATGGGCCGGGGCGTAGTTCCACAAAATGAAGGATGGACATGTGTGAATAACAATTGGGTGAAATAATTTCAAATCACGACAAAACCACAATAAGTCGAATGTCTCTCGTAATTGCCCTTCACTTTACTTAACAAGCGAAGTAAGCTAACCAGAACCGTTACCTTAAAAAACTAGAGATCCCGGTATCTACGATTGAGAATATAAGTGAGACCGGCAAAATCTTCATTTCAACATGACAACCAGAAAGAAAACATCCTACACTCGCAAGCATTCCCTAGTAGTCGATACATCGCTGCTTTTCTGTGCATGTGAACAACTATGGGGTGTTCTGCTGCGGTCCAAAGCTGTTATCGAGCTTGGCTTGACCAGTTCCATCAGTCCTAGGGCCTGTTGTTCAGGTCCTGAGAATTTCCAAATCTAAGCCTGTAAAAAAAAAAAAAAAAAAATAGGGTTTAGATGTTGATTGCAAGATTACAAAATCAATTGTGTCATTGCCTCAGAGTAGAAATGTGATAACGCTCAATGCTTTTAAAATTTCTCCCATACAAGTGTTCTCTTGCGTGGCCCCTAAGTTTGCATGGAATGGAATTTTTAAGAACCTATTATCAAGTGAATCACACCGATGATCGTTAAAGAGTACGAGTGATGCAAGATTTAAGGATGGAGCTGTAGACAGGGGCAAATCGCTTTAATAGAGTGATATCTCGGATTTTATTGTTTCATTATGGGGATGTTATTTGATGACCATTTATATATTTCTACTTCTATTTCCGGGCCAGTATATATATTCAAAAGCCGAGAAATTCAATTGGGCATTTGTCAATTGCCGAAGTCGGCCTGTGAGATTTTTTCCTCTCCATTCACATCATATGGGAGTTCACTAGATGTGGGCTGCGGGAAAAAACGGAACTACTGATTCTTTCAATTTGTTTTATGTTAATTGGAAATTGAAAGGTCTCACGGCTCTATTCGGACACACACGCAGCTTTACCGCCGCTTGCATCGGCGGTAAACTGGCGTTTTCCAGTTTTCCTCCACTCTGAGAGGAGGAAAACTGGAAATTGCAGCTTTACCGCCGCTCTCGTCGGCGGTAAAGTGGACCTTCCAGTTTTCCTCCGCTCTGAGAGGAGGAAATGTGGCAATTGCAGCTTTACCTCCGCTCCATCGGCGGTAAAGTCGGTTTTCCAGTTTTCCTCCGCTCTGAGAGGAGGAAAACTGGAAATTGCACTTATGCTGCGGGTACATGTCTCGGAAATCACTCAATCCGATTTTTTAATCCTCTTTTCCCTTCTTTTGCTTGTTGTTGGGCCATGGGCCGGGGCGTAGTTCCACAAAATGAAGGATGGACATGTGTGAATAACAATTGGGTGAAATAATTTCAAATCACGACAAAACCACAATAAGTAGAATGTCTCTCGTAATTGCCCTTCACTTTACTTAACAAGCGAAGTAAGCTAACCAGAACCGTTACCTTAAAAAACCAGAGATCCCGGTATCTACGATTGAGAATATAAGTGAGACCGGCAAAATCTTCATTTCAACATGACAACCAGAAAGAAAACATCCTACACTCGCAAGCATTCCCTAGTAGTCGATACATCGCTGCTTTTCTGTGCATGTGAACAACTACGGGGTGTTCTGCTGCGGTCCAAAGCTGTTATCGAGCTTGGCTTGACCAGTTCCATCAGTCCTAGGGCCTGTTGTTCAGGTCCTGAGAATTTCCAAATCTAAGCTTGTAAAAAAAAAAAAAAAAAAAAATAGGGTTTAGATGTTGATTGCAAGATTACAAAATCAATTGTGTCATTGCCTCAGAGTAGAAATGTGATAACGCTCAATGCTTTTAAAATTTCTCCCATACAAGTGTTCTCTTGCGTGGCCCCTAAGTTTGCATGGAATGGAATTTTTAAGAACCTATTATCAAGTGAATCACACCGACGATCGTTAAAGAGTACGAGTGATGCAAGATTTAAGGATGGAGCTGTAGACAGGGGCAAATCGCTTTAATACAGTGATATCTCGGATTTTATTGTTTCATTATGGGGATGTTATTTGATGACCATTTATATATTTCTACTTCTATTTCCGGGCCAGTATATATATTCAAAAGCCTAGAAATTCAATTGGGCATTTGTCAATTGCCGAAGTCGGCCTGTAAGATTTTTTCCTCTCCATTCACATCATATGGGAGTTCACTAGATGTGGGCTGCGGGAAAAAACGGAACTACTGATTCTTTCAATTTGTTTTATGTTAATTGGAAATTGAAAGGTCTCACGGCTCTATTCGGACACACACGCAGCTTTACCGCCGCTTGCATCGGCGGTAAACTGGCGTTTTCCAGTTTTCCTCCACTCTGAGAGGAGGAAAACTGGAAATTGCAGCTTTACCGCCGCTCTCGTCGGCGGTAAAGTGGACCTTCCAGTTTTCTCCGCTCTGAGAGGAGGAAAACTGGCAATTGCAGCTTTACCGCCGCTCCCATCGGCGGTAAAGTCGGTTTTCCAGTTTTCCTCCGCTCTGAGAGGAGGAAAACTGGAAATTGCACTTATGCTGCGGGTACATGTCTCGGAAATCATTCAATCCGATTTTTTAATCCTCTTTTCCCTTCTTTTGCTTGTTGTTGGGCCATGGGCCGGGGCGTAGTTCCACAAAATGAAGGATGGACATGTGTGAATAACAATTGGGTGAAATAATTTCAAATCACGACAAAACCACAATAAGTCGAATGTCTCTCGTAATTGCCCTTCACTTTACTTAACAAGCGAAGTAAGCTAACCAGAACCGTTACCTTAAAAAACCAGAGATCCCGGTATCTACGATTGAGAATATAAGTGAGACCGGCAAAATCTTCATTTCAACATGACAACCAGAAAGAAAACATCCTACACTCGCAAGCATTCCCTAGTAGTCGATACATCGCTGCTTTTCTGTGCATGTGAACAACTATGGGGTGTTCTGCTGCGGTCCAAAGCTGTTATCGAGCTTGGCTTGACCAGTTCCATCAGTCCTAGGGCCTGTTGTTCAGGTCCTGAGAATTTCCAAATCTAAGCTTGTAAAAAAAAAAAAAAAAAAAAAATAGGGTTTAGATGTTGATTGCAAGATTACAAAATCAATTGTGTCATTGCCTCAGAGTAGAAATGTGATAACGCTCAATGCTTTTAAAATTTCTCCCATACAAGTGTTCTCTTGCGTGGCCCCTAAGTTTGCATGGAATGGAATTTTTAAGAACCTATTATCAAGTGAATCACACCGATGATCGTTAAAGAGTACGAGTGATGCAAGATTTAAGGATGGAGCTGTAGACAGGGGCAAATAGCTTTAATAAAGTGATATCTCGGATTTTATTGTTTTATTATGGGGATGTTATTTGATGACCATTTATATATTTCTACTTCTATTTCCGGGCCAGTATATATATTCAAAAGCCTAGAAATTCAATTGGGCATTTGTCAATTGCCGAAGTCGGCCTGTGAGATTTTTTCCTCTCCATTCACATCATATGGGAGTTCACTAGATGTGGGCTGCGGGAAAAAACGGAACTACTGATTCTTTCAATTTGTTTTTTGTTAATTGGAAATTGAAAGGTCTCACGGCTCTATTCGGACACACACGCAGCTTTACCGCCGCTTGCATCGGCGGTAAACTGGCGTTTTCCAGTTTTCCTCCACTCTGAGAGGAGGAAAACTGGAAATTGCAGCTTTACCGCCGCTTGCATCGGCGGTAAACTGGCGTTTTCCAGTTTTCCTCCACTCTGAGAGGAGGAAAACTGGAAATTGCAGCTTTACCGCCGCTCTCGTCGGCGGTAAAGTCGGTTTTCCAGTTTTCCTCCGCTCTGAGAGGAGGAAAACTGGAAATTGCACTTATGCTGCGGGTACATGTCTCGGAAATCATTCAATCCGATTTTTTAATCCTCTTTTCCCTTCTTCTGCTTGTTGTTGGGCCATGGGCCGGGGCGTAGTTCCACAAAATGAAGGATGGACATGTGTGAATAACAATTGGGTGAAATAATTTCAAATCACGACAAAACCACAATAAGTCGAATGTCTCTCGTAATTGCCCTTCACTTTACTTAACAAGCGAAGTAAGCTAACCAGAACCGTTACCTTAAAAAACCAGAGATCCCGGTATCTACGATTGAGAATATAAGTGAGACCGGCAAAATCTTCATTTCAACATGACAACCAGAAAGAAAACATCCTACACTCGCAAGCATTCCCTAGTAGTCGATACATCGCTGCTTTTCTGTGCATGTGAACAACTATGGGGTGTTCTGCTGCGGTCCAAAGCTGTTATCGAGCTTGGCTTGACCAGTTCCATCAGTCCTAGGGCCTGTTGTTCAGGTCCTGAGAATTTCCAAATCTAAGCTTGTAAAAAAAAAAAAAAAAATAGGGTTTAGATGTTGATTGCAAGATTACAAAATCAATTGTGTCATTGCCTCAGAGTAGAAATGTGATAACGCTCAATGCTTTTAAGATTTCTCCCATACAAGTGTTCTCTTGCGTGGCCCCTAAGTTTGCATGGAATGGAATTTTTAAGAACCTATTATCAAGTGAATCACACCGATGATCGTTAAAGAGTACGAGTGATGCAAGATTTAAGGATGGAGCTGTAGACAGGGGCAAATCGCTTTAATAGAGTGATATCTCGGATTTTATTGTTTCATTATGGGGATGTTATTTGATGACCATTTATATATTTCTACTTCTATTTCCGGGCCAGTATATATATTCAAAAGCCTAGAAATTCAATTGGGCATTTGTCAATTGCCGAAGTCGGCCTGTGAGATTTTTTCCTCTCCATTCACATCATATGGGAGTTCACTAGATGTGGGCTGCGGGAAAAAACGGAACTACTGATTCTTTCAATTTGTTTTATGTTAATTGGAAATTGAAAGGTCTCACGGCTCTATTCGGACACACACGCAACTTTACCGCCGCTTGCATCGGCGGTAAACTGGCGTTTTCCAGTTTTCCTCCACTCTGAGAGGAGGAAAACTGGAAATTGCAGCTTTACCGCCGCTCTCGTCGGCGGTAAAGTGGACCTTCCAGTTTTCCTCCGCTCTGAGAGGAGGAAAACTGGCAATTGCAGCTTTACCGCCGCTCCCATCGGCGGTAAAGTCGGTTTTCCAGTTTTCCTCCGCTCTGAGAGGAGGAAAACTGGAAATTGCACTTATGCTGCGGGTACATGTCTCGGAAATCATTCAATCCGATTTTTTAATCCTCTTTTCCCTTCTTTTGCTTGTTGTTGGGCCATGGGCCGGGGCGTAGTTCCACAAAATGAAGGATGGACATGTGTGAATAACAATTGGGTGAAATAATTTCAAATCACGACAAAACCACAATAAGTCGAATGTCTCTCGTAATTGCCCTTCACTTTACTTAACAAGCGAAGTAAGCTAACCAGAACCGTTACCTTAAAAAACCAGAGATCCCGGTATCTACGATTGAGAATATAAGTGAGACCGGCAAAATCTTCATTTCAACATGACAACCAGAAAGAAAACATCCTACACTCGCAAGCATTCCCTAGTAGTCGATACATCGCTGCTTTTCTGTGCATGTGAACAACTATGGGGTGTTCTGCTGCGGTCCAAAGCTGTTATCGAGCTTGGCTTGACCAGTTCCATCAGTCCTAGGGCCTGTTGTTCAGGTCCTGAGAATTTCCAAATCTAAGCTTGTAAAAAAAAAAAAAAAAAAAAAATAGGGTTTAGATGTTGATTGCAAGATTACAAAATCAATTGTGTCATTGCCTCAGAGTAGAAATGTGATAACGCTCAATGCTTTTAAAATTTCTCCCATACAAGTGTTCTCTTGCGTGGCCCCTAAGTTTGCATGGAATGGAATTTTTAAGAACCTATTATCAAGTGAATCACACCGATGATCGTTAAAGAGTACGAGTGATGCAAGATTTAAGGATGGAGCTGTAGACAGGGGCAAATCGCTTTAATAGAGTGATATCTCGGATTTTATTGTTTCATTATGGGGATGTTATTTGATGACCATTTATATATTTCTACTTCTATTTCCGGGCCAGTATATATATTCAAAAGCCTAGAAATTCAATTGGGCATTTGTCAATTGCCGAAGTCGGCCTGTGAGATTTTTTCCTCTCCATTCACATCATATGGGAGTTCACTAGATGTGGGCTGCGGGAAAAAACGGAACTACTGATTCTTTCAATTTGTTTTATGTTAATTGGAAATTGAAAGGTCTCACGGCTCTATTCGGACACACACGCAGCTTTACCGCCGCTTGCATCGGCGGTAAACTGGCGTTTTCCAGTTTTCCTCCACTCTGAGAGGAGGAAAACTGGAAATTGCAGCTTTACCGCCGCTCTCGTCGGCGGTAAAGTGGACCTTCCAGTTTTCCTCCGCTCTGAGAGGAGGAAAACTGGCAATTGCAGCTTTACCGCCGCTCCCATCGGCGGTAAAGTCGGTTTTCCAGTTTTCCTCCGCTCTGAGAGGAGGAAAACTGGAAATTGCACTTATGCTGCGGGTACATGTCTCGGAAATCATTCAATCCGATTTTTTAATCCTCTTTTCCCTTCTTCTGCTTGTTGTTGGGCCATGGGCCGGGGCGTAGTTCCACAAAATGAAGGATGGACATGTGTGAATAACAATTGGGTGAAATAATTTCAAATCACGACAAAACCACAATAAGTCGAATGTCTCTCGTAATTGCCCTTCACTTTACTTAACAAGCGAAGTAAGCTAACCAGAACCGTTACCTTAAAAAACCAGAGATCCCGGTATCTACGATTGAGAATATAAGTGAGACCGGCAAAATCTTCATTTCAACATGACAACCAGAAAGAAAACATCCTACACTCGCAAGCATTCCCTAGTAGTCGATACATCGCTGCTTTTCTGTGCATGTGAACAACTATGGGGTGTTCTGCTGCGGTCCAAAGCTGTTATCGAGCTTGGCTTGACCAGTTCCATCAGTCCTAGGGCCTGTTGTTCAGGTCCTGAGAATTTCCAAATCTAAGCTTGTAAAAAAAAAAAAAATAGGGTTTAGATGTTGATTGCAAGATTACAAAATCAATTGTGTCATTGCCTCAGAGTAGAAATGTGATAACGCTCAATGCTTTTAAAATTTCTCCCATACAAGTGTTCTCTTGCGTGGCCCCTAAGTTTGCATGGAATGGAATTTTTAAGAACCTATTATCAAGTGAATCACACCGATGATCGTTAAAGAGTACGAGTGATGCAAGATTTAAGGATGGAGCTGTAGACAGGGGCAAATAGCTTTAATAAAGTGATATCTCGGATTTTATTGTTTTATTATGGGGATGTTATTTGATGACCATTTATATATTTCTACTTCTATTTCCGGGCCAGTATATATATTCAAAAGCCTAGAAATTCAATTGGGCATTTGTCAATTGCCGAAGTCGGCCTGTGAGATTTTTTCCTCTCCATTCACATCATATGGGAGTTCACTAGATGTGGGCTGCGGGAAAAAACGGAACTACTGATTCTTTCAATTTGTTTTTTGTTAATTGGAAATTGAAAGGTCTCACGGCTCTATTCGGACACACACGCAGCTTTACCGCCGCTTGCATCGGCGGTAAACTGGCGTTTTCCAGTTTTCCTCCACTCTGAGAGGAGGAAAGCTGGAAATTGCAGCTTTACCGCCGCTTGCATCGGCTGTAAACTGGCGTTTTCCAGTTTTCCTCCACTCTGAGAGGAGGAAAACTGGAAATTGCAGCTTTACCGCCGCTCTCGTCGGCGGTAAAGTCGGTTTTCCAGTTTTCCTCCGCTCTGAGAGGAGGAAAACTGGAAATTGCACTTATGCTGCGGGTACATGTCTCGGAAATCATTCAATCCGATTTTTTAATCCTCTTTTCCCTTCTTCTGCTTGTTGTTGGGCCATGGGCCGGGGCGTAGTTCCACAAAATGAAGGATGGACATGTGTGAATAACAATTGGGTGAAATAATTTCAAATCACGACAAAACCACAATAAGTCGAATGTCTCTCGTAATTGCCCTTCACTTTACTTAACAAGCGAAGTAAGCTAACCAGAACCGTTACCTTAAAAAACCAGAGATCCCGGTATCTACGATTGAGAATATAAGTGAGACCGGCAAAATCTTCATTTCAACATGACAACCAGAAAGAAAACATCCTACACTCGCAAGCATTCCCTAGTAGTCGATACATCGCTGCTTTTCTGTGCATGTGAACAACTATGGGGTGTTCTGCTGCGGTCCAAAGCTGTTATCGAGCTTGGCTTGACCAGTTCCATCAGTCCTAGGGCCTGTTGTTCAGGTCCTGAGAATTTCCAAATCTAAGCTTGTAAAAAAAAAAAAAAAAATAGGGTTTAGATGTTGATTGCAAGATTACAAAATCAATTGTGTCATTGCCTCAGAGTAGAAATGTGATAACGCTCAATGCTTTTAAGATTTCTCCCATACAAGTGTTCTCTTGCGTGGCCCCTAAGTTTGCATGGAATGGAATTTTTAAGAACCTATTATCAAGTGAATCACACCGATGATCGTTAAAGAGTACGAGTGATGCAAGATTTAAGGATGGAGCTGTAGACAGGGGCAAATCGCTTTAATAGAGTGATATCTCGGATTTTATTGTTTCATTATGGGGATGTTATTTGATGACCATTTATATATTTCTACTTCTATTTCCGGGCCAGTATATATATTCAAAAGCCTAGAAATTCAATTGGGCATTTGTCAATTGCCGAAGTCGGCCTGTGAGATTTTTTCCTCTCCATTCACATCATATGGGAGTTCACTAGATGTGGGCTGCGGGAAAAAACGGAACTACTGATTCTTTCAATTTGTTTTATGTTAATTGGAAATTGAAAGGTCTCACGGCTCTATTCGGACACACACGCAGCTTTACCGCCGCTTGCATCGGCGGTAAACTGGCGTTTTCCAGTTTTCCTCCACTCTGAGAGGAGGAAAACTGGAAATTGCATCTTTACCGCCGCTCTCGTCGGCGGTAAAGTCGGTTTTCCAGTTTTCCTCCGCTCTGAGAGGAGGAAAACTGGAAATTGCACTTATGCTGCGGGTACATGTCTCGGAAATCATTCAATCCGATTTTTTAATCCTCTTTTCCCTTCTTCTGCTTGTTGTTGGGCCATGGGCCGGGGCGTAGTTCCACAAAATGAAGGATGGACATGTGTGAATAACAATTGGGTGAAATAATTTCAAATCACGACAAAACCACAATAAGTCGAATGTCTCTCGTAATTGCCCTTCACTTTACTTAACCAGCGAAGTAAGCTAACCAGAACCGTTACCTTAAAAAACCAGAGATCCCGGTATCTACGATTGAGAATATAAGTGAGACCGGCAAAATCTTCATTTCAACATGACAACCAGAAAGAAAACATCCTACACTCGCAAGCATTCCCTAGTAGTCGATACATCGCTGCTTTTCTGTGCATGTGAACAACTATGGGGTGTTCTGCTGCGGTCCAAAGCTGTTATCGAGCTTGGCTTGACCAGTTCCATCAGTCCTAGGGCCTGTTGTTCAGGTCCTGAGAATTTCCAAATCTAAGCTTGTAAAAAAAAAAAAAAAAATAGGGTTTAGATGTTGATTGCAAGATTACAAAATCAATTGTGTCATTGCCTCAGAGTAGAAATGTGATAACGCTCAATGCTTTTAAAATTTCTCCCATACAAGTGTTCTCTTGCGTGGCCCCTAAGTTTGCATGGAATGGAATTTTTAAGAACCTATTATCAAGTGAATCACACCGATGATCGTTAAAGAGTACGAGTGATGCAAGATTTAAGGATGGAGCTGTAGACAGGGGCAAATCGCTTTAATAGAGTGATATCTCGGATTTTATTGTTTCATTATGGGGATGTTATTTGATGACCATTTATATATTTCTACTTCTATTTCCGGGCCAGTATATATATTCAAAAGCCGAGAAATTCAATTGGGCATTTGTCAATTGCCGAAGTCGGCCTGTGAGATTTTTTCCTCTCCATTCACATCATATGGGAGTTCACTAGATGTGGGCTGCGGGAAAAAACGGAACTACTGATTCTTTCAATTTGTTTTATGTTAATTGGAAATTGAAAGGTCTCACGGCTCTATTCGGACACACACGCAGCTTTACCGCCGCTTGCATCGGCGGTAAACTGGCGTTTTCCAGTTTTCCTCCACTCTGAGAGGAGGAAAACTGGAAATTGCAGCTTTACCGCCGCTCTCGTCGGCGGTAAAGTCGGTTTTCCAGTTTTCCTCCGCTCTGAGAGGAGGAAAACTGGAAATTGCACTTATGCTGCGGGTACATGTCTCGGAAATCATTCAATCCGATTTTTTAATCCTCTTTTCCCTTCTTCTGCTTGTTGTTGGGCCATGGGCCGGGGCGTAGTTCCACAAAATGAAGGATGGACATGTGTGAATAACAATTGGGTGAAATAATTTCAAATCACGACAAAACCACAATAAGTCGAATGTCTCTCGTAATTGCCCTTCACTTTACTTAACAAGCGAAGTAAGCTAACCAGAACCGTTACCTTAAAAAACCAGAGATCCCGGTATCTACGATTGAGAATATAAGTGAGACCGGCAAAATCTTCATTTCAACATGACAACCAGAAAGAAAACATCCTACACTCGCAAGCATTCCCTAGTAGTCGATACATCGCTGCTTTTCTGTGCATGTGAACAACTATGGGGTGTTCTGCTGCGGTCCAAAGCTGTTATCGAGCTTGGCTTGACCAGTTCCATCAGTCCTAGGGCCTGTTGTTCAGGTCCTGAGAATTTCCAAATCTAAGCTTGTAAAAAAAAAAAAAAAAAATAGGGTTTAGATGTTGATTGCAAGATTACAAAATCAATTGTGTCATTGCCTCAGAGTAGAAATGTGATAACGCTCAATGCTTTTAAAATTTCTCCCATACAAGTGTTCTCTTGCGTGGCCCCTAAGTTTGCATGGAATGGAATTTTTAAGAACCTATTATCAAGTGAATCACACCGATGATCGTTAAAGAGTACGAGTGATGCAAGATTTAAGGATGGAGCTATAGACAGGGGCAAATCGCTTTAATAGAGTGATATCTCGGATTTTATTGTTTCATTATGGGGATGTTATTTGATGACCATTTATATATTTCTACTTCTATTTCCGGGCCAGTATATATATTCAAAAGCCGAGAAATTCAATTGGGCATTTGTCAATTGCCGAAGTCGGCCTGTGAGATTTTTTCCTCTCCATTCACATCATTTGGGAGTTCACTAGATGTGGGCTGCGGGAAAAAACGGAACTACTGATTCTTTCAATTTGTTTTATGTTAATTGGAAATTGAAAGGTCTCACGGCTCTATTCGGACACACACGCAGCTTTACCGCCGCTTGCATCGGCGGTAAACTGGCGTTTTCCAGTTTTCCTCCACTCTGAGAGGAGGAAAACTGGAAATTGCAGCTTTACCGCCGCTCTCGTCGGCGGTAAAGTGGACCTTCCAGTTTTCCTCCGCTCTGAGAGGAGGAAATGTGGCAATTGCAGCTTTACCGCCGCTCCATCGGCGGTAAAGTCGGTTTTCCAGTTTTCCTTCGCTCTGAGAGGAGGAAAACTGGAAATTGCACTTATGCTGCGGGTACATGTCTCGGAAATCACTCAATCCGATTTTTTAATCCTCTTTTCCCTTCTTTTGCTTGTTGTTGGGCCATGGGCCGGGGCGTAGTTCCACAAAATGAAGGATGGACATGTGTGAATAACAATTGGGTGAAATAATTTCAAATCACGACAAAACCACAATAAGTCGAATGTCTCTCGTAATTGCCCTTCACTTTACTTAACAAGCGAAGTAAGCTAACCAGAACCGTTACCTTAAAAAACCAGAGATCCCGGTATCTACGATTGAGAATATAAGTGAGACCGGCAAAATCTTCATTTCAACATGACAACCAGAAAGAAAACATCCTACACTCGCAAGCATTCCCTAGTAGTCGATACATCGCTGCTTTTCTGTGCATGTGAACAACTATGGGGTGTTCTGCTGCGGTCCAAAGCTGTTATCGAGCTTGGCTTGACCAGTTCCATCAGTCCTAGGGCCTGTTGTTCAGGTCCTGAGAATTTCCAAATCTAAGCTTGTAAAAAAAAAAAAAAAAAATAGGGTTTAGATGTTGATTGCAAGATTACAAAATCAATTGTGTCATTGCCTCAGAGTAGAAATGTGATAACGCTCAATGCTTTTAAAATTTCTCCCATACAAGTGTTCTCTTGCGTGGCCCCTAAGTTTGCATGGAATGGAATTTTTAAGAACCTATTATCAAGTGAATCACACCGATGATCGTTAAAGAGTACGAGTGATACAAGATTTAAGGATGGAGCTGTAGACAGGGGCAAATCGCTTTAATAGAGTGATATCTCGGATTTTATTGTTTCATTATGGGGATGTTATTTGATGACCATTTATATATTTCTACTTCTATTTCCGGGCCAGTATATATATTCAAAAGCCTAGAAATTCAATTGGGCATTTGTCAATTGCCGAAGTCGGCCTGTGAGATTTTTTCCTCTCCATTCACATCATATGGGAGTTCACTAGATGTGGGCTGCGGGAAAAAACGGAACTACTGATTCTTTCAATTTGTTTTATGTTAATTGGAAATTGAAAGGTCTCACGGCTCTATTCGGACACACACGCAGCTTTACCGCCGCTTGCATCGGCGGTAAACTAGCGTTTTCCAGTTTTCCTCCACTCTGAGAGGAGGAAAACTGGAAATTGCAGCTTTACCGCCGCTCTCGTCGGCGGTAAAGTCGGTTTTCCAGTTTTCCTCCGCTCTGAGAGGAGGAAAACTGGAAATTGCACTTATGCTGCGGGTACATGTCTCGGAAATCATTCAATCCGATTTTTTAATCCTCTTTTCCCTTCTTCTGCTTGTTGTTGGGCCATGGGCCGGGGCGTAGTTCCACAAAATGAAGGATGGACATGTGTGAATAACAATTGGGTGAAATAATTTCAAATCACGACAAAACCGCAATAAGTCGAATGTCTCTCGTAATTGCCCTTCACTTTACTTAACAAGCGAAGTAAGCTAACCAGAACCGTTACCTTAAAAAACCAGAGATCCCGGTATCTACGATTAAGAATATAAGTGAGACCGGCAAAATCTTCATTTCAACATGACAACCAGAAAGAAAACATCCTACACTCGCAAGCATTCCCTAGTAGTCGATACATCGCTGCTTTTCTGTGCATGTGAACAACTATGGGGTGTTCTGCTGCGATCCAAAGCTGTTATCGAGCTTGGCTTGACCAGTTCCATCAGTCCTAGGGCCTGTTGTTCAGGTCCTGAGAATTTCCAAATCTAAGCTTGTAAAAAAAAAAAAAAAAATAGGGTTTAGATGTTGATTGCAAGATTACAAAATCAATTGTGTCATTGCCTCAGAGTAGAAATGTGATAACGCTCAATGCTTTTAAAATTTCTCCCATACAAGTGTTCTCTTGCGTGGCCCCTAAGTTTGCATGGAATGGAATTTTTAAGAACCTATTATCAAGTGAATCACACCGATGATCGTTAAAGAGTACGAGTGATGCAAGATTTAAGGATGGAGCTGTAGACAGGGGCAAATCGCTTTAATAGAGTGATATCTCGGATTTTATTGTTTCATTATGGGGATGTTATTTGATGACCATTTATATATTTCTACTTCTATTTCCGGGCCAGTATATATATTCAAAAGCCTAGAAATTCAATTGGGCATTTGTCAATTGCCGAAGTCGGCCTGTGAGATTTTTTCCTCTCCATTCACATCATATGGGAGTTCACTAGATGTGGGCTGCGGGAAAAAACGGAACTACTGATTCTTTCAATTTGTTTTATGTTAATTGGAAATTGAAAGGTCTCACGGCTCTATTCGGACACACACGCAGCTTTACCGCCGCTTGCATCGGCGGTAAACTGGCGTTTTCCAGTTTTCCTCCACTCTGAGAGGAGGAAAACTGGAAATTGCAGCTTTACCGCCGCTCTCGTCGGCGGTAAAGTGGACCTTCCAGTTTTCCTCCGCTCTGAGAGGAGGAAATGTGGCAATTGCAGCTTTACCGCCGCTCCATCGGCGGTAAAGTCGGTTTTCCAGTTTTCCTCCGCTCTGAGAGGAGGAAAATTGGAAATTGCACTTATGCTGCGGGTACATGTCTCGGAAATCACTCAATCCGATTTTTTAATCCTCTTTTCCCTTCCTTTGCTTGTTGTTGGGCCATGGGCCGGGGCGTAGTTCCACAAAATGAAGGATGGACATGTGTGAATAACAATTGGGTGAAATAATTTCAAATCACGACAAAACCACAATAAGTCGAATGTCTCTCGTAATTGCCCTTCACTTTACTTAACAAGCGAAGTAAGCTAACCAGAACCGTTACCTTAAAAAACCAGAGATCCCGGTATCTACGATTGAGAATATAAGTGAGACCGGCAAAATCTTCATTTCAACATGACAACCAGAAAGAAAACATCCTACACTCGCAAGCATTCCCTAGTAGTCGATACATCGCTGCTTTTCTGTGCATGTGAACAACTATGGGGTGTTCTGCTGCGGTCCAAAGCTGTTATCGAGCTTGGCTTGACCAGTTCCATCAGTCCTAGGGCCTGTTGTTCAGGTCCTGAGAATTTCCAAATCTAAGCTTGTAAAAAAAAAAAAAAAAAATAGGGTTTAGATGTTGATTGCAAGATTACAAAATCAATTGTGTCATTGCCTCAGAGTAGAAATGTGGTAACGCTCAATGCTTTTAAAATTTCTCCCATACAAGTGTTCTCTTGCGTGGCCCCTAAGTTTGCATGGAATGGAATTTTTAAGAACCTATTATCAAGTGAATCACACCGATGATCGTTAAAGAGTACGAGTGATGCAAGATTTAAGGATGGAGCTGTAGACAGGGGCAAATCGCTTTAATAGAGTGATATCTCGCATTTTATTGTTTCATTATGGGGATGTTATTTGATGACCATTTATATATTTCTACTTCTATTTCCGGGCCAGTATATATATTCAAAAGCCTAGAAATTCAATTGGGCATTTGTCAATTGCCGAAGTCGGCCTGTGAGATTTTTTCCTCTCCATTCACATCATATGGGAGTTCACTAGATGTGGGCTGCGGGAAAAAACGGAACTACTGATTCTTTCAATTTGTTTTATGTTAATTGGAAATTGAAAGGTCTCACGGCTCTATTCGGACACACACGCAGCTTTACCGCCGCTTGCATCGGCGGTAAACTGGCGTTTTCCAGTTTTCCTCCACTCTGAGAGGAGGAAAACTGGAAATTGCAGCTTTACCGCCGCTCTCGTCGGCGGTGAAGTCGGTTTTCCAGTTTTCCTCCGCTCTGAGAGGAGGAAAACTGGAAATTACACTTATGCTGCGGGTACATGTCTCGGAAATCATTCAATCCGATTTTTTAATCCTCTTTTCCCTTCTTCTGCTTGTTGTTGGGCCATGGGCCGGGGCGTAGTTCCACAAAATGAAGGATGGACATTTGTGAATAACAATTGGGTGAAATAATTTCAAATCACGACAAAACCACAATAAGTCGAATGTCTCTCGTAATTGCCCTTCACTTTACTTAACAAGCGAAGTAAGCTAACCAGAACCGTTACCTTAAAAAACCAGAGATCCCGGTATCTACGATTGAGAATATAAGTGAGACCGGCAAAATCTTCATTTCAACATGACAACCAGAAAGAAAACATCCTACACTCGCAAGCATTCCCTAGTAGTCGATACATCGCTGCTTTTCTGTGCATGTGAACAACTATGGGGTGTTCTGCTGCGGTCCAAAGCTGTTATCGAGCTTGGCTTGACCAGTTCCATCAGTCCTAGGGCCTGTTGTTCAGGTCCTGAGAATTTCCAAATCTAAGCTTGTAAAAAAAAAAAAAAAAAATAGGGTTTAGATGTTGATTGCAAGATTACAAAATCAATTGTGTCATTGCCTCAGAGTAGAAATGTGATAACGCTCAATGCTTTTAAAATTTCTCCCATACAAGTGTTCTCTTGCGTGGCCCCTAAGTTTGCATGGAATGGAATTTTTAAGAACCTATTATCAAGTGAATCACACCGATGATCGTTAAAGAGTACGAGTGATGCAAGATTTAAGGATAGAGCTGTAGACAGGGGCAAATCGCTTTAATAGAGTGATATCTCGGATTTTATTGTTTCATTATGGGGATGTTATTTGATGACCATTTATATATTTCTACTTCTATTTCCGGGCCAGTATATATATTCAAAAGCCTAGAAATTCAATTGGGCATTTGTCAATTGCCGAAGTCGGCCTGTGAGATTTTTTCCTCTCCATTCACATCATATGGGAGTTCACTAGATGTGGGCTGCGGGAAAAAACGGAACTACTGATTCTTTCAATTTGTTTTATGTTAATTGGAAATTGAAAGGTCTCACGGCTCTATTCGGACACACACGCAGCTTTACCGCCGCTTGCATCGGCGGTAAACTGGCGTTTTCCAGTTTTCCTCCACTCTGAGAGGAGGAAAACTGGAAATTGCAGCTTTACCGCCGCTCTCGTCGGCGGTGAAGTCGGTTTTCCAGTTTTCCTCCGCTCTAAGAGGAGGAAAACTGGCAATTGCAGCTTTACCGCCGCTCCCATCGGCGGTAAAGTCGGTTTTCCAGTTTTCCTCCGCTCTGAGAGGAGGAAAATTGGAAATTGCACTTATGCTGCGGGTACATGTCTCGGAAATCACTCAATCTGATTTTTTAATCCTCTTTTCCCTTCTTTTGCTTGTTGTTGGGCCATGGGCTGGGGCGTAGTTCCACAAAATGAAGGATGGACATGTGTGAATAACAATTGGGTGAAATAATTTCAAATCACGACAAAACCACAATAAGTCGAATGTCTCTCGTAATTGCCCTTCACTTTACTTAACAAGGGAAGTAAGCTAACCAGAACCGTTACCTTAAAAAACCAGAGATCCCGGTATCTACGATTGAGAATATAAGTGAGACCGGCAAAATCTTCATTTCAACATGACAACCAGAAAGAAAACATCCTACACTCGCAAGCATTCCCTAGTAGTCGATACATCGCTGCTTTTCTGTGCATGTGAACAACTATGGGGTGTTCTGCTGCGGTCCAAAGCTGTTATCGAGCTTGGCTTGACCAGTTCCATCAGTCCTAGGGCCTGTTGTTCAGGTCCTGAGAATTTCCAAATCTAAGCTTGTAAAAAAAAAAAAAAAAAATAGGGTTTAGATGTTGATTGCAAGATTACAAAATCAATTGTGTCATTGCCTCAGAGTAGAAATGTGATAACGCTCAATGCTTTTAAAATTTCTCCCATACAAGTGTTCTCTTGCGTGGCCCCTAAGTTTGCATGGAATGGAATTTTTAAGAACCTATTATCAAGTGAATCACACCGATGATCGTTAAAGAGTACGAGTGATGCAAGATTTAAGGATGGAGCTGTAGACAGGGGCAAATCGCTTTAATAGAGTGATATCTCGGATTTTATTGTTTCATTATGGGGATGTTATTTGTTGACCATTTATATATTTCTACTTCTATTTCCGGGCCAGTATATATATTCAAAAGCCTAGAAATTCAATTGGGCATTTGTCAATTGCCGAAGTCGGCCTGTGAGATTTTTTCCTCTCCATTCACATCATATGGGAGTTCACTAGATGTGGGCTGCGGGAAAAAACGGAACTACTGATTCTTTCAATTTGTTTTATGTTAATTGGAAATAGAAAGGTCTCACGGCTCTATTCGGACACACACGCAGCTTTACCGCCGCTTGCATCGGCGGTAAACTGGCGTTTTCCAGTTTTCCTCCACTCTGAGAGGAGGAAAACTGGAAATTGCAGCTTTACCGCCGCTCTCGTCGGCGGTGAAGTCGGTTTTCCAGTTTTCCTCCGCTCTGAGAGGAGGAAAACTGGAAATTACACTTATGCTGTGGGTACATGTCTCGGAAATCATTCAATCCGATTTTTTAATCCTCTTTTCCCTTCTTCTGCTTGTTGTTGGGCCATGGGCCGGGGCGTAGTTCCACAAAATGAAGGATGGACATGTGTGAATAACAATTGGGTGAAATAATTTCAAATCACGACAAAACCACAATAAGTCGAATGTCTCTCGTAATTGCCCTTCACTTTACTTAACAAGCGAAGTAAGCTAACCAGAACCGTTACCTTAAAAAACCAGAGATCCCGGTATCTACGATTGAGAATATAAGTGAGACCGGCAAAATCTTCATTTCAACATGACAACCAGAAAGAAAACATCCTACACTCGCAAGCATTCCCTAGTAGTCGATACATCGCTGCTTTTCTGTGCATGTGAACAACTATGGGGTGTTCTGCTGCGGTCCAAAGCTGTTATCGAGCTTGGCTTGACCAGTTCCATCAGTCCTAGGGCCTGTTGTTCAGGTCCTGAGAATTTCCAAATCTAAGCTTGTAAAAAAAAAAAAAAAAAATAGGGTTTAGATGTTGATTGCAAGATTACAAAATCAATTGTGTCATTGCCTCAGAGTAGAAATGTGATAACGCTCAATGCTTTTAAAATTTCTCCCATACAAGTGTTCTCTTGCGTGGCCCCTAAGTTCGCATGGAATGGAATTTTTAAGAACCTATTATCAAGTGAATCACACCGATGATCGTTAAAGAGTACGAGTGATGCAAGATTTAAGGATAGAGCTGTAGACAGGGGCAAATCGCTTTAATAGAGTGATATCTCGGATTTTATTGTTTCATTATGGGGATGTTATTTGATGACCATTTATATATTTCTACTTCTATTTCCGGGCCAGTATATATATTCAAAAGCCTAGAAATTCAATTGGGCATTTGTCAATTGCCGAAGTCGGCCTGTGAGATTTTTTCCTCTCCATTCACATCATATGGGAGTTCACTAGATGTGGGCTGCGGGAAAAAACGGAACTACTGATTCTTTCAATTTGTTTTATGTTAATTGGAAATTGAAAGGTCTCACGGCTCTATTCGGACACACACGCAGCTTTACCGCCGGTTGCATCGGCGGTAAACTGGCGTTTTCAAGTTTTCCTCCACTCTGAGAGGAGGAAAACTGGAAATTGCAGCTTTACCGCCGCTCTCGTCGGCGGTGAAGTCGGTTTTCCAGTTTTCCTCCGCTCTGAGAGGAGGAAAACTGGAAATTACACTTATGCTGCGGGTACATGTCTCGGAAATCATTCAATCCGATTTTTTAATCCTCTTTTCCCTTCTTCTGCTTGTTGTTGGGCCATGGGCCGGGGCGTAGTTCCACAAAATGAAGGATGGACATGTGTGAATAACAATTGGGTGAAATAATTTCAAATCACGACAAAACCACAATAAGTCGAATGTCTCTCGTAATTGCCCTTCACTTTACTTAACAAGCGAAGTAAGCTAACCAGAACCGTTACCTTAAAAAACCAGAGATCCCGGTATCTACGATTGAGAATATAAGTGAGACCGGCAAAATCTTCATTTCAACATGACAACCAGAAAGAAAACATCCTACACTCGCAAGCATTCCCTAGTAGTCGATACATCGCTGCTTTTCTGTGCATGTGAACAACTATGGGGTGTTCTGCTGCGGTCCAAAGCTGTTATCGAGCTTGGCTTGACCAGTTCCATCAGTCCTAGGGCCTGTTGTTCAGGTCCTGAGAATTTCCAAATCTAAGCTTGTAAAAAAAAAAAAAAAAAATAGGGTTTAGATGTTGATTGCAAGATTACAAAATCAATTGTGTCATTGCCTCAGAGTAGAAATGTGATAACGCTCAATGCTTTTAAAATTTCTCCCATACAAGTGTTCTCTTGCGTGGCCCCTAAGTTTGCATGGAATGGAATTTTTAAGAACCTATTATCAAGTGAATCACACCGATGATCGTTAAAGAGTACGAGTGATGCAAGATTTAAGGATAGAGCAGTAGACAGGGGCAAATCGCTTTAATAGAGTGATATCTCGGATTTTATTGTTTCATTATGGGGATGTTATTTGATGACCATTTATATATTTCTACTTCTATTTCCGGGCCAGTATATATATTCAAAAGCCTAGAAATTCAATTGGGCATTTGTCAATTGCCGAAGTCGGCCTGTGAGATTTTTTCCTCTCCATTCACATCATATGGGAGTTCACTAGATGTGGGCTGCGGGAAAAAACGGAACTACTGATTCTTTCAATTTGTTTTATGTTAATTGGAAATTGAAAGGTCTCACGGCTCTATTCGGACACACACGCAGCTTTACCGCCGCTTGCATCGGCGGTAAACTGGCGTTTTCCAGTTTTCCTCCACTCTGAGAGGAGGAAAACTGGAAATTGCAGCTTTACCGCCGCTCTCGTCGGCGGTAAAGTCGGTTTTCCAGTTTTCCTCCGCTCTGTGAGGAGGAAAACTGGAAATTACACTTATGCTGCGGGTACATGTCTCGGAAATCATTCAATCCGATTTTTTAATCCTCTTTTCCCTTCTTCTGCTTGTTGTTGGGCCATGGGCCGGGGCGTAGTTCCACAAAATGAAGGATGGACATGTGTGAATAACAATTGGGTGAAATAATTTCAAATCACGACAAAACCACAATAAGTCGAATGTCTCTCGTAATTGCCCTTCACTTTACTTAACAAGCGAAGTAAGCTAACCAGAACCGTTACCTTAAAAAACCAGAGATCCCGGTATCTACGATTGAGAATATAAGTGAGACCGGCAAAATCTTCATTTCAACATGACAACCAGAAAGAAAACATCCTACACTCGCAAGCATTCCCTAGTAGTCGATACATCGCTGCTTTTCTGTGCATGTGAACAACTATGGGGTGTTCTGCTGCGGTCCAAAGCTGTTATCGAGCTTGGCTTGACCAGTTCCATCAGTCCTAGGGCCTGTTGTTCAGGTCCTGAGAATTTCCAAATCTAAGCTTGTAAAAAAAAAAAAAAAAAAATAGGGTTTAGATGTTGATTGCAAGATTACAAAATCAATTGTGTCATTGCCTCAGAGTAGAAATGTGATAACGCTCAATGCTTTTAAAATTTCTCCCATACAAGTGTTCTCTTGCGTGGCCCCTAAGTTTGCATGGAATGGAATTTTTAAGAACCTATTATCAAGTGAATCACACCGATGATCGTTAAAGAGTACGAGTGATGCAAGATTTAAGGATAGAGCTGTAGACAGGGGCAAATCGCTTTAATAGAGTGATATCTCGGATTTTATTGTTTCATTATGGGGATGTTATTTGATGACCATTTATATATTTCTACTTCTATTTCCGGGCCAGTATATATATTCAAAAGCCTAGAAATTCAATTGGGCATTTGTCAATTGCCGAAGTCGGCCTGTGAGATTTTTTCCTCTCCATTCACATCATATGGGAGTTCACTAGATGTGGGCTGCGGGAAAAAACGGAACTACTGATTCTTTCAATTTGTTTTATGTTAATTGGAAATTGAAAGGTCTCACGGCTCTATTCGGACACACACGCAGCTTTACCGCCGCTTGCATCGGCGGTAAACTGGCGTTTTCCAGTTTTCCTCCACTCTGAGAGGAGGAAAACTGGAAATTGCAGCTTTACCGCCGCTCTCGTCGGCGGTAAAGTGGACCTTCCAGTTTTCCTCCGCTCTAAGAGGAGGAAAACTGGTAATTGCAGCTTTACCGCCGCTCCCATCGGCGGTAAAGTCGGTTTTCCAGTTTTCCTCCGCTCTGAGAGGAGGAAAACTGGAAATTGCACTTATGCTGCGGGTACATGTCTCGGAAATCATTCAATCCGATTTTTTAATCCTCTTTTCCCTTCTTCTGCTTGTTGTTGGGCCATGGGCCGGGGCGTAGTTCCACAAAATGAAGGATGGACATGTGTGAATAACAATTGGGTGAAATAATTTCAAATCACGACAAAACCACAATAAGTCGAATGTCTCTCGTAATTGCCCTTCACTTTACTTAACAAGCGAAGTAAGCTAACCAGAACCGTTACCTTAAAAAACCAGAGATCCCGGTATCTACGATTGAGAATATAAGTGAGACCGGCAAAATCTTCATTTCAACATGACAACCAGAAAGAAAACATCCTACACTCGCAAGCATTCCCTAGTAGTCGATACATCGCTGCTTTTCTGTGCATGTGAACAACTATGGGGTGTTCTGCTGCGGTCCAAAGCTGTTATCGAGCTTGGCTTGACCAGTTCCATCAGTCCTAGGGCCTGTTGTTCAGGTCCTGAGAATTTCCAAATCTAAGCTTGTAAAAAAAAAAAAAAAAAATAGGGTTTAGATGTTGATTGCAAGATTACAAAATCAATTGTGTCATTGCCTCAGAGTAGAAATGTGATAACGCTCAATGCTTTTAAAATTTCTCCCATACAAGTGTTCTCTTGCGTGGCCCCTAAGTTTGCATGGAATGGAATTTTTAAGAACCTATTATCAAGTGAATCACACCGATGATCGTTAAAGAGTACGAGTGATGCAAGATTTAAGGATAGAGCTGTAGACAGGGGCAAATCGCTTTAATAGAGTGATATCTCGGATTTTATTGTTTCATTATGGGGATGTTATTTGATGACCATTTATATATTTCTACTTCTATTTCCGGGCCAGTACATATATTCAAAAGCCTAGAAATTCAATTGGGCATTTGTCAATTGCCGAAGTCGGCCTGTGAGATTTTTTCCTCTCCATTCACATCATATGGGAGTTCACTAGATGTGGGCTGCGGGAAAAAACGAAACTACTGATTCTTTCAATTTGTTTTATGTTAATTGGAAATTGAAAGGTCTCACGGCTCTATTCGGACACACACGCAGCTTTACCGCCGCTTGCATCGGCGGTAAACTGGCGTTTTCCAGTTTTCCTCCACTCTGAGAGGAGGAAAACTGGAAATTGCAGCTTTACCGCCGCTCTCGTCGGCGGTAAAGTGGACCTTCCAGTTTTCCTCCGCTCTAAGAGGAGGAAAACTGGCAATTGCAGGTTTACCGCCGCTCCCATCGGCGGTAAAGTCGGTTTTCCAGTTTTCCTCCGCTCTGAGAGGAGGAAAATTGGAAATTGCACTTATGCTGCGGGTACATGTCTCGGAAATCACTCAATCCGATTTTTTAATCCTCTTTTCCCTTCTTTTGCTTGTTGTTGGGCCATGGGCCGGGGCGTAGTTCCACAAAATGAAGGATGGACATGTGTGAATAACAATTGGGTGAAATAATTTCAAATCACGACAAAACCACAATAAGTCGAATGTCTCTCGTAATTGCCCTTCACTTTACTTAACAAGGGAAGTAAGCTAACCAGAACCGTTACCTTAAAAAACCAGAGATCCCGGTATCTACGATTGAGAATATAAGTGAGACCGGCAAAATCTTCATTTCAACATGACAACCAGAAAGAAAACATCCTACACTCGCAAGCATTCCCTAGTAGTCGATACATCGCTGCTTTTCTGTGCATGTGAACAACTATGGGGTGTTCTGCTGCGGTCCAAAGCTGTTATCGAGCTTGGCTTGACCAGTTCCATCAGTCCTAGGGCCTGTTGTTCAGGTCCTGAGAATTTCCAAATCTAAGCTTGTAAAAAAAAAAAAAAAAAATAGGGTTTAGATGTTGATTGCAAGATTACAAAATCAATTGTGTCATTGCCTCAGAGTAGAAATGTGATAACGCTCAATGCTTTTAAAATTTCTCCCATACAAGTGTTCTCTTGCGTGGCCCCTAAGTTTGCATGGAATGGAATTTTTAAGAACCTATTATCAAGTGAATCACACCGATGATCGTTAAAGAGTACGAGTGATGCAAGATTTAAGGATGGAGCTGTAGACAGGGGCAAATCGCTTTAATAGAGTGATATCTCGGATTTTATTGTTTCATTATGGGGATGTTATTTGATGACCATTTATATATTTCTACTTCTATTTCCGGGCCAGTATATATATTCAAAAGCCGAGAAATTCAATTGGGCATTTGTCAATTGCCGAAGTCGGCCTGTGAGATTTTTTCCTCTCCATTCACATCATATGGGAGTTCACTAGATGTGGGCTGCGGGAAAAAACGGAACTACTGATTCTTTCAATTTGTTTTATGTTAATTGGAAATTGAAAGGTCTCACGGCTCTATTCGGACACACACGCAGCTTTACCGCCGCTTGCATCGGCGGTAAACTGGCGTTTTCCAGTTTTCCTCCACTCTGAGAGGAGGAAAACTGGAAATTGCAGCTTTACCGCCGCTCTCGTCGGCGGTGAAGTCGGTTTTCCAGTTTTCCTCCGCTCTGAGAGGAGGAAAACTGGAAATTACACTTATGCTGCGGGTACATGTCTCGGAAATCATTCAATCCGATTTTTTAATCCTCTTTTCCCTTCTTCTGCTTGTTGTTGGGCCATGGGCCGGGGCGTAGTTCCACAAAATGAAGGATGGACATGTGTGAATAACAATTGGGTGAAATAATTTCAAATCACGACAAAACCACAATAAGTCGAATGTCTCTCGTAATTGCCCTTCACTTTACTTAACAAGCGAAGTAAGCTAACCAGAACCGTTACCTTAAAAAACCAGAGATCCCGGTATCTACGATTGAGAATATAAGTGAGACCGGCAAAATCTTCATTTCAACATGACAACCAGAAAGAAAACATCCTACACTCGCAAGCATTCCCTAGTAGTCGATACATCGCTGCTTTTCTGTGCATGTGAACAACTATGGGGTGTTCTGCTGCGGTCCAAAGCTGTTATCGAGCTTGGCTTGACCAGTTCCATCGGTCCTAGGGCCTGTTGTTCAGGTCCTGAGAATTTCCAAATCTAAGCTTGTAAAAAAAAAAAAAAAAAATAGGGTTTAGATGTTGATTGCAAGATTACAAAATCAATTGTGTCATTGCCTCAGAGTAGAAATGTGATAACGCTCAATGCTTTTAAAATTTCTCCCATACAAGTGTTCTCTTGCGTGGCCCCTAAGTTCGCATGGAATGGAATTTTTAAGAACCTATTATCAAGTGAATCACACCGATGATCGTTAAAGAGTACGAGTGATGCAAGATTTAAGGATAGAGCTGTAGACAGGGGCAAATCGCTTTAATAGAGTGATATCTCGGATTTTATTGTTTCATTATGGGGATGTTATTTGATGACCATTTATATATTTCTACTTCTATTTCCGGGCCAGTATATATATTCAAAAGCCTAGAAATTCAATTGGGCATTTGTCAATTGCCGAAGTCGGCCTGTGAGATTTTTTCCTCTCCATTCACATCATATGGGAGTTCACTAGATGTGGGCTGCGGGAAAAAACGGAACTACTGATTCTTTCAATTTGTTTTATGTTAATTGGAAATTGAAAGGTCTCACGGCTCTATTCGGACACACACGCAGCTTTACCGCCGCTTGCATCGGCGGTAAACTGGCGTTTTCCAGTTTTCCTCCACTCTGAGAGGAGGAAAACTGGAAATTGCAGCTTTACCGCCGCTCTCGTCGGCGGTAAAGTGGACCTTCCAGTTTTCCTCCGCTCTGAGAGGAGGAAATGTGGCAATTGCAGCTTTACCGCCGCTCCATCGGCGGTAAAGTCGGTTTTCCAGTTTTCCTCCGCTCTGAGAGGAGGAAAACTGGAAATTGCACTTATGCTGCGGGTACATGTCTCGGAAATCACTCAATCCGATTTTTTAATCCTCTTTTCCCTTCTTTTGCTTGTTGTTGGGCCATGGGCCGGGGCGTAGTTCCACAAAATGAAGGATGGACATGTGTGAATAACAATTGGGTGAAATAATTTCAAATCACGACAAAACCACAATAAGTCGAATGTCTCTCGTAATTGCCCTTCACTTTACTTAACAAGCGAAGTAAGCTAACCAGAACCGTTACCTTAAAAAACCAGAGATCCCGGTATCTACGATTGAGAATATAAGTGAGACCGGCAAAATCTTCATTTCAACATGACAACCAGAAAGAAAACATCCTACACTCGCAAGCATTCCCTAGTAGTCGATACATCGCTGCTTTTCTGTGCATGTGAACAACTATGGGTTGTTCTGCTGCGGTCCAAAGCTGTTATCGAGCTTGGCTTGACCAGTTCCATCAGTCCTAGGGCCTGTTGTTCAGGTCCTGAGAATTTCCAAATCTAAGCTTGTAAAAAAAAAAAAAAAAATAGGGTTTAGATGTTGATTGCAAGATTACAAAATCAATTGTGTCATTGCCTCAGAGTAGAAATGTGATAACGCTCAATGCTTTTAAAATTTCTCCCATACAAGTGTTCTCTTGCGTGGCCCCTAAGTTTGCATGGAATGGAATTTTTAAGAACCTATTATCAAGTGAATCACACCGATGATCGTTAAAGAGTACGAGTGATGCAAGATTTAAGGATGGAGCTGTAGACAGGGGCA
This sequence comes from Persea americana, assembly GCA_029852735.1. Lineage (NCBI taxonomy): Eukaryota > Viridiplantae > Streptophyta > Magnoliopsida > Laurales > Lauraceae > Persea > Persea americana. The sequence continues at coordinate 8,354,453 of CM056812.1, forward strand.
AATCGCTTTAATAGAGTGATATCTCGGATTTTATTGTTTCATTATGGGGATGTTATTTGATGACCATTTATATATTTCTACTTCTATTTCCGGGCCAGTATATATATTCAAAAGCCGAGAAATTCAATTGGGCATTTGTCAATTGCCGAAGTCGGCCTGTGAGATTTTTTCCTCTCCATTCACATCATATGGGAGTTCACTAGATGTGGGCTGCGGGAAAAAACGGAACTACTGATTCTTTCAATTTGTTTTATGTTAATTGGAAATTGAAAGGTCTCACGGCTCTATTCGGACACACACGCAGCTTTACCGCCGCTTGCATCGGCGGTAAACTGGCGTTTTCCAGTTTTCCTCCACTCTGAGAGGAGGAAAACTGGAAATTGCAGCTTTACCGCCGCTCTCGTCGGCGGTAAAGTGGACCTTCCAGTTTTCCTCCGCTCTGAGAGGAGGAAATGTGGCAATTGCAGCTTTACCGCCGCTCCATCGGCGGTAAAGTCGGTTTTCCAGTTTTCCTCCGCTCTGAGAGGAGGAAAACTGGAAATTGCACTTATGCTGCGGGTACATGTCTCGGAAATCACTCAATCCGATTTTTTAATCCTCTTTTCCCTTCTTTTGCTTGTTGTTGGGCCATGGGCCGGGGCGTAGTTCCACAAAATGAAGGATGGACATGTGTGAATAACAATTGGGTGAAATAATTTCAAATCACGACAAAACCACAATAAGTCGAATGTCTCTCGTAATTGCCCTTCACTTTACTTAACAAGCGAAGTAAGCTAACCAGAACCGTTACCTTAAAAAACCAGAGATCCCGGTATCTACGATTGAGAATATAAGTGAGACCGGCAAAATCTTCATTTCAACATGACAACCAGAAAGAAAACATCCTACACTCGCAAGCATTCCCTAGTAGTCGATACATCGCTGCTTTTCTGTGCATGTGAACAACTATGGGGTGTTCTGCTGCGGTCCAAAGCTGTTATCGAGCTTGGCTTGACCAGTTCCATCAGTCCTAGGGCCTGTTGTTCAGGTCCTGAGAATTTCCAAATCTAAGCTTGTAAAAAAAAAAAAAAAAATAGGGTTTAGATGTTGATTGCAAGATTACAAAATCAATTGTGTCATTGCCTCAGAGTAGAAATGTGATAACGCTCAATGCTTTTAAAATTTCTCCCATACAAGTGTTCTCTTGCGTGGCCCCTAAGTTTGCATGGAATGGAATTTTTAAGAACCTATTATCAAGTGAATCACACCGATGATCGTTAAAGAGTACGAGTGATGCAAGATTTAAGGATGGAGCTGTAGACAGGGGCAAATCGCTTTAATAGAGTGATATCTCGGATTTTATTGTTTCATTATGGGGATGTTATTTGATGACCATTTATATATTTCTACTTCTATTTCCGGGCCAGTATATATATTCAAAAGCCTAGAAATTCAATTGGGCATTTGTCAATTGCCGAAGTCGGCCTGTGAGATTTTTTCCTCTCCATTCACATCATATGGGAGTTCACTAGATGTGGGCTGCGGGAAAAAACGGAACTACTGATTCTTTCAATTTGTTTTATGTTAATTGGAAATTGAAAGGTCTCACGGCTCTATTCGGACACACACGCAGCTTTACCGCCGCTTGCATCGGCGGTAAACTGGCGTTTTCCAGTTTTCCTCCACTCTGAGAGGAGGAAAACTGGAAATTGCAGCTTTACCGCCGCTCTCGTCGGCGGTAAAGTCGGTTTTCCAGTTTTCCTCCGCTCTGAGAGGAGGAAAACTGGAAATTGCACTTATGCTGCGGGTACATGTCTCGGAAATCATTCAATCCGATTTTTTAATCCTCTTTTCCCTTCTTCTGCTTGTTGTTGGGCCATGGGCCGGGGCGTAGTTCCACAAAATGAAGGATGGACATGTGTGAATAACAATTGGGTGAAATAATTTCAAATCACGACAAAACCACAATAAGTCGAATGTCTCTCGTAATTGCCCTTCACTTTACTTAACAAGCGAAGTAAGCTAACCAGAACCGTTACCTTAAAAAACCAGAGATCCCGGCATCTACGATTGAGAATATAAGTGAGACCGGCAAAATCTTCATTTCAACATGACAACCAGAAAGAAAACATCCTACACTCGCAAGCATTCCCTAGTAGTCGATACATCGCTGCTTTTCTGTGCATGTGAACAACTATGGGGTGTTCTGCTGCGGTCCAAAGCTGTTATCGAGCTTGGCTTGACCAGTTCCATCAGTCCTAGGGCCTGTTGTTCAGGTCCTGAGAATTTCCAAATCTAAGCTTGTAAAAAAAAAAAAAAAAAAATAGGGTTTAGATGTTGATTGCAAGATTACAAAATCAATTGTGTCATTGCCTCAGAGTAGAAATGTGATAACGCTCAATGCTTTTAAAATTTCTCCCATACAAGTGTTCTCTTGCGTGGCCCCTAAGTTTGCATGGAATGAAATTTTTAAGAACCTATTATCAAGTGAATCACACCGATGATCGTTAAAGAGTACGAGTGATGCAAGATTTAAGGATGGAGCTGTAGACAGGGGCAAATCGCTTTAATAGAGTGATATCTCGGATTTTATTGTTTCATTATGGGGATGTTATTTGATGACCATTTATATATTTCTACTTCTATTTCCGGGCCAGTATATATATTCAAAAGCCGAGAAATTCAATTGGGCATTTGTCAATTGCCGAAGTCGGCCTGTGAGATTTTTTCCTCTCCATTCACATCATATGGGAGTTCACTAGATGTGGGCTGCGGGAAAAAACGGAACTACTGATTCTTTCAATTTGTTTTATGTTAATTGGAAATTGAAAGGTCTCACGGCTCTATTCGGACACACACGCAGCTTTACCGCCGCTTGCATCGGCGGTAAACTGGCGTTTTCCAGTTTTCCTCCACTCTGAGAGGAGGAAAACTGGAAATTGCAGCTTTACCGCCGCTCTCGTCGGCGGTAAAGTGGACCTTCCAGTTTTCCTCCGCTCTGAGAGGAGGAAATGTGGCAATTGCAGCTTTACCGCCGCTCCATCGGCGGTAAAGTCGGTTTTCCAGTTTTCCTCCGCTCTGAGAGGAGGAAAACTGGAAATTGCACTTATGCTGCGGGTACATGTCTCGGAAATCACTCAATCCGATTTTTTAATCCTCTTTTCCCTTCTTTTGCTTGTTGTTGGGCCATGGGCCGGGGCGTAGTTCCACAAAATGAAGGATGGACATGTGTGAATAACAATTGGGTGAAATAATTTCAAATCACGACAAAACCACAATAAGTCGAATGTCTCTCGTAATTGCCCTTCACTTTACTTAACAAGCGAAGTAAGCTAACCAGAACCGTTACCTTAAAAAACCAGAGATCCCGGTATCTACGATTGAGAATATAAGTGAGACCGGCAAAATCTTCATTTCAACATGACAACCAGAAAGAAAACATCCTACACTCGCAAGCATTCCCTAGTAGTCGATACATCGCTGCTTTTCTGTGCATGTGAACAACTATGGGGTGTTCTGCTGCGGTCCAAAGCTGTTATCGAGCTTGGCTTGACCAGTTCCATCAGTCCTAGGGCCTGTTGTTCAGGTCCTGAGAATTTCCAAATCTAAGCTTGTAAAAAAAAAAAAAAAAATAGGGTTTAGATGTTGATTGCAAGATTACAAAATCAATTGTGTCATTGCCTCAGAGTAGAAATGTGATAACGCTCAATGCTTTTAAAATTTCTCCCATACAAGTGTTCTCTTGCGTGGCCCCTAAGTTTGCATGGAATGGAATTTTTAAGAACCTATTATCAAGTGAATCACACCGATGATCGTTAAAGAGTACGAGTGGTGCAAGATTTAAGGATGGAGCTGTAGACAGGGGCAAATCGCTTTAATAGAGTGATATCTCGGATTTTATTGTTTCATTATGGGGATGTTATTTGATGACCATTTATATATTTCTACTTCTATTTCCGGGCCAGTATATATATTCAAAAGCCTAGAAATTCAATTGTGCATTTGTCAATTGCCGAAGTCGGCCTGTGAGATTTTTTCCTCTCCATTCACATCATATGGGAGTTCACTAGATGTGGGCTGCGGGAAAAAACGGAACTACTGATTCTTTCAATTTGTTTTATGTTAATTGGAAATTGAAAGGTCTCACGGCTCTATTCGGACACACACGCAGCTTTACCGCCGCTTGCATCGGCGGTAAACTGGCGTTTTCCAGTTTTCCTCCACTCTGAGAGGAGGAAAACTGGAAATTGCAGCTTTACCGCCGCTCTCGTCGGCGGTAAAGTCGGTTTTCCAGTTTTCCTCCGCTCTGAGAGGAGGAAAACTGGAAATTGCACTTATGCTGCGGGTACATGTCTCGGAAATCATTCAATCCGATTTTTTAATCCTCTTTTCCCTTCTTCTGCTTGTTGTTGGGCCATGGGCCGGGGCGTAGTTCCACAAAATGAAGGATGGACATGTGTGAATAACAATTGGGTGAAATAATTTCAAATCACGACAAAACCACAATAAGTCGAATGTCTCTCGTAATTGCCCTTCACTTTACTTAACAAGCGAAGTAAGCTAACCAGAACCGTTAGCTTAAAAAACCAGAGATCCCGGCATCTACGATTGAGAATATAAGTGAGACCGGCAAAATCTTCATTTCAACATGACAACCAGAAAGAAAACATCCTACACTCGCAAGCATTCCCTAGTAGTCGATACATCGCTGCTTTTCTGTGCATGTGAACAACTATGGGGTGTTCTGCTGCGGTCCAAAGCTGTTATCGAGCTTGGCTTGACCAGTTCCATCAGTCCTAGGGCCTGTTGTTCAGGTCCTGAGAATTTCCAAATCTAAGCTTGTAAAAAAAAAAAAAAAAAATAGGGTTTAGATGTTGATTGCAAGATTACAAAATCAATTGTGTCATTGCCTCAGAGTAGAAATGTGATAACGCTCAATGCTTTTAAAATTTCTCCCATACAAGTGTTCTCTTGCGTGGCCCCTAAGTTTGCATGGAATGAAATTTTTAAGAACCTATTATCAAGTGAATCACACCGATGATCGTTAAAGAGTACGAGTGATGCAAGATTTAAGGATGGAGCTGTAGACAGGGGCAAATCGCTTTAATAGAGTGATATCTCGGATTTTATTGTTTCATTATGGGGATGTTATTTGATGACCATTTATATATTTCTACTTCTATTTCCGGGCCAGTATATATATTCAAAAGCCGAGAAATTCAATTGGGCATTTGTCAATTGCCGAAGTCGGCCTGTGAGATTTTTTCCTCTCCATTCACATCATATGGGAGTTCACTAGATGTGGGCTGCGGGAAAAAACGGAACTACTGATTCTTTCAATTTGTTTTATGTTAATTGGAAATTGAAAGGTCTCACGGCTCTATTCGGACACACACGCAGCTTTACCGCCGCTTGCATCGGCGGTAAACTGGCGTTTTCCAGTTTTCCTCCACTCTGAGAGGAGGAAAACTGGAAATTGCAGCTTTACCGCCGCTCTCGTCGGCGGTAAAGTGGACCTTCCAGTTTTCCTCCGCTCTGAGAGGAGGAAATGTGGCAATTGCAGCTTTACCGCCGCTCCATCGGCGGTAAAGTCGGTTTTCCAGTTTTCCTCCGCTCTGAGAGGAGGAAAACTGGAAATTGCACTTATGCTGCGGGTACATGTCTCGGAAATCACTCAATCCGATTTTTTAATCCTCTTTTCCCTTCTTTTGATTGTTGTTGGGCCATGAGCCGGGGCGTAGTTCCACAAAATGAAGGATGGACATGTGTGAATAACAATTGGGTGAAATAATTTCAAATCACGACAAAACCACAATAAGTCGAATGTCTCTCGTAATTGCCCTTCACTTTACTTAACAAGCGAAGTAAGCTAACCAGAACCGTTACCTTAAAAAACCAGAGATCCCGGTATCTACGATTGAGAATATAAGTGAGACCGGCAAAATCTTCATTTCAACATGACAACCAGAAAGAAAACATCCTACACTCGCAAGCATTTCCTAGTAGTCGATACATCGCTGCTTTTCTGTGCATGTGAACAACTATGGGGTGTTCTGCTGCGGTCCAAAGCTGTTATCGAGCTTGGCTTGACCAGTTCCATCAGTCCTAGGGCCTGTTGTTCAGGTCCTGAGAATTTCCAAATCTAAGCTTGTAAAAAAAAAAAAAAAATAGGGTTTAGATGTTGATTGCAAGATTACAAAATCAATTGTGTCATTGCCTCAGAGTAGAAATGTGATAACGCTCAATGCTTTTAAAATTTCTCCCATACAAGTGTTCTCTTGCGTGGCCCCTAAGTTTGCATGGAATGGAATTTTTAAGAACCTATTATCAAGTGAATCACACCAATGATCGTTAAAGAGTACGAGTGATGCAAGATTTAAGGATGGAGCTGTAGACAGGGGCAAATCGCTTTAATAGAGTGATATCTCGGATTTTATTGTTTCATTATGGGGATGTTATTTGATGACCATTTATATATTTCTACTTCTATTTCCGGGCCAGTATATATATTCAAAAGCCTAGAAATTCAATTGGGCATTTGTCAATTGCCGAAGTCGGCCTGTGAGATTTTTTCCTCTCCATTCACATCATATGGGAGTTCACTAGATGTGGGCTGCGGGAAAAAACGGAACTACTGATTCTTTCAATTTGTTTTATGTTAATTGGAAATTGAAAGGTCTCACGGCTCTATTCGGACACACACGCAGCTTTACCGCCGCTTGCATCGGCGGTAAACTGGCGTTTTCCAGTTTTCCTCCACTCTGAGAGGAGGAAAACTGGAAATTGCAGCTTTACCGCCGCTCTCGTCGGCGGTAAAGTTGGTTTTCCAGTTTTCCTCCGCTCTGAGAGGAGGAAAACTGGAAATTGCACTTATGCTGCGGGTACATGTCTCGGAAATCATTCAATCCGATTTTTTAATCCTCTTTTCCCTTCTTCTGCTTGTTGTTGGGCCATGGGCCGGGGCGTAGTTCCACAAAATAAAGGATGGACATGTGTGAATAACAATTGGGTGAAATAATTTCAAATCACGACAAAACCACAATAAGTCGAATGTCTCTCGTAATTGCCCTTCACTTTACTTAACAAGCGAAGTAAGCTAACCAGAACCGTTACCTTAAAAAACCAGAGATCCCGGTATCTACGATTGAGAATATAAGTGAGACCGGCAAAATCTTCATTTCAACATGACAACCAGAAAGAAAACATCCTACACTCGCAAGCATTCCCTAGTAGTCGATACATCGCTGCTTTTCTGTGCATGTGAACAACTATGGGGTGTTCTGCTGCGGTCCAAAGCTGTTATCGAGCTTGGCTTGACCAGTTCCATCAGTCCTAGGGCCTGTTGTTCAGGTCCTGAGAATTTCCAAATCTAAGCTTGTAAAAAAAAAAAAAAAAAATAGGGTTTAGATGTTGATTGCAAGATTACAAAATCAATTGTGTCATTGCCTCAGAGTAGAAATGTGATAACGCTCAATGCTTTTAAAATTTCTCCCATACAAGTGTTCTCTTGCGTGGCCCCTAAGTTTGCATGGAATGAAATTTTTAAGAACCTATTATCAAGTGAATCACACCGATGATCGTTAAAGAGTACGAGTGATGCAAGATTTAAGGATGGAGCTGTAGACAGGGGCAAATCGCTTTAATAGAGTGATATCTCGGATTTTATTGTTTCATTATGGGGATGTTATTTGATGACCATTTATATATTTCTACTTCTATTTCCGGGCCAGTATATATATTCAAAAGCCGAGAAATTCAATTGGGCATTTGTCAATTGCCGAAGTCGGCCTGTGAGATTTTTTCCTCTCCATTCACATCATATGGGAGTTCACTAGATGTGGGCTGCGGGAAAAAACGGAACTACTGATTCTTTCAATTTGTTTTATGTTAATTGGAAATTGAAAGGTCTCACGGCTCTATTCGGACACACACGCAGCTTTACCGCCGCTTGCATCGGCGGTAAACTGGCGTTTTCCAGTTTTCCTCCACTCTGAGAGGAGGAAAACTGGAAATTGCAGCTTTACCGCCGCTCTCGTCGGCGGTAAAGTGGACCTTCCAGTTTTCCTCCGCTCTGAGAGGAGGAAATGTGGCAATTGCAGCTTTACCGCCGCTCCATCGGCGGTAAAGTCGGTTTTCCAGTTTTCCTCCGCTCTGAGAGGAGGAAAACTGGAAATTGCACTTATGCTGCGGGTACATGTCTCGGAAATCACTCAATCCGATTTTTTAATCCTCTTTTCCCTTCTTTTGCTTGTTGTTGGGCCATGGGCCGGGGCGTAGTTCCACAAAATGAAGGATGGACATGTGTGAATAACAATTGGGTGAAATAATTTCAAATCACGACAAAACCACAATAAGTCGAATGTCTCTCGTAATTGCCCTTCACTTTACTTAACAAGCGAAGTAAGCTAACCAGAACCGTTACCTTAAAAAACCAGAGATCCCGGAATCTACGATTGAGAATATAAGTGAGACCGGCAAAATCTTCATTTCAACATGACAACCAGAAAGAAAACATCCTACACTCGCAAGCATTCCCTAGTAGTCGATACATCGCTGCTTTTCTGTGCATGTGAACAACTATGGGGTGTTCTGCTGCGGTCCAAAGCTGTTATCGAGCTTGGCTTGACCAGTTCCATCAGTCCTAGGGCCTGTTGTTCAGGTCCTGAGAATTTCCAAATCTAAGCTTGTAAAAAAAAAAAAAAAAATAGGGTTTAGATGTTGATTGCAAGATTACAAAATCAATTGTGTCATTGCCTCAGAGTAGAAATGTGATAACGCTCAATGCTTTTAAAATTTCTCCCATACAAGTGTTCTCTTGCGTGGCCCCTAAGTTTGCATGGAATGGAATTTTTAAGAACCTATTATCAAGTGAATCACACCGATGATCGTTAAAGAGTACGAGTGATGCAAGATTTAAGGATGGAGCTGTAGACAGGGGCAAATCGCTTTAATAGAGTGATATCTCGGATTTTATTGTTTCATTATGGGGATGTTATTTGATGACCATTTATATATTTCTACTTCTATTTCCGGGCCAGTATATATATTCAAAAGCCTAGAAATTCAATTGGGCATTTGTCAATTGCCGAAGTCGGCCTGTGAGATTTTTTCCTCTCCATTCACATCATATGGGAGTTCACTAGATGTGGGCTGCGGGAAAAAACGGAACTACTTGTTCTTTCAATTTGTTTTATGTTAATTGGAAATTGAAAGGTCTCACGGCTCTATTCGGACACACACGCAGCTTTACCGCCGCTTGCATCGGCGGTAAACTGGCGTTTTCCAGTTTTCCTCCACTCTGAGAGGAGGAAAACTGGAAATTGCAGCTTTACCGCCGCTCTCGTCGGCGGTAAAGTCGGTTTTCCAGTTTTCCTCCGCTCTGAGAGGAGGAAAACTGGAAATTGCACTTATGCTGCGGGTACATGTCTCGGAAATCATTCAATCCGATTTTTTAATCCTCTTTTCCCTTCTTCTGCTTGTTGTTGGGCCATGGGCCGGGGCGTAGTTCCACAAAATGAAGGATGGACATGTGTGAATAACAATTGGGTGAAATAATTTCAAATCACGACAAAACCACAATAAGTCGAATGTCTCTCGTAATTGCCCTTCACTTTACTTAACAAGCGAAGTAAGCTAACCAGAACCGTTACCTTAAAAAACCAGAGATCCCGGTATCTACGATTGAGAATATAAGTGAGACCGGCAAAATCTTCATTTCAACATGACAACCAGAAAGAAAACATCCTACACTCGCAAGCATTCCCTAGTAGTCGATACATCGCTGCTTTTCTGTGCATGTGAACAACTATGGGGTGTTCTGCTGCGGTCCAAAGCTGTTATCGAGCTTGGCTTGACCAGTTCCATCAGTCCTAGGGCCTGTTGTTCAGGTCCTGAGAATTTCCAAATCTAAGCTTGTAAAAAAAAAAAAAAAAATAGGGTTTAGATGTTGATTGCAAGATTACAAAATCAATTGTGTCATTGCCTCAGAGTAGAAATGTGATAACGCTCAATGCTTTTAAAATTTCTCCCATACAAGTGTTCTCTTGCGTGGCCCCTAAGTTTGCATGGAATGGAATTTTTAAGAACCTATTATCAAGTGAATCACACCGATGATCGTTAAAGAGTACGAGTGATGCAAGATTTAAGGATGGAGCTGTAGACAGGGGCAAATCGCTTTAATAGAGTGATATCTCGGATTTTATTGTTTCATTATGGGGATGTTATTTGATGACCATTTATATATTTCTACTTCTATTTCCGGGCCAGTATATATATTCAAAAGCCTAGAAATTCAATTGGGCATTTGTCAATTGCCGAAGTCGGCCTGTGAGATTTTTTCCTCTCCATTCACATCATATGGGAGTTCACTAGATGTGGGCTGCGGGAAAAAACGGAACTACTGATTCTTTCAATTTGTTTTATGTTAATTGGAAATTGAAAGGTCTCACGGCTCTATTCGGACACACACGCAGCTTTACCGCCGCTTGCATCGGCGGTAAACTGGCGTTTTCCAGTTTTCCTCCACTCTGAGAGGAGGAAAACTGGAAATTGCAGCTTTACCGCCGCTCTCGTCGGCGGTAAAGTTGGTTTTCCAGTTTTCCTCCGCTCTGAGAGGAGGAAAACTGGAAATTGCACTTATGCTGCGGGTACATGTCTCGGAAATCATTCAATCCGATTTTTTAATCCTCTTTTCCCTTCTTCTGCTTGTTGTTGGGCCATGGGCCGGGGCGTAGTTCCACAAAATAAAGGATGGACATGTGTGAATAACAATTGGGTGAAATAATTTCAAATCACGACAAAACCACAATAAGTCGAATGTCTCTCGTAATTGCCCTTCACTTTACTTAACAAGCGAAGTAAGCTAACCAGAACCGTTACCTTAAAAAACCAGAGATCCCGGTATCTACGATTGAGAATATAAGTGAGACCGGCAAAATCTTCATTTCAACATGACAACCAGAAAGAAAACATCCTACACTCGCAAGCATTCCCTAGTAGTCGATACATCGCTGCTTTTCTGTGCATGTGAACAACTATGGGGTGTTCTGCTGCGGTCCAAAGCTGTTATCGAGCTTGGCTTGACCAGTTCCATCAGTCCTAGGGCCTGTTGTTCAGGTCCTGAGAATTTCCAAATCTAAGCTTGTAAAAAAAAAAAAAAAAATAGGGTTTAGATGTTGATTGCAAGATTACAAAATCAATTGTGTCATTGCCTCAGAGTAGAAATGTGATAACGCTCAATGCTTTTAAAATTTCTCCCATACAAGTGTTCTCTTGCGTGGCCCCTAAGTTTGCATGGAATGAAATTTTTAAGAACCTATTATCAAGTGAATCACACCGATGATCGTTAAAGAGTACGAGTGATGCAAGATTTAAGGATGGAGCTGTAGACAGGGGCAAATCGCTTTAATAGAGTGATATCTCGGATTTTCTTGTTTCATTATGGGGATGTTATTTGATGACCATTTATATATTTCTACTTCTATTTCCGGGCCAGTATATATATTCAAAAGCCGAGAAATTCAATTGGGCATTTGTCAATTGCCGAAGTCGGCCTGTGAGATTTTTTCCTCTCCATTCACATCATATGGGAGTTCACTAGATGTGGGCTGCGGGAAAAAACGGAACTACTGATTCTTTCAATTTGTTTTATGTTAATTGGAAATTGAAAGGTCTCACGGCTCTATTCGGACACACACGCAGCTTTACCGCCGCTTGCATCGGCGGTAAACTGGCGTTTTCCAGTTTTCCTCCACTCTGAGAGGAGGAAAACTGGAAATTGCAGCTTTACCGCCGCTCTCGTCGGCGGTAAAGTGGACCTTCCAGTTTTCCTCCGCTCTGAGAGGAGGAAATGTGGCAATTGCAGCTTTACCGCCGCTCCATCGGCGGTAAAGTCGGTTTTCCAGTTTTCCTCCGCTCTGAGAGGAGGAAAACTGGAAATTGCACTTATGCTGCGGGTACATGTCTCGGAAATCACTCAATCCGATTTTTTAATCCTCTTTTCCCTTCTTGTGCTTGTTGTTGGGCCATGGGCCGGGGCGTAGTTCCACAAAATGAAGGATGGACATGTGTGAATAACAATTGGGTGAAATAATTTCAAATCACGACAAAACCACAATAAGTCGAATGTCTCTCGTAATTGCCCTTCACTTTACTTAACAAGCGAAGTAAGCTAACCAGAACCGTTACCTTAAAAAACCAGAGATCCCGGTATCTACGATTGAGAATATAAGTGAGACCGGCAAAATCTTCATTTCAACATGACAACCAGAAAGAAAACATCCTACACTCGCAAGCATTCCCTAGTAGTCGATACATCGCTGCTTTTCTGTGCATGTGAACAACTATGGGGTGTTCTGCTGCGGTCCAAAGCTGTTATCGAGCTTGGCTTGACCAGTTCCATCAGTCCTAGGGCCTGTTGTTCAGGTCCTGAGAATTTCCAAATCTAAGCTTGTAAAAAAAAAAAAAAAAATAGGGTTTAGATGTTGATTGCAAGATTACAAAATCAATTGTGTCATTGCCTCAGAGTAGAAATGTGATAACGTTCAATGCTTTTAAAATTTCTCCCATACAAGTGTTCTCTTGCGTGGCCCCTAAGTTTGCATGGAATGGAATTTTTAAGAACCTATTATCAAGTGAATCACACCGATGATCGTTAAAGAGTACGAGTGATGCAAGATTTAAGGATGGAGCTGTAGACAGGGGCAAATCGCTTTAATAGAGTGATATCTCGGATTTTATTGTTTCATTATGGGGATGTTATTTGATGACCATTTATATATTTCTACTTCTATTTCCGGGCCAGTATATATATTCAAAAGCCGAGAAATTCAATTGGGCATTTGTCAATTGCCGAAGTCGGCCTGTGAGATTTTTTCCTCTCCATTCACATCATATGGGAGTTCACTAGATGTGGGCTGCGGGAAAAAACGGAACTACTGATTCTTTCAATTTGTTTTATGTTAATTGGAAATTGAAAGGTCTCACGGCTCTATTCGGACACACACGCAGCTTTACCGCCGCTTGCATCGGCGGTAAACTGGCGTTTTCCAGTTTTCCTCCACTCTGAGAGGAGGAAAACTGGAAATTGCAGCTTTACCGCCGCTCTCGTCGGCGGTAAAGTCGGTTTTCCAGTTTTCCTCCGCTCTGAGAGGTGGAAAACTGGAAATTGCACTTATGCTGCGGGTACATGTCTCGGAAATCATTCAATCCGATTTTTTAATCCTCTTTTCCCTTCTTCTGCTTGTTGTTGGGCCATGGGCCGGGGCGTAGTTCCACAAAATGAAGGATGGACATGTGTGAATAACAATTGGGTGAAATAATTTCAAATCACGACAAAACCACAATAAGTCGAATGTCTCTCGTAATTGCCCTTCACTTTACTTAACAAGCGAAGTAAGCTAACCAGAACCGTTACCTTAAAAAACCAGAGATCCCGGTATCTACGATTGAGAATATAAGTGAGACCGGCAAAATCTTCATTTCAACATGACAACCAGAAAGAAAACATCCTACACTCGCAAGCATTCCCTAGTAGTCGATACATCGCTGCTTTTCTGTGCATGTGAACAACTATGGGGTGTTCTGCTGCGGTCCAAAGCTGTTATCGAGCTTGGCTTGACCAGTTCCATCAGTCCTAGGGCCTGTTGTTCAGGTCCTGAGAATTTCCAAATCTAAGCTTGTAAAAAAAAAAAAAAAATAGGGTTTAGATGTTGATTGCAAGATTACAAAATCAATTGTGTCATTGCCTCAGAGTAGAAATGTGATAACGCTCAATGCTTTTAAAATTTCTCCCATACAAGTGTTCTCTTGCGTGGCCCCTAAGTTTGCATGGAATGGAATTTTTAAGAACCTATTATCAAGTGAATCACACCGATGATCGTTAAAGAGTACGAGTGATGCAAGATTTAAGGATGGAGCTGTAGACAGGGGCAAAACGCTTTAATAGAGTGATATCTCGGATTTTATTGTTTCATTATGGGGATGTTATTTGATGACCATTTATATATTTCTACTTCTATTTCCGGGCCAGTATATATATTCAAAAGCCTAGAAATTCAATTGGGCATTTGTCAATTGCCGAAGTCGGCCTGTGAGATTTTTTCCTCTCCATTCACATCATATGGGAGTTCACTAGATGTGGGCTGCGGGAAAAAACGGAACTACTGATTCTTTCAATTTGTTTTATGTTAATTGGAAATTGAAAGGTCTCACGGCTCTATTCGGACACACACGCAGCTTTACCGCCGCTTGCATCGGCGGTAAACTGGCGTTTTCCAGTTTTCCTCCACTCTGAGAGGAGGAAAACTGGAAATTGCAGCTTTACCGCCGCTCTCGTCGGCGGTAAAGTCGGTTTTCCAGTTTTCCTCCGCTCTGAGAGGAGGAAAACTGGAAATTGCACTTATGCTGCGGGTACATGTCTCGGAAATCATTCAATCCGATTTTTTAATCCTCTTTTCCCTTCTTCTGCTTGTTGTTGGGCCATGGGCCGGGGCGTAGTTCCACAAAATGAAGGATGGACATGTGTGAATAACAATTGGGTGAAATAATTTCAAATCACGACAAAACCACAATAAGTCGAATGTCTCTCGTAATTGCCCTTCACTTTACTTAACAAGCGAAGTAAGCTAACCAGAACCGTTACCTTAAAAAACCAGAGATCCCGGTATCTACGATTGAGAATATAAGTGAGACCGGCAAAATCTTCATTTCAACATGACAACCAGAAAGAAAACATCCTACACTCGCAAGCATTCCCTAGTAGTCGATACATCGCTGCTTTTCTGTGCATGTGAACAACTATGGGGTGTTCTGCTGCGGTCCAAAGCTGTTATCGAGCTTGGCTTGACCAGTTCCATCAGTCCTAGGGCCTGTTGTTCAGGTCCTGAGAATTTCCAAATCTAAGCTTGTAAAAAAAAAAAAAAAATAGGGTTTAGATGTTGATTGCAAGATTACAAAATCAATTGTGTCATTGCCTCAGAGTAGAAATGTGATAACGCTCAATGCTTTTAAAATTTCTCCCATACAAGTGTTCTCTTGCGTGGCCCCTAAGTTTGCATGGAATGGAATTTTTAAGAACCTATTATCAAGTGAATCACACCGATGATCGTTAAAGAGTACGAGTGATGCAAGATTTAAGGATGGAGCTGTAGACAGGGGCAAAACGCTTTAATAGAGTGATATCTCGGATTTTATTGTTTCATTATGGGGATGTTATTTGATGACCATTTATATATTTCTACTTCTATTTCCGGGCCAGTATATATATTCAAAAGCCTAGAAATTCAATTGGGCATTTGTCAATTGCCGAAGTCGGCCTGTGAGATTTTTTCCTCTCCATTCACATCATATGGGAGTTCACTAGATGTGGGCTGCGGGAAAAAACGGAACTACTGATTCTTTCAATTTGTTTTATGTTAATTGGAAATTGAAAGGTCTCACGGCTCTATTCGGACACACACGCAGCTTTACCGCCGCTTGCATCGGCGGTAAACTGGCGTTTTCCAGTTTTCCTCCACTCTGAGAGGAGGAAAACTGGAAATTGCAGCTTTACCGCCGCTCTCGTCGGCGGTAAAGTCGGTTTTCCAGTTTTCCTCCGCTCTGAGAGGAGGAAAACTGGAAATTGCACTTATGCTGCGGGTACATGTCTCGGAAATCACTCAATCCGATTTTTTAATCCTCTTTTCCCTTCTTCTGCTTGTTGTTGGGCCATGGGCCGGGGCGTACTTCCACAAAATGAAGGATGGACATGTGTGAATAACAATTGGGTGAAATAATTTCAAATCACGACAAAACCACAATAAGTCGAATGTCTCTCGTAATTGCCCTTCACTTTACTTAACAAGCGAAGTAAGCTAACCAGAACCGTTACCTTAAAAAACCAGAGATCCCGGTATCTACGATTGAGAATATAAGTGAGACCGGCAAAATCTTCATTTCAACATGACAACCAGAAAGAAAACATCCTACACTCGCAAGCATTCCCTAGTAGTCGATACATCGCTGCTTTTCTGTGCATGTGAACAACTATGGGGTGTTCTGCTGCGGTCCAAAGCTGTTATCGAGCTTGGCTTGACCAGTTCCATCAGTCCTAGGGCCTGTTGTTCAGGTCCTGAGAATTTCCAAATCTAAGCTTGTAAAAAAAAAAAAAAAAAATAGTGTTTAGATGTTGATTGCAAGATTACAAAATCAATTGTGTCATTGCCTCAGAGTAGAAATGTGATAACGCTCAATGCTTTTAAAATTTCTCCCATACAAGTGTTCTCTTGCGTGGCCCCTAAGTTTGCATGGAATGGAATTTTTAAGAACCTATTATCAAGTGAATCACACCGATGATCGTTAAAGAGTACGAGTGATGCAAGATTTAAGGATGGAGCTGTAGACAGGGGCAAATCGCTTTAATAGAGTGATATCTCGGATTTTATTGTTTCATTATGGGGATGTTATTTGATGACCATTTATATATTTCTACTTCTATTTCCGGGCCAGTATATATATTCAAAAGCCTAGAAATTCAATTGGGCATTTGTCAATTGCCGAAGTCGGCCTGTGAGATTTTTTCCTCTCCATTCACATCAGATGGGAGTTCACTAGATGTGGGCTGCAGGAAAAAACGGAACTACTGATTCTTTCAATTTGTTTTATGTTAATTGGAAATTGAAAGGTCTCACGGCTCTATTCGGACACACACGCAGCTTTACCGCCGCTTGCATCGGCGGTAAACTGGCGTTTTCCAGTTTTCCTCTACTCTGAGAGGAGGAAAACTGGAAATTGCAGCTTTACCGCCGCTCTCGTCGGCGGTAAAGTCGGTTTTCCAGTTTTCCTCCGCTCTGAGAGGAGGAAAACTGGAAATTGCACTTATGCTGCGGGTACATGTCTCGGAAATCACTCAATCCGATTTTTTAATCCTCTTTTCCCTTCTTTTGCTTGTTGTTGGGCCATGGGCCGGGGCGTAGTTCCACAAAATGAAGGATGGACATGTGTGAATAACAATTGGGTGAAATAATTTCAAATCACGACAAAACCACAATAAGTCGAATGTCTCTCGTAATTGCCCTTCACTTTACTTAACAAGCGAAGTAAGCTAACCAGAACCGTTACCTTAAAAAACCAGAGATCCCGGTATCTACGATTGAGAATATAAGTGAGACCGGCAAAATCTTCATTTCAACATGACAACCAGAAAGAAAACATCCTACACTCGCAAGCATTCCCTAGTAGTCGATACATCGCTGCTTTTCTGTGCATGTGAACAACTATGGGGTGTTCTGCTGCGGTCCAAAGCTGTTATCGAGCTTGGCTTGACCAGTTCCATCGGTCCTAGGGCCTGTTGTTCAGGTCCTGAGAATTTCCAAATCTAAGCTTGTAAAAAAAAAAAAAAAAATAGGGTTTAGATGTTGATTGCAAGATTACAAAATCAATTGTGTCATTGCCTCAGAGTAGAAATGTGATAACGCTCAGTGCTTTTAAAATTTCTCCCATACAAGTGTTCTCTTGCGTGGCCCCTAAGTTTGCATGGAATGGAATTTTTAAGAACCTATTATCAAGTGAATCACACCGATGATCGTTAAAGAGTACGAGTGATGCAAGATTTAAGGATGGAGCTGTAGACAGGGGCAAATCGCTTTAATAGAGTGATATCTCGGATTTTATTGTTTCATTATGGGGATGTTATTTGATGACCATTTATATATTTCTACTTCTATTTCCGGGCCAGTATATATATTCAAAAGCCTAGAAATTCAATTGGGCATTTGTCAATTGCCGAAGTCGGCCTGTGAGATTTTTTCCTCTCCATTCACATCATATGGGAGTTCACTAGATGTGGGCTGCGGGAAAAAACGGAACTACTGATTCTTTCAATTTGTTTTATGTTAATTGGAAATTGAAAGGTCTTGCGGCTCGATTCGGACACACACGCAGCTTTACCGCCGCTTGCATCGGCGGTAAACTGGCGTTTTCCAGTTTTCCTCCACTCTGAGAGGAGGAAAACTGGAAATTGCAGCTTTACCGCCGCTCTCGTCGGCGGTAAAGTGGACCTTCCAGTTTTCCTACGCTCTGAGAGGAGGAAATTTGGCAATTGCAGCTTTACCGCCGCTCCCATCGGCGGTAAAGTCGGTTTTCCAGTTTTCCTCCGCTCTGAGAGGAGGAAAACTTGAAATTGCACTTATGCTGCGGGTACATGTCTCGGAAATCACTCAATCCGATTTTTTAATCCTCTTTTCCCTTCTTTTGCTTGTTGTTGGGCCATGGGCCGGGGCGTAGTTCCACAAAATGAAGGATGGACATGTGTGAATAACAATTGGGTGAAATAATTTCAAATCACGACAAAACCACAATAAGTCGAATGTCTCTCGTAATTGCCCTTCACTTTACTTAACAAGCGAAGTAAGCTAACCAGAACCGTTACCTTAAAAAACCAGAGATCCCGGTATCTACGATTGAGAATATAAGTGAGACCGGCAAAATCTTCATTTCAACATGACAACCAGAAAGAAAACATCCTACACTCGCAAGCATTCCCTAGTAGTCGATACATCGCTGCTTTTCTGTGCATGTGAACAACTATGGGGTGTTCTGCTGCGGTCCAAAGCTGTTATCGAGCTTGGCTTGACCAGTTCCATCAGTCCTAGGGCCTGTTGTTCAGGTCCTGAGAATTTCCAAATCTAAGCTTGTAAAAAAAAAATAAAAAAATAGTGTTTAGATGTTGATTGCAAGATTACAAAATCAATTGTGTCATTGCCTCAGAGTAGAAATGTGATAACGCTCAATGCTTTTAAAATTTCTCCCATACAAGTGTTCTCTTGCGTGGCCCCTAAGTTTGCATGGAATGGAATTTTTAAGAACCTATTATCAAGTGAATCACACCGATGATCGTTAAAGAGTACGAGTGATGCAAGATTTAAGGATGGAGCTGTAGACAGGGGCAAATCGCTTTAATAGAGTGATATCTCGGATTTTATTGTTTCATTATGAGGATGTTATTTGATGACCATTTATATATTTCTACTTCTATTTCCGGGCCAGTATATATATTCAAAAGCCTAGAAATTCAATTGGGCATTTGTCAATTGCCGAAGTCGGCCTGTGAGATTTTTTCCTCTCCATTCACATCATATGGGAGTTCACTAGATGTGGGTTGCGGGAAAAAACGGAACTACTGATTCTTTCAATTTGTTTTATGTTAATTGGAAATTGAAAGGTCTTGCGGCTCTATTCGGACACACACGCAGCTTTACCGCCGCTTGCATCGGCGGTAAACTGGCGTTTTCCAGTTTTCCGCCACTCTGAGAGGAGGAAAACTGGAAATTGCAGCTTTACCGCCGCTCTCGTCGGCGGTAAAGTGGACCTTCCAGTTTTCCTACGCTCTGAGAGGAGGAAATTTGGCAATTGCAGCTTTACCGCCGCTCCCATCGGCGGTAAAGTCGGTTTTCCAGTTTTCCTCCGCTCTGAGAGGAGGAAAACTTGAAATTGCACTTATGCTGCGGGTACATGTCTCGGAAATCACTCAATCCGATTTTTTAATCCTCTTTTCCCTTCTTTTGCTTGTTGTTGGGCCATGGGCCGGGGCGTAGTTCCACAAAATGAAGGATGGACATGTGTGAATAACAATTGGGTGAAATAATTTCAAATCACGACAAAACCACAATAAGTCGAATGTCTCTCGTAATTGCCCTTCACTTTACTTAACAAGCGAAGTAAGCTAACCAGAACCGTTACCTTAAAAAACCAGAGATCCCGGTATCTACGATTGAGAATATAAGTGAGACCGGCAAAATCTTCATTTCAACATGACAACCAGAAAGAAAACATCCTACACTCGCAAGCATTCCCTAGTAGTCGATACATCGCTGCTTTTCTGTGCATGTGAACAACTATGGGGTGTTCTGCTGCGGTCCAAAGCTGTTATCGAGCTTGGCTTGACCAGTTCCATCAGTCCTAGGGCCTGTTGTTCAGGTCCTGAGAATTTCCAAATCTAAGCTTGTAAAAAAAAAAAAAAAAAATAGTGTTTAGATGTTGATTGCAAGATTACAAAATCAATTGTGTCATTGCCTCAGAGTAGAAATGTGATAACGCTCAATGCTTTTAAAATTTCTCCCATACAAGTGTTCTCTTGCGTGGCCCCTAAGTTTGCATGGAATGGAATTTTTAAGAACCTATTATCAAGTGAATCACACCGATGATCGTTAAAGAGTACGAGTGATGCAAGATTTAAGGATGGAGCTGTAGACAGGGGCAAAACGCTTTAATAGAGTGATATCTCGGATTTTATTGTTTCATTATGGGGATGTTATTTGATGACCATTTATATATTTCTACTTCTATTTCCGGGCCAGTATATATATTCAAAAGCCTAGAAATTCAATTGGGCATTTGTCAATTGCCGAAGTCGGCCTGTGAGATTTTTTCCTCTCCATTCACATCATATGGGAGTTCACTAGATGTGGGCTGCGGGAAAAAACGGAACTACTGATTCTTTCAATTTGTTTTATGTTAATTGGAAATTGAAAGGTCTTGCGGCTCTATTCGGACACACACGCAGCTTTACCGCCGCTTGCATCGGCGGTAAACTGGCGTTTTCCAGTTTTCCTCCACTCTGAGAGGAGGAAAACTGGAAATTGCAGCTTTACCGCCGCTCTCGTCGGCGGTAAAGTGGACCTTCCAGTTTTCCTACGCTCTGAGAGGAGGAAATTTGGCAATTGCAGCTTTACCGCCGCTCCCATCGGCGGTAAAGTCGGTTTTCCAGTTTTCCTCCGCTCTGAGAGGAGGAAAACTTGAAATTGCACTTATGCTGCGGGTACATGTCTCGGAAATCACTCAATCCGATTTTTTAATCCTCTTTTCCCTTCTTTTGCTTGTTGTTGGGCCATGGGCCGGGGCGTAGTTCCACAAAATGAAGGATGGACATGTGTGAATAACAATTGGGTGAAATAATTTCAAATCACGACAAAACCACAATAAGTCGAATGTCTCTCGTAATTGCCCTTCACTTTACTTAACAAGCGAAGTAAGCTAACCAGAACCGTTACCTTAAAAAACCAGAGATCCCGGTATCTACGATTGAGAATATAAGTGAGACCGGCAAAATCTTCATTTCAACATAACAACCAGAAAGAAAACATCCTACACTCGCAAGCATTCCCTAGTAGTCGATACATCGCTGCTTTTCTGTGCATGTGAACAACTATGGGGTGTTCTGCTGCGGTCCAAAGCTGTTATCGAGCTTGGCTTGACCAGTTCCATCAGTCCTAGGGCCTGTTGTTCAGGTCCTGAGAATTTCCAAATCTAAGCTTGTAAAAAAAAAATAAAAAAATAGGGTTTAGATGTTGATTGCAAGATTACAAAATCAATTGTGTCATTGCCTCAGAGTAGAAATGTGATAACGCTCAATGCTTTTAAAATTTCTCCCATACAAGTGTTCTCTTGCGTGGCCCCTAAGTTTGCATGGAATGGAATTTTTAAGAACCTATTATCAAGTGAATCACACCGATGATCGTTAAAGAGTACGAGTGATGCAAGATTTAAGGATGGAGCTGTAGACAGGGGCAAATCGCTTTAATAGAGTGATATCTCGGATTTTATTGTTTCATTATGAGGATGTTATTTGATGACCATTTATATATTTCTACTTCTATTTCCGGGCCAGTATATATATTCAAAAGCCTAGAAATTCAATTGGGCATTTGTCAATTGCCGAAGTCGGCCTGTGAGATTTTTTCCTCTCCATTCACATCATATGGGAGTTCACTAGATGTGGGTTGCGGGAAAAAACGGAACTACTGATTCTTTCAATTTGTTTTATGTTAATTGGAAATTGAAAGGTCTTGCGGCTCTATTCGGACACACACGCAGCTTTACCGCCGCTTGCATCGGCGGTAAACTGGCGTTTTCCAGTTTTCCGCCACTCTGAGAGGAGGAAAACTGGAAATTGCAGCTTTACCGCCGCTCTCGTCGGCGGTAAAGTGGACCTTCCAGTTTTCCTACGCTCTGAGAGGAGGAAATTTGGCAATTGCAGCTTTACCGCCGCTCCCATCGGCGGTAAAGTCGGTTTTGAGAGGAGGAAAACTGGAAATTGCACTTATACTGCGGGTACATGTCTCGGAAATCACTCAATCCGATTTTTTAATCCTCTTTTCCCTTCTTTTGCTTGTTGTTGGGCCATGGGCCGGGGCGTAGTTCCACAAAATGAAGGATGGACATGTGTGAATAACAATTGGGTGAAATAATTTCAAATCACGACAAAACCACAATAAGTCGAATGTCTCTCGTAATTGCCCTTCACTTTACTTAACAAGCGAAGTAAGCTAACCAAAACCGTTACCTTAAAAAACCAGAGATCCCGGTATCTACGATTGAGAATATAAGTGAGACCGGCAAAATCTTCATTTCAACATGACAACCAGAAAGAAAACATCCTACACTCGCAAGCATTCCCTAGTAGTCGATACATCGCTGCTTTTCTGTGCATGTGAACAACTATGGGGTGTTCTGCTGCGGTCCAAAGCTGTTATCGAGCTTGGCTTGACCAGTTCCATCAGTCCTAGGGCCTGTTGTTCAGGTCCTGAGAATTTCCAAATCTAAGCTTGTAAAAAAAAAAAAAAAAAATAGTGTTTAGATGTTGATTGCAAGATTACAAAATCAATTGTGTCATTGCCTCAGAGTAGAAATGTGATAACGCTCAATGCTTTTAAAATTTCTCCCATACAAGTGTTCTCTTGCGTGGCCCCTAAGTTTGCATGGAATGGAATTTTTAAGAACCTATTATCAAGTGAATCACACCGATGATCGTTAAAGAGTACGAGTGATGCAAGATTTAAGGATGGAGTTGTAGACAGGGGCAAATCGCTTTAATAGAGTGATATCTCGGATTTTATTGTTTCATTATGGGGATGTTATTTGATGACCATTTATATATTTCTACTTCTATTTCCGGGCCAGTATATATATTCAAAAGCCTAGAAATTCAATTGGGCATTTGTCAATTGCCGAAGTCGGCCTGTGAGATTTTTTCCTCTCCATTCACATCATATGGGAGTTCACTAGATGTGGGCTGCGGGAAAAAACGGAACTACTGATTCTTTCAATTTGTTTTATGTTAATTGGAAATTGAAAGGTCTCACGGCTCTATTCGGACACACACGCAGCTTTACCGCCGCTTGCATCGGCGGTAAACTGGCGTTTTCCAGTTTTCCTCTACTCTGAGAGGAGGAAAACTGGAAATTGCAGCTTTACCGCCGCTCTCGTCGGCGGTAAAGTCGGTTTTCCAGTTTTCCTCCGCTCTGAGAGGAGGAAAACTGGAAATTGCACTTATGCTGCGGGTACATGTCTCGGAAATCACTCAATCCGATTTTTTAATCCTCTTTTCCCTTCTTTTGCTTGTTGTTGGGCCATGGGCCGGGGCGTAGTTCCACAAAATGAAGGATGGACATGTGTGAATAACAATTGGGTGAAATAATTTCAAATCACGACAAAACCACAATAAGTCGAATGTCTCTCGTAATTGCCCTTCACTTTACTTAACAAGCGAAGTAAGCTAACCAGAACCGTTACCTTAAAAAACCAGAGATCCCGGTATCTACGATTGAGAATATAAGTGAGACCGGCAAAATCTTCATTTCAACATGACAACCAGAAAGAAAACATCCTACACTCGCAAGCATTCCCTAGTAGTCGATACATCGCTGCTTTTCTGTGCATGTTAACAACTATGGGGTGTTCTGCTGCGGTCCAAAGCTGTTATCGAGCTTGGCTTGACCAGTTCCATCGGTCCTAGGGCCTGTTGTTCAGGTCCTGAGAATTTCCAAATCTAAGCTTGTAAAAAAAAAAAAAAAAAAGGGTTTAGATGTTGATTGCAAGATTACAAAATCAATTGTGTCATTGCCTCAGAGTAGAAATGTGATAACGCTCAGTGCTTTTAAAATTTCTCCCATACAAGTGTTCTCTTGCGTGGCCCCTAAGTTTGCATGGAATGGAATTTTTAAGAACCTATTATCAAGTGAATCACACCGATGATCGTTAAAGAGTACGAGTGATGCAAGATTTAAGGATGGAGCTGTAGACAGGGGCAAAACGCTTTAATAGAGTGATATCTCGGATTTTATTGTTTCATTATGGGGATGTTATTTGATGACCATTTATATATTTCTACTTCTATTTCCGGGCCAGTATATATATTCAAAAGCCTAGAAATTCAATTGGGCATTTGTCAATTGCCGAAGTCGGCCTGTGAGATTTTTTCCTCTCCATTCACATCATATGGGAGTTCACTAGATGTGGGCTGCGGGAAAAAACGGAACTACTGATTCTTTCAATTTGTTTTATGTTAATTGGAAATTGAAAGGTCTTGCGGCTCTATTCGGACACACACGCAGCTTTACCGCCGCTTGCATCGGCGGTAAACTGGCGTTTTCCAGTTTTCCTCCACTCTTAGAGGAGGAAAACTGGAAATTGCAGCTTTACCGCCGCTCTCGTCGGCGGTAAAGTGGACCTTCCAGTTTTCCTACGCTCTGAGAGGAGGAAATTTGGCAATTGCAGCTTTACCGCCGCTCCCATCGGCGGTAAAGTCGGTTTTCCAGTTTTCCTCCGCTCTGAGAGGAGGAAAACTGGAAATTGCACTTATGCTGCGGGTACATGTCTCGGAAATCACTCAATCCGATTTTTTAATCCTCTTTTCCCTTCTTTTGCTTGTTGTTGGGCCATGGGCCGGGGCGTAGTTCCACAAAATGAAGGATGGACATGTGTGAATAACAATTGGGTGAAATAATTTCAAATCACGACAAAACCACAATAAGTCGAATGTCTCTCGTGATTGCCCTTCACTTTACTTAACAAGCGAAGTAAGCTAACCAGAACCGTTACCTTAAAAAACCAGAGATCCCGGTATCTACGATTGAGAATATAAGTGAGACCGGCAAAATCTTCATTTCAACATGACAACCAGAAAGAAAACATCCTACACTCGCAAGCATTCCCTAGTAGTCGATACATCGCTGCTTTTCTGTGCATGTGAACAACTATGGGGTGTTCTGCTGCGGTCCAAAGCTGTTATCGAGCTTGGCTTGACCAGTTCCATCGGTCCTAGGGCCTGTTGTTCAGGTCCTGAGAATTTCCAAATCTAAGCTTGTAAAAAAAAAAAAAAAAATAGGGTTTAGATGTTGATTGCAAGATTACAAAATCAATTGTGTCATTGCCTCAGAGTAGAAATGTGATAACGCTCAGTGCTTTTAAAATTTCTCCCATACAAGTGTTCTCTTGCGTGGCCCCTAAGTTTGCATGGAATGGAATTTTTAAGAACCTATTATCAAGTGAATCACACCGATGATCGTTAAAGAGTACGAGTGATGCAAGATTTAAGGATGGAGCTGTAGACAGGGGCAAATCGCTTTAATAGAGTGATATCTCGGATTTTATTGTTTCATTATGGGGATGTTATTTGATGACCATTTATATATTTCTACTTCTATTTCCGGGCCAGTATATATATTCAAAAGCCTAGAAATTCAATTGGGCATTTGTCAATTGCCGAAGTCGGCCTGTGAGATTTTTTCCTCTCCATTCACATCATATGGGAGTTCACTAGATGTGGGCTGTGGGAAAAAACGGAACTACTGATTCTTTCAATTTGTTTTATGTTAATTGGAAATTGAAAGGTCTCACGGCTCTATTCGGACACACACGCAGCTTTACCGCCGCTTGCATCGGCGGTAAACTGGCGTTTTCCAGTTTTCCTCTACTCTGAGAGGAGGAAAACTGGAAATTGCAGCTTTACCGCCGCTCTCGTCGGCGGTAAAGTCGGTTTTCCAGTTTTCCTCCGCTCTGAGAGGAGGAAAACTGGAAATTGCACTTATGCTGCGGGTACATGTCTCGGAAATCATTCAATCCGATTTTTTAATCCTCTTTTCCCTTCTTCTGCTTGTTGTTGGGCCATGGGCCGGGGCGTAGTTCCACAAAATGAAGGATGGACATGTGTGAATAACAATTGGGTGAAATAATTTCAAATCACGACAAAACCACAATAAGTCGAATGTCTCTCGTAATTGCCCTTCACTTTACTTAACAAGCGAAGTAAGCTAACCAGAACCGTTACCTTAAAAAACCAGAGATCCCGGTATCTACGATTGAGAATATAAGTGAGACCGGCAAAATCTTCATTTCAACATGACAACCAGAAAGAAAACATCCTACACTCGCAAGCACTCCCTAGTAGTCGATACATCGCTGCTTTTCTGTGCATGTGAACAACTATGGGGTGTTCTGCTGCGGTCCAAAGCTGTTATCGAGCTTGGCTTGACCAGTTCCATCGGTCCTAGGGCCTGTTGTTCAGGTCCTGAGAATTTCCAAATCTAAGCTTGTAAAAAAAAAAAAAAAAATAGGGTTTAGATGTTGATTGCAAGATTACAAAATCAATTGTGTCATTGCCTCAGAGTAGAAATGTGATAACGCTCAGTGCTTTTAAAATTTCTCCCATACAAGTGTTCTCTTGCGTGGCCCCTAAGTTTGCATGGAATGGAATTTTTAAGAACCTATTATCAAGTGAATCACACCGATGATCGTTAAAGAGTACGAGTGATGCAAGATTTAAGGATGGAGCTGTAGACAGGGGCAAAACGCTTTAATAGAGTGATATCTCGGATTTTATTGTTTCATTATGGGGATGTTATTTGATGACCATTTATATATTTCTACTTCTATTTCCGGGCCAGTATATATATTCAAAAGCCTAGAAATTCAATTGGGCATTTGTCAATTGCCGAAGTCGGCCTGTGAGATTTTTTCCTCTCCATTCACATCATATGGGAGTTCACTAGATGTGGGCTGCGGGAAAAAACGGAACTACTGATTCTTTCAATTTGTTTTATGTTAATTGGAAATTGAAAGGTCTCACGGCTCTATTCGGACACACACGCAGCTTTACCGCCGCTTGCATCGGCGGTAAACTGGCGTTTTCCAGTTTTCCTCTACTCTGAGAGGAGGAAAACTGGAAATTGCAGCTTTACCGCCGCTCTCGTCGGCGGTAAAGTCGGTTTTCCAGTTTTCCTCCGCTCTGAGAGGAGGAAAACTGGAAATTGCACTTATGCTGCGGGTACATGTCTCGGAAATCATTCAATCCGATTTTTTAATCCTCTTTTCCCTTCTTCTGCTTGTTGTTGGGCCATGGGCCGGGGCGTAGTTCCACAAAATGAAGGATGGACATGTGTGAATAACAATTGGGTGAAATAATTTCAAATCACGACAAAACCACAATAAGTCGAATGTCTCTCGTAATTGCCCTTCACTTTACTTAACAAGCGAAGTAAGCTAACCAGAACCGTTACCTTAAAAAACCAGAGATCCCGGTATCTACGATTGAGAATATAAGTGAGACCGGCAAAATCTTCATTTCAACATGACAACCAGAAAGAAAACATCCTACACTCGCAAGCATTCCCTAGTAGTCGATACATCGCTGCTTTTCTGTGCATGTGAACAACTATGGGGTGTTCTGCTGCGGTCCAAAGCTGTTATCGAGCTTGGCTTGACCAGTTCCATCGGTCCTAGGGCCTGTTGTTCAGGTCCTGAGAATTTCCAAATCTAAGCTTGTAAAAAAAAAAAAAAAAATAGGGTTTAGATGTTGATTGCAAGATTACAAAATCAATTGTGTCATTGCCTCAGAGTAGAAATGTGATAACGCTCAGTGCTTTTAAAATTTCTCCCATACAAGTGTTCTCTTGCGTGGCCCCTAAGTTTGCATGGAATGGAATTTTTAAGAACCTATTATCAAGTGAATCACACCGATGATCGTTAAAGAGTACGAGTGATGCAAGATTTAAGGATGGAGCTGTAGACAGGGGCAAAACGCTTTAATAGAGTGATATCTCGGATTTTATTATTTCATTATGGGGATGTTATTTGATGACCATTTATATATTTCTACTTCTATTTCCGGGCCAGTATATATATTCAAAAGCCTAGAAATTCAATTGGGCATTTGTCAATTGCCGAAGTCGGCCTGTGAGATTTTTTCCTCTCCATTCACATCATATGGGAGTTCACTAGATGTGGGCTGCGGGAAAAAACGGAACTACTGATTCTTTCAATTTGTTTTATGTTAATTGGAAATTGAAAGGTCTCACGGCTCTATTCGGACACACACGCAGCTTTACCGCCGCTTGCATCGGCGGTAAACTGGCGTTTTCCAGTTTTCCTCTACTCTGAGAGGAGGAAAACTGGAAATTGCAGCTTTACCGCCGCTCTCGTCGGCGGTAAAGTCGGTTTTCCAGTTTTCCTCCGCTCTGAGAGGAGGAAAACTGGAAATTGCACTTATGCTGCGGGTACATGTCTCGGAAATCATTCAATCCGATTTTTTAATCCTCTTTTCCCTTCTTCTGCTTGTTGTTGGGCCATGGGCCGGGGCGTAGTTCCACAAAATGAAGGATGGACATGTGTGAATAACAATTGGGTGAAATAATTTCAAATCACGACAAAACCACAATAAGTCGAATGTCTCTCGTAATTGCCCTTCACTTTACTTAACAAGCGAAGTAAGCTAACCAGAACCGTTACCTTAAAAAACCAGAGATCCCGGTATCTACGATTGAGAATATAAGTGAGACCGGCAAAATCTTCATTTCAACATGACAACCAGAAAGAAAACATCCTACACTCGCAAGCACTCCCTAGTAGTCGATACATCGCTGCTTTTCTGTGCATGTGAACAACTATGGGGTGTTCTGCTGCGGTCCAAAGCTGTTATCGAGCTTGGCTTGACCAGTTCCATCGGTCCTAGGGCCTGTTGTTCAGGTCCTGAGAATTTCCAAATCTAAGCTTGTAAAAAAAAAAAAAAAAAATAGGGTTTAGATGTTGATTGCAAGATTACAAAATCAATTGTGTCATTGCCTCAGAGTAGAAATGTGATAACGCTCAGTGCTTTTAAAATTTCTCCCATACAAGTGTTCTCTTGCGTGGCCCCTAAGTTTGCATGGAATGGAATTTTTAAGAACCTATTATCAAGTGAATCACACCGATGATCGTTAAAGAGTACGAGTGATGCAAGATTTAAGGATGGAGCTGTAGACAGGGGCAAAACGCTTTAATAGAGTGATATCTCGGATTTTATTGTTTCATTATGGGGATGTTATTTGATGACCATTTATATATTTCTACTTCTATTTCCGGGCCAGTATATATATTCAAAAGCCTAGAAATTCAATTGGGCATTTGTCAATTGCCGAAGTCGGCCTGTGAGATTTTTTCCTCTCCATTCACATCATATGGGAGTTCACTAGATGTGGGCTACGGGAAAAAACGGAACTACTGATTCTTTCAATTTGTTTTATGTTAATTGGAAATTGAAAGGTCTCACGGCTCTATTCGGACACACACGCAGCTTTACCGCCGCTTGCATCGGCGGTAAACTGGCGTTTTCCAGTTTTCCTCTACTCTGAGAGGAGGAAAACTGGAAATTGCAGCTTTACCGCCGCTCTCGTCGGCGGTAAAGTCGGTTTTCCAGTTTTCCTCCGCTCTGAGAGGAGGAAAACTGGAAATTGCACTTATGCTGCGGGTACATGTCTCGGAAATCATTCAATCCGATTTTTTAATCCTCTTTTCCCTTCTTCTGCTTGTTGTTGGGCCATGGGCCGGGGCGTAGTTCCACAAAATGAAGGATGGACATGTGTGAATAACAATTGGGTGAAATAATTTCAAATCACGACAAAACCACAATAAGTCGAATGTCTCTCGTAATTGCCCTTCACTTTACTTAACAAGCGAAGTAAGCTAACCAGAACCGTTACCTTAAAAAACCAGAGATCCCGGTATCTACGATTGAGAATATAAGTGAGACCGGCAAAATCTTCATTTCAACATGACAACCAGAAAGAAAACATCCTACACTCGCAAGCACTCCCTAGTAGTCGATACATCGCTGCTTTTCTGTGCATGTGAACAACTATGGGGTGTTCTGCTGCGGTCCAAAGCTGTTATCGAGCTTGGCCTGACCAGTTCCATCGGTCCTAGGGCCTGTTGTTCAGGTCCTGAGAATTTCCAAATCTAAGCTTGTAAAAAAAAAAAAAAAAATAGGGTTTAGATGTTGATTGCAAGATTACAAAATCAATTGTGTCATTGCCTCAGAGTAGAAATGTGATAACGCTCAGTGCTTTTAAAATTTCTCCCATACAAGTGTTCTCTTGCGTGGCCCCTAAGTTTGCATGGAATGGAATTTTTAAGAACCTATTATCAAGTGAATCACACCGATGATCGTTAAAGAGTACGAGTGATGCAAGATTTAAGGATGGAGCTGTAGACAGGGGCAAAACGCTTTAATAGAGTGATATCTCGGATTTTATTGTTTCATTATGGGGATGTTATTTGATGACCATTTATATATTTCTACTTCTATTTCCGGGCCTGTATATATATTCAAAAGCCTAGAAATTCAATTGGGCATTTGTCAATTGCCGAAGTCGGCCTGTGAGATTTTTTCCTCTCCATTCACATCATATGGGAGTTCACTAGATGTGGGCTGCGGGAAAAAACGGAACTACTGATTCTTTCAATTTGTTTTATGTTAATTGGAAATTGAAAGGTCTCACGGCTCTATTCGGACACACACGCAGCTTTACCGCCGCTTGCATCGGCGGTAAACTAGCGTTTTCCAGTTTTCCTCTACTCTGAGAGGAGGAAAACTGGAAATTGCAGCTTTACCGCCGCTCTCGTCGGCGGTAAAGTCGGTTTTCCAGTTTTCCTCCGCTCTGAGAGGAGGAAAACTGGAAATTGCACTTATGCTGCGGGTACATGTCTCGGAAATCATTCAATCCGATTTTTTAATCCTCTTTTCCCTTCTTCTGCTTGTTGTTGGGCCATGGGCCGGGGCGTAGTTCCACAAAATGAAGGATGGACATGTGTGAATAACAATTGGGTGAAATAATTTCAAATCACGACAAAACCACAATAAGTCGAATGTCTCTCGTAATTGCCCTTCACTTTACTTAACAAGCGAAGTAAGCTAACCAGAACCGTTACCTTAAAAAACCAGAGATCCCGGTATCTACGATTGAGAATATAAGTGAGACCGGCAAAATCTTCATTTCAACATGACAACCAGAAAGAAAACATCCTACACTCGCAAGCACTCCCTAGTAGTCGATACATCGCTGCTTTTCTGTGCATGTGAACAACTATGGGGTGTTCTGCTGCGGTCCAAAGCTGTTATCGAGCTTGGCTTGACCAGTTCCATCGGTCCTAGGGCCTGTTGTTCAGGTCCTGAGAATTTCCAAATCTAAGCTTGTAAAAAAAAAAAAAAAAATAGGGTTTAGATGTTGATTGCAAGATTACAAAATCAATTGTGTCATTGCCTCAGAGTAGAAATGTGATAACGCTCAGTGCTTTTAAAATTTCTCCCATACAAGTGTTCTCTTGCGTGGCCCCTAAGTTTGCATGGAATGGAATTTTTAAGAACCTATTATCAAGTGAATCACACCGATGATTGTTAAAGAGTACGAGTGATGCAAGATTTAAGGATGGAGCTGTAGACAGGGGCAAAACGCTTTAATAGAAAGATATCTCGGATTTTATTGTTTCATTATGGGGATGTTATTTGATGACCATTTATATATTTCTACTTCTATTTCCGGGCCAGTATATATATTCAAAAGCCTAGAAATTCAATTGGGCATTTGTCAATTGCCGAAGTCGGCCTGTGAGATTTTTTCCTCTCCATTCACATCATATGGGAGTTCACTAGATGTGGGCTGCGGGAAAAAACGGAACTACTGATTCTTTCAATTTGTTTTATGTTAATTGGAAATTGAAAGGTCTCACGGCTCTATTCGGACACACACGCAGCTTTACCGCCGCTTGCATCGGCGGTAAACTGGCGTTTTCCAGTTTTCCTCCACTCTGAGAGGAGGAAAACTGGAAATTGCAGCTTTACCGCCGCTCTCGTCGGCGGTAAAGTCGGTTTTCCAGTTTTCCTCCGCTCTGAGAGGAGGAAATTTGGCAATTGCAGCTTTACCGCCGCTCCCATCGGCGGTAAAGTCGGTTTTCCAGTTTTCCTCCGCTCTGAGAGGAGGAAAACTGGAAATTGCACTTATGCTGCGGGTACATGTCTCGGAAATCACTCAATCCGATTTTTTAATCCTCTTTTCCCTTCTTTTGCTTGTTGTTGGGCCATGGGCCAGGGCGTAGTTCCACAAAATGAAGGATGGACATGTGTGAATAACAATTGGGTGAAATAATTTCAAATCACGACAAAACCACAATAAGTCGAATGTCTCTCGTAATTGCCCTTCACTTTACTTAACAAGCGAAGTAAGCTAACCAGAACCGTTACCTTAAAAAACCAGAGATCCCGGTATCTACGATTGAGAATATAAGTGAGACCGGCAAAATCTTCATTTCAACATGACAACCAGAAAGAAAACGTCCTACACTCGCAAGCATTCCCTAGTAGTCGATACATCGCTGCTTTTCTGTGCATGTGAACAACTATGGGGTGTTCTGCTGCGGTCCAAAGCTGTTATCGAGCTTGGCTTGACCAGTTCCATCAGTCCTAGGGCCTGTTGTTCAGGTCCTGAGAATTTCCAAATCTAAGCTTGTAAAAAAAAATAGTGTTTAGATGTTGATTGCAAGATTACAAAATCAATTGTGTCATTGCCTCAGAGTAGAAATGTGATAACGCTCAATGCTTTTAAAATTTCTCCCATGCAAGTGTTCTCTTGCGTGGCCCCTAAGTTTGCATGGAATGGAATTTTTAAGAACCTATTATCAAGTGAATCACACCGATGATCGTTAAAGAGTACGAGTGATGCAAGATTTAAGGATGGAGCTGTAGACAGGGGCAAATCGCTTTAATAGAGTGATATCTCGGATTTTATTGTTTCATTATGGGGATGTTATTTGATGACCATTTATATATTTCTACTTCTATTTCCGGGCCAGTATATATATTCAAAAGCCTAGAAATTCAATTGGGCATTTGTCAATTGCCGAAGTCGGCCTGTGAGATTTTTTCCTCTCCATTCACATCATATGGGAGTTCACTAGATGTGGGCTGCGGGAAAAAACGGAACTACTGATTCTTTCAATTTGTTTTATGTTAATTGGAAATTGAAAGGTCTCACGGCTCTATTCGGACACACACGCAGCTTTACCGCCGCTTGCATCGGCGGTAAACTGGCGTTTTCCAGTTTTCCTCCACTCTGAGAGGAGGAAAACTGGAAATTGCAGCTTTACCGCCGCTCTCGTCGGCGGTAAAGTCGGTTTTCCAGTTTTCCTCCGCTCTGAGAGGAGGAAATTTGGCAATTGCAGCTTTACCGCCGCTCCCATCGGCGGTAAAGTCGGTTTTCCAGTTTTCCTCCGCTCTGAGAGGAGGAAAACTGGAAATTGCACTTATGCTGCGGGTACATGTCTCGGAAATCACTCAATCCGATTTTTTAATCCTCTTTTCCCTTCTTTTGCTTGTTGTTGGGCCATGGGCCAGGGCGTAGTTCCACAAAATGAAGGATGGACATGTGTGAATAACAATTGGGTGAAATAATTTCAAATCACGACAAAACCACAATAAGTCGAATGTCTCTCGTAATTGCCCTTCACTTTACTTAACAAGCGAAGTAAGCTAACCAGAACCGTTACCTTAAAAAACCAGAGATCCCGGTATCTACGATTGAGAATATAAGTGAGACCGGCAAAATCTTCATTTCAACATGACAACCAGAAAGAAAACATCCTACACTCGCAAGCACTCCCTAGTAGTCGATACATCGCTGCTTTTCTGTGCATGTGAACAACTATGGGGTGTTCTGCTGCGGTCCAAAGCTGTTATCGAGCTTGGCTTGACCAGTTCCATCGGTCCTAGGGCCTGTTGTTCAGGTCCTGAGAATTTCCAAATCTAAGCTTGTAAAAAAAAAAAAAAAAATAGGGTTTAGATGTTGATTGCAAGATTACAAAATCAATTGTGTCATTGCCTCAGAGTAGAAATGTGATAACGCTCAGTGCTTTTAAAATTTCTCCCATACAAGTGTTCTCTTGCGTGGCCCCTAAGTTTGCATGGAATGGAATTTTTAAGAACCTATTATCAAGTGAATCACACCGATGATCGTTAAAGAGTACGAGTGATGCAAGATTTAAGGATGGAGCTGTAGACAGGGGCAAAACGCTTTAATAGAGTGATATCTCGGATTTTATTGTTTCATTATGGGGATGTTATTTGATGACCATTTATATATTTCTACTTCTATTTCCGGGCCAGTATATATATTCAAAAGCCTAGAAATTCAATTGGGCATTTGTCAATTGCCGAAGTCGGCCTGTGAGATTTTTTCCTCTCCATTCACATCATATGGGAGTTCACTAGATGTGGGCTGCGGGAAAAAACGGAACTACGGATTCTTTCAATTTGTTTTATGTTAATTGGAAATTGAAAGGTCTCACGGCTCTATTCGGACACACACGCAGCTTTACCGCCGCTTGCATCGGCGGTAAACTGGCGTTTTCCAGTTTTCCTCTACTCTGAGAGGAGGAAAACTGGAAATTGCAGCTTTACCGCCGCTCTCGTCGGCGGTAAAGTCGGTTTTCCAGTTTTCCTCCGCTCTGAGAGGAGGAAAACTGGAAATTGCACTTATGCTGCGGGTACATGTCTCGGAAATCATTCAATCCGATTTTTTAATCCTCTTTTCCCTTCTTCTGCTTGTTGTTGGGCCATGGGCCGGGGCGTAGTTCCACAAAATGAAGGATGGACATGTGTGAATAACAATTGGGTGAAATAATTTCAAATCACGACAAAACCACAATAAGTCGAATGTCTCTCGTAATTGCCCTTCACTTTACTTAACAAGCGAAGTAAGCTAACCAGAACCGTTACCTTAAAAAACCAGAGATCCCGGTATCTACGATTGAGAATATAAGTGAGACCGGCAAAATCTTCATTTCAACATGACAACCAGAAAGAAAACATCCTACACTCGCAAGCACTCCCTAGTAGTCGATACATCGCTGCTTTTCTGTGCATGTGAACAACTATGGGGTGTTCTGCTGCGGTCCAAAGCTGTTATCGAGCTTGGCTTGACCAGTTCCATCGGTCCTAGGGCCTGTTGTTCAGGTCCTGAGAATTTCCAAATCTAAGCTTGTAAAAAAAAAAAAAAAAAATAGGGTTTAGATGTTGATTGCAAGATTACAAAATCAATTGTGTCATTGCCTCAGAGTAGAAATGTGATAACGCTCAGTGCTTTTAAAATTTCTCCCATACAAGTGTTCTCTTGCGTGGCCCCTAAGTTTGCATGGAATGGAATTTTTAAGAACCTATTATCAAGTGAATCACACCGATGATCGTTAAAGAGTACGAGTGATGCAAGATTTAAGGATGGAGCTGTAGACAGGGGCAAAACGCTTTAATAGAGTGATATCTCGGATTTTATTGTTTCATTATGGGGATGTTATTTGATGACCATTTATATATTTCTACTTCTATTTCCGGGCCAGTATATATATTCAAAAGCCTAGAAATTCAATTGGGCATTTGTCAATTGCCGAAGTCGGCCTGTGAGATTTTTTCCTCTCCATTCACATCATATGGGAGTTCACTAGATGTGGGCTACGGGAAAAAACGGAACTACTGATTCTTTCAATTTGTTTTATGTTAATTGGAAATTGAAAGGTCTCACGGCTCTATTCGGACACACACGCAGCTTTACCGCCGCTTGCATCGGCGGTAAACTGGCGTTTTCCAGTTTTCCTCTACTCTGAGAGGAGGAAAACTGGAAATTGCAGCTTTACCGCCGCTCTCGTCGGCGGTAAAGTCGGTTTTCCAGTTTTCCTCCGCTCTGAGAGGAGGAAAACTGGAAATTGCACTTATGCTGCGGGTACATGTCTCGGAAATCATTCAATCCGATTTTTTAATCCTCTTTTCCCTTCTTCTGCTTGTTGTTGGGCCATGGGCCGGGGCGTAGTTCCACAAAATGAAGGATGGACTTGTGTGAATAACAATTGGGTGAAATAATTTCAAATCACGACAAAACCACAATAAGTCGAATGTCTCTCGTAATTGCCCTTCACTTTACTTAACAAGCGAAGTAAGCTAACCAGAACCGTTACCTTAAAAAACCAGAGATCCCGGTATCTACGATTGAGAATATAAGTGAGACCGGCAAAATCTTCATTTCAACATGACAACCAGAAAGAAAACATCCTACACTCGCAAGCACTCCCTAGTAGTCGATACATCGCTGCTTTTCTGTGCATGTGAACAACTATGGGGTGTTCTGCTGCGGTCCAAAGCTGTTATCGAGCTTGGCTTGACCAGTTCCATCGGTCCTAGGGCCTGTTGTTCAGGTCCTGAGAATTTCCAAATCTAAGCTTGTAAAAAAAAAAAAAAAAATAGGGTTTAGATGTTGATTGCAAGATTACAAAATCAATTGTGTCATTGCCTCAGAGTAGAAATGTGATAACGCTCAGTGCTTTTAAAATTTCTCCCATACAAGTGTTCTCTTGCGTGGCCCCTAAGTTTGCATGGAATGGAATTTTTAAGAACCTATTATCAAGTGAATCACACCGATGATTGTTAAAGAGTACGAGTGATGCAAGATTTAAGGATGGAGCTGTAGACAGGGGCAAAACGCTTTAATAGAAAGATATCTCGGATTTTATTGTTTCATTATGGGGATGTTATTTGATGACCATTTATATATTTCTACTTCTATTTCCGGGCCAGTATATATATTCAAAAGCCTAGAAATTCAATTGGGCATTTGTCAATTGCCGAAGTCGGCCTGTGAGATTTTTTCCTCTCCATTCACATCATATGGGAGTTCACTAGATGTGGGCTGCGGGAAAAAACGGAACTACTGATTCTTTCAATTTGTTTTATGTTAATTGGAAATTGAAAGGTCTCACGGCTCTATTCGGACACACACGCAGCTTTACCGCCGCTTGCATCGGCGGTAAACTGGCGTTTTCCAGTTTTCCTCCACTCTGAGAGGAGGAAAACTGGAAATTGCAGCTTTACCGCCGCTCTCGTCGGCGGTAAAGTCGGTTTTCCAGTTTTCCTCCGCTCTGAGAGGAGGAAATTTGGCAATTGCAGCTTTACCGCCGCTCCCATCGGCGGTAAAGTCGGTTTTCCAGTTTTCCTCCGCTCTGAGAGGAGGAAAACTGGAAATTGCACTTATGCTGCGGGTACATGTCTCGGAAATCATTCAATCCGATTTTTTAATCCTCTTTTCCCTTCTTCTGCTTGTTGTTGGGCCATGGGCCGGGGCGTAGTTCCACAAAATGAAGGATGGACATGTGTGAATAACAATTGGGTGAAATAATTTCAAATCACGACAAAACCACAATAAGTCGAATGTCTCTCGTAATTGCCCTTCACTTTACTTAACAAGCGAAGTAAGCTAACCAGAACCGTTACCTTAAAAAACCAGAGATCCCGGTATCTACGATTGAGAATATAAGTGAGACCGGCAAAATCTTCATTTCAACATGACAACCAGAAAGAAAACATCCTACACTCAAAAGCATTCCCTAGTAGTCGATACATCGCTGCTTTTCTGTGCATGTGAACAACTATGGGGTGTTCTGCTGCGGTCCAAAGCTGTTATCGAGCTTGGCTTGACCAGTTCCATCAGTCCTAGGGCCTGTTGTTCAGGTCCTGAGAATTTCCAAATCTAAGCTTGTAAAAAAAAATAGTGTTTAGATGTTGATTGCAAGATTACAAAATCAATTGTGTCATTGCCTCAGAGTAGAAATGTGATAACGCTCAATGCTTTTAAAATTTCTCCCATACAAGTGTTCTCTTGCGTGGCCCCTAAGTTTGCATGGAATGGAATTTTTAAGAACCTATTATCAAGTGAATCACACCGATGATCGTTAAAGAGTACGAGTGATGCAAGATTTAAGGATGGAGCTGTAGACAGGGGCAAATCGCTTTAATAGAGTGATATCTCGGATTTTATTGTTTCATTATGGGGATGTTATTTGATGACCATTTATATATTTCTACTTCTATTTCCGGGCCAGTATATATATTCAAAAGCCTAGAAATTCAATTGGGCATTTGTCAATTGCCGAAGTCGGCCTGTGAGATTTTTTCCTCTCCATTCACATCATATGGGAGTTCACTAGATGTGGGCTGCGGGAAAAAACGGAACTACTGATTCTTTCAATTTGTTTTATGTTAATTGGAAATTGAAAGGTCTCACGGCTCTATTCGGACACACACGCAGCTTTACCGCCGCTTGCATCGGCGGTAAACTGGCGTTTTCCAGTCTTCCTCCACTCTGAGAGGAGGAAAGCTGGAAATTGCAGCTTTACCGCCGCTCTCGTCGGCGGTAAAGTGGACCTTCCAGTTTTCCTCCGCTCTGAGAGGAGGAAAACTGGCAAATGCAGATTTACCGCCGCTCCCATCGGCGGTAAAGTCGGTTTTCCAGTTTTCCTCCGCTCTGAGAGGAGGAAAACTGGAAATTGCACTTATGCTGCGGGTACATGTCTCGGAAATCATTCAATCCGATTTTTTAATCCTCTTTTCCCTTCTTTTGCTTGTTGTTGGGCCATGGGCCGGGGCGTAGTTCCACAAAATGAAGGATGGACATGTGTGAATAACAATTGGGTGAAATAATTTCAAATCACGACAAAACCACAATAAGTCGAATGTCTCTCGTAATTGCCCTTCACTTTACTTAACAAGCGAAGTAAGCTAACCAGAACCGTTACCTTAAAAAACCAGAGATCCCGGTATCTACGATTGAGAATATAAGTGAGACCGGCAAAATCTTCATTTCAACATGACAACCAGAAAGAAAACATCCTACACTCGCAAGCATTCCCTAGTAGTCGATACATCGCTGCTTTTCTGTGCATGTGAACAACTATGGGGTGTTCTGCTGCGGTCCAAAGCTGTTATCGAGCTTGGCTTGACCAGTTCCATCGGTCCTAGGGCCTGTTGTTCAGGTCCTGAGAATTTCCAAATCTAAGCTTGTAAAAAAAAAAAAAAAAATAGGGTTTAGATGTTGATTGCAAGATTACAAAATCAATTGTGTCATTGCCTCAGAGTAGAAATGTGATAACGCTCAGTGCTTTTAAAATTTCTCCCATACAAGTGTTCTCTTGCGTGGCCCCTAAGTTTGCATGGAATGGAATTTTTAAGAACCTATTATCAAGTGAATCACACCGATGATCGTTAAAGAGTACGAGTGATGCAAGATTTAAGGATGGAGCTGTAGACAGGGGCAAAACGCTTTAATAGAGTGATATCTCGGATTTTATTGTTTCATTATGGGGATGTTATTTGATGACCATTTATATATTTCTACTTCTATTTCCGGGCCAGTATATATATTCAAAAGCCTAGAAATTCAATTGGGCATTTGTCAATTGCCGAAGTCGGCCTGTGAGATTTTTTCCTCTCCATTCACATCATATGGGAGTTCACTAGATGTGGGCTGCGGGAAAAAACGGAACTACTGATTCTTTCAATTTGTTTTATGTTAATTGGAAATTGAAAGGTCTCACGGCTCTATTCGGACACACACGCAGCTTTACCGCCGCTTGCATCGGCGGTAAACTGGCGTTTTCCAGTTTTCCTCTACTCTGAGAGGAGGAAAACTGGAAATTGCAGCTTTACCGCCGCTCTCGTCGGCGGTAAAGTCGGTTTTCCAGTTTTCCTCCGCTCTGAGAGGAGGAAAACTGGAAATTGCACTTATGCTGCGGGTACATGTCTCGGAAATCATTCAATCCGATTTTTTAATCCTCTTTTCCCTTCTTCTGCTTGTTGTTGGGCCATGGGCCGGGGCGTAGTTCCACAAAATGAAGGATGGACATGTGTGAATAACAATTGGGTGAAATAATTTCAAATCACGACAAAACCACAATAAGTCGAATGTCTCTCGTAATTGCCCTTCACTTTACTTAACAAGCGAAGTAAGCTAACCAGAACCGTTACCTTAAAAAACCAGAGATCCCGGTATCTACGATTGAGAATATAAGTGAGACCGGCAAAATCTTCATTTCAACATGACAACCAGAAAGAAAACATCCTACACTCGCAAGCATTCCCTAGTAGTCGATACATCGTTGCTTTTCTGTGCATGTGAACAACTATGGGGTGTTCTGCTGCGGTCCAAAGCTGTTATCGAGCTTGGCTTGACCAGTTCCATCGGTCCTAGGGCCTGTTGTTCAGGTCCTGAGAATTTCCAAATCTAAGCTTGTAAAAAAAAAAAAAAAAATAGGGTTTAGATGTTGATTGCAAGATTACAAAATCAATTGTGTCATTGCCTCAGAGTAGAAATGTGATAACGCTCAGTGCTTTTAAAATTTCTCCCATACAAGTGTTCTCTTGCGTGGCCCCTAAGTTTGCATGGAATGGAATTTTTAAGAACCTATTATCAAGTGAATCACACCGATGATCGTTAAAGAGTACGAGTGATGCAAGATTTAAGGATGGAGCTGTAGACAGGGGCAAAACGCTTTAATAGAGTGATATCTCGGATTTTATTGTTTCATTATGGGGATGTTATTTGATGACCATTTATATATTTCTACTTCTATTTCCGGGCCAGTATATATATTCAGAAGCCTAGAAATTCAATTGGGCATTTGTCAATTGCCGAAGTCGGCCTGTGAGATTTTTTCCTCTCCATTCACATCATATGGGAGTTCACTAGATGTGGGCTGCGGGAAAAAACGGAACTACTGATTCTTTCAATTTGTTTTATGTTAATTGGAAATTGAAAGGTCTCACGGCTCTATTCGGACACACACGCAGCTTTACCGCCGCTTGCATCGGCGGTAAACTGGCGTTTTCCAGTTTTCCTCTACTCTGAGAGGAGGAAAACTGGAAATTGCAGCTTTACCGCCGCTCTCGTCGGCGGTAAAGTCGGTTTTCCAGTTTTCCTCCGCTCTGAGAGGAGGAAAACTGGAAATTGCACTTATGCTGCGGGTACATGTCTCGGAAATCATTCAATCCGATTTTTTAATCCTCTTTTCCCTTCTTCTGCTTGTTGTTGGGCCATGGGCCGGGGCGTAGTTCCACAAAATGAAGGATGGACATGTGTGAATAACAATTGGGTGAAATAATTTCAAATCACGACAAAACCACAATAAGTCGAATGTCTCTCGTAATTGCCCTTCACTTTACTTAACAAGCGAAGTAAGCTAACCAGAACCGTTACCTTAAAAAACCAGAGATCCCGGTATCTACGATTGAGAATATAAGTGAGACCGGCAAAATCTTCATTTCAACATGACAACCAGAAAGAAAACATCCTACACTCGCAAGCATTCCCTAGTAGTCGATACATCGCTGCTTTTCTGTGCATGTGAACAACTATGGGGTGTTCTGCTGCGGTCCAAAGCTGTTATCGAGCTTGGCTTGACCAGTTCCATCGGTCCTAGGGCCTGTTGTTCAGGTCCTGAGAATTTCCAAATCTAAGCTTGTAAAAAAAAAAAAAAAAATAGGGTTTAGATGTTGATTGCAAGATTACAAAATCAATTGTGTCATTGCCTCAGAGTAGAAATGTGATAACGCTCAGTGCTTTTAAAATTTCTCCCATACAAGTGTTCTCTTGCGTGGCCCCTAAGTTTGCATGGAATGGAATTTTTAAGAACCTATTATCAAGTGAATCACACCGATGATCGTTAAAGAGTACGAGTGATGCAAGATTTAAGGATGGAGCTGTAGACAGGGGCAAAACGCTTTAATAGAGTGATATCTCGGATTTTATTGTTTCATTATGGGGATGTTATTTGATGACCATTTATATATTTCTACTTCTATTTCCGGGCCAGTATATATATTCAAAAGCCTAGAAATTCAATTGGGCATTTGTCAATTGCCGAAGTCGGCCTGTGAGATTTTTTCCTCTCCATTCACATCATATGGGAGTTCACTAGATGTGGGCTGCGGGAAAAAACGGAACTACTGATTCTTTCAATTTGTTTTATGTTAATTGGAAATTGAAAGGTCTCACGGCTCTATTCGGACACACACGCAGCTTTACCGCCGCTTGCATCGGCGGTAAACTGGCGTTTTCCAGTTTTCCTCTACTCTGAGAGGAGGAAAACTGGAAATTGCAGCTTTACCGCCGCTCTCGTCGGCGGTAAAGTCGGTTTTCCAGTTTTCCTCCGCTCTGAGAGGAGGAAAACTGGAAATTGCACTTATGCTGCGGGTACATGTCTCGGAAATCATTCAATCCGATTTTTTAATCCTCTTTTCCCTTCTTCTGCTTGTTGTTGGGCCATGGGCCGGGGCGTAGTTCCACAAAATGAAGGATGGACATGTGTGAATAACAATTGGGTGAAATAATTTCAAATCACGACAAAACCACAATAAGTCGAATGTCTCTCGTAATTGCCCTTCACTTTACTTAACAAGCGAAGTAAGCTAACCAGAACCGTTACCTTAAAAAACCAGAGATCCCGGTATCTACGATTGAGAATATAAGTGAGACCGGCAAAATCTTCATTTCAACATGACAACCAGAAAGAAAACATCCTACACTCGCAAGCATTCCCTAGTAGTCGATACATCGTTGCTTTTCTGTGCATGTGAACAACTATGGGGTGTTCTGCTGCGGTCCAAAGCTGTTATCGAGCTTGGCTTGACCAGTTCCATCGGTCCTAGGGCCTGTTGTTCAGGTCCTGAGAATTTCCAAATCTAAGCTTGTAAAAAAAAAAAAAAAAATAGGGTTTAGATGTTGATTGCAAGATTACAAAATCAATTGTGTCATTGCCTCAGAGTAGAAATGTGATAACGCTCAGTGCTTTTAAAATTTCTCCCATACAAGTGTTCTCTTGCGTGGCCCCTAAGTTTGCATGGAATGGAATTTTTAAGAACCTATTATCAAGTGAATCACACCGATGATCGTTAAAGAGTACGAGTGATGCAAGATTTAAGGATGGAGCTGTAGACAGGGGCAAAACGCTTTAATAGAGTGATATCTCGGATTTTATTGTTTCATTATGGGGATGTTATTTGATGACCATTTATATATTTCTACTTCTATTTCCGGGCCAGTATATATATTCAGAAGCCTAGAAATTCAATTGGGCATTTGTCAATTGCCGAAGTCGGCCTGTGAGATTTTTTCCTCTCCATTCACATCATATGGGAGTTCACTAGATGTGGGCTGCGGGAAAAAACGGAACTACTGATTCTTTCAATTTGTTTTATGTTAATTGGAAATTGAAAGGTCTCACGGCTCTATTCGGACACACACGCAGCTTTACCGCCGCTTGCATCGGCGGTAAACTGGCGTTTTCCAGTTTTCCTCTACTCTGAGAGGAGGAAAACTGGAAATTGCAGCTTTACCGCCGCTCTCGTCGGCGGTAAAGTCGGTTTTCCAGTTTTCCTCCGCTCTGAGAGGAGGAAAACTGGAAATTGCACTTATGCTGCGGGTACATGTCTCGGAAATCATTCAATCCGATTTTTTAATCCTCTTTTCCCTTCTTCTGCTTGTTGTTGGGCCATGGGCCGGGGCGTAGTTCCACAAAATGAAGGATGGACATGTGTGAATAACAATTGGGTGAAATAATTTCAAATCACGACAAAACCACAATAAGTCGAATGTCTCTCGTAATTGCCCTTCACTTTACTTAACAAGCGAAGTAAGCTAACCAGAACCGTTACCTTAAAAAACCAGAGATCCCGGTATCTACGATTGAGAATATAAGTGAGACCGGCAAAATCTTCATTTCAACATGACAACCAGAAAGAAAACATCCTACACTCGCAAGCATTCCCTAGTAGTCGATACATCGCTGCTTTTCTGTGCATGTGAACAACTATGGGGTGTTCTGCTGCGGTCCAAAGCTGTTATCGAGCTTGGCTTGACCAGTTCCATCGGTCCTAGGGCCTGTTGTTCAGGTCCTGAGAATTTCCAAATCTAAGCTTGTAAAAAAAAAAAAAAAAATAGGGTTTAGATGTTGATTGCAAGATTACAAAATCAATTGTGTCATTGCCTCAGAGTAGAAATGTGATAACGCTCAGTGCTTTTAAAATTTCTCCCATACAAGTGTTCTCTTGCGTGGCCCCTAAGTTTGCATGGAATGGAATTTTTAAGAACCTATTATCAAGTGAATCACACCGATGATCGTTAAAGAGTACGAGTGATGCAAGATTTAAGGATGGAGCTGTAGACAGGGGCAAAACGCTTTAATAGAGTGATATCTCGGATTTTATTGTTTCATTATGGGGATGTTATTTGATGACCATTTATATATTTCTACTTCTATTTCCGGGCCAGTATATATATTCAAAAGCCTAGAAATTCAATTGGGCATTTGTCAATTGCCGAAGTCGGCCTGTGAGATTTTTTCCTCTCCATTCACATCATATGGGAGTTCACTAGATGTGGGCTGCGGGAAAAAACGGAACTACTGATTCTTTCAATTTGTTTTATGTTAATTGGAAATTGAAAGGTCTCACGGCTCTATTCGGACACACACGCAGCTTTACCGCCGCTTGCATCGGCGGTAAACTGGCGTTTTCCAGTTTTCCTCTACTCTGAGAGGAGGAAAACTGGAAATTGCAGCTTTACCGCCGCTCTCGTCGGCGGTAAAGTCGGTTTTCCAGTTTTCCTCCGCTCTGAGAGGAGGAAAACTGGAAATTGCACTTATGCTGCGGGTACATGTCTCGGAAATCATTCAATCCGATTTTTTAATCCTCTTTTCCCTTCTTCTGCTTGTTGTTGGGCCATGGGCCGGGGCGTAGTTCCACAAAATGAAGGATGGACATGTGTGAATAACAATTGGGTGAAATA
Organism: Persea americana; assembly: GCA_029852735.1. Lineage (NCBI taxonomy): Eukaryota > Viridiplantae > Streptophyta > Magnoliopsida > Laurales > Lauraceae > Persea > Persea americana. The sequence goes on from CM056812.1 coordinate 8,399,149, forward strand.
ATTTCAAATCACGACAAAACCACAATAAGTCGAATGTCTCTCGTAATTGCCCTTCACTTTACTTAACAAGCGAAGTAAGCTAACCAGAACCGTTACCTTAAAAAACCAGAGATCCCGGTATCTACGATTGAGAATATAAGTGAGACCGGCAAAATCTTCATTTCAACATGACAACCAGAAAGAAAACATCCTACACTCGCAAGCATTCCCTAGTAGTCGATACATCGCTGCTTTTCTGTGCATGTGAACAACTATGGGGTGTTCTGCTGCGGTCCAAAGCTGTTATCGAGCTTGGCTTGACCAGTTCCATCGGTCCTAGGGCCTGTTGTTCAGGTCCTGAGAATTTCCAAATCTAAGCTTGTAAAAAAAAAAAAAAAAATAGGGTTTAGATGTTGATTGCAAGATTACAAAATCAATTGTGTCATTGCCTCAGAGTAGAAATGTGATAACGCTCAGTGCTTTTAAAATTTCTCCCATACAAGTGTTCTCTTGCGTGGCCCCTAAGTTTGCATGGAATGGAATTTTTAAGAACCTATTATCAAGTGAATCACACCGATGATCGTTAAAGAGTACGAGTGATGCAAGATTTAAGGATGGAGCTGTAGACAGGGGCAAAACGCTTTAATAGAGTGATATCTCGGATTTTATTGTTTCATTATGGGGATGTTATTTGATGACCATTTATATATTTCTACTTCTATTTCCGGGCCAGTATATATATTCAAAAGCCTAGAAATTCAATTGGGCATTTGTCAATTGCCGAAGTCGGCCTGTGAGATTTTTTCCTCTCCATTCACATCATATGGGAGTTCACTAGATGTGGGCTGCGGGAAAAAACGGAACTACTGATTCTTTCAATTTGTTTTATGTTAATTGGAAATTGAAAGGTCTCACGGCTCTATTCGGACACACACGCAGCTTTACCGCCGCTTGCATCGGCGGTAAACTGGCGTTTTCCAGTTTTCCTCTACTCTGAGAGGAGGAAAACTGGAAATTGCAGCTTTACCGCCGCTCTCGTCGGCGGTAAAGTCGGTTTTCCAGTTTTCCTCCGCTCTGAGAGGAGGAAAACTGGAAATTGCACTTATGCTGCGGGTACATGTCTCGGAAATCATTCAATCCGATTTTTTAATCCTCTTTTCCCTTCTTCTGCTTGTTGTTGGGCCATGGGCCGGGGCGTAGTTCCACAAAATGAAGGATGGACATGTGTGAATAACAATTGGGTGAAATAATTTCAAATCACGACAAAACCACAATAAGTCGAATGTCTCTCGTAATTGCCCTTCACTTTACTTAACAAGCGAAGTAAGCTAACCAGAACCGTTACCTTAAAAAACCAGAGATCCCGGTATCTACGATTGAGAATATAAGTGAGACCGGCAAAATCTTCATTTCAACATGACAACCAGAAAGAAAACATCCTACACTCGCAAGCATTCCCTAGTAGTCGATACATCGCTGCTTTTCTGTGCATGTGAACAACTATGGGGTGTTCTGCTGCGGTTCAAAGCTGTTATCGAGCTTGGCTTGACCAGTTCCATCGGTCCTAGGGCCTGTTGTTCAGGTCCTGAGAATTTCCAAATCTAAGCTTGTAAAAAAAAATAAAAAAATAGGGTTTAGATGTTGATTGCAAGATTACAAAATCAATTGTGTCATTGCCTCAGAGTAGAAATGTGATAACGCTCAGTGCTTTTAAAATTTCTCCCATACAAGTGTTCTCTTGCGTGGCCCCTAAGTTTGCATGGAATGGAATTTTTAAGAACCTATTATCAAGTGAATCACACCGATGATCGTTAAAGAGTACGAGTGATGCAAGATTTAAGGATGGAGCTGTAGACAGGGGCAAAACGCTTTAATAGAATGATATCTCGGATTTTATTGTTTCATTATGGGGATGTTATTTGGTGACCATTTATATATTTCTACTTCTATTTCCGGGCCAGTATATATATTCAAAAGCCTAGAAATTCAATTGGGCATTTGTCAATTGCCGAAGTCGGCCTGTGAGATTTTTTCCTCTCCATTCACATCATATGGGAGTTCACTAGATGTGGGCTGCGGGAAAAAACGGAACTACTGATTCTTTCAATTTGTTTTATGTTAATTGGAAATTGAAAGGTCTCACGGCTCTATTCGGACACACACGCAGCTTTACCGCCGCTTGCATCGGCGGTAAACTGGCGTTTTCCAGTTTTCCTCTACTCTGAGAGGAGGAAAACTGGAAATTGCAGCTTTACCGCCGCTCTCGTCGGCGGTAAAGTCGGTTTTCCAGTTTTCCTCCGCTCTGAGAGGAGGAAAACTGGAAATTGCACTTATGCTGCGGGTACATGTCTCGGAAATCATTCAATCCGATTTTTTAATCCTCTTTTCCCTTCTTCTGCTTGTTGTTGGGCCATGGGCCGGGGCGTAGTTCCACAAAATGAAGGATGGACATGTGTGAATAACAATTGGGTGAAATAATTTCAAATCACGACAAAACCACAATAAGTCGAATGTCTCTCGTAATTGCCCTTCACTTTACTTAACAAGCGAAGTAAGCTAACCAGAACCGTTACCTTAAAAAACCAGAGATCCCGGTATCTACGATTGAGAATATAAGTGAGACCGGCAAAATCTTCATTTCAACATGACAACCAGAAAGAAAACATCCTACACTCGCAAGCACTCCCTAGTAGTCGATACATCGCTGCTTTTCTGTGCATGTGAACAACTATGGGGTGTTCTGCTGCGGTCCAAAGCTGTTATCGAGCTTGGCTTGACCAGTTCCATCGGTCCTAGGGCCTGTTGTTCAGGTCCTGAGAATTTCCAAATCTAAGCTTGTAAAAAAAAAAAAAAAAATAGGGTTTAGATGTTGATTGCAAGATTACAAAATCAATTGTGTCATTGCCTCAGAGTAGAAATGTGATAACGCTCAGTGCTTTTAGAATTTCTCCCATACAAGTGTTCTCTTGCGTGGCCCCTAAGTTTGCATGGAATGGAATTTTTAAGAACCTATTATCAAGTGAATCACACCGATGATCGTTAAAGAGTACGAGTGATGCAAGATTTAAGGATGGAGCTGTAGACAGGGGCAAAACGCTTTAATAGAAAGATATCTCGGATTTTATTGTTTCATTATGGGGATGTTATTTGATGACCATTTATATATTTCTACTTCTATTTCCGGGCCAGTATATATATTCAGAAGCCTAGAAATTCAATTGGGCATTTGTCAATTGCCGAAGTCGGCCTGTGAGATTTTTTCCTCTCCATTCACATCATATGGGAGTTCACTAGATGTGGGCTGCGGGAAAAAACGGAACTACTGATTCTTTCAATTTGTTTTATGTTAATTGGAAATTGAAAGGTCTCACGGCTCTATTCGGACACACACGCAGCTTTACCGCCGCTTGCATCGGCGGTAAACTGGCGTTTTCCAGTTTTCCTCTACTCTGAGAGGAGGAAAACTGGAAATTGCAGCTTTACCGCCGCTCTCGTCGGCGGTAAAGTCGGTTTTCCAGTTTTCCTCCGCTCTGAGAGGAGGAAAACTGGAAATTGCACTTATGCTGCGGGTACATGTCTCGGAAATCATTCAATCCGATTTTTTAATCCTCTTTTCCCTTCTTCTGCTTGTTGTTGGGCCATGGGCCGGGGCGTAGTTCCACAAAATGAAGGATGGACATGTGTGAATAACAATTGGGTGAAATAATTTCAAATCACGACAAAACCACAATAAGTCGAATGTCTCTCGTAATTGCCCTTCACTTTACTTAACAAGCGAAGTAAGCTAACCAGAACCGTTACCTTAAAAAACCAGAGATCCCGGTATCTACGATTGAGAATATAAGTGAGACCGGCAAAATCTTCATTTCAACATGACAACCAGAAAGAAAACATCCTACACTCGCAAGCACTCCCTAGTAGTCGATACATCGCTGCTTTTCTGTGCATGTGAACAACTATGGGGTGTTCTGCTGCGGTCCAAAGCTGTTATCGAGCTTGGCTTGACCAGTTCCATCGGTCCTAGGGCCTGTTGTTCAGGTCCTGAGAATTTCCAAATCTAAGCTTGTAAAAAAAAAAAAAAAAATAGGGTTTAGATGTTGATTGCAAGATTACAAAATCAATTGTGTCATTGCCTCAGAGTAGAAATGTGATAACGCTCAGTGCTTTTAGAATTTCTCCCATACAAGTGTTCTCTTGCGTGGCCCCTAAGTTTGCATGGAATGGAATTTTTAAGAACCTATTATCAAGTGAATCACACCGATGATCGTTAAAGAGTACGAGTGATGCAAGATTTAAGGATGGAGCTGTAGACAGGGGCAAAACGCTTTAATAGAAAGATATCTCGGATTTTATTGTTTCATTATGGGGATGTTATTTGATGACCATTTATATATTTCTACTTCTATTTCCGGGCCAGTATATATATTCAGAAGCCTAGAAATTCAATTGGGCATTTGTCAATTGCCGAAGTCGGCCTGTGAGATTTTTTCCTCTCCATTCACATCATATGGGAGTTCACTAGATGTGGGCTGCGGGAAAAAACGGAACTACTGATTCTTTCAATTTGTTTTATGTTAATTGGAAATTGAAAGGTCTCACGGCTCTATTCGGACACACACGCAGCTTTACCGCCGCTTGCATCGGCGGTAAACTGGCGTTTTCCAGTTTTCCTCCACTCTGAGAGGAGGAAAACTGGAAATTGCAGCTTTACCGCCGCTCTCGTCGGCGGTAAAGTCGGTTTTCCAGTTTTCCTCCGCTCTGAGAGGAGGAAATTTGGCAATTGCAGCTTTACCGCCGCTCCCATCGGCGGTAAAGTCGGTTTTCCAGTTTTCCTCCGCTCTGAGAGGAGGAAAACTGGAAATTGCACTTACGCTGCGGGTACATGTCTCGGAAATCACTCAATCCGATTTTTTAATCCTCTTTTCCCTTCTTTTGCTTGTTGTTGGGGCATGGGCCAGGGCGTAGTTCCACAAAATGAAGGATGGACATGTGTGAATAACAATTGGGTGAAATAATTTCAAATCACGACAAAACCACAATAAGTCGAATGTCTCTCGTAATTGCCCTTCACTTTACTTAACAAGCGAAGTAAGCTAACCAGAACCGTTACCTTAAAAAACCAGAGATCCCGGTATCTACGATTGAGAATATAAGTGAGACCGGCAAAATCTTCATTTCAACATGACAACCAGAAAGAAAACATCCTACACTCGCAAGCATTCCCTAGTAGTCGATACATCGCTGCTTTTCTGTGCATGTGAACAACTATGGGGTGTTCTGCTGCGGTCCAAAGCTGTTATCGAGCTTGGCTTGACCAGTTCCATCAGTCCTAGGGCCTGTTGTTCAGGTCCTGAGAATTTCCAAATCTAAGCTTGTAAAAAAAAAAAAAAAAAATAGTGTTTAGATGTTGATTGCAAGATTACAAAATCAATTGTGTCATTGCCTCAGAGTAGAAATGTGATAACGCTCAATGCTTTTAAAATTTCTCCCATACAAGTGTTCTCTTGCGTGGCCCCTAAGTTTGCATGGAATGGAATTTTTAAGAACCTATTATCAAGTGAATCACACCGATGATCGTTAAAGAGTACGAGTGATGCAAGATTTAAGGATAGAGCTGTAGACAGGGGCAAATCGCTTTAATAGAGTGATATCTCGGATTTTATTGTTTCATTATGGGGATGTTATTTGATGACCATTTATATATTTCTACTTCTATTTCCGGGCCAGTATATATATTCAAAAGCCTAGAAATTCAATTGGGCATTTGTCAATTGCCGAAGTCGGCCTGTGAGATTTTTTCCTCTCCATTCACATCATATGGGAGTTCACTAGATGTGGGCTGCGGGAAAAAACGGAACTACTGATTCTTTCAATTTGTTTTATGTTAATTGGAAATTGAAAGGTCTCACGGCTCTATTCGGACACACACGCAGCTTTACCGCCGATGCATGCATCGGCGGTAAACTGGCGTTTTCCAGTCTTCCTCCACTCTGAGAGGAGGAAAGCTGGAAATTGCAGCTTTACCGCCGCTCTCGTCGGCGGTAAAGTGGACCTTCCAGTTTTCCTCCGCTCTGAGAGGAGGAAAACTGGCAAATGCAGATTTACCGCCGCTCCCATCGGCGGTAAAGTCGGTTTTCCAGTTTTCCTCCGCTCTGAGAGGAGGAAAACTGGAAATTGCACTTATGCTGCGGGTACATGTCTCGGAAATCAGTCAATCCGATTTTTTAATCCTCTTTTCCCTTCTTTTGCTTGTTGTTGGGCCATGGGCCGGGGCGTAGTTCCACAAAATGAAGGATGGACATGTGTGAATAACAATTGGGTGAAATAATTTCAAATCACGACAAAACCACAATAAGTCGAATGTCTCTCGTAATTGCCCTTCACTTTACTTAACAAGCGAAGTAAGCTAACCAGAACCGTTACCTTAAAAAACCAGAGATCCCGGTATCTACGATTGAGAATATAAGTGAGACCGGCAAAATCTTCATTTCAACATGACAACCAGAAAGAAAACATCCTACACTCGCAAGCATTCCCTAGTAGTCGATACATCGCTGCTTTTCTGTGCATGTGAACAACTATGGGGTGTTCTGCTGCGGTCCAAAGCTGTTATCGAGCTTGGCTTGACCAGTTCCATCAGTCCTAGGGCCTGTTGTTCAGGTCCTGAGAATTTCCAAATCTAAGCTTGTAAAAAAAAAAAAAAAAAAATAGGGTTTAGATGTTGATTGCAAGATTACAAAATCAATTGTGTCATTGCCTCAGAGTAGAAATGTGATAACGCTCAATGCTTTTAAAATTTCTCCCATACAAGTGTTCTCTTGCGTGGCCCCTAAGTTTGCATGGAATGGAATTTTTAAGAACCTATTATCAAGTGAATCACACCGATGATCGTTAAAGAGTACGAGTGATGCAAGATTTAAGGATGGAGCTGTAGACAGGGGCAAATCGCTTTAATAGAGTGATATCTCGGATTTTATTGTTTCATTATGGGGATGTTATTTGATGACCATTTATATATTTCTACTTCTATTTCCGGGCCAGTATATATATTCAAAAGCCTAGAAATTCAATTGGGCATTTGTCAATTGCCGAAGTCGGCCTGTGAGATTTTTTCCTCTCCATTCACATCATATGGGAGTTCACTAGATGTGGGCTGCGGGAAAAAACGGAACTACTGATTCTTTCAATTTGTTTTATGTTAATTGGAAATTGAAAGGTCTCACGGCTCTATTCGGACACACACGCAGCTTTACCGCCGCTTGCATCGGCGGTAAACTGGCGTTTTCCAGTTTTCCTCCACTCTGAGAGGAGGAAAACTGGAAATTGCAGCTTTACCGCCGCTCTCGTCGGCGGTAAAGTGGACCTTCCAGTTTTCCTCCGCTCTGAGAGGAGGAAATGTGGCAATTGCAGCTTTACCGCCGCTCCATCGGCGGTAAAGTCGGTTTTCCAGTTTTCCTCCGCTCTGAGAGGAGGAAAACTGGAAATTGCACTTATGCTGCGGGTACATGTCTCGGAAATCACTCAATCCGATTTTTTAATCCTCTTTTCCCATCTTTTGCTTGTTGTTGGGCCATGGGCCGGGGCGTAGTTCCACAAAATGAAGGATGGACATGTGTGAATAACAATTGGGTGAAATAATTTCAAATCACGACAAAACCACAATAAGTCGAATGTCTCTCGTAATTGCCCTTCACTTTACTTAACAAGCGAAGTAAGCTAACCAGAACCGTTACCTTAGAAAACCAGAGATCCCGGTATCTACGATTGAGAATATAAGTGAGACCGGCAAAATCTTCATTTCAACATGACAACCAGAAAGAAAACATCCTACACTCGCAAGCATTCCCTAGTAGTCGATACATCGCTGCTTTTCTGTGCATGTGAACAACTATGGGGTGTTCTGCTGCGGTCCAAAGCTGTTATCGAGCTTGGCTTGACCAGTTCCATCAGTCCTAGGGCCTGTTGTTCAGGTCCTGAGAATTTCCAAATCTAAGCTTGTAAAAAAAAAAAAAAAAAATAGGGTTTAGATGTTGATTGCAAGATTACAAAATCAATTGTGTCATTGCCTCAGAGTAGAAATGTGATAACGCTCAATGCTTTTAAAATTTCTCCCATACAAGTGTTCTCTTGCGTGGCCCCTAAGTTTGCATGGAATGGAATTTTTAAGAACCTATTATCAAGTGAATCACACCGATGATCGTTAAAGAGTACGAGTGATGCAAGATTTAAGGATGGAGCTGTAGACAGGGGCAAATCGCTTTAATAGAGTGATATCTCGGATTTTATTGTTTCATTATGGGGATGTTATTTGATGACCATTTATATATTTCTACTTCTATTTCCGGGCCAGTATATATATTCAAAAGCCTAGAAATTCAATTGGGCTTTTGTCAATTGCCGAAGTCGGCCTGTGAGATTTTTTCCTCTCCATTCACATCATATGGGAGTTCACTAGATGTGGGCTGCGGGAAAAAACGGAACTACTGATTCTTTCAATTTGTTTTATGTTAATTGGAAATTGAAAGGTCTCACGGCTCTATTCGGACACACACGCAGCTTTACCGCCGCTTGCATCGGCGGTAAACTGGCGTTTTCCAGTTTTCCTCCACTCCGAGAGGAGGAAAACTGGAAATTGCAGCTTTACCGCCGCTCTCGTCGGCGGTAAAGTGGACCTTCCAGTTTTCCTCCGCTCTGAGAGGAGGAAATGTGGCAATTGCAGCTTTACCGCCGCTCCATCGGCGGTAAAGTCGGTTTTCCAGTTTTCCTCCGCTCTGAGAGGAGGAAAACTGGAAATTGCACTTATGCTGCGGGTACATGTCTCGGAAATCACTCAATCCGATTTTTTAATCCTCTTTTCCCATCTTTTGCTTGTTGTTGGGCCATGGGCCGGGGCGTAGTTCCACAAAATGAAGGATGGACATGTGTGAATAACAATTGGGTGAAATAATTTCAAATCACGACAAAACCACAATAAGTCGAATGTCTCTCGTAATTGCCCTTCACTTTACTTAACAAGCGAAGTAAGCTAACCAGAACCGTTACCTTAAAAAACCAGAGATCCCGGTATCTACGATTGAGAATATAAGTGAGACCGGCAAAATCTTCATTTCAACATGACAACCAGAAAGAAAACATCCTACACTCGCAAGCATTCCCTAGTAGTCGATACATCGCTGCTTTTCTGTGCATGTGAACAACTATGGGGTGTTCTGCTGCGGTCCAAAGCTGTTATCGAGCTTGGCTTGACCAGTTCCATCAGTCCTAGGGCCTGTTGTTCAGGTCCTGAGAATTTCCAAATCTAAGCTTGTAAAAAAAAAAAAAAAAAAATAGGGTTTAGATGTTGATTGCAAGATTACAAAATCAATTGTGTCATTGCCTCAGAGTAGAAATGTGATAACGCTCAATGCTTTTAAAATTTCTCCCATACAAGTGTTCTCTTGCGTGGCCCCTAAGTTTGCATGGAATGGAATTTTTAAGAACCTATTATCAAGTGAATCACACCGATGATCGTTAAAGAGTACGAGTGATGCAAGATTTAAGGATAGAGCTGTAGACAGGGGCAAATCGCTTTAATAGAGTGATATCTCGGATTTTATTGTTTCATTATGGGGATGTTATTTGATGACCATTTATATATTTCTACTTCTATTTCCGGGCCAGTATATATATTCAAAAGCCTAGAAATTCAATTGGGCATTTGTCAATTGCCAAAGTCGGCCTGTGAGATTTTTTCCTCTCCATTCACATCATATGGGAGTTCACTAGATGTGGGCTGCGGGAAAAAACGGAACTACTGATTCTTTCAATTTGTTTTATGTTAATTGGAAATTGAAAGGTCTCACGGCTCTATTCGGACACACACGCAGCTTTACCGCCGCTTGCATCGGCGGTAAACTGGCGTTTTCCAGTTTTCCTCCACTCTGAGAGGAGGAAAACTGGAAATTGCAGCTTTACCGCCGCTCTCGTCGGCGGTAAAGTGGACCTTCCAGTTTTCCTCCGCTCTGAGAGGAGGAAATGTGGCAATTGCAGCTTTACCGCCGCTCCATCGGCGGTAAAGTCGGTTTTCCAGTTTTCCTCCGCTCTGAGAGGAGGAAAACTGGAAATTGCACTTATGCTGCGGGTACATGTCTCGGAAATCACTCAATCCGATTTTTTAATCCTCTTTTCCCTTCTTTTGCTTGTTGTTGGGCCATGGGCCGGGGCGTAGTTCCACAAAATGAAGGATGGACATGTGTGAATAACAATTGGGTGAAATAATTTCAAATCACGACAAAACCACAATAAGTCGAATGTCTCTCGTAATTGCCCTTCACTTTACTTAACAAGCGAAGTAAGCTAACCAGAACCGTTACCTTAAAAAACCAGAGATCCCGGTATCTACGATTGAGAATATAAGTGAGACCGGCAAAATCTTCATTTCAACATGACAACCAGAAAGAAAACATCCTACACTCGCAAGCATTCCCTAGTAGTCGATACATCGCTGCTTTTCTGTGCATGTGAACAACTATGGGGTGTTCTGCTGCGGTCCAAAGCTGTTATCGAGCTTGGCTTGACCAGTTCCATCAGTCCTAGGGCCTGTTGTTCAGGTCCTGAGAATTTCCAAATCTAAGCTTGTAAAAAAAAAAAAAAAAAATAGGGTTTAGATGTTGATTGCAAGATTACAAAATCAATTGTGTCATTGCCTCAGAGTAGAAATGTGATAACGCTCAATGCTTTTAAAATTTCTCCCATACAAGTGTTCTCTTGCGTGGCCCCTAAGTTTGCATGGAATGGAATTTTTAAGAACCTATTATCAAGTGAATCACACCGATGATCGTTAAAGAGTACGAGTGATGCAAGATTTAAGGATGGAGCTGTAGACAGGGGCAAATCGCTTTAATAGAGTGATATCTCGGATTTTATTGTTTCATTATGGGGATGTTATTTGATGACCATTTATATATTTCTACTTCTATTTCCGGGCCAGTATATATATTCAAAAGCCTAGAAATTCAATTGGGCATTTGTCAATTGCCGAAGTCGGCCTGTGAGATTTTTTCCTCTCCATTCACATCATATGGGAGTTCACTAGATGTGGGCTGCGGGAAAAAACGGAACTACTGATTCTTTCAATTTGTTTTATGTTAATTGGAAATTGAAAGGTCTCACGGCTCTATTCGGACACACACGCAGCTTTACCGCCGCTTGCATCGGCGGTAAACTGGCGTTTTCCAGTTTTCCTCCACTCTGAGAGGAGGAAAACTGGAAATTGCAGCTTTACCGCCGCTCTCGTCGGCGGTGAAGTCGTTTTTTCCAGTTTTCCTCCGCTCTGAGAGGAGGAAAACTGGAAATTACACTTATGCTGCGGGTTCATGTCTCGGAAATCATTCAATCCGATTTTTTAATCCTCTTTTCCCTTCTTCTGCTTGTTGTTGGGCCATGGGCCGGGGCGTAGTTCCACAAAATGAAGGATGGACATGTGTGAATAACAATTGGGTGAAATAATTTCAAATCACGACAAAACCACAATAAGTCGAATGTCTCTCGTAATTGCCCTTCACTTTACTTAACAAGCGAAGTAAGCTAACCAGAACCGTTACCTTAAAAAACCAGAGATCCCGGTATCTACGATTGAGAATATAAGTGAGACCGGCAAAATCTTCATTTCAACATGACAACCAGAAAGAAAACATCCTACACTCGCAAGCATTCCCTAGTAGTCGATACATCGCTGCTTTTCTGTGCATGTGAACAACTATGGGGTGTTCTGCTGCGGTCCAAAGCTGTTATCGAGCTTGGCTTGACCAGTTCCATCAGTCCTAGGGCCTGTTGTTCAGGTCCTGAGAATTTCCAAATCTAAGCTTGTAAAAAAAAAAAAAAAAAATAGGGTTTAGATGTTGGTTGCAAGATTACAAAATCAATTGTGTCATTGCCTCAGAGTAGAAATGTGGTAACGCTCAATGCTTTTAAAATTTCTCCCATACAAGTGTTCTCTTGCGTGGCCCCTAAGTTTGCATGGAATGGAATTTTTAAGAACCTATTATCAAGTGAATCACACCGATGATCGTTAAAGAGTACGAGTGATGCAAGATTTAAGGATAGAGCTGTAGACAGGGGCAAATCGCTTTAATAGAGTGATATCTCGGATTTTATTGTTTCATTATGGGGATGTTATTTGATGACCATTTATATATTTCTACTTCTATTTCCGGGCCAGTATATATATTCAAAAGCCTAGAAATTCAATTGGGCATTTGTCAATTGCCGAAGTCGGCCTGTGAGATTTTTTCCTCTCCATTCACATCATATGGGAGTTCACTAGATGTGGGCTGCGGGAAAAAACGGAACTACTGATTCTTTCAATTTGTTTTATGTTAATTGGAAATTGAAAGGTCTCACGGCTCTATTCGGACACACACGCAGCTTTACCGCCGCTTGCATCGACGGTAAACTGGCGTTTTCCAGTTTTCCTCCACTCTGAGAGGAGGAAAACTGGAAATTGCAGCTTTACCGCCGCTCTCGTCGGCGGTAAAGTGGACCTTCCAGTTTTCCTCCGCTCTAAGAGGAGGAAAACTGGCAATTGCAGCTTTAACGCCGCTCCCATCGGCGGTAAAGTCGGTTTTCCAGTTTTCCTCCGCTCTGAGAGGAGGAAAACTGGAAATTGCACTTATGCTGCGGGTACATGTCTCGGAAATCACTCAATCCGATTTTTTAATCCTCTTTTCCCTTCTTTTGCTTGTTGTTGGGCCATGGGCCGGGGCGTAGTTCCACAAAATGAAGGATGGACATGTGTGAATAACAATTGGGTGAAATAATTTCAAATCACGACAAAACCACAATAAGTCGAATGTCTCTCGTAATTGCCCTTCACTTTACTTAACAAGCGAAGTAAGCTAACCAGAACCGTTACCTTAAAAAACCAGAGATCCCGGTATCTACGATTGAGAATATAAGTGAGACCGGCAAAATCTTCATTTCAACATGACAACCAGAAAGAAAACATCCTACACTCGCAAGCATTCCCTAGTAGTCGATACATCGCTGCTTTTCTGTGCATGTGAACAACTATGGGGTGTTCTGCTGCGGTCCAAAGCTGTTATCGAGCTTGGCTTGACCAGTTCCATCAGTCCTAGGGCCTGTTGTTCAGGTCCTGAGAATTTCCAAATCTAAGCTTGTAAAAAAAAAAAAAAAAAATAGGGTTTAGATGTTGATTGCAAGATTACAAAATCAATTGTGTCATTGCCTCAGAGTAGAAATGTGATAACGCTCAATGCTTTTAAAATTTCTCCCATACAAGTGTTCTCTTGCGTGGCCCCTAAGTTTGCATGGAATGGAATTTTTAAGAACCTATTATCAAGTGAATCACACCGATGATCGTTAAAGAGTACGAGTGATGCAAGATTTAAGGATGGAGCTGTAGACAGGGGCAAATCGCTTTAATAGAGTGATATCTCGGATTTTATTGTTTCATTATGGGGATGTTATTTGATGACCATTTATATATTTCTACTTCTATTTCCGGGCCAGTATATATATTCAAAAGCCTAGAAATTCAATTGGGCATTTGTCAATTGCCGAAGTCGGCCTGTGAGATTTTTTCCTCTCCATTCACATCATATGGGAGTTCACTAGATGTGGGCTGCGGGAAAAAACGGAACTACTGATTCTTTCAATTTGTTTTATGTTAATTGGAAATTGAAAGGTCTCACGGCTCTATTCGGACACACACGCAGCTTTACCGCCGCTTGCATCGGCGGTAAACTGGCGTTTTCCAGTTTTCCTCCACTCTGAGAGGAGGAAAACTGGAAATTGCAGCTTTACCGCCGCTCTCGTCGGCGGTAAAGTCGGTTTTCCAGTTTTCCTCCGCTCTGAGAGGAGGAAAACTGGAAATTGCACTTATGCTGCGGGTACATGTTCGGAAATCATTCAATCCGATTTTTTAATCCTCTTTTCCCTTCTTCTGCTTGTTGTTGGGCCATGGGCCGGGGCGTAGTTCCACAAAATGAAGGATGGACATGTGTGAATAACAATTGGGTGAAATAATTTCAAATCACGACAAAACCACAATAAGTCGAATGTCTCTCGTAATTGCCCTTCACTTTACTTAACAAGCGAAGTAAGCTAACCAGAACCGTTACCTTAAAAAACCAGAGATCCCGGTATCTACGATTGAGAATATAAGTGAGACCGGCAAAATCTTCATTTCAACATGACAACCAGAAAGAAAACATCCTACACTCGCAAGCATTCCCTAGTAGTCGATACATCGCTGCTTTTCTGTGCATGTGAACAACTATGGGGTGTTCTGCTGCGGTCCAAAGCTGTTATCGAGCTTGGCTTGACCAGTTCCATCAGTCCTAGGGCCTGTTGTTCAGGTCCTGAGAATTTCCAAATCTAAGCTTGTAAAAAAAAAAAAAAAATAGGGTTTAGATGTTGATTGCAAGATTACAAAATCAATTGTGTCATTGCCTCAGAGTAGAAATGTGATAACGCTCAATGCTTTTAAAATTTCTCCCATACAAGTGTTCTCTTGCGTGGCCCCTAAGTTTGCATGGAATGGAATTTTTAAGAACCTATTATCAAGTGAATCACACCGATGATCGTTAAAGAGTACGAGTGATGCAAGATTTAAGGATGGAGCTGTAGACAGGGGCAAAACGCTTTAATAGAGTGATATCTCGGATTTTATTGTTTCATTATGGGGATGTTATTTGATGACCATTTATATATTTCTACTTCTATTTCCGGGCCAGTATATATATTCAAAAGCCTAGAAATTCAATTGGGCATTTGTCAATTGCCGAAGTCGGCCTGTGAGATTTTTTCTTCTCCATTCACATCATATGGGAGTTCACTAGATGTGGGCTGCGGGAAAAAACGGAACTACTGATTCTTTCAATTTGTTTTATGTTAATTGGAAATTGAAAGGTCTCACGGCTCTATTCGGACACACACGCAGCTTTACCGCCGCTTGCATCGGCGGTAAACTGGCGTTTTCCAGTTTTCCTCCACTCTGAGAGGAGGAAGACTGGAAATTGCAGCTTTACCGCCGCTCGCGTCGGCAGTAAAGTGGACCTTCCAGTTTTCCTACGCTCTGAGAGGAGGAAATTTGCTAATTGCAGCTTTACCGCCGCTCCCATCGGCGGTAAAGTCGGTTTTCCAGTTTTCCTCCGCTCTGAGAGGAGGAAAACTGGAAATTGCAGCTTTACCGCCGCTCCCATCGGCGGTAAAGTCGGTTTTCCAGTTTTCCTCCGCTCTGAGAGGAGGAAAACTGGAAATTGCACTTATGCTGCGGGTACATGTCTCGGAAATCATTCAATCCCATTTTTTAATCCTCTTTTCCCTTCTTTTGCTTGTTGTTGGGCCATGGGCCGGGACGTAGTTCCACAAAATGAAGGATGGACATGTGTGAATAACAATTGGGTGAAATAATTTCAAATCACGACAAAACCACAATAAGTCGAATGTCTCTCGTAATTGCCCTTCACTTTACTTAACAAGCGAAGTAAGCTAACCAGAACCGTTACCTTAAAAAACCAGAGATCCCGGTATCTACGATTGAGAATATAAGTGGGACCGGCAAAATCTTCATTTCAACATGACAACCAGAAAGAAAACATCCTACACTCGCAAGCATTCCCTAGTAGTCGATACATCGCTGCTTTTCTGTGCATGTGAACAACTATGGGGTGTTCTGCTGCGGTCCAAAGCTGTTATCGAGCTTGGCTTGACCAGTTCCATCAGTCCTAGGGCCTGTTGTTCAGGTCCTGAGAATTTCCAAATCTAAGCTTGTAAAAAAAAAAAAAAAAAATAGGGTTTAGATGTTGATTGCAAGATTACAAAATCAATTGTGTCATTGCCTCAGAGTAGAAATGTGATAACGCTCAATGCTTTTAAAATTTCTCCCATACAAGTGTTCTCTTGCGTGGCCCCTAAGTTTGCATGGAATGGAATTTTTAAGAACCTATTATCAAGTGAATCACACCGATGATCGTTAAAGAGTACGAGTGATGCAAGATTTAAGGATGGAGCTGTAGACAGGGGCAAATCGCTTTAATAGAGTGATATCTCGGATTTTATTGTTTCATTATGGGGATGTTATTTGATGACCATTTATATATTTCTACTTCTATTTCCGGGCCAGTATATATATTCAAAAGCCTAGAAATTCAATTGGGCATTTGTCAATTGCCGAAGTCGGCCTGTGAGATTTTTTCCTCTCCATTCACATCATATGGGAGTTCACTAGATGTGGGCTGCGGGAAAAAACGGAACTACTGATTCTTTCAATTTGTTTTATGTTAATTGGAAATTGAAAGGTCTCACGGCTCTATTCGGACACACACGCAGCTTTACCGCCGCTTGCATCGGCGGTAAACTGGCGTTTTCCAGTTTTCCTCCACTCTGAGAGGAGGAAAACTGGAAATTGCAGCTTTACCGCCGCTCTCGTCGGCGGTAAAGTCGGTTTTCCAGTTTTCCTCCGCTCTGAGAGGAGGAAAACTGGAAATTGCACTTATGCTGCGGGTACATGTTCGGAAATCATTCAATCCGATTTTTTAATCCTCTTTTCCCTTCTTCTGCTTGTTGTTGGGCCATGGGCCGGGGCGTAGTTCCACAAAATGAAGGATGGACATGTGTGAATAACAATTGGGTGAAATAATTTCAAATCACGACAAAACCACAATAAGTCGAATGTCTCTCGTAATTGCCCTTCACTTTACTTAACAAGCGAAGTAAGCTAACCAGAACCGTTACCTTAAAAAACCAGAGATCCCGGTATCTACGATTGAGAATATAAGTGAGACCGGCAAAATCTTCATTTCAACATGACAACCAGAAAGAAAACATCCTACACTCGCAAGCATTCCCTAGTAGTCGATACATCGCTGCTTTTCTGTGCATGTGAACAACTATGGGGTGTTCTGCTGCGGTCCAAAGCTGTTATCGAGCTTGGCTTGACCAGTTCCATCAGTCCTAGGGCCTGTTGTTCAGGTCCTGAGAATTTCCAAATCTAAGCTTGTAAAAAAAAAAAAAAAATAGGGTTTAGATGTTGATTGCAAGATTACAAAATCAATTGTGTCATTGCCTCAGAGTAGAAATGTGATAACGCTCAATGCTTTTAAAATTTCTCCCATACAAGTGTTCTCTTGCGTGGCCCCTAAGTTTGCATGGAATGGAATTTTTAAGAACCTATTATCAAGTGAATCACACCGATGATCGTTAAAGAGTACGAGTGATGCAAGATTTAAGGATGGAGCTGTAGACAGGGGCAAAACGCTTTAATAGAGTGATATCTCGGATTTTATTGTTTCATTATGGGGATGTTATTTGATGACCATTTATATATTTCTACTTCTATTTCCGGGCCAGTATATATATTCAAAAGCCTAGAAATTCAATTGGGCATTTGTCAATTGCCGAAGTCGGCCTGTGAGATTTTTTCCTCTCCATTCACATCATATGGGAGTTCACTAGATGTGGGCTGCGGGAAAAAACGAAACTACTGATTCTTTCAATTTGTTTTATGTTAATTGGAAATTGAAAGGTCTCACGGCTCTATTCGGACACACACGCAGCTTTACCGCCGCTTGCATCGGCGGTAAACTGGCGTTTTCCAGTTTTCCTCCACTCTGAGAGGAGGAAGACTGGAAATTGCAGCTTTACCGCCGCTCGCGTCGGCAGTAAAGTGGACCTTCCAGTTTTCCTACGCTCTGAGAGGAGGAAATTTGCTAATTGCAGCTTTACCGCCGCTCCCATCGGCGGTAAAGTCGGTTTTCCAGTTTTCCTCCGCTCTGAGAGGAGGAAAACTGGAAATTGCAGCTTTACCGCCGCTCCCATCGGCGGTAAAGTCGGTTTTCCAGTTTTCCTCCGCTCTGAGAGGAGGAAAACTGGAAATTGCACTTATGCTGCGGGTACATGTCTCGGAAATCATTCAATCCCATTTTTTAATCCTCTTTTCCCTTCTTTTGCTTGTTGTTGGGCCATGGGCCGGGACGTAGTTCCACAAAATGAAGGATGGACATGTGTGAATAACAATTGGGTGAAATAATTTCAAATCACGACAAAACCACAATAAGTCGAATGTCTCTCGTAATTGCCCTTCACTTTACTTAACAAGCGAAGTAAGCTAACCAGAACCGTTACCTTAAAAAACCAGAGATCCCGGTATCTACGATTGAGAATATAAGTGGGACCGGCAAAATCTTCATTTCAACATGACAACCAGAAAGAAAACATCCTACACTCGCAAGCATTCCCTAGTAGTCGATACATCGCTGCTTTTCTGTGCATGTGAACAACTATGGGGTGTTCTGCTGCGGTCCAAAGCTGTTATCGAGCTTGGCTTGACCAGTTCCATCAGTCCTAGGGCCTGTTGTTCAGGTCCTGAGAATTTCCAAATCTAAGCTTGTAAAAAAAAAAAAAAAAAATAGGGTTTAGATGTTGATTGCAAGATTACAAAATCAATTGTGTCATTGCCTCAGAGTAGAAATGTGATAACGCTCAATGCTTTTAAAATTTCTCCCATACAAGTGTTCTCTTGCGTGGCCCCTAAGTTTGCATGGAATGGAATTTTTAAGAACCTATTATCAAGTGAATCACACCGATGATCGTTAAAGAGTACGAGTGATGCAAGATTTAAGGATGGAGCTGTAGACAGGGGCAAATCGCTTTAATAGAGTGATATCTCGGATTTTATTGTTTCATTATGGGGATGTTATTTGATGACCATTTATATATTTCTACTTCTATTTCCGGGCCAGTATATATATTCAAAAGCCTAGAAATTCAATTGGGCATTTGTCAATTGCCGAAGTCGGCCTGTGAGATTTTTTCCTCTCCATTCACATCATATGGGAGTTCACTAGATGTGGGCTGCGGGAAAAAACGGAACTACTGATTCTTTCAATTTGTTTTATGTTAATTGGAAATTGAAAGGTCTCACGGCTCTATTCGGACACACACGCAGCTTTACCGCCGCTTGCATCGGCGGTAAACTGGCGTTTTCCAGTTTTCCTCCACTCTGAGAGGAGGAAAACTGGAAATTGCAGCTTTACCGCCGCTCTCGTCGGCGGTAAAGTCGGTTTTCCAGTTTTCCTCCGCTCTGAGAGGAGGAAAACTGGAAATTGCACTTATGCTGCGGGTACATGTTCGGAAATCATTCAATCCGATTTTTTAATCCTCTTTTCCCTTCTTCTGCTTGTTGTTGGGCCATGGGCCGGGGCGTAGTTCCACAAAATGAAGGATGGACATGTGTGAATAACAATTGGGTGAAATAATTTCAAATCACGACAAAACCACAATAAGTCGAATGTCTCTCGTAATTGCCCTTCACTTTACTTAACAAGCGAAGTAAGCTAACCAGAACCGTTACCTTAAAAAACCAGAGATCCCGGTATCTACGATTGAGAATATAAGTGAGACCGGCAAAATCTTCATTTCAACATGACAACCAGAAAGAAAACATCCTACACTCGCAAGCATTCCCTAGTAGTCGATACATCGCTGCTTTTCTGTGCATGTGAACAACTATGGGGTGTTCTGCTGCGGTCCAAAGCTGTTATCGAGCTTGGCTTGACCAGTTCCATCAGTCCTAGGGCCTGTTGTTCAGGTCCTGAGAATTTCCAAATCTAAGCTTGTAAAAAAAAAAAAAAAATAGGGTTTAGATGTTGATTGCAAGATTACAAAATCAATTGTGTCATTGCCTCAGAGTAGAAATGTGATAACGCTCAATGCTTTTAAAATTTCTCCCATACAAGTGTTCTCTTGCGTGGCCCCTAAGTTTGCATGGAATGGAATTTTTAAGAACCTATTATCAAGTGAATCACACCGATGATCGTTAAAGAGTACGAGTGATGCAAGATTTAAGGATGGAGCTGTAGACAGGGGCAAAACGCTTTAATAGAGTGATATCTCGGATTTTATTGTTTCATTATGGGGATGTTATTTGATGACCATTTATATATTTCTACTTCTATTTCCGGGCCAGTATATATATTCAAAAGCCTAGAAATTCAATTGGGCATTTGTCAATTGCCGAAGTCGGCCTGTGAGATTTTTTCCTCTCCATTCACATCATATGGGAGTTCACTAGATGTGGGCTGCGGGAAAAAACGAAACTACTGATTCTTTCAATTTGTTTTATGTTAATTGGAAATTGAAAGGTCTCACGGCTCTATTCGGACACACACGCAGCTTTACCGCCGCTTGCATCGGCGGTAAACTGGCGTTTTCCAGTTTTCCTCCACTCTGAGAGGAGGAAGACTGGAAATTGCAGCTTTACCGCCGCTCGCGTCGGCAGTAAAGTGGACCTTCCAGTTTTCCTACGCTCTGAGAGGAGGAAATTTGCTAATTGCAGCTTTACCGCCGCTCCCATCGGCGGTAAAGTCGGTTTTCCAGTTTTCCTCCGCTCTGAGAGGAGGAAAACTGGAAATTGCAGCTTTACCGCCGCTCCCATCGGCGGTAAAGTCGGTTTTCCAGTTTTCCTCCGCTCTGAGAGGAGGAAAACTGGAAATTGCACTTATGCTGCGGGTACATGTCTCGGAAATCATTCAATCCCATTTTTTAATCCTCTTTTCCCTTCTTTTGCTTGTTGTTGGGCCATGGGCCGGGACGTAGTTCCACAAAATGAAGGATGGACATGTGTGAATAACAATTGGGTGAAATAATTTCAAATCACGACAAAACCACAATAAGTCGAATGTCTCTCGTAATTGCCCTTCACTTTACTTAACAAGCGAAGTAAGCTAACCAGAACCGTTACCTTAAAAAACCAGAGATCCCGGTATCTACGATTGAGAATATAAGTGGGACCGGCAAAATCTTCATTTCAACATGACAACCAGAAAGAAAACATCCTACACTCGCAAGCATTCCCTAGTAGTCGATACATCGCTGCTTTTCTGTGCATGTGAACAACTATGGGGTGTTCTGCTGCGGTCCAAAGCTGTTATCGAGCTTGGCTTGACCAGTTCCATCAGTCCTAGGGCCTGTTGTTCAGGTCCTGAGAATTTCCAAATCTAAGCTTGTAAAAAAAAAAAAAAAAAATAGGGTTTAGATGTTGATTGCAAGATTACAAAATCAATTGTGTCATTGCCTCAGAGTAGAAATGTGATAACGCTCAATGCTTTTAAAATTTCTCCCATACAAGTGTTCTCTTGCGTGGCCCCTAAGTTTGCATGGAATGGAATTTTTAAGAACCTATTATCAAGTGAATCACACCGATGATCGTTAAAGAGTACGAGTGATGCAAGATTTAAGGATGGAGCTGTAGACAGGGGCAAAACGCTTTAATAGAGTGATATCTCGGATTTTATTGTTTCATTATGGGGATGTTATTTGATGACCATTTATATATTTCTACTTCTATTTCCGGGCCAGTATATATATTCAAAAGCCTAGAAATTCAATTGGGCATTTGTCAATTGCCGAAGTCGGCCTGTGAGATTTTTTCCTCTCCATTCACATCATATGGGAGTTCACTAGATGTGGGCTGCGGGAAAAAACGGAACTACTGATTCTTTCAATTTGTTTTATGTTAATTGGAAATTGAAAGGTCTCACGGCTCTATTCGGACACACACGCAGCTTTACCGCCGCTTGCATCGGCGGTAAACTGGCGTTTTCCAGTTTTCCTCCACTCTGAGAGGAGGAAGACTGGAAATTGCAGCTTTACCGCCGCTCGCGTCGGCGGTAAAGTGGACCTTCCAGTTTTCCTCCGCTCTGAGAGGAGGAAATGTGGCAATTGCAGCTTTACCGCCGCTCCATCGGCGGTAAAGTCGGTTTTCCAGTTTTCCTCCGCTCTGAGAGGAGGAAAACTGGAAATTGCACTTATGCTGCGGGTACATGTCTCGGAAATCACTCAATCCGATTTTTTAATCCTCTTTTCCCTTCTTTTGCTTGTTGTTGGGCCATGGGCCGGGGCGTAGTTCCACAAAATGAAGGATGGACATGTGTGAATAACAATTGGGTGAAATAATTTCAAATCACGACAAAACCACAATAAGTCGAATGTCTCTCGTAATTGCCCTTCACTTTACTTAACAAGCGAAGTAAGCTAACCAGAACCGTTACCTTAAAAAACCAGAGATCCCGGTATCTACGATTGAGAATATAAGTGAGACCGGCAAAATCTTCATTTCAACATGACAACCAGAAAGAAAACATCCTACACTCGCAAGCATTCCCTAGTAGTCGATACATCGCTGCTTTTCTGTGCATGTGAACAACTATGGGGTGTTCTGCTGCGGTCCAAAGCTGTTATCGAGCTTGGCTTGACCAGTTCCATCAGTCCTAGGGCCTGTTGTTCAGGTCCTGAGAATTTCCAAATCTAAGCTTGTAAAAAAAAAAAAAAAAAATAGGGTTTAGATGTTGATTGCAAGATTACAAAATCAATTGTGTCATTGCCTCAGAGTAGAAATGTGATAACGCTCAATGCTTTTAAAATTTCTCCCATACAAGTGTTCTCTTGCGTGGCCCCTAAGTTTGCATGGAATGGAATTTTTAAGAACCTATTATCAAGTGAATCACACCGATGATCGTTAAAGAGTACGAGTGATGCAAGATTTAAGGATGGAGCTGTAGACAGGGGCAAATCGCTTTAATAGAGTGATATCTCGGATTTTATTGTTTCATTATGGGGATGTTATTTGATGACCATTTATATATTTCTACTTCTATTTCCGGGCCAGTATATATATTCAAAAGCCTAGAAATTCAATTGGGCATTTGTCAATTGCCGAAGTCGGCCTGTGAGATTTTTTCCTCTCCATTCACATCATATGGGAGTTCACTAGATGTGGGCTGCGGGAAAAAACGGAACTACTGATTCTTTCAATTTGTTTTATGTTAATTGGAAATTGAAAGGTCTCACGGCTCTATTCGGACACACACGCAGCTTTACCGCCGCTTGCATCGGCGGTAAACTGGCGTTTTCCAGTTTTCCTCCACTCTGAGAGGAGGAAAACTGGAAATTGCAGCTTTACCGCCGCTCTCGTCGGCGGTGAAGTCGTTTTTCCAGTTTTCCTCCGCTCTGAGAGGAGGAAAACTGGAAATTACACTTATGCTGCGGGTTCATGTCTCGGAAATCATTCAATCCGATTTTTTAATCCTCTTTTCCCTTCTTCTGCTTGTTGTTGGGCCATGGGCCGGGGCGTAGTTCCACAAAATGAAGGATGGACATGTGTGAATAACAATTGGGTGAAATAATTTCAAATCACGACAAAACCACAATAAGTCGAATGTCTCTCGTAATTGCCCTTCACTTTACTTAACAAGCGAAGTAAGCTAACCAGAACCGTTACCTTAAAAAACCAGAGATCCCGGTATCTACGATTGAGAATATAAGTGAGACCGGCAAAATCTTCATTTCAACATGACAACCAGAAAGAAAACATCCTACACTCGCAAGCATTCCCTAGTAGTCGATACATCGCTGCTTTTCTGTGCATGTGAACAACTATGGGGTGTTCTGCTGCGGTCCAAAGCTGTTATCGAGCTTGGCTTGACCAGTTCCATCAGTCCTAGGGCCTGTTGTTCAGGTCCTGAGAATTTCCAAATCTAAGCTTGTAAAAAAAAAAAAAAAAAATAGGGTTTAGATGTTGATTGCAAGATTACAAAATCAATTGTGTCATTGCCTCAGAGTAGAAATGTGGTAACGCTCAATGCTTTTAAAATTTCTCCCATACAAGTGTTCTCTTGCGTGGCCCCTAAGTTTGCATGGAATGGAATTTTTAAGAACCTATTATCAAGTGAATCACACCGATGATCGTTAAAGAGTACGAGTGATGCAAGATTTAAGGATAGAGCTGTAGACAGGGGCAAATCGCTTTAATAGAGTGATATCTCGGATTTTATTGTTTCATTATGGGGATGTTATTTGATGACCATTTATATATTTCTACTTCTATTTCCGGGCCAGTATATATATTCAAAAGCCTAGAAATTCAATTGGGCATTTGTCAATTGCCGAAGTCGGCCTGTGAGATTTTTTCCTCTCCATTCACATCATATGGGAGTTCACTAGATGTGGGCTGCGGGAAAAAACGGAACTACTGATTCTTTCAATTTGTTTTATGTTAATTGGAAATTGAAAGGTCTCACGGCTCTATTCGGACACACACGCAGCTTTACCGCCGCTTGCATCGGCGGTAAACTGGCGTTTTCCAGTTTTCCTCCACTCTGAGAGGAGGAAAACTGGAAATTGCAGCTTTACCGCCGCTCTCGTCGGCGGTAAAGTGGACCTTCCAGTTTTCCTCCGCTCTAAGAGGAGGAAAACTGGCAATTGCAGCTTTAACGCCGCTCCCATCGGCGGTAAAGTCGGTTTTCCAGTTTTCCTCCGCTCTGAGAGGAGGAAAACTGGAAATTGCACTTATGCTGCGGGTACATGTCTCGGAAATCACTCAATCCGATTTTTTAATCCTCTTTTCCCTTCTTTTGCTTGTTGTTGGGCCATGGGCCGGGGCGTAGTTCCACAAAATGAAGGATGGACATGTGTGAATAACAATTGGGTGAAATAATTTCAAATCACGACAAAACCACAATAAGTCGAATGTCTCTCGTAATTGCCCTTCACTTTACTTAACAAGCGAAGTAAGCTAACCAGAACCGTTACCTTAAAAAACCAGAGATCCCGGTATCTACGATTGAGAATATAAGTGAGACCGGCAAAATCTTCATTTCAACATGACAACCAGAAAGAAAACATCCTACACTCGCAAGCATTCCCTAGTAGTCGATACATCGCTGCTTTTCTGTGCATGTGAACAACTATGGGGTGTTCTGCTGCGGTCCAAAGCTGTTATCGAGCTTGGCTTGACCAGTTCCATCAGTCCTAGGGCCTGTTGTTCAGGTCCTGAGAATTTCCAAATCTAAGCTTGTAAAAAAAAAAAAAAAAAATAGGGTTTAGATGTTGATTGCAAGATTACAAAATCAATTGTGTCATTGCCTCAGAGTAGAAATGTGATAACGCTCAATGCTTTTAAAATTTCTCCCATACAAGTGTTCTCTTGCGTGGCCCCTAAGTTTGCATGGAATGGAATTTTTAAGAACCTATTATCAAGTGAATCACACCGATGTTCGTTAAAGAGTACGAGTGATGCAAGATTTAAGGATGGAGCTGTAGACAGGGGCAAATCGCTTTAATAGAGTGATATCTCGGATTTTATTGTTTCATTATGGGGATGTTATTTGATGACCATTTATATATTTCTACTTCTATTTCCGGGCCAGTATATATATTCAAAAGCCTAGAAATTCAATTGGGCATTTGTCAATTGCCGAAGTCGGCCTGTGAGATTTTTTCCTCTCCATTCACATCATATGGGAGTTCACTAGATGTGGGCTGCGGGAAAAAACGGAACTACTGATTCTTTCAATTTGTTTTATGTTAATTGGAAATTGAAAGGTCTCACGGCTCTATTCGGACACACACGCAGCTTTACCGCCGCTTGCATCGGCGGTAAACTGGCGTTTTCCAGTTTTCCTCCACTCTGAGAGGAGGAAAACTGGAAATTGCAGCTTTACCGCCGCTCTCGTCGGCGGTAAAGTCGGTTTTCCAGTTTTCCTCCGCTCTGAGAGGAGGAAAACTGGAAATTGCACTTATGCTGCGGGTACATGTTCGGAAATCATTCAATCCGATTTTTTAATCCTCTTTTCCCTTCTTCTGCTTGTTGTTGGGCCATGGGCCGGGGCGTAGTTCCACAAAATGAAGGATGGACATGTGTGAATAACAATTGGGTGAAATAATTTCAAATCACGACAAAACCACAATAAGTCGAATGTCTCTCGTAATTGCCCTTCACTTTACTTAACAAGCGAAGTAAGCTAACCAGAACCGTTACCTTAAAAAACCAGAGATCCCGGTATCTACGATTGAGAATATAAGTGAGACCGGCAAAATCTTCATTTCAACATGACAACCAGAAAGAAAACATCCTACACTCGCAAGCATTCCCTAGTAGTCGATACATCGCTGCTTTTCTGTGCATGTGAACAACTATGGGGTGTTCTGCTGCGGTCCAAAGCTGTTATCGAGCTTGGCTTGACCAGTTCCATCAGTCCTAGGGCCTGTTGTTCAGGTCCTGAGAATTTCCAAATCTAAGCTTGTAAAAAAAAAAAAAAAAAATAGGGTTTAGATGTTGATTGCAAGATTACAAAATCAATTGTGTCATTGCCTCAGAGTAGAAATGTGATAACGCTCAATGCTTTTAAAATTTCTCCCATACAAGTGTTCTCTTGCGTGGCCCCTAAGTTTGCATGGAATGGAATTTTTAAGAACCTATTATCAAGTGAATCACACCGATGATCGTTAAAGAGTACGAGTGATGCAAGATTTAAGGATGGAGCTGTAGACAGGGGCAAAACGCTTTAATAGAGTGATATCTCGGATTTTATTGTTTCATTATGGGGATGTTATTTGATGACCATTTATATATTTCTACTTCTATTTCCGGGCCAGTATATATATTCAAAAGCCTAGAAATTCAATTGGGCATTTGTCAATTGCCGAAGTCGGCCTGTGAGATTTTTTCCTCTCCATTCACATCATATGGGAGTTCACTAGATGTGGGCTGCGGGAAAAAACGGAACTACTGATTCTTTCAATTTGTTTTATGTTAATTGGAAATTGAAAGGTCTCACGGCTCTATTCGGACACACACGCAGCTTTACCGCCGCTTGCATCGGCGGTAAACTGGCGTTTTCCAGTTTTCCTCCACTCTGAGAGGAGGAAGACTGGAAATTGCAGCTTTACCGCCGCTCGCGTCGGCGGTAAAGTGGACCTTCCAGTTTTCCTACGCTCTGAGAGGAGGAAATTTGCTAATTGCAGCTTTACCGCCGCTCCCATCGGCGGTAAAGTCGGTTTTCCAGTTTTCCTCCGCTCTGAGAGGAGGAAAACTGGAAATTGCAGCTTTACCGCCGCTCCCATCGGCGGTAAAGTCGGTTTTCCAGTTTTCCTCCGCTCTGAGAGGAGGAAAACTGGAAATTGCAGCTTTACCGCCGCTCCCATCGGCGGTAAAGTCGGTTTTCCAGTTTTCCTCCGCTCTGAGAGGAGGAAAACTGGAAATTGCACTTATGCTGCGGGTACATGTCTCGGAAATCATTCAATCCCATTTTTTAATCCTCTTTTCCCTTCTTTTGCTTGTTGTTGGGCCATGGGCCGGGACGTAGTTCCACAAAATGAAGGATGGACATGTGTGAATAACAATTGGGTGAAATAATTTCAAATCACGACAAAACCACAATAAGTCGAATGTCTCTCGTAATTGCCCTTCACTTTACTTAACAAGCGAAGTAAGCTAACCAGAACCGTTACCTTAAAAAACCAGAGATCCCGGTATCTACGATTGAGAATATAAGTGAGACCGGCAAAATCTTCATTTCAACATGACAACCAGAAAGAAAACATCCTACACTCGCAAGCATTCCCTAGTAGTCGATACATCGCTGCTTTTCTGTGCATGTGAACAACTATGGGGTGTTCTGCTGCGGTCCAAAGCTGTTATCGAGCTTGGCTTGACCAGTTCCATCAGTCCTAGGGCCTGTTGTTCAGGTCCTGAGAATTTCCAAATCTAAGCTTGTAAAAAAAAAAAAAAAAAATAGGGTTTAGATGTTGATTGCAAGATTACAAAATCAATTGTGTCATTGCCTCAGAGTAGAAATGTGATAACGCTCAATGCTTTTAAAATTTCTCCCATACAAGTGTTCTCTTGCGTGGCCCCTAAGTTTGCATGGAATGGAATTTTTAAGAACCTATTATCAAGTGAATCACACCGATGATCGTTAAAGAGTACGAGTGATGCAAGATTTAAGGATGGAGCTGTAGACAGGGGCAAAACGCTTTAATAGAGTGATATCTCGGATTTTATTGTTTCATTATGGGGATGTTATTTGATGACCATTTATATATTTCTACTTCTATTTCCGGGCCAGTATATATATTCAAAAGCCTAGAAATTCAATTGGGCATTTGTCAATTGCCGAAGTCGGCCTGTGAGATTTTTTCCTCTCCATTCACATCATATGGGAGTTCACTAGATGTGGGCTGCGGGAAAAAACGGAACTACTGATTCTTTCAATTTGTTTTATGTTAATTGGAAATTGAAAGGTCTCACGGCTCTATTCGGACACACACGCAGCTTTACCGCCGCTTGCATCGGCGGTAAACTGGCGTTTTCCAGTTTTCCTCCACTCTGAGAGGAGGAAGACTGGAAATTGCAGCTTTACCGCCGCTCGCGTCGGCGGTAAAGTGGACCTTCCAGTTTTCCTACGCTCTGAGAGGAGGAAATTTGCTAATTGCAGCTTTACCGCCGCTCCCATCGGCGGTAAAGTCGGTTTTCCAGTTTTCCTCCGCTCTGAGAGGAGGAAAACTGGAAATTGCAGCTTTACCGCCGCTCCCATCGGCGGTAAAGTCGGTTTTCCAGTTTTCCTCCGCTCTGAGAGGAGGAAAACTGGAAATTGCAGCTTTACCGCCGCTCCCATCGGCGGTAAAGTCGGTTTTCCAGTTTTCCTCCGCTCTGAGAGGAGGAAAACTGGAAATTGCACTTATGCTGCGGGTACATGTCTCGGAAATCATTCAATCCCATTTTTTAATCCTCTTTTCCCTTCTTTTGCTTGTTGTTGGGCCATGGGCCGGGACGTAGTTCCACAAAATGAAGGATGGACATGTGTGAATAACAATTGGGTGAAATAATTTCAAATCACGACAAAACCACAATAAGTCGAATGTCTCTCGTAATTGCCCTTCACTTTACTTAACAAGCGAAGTAAGCTAACCAGAACCGTTACCTTAAAAAACCAGAGATCCCGGTATCTACGATTGAGAATATAAGTGAGACCGGCAAAATCTTCATTTCAACATGACAACCAGAAAGAAAACATCCTACACTCGCAAGCATTCCCTAGTAGTCGATACATCGCTGCTTTTCTGTGCATGTGAACAACTATGGGGTGTTCTGCTGCGGTCCAAAGCTGTTATCGAGCTTGGCTTGACCAGTTCCATCAGTCCTAGGGCCTGTTGTTCAGGTCCTGAGAATTTCCAAATCTAAGCTTGTAAAAAAAAAAAAAAAAAATAGGGTTTAGATGTTGATTGCAAGATTACAAAATCAATTGTGTCATTGCCTCAGAGTAGAAATGTGATAACGCTCAATGCTTTTAAAATTTCTCCCATACAAGTGTTCTCTTGCGTGGCCCCTAAGTTTGCATGGAATGGAATTTTTAAGAACCTATTATCAAGTGAATCACACCGATGATCGTTAAAGAGTACGAGTGATGCAAGATTTAAGGATGGAGCTGTAGACAGGGGCAAAACGCTTTAATAGAGTGATATCTCGGATTTTATTGTTTCATTATGGGGATGTTATTTGATGACCATTTATATATTTCTACTTCTATTTCCGGGCCAGTATATATATTCAAAAGCCTAGAAATTCAATTGGGCATTTGTCAATTGCCGAAGTCGGCCTGTGAGATTTTTTCCTCTCCATTCACATCATATGGGAGTTCACTAGATGTGGGCTGCGGGAAAAAACGGAACTACTGATTCTTTCAATTTGTTTTATGTTAATTGGAAATTGAAAGGTCTCACGGCTCTATTCGGACACACACGCAGCTTTACCGCCGCTTGCATCGGCGGTAAACTGGCGTTTTCCAGTTTTCCTCCACTCTGAGAGGAGGAAGACTGGAAATTGCAGCTTTACCGCCGCTCGCGTCGGCGGTAAAGTGGACCTTCCAGTTTTCCTACGCTCTGAGAGGAGGAAATTTGCTAATTGCAGCTTTACCGCCGCTCCCATCGGCGGTAAAGTCGGTTTTCCAGTTTTCCTCCGCTCTGAGAGGAGGAAAACTGGAAATTGCAGCTTTACCGCCGCTCCCATCGGCGGTAAAGTCGGTTTTCCAGTTTTCCTCCGCTCTGAGAGGAGGAAAACTGGAAATTGCAGCTTTACCGCCGCTCCCATCGGCGGTAAAGTCGGTTTTCCAGTTTTCCTCCGCTCTGAGAGGAGGAAAACTGGAAATTGCACTTATGCTGCGGGTACATGTCTCGGAAATCATTCAATCCCATTTTTTAATCCTCTTTTCCCTTCTTTTGCTTGTTGTTGGGCCATGGGCCGGGACGTAGTTCCACAAAATGAAGGATGGACATGTGTGAATAACAATTGGGTGAAATAATTTCAAATCACGACAAAACCACAATAAGTCGAATGTCTCTCGTAATTGCCCTTCACTTTACTTAACAAGCGAAGTAAGCTAACCAGAACCGTTACCTTAAAAAACCAGAGATCCCGGTATCTACGATTGAGAATATAAGTGAGACCGGCAAAATCTTCATTTCAACATGACAACCAGAAAGAAAACATCCTACACTCGCAAGCATTCCCTAGTAGTCGATACATCGCTGCTTTTCTGTGCATGTGAACAACTATGGGGTGTTCTGCTGCGGTCCAAAGCTGTTATCGAGCTTGGCTTGACCAGTTCCATCAGTCCTAGGGCCTGTTGTTCAGGTCCTGAGAATTTCCAAATCTAAGCTTGTAAAAAAAAAAAAAAAAAATAGGGTTTAGATGTTGATTGCAAGATTACAAAATCAATTGTGTCATTGCCTCAGAGTAGAAATGTGGTAACGCTCAATGCTTTTAAAATTTCTCCCATACAAGTGTTCTCTTGCGTGGCCCCTAAGTTTGCATGGAATGGAATTTTTAAGAACCTATTATCAAGTGAATCACACCGATGATCGTTAAAGAGTACGAGTGATGCAAGATTTAAGGATAGAGCTGTAGACAGGGGCAAATCGCTTTAATAGAGTGATATCTCGGATTTTATTGTTTCATTATGGGGATGTTATTTGATGACCATTTATATATTTCTACTTCTATTTCCGGGCCAGTATATATATTCAAAAGCCTAGAAATTCAATTGGGCATTTGTCAATTGCCGAAGTCGGCCTGTGAGATTTTTTCCTCTCCATTCACATCATATGGGAGTTCACTAGATGTGGGCTGCGGGAAAAAACGGAACTACTGATTCTTTCAATTTGTTTTATGTTAATTGGAAATTGAAAGGTCTCACGGCTCTATTCGGACACACACGCAGCTTTACCGCCGCTTGCATCGGCGGTAAACTGGCGTTTTCCAGTTTTCCTCCACTCTGAGAGGAGGAAAACTGGAAATTGCAGCTTTACCGCCGCTCTCGTCGGCGGTAAAGTGGACCTTCCAGTTTTCCTCCGCTCTAAGAGGAGGAAAACTGGCAATTGCAGCTTTAACGCCGCTCCCATCGGCGGTAAAGTCGGTTTTCCAGTTTTCCTCCGCTCTGAGAGGAGGAAAACTGGAAATTGCACTTATGCTGCGGGTACATGTCTCGGAAATCACTCAATCCGATTTTTTAATCCTCTTTTCCCTTCTTTTGCTTGTTGTTGGGCCATGGGCCGGGGCGTAGTTCCACAAAATGAAGGATGGACATGTGTGAATAACAATTGGGTGAAATAATTTCAAATCACGACAAAACCACAATAAGTCGAATGTCTCTCGTAATTGCCCTTCACTTTACTTAACAAGCGAAGTAAGCTAACCAGAACCGTTACCTTAAAAACCAGAGATCCCGGTATCTACGATTGAGAATATAAGTGAGACCGGCAAAATCTTCATTTCAACATGACAACCAGAAAGAAAACATCCTACACTCGCAAGCATTCCCTAGTAGTCGATACATCGCTGCTTTTCTGTGCATGTGAACAACTATGGGGTGTTCTGCTGCGGTCCAAAGCTGTTATCGAGCTTGGCTTGACCAGTTCCATCAGTCCTAGGGCCTGTTGTTCAGGTCCTGAGAATTTCCAAATCTAAGCTTGTAAAAAAAAAAAAAAAAAATAGGGTTTAGATGTTGATTGCAAGATTACAAAATCAATTGTGTCATTGCCTCAGAGTAGAAATGTGATAACGCTCAATGCTTTTAAAATTTCTCCCATACAAGTGTTCTCTTGCGTGGCCCCTAAGTTTGCATGGAATGGAATTTTTAAGAACCTATTATCAAGTGAATCACACCGATGATCGTTAAAGAGTACGAGTGATGCAAGATTTAAGGATGGAGCTGTAGACAGGGGCAAATCGCTTTAATAGAGTGATATCTCGGATTTTATTGTTTCATTATGGGGATGTTATTTGATGACCATTTATATATTTCTACTTCTATTTCCGGGCCAGTATATATATTCAAAAGCCTAGAAATTCAATTGGGCATTTGTCAATTGCCGAAGTCGGCCTGTGAGATTTTTTCCTCTCCATTCACATCATATGGGAGTTCACTAGATGTGGGCTGCGGGAAAAAACGGAACTACTGATTCTTTCAATTTGTTTTATGTTAATTGGAAATTGAAAGGTCTCACGGCTCTATTCGGACACACACGCAGCTTTACCGCCGCTTGCATCGGCGGTAAACTGGCGTTTTCCAGTTTTCCTCCACTCTGAGAGGAGGAAAACTGGAAATTGCAGCTTTACCGCCGCTCTCGTCGGCGGTAAAGTCGGTTTTCCAGTTTTCCTCCGCTCTGAGAGGAGGAAAACTGGAAATTGCACTTATGCTGCGGGTACATGTTCGGAAATCATTCAATCCGATTTTTTAATCCTCTTTTCCCTTCTTCTGCTTGTTGTTGGGCCATGGGCCGGGGCGTAGTTCCACAAAATGAAGGATGGACATGTGTGAATAACAATTGGGTGAAATAATTTCAAATCACGACAAAACCACAATAAGTCGAATGTCTCTCGTAATTGCCCTTCACTTTACTTAACAAGCGAAGTAAGCTAACCAGAACCGTTACCTTAAAAAACCAGAGATCCCGGTATCTACGATTGAGAATATAAGTGAGACCGGCAAAATCTTCATTTCAACATGACAACCAGAAAGAAAACATCCTACACTCGCAAGCATTCCCTAGTAGTCGATACATCGCTGCTTTTCTGTGCATGTGAACAACTATGGGGTGTTCTGCTGCGGTCCAAAGCTGTTATCGAGCTTGGCTTGACCAGTTCCATCAGTCCTAGGGCCTGTTGTTCAGGTCCTGAGAATTTCCAAATCTAAGGTTGTAAAAAAAAAAAAAAAATAGGGTTTAGATGTTGATTGCAAGATTACAAAATCAATTGTGTCATTGCCTCAGAGTAGAAATGTGATAACGCTCAATGCTTTTAAAATTTCTCCCATACACGTGTTCTCTTGCGTGGCCCCTAAGTTTGCATGGAATGGAATTTTTAAGAACCTATTATCAAGTGAATCACACCGATGATCGTTAAAGAGTACGAGTGATGCAAGATTTAAGGATGGAGCTGTAGACAGGGGCAAAACGCTTTAATAGAGTGATATCTCGGATTTTATTGTTTCATTATGGGGATGTTATTTGATGACCATTTATATATTTCTACTTCTATTTCCGGGCCAGTATATATATTCAAAAGCCTAGAAATTCAATTGGGCATTTGTCAATTGCCGAAGTCGGCCTGTGAGATTTTTTCCTCTCCATTCACATCATATGGGAGTTCACTAGATGTGGGCTGCGGGAAAAAACGGAACTACTGATTCTTTCAATTTGTTTTATGTTAATTGGAAATTGAAAGGTCTCACGGCTCTATTCGGACACACACGAAGCTTTACCGCCGCTTGCATCGGCGGTAAACTGGCGTTTTCCAGTTTTCCTCCACTCTGAGAGGAGGAAGACTGGAAATTGCAGCTTTACCGCCGCTCTCGTCGGCGGTAAAGTGGACCTTCCAGTTTTCCTACGCTCTGAGAGGAGGAAATTTGCTAATTGCAGCTTTACCGCCGCTCCCATCGGCGGTAAAGTCGGTTTTCCAGTTTTCCTCCGCTCTGAGAGGAGGAAAACTGGAAATTGCACTTATGCTGCGGGTACATGTCTCGGAAATCATTCAATCCCATTTTTTAATCCTCTTTTCCCTTCTTTTGCTTGTTGTTGGGCCATGGGCCGGGACGTAGTTCCACAAAATGAAGGATGGACATGTGTGAATAACAATTGGGTGAAATAATTTCAAATCACGACAAAACCACAATAAGTCGAATGTCTCTCGTAATTGCCCTTCACTTTACTTAACAAGCGAAGTAAGCTAACCAGAACCGTTACCTTAAAAAACCAGAGATCCCGGTATCTACGATTGAGAATATAAGTGAGACCGGCAAAATCTTCATTTCAACATGACAACCAGAAAGAAAACATCCTACACTCGCAAGCATTCCCTAGTAGTCGATACATCGCTGCTTTTCTGTGCATGTGAACAACTATGGGGTGTTCTGCTGCGGTCCAAAGCTGTTATCGAGCTTGGCTTGACCAGTTCCATCAGTCCTAGGGCCTGTTGTTCAGGTCCTGAGAATTTCCAAATCTAAGCTTGTAAAAAAAAAAAAAAAAAATAGGGTTTAGATGTTGATTGCAAGATTACAAAATCAATTGTGTCATTGCCTCAGAGTAGAAATGTGATAACGCTCAATGCTTTTAAAATTTCTCCCATACAAGTGTTCTCTTGCGTGGCCCCTAAGTTTGCATGGAATGGAATTTTTAAGAACCTATTATCAAGTGAATCACACCGATGATCGTTAAAGAGTACGAGTGATGCAAGATTTAAGGATGGAGCTGTAGACAGGGGCAAATCGCTTTAATAGAGTGATATCTCGGATTTTATTGTTTCATTATGGGGATGTTATTTGATGACCATTTATATATTTCTACTTCTATTTCCGGGCCAGTATATATATTCAAAAGCCTAGAAATTCAATTGGGCATTTGTCAATTGCCGAAGTCGGCCTGTGAGATTTTTTCCTCTCCATTCACATCATATGGGAGTTCACTAGATGTGGGCTGCGGGAAAAAACGGAACTACTGATTCTTTCAATTTGTTTTATGTTAATTGGAAATTGAAAGGTCTTGCGGCTCTATTCGGACACACACGCAGCTTTACCGCCGCTTGCATCGGCGGTAAACTGGCGTTTTCCAGTTTTCCTCCACTCTGAGTGGAGGAAAACTGGAAATTGCAGCTTTACCGCCGCTCTCGTCGGCGGTAAAGTGGACCTTCCAGTTTTCCTACGCTCTGAGAGGAGGAAATTTGGCAATTGCAGCTTTACCGCCGCTCCCATCGGCGGTAAAGTCGGTTTTCCAGTTTTCCTCCGCTCTGAGAGGAGGAAAACTGGAAATTGCACTTATGCTGCGGGTACATGTCTCGGAAATCACTCAATCCGATTTTTTAATCCTCTTTTCCCTTCTTTTGCTTGTTGTTGGGCCATGGGCCGGGGCGTAGTTCCACAAAATGAAGGATGGACATGTGTGAATAACAATTGGGTGAAATAATTTCAAATCACGACAAAACCACAATAAGTCGAATGTCTCTCGTAATTGCCCTTCACTTTACTTAACAAGCGAAGTAAGCTAACCAGAACCGTTACCTTAAAAAACCAGAGATCCCGGTATCTACGATTGAGAATATAAGTGAGACCGGCAAAATCTTCATTTCAACATGACAACCAGAAAGAAAACATCCTACACTCGCAAGCATTCCCTAGTAGTCGATACATCGCTGCTTTTCTGTGCATGTGAACAACTATGGGGTGTTCTGCTGCGGTCCAAAGCTGTTACCGAGCTTGGCTTGACCAGTTCCATCAGTCCTAGGGCCTGTTGTTCAGGTCCTGAGAATTTCCAAATCTAAGCTTGTAAAAAAAAAAAAAAAAATAGTGTTTAGATGTTGATTGCAAGATTACAAAATCAATTGTGTCATTGCCTCAGAGTAGAAATGTGATAACGCTCAATGCTTTTAAAATTTCTCCCATACAAGTGTTCTCTTGCGTGGCCCCTAAGTTTGCATGGAATGGAATTTTTAAGAACCTATTATCAAGTGAATCACACCGATGATCGTTAAAGAGTACGAGTGATGCAAGATTTAAGGATGGAGCTGTAGACAGGGGCAAATCGCTTTAATAGAGTGATATCTCGGATTTTATTGTTTCATTATGGGGATGTTATTTGATGACCATTTATATATTTCTACTTCTATTTCCGGGCCAGTATATATATTCAGAAGCCTAGAAATTCAATTGGGCATTTGTCAATTGCCGAAGTCGGCCTGTGAGATTTTTTCCTCTCCATTCACATCATATGGGAGTTCACTAGATGTGGGCTGCGGGAAAAAACGGAACTACTGATTCTTTCAATTTGTTTTATGTTAATTGGAAATTGAAAGGTCTCACGGCTCTATTCGGACACACACGCAGCTTTACCGCCGCTTGCATCGGCGGTAAACTGGCGTTTTCCAGTTTTCCTCTACTCTGAGAGGAGGAAAACTGGAAATTGCAGCTTTACCGCCGCTCTCGTCGGCGGTAAAGTCGGTTTTCCAGTTTTCCTCCGCTCTTAGAGGAGGAAAACTGGAAATTGCACTTATGCTGCGGGTACATGTCTCGGAAATCATTCAATCCGATTTTTTAATCCTCTTTTCCCTTCTTCTGCTTGTTGTTGGGCCATGGGCCGGGGCGTAGTTCCACAAAATGAAGGATGGACATGTGTGAATAACAATTGGGTGAAATAATTTCAAATCACGACAAAACCACAATAAGTCGAATGTCTCTCGTAATTGCCCTTCACTTTACTTAACAAGCGAAGTAAGCTAACCAGAACCGTTACCTTAAAAAACCAGAGATCCCGGTATCTACGATTGAGAATATAAGTGAGACCGGCAAAATCTTCATTTCAACATGACAACCAGAAAGAAAACATCCTACACTCGCAAGCATTCCCTAGTAGTCGATACATCGCTGCTTTTCTGTGCATGTGAACAACTATGGGGTGTTCTGCTGCGGTCCAAAGCTGTTATCGAGCTTGGCTTGACCAGTTCCATCGGTCCTAGGGCCTGTTGTTCAGGTCCTGAGAATTTCCAAATCTAAGCTTGTAAAAAAAAAAAAAAAATAGGGTTTAGATGTTGATTGCAAGATTACAAAATCAATTGTGTCATTGCCTCAGAGTAGAAATGTGATAACGCTCAGTGCTTTTAAAATTTCTCCCATACAAGTGTTCTCTTGCGTGGCCCCTAAGTTTGCATGGAATGGAATTTTTAAGAACCTATTATCAAGTGAATCACACCGATGATCGTTAAAGAGTACGAGTGATGCAAGATTTAAGGATGGAGCTGTAGACAGGGGCAAAACGCTTTAATAGAGTGATATCTCGGATTTTATTGTTTCATTATGGGGATGTTATTTGATGACCATTTATATATTTCTACTTCTATTTCCGGGCCAGTATATATATTCAAAAGCCTAGAAATTCAATTGGGCATTTGTCAATTGCCGAAGTCGGCCTGTGAGATTTTTTCCTCTCCATTCACATCATATGGGAGTTCACTAGATGTGGGCTGCGGGAAAAAACGGAACTACTGATTCTTTCAATTTGTTTTATGTTAATTGGAAATTGAAAGGTCTCACGGCTCTATTCGGACACACACGCAGCTTTACCGCCGCTTGCATCGGCGGTAAACTGGCGTTTTCCAGTTTTCCTCCATTCTGAGAGTAGGAAAACTGGAAATTGCAGCTTTACCGCCGCTCTCGTCGGCGGTAAAGTGGACCTTCCAGTTTTCCTACGCTCTGAGAGGAGGAAATTTGGCAATTGCAGCTTTACCGCCGCTCCCATCGGCGGTAAAGTCGGTTTTCCAGTTTTCCTCCGCTCTGAGAGGAGGAAAACTGGAAATTGCACTTATGCTGCGGGTACATGTCTCGGAAATCACTCAATCCGATTTTTTAATCCTCTTTTCCCTTCTTTTGCTTGTTGTTGGGCCATGGGCCGGGGCGTAGTTCCACAAAATGAAGGATGGACATGTGTGAATAACAATTGGGTGAAATAATTTCAAATCACGACAAAACCACAATAAGTCGAATGTCTCTCGTAATTGCCCTTCACTTTACTTAACAAGCGAAGTAAGCTAACCAGAACCGTTACCTTAAAAAACCAGAGATCCCGGTATCTACGATTGAGAATATAAGTGAGACCGGCAAAATCTTCATTTCAACAAGACAACCAGAAAGAAAACATCCTACACTCGCAAGCATTCCCTAGTAGTCGATATATCGCTGCTTTTCTGTGCATGTGAACAACTATGGGGTGTTCTGCTGCGGTCCAAAGCTGTTATCGAGCTTGGCTTGACCAGTTCCATCAGTCCTAGGGCCTGTTGTTCAGGTCCTGAGAATTTCCAAATCTAAGCTTGTAAAAAAAAAAAAAAAAAATAGGGTTTAGATGTTGATTGCAAGATTACAAAATCAATTGTGTCATTGCCTCAGAGTAGAAATGTGATAACGCTCAATGCTTTTAAAATTTGTCCCATACAAGTGTTCTCTTGCGTGGCCCCTAAGTTTGCATGGAATGGAATTTTTAAGAACCTATTATCAAGTGAATCACACCGATGATCGTTAAAGAGTACGAGTGATGCAAGATTTAAGGATGGAGCTGTAGACAGGGGCAAATCGCTTTAATAGAGTGATATCTCGGATTTTATTGTTTCATTATGGGGATGTTATTTGATGACCATTTATATATTTCTACTTCTATTTCCGGGCCAGTATATATATTCAAAAGCCTAGAAATTCAATTGGGCATTTGTCAATTGCCGAAGTCGGCCTGTGAGATTTTTTCCTCTCCATTCACATCATATGGGAGTTCACTAGATGTGGGCTGCGGGAAAAAACGGAACTACTGATTCTTTCAATTTGTTTTATGTTAATTGGAAATTGAAAGGTCTTGCGGCTCTATTCGGACACACACGCAGATTTACCGCCGCTTGCATCGGCGGTAAACTGGCGTTTTCCAGTTTTCCTCCACTCTGAGAGGAGGAAAACTGGAAATTGCAGCTTTACCGCCGCTCTCGTCGGCGGTAAAGTGGACCTTCCAGTTTTCCTACGCTCTGAGAGGAGGAAATTTGGCAATTGCAGCTTTACCGCCGCTCCCATTGGCGGTAAAGTCGGTTTTCCAGTTTTCCTCCGCTCTGAGAGGAGGAAAACTGGAAATTGCACTTATGCTGCGGGTACATGTCTCGGAAATCACTCAATCCGATTTTTTAATCCTCTTTTCCCTTCTTTTGCTTGTTGTTGGGCCATGGGCCGGGGCGTAGTTCCACAAAATGAAGGATGGACATGTGTGAATAACAATTGGGTGAAATAATTTCAAATCACGACAAAACCACAATAAGTCGAATGTCTCTCGTAATTGCCCTTCACTTTACTTAACAAGCGAAGTAAGCTAACCAGAACCGTTACCTTAAAAAACCAGAGATCCCGGTATCTACGATTGAGAATATAAGTGAGACCGGCAAAATCTTCATTTCAACATGACAACCAGAAAGAAAACATCCTACACTCGCAAGCATTCCCTAGTAGTCGATACATCGCTGCTTTTCTGTGCATGTGAACAACTATGGGGTGTTCTGCTGCGGTCCAAAGCTGTTATCGAGCTTGGCTTGACCAGTTCCATCAGTCCTAGGGCCTGTTGTTCAGGTCCTGAGAATTTCCAAATCTAAGCTTGTAAAAAAAAAAAAAAAAAATAGTGTTTAGATGTTGATTGCAAGATTACAAAATCAATTGTGTCATTGCCTCAGAGTAGAAATGTGATAACGCTCAATGCTTTTAAAATTTCTCCCATACAAGTGTTCTCTTGCGTGGCCCCTAAGTTTGCATGGAATGGAATTTTTAAGAACCTATTATCAAGTGAATCACACCGATGATCGTTAAAGAGTACGAGTGATGCAAGATTTAAGGATGGAGCTGTAGACAGGGGCAAATCGCTTTAATAGAGTGATATCTCGGATTTTATTGTTTCATTATGGGGATGTTATTTGATGACCATTTATATATTTCTACTTCTATTTCCGGGCCAGTATATATATTCAAAAGCCTAGAAATTCAATTGGGCATTTGTCAATTGCCGAAGTCGGCCTGTGAGATTTTTTCCTCTCCATTCACATCATATGGGAGTTCACTAGATGTGGGCTGCGGGAAAAAACGGAACTACTGATTCTTTCAATTTGTTTTATGTTAATTGGAAATTGAAAGGTCTCACGGCTCTATTCGGACACACACGCAGCTTTACCGCCGCTTGCATCGGCGGTAAACTGGCGTTTTCCAGT
The DNA here is from genome assembly GCA_029852735.1 of Persea americana. NCBI lineage: Eukaryota > Viridiplantae > Streptophyta > Magnoliopsida > Laurales > Lauraceae > Persea > Persea americana. Next base: position 8,439,230 of record CM056812.1, read on the forward strand.
TTTCCTCCACTCTGAGAGGAGGAAAGCTGGAAATTGCAGCTTTACCGCCGCTCTCGTCGGCGGTAAAGTGGACCTTCCAGTTTTCCTCCGCTCTGAGAGGAGGAAAACTGGCAAATGCAGCTTTACCGCCGCTCCCATCGGCGGTAAAGTCGGTTTTCCAGTTTTCCTCCGCTCTGAGAGGAGGAAAACTGGAAATTGCACTTATGCTGCGGGTACATGTCTCGGAAATCATTCAATCCGATTTTTTAATCCTCTTTTCCCTTCTTTTGCTTGTTGTTGGGCCATGGGCCGGGGCGTAGTTCCACAAAATGAAGGATGGACATGTGTGAATAACAATTGGGTGAAATAATTTGAAATCACGACAAAACCACAATAAGTCGAATGTCTCTCGTAATTGCCCTTCACTTTACTTAACAAGCGAAGTAAGCTAACCAGAACCGTTACCTTAAAAAACCAGAGATCCCGGTATCTACGATTGAGAATTTAAGTGAGACCGGCAAAATCTTCATTTCAACATGACAACCAGAAAGAAAACATCCTACACTCGCAAGCATTCCCTAGTAGTCGATACATCGCTGCTTTTCTGTGCATGTGAACAACTATGGGGTGTTCTGTTGCGGTCCAAAGCTGTTATCGAGCTTGGCTTGACCAGTTCCATCAGTCCTAGGGCCTGTTGTTCAGGTCCTGAGAATTTCCAAATCTAAGCTTGTAAAAAAAAAAAAAAAAAAAATAGGGTTTGGATGTTGATTGCAAGATTACAAAATCAATTGTGTCATTGCCTCAGAGTAGAAATGTGATAACGCTCAATGCTTTTAAAATTTGTCCCATACAAGTGTTCTCTTGCGTGGCCCCTAAGTTTGCATGGAATGGAATTTTTAAGAACCTATTATCAAGTGAATCACACCGATGATCGTTAAAGAGTACGAGTGATGCAAGATTTAAGGATGGAGCTGTAGACAGGGGCAAATCGCTTTAATAGAGTGATATCTCAGATTTTATTGTTTCATTATGGGGATGTTATTTGATGACCATTTATATATTTCTACTTCTATTTCCGGGCCAGTATATATATTCAAAAGCCTAGAAATTCAATTGGGCATTTGTCAATTGCCGAAGTCGGCCTGTGAGATTTTTTCCTCTCCATTCACATCATATGGGAGTTCACTAGATGTGGGCTGCGGGAAAAAACGGAACTACTGATTCTTTCAATTTGTTTTATGTTAATTGGAAATTGAAAGGTCTCACGGCTCTATTCGGACACACACGCAGCTTTACCGCCGCTTGCATCGGCGGTAAACTGGCGTTTTCCAGTTTTCCTCCACTCTGAGAGGAGGAAAACTGGAAATTGCAACTTTACCGCCGCTCTCGTCGGCGGTAAAGTGGACCTTCCAGTTTTCCTCCGCTCTGAGAGGAGGAAATTTGGCAATTGCAGCTTTACCGCCGCTCCCATCGGCGGTAAAGTCGGTTTTCCAGTTTTCCTCTGCTCTGAGAGGAGGAAAACTGGAAATTGCACTTATGCTGCGCGTACATGTCTCGGAAATCATTCAATCCGATTTTTTAATCCTCTTTTCCCTTCTTTTGCTTGTTGTTGGGCCATGGGCCGGGGCGTAGTTCCACAAAATGAAGGATGGACATGTGTGAATAACAATTGGGTGAAATAATTTCAAATCACGACAAAACCACAATAAGTCGAATGTCTCTCGTAATTGCTCTTCACTTTACTTAACAAGCGAAGTAAGCTAACCAGAACCGTTACCTTAAAAAACCAGAGATCCCGGTATCTACGATTGAGAATATAAGTGAGACCGGCAAAATCTTCATTTCAACATGACAACCAGAAAGAAAACATCCTACACTCGCAAGCATTCCCTAGTAGTCGATACATCGCTGCTTTTCTGTGCATGTGAACAACTATGGGGTGTTCTGCTGCGGTCCAAAGCTGTTATCGAGCTTGGCTTGACCAGTTCCATCAGTCCTAGGGCCTGTTGTTCAGGTCCTGAGAATTTCCAAATCTAAGCTTGTAAAAAAAAAAAAAAAAAATAGGGTTTAGATGTTGATTGCAAGATTACAAAATCAATTGTGTCATTGCCTCAGAGTAGAAATGTGATAACGCTCAATGCTTTTAAAATTTCTCCCATACAAGTGTTCTCTTGCGTGGCCCCTAAGTTTGCATGGAATGGAATTTTTAAGAACCTATTATCAAGTGAATCACACCGATGATCGTTAAAGAGTACGAGTGATGCAAGATTTAAGGATGGAGCTGTAGACAGGGGCAAATCGCTTTAATAGAGTGATATCTCGGATTTTATTGTTTCATTATGGGGATGTTATTTGATGACCATTTATATATTTCTACTTCTATTTCCGGGCCAGTATATATATTCAAAAGCCTAGAAATTCAATTGGGCATTTGTCAATTGCCGAAGTCGGCCTGTGAGATTTTTTCCTCTCCATTCACATCATATGGGAGTTCACTAGATGTGGGCTGCGGGAAAAAACGGAACTACTGATTCTTTCAATTTGTTTTATGTTAATTGGAAATTGAAAGGTCTCACGGCTCTATTCGGACACACACGCAGCTTTACCGCCGCTTGCATCGGCGGTAAACTGGCGTTTTCCAGTTTTCCTCCACTCTGAGAGGAGGAAAACTGGAAATTGCAGCTTTACCGCCGCTCTCGTCGGCGGTAAAGTGGACCTTCCAGTTTTCCTCCGCTCTGAGAGGAGGAAATTTGGCAATTGCAGCTTTACCGCCGCTCCCATCGGCGGTAAAGTCGGTTTTCCAGTTTTCCTCCGCTCTGAGAGGAGGAAAACTGGAAATTGCACTTATGCTGCGGGTACATGTCTCGGAAATCATTCAATCCGATTTTTTAATCCTCTTTTCCCTTCTTTTGCTTGTTGTTGGGCCATGGGCCGGGGCGTAGTTCCACAAAATGAAAGATGGACATGTGTGAATAACAATTGGGTGAAATAATTTCAAATCACGACAAAACCACAATAAGTCGAATGTCTCTCGTAATTGCCCTTCACTTTACTTAACAAGCGAAGTAAGCTAACCAGAACCGTTACCTTAAAAAACCAGAGATCCCGGTATCTACGATTGAGAATATAAGTGAGACCGGCAAAATCTTCATTTCAACATGACAACCAGAAAGAAAACATCCTACACTCGCAAGCATTCCCTAGTAGTCGATACATCGCTGCTTTTCTGTGCATGTGAACAACTATGGGGTGTTCTGCTGCGGTCCAAAGCTGTTATCGAGCTTGGCTTGACCAGTTCCATCAGTCCTAGGGCCTGTTGTTCAGGTCCTGAGAATATCCAAATCTAAGCTTGTAAAAAAAAAAAAAAAAAAATAGGGTTTAGATGTTGATTGCAAGATTACAAAATCAATTGTGTCATTGCCTCAGAGTAGAAATGTGATAACGCTCAATGCTTTTAAAATTTCTCCCATACAAGTGTTCTCTTGCGTGGCCCCTAAGTTTGCATGGAATGGAATTTTTAAGAACCTATTATCAAGTGAATCACACCGATGATCGTTAAAGAGTACGAGTGATGCAAGATTTAAGGATGGAGCTGTAGACAGGGGCAAATCGCTTTAATAGAGTGATATCTCGGATTTTATTGTTTCATTATGGGGATGTTATTTGATGACCATTTATATATTTCTACTTCTATTTCCGGGCCAGTATATATATTCAAAAGCCTAGAAATTCAATTGGGCATTTGTCAATTGCCGAAGTCGGCCTGTGAGATTTTTTCCTCTCCATTCACATCATATGGGAGTTCACTAGATGTGGGCTGCGGGAAAAAACGGAACTACTGATTCTTTCAATTTGTTTTATGTTAATTGGAAATTGAAAGGTCTCACGGCTCTATTCGGACACACACGCAGCTTTACCGCCGCTTGCATCGGCAGTAAACTGGCGTTTTCCAGTTTTCCTCCACTCTGAGAGGAGGAAAACTGGAAATTGCAGCTTTACCGCCGCTCTCGTCGGCGGTAAAGTGGACCTTCCAGTTTTCCTCCGCTCTGAGAGGAGGAAATTTGGCAATTGCAGCTTTACCGCCGCTCCCATCGGCGGTAAAGTCGGTTTTCCAGTTTTCCTCCGCTCTGAGAGGAGGAAAACTGGAAATTGCACTTATGCTGCGGGTACATGTCTCGAAAATCATTCAATCCGATTTTTTAATCCTCTTTTCCCTTCTTTTGCTTGTTGTTGGGCCATGGGCCGGGGCGTAGTTCCACAAAATGAAGGATGGACATGTGTGCATAACAATTGGGTGAAATAATTTCAAATCACGACAAAACCACAATAAGTCGAATGTCTCTCGTAATTGCCCTTCACTTTACTTAACAAGCGAAGTAAGCTAACCAGAACCGTTACCTTAAAAAACCAGAGATCCCGGTATCTATGATTGAGAATATAAGTGAGACCGGCAAAATCTTCATTTCAACATGACAACCAGAAAGAAAACATCCTACACTCGCAAGCATTCCCTAGTAGTCGATACATCGCTGCTTTTCTGTGCATGTGAACAACTATGGGGTGTTCTGCTGCGGTCCAAAGCTGTTATCGAGCTTGGCTTGACCAGTTCCATCAGTCCTAGGGCCTGTTGTTCAGGTCCTGAGAATTTCCAAATCTAAGCTTGTAAAAAAATAAAAAAAAAAATAGGGTTTAGATGTTGATTGCAAGATTACAAAATCAATTGTGTCATTGCCTCAGAGTAGAAATGTGATAACGCTCAATGCTTTTAAAATTTCTCCCATACAAGTGTTCTCTTGCATGGCCCCTAAGTTTGCATGGAATGGAATTTTTAAGAACCTATTATCAAGTGAATCACACCGATGATCGTTAAAGAGTACGAGTGATGCAAGATTTAAGGATGGAGCTGTAGACAGGGGCAAATCGCTTTAATAGAGTGATATCTCGGATTTTATTGTTTCATTATGGGGATGTTATTTGATGACCATTTATATATTTCTACTTCTATTTCCGGGCCAGTATATATATTCAAAAGCCTAGAAATTCAATTGGGCATTTGTCAATTGCCGAAGTCGGCCTGTGAGATTTTTTCCTCTCCATTCACATCATATGGGAGTTCACTAGATGTGGGCTGCGGGAAAAAACGTAACTACTGATTCTTTCAATTTGTTTTATGTTAATTGGAAATTGAAAGGTCTCACGGCTCTATTCGGACACACACGCAGCTTTACCGCCGCTTGCATCGGCGGTAAACTGGCGTTTTTCAGTTTTCCTCCACTCTGAGAGGAGGAAAACTGGAAATTGCAGCTTTACCGCCGCTCTCGTCGGCGGTAAACTGGACCTTCCAGTTTTCCTCCGCTCTGAGAGGAGGAAATTTGGCAATTGCAGCTTTACCGCCGCTCCCATCGGCGGTAAAGTCGGTTTTCCAGTTTTCCTCCGCTCTGAGAGGAGGAAAACTGGAAATTGCACTTATGCTGCGGGTACATGTCTCGGAAATCATTCAATCCGTTTTTTTAATCCTCTTTTCCCTTCTTTTGCTTGTTGTTGGGCCATGGGCCGGGGCGTAGTTCCACAAAATGAAGGATGGACATGTGTGAATAACAATTGGGTGAAATAATTTCAAATCACGACAAAACCACAATAAGTCGAATGTCTCTCGTAATTGCCCTTCACTTTACTTAACAAGCGAAGTAAGCTAACCAGAACCGTTACCTTAAAAAACCAGAGATCCCGGTATCTACGATTGAGAATATAAGTGAGACCGGCAAAATCTTCATTTCAACATGACAACCAGAAAGAAAACATCCTACACTCGCAAGCATTCCCTAGTAGTCGATACATCGCTGCTTTTCTGTGCATGTGAACAACTATGGGGTGTTCTGCTGCGGTCCAAAGCTGTTATCGAGCTTGGCTTGACCAGTTCCATCAGTCCTAGGGCCTGTTGTTCAGGTCCTGAGAATTTCCAAATCTAAGCTTGTAAAAAAAAAAAAAAAAAAATAGGGTTTAGATGTTGATTGCAAGATTACAAAATCAATTGTGTCATTGCCTCAGAGTAGAAATGTGATAACGCTCAATGCTTTTAAAATTTCTCTCATACAAGTGTTCTCTTGCGTGGCCCCTAAGTTTGCATGGAATGGAATTTTTAAGAACCTATTATCAAGTGAATCACACCGATGATCGTTAAAGAGTACGAGTGATGCAAGATTTAAGGATGGAGCTGTAGACAGGGGCAAATCGCTTTAATAGAGTGATATCTCGGATTTTATTGTTTCATTATGGGGATGTTATTTGATGACCATTTATATATTTCTACTTCTATTTCCGGGCCAGTATATATATTCAAAAGCCTAGAAATTCAATTGGGCATTTGTCAATTGCCGAAGTCGGCCTGTGAGATTTTTTCCTCTCCATTCACATCATATGGGAGTTCACTAGATGTGGGCTGCGGGAAAAAACGGAACTACTGATTCTTTCAATTTGTTTTATGTTAATTGGAAATTGAAAGGTCTTGCGGCTCTATTCGGACACACACGCAGCTTTACCGCCGCATGCATCGGCGGTAAACTGGCGTTTTCCAGTTTTCCTCCACTCTGAGAGGAGGAAAACTGGAAATTGCAGCTTTACCGCCGCTCTCGTCGGCGGTAAAGTGGACCTTCCAGTTTTCCTCCGCTCTGAGAGGAGGAAATTTGGCAATTGCAGCTTTACCGCCGCTCCCATCGGCGGTAAAGTCGGTTTTCCAGTTTTCCTCCGCTCTGAGAGGAGGAAAACTGGAAATTGCACTTATGCTGCGGGTACATGTCTCGGAAATCATTCAATCCGATTTTTTAATCCTCTTTTCCCTTCTTTTGCTTGTTGTTGGGCCATGGGCCGGGGCGTAGTTCCACAAAATGAAAGATGGACATGTGTGAATAACAATTGGGTGAAATAATTTCAAATCACGACAAAACCACAATAAGTCGAATGTCTCTCGTAATTGCCCTTCACTTTACTTAACAAGCGAAGTAAGCTAACCAGAACCGTTACCTTAAAAAACCAGAGATCCCGGTATCTACGATTGAGAATATAAGTGAGACCGGCAAAATCTTCATTTCAACATGACAACCAGAAAGAAAACATCCTACACTCGCAAGCATTCCCTAGTAGTCGATACATCGCTGCTTTTCTGTGCATGTGAACAACTATGGGGTGTTCTGCTGCGGTCTAAAGCTGTTATCGAGCTTGGCTTGACCAGTTCCATCAGTCCTAGGGCCTGTTGTTCAGGTCCTGAGAATTTCCAAATCTAAGCTTGTAAAAAAAAAAAAAAAAAATAGGGTTTAGATGTTGATTGCAAGATTACAAAATCAATTGTGTCATTGCCTCAGAGTAGAAATGTGATAACGCTCAATGCTTTTAAAATTTGTCCCATACAAGTGTTCTCTTGCGTGGCCCCTAAGTTTGCATGGAATGGAATTTTTAAGAACCTATTATCAAGTGAATCACACCGATGATCGTTAAAGAGTACGAGTGATGCAAGATTTAAGGATGGAGCTGTAGACAGGGGCAAATCGCTTTAATAGAGTGATATCTCGGATTTTATTGTTTCATTATGGGGATGTTATTTGATGACCATTTATATATTTCTACTTCTATTTCCGGGCCAGTATATATATTCAAAAGCCTAGAAATTCAATTGGGCATTTGTCAATTGCCGAAGTCGGCGTGTGAGATTTTTTCCTCTCCATTCACATCATATGGGAGTTCACTAGATGTGGGCTGCGGGAAAAAACGGAACTACTGATTCTTTCAATTTGTTTTATGTTAATTGGAAATTGAAAGGTCTCACGGCTCTATTCGGACACACACGCAGCTTTACCGCCGCTTGCATCGGCGGTAAACTGGCGTTTTCCAGTTTTCCTCCACTCTGAGAGGAGTAAAACTGGAAATTGCAGCTTTACCGCCGCTCTCGTCGGCGGTAAAGTGGACCTTCCAGTTTTCCTCCGCTCTGAGAGGAGGAAATTTGGCAATTGCAGCTTTACCGCCTTTCCCATCGGCGGTAAAGTCGGTTTTCCAGTTTTCCTCCGCTCTGAGAGGAGGAAAACTGGAAATTGCACTTATGCTGCGGGTACATGTCTCGGAAATCATTCAATCCGATTTTTTAATCCTCTTTTCCCTTCTTTTGCTTGTTGTTGGGCCATGGGCCGGGGCGTAGTTCCACAAAATGAAGGATGGACATGTGTGAATAACAATTGGGTGAAATAATTTCAAATCACGACAAAACCACAATAAGTCGAATGTCTCTCGTAATTGCCCTTCACTTTACTTAACAAGCGAAGTAAGCTATCCAGAACCGTTACCTTAAAAAACCAGAGATCCCGGTATCTACGATTGAGAATATAAGTGAGACCGGCAAAATCTTCATTTCAACATGACAACCAGAAAGAAAACATCCTACACTCGCAAGCATTCCCTAGTAGTCGATACATCGCTGCTTTTCTGTGCATGTGAACAACTATGGGGTGTTCTGCTGCGGTCCAAAGCTGTTATCGAGCTTGGCTTGACCAGTTCCATCAGTCCTAGGGCCTGTTGTTCAGGTCCTGAGAATTTCCAAATCTAAGCTTGTAAAAAAAAAAAAAAAAATAGGGTTTAGATGTTGATTGCAAGATTACAAAATCAATTGTGTCATTGCCTCAGAGTAGAAATGTGATAACGCTCAATGCTTTTAAAATTTCTCCCATACAAGTGTTCTCTTGCGTGGCCCCTAAGTTTGCATGGAATGGAATTTTTAAGAACCTATTATCAAGTGAATCACACCGATGATCGTTAAAGAGTACGAGTGATGCAAGATTTAAGGATGGAGCTGTAGACAGGGGCAAATCGCTTTAATAGAGTGATATCTCGGATTTTATTGTTTCATTATGGGGATGTTATTTGATGACCATTTATATATTTCTACTTCTATTTCCGGGCCAGTATATATATTCAAAAGCCTAGAAATTCAATTGGGCATTTGTCAATTGCCGAAGTCGGCCTGTGAGATTTTTTCCTCTCCATTCACATCATATGGGAGTTCACTAGATGTGGGCTGCGGGAAAAAACGGAACTACTGATTCTTTCAATTTGTTTTATGTTAATTGGAAATTGAAAGGTCTCACGGCTCTATTCGGACACACACGCAGCTTTACCGCCGCTTGCATCGGCGGTAAACTGGCGTTTTCCAGTCTTCCTCCACTCTGAGAGGAGGAAAACTGGAAATTGCAGCTTTACCGCCGCTCTCGTCGGCGGTAAAGTGGACCTTCCAGTTTTCCTCCGCTCTGAGAGGAGGAAAACTGGCAATTGCAGCTTTACCGCCGCTTCCATCGGCGGTAAAGTCGGTTTTCCAGTTTTCCTCTGCTCTGAGAGGAGGAAAACTGGAAATTGCACTTATGCTGTGGGTACATGTCTCGGAAATCATTCAATCCGATTTTTTAATCCTCTTTTCCCTTCTTTTGCTTGTTGTTGGGCCATGGGCCGGGGCGTAGTTCCACAAAATGAAGGATGGACATGTGTGAATAACAATTGGGTGAAATAATTTCAAATCACGACAAAACCACAATAAGTCGAATGTCTCTCGTAATTGCCCTTCACTTTACTTAACAAGCGAAGTAAGCTAACCAGAACCGTTACCTTAAAAAACCAGAGATCCCGGTATCTACGATTGAGAATATAAGTGAGACCGGCAAAATCTTCATTTCAACATGACAACCAGAAAGAAAACATCCTACACTCGCAAGCATTCCCTAGTAGTCGATACATCGCTGCTTTTCTGTGCATGTGAACAACTATGGGGTGTTCTGCTGCGGTCCAAAGCTGTTATCGAGCTTGGCTTGACCAGTTCCATCAGTCCTAGGGCCTGTTGTTCAGGTCCTGAGAATTTCCAAATCTAAGCTTGTAAAAAAAAAAAAAAAAAAATAGGGTTTAGATGTTGATTGCAAGATTACAAAATCAATTGTGTCATTGCCTCAGAGTAGAAATGTGATAACGCTCAATGCTTTTAAAATTTCTCCCATACAAGTGTTCTCTTGCGTGGCCCCTAAGTTTGCATGGAATGGAATTTTTAAGAACCTATTATCAAGTGAATCACACCGATGATCGTTAAAGAGTACGAGTGATGCAAGATTTAAGGACGGAGCTGTAGACAGGGGCAAATCGCTTTGATAGAGTGATATCTCGGATTTTATTGTTTCATTATGGGGATGTTATTTGATGACCATTTATATATTTCTACTTCTATTTCCGGGCCAGTATATATATTCAAAAGCCTAGAAATTCAATTGGGCATTTGTCAATTGCCGAAGTCGGCCTGTGAGATTTTTTCCTCTCCATTCACATCATATGGGAGTTCACTAGATGTGGGCTGCGGGAAAAAACGGAACTACTGATTCTTTCAATTTGTTTTATGTTAATTGGAAATTGAAAGGTCTCGCGGCTCTATTCGGACACACACGCAGCTTTACCGCCGCTTGCATCGGCGGTAAACTGGCGTTTTCCAGTTTTCCTCCAGTCTGAGAGGAGGAAAACTGGAAATTGCAGCTTTACCGCCGCTCTCGTCGGCGGTAAAGTGGACCTTCCAGTTTTCCTCCGCTCTGAGAGGAGGAAAACTGGCAATTGCAGCTTTACCGCCGCTCCCATCGGCGGTAAAGTCGGTTTTCCAGATTTCCTCCGCTCTGAGAGGAGGAAAACTGGAAATTGCACTTATGCTGCGGGTACATGTCTCGGAAATCATTTAATCCGATTTTTTAATCCTCTTTTCCCTTCTTTTGCTTGTTGTTGGGCCATGGGCCGGGGCGTAGTTCCACAAAATGAAGGATGGACATGTGTGAATAACAATTGGGTGAAATAATTTCAAATCACGACAAAACCACAATAAGTCGAATGTCTCTCGTAATTGCCCTTCACTTTACTTAACAAGCGAAGTAAGCTAACCAGAACCGTTTCCTGAAACAACCAGAGATCCCGGTATCTACGATTGAGAATATAAGTGAGACCGGCAAAATCTTCATTTCAACATGACAACCAGAAAGAAAACATCCTACACTCGCAAGCATTCCCTAGTAGTCGATACATCGCTGCTTTTCTGTGCATGTGAACAACTATGGGGTGTTCTGCTGCGGTCCAAAGCTGTTATCGAGCTTGGCTTGACCAGTTCCATCAGTCCTAGGGCCAGTTGTTCAGGTCCTGAGAATTTCCAAATCTAAGCTTGTAAAAAAAAAAAAAAAAATAGGGTTTAGATGTTGATTGCAAGATTACAAAATCAATTGTGTCATTGCCTCAGAGTAGAAATGTGATAACGCTCAATGCTTTTAAAATTTCTCCCATACAAGTGTTCTCTTGCGTGGCCCCTAAGTTTGCATGGAATGGAATTTTTAAGAACCTATTATCAAGTGAATCACACCGATGATCGTTAAAGAGTACGAGTGATGCAAGATTTAAGGATGGAGCTGTAGACAGGGGCAAATCGCTTTAATAGAGTGATATCTCGGATTTTATTGTTTCATTATGGGGATGTTATTTGATGACCATTTATATATTTCTACTTCTATTTCCGGGCCAGTATATATATTCAAAAGCCTAGAAATTCAATTGGGCATTTGTCAATTGCCGAAGTCGGCCTGTGAGATTTTTTCCTCTCCATTCACATCATATGGGAGTTCACTAGATGTGGGCTGCGGGAAAAAACGGAACTACTGATTCTTTCAATTTGTTTTATGTTAATCGGAAATTGAAAGGTCTCACGGCTCTATTCGGACACACACGCAGCTTTACCGCCGCTTGCATCGGCGGTGAACTGGCGTTTTCCAGTTTTCCTCCACTCTGAGAGGAGGAAAACTGGAAATTGCAGCTTTACCGCCGCTCTCGTCGGCGGTAAAGTGGACCTTCCAGTTTTCCTCCGCGCTGAGAGGAGGAAAACTGGCAATTGCAGCTTTACCGCCGCTCCCATCGGCGGTAAAGTCGGTTTTCCAGTTTTCCTCCGCTCTGAGAGGAGGAAAACTGGAAATTGCACTTATGCTGCGGGTACATGTCTCGGAAATCATTCAATCCGATTTTTTAATCCTCTTTTCCCTTCTTTTGCTTGTTGTTGGGCCATGGGCCGGGGCGTAGTTCCACAAAATGAAGGATGGACATGTGTGAATAACAATTGGGTGATATAATTTCAAATCACGACAAAACCACAATAAGTCGAATGTCTCTCGTAATTGCCCTTCACTTTACTTAACAAGCGAAGTAAGCTAACCAGAACCGTTACCTTAAAAAACCAGAGATCCCGGTATCTACGATTGAGAATATAAGTGAGACCGGCAAAATCTTCATTTCAACATAACAACCAGAAAGAAAACATCCTACACTCGCAAGCATTCCCTAGTAGTCGATACATCGCTGCTTTTCTGTGCATGTGAACAACTATGGGGTGTTCTGCTGCGGTCCAAAGCTGTTATCGAGCTTGGCTTGACCAGTTCCATCAGTCCTAGGGCCTGTTGTTCAGGTCCTGAGAATTTCCAAATCTAAGCTTGTAAAAAAAAAAAAAAAAAATAGGGTTTAGATGTTGATTGCAAGATTACAAAATCAATTGTGTCATTGCCTCAGAGTAGAAATGTGATAACGCTCAATGCTTTTAAAATTTCTCCTTTACAAGTGTTCTCTTGCGTGGCCCCTAAGTTTGCATGGAATGGAATTTTTAAGAACCTATTATCAAGTGAATCACACCGATGATCGTTAAAGAGTACGAGTGATGCGAGATTTAAGGATGGAGCTGTAGACAGGGGCAAATCACTTTAATAGAGTGATATCTCGGATTTTATTGTTTCATTATGGGGATGTTATTTGATGACCATTTATATATTTCTACTTCTATTTCCGGGCCAGTATATATATTCAAAAGCCTAGAAATTCAATTGGGCATTTGTCAATTGCCGAAGTCGGCCTGTGAGATTTTTTCCTCTCCATTCACATCATATGGGAGTTCACTAGATGTGGGTTGCGGGAAAAAACGGAACTACTGATTCTTTCAATTTGTTTTATGTTAATTGGATATTGAAAGGTCTTGCGGCTCTATTCGGACACACACGTAGCTTTACCGCCGCTTGCATCGGCGGTAAACTGGCGTTTTCCAGTTTTCCTCCACTCTGAGAGGAGGAAAACTGGAAATTGCAGCTTTACCGCCGCTCTCGTCGGCGGTAAAGTGGACCTTCCAGTTTTCCTCCGCTCTGAGAGGAGGAAATTTGGCAATTGCAGCTTTACCGCCGCTCCCATCGGCGGTAAAGTCGGTTTTCCAGTTTTCCTCCGCTCTGAGAGGAGGAAAACTGGAAATTTCACTTATGCTGCGGGTACATGTCTCGGAAATTATTCAATCCGATTTTTTAATCCTCTTTTCCCTTCTTTTGCTTGTTGTTGGGCCATGGGCCGGGGCGTAGTTCCACAAAATGAAGGATGGACATGTGTGAATAACAATTGGGTGAAATAATTTCAAATCACGACAAAACCACAATAAGACGAATGTCTCTTGTAATTGCCCTTCACTTTACTTAACAAGCGAAGTGAGCTAACCAGAACCGTTACCTTAAAAAACCAGAGATCCCGGTATCTACGATTGAGAATATAAGTGAGACCGGCAAAATCTTCATTTCAACATGACAACCAGAAAGAAAACATCCTACACTCGCAAGCATTCCCTAGTAGTCGATACATCGCTGCTTTTCTGTGCATGTGAACAACTATGGGGTGTTCTGCTGCGGTCCAAAGCTGTTATCGAGCTTGGCTTGACCAGTTCCATCAGTCCTAGGGCCTGTTGTTCAGGTCCTGAGAATTTCCAAATCTAAGCTTGTAAAAAAAAAAAAAAAAAATAGGGTTTAGATGTTGATTGCAAGATTACAAAATCAATTGTGTCATTGCCTCAGAGTAGAAATGTGATAACGCTCAATGCTTTTAAAATTTCTCCCATACAAGTGTTCTCTTGCGTGGCCCCTAAGTTTGCATGGAATGGAATTTTTAAGAACCTATTATCAAGTGAATCACACCGATGATCGTTAAAGAGTACGAGTGATGCAAGATTTAAAGATGGAGCTGTAGACAGGGGCAAATCGCTTTAATAGAGTGATATCTCGGATTTTATTGTTTCATTATGGGGATGTTATTTGATGACCATTTATATATTTCTACTTCTATTTCCGGGCCAATATATATATTCAAAAGCCTAGAAATTCAATTGGGCATTTGTCAATTGCCGAAGTCGGCCTGTGAGATTTTTTCCTCTCCATTCACATCATATGGGAGTTCACTAGATGTGGGCTGCGGGAAAAAACGGAACTACCGATTCTTTCAATTTGTTTTATGTTAATTGGAAATTGAAAGGTCTTGCGGCTCTATTCGGACACACACGCAGCTTTACCGCCGCTTGCATCGGCGGTAAACTGGCGTTTTCCAGTTTTCCTCCACTCTGAGAGGAGGAAAACTGGAAATTGCAGCTTTACCGCCGCTCTCGTCGGCGGTAAAGTGGACCTTCCAGTTTTCCTCCGCGCTGAGAGGAGGAAAACTTGCAATTGCAGCTTTACCGCCGCTCCCATCGGCGGTAAAGTCGGTTTTCCAGTTTTCCTTCGCTCTGAGAGGAGGAAAACTGGAAATTGCACTTATGCTGCGGGTACATGTCTCGGAAATCATTCAATCCGATTTTTTAATCCTCTTTTCCTTTCTTTTGCTTGTTGTTGGGCCATGGGCCGGGGCGTAGTTCCACAAAATGAAGGATGGACATGTGTGAATAACAATTGGGTGAAATAATTTCAAATCACGACAAAACCACAATAAGTCGAATGTCTCTCGTAATTGCCCTTCACTTTACTTAACAAGCGAAGTGAGCTAACCAGAACCGTTACCTGAAACAACCAGAGATCCCGGTATCTACGATTGAGAATATAAGTGAGACCGGCAAAATCTTCATTTCAACATGACAACCAGAAAGAAAACATCCTACACTCGCAAGCATTCCCTAGTAGTCGATACATCGCTGCTTTTCTGTGCATGTGAACAACTATGGGGTGTTCTGCTGCGTTCCAAAGCTGTTATCGAGCTTGGCTTGACCAGTTCCACCAGTCCTAGGGCCTGTTGTTCAGGTCCTGAGAATTTCCAAATCTAAGCTTGTAAAAAAAAAAAAAAAAATAGGGTTTAGATGTTGATTGCAAGATTACAAAATCAATTGTGTCATTGCCTCAGAGTAGAAATGTGATAACGCTCAATGCTTTTAAAATTTCTCCCATACAAGTGTTCTCTTGCGTGGCCCCTAAGTTTGCATGGAATGGAATTTTTAAGAACCTATTATCAAGTGAATCACACCGATGATCGTTAAAGAGTACGAGTGATGCAAGATTTAAGGATGGAACTGTAGACAGGGGCAAATCGCTTTAATAGAGTGATATCTCGGATTTTATTGTTTCATTATGGGGATGTTATTTGATGACCATTTATATATTTCTACTTCTATTTCCGGGCCAGTATATATATTCAAAAGCCTAGAAATTCAATTGGGCATTTGTCAATTGCCGAAGTCGGCCTGTGAGATTTTTTCCTCTCCATTCACATCATATGGGAGTTCACTAGATGTGGGTTGCGGGAAAAAACGGAACTACTGATTCTTTCAATTTGTTTTATGTTAATTGGAAATTGAAAGGTCTTGCGGCTTTATTCGGACACACACGCAGCTTTACCGCCGCTTGCATCGGCGGTAAACTGGCGTTTTCCAGTTTTCCTCCACTCTGAGAGGAGGAAAACTGGAAATTGCAGCTTTACCGCCGCTCTCGTCGGCGGTAAAGTGGACCTTCCAGTTTTCCTCCGCTCTGAGAGGAGGAAATTTGGCAATTGCAGCTTTACCGCCGCTCCCATCGGCGGTAAAGTCGGTTTTCCAGTTTTCCTCCGCTCTGAGAGGAGGAAAACTGGAAATTTCACTTATGCTGCGGGTACATGTCTCGGAAATCATTCAATCCGATTTTTTAATCCTCTTTTCCCTTCTTTTGCTTGTTGTTGGGCCATGGGCCGGGGCGTAGTTCCACAAAATGAAGGATGGACATGTGTGAATAACAATTGGGTGAAATAATTTCAAATCACGACAAAACCACAATAAGTCGAATGTCTCTCGTAATTGCCCTTCACTTTACTTAACAAGCGAAGTGAGCTAACCAGAACCGTTACCTGAAACAACCAGAGATCCCGGTATCTACGATTGAGAATATAAGTGAGACCGGCAAAATCTTCATTTCAACATGACAACCAGAAAGAAAACATCCTACACTCGCAAGCATTCCCTAGTAGTCGACACATCGCTGCTTTTCTGTGCATGTGAACAACTATGGGGTGTTCTGCTGCGGTCCAAAGCTGTTATCGAGCTTGGCTTGACCAGTTCCATCAGTCCTAGGGCCTGTTGTTCAGGTCCTGAGAATTTCCAAATCTAAGCTTGTAAAAAAAAAAAAAAAAAATAGGGTTTAGATGTTGATTGCAAGATTACAAAATCAATTGTGTCATTGCCTCAGAGTAGAAATGTGATAACGCTCAATGCTTTTAAAATTTCTCCCATACAAGTGTTCTCTTGCGTGGCCCCTAAGTTTGCATGGAATGGAATTTTTAAGAACCTATTATCAAGTGAATCACACCGATGATCGTTAAAGAGTACGAGTGATGCAAGATTTAAAGATGGAGCTGTAGACAGGGGCAAATCGCTTTAATAGAGTGATATCTCGGATTTTATTGTTTCATTATGGGGATGTTATTTGATGACCATTTATATATTTCTACTTCTATTTCCGGGCCAATATATATATTCAAAAGCCTAGAAATTCAATTGGGCATTTGTCAATTGCCGAAGTCGGCCTGTGAGATTTTTTCCTCTCCATTCACATCATATGGGAGTTCACTAGATGTGGGCTGCGGGAAAAAACGGAACTACCGATTCTTTCAATTTGTTTTATGTTAATTGGAAATTGAAAGGTCTTGCGGCTCTATTCGGACACACACGCAGCTTTACCGCCGCTTGCATCGGCGGTAAACTGGCGTTTTCCCAGTTTTCCTCCACTCTGAGAGGAGGAAAACTGGAAATTGCAGCTTTACCGCCGCTCTCGTCGGCGGTAAAGTGGACCTTCCAGTTTTCCTCCGCGCTGAGAGGAGGAAAACTTGCAATTGCAGCTTTACCGCCGCTCCCATCGGCGGTAAAGTCGGTTTTCCAGTTTTCCTTCGCTCTGAGAGGAGGAAAACTGGAAATTGCACTTATGCTGCGGGTACATGTCTCGGAAATCATTCAATCCGATTTTTTAATCCTCTTTTCCTTTCTTTTGCTTGTTGTTGGGCCATGGGCCGGGGCGTAGTTCCACAAAATGAAGGATGGACATGTGTGAATAACAATTGGGTGAAATAATTTCAAATCACGACAAAACCACAATAAGTCGAATGTCTCTCGTAATTGCCCTTCACTTTACTTAACAAGCGAAGTGAGCTAACCAGAACCGTTACCTGAAACAACCAGAGATCCCGGTATCTACGATTGAGAATATAAGTGAGACCGGCAAAATCTTCATTTCAACATGACAACCAGAAAGAAAACATCCTACACTCGCAAGCATTCCCTAGTAGTCGATACATCGCTGCTTTTCTGTGCATGTGAACAACTATGGGGTGTTCTGCTGCGTTCCAAAGCTGTTATCGAGCTTGGCTTGACCAGTTCCACCAGTCCTAGGGCCTGTTGTTCAGGTCCTGAGAATTTCCAAATCTAAGCTTGTAAAAAAAAAAAAAAAAATAGGGTTTAGATGTTGATTGCAAGATTACAAAATCAATTGTGTCATTGCCTCAGAGTAGAAATGTGATAACGCTCAATGCTTTTAAAATTTCTCCCATACAAGTGTTCTCTTGCGTGGCCCCTAAGTTTGCATGGAATGGAATTTTTAAGAACCTATTATCAAGTGAATCACACCGATGATCGTTAAAGAGTACGAGTGATGCAAGATTTAAGGATGGAACTGTAGACAGGGGCAAATCGCTTTAATAGAGTGATATCTCGGATTTTATTGTTTCATTATGGGGATGTTATTTGATGACCATTTATATATTTCTACTTCTATTTCCGGGCCAGTATATATATTCAAAAGCCTAGAAATTCAATTGGGCATTTGTCAATTGCCGAAGTCGGCCTGTGAGATTTTTTCCTCTCCATTCACATCATATGGGAGTTCACTAGATGTGGGTTGCGGGAAAAAACGGAACTACTGATTCTTTCAATTTGTTTTATGTTAATTGGAAATTGAAAGGTCTTGCGGCTCTATTCGGACACACACGCAGCTTTACCGCCGCTTGCATCGGCGGTAAACTGGCGTTTTCCAGTTTTCCTCCACTCTGAGAGGAGGAAAACTGGAAATTGCAGCTTTACCGCCGCTCTCGTCGGCGGTAAAGTGGACCTTCCAGTTTTCCTCCGCTCTGAGAGGAGGAAATTTGGCAATTGCAGCTTTACCGCCGCTCCCATCGGCGGTAAAGTCGGTTTTCCAGTTTTCCTCCGCTCTGAGAGGAGGAAAACTGGAAATTTCACTTATGCTGCGGGTACATGTCTCGGAAATCATTCAATCCGATTTTTTAATCCTCTTTTCCCTTCTTTTGCTTGTTGTTGGGCCATGGGCCGGGGCGTAGTTCCACAAAATGAAGGATGGACATGTGTGAATAACAATTGGGTGAAATAATTTCAAATCACGACAAAACCACAATAAGTCGAATGTCTCTCGTAATTGCCCTTCACTTTACTTAACAAGCGAAGTGAGCTAACCAGAACCGTTACCTGAAACAACCAGAGATCCCGGTATCTACGATTGAGAATATAAGTGAGACCGGCAAAATCTTCATTTCAACATGACAACCAGAAAGAAAACATCCTACACTCGCAAGCATTCCCTAGTAGTCGACACATCGCTGCTTTTCTGTGCATGTGAACAACTATGGGGTGTTCTGCTGCGGTCCAAAGCTGTTATCGAGCTTGGCTTGACCAGTTCCATCAGTCCTAGGGCCTGTTGTTCAGGTCCTGAGAATTTCCAAATCTAAGCTTGTAAAAAAAAAAAAAAAAAATAGGGTTTAGATGTTGATTGCAAGATTACAAAATCAATTGTGTCATTGCCTCAGAGTAGAAATGTGATAACGCTCAATGCTTTTAAAATTTCTCCCATACAAGTGTTCTCTTGCGTGGCCCCTAAGTTTGCATGGAATGGAATTTTTAAGAACCTATTATCAAGTGAATCACACCGATGATCGTTAAAGAGTACGAGTGATGCAAGATTTAAAGATGGAGCTGTAGACAGGGGCAAATCGCTTTAATAGAGTGATATCTCGGATTTTATTGTTTCATTATGGGGATGTTATTTGATGACCATTTATATATTTCTACTTCTATTTCCGGGCCAATATATATATTCAAAAGCCTAGAAATTCAATTGGGCATTTGTCAATTGCCGAAGTCGGCCTGTGAGATTTTTTCCTCTCCATTCACATCATATGGGAGTTCACTAGATGTGGGCTGCGGGAAAAAACGGAACTACCGATTCTTTCAATTTGTTTTATGTTAATTGGAAATTGAAAGGTCTTGCGGCTCTATTCGGACACACACGCAGCTTTACCGCCGCTTGCATCGGCGGTAAACTGGCGTTTTCCAGTTTTCCTCCACTCTGAGAGGAGGAAAACTGGAAATTGCAGCTTTACCGCCGCTCTCGTCGGCGGTAAAGTGGACCTTCCAGTTTTCCTCCGCGCTGAGAGGAGGAAAACTGGCAATTGCAGCTTTACCGCCGCTCCCATCGGCGGTAAAGTCGGTTTTCCAGTTTTCCTCCGCTCTGAGAGGAGGAAAACTGGAAATTTCACTTATGCTGCGGGTACATGTCTCGGAAATCATTCAATCCGATTTTTTAATCCTCTTTTCCCTTCTTTTGCTTGTTGTTGGGCCATGGGCCGGGGCATAGTTCCACAAAATGAAGGATGGACATGTGTGAATAACAATTGGGTGAAATAATTTCAAATCACGACAAAACCACAATAAGTCGAATGTCTCTCGTAATTGCCCTTCACTTTACTTAACAAGCGAAGTGAGCTAACCAGAACCGTTACCTTAAAAAACCAGAGACCCCGGTATCTACGATTGAGAATATAAGTGAGACCGGCAAAATCTTCATTTCAACATGACAACCAGAAAGAAAACATCCTACACTCGCAAGCATTCCCTAGTAGTCGATACATCGCTGCTTTTCTGTGCATGTGAACAACTATGGGGTGTTCTGCTGCGGTCCAAAGCTGTTATCGAGCTTGGCTTGACCAGTTCCATCAGTCCTAGGGCCTGTTGTTCAGGTCCTGAGAATTTCCAAATCTAAGCTTGTAAAAAAAAAAAAAAAAAAATAGGGTTTAGATGTTGATTGCAAGATTACAAAATCAATTGTGTCATTGCCTCAGAGTAGAAATGTGATAACGCTCAATGCTTTTAAAATTTCTCCCATACAAGTGTTCTCTTGCGTGGACCCTAAGTTTGCATGGAATGGAATTTTTAAGAACCTATTATCAAGTGAATCACACCGATGATCGTTAAAGAGTACGAGTGATGCAAGATTTAAAGATGGAGCTGTAGACAGGGGCAAATCGCTTTAATAGAGTGATATCTCGGATTTTATTGTTTCATTATGGGGATGTTATTTGATGACCATTTATATATTTCTACTTCTATTTCCGGGCCAATATATATATTCAAAAGCCTAGAAATTCAATTGGGCATTTGTCAATTGCCGAAGTCGGCCTGTGAGATTTTTTGCTCTCCATTCACATCATATGGGAGTTCACTAGATGTGGGCTGCGGGAAAAAATGGAACTACCGATTCTTTCAATTTGTTTTATGTTAATTGGAAATTGAAAGGTCTTGCGGCTCTATTCGGACACACACGCAGCTTTACCGCCGCTTGCATCGGCGGTAAACTGGCGTTTTCCAGTTTTCCTCCACTCTGAGAGGAGGAAAACTGGAAATTGCAGCTTTACCGCCGCTCTCGTCGGCGGTAAAGTGGACCTTCCAGTTTTCCTCCGCGCTGAGAGGAGGAAAACTGGCAATTGCAGCTTTACCGCCGCTCCCATCGGCGGTAAAGTCGGTTTTCCAGTTTTCCTCCGCTCTGAGAGGAGGAAAACTGGAAATTGCACTTATGCTGCGGGTACATGTCTCGGAAATCATTCAATCCGATTTTTTAATCCTCTTTTCCCTTCTTTTGCTTGTTGTTGGGCCATGGGCCGGGGCGTAGTTCCACAAAATGAAGGATGGACATGTGTGAATAACAATTGGGTGAAATAATTTCAAATCACGACAAAACCACAATAAGTCGAATGTCTCTCGTAATTGCCATTCACTTTACTTAACAAGCGAAGTGAGCTAACCAGAACCGTTACCTTAAAAAACCAGAGATCCCGGTATCTACGATTGAGAATATAAGTGAGACCGGCAAAATCTTCATTTCAACATGACAACCAGAAAGAAAAATTCCTACACTCGCAAGCATTCCCTAGTAGTCGATACATCGCTGCTTTTCTGTGCATGTGAACAACTATGGGGTGTTCTGCTGCGGTCCAAAGCTGTTATCGAGCTTGGCTTGACCAGTTCCATCAGTCATAGGGCCTGTTGTTCAGGTCCTGAGAATTTCCAAATCTAAGCTTGTAAAAAAAAAAAAAAAAAATAGGGTTTAGATGTTGATTGCAAGATTACAAAATCAATTGTGTCATTGCCTCAGAGTAGAAATGTGATAACGCTCAATGCTTTTAAAATTTCTCCCATACAAGTGTTCTCTTGCGTGGCCCCTAAGTTTGCATGGAATGGAATTTTTAAGAACCTATTATCAAGTGAATCACACCGATGATCGTTAAAGAGTACGAGTGATGCAAGATTTAAAGATGGAGCTGTAGACAGGGGCAAATCGCTTTAATAGAGTGATATCTCGGATTTTATTGTTTCATTATGGGGATGTTATTTGATGACCATTTATATATTTCTACTTCTATTTCCGGGCCAATATATATATTCAAAAGCCTAGAAATTCAATTGGGCATTTGTCAATTGCCGAAGTCGGCCTGTGAGATTTTTTCCTCTCCATTCACATCATATGGGAGTTCACTAGATGTGGGCTGCGGGAAAAAACGGAACTACCGATTCTTTCAATTTGTTTTATGTTAATTGGAAATTGAAAGGTCTTGCGGCTCTATTCGGACACACACGCAGCTTTACCGCCGCTTGCATCGGCGGTAAACTGGCGTTTTCCAGTTTTCCTCCACTCTGAGAGGAGGAAAACTGGAAATTGCAGCTTTACCGCCGCTCTCGTCGGCGGTAAAGTGGACCTTCCAGTTTTCCTCCGCGCTGAGAGGAGGAAAACTGGCAATTGCAGCTTTACCGCCGCTCCCATCGGCGGTAAAGTCGGTTTTCCAGTTTTCCTCCGCTCTGAGAGGAGGAAAACTGGAAATTTCACTTATGCTGCGGGTACATGTCTCGGAAATCATTCAATCCGATTTTTTAATCCTCTTTTCCCTTCTTTTGCTTGTTGTTGGGCCATGGGCCGGGGCATAGTTCCACAAAATGAAGGATGGACATGTGTGAATAACAATTGGGTGAAATAATTTCAAATCACGACAAAACCACAATAAGTCGAATGTCTCTCGTAATTGCCCTTCACTTTACTTAACAAGCGAAGTGAGCTAACCAGAAACGTTACCTTAAAAAACCAGAGATCCCGGTATCTACGATTGAGAATATAAGTGAGACCGGCAAAATCTTCATTTCAACATGACAACCAGAAAGAAAACCTCCTACACTCGCAAGCATTCCCTAGTAGTCGAAAAATCGCTGCTTTTCTGTGCATGTGAACAACTATGGGGTGTTCTGCTGCGGTCCAAAGCTGTTATCGAGCTTGGCTTGACCAGTTCCATCAGTCCTAGGGCCTGTTGTTCAGGTCCTGAGAATTTCCAAATCTAAGCTTGTAAAAAAAAAAAAAAAATAGGGTTTAGATGTTGATTGCAAGATTACAAAATCAATTGTGTCATTGCCTCAGAGTAGAAATGTGATAACGCTCAATGCTTTTAAAATTTCTCCCATACAAGTGTTCTCTTGCGTGGCCCCTAAGTTTGCATGGAATGGAATTTTTAAGAACCTATTATCAAGTGAATCACACCGATGATCGTTAAAGAGTACGAGTGATGCAAGATTTAAGAATGGAGCTGTAGACAGGGGCAAATCGCTTTAATAGAGTGATATCTCGGATTTTATTGTTTCATTATGGGGATGTTATTTGATGACCATTTATATATTTCTACTTCTATTTCCGGGCCAGTATATATATTCAAAAGCCTAGAAATTCAATTGGGCATTTGTCAATTGCCGAAGTCGGCCTGTGAGATTTTTTCCTCTCCATTCACATCATATGGGAGTTCACTAGATGTGGGCTGCGGGAAAAAACGGAACTACTGATTCTTTCAATTTGTTTTATGTTAATTGGAAATTGAAAGGTCTTGCGGCTCTATTCGGACACACACGCAGCTTTACCGCCGCTTGCATCGGCGGTAAACTGGCGTTTTCCAGTTTTCCTCCACTCTGAGAGGAGGAAAACTGGAAATTGCAGCTTTACCGCCGCTCTCTTCGGCGGTAAAGTGGACCTTCCAGTTTTCCTCCGCGCTGAGAGGAGGAAAACTGGCAATTGCAGCTTTACCGCCGCTCCCATCGGCGGTAAAGTCGGTTTTCCAGTTTTCCTCCGCTCTGAGAGGAGGAAAACTGGAAATTTCACTTATGCTGCGGGTACATGTCTCGGAAATCATTCAATCCGATTTTTTAATCCTCTTTTCCCTTCTTTTGCTTGTTGTTGGGCCATGGGCCGGGGCATAGTTCCACAAAATGAAGGATGGACATGTGTGAATAACAATTGGGTGAAATAATTTCAAATCACGACAAAACCACAATAAGTCGAATGTCTCTCGTAATTGCCCTTCACTTTACTTAACAAGCGAAGTGAGCTAACCAGAACCGTTACCTTAAAAAACCAGAGATCCCGGTATCTACGATTGAGAATATAAGTGAGACCGGCAAAATCTTCATTTCAACATGACAACCAGAAAGAAAACATCCTACACTCGCAAGCATTCCCTAGTAGTCGATACATCGCTGCTTTTCTGTGCATGTGAACAACTATGGGGTGTTCTGCTGCGGTCCAAAGCTGTTATCGAGCTTGGCTTGACCAGTTCCATCAGTCCTAGGGCCTGTTGTTCAGGTCCTGAGAATTTCCAAATCTAAGCTTGTAAAAAAAAAAAAAAAAAATAGGGTTTAGATGTTGATTGCAAGATTACAAAATCAATTGTGTCATTGCCTCAGAGTAGAAATGTGATAACGCTCAATGCTTTTAAAATTTCTCCCATACAAGTGTTCTCTTGCGTGGACCCTAAGTTTGCATGGAATGGAATTTTTAAGAACCTATTATCAAGTGAATCACACCGATGATCGTTAAAGAGTACGAGTGATGCAAGATTTAAAGATGGAGCTGTAGACAGGGGCAAATCGCTTTAATAGAGTGATATCTCGGATTTTATTGTTTCATTATGGGGATGTTATTTGATGACCATTTATATATTTCTACTTCTATTTCCGGGCCAATATATATATTCAAAAGCCTAGAAATTCAATTGGGCATTTGTCAATTGCCGAAGTCGGCCTGTGAGATTTTTTGCTCTCCATTCACATCATATGGGAGTTCACTAGATGTGGGCTGCGGGAAAAAACGGAACTACCGATTCTTTCAATTTGTTTTATGTTAATTGGAAATTGAAAGGTCTTGCGGCTCTATTCGGACACACACGCAGCTTTACCGCCGCTTGCATCGGCGGTAAACTGGCGTTTTCCAGTTTTCCTCCACTCTGAGAGGAGGAAAACTGGAAATTGCAGCTTTACCGCCGCTCTCGTCGGCGGTAAAGTGGACCTTCCAGTTTTCCTCCGCGCTGAGAGGAGGAAAACTGGCAATTGCAGCTTTACCGCCGCTCCCATCGGCGGTAAAGTCGGTTTTCCAGTTTTCCTCCGCTCTGAGAGGAGGAAAACTGGAAATTGCACTTATGCTGCGGGTACATGTCTCGGAAATCATTCAATCCGATTTTTTAATCCTCTTTTCCCTTCTTTTGCTTGTTGTTGGGCCATGGGCCGGGGCGTAGTTCCACAAAATGAAGGATGGACATGTGTGAATAACAATTGGGTGAAATAATTTCAAATCACGACAAAACCACAATAAGTCGAATGTCTCTCGTAATTGCCATTCACTTTACTTAACAAGCGAAGTGAGCTAACCAGAACCGTTACCTTAAAAAACCAGAGATCCCGGTATCTACGATTGAGAATATAAGTGAGACCGGCAAAATCTTCATTTCAACATGACAACCAGAAAGAAAAATTCCTACACTCGCAAGCATTCCCTAGTAGTCGATACATCGCTGCTTTTCTGTGCATGTGAACAACTATGGGGTGTTCTGCTGCGGTCCAAAGCTGTTATCGAGCTTGGCTTGACCAGTTCCATCAGTCATAGGGCCTGTTGTTCAGGTCCTGAGAATTTCCAAATCTAAGCTTGTAAAAAAAAAAAAAAAAAATAGGGTTTAGATGTTGATTGCAAGATTACAAAATCAATTGTGTCATTGCCTCAGAGTAGAAATGTGATAACGCTCAATGCTTTTAAAATTTCTCCCATACAAGTGTTCTCTTGCGTGGCCCCTAAGTTTGCATGGAATGGAATTTTTAAGAACCTATTATCAAGTGAATCACACCGATGATCGTTAAAGAGTACGAGTGATGCAAGATTTAAAGATGGAGCTGTAGACAGGGGCAAATCGCTTTAATAGAGTGATATCTCGGATTTTATTGTTTCATTATGGGGATGTTATTTGATGACCATTTATATATTTCTACTTCTATTTCCGGGCCAATATATATATTCAAAAGCCTAGAAATTCAATTGGGCATTTGTCAATTGCCGAAGTCGGCCTGTGAGATTTTTTCCTCTCCATTCACATCATATGGGAGTTCACTAGATGTGGGCTGCGGGAAAAAACGGAACTACCGATTCTTTCAATTTGTTTTATGTTAATTGGAAATTGAAAGGTCTTGCGGCTCTATTCGGACACACACGCAGCTTTACCGCCGCTTGCATCGGCGGTAAACTGGCGTTTTCCAGTTTTCCTCCACTCTGAGAGGAGGAAAACTGGAAATTGCAGCTTTACCGCCGCTCTCGTCGGCGGTAAAGTGGACCTTCCAGTTTTCCTCCGCGCTGAGAGGAGGAAAACTGGCAATTGCAGCTTTACCGCCGCTCCCATCGGCGGTAAAGTCGGTTTTCCCAGTTTTCCTCCGCTCTGAGAGGAGGAAAACTGGAAATTGCACTTATGCTGCGGGTACATGTCTCGGAAATCATTCAATCCGATTTTTTAATCCACTTTTCCCTTCTTTTGCTTGTTGTTGGGCCATGGGCCGGGGCGTAGTTCCACAAAATGAAGGATGGACATGTGTGAATAACAATTGGGTGAAATAATTTCAAATCACGACAAAACCACAATAAGTCGAATGTCTCTCGTAATTGCCCTTCACTTTACTTAACAAGCGAAGTGAGCTAACCAGAACCGTTACCTTAAAAAACCAGAGATCCCGGTATCTACGATTGAGAATATAAGTGAGACCGGCAAAATCTTCATTTCAACATGACAACCAGAAAGAAAACCTCCTACACTCGCAAGCATTCCCTAGTAGTCGATACATCGCTGCTTTTCTGTGCATGTGAACAACTATGGGGTGTTCTGCTGCGGTCCAAAGCTGTTATCGAGCTTGGCTTGACCAGTTCCATCAGTCCTAGGGCCTGTTGTTCAGGTCCTGAGAATTTCCAAATCTAAGCTTGTAAAAAAAAAAAAAAAAAATAGGGTTTAGATGTTGATTGCAAGATTACAAAATCAATTGTGTCATTGCCTCAGAGTAGAAATGTGATAACGCTCAATGCTTTTAAAATTTCTCCCATACAAGTGTTCTCGTGCGTGGCCCCTAAGTTTGCATGGAATGGAATTTTTAAGAACCTATTATCAAGTGAATCACACCGATGATCGTTAAAGAGTACGAGTGATGCAAGATTTAAGGATGGAGCCGTAGACAGGGGCAAATCGCTTTAATAGAGTGATATCTCGGATTTTATTGTTTCATTATGGGGTTGTTCTTTGATTACCATTTATATATTTCTACTTCTATTTCCGGGCCAGTATATATATTCAAAAGCCTAGAAATTCAATTGGGCATTTGTCAGTTGCCGAAGTCGGCCTGTGAGATTTTTTCCTCTCCATTCACATCATATGGGAGTTCACTAGATGTGGGCTGCGGGACAAAACGGAAATACTGATTCTTTCAATTTGTTTTATGTTAATTGGAAATTGAAAGGTCTCACGGCTCTATTCGGACACACACGCAGCTTTACCGCCGCTTGCATCGGCGGTAAACTGGCGTTTTCCAGTTTTCCTCCACTCTGAGAGGAGGAAAACTGGAAATTGCAGCTTTACCGCCGCTCTCGTCGGCGGTAAAGTGGACCTTCCAGTTTTCCTCCGCTCTGAGAGGAGGAAAACTGGCAATTGCAGCTTTACCGCCGCTCCCATCGGCGGTAAAGTCGGTTTTCCAGTTTTCCTCCGCTCTGAGAGGAGGAAAACTGGAAATTGCACTTATGCTGCGGGTACATGTCTCGGAAATCATTCAATCCGATTTTTTAATCCTCTTTTCCCTTCTTTTGCTTGTTGTTGGGCCATGGGCCGGGGCGTAGTTCCACAAAATGAAGGATGGACATGTGTGAATAACAATTGGGTGAAATAATTTCAAATCACGACAAAACCACAATAAGTCGAATGTCTCTCGTAATTGCCCTTCACTTTACTTAACAAGCGAAGTGAGCTAACCAGAAACGTTACCTTAAAAAACCAGAGATCCCGGTATCTACGATTGAGAATATAAGTGAGACCGGCAAAATCTTCATTTCAACATGACAACCAGAAAGAAAACCTCCTACACTCGCAAGCATTCCCTAGTAGTCGAAAAATCGCTGCTTTTCTGTGCATGTGAACAACTATGGGGTGTTCTGCTGCGGTCCAAAGCTGTTATCGAGCTTGGCTTGACCAGTTCCATCAGTCCTAGGGCCTGTTGTTCAGGTCCTGAGAATTTCCAAATCTAAGCTTGTAAAAAAAAAAAAAAAAATAGGGTTTAGATGTTGATTGCAAGATTACAAAATCAATTGTGTCATTGCCTCAGAGTAGAAATGTGATAACGCTCAATGCTTTTAAAATTTCTCCCATACAAGTGTTCTCTTGCGTGGCCCCTAAGTTTGCATGGAATGGAATTTTTAAGAACCTATTATCAAGTGAATCACACCGATGATCGTTAAAGAGTACGAGTGATGCAAGATTTAAGAATGGAGCTGTAGACAGGGGCAAATCGCTTTAATAGAGTGATATCTCGGATTTTATTGTTTCATTATGGGGATGTTATTTGATGACCATTTATATATTTCTACTTCTATTTCCGGGCCAGTATATATATTCAAAAGCCTAGAAATTCAATTGGGCATTTGTCAATTGCCGAAGTCGGCCTGTGAGATTTTTTCCTCTCCATTCACATCATATGGGAGTTCACTAGATGTGGGCTGCGGGAAAAAACGGAACTACTGATTCTTTCAATTTGTTTTATGTTAATTGGAAATTGAAAGGTCTAGCGGCTCTATTCGGACACACACGCAGCTTTACCGCCGCTTGCATCGGCGGTAAACTGGCGTTTTCCAGTTTTCCTCCACTCTGAGAGGAGGAAAACTGGAAATTGCAGCTTTACCGCCGCTCTCTTCGGCGGTAAAGTGGACCTTCCAGTTTTCCTCCGCGCTGAGAGGAGGAAAACTGGCAATTGCAGCTTTACCGCCGCTCCCATCGGCGGTAAAGTCGGTTTTCCAGTTTTCCTCCGCTCTGAGAGGAGGAAAACTGGAAATTGCACTTATGCTGCGGGTACATGTCTCGGAAATCATTCAATCCGATTTTTTAATCCTCTTTTCCCTTCTTTTGCTTGTTGTTGGGCCATGGGCCGGGGCGTAGTTCCACAAAATGAAGGATGGACATGTGTGAATAACAATTGGGTGAAATAATTTCAAATCACGACAAAACCACAATAAGTCGAATGTCTCTCGTAATTGCCCTTCACTTTACTTAACAAGCGAAGTGAGCTAACCAGAACCGTTACCTTAAAAAACCAGAGATCCCGGTATCTACGATTGAGAATATAAGTGAGACCGGCAAAATCTTCATTTCAACATGACAACCAGAAAGAAAACCTCCTACACTCGCAAGCATTCCCTAGTAGTCGATACATCGCTGCTTTTCTGTGCATGTGAACAACTATGGGGTGTTCTGCTGCGGTCCAAAGCTGTTATCGAGCTTGGCTTGACCAGTTCCATCAGTCCTAGGGCCTGTTGTTCAGGTCCTGAGAATTTCCAAATCTAAGCTTGTAAAAAAAAAAAAAAAAAATAGGGTTTAGATGTTGATTGCAAGATTACAAAATCAATTGTGTCATTGCCTCAGAGTAGAAATGTGATAACGCTCAATGCTTTTAAAATTTCTCCCATACAAGTGTTCTCGTGCGTGGCCCCTAAGTTTGCATGGAATGGAATTTTTAAGAACCTATTATCAAGTGAATCACACCGATGATCGTTAAAGAGTACGAGTGATGCAAGATTTAAGGATGGAGCCGTAGACAGGGGCAAATCGCTTTAATAGAGTGATATCTCGGATTTTATTGTTTCATTATGGGGTTGTTCTTTGATTACCATTTATATATTTCTACTTCTATTTCCGGGCCAGTATATATATTCAAAAGCCTAGAAATTCAATTGGGCATTTGTCAGTTGCCGAAGTCGGCCTGTGAGATTTTTTCCTCTCCATTCACATCATATGGGAGTTCACTAGATGTGGGCTGCGGGACAAAACGGAAATACTGATTCTTTCAATTTGTTTTATGTTAATTGGAAATTGAAAGGTCTCACGGCTCTATTCGGACACACACGCAGCTTTACCGCCGCTTGCATCGGCGGTAAACTGGCGTTTTCCAGTTTTCCTCCACTCTGAGAGGAGGAAAACTGGAAATTGCAGCTTTACCGCCGCTCTCGTCGGCGGTAAAGTGGACCTTCCAGTTTTCCTCCGCTCTGAGAGGAGGAAAACTGGCAATTGCAGCTTTACCGCCGCTCCCATCGGCGGTAAAGTCGGTTTTCCAGTTTTCCTCCGCTCTGAGAGGAGGAAAACTGGAAATTGCACTTATGCTGCGGGTACATGTCTCGGAAATCATTCAATCCGATTTTTTAATCCTCTTTTCCCTTCTTTTGCTTGTTGTTGGGCCATGGGCCGGGGCGTAGTTCCACAAAATGAAGGATGGACATGTGTGAATAACAATTGGGTGAAATAATTTCAAATCACGACAAAACCACAATAAGTCGAATGTCTCTCGTAATTGCCCTTCACTTTACTTAACAAGCGAAGTGAGCTAACCAGAACCGTTACCTTAAAAAACCAGAGATCCCGGTATCTACGATTGAGAATATAAGTGAGACCGGCAAAATCTTCATTTCAACATGACAACCAGAAAGAAAACCTCCTACACTCGCAAGCATTCCCTAGTAGTCGACACATCGCTGCTTTTCTGTGCATGTGAACAACTATGGGGTGTTCTGCTGCGGTCCAAAGCTGTTATCGAGCTTGGCTTGACCAGTTCCATCAGTCCTAGGGCCTGTTGTTCAGGTCCTGAGAATTTCCAAATCTAAGCTTGTAAAAAAAAAAAAAAAAAATAGGGTTTAGATGTTGATTGCAAGATTACAAAAACAATTGTGTCATTGCCTCAGAGTAGAAATGTGATAACGCTCAATTCTTTTAAAATTTCTCCCATACAAGTGTTCTCGTGCGTGGCCCCTAAGTTTGCATGGAATGGAATTTTTAAGAACCTATTATCAAGTGAATCACACCGATGATCGTTAAAGAGTACGAGTGATGCAAGATTTAAGGATGGAGCCGTAGACAGGGGCAAATCGCTTTAATAGAGTGATATCTCGGATTTTATTGTTTCATTATGGGGTTGTTCTTTGATTACCATTTATATATTTCTACTTCTATTTCCGGGCCAGTATATATATTCAAAAGCCTAGAAATTCAATTGGGCATTTGTCAGTTGCCGAAGTCGGCCTGTGAGATTTTTTCCTCTCCATTCACATCATATGGGAGTTCACTAGATGTGGGCTGCGGGACAAAACGGAAATACTGATTCTTTCAATTTGTTTTATGTTAATTGGAAATTGAAAGGTCTCACGGCTCTATTCGGACACACACGCAGCTTTACCGCCGCTTGCATCGGCGGTAAACTGGCGTTTTCCAGTTTTCCTCCACTCTGAGAGGAGGAAAGCTGGAAATTGCAGCTTTACCGCCGCTCTCGTCGGCGGTAAAGTGGACCTTCCAGTTTTCCTCCGCTCTGAGAGGAGGAAAACTGGCAATTGCAGCTTTACCGCCGCTCCCATCGGCGGTAAAGTCGGTTTTCCAGTTTTCCTCCGCTCTGAGAGGAGGAAAACTGGAAATTGCACTTATGCTGCGGGTACATGTCTCGGAAATCATTCAATCCGATTTTTTAATCCTCTTTTCCCTTCTTTTGCTTGTTGTTGGGCCATGGGCCGGGGCGTAGTTCCACAAAATTAAGGATGGACATGTGTGAATAACAATTGGGTGAAATAATTTCAAATCACGACAAAACCACAATAAGTCGAATGTCTCTCGTAATTGCCCTTCACTTTACTTAACAAGCGAAGTAAGCTAACCAGAACCGTTACCTTAAAAAACCAGAGATCCCGGTATCTACGATTGAGAATATAAGTGAGACCGGCAAAATCTTCATTTCAACATGACAGCCAGAAAGAAAACCTCCTACACTCGCAAGCATTCCCTAGTAGTCGATACATCGCTGCTTTTCTGTGCATGTGAACAACTATGGGGTGTTCTGCTGCGGTCCAAAGCTGTTATCGAGCTTGGCTTGACCAGTTCCATCAGTCCTAGGGCCTGTTGTTCAGGTCCTGAGA
This sequence comes from Persea americana, assembly GCA_029852735.1. Taxonomy (NCBI): domain Eukaryota; kingdom Viridiplantae; phylum Streptophyta; class Magnoliopsida; order Laurales; family Lauraceae; genus Persea; species Persea americana. The sequence continues at coordinate 8,471,362 of CM056812.1, forward strand.
ATTTCCAAATCTAAGCTTGTAAAAAAAAAAAAAAAAAATAGGGTTTAGATGTTGATTGCAAGATTACAAAATCAATTGTGTCATTGCGTCAGAGTAGAAATGTGATAACGCTCAATGCTTTTAAAATTTCTCCCATACAAGTGTTCTCTTGCGTGGCCCCTAAGTTTGCATGGAATGGAATTTTTAAGAACCTATTATCAAGTGAATCACACCGATGATCGTTAAAGAGTACGAGTGATACAAGATTTAAAGATGGAGCTGTAGACAGGGGCAAATCGCTTTAATAGAGTGATATCTCGGATTTTATTGTTTCATTATGGGGATGTTATTTGATGACCATTTATATATTTCTACTTCTATTTCCGGGCCAGTATATATATTCAAAAGCCTAGAAATTCAATTGGGCATTTGTCAATTGCCGAAGTCGGCCTGTGAGATTTTTTCCTCTCCATTCACATCATATGGGAGTTCACTAGATGTGGGCTGCGGGAAAAAACGGAACTACTGATTCTTTCAATTTGTTTTATGTTAATTGGAAATTGAAAGGTCTTGCGGCTCTATTCGGACACACACGCAGCTTTACCGCCGCTTGCATCGTCGGTAAACTGGCGTTTTCCAGTTTTCCTCCACTCTGAGAGGAGGAAAACTGGAAATTGCAGCTTTACCGCCGCTCTCGTCGGCGGTAAAGTGGACCTTCCAGTTTTCCTCCGCGCTGAGAGGTGGAAAACTGGCAATTGCAGCTTTACCGCCGCTCCCATCGGCGGTAAAGTCGGTTTTCCAGTTTTCCTCCGCTCTGAGAGGAGGAAAACTGGAAATTTCACTTATGCTGCGGGTACATGTCTCGGAAATCATTCAATCCTATTTTTTAATCCTCTTTTCCCTTCTTTTGCTTGTTGTTGGGCCATGGGCCGGGGCGTAGTTCCACAAAATGAAGGATGGACATGTGTGAATAACAATTGGGTGAAATAATTTCAAATCACGACAAAACCACAATAAGTCGAATGTCTCTCGTAATTGCCCTTCACTTTACTTAACAAGCGAAGTGAGCTAACCAGAACCGTTACCTTAAAAAACCAGAGATCCCGGTATCTACGATTGAGAATATAAGTGAGACCGGCAAAATCTTCATTTCAACATGACAACCAGAAAGAAAACATCCTACACTCGCAAGCATTCCCTAGTAGTCGATACATCGCTGCTTTTCTGTGCATGTGAACAACTATGGGGTGTTCTGCTGCGGTCCAAAGCTGTTATCGAGCTTGGCTTGACCAGTTCCATCAGTCCTAGGGCCTGTTGTTCAGGACCTGAGAATTTCCAAATCTAAGCTTGTAAAAAAAAAAAAAAAAAATAGGGTTTAGATGTTGATTGCAAGATTACAAAATCAATTGTGTCATTGCCTCAGAGTAGAAATGTGATAACGCTCAATGCTTTTAAAATTTCTCCCATACAAGTGTTCTCTTACGTGGCCCCTAAGTTTGCATGGAATGGAATTTTTAAGAACCTATTATCAAGTGAATCACACCGATGATCTTTAAAGAGTACGAGTGATGCAAGATTTAAGGATGGAGCCGTAGACAGGGGCAAATCGCTTTAATAGTGTGATATCTCGGATTTTATTGTTTCATTATGGGGTTGTTATTTGATTACCATTTATATATTTCTACTTCTATTTCCGGGCCAGTATATATATTCAAAAGCCTAGAAATTCAATTGGGCATTTGTCAGTTGCCGAAGTCGGCCTGTGAGATTTTTTCCTCTCCATTCACATCATATGGGAGTTCACTAGATGTGGGCTGCGGGAAAAAACGGAACTACTGATTCTTTCAATTTGTTTTATGTTAATTGGAAATTGAAAGGTCTTGCGGCTCTATTCGGACACACACGCAGCTTTACCGCCGCTTGCATCGGCGGTAAACTGGCGTTTTCCAGTTTTCCTCCACTCTGAGAGGAGGAAAACTGGAAATTGCAGCTTTACCGCCGCTCTCGTCGGCGGTAAAGTGGACCTTCCAGTTTTCCTCCGCGCTGAGAGGAGGAAAACTGGCAATTGCAGCTTTACCGCCGCTCCCATCGGCGGTAAAGTCGGTTTTCCAGTTTTCCTCCGCTCTAAGAGGAGGAAAACTGGAAATTGCACTTATGCTGCGGGTACATGTCTCGGAAATCATTCAATCCGATTTTTTAATCCTCTTTTCCCTTCTTTTGCTTGTTGTTGGGCCATGGGCCGGGGCGTAGTTCCACAAAATGAAGGATGGACATGTGTGAATAACAATTGGGTGAAATAATTTCAAATCACGACAAAACCACAATAAGTCGAATGTCTCTCGTAATTGCCCTTCACTTTACTTGACAAGCGAAGTGAGCTAACCAGAACCGTTACCTTAAAAAACCAGAGATCCCGGTATCTACGATTGAGAATATAAGTGAGACCGGCAAAATCTTCATTTCAACATGACAACCAGAAAGAAAACATCCTACACTCGCAAGCATTCCCTAGTAGTCGATACATCGCTGCTTTTCTGTGCATGTGAACAACTATGGGGTGTTCTGCTGCGGTCCAAAGCTGTTATCGAGCTTGGCTTGACCAGTTCCATCAGTCCTAGGGCCTGTTGTTCAGGACCTGAGAATTTCCAAATCTAAGCTTGTAAAAAAAAAAAAAAAAATAGGGTTTAGATGTTGATTGCAAGATTACAAAATCAATTGTGTCATTGCCTCAGAGTAGAAATGTGATAACGCTCAATGCTTTTAAAATTTCTCCCATACAAGTGTTCTCTTACGTGGCCCCTAAGTTTGCATGGAATGGAATTTTTAAGAACCTATTATCAAGTGAATCACACCGATGATCGTTAAAGAGTACGAGTGATGCAAGATTTAAGGATGGAGCCGTAGACAGGGGCAAATCGCTTTAATAGAGTGATATCTCGGATTTTATTGTTTCATTATGGGGATGGTATTTGATAACCATTTATATATTTCTACTTCTATTTCCGGGCCAGTATATATATTCAAAAGCCTAGAAATTCAATTGGGCATCTGTCAATTGCCGAAGTCGGCCTGTGAGATTTTTTCCTCTCCATTCACATCATATGGGAGTTCACTAGATGTGGGCTGCGGGAAAAAACGGAACTACTGATTCTTTCAATTTGTTTTATGTTAATTGGAAATTGAAAGGTCTCACCGCTCTATTCGGACACACACGCAGCTTTACCGCCGCTTGCATCGGCGGTAAACTGGCGTTTTCAAGTTTTCCTCCACTCTGAGAGGAGGAAAACTGCAAATTGCAGCTTTACCGCCGCTCTCGTCGGCGGTAAAGTGGACCTTCCAGTTTTCCTCCGCTCTGAGAGGAGGAAAACTGGCAATTGCAGCTTTACCGCCGCTCCCATCGGCGGTAAAGTCGGTTTTCCAGTTTTCCTCCGCTCTGAGAGGAGGAAAACTGGAAATTGCACTTATGCTGCGGGTACATGTCTCGGAAATCATTCAATCCGATTTTTTAATCCTCTTTTCCCTTCTTTTGCTTGTTGTTGGGCCATGGGCCGGGGCGTAGTTCCACAAAATGAAGGATGGACATGTGTGAATAACAATTGGGTGAAATAATTTCAAATCACGACAAAACCACAATAAGTCGAATGTCTCTCGTAATTGCCCTTCACTTTACTTAACAAGCGAAGTAAGCTAACCAGAACCGTTACCTTAAAAAACCAGAGATCCCGGTATCTACGATTGAGAATATAAGTGAGACCGGCAAAATCTTCATTTCAACATGACAACCAGAAAGAAAACATCCTACACTCGCAAGCATTCCCTAGTAGTCGATACATCGCTGCTTTTCTGTGCATGTGAACAACTATGGGGTGTTCTGCTGCGGTCCAAAGCTGTTATCGAGCTTGGCTTGACCAGTTCCATCAGTCCTAGGGCCTGTTGTTCAGGTCCTGAGAATTTCCAAATCTAAGCTTGTAAAAAAAAAAAAAAAATTAGGGTTTAGATGTTGATTGCAAGATTACAAAATCAATTGTGTCATTGCGTCAGAGTAGAAATGTGATAACGCTCAATGCTTTTAAAATTTCTCCCATACAAGTGTTCTCTTGCGTGGCCCCTAAGTTTGCATGGAATGGAATTTTTAAGAACCTATTATCAAGTGAATCACACCGATGATCGTTAAAGAGTACGAGTGATGCAAGATTTAAGGATGGAGCAGTAGACAGGGGCAAATCGCTTTAATAGAGTGATATCTCGGATTTTATTGTTTCATTATGGGGATGTTATTTGATGAACATTTATATATTTCTACTTCTATTTCCGGGCCAGTATATATATTGAAAAGCCTAGAAATTCAATTGGGCATTTGTCAATTGCCGAAGTCGGCCTGTGAGATTTTTTCCTCTCCATTCACATCATATGGGAGTTCACTAGATGTGGGCTGCGGGAAAAAACTGAACTACTGATTCTTTCAATTTGTTTTATGTTAATTGGAAATTGAAAGGTCTTGCGGCTCTATTCGGACACACACGCAGCTTTACCGCCGCTTGCATCGGCGGTAAACTGGCGTTTTCCAGTTTTCCTCCACTCTGAGAGGAGGAAAACTGCAAATTGCAGCTTTACCGCCGCTCTCGTCGGCGGTAAAGTGGACCTTCCAGTTTTCCTCCGCGCTGAGAGGAGGAAAACTGGCAATTGCAGCTTTACCGCCGCTCCCATCGGCGGTAAAGTCGGTTTTCCAGTTTTCCTCCGCTCTGAGAGGAGGAAAACTGGAAATTGCACTTATGCTGCGGGTACATGTCTCGGAAATCATTCAATCCGATTTTTTAATCCTCTTTTCCCTTCTTTTGCTTGTTGTTGGGCCATGGGCCGGGGCGTAGTTCCACAAAATGAAGGATGGACATGTGTGAATAACAATTGGGTGAAATAATTTCAAATCACGACAAAACCACAATAAGTCGAATGTCTCTCGTAATTGCCCTTCACTTTACTTAACAAGCGAAGTGAGCTAACCAGAACCGTTACCTTAAAAAACCAGAGATCCCGGTATCTACGATTGAGAATATAAGTGAGACCGGCAAAATCTTCATTTCAACATGACAACCAGAAAGAAAACATCCTACACTCGCAAGCATTCCCTAGTAGTCGATACATCGCTGCTTTTCTGTGCATGTGAACAACTATGGGGTGTTCTGCTGCGGTCCAAAGCTGTTATCGAGCATGGCTTGACCAGTTCCATCAGTCCTAGGGCCTGTTGTTCAGGTCCTGAGAATTTCCAAATCTAAGCTTGTAAAAAAAAAAAAAAAAAATAGGGTTTAGATATTGATTGCAAGATTACAAAATCAATTGTGTCATTGCCTCAGAGTAGAAATGTGATAACGCTGAATGCTTTTAAAATTTCTCCCATACAAGTGTTCTCTTGCGTGGCCCCTAAGTTTGCATGGAATGGAATTTTTAAGAACCTATTATCAAGTGAATCACACCGATGATCGTTAAAGAGTACGAGTGATGCAAGATTTAAGGATGGAGCTGTAGACAGGGGCAAATCGCTTTAATAGAGTGATATCTCGGATTTTATTGTTTCATTATGGGGATGTTATTTGATGACCATTTATATATTTCTACTTCTATTTCCGGGCCAGTATATATATTCAAAAGCCTAGAAATTCAATTGGGCATTTGTCAATTGCCGAAGTCGGCCTGTGAGATTGTTTCCTCTCCATTCACATCATATGGGAGTTCACTAGATGTGGGCTGCGGGAAAAAACGGAACTACTGATTCTTTCAATTTGTTTTATGTTAAATGGAAATTGAAAGGTCTCACGGCTCTATTCGGACACACACGCAGCTTTACCGCCGCTTGCATCGGCGGTAAACTGGCGTTTTCCAGTTTTCCTCCACTCTGAGAGGAGGAAAACTGGAAATTGCAGCTTTACCGCCGCTCTCGTCGGCGGTAAAGTGGACCTTTCAGTTTTCCTCCGCTCTGAGAGGAGGAAAGCTGGCAATTGCAGCTTTACCGCCGCTCCCATCGGCGGTAAAGTCGTTTCCTCCGCTCTGAGAGGAGGAAAACTGGAAATTGCACTTATGCTGCGGGTACATGTCTCGGAAATCATTCAATCCGATTTTTTAATCCTCTTTTCCCTTCTTTTGCTTGTTGTTGGGCCATGGGCCGGGGCGTAGTTCCACAAAATGAAGGATGGACATGTGTGAATAACAATTGGGTGAAATAATTTCAAATCACGACAAAACCACAATAAGTCGAATGTCTCTCGTAATTGCCCTTCACTTTACTTAACAAGCGAAGTAAGCTAACCAGAACCGTTACCTTAAAAAACCAGAGATCCCGGTATCTACATTTGAGAATATAAGTGAGACCGGCAAAATCTTCATTTCAACATGACAACCAGAAAGAAAACATCCTACACTCGCAAGCATTCCCTAGTAGTCGATACATCGCTGCTTTTCTGTGGATGTGAACAACTATGGGGTGTTCTGCTGCGGTCCAAAGCTGTTATCGAGCTTGGCTTGACCAGTTCCATCAGTCCTAGGGCCTGTTGTTCTGGACCTGAGAATTTCCAAATCTAAGCTTGTAAAAAAAAAAAAAAAATAGGGTTTAGATGTTGATTGCAAGATTACAAAATCAATTGTGTCATTGCCTCAGAGTAGAAATGTGATAACGCTCAATGCTTTTAAAATTTCTCCCATACAAGTGTTCTCTTACGTGGCCCCTAAGTTTGCATGGAATGGAATTTTTAAGAACCTATTATCAAGTGAATCACACCGATGATCGTTAAAGAGTACGAGTGATGCAAGATTTAAGGATGGAGCCGTAGACAGGGGCAAATCGCTTTAATAGAGTGATATCTCGGATTTTATTGTTTCATTATGGGGATGTTATTTGATAACCATTTATATATTTCTACTTCTATTTCCGGGCCAGTATATATATTCAAAAGCCTAGAAATTCAATTGGGCATCTGTCAATTGCCGAAGTCGGCCTGTGAGATTTTTTCCTCTCCATTCACATCATATGGGAGTTCACTAGATGTGGGCTGCGGGAAAAAACGGAACTACTGATTCTTTCAATTTGTTTTATGTTAATTGGAAATTGAAAGGTCTCACGACTCTATTCGGACACACACGCAGCTTTACCGCCGCTTGCATCGGCGGTAAACTGGCGTTTTCCAGTTTTCCTCCACTCTGAGAGGAGGAAAACTGCAAATTGCAGCTTTACCGCCGCTCTCGTCGGCGGTAAAGTGGACCTTCCAGTTTTCCTCCGCTCTGAGAGGAGGAAAACTGGCAATTGCAGCTTTACCGCCGCTCCCATCGGCGGTAAAGTCGGTTTTCCAGTTTTCCTCCGCTTTGAGAGGAGGAAAACTGGAAATTGCACTTATGCTGCGGGTACATGTCTCGGAAATCATTCAATCCGATTTTTTAATCCTCTTTTCCCTTCTTTTGCTTGTTGCTGGGCCATGGGCCGGGGCGTAGTTCCACAAAATGAAGGATGGACATGTGTGAATAACAATTGGGTGAAATAATTTCAAATCTAGACAAAACCACAATAAGTCGAATGTCTCTCGTAATTGCCCTTCACTTTACTTAACAAGCGAAGTAAGCTAACCAGAACCGTTACCTTAAAAAACCAGAGATCCCGGTATCTACGATTGAGAATATAAGTGAGACCGGCAAAATCTTCATTTCAACATGACAACCAGAAAGAAAACATCCTACACTCGCAAGCATTCCCTAGTAGTCGATACATCGCTGCTTTTCTGTGCATGTGAACAACTATGGGGTGTTCTGCTGCGGTCCAAAGCTGTTATCGAGCTTGGCTTGACCAGTTCCATCAGTCCTAGGGCCTGTTGTTCAGGTCCTGAGAATTTCCAAATCTAAGCTTGTAAAAAAAAATAAAAAAATAGGGTTTAGAAGTTGATTGCAAGATTACAAAATCAATTGTGTCATTGCGTCAGAGTAGAAATGTGATAACGCTCAATGCTTTTAAAATTTCTCCCATACAAGTGTTCTCTTGCGTGGCCCCTAAGTTTGCATGGAATGGAATTTTTAAGAACCTATTATCAAGTGAATCACACTGATGATCGTTAAAGAGTATGAGTGATGCAAGATTTAAGGATGGAGCCGTAGACAGGGGCAAATCGCTTTAATAGAGTGATATCTCGGATTTTATTGTTTCATTATGGGGATGTTATTTGATGACCATTTATATATTTCTACTTCTATTTCCGAGCCAGTATATATATTGAAAAGCCTAGAAATTCAATTGGGCATTTGTCAATTGCCGAAGTCGGCCTGTGAGATTTTTTCCTCTCCATTCACATCATATGGGAGTTCACTAGATGTGGGCTGCGGGAAAAAACGGAACTACTGATTCTTTCAATTTGTTTTATGTTAATTGGAAATTGAAAGGTCTTGCGGCTCTATTCGGACACACACGCAGCTTTACCGCCGCTTGCATCGGCGGTAAACTGGCGTTTTCCAGTTTTCCTCCACTCTGAGAGGAGGAAAACTGGAAATTGCAGCTTTACCGCCGCTCTCGTCGGCGGTAAAGTGGACCTTCCAGTTTTCCTTCGCGCTGAGAGGAGGAAAACTGGCAATTGCAGCTTTACCGCCGCTCCCATCGGCGGTAAAGTCGGTTTTCCAGTTTTCCTCCGCTCTGAGAGGAGGAAAACTGGAAATTGCACTTATGCTGCGGGTACATGTCTCGGAAATCATTCAATCCGATTTTTTAATCCTCTTTTCCCTTCTTTTGCTTGTTGTTGGGCCATGGGCCGGGGCGTAGTTCCACAAAATGAAGGATGGACATGTGTGAATAACAATTGGGTGAAATAATTTCAAATCACGACAAAACCACAATAAGTCGAATGTCTCTCGTAATTGCCCTTCACTTTACTTAACAAGCGAAGTGAGCTAACCAGAACCGTTACCTTAAAAAACCAGAGATCCCGGTATCTACGATTGAGAATATAAGTGAGACCGGCAAAATCTTCATTTCAACATGACAACCAGAAAGAAAACATCCTACACTCGCAAGCATTCCCTAGTAGTCGATACATCGCTGCTTTTCTGTGCATGTGAACAACTATGGGGTGTTCTGCTGCGGTCCAAAGCTGTTATCGAGCATGGCTTGACCAGTTCCATCAGTCCTAGGGCCTGTTGTTCAGGTCCTGAGAATTTCCAAATCTAAGCTTGTAAAAAAAAATAAAAATAAATAGGGTTTAGATATTGATTGCAAGATTACAAAATCAATTGTGTCATTGCCTCAGAGTAGAAATGTGATAACGCTGAATGCTTTTAAAATTTCTCCCATACAAGTGTTCTCTTGCGTGGCCCCTTAGTTTGCATGGAATGGAATTTTTAAGAACCTATTATCAAGTGAATCACACCGATGATCGTTAAAGAGTACGAGTGATGCAAGATTTAAGGATGGAGCTGTAGACAGGGGCAAATCGCTTTAATAGAGTGATATCTCGGATTTTATTGTTTCAATATGGGGATGTTATTTGATGACCATTTATATATTTCTACTTCTATTTCCGGGCCAGTATATATATTCAAAAGCCTAGAAATTCAATTGGGCATTTGTCAATTGCCGAAGTCGGCCTGTGAGATTGTTTCCTCTCCATTCACATCATATGGGAGTTCACTAGATGTGGGCTGCGGGAAAAAACGGAACTACTGATTCTTTCAATTTGTTTTATGTTAAATGGAAATTGAAAGGTCTCACGGCTCTATTCGGACACACACGCAGCTTTACCGCCGCTTGCATCGGCGGTAAACTGGCGTTTTCCAGTTTTCCTCCACTCTGAGAGGAGGAAAACTGGAAATTGCAGCTTTACCGCCGCTCTCGTCGGCGGTAAAGTGGACCTTCCAGTTTTCCTCCGCTCTGAGAGGAGGAAAGCTGGCAATTGCAGCTTTACCGCCGCTCCCATCGGCGGTAAAGTCGTTTCCTCCGCTCTGAGAGGAGGAAAACTGGAAATTGCACTTATGCTGCGGGTACATGTCTCGGAAATCATTCAATCCGATTTTTTAATCCTCTTTTCCCTTCTTTTGCTTGTTGTTGGGCCATGGGCCGGGGCGTAGTTCCACAAAATGAAGGATGGACATGTGTGAATAACAATTGGGTGAAATAATTTCAAATCACGACAAAACCACAATAAGTCGAATGTCTCTCGTAATTGCCCTTCACTTTACTTAACAAGCGAAGTAAGCTAACCAGAACCGTTACCTTAAAAAACCAGAGATCCCGGTATCTACATTTGAGAATATAAGTGAGACCGGCAAAATCTTCATTTCAACATGACAACCAGAAAGAAAACATCCTACACTCGCAAGCATTCCCTAGTAGTCGATACATCGCTGCTTTTCTGTGCATGTGAACAACTATGGGGTGTTCTGCTGCGGTCCAAAGCTGTTATCGAGCTTGGCTTGACCAGTTCCATCAGTCCTAGGGCCTGTTGTTCAGGACCTGAGAATTTCCAAATCTAAGCTTGTAAAAAAAAAAAAAAAATAGGGTTTAGATGTTGATTGCAAGATTACAAAATCAATTGTGTCATTGCCTCAGAGTAGAAATGTGATAACGCTCAATGCTTTTAAAATTTCTCCCATACAAGTGTTCTCTTACGTGGCCCCTAAGTTTGCATGGAATGGAATTTTTAAGAACCTATTATCAAGTGAATCACACCGATGATCGTTAAAGAGTACGAGTGATGCAAGATTTAAGGATGGAGCCGTAGACAGGGGCAAATCGCTTTAATAGAGTGATATCTCGGATTTTATTGTTTCATTATGGGGATGTTATTTGATAACCATTTATATATTTCTACTTCTATTTCCGGGCCAGTATATATATTCAAAAGCCTAGAAATTCAATTGGGCATCTGTCAATTGCCGAAGTCGGCCTGTGAGATTTTTTCCTCTCCATTCACATCATATGGGAGTTCACTAGATGTGGGCTGCGGGAAAAAACGGAACTACTGATTCTTTCAATTTGTTTTATGTTAATTGGAAATTGAAAGGTCTCACGGCTCTATTCGGACACAGACGCAGCTTTACCGCCGCTTGCATCGGCGGTAAACTGGCGTTTTTCAGTTTTCCTACACTCTGAGAGGAGGAAAACTGCAAATTGCAGCTTTACCGCCGCTCTCGTCGGCGGTAAAGTGGACCTTCCAGTTTTCCTCCGCTCTGAGAGGAGGAAAACTGGCAATTGCAGCTTTACCGCCGCTCCCATCGGCGGTAAAGTCGGTTTTCCAGTTTTCCTCCGCTCTGAGAGGAGGAAAACTGGAAATTGCACTTATGCTGCGGGTACATGTCTCGGAAATCATTCAATCCGATTTTTTAATCCTCTTTTCCCTTCTTTTGCTTGTTGCTGGGCCATGGGCCGGGGCGTAGTTCCACAAAATGAAGGATGGACATGTGTGAATAACAATTGGGTGAAATAATTTCAAATCTAGACAAAACCACAATAAGTCGAATGTCTCTCGTAATTGCCCTTCACTTTACTTAACAAGCGAAGTAAGCTAACCAGAACCGTTACCTTAAAAAACCAGAGATCCCGGTATCTACGATTGAGAATATAAGTGAGACCGGCAAAATCTTCATTTCAACATGACAACCAGAAAGAAAACATCCTACACTCGCAAGCATTCCCTAGTAGTCGATACATCGCTGCTTTTCTGTGCATGTGAACAACTATGGGGTGTTCTGCTGCGGTCCAAAGCTGTTATCGAGCATGGCTTGACCAGTTCCATCAGTCCTAGGGCCTGTTGTTCAGGTCCTGAGAATTTCCAAATCTAAGCTTGTAAAAAAAAAAAAAAAAAATAGGGTTTAGATATTGATTGCAAGATTACAAAATCAATTGTGTCATTGCCTCAGAGTAGAAATGTGATAACGCTGAATGCTTTTAAAATTTCTCCCATACAAGTGTTCTCTTGCGTGGCCCCTAAGTTTGCATGGAATGGAATTTTTAAGAACCTATTATCAAGTGAATCACACCGATGATCGTTAAAGAGTACGAGTGATGCAAGATTTAAGGATGGAGCTGTAGACAGGGGCAAATCGCTTTAATAGAGTGATATCTCGGATTTTATTGTTTCATTATGGGGATGTTATTTGATGACCATTTATATATTTCTACTTCTATTTCCGGGCCTGTATATATATTCAAAAGCCTAGAAATTCAATTGGGCATTTGTCAATTGCCGAAGTCGGCCTGTGAGATTGTTTCCTCTCCATTCACATCATATGGGAGTTCACTAGATGTGGGCTGCGGGAAAAAACGGAACTACTGATTCTTTCAATTTGTTTTATGTTAAATGGAAATTGAAAGGTCTCACGGCTCTATTCGGACACACACGCAGCTTTACCGCCGCTTGCATCGGCGGTAAACTGGCGTTTTCCAGTTTTCCTCCACTCTGAGAGGAGGAAAACTGGAAATTGCAGCTTTACCGCCGCTCTCGTCGGCGGTAAAGTGGACCTTCCAGTTTTCCTCCGCTCCGAGAGGAGGAAAGCTGGCAATTGCAGCTTTACCGCCGCTCCCATCGGCGGTAAAGTCGTTTCCTCCGCTCTGAGAGGAGGAAAACTGGAAATTGCACTTATGCTGCGGGTACATGTCTCGGAAATCATTCAATCCGATTTTTTAATCCTCTTTTCCCTTCTTTTGCTTGTTGTTGGGCCATGGGCCGGGGCGTAGTTCCACAAAATGAAGGATGGACATGTGTGAATAACAATTGGGTGAAATAATTTCAAATCACGACAAAACCACAATAAGTCGAATGTCTCTCGTAATTGCCCTTCACTTTACTTAACAAGCGAAGTAAGCTAACCAGAACCGTTACCTTAAAAAACCAGAGATCCCGGTATCTACATTTGAGAATATAAGTGAGACCGGCAAAATCTTCATTTCAACATGACAACCAGAAAGAAAACATCCTACACTCGCAAGCATTCCCTAGTAGTCGATACATCGCTGCTTTTCTGTGCATGTGAACAACTATGGGGTGTTCTGCTGCGGTCCAAAGCTGTTATCGAGCTTGGCTTGACCAGTTCCATCAGTCCTAGGGCCTGTTGTTCAGGTCCTGAGAATTTCCAAATCTAAGCTTGTAAAAAAAAAAAAAAAAAAAATAGGGTTTAGATGTTGATTGCAAGATTAAAAAATCAATTGTGTCATTGCCTCAGAGTAGAATTGTGATAACGCTCAATGCTTTTAAAATTTCTCCCATACAAGTGTTCTCTTGCGTGGCCCCTAAGTTTACGTGGAATGGAATTTTTAAGAACCTATTATCAAGTGAATCACACCGATGATCGTTAAAGAGTACGAGTGATGCAAGATTTAAGCATGGAGCTGTAGACAGGGGCAAATCGCTTTAATAGAGTGATATCTCGGATTTTATTGTTTCATTATGGGGATGTTATTTGATGACCATTTATATATTTCTACTTCTGTTTCCGGGCCAGTATATATATTCAAAAGCCTAGAAATTCAATTGGGCATTTGTCAATTGCCGAAGTCGGCCTGTGAGATTTTTTCCTCTCCATTCACATCATATGGGAGTTCACTAGATGTGGGCTGCGGGAAAAAACGGAACAACTGATTCTTTCAATTTGTTTTATGTTAATTGGAAATTGAAAGGTCTCACTGCTCTATTCGGACACACACGCAGCTTTACCGCCGCTTGCATCGGCGGTAAACTTGCGTTTTCCAGTTTTCCTCCACTCTGAGAGGAGGAAAACTGGAAATTGCAGCTTTACCGCCGCTCTCGTCGGCGGTAAAGTGGACCTTCCAGATTTCCTCCGCTCTGAGAGGAGGAAAACTGGCAATTGCAGCTTTACCGCCGCTCCCATCGGCCGTAAAGTAGGTTTTCCAGTTTATCTCCGCTCTGAGAGGAGGAAAACTGGAAATTGCACTTATGCTGCGGGTCCATGTCTCGGAAATCATTCAATCCGATTTTTTAATCCTCTTTTCCCTTCTTTTGCTTGTTGTTGGGCCATGGGCCGGGGCGTAGTTCCACAAAATGAAGGATGGACATGTGTGAATAACAATTGGGTGAAATAATTTCAAATCACGACAAAACCACAATATGTCGAATGTCTCTCGTAATTGCCCTTCACTTTACTTAACAAGCGAAGTAAGCAAGCCAGAACCGTTACCTTAAAAAACCAGAGATCCCGGTATCTACGATTGAGAATATAAGTGAGACCGGCAAAATCTTCATTTCAACATGACAACCAGAAAGAAAACATCCTACACTCGCAAGCATTCCCTAGTAGTCGATACATCGCTGCTTTTCTGTGCATGTGAACAACTATGGGGTGTTCTGCTGCGGTCCAAAGCTGTTATCGAGCTTGGCTTGACCAGTTCCATCAGTCCTAGGGCCTGTTGTTCAGGTCCTGAGAATTTCCAAATCTAAGCTTGTAAAAAAAAAAAAAAAAAAAATAGGGTTTAGATGTTGATTGCAAGATTAAAAAATCAATTGTGTCATTGCCTCAGAGTAGAAATGTGATAACGCTCAATGCTTTTAAAATTTCTCCCATACAAGTGTTCTCTTGCGTGGCCCCTAAGTTTGCGTGGAATGGAATTTTTAAGAACCTATTATCAAGTGAATCACACCGATGATCGTTAAAGAGTACGAGTGATGCAAGATTTAAGGATGGAGCTGTAGACAGGGGCAAATCGCTTTAATAGAGTGATATCTCGGATTTTATTGTTTCATTATGGGGATGTTATTTGATGACCATTTATATATTTCTACTTCTGTTTCCGGGCCAGTATATATATTCAAAAGCCTAGAAATTCAATTGGGCATTTGTCAATTGCCGAAGTCGGCCTGTGAGATTTTTTCCTCTCCATTCACATCATATGGGAGTTCACTAGATGTGGGCTGCGGGAAAAAACGGAACTACTGATTCTTTCAATTTGTTTTATGTTAATTGGAAATTGAAAGGTCTCACGGCTCTATTCGGACACACACGCAGCTTTACCGCCGCTTGCATCGGCGGTAAACTTGCGTTTTCCAGTTTTCCTCCACTCTGAGAGGAGGAAAACTGGAAATTGCAGCTTTACCGCCGCTCACGTCGGTGGTAAAGTGGACCTTCCAGTTTTCCTCCGCTCTGAGAGGAGGAAAACTGGCAATTGCAGCTTTACCGCCGCTCCCATCGGCCGTAAAGTCGGTTCCTCCGCTCTGAGAGGAGGAAAACTGAAAATTGCACTTATGCTGCGGGTACATGTCTCGGAAATCATTCAATCCGATTTTTTAATCCTCTTTTCCCTTCTTTTGCTTGTTGTTGGGCCATGGGCCGGGGCGTAGTTCCACAAAATGAAGGATGGACATGTGTGAATAACAATTGGGTGAAATAATTTCAAATCACGACAAAACCACAATAAGTCGAATGTCTCTCGTAATTGCCCTTCACTTTACTTAACAAGCGAAGTAAGCTAGCCAGAACCGTTACCTTAAAAAACCAGAGATCCCGGTATCTACGATTGAGAATATAAGTGAGACCGACAAAATCTTCATTTCAACATGACAACCAGAAAGAAAACATCCTACACTCGCAAGCATTCCCTAGTAGTCGATACATCGCTGCTTTTCTGTGCATGTGAACAACTATGGGGTGTTCTGCTGCGGTCCAAAGCTGTTATCGAGCTTGGCTTGACCAGTTCCATCAGTCCTAGGGCCTGTTGTTCAGGTCCTGAGAATTTCCAAATCTAAGCTTGTAAAAAAAAAAAAAAAAAATAGGGTTTAGATGTTGATTGCAAGATTACAAAATCAATTGTGTCATTGCCTCAGAGTAGAAATGTGATAACGCTCAATGCTTTTAAAATTTCTCCCATACAAGTGTTCTCTTGCGTGGCCCCTAAGTTTGCATGGAATGGAATTTTTAAGAACCTATTATCAAGTGAATCACACCGATGATGGTTAAAGAGTACGAGTGATGCAAGATTTAAGGATGGAGCTGTAGACAGGGGCAAATCGCTTTAATAGAGTGATATCTCGGATTTTATTGTTTCATTATGGGGATGTTATTTGATGACCATTTATATATTTCTACTTCTATTTCCGGGCCAGTATATATATTCAAAAGCCTAGAAATTCAATTGGGCATTTGTCAATTGCCGAAGTCGGCCTGTGAGATTTTTTCCTCTCCATTCACATCATATGGGAGTTCACTAGATGTGGGCTGCGGGAAAAAACAGAACTACTGATTCTTTCAATTTGTTTTATGTTAATTGGAAATTGAAAGGTCTTGCGGCTCTATTCGGACACACACGCAGCTTTACCGCCGCTTGCATCGGCGGTAAACTGGCGTTTTCCAGTTTTCCTCCACTCTGAGAGGAGGAAAACTGGAAATTGCAGCTTTACCGCCGCTCTCGTCGGCGGTAAAGTGGACCTTCCAGTTTTCCTCCGCTCTGAGAGGAGGAAATTTGGCAATTGCAGCTTTACCGCCGCTCCCATCGGCGGTAAAGTCGGTTTTCCAGTTTTCCTCCGCTCTGAGAGGAGGAAAACTGGAAATTGCACTTATGCTGCGGGTACATGTCTCGGAAATCATTCAATCCGATTTTTTAATCCTCTTTTCCCTTCTTTTGCTTGTTGTTGGGCCATGGGCCGGGGCGTAGTTCCACAAAATGAAGGATGGTCATGTGTGAATAACAATTGGGTGAAATAATTTCAAATCACGACAAAACCACAATAAGTCGAATGTCTCTCGTAATTGCCCTTCACTTTACTTAACAAGCGAAGTAAGCTATACAGAACCGTTACCTTAAAAAACCAGAGATCCCGGTATCTACGATTGAGAATATAAGTGAGACCGGCAAAATCTTCATTTCAACATGACAACCAGAAAGAAAACATCCTACACTCGCAAGCATTCCCTAGTAGTCGATACATCGCTGCTTTTTTGTGCATGTGAACAACTATGGGGTGTTCTGCTGCGGTCCAAAGCTGTTATCGAGCTTGGCTTGACCAGTTCCATCAGTCCTAGGGCCTGTTGTTCAGGTCCTGAGAATTTCCAAATCTAAGCTAGTAAAAAAAAAAAAAAAAAAATAGGGTTTCGATATTGATTGCAAGATTACAAAATCAATTGTGTCATTGCCTCAGAGTAGAAATGTGATAACGCTCAATGCTTTTAAAATTTCTCCCATACAAGTGTTCTCTTGCGTGGCCCCTAAGTTTGCATGGAATGGAATTTTTAAGAACCTATTATCAAGTGAATCACACCGATGATTGTTAAAGAGTACGAGTGATGCAAGATTTAAGGATGGAGCTGTAGACAGGGGCAAATCGCTTTAATAGAGTGATATCTCGGATTTTATTGTTTCATTATGGGGATGTTATTTGATGACCATTTATATATTTCTACTTCTATTTCCGGGCCAGTATATATATTCAAAAGCCTAGAAATTCAATTGGGCATTTGTCAATTGCCGAAGTCGGCCTGTGAGATTTTTTCCTCTCCATTCACATCATATGGGAGTTCACTAGATGTGGGCTGCGGGAAAAAACGGAACTACTGATTCTTTCAATTTGTTTTATGTTAATTGGAAATTGAAAGGTCTCACGGCTCTATTCGCACACACACGCAGCTTTACCGCCGCTTGCATCGGCGGTAAACTGGCGTTTTCCAGTTTTCCTCCACTCTGAGAGGAGGAAAACTGGAAATTGCAGCTTTACCGCCGCTCTCGTCGGCGGTAAAGTGGACCTTCCAGTTTTCCTCCGCTCTGAGAGGAGGGAAACTGGCAATTGCAGCTTTACCGCCGCTCCCATCGGCGGTAAAGTCGGTTTTCCAGTTTTCCTCCGCTCTGAGAGGAGGAAAACTGGAAATTGCACTTATGCTGCGGGTACATGTCTCGGAAATCATTCAATCCGATTTTTTAATCCTCTTTTCCCTTCTTTTGCTTGTTGTTGGGCCATGGGCCGGGGCGTAGTTCCACAAAATGAAGGATGGACATGTGTGAATAACAATTGGGTGAAATAATTTCAAATCACGACAAAAGCACAATAAGTCGAATGTCTCTCGTAATTGCCCTTCAATTTACTTAACAAGCGAAGTAAGCTAACCAGAACCATTACCTTAAAAAACCAGAGATCCCAGTATCTACGATTGAGAATATAAGTGAGACCGGCAAAATCTTCATTTCAACATGACAACCAGAAAGAAAACATCCTACACTCGCAAGCATTCCCTAGTAGTCGATACATCGCTGCTTTTCTGTGCATGTGAACAACTATGGGGTGTTCTGCTGCGGTCCAAAGCTGTTATCGAGCTTGGCTTGACCAGTTCCATCAGTCCTAGGGCCTGTTGTTCAGGTTCTGAGAATTTCCAAATCTAAGCTTGTAAAAAAATAAAAATAAAAATAGGGTTTAGATGTTGATTGTTAGATTACAAAATCAATTGTGTCATTGCCTCAGAGTAGAAATGTGATAACGCTCAATGCTTTTAAAATTTCTCCCATACAAGTGTTCTCTTGCGTGGCCCCTAAGTTTGCATGGAATGGAATTTTTAAGAACCTATTATCAAGTGAATCACACCGATGATTGTTAAAGAGTACGAGTGATGCAAGATTTAAGGATGGAGCTGTAGATAGGGGCAAATCGCTTTAATAGAGTGATATCTCGGATTTTATTGTTTCATTATGGGGATGTTATTTGATGACCATTTATATATTTCTACTTCTATTTCCGGGCCAGTATATATATTCAAAAGCCTAGAAATTCAATTGGGCATTTGTCAATTGCCGAAGTCGGCCTGTGAGATTTTTTCCTCTCCATTCACATCATATGGGAGTTCACTAGATGTGGGCTGCGGGAAAAAATGGAACTACTGATTCTTTCAATTTGTTTTATGTTAATTGGAAATTGAAAGGTCTCACGGCTCTATTCGGACACACACGCAGCTTTACCGCCGCTTGGATCGGCGGTAGACTTGCGTTTTCCAGTTTTCCTCCAGTCTGAGAGGAGGAAAACTGGAAATTGCAGCTTTACCGCCGCTCTCGTCGGCGGTAAAGTGGACCTTCCAGTTTTCCTCCGCTCTGAGAGGAGGGAAACTGGCAATTGCAGCTTTACCGCCGCTCCCATCGGCGGTAAAGTCGGTTTTCCAGTTTTCCTCCGCTCTGAGAGGAGGAAAACTGGAAATTGCACTTATGCTGCGGGTACATGTCTTGGAAATCATTCAATCCGATTTTTTAATCCTCTTTTCCCTTCTTTTGCTTGTTGTTGGGCCATGGGCCGGGGCGTAGTTCCACAAAATGAAGGATGGACATGTGTGAATAACAATTGGGTGAAATAATTTCAAATCACGACAAAACCACAATAAGTCGAATGTCTCTCGTAATTGCCCTTCACTTTACTTAACAAGCGAAGTAAGCTAAGCAGAACCGTTACCTTAAAAAACCAGAGATACCGGTATCTACGATTGAGAATATAAGTGAGACCGGCAAAATCTTCATTTCAACATGACAACCAGAAAGAAAACATCCTACACTCGCAAGCATTCCCTAGTAGTCGATACATCGCTGCTTTTCTGTGCATGTGAACAACTATGGGGTGTTCTGCTGCGGTCCAAAGCTGTTATCGAGCATGGCTTGACCAGTTCCATCAGTCCTAGGGCCTGTTGTTCAGGTCCTGAGAATTTCCAAATCTAAGCTTGTAAAAAAAAAAAAAAAAAAATAGGGTTTAGATATTGATTGCAAGATTACAAAATCAATTGTGTCATTGCCTCAGAGTAGAAATGTGATAACGCTCAATGCTTTTAAAATTTCTCCCATCCAAGTGTTCTCTTGCGTGGCCCCTAAGTTTGCGTGGAATGGAATTTTTAAGAACCTATTATCATGTGAATCACACCGATGATCGTTAAAGAGTACGAGTGATGCAAGATTTAAGGATGGAGCTGTAGACAGGGGCAAATCGCTTTAATAGAGTGATATCTCGGATTTTATTGTTTCATTATGGGGATGTTATTTGATGACCATTTATATATTTCTACTTCTATTTCCGGGCCAGTATATATATTCAAAAGCCTAGAAATTCAATTGGGCATTTGTCAATTGCCGAAGTCGGCCTGTGAGATTTTTTCCTCTCCATTCACATCATATGGGAGTTCACTAGCTGTGGGCTGCGGGAAAAAACGGAACTACTGATTCTTTCAATTTGTTTTATGTTAATTGGAGATTGAAAGGTCTCACGAATCTATTCGGACACACACGCAGCTTTACCGCCGCTTGCATCGGCGGTAAACTGGCGTTTTCCAGTCTTCCTCCACTCTGAGAGGAGGAAAACTGGAAATTGCAGCTTTACCGCCGCTCTCGTCGGCGGTAAAGTGGACCTTCCAGTTTTCCTCCGCTCTGAGAGGTGGAAAACTGGCAATTGCAGCTTTAACGCCGCTCCCGTCGGCGGTAAAGTCGGTTTTCAAGTTTTCCTCCGCTCTGAGAGGAGGAAAACTAGAAATTGCACTTATGCTGCGGGTACATGTCTCGGAAATCATTCAATCCGATTTTTTAATCCTCTTTTCCCTTCTTTTGCTTGTTGTTGGGCCATGGGCCGGGGCGTAGTTCCACAAAATGAAGGATGGACATGTGTGAATAACAATTGGGTGAAATAATTTCAAATCACGACAAAACCACAATAAGTCGAATGTCTCTCGTAATTGCCCTTCACTTTACTTAACAAGCGAAGTAAGCTAACCAGAACCGTTACCTTAAAAAACCAGAGATCCCGGTATCTTCGATTGAGAATATAAGTGAGACCCGCAAAATCTTCATTTCAACATGACAACCAGAAAGAAAACATCCTACACTCGCAAGCATTCCCTAGTAGTCGATACATCGCTGCTTTTCTGTGCATGTGAACAACTATAGGGTGTTCTGCTGCGGTCCAAAGCTGTTATCGTGCTTGGCTTGACCAGTTCCATCAGTCATAGGGCCTATTGTTCAGGTCCTGAGAATTTCCAAATCTAAGCTTGTAAAAAAAAAAAAAAAAAAATAGGGTTTAGATGTTGATTGCAAGATTACAAAATCAATTGTGTCATTGCCTCAGAGTAGAAATGTGATAGCGCTCAATGCTTTTAAAATTTCTCCCATACAAGTGTTCTCTTGCGTGGCCCCTAAGTTTGCATGGAATGGAATTTTTAAGAACCTATTATCAAGTGAATCACACCGATGATCGTTAAAGAGTACGAGTGATGCAAGATTTAAGGATGGAGCCGTAGACAGGGGCAAATCGCTTTAATAGAGTGATATCTCGTATTTTATTGTTTCATTATGGGGATGTTATTTGATTTCCATTTATATATTTCTACTTCTATTTCCGGGCCAGTATATATATTCAAAAGCCTAGAAATTCAATTGGGCATTTGTCAATTGCCGAAGTCGGCCTGTGAGATTTTTTCCTCTCCATTCACATCATATGGGAGTTCACTAGATGTGGGCTGCGGGAAAAAACGGAACTACTGATTCTTTCAATTTGTTTTATGTTAATTGGAAATTGAAAGGTCTCACGGCTCTATTCGGACACACACGCAGCTTTACCGCCGCTTGCATCGGCGGTAAACTGGCGTTTTCCAGTTTTCCTCCACTCTGGGAGGAGGAAAACTGGAAATTGCAGCTTTGCCGCCGCTCTCGTCGGCGGTAAAGTGGACCTTCCAGTTTTCCTCCGCTCTGAGAGGAGGAAAACTGGCAATTGCAGCTTTACCGCCGCTCCCGTCGGCAGTAAAGTCGGTTTTCCAGTTTTCCTCCGCTCTGAGAGGAGGAAAACTGGAAATTGCACTTATGCTGCGGGTACATGTCTCGGAAATCATTCAATCCGATTTTTTAATCCTCTTTTCCCTTCTTTTGCTTGTTGTTGGGCCATGGGCCGGGGCGTAGTTCCACAAAATGAAGGATGGACATGTGTGAATAACAATTGGGTGAAATAATTTCAAATCACGACAAAACCACAATAAGTCGAATGTCTCTCGTAATTGCCCTTCACTTTACTTAACAAGCGAAGTAAGCTAACCAGAACCGTTACCTTAAAAAACCAGAGATCCCGGTATCTACGATTGAGAATATAAGTGAGACCCGCAAAATCTTCATTTCAACATGACAACCAGAAAGAAAACATCCTACACTCGCAAGCATTCCCTAGTAGTCGATACATCGCTGCTTTTCTGTGCATTTGAACAACTATGGGGTGTTCTGCTGCGGTCCAAAGCTGTTATCGAGCTTGGCTTGACCAGTTCCATCAGTCCTAAGGCCTGTTGTTCAGGTCCTGAGAATTTCCAAATCTAAGCTTGTAAAAAAAAAATAAAAAAAAATAGGGTTTAGATGTTGATTGCAAGATTACAAAATCAATTGTGTCATTGCCTCAGAGTAGAAATGTGATAACGCTCAATGCTTTTAAAATTTCTCCCATACAAGTGTTCTCTTGCGTGGCCCCTAAGTTTGCATGGAATGTAATTTTTAAGAACCTATTATCAAGTGAATCACACCGATGATCGCTAAAGAGTACGAGTGATGCAAGATTTAAGGATGGAGCTGTAGACAGGGGCAGATCGCTTTAATAGAGTGATATCTCGGATTTTATTGTTTCATTATGGGGATGTTATTTGATTACCATTTATATATTTCTACTTCTCTTTCCGGGCCAGTATATATATTCAAAAGCCTAGAAATTCAATTGGGCATTTGTCAATTACCGAAGTCGGCCTGTGAGATTTTTTCCTCTCCATTCACATCATATGGGAGTTCACTAGGTGTGCGCTGCGGGAAAAAACGGAACTACTGATTCTTTCAATTTGTTTTATGTTAATTGGAAATTGAAAGGTCTCACGGCTCTATTCGGACACACACGCAGCTTTACCGCCGCTTGCATCGGCGGTAAACTGGCGTTTTCCAGTTTTCCTCCACTCTGAGAGGAGGAAAACTGGAAATTGCAGCTTTACCGCCGCTCTCGTCGGCGGTAAAGTGGACCTTGCAGTTTTCCTCCGCTCTGAGAGGAGGAAAACTGGCAATTGCAGCTTTACCGCCGCTCCCATCGGCGGTAAAGTCGGTTTTCCAGTTTTCCTCCGCCCTGAGAGGAGGAAAACTGGAAATTGCACTTATGCTGCGGGTACATGTCTCGGAAATCATTCAATCCGATTATTTAATCCTCTTTTCCCTTCTTTTGCTTGTTGTTGGGCCATGGGCCGGGGCGTAGTTCCACAAAATGAAGGATGGACATGTGTGAATAACAATTGGGTGAAATAATTTCAAATCACGACAAAACCACAATAAGTCGAATGTCTCTCGTAATTGCCCTTCACTTTACTTAACAAGCGAAGTAAGCTAAGCAGAACCGTTACCTTAAAAAACCAGAGATACCGGTATCTACGATTGAGAATATAAGTGAGACCGGCAAAATCTTCATTTCAACATGACAACCAGAAAGAAAACATCCTACACTCGCAAGCATTCCCTAGTAGTCGATACATCGCTGCTTTTCTGTGCATGTGAACAACTATGGGGTGTTCTGCTGCGGTCCAAAGCTGTTATCGAGCATGGCTTGACCAGTTCCATCAGTCCTAGGGCCTGTTGTTCAGGTCCTGAGAATTTCCAAATCTAAGCTTGTAAAAAAAAAAAAAAAAAAATAGGGTTTAGATATTGATTGCAAGATTACAAAATCAATTGTGTCATTGCCTCAGAGTAGAAATGTGATAACGCTCAATGCTTTTAAAATTTCTCCCATACAAGTGTTCTCTTGCGTGGCCCCTAAGTTTGCGTGGAATGGAATTTTTAAGAACCTATTATCAAGTGAATCACACCGATGATCGTTAAAGAGTACGAGTGATGCAAGATTTAAGGATGGAGCTGTAGACAGGGGCAAATCGCTTTAATAGAGTGATATCTCGGATTTTATTGTTTCATTATGGGGATGTTATTTGATGACCATTTATATATTTCTACTTCTATTTCCGGGCCAGTATATATATTCAAAAGCCTAGAAATTCAATTGGGCATTTGTAAATTGCCGAAGTCGGCCTGTGAGATTTTTTCCTCTCCATTCACATCATATGGGAGTTCACTAGCTGTGGGCTGCGGGAAAAAACGGAACTACTGATTCTTTCAATTTGTTTTATGTTAATTGGAGATTGAAAGGTCTCACGAATCTATTCGGACACACACGCAGCTTTACCGCCGCTTGCATCGGCGGTAAACTGGCGTTTTCCAGTCTTCCTCCACTCTGAGAGGAGGAAAACTGGAAATTGCAGCTTTACCGCCGCTCTCGTCGGCGGTAAAGTGGACCTTCCAGTTTTCCTCCGCTCTGAGAGGTGGAAAACTGGCAATTGCAGCTTTAACGCCGCTCCCGTCGGCGGTAAAGTCGGTTTTCAAGTTTTCCTCCGCTCTGAGAGGAGGAAAACTAGAAATTGCACTTATGCTGCGGGTACATGTCTCGGAAATCATTCAATCCGATTTTTTAATCCTCTTTTCCCTTCTTTTGCTTGTTGTTGGGCCATGGGCCGGGGCGTAGTTCCACAAAATGAAGGATGGACATGTGTGAATAACAATTGGGTGAAATAATTTCAAATCACGACAAAACCACAATAAGTCGAATGTCTCTCGTAATTGCCCTTCACTTTACTTAACAAGCGAAGTAAGCTAACCAGAACCGTTACCTTAAAAAACCAGAGATCCCGGTATCTTCGATTGAGAATATAAGTGAGACCCGCAAAATCTTCATTTCAACATGACAACCAGAAAGAAAACATCCTACACTCGCAAGCATTCCCTAGTAGTCGATACATCGCTGCTTTTCTGTGCATGTGAACAACTATAGGGTGTTCTGCTGCGGTCCAAAGCTGTTATCGTGCTTGGCTTGACCAGTTCCATCAGTCATAGGGCCTATTGTTCAGGTCCTGAGAATTTCCAAATCTAAGCTTCTAAAAAAAAAAAAAAAAAAATAGGGTTTAGATGTTGATTGCAAGATTACAAAATCAATTGTGTCATTGCCTCAGAGTAGAAATGTGATAGCGCTCAATGCTTTTAAAATTTCTCCCATACAAGTGTTCTCTTGCGTGGCCCCTAAGTTTGCATGGAATGGAATTTTTAAGAACCTATTATCAAGTGAATCACACCGATGATCGTTAAAGAGTACGAGTGATGCAAGATTTAAGGATGGAGCCGTAGACAGGGGCAAATCGCTTTAATAGAGTGATATCTCGGATTTTATTGTTTCATTATGGGGATGTTATTTGATTACCATTTATATATTTCTACTTCTATTTCCGGGCCAGTATATATATTCAAAAGCCTAGAAATTCAATTGGGCATTTGTCAATTGCCGAAGTCGGCCTGTGAGATTTTTTCCTCTCCATTCACATCATATGGGAGTTCACTAGATGTGGGCTGCGGGAAAAAACGGAACTACTGATTCTTTCAATTTGTTTTATGTTAATTGGAAATTGAAAGGTCTCACGGCTCTATTCGGACACACACGCAGCTTTACCGCCGCTTGCATCGGCGGTAAACTGGCGTTTTCCAGTTTTCCTCCACTCTGGGAGGAGGAAAACTGGAAATTGCAGCTTTGCCGCCGCTCTCGTCGGCGGTAAAGTGGACCTTCCAGTTTTCCTCCGCTCTGAGAGGAGGAAAACTGGCAATTGCAGCTTTACCGCCGCTCCCGTCGGCGGTAAAGTCGGTTTTCCAGTTTTCCTCCGCTCTGAGAGGAGGAAAACTGGAAATTGCACTTATGCTGCGGGTACATGTCTCGGAAATCATTCAATCCGATTTTTTAATCCTCTTTTCCCTTCTTTTGCTTGTTGTTGGGCCATGGGCCGGGGCGTAGTTCCACAAAATGAAGGATGGACATGTGTGAATAACAATTGGGTGAAATAATTTCAAATCACGACAAAACCACAATAAGTCGAATGTCTCTCGTAATTGCCCTTCACTTTACTTAACAAGCGAAGTAAGCTAACCAGAACCGTTACCTTAAAAAACCAGAGATCCCGGTATCTACGATTGAGAATATAAGTGAGACCCGCAAAATCTTCATTTCAACATGACAACCAGAAAGAAAACATCCTACACTCCCAAGCATTCCCTAGTAGTCGATACATCGCTGCTTTTCTGTGCATGTGAACAACTATGGGGTGTTCTGCTGCGGTCCAAAGCTGTTATCGTGCTTGGCTTGACCAGTTCCATCAGTCCTAGGGCCTGTTGTTTAGGTCCTGAGAATTTCCAAATCTAAGCTTGTAAAAAAAGAAAAAAAAAATAGGGTTTAGATGTTGATTGCAAAATTACAAAATCAATTGTGTCATTGCCTCAGAGTAGAAATGTGATAACGGTCAATGCTTTTAAAATTTCTCCCATACAAGTGTTCTCTTGCGTGGCCCCTAAGTTTGCATGGAATGGAATTTTTAAGAACCTATTATCAAGTGAATCACACCGATGATCGTTAAAGAGTACGAGTGATGCAAGATTTAAGGATGGAGCTGTAGACAGGGGCAGATCGCTTTAATAGTGTGATATCTCGGATTTTATTGTTTCATTATGGGGATGTTATTTGATTACCATTTATATATTTCTACTTCTATTTCCGGGCCAGTATATATATTCAAAAGCCTAGAAATTCAATTGGGCATTTGTCAATTGCCGAAGTCGGCCTGTGAGATTTTTTCCTCTCCATTCACATCATATGGGAGTTCACTAGGTGTGGGCTGCGGGAAAAAACGGAACTACTGATTCTTTCAATTTGTTTTATGTTAATTGGAAATTGAAAGGTCTCACGACTCTATTCGGACACACACGCAGCTTTACCGCCGCTTGCATCGGCGGTAAACTGGCGTTTTCCAGTTTTCCTCCACTCTGAGAGGAGGAAAACTGGAAATTGCATCTTTACCGCCGCTCTCGTCGGCGGTAAAGTGGACCTTCCAGTTTTCCTCCGCTCTGAGAGGAGCAAAACTGGTAATTGCATCTTTACCGCCGCTCACATCGGCGGTAAAGTCGGTTTTCCAGTTTTCCTCCACCCTGAGAGGAGGAAAACTGGAAATTGCACTTATGCTGCGGGTACATGTCTCGGAAATCATTCAATCCGATTTTTTAATCCTCTTTTCCCTTCTTTTGCTTGTTGTTGGGCCATGGGCCGGGGCGTAGTTCCACAAAATGAAGGATGGACATGTGTGAATAACAATTGGGTGAAATAATTTCAAATCACGACAAAACCACAATAAGTCGAATGTCTCTCGTAATTGCCCTTCACTTTACTTAACAAGCGAAGTAAGCTAACAAGAACCGTTACCTTAAAAAACCAGAGATCCCGGTATCTACGATTGAGAATATAAGTGAGACCCGCAAAATCTTCATTTCAACATGACAACCAGAAAGAAAACATCCTACACTCGCAAGCATTCCCTAGTAGTCGATACATCGCTGCTTTTCTGTGCATTTGAACAACTATGGGGTGTTCTGCTGCGGTCCAAAGCTGTTATCGAGCTTGGCTTGACCAGTTCCATCAGTCCTAAGGCCTGTTGTTCAGGTCCTGAGAATTTCCAAATCTAAGCTTGTAAAAAAAAAATAAAAAAAAATAGGGTTTAGATGTTGATTGCAAGATTACAAAATCAATTGTGTCATTGCCTCAGAGTAGAAATGTGATAACGCTCAATGCTTTTAAAATTTCTCCCATACAAGTGTTCTCTTGCGTGGCCCCTAAGTTTGCATGGAATGTAATTTTTAAGAACCTATTATCAAGTGAATCACACCGATGATCGCTAAAGAGTACGAGTGATGCAAGATTTATGGATGGAGCTGTAGACAGGGGCAGATCGCTTTAATAGAGTGATATCTCGGATTTTATTGTTTCATTATGGGGATGTTATTTGATTACCATTTATATATTTCTACTTCTCTTTCCGGGCCAGTATATATATTCAAAAGCCTAGAAATTCAATTGGGCATTTGTCAATTACCGAAGTCGGCCTGTGAGATTTTTTCCTCTCCATTCACATCATATGGGAGTTCACTAGGTGTGCGCTGCGGGAAAAAACGGAACTACTGATTCTTTCAATTTGTTTTATGTTAATTGGAAATTGAAAGGTCTCACGGCTCTATTCGGACACACACGCAGCTTTACCGCCGCTTGCATCGGCGGTAAACTGGCGTTTTCCAGTTTTCCTCCACTCTGAGAGGAGGAAAACTGGAAATTGCAGCTTTACCGCCGCTCTCGTCGGCGGTAAAGTGGACCTTGCAGTTTTCCTCCGCTCTGAGAGGAGGAAAACTGGCAATTGCAGCTTTACCGCCGCTCCCATCGGCGGTAAAGTCGGTTTTCCAGTTTTCCTCCGCCCTGAGAGGAGGAAAACTGGAAATTGCACTTATGCTGCGGGTACATGTCTCGGAAATCATTCAATCCGATTATTTAATCCTCTTTTCCCTTCTTTTGCTTGTTGTTGGGCCATGGGCCGGGGCGTAGTTCCACAAAATGAAGGATGGACATGTGTGAATAACAATTGGGTGAAATAATTTCAAATCACGACAAAACCACAATAAGTCGAATGTCTCTCGTAATTGCCCTTCACTTTACTTAACAAGCGAAGTAAGCTAACCAGAACCGTTACCTTAAAAAACCAGAGATCCCGGTATCTACGATTGAGAATATAAGTGAGACCAGCAAAATCTTCATTTCAACATGACAACCAGAAAGAAAACATCCTACACTCGCAAGCATTCCCTAGTAGTCGATACATCGCTGCTTTTCTGTGCATGTGAACAACTATGGGGTGTTCTGCTGCGGTCCAAAGCTGTTATCGAGCTTGGCTTGACCAGTTCCATCAGTCCTAGGGCCTGCTGTTCAGGTCCTGAGAATTTCCAAATCTAAGCTTGTAAAAAAAAAAAAAAAAAAATAGGGTTTAGATGTTGATTGCAAGATTACAAAATCAATTGTGTCATTGCCTCAGAGTAGAAATGTGATAACGCTCAATGCTTTTAAAATTTCTCCCATACAAGTGTTCTCTTGCGTGGCCCCTAAGTTTGCATGGAATGGAATTTTTAAGAACCTATTATCAAGTGAATCACACCGATGATCGTTAAAGAGTACGAGTGATGCAAGATTTAAGGATGGAGCTGTAGACAGGGGCAGATCGCTTTAATAGAGTGATATCTCGGATTTTACTGTTTCATTATGGGGTTGTTATTTGATTACCATTTATATATTTCTACTTCTATTTCCGGGCCAGTATATATATTCAAAAGCCTAGAAATTCAATTGGGCATTTGTCAGTTGCCGAAGTCGGCCTGTGAGATTTTTTCCTCTCCATTCACATCATATGGGAGTTCACTAGATGTGGGCTGCGGGAAAAAACGGAACTACTGATTCTTTCAATTTGTTTTATGTTAATTGGAAATTGAAAGGTCTCACGGCTCTATTCGGACAAACACGCAGCTTTACCGCCGCTTGCATCGGCGGTAAACTGGCGTTTTCCAGTTTTCCTCCACTCTGAGAGGAGGAAAACTGGAAATTGCAGCTTTACCGCCGCTCTCATCGGCGATAAAGTGGACCTTGCAATTTTCCTCCGCTCTGAGAGGAGGAAAACTGGCAATTGCAGCTTTTCCGCCGCTCCCATCGGCGGTAAAGTCGGTTTTCCAGTTTTCCTCCGCCCTGAGAGAAGGAAAACTGGAAATTGCACTTATGCTGCGGGTACATGTCTCGGAAATCATTCAATCCGATTTTTTAATCCTCTTTTCCCTTATTTTGGTTGTTGTTGGGCCATGGGCCGGGGCGTAGTTCCACAAAATGAAGGATGGACATGTGTGAATAACAATTGGGTGAAATAATTTCAAATCACGACAAAACCACAATAAGTCGAATGTCTCTCGTAATTGCCCTTCACTTTACTTAACAAGCGAAGTAAGCTAACCAGAACCGTTACCTTAAAAAACCAGAGATCCCGGTATCTACGATTGAGAATATAAGTGAGACCAGCAAAATCTTCATTTCAACATGACAACCAGAAAGAAAACATCCTACACTCGCAAGCATTCCCTAGTAGTCGATACATCGCTGCTTTTCTGTGCATGTGAACAACTATGGGGTGTTCTGCTGCGGTCCAAAGCTGATATCGAGCTTGGCTTGACCAGTTCCATCAGTCCTAGGGCCTGCTGTTCAGGTCCTGAGAATTTCCAAATCTATGCTTGTAAAAAAAAAAAAAAAAAAATAGGGTTTAGATGTTGATTGCAAGATTACAAAATCAATTGTGTCATTGCCTCAGAGTAGAAATGTGATAGCGCTCAATGCTTTTAAAATTTCTCCCATACAAGTGTTCTCTTGCGTGGCCCCTAAGTTTGCATGGAATGGAATTTTTAAGAACCTATTATCAAGTGAATCACACCGATGATCGTTAAAGAGTACGAGTGATGCAAGATTTAAGGATGGAGCTGTAGACAGGGGCAGATCGCTTTAATAGAGTGATATCTCGGATTTTATTGTTTCATTATGGGGATGTTATTTGATTACCATTTATATATTTCTACTTCTATTTCCGGGCCAGTATATATATTCAAAAGCCTAGAAATTCAATTGGGCATTTGTCAATTGCCGAAGTCGGCCTGTGAGATTTTTTCCTCTCCATTCACATCATATGGGAGTTCACTAGGTGTGGGCTGCGGGAAAAAACGGAACTACTGATTCTTTCAATTTGTTTTATGTTAATTGGAAATTGAAAGGTCTCACGGCTCTATTCGGACACAAACGCAGCTTTACCGCCGCTTGCATCCGCGGTAAACTGGCGTTTTCCAGTTTTCCTCCACTCTGAGAGGAGGAAAACTGGAAATTGCAGCTTTACCGCCGCTCTCGTCGGCGGTAAAGTGGACCTTGCAGTTTTCCTCCGCTCTGAGAGGAGGGAAACTGGCAATTGCAGCTTTACCGCCGCTCCCATCGGCGGTAAAGTCGGTTTTCCAGTTTTCCTCCGCCCTGAGAGGAGGAAAACTGGAAATTGCACTTATGCTGCGGGTACATGTCTCGGAAATCATTCAATCCGATTTTTTAATCCTCTTTTCCCTTCTTTTGCTTGTTGTTGGGCCATGGGCCGGGGCGTAGTTCCACAAAATGAAGGATGGACATGTGTGAATAACAATTGGGTGAAATAATTTCAAATCACGACAAAACCACAATAAGTCGAATGTCTCTCGTAATTGCCCTTCACTTTACTTAACAAGCGAAGTAAGTTAACCAGAACCGTTACCTTAAAAAACCAGAGATCCCGGTATCTACGATTGAGAATATAAGTGAGACCAGCAAAATCTTCATTTCAACATGACAACCAGAAAGAAAACATCCTACACTCGCAAGCATTCCCTAGTAGTCGATACATCGCTGCTTTTCTGTGCATGTGAACAACTATGGGGTGTTCTGCTGCGGTCCAAAGCTGTTATCGAGCTTGGCTTGACCAGTTCCATCAGTCCTAGGGCCTGTTGTTCAGGTCCTGAGAATTTCCAAATCTAAGCTTGTAAAAAAAAAAAAAAAAAAATAGGGTTTAGATGTTGATTGCAAGATTACAAAATCAATTGTGTCATTGCCTCAGAGTAGAAATGTGATAACGCTCAATGCTTTTAAAATTTCTCCCATACAAGTGTTCTCTTGCGTGGCCCCTAAGTTTGCATGGAATGGAATTTTTAAGAACCTATTATCAAGTGAATCACACCGATGATCGCTAAAGAGTACGAGTGATGCAAGATTTAAGGATGGAGCTGTAGACAGGGGCAGATCGCTTTAATAGAGTGATATCTCGGATTTTATTGTTTCATTATGGGGATGTTATTTGATTACCATTTATATATTTCTACTTCTATTTCCGGGCCAGTATATATATTCAAAAGCCTAGAAATTCAATTGGGCATTTGTCAATTGCCGAAGTCGGCCTGTGAGATTTTTTCCTCTCCATTCACATCATATGGGAGTTCACTAGGTGTGGGCTGCGGGAAAAAACAGAACTACTGATTCTTTCAATTTGTTTTATGTTAATTGGAAATTGAAAGGTCTCACAGCTCTATTCGGACACACACGCAGCTTTACCGCCGCTTGCATCGGCGGTAAACTGGCGTTTTCCAGTTTTCCTCCACTCTGAGAGGAGGAAAACTGGAAATTGCAGCTTTACCGCCGCTCTCGTTGGCGGTAAAGTGGACCTTGCAGTTTTCCTCCGCTCTGAGAGGAGGAAAACTGGCAATTGCAGCTTTACCGCCGCTCCCATCGGCGGTAAAGTCGGTTTTCCAGTTTTCCTCCGCCCTGAGAGGAGAAAAACTGGAAATTGCACTTATGCTGCGGGTACTTGTCTCGGAAATCATTCAATCCGATTTTTTAATCCTCTTTTCCCTTCTTTTGCTTGTTGTTGGGCCATGGGCCGGGGCGTAGTTCCACAAAATGAAGGATGGACATGTGTGAATAACAATTGGGTGAAATAATTTCAAATCACGACAAAACCACAATAAGTCGAATGTCTCTCGTAATTGCCCTTCACTTTACTTAACAAGCGAAGTAAGCTAACCAGAACCGTTACCTTAAAAAACCAGAGATCCCGGTATCTACGATTGAGAATATAAGTGAGACCAGCAAAATCTTCATTTCAACATGACAACCAGAAAGAAAACATCCTACACTCGCAAGCATTCCCTAGTAGTCGATACATCGCTGCTTTTCTGTGCATGTGAACAACTATGGGGTGTTCTGCTGCGGTCCAAAGCTGATATCGAGCTTGGCTTGACCAGTTCCATCAGTCCTAGGGCCTGCTGTTCAGGTCCTGAGAATTTCCAAATCTAAGCTCGTAAAAAAAAAAAAAAAAAAAATAGGGTTTAGATGTTGATTGCAAGATTACAAAATCAATTGTGTCATTGCCTCAGAGTAGAAATGTGATAACGCTCAATGCTTTTAAAATTTCTCCCATACAAGTGTTCTCTTGCGTGGCCCCTAAGTTTGCATGGAATGGAATTTTTAAGAACCTATTATCAAGTGAATCACACCGATGATCGTTAAAGAGTACGAGTGATGCAAGATTTAAGGATGGAGCTGTAGACAGGGGCAGATCGCTTTAATAGAGTGATATCTCGGATTTTATTGTTTCATTATGGGGATGTTATTTGATTACCATTTATATATTTCTACTTCTATTTCCGGGCCATTATATATATTCAAAAGCCTAGAAATTCAATTGGGCATTTGTCAATTGCCGAAGTCGGCCTGTGAGATTTTTTCCTCTCCATTCACATCATATGGGAGTTCACTAGGTGTGGGCTGCGGGAAAAAACGGAACTACTGATTCTTTCAATTTGTTTTATGTTAATTGGAAATTGAAAGGTCTCACGGCTCTATTCGGACACAAACGCAGCTTTACCGCCGCTTGCATCGGCGGTAAACTGGCGTTTTCCAGTTTTCCTCCACTCTGAGAGGAGGAAAACTGGAAATTGCAGCTTTACCGCCGCTCTCGTCGGCGGTAAAGTGGACCTTGCAGTTTTCCTCCGCTCTGAGAGGAGGAAAACTGGCAATTGCAGCTTTACCGCCGCTCCCATCGGCGGTAAAGTCGGTTTTCCAGTTTTCCTCCGCCCTGAGAGGAGGAAAACTGGAAATTGCACTTATGCTGCGGGTACATGTCTCGGAAATCATTCAATCCGATTTTTTAATCCTCTTTTCCCTTCTTTTGCTTGTTGTTGGGCCATGGGCCGGGGCGTAGTTCCACAAAATGAAGGATGGACATGTGTGAATAACAATTGGGTGAAATAATTTCAAATCACGACAAAACCACAATAAGTCGAATGTCTCTCGTAATTGCCCTTCACTTTACTTAACAAGCGAAGTAAGCTAACCAGAACCGTTACCTTAAAAAACCAGAGATCCCGGTATCTACGATTGAGAATATAAGTGAGACCAGCAAAATCTTCATTTCAACATGACAACCAGAAAGAAAACATCCTACACTCGCAAGCATTCCCTAGTAGTCGATACATCGCTGCTTTTCTGTGCATGTGAACAACTATGGGGTGTTCTGCTGCGGTCCAAAGCTGATATCGAGCTTGGCTTGACCAGTTCCATCAGTCCTAGGGCCTGCTGTTCAGGTCCTGAGAATTTCCAAATCTAAGCTTGTAAAAAAAAAAAAAAAAAAAATAGGGTTTAGATGTTGATTGCAAGATTACAAAATCAATTGTGTCATTGCCTCAGAGTAGAAATGTGATAACGCTCAATGCTTTTAAAATTTCTCCCATACAAGTGTTCTCTTGCGTGGCCCCTAAGTTTGCATGGAATGGAATTTTTAAGAACCTATTATCAAGTGAATCACACCGATGATCGCTAAAGAGTACGAGTGATGCAAGATTTAAGGATGGAGCTGTAGACAGGGGCAGATCGCTTTAATAGAGTGATATCTCGGATTTTATTGTTTCATTATGGGGATGTTATTTGATTACCATTTATATATTTCTACTTCTATTTCCGGGCCAGTATATATATTCAAAAGCCTAGAAATTCAATTGGGCATTTGTCAATTGCCGAAGTCGGCCTGTGAGATTTTTTCCTCTCCATTCACATCATATGGGAGTTCACTAGGTGTGGGCTGCGGGAAAAAACAGAACTACTGATTCTTTCAATTTGTTTTATGTTAATTGGAAATTGAAAGGTCTCACAGCTCTATTCGGACACACACGCAGCTTTACCGCCGCTTGCATCGGCGGTAAACTGGCGTTTTCCAGTTTTCCTCCACTCTGAGAGGAGGAAAACTGGAAATTGCAGCTTTACCGCCGCTCTCGTTGGCGGTAAAGTGGACCTTGCAGTTTTCCTCCGCTCTGAGAGGAGGAAAACTGGCAATTGCAGCTTTACCGCCGCTCCCATCGGCGGTAAAGTCGGTTTTCCAGTTTTCCTCCGCCCTGAGAGGAGAAAAACTGGAAATTGCACTTATGCTGCGGGTACTTGTCTCGGAAATCATTCAATCCGATTTTTTAATCCTCTTTTCCCTTCTTTTGCTTGTTGTTGGGCCATGGGCCGGGGCGTAGTTCCACAAAATGAAGGATGGACATGTGTGAATAACAATTGGGTGAAATAATTTCAAATCACGACAAAACCACAATAAGTCGAATGTCTCTCGTAATTGCCCTTCACTTTACTTAACAAGCGAAGTAAGCTAACCAGAACCGTTACCTTAAAAAACCAGAGATCCCGGTTTCTACGATTGAGAATATAAGTGAGACCAGCAAAATCTTCATTTCAACATGACAACCAGAAAGAAAACATCCTACACTCGCAAGCATTCCCTAGTAGTCGATACATCGCTGCTTTTCTGTGCATGTGAACAACTATGGGGTGTTCTGCTGCGGTCCAAAGCTGATATCGAGCTTGGCTTGACCAGTTCCATCAGTCCTAGGGCCTGCTGTTCAGGTCCTGAGAATTTCCAAATCTAAGCTTGTAAAAAAAAAAAAAAAAAAAATAGGGTTTAGATGTTGATTGCAAGATTACAAAATCAATTGTGTCATTGCCTCAGAGTAGAAATGTGATAACGCTCAATGCTTTTAAAATTTCTCCCATACAAGTGTTCTCTTGCGTGGCCCCTAAGTTTGCATGGAATGGAATTTTTAAGAACCTATTATCAAGTGAATCACACCGATGATCGTTAAAGAGTACGAGTGATGCAAGATTTAAGGATGGAGCTGTAGACAGGGGCAGATCGCTTTAATAGAGTGATATCTCGGATTTTATTGTTTCATTATGGGGATGTTATTTGATTACCATTTATATATTTCTACTTCTATTTCCGGGCCAGTATATATATTCAAAAGCCTAGAAATTCAATTGGGCATTTGTCAATTGCCGAAGTCGGCCTGTGAGATTTTTTCCTCTCCATTCACATCATATGGGAGTTCACTAGGTGTGGGCTGCGGGAAAAAACGGAACTACTGATTCTTTCAATTTGTTTTATGTTAATTGGAAATTGAAAGGTCTCACGGCTCTATTCGGACACAAACGCAGCTTTACCGCCGCTTGCATCGGCGGTAAACTGGCGTTTTCCAGTTTTCCTCCACTCTGAGAGGAGGAAAACTGGAAATTGCAGCTTTACCGCCGCTCTCGTCGGCGGTAAAGTGGACCTTGCAGTTTTCCTCCGCTCTGAGAGGAGGAAAACTGGCAATTGCAGCTTTACCGCCGCTCCCATCGGCGGTAAAGTCGGTTTTCCAGTTTTCCTCCGCCCTGAGAGGAGGAAAACTGGAAATTGCACTTATGCTGCGGGTACATGTCTCGGAAATCATTCAATCCGATTTTTTAATCCTCTTTTCCCTTATTTTGCTTGTTGTTGGGCCATGGGCCGGGGCGTAGTTCCACAAAATGAAGGATGGACATGTGTGAATAACAATTGGGTGAAATAATTTCAAATCACGACAAAACCACAATAAGTCGAATGTCTCTCGTAATTGCCCTTCACTTTACTTCACAAGCGAAGTAAGCTAACCAGAACCGTTACCTTAAAAAACCAGAGATCCCGGTATCTACGATTGAGAATATAAGTGAGACCAGCAAAATCTTCATTTCAACATGACAACCAGAAAGAAAACATCCTACACTCGCAAGCATTCCCTAGTAGTCGATACATCGCTGCTTTTCTGTGCATGTGAACAACTATGGGGTGTTCTGCTGCGGTCCAAAGCTGATATCGAGCTTGGCTTGACCAGTTCCATCAGTCCTAGGGCCTGCTGTTCAGGTCCTGAGAATTTCCAAATCTAAGGTTGTAAAAAAAAAAAAAAAAAAATAGGGTTTAGATGTTGATTGCAAGATTACAAAATCAATTGTGTCATTGCCTCAGAGTAGAAATGTGATAACGCTCAATGCTTTTAAAATTTCTCCCATACAAGTGTTCTCTTGCGTGGCCCCTAAGTTTGCATGGAATGGAATTTTTAAGAACCTATTATCAAGTGAATCACACCGATGATCGCTAAAGAGTACGAGTGATGCAAGATTTAAGGATGGAGCTCTAGACAGGGGCAGATCGCTTTAATAGAGTGATATCTCGGATTTTATTGTTTCATTATGGGGATGTTATTTGATTACCATTTATATATTTCTACTTCTATTTCCGGGCCAGTATATATATTCAAAAGCCTAGAAATTCAATTGGGCATTTGTCAATTGCCGAAGTCGGCCTGTGAGATTTTTTCCACTCCATGCACATCATATGGGAGTTCACTAGGTGTGGGCTGCGGGAAAAAACGGAACTACTGATTCTTTCAATTTGTTTTATGTTAATTGGAAATTGAAAGGTCTCACGGCTCTATTCGGACACACACGCAGCTTTACCGCCGCTTGCATCGGCGGTAAACTGGCGTTTTCCAGTTTTCCTCCACTCTGAGAGGAGGAAAACTGGAAATTGCAGCTTTACCGCCGCTCTCGTCGGCGATAAAGTGGACCTTGCAGTTTTCCTCCGCTCTGAGAGGAGGAAAACTGGCAATTGCAGCTTTTCCGCCGCTCCCATCGGCGGTAAAGTCGGTTTTCCAGTTTTCCTCCGCCCTGAGAGGAGGAAAACTGGAAATTGCACTTATGCTGCGGGTACATGTCTCGGAAATCATTCAATCCGATTTTTTAATCCTCTTTTCCCTTATTTTGCTTGTTGTTGGGCCATGGGCCGGGGCGTAGTTCCACAAAATGAAGGATGGACATGTGTGAATAACAATTGGGTGAAATAATTTCAAATCACGACAAAACCACAATAAGTCGAATGTCTCTCGTAATTGCCCTTCACTTTACTTAACAAGCGAAGTAAGCTAACCAGAACCGTTACCTTAAAAAACCAGAGATCCCGGTATCTACGATTGAGAATATAAGTGAGACCAGCAAAATCTTCATTTCAACATGACAACCAGAAAGAAAACATTCTACACTCGCAAGCATTCCCTAGTAGTCGATACATCGCTGCTTTTCTGTGCATGTGAACAACTATGGGGTGTTCTGCTGCGGTCCAAAGCTGTTATCGAGCTTGGCTTGACCAGTTCCATCAGTCCTAGGGCCTGTTGTTCAGGTCCTGAGAATTTCCAAATCTAAGCTTGTAAAAAAAAAAAAAAAAAATAGGGTTTAGATGTTGATTGCAAGATTACAAAATCAATTGTGTCATTGCCTCAGAGTAGAAATGTGATAACGCTCAATGCTTTTAAAATTTCTCCCATACAAGTGTTCTCTTGCGTGGCCCCTAAGTTTGCATGGAATGGAATTTTTAAGAACCTATTATCAAGTGAATCACACCGATGATCGCTAAAGAGTACGAGTGATGCAAGATTTAAGGATGGAGCTGTAGACAGGGGCAGATCGCTTTAATAGAGTGATATCTCGGATTTTATTGTTTCATTATGGGGCTGTTATTTGATTACCATTTATATATTTCTACTTCTATTTCCGGGCCAGTATATATATTCAAAAGCCTAGAAATTCAATTGGGCATTTGTCAATTGCCGAAGTCGGCCTGTGAGATTTTTTCCTCTCCATTCACATCATATGGGAGTTTACTAGGTGTGGGCTGCGGGAAAAAACGGAACTACTGATTCTTTCAATTTGTTTTATGTTAATTGGAAATTGAAAGGTCTCACGGCTCTATTCGGACACACACGCAGCTTTACCGCCGCTTGCATCGGCGGTAAACTGGCGTTTTCCAGTTTTCCTCCACTCTGAGAGGAGGAAAACTGGAAATTGCAGCTTTACCGCCGCTCTCGTCGGCGGTAAAGTGGACCTTGCAGTTTTCCTCCGCTCTGAGAGGAGGAAAACTGGCAATTGCAGCTTTACCGCCGCTCCAATCGGCGGTAAAGTCGGTTTTCCAGTTTTCCTCCGCCCTGAGAGGAGGAAAACTGGAAATTGCACTTATGCTGCGGGTACATGTCTCGGAAATCATTCAATCCGATTTTTTAATCCTCTTTTCCCTTATTTTGCTTGTTGTTGGGCCATGGGCCGGGGCGTAGTTCCACAAAATGAAGGATGGACATGTGTGAATAACAATTGGGTGAAATAATTTCAAATCACGACAAAACCACAATAAGTCGAATGTCTCTCGTAATTGCCCTTCACTTTACTTAACAAGCGAAGTAAGCTAACCAGAACCGTTACCTTAAAAAACCAGAGATCCCGGTATCTACGATTGAGAATATAAGTGAGACCAGCAAAATCTTCATTTCAACATGACAACCAGAAAGAAAACATCCTACACTCGCAAGCATTCCCTAGTAGTCGATACATCGCTGCTTTTCTGTGCATGTGAACAACTATGGGGTGTTCTGCTGCGGTCCAAAGCTGTTATCGAGCTTGGCTTGACCAGTTCCATCAGTCCTAGGGCCTGTTGTTCAGGTCCTGAGAATTTCTAAATCTAAGCTTGTAAAAAAAAAAAAAAAAAATAGGGTTTAGATGTTGATTGCAAGATTACAAAATCAATTGTGTCATTGCCTCAGAGTAGAAATGTGATAACGCTCAATGCTTTTAAAATTTCTCCCATACAAGTGTTCTCTTGCGTGGCCCCTAAGTTTGCATGGAATGGAATTTTTAAGAACCTATTATCAAGTGAATCACACCGATGATCGTTAAAGAGTACGAGTGATGCAAGATTTAAGGATGGAGCTGTAGACAGGGGCAGATCGCTTTAATAGAGTGATATCTCGGATTTTATTGTTTCATTATGGGGATGTTATTTGATTACCATTTATATATTTCTACTTCTATTTCCGGGCCAGTATATATATTCAAAAGCCTAGAAATTCAATTGGGCATTTGTCAATTGCCGAAGTCGGCCTGTGAGATTTTTTCCTCTCCATTCACATCATATGGGAGTTCACTAGGTGTGGGCTGCGGGAAAAAACGGAACTACTGATTCTTTCAATTTGTTTTATGTTAATTGGAAATTGAAAGGTCTCACGGCTCTATTCGGACACACACGCAGCTTTACCGCCGCTTGCATCGGCGGTAAACTGGCGTTTTCCAGTTTTCCTCCACTCTGAGAGGAGGAAAACTGGAAATTGCAGCTTTACCGCCGCTCTCGTCGGCGGTAAAGTGGACCTTCCAGTTTTCCTCCGCTCTGAGAGGAGGAAAACTGGCAATTGCATCTTTACCGCCGCTCCCATCGGCGGTAAAGTCGGTTTTCCAGTTTTCCTCCGCCCTGAGAGGAGGAAAACTGGAAATTGCACTTATGCTGCGGGTACATGTCTCGGAAATCATTCAATCCGATTTTTTAATCCTCTTTTCCCTTATTTTGCTTGTTGTTGGGCCATGGGCCGGGGCGTAGTTCCACAAAATGAAGGATGGACATGTGTGAATAACAATTGGGTGAAATAATTTCAAATCACGACAAAACCACAATAAGTCGAATGTCTCTCGTAATTGCCCTTCACTTTACTTAACAAGCGAAGTAAGCTAACCAGAACCGTTACCTTAAAAAACCAGAGATCCCGGTATCTACGATTGAGAATATAAGTGAGACCAGCAAAATCTTCATTTCAACATGACAACCAGAAAGAAAACATTCTACACTCGCAAGCATTCCCTAGTAGTCGATACATCGCTGCTTTTCTGTGCATGTGAACAACTATGGGGTGTTCTGCTGCGGTCCAAAGCTGTTATCGAGCTTGGCTTGACCAGTTCCATCAGTCCTAGGGCCTGTTGTTCAGGTCCTGAGAATTTCCAAATCTAAGCTTGTAAAAAAAAAAAAAAAAAATAGGGTTTAGATGTTGATTGCAAGATTACAAAATCAATTGTGTCATTGCCTCAGAGTAGAAATGTGATAACGCTCAATGCTTTTAAAATTTCTCCCATACAAGTGTTCTCTTGCGTGGCCCCTAAGTTTGCATGGAATGGAATTTTTAAGAACCTATTATCAAGTGAATCACACCGATGATCGCTAAAGAGTACGAGTGATGCAAGATTTAAGGATGGAGCTGTAGACAGGGGCAGATCGCTTTAATAGAGTGATATCTCGGATTTTATTGTTTCATTATAGGGATGTTATTTGATTACCATTTATATATTTCTACTTCTATTTCCGGGCCAGTATATATATTCAAAAGCCTAGAAATTCAATTGGGCATTTGTCAATTGCCGAAGTCGGCCTGTGAGATTTTTTCCTCTCCATTCACATCATATGGGAGTTCACTAGGTGTGGGCTGCGGGAAAAAACGGAACTACTGATTCTTTCAATTTGTTTTATGTTAATTGGAAATTGAAAGGTCTCACGGCTCTATTCGGACACACACGCAGCTTTACCGCCGCTTGCATCGGCGGTAAACTGGCGTTTTCCAGTTTTCCTCCACTCTGAGAGGAGGAAAACTGGAATGGTGTGACTAGTAGTGCACTATTTAAATAAGTTGAAAGTTCAAAGTCAGTGCACTCATGCTATCCACTCAATTAGGGGTTTATTATCGGGGTATTTTTGTCTAAAAGTGGGGCACTATTGTAGGGTAGAAGTGGTGTCTTTAGTGACATAAAGGTAGGGAGCATGATGTGAGTGGTGAGAGTGAGTTGTCAAGATGTAAGTGGGAGACTGACGTCAATAGAATTTTTGAGAGTCATTCTGGTCTAGGAGATTCCTTCCATAAGTGGAAACTTATGGGACAAGTCACTACCTTCTATAAATAAGATGGTTGTTGTATTGTGAGGGCAAGCAAAGTATGCCCAAGTAGTCTTGGTATTGGTTGATTTGAGGTGTAAAAAGAGTTCTCTACTATCAATAAAGCTTGTTCTATGTTTAGGTCCATCTAATTCCTTTGTCCTTTTCTTGACTTGTTGTTCTTCTTGTTCATCATCATCCGAACTTCGCTTTCGCTTGTTCGTGTCTGTTGATTTGGCTTAGACTGGAACTGGAACTTTGCTCATCTGAAGGTGGTTTTTCTGGGAAGTAAGCAACACGCTTTTGTAATGAATAGTTATCAGAACGTGTGAGGCGAGCAGTGGGGTCTACTGGGTTCGCTCTCTCCACTTTAGGCCTATGGGTCACTATCTTTTGCTTTTGCTGGGCAGGTCTAGGTGCGTAGGCGCTGCTCATCATTGGCCTCAGGATAGTGGCTTTTTTTTTGCTGCTCCTTATGGTATTGGTAAAGGGGGGGATTTGCAGATGCAGGCCCGGTTTGCTGCCCGTTGTCCACCGGATCATGTCCGCTTAATGCCCTGTTTTCCAGTGTGCTCTTAGAAAGCGAAACTTTTGAGTTTTTCTACTTTTGATGCTCGCTTGATGTAACTGTCTACTACCTATTTGTCTTACTGAACTGCCTGATATATGTTCTCACTGTCGTTGTTGTTTTACTAATAAGGCATCCAACTGTCGTATCTGTTGGTGTCATATTAGGTATTCAACTGGTCTCGAGTCCTCAAGTAAGGGAATCCAATACTCGACTCACTCACACCTGCGTTTGAGTTTCCCTACTTATGGGGGGCCTCAACAGTCGTATAGTTAGTGTCCAGTCCTATTTGCTATCCTTAACTTTCACTGTTTTGGGGCTCCCCGGCCGGACTTTCTTGGCCTCGACTCATTTCGGCTAACATGGCCCATGCCTTCGCGCTCGGGGGCAGCGTACCTCCGAGTCAGGACCAGTGATCAAGTCCCGAAGGAGCTCAGTCACAGGACTCGAACCAGCTCTGACTCAGTGAATCACCTCAATTTAGGGGACCGGACCAGGTCAGCAAGCGTAACAGCAAGTGCAGTGAGGCACATCACGGGTGAGAGTCACGCGTGAGAGGCACTTCACAAACGCTTGTGTTAAGCGCATATTGCATTGGTCTAGTCGATTCTGTCGAATCTCAGGTCCCCGATTTCTGGTAAGCACCCGAAGCGAAGGTTGGAAACTCTAACGCCCTCGGGGATAAAGCTCTTATTGGACTGCTATAAATACGGAAGATTTAGGGAAAGACATTCCTTCTTCTTGGGCAACAGAATCAGTAAGACAATCGTCGGCGGTAAAGTGGACCTTGCAGTTTTCCTCCGCTCTGAGAGGAGGAAAACTGGCAATTGCAGCTTTACCGCCGCTCCCATCGGCGGTAAAGTCGGTTTTCCAGTTTTCCTCCGCCCTGAGAGGAGGAAAACTGGAAATTGCACTTATGCTGCGGGTACATGTCTCGGAAATCATTCAATCCGATTTTTTAATCCTCTTTTCCCTTATTTTGCTTGTTGTTGGGCCATGGGCCGGGGCGTAGTTCCACAAAATGAAGGATGGACATGTGTGAATAACAATTGGGTGAAATAATTTCAAATCACGACAAAACCACAATAAGTCGAATGTCTCTCGTAATTGCCCTTCACTTTACTTAACAAGCGAAGTAAGCTAACCAGAACCGTTACCTTAAAAAACCAGAGATCCCGGTATCTACGACTGAGAATATAAGTGAGACCAGCAAAATCTTCATTTCAACATGACAACCAGAAAGAAAACATCCTACACTCGCAAGCATTCCCTAGTAGTCGATACATCGCTGCTTTTCTGTGCATGTGAACAACTATGGGGTGTTCTGCTGCGGTCCAAAGCTGTTATCGAGCTTGGCTTGACCAGTTCCATCAGTCCTAGGGCCTGCTGTTCAGGTCCTGAGAATTTCCAAATCTAAGCTTGTAAAAAAAAAAAAAAAAAAATAGGGTTTAGATGTTGATTGCAAGATTACAAAATCAATTGTGTCATTGCCTCAGAGTAGAAATGTGATAACGCTCAATGCTTTTAAAATTTCTCCCATACAAGTGTTCTCTTGCGTGGCCCCTAAGTTTGCATGGAATGGAATTTTTAAGAACCTATTATCAAGTGAATCACACCGATGATCGTTAAAGAGTACGAGTGATGCAAGATTTAAGGATGGAGCTGTAGACAGGGGCAGATCGCTTTAATAGAGTGATATCTCGGATTTTATTGTTTCATTATGGGGATGTTATTTGATTACCATTTATATATTTCTACTTCTATTTCCGGGCCAGTATATATATTCAAAAGCCTAGAAATTCAATTGGGCATTTGTCAATTGCCGAAGTCGGCCTGTGAGATTTTTTCCTCTCCATTCACATCATATGGGAGTTCACTAGGTGTGGGCTGCGGGAAAAAACGGAACTACTGATTCTTTCAATTTGTTTTATGTTAATTGGAAATTGAAAGGTCTCACGGCTCTATTCGGACACACACGCAGCTTTACCGCCGCTTGCATCGGCGGTAAACTGGCGTTTTCCAGTTTTCCTCCACTCTGAGAGGAGG
Source organism: Persea americana (assembly GCA_029852735.1). NCBI lineage: Eukaryota > Viridiplantae > Streptophyta > Magnoliopsida > Laurales > Lauraceae > Persea > Persea americana. The sequence goes on from CM056812.1 coordinate 8,515,490, forward strand.
AAAACTGGAAATTGCAGCTTTACCGCCGCTCTCGTCGGCGGTAAAGTGGACCTTGCAGTTTTCCTCCGCTCTGAGAGGAGGAAAACTGGCAATTGCAGCTTTACCGCCGCTCCCATCGGCGGTAAAGTCGGTTTTCCAGTTTTCCTCCGCCCTGAGAGGAGGAAAACTTGAAATTGCACTTATGCTGCGGGTACATGTCTCGGAAATTATTCAATCCGATTTTTTAATCCTCTTTTCCCTTATTTTGCTTGTTGTTGGGCCACGGGCCGGGGCGTAGTTCCACTAAATGAAGGATGGACATGTGTGAATAACAATTGGGTGAAATAATTTCAAATCACGAGAAAACCACAATAAGTCGAATGTCTCTCGTAATTGCCCTTCACTTTACTTAACAAGCGAAGTAAGCTAACCAGAACCGTTACCTTAAAAAACCAGAGATCCCGGTATCTACGACTGAGAATATAAGTGAGACCAGCAAAATCTTCATTTCAACATGACAACCAGAAAGAAAACATCCTACACTCGCAAGCATTCCCTAGTAGTCGATACATCGCTGCTTTTCTGTGCATGTGAACAACTATGGGGTGTTCTGCTGCGGTCCAAAGCTGTTATCGAGCTTGGCTTGACCAGTTCCATCAGTCCTAGGGCCTGCTGTTCAGGTCCTGAGAATTTCCAAATCTAAGCTTGTAAAAAAAAAAAAAAAAAAATAGGGTTTAGATGTTGATTGCAAGATTACAAAATCAATTGTGTCATTGCCTCAGAGTAGAAATGTGATAACGCTCAATGCTTTTAAAATTTCTCCCATACAAGTGTTCTCTTGCGTGGCCCCTAAGTTTGCATGGAATGGAATTTTTAAGAACCTATTATCAAGTGAATCACACCGATGATCGTTAAAGAGTACGAGTGATGCAAGATTTAAGGATGGAGCTGTAGACAGGGGCAGATCGCTTTAATAGAGTGATATCTCGGATTTTATTGTTTCATTATGGGGATGTTATTTGATTACCATTTATATATTTCTACTTCTATTTCCGGGCCAGTATATATATTCAAAAGCCTAGAAATTCAATTGGGCATTTGTCAATTGCCGAAGTCGGCCTGTGAGATTTTTTCCTCTCCATTCACATCATATGGGAGTTCACTAGGTGTGGGCTGCGGGAAAAAACGGAACTACTGATTCTTTCAATTTGTTTTATGTTAATTGGAAATTGAAAGGTCTCACGGCTCTATTCGGACACACACGCAGCTTTACCGCCGCTTGCATCGGCGGTAAACTGGCGTTTTCCAGTTTTCCTCCACTCTGAGAGGAGGAAAACTGGAAATTGCAGCTTTACCGCCGCTCTCGTCGGCGGTAAAGTGGACCTTGCAGTTTTCCTCCGCTCTGAGAGGAGGAAAACTGGCAATTGCAGCTTTACCGCCGCTCCCATCGGCGGTAAAGTCGGTTTTCCAGTTTTCCTCCGCCCTGAGAGGAGGAAAACTTGAAATTGCACTTATGCTGCGGGTACATGTCTCGGAAATTATTCAATCCGATTTTTTAATCCTCTTTTCCCTTATTTTGCTTGTTGTTGGGCCACGGGCCGGGGCGTAGTTCCACTAAATGAAGGATGGACATGTGTGAATAACAATTGGGTGAAATAATTTCAAATCACGAGAAAACCACAATAAGTCGAATGTCTCTCGTAATTGCCCTTCACTTTACTTAACAAGCGAAGTAAGCTAACCAGAACCGTTACCTTAAAAAACCAGAGATCCCGGTATCTACGACTGAGAATATAAGTGAGACCAGCAAAATCTTCATTTCAACATGACAACCAGAAAGAAAACATCCTACACTCGCAAGCATTCCCTAGTAGTCGATACATCGCTGCTTTTCTGTGCATGTGAACAACTATGGGGTGTTCTGCTGCGGTCCAAAGCTGTTATCGAGCTTGGCTTGACCAGTTCCATCAGTCCTAGGGCCTGCTGTTCAGGTCCTGAGAATTTCCAAATCTAAGCTTGTAAAAAAAAAAAAAAAAAAATAGGGTTTAGATGTTGATTGCAAGATTACAAAATCAATTGTGTCATTGCCTCAGAGTAGAAATGTGATAACGCTCAATGCTTTTAAAATTTCTCCCATACAAGTGTTCTCTTGCGTGGCCCCTAAGTTTGCATGGAATGGAATTTTTAAGAACCTATTATCAAGTGAATCACACCGATGATCGTTAAAGAGTACGAGTGATGCAAGATTTAAGGATGGAGCTGTAGACAGGGGCAGATCGCTTTAATAGAGTGATATCTCGGATTTTATTGTTTCATTATGGGGATGTTATTTGATTACCATTTATATATTTCTACTTCTATTTCCGGGCCAGTATATATATTCAAAAGCCTAGAAATTCAATTGGGCATTTGTCAATTGCCGAAGTCGGCCTGTGAGATTTTTTCCTCTCCATTCACATCATATGGGAGTTCACTAGGTGTGGGCTGCGGGAAAAAACGGAACTACTGATTCTTTCAATTTGTTTTATGTTAATTGGAAATTGAAAGGTCTCACGGCTCTATTCGGACACACACGCAGCTTTACCGCCGCTTGCATCGGCGGTAAACTGGCGTTTTCCAGTTTTCCTCCACTCTGAGAGGAGGAAAACTGGAAATTGCAGCTTTACCGCCGCTCTCGTCGGCGGTAAAGTGGACCTTGCAGTTTTCCTCCGCTCTGAGAGGAGGAAAACTGGCAATTGCAGCTTTACCGCCGCTCCCATCGGCGGTAAAGTCGGTTTTCCAGTTTTCCTCCGCCCTGAGAGGAGGAAAACTTGAAATTGCACTTATGCTGCGGGTACATGTCTCGGAAATTATTCAATCCGATTTTTTAATCCTCTTTTCCCTTATTTTGCTTGTTGTTGGGCCACGGGCCGGGGCGTAGTTCCACTAAATGAAGGATGGACATGTGTGAATAACAATTGGGTGAAATAATTTCAAATCACGAGAAAACCACAATAAGTCGAATGTCTCTCGTAATTGCCCTTCACTTTACTTAACAAGCGAAGTAAGCTAACCAGAACCGTTACCTTAAAAAACCAGAGATCCCGGTATCTACGACTGAGAATATAAGTGAGACCAGCAAAATCTTCATTTCAACATGACAACCAGAAAGAAAACATCCTACACTCGCAAGCATTCCCTAGTAGTCGATACATCGCTGCTTTTCTGTGCATGTGAACAACTATGGGGTGTTCTGCTGCGGTCCAAAGCTGTTATCGAGCTTGGCTTGACCAGTTCCATCAGTCCTAGGGCCTGCTGTTCAGGTCCTGAGAATTTCCAAATCTAAGCTTGTAAAAAAAAAAAAAAAAAATAGGGTTTAGATGTTGATTGCAAGATTACAAAATCAATTGTGTCATTGCCTCAGAGTAGAAATGTGATAACGCTCAATGCTTTTAAAATTTCTCCCATACAAGTGTTCTCTTGCGTGGCCCCTAAGTTTGCATGGAATGGAATTTTTAAGAACCTATTATCAAGTGAATCACACCGATGATCGTTAAAGAGTACGAGTGATGCAAGATTTAAGGATGGAGCTGTAGACAGGGGCAGATCGCTTTAATAGAGTGATATCTCGGATTTTATTGTTTCATTATGGGGATGTTATTTGATTACCATTTATATATTTCTACTTCTATTTCCGGGCCAGTATATATATTCAAAAGCCTAGAAATTCAATTGGGCATTTGTCAATTGCCGAAGTCGGCCTGTGAGATTTTTTCCTCTCCATTCACATCATATGGGAGTTCACTAGGTGTGGGCTGCGGGAAAAAACGGAACTACTGATTCTTTCAATTTGTTTTATGTTAATTGGAAATTGAAAGGTCTCACGGCTCTATTCGGACACACACGCAGCTTTACCGCCGCTTGCATCGGCGGTAAACTGGCGTTTTCCAGTTTTCCTCCACTCTGAGAGGAGGAAAACTGGAAATTGCAGCTTTACCGCCGCTCTCGTCGGCGGTAAAGTGGACCTTGCAGTTTTCCTCCGCTCTGAGAGGAGGAAAACTGGCAATTGCAGCTTTACCGCCGCTCCCATCGGCGGTAAAGTCGGTTTTCCAGTTTTCCTCCGCCCTGAGAGGAGGAAAACTTGAAATTGCACTTATGCTGCGGGTACATGTCTCGGAAATTATTCAATCCGATTTTTTAATCCTCTTTTCCCTTATTTTGCTTGTTGTTGGGCCACGGGCCGGGGCGTAGTTCCACTAAATGAAGGATGGACATGTGTGAATAACAATTGGGTGAAATAATTTCAAATCACGAGAAAACCACAATAAGTCGAATGTCTCTCGTAATTGCCCTTCACTTTACTTAACAAGCGAAGTAAGCTAACCAGAACCGTTACCTTAAAAAACCAGAGATCCCGGTATCTACGACTGAGAATATAAGTGAGACCAGCAAAATCTTCATTTCAACATGACAACCAGAAAGAAAACATCCTACACTCGCAAGCATTCCCTAGTAGTCGATACATCGCTGCTTTTCTGTGCATGTGAACAACTATGGGGTGTTCTGCTGCGGTCCAAAGCTGTTATCGAGCTTGGCTTGACCAGTTCCATCAGTCCTAGGGCCTGCTGTTCAGGTCCTGAGAATTTCCAAATCTAAGCTTGTAAAAAAAAATAAAAAAAAATAGGGTTTAGATGTTGATTGCAAGATTACAAAATCAATTGTGTCATTGCCTCAGAGTAGAAATGTGATAACGCTCAATGCTTTTAAAATTTCTCCCATACAAGTGTTCTCTTGCGTGGCCCCTAAGTTTGCATGGAATGGAATTTTTAAGAACCTATTATCAAGTGAATCACACCGATGATCGTTAAAGAGTACGAGTGATGCAAGATTTAAGGATGGAGCTGTAGACAGGGGCAGATCGCTTTAATAGAGTGATATCTCGGATTTTATTGTTTCATTATGGGGATGTTATTTGATTACCATTTATATATTTCTACTTCTATTTCCGGGCCAGTATATATATTCAAAAGCCTAGAAATTCAATTGGGCATTTGTCAATTGCCGAAGTCGGCCTGTGAGATTTTTTCCTCTCCATTCACATCATATGGGAGTTCACTAGGTGTGGGCTGCGGGAAAAAACGGAACTACTGATTCTTTCAATTTGTTTTATGTTAATTGGAAATTGAAAGGTCTCACGGCTCTATTCGGACACACACGCAGCTTTACCGCCGCTTGCATCGGCGGTAAACTGGCGTTTTCCAGTTTTCCTCCACTCTGAGAGGAGGAAAACTGGAAATTGCAGCTTTACCGCCGCTCTCGTCGGCGGTAAAGTGGACCTTGCAGTTTTCCTCCGCTCTGAGAGGAGGAAAACTGGCAATTGCAGCTTTACCGCCGCTCCCATCGGCGGTAAAGTCGGTTTTCCAGTTTTCCTCCGCCCTGAGAGGAGGAAAACTGGAAATTGCACTTATGCTGCGGGTACATGTCTCGGAAATCATTCAATCCGATTTTTTAATCCTCTTTTCCCTTATTTTGCTTGTTGTTGGGCCACGGGCCGGGGCGTAGTTCCACAAAATGAAGGATGGACATGTGTGAATAACAATTGGGTGAAATAATTTCAAATCACGAGAAAACCACAATAAGTCGAATGTCTCTCGTAATTGCCCTTCACTTTACTTAACAAGCGAAGTAAGCTAACCAGAACCGTTACCTTAAAAAACCAGAGATCCCGGTATCTACGACTGAGAATATAAGTGAGACCAGCAAAATCTTCATTTCAACATGACAACCAGAAAGAAAACATCCTACACTCGCAAGCATTCCCTAGTAGTCGATACATCGCTGCTTTTCTGTGCATGTGAACAACTATGGGGTGTTCTGCTGCGGTCCAAAGCTGTTATCGAGCTTGGCTTGACCAGTTCCATCAGTCCTAGGGCCTGCTGTTCAGGTCCTGAGAATTTCCAAATCTAAGCTTGTAAAAAAAAAAAAAAAAAAATAGGGTTTAGATGTTGATTGCAAGATTACAAAATCAATTGTGTCATTGCCTCAGAGTAGAAATGTGATAACGCTCAATGCTTTTAAAATTTCTCCCATACAAGTGTTCTCTTGCGTGGCCCCTAAGTTTGCATGGAATGGAATTTTTAAGAACCTATTATCAAGTGAATCACACCGATGATCGTTAAAGAGTACGAGTGATGCAAGATTTAAGGATGGAGCTGTAGACAGGGGCAGATCGCTTTAATAGAGTGATATCTCGGATTTTATTGTTTCATTATGGGGATGTTATTTGATTACCATTTATATATTTCTACTTCTATTTCCGGGCCAGTATATATATTCAAAAGCCTAGAAATTCAATTGGGCATTTGTCAATTGCCGAAGTCGGCCTGTGAGATTTTTTCCTCTCCATTCACATCATATGGGAGTTCACTAGGTGTGGGCTGCGGGAAAAAACGGAACTACTGATTCTTTCAATTTGTTTTATGTTAATTGGAAATTGAAAGGTCTCACGGCTCTATTCGGACACACACGCAGCTTTACCGCCGCTTGCATCGGCGGTAAACTGGCGTTTTCCAGTTTTCCTCCACTCTGAGAGGAGGAAAACTGGAAATTGCAGCTTTACCGCCGCTCTCGTCGGCGGTAAAGTGGACCTTGCAGTTTTCCTCCGCTCTGAGAGGAGGAAAACTGGCAATTGCAGCTTTACCGCCGCTCCCATCGGCGGTAAAGTCGGTTTTCCAGTTTTCCTCCGCCCTGAGAGGAGGAAAACTGGAAATTGCACTTATGCTGCGGGTACATGTCTCGGAAATCATTCAATCCGATTTTTTAATCCTCTTTTCCCTTATTTTGCTTGTTGTTGGGCCATGGGCCGGGGCGTAGTTCCACAAAATGAAGGATGGACATGTGTGAATAACAATTGGGTGAAATAATTTCAAATCACGACAAAACCACAATAAGTCGAATGTCTCTCGTAATTGCCCTTCACTTTACTTAACAAGCGAAGTAAGCTAACCAGAACCGTTACCTTAAAAAACCAGAGATCCCGTTATCTTCGATTGAGAATATAAGTGAGACCAGTAAAATCTTCATTTCAACATGACAACCAGAAAGAAAACATCCTACACTCGCAAGCATTCCCTAGTAGTCGATACATCGCTGCTTTTCTGTGCATGTGAACAACTATGGGGTGTTCTGCTGCGGTCCAAAGCTGTTATCGAGCTTGGCTTGACCAGTTCCATCAGTCCTAGGGCCTGCTGTTTAGGTCCTCAGAATTTCCAAATCTAAGCTTGTAAAAAAAAAAAAAAAAAAAATAGGGTTTAGATGTTGATTGCAAGATTACAAAATCAATTGTGTCATTGCCTCAGAGAAGAAATGTGATAACGCTCAATGCTTTTAAAATTTCTCCCATACAAGTGTTCTCTTGCGTGGCCCCTAAGTTTGCATGGAATGGAATTTTTAAGAACCTATTATCAAGTGAATCACACCGATGATCGTTAAAGAGTACGAGTGATGCAAGATTTAAGGATGGAGCTGTAGACAGGGGCAGATCGCTTTAATAGAGTGATATCTCGGATTTTATTGTTTTCATTATGGGGATGTTATTTGATTACCATTTATATATTTCTACTTCTATTTCCGGGCCAGTATATATATTCAAAAGCCTAGAAATTCAATTGGGCATTTGTCAATTGCCGAAGTCGGCCTGTGAGATTTTTTCCTCTCCATTCACATCATATGGGAGTTCACTAGGTGTGGGCTGCGGGAAAAAACAGAACTACTGATTCTTTCAATTTGTTTTATGTTAATTGGAAATTGAAAGGTCTCACGGCTCTATTCGGACACACACGCAGCTTTACCGCCGCTTGCATCGGCGGTAAACTGGCGTTTTCCAGTTTTCCTCCACTCTGAGAGGAGGAAAACTGGAAATTGCAGCTTTACCGCCGCTCTCGTCGGCGGTAAAGTGGACCTTGCAGTTTTCCTCCGCTCTGAGAGGAGGAAAACTGGCAATTGCATCTTTACCGCCGCTCCCATCGGCGGTAAAGTCGGTTTTCCAGTTTTCCTCCGCCCTGAGAGGAGGAAAACTGGAAATTGCACTTATGCTGCGGGTACATGTCTCGGAAATCATTCAATCCGATTTTTTAATCCTCTTTTCCCTTCTTTTGCTTGTTGTTGGGCCATGGGCCGGGGCGTAGTTCCACAAAATGAAGGATGGACATGTGTGAATAACAATTGGGTGAAATAATTTCAAATCACGACAAAACCACAATAAGTCGAATGTCTCTCGTAATTGCCCTTCACTTTACTTAACAAGCGAAGTAAGCTAACCAGAACCGTTACCTTAAAAAACCAGAGATCCCGGTATCTACGATTGAGAATATAAGTGAGACCAGCAAAATCTTCATTTCAACATGACAACCAGAAAGAAACCATCCTACACTAGCAAGCATTCCCTAGTAGTCGATACATCGCTGCTTTTCTGTGCATGTGAACAACTATGGGGTGTTCTGCTGCGGTCCAAAGCTGTTATCGAACTTGGCTTGACCAGTTCCATCAGTCCTAGGGCCTGGTGTTCAGGTCCTGAGAATTTCCAAATCTAAGCTTGTAAAAAAAAAAAAAAAAAAATAGGGTTTAGATGTTGATTGCAAGATTACAAAATCAATTGTGTCATTGCCTCAGAGTAGAAATGTGATAACGCTCAATGCTTTTAAAATTTCTCCCATACAAGTGTTCTCTTGCGTGGCCCCGAAGTTTGCATGGAATGGAATTTTTAAGAACCTATTATCAAGTGAATCACACCGATGATCGCTAAAGAGTACGAGTGATGCAAGATTTAAGGATGGAGCTGTAGACAGGGGCAGATCGCTTTAATAGAGTGATATCTCGCATTTTATTGTTTCATTATGGGGATGTTATTTGATTACCATTTATATAGTTCTACTTCTATTTCCGGGCCAGTATATATATTCAAAAGCCTAGAAATTCAATTGGGCATTTGTCAATTGCCGAAGTCGGCCTGTGAGATTTTTTCCTCTCCATTCACATCATATGGGAGTTCACTAGGTGTGGGCTGCGGGAAAAAACGGAACTACTGATTCTTTCAATTTGTTTTATGTTAATTGGAAATTGAAAGGTCTCACGGCTCTATTCGGACACACACGCAGCTTTACCGCCGCTTGCATCGGCGGTAAACTGGCGTTTTCCAGTTTTCCTCCACTCTGAGAGGAGGAAAACTGGAAATTGCAGCTTTACCGCCGCTCTCGTCGGCGGTAAAGTGGACCTTGCAGTTTTCCTCCGCTCTGAGAGGAGGAAAACTGGCAATTGCAGCTTTACCGCCGCTCCCATCGGCGGTAAAGTCGGTTTTCCAGTTTTCCTCCGCCCTGAGAGGAGGAAAACTGGAAATTGCACTTATGCTGCGGGTACATGTCTCGGAAATCATTCAATCCGATTTTTTAATCCTCTTTTCCCTTATTTTGCTTGTTGTTGGGCCATGGGCCGGGGCGTAGTTCCACAAAATGAAGGATGGACATGTGTGAATAACAATTGGGTGAAATAATTTCAAATCACGACAAAACCACAATAAGTCGAATGTCTCTCGTAATTGCCCTTCACTTTACTTAACAAGCGAAGTAAGCTAACCAGAACCGTTACCTTAAAAAACCAGAGATCCCGTTATCTTCGATTGAGAATATAAGTGAGACCAGTAAAATCTTCATTTCAACATGACAACCAGAAAGAAAACATCCTACACTCGCAAGCATTCCCTAGTAGTCGATACATCGCTGCTTTTCTGTGCATGTGAACAACTATGGGGTGTTCTGCTGCGGTCCAAAGCTGTTATCGAGCTTGGCTTGACCAGTTCCATCAGTCCTAGGGCCTGCTGTTTAGGTCCTCAGAATTTCCAAATCTAAGCTTGTAAAAAAAAAAAAAAAAAAAATAGGGTTTAGATGTTGATTGCAAGATTACAAAATCAATTGTGTCATTGCCTCAGAGAAGAAATGTGATAACGCTCAATGCTTTTAAAATTTCTCCCATACAAGTGTTCTCTTGCGTGGCCCCTAAGTTTGCATGGAATGGAATTTTTAAGAACCTATTATCAAGTGAATCACACCGATGATCGTTAAAGAGTACGAGTGATGCAAGATTTAAGGATGGAGCTGTAGACAGGGGCAGATCGCTTTAATAGAGTGATATCTCGGATTTTATTGTTTTCATTATGGGGATGTTATTTGATTACCATTTATATATTTCTACTTCTATTTCCGGGCCAGTATATATATTCAAAAGCCTAGAAATTCAATTGGGCATTTGTCAATTGCCGAAGTCGGCCTGTGAGATTTTTTCCTCTCCATTCACATCATATGGGAGTTCACTAGGTGTGGGCTGCGGGAAAAAACAGAACTACTGATTCTTTCAATTTGTTTTATGTTAATTGGAAATTGAAAGGTCTCACGGCTCTATTCGGACACACACGCAGCTTTACCGCCGCTTGCATCGGCGGTAAACTGGCGTTTTCCAGTTTTCCTCCACTCTGAGAGGAGGAAAACTGGAAATTGCAGCTTTACCGCCGCTCTCGTCGGCGGTAAAGTGGACCTTGCAGTTTTCCTCCGCTCTGAGAGGAGGAAAACTGGCAATTGCATCTTTACCGCCGCTCCCATCGGCGGTAAAGTCGGTTTTCCAGTTTTCCTCCGCCCTGAGAGGAGGAAAACTGGAAATTGCACTTATGCTGCGGGTACATGTCTCGGAAATCATTCAATCCGATTTTTTAATCCTCTTTTCCCTTCTTTTGCTTGTTGTTGGGCCATGGGCCGGGGCGTAGTTCCACAAAATGAAGGATGGACATGTGTGAATAACAATTGGGTGAAATAATTTCAAATCACGACAAAACCACAATAAGTCGAATGTCTCTCGTAATTGCCCTTCACTTTACTTAACAAGCGAAGTAAGCTAACCAGAACCGTTACCTTAAAAAACCAGAGATCCCGGTATCTACGATTGAGAATATAAGTGAGACCAGCAAAATCTTCATTTCAACATGACAACCAGAAAGAAACCATCCTACACTCGCAAGCATTCCCTAGTAGTCGATACATCGCTGCTTTTCTGTGCATGTGAACAACTATGGGGTGTTCTGCTGCGGTCCAAAGCTGTTATCGAACTTGGCTTGACCAGTTCCATCAGTCCTAGGGCCTGTTGTTCAGGTCCTGAGAATTTCCAAATCTAAGCTTGTAAAAAAAAAAAAAAAAAAATAGGGTTTAGATGTTGATTGCAAGATTACAAAATCAATTGTGTCATTGCCTCAGAGTAGAAATGTGATAACGCTCAATGCTTTTAAAATTTCTCCCATACAAGTGTTCTCTTGCGTGGCCCCGAAGTTTGCATGGAATGGAATTTTTAAGAACCTATTATCAAGTGAATCACACCGATGATCGCTAAAGAGTACGAGTGATGCAAGATTTAAGGATGGAGCTGTAGACAGGGGCAGATCGCTTTAATAGAGTGATATCTCGCATTTTATTGTTTCATTATGGGGATGTTATTTGATTACCATTTATATATTTCTACTTCTATTTCCGGGCCAGTATATATATTCAAAAGCCTAGAAATTCAATTGGGCATTTGTCAATTGCCGAAGTCGGCCTGTGAGATTTTTTCCTCTCCATTCACATCATATGGGAGTTCACTAGGTGTGGGCTGCGGGAAAAAACGGAACTACTGATTCTTTCAATTTGTTTTATGTTAATTGGAAATTGAAAGGTCTCACGGCTCTATTCGGACACACACGCAGCTTTACCGCCGCTTGCATCGGCGGTAAACTGGCGTTTTCCAGTTTTCCTCCACTCTGAGAGGAGGAAAACTGGAAATTGCAGCTTTACCGCCGCTCTCGTCGGCGGTAAAGTGGACCTTGCAGTTTTCCTCCGCTCTGAGAGGAGGAAAACTGGCAATTGCAGCTTTACCGCCGCTCCCATCGGCGGTAAAGTCGGTTTTCCAGTTTTCCTCCGCCCTGAGAGGAGGAAAACTGGAAATTGCACTTATGCTGCGGGTACATGTCTCGGAAATCATTCAATCCGATTTTTTAATCCTCTTTTCCCTTATTTTGCTTGTTGTTGGGCCATGGGCCGGGGCGTAGTTCCACAAAATGAAGGATGGACATGTGTGAATAACAATTGGGTGAAATAATTTCAAATCACGACAAAACCACAATAAGTCGAATGTCTCTCGTAATTGCCCTTCACTTTACTTAACAAGCGAAGTAAGCTAACCAGAACCGTTACCTTAAAAAACCAGAGATCCCGGTATCTACGATTGAGAATATAAGTGAGACCAGCAAAATCTTCATTTCAACATGACAACCAGAAAGAAAACATCCTACACTCGCAAGCATTCCCTAATAGTCGATACATCGCTGCTTTTCTGTGCATGTGAACAACTATGGGGTGTTCTGCTGCGGTCCAAAGCTGTTATCGAGCTTGGCTTGACCAGTTCCATCAGTCCTAGGGCCTGCTGTTCAGGTCCTGAGAATTTCCAAATCTAAGCTTGTAAAAAAAAAAAAAAAAAAATAGGGTTTAGATGTTGATTGCAAGATTACAAAATCAATTGTGTCATTGCCTCAGACTAGAAATGTGATAACGCTCAATGCTTTTAAAATTTCTCCCATACAAGTGTTCTCTTGCGTGGCCCCTAAGTTTGCATGGAATGGAATTTTTAAGAACCTATTATCAAGTGAATCACACCGATGATCGTTAAAGAGTACGAGTGATGCAAGATTTAAGGATGGAGCTGTAGACAGGGGCAGATCGCTTTAATAGAGTGATATCTCGGATTTTATTGTTTCATTATGGGGATGTTATTTGATTACCATTTATATATTTCTACTTCTATTTCCGGGCCAGTATATATATTCAAAAGCCCAGAAATTCATTTGGGCATTTGTCAATTGCCGAAGTCGGCCTGTGAGATTTTTTCCTCTCCATTCACATCATATGGGAGTTCACTAGGTGTGGGCTGCGGGAAAAAACGGAACTACTGATTCTTTCAATTTGTTTTCTGTTAATTGGAAATTGAAAGGTCTCACGGCTCTATTCGGACACACACGCAGCTTTACCGCCGCTTGCATCGGCGGTAAACTGGCGTTTTCCAGTTTTCCTCCACTCTGAGAGGAGGAAAACTGGAAATAGCAGCTTTACCGCCGCTCTCGTCGGCGGTAAAGTGGACCTTGCAGTTTTCCTCCGCTCTGAGAGGAGGAAAACTGGCAATTGCAGCTTTACCGCCGCTCCCATCGGCGGTAAAGTCGGTTTTCCAGTTTTCCTCCGCCCTGAGAGGAGGAAAACTGGAAATTGCACTTATGCTGCGGGTACATGTCTCGGAAATCATTCAATCCGATTTTTTAATCCTCTTTTCCCTTCTTTTGCTTGTTGTTGGGCCATGGGCCGGGGCGTAGTTCCACAAAATGAAGGATGGACATGTGTGAATAACAATTGGGTGAAATAATTTCAAATCACGACAAAACAACAATAAGTCGAATGTCTCTCGTAATTGCCCTTCACTTTACTTAACAAGCGAAGTAAGCTAACCAGAACCGTTACCTTAAAAAACCAGAGATCCCGGCATCTACGATTGAGAATATAAGTGAGACCAGCAAAATCTTCATTTCAACATGACAACCAGAAAGAAACCATCCTACACTCGCAAGCATTCCCTAGTAGTCGATACATCGCTGCTTTTCTGTGCATGTGAACAACTATGGGGTGTTCTGCTGCGGTCCAAAGCTGTTATCGAGCTTGGCTTGACCAGTTCCATCAGTCCTAGGGCCTGCTGTTCAGGTCCTGAGAATTTCCAAATCTAAGCTTGTAAAAAAAAAATAAAAAAAATAGGGTTTAGATGTCGATTGCAAGATTACAAAATCAATTGTGTCATTGCCTCAGAGTAGAAATGTGATAACGCTCAATGCTTTTAAAATTTCTCCCATACAAGTGTTCTCTTGCGTGGCCCCTAAGTTTGCATGGAATGGAATTTTTAAGAACCTATTATCAAGTGAATCACACCGATGATCGTTAAAGAGTACGAGTGATGCAAGATTTAAGGATGGAGCTGTAGACAGGGGCAGATCGCTTTAATAGAGTGATATCTCGGATTTTATTGTTTCATTATGGGGATGTTATTTGATTACCATTTATATACTTCTACTTCTATTTCCGGGCCAGTATATATATTCAAAAGCCCAGAAATTCAATTGGGCATTTGTCAATTGCCGAAGTCGGCCTGTGAGATTTTTTCCTCTCCATTCACATCATATGGGAGTTCACTAGGTGTGGGCTGCGGGAAAAAACGGAACTACTGATTCTTTCAATTTGTTTTATGTTAATTGGAAATTGAAAGGTCTCACGGCTCTATTCGGACACACACGCAGCTTTACCGCCGCTTGCATCGGCGGTAAACTGGCGTTTTCCAGTTTTCCTCCACTCTGAGAGGAGGAAAACTGGAAATTGCAGCTTTACCGCCGCTCTCGTCGGCGGTAAAATGGACCTTCCAGCTTTCCTCCGCTCTGAGAGGAGGAAAACTAGCAATTGCAGCTTTACCGCCGCTCCCATCGGCGGTAAAGTCGGTTTTCCAGTTTTCCTCCGCCCTGAGAGGAGGAAAACTGGAAATTGCACTTATGCTGCGGGTACATGTCTCGGAAATCATTCAATCCGATTTTTTAATCCTCTTTTCCCTTCTTTTGCTTGTTGTTGGGCCATGGGCCGGGGCGTAGTTCCACAAAATGAAGGATGGACATGTGTGAATAACAATTGGGTGAAATAATTTCAAATCACGACAAAACCACAATAAGTCGAATGTCTCTCGTAATTGCCCTTCACTTTACTTAACAAGCGAAGTAAGCTAACCAGAACCGTTACCTTAAAAAACCAGAGATCCCGGTATCTACGATTGAGAATATAAGTGAGACCAGCAAAATCTTCATTTCAACATGACAACCAGAAAGAAAACATCCTATACTCGCAAGAATTCCCTAGTAGTCGATACATCGCTGCTTTTCTGTGCATGTGAACAACTATGGGGTGTTCTGCTGCGGTCCAAACCAGTTATCGAGCTTGGCTTGACCAGTTCCATCAGTCCTAGGGCCTGCTGTTCAGGTCCTGAGAATTTCCAAATCTAAGCTTGTAAAAAAACAAAAAAAAAAATAGGGTTTAGATGTTGATTGCAAGATTACAAAATCAATTGTGTCATTGCCTCAGACTAGAAATGTGATAACGCTCAATGCTTTTAAAATTTCTCCCATACAAGTGTTCTCTTGCGTGGCCCCTAAGTTTGCATGGAATGGAATTTTTAAGAACCTATTATCAAGTGAATCACACCGATGATCGTTAAAGAGTACGAGTGATGCAAGATTTAAGGATGGAGCTGTAGACAGGGGCAGATCGCTTTAATAGAGTGATATCTCGGATTTTATTGTTTCATTATGGGGATGTTAATTGATTACCATTTATATATTTCTACTTCTATTTCCGGGCCAGTATATATATTCAAAAGCCTAGAAATTCAATTGGGCATTTGTCAATTGCCGAAGTCGGCCTGTGAGATTTTTTCCTCTCCATTCACATCATATGGGAGTTCAATAGGTGTGGGCTGCGGGAAAAAACGGAACTACTGATTCTTTCAATTTGTTTTCTGTTAATTGGAAATTGAAAGGTCTCACGGCTCTATTCGGACACACACGCAGCTTTACCGCCGCTTGCATCGGCGGTAAACTGGCGTTTTCCAGTTTTCCTCCACTCTGAGAGAAGGAAAACTGGAAATTGCAGCTTTACCGCCGCTCTCGTCGGCGGTAAAATGGACCTTGCAGTTTTCCTCCGCTCTGAGAGGAGGAAAACTAGCAATTGCAGCTTTACCGCCGCTCCCATCGGCGGTAAAGTCGGTTTTCCAGTTTTCTTCCGCCCTGAGAGGTGAAAAACTGGAAATTGCACTTATGCTGCGGGTACATGTCTCGGAAATCATTCAATCCGATTTTCTAATCCTCTTTTCCCTTCTTTTGCTTGTTGTTGGGCCATGGGCCGGGGCGTAGTTCCACAAAATGAAGGATGGACATGTGTGAATAACAATTGGGTGAAATAATTTCAAATCACGACAAAACCACAATAAGTCGAATGTCTCTCGTAACTGCCCTTCACTTTACTTAACAAGCGAAGTAAGCTAACCAGAACCGTTACCTTAAAAAACCAGAGATCCCGGTATCTACGATTGAGAATATAAGTGAGACCAGCAAAATCTTCATTTCAACATGACAACCAGAAAGAAAACATCCTACACTCGCAAGCATTCCCTAGTAGTCGATACATCGCTGCTTTTCTGTGCATGTGAACAACTATGGGGTGTTCTGCTGCGGTCCAAAGCTGTTATCGAGCTTGGCTTGACCAGTTCCATCAGTCCTAGGGCCTGCTGTTCAGGTCCTGAGAATTTCCTAATCTAAGCTTGTAAAAAAAAAAAAAAAAAAATAGGGTGTAGATGTTTATTGCAAGATTACAAAATCAATTGTGTCATTGCCTCAGAGTAGAAATGTGATAACGCTCAATGCTTTTAAAATTTCTCCCATACAACTGTTCTCTTGCGTGGCCCCTAAGTTTGCATGGAATGGAATTTTTAAGAACCTATTATCAAGTGAATCACACCGATGATCGCTAAAGAGTACGAGTGATGCAAGATTTAAGGACGGAGCTGTAGACAGGGGCAGATCGCTTTAATAGAGTGATATCTCGCATTTTATTGTTTCATTATGGGGATGTTATTTGATTACCATTTATATATTTCTACTTCTATTTCCGGGCCAGTATATATATTCAAAAGCCTAGAAATTCAATTTGGCATTTGTCAATTGCCGAAGTCGGCCCGTGAGATTTTTTCCTCTCCATTCACATCATATGGGAGTTCACTTGGTGTGGGCTGCGGGAAACAACGGAACTACTGATTCTTTCAATTTGTTTTATGTTAATTGGAAATTGAAAGGTCTCACGGCTCTATTCGGACACACACGCAGCTTTACCGCCGCTTGCATCAGCGGTAAACTGGCGTTTTCCAGTTTTCCTCCACTCTGAGAGGAGGAAAACTTGAAATTGCAGCTTTACCGCCGCTCTCGTCGGCGGTAAAGTGGACCTTGCAGTTTTCCTCCGCTCTGAGAGGAGGAAAACTGGCAATTGCAGCTTTACCGCCGCTCCCATCGGCGGTAAAGTCGGTTTTCCAGTTTTCCTCCGCCCTGAGAGGAGGAAAACTGGAAATTGCACTTATGCTGCGGGTACATGTCTCGGAAATCATTCAATCCGAATTTTTAATCCTCTTTTCCCTTCTTTTGCTTGTTGTTGGGCCATGGGCCGGGGCGTAGTTCCACAAAATGAAGGATGGACATGTGTGAATAACAATTGGGTGAAATAATTTCAAATCACGACAAAACCACAATAAGTCGAATGTCTCTCGTAATTGCCCTTCACTTTACTTAACAAGCGAAGTAAGCTAACCAGAACCGTTACCTTAAAAAACCAGAGATCCCGGCATCTACGATTGAGAATATAAGTGAGACCAGCAAAATCTTCATTTCAACATGACAACCAGAGAGAAAACATCCTACACTCGCAAGCATTCCCTAGTAGTCGATACATCGCTGCTTTTCTGTGCATGTGAACAACTATGGGGTGTTCTGCTGCGGTCCAAAGCTGTTATCGAGCTTGGCTTGACCAGTTCCATCAGTCCTAGGGCCTGCTGTTCAGGTCCTGAGAATTTCCAAATCTAAGCTTGTAAAAAAAAAAAAAAAAAATAGGGTTTAGATGTTGATTGCAAGAATACAAAATCAATTGTGTCATTGCCTCAGAGTAGAAATGTGATAACGCTCAATGCTTTTAAAATTTCTCCCATACAAGTGTTCTCTTGCGTGGCCCCTAAGTTTGCATGGAATGGAATTTTTAAGAACCTATTATCAAGTGAATCACACCGATGATCGTTAAAGAGTACGAGTGATGCAAGATTTAAGGATGGAGCTGTAGACAGGGGCAAATCGCTTTAATAGAGTGATATCTCGGATTTTATTGTTTCATTATGGGGATGTTATTTGATTACCATTTATATATTTCTACTTCTATTTCCGGGCCAGTATATATATTCAAAAGCCTAGAAATTCAATTGGGCATTTGTCAATTGCCGAAGTCGGCCTGTGAGATTTTTTCCTCTCCATTCACATCATATGGGAGTTCACTAGGTGTGGGCTGCAGGAAAAAATGGAACTACTGATTCTTTCAATTTGTTTTATGTTAATTGGAAATTGAAAGGTCTCACGGCTCTATTCGGATACACACGCAGCTTTACCGCCGCTTGCATCGGCGGTAAACTGTCGTTTTCCAGTTTTCCTCCACTCTGAGAGGAGGAAAACTGGCAATTGCAGCTTTACCCCCGCTCCCATCGGCGGTAAAGTCGGTTTTCCAGTTTTCCTCCGCCCTGAGAGGAGGAAAACTGGAAATTGCACTTATGCTGCGGGTACATGTCTCGGAAATCATTCAATCCGATTTTTTAATCCTCTTTTCCCTTCTTTTGCTTGTTGTTGGGCCATGGGCCGGGGCGTAGTTCCACAAAATGAAGGATGGACATGTGTGAATAACAATTGGGTGAAATAATTTCAAATCACGACAAAACCACAATAAGTCGGATGTCTCTCGTAATTGCCCTTCACTTTACTTAACAAGCGAAGTAAGCTAACCAGAACCGTTACCTTAAAAAACCAGAGATCCCGGTATCTACGATTGAGAATATAAGTGAGACCCGCAAAATCTTCATTTCAACATGACGGCCAGAAAGAAAACATCCTACACTCGCAAGCATTCCCTAGTAGTCGATACATCGCTGCTTTTCTGTGCATGTGAACAACTATGGGGTGTTCTGCTGCGGTCCAAAGCTGTTATCGTGCTTGGCTTGACCAGTTCCATCAGTCCTAGGGCCTGCTGTTCAGGTCCTGAGAATTTCCAAATCTAAGCTTGTAAAAAAAAAAAAAAAAAAATAGGGTTTAGATGTTGATTGCAAGATTACAAAATCAATTGTGTCATTGCCTCAGAGTAGAAATGTGATAACGCTCAATGCTTTTAAAATTTCTCCCATACAAGTGTTCTCTTGCGTGGCCCCAAAGTTTGCATGGAATGGAATTTTTAAGAACCTATTATCAAGTGAATCACACCGATGATCGTTAAAGAGTACGAGTGATGCAAGATTTAAGGATGGAGCTGTAGACAGGGGCAGATCGCTTTAATAGAGTGATATCTCGGATTTTATTGTTTCATAATGGGGATGTTATTTGATGACCATTTATATATTTCTACTTCTATTTCCGGGCCAGTATATATATTCAAAAGCCTAGAAATTCAATTGGGCATTTGTCAATTGCCGAAGTCGGCCTGTGAGATTTTTTCCTCTCCATTCACATCATATGGGAGTTCACTAGATGTGGGCTGCGGGAAAAAACGGAACTACTGATTCTTTCAATTTGTTTTATGTTAATTGGAAATTGAAAGGTCTCACGGCTCTATTCGGACACACACGCAGCTTTACCGCCGCTTGCATCGGCGGTAAACTGGCGTTTTCCAGCTTTCCTCCACTCTGAGAGGACGAAAACTGGAAATAGCAGCTTTACCGCCGCTCTCGTCGGCGGTAAAGTGGACCTTGCAGTTTTCCTCCGCTCTGAGAGGAGGAAAACTGGCAATTGCAGCTTTACCGCCGCTCCCATCGGCGGTAAAGTCGGTTTTCCAGTTTTCCTCCGCTCTGAGAGGGGGAAAACTGGAAATTGCACTTATGCTGCGGGTACATGTCTTGGAAATCATTCAATCCGATTTTTTAATCCTCTTTTCCCTTCTTTTGCTTGTTGTTGGGCCATGGGCCGGGGCGTAGTTCCACAGAATGAAGGATGGACATGTGTGAATAACAATTGGGTGAAATAATTTCAAATCACGACAAAACCACAATAAGTCGAATGTCTCTCGTAATTACCCTTCACTTTACTTAACATGCGAAGTAAGCTAACCAGAACCGTTACCTTAAAAAACCAGAGATCCCGGTATCTACGAATGAGAATATAAGTGAGACCAGCAAAATCTTCATTTCAACATGACAACCAGAAAGAAAACATCCTACACTCGCAAGCATTCCCTAGTAGTCGATACATCGCTGCTTTTCTGTGCATGTGAACAACTATGGGGTGTTCTGCAGCGGTCCAAAGCTGTTATCGAGCTTGGCTTGACCAGTTCCATCAGTCCTAGGGCCTGTTGTTCAGGTCCTGAGAATTTCCAAATCTAAGCTTATAAAAAAAAAAAAAAAAAAAAAAGAAGGGTCTAGATGTTGATTGCAAGATTACAAAATCAATTGTGTCATTGCCTCAGAGCAGAAATGTGATAACGCTCAATGCTTTTAAAATTTCTCCCATACAAGTGTTCTCTTGCGTGGCCCCTATGTTTGCATGGAATGGAATTTTTAAGAACCTATTATCAAGTGAATCACACCGATGATCGTTAAAGAGTACGAGTGATGCAAGATTTAAGGATGGAGCTGTAGACAGGGGCAAATCGCTTTAAGAGAGTGATATCTCGGATTTTATTGTTTCATTATGGGGATGTTATTTGATTACCATTTATATATTTCTACTTCTATTTCCGGGCCAGTATATATATTCAAAAGCCTAGAAATTCAATTGGGCATTTGTCAATTGCCGAAGTCGGCCTGTGAGATTTTTTCCTCTCCATTCACATCATATGGGAGTTCACTAGATGTGGGCTGCGGGAAAAAACGGAACTACTGATTCTTTCAATTTGTTTTATGTTAATTGGAAATTGAAAGGTCTCACGGCTCTATTCGGACACACACGCAGCTTTACCGCCGCTTGCATCGGCGGTAAACTGGCGTTTTCCACCTTTCCTCCACTCTGAGAGGAGGAAAACTGGAAATTGCAGCTTTACCGCCGCTCTCGTCGGCGGTAAAGTGGACCTTCCAGTTTTCCTCCGCTCTGAGAGGAGGAAAACTGGCAATTGCAGCTTTACCGCCGCTCCCATCGGCGGTAAAGTCGGTTTTCCAGTTTTCCTCCGCTCTGAGAGGGGGAAAACTGGAAATTGCACTTATGCTGCGGGTACATGTCTCGGAAATCATTCAATCCGATTTTTTAATCCTCTTTTCCCTTCTTTTGCTTGTTGTTGGGCCATGGGCCGGGGCGTAGTTCCACAAAATGAAGGATGGACATGTGTGAATAACAATTGGGTGAAATAATTTCAAATCACGACAAAACCACAATAAGTCGAATGTCTCTCGTAATTGCCCTTCACTTTACTTAACATGCGAAGTAAGCTAACCAGAACCGTTACCTTAAAAAACCAGAGATCCCGGTATCTACGATTGAGAATATAAGTGAGACCAGCAAAATCTTCATTTCAACATGACAACCAGAAAGAAAACATCCTACACTCGCAAGCATTCCCTAGTAGTCGATACATCGCTGCTTTTCTGTGCATGTGAACAACTATGGGGTGTTCTGCAGCGGTCCAAAGCTGTTATCGAGCTTGGCTTGACCAGTTCCATCAGTCCTAGGGCCTGTTGTTTAGGTCCTGAGAATTTCCAAATCTAAGCTTGTAAAAAAAAAAAAAAAAAAAAAAAAAAAAAAAAGGGGTTTAGATGTTGATTGCAAGATTACAAAATCAATTGTGTCATTGCCTCAGAGTAGAAATGTGATAACGCTCAATGCTTTTAAAATTTCTCCCATACAAGTGTTCTCTTGCGTGGCCCCTAAGTTTGCATGGAATGGAATTTTTAAGAACCTATTATCAAGTGAATCACACCGATGATCGTTAAAGAGTACGAGTGATGCAAGATTTAAGGATGGAGCTGTAGACAGGGGCAAATCGCTTTAACAGAGTGATATCTCGGATTTTATTGTTTCATTATGGGGATGTTATTTGATTACCATTTATATATTTCTACTTCTATTTCCGGGCCAGTATATATATACGAAAGCCTAGAAATTCAATTGGGCATTTGTCAATTGCCGAAGTCGGCCTGTGAGATTTTTCCCACTCCATTCACATCATATGGGAGTTCACTAGATGTGGGCTGCGGGAAAAAACGGAACTACTGATTCTTTCAATTTGTTTTATGTTAATTGGAAATTGAAAGGTCTCACGGCTGTATTCGGACACACGCGCAGCTTTACCGCCGCTTGCATCGGCGGTAAACTCGCGTTTTCCAGCTTTCCTCCACTCTGAGAGGAGGAAAACTGGAAATTGCAGCTTTACCGCCGCTCTCGTCGGCGGTAAAGTGGACCTTCCAGTTTTCCTCCGCTCTGAGAGGAGGAAAACTGGCAATTGCAGCTTTACCGCCGCTCCCATCGGCGGTAAAGTCGGTTTTCCAGTTTTCCTCCGCTCTGAGCGGACGAAAACTGGAAATTGCACTTATGCTGCGGGTACATGTCTCGGAAATCATTCAATCCGATTTTTTAATCCTCTTTTCCCTTCTTTTGCTTGTTGTTGGGCCATGGGCCGGGGCATAGTTCCACAAAATGAAGGATGGACATGTGTGAATAACAATTGGGTGAAATAATTTCAAATCACGACAAAACCACAATAAGTCGAATGTCTCTCGTAATTGCCCTTCACTTTACGTAACAAGCGAAGTAAGCTAACCAGAACCGTTACCTTAAAAAACCAGAGATCCCGGTATCTACGATTGAGAATATAAGTGAGACCAGCAAAATCTTCATTTCAACATGACAACCAGAAAGAAAACATCCTACACTCGCAAGCATTCCCTAGTAGTCGATACATCGCTGCTTTTCTGTGCATGTGAACAACTATGGGGTGTTCTGCTGCGGTCCAAAGCTGCTATCGAGCTTGGCTTGACCAGTTCCATCAGTCCTAGGGCCGATTGTTCAGGTCCTGAGAATTTTCAAATCTAAGCTTGTAAAAAAAAAAAAAAAAAAAAAAAGAAGGGTCTAGATGTTGATTGCAAGATTACAAAATCAATTGTGTCATTGCCTCAGAGTAGAAATGTGATAACGCTCAATGCTTTTAAAATTTCTCCCATACAAGTGTTCTCTTGCGTGGCCCCTAAGTTTGCATGGAATGGAATTTTTAAGAACCTATTATCAAGTGAATCACACCGATGATCGTTAAAGAGTACGAGTGATGCAAGATTTAAGGATGGAGCAGTAGACAGGGGCAATTCGCTTTAATAGAGTGATATCTCGGATTTTATTGTTTCATTATGGGGATGTTATTTGATTACCATTTATATATTTCTACTTCTATTTCCGGGCCAGTATATATATTCAAAAGCCTAGAAATTCAATTGGGCATTTGTCAATTGCCGAAGTCGGCCTGTGAGATTTTTTCCTCTCCATTCACATCATATGGGAGTTCACTAGATGTGGGCCGCGGGAAAAAACGGAACTACTGATTCTTTCAATTTGTTTTATGTTAATTGGAAATTGAAAGGTCTCACGGCTCTATTCGGACACACACGCAGCTTTACCGCCGCTTGCATCGGCGGTAAACTGGCGTTTTCCAGCTTTCCTCCACTCTGAGAGGAGGAAAACTGGCAATTGCAGCTTTACCGCCGCTCCCATCGGCGGTAAAGCCGGTTTTCCAGTTTTCCTCCGCTCTGAGAGGTGGAAAACTGGAAATTGCACTTATGCTGCGGGTACATGTCTCGGAAATCATTCAATCCGATTTTTTAATCCTCTTTTCCCTTCTTTTGCTTGTTGTTGGGCCATGGGCCGGGGCGTAGTTCCACAAAATGAAGGATGGACATGTGTGAATAACAATTGGGTGAAATAATTTCAAATCACGACAAAACCACAATAAGTCGAATGTCTCTCGTAATTGCCCTTCACTTTACTTAACAAGCGAAGTAAGCTAACCCGAACCGTTACCTTAAAAAACCAGAGATCCCGGTATCCACGATTGAGAATATAAGTGAGACCAGCAAAATCTTCATTTCAACATGACAACCAGAAAGAAAACATCCTACACTCGCAAGCATTCCCTAGTAGTCGATACATCGCTGCTTTTCTGTGCATGTGAACAACTATAGGGTGTTCTGCTGCGGTCCAAAGCTGTTATCGAGCTTGGCTTGACCAGTTCCATCAGTCCTAGGGCCGATTGTTCAGGTCCTGAGAATTTCCAAATCTAAGCTTGTAAAAAAAAAAAAAAAAAAAAAAAGAAGGGTCTAGATGTTGATTGCAAGATTACAAAATCAATTGTGTCATTGCCTCAGAGTAGAAATGTGATAACGCTCAATGCTTTTAAAATTTCTCCCATACAAGTGTTCTCTTGCGTGGCCCCTAAGTTTGCATGGAATGGAATTTTTAAGAACCTATTATCAAGTGAATCACACCGATGATCGTTAAAGAGTACGAGTGATGCAAGATTTAAGGATGGAGCTGTAGACAGGGGCAAATCGCTTTAATAGAGTGATATCTCGGATTTTATTGTTTCATTATGGCGATGTTATTTGATTACCATTTATATATTTCTACTTCTATTTCCGGGCCAGTATATATATTGAAAAGCCTAGAAATTCAATTGGGCATTTGTCAATTGCCGAAGTCGGCCTGTGAGATTTTTTCCTCTCCATTCACATCATATGGGAGTTCACTAGATGTGGGCTGCGGGAAAAAACGGAACTACTGATTCTTTCAATTTGTTTTATGTTAATTGGAAATTGAAAGGTCTCACATTTCTATTCGGACACACACGCAGCTTTACCGCCGCTTGCATCGGCGGTAAACTGGCGTTTTCCAGCTTTCCTCCACTCTGAGAGGACGAAAACTGGAAATTGCAGCTTTACCGCCGCTCTCGTCGGCGGTAAAGTGGACCTTCCAGTTTTCCTCCTCTCTGAGAGGAGGAAAACTGGCAATTGCAGCTTTACCGCCGCTCCCATCGGCGGTAAAGTCGGTTTTCCAGTTTTCCTCCGCTCTGAGAGGGGGAAAACTGGAAATTGCACTTATGCTGCGGGTACATGTCTCGAAAATCATTCAATCCGATTTTTTAATCCTCTTTTCCCTTCTTTTGCTTGTTGTTGGGCCATGGGCCGGGGCGTAGTTCCACAAAATGAAGGATGGACATGTGTGAATAACAATTGGGTGAAATAATTTCAAATCACGACAAAACCACAATAAGTCGAATGTCTCTCGTAATTGCCCTTCACTTTACTTAACAAGCGAAGTAAGCTAACCCGAACCGTTACCTTAAAAAACCAGAGATCCCGGTATCTACGATTGAGAATATAAGTGAGACCAGCAAAATCTTCATTTCAACATGACAACCAGAAAGAAAACATCCTACACTCGCAAGCATTCCCTAGTAGTCGATACATCGCTGCTT
The DNA here is from genome assembly GCA_029852735.1 of Persea americana. Classification (NCBI taxonomy): domain Eukaryota; kingdom Viridiplantae; phylum Streptophyta; class Magnoliopsida; order Laurales; family Lauraceae; genus Persea; species Persea americana. The sequence continues at coordinate 8,540,824 of CM056812.1, forward strand.
TTCTGTGCATGTGAACAACTACGGGGTGTTCTGCAGCGGTGCAAAGCTGTTATCGAGCTTGGCTTGACCAGTTCCATCAGTCCTAGGGCCTGTTGTTCAGGTCCTGAGAATTTCCAAATCTAAGCTTGTAAAAAAAAAAAAAAAAAAAAAGAAGGGTCTAGATGTTGATTGCAAGATTACAAAATCAATTGTGTCATTGCCTCAGAGTAGAAATGTGATAACGCTCAATGCTTTTAAAATTTCTCCCATACAAGTGTTCTCTTGCGTGGCCCCTAAGTTTGCATGGAATGGAATTTTTAAGAACCTATTATCAAGTGAATCACACCGATGATCGTTAAAGAGTACGAGTGATGCAAGATTTAAGGATGGAGCTGTAGACAGGGGCAAATCACTTTAAGAGAGTGATAGCTCGGATTTTATTGTTTCATTATGGGGATGTTATTTGATTACCATTTATATATTTCTACTTCTATTTCCGGGCCAGTATATATATTCAAAAGCCTAGAAATTCAATTGGGCATTTGTCAATTGCCGAAGTCGGCCTGTGAGATTTTTTCCTCTCCATTCACATCATATGGGAGTTCACTAGATGTGGGCTGCGGGAAAAAACGGAACTACTGATTCTTTCAATTTGTTTTATGTTAATTGGAAATTGAAAGGTCTCACGGCTCTATTCGGACACACACGCAGCTTTATCGCCGCTTGCATCGGCGGTAAACTGGCGTTTTCCACCTTTCCTCCACTCTGAGAGGAGGAAAACTGGAAATTGCAGCTTTACCGCCGCTCTCGTCGGCGGTAAAGTGGACCTTCCAGTTTTCCTCCGCTCTGAGAGGAGGAAAACTGGCAATTGCAGCTTTACCGCCGCTCCCATCGGCGGTAAAGTCGGTTTTCCAGTTTTCCTCCGCTCTGAGAGGTGGAAAACTGGAAATTGCACTTATGCTGCGGGTACATGTCTCGGAAATCATTCAATCCGATTTTTTAATCCTCTTTTCCCTTCTTTTGCTTGTTGTTGGGCCATGGGCCGGGGCGTAGTTCCACAAAATGAAGGATGGACATGTGTGAATAACAATTGGGTGAAATAATTTCAAATCATGACAAAACCCCAATAAGTCGAATGTCTCTCGTAATTGCCCTTCACTTTACGTAACAAGCGAAGTAAGCTAACCAGAACCGTTACCTTAAAAAACCAGAGATCCCGGTATCTACGATTGAGAATATAAGTGAGACCAGCAAAATCTTCATTTCAACATGACAACCAGAAAGAAAACATCCTACACTCGCAAGCATTCCCTAGTAGTCGATACATCGCTGCTTTTCTGTGCATGTGAACAACTATGGGGTGTTCTGCTGCGGTCCAAAGCTGTTATCGAGCTTGGCTTGACCAGTTCCATCAGTCCTCGGGACTGTTGTTCAGGTCCTGAGAATTTCCAAATCTAAGCTTGTAAAAAAAAAAAAAAAAAAAAAAAATAGGGTTTAGATGTTGATTGCAAGATTACAAAATCAATTGTGTCATTGCCTCAGAGTAGAAATGTGATAACGCTCAATGCTTTTAAAATTTCTCCCATACAAGTGTTCTCTTGCGTGGCCCCTAAGTTTGCATGGAATGGAATTTTTAAGAACCTATTATCAAGTGAATCACACCGATGATCGTTAAAGAGTACGAGTGATGCAAGATTTAAGGATGGAGCAGTAGACAGGGGCAAATCGCTTTAATAGAGTGATATCTCGGATTTTATTGTTTCATTATGGGGATGTTATTCGATTACCATTTATATATTTCTACTTCTATTTCCGGGCCAGTATATATATTCAAAAGCCTAGAAATTCAATTGGGCATTTGTCAATTGCCGAAGTCGGCCTGTGAGATTTTTTCCTCTCCATTCACATCATATGGGAGTTCACTAGATGTGGGCTGCGGGAAAAAACGGAACTACTGATTCTTTCAATTTGTTTTATGTTAATTGGAAATTGAAAGGTCTCACGGCTCTATTCGGACACACACGCAGCTTTACCGCCGCTTGCATCGGCGGTAAACTGGCGTTTTCCAGCTTTCCTCCACTCTGAGAGGAGGAAAACTGGCAATTGCAGCTTTACCGCCGCTCCCATCGGCGGTAAAGCCGGTTTTCCAGTTTTCCTCCGCTCTGAGAGGTGGAAAACTGGAAATTGCACTTATGCTGCGGGTACATGTCTCGGAAATCATTCAATCCGATTTTTTAATCCTCTTTTCCCTTCTTTTGCTTGTTGTTGGGCCATGGGCCGGGGCGTAGTTCCACAAAATGAAGGATGGACATGTGTGAATAACAATTGGGTGAAATAATTTCAAATCACGACAAAACCACAATAAGTCGAATGTCTCTCGTAATTGCCCTTCACTTTACTTAACATGCGAAGTAAGCTAACCAGAACCGTTACCGTAAAAAACCAGAGATCCCGGTATCTACGATTGAGAATATAAGTGAGACCAGCAAAATCTTCATTTCAACATGACAACCAGAAAGAAAACATCCTACACTCGCAAGCATTCCCTAGTAGTCGATACATCGCTGCTTTTCTGTGCATGTGAACAACTATGGGGTGTTCTGCAGCGGTCCAAAGCTGTTATCGAGCTTGGCTTGACCAGTTCCATCAGTCCTAGGCCCTGTTGTTTAGGTCCTGAGAATTTCCAAATCTAAGCTTGTAAAAAAAAAAAAAAAAAAAAAAAAAAAAAAGGGGTTTAGATGTTGATTGCAAGATTACAAAATCAATTGTGTCATTGCCTCAGAGTAGAAATGTGATAACGCTCAATGCTTTTAAAATTTCTCCCATACAAGTGTTCTCTTGCGTGGCCCCTAAGTTTGCATGGAATGGAATTTTTAAGAACCTATTATCAAGTGAATCACACCGATGATCGTTAAAGAGTACGAGTGATGCAAGATTTAAGGATGGAGCTGTAGACAGGGGCAAATCGCTTTAATAGAGTGATATCTTGGATTTTATTGTTTCATTATGGGGATGTTATTTGATTACCATTTATATATTTCTACTTCTATTTCCGGGCCAGTATATATATTCAAAAGCCTAGAAATTCAATTGGGCATTTGTCAATTGCCGAAGTCGGCCTGTGAGATTTTTTCCTCTCCATTCACATCATATGGGAGTTCACTAGATGTGGGCTGCGGGAAAAAACGAAACTACTGATTCTTTCAATTTGTTTTATGTTAATTGGAAATTGAAAGGTCTCACGGCTCTATTCGGACACACACGCAGCTTTACCGCCGCTTGCATCGGCGGTAAACTGGCGTTTTCCAGCTTTCCTCCACTCTGAGAGGAGGAAAACTGGAAATTGCAGCTTTACCGCCGCTCTCGTCGGCGGTAAAGTGGACCTTCCAGTTTTCCTCCGCTCTGAGAAGAGGAAAACTGGCAATTGCAGCTTTACCGCCGCTTTCATCGGCGGTAAAGTCGGTTTTCCAGTTTTCCTCCGCTCTGAGAGGTGGAAAACTGGAAATTGCACTTATGCTGCGGGTACATGTCTCGGAAATCATTCAATCCGATTTTTTAATCCTCTTTTCCCTTCTTTTGCTTGTTGTTGGGCCATGGGCCGGGGCGTAGTTCCACAAAATGAAGGATGGACTTGTGTGAATAACAATTGGGTGAAATAATTTCAAATCACGACAAAACCACAATAAGTCGAATGTCTCTCGTAATTGCCCTTCACTTTACTTAACAAGCGAAGTAAGCTAACCCGAACCGTTACCTTAAAAAACCAGAGATCCCGGTATCTACGATTGAGAATATAAGTGAGACCAGCAAAATCTTCATTTCAACATGACAACCAGAAAGAAAACATCCTACACTCGCAAGCATTCCCTAGTAGTCGATACATCGCTGCTTTTCTGTGCATGTGAACAACTATGGGGTGTTCTGCTGCGGTCCAAAGCTGTTATCGAGCTTGGCTTGACCAGTTCCATCAGTCCTAGGGCCTGTTGTTCAGGTCCTGAGAATTTCCAAATCTAAGCTTGTAAAAAAAAAATAAAAAAAAAATAGGGTTTAGATGTTGATTGCAAGATTACAAAATCAATTGTGTCATTGCCTCAGAGTAGAAATGTGATAACGCTCAATGCTTTTAAAATTTCTCCCATACAAGTGTTCTCTTGCGTGGCCCCTAAGTTTGCATGGAATGGAATTTTTAAGAACCTATTATCAAGTGAATCACACCGATGATCATTAAAGAGTACGAGTGATGCAAGATTTAAGGATGGAGCTGTAGACAGGGGCAAATCGCTTTAATAGAGTGATATCTCGGATTTTATTGTTTCATTATGGGGATGTTATTTGATTACCATTTATATATTTCTACTTCTATTTCCGGGCCAGTATATATATTCAAAAGCCTAGAAATTCAATTGGGCATTTGTCAATTGCCGAAGTCGGCCTGTGAGATTTTTTCCTCTCCATTCACATCATATGGGAGTTCACTAGATGTGGGCTGCGGGAAAAAACGGAACTACTGATTCTTTCAATTTGTTTTATGTTAATTGGAAATTGAAAGGTCTCACGGCTCTATTCGGACACACACGCAGCTTTACCGCCGCTTGCATCGGCGGTAAACTGGCGTTTTCCAGCTTTCCTCTACTCTGAGAGGAGGAAAACTGGCAATTGCAGCTTTACCGCCGCTCCCATCGGCGGTAAAGCCGGTTTTCCAGTTTTCCTCCGCTCTGAGAGGTGGAAAACTGGAAATTGCACTTATGCTGTGGGTACATGTCTCGGAAATCATTCAATCCGATTTTTTAATCCTCTTTTCCCTTCTTTTGCTTGTTGTTGGGCCATGGGCCGGGGCGTAGTTCCACAAAATGAAGGATGGACATGTGTGAATAACAATTGGGTGAAATAATTTCAAGTCACGACAAAACCACAATAAGTCGAATGTCTCTCGTAATTGCCCTTCACTTTACTTAACAAGCGAAGTAAGCTAACCCGAACCGTTACCTTAAAAAACCAGAGATCCCGGTATCTACGATTGAGAATATAAGTGAGACCGGCAAAATCTTCATTTCAACATGACAACCAGAAAGAAAACATCCTACACTCGCAAGCATTCCCTAGTAGTCGATACATCGCTGCTTTTCTGTGCATGTGAACAACTATGGGGTGTTCTGCTGCGGTCCAAAGCTGTTATCGAGCTTGGCTTGACCAGTTCCATCAGTCCTAGGGCCGATTGTTCAGGTCCTGAGAATTTCCAAATCTAAGCTTGTAAAAAAAAAAAAAAAAAAAAAAAGAAGGGTCTAGATGTTGATTGCAAGATTACAAAATCAATTGTGTCATTGCCTCAGAGTAGAAATGTGATAACGCTCAATGCTTTTAAAATTTCTCCCATACAAGTGTTCTCTTGCGTGGCCCCTAAGTTTGCATGGAATGGAATTTTTAAGAACCTATTATCAAGTGAATCACACCGATGATCGTTAAAGAGTACGAGTGATGCAAGATTTAAGGATGGAGCTGTAGACAGGGGCAAATCGCTTTAATAGAGTGATATCTCGGATTTTATTGTTTCATTATGGGGATGTTATTTGATTACCATTTATATATTTCTACTTCTAATTCCGGGCCAGTATATATATTCAAAAGCCTAGAAATTCAATTGGGCATTTGTCAATTGCCGAAGTCGGCCTGTGAGATTTTTTCCTCTCCATTCACATCATATGGGAGTTCACTAGATGTGGGCTGCGGGAAAAAACGGAACTACTGATTCTTTCAATTTGTTTTATGTTAATTGGAAATTGAAAGGTCTCACGGCTCTATTCGGACACACACGCAGCTTTACCGCCGCTTGCATCGGCGGTAAACTGGCGTTTTCCAGCTTTCCTCCACTCTGAGAGCAGGAAAACTGGCAATTGCAGCTTTACCGCCGCTCCCATCGGCGGTAAAGCCAGTTTTCCAGTTTTCCTCCGCTCTGAGAGGTGGAAAACTGGAAATTGCACTTATGCTGCGGGTACATGTCTCGGAAATCATTCAATCCGATTTTTTAATCCTCTTTTCCCTTCTTTTGCTTGTTGTTGGGCCATGGGCCGGGGCGTAGTTCCACAAAATGAAGGATGGACATGTGTGAATAACAATTGGGTGAAATAATTTCAAATCACGACAAAACCACAATAAGTCGAATGTCTCTCGTAATTGCCCTTCACTTTACTTAACAAGCGAAGTAAGCTAACCCGAACCGTTACCTTAAAAAACCAGAGATCCCGGTATCTACGATTGAGAATATAAGTGAGACCAGCAAAATCTTCATTTCAACATGACAACCAGAAAGAAAACATCCTACACTCGCAAGCATTCCCTAGTAGTCGATACATCGCTGCTTTTCTGTGCATGTGAACAACTATGGGGTGTTCTGCTGCGGTCCAAAGCTGTTATCGAGCTTGGCTTGACCAGTTCCATCAGTCCTAGGGCCGATTGTTCAGGTCCTGAGAATTTCCAAATCTAAGCTTGTAAAAAAAAAAAGAAAAAAAAAAAGAAGGGTCTAGATGTTGATTGCAAGATTACAAAATCAATTGTGTCATTGCCTCAGAGTAGAAATGTGATAACGCTCAATGCTTTTAAAATTTCTCCCATACAAGTGTTCTCTTGCGTGGCCCCTAAGTTTGCATGGAATGGAATTTTTAAGAACCTATTATCAAGTGAATCACACCGATGATCGTTAAAGAGTACGAGTGATGCAAGATTTAAGGATGGAGCTGTAGACAGGGGCAAATCGCTTTAATAGAGTGATATCTCGGATTTTATTGTTTCATTATGGGGATGTTATTTGATTACCATTTATATATTTCTACTTCTATTTCCGGGCCAGTATATATATTCAAAAGCCTAGAAATTCAATTGGGCATTTGTCAATTGCCGAAGTCGGCCTGTGAGATTTTTTCCTCTCCATTCACATCATATGGGAGTTCACTAGATGTGGGCTGCGGGAAAAAACGGAACTACTGATTCTTTCAATTTGTTTTATGTTAATTGGAAATTGAAAGGTCTCACGGCTCTATTCGGACACACACGCAGCTTTACCGCCGCTTGCATCGGCGGTAAACTGGCGTTTTCCAGCTTTCCTCCACTCTGAGAGGAGGAAAACTGGCAATTGCAGCTTTACCGCCGCTCCCATCGGCGGTAAAGCCGGTTTTCCAGTTTTCCTCCGCTCTGAGAGGTGGAAAACTGGAAATTGCACTTATGCTGCGGGTACATGTCTCGGAAATCATTCAATCCGATTTTTTAATCCTCTTTTCCCTTCTTTTGCTTGTTGTTGGGCCATGGGCCGGGGCGTAGTTCCACAAAATGAAGGATGGACATGTGTGAATAACAATTGGGTGAAATAATTTCAAGTCACGACAAAACCACAATAAGTCGAATGTCTCTCGTAATTGCCCTTCACTTTACTTAACAAGCGAAGTAAGCTAACCCGAACCGTTACCTTAAAAAACCAGAGATCCCGGTATCTACGATTGAGAATATAAGTGAGACCAGCAAAATCTTCATTTCAACATGACAACCAGAAAGAAAACATCCTACACTCGCAAGCATTCCCTAGTAGTCGATACATCGCTGCTTTTCTGTGCATGTGAACAACTATGGGGTGTTCTGCTGCGGTCCAAAGCTGTTATCGAGCTTGGCTTGACCAGTTCCATCAGTCCTAGGGCCGATTGTTCAGGTCCTGAGAATTTCCAAATCTAAGCTTGTAAAAAAAAAAAAAAAAAAAAAAAGAAGGGTCTAGATGTTGATTGCAAGATTACAAAATCAATTGTGTCATTGCCTCAGAGTAGAAATGTGATAACGCTCAATGCTTTTAAAATTTCTCCCATACAAGTGTTCTCTTGCGTGGCCCCTAAGTTTGCATGGAATGGAATTTTTAAGAACCTATGATCAAGTGAATCACACCGATGATCGTTAAAGAGTACGAGTGATGCAAGATTTAAGGATGGAGCTGTAGACAGGGGCAAATCGCTTTAATAGAGTGATATCTCGGATTTTATTGTTTCATTATGGGGATGTTATTTGATTACCATTTATATATTTCTACTTCTATTTCCGGGCCAGTATATATATTCAAAAGCCTAGAAATTCAATTGGGCATTTGTCAATTGCCGAAGTCGGCCTGTGAGATTTTTTCCTCTCCATTCACATCATATGGGAGTTCACTAGATGTGGGCTGCGGGAAAAAACGGAACTACTGATTCTTTCAATTTGTTTTATGTTAATTGGAAATTGAAAGGTCTCACGGCTCTATTCGGACACACACGCAGCTTTACCGCCGCTTGCATCGGCGGTAAACTGGCGTTTTCCAGCTTTCCTCCACTCTGAGAGCAGGAAAACTGGCAATTGCAGCTTTACCGCCGCTCCCATCGGCGGTAAAGCCAGTTTTCCAGTTTTCCTCCGCTCTGAGAGGTGGAAAACTGGAAATTGCACTTATGCTGCGGGTACATGTCTCGGAAATCATTCAATCCGATTTTTTAATCCTCTTTTCCCTTCTTTTGCTTGTTGTTGGGCCATGGGCCGGGGCGTAGTTCCACAAAATGAAGGATGGACATGTGTGAATAACAATTGGGTGAAATAATTTCAAATCACGACAAAACCACAATAAGTCGAATGTCTCTCGTAATTGCCCTTCACTTTACTTAACAAGCGAAGTAAGCTAACCCGAACCGTTACCTTAAAAAACCAGAGATCCCGGTATCTACGATTGAGAATATAAGTGAGACCAGCAAAATCTTCATTTCAACATGACAACCAGAAAGAAAACATCCTACACTCGCAAGCATTCCCTAGTAGTCGATACATCGCTGCTTTTCTGTGCATGTGAACAACTATGGGGTGTTCTGCTGCGGTCCAAAGCTGTTATCGAGCTTGGCTTGACCAGTTCCATCAGTCCTAGGGCCGATTGTTCAGGTCCTGAGAATTTCCAAATCTAAGCTTGTAAAAAAAAAAAGAAAAAAAAAAAGAAGGGTCTAGATGTTGATTGCAAGATTACAAAATCAATTGTGTCATTGCCTCAGAGTAGAAATCTGATAACGCTCAATGCTTTTAAAATTTCTCCCATACAAGTGTTCTCTTGCGTGGCCCCTAAGTTTGCATGGAATGGAATTTTTAAGAACCTATTATCAAGTGAATCACACCGATGATCGTTAAAGAGTACGAGTGATGCAAGATTTAAGGATGGAGCTGTAGACAGGGGCAAATCGCTTTAATAGAGTGATATCTCGGATTTTATTGTTTCATTATGGGGATGTTATTTGATTACCATTTATATATTTCTACTTCTATTTCCGGGCCAGTATATATATTCAAAAGCCTAGAAATTCAATTGGGCATTTGTCAATTGCCGAAGTCGGCCTGTGAGATTTTTTCCTCTCCATTCACATCATATGGGAGTTCACTAGATGTGGGCTGCGGGAAAAAACGGAACTACTGATTCTTTCAATTTGTTTTATGTTAATTGGAAATTGAAAGGTCTCACGGCTCTATTCGGACACACACGCAGCTTTACCGCCGCTTGCATCGGCGGTAAACTGGCGTTTTCCAGCTTTCCTCCACTCTGAGAGGAGGAAAACTGGCAATTGCAGCTTTACCGCCGCTCCCATCGGCGGTAAAGCCGGTTTTCCAGTTTTCCTCCGCTCTGAGAGGTGGAAAACTGGAAATTGCACTTATGCTGCGGGTACATGTCTCGGAAATCATTCAATCCGATTTTTTAATCCTCTTTTCCCTTCTTTTGCTTGTTGTTGGGCCATGGGCCGGGGCGTAGTTCCACAAAATGAAGGATGGACATGTGTGAATAACAATTGGGTGAAATAATTTCAAGTCACGACAAAACCACAATAAGTCGAATGTCTCTCGTAATTGCCCTTCACTTTACTTAACAAGCGAAGTAAGCTAACCCGAACCGTTACCTTAAAAAACCAGAGATCCCGGTATCTACGATTGAGAATATAAGTGAGACCAGCAAAATCTTCATTTCAACATGACAACCAGAAAGAAAACATCCTACACTCGCAAGCATTCCCTAGTAGTCGATACATCGCTGCTTTTCTGTGCATGTGAACAACTATGGGGTGTTCTGCTGCGGTCCAAAGCTGTTATCGAGCTTGGCTTGACCAGTTCCATCAGTCCTAGGGCCGATTGTTCAGGTCCTGAGAATTTCCAAATCTAAGCTTGTAAAAAAAAAAAAAAAAAAAAAAGAAGGGTCTAGATGTTGATTGCAAGATTACAAAATCAATTGTGTCATTGCCTCAGAGTAGAAATGTGATAACGCTCAATGCTTTTAAAATTTCTCCCATACAAGTGTTCTCTTGCGTGGCCCCTAAGTTTGCATGGAATGGAATTTTTAAGAACCTATTATCAAGTGAATCACACCGATGATCGTTAAAGAGTACGAGTGATGCAAGATTTAAGGATGGAGCTGTAGACAGGGGCAAATCGCTTTAATAGAGTGATATCTCGGATTTTATTGTTTCATTATGGGGATGTTATTTGATTACCATTTATATATTTCTACTTCTATTTCCGGGCCAGTATATATATTCAAAAGCCTAGAAATTCAATTGGGCATTTGTCAATTGCCGAAGTCGGCCTGTGAGATTTTTTCCTCTCCATTCACATCATATGGGAGTTCACTAGATGTGGGCTGCGGGAAAAAACGGAACTACTGATTCTTTCAATTTGTTTTATGTTAATTGGAAATTGAAAGGTCTCACGGCTCTATTCGGACACACACGCAGCTTTACCGCCGCTTGCATCGGCGGTAAACTGGCGTTTTCCAGCTTTCCTCCACTCTGAGAGCAGGAAAACTGGCAATTGCAGCTTTACCGCCGCTCCCATCGGCAGTAAAGCCAGTTTTCCAGTTTTCCTCCGCTCTGAGAGGTGGAAAACTGGAAATTGCACTTATGCTGCGGGTACATGTCTCGGAAATCATTCAATCCGATTTTTTAATCCTCTTTTCCCTTCTTTTGCTTGTTGTTGGGCCATGGGCCGGGGCGTAGTTCCACAAAATGAAGGATGGACATGTGTGAATAACAATTGGGTGAAATAATTTCAAATCACGACAAAACCACAATAAGTCGAATGTCTCTCGTAATTGCCCTTCACTTTACTTAACAAGCGAAGTAAGCTAACCCGAACCGTTACCTTAAAAAACCAGAGATCCCGGTATCTACGATTGAGAATATAAGTGAGACCAGCAAAATCTTCATTTCAACATGACAACCAGAAAGAAAACATCCTACACTCGCAAGCATTCCCTAGTAGTCGATACATCGCTGCTTTTCTGTGCATGTGAACAACTATGGGGTGTTCTGCTGCGGTCCAAAGCTGTTATCGAGCTTGGCTTGACCAGTTCCATCAGTCCTAGGGCCTGTTGTTCAGGTCCTGAGAATTTCCAAATCTAAGCTTGTAAAAAAAAAAAGAAAAAAAAAAAAGAAGGGTCTAGATGTTGATTGCAAGATTACAAAATCAATTGTGTCATTGCCTCAGAGTAGAAATGTGATAACGCTCAATGCTTTTAAAATTTCTCCCATACAAGTGTTCTCTTGCGTGGCCCCTAAGTTTGCATGGAATGGAATTTTTAAGAACCTATTATCAAGTGAATCACACCGATGATCGTTAAAGAGTACGAGTGATGCAAGATTTAAGGATGGAGCTGTAGACAGGGGCAAATCGCTTTAATAGAGTGATATCTCGGATTTTATTGTTTCATTATGGGGATGTTATTTGATTACCATTTATATATTTCTACTTCTATTTCCGGGCCAGTATATATATTCAAAAGCCTAGAAATTCAATTGGGCATTTGTCAATTGCCGAAGTCGGCCTGTGAGATTTTTTCCTCTCCATTCACATCATATGGGAGTTCACTAGAAGTGGGCTGCGGGAAAAAACGGAACTACTGATTCTTTCAATTTGTTTTATGTTAATTGGAAATTGAAAGGTCTCACGGCTCTATTCGGACACACACGCAGCTTTACCGCCGCTTGCATCGGCGGTAAACTGGCGTTTTCCAGCTTTCCTCCACTCTGAGAGGAGGAAAACTGGCAATTGCAGCTTTACCGCCGCTCCCATCGGCGGTAAAGCCGGTTTTCCAGTTTTCCTCCGCTCTGAGAGGTGGAAAACTGGAAATTGCACTTATGCTGCGGGTACATGTCTCGGAAATCATTCAATCCGATTTTTTAATCCTCTTTTCCCTTCTTTTGCTTGTTGTTGGGCCATGGGCCGGGGCGTAGTTCCACAAAATGAAGGATGGACATGTGTGAATAACAATTGGGTGAAATAATTTCAAGTCACGACAAAACCACAATAAGTCGAATGTCTCTCGTAATTGCCCTTCACTTTACTTAACAAGCGAAGTAAGCTAACCCGAACCGTTACCTTAAAAAACCAGAGATCCCGGTATCTACGATTGAGAATATAAGTGAGACCAGCAAAATCTTCATTTCAACATGACAACCAGAAAGAAAACATCCTACACTCGCAAGCATTCCCTAGTAGTCGATACATCGCTGCTTTTCTGTGCATGTGAACAACTATGGGGTGTTCTGCTGCGGTCCAAAGCTGTTATCGAGCTTGGCTTGACCAGTTCCATCAGTCCTAGGGCCGATTGTTCAGGTCCTGAGAATTTCCAAATCTAAGCTTGTAAAAAAAAAAAAAAAAAAAAAAAGAAGGGTCTAGATGTTGATTGCAAGATTACAAAATCAATTGTGTCATTGCCTCAGAGTAGAAATGTGATAACGCTCAATGCTTTTAAAATTTCTCCCATACAAGTGTTCTCTTGCGTGGCCCCTAAGTTTGCATGGAATGGAATTTTTAAGAACCTATTATCAAGTGAATCACACCGATGATCGTTAAAGAGTACGAGTGATGCAAGATTTAAGGATGGAGCTGTAGACAGGGGCAAATCGCTTTAATAGAGTGATATCTCGGATTTTATTGTTTCATTATGGGGATGTTATTTGATTACCATTTATATATTTCTACTTCTATTTCCGGGCCAGTATATATATTCAAAAGCCTAGAAATTCAATTGGGCATTTGTCAATTGCCGAAGTCGGCCTGTGAGATTTTTTCCTCTCCATTCACATCATATGGGAGTTCACTAGATGTGGGCTGCGGGAAAAAACGGAACTACTGATTCTTTCAATTTGTTTTATGTTAATTGGAAATTGAAAGGTCTCACATTTCTATTCGGACACACACGCAGCTTTACCGCCGCTTGCATCGGCGGTAAACTGGCGTTTTCCAGCTTTCCTCCACTCTGAGAGCAGGAAAACTGGCAATTGCAGCTTTACCGCCGCTCCCATCGGCGGTAAAGCCGGTTTTCCAGTTTTCCTCCGCTCTGAGAGGTGGAAAACTGGAAATTGCACTTATGCTGCGGGTACATGTCTCGGAAATCATTCAATCCGATTTTTTAATCCTCTTTTCCCTTCTTTTGCTTGTTGTTGGGCCATGGGCCGGGGCGTAGTTCCACAAAATGAAGGATGGACATGTGTGAATAACAATTGGGTGAAATAATTTCAAGTCACGACAAAACCACAATAAGTCGAATGTCTCTCGTAATTGCCCTTCACTTTACTTAACAAGCGAAGTAAGCTAACCCGAACCGTTACCTTAAAAAACCAGAGATCCCGGTATCTACGATTGAGAATATAAGTGAGACCAGCAAAATCTTCATTTCAACATGACAACCAGAAAGAAAACATCCTACACTCGCAAGCATTCCCTAGTAGTCGATACATCGCTGCTTTTCTGTGCATGTGAACAACTATGGGGTGTTCTGCTGCGGTCCAAAGCTGTTATCGAGCTTGGCTTGACCAGTTCCATCAGTCCTAGGGCCGATTGTTCAGGTCCTGAGAATTTCCAAATCTAAGCTTGTAAAAAAAAAAAAAAAAAAAAAAGAAGGGTCTAGATGTTGATTGCAAGATTACAAAATCAATTGTGTCATTGCCTCAGAGTAGAAATGTGATAACGCTCAATGCTTTTAAAATTTCTCCCATACAAGTGTTCTCTTGCGTGGCCCCTAAGTTTGCATGGAATGGAATTTTTAAGAACCTATTATCAAGTGAATCACACCGATGATCGTTAAAGAGTACGAGTGATGCAAGATTTAAGGATGGAGCTGTAGACAGGGGCAAATCGCTTTAATAGAGTGATATCTCGGATTTTATTGTTTCATTATGGGGATGTTATTTGATTACCATTTATATATTTCTACTTCTATTTCCGGGCCAGTATATATATTCAAAAGCCTAGAAATTCAATTGGGCATTTGTCAATTGCCGAAGTCGGCCTGTGAGATTTTTTCCTCTCCATTCACATCATATGGGAGTTCACTAGATGTGGGCTGCGGGAAAAAACGAAACTACTGATTCTTTCAATTTGTTTTCTGTTAATTGGAAATTGAAAGGTCTCACGGCTCTATTCGGACACACACGCAGCTTTACCGCCGCTTGCATCGGCGGTAAACTGGCGTTTTCCAGCTTTCCTCCACTCTGAGAGGAGGGAAACTGGAAATTGCAGCTTTAGCGCCTCTCTCGTCGGCGGTAAAGTGGACCTTCCAGTTTTCCTCCGCTCTGAGAAGAGGAAAACTGGCAATTGCAGCTTTACCGCCGCTTTCATCGGCGGTAAAGTCGGTTTTCCAGTTTTCCTCCGCTCTGAGAGGTGGAAAACTGGAAATTGCACTTATGCTGCGGGTACATGTCTCGGAAATCATTCAATCCGATTTTTTAATCCTCTTTTCCCTTCTTTTGCTTGTTGTTGGGCCATGGGCCGGGGCGTAGTTCCACAAAATGAAGGATGGACTTGTGTGAACAACAATTGGGTGAAATAATTTCAAATCACGACAAAACCACAATAAGTCGAATGTCTCTCGTAATTACCCTTCACTTTACTTAACAAGCGAAGTAAGCTAACCCGAACCGTTACCTTAAAAAACCAGAGATCCCGGTATCTACGATTGAGAATATAAGTGAGACCAGCAAAATCTTCATTTCAACATGACAACCAGAAAGAAAACATCCTACACTCGCAAGCATTCCCTAGTAGTCGATACATCGCTGCTTTTCTGTGCATGTGAACAACTATGGGGTGTTCTGCTGCGGTCCAAAGCTGTTATCGAGCTTGGCTTGACCAGTTCCATCAGTCCTAGGGCCTGTTGTTCATGTCCTGAGAATTTCCAAATCTAAGCTTGTAAAAAAAAAAAAAAAAAAAAAATAGGGTTTAGATGTTGATTGCAAGATTACAAAATCAATTGTGTCATTGCCTCAGAGTAGAAATGTGATAACGCTCAATGCTTTTAAAATTTCTCCCATACAAGTGTTCTCTTGCGTGGCCCCTAAGTTTGCATGGAATGGAATTTTTAAGAACCTATTATCAAGTGAATCACACCGATGATCGTTAAAGAGTACGAGTGATGCAAGATTTAAGGATGGAGCTGTAGACAGGGGCAAATCGCTTTAATAGAGTGATATCTCGGATTTTATTGTTTCATTATGGGGATGTTATTTGATTACCATTTATATATTTCTACTTCTATTTCCGGGCCAGTATATATATTCAAAAGCCTAGAAATTCAATTGGGCATTTGTCAATTGCCGAAGTCGGCCTGTGAGATTTTTTCCTCTCCATTCACATCATATGGGAGTTCACTAGATGTGGGCTGCGGGAAAAAACGAAACTACTGATTCTTTCAATTTGTTTTATGTTAATTGGAAATTGAAAGGTCTCACGGCTCTATTCGGACACACACGCAGCTTTACCGCCGCTTGCATCGGCGGTAAACTGGCGTTTTCCAGCTTTCCTCCACTATGAGAGGAGGAAAACTGGAAATTGCAGCTTTACCGCCGCTCTCGTCGGCGGTAAAGTGGACCTTCCAGTTTTCCTCTGCTCTGAGAAGAGGAAAACTGGCAATTGCACTTATGCTGCGGGTACATGTCTCGGAAATCATTCAATCCGATTTTTTAATCCTCTTTTCCCTTCTTTTGCTTGTTGTTGGGCCATGGGCCGGGGCGTAGTTCCACAAAATGAAGGATGGACATGTGTGAATAAGAATTGGGTGAAATAATTTCAAATCACGACAAAACCACAATAAGTCGAATGTCTCTCGTAATTGCCCTTCACTTTACTTAACAAGCGAAGTAAGCTAACCAGAACCGTTACCGTAAAAAACCAGAGATCCCGGTATCTACGATTGAGAATATAAGTGAGACCAGCAAAATCTTCATTTCAACATGACAACCAGAAAGAAAACATCCTACACTCGCAAGCATTCCCTAGTAGTCGATACATCGCTGCTTTTCTGTGCATGTGAACAACTATGGGGTGTTCTGCAGTGGTCCAAAGCTGTTATCGAGCTTGGCTTGACCAGTTCCATCAGTCCTAGGGCCTGTTGTTCAGGTCCTGAGAATTTCCAAATCTAAGCTTGTAAAAAAAAAAAAAAAAAAAAAGGGTTTAGATGTTGATTGCAAGATTACAAAATCAATTGTGTCATTGCCTCAGAGTAGAAATGTGATAACGCTCAATGCTTTTAAAATTTCTCCCATACAAGTGTTCTCTTGCGTGGCCCCTAAGTTTGCATGGAATGGAATTTTTAAGAACCTATTATCAAGTGAATCACACCGATGATCGTTAAAGAGTACGAGTGATGCAAGATTTAAGGATGGAGCTGTAGACAGGGGCAAATCGCTTTAATAGAGTGATATCTCGGATTTTATTGTTTCATTATGGGGATGTTATTTGATTACCATTTATATATTTCTACTTATATTTCGGGGCCAGTATATATATTCAAAAGCTTAGAAATTCAATTGGGCATTTGTCAATTGCCGAAGTCGGCCTGTGAGATTTTTTCCTCTCCATTCACATCATATGGGAGTTCACTAGATGTGGGCTGCGGGAAAAAACGGAACTACTGATTCTTTCAATTTGTTTTATGTTAATTGGAAATTGAAAGGTCTCACGGCTCTATTCGGACACACACGCAGCTTTACCGCCGCTTGCATCGGCGGTAAACTGGCGTTTTCCAGCTTTCCTCCACTCTGAGAGGAGGAAAACTTGCAATTGCAGCTTTACCGCCGCTCCCATCGGCGGTAAAGTCGGTTTTCCAGTTTTCCTCCGCTCTGAGAGGAGGAAAACTGGAAATTGCACTTATGCTGCGGGTACATGTCTCGGAAATCATTCAATCCGATTTTTTAATCCTCTTTTCCCTTCTTTTGCTTGTTGTTGGGCCATGGGCCGGGGCGTAGTTCCACAAAATGAAGGATGGACATGTGTGAATAAGAATTGGGTGAAATAATTTCAAATCACGACAAAACCACAATAAGTCGAATGTCTCTCGTAATTGCCCTTCACTTTACTTAACAAGCGAAGTAAGCTAACTAGAACCGTTTCCTTAAAAAACCAGAGATCCCGGTATCTACGATTGAGAATATAAGTGAGACCAGCAAAATCTTCATTTCAACATGACAACCAGAAAGAAAACATCCTACACTCGCAAGCATTCGCTAGTAGTCGATACATCGCTGCTTTTCTGTGCATGTGAACAACTATGGGGTGTTCTGCTGCGGTCTAAAGCTGTTATCGAGCTTGGCTTGACCAGTTCCATCAGTCCTAGGGCCTGTTGTTCAGGTCCTGAGAATTTCCAAATCTAAGCTTGTAAAAAAAAAATAAAAAAAAAATAGGGTTTAGATGTTGATTGCAAGATTACAAAATCAATTGTGTCATTGCCTCAGAGTAGAAATGTGATAACGCTCAATGCTTTTAAAATTTCTCCCATACAAGTGTTCTCTTGCGTGGCCCCTAAGTTTGCATGGAATGGAATTTTTAAGAACCTATTATCAAGTGAATCACACCGATGATCGTTAAAGAGTACGAGTGATGCAAGATTTAAGGATGGAGCTGTAGACAGGGGCAAATCGCTTTAATAGAGTGATATCTCGGATTTTATTGTTTCATTATGGGGATGTTATTTGATTACCATTTATATATTTCTACTTCTATTTCCGGGCCAGTATGTATATTCAAAAGCCTAGAAATTCAATTGGGCATTTGTCAACTGCCGAAGTCGGCCTGTGAGATTTTTTCCTCTCCATTCACATCATATGGGAGTTCAGTAGATGTGGGCTGCGGGGAAAAATGGAACTACTGATTCTTTCAATTTGTTTTATGTTAATTGGAAATTGAAAGGTCTCACGGCTCTATTCGGACACACACGCAGCTTTACCGCCGCTTGCATCGGCGGTAAACTGGCGTTTTCCAGCTTTCCTCCACTCTGAGAGGAGGAAAACTGGCAATTGCAGCTTTAACGCCGCTCCCATCGGCGGTAAAGCCGGTTTTCCAGTTTTCCTCCGCTCTGAGAGGTGGAAAACTGGAAATTGCACTTATGCTGCGGGTACATGTCTCGGAAATCATTCAATCCGATTTTTTAATCCTCTTTTCCCTTCTTTTGCTTCTTGTTGGGCCATGGGCCGGGGCGTAGTTCCACAAAATGAAGGATGGACATGTGTGAATAACAATTGGGTGAAATAATTTCAAATCACGACAAAACCACAATAAGTCGAATGTCTCTCGTAATTGCCCTTCACTGTACTTAACAAGCGAAGTAAGCTAACCAGAACCGTTTCCTTAAAAAACCAGAGATCCCGGTATCTACGATTGAGAATATAAGTGAGACCAGCAAAATCTTCATTTCAACATGACAACCAGAAAGAAAACATCCTACACTCGCAAGCATTCCCTAGTAGTCGATACATCGCTGCTTTTCTGTGCATGTGAACAACTATGGGGTGTTCTCCTGCGGTCCAAAGCTGTTATCGAGCTTGGCTTGACCAGTTCCATCAGTCCTAGGGCCTGTAGTTCAGGTCCTGAGAATTTCCAAATCTAAGCTTGTAAAAAAAAAAAAAAATAGGGTTTAGATGTTGATTGCAAGATTACAAAATCAATTGTGTCATTGCCTCAGAGTAGAAATGTGATAACGCTCAATGCTTTTAAAATTTCTCCCATACAAGTGTTCTCTTGCGTGGCCCCTAAGTTTGCTTGGAATGGAATTTTTAAGAACCTATTATCAAGTGAATCACACCGATGATCGTTAAAGAGTACGAGTGATGCAAGATTTAAGGATGGAGCTGTAGACAGGGGCAAATCGCTTTAATAGAGTGATATCTCGGATTTTATTGTTTCATTATGGGGATGTTATTTGATTACCATTTATATATTTCTACTTCTATTTCCGGGCCAGTATATATATTCAAAAGCCTAGAAATTCAATTGGGCATTTGTCAACTGCCGAAGTCGGCCTGTGAGATTTTTTCCTCTCCATTCACATCATATGGGAGTTCACTAGATGTGGGCTGCGGGGAAAAATGGAACTACTGATTCTTTCAATTTGTTTTATGTTAATTGGAAATTGAAAGGTCTCACGGCTCTATTCGGACACACACGCAGCTTTACCGCCGCTTGCATCGGCGGTAAACTGGCGTTTTCCAGCTTTCCTCCACTCTGAGAGGAGGAAAACTGGCAATTGCAGCTTTACCGCCGCTCCCATCGGCGGTAAAGCCGGTTTTCCAGTTTTCCTCCGCTCTGAGAGGTGGAAAACTGGAAATTGCACTTCTGCTGCGGGTACATGTCTCGGAAATCATTCAATCCGATTTTTTAATCCTCTTTTCCCTTCTTTTGCTTGTTGTTGGGCCATGGGCCGGGGCGTAGTTCCACAAAATGAAGGATGGACATGTGTGAATAACAATTGGGTGAAATAATTTCAAATCACGACAAAACCACAATAAGTCGAATGTCTCTCGTAATTTCCCTTCACTGTACTTAACAAGCGAAGTAAGCTAACCAGAACCGTTTCCTTAAAAAACCAGAGATCCCGGTATCTACGATTGAGAATATAAGTGAGACCAGCAAAATCTTCATTTCAACATGACAACCAGAAAGAAAACATCCTACACTCGCAAGCATTCCCTAGTAGTCGATACATCGCTGCTTTTCTGTGCATGTGAACAACTATGGGGTGTTCTCCTGCGGTCCAAAGCTGTTATCGAGCTTGGCTTGACCAGTTCCATCAGTCCTAGGGCCTGTAGTTCAGGTCCTGAGAATTTCCAAATCTAAGCTTGTAAAAAAAAAAAAAAATAGGGTTTAGATGTTGATTGCAAGATTACAAAATCAATTGTGTCATTGCCTCAGAGTAGAAATGTGATAACGCTCAATGCTTTTAAAATTTCTCCCATACAAGTGTTCTCTTGCGTGGCCCCTAAGTTTGCATGGAATGGAATTTTTAAGAACCTATTATCAAGTGAATCACACCGATGATCGTTAAAGAGTACGAGTGATGCAAGATTTAAGGATGGAGCTGTAGACAGGGGCAAATCGCTTTAATAGAGTGATATCTCGGATTTTATTGTTTCATTATGGGGATGTTATTTGATTACCATTTATATATTTCTACTTCTATTTCCGGGCCAGTATATATATTTAAAAGCCTAGAAATTCGATTGGGCATTTGTCAATTGCCGAAGTCGGCCTGTGAGATTTTTTCCTCTCCATTCACATCATATGGGAGTTCACTAGATGTGGGCTGCGGGAAAAAACGGAACTACTGATTCTTTCAATTTGTTTTATGTTAATTGGAAATTGAAAGGTCTCACGGCTCTATTCGGACACACACGCAGCTTTACCGCCGCTTGCATCGGCGGTAAACTGGCGTTTTCCAGCTTTCCTCCACTCTGAGAGGAGGAAAACTGGCAATTGCAGCTTTACCGCCGCTCCCATCGGCGGTAAAGCCGGTTTTCCAGTTTTCCTCCGCTCTGAGAGGTGGAAAACTGGAAATTGCACTTATGCTGCGGGTACATGTCTCGGAAATCATTCAATCCGATTTTTTAATCCTCTTTTCCCTTCTTTTGCTTGTTGTTGGGCCATGGGCCGGGGCGTAGTTCCACAAAATGAAGGATGGACATGTGTGAATAACAATTGGGTGAAATAATTTCAAGTCACGACAAAACCACAATAAGTCGAATGTCTCTCGTAATTGCCCTTCACTTTACTTAACAAGCGAAGTAAGCTAACCCGAACCGTTACCTTAAAAAACCAGAGATCCCGGTATCTACGATTGAGAATATAAGTGAGACCAGCAAAATCTTCATTTCAACATGACAACCAGAAAGAAAACATCCAACACTCGCAAGCATTCCCTAGTAGTCGATACATCGCTGCTTTTCTGTGCATGTGAACAACTATGGGGTGTTCTGCAGCGGTCCAAAGCTGTTATCGAGCTTGGCTTGACCAGTTCCATCAGTCCTAGGGCCTGTTGTTCAGGTCCTGAGAATTTCCAAATCTAACCTTGTAAAAAAAAAATAAAAAAAAATAGGGTTTAGATGTTGATTGCAAGATTACAAAATCATTTGTGTCATTGCCTCAGAGTAGAAATGTGATAACGCTCAATGCTTTTAAAATTTCTCCCATACAAGTGTTCTCTTGCGTGGCCCCTAAGTTTGCATGGAATGGAATTTTTAAGAACCTATTATCAAGTGAATCACACCGATGATCGTTAAAGAGTACGAGTGATGCAAGATTTAAGGATGGAGCTGTAGACAGGGGCAAATCGCTTTAATAGAGTGATATCTCGGATTTTATTGTTTCATTATGGGGATGTTATTTGATTACCATTTATATATTTCTACTTCTATTTCCGGGCCAGTATATATATTTAAAAGCCTAGAAATTCGATTGGGCATTTGTCAATTGCCGAAGTCGGCCTGTGAGATTTTTTCCTCTCCATTCACATCATATGGGAGTTCACTAGATGTGGGCTGCGGGAAAAAACGGAACTACTGATTCTTTCAATTTGTTTTATGTTAATTGGAAATTGAAAGGTCTCACGGCTCTATTCGGACACACACGCAGCTTTACGGCCGCTTGCATCGGCGGTAAACTGGCGTTTTCCAGCTTTCCTCCACTCTGAGAGGAGGAAAACTGGAAATTGCAGCTTTACCGCCGCTCTCGTCGGCGGTAAAGTGGACCTTCCAGTTTTCCTCCGCTCTGAGAGGAGGAAAACTGGCAATTGCAGCTTTACCGCCGCTCCCATCGGCGGTAAAGTCGGTTTTCCAGTTTTCCTCCGCTCTATGAGGAGGAAAACTGGAAATTGCACTTATGCTGCGGGTACATGTCTCGGAAATCATTCAATCCGATTTTTTAATCCTCTTTTCCCTTCTTTTGCTTCTTGTTGGGCCATGGGCCGGGGCGTAGTTCCACAAAATGAAGGATGGACATGTGTGAATAACAATTGGGTGAAATAATTTCAAATCACGACAAAACCACAATAAGTCGAATGCCTCTCGTAATTGCCCTTCACTTTACTTAACGAGCGAAGTAAGCTAACCAGAACCGTTACCTTAAAAAACCAGAGATCCCGGTATCTACGATTGAGAATATAAGTGAGACCAGCAAAATCTTCATTTCAACATGACAACCAGAAAGAAAACATCCTACACTCGCAAGCATTCCCTAGTAGTCGATACATCGCTGCTTTTCTGTGCATGTGAACAACTATGGGGTGTTCTGCAGCGGTCCAAAGCTGTTATCGAGCTTGGCTTAACCAGTTCCATCAGTCCTAGGGCTTGTTGTTCAGGTCCTGAGAATTTCCAAATCTAACCTTGTAAAAAAAAAAAAAAAAAAATAGGGTTTAGATGTTGATTGCAAGATTACAAAATCAATTGTGTCATTGCCTCAGAGTAGAAATGTGATAACGCTCAATGCTTTTAAAATTTCTCCCATACAAGTGTTCTCTTGCGTGGCCCCTAAGTTTGCATGGAATGGAATTTTTAAGAACCTATTATCAAGTGAATCACACCGATGATCGTTAAAGAGTACGAGTGATGCAAGATTTAAGGATGGAGCTGTAGACAGGGGCAAATCGCTTTAATAGAGTGATATCTCGGATTTTATTGTTTCATTAGGGGGATGTTATTTGATTACCATTTATATATTTCTACTTCTATTTCCGGGCCAGTATATATATTCAAAAGCCTAGAAATTCGATTGGGCATTTGTCAATTACCGAAGTCGGCCTGTGAGATTTTTTCCTCTCCATTCACATCATATGGGAGTTCACTAGATGTGGGCTGCGGGAAAAAACGGAACTACTGATTCTTTCAATTTGTTTTATGTTAATTGGAAATTGAAAGGTCTCACGGCTCTATTCGGACACACACGCAGCTTTACGGCCGCTTGCATCGGCGGTAAACTGGCGTTTTCCAGCTTTCCTCCACTCTGAGAGGAGGAAAACTGGAAATTGCAGCTTTACCGCCGCTCTCGTCGGCGGTAAAGTGGACCTTCCAGTTTTCCTCCGCTCTGAGAGTAGGAAAACTGGCAATTGCAGCTTTACCGCCGCTCCCATCGGCGGTAAAGTCGGTTTTCCAGTTTTCCTCCGCTCTATGAGGAGGAAAACTGGAAATTGCACTTATGCTGCGGGTACATGTCTCGGAAATCATTCAATCCGATTTTTTAATCATCTTTTCCCTTCTTTTGCTTCTTGTTGGGCCATGGGCCGGGGCGTAGTTCCACAAAATGAAGGATGGACATGTGTGAATAACAATTGGGTGAAATAATTTCAAATCACGACAAAACCACAATAAGTCGAATGCCTCTCGTAATTGCCCTTCACTTTACTTAACTAGCGAAGTAAGCTAACCAGAACCGTTACCTTAAAAAACCAGAGATCCCGGTATCTACGATTGAGAATATAAGTGAGACCAGCAAAATCTTCATTTCAATATGACAACCAGAAAGAAAACATCCTACACTCGCAAGCATTCCCTAGTAGTCGATACATCGCTGCTTTTCTGTGCATGTGAACAACTATGGGGTGTTCTGCAGCGGTCCAAAGCTGTTATAGAGCTTGGCTTGACCAGTTCCATCAGTCCTAGGGCCTGTTGTTCAGGTCCTGAGAATTTCCAAATCTAAGCTTGTAAAAAAAAAAAAAAAAAATAGGGTTTAGATGTTGATTGCAAGATTACAAAATCAATTGTGTCATTGCCTCAGAGTAGAAATGTGATAACGCTCAATATTTTTAAAATTTCTCCCATACAAGTGTTCTCTTGCGTGGCCCCTAAGTTTGCATGGAATGGAATTTTTAAGAACCTATTATCAAGTGAATCACACCGATGATCGTTAAAGAGTACGAGTGATGCAAGATTTAAGGATGGAGCTGTAGACAGGGGCAAATCGCTTTAATAGAGTGATATCTCGGATTTTATTGTTTCATTATGGGGATGTTATTTGATTACCATTTTTATATTTCTACTTCTATTTCCGGGCCAGTATATATATTCAAAAGCCTAGAAATTCGATTGGGCATTTGTCAATTGCCGAAGTCGGCCTGTGAGATTTTTTCCTCTCCATTCACATCATATGGGAGTTCACTAGATGTGGGCTGCGGGAAAAAACGGAACTACTGATTCTTTCAATTTGTTTTATGTTAATTGGAAATTGAAAGGTCTCACGGCTCTATTCGGACACACACGCAGCTTTACGGCCGCTTGCATCGGCGGTAAACTGGCGTTTTCCAGCTTTCCTCCACTCTGAGAGGAGGAAAACTGGAAATTGCAGCTTTACCACCGCTCTCGTCGGCGGTAAAGTGGACCTTCCAGTTTTCCTCCGCTCTGAGAGGAGGAAAACTGGCAATTGCAGCTTTACCGCCGCTCCCATCGGCGGTAAAGTCGGTTTTCCAGTTTTCCTCCGCTCTATGAGGAGGAAAACTGGAAATTGCACTTATGCTGCGGGTACATGTCTCGGAAATCATTCAATCCGATTTTTTAATCCTCTTTTCCCTTCTTTTGCTTCTTGTTGGGCCATGGGCCGGGGCGTAGTTCCACAAAATGAAGGATGGACATGTGTGAATAACAATTGGGTGAAATAATTTCAAATCACGACAAAACCACAATAAGTCGAATGCCTCTCGTAATTGCCCTTCACTTTACTTAACGAGCGAAGTAAGCTAACCAGAACCGTTACCTTAAAAAACCAGAGATCCCGGTATCTACGATTGAGAATATAAGTGAGACCAGCAAAATCTTCATTTCAACATGACAACCAGAAAGAAAACATCCTACACTCGCAAGCATTCCCTAGTAGTCGATACATCGCTGCTTTTCTGTGCATGTGAACAACTATGGGGTGTTCTGCAGCGGTCCAAAGCTGTTATCGAGCTTGGCTTAACCAGTTCCATCAGTCCTAGGGCTTGTTGTTCAGGTCCTGAGAATTTCCAAATCTAACCTTGTAAAAAAAAAAAAAAAAAATAGGGTTTAGATGTTGATTGCAAGATTACAAAATCAATTGTGTCATTGCCTCAGAGTAGAAATGTGATAACGCTCAATGCTTTTAAAATTTCTCCCATACAAGTGTTCTCTTGCGTGGCCCCTAAGTTTGCATGGAATGGAATTTTTAAGAACCTATTATCAAGTGAATCACACCGATGATCGTTAAAGAGTACGAGTGATGCAAGATTTAAGGATGGAGCTGTAGACAGGGGCAAATCGCTTTAATAGAGTGATATCTCGGATTTTATTGTTTCATTAGGGGGATGTTATTTGATTACCATTTATATATTTCTACTTCTATTTCCGGGCCAGTATATATATTCAAAAGCCTAGAAATTCGATTGGGCATTTGTCAATTACCGAAGTCGGCCTGTGAGATTTTTTCCTCTCCATTCACATCATATGGGAGTTCACTAGATGTGGGCTGCGGGAAAAAACGGAACTACTGATTCTTTCAATTTGTTTTATGTTAATTGGAAATTGAAAGGTCTCACGGCTCTATTCGGACACACACGCAGCTTTACGGCCGCTTGCATCGGCGGTAAACTGGCGTTTTCCAGCTTTCCTCCACTCTGAGAGGAGGAAAACTGGAAATTGCAGCTTTACCGCCGCTCTCGTCGGCGGTAAAGTGGACCTTCCAGTTTTCCTCCGCTCTGAGAGTAGGAAAACTGGCAATTGCAGCTTTACCGCCGCTCCCATCGGCGGTAAAGTCGGTTTTCCAGTTTTCCTCCGCTCTATGAGGAGGAAAACTGGAAATTGCACTTATGCTGCGGGTACATGTCTCGGAAATCATTCAATCCGATTTTTTAATCCTCTTTTCCCTTCTTTTGCTTCTTGTTGGGCCATGGGCCGGGGCGTAGTTCCACAAAATGAAGGATGGACATGTGTGAATAACAATTGGGTGAAATAATTTCAAATCACGACAAAACCACAATAAGTCGAATGCCTCTCGTAATTGCCCTTCACTTTACTTAACTAGCGAAGTAAGCTAACCAGAACCGTTACCTTAAAAAACCAGAGATCCCGGTATCTACGATTGAGAATATAAGTGAGACCAGCAAAATCTTCATTTCAACATGACAACCAGAAAGAAAACATCCTACACTCGCAAGCATTCCCTAGTAGTCGATACATCGCTGCTTTTCTGTGCATGTGAACAACTATGGGGTGTTCTGCAGCGGTCCAAAGCTGTTATCGAGCTTGGCTTGACCAGTTCCATCAGTCCTAGGGACTGTTGTTCAGGTCCTGAGAATTTCCAAATCTAAGTTTGTAAAAAAAAAAAAAAAAAATAGGGTTTAGATGTTGATTGCAAGATTACAAAATCAATTGTGTCATTGCCTCAGAGTAGAAATGTGATAACGCTCAATGCTTTTAAAATTTCTCCCATACAAGTGTTCTCTTGCGTGGCCCCTAAGTTTGCATGGAATGGAATTTTTAAGAACCTATTATCAAGTGAATCACACCGATGATCGTTAAAGAGTACGAGTGATGCAAGATTTAAGGATGGAGCTGTAGACAGGGGCAAATCGCTTTAATAGAGTGATATCTCGGATTTTATTGTTTCATTATGGGGATGTTATTTGATTACCATTTATATATTTCTACTTCTATTTCCGGGCCAGTATATATATTCAAAAGCCTAGAAATTCGATTGGGCATTTGTCAATTGCCGAAGTCGGCCTGTGAGATTTTTTCCTCTCCATTCACATCATATGGGAGTTCACTAGATGTGGGCTGCGGGAAAAAACGGAACTACTGATTCTTTCAATTTGTTTTATGTTAATTGGAAATTGAAAGGTCTCACGGCTCTATTCGGACACACACGCAGCTTTACGGCCGCTTGCATCGGCGGTAAACTGGCGTTTTCCAGCTTTCCTCCACTCTGAGAGGAGGAAAACTGGAAATTGCAGCTTTACCGCCGCTCTCGTCGGCGGTAAAGTGGACCTTCCAGTTTTCCTCCGCTCTGAGAGGAGGAAAACTGGCAATTGCAGCTTTACCGCCGCTCCCATCGGCGGTAAAGTCGGTTTTCCAGTTTTCCTCCGCTCTATGAGGAGGAAAACTGGAAATTGCACTTATGCTGCGGGTACATGTCTCGGAAATCATTCAATCCGATTTTTTAATCCTCTTTTCCCTTCTTTTGCTTCTTGTTGGGCCATGGGCCGGGGCGTAGTTCCACAAAATGAAGGATGGACATGTGTGAATAACAATTGGGTGAAATAATTTCAAATCACGACAAAACCACAATAAGTCGAATGCCTCTCGTAATTGCCCTTCACTTTACTTAACGAGCGAAGTAAGCTAACCAGAACCGTTACCTTAAAAAACCAGAGATCCCGGTATCTACGATTGAGAATATAAGTGAGACCAGCAAAATCTTCATTTCAACATGACAACCAGAAAGAAAACATCCTACACTCGCAAGCATTCCCTAGTAGTCGATACATCGCTGCTTTTCTGTGCATGTGAACAACTATGAGGTGTTCTGCAGCGGTCCAAAGCTGTTATCGAGCTTGGCTTAACCAGTTCCATCAGTCCTAGGGCCTGTTGTTCAGGTCCTGAGAATTTCCAAATCTAACCTTGTAAAAAAAAAAAAAAAAAAAAATAGGGTTTAGATGTTGATTGCAAGATTACAAAATCATTTGTGTCATTGCCTCAGAGTAGAAATGTGATAACGCTCAATGCTTTTAAAATTTCTCCCATACAAGTGTTCTCTTGCGTGGCCCCTAAGTTTGCATGGAATGGAATTTTTAAGAACCTATTATCAAGTGAATCACACCGATGATCGTTAAAGAGTACGAGTGATGCAAGATTTAAGGATGGAGCTGTAGACAGGGGCAAATCGCTTTAATAGAGTGATATCTCGGATTTTATTGTTTCATTATGGGGATGTTATTTGATTACCATTTATATATTTCTACTTCTATTTCCGGGCCAGTATATATATTCAAAAGCCTAGAAATTCGATTGGGCATTTGTCAATTGCCGAAGTCGGCCTGTGAGATTTTTTCCTCTCCATTCACATCATATGGGAGTTCACTAGATGTGGGCTGCGGGAAAAAACGGAACTACTGATTCTTTCAATTTGTTTTATGTTAATTGGAAATTGAAAGGTCTCACGGCTCTATTCGGACACACACGCAGCTTTACGGCCGCTTGCATCGGCGGTAAACTGGCGTTTTCCAGCTTTCCTCCACTCTGAGAGGAGGAAAACTGGAAATTGCAGCTTTACCGCCGCTCTCGTCGGCGGTAAAGTTGACCTTCCAGTTTTCCTCCGCTCTGAGAGGAGGAAAACTGGCAATTGCAGCTTTACCGCCGCTCCCATCGGCGGTAAAGTCGGTTTTCCAGTTTTCCTCCGCTCTATGAGGAGGAAAACTGGAAATTGCACTTATGCTGCGGGTACATGTCTCGGAAATCATTCAATCCGATTTTTTAATCCTCTTTTCCCTTCTTTTGCTTCTTGTTGGGCCATGGGCCGGGGCGTAGTTCCACAAAATGAAGGATGGACATGTGTGAATAACAATTGGGTGAAATAATTTCAAATCACGACAAAACCACAATAAGTCGAATGCCTCTCGTAATTGCCCTTCACTTTACTTAACGAGCGAAGTAAGCTAACCAGAACCGTTACCTTAAAAAACCAGAGATCCCGGTATCTACGATTGAGAATATAAGTGAGACCAGCAAAATCTTCATTTCAACATGACAACCAGAAAGAAAACATCCTACACTCGCAAGCATTCCCTATTAGTCGATACATCGCTGCTTTTCTGTGCATGTGAACAACTATGGGGTGTTCTGCAGCGGTCCAAAGCTGTTATCGAGCTTGGCTTGACCAGTTCCATCAGTCCTAGGGCCTGTTGTTCAGGTCCTGAGAATTTCCAAATCTAAGCTTGTAAAAAAAAAAAAAAAAAAAATAGGGTTTAGATGTTGATTGCAAGATTACAAAATCAATTGTGTCATTGCCTCAGAGTAGAAATGTGATAATGCTCAATGCTTTTAAAATTTCTCCCATACAAGTGTTCTCTTGCGTGGCCCCTAAGTTTGCATGGAATGGAATTTTTAAGAACCTATTATCAAGTGAATCACACCGATGATCGTTAAAGAGTACGAGTGATGCAAGATTTAAGGATGGAGCTGTAGACAGGGGCAAATCGCTTTAATAGAGTGATATCTCGGATTTTATTGTTTCATTAGGGGGATGTTATTTGATTACCATTTATATATTTCTACTTCTATTTCCGGGCCAGTATATATATTCAAAAGCCTAGAAATTCAATTGGGCATTTGTCAATTGCCGAAGTCGGCCTGTGAGATTTTTTTCTCTCCATTCACATCATATGGGAGTTCACTAGATGTGGGCTGCGGGAAAAAACGGAACTACTGATTCTTTCAATTTGTTTTATGTTAATTGGAAATTGAAAGGTCTCACGGCTCTAGTCGGACACACACGCAGCTTTACGGCCGCTTGCATCGGCGGTAAACTGGCGTTTTCCAGCTTTCCTCCACTCTGAGAGGAGGAAAACTGGAAATTGCAGCTTTACAGCCGCTCTCGTCGGCGGTAAAGTGGACCTTCCAGTTTTCCTCCGCTCTGAGAGGAGGAAAACTGGCAATTGCAGCTTTACCGCCGCTCCCATCGGCGGTAAATTCGGTTTTCCAGTTTTCCTCCGCTCTATGAGGAGGAAAACTGGAAATTGCACTTATGCTGCGGGTACATGTCTCGGAAATCATTCAATCCGATTTTTTAATACTCTTTTCCCTTCTTTTGCTTCTTGTTGGGCCATGGGCCGGGGCGTAGTTCCACAAAATGAAGGATGGACATGTGTGAATAACAATTGGGTGAAATAATTTCAAATCACGACAAAACCACAATAAGTCGAATGCCACTCGTAATTGCCCTTCACTTTACTTAACAAGCGAAGTAAGCTTACCAGAACCGTTACCTTAAAAAACAAGAGATCCCGGTATCTACGATTGAGAATATAAGTGAGACCAGCAAAATCTTCATTTCAACATGACAACCAGAAAGAAAACATCCTACACTCGCAAGCATTCCCTAGTAGTCGATACATCGCTGCTTTTCTGTGCATGTGAACAACTATGGGGTGTTCTGCTGCGGTCCAAAGCTGTTATCGAGCTTGGCTTGACCAGTTCCATCAGTCCTAGGGCCTGTTGTTCAGGTCCTGAGAATTTCCAAATCTAAGCTTGTAAAAAAAAAAAAAAAAAAAATAGGGTTTAGATGTTGATTGCAAGATTACAAAATCAATTGTGTCATTGCCTCAGAGTAGAAATGTGATAACGCTCAATGCTTTTAAAATTTCTCCCATACAAGTGTTCTCTTGCGTGGCCCCTAAGTTTGCATGGAATGGAATTTTTAAGAACCTATTATCAAGTGAATCACACCGATGATCGTTAAAGAGTACGAGTGATGCAAGATTTAAGGATGGAGCTGTAGATAGGGGCAAATCGCTTTAATAGAGTGATATCTCGGATTTTATTGTTTCATTATGGGGATGTTATTTGATTACCATTTATATATTTCTACTTCTATTTCCGGGCCAGTATATATATTCAAAAGCCTAGAAATTCGATTGGGCATTTGTCAATTGCCGAAGTCGGCCTGTGAGATTTTTTCCTCTCCATTCACATCATATGGGAGTTCACTAGATGTGGGCTGCGGGAAAAAACGGAACTACTGATTCTTTCAATTTGTTTTATGTTAATTGGAAATTGAAAGGTCTCACGGCTCTATTCGGACACACACGCAGCTTTACGGCCGCTTGCATCGGCGGTAAACTGGCGTTTTCCAGCTTTCCTCCACTCTGAGAGGAGGAAAACTGGAAATTGCAGCTTTACCGCCGCTCTCGTCGGCGGTAAAGTGGACCTTCCAGTTTTCCTCCGCTCTGAGAGGAGGAAAACTGGCAATTGCAGCTTTACCGCCGCTCCCATCGGCGGTAAATTCGGTTTTCCAGTTTTCCTCCGCTCTATGAGGAGGAAAACTGGAAATTGCACTTATGCTGCGGGTACATGTCTCGGAAATCATTCAATCCTATTTTTTAATCCTCTTTTCCCTTCTTTTGCTTCTTGTTGGGCCATGGGCCGGGGCGTAGTTCCACAAAATGAAGGATGGACATGTGTGAATAACAATTGGGTGAAATAATTTCAAATCACGACAAAACCACAATAAGTCGAATGCCACTCGTAATTGCCCTTCACTTTACTTAACAAGCGAAGTAAGCTAACCAGAACCGTTACCTTAAAAAACAAGAGATCCCGGTATCTACGATTGAGAATATAAGTGAGACCAGCAAAATCTTCATTTCAACATGACAACCAGAAAGAAAACATCCTACACTCGCAAGCATTCCCTAGTAGTCGATACATCGCTGCTTTTCTGTGCATGTGAACAACTATGGGGTGTTCTGCAGCGGTCCAAAGCTGTTATCGAGCTTGGCTTGACCAGTTCCATCAGTCCTAGGGCCTGTTGTTCAGGTCCTGAGAATTTCCAAATCAAAGCTTGTAAAAAAAAAAAAAAAAAAAATAGGGTTTAGATGTTGATTGCAAGATTACAAAATCAATTGTGTCATTGCCTCAGAGTAGAAATGTGATAACGCTCAATGCTTTTAAAATTTCTCCCATACAAGTGTTCTCTTGCGTGGCCCCTAAGTTTGCATGGAATGGAATTTTTAAGAACCAATTATCAAGTGAATCACACCGATGATCGTTAAAGAGTACGAGTGATGCAAGATTTAAGGATGGAGCTGTAGACAAGGGCAAATCGCTTTAATAGAGTGATATCTCGGATTTTATTGTTTCATTATGGGGATGTTATTTGATTACCATTTATATATTTCTACTTCTATTTCCGGGCCAGTATATATATTCAAAAGCCTAGAAATTCAATTGGGCATTTGTCAATTGCCGAAGTCGGCCTGTGAGATTTTTTCCTCTCCATTCACATCATATGGGAGTTCACTAGATGTGGGCTGCGGGAAAAAACGGAACTACTGATTCTTTCAATTTGTTTTATGTTAATTGGAAATTGAAAGGTCTCACGGCTCTATTCGGACACACACGCAGCTTTACGGCCGCTTGCATAGGCGGTAAACTGGCGTTTTCCAGCTTTCCTCCACTCTGAGAGGAGGAAAACTGGAAATTGCAGTTTTACCGCCGCTCTCGTCGGCGGTAAAGTGGACCTTCCAGTTTTCCTCCGCTCTGAGAGGAGGAAAACTGGCAATTGCAGCTTTACCGCCGCTCCCATCGGCGGTAAAGTCGGTTTTCCAGTTTTCCTCCGCTCTATGAGGAGGAAAACTGGAAATTGCACTTATGCTGCGGGTACATGTCTCGGAAATCATTCAATCCGATTTTTTAATCCTCTTTTCCCTTCTTTTGCTTCTTGTTGGGCCATGGGCCGGGGCGTAGTTCCACAAAATGAAGGATGGACATGTGTGAATAACAATTGGGTGAAATAATTTCAAATCACGACAAAACCACAATAAGTCGAATGCCTCTCGTAATTGCCCTTCACTTTACTTAACGAGCGAAGTAAGCTAACCAGAACCGTTACCTTAAAAAACCAGAGATCCCGGTATCTACGATTGAGAATATAAGTGAGACCAGCAAAATCTTCATTTCAACATGACAACCAGAAAGAAAACATCCTACACTCGCAAGCATTCCCTAGTAGTCGATACATCGCTGCTTTTCTGTGCATGTGAACAACTATGGGGTGTTCTGCAGCGGTCCAAAGCTGTTATCGAGCTTGGCTTGACCAGTTCCATCAGTCCTAGGGCCTGTTGTTCAGGTCCTGAGAATTTCCAAATCTAAGCTTGTAAAAAAAAAAAAAAAAAAAATAGGGTTTAGATGTTGATTGCAAGATTACAAAATCAATTGTGTCATTGCCTCAGAGTAGAAATGTGATAACGCTCAATGCTTTTAAAATTTCTCCCATACAAGTGTTCTCTTGCGTGGCCCCTAAGTTTGCATGGAATGGAATTTTTAAGAACCTATTATCAAGTGAATCACACCGATGATCGTTAAAGAGTACGAGTGATGCAAGATTTAAGGATGGAGCTGTAGACAGGGGCAAATCGCTTTAATAGAGTGATATCTCGGATTTTATTGTTTCATTAGGGGGATGTTATTTGATTACCATTTATATATTTCTACTTCTATTTCCGGGCCAGTATATATATTCAAAAGCCTAGAAATTCAATTGGGCATTTGTCAATTGCCGAAGTCGGCCTGTGAGAATTTTTCCTCTCCATTCACATCATATGGGAGTTCACTAGATGTGGGCTGCGGGAAAAAACGGAACTACTGATTCTTTCAATTTGTTTTATGTTAATTGGAAATTGAAAGGTCTCACGGCTCTAGTCGGACACACACGCAGCTTTACGGCCGCTTGCATCGGCGGTAAACTGGCGTTTTCCAGCTTTCCTCCACTCTGAGAGGAGGAAAACTGGAAATTGCAGCTTTACCGCCGCTCTCGTCGGCGGTAAAGTGGTCCTTCCAGTTTTCCTTCGCTCTGAGAGGAGGAAAACTGGCAATTGCAGCTTTACCGCCGCTCCCATCGGCGGTAAAGTCGGTTTTCCAGTTTTCCTCCGCTCTATGAGGAGGAAAACTGGAAATTGCACTTATGCTGCGGGTACATGTCTCGGAAATCATTCAATCCGATTTTTTAATCCTCTTTTCCCTTCTTTTGCTTCTTGTTGGGCCATGGGCCGGGGCGTAGTTCCACAAAATGAAGGATGGACATGTGTGAATAACAATTGGGTGAAATAATTTCAAATCACGACAAAACCACAATAAGTCGAATGCCTCTCGTAATTGCCCTTCACTTTACTTAACGAGCGAAGTAAGCTAACCAGAACCGTTACCTTAAAAAACAAGAGATCCCGGTATCTACGATTGAGAATATAAGTGAGACCAGCAAAATCTTCATTTCAACATGACAACCAGAAAGAAAACATCCTACACTCGCAAGCATTCCCTAGTAGTCGATACATCGCTGCTTTTCTGTGCATGTGAACAACTATGGGGTGTTCTGCAGCGGTCCAAAGCTGTTATCGAGCTTGGCTTGACCAGTTCCATCAGTCCTAGGGCCTGTTGTTCAGGTCCTGAGAATTTCCAAATCTAAGCTTGTAAAAAAAAAAAAAAAAAAAATAGGGTTTAGATGTTGATTGCAAGATTACAAAATCAATTGTGTCATTGCCTCAGAGTAGAAATGTGATAACGCTCAATGCTTTTAAAATTTCTCCCATACAAGTGTTCTCTTGCGTGGCCCCTAAGTTTGCATGGAATGGAATTTTTAAGAACCAATTATCAAGTGAATCACACCGATGATCGTTAAAGAGTACGAGTGATGCAAGATTTAAGGATGGAGCTGTAGACAGGGGCAAATCGCTTTAATAGAGTGATATCTCGGATTTTATTGTTTCATTATGGGGATGTTATTTGATTACCATTTATATATTTCTACTTCTATTTCCGGGCCAGTATATATATTCAAAAGCCTAGAAATTCAATTGGGCATTTGTCAATTGCCGAAGTCGGCCTGTGAGATTTTTTCCTCTCCATTCACATCATATGGGAGTTCACTAGATGTGGGCTGCGGGAAAAAACGGAACTACTGATTCTTTCAATTTGTTTTATGTTAATTGGAAATTGATAGGTCTCACGGCTCTATTCGGACACACACGCAGCTTTACGGCCGCTTGCATAGGCGGTAAACTGGCGTTTTCCAGCTTTCCTCCACTCTGAGAGGAGGAAAACTGGAAATTGCAGTTTTACCGCCGCTCTCGTCGGCGGTAAAGTGGACCTTCCAGTTTTCCTCCGCTCTGAGAGGAGGAAAACTGGCAATTGCAGCTTTACCGCCGCTCCCATCGGCGGTAAAGTCGGTTTTCCAGTTTTCCTCCGCTCTATGAGGAGGAAAACTGGAAATTGCACTTATGCTGCGGGTACATGTCTCGGAAATCATTCAATCCGATTTTTTAATCCTCTTTTCCCTTCTTTTGCTTCTTGTTGGGCCATGGGCCGGGGCGTAGTTCCACAAAATGAAGGATGGACATGTGTGAATAACAATTGGGTGAAATAATTTCAAATCACGACAAAACCACAATAAGTCGAATGCCTCTCGTAATTGCCCTTCACTTTACTTAACGAGCGAAGTAAGCTAACCAGAACCGTTACCTTAAAAAACAAGAGATCCCGGTATCTACGATTGAGAATATAAGTGAGACCAGCAAAATCTTCATTTCAACATGACAACCAGAAAGAAAACATCCTACACTCGCAAGCATTCCCTAGTAGTCGATACATCGCTGCTTTTCTGTGCATGTGAACAACTATGGGGTGTTCTGCAGCGGTCCAAAGCTGTTATCGAGCTTGGCTTGACCAGTTCCATCAGTCCTAGGGCCTGTTGTTCAGGTCCTGAGAATTTCCAAATCTAAGCTTGTAAAAAAAAAAAAAAAAAAAATAGGGTTTAGATGTTGATTGCAAGATTACAAAATCAATTGTGTCATTGCCTCAGAGTAGAAATGTGATAACGCTCAATGCTTTTAAAATTTCTCCCATACAAGTGTTCTCTTGCGTGGCCCCTAAGTTTGCATGGAATGGAATTTTTAAGAACCAATTATCAAGTGAATCACACCGATGATCGTTAAAGAGTACGAGTGATGCAAGATTTAAGGATGGAGCTGTAGACAGGGGCAAATCGCTTTAATAGAGTGATATCTCGGATTTTATTGTTTCATTATGGGGATGTTATTTGATTACCATTTATATATTTCTACTTCTATTTCCGGGCCAGTATATATATTCAAAAGCCTAGAAATTCAATTGGGCATTTGTCAATTGCCGAAGTCGGCCTGTGAGATTTTTTCCTCTCCATTCACATCATATGGGAGTTCACTAGATGTGGGCTGCGGGAAAAAACGGAACTACTGATTCTTTCAATTTGTTTTATGTTAATTGGAAATTGATAGGTCTCACGGCTCTATTCGGACACACACGCAGCTTTACGGCCGCTTGCATAGGCGGTAAACTGGCGTTTTCCAGCTTTCCTCCACTCTGAGAGGAGGAAAACTGGAAATTGCAGTTTTACCGCCGCTCTCGTCGGCGGTAAAGTGGACCTTCCAGTTTTCCTCCGCTCTGAGAGGAGGAAAACTGGCAATTGCAGCTTTACCGCCGCTCCCATCGGCGGTAAAGTCGGTTTTCCAGTTTTCCTCCGCTCTATGAGGAGGAAAACTGGAAATTGCACTTATGCTGCGGGTACATGTCTCGGAAATCATTCAATCCGATTTTTTAATCCTCTTTTCCCTTCTTTTGCTTCTTGTTGGGCCATGGGCCGGGGCGTAGTTCCACAAAATGAAGGATGGACATGTGTGAATAACAATTGGGTGAAATAATTTCAAATCACGACAAAACCACAATAAGTCGAATGCCTCTCGTAATTGCCCTTCACTTTACTTAACGAGCGAAGTAAGCTAACCAGAACCGTTACCTTAAAAAACCAGAGATCCCGGTATCTACGATTGAGAATATAAGTGAGACCAGCAAAATCTTCATTTCAACATGACAACCAGAAAGAAAACATCCTACACTCGCAAGCATTCCCTAGTAGTCGATACATCGCTGCTTTTCTGTGCATGTGAACAACTATGGGGTGTTCTGCAGCGGTCCAAAGCTGTTATCGAGCTTGGCTTGACCAGTTCCATCAGTCCTAGGGCCTGTTGTTCAGGTCCTGAGAATTTCCAAATCTAAGCTTGTAAAAAAAAAAAAAAAAAAAATAGGGTTTAGATGTTGATTGCAAGATTACAAAATCAATTGTGTCATTGCCTCAGAGTAGAAATGTGATAACGCTCAATGCTTTTAAAATTTCTCCCATACAAGTGTTCTCTTGCGTGGCCCCTAAGTTTGCATGGAATGGAATTTTTAAGAACCTATTATCGAGTGAATCACACCGATGATCGTTAAAGAGTACGAGTGATGCAAGATTTAAGGATGGAGCTGTAGACAGAGGCAAATCGCTTTAATAGAGTGATATCTCGGATTTTATTGTTTCATTAGGGGGATGTTATTTGATTACCATTTATATATTTCTACTTCTATTTCCGGGCCAGTATATATATTCAAAAGCCTAGAAATTCAATTGGGCATTTGTCAATTGCCGAAGTCGGCCTGTGAGAATTTTTCCTCTCCATTCACATCATATGGGAGTTCACTAGATGTGGGCTGCGGGAAAAAACGGAACTACTGATTCTTTCAATTTGTTTTATGTTAATTGGAAATTGAAAGGTCTCACGGCTCTAGTCGGACACACACGCAGCTTTACGGCCGCTTGCATCGGCGGTAAACTGGCGTTTTCCAGCTTTCCTCCACTCTGAGAGGAGGAAAACTGGAAATTGCAGCTTTACCGCCGCTCTCGTCGGCGGTAAAGTGGTCCTTCCAGTTTTCCTTCGCTCTGAGAGGAGGAAAACTGGCAATTGCAGCTTTACCGCCGCTCCCATCGGCGGTAAAGTCGGTTTTCCAGTTTTCCTCCGCTCTATGAGGAGGAAAACTGGAAATTGCACTTATGCTGCGGGTACATGTCTCGGAAATCATTCAATCCGATTTTTTAATCCTCTTTTCCCTTCTTTTGCTTCTTGTTGGGCCATGGGCCGGGGCGTAGTTCCACAAAATGAAGGATGGACATGTGTGAATAACAATTGGGTGAAATAATTTGAAATCACGACAAAACCACAATAAGTCGAATGCCACTCGTAATTGCCCTTCACTTTACTTAACAAGCGAAGTAAGCTAACCAGAACCGTTACCTTAAAAAACCAGAGATCCCGGTATCTACGATTGAGAATATAAGTGAGACCAGCAAAATCTTCATTTCAACATGACAACCAGAAAGAAAACATCCTACAGTCGCAAGCATTCCCTAGTAGTCGATACATCGCTGCTTTTCTGTGCATGTGAACAACTATGGGGTGTTCTGCTGCGGTCCAAAGCTGTTATCGAGCTTGGCTTGACCAGTTCCATCAGTCCTAGGGCCTGTTGTTCAGGTCCTGAGAATTTCCAAATCTAAGCTTGTAAAAAAAAAAAAAAAAAAAATAGGGTTTAGATGTTGATTGCAAGATTACAAAATCAATTGTGTCATTGCCTCAGAGTAGAAATGTGATAACGCTCAATGCTTTTAAAATTTCTCCCATACAAGTGTTCTCTTGCGTGGCCCCTAAGTTTGCATGGAATGGAATTTTTAAGAACCTATTATCAAGTGAATCACACCGATGATCGTTAAAAAGTACGAGTGATGCAAGATTTAAGGATGGAGCTGTAGACAGGGGCAAATCGCTTTAATAGAGTGATATCTCGGATTTTATTGTTTCATTAGGGGGATGTTATTTGATTACCATTTATATATTTCTACTTCTATTTCCGGGCCAGTATATATATTCAAAAGCCTAGAAATTCAATTGGGCATTTGTCAATTGCCGAAGTCGGCCTGTGAGATTTTTTCCTCTCCATTCACATCATATGGGAGTTCACTAGATGTGGGCTGCGGGAAAAAACGGAACTACTGATTCTTTCAATTTGTTTTATGTTAATTGGAAATTGAAAGGTCTCACGGCTCTATTCGGACACACACGCAGCTTTACGGCCGCTTGCATCGGCGGTAAACTGGCGTTTTCCAGCTTTCCTCCACTCTGAGAGGAGGAAAACTGGAAATTGCAGCTTTACCGCCGCTCTCGTCGGCGGTAAAGTGGACCTTCCAATTTTCCTCCGCTCTGAGAGGAGGAAAACTGGCAATTGCAGCTTTACCGCCGCTCCCATCGGCGGTAAAGTCGGTTTTCCAGTTTTCCTCCGCTCTATGAGGAGGAAAACTGGAAATTGCACTTATGCTGCGGGTACATGTCTCGGAAATCATTCAATCCGATTGTTTAATCCTCTTTTCCCTTCTTTTGCTTCTTGTTGGGCCATGGGCCGGGGCGTAGTTCCACAAAATGAAGGATGGACATGTGTGAATAACAATTGGGTGAAATAATTTGAAATCACGACAAAACCACAATAAGTCGAATGCCACTCGTAATTGCCCTTCACTTTACTTAACAAGCGAAGTAAGCTAACCAGAACCGTTACCTTAAAAAACCAGAGATCCCGGTATCTACGATTGAGAATATAAGTGAGACCAGCAAAATCTTCATTTCAACATGACAACCAGAAAGAAAACATCCTACACTCGCAAGCATTCCCTAGTAGTCGATACATCGCTGCTTTTCTGTGCATGTGAACAACTATGGGGTGTTCTGCAGCGGTCCAAAGCTGTTATCGAGCTTGGCTTGACCAGTAACATCAGTCCTAGGGCCTGTTGTTCAGGTCCTGAGAATTTCCAAATCTAAGCTTGTAAAAAAAAATAAAAATAAAAATAGGGTTTAGATGTTGATTGCAAGATTACAAAATCAATTGTGTCATTGCCTCAGAGTAGAAATGTGATAACGCTCAATGCTTTTAAAATTTCTCCCATACAAGTGTTCTCTTGCGTGGCCCCTAAGTTTGCATGGAATGGAATTTTTAAGAACCTATTATCAAGTGAATCACACCGATGATCGTTAAAGAGTACGAGTGATGCAAGATTTAAGGATGGAGCTGTAGACAGGGGCAAATCGCTTTAATAGAGTGATATCTCGGATTTTATTGTTTCATTAGGGGGATGTTATTTGATTACCATTTATATATTTCTACTTCTATTTCCGGGCTAGTATATATATTCAAAAGCCTAGAAATTCAATTGGGCATTTGTCAATTGCCGAAGTCGGCCTGTGAGATTTTTTCCTCTCCATTCACATCATATGGGAGTTCACTAGATGTGGGCTGCGGGAAAAAACGGAACTACTGATTCTTTCAATTTGTTTTATGTTAATTGGAAATTGAAAGGTCTCACGGCTCTAGTCGGACACACACGCAGCTTTACGGCCGCTTGCATCGGCGGTAAACTGGCGTTTTCCAGCTTTCCTCCACTCTGAGAGGAGGAAAACTGGAAATTGCAGCTTTACAGCCGCTCTCGTCGGCGGTAAAGTGGACCTTCCAGTTTTCCTCCGCTCTGAGAGGAGGAAAACTGGCAATTGCAGCTTTACCGCCGCTCCCATCGGCGGTAAATTCGGTTTTCCAGTTTTCCTCCGCTCTATGAGGAGGAAAACTGGAAATTGCACTTATGCTGCGGGTACATGTCTCGGAAATCATTCAATCCGATTTTTTAATCCTCTTTTCCCTTCTTTTGCTTCTTGTTGGGCCATGGGCCGGGGCGTAGTTCCACAAAATGAAGGATGGACATGTGTGAATAACAATTGGGTGAAATAATTTCAAATCACGACAAAACCACAATAAGTCGAATGCCACTCGTAATTGCCCTTCACTTTACTTAACAAGCGAAGTAAGCTAACCAGAACCGTTACCTTAAAAAACAAGAGATCCCGGTATCTACGATTGAGAATATAAGTGAGACCAGCAAAATCTTCATTTCAACATGACAACCAGAAAGAAAACATCCTACACTCGCAAGCATTCCCTAGTAGTCGATACATCGCTGCTTTTCTGTGCATGTGAACAACTATGGGGTGTTCTGCAGCGGTCCAAAGCTGTTATCGAGCTTGGCTTGACCAGTTCCATCAGTCCTAGGGCCTGTTGTTCAGGTCCTGAGAATTTCCAAATCTAAGCTTGTAAAAAAAAAAAAAAAAAAAAATAGGGTTTAGATGTTGATTGCAAGATTACAAAATCAATTGTGTCATTGCCTCAGAGTAGAAATGTGATAACGCTCAATGCTTTTAAAATTTCTCCCATACAAGTGTTCTCTTGCGTGGCCCCTAAGTTTGCATGGAATGGAATTTTTAAGAACCTATTATCAAGTGAATCACACCGATGATCGTTAAAGAGTACGAGTGATGCAAGATTTAAGGATGGAGCTGTAGACAGGGGCAAATCGCTTTAATAGAGTGATATCTCGGATTTTATTGTTTCATTAGGGGGATGTTATTTGATTACCATTTATATATTTCTACTTCTATTTCCGGGCCAGTATATATATTCAAAAGCCTAGAAATTCAATTGGGCATTTGTCAATTGCCGAAGTCGGCCTGTGAGATTTTTTCCTCTCCATTCACATCATATGGGAGTTCACTAGATGTGGGCTGCGGGAAAAAACGGAACTACTGATTCTTTCAATTTGTTTTATGTTAATTGGAAATTGAAAGGTCTCACGGCTCTATTCGGACACACACGCAGCTTTACGGCCGCTTGCATCGGCGGTAAACTGGCGTTTTCCAGCTTTCCTCCACTCTGAGAGGAGGAAAACTGGAAATTGCAGCTTTACCGCCGCTCTCGTCGGCGGTAAAGTTGACCTTCCAGTTTTCCTCCGCTCTGAGAGGAGGAAAACTGGCAATTGCAGCTTTACCGCCGCTCCCATCGGCGGTAAAGTCGGTTTTCCAGTTTTCCTCCGCTCTATGAGGAGGAAAACTGGAAATTGCACTTATGCTGCGGGTACATGTCTCGGAAATCATTCAATCCGATTTTTTAATCCTCTTTTCCCTTCTTTTGCTTCTTGTTGGGCCATGGGCCGGGGCGTAGTTCCACAAAATGAAGGATGGACATGTGTGAATAACAATTGGGTGAAATAATTTCAAATCACGACAAAACCACAATAAGTCGAATGCCACTCGTAATTGCCCTTCACTTTACTTAACAAGCGAAGTAAGCTAACCAGAACCGTTACCTTAAAAAACCAGAGATCCCGGTATCTACGATTGAGAATATAAGTGAGACCAGCAAAATCTTCATTTCAACATGACAACCAGAAAGAAAACATCCTACACTCGCAAGCATTCCCTAGTAGTCGATACATCGCTGCTTTTCTGTGCATGTGAACAACTATGGGGTGTTCTGCAGCGGTCCAAAGCTGTTATCGAGCTTGGCTTGACCAGTAACATCAGTCCTAGGGCCTGTTGTTCAGGTCCTGAGAATTTCCAAATCTAAGCTTGTAAAAAAAAAAAAAAAGAAAAATAGGGTTTAGATGTTGATTGCAAGATTACAAAATCAATTGTGTCATTGCCTCAGAGTAGAAATGTGATAACGCTCAATGCTTTTAAAATTTCTCCCATACAAGTGTTCTCTTGCGTGGCCCCTAAGTTTGCATGGAATGGAATTTTTAAGAACCTATTATCAAGTGAATCACACCGATGATCGTTAAAGAGTACGAGTGATGCAAGATTTAAGGATGGAGCTGTAGACAGGGGCAAATCGCTTTAATAGAGTGATATCTCGGATTTTATTGTTTCATTAGGGGGATGTTATTTGATTACCATTTATATATTTCTACTTCTATTTCCGGGCCAGTATATATATTCAAAAGCCTAGAAATTCAATTGGGCATTTCTCAATTGCCGAAGTCGGCCTGTGAGATTTTTTCCTCTCCATTCACATCATATGGGAGTTCACTAGATGTGGGCTGCGGGAAAAAACGGAACTACTGATTCTTTCAATTTGTTTTATGTTAATTGGAAATTGAAAGGTCTCACGGCTCTAGTCGGACACACACGCAGCTTTACGGCCGCTTGCATCGGCGGTAAACTGGCGTTTTCCAGCTTTCCTCCACTCTGAGAGGAGGAAAACTGGAAATTGCAGCTTTACAGCCGCTCTCGTCGGCGGTAAAGTGGACCTTCCAGTTTTCCTCCGCTCTGAGAGGAGGAAAACTGGCAATTGCAGCTTTACCGCCGCTCCCATCGGCGGTAAATTCGGTTTTCCAGTTTTCCTCCGCTCTATGAGGAGGAAAACTGGAAATTGCACTTATGCTGCGGGTACATGTCTCGGAAATCATTCAATCCGATTTTTTAATCCTCTTTTCCCTTCTTTTGCTTCTTGTTGGGCCATGGGCCGGGGCGTAGTTCCACAAAATGAGGGATGGACATGTGTGAATAACAATTGGGTGAAATAATTTCAAATCACGACAAAACCACAATAAGTCGAATGCCACTCGTAATTGCCCTTCACTTTACTTAACAAGCGAAGTAAGCTAACCAGAACCGTTACCTTAAAAAACCAGAGATCCCGGTATCTACGATTGAGAATATAAGTGAGACCAGCAAAATCTTCATTTCAACATGACAACCAGAAAGAAAACATCCTACACTCGCAAGCATTCCCTAGTAGTCGATACATCGCTGCTTTTCTGTGCATGTGAACAACTATGGGGTGTTCTGCAGCGGTCCAAAGCTGTTATCGAGCTTGGCTTGACCAGTAACATCAGTCCTAGGGCCTGTTGTTCAGGTCCTGAGAATTTCCAAATCTAAGCTTGTAAAAAAAAAAAAAAAGAAAAATAGGGTTTAGATGTTGATTGCAAGATTACAAAATCAATTGTGTCATTGCCTCAGAGTAGAAATGTGATAACGCTCAATGCTTTTAAAATTTCTCCCATACAAGTGTTCTCTTGCGTGGCCCCTAAGTTTGCATGGAATGGAATTTTTAAGAACCTATTATCAAGTGAATCACACCGATGATCGTTAAAGAGTACGAGTGCTGCAAGATTTAAGGATGGAGTTGTAGACAGGGGCAAATCGCTTTAATAGAGTGATATCTCGGATTTTATTGTTTCATTATGGGGATGTTATTTGATTACCATTTATATATTTCTACTTCTATTTCCGGGCCAGTATATATATTCAAAAGCCTAGAAATTCAATTGGGCATTTGTCAATTGCCGAAGTCGGCCTGTGAGATTTTTTCCTCTCCATTCACATCATATGGGAGTTCACTAGATGTGGGCTGCGGGAAAAAACGGAACTACTGATTCTTTCAATTTGTTTTATGTTAATTGGAAATTGAAAGGTCTCACGGCTCTAGTCGGACACACACGCAGCTTTACGGCCGCTTGCATCGGCGGTAAACTGGCGTTTTCCAGCTTTCCTCCACTCTGAGAGGAGGAAAACTGGAAATTGCAGCTTTACAGCCGCTCTCGTCGGCGGTAAAGTGGACCTTCCAGTTTTCCTCCGCTCTGAGTGGTGGAAAACTGGCAATTGCAGCTTTACCGCCGCTCCCATCGGCGGTAAATTCGGTTTTCCAGTTTTCCTCCGCTCTATGAGGAGGAAAACTGGAAATTGCACTTATGCTGCGGGTACATGTCTCGGAAATCATTCAATCCGATTTTTTAATCCTCTTTTCCCTTCTTTTGCTTCTTGTTGGGCCATGGGCCGGGGCGTAGTTCCACAAAATGAGGGATGGACATGTGTGAATAACAATTGGGTGAAATAATTTCAAATCACGACAAAACCACAATAAGTCGAATGCCACTCGTAATTGCCCTTCACTTTACTTAACAAGCGAAGTAAGCTAACCAGAACCGTTACCTTAAAAAACCAGAGATCCCGGTATCTACGATTGAGAATATAAGTGAGACCAGCAAAATCTTCATTTCAACATGACAACCAGAAAGAAAACATCCTACACTCGCAAGCATTCCCTAGTAGTCGATACATCGCTGC
Source organism: Persea americana (assembly GCA_029852735.1). Classification (NCBI taxonomy): domain Eukaryota; kingdom Viridiplantae; phylum Streptophyta; class Magnoliopsida; order Laurales; family Lauraceae; genus Persea; species Persea americana. Next base: position 8,585,645 of record CM056812.1, read on the forward strand.
TTTTCTGTGCATGTGAACAACTATGGGGTGTTCTGCAGCGGTCCAAAGCTGTTATCGAGCTTGGCTTGACCAGTAACATCAGTCCTAGGGCCTGTTGTTCAGGTCCTGAGAATTTCCAAATCTAAGCTTGTAAAAAAAAAAAAAAAGAAAAATAGGGTTTAGATGTTGATTGCAAGATTACAAAATCAATTGTGTCATTGCCTCAGAGTAGAAATGTGATAACGCTCAATGCTTTTAAAATTTCTCCCATACAAGTGTTCTCTTGCGTGGCCCCTAAGTTTGCATGGAATGGAATTTTTAAGAACCTATTATCAAGTGAATCACACCGATGATCGTTAAAGAGTACGAGTGATGCAAGATTTAAGGATGGAGTTGTAGACAGGGGCAAATCGCTTTAATAGAGTGATATCTCGGATTTTATTGTTTCATTATGGGGATGTTATTTGATTACCATTTATATATTTCTACTTCTATTTCCGGGCCAGTATATATATTCAAAAGCCTAGAAATTCAATTGGGCATTTGTCAATTGCCGAAGTCGGCCTGTGAGATTTTTTCCTCTCCATTCACATCATATGGGAGTTCACTAGATGTGGGCTGCGGGAAAAAACGGAACTACTGATTCTTTCAATTTGTTTTATGTTAATTGGAAATTGAAAGGTCTCACGGCTCTAGTCGGACACACACGCAGCTTTACGGCCGCTTGCATCGGCGGTAAACTGGCGTTTTCCAGCTTTCCTCCACTCTGAGAGGAGGAAAACTGGAAATTGCAGCTTTACAGCCGCTCTCGTCGGCGGTAAAGTGGACCTTCCAGTTTTCCTCCGCTCTGAGTGGTGGAAAACTGGCAATTGCAGCTTTACCGCCGCTCCCATCGGCGGTAAATTCGGTTTTCCAGTTTTCCTCCGCTCTATGAGGAGGAAAACTGGAAATTGCACTTATGCTGCGGGTACATGTCTCGGAAATCATTCAATCCGATTTTTTAATCCTCTTTTCCCTTCTTTTGCTTCTTGTTGGGCCATGGGCCGGGGCGTAGTTCCACAAAATGAGGGATGGACATGTGTGAATAACAATTGGGTGAAATAATTTCAAATCACGACAAAACCACAATAAGTCGAATGCCACTCGTAATTGCCCTTCACTTTACTTAACAAGCGAAGTAAGCTAACCAGAACCGTTACCTTAAAAAACCAGAGATCCCGGTATCTACGATTGAGAATATAAGTGAGACCAGCAAAATCTTCATTTCAACATGACAACCAGAAAGAAAACATCCTACACTCGCAAGCATTCCCTAGTAGTCGATACATCGCTGCTTTTCTGTGCATGTGAACAACTATGGGGTGTTCTGCAGCGGTCCAAAGCTGTTATCGAGCTTGGCTTGACCAGTAACATCAGTCCTAGGGCCTGTTGTTCAGGTCCTGAGAATTTCCAAATCTAAGCTTGTAAAAAAAAAAAAAAAGAAAAATAGGGTTTAGATGTTGATTGCAAGATTACAAAATCAATTGTGTCATTGCCTCAGAGTAGAAATGTGATAACGCTCAATGCTTTTAAAATTTCTCCCATACAAGTGTTCTCTTGCGTGGCCCCTAAGTTTGCATGGAATGGAATTTTTAAGAACCTATTATCAAGTGAATCACACCGATGATCGTTAAAGAGTACGAGTGATGCAAGATTTAAGGATGGAGCTGTAGACAGGGGCAAATCGCTTTAATAGAGTGATATCTCGGATTTTATTGTTTCATTATGGGGATGTTATTTGATTACCATTTATATATTTCTACTTCTATTTCCGGGCCAGTATATATATTCAAAAGCCTAGAAATTCAATTGGGCATTTGTCAATTGCCGAAGTCGGCCTGTGAGATTTTTTCCTCTCCATTCACATCATATGGGAGTTCACTAGATGTGGGCTGCGGGAAAAAACGGAACTACTGATTCTTTCAATTTGTTTTATGTTAATTGGAAATTGAAAGGTCTCACGGCTCTAGTCGGACACACACGCAGCTTTACGGCCGCTTGCATCGGCGGTAAACTGGCGTTTTCCAGCTTTCCTCCACTCTGAGAGGAGGAAAACTGGAAATTGCAGCTTTACAGCCGCTCTCGTCGGCGGTAAAGTGGACCTTCCAGTTTTCCTCCGCTCTGAGAGGAGGAAAACTGGCAATTGCAGCTTTACCGCCGCTCCCATCGGCGGTAAATTCGGTTTTCCAGTTTTCCTCCGCTCTATGAGGAGGAAAACTGGAAATTGCACTTATGCTGCGGGTACATGTCTCGGAAATCATTCAATCCGATTTTTTAATCCTCTTTTCCCTTCTTTTGCTTCTTGTTGGGCCATGGGCCGGGGCGTAGTTCCACAAAATGAGGGATGGACATGTGTGAATAACAATTGGGTGAAATAATTTCAAATCACGACAAAACCACAATAAGTCGAATGCCACTCGTAATTGCCCTTCACTTTACTTTACAAGCGAAGTAAGCTAACCAGAACCGTTACCTTAAAAAACAAGAGATCCCGGTATCTACGATTGAGAATATAAGTGAGACCAGCAAAATCTTCATTTCAACATGACAACCAGAAAGAAAACATCCTACACTCGCAAGCATTCCCTAGTAGTCGATACATCGCTGCTTTTCTGTGCATGTGAACAACTATGGGGTGTTCTGCAGCGGTCCAAAGCTGTTATCGAGCTTGGCTTGACCAGTAACATCAGTCCTAGGGCCTGTTGTTCAGGTCCTGAGAATTTCCAAATCTAAGCTTGTAAAAAAAAAAAAAAAGAAAAATAGGGTTTAGATGTTGATTGCAAGATTACAAAATCAATTGTGTCATTGCCTCAGAGTAGAAATGTGATAACGCTCAATGCTTTTAAAATTTCTCCCATACAAGTGTTCTCTTGCGTGGCCCCTAAGTTTGCATGGAATGGAATTTTTAAGAACCTATTATCAAGTGAATCACACCGATGATCGTTAAAGAGTACGAGTGATGCAAGATTTAAGGATGGAGCTGTAGACAGGGGCAAATCGCTTTAATAGAGTGATATCTCGGATTTTATTGTTTCATTAGGGGGATGTTATTTGATTACCATTTATATATTTCTACTTCTATTTCCGGGCCAGTATATATATTCAAAAGCCTAGAAATTCAATTGGGCATTTGTCAATTGCCGAAGTCGGCCTGTGAGATTTTTTCCTCTCCATTCACATCATATGGGAGTTCACTAGATGTGGGCTGCGGGAAAAAACGGAACTACTGATTCTTTCAATTTGTTTTATGTTAATTGGAAATTGAAAGGTCTCACGGTTCTAGTCGGACACACACGCAGCTTTACGGCCGCTTGCATCGGCGGTAAACTGGCGTTTTCCAGCTTTCCTCCACTCTGAGAGGAGGAAAACTGGAAATTGCAGCTTTACCGCCGCTCTCGTCGGCGGTAAAGTGGACCTTCCAGTTTTCCTTCGCTCTGAGAGGAGGAAAACTGGCAATTGCAGCTTTACCGCCGCTCCCATCGGCGGTAAAGTCGGTTTTCCAGTTTTCCTCCGCTCTATGAGGAGGAAAACTGGAAATTGCACTTATGCTGCGGGTACATGTCTCGGAAATCATTCAATCCGATTTTTTAATCCTCTTTTCCCTTCTTTTGCTTCTTGTTGGGCCATGGGCCGGGGCGTAGTTCCACAAAATGAAGGATGGACATGTGTGAATAACAATTGGGTGAAATAATTTCAAATCACGACAAAACCACAATAAGTCGAATGCCACTCGTAATTGCCCTTCACTTTACTTAACAAGCGAAGTAAGCTAACCAGAACCGTTACCTTAAAAAACCAGAGATCCCGGTATCTACGATTGAGAATATAAGTGAGACCAGCAAAATCTTCATTTCAACATGACAACCAGAAAGAAAACATCCTACACTCGCAAGCATTCCCTAGTAGTCGATACATCGCTGCTTTTCTGTGCATGTGAACAACTATGGGGTGTTCTGCAGCGGTCCAAAGCTGTTATCGAGCTTGGCTTGACCAGTTCCATCAGTCCTAGGGCCTGTTGTTCAGGTCCTGAGAATTTCCAAATCTAAGCTTGTAAAAAAAAAAAAAAAAAATAGGGTTTAGATGTTGATTGCAAGATTACTAAATCAATTGTGTCATTGCCTCAGAGTAGAAATGTGATAACGCTCAATGCTTTTAAAATTTCTCCCATACAAGTGTTCTCTTGCGTGGCCCCTAAGTTTGCATGGAATGGAATTTTTAAGAACCTATTATCAAGTGAATCACACCGATGATCGTTAAAGAGTACGAGTGATGCAAGATTTAAGGATGGAGCTGTAGACAGGGGCAAATCGCTTTAATAGAGTGATATCTCGGATTTTATTGTTTCATTAGGGGGATGTTATTTGATTACCATTTATATATTTCTACTTATATTTCCGGGCCAGTATATATATTCAAAAGCCTAGAAATTCAATTGGGCATTTGTCAATTGCCGAAGTCGGCCTGTGAGATTTTTTCCTCTCCATTCACATCATATGGGAGTTCACTAGATGTGGGCTGCGGGAAAAAACGGAACTACTGATTCTTTCAATTTGTTTTATGTTAATTGGAAATTGAAAGGTCTCACGGCTCTAGTCGGACACACACGCAGCTTTACGGCCGCTTGCATCGGCGGTAAACTGGCGTTTTCCAGCTTTCCTCCACTCTGAGAGGAGGAAAACTGGAAATTGCAGCTTTACAGCCGCTCTCGTCGGCGGTAAAGTGGACCTTCCAGTTTTCCTCCGCTCTGAGAGGAGGAAAACTGGCAATTGCAGCTTTACCGCCGCTCCCATCGGCGGTAAATTCGGTTTTCCAGTTTTCCTCCGCTCTATGAGGAGGAAAACTGGAAATTGCACTTATGCTGCGGGTACATGTCTCGGAAATCATTCAATCCGATTTTTTAATCCTCTTTTCCCTTCTTTTGCTTCTTGTTGGGCCATGGGCCGGGGCGTAGTTCCACAAAATGAAGGATGGACATGTGTGAATAACAATTGGGTGAAATAATTTCAAATCACGACAAAACCACAATAAGTCGAATGCCACTCGTAATTGCCCTTCACTTTACTTAACAAGCGAAGTAAGCTAACCAGAACCGTTACCTTAAAAAACAAGAGATCCCGGTATCTACGATTGAGAATATAAGTGAGACCAGGAAAATCTTCATTTCAACATGACAACCAGAAAGAAAACATCCTACACTCGCAAGCATTCCCTAGTAGTCGATACATCGCTGCTTTTCTGTGCATGTGAACAACTATGGGGTGTTCTGCAGCGGTCCAAAGCTGTTATCGAGCTTGGCTTGACCAGTTCCATCAGTCCTAGGGCCTGTTGTTCAGGTCCTGAGAATTTCCAAATCTAAGCTTGTAAAAAAAAAAAAAAAAAAATAGGGTTTAGATGTTGATTGCAAGATTACAAAATCAATTGTGTCATTGCCTCAGAGTAGAAATGTGATAACGCTCAATGCTTTTAAAATTTCTCCCATACAAGTGTTCTCTTGCGTGGCCCCTAAGTTTGCATGGAATGGAATTTTTAAGAACCTATTATCAAGTGAATCACACCGATGATCGTTAAAGAGTACGAGTGATGCAAGATTTAAGGATGGAGCTGTAGACAGGGGCAAATCGCTTTAATAGAGTGATATCTCGGATTTTATTGTTTCATTAGGGGGATGTTATTTGATTACCATTTATATATTTCTACTTCTATTTCCGGGCCAGTATATATATTCAAAAGCCTAGAAATTCAATTGGGCATTTCTCAATTGCCGAAGTCGGCCTGTGAGATTTTTTCCTCTCCATTCACATCATATGGGAGTTCACTAGATGTGGGCTGCGGGAAAAAACGGAACTACTGATTCTTTCAATTTGTTTTATGTTAATTGGAAATTGAAAGGTCTCACGGCTCTATTCGGACACACACGCAGCTTTACGGCCGCTTGCATCGGCGGTAAACTGGCGTTTTCCAGCTTTCCTCCACTCTGAGAGGAGGAAAACTGGAAATTGCAGCTTTACCGCCGCTCTCGTCGGCGGTAAAGTGGACCTTCCAATTTTCCTTCGCTCTGAGAGGAGGAAAACTGGCAATTGCAGCTTTACCGCCGCTCCCATCGGCGGTAAAGTCGGTTTTCCAGTTTTCCTCCGCTCTATGAGGAGGAAAACTGGAAATTGCACTTATGCTGCGGGTACATGTCTCGGAAATCATTCAATCCGATTTTTTAATCCTCTTTTCCCTTCTTTTGCTTCTTGTTGGGCCATGGGCCGGGGCGTAGTTCCACAAAATGAAGGATGGACATGTGTGAATAACAATTGGGTGAAATAATTTCAAATCACGACAAAACCACAATAAGTCGAATGCCACTCGTAATTGCCCTTCACTTTACTTAACAAGCGAAGTAAGCTAACCAGAACCGTTACCTTAAAAAACCAGAGATCCCGGTATCTACGATTGAGAATATAAGTGAGACCAGCAAAATCTTCATTTCAACATGACAACCAGAAAGAAAACATCCTACACTCGCAAGCATTCCCTAGTAGTCGATACATCGCTCCTTTTCTGTGCATGTGAACAACTATGGGTGTTCTGCAGCGGTCCAAAGCTGTTATCGAGCTTGGCTTGACCAGTAACATCAGTCCTAGGGCCTGTTGTTCAGGTCCTGAGAATTTCCAAATCTAAGCTTGTAAAAAAAAAATAAAAAAAAAATAGGGTTTAGATGTTGATTGCAAGATTACAAAATCAATTGTGTCATTGCCTCAGAGTAGAAATGTGATAACGCTCAATGCTTTTAAAATTTCTCCCATAGAAGTGTTCTCTTGCGTGGCCCCTAAGTTTGCATGGAATGGAATTTTTAAGAACCTATTATCAAGTGAATCACACCGATGATCGTTAAAGAGTACGAGTGATGCAAGATTTAAGGATGGAGCTGTAGACAGGGGCAAATCGCTTTAATAGAGTGATATCTCGGATTTTATTGTTTCATTAGGGGGATGTTATTTTATTACCATTTATATATTTCTACTTCTATTTCCGGGCCAGTATATATATTCAAAAGCCTAGAAATTCAATTGGGCATTTGTCAATTGCCGAAGTCGGCCTGTGAGATTTTTTCCTCTCCATTCACATCATATGGGAGTTCACTAGATGTGGGCTGCGGGAAAAAATGGAACTACTGATTCTTTCAATTTGTTTTATGTTAATTGGAAATTGAAAGGTCTCACGGCTCTATTCGGACACACACGCAGCTTTACGGCCGCTTGCATCGGCGGTAAACTGGCGTTTTCCAGCTTTCCTCCACTCTGAGAGGAGGAAAACTGGAAATTGCAGCTGTACCGCCGCTCTCGTCGGCGGTAAAGTGGACCTTCCAGTTTTCCTCCGCTCTGAGAGGAGGAAAACTGGCAATTGCAGCTTTACCGCCGCTCCCATCGGCGGTAAAGTCGGTTTTCCAGTTTTCCTCCGCTCTATGAGGAGGAAAACTGGAAATTGCACTTATGCTGCGGGTACATGTCTCGGAAATCATTCAATCCGATTTTTTAATCCTCTTTTCCCTTCTTTTGCTTCTTGTTGGGCCATGGGCCGGGGCGTAGTTCCACAAAATGAAGGATGGACATGTGTGAATAACAATTGGGTGAAATAATTTCAAATCACGACAAAACCACAATAAGTCGAATGCCACTCGTAATTGCCCTTCACTTTACTTAACAAGCGAAGTAAGCTAACCAGAACCGTTACCTTAAAAAACCAGAGATCCCGGTATCTACGATTGAGAATATAAGTGAGACCAGCAAAATCTTCATTTCAACATGACAACCAGAAAGAAAACATCCTACACTCGCAAGCATTCCCTAGTAGTCGATACATCGCTGCTTTTCTGTGCATGTGAACAACTATGGGGTGTTCTGCAGCGGTCCAAAGCTGTTATCGAGCTTGGCTTGACCAGTAACATCAGTCCTAGGGCCTGTTGTTCAGGTCCTGAGAATTTCCAAATCTAAGCTTGTAAAAAAAAAAAAAAAAAAAATAGGGTTTAGATGTTGATTGCAAGATTACAAAATCAATTGTGTCATTGCCTCAGAGTAGAAATGTGATAACGCTCAATGCTTTTAAAATTTCTCCCATACAAGTGTTCTCTTGCGTGGCCCCTAAGTTTGCATGGAATGGAATTTTTAAGAACCTATTATCAAGTGAATCACACCGATGATCGTTAAAGAGTACGAGTGATGCAAGATTTAAGGATGGAGCTGTAGACAGGGGCAAATCGCTTTAATAGAGTGATATCTCGGATTTTATTGTTTCATTAGGGGGATGTTATTTGATTACCATTTATATATTTCTACTTCTATTTCCGAGCCAGTATATATATTCAAAAGCCTAGAAATTCAATTGGGCATTTCTCAATTGCCGAAGTCGGCCTGTGAGATTTTTTCCTCTCCATTCACATCATATGGGAGTTCACTAGATGTGGGCTGCGGGAAAAACGGAACTACTGATTCTTTCAATTTGTTTTATGTTAATTGGAAATTGAAAGGTCTCGCGGCTCTAGTCGGACACACACGCAGCTTTACGGTCGCTTGCATCGGCGGTAAACTGGCGTTTTCCAGCTTTCCTCCACTCTGAGAGGAGGAAAACTGGAAATTGCAGCTTTACCGCCGCTCTCGTCGGCGGTAAAGTGGACCTTCCAGTTTTCCTTCGCTCTGAGAGGAGGAAAACTGGCAATTGCAGCTTTACCGCCGCTCCCATCGGCGGTAAAGTCGGTTTTCCAGTTTTCCTCCGCTCTATGAGGAGGAAAACTGGAAATTGCACTTATGCTGCGGGTACATGTCTCGGAAATCATTCAATCCGATTTTTTAATCCTCTTTTCCCTTCTTTTGCTTCTTGTTGGGCCATGGGCCGGGGCGTAGTTCCACAAAATGAAGGATGGACATGTGTGAATAACAATTGGGTGAAATAATTTCAAATCACGACAAAACCACAATAAGTCGAATGCCACTCGTAATTGCCCTTCACTTTACTTAACAAGCGAAGTAAGCTAACCAGAACCGTTACCTTAAAAAACCAGAGATCCCGGTATCTACGATTGAGAATATAAGTGAGACCAGCAAAATCTTCATTTCAACATGACAACCAGAAAGAAAACATCCTACACTCGCAAGCATTCCCTAGTAGTCGATACATCGCTGCTTTTCTGTGCATGTGAACAACTATGGGGTGTTCTGCAGCGGTCCAAAGCTGTTATCGAGCTTGGCTTGACCAGTAACATCAGTCCTAGGGCCTGTTGTTCAGGTCCTGAGAATTTCCAAATCTAAGCTTGTAAAAAAAAAAAAAAAAAAATAGGGTTTAGATGTTGATTGCAAGATTACAAAATCAATTGTGTCATTGCCTCAGAGTAGAAATGTGATAACGCTCAATGCTTTTAAAATTTCTCCCATACAAGTGTTCTCTTGCGTGGCCCCTAAGTTTGCATGGAATGGAATTTTTAAGAACCTATTATCAAGTGAATCACACCGATGATCGTTAAAGAGTACGAGTGATGCAAGATTTAAGGATGGAGCTGTAGACAGGGGCAAATCGCTTTAATAGAGTGATATCTCGGATTTTATTGTTTCATTAGGGGGATGTTATTTGATTACCATTTATATATTTCTACTTCTATTTCCGAGCCAGTATATATATTCAAAAGCCTAGAAATTCAATTGGGCATTTCTCAATTGCCGAAGTCGGCCTGTGAGATTTTTTCCTCTCCATTCACATCATATGGGAGTTCACTAGATGTGGGCTGCGGGAAAAACGGAACTACTGATTCTTTCAATTTGTTTTATGTTAATTGGAAATTGAAAGGTCTCGCGGCTCTAGTCGGACTCACACGCAGCTTTACGGTCGCTTGCATCGGCGGTAAACTGGCGTTTTCCAGCTTTCCTCCACTCTGAGAGGAGGAAAACTGGAAATTGCAGCTTTACAGCCGCTCTCGTCGGCGGTAAAGTGGACCTTCCAGTTTTCCTCCGCTCTGAGAGGAGGAAAACTGGCAATTGCAGCTTTACCGCCGCTCCCATCGGCGGTAAATTCGGTTTTCCAGTTTTCCTCCGCTCTATGAGGAGGAAAACTGGAAATTGCACTTATGCTGCGGGTACATGTCTCGGAAATCATTCAATCCGATTTTTTAATCCTCTTTTCCCTTCTTTTGCTTCTTGTTGGGCCATGGGCCGGGGCGTAGTTCCACAAAATGAAGGATGGACATGTGTGAATAACAATTGGGTGAAATAATTTCAAATCACGACAAAACCACAATAAGTCGAATGCCACTCGTAATTGCCCTTCACTTTACTTAACAAGCGAAGTAAGCTAACCAGAACCGTTACCTTAAAAAACAAGAGATCCCGGTATCTACGATTGAGAATATAAGTGAGACCAGCAAAATCTTCATTTCAACATGGCAACCAGAAAGAAAACATCCTACACTCGCAAGCATTCCCTAGTAGTCGATACATCGCTGCTTTTCTGTGCATGTGAACAACTATGGGGTGTTCTGCAGCGGTCCAAAGCTGTTATCGAGCTTGGCTTGACCAGTTCCATCAGTCCTAGGGCCTGTTGTTCAGGTCCTGAGAATTTCCAAATCTAAGCTTGTAAATAAAAAAAAAAAAAAAATAGGGTTTAGATGTTGATTGCAAGATTACAAAATCAATTGTGTCATTGCCTCAGAGTAGAAATGTGATAACGCTCAATGCTTTTAAAATTTCTCCCATACAAGTGTTCTCTTGCGTGGCCCCTAAGTTTGCATGGAATGGAATTTTTAAGAACCTATTATCAAGTGAATCACACCGATGATCGTTAAAGAGTACGAGTGATGCAAGATTTAAGGATGGAGCTGTAGACAGGGGCAAATCGCTTTAATAGAGTGATATCTCGGATTTTATTGTTTCATTATGGGGATGTTATTTGATTACCATTTATATATTTCTACTTCTATTTCCGGGCCAGTATATATATTCAAAAGCCTAGAAATTCAATTGGGCATTTGTCAATTGCCGAAGTCGGCCTGTGAGATTTTTTCCTCTCCATTCACATCATATGGGAGTTCACTAGATGTGGGCTGCGGGAAAAAACGGAACTACTGATTCTTTCAATTTGTTTTATGTTAATTGGAAATTGAAAGGTCTCACGGCTCTATTCGGACACACACGCAGCTTTACGGCCGCTTGCATCGGCGGTAAACTGGCGTTTTCCAGCTTTCCTCCACTCTGAGAGGAGGAAAACTGGCAATTGCAGCTTTACCGCCGCTCCCATCGGCGGTAAAGTCGGTTTTCCAGTTTTCCTCCGCTCTATGAGGAGGAAAACTGGAAATTGCACTTATGCTGCGGGTACATGTCTCGGAAATCATTCAATCCGATTTTTTAATCCTCTTTTCCCTTCTTTTGCTTCTTGTTGGGCCATGGGCCGGAGCGTAGTTCCACAAAATGAAGGATGGACATGTGTGAATAACAATTGGGTGAAATAATTTCAAATCACGACAAAACCACAATAAGTCGAATGCCACTCGTAATTGCCCTTCACTTTACTTAACAAGCGAAGTAAGCTAACCAGAACCGTTACCTTAAAAAACAAGAGATCCCGGTATCTACGATTGAGAATATAAGTGAGACCAGCAAAATCTTCATTTCAACATGACAACCAGAAAGAAAACATCCTACACTCGCAAGCATTCCCTAGTAGTCGATACATCGCTGCTTTTCTGTGCATGTGAACAACTATGGGGTGTTCTGCAGCGGTCCAAAGCTGTTATCGAGCTTGGCTTGACTAGTTCCATCAGTCCTAGGGCCTGTTGTTCAGGTCCTGAGAATTTCCAAATCTAAGCTTGTAAATAAAAAAAAAAAAAAAATAGGGTTTAGATGTTGATTGCAAGATTACAAAATCAATTGTGTCATTGCCTCAGAGTAGAAATGTGATAACGCTCAATGCTTTTAAAATTTCTCCCATACAAGTGTTCTCTTGCGTGGCCCCTAAGTTTGCATGGAATGGAATTTTTAAGAACCTATTGTCAAGTGAATCACACCGATGATCGTTAAAGAGTACGAGTGATGCAAGATTTAAGGATGGAGCTGTAGACAGGGGCAAATCGCTTTAATAGAGTGATATCTCGGATTTTATTGTTTCATTAGGGGGATGTTATTTGATTACCATTTATATATTTCTACTTCTATTTCCGGGCCAGTATATATATTCAAAAGCCTAGAAATTCAATTGGGCATTTCTCAATTGCCGAAGTCGGCCTGTGAGATTTTTTCCTCTCCATTCACATCATATGGGAGTTCACTAGATGTGGGCTGCGGGAAAAAACGGAACTACTGATTCTTTCAATTTGTTTTATGTTAATTGGAAATTGAAAGGTCTCACGGCTCTATTCGGACACACACGCAGCTTTACGGCCGCTTGCATCGGCGGTAAACTGGCGTTTTCCAGCTTTCCTCCACTCTGAGAGGAGGAAAACTGGAAATTGCAGCTTTACCGCCGCTCTCGTCGGCGGTAAAGTGGACCTTCCAATTTTCCTTCGCTCTGAGAGGAGGAAAACTGGCAATTGCAGCTTTACCGCCGCTCCCATCGGCGGTAAAGTCGGTTTTCCAGTTTTCCTCCGCTCTATGAGGAGGAAAACTGGAAATTGCACTTATGCTGCGGGTACATGTCTCGGAAATCATTCAATCCGATTTTTTAATCCTCTTTTCCCTTCTTTTGCTTCTTGTTGGGCCATGGGCCGGGGCGTAGTTCCACAAAATGAAGGATGGACATGTGTGAATAACAATTGGGTGAAATAATTTCAAATCACGACAAAACCACAATAAGTCGAATGCCACTCGTAATTGCCCTTCACTTTACTTAACAAGCGAAGTAAGCTAACCAGAACCGTTACCTTAAAAAACCAGAGATCCCGGTATCTACGATTGAGAATATAAGTGAGACCAGCAAAATCTTCATTTCAACATGACAACCAGAAAGAAAACATCCTACACTCGCAAGCATTCCCTAGTAGTCGATACATCGCTCCTTTTCTGTGCATGTGAACAACTATGGGTGTTCTGCAGCGGTCCAAAGCTGTTATCGAGCTTGGCTTGACCAGTAACATCAGTCCTAGGGCCTGTTGTTCAGGTCCTGAGAATTTCCAAATCTAAGCTTGTAAAAAAAAAATAAAAAAAAAATAGGGTTTAGATGTTGATTGCAAGATTACAAAATCAATTGTGTCATTGCCTCAGAGTAGAAATGTGATAACGCTCAATGCTTTTAAAATTTCTCCCATAGAAGTGTTCTCTTGCGTGGCCCCTAAGTTTGCATGGAATGGAATTTTTAAGAACCTATTATCAAGTGAATCACACCGATGATCGTTAAAGAGTACGAGTGATGCAAGATTTAAGGATGGAGCTGTAGACAGGGGCAAATCGCTTTAATAGAGTGATATCTCGGATTTTATTGTTTCATTAGGGGGATGTTATTTTATTACCATTTATATATTTCTACTTCTATTTCCGGGCCAGTATATATATTCAAAAGCCTAGAAATTCAATTGGGCATTTGTCAATTGCCGAAGTCGGCCTGTGAGATTTTTTCCTCTCCATTCACATCATATGGGAGTTCACTAGATGTGGGCTGCGGGAAAAAATGGAACTACTGATTCTTTCAATTTGTTTTATGTTAATTGGAAATTGAAAGGTCTCACGGCTCTATTCGGACACACACGCAGCTTTACGGCCGCTTGCATCGGCGGTAAACTGGCGTTTTCCAGCTTTCCTCCACTCTGAGAGGAGGAAAACTGGAAATTGCAGCTGTACCGCCGCTCTCGTCGGCGGTAAAGTGGACCTTCCAGTTTTCCTCCGCTCTGAGAGGAGGAAAACTGGCAATTGCAGCTTTACCGCCGCTCCCATCGGCGGTAAAGTCGGTTTTCCAGTTTTCCTCCGCTCTATGAGGAGGAAAACTGGAAATTGCACTTATGCTGCGGGTACATGTCTCGGAAATCATTCAATCCGATTTTTTAATCCTCTTTTCCCTTCTTTTGCTTCTTGTTGGGCCATGGGCCGGGGCGTAGTTCCACAAAATGAAGGATGGACATGTGTGAATAACAATTGGGTGAAATAATTTCAAATCACGACAAAACCACAATAAGTCGAATGCCACTCGTAATTGCCCTTCACTTTACTTAACAAGCGAAGTAAGCTAACCAGAACCGTTACCTTAAAAAACCAGAGATCCCGGTATCTACGATTGAGAATATAAGTGAGACCAGCAAAATCTTCATTTCAACATGACAACCAGAAAGAAAACATCCTACACTCGCAAGCATTCCCTAGTAGTCGATACATCGCTGCTTTTCTGTGCATGTGAACAACTATGGGGTGTTCTGCAGCGGTCCAAAGCTGTTATCGAGCTTGGCTTGACCAGTAACATCAGTCCTAGGGCCTGTTGTTCAGGTCCTGAGAATTTCCAAATCTAAGCTTGTAAAAAAAAAAAAAAAAAAAATAGGGTTTAGATGTTGATTGCAAGATTACAAAATCAATTGTGTCATTGCCTCAGAGTAGAAATGTGATAACGCTCAATGCTTTTAAAATTTCTCCCATACAAGTGTTCTCTTGCGTGGCCCCTAAGTTTGCATGGAATGGAATTTTTAAGAACCTATTATCAAGTGAATCACACCGATGATCGTTAAAGAGTACGAGTGATGCAAGATTTAAGGATGGAGCTGTAGACAGGGGCAAATCGCTTTAATAGAGTGATATCTCGGATTTTATTGTTTCATTAGGGGGATGTTATTTGATTACCATTTATATATTTCTACTTCTATTTCCGAGCCAGTATATATATTCAAAAGCCTAGAAATTCAATTGGGCATTTCTCAATTGCCGAAGTCGGCCTGTGAGATTTTTTCCTCTCCATTCACATCATATGGGAGTTCACTAGATGTGGGCTGCGGGAAAAACGGAACTACTGATTCTTTCAATTTGTTTTATGTTAATTGGAAATTGAAAGGTCTCGCGGCTCTAGTCGGACACACACGCAGCTTTACGGTCGCTTGCATCGGCGGTAAACTGGCGTTTTCCAGCTTTCCTCCACTCTGAGAGGAGGAAAACTGGAAATTGCAGCTTTACCGCCGCTCTCGTCGGCGGTAAAGTGGACCTTCCAGTTTTCCTTCGCTCTGAGAGGAGGAAAACTGGCAATTGCAGCTTTACCGCCGCTCCCATCGGCGGTAAAGTCGGTTTTCCAGTTTTCCTCCGCTCTATGAGGAGGAAAACTGGAAATTGCACTTATGCTGCGGGTACATGTCTCGGAAATCATTCAATCCGATTTTTTAATCCTCTTTTCCCTTCTTTTGCTTCTTGTTGGGCCATGGGCCGGGGCGTAGTTCCACAAAATGAAGGATGGACATGTGTGAATAACAATTGGGTGAAATAATTTCAAATCACGACAAAACCACAATAAGTCGAATGCCACTCGTAATTGCCCTTCACTTTACTTAACAAGCGAAGTAAGCTAACCAGAACCGTTACCTTAAAAAACCAGAGATCCCGGTATCTACGATTGAGAATATAAGTGAGACCAGCAAAATCTTCATTTCAACATGACAACCAGAAAGAAAACATCCTACACTCGCAAGCATTCCCTAGTAGTCGATACATCGCTGCTTTTCTGTGCATGTGAACAACTATGGGGTGTTCTGCAGCGGTCCAAAGCTGTTATCGAGCTTGGCTTGACCAGTAACATCAGTCCTAGGGCCTGTTGTTCAGGTCCTGAGAATTTCCAAATCTAAGCTTGTAAAAAAAAAAAAAAAAAAATAGGGTTTAGATGTTGATTGCAAGATTACAAAATCAATTGTGTCATTGCCTCAGAGTAGAAATGTGATAACGCTCAATGCTTTTAAAATTTCTCCCATACAAGTGTTCTCTTGCGTGGCCCCTAAGTTTGCATGGAATGGAATTTTTAAGAACCTATTATCAAGTGAATCACACCGATGATCGTTAAAGAGTACGAGTGATGCAAGATTTAAGGATGGAGCTGTAGACAGGGGCAAATCGCTTTAATAGAGTGATATCTCGGATTTTATTGTTTCATTAGGGGGATGTTATTTGATTACCATTTATATATTTCTACTTCTATTTCCGAGCCAGTATATATATTCAAAAGCCTAGAAATTCAATTGGGCATTTCTCAATTGCCGAAGTCGGCCTGTGAGATTTTTTCCTCTCCATTCACATCATATGGGAGTTCACTAGATGTGGGCTGCGGGAAAAACGGAACTACTGATTCTTTCAATTTGTTTTATGTTAATTGGAAATTGAAAGGTCTCGCGGCTCTAGTCGGACTCACACGCAGCTTTACGGTCGCTTGCATCGGCGGTAAACTGGCGTTTTCCAGCTTTCCTCCACTCTGAGAGGAGGAAAACTGGAAATTGCAGCTTTACAGCCGCTCTCGTCGGCGGTAAAGTGGACCTTCCAGTTTTCCTCCGCTCTGAGAGGAGGAAAACTGGCAATTGCAGCTTTACCGCCGCTCCCATCGGCGGTAAATTCGGTTTTCCAGTTTTCCTCCGCTCTATGAGGAGGAAAACTGGAAATTGCACTTATGCTGCGGGTACATGTCTCGGAAATCATTCAATCCGATTTTTTAATCCTCTTTTCCCTTCTTTTGCTTCTTGTTGGGCCATGGGCCGGGGCGTAGTTCCACAAAATGAAGGATGGACATGTGTGAATAACAATTGGGTGAAATAATTTCAAATCACGACAAAACCACAATAAGTCGAATGCCACTCGTAATTGCCCTTCACTTTACTTAACAAGCGAAGTAAGCTAACCAGAACCGTTACCTTAAAAAACAAGAGATCCCGGTATCTACGATTGAGAATATAAGTGAGACCAGCAAAATCTTCATTTCAACATGGCAACCAGAAAGAAAACATCCTACACTCGCAAGCATTCCCTAGTAGTCGATACATCGCTGCTTTTCTGTGCATGTGAACAACTATGGGGTGTTCTGCAGCGGTCCAAAGCTGTTATCGAGCTTGGCTTGACCAGTTCCATCAGTCCTAGGGCCTGTTGTTCAGGTCCTGAGAATTTCCAAATCTAAGCTTGTAAATAAAAAAAAAAAAAAAATAGGGTTTAGATGTTGATTGCAAGATTACAAAATCAATTGTGTCATTGCCTCAGAGTAGAAATGTGATAACGCTCAATGCTTTTAAAATTTCTCCCATACAAGTGTTCTCTTGCGTGGCCCCTAAGTTTGCATGGAATGGAATTTTTAAGAACCTATTATCAAGTGAATCACACCGATGATCGTTAAAGAGTACGAGTGATGCAAGATTTAAGGATGGAGCTGTAGACAGGGGCAAATCGCTTTAATAGAGTGATATCTCGGATTTTATTGTTTCATTATGGGGATGTTATTTGATTACCATTTATATATTTCTACTTCTATTTCCGGGCCAGTATATATATTCAAAAGCCTAGAAATTCAATTGGGCATTTGTCAATTGCCGAAGTCGGCCTGTGAGATTTTTTCCTCTCCATTCACATCATATGGGAGTTCACTAGATGTGGGCTGCGGGAAAAAACGGAACTACTGATTCTTTCAATTTGTTTTATGTTAATTGGAAATTGAAAGGTCTCACGGCTCTATTCGGACACACACGCAGCTTTACGGCCGCTTGCATCGGCGGTAAACTGGCGTTTTCCAGCTTTCCTCCACTCTGAGAGGAGGAAAACTGGCAATTGCAGCTTTACCGCCGCTCCCATCGGCGGTAAAGTCGGTTTTCCAGTTTTCCTCCGCTCTATGAGGAGGAAAACTGGAAATTGCACTTATGCTGCGGGTACATGTCTCGGAAATCATTCAATCCGATTTTTTAATCCTCTTTTCCCTTCTTTTGCTTCTTGTTGGGCCATGGGCCGGAGCGTAGTTCCACAAAATGAAGGATGGACATGTGTGAATAACAATTGGGTGAAATAATTTCAAATCACGACAAAACCACAATAAGTCGAATGCCACTCGTAATTGCCCTTCACTTTACTTAACAAGCGAAGTAAGCTAACCAGAACCGTTACCTTAAAAAACAAGAGATCCCGGTATCTACGATTGAGAATATAAGTGAGACCAGCAAAATCTTCATTTCAACATGACAACCAGAAAGAAAACATCCTACACTCGCAAGCATTCCCTAGTAGTCGATACATCGCTGCTTTTCTGTGCATGTGAACAACTATGGGGTGTTCTGCAGCGGTCCAAAGCTGTTATCGAGCTTGGCTTGACTAGTTCCATCAGTCCTAGGGCCTGTTGTTCAGGTCCTGAGAATTTCCAAATCTAAGCTTGTAAATAAAAAAAAAAAAAAAATAGGGTTTAGATGTTGATTGCAAGATTACAAAATCAATTGTGTCATTGCCTCAGAGTAGAAATGTGATAACGCTCAATGCTTTTAAAATTTCTCCCATACAAGTGTTCTCTTGCGTGGCCCCTAAGTTTGCATGGAATGGAATTTTTAAGAACCTATTGTCAAGTGAATCACACCGATGATCGTTAAAGAGTACGAGTGATGCAAGATTTAAGGATGGAGCTGTAGACAGGGGCAAATCGCTTTAATAGAGTGATATCTCGGATTTTATTGTTTCATTATGGGGATGTTATTTGATTACCATTTATATATTTCTACTTCTATTTCCGGGCCAGTATATATATTCAAAAGCCTAGAAATTCAATTGGGCATTTGTCAATTGCCGAAGTCGGCCTGTGAGATTTTTTCCTCTCCATTCACATCATATGGAAGTTCACTAGATGTGGGCTGCGGGAAAAAACGGAACTACTGATTCTTTCAATTTGTTTTATGTTAATTGGAAATTGAAAGGTCTCACGGCTCTATTCGGACACACACGCAGCTTTACGGCCGCTTGCATCGGCGGTAAACTGGCGTTTTCCAGCTTTCCTCCACTCTGAGAGGAGGAAAACTGGAAATTGCAGCTTTACCGCCGCTCTCGTCGGCGGTAAAGTGGACCTTCCAGTTTTCCTTCGCTCTGAGAGGAGGAAAACTGGCAATTGCAGCTTTACCGCCGCTCCCATCGGCGGTAAAGTCGGTTTTCCAGTTTTCCTCCGCTCTATGAGGAGGAAAACTGGAAATTGCACTTATGCTGCGGGTACATGTCTCGGAAATCATTCAATCCGATTTTTTAATCCTCTTTTCCCTTCTTTTGCTTCTTGTTGGGCCATGGGCCGGGGCGTAGTTCCACAAAATGAAGGATGGACATGTGTGAATAACAATTGGGTGAAATAATTTCAAATCACGACAAAACCACAATAAGTCGAATGCCACTCGTAATTGCCCTTCACTTTACTTAACAAGCGAAGTAAGCTAACCAGAACCGTTACCTTAAAAAACCAGAGATCCCGGTATCTACGATTGAGAATATAAGTGAGACCAGCAAAATCTTCATTTCAACATGACAACCAGAAAGAAAACATCCTACACTTGCAAGCATTCCCTAGTAGTCGATACATCGCTGCTTTTCTGTGCATGTGAACAACTATGGGGTGTTCTGCAGCGGTCCAAAGCTGTTATCGAGCTTGGCTTGACCAGTTCCATCAGTCCTAGGGCCTGTTGTTCAGGTCCTGAGAATTTCCAAATCTAAGCTTGTAAAAAAAAAAAAAAAAAAAATAGGGTTTAGATGTTGATTGCAAGATTACAAAATCAATTGTGTCATTGCCTCAGAGTAGAAATGTGATAACGCTCAATGCTTTTAAAATTTCTCCCATACAAGTGTTCTCTTGCGTGGCCCCTAAGTTTGCATGGAATGGAATTTTTAAGAACCTATTATCAAGTGAATCACACCGATGATCGTTAAAGAGTACGAGTGATGCAAGATTTAAGGATGGAGCTGTAGACAGGGGCAAATCGCTTTAATAGAGTGATATCTCGGATTTTATTGTTTCATTAGGGGGATGTTATTTGATTACCATTTATATATTTCTACTTCTATTTTCGGGCCAGTATATATATTCAAAAGCCTAGAAATTCAATTGGGCATTTGTCAATTGCCGAAGTCGGCCTGTGAGATTTTTTCCTCTCCATTCACATCATATGGGAGTTCACTAGATGTGGGCTGCGGGAAAAAACGGAACTACTGATTCTTTCAATTTGTTTTATGTTAATTGGAAATTGAAAGGTCTCACGGCTCTAGTCGGACACACACGCAGCTTTACGGCCGCTTGCATCGGCGGTAAACTGGCGTTTTCCAGCTTTCTTCCACTCTGAGAGGAGGAAAACTGGAAATTGCAGCTTTACAGCCGCTCTCGTCGGCGGTAAAGTGGACCTTCCAGTTTTCCTCCGCTCTGAGAGGAGGAAAACTGGCAATTGCAGCTTTACCGCCGCTTCCATCGGCGGTAAATTCGGTTTTCCAGTTTTCCTCCGCTCTATGAGGAGGAAAACTGGAAATTGCACTTATGCTGCGGGTACATGTCTCGGAAATCATTCAATACGATTTTTTAATCCTCTTTTCCCTTCTTTTGCTTCTTGTTGGGCCATGGGCCGGGGCGTAGTTCCACAAAATGAAGGATGGACATGTGTGAATAACAATTGGGTGAAATAATTTCAAATCACGACAAAACCACAATAAGTCGAATGCCTCTCGTAATTGCCCTTCACTTTACTTAACAAGCGAAGTTAGCTAACCAGAACCGTTACCTTAAAAAACCAGAGATCCCGGTATCTACGATTGAGAATATAAGTGAGACCAGCAAAATCTTCATTTCAACATGACAACCAGAAAGAAAACATCCTACACTCGCAAGCATTCCCTAGTAGTCGATACATCGCTGCTTTTCTGTGCATGTGAACAACTATGGGGTGTTCTGCAGCGGTCCAAAGCTGTTATCGAGCTTGGCTTGACCAGTTCCATCAGTCCTAGGGCCTGTTGTTCAGGTCCTGAGAATTTCCAAATCTAAGCTTGTAAAAAAAAAAAAAAAAAAATAGGGTTTAGATGTTGATTGCAAGATTACAAAATCAATTGTGTCATTGCCTCAGAGTAGAAATGTGATAACACTCAATGCTTTTAAAATTTCTCCCATACAAGTGTTCTCTTGCGTGGCCCCTAAGTTTGCATGGAATGGAATTTTTAAGAACCTATTATCAAGTGAATCACACCGATGATCGTTAAAGAGTACGAGTGATGCAAGATTTAAGGATGGAGCTGTAGACAGGGGCAAATCGCTTTAATAGAGTGATATCTCGGATTTTATTGTTTCATTATGGGGATGTTATTTGATTACCATTTATATATTTCTACTTCTATTTCCGGGCCAGTATATATATTCAAAAGCCTAGAAATTCAATTGGGCATTTGTCAATTGCCGAAGTCGGCCTGTGAGATTTTTTCCTCTCCATTCACATCGTATGGGAGTTCACTAGATGTGGGCTGCGGGAAAAAACGGAACTGCTGATTCTTTCAATTTGTTTTATTTTAATTGGAAATTGAAAGGTCTCACGGCTCTAGTCGGACACACACGCAGCTTTACGGCCGCTTGCATCGGCGGTAAACTGGCGTTTTCCAGCTTTCCTCCACTCTGAGAGGAGGAAAACTGGAAATTGCAGCTTTACAGCCGCTCTCGTCGGCGGTAAAGTGGACCTTCCAGTTTTCCTCCGCTCTGAGAGGAGGAAAACTGGCAATTGCAGCTTTACCGCCGCTCCCATCGGCGGTAAATTCGGTTTTCCAGTTTTCCTCCGCTCTATGAGGAGGAAAACTGGAAATTGCACTTATGCTGCGGGTACATGTCTCGGAAATCATTCAATCCGATTTTTTAATCCTCTTTTCCCTTCTTTTGCTTCTTGTTGGGCCATGGGCCGGGGCGTAGTTCCACAAAATGAAGGATGGACATGTGTGAATAACAATTGGGTGAAATAATTTCAAATCACGACAAAACCACAATAAGTCGAATGCCACTCGTAATTGCCCTTCACTTTACTTAACAAGCGAAGTAAGCTAACCAGAACCGTTACCTTAAAAAACAAGAGATCCCGGTATCCACGATTGAGAATATAAGTGAGACCAGCAAAATCTTCATTTCAACATGACAACCAGAAAGAAAACATCCTACACTCGCAAGCATTCCCTAGTAGTCGATACATCGCT
Source organism: Persea americana (assembly GCA_029852735.1). Taxonomy (NCBI): domain Eukaryota; kingdom Viridiplantae; phylum Streptophyta; class Magnoliopsida; order Laurales; family Lauraceae; genus Persea; species Persea americana. The sequence continues at coordinate 8,607,778 of CM056812.1, forward strand.
GCTTTTCTGTGCATGTGAACAACTATGGGGTGTTCTGCAGCGGTCCAAAGCTGTTATCGAGCTTGGCTTGACCAGTTCCATCAGTCCTAGGGCCTGTTGTTCAGGTCCTGAGAATTTCCAAATCTAAGCTTGTAAAAAAAAAAAAAAAAAAAAAAGGGTTTAGATGTTGATTGCCAGATTACAAAATCAATTGTGTCATTGCCTCAGAGTAGAAATGTGATAACGCTCAATGCTTTTAAAATTTCTCCCATACAAGTGTTCTCTTGCGTGGTCCCTAAGTTTGCATGGAATGGAATTTTTAAGAACCTATTATCAAGTGAATCACACCGATGATCGTTAAAGAGTACGAGTGATGCAAGAGTTAAGGATGGAGCTGTAGACAGGGGCAAATCGCTTTAATAGAGTGATATCTCGGATTTTATTGTTTCATTATGGGGATGTTATTTGATTACCATTTATATATTTCTACTTCTATTTCCGGGCCAGTATATATATTCAAAAGCCTAGAAATTCAATTGGGCATTTGTCAATTGCCGAAGTCGGCCTGTGAGATTTTTTCCTCTCCATTCACATCGTATGGGAGTTCACTAGATGTGGGCTGCGGGAAAAAACGGAACTGCTGATTCTTTCAATTTGTTTTATTTTAATTGGAAATTGAAAGGTCTCACGGCTCTATTCGGACACACACAAAGCTTTACCGCCGCTTGCATCGGCGGTAAACTGGCGTTTTCCAGCTTTCCTCCACTCTGAGAGGAGGAAAACTTGAAATTGCAGCTTTACCGCCGCTCTCGTCGGCGGTAAAGTGGACCTTCCAGTTTTCCTCCGCTCTGAGAGGAGGAAAACTGGCAATTGCAGCTTTACCGCCGCTCCCATCGGCGGTAAAGTCGGTTTTCCAGTTTTCCTCCGCTCTGAGAGGAGGAAAACTGGAAATTGCACTTATGCTGCGGGTACATGTCTCGGAAATCATTCAATCCGATTTTTTAATCCTCTTTTCCCTTCTTTTGCTTGCTGTTGGGCCATGGGCCGGGGCGTAGTTCCACAAAATGAAGGATGGACATGTGTGAATAACAATTGGGTGAAATAATTTCAAATCACGACAAAACCACAATAAGTCGAATGTCTCTCGTAATTGCCCTTCACTTTACTTAACAAGCGAAGTAAGCTAACCAGAACCGTTACCTTAAAAAACCAGAGATCCCGGTATCTACGATTGAGAATATAAGTGAGACCGGCAAAATCTTCATTTCAACATGACAACCAGAAAGAAAACATCCGACACTCGCAAGCATTCCCTAGTAGTCGATACATCGCTGCTTTTCTGTGCATGTGAACAACTATGGGGTGTTCTGCTGCGGTCCAAAGCTGTTATCGAGCTTGGCTTGACCAGTTCCATCAGTCCTAGGGCCTGTTGTTCAGGTCCTGAGAATTTCCAAATCTAAGCTTGTAAAAAAAAAAAAAAAAAAAAAAAAAAAGGTTTTAGATGTTGATTGCAAGATTACAAAATCAATTGTGTCATTGCCTCAGAGTAGAAATGTGATAACGCTCAATGCTTTTAAAATTTCTCCCATACAAGTGTTCTCTTGCGTGGCCCCTAAGTTTGCATGGAATGGAATTTTTAAGAACCTATTATCAAGTGAATCACACCGATGATCGTTAAAGAGTACGAGTGATGCAAGATTTAAGGATGGAGCTGTAGACAGGGGCAAATCGCTTTAATAGAGTGATATCTCGGATTTTATTGTTTCATTATGGGGATGCTATTTGATTACCATTTATATATTTCTACTTCTATTTCCGGGCCAGTATATATATTCAAAAGCCTAGAAATTCAATTGGGCATTTGTCAATTGCCGAAGTCGGCCTGTGAGTTTTTTTCCTCTCCATTCACATCATATGGGAGTTCACTAGATGTGGGCTGCGGGAAAAAACGGAACTACTGATTCTTTCAATTTGTTTTATGTTAATTGGAAATTGAAAGGTCTCACGGCTCTATTCGGACACACACGCAGCTTTACCGCCGCTTGCATCGGCGGTAAACTGGCGTTTTCCAGCTTTCCTCCACTCTGAGAGGAGGAAAACTGGAAATTACAGCTTTACCGACGCTCTCGTCGGCGGTAAAGTGGACCTTCCAGTTTTCCTCCGCTCTGAGAGGAGGAAAACTGGCAATTGCAGCTTTACCGCCGCTCCCATCGGCGGTAAAGTCGGTTTTCCAGTTTTCCTCCGCTCTATGAGGAGGAAAACTGGAAATTGCACTTATGCTGCGGGTACATGTCTCGGAAATCATTCAATCCGATTTTTTAATCCTCTTTTCCCTTCTTTTGCTTCTTGTTGGGCCATGGGCCGGGGCGTAGTTCCACAAAATGAAGGATGGACATGTGTGAATAACAATTGGGTGAAATAATTTCAAATCACGACAAAACCACAATAAGTCGAATGCCTCTCGTAATTGCCCTTCACTTTACTTAACAAGCGAAGTAAGCTAACCAGAACCGTTACCTTAAAAAACCAGAGATCCCGGTATCTACGATTGAGAATATAAGTGAGACCAGCAAAATCTTCATTTCAACATGACAACCAGAAAGAAAACATCCTACACTCGCAAGCATTCCCTAGTAGTCGATACATCGCTGCTTTTCTGTGCATGTGAACAACTATGGGGTGTTCTGCAGCGGTCCAAAGCTGTTATCGAGCTTGGCTTGACCAGTTCCATCAGTCCTAGGGCCTGTTGTTCAGGTCCTGAGAATTTCCAAATCTAAGCTTGTAAAAAAAAAAAAAAAAAAATAGGGTTTAGATGTTGATTGCAAGATTACAAAATCAATTGTGTCATTGCCTCAGAGTAGAAATGTGATAACGCTCAATGCTTTTAAAATTTCTCCCATACAAGTGTTCTCTTGCGTGGTCCCTAAGTTTGCATGGAATGGAATTTTTAAGAACCTATTATCAAGTGAATCACACCGATGATCGTTAAAGAGTACGAGTGATGCAAGAGTTAAGGATGGAGCTGTAGACAGGGGCAAATCGCTTTAATAGAGTGATATCTCGGATTTTATTGTTTCATTATGGGGATGTTATTTGATTACCATTTATATATTTCTACTTCTATTTCCGGGCCAGTATATATATTCAAAAGCCTAGAAATTCAATTGGGCATTTGTCAATTGCCGAAGTCGGCCTGTGAGATTTTTTCCTCTCCATTCACATCGTATGGGAGTTCACTAGATGTGGGCTGCGGGAAAAAACGGAACTGCTGATTCTTTCAATTTGTTTTATTTTAATTGGAAATTGAAAGGTCTCACGGCTCTATTCGGACACACACAAAGCTTTACCGCCGCTTGCATCGGCGGTAAACTGGCGTTTTCCAGCTTTCCTCCACTCTGAGAGGAGGAAAACTTGAAATTGCAGCTTTACCGCCGCTCTCGTCGGCGGTAAAGTGGACCTTCCAGTTTTCCTCCGCTCTGAGAGGAGGAAAACTGGCAATTGCAGCTTTACCGCCGCTCCCATCGGCGGTAAAGTCGGTTTTCCAGTTTTCCTCCGCTCTGAGAGGAGGAAAACTGGAAATTGCACTTATGCTGCGGGTACATGTCTCGGAAATCATTCAATCCGATTTTTTAATCCTCTTTTCCCTTCTTTTGCTTGCTGTTGGGCCATGGGCCGGGGCGTAGTTCCACAAAATGAAGGATGGACATGTGTGAATAACAATTGGGTGAAATAATTTCAAATCACGACAAAACCACAATAAGTCGAATGTCTCTCGTAATTGCCCTTCACTTTACTTAACAAGCGAAGTAAGCTAACCAGAACCGTTACCTTAAAAAACCAGAGATCCCGGTATCTACGATTGAGAATATAAGTGAGACCGGCAAAATCTTCATTTCAACATGACAACCAGAAAGAAAACATCCGACACTCGCAAGCATTCCCTAGTAGTCGATACATCGCTGCTTTTCTGTGCATGTGAACAACTATGGGGTGTTCTGCTGCGGTCCAAAGCTGTTATCGAGCTTGGCTTGACCAGTTCCATCAGTCCTAGGGCCTGTTGTTCAGGTCCTGAGAATTTCCAAATCTAAGCTTGTAAAAAAAAAAAAAAAAAAAAAAAAAAGGTTTTAGATGTTGATTGCAAGATTACAAAATCAATTGTGTCATTGCCTCAGAGTAGAAATGTGATAACGCTCAATGCTTTTAAAATTTCTCCCATACAAGTGTTCTCTTGCGTGGCCCCTAAGTTTGCATGGAATGGAATTTTTAAGAACCTATTATCAAGTGAATCACACCGATGATCGTTAAAGAGTACGAGTGATGCAAGATTTAAGGATGGAGCTGTAGACAGGGGCAAATCGCTTTAATAGAGTGATATCTCGGATTTTATTGTTTCATTATGGGGATGCTATTTGATTACCATTTATATATTTCTACTTCTATTTCCGGGCCAGTATATATATTCAAAAGCCTAGAAATTCAATTGGGCATTTGTCAATTGCCGAAGTCGGCCTGTGAGTTTTTTTCCTCTCCATTCACATCATATGGGAGTTCACTAGATGTGGGCTGCGGGAAAAAACGGAACTACTGATTCTTTCAATTTGTTTTATGTTAATTGGAAATTGAAAGGTCTCACGGCTCTATTCGGACACACACGCAGCTTTACCGCCGCTTGCATCGGCGGTAAACTGGCGTTTTCCAGCTTTCCTCCACTCTGAGAGGAGGAAAACTGGAAATTACAGCTTTACCGACGCTCTCGTCGGCGGTAAAGTGGACCTTCCAGTTTTCCTCCGCTCTGAGAGGAGGAAAACTGGCAATTGCAGCTTTACCGCCGCTCCCATCGGCGGTAAAGTCGGTTTTCCAGTTTTACTCCGCTCTGAGAGGAGGAAAACTGGAAATTGCACTTATGCTGCGGGTACATGTCTCGGAAATCATTCAATCAGATTTTTTAATCCTCTTTTCCCTTCTTTTGCTTGCTGTTGGGCCATGAGCCGGGGCGTAGTTCCACAAAATGAAGGATGGACATGTGTGAATAACAATTGGGTGAAATAATTTCAAATCACGACAAAACCACAATAAGTCGAATGCCTCTCGTAATTGCCCTTCACTTTACTTAACAAGCGAAGTAAGCTAACCAGAACCGTTACCTTAAAAAACCAGAGATCCCGGTATCTACGATTGAGAATATAAGTGAGACCAGCAAAATCTTCATTTCAACATGACAACCAGAAAGAAAACATCCTACACTCGCAAGCATTCCCTAGTAGTCGATACATCGCTGCTTTTCTGTGCATGTGAACAACTATGGGGTGTTCTGCTGCGGTCCAAAGCTGTTATCGAGCTTGGCTTGACCAGTTCCATCAGTCCTAGGGCCTGTTGTTCAGGTCCTGAGAATTTCCAAATCTAAGCTTGTAAAAAAAAAAAAAAAAAAAAAATAGGGTTTAGATGTTGATTGCAAGATTACAAAATCAATTGTGTCATTGCCTCAGAGTAGAAATGTGATAACGCTCAATGCTTTTAAAATTTCTCCCATACAAGTGTTCTCTTGCGTGGCCCCTAAGTTTGCATGGAATGGAATTTTTAAGAACCTATTATCAAGTGAATCACACCGATGATCGTTAAAGAGTACGAGTGATGCAAGATTTAAGGATGGAGCTGTAGACAGGGGCAAATCGCTTTAATAGAGTGATATCTCGGATTTTATTGTTTCATTATGGGGATGTTATTTGATTACCATTTATATATTTCTACTTCTATTTCCGGGCCAGTATATATATTCAAAAGCCTAGAAATTCAATTGGGCATTTGTCAATTGCCGAAGTCGGCCTGTGAGATTTTTTCCTCTCCATTCACATCATATGGGAGTTCACTAGATGTGGGCTGTGGGAAAAAACGGAACTACTGATTCTTTCAATATGTTTTATGTTAATTGGAAATTGAAAGGTCTCACGGCTCTATTCGGACACACACGCAGCTTTACCGCCGCTTGCATCGGCGGTAAACTGGCGTTTTCCAGCTTTCCTCCACTATGAGAGGAGGAAAACTGGAAATTGCAGCTTTACCGCCGCTCTCGTCGGCGGTAAAGTGGTTCTTCCAGTTTTCCTCCGCTCTGAGAGGAGGTAAACTGGCAATTGCAGCTTTACCGCCGCTCCCATCGGCGGTAAAGTCGGTTTTCCAGTTTTCCTCCGCTCTGAGATGAGGAAAACTGGAAATTGCACTTATGCTGCGGGTACATGTCTCGGAAATCATTCAATCCGATTTTTTAATCCTCTTTTCCCTTCTTTTGCTTGCTGTTGGTCCATGGGCCGGGGCGTAGTTCCACAAAATGAAGGATGGACATGTGTGAAAAACAATTGGGTGAAATAATTTCAAATCACGACAAAACCACAATAAGTCGAATGTCTCTCGTAATTGCCCTTCACTTTACTTAACAAGCGAAGTAAGCTAACCAGAACCGTTACCTTAAAAAACCAGAGATCCCGGTATCTACGATTGAGAATATAAGTGAGACCGGCAAAATCTTCATTTCAACATGACAACCAGAAAGAAAACATCCTACACTCGCAAGCATTCCCTAGTAGTCGATACATCGCTGCTTTTCTGTGCATGTGAACAACTATGGGGTGTTCTGCTGCGGTCCAAAGCTGTTATCGAGCTTGGCTTGACCAGTTCCATCAGTCCTAGGGCCTGTTGTTCAGGTCCTGAGAATTTCCAAATCTAAGCTTGTAAAAAAAAACAAAAAAAAATAGAGTTTAGATGTTGATTGCAAGATTACAAAATCAATTGTGTCATTGCCTCAGAGTAGAAATGTGATAACGCTCAATGCTTTTAAAATTTCTCCCATACTTGCGTGGCCCCTAAGTTTGCATGGAATGGAATTTTTAAGAACCTATTATCAAGTGAATCACACCGATGATCGTTAAAGAGTACGAGTGATGCAAGATTTAAGGATGGAGCTGTAGACAGGGGCAAATCGCTTTAATAGAGTGATATCTCGGATTTTATTGTTTCATTATGGGGATGTTATTTTATTACCATTTATATATTTCTACTTCTATTTCCGGGCCAGTATATATATTCAAAAGCCTAGAAATTCAATTGGGCATTTGTCAATTGCCGAAGTCGGCCTGTGAGATTTTTTCCTCTCCATTCACATCATATGGGAGTTCACTAGATGTGGGCTGCGGGAAAAAACGGAACTACTGATTCTTTCAATTTGTTTTATGTTAATTGGAAATTGAAAGGTCTCGCGGCTCTATTCGGACACACACGCAGCTTTACGGCCGCTTGCATCGGCGGTAAACTGGCGTTTTCCAGCTTTCCTCCACTCTGAGAGGAGGAAAACTGGAAATTGCAGCTTTACCGCCGCTCTCGTCGGCGGTAAAGTGGTTCTTCCAGTTTTCCTCCGCTCTGAGAGGAGGAAAACTGGCAATTGCAGCTTTACCGCCGCTCCCATCGGCGGTAAAGTCGGTTTTCCAGTTTTCCTCCGCTCTATGAGGACGAAAACTGGAAATTGCACTTATGCTGCGGGTACATGTCTCGGAAATCATTCAATCCAAATTTTTAATCCTCTTTTCCCTTCTTTTGCTTCTTGTTGGGCCATGGGCCGGGGCGTAGTTCCACAAAATGAAGGATGGACATGTGTGAATAACAATTGGGTGAAATAATTTCAAATCACGACAAAACCACAATAAGTCGAATGCCTCTCGTAATTGCCCTTCACTTTACTTAACAAGCGAAGTATGCTAACCAGAACCGTTACCTTAAAAAACCAGAGATCCCGGTATCTACGGTTGAGAATATAAGTGAGACCAGCAAAATCTTCATTTCAACGTGACAACCAGAAAGAAAACATCCTACACTCGCAAGCATTCCCTAGTAGTCGATACATCGCTGCTTTTCTGTGCATGTGAACAACTATGGGGTGTTCTGCAGCGGTCCAAAGTTGTTATCGAGCTTGGCTTGACCAGTTCCATCAGTCCTAGGGCCTGTTGTTCAGGTCCTGAGAATTTCCAAATCTAAGCTTGTAAAAAAAAAAAAAAAAAAAATAGGGTTTAGATGTTGATTGCAAAATTACAAAATCAATTGTGTCATTGCCTCAGAGTAGAAATGTGATAACGCTCAATGCTTTTAGAATTTCTCCCATACAAGTGTTCTCTTGCGTGGCCCCTAAGTTTGCATGGAATGGAATTTTTAAGAACCTATTATCAAGTGAATCACACCGATGATCGTTAAAGAGTACGAGTGATGCAAGATTTAAGGATGGAGCTGTAGACAGGGGCAAATCGCTTTAATAGAGTGATATCTCGGATTTTATTGTTTCATTATGGGGATGTTATTTGATTACCATTTATATATTTCTACTTCAATTTCCGGGCCAGTATATATATTCAAAAGCCTAGAAATTCAATTGGGCATTTGTCAATTGCCGAAGTCGGCCTGGTAGAGATTTTTTCCTCTCCATTCACATCATATGGGAGTTCACTAGATGTGGGCTGCGGGAAAAAACGGAACTACTGATTCTTTCAATTTGTTTTATGTTAATTGGAAATTGAAAGGTCTCACGGCTCTATTCGGACACACACGCAGCTTTACGGCCGCTTGCATCGGCGGTAAACTGGCGTTTTCCAGCTTTCCTCCACTCTGAGAGGAGGAAAACTGGAAATTGCAGCTTTACCGCCGCTCTCGTCGGCGGTAAAGTGGACCTTCCAGTTTTCCTCCGCTCTGAGAGGAGGAAAACTGGCAATTGCAGCTTTACCGCCGCTCCCATCGGCGGTAAAGTCGGTTTTCCAGTTTTCCTCCGCTCTATGAGGAGGAAAACTGGAAATTGCACTTATGCTGCGGGTACATGTCTCGGAAATCATTCAATCCAATTTTTTAATCCTCTTTTCCCTTCTTTTGCTTCTTGTTGGGCCATGGGCCGGGGCGTAGTTCCACAAAATGAAGGATGGACATGTGTGAATAACAATTGGGTGAAATAATTTCAAATCACGACAAAACCACAATAAGTCGAATGTCTCTCGTAATTGCCCTTCACTTTACTTAACAAGCGAAGTAAGCTAACCAGAACCGTTACTGTCGCGACCCCGGACCGAGGTTTCCCAAAGCCCGGGCCCCGCGACGGTTGTTGTCCATCCAACTATGATTAACCCACAGGTTTCCGCGGTGAGGATTCCCAAAAACGAACAATGATTTGCGGAAGCGTGCAAGTAATCTCATCACAATTCAATGACATAAACCTAATGATTCAGAATTGCATATGTTAAGTCATCATTAAGACAGTAATCAGAGTAGAAAATGTAAGCATAGCTTTACCCGATTCAGTTTAAGTTTCAAGATAACAAAGTGTTAAGTTACATAACCCCAAAAAAAATGAAAAAGGCCAACAAAGGCCATACATTCCCAAAATAGCAAAATGATCCCCTCTATGTGCATCGTGCTCAAGACTCCGCCCGACGTCTAGAGGACGTCGTCGGGTTGCCACTCACGGGCTGGGGGTGGCTCAAAAGCCTCCTCCGGGCGCTCCTCCGCAATATCAACGGCGCCTGCATCTAAACACCAAAACAAAGGAGTCAGACACGACGGTCTGGCAGGTGAACAGCTTGGACATAATACAAATCAGATAATGTGAAAGTAATCAGCACTTTAAAACATTGCATGAGATCTGAACAAAAATTATGTTTTAAGTGTAATTCAAAACTAACATGCTTTTCAATACAATAACATGATTCACGAATCCACGTTGAGCTCATCCTTTCTCCGTCATATATAATGACAAGAGCAAGCAAAACAAAACAAAACGAGACGAAACAAAGCAGAAGTCCGAGCCACACAAGGTGGGCGGAAAACCGGCCGCGGAACCGGACAGAACAAAGATGTGTATAAATACACGGCTAATCTGCAGATTGCCCTTATGTTTTAGGACCCCCTAACTAGTGGATCAGACTGAGAGGGCAGTCCAAGCTCAGTGGTACTCTATGATATTCATGTATGCATAAAACTGACCAATACTTGTACAAAACTTAGCGAAAATAGGGAAAAACACTTATCAAAACAATGCCAGACGAGACTAAACAAGAATGGCAAAAGCTATAACATCAAAGCTGGAAAAGTGTCCCCAATATAGTCCTTGAGACAAATCAAAAGTTAAATACATGTTTGTAAATCAAAACAGGTACATAACGTATTCTTCGTGTCAAAATTCAAGATTTCGAAACAATTATGTCAAGTATATGCTAAGGTTCTTTGTTTGATTCTCGTGAAGTTGAAACCCAAATGTTGGAGTTTAAATGAATTGGTGTTTCCGAAGCTGGACAACATTTCATGTTTCAACTGCACAGCATCAGGCTAAAGACCCCATAACATATTCTAGTTTTTTTCTCTCCCATCCAAGCCCCTTCCAAATTTCTCCTTCTGTGTAATTCGGTCACCACGCGGCTACCCGGCGGCTGGCCGCCGGTTGCTAGTCGGCTGACCGACCAACTGACCGACTGCTGACCGACTGATCAGGAAACATACTACTTTTCAAATTTCCTGCGCAGGTCGGCTAGCCGCCTGCTGACCGCCAGCGGACCGACCTCGCCCTGTGCAGAAATTGAGTTACTGTAATTCTAACCGACACAGGGTCGGTTAGCCGTGGGTCAACAGTCGGCTAGCCGACTGCTGGCCGACTGCTAACCGCCTGTCTGCGGCAACTTCAGTTGAATTCAGAATTTCACACCCCCTTCCACCATTTCTTCCCTTTGGCAAATCCCTGCATATCCCTTGAGCCTCCATGCTCTCCAAGGGCAATTTCCATTCAAATTATAACCATCCACACCCCCATTCACCTCACAACATTTCCTCCATCCTTGCATCCATTTATAACACAATTTGACATGATGAAAGCAACATTAAATGAATGGAAACCCTTATTACAAACCATCAGCATATGCATTTCAATTAAAACAAGATTTCAGACTATATCAAGTCCTTGAAACAATGTATTGCCCAAACTAGAATGGAAAAGAAATCAAATCATGAAAGTTAAAACATTCAAATATTGCATGCATTATGAATCTAAGTTGATCACTTGCCTTTACCAAGGTCCTAGCCCAACAAACTCAGAACAATGCCTACCAAAAGCACTCCACGAAATCTACAAGAAACCCATGAAAAGAACTTCAAAAATCCATCAAAAAGAGAAGACAATGACCCATTTCGAAATGGGTGTTGCATGCTTGAAAAATGGGCTCCTAAGGAACTCAAAAGACCACATTGAAAAGGGGAAAGAGATCCATTACCTGAAGCTTGCTAAACAAGAAGAGCAGAAGATAACTGAGTGGAAACACAGCTGGGATCTCCAAGAAAATGGTAGCACTAGATTCCTAGAGTTGAGAGGAAGAAGATGGTAGGGTTGGTTTGTGCTTTGAAGCTCTCTAGCATAGGCATGCAATGAGAAGAAAGGAAGGGAAGAAGAAAAGTCTCAGCTGAGTTCAGAAGTTGCAGGGAGCTTGACTCGAGAGTGAAAAATGAGGGAGAAGGAGATTTAGTTCAAATGAGTTCTTGTGGGCCCCATTGCTCAAAACTTGCAATGGTTAAAACACTGATTTGTGGGCCCCGGATGAAAACGACGAAGAAGACTAAAATGATCGCCGAAAAATCTACTTTCCAAAAAGTATAAATTTGGCATAGTTTTGAGATTTCGAATTTTGAGTCTAGATTTGGTGTGAAAAGACAGATTTACCCCTTTGGGCCAAAACTTGGGTTTTTTGGGCCTAAAACACAAACAAGACGAACACAAAAGTTTATTAATAAAATAAAACCATTCAAAAGAGATCGAAATCACGATTAAAATCCGAAAAATGGAATTTCCTCCCCAAACTTACACGTACACTCAAGGCACCCTTAAGTGTGACCAAAATGTACAAAACGCTCTCAAAATTCCCCAAAGCTAATTCTAGACTAAATCGAACCAATTTCTAATCCCACGTACACTAAACTCACATTACCACTGAACACGCACTTAACTAACTCTAATCGCGCTAATCCTGGGTCGGGGTTTGACAGTTACCTTAAAAAACCAGAGATCCCGGTATCTACGATTGAGAATATAAGTGAGACCGGCAAAATCTTCATTTCAACATGACAACCAGAAAGAAAACATCCTACACTCGCAAGCATTCCCTAGTAGTCGATACATCGCTGCTTTTCTGTGCATATGAACAACTATGGGGTGTTCTGCTGCGGTCCAAAGCTGTTATCGAGCTTGGCTTGACCAGTTCCATCAGTCCTAGGGCCTGTTGTTCAGGTCCTGAGAATTTCCAAATCTAAGCTTGTAAAAAAAAAAAAAAAAAAAAAAAAAGGGTTTAGATGTTGATTGCAAGATTACAAAATCAATTGTGTCATTGCCTCAGAGTAGAAATGTGATAACGCTCAATGCTTTTAAAATTTCTCCCATACAAGTGTTCTCTTGCGTGGCCCCTAAGTTTGCATGGAATGGAATTTTTAAGAACCTATTAGCAAGTGAATCACACCGATGATCGTTAAAGAGTACGAGTGATGCAAGATTTAAGGATGGAGCTGTAGACAGGGGCAAATCGCTTTAATAGAGTGATATCTCGGATTTTATTGTTTCATTATGGGGATGCTATTTGATTACCATTTATATATTTCTACTTCTATTTCCGGGCCAGTATATATATTCAAAAGCCTAGAAATTCAATTGGGCATTTGTCAATTGCCGAAGTCGGCCTGTGAGTTTTTTTCCTCTCCATTCACATCATATGGGAGTTCACTAGATGTGGGCTGCGGGAAAAAACGGAACTACTGATTCTTTCAATTTGTTTCATGTTAATTGGAAATTGAAAGGTCTCACGGCTCTATTCGGACACACACGCAGCTTTACCGCCGCTTGCATCGGCGGTAAACTGGCGTTTTCCAGCTTTCCTCCACTCTGAGAGGAGGAAAACTGGAAATTACAGCTTTACCGACGCTCTCGTCGGTGGTAAAGTGGACCTTCCAGTTTTCCTCCTCTCAGTTTTCCTCCGCTCTGAGAGGAGGAAAACTGGCAATTGCAGCTTTACCGCCGCTCCCATCGGCGGTAAAGTCGGTTTTCCAGTTTTCCTCCGCTCTGAGAGGAGGAAAACCGGAAATTGCACTTATGCTGCGGGTACATGTCTCGGAAATCATTCAATCCGATTTTTTAATCCTCTTTTCCCTTCTTTTGCTTGCTGTTGGGCCATGGGCCGGGGCGTAGTTCCACAAAATGAAGGATGGACATGTGTGAATAACAATTGGGTGAAATAATTTCAAATCACGACAAAACCACAATAAGTCGAATGTCTCTCGTAATTGCCCTTAACTTTACTTAACAAGCGAAGTAAGCTAACCAGAACCGTTACCTTAAAAAACCAGAGATCCCGGTATCTACGATTGAGAATATAAGTGAGACCGGCAAAATCTTCATTTCAACATGACAACCAGAAAGAAAACATCCTACACTCGCAAGCATTCCCTAGTAGTCGATACATCGCTGCTTTTCTGTGCATGTGAACAACTATGGGGTGTTCTGCTGCGGTCCAAAGCTGTTATCGAGCTTGGCTTGACCAGTTCCATCAGTCCTAGGGCCTGTTGTTCAGGTCCTGAGAATTTCCAAATCTAAGCTTGTAAAAAAAAAAAAAAAAAAAAAAAAAAGGGTTTAGATGTTGATTGCAAGATTACAAAATCAATTGTGTCATTGCCTCAGAGTAGAAATGTGATAACGCTCAATGCTTTTAAAATTTCTCCCATACAAGTGTTCTCTTGCGTGGCCCCTAAGTTTGCATGGAATGGAATTTTTAAGAACCTATTATCAAGTGAATCACACCGATGATCGTTAAAGAGTACGAGTGATGCAAGATTTAAGGATGGAGCTGTAGACAGGGGCAAATCGCTTTAATAGAGTGATATCTCGGATTTTATTGTTTCATTATGGGGATGCTATTTGATTACCATTTATATATTTCTACTTCTATTTCCGGGCCAGTATATATATTCAAAAGCCTAGAAATTCAATTGGGCATTTGTCAATTGCCGAAGTCGGCCTGTGAGTTTTTTTCCTCTCCATTCACATCATATGGGAGTTCACTAGATGTGGGCTGCGGGAAAAAACGGAACTACTGATTCTTTCAATTTGTTTTATGTTAATTGGAAATTGAAAGGTCTCACGGCTCTATTCGGACACACACGCAGCTTTACCGCCGCTTGCATCGGCGGTAAACTGGCGTTTTCCAGCTTTCCTCCACTCTGAGAGGAGGAAAACTGGAAATTACAGCTTTACCGACGCTCTCGTCGGCGGTAAAGTGGACCTTCCAGTTTTCCTCCGCTCTGAGAGGAGGAAAACTTGCAATTGCAGCTTTACCGCCGCTCCCATCGGCGGTAAAGTCGGTTTTCCAGTTTTCCTCCGCTCTGAGAGGAGGAAAACTGGAAATTGCACTTATGCTGCGGGTACATGTCTCGGAAATCATTCAATCCGATTTTTTAATCCTCTTTTCCCTTCTTTTGCTTGCTGTTGGGCCATGGGCCGGGGCGTAGTTCCACAAAATGAAGGATGGACATGTGTGAATAACAATTGGGTGAAATAATTTCAAATCACGACAAAACCACAATAAGTCGAATGTCTCTCGTAATTGCCCTTCACTTTACTTAACAAGCGAAGTAAGCTAACCAGAACCGTTACCTTAAAAAACAAGAGATCCCGGTATCTACGATTGAGAATATAAGTGGGACCGGCAAAATCTTCATTTCAACATGACAACCAGAAAGAAAACATCCTACACTCGCAAGCATTCCCTAGTAGTCGATACATCGCTGCTTTTCTGTGCATGTGAACAACTATGGGGTGTTCTGCTGCGGTCCAAAGCTGTTATCGAGCTTGGCTTGACCAGTTCCATCAGTCCTAGGGCCTGTTGTTCAGGTCCTGAGAATTTCCAAATCTAAGCTTGTAAAAAAAAAAAAAAAAAAAATAGGGTTTAGATGTTGATTGCAAGATTACAAAATCAATTGTGTCATTGCCTCAGAGTAGAAATGTGATAACGCTCAATGCTTTTAAAATTTCTCCCATACAAGTGTTCTCTTGCGTGGCCCCTAAGTTTGCATGGAATGGAATTTTTAAGAACCTATTATCAAGTGAATCACACCGATGATCGTTAAAGAGTACGAGTGATGCAAGATTTAAGGATGGAGCTGTAGACAGGGGCAAATCGCTTTAATAGAGTGATATCTCGGATTTTATTGTTTCATTATGGGGATGTTATTTGATTACCATTTATATATTTCTACTTCTATTTCCGGGCCAGTATATATATTCAAAAGCCTAGAAATTCAATTGGGCATTTGTCAATTGCCGAAGTCGGCCTGTGAGATTTTTTCCTCTCCATTCACATCATATGGGAGTTCACTAGATGTGGGCTGTGGGAAAAAACGGAACTACTGATTCTTTCAATATGTTTTATGTTAATTGGAAATTGAAAGGTCTCACGGCTCTATTCGGACACACACGCAGCTTTACCGCCGCTTGCATCGGCGGTAAACTGGCGTTTTCCAGCTTTCCTCCACTCTGAGAGGAGGAAAACTGGAAATTGCAGCTTTACCGCCGCTCTCCTCGGCGGTAAAGTGGACCTTCCAGTTTTCCTCCGCTCTGAGAGGAGGAAAACTGGCAATTGCAGCTTTACCGCCGCTCCCATCGGCGGTAAAGTCGGTTTTCCAGTTTTCCTCCGCTATGAGAGGAGGAAAACTGGAAATTGCACTTATGCTGCGGGTACATGTCTCGGAAATCATTCAATCCGATTTTTTAATCCTCTTTTCCCTTCTTTTGCTTGCTGTTGGGCCATGGGCCGGGGCGTAGTTCCACAAAATGAAGGATGGACATGTGTGAATAACAATTGGGTGAAATAATTTCAAATCACGACAAAACCACAATAAGTCGAATGTCTCTCGTAATTGCCCTTCACTTTACTTAACAAGCGAAGTAAGCTAACCAGAACCGTTACCTTAAAAAACCAGAGATCCCGGTATCTACGATTGAGAATATAAGTGAGACCGGCAAAATCTTCATTTCAACATGACAACCAGAAAGAAAACATCCTACACTCGCAAGCATTCCCTAGTAGTCGATACATCGCTGCTTTTCTGTGCATGTGAACAACTATGGGGTGTTCTGCTGCGGTCCAAAGCTGTTATCGAGCTTGGCTTGACCAGTTCCATCAGCCCTAGGGCCTGTTGTTCAGGTCCTGAGAATTTCCAATTCTAAGCTTGTAAAAAAAAAAAAAAAAAAAAAAAAAGGGTTTAGATGTTGATTGCAAGATTACAAAATCAATTGTGTCATTGCCTCAGAGTAGAAATGTGATAACGCTCAATGCTTTTAAAATTTCTCCCATACAAGTGTTCTCTTGCGTGGCCCCTAAGTTTGCATGGAATGGAATTTTTAAGAACCTATTATCAAGTGAATCACACCGATGATCGTTAAAGAGTACGAGTGATGCAAGATTTAAGGATGAAGCTGTAGACAGGGGCAAATCGCTTTAATAGAGTGATATCTCGGATTTTATTGTTTCATTATGGGGATGCTATTTGATTACCATTTATATATTTCTACTTCTATTTCCGGGCCAGTATATAGATTCAAAAGCCTAGAAATTCAATTGGGCATTTGTCAATTGCCGAAGTCGGCCTGTGAGTTTTTTTCCTCTCCATTCACATCATATGGGAGTTCACTAGATGTGGGCTGCGGGAAAAAACGGAACTACTGATTCTTTCAATTTGTTTTATGTTAATTGGAAATTGAAAGGTCTCACGGCTCTATTCGGACACACACGCAGCTTTACCGCCGCTTGCATCGGCGGTAAACTGGCGTTTTCCAGCTTTCCTCCACTATGAGAGGAGGAAAACTGGAAATTGCAGCTTTACCGCCGCTCTCGTCGGCGGTAAAGTGGTTCTTCCAGTTTTCCTCCGCTCTGAGAGGAGGTAAACTGGCAATTGCAGCTTTACCGCCGCTCCCATCGGCGGTAAAGTCGGTTTTCCAGTTTTCCTCCGCTCTGAGAGGAGGAAAACTGGAAATTGCACTTATGCTGCGGGTACATGTCTCGGAAATCATTCAATCCGATTTTTTAATCCTCTTTTCCCTTCTTTTGCTTGCTGTTGGGCCATGGGCCGGGGCGTAGTTCCACAAAATGAAGGATGGACATGTGTGAATAACAATTGGGTGAAATAATTTCAAATCACGACAAAACCACAATAAGTCGAATGTCTCTCGTAATTGCCCTTCACTTTACTTAACAAGCGAAGTAAGCTAACCAGAACCGTTACCTTAAAAAACCAGAGATCCCGGTATCTACGATTGAGAATATAAGTGAGACCGGCAAAATCTTCATTTCAACATGACAACCAGAAAGAAAACATCCTACACTCGCAAGCATTCCCTAGTAGTCGATACATCGCTGCTTTTCTGTGCATGTGAACAACTATGGGGTGTTCTGCTGCGGTCCAAAGCTGTTATCGAGCTTGGCTTGACCAGTTCCATCAGTCCTAGGGCCTGTTGTTCAGGTCCTGAGAATTTCCAAATCTAAGCTTGTAAAAAAAAAAAAAAAAAAAATAGGGTTTAGATGTTGATTGCAAGATTACAAAATCAATTGTGTCATTGCCTCAGAGTAGAAATGTGATAACGCTCAATGCTTTTAAAATTTCTCCCATACAAGTGTTCTCTTGCGTGGCCCCTAAGTTTGCATGGAATGGAATTTTTAAGAACCTATTATCAAGTGAATCACACCGATGATCGTTAAAGAGTACGAGTGATGCAAGATTTACGGATGGAGCTGTAGACAGGGGCAAATCGCTTTAATAGAGTGATATCTCGGATTTTAATGTTTCATTATGGGGATGGTATTTGATTACCATTTATATATTTCTACTTCTATTTCCGGGCCAGTATATATATTCAAAAGCCTAGAAATTCAATTGGGCATTTGTCAATTGCCGAAGTCGGCCTGTGAGTTTTTTTCCTCTCCATTCACATCATATGGGAGTTCACTAGATGTGGGCTGGGGGAAAAAACGGAACTACTGATTCTTTCAATTTGTTTTATGTTAATTGGAAATTGAAAGTTCTCACGGCTCTATTCGGACACACACGCAGCTTTACCGCCGCTTGCATCGGCGGTAAACTGGCGTTTTCCAGCTTTCCTCCACTCTGAGAGGAGGAAAACTGGAAATTACAGCTTTACCGACGCTCTCGTCGGCGGTAAAGTGGACCTTCCAGTTTTCCTCCGCTCTGAGAGGAGGAAAACTGGCAATTGCAGCTTTACCGCCGCTCCCATCGGCGGTAAAGTCGGTTTTCCAGTTTTCCTCCGCTCTGAGAGGAGGAAAACTGGAAATTGCACTTATGCTGCGGGTACATGTCTCGGAAATCATTCAATCCGATTTTTTAATCCTCTTTTCCCTTCTTTTGCTTGCTGTTGGGCCATGGGCCGGGGCGTAGTTCCACAAAATGAAGGATGGACATGTGTGAATAACAATTGGGTGAAATAATTTCAAATCACGACAAAACCACAATAAGTCGAATGTCTCTCATAATTGCCCTTCACTTTACTTAACAAGCGAAGTAAGCTAACCAGAACCGTTACCTTAAAAAACCAGAGATCCCGGTATCTACGATTGAGAATATAAGTGAGACCGGCAAAATCTTCATTTCAACATGACAACCAGAAAGAAAACATCCTACACTCGCAAGCATTCCCTAGTAGTCGATACATCGCTGCTTTTCTGTGCATGTGAACAACTATGGGGTGTTCTGCTGCGGTCCAAAGCTGTTATCGAGCTTGGCTTGACCAGTTCCATCAGTCCTAGGGCCTGTTGTTCAGGTCCTGAGAATTTCCAAATCTAAGCTTGTAAAAAAAAATAAAAAAAAAATAGGGTTTAGATGTTGATTGCAAGATTACAAAATCAATTGTGTCATTGCCTCAGAGTAGAAATGTGATAACGCTCAATGCTTTTAAAATTTCTCCCATACAAGTGTTCTCTTGCGTGGCCCCTAAGTTTGCATGGAATGGAATTTTTAAGAACCTATTATCATGTGAATCACACCGATGATCGTTAAAGAGTACGAGTGATGCAAGATTTACGGATGGAGCTGTAGACAGGGGCAAATCGCTTTAATAGAGTGATATCTCGGATTTTAATGTTTCATTATGGGGATGTTATTTGATTACCATTTATATATTTCTACTTCTATTTCCGGGCCAGTATATATATTCAAAAGCCTAGAAATTCAATTGGGCATTTGTCAATTGCCGAAGTCGGCCTGTGAGATTTTTTCCTCTCCATTCACATCATATGGGAGTTCACTAGATGTGGGCTGGGGGAAAAAACGGAACTACTGATTCTTTCAATTTGTTTTATGTTAATTGGAAATTGAAAGTTCTCACGGCTCTATTCGGACACACACGCAGCTTTACCGCCGCTTGCATCGGCGGTAAACTGGCGTTTTCCAGCTTTCCTCCACTCTGAGAGGAGGAAAACTGGAAATTACAGCTTTACCGACGCTCTCGTCGGCGGTAAAGTGGACCTTCCAGTTTTCCTCCGCTCTGAGAGGAGGAAAACTGGCAATTGCAGCTTTACCGCCGCTCCCATCGGCGGTAAAGTCGGTTTTCCAGTTTTCCTCCGCTCTGAGAGGAGGAAAACTGGAAATTGCACTTATGCTGCGGGTACATGTCTCGGAAATCATTCAATCCGATTTTTTAATCCTCTTTTCCCTTCTTTTGCTTGCTGTTGGGCCATGGGCCGGGGCGTAGTTCCACAAAATGAAGGATGGACATGTGTGAATAACAATTGGGTGAAATAATTTCAAATCACGACAAAACCACAATAAGTCGAATGTCTCTCATAATTGCCCTTCACTTTACTTAACAAGCGAAGTAAGCTAACCAGAACCGTTACCTTAAAAAACCAGAGATCCCGGTATCTACGATTGAGAATATAAGTGAGACCGGCAAAATCTTCATTTCAACATGACAACCAGAAAGAAAACATCCTACACTCGCAAGCATTCCCTAGTAGTCGATACATCGCTGCTTTTCTGTGCATGTGAACAACTATGGGGTGTTCTGCTGCGGTCCAAAGCTGTTATCGAGCTTGGCTTGACCAGTTCCATCAGTCCTAGGGCCTGTTGTTCTGGTCCTGAGAATTTCCAAATCTAAGCTTGTAAAAAAAAAAAAAAAAAATATAGGGTTTAGATGTTGATTGCAAGATTACAAAATCAATTGTGTCATTGCCTCAGAGTAGAAATGTGATAACGCTCAATGCTTTTAAAATTTCTCCCATACAAGTGTTCTCTTGCGTGGCCCCTAAGTTTGCATGGATTGGAATTTTTAAGAACCTATTATCAAGTGAATCACACCGATGATCGTTAAAGAGTACGAGTGATGCAAGATTTAAGGATGGAGCTGTAGACAGGGGCAGATCGCTTTAATAGAGTGATATCTCGGATTTTATTGTTTCATGATGGGGATGTTATTTGATTACCATTTATATATTTCTACTTCTATTTCCGGGCCAGTATATATATTCAAAAGCCTAGAAATTCAATTGGGCATTTGTCAATTGCCGAAGTCGGCCTGTGAGATTTTTTCCTCTCCATTCACATCATATGGGAGTTCACTAGATGTGGGCTGCGGGAAAAAATGGAACTACTGATTCTTTCAATTTGTTTTATGTTAATTGGAAATTGAAAGGTCTCACGGCTCTATTCGGACACACACGCAGCTTTACCGCCACTTGCATTGGCGGTAAACTGGCGTTTTCCAGCTTTCCTCCACTCTGAGAGGAGGAAAACTGGAAATTGCAGCTTTACCGCCGCTCTCGTCGGCGGTAAAGTGGACCTTCCAGTTTTCCTCTTCTCTGAGAGGAGGAAAACTGGCAATTGCAGCTTTACCGCCGCTCCCATCGGCGGTAAAGTCGGTTTTCCAGTTTTCCTCCGCTCTGAGAGGAGGAAAACTGGAAATTGCACTTATGCTGCGGGTACATGTCTCGGAAATCATTCAATCCGATTTTTTAATCCTCTTTTCCCTTCTTTTGCTTGCTGTTGGGCCATGGGCCGGGGCGTAGTTCCACAAAATGAAGGATGGACATGTGTGAATAACAATTGGGTGAAATAATTTCAAATCACGACAAAACCACAATAAGTCGAATGTCTCTCATAATTGCCCTTCACTTTACTTAACAAGCGAAGTAAGCTAACCAGAACCGTTACCTTAAAAAACCAGAGATCCCGGTATCTACGATTGAGAATATAAGTGAGACCGGCAAAATCTTCATTTCAACATGACAACCAGAAAGAAAACATCCTACACTCGCAAGCATTCCCTAGTAGTCGATACATCGCTGCTTTTCTGTGCATGTGAACAACTATGGGGTGTTCTGCTGCGGTCCAAAGCTGTTATCGAGCTTGGCTTGACCAGTTCCATCAGTCCTAGGGCCTGTTGTTCAGGTCCTGAGAATTTCCAAATCTAAGCTTGTAAAAAAAAATAAAAAAAAAATAGGGTTTAGATGTTGATTGCAAGATTACAAAATCAATTGTGTCATTGCCTCAGAGTAGAAATGTGATAACGCTCAATGCTTTTAAAATTTCTCCCATACAAGTGTTCTCTTGCGTGGCCCCTAAGTTTGCATGGAATGGAATTTTTAAGAACCTATTATCAAGTGAATCACACCGATGATCGTTAAAGAGTACGAGTGATGCAAGATTTACGGATGGAGCTGTAGACAGGGGCAAATCGCTTTAATAGAGTGTTATCTCGGATTTTAATGTTTCATTATGGGGATGTTATTTGATTACCATTTATATATTTCTACTTCTATTTCCGGGCCAGTATATATATTCAAAAGCCTAGAAATTCAATTGGGCATTTGTCAATTGCCGAAGTCGGCCTGTGAGATTTTTTCCTCTCCATTCACATCATATGGGAGTTCACTAGATGTGGGCTGCGGGAAAAAACGGAACTACTGATTCTTTCAATTTGTTTTATGTTAATTGGAAATTGAAAGGTCTCACGGCGCTATTCGGACACACACGCAGCTTTACCGCCGCTTGCATCGGCGGTAAACTGGCGTTTTCCAGCTTTCCTCCACTATGAGAGGAGGAAAACTGGAAA
The DNA here is from genome assembly GCA_029852735.1 of Persea americana. Classification (NCBI taxonomy): domain Eukaryota; kingdom Viridiplantae; phylum Streptophyta; class Magnoliopsida; order Laurales; family Lauraceae; genus Persea; species Persea americana. Next base: position 8,629,916 of record CM056812.1, read on the forward strand.
TTGCAGCTTTACCGCCGCTCTCGTCGGCGGTAAAGTGGACCTTCCAGTTTTCCTCCGCTCTGAGAGGAGGTAAACTGGCAATTACAGCTTTACCGCTGCTCCCATCGGCGGTAAAGTCGGTTTTCCAGTTTTCCTCCGCTCTGAGAGGAGGAAAACTGGAAATTGCACTTATGCTGCGGGTACATGTCTCGGAAATCATTCAATCCGATTTTTTAATCCTCTTTTCCCTTCTTTTGCTTGCTGTTGGGCCATGGGCCGGGGCGTAGTTCCACAAAATGAAGGATGGACATGTGTGAATAACAATTGGGTGAAATAATTTCAAATCACGACAAAACCACAATAAGTCGAATGTCTCTCGTAATTGCCCTTCACTTTACTTAACAAGCGAAGTAAGCTAACCAGAACCGTTACCTTAAAAAACCAGAGATCCCGGTATCTACGATTGAGAATATAAGTGGGACCGGCAAAATCTTCATTTCAACATGACAACCAGAAAGAAAACATCCTACACTCGCAAGCATTCCCTAGTAGTCGATACATCGCTGCTTTTCTGTGCATGTGAACAACTATGGGGTGTTCTGCTGCGGTCCAAAGCTGTTATCGAGCTTGGCTTGACCAGTTCCATCAGTCCTAGGGCCTGTTGTTCTGGTCCTGAGAATTTCCAAATCTAAGCTTGTAAAAAAAAAAAAAAAAAATATAGGGTTTAGATGTTGATTGCAAGATTACAAAATCAATTGTGTCATTGCCTCAGAGTAGAAATGTGATAACGCTCAATGCTTTTAAAATTTCTCCCATACAAGTGTTCTCTTGCGTGGCCCCTAAGTTTGCATGGATTGGAATTTTTAAGAACCTATTATCAAGTGAATCACACCGATGATCGTTAAAGAGTACGAGTGATGCAAGATTTAAGGATGGAGCTGTAGACAGGGGCAAATCGCTTTAATAGAGTGATATCTCGGATTTTATTGTTTCATGATGGGGATGTTATTTGATTACCATTTATATATTTCTACTTCTATTTCCGGGCCAGTATATATATTCAAAAGCCTAGAAATTCAATTGGGCATTTGTCAATTGCCGAAGTCGGCCTGTGAGATTTTTTCCTCTCCATTCACATCATATGGGAGTTCACTAGATGTGGGCTGCGGGAAAAAATGGAACTACTGATTCTTTCAATTTGTTTTATGTTAATTGGAAATTGAAAGGTCTCACGGCTCTATTCGGACACACACGCAGCTTTACCGCCACTTGCATTGGCGGTAAACTGGCGTTTTCCAGCTTTCCTCCACTCTGAGAGGAGGAAAACTGGCAATTGCAGCTTTACCGCCGCTCCCATCGGCGGTAAAGTCGGTTTTCCAGTTTTCCTCCGCTCTGAGAGGAGGAAAACTGGAAATTGCACTTATGCTGCGGGTACATGTCTCGGAAATCATTCAATCCGATTTTTTAATCCTCTTTTCCCTTCTTTTGCTTGTTGTTGGGCCATGGGCCGGGGCGTAGTTCCACAAAATGAAGGATGGACATGTGTGAATAACAATTGGGTGAAATGATTTCAAATCACGACAAAACCACAATAAGTCGAATGTCTCTCGTAATTGCCCTTCACTTTACTTAACAAGCGAAGTAAGCTAACCAGAACCGTTACCTTAAAAAACCAGAGATCCCGGTATCTACGATTGAGAATATAAGTGAGACAAGCAAAATCTTCATTTCAACATGACAACCAGAAAGAAAACATCCTACACTCGCAAGCATTCCCTACTAGTCGATACATCGCTGCTTTTCTGTGCATGTGGACAACTATGGGGTGTTCTGCAGCGGTCCAAAGCTGTTATCGTGCTTGGCTTGACCAGTTCCATCAGTCCTAGGGCCTGTTGTTCAGGTCCTGAGAATTTCCAAATCTAGGCTTGTAAAAAAAAAAAAAAAAAAAATAGGGTTTAGATGTTGATTGCAAGATTACAAAATCAATTGTGTCATTGCCTCAGAGTAGAAATGTGATAACGCTCAATGCTTTTAAAATTTCTCCCATACAAGTGTTCTCTATCGTGGCCCCTAATTTTGCATGGAATGGAATTTTTTAGAACCTATTATCAAGTGAATCACACCGATGATCGTTAAAGAGTACGAGTGATGCAAGATTTAAGGATGGAGCTGTAGACAGGGGCAAATCGCTTTAATAGAGTGATATCTCGGATTTTATTGTTTCATTATGGGGATGTTATTTGATTACCATTTATATATTTCTACTTCTATTTCCGGGCCAGTATATATATTCAAAAGCCTAGAAATTCAATTGGGCATTTGTCAATTGCCGAAGTCGGCCTGTGAGATTTTTTCCTCTCCATTCACATCATATGGGAGTTCACTAGATGTGGGCTGCGGGAAAAAACGGAACTACTGATTCTTTCAATTTGTTTTATGTTAATTGGAAATTGAAAGGTCTCACGGCTCTATTCGGACACACACGCAGCTTTACCGCCGCTTGCATCGGCGGTAAACTGTCGTTTTCCAGCTTTCCTCCACTCTGAGAGGAGGAAAACTGGAAATTGCAGCTTTACCGCCGCTCTCGTCGGCGGTAAAGTGGACCTTCGAGTTTTCCTCCGCTCTGAGAGGAGGAAACTGGCAATTGCAGCTTTACCCTTGCTCCGATCGGCGGTAAAGTCGGTTTTCCAGTTTTCCTCCGCTCTGAGAGGAGGAAAACTGGAAATTGCACTTATGCTGCGGGTACATGTCTCGGAAATCATTCAATCCGATTTTTTAATCCTCTTTTCCCTTCTTTTGCTTGCTGTTGGGCCATGGGCCGGGGCGTAGTTCCACAAAATGAAGGATGGACATGTGTGAATAACAATTGGGTGAAATAATTTCAAATCTCGACAAAACCACAATAAGTCGAATGTCTCTCGTAATTGCCCTTCACTTTACTTAACAAGCGAAGTAAGCTAACCAGAACCGTTACCTTAAAAAACAGAGATCCCGGTATCTACGATTGAGAATATAAGTGAGACCGGCAAAATCTTCATTTCAACATGACAACCAGAAAGAAAACATCCTACACTCGCAAGCATTCCCTAGTAGTCGATACATCGCTGCTTTTCTGTGCATGTGAACAACTATGGGGTGTTCTGCAGCGGTCCAAAGCTGTTATCGAGCTTGGCTTGACCAGTTCCATCAGTCCTAGGGCCTGTTGTTCAGGTCCTGAGAATTTTCAAATCTAAGCTTGTAAAAAAAAAAAAAAAAAAAATAGGGTTTAGATGTTGATTGCAAGATTACAAAATCAATTGTGTCATTGCCTCAGAGTAGAAATGTGATAACGCTCAATGCTTTTAAAATTTCTCCCATACAAGTGTTCTCTTGCGTGGCCCCTAAGTTTGCATGGAATGGAATTTTTAAGAACCTATTATCAAGTGAATCACACCGATGATCGTTAAAGAGTACGAGTGATGCAAGATTTAAGGATGGAGCTGTAGACAGGGGCAAATCGCTTTAATAGAGTGATATCTCGGATTTTATTGTTTCATTATGGGGATGTTATTTGCTTACCATTTATATATTTCTACTTCTATTTCCGGGCCAGTATATATATTCAAAAGCCTAGAAATTCAATTGGGCATTTGTCAATTGCCGAAGTCGGCCTGTGAGATTTTTTCCTCTCCATTCACATCATATGGGAGTTCACTAGATGTGGGCTGCGGGAAAAAACGGAACTACTGATTCTTTCAATTTGTTTTATGTTAATTAAAAATTGAAAGGTCTCACGGCTCTATTCGGACACACACGCAGCTTTACCGCCGCTTGCATCGGCGGTAAACTGGCGTTTTCCAGCTTTCCTCCACTCTGAGAGCAGGAAAACAGGAAATTGAAGCTTTACCGCCGCTCTCGTCGGCGGTAAAGTGGACCTTCCAGTTTTCCTCCGCTCTGAGAGGAGGAAAACTGGCAATTGCAGCTTTACCGCCGCTCCTATCGGCGGTAAAGTCGGTTTTCTAGTTTTCCTCCGCTCTGAGAGGAGGAAAACTGGAAATTGCACTTATGCTGCGGGTACATGTCTCGGAAATCCTTCAATCCGATTTTTTAATCATCTTTTCCCTTCTTTTGCTTGTTGTTGGGCCATGGGCCGGGGCGTAGTTCCACAAAATGAAGGATGGACATGTGTGAATAACAATTGGGTGAAATAATTTCAAATCACGACAAAACCACAATAAGTCGAATGTCTCTCGTAATTGCCCTTCACTTTACTTAACAAGCGAAGTAAGCTAACCAGAACCGTTTCCTTAAAAAACCAGAGATCCCGGTATCTACGATTGAGAATATAAGTGAGACCAGCAAAATCTTCATTTCAACATGACAACCAGAAAGAAAACATCCTACACTCGCAAGCATTCCCTAGTAGTCGATACATCGCTGCTTTTCTGTGCATGTGAACAACTATGGGGTGTTCTGCTGCGGTCCAAAGCTGTTATCGAGCTTGCCTTGACCAGTTCCATCAGCCCTAGGGCCTGTTGTTCAGGTCCTGAGAATTTCCAAATCTAAGCTTGTAAAAAAAAAAAAAAAAAAAAAAATAGGGTTTAGATGTTGATTGCAAGATTACAAAATCAATTGTGTCATTGCCTCAGAGTAGAAATGTGATAACGCTCAATGCTTTTAAAATTTCTCCCATACAAGTGTTCTCTTGCGTGGCCCCTAAGTTTGCATGGATTGGAATTTTTAAGAACCTATTATCAAGTGAATCACGCCGATGATCGTTAAAGAGTACGAGTGATGCAAGATTTAAGGATGGAGCAGTAGACAGGGGCAAATCGCTTTAATAGAGTGATATCTCGGATTTTATTGTTTCATTATGGGGATGTTATTTGATTACCATTTATATATTTCTACTTCTATTTCCGGGCCAGTATATATATTCAAAAGCCTAGAAATTCAATTGGGCATTAGTCAATTGCCGAAGTCGGCCTGTGAGATTTTTTCCTCTCCATTCACATCATATGGGAGTTCACTAGATGTGGGCTGCGGGAAAAAACGGAACTACTGATTCTTTCCATTTGTTTTATGTTAATTGGAAATTGAAAGGTCTCACGGCTCTATTCGGACACACACGCAGCTTTACCGCCGCTTGCATCGGCGGTAAACTGGCGTTTTCCAGCTTTCCTCCACTATGAGAGGAGGAAAACTGGAAATTGCAGCTTTACCGCTGCTCTCGTCGGCGGTAAAGTGGACCTTCCAGTTTTCCTCCGCTCTGAGAGGAGGTAAACTGGCAATTGCAGCTTTACCGCCGCTCCCATCAGCGGTAAAGTCGGTTTTCCAGTTTTCCTCCGCTCTGAGAGGAGGAAAACTGGAAATTGCACTTATGCTGCGGGTACTTGTCTCGGAAATCATTCAATCCGATTTTTCAATCCTCTTTTCCCTTCTTTTGCTTGTTGTTGGGCCATGGGCCGGGGCGTAGTTCCACAAAATGAAGGATGGACATGTGTGAATAACAATTGGGTGAAATAATTTCAAATCACGACAAAACCACAATAAGTCGAATGTCTCTCGTAATTGCCCTTCACTTTACTTAACAAGCGAAGTAAGCTAACCAGAACCGTTACCTTAAAAAACCAGAGATCCCGGTATCTACGATTGAGAATATAAGTGAGACCGGCAAAATCTTCATTTCAACATGACAACCAGAAAGAAAACATCCTACACTCGCAAGCATTCCCTAGTAGTCGATACATCGCTGCTTTTCTGTGCATGTGAACAACTATGGGGTGTTCTGCAGCGGTCCAAAGCTGTTATCGAGCTTGGCTTGACCAGTTCCATCAGTCCTAGGGCCTGTTGTTCAGGTCCTGAGAATTTTCAAATCTAAGCTTGTAAAAAAAAAAAAAAAAAAAATAGGGTTTAGATGTTGATTGCAAGATTACAAAATCAATTGTGTCATTGCCTCAGAGTAGAAATGTGATAACGCTCAATGCTTTTAAAATTTCTCCCATACAAGTGTTCTCTTGCGTGGCCCCTAAGTTTGCATGGAATGGAATTTTTAAGAACCTATTATCAAGTGAATCACACCGATGATCGTTAAAGAGTACGAGTGATGCAAGATTTAAGGATGGAGCTGTAGACAGGGGCAAATCGCTTTAATAGAGTGATATCTCGGATTTTATTGTTTCATTATGGGGATGTTATTTGCTTACCATTTATATATTTCTACTTCTATTTCCGGGCCAGTATATATATTCAAAAGCCTAGAAATTCAATTGGGCATTTGTCAATTGCCGAAGTCGGCCTGTGAGATTTTTTCCTCTCCATTCACATCATATGGGAGTTCACTAGATGTGGGCTGCGGGAAAAAACGGAACTACTGATTCTTTCAATTTGTTTTATGTTAATTAAAAATTGAAAGGTCTCACGGCTCTATTCGGACACACACGCAGCTTTACCGCCGCTTGCATCGGCGGTAAACTGGCGTTTTCCAGCTTTCCTCCACTCTGAGAGCAGGAAAACAGGAAATTGAAGCTTTACCGCCGCTCTCGTCGGCGGTAAAGTGGACCTTCCAGTTTTCCTCCGCTCTGAGAGGAGGAAAACTGGCAATTGCAGCTTTACCGCCGCTCCTATCGGCGGTAAAGTCGGTTTTCTAGTTTTCCTCCGCTCTGAGAGGAGGAAAACTGGAAATTGCACTTATGCTGCGGGTACATGTCTCGGAAATCCTTCAATCCGATTTTTTAATCATCTTTTCCCTTCTTTTGCTTGTTGTTGGGCCATGGGCCGGGGCGTAGTTCCACAAAATGAAGGATGGACATGTGTGAATAACAATTGGGTGAAATAATTTCAAATCACGACAAAACCACAATAAGTCGAATGTCTCTCGTAATTGCCCTTCACTTTACTTAACAAGCGAAGTAAGCTAACCAGAACCGTTTCCTTAAAAAACCAGAGATCCCGGTATCTACGATTGAGAATATAAGTGAGACCAGCAAAATCTTCATTTCAACATGACAACCAGAAAGAAAACATCCTACACTCGCAAGCATTCCCTAGTAGTCGATACATCGCTGCTTTTCTGTGCATGTGAACAACTATGGGGTGTTCTGCTGCGGTCCAAAGCTGTTATCGAGCTTGCCTTGACCAGTTCCATCAGCCCTAGGGCCTGTTGTTCAGGTCCTGAGAATTTCCAAATCTAAGCTTGTAAAAAAAAAAAAAAAAAAAAAAATAGGGTTTAGATGTTGATTGCAAGATTACAAAATCAATTGTGTCATTGCCTCAGAGTAGAAATGTGATAACGCTCAATGCTTTTAAAATTTCTCCCATACAAGTGTTCTCTTGCGTGGCCCCTAAGTTTGCATGGATTGGAATTTTTAAGAACCTATTATCAAGTGAATCACGCCGATGATCGTTAAAGAGTACGAGTGATGCAAGATTTAAGGATGGAGCAGTAGACAGGGGCAAATCGCTTTAATAGAGTGATATCTCGGATTTTATTGTTTCATTATGGGGATGTTATTTGATTACCATTTATATATTTCTACTTCTATTTCCGGGCCAGTATATATATTCAAAAGCCTAGAAATTCAATTGGGCATTAGTCAATTGCCGCAGTCGGCCTGTGAGATTTTTTCCTCTCCATTCACATCATATGGGAGTTCACTAGATGTGGGCTGCGGGAAAAAACGGAACTACTGATTCTTTCCATTTGTTTTATGTTAATTGGAAATTGAAAGGTCTCACGGCTCTATTCGGACACACACGCAGCTTTACCGCCGCTTGCATCGGCGGTAAACTGGCGTTTTCCAGCTTTCCTCCACTATGAGAGGAGGAAAACTGGAAATTGCAGCTTTACCGCTGCTCTCGTCGGCGGTAAAGTGGACCTTCCAGTTTTCCTCCGCTCTGAGAGGAGGTAAACTGGCAATTGCAGCTTTACCGCCGCTCCCATCAGCGGTAAAGTCGGTTTTCCAGTTTTCCTCCGCTCTGAGAGGAGGAAAACTGGAAATTGCACTTATGCTGCGGGTACTTGTCTCGGAAATCATTCAATCCGATTTTTCAATCCTCTTTTCCCTTCTTTTGCTTGTTGTTGGGCCATGGGCCGGGGCGTAGTTCCACAAAATGAAGGATGGACATGTGTGAATAACAATTGGGTGAAATAATTTCAAATCACGACAAAACCACAATAAGTCGAATGTCTCTCGTAATTGCCCTTCACTTTACTTAACAAGCGAAGTAAGCTAACCAGAACCGTTACCTTAAAAAACCAGAGATCCCGGTATCTACGATTGAGAATATAAGTGAGACCGGCAAAATCTTCATTTCAACATGACAACCAGAAAGAAAACATCCTACACTCGCAAGCATTCCCTAGTAGTCGATACATCGCTGCTTTTCTGTGCATGTGAACAACTATGGGGTGTTCTGCTGCGGTCCAAAGCTGTTATCGAGCTTGCCTTGACCAGTTCCATCAGCCCTAGGGCCTGTTGTTCAGGTCCTGAGAATTTCCAAATCTAAGCTTGTAAAAAAAAAAAAAAAAAAAAAAATAGGGTTTAGATGTTGATTGCAAGATTACAAAATCAATTGTGTCATTGCCTCAGAGTAGAAATGTGATAACGCTCAATGCTTTTAAAATTTCTCCCATACAAGTGTTCTCTTGCGTGGCCCCTAAGTTTGCATGGATTGGAATTTTTAAGAACCTATTATCAAGTGAATCACGCCGATGATCGTTAAAGAGTACGAGTGATGCAAGATTTAAGGATGGAGCAGTAGACAGGGGCAAATCGCTTTAATAGAGTGATATCTCGGATTTTATTGTTTCATTATGGGGATGTTATTTGATTACCATTTATATATTTCTACTTCTATTTCCGGGCCAGTATATATATTCAAAAGCCTAGAAATTCAATTGGGCATTAGTCAATTGCCGAAGTCGGCCTGTGAGATTTTTTCCTCTCCATTCACATCATATGGGAGTTCACTAGATGTGGGCTGCGGGAAAAAACGGAACTACTGATTCTTTCCATTTGTTTTATGTTAATTGGAAATTGAAAGGTCTCACGGCTCTATTCGGACACACACGCAGCTTTACCGCCGCTTGCATCGGCGGTAAACTGGCGTTTTCCAGCTTTCCTCCACTATGAGAGGAGGAAAACTGGAAATTGCAGCTTTACCGCTGCTCTCGTCGGCGGTAAAGTGGACCTTCCAGTTTTCCTCCGCTCTGAGAGGAGGTAAACTGGCAATTGCAGCTTTACCGCCGCTCCCATCAGCGGTAAAGTCGGTTTTCCAGTTTTCCTCCGCTCTGAGAGGAGGAAAACTGGAAATTGCACTTATGCTGCGGGTACTTGTCTCGGAAATCATTCAATCCGATTTTTCAATCCTCTTTTCCCTTCTTTTGCTTGTTGTTGGGCCATGGGCCGGGGCGTAGTTCCACAAAATGAAGGATGGACATGTGTGAATAACAATTGGGTGAAATAATTTCAAATCACGACAAAACCACAATAAGTCGAATGTCTCTCGTAATTGCCCTTCACTTTACTTAACAAGCGAAGTAAGCTAACCAGAACCGTTACCTTAAAAAACCAGAGATCCCGGTATCTACGATTGAGAATATAAGTGAGACCGGCAAAATCTTCATTTCAACATGACAACCAGAAAGAAAACATCCTACACTCGCAAGCATTCCCTAGTAGTCGATACATCGCTGCTTTTCTGTGCATGTGAACAACTATGGGGTGTTCTGCTGCGGTCCAAAGCTGTTATCGAGCTTGGCTTGACCAGTTCCATCAGTCCTAGGGCCAGTTGTTCAGGTCCTGAGAATTTCCAAATCTAAGCTTGTAAAAAAAAAAAAAAAAAAAAAATAGGGTTTAGATGTTGATTGCAAGATTACAAAATCAATTGTGTCATTGCCTCAGAGCAGAAATGTGATAACGCTCAATGCTTTTAAAATTTCTCCCATACAAGTGTTCTCTTGCGTGGCCCCGAAGTTTGCATGGAATGGAATTTTTAAGAACCTATTATCAAGTGAATCACGCCGATGATCGTTAAAGAGTACGAGTGATGCAAGATTTAAAGATGGAGCAGTAGACAGGGGCAAATCGCTTTAATAGAGTGATATCTCGGATTTTATTGTTTCATTATGGGGATGTTATTTGATTACCATTTATATATTTCTACTTCTATTTCCGGGCCAGTATATATATTCAAAAGCCTAGAAATTCAATTGGGCATTAGTCAATTGCCGAAGTCGGCCTGTGAGATTTTTTCCTCTCCATTCACATCATATGGGAGTTCACTAGATGTGGGCTGCGGGAAAAAACGGAACTACTGATTCTTTCAATTTGTTTTATGTTAATTGGAAATTGAAAGGTCTCACGGCTCTATTCGGACACACACGCAGCTTTACCGCCGCTTGCATCGGCGGTAAACTGGCGTTTTCCAGCTTTCCTCCACTATGAGAGGAGGAAAACTGGAAATTGCAGCTTTACCGCCGCTCTCGTCGGCGGTAAAGTGGACCTTCCAGTTTTCCTCCGCTCTGAGAGGAGGTAAACTGGCAATTGCAGCTTTACCGCCGCTCCCATCGGCGGTAAAGTCGGTTTTCCAGTTTTCCTCCGCTCTGAGAGGAGGAAAACTGGAAATTGCACTTATGCTGCGGGTACTTGTCTCGGAAATCATTCAATCCGATTTTTTAATCCTCTTTTCCCTTCTTTTGCTTGTTGTTGGGCCATGGGCCGGGGCGTAGTTCCACAAAATGAAGGAATGACATGTGTGAATAACAATTGGGTGAAATAATTTCAAATCACGACAAAACCACAATAAGTCGAATGTCTCTCGTAATTGCCCTTCACTTTACTTAACAAGCGAAGTAAGCTAACCAGAACCGTTACCTTAAAAAACCAGAGATCCCGGTATCTACGATTGAGAATATAAGTGAGACCGGCAAAATCTTCATTTCAACATGACAACCAGAAAGAAAACATCCTACACTCGCAAGCATTCCCTAGTAGTCGATACATCGCTGCTTTTCTGTGCATGTGAACAACTATGGGGTGTTCTGCTGCGGTCCAAAGCTGTTATCGAGCTTGGCTTGACCAGTTCCATCAGTCCTAGGGCCTGTTGTTCAGGTCCTGAGAATTTTCAAATCTAAGCTTGTAAAAAAAAAAAAAAAAAAAATAGGGTTTAGATGTTGATTGCAAGATTACAAAATCAATTGTGTCATTGCCTCAGAGTAGAAATGTGATAACGCTCAATGCTTTTAAAATTTCTCCCATACAAGTGTTCTCTTGCGTGGCCCCTAAGTTTGCATGGAATGGAATTTTTAAGAACCTATTATCAAGTGAATCACACCGATGATCGTTAAAGAGTACGAGTGATGCAAGATTTAAGGATGGAGCTGTAGACAGGGGCAAATCGCTTTAATAGAGTGATATCTCGGATTTTATTGTTTCATTATGGGGATGTTATTTGATTACCATTTATATATTTCTACTTCTATTTCCGGGCCAGTATATATATTCAAAAGCCTAGAAATTCAATTGGGCATTTGTCAATTGCCGAAGTCGGCCTGTGAGATTTTTTCCTCTCCATTCACATCATATGGGAGTTCACTAGATGTGGGCTGCGGGAAAAAACGGAACTACTGATTCTTTCAATTTGTTTTATGTTAATTGGAAATTGAAAGGTCTCACGGCTCTATTCGGACACACACGCAGCTTTACCGCCGCTTGCATCGGCGGTAAACTGGCGTTTTCCAGCTTTCCTCCACTCTGAGAGGAGGAAAACTGGAAATTGCAGCTTTACCGCCGCTCTCGTCGGCGGTAAAGTGGACCTTCCAGTTTTCCTCCGCTCTGAGAGGAGGAAAACTGGCAATTGCAGCTTTACCGCCGCTCCTATCGGCGGTAAAGTCGGTTTTCCAGTTTTCCTCCGCTCTGAGAGGAGGAAAACTTGAAATTGCACTTATGCTGCGGGTACATGTCTCGGAAATCATTCAATCCGATTTTTTAATCCTCTTTTCCCTTCTTTTGCTTGCTGTTGGGCCATGGGCCGGGGCGTAGTTCCACAAAATGAAGGATGGACATGTGTGAATAACAATTGGGTGAAATAATTTCAAATCTCGACAAAACCACAATAAGTCGAATGTCTCTCGTAATTGCCCTTCACTTTACTTAACAAGCGAAGTAAGCTAACCAGAACCGTTACCTTAAAAAACAGAGATCCCGGTATCTACGATTGAGAATATAAGTGAGACCGGCAAAATCTTCATTTCAACATGACAACCAGAAAGAAAACATCCTACACTCGCAAGCATTCCCTAGTAGTCGATACATCGCTCCTTTTCTGTGCATGTGAACAACTATGGGGTGTTCTGCTGCGGTCCAAAGCTGTTATCGAGCTTGGCTTGACCAGTTCCATCAGCCCTAGGGCCTGTTGTTCAGGTCCTGAGAATTTCCAAATCTAAGCTTGTAAAAAAAAAAAATAAAAAAAAATAGGGTTTAGATGATGATTGCAAGATTACAAAATCAATTGTGTCATTGCCTCAGAGTAGAAATGTGATAACGCTCAATGCTTTTAAAATTTCTCCCATACAAGTGTTCTCTTGCGTGGCCCCTAAGTTTGCATGGAATGGAATTTTTAAGAACCTATTATCAAGTGAATCACGCCGATGATCGTTAAAGAGTACGAGTGATGCAAGATTTAAGGATGGAGCTGTAGACAGGGGCAAATCGCTTTAATAGAGTGATATCTCGGATTTTATTGTTTCATTATGGGGATGTTATTTGATTACCATTTATATATTTCTACTTCTATTTCCGGGCCAGTATATATATTCAAAAGCCTAGAAATTCAATTGGGCATTTGTCAATTGCCGAAGTCGGCCTGTGAGATTTTTTCCTCTCCATTCACATCATATGGGAGTTCACTAGATGTGGGCTGCGGGAAAAAACGGAACTACTGATTCTTTCAATTTGTTTTATGTTAATTGGAAATTGAAAGGTCTCACGGCTCTATTCGGACACACACGCAGCTTTACCGCCGCTTGCATCGGCGGTAAACTGGCGTTTTCCAGCTTTCCTCCACTATGAGAGGAGGAAAACTGGAAATTGCAGCTTTACCGCCGCTCTCGTCGGCGGTAAAGTGGACCTTCCAGTTTTCCTCCGCTCTGAGAGGAGGTAAACTGGCAATTGCAGCTTTACCGCCGCTCCCATCGGCGGTAAAGTCGGTTTTCCAGTTTTCCTCCGCTCTGAGAGGAGGAAAACTGGAAATTGCACTTATGCTGCGGGTACATGTCTCGGAAATCATTCAATCCGATTTTTTAATCCTCTTTTCCCTTCTTTTGCTTGCTGTTGGGCCATGGGCCGGGGCGTAGTTCCACAAAATGAAGGATGGACATGTGTGAATAACAATTGGGTGAAATAATTTCAAATCACGACAAAACCACAATAAGTCGAATGTCTCTCGTAATTGCCTTTCACTTTACTTAACAAGCGAAGTAAGCTAACGAGAACCGTTACCTTAAAAAACCAGAGATCCCGGTATCTACGATTGAGAATATAAGTGAGACCGGCAAAATCTTCATTTCAACATGACAACCAGAAAGAAAACATCCTACACTCGCAAGCATTCCCTAGTAGTCGATACATCGCTGCTTTTCTGTGCATGTGAACAACTATGGGGTGTTCTGCTGCGGTCCAAAGCTGTTATCGAGCTTGGCTTGACCAGTTCCATCAGCCCTAGGGCCTGTTGTTCAGGTCCTGAGAATTTCCAAATCTAAGCTTGTAAAAAAAAAAAAAATAAATATAGGGTTTAGATGTTGATTGCAAGATTACAAAATCAATTGTGTCATTGCCTCAGAGTAGAAATGTGATAACGCTCAATGCTTTTAAAATTTCTCCCATACAAGTGTTCTCTTGCGTGGCCCCTAAGTTTGCATGGAATGGAATTTTTAAGAACCTATTATCAAGTGAATCACGCCGATGATCGTTAAAGAGTACGAGTGATGCAAGATTTAAGGATGGAGCTGTAGACAGGGGCAAATCGCTTTAATAGAGTGATATCTCGGATTTTATTGTTTCATTATGGGGATGTTATTTGATTACCATTTATATATTTCTACTTCTATTTCCGGGCCAGTATATATATTCAAAAGCCTAGAAATTCAATTGGGCATTTGTCAATTGCCGAAGTCGGCCTGTGAGATTTTTTCCTCTCCATTCACATCATATGGGAGTTCACTAGATGTGGGCTGCGGGAAAAAACGGAACTACTGATTCTTTCAATTTGTTTTATGTTAATTGGAAATTGAAAGGTCTCACGGCTCTATTCGGACACACACGCAGCTTTACCGCCGCTTGCATCGGCGGTAAACTGGCGTTTTCCAGCTTTCCTCCACTATGAGAGGAGGAAAACTGGAAATTGCAGCTTTACCGCCGCTCTCGTCGGCGGTAAAGTGGACCTTCCAGTTTTCCTCCGCTCTGAGAGGAGGAAAATTGGCAATTGCAGCTTTACCGCCGCTCCTATCGGCGGTAAAGTCGGTTTTCCAGTTTTCCTCCGCTCTGAGAGGAGGAAAACTGGAAATTGCACTTATGCTGCGGGTACATGTCTCGGAAATCCTTCAATCCGATTTTTTAATCATCTTTTCCCTTCTTTTGCTTGTTGTTGGGCCATGGGCCGGGGCGTAGTTCCACAAAATGAAGGATGGACATGTGTGAATAACAATTGGGTGAAATAATTTCAAATCACGACAAAACCACAATAAGTCGAATGTCTCTCGTAATTGCCCTTCACTTTACTTAACAAGCGAAGTAAGCTAACCAGAACCGTTTCCTTAAAAAACCAGAGATCCCGGTATCTACGATTGAGAATATAAGTGAGACCAGCAAAATCTTCATTTCAACATGACAACCAGAAAGAAAACATCCTACACTCGCAAGCATTCCCTAGTAGTCGATACATCGCTGCTTTTCTGTGCATGTGAACAACTATGGGGTGTTCTGCTGCGGTCCAAAGCTGTTATCGAGCTTGGCTTGACCAGTTCCATCAGCCCTAGGGCCTGTTGTTCAGGTCCTGAGAATTTCCAAATCTAAGCTTGTAAAAAAAAAAATAGGGTTTAGATGTTGATTGCAAGATTACAAAATCAATTGTGTCATTGCCTCAGAGTAGAAATGTGATAACGCTCAATGCTTTTAAAATTTCTCCCATACAAGTGTTCTCTTGCGTGGCCCCTAAGTTTGCATGGAATGGAATTTTTAAGAACCTATTATCAAGTGAATCACGCCGATGATCGTTAAAGAGTACGAGTGATGCAAGATTTAAGGATGGAGCTGTAGACAGGGGCAAATCGCTTTAATAGAGTGATATCTCGGATTTTATTGTTTCATTATGGGGATGTTATTTGATTACCATTTATATATTTCTACTTCTATTTCCGGGCCAGTATATATATTCAAAAGCCTAGAAATTCAATTGGGCATTTGTCAATTGCCGAAGTCGGCCTGTGAGATTTTTTCCTCTCCATTCACATCATATGGGAGTTCACTAGATGTGGGCTGCGGGAAAAAACGGAACTACTGATTCTTTCAATTTGTTTTATGTTAATTGGAAATTGAAAGGTCTCACGGCTCTATTCGGACACACACGCAGCTTTACCGCCGCTTGCATCGGCGGTAAACTGGCGTTTTCCAGCTTTCCTCCACTATGAGAGGAGGAAAACTGGAAATTGCAGCTTTACCGCCGCTCTCGTCGGCGGTAAAGTGGACCTTCCAGTTTTCCTCCGCTCTGAGAGGAGGTAAACTGGCAATTGCAGCTTTACGGCCGCTCCCATCGGCGGTAAAGTCGGTTTTCCAGTTTTCCTCCGCTCTGAGAGGAGGAAAACTGGAAATTGCACTTATGCTGCGGGTACATGTCTCGGAAATCATTCAATCCGATTTTTTAATCCTCTTTTCCCTTCTTTTGCTTGCTGTTGGGCCATGGGCCGGGGCGTAGTTCCACAAAATGAAGGATGGACATGTGTGAATAACAATTGGGTGAAATAATTTCAAATCACGACAAAACCACAATAAGTCGAATGTCTCTCGTAATTGCCCTTCACTTTACTTAACAAGCCAAGTAAGCTAACCAGAACCGTTTCCTTAAAAAACCAGAGATCCCGGTATCTACGATTGAGAATATAAGTGAGACCGGCAAAATCTTCATTTCAACATGACAACCAGAAAGAAAACATCCTACACTCGCAAGCATTCCCTAGTAGTCGATACATCGCTGCTTTTCTGTGCATGTGAACAACTATGGGGTGTTCTGCAGCGGTCCAAAGCTGTTATCGAGCTTGGCTTGACCAGTTCCATCAGTCCTAGGGCCTGTTGTTCAGGTCCTGAGAATTTTCAAATCTAAGCTTGTAAAAAAAAAAAAAAAAAAATAGGGTTTAGATGTTGATTGCAAGATTACAAAATCAATTGTGTCATTGCCTCAGAGTAGAAATGTGATAACGCTCAATGCTTTTAAAATTTCTCCCATACAAGTGTTCTCTTGCGTGGCCCCTAAGTTTGCATGGAATGGAATTTTTAAGAACCTATTATCAAGTGAATCACACCGATGATCGTTAAAGAGTACGAGTGATGCAAGATTTAAGGATGGAGCTGTAGACAGGGGCAAATCGCTTTAATAGAGTGATATCTCGGATTTTATTGTTTCATTATGGGGATGTTATTTGCTTACCATTTATATATTTCTACTTCTATTTCCGGGCCAGTATATATATTCAAAAGCCTAGAAATTCAATTGGGCATTTGTCAATTGCCGAAGTCGGCCTGTGAGATTTTTTCCTCTCCATTCACATCATATGGGAGTTCACTAGATGTGGGCTGCGGGAAAAAACGGAACTACTGATTCTTTCAATTTGTTTTATGTTAATTGGAAATTGAAAGGTCTCACGGCTCTATTCGGACACACACGCAGCTTTACCGCCGCTTGCATCGGCGGTAAACTGGCGTTTTCCAGCTTTCCTCCACTCTGAGAGCAGGAAAACAGGAAATTGAAGCTTTACCGCCGCTCTCGTCGGCGGTAAAGTGGACCTTCCAGTTTTCCTCCGCTCTGAGAGGAGGAAAATTGGCAATTGCAGCTTTACCGCCGCTCCTATCGGCGGTAAAGTCGGTTTTCCAGTTTTCCTCCGCTCTGAGAGGAGGAAAACTGGAAATTGCACTTATGCTGCGGGTACATGTCTCGGAAATCCTTCAATCCGATTTTTTAATCATCTTTTCCCTTCTTTTGCTTGTTGTTGGGCCATGGGCCGGGGCGTAGTTCCACAAAATGAAGGATGGACATGTGTGAATAACAATTGGGTGAAATAATTTCAAATCACGACAAAACCACAATAAGTCGAATGTCTCTCGTAATTGCCCTTCACTTTACTTAACAAGCGAAGTAAGCTAACCAGAACCGTTTCCTTAAAAAACCAGAGATCCCGGTATCTACGATTGAGAATATAAGTGAGACCAGCAAAATCTTCATTTCAACATGACAACCAGAAAGAAAACATCCTACACTCGCAAGCATTCCCTAGTAGTCGATACATCGCTGCTTTTCTGCGCATGTAAACAACTATGGGGTGTTCTGCTGCGGTCCAAAGCTGTTATCGAGCTTGGCTTGACCAGTTCCCTCAGCCCTAGGGCCTGTTGTTCAGGTCCTGAGAATTTCCAAATCTAAGCTTGTAAAAAAAAAAAAAAAAAAAAAAATAGGGTTTAGATGTTGATTGCAAGATTACAAAATCAATTGTGTCATTGCCTCAGAGTAGAAATGTGATAACGCTCAATGCTTTTAAAATTTCTCCCATACAAGTGTTCTCTTGCGTGGCCCCTAAGTTTGCATGGAATGGAATTTTTAAGAACCTATTATCAAGTGAATCACGCCGATGATCGTTAAAGAGTACGAGTGATGCAAGATTTAAGGATGGAGCTGTAGACAGGGGCAAATCGCTTTAATAGAGTGATATCTCGGATTTTATTGTTTCATTATGGGGATGTTATTTGATTACCATTTATATATTTCTACTTCTATTTCCGGGCCAGTATATATATTCAAAAGCCTAGAAATTCAATTGGGCATTTGTCAATTGCCGAAGTCGGCCTGTGAGATTTTTTCCTCTCCATTCACATCATATGGGAGTTCACTAGATGTGGGCTGCGGGAAAAAACGGAACTACTGATTCTTTCAATTTGTTTTATGTTAATTGGAAATTGAAAGGTCTCACGGCTCTATTCGGACACACACGCAGCTTTACCGCCGCTTGCATCGGCGGTAAACTGGCGTTTTCCAGCTTTCCTCCACTATGAGAGGAGGAAAACTGGAAATTGCAGCTTTACCGCCGCTCTCGTCGGCGGTAAAGTGGACCTTCCAGTTTTCCTCCGCTCTTAGAGGAGGTAAACTGGCAATTGCAGCTTTACCGCCGCTCCCATCGGCGGTAAAGTCGGTTTTCCAGTTTTCCTCCGCTCTGAGAGGAGGAAAACTGGAAATTGCACTTATGCTGCGGGTACATGTCTCGGAAATCATTCAATCCGATTTTTTAATCCTCTTTTCCCTTCTTTTGCTTGCTGTTGGGCCATGGGCCGGGGCGTAGTTCCACAAAATGAAGGATGGACATGTGTGAATAACAATTGGGTGAAATAATTTCAAATCACGACAAAACCACAATAAGTCGAATGTCTCTCGTAATTGCCCTTCACTTTACTTAACAAGCGAAGTAAGCTAACCAGAACCGTTACCTTAAAAAACCAGAGATCCCGGTATCTACGATTGAGAATATAAGTGAGACCGGCAAAATCTTCATTTCAACATGACAACCAGAAAGAAAACATCCTACACTCGCAAGCATTCCCTAGTAGTCGATACATCGCTGCTTTTCTGTGCATGTGAACAACTATGGGGTGTTCTGCTGCGGTCCAAAGCTGTTATCGAGCTTGGCTTGACCAGTTCAATCAGTCCTAGGGCCAGTTGTTCAGGTCATGAGAATTTCCAAATCTAAGCTTGTAAAAAAAAAAAAAAAAAAAAATAGGGTTTAGATGTTGATTGCAAGATTACAAAATCAATTGTGTCATTGCCTCAGAGTAGAAATGTGATAACGCTCAATGCTTTTAAAATTTCTCCCGTACAAGTGTTCTCTTGCGTGGCCCCTAAGTTTGCATGGAATGGAATTTTTAAGAACCTATTATCAAGTGAATCACACCGATGATCGTTAAAGAGTACGAGTGATGCAAGATTTAAGGATGGAGCTGTAGACAGGGGCAAATCGCTTTAATAGAGTGATATCTCGGATTTTATTGTTTCATTATGGGGATGTTATTTGATTACCATTTATATATTTCTACTTCTATTTCCGGGCCAGTATATATATTCAAAAGCCTAGAAATTCAATTGGGCATTTGTCAATTGCCGAAGTCGGCCTGTGAGATTTTTTCCTCTCCAATCACATCATATGGGAGTTCACTAGATGTGGGCTGCGGGAAAAAACGGAACTACTGATTCTTTCAATTTGTTTTATGTTAATTGGAAATTGAAAGGTCTCACGGCTCTATTCGGACACACACGCAGCTTTACCGCCGCTTGCATCGGCGGTAAACTGGCGTTTTCCAGGTTTCCTCCACTCTGAGAGGAGGAAAACTGGAAATTGCAGCTTTACCGCCGCTCTCGTCGGCGGTAAAGTGGACCTTCCAGTTTTCCTCCGCTCTGAGAGGAGGAAAACTTGCAATTGCAGCTTTACCGCCGCTCCCATCGGCGGTAAAGTCGGTTTTCCAGTTTTCCTCCGCTCTGAGAGGAGGAAAACTGGAAGATGCACTTATGCTGCGGGTACATGTCTCGGAAATCATTCAATCCGATTTTTTAATCCTCTTTTCCCTTCTTTTGCTTGCTGTTGGGCCATGGGCCGGGGCGTAGTTCCACAAAATGAAGGATGGACATGTGTGAATAACAATTGGGTGAAATGATTTCAAATCACGACAAAACCACAATAAGTCGAATGTCTCTCGTAATTGCCCTTCACTTTACTTAACAAGCGAAGTAAGCTAACCAGAACCGTTACCTTAAAAAACCAGAGATCCCGGTATCTACGATTGAGAATATAAGTGAGACCAGCAAAATCTTCATTTCAACATGACAACCAGAAAGAAAACATCCTACACTCGCAAGCAATCCCTACTAGTCGATACATCGCTGCTTTTCTGTGCATGTGAACAACTATGGGGTGTTCTGCAGCGGTCCAAAGCTGTTATCGTGCTTGGCTTGACCAGTTCCATCAGTCCTAGGGCCTGTTGTTCAGGTCCTGAGAATTTCCAAATCTAAGCTTGTAAAAATAAAAAAAAAAAAAATTGGGTTTAGATGTTGATTGCAAGATTACAAAATCAATTGTGTCATTGCCTCAGAGTAGAAATGTGATAACGCACAATGCTTTTAAAATTTCTCCCGTACAAGTGTTCTCTTGCGTGGCCCCTAAGTTTGCATGGAATGGAATTTTTAAGAACCTATTATCAAGTGAATCACACCGATGATCGTTAAAGAGTACGAGTGATGCAAGATTTAAGGATGGAGCTGTAGACAGGGGCAAATCGCTTTAATAGAGTGATATCTCGGATTTTATTGTTTTATTATGGGGATGTTATTTGATTACCATTTATATATTTCTACTTCTATTTCCGGGCCAGTATATATATTCAAAAGCCTAGAAATTCAATTGGGCATTTGTCAATTGCCGAAGTCGGCCTGTGAGATTTTTTCCTCTCCATTCACATCATATGGGAGTTCACTAGATGTGGGCTGCGGGAAAAAACGGAACTACTGATTCTTTCAATTTGTTTTATGTTAATTGGAAATTGAAAGGTCTCACGGCTCTATTCGGACACACACGCAGCTTTACCGCCGCTTGCATCGGCGGTAAACTGGCGTTTTCCAGCTTTCCTCCACTATGAGAGGAGGAAAATTGGAAATTGCAGCTTTACCGCCGCTCTCGTCGGCGGTAAAGTGGACCTTCCAGTTTTCCTCCGCTCTGAGAGGAGGTAAACTGGCAATTGCAGCTTTACCGCCGCTCCCATCGGCGGTAAAGTCGGTTTTCCAGTTTTCCTCCGCTCTGAGAGGAGGAAAACTGGAAATTGCACTTATGCTGCGGGTACTTGTCTCGGAAATCATTCAATCCGATTTTTTAATCCTCTTTTCCCTTCTTTTGCTTGTTGTTGGGCCATGGGCCGGGGCGTAGTTCCACAAAATGAAGGATGGACATGTGTGAATAACAATTGGGTGAAATAATTTCAAATCACGACAAAACCACAATAAATCGAATGTCTCTCGTAATTGCCCTTCACTTTACTTAACAAGCGAAGTAAGCTAACCAGAACCGTTACCTTAAAAAACCAGAGATCCCGGTATCTACAATTGAGAATATAAGTGAGACCGGCAAAATCTTCATTTCAACATGACAACCAGAAAGAAAACATCCTACACTCGCAAGCATTCCCTAGTTGTCGATACATCGCTGCTTTTCTGTGCATGTGAACAACTATGGGGTGTTCTGCTGCGGTCCAAAGCTGTTATCGAGCTTGGCTTGACCAGTTCCATCAGTCCTAGGGCCAGTTGTTCAGGTCCTGAGAATTTCCAAATCTAAGCTTGTAAAAAAAAAAAAAAAAAAAAATAGGGTTTAGATGTTGATTGCAAGATTACAAAATCAATTGTGTCATTGCCTCAGAGTAGAAATGTGATAACGCTCAATGCTTTTAAAATTTCTCCCGTACAAGTGTTCTCTTGCGTGGCCCCTAAGTTTACATGGAATGGAATTTTTAAGAACCTATTATCAACTGAATCACACCGATGATCGTTAAAGAGTACGAGTGATGCAAGATTTAAGGATGGAGCTGTAGACAGGGGCAAATCGCTTTAATAGAGTGATATCTCGGATTTTATTGTTTCATTATGGGGATGTTATTTGATGACCATTTATATATTTCTACTTCTATTTCCGGGCCGGTATATATATTCAAAAGCCTAGAAATTCAATTGGGCATTTGTCAATTGCCGAATTCGGCCTGTGAGATTTTTTCCTCTCCATTCACATCATATGGGAGTTCACTAGATGTGGGCTGCGGGAAAAAACGGAACTACTGATTCTTTCAATTTGTTTTATGTTAATTGGAAATTGAAAGGTCTCACGGCTCTATTCGGACACACACGCAGCTTTACCGCCGCTTGCATTGGCGGTAAACTGGCGTTTTCCAGCTTTCCT
Source organism: Persea americana (assembly GCA_029852735.1). Taxonomy (NCBI): domain Eukaryota; kingdom Viridiplantae; phylum Streptophyta; class Magnoliopsida; order Laurales; family Lauraceae; genus Persea; species Persea americana. The sequence continues at coordinate 8,652,117 of CM056812.1, forward strand.
CCACTCTGAGAGGAGGAAAACTGGAAATTGCAGCTTTACCGCCGCTCTCGTCGGCGGTAAAGTGGACCTTCCAGTTTTCCTCCGCTCTGAGAGGAGGAAAACTGGCAATTGCAGCTTTACCGCCGCTCCCATCGGCGGTAAAGTCGGTTTTCCAGTTTTCCTCCGCTCTGAGAGGAGGAAAACTGGAAATTGCACTTATGCTGCGGGTACATGTCTCGGAAATCATTCAATCCGATTTTTTAATCCTCTTTTCCCTTCTTTTGCTTGCTGTTGGGCCATGGGCCGGGGCGTAGTTCCACAAAATGAAGGATGGACATGTGTGAATAACAATTGGGTGAAATAATTTCAAATCACGACAAAACCACAATAAGTCGAATGTCTCTCGTAATTGCCCTTCACTTTACTTAACAAGCGAAGTAAGCTAACCAGAACCGTTACCTTAAAAAACCAGAGATCCCGGTATCTACGATTGAGAATATAAGTGAGACCGGCAAAATCTTCATTTCAACATGACAACCAGAAAGAAAACATCCTACACTCGCAAGCATTCCCTAGTAGTCGATACATCGCTGCTTTTCTGTGCATGTGAACAACTATGGGGTGTTCTGCAGCGGTCCAAAGCTGTTATCGTGCTTGGCTTGACCAGTTCCATCAGTCCTAGGGCCTGTTGTTCAGGTCCTGAGAATTTCCAAATCTAAGCTTGTAAAAAAAAAAAAAAAAAAAATTGGGTTTAGATGTTGATTGCAAGATTACAAAATCAATTGTGTCATTGCCTCAGAGTAGAAATGTGATAACGCTCAATGCTTTTAAAATTTCTCCCGTACAAGTGTTCTCTTGCGTGGCCCCTAAGTTTGCATGGAATGGAATTTTTAAGAACCTATTATCAAGTGAATCACACCGATGATCGTTAAAGAGTACGAGTGATGCAAGATTTAAGGATGGAGCTGTAGACAGGGGCAAATCGCTTTAATAGAGTGATATCTCGGATTTTATTGTTTCATTATGGGGATGTTATTTGATTACCATTTATATATTTCTACTTCTATTTCCGGGCCAGTATATATATTCAAAAGCCTAGAAATTCAATTGGGCATTTGTCAATTGCCGAAGTCGGCCTGTGAGATTTTTTCCTCTCCATTCACATCATATGGGAGTTCACTAGATGTGGGCTGCGGGAAAAAACGGAACTACTGATTCTTTCAATTTGTTTTATGTTAATTGGAAATTGAAAGGTCTCACGGCTCTATTCGGACACACACGCAGCTTTACCGCCGCTTGCATCGGCGGTAAACTGGCGTTTTCCAGCTTTCCTCCACTCTGAGAGGAGGAAAACTGGAAATTGCAGCTTTACCGCCGCTCTCGTCGGCGGTGAAGTGGACCTTCCAGTTTTCCTCCGCTCTGAGAGGAGGAAAACTGGCAATTGCAGCTTTACCGCCGCTCCCATTGGCGGTGAAGTCGGTTTTCCAGTTTTCCTCCGCTCTGAGAGGAGGAAAACTGGAAATTGCACTTATGCTGCGGGTACATGTCTCGGAAATCATTCAATCCGATTTTTTAATCCTCTTTTCCCTTCTTTTGCTTGTTGTTGGGCCATGGGCCGGGGCGTAGTTCCACAAAATGAAGGATGGACATGTGTGAATAACAATTGGGTGAAATAATTTCAAATCACGACAAAACCACAATAAGTCGAATGTCTCCCGTAATTGCCCTTCACATTACTTAACAAGCGAAGTAAGCTAACCAGAACCGTTACCTTAAAAAAACAGAGATCCCGGTATCTACGATTGAGAATATAAGTGAGACCTGCAAAATCTTCATTTCAACATGACAACCAGAAAGAAAACATCCTACACTCGCAAGCATTCCCTAGTAGTCGATACATCGCTGCTTTTCTGTGCATGTGAACAACTATGGGGTGTTCTGCTGCGGTCCAAAGCTGTTTTAGAGCTTGGCTTGACCAGTTCCATCAGTCCTAGGGCCTGTTGTTCAGGTCCTGAGAATTTCCAAATCTAAGCTTGCAAAAAAAAAAAAAAAAAAAAAAAAATAGGGTTTAGATGTTGATTGCAAGATTACAAAATCAATTGTGTCATTGCCTCAGAGTAGAAATGTGATAACGCTCAATGCTTTTAAAATTTCTCCCATACAAGTGTTCTCTTGCGTGGCCCCTAAGTTTGCATGGAATGGAATTTTTAAGAACCTATTATCAAGTGAATCACACCGATGATCGTTAAAGAGTACGAGTGATGCAAGATTTAAGGATGGAGCTGTAGACAGGGGCAAATCGCTTTAATAGAGTGATATCTCGGATTTTAATATTTCATTATGGGGATGTTATTTGATTACCATTTATATATTTCTACTTCTATTTCCGGGCCAGTATATATATTCAAAAGCCTAGAAATTCAATTGGGCATTTGTCAATTGCCGAAGTCGGCCTGTGAGATTTTTTCCTCTCCATTCACATCATATGGGAGTTCACTAGATGTGGGCTGCGGGAAAAAACGGAACTACTGATTCTTTCAATTTGTTTTAAGTTTATTGGAAATTGAAAGGTCTCACGGCTCTATTCGGACACACACGCAGCTTTACCGCCACTTGCATCGGCGGTAAACTGGCGTTTTCCAGCTTTCCTCCACTCTGAGAGGAGGAAAACTGGAAAATTGCAGCTTTACCGCCGCTCTCGTCGGCGGTAAAGTGGACCTTCCAGTTTTCCTCCGCTCTGAGAGGAGGAAAACTGGCAATTGCAGCTTTACCGCCGCTCCCATCGGCGGTGAAGTCGGTTTTCCAGTTTTCCTCCGCTCTGAGAGGAGGAAAACTGGAAATTGCACTTATGCTGCGGGTACATGTCTCGGAAATCATTCAATCCGATTTTTTAATCCTCTTTTCCCTTCTTTTGCTTGCTGTTGGGCCATGGGCCGGGGCGTAGTTCCACAAAATGAAGGATGGACATGTGTGAATAACAATTGGGTGAAATAATTTCAAATCACGACAAAACCACAATAAGTCGAATGTCTCTCGTAATTGCCCTTCACTTTACTTAACAAGCGAAGTAAGCTAACCAGAACCGTTACCTTAAAAAACCAGAGATCCCGGTATCTACGATTGAGAATATAAGTGAGACCGGCAAAATCTTCATTTCAACATGACAACCAGAAAGAAAACATCCTACACTCGCAAGCATTCCCTAGTAGTCGATACATCGCTGCTTTTCTGTGCATGTGGACAACTATGGGGTGTTCTGCTGCGGTCCAAAGCAGTTATCGAGCTTGGCTTGACCAGTTCCATCAGTCCTAGGGCCTGTTGTTCAGCTCCTGAGAATTTCCAAATCTAAGCTTATAAAAAAAAAAAAATAGGGTTTAGATGTTGATTGCAAGATTACAAAATCAATTGTGTCATTGCCTCAGAGTAGAAATGTGATAACGCTCAAAGCTTTTAAAATTTCTCCCATACAAGTGTTCTCTTGCGTGGCCCCTAAGTTTGCATGGAATGGAATTTTTAAGAACCTATTATCAAGTGAATCACACCGATGATCGTTAAAGAGTACGAGTGATGCAAGATTTAAGGATGGAGCTGTAGACAGGGGCAAATCGCTTTAATAGAGTGATATCTCGGATTTTATTGTTTCATTATGGGGATGTTATTTGATTACCATTTATATATTTCTACTTCTATTTCCGGGCCAGTATATATATTCAAAAGCCTAGAAATTCAATTGGGCATTTGTCAATTGCCGAAGTCGGCCTGTGAGATTTTTTCCTCTCCATTCACATCATATGGGAGTTCACTAGATGTGGGCTGCGGGAAAAAACGGAACTACTGATTCTTTCAATTTGTTTTATGTTAATTGGAAATTGAAAGGTCTCACGGCTCTATTCGGACACACACGCAGCTTTACCGCCGCTTGCATCGGCGGTAAACTGGCGTTTTCCAGCTTTCCTCCACTCTGAGAGGAGGAAAACTGGAAATTGCACTTATGCTGCGGGTACATGTGTCGGAAATCTTTCAATCCGATTTTTTAATCCTCTTTTCCCTTCTTTTGCTTGTTGTTGGGCCATGGATCGGGGCGTAGTTCCACAAAATGAAGGATGGACATGTGTGAATAACAATTGGGTGAAATCTCAAATCACAACAAAACCACAATAAATCGAATGTCTCTCGTAATTGCCCTTCACTTTACTTAACAAGCGAAGTAAGCTAACCAGAACCGTTACCTTAAAAAACCAGAGATCCCGGTATCTACGATTGAGAATATAAGTGAGACCAGCAAAATCTTCATTTCAACATGACAACCAGAAAGAAAACATCCTATACTCGCAAGCATTCCCTAGTAGTCGATACATCGCTGCTTTTCTGTACATGTGGACAACTATGGGGTGTTCTGCTGCGGTCCAAAGCTGTTATCGAGCTTGGCTTGACCAGTTCCATCAGTCCTTGGGCCTGTTGTTCAGGTCCTGAGAATTTCCAAATCTAAGCTTGTAAAAAAAAAAAAAAATAGGGTTTAGATGTTGATTGCAAGATTACAAAATCAATTGTGTCATTGCCTCAGAGTAGAAATGTGATAACGCTCAATGCTTTTAAAATTTCTCCCATACAAGTGTTCTCTTGCGTGGCCCCTAAGTTTGCATGGAATGGAATTTTTAAGAACCTATTATCAACTGAATCACACCGATGATCGTTAAAGAGTACGAGTGATGCTAGATTTAAGGATGGAGCTGTAGACAGGGGCAAATCGCTTTAATAGAGTGATATCTCGGATTTTATTGTTTCATTATGGGGATGTTATTTGATGACCATTTATATATTTCTACTTCTATTTCCGGGCCAGTATATATATTCAAAAGCCTAGAAATTCAATTGGGCATTTGTCAATTGCCGAAGTCGGCCTGTGAGATTTTTTCCTCTCCATTCACATCATATGGGAGTTCCCTAGATGTGGGCTGCGGGAAAAAACGGAACTACTCATTCTTTCAATTTGTTTTATGTTAATTGGAAATTGAAAGGTCTTGCGGCTCTATTCGGACACACACGCAGCTTTACTGCCGCTTCCATCGGCGGTAAACTGGCATTTTCCGGTTTTCCTCCACTCTGAGAGGAGGAAAACTGGAAATTGCAGCTTTACCGCTGCTCTCGTCGGCGGTGAAGTGGACCTTCTAGTTTTCCTCCGCTCTGAGAGGAGGAAAACTGGCAATTGCAGCTTTTCCGCCGCTCCCAACGGCGGTAAAGTCGGTTTTCCAGTTTTCCTCCGCTCTGAGAGGAGGAAAAAAGGAAATTGCACTTACGCTGCGGGTACATGTGTCGGAAATCTTTCAATCCGTTTTTTTAATCCTCTTTTCCCTTCTTTTGCTTGTTGTTGGGCCATGGGCCGGGGCGTAGTTCCACAAAATGAAGGATGGACATGTGTGAATAACAATTGGGTGAAATAATTTCAAATCACAACAAAACCACAATAAATCGAATGTCTCTCGTAATTGCCCTTCACTTTACTTAACAAGCGAAGTAAGCTAACCAGAACCGTTACCTTAAAAAACCAGAGATCCCGGTATCAACGATTGAGAATATAAGTGAGACAAGCAAAATCTTCATTTCAACATGACAACCAGAAAGAAAACATCCTATACTCGCAAGCATTCCCTAGTAGTCGATACATCGCTGCTTTTCTGTGCATGTGGATAACTATGGGGTGTTCTGCTGCGGTCCAAAGCTGTTATCGAGCTTGGCTTGACCAGTTCCATCAGTCCTAGGGCCTGTTGTTCAGGTCCTGAGAATTTCCAAATCTAAGCTTGTAAAAAAAAAAAAAAAATAGGGTTTAGATGTTGATTGCAAGATTACAAAATCAATTGTGTCATTGCCTCAGAGTAGAAATGTGATAACGCTCAATGCTTTTAAAATTTCTCCCATACAGGTGTTCTCTTGCGTGGCCCCTAAGTTTGCATGGAATGGAATTTTTAAGAACCTATTATAAACTGAATCACACCGATGATCGTTAAAGAGTACGAGTGATGCTAGATTTAAGGATGGAGCTGTAGACAGGGGCAAATCGCTTTAATAGAGTGATATCTCGGATTTTATTGTTTCATTATGGGGATGTTATTTGATGACCATTTATATATTTCTACTTCTATTTCCGGGCCAGTATATATATTCAAAAGCCTAGAAATTCAATTGGGCATTTGTCAATTGCCGAAGTCGGCCTGTGAGATTTTTTCCTCTCCATTCACATCATATGGGAGTTCACTAGATGTGGGCTGCGGGAAAAAACGGAACTACTCATTCTTTCAATTTGTTTTATGTTAATTGGAAATTGAAAGGTCTTGCGGCTCTATTCGGACACACACGCAGCTTTACTGCCGCTTCCATCCGCGGTAAACTGGCATTTTCCGGTTTTCCTCCACTCTGAGAGGAGGAAAACTGGAAATTGCAGCTTTACCGCGGCTCTCGTCGGCGGTGAAGTGGACCTTCCAGTTTTCCTCCGCTCTGAGAGGAGGAAAACTGGCAATTACAGCTTTACCGCCGCTCCCAACGGCGGTAAAGTCGGTTTTCCAGTTTTCCTCCGCTCTGAGAGGAGGAAAACAGGAAATTGCACTTACGCTGCGGGTACATGTGTCGGAAATCTTTCAATCCGATTTTTTAATCCTCTTTTCCCTTCTTTTGCTTGTTGTTGGGCCATGGGCCGGGGCGTAGTTCCACAAAATGAAGGATGGACATGTGTGAATAACAATTGGGTGAAATAATTTCAAATCACAACAAAACCACAATAAATCGAATGTCTCTCGTAATTGCCCTTCACTTTACTTAACAAGCGAAGTAAGCTAACCAGAACCGTTACCTTAAAAAACCAGAGATCCCGGTATCTACGATTGAGAATATAAGTGAGACCAGCAAAATCTTCATTTCAACATGACAACCAGAAAGAAAACATCCTATACTCGCAAGCATTCCCCAGTAGTCGATACATCGCTGCTTTTCTGTGCATGTGGACAACTATGGGGTGTTCTGCTGCGGTCCAAAGCTGTTATCGAGCTTGGCTTGACCAGTTCCATCAGTCCTAGGGCCTGTTGTTCAGGTCCTGAGAATTTCCAAATCTATGCTTGTTAAAAAAAAAAAAAAAATAGGGTTTAGATGTTGATTGCAAGATTACAAAATCAATTGTGTCATTGCCTCAGAGTAGAAATGTGATAACGCTCAATGCTTTTAAAATTTCTCCCATACAAGTGTTCTCTTGCGTGGCCCCTAAGTTTGCATGGAATGGAATTTTTAAGAACCTATTATCAACTGAATCACACCGATGATCGCTAAAGAGTACGAGTGATGCTAGATTTAAGGATGGAGTTGTAGACAGGGGCAAATCGCTTTAATAGAGTGATATCTCGGATTTTATTGTTTCATTATGGGGATGTTATTTGATGACCATTTATATATTTCTACTTCTATTTCCGGGCCAGTATATATATTCAAAAGCCTAGAAATTCAATTGGGCATTTGTCAATTGCCGAAGTCAGCCTGTGAGATTTTTTCCTCTCCATTCACATCATATGGGAGTTCACTGGATGTGGGCTGCGGGAAAAAACGGAACTACTCATTCTTTCAATTTGTTTTATGTTAATTGGAAATTGAAAGGTCTTGCGGCTCTATTCGGACACACACGCAGCTTTACTGCCGCTTCCATCGGCGGTAAACTGGCATTTTCCGGTTTTCCTCCACTCTGAGAGGAGGAAAATTGGAAATTGCAGCTTTACCGCCGCTCTCGTCGGCGGTGAAGTGGACCTTCCAGTTTTCCTCCACTCTGAGAGGAGGAAAACTGGCAATTGCAGCTTTACCGCCGCTCCCAACAGCGGTAAAGTCGGTTTTCCAGTTTTCCTCCGCTCTGAGAGGAGGAAAACAGGAAATTGCACTTACGCAGCGGGTACATGTGTCGGAAATCTTTCAACCCGATTTTTTAATCCTCTTTTCCCTTCTTTTGCTTGTTGTTGGGCCATGGGCCGGGGCGTAGTTCCACAAAATGAAGGATGGACATGTGTGAATAACAATTGGGTGAAATAATTTCAAATCACAACAAAATCACAATAAATCGAATGTCTCTCGTAATTGCCCTTCACTTTACTTAACAAGCGAAGTAAGCTAACCAGAACCGTTACCTTAAAAAACCAGAGATCCCGGTATCTACGATTGAGAATATAAGTGAGACCAGCAAAATCTTCATTTCAACACGACAACCAGAAAGAAAACATCCTATACTCGCAAGCATTCCCTAGTAGTCGATACATCGCTGCTTTTCTGTGCATGTGGACAACTATGGGGTGTTCTGCTGCGGTCCAAAGCTGTTATCGAGCTTGGCTTGACCAGTTCCATCAGTCCTAGGGCCTGTTGTTCAGGTCCTGAGAATTTCCAAATCTAAGCTTGTAAAAAAAAAAAAAAAAAATAGGGTTTAGATGTTGATTGCAAGATTACAAAATCAATTGTGTCATTGCCTCAGAGTAGAAATGTGATAACGCTCAATGCTTTTAAAATTTCTCCCATACAAGTGTTCTCTTGCGTGGCCCCTAAGTTTGCATGGAATGGAATTTTTAAGAACCTATTATCAACTGAATCACACCGATGATCGCTAAAGAGTACGAGTGATGCTAGATTTAAGGATGGAGCTGTAGACAGGGGCAAATCGCTTTAATAGAGTGATATCTCGGATTTTATTGTTTCATTATGGGGATGTTATTTGATGACCATTTATATATTTCTACTTCTATTTCCGGGCCAGTATATATATTCAAAAGCCTAGAAATTCAATTGGGCAGTTGTCAATTGCCGAAGTCGGCCTGTGAGATTTTTTCCTCTCCATTCACATCATATGGGAGTTCACTAGATGTGGGCTGCGGGAAAAAACGGAACTACTCATTCTTTCAATTTGTTTTATGTTAATTGGAAATTTAAAGGTCTTGCGGCTCTATTCGGACACACACGCAGCTTTACTGCCGCTTCCATCGGCAGTAAACTGGCATTTTCCGGTTTTCCTCCACTCTGAGAGGAGGAAAACTGGAAATTGCAGCTTTACCGCCGCTCTCGTCGGCGGTGAAGTGGACCTTCCAGTTTTCCTCCGCTCTGAGAGGAGGAAAACTGGCAATTGCAGCTTTACCGCCGCTCCCAACGGCGGTAAAGTCGGTTTTCCAGTTTTCCTCCGCTCTGAGAGGAGGAAAACAGGAAATTGCACTTACGCTGCGGGTACATGTGTCGGAAATCTTTCAATCCGATTTTTTAATCCTCTTTTCCCTTCTTTTGCTTGTTGTTGGGCCATGGGCCGGGGCGTAGTTCCACAAAATGAAGGATGGACATGTGTGAATAACAATTGGGTGAAATAATTTCAAATCACAACAAAATCACAATAAATCGAATGTCTCTCGTAATTGCCCTTCACTTTACTTAACAAGCGAAGTAAGCTAACCAGAACCGTTACCTTAAAAAACCAGAGATCCCGGTATCTACGATTGAGAATATAAGTGAGACCAGCAAAATCTTCATTTCAACATGACAACCAGAAAGAAAACATCCTATACTCGCAAGCATTCCCTAGTAGTCGATACATCGCTGCTTTTCTGTGCATGTGGACAACTATGGGGTGTTCTGCTGCGGTCCAAAGCTGTTATCGAGCTTGGCTTGACCAGTTCCATCAGTCCTAGGGCCTGTTGTTCAGGTCCTGAGAATTTCCAAATCTAAGCTTGTAAAAAAAAAAAAAAAAAATAGGGTTTAGATGTTGATTGCAAGATTACAAAATCAATTGTGTCATTGCCTCAGAGTAGAAATGTGATAACGCTCAATGCTTTTAAAATTTCTCCCATACAAGTGTTCTCTTGCGTGGCCCCTAAGTTTGCATGGAATGGAATTTTTAAGAACCTATTATCAACTGAATCACACCGATGATCGCTAAAGAGTACGAGTGATGCTAGATTTAAGGATGGAGCTGTAGACAGGGGCAAATCGCTTTAATAGAGTGATATCTCGGATTTTATTGTTTCATTATGGGGATGTTATTTGATGACCATTTATATATTTCTACTTCTATTTCCGGGCCAGTATATATATTCAAAAGCCTAAAAATTCAATTGGGCATTTGTCAATTGCCGAAGTCAGCCTGTGAGATTTTTTCCTCTCCATTCACATCATATGGGAGTTCACTGGATGTGGGCTGCGGGAAAAAACGGAACTACTCATTCTTTCAATTTGTTTTATGTTAATTGGAAATTGAAAGGTCTTGCGGCTCTATTCGGACACACACGCAGCTTTACTGCCGCTTCCATCGGCGGTAAACTGGCATTTTCCGGTTTTCCTCCACTCTGAGAGGAGGAAAACAGGAAATTGCAGCTTTACCGCCGCTCTCGTCGGCGGTGAAGTGGACCTTCCAGTTTTCCTCCACTCTGAGAGGAGGAAAACTGGCAATTGCAGCTTTACCGCCGCTCCCAACGGCGGTAAAGTCGGTTTTCCAGTTTTCCTCCGCTCTGAGAGGAGGAAAACAGGAAATTGCACTTACGCTGCGGGTACATGTGTCGGAAATCTTTCAATCCGATTTTTTAATCCTCTTTTCCCTTCTTTTGCTTGTTGTTGGGCCATGGGCCGGGGCGTAGTTCCACAAAATGAAGGATGGACATGTGTGAATAACAATTGGGTGAAATAATTTCAAATCACAACAAAACCACAATAAATCGAATGTCTCTCGTAATTGCCCTTCACTTTACTTAACAAGCGAAGTAAGCTAACCAGAACCGTTACCTTAAAAAACCAGAGATCCCGGTATCTACGATTGAGAATATAAGTGAGACAAGCAAAATCTTCATTTCAACATGACAACCAGAAAGAAAACATCCTATACTCGCAAGCATTCCCTAGTAGTCGATACATCGCTGCTTTTCTGTGCATGTGGACAACTATGGGGTGTTCTGCTGCGGTCCAAAGCTGTTATCGAGCTTGGCTTGACCAGTTCCATCAGTCCTAGGGCCTGTTGTTCAGGTCCTGAGAATTTCCAAATCTAAGCTTGTAAAAAAAAAAAAAAAATAGGGTTTAGATGTTGATTGCAAGATTACAAAATCAATTGTGTCATTGCCTCAGAGTAGAAATGTGATAACGCTCAATGCTTTTAAAATTTCTCCCATACAAGTGTTCTCTTGCGTGGCCCCTAAGTTTGCATGGAATGGAATTTTTAAGAACCTATTATCAACTGAATCACACCGATGATCGCTAAAGAGTACGAGTTATGCTAGATTTAAGGATGGAGCTGTAGACAGGGGCAAATCGCTTTAATAGAGTGATATCTCGGATTTTATTGTTTCATTATGGGGATGTTATTTGATGACCATTTATATATTTCTACTTCTATTTCCGGGCCAGTATATATATTCAAAAGCCTAGAAATTCAATTGGGCAGTTGTCAATTGCCGAAGTCGGCCTGTGAGATTTTTTCCTCTCCATTCACATCATATGGGAGTTCACTAGATGTGGGCTGCGGGAAAAAACGGAACTACTCATTCTTTCAATTTGTTTTATGTTAATTGGAAATTTAAAGGTCTTGCGGCTCTATTCGGACACACACGCAGCTTTACTGCCGCTTCCATCGGCAGTAAACTGGCATTTTCCGGTTTTCCTCCACTCTGAGAGGAGGAAAACTAGAAATTGCAGCTTTACCGCCGCTCTCGTCGGCGGTGAAGTGGACCTTCCAGTTTTCCTCCGCTCTGAGAGGAGGAAAACTGGCAATTGCAGCTTTACCGCCGCTCCCAACGGCGGTAAAGTCGGTTTTCCAGTTTTCCTCCGCTCTGAGAGGAGGAAAACAGGAAATTGCACTTACGCTGCGGGTACATGTGTCGGAAATCTTTCAATCCGATTTTTTAATCCTCTTTTCCCTTCTTTTGCTTGTTGTTGGGCCATGGGCCGGGGCGTAGTTCCACAAAATGAAGGATGGACATGTGTGAATAACAATTGGGTGAAATAATTTCAAATCACAACAAAATCACAATAAATCGAATGTCTCTCGTAATTGCCCTTCACTTTACTTAACAAGCGAAGTAAGCTAACCAGAACCGTTACCTTAAAAAACCAGAGATCCCGGTATCTACGATTGAGAATATAAGTGAGACCAGCAAAATCTTCATTTCAACATGACAACCAGAAAGAAAACATCCTATACTCGCAAGCATTCCCTAGTAGTCGATACATCGCTGCTTTTCTGTGCATGTGGACAACTATGGGGTGTTCTGCTGCGGTCCAAAGCTGTTATCGAGCTTGGCTTGACCAGTTCCATCAGTCCTAGGGCCTGTTGTTCAGGTCCTGAGAATTTCCAAATCTAAGCTTGTAAAAAAAAAAAAAAAAAATAGGGTTTAGATGTTGATTGCAAGATTACAAAATCAATTGTGTCATTGCCTCAGAGTAGAAATGTGATAACGCTCAATGCTTTTAGAATTTCTCCCATACAAGTGTTCTCTTGCGTGGCCCCTAAGTTTGCATGGAATGGAATTTTTAAGAACCTATTATCAACTGAATCACACCGATGATCGCTAAAGAGTACGAGTGATGCTAGATTTAAGGATGGAGCTGTAGACAGGGGCAAATCGCTTTAATAGAGTGATATCTCGGATTTTATTGTTTCATTATGGGGATGTTATTTGATGACCATTTATATATTTCTACTTCTATTTCCGGGCCAGTATATATATTCAAAAGCCTAAAAATTCAATTGGGCATTTGTCAATTGCCGAAGTCAGCCTGTGAGATTTTTTCCTCTCCATTCACATCATATGGGAGTTCACTGGATGTGGGCTGCGGGAAAAAACGGAACTACTCATTCTTTCAATTTGTTTTATGTTAATTGGAAATTGAAAGGTCTTGCGGCTCTATTCGGACACACACGCAGCTTTACTGCCGCTTCCATCGGCGGTAAACTGGCATTTTCCGGTTTTCCTCCACTCTGAGAGGAGGAAAACAGGAAATTGCAGCTTTACCGCCGCTCTCGTCGGCGGTGAAGTGGACCTTCCAGTTTTCCTCCACTCTGAGAGGAGGAAAACTGGCAATTGCAGCTTTACCGCCGCTCCCAACGGCGGTAAAGTCGGTTTTCCAGTTTTCCTCCGCTCTGAGAGGAGGAAAACAGGAAATTGCACTTACGCTGCGGGTACATGTGTCGGAAATCTTTCAATCCGATTTTTTAATCCTCTTTTCCCTTCTTTTGCTTGTTGTTGGGCCATGGGCCGGGGCGTAGTTCCACAAAATGAAGGATGGACATGTGTGAATAACAATTGGGTGAAATAATTTCAAATCACAACAAAACCACAATAAATCGAATGTCTCTCGTAATTGCCCTTCACTTTACTTAACAAGCGAAGTAAGCTAACCAGAACCGTTACCTTAAAAAACCAGAGATCCCGGTATCTACGATTGAGAATATAAGTGAGACAAGCAAAATCTTCATTTCAACATGACAACCAGAAAGAAAACATCCTATACTCGCAAGCATTCCCTAGTAGTCGATACATCGCTGCTTTTCTGTGCATGTGGACAACTATGGGGTGTTCTGCTGCGGTCCAAAGCTGTTATCGAGCTTGGCTTGACCAGTTCCATCAGTCCTAGGGCCTGTTGTTCAGGTCCTGAGAATTTCCAAATCTAAGCTTGTAAAAAAAAAAAAAAAATAGGGTTTAGATGTTGATTGCAAGATTACAAAATCAATTGTGTCATTGCCTCAGAGTAGAAATGTGATAACGCTCAATGCTTTTAAAATTTCTCCCATACAAGTGTTCTCTTGCGTGGCCCCTAAGTTTGCATGGAATGGAATTTTTAAGAACCTATTATCAACTGAATCACACCGATGATCGTTAAAGAGTACGAGTGATGCTAGATTTAAGGATGGAGCTGTAGACAGGGGCAAATCGCTTTAATAGAGTGATATCTCGGATTTTATTGTTTCATTATGGGGATGTTATTTGATGACCATTTATATATTTCTACTTCTATTTCCGGGCCAGTATATATATTCAAAAGCCTAGAAATTCAATTGGGCATTTGTCAATTGCCGAAGTCGGCCTGTGAGATTTTTTCCTCTCCATTCACATCATATGGGAGTTCACTAGATGTGGGCTGCGGGAAAAAACGGAACTACTCATTCTTTCAATTTGTTTTATGTTAATTGGAAATTGAAAGGTCTTGCGGCTCTATTCGGACACACACGCAGCTTTACTGCCGCTTCCATCGGCGGTAAACTGGCATTTTCCGGTTTTCCTCCACTCTGAGAGGAGGAAAACTGGAAATTGCAGCTTTACCGCCGCTCTCGTCGGCGGTGAAGTGGACCTTCCAGTTTTCCTCCGCTCTGAGAGGAGGAAAACTGGCAATTGCAGCTTTACCGCCGCTCCCAACGGCGGTAAAGTCGGTTTTCCAGTTTTCCTCCGCTCTGAGAGGAGGAAAACAGGAAATTGCACTTACGCTGCGGGTACATGTGTCGGAAATCTTTCAATCCGATTTTTTAATCCTCTTTTCCCTTCTTTTGCTTGTTGTTGGGCCATGGGCCGGGGCGTAGTTCCACAAAATGAAGGATGGACATGTGTGAATAACAATTGGGTGAAATAATTTCAAATCACAACAAAATCACAATAAATCGAATGTCTCTCGTAATTGCCCTTCACTTTACTTAACAAGCGAAGTAAGCTAACCAGAACCGTTACCTTAAAAAACCAGAGATCCCGGTATCTACGATTGAGAATATAAGTGAGACCAGCAAAATCTTCATTTCAACATGACAACCAGAAAGAAAACATCCTATACTCGCAAGCATTCCCTAGTAGTCGATACATCGCTGCTTTTCTGTGCATGTGGACAACTATGGGGTGTTCTGCTGCGGTCCAAAGCTGTTATCGAGCTTGGCTTGACCAGTTCCATCAGTCCTAGGGCCTGTTGTTCAGGTCCTGAGAATTTCCAAATCTAAGCTTGTAAAAAAAAAAAAAAAAAATAGGGTTTAGATGTTGATTGCAAGATTACAAAATCAATTGTGTCATTGCCTCAGAGTAGAAATGTGATAACGCTCAATGCTTTTAGAATTTCTCCCATACAAGTGTTCTCTTGCGTGGCCCCTAAGTTTGCATGGAATGGAATTTTTAAGAACCTATTATCAACTGAATCACACCGATGATCGCTAAAGAGTACGAGTGATGCTAGATTTAAGGATGGAGCTGTAGACAGGGGCAAATCGCTTTAATAGAGTGATATCTCGGATTTTATTGTTTCATTATGGGGATGTTATTTGATGACCATTTATATATTTCTACTTCTATTTCCGGGCCAGTATATATATTCAAAAGCCTAAAAATTCAATTGGGCATTTGTCAATTGCCGAAGTCAGCCTGTGAGATTTTTTCCTCTCCATTCACATCATATGGGAGTTCACTGGATGTGGGCTGCGGGAAAAAACGGAACTACTCATTCTTTCAATTTGTTTTATGTTAATTGGAAATTGAAAGGTCTTGCGGCTCTATTCGGACACACACGCAGCTTTACTGCCGCTTCCATCGGCGGTAAACTGGCATTTTCCGGTTTTCCTCCACTCTGAGAGGAGGAAAACAGGAAATTGCAGCTTTACCGCCGCTCTCGTCGGCGGTGAAGTGGACCTTCCAGTTTTCCTCCACTCTGAGAGGAGGAAAACTGGCAATTGCAGCTTTACCGCCGCTCCCAACGGCGGTAAAGTCGGTTTTCCAGTTTTCCTCCGCTCTGAGAGGAGGAAAACAGGAAATTGCACTTACGCTGCGGGTACATGTGTCGGAAATCTTTCAATCTGATTTTTTAATCCTCTTTTCCCTTCTTTTGCTTGTTGTTGGGCCATGGGCCGGGGCGTAGTTCCACAAAATGAAGGATGGACATGTGTGAATAACAATTGGGTGAAATAATTTCAAATCACAACAAAACCACAATAAATCGAATGTCTCTCGTAATTGCCCTTCACTTTACTTAACAAGCGAAGTAAGCTAACCAGAACCGTTACCTTAAAAAACCAGAGATCCCGGTATCTACGATTGAGAATATAAGTGAGACCAGCAAAATCTTCATTTCAACATGACAACCAGAAAGAAAACATCCTATACTCGGAAGCATTCCCTAGTAGTCGATACATCGCTGCTTTTCTGTGCATGTGGACAACTATGGGGTGTTCTGCTGCGGTCCAAAGCTGTTATCGAGCTTGGCTTGACCAGTTCCATCAGTCCTAGGGCCTGTTGTTCAGGTCCTGAGAATTTCCAAATCTAAGCTTGTTAAAAAAAAAAAAAAAAATAGGGTTTAGTTGTTGATTGCAAGATTACAAAATCAATTGTGTCATTGCCTCAGAGTAGAAATGTGATAACGCTCAATGCTTTTAAAATTTCTCCCATACAAGTGTTCTCTTGCGTGGCCCCTAAGTTTGCATGGAATGGAATTTTTAAGAACCTATTATCAACTGAATCACACCGATGATCGCTAAAGAGTACGAGTGATGCTAGATTTAAGGATGGAGCTGTAGACAGGGGCAAATCGCTTTAATAGAGTGATATCTCGGATTTTATTGTTTCATTATGGGGATGTTATTTGATGACCATTTATATATTTCTACTTCTATTTCCGGGCCAGTATATATATTCAAAAGCCTAGAAATTCAATTGGGCATTTGTCAATTGCCGAAGTCAGCCTGTGAGATTTTTTCCTCTCCATTCACATCATATGGGAGTTCACTGGATGTGGGCTGCGGGAAAAAACGGAACTACTCATTCTTTCAATTTGTTTTATGTTAATTGGAAATTGAAAGGTCTTGCGGCTCTATTCGGACACACACGCAGCTTTACTGCCGCTTCCATCGGCGGTAAACTGGCATTTTCCGGTTTTCCTCCACTCTGAGAGGAGGAAAACTGGAAATTGCAGCTTTACCGCCGCTCTCGTCGGCGGTGAAGTGGACCTTCCAGTTTTCCTCCACTCTGAGAGGAGGAAAACTGGCAATTGCAGCTTTACCGCCGCTCCCAACGGCGGTAAAGTCGGTTTTCCAGTTTTCCTCCGCTCTGAGAGGAGGAAAACAGGAAATTGCACTTACGCTGCGGGTACATGTGTCGGAAATCTTTCAATCCGATTTTTTAATCCTCTTTTCCCTTCTTTTGCTTGTTGTTGGGCCATGGGCCGGGGCGTAGTTCCACAAAATGAAGGATGGACATGTGTGAATAACAATTGGGTGAAATAATTTCAAATCACAACAAAACCACAATAAATCGAATGTCTCTCGTAATTGCCCTTCACTTTACTTAACAAGCGAAGTAAGCTAACCAGAACCGTTACCTTAAAAAACCAGAGATCCCGGTATCTACGATTGAGAATATAAGTGAGACCAGCAAAATCTTCATTTCAACATGACAACCAGAAAGAAAACATCCTATACTCGCAAGCATTCCCTAGTAGTCGATACATCGCTGCTTTTCTGTGCATGTGGACAACTATGGGGTGTTCTGCTGCGGTCCAAAGCTGTTATCGAGCTTGGCTTGACCAGTTCCATCAGTCCTAGGGCCTGTTGTTCAGGTCCTGAGAATTTCCAAATCTAAGCTTGTAAAAAAAAAAAAAAAAAAAAATAGGGTTTAGATGTTGATTGCAAGATTACAAAATCAATTGTGTCATTGCCTCAGAGTAGAAATGTGATAACGCTCAATGCTTTTAAAATTTCTCCCATACAAGTGTTCTCTTGCGTGGCCCCTAAGTTTGCATGGAATGGAATTTTTAAGAACCTATTATCAACTGAATCACACCGATGATCGCTAAAGAGTACGAGTGATGCTAGATTTAAGGATGGAGCTGTAGACAGGGGCAAATCGCTTTAATAGAGTGATATCTCGGATTTTATTGTTTCATTATGGGGATGTTATTTGATGACCATTTATATATTTCTACTTCTATTTCCGGGCCAGTATATATATTCAAAAGCCTAGAAATTCAATTGGGCATTTGTCAATTGCCGAAGTCCGCCTGTGAGATTTTTTCCTCTCCATTCACATCATATGGGAGTTCACTGGATGTGGGCTGCGGGAAAAAACGGAACTACTCATTCTTTCAATTTGTTTTATGTTAATTGGAAATTGAAAGGTCTTGCGGCTCTATTCGGACACACACGCAGCTTTACTGCCGCTTCCATCGGCGGTAAACTGGCATTTTCCGGTTTTCCTCCACTCTGAGAGGAGGAAAACTGGAAATTACAGCTTTACCGCCGCTCTCGTCGGCGGTGAAGTGGACCTTCCAGTTTTCCTCCACTCTAAGAGGAGGAAAACTGGCAATTGCAGCTTTACCGCCGCTCCCAACGGCGGTAAAGTCGGTTTTCCAGTTTTCCTCCGCTCTGAGAGGAGGAAAACAGGAAATTGCACTTACGCTGCGGGTACATGTGTCGGAAATCTTTCAATCCGATTTTTTAATCCTCTTTTCCCTTCTTTTGCTTGTTGTTGGGCCATGGGCCGGGGCGTAGTTCCACAAAATGAAGGATGGACATGTGTGAATAACAATTGGGTGAAATAATTTCAAATCACAACAAAACCACAATAAATCGAATGTCTCTTGTAATTGCCCTTCACTTTACTTAACAAGCGAAGTAAGCTAACCAGAACCGTTACCTTAAAAAACCAGAGATCCCGGTATCTACGATTGAGAATATAAGTGAGACAAGCAAAATCTTCATTTCAACATGACAACCAGAAAGAAAACATCCTATACTCGCAAGCATTCCCTAGTAGTCGATACATCGCTGCTTTTCTGTGCATGTGGACAACTATGGGGTGTTCTGCTGCGGTCCACAGCTGTTATCGAGCTTGGCTTGACCAGTTCCATCAGTCCTAGGGCCTGTTGTTCAGGTCCTGAGAATTTCCAAATCTAAGCTTGTAAAAAAAAAAAAAAAAATTGGGTTTAGATGTTGATTGCAAGATTACAAAATCAATTGTGTCATTGCCTCAGAGTAGAAATGTGATAACGCTCAATGCTTTTAAAATTTCTCCCATACAAGTGTTCTCTTGCGTGGCCCCTAAGTTTGCATGGAATGGAATTTTTAAGAACCTATTATCAACTGAATCACACCGATGATCGTTAAAGAGTACGAGTGATGCTAGATTTAAGGATGGAGCTGTAGACAGGGGCAAATCGCTTTAATAGAGTGATATCTCGGATTTTATTGTTTCATTATGGGGATGTTATTTGATGACCATTTATATATTTCTACTTCTATTTCCGGGCCAGTATATATATTCAAAAGCCTAGAAATTCAATTGGGCATTTGTCAATTGCCGAAATCCGCCTGTGAGATTTTTTCCTCTCCATTCACATCATATGGGAGTTCACTGGATGTGGGCTGCGGGAAAAAACGGAACTACTCATTCTTTCAATTTGTTTTATGTTAATTGGAAATTGAAAGGTCTTGCGGCTCTATTCGGACACACACGCAGCTTTACTGCCGCTTCCATCGGCGGTAAACTGGCATTTTCCGGTTTTCCTCCACTCTGAGAGGAGGAAAACTGGAAATTGCAGCTTTACCGCCGCTCTCGTCGGCGGTGAAGTGGACCTTTCAGTTTTCCTCCACTCTGAGAGGAGGAAAACTGGAAATTGCAGCTTTACCGCCGCTCCCAACGGCGGTAAAGTCGGTTTTCCAGTTTTCCTCCGCTCTGAGAGGAGGAAAACAGGAAATTGCACTTACGCTGCGGGTACCTGTGTCCGAAATCTTTCAATCCGATTTTTTAATCCTCTTTTCCCTTCTTTTGCTTGTTGTTGGGCCATGGGCCGGGGCGTAGTTCCACAAAATGAAGGATGGACATGTGTGAATAACAATTGGGTAAAATAATTTCAAATCACAACAAAACCACAATAAATCGAATGTCTCTCGTAATTGCCCTTCACTTTACTTAACAAGCGAAGTAAGCTAACCAGAACCGTTACCTTAAAAAACCAGAGATCCCGGTATCTACGATTGAGAATATAAGTGAGAGAAGCAAAATCTTCATTTCAACATGACAACCAGAAAGAAAACATCCTATACTCGCAAGCATTCCCTAGTAGTCGATACATCGCTGCTTTTCTGTGCATGTGGACAACTATGGGGTGTTCTGCTGCGGTCCAAAGCTGTTATCGAGCTTGGCTTGACCAGTTCCATCAGTCCTAGGGCCTGTTGTTCAGGTCCTGAGAATTTCCAAATCTAAGCTTGTAAAAAAAAAAAAAAAAATAGGGTTTAGATGTTGATTGCAAGATTACAAAATCAATTGTGTCATTGCCTCAGAGTAGAAATGTGATAACGCTCAATGCTTTTAGAATTTCTCCCATACAAGTGTTCTCTTGCGTGGCCCCTAAGTTTGCATGGAATGGAATTTTTAAGAACCTATTATCAACTGAATCACACCGATGATCGTTAAAGAGTACGAGTGATGCTAGATTTAAGGATGGAGCTGTAGACAGGGGCAAATCGCTTTAATAGAGTGATATCTCGGATTTTATTGTTTCATTATGGGGATGTTATTTGATGACCATTTATATATTTCTACTTCTATTTCCGGGCCAGTATATATATTCAAAAGCCTAGAAATTCAATTGGGCATTTGTCAATTGCCAAAGTCGGCCTGTGAGATTTTTTCCTCTCCATTCACATCATATGGGAGCTCACTAGATGTGGGCTGCGGGAAAAAACGGAACTACTCATTCTTTCAATTTGTTTTATGTTAATTGGAAATTGAAAGGTCTTGCGGCTCTATTCGGACACACACGCAGCTTTACTGCCGCTTCCATCGGCGGTAAACTGGCATTTTCCGGTTTTCCTCCACTCTGAGAGGAGGAAAACTGGAAATTGCAGCTTTACCGCTGCTCTCGTCGGCGGTGAAGTGGACCTTCCAGTTTTCCTCCGCTCTGAGAGGAGGAAAACTGGCAATTGCAGCTTTACCGCCGCTCCCAACGGCGGTAAAGTCGGTTTTCCAGTTTTCCTCCGCTCGGAGAGGAGGAAAACAGGAAATTGCACTTACGCTGCGGGTACATGTGTCGGAAATCTTTCAATCCGATTTTTTAATCCTCTTTTCCCTTCTTTTGCTTGTTGTTGGGCCATGGGCCGGGGCGTAGTTCCACAAAATGAAGGATGGACATGTGTGAATAACAATTGGGTGAAATAATTTCAAATCACAACAAAACCACAATAAATCGAATGTCTCTCGTAATTGCCCTTCACTTTACTTAACAAGCGAAGTAAGCTAACCAGAACCGTTACCTTAAAAACCGGAGATCCCGGTATCTACGATTGAGAATATAAGTGAGACCAGCAAAATCTTCATTTCAACATGACAACCAGAAAGAAAACATCCTATACTCGCAAGCATTCCCTTGTAGTCGATACATCGCTGCTTTTCTGTGCATGTGGACAACTATGGGGTGTTCTGCTGCGGTCCAAAGCTGTTATCGAGCTTGGCTTGACCAGTTCCATCAGTCCTAGGGCCTGTTGTTCAGGTCCTGAGAATTTCCAAATCTAAGCTTGTAAAAAAAAAAAAAAAAAAAGGGTTTAGATGTTGATTGCAAGATTACAAAATACATTGTGTCATTGCCTCAGAGTAGAAATGTGATAACGCTCAATGCTTTTAGAATTTCTCCCATACAAGTGTTCTCTTGCGTGGCCCCTAAGTCTGCATGGAATGGAATTTTTAAGAACCTATTATGAACTGAATCACACCGATGATCGTTAAAGAGTACGAGTGATGCTAGATTTAAGGATGGAGCTGTAGACAGGGGCAAATCGCTTTAATAGAGTGATATCTCGGATTTTATTGTTTCATTATGGGGATGTTATTTGATGACCATTTATATATTTCTACTTCTATTTCCGGGCCAGTATATATATTCAAAAGCCTAGAAATTCAATTGGGCATTTGTCAATTGCCGAAGTCGGCCTGTGAGATTTTTTCCTCTCCATTCACATCATATGGGAGCTCACTAGATGTGGGCTGCGGGAAAAAACGGAACTACTCATTCTTTCAATTTGTTTTATGTTAATTGGAAATTGAAAGGTCTTGCGGCTCTATTCGGACACACACGCAGCTTTACTGCCGCTTCCATCGGCGGTAAACTGGCATTTTCCGGTTTTCCTCCACTCTGAGAGGAGGAAAACTGGAAATTGCAGCTTTACCGCCGCTCTCGTCGGCGGTGAAGTGGACCTTCCAGTTTTCCTCCGCTCTGAGAGGAGGAAAACTGGCAATTGCAGCTTTACCGCCGCTCCCAACGGCGGTAAAGTCGGTTTTCCAGTTTTCCTCCGCTCTGAGAGGAGGAAAACAGGAAATTGCACTTACGCTGCGGGTACATGTGTCGGAAATCTTTCAATCCGATTTTTTAATCCTCTTTTCCCTTCTTTTGCTTGTTGTTGGGCCATGGGCCGGGGCGTAGTTCCACAAAATGAAGGATGGACATGTGTGAATAACAATTGGGTGAAATAATTTCAAATCACAACAAAACCACAATAAATCGAATGTCTCTCGTAATTGCCCTTCACTTTACTTAACAAGCGAAGTAAGCTAACCAGAACCGTTACCTTAAAAAACCAGAGATCCCGGTATCTACGATTGAGAATATAAGTGAGACCAGCAAAATCTTCATTTCAACATGACAACCAGAAAGAAAACATCCTATACTCGCAAGCATTCCCTAGTAGTCGATACATCGCTGCTTTTCTGTGCATGTGGACAACTATGGGGTGTTCTGCTGCGGTCCAAAGCTGTTATCGAGCTTGGCTTGACCAGTTCCATCAGTCCTAGGGCCTGTTGTTCAGGTCCTGAGAATTTCCAAATCTAAGCTTGTAAAAAAAAAAAAAAAATAGGGTTTAGATGTTGATTGCAAGATTACAAAATCAATTGTGTCATTGCCTCAGAGTAGAAATGTGATAACGCTCAATGCTTTTAAAATTTCTCCCATACAAGTGTTCTCTTGCGTGGCCCCTAAGTTTGCATGGAATGGAATTTTTAAGAACCTATTATCAACTGAATCACACCGATGATCGTTAAAGAGTACGAGTGATGCTAGATTTAAGGATGGAGCTGTAGACAGGGGCAAATCGCTTTAATAGAGTGATATCTCGGATTTTATTGTTTCATTATGGGGATGTTATTTGATGACCATTTATATATTTCTACTTCTATTTCCGGGCCAGTATATATATTCAAAAGCCTAGAAATTCAATTGGGCATTTGTCAATTGCCGAAGTCGGCCTGTGAGATTTTTTCCTCTCCATTCACATCATATGGGAGTTCACTAGATGTGGGCCGCGGGAAAAAACGGAACTACTCATTCATTCAATTTGTTTTATGTTAATTGGAAATTGAAAGGTCTTGCGGCTCTATTCGGACACACACGCAGCTTTACTGCCGCTTCCATCGGCGGTAAACCTGCATTTTCCGGTTTTCCTCCACTCTGAGAGGAGGAAAACAGGAAATTGCAGCTTTACCGCCGCTCTCGTCGGCGGTGAAGTGGACCTTCCAGTTTTCCTCCGCTCTGAGAGGAGGAAAACTGGCAATTGCAGCTTTACCGCCGCTCCCAACGGCGGTAAAGTCGGTTTTCCAGTTTTCCTCCGCTCTGAGAGGAGGAAAACAGGAAATTGCACTTACGCTGCGGGTACATGTGTCGGAAATCTTTCAATCCGATTTTTTAATCCTCTTTTCCCTTCTTTTGCTTGTTGTTGGGCCATGGGCCGGGGCGTAGTTCCACAAAATGAAGGATGGACATGTGTGAATAACAATTGGGTGAAATAATTTCAAATCACAACAAAACCACAATAAATCGAATGTCTCTCGTAATTGCCCTTCACTTTACTTAACAAGCGAAGTAAGCTAACCAGAACCGTTACCTTAAAAACCAGAGATCCCGGTATCTACGATTGAGAATATAAGTGAGACCAGCAAAATCTTCATTTCAACATGACAACCAGAAAGAAAACATCCTATACTCGCAAGCATTCCCTAGTAGTCGATACATCGCTGCTTTTCTGTGCATGTGGACAACTATGGGGTGTTCTGCTGCGGTCCAAAGCTGTTATCGAGCTTGGCTTGACCAGTTCCATCAGTCCTAGGGCCTGTTGTTCAGGTCCTGAGAATTTCCAAATCTAAGCTTGTAAAAAAAAAAAAAAAAATAGGGTTTAGATGTTGATTGCAAGATTACAAAATCAATTGTGTCATTGCCTCAGAGTAGAAATGTGATAACGCTCAATGCTTTTAGAATTTCTCCCATACAAGTGTTCTCTTGCGTGGCCCCTAAGTTTGCATGGAATGGAATTTTTAAAAACCTATTATCAACTGAATCACACCGATGATCGTTAAAGAGTACGAGTGATGCTAGATTTAAGGATGGAGCTGTAGACAGGGGCAAATCGCTTTAATAGAGTGATATCTCGGATTTTATTGTTTCATTATGGGGATGTTATTTGATGACCATTTATATATTTCTACTTCTATTTCCGGGCCAGTATATATATTCAAAAGCCTGGAAATTCAATTGGGCATTTGTCAATTGCCGAAGTCCGCCTGTGAGATTTTTTCCTCTCCATTCACATCATATGGGAGCTCACTAGATGTGGGCTGCGGGAAAAAACGGAACTACTCATTCTTTCAATTTGTTTTATGTTAATTGGAAATTGAAAGGTCTTGCGGCTCTATTCGGACACACACGCAGCTTTACTGCCGCTTCCATCGGCGGTAAACTGGCATTTTCCGGTTTTCCTCCACTCTGAGAGGAGGAAAACTGGAAATTGCAGCTTTACCGCCGCTCTCGTCGGCGGTGAAGTGGACCTTCCAGTTTTCCTCCGCTCTGAGAGGAGGAAAACTGGCAATTGCAGCTTTACCGCCGCTCCCAACGGCGGTAAAGTCGGTTTTCCAGTTTTCCTCCGCTCTGAGAGGAGGAAAACAGGAAATTGCACTTACGCTGCGGGTACATGTGTCGGAAATCTTTCAATCCGATTTTTTAATCCTCTTTTCCCTTCTTTTGCTTGTTGTTGGGCCATGGGCCGGGGCGTAGTTCCACAAAATGAAGGATGGACATGTGTGAATAACAATTGGGTGAAATAATTTCAAATCACAACAAAACCACAATAAATCGAATGTCTCTCGTAATTGCCCTTCACTTTACTTAACAAGCGAAGTAAGCTAACCAGAACCGTTACCTTAAAAAACCAGAGATCCCGGTATCTACGATTGAGAATATAAGTGAGACCAGCAAAATCTTCATTTCAACATGACAACCAGAAAGAAAACATCCTATACTCGCAAGCATTCCCTAGTAGTCGATACATCGCTGCTTTTCTATGCATGTGGACAACTATGGGGTGTTCTGCTGCGGTCCAAAGCTGTTATCGAGCTTGGCTTGACCAGTTCCATCAGTCCTAGGGCCTGTTGTTCAGGTCCTGAGAATTTCCAAATCTAAGCTTGTAAAAAAAAAAAAAAAAAAAGGGTTTAGATGTTGATTGCAAGATTACAAAATCAATTGTGTCATTGCCTCAGAGTAGAAATGTGATAACGCTCAATGCTTTTAAAATTTCTCCCATACAAGTGTTCTCTTGCGTGGCCCCTAAGTTTGCATGGAATGGAATTTTTAAGAACCTATTATCAACTGAATCACACCGATGATCGTTAAAGAGTACGAGTGATGCTAGATTTAAGGATGGAGCTGTAGACAGGGGCAAATCGCTTTAATAGAGTGATATCTCGGATTTTATTGTTTCATTATGGGGATGTTATTTGATGACCATTTATATATTTCTACTTCTATTTCCGGGCCAGTATATATATTCAAAAGCCTAGAAATTCAATTGGGCATTTGTCAATTGCCGAAGTCGGCCTGTGAGATTTTTTCCTCTCCATTCACATCATATGGGAGTTCACTAGATGTGGGCTGGGGGAAAAAACGGAACTACTCATTCATTCAATTTGTTTTATGTTAATTGGAAATTGAAAGGTCTTGCGGCTCTATTCGGACACACACGCAGCTTTACTGCCGCTTCCATCGGCGGTAAACCTGCATTTTCCGGTTTTCCTCCACTCTGAGAGGAGGAAAACAGGAAATTGCAGCTTTACCGCCGCTCTCGTCGGCGGTGAAGTGGACCTTCCAGTTTTCCTCCGCTCTGAGAGGAGGAAAACTGGCAATTGCAGCTTTACCGCCGCTCCCAACGGCGGTAAAGTCGGTTTTCCAGTTTTCCTCCGCTCTGAGAGGAGGAAAACAGGAAATTGCACTTACGCTGCGGGTACATGTGTCGGAAATCTTTCAATCCGATTTTTTAATCCTCTTTTCCCTTCTTTTGCTTGTTGTTGGGCCATGGGCCGGGGCGTAGTTCCACAAAATGAAGGATGGACATGTGTGAATAACAATTGGGTGAAATAATTTCAAATCACAACAAAACCACAATAAATCGAATGTCTCTCGTAATTGCCCTTCACTTTACTTAACATGCGAAGTAAGCTAACCAGAACCGTTACCTTAAAAACCGGAGATCCCGGTATCTACGATTGAGAATATAAGTGAGACCAGCAAAATCTTCATTTCAACATGACAACCAGAAAGAAAACATCCTATACTCGCAAGCATTCCCTAGTAGTCGATACATCGCTGCTTTTCTGTGCATGTGGACAACTGTGGGGTGTTCTGCTGCGGTCCAAAGCTGTTATCGAGCTTGGCTTGACCAGTTCCATCAGTCCTAGGGCCTGTTGTTCAGGTCCTGAGAATTTCCAAATCTAAGCTTGTAAAAAAAAAAAAAAAAATAGGGTTTAGATGTTGATTGCAAGATTACAAAATACATTGTGTCATTGCCTCAGAGTAGAAATGTGATAACGCTCAATGCTTTTAGAATTTCTCCCATACAAGTGTTCTCTTGCGTGGCCCCTAAGTTTGCATGGAATGGAATTTTTAAGAACCTATTATGAACTGAATCACACCGATGATCGTTAAAGAGTACGAGTGATGCTAGATTTAAGGATGGAGCTGTAGACAGGGGCAAATCGCTTTAATAGAGTGATATCTCGGATTTTATTGTTTCATTATGGGGATGTTATTTGATGACCATTTATATATTTCTACTTCTATTTCCGGGCCAGTATATATATTCAAAAGCCTAGAAATTCAATTGGGCATTTGTCAATTGCCGAAGTCGGCCTGTGAGATTTTTTCCTCTCCATTCACATCATATGGGAGTTCACTAGATGTGGGCTGGGGGAAAAAACGGAACTACTCATTCATTCAATTTGTTTTGTGTTAATTGGAAATTGAAAGGTCTTGCGGCTCTATTCGGACACACACGCAGCTTTACTGCCGCTTCCATCGGCGGTAAACCTGCATTTTCCGGTTTTCCTCCACTCTGAGAGGAGGAAAACAGGAAATTGCAGCTTTACCGCCGCTCTCGTCGGCGGTGAAGTGGACCTTCCAGTTTTCCTCCGCTCTGAGAGGAGGAAAACTGGCAATTGCAGCTTTACCGCCGCTCCCAACGGCGGTAAAGTCGGTTTTCCAGTTTTCCTCCGCTCTGAGAGGAGGAAAACAGGAAATTGCACTTACGCTGCGGGTACATGTGTCGGAAATCTTTCAATCCGATTTTTTAATCCTCTTTTCCCTTCTTTTGCTTGTTGTTGGGCCATGGGCCGGGGCGTAGTTCCACAAAATGAAGGACGGACATGTGTGAATAACAATTGGGTGAAACAATTTCAAATCACAACAAAACCACAATAAATCGAATGTCTCTCGTAATTGCCCTTCACTTTACTTAACAAGCGAAGTAAGCTAACCAGAACCGTTACCTTAAAAACCAGAGATCCCGGTATCTACGATTGAGAATATAAGTGAGACCAGCAAAATCTTCATTTCAACATGACAACCAGAAAGAAAACATCCTATACTCGCAAGCATTCCCTAGTAGTCGATACATCGCTGCTTTTCTGTGCATGTGGACAACTATGGGGTGTTCTGCTGCGGTCCAAAGCTGTTATCGAGCTTGGCTTGACCAGTTCCATCAGTCTTAGGGCCTGTTGTTCAGGTCCTGAGAATTTCCAAATCTAAGCTTGTAAAAAAAAGAAAAAAAATAGGGTTTAGATGTTGATTGCAAGATTACAAAATCAATTGTGTCATTGCCTCAGAGTAGAAATGTGATAACGCTCAATGCTTTTAAAATTTCTCCCATACAAGTGTTCTCTTGCGTGGCCCCTAAGTTTGCATGGAATGGAATTTTTAAGAACCTATTATCAACTGAATCACACCGATGATCGTTAAAGAGTACGAGTGATGCTAGATTTAAGGATGGAGCTGTAGACAGGGGCAAATCGCTTTAATTGAGTGATATCTCGGATTTTATTGTTTCATTATGGGGATGTTATTTGATGACCATTTATATATTTCTACTTCTATTTCCGGGCCAGTATATATATTCAAAAGCCTAGAAATTCAATTGGGCATTTGTCAATTGCCGAAGTCGGCCTGTGAGATTTTTTCCTCTCCATTCACATCATATGGGAGGTCACTAGATGTGGGCTGCGGGAAAAAACGGAACTACTCATTCATTCAATTTGTTTTATGTTAATTGGAAATTGAAAGGTCTTGCGGCTCTATTAGGACACACACGCAGCTTTACTGCCGCTTCCATCGGCGGTAAACCTGCATTTTCCGGTTTTCCTCCACTCTGAGAGGAGGAAAACAGGAAATTGCAGCTTTACCGCCGCTCTCGTCGGCGGTGAAGTGGACCTTCCAGTTTTCCTCCGCTCTGAGAGGAGGAAAACTGGCAATTGCAGCTTTACCGCCACTCCCAACGGCGGTAAAGTCGGTTTTCCAGTTTTCCTCCGCTCTGAGAGGAGGAAAACAGGAAATTGCACTTACGCTGCGGGTACATGTGTCGGAAATCTTTCAATCCGATTTTTTAATCCTCTTTTCCCTTCTTTTGCTTGTTGTTGGGCCATGGGCCGGGGCGTAGTTCCACAAAATGAAGGATGGACATGTGTGAATAACAATTGGGTGAAATAATTTCAAATCACAACAAAACCACAATAAATCGAATGTCTCTCGTAATTGCCCTTCACTTTACTTAACAAGCGAAGTAAGCTAACCAGAACCGTTACCTTAAAAACCGGAGATCCCGGTATCTACGATTGAGAATATAAGTGAGACCAGCAAAATCTTCATTTCAACATGACAACCAGAAAGAAAACATCCTATACTCGCAAGCATTCCCTAGTAGTCGATACATCGCTGCTTTTCTGTGCATGTGGACAACTATGGGGTGTTCTGCTGCGGTCCAAAGCTGTTATCGAGCTTGGCTTGACCAGTTCCATCAGTCCTAGGGCCTGTTGTTCAGGTCCTGAGAATTTCCAAATCTAAGCTTGTAAAAAAAAAAAAAAAAATAGGGTTTAGATGTTGATTGCAAGATTACAAAATACATTGTGTCATTGCCTCAGAGTAGAAATGTGATAACGCTCAATGCTTTTAGAATTTCTCCCATACAAGTGTTCTCTTGCGTGGCCCCTAAGTTTGCATGGAATGGAATTTTTAAGAACCTATTATGAACTGAATCACACCGATGATCGTTAAAGAGTACGAGTGATGCTAGATTTAAGGATGGAGCTGTAGACAGGGGCAAATCGCTTTAATAGAGTGATATCTCGGATTTTATTGTTTCATTATGGGGATGTTATTTGATGACCATTTATATATTTCTACTTCTATTTCCGGGCCAGTATATATATTCAAAAGCCTAGAAATTCAATTGGGCATTTGTCAATTGCCGAAGTCGGCCTGTGAGATTTTTTCCTCTCCATTCACATCATATGGGAGCTCACTAGATGTGGGCTGCGGGAAAAAACGGAACTACTCATTCTTTCAATTTGTTTTATGTTAATTGGAAATTGAAAGGTCTTGCGGCTCTATTCGGACACACACGCAGCTTTACTGCCGCTTCCATCGGCGGTAAACTGGCATTTTCCGGTTTTCCTCCACTCTGAGAGGAGGAAAACTGGAAATTGCAGCTTTACCGCCGCTCTCGTCGGCGGTGAAGTGGACCTTCCAGTTTTCCTCCGCTCTGAGAGGAGGAAAACTGGCAATTGCAGCTTTACCGCCGCTCCCAACGGCGGTAAAGTCGGTTTTCCAGTTTTCCTCCGCTCTGAGAGGAGGAAAACAGGAAATTGCACTTACGCTGCGGGTACATGTGTCGGAAATCTTTCAATCCGATTTTTTAATCCTCTTTTCCCTTCTTTTGCTTGTTGTTGGGCCATGGGCCGGGGCGTAGTTCCACAAAATGAAGGATGGACATGTGTGAATAACAATTGGGTGAAATAATTTCAAATCACAACAAAACCAAAATAAATCGAATGTCTCTCGTAATTGCCCTTCACTTTACTTAACAAGCGAAGTAAGCTAACCAGAACCGTTACCTTAAAAACCAGAGATCCCGGTATCTACGATTGAGAATATAAGTGAGACCAGCAAAATCTTCATTTCAACATGACAACCAGAAAGAAAACATCCTATACTCGCAAGCATTCCCTAGTAGTCGATACATCGCTGCTTTTCTGTGCATGTGGACAACTATGGGGTGTTCTGCTGCGGTCCAAAGCTGTTATCGAGCTTGGCTTGACCAGTTCCATCAGTCCTAGGGCCTGTTGTTCAGGTCCTGAGAATTTCCAAATCTAAGCTTGTAAAAAAAAAAAAAAAAATAGGGTTTAGATGTTGATTGCAAGATTACAAAATCAATTGTGTCATTGCCTCAGAGTAGAAATGTGATAACGCTCAATGCTTTTAAAATTTCTCCCATACAAGTGTTCTCTTGCGTGGCCCCTAAGTTTGCATGGAATGGAATTTTTAAGAACCTATTATCAACTGAATCACACCGATGATCGTTAAAGAGTACGAGTGATGCTAGATTTAAGGATGGAGCTGTAGACAGGGGCAAATCGCTTTAATAGAGTGATATCTCGGATTTTATTGTTTCATTATGGGGATGTTATTTGATGACCATTTATATATTTCTACTTCTATTTCCGGGCCAGTATATATATTCAAAAGCCTAGAAATTCAATTGGGCATTTGTCAATTGCCGAAGTCGGCCTGTGAGATTTTTTCCTCTCCATTCACATCATATGGGAGTTCACTAGATGTGGGCTGCGGGAAAAAACGGAACTACTCATTCATTCAATTTGTTTTATGTTAATTGGAAATTGAAAGGTCTTGCGGCTCTATTCGGACACACACGCAGCTTTACTGCCGCTTCCATCGGCGGTAAACCTGCATTTTCCGGTTTTCCTCCACTCTGAGAGGAGGAAAACAGGAAATTGCAGCTTTACCGCCGCTCTCGTCGGCGGTGAAGTGGACCTTCCAGTTTTCCTCCGCTCTGAGAGGAGGAAAACTGGCAATTGCAGCTTTACCGCCGCTCCCAACGGCGGTAAAATCGGTTTTCCAGTTTTCCTCCGCTCTGAGAGGAGGAAAACAGGAAATTGCACTTACGCTGCGGGTACATGTGTCGGAAATCTTTCAATCCGATTTTTTAATCCTCTTTTCCCTTCTTTTGCTTGTTGTTGGGCCATGGGCCGGGGCGTAGTTCCACAAAATGAAGGATGGACATGTGTGAATAACAATTGGGTGAAATAATTTCAAATCACAACAAAACCACAATAAATCGAATGTCTCTCGTAATTGCCCTTCACTTTACTTAACAAGCGAAGTAAGCTAACCAGAACCGTTACCTTAAAAACCAGAGATCCCGGTATCTACGATTGAGAATATAAGTGAGACCAGCAAAATCTTCATTTCAACATGACAACCAGAAAGAAAACATCCTATACTCGCAAGCATTCCCTAGTAGTCGATACATCGCTGCTTTTCTGTGCATGTGGACAACTATGGGGTGTTCTGCTGCGGTCCAAAGCTGTTATCGAGCTTGGCTTGACCAGTTCCATCAGTCCTAGGGCCTGTTGTTCAGGTCCTGAGAATTTCCAAATCTAAGCTTGTAAAAAAAAAAAAAAAAATAGGGTTTAGATGTTGATTGCAAGATTACAAAATCAATTGTGTCATTGCCTCAGAGTAGAAATGTGATAACGCTCAATGCTTTTAGAATTTCTCCCATACAAGTGTTCTCTTGCGTGGCCCCTAAGTTTGCATGGAATGGAATTTTTAAGAACCTATTATCAACTGAATCACACCGATGATCGTTAAAGAGTACGAGTGATGCTAGATTTAAGGATGGAGCTGTAGACAGGGGCAAATCGCTTTAATAGAGTGATATCTCGGATTTTATTGTTTCATTATGGGGATGTTATTTGATGACCATTTATATATTTCTACTTCTATTTCCGGGCCAGTATATATATTCAAAAGCCTAGAAATTCAATTGGGCATTTGTCAATTGCCGAAGTCGGCCTGTGAGATTTTTTCCTCTCCATTCACATCATATGGGAGCTCACTAGATGTGGGCTGCGGGAAAAAACGGAACTACTCATTCTTTCAATTTGTTTTATGTTAATTGGAAATTGAAAGGTCTTGCGGCTCTATTCGGACACACACGCAGCTTTACTGCCGCTTCCATCGGCGGTAAACTGGCATTTTCCGGTTTTCCTCCACTCTGAGAGGAGGAAAACTGGAAATTGCAGCTTTACCGCCGCTCTCGTCGGCGGTGAAGTGGACCTTCCAGTTTTCCTCCGCTCTGAGAGGAGGAAAACTGGCAATTGCAGCTTTACCGCCGCTCCCAACGGCGGTAAAGTCGGTTTTCCAGTTTTCCTCCGCTCTGAGAGGAGGAAAACAGGAAATTGCACTTACGCTGCGGGTACATGTGTCGGAAATCTTTCAATCCGATTTTTTAATCCTCTTTTCCCTTCTTTTGCTTGTTGTTGGGCCATGGGCCGGGGCGTAGTTCCACAAAATGAAGGATGGACATGTGTGAATAACAATTGGGTGAAATAATTTCAAATCACAACAAAACCAAAATAAATCGAATGTCTCTCGTAATTGCCCTTCACTTTACTTAACAAGCGAAGTAAGCTAACCAGAACCGTTACCTTAAAAACCAGAGATCCCGGTATCTACGATTGAGAATATAAGTGAGACCAGCAAAATCTTCATTTCAACATGACAACCAGAAAGAAAACATCCTATACTCGCAAGCATTCCCTAGTAGTCGATACATCGCTGCTTTTCTGTGCATGTGGACAACTATGGGGTGTTCTGCTGCGGTCCAAAGCTGTTATCGAGCTTGGCTTGACCAGTTCCATCAGTCCTAGGGCCTGTTGTTCAGGTCCTGAGAATTTCCAAATCTAAGCTTGTAAAAAAAAAAAAAAAAATAGGGTTTAGATGTTGATTGCAAGATTACAAAATCAATTGTGTCATTGCCTCAGAGTAGAAATGTGATAACGCTCAATGCTTTTAAAATTTCTCCCATACAAGTGTTCTCTTGCGTGGCCCCTAAGTTTGCATGGAATGGAATTTTTAAGAACCTATTATCAACTGAATCACACCGATGATCGTTAAAGAGTACGAGTGATGCTAGATTTAAGGATGGAGCTGTAGACAGGGGCAAATCGCTTTAATAGAGTGATATCTCGGATTTTATTGTTTCATTACGGGGATGTTATTTGATGACCATTTATATATTTCTACTTCTATTTCCGGGCCAGTATATATATTCAAAAGCCTAGAAATTCAATTGGGCATTTGTCAATTGCCGAAGTCGGCCTGTGAGATTTTTTCCTCTCCATTCACATCATATGGGAGTTCACTAGATGTGGGCTGCGGGAAAAAACGGAACTACTCATTCATTCAATTTGTTTTATGTTAATTGGAAATTGAAAGGTCTTGCGGCTCTATTCGGACACACACGCAGCTTTACTGCCGCTTCCATCGGCGGTAAACCTGCATTTTCCGGTTTTCCTCCACTCTGAGAGGAGGAAAACAGGAAATTGCAGCTTTACCGCCGCTCTCGTCGGCGGTGAAGTGGACCTTCCAGTTTTCCTCCGCTCTGAGAGGAGGAAAACTGGCAATTGCAGCTTTACCGCCGCTCCCAACGGCGGTAAAATCGGTTTTCCAGTTTTCCTCCGCTCTGAGAGGAGGAAAACAGGAAATTGCACTTACGCTGCGGGTACATGTGTCGGAAATCTTTCAATCCGATTTTTTAATCCTCTTTTCCCTTCTTTTGCTTGTTGTTGGGCCATGGGCCGGGGCGTAGTTCCACAAAATGAAGGATGGACATGTGTGAATAACAATTGGGTGAAATAATTTCAAATCACAACAAAACCAAAATAAATCGAATGTCTCTCGTAATTGCCCTTCACTTTACTTAACAAGCGAAGTAAGCTAACCAGAACCGTTACCTTAAAAACCAGAGATCCCGGTATCTACGATTGAGAATATAAGTGAGACCAGCAAAATCTTCATTTCAACATGACAACCAGAAAGAAAACATCCTATAATCGCAAGCATTCCCTAGTAGTCGATACATCGCTGCTTTTCTGTGCATGTGGACAACTATGGGGTGTTCTGCTGCGGTCCAAAGCTGTTATCGAGCTTGGCTTGACCAGTTCCATCAGTCCTAGGGCCTGTTGTTCAGGTCCTGAGAATTTCCAAATCTAAGCTTGTAAAAAAAAAAAAAAAAATAGGGTTTAGATGTTGATTGCAAGATTACAAAATCAATTGTGTCATTGCCTCAGAGTAGAAATGTGATAACGCTCAATGCTTTTAGAATTTCTCCCATACAAGTGTTCTCTTGCGTGGCCCCTAAGTTTGCATGGAATGGAATTTTTAAGAACCTATTATCAACTGAATCACACCGATGATCGTTAAAGAGTACGAGTGATGCTAGATTTAAGGATGGAGCTGTAGACAGGGGCAAATCGCTTTAATAGAGTGATATCTCGGATTTTATTGTTTCATTATGGGGATGTTATTTGATGACCATTTATATATTTCTACTTCTATTTCCGGGCCAGTATATATATTCAAAAGCCTAGAAATTCAATTGGGCATTTGTCAATTGCCGAAGTCGGCCTGTGAGATTTTTTCCTCTCCATTCACATCATATGGGAGCTCACTAGATGTGGGCTGCGGGAAAAAACGGAACTACTCATTCTTTCAATTTGTTTTATGTTAATTGGAAATTGAAAGGTCTTGCGGCTCTATTCGGACACACACGCAGCTTTACTGCCGCTTCCATCGGCGGTAAACTGGCATTTTCCGGTTTTCCTCCACTCTGAGAGGAGGAAAACTGGAAATTGCAGCTTTACCGCCGCTCTCGTCGGCGGTGAAGTGGACCTTCCAGTTTTCCTCCGCTCTGAGAGGAGGAAAACTGGCAATTGCAGCTTTACCGCCGCTCCCAACGGCGGTAAAGTCGGTTTTCCAGTTTTCCTCCGCTCTGAGAGGAGGTAAACAGGAAATTGCACTTACGCTGCGGGTACATGTGTCGGAAATCTTTCAATCCGATTTTTTAATCCTCTTTTCCCTTCTTTTGCTTGTTGTTGGGCCATGGGCCGGGGCGTAGTTCCACAAAATGAAGGATGGACATGTGTGAATAACAATTGGGTGAAATAATTTCAAATCACAACAAAACCAAAATAAATCGAATGTCTCTCGTAATTGCCCTTCACTTTACTTAACAAGCGAAGTAAGCTAACCAGAACCGTTACCTTAAAAACCAGAGATCCCGGTATCTACGATTGAGAATATAAGTGAGACCAGCAAAATCTTCATTTCAACATGACAACCAGAAAGAAAACATCCTATACTCGCAAGCATTCCCTAGTAGTCGATACATCGCTGCTTTTCTGTGCATGTGGACAACTATGGGGTGTTCTGCTGCGGTCCAAAGCTGTTATCGAGCTTGGCTTGACCAGTTCCATCAGTCCTAGGGCCTGTTGTTCAGGTCCTGAGAATTTCCAAATCTAAGCTTGTAAAAAAAAAAAAAAAAATAGGGTTTAGATGTTGATTGCAAGATTACAAAATCAATTGTGTCATTGCCTCAGAGTAGAAATGTGATAACGCTCAATGCTTTTAAAATTTCTCCCATACAAGTGTTCTCTTGCGTGGCCCCTAAGTTTGCATGGAATGGAATTTTTAAGAACCTATTATCAACTGAATCACACCGATGATCGTTAAAGAGTACGAGTGATGCTAGATTTAAGGATGGAGCTGTAGACAGGGGCAAATCGCTTTAATAGAGTGATATCTCGGATTTTATTGTTTCATTATGGGGATGTTATTTGATGACCATTTATATATTTCTACTTCTATTTCCGGGCCAGTATATATATTCAAAAGCCTAGAAATTCAATTGGGCATTTGTCAATTGCCGAAGTCGGCCTGTGAGATTTTTTCCTCTCCATTCACATCATATGGGAGTTCACTAGATGTGGGCTGCGGGAAAAAACGGAACTACTCATTCATTCAATTTGTTTTATGTTAATTGGAAATTGAAAGGTCTTGCGGCTCTATTCGGACACACACGCAGCTTTACTGCCGCTTCCATCGGCGGTAAACCTGCATTTTCCGGTTTTCCTCCACTCTGAGAGGAGGAAAACAGGAAATTGCAGCTTTACCGCCGCTCTCGTCGGCGGTGAAGTGGACCTTCCAGTTTTCCTCCGCTCTGAGAGGAGGAAAACTGGCAATTGCAGCTTTACCGCCGCTCCCAACGGCGGTAAAGTCGGTTTTCCAGTTTTCCTCCGCTCTGAGAGGAGGAAAACAGGAAATTGCACTTACGCTGCGGGTACATGTGTCGGAAATCTTTCAATCCGATTTTTTAATCCTCTTTTCCCTTCTTTTGCTTGTTGTTGGGCCATGGGCCGGGGCGTAGTTCCACAAAATGAAGGATGGACATGTGTGAATAACAATTGGGTGAAATAATTTCAAATCACAACAAAACCACAATAAATCGAATGTCTCTCGTAATTGCCCTTCACTTTACTTAACAAGCGAAGTAAGCTAACCAGAACCGTTACCTTAAAAACCAGAGATCCCGGTATCTACGATTGAGAATATAAGTGAGACCAGCAAAATCTTCATTTCAACATGACAACCAGAAAGAAAACATCCTATACTCGCAAGCATTCCCTAGTAGTCGATACATCGCTGCTTTTCTGTGCATGTGGACAACTATGGGGTGTTCTGCTGCGGTCCAAAGCTGTTATCGAGCTTGGCTTGACCAGTTCCATCAGTCCTAGGGCCTGTTGTTCAGGTCCTGAGAATTTCCAAATCTAAGCTTGTAAAAAAAAAAAAAAAATAGGGTTTAGATGTTGATTGCAAGATTACAAAATCAATTGTGTCATTGCCTCAGAGTAGAAATGTGATAACGCTCAATGCTTTTAGAATTTCTCCCATACAAGTGTTCTCTTGCGTGGCCCCTAAGTTTGCATGGAATGGAATTTTTAAGAACCTATTATCAAGTGAATCACACCGATGATCGTTAAAGAGTACGAGTGATGCTAGATTTAAGGATGGAGCTGTAGACAGGGGCAAATCGCTTTAATAGAGTGATATCTCGGATTTTATTGTTTCATTATGGGGATGTTATTTGATGACCATTTATATATTTCTACTTCTATTTCCGGGCCAGTATATATATTCAAAAGCCTAGAAATTCAATTGGGCATTTGTCAATTGCCGAAGTCGGCCTGTGAGATTTTTTCCTCTCCATTCACATCATATGGGAGCTCACTAGATGTGGGCTGCGGGAAAAAACGGAACTACTCATTCTTTCAATTTGTTTTATGTTAATTGGAAATTGAAAGGTCTTGCGGCTCTATTCGGACACACACGCAGCTTTACTGCCGCTTCCATCGGCGGTAAACT
Organism: Persea americana; assembly: GCA_029852735.1. NCBI lineage: Eukaryota > Viridiplantae > Streptophyta > Magnoliopsida > Laurales > Lauraceae > Persea > Persea americana. The sequence continues at coordinate 8,689,893 of CM056812.1, forward strand.
GGCATTTTCCGGTTTTCCTCCACTCTGAGAGGAGGAAAACTGGAAATTGCAGCTTTACCGCCGCTCTCGTCGGCGGTGAAGTGGACCTTCCAGTTTTCCTCCGCCCTGAGAGGAGGAAAACTGGCAATTGCAGCTTTACCGCCGCTCCCAACGGCGGTAAAGTCGGTTTTCCAGTTTTCCTCCGCTCTGAGAGGAGGAAAACAGGAAATTGCACTTACGCTGCGGGTACATGTGTCGGAAATCTTTCAATCCGATTTTTTAATCCTCTTTTCCCTTCTTTTGCTTCTTGTTGGGCCATGGGCCGGGGCGTAGTTCCACAAAATGAAGGATGGACATGTGTGAATAACAATTGGGTGAAATAATTTCAAATCACAACAAAACCACAATAAATCGAATGTCTCTCGTAATTGCCCTTCACTTTACTTAACAAGCGAAGTAAGCTAACCAGAACCGTTACCTTAAAAAACCAGAGATCCCGGTATCTACGATTGAGAATATAAGTGAGACCAGCAAAATCTTCATTTCAACATGACAACCAGAAAGAAAACATCCTATACTCGCAAGCATTCCCTAGTAGTCGATACATCGCTGCTTTTCTGTGCATGTGGACAACTATGGGGTGTTCTGCTGCGGTCCAAAGCTGTTATCGAGCTTGGCTAGACCAGTTCCATCAGTCCTAGGGCCTGTTGTTCAGGTCCTGAGAATTTCCAAATCTAAGCTTGTAAAAAAAAAAAAAAAAATAGGGTTTAGATGTTGATTGCAAGATTACAAAATCAATTGTGTCATTGCCTCAGAGTAGAAATGTGATAACGCTCAATGCTTTTAGAATTTCTCCCATACAAGTGTTCTCTTGCGTGGCCCCTAAGTTTGCATGGAATGGAATTTTTAAGAACCTATTATCAACTGAATCACACCGATGATCGTTAAAGAGTACGAGTGATGCTAGATTTAAGGATGGAGCTGTAGACAGGGGCAAATCGCTTTAATAGAGTGATATCTCGGATTTTATTGTTTCATTATGGGGATGTTATTTGATGACCATTTATATATTTCTACTTCTATTTCCGGGCCAGTATATATATTCAAAAGCCTAGAAATTCAATTGGGCATTTGTCAATTGCCGAAGTCGGCCTGTGAGATTTTTTCCTCTCCATTCACATCATATGGGAGCTCACTAGATGTGGGCTGCGGGAAAAAACGGAACTACTCATTCTTTCAATTTGTTTTATGTTAATTGGAAATTGAAAGGTCTTGCGGCTCTATTCGGACACACACGCAGCTTTACTGCCGCTTCCATCGGCGGTAAACTGGCATTTTCCGGTTTTCCTCCACTCTGAGAGGAGGAAAACTGGAAATTGCAGCTTTACCGCCGCTCTCGTCGGCGGTGAAGTGGACCTTCCAGTTTTCCTCCGCTCTGAGAGGAGGAAAACTGGCAATTGCAGCTTTACCGCCGCTCCCAACGGCGGTAAAGTCGGTTTTCCAGTTTTCCTCCGCTCTGAGAGGAGGAAAACAGGAAATTGCACTTACGCTGCGGGTACATGTGTCGGAAATCTTTCAATCCGATTTTTTAATCCTCTTTTCCCTTCTTTTGCTTGTTGTTGGGCCATGGGCCGGGGCGTAGTTCCACAAAATGAAGGATGGACATGTGTGAATAACAATTGGGTGAAATAATTTCAAATCACAACAAAACCACAATAAATCGAATGTCTCTCGTAATTGCCCTTCACTTTACTTAACAAGCGAAGTAAGCTAACCAGAACCGTTACCTTAAAAACCAGAGATCCCGGTATCTACGATTGAGAATATAAGTGAGACCAGCAAAATCTTCATTTCAACATGACAACCAGAAAGAAAACATCCTATACTCGCAAGCATTCCCTAGTAGTCGATACATCGCTGCTTTTCTGTGCATGTGGACAACTATGGGGTGTTCTGCTGCGGTCCAAAGCTGTTATCGAGCTTGGCTTGACCAGTTCCATCAGTCCTAGGGCCTGTTGTTCAGGTCCTGAGAATTTCCAAATCTAAGCTTGTAAAAAAAAAAAAAAAAATAGGGTTTAGATGTTGATTGCAAGATTACAAAATCAATTGTGTCATTGCCTCAGAGTAGAAATGTGATAACGCTCAATGCTTTTAGAATTTCTCCCATACAAGTGTTCTCTTGCGTGGCCCCTAAGTTTGCATGGAATGGAATTTTTAAGAACCTATTATCAACTGAATCACACCGATGATCGTTAAAGAGTACGAGTGATGCTAGATTTAAGGATGGAGCTGTAGACAGGGGCAAATCGCTTTAATAGAGTGATATCTCGGATTTTATTGTTTCATTATGGGGATGTTATTTGATGACCAATTATATATTTCTACTTCTATTTCCGGGCCAGTATATATATTCAAAAGCCTAGAAATTCAATTGGGCATTTGTCAATTGCCGAAGTCGGCCTGTGAGATTTTTTCCTCTCCATTCACATCATATGGGAGCTCACTAGATGTGGGCTGCGGGAAAAAACGGAACTACTCATTCTTTCAATTTGTTTTATGTTAATTGGAAATTGAAAGGTCTTGCGGCTCTATTCGGACACACACGCAGCTTTACTGCCGCTTCCATCGGCGGTAAACTGGCATTTTCCGGTTTTCCTCCACTCTGAGAGGAGGAAAACTGGAAATTGCAGCTTTACCGCTGCTCTCGTCGGCGGTGAAGTGGACCTTCCAGTTTTCCTCCGCTCTGAGAGGAGGAAAACTGGCAATTGCAGCTTTACCGCCGCTCCCAACGGCGGTAAAGTCGGTTTTCCAGTTTTCCTCCGCTCTGAGAGGAGGAAAACAGGAAATTGCACTTACGCTGCGGGTACATGTGTCGGAAATCTTTCAATCCGATTTTTTAATCCTCTTTTCCCTTCTTTTGCTTGTTGTTGGGCCATGGGCCGGGGCGTAGTTCCACAAAATGAAGGATGGACATGTGTGAATAACAATTGGGTGAAATAATTTCAAATCACAACAAAACCACAATAAATCGAATGTCTCTCGTAATTGCCCTTCACTTTACTTAACAAGCGAAGTAAGCTAACCAGAACCGTTACCTTAAAAAACCAGAGATCCCGGTATCTACGATTGAGAATATAAGTGAGACCAGCAAAATCTTCATTTCAACATGACAACCAGAAAGAAAACATCCTATACTCGCAAGCATTCCCTAGTAGTCGATACATCGCTGCTTTTCTGTGCATGTGGACAACTATGGGGTGTTCTGCTGCGGTCCAAAGCTGTTATCGAGCTTGACTTGACCAGTTCCATCAGTCCTAGGGCCTGTTGTTCAGGTCCTGAGAATTTCCAAATCTAAGCTTGTAAAAAAAAAAAACAAAATAGGGTTTAGATGTTGATTGCAAGATTACAAAATCAATTGTGTCATTGCCTCAGAGTAGAAATGTGATAACGCTCAATGCTTTTAAAATTTCTCCCATACAAGTGTTCTCTTGCGTGGCCCCTAAGTTTGCATGGAATGGAATTTTTAAGAACCTATTATCAACTGAATCACACCGATGATCGTTAAAGAGTACGAGTGATGCTAGATTTAAGGATGGAGCTGTAGACAGGGGCAAATCGCTTTAATAGAGTGATATCTCGGATTTTATTGTTTCATTATGGGGATGTTATTTGATGACCATTTATATATTTCTACTTCTATTTCCGGGCCAGTATATATATTCAAAAGCCTAGAAATTCAATTGGGCATTTGTCAATTGCCGAAGTCGGCCTGTGAGATTTTTTCCTCTCCATTCACATCATATGGGAGGTCACTAGATGTGGGCTGCGGGAAAAAACGGAACTACTCATTCATTCAATTTGTTTTATGTTAATTGGAAATTGAAAGGTCTTGCGGCTCTATTCGGACACACACGCAGCTTTACTGCCGCTTCCATCGGCGGTAAACTGGCATTTTCCGGTTTTCCTCCACGCTGAGACGAGGAAAACTGGAAATTGCAGCTTTACCGCCGCTCTCGTCGGCGGTGAAGTGGACCTTCCAGTTTTCCTCCGCTCTGAGAGGAGGAAAACTGGCAATTGCAGCTTTACCGCCGCTCCCAACGGCGGTAAAGTCGGTTTTCCAGTTTTCCTCCGCTCTGAGAGGAGGAAAACAGGAAATTGCACTTACGCTGCAGGTACATGTGTCGGAAATCTTTCAATCCGATTTTTTAATCCTCTTTTCCCTTCTTTTGCTTGTTGTTGGGCCATGGGACGGGGCGTAGTTCCACAAAATGAAGGATGGACATGTGTGAATAACAATTGGGTGAAATAATTTCAAATCACAACAAAACCACAATAAATCGAATGTCTCTCGTAATTGCCCTTCACTTTACTTAACAAGCGAAGTAAGCTAACCAGAACCATTACCTTAAAAAACCAGAGATCCCGGTATCTACGATTGAGAATATAAGTGAGACCAGCAAAATCTTCATTTCAACATGACAACCAGAAAGAAAACATCCTATACTCGCAAGCATTCCCTAGTAGTCGATACATCGCTGCTTTTCTGTGCATGTGGACAACTATGGGGTGTTCTGCTGCGGTCCAAAGCTGTTATCGAGCTTGGCTTGACCAGTCCCATCAGTCCTAGGGCCTGTTGTTCAGGTCCTGAGAATTTCCAAATCTAAGCTTGTAAAAAAAAAAAAAAAAATAGGGTTTAGATGTTGATTGCAAGATTACAAAATCAATTGTGTCATTGCCTCAGAGTAGAAATGTGATAACGCTCAATGCTTTTAGAATTTCTCCCATACAAGTGTTCTCTTGCGTGGCCCCTAAGTTTGCATGGAATGGAATTTTTAAGAACCTATTATCAACTGAATCACACCGATGATCGTTAAAGAGTACGAGTGATGCTAGATTTAAGGATGGAGCTGTAGACAGGGGCAAATCGCTTTAATAGAGTGATATCTCGGATTTTATTGTTTCATTATGGGGATGTTATTTGATGACCATTTATATATTTCTACTTCTATTTCCGGGCCAGTATATATATTCAAAAGCCTAGAAATTCAATTGGGCATTTGTCAATTGCCGAAGTCGGCCTGTGAGATTTTTTCCTCTCCATTCACATCATATGGGAGTTCACTAGATGTGGGCTGCGGGAAAAAACGGAACTACTCATTCTTTCAATTTGTTTTATGTTAATTGGAAATTGAAAGAACTTGCGGCTCTATTCGGACACACTCGCAGCTTTACTGCCGCTTCCATTGGCGGTAAACCTGCATTTTCCGGTTTTCCTCCACTCTGAGAGGAGGAAAACTGGAAATTGCAGCTTTACCGCCGCTCTCGTCGGCGGTGAAGTGGACCTTCCAGTTTTCCTCCGCTCTGAGAGGAGGAAAACTGGCAATTGCAGCTTTACCGCCGCTCCCAACGGCGGTAAAGTCGGTTTTCCAGTTTTCCTCCGCTCTGAGAGGAGGAAAACAGGAAATTGCACTTACGCTGCGGGTACATGTGTCGAAAATCTTTCAATCCGATTTTTTAATCCTCTTTTCCCTTCTTTTGCTTGTTGTTGGGCCATGGGCCGGGGCGTAGTTCCACAAAATGAAGGATGGACATGTGTGAATAACAATTGGGTGAAATAATTTCAAATCACAACAAAACCACAATAAATCGAATGTCTCTCGTAATTGCCCTTCACTTTACTTAACAAGCGAAGTAAGCTAACCAGAACCGTTACCTTAAAAAACCAGAGATCCCGGTATCTACGATTGAGAATATAAGTGAGACCAGCAAAATCTTCATTTCAACATGACAACCAGAAAGAAAACATCCTATACTCGCAAGCATTCCCTAGTAGTCGATACATCGCTGCTTTTCTGTACAAGTGGACAACTATGGGGTGTTCTGCTGCGGTCCAAAGCTGTTATCGAGCTTGGCTTGACCAGTTCCATCAGTCCTAGGGCCTGTTGTTCAGGTCCTGAGAATTTCCAAATCTAAGCTTGTAAAAAAAAAAAAAAAAATAGGGTTTAGATGTTGATTGCAAGATTACAAAATCAATTGTGTCATTGCCTCAGAGTAGAAATGTGATAACGCTCAATGCTTTTAAAATTTCTCCCATACAAGTGTTCTCTTGCGTGGCCCCTAAGTTTGCATGGAATGGAATTTTTAAGAACCTATTATCAACTGAATCACACCGATGATCGTTAAAGAGTACGAGTGATGCTAGATTTAAGGATGGAGCTGTAGACAGGGGCAAATCGCTTTAATAGAGTGATATCTCGGATTTTATTGTTTCATTATGGGGATGTTATTTGATGACCATTTATATATTTCTACTTCTATTTCCGGGCCAGTATATATATTCAAAAGCCTAGAAATTCAATTGGGCATTTGTCAATTGCCGAAGTCGGCCTGTGAGATTTTTTCCTCTCCATTCACATCATATGGGAGCTCACTAGATGTGGGCTGCGGGAAAAAACGGAACTACTCATTCTTTCAATTTGTTTTATGTTAATTGGAAATTGAAAGGTCTTGCGGCTCTATTCGGACACACACGCAGCTTTACTGCCGCTTCCATCGGCGGTAAACTGGCATTTTCCGGTTTTCCTCCACTCTGAGAGGAGGAAAACTGGAAATTGCAGCTTTACCGCTGCTCTCGTCGGCGGAGAAGTGGACCTTCCAGTTTTCCTCCGCTCTGAGAGGAGGAAAACTGGCAATTGCAGCTTTACCGCCGCTCCCAACGGCGGTAAAGTCGGTTTTCCAGTTTTCCTCCGCTCTGAGAGGAGGAAAACAGGAAATTGCACTTACGCTGCGGGTACATGTGTCGGAAATCTTTCAATCCGATTTTTTAATCCTCTTTTCCCTTCTTTTGCTTGTTGTTGGGCCATGGGCCGGGGCGTAGTTCCACAAAATGAAGGATGGACATGTGTGAATAACAATTGGGTGAAATAATTTCAAATCACAACAAAACCACAATAAATCGAATGTCTCTCGTAATTGCCCTTCACTTTACTTAACAAGCGAAGTAAGCTAACCAGAACCGTTACCTTAAAAAACCAGAGATCCCGGTATCTACGATTGAGAATATAAGTGAGACCAGCAAAATCTTCATTTCAACATGACAACCAGAAAGAAAACATCCTATACTCTCAAGCATTCCCTAGTGGTCGATACATCGCTGCTTTTCTGTGCATGTGGACAACTATGGGGTGTTCTGCTGCGGTCCAAAGCTGTTATCGAGCTTGACTTGACCAGTTCCATCAGTCCTAGGGCCTGTTGTTCAGGTCCTGAGAATTTCCAAATCTAAGCTTGTAAAAAAAAAAAAAAAAAATAGGGTTTAGATGTTGATTGCAAGATTACAAAATCAATTGTGTCATTGCCTCAGAGTAGAAATGTGATAACGCTCAATGCTTTTAAAATTTCTCCCATACAAGTGTTCTCTTGCGTGGCCCCTAAGTTTGCATGGAATGGAATTTTTAAGAACCTATTATCAACTGAATCACACCGATGATCGTTAAAGAGTACGAGTGATGCTAGATTTAAGGATGGAGCTGTAGACAGGGGCAAATCGCTTTAATAGAGTGATATCTCGGATTTTATTGTTTCATTATGGGGATGTTATTTGATGACCATTTATATATTTCTACTTCTATTTCCGGGCCAGTATATATATTCAAAAGCCTAGAAATTCAATTGGGCATTTGTCAATTGCCGAAGTCGGCCTGTGAGATTTTTTCCTCTCCATTCACATCATATGGGAGTTCAATAGATGTGGGCTGCGGGAAAAAACGGAACTACTCATTCTTTCAATTTGTTTTATGTTAATTGGAAATTGAAAGAACTTGCGGCTCTATTCGGACACACACGCAGCTTTACTGCCGCTTCCATCGGCGGTAAACCTGCATTTTCCGGTTTTCCTCCACTCTGAGAGGAGGAAAACTGGAAATTGCAGCTTTACCGCCGCTCTCGTCGGCGGTGAAGTGGACCTTCCAGTTTTCCTCCGCTCTGAGAGGAGGAAAACTGGCAATTGCAGCTTTACCGCCGCTCCCAACGGCGGAAAAGTCGGTTTTCCAGTTTTCCTCCGCTCTGAGAGGAGGAAAACAGGAAATTGCACTTACGCTGCGGGTACATGTGTCGGAAATCTTTCAATCCGATTTTTTAATCCTCTTTTCCCTTCTTTTGCTTGTTGTTGGGCCATGGGCCGGGGCGTAGTTCCACAAAATGAAGGATGGACATGTGTGAATAACAATTGGGTGAAATAATTTCAAATCACAACAAAACCACAATAAATCGAATGTCTCTCGTAATTGCCCTTCACTTTACTTAACAAGCGAAGTAAGCTAACCAGAACCGTTACCTTAAAAAACCAGAGATCCCGGTATCTACGATTGAGAATATAAGTGAGACCAGCAAAATCTTCATTTCAACATGACAACCAAAAAGAAAACATCCTATACTCGCAAGCATTCCCTAGTAGTCGATACATCGCTGCTTTTCTGTGCAAGTGGACAACTATGGGGTGTTCTGCTGCGGTCCAAAGCTGTTATCGAGCTTGGCTTGACCAGTTCCATCAGTCCTAGGGCCTGTTGTTCAGGTCCTGAGAATTTCCAAATCTAAGCTTGTAAAAAAAAAAAAAAAAATAGGGTTTAGATGTTGATTGCAAGATTACAAAATCAATTGTGTCATTGCCTCAGAGTAGAAATGTGATAACGCTCAATGCTTTTAAAATTTCTCCCATACAAGTGTTCTCTTGCGTGGCCCCTAAGTTTGCATGGAATGGAATTTTTAAGAACCTATTATCAACTGAATCACACCGATGATCGTTAAAGAGTACGAGTGATGCTAGATTTAAGGATGGAGCTGTAGACAGGGGCAAATCGCTTTAATAGAGTGATATCTCGGATTTTATTGTTTCATTATGGGGATGTTATTTGATGACCATTTATATATTTCTACTTCTATTTCCGGGCCAGTATATATATTCAAAAGCCTAGAAATTCAATTGGGCATTTGTCAATTGCCGAAGTCGGCCTGTGAGATTTTTTCCTCTCCATTCACATCATATGGGAGTTCACTAGATGTGGGCTGCGGGAAAAAACGGAACTACTCATTCTTTCAATTTGTTTTATGTTAATTGGAAATTGAAAGAATTTGCGGCTCTATTCGGACACACACGCAGCTTTACTGCCGCTTCCATCGGCGGTAAACCTGCATTTTCCGGTTTTCCTCCACTCTGAGAGGAGGAAAACTGGAAATTGCAGCTTTACCGCCGCTCTCGTCGGCGGTGAAGTGGACCTTCCAGTTTTCCTCCGCTCTGAGAGGAGGAAAACTGGCAATTGCAGCTTTACCGCCGCTCCCAACGGCGGAAAAGTCGGTTTTCCAGTTTTCCTCCGCTCTGAGAGGAGGAAAACAGGAAATTGCACTTACGCTGCGGGTACATGTGTCGGAAATCTTTCAATCCGATTTTTTAATCCTCTTTTCCCTTCTTTTGCTTGTTGTTGGGCCATGGGCTGGGGCGTAGTTCCACAAAATGAAGGATGGACATGTGTGAATAACAATTGGGTGAAATAATTTCAAATCACAACAAAACCAAAATAAATCGAATGTCTCTCGTAATTGCCCTTCACTTTACTTAACAAGCGAAGTAAGCTAACCAGAACCGTTACCTTAAAAAACCAGAGATCCCGGTATCTACGATTGAGAATATAAGTGAGACCAGCAAAATCTTCATTTCAACATGACAACCAGAAAGAAAACATCCTATACTCGCAAGCATTCCCTAGTAGTCGATACATCGCTGCTTTTCTGTGCAAGTGGACAACTATGGGGTGTTCTGCTGCGGTCCAAAGCTGTTATCGAGCTTGGCTTGACCAGTTCCATCAGTCCTAGGGCCTGTTGTTCAGGTCCTGAGAATTTCCAAATCTAAGCTTGTAAAAAAAAAAAAAAAAATAGGGTTTAGATGTTGATTGCAAGATTACAAAATCAATTGTGTCATTGCCTCAGAGTAGAAATGTGATAACGCTCAATGCTTTTAAAATTTCTCCCATACAAGTGTTCTCTTGCGTGGCCCCTAAGTTTGCATGGAATGGAATTTTTAAGAACCTATTATCAACTGAATCACACCGATGATCGTTAAAGAGTACGAGTGATGCTAGATTTAAGGATGGAGCTGTAGACAGGGGCAAATCGCTTTAATAGAGTGATATCTCGGATTTTATTGTTTCATTATGGGGATGTTATTTGATGACCATTTATATATTTCTACTTCTATTTCCGGGCCAGTATATATATTCAAAAGCCTAGAAATTCAATTGGGCATTTGTCAATTGCCGAAGTCGGCCTGTGAGATTTTTTCCTCTCCATTCACATCATATGGGAGTTCACTAGATGTGGGCTGCGGGAAAAAACGGAACTACTCATTCTTTCAATTTGTTTTATGTTAATTGGAAATTGAAAGAACTTGCGGCTCTATTCGGACACACACGCAGCTTTACTGCCGCTTCCATCGGCGGTAAACCTGCATTTTCCGGTTTTCCTCCACTCTGAGAGGAGGAAAACTGGAAATTGCAGCTTTACCGCCGCTCTCGTCGGCGGTGAAGTGGACCTTCCAGTTTTCCTCCGCTCTGAGAGGAGGAAAACTGGCAATTGCAGCTTTACCGCCGCTCCCAACGGCGGAAAAGTCGGTTTTCCAGTTTTCCTCCGCTCTGAGAGGAGGAAAACAGGAAATTGCACTTACGCTGCGGGTACATGTGTCGGAAATCTTTCAATCCGATTTTTTAATCCTCTTTTCCCTTCTTTTGCTTGTTGTTGGGCCATGGGCCGGGGCGTAGTTCCACAAAATGAAGGATGGACATGTGTGAATAACAATTGGGTGAAATAATTTCAAATCACAACAAAACCACAATAAATCGAATGTCTCTCGTAATTGCCCTTCACTTTACTTAACAAGCGAAGTAAGCTAACCAGAACCGTTACCTTAAAAAACCAGAGATCCCGGTATCTACGATTGAGAATATAAGTGAGACCAGCAAAATCTTCATTTCAACATGACAACCAGAAAGAAAACATCCTATACTCGCAAGCATTCCCTAGTAGTCGATACATCGCTGCTTTTCTGTGCAAGTGGACAACTATGGGGTGTTCTGCTGCGGTCCAAAGCTGTTATCGAGCTTGGCTTGACCAGTTCCATCAGTCCTAGGGCCTGTTGTTCAGGTCCTGAGAATTTCCAAATCTAAGCTTGTAAAAAAAAAAAAAAAAATAGGGTTTAGATGTTGATTGCAAGATTACAAAATCAATTGTGTCATTGCCTCAGAGTAGAAATGTGATAACGCTCAATGCTTTTAAAATTTCTCCCATACAAGTGTTCTCTTGCGTGGCCCCTAAGTTTGCATGGAATGGAATTTTTAAGAACCTATTATCAACTGAATCACACCGATGATCGTTAAAGAGTACGAGTGATGCTAGATTTAAGGATGGAGCTGTAGACAGGGGCAAATCGCTTTAATAGAGTGATATCTCGGATTTTATTGTTTCATTATGGGGATGTTATTTGATGACCATTTATATATTTCTACTTCTATTTCCGGGCCAGTATATATATTCAAAAGCCTAGAAATTCAATTGGGCATTTGTCAATTGCCGAAGTCGGCCTGTGAGATTTTTTCCTCTCCATTCACATCATATGGGAGTTCACTAGATGTGGGCTGCGGGAAAAAACGGAACTACTCATTCTTTCAATTTGTTTTATGTTAATTGGAAATTGAAAGAACTTGCGGCTCTATTCGGACACACACGCAGCTTTACTGCCGCTTCCATCGGCGGTAAACCTGCATTTTCCGGTTTTCCTCCACTCTGAGAGGAGGAAAACTGGAAATTGCAGCTTTACCGCCGCTCTCGTCGGCGGTGAAGTGGACCTTCCAGTTTTCCTCCGCTCTGAGAGGAGGAAAACTGGCAATTGCAGCTTTACCGCCGCTCCCAACGGCGGAAAAGTCGGTTTTCCAGTTTTCCTCCGCTCTGAGAGGAGGAAAACAGGAAATTGCACTTACGCTGCGGGTACATGTGTCGGAAATCTTTCAATCCGATTTTTTAATCCTCTTTTCCCTTCTTTTGCTTGTTGTTGGGCCATGGGCCGGGGCGTAGTTCCACAAAATGAAGGATGGACATGTGTGAATAACAATTGGGTGAAATAATTTCAAATCACAACAAAACCACAATAAATCGAATGTCTCTCGTAATTGCCCTTCACTTTACTTAACAAGCGAAGTAAGCTAACCAGAACCGTTACCTTAAAAAACCAGAGATCCCGGTATCTACGATTGAGAATATAAGTGAGACCAGCAAAATCTTCATTTCAACATGACAACCAGAAAGAAAACATCCTATACTCGCAAGCATTCCCTAGTAGTCGATACATCGCTGCTTTTCTGTGCAAGTGGACAACTATGGGGTGTTCTGCTGCGGTCCAAAGCTGTTATCGAGCTTGGCTTGACCAGTTCCATCAGTCCTAGGGCCTGTTATTCAGGTCCTGAGAATTTCCAAATCTAAGCTTGTAAAAAAAAAAAAAAAAATAGGGTTTAGATGTTGATTGCAAGATTACAAAATCAATTGTGTCATTGCCTCAGAGTAGAAATGTGATAACGCTCAATGCTTTTAAAATTTCTCCCATACAAGTGTTCTCTTGCGTGGCCCCTAAGTTTGCATGGAATGGAATTTTTAAGAACCTATTATCAACTGAATCACACCGATGATCGTTAAAGAGTACGAGTGATGCTAGATTTAAGGATGGAGCTGTAGACAGGGGCAAATCGCTTTAATAGAGTGATATCTCGGATTTTATTGTTTCATTATGGGGATGTTATTTCATGACCATTTATATATTTCTACTTCTATTTCCGGGCCAGTATATATATTCAAAAGCCTAGAAATTCAATTGGGCATTTGTCAATTGCCGAAGTCGGCCTGTGAGATTTTTTCCTCTCCATTCACATCATATGGGAGTTCACTAGATGTGGGCTGCGGGAAAAAACAGAACTACTCATTCATTCAATTTGTTTTATGTTAATTGGAAATTGAAAGGTCTTGCGGCTCTATTCGGACACACACGCAGCTTTACTGCCGCTTCCATCGGCGGTAAACTGGCATTTTCCGGTTTTCCTCCACTCTGAGAGGAGGAAAACTGGAAATTGCAGCTTTACCGCCGCTCTCGTCGGCGGTGAAGTGGACCTTCCAGTTTTCCTCCGCTCTGAGAGGAGGAAAACTGGCAATTGCAGCTTTACCGCCGCTCCCAACGGCGGTAAAGTCGGTTTTCCAGTTTTCCTCCGCTCTGAGAGGAGGAAAACAGGAAATTGCACTTACGCTGCGGGTACATGTGTCGGAAATCTTTCAATCCGATTTTTTAATCCTCTTTTCCCTTCTTTTGCTTGTTGTTGGGCCATAGGCCGGGGCTTAGTTCCACAAAATGAAGGATGGACATGTGTGAATAACAATTGGGTGAAATAATTTCAAATCACAGCAAAACCACAATAAATCGAATGTCTCTCGTAATTGCCCTTCACTTTACTTAACAAGCGAAGTAAGCTAACAAGAACCGTTACCTTAAAAAACCAGAGATCCCGGTATCTACGATTGAGATTATAAGTGAGACCAGCAAAATCTTCATTTCAACATGACAACCAGAAAGAAAACATCCTATACTCGCAAGCATTCCCTAGTAGTCGATACATCGCTGCTTTTCTGTGCATGTGGACAACTATGGGGTGTTCTGCTGCGGTCCAAAGCTGTTATCGAGCTTGGCTTGACCAGTTCCATCAGTCCTAGGGCCTGTTGTTCAGGTCCTGAGAATTTCCAAATCTAAGCTTGTAAAAAAAAAAAAAAAAAATAGGGTTTAGATGTTGATTGCAAGATTACAAAATCAATTGTGTCATTGCCTCAGAGTAGAAATGTGATAACGCTCAATGCTTTTAGAATTTCTCCCATACAAGTGTTCTCTTGCGTGGCCCCTAAGTTTGCATGGAATGGAATTTTTAAGAACCTATTATCAACTGAATCACACCGATGATCGTTAAAGAGTACGAGTGATGCTAGATTTAAGGATGGAGCTGTAGACAGGGGCAAATCGCTTTAATAGAGTGATATCTCGGATTTTATTGTTTCATTATGGGGATGTTATTTGATGACCATTTATATATTTCTACTTCTATTTCCGGGCCAGTATATATATTCAAAAGCCTAGAAATTCAATTGGGCATTTGTCAATTGCCGAAGTCGGCCTGTGAGATTTTTTCCTCTCCATTCACATCATATGGGAGTTCACTAGAAGTGGGCTGCGGGAAAAAACGGAACTACTCATTCTTTCAATTTGTTTTATGTTAATTGGAAATTGAAAGAACTTGCGGCTCTATTCGGACACACACGCAGCTTTACTGCCGCTTCCATTGGCGGTAAACCTGCATTTTCCGGTTTTCCTCCACTCTGAGAGGAGGAAAACTGGAAATTGCAGCTTTACCGCCGCTCTCGTCGGCGGTGAAGTGGACCTTCCAGTTTTCCTCCGCTCTGAGAGGTGGAAAACTGGCAATTGCAGCTTTACCGCCGCTCCCAACGGCGGTAAAGTCGGTTTTCCAGTTTTCCTCCGCTCTGAGAGGAGGAAAACAGGAAATTGCACTTACGCTGCGGGTACATGTGTCGGAAATCTTTCAATCCGATTTTTTAATCCTCTTTTCCCTTCTTTTGCTTGTTGTTGGGCCATGGGCCGGGGCGTAGTTCCACAAAATGAAGGATGGACATGTGTGAATAACAATTGGGTGAAATAATTTCAAATCACAACAAAACCACAATAAATCGAATGTCTCTCGTAATTGCCCTTCACTTTACTTAACAAGCGAAGTAAGCTAACCAGAACCGTTACCTTAAAAAACCAGAGATCCCGGTATCTACGATTGAGAATATAAGTGAGACCAGCAAAATCTTCATTTCAACATGACAACCAGAAAGAAAACATCCTATACTCGCAAGCATTCCCTAGTAGTCGATACATTGCTGCTTTTCTGTGCAAGTGGACAACTATGGGGTGTTCTGCTGCGGTCCAAAGCTGTTATCGAGCTTGGCTTGACCAGTTCCATCAGTCCTAGGGCCTGTTGTTCAGGTCCTGAGAATTTCCAAATCTAAGCTTGTAAAAAAAAAAAAAAAAAAATAGGGTTTAGATGTTGATTGCAAGATTACAAAATCAATTGTGTCATTGCCTCAGAGTAGAAATGTGATAACGCTCAATGCTTTTAAAATTTCTCCCATACAAGTGTTCTCTTGCGTGGCCCCTAAGTTTGCATGGAATGGAATTTTTAAGAACCTATTATCAACTGAATCACACCGATGATCGTTAAAGAGTACGAGTGATGCTAGATTTAAGGATGGAGCTGTAGACAGGGGCAAATCGCTTTAATAGAGTGATATCTCGGATTTTATTGTTTCATTATGGGGATGTTATTTGATGACCATTTATATATTTCTACTTCTATTTCCGGGCCAGTATATATATTTAAAAGCCTAGAAATTCAATTGGGCATTTGTCAATTGCCGAAGTCGGCCTGTGAGATTTTTTCCTCTCCATTCACATCATATGGGAGTTCACTAGATGTGGGCTGCGGGAAAAAACGGAACTACTCATTCTTTCAATTTGTTTTATGTTAATTGGAAATTGAAAGAACTTGCGGCTCTATTCGGACACACACGCAGCTTTACTGCCGCTTCCATCGGCGGTAAACCTGCATTTTCCGGTTTTCCTCCACTCTGAGAGGAGGAAAACTGGAAATTGCAGCTTTACCGCCGCTCTCGTCGGCGGTGAAGTGGACCTTCCAGTTTTCCTCCGCTCTGAGAGGTGGAAAACTGGCAATTGCAGCTTTACCGCCGCTCCCAACGGCGGTAAAGTCGGTTTTCCAGTTTTCCTCCGCTCTGAGAGGAGGAAAACAGGAAATTGCACTTACGCTGCGGGTACATGTGTCGGAAATCTTTCAATCCGATTTTTTAATCCTCTTTTCCCTTCTTTTGCTTGTTGTTGGGCCATGGGCCGGGGCGTAGTTCCACAAAATGAAGGATGGACATGTGTGAATAACAATTGGGTGAAATAATTTCAAATCACAACAAAACCACAATAAATCGAATGTCTCTCGTAATTGCCCTTCACTTTACTTAACAAGCGAAGTAAGCTAACCAGAACCGTTACCTTAAAAAACCAGAGATCCCGGTATCTACGATTGAGAATATAAGTGAGACCAGCAAAATCTTCATTTCAACATGACAACCAGAAAGAAAACATCCTATACTCGCAAGCATTCCCTAGTAGTCGATACATTGCTGCTTTTCTGTGCAAGTGGACAACTATGGGGTGTTCTGCTGCGGTCCAAAGCTGTTATCGAGCTTGGCTTGACCAGTTCCATCAGTCCTAGGGCCTGTTGTTCAGGTCCTGAGAATTTCCAAATCTAAGCTTGTAAAAAAAAAAAAAAAAATAGGGTTTAGATGTTGATTGCAAGATTACAAAATCAATTGTGTCATTGCCTCAGAGTAGAAATGTGATAACGCTCAATGCTTTTAAAATTTCTCCCATACAAGTGTTCTCTTGCGTGGCCCCTAAGTTTGCATGGAATGGAATTTTTAAGAACCTATTATCAACTGAATCACACCGATGATCGTTAAAGAGTACGAGTGATGCTAGATTTAAGGATGGAGCTGTAGACAGGGGCAAATCGCTTTAATAGAGTGATATCTCGGATTTTATTGTTTCATTATGGGGATGATATTTCATGACCATTTATATATTTCTACTTCTATTTCCGGGCCAGTATATATATTCAAAAGCCTAGAAATTCAATTGGGCATTTGTCAATTGCCGAAGTCGGCCTGTGAGATTTTTTCCTCTCCATTCACATCATATGGGAGTTCACTAGATGTGGGCTGCGGGAAAAAACGGAACTACTCATTCTTTCAATTTGTTTTATGTTAATTGGAAATTGAAAGAACTTGCGGCTCTATTCGGACACACACGCAGCTTTACTGCCGCTTCCATTGGCGGTAAACCTGCATTTTCCGGTTTTCCTCCACTCTGAGAGGAGGAAAACTGGAAATTGCAGCTTTACCGCCGCTCTCGTCGGCGGTGAAGTGGACCTTCCAGTTTTCCTCCGCTCTGAGAGGAGGAAAACTGGCAATTGCAGCTTTACCGCCGCTCCCAACGGCGGTAAAGTCGGTTTTCCAGTTTTCCTCCGCTCTGAGAGGAGGAAAACAGGAAATTGCACTTACGCTGCGGGTACATGTGTCGGAAATCTTTCAATCCGATTTTTTAATCCTCTTTTCCCTTCTTTTGCTTGTTGTTGGGCCATGGGCCGGGGCGTAGTTCCACAAAATGAAGGATGGACATGTGTGAATAACAATTGGGTGAAATAATTTCAAATCACAACAAAACCACAATAAATCGAATGTCTCTCGTAATTGCCCTTCACTTTACTTAACAAGCGAAGTAAGCTAACCAGAACCGTTACCTTAAAAAACCAGAGATCCCGGTATCTACGATTGAGAATATAAGTGAGACCAGCAAAATCTTCATTTCAACATGACAACCAGAAAGAAAACATCCTATACTCGCAAGCATTCCCTAGTAGTCGATACATTGCTGCTTTTCTGTGCAAGTGGACAACTATGGGGTGTTCTGCTGCGGTCCAAAGCTGTTATCGAGCTTGGCTTGACCAGTTCCATCAGTCCTAGGGCCTGTTGTTCAGGTCCTGAGAATTTCCAAATCTAAGCTTGTAAAAAAAAAAAAAAAAATAGGGTTTAGATGTTGATTGCAAGATTACAAAATCAATTGTGTCATTGCCTCAGAGTAGAAATGTGATAACGCTCAATGCTTTTAAAATTTCTCCCATACAAGTGTTCTCTTGCGTGGCCCCTAAGTTTGCATGGAATGGAATTTTTAAGAACCTATTATCAACTGAATCACACCGATGATCGTTAAAGAGTACGAGTGATGCTAGATTTAAGGATGGAGCTGTAGACAGGGGCAAATCGCTTTAATAGAGTGATATCTCGGATTTTATTGTTTCATTATGGGGATGATATTTCATGACCATTTATATATTTCTACTTCTATTTCCGGGCCAGTATATATATTCAAAAGCCTAGAAATTCAATTGGGCAATTGTCAATTGCCGAAGTCGGCCTGTGAGATTTTTTCCTCTCCATTCACATCATATGGGAGTTCACTAGATGTGGGCTGCGGGAAAAAACGGAACTACTCATTCTTTCAATTTGTTTTATGTTAATTGGAAATTGAAAGAACTTGCGGCTCTATTCGGACACACACGCAGCTTTACTGCCGCTTCCATTGGCGGTAAACCTGCATTTTCCGGTTTTCCTCCACTCTGAGAGGAGGAAAACTGGAAATTGCAGCTTTACCGCCGCTCTCGTCGGCGGTGAAGTGGACCTTCCAGTTTTCCTCCGCTCTGAGAGGAGGAAAACTGGCAATTGCAGCTTTACCGCCGCTCCCAACGGCGGTAAAGTCGGTTTTCCAATTTTCCTCCGCTCTGAGAGGAGGAAAACAGGAAATTGCACTTACGCTGCGGGTACATGTGTCGGAAATCTTTCAATCCGATTTTTTAATCCTCTTTTCCCTTCTTTTGCTTGTTGTTGGGCCATGGGCCGGGGCGTAGTTCCACAAAATGAAGGATGGACAGGTGTGAATAACAATTGGGTGAAATAATTTCAAATCACAACAAAACCACAATAAATCGAATGTCTCTCGTAATTGCCCTTCACTTTACTTAACAAGCGAAGTAAGCTAACCAGAACCGTTACCTTAAAAAACCAGAGATCCCGGTATCTACGATTGAGAATATAAGTGAGACCAGCAAAATCTTCATTTCAACATGACAACCAGAAAGAAAACATCCTATACTCGCAAGCATTCCCTAGTAGTCGATACATTGCTGCTTTTCTGTGCAAGTGGACAACTATGGGGTGTTCTGCTGCGGTCCAAAGCTGTTATCGAGCTTGGCTTGACCAGTTCCATCAGTCCTAGGGCCTGTTGTTCAGGTCCTGAGAATTTCCAAATCTAAGCTTGTAAAAAAAAAAAAAAAAATAGGGTTTAGATGTTGATTGCAAGATTACAAAATCAATTGTGTCATTGCCTCAGAGTAGAAATGTGATAACGCTCAATGCTTTTAAAATTTCTCCCATACAAGTGTTCTCTTGCGTGGCCCCTAAGTTTGCATGGAATGGAATTTTTAAGAACCTATTATCAACTGAATCACACCGATGATCGTTAAAGAGTACGAGTGATGCTAGATTTAAGGATGGAGCTGTAGACAGGGGCAAATTGCTTTAATAGAGTGATATCTCGGATTTTATTGTTTCATTATGGGGATGTTATTTCATGACCATTTATATATTTCTACTTCTATTTCCGGGCCAGTATATATATTCAAAAGCCTAGAAATTCAATTGGGCATTTGTCAATTGCCGAAGTCGGCCTGTGAGATTTTTTCCTCTCCATTCACATCATATGGGAGTTCACTAGATGTGGGCTGCGGGAAAAAACGGAACTACTCATTCTTTCAATTTGTTTTATGTTAATTGGAAATTGAAAGAACTTGCGGCTCTATTCGGACACACACGCAGCTTTACTGCCGCTTCCATCGGCGGTAAACCTACATTTTCCGGTTTTCCTCCACTCTGAGAGGAGGAAAACTGGAAATTGCAGCTTTACCGCCGCTCTCGTCGGCGGTGAAGTGGACCTTCCAGTTTTCCTCCGCTCTGAGAGGAGGAAAACTGGCAATTGCAGCTTTACCGCCGCTCCCAACGGCGGTAAAGTCGGTTTTCCAGTTTTCCTCCGCTCTGAGAGGAGGAAAACAGGAAATTGCACTTACGCTGCGGGTACATGTGTCGGAAATCTTTCAATCCGATTTTTTAATCCTCTTTTCCCTTCTTTTGCTTGTTGTTGGGCCATGGGCCGGGGCGTAGTTCCACAAAATGAAGGATGGACATGTGTGAATAACAATTGGGTGAAATAATTTCAAATCACAACAAAACCACAATAAATCGAATGTCTCTCGTAATTGCCCTTCACTTTACTTAACAAGCGAAGTAAGCTAACCAGAACCGTTACCTTAAAAAACCAGAGATCCCGGTATCTACGATTGAGAATATAAGTGAGACCAGCAAAATCTTCATTTCAACATGACAACCAGAAAGAAAACATCCTATACTCGCAAGCATTCCCTAGTAGTCGATACATTGCTGCTTTTCTGTGCAAGTGGACAACTATGGGGTGTTCTGCTGCGGTCCAAAGCTGTTATCGAGCTTGGCTTGACCAGTTCCATCAGTCCTAGGGCCTGTTGTTCAGGTCCTGAGAATTTCCAAATCTAAGCTTGTAAAAAAAAAAAAAAAAATAGGGTTTAGATGTTGATTGCAAGATTACAAAATCAATTGTGTCATTGCCTCAGAGTAGAAATGTGATAACGCTCAATGCTTTTAAAATTTCTCCCATACAAGTGTTCTCTTGCGTGGCCCCTAAGTTTGCATGGAATGGAATTTTTAAGAACCTATTATCAACTGAATCACACCGATGATCGTTAAAGAGTACGAGTGATGCTAGATTTAAGGATGGAGCTGTAGACAGGGGCAAATCGCTTTAATAGAGTGATATCTCGGATTTTATTGTTTCATTATGGGGATGTTATTTGATGACCATTTATATATTTCTACTTCTATTTCCGGGCCAGTATATATATTCAAAAGCCTAGAAATTCAATTGGGCATTTGTCAATTGCCGAAGTCGGCCTGTGAGATTTTTTCCTCTCCATTCACATCATATGGGAGTTCACTAGATGTGGGCTGCGGGAAAAAACGAAACTACTCATTCTTTCAATTTGTTTTATGTTAATTGGAAATTGAAAGAACTTGCGGCTCTATTCGGACACACACGCAGCTTTACTGCCGCTTCCATCGGCGGTAAACCTGCATTTTCCGGTTTTCCTCCACTCTGAGAGGAGGAAAACTGGAAATTGCAGCTTTACCGCCGCTCTCGTCGGCGGTGAAGTGGACCTTCCAGTTTTCCTCCGCTCTGAGAGGAGGAAAACTGGCAATTGCAGCTTTACCGCCGCTCCCAACGGCGGTAAAGTCGGTTTTCCAGTTTTCCTCCGCTCTGAGAGGAGGAAAACAGGAAATTGCACTTACGCTGCGGGTACATGTGTCGGAAATCTTTCAATCCGATTTTTTAATCCTCTTTTCCCTTCTTTTGCTTGTTGTTGGGCCATGGGCCGGGGCGTAGGTATACAAAATGAAGGATGGACATGTGTGAATAACAATTGGGTGAAATAATTTCAAATCACAACAAAACCACAATAAATCGAATGTCTCTCGTAATTGCCCTTCACTTTACTTAACAAGCGAAGTAAGCTAACCAGAACCGTTACCTTAAAAAACCAGAGATCCCGGTATCTACGATTGAGAATATAAGTGAGACCAGCAAAATCTTCATTTCAACATGACAACCAGAAAGAAAACATCCTATACTCGCAAGCATTCCCTAGTAGTCGATACATCGCTGCTTTTCTGTGTAAGTGGACAACTATGGGGTGTTCTGCTGCGGTCCAAAGCTGTTATCGAGCTTGGCTTGACCAGTTCCATCAGTCCTAGGGCCTGTTGTTCAGGTCCTGAGAATTTCCAAATCTAAGCTTGTAAAAAAAAAAAAAAAAATAGGGTTTAGATGTTGATTGCAAGATTACAAAATCAATTGTGTCATTGCCTCAGAGTAGAAATGTGATAACGCTCAATGCTTTTAAAATTTCTCCCATACAAGTGTTCTCTTGCGTGGCCCCTAAGTTTGCATGGAATGGAATTTTTAAGAACCTATTATCAACTGAATCACACCGATGATCGTTAAAGAGTACGAGTGATGCTAGATTTAAGGATGGAGCTGTAGACAGGGGCAAATCGCTTTAATAGAGTGATATCTCGGATTTTATTGTTTCATTATGGGGATGTTATTTGATGACCATTTATATATTTCTACTTCTATTTCCGGGCCAGTATATATATTCAAAAGCCTAGAAATTCAATTGGGCATTTGTCAATTGCCGAAGTCGGCCTGTGAGATTTTTTCCTCTCCATTCACATCATATGGGAGATCACTAGATGTGGGCTGCGGGAAAAAATGGAACTACTCATTCATTGAATTTGTTTTATGTTAATTGGAAATTGAAAGGTCTTGCGGCTCTATTCGGACACACACGCAGCTTTACTGCCGCTTCCATCGGCGGTAAACTGGCATTTTCCGGTTTTCCTCCACTCTGAGAGGAGGAAAACTGGAAATTGCAGCTTTACCGCCGCTCTCGTCGGCGGTGAAGTGGACCTTCCAGTTTTCCTCCGCTCTGAGAGGAGGAAAACTGGCAATTGCAGCTTTACCGCCGCTCCCAACGGCGGTAAAGTCGGTTTTCCAGTTTTCCTCCGCTCTGAGAGGAGGAAAACAGGAAATTGCACTTACGCTGCGGGTACATGTGTCGGAAATCTTTCAATCCGATTTTTTAATCCTCTTTTCCCTTCTTTTGCTTGTTGTTGGGCCATGGGCCGGGGCTTAGTTCCACAAAATGAAGGATGGACATGTGTGAATAACAATTGGGTGAAATAATTTCAAATCACAACAAAACCACAATAAATCGAATGTCTCTCGTAATTGCCCTTCACTTTACTTAACAAGCGAAGTAAGCTAACCAGAACCGTTACCTTAAAAAACCAGAGATCCCGGTATCTACGATTGAGAATATAAGTGAGACCAGCAAAATCTTCATTTCAACATGACAACCAGAAAGAAAACATCCTATACTCGCAAGCATTCCCTAGTAGTCGATACATCGCTGCTTTTCTGTGCATGTGGACAACTATGGGGTGTTCTGCTGCGGTCCAAAGCTGTTATCGAGCTTGGCTTGACCAGTTCCATCAGTCCTAGGGCCTGTTGTTCAGGTCCTGAGAATTTCCAAATCTAAGCTTGTAAAAAAAAAAAAAAAAAATAGGGTTTAGATGTTGATTGCAAGATTACAAAATCAATTGTGTCATTGCCTCAGAGTAGAAATGTGATAACGCTCAATGCTTTTAGAATTTCTCCCATACAAGTGTTCTCTTGCGTGGCCCCTAAGTTTGCATGGAATGGAATTTTTAAGAACCTATTATCAACTGAATCACACCGATGATCGTTAAAGAGTACGAGTGATGCTAGATTTAAGGATGGAGCTGTAGACAGGGGCAAATCGCTTTAATAGAGTGATATCTCGGATTTTATTGTTTCATTATGGGGATGTTATTTGATGACCATTTATATATTTCTACTTCTATTTCCGGGCCAGTATATATATTCAAAAGCCTAGAAATTCAATTGGGCATTTGTCAATTGCCGAAGTCGGCCTGTGAGATTTTTTCCTCTCCATTCACATCATATGGGAGTTCACTAGATGTGGGCTGCGGGAAAAAACGGAACTACACATTCATTCAATTTGTTTTATGTTAATTGGAAATTGAAAGGTCTTGCGGCTCTATTCGGACACACACGCAGCTTTACTGCCGCTTCCATCGGCGGTAAACTGGCATTTTCCGGTTTTCCTCCACTCTGAGAGGAGGAAAACTGGAAATTGCAGCTTTACCGCCGCTCTCGTCGGCGGTGAAGTGGACCTTCCAGTTTTCCTCCGCTCTGAGAGGAGGAAAACTGGCAATTGCAGCTTTACCGCCGCTCCCAACGGCGGTAAAGTCGGTTTTCCAGTTTTCCTCCGCTCTGAGAGGAGGAAAACAGGAAATTGCACTTACGCTGCGGGTACATGTGTCGGAAATCTTTCAATCCGATTTTTTAATCCTCTTTTCCCTTCTTTTGCTTGTTGTTGGGCCATGGGCCGGGGCTTAGTTCCACAAAATGAAGGATGGACATGTGTGAATAACAATTGGGTGAAATAATTTCAAATCACAACAAAACCACAATAAATCGAATGTCTCTCGTAATTGCCCTTCACTTTACTTAACAAGCGAAGTAAGCTAACCAGAACCGTTACCTTAAAAAACCAGAGATCCCGGTATCTACGATTGAGAATATAAGTGAGACCAGCAAAATCTTCATTTCAACATGACAACCAGAAAGAAAACATCCTATACTCGCAAGCATTCCCTAGTAGTCGATACATCGCTGCTTTTCTGTGCATGTGGACAACTATGGGGTGTTCTGCTGCGGTCCAAAGCTGGTATCGAGCTTGGCTTAACCAGTTCCATCAGTCCTAGGGCCTGTTGTTCAGGTCCTGAGAATTTCCAAATCTAAGCTTGTAAAAAAAAAAAAAAAATAGGGTTTAGATGTTGATTGCAAGATTACAAAATCAATTGTGTCATTGCCTCAGAGTAGAAATGTGATAACGCTCAATGCTTTTAGAATTTCTCCCATACAAGTGTTCTCTTGCGTGGCCCCTAAGTTTGCATGGAATGGAATTTTTAAGAACCTATTATCAACTGAATCACACTGATGATCGTTAAAGAGTACGAGTGATGCTAGATTTAAGGATGGAGCTGTAGACAGGGGCAAATCGCTTTAATAGAGTGATATCTCGGATTTTATTGTTTCATTATGGGGATGTTATTTGATGACCATTTATATATTTCTACTTCTATTTCCGGGCCAGTATATATATTCAAAAGCCTAGAAATTCAATTGGGCATTTGTCAATTGCCGAAGTCGGCCTGTGAGATTTTTTCCTCTCCATTCACATCATATGGGAGTTCACTAGATGTGGGCTGCGGGAAAAAACGAAACTACTCATTCTTTCAATTTGTTTTATGTTAATTGGAAATTGAAAGAACTTGCGGCTCTATTCGGACACACACGCAGCTTTACTGCCGCTTCCATCGGCGGTAAACCTGCATTTTCCGGTTTTCCTCCACTCTGAGAGGAGGAAAACTGGAAATTGCAGCTTTACCGCCGCTCTCGTCGGCGGTGAAGTGGACCTTCCAGTTTTCCTCCGCTCTGAGAGGAGGAAAACTGGCAATTGCAGCTTTACCGCCGCTCCCAACGGCGGTAAAGTCGGTTTTCCAGTTTTCCTCCGCTCTGAGAGGAGGAAAACAGGAAATTGCACTTACGCTGCGGGTACATGTGTCGGAAATCGTTCAATCCGATTTTTTAATCCTCTTTTCCCTTCTTTTGCTTGTTGTTGGGCCATGGGCCGGGGCTTAGTTCCACAAAATGAAGGATGGACATGTGTGAATAACAATTGGGTGAAATAATTTCAAATCACAACAAAACCACAATAAATCGAATGTCTCTCGTAATTGCCCTTCACTTTACTTAACAAGCGAAGTAAGCTAACCAGAACCGTTACCTTAAAAAACCAGAGATCCCGGTATCAACGATTGAGAATATAAGTGAGACCAGCAAAATCTTCATTTCAACATGACAACCAGAAAGAAAACATCCTATACTCGCAAGCATTCCCTAGTAGTCGATACATCGCTGCTTTTCTGTGCATGTGGACAACTATGGGGTGTTCTGCTGCGGTCCAAAGCTGGTATCGAGCTTGGCTTGACCAGTTCCATCAGTCCTAGGGCCTGTTGTTCAGGTCCTGAGAATTTCCAAATCTAAGCTTGTAAAAAAAAAAAAAAAAAAGGGTTTAGATGTTGATTGCAAGATTACAAAATCAATTGTGTCATTGCCTCAGAGTAGAAATGTGATAACGCTCAATGCTTTTAGAATTTCTCCTATACAAGTGTTCTCTTGCGTGGCCCCTAAGTTTGCATGGAATCGAATTTTTAAGAACCTATTATCAACTGAATCACACCGATGATCGTTGAAGAGTACGAGTGATGCTAGATTTAACGATGGAGCTGTAGACAGGGGCAAATCGCTTCAATAGAGTGATATCTCGGATTTTATTGTTTCATTATGGGGATGTTATTTGATGACCATTTATATATTTCTACTTCTATTTCCGGGCCAGTATATATATTCAAAAGCCTAGAAATTCAATTGGGCAATTGTCAATTGCCGAAGTCGGCCTGTGAGATTTTTTCCTCTCCATTCACATAATATGGGAGTTCACTAGATGTGGGCTGCGGGAAAAAACGGAACTACTCATTCTTTCAATTTGTTTTATGTTAATTGGAAATTGAAAGAACTTGCGGCTCTATTCGGACACACACGCAGCTTTACTGCCGCTTCCATCGGCGGTAAACCTGCATTTTCCGGTTTTCCTCCACTCTGAGAGGAGGAAAACTGGAAATTGCAGCTTTACCGCCGCTCTCGTCGGCGGTGAAGTGGACCTTCCAGTTTTCCTCCGCTCTGAGAGGAGGAAAACTGGCAATTGCAGCTTTACCGCCGCTCCCAACGGCGGTAAAGTCGGTTTTCCAGTTTTCCTCCGCTCTGAGAGGAGGAAAACAGGAAATTGCACTTACGCTGCGGGTACATGTGTCGGAAATCGTTCAATCCGATTTTTTAATCCTCTTTTCCCTTCTTTTGCTTGTTGTTGGGCCATGGGCCGGGGCGTAGTTCCACAAAATGAAGGATGGACATGTGTGAATAACAATTGGGTGAAATAATTTCAAATCACAACAAAACCACAATAAATCGAATGTCTCTCGTAATTGCCCTTCACTTTACTTAACAAGAGAAGTAAGCTAACCAGAACCGTTACCTTAAAAAACCAGAGATCCCGGTATCTACGATTGAGAATATAAGTGAGACCAGCAAAATCTTCATTTCAACATGACAACCAGAAAGAAAACATCCTATACTCGCAAGCATTCCCTAGTAGTCGATACATCGCTGCTTTTCTGTGCAAGTGGACAACTATGGGGTGTTCTGCTGCGGTCCAAAGCTGTTATCGAGCTTGGCTTGACCAGTTCCATCAGTCCTAGGGCCTGTTGTTCAGGTCCTGAGAATTTCCAAATCTGAGCTTGTAAAAAAAAAAAAAAAAATAGGGTTTGGATGTTGATTGCAAGATTACAAAATCAATTGTGTCATTGCCTCAGAGTAGAAATGTGATAACGCTCAATGCTTTTAAAATTTCTCCCATACAAGTGTTCTCTTGCGTGGCCCCTAAGTTTGCATGGAATGGAATTTTTAAGAACCTATTATCAACTGAATCACACCGATGATCGTTAAAGAGTACGAGTGATGCTAGATTTAAGGATGGAGCTGTAGACAGGGGCAAATCGCTTTAATAGAGTGATATCTCGGATTTTATTGTTTCATTATGGGGATGTTATTTGATGACCATTTATATATTTCTACTTCTATTTCCGGGCCAGTATATATATTCAAAAGCCTAGAAATTCAATTGGGCATTTGTCAATTGCCGAAGTCGGCCTGTGAGATTTTTTCCTCTCCATTCACATCATATGGGAGTTCACTAGATGTGGGCTGCGGGAAAAAACGGAACTACTCATTCATTCAATTTGTTTTATGTTAATTGGAAATTGAAAGGTCTTGCGGCTCTATTCGGACACACACGCAGCTTTACTGCCGCTTCCATCGGCGGTAAACTGGCATTTTCCGGTTTTCCTCCACTCTGAGAGGAGGAAAACTGGAAATTGCAGCTTTACCGCCGCTCTCGTCGGCGGTGAAGTGGACCTTCCAGTTTTCCTCCGCTCTGAGAGGAGGAAAACTGGCAATTGCAGCTTTACCGCCGCTCCCAACGGCGGTAAAGTCGGTTTTCCAGTTTTCCTCCGCTCTGAGAGGAGGAAAACAGGAAATTGCACTTACGCTGCGGGTACATGTGTCGGAAATCTTTCAATCCGATTTTTTAATCCTCTTTTCCCTTCTTTTGCTTGTTGTTGGGCCATGGGCCGGGGCGTAGTTCCACAAAATGAAGGATGGACATGTGTGAATAACAATTGGGTGAAATAATTTCAAATCACAACAAAACCACAATAAATCGAATGTCTCTCGTAATTGCCCTTCACTTTACTTAACAAGCGAAGGAAGCTAACCAGAACCGTTACCTTAAAAAACCAGAGATCCCGGTATCTACGATTGAGAATATAAGTGAGACCAGCAAAATCTTCATTTCAACATGACAACCAGAAAGAAAACATCCTATACTCGCAAGCATTCCCTAGTAGTCGATACATCGCTGCTTTTCTGTGCATGTGGACAACTATGGGGTGTTCTGCTGCGGTCCAAAGCTGTTATCGAGCTTGGCTTGACCAGTTCCATCAGTCCTAGGGCCTGTTGTTCAGGTCCTGAGAATTTCCAAATCTAAGCTTGTAAAAAAAATATATATATAGGGTTTAGATGTTGATTGCAAGATTACAAAATCAATTGTGTCATTGCCTCAGAGTAGAAATGTGATAACGCTCAATGCTTTTAGAATTTCTCCCATACAAGTGTTCTCTTGCGTGGCCCCTAAGTTTGCATGGAATGGAATTTTTAAGAACCTATTATCAACTGAATCACACCGATGATCGTTAAAGAGTACGAGTGATGCTAGATTTAAGGATGGAGCTGTAGACAGGGGCAAATCGCTTTAATAGAGTGATATCTCGGATTTTATTGTTTCATTATGGGGATGTTATTTGATGACCATTTATATATTTCTACTTCTATTTCCGGGCCAGTATATATATTCAAAAGCCTAGAAATTCAATTGGGCATTTGTCAATTGCCGAAGTCGGCCTGTGAGATTTTTTCCTCTCCATTCACATCATATGGGAGTTCACTAGATGTGGGCTGCGGGAAAAAACGGAACTACTCATTCATTCAATTTGTTTTATGTTAATTGGAAATTGAAAGGTCTTGCGGCTCTATTCGGACACACACGCAGCTTTACTGCCGCTTCCATCGGCGGTAAACTGGCATTTTCCGGTTTTCCTCCACTCTGAGAGGAGGAAAACTGGAAATTGCAGCTTTACCGCCGCTCTCGTCGGCGGTGAAGTGGACCTTCCAGTTTTCCTCCGCTCTGAGAGGAGGAAAACTGGCAATTGCAGCTTTACCGCCGCTCCCAACGGCGGTAAAGTCGGTTTTCCAGTTTTCCTCCGCTCTGAGAGGAGGAAAACAGGAAATTGCACTTACGCTGCGGGTACATGTGTCGGAAATCTTTCAATCCGATTTTTTAATCCTCTTTTCCCTTCTTTTGCTTGTTGTTGGGCCATGGGCCGGGGCGTAGTTCCACAAAATGAAGGATGGACATGTGTGAATAACAATTGGGTGAAATAATTTCAAATCACAACAAAACCACAATAAATCGAATGTCTCTCGTAATTGCCCTTCACTTTACTTAACAAGCGAAGGAAGCTAACCAGAACCGTTACCTTAAAAAACCAGAGATCCCGGTATCTACGATTGAGAATATAAGTGAGACCAGCAAAATCTTCATTTCAACATGACAACCAGAAAGAAAACATCCTATACTCGCAAGCATTCCCTAGTAGTCGATACATCGCTGCTTTTCTGTGCATGTGGACAACTATGGGGTGTTCTGCTGCGGTCCAAAGCTGTTATCGAGCTTGGCTTGACCAGTTCCATCAGTCCTAGGGCCTGTTGTTCAGGTCCTGAGAATTTCCAAATCTAAGCTTGTAAAAAAAAAATATATATAGGGTTTAGATGTTGATTGCAAGATTACAAAATCAATTGTGTCATTGCCTCAGAGTAGAAATGTGATAACGCTCAATGCTTTTAGAATTTCTCCCATACAAGTGTTCTCTTGCGTGGCCCCTAAGTTTGCATGGAATGGAATTTTTAAGAACCTATTATCAACTGAATCACACCGATGATCGTTAAAGAGTACGAGTGATGCTAGATTTAAGGATGGAGCTGTAGACAGGGGCAAATCGCTTTAATAGAGTGATATCTCGGATTTTATTGTTTCATTATGGGGATGTTATTTGATGACCATTTATATATTTCTACTTCTATTTCCGGGCCAGTATATATATTCAAAAGCCTAGAAATTCAATTGGGCATTTGTCAATTGCCGAAGTCGGCCTGTGAGATTTTTTCCTCTCCATTCACATCATATGGGAGTTCACTAGATGTGGGCTGCGGGAAAAAACGGAACTACTCATTCTTTCAATTTGTTTTATGTTAATTGGAAATTGAAAGAACTTGCGGCTCTATTCGGACACACAAGCAGCTTTACTGCCGCTTCCATCGGCGGTAAACCTGCATTTTCCGGTTTTCCTCCACTCTGAGAGGAGGAAAACTGGAAATTGCAGCTTTACCGCCGCTCTCGTCGGCGGTGAAGTGGACCTTCCAGTTTTCCTCCGCTCTGAGAGGAGGAAAACTGGCAATTGCAGCTTTACCGCCGCTCCCAACGGCGGTAAAGTCAGTTTTCCAGTTTTCCTCCGCTCTGAGAGGAGGAAAACAGGAAATTGCACTTACGCTGCGGGTACATGTGTCGGAAATCGTTCAATCCGATTTTTTAATCCTCTTTTCCCTTCTTTTGCTAGTTGTTGGGCCATGGGCCGGGGCGTAGTTCCACAAAATGAAGGATGGACATGTGTGAATAACAATTGGGTGAAATAATTTCAAATCACAACAAAACCACAATAAATCGAATGTCTCTCGTAATTGCCCTTCACTTTACTTAACAAGAGAAGTAAGCTAACCAGAACCGTTACCTTAAAAAACCAGAGATCCCGGTATCTACGATTGAGAATATAAGTGAGACCAGCAAAATCTTCATTTCAACATGACAACCAGAAAGAAAACATCCTATACTCGCAAGCATTCCCTAGTAGTCGATACATCGCTGCTTTTCTGTGCATGTGGACAACTATGGGGTGTTCTGCTGCGGTCCAAAGCTGTTATCGAGCTTGGCTTGACCAGTTCCATCAGTCCTAGGGCCTGTTGTTCAGGTCCTGAGAATTTCCAAATCTAAGCTTGTAAAAAAAAAAAAAAAAAAGGGTTTAGATGTTGATTGCAAGATTACAAAATCAATTGTGTCATTGCCTCAGAGTAGAAATGTGATAACGCTCAATGCTTTTAGAATTTCTCCCATACAAGTGTTCTCTTGCGTGGCCCCTAAGTTTGCATGGAATGGAATTTTTAAGAACCTATTATCAACTGAATCACACCGATGATCGTTAAAGAGTACGAGTGATGCTAGATTTAAGGATGGAGCTGTAGACAGGGGCAAATCGCTTTAATAGAGTGATATCTCGGATTTTATTGTTTCATTATGGGGATGTTATTTGATGACCATTTATATATTTCAACTTCTATTTCCGGGCCAGTATATATATTCAAAAGCCTAGAAATTCAATTGGGCATTTGTCAATTGCCGAAGTCGGCCTGTGAGATTTTTTCCTCTCCATTCACATCATATGGGAGCTCACTAGATGTGGGCTGCGGGAAAAAACGGAACTACTCATTCTTTCAATTTGTTTTATGTTAATTGGAAATTGAAAGAACTTGCGGCTCTATTCGGACACACACGCAGCTTTACTGCCGCTTCCATCGACGGTAAACCTGCATTTTCCGGTTTTCCTCCACTCTGAGAGGAGGAAAACTGGAAATTGCAGCTTTACCGCCGCTCTCGTCGGCGGTGAAGTGGACCTTCCAGTTTTCCTCCGCTCTGAGAGGAGGAAAACTGGCAATTGCAGCTTTACCGCCGCTCCCAACGGCGGTAAAGTCGGTTTTCCAGTTTTCCTCCGCTCTGAGAGGAGGAAAACAGGAAATTGCACTTACGCTGCGGGTACATGTGTCGGAAATCTTTCAATCCGATTTTTTAATCCTCTTTTCCCTTCTTTTGCTTGTTGTTGGGCCATGGGCCGGGGCGTAGTTCCACAAAATGAAGGATGGACATGTGTGAATAACAATTGGGTGAAATAATTTCAAATCACAACAAAACCACAATAAATCGAATGTCTCTCGTAATTGCCCTTCACTTTACTTAACAAGCGAAGTAAGCTAACCAGAACCGTTACCTTAAAAAACCAGAGATCCCGGTATCTACGATTGAGAATATAAGTGAGACCAGCAAAATCTTCATTTCAACATGACAACCAGAAAGAAAACATCCTATACTCGCAAGCATTCCCTAGTAGTCGATACATCGCTGCTTTTCTGTGCATGTGGACAACTATGGGGTGTTCTGCTGCGGTCCAAAGCTGTTATCGAGCTTGGCTTGACCAGTTCCATCAGTCCTAGGGCCTGTTGTTCAGGTCCTGAGAATTTCCAAATCTAAGCTTGTAAAAAAAAAATATATATAGGGTTTAGATGTTGATTGCAAGATTACAAAATCAATTGTGTCATTGCCTCAGAGTAGAAATGTGATAACGCTCAATGCTTTTAGAATTTCTCCCATACAAGTGTTCTCTTGCGGGGCCCCTAAGTTTGCATGGAATGGAATTTTTAAGAACCTATTATCAACTGAATCACACCGATGATCGTTAAAGAGTACGAGTGATGCTAGATTTAAGGATGGAGCTGTAGACAGGGGCAAATCGCTTTAATAGAGTGATATCTCGGATTTTATTGTTTCATTATGGGGATGTTATTTGATGACCATTTATATATTTCTACTTCTATTTCCGGGCCAGTATATATATTCAAAAGCCTAGAAATTCAATTGGGCATTTGTCAATTGCCGAAGTCGGCCTGTGAGATTTTTTCCTCTCCATTCACATCATATGGGAGTTCACTAGATGTGGGCTGCGGGAAAAAACGGAACTACTCATTCTTTCAATTTGTTTTATGTTAATTGGAAATTGAAAGAACTTGCGGCTCTATTCGGACACACACGCAGCTTTACTGCCGCTTCCATCGGCGGTAAACCTGCATTTTCCGGTTTTCCTCCACTCTGAGAGGAGGAAAACTGGAAATTGCAGCTTTACCGCCGCTCTCGTCGGCGGTGAAGTGGACCTTCCAGTTTTCCTCCGCTCTGAGAGGAGGAAAACTGGCAATTGCAGCTTTACCGCCGCTCCCAACGGCGGTAAAGTCGGTTTTCCAGTTTTCCTCCGCTCTGAGAGGAGGAAAACAGGAAATTGCACTTACGCTGCGGGTACATGTGTCGGAAATCTTTCAATCCGATTTTTTAATCCTCTTTTCCCTTCTTTTGCTTGTTGTTGGGCCATGGGCCGGGGCGTAGTTCCACAAAATGAAGGATGGACATGTGTGAATAACAATTGGGTGAAATAATTTCAAATCACAACAAAACCACAATAAATCGAATGTCTCTCGTAATTGCCCTTCACTTTACTTAACAAGCGAAGTAAGCTAACCAGAACCGTTACCTTAAAAAACCAGAGATCCCGGTATCTACGATTGAGAATATAAGTGAGACCAGCAAAATCTTCATTTCAACATGACAACCAGAAAGAAAACATCCTATACTCGCAAGCATTCCCTAGTAGTCGATACATCGCTGCTTTTCTGTGCAAGTGGACAACTATGGGGTGTTCTGCTGCGGTCCAAAGCTGTTATCGAGCTTGGCTTGACCAGTTCCATCAGTCCTAGGGCCTGTTGTTCAGGTCCTGAGAATTTCCAAATCTAAGCTTGTAAAAAAAAAAAAAAAATAGGGTTTAGATGTTGATTGCAAGATTACAAAATCAATTGTGTCATTGCCTCAGAGTAGAAATGTGATAACGCTCAATGCTTTTAAAATTTCTCCCATACAAGTGTTCTCTTGCGTGGCCCCTAAGTTTGCATGGAATGGAATTTTTAAGAACCTATTATCAACTGAATCACACCGATGATCGTTAAAGAGTACGAGTGATGCTAGATTTAAGGATGGAGCTGTAGACAGGGGCAAATCGCTTTAATAGAGTGATATCTCTGATTTTATTGTTTCATTATGGGGATGTTATTTGATGACCATTTATATATTTCTACTTCTATTTCCGGGCCAGTATATATATTCAAAAGCCTAGAAATTCAATTGGGCATTTGTCAATTGCCGAAGTCGGCCTGTGAGATTTTTTCCTCTCCATTCACATCATATGGGAGTTCACTAGATGTGGGCTGCGGGAAAAAACGGAACTACTCATTCATTCAATTTGTTTTATGTTAATTGGAAATTGAAAGGTCTTGCGGCTCTATTCGGACACACACGCAGCTTTACTGCCGCTTCCATCGGCGGTAAACTGGCATTTTCCGGTTTTCCTCCACTCTGAGAGGAGGAAAACTGGAAATTGCAGCTTTACCGCCGCTCTCGTCGGCGGTGAAGTGGACCTTCCAGTTTTCCTCCGCTCTGAGAGGAGGAAAACTGGCAATTGCAGCTTTACCGCCGCTCCCAACGGCGGTAAAGTCGGTTTTCCAGTTTTCCTCCGCTCTGAGAGGAGGAAAACAGGAAATTGCACTTACGCTGCGGGTACATGTGTCGGAAATCTTTCAATCCGATTTTTTAATCCTCTTTTCCCTTCTTTTGCTTGTTGTTGGGCCATGGGCCGGGGCGTAGTTCCACAAAATGAAGGATGGACATGTGTGAATAACAATTGGGTGAAATAATTTCAAATCACAACAAAACCACAATAAATCGAATGTCTCTCGTAATTGCCCTTCACTTTACTTAACAAGCGAAGTAAGCTAACCAGAACCGTTACCTTAAAAAACCAGAGATCCCGGTATCTACGATTGAGAATATAAGTGAGACCAGCAAAATCTTCATTTCAACATGACAACCAGAAAGAAAACATCCTATACTCGCAAGCATTCCCTAGTAGTCGATACATCGCTGCTTTTCTGTGCATGTGGACAACTATGGGGTGTTCTGCTGCGGTCCAAAGCTGTTATCGAGCTTGGCTTGACCAGTTCCATCAGTCCTACGGCCTGTTGTTCAGGTCCTGAGAATTTCCAAATCTAAGCTTGTAAAAAAAAAAAAGGGTTTACACGTTGATTGCAAGATTACAAAATCAATTGTGTCATTGCCTCAGAGTAGAAATGTGATAACGCTCAATGCTTTTAAAATTTCTCCCATACAAGTGTTCTCTTGCGTGGCCCCTAAGTTTGCATGGAATGGAATTTTTAAGAACCTATTATCAACTGAATCACACCGATGATCGTTAAAGAGTACGAGTGATGCTAGATTTAAGGATGGAGCTGTAGACAGGGGCAAATCGCTTTAATAGAGTGATATCTCTGATTTTATTGTTTCATTATGGGGATGTTATTTGATGACCATTTATATATTTCTACTTCTATTTCCGGGCCAATATATATATTCAAAAGCCTAGAAATTCAATTGGGCATTTGTCAATTGCCGAAGTCGGCCTGTGAGATTTTTTCCTCTCCATTCACATCATATGGGAGTTCACTAGATGTGGGCTGCGGGAAAAAACGGAACTACTCATTCATTCAATTTGTTTTATGTTAATTGGAAATTGAAAGGTCTTGCGGCTCTATTCGGACACACACGCAGCTTTACTGCCGCTTCCATCGGCGGTAAACTGGCATTTTCCGGTTTTCCTCCACTCTGAGAGGAGGAAAACTGGAAATTGCAGCTTTACCGCCGCTCTCGTCGGCGGTGAAGTGGACCTTCCAGTTTTCCTCCGCTCTGAGAGGAGGAAAACTGGCAATTGCAGCTTTACCGCCGCTCCCAACGGCGGTAAAGTCGGTTTTCCAGTTTTCCTCCGCTCTGAGAGGAGGAAAACAGGAAATTGCACTTACGCTGCGGGTACATGTGTCGGAAATCTTTCAATCCGATTTTTTAATCCTCTTTTCCCTTCTTTTGCTTGTTGTTGGGCCATGGGCCGGGGCGTAGTTCCACAAAATGAAGGATGGACATGTGTGAATAACAATTGGGTGAAATAATTTCAAATCACAACAAAACCACAATAAATCGAATGTCTCTCGTAATTGCCCTTCACTTTACTTAACAAGCGAAGTAAGCTAACCAGAACCGTTACCTTAAAAAACCAGAGATCCCGGTATCTACGATTGAGAATATAAGTGAGACCAGCAAAATCTTCATTTCAACATGACAACCAGAAAGAAAACATCCTATACTCGCAAGCATTCCCTAGTAGTCGATACATCGCTGCTTTTCTGTGCATGTGGACAACTATGGGGTGTTCTGCTGCGGTCCAAAGCTGTTATCGAGCTTGGCTTGACCAGTTCCATCAGTCCTAGGGCCTGTTGTTCAGGTCCTGAGAATTTCCAAATCTAAGCTTGTAAAAAAAAAAAAAAAAAAGGGTTTAGATGTTGATTGCAAGATTACAAAATCAATTGTGTCATTGCCTCAGAGTAGAAATGTGATAACGCTCAATGCTTTTAGAATTTCTCCCATACAAGTGTTCTCTTGCGTGGCCCCTAAGTTTGCATGGAATGGAATTTTTAAGAACCTATTATCAACTGAATCACACCGATGATCGTTAAAGAGTACGAGTGATGCTAGATTTAAGGATGGAGCTGTAGACAGGGGCAAATCGCTTTAATAGAGTGATATCTCGGATTTTATTGTTTCATTATGGGGATGTTATTTGATGACCATTTATATATTTCAACTTCTATTTCCGGGGCAGCATATATATTCAAAAGCCTAGAAATTCAATTGGGCATTTGTCAATCGCCGAAGTCGGCCTGTGAGATTTTTTCCTCTCCATTCACATCATATGGGAGCTCACTAGATGTGGGCTGCGGGAAAAAACGGAACTACTCATTCTTTCAATTTGTTTTATGTTAATTGGAAATTGAAAGAACTTGCGGCTCTATTCGGACACACACGCAGCTTTACTGCCGCTTCCATCGGCGGTAAACCTGCATTTTCCGGTTTTCCTCCACTCTGAGAGGAGGAAAACTGGAAATTGCAGCTTTACCGCCGCTCTCGTCGGCGGTGAAGTGGACCTTCCAGTTTTCCTCCGCTCTGAGAGGAGGAAAACTGGCAATTGCAGCTTTACCGCCGCTCCCAACGGCGGTAAAGTCGGTTTTCCAGTTTTCCTCCGCTCTGAGAGGAGGAAAACAGGAAATTGCACTTACGCTGCGGGTACATGTGTCGGAAATCTTTCAATCCGATTTTTTAATCCTCTTTTCCCTTCTTTTGCTTGTTGTTGGGCCATGGGCCGGGGCGTAGTTCCACAAAATGAAGGATGGACATGTGTGAATAACAATTGGGTGAAATAATTTCAAATCACAACAAAACCACAATAAATCGAATGTCTCTCGTAATTGCCCTTCACTTTACTTAACAAGCGAAGTAAGCTAACCAGAACCGTTACCTTAAAAAACCAGAGATCCCGGTATCTACGATTGAGAATATAAGTGAGACCAGCAAAATCTTCATTTCAACATGACAACCAGAAA
Source organism: Persea americana (assembly GCA_029852735.1). Classification (NCBI taxonomy): domain Eukaryota; kingdom Viridiplantae; phylum Streptophyta; class Magnoliopsida; order Laurales; family Lauraceae; genus Persea; species Persea americana. Next base: position 8,727,076 of record CM056812.1, read on the forward strand.
GAAAACATCCTATACTCGCAAGCATTCCCTAGTAGTCGATACATCGCTGCTTTTCTGTGCATGTGGACAACTATGGGGTGTTCTGCTGCGGTCCAAAGCTGTTATCGAGCTTGGCTTGACCAGTTACATCAGTCCTAGGGCCTGTTGTTCAGGTCCTGAGAATTTCCAAATCTAAGCTTGTAAAAAAAAAAAAAAAAATAGGGTTTAGATGTTGATTGCAAGATTACAAAATCAATTGTGTCATTGCCTCAGAGTAGAAATGTGATAACACTCAACGCTTTTAAAATTTCTCCCATACAAGTGTTCTCTTGCGTGGCCCCTAAGTTTGCATGGAATGGAATTTTTAAGAACCTATTATCAACTGAATCACACCGATGATCGTTAAAGAGTACGAGTGATGCTAGATTTAAGGATGGAGCTGTAGACAGGGGCAAATCGCTTTAATAGAGTGATATCTCGGATTTTATTGTTTCATTATGGGGATGTTATTTGATGACCATTTATATATTTCTACTTCTATTTCCGGGCCAGTATATATATTCAAAAGCCTAGAAATTCAATTGGGCATTTGTCAATTGCCGAAGTCGGCCTGTGAGATTTTTTCCTCTCCATTCACATCATATGGGAGCTCACTACTAGATGTGGGCTGCGGGAAAAAACGGAACTACTCATTCTTTCAATTTGTTTTATGTTAATTGGAAATTGAAAGGTCTTGCGGCTCTATTCGGACACACACGCAGCTTTACTGCCGCTTCCATCGGCGGTAAACCTGCATTTTCCGGTTTTCCTCCACTCTGAGAGGAGGAAAACAGGAAATTGCAGCTTTACCGCCGCTCTCGTCGGCGGTGAAGTGGACCTTCCAGTTTTCCTCCGCTCTGAGAGGAGGAAAACTGGCAATTGCAGCTTTACCGCCGCTCCCAACGGCGGTAAAGTCGGTTTTCCAGTTTTCCTCCGCTCTGAGAGGAGGAAAACAGGAAATTGCACTTACGCTGCGGGTACATGTGTCGGAAATCTTTCAATCCGATTTTTTAATCCTCTTTTCCCTTCTTTTGCTTGTTGTTGGGCCATGGGCCGGGGCGTAGTTCCACAAAATGAAGGATGGACATGTGTGAATAACAATTGGGTGAAATAATTTCAAATCACAACAAAACCACAATAAATCGAATGTCTCTCGTAATTGCCCTTCACTTTACTTAACAAGCGAAGTAAGCTAACCAGAACCGTTACCATAAAAACCAGAGATCCCGGTATCTACGATTGAGAATATAAGTGAGACCAGCAAAATCTTCATTTCAACATGACAACCAGAAAGAAAACATCCTACACTCGCAAGCATTCCCTAGTAGTCGATACATCGCTGCTTTTCTGTGCATGTGGACAAATATGGGGTGTTCTGCTGCGGTCCAAAGCTGTTATCGAGCTTGGCTTGACCAGTTCCATCAGTCCTAGGGCCTGTTGTTCAGGTCCTGAGAATTTCCAAATCTAAGCTTGTAAAAAAAAAAAAAAAAATAGGGTTTAGATGTTGATTGCAAGATTACAAAATCAATTGTGTCATTGCCTCAGAGTAGAAATGTGATAACGCTCAATGCTTTTAGAATTTCTCCCATACAAGTGTTCTCTTGCGTGGCCCCTAAGTTTGCATGGAATGGAATTTTTAAGAACCTATTATCAACTGAATCACACCGATGATCGTTAAAGAGTACGAGTGATGCTAGATTTAAGGATGGAGCTGTAGACAGGGGCAAATCGCTTTAATAGAGTGATATCTCGGATTTTATTGTTTCATTATGGGGATGTTATTTGATGACCATTTATATATTTCTACTTCTATTTCCGGGCCAGTATATATATTCAAAAGCCTAGAAATTCAATTGGGCATTTGTCAATTGCCGAAGTCGGCCTGTGAGATTTTTTCCTCTCCATTCACATCATATGGGAGCTCACTAGATGTGGGCTGCGGGAAAAAACGGAACTACTCATTCTTTCAATTTGTTTTATGTTAATTGGAAATTGAAAGGTCTTGCGGCTCTATTCGGACACACACGCAGCTTTACTGCCGCTTCCATCGGCGGTAAACCTGCATTTTCCGGTTTTCCTCCACTCTGAGAGGAGGAAAACTGGAAATTGCAGCTTTACCGCCGCTCTCGTCGGCGGTGAAGTGGACCTTCCAGTTTTCCTCCGCCCTGAGTGGAGGAAAACTGGCAATTGCAGCTTTACCGCCGCTCCCAACGGCGGTAATGTCGGTTTTCCAGTTTTCCTCCGCTCTGAGAGGAGGAAAACAGGAAATTGCACTTACGCTGCGGGTACATGTGTCGGAAATCTTTCAATCCGATTTTTTAATCCTCTTTTCCCTTCTTTTGCTTGTTGTTGGGCCATGGGCCGGGGCGTAGTTCCACAAAATGAAGGATGGACATGTGTGAATAACAATTGGGTGAAATAATTTCAAATCACAACAAAACCACAATAAATCGAATGTCTCTCGTAATTGCCCTTCACTTTACTTAACAAGCGAAGTAAGCTAACCAGAACCGTTACCTTAAAAAACCAGAGATCCCGGTATCTACGATTGAGAATATAAGTGAGACCAGCAAAATCTTCATTTCAACATGACAACCAGAAAGAAAACATCCTATACTCGCAAGCATTCCCTAGTAGTCGATACATCGCTGCTTTTCTGTGCATGTGGACAACTATGGGGTGTTCTGCTGCGGTCCAAAGCTGTTATCGAGCTTGGCTTGACCAGTTCCATCAGTCCTAGGGCCTGTTGTTCAGGTCCTGAGAATTTCCAAATCTAAGCTTGTAAAAAAAAAAGAAGGGTTTAGACGTTGATTGCAAGATTACAAAATCAATTGTGTCATTGCCTCAGAGTAGAAATGTGATAACGCTCAATGCTTTTAAAATTTCTCCCATACAAGTGTTCTCTTGCGTGGCCCCTAAGTTTGCATGGAGTGGAATTTTTTAGAACCTATTATCAACTGAATCACACCGATGATCGTTAAAGAGTACGAGTGATGCTTGATTTAAGGATGGAGCTGAAGACAGGGGCAAATCGCTTTAATAGAGTGATATCTCGGATTTTATTGTTTCATTATGGGGATGTTATTTGATGACCATTTATATATTTCTACTTCTATTTCCGGGCCAGTATATATATTCAAAAGCCTAGAAATTCAATCGGGCATTTGTCGATTGCCGAAGTCGGCCTGTGAGATTTTTTCCTCTCCATTCACATCATATGGGAGTTCACTAGATGTCGGCTACGGCAAAAAACGGAACTACTGATTCTTTCAATTTGTTTTATGTTAATTGGAAATTGAAAGGTCTTGCGGCTCTATACGGACACACACGCAGCTTTACCGCCGCTTGCATCGGCGGTAAACTGGCATTTTCCGGTTTTCCTCCACTCTGAGAGGAGGAAAACTGGAAATTGCAGCTTTACCGCCGCTCTCGTCGGCGGTGAAGTGGACCTTCCAGTTTTCCTCCGCTCTGAGAGGAGGAAAACTGGCAATTGCAGCTTTACCGCCGCTCCCAACGGCGGTAAAGTCGGTTTTCCAGTTTTCCTCCGCTCTGAGAGGAGGAAAACAGGAAATTGCACTTACGCTGCGGGTACATGTGTCGGAAATCTTTCAATCCGATTTTTTAATCCTCTTTTCCCTTCTTTTGCTTGTTGTTGGGCCATGGGCCGGGGCGTAGTTCCACAAAATGAAGGATGGACATGTGTGAATAACAATTGGGTGAAATAATTTCAAATCACAACAAAACCACAATAAATCGAATGTCTCTCGTAATTGCCCTTCACTTTACTTAACAAGCGAAGTAAGCTAACCAGAACCGTTACCATAAAAACCAGAGATCCCGGTATCTACGATTGAGAATATAAGTGAGACCAGCAAAATCTTCATTTCAACATGACAACCAGAAAGAAAACATCCTATACTCGCAAGCATTCCCTAGTAGTCGATACATCGCTGCTTTTCTGTGCATGTGGACAAATATGGGGTGTTCTGCTGCGGTCCAAAGCTGTTATCGAGCTTGGCTTGACCAGTTCCATCAGTCCTAGGGCCTGTTGTTCAGGTCCTGAGAATTTCCATATCTAAGCTTGTAAAAAAAATAAAAAAAATAGGGTTTAGATGTTGATTGCAAGATTACAAAATCAATTGTGTCATTGCCTCAGAGTAGAAATGTGATAACGCTCAATGCTTTTAGAATTTCTCCCATACAAGTGTTCTCTTGCGTGGCCCCTAAGTTTGCATGGAATGGAATTTTTAAGAACCTATTATCAACTGAATCACACCGATGATCGTTAAAGAGTACGAGTGATGCTAGATTTAAGGATGGAGCTGTAGACAGGGGCAAATCGCTTTAATAGAGTGATATCTCGGATTTTATTGTTTCATTATGGGGATGTTATTTGATGACCATTTATATATTTCTACTTCTATTTCCGGGCCAGTATATATATTCAAAAGCCTAGAAATTCAATTGGGCATTTGTCAATTGCCGAAGTCGGCCTGTGAGATTTTTTCCTCTCCTTTCACATCATATGGGAGCTCACTAGATGTGGGCTGCGGGAAAAAACGGAACTACTCATTCTTTCAATTTGTTTTATGTTAATTGGAAATTGAAAGGTCTTGCGGCTCTATTCGGACACACACGCAGCTTTACTGCCGCTTCCATCGGCGGTAAACTGGCATTTTCCGGCTTTCCTCCACTCTGAGAGGAGGAAAACTGGAAATTGCAGCTTTACCGCCGCTCTCGTCGGCGGTGAAGTGGACCTTCCAGTTTTCCTCCGCTCTGAGAGGAGGAAAACTGGCAATTGCAGCTTTACCGCCGCTCCCAACGGCGGTAAAGTCGTTTTTTCCAGTTTTCCTCCGCTCTGAGAGGAGGAAAACAGGAAATTGCACTTACGCTGCGGGTACATGTGTCGGAAATCTTTCAATCCGATTTTTTAATCCTCTTTTCCCTTCTTTTGCTTGTTGTTGGGCCATGGGCCGGGGCGTAGTTCCACAAAATGAAGGATGGACATGTGTGAATAACAATTGGGTGAAATAATTTCAAATCACAACAAAACCACAATAAATCGAATGTCTCTCGTAATTGCCCTTCACTTTACTTAACAAGCGAAGTAAGCTAACCAGAACCGTTACCTTAAAAAACCAGAGATCCCGGTATCTACGATTGAGAATATAAGTGAGACCAGCAAAATCTTCATTTCAACATGACAACCAGAAAGAAAACATCCTATACTCGCAAGCATTCCCTAGTAGTCGATACATCGCTGCTTTTCTGTGCATGTGGACAACTATGGGGTGTTCTGCTGCGGTCCAAAGCTGTTATCGAGCTTGGCTTGACCAGTTCCATCAGTCCTAGGGCCTGTTGTTCAGGTCCTGAGAATTTCCAAATCTAAGCTTGTAAAAAAAAAAAAAAAAATAGGGTTTAGATGTAGATTGCAAGATTACAAAATCAATTGTGTCATTGCCTCAGAGTAGAAATGTGATAACGCTCAATGCTTTTAGAATTTCTCCCATACAAGTGTTCTCTTGCGTGGCCCCTAAGTTTGCATGGAATGGAATTTTTAAGAACCTATTATCAACTGAATCACACCGATGATCGTTAAAGAGTACGAGTGATGCTAGATTTAAGGATGGAGCTGTAGACAGGGGCAAATCGCTTTAATAGAGTGATATCTCGGATTTTATTGTTTCATTATGGGGATGTTATTTGATGACCATTTATATATTTCTACTTCTATTTCCGGGCCAGTATATATATTCAAAAGCCTAGAAATTCAATTGGGCATTTGTCAATTGCCGAAGTCGGCCTGTGAGATTTTTTCCTCTCCATTCACATCATATGGGAGCTCACTAGATGTGGGCTGCGGGAAAAAACGGAACTACTCATTCTTTCAATTTGTTTTATGTTAATTGGAAATTGAAAGGTCTTGCGGCTCTATTCGGACACACACGCAGCTTTACTGCCGCTTCCATCTGCGGTAAACTGGCATTTTCCGGCTTTCCTCCACTCTGAGAGGAGGAAAACTGGAAATTGCAGCTTTACCGCCGCTCTCGTCGGCGGTGAAATGGACCTTCCAGTTTTCCTCCGCTCTGAGAGGAGGAAAACTGGCAATTGCAGCTTTACCGCCGCTCCCAACGGCGGTAAAGTCGGTTTTCCAGTTTTCCTCCGCTCTGAGAGGAGGAAAACAGGAAATTGCACTTACGCTGCGGGTACATGTGTCGGAAATCTTTCAATCCGATTTTTTAATCCTCTTTTCCCTTCTTTTGCTTGTTGTTGGGCCATGGGCCGGGGCGTAGTTCCACAAAATGAAGGATGGACATGTGTGAATAACAATTGGGTGAAATAATTTCAAATCACAACAAAACCACAATAAATCGAATGTCTCTCGTAATTGCCCTTCACTTTACTTAACAAGCGAAGTAAGCTAACCAGAACCGTTACCTTAAAAAACCAGAGATCCCGGTATCTACGATTGAGAATATAAGTGAGACCAGCAAAATCTTCATTTCAACATGACAACCAGAAAGAAAACATCCTATACTCGCAAGCATTCCCTAGTAGTCGATACATCGCTGCTTTTCTGTGCATGTGGACAACTATGGGGTGTTCTGCTGCGGTCCAAAGCTGTTATCGAGCTTGGCTTGACCAGTTCCATCAGTCCTAGGGCCTGTTGTTCAGGTCCTGAGAATTTCCAAATCTAAGCTTGTAAAAAAAAAAAAAAAATAGGGTTTAGATGTTGATTGCAAGATTACAAAATCAATTGTGTCATTGCCTCAGAGTAGAAATGTGATAACGCTCAATGCTTTTAGAATTTCTCCCATACAAGTGTTCTCTTGCGTGGCCCCTAAGTTTACATGGAATGGAATTTTTAAGAACCTATTATCAACTGAATCACACCGATGATCGTTAAAGAGTACGAGTGATGCTAGATTTAAGGATGGAGCTGTAGACAGGGGCAAATCGCTTTAATAGAGTGATATCTCGGATTTTATTGTTTCATTATGGGGATGTTATTTGATGACCATTTATATATTTCTACTTCTATTTCCGGGCCAGTATATATATTCAAAAGCCTAGAAATTCAATTGGGCATTTGTCAATTGCCGAAGTCGACCTGTGAGATTTTTTCCTCTCCATTCACATCATATGGGAGTTCACTAGATGTGGGCTGCGGGAAAAAACGGAACTACTCATTCTTTCAATTTGTTTTATGTTAATTGGAAATTGAAAGAACTTGCGGCTCTATTCGGACACACACGCAGCTTTACTGCCGCTTCCATCGGCGGTAAACCTGCATTTTCCGGGTTTCCTCCACTCTGAGAGGAGGAAAACTGGAAATTGCAGCTTTACCGCCGCTCTCGTCGGCGGTGAAGTGGACCTTCCAGTTTTCCTCCGCTCTGAGAGGAGGAAAACTGGCAATTGCAGCTTTACCGCCGCTCCCAACGGCGGTAAAGTCGGTTTTCCCGTTTTCCTCCGCTCTGAGAGGAGGAAAACAGGAAATTGCACTTACGCTGCGGGTACATGTGTCGGAAATCTTTCAATCCGATTTTTTAATCCTCTTTTCCCTTCTTTTGCTTGTTGTTGGGCCATGGGCCGGGGCGTAGTTCCACAAAATGAAGGATGGACATGTGTGAATAACAATTGGGTGAAATAATTTCAAATCACAACAAAACCACAATAAATCGAATGTCTCTCGTAATTGCCCTTCACTTTACTTAACAAGCGAAGTAAGCTAACCAGAACCGTTACCTTAAAAAACCAGAGATCCCGGTATCTACGATTGAGAATATAAGTGAGACCAGCAAAATCTTCATTTCAACATGACAACCAGAAAGAAAGCATCCTATACTCTCAAGCATTCCCTAGTAGTCGATACATCGCTGCTTTTCTGTGCATGTGGACAACTATGGGGTGTTCTGCTGCGGTCCAAAGCTGTTATCGAGCTTGGCTTGACCAGTTCCATCAGTCCTAGGGCCTGTTGTTCAGGTCCTGAGAATTTCCAAATCTAAGCTTGTAAAAAAAAAAAAAAAAATAGGGTTTAGATGTTGATTGCAAGATTACAAAATCAATTGTGTCATTGCCTCAGAGTAGAAATGTGATAACGCTCAATGCTTTTAGAATTTCTCCCATACAAGTGTTCTCTTGCGTGGCCCCTAAGTTTGCATGGAATGGAATTTTTAAGAACCTATTATAAACTGAATCACACCGATGATCGTTAAAGAGTACGAGTGATGCTAGATTTAAGGATGGAGCTGTAGACAGGGGCAAATCGCTTTAATAGAGTGATATCTCGGATTTTATTGTTTCATTATGGGGATGTTATTTGATGACCATTTATATATTTCTACTTCTATTTCCGGGCCAGTATATATATTCAAAAGCCTAGAAATTCAATTGGGCATTTGTCAATTGCCGAAGTCGGCCTGTGAGATTTTTTCCTCTCCATTCACATCATATGGGAGCTCACTACTAGATGTGGGCTGCGGGAAAAAACGGAACTACTCATTCTTTCAATTTGTTTTTTGTTAATTGGAAATTGAAAGGTCTTGCGGCTCTATTCGGACACACACGCAGCTTTACTGCCGCTTCCATCGGCGGTAAACTGGCATTTTCCGGCTTTCCTCCACTCTGAGAGGAGGAAAACTGGAAATTGCAGCTTTACCGCCGCTCTCGTCGGCGGTGAAGTGGACCTTCCAGTTTTCCTCCGCTCTGAGAGGAGGAAAACTGGCAATTGCAGCTTTACCGCCGCTCCCAACGGCGGTAAAGTCGTTTTTCCAGTTTTCCTCCGCTCTGAGAGGAGGAAAACAGGAAATTGCACTTACGCTGCGGGTACATGTGTCGGAAATCTTTCAATCCGATTTTTTAATCCTCTTTTCCCTTCTTTTGCTTGTTGTTGGGCCATGGGCCGGGGCGTAGTTCCACAAAATGAAGGATGGACATGTGTGAATAACAATTGGGTGAAATAATTTCAAATCACAACAAAACCACAATAAATCGAATGTCTCTCGTAATTGCCCTTCACTTTACTTAACAAGCGAAGTAAGCTAACCAGAACCGTTACCTTAAAAAACCAGAGATCCCGGTATCTACGATTGAGAATATAAGTGAGACCAGCAAAATCTTCATTTCAACATGACAACCAGAAAGAAAGCATCCTATACTCTCAAGCATTCCCTAGTAGTCGATACATCGCTGCTTTTCTGTGCATGTGGACAACTATGGGGTGTTCTGCTGCGGTCCAAAGCTGTTATCGAGCTTGGCTTGACCAGTTCCATCAGTCCTAGGGCCTGTTGTTCAGGTCCTGAGAATTTCCAAATCTAAGCTTGTAAAAAAAAAAAAAAAAATAGGGTTTAGATGTTGATTGCAAGATTACAAAATCAATTGTGTCATTGCCTCAGAGTAGAAATGTGATAACGCTCAATGCTTTTAGAATTTCTCCCATACAAGTGTTCTCTTGCGTGGCCCCTAAGTTTGCATGGAATGGAATTTTTAAGAACCTATTATCAACTGAATCACACCGATGATCGTTAAAGAGTACGAGTGATGCTAGATTTAAGGATGGAGCTGTAGACAAGGGCAAATCGCTTTAATAGAGTGATATCTCGGATTTTATTGTTTCATTATGGGGATGTTATTTGATGACCATTTATATATTTCTACTTCTATTTCCGGGCCAGTATATATATTCAAAAGCCTAGAAATTCAATTGGGCATTTGTCAATTGCCGAAGTCGGCCTGTGAGATTTTTTCCTCTCCATTCACATCATATGGGAGCTCACTAGATGTGGGCTGCGGGAAAAAACGGAACTACTCATTCTTTCAATTTGTTTTATGTTAATTGGAAATTGAAAGGTCTTGCGGCTCTATTCGGACACACACGCAGCTTTACTGCCGCTTCCATCGGCGGTAAACTGGCATTTTCCGGCTTTCCTCCACTCTGAGAGGAGGAAAACTGGAAATTGCAGCTTTACCGCCGCTCTCGTCGGCGGTGAAGTGGACCTTCCAGTTTTCCTCCGCTCTGAGAGGAGGAAAACTGGCAATTGCAGCTTTACCGCCGCTCCCAACGGCGGTAAAGTCGTTTTTCCAGTTTTCCTCCGCTCTGAGAGGAGGAAAACAGGAAATTGCACTTACGCTGCGGGTACATGTGTCGGAAATCTTTCAATCCGATTTTTTAATCCTCTTTTCCCTTCTTTTGCTTGTTGTTGGGCCATGGGCCGGGGCGTAGTTCCACAAAATGAAGGATGGACATGTGTGAATAACAATTGGGTGAAATAATTTCAAATCACAACAAAACCACAATAAATCGAATGTCTCTCGTAATTGCCCTTCACTTTACTTAACAAGCGAAGTAAGCTAACCAGAACCGTTACCTTAAAAAACCAGAGATCCCGGTATCTACGATTGAGAATATAAGTGAGACCAGCAAAATCTTCATTTCAACATGACAACCAGAAAGAAAACATCCTATACTCGCAAGCATTCCCTAGTAGTCGATACATCGCTGCTTTTCTGTGCATGTGGACAACTATGGGGTGTTCTGCTGCGGTCCAAAGCTGTTATCGAGCTTGGCTTGACCAGTTCCATCAGTCCTAGGGCCTGTTGTTCAGGTCCTGAGAATTTCCAAATCTAAGCTTGTAAAAAAAAAAAAAAAAATAGGGTTTAGATGTAGATTGCAAGATTACAAAATCAATTGTGTCATTGCCTCAGAGTAGAAATGTGATAACGCTCAATGCTTTTAGAATTTCTCCCATACAAGTGTTCTCTTGCGTGGCCCCTAAGTTTGCATGGAATGGAATTTTTAAGAACCTATTATCAACTGAATCACACCGATGATCGTTAAAGAGTACGAGTGATGCTAGATTTAAGGATGGAGCTGTAGACAGGGGCAAATCGCTTTAATAGAGTGATATCTCGGATTTTATTGTTTCATTATGGGGATGTTATTTGATGACCATTTATATATTTCTACTTCTATATACGGGCCAGTATATATATTCAAAAGCCTAGAAATTCAATTGGGCATTTGTCAATTGCCGAAGTCGGCCTGTGAGATTTTTTCCTCTCCATTCACATCATATGGGAGCTCACTAGATGTGGGCTGCGGGAAAAAACGGAACTACTCATTCTTTCAATTTGTTTTATGTTAATTGGAAATTGAAAGGTCTTGCGGCTCTATTCGGACACACACGCAGCTTTACTGCCGCTTCCATCGGCGGTAAACTGGCATTTTCCGGCTTTCCTCCACTCTGAGAGGAGGAAAACTGGAAATTGCAGCTTTACCGCCGCTCTCGTCGGCGGTGAAGTGGACCTTCCAGTTTTCCTCCGCTCTGAGAGGAGGAAAACTGGCAATTGCAGCTTTACCGCCGCTCCCAACGGCGGTAAAGTCGTTTTTCCAGTTTTCCTCCGCTCTGAGAGGAGGAAAACAGGAAATTGCACTTACGCTGCGGGTACATGTGTCGGAAATCTTTCAATCCGATTTTTTAATCCTCTTTTCCCTTCTTTTGCTTGTTGTTGGGCCATGGGCCGGGGCGTAGTTCCACAAAATGAAGGATGGACATGTGTGAATAACAATTGGGTGAAATAATTTCAAATCACAACAAAACCACAATAAATCGAATGTCTCTCGTAATTGCCCTTCACTTTACTTAACAAGCGAAGTAAGCTAACCAGAACCGTTACCTTAAAAAACCAGAGATCCCGGTATCTACGATTGAGAATATAAGTGAGACCAGCAAAATCTTCATTTCAACATGACAACCAGAAAGAAAACATCCTATACTCGCAAGCATTCCCTAGTAGTCGATACATCGCTGCTTTTCTGTGCATGTGGACAACTATGGGGTGTTCTGCTGCGGTCCAAAGCTGTTATCGAGCTTGGCTTGACCAGTTCCATCAGTCCTAGGGCCTGTTGTTCAGGTCCTGAGAATTTCCAAATCTAAGCTTGTAAAAAAAAGAAAAAAAATAGGGTTTAGATGTTGATTGCAAGATTACAAAATCAATTGTGTCATTGCCTCAGAGTAGAAATGTGATAACGCTCAATGCTTTTAGAATTTCTCCCATACAAGTGTTTTCTTGCGTGGCCCCTAAGTTTGCATGGAATGGAATTTTTAAGAACCTATTATCAACTGAATCACACCGATGATCGTTAAAGAGTACGAGTGATGCTAGATTTAAGGATGGAGCTGTAGACAGGGGCAAATCGCTTTAATAGAGTGATATCTCGGATTTTATTGTTTCATTATGGGGATGTTATTTGATGACCATTTATATATTTCTACTTCTATTTCCGGGCCAGTATATATATTCAAAAGCCTAGAAATTCAATTTGGCATTTGTCAATTGCCGAAGTCGGCCTGTGAGATTTTTTCCTCTCCATTCACATCATATGGGAGTTCACTAGATGTGGGCTGCGGAAAAAAACGGAACTACTCATTCTTTCAATTTGTTTTATGTTAATTGGAAATTGAAAGAACTTGCGGCTCTATTCGGACACACACGCAGCTTTACTGCCGCTTCCATCGGCGGTAAACCTGCATTTTCCGGTTTTCCTCCACTCTGAGAGGAGGAAAACTGGAAATTGCAGCTTTACCGCCGCTCTCGTCGGCGGTGAAGTGGACCTTCCAGTTTTCCTCCGCTCTGAGAGGAGGAAAACTGGCAATTGCAGCTTTACCGCCGCTCCCAACGGCGGTAAAGTCGGTTTTCCAGTTTTCCTCCGCTCTGAGAGGAGGAAAACAGGAAATTGCACTTACGCTGCGGGTACATGTGTCGGAAATCTTTCAATCCGATTTTTTAATCCTCTTTTCCCTTCTTTTGCTTGTTGTTGGGCCATGGGCCGGGGCGTAGTTCCACAAAATGAAGGATGGACATGTGTGAATAACAATTGGGTGAAATAATTTCAAATCACAACAAAACCACAATAAATCGAATGTCTCTCGTAATTGCCCTTCACTTTACTTAACAAGCGAAGTAAGCTAACCAGAACCGTTACCTTAAAAAACCAGAGATCCCGGTATCTACGATTGAGAATATAAGTGAGACCAGCAAAATCTTCATTTCAACATGACAACCAGAAAGAAAACATCCTATACTCGCAAGCATTCCCTAGTAGTTGATACATCGCTGCTTTTCTGTGCATGTGGACAACTATGGGGTGTTCTGCTGCGGTCCAAAGCTGTTATCGAGCTTTGCTTGACCAGTTCCATCAGTCCTAGTGCCTGTTGTTCAGGTCCTGAGAATTTCCAAATCTAAGCTTGTAAAAAAAAAAAAAAAATAGGGTTTAGATGTTGATTGCAAGATTACAAAATCAATTGTGTCATTGCCTCAGAGTAGAAATGTGATAACGCTCAATGCTTTTAGAATTTCTCCCATACAAGTGTTCTCTTGCGTGGCCCCTAAGTTTGCATGGAATGGAATTTTTAAGAACCTATTATCAACTGAATCACACCGATGATCGTTAAAGAGTACGAGTGATGCTAGATTTAAGGATGGAGCTGTAGACAGGGGCAAATCGCTTTAATAGAGTGATATCTCGGATTTTATTGTTTCATTATGGGGATGTTATTTGATGACCATTTATATATTTCTACTTCTATTTCCGGGCCAGTATATATATTCAAAAGCCTAGAAATTCAATTGGGCATTTGTCAATTGCCGAAGTCGGCCTGTGAGATTTTTTCCTCTCCATTCACATCATATGGGAGTTCACTAGATGTGGGCTGCCGGAAAAAACGGAACTACTCATTCTTTCAATTTGTTTTATGTTAATTGGAAATTGAAAGAACTTGCGGCTCTATTCGGACACACACGCAGCTTTACTGCCGCTTCCATCGGCGGTAAACCTGCATTTTCCGGTTTTCCTCCACTCTGAGAGGAGGAAAACTGGAAATTGCAGCTTTACCGCCGCTCTCGTCGGCGGTGAAGTGGACCTTCCAGTTTTCCTCCGCTCTGAGAGGAGGAAAACTGGCAATTGCAGCTTTACCGCCGCTCCCAACGGCGGTAAAGTCGGTTTTCCCGTTCTCCTCCGCTCTGAGAGGAGGAAAACAGGAAATTGCACTTACGCTGCGGGTACATGTGTCGGAAATCTTTCAATCCGATTTTTTAATCCTCTTTTCCCTTCTTTTGCTTGTTGTTGGGCCATGGGCCGGGGCGTAGTTCCACAAAATGAAGGATGGACATGTGTGAATAACAATTGGGTGAAATAATTTCAAATCACAACAAAACCACAATAAATCGAATGTCTCTCGTAATTGCCCTTCACTTTACTTAACAAGCGAAGTAAGCTAACCAGAACCGTTACCTTAAAAAACCACAGATCCCGGTATCTACGATTGAGAATATAAGTGAGACCAGCAAAATCTTCATTTCAACATGACAACCAGAAAGAAAGCATCCTATACTCTCAAGCATTCCCTAGTAGTCGATACATCGCTGCTTTTCTGTGCATGTGGACAACTATGGGGTGTTCTGCGGCGGTCCAAAGCTGTTATCGAGCTTGGCTTGACCAGTTCCATCAGTCCTAGGGCCTGTTGTTCAGGTCCTGAGAATTTCCAAATCTAAGCTTGTAAAAAAAAAAAAAAAAATAGGGTTTAGATGTTGATTGCAAGATTACAAAATCAATTGTGTCATTGCCTCAGAGTAGAAATGTGATAACGCTCAATGCTTTTAGAATTTCTCCCATACAAGTGTTCTCTTGCGTGGCCCCTAAGTTTGCATGGAATGGAATTTTTAAGAACCTATTATCAACTGAATCACACCGATGATCGTTAAAGAGTACGAGTGATGCTAGATTTATGGATGGAGCTGTAGACAGGGGCAAATCGCTTTAATAGAGTGATATCTCGGATTTTATTGTTTCATTATGGGGATGTTATTTGATGACCATTTATATATTTCTACTTCTATTTCCGGGCCAGTATATATATTCAAAAGCCTAGAAATTCAATTGGGCATTTGTCAATTGCCGAAGTCGGCCTGTGAGATTTTTTCCTCTCCATTCACATCATATGGGAGTTCACTAGATGTGGGCTGCGGGAAAAAACGGAACTACTCATTCTTTCAATTTGTTTTATGTTAATTGGAAATTGAAAGGTCTTGCGGCTCTATTCGGACACACACGCAGCTTTACTGCCGCTTCCATCGGCGGTAAACTGGCATTTTCCCTTTTTCCTCCACTTTGAGAGGAGGGAAACTGGAAATTGCATCTTTACCGCCGCTCTCGTCGGCGGTGAAGTGGACCTTCCAGTTTTCCTCCGCCCTGAGAGGAGGAAAACTGGCAATTGCAGCTTTACCGCCGCTCCCAACGGCGGTAAAGTCGGTTTTCCAGTTTTCCTCCGCTCTGAGAGGAGGAAAACAGGAAATTGCACTTACGCTGCGGGTACATGTGTCGGAAATCTTTCAATCCGATTTTTTAATCCTCTTTTCCCTTCTTTTGCTTGTTGTTGGGCCATGGGCCGGGGCGTAGTTCCACAAAATGAAGGATGGACATGTGTGAATAACAATTGGGTGAAATAATTTCAAATCACAACAAAACCACAATAAATCGAATGTCTCTCGTAATTGCCCTTCACTTTACTTAACAAGCGAAGTAAGCTAACCAGAACCGTTACCTTAAAAAACCAGAGATCCCGGTATCTACGATTGAGAATATAAGTGAGACCAGCAAAATCTTCATTTCAACATGACAACCAGAAAGAAAACATCCTATACTCGCAAGCATTCCCTAGTAGTCGATACATCGCTGCTTTTCTGTGCATGTGGACAACTATGGGGTGTTCTGCTGCGGTCCAAAGCTGTTATCGAGCTTGGCTTGACCAGTTCCATCAGTCCTAGGGCCTGTTGTTCAGGTCCTGAGAATTTCCAAATCTAAGCTTGTAAAAAAAAAAAAAAAAAAATTGGGTTTAGATGTTGATTGCAAGATTACAAAATCAATTGTGTCATTGCCTCAGAGTAGAAATGTGATAACGCTCAATGCTTTTAGAATTTCTCCCATACAAGTGTTCTCTTGCGTGGCCCCTAAGTTTGCATGGAATGGAATTTTTAAGAACCTATTATCAACTGAATCACACCGATGATCGTTAAAGAGTACGAGTGATGCTAGATTTAAGGATGGAGCTGTAGACAGGGGCAAATCGCTTTAATAGAGTGATATCTCGGATTTTATTGTTTCATTATGGGGATGTTATTTGATGACCATTTATATATTTCTACTTCTATTTCCGGGCCAGTATATATATTCAAAAGCCTAGAAATTCAATTGGGCATTTGTCAATTGCCGAAGTCGGCCTGTGAGATTTTTTCCTCTCCATTCACATCATATGGGAGTTCACTAGATGTGGGCTGCGGGAAAAAACGGAACTACTCATTCATTCAATTTGTTTTATGTTAATTGGAAATTGAAAGGTCTTGCGGCTCTATTCGGACAGACACGCAGCTTTACTGCCGCTTCCATCGGCGGTAAACTGGCATTTTCCGGTTTTCCTCCACTCTGAGAGGAGGAAAACTGGAAATTGCAGCTTTACCGCCGCTCTCGTCGGCGGTGAAGTGGACCTTCCAGTTTTCCTCCGCCCTGAGAGGAGGAAAACTGGCAACTGCAGCTTTACCGCCGCTCCCAACGGCGGTAAAGTCGGTTTTCCAGTTTTCCTCCGCTCTGAGAGGAGGAAAACTGGAAATTGCACTTACGCTGCGGGTACATGTGTCGGAAATCTTTCAATCCGATTTTTTAATCCTCTTTTCCCTTCTTTTGGTTGTTGTTGGGCCATGGGCCGGGGCGTAGTTCCACAAAATGAAGGATGGACATGTGTGAATAACAATTGGGTGAAATAATTTCAAATCACAACAAAACCACAATAAATCGAATGTCTCTCGTAATTGCCCTTCACTTTACTTAACAAGCGAAGTAAGCTAACCAGAACCGTTACCTTAAAAAACCAGAGATCCCGGTATCTACGATTGAGAATATAAGTGAGACCAGCAAAATCTTCATTTCAACATGACAACCAGAAAGAAAACATCCTATACTCGCAAGCATTCCCTAGTAGTCGATACATCGCTGCTTTTCTGTGCATGTGGACAACTATGGGGTGTTCTGCTGCGGTCCAAAGCTGTTATCGAGCTTGGCTTGACCAGTTCCATCAGTCCTAGGGCCTGTTGTTCAGGTCCTGAGAATTTCCAAATCCAAGCTTGTAAAAAAAAAAAAAAAATAGGGTTTAGATGTTGATTGCAAGATTACAAAATCAATTGTGTCATTGCCTCAGAGTAGAAATGTGATAACGCTCAATGCTTTTAAAATTTCTCCCATACAAGTGTTCTCTTGCGTGGCCCCTAAGTTTGCATGGAATGGAATTTTTAAGAACCTATTATCAACTGAATCACACCGATGATCGTTAAAGAGTACGAGTGATGCAGGATTTAAGGATGGAGCTGTAGACAGGGGCAAATCGCTTTAATAGAGTGATATCTCGGATTTTATTGTTTCATTATGGGGATGTTATTTGATGACCATTTATATATTTCTACTTCGATTTCCGGGCCAGTATATATATTCAAAAGCCTAGAAATTCAATTGGGCATTTGTCAATTGCCGAAGTCGGCCTGTGAGATTTTTTCCTCTCCATTCACATCATATGGGAGTTCACTAGATGTGGGCTGCGGGAAAAAATGGAACTACTGATTCTTTCAATTTGTTTTATGTTAATTGGAAATTGAAAGGTCTCACGGCTCTATTCGGACACACACGCACCTTTACCGCCGCTTGTATCGGCGGTAAACTGGCATTTTCCGGTTTTCCTCCACTCTGAGAGGAGGAAAGCTGGAAATTGAAGCTTTTACCGCCGCTCTTGTCGGCGGTAAAGTGGACCTTCCAGTTTTCCTCCGCTCTGAGAGGAGGAAAAATGGCAATTGCAGCTTTACCGCCGCTCCCATCGGCGGTAAAGTCGGTTTTCCAGTTTTCCTCCGCTCTGAGAGGAGGAAAACTGGAAATTGCACTTATGCTGCGGGTACATGTGTCGGAAATCTTTCAATCCGATTTTTTAATATCTTTTCCCTTCTTTTGCTTGTTGTTGGGCCATGGACCGGGGCGTAGTTCCACAAAATGGAGGATGGACATGTGTGAATAACAATTGGGTGAAATTTCAAATCACAACAAAACCACAATAAATCGAATGTCTCTCGTAATTGCCCTTCACTTTACTTAACAAGCGAAGTAAGCTAACCAGAACCGTTACCTTAAAAAACCAGAGATCCCGGTATCTACGATTGAGAATATCATTGAGACCAGCAAAATCTTCATTTCAACATGACAACCAGAAAGAAAACATCCTATACTCGCAAGCGTTCCCTGGTAGTCGATACATCGCTGCTTTTCTGTGCCTGTGAACAACTATGGGGTGTTCTGCTGCGGTCCAAAGCTGTTTTCGAGCTTGGCTTGACCAGTTCCATCAGTCCTAGGGCCTGTTGTTCAGGTCCTGAGAATTTCCAAATCTAAGCTTGTAAAAAGAAAAAAAAAATAGGGTTTAGATGTTGATTGCAAGATTACAAAATCAATTGTGTCATTGCCTCAGAGTAGAAATGTGATAACGCTCAATGCTTTTAAAATTTCTCCCATACAAGTCTTCTCTTATGTGGCCCCTAAGTTTGCATGGAATGGAATTTTTAAGAACCTATTATCAAGTGAATCACACCGATGATCGTTAAAGAGCACGAGTGATGCACGATTTAAGGATGGAGCTGTAGACAGGGGCAAATCGCTTTAATAGAGTGATATCTCGGATTTTATTGTTTCATTATGGGGATGTTATTTGATGACCATTTATATATTTCTACTTCTATTTCCGGGCCAGTATATATATTCAAAAGCCTAGAAATTCAATTGGGCATTTGTCAATTGCCGAAGTCGGCCTGTGAGGTATTTTCCTCTCCATTCACATCATATGGGAGTTCACCAGATGTGGGCTGCGGGAAAAAACGGAACTACTGATTCCTTCAATTTGTTTTATGTTAATTGGAAATTGAAAGGTCTTGCGGCTCTATTCAGACACACACGCAGCTTTACCGCCTCATGCATCGGCGGCAAACTGGCATTTTCCGGTTTTCCTCCACTCTGAGATGAGGAAAACTGGAAATTGAAGCTTTACCGCCGCTCTGAGAGGAGGAAAACTGGCAATTGCAGCTTTACCGCCGCTCCCAACGGCGGTAAAGTCGGTTTTCCAGTTTTCCTCCGCTCTGAGAGGAGGAAAACAGGAAATTGCACTTACGCTGCGGGTACATGTGTCGGAAATCTTTCAATCCGATTTTTTAATCCTCTTTTCCCTTCTTTTGGTTGTTGTTGGGCCATGGGCCGGGGCGTAGTTCCACAAAATGAAGGATGGACATGTGTGAATAACAATTGGGTGAAATAATTTCAAATCACAACAAAACCACAATAAATCGAATGTCTCTCGTAATTGCCCTTCACTTTACTTAACAAGCGAAGTAAGCTAACCAGAACCGTTACCTTAAAAAACCAGAGATCCCGGTATCTACGATTGAGAATACAAGTGAGACCAGCAAAATCTTCATTTCAACATGACAACTAGAAAGAAAACATCCTATACTCGCAAGCATTCCCTAGTAGTCGATACATCGCTGCTTTTCTGTGCATGTGGACAACTATGGGGTGTTCTGCTGCGGTCCAAAGCTGTTATCGAGCTTGGCTTGACCAGTTCCATCAGTCCTAGGGCCTGTTGTTCAGGTCCTGAGAATTTCCAAATCTAAGCTTGTAAAAAAAAAAAAATAGGGTTTAGATGTTGATTGCAAGATTACAAAATCAATTGTGTCATTGCCTCAGAGTAGAAATGTGATAACGCTCAATGCTTTTAAAATTTCTCCCATACAAGTGTTCTCTTGCGTGGCCCCTAAGTTTGCATGGAATGCAATTTTTAAGAACCTATTATCAACTGAATCACACCGATGACCGTTAAAGAGTACGAGTGATGCAAGATTTAAGGATGGAGCTGTAGACAGGGGCAAATCGCTTTAATAGAGTGATATCTCGGATTTTATTGTTTCATTATGGGGATGTTATTTGATGACCATTTATATATTTCTACTTCTATTTCCGGGCCAGTATATATATTCAAAAGCCTAGACATTCAATTGGGCATTTGTCAATTGCCGAAGTCGGCCTGTGAGATTTTTTCCTCTCCATTCACATCATATGGGAGTTCACTAGATGTGGGCTGCGGGAAAAAACGGAACTACTGATTCTTTCAATTTGTTTTATGTTAATTGGAAATTGAAAGGTCTTGCGGCTCTATTCGGACAGACACGCAGCTTTACCGCCGCTTGCATCGGCGGTAAACTGGCATTTTCCGGTTTTCCTCCACTCTGAGAGGAGGAAAACTGGAAATTGCAGCTTTACCGCCGCTCTCGTCTGCGGTAAAGTGGACCTTTCAGTTTTCCTCCGCTCTGAGAGGAGGAAAACAGGCAATTGCAGCTTTACCGCCGCTCCCATCGGCGGTAAAGTCGGTTTTCCAGTTTTCCTCCGCTCTGAGATGAGGAAAACTGGAAATTGCACTTACGCTGCGGGTACATGTGTCGGAAATCTTTCAATCCGACTTATTAATCCTCTTTTCCCTTCTTTTGCTTGTTGTTGGGCCATGGGCCGGGGCGTAGTTCCACAAAATGAAGGATGGACATGTGTGAATAACAATTGGGTGAAATAATTTCAAATCACAACAAAGCCACAATAAATCGAATGTCTCTCGTAATTGCCCTTCACTTTACTTAACAAGCGAAGTAAGCTAACCAGAACCGTTACCTTAAAAAACCAGAGATCCCGGTATCTACGATTGAGAATACAAGTGAGACCAGCAAAATCTTCATTTCAACATGACAACCAGAAAGAAAACATCCTATACTCGCAAGCATTCCCTAGTAGTCGATACATCGCTGCTTTTCTGTGCATGTGCACAAGTATGGGGTGTTCTGCTGCGGTCCAAAGCTGTTATCGAGCTTGGCTTGACCAGTTCCATCAGTCCTAGGGCCTGTTGTTCAGGTCCTGAGAATTTCCAAATCTAAGCTTGTAAAAAAAAAAAAAAAAAATAGGGTTTAGATGTTGATTGCAAGATTACAAAATCAATTGTGTCATTGCCTCTGAGTAGAAATGTGATAACGCTCAATGCTTTTAAAATTTCTCCCATACAAGTGTTCTCTTGCGTGGCCCCTAAGTTTGCATGGAATGGAATTTTTAAGAACCTATTATCAAGTGAATCACACCGATGATCGTTAAAGAGTACGGGTGATGCAAGATTTAAGGATGGAGCTGTAGACAGGGGCAAATCGCTTTAATAGAGTGATATCTCGGATTTTATTGTTTCATTATGGGGATGTTATTTGATGACCATTTATATATTTCTACTTCTATTTCCGGGCCAGTATATATATTCAAAAGCCTAGAAATTCAATTGGGCATTTGTCAATTGCCGAAGTCGGCCTATGAGATTTTTTCCTCTCCATTCACATCATATGGGAGTTCACTAGATGTGGGCTGCGGGAAAAAATGGAACTACACATTCTTTTAATTTGTTTTATGTCAATTGGAAATTGAAAGGTCTTGCGGCTCTATTCGGAGACACACGCAGCTTTACCGCCGCTTGCATCGGCGGTAAACTGGCATTGTCCGGTTTTCCTCCACTCTGAGAGGAGGAAGGCTGGAAATTAAGGCTTTACCGCCGCTTTCGTCGGCGGTAAAGTGGACCTTCCAGTTTTCCTCCGCTCTGAGAGGAGGAAAACTGGCAATTGCAGCTTTACCGCCGCTCCCATCGGCGGTAAAGTCGGTTTTCCAGTTTTCCTCCGCTCTGAGAGGAGGAAAACTGGAAATTGCACTTACGCTGCGGGTACATGTGTCGAAAATCTTTCAATCCGATTTTTTAATCCTCTTTTCCCTTCTTTTACTTGTTGTTGGGCCATGAGCCGGGGCGTAGTTCCACAAAATGAAGGATGGACATGTGTGAATAACAATTGGGTGAAATAATTTCAAATCACAACAAAACCACAATAAATCGAATGACTCTCGTAATTGCCCTTCACTTTACTTAACAAGCGAAGTAAGCTAACCAGAACCGTTACCTTAAAAAACCAGAGATCCCGGTATCTACGATTGAGAATACAAGTGAGACCAGCAAAATCTTCATTTCAACATGACAACGAGAAAGAAAACATCCTATACTCGCAAGCATTCCCTAGTAGTCGATACATCGCTGCTTTTCTGTGCATGTGGACAACTATGGGGTGTTCTGCTGCGGTCCAAAGCTGTTATCGAGCTTGGCTTGACCAGTTCCATCAGTCCTAGGGCCTGTTGTTCAGGTCCTGAGAATTTCCAAATCTAAGCTTGTAAAAAAAAAAAATAGGGTTTAGATGTTGATTGCAAGATTACAAAATCAATTGTGTCATTGCCTCAGAGTAGAAATGTGATAACGCTCAATGCTTTTAAAATTTCTCCCATACAAGTGTTCTCTTGCGTGGCCCCTAAGTTTGCATGGAATGGAATTTTTAAGAACCTATTATCAAGTGAATCACACCGATGATCGTTAAAGAGTACGAGTGATGCAAGATTTAAGGATGGAGCTGTAGACAGGGGCAAATCGCTTTAATATAGTGATATCTCGGATTTTATTGTTTCATTATGGGGATGTTATTTGATGACCATTTATATATTTCTACTTTTATTTCCGGGCCAGTATATATATTCAAAAGCCTAGAAATTCAATTGGGCATTTGTCAATTGCCGAAGTCGGCCTGTGAGATTTTTTCCTCTCCATTCACATCATATGGGAGTTCACTAGATGTGGGCTGCAGGAAAAAACGGAACTACTGATTCTTTCAATTTGTTTTATGTTAATTGGAAATTGAAAGGTCTTGCGGCTCTATTCGGACAGACACGCAGCTTTACCGCCGCTTGCATCGGCGGTAAACTGGCATTTTCCGGTTTTCCTCCACTCTGAGAGGAGGAAAACTGGAAATTGCAGCTTTACCGCCGCTCTCGTCTGCGGTAAAGTGGACCTTTCAGTTTTCCTCCGCTCTGAGAGGAGGAAAACAGGCAATTGCAGCTTTACCGCCGCTCCCATCGGCGGTAAAGTCGGTTTTCCAGTTTTCCTCCGCTCTGAGATGAGGAAAACTGGAAATTGCACTTACGCTGCGGGTACATGTGTCGGAAATCTTTCAATCCGACTTTTTAATCCTCTTTTCCCTTCTTTTGCTTGTTGTTGGGCCATGGGCCGGGGCGTAGTTCCACAAAATGAAGGATGGACATGTGTGAATAACAATTGGGTGAAATAATTTCAAATCACAACAAAACCACAATAAATCGAATGTCTCTCGTAATTGCCCTTCACTTTACTTAACAAGCGAAGTAAGCTAACCAGAACCGTTACCTTAAAAAACCAGAGATCCCGGTATCTACGATTGAGAATACAAGTGAGACCAGCAAAATCTTCATTTCAACATTGTCGCGCCCCCAAACCCGGACCCTACAGCGGCCCGACCTCGGGGGGCGCGAACTTGGGATATAAGTAATAATTATATTCCTCCCAGGATCCGCGTGAGTGAGGATGGCAATTCCACTCATTCTGAATATTTTGCGGAAGCTTACGTGGCGTTGCGACTCGGATTCCGTGGCTATCGGATTCCGCATCGCACCCAACCGTTAGTATACAGCTATTGTATCAAGAATCATATCAGACTGGAACAAACCATCACATTAAAAATACAGAGCTGACGGTAACAGGATATTTCATTCCCACATATGTTCAAGTTACAAGTATCAAAGTGCATTAATTACAAATCCCTGAGAACAGGCTAATAAAAGCCATACAAATAACAAGCTAGGTAAACACTACCCCATATGTGACGTAACTCAGATGTCGAGCTAAATGTCTACATGACATAGTCGACGCTACGAATCTGCAACTCATGGCTCCACAGCCAACACGTGCACTCAGCTCAGGGCAAAGAAATCTGGACCTGAGTACCAAAAGAGTGGGTCAGACACGACGGTCTGGCAGGTGGGTGAAAAGATACAAACGATAATCTGAATAATAAAACATATGGTAAATCATGCTATTCGATCAAGAGTTTCATAGATCTAAAACCAGTGTAAACATGTATATCTGGCAAAACATGTAATCATTTTAAAGCATGAGTAAAAGCATAAATATCTGGTAAAACATGCATTCCTTTAAAAATGACTGTAAAACATGTACTCCTTTAAAATGACTGTAAAACATGTATTCCTTTAACGTGACTGTAAAACATGTATTCCTTTAACATGACTGTAAAACATGTATTCCTTTAACATGACTGTAAAACATGTATTCCTCACATTGCAAACCCAGTCCATAGGCGGACCCTGCAAATTGCCCTTCTTCAGGGGAGCCACAATCGTGGGGAACGGATTGGCAACCACACTAAAGCTAAGTCCTCTCTATCACTAATGTGACGAGAGCAAGATCGGGCGTTGGTCTCTAACACGCGAAGTGACGAGAACCAACATTATACATATATATACATATAGCTAGACAGGACCACGGCCGCGGAACCGGGTAATAGGGACAGGATCCAAGCTGCAGCTGGCGGGAGTTCGATGGGGGAGGCCCAAGTCAGTTGATCAGACTGACAAGGACGTCCAAGCTTAGTGGTGCCGACTCAAAGTGACATGAGAAATCCAAACATGTACAAAACTATATCGGTATAAAACATTCGGGCAGGCGGGATACGGTGCTCATAGGCACGTATTTCATATCACTATCTTTTCATGTATAAACGGGACTGGCAGGACATGTCAGGTGCATAAATCAGAGTTTGCGATAAAACCAGTGATATCGGGTAAGGATACGTATAATCTGAGCAAACGATGAAAATGAATCCTTATACAGCTACGGATTATATATTGGGGCTCCTATATTAAAACAACATGTATAAGGATCTTGTATGTCTATTATTACCCTTAGTATGGTACTCGAATGATTGAGGACATACCAAGTTTCCTTATGCAAGTTGATAAATCCAAAAGTCCCAATACATTTCCGAGATGGTGTTCCTTTCTAAGTCAATCTCCTTATGTCATCCCCTGGGTCTTTCCAAGGTGGTAGGGCATCAGAACATCCCATCCAAACCTTTAAATACCATATTTGAAAACTATAGGAAGGACTCAGGAATTCTGGGTGAACTCGGTCACCTGTCGATCAGCTGGCGGTTAGCCGCCGAGGTGATCGGCGGTTAGCCGCTGGATAACCGCGGGGCTGACCGCGGTTCCCCTGCTAAAATATATCATTCTGTGTTTCTAACCGCGCATATCGGTCACCTGGCGGTCGCAGGGTTTTGGGGTGGCGGTTAGCCGCTAGCTGACCGCGGGGCTGACCGTGGTTCACCTGTCAAGACACAGCATTCTGTGTTTGTAACCGAATCTGGGTCGGCTAGCCGCCGGTCACCTGTCGGCTAGCCGCCAAGGTGACCGCCCGCTGACCGCCCAGCTGCGGGAACTCTGCATCAGGTGCAGATTTCGGCTCTTTCCTTCCCAAACCATTTCACTTCAACTTCACCCATTTCCTAACATGAAATGGGTCTATTCTCTTCCATTCCACATCTCATTCTTTTCTCCAACACCATTCCATCAATGCATTAATCCTCTTTCCAAAACAAACCTCATTCAATGCAAGTGCAAATCTCATTCATGAAATCCATAAGTACAAATAAACAAGCTTTAACAAGATCAAAAGCATACATTTTCAAGAGACTGAACAAGACAGAAAGACTCATCAACATGCATATTTCGAAATCAATATAAACCATAGCAAGAATAGGTATTAAATCATCATAAGCAAGTAATAAAATCCACATTTCCTCATAAAACTTGTTAGCATTCAAAAACCATCCATTCATCCACTTGCCTTGGTTTCCAAAGTTGCTAATCAATCTCTAATCACCTTCTCAAGCCACAAATCTCCAATCTATACAAAAACCCCAAAATAAACCCATCTTAGAACCCTAAAATGGCAAACCAAAGAACAAAAAGAAGAGAGCTCCCAATAGAGAAGATGGAGACTCTCTAGAGCTAGGAAAACACAAGTCTAGGAGATTGAAAGGATTGCTTACTTGGAAGTGCTTCAAATGAAGAAAACTAGCTCAAGGAGAACCTCAATGTGGCTGGATTTCTCTTCTAATGGTATCCATAGAGAGCTTGAGATGAGGGGAAGAAGGAGATGGACACAAATCTCTCATTTTGGCAAGCTTGGAGGTGGGTCTTGTGAGAAAACAAGAAGAAGAAGAGGAAAAGGAAAAAAACCCTAGGCAGTGGCTCCTCTCATATGGCTGGAAACGAATGGGGAAGAAGAAGATGGGCTGGGCATTTGTAAAAAGGTGGGGGTGGGTCCCACTATCACTAAAACTTGTCGGGATTAAAACATCTGTTTCTGGGCTTCGGATGCGATCGACGAAGAAGAGAAAAATGTTCCTCATAAAATCTATTTTTCAAAAAGTATAATTTTGGCATGGTTTTGAGATCTCGGAATTTGGGTCCAGATTTTTGTGTAAAAAGACTGTTTTACCCCTATCAATGGCAAAGTAGGGTTTAGAGGTCTCGGATGGAAGCGGAGCAAATACAAAAGTTGTCGGGAATAATAAAATACATTAAACGAAACAAATTACAGATATCCGAAATTATTGCATAAATCCCAAAAATTAACCAAAACACAATAAACGAACCCCCAAAAGTTCCACCCAGACAAAAGAGTTCTCAAAATCAATCAAAGCTATAAAAAGCTATTCTAATCCAGATTTAACCAAATTCCACTAATCCCACTAGAAAACTAGTCCAAAATTAAGAAGACACTAATCCCAGAAATTAGGGGTCGGGTTCTCACAAACATGACAACCAGAAAGAAAACATCCTATACTCGCAAGCATTCCCTAGTAGTCGATACATCGCTGCTTTTCTGTGCATGTGCACAACTATGGGGTGTTCTGCTGCGGTCCAAAGCTGTTATCGAGCTTGGCTTGACCAGTTCCATCAGTCCTAGGGCCTGTTGTTCAGGTCCTGAGAATTTCCAAATCTAAGCTTGTAAAAAAAAAAAAAAAAAATAGGGTTTGGATGTTGATTGCAAGATTACAAAATCAATTGTGTCATTGCCTCAGAGTAGAAATGTGATAACGCTCAATGCTTTTAAAATTTCTCCCATACAAGTGTTCTCTTGCGTGGCCCCTAAGTTTGCATGGAATGGAATTTTTAAGAACCTATTATCAAGTGAATCACACCGATGATCGTTAAAGAGTACGGGTGATGCAAGATTTAAGGATGGAGCTGTAGACAGGGGCAAATCGCTTTAATAGAGTGATATCTCGGATTTTATTGTTTCATTATGGGGATGTTATTTGATGACCATTTATATATTTCTACTTCTATTTCCGGGCCAGTATATATATTCAAAAGCCTAGAAATTCAATTGGGCATTTGTCAATTGCCGAAGTCGGCCTCTGAGATTTTTTCCTCTCCATTCACATCATATGGGAGTTCACTAGATGTGGGCTGCGGGAAAAAACGGAACTACACATTCTTTTAATTTGTTTTATGTCAATTGGAAATTGAAAGGTCTTGCGGCTCTATTCGGACACACACGCAGCTTTACCGCCGCTTGCATCGGCGGTAAACTGGCATTGTCCGGTTTTCCTCCACTCTGAGAGGAGGAAGGCTGGAAATTCAAGCTTTACCGCCGCTTTCGTTGGCGGTAAAGTGGACCTTCCAGTTTTCCTCCGCTCTGAGAAGAGGAAAACTGGCAATTGCAGCTTTACCGCCGCTCCCATCTACGGTAAAGTCGGTTTTCCAGTTTTCCTTCGCTCTGAGAGGAGGAAAACTGGAAATTGCACTTACGCTGCGGGTACATGTGTCGGAAATCTTTCAATCCGATTTTTTAATCATCTTTTCCCTTCTTTTGCTTGTTGTTGGGCCATGGACCGGGGCGTAGTTCCACAAAATGGAGGATGGACATGTGTGAATAACAATTGGGTGAAATAATTTCAAATCACAACAAAACCACAATAAATCGAATGTCTCTCGTAATTGCCCTTCACTTTACTTAACAAGCGAAGTAAGCTACCCAGAACCGTTACCTTAAAAAACCAGAGATCCCGGTATCTACGATTGAGAATACAAGTGAGACCAGCAAAATCTTCATTTCAACATGACAACCAGAAAGAAAACATCCTATACTCGCAAGCATTCCCTAGTAGTCGATACATCGCTGCTTTTCTGTGCATGTGGACAACTATGGGGTGTTCTGCTGCGGTCCAAAGCTGTTATCGAGCTTGGCTTGACCAGTTCCATCAGTCCTAGGGCCTGTTGTTCAGGTCCTGAGAATTTCCAAATCTAAGCTTGTAAAAAAAAAAGAAGGGTTTAGACGTTGATTGCAAGATTACAAAATCAATTGTGTCATTGCCTCAGAGTAGAAATGTGATAACGCTCAATGCTTTTAAAATCTCTCTCATACAAGTGTTCTCTTGCGTGGCCCCTAAGTTTGCATGGAATGGAATTTTTTAGAACCTATTATCAACTGAATCACACCGATGATCGTTAAAGAGTACGAGTGATGCTTGATTTAAGGATGGAGCTGAAGACAGGGGCAAATCGCTTTAATAGAGTGATATCTCGGATTTTATTGTTTCATTATGGGGATGTTATTTGATGACCATTTATATATTTCTACTTCTATTTCCGGGCCAGTATATATATTCAAAAGCCTAGAAATTCAATCGGGCATTTGTCAATTGCCGAAGTCGGCCTGTGAGATTTTTTCCTCTCCATTCACATCATATGGGAGTTCACTAGATGTGGGCTACGGCAAAAAACGGAACTACTGATTCTTTCAATTTGTTTTATGTTAATTGGAAATTGAAAGGTCTTGCGGCTCTATCCGGACACACACGCAGCTTTACCGCCGCTTGCATCGGCGGTAAACTGGCATTTTCCGGTTTTCCTCCACTCTGAGAGGAGGAAAACTGGAAATTCAAGCTTTACCGCCGCTCTCGTCGGCGGTAAAGTGGACCTTCCAGTTTTCCTCCGCTCTGAGAGGAGGAAAACTGGCAATTGCAGCTTTACCGCCGCTCCCATCTACGGTAAAGTCGGTTTTCCAGTTTTCCTCCGCTCTGAGAGGAGGAAAACTGGAAATTGCACTTACGCTGCGGGTACATGTGTCGGAAATCTTTCAATCCGATTTTTTAATCCTCTTTTCCCTTCTTTTGCTTGTTGTTGGGCCATGGGCCGGGGCGCAGTTCCACAAAATGAAGGATGGACATGTGTGAATAACAATTGGGTGAAATAATTTCAAATCACAACAAAACCACAATAAATCGAATGTCTCTCGTAATTGCCCTTCACTTTACTTAACAAGCGAAGTAAGCTAACCAGAACCGTTACCTTAAAAAACCAGAGATCCCGGTATCTACGATTCAGAATACAAGTGAGACCAGCAAAATCTTCATTTCAACATGACAACCAGAAAGAAAACATCCTATACTCGCAAGCATTCCCTAGTAGTCGATACATCGCTGCTTTTCTGTGCATGTGAACAACTATGGGGTGTTCTGCTACGGTCCAAAGCTGTTATCGAGCTTGGCTTGACCAGTACCATCAGTCCTAGGGCCTGTTGTTCAGGTCCTGATAATTTCCAAATCTAAGCTTGTAAAAAAAAATAAAATATAGGGTTTAGATGTTGATTGCAAGATTACAAAATCAATTGTGTCATTGCCTCAGAGTAGAAATGTGATAACGCTCAATGCTTTTAAAATCTCTCTCATACAAGTGTTCTCTTGCGTGGCCCCTAAGTTTGCATGGAATGGAATTTTTAAGAACCTATTATCAAGTGAATCACACCGATGATCGTTAAAGAGTACGAGTGATGCAAGATTTAAGGATGGAGTGATCGTAGCCCCAAGTGCAAGGCCGCGATTGTAGTAATAACCGGTGAAACCGGATCGATCCACGGAGAGTTTATTTATCGCAAAACCTGTCCTAATAAAAAAAACTAGTACTAGCCTAAAAAAAACTATACAAATCAAATTATCTAATTGAATTAAGAATTAATTACAAATCTGAAATATTAATTACAACCAAAGAAAATTAAAATCCTAATCTAGAAACCTAATCTAACCACTGCATCACCATAAGATTTATTAGCCCAACCAATTGCAATAATTGTTAAGGTGCATAAAATAAAAAAATAAAATAAAATAAAATAAAATAAAATCAGAGAATAAAGAAATTATATTTTAAGTCTAAAACTTTGCAATAATTACTTTGCTTAATGCCATCAAGAAAAATCAAGACCACCGCACCAAGTGCGCACTGTCACTACGCACAAAAATTCAATGTTGACTCATTGGTGAAGACCAAGACCTCATAAACTTGATTTATTAATGAAAGACCCATTACAAGCAAATAACCATTACAAAATTCTTTTAATAAAAATAAAGTGCATCCAACCTTACCATAGACACAAGAAACACTAAACGGAGGAGAGGGACTCGCGGTCTTGAACGGCGATCCAACCGGCTCTCGTTTCGCGATCTGAAATCCAAGCAAGGGAAGGTGATGAATGGCTGGTCCGATGGTGGAGTGGCGATAGCAACGGCGGCGGCGCGACGGCGTAGAAACCCAAGTGGTGGTAGCCTTAGAGAAGCCTTGG
This sequence comes from Persea americana, assembly GCA_029852735.1. Lineage (NCBI taxonomy): Eukaryota > Viridiplantae > Streptophyta > Magnoliopsida > Laurales > Lauraceae > Persea > Persea americana. The sequence goes on from CM056812.1 coordinate 8,757,798, forward strand.
GTGAAATATTGATGGAAGGAGGAGAGATGAAGAAAAATTAATGGAAAAAGGGGGAATAATTGTTGCTGGTCGTCCAAGGGGAATGGAGAGATGATATGCACGTCCAGCCCTCTTTTGGCTCTTTTTATATATTTTTGATGGCTTTTGGTTGCAAGGTTTTTGATTTGGGTAAGGATTAGTAGTGTGTGGTCCAAGTTGGAGTAGGATTAGGAGAGTTTTTGAGAGATTTTCTAGGGGTTGGCTCACAATCCTAGTAAACTTAGGATTGTTCTTATCTCATGCAACTCCCTCTCTTGGGTCCCACTTGGGTTAAGGATCAATTCAAATCTGAATTTCAGATTTGAAACAAATTTTAAAACAATGTGGCCCCCCTCATGGACGTTTTTTTAATCTTCTTGGAGTGGTGTTGGACGTGCAACACTTGGTAAGGAGAATCCTTGGTTTGCAAACTTCAATCTTTTGAGCTCCTCATGGCTAGAAAAACCTCTTGGCATGGCCCACCTTAAACATCTCTTCAAATCTGAATTTAATTTCATCCCAAACATGACATAGGAGTGGGCCATACTTGGAAAAAAATGCAATCTTTGAACTATCCCATGCTTGGACGTCCCTACCTTAGCTTGACTTTCTTTTACAATTTTGTTTTCTTCTTTGTTTGGCTTGAATTGAATCTTAGCCATCCATCTTGACATGTAAGCAATATTTGTTGGAGAGTAGATAGGACCCCTCATCATCTCATGGCCCACAAATTTGGAACTTATCTTCAAGAGATTAAATCTGATTTTCTTCTTGCATATGAGAGCGGACCCTACCATGGCCGCCCCTACCTTAGATCCATGCCAAAGGAAGGTGGGTCCATGGTGCATTTGATTCATCAATTCTCTTCCGTGGGCCCCGATTTCTGAAATTCCCTACAAAAATAAAAGCAAAGATCAAAGAATAATCTAATCATATAGGTAAGGAATTATGCAAGATGCGGGCCCAATTCACACCAAATAAATGCATAAAATGTCACCATTTTATCAAGTTTTCTTCAATTAAATCAATGGTATAAAGAAAATTCATCATTTCATGTGTGAATAAAAAGTTATGGGAATTTTGTGACTTTCAATGTAAAAAATAGAGAAATTCATGATTTTATGTGAAAATGCAATTTTTGGATGAATTTTGACTCGAATTTAGACTTTGATGCTCAAAAACATAAAATCATAATTTTTTACTAAAATGGTCCATGATTTGATGATTAAGTCCTTAATTACTCTAAAATGATAAGAACATATTGCATTTTTAAGGACTTATCACACCCCCCAACCAGCTTTTTGCTAGTCCCGAGCAAAATATGCAAACTATGGTAGGTCTTCTGGCCTAATCTAATCTAAACTAAATGCAAAGACAAAAAGAAAAACGCCACTTCCGCTGGCACTCTCGGCTGCATTTAGCGTATGCAGCAAGCCCTTAAACCCCTAGGTTACCCCTAGTGGACGAGTTGTGCCTCGTGAGGGTTTGCAGTGAATATGCCCACAAAATTCATTTACCTAAAAGTGAAAGAAATTCAATGGAAGGTTTTTCAAAAGATGATTGAGTCAAATCGGATGCCTCGAATCCTCGAATAATCAAGATTTCAGACTTTTCAAAATCCGGTTCACGTTTTTTTTTTTTTTTTTTTTTTTTTTTTTTTTTTTTTTTTGAATTATACCAAAACTTTGAGTGCCTTGTGCAAGTGTATACATCAAAACAAAAATTTTAAATGTTCTACGATAATGCCATGAAAACAGAATTCTCCCTCGGAATTTCCAACTTTCCTAGATTCGGGCAAAATACAAGTCTCCTCTCAAGGCTACTATGATGGCTTTCGCACTGTTGTTTTTCAAAGGCCGCGAGATGCATCTGTTTTTTTTTTTTTTTTTTTTTTTTTTTTTTTTTTTGAACACACACATGTGACTGTGCAATGCCTAGGTCCCTTAAGCTTTCTAATTAACCCATATAATGAGCATTAGGCCAATGACTCCCAAAACAGATGTCTTTAGGGCACTAGGTATATAAATACCCCTACGGGCTTACTGGCTCGGGTTAAAAAGGCTACGAACCCAAACTAGTCACATAACTTTTTATTCTTTTCAAGAGTTATAACTAAACTCTTTTTTTTTTTTTCTTTTCTTTTTTTTTTTTTTTTTTTTTTTTTTTTTTTTTTTTTTTTTGAAAAGACTACTCAGAAACGAAAAAAAAAAATTTGTCTAAAATTGGACAAGTGTGCTTGTTCCCACCCCCCAACCTAAACTAGACAACGTCCTCGATGTCATACATGAAATGCGAAATGAAATGTAACATGAGGTGAAAATGTAAAAGGAGGAAAAAGGGTAGAAAGCACCTGGAGTAATGAAGCTTTTGCGTAGTACCCTGTCCAATGTGAGACAAAGAACACACAAAGAAAATAGAAAAATATATGCATAATATACAAAGGTATGGGCCACTGTCAGATCCAGTGCCCATCAATCCTGATAGATAGGATCGATCAGAGGAATTACATTTTCCTCTGGAGGAATAGTCTCCAAGAATGGTTTTAAACGTTGTCCATTGACTTTAAAAGAGGTACCATTCGATGGATCAATGAGGGTCACTGCCCCATATGGAAATACTTCTTGAACAATGTAGGGGCCTGTCCAACGAGATCTTAACTTTCCAGGGAAAAGATGAAGTCGAGAATTGTACAAGAGGACTTTTTGAGACGGATGGAATGATTTTCTTAATATCCGTTTATCATGAAAGGCCTTAGTCCTGTCCTTGTAAATTCGTGAGTTCATATAAGCCTCGTTTCTCAATTCTTCTAATTCATTTAGATCAAGAGCTCTTTTCTCCCCAGCCTTGTCTAAGTCAAAGTTCAGTTGTTTTATGGCCCAATAAGCTTTATGTTCCAGCTCCACCGGAAGGTGGCAAGCTTTCCCATATATAAGCCGGTATGGAGACATCCCAATTGGGGTCTTATACGCAGTGCGATAGGCCCACAAAGCATCATTTAACCGCATGGACCAATCCTTACGATTCGGTTTTACCGTGGTCTCCAAAATTCTTTTAATTTCCCTATTTGAGACCTCTACCTGCCCACTTGTTTGAGGATGATAGGGGGTAGCCACTTTATGTGTAACACCGTAATTTTGAAACAATCTCTCAATAATGCGGTTACAAAAGTGAGTGCCCCCATCACTAATGATGGCACGCGGAGTTCCAAAACGGGAAAAGATATTATCCAAGATAAACTTTTTTACCGTTTTAGCATCATTGTTCCTACATGGGATTGCTTCAATCCATTTGGAAACATAATCAACTGCAACGAGGATATAATGAAAACCAAAGCTCGGGGGAAATGGTCCCATAAAGTCTATACCCCATACATCGAATATCTCGACGACCAAAATTGGGTTTAAAGGCATCATATTCCTTTTGGAAATTGAACCCAATTTTTGGCACCGCTCACATACTTTACAGAAATCATATGCATCTTTAAATATAGTGGGCCAGTAAAAACCAGATTGCAAAATTTTGTGAGCGGTCTTTTTAGCAGAAAAATGGCCCCCACAAGCTTGAGAATGGCAAAATGATATAACACTGTTCATTTCATGGTCTGGAATGCATCTCCTAATGATTTGGTCTGGGCAGTATTTGAAAAGGTATGGGTCATCCCAGAAAAACTGTTTCACCTCAGTGAAAAACTTGTTTTTATCTTGTTGGGTCCATTCTTTTGGAATTTCACCCGAAGCTAGATAATTGGCAATGTCAGCATACCATGGAGAATGGGAAAAAGTGGCAAACAAGTGCTCATCAGGGAAAGTGTCCTGGATTGGCAAGGGTTCTAAAGCGTTGGAAAGGACAATCCTAGAAAGATGATCAGCCACCACATTTTCTACTCCTTTCTTATCCTTGATTTCGATATTGAATTCTTGGAGTAGAAGGATCCATCTGATCAGTCTGGGTTTGGCATCTTTCTTAGAAAGCAAGTACTTCAACGCAAAATGGTCAGTAAAGATCACAATTTTGGATCCAATTAAGTAGGAACGAAATTTATCCAGTGCATAGACCACAGCCAATAGTTCTTTCTCTGTTGTAGAATAATTAATCTGTGCACTGTTTAAAGTCCTGCTAGCATAGTAAATTACATATGGCTTTTTGTCCCTACGTTGCCCAAGAACTGCCCCAACTGCATAATCGCTAGCATCGCACATGATTTCAAAGGGTAGGCTCCAATCTGGAGGTTGCATAATTGGAGCAGTCGTCAACATGTCCTTAAGCTTGGTAAAAGCCACTTGACATGCCTCCGTCCACTCAAATTCTGCTTCCTTTAGCAGAAGGTTGCATAATGGTCGAGAAATGACACTAAAATCTTTTATGAACCTTCTGTAGAATCCAGCATGCCCTAAGAAAGATCTTACATCTCTTACGGTTTTTGGGGCGGGCAAATTGGAAATTAGATCTATTTTGGCTTTGTCCACTTCCAATCCTTTAGATGACACGATGTGGCCAAGGACAATCCCTTGTCGTACCATAAAATGACATTTTTCCCAATTCAGTACTAAGTTCTTTTCTTCACACCTAGAGAGGACCTTAGTTAAGTTGCTCAAACAATCTTGGAAAGAATCTCCAAAAACGGAGAAATCGTCCATGAAGACTTCGAGAAAACGTTCCACCATATCACTAAAAATACTCAGCATGCACCTTTGAAAGGTTGCAGGAGCATTACACAGCCCAAAGGGCATCCGTCGGTAAGCAAAGGTGCCAAAGGGGCATGTGAAAGTTGTTTTCTCTTGGTCTTCCGGGGCGATCTCTATTTGATTGTATCCAGAATATCCATCCAAGAAACAATAATACTCGTGGCCAGCTACCCGTTCTAAAATTTGGTCCAAGAAGGGTAGGGGGAAATGATCCTTTCGTGTGACAGCATTTAACTTTCTGTAGTCGATACAAACTCGCCAACCTGTGGGTACGCGGGTTGGGATGAGCTCATCATTAGCATTACGGACTACAGTTACGCCGGCCTTTTTAGGTACAACTTGGGTAGGGCTAACCCATTGGCTATCCGAAATTGGATAAATGATACCCACATCTAGAAGTTTCAAAACTTCCGCCCTAACCACTTCCTGCATGGTGGGGTTTAACCGGCGTTGCATCTGACGGGAGGGTTTTGCATTCCCCTCCAAATAGATATGATGTGTACACACGAAGGGATTAATTCCCTTAATGTCAGCCACGGTCCAAGCAATTGCACCTTTGTGTAGTTTGAGCACTTCTAAGAGTTGGACTTCTTGGTCCTTGTCAAGGTGTGCAGAAATTACTACAGGAAATGTTTCATTTTCTCCAAGGTATGCATATTTCAGGTGAGAGGGCAAGGGTTTCAACTCAGGTTTGGGCGGCCTCACCTGAGATGGAAGAGACAGAGTACCAGTTGGTAATAGCTATTCAAAAGAGGGTTTGCCTACAATGTTGACCATTTCAACAGTGATATCAAGTGTTTCTTCACAGAGGGTCAGGTCCTCAATTGACTCAATGGAATCAGAGATTGATTTTTCAAAAGTTTCTGCTGTAAGAACACTGATCAAATCTACTTCTTCAAGGTCAATGTTATCATCCCGTGGTTGTTTGCAAAGGTCAAAAACATTTAGTTCTAATGTCATGTTACCAAAAGATAGCGTCATTTTTCCATTCCGGCAATTGATCAATGCATTGGATGTGGCTAAGAATGGTCTCCCCAGAATTACCGGAATCTGAGCATGAGGATCTGCCACAGGATGAGTGTCTAGCACAATGAAGTCTACTGGAAAGTAGAACTTGTCAACTTGCACAAGCACATCCTCTACTATCCCTCTCGGTCTTTTGACTGATCGGTCTGCGAGCTGCAAAGTAATCTGGGTGGGTTTGAGTTCGCCTAACCCCAATTTTACATAGACCGAGTAGGGTAGTAAGTTGACACTTGCCCCAAGATCAAGCAGCGCTTGTTCAATTTGACAATTTCCAATAATGCACGAAATCGTGGGGCATCCTGGATCTTTGAATTTAGGGGGAGCGTCATGCTTTAAAATTGCACTAGCTTGCTCAGTGAGGAACACTTTCTTTTGTACATGTATCTTACGCTTCAACGTGCACAAGTCCTTAAGAAACTTTGCGTAAGATGGGACTTGTTTGATTGCGTCTAACAATGGGATGTTAATTTTAACCTCTTTAAGTACATCAAAGATTTCCTGGTTCTGTATAGATGGCTTGGCAGGAGCTAATCGGTTAGGAAAAGGCGGTAAGGGCTTGAATCCTGGAGGAACTGGGCTTTTTTCCTTGATAGAAGGGACTTCATTTTCTTTCCCTTCCTGATCTGAGGATGCAGGCTGTTTATCTTTTTCCAGATCTGGCTTTTCAATCTCTTTACCACTACGTAGAATAGTAACAGCTTGACCCTGCTCCTTTGAATTTGACGGACCACCTTGATGAACCTCAAATTGCCCTTTTGGATTAGGCTGTGGTTGGGCTGGAAAAGCCCCCTTATTTTGTGATTCAATCAATTTGCAGAGGTTCTGCATGGTGTTCTGTAAATTCTCAAAGTTCTGATCATGTTTTTTATTTATGGACTCTTGATTCACCATAAACTTAGCCACAAGTTCATCCCAAGGTGTCGTTTGTGTTGTAGGGGGTACCATTTGTTGTGTGTTTTGAGCATATGTACTAGGATTACCCCCAAATTGATTTGACATTTGGTTGAAATTGGGCTGAGTAGCATTTGGGCCATTCCTCCAACTAAAGTTGGGATGATTCCTCCAATTAGGGTTGTACGTGTTACCCAAAGAATTGTTAAACTGCCGGTTGTATGTGTTAGTGGCATTTGCTTGCTCATGAAACGCTTCTTGAAAAGCAGGGAGTGTTGGGCACTCCGAAGAAATGTGTTTATCACTAGCGCAGATGCCACAAACTATAGCAGGTTCCTTATTCTTCACAAATTTCAAGGACTCAACTTCTCTTGTAAGATAGGCAATTTTTGCTTGAAGATCATCGCTTTCTTTTAATACATATAACCCCCCTCCTTTGGCCTGACTCGATTGCTTTACGGGGTCTATACCTTCAGATGTGTCCCAATTTTGTGCACTATCTGCCAAAAACTGAAGGTAGGTCCATGCTTGATTTGGGTTTTTCGCCATGAACTCCCCATTGCACATCATCTCCACGAATTGACGTGTTTCTGGACTAAGTCCATCATAGAAGTGACCAATTGTATTGTGCAATTCAAATCCGTGGTGGGGACATGCAAGGAGTAGTTCATTAAAGCGTTCCCAACACCTATAATAAGACTCCTTGTCTTTTTGTTTAAAATTCATAATATTTCTCCGTAAGGTGTTGGTCTTATGTAATGGGAAAAATTTCTTTAAAAATTCCCGGACCATGTCGGACCATAGAGCAATCGAATTGGGTTGTAAGGAGTGAAGCCATGCCTTAGCCTTATCTTTGAGGGAAAATGGAAATAAACGAAATTTGATAAGGTCTTCCCTCACATTATTGAAGTGTAGTGTTGCACACACTTCTTCAAACTCTATAATGTGCAAATATGCACTTTCTGATTCAAGTCCATGAAATTTGGGGAGAAGTTGGATTACTCCCGGTTTGATATCAAATTGACCCGCACCTGCGGGTATGACCATGCACGACGGTGTGGCTTGTCGTGTAGGGTGAAGGTAATCACGTAAACTCCTAAGAGGTTGATTCACCTCCCCATTATTATTGGGTCCATTCCCATTACCGTTCTCCTCGTTATCACTCTGCTCATCAGCCATATTGGGAATCCTAAGAGAACCAGGAGATCTAGATTCGTAGAATTTAATCAAGCTCTTGACAGGTGATTCCTTCCTTACTAACCGATTTGAGGAGTCCCTCTGCCAAGAAGATGGGGGTCTTTCCTTCTTTTTTGGAATTTTGAAAAGTTTTTATTTCTTTTCTTTTTTTTTTTTTAAAGAAACCTAGAAAGAAAAACTACCTAAGGTCCGTTCTTAGATTTAAAAGAAGATTCTCAAATTCTTGCAAAGTCCTAATCTTAGAGAGTTTAATATCTCTAAGGAAAGTTCCCAAACTCAAATCTATGAAACTGGCCCGACCAGGTAAGTCCCCAGATCAGTGGTGGGGTCACGATGCGTTGCAAGGGTCCCGCTTAAAAACCACTTTCTAGAACAAGAGACTTGTCTCCCTTATCTATTGGGACAAGACTTGCCTAGACATCGAACCAATTAAGAAAGGCAGTTTGTTCGGCTTCCCAAAGAAATAACTAACCTTCTTAAAAAAAATTCCAGCAAGTTTTTAAGAGTCCTTTTAAATTTAAAAACAACTAATAAAACTGAGTTTCCAATGAAAGTTCTGAAATTTTCAGATTTTTGCAAGTTTGGTGGCCAAAAAGCCGAATTTGTGCGATCTACGACTTGCCTTTGTGAGGGAAAGTTCCAGAATTTTTTTGGAAACTTTAAAAACCTAAAAATATGAAAAATAACTGAATTTAACAGACCCTAATTAATCCTAACCAGCAACAAAAAAAAACGAAAATAAATGACCTAAACTAGTCCAAATTAGAACAAGTAAATTAGGCAATTTTCAGAAAATGGATGTGATTTTTGAAAAATCAGAAAAAATAATTTTTCAGATCTGAAATAGTTCCAATTTTATCAAAAATCAGAGATTAAAAATCCACTTTTTAATGCAATAGGGCTGGTCCAAACATTCCATGCATGCTACCCTTAGATCTAGAATGATTGCGGAATAGTAAAGGCACACCCACAAAGCAATTAAAAAGATAGGTTGGAAAAAAATACCTTAAGCGAAGAAAAACTCCCCGGCAACGGCGCCAAAAACTTGATCGTAGCCCCAAGTGCAAGGCCGCGATTGTAGTAATAACCGGTGAAACCGGATCGATCCACGGAGAGTTTATTTATCACAAAACCTGTCCTAATAAAAAAAACTAGTACTAGCCTAAAAAAAACTATACAAATCAAATTATCTAATTGAATTAAGAATTAATTACAAATCTGAAATATTAATTACAACCAAAGAAAATTAAAATCCTAATCTAGAAACCTAATCTAACCACTGCATCACCATAAGATTTATTAGCCCAACCAATTGCAATAATTGTTAAGGTGCATAAAATAAAAAAATAAAATAAAATAAAATAAAATAAAATCAGAGAATAAAGAAATTATATTTTAAGTCTAAAACTTTGCAATAATTACTTTGCTTAATGCCATCAAGAAAAATCAAGACCACCGCACCAAGTGCGCACTGTCACTACGCACAAAAATTCAATGTTGACTCATTGGTGAAGACCAAGACCTCATAAACTTGATTTATTAATGAAAGACCCATTACAAGCAAATAACCATTACAAAATTCTTTTAATAAAAATAAAGTGCATCCAACCTTACCATAGACACAAGAAACACTAAACGGAGGAGAGGGACTCGCGGTCTTGAACGGCGATCCAACCGGCTCTCGTTTCGCGATCTGAAATCCAAGCAAGGGAAGGTGATGAATGGCTGGTCCGATGGTGGAGTGGCGATAGCAACGGCGGCGGCGCGACGGCGTAGAAACCCAAGTGGTGGTAGCCTTAGAGAAGCCTTGGGTGAAATATTGATGGAAGGAGGAGAGATGAAGAAAAATTAATGGAAAAAGGGGGAATAATTGTTGCTGGTCGTCCAAGGGGAATGGAGAGATGATATGCACGTCCAGCCCTCTTTTGGCTCTTTTTATATATTTTTGATGGCTTTTGGTTGCAAGGTTTTTGATTTGGGTAAGGATTAGTAGTGTGTGGTCCAAGTTGGAGTAGGATTAGGAGAGTTTTTGAGAGATTTTCTAGGGGTTGGCTCACAATCCTAGTAAACTTAGGATTGTTCTTATCTCATGCAACTCCCTCTCTTGGGTCCCACTTGGGTTAAGGATCAATTCAAATCTGAATTTCAGATTTGAAACAAATTTTAAAACAATGTGGCCCCCCTCATGGACGTTTTTTTAATCTTCTTGGAGTGGTGTTGGACGTGCAACACTTGGTAAGGAGAATCCTTGGTTTGCAAACTTCAATCTTTTGAGCTCCTCATGGCTAGAAAAACCTCTTGGCATGGCCCACCTTAAACATCTCTTCAAATCTGAATTTAATTTCATCCCAAACATGACATAGGAGTGGGCCATACTTGGAAAAAAATGCAATCTTTGAACTATCCCATGCTTGGACGTCCCTACCTTAGCTTGACTTTCTTTTACAATTTTGTTTTCTTCTTTGTTTGGCTTGAATTGAATCTTAGCCATCCATCTTGACATGTAAGCAATATTTGTTGGAGAGTAGATAGGACCCCTCATCATCTCATGGCCCACAAATTTGGAACTTATCTTCAAGAGATTAAATCTGATTTTCTTCTTGCATATGAGAGCGGACCCTACCATGGCCGCCCCTACCTTAGATCCATGCCAAAGGAAGGTGGGTCCATGGTGCATTTGATTCATCAATTCTCTTCCGTGGGCCCCGATTTCTGAAATTCCCTACAAAAATAAAAGCAAAGATCAAAGAATAATCTAATCATATAGGTAAGGAATTATGCAAGATGCGGGCCCAATTCACACCAAATAAATGCATAAAATGTCACCATTTTATCAAGTTTTCTTCAATTAATTCAATGGTATAAAGAAAATTCATCATTTCATGTGTGAATAAAAAGTTATGGGAATTTTGTGACTTTCAATGTAAAAAATAGATAAATTCATGATTTTATGTGAAAATGCAATTTTTGGATGAATTTTGACTCGAATTTAGACTTTGATGCTCAAAAACATAAAATCATAATTTTTTACTAAAATGGTCCATGATTTGATGATTAAGTCCTTAATTACTCTAAAATGATAAGAACATATTGCATTTTTAAGGACTTATCATGGAGCTGTAGACAGGGGCAAATCGCTTTAATAGAGTAATATCTCGGATTTTATTGTTTCATTATGGGGATGTTATTTGATGACCATTTATATATTTCTACTTCTATTTCCGGGCCAGTATATATATTCAAAAGCCTAGAAATTCAATTGGGCATTTGTCAATTGCCGAAGTCGGCCTGTGAGATTTTTTCCTCTCCATTCACATCATATGGGAGTTCACTAGATGTGGGCTGCGGGAAAAAACGGAACTACTGATTCTTTCAATTTGTTTTATGTTAATTGGAAATTGAAAGGTCTTGCGGCTCTATTCGGACACACACGCAGCTTTACCGCCACTTGCATCGGCGGTAAACTGGCATTTTCCGGTTTTCCTCCACTCTGAGAGGAGGAAAACTGGAAATTGCAGCTTTACCGCCGCTCTCGTCGGCGGTAAAGTGGACCTTTCAGTTTTCCTCCGCTCTGAGAGGAGGAAAACTGGCAATTGCAGCTTTACCGCCGCTCCCATCTGCGGTAAAGTCGGTTTTCCAGTTTTACTCCGCTCTGAGAAGAGGAAAACTGGAAATTGCACTTACGCTGCGTGTACATGTGTCGGAAATCTTTCAATCCGATTTTTTAATCCTCTTATCCCTTCTTTTGCTTGTTGTTGGGCCATGGGCCGGGGCGTAGTTCCACAAAATGAAGGATGGACATGTGTGAATAACAATTGGGTGAAATAATTTCAAATCACAGCAAAACCACAATAAATCGAATGTCTCTCGTAATTGCCCCTCACTTTACTTAACAAGCGAAGTAAGCTAACCAGAACCGTTACCTTAAAAAACCAGAGATCCCGGTATCTACGATTGAGAATACAAGTGAGACCAGCAAAATCTTCATTTCAACATGACAACCAGAAAGAAAACATCCTATACTCGCAAGCATTCCCTAGTAGTCGATACATCGCTGCTTTTCTGTGCTTGTGGACAACTATGGGGTGTTCTGCTGCGGTCCAAAGCTGTTATCGAGCTTGGCTTGACCAGTTCCATCAGTCCTAGGGCCTGTTGTTCAGGTCCTGAGAATTTCCAAATCTAAGCTTGTAAAAAAAAAAAAGGGTTTAGACGTTGATTGCAAATTAGAAAATCAATTGTGTCATTGCCTCAGAGTAGAAATGTGATAACGCTCAATGCTTTTAAAATTTTCCCCATACAAGTGTTCTCTTGCGTGGCCCCTAAGTATGCATGGAATGGAATTTTTTAGAACCTATTATCAACTGAATCACACCGATGATCGTTAAAGAGTACGAGTGATGCTAGATTTAAGGATGGAGCTGTAAACAGGGGCAAATCGCTTTAATAGAGTGATATCTCGGATTTTATTGTTTCATTATGGGGATGTTATTTGATGACCATTTATATATTTCTAGATCTATTTCCGGGCCAGTATATATATTCAGAAGCCTAGAAATTCAATTGGGCATTTGTCAATTGCCGAAGTCGGCCTGTGAGATTTTTTCCTCTCTATTCACATCATATGGGAGTTCACTAGATGTGGGCTGCGGCAATAAACGGAACTACTGATTCTTTCAATTTGTTTTATGTTAATTGGAAATTGAAAGGTCTTGCGGCTCTATCCGGACACACACGCAGCTTTACCGCCGCTTGCATCGGCGGTAAACTGGCATTTTCCGGTTTTCCTCCACTCTGAGAGGAGGAAAACTGGAAATTCAAGCTTTACCGCCGCTTTCGTCGGCGGTAAAGTGGACCTTCCAGTTTTCCTCCGCTCTGAGAGGAGGAAAACTGGCAATTGCAGCTTTACCGCCGCTCCCATCTACGGTAAAGTCGGTTTTCCAGTTTTCCTCCGCTCTGAGAGGAGGAAAACTTGAAATTGCACTTACGCTGCGGGTACATGTGTCGGAAATCTTTCAATCCGATTTTTTAATCCTCTTTTCCCTTCTTTTGCTTGTTGTTGGGCCATGGGCCGGGGCGTAGTTCCACAAAATGAAGGATGGACATGTGTGAATAACAATTGGGTGAAATAATTTCAAATCACAACAAAACCACAATAAATCGAATGACTCTCGTAATTGCCCTTCACTTTACTTAACAAGCGAAGTAAGCTAACCAGAACCGTTACCTTAAAAAACCAGAGATCCCGGTATCTACGATTGAGAATACAAGTGAGACCAGCAAAATCTTCATTTCAACATGACAACCAGAAAGGAAACATCCTATACTCGCAAGCATTCCCTAGTAGTCGATACATCGCTGCTTTTCTGTGCATGTGAACAACTATGGGGTGTTCTGCTGCGGTCCAAAGCTGTTATCGAGCTTGGCTTGACCAGTTCCATCAGTCCTAGGGCCTGTTGTTCAGGTCCTGATAATTTCCAAATCTAAGCTTGTAAAAAAAATAAAAATATAGGGTTTAGATGTTGATTGCAAGATTACAAAATCAATTGTGTCATTGCCTCAGAGTAGAAATGTGATAACGCTCAATGCTTTTAAAATTTCTCCCATACAAGTGTTCTCTTGCGTGGCCCCTAAGTTTGCATGGAATGGAATTTTTAAGAACCTATTATCAAGTGAATCACACCGATGATCGTTAAAGAGTACGAGTGATGCAAGATTTAAGGATGGAGCTGTAGACAGGGGCAAATCGCTTTAATAGAGTGATATCTCGGATTTTATTGTTTCATTATGGGGATGTTATTTGATGACCATTTATATATTTCTACTTCTATTTCCGGGCCAGTATATATATTCAAAAGCCTAGAAATTCAATTGGGCATTTGTCAATTGCCGAAGTCGGCCTGTGAGATTTTTTCCTCTCCATTCACATCATATGGGAGTTCACTAGATGTGGGCTGCGGGAAAAAACGGAACTACTGATTCTTTCAATTTGTTTTATGTTAATTGGAAATTGAAAGGTCTTGCGGCTCTATTCGGACACACACGCAGCTTTACCGCCACTTGCATCGGCGGTAAACTGGCATTTTCCGGGTTTCCTCCACTCTGAGAGGAGGAAAACTGGAAATTGCAGCTTTACCGCCGCTCTCGTCGGCGGTAAAGTGGACCTTTCAGTTTTCCTCCGCTCTGAGAGGAGGAAAACTGGCAATTGCAGCTTTACCGCCGCTCCCATCGGCGGTAAAGTCGGTTTTCCAGTTTTACTCCGCTCTGAGAAGAGGAAAACTGGAAATTGCACTTACGCTGCGGGTACATGTGTCCGAAATCTTTCAATCCGATTTTTTAATCCTCTTATCCCTTCTTTTGCTTGTTGTTGGGCCATGGGCCGGGGCGTAGTTCCACAAAATGAAGGATGGACATGTGTGAATAACAATTGGGTGAAATAATTTCAAATCACAGCAAAACCACAATAAATCGAATGTCTCTCGTAATTGCCCCTCACTTTACTTAACAAGCGAAGTAAGCTAACCAGAACCGTTACCTTAAAAAACCAGAGAGCCCGGTATCTACGATTGAGAATACAAGTGAGACCAGCAAAATCTTCATTTCAACATGACAACCAGAAAGAAAACATCCTATACTCGCAAGCATTCCCTAGTAGTCGATACATCGCTGCTTTTCTGTGCTTGTGGACAACTATGGGGTGTTCTGCTGCGGTCCAAAGCTGTTATCGAGCTTGGCTTGACCAGTTCCATCAGTCCTAGGGCCTGTTGTTCAGGTCCTGAGAATTTCCAAATCTAAGCTTGTAAAAAAAAAAAAGGGTTTAGACGTTGATTGCAAGATTAGAAAATCAATTGTGTCATTGCCTCAGAGTAGAAATGTGATAACGCTCAATGCTTTTAAAATTTTTCCCATACAAGTGTTCTCTTGCGTGGCCCCTAAGTTTGCATGGAATGGAATTTTTTAGAACCTATTATCAACTGAATCACACCGATGATCGTTAAAGAGTACGAGTGATGCTAGATTTAAGGATGGAGCTGTAGACAGGGGCAAATCGCTTTAATTGAGTGATATCTCGGATTTTATTGTTTCATTATGTGGATGTTATTTGATGACCATTTATATATTTCTAGATCTATTTCCGGGCCAGTATATATATTCAAAAGCCTAGAAATTCAATTGGGCATTTGTCAATTGCCGAAGTCGGCCTGTGAGATTTTTTCCTCTCTATTCACATCATATGGGAGTTCACTAGATGTGGGCTGCGGCAATAAACGGAACTACTGATTCTTTCAATTTGTTTTATGTTAATTGGAAATTGAAAGGTCTTGCGGCTCTATCCGGACACACACGCAGCTTTACCGCCGCTTGCATCGGCGGTAAACTGGCATTTTCCGGTTTTCCTCCACTCTGAGAGGAGGAAAACTGGAAATTCAAGCTTTACCGCCGCTCTCGTCGGCGGTAAAGTGGACCTTCCAGTTTTCCTCCGCTCTGAGAGGAGGAAAACTGGCAATTGCAGCTTTACCGCCGCTCCCATCTACGGTAAAGTCGGTTTTCCAGTTTTCCTCCGCTCTGAGAAGAGGAAAACTGGAAATTGCACTTACGCTGCGGGTACATGTGTCGGAAATCTTTCAATCCGATTTTTTAATCCTCTTTTCCCTTCTTTTGCTTGTTGTTGGGCCATGGGCCGGGGCGTAGTTCCACAAAATGAAGGATGGACATGTGTGAATAACAATTGGGTGAAATAATTTCAAATCACAACAAAACCACAATAAATCGAATGACTCTCGTAATTGCCCTTCACTTTACTTAACAAGCGAAGTAAGCTAACCAGAACCGTTACCTTAAAAAACCAGAGATCCCGGTATCTACGATTGAGAATACAAGTGAGACCAGCAAAATCTTCATTTCAACATGACAACCAGAAAGAAAACATCCTATACTCGCAAGCATTCCCTAGTAGTCGATACATCGCTGCTTTTCTGTGCATGTGAACAACTATGGGGTGTTCTGCTGCGGTCCAAAGCTGTTATCGAGCTTGGCTTGACCAGTTCCATCAGTCCTAGGGCCTGTTGTTCAGGTCCTGATAATTTCCAATTCTAAGCTTGTAAAAAAAAAAAAAATATAGGGTTTAGATGTTGATTGCAAGATTACAAAATCAATTGTGTCATTGCCTCAGAGTAGAAATGTGATAACGCTCAATGCTTTTAGAATTTCTCCCATACAAGTGTTCTCTTGCGTGGCCCCTAAGTTTGCATGGAATGGAATTTTTTAGAACCTATTATCAACTGAATCACACCGATGATCGTTAAAGAGTACGAGTGATGCTAGATTTAAGGATGGAGCAGTAGACAGGGGCAAATCGCTTTAATAGAGTGATATCTCGGATTTTATTGTTTCATTATGGGGATGTTATTTGATGACCATTTATATATTTCTACTTCTATTTCCGGGCCAGTATATATATTCAAAAGCCTAGAAATTCAATTGGGCATTTGTCAATTGCCGAAGTCGGCCTGTGAGATTTTTTCCTCTCCATTCACATCATATGGGAGTTCACTAGATGTGGGCTGCGGGAAAGAACGGAACTACTGATTCTTTCAATTTGTTTTATGTTAATTGGAAATTGAAAGGTCTTGCGGCTCTATTCGGACACACACGCAGCTTTACCGCCACTTGCATCGGCGGTAAACTGGCATTTTCCGGGTTTCCTCCACTCTGAGAGGAGGAAAACTGGAAATTGCAGCTTTACCGCCGCTCTCGTCGGCGGCAAAGTGGACCTTCCAGTTTTCCTCCGCTCTGAGAGGAGGAAAAGTGGCAATTGCAGCTTTAACGCCGCTCCCAACGGCGGTAAAGTCGGTTTTCCAGTTTTCCTCCGCTCTGAGAGGAGGAAAACTGGAAATTGCACTTACGCTGCGGGTACATGTGTCGGAAATCTTTCAATCCGATTTTTTAATCCTCTTTTCCCTTCTTTTGCTTGTTGTTGGGCCATGGGCCGGGGCGTAGTTCCACAAAATGAAGGATGGACATGTGTGAATAACAATTGGGTGAAATAATTTCAAATCACAACAAAACCACAATAAATCGAATGTCTCTCGTAATTGCCCTTCACTTTACTTAACAAGCGAAGTAAGCTAACCAGAACCGTTACCTTAAAAAACCAGAGATCCCGGTATCTACGATTGAGAATACAAGTGAGACCAGCAAAATCTTCATTTCAACATGACAACCAGAAAGAAAACATCCTATACTCGCAAGCATTCCCTAGTAGTCGATACATCGCTGCTTTTCTGTGCATGTGGACAACTATGGGGTGTTCTGCTGCGGTCCAAAGCTGTTATCGAGCTTGTCTTGACCAGTTCCATCAGTCCTAGGGCCTGTTGTTCAGGTCCTGAGAATTTCCAAATCTAAGCTTGTAAAAAAAATAAAAATAAATAGGGTTTAGATGTTGATTGCAAGATTACAAAATCAATTGTGTCATTGCCTCAGAGTAGAAATGTGATAACGCTCAATGCTTTTAGAATTTCTCCCATACAAGTGTTCTCTTGCGTGGCCCCTAAGTTTGCATGGAATGGAATTTTTAAGAACCTATTATCAAGTGAATCACACCGATGATCGTTAAAGAGTACGAGTGATGCAAGATTTAAGGATGGAGCTGTAGACAGGGGCAAATCGCTTTAATAGAGTGATATCTCGGATTTTATTGTTTCATTATGGGGATGTTATTTGATGACCATTTATATATTTCTACTTCTATTTCCGGGCCAGTATATATATTCAAAAGCCTAGAAATTCAATTGGGCATTTGTCAATTGCCGAAGTCGGCCTGTGAGATTTTTTCCTCTCCATTCACATCATATGGGAGTTCACTAGATGTGGGCTGCGGGAAAGAACGGAACTACTCATTCTTTCAATTTGTTTTATGTTAATTGGAAATTGAAAGGTCTTGCGGCTCTATTCGGACACACACGCAGCTTTACCGCCGCTTGCATCGGCGGTAAACTGGCATTTTCCGGTTTTCCTCCACTCTGAGAGGAGCAAAACTGGAAATTGAAGCTTTACCGCCGCTCTCGTCGGCGGCAAAGTTGACCTTCCAGTTTTCCTCCGCTCTGAGAGGAGGAAAAGTGGCAATTGCAGCTTTACCGCCGCTCCCAACGGCGGTAAAGTCGGTTTTCCAGTTTTCCTCCGCTCTGAGAGGAGGAAAACTGGAAATTGCACTTACGCTGCGGGTACATGTGTCGGAAATCTTTCAATCCGATTTTTTAATCCTCTTTTCCCTTCTTTTGGTTGTTGTCTGGCCATGGGCCGGGGCGTAGTTCCACAAAATGAAGGATGGACATGTGTGAATAACAATTGGGTGAAATAATTTCAAATCACAACAAAACCACAATAAATCGAATGTCTCTCGTAATTGCCCTTCACTTTACTTAACAAGCGAAGTAAGCTAACCAGAACCGTTACCTTAAAAAACCAGAGATCCCGGTATCTACGATTGAGAATACAAGTGAGACCAGCAAAATCTTCATTTCAACATGACAACCAGAAAGAAAACATCCTATACTCGCAAGCATTCCCTAGTAGTCGATACATCGCTGCTTTTCTGTGCATGTGGACAACTATGGGGTGTTCTGCTGCGGTCCAAAGCTGTTATCGAGCTTGGCTTGACCAGTTCCATCAGTCCTAGGGCCTGTTGTTCAGGTCCTGAGAATTTCCAAATCTAAGCTTGTAAAAAAAATAAAAATAAATAGGGTTTAGATGTTGATTGCAAGATTACAAAATCAATTGTGTCATTGCCTCAGAGTAGAAATGTGATAACGCTCAATGCTTTTAAAATTTCTCCCATACAAGTGTTCTCTTGCGTGGCCCCTAAGTTTGCATGGAATGGAATTTTTAAGAACCTATTATCAAGTGAATCACACCGATGATCGTTAAAGAGTACGAGTGATGCAAGATTTAAGGATGGAGCTGTAGACAGGGGCAAATCGCTTTAATAGAGTGATATCTCGGATTTTATTGTTTCATTATGGGGATGTTATTTGATGACCATTTATATATTTCTACTTCTATTTCCGGGCCAGTATATATATTCAAAAGCCTAGAAATTCAATTGGGCATTTGTCAATTGCCGAAGTCGGCCTGTGAGATTTTTTCCTCTCCATTCACATCATATGGGAGTTCACTAGATGTGGGCTGCGGGAAAGAACGGAACTACTCATTCTTTCAATTTGTTTTATGTTAATTGGAAATTGAAAGGTCTTGCGGCTCTATTCGGACACACACGCAGCTTTACCGCCGCTTGCATCGGCGGTAAACTGGCATTTTCCGGTTTTCCTCCACTCTGAGAGGAGGAAAACTGGAAATTGAAGCTTTACCGCCGCTCTCGTCGGCGGCAAAGTGGACCTTCCGGTTTTCCTCCGCTCTGAGAGGAGGAAAAGTGGCAATTGCAGCTTTACCGCCGCTCCCAACGGCGGTAAAGTCGGTTTTCCAGTTTTCCTCCGCTCTGAGAGGAGGAAAACTGGAAATTGCACTTACGCTGCGGGTACATGTGTCGGAAATCTTTCAATCCGATTTTTTAATCCTCTTTTCCCTTCTTTTGCTTGTTGTTGGGCCATGGGCCGGGGCGTAGTTCCACAAAATGAAGGATGGACATGTGTGAATAACAATTGGGTGAAATAATTTCAAATCACAACAAAACCACAATAAATCGAATGTCTCTCGTAATTGCCCTTCACTTTACTTAACAAGCGAAGTAAGCTAACCAGAACCGTTACCTTAAAAAACCAGAGATCCCGGTATCTACGATTGAGAATACAAGTGAGACCAGCAAAATCTTCATTTCAACATGACAACCAGAAAGAAAACATCCTATACTCGCAAGCATTCCCTAGTAGTCGATACATCGCTGCTTTTCTGTGCATGTGGACAACTATGGGGTGTTCTGCTGCGGTCCAAAGCTGTTATCGAGCTTGGCTTGACCAGTTCCATCAGTCCTAGGGCCTGTTGTTCAGGTCCTGAGAATTTCCAAATCTAAGCTTGTAAAAAAATAAAAAATAAATAGGGTTTAGATGTTGATTGCAAGATTACAAAATCAATTGTGTCATTGCCTCAGAGTAGAAATGTGATAACGCTCAATGCTTTTAAAATTTCTCCCATACAAGTGTTCTCTTGCGTGGCCCCTCAGTTTGCATGGAATGGAATTTTTAAGAACCTATTATCAAGTGAATCACACCGATGATCGTTAAAGAGTACGAGTGATGCAAGATTTAAGGATGGAGCTGTAGACAGGGGCAAATCGCTTTAATAGAGTGATATCTCGGATTTTATTGTTTCATTATGGGGATGTTATTTGATGACAATTTATATATTTCTACTTCTATTTCCGGGCCAGTATATATATTCAAAAGCCTAGAAATTCAATTGGGCATTTGTCAATTGCCAAAGTCGGCCTGTGAGATTTTTTCCTCTCCATTCACATCATATGGGAGTTCACTAGATGTGGGCTGCGGGAAAGAACGGAACTACTCATTCTTTCAATTTGTTTTATGTTAATTGGAAATTGAAAGGTCTTGCGGCTCTATTCGGACACACACGCAGCTTTACCGCCGCTTGCATCGGCGGTAAACTGGAATTTTCCGGTTTTCCTCCACTCTGAGAGGAGAAAAACTGGAAATTGAAGCTTTACCGCCGCTCTCGTCGGCGGCAAAGTGGACCTTCCAGTTTTCCTCCGCTCTGAGAGGAGGAAAAGTGGCAATTGCAGCTTTACCGCCTATCCCAACGGCGGTAAAGTCGGTTTTCCAGTTTTCCTCCGCTCTGAGAGGAGGAAAACAGGAAATTGCACTTACGCTGCGGGTACATGTGTCGGAAATCTTTCAATCCGATTTTTTAATCCTCTTTTCCCTTCTTTTGCTTGTTGTTGGGCCATGGGCCGGGGCGTAGTTCCACAAAATGAAGGATGGACATGTGTGAATAACAATTGGGTGAAATAATTTCAAATCACAACAAAACCACAATAAATCGAATGTCTCTCGTAATTGCCCTTCACTTTACTTAACAAGCGAAGTAAGCTAACCAGAACCGTTACCTTAAAAAACCAGAGATCCCGGTATCTACGATTGAGAATACAAGTGAGACCAGCAAAATCTTCATTTCAACATGACAACCAGAAAGAAAACATCCTATACTCGCAAGCATTCCCTAGTAGTCGATACATCGCTGCTTTTCTGTGCATGTGGACAACTATGGGGTGTTCTGCTGCGGTCCAAAGCTGTTATCGAGCTTGGCTTGACCAGTTCCATCAGTCCTAGGGCCTGTTGTTCAGGTCCTGAGAATTTCCAAATCTAAGCTTGTAAAAAAATAAAAAATAAATAGGGTTTAGATGTTGATTGCAAGATTACAAAATCAATTGTGTCATTGCCTCAGAGTAGAAATGTGATAACGCTCAATGCTTTTAAAATTTCTCCCATACAAGTGTTCTCTTGCGTGGCCCCTCAGTTTGCATGGAATGGAATTTTTAAGAACCTATTATCAAGTGAATCACACCGATGATCGTTAAAGAGTACGAGTGATGCAAGATTTAAGGATGGAGCTGTAGACAGGGGCAAATCGCTTTAATAGAGTGATATCTCGGATTTTATTGTTTCATTATGGGGATGTTATTTGATGACAATTTATATATTTCTACTTCTATTTCCGGGCCAGTATATATATTCAAAAGCCTAGAAATTCAATTGGGCATTTGTCAATTGCCAAAGTCGGCCTGTGAGATTTTTTCCTCTCCATTCACATCATATGGGAGTTCACTAGATGTGGGCTGCGGGAAAGAACGGAACTACTCATTCTTTCAATTTGTTTTATGTTAATTGGAAATTGAAAGGTCTTGCGGCTCTATTCGGACACACACGCAGCTTTACCGCCGCTTGCATCGGCGGTAAACTGGCATTTTCCGGTTTTCCTCCACTCTGAGAGGAGAAAAACTGGAAATTGAAGCTTTACCGCCGCTCTCGTCGGCGGCAAAGTGGACCTTCCAGTTTTCCTCCGCTCTGAGAGGAGGAAAAGTGGCAATTGCAGCTTTACCGCCTATCCCAACGGCGGTAAAGTCGGTTTTCCAGTTTTCCTCCGCTCTGAGAGGAGGAAAACAGGAAATTGCACTTACGCTGCGGGTACATGTGTCGGAAATCTTTCAATCCGATTTTTTAATCCTCTTTTCCCTTCTTTTGCTTGTTGTTGGGCCATGGGCCGGGGCGTAGTTCCACAAAATGAAGGATGGACATGTGTGAATAACAATTGGGTGAAATAATTTCAAATCACAACAAAACCACAATAAATCGAATGTCTCTCGTAATTGCCCTTCACTTTACTTAACAAGCGAAGTAAGCTAACCAGAACCGTTACCTTAAAAAACCAGAGATCCCGGTATCTACGATTGAGAATACAAGTGAGACCAGCAAAATCTTCATTTCAACATGACAACCAGAAAGAAAACATCCTATACTCGCAAGCATTCCCTAGTAGTCGATACATCGCTGCTTTTCTGTGCATGTGGACAACTATGGGGTGTTCTGTTGCGGTCCAAAGCTGTTATCGAGCTTGGCTTGACCAGTTCCATCAGTCCTAGGGCCTGTTGTTCAGGTCCTGAGAATTTCCAAATCTAAGCTTGTAAAAAAATAAAAAATAAATAGGGTTTAGATGTTGATTGCAAGATTACAAAATCAATTGTGTCATTGCCTCAGAGTAGAAATGTGATAACGCTCAATGCTTTTAAAATTTCTCCCATACAAGTGTTCTCTTGCGTGGCCCCTCAGTTTGCATGGAATGGAATTTTTAAGAACCTATTATCAAGTGAATCACACCGATGATCGTTAAAGAGTACGAGTGATGCAAGATTTAAGGATGGAGCTGTAGACAGGGGCAAATCGCTTTAATAGAGTGATATCTCGGATTTTATTGTTTCATTATGGGGATGTTATTTGATGACAATTTATATATTTCTACTTCTATTTCCGGGCCAGTATATATATTCAAAAGCCTAGAAATTCAATTGGGCATTTGTCAATTGCCAAAGTCGGCCTGTGAGATTTTTTCCTCTCCATTCACATCATATGGGAGTTCACTAGATGTGGGCTGCGGGAAAGAACGGAACTACTCATTCTTTCAATTTGTTTTATGTTAATTGGAAATTGAAAGGTCTTGCGGCTCTATTCGGACACACACGCAGCTTTACCGCCGCTTGCATCGGCGGTAAACTGGCATTTTCCGGTTTTCCTCCACTCTGAGAGGAGGAAAACTGGAAATTGAAGCTTTACCGCCGCTCTCGTCGGCGGCAAAGTGGACCTTCCAGTTTTCCTCCGCTCTGAGAGGAGGAAAAGTGGCAATTGCAGTTTTACCGCCGCTCCCAACGGCGGTAAAGTCGGTTTTCCAGTTTTCCTCCGCTCTGAGAGGAGGAAAACTGGAAATTGCACTTACGCTGCGGGTACATGTGTCGGAAATCTTTCAATCCGATTTTTTAATCCTCTTTTCCCTTCTTTTGCTTGTTGTTGGGCCATGGGCCGGGGCGTAGTTCCACAAAATGAAGGATGGACATGTGTGAATAACAATTGGGTGAAATAATTTCAAATCACAACAAAACCACAATAAATCGAATGTCTCTCGTAATTGCCCTTCACTTTACTTAACAAGCGAAGTAAGCTAACCAGAACCGTTACCTTAAAAAACCAGAGATCCCGGTATCTACGATTGAGAATACAAGTGAGACCAGCAAAATCTTCATTTCAACATGACAACCAGAAAGAAAACATCCTATACTCGCAAGCATTCCCTAGTAGTCGATACATCGCTGCTTTTCTGTGCATGTGGACAACTATGGGGTGTTCTGCTGCGGTCCAAAGCTGTTATCGAGCTTGGCTTGACCAGTTCCATCAGTCCTAGGGCCTGTTGTTCAGGTCCTGAGAATTTCCAAATCTAAGCTTGTAAAAAAATAAAAAATAAATAGGGTTTAGATGTTGATTGCAAGATTACAAAATCAATTGTGTCATTGCCTCAGAGTAGAAATGTGATAACGCTCAATGCTTTTAAAATTTCTCCCATACAAGTGTTCTCTTGCGTGGCCCCTCAGTTTGCATGGAATGGAATTTTTAAGAACCTATTATCAAGTGAATCACACCGATGATCGTTAAAGAGTACGAGTGATGCAAGATTTAAGGATGGAGCTGTAGACAGGGGCAAATCGCTTTAATAGAGTGATATCTCGGATTTTATTGTTTCATTATGGGGATGTTATTTGATGACAATTTATATATTTCTACTTCTATTTCCGGGCCAGTATATATATTCAAAAGCCTAGAAATTCAATTGGGCATTTGTCAATTGCCAAAGTCGGCCTGTGAGATTTTTTCCTCTCCATTCACATCATATGGGAGTTCACTAGATGTGGGCTGCGGGAAAGAACGGAACTACTCATTCTTTCAATTTGTTTTATGTTAATTGGAAATTGAAAGGTCTTGCGGCTCTATTCGGACACACACGCAGCTTTACCGCCGCTTGCATCGGCGGTAAACTGGCATTTTCCGGTTTTCCTCCACTCTGAGAGGAGAAAAACTGGAAATTGAAGCTTTACCGCCGCTCTCGTCGGCGGCAAAGTGGACCTTCCAGTTTTCCTCCGCTCTGAGAGGAGGAAAAGTGGCAATTGCAGCTTTACCGCCTATCCCAACGGCGGTAAAGTCGGTTTTCCAGTTTTCCTCCGCTCTGAGAGGAGGAAAACAGGAAATTGCACTTACGCTGCGGGTACATGTGTCGGAAATCTTTCAATCCGATTTTTTAATCCTCTTTTCCCTTCTTTTGCTTGTTGTTGGGCCATGGGCCGGGGCGTAGTTCCACAAAATGAAGGATGGACATGTGTGAATAACAATTGGGTGAAATAATTTCAAATCACAACAAAACCACAATAAATCGAATGTCTCTCGTAATTGCCCTTCACTTTACTTAACAAGCGAAGTAAGCTAACCAGAACCGTTACCTTAAAAAACCAGAGATCCCGGTATCTACGATTGAGAATACAAGTGAGACCAGCAAAATCTTCATTTCAACATGACAACCAGAAAGAAAACATCCTATACTCGCAAGCATTCCCTAGTA
Organism: Persea americana; assembly: GCA_029852735.1. NCBI lineage: Eukaryota > Viridiplantae > Streptophyta > Magnoliopsida > Laurales > Lauraceae > Persea > Persea americana. The sequence goes on from CM056812.1 coordinate 8,782,736, forward strand.
GTCGATACATCGCTGCTTTTCTGTGCATGTGGACAACTATGGGGTGTTCTGTTGCGGTCCAAAGCTGTTATCGAGCTTGGCTTGACCAGTTCCATCAGTCCTAGGGCCTGTTGTTCAGGTCCTGAGAATTTCCAAATCTAAGCTTGTAAAAAAATAAAAAATAAATAGGGTTTAGATGTTGATTGCAAGATTACAAAATCAATTGTGTCATTGCCTCAGAGTAGAAATGTGATAACGCTCAATGCTTTTAAAATTTCTCCCATACAAGTGTTCTCTTGCGTGGCCCCTCAGTTTGCATGGAATGGAATTTTTAAGAACCTATTATCAAGTGAATCACACCGATGATCGTTAAAGAGTACGAGTGATGCAAGATTTAAGGATGGAGCTGTAGACAGGGGCAAATCGCTTTAATAGAGTGATATCTCGGATTTTATTGTTTCATTATGGGGATGTTATTTGATGACAATTTATATATTTCTACTTCTATTTCCGGGCCAGTATATATATTCAAAAGCCTAGAAATTCAATTGGGCATTTGTCAATTGCCAAAGTCGGCCTGTGAGATTTTTTCCTCTCCATTCACATCATATGGGAGTTCACTAGATGTGGGCTGCGGGAAAGAACGGAACTACTCATTCTTTCAATTTGTTTTATGTTAATTGGAAATTGAAAGGTCTTGCGGCTCTATTCGGACACACACGCAGCTTTACCGCCGCTTGCATCGGCGGTAAACTGGCATTTTCCGGTTTTCCTCCACTCTGAGAGGAGGAAAACTGGAAATTGAAGCTTTACCGCCGCTCTCGTCGGCGGCAAAGTGGACCTTCCAGTTTTCCTCCGCTCTGAGAGGAGGAAAAGTGGCAATTGCAGTTTTACCGCCGCTCCCAACGGCGGTAAAGTCGGTTTTCCAGTTTTCCTCCGCTCTGAGAGGAGGAAAACTGGAAATTGCACTTACGCTGCGGGTACATGTGTCGGAAATCTTTCAATCCGATTTTTTAATCCTCTTTTCCCTTCTTTTGCTTGTTGTTGGGCCATGGGCCGGGGCGTAGTTCCACAAAATGAAGGATGGACATGTGTGAATAACAATTGGGTGAAATAATTTCAAATCACAACAAAACCACAATAAATCGAATGTCTCTCGTAATTGCCCTTCACTTTACTTAACAAGCGAAGTAAGCTAACCAGAACCGTTACCTTAAAAAACCAGAGATCCCGGTATCTACGATTGAGAATACAAGTGAGACCAGCAAAATCTTCATTTCAACATGACAACCAGAAAGAAAACATCCTATACTCGCAAGCATTCCCTAGTAGTCGATACATCGCTGCTTTTCTGTGCATGTGGACAACTATGGGGTGTTCTGCTGCGGTCCAAAGCTGTTATCGAGCTTGGCTTGACCAGTTCCATCAGTCCTAGGGCCTGTTGTTCAGGTCCTGAGAATTTCCAAATCTAAGCTTGTAAAAAAATAAAAAATAAATAGGGTTTAGATGTTGATTGCAAGATTACAAAATCAATTGTGTCATTGCCTCAGAGTAGAAATGTGATAACGCTCAATGCTTTTAAAATTTCTCCCATACAAGTGTTCTCTTGCGTGGCCCCTCAGTTTGCATGGAATGGAATTTTTAAGAACCTATTATCAAGTGAATCACACCGATGATCGTTAAAGAGTACGAGTGATGCAAGATTTAAGGATGGAGCTGTAGACAGGGGCAAATCGCTTTAATAGAGTGATATCTCGGATTTTATTGTTTCATTATGGGGATGTTATTTGATGACAATTTATATATTTCTACTTCTATTTCCGGGCCAGTATATATATTCAAAAGCCTAGAAATTCAATTGGGCATTTGTCAATTGCCAAAGTCGGCCTGTGAGATTTTTTCCTCTCCATTCACATCATATGGGAGTTCACTAGATGTGGGCTGCGGGAAAGAACGGAACTACTCATTCTTTCAATTTGTTTTATGTTAATTGGAAATTGAAAGGTCTTGCGGCTCTATTCGGACACACACGCAGCTTTACCGCCGCTTGCATCGGCGGTAAACTGGCATTTTCCGGTTTTCCTCCACTCTGAGAGGAGAAAAACTGGAAATTGAAGCTTTACCGCCGCTCTCGTCGGCGGCAAAGTGGACCTTCCAGTTTTCCTCCGCTCTGAGAGGAGGAAAAGTGGCAATTGCAGCTTTACCGCCTATCCCAACGGCGGTAAAGTCGGTTTTCCAGTTTTCCTCCGCTCTGAGAGGAGGAAAACAGGAAATTGCACTTACGCTGCGGGTACATGTGTCGGAAATCTTTCAATCCGATTTTTTAATCCTCTTTTCCCTTCTTTTGCTTGTTGTTGGGCCATGGGCCGGGGCGTAGTTCCACAAAATGAAGGATGGACATGTGTGAATAACAATTGGGTGAAATAATTTCAAATCACAACAAAACCACAATAAATCGAATGTCTCTCGTAATTGCCCTTCACTTTACTTAACAAGCGAAGTAAGCTAACCAGAACCGTTACCTTAAAAAACCAGAGATCCCGGTATCTACGATTGAGAATACAAGTGAGACCAGCAAAATCTTCATTTCAACATGACAACCAGAAAGAAAACATCCTATACTCGCAAGCATTCCCTAGTAGTCGATACATCGCTGCTTTTCTGTGCATGTGGACAACTATGGGGTGTTCTGTTGCGGTCCAAAGCTGTTATCGAGCTTGGCTTGACCAGTTCCATCAGTCCTAGGGCCTGTTGTTCAGGTCCTGAGAATTTCCAAATCTAAGCTTGTAAAAAAATAAAAAATAAATAGGGTTTAGATGTTGATTGCAAGATTACAAAATCAATTGTGTCATTGCCTCAGAGTAGAAATGTGATAACGCTCAATGCTTTTAAAATTTCTCCCATACAAGTGTTCTCTTGCGTGGCCCCTCAGTTTGCATGGAATGGAATTTTTAAGAACCTATTATCAAGTGAATCACACCGATGATCGTTAAACAGTACGAGTGATGCAAGATTTAAGGATGGAGCTGTAGACAGGGGCAAATCGCTTTAATAGAGTGATATCTCGGATTTTATTGTTTCATTATGGGGATGTTATTTGATGACAATTTATATATTTCTACTTCTATTTCCGGGCCAGTATATATATTCAAAAGCCTAGAAATTCAATTGGGCATTTGTCAATTGCCAAAGTCGGCCTGTGAGATTTTTTCCTCTCCATTCACATCATATGGGAGTTCACTAGATGTGGGCTGCGGGAAAGAACGGAACTACTCATTCTTTCAATTTGTTTTATGTTAATTGGAAATTGAAAGGTCTTGCGGCTCTATTCGGACACACACGCAGCTTTACCGCCGCTTGCATCGGCGGTAAACTGGCATTTTCCGGTTTTCCTCCACTCTGAGAGGAGGAAAACTGGAAATTGAAGCTTTACCGCCGCTCTCGTCGGCGGCAAAGTGGACCTTCCAGTTTTCCTCCGCTCTGAGAGGAGGAAAAGTGGCAATTGCAGTTTTACCGCCGCTCCCAACGGCGGTAAAGTCGGTTTTCCAGTTTTCCTCCGCTCTGAGAGGAGGAAAACTGGAAATTGCACTTACGCTGCGGGTACATGTGTCGGAAATCTTTCAATCCGATTTTTTAATCCTCTTTTCCCTTCTTTTGCTTGTTGTTGGGCCATGGGCCGGGGCGTAGTTCCACAAAATGAAGGATGGACATGTGTGAATAACAATTGGGTGAAATAATTTCAAATCACAACAAAACCACAATAAATCGAATGTCTCTCGTAATTGCCCTTCACTTTACTTAACAAGCGAAGTAAGCTAACCAGAACCGTTACCTTAAAAAACCAGAGATCCCGGTATCTACGATTGAGAATACAAGTGAGACCAGCAAAATCTTCATTTCAACATGACAACCAGAAAGAAAACATCCTATACTCGCAAGCATTCCCTAGTAGTCGATACATCGCTGCTTTTCTGTGTATGTGGACAACTATGGGGTGTTCTGCTGCGGTCCAAAGCTGTTATCGAGCTTGGCTTGACCAGTTCCATCAGTCCTAGGGCCTGTTGTTCAGGTCCTGAGAATTTCCAAATCTAAGCTTGTAAAAAAATAAAAAATAAATAGGGTTTAGATGTTGATTGCAAGATTACAAAATCAATTGTGTCATTGCCTCAGAGTAGAAATGTGATAACGCTCAATGCTTTTAAAATTTCTCCCATACAAGTGTTCTCTTGCGTGGCCCCTCAGTTTGCATGGAATGGAATTTTTAAGAACCTATTATCAAGTGAATCACACCGATGATCGTTAAAGAGTACGAGTGATGCAAGATTTAAGGATGGAGCTGTAGACAGGGGCAAATCGCTTTAATAGAGTGATATCTCGGATTTTATTGTTTCATTATGGGGATGTTATTTGATGGCAATTTATATATTTCTACTTCTATTTCCGGGCCAGTATATATATTCAAAAGCCTAGAAATTCAATTGGGCATTTGTCAATTGCCAAAGTCGGCCTGTGAGATTTTTTCCTCTCCATTCACATCATATGGGAGTTCACTAGATGTGGGCTGCGGGAAAGAACGGAACTACTCATTCTTTCAATTTGTTTTATGTTAATTGGAAATTGAAAGGTCTTGCGGCTCTATTCGGACACACACGCAGCTTTACCGCCGCTTGCATCGGCGGTAAACTGGCATTTTCCGGTTTTCCTCCACTCTGAGAGGAGGAAAACTGGAAATTGAAGCTTTACCGCCGCTCTCGTCGGCGGCAAAGTGGACCTTCCAGTTTTCCTCCGCTCTGAGAGGAGGAAAAGTGGCAATTGCAGTTTTACCGCCGCTCCCAACGGCGGTAAAGTCGGTTTTCCAGTTTTCCTCCGCTCTGAGAGGAGGAAAACTGGAAATTGCACTTACGCTGCGGGTACATGTGTCGGAAATCTTTCAATCCGATTTTTTAATCCTCTTTTCCCTTCTTTTGCTTGTTGTTGGGCCATGGGCCGGGGCGTAGTTCCACAAAATGAAGGATGGACATGTGTGAATAACAATTGGGTGAAATAATTTCAAATCACAACAAAACCACAATAAATCGAATGTCTCTCGTAATTGCCCTTCACTTTACTTAACAAGCGAAGTAAGCTAACCAGAACCGTTACCTTAAAAAACCAGAGATCCCGGTATCTACGATTGAGAATACAAGTGAGACCAGCAAAATCTTCATTTCAACATGACAACCAGAAAGAAAACATCCTATACTCGCAAGCATTCCCTAGTAGTCGATACATCGCTGCTTTTCTGTGCATGTGGACAACTATGGGGTGTTCTGCTGCGGTCCAAAGCTGTTATCGAGCTTGGCTTGACCAGTTCCATCAGTCCTAGGGCCTGTTGTTCAGGTCCTGAGAATTTCCAAATCTAAGCTTGTAAAAAAATAAAAAATAAATAGGGTTTAGATGTTGATTGCAAGATTACAAAATCAATTGTGTCATTGCCTCAGAGTAGAAATGTGATAACGCTCAATGCTTTTAAAATTTCTCCCATACAAGTGTTCTCTTGCGTGGCCCCTCAGTTTGCATGGAATGGAATTTTTAAGAACCTATTATCAAGTGAATCACACCGATGATCGTTAAAGAGTACGAGTGATGCAAGATTTAAGGATGGAGCTGTAGACAGGGGCAAATCGCTTTAATAGAGTGATATCTCGGATTTTATTGTTTCATTATGGGGATGTTATTTGATGACAATTTATATATTTCTACTTCTATTTCCGGGCCAGTATATATATTCAAAAGCCTAGAAATTCAATTGGGCATTTGTCAATTGCCAAAGTCGGCCTGTGAGATTTTTTCCTCTCCATTCACATCATATGGGAGTTCACTAGATGTGGGCTGCGGGAAAGAACGGAACTACTCATTCTTTCAATTTGTTTTATGTTAATTGGAAATTGAAAGGTCTTGCGGCTCTATTCGGACACACACGCAGCTTTACCGCCGCTTGCATCGGCGGTAAACTGGCATTTTCCGGTTTTCCTCCACTCTGAGAGGAGAAAAACTGGAAATTGAAGCTTTACCGCCGCTCTCGTCGGCGGCAAAGTGGACCTTCCAGTTTTCCTCCGCTCTGAGAGGAGGAAAAGTGGCAATTGCAGCTTTACCGCCTATCCCAACGGCGGTAAAGTCGGTTTTCCAGTTTTCCTCCGCTCTGAGAGGAGGAAAACAGGAAATTGCACTTACGCTGCGGGTACATGTGTCGGAAATCTTTCAATCCGATTTTTTAATCCTCTTTTCCCTTCTTTTGCTTGTTGTTGGGCCATGGGCCGGGGCGTAGTTCCACAAAATGAAGGATGGACATGTGTGAATAACAATTGGGTGAAATAATTTCAAATCACAACAAAACCACAATAAATCGAATGTCTCTCGTAATTGCCCTTCACTTTACTTAACAAGCGAAGTAAGCTAACCAGAACCGTTACCTTAAAAAACCAGAGATCCCGGTATCTACGATTGAGAATACAAGTGAGACCAGCAAAATCTTCATTTCAACATGACAACCAGAAAGAAAACATCCTATACTCGCAAGCATTCCCTAGTAGTCGATACATCGCTGCTTTTCTGTGCATGTGGACAACTATGGGGTGTTCTGCTGCGGTCCAAGCTGTTATCGAGCTTGGCTTGACCAGTTCCATCAGTCCTAGGGCCTGTTGTTCAGGTCCTGAGAATTTCCAAATCTAAGCTTGTAAAAAAATAAAAAATAAATAGGGTTTAGATGTTGATTGCAAGATTACAAAATCAATTGTGTCATTGCCTCAGAGTAGAAATGTGATAACGCTCAATGCTTTTAAAATTTCTCCCATACAAGTGTTCTCTTGCGTGGCCCCTCAGTTTGCATGGAATGGAATTTTTAAGAACCTATTATCAAGTGAATCACACCGATGATCGTTAAAGAGTACGAGTGATGCAAGATTTAAGGATGGAGCTGTAGACAGGGGCAAATCGCTTTAATAGAGTGATATCTCGGATTTTATTGTTTCATTATGGGGATGTTATTTGATGACAATTTATATATTTCTACTTCTATTTCCGGGCCAGTATATATATTCAAAAGCCTAGAAATTCAATTGGGCATTTGTCAATTGCCAAAGTCGGCCTGTGAGATTTTTTCCTCTCCATTCACATCATATGGGAGTTCACTAGATGTGGGCTGCGGGAAAGAACGGAACTACTCATTCTTTCAATTTGTTTTATGTTAATTGGAAATTGAAAGGTCTTGCGGCTCTATTCGGACACACACGCAGCTTTACCGCCGCTTGCATCGGCGGTAAACAGGCATTTTCCGGTTTTCCTCCACTCTGAGAGGAGGAAAACTGGAAATTGAAGCTTTACCGCCGCTCTCGTCGGCGGCAAAGTGGACCTTCCAGTTTTCCTCCGCTCTGAGAGGAGGAAAAGTGGCAATTGCAGCTTTACCGCCTATCCCAACGGCGGTAAAGTCGGTTTTCCAGTTTTCCTCCGCTCTGAGAGGAGGAAAACAGGAAATTGCACTTACGCTGCGGGTACATGTGTCGGAAATCTTTCAATCCGATTTTTTAATCCTCTTTTCCCTTCTTTTGCTTGTTGTTGGGCCATGGGCCGGGGCGTAGTTCCACAAAATGAAGGATGGACATGTGTGAATAACAATTGGGTGAAATAATTTCAAATCACAACAAAACCACAATAAATCGAATGTCTCTCGTAATTGCCCTTCACTTTACTTAACAAGCGAAGTAAGCTAACCAGAACCGTTACCTTAAAAAACCAGAGATCCCGGTATCTACGATTGAGAATACAAGTGAGACCAGCAAAATCTTCATTTCAACATGACAACCAGAAAGAAAACATCCTATACTCGCAAGCATTCCCTAGTAGTCGATACATCGCTGCTTTTCTGTGCATGTGGACAACTATGGGGTGTTCTGCTGCGGTCCAAAGCTGTTATCGAGCTTGGCTTGACCAGTTCCATCAGTCCTAGGGCCTGTTGTTCAGGTCCTGAGAATTTCCAAATCTAAGCTTGTAAAAAAATAAAAAATAAATAGGGTTTAGATGTTGATTGCAAGATTACAAAATCAATTGTGTCATTGCCTCAGAGTAGAAATGTGATAACGCTCAATGCTTTTAAAATTTCTCCCATACAAGTGTTCTCTTGCGTGGCCCCTCAGTTTGCATGGAATGGAATTTTTAAGAACCTATTATCAAGTGAATCACACCGATGATCGTTAAAGAGTACGAGTGATGCAAGATTTAAGGATGGAGCTGTAGACAGGGGCAAATCGCTTTAATAGAGTGATATCTCGGATTTTATTGTTTCATTATGGGGATGTTATTTGATGACAATTTATATATTTCTACTTCTATTTCCGGGCCAGTATATATATTCAAAAGCCTAGAAATTCAATTGGGCATTTGTCAATTGCCGAAGTCGGCCTGTGAGATTTTTTCCTCTCCATTCACATCATATGGGAGTTCACTAGATGTGGGCTGCGGGAAAGAACGGAACTACTCATTCTTGCAATTTGTTTTATGTTAATTGGAAATTGAAAGGTCTTGCGGCTCTATTCGGACACACACGCAGCTTTACCGCCGCTTGCATCGGCGGTAAACTGGCATTTTCCGGTTTTCCTCCACTCTGAGAGGAGGAAAACTGGAAATTGAAGCTTTACCGCCGCTCTCGTCGGCGGCAAAGTGGACCTTCCAGTTTTCCTCCGCTCTGAGAGGAGGAAAAGTGGCAATTGCAGCTTTACCGCCTATCCCAACGGCGGTAAAGTCGGTTTTCCAGTTTTCCTCCGCTCTGAGAGGAGGAAAACAGGAAATTGCACTTACGCTGCGGGTACATGTGTCGGAAATCTTTCAATCCGATTTTTTAATCCTCTTTTCCCTTCTTTTGCTTGTTGTTGGGCCATGGGCCGGGGCGTAGTTCCACAAAATGAAGGATGGACATGTGTGAATAACAATTGGGTGAAATAATTTCAAATCACAACAAAACCACAATAAATCGAATGTCTCTCGTAATTGCCCTTCACTTTACTTAACAAGCGAAGTAAGCTAACCAGAACCGTTACCTTAAAAAACCAGAGATCCCGGTATCTACGATTGAGAATACAAGTGAGACCAGCAAAATCTTCATTTCAACATGACAACCAGAAAGAAAACATCCTATACTCGCAAGCATTCCCTAGTAGTCGATACATCGCTGCTTTTCTGTGCATGTGGACAACTATGGGGTGTTCTGCTGCGGTCCAAAGCTGTTATCGAGCTTGGCTTGACCAGTTCCATCAGTCCTAGGGCCTGTTGTTCAGGTCCTGAGAATTTCCAAATCTAAGCTTGTAAAAAAATAAAAAATAAATAGGGTTTAGATGTTGATTGCAAGATTACAAAATCAATTGTGTCATTGCCTCAGAGTAGAAATGTGATAACGCTCAATGCTTTTAAAATTTCTCCCATACAAGTGTTCTCTTGCGTGGCCCCTCAGTTTGCATGGAATGGAATTTTTAAGAACCTATTATCAAGTGAATCACACCGCTGATCGTTAAAGAGTACGAGTGATGCAAGATTTAAGGATGGAGCTGTAGACAGGGGCAAATCGCTTTAATAGAGTGATATCTCGGATTTTATTGTTTCATTATGGGGATGTTATTTGATGACAATTTATATATTTCTACTTCTATTTCCGGGCCAGTATATATATTCAAAAGCCTAGAAATTCAATTGGGCATTTGTCAATTGCCGAAGTCGGCCTGTGAGATTTTTTCCTCTCCATTCACATCATATGGGAGTTCACTAGATGTGGGCTGCGGGAAAGAACGGAACTACTCATTCTTGCAATTTGTTTTATGTTAATTGGAAATTGAAAGGTCTTGCGGCTCTATTCGGACACACACGCAGCTTTACCGCCGCTTGCATCGGCGGTAAACTGGCATTTTCCGGTTTTCCTCCACTCTGAGAGGAGGAAAACTGGAAATTGAAGCTTTACCGCCGCTCTCGTCGGCGGCAAAGTGGACCTTCCAGTTTTCCCCCGCTCTGAGAGGAGGAAAAGTGGCAATTGCAGCTTTACCGCCGCTCCCAACGGCGGTAAAGTCGGTTTTCCAGTTTTCCTCCGCTCTGAGAGGAGGAAAACTGGAAATTGCACTTACGCTGCGGGTACATGTGTCGGAAATCTTTCAATCCGATTTTTTAATCCTCTTTTCCCTTCTTTTGCTTGTTGTTGGGCCATGGGCCGGGGCGTAGTTCCACAAAATGAAGGATGGACATGTGTGAATAACAATTGGGTGAAATAATTTCAAATCACAACAAAACCACAATAAATCGAATGTCTCTCGTAATTGCCCTTCACTTTACTTAACAAGCGAAGTAAGCTAACCAGAACCGTTACCTTAAAAAACCAGAGATCCCGGTATCTACGATTGAGAATACAAGTGAGACCAGCAAAATCTTCATTTCAACATGACAACCAGAAAGAAAACATCCTATACTCGCAAGCATTCCCTAGTAGTCGATACATCGCTGCTTTTCTGTGCATGTGGACAACTATGGGGTGTTCTGCTGCGGTCCAAAGCTGTTATCGAGCTTGGCTTGACCGGTTCCATCAGTCGTAGGGCCTGTTGTTCAGGTCCTGAGAATTTCCAAATCTAAGCTTGTAAAAAAATAAAAAATAAATAGGGTTTAGATGTTGATTGCAAGATTACAAAATCAATTGTGTCATTGCCTCAGAGTAGAAATGTGATAACGCTCAATGCTTTTAAAATTTCTCCCATACAAGTGTTCTCTTGCGTGGCCCCTCAATTTGCATGGAATGGAATTTTTAAGAACCTATTATCAAGTGAATCACACCGATGATCGTTAAAGAGTACGAGTGATGCAAGATTTAAGGATGGAGCTGTAGACAGGGGCAAATCGCTTTAATAGAGTGATATCTCGGATTTTATTGTTTCATTATGGGGATGTTATTTGATGACAATTTATATATTTCTACTTCTATTTCCGGGCCAGTATATATATTCAAAAGCCTAGAAATTCAATTGGGCATTTGTCAATTGCCGAAGTCGGCCTGTGAGATTTTTTCCTCTCCATTCACATCATATGGGAGTTCACTAGATGTGGGCTGCGGGAAAAAATGGAACTACTGATTCTTTCAATGTGTTTTACGTTAATTGGAAATTGAAAGGTCTTGCGGCTCTATTCGGACACACACGCAGCTTTACCGCCGCTTGCATCGGCGGTAAACTGGCATTTTCCGGTTTTCCTCCACTCCGAGAGGAGGAAATCTGGAAATTGCAGCTTTACCGCCGCTTTCGTCGGCGGTAAAGTGGACCTTTCAGTTTTCCTCCGCTCTGAGAGGAGGAAAACTGGCAATTGCAGCTTTACCGCCGCTCCCATCGGCGGTAAAGTCGGTTTTCCAGTTTTCCACCGCTCTGAGAAGAGGAAAACTGGAAATTGCACTTACGCTGCGGGTACATGTGTCGGAAATCTTTCTATCCGATTTTTTAATCCTCTTTTCCCTTCTTTTGCTTGTTGTTGGGCCATGGGCCGGGGCGTAGTTCCACAAAATGAAGGATGGACATGTGTGAATAACAATTGGGTGAAATAATTTCAAATCACAACAAAACCACAATAAATCGAATGTCTCTCGTAATTGCCCTTCACTTTACTTAACAAGCGAAGTAAGCTAACCAGAACCGTTACCTTAAAAAACCAGAGATCCCGGTATCTACGATTGAGAATACAAGTGAGACCAGCAAAATCTTCATTTCATCATGACAACCAGAAAGAAAACATCCTATACTCGCAAGCATTCCCTAGTAGTCGATACATTGCTGCTTTTCTGTGCATGTGGACAACTATGGGGTGTTCTGCTGCGGTCCAAAGCCGTTATCGAGCTTGGCTTGACCAGTTCCATCAGTCCTAGGGCCTGTTGTTCAGGTCCTGAGAATTTCCAAATCTAAGCTTGTAAAAAAAAAAAAAAAAAAAATAGGGTTTAGATGTTGATTGCAAGATTACAAAATCAATTGTGTCATTGCCTCAGAGTAGAAATGTGATAACGCTCAATGCTTTTAAAATTTCTCCCATACAAGTGTTCTCTTGCGTGGCCCCTAAGTTTGCATGGAATGGAATTTTTAAGAACCTATTATCAACTGAATCACACCGATGATCGTTAAAGAGTACGAGTGATGCAAGATTTAAGGATGGAGCTGTAGACAGGGGCAAATCGCTTTAATAGAGTGATATCTCGGATTTTATTGTTTCATTATGGGATGTTATTTGATGACCATTTATATATTTCTACTTCTATTTCCGGGCCAGTATATATATTCAAAAGCCTAGAAATTCAATTGGGCTTTTGTCAATTGCCGAAGTCGGCCTGTGAGATTTTTTCCTCTCCATTCACATCATATGGGAGTTCACTAGATGTGGGCTGCGGGAAAAAACGGAACTACTGATTCTTTCAATTTGTTTTATGTTAATTGGAAATTGAAAGGTCTTGCGGCTCTATTCGGACACACACGCAGCTTTACCGCCGCTTGCATCGGCGGTAAACTGGCATTTTCCGGTTTTCCTCCACTCCGAGAGGAGGAAATCTGGCAATTGCAGCTTTACCGCCGCTCCCATCGGCGTTAAAATCGGTTTTCCAGTTTTCCGCCGCTCTGAGAAGTGGAAAACTGGAATTTGCACTTACGATGCGGGTACATGTGTCGGAAATCTTTCAATCCGATTTTTTAATCCTCTTTTCCCTTCTTTTGCTTGTTGTTGGGCCATGGGCCGGGGCGTAGTTCCACAAAATGAAGGATGGACATGTGTGAATAACAATTGGGTGAAATAATTTCAAATCACAACAAAACCACAATAAATCGAATGTCTCTCGTAATTGCCCTTCACTTTACTTAACAAGCGAAGTAAGCTAACCAGAACCGTTACCTTAAAAAACCAGAGCTCCCGGTATCTACGATTGAGAATACAAGTGAGACCAGCAAAATCTCCATTTCATCATGACAACCAGAAAGAAAACATCCTATACTCGCAAGCATTCCCTAGTAGTCGATACATCGCTGCTTTTCTGTGCATGTGGACAACTATGGGGTGTTCTGCTGCGGTCCAAAGCCGTTATCGAGCTTGGCTTGACCAGTTCCATCAGTCCTAGGGCCTGTTGTTCAGGTCCTGAGAATTTCCAAATCTAAGCTTGTAAAAAAAAAAAAAAAAAAATAGGGTTTAGATGTTGATTGCAAGATTACAAAATCAATTGTGTCATTGCCTCAGAGTAGAAATGTGATAACGCTCAATGCTTTTAAAATTTCTCCCATACAAGTGTTCTCTTGCGTGGCCCCTCAGTTTGCATGGAATCGAGTTTTTAAGAACCTATTATCAACTGAATCACACTGATGATCGTTAAAGAGTACGAGTGATGCAAGATTTAAGGATGGAGCTGTAGACAGGGGCAAATCGCTTTAATAGAGTGATATCTCGGATTTTATTGTTTCATTATGGGATGTTATTTGATGACCATTTATAAATTTCTACTTCTATTTCCGGGCCAGTATATATATTCAAAAGCCTAGAAATTCAATTGGGCTTTTGTCAATTGCCGAAGTCGGCCTGTGAGATGTTTTCCTCTCCATTCACATCATATGGGAGTTCACTAGATGTGGGCTGCGGGAAAAAACGGAACTACTGATTTTTTCAATTTGTTTTATGTTAATTGGAAATTGAAAGGTCGTGCGGCTCTATTCGGGCACACACGCAGCTTTACCGCCGCTTGCATCGGCGGTAAACTGGCATTTTCCGGTTTTCCTCCACTCTGAGAGGAGGAAATCTGGAAATTGCAGCTTTACCGCCGCTCTCGTCGGCGGCAAAGTGGACCTTCCAGTTTTCCTCCGCTCTGAGAGGAGGAAAAGTGGCAATTGCAGCTTACCGCCGCTCCCAACGGCGGTAAAGTCGGTTTTCCAGTTTTCCTCCGCTCTGAGAGGAGGAAAACTGGAAATTGCACTTACGCTGCGGGTACATGTGTCGGAAATCTTTCAATCCGATTTTTTAATCCTCTTTTCCCTTCTTTTGCTTGTTGTTGGGCCATGGGCCGGGGCGTAGTTCCACAAAATGAAGGATGGACATGTGTGAATAACAATTGGGTGAAATAATTTCAAATCACAACAAAACCACAATAAATCGAATGTCTCTCGTAATTGCCCTTCACTTTACTTAACAAGCGAAGTAAGCTAACCAGAACCGTTACCTTAAAAAACCAGAGATCCCGGTATCTACGATTGAGAATACAAGTGAGACCAGCAAAATCTTCATTTCAACATGACAACCAGAAAGAAAACATCCTATACTCGCAAGCATTCCCTAGTAGTCGATACATCGCTGCTTTTCTGTGCATGTGGACAACTATGGGGTGTTCTGCTGCGGTCCAAAGCTGTTATCGAGCTTGGCTTGACCAGTTCCATCAGTCCTAGGGCCTGTTGTTCAGGTCCTGAGAATTTCCAAATCTAAGCTTGTAAAAAAAAATAAAATAAATAGGGTTTCGATGTTGATTGCAAGATTACAAAATCAATTGTGTCATTGCCTCAGAGTAGAAATGTGATAACGCTCAATGCTTTTAAAATTTCTCCCATACAAGTGTTCTCTTGCGTGGCCCCTAAGTTTGCATGGAATGGAATTTCTAAGAACCTATTATCAAGTGAATCACACCGATGATCGTTAAAGAGTACGAGTGATGCAAGATTTAAGGATGGAGCTGTAGACAGGGGCAAATCGCTTTAATAGAGTGATATCTCGGATTTTATTGTTTCATTATGGGGATGTTATTTGATGACAATTTATATATTTCTACTTCTATTTCCGGGCCAGTATATATATTCAAAAGCCTAGAAATTCAATTGGGCATTTGTCAATTGCCGAAGTCGACCTGTGAGATTTTTTCCTCTCCATTCACATCATATGGGAGTTCACTAGATGTGGGCTGCGGGAAAAAACGGAACTACTGATTCTTTCAATTTGTTTTATGTTAATTGGAAATTGAGAGGTCTTGCGGCTCTATTCGGACACACACGCAACTTTACCGCCGCTTGCATCGGCGGTAAACTGGCATTTTCCGGTTTTCCTCCACTCCGAGAGGAGGAAATCTGGAAATTGCAGCTTTAACGCCGTTTTCGTCGGCGGTAAAGTGGACCTTTCAGTTTTCCTCCGCTCTGAGAGGAGGAAAACTGGCAATTGCAGCTTTACCGCCGCTCCCATCGGCGGTAAAGTCGGTTTTCCAGTTTTCCTCCGCTCTGAGAAGAGGAAAACTGGAAATTGCACTTACGATGCGGGTACATGTGTCGGAAATATTTCAATCCGATTTTTTAATCCTCTTTTCCCTTCTTTTGCTTGTTGTTGGGCCATGGGCCGGGGCGTAGTTCCACAAAATGAAGGATGGACATGTGTGAATAACAATTGGGTGAAATAATTTCAAATCACAACAAAACCACAATAAATCGAATGTCTCTCGTAATTGCCCTTCACTTTACTTAACAAGCGAAGTAAGCTAACCAGAACCGTTACCTTAAAAAACCAGAGCTCCCGGTTTCTACGATTGAGAATACAAGTGAGACCAGCAAAATCTTCATTTCATCATGACAACCAGAAAGAAAACATCCTATACTCGCAAGCATTCCCTAGTAGTCGATACATCGCTGCTTTTCTGTGCATGTGGACAACTATGGGGTGTTCTGCTGCGGTCCAAAGCCGTTATCGAGCTTGGCTTGACCAGTTCCATCAGTCCTAGGGCCTGTTGTTCAGGTCCTGAGAATTTCCAAATCTAAGCTTGTAAAAAAAAAAAAAAAAAAAAGGGTTTAGATGTTGATTGCAAGATTACAAAATCAATTGTGTCATTGCCTCAGAGTAGAAATGTGATAACGCTCAATGCTTTTAAAATTTCTCCCATACAAGTGTTCTCTTGCGTGGCCCCTAAGTTTGCATGGAATGGAATTTTTAAGAACCTATTATCAAGTGAATCACACCGATGATCGTTAAAGAGTACGAATGATGCAAGATTTAAGGATGGAGCTGTAGACAGGGGCAAATCGCTTTAATAGAGTGATATCTCGGATTTTATTGTTTCATTATGGGGATGTTATTTGATGACCATTTATATATTTCTACTTCTATTTCCGGGCCAGTATATATATTCAAAAGCCTAGAAATTCAATTGGGCATTTGTCAATTGCCGAAGTCGGCCTGTGAGATTTTTTCCTCTCCATTCACATCATATGGGAGAGTTCACTAGATGTGGGCTGCGGGAAAGAACGGAACTACTCATTCTTTCAATTTGTTTTATGTTAATTGGAAATTGAAAGGTCTTGCGGCTTTATTCGGACACACACGCAGCTTTACCGCCGCTTGCATCGGCGGTAAACTGGCATTTTCCGGTTTTCCTCCACTCTGAGAGGAGGAAAACTGGAAATTGAAGCTTTACCGCCGCTCTCGTCGGCGGCAAAGTGGACCTTCCAGTTTTCCTCCGCTCTGAGAGGAGGAAAACTGGCAATTGCAGCTTTACCGCCGCTCCCAACGGCGGTAAAGTCGGTTTTCCAGTTTTCCTCCGCTCTGAGAGGAGGAAAACTGGAAATTACACTTACGCTGCGGGTACATGTGTCGGAAATCTTTCAATCCGATTTTTTAATCCTCTTTTCCCTTCTTTTGCTTGTTGTTGGGCCATGGGCCGGGGCGTAGTTCCACAAAATGAAGGATGGACATGTGTGAATAACAATTGGGTGAAATAATTTCAAATCACAACAAAACCACAATAAATCGAATGTCTCTCGTAATTGCCCTTCACTTTACTTAACAAGCGAAGTAAGCTAACCAGAACCGTTACCTTAAAAAACCAGAGCTCCCGGTTTCTACGATTGAGAATACAAGTGAGACCAGCAAAATCTTCATTTCAACATGACAACCAGAAAGAAAACATCCTATACTCGCAAGCATTCCCTAGTAGTCGATACATCGCTGCTTTTCTGTGCATGTGGACAACTATGGGGTGTTCTGCTGCGGTCCAAAGCCGTTATCGAGCTTGGCTTGACCAGTTCCATCAGTCCTAGGGCCTGTTGTTCAGGTCCTGAGAATTTCCAAATCTAAGCTTGTAAAAAAAAAAAAAAAAAAAAGGGTTTAGATGTTGATTGCAAGATTACAAAATCAATTGTGTCATTGCCTCAGAGTAGAAATGTGATAACGCTCAATGCTTTTAAAATTTCTCCCATACAAGTGTTCTCTTGCGTGGCCCCTAAGTTTGCATGGAATGGAATTTCTAAGAACCTATTATCAAGTGAATCACACCGATGATCGTTAAAGAGTACGAGTGATGCAAGATTTAAGGATGGAGCTGTAGACAGGGGCAAATCGCTTTAATAGAGTGATATCTCGGACTTTATTGTTTCATTATGGGGATGTTATTTGATGACCATTTATATATTTCTACTTCTATTTCCGGGCCAGTATATATATTCAAAAGCCTAGAAATTCAATTGGGCATTTGTCAATTGCCGAAGTCGGCCTGTGAGATTTTTTCCTCTCCATTCACATCATATGGGAGAGTTCACTAGATGTGGGCTGCGGGAAAGAACGGAACTACTCATTCTTTCAATTTGTTTTATGTTAATTGGAAATTGAAAGGTCTTGCGGCTTTATTCGGACACACACGCAGCTTTACCGCCGCTTGCATCGGCGGTAAACTGGCATTTTCCGGTTTTCCTCCACTCTGAGAGGAGGAAAACTGGAAATTGAAGCTTTACCGCCGCTCTCGTCGGCGGCAAAGTGGACCTTCCAGTTTTCCTCCGCTCTGAGAGGAGGAAAACTGGCAATTGCAGCTTTACCGCCGCTCCCAACGGCGGTAAAGTCGGTTTTCCAGTTTTCCTCCGCTCTGAGAGGAGGAAAACTGGAAATTGCACTTACGCTGCGGGTACATGTGTCGGAAATCTTTCAATCCGATTTTTTAATCCTCTTTTCCCTTCTTTTGCTTGTTGTTGGGCCATGGGCCGGGGCGTAGTTCCACAAAATGAAGGATGGACATGTGTGAATAACAATTGGGTGAAATAATTTCAAATCACAACAAAACCACAATAAATCGAATGTCTCTCGTAATTGCCCTTCACTTTACTTAACAAGCGAAGTAAGCTAACCAGAACCGTTACCTTAAAAAACCAGAGCTCCCGGTTTCTACGATTGAGAATACAAGTGAGACCAGCAAAATCTTCATTTCAACATGACAACCAGAAAGAAAACATCCTATACTCGCAAGCATTCCCTAGTAGTCGATACATCGCTGCTTTTCTGTGCATGTGGACAACTATGGGGTGTTCTGCTGCGGTCCAAAGCCGTTATCGAGCTTGGCTTGACCAGTTCCATCAGTCCTAGGGCCTGTTGTTCAGGTCCTGAGAATTTCCAAATCTAAGCTTGTAAAAAAAAAAAAAAAAAAAAGGGTTTAGATGTTGATTGCAAGATTACAAAATCAATTGTGTCATTGCCTCAGAGTAGAAATGTGATAACGCTCAATGCTTTTAAAATTTCTCCCATACAAGTGTTCTCTTGCGTGGCCCCTAAGTTTGCATGGAATGGAATTTCTAAGAACCTATTATCAAGTGAATCACACCGATGATCGTTAAAGAGTACGAGTGATGCAAGATTTAAGGATGGAGCTGTAGACAGGGGCAAATCGCTTTAATAGAGTGATATCTCGGATTTTATTGTTTCATTATGGGGATGTTATTTGATGACCATTTATATATTTCTACTTCTATTTCCGGGCCAGTATATATATTCAAAAGCCTAGAAATTCAATTGGGCATTTGTCAATTGCCGAAGTCGGCCTGTGAGATTTTTTCCTCTCCATTCACATCATATGGGAGAGTTCACTAGATGTGGGCTGCGGGAAAGAACGGAACTACTCATTCTTTCAATTTGTTTTATGTTAATTGGAAATTGAAAGGTCTTGCGGCTTTATTCGGACACACACGCAGCTTTACCGCCGCTTGCATCGGCGGTAAACTGGCATTTTCCGGTTTTCCTCCACTCTGAGAGGAGGAAAACTGGAAATTGAAGCTTTACCGCCGCTCTCGTCGGCGGCAAAGTGGACCTTCCAGTTTTCCTCCGCTCTGAGAGGAGGAAAACTGGCAATTGCAGCTTTACCGCCGCTCCCAACGGCGGTAAAGTCGGTTTTCCAGTTTTCCTCCGCTCTGAGAGGAGGAAAACTGGAAATTGCACTTACGCTGCGGGTACATGTGTCGGAAATCTTTCAATCCAATTTTTTAATCCTCTTTTCCCTTCTTTTGCTTGTTGTTGGGCCATGGGCCGGGGCGTAGTTCCACAAAATGAAGGATGGACATGTGTGAATAACAATTGGGTGAAATAATTTCAAATCACAACAAAACCACAATAAATCGAATGTCTCTCGTAATTGCCCTTCACTTTACTTAACAAGCGAAGTAAGCTAACCAGAACCGTTACCTTAAAAAACCAGAGATCCCGGTATCTACGATTGAGAATACAAGTGAGACCAGCAAAATCTTCATTTCAACATGACAACCAGAAAGAAAACATCCTATACTCGCAAGCATTCCCTAGTAGTCGATACATCGCTGCTTTTCTGTGCATGTGGACAACTATGGGGTGTTCTGCTGCGGTCCAAAGCTGTTATCGAGCTTGGCTTGACCAGTTCCATCAGTCCTAGGGCCTGTTGTTCAGGTCCTGAGAATTTCCAAATCTAAGCTTGTAAAAAAAAATAAAATAAATAGGGTTTAGATGTTGATTGCAAGATTACAAAATCAATTGTGTCATTGCCTCAGAGTAGAAATGTGATAACGCTCAATGCTTTTAAAATTTCTCCCATACAAGTGTTCTCTTGCGTGGCCCCTAAGTTTGCATGGAATGGAATTTCTAAGAACCTATTATCAAGTGAATCACACCGATGATCGTTAAAGAGTACGAGTGATGCAAGATTTAAGGATGGAGCTGTAGACAGGGGCAAATCGCTTTAATAGAGTGATATCTCGGATTTTATTGTTTCATTATGGGGATGTTATTTGATGACCATTTATACATTGCTACTTCTATTTCCGGGCCAGTATATATATTCAAAAGCCTAGAAATTCAATTGGGCATTTGTCAATTGCCGAAGTCGGCCTGTGAGATTTTTTCCTCTCCATTCACATCATATGGGAGTTCACTAGATGTGGGCTGCGGGAAAGAACGGAACTACTCATTCTTTCAATTTGTTTTATGTTAATTGGAAATTGAAAGGTCTTGCGGCTCAATTCGGACACACACGCAGCTTTACCGCCGCTTCCATCGGCGGTAAACTGGCATTTTCCGGTTTTCCTCCACTCTGAGAGGAGGAAAACTGGAAATTGAAGCTTTACCGCCGCTCTCGTCGGCGGCAAAGTGGACCTTCCAGTTTTCCTCCGCTCTGAGAGGAGGAAAACTGGCAATTGCAGCTTTACCGCCGCTCCCAACGGCGGTAAAGTCGGTTTTCCAGTTTTCCTCCGCTCTGAGAGGAGGAAAACTGGAAATTGCACTTACGCTGCGGGTACATGTGTCGGAAATCTTTCAATCCGATTTTTTAATCCTCTTTTCCCTTCTTTTGCTTGTTGTTGGGCCATGGGCCGGGGCGTAGTTCCACAAAATGAAGGATGGACATGTGTGAATAACAATTGGGTGAAATAATTTCAAATCACAACAAAACCACAATAAATCGAATGTCTCTCGTAATTGCCCTTCACTTTACTTAACAAGCGAAGTAAGCTAACCAGAACCGTTACCTTAAAAAACCAGAGATCCCGGTATCTACGATTGAGAATACAAGTGAGACCAGCAAAATCTTCATTTCAACATGACAACCAGAAAGAAAACATCCTATACTCGCAAGCATTCCCTAGTAGTCGATACATCGCTGCTTTTCTGTGCATGTGGACAACTATGGGGTGTTCTGCTGCGGTCCAAAGCTGTTATCGAGCTTGGCTTGACCAGTTCCATCAGTCCTAGGGCCTGTTGTTCAGGTCCTGAGAATTTCCAAATCTAAGCTTGTAAAAAAAAATAAAATAAATAGGGTTTAGATGTTGATTGCAAGATTACAAAATCAATTGTGTCATTGCCTCAGAGTAGAAATGTGATAACGCTCAATGCTTTTAAAATTTCTCCCATACAAGTGTTCTCTTGCGTGGCCCCTAAGTTTGCATGGAATGGAATTTCTAAGAACCTATTATCAAGTGAATCACACCGATGATCGTTAAAGAGTACGAGTGATGCAAGATTTAAGGATGGAGCTGTAGACAGGGGCAAATCGCTTTAATAGAGTGATATCTCGGATTTTATTGTTTCATTATGGGGATGTTATTTGATGACCATTTATACATTGCTACTTCTATTTCCGGGCCAGTATATATATTCAAAAGCCTAGAAATTCAATTGGGCATTTGTCAATTGCCGAAGTCGGCCTGTGAGATTTTTTCCTCTCCATTCACATCATATGGGAGTTCACTAGATGTGGGCTGCGGGAAAGAACGGAACTACTCATTCTTTCAATTTGTTTTATGTTAATTGGAAATTGAAAGGTCTTGCGGCTCAATTCGGACACACACGCAGCTTTACCGCCGCTTGCATCGGCGGTAAACTGGCATTTTCCGGTTTTCCTCCACTCTGAGAGGAGGAAAACTGGAAATTGAAGCTTTACCGCCGCTCTCGTCGGCGGCAAAGTGGACCTTCCAGTTTTCCTCCGCTCTGAGAGGAGGAAAACTGGCAATTGCAGCTTTACCGCCGCTCCCAACGGCGGTAAAGTCGGTTTTCCAGTTTTCCTCCGCTCTGAGAGGAGGAAAACTGGAAATTGCACTTACGCTGCGGGTACATGTGTCGGAAATCTTTCAATCCGATTTTTTAATCCTCTTTTCCCTTCTTTTGCTTGTTGTTGGGCCATGGGCCGGGGCGTAGTTCCACAAAATGAAGGATGGACATGTGTGAATAACAATTGGGTGAAATAATTTCAAATCACAACAAAACCACAATAAATCGAATGTCTCTCGTAATTGCCCTTCACTTTACTTAACAAGCGAAGTAAGCTAACCAGAACCGTTACCTTAAAAAACCAGAGATCCCGGTATCTACGATTGAGAATACAAGTGAGACCAGCAAAATCTTCATTTCAACATGACAACCAGAAAGAAAACATCCTATACTCGCAAGCATTCCCTAGTAGTCGATACATCGCTGCTTTTCTGTGCATGTGGACAACTATGGGGTGTTCTGCTGCGGTCCAAAGCTGTTATCGAGCTTGGCTTGACCAGTTCCATCAGTCCTAGGGCCTGTTGTTCAGGTCCTGAGAATTTCCAAATCTAAGCTTGTAAAAAAAAATAAAATAAATAGGGTTTAGATGTTGATTGCAAGATTACAAAATCAATTGTGTCATTGCCTCAGAGTAGAAATGTGATAACGCTCAATGCTTTTAAAATTTCTCCCATACAAGTGTTCTCTTGCGTGGCCCCTAAGTTTGCATGGAATGGAATTTCTAAGAACCTATTATCAAGTGAATCACACCGATGATCGTTAAAGAGTACGAGTGATGCAAGATTTAAGGATGGAGCTGTAGACAGGGGCAAATCGCTTTAATAGAGTGATATCTCGGATTTTATTGTTTCATTATGGGGATGTTATTTGATGACCATTTATACATTGCTACTTCTATTTCCGGGCCAGTATATATATTCAAAAGCCTAGAAATTCAATTGGGCATTTGTCAATTGCCGAAGTCGGCCTGTGAGATTTTTTCCTCTCCATTCACATCATATGGGAGTTCACTAGATGTGGGCTGCGGGAAAGAACGGAACTACTCATTCTTTCAATTTGTTTTATGTTAATTGGAAATTGAAAGGTCTTGCGGCTCAATTCGGACACACACGCAGCTTTACCGCCGCTTGCATCGGCGGTAAACTGGCATTTTCCGGTTTTCCTCCACTCTGAGAGGAGGAAAACTGGAAATTGAAGCTTTACCGCCGCTCTCGTCGGCGGCAAAGTGGACCTTCCAGTTTTCCTCCGCTCTGAGAGGAGGAAAACTGGCAATTGCAGCTTTACCGCCGCTCCCAACGGCGGTAAAGTCGGTTTTCCAGTTTTCCTCCGCTCTGAGAGGAGGAAAACTGGAAATTGCACTTACGCTGCGGGTACATGTGTCGGAAATCTTTCAATCCGATTTTTTAATCCTCTTTTCCCTTCTTTTGCTTGTTGTTGGGCCATGGGCCGGGGCGTAGTTCCACAAAATGAAGGATGGACATGTGTGAATAACAATTGGGTGAAATAATTTCAAATCACAACAAAACCACAATAAATCGAATGTCTCTCGTAATTGCCCTTCACTTTACTTAACAAGCGAAGTAAGCTAACCAGAACCGTTACCTTAAAAAACCAGAGATCCCGGTATCTACGATTGAGAATACAAGTGAGACCAGCAAAATCTTCATTTCAACATGACAACCAGAAAGAAAACATCCTATACTCGCAAGCATTCCCTAGTAGTCGATACATCGCTGCTTTTCTGTGCATGTGGACAACTATGGGGTGTTCTGCTGCGGTCCAAAGCTGTTATCGAGCTTGGCTTGACCAGTTCCATCAGTCCTAGGGCCTGTTGTTCAGGTCCTGAGAATTTCCAAATCTAAGCTTGTAAAAAAAAATAAAATAAATAGGGTTTAGATGTTGATTGCAAGATTACAAAATCAATTGTGTCATTGCCTCAGAGTAGAAATGTGATAACGCTCAATGCTTTTAAAATTTCTCCCATACAAGTGTTCTCTTGCGTGGCCCCTAAGTTTGCATGGAATGGAATTTCTAAGAACCTATTATCAAGTGAATCACACCGATGATCGTTAAAGAGTACGAGTGATGCAAGATTTAAGGATGGAGCTGTAGACAGGGGCAAATCGCTTTAATAGAGTGATATCTCGGATTTTATTGTTTCATTATGGGGATGTTATTTGATGACCATTTATACATTGCTACTTCTATTTCCGGGCCAGTATATATATTCAAAAGCCTAGAAATTCAATTGGGCATTTGTCAATTGCCGAAGTCGGCCTGTGAGATTTTTTCCTCTCCATTCACATCATATGGGAGTTCACTAGATGTGGGCTGCGGGAAAGAACGGAACTACTCATTCTTTCAATTTGTTTTATGTTAATTGGAAATTGAAAGGTCTTGCGGCTCAATTCGGACACACACGCAGCTTTACCGCCGCTTGCATCGGCGGTAAACTGGCATTTTCCGGTTTTCCTCCACTCTGAGAGGAGGAAAACTGGAAATTGAAGCTTTACCGCCGCTCTCGTCGGCGGCAAAGTGGACCTTCCAGTTTTCCTCCGCTCTGAGAGGAGGAAAACTGGCAATTGCAGCTTTACCGCCGCTCCCAACGGCGGTAAAGTCGGTTTTCCAGTTTTCCTCCGCTCTGAGAGGAGGAAAACTGGAAATTGCACTTACGCTGCGGGTACATGTGTCGGAAATCTTTCAATCCGATTTTTTAATCCTCTTTTCCCTTCTTTTGCTTGTTGTTGGGCCATGGGCCGGGGCGTAGTTCCACAAAATGAAGGATGGACATGTGTGAATAACAATTGGGTGAAATAATTTCAAATCACAACAAAACCACAATAAATCGAATGTCTCTCGTAATTGCCCTTCACTTTACTTAACAAGCGAAGTAAGCTAACCAGAACCGTTACCTTAAAAAACCAGAGATCCCGGTATCTACGATTGAGAATACAAGTGAGACCAGCAAAATCTTCATTTCAACATGACAACCAGAAAGAAAACATCCTATACTCGCAAGCATTCCCTAGTAGTCGATACATCGCTGCTTTTCTGTGCATGTGGACAACTATGGGGTGTTCTGCTGCGGTCCAAAGCTGTTATCGAGCTTGGCTTGACCAGTTCCATCAGTCCTAGGGCCTGTTGTTCAGGTCCTGAGAATTTCCAAATCTAAGCTTGTAAAAAAAAATAAAATAAATAGGGTTTAGATGTTGATTGCAAGATTACAAAATCAATTGTGTCATTGCCTCAGAGTAGAAATGTGATAACGCTCAATGCTTTTAAAATTTCTCCCATACAAGTGTTCTCTTGCGTGGCCCCTAAGTTTGCATGGAATGGAATTTCTAAGAACCTATTATCAAGTGAATCACACCGATGATCGTTAAAGAGTACGAGTGATGCAAGATTTAAGGATGGAGCTGTAGACAGGGGCAAATCGCTTTAATAGAGTGATATCTCGGATTTTATTGTTTCATTATGGGGATGTTATTTGATGACCATTTATACATTGCTACTTCTATTTCCGGGCCAGTATATATATTCAAAAGCCTAGAAATTCAATTGGGCATTTGTCAATTGCCGAAGTCGGCCTGTGAGATTTTTTCCTCTCCATTCACATCATATGGGAGTTCACTAGATGTGGGCTGCGGGAAAGAACGGAACTACTCATTCTTTCAATTTGTTTTATGTTAATTGGAAATTGAAAGGTCTTGCGGCTCAATTCGGACACACACGCAGCTTTACCGCCGCTTGCATCGGCGGTAAACTGGCATTTTCCGGTTTTCCTCCACTCTGAGAGGAGGAAAACTGGAAATTGAAGCTTTACCGCCGCTCTCGTCGGCGGCAAAGTGGACCTTCCAGTTTTCCTCCGCTCTGAGAGGAGGAAAACTGGCAATTGCAGCTTTACCGCCGCTCCCAACGGCGGTAAAGTCGGTTTTCCAGTTTTCCTCCGCTCTGAGAGGAGGAAAACTGGAAATTGCACTTACGCTGCGGGTACATGTGTCGGAAATCTTTCAATCCGATTTTTTAATCCTCTTTTCCCTTCTTTTGCTTGTTGTTGGGCCATGGGCCGGGGCGTAGTTCCACAAAATGAAGGATGGACATGTGTGAATAACAATTGGGTGAAATAATTTCAAATCACAACAAAACCACAATAAATCGAATGTCTCTCGTAATTGCCCTTCACTTTACTTAACAAGCGAAGTAAGCTAACCAGAACCGTTACCTTAAAAAACCAGAGATCCCGGTATCTACGATTGAGAATACAAGTGAGACCAGCAAAATCTTCATTTCAACATGACAACCAGAAAGAAAACATCCTATACTCGCAAGCATTCCCTAGTAGTCGATACATCGCTGCTTTTCTGTGCATGTGGACAACTATGGGGTGTTCTGCTGCGGTCCAAAGCTGTTATCGAGCTTGGCTTGACCAGTTCCATCAGTCCTAGGGCCTGTTGTTCAGGTCCTGAGAATTTCCAAATCTAAGCTTGTAAAAAAAAATAAAATAAATAGGGTTTAGATGTTGATTGCAAGATTACAAAATCAATTGTGTCATTGCCTCAGAGTAGAAATGTGATAACGCTCAATGCTTTTAAAATTTCTCCCATACAAGTGTTCTCTTGCGTGGCCCCTAAGTTTGCATGGAATGGAATTTCTAAGAACCTATTATCAAGTGAATCACACCGATGATC
This sequence comes from Persea americana, assembly GCA_029852735.1. Classification (NCBI taxonomy): domain Eukaryota; kingdom Viridiplantae; phylum Streptophyta; class Magnoliopsida; order Laurales; family Lauraceae; genus Persea; species Persea americana. The sequence goes on from CM056812.1 coordinate 8,809,207, forward strand.
GTTAAAGAGTACGAGTGATGCAAGATTTAAGGATGGAGCTGTAGACAGGGGCAAATCGCTTTAATAGAGTGATATCTCGGATTTTATTGTTTCATTATGGGGATGTTATTTGATGACCATTTATACATTGCTACTTCTATTTCCGGGCCAGTATATATATTCAAAAGCCTAGAAATTCAATTGGGCATTTGTCAATTGCCGAAGTCGGCCTGTGAGATTTTTTCCTCTCCATTCACATCATATGGGAGTTCACTAGATGTGGGCTGCGGGAAAGAACGGAACTACTCATTCTTTCAATTTGTTTTATGTTAATTGGAAATTGAAAGGTCTTGCGGCTCAATTCGGACACACACGCAGCTTTACCGCCGCTTGCATCGGCGGTAAACTGGCATTTTCCGGTTTTCCTCCACTCTGAGAGGAGGAAAACTGGAAATTGAAGCTTTACCGCCGCTCTCGTCGGCGGCAAAGTGGACCTTCCAGTTTTCCTCCGCTCTGAGAGGAGGAAAACTGGCAATTGCAGCTTTACCGCCGCTCCCAACGGCGGTAAAGTCGGTTTTCCAGTTTTCCTCCGCTCTGAGAGGAGGAAAACTGGAAATTGCACTTACGCTGCGGGTACATGTGTCGGAAATCTTTCAATCCGATTTTTTAATCCTCTTTTCCCTTCTTTTGCTTGTTGTTGGGCCATGGGCCGGGGCGTAGTTCCACAAAATGAAGGATGGACATGTGTGAATAACAATTGGGTGAAATAATTTCAAATCACAACAAAACCACAATAAATCGAATGTCTCTCGTAATTGCCCTTCACTTTACTTAACAAGCGAAGTAAGCTAACCAGAACCGTTACCTTAAAAAACCAGAGATCCCGGTATCTACGATTGAGAATACAAGTGAGACCAGCAAAATCTTCATTTCAACATGACAACCAGAAAGAAAACATCCTATACTCGCAAGCATTCCCTAGTAGTCGATACATCGCTGCTTTTCTGTGCATGTGGACAACTATGGGGTGTTCTGCTGCGGTCCAAAGCTGTTATCGAGCTTGGCTTGACCAGTTCCATCAGTCCTAGGGCCTGTTGTTCAGGTCCTGAGAATTTCCAAATCTAAGCTTGTAAAAAAAAATAAAATAAATAGGGTTTAGATGTTGATTGCAAGATTACAAAATCAATTGTGTCATTGCCTCAGAGTAGAAATGTGATAACGCTCAATGCTTTTAAAATTTCTCCCATACAAGTGTTCTCTTGCGTGGCCCCTAAGTTTGCATGGAATGGAATTTCTAAGAACCTATTATCAAGTGAATCACACCGATGATCGTTAAAGAGTACGAGTGATGCAAGATTTAAGGATGGAGCTGTAGACAGGGGCAAATCGCTTTAATAGAGTGATATCTCGGATTTTATTGTTTCATTATGGGGATGTTATTTGATGACCATTTATACATTGCTACTTCTATTTCCGGGCCAGTATATATATTCAAAAGCCTAGAAATTCAATTGGGCATTTGTCAATTGCCGAAGTCGGCCTGTGAGATTTTTTCCTCTCCATTCACATCATATGGGAGTTCACTAGATGTGGGCTGCGGGAAAGAACGGAACTACTCATTCTTTCAATTTGTTTTATGTTAATTGGAAATTGAAAGGTCTTGCGGCTCAATTCGGACACACACGCAGCTTTACCGCCGCTTGCATCGGCGGTAAACTGGCATTTTCCGGTTTTCCTCCACTCTGAGAGGAGGAAAACTGGAAATTGAAGCTTTACCGCCGCTCTCGTCGGCGGCAAAGTGGACCTTCCAGTTTTCCTCCGCTCTGAGAGGAGGAAAACTGGCAATTGCAGCTTTACCGCCGCTCCCAACGGCGGTAAAGTCGGTTTTCCAGTTTTCCTCCGCTCTGAGAGGAGGAAAACTGGAAATTGCACTTACGCTGCGGGTACATGTGTCGGAAATCTTTCAATCCGATTTTTTAATCCTCTTTTCCCTTCTTTTGCTTGTTGTTGGGCCATGGGCCGGGGCGTAGTTCCACAAAATGAAGGATGGACATGTGTGAATAACAATTGGGTGAAATAATTTCAAATCACAACAAAACCACAATAAATCGAATGTCTCTCGTAATTGCCCTTCACTTTACTTAACAAGCGAAGTAAGCTAACCAGAACCGTTACCTTAAAAAACCAGAGATCCCGGTATCTACGATTGAGAATACAAGTGAGACCAGCAAAATCTTCATTTCAACATGACAACCAGAAAGAAAACATCCTATACTCGCAAGCATTCCCTAGTAGTCGATACATCGCTGCTTTTCTGTGCATGTGGACAACTATGGGGTGTTCTGCTGCGGTCCAAAGCTGTTATCGAGCTTGGCTTGACCAGTTCCATCAGTCCTAGGGCCTGTTGTTCAGGTCCTGAGAATTTCCAAATCTAAGCTTGTAAAAAAAAATAAAATAAATAGGGTTTAGATGTTGATTGCAAGATTACAAAATCAATTGTGTCATTGCCTCAGAGTAGAAATGTGATAACGCTCAATGCTTTTAAAATTTCTCCCATACAAGTGTTCTCTTGCGTGGCCCCTAAGTTTGCATGGAATGGAATTTCTAAGAACCTATTATCAAGTGAATCACACCGATGATCGTTAAAGAGTACGAGTGATGCAAGATTTAAGGATGGAGCTGTAGACAGGGGCAAATCGCTTTAATAGAGTGATATCTCGGATTTTATTGTTTCATTATGGGGATGTTATTTGATGACCATTTATACATTGCTACTTCTATTTCCGGGCCAGTATATATATTCAAAAGCCTAGAAATTCAATTGGGCATTTGTCAATTGCCGAAGTCGGCCTGTGAGATTTTTTCCTCTCCATTCACATCATATGGGAGTTCACTAGATGTGGGCTGCGGGAAAGAACGGAACTACTCATTCTTTCAATTTGTTTTATGTTAATTGGAAATTGAAAGGTCTTGCGGCTCAATTCGGACACACACGCAGCTTTACCGCCGCTTGCATCGGCGGTAAACTGGCATTTTCCGGTTTTCCTCCACTCTGAGAGGAGGAAAACTGGAAATTGAAGCTTTACCGCCGCTCTCGTCGGCGGCAAAGTGGACCTTCCAGTTTTCCTCCGCTCTGAGAGGAGGAAAACTGGCAATTGCAGCTTTACCGCCGCTCCCAACGGCGGTAAAGTCGGTTTTCCAGTTTTCCTCCGCTCTGAGAGGAGGAAAACTGGAAATTGCACTTACGCTGCGGGTACATGTGTCGGAAATCTTTCAATCCGATTTTTTAATCCTCTTTTCCCTTCTTTTGCTTGTTGTTGGGCCATGGGCCGGGGCGTAGTTCCACAAAATGAAGGATGGACATGTGTGAATAACAATTGGGTGAAATAATTTCAAATCACAACAAAACCACAATAAATCGAATGTCTCTCGTAATTGCCCTTCACTTTACTTAACAAGCGAAGTAAGCTAACCAGAACCGTTACCTTAAAAAACCAGAGATCCCGGTATCTACGATTGAGAATACAAGTGAGACCAGCAAAATCTTCATTTCAACATGACAACCAGAAAGAAAACATCCTATACTCGCAAGCATTCCCTAGTAGTCGATACATCGCTGCTTTTCTGTGCATGTGGACAACTATGGGGTGTTCTGCTGCGGTCCAAAGCTGTTATCGAGCTTGGCTTGACCAGTTCCATCAGTCCTAGGGCCTGTTGTTCAGGTCCTGAGAATTTCCAAATCTAAGCTTGTAAAAAAAAATAAAATAAATAGGGTTTAGATGTTGATTGCAAGATTACAAAATCAATTGTGTCATTGCCTCAGAGTAGAAATGTGATAACGCTCAATGCTTTTAAAATTTCTCCCATACAAGTGTTCTCTTGCGTGGCCCCTAAGTTTGCATGGAATGGAATTTCTAAGAACCTATTATCAAGTGAATCACACCGATGATCGTTAAAGAGTACGAGTGATGCAAGATTTAAGGATGGAGCTGTAGACAGGGGCAAATCGCTTTAATAGAGTGATATCTCGGATTTTATTGTTTCATTATGGGGATGTTATTTGATGACCATTTATACATTGCTACTTCTATTTCCGGGCCAGTATATATATTCAAAAGCCTAGAAATTCAATTGGGCATTTGTCAATTGCCGAAGTCGGCCTGTGAGATTTTTTCCTCTCCATTCACATCATATGGGAGTTCACTAGATGTGGGCTGCGGGAAAGAACGGAACTACTCATTCTTTCAATTTGTTTTATGTTAATTGGAAATTGAAAGGTCTTGCGGCTCAATTCGGACACACACGCAGCTTTACCGCCGCTTGCATCGGCGGTAAACTGGCATTTTCCGGTTTTCCTCCACTCTGAGAGGAGGAAAACTGGAAATTGAAGCTTTACCGCCGCTCTCGTCGGCGGCAAAGTGGACCTTCCAGTTTTCCTCCGCTCTGAGAGGAGGAAAACTGGCAATTGCAGCTTTACCGCCGCTCCCAACGGCGGTAAAGTCGGTTTTCCAGTTTTCCTCCGCTCTGAGAGGAGGAAAACTGGAAATTGCACTTACGCTGCGGGTACATGTGTCGGAAATCTTTCAATCCGATTTTTTAATCCTCTTTTCCCTTCTTTTGCTTGTTGTTGGGCCATGGGCCGGGGCGTAGTTCCACAAAATGAAGGATGGACATGTGTGAATAACAATTGGGTGAAATAATTTCAAATCACAACAAAACCACAATAAATCGAATGTCTCTCGTAATTGCCCTTCACTTTACTTAACAAGCGAAGTAAGCTAACCAGAACCGTTACCTTAAAAAACCAGAGATCCCGGTATCTACGATTGAGAATACAAGTGAGACCAGCAAAATCTTCATTTCAACATGACAACCAGAAAGAAAACATCCTATACTCGCAAGCATTCCCTAGTAGTCGATACATCGCTGCTTTTCTGTGCATGTGGACAACTATGGGGTGTTCTGCTGCGGTCCAAAGCTGTTATCGAGCTTGGCTTGACCAGTTCCATCAGTCCTAGGGCCTGTTGTTCAGGTCCTGAGAATTTCCAAATCTAAGCTTGTAAAAAAAAATAAAATAAATAGGGTTTAGATGTTGATTGCAAGATTACAAAATCAATTGTGTCATTGCCTCAGAGTAGAAATGTGATAACGCTCAATGCTTTTAAAATTTCTCCCATACAAGTGTTCTCTTGCGTGGCCCCTAAGTTTGCATGGAATGGAATTTCTAAGAACCTATTATCAAGTGAATCACACCGATGATCGTTAAAGAGTACGAGTGATGCAAGATTTAAGGATGGAGCTGTAGACAGGGGCAAATCGCTTTAATAGAGTGATATCTCGGATTTTATTGTTTCATTATGGGGATGTTATTTGATGACCATTTATACATTGCTACTTCTATTTCCGGGCCAGTATATATATTCAAAAGCCTAGAAATTCAATTGGGCATTTGTCAATTGCCGAAGTCGGCCTGTGAGATTTTTTCCTCTCCATTCACATCATATGGGAGTTCACTAGATGTGGGCTGCGGGAAAGAACGGAACTACTCATTCTTTCAATTTGTTTTATGTTAATTGGAAATTGAAAGGTCTTGCGGCTCAATTCGGACACACACGCAGCTTTACCGCCGCTTGCATCGGCGGTAAACTGGCATTTTCCGGTTTTCCTCCACTCTGAGAGGAGGAAAACTGGAAATTGAAGCTTTACCGCCGCTCTCGTCGGCGGCAAAGTGGACCTTCCAGTTTTCCTCCGCTCTGAGAGGAGGAAAACTGGCAATTGCAGCTTTACCGCCGCTCCCAACGGCGGTAAAGTCGGTTTTCCAGTTTTCCTCCGCTCTGAGAGGAGGAAAACTGGAAATTGCACTTACGCTGCGGGTACATGTGTCGGAAATCTTTCAATCCGATTTTTTAATCCTCTTTTCCCTTCTTTTGCTTGTTGTTGGGCCATGGGCCGGGGCGTAGTTCCACAAAATGAAGGATGGACATGTGTGAATAACAATTGGGTGAAATAATTTCAAATCACAACAAAACCACAATAAATCGAATGTCTCTCGTAATTGCCCTTCACTTTACTTAACAAGCGAAGTAAGCTAACCAGAACCGTTACCTTAAAAAACCAGAGATCCCGGTATCTACGATTGAGAATACAAGTGAGACCAGCAAAATCTTCATTTCAACATGACAACCAGAAAGAAAACATCCTATACTCGCAAGCATTCCCTAGTAGTCGATACATCGCTGCTTTTCTGTGCATGTGGACAACTATGGGGTGTTCTGCTGCGGTCCAAAGCTGTTATCGAGCTTGGCTTGACCAGTTCCATCAGTCCTAGGGCCTGTTGTTCAGGTCCTGAGAATTTCCAAATCTAAGCTTGTAAAAAAAATAAAAATAAATAGGGTTTAGATGTTGATTGCAAGATTACAAAATCAATTGTGTCATTGCCTCAGAGTAGAAATGTGATAACGCTCAATGCTTTTAAAATTTCTCCCATACAAGTGTTCTCTTGCGTGGCCCCTAAGTTTGCATGGAATGGAATTTCTAAGAACCTATTATCAAGTGAATCACACCGATGATCGTTAAAGAGTACGAGTGATGCAAGATTTAAGGATGGAGCTGTAGACAGGGGCAAATCGCTTTAATAGAGTGATATCTCGGATTTTATTGTTTCATTATGGGGATGTTATTTGATGACCATTTATACATTGCTACTTCTATTTCCGGGCCAGTATATATATTCAAAAGCCTAGAAATTCAATTGGGCATTTGTCAATTGCCGAAGTCGGCCTGTGAGATTTTTTCCTCTCCATTCACATCATATGGGAGTTCACTAGATGTGGGCTGCGGGAAAGAACGGAACTACTCATTCTTTCAATTTGTTTTATGTTAATTGGAAATTGAAAGGTCTTGCGGCTCAATTCGGACACACACGCAGCTTTACCGCCGCTTGCATCGGCGGTAAACTGGCATTTTCCGGTTTTCCTCCACTCTGAGAGGAGGAAAACTGGAAATTGAAGCTTTACCGCCGCTCTCGTCGGCGGCAAAGTGGACCTTCCAGTTTTCCTCCGCTCTGAGAGGAGGAAAACTGGCAATTGCAGCTTTACCGCCGCTCCCAACGGCGGTAAAGTCGGTTTTCCAGTTTTCCTCCGCTCTGAGAGGAGGAAAACTGGAAATTGCACTTACGCTGCGGGTACATGTGTCGGAAATCTTTCAATCCGATTTTTTAATCCTCTTTTCCCTTCTTTTGCTTGTTGTTGGGCCATGGGCCGGGGCGTAGTTCCACAAAATGAAGGATGGACATGTGTGAATAACAATTGGGTGAAATAATTTCAAATCACAACAAAACCACAATAAATCGAATGTCTCTCGTAATTGCCCTTCACTTTACTTAACAAGCGAAGTAAGCTAACCAGAACCGTTACCTTAAAAAACCAGAGATCCCGGTATCTACGATTGAGAATACAAGTGAGACCAGCAAAATCTTCATTTCAACATGACAACCAGAAAGAAAACATCCTATACTCGCAAGCATTCCCTAGTAGTCGATACATCGCTGCTTTTCTGTGCATGTGGACAACTATGGGGTGTTCTGCTGCGGTCCAAAGCTGTTATCGAGCTTGGCTTGACCAGTTCCATCAGTCCTAGGGCCTGTTGTTCAGGTCCTGAGAATTTCCAAATCTAAGCTTGTAAAAAAAAATAAAATAAATAGGGTTTAGATGTTGATTGCAAGATTACAAAATCAATTGTGTCATTGCCTCAGAGTAGAAATGTGATAACGCTCAATGCTTTTAAAATTTCTCCCATACAAGTGTTCTCTTGCGTGGCCCCTAAGTTTGCATGGAATGGAATTTCTAAGAACCTATTATCAAGTGAATCACACCGATGATCGTTAAAGAGTACGAGTGATGCAAGATTTAAGGATGGAGCTGTAGACAGGGGCAAATCGCTTTAATAGAGTGATATCTCGGATTTTATTGTTTCATTATGGGGATGTTATTTGATGACCATTTATACATTGCTACTTCTATTTCCGGGCCAGTATATATATTCAAAAGCCTAGAAATTCAATTGGGCATTTGTCAATTGCCGAAGTCGGCCTGTGAGATTTTTTCCTCTCCATTCACATCATATGGGAGTTCACTAGATGTGGGCTGCGGGAAAGAACGGAACTACTCATTCTTTCAATTTGTTTTATGTTAATTGGAAATTGAAAGGTCTTGCGGCTCAATTCGGACACACACGCAGCTTTACCGCCGCTTGCATCGGCGGTAAACTGGCATTTTCCGGTTTTCCTCCACTCTGAGAGGAGGAAAACTGGAAATTGAAGCTTTACCGCCGCTCTCGTCGGCGGCAAAGTGGACCTTCCAGTTTTCCTCCGCTCTGAGAGGAGGAAAACTGGCAATTGCAGCTTTACCGCCGCTCCCAACGGCGGTAAAGTCGGTTTTCCAGTTTTCCTCCGCTCTGAGAGGAGGAAAACTGGAAATTGCACTTACGCTGCGGGTACATGTGTCGGAAATCTTTCAATCCGATTTTTTAATCCTCTTTTCCCTTCTTTTGCTTGTTGTTGGGCCATGGGCCGGGGCGTAGTTCCACAAAATGAAGGATGGACATGTGTGAATAACAATTGGGTGAAATAATTTCAAATCACAACAAAACCACAATAAATCGAATGTCTCTCGTAATTGCCCTTCACTTTACTTAACAAGCGAAGTAAGCTAACCAGAACCGTTACCTTAAAAAACCAGAGATCCCGGTATCTACGATTGAGAATACAAGTGAGACCAGCAAAATCTTCATTTCAACATGACAACCAGAAAGAAAACATCCTATACTCGCAAGCATTCCCTAGTAGTCGATACATCGCTGCTTTTCTGTGCATGTGGACAACTATGGGGTGTTCTGCTGCGGTCCAAAGCTGTTATCGAGCTTGGCTTGACCAGTTCCATCAGTCCTAGGGCCTGTTGTTCAGGTCCTGAGAATTTCCAAATCTAAGCTTGTAAAAAAAAATAAAATAAATAGGGTTTAGATGTTGATTGCAAGATTACAAAATCAATTGTGTCATTGCCTCAGAGTAGAAATGTGATAACGCTCAATGCTTTTAAAATTTCTCCCATACAAGTGTTCTCTTGCGTGGCCCCTAAGTTTGCATGGAATGGAATTTCTAAGAACCTATTATCAAGTGAATCACACCGATGATCGTTAAAGAGTACGAGTGATGCAAGATTTAAGGATGGAGCTGTAGACAGGGGCAAATCGCTTTAATAGAGTGATATCTCGGATTTTATTGTTTCATTATGGGGATGTTATTTGATGACCATTTATACATTGCTACTTCTATTTCCGGGCCAGTATATATATTCAAAAGCCTAGAAATTCAATTGGGCATTTGTCAATTGCCGAAGTCGGCCTGTGAGATTTTTTCCTCTCCATTCACATCATATGGGAGTTCACTAGATGTGGGCTGCGGGAAAGAACGGAACTACTCATTCTTTCAATTTGTTTTATGTTAATTGGAAATTGAAAGGTCTTGCGGCTCAATTCGGACACACACGCAGCTTTACCGCCGCTTGCATCGGCGGTAAACTGGCATTTTCCGGTTTTCCTCCACTCTGAGAGGAGGAAAACTGGAAATTGAAGCTTTACCGCCGCTCTCGTCGGCGGCAAAGTGGACCTTCCAGTTTTCCTCCGCTCTGAGAGGAGGAAAACTGGCAATTGCAGCTTTACCGCCGCTCCCAACGGCGGTAAAGTCGGTTTTCCAGTTTTCCTCCGCTCTGAGAGGAGGAAAACTGGAAATTGCACTTACGCTGCGGGTACATGTGTCGGAAATCTTTCAATCCGATTTTTTAATCCTCTTTTCCCTTCTTTTGCTTGTTGTTGGGCCATGGGCCGGGGCGTAGTTCCACAAAATGAAGGATGGACATGTGTGAATAACAATTGGGTGAAATAATTTCAAATCACAACAAAACCACAATAAATCGAATGTCTCTCGTAATTGCCCTTCACTTTACTTAACAAGCGAAGTAAGCTAACCAGAACCGTTACCTTAAAAAACCAGAGATCCCGGTATCTACGATTGAGAATACAAGTGAGACCAGCAAAATCTTCATTTCAACATGACAACCAGAAAGAAAACATCCTATACTCGCAAGCATTCCCTAGTAGTCGATACATCGCTGCTTTTCTGTGCATGTGGACAACTATGGGGTGTTCTGCTGCGGTCCAAAGCTGTTATCGAGCTTGGCTTGACCAGTTCCATCAGTCCTAGGGCCTGTTGTTCAGGTCCTGAGAATTTCCAAATCTAAGCTTGTAAAAAAAAATAAAATAAATAGGGTTTAGATGTTGATTGCAAGATTACAAAATCAATTGTGTCATTGCCTCAGAGTAGAAATGTGATAACGCTCAATGCTTTTAAAATTTCTCCCATACAAGTGTTCTCTTGCGTGGCCCCTAAGTTTGCATGGAATGGAATTTCTAAGAACCTATTATCAAGTGAATCACACCGATGATCGTTAAAGAGTACGAGTGATGCAAGATTTAAGGATGGAGCTGTAGACAGGGGCAAATCGCTTTAATAGAGTGATATCTCGGATTTTATTGTTTCATTATGGGGATGTTATTTGATGACCATTTATACATTGCTACTTCTATTTCCGGGCCAGTATATATATTCAAAAGCCTAGAAATTCAATTGGGCATTTGTCAATTGCCGAAGTCGGCCTGTGAGATTTTTTCCTCTCCATTCACATCATATGGGAGTTCACTAGATGTGGGCTGCGGGAAAGAACGGAACTACTCATTCTTTCAATTTGTTTTATGTTAATTGGAAATTGAAAGGTCTTGCGGCTCAATTCGGACACACACGCAGCTTTACCGCCGCTTGCATCGGCGGTAAACTGGCATTTTCCGGTTTTCCTCCACTCTGAGAGGAGGAAAACTGGAAATTGAAGCTTTACCGCCGCTCTCGTCGGCGGCAAAGTGGACCTTCCAGTTTTCCTCCGCTCTGAGAGGAGGAAAACTGGCAATTGCAGCTTTACCGCCGCTCCCAACGGCGGTAAAGTCGGTTTTCCAGTTTTCCTCCGCTCTGAGAGGAGGAAAACTGGAAATTGCACTTACGCTGCGGGTACATGTGTCGGAAATCTTTCAATCCGATTTTTTAATCCTCTTTTCCCTTCTTTTGCTTGTTGTTGGGCCATGGGCCGGGGCGTAGTTCCACAAAATGAAGGATGGACATGTGTGAATAACAATTGGGTGAAATAATTTCAAATCACAACAAAACCACAATAAATCGAATGTCTCTCGTAATTGCCCTTCACTTTACTTAACAAGCGAAGTAAGCTAACCAGAACCGTTACCTTAAAAAACCAGAGATCCCGGTATCTACGATTGAGAATACAAGTGAGACCAGCAAAATCTTCATTTCAACATGACAACCAGAAAGAAAACATCCTATACTCGCAAGCATTCCCTAGTAGTCGATACATCGCTGCTTTTCTGTGCATGTGGACAACTATGGGGTGTTCTGCTGCGGTCCAAAGCTGTTATCGAGCTTGGCTTGACCAGTTCCATCAGTCCTAGGGCCTGTTGTTCAGGTCCTGAGAATTTCCAAATCTAAGCTTGTAAAAAAAAATAAAATAAATAGGGTTTAGATGTTGATTGCAAGATTACAAAATCAATTGTGTCATTGCCTCAGAGTAGAAATGTGATAACGCTCAATGCTTTTAAAATTTCTCCCATACAAGTGTTCTCTTGCGTGGCCCCTAAGTTTGCATGGAATGGAATTTCTAAGAACCTATTATCAAGTGAATCACACCGATGATCGTTAAAGAGTACGAGTGATGCAAGATTTAAGGATGGAGCTGTAGACAGGGGCAAATCGCTTTAATAGAGTGATATCTCGGATTTTATTGTTTCATTATGGGGATGTTATTTGATGACCATTTATACATTGCTACTTCTATTTCCGGGCCAGTATATATATTCAAAAGCCTAGAAATTCAATTGGGCATTTGTCAATTGCCGAAGTCGGCCTGTGAGATTTTTTCCTCTCCATTCACATCATATGGGAGTTCACTAGATGTGGGCTGCGGGAAAGAACGGAACTACTCATTCTTTCAATTTGTTTTATGTTAATTGGAAATTGAAAGGTCTTGCGGCTCAATTCGGACACACACGCAGCTTTACCGCCGCTTGCATCGGCGGTAAACTGGCATTTTCCGGTTTTCCTCCACTCTGAGAGGAGGAAAACTGGAAATTGAAGCTTTACCGCCGCTCTCGTCGGCGGCAAAGTGGACCTTCCAGTTTTCCTCCGCTCTGAGAGGAGGAAAACTGGCAATTGCAGCTTTACCGCCGCTCCCAACGGCGGTAAAGTCGGTTTTCCAGTTTTCCTCCGCTCTGAGAGGAGGAAAACTGGAAATTGCACTTACGCTGCGGGTACATGTGTCGGAAATCTTTCAATCCGATTTTTTAATCCTCTTTTCCCTTCTTTTGCTTGTTGTTGGGCCATGGGCCGGGGCGTAGTTCCACAAAATGAAGGATGGACATGTGTGAATAACAATTGGGTGAAATAATTTCAAATCACAACAAAACCACAATAAATCGAATGTCTCTCGTAATTGCCCTTCACTTTACTTAACAAGCGAAGTAAGCTAACCAGAACCGTTACCTTAAAAAACCAGAGATCCCGGTATCTACGATTGAGAATACAAGTGAGACCAGCAAAATCTTCATTTCAACATGACAACCAGAAAGAAAACATCCTATACTCGCAAGCATTCCCTAGTAGTCGATACATCGCTGCTTTTCTGTGCATGTGGACAACTATGGGGTGTTCTGCTGCGGTCCAAAGCTGTTATCGAGCTTGGCTTGACCAGTTCCATCAGTCCTAGGGCCTGTTGTTCAGGTCCTGAGAATTTCCAAATCTAAGCTTGTAAAAAAAAATAAAATAAATAGGGTTTAGATGTTGATTGCAAGATTACAAAATCAATTGTGTCATTGCCTCAGAGTAGAAATGTGATAACGCTCAATGCTTTTAAAATTTCTCCCATACAAGTGTTCTCTTGCGTGGCCCCTAAGTTTGCATGGAATGGAATTTCTAAGAACCTATTATCAAGTGAATCACACCGATGATCGTTAAAGAGTACGAGTGATGCAAGATTTAAGGATGGAGCTGTAGACAGGGGCAAATCGCTTTAATAGAGTGATATCTCGGATTTTATTGTTTCATTATGGGGATGTTATTTGATGACCATTTATACATTGCTACTTCTATTTCCGGGCCAGTATATATATTCAAAAGCCTAGAAATTCAATTGGGCATTTGTCAATTGCCGAAGTCGGCCTGTGAGATTTTTTCCTCTCCATTCACATCATATGGGAGTTCACTAGATGTGGGCTGCGGGAAAGAACGGAACTACTCATTCTTTCAATTTGTTTTATGTTAATTGGAAATTGAAAGGTCTTGCGGCTCAATTCGGACACACACGCAGCTTTACCGCCGCTTGCATCGGCGGTAAACTGGCATTTTCCGGTTTTCCTCCACTCTGAGAGGAGGAAAACTGGAAATTGAAGCTTTACCGCCGCTCTCGTCGGCGGCAAAGTGGACCTTCCAGTTTTCCTCCGCTCTGAGAGGAGGAAAACTGGCAATTGCAGCTTTACCGCCGCTCCCAACGGCGGTAAAGTCGGTTTTCCAGTTTTCCTCCGCTCTGAGAGGAGGAAAACTGGAAATTGCACTTACGCTGCGGGTACATGTGTCGGAAATCTTTCAATCCGATTTTTTAATCCTCTTTTCCCTTCTTTTGCTTGTTGTTGGGCCATGGGCCGGGGCGTAGTTCCACAAAATGAAGGATGGACATGTGTGAATAACAATTGGGTGAAATAATTTCAAATCACAACAAAACCACAATAAATCGAATGTCTCTCGTAATTGCCCTTCACTTTACTTAACAAGCGAAGTAAGCTAACCAGAACCGTTACCTTAAAAAACCAGAGATCCCGGTATCTACGATTGAGAATACAAGTGAGACCAGCAAAATCTTCATTTCAACATGACAACCAGAAAGAAAACATCCTATACTCGCAAGCATTCCCTAGTAGTCGATACATCGCTGCTTTTCTGTGCATGTGGACAACTATGGGGTGTTCTGCTGCGGTCCAAAGCTGTTATCGAGCTTGGCTTGACCAGTTCCATCAGTCCTAGGGCCTGTTGTTCAGGTCCTGAGAATTTCCAAATCTAAGCTTGTAAAAAAAAATAAAATAAATAGGGTTTAGATGTTGATTGCAAGATTACAAAATCAATTGTGTCATTGCCTCAGAGTAGAAATGTGATAACGCTCAATGCTTTTAAAATTTCTCCCATACAAGTGTTCTCTTGCGTGGCCCCTAAGTTTGCATGGAATGGAATTTCTAAGAACCTATTATCAAGTGAATCACACCGATGATCGTTAAAGAGTACGAGTGATGCAAGATTTAAGGATGGAGCTGTAGACAGGGGCAAATCGCTTTAATAGAGTGATATCTCGGATTTTATTGTTTCATTATGGGGATGTTATTTGATGACCATTTATACATTGCTACTTCTATTTCCGGGCCAGTATATATATTCAAAAGCCTAGAAATTCAATTGGGCATTTGTCAATTGCCGAAGTCGGCCTGTGAGATTTTTTCCTCTCCATTCACATCATATGGGAGTTCACTAGATGTGGGCTGCGGGAAAGAACGGAACTACTCATTCTTTCAATTTGTTTTATGTTAATTGGAAATTGAAAGGTCTTGCGGCTCAATTCGGACACACACGCAGCTTTACCGCCGCTTGCATCGGCGGTAAGCTGGCATTTTCCGGTTTTCCTCCACTCTGAGAGGAGGAAAACTGGAAATTGAAGCTTTACCGCCGCTCTCGTCGGCGGCAAAGTGGACCTTCCAGTTTTCCTCCGCTCTGAGAGGAGGAAAACTGGCAATTGCAGCTTTACCGCCGCTCCCAACGGCGGTAAAGTCGGTTTTCCAGTTTTCCTCCGCTCTGAGAGGAGGAAAACTGGAAATTGCACTTACGCTGCGGGTACATGTGTCGGAAATCTTTCAATCCGATTTTTTAATCCTCTTTTCCCTTCTTTTGCTTGTTGTTGGGCCATGGGCCGGGGCGTAGTTCCACAAAATGAAGGATGGACATGTGTGAATAACAATTGGGTGAAATAATTTCAAATCACAACAAAACCACAATAAATCGAATGTCTCTCGTAATTGCCCTTCACTTTACTTAACAAGCGAAGTAAGCTAACCAGAACCGTTACCTTAAAAAACCAGAGATCCCGGTATCTACGATTGAGAATACAAGTGAGACCAGCAAAATCTTCATTTCAACATGACAACCAGAAAGAAAACATCCTATACTCGCAAGCATTCCCTAGTAGTCGATACATCGCTGCTTTTCTGTGCATGTGGACAACTATGGGGTGTTCTGCTGCGGTCCAAAGCTGTTATCGAGCTTGGCTTGACCAGTTCCATCAGTCCTAGGGCCTGTTGTTCAGGTCCTGAGAATTTCCAAATCTAAGCTTGTAAAAAAAAATAAAATAAATAGGGTTTAGATGTTGATTGCAAGATTACAAAATCAATTGTGTCATTGCCTCAGAGTAGAAATGTGATAACGCTCAATGCTTTTAAAATTTCTCCCATACAAGTGTTCTCTTGCGTGGCCCCTAAGTTTGCATGGAATGGAATTTCTAAGAACCTATTATCAAGTGAATCACACCGATGATCGTTAAAGAGTACGAGTGATGCAAGATTTAAGGATGGAGCTGTAGACAGGGGCAAATCGCTTTAATAGAGTGATATCTCGGATTTTATTGTTTCATTATGGGGATGTTATTTGATGACCATTTATACATTGCTACTTCTATTTCCGGGCCAGTATATATATTCAAAAGCCTAGAAATTCAATTGGGCATTTGTCAATTGCCGAAGTCGGCCTGTGAGATTTTTTCCTCTCCATTCACATCATATGGGAGTTCACTAGATGTGGGCTGCGGGAAAGAACGGAACTACTCATTCTTTCAATTTGTTTTATGTTAATTGGAAATTGAAAGGTCTTGCGGCTCAATTCGGACACACACGCAGCTTTACCGCCGCTTGCATCGGCGGTAAGCTGGCATTTTCCGGTTTTCCTCCACTCTGAGAGGAGGAAAACTGGAAATTGAAGCTTTACCGCCGCTCTCGTCGGCGGCAAAGTGGACCTTCCAGTTTTCCTCCGCTCTGAGAGGAGGAAAACTGGCAATTGCAGCTTTACCGCCGCTCCCAACGGCGGTAAAGTCGGTTTTCCAGTTTTCCTCCGCTCTGAGAGGAGGAAAACTGGAAATTGCACTTACGCTGCGGGTACATGTGTCGGAAATCTTTCAATCCGATTTTTTAATCCTCTTTTCCCTTCTTTTGCTTGTTGTTGGGCCATGGGCCGGGGCGTAGTTCCACAAAATGAAGGATGGACATGTGTGAATAACAATTGGGTGAAATAATTTCAAATCACAACAAAACCACAATAAATCGAATGTCTCTCGTAATTGCCCTTCACTTTACTTAACAAGCGAAGTAAGCTAACCAGAACCGTTACCTTAAAAAACCAGAGATCCCGGTATCTACGATTGAGAATACAAGTGAGACCAGCAAAATCTTCATTTCAACATGACAACCAGAAAGAAAACATCCTATACTCGCAAGCATTCCCTAGTAGTCGATACATCGCTGCTTTTCTGTGCATGTGGACAACTATGGGGTGTTCTGCTGCGGTCCAAAGCTGTTATCGAGCTTGGCTTGACCAGTTCCATCAGTCCTAGGGCCTGTTGTTCAGGTCCTGAGAATTTCCAAATCTAAGCTTGTAAAAAAAAATAAAATAAATAGGGTTTAGATGTTGATTGCAAGATTACAAAATCAATTGTGTCATTGCCTCAGAGTAGAAATGTGATAACGCTCAATGCTTTTAAAATTTCTCCCATACAAGTGTTCTCTTGCGTGGCCCCTAAGTTTGCATGGAATGGAATTTCTAAGAACCTATTATCAAGTGAATCACACCGATGATCGTTAAAGAGTACGAGTGATGCAAGATTTAAGGATGGAGCTGTAGACAGGGGCAAATCGCTTTAATAGAGTGATATCTCGGATTTTATTGTTTCATTATGGGGATGTTATTTGATGACCATTTATACATTGCTACTTCTATTTCCGGGCCAGTATATATATTCAAAAGCCTAGAAATTCAATTGGGCATTTGTCAATTGCCGAAGTCGGCCTGTGAGATTTTTTCCTCTCCATTCACATCATATGGGAGTTCACTAGATGTGGGCTGCGGGAAAGAACGGAACTACTCATTCTTTCAATTTGTTTTATGTTAATTGGAAATTGAAAGGTCTTGCGGCTCAATTCGGACACACACGCAGCTTTACCGCCGCTTGCATCGGCGGTAAGCTGGCATTTTCCGGTTTTCCTCCACTCTGAGAGGAGGAAAACTGGAAATTGGAGCTTTACCGCCGCTCTCGTCGGCGGCAAAGTGGACCTTCCAGTTTTCCTCCGCTCTGAGAGGAGGAAAACTGGCAATTGCAGCTTTACCGCCGCTCCCAACGGCGGTAAAGTCGGTTTTCCAGTTTTCCTCCGCTCTGAGAGGAGGAAAACTGGAAATTGCACTTACGCTGCGGGTACATGTGTCGGAAATCTTTCAATCCGATTTTTTAATCCTCTTTTCCCTTCTTTTGCTTGTTGTTGGGCCATGGGCCGGGGCGTAGTTCCACAAAATGAAGGATGGACATGTGTGAATAACAATTGGGTGAAATAATTTCAAATCACAACAAAACCACAATAAATCGAATGTCTCTCGTAATTGCCCTTCACTTTACTTAACAAGCGAAGTAAGCTAACCAGAACCGTTACCTTAAAAAACCAGAGATCCCGGTATCTACGATTGAGAATACAAGTGAGACCAGCAAAATCTTCATTTCAACATGACAACCAGAAAGAAAACATCCTATACTCGCAAGCATTCCCTAGTAGTCGATACATCGCTGCTTTTCTGTGCATGTGGACAACTATGGGGTGTTCTGCTGCGGTCCAAAGCTGTTATCGAGCTTGGCTTGACCAGTTCCATCAGTCCTAGGGCCTGTTGTTCAGGTCCTGAGAATTTCCAAATCTAAGCTTGTAAAAAAAAATAAAATAAATAGGGTTTAGATGTTGATTGCAAGATTACAAAATCAATTGTGTCATTGCCTCAGAGTAGAAATGTGATAACGCTCAATGCTTTTAAAATTTCTCCCATACAAGTGTTCTCTTGCGTGGCCCCTAAGTTTGCATGGAATGGAATTTCTAAGAACCTATTATCAAGTGAATCACACCGATGATCGTTAAAGAGTACGAGTGATGCAAGATTTAAGGATGGAGCTGTAGACAGGGGCAAATCGCTTTAATAGAGTGATATCTCGGATTTTATTGTTTCATTATGGGGATGTTATTTGATGACCATTTATACATTGCTACTTCTATTTCCGGGCCAGTATATATATTCAAAAGCCTAGAAATTCAATTGGGCATTTGTCAATTGCCGAAGTCGGCCTGTGAGATTTTTTCCTCTCCATTCACATCATATGGGAGTTCACTAGATGTGGGCTGCGGGAAAGAACGGAACTACTCATTCTTTCAATTTGTTTTATGTTAATTGGAAATTGAAAGGTCTTGCGGCTCAATTCGGACACACACGCAGCTTTACCGCCGCTTGCATCGGCGGTAAGCTGGCATTTTCCGGTTTTCCTCCACTCTGAGAGGAGGAAAACTGGAAATTGGAGCTTTACCGCCGCTCTCGTCGGCGGCAAAGTGGACCTTCCAGTTTTCCTCCGCTCTGAGAGGAGGAAAACTGGCAATTGCAGCTTTACCGCCGCTCCCAACGGCGGTAAAGTCGGTTTTCCAGTTTTCCTCCGCTCTGAGAGGAGGAAAACTGGAAATTGCACTTACGCTGCGGGTACATGTGTCGGAAATCTTTCAATCCGATTTTTTAATCCTCTTTTCCCTTCTTTTGCTTGTTGTTGGGCCATGGGCCGGGGCGTAGTTCCACAAAATGAAGGATGGACATGTGTGAATAACAATTGGGTGAAATAATTTCAAATCACAACAAAACCACAATAAATCGAATGTCTCTCGTAATTGCCCTTCACTTTACTTAACAAGCGAAGTAAGCTAACCAGAACCGTTACCTTAAAAAACCAGAGATCCCGGTATCTACGATTGAGAATACAAGTGAGACCAGCAAAATCTTCATTTCAACATGACAACCAGAAAGAAAACATCCTATACTCGCAAGCATTCCCTAGTAGTCGATACATCGCTGCTTTTCTGTGCATGTGGACAACTATGGGGTGTTCTGCTGCGGTCCAAAGCTGTTATCGAGCTTGGCTTGACCAGTTCCATCAGTCCTAGGGCCTGTTGTTCAGGTCCTGAGAATTTCCAAATCTAAGCTTGTAAAAAAAAATAAAATAAATAGGGTTTAGATGTTGATTGCAAGATTACAAAATCAATTGTGTCATTGCCTCAGAGTAGAAATGTGATAACGCTCAATGCTTTTAAAATTTCTCCCATACAAGTGTTCTCTTGCGTGGCCCCTAAGTTTGCATGGAATGGAATTTCTAAGAACCTATTATCAAGTGAATCACACCGATGATCGTTAAAGAGTACGAGTGATGCAAGATTTAAGGATGGAGCTGTAGACAGGGGCAAATCGCTTTAATAGAGTGATATCTCGGATTTTATTGTTTCATTATGGGGATGTTATTTGATGACCATTTATACATTGCTACTTCTATTTCCGGGCCAGTATATATATTCAAAAGCCTAGAAATTCAATTGGGCATTTGTCAATTGCCGAAGTCGGCCTGTGAGATTTTTTCCTCTCCATTCACATCATATGGGAGTTCACTAGATGTGGGCTGCGGGAAAGAACGGAACTACTCATTCTTTCAATTTGTTTTATGTTAATTGGAAATTGAAAGGTCTTGCGGCTCAATTCTGACACACACGCAGCTTTACCGCCGCTTGCATCGGCGGTAAGCTGGCATTTTCCGGTTTTCCTCCACTCTGAGAGGAGGAAAACTGGAAATTGAAGCTTTACCGCCGCTCTCGTCGGCGGCAAAGTGGACCTTCCAGTTTTCCTCCGCTCTGAGAGGAGGAAAACTGGCAATTGCAGCTTTACCGCCGCTCCCAACGGCGGTAAAGTCGGTTTTCCAGTTTTCCTCCGCTCTGAGAGGAGGAAAACTGGAAATTGCACTTACGCTGCGGGTACATGTGTCGGAAATCTTTCAATCCGATTTTTTAATCCTCTTTTCCCTTCTTTTGCTTGTTGTTGGGCCATGGGCCGGGGCGTAGTTCCACAAAATGAAGGATGGACATGTGTGAATAACAATTGGGTGAAATAATTTCAAATCACAACAAAACCACAATAAATCGAATGTCTCTCGTAATTGCCCTTCACTTTACTTAACAAGCGAAGTAAGCTAACCAGAACCGTTACCTTAAAAAACCAGAGATCCCGGTATCTACGATTGAGAATACAAGTGAGACCAGCAAAATCTTCATTTCAACATGACAACCAGAAAGAAAACATCCTATACTCGCAAGCATTCCCTAGTAGTCGATACATCGCTGCTTTTCTGTGCATGTGGACAACTATGGGGTGTTCTGCTGCGGTCCAAAGCTGTTATCGAGCTTGGCTTGACCAGTTCCATCAGTCCTAGGGCCTGTTGTTCAGGTCCTGAGAATTTCCAAATCTAAGCTTGTAAAAAAAAATAAAATAAATAGGGTTTAGATGTTGATTGCAAGATTACAAAATCAATTGTGTCATTGCCTCATAGTAGAAATGTGATAACGCTCAATGCTTTTAAAATTTCTCCCATACAAGTGTTCTCTTGCGTGGCCCCTAAGTTTGCATGGAATGGAATTTCTAAGAACCTATTATCAAGTGAATCACACCGATGATCGTTAAAGAGTACGAGTGATGCAAGATTTAAGGATGGAGCTGTAGACAGGGGCAAATCGCTTTAATAGAGTGATATCTCGGATTTTATTGTTTCATTATGGGGATGTTATTTGATGACCATTTATACATTGCTACTTCTATTTCCGGGCCAGTATATATATTCAAAAGCCTAGAAATTCAATTGGGCATTTGTAAATTGCCGAAGTCGGCCTGTGAGATTTTTTCCTCTCCATTCACATCATATGGGAGTTCACTAGATGTGGGCTGCGGGAAAGAACGGAACTACTCATTCTTTCAATTTGTTTTATGTTAATTGGAAATTGAAAGGTCTTGCGGCTCAATTCTGACACACACGCAGCTTTACCGCCGCTTGCATCGGCGGTAAGCTGGCATTTTCCGGTTTTCCTCCACTCTGAGAGGAGGAAAACTGGAAATTGAAGCTTTACCGCCGCTCTCGTCGGCGGCAAAGTGGACCTTCCAGTTTTCCTCCGCTCTGAGAGGAGGAAAACTGGCAATTGCAGCTTTACCGCCGCTCTCGTCGGCGGCAAAGTGGACCTTCCAGTTTTCCTCCGCTCTGAGAGGAGGAAAACTGGCAATTGCAGCTTTACCGCCGCTCCCAACGGCGGTAAAGTCGGTTTTCCAGTTTTCCTCCGCTCTGAGAGGAGGAAAACTGGAAATTGCACTTACGCTGCGGGTACATGTGTCGGAAATCTTTCAATCCGATTTTTTAATCCTCTTTTCCCTTCTTTTGCTTGTTGTTGGGCCATGGGCCGGGGCGTAGTTCCACAAAATGAAGGATGGACATGTGTGAATAACAATTGGGTGAAATAATTTCAAATCACAACAAAACCACAATAAATCGAATGTCTCTCGTAATTGCCCTTCACTTTACTTAACAAGCGAAGTAAGCTAACCAGAACCGTTACCTTAAAAAACCAGAGATCCCGGTATCTACGATTGAGAATACAAGTGAGACCAGCAAAATCTTCATTTCAACATGACAACCAGAAAGAAAACATCCTATACTCGCAAGCATTCCCTAGTAGTCGATACATCGCTGCTTTTCTGTGCATGTGGACAACTATGGGGTGTTCTGCTGCGGTCCAAAGCTGTTATCGAGCTTGGCTTGACCAGTTCCATCAGTCCTAGGGCCTGTTGTTCAGGTCCTGAGAATTTCCAAATCTAAGCTTGTAAAAAAAAATAAAATAAATAGGGTTTAGATGTTGATTGCAAGATTACAAAATCAATTGTGTCATTGCCTCAGAGTAGAAATGTGATAACGCTCAATGCTTTTAAAATTTCTCCCATACAAGTGTTCTCTTGCGTGGCCCCTAAGTTTGCATGGAATGGAATTTCTAAGAACCTATTATCAAGTGAATCGCACCGATGATCGTTAAAGAGTACGAGTGATGCAAGATTTAAGGATGGAGCTGTAGACAGGGGCAAATCGCTTTAATAGAGTGATATCTCGGATTTTATTGTTTCATTATGGGGATGTTATTTGATGACCATTTATACATTGCTACTTCTATTTCCGGGCCAGTATATATATTCAAAAGCCTAGAAATTCAATTGGGCATTTGTCAATTGCCGAAGTCGGCCTGTGAGATTTTTTCCTCTCCATTCACATCATATGGGAGTTCACTAGATGTGGGCTGCGGGAAAGAACGGAACTACTCATTCTTTCAATTTGTTTTATGTTAATTGGAAATTGAAAGGTCTTGCGGCTCAATTCGGACACACACGCAGCTTTACCGCCGCTTGCATCGGCGGTAAGCTGGCATTTTCCGGTTTTCCTCCACTCTGAGAGGAGGAAAACTGGAAATTGAAGCTTTACCGCCGCTCTCGTCGGCGGCAAAGTGGACCTTCCAGTTTTCCTCCGCTCTGAGAGGAGGAAAACTGGCAATTGCAGCTTTACCGCCGCTCCCAACGGCGGTAAAGTCGGTTTTCCAGTTTTCCTCCGCTCTGAGAGGAGGAAAACTGGAAATTGCACTTACGCTGCGGGTACATGTGTCGGAAATCTTTCAATCCGATTTTTTAATCCTCTTTTCCCTTCTTTTGCTTGTTGTTGGGCCATGGGCCGGGGCGTAGTTCCACAAAATGAAGGATGGACATGTGTGAATAACAATTGGGTGAAATAATTTCAAATCACAACAAAACCACAATAAATCGAATGTCTCTCGTAATTGCCCTTCACTTTACTTAACAAGCGAAGTAAGCTAACCAGAACCGTTACCTTAAAAAACCAGAGATCCCGGTATCTACGATTGAGAATACAAGTGAGACCAGCAAAATCTTCATTTCAACATGACAACCAGAAAGAAAACATCCTATACTCGCAAGCATTCCCTAGTAGTCGATACATCGCTGCTTTTCTGTGCATGTGGACAACTATGGGGTGTTCTGCTGCGGTCCAAAGCTGTTATCGAGCTTGGCTTGACCAGTTCCATCAGTCCTAGGGCCTGTTGTTCAGGTCCTGAGAATTTCCAAATCTAAGCTTGTAAAAAAAAATAAAATAAATAGGGTTTAGATGTTGATTGCAAGATTACAAAATCAATTGTGTCATTGCCTCAGAGTAGAAATGTGATAACGCTCAATGCTTTTAAAATTTCTCCCATACAAGTGTTCTCTTGCGTGGCCCCTAAGTTTGCATGGAATGGAATTTCTAAGAACCTATTATCAAGTGAATCACACCGATGATCGTTAAAGAGTACGAGTGATGCAAGATTTAAGGATGGAGCTGTAGACAGGGGCAAATCGCTTTAATAGAGTGATATCTCGGATTTTATTGTTTCATTATGGGGATGTTATTTGATGACCATTTATACATTGCTACTTCTATTTCCGGGCCAGTATATATATTCAAAAGCCTAGAAATTCAATTGGGCATTTGTCAATTGCCGAAGTCGGCCTGTGAGATTTTTTCCTCTCCATTCACATCATATGGGAGTTCACTAGATGTGGGCTGCGGGAAAGAACGGAACTACTCATTCTTTCAATTTGTTTTATGTTAATTGGAAATTGAAAGGTCTTGCGGCTCAATTCGGACACACACGCAGCTTTACCGCCGCTTGCATCGGCGGTAAGCTGGCATTTTCCGGTTTTCCTCCACTCTGAGAGGAGGAAAACTGGAAATTGGAGCTTTACCGCCGCTCTCGTCGGCGGCAAAGTGGACCTTCCAGTTTTCCTCCGCTCTGAGAGGAGGAAAACTGGCAATTGCAGCTTTACCGCCGCTCCCAACGGCGGTAAAGTCGGTTTTCCAGTTTTCCTCCGCTCTGAGAGGAGGAAAACTGGAAATTGCACTTACGCTGCGGGTACATGTGTCGGAAATCTTTCAATCCGATTTTTTAATCCTCTTTTCCCTTCTTTTGCTTGTTGTTGGGCCATGGGCCGGGGCGTAGTTCCACAAAATGAAGGATGGACATGTGTGAATAACAATTGGGTGAAATAATTTCAAATCACAACAAAACCACAATAAATCGAATGTCTCTCGTAATTGCCCTTCACTTTACTTAACAAGCGAAGTAAGCTAACCAGAACCGTTACCTTAAAAAACCAGAGATCCCGGTATCTACGATTGAGAATACAAGTGAGACCAGCAAAATCTTCATTTCAACATGACAACCAGAAAGAAAACATCCTATACTCGCAAGCATTCCCTAGTAGTCGATACATCGCTGCTTTTCTGTGCATGTGGACAACTATGGGGTGTTCTGCTGCGGTCCAAAGCTGTTATCGAGCTTGGCTTGACCAGTTCCATCAGTCCTAGGGCCTGTTGTTCAGGTCCTGAGAATTTCCAAATCTAAGCTTGTAAAAAAAAATAAAATAAATAGGGTTTAGATGTTGATTGCAAGATTACAAAATCAATTGTGTCATTGCCTCAGAGTAGAAATGTGATAACGCTCAATGCTTTTAAAATTTCTCCCATACAAGTGTTCTCTTGCGTGGCCCCTAAGTTTGCATGGAATGGAATTTCTAAGAACCTATTATCAAGTGAATCACACCGATGATCGTTAAAGAGTACGAGTGATGCAAGATTTAAGGATGGAGCTGTAGACAGGGGCAAATCGCTTTAATAGAGTGATATCTCGGATTTTATTGTTTCATTATGGGGATGTTATTTGATGACCATTTATACATTGCTACTTCTATTTCCGGGCCAGTATATATATTCAAAAGCCTAGAAATTCAATTGGGCATTTGTCAATTGCCGAAGTCGGCCTGTGAGATTTTTTCCTCTCCATTCACATCATATGGGAGTTCACTAGATGTGGGCTGCGGGAAAGAACGGAACTACTCATTCTTTCAATTTGTTTTATGTTAATTGGAAATTGAAAGGTCTTGCGGCTCAATTCGGACACACACGCAGCTTTACCGCCGCTTGCATCGGCGGTAAGCTGGCATTTTCCGGTTTTCCTCCACTCTGAGAGGAGGAAAACTGGAAATTGGAGCTTTACCGCCGCTCTCGTCGGCGGCAAAGTGGACCTTCCAGTTTTCCTCCGCTCTGAGAGGAGGAAAACTGGCAATTGCAGCTTTACCGCCGCTCCCAACGGCGGTAAAGTCGGTTTTCCAGTTTTCCTCTGCTCTGAGAGGAGGAAAACTGGAAATTGCACTTACGCTGCGGGTACATGTGTCGGAAATCTTTCAATCCGATTTTTTAATCCTCTTTTCCCTTCTTTTGCTTGTTGTTGGGCCATGGGCCGGGGCGTAGTTCCACAAAATGAAGGATGGACATGTGTGAATAACAATTGGGTGAAATAATTTCAAATCACAACAAAACCACAATAAATCGAATGTCTCTCGTAATTGCCCTTCACTTTACTTAACAAGCGAAGTAAGCTAACCAGAACCGTTACCTTAAAAAACCAGAGATCCCGGTATCTACGATTGAGAATACAAGTGAGACCAGCAAAATCTTCATTTCAACATGACAACCAGAAAGAAAACATCCTATACTCGCAAGCATTCCCTAGTAGTCGATACATCGCTGCTTTTCTGTGCATGTGGACAACTATGGGGTGTTCTGCTGCGGTCCAAAGCTGTTATCGAGCTTGGCTTGACCAGTTCCATCAGTCCTAGGGCCTGTTGTTCAGGTCCTGAGAATTTCCAAATCTAAGCTTGTAAAAAAAAATAAAATAAATAGGGTTTAGATGTTGATTGCAAGATTACAAAATCAATTGTGTCATTGCCTCAGAGTAGAAATGTGATAACGCTCAATGCTTTTAAAATTTCTCCCATACAAGTGTTCTCTTGCGTGGCCCCTAAGTTTGCATGGAATGGAATTTCTAAGAACCTATTATCAAGTGAATCACACCGATGATCGTTAAAGAGTACGAGTGATGCAAGATTTAAGGATGGAGCTGTAGACAGGGGCAAATCGCTTTAATAGAGTGATATCTCGGATTTTATTGTTTCATTATGGGGATGTTATTTGATGACCATTTATACATTGCTACTTCTATTTCCGGGCCAGTATATATATTCAAAAGCCTAGAAATTCAATTGGGCATTTGTCAATTGCCGAAGTCGGCCTGTGAGATTTTTTCCTCTCCATTCACATCATATGGGAGTTCACTAGATGTGGGCTGCGGGAAAGAACGGAACTACTCATTCTTTCAATTTGTTTTATGTTAATTGGAAATTGAAAGGTCTTGCGGCTCAATTCGGACACACACGCAGCTTTACCGCCGCTTGCATCGGCGGTAAGCTGGCATTTTCCGGTTTTCCTCCACTCTGAGAGGAGGAAAACTGGAAATTGGAGCTTTACCGCCGCTCTCGTCGGCGGCAAAGTGGACCTTCCAGTTTTCCTCCGCTCTGAGAGGAGGAAAACTGGCAATTGCAGCTTTACCGCCGCTCCCAACGGCGGTAAAGTCGGTTTTCCAGTTTTCCTCCGCTCTGAGAGGAGGAAAACTGGAAATTGCACTTACGCTGCGGGTACATGTGTCGGAAATCTTTCAATCCGATTTTTTAATCCTCTTTTCCCTTCTTTTGCTTGTTGTTGGGCCATGGGCCGGGGCGTAGTTCCACAAAATGAAGGATGGACATGTGTGAATAACAATTGGGTGAAATAATTTCAAATCACAACAAAACCACAATAAATCGAATGTCTCTCGTAATTGCCCTTCACTTTACTTAACAAGCGAAGTAAGCTAACCAGAACCGTTACCTTAAAAAACCAGAGATCCCGGTATCTACGATTGAGAATACAAGTGAGACCAGCAAAATCTTCATTTCAACATGACAACCAGAAAGAAAACATCCTATACTCGCAAGCATTCCCTAGTAGTCGATACATCGCTGCTTTTCTGTGCATGTGGACAACTATGGGGTGTTCTGCTGCGGTCCAAAGCTGTTATCGAGCTTGGCTTGACCAGTTCCATCAGTCCTAGGGCCTGTTGTTCAGGTCCTGAGAATTTCCAAATCTAAGCTTGTAAAAAAAAATAAAATAAATAGGGTTTAGATGTTGATTGCAAGATTACAAAATCAATTGTGTCATTGCCTCAGAGTAGAAATGTGATAACGCTCAATGCTTTTAAAATTTCTCCCATACAAGTGTTCTCTTGCGTGGCCCCTAAGTTTGCATGGAATGGAATTTCTAAGAACCTATTATCAAGTGAATCACACCGATGATCGTTAAAGAGTACGAGTGATGCAAGATTTAAGGATGGAGCTGTAGACAGGGGCAAATCGCTTTAATAGAGTGATATCTCGGATTTTATTGTTTCATTATGGGGATGTTATTTGATGACCATTTATACATTGCTACTTCTATTTCCGGGCCAGTATATATATTCAAAAGCCTAGAAATTCAATTGGGCATTTGTCAATTGCCGAAGTCGGCCTGTGAGATTTTTTCCTCTCCATTCACATCATATGGGAGTTCACTAGATGTGGGCTGCGGGAAAGAACGGAACTACTCATTCTTTCAATTTGTTTTATGTTAATTGGAAATTGAAAGGTCTTGCGGCTCAATTCGGACACACACGCAGCTTTACCGCCGCTTGCATCGGCGGTAAGCTGGCATTTTCCGGTTTTCCTCCACTCTGAGAGGAGGAAAACTGGAAATTGGAGCTTTACCGCCGCTCTCGTCGGCGGCAAAGTGGACCTTCCAGTTTTCCTCCGCTCTGAGAGGAGGAAAACTGGCAATTGCAGCTTTACCGCCGCTCCCAACGGCGGTAAAGTCGGTTTTCCAGTTTTCCTCTGCTCTGAGAGGAGGAAAACTGGAAATTGCACTTACGCTGCGGGTACATGTGTCGGAAATCTTTCAATCCGATTTTTTAATCCTCTTTTCCCTTCTTTTGCTTGTTGTTGGGCCATGGGCCGGGGCGTAGTTCCACAAAATGAAGGATGGACATGTGTGAATAACAATTGGGTGAAATAATTTCAAATCACAACAAAACCACAATAAATCGAATGTCTCTCGTAATTGCCCTTCACTTTACTTAACAAGCGAAGTAAGCTAACCAGAACCGTTACCTTAAAAAACCAGAGATCCCGGTATCTACGATTGAGAATACAAGTGAGACCAGCAAAATCTTCATTTCAACATGACAACCAGAAAGAAAACATCCTATACTCGCAAGCATTCCCTAGTAGTCGATACATCGCTGCTTTTCTGTGCATGTGGACAACTATGGGGTGTTCTGCTGCGGTCCAAAGCTGTTATCGAGCTTGGCTTGACCAGTTCCATCAGTCCTAGGGCCTGTTGTTCAGGTCCTGAGAATTTCCAAATCTAAGCTTGTAAAAAAAAATAAAATAAATAGGGTTTAGATGTTGATTGCAAGATTACAAAATCAATTGTGTCATTGCCTCAGAGTAGAAATGTGATAACGCTCAATGCTTTTAAAATTTCTCCCATACAAGTGTTCTCTTGCGTGGCCCCTAAGTTTGCATGGAATGGAATTTCTAAGAACCTATTATCAAGTGAATCACACCGATGATCGTTAAAGAGTACGAGTGATGCAAGATTTAAGGATGGAGCTGTAGACAGGGGCAAATCGCTTTAATAGAGTGATATCTCGGATTTTATTGTTTCATTATGGGGATGTTATTTGATGACCATTTATACATTGCTACTTCTATTTCCGGGCCAGTATATATATTCAAAAGCCTAGAAATTCAATTGGGCATTTGTCAATTGCCGAAGTCGGCCTGTGAGATTTTTTCCTCTCCATTCACATCATATGGGAGTTCACTAGATGTGGGCTGCGGGAAAGAACGGAACTACTCATTCTTTCAATTTGTTTTATGTTAATTGGAAATTGAAAGGTCTTGCGGCTCAATTCGGACACACACGCAGCTTTACCGCCGCTTGCATCGGCGGTAAGCTGGCATTTTCCGGTTTTCCTCCACTCTGAGAGGAGGAAAACTGGAAATTGGAGCTTTACCGCCGCTCTCGTCGGCGGCAAAGTGGACCTTCCAGTTTTCCTCCGCTCTGAGAGGAGGAAAACTGGCAATTGCAGCTTTACCGCCGCTCCCAACGGCGGTAAAGTCGGTTTTCCAGTTTTCCTCCGCTCTGAGAGGAGGAAAACTGGAAATTGCACTTACGCTGCGGGTACATGTGTCGGAAATCTTTCAATCCGATTTTTTAATCCTCTTTTCCCTTCTTTTGCTTGTTGTTGGGCCATGGGCCGGGGCGTAGTTCCACAAAATGAAGGATGGACATGTGTGAATAACAATTGGGTGAAATAATTTCAAATCACAACAAAACCACAATAAATCGAATGTCTCTCGTAATTGCCCTTCACTTTACTTAACAAGCGAAGTAAGCTAACCAGAACCGTTACCTTAAAAAACCAGAGATCCCGGTATCTACGATTGAGAATACAAGTGAGACCAGCAAAATCTTCATTTCAACATGACAACCAGAAAGAAAACATCCTATACTCGCAAGCATTCCCTAGTAGTCGATACATCGCTGCTTTTCTGTGCATGTGGACAACTATGGGGTGTTCTGCTGCGGTCCAAAGCTGTTATCGAGCTTGGCTTGACCAGTTCCATCAGTCCTAGGGCCTGTTGTTCAGGTCCTGAGAATTTCCAAATCTAAGCTTGTAAAAAAAAATAAAATAAATAGGGTTTAGATGTTGATTGCAAGATTACAAAATCAATTGTGTCATTGCCTCAGAGTAGAAATGTGATAACGCTCAATGCTTTTAAAATTTCTCCCATACAAGTGTTCTCTTGCGTGGCCCCTAAGTTTGCATGGAATGGAATTTCTAAGAACCTATTATCAAGTGAATCACACCGATGATCGTTAAAGAGTACGAGTGATGCAAGATTTAAGGATGGAGCTGTAGACAGGGGCAAATCGCTTTAATAGAGTGATATCTCGGATTTTATTGTTTCATTATGGGGATGTTATTTGATGACCATTTATACATTGCTACTTCTATTTCCGGGCCAGTATATATATTCAAAAGCCTAGAAATTCAATTGGGCATTTGTCAATTGCCGAAGTCGGCCTGTGAGATTTTTTCCTCTCCATTCACATCATATGGGAGTTCACTAGATGTGGGCTGCGGGAAAGAACGGAACTACTCATTCTTTCAATTTGTTTTATGTTAATTGGAAATTGAAAGGTCTTGCGGCTCAATTCGGACACACACGCAGCTTTACCGCCGCTTGCATCGGCGGTAAGCTGGCATTTTCCGGTTTTCCTCCACTCTGAGAGGAGGAAAACTGGAAATTGGAGCTTTACCGCCGCTCTCGTCGGCGGCAAAGTGGACCTTCCAGTTTTCCTCCGCTCTGAGAGGAGGAAAACTGGCAATTGCAGCTTTACCGCCGCTCCCAACGGCGGTAAAGTCGGTTTTCCAGTTTTCCTCCGCTCTGAGAGGAGGAAAACTGGAAATTGCACTTACGCTGCGGGTACATGTGTCGGAAATCTTTCAATCCGATTTTTTAATCCTCTTTTCCCTTCTTTTGCTTGTTGTTGGGCCATGGGCCGGGGCGTAGTTCCACAAAATGAAGGATGGACATGTGTGAATAACAATTGGGTGAAATAATTTCAAATCACAACAAAACCACAATAAATCGAATGTCTCTCGTAATTGCCCTTCACTTTACTTAACAAGCGAAGTAAGCTAACCAGAACCGTTACCTTAAAAAACCAGAGATCCCGGTATCTACGATTGAGAATACAAGTGAGACCAGCAAAATCTTCATTTCAACATGACAACCAGAAAGAAAACATCCTATACTCGCAAGCATTCCCTAGTAGTCGATACATCGCTGCTTTTCTGTGCATGTGGACAACTATGGGGTGTTCTGCTGCGGTCCAAAGCTGTTATCGAGCTTGGCTTGACCAGTTCCATCAGTCCTAGGGCCTGTTGTTCAGGTCCTGAGAATTTCCAAATCTAAGCTTGTAAAAAAAAATAAAATAAATAGGGTTTAGATGTTGATTGCAAGATTACAAAATCAATTGTGTCATTGCCTCAGAGTAGAAATGTGATAACGCTCAATGCTTTTAAAATTTCTCCCATACAAGTGTTCTCTTGCGTGGCCCCTAAGTTTGCATGGAATGGAATTTCTAAGAACCTATTATCAAGTGAATCACACCGATGATCGTTAAAGAGTACGAGTGATGCAAGATTTAAGGATGGAGCTGTAGACAGGGGCAAATCGCTTTAATAGAGTGATATCTCGGATTTTATTGTTTCATTATGGGGATGTTATTTGATGACCATTTATACATTGCTACTTCTATTTCCGGGCCAGTATATATATTCAAAAGCCTAGAAATTCAATTGGGCATTTGTCAATTGCCGAAGTCGGCCTGTGAGATTTTTTCCTCTCCATTCACATCATATGGGAGTTCACTAGATGTGGGCTGCGGGAAAGAACGGAACTACTCATTCTTTCAATTTGTTTTATGTTAATTGGAAATTGAAAGGTCTTGCGGCTCAATTCGGACACACACGCAGCTTTACCGCCGCTTGCATCGGCGGTAAGCTGGCATTTTCCGGTTTTCCTCCACTCTGAGAGGAGGAAAACTGGAAATTGGAGCTTTACCGCCGCTCTCGTCGGCGGCAAAGTGGACCTTCCAGTTTTCCTCCGCTCTGAGAGGAGGAAAACTGGCAATTGCAGCTTTACCGCCGCTCCCAACGGCGGTAAAGTCGGTTTTCCTGTTTTCCTCCGCTCTGAGAGGAGGAAAACTGGAAATTGCACTTACGCTGCGGGTACATGTGTCGGAAATCTTTCAATCCGATTTTTTAATCCTCTTTTCCCTTCTTTTGCTTGTTGTTGGGCCATGGGCCGGGGCGTAGTTCCACAAAATGAAGGATGGACATGTGTGAATAACAATTGGGTGAAATAATTTCAAATCACAACAAAACCACAATAAATCGAATGTCTCTCGTAATTGCCCTTCACTTTACTTAACAAGCGAAGTAAGCTAACCAGAACCGTTACCTTAAAAAACCAGAGATCCCGGTATCTACGATTGAGAATACAAGTGAGACCAGCAAAATCTTCATTTCAACATGACAACCAGAAAGAAAACATCCTATACTCGCAAGCATTCCTTAGTAGTCGATACATCGCTGCTTTTCTGTGCATGTGGACAACTATGGGGTGTTCTGCTGCGGTCCAAAGCTGTTATCGAGCTTGGCTTGACCAGTTCCATCAGTCCTAGGGCCTGTTGTTCAGGTCCTGAGAATTTCCAAATCTAAGCTTGTAAAAAAAAATAAAATAAATAGGGTTTAGATGTTGATTGCAAGATTACAAAATCAATTGTGTCATTGCCTCAGAGTAGAAATGTGATAACGCTCAATGCTTTTAAAATTTCTCCCATACAAGTGTTCTCTTGCGTGGCCCCTAAGTTTGCATGGAATGGAATTTCTAAGAACCTATTATCAAGTGAATCACACCGATGATCGTTAAAGAGTACGAGTGATGCAAGATTTAAGGATGGAGCTGTAGACAGGGGCAAATCGCTTTAATAGAGTGATATCTCGGATTTTATTGTTTCATTATGGGGATGTTATTTGATGACCATTTATACATTGCTACTTCTATTTCCGGGCCAGTATATATATTCAAAAGCCTAGAAATTCAATTGGGCATTTGTCAATTGCCGAAGTCGGCCTGTGAGATTTTTTCCTCTCCATTCACATCATATGGGAGTTCACTAGATGTGGGCTGCGGGAAAGAACGGAACTACTCATTCTTTCAATTTGTTTTATGTTAATTGGAAATTGAAAGGTCTTGCGGCTCAATTCGGACACACACGCAGCTTTACCGCCGCTTGCATCGGCGGTAAGCTGGCATTTTCCGGTTTTCCTCCACTCTGAGAGGAGGAAAACTGGAAATTGGAGCTTTACCGCCGCTCTCGTCGGCGGCAAAGTGGACCTTCCAGTTTTCCTCCGCTCTGAGAGGAGGAAAACTGGCAATTGCAGCTTTACCGCCGCTCCCAACGGCGGTAAAGTCGGTTTTCCAGTTTTCCTCCGCTCTGAGAGGAGGAAAACTGGAAATTGCACTTACGCTGCGGGTACATGTGTCGGAAATCTTTCAATCCGATTTTTTAATCCTCTTTTCCCTTCTTTTGCTTGTTGTTGGGCCATGGGCCGGGGCGTAGTTCCACAAAATGAAGGATGGACATGTGTGAATAACAATTGGGTGAAATAATTTCAAATCACAACAAAACCACAATAAATCGAATGTCTCTCGTAATTGCCCTTCACTTTACTTAACAAGCGAAGTAAGCTAACCAGAACCGTTACCTTAAAAAACCAGAGATCCCGGTATCTACGATTGAGAATACAAGTGAGACCAGCAAAATCTTCATTTCAACATGACAACCAGAAAGAAAACATCCTATACTCGCAAGCATTCCCTAGTAGTCGATACATCGCTGCTTTTCTGTGCATGTGGACAACTATGGGGTGTTCTGCTGCGGTCCAAAGCTGTTATCGAGCTTGGCTTGACCAGTTCCATCAGTCCTAGGGCCTGTTGTTCAGGTCCTGAGAATTTCCAAATCTAAGCTTGTAAAAAAAAATAAAATAAATAGGGTTTAGATGTTGATTGCAAGATTACAAAATCAATTGTGTCATTGCCTCAGAGTAGAAATGTGATAACGCTCAATGCTTTTAAAATTTCTCCCATACAAGTGTTCTCTTGCGTGGCCCCTAAGTTTGCATGGAATGGAATTTCTAAGAACCTATTATCAAGTGAATCACACCGATGATCGTTAAAGAGTACGAGTGATGCAAGATTTAAGGATGGAGCTGTAGACAGGGGCAAATCGCTTTAATAGAGTGATATCTCGGATTTTATTGTTTCATTATGGGGATGTTATTTGATGACCATTTATACATTGCTACTTCTATTTCCGGGCCAGTATATATATTCAAAAGCCTAGAAATTCAATTGGGCATTTGTCAATTGCCGAAGTCGGCCTGTGAGATTTTTTCCTCTCCATTCACATCATATGGGAGTTCACTAGATGTGGGCTGCGGGAAAGAACGGAACTACTCATTCTTTCAATTTGTTTTATGTTAATTGGAAATTGAAAGGTCTTGCGGCTCAATTCGGACACACACGCAGCTTTACCGCCGCTTGCATCGGCGGTAAGCTGGCATTTTCCGGTTTTCCTCCACTCTGAGAGGAGGAAAACTGGAAATTGGAGCTTTACCGCCGCTCTCGTCGGCGGCAAAGTGGACCTTCCAGTTTTCCTCCGCTCTGAGAGGAGGAAAACTGGCAATTGCAGCTTTACCGCCGCTCCCAACGGCGGTAAAGTCGGTTTTCCTGTTTTCCTCCGCTCTGAGAGGAGGAAAACTGGAAATTGCACTTACGCTGCGGGTACATGTGTCGGAAATCTTTCAATCCGATTTTTTAATCCTCTTTTCCCTTCTTTTGCTTGTTGTTGGGCCATGGGCCGGGGCGTAGTTCCACAAAATGAAGGATGGACATGTGTGAATAACAATTGGGTGAAATAATTTCAAATCACAACAAAACCACAATAAATCGAATGTCTCTCGTAATTGCCCTTCACTTTACTTAACAAGCGAAGTAAGCTAACCAGAACCGTTACCTTAAAAAACCAGAGATCCCGGTATCTACGATTGAGAATACAAGTGAGACCAGCAAAATCTTCATTTCAACATGACAACCAGAAAGAAAACATCCTATACTCGCAAGCATTCCCTAGTAGTCGATACATCGCTGCTTTTCTGTGCATGTGGACAACTATGGGGTGTTCTGCTGCGGTCCAAAGCTGTTATCGAGCTTGGCTTGACCAGTTCCATCAGTCCTAGGGCCTGTTGTTCAGGTCCTGAGAATTTCCAAATCTAAGCTTGTAAAAAAAAATAAAATAAATAGGGTTTAGATGTTGATTGCAAGATTACAAAATCAATTGTGTCATTGCCTCAGAGTAGAAATGTGATAACGCTCAATGCTTTTAAAATTTCTCCCATACAAGTGTTCTCTTGCGTGGCCCCTAAGTTTGCATGGAATGGAATTTCTAAGAACCTATTATCAAGTGAATCACACCGATGATCGTTAAAGAGTACGAGTGATGCAAGATTTAAGGATGGAGCTGTAGACAGGGGCAAATCGCTTTAATAGAGTGATATCTCGGATTTTATTGTTTCATTATGGGGATGTTATTTGATGACCATTTATACATTGCTACTTCTATTTCCGGGCCAGTATATATATTCAAAAGCCTAGAAATTCAATTGGGCATTTGTCAATTGCCGAAGTCGGCCTGTGAGATTTTTTCCTCTCCATTCACATCATATGGGAGTTCACTAGATGTGGGCTGCGGGAAAGAACGGAACTACTCATTCTTTCAATTTGTTTTATGATAATTGGAAATTGAAAGGTCTTGCGGCTCAATTCGGACACACACGCAGCTTTACCGCCGCTTGCATCGGCGGTAAACTGGCATTTTCCGGTTTTCCTCCACTCTGAGAGGAGGAAAACTGGAAATTGGAGCTTTACCGCCGCTCTCGTCGGCGGCAAAGTGGACCTTCCAGTTTTCCTCCGCTCTGAGAGGAGGAAAACTGGCAATTGCAGCTTTACCGCCGCTCCCAACGGCGGTAAAGTCGGTTTTCCAGTTTTCCTCCGCTCTGAGAGGAGGAAAACTGGAAATTGCACTTACGCTGCGGGTACATGTGTCGGAAATCTTTCAATCCGATTTTTTAATCCTCTTTTCCCTTCTTTTGCTTGTTGTTGGGCCATGGGCCGGGGCGTAGTTCCACAAAATGAAGGATGGACATGTGTGAATAACAATTGGGTGAAATAATTTCAAATCACAACAAAACCACAATAAATCGAATGTCTCTCGTAATTGCCCTTCACTTTACTTAACAAGCGAAGTAAGCTAACCAGAACCGTTACCTTAAAAAACCAGAGATCCCGGTATCTACGATTGAGAATACAAGTGAGACCAGCAAAATCTTCATTTCAACATGACAACCAGAAAGAAAACATCCTATACTCGCAAGCATTCCCTAGTAGTCGATACATCGCTGCTTTTCTGTGCATGTGGACAACTATGGGGTGTTCTGCTGCGGTCCAAAGCTGTTATCGAGCTTGGCTTGACCAGTTCCATCAGTCCTAGGGCCTGTTGTTCAGGTCCTGAGAATTTCCAAATCTAAGCTTGTAAAAAAAAATAAAATAAATAGGGTTTAGATGTTGATTGCAAGATTACAAAATCAATTGTGTCATTGCCTCAGAGTAGAAATGTGATAACGCTCAATGCTTTTAAAATTTCTCCCATACAAGTGTTCTCTTGCGTGGCCCCTAAGTTTGCATGGAATGGAATTTCTAAGAACCTATTATCAAGTGAATCACACCGATGATCGTTAAAGAGTACGAGTGATGCAAGATTTAAGGATGGAGCTGTAGACAGGGGCAAATCGCTTTAATAGAGTGATATCTCGGATTTTATTGTTTCATTATGGGGATGTTATTTGATGACCATTTATACATTGCTACTTCTATTTCCGGGCCAGTATATATATTCAAAAGCCTAGAAATTCAATTGGGCATTTGTCAATTGCCGAAGTCGGCCTGTGAGATTTTTTCCTCTCCATTCACATCATATGGGAGTTCACTAGATGTGGGCTGCGGGAAAGAACGGAACTACTCATTCTTTCAATTTGTTTTATGTTAATTGGAAATTGAAAGGTCTTGCGGCTCAATTCGGACACACACGCAGCTTTACCGCCGCTTGCATCGGCGGTAAACTGGCATTTTCCGGTTTTCCTCCACTCTGAGAGGAGGAAAACTGGAAATTGAAGCTTTACCGCCGCTCTCGTCGGCGGCAAAGTGGACCTTCCAGTTTTCCTCCGCTCTGAGAGGAGGAAAACTGGCAATTGCAGCTTTACCGCCGCTCCCAACGGCGGTAAAGTCGGTTTTCCAGTTTTCCTCCGCTCTGAGAGGAGGAAAACTGGAAATTGCACTTACGCTGCGGGTACATGTGTCGGAAATCTTTCAATCCGATTTTTTAATCCTCTTTTCCCTTCTTTTGCTTGTTGTTGGGCCATGGGCCGGGGCGTAGTTCCACAAAATGAAGGATGGACATGTGTGAATAACAATTGGGTGAAATAATTTCAAATCACAACAAAACCACAATAAATCGAATGTCTCTCGTAATTGCCCTTCACTTTACTTAACAAGCGAAGTAAGCTAACCAGAACCGTTACCTTAAAAAACCAGAGATCCCGGTATCTACGATTGAGAATACAAGTGAGACCAGCAAAATCTTCATTTCAACATGACAACCAGAAAGAAAACATCCTATACTCGCAAGCATTCCCTAGTAGTCGATACATCGCTGCTTTTCTGTGCATGTGGACAACTATGGGGTGTTCTGCTGCGGTCCAAAGCTGTTATCGAGCTTGGCTTGACCAGTTCCATCAGTCCTAGGGCCTGTTGTTCAGGTCCTGAGAATTTCCAAATCTAAGCTTGTAAAAAAAAATAAAATAAATAGGGTTTAGATGTTGATTGCAAGATTACAAAATCAATTGTGTCATTGCCTCATAGTAGAAATGTGATAACGCTCAATGCTTTTAAAATTTCTCCCATACAAGTGTTCTCTTGCGTGGCCCCTAAGTTTGCATGGAATGGAATTTCTAAGAACCTATTATCAAGTGAATCACACCGATGATCGTTAAAGAGTACGAGTGATGCAAGATTTAAGGATGGAGCTGTAGACAGGGGCAAATCGCTTTAATAGAGTGATATCTCGGATTTTATTGTTTCATTATGGGGATGTTATTTGATGACCATTTATATATTTCTACTTCTATTTCCGGGCCAGTATATATATTCAAAAGCCTAGAAATTCAATTGGGCATTTGTCAATTGCCGAAGTCGGCCTGTGAGATTTTTTCCTCTCCATTCACATCATATGGGAGTTCACTAGATGTGGGCTGCGGGAAAGAACGGAACTACTCATTCTTTCAATTTGTTTTATGTTAATTGGAAATTGAAAGGTCTTGCGGCTCAATTCGGACACACACGCAGCTTTACCGCCGCTTGCATCGGCGGTAAACTGGCATTTTCCGGTTTTCCTCCACTCTGAGAGGAGGAAAACTGGAAATTGAAGCTTTACCGCCGCTCTCGTCGGCGGCAAAGTGGACCTTCCAGTTTTCCTCCGCTCTGAGAGGAGGAAAACTGGCAATTGCACTTTACCGCCGCTCCCAACGGCGGTAAAGTCGGTTTTCCAGTTTTCCTCCGCTCTGAGAGGAGGAAAACTGGAAATTGCACTTACGCTGCGGGTACATGTGTC
The DNA here is from genome assembly GCA_029852735.1 of Persea americana. Lineage (NCBI taxonomy): Eukaryota > Viridiplantae > Streptophyta > Magnoliopsida > Laurales > Lauraceae > Persea > Persea americana. The sequence goes on from CM056812.1 coordinate 8,847,900, forward strand.
GGAAATCTTTCAATCCGATTTTTTAATCCTCTTTTCCCTTCTTTTGCTTGTTGTTGGGCCATGGGCCGGGGCGTAGTTCCACAAAATGAAGGATGGACATGTGTGAATAACAATTGGGTGAAATAATTTCAAATCACAACAAAACCACAATAAATCGAATGTCTCTCGTAATTGCCCTTCACTTTACTTAACAAGCGAAGTAAGCTAACCAGAACCGTTACCTTAAAAAACCAGAGATCCCGGTATCTACGATTGAGAATACAAGTGAGACCAGCAAAATCTTCATTTCAACATGACAACCAGAAAGAAAACATCCTATACTCGCAAGCATTCCCTAGTAGTCGATACATCGCTGCTTTTCTGTGCATGTGGACAACTATGGGGTGTTCTGCTGCGGTCCAAAGCTGTTATCGAGCTTGGCTTGACCAGTTCCATCAGTCCTAGGGCCTGTTGTTCAGGTCCTGAGAATTTCCAAATCTAAGCTTGTAAAAAAAAATAAAATAAATAGGGTTTAGATGTTGATTGCAAGATTACAAAATCAATTGTGTCATTGCCTCAGAGTAGAAATGTGATAACGCTCAATGCTTTTAAAATTTCTCCCATACAAGTGTTCTCTTGCGTGGCCCCTAAGTTTGCATGGAATGGAATTTCTAAGAACCTATTATCAAGTGAATCACACCGATGATCGTTAAAGAGTACGAGTGATGCAAGATTTAAGGATGGAGCTGTAGACAGGGGCAAATCGCTTTAATAGAGTGATATCTCGGATTTTATTGTTTCATTATGGGGATGTTATTTGATGACCATTTATATATTTCTACTTCTATTTCCGGGCCAGTATATATATTCAAAAGCCTAGAAATTCAATTGGGCATTTGTCAATTGCCGAAGTCGGCCTGTGAGATTTTTTCCTCTCCATTCACATCATATGGGAGTTCACTAGATGTGGGCTGCGGGAAAGAACGGAACTACTCATTCTTTCAATTTGTTTTATGTTAATTGGAAATTGAAAGGTCTTGCGGCTCTATTCGGACACACACGCAGCTTTACCGCCGCTTGCATCGGCGGTAAACTGGCATTTTCCGGTTCTCCTCCACTCTGAGAGGAGGAAAACTGGAAATTGAAGCTTTACCGCCGCTCTCGTCGGCGGCAAAGTGGACCTTCCAGTTTTCCTCCGCTCTGAGAGGAGGAAAACTGGCAATTGCAGCTTTACCGCCGCTCCCAACGGCGGTAAAGTCGGTTTTCCAGTTTTCCTCCGCTCTGAGAGGAGGAAAACTGGAAATTGCACTTACGCTGCGGGTACATGTGTCGGAAACCTTTCAATCCGATTTTTTAATCCTCTTTTCCCTTCTTTTGCTTGTTGTTGGGCCATTGGCCGGGGCGTAGTTCCACAAAATGAAGGATGGACATGTGTGAATAACAATTGGGTGAAATAATTTCAAATCACAACAAAACCACAATAAATCGAATGTCTCTCGTAATTGCCCTTCACTTTACTTAACAAGCGAAGTAAGCTAACCAGAACCGTTACCTTAAAAAACCAGAGATCCCGGTATCTACGATTGAGAATACAAGTGAGACCAGCAAAATCTTCATTTCAACATGACAACCAGAAAGAAAACATCCTATACTCGCAAGCATTCCCTAGTAGTCGATACATCGCTGCTTTTCTGTGCATGTGGACAACTATGGGGTGTTCTGCTGCGGTCCAAAGCTGTTATCGAGCTTGGCTTGACCAGTTCCATCAGTCCTAGGGCCTGTTGTTCAGGTCCTGAGAATTTCCAAATCTAAGCTTGTAAAAAAAAATAAAATAAATAGGGTTTAGATGTTGATTGCAAGATTACAAAATCAATTGTGTCATTGCCTCAGAGTAGAAATGTGATAACGCTCAATGCTTTTAAAATTTCTCCCATACAAGTGTTCTCTTGCGTGGCCCCTAAGTTTGCATGGAATGGAATTTTTAAGAACCTATTATCAAGTGAATCACACCGATGATCGTTAAAGAGTACGAGTGATGCAAGATTTAAGGATGGAGCTGTAGACAGGGGCAAATCGCTTTAATAGAGTGATATCTCGGATTTTATTGTTTCCTTATGGGGATGTTATTTGATGACCATTTATATATTTCTATTTCTATTTCCGGGCCAGTATATATATTCAAAAGCCTAGAAATTCAATTGGGCATTTGTCAATTGCCGAAGTCGGCCTGTGAGATTTTTTCCTCTCCATTCACATCATATGCGAGTTCACTAGATGTGGGCTGCGGGAAAGAACGGAACTACTCATTCTTTCAATTTGTTTTATGTTAATTGGAAATTGAAAGGTCTTGCGGCTCTATTCGGACACACACGCAGCTTTACCGCCGCTTGCATCGGCGGTAAACTTGCATTTTCCGGTTTTCCTCCACTCTGAGAGGAGGAAAACTGGAAATTGAAGCTTTACCGCCGCTCTCGTCGGCGGCAAAGTGGACCTTCCAGTTTTCCTCCGCTCTGAGAGGAGGAAAACTGGCAATTGCAGCTTTACCGCCGCTCCCAACGGCGGTAAAGTCGGTTTTCCAGTTTTCCTCCGCTCTGAGAGGAGGAAAACTGGAAATTGCACTTATGCTGCGGGTACATGTGTCGGAAATCTTTCAATCCGATTTTTTAATCCTCTTTTCCCTTCTTTTGCTTGTTGTTGGGCCATGGGCCGGGGCGTAGTTCCACAAAATGAAGGATGGACATGTGTGAATAACAATTGGGTGAAATAATTTCAAATCACAACAAAACCACAATAAATCGAATGTCTCTCGTAATTGCCCTTCACTTTACTTAACAAGCGAAGTAAGCTAACCAGAACCGTTACCTTAAAAAACCAGAGATCCCGGTATCTACGATTGAGAGTACAAGTGAGACCAGCAAAATCTTCATTTCAACATGACAACCAGAAAGAAAACATCCTATACTCGCAAGCATTCCCTAGTAGTCGATACATCGCTGCTTTTCTGTGCATGTGGACAACTATGGGGTGTTCTGATGCGGTCCAAAGCTGTTATCGAGCTTGGCTTGACCAGTTCCATCAGTCCTAGGGCCTGTTGTTCAGGTCCTGAGAATTTCCAAATCTAAGCTTGTAAAAAAAAATAAAATAAATAGGGTTTAGATGTTGATTGCAAGATTACAAAATCAATTGTGTCATTGCCTCAGAGTAGAAATGTGATAACGCTCAATGCTTTTAAAATTTCTCCCATACAAGTGTTCTCTTGCGTGGCCCCTAAGTTTGCATGGAATGGAATTTTTAAGAACCTATTATCAAGTGAATCACACCGATGATCGTTAAAGAGTACGAGTGATGCAAGATTTAAGGATGGAGCTGTAGACAGGGGCAAATCGCTTTAATAGAGTGATATCTCGGATTTTATTGTTTCATTATGGGGATGTTATTTGATGACCATTTGTATATTTCTACTTCTATTTCCGGGCCAGTATATATATTCAAAAGCCTAGAAATTCAATTGGGCATTTGTCAATTGCCGAAGTCGGCCTGTGAGATTTTTTCCTCTCCATTCACATCATATGGGAGTTCACTAGATGTGGGCTGCGGGAAAGAACGGAACTACTCATTCTTTCAATTTGTTTTATGTTAATTGGAAATTGAAAGGTCTTGCGGCTCTATTCGGACACACACGCAGCTTTACCGCCGCTTGCATCGGCGGTAAACTGGCATTTTCAGGTTTTCCTCCACTCTGAGAGGAGGAAAACTGGAAATTGAAGCTTTACCGCCGCTCTCGTCGGCGGTAAAGTGGACCTTCTAGTTTTCCTCCGCTCTGAGAGGAGGAAAACTGGCAATTGCAGCTTTACCGCCGCTCCCAACGGCGGTAAAGTCGGTTTTCCAGTTTTCCTCCGCTCTGAGAGGAGGAAAACTGGAAATTGCACTTACGCTGCGGGTACATGTGTCGGAAATCTTTCAATCCGATTTTTTAATCCTCTTTTCCCATCTTTTGCTTGTTGTTGGGCCATGGGCCGGGGCGTAGTTCCACAAAATGAAGGATGGACATGTGTGAATAACAATTGGGTGAAATAATTTCAAATCACAACAAAACCACAATAAATCGAATGTCTCTCGTAATTGCCCTTCACTTTACTTAACAAGCGAAGTAAGCTAACCAGAACCGTTACCTTAAAAAACCAGAGATCCCGGTATCTACGATTGAGAGTACAAGTGAGACCAGCAAAATCTTCATTTCAACATGACAACCAGAAAGAAAACATCCTATACTCGCAAGCATTCCCTAGTAGTCGATACATCGCTGCTTTTCTGTGCATGTGGACAACTATGGGGTGTTCTGCTGCGGTCCAAAGCTGTTATCGAGCTTGGCTTGACCAGTTCCATCAGTCCTAGGGCCTGTTGTTCAGGTCCTGAGAATTTCCAAATCTAAGCTTGTAAAAAAAATTAATAATAAATAGGGTTTAGATGTTGATTGCAAGATTACAAAATCAATTGTGTCATTGCCTCAGAGTAGAAATGTGATAACGCTCAATGCTTTTAAAATTTCTCCCATACAAGTGTTCTCTTGCGTGGCCCCTAAGTTTGCATGGAATGGAATTTTTAAGAACCTATTATCAAGTGAATCACACCGATGATCGTTAAAGAGTACGAGTGATGCAAGATTTAAGGATGGAGCTGTAGACAGGGGCAAATCGCTTTAATAGAGTGATATCTCGGATTTTATTGTTTCATTATGGGGATGTTATTTGATGACCATTTATATATTTCTACTTCTATTTCCGGGCCAGTATATATATTCAAAAGCCTAGAAATTCAATTGGGCATTTGTCAATTGCCGAAGTCGGCCTGTGAGATTTTTTCCTCTCCATTCACATCATATGGGAGTTCACTAGATGTGGGCTGCGGGAAAGAACGGAACTACTCATTCTTTCAATTTGTTTTATGTTAATTGGAAATTGAAAGGTCTTGCGGCTCTATTCGGACACAAACGCAGCTTTACCGCCGCTTGCATCGGCGGTAAACTGGCATTTTCCGGTTTTCCTCCACTCTGAGAGGAGGAAAACTGGAAATTGAAGCTTTACCGCCGCTCTCGCCGGCGGTAAAGTGGACCTTCCAGTTTTCCTCCGCTCTGAGAGGAGGAAAGCTGGCAATTGCAGCTTTACCGCCGCTCTCGTCGGCGGCAAAGTGGACCTTCCAGTTTTCCTCCGCTCTGAGAGGAGGAAAACTGGCAATTGCAGCTTTACCGCCGCTCCCAACGGCGGTAAAGTCGGTTTTCCAGTTTTCCTCCGCTCTGAGAGGAGGAAAACTGGAAATTGCACTTACGCTGCGGGTACATGTGTCGGAAATCTTTTAATCCGATTTTTTAATCCTCTTTTCCCTTCTTTTGCTTGTTGTTGGGCCATGGGCCGGGGCGTAGTTCCACAAAATGAAGGATGGACATGTGTGAATAACAATTGGGTGAAATAATTTCAAATCACAACAAAACCACAATAAATCGAATGTCTCTCGTAATTGCCCTTCACTTTACTTAACAAGCGAAGTAAGCTAACCAGAACCGTTACCTTAAAAAACCAGAGATCCCGGTATCTACGATTGAGAATACAAGTGAGACCAGCAAAATCTTCATTTCAACATGACAACCAGAAAGAAAACATCCTATACTCGCAAGCATTCCCTAGTAGTCGATACATCGCTGCTTTTCTGTGCATGTGGACAACTATGGGGTGTTCTGCTGCGGTCCAAAGCTGTTATCGAGCTTGGCTTGACCAGTTCCATCAGTCCTAGGGCCTGTTGTTCAGGTCCTGAGAATTTCCAAATCTAAGCTTGTAAAAAAAAAAAAAAAAAAATAGGGTTTAGATGTTGATTGCAAGATTACAAAATCAATTGTGTCATTGCCTCAGAGTAGAAATGTGATAACGCTCAATGCTTTTAAAATTTCTCCCATACAAGTGTTCTCTTGCGTGGCCCCTAAGTTTGCATGGAATGGAATTTTTAAGAACCTATTATCAAGTGAATCACACCGATGATCGTTAAAGAGTACGAGTGATGCAAGATTTAAGGATGGAGCTGTAGACAGGGGCAAATCGCTTTAATAGAGTGATATCTCGGATTTTATTGTTTCATTATGGGGATGTTATTTGATGACCATTTATATATTTCTACTTCTATTTCCGGGCCAGTATATATATTCAAAAGCCTAGAAATTCAATTGGGCATTTGTCAATTGCCGAAGTCGGCCTGTGAGATTTTTTCCTCTCCATTCACATCATATGGGAGTTCACTAGATGTGGGCTGCGGGAAAGAACGGAACTACTCATTCTTTCAATTTGTTTTATGTTAATTGGAAATTGAAAGGTCTTGCGGCTCTATTCGGACACACACGCAGCTTTACCGCCGCTTGCATCGGCGGTAAACTGGCATTTTCCGGTTTTCCTCCACTCTGAGAGGAGGAAAACTGGAAATTGAAGCTTTACCGCCGCTCTCGCCGGCGGTAAAGTGGACCTTCCAGTTTTCCTCCGCTCTGAGAGGAGGAAAGCTGGCAATTGCAGCTTTACCGCCGCTCTCGTCGGCGGCAAAGTGGACCTTCCAGTTTTCCTCCGCTCTGAGAGGAGGAAAACTGGCAATTGCAGCTTTACCGCCGCTCCCAACGGCGGTAAAGTCGGTTTTCCAGTTTTCCTCCGCTCTGAGAGGAGGAAAACTGGAAATTGCACTTACGCTGCGGGTACATGTGTCGGAAATCTTTCAATCCGATTTTTTAATCCTCTTTTCCCTTCTTTTGCTTGTTGTTGGGCCATGGGCCGGGGCGTAGTTCCACAAAATGAAGGATGGACATGTGTGAATAACAATTGGGTGAAATAATTTCAAATCACAACAAAACCACAATAAATCGAATGTCTCTCGTAATTGCCCTTCACTTTACTTAACAAGCGAAGTAAGCTAACCAGAACCGTTACCTTAAAAAACCAGAGATCCCGGTATCTACGATTGAGAATACAAGTGAGACCAGCAAAATCTTCATTTCAACATGACAACCAGAAAGAAAACATCCTATACTCGCAAGCATTCCCTAGTAGTCGATACATCGCTGCTTTTCTGTGCATGTGGACAACTATGGGGTGTTCTGCTGCGGTCCAAAGCTGTTATCGAGCTTGGCTTGACCAGTTCCATCAGTCCTAGGGCCTGTTGTTCAGGTCCTGAGAATTTCCAAATCTAAGCTTGTAAAAAAAAAAAAAAAAAAATAGGGTTTAGATGTTGATTGCAAGATTACAAAATCAATTGTGTCATTGCCTCAGAGTAGAAATGTGATAACGCTCAATGCTTTTAAAATTTCTCCCATACAAGTGTTCTCTTGCGTGGCCCCTAAGTTTGCATGGAATGGAATTTTTAAGAACCTATTATCAAGTGAATCACACCGATGATCGTTAAAGAGTACGAGTGATGCAAGATTTAAGGATGGAGCTGTAGACAGGGGCAAATCGCTTTAATAGAGTGATATCTCGGATTTTATTGTTTCATTATGGGGATGTTATTTGATGACCATTTATATATTTCTACTTCTATTTCCGGGCCAGTATATATATTCAAAAGCCTAGAAATTCAATTGGGCATTTGTCAATTGCCGAAGTCGGCCTGTGAGATTTTTTCCTCTCCATTCACATCATATGGGAGTTCACTAGATGTGGGCTGCGGGAAAGAACGGAACTACTCATTCTTTCAATTTGTTTTATGTTAATTGGAAATTGAAAGGTCTTGCGGCTCAATTCGGACACACACGCAGCTTTACCGCCGCTTGCATCGGCGGTAAACTGGCATTTTCCGGTTTTCCTCCACTCTGAGAGGAGGAAAACTGGAAATTGAAGCTTTACCGCCGCTCTCGCCGGCGGTAAAGTGGACCTTCCAGTTTTCCTCCGCTCTGAGAGGAGGAAAGCTGGCAATTGCAGCTTTACCGCCGCTCTCGTCGGCGGCAAAGTGGACCTTCCAGTTTTCCTCCGCTCTGAGAGGAGGAAAACTGGCAATTGCAGCTTTACCGCCGCTCCCAACGGCGGTAAAGTCGGTTTTCCAGTTTTCCTCCGCTCTGAGAGGAGGAAAACTGGAAATTGCACTTACGCTGCGGGTACATGTGTCGGAAATCTTTCAATCCGATTTTTTAATCCTCTTTTCCCTTCTTTTGCTTGTTGTTGGGCCATGGGCCGGGGCGTAGTTCCACAAAATGAAGGATGGACATGTGTGAATAACAATTGGGTGAAATAATTTCAAATCACAACAAAACCACAATAAATCGAATGTCTCTCGTAATTGCCCTTCACTTTACTTAACAAGCGAAGTAAGCTAACCAGAACCGTTACCTTAAAAAACCAGAGATCCCGGTATCTACGATTGAGAATACAAGTGAGACCAGCAAAATCTTCATTTCAACATGACAACCAGAAAGAAAACATCCTATACTCGCAAGCATTCCCTAGTAGTCGATACATCGCTGCTTTTCTGTGCATGTGGACAACTATGGGGTGTTCTGCTGCGGTCCAAAGCTGTTATCGAGCTTGGCTTGACCAGTTCCATCAGTCCTAGGGCCTGTTGTTCAGGTCCTGAGAATTTCCAAATCTAAGCTTGTAAAAAAAAAAAAAAAAAATAGGGTTTAGATGTTGATTGCAAGATTACAAAATCAATTGTGTCATTGCCTCAGAGTAGAAATGTGATAACGCTCAATGCTTTTAAAATTTCTCCCATACAAGTGTTCTCTTGCGTGGCCCCTAAGTTTGCATGGAATGGAATTTTTAAGAACCTATTATCAAGTGAATCACACCGATGATCGTTAAAGAGTACGAGTGATGCAAGATTTAAGGATGGAGCTGTAGACAGGGGCAAATCGCTTTAATAGAGTGATATCTCGGATTTTATTGTTTCATTATGGGGATGTTATTTGATGACCATTTATATATTTCTACTTCTATTTCCGGGCCAGTATATATATTCAAAAGCCTAGAAATTCAATTGGGCATTTGTCAATTGCCGAAGTCGGCCTGTGAGATTTTTTCCTCTCCATTCACATCATATGGGAGTTCACTAGATGTGGGCTGCGGGAAAGAACGGAACTACTCATTCTTTCAATTTGTTTTATGTTAATTGGAAATTGAAAGGTCTTGCGGCTCTATTCGGACACACACGCAGCTTTACCGCCGCTTGCATCGGCGGTAAACTGGCATTTTCCGGTTTTCCTCCACTCTGAGAGGAGGAAAACTGGAAATTGAAGCTTTACCGCCGCTCTCGCCGGCGGTAAAGTGGACCTTCCAGTTTTCCTCCGCTCTGAGAGGAGGAAAGCTGGCAATTGCAGCTTTACCGCCGCTCTCGTCGGCGGCAAAGTGGACCTTCCAGTTTTCCTCCGCTCTGAGAGGAGGAAAACTGGCAATTGCAGCTTTACCGCCGCTCCCAACGGCGGTAAAGTCGGTTTTCCAGTTTTCCTCCGCTCTGAGAGGAGGAAAACTGGAAATTGCACTTACGCTGCGGGTACATGTGTCGGAAATCTTTCAATCCGATTTTTTAATCCTCTTTTCCCTTCTTTTGCTTGTTGTTGGGCCATGGGCCGGGGCGTAGTTCCACAAAATGAAGGATGGACATGTGTGAATAACAATTGGGTGAAATAATTTCAAATCACAACAAAACCACAATAAATCGAATGTCTCTCGTAATTGCCCTTCACTTTACTTAACAAGCGAAGTAAGCTAACCAGAACCGTTACCTTAAAAAACCAGAGATCCCGGTATCTACGATTGAGAATACAAGTGAGACCAGCAAAATCTTCATTTCAACATGACAACCAGAAAGAAAACATCCTATACTCGCAAGCATTCCCTAGTAGTCGATACATCGCTGCTTTTCTGTGCATGTGGACAACTATGGGGTGTTCTGCTGCGGTCCAAAGCTGTTATCGAGCTTGGCTTGACCAGTTCCATCAGTCCTAGGGCCTGTTGTTCAGGTCCTGAGAATTTCCAAATCTAAGCTTGTAAAAAAAAAAAAAAAAAAATAGGGTTTAGATGTTGATTGCAAGATTACAAAATCAATTGTGTCATTGCCTCAGAGTAGAAATGTGATAACGCTCAATGCTTTTAAAATTTCTCCCATACAAGTGTTCTCTTGCGTGGCCCCTAAGTTTGCATGGAATGGAGTTTTTAAGAACCTATTATCAAGTGAATCACACCGATGATCGTTAAAGAGTACGAGTGATGCAAGATTTAAGGATGGAGCTGTAGACAGGGGCAAATCGCTTTAATAGAGTGATATCTCGGATTTTATTGTTTCATTATGGGGATGTTATTTGATGACCATTTATATATTTCTACTTCTATTTCCGGGCCAGTATATATATTCAAAAGCCTAGAAATTCAATTGGGCATTTGTCAATTGCCGAAGTCGGCCTGTGAGATTTTTTCCTCTCCATTCACATCATATGGGAGTTCACTAGATGTGGGCTGCGGGAAAGAACGGAACTACTCATTCTTTCAATTTGTTTTATGTTAATTGGAAATTGAAAGGTCTTGCGGCTCTATTCGGACACACACGAAGCTTTACCGCCGCTTGCATCGGCGGTAAACTGGCATTTTCCGGTTTTCCTCCACTCTGAGAGGAGGAAAACTGGAAATTGAAGCTTTACCCCCGCTCTCGTCGGCGGTAAAGTGGACCTTCCAGTTTTCCTCCGCTCTGAGAGGAGGAAAACTGGCAATTGCAGCTTTACCGCCGCTCCCAACGGCGGTAAAGTCGGTTTTCCAGTTTTCCTCCGCTCTGATAGGAGGAAAACTGGAAATTGCACTTACGCTGCGGGTACATGTGTCGGAAATCTTTCAATCCGATTTTTTAATCCTCTTTTCCCTCCTTTTGCTTGTTGTTGGGCCATGGGCCGGGGCGTAGTTCCACAAAATGAAGGATGGACATGTGTGAATAACAATTGGGTGAAATAATTTCAAATCACAACAAAACCACAATAAATCGAATGTCTCTCGTAATTGCCCTTCACTTTACTTAACAAGCGAAGTAAGCTAACCAGAACCGTTACCTTAAAAAACCAGAGATCCCGGTATCTACGATTGACATTACAAGTGAGACCAGCAAAATCTTCATTTCAACATGACAACCAGAAAGAAAACATCCTATACTCGCAAGCATTCCCTAGTAGTCGATACATCGCTGCTTTTCTGTGCATGTGGACAACTATGGGGTGTTCTGCTGCGGTCCAAAGCTGTTATCGAGCTTGGCTTGACCAGTTCCATCAGTCCTAGGGCCTGTTGTTCAGGTCCTGAGAATTTCCAAATCTAAGCTTGTAAAAAAAATAAAAATAAATAGGGTTTAGATGTTGATTGCAAGATTACAAAATCAATTGTGTCATTGCCTCAGAGTAGAAATGTGATAACGCTCAATGCTTTTAAAATTTCTCCCATACAAGTGTTCTCTTGCGTGGCCCCTAAGTTTGCATGGAATGGAATTTTTAAGAACCTATTATCAAGTGAATCACACCGATGATCGTTAAAGAGTACGAGTGATGCAAGATTTAAGGATGGAGCTGTAGACAGGGGCAAATCGCTTTAATAGAGTGATATCTCGGATTTTATTGTTTCATTATGGGGATGTTATTTGATGACCATTTATATATTTCTACTTCTATTTCCGGGCCAGTATATATATTCAAAAGCCTAGAAATTCAATTGGGCATTTGTCAATTGCCGAAGTCGGCCTGTGAGATTTTTTCCTCTCCATTCACATCATATGGGAGTTCACTAGATGTGGGCTGCGGGAAAGAACGGAACTACTCATTCTTTCAATTTGTTTTATGTTAATTGGAAATTGAAAGGTCTTGCGGCTCTATTCGGACACACACGCAGCTTTACCGCCGCTTGCATCGGCGGTAAACTGGCATTTTCCGGTTTTCCTCCACTCTGAGAGGAGGAAAACTGGAAATTGAAGCTTTACCGCCGCTCTCGTCGGCGGTAAAGTGGACCTTCCAGTTTTCCTACGCTCTGAGAGGAGGAAAACTGGCAATTGCAGCTTTACCGCCGCTCCCAACGGCGGTAAAGTCGGTTTTCCAGTTTTCCTCCGCTCTGAGAGGAGGAAAACTGGAAATTGCACTTACGCTGCGGGTACATGTGTCGGAAATCTTTCAATCCGATTTTTTAATCCTCTTTTCCCTTCTTTTGCTTGTTGTTGGGCCATGGGCCGGGGCGTAGTTCCACAAAATGAAGGATGGACATGTGTGAATAACAATTGGGTGAAATAATTTCAAATCACAACAAAACCATAATAAATCGAATGTCTCTCGTAATTGCCCTTCACTTTACTTAACAAGCGAAGTAAGCTAACCAGAACCGTTACCTTAAAAAACCAGAGATCCCGGTATCTACGATTGAGAGTACAAGTGAGACCAGCAAAATCTTCATTTCAACATGACAACCAGAAAGAAAACATCCTATACTCGCAAGCATTCCCTAGTAGTCGATACATCGCTGCTTTTCTGTGCATGTGGACAACTATGGGGTGTTCTGCTGCGGTCCAAAGCTGTTATCGAGCTTGGCTTGACCAGTTCCATCAGTCCTAGGGCCTGTTGTTCAGGTCCTGAGAATTTCCAAATCTAAGCTTGTAAAAAAAAAAAATAATAAATAGGGTTTAGATGTTGATTGCAAGATTACAAAATCAATTGTGTCATTGCCTCAGAGTAGAAATGTGATAACGCTCAATGCTTTTAAAATTTCTCCCATACAAGTGTTCTCTTGCGTGGCCCCTAAGTTTGCATGGAATGGAATTTTTAAGAACCTATTATCAAGTGAATCACACCGATGATCGTTAAAGAGTACGAGTGATGCAAGATTTAAGGATGGAGCTGTAGACAGGGGCAAATCGCTTTAATAGAGTGATATCTCGGATTTTATTGTTTCATTATGGGGATGTTATTTGATGACCATTTATATATTTCTACTTCTATTTCCGGGCCAGTATATATATTCAAAAGCCTAGAAATTCAATTGGGCATTTGTCAATTGCCGAAGTCGGCCTGTGAGATTTTTTCCTCTCCATTCACATCATATGGGAGTTCACTAGATGTGGGTTGCGGGAAAGAACGGAACTACTCATTCTTTCAATTTGTTTTATGTTAATTGGAAATTGAAAGGTCTTGCGGCTCTATTCGGACACACACGCAGCTTTACCGCCGCTTGCATCGGCGGTAAACTGGCATTTTCCGGTTTTCCTCCACTCTGAGAGGAGGAAAACTGGAAATTGAAGCTTTACCGCCGCTCTCGTCGGCGGTAAAGTGGACCTTCCAGTTTTCCTACGCTCTGAGAGGAGGAAAACTGGCAATTGCAGCTTTACCGCCGCTCCCAACGGCGGTAAAGTCGGTTTTCCAGTTTTCCTCCGCTCTGAGAGGAGGAAAACTGGAAATTGCACTTACGCTGCGGGTTCATGTGTCGGAAATCTTTCAATCCGATTTTTTAATCCTCTTTTCCCTTCTTTTGCTTGTTGTTGGGCCATGGGCCGGGGCGTAGTTCCACAAAATGAAGGATGGACATGTGTGAATAACAATTGGGTGAAATAATTTCAAATCACAACAAAACCACAATAAATCGAATGTCTCTCGTAATTGCCCTTCACTTTACTTAACAAGCGAAGTAAGCTAACCAGAACCGTTACCTTAAAAAACCAGAGATCCCGGTATCTACGATTGAGAGTACAAGTGAGACCAGCAAAATCTTCATTTCAACATGACAACCAGAAAGAAAACATCCTATACTCGCAAGCATTCCCTAGTAGTCGATACATCGCTGCTTTTCTGTGCATGTGGACAACTATGGGGTGTTCTGCTGCGGTCCAAAGCTGTTATCGAGCTTGGCTTGACCAGTTCCATCAGTCCTAGGGCCTGTTTTTCAGGTCCTGAGAATTTCCAAATCTAAGCTTGTAAAAAAAAAAAAAAAAAAATAGGGTTTAGATGTTGATTGCAAGATTACAAAATCAATTGTGTCATTGCCTCAGAGTAGAAATGTGATAACGCTCAATGCTTTTAAAATTTCTCCCATACAAGTGTTCTCTTGCGTGGCCCCTAAGTTTGCATGGAATGGAATTTTTAAGAACCTATTATCAAGTGAATCACACCGATGATCGTTAAAGAGTACGAGTGATGCAAGATTTAAGGATGGAGCTGTAGACAGGGGCAAATCGCTTTAATAGAGTGATATCTCGGATTTTATTGTTTCATTATGGGGATGTTATTTGATGACCATTTATATATTTCTACTTCTATTTCCGGGCCAGTATATATATTCAAAAGCCTAGAAATTCAATTGGGCATTTGTCAATTGCCGAAGTCGGCCTGTGAGATTTTTTCCTCTCCATTCACATCATATGGGAGTTCACTAGATGTGGGCTGCGGGAAAGAACGGAACTACTCATTCTTTCAATTTGTTTTATGTTAATTGGAAATTGAAAGGTCTTGCGGCTCTATTCGGACACACACGCAGCTTTACCGCCGCTTGCATCGGCGGTAAACTGGCATTTTCCGGTTTTCCTCCACTCTGAGAGGAGGAAAACTGGAAATTGAAGCTTTACCGCCGCTCTCGTCGGCGGTAAAGTGGACCTTCCAGTTTTCCTACGCTCTGAGAGGAGGAAAACTGGCAATTGCAGCTTTACCGCCGCTCCCAACGGCGGTAAAGTCGGTTTTCCAGTTTTCCTCCGCTCTGAGAGGAGGAAAACTGGAAATTGCACTTACGCTGCGGGTACATGTGTCGGAAATCTTTCAATCCGATTTTTTAATCCTCTTTTCCCTTCTTTTGCTTGTTGTTGGGCCATGGGCCGGGGCGTAGTTCCACAAAATGAAGGATGGACATGTGTGAATAACAATTGGGTGAAATAATTTCAAATCACAACAAAACCACAATAAATCGAATGTCTCTCGTAATTGCCCTTCACTTTACTTAACAAGCGAAGTAAGCTAACCAGAACCGTTACCTTAAAAAACCAGAGATCCCGGTATCTACGATTGAGAATACAAGTGAGACCAGCAAAATCTTCATTTCAACATGACAACCAGAAAGAAAACATCCTATACTCGCAAGCATTCCCTAGTAGTCGATACATCGCTGCTTTTCTGTGCATGTGGACAACTATGGGGTGATCTGCTGCGGTCCAAAGCTGTTATCGAGCTTGGCTTGACCAGTTCCATCAGTCCTAGGGCCTGTTGTTCAGGTCCTGAGAATTTCCAAATCTAAGCTTGTAAAAAAAAATAAAAAAAAATAGGGTTTAGATGTTGATTGCAAGATTACAAAATCAATTGTGTCATTGCCTCAGAGTAGAAATGTGATAACGCTCAATGCTTTTAAAATTTCTCCCATACAAGTGTTCTCTTGCGTGGCCCCTAAGTTTGCATGGAATGGAATTTTTAAGAACCTATTATCAAGTGAATCACACCGATGATCGTTAAAGAGTACGAGTGATGCAAGATTTAAGGATGGAGCTGTAGACAGGGGCAAATCGCTTTAATAGTGTGATATCTCGGATTTTATTGTTTCATTATGGGGATGTTATTTGATGACCATTTATATATTTCTACTTCTATTTCCGGGCCAGTATATATATTCAAAAGCCTAGAAATTCAATTGGGCATTTGTCAATTGCCGAAGTCGGCCTGTGAGATTTTTTCCTCTCCATTCACATCATATGGGAGTTCACTAGATGTGGGCTGCGGGAAAGAACGGAACTACTCATTCTTTCAATTTGTTTTATGTTAATTGGAAATTGAAAGGTCTTGCGGCTCAATTCGGACACACACGCAGCTTTACCGCCGCTTGCATCGGCGGTAAACTGGCATTTTCCGGTTTTCCTCCACTCTGAGAGGAGGAAAACTGGAAATTGAAGCTTTACCGCCGCTCTCGTCGGCGGCAAAGTGGACCTTCCAGTTTTCCTCCGCTCTGAGAGGAGGAAAACTGGCAATTGCAGCTTTACCGCCGCTCCCAACGGCGGTAAAGTCGGTTTTCCAGTTTTCCTCCGCTCTGAGAGGAGGAAAACTGGAAATTGCACTTACGCTGCGGGTACATGTGTCGGAAATCTTTCAATCCGATTTTTTAATCCTCTTTTCCCTTCTTTTGCTTGTTGTTGGGCCATGGGCCGGGGCGTAGTTCCACAAAATGAAGGATGGACATGTGTGAATAACAATTGGGTGAAATAATTTCAAATCACAACAAAACCACAATAAATCGAATGTCTCTCGTAATTGCCCTTCACTTTACTTAACAAGCGAAGTAAGCTAACCAGAACCGTTACCTTAAAAAACCAGAGATCCCGGTATCTACGATTGAGAGTACAAGTGAGACCAGCAAAATCTTCATTTCAACATGACAACCAGAAAGAAAACATCCTATACTCGCAAGCATTCCCTAGTAGTCGATACATCGCTGCTTTTCTGTGCATGTGGACAACTATGGGGTGTTCTGCTGCGGTCCAAAGCTGTTATCGAGCTTGGCTTGACCAGTTCCATCAGTCCTAGGGCCTGTTGTTCAGGTCCTGAGAATTTCCAAATCTAAGCTTGTAAAAAAAAATAAAATAAATAGGGTTTAGATGTTGATTGCAAGATTACAAAATCAATTGTGTCATTGCCTCAGAGTAGAAATGTGATAACGCTCAATGCTTTTAAAATTTCTCCCATACAAGTGTTCTCTTGCGTGGCCCCTAAGTTTGCATGGAATGGAATTTCTAAGAACCTATTATCAAGTGAATCACACCGATGATCGTTAAAGAGTACGAGTGATGCAAGATTTAAGGATGGAGCTGTAGACAGGGGCAAATCGCTTTAATAGAGTGATATCTCGGATTTTATTGTTTCATTATGGGGATGTTATTTGATGACCATTTATATATTTCTACTTCTATTTCCGGGCCAGTATATATATTCAAAAGCCTAGAAATTCAATTGGGCATTTGTCAATTGCCGAAGTCGGCCTGTGAGATTTTTTCCTCTCCATTCACATCATATGGGAGTTCACTAGATGTGGGCTGCGGGAAAGAACGGAACTACTCATTCTTTCAATTTGTTTTATGTTAATTGGAAATTGAAAGGTCTTGCGGCTCTATTCGGACACACACGCAGCTTTACCGCCGCTTGCATCGGCGGTAAACTGGCATTTTCCGGTTCTCCTCCACTCTGAGAGGAGGAAAACTGGAAATTGAAGCTTTACCGCCGCTCTCGCCGGCGGTAAAGTGGACCTTCCAGTTTTCCTCCGCTCTGAGAGGAGGAAAGCTGGCAATTGCAGCTTTACCGCCGCTCTCGTCGGCGGCAAAGTGGACCTTCCAGTTTTCCTCCGCTCTGAGAGGAGGAAAACTGGCAATTGCAGCTTTACCGCCGCTCCCAACGGCGGTAAAGTCGGTTTTCCAGTTTTCCTCCGCTCTGAGAGGAGGAAAACTGGAAATTGCACTTACGCTGCGGGTACATGTGTCGGAAATCTTTCAATCCGATTTTTTAATCCTCTTTTCCCTTCTTTTGCTTGTTGTTGGGCCATGGGCCGGGGCGTAGTTCCACAAAATGAAGGATGGACATGTGTGAATAACAATTGGGTGAAATAATTTCAAATCACAACAAAACCACAATAAATCGAATGTCTCTCGTAATTGCCCTTCACTTTACTTAACAAGCGAAGTAAGCTAACCAGAACCGTTACCTTAAAAAACCAGAGATCCCGGTATCTACGATTGAGAATACAAGTGAGACCAGCAAAATCTTCATTTCAACATGACAACCAGAAAGAAAACATCCTATACTCGCAAGCATTCCCTAGTAGTCGATACATCGCTGCTTTTCTGTGCATGTGGACAACTATGGGGTGTTCTGCTGCGGTCCAAAGCTGTTATCGAGCTTGGCTTGACCAGTTCCATCAGTCCTAGGGCCTGTTGTTCAGGTCCTGAGAATTTCCAAATCTAAGCTTGTAAAAAAAATAAAAAAAAATAGGGTTTAGATGTTGATTGCAAGATTACAAAATCAATTGTGTCATTGCCTCAGAGTAGAAATGTGATAACGCTCAATGCTTTTAAAATTTCTCCCATACAAGTGTTCTCTTGCGTGGCCCCTAAGTTTGCATGGAATGGAATTTCTAAGAACCTATTATCAAGTGAATCACACCGATGATCGTTAAAGAGTACGAGTGATGCAAGATTTAAGGATGGAGCTGTAGACAGGGGCAAATCGCTTTAATAGAGTGATATCTCGGATTTTATTGTTTCATTATGGGGATGTTATTTGATGACCATTTATATATTTCTACTTCTATTTCCGGGCCAGTATATATATTCAAAAGCCTAGAAATTCAATTGGGCATTTGTCAATTGCCGAAGTCGGCCTGTGAGATTTTTTCCTCTCCATTCACATCATATGGGAGTTCACTAGATGTGGGTTGCGGGAAAGAACGGAACTACTCATTCTTTCAATTTGTTTTATGTTAATTGGAAATTGAAAGGTCTTGCGGCTCTATTCGGACACACACGCAGCTTTACCGCCGCTTGCATCGGCGGTAAACTGGCATTTTCCGGTTTTCCTCCACTCTGAGAGGAGGAAAACTGGAAATTGAAGCTTTACCGCCGCTCTCGCCGGCGGTAAAGTGGACCTTCCAGTTTTCCTCCGCTCTGAGAGGAGGAAAGCTGGCAATTGCAGCTTTACCGCCGCTCTCGTCGGCGGCAAAGTTGACCTTCCAGTTTTCCTCCGCTCTGAGAGGAGGAAAACTGGCAATTGCAGCTTTACCGCCGCTCCCAACGGCGGTAAAGTCGGTTTTCCAGTTTTCCTCCGCTCTGAGAGGAGGAAAACTGGAAATTGCACTTACGCTGCGGGTACATGTGTCGGAAATCTTTCAATCCGATTTTTTAATCCTCTTTTCCCTTCTTTTGCTTGTTGTTGGGCCATGGGCCGGGGCGTAGTTCCACAAAATGAAGGATGGACATGTGTGAATAACAATTGGGTGAAATAATTTCAAATCACAACAAAACCACAATAAATCGAATGTCTCTCGTAATTGCCCTTCACTTTACTTAACAAGCGAAGTAAGCTAACCAGAACCGTTACCCTAAAAAACCAGAGATCCCGGTATCTACGATTGAGAATACAAGTGAGACCAGCAAAATCTTCATTTCAACATGACAACCAGAAAGAAAACATCCTATACTCGCAAGCATTCCCTAGTAGTCGATACATCGCTGCTTTTCTGTGCATGTGGACAACTATGGGGTGTTCTGCTGCGGTCCAAAGCTGTTATCGAGCTTGGCTTGACCAGTTCCATCAGTCCTAGGGCCTGTTGTTCAGGTCCTGAGAATTTCCAAATCTAAGCTTGTAAAAAAAAAAAAAAAAAAATAGGGTTTAGATGTTGATTGCAAGATTACAAAATCAATTGTGTCATTGCCTCAGAGTAGAAATGTGATAACGCTCAATGCTTTTAAAATTTCTCCCATACAAGTGTTCTCTTGCGTGGCCCCTAAGTTTGCATGGAATGGAATTTTTAAGAACCTATTATCAAGTGAATCACACCGATGATCGTTAAAGAGTACGAGTGATGCAAGATTTAAGGATGGAGCTGTAGACAGGGGCAAATCGCTTTAATAGAGTGATATCTCGGATTTTATTGTTTCATTATGGGGATGTTATTTGATGACCATTTATATATTTCTACTTCTATTTCCGGGCCAGTATATATATTCAAAAGCCTAGAAATTCAATTGGGCATTTGTCAATTGCCGAAGTCGGCCTGTGAGATTTTTTCCTCTCCATTCACATCATATGGGAGTTCACTAGATGTGGGCTGCGGGAAAGAACGGAACTACTCATTCTTTCAATTTGTTTTATGTTAATTGGAAATTGAAAGGTCTTGCGGCTCTATTCGGACACACACGCAGCTTTACCGCCGCTTGCATCGGCGGTAAACTGGCATTTTCCGGTTTTCCTCCACTCTGAGAGGAGGAAAACTGGAAATTGAAGCTTTACCGCCGCTCTCGCCGGCGGTAAAGTGGACCTTCCAGTTTTCCTCCGCTCTGAGAGGAGGAAAGCTGGCAATTGCAGCTTTACCGCCGCTCTCGTCGGCGGCAAAGTGGACCTTCCAGTTTTCCTCCGCTCTGAGAGGAGGAAAACTGGCAATTGCAGCTTTACCGCCGCTCCCAACGGCGGTAAAGTCGGTTTTCCAGTTTTCCTCCGCTCTGAGAGGAGGAAAACTGGAAATTGCACTTACGCTGCGGGTACATGTGTCGGAAATCTTTCAATCCGATTTTTTAATCCTCTTTTCCCTTCTTTTGCTTGTTGTTGGGCCATGGGCCGGGGCGTAGTTCCACAAAATGAAGGATGGACATGTGTGAATAACAATTGGGTGAAATAATTTCAAATCACAACAAAACCACAATAAATCGAATGTCTCTCGTAATTGCCCTTCACTTTACTTAACAAGCGAAGTAAGCTAACCAGAACCGTTACCTTAAAAAACCAGAGATCCCGGTATCTACGATTGAGAATACAAGTGAGACCAGCAAAATCTTCATTTCAACATGACAACCAGAAAGAAAACATCCTATACTCGCAAGCATTCCCTAGTAGTCGATACATCGCTGCTTTTCTGTGCATGTGGACAACTATGGGGTGTTCTACTGCGGTCCAAAGCTGTTATCGAGCTTGGCTTGACCAGTTCCATCAGTCCTAGGGCCTGTTGTTCAGGTCCTGAGAATTTCCAAATCTAAGCTTGTAAAAAAAAAAAAAAAAAAATAGGGTTTAGATGTTGATTGCAAGATTACAAAATCAATTGTGTCATTGCCTCAGAGTAGAAATGTGATAACGCTCAATGCTTTTAAAATTTCTCCCATACAAGTGTTCTCTTGCGTGGCCCCTAAGTTTGCATGGAATGGAATTTTTAAGAACCTATTATCAAGTGAATCACACCGATGATCGTTAAAGAGTACGAGTGATGCAAGATTTAAGGATGGAGCTGTAGACAGGGGCAAATCGCTTTAATAGAGTGATATCTCGGATTTTATTGTTTCATTATGGGGATGTTATTTGATGACCATTTATATATTTCTACTTCTATTTCCGGGCCAGTATATATATTCAAAAGCCTAGAAATTCAATTGGGCATTTGTCAATTGCCGAAGTCGGCCTGTGAGATTTTTTCCTCTCCATTCACATCATATGGGAGTTCACTAGATGTGGGCTGCGGGAAAGAACGGAACTACTCATTCTTTCAATTTGTTTTATGTTAATTGGAAATTGAAAGGTCTTGCGGCTCTATTCGGACACACACGCAGCTTTACCGCCGCTTGCATCGGCGGTAAACTGGCATTTTCCGGTTTTCCTCCACTCTGAGAGGAGGAAAACTGGAAATTGAAGCTTTACCGCCGCTCTCGCCGGCGGTAAAGTGGACCTTCCAGTTTTCCTCCGCTCTGAGAGGAGGAAAGCTGGCAATTGCAGCTTTACCGCCGCTCTCGTCGGCGGCAAAGTGGACCTTCCAGTTTTCCTCCGCTCTGAGAGGAGGAAAACTGGCAATTGCAGCTTTACCGCCGCTCCCAACGGCGGTAAAGTCGGTTTTCCAGTTTTCCTCCGCTCTGAGAGGAGGAAAACTGGAAATTGCACTTACGCTGCGGGTACATGTGTCGGAAATCTTTCAATCCGATTTTTTAATCCTCTTTTCCCTTCTTTTGCTTGTTGTTGGGCCATGGGCCGGGGCGTAGTTCCACAAAATGAAGGATGGACATGTGTGAATAACAATTGGGTGAAATAATTTCAAATCACAACAAAACCACAATAAATCGAATGTCTCTCGTAATTGCCCTTCACTTTACTTAACAAGCGAAGTAAGCTAACCAGAACCGTTACCTTAAAAAACCAGAGATCCCGGTATCTACGATTGAGAATACAAGTGAGACCAGCAAAATCTTCATTTCAACATGACAACCAGAAAGAAAACATCCTATACTCGCAAGCATTCCCTAGTAGTCGATACATCGCTGCTTTTCTGTGCATGTGGACAACTATGGGGTGTTCTGCTGCGGTCCAAAGCTGTTATCGAGCTTGGCTTGACCAGTTCCATCAGTCCTAGGGCCTGTTGTTCAGGTCCTGAGAATTTCCAAATCTAAGCTTGTAAAAAAAATAAAAAAAAATAGGGTTTAGATGTTGATTGCAAGATTACAAAATCAATTGTGTCATTGCCTCAGAGTAGAAATGTGATAACGCTCAATGCTTTTAAAATTTCTCCCATACAAGTGTTCTCTTGCGTGGCCCCTAAGTTTGCATGGAATGGAATTTTTAAGAACCTATTATCAAGTGAATCACACCGATGATCGTTAAAGAGTACGAGTGATGCAAGATTTAAGGATGGAGCTGTAGACAGGGGCAAATCGCTTTAATAGAGTGATATCTCGGATTTTATTGTTTCATTATGGGGATGTTATTTGATGACCATTTATATATTTCTACTTCTATTTCCGGGCCAGTATATATATTCAAAAGCCTAGAAATTCAATTGGGCATTTGTCAATTGCCGAAGTCGGCCTGTGAGATTTTTTCCTCTCCATTCACATCATATGGGAGTTCACTAGATGTGGGCTGCGGGAAAGAACGGAACTACTCATTCTTTCAATTTGTTTTATGTTAATTGGAAATTGAAAGGTCTTGCGGCTCTATTCGGACACACACGCAGCTTTACCGCCGCTTGCATCGGCGGTAAACTGGCATTTTCCGGTTTTCCTCCACTCTGAGAGGAGGAAAACTGGAAATTGAAGCTTTACCGCCGCTCTCGCCGGCGGTAAAGTGGACCTTCCAGTTTTCCTCCGCTCTGAGAGGAGGAAAGCTGGCAATTGCAGCTTTACCGCCGCTCTCGTCGGCGGCAAAGTTGACCTTCCAGTTTTCCTCCGCTCTGAGAGGAGGAAAACTGGCAATTGCAGCTTTACCGCCGCTCCCAACGGCGGTAAAGTCGGTTTTCCAGTTTTCCTCCGCTCTGAGAGGAGGAAAACTGGAAATTGCACTTACGCTGCGGGTACATGTGTCGGAAATCTTTCAATCCGATTTTTTAATCCTCTTTTCCCTTCTTTTGCTTGTTGTTGGGCCATGGGCCGGGGCGTAGTTCCACAAAATGAAGGATGGACATGTGTGAATAACAATTGGGTGAAATAATTTCAAATCACAACAAAACCACAATAAATCGAATGTCTCTCGTAATTGCCCTTCACTTTACTTAACAAGCGAAGTAAGCTAACCAGAACCGTTACCCTAAAAAACCAGAGATCCCGGTATCTACGATTGAGAATACAAGTGAGACCAGCAAAATCTTCATTTCAACATGACAACCAGAAAGAAAACATCCTATACTCGCAAGCATTCCCTAGTAGTCGATACATCGCTGCTTTTCTGTGCATGTGGACAACTATGGGGTGTTCTGCTGCGGTCCAAAGCTGTTATCGAGCTTGGCTTGACCAGTTCCATCAGTCCTAGGGCCTGTTGTTCAGGTCCTGAGAATTTCCAAATCTAAGCTTGTAAAAAAAAAAAAAAAAAAATAGGGTTTAGATGTTGATTGCAAGATTACAAAATCAATTGTGTCATTGCCTCAGAGTAGAAATGTGATAACGCTCAATGCTTTTAAAATTTCTCCCATACAAGTGTTCTCTTGCGTGGCCCCTAAGTTTGCATGGAATGGAATTTTTAAGAACCTATTATCAAGTGAATCACACCGATGATCGTTAAAGAGTACGAGTGATGCAAGATTTAAGGATGGAGCTGTAGACAGGGGCAAATCGCTTTAATAGAGTGATATCTCGGATTTTATTGTTTCATTATGGGGATGTTATTTGATGACCATTTATATATTTCTACTTCTATTTCCGGGCCAGTATATATATTCAAAAGCCTAGAAATTCAATTGGGCATTTGTCAATTGCCGAAGTCGGCCTGTGAGATTTTTTCCTCTCCATTCACATCATATGGGAGTTCACTAGATGTGGGCTGCGGGAAAGAACGGAACTACTCATTCTTTCAATTTGTTTTATGTTAATTGGAAATTGAAAGGTCTTGCGGCTCTATTCGGACACACACGCAGCTTTACCGCCGCTTGCATCGGCGGTAAACTGGCATTTTCCGGTTTTCCTCCACTCTGAGAGGAGGAAAACTGGAAATTGAAGCTTTACCGCCGCTCTCGCCGGCGGTAAAGTGGACCTTCCAGTTTTCCTCCGCTCTGAGAGGAGGAAAGCTGGCAATTGCAGCTTTACCGCCGCTCTCGTCGGCGGCAAAGTGGACCTTCCAGTTTTCCTCCGCTCTGAGAGGAGGAAAACTGGCAATTGCAGCTTTACCGCCGCTCCCAACGGCGGTAAAGTCGGTTTTCCAGTTTTCCTCCGCTCTGAGAGGAGGAAAACTGGAAATTGCACTTACGCTGCGGGTACATGTGTCGGAAATCTTTCAATCCGATTTTTTAATCCTCTTTTCCCTTCTTTTGCTTGTTGTTGGGCCATGGGCCGGGGCGTAGTTCCACAAAATGAAGGATGGACATGTGTGAATAACAATTGGGTGAAATAATTTCAAATCACAACAAAACCACAATAAATCGAATGTCTCTCGTAATTGCCCTTCACTTTACTTAACAAGCGAAGTAAGCTAACCAGAACCGTTACCTTAAAAAACCAGAGATCCCGGTATCTACGATTGAGAATACAAGTGAGACCAGCAAAATCTTCATTTCAACATGACAACCAGAAAGAAAACATCCTATACTCGCAAGCATTCCCTAGTAGTCGATACATCGCTGCTTTTCTGTGCATGTGGACAACTATGGGGTGTTCTCCTGCGGTCCAAAGCTGTTATCGAGCTTGGCTTGACCAGTTCCATCAGTCCTAGGGCCTGTTGTTCAGGTCCTGAGAATTTCCAAATCTAAGCTTGTAAAAAAAAAAAAAAAAAAATAGGGTTTAGATGTTGATTGCAAGATTACAAAATCAATTGTGTCATTGCCTCAGAGTAGAAATGTGATAACGCTCAATGCTTTTAAAATTTCTCCCATACAAGTGTTCTCTTGCGTGGCCCCTAAGTTTGCATGGAATGGAATTTTTAAGAACCTATTATCAAGTGAATCACACCGATGATCGTTAAAGAGTACGAGTGATGCAAGATTTAAGGATGGAGCTGTAGACAGGGGCAAATCGCTTTAATAGAGTGATATCTCGGATTTTATTGTTTCATTATGGGGATGTTATTTGATGACCATTTATATATTTCTACTTCTATTTCCGGGCCAGTATATATATTCAAAAGCCTAGAAATTCAATTGGGCATTTGTCAATTGCCGAAGTCGGCCTGTGAGATTTTTTCCTCTCCATTCACATCATATGGGAGTTCACTAGATGTGGGCTGCGGGAAAGAACGGAACTACTCATTCTTTCAATTTGTTTTATGTTAATTGGAAATTGAAAGGTCTTGCGGCTCTATTCGGACACACACGCAGCTTTACCGCCGCTTGCATCGGCGGTAAACTGGCATTTTCCGGTTTTCCTCCACTCTGAGAGGAGGAAAACTGGAAATTGAAGCTTTACCGCCGCTCTCGCCGGCGGTAAAGTGGACCTTCCAGTTTTCCTCCGCTCTGAGAGGAGGAAAGCTGGCAATTGCAGCTTTACCGCCGCTCTCGTCGGCGGCAAAGTGGACCTTCCAGTTTTCCTCCGCTCTGAGAGGAGGAAAACTGGCAATTGCAGCTTTACCGCCGCTCCCAACGGCGGTAAAGTCGGTTTTCCAGTTTTCCTCCGCTCTGAGAGGAGGAAAACTGGAAATTGCACTTACGCTGCGGGTACATGTGTCGGAAATCTTTCAATCCGATTTTTTAATCCTCTTTTCCCTTCTTTTGCTTGTTGTTGGGCCATGGGCCGGGGCGTAGTTCCACAAAATGAAGGATGGACATGTGTGAATAACAATTGGGTGAAATAATTTCAAATCACAACAAAACCACAATAAATCGAATGTCTCTCGTAATTGCCCTTCACTTTACTTAACAAGCGAAGTAAGCTAACCAGAACCGTTACCTTAAAAAACCAGAGATCCCGGTATCTACGATTGAGAATACAAGTGAGACCAGCAAAATCTTCATTTCAACATGACAACCAGAAAGAAAACATCCTATACTCGCAAGCATTCCCTAGTAGTCGATACATCGCTGCTTTTCTGTGCATGTGGACAACTATGGGGTGTTCTGCTGCGGTCCAAAGCTGTTATCGAGCTTGGCTTGACCAGTTCCATCAGTCCTAGGGCCTGTTGTTCAGGTCCTGAGAATTTCCAAATCTAAGCTTGTAAAAAAAAATAAAAAAAAATAGGGTTTAGATGTTGATTGCAAGATTACAAAATCAATTGTGTCATTGCCTCAGAGTAGAAATGTGATAACGCTCAATGCTTTTAAAATTTCTCCCATACAAGTGTTCTCTTGCGTGGCCCCTAAGTTTGCATGGAATGGAATTTTTAAGAACCTATTATCAAGTGAATCACACCGATGATCGTTAAAGAGTACGAGTGATGCAAGATTTAAGGATGGAGCTGTAGACAGGGGCAAATCGCTTTAATAGAGTGATATCTCGGATTTTATTGTTTCATTATGGGGATGTTATTTGATGACCATTTATATATTTCTACTTCTATTTCCGGGCCAGTATATATATTCAAAAGCCTAGAAATTCAATTGGGCATTTGTCAATTGCCGAAGTCGGCCTGTGAGATTTTTTCCTCTCCATTCACATCATATGGGAGTTCACTAGATGTGGGCTGCGGGAAAGAACGGAACTACTCATTCTTTCAATTTGTTTTATGTTAATTGGAAATTGAAAGGTCTTGCGGCTCTATTCGGACACACACGCAGCTTTACCGCCGCTTGCATCGGCGGTAAACTGGCATTTTCCGGTTTTCCTCCACTCTGAGAGGAGGAAAACTGGAAATTGAAGCTTTACCGCCGCTCTCGTCGGCGGTAAAGTCGACCTTCCAGTTTTCCTACGCTCTGAGAGGAGGAAAACTGGCAATTGCAGCTTTACCGCCGCTCCCAACGGCGGTAAAGTCGGTTTTCCAGTTTTCCTCCGCTCTGAGAGGAGGAAAACTGGAAATTGCACTTACGCTGCGGGTACATGTGTCGGAAATCTTTCAATCCGATTTTTTAATCCTCTTTTCCCTTCTTTTGCTTGTTGTTGGGCCATGGGCCGGGGCGTAGTTCCACAAAATGAAGGATGGACATGTGTGAATAACAATTGGGTGAAATAATTTCAAATCACAACAAAACCACAATAAATCGAATGTCTCTCGTAATTGCCCTTCACTTTACTTAACAAGCGAAGTAAGCTAACCAGAACCGTTACCTTAAAAAACCAGAGATCCCGGTATCTACGATTGAGAATACAAGTGAGACCAGCAAAATCTTCATTTCAACATGACAACCAGAAAGAAAACATCCTATACTCGCAAGCATTCCCTAGTAGTCGATACATCGCTGCTTTTCTGTGCATGTGGACAACTATGGGGTGTTCTGCTGCGGTCCAAAGCTGTTATCGAGCTTGGCTTGACCAGTTCCATCAGTCCTAGGGCCTGTTGTTCAGGTCCTGAGAATTTCCAAATCTAAGCTTGTAAAAAAAATAAAAAAAAATAGGGTTTAGATGTTGATTGCAAGATTACAAAATCAATTGTGTCATTGCCTCAGAGTAGAAATGTGATAACGCTCAATGCTTTTAAAATTTCTCCCATACAAGTGTTCTCTTGCGTGGCCCCTAAGTTTGCATGGAATGGAATTTTTAAGAACCTATTATCAAGTGAATCACACCGATGATCGTTAAAGAGTACGAGTGATGCAAGATTTAAGGATGGAGCTGTAGACAGGGGCAAATCGCTTTAATAGAGTGATATCTCGGATTTTATTGTTTCATTATGGGGATGTTATTTGATGACCATTTATATATTTCTACTTCTATTTCCGGGCCAGTATATATATTCAAAAGCCTAGAAATTCAATTGGGCATTTGTCAATTGCCGAAGTCGGCCTGTGAGATTTTTTCCTCTCCATTCACATCATATGGGAGTTCACTAGATGTGGGCTGCGGGAAAGAACGGAACTACTCATTCTTTCAATTTGTTTTATGTTAATTGGAAATTGAAAGGTCTTGCGGCTCTATTCGGACACACACGCAGCTTTACCGCCGCTTGCATCGGCGGTAAACTGGCATTTTCCGGTTTTCCTCCACTCTGAGAGGAGGAAAACTGGAAATTGAAGCTTTACCGCCGCTCTCGCCGGCGGTAAAGTGGACCTTCCAGTTTTCCTCCGCTCTGAGAGGAGGAAAGCTGGCAATTGCAGCTTTACC
Source organism: Persea americana (assembly GCA_029852735.1). NCBI lineage: Eukaryota > Viridiplantae > Streptophyta > Magnoliopsida > Laurales > Lauraceae > Persea > Persea americana. The sequence goes on from CM056812.1 coordinate 8,876,217, forward strand.
GCCGCTCTCGTCGGCGGCAAAGTTGACCTTCCAGTTTTCCTCCGCTCTGAGAGGAGGAAAACTGGCAATTGCAGCTTTACCGCCGCTCCCAACGGCGGTAAAGTCGGTTTTCCAGTTTTCCTCCGCTCTGAGAGGAGGAAAACTGGAAATTGCACTTACGCTGCGGGTACATGTGTCGGAAATCTTTCAATCCGATTTTTTAATCCTCTTTTCCCTTCTTTTGCTTGTTGTTGGGCCATGGGCCGGGGCGTAGTTCCACAAAATGAAGGATGGACATGTGTGAATAACAATTGGGTGAAATAATTTCAAATCACAACAAAACCACAATAAATCGAATGTCTCTCGTAATTGCCCTTCACTTTACTTAACAAGCGAAGTAAGCTAACCAGAACCGTTACCTTAAAAAACCAGAGATCCCGGTATCTACGATTGAGAATACAAGTGAGACCAGCAAAATCTTCATTTCAACATGACAACCAGAAAGAAAACATCCTATACTCGCAAGCATTCCCTAGTAGTCGATACATCGCTGCTTTTCTGTGCATGTGGACAACTATGGGGTGTTCTGCTGCGGTCCAAAGCTGTTATCGAGCTTGGCTTGACCAGTTCCATCAGTCCTAGGGCCTGTTGTTCAGGTCCTGAGAATTTCCAAATCTAAGCTTGTAAAAAAAAAAAAAAAAAATAGGGTTTAGATGTTGATTGCAAGATTACAAAATCAATTGTGTCATTGCCTCAGAGTAGAAATGTGATAACGCTCAATGCTTTTAAAATTTCTCCCATACAAGTGTTCTCTTGCGTGGCCCCTAAGTTTGCATGGAATGGAATTTTTAAGAACCTATTATCAAGTGAATCACACCGATGATCGTTAAAGAGTACGAGTGATGCAAGATTTAAGGATGGAGCTGTAGACAGGGGCAAATCGCTTTAATAGAGTGATATCTCGGATTTTATTGTTTCATTATGGGGATGTTATTTGATGACCATTTATATATTTCTACTTCTATTTCCGGGCCAGTATATATATTCAAAAGCCTAGAAATTCAATTGGGCATTTGTCAATTGCCGAAGTCGGCCTGTGAGATTTTTTCCTCTCCATTCACATCATATGGGAGTTCACTAGATGTGGGCTGCGGGAAAGAACGGAACTACTCATTCTTTCAATTTGTTTTATGTTAATTGGAAATTGAAAGGTCTTGCGGCTCTATTCGGACACACACGCAGCTTTACCGCCGCTTGCATCGGCGGTAAACTGGCATTTTCCGGTTTTCCTCCACTCTGAGAGGAGGAAAACTGGAAATTGAAGCTTTACCGCCGCTCTCGCCGGCGGTAAAGTGGACCTTCCAGTTTTCCTCCGCTCTGAGAGGAGGAAAGCTGGCAATTGCAGCTTTACCGCCGCTCTCGTCGGCGGCAAAGTTGACCTTCCAGTTTTCCTCCGCTCTGAGAGGAGGAAAACTGGCAATTGCAGCTTTACCGCCGCTCCCAACGGCGGTAAAGTCGGTTTTCCAGTTTTCCTCCGCTCTGAGAGGAGGAAAACTGGAAATTGCACTTACGCTGCGGGTACATGTGTCGGAAATCTTTCAATCCGATTTTTTAATCCTCTTTTCCCTTCTTTTGCTTGTTGTTGGGCCATGGGCCGGGGCGTAGTTCCACAAAATGAAGGATGGACATGTGTGAATAACAATTGGGTGAAATAATTTCAAATCACAACAAAACCACAATAAATCGAATGTCTCTCGTAATTGCCCTTCACTTTACTTAACAAGCGAAGTAAGCTAACCAGAACCGTTACCTTAAAAAACCAGAGATCCCGGTATCTACGATTGAGAATACAAGTGAGACCAGCAAAATCTTCATTTCAACATGACAACCAGAAAGAAAACATCCTATACTCGCAAGCATTCCCTAGTAGTCGATACATCGCTGCTTTTCTGTGCATGTGGACAACTATGGGGTGTTCTGCTGCGGTCCAAAGCTGTTATCGAGCTTGGCTTGACCAGTTCCATCAGTCCTAGGGCCTGTTGTTCAGGTCCTGAGAATTTCCAAATCTAAGCTTGTAAAAAAAAAAAAAAAAAAATAGGGTTTAGATGTTGATTGCAAGATTACAAAATCAATTGTGTCATTGCCTCAGAGTAGAAATGTGATAACGCTCAATGCTTTTAAAATTTCTCCCATACAAGTGTTCTCTTGCGTGGCCCCTAAGTTTGCATGGAATGGAATTTTTAAGAACCTATTATCAAGTGAATCACACCGATGATCGTTAAAGAGTACGAGTGATGCAAGATTTAAGGATGGAGCTGTAGACAGGGGCAAATCGCTTTAATAGAGTGATATCTCGGATTTTATTGTTTCATTATGGGGATGTTATTTGATGACCATTTATATATTTCTACTTCTATTTCCGGGCCAGTATATATATTCAAAAGCCTAGAAATTCAATTGGGCATTTGTCAATTGCCGAAGTCGGCCTGTGAGATTTTTTCCTCTCCATTCACATCATATGGGAGTTCACTAGATGTGGGCTGCGGGAAAGAACGGAACTACTCATTCTTTCAATTTGTTTTATGTTAATTGGAAATTGAAAGGTCTTGCGGCTCTATTCGGACACACACGCAGCTTTACCGCCGCTTGCATCGGCGGTAAACTGGCATTTTCCGGTTTTCCTCCACTCTGAGAGGAGGAAAACTGGAAATTGAAGCTTTACCGCCGCTCTCGCCGGCGGTAAAGTGGACCTTCCAGTTTTCCTCCGCTCTGAGAGGAGGAAAGCTGGCAATTGCAGCTTTACCGCCGCTCTCGTCGGCGGCAAAGTGGACCTTCCAGTTTTCCTCCGCTCTGAGAGGAGGAAAACTGGCAATTGCAGCTTTACCGCCGCTCCCAACGGCGGTAAAGTCGGTTTTCCAGTTTTCCTCCGCTCTGAGAGGAGGAAAACTGGAAATTGCACTTACGCTGCGGGTACATGTGTCGGAAATCTTTCAATCCGATTTTTTAATCCTCTTTTCCCTTCTTTTGCTTGTTGTTGGGCCATGGGCCGGGGCGTAGTTCCACAAAATGAAGGATGGACATGTGTGAATAACAATTGGGTGAAATAATTTCAAATCACAACAAAACCACAATAAATCGAATGTCTCTCGTAATTGCCCTTCACTTTACTTAACAAGCGAAGTAAGCTAACCAGAACCGTTACCTTAAAAAACCAGAGATCCCGGTATCTACGATTGAGAATACAAGTGAGACCAGCAAAATCTTCATTTCAACATGACAACCAGAAAGAAAACATCCTATACTCGCAAGCATTCCCTAGTAGTCGATACATCGCTGCTTTTCTGTGCATGTGGACAACTATGGGGTGTTCTGCTGCGGTCCAAAGCTGTTATCGAGCTTGGCTTGACCAGTTCCATCAGTCCTAGGGCCTGTTGTTCAGGTCCTGAGAATTTCCAAATCTAAGCTTGTAAAAAAAAAAAAAAAAAAATAGGGTTTAGATGTTGATTGCAAGATTACAAAATCAATTGTGTCATTGCCTCAGAGTAGAAATGTGATAACGCTCAATGCTTTTAAAATTTCTCCCATACAAGTGTTCTCTTGCGTGGCCCCTAAGTTTGCATGGAATGGAATTTTTAAGAACCTATTATCAAGTGAATCACACCGATGATCGTTAAAGAGTACGAGTGATGCAAGATTTAAGGATGGAGCTGTAGACAGGGGCAAATCGCTTTAATAGAGTGATATCTCGGATTTTATTGTTTCATTATGGGGATGTTATTTGATGACCATTTATATATTTCTACTTCTATTTCCGGGCCAGTATATATATTCAAAAGCCTAGAAATTCAATTGGGCATTTGTCAATTGCCGAAGTCGGCCTGTGAGATTTTTTCCTCTCCATTCACATCATATGGGAGTTCACTAGATGTGGGCTGCGGGAAAGAACGGAACTACTCATTCTTTCAATTTGTTTTATGTTAATTGGAAATTGAAAGGTCTTGCGGCTCTATTCGGACACACACGCAGCTTTACCGCCGCTTGCATCGGCGGTAAACTGGCATTTTCCGGTTTTCCTCCACTCTGAGAGGAGGAAAACTGGAAATTGAAGCTTTACCGCCGCTCTCGCCGGCGGTAAAGTGGACCTTCCAGTTTTCCTCCGCTCTGAGAGGAGGAAAGCTGGCAATTGCAGCTTTACCGCCGCTCTCGTCGGCGGCAAAGTGGACCTTCCAGTTTTCCTCCGCTCTGAGAGGAGGAAAACTGGCAATTGCAGCTTTACCGCCGCTCCCAACGGCGGTAAAGTCGGTTTTCCAGTTTTCCTCCGCTCTGAGAGGAGGAAAACTGGAAATTGCACTTACGCTGCGGGTACATGTGTCGGAAATCTTTCAATCCGATTTTTTAATCCTCTTTTCCCTTCTTTTGCTTGTTGTTGGGCCATGGGCCGGGGCGTAGTTCCACAAAATGAAGGATGGACATGTGTGAATAACAATTGGGTGAAATAATTTCAAATCACAACAAAACCACAATAAATCGAATGTCTCTCGTAATTGCCCTTCACTTTACTTAACAAGCGAAGTAAGCTAACCAGAACCGTTACCTTAAAAAACCAGAGATCCCGGTATCTACGATTGAGAATACAAGTGAGACCAGCAAAATCTTCATTTCAACATGACAACCAGAAAGAAAACATCCTATACTCGCAAGCATTCCCTAGTAGTCGATACATCGCTGCTTTTCTGTGCATGTGGACAACTATGGGGTGTTCTGCTGCGGTCCAAAGCTGTTATCGAGCTTGGCTTGACCAGTTCCATCAGTCCTAGGGCCTGTTGTTCAGGTCCTTAGAATTTCCAAATCTAAGCTTGTAAAAAAAAATAAAAAAAAATAGGGTTTAGATGTTGATTGCAAGATTACAAAATCAATTGTGTCATTGCCTCAGAGTAGAAATGTGATAACGCTCAATGCTTTTAAAATTTCTCCCATACAAGTGTTCTCTTGCGTGGCCCCTAAGTTTGCATGGAATGGAATTTTTAAGAACCTATTATCAAGTGAATCACACCGATGATCGTTAAAGAGTACGAGTGATGCAAGATTTAAGGATGGAGCTGTAGACAGGGGCAAATCGCTTTAATAGAGTGATATCTCGGATTTTATTGTTTCATTATGGGGATGTTATTTGATGACCATTTATATATTTCTACTTCTATTTCCGGGCCAGTATATATATTCAAAAGCCTAGAAATTCAATTGGGCATTTGTCAATTGCCGAAGTCGGCCTGTGAGATTTTTTCCTCTCCATTCACATCATATGGGAGTTCACTAGATGTGGGCTGCGGGAAAGAACGGAACTACTCATTCTTTCAATTTGTTTTATGTTAATTGGAAATTGAAAGGTCTTGCGGCTCTATTCGGACACACACGAAGCTTTACCGCCGCTTGCATCGGCGGTAAACTGGCATTTTCCGGTTTTCCTCCACTCTGAGAGGAGGAAAACTGGAAATTGAAGCTTTACCCCCGCTCTCGTCGGCGGTAAAGTGGACCTTCCAGTTTTCCTCCGCTCTGAGAGGAGGAAAACTGGCAATTGCAGCTTTACCGCCGCTCCCAACGGCGGTAAAGTCGGTTTTCCAGTTTTCCTCCGCTCTGATAGGAGGAAAACTGGAAATTGCACTTACGCTGCGGGTACATGTGTCGGAAATCTTTCAATCCGATTTTTTAATCCTCTTTTCCCTCCTTTTGCTTGTTGTTGGGCCATGGGCCGGGGCGTAGTTCCACAAAATGAAGGATGGACATGTGTGAATAACAATTGGGTGAAATAATTTCAAATCACAACAAAACCACAATAAATCGAATGTCTCTCGTAATTGCCCTTCACTTTACTTAACAAGCGAAGTAAGCTAACCAGAACCGTTACCTTAAAAAACCAGAGATCCCGGTATCTACGATTGACATTACAAGTGAGACCAGCAAAATCTTCATTTCAACATGACAACCAGAAAGAAAACATCCTATACTCGCAAGCATTCCCTAGTAGTCGATACATCGCTGCTTTTCTGTGCATGTGGACAACTATGGGGTGTTCTGCTGCGGTCCAAAGCTGTTATCGAGCTTGGCTTGACCAGTTCCATCAGTCCTAGGGCCTGTTGTTCAGGTCCTGAGAATTTCCAAATCTAAGCTTGTAAAAAAAATAAAAATAAATAGGGTTTAGATGTTGATTGCAAGATTACAAAATCAATTGTGTCATTGCCTCAGAGTAGAAATGTGATAACGCTCAATGCTTTTAAAATTTCTCCCATACAAGTGTTCTCTTGCGTGGCCCCTAAGTTTGCATGGAATGGAATTTTTAAGAACCTATTATCAAGTGAATCACACCGATGATCGTTAAAGAGTACGAGTGATGCAAGATTTAAGGATGGAGCTGTAGACAGGGGCAAATCGCTTTAATAGAGTGATATCTCGGATTTTATTGTTTCATTATGGGGATGTTATTTGATGACCATTTATATATTTCTACTTCTATTTCCGGGCCAGTATATATATTCAAAAGCCTAGAAATTCAATTGGGCATTTGTCAATTGCCGAAGTCGGCCTGTGAGATTTTTTCCTCTCCATTCACATCATATGGGAGTTCACTAGATGTGGGCTGCGGGAAAGAACGGAACTACTCATTCTTTCAATTTGTTTTATGTTAATTGGAAATTGAAAGGTCTTGCGGCTCTATTCGGACACACACGCAGCTTTACCGCCGCTTGCATCGGCGGTAAACTGGCATTTTCCGGTTTTCCTCCACTCTGAGAGGAGGAAAACTGGAAATTGAAGCTTTACCGCCGCTCTCGTCGGCGGTAAAGTGGACCTTCCAGTTTTCCTACGCTCTGAGAGGAGGAAAACTGGCAATTGCAGCTTTACCGCCGCTCCCAACGGCGGTAAAGTCGGTTTTCCAGTTTTCCTCCGCTCTGAGAGGAGGAAAACTGGAAATTGCACTTACGCTGCGGGTTCATGTGTCGGAAATCTTTCAATCCGATTTTTTAATCCTCTTTTCCCTTCTTTTGCTTGTTGTTGGGCCATGGGCCGGGGCGTAGTTCCACAAAATGAAGGATGGACATGTGTGAATAACAATTGGGTGAAATAATTTCAAATCACAACAAAACCACAATAAATCGAATGTCTCTCGTAATTGCCCTTCACTTTACTTAACAAGCGAAGTAAGCTAACCAGAACCGTTACCTTAAAAAACCAGAGATCCCGGTATCTACGATTGAGAGTACAAGTGAGACCAGCAAAATCTTCATTTCAACATGACAACCAGAAAGAAAACATCCTATACTCGCAAGCATTCCCTAGTAGTCGATACATCGCTGCTTTTCTGTGCATGTGGACAACTATGGGGTGTTCTGCTGCGGTCCAAAGCTGTTATCGAGCTTGGCTTGACCAGTTCCATCAGTCCTAGGGCCTGTTTTTCAGGTCCTGAGAATTTCCAAATCTAAGCTTGTAAAAAAAAATAAAAAAAAATAGGGTTTAGATGTTGATTGCAAGATTACAAAATCAATTGTGTCATTGCCTCAGAGTAGAAATGTGATAACGCTCAATGCTTTTAAAATTTCTCCCATACAAGTGTTCTCTTGCGTGGCCCCTAAGTTTGCATGGAATGGAATTTTTAAGAACCTATTATCAAGTGAATCACACCGATGATCGTTAAAGAGTACGAGTGATGCAAGATTTAAGGATGGAGCTGTAGACAGGGGCAAATCGCTTTAATAGAGTGATATCTCGGATTTTATTGTTTCATTATGGGGATGTTATTTGATGACCATTTATATATTTCTACTTCTATTTCCGGGCCAGTATATATATTCAAAAGCCTAGAAATTCAATTGGGCATTTGTCAATTGCCGAAGTCGGCCTGTGAGATTTTTTCCTCTCCATTCACATCATATGGGAGTTCACTAGATGTGGGCTGCGGGAAAGAACGGAACTACTCATTCTTTCAATTTGTTTTATGTTAATTGGAAATTGAAAGGTCTTGCGGCTCTATTCGGACACACACGCAGCTTTACCGCCGCTTGCATCGGCGGTAAACTGGCATTTTCCGGTTTTCCTCCACTCTGAGAGGAGGAAAACTGGAAATTGAAGCTTTACCGCCGCTCTCGTCGGCGGTAAAGTGGACCTTCCAGTTTTCCTACGCTCTGAGAGGAGGAAAACTGGCAATTGCAGCTTTACCGCCGCTCCCAACGGCGGTAAAGTCGGTTTTCCAGTTTTCCTCCGCTCTGAGAGGAGGAAAACTGGAAATTGCACTTACGCTGCGGGTACATGTGTCGGAAATCTTTCAATCCGATTTTTTAATCCTCTTTTCCCTTCTTTTGCTTGTTGTTGGGCCATGGGCCGGGGCGTAGTTCCACAAAATGAAGGATGGACATGTGTGAATAACAATTGGGTGAAATAATTTCAAATCACAACAAAACCACAATAAATCGAATGTCTCTCGTAATTGCCCTTCACTTTACTTAACAAGCGAAGTAAGCTAACCAGAACCGTTACCTTAAAAAACCAGAGATCCCGGTATCTACGATTGAGAATACAAGTGAGACCAGCAAAATCTTCATTTCAACATGACAACCAGAAAGAAAACATCCTATACTCGCAAGCATTCCCTAGTAGTCGATACATCGCTGCTTTTCTGTGCATGTGGACAACTATGGGGTGATCTGCTGCGGTCCAAAGCTGTTATCGAGCTTGGCTTGACCAGTTCCATCAGTCCTAGGGCCTGTTGTTCAGGTCCTGAGAATTTCCAAATCTAAGCTTGTAAAAAAAAATAAAAAAAAATAGGGTTTAGATGTTGATTGCAAGATTACAAAATCAATTGTGTCATTGCCTCAGAGTAGAAATGTGATAACGCTCAATGCTTTTAAAATTTCTCCCATACAAGTGTTCTCTTGCGTGGCCCCTAAGTTTGCATGGAATGGAATTTTTAAGAACCTATTATCAAGTGAATCACACCGATGATCGTTAAAGAGTACGAGTGATGCAAGATTTAAGGATGGAGCTGTAGACAGGGGCAAATCGCTTTAATAGTGTGATATCTCGGATTTTATTGTTTCATTATGGGGATGTTATTTGATGACCATTTATATATTTCTACTTCTATTTCCGGGCCAGTATATATATTCAAAAGCCTAGAAATTCAATTGGGCATTTGTCAATTGCCGAAGTCGGCCTGTGAGATTTTTTCCTCTCCATTCACATCATATGGGAGTTCACTAGATGTGGGCTGCGGGAAAGAACGAAACTACTCATTCTTTCAATTTGTTTTATGTTAATTGGAAATTGAAAGGTCTTGCGGCTCTATTCGGACACACACGCAGCTTTACCGCCGCTTGCATCGGCGGTAAACTGGCATTTTCCGGTTTTCCTCCACTCTGAGAGGAGGAAAACAGGAAATTGAAGCTTTACCGCCGCTCTCGTCGGCGGTAAAGTGGACCTTCCAGTTTTCCTCCGCTCTGAGAGGAGAAAAACTGGCAATTGCAGCTTTACCGACGCTCCCAACGGCGGTAAAGTCGGTTTTCCAGTTTTCCTCCGCTCTGAGAGGAGGAAAACTGGAAATTGCACTTACGCTGCGGGTACATGTGTCGGAAATCTTTCAATCCGATTTTTTAATCCTCTTTTCCCTTCTTTTGCTTGTTGTTGGGCCATGGGCCGGGGCGTAGTTCCACAAAATGAAGGATGGACATGTGTGAATAACAATTGGGTGAAATAATTTCAAATCACAACAAAACCACAATAAATCGAATGTCTCTCGTAATTGCCCTTCACTTTACTTAACAAGCGAAGTAAGCTAACCAGAACCGTTACCTTAAAAAACCAGAGATCCCGGTATCTACGATTGAGAGTACAAGTGAGACCAGCAAAATCTTCATTTCAACATGACAACCAGAAAGAAAACATCCTATACTCGCAAGCATTCCCTAGTAGTCGATACATCGCTGCTTTTCTGTGCATGTGGACAACTATGGGGTGTTCTGCTGCGGTCCAAAGCTGTTATCGAGCTTGGCTTGACCAGTTCCATCAGTCCTAGGGCCTGTTTTTCAGGTCCTGAGAATTTCCAAATCTAAGCTTGTAAAAAAAAATAAAAAAAAATAGGGTTTAGATGTTGATTGCAAGATTACAAAATCAATTGTGTCATTGCCTCAGAGTAGAAATGTGATAACGCTCAATGCTTTTAAAATTTCTCGCATACAAGTGTTCTCTTGCGTGGCCCCTAAGTTTGCATGGAATGGAATTTTTAAGAACCTATTATCAAGTGAATCACACCGATGATCGTTAAAGAGTACGAGTGATGCAAGATTTAAGGATGGAGCTGTAGACAGGGGCAAATCGCTTTAATAGAGTGATATCTCGGATTTTATTGTTTCATTATGGGGATGTTATTTGATGACCATTTATATATTTCTACTTCTATTTACGGGCCAGTATATATATTCAAAAGCCTAGAAATTCAATTGGGCATTTGTCAATTGCCGAAGTCGGCCTGTGAGATTTTTTCCTCTCCATTCACATCATATGGGAGTTCACTAGATGTGGGCTGCGGGAAAGAACGGAACTACTCATTCTTTCAATTTGTTTTATGTTAATTGGAAATTGAAAGGTCTTGCGGCTCTATTCGGACACACACGCAGCTTTACCGCCGCTTGCATCGGCGGTAAACTGGCATTTTCCGGTTTTCCTCCACTCTGAGAGGAGGAAAACAGGAAATTGAAGCTTTACCGCCGCTCTCGTCGGCGGTAAAGTGGACCTTCCAGTTTTCCTCCGCTCTGAGAGGAGAAAAACTGGCAATTGCAGCTTTACCGCCGCTCCCAACGGCGGTAAAGTCGGTTTTCCAGTTTTCCTCCGCTCTGAGAGGAGGAAAACTGGAAATTGCACTTACGCTGCGGGTACATGTGTCGGAAATCTTTCAATCCGATTTTTTAATCCTCTTTTCCCTTCTATTGCTTGTTGTTGGGCCATGGGCCGGGGCGTAGTTCCACAAAATGAAGGATGGACATGTGTGAATAACAATTGGGTGAAATAATTTCAAATCACAACAAAACCACAATAAATCGAATGTCTCTCGTAATTGCCCTTCACTTTACTTAACAAGCGAAGTAAGCTAACCAGAACCGTTACCTTAAAAAACCAGAGATCCCGGTATCTACGATTGAGAGTACAAGTGAGACCAGCAAAATCTTCATTTCAACATGACAACCAGAAAGAAAACATCCTATACTCGCAAGCATTCCCTAGTAGTCGATACATCGCTGCTTTTCTGTGCATGTGGACAACTATGGGTGTTCTGCTGCGGTCCAAAGCTGTTATCGAGCTTGGCTTGACCAGTTCCATCAGTCCTAGGGCCTGTTGTTCAGGTCCTGAGAATTTCCAAATCTAAGCTTGTAATAAAAAAAAATAAAATATGGTTTAGATGTTGATTGCAAGATTACAAAATCAATTGTGTCATTGCCTCAGAGTAGAAATGTGATAACGCTCAATGCTTTTAAAATTTCTCCCATACAAGTGTTCTCTTGCGTGGCCCCTAAGTTTGCATGGAATGGAATTTTTAAGAACCTATTATCAAGTGAATCACACCGATGATCGTTAAAGAGTACGAGTGATGCAAGATTTAAGGATGGAGCTGTAGACAGGGGCAAATCGCTTTAATAGAGTGATATCTCGGATTTTATTGTTTCATTATGGGGATGTTATTTGATGACCATTTATATATTTCTACTTCTATTTCCGGGCCAGTATATATATTCAAAAGCCTAGAAATTCAATTGGGCATTTGTCAGTTGCCGAAGTCGGCCTGTGAGATTTTTTCCTCTCCATTCACATCATATGGGAGTTCACTAGATGTGGGCTGCGGGAAAGAACGGAACTACTCATTCTTTCAATTTGTTTTATGTTAATTGGAAATTGAAAGGTCTTGCGGCTCTATTCGGACACACACGCAGCTTTACCGCCGCTTGCATCGGCGGTAAACTGGCATTTTCCGGTTTTCCTCCACTCTGAGAGGAGGAAAACTGGAAATTGAAGCTTTACCGCCTCTCTCGTCGGCGGTAAAGTGGACCTTCCAGTTTTCCTCCGCTCTGAGAGGAGGAAAACTGGCAATTGCAGCTTTACCGCCGCTCCCAACGGCGGTAAAGTCGGTTTTCCAGTTTTCCTCCGCTCTGAGAGGAGGAAAACTGGAAATTGCACTTACGCTGCGGGTTCATGTGTCGGAAATCTTTCAATCCGATTTTTTAATCCTCTTTTCCCTTCTTTTGCTTGTTGTTGGGCCATGGGCCGGGGCGTAGTTCCACAAAATGAAGGATGGACATGTGTGAATAACAATTGGGTGAAATAATTTCAAATCACAACAAAACCACAATAAATCGAATGTCTCTCGTAATTGCCCTTCACTTTACTTAACAAGCGAAGTAAGCTAACCAGAACCGTTACCTTAAAAAACCAGAGATCCCGGTATCTACGATTGAGAGTACAAGTGAGACCAGCAAAATCTTCATTTCAACATGACAACCAGAAAGAAAACATCCTATACTCGCAAGCATTCCCTAGTAGTCGATACATCGCTGCTTTTCTGTGCATGTGGACAACTATGGGGTGTTCTGCTGCGGTCCAAAGCTGTTATCGAGCTTGGCTTGACCAGTTCCATCAGTCCTAGGGCCTGTTTTTCAGGTCCTGAGAATTTCCAAATCTAAGCTTGTAAAAAAAAATAAAAAAAAATAGGGTTTAGATGTTGATTGCAAGATTACAAAATCAATTGTGTCATTGCCTCAGAGTAGAAATGTGATAACGCTCAATGCTTTTAAAATTTCTCGCATACAAGTGTTCTCTTGCGTGGCCCCTAAGTTTGCATGGAATGGAATTTTTAAGAACCTATTATCAAGTGAATCACACCGATGATCGTTAAAGAGTACGAGTGATGCAAGATTTAAGGATGGAGCTGTAGACAGGGGCAAATCGCTTTAATAGAGTGATATCTCGGATTTTATTGTTTCATTATGGGGATGTTATTTGATGACCATTTATATATTTCTACTTCTATTTACGGGCCAGTATATATATTCAAAAGCCTAGAAATTCAATTGGGCATTTGTCAATTGCCGAAGTCGGCCTGTGAGATTTTTTCCTCTCCATTCACATCATATGGGAGTTCACTAGATGTGGGCTGCGGGAAAGAACGGAACTACTCATTCTTTCAATTTGTTTTATGTTAATTGGAAATTGAAAGGTCTTGCGGCTCTATTCGGACACACACGCAGCTTTACCGCCGCTTGCATCGGCGGTAAACTGGCATTTTCCGGTTTTCCTCCACTCTGAGAGGAGGAAAACAGGAAATTGAAGCTTTACCGCCGCTCTCGTCGGCGGTAAAGTGGACCTTCCAGTTTTCTTCCGCTCTGAGAGGAGAAAAACTGGCAATTGCAGCTTTACCGCCGCTCCCAACGGCGGTAAAGTCGGTTTTCCAGTTTTCCTCCGCTCTGAGAGGAGGAAAACTGGAAATTGCACTTACGCTGCGGGTACATGTGTCGGAAATCTTTCAATCCGATTTTTTAATCCTCTTTTCCCTTCTATTGCTTGTTGTTGGGCCATGGGCCGGGGCGTAGTTCCACAAAATGAAGGATGGACATGTGTGAATAACAATTGGGTGAAATAATTTCAAATCACAACAAAACCACAATAAATCGAATGTCTCTCGTAATTGCCCTTCACTTTACTTAACAAGCGAAGTAAGCTAACCAGAACCGTTACCTTAAAAAACCAGAGATCCCGGTATCTACGATTGAGAGTACAAGTGAGACCAGCAAAATCTTCATTTCAACATGACAACCAGAAAGAAAACATCCTATACTCGCAAGCATTCCCTAGTAGTCGATACATCGCTGCTTTTCTGTGCATGTGGACAACTATGGGTGTTCTGCTGCGGTCCAAAGCTGTTATCGAGCTTGGCTTGACCAGTTCCATCAGTCCTAGGGCCTGTTGTTCAGGTCCTGAGAATTTCCAAATCTAAGCTTGTAATAAAAAAAAATAAAATATGGTTTAGATGTTGATTGCAAGATTACAAAATCAATTGTGTCATTGCCTCAGAGTAGAAATGTGATAACGCTCAATGCTTTTAAAATTTCTCCCATACAAGTGTTCTCTTGCGTGGCCCCTAAGTTTGCATGGAATGGAATTTTTAAGAACCTATTATCAAGTGAATCACACCGATGATCGTTAAAGAGTACGAGTGATGCAAGATTTAAGGATGGAGCTGTAGACAGGGGCAAATCGCTTTAATAGAGTGATATCTCGGATTTTATTGTTTCATTATGGGGATGTTATTTGATGACCATTTATATATTTCTACTTCTATTTCCGGGCCAGTATATATATTCAAAAGCCTAGAAATTCAATTGGGCATTTGTCAGTTGCCGAAGTCGGCCTGTGAGATTTTTTCCTCTCCATTCACATCATATGGGAGTTCACTAGATGTGGGCTGCGGGAAAGAACGGAACTACTCATTCTTTCAATTTGTTTTATGTTAATTGGAAATTGAAAGGTCTTGCGGCTCTATTCGGACACACACGCAGCTTTACCGCCGCTTGCATCGGCGGTAAACTGGCATTTTCCGGTTTTCCTCCACTCTGAGAGGAGGAAAACTGGAAATTGAAGCTTTACCGCCTCTCTCGTCGGCGGTAAAGTGGACCTTCCAGTTTTCCTCCGCTCTGAGAGGAGGAAAACTGGCAATTGCAGCTTTACCGCCGCTCCCAACGGCGGTAAAGTCGGTTTTCCAGTTTTCCTCCGCTCTGAGAGGAGGAAAACTGGAAATTGCACTTACGCTGCGGGTACATGTGTCGGAAATCTTTCAATCCGATTTTTTAATCCTCTTTTCCCTTCTATTGCTTGTTGTTGGGCCATGGGCCGGGGCGTAGTTCCACAAAATGAAGGATGGACATGTGTGAATAACAATTGGGTGAAATAATTTCAAATCACAACAAAACCACAATAAATCGAATGTCTCTCGTAATTGCCCTTCACTTTACTTAACAAGCGAAGTAAGCTAACCAGAACCGTTACCTTAAAAAACCAGAGATCCCGGTATCTACGATTGAGAGTACAAGTGAGACCAGCAAAATCTTCATTTCAACATGACAACCAGAAAGAAAACATCCTATACTCGCAAGCATTCCCTAGTAGTCGATACATCGCTGCTTTTCTGTGCATGTGGACAACTATGGGTGTTCTGCTGCGGTCCAAAGCTGTTATCGAGCTTGGCTTGACCAGTTCCATCAGTCCTAGGGCCTGTTGTTCAGGTCCTGAGAATTTCCAAATCTAAGCTTGTAATAAAAAAAAATAAAATATGGTTTAGATGTTGATTGCAAGATTACAAAATCAATTGTGTCATTGCCTCAGAGTAGAAATGTGATAACGCTCAATGCTTTTAAAATTTCTCCCATACAAGTGTTCTCTTGCGTGGCCCCTAAGTTTGCATGGAATGGAATTTTTAAGAACCTATTATCAAGTGAATCACACCGATGATCGTTAAAGAGTACGAGTGATGCAAGATTTAAGGATGGAGCTGTAGACAGGGGCAAATCGCTTTAATAGAGTGATATCTCGGATTTTATTGTTTCATTATGGGGATGTTATTTGATGACCATTTATATATTTCTACTTCTATTTCCGGGCCAGTATATATATTCAAAAGCCTAGAAATTCAATTGGGCATTTGTCAGTTGCCGAAGTCGGCCTGTGAGATTTTTTCCTCTCCATTCACATCATATGGGAGTTCACTAGATGTGGGCTGCGGGAAAGAACGGAACTACTCATTCTTTCAATTTGTTTTATGTTAATTGGAAATTGAAAGGTCTTGCGGCTCTATTCGGACACACACGCAGCTTTACCGCCGCTTGCATCGGCGGTAAACTGGCATTTTCCGGTTTTCCTCCACTCTGAGAGGAGGAAAACTGGAAATTGAAGCTTTACCGCCTCTCTCGTCGGCGGTAAAGTGGACCTTCCAGTTTTCCTCCGCTCTGAGAGGAGGAAAACTGGCAATTGCAGCTTTACCGCCGCTCCCAACGGCGGTAAAGTCGGTTTTCCAGTTTTCCTCCGCTCTGAGAGGAGGAAAACTGGAAATTGCACTTACGCTGCGGGTTCATGTGTCGGAAATCTTTCAATCCGATTTTTTAATCCTCTTTTCCCTTCTTTTGCTTGTTGTTGGGCCATGGGCCGGGGCGTAGTTCCACAAAATGAAGGATGGACATGTGTGAATAACAATTGGGTGAAATAATTTCAAATCACAACAAAACCACAATAAATCGAATGTCTCTCGTAATTGCCCTTCACTTTACTTAACAAGCGAAGTAAGCTAACCAGAACCGTTACCTTAAAAAACCAGAGATCCCGGTATCTACGATTGAGAGTACAAGTGAGACCAGCAAAATCTTCATTTCAACATGACAACCAGAAAGAAAACATCCTATACTCGCAAGCATTCCCTAGTAGTCGATACATCGCTGCTTTTCTGTGCATGTGGACAACTATGGGGTGTTCTGCTGCGGTCCAAAGCTGTTATCGAGCTTGGCTTGACCAGTTCCATCAGTCCTAGGGCCTGTTTTTCAGGTCCTGAGAATTTCCAAATCTAAGCTTGTAAAAAAAAATAAAAAAAAATAGGGTTTAGATGTTGATTGCAAGATTACAAAATCAATTGTGTCATTGCCTCAGAGTAGAAATGTGATAACGCTCAATGCTTTTAAAATTTCTCCCATACAAGTGTTCTCTTGCGTGGCCCCTAAGTTTGCATGGAATGGAATTTTTAAGAACCTATTATCAAGTGAATCACACCGATGATCGTTAAAGAGTACGAGTGATGCAAGATTTAAGGATGGAGCTGTAGACAGGGGCAAATCGCTTTAATAGAGTGATATCTCGGATTTTATTGTTTCATTATGGGGATGTTATTTGATGACCATTTATATATTTCTACTTCTATTTCCGGGCCAGTATATATATTCAAAAGCCTAGAAATTCAATTGGGCATTTGCCAATTGGGCATTTGTCAATTGCCGAAGTCGGCCTGTGAGATTTTTTCCTCTCCATTCACATCATATGGGAGTTCACTAGATGTGGGCTGCGGGAAAGAACGGAACTACTCATTCTTTCAATTTGTTTTATGTTAATTGGAAATTGAAAGGTCTTGCGGCTCTATTCGGACACACACGCAGCTTTACCGCCGCTTGCATCGGCGGTAAACTGGCATTTTCCGGTTTTCCTCCACTCTGAGAGGAGGAAAACAGGAACTGGAAGCTTTACCGCCGCTCTCGTCGGCGGTAAAGTGGACCTTCCAGTTTTCCTCCGCTCTGAGAGGAGAAAAACTGGCAATTGCAGCTTTACCGCCGCTCCCAACGGCGGTAAAGTCGGTTTTCCAGTTTTCCTCCGCTCTGAGAGGAGGAAAACTGGAAATTGCACTTACGCTGCGGGTACATGTGTCGGAAATCTTTTAATCCGATTTTTTAATCCTCTTTTCCCTTCTTTTGCTTGTTGTTGGGCCATGGGCCGGGGCGTAGTTCCACAAAATGAAGGATGGACATGTGTGAATAACAATTGGGTGAAATAATTTCAAATCACAACAAAACCACAATAAATCGAATGTCTCTCGTAATTGCCCTTCACTTTACTTAACAAGCGAAGTAAGCTAACCAGAACCGTTACCTTAAAAAACCAGAGATCCCGGTATCTACGATTGAGAGTACAAGTGAGACCAGCAAAATCTTCATTTCAACATGACAACCAGAAAGAAAACATCCTATACTCGCAAGCATTCCCTAGTAGTCGATACATCGCTGCTTTTCTGTGCATGTGGACAACTATGGGGTGTTCTGCTGCGGTCCAAAGCTGTTATCGAGCTTGGCTTGACCAGTTCCATCAGTCCTAGGGCCTGTTGTTCAGGTCCTGAGAATTTCCAAATCTAAGCTTGTAATAAAAAAAAAAAAATATATGGTTTAGATGTTGATTGCAAGATTACAAAATCAATTGTGTCATTGCCTCAGAGTAGAAATGTGATAACGCTCAATGCTTTTAAAATTTCTCCCATACAAGTGTTCTCTTGCGTGGCCCCTAAGTTTGCATGGAATGGAATTTTTAAGAACCTATTATCAAGTGAATCACACCGATGATCGTTAAAGAGTACGAGTGATGCAAGATTTAAGGATGGAGCTGTAGACAGGGGCAAATCGCTTTAATAGAGTGATATCTCGGATTTTATTGTTTCATTATGGGGATGTTATTTGATGACCATTTATATATTTCTACTTCTATTTCCGGGCCAGTATATATATTCAAAAGCCTAGAAATTCAATTGGGCATTTGTCAATTGCCGAAGTCGGCCTGTGAGATTTTTTCCTCTCCATTCACATCATATGGGAGTTCACTAGATGTGGGCTGCGGGAAAGAACGGAACTACTCATTCTTTCAATTTGTTTTATGTTAATTGGAAATTGAAAGGTCTTGCGGCTCTATTCGGACACACACGCAGCTTTACCGCCGCTTGCATCGGCGGTAAATTGGCATTTTCCGGTTTTCCTCCACTCTGAGAGGAGGAAAACTGGAAATTGAAGCTTTACCGCCGCTCTCGTCGGCGGTAAAGTGGACCTTCCAGTTTTCCTCCGCTCTGAGAGGAGGAAAACTGGCAATTGCAGCTTTACCGCCGCTCCCAACGGCGGTAAAGTCGGTTTTCCAGTTTTCCTCCGCTCTGAGAGGAGGAAAACTGGAAATTGCACTTACGCTGCGGGTTCATGTGTCGGAAATCTTTCAATCCGATTTTTTAATCCTCTTTTCCCTTCTTTTGCTTGTTGTTGGGCCATGGGCCGGGGCGTAGTTCCACAAAATGAAGGATGGACATGTGTGAATAACAATTGGGTGAAATAATTTCCAATCACAACAAAACCACAATAAATCGAATGTCTCTCGTAATTGCCCTTCACTTTACTTAACAAGCGAAGTAAGCTAACCAGAACCGTTACCTTAAAAAACCAGAGATCCCGGTATCTACGATTGAGAGTACAAGTGAGACCAGCAAAATCTTCATTTCAACATGACAACCAGAAAGAAAACATCCTATACTCGCAAGCATTCCCTAGTAGTCGATACATCGCTGCTTTTCTGTGCATGTGGACAACTATGGGGTGTTCTGCTGCGGTCCAAAGCTGTTATCGAGCTTGGCTTGACCAGTTCCATCAGTCCTAGGGCCTGTTTTTCAGGTCCTGAGAATTTCCAAATCTAAGCTTGTAAAAAAAAATAAAAAAAAATAGGGTTTAGATGTTGATTGCAAGATTACAAAATCAATTGTGTCATTGCCTCAGAGTAGAAATGTGATAACGCTCAATGCTTTTAAAATTTCTCCCATACAAGTGTTCTCTTGCGTGGCCCCTAAGTTTGCATGGAATGGAATTTTTAAGAACCTATTATCAAGTGAATCACACCGATGATCGTTAAAGAGTACGAGTGATGCAAGATTTAAGGATGGAGCTGTAGACAGGGGCAAATCGCTTTAATAGAGTGATATCTCGGATTTTATTGTTTCATTATGGGGATGTTATTTGATGACCATTTATATATTTCTACTTCTATTTCCGGGCCAGTATATATATTCAAAAGCCTAGAAATTCAATTGGGCATTTGTCAATTGCCGAAGTCGGCCTGTGAGATTTTTTCCTCTCCATTCACATCATATGGGAGTTCACTAGATGTGGGCTGCGGGAAAGAACGGAACTACTCATTCTTTCAATTTGTTTTATGTTAATTGGAAATTGAAAGGTCTTGCGGCTCTATTCGGACACACACGCAGCTTTACCGCCGCTTGCATCGGCGGTAAACTGGCATTTTCCGGTTTTCCTCCATTCTGAGAGGAGGAAAACTGGAAATTGAAGCTTTACCGCCGCTCTCGTCGGCGGTAAAGTGGACCTTCCAGTTTTCCTACGCTCTGAGAGGAGGAAAACTGGCAATTGCAGCTTTACCGCCGCTCCCAACGGCGGTAAAGTCGGTTTTCCAGTTTTCCTCCGCTCTGAGAGGAGGAAAACTGGAAATTGCACTTACGCTGCGGGTACATGTGTTGGAAATCTTTCAATCCGATTTTTTAATCCTCTTTTCCCTTCTTTTGCTTGTTGTTGGGCCATGGGCCGGGGCGTAGTTCCACAAAATGAAGGATGGACATGTGTGAATAACAATTGGGTGAAATAATTTCAAATCACAACAAAACCACAATAAATCGAATGTCTCTCGTAATTGCCCTTCACTTTACTTAACAAGCGAAGGAAGCTAACCAGAACCGTTACCTTAAAAAACCAGAGATCCCGGTATCTACGATTGAGAGTACAAGTGAGACCAGCAAAATCTTCATTTCAACATGACAACCAGAAAGAAAACATCCTATACTCGCAAGCATTCCCTAGTAGTCGATACATCGCTGCTTTTCTGTGCATGTGGACAACTATGGGGTGTTCTGCTGCGGTCCAAAGCTGTTATCGAGCTTGGCTTGACCAGTTCCATCAGTCCTAGGGCCTGTTTTTCAGGTCCTGAGAATTTCCAAATCTAAGCTTGTAAAAAAAAATAAAAAAAAATAGGGTTTAGATGTTGATTGCAAGATTACAAAATCAATTGTGTCATTGCCTCAGAGTAGAAATGTGATAACGCTCAATGCTTTTAAAATTTCTCCCATACAAGTGTTCTCTTGCGTGGCCCCTAGGTTTGCATGGAATGGAATTTTTAAGAACCTATTATCAAGTGAATCACACCGATGATCGTTAAAGAGTACGAGTGATGCAAGATTTAAGGATGGAGCTGTAGACAGGGGCAAATCGCTTTAATAGAGTGATATCTCGGATTTTATTGTTTCATTATGGGGATGTTATTTGATGACCATTTATATATTTCTACTTCTATTTCCGGGCCAGTATATATATTCAAAAGCCTAGAAATTCAATTGGGCATTTGTCAATTGCCGAAGTCGGCCTGTGAGATTTTTTCCTCTCCATTCACATCATATGGGAGTTCACTAGATGTGGGCTGCGGGAAAGAACGGAACTACTCATTCTTTCAATTTGTTTTATGTTAATTGGAAATTGAAAGGTCTTGCGGCTCTATTCGGACACACACGCAGCTTTACCGCCGCTTGCATCGGCGGTAAACTGGCATTTTCCGGTTTTCCTCCACTCTGAGAGGAGGAAAACTGGAAATTGAAGCTTTACCGCCGCTCTCGTCGGCGGTAAAGTGGACCTTCCAGTTTTCCTACGCTCTGAGAGGAGGAAAACTGGCAATTGCAGCTTTACCGCCGCTCCCAACGGCGGTAAAGTCGGTTTTCCAGTTTTCCTCCGCTCTGAGAGGAGGAAAACTGGAAATTGCACTTACGCTGCGGGTACATGTGTTGGAAATCTTTCAATCCGATTTTTTAATCCTCTTTTCCCTTCTTTTGCTTGTTGTTGGGCCATGGGCCGGGGCGTAGTTCCACAAAATGAAGGATGGACATGTGTGAATAACAATTGGGTGAAATAATTTCAAATCACAACAAAACCACAATAAATCGAATGTCTCTCGTAATTGCCCTTCACTTTACTTAACAAGCGAAGGAAGCTAACCAGAACCGTTACCTTAAAAAACCAGAGATCCCGGTATCTACGATTGAGAGTACAAGTGAGACCAGCAAAATCTTCATTTCAACATGACAACCAGAAAGAAAACATCCTATACTCGCAAGCATTCCCTAGTAGTCGATACATCGCTGCTTTTCTGTGCATGTGGACAACTATGGGGTGTTCTGCTGCGGTCCAAAGCTGTTATCGAGCTTGGCTTGACCAGTTCCATCAGTCCTAGGGCCTGTTGTTCAGGTCCTGAGAATTTCCAAATCTAAGCTTGTAAAAAAAAAATAAAATAAATAGGGTTTAGATGTTGATTGCAAGATTACAAAATCAATTGTGTCATTGCCTCAGAGTAGAAATGTGATAACGCTCAATGCTTTTAAAATTTCTCCCATACAAGTGTTCTCTTGCGTGGCCCCTAAGTTTGCATGGAATGGAATTTTTAAGAACCTATTATCAAGTGAATCACACCGATGATCGTTAAAGAGTACGAGTGATGCAAGATTTAAGGATGGAGCTGTAGACAGGGGCAAATCGCTTTAATAGAGTGATATCTCGGATTTTATTGTTTCATTATGGGGATGTTATTTGATGACCATTTATATATTTCTACTTCTATTTCCGGGCCAGTATATATATTCAAATGCCTAGAAATTCAATTGGGCATTTGTCATTTGCCGAAGTCGGCCTGTGAGATTTTTTCCTCTCCATTCACATCATATGGGAGTTCACTAGATGTGGGCTGCGGGAAAGAACGGAACTACTCATTCTTTCAATTTGTTTTATGTTAATTGGAAATTGAAAGGTCTTGCGGCTCTATTCGGACACACACGCAGCTTTACCGCCGCTTGCATCGGCGGTAAACTGGCATTTTCCGGTTTTCCTCCACTCTGAGAGGAGGAAAACAGGAAATTGAAGCTTTACCGCCGCTCTCGTCGGCGGTAAAGTGGACCTTCCAGTTTTCCTCCGCTCTGAGAGGAGAAAAACTGGCAATTGCAGCTTTACCGCCGCTCCCAACGGCGGTAAAGTCGGTTTTCCAGTTTTCCTCCGCTCTGAGAGGAGGAAAACTGGAAATTGCACTTACGCTGCGGGTACATGTGTCGGAAATCTTTCAATCCGATTTTTTAATCCTCTTTTCCCTTCTTTTGCTTGTTGTTGGGCCATGGGCCGGGGCGTAGTTCCACAAAATGAAGGATGGACATGTGTGAATAACAATTGGGTGAAATAATTTCAAATCACAACAAAACCACAATAAATCGAATGTCTCTCGTAATTGCCCTTCACTTTACTTAACAAGCGAAGTAAGCTAACCAGAACCGTTACCTTAAAAAACCAGAGATCCCGGTATCTACGATTGAGAATACAAGTGAGACCAGCAAAATTTTCATTTCAACATGACAACCAGAAAGAAAACATCCTATACTCGCAAGCATTCCCTAGTAGTCGATACATCGCTGCTTTTCTGTGCATGTGGACAACTATGGGGTGTTCTGCTGCGGTCCAAAGCTGTTATCGAGCTTGGCATGACCAGTTCCATCAGTCCTAGGGCCTGTTGTTCAGGTCCTGAGAATTTCCAAATCTAAGCTTGTAAAAAAATAAAAAATAAATAGGGTTTAGATGTTGATTGCAAGATTACAAAATCAATTGTGTCATTGCCTCAGAGTAGAAATGTGATAACGCTCAATGCTTTTAAAATTTCTCCCATACAAGTGTTCTCTTGCGTGGCCCCTAAGTTTGCATGGAATGGAATTTTTAAGAACCTATTATCAAGTGAATCACACCGATGATCGTTAAAGAGTACGCGTGATGCAAGATTTAAGGATGGAGCTGTAGACAGGGGCAAATCGCTTTAATAGAGTGATATCTCGGATTTTATTGTTTCATTATGGGGATGTTATTTGATGACCATTTATATATTTCTACTTCTATTTCCGGGCCAGTATATATATTCAAAAGCCTAGAAATTCAATTGGGCATTTGTCAATTGCCGAAGTCGGCCTGTGAGATTTTTTCCTCTCCATTCACATCATATGGGAGTTCACTAGATGTGGGCTGCGGGAAAGAACGGAACTACTCATTCTTTCAATTTGTTTTATGTTAATTGGAAATTGAAAGGTCTTGCGGCTCTATTCGGACACACACGCAGCTTTACCGCCGCTTGCATCGGCGGTAAACTGGCATTTTCCGGTTTTCCTCCACTCCGAGAGGAGGAAAACAGGAAATTGAAGCTTTACCGCCGCTCTCGTCGGCGGTAAAGTGGACCTTCCAGTTTTCCTCCGCTCTGAGAGGAGAAAAACTGGCAATTGCAGCTTTACCGCCGCTCCCAACGGCGGTAAAGTCGGTTTTCCAGTTTTCCTCCGCTCTGAGAGGAGGAAAACTGGAAATTGCACTTACGCTGCGGGTACATGTGTTGGAAATCTTTCAATCCGATTTTTTAATCCTCTTTTCCCTTCTTTTGCTTGTTGTTGGGCCATGGGCCGGGGCGTAGTTCCACAAAATGAAGGATGGACATGTGTGAATAACAATTGGGTGAAATAATTTCAAATCACAACAAAACCACAATAAATCGAATGTCTCTCGTAATTGCCCTTCACTTTACTTAACAAGCGAAGTAAGCTAACCAGAACCGTTACCTTAAAAAACCAGAGATCCCGGTATCTACGATTGAGAGTACAAGTGAGACCAGCAAAATCTTCATTTCAACATGACAACCAGAAAGAAAACATCCTATACTCGCAAGCATTCCCTAGTAGTCGATACATCGCTGCTTTTCTGTGCATGTGGACAACTATGGGGTGTTCTGCTGCGGTCCAAAGCTGTTATCGAGCTTGGCTTGACCAGTTCCATCAGTCCTAGGGCCTGTTGTTCAGGTCCTGAGAATTTCCAAATCTAAGCTTGTAAAAAAAAAATAAAATAAATAGGGTTTAGATGTTGATTGCAAGATTACAAAATCAATTGTGTCATTGCCTCAGAGTAGAAATGTGATAACGCTCAATGCTTTTAAAATTTCTCCCAGACAAGTGTTCTCTTGCGTGGCCCCTAAGTTTGCATGGAATGGAATTTTTAAGAACCTATTATCAAGTGAATCACACCGATGATCGTTAAAGAGTACGAGTGATGCAAGATTTAAGGATGGTGCTGTAGACAGGGGCAAATCGCTTTAATAGAGTGATATTTCGGATTTTATTGTTTCATTATGGGGATGTTATTTGATGACCATTTATATATTTCTACTTCTATTTCCGGGCCAGTATGTATATTCAAATGCCTAGAAATTCAATTGGGCATTTGTCAATTGCCGAAGTCGGCCTGTGAGATTTTTTCCTCTCCATTCACATCATATGGGAGTTCACTAGATGTGGGCTGCGGGAAAGAACGGAACTACTCATTCTTTCAATTTGTTTTATGTTAATTGGAAATTGAAAGGTCTTGCGGCTCTATTCGGACACACACGCAGCTTTACCGCCGCTTGCATCGGCGGTAAACTGGCATTTTCCGGTTTTCCTCCACTCTGAGAGGAGGAAAACAGGAAATTGAAGCTTTACCGCCGCTCTCGTCGGCGGTAAAGTGGACCTTCCAGTTTTCCTCCGCTCTGAGAGGAGAAAAACTGGCAATTGCAGCTTTACCGCCGCTCCCAACGGCGGTAAAGTCGGTTTTCCAGTTTTCCTCCGCTCTGAGAGGAGGAAAACTGGAAATTGCACTTACGCTGCGGGTACATGTGTCGGAAATCTTTCAATCCGATTTTTTAATCCTCTTTTCCCTTCTTTTGCTTGTTGTTGGGCCATGGGCCGGGGCGTAGTTCCACAAAATGAAGAATGGACATGTGTGAATAACAATTGGGTGAAATAATTTCAAATCACAACAAAACCACAATAAATCGAATGTCTCTCGTAATTGCCCTTCACTTTACTTAACAAGCGAAGTAAGCTAACCAGAACCGTTACCTTAAAAAACCAGAGATCCCGGTATCTACGATTGAGAATACAAGTGAGACCAGCAAAATTTTCATTTCAACATGACAACCAGAAAGAAAACATCCTATACTCGCAAGCATTCCCTAGTAGTCGATACATCGCTGCTTTTCTGTGCATGTGGACAACTATGGGGTGTTCTGCTGCGGTCCAAAGCTGTTATCGAGCTTGGCTTGACCAGTTCCATCAGTCCTAGGGCCTGTTGTTCAGGTCCTGAGAATTTCCAAATCTAAGCTTGTAAAAAAATAAAAAATAAATAGGGTTTAGATGTTGATTGCAAGATTACAAAATCAGTTGTGTCATTGCCTCAGAGTAGAAATGTGATAACGCTCAATGCTTTTAAAATTTCTCCCATACAAGTGTTCTCTTGCGTGGCCCCTAAGTTTGCATGGAATGGAATTTTTAAGAACCTATTATCAAGTGAATCACACCGATGATCGATAAAGAGTACGCGTGATGCAAGATTTAAGGATGGAGCTGTAGACAGGGGCAAATCGCTTTAATAGAGTGATATCTCGGATTTTATTGTTTCATTATGAGGATGTTATTTGATGACCATTTATATATTTCTACTTCTATTTCCGGGCCAGTATATATATTCAAAAGCCTAGAAATTCAATTGGGCATTTGTCAATTGCCGAAGTCGGCCTGTGAGATTTTTTCCTCTCCATTCACATCATATGGGAGTTCACTAGATGTGGGCTGCGGGAAAGAACGGAACTACTCATTCTTTCAATTTGTTTTATGTTAATTGGAAATTGAAAGGTCTTGCGGCTCTATTCGGACACACACGCAGCTTTACCGCCGCTTGCATCGGCGGTAAACTGGCATTTTCCGGTTTTCCTCCACTCTGAGAGGAGGAAAACTGGAAATTGAAGCTTTACCGCCGCTCTCGTCGGCGGTAAAGTGGACCTTCCAGTTTTCCTACGCGCTGAGAGGAGGAAAACTGGCAATTGCAGCTTTACCGCCGCTCCCAACGGCGGTAACGTCGGTTTTCCAGTTTTCCTCCGCTCTGAGAGGAGGAAAACTGGAAATTGCACTTACGCTGCGGGTACATGTGTCGGAAATCTTTCAATCCGATTTTTTAATCCTCTTTTCCCTTCTTTTGCTTGTTGTTGGGCCATGGGCCGGGGCGTAGTTCCACAAAATGAAGGATGGACATGTGTGAATAACAATTGGGTGAAATAATTTCAAATCACAACAAAACCACAATAAATCGAATGTCTCTCGTAATTGCCCTTCACTTTACTTAACAAGCGAAGTAAGCTAACCAGAACCGTTACCTTAAAAAACCAGAGATCCCGGTATCTACGATTGAGAGTACAAGTGAGACCAGCAAAATCTTCATTTCAACATGACAACCAGAAAGAAAACATCCTATACTCGCAAGCATTCCCTAGTAGTCGATACATCGCTGCTTTTCTGTGCATGTGGACAACTATGGGGTGTTCTGCTGCGGTCCAAAGCTGTTATCGAGCTTGGCTTGACCAGTTCCATCAGTCCTAGGGCCTGTTTTTCAGGTCCTGAGAATTTCCAAATCTAAGCTTGTAAAAAAAAATAAAAAAAAATAGGGTTTAGATGTTGATTGCAAGATTACAAAATCAATTGTGTCATTGCCTCAGAGTAGAAATGTGATAACGCTCAATGCTTTTAAACTTTCTCCCATACAAGTGTTCTCTTGCGTGGCCCCTAGGTTTGCATGGAATGGAATTTTTAAGAACCTATTATCAAGTGAATCACACCGATGATCGTTAAAGAGTACGAGTGATGCAAGATTTAAGGATGGAGCTGTAGACAGGGGCAAATCGCTTTAATAGAGTGATATCTCGGATTTTATTGTTTCATTATGGGGATGTTATTTGATGACCATTTATATATTTCTACTTCTATTTCCGGGCCAGTATATATATTCAAAAGCCTAGAAATTCAATTGGGCATTTGCCAATTGGGCATTTGTCAATTGCCGAAGTCGGCCTGTGAGATTTTTTCCTCTCCATTCACATCATATGGGAGTTCACTAGATGTGGGCTGCGGGAAAGAACGGAACTACTCATTCTTTCAATTTGTTTTATGTTAATTGGAAATTGAAAGGTCTTGCGGCTCTATTCGGACACACACGCAGCTTTACCGCCGCTTGCATCGGCGGTAAACTGGCATTTTCCGGTTTTCCTCCACTCCGAGAGGAGGAAAACAGGAAATTGAAGCTTTACCGCCGCTCTCGTCGGCGGTAAAGTGGACCTTCCAGTTTTCCTCCGCTCTGAGAGGAGAAAAACTGGCAATTGCAGCTTTACCGCCGCTCCCAACGGCGGTAAAGTCGGTTTTCCAGTTTTCCTCCGCTCTGAGAGGAGGAAAACTGGAAATTGCACTTACGCTGCGGGTACATGTGTCGGAAATCTTTCAATCCGATTTTTTAATCCTCTTTTCCCTTCTTTTGCTTGTTGTTGGGCCATGGGCCGGGGCGTAGTTCCACAAAATGAAGGATGGACATGTGTGAATAACAATTGGGTGAAATAATTTCAAATCACAAGAAAACCACAATAAATCGAATGTCTCTCGTAATTGCCCTTCACTTTACTTAACAAGCGAAGTAAGCTAACCAAAACCGTTACCTTAAAAAACCAGAGATCCCGGTATCTACGATTGAGAATACAAGTGAGACCAGCAAAATTTTCATTTCAACATGACAACCAGAAAGAAAACATCCTATACTCGCAAGCATTCCCTAGTAGTCGATACATCGCTGCTTTTCTGTGCATGTGGACAACTATGGGGTGTTCTGCTGCGGTCCAAAGCTGTTATCGAGCTTGGCATGACCAGTTCCATCAGTCCTAGGGCCTGTTGTTCAGGTCCTGAGAATTTCCAAATCTAAGCTTGTAAAAAAATAAAAAATAAATAGGGTTTAGATGTTGATTGCAAGATTACAAAATCAATTGTGTCATTGCCTCAGAGTAGAAATGTGATAACGCTCAATGCTTTTAAAATTTCTCCCATACAAGTGTTCTCTTGCGTGGCCCCTAAGTTTGCATGGAATGGAATTTTTAAGAACCTATTATCAAGTGAATCACACCGATGATCGTTAAAGAGTACGCGTGATGCAAGATTTAAGGATGGAGCTGTAGACAGGGGCAAATCGCTTTAATAGAGTGATATCTCGGATTTTATTGTTTCATTATGGGGATGTTATTTGATGACCATTTATATATTTCTACTTCTATTTCCGGGCCAGTATATATATTCAAAAGCCTAGAAATTCAATTGGGCATTTGTCAATTGCCGAAGTCGGCCTGTGAGATTTTTTCCTCTCCATTCACATCATATGGGAGTTCACTAGATGTGGGCTGCGGGAAAGAACGGAACTACTCATTCTTTCAATTTGTTTTATGTTAATTGGAAATTGAAAGGTCTTGCGGCTCTATTCGGACACACACGCAGCTTTACCGCCGCTTGCATCGGCGGTAAACTGGCATTTTCCGGTTTTCCTCCACTCCGAGAGGAGGAAAACAGGAAATTGAAGCTTTACCGCCGCTCTCGTCGGCGGTAAAGTGGACCTTCCAGTTTTCCTCCGCTCTGAGAGGAGAAAAACTGGCAATTGCAGCTTTACCGCCGCTCCCAACGGCGGTAAAGTCGGTTTTCCAGTTTTCCTCCGCTCTGAGAGGAGGAAAACTGGAAATTGCACTTACGCTGCGGGTACATGTGTTGGAAATCTTTTAATCCGATTTTTTAATCCTCTTTTCCCTTCTTTTGCTTGTTGTTGGGCCATGGGCCGGGGCGTAGTTCCACAAAATGAAGGATGGACATGTGTGAATAACAATTGGGTGAAATAATTTCAAATCACAACAAAACCACAATAAATCGAATGTCTCTCGTAATTGCCCTTCACTTTACTTAACAAGCGAAGTAAGCTAACCAGAACCGTTACCTTAAAAAACCAGAGATCCCGGTATCTACGATTGAGAGTACAAGTGAGACCAGCAAAATCTTCATTTCAACATGACAACCAGAAAGAAAACATCCTATACTCGCAAGCATTCCCTAGTAGTCGATACATCGCTGCTTTTCTGTGCATGTGGACAACTATGGGGTGTTCTGCTGCGGTCCAAAGCTGTTATCGAGCTTCGCTTGACCAGTTCCATCAGTCCTAGGGCCTGTTGTTCAGGTCCTGAGAATTTCCAAATCTAAGCTTGTAAAAAAAAAATAAAATAAATAGGGTTTAGATGTTGATTGCAAGATTACAAAATCAATTGTGTCATTGCCTCAGAGTAGAAATGTGATAACGCTCAATGCTTTTAAAATTTCTCCCAGACAAGTGTTCTCTTGCGTGGCCCCTAAGTTTGCATGGAATGGAATTTTTAAGAACCTATTATCAAGTGAATCACACCGATGATCGTTAAAGAGTACGAGTGATGCAAGATTTAAGGATGGAGCTGTAGACAGGGGCAAATCGCTTTAATAGAGTGATATTTCGGATTTTATTGTTTCATTATGGGGATGTTATTTGATGACCATTTATATATTTCTACTTCTATTTCCGGGCCAGTATGTATATTCAAATGCCTAGAAATTCAATTGGGCATTTGTCAATTGCCGAAGTCGGCCTGTGAGATTTTTTCCTCTCCATTCACATCATATGGGAGTTCACTAGATGTGGGCTGCGGGAAAGAACGGAACTACTCATTCTTTCAATTTGTTTTATGTTAATTGGAAATTGAAAGGTCTTGCGGCTCTATTCGGACACACACGCAGCTTTACCGCCGCTTGCATCGGCGGTAAACTGGCATTTTCCGGTTTTCCTCCACTCTGAGAGGAGGAAAACAGGAAATTGAAGCTTTACCGCCGCTCTCGTCGGCGGTAAAGTGGACCTTCCAGTTTTCCTCCGCTCTGAGAGGAGAAAAACTGGCAATTGCAGCTTTACCGCCGCTCCCAACGGCGGTAAAGTCGGTTTTCCAGTTTTCCTCCGCTCTGAGAGGAGGAAAACTGGAAATTGCACTTACGCTGCGGGTACATGTGTCGGAAATCTTTCAATCCGATTTTTTAATCCTCTTTTCCCTTCTTTTGCTTGTTGTTGGGCCATGGGCCGGGGCGTAGTTCCACAAAATGAAGAATGGACATGTGTGAATAACAATTGGGTGAAATAATTTCAAATCACAACAAAACCACAATAAATCGAATGTCTCTCGTAATTGCCCTTCACTTTACTTAACAAGCGAAGTAAGCTAACCAGAACCGTTACCTTAAAAAACCAGAGATCCCGGTATCTACGATTGAGAATACAAGTGAGACCAGCAAAATTTTCATTTCAACATGACAACCAGAAAGAAAACATCCTATACTCGCAAGCATTCCCTAGTAGTCGATACATCGCTGCTTTTCTGTGCATGTGGACAACTATGGGGTGTTCTGCTGCGGTCCAAAGCTGTTATCGAGCTTGGCTTGACCAGTTCCATCAGTCCTAGGGCCTGTTGTTCAGGTCCTGAGAATTTCCAAATCTAAGCTTGTAAAAAAATAAAAAATAAATAGGGTTTAGATGTTGATTGCAAGATTACAAAATCAGTTGTGTCATTGCCTCAGAGTAGAAATGTGATAACGCTCAATGCTTTTAAAATTTCTCCCATACAAGTGTTCTCTTGCGTGGCCCCTAAGTTTGCATGGAATGGAATTTTTAAGAACCTATTATCAAGTGAATCACACCGATGATCGATAAAGAGTACGCGTGATGCAAGATTTAAGGATGGAGCTGTAGACAGGGGCAAATCGCTTTAATAGAGTGATATCTCGGATTTTATTGTTTCATTATGAGGATGTTATTTGATGACCATTTATATATTTCTACTTCTATTTCCGGGCCAGTATATATATTCAAAAGCCTAGAAATTCAATTGGGCATTTGTCAATTGCCGAAGTCGGCCTGTGAGATTTTTTCCTCTCCATTCACATCATATGGGAGTTCACTAGATGTGGGCTGCGGGAAAGAACGGAACTACTCATTCTTTCAATTTGTTTTATGTTAATTGGAAATTGAAAGGTCTTGCGGCTCTATTCGGACACACACGCAGCTTTACCGCCGCTTGCATCGGCGGTAAACTGGCATTTTCCGGTTTTCCTCCACTCTGAGAGGAGGAAAACTGGAAATTGAAGCTTTACCGCCGCTCTCGTCGGCGGTAAAGTGGACCTTCCAGTTTTCCTACGCGCTGAGAGGAGGAAAACTGGCAATTGCAGCTTTACCGCCGCTCCCAACGGCGGTAACGTCGGTTTTCCAGTTTTCCTCCGCTCTGAGAGGAGGAAAACTGGAAATTGCACTTACGCTGCGGGTACATGTGTCGGAAATCTTTCAATCCGATTTTTTAATCCTCTTTTCCCTTCTTTTGCTTGTTGTTGGGCCATGGGCCGGGGCGTAGTTCCACAAAATGAAGGATGGACATGTGTGAATAACAATTGGGTGAAATAATTTCAAATCACAACAAAACCACAATAAATCGAATGTCTCTCGTAATTGCCCTTCACTTTACTTAACAAGCGAAGTAAGCTAACCAGAACCGTTACCTTAAAAAACCAGAGATCCCGGTATCTACGATTGAGAGTACAAGTGAGACCAGCAAAATCTTCATTTCAACATGACAACCAGAAAGAAAACATCCTATACTCGCAAGCATTCCCTAGTAGTCGATACATCGCTGCTTTTCTGTGCATGTGGACAACTATGGGGTGTTCTGCTGCGGTCCAAAGCTGTTATCGAGCTTGGCTTGACCAGTTCCATCAGTCCTAGGGCCTGTTTTTCAGGTCCTGAGAATTTCCAAATCTAAGCTTGTAAAAAAAAATAAAAAAAAATAGGGTTTAGATGTTGATTGCAAGATTACAAAATCAATTGTGTCATTGCCTCAGAGTAGAAATGTGATAACGCTCAATGCTTTTAAACTTTCTCCCATACAAGTGTTCTCTTGCGTGGCCCCTAGGTTTGCATGGAATGGAATTTTTAAGAACCTATTATCAAGTGAATCACACCGATGATCGTTAAAGAGTACGAGTGATGCAAGATTTAAGGATGGAGCTGTAGACAGGGGCAAATCGCTTTAATAGAGTGATATCTCGGATTTTATTGTTTCATTATGGGGATGTTATTTGATGACCATTTATATATTTCTACTTCTATTTCCGGGCCAGTATATATATTCAAAAGCCTAGAAATTCAATTGGGCATTTGCCAATTGGGCATTTGTCAATTGCCGAAGTCGGCCTGTGAGATTTTTTCCTCTCCATTCACATCATATGGGAGTTCACTAGATGTGGGCTGCGGGAAAGAACGGAACTACTCATTCTTTCAATTTGTTTTATGTTAATTGGAAATTGAAAGGTCTTGCGGCTCTATTCGGACACACACGCAGCTTTACCGCCGCTTGCATCGGCGGTAAACTGGCATTTTCCGGTTTTCCTCCACTCCGAGAGGAGGAAAACAGGAAATTGAAGCTTTACCGCCGCTCTCGTCGGCGGTAAAGTGGACCTTCCAGTTTTCCTCCGCTCTGAGAGGAGAAAAACTGGCAATTGCAGCTTTACCGCCGCTCCCAACGGCGGTAAAGTCGGTTTTCCAGTTTTCCTCCGCTCTGAGAGGAGGAAAACTGGAAATTGCACTTACGCTGCGGGTACATGTGTCGGAAATCTTTCAATCCGATTTTTTAATCCTCTTTTCCCTTCTTTTGCTTGTTGTTGGGCCATGGGCCGGGGCGTAGTTCCACAAAATGAAGGATGGACATGTGTGAATAACAATTGGGTGAAATAATTTCAAATCACAAGAAAACCACAATAAATCGAATGTCTCTCGTAATTGCCCTTCACTTTACTTAACAAGCGAAGTAAGCTAACCAAAACCGTTACCTTAAAAAACCAGAGATCCCGGTATCTACGATTGAGAATACAAGTGAGACCAGCAAAATTTTCATTTCAACATGACAACCAGAAAGAAAACATCCTATACTCGCAAGCATTCCCTAGTAGTCGATACATCGCTGCTTTTCTGTGCATGTGGATAACTATGGGGTGTTCTGCTGCGGTCCAAAGCTGTTATCGAGCTTGGCTTGACCAGTTCCATCAGTCCTAGGGCCTGTTGTTCAGGTCCTGAGAATTTCCAAATCTAAGCTTGTAAAAAAATAAAAAATAAATAGGGTTTAGATGTTGATTGCAAGATTACAAAATCAATTGTGTCATTGCCTCAGAGTAGAAATGTGATAACGCTCAATGCTTTTAAAATTTCTCTCATACAAGTGTTCTCTTGCGTGGCCCCTAAGTTTGCATGGAATGGAATTTTAAAGAACCTATTATCAAGTGAATCACACCGATGATCGTTAAAGAGTACGAGTGATGCAAGATTTAAGGATGGAGCTGTAGACAGGGGCAAATCGCTTTAATAGAGTGATATCTCGGATTTTATTGTTTCATTATGGGGATGTTATTTGATGACCATTTATATATTTCTACTTCTATTTCCGGGCCAGTATATATATTCAAAAGCCTAGAAATTCAATTGGGCATTTGTCAATTGCCGAAGTCGGCCTGTGAGATTTTTTCCTCTCCATTCACATCATATGGGAGTTCACTAGATGTGGGCTGCGGGAAAGAACGGAACTACTCATTCTTTCAATTTGTTTTATGTTAATTGGAAATTGAAAGGTCTTGCGGCTCTATTCGGACACACACGCAGCTTTACCGCCACTTGCATCGGCGGTAAACTGGCATTTTCCGGTTTTCCTCCACTCTGAGAGGAGGAAAACTGGAAATTGAAGCTTTACCGCCGCTCTCGTCGGCGGTAAAGTGGACCTTCCAGTTTTCCTACGCTCTGAGAGGAGGAAAACTGGCAATTGCAGCTTTACCGCCGCTCCCAACGGCGGTAAAGTCGGTTTTCCAGTTTTCCTCCGCTCTGAGAGGAGGAAAACTGGAAATTGCACTTACGCTGCGGGTACATGTGTCGCAAATCTTTCAATCCGATTTTTTAATCCTCTTTTCCCTTCTTTTGCTTGTTGTTGGGCCATGGGCCGGGGCGTAGTTCCACAAAATGAAGGATGGACATGTGTGAATAACAATTGGGTGAAATAATTTCAAATCACAACAAAACCACAATAAATCGAATGTCTCTCGTAATTGCCCTTCACTTTACTTAACAAGCGAAGTAAGCTAACCAGAACCGTTACCTTAAAAAACCAGAGATCCCGGTATCTACGATTGAGAGTACAAGTGAGACCAGCAAAATCTTCATTTCAACATGACAACCAGAAAGAAAACATCCTATACTCGCAAGCATTCCCTAGTAGTCGATACATCGCTGCTTTTCTGTGCATGTGGACAACTATGGGGTGTTCTGCTGCGGTCCAAAGCTGTTATCGAGCTTGGCTTGACCAGTTCCATCAGTCCTAGGGCCTGTTGTTAAGGTCCTGAGAATTTCCAAATCTAAGCTTGTAAAAAAAAATAAAAAAAAATAGGGTTTAGATGTTGATTGCAAGATTACAAAATCAATTGTGTCATTGCCTCAGAGTAGAAATGTGATAACGCTCAATGCTTTTAAAATTTCTCCCATACAAGTGTTCTCTTGCGTGGCCCCTAAGTTTGCATGGAATGGAATTTTTAAGAACCTATTATCAAGTGAATCACACCGATGATCGTTAAAGAGTACGAGTGATGCAAGATTTAAGGATGGAGCTGTAGACAGGGGCAAATCGCTTTAATAGAGTGATATCTCGGATTTTATTGTTTTATTATGGGGATGTTATTTGATGACCATTTATATATTTCTACTTCTATTTCCGGGCCAGTATATATATTCAAAAGCCTAGAAATTCAATTGGGCATTTGTCAATTGCCGAAGTCGGCCTGTGAGATTTTTTCCTCTCCATTCACATCATATGGGAGTTCACTAGATGTGGGCTGCGGGAAAGAACGGAACTACTCATTCTTTCAATTTGTTTTATGTTAATTGGAAATTGAAAGGTCTTGCGGCTCTATTCGGACACACACGCAGCTTTACCGCCGCTTGCATCGGCGGTAAACTTGCATTTTCCGGTTTTCCTCCACTCTGAGAGGAGGAAAACTGGAAATTGAAGCTTTACCGCCGCTCTCGTCGGCGGTAAAGTTGACCTTCCAGTTTTCCTCCGCTCTGAGAGGAGGAAAACTGGCAATTGCAGCTTTACCGCCGCTCCCAACGGCGGTAAAGTCGGTTTTCCAGTTTTCCTCCGCTCTGAGAGGAGGAAAACTGGAAATTGCACTTACGCTGCGGGTACATGTGTCGGAAATCTTTCAATCTAATTTTTTAATCCTCTTTTCCCTTCTTTTGCTTGTTGTTGGGCCATGGGCCGGGGCGTAGTTCCACAAAATGAAGGATGGACATGTGTGAATAACAATTGGGTGAAATAATTTCAAATCACAACAAAACCACAATAAATCGAATGTCTCTCGTAATTGCCCTTCACTTTACTTAACAAGCGAAGTAAGCTAACCAGAACCGTTACCTTAAAAAACCAGAGATCCCGGTATCTACGATTGAGAGTACAAGTGAGACCAGCAAAATCTTCATTTCAACATGACAACCAGAAAGAAAACATCCTATACTCGCAAGCATTCCCTAGTAGTCGATACATCGCTGCTTTTCTGTGCATGTGGACAACTATGGGGTGTTCTGCTGCGGTCCAAAGCTGTTATCGAGCTTGGCTTGACCAGTTCCATCAGTCCTAGGACCTGTTTTTCAGGTCCTGAGAATTTCCAAATCTAAGCTTGTAAAAAAAAATAAAAATAAATAGGGTTTAGATGTTGATTGCAAGATTACAAAATCAATTGTGTCATTGCCTCAGAGTAGAAATGTGATAACGCTCAATGCTTTTAAAATTTCTCCCATACAAGTGTTCTCTTGCGTGGCCCCTAAGTTTGCATGGAATGGAATTTTTAAGAACCTATTATCAAGTGAATCACACCGATGATCGTTAAAGAGTACGAGTGATGCAAGATTTAAGGATGGAGCTGTAGACAGGGGCAAATCGCTTTAATAGAGTGATATCTCGGATTTTATTGTTTCATTATGGGGATGTTATTTGATGACCATTTATATATTTCTACTTCTATTTCCGGGCCAGTATATATATTCAAAAGCCTAGAAATTCAATTGGGCATTTGCCAATTGGGCATTTGTCAATTGCCGAAGTCGGCCTGTGAGATTTTTTCCTCTCCATTCACATCATATGGGAGTTCACTAGATGTGGGCTGCGGGAAAGAACGGAACTACTCATTCTTTCAATTTGTTTTATGTTAATTGGAAATTGAAAGGTCTTGCGGCTCTATTCGGACACACACGCAGCTTTACCGCCGCTTGCATCGGCGGTAAACTTGCATTTTCCGGTTTTCCTCCACTCTGAGAGGAGGAAAACTGGAAATTGAAGCTTTACCGCCGCTCTCGTCGGCGGTAAAGTTGACCTTCCAGTTTTCCTCCGCTCTGAGAGGAGGAAAACTGGCAATTGCAGCTTTACCGCCGCTCCCAACGGCGGTAAAGTCGGTTTTCCAGTTTTCCTCCGCTCTGAGAGGAGGAAAACTGGAAATTGCACTTACGCTGCGGGTACATGTGTCGGAAATCTTTCAATCCGATTTTTTAATCCTCTTTTCCCTTCTTTTGCTTGTTGTTGGGCCATGGGCCGGGGCGTAGTTCCACAAAATGAAGGATGGACATCTGTGAATAACAATTGGGTGAAATAATTTCAAATCACAACAAAACCACAATAAATCGAATGTCTCTCGTAATTGCCCTTCACTTTACTTAACAAGCGAAGTAAGCTAACCAGAACCGTTACCTTAAAAAACCAGAGATCCCGGTATCTACGATTGAGAATACAAGTGAGACCAGCAAAATCTTCATTTCAACATGACAACCAGAAAGAAAACATCCTATACTCGCAAGCATTCCCTAGTAGTCGATACATCGCTGCTTTTCTGTGCATGTGGACAACTATGGGGTGTTCTGCTGCGGTCCAAAGCTGTTATCGAGCTTGGCTTGACCAGTTCCATCAGTCCTAGGACCTGTTTTTCAGGTCCTGAGAATTTCCAAATCTAAGCTTGTAAAAAAAAATAAAAATAAATAGGGTTTAGATGTTGATTGCAAGATTACAAAATCAATTGTGTCATTGCCTCAGAGTAGAAATGTGATAACGCTCAATGCTTTTAAAATTTCTCCCATACAAGTGTTCTCTTGCGTGGCCCCTAAGTTTGCATGGAATGGAATTTTTAAGAACCTATTATCAAGTGAATCACACCGATGATCGTTAAAGAGTACGAGTGATGCAAGATTTAAGGATGGAGCTGTAGACAGGGGCAAATCGCTTTAATAGAGTGATATCTCGGATTTTATTGTTTCATTATGGGGATGTTATTTGATGACCATTTATATATTTCTACTTCTATTTCCGGGCCAGTATATATATTCAAAAGCCTAGAAATTCAATTGGGCATTTGCCAATTGGGCATTTGTCAATTGCCGAAGTCGGCCTGTGAGATTTTTTCCTCTCCATTCACATCATATGGGAGTTCACTAGATGTGGGCTGCGGGAAAGAACGGAACTACTCATTCTTTCAATTTGTTTTATGTTAATTGGAAATTGAAAGGTCTTGCGGCTCTATTCGGACACACACGCAGCTTTACCGCCACTTGCATCGGCGGTAAACTGGCATTTTCCGGTTTTCCTCCACTCTGAGAGGAGGAAAACTGGAAATTGAAGCTTTACCGCCGCTCTCGTCGGCGGTAAAGTGGACCTTCCAGTTTTCCTACGCTCTGAGAGGAGGAAAACTGGCAATTGCAGCTTTACCGCCGCTCCCAACGGCGGTAAAGTCGGTTTTCCAGTTTTCCTCCGCT
Organism: Persea americana; assembly: GCA_029852735.1. Classification (NCBI taxonomy): domain Eukaryota; kingdom Viridiplantae; phylum Streptophyta; class Magnoliopsida; order Laurales; family Lauraceae; genus Persea; species Persea americana. The sequence goes on from CM056812.1 coordinate 8,914,664, forward strand.
CTGAGAGGAGGAAAACTGGAAATTGCACTTACGCTGCGGGTACATGTGTCGCAAATCTTTCAATCCGATTTTTTAATCCTCTTTTCCCTTCTTTTGCTTGTTGTTGGGCCATGGGCCGGGGCGTAGTTCCACAAAATGAAGGATGGACATGTGTGAATAACAATTGGGTGAAATAATTTCAAATCACAACAAAACCACAATAAATCGAATGTCTCTCGTAATTGCCCTTCACTTTACTTAACAAGCGAAGTAAGCTAACCAGAACCGTTACCTTAAAAAACCAGAGATCCCGGTATCTACGATTGAGAGTACAAGTGAGACCAGCAAAATCTTCATTTCAACATGACAACCAGAAAGAAAACATCCTATACTCGCAAGCATTCCCTAGTAGTCGATACATCGCTGCTTTTCTGTGCATGTGGACAACTATGGGGTGTTCTGCTGCGGTCCAAAGCTGTTATCGAGCTTGGCTTGACCAGTTCCATCAGTCCTAGGGCCTGTTGTTAAGGTCCTGAGAATTTCCAAATCTAAGCTTGTAAAAAAAAATAAAAAAAAATAGGGTTTAGATGTTGATTGCAAGATTACAAAATCAATTGTGTCATTGCCTCAGAGTAGAAATGTGATAACGCTCAATGCTTTTAAAATTTCTCCCATACAAGTGTTCTCTTGCGTGGCCCCTAAGTTTGCATGGAATGGAATTTTTAAGAACCTATTATCAAGTGAATCACACCGATGATCGTTAAAGAGTACGAGTGATGCAAGATTTAAGGATGGAGCTGTAGACAGGGGCAAATCGCTTTAATAGAGTGATATCTCGGATTTTATTGTTTTATTATGGGGATGTTATTTGATGACCATTTATATATTTCTACTTCTATTTCCGGGCCAGTATATATATTCAAAAGCCTAGAAATTCAATTGGGCATTTGTCAATTGCCGAAGTCGGCCTGTGAGATTTTTTCCTCTCCATTCACATCATATGGGAGTTCACTAGATGTGGGCTGCGGGAAAGAACGGAACTACTCATTCTTTCAATTTGTTTTATGTTAATTGGAAATTGAAAGGTCTTGCGGCTCTATTCGGACACACACGCAGCTTTACCGCCGCTTGCATCGGCGGTAAACTTGCATTTTCCGGTTTTCCTCCACTCTGAGAGGAGGAAAACTGGAAATTGAAGCTTTACCGCCGCTCTCGTCGGCGGTAAAGTTGACCTTCCAGTTTTCCTCCGCTCTGAGAGGAGGAAAACTGGCAATTGCAGCTTTACCGCCGCTCCCAACGGCGGTAAAGTCGGTTTTCCAGTTTTCCTCCGCTCTGAGAGGAGGAAAACTGGAAATTGCACTTACGCTGCGGGTACATGTGTCGGAAATCTTTCAATCTGATTTTTTAATCCTCTTTTCCCTTCTTTTGCTTGTTGTTGGGCCATGGGCCGGGGCGTAGTTCCACAAAATGAAGGATGGACATGTGTGAATAACAATTGGGTGAAATAATTTCAAATCACAACAAAACCACAATAAATCGAATGTCTCTCGTAATTGCCCTTCACTTTACTTAACAAGCGAAGTAAGCTAACCAGAACCGTTACCTTAAAAAACCAGAGATCCCGGTATCTACGATTGAGAGTACAAGTGAGACCAGCAAAATCTTCATTTCAACATGACAACCAGAAAGAAAACATCCTATACTCGCAAGCATTCCCTAGTAGTCGATACATCGCTGCTTTTCTGTGCATGTGGACAACTATGGGGTGTTCTGCTGCGGTCCAAAGCTGTTATCGAGCTTGGCTTGACCAGTTCCATCAGTCCTAGGACCTGTTTTTCAGGTCCTGAGAATTTCCAAATCTAAGCTTGTAAAAAAAAATAAAAATAAATAGGGTTTAGATGTTGATTGCAAGATTACAAAATCAATTGTGTCATTGCCTCAGAGTAGAAATGTGATAACGCTCAATGCTTTTAAAATTTCTCCCATACAAGTGTTCTCTTGCGTGGCCCCTAAGTTTGCATGGAATGGAATTTTTAAGAACCTATTATCAAGTGAATCACACCGATGATCGTTAAAGAGTACGAGTGATGCAAGATTTAAGGATGGAGCTGTAGACAGGGGCAAATCGCTTTAATAGAGTGATATCTCGGATTTTATTGTTTCATTATGGGGATGTTATTTGATGACCATTTATATATTTCTACTTCTATTTCCGGGCCAGTATATATATTCAAAAGCCTAGAAATTCAATTGGGCATTTGCCAATTGGGCATTTGTCAATTGCCGAAGTCGGCCTGTGAGATTTTTTCCTCTCCATTCACATCATATGGGAGTTCACTAGATGTGGGCTGCGGGAAAGAACGGAACTACTCATTCTTTCAATTTGTTTTATGTTAATTGGAAATTGAAAGGTCTTGCGGCTCTATTCGGACACACACGCAGCTTTACCGCCGCTTGCATCGGCGGTAAACTTGCATTTTCCGGTTTTCCTCCACTCTGAGAGGAGGAAAACTGGAAATTGAAGCTTTACCGCCGCTCTCGTCAGCGGTAAAGTTGACCTTCCAGTTTTCCTCCGCTCTGAGAGGAGGAAAACTGGCAATTGCAGCTTTACCGCCGCTCCCAACGGCGGTAAAGTCGGTTTTCCAGTTTTCCTCCGCTCTGAGAGGAGGAAAACTGGAAATTGCACTTACGCTGCGGGTACATGTGTCGGAAATCTTTCAATCCGATTTTTTAATCCTCTTTTCCCTTCTTTTGCTTGTTGTTGGGCCATGGGCCGGGGCGTAGTTCCACAAAATGAAGGATGGACATGTGTGAATAACAATTGGGTGAAATAATTTCAAATCACAACAAAACCACAATAAATCGAATGTCTCTCGTAATTGCCCTTCACTTTACTTAACAAGCGAAGTAAGCTAACCAGAACCGTTACCTTAAAAAACCAGAGATCCCGGTATCTACGATTGAGAATACAAGTGAGACCAGCAAAATCTTCATTTCAACATGACAACCAGAAAGAAAACATCCTATACTCGCAAGCATTCCCTAGTAGTCGATACATCGCTGCTTTTCTGTGCATGTGGACAACTATGGGGTGTTCTGCTGCGGTCCAAAGCTGTTATCGAGCTTGGCTTGACCAGTTCCATCAGTCCTAGGACCTGTTTTTCAGGTCCTGAGAATTTCCAAATCTAAGCTTGTAAAAAAAAATAAAAATAAATAGGGTTTAGATGTTGATTGCAAGATTACAAAATCAATTGTGTCATTGCCTCAGAGTAGAAATGTGATAACGCTCAATGCTTTTAAAATTTCTCCCATACAAGTGTTCTCTTGCGTGGCCCCTAAGTTTGCATGGAATGGAATTTTTAAGAACCTATTATCAAGTGAATCACACCGATGATCGTTAAAGAGTACGAGTGATGCAAGATTTAAGGATGGAGCTGTAGACAGGGGCAAATCGCTTTAATAGAGTGATATCTCGGATTTTATTGTTTCATTATGGGGATGTTATTTGATGACCATTTATATATTTCTACTTCTATTTCCGGGCCAGTATATATATTCAAAAGCCTAGAAATTCAATTGGGCATTTGCCAATTGGGCATTTGTCAATTGCCGAAGTCGGCCTGTGAGATTTTTTCCTCTCCATTCACATCATATGGGAGTTCACTAGATGTGGGCTGCGGGAAAGAACGGAACTACTCATTCTTTCAATTTGTTTTATGTTAATTGGAAATTGAAAGGTCTTGCGGCTCTATTCGGACACACACGCAGCTTTACCGCCGCTTGCATCGGCGGTAAACTTGCATTTTCCGGTTTTCCTCCACTCTGAGAGGAGGAAAACTGGAAATTGAAGCTTTACCGCCGCTCCCGTCGGCGGTAAAGTTGACCTTCCAGTTTTCCTCCGCTCTGAGAGGAGGAAAACTGGCAATTGCAGCTTTACCGCCGCTCCCAACGGCGGTAAAGTCGGTTTTCCAGTTTTCCTCCGCTCTGAGAGGAGGAAAACTGGAAATTGCACTTACGCTGCGGGTACATGTGTCGGAAATCTTTTAATCCGATTTTTTAATCCTCTTTTCCCTTCTTTTGCTTGTTGTTGGGCCATGGGCCGGGGCGTAGTTCCACAAAATGAAGGATGGACATGTGTGAATAACAATTGGGTGAAATAATTTCAAATCACAACAAAACCACAATAAATCGAATGTCTCTCGTAATTGCCCTTCACTTTACTTAACAAGCGAAGTAAGCTAACCAGAACCGTTACCTTAAAAAACCAGAGATCCCGGTATCTACGATTGAGAATACAAGTGAGACCAGCAAAATCTTCATTTCAACATGACAACCAGAAAGAAAACATCCTATACTCGCAAGCATTCCCTAGTAGTCGATACATCGCTGCTTTTCTGTGCATGTGGACAACTATGGGGTGTTCTGCTGCGGTCCAAAGCTGTTATCGAGCTTGGCTTGACCAGTTCCATCAGTCCTAGGGCCTGTTGTTCAGGTCCTGAGAATTTCCAAATCTAAGCTTGTAAAAAAAATAAAAATAAATAGGGTTTAGATGTTGATTGCAAGATTACAAAATCAATTGTGTCATTGCCTCAGAGTAGAAATGTGATAACGCTCAATGCTTTTAAAATTTCTCCCATACAAGTGTTCTCTTGCGTGGCCCCTAAGTTTGCATGGAATGGAATTTTTAAGAACCTATTATCAAGTGAATCACACCGATGATCGTTAAAGAGTACGAGTGATGCAAGATTTAAGGATGGAGCTGTAGACAGGGGCAAATCGCTTTAATAGAGTGATATCTCGGATTTTATTGTTTCATTATGGGGATGTTATTTGATGACCATTTATATATTTCTACTTCTATTTCCGGGCCAGTATATATATTCAAAAGCCTAGAAATTCAATTGGGCATTTGTCAATTGCCGAAGTCGGCCCGTGAGATTTTTTCCTCTCCATTCACATCATATGGGAGTTCACTAGATGTGGGCTGCGGGAAAGAACGGAACTACTCATTCTTTCAATTTGTTTTATGTTAATTGGAAATTGAAAGGTCTTGCGGCTCTATTCGGACACACACGCAGCTTTACCGCCACTTGCATCGGCGGTAAACTGGCATTTTCCGGTTTTCCTCCACTCTGAGAGGAGGAAAACTGGAAATTGAAGCTTTACCGCCGCTCTCGTCGGCGGTAAAGTGGACCTTCCAGTTTTCCTACGCTCTGAGAGGAGGAAAACTGGCAATTGCAGCTTTACCGCCGCTCCCAACGGCGGTAAAGTCGGTTTTCCAGTTTTCCTCCGCTCTGAGAGGAGGAAAACTGGAAATTGCACTTACGCTGCGGGTACATGTGTCGGAAATCTTTCAATCCGATTTTTTAATCCTCTTTTCCCTTCTTTTGCTTGTTGTTGGGCCATGGGCCGGGGCGTAGTTCCACAAAATGAAGGATGGACATGTGTGAATAACAATTGGGTGAAATAATTTCAAATCACAACAAAACCACAATAAATCGAATGTCTCTCGTAATTGCCCTTCACTTTACTTAACAAGCGAAGTAAGCTAACCAGAACCGTTACCTTAAAAAACCAGAGATCCCGGTATCTACGATTGAGAGTACAAGTGAGACCAGCAAAATCTTCATTTCAACATGACAACCAGAAAGAAAACATCCTATACTCGCAAGCATTCCCTAGTAGTCGATACATCGCTGCTTTTCTGTGCATGTGGACAACTATGGGGTGTTCTGCTGCGGTCCAAAGCTGTTATCGAGCTTGGCTTGACCAGTTCCATCAGTCCTAGGGCCTGTTGTTCAGGTCCTGAGAATTTCCAAATCTAAGCTTGTAAAAAAAAATAAAAATAAATAGGGATTAGATGTTGATTGCAAGATTACAAAATCAATTGTGTCATTGCCTCAGAGTAGAAATGTGATAACGCTCAATGCTTTTAAAATTTCTCCCATACAAGTGTTCTCTTGCGTGGCCCCTAAGTTTGCATGGAATGGAATTTTTAAGAACCTATTATCAAGTGAATCACACCGATGATCGTTAAAGAGTACGACAGATGCAAGATTTAAGGATGGAGCTGTAGACAGGGGCAAATCGCTTTAATAGAGTGATATCTCGGATTTTATTGTTTCATTATGGGGATGTTATTTGATGACCATTTATATATTTCTACTTCTATTTCCGGGCCAGTAAATATATTCAAAAGCCTAGAAATTCAATTGGGCATTTGTCAATTGCCGAAGTCGGCCTGTGAGATTTTTTCCTCTCCATTCACATCATATGGGAGTTCACTAGATGTGGGCTGCGGGAAAGAACGGAACTACTCATTCTTTCAATTTGTTTTATGTTAATTGGAAATTGAAAGGTCTTGCGGCTCTATTCGGACACACACGCAGCTTTACCGCCGCTTGCATCGGCGGTAAACTTGCATTTTCCGGTTTTCCTCCACTCTGAGAGGAGGAAAACTGGAAATTGAAGCTTTACCGCCGCTCCCGTCGGCGGTAAAGTTGACCTTCCAGTTTTCCTCCGCTCTGAGAGGAGGAAAACTGGCAATTGCAGCTTTACCGCCGCTCCCAACGGCGGTAAAGTCGGTTTTCCAGTTTTCCTCCGCTCTGAGAGGAGGAAAACTGGAAATTGCACTTACGCTGCGGGTACATGTGTCGGAAATCTTTTAATCCGATTTTTTAATCCTCTTTTCCCTTCTTTTGCTTGTTGTTGGGCCATGGGCCGGGGCGTAGTTCCACAAAATGAAGGATGGACATGTGTGAATAACAATTGGGTGAAATAATTTCAAATCACAACAAAACCACAATAAATCGAATGTCTCTCGTAATTGCCCTTCACTTTACTTAACAAGCGAAGTAAGCTAACCAGAACCGTTACCTTAAAAAACCAGAGATCCCGGTATCTACGATTGAGAATACAAGTGAGACCAGCAAAATCTTCATTTCAACATGACAACCAGAAAGAAAACATCCTATACTCGCAAGCATTCCCTAGTAGTCGATACATCGCTGCTTTTCTGTGCATGTGGACAACTATGGGGTGTTCTGCTGCGGTCCAAAGCTGTTATCGAGCTTGGCTTGACCAGTTCCATCAGTCCTAGGGCCTGTTGTTCAGGTCCTGAGAATTTCCAAATCTAAGCTTGTAAAAAAAATAAAAATAAATAGGGTTTAGATGTTGATTGCAAGATTACAAAATCAATTGTGTCATTGCCTCAGAGTAGAAATGTGATAACGCTCAATGCTTTTAAAATTTCTCCCATACAAGTGTTCTCTTGCGTGGCCCCTAAGTTTGCATGGAATGGAATTTTTAAGAACCTATTATCAAGTGAATCACACCGATGATCGTTAAAGAGTACGAGTGATGCAAGATTTAAGGATGGAGCTGTAGACAGGGGCAAATCGCTTTAATAGAGTGATATCTCGGATTTTATTGTTTCATTATGGGGATGTTATTTGATGACCATTTATATATTTCTACTTCTATTTCCGGGCCAGTATATATATTCAAAAGCCTAGAAATTCAATTGGGCATTTGTCAATTGCCGAAGTCGGCCCGTGAGATTTTTTCCTCTCCATTCACATCATATGGGAGTTCACTAGATGTGGGCTGCGGGAAAGAACGGAACTACTCATTCTTTCAATTTGTTTTATGTTAATTGGAAATTGAAAGGTCTTGCGGCTCTATTCGGACACACACGCAGCTTTACCGCCACTTGCATCGGCGGTAAACTGGCATTTTCCGGTTTTCCTCCACTCTGAGAGGAGGAAAACTGGAAATTGAAGCTTTACCGCCGCTCTCGTCGGCGGTAAAGTGGACCTTCCAGTTTTCCTACGCTCTGAGAGGAGGAAAACTGGCAATTGCAGCTTTACCGCCGCTCCCAACGGCGGTAAAGTCGGTTTTCCAGTTTTCCTCCGCTCTGAGAGGAGGAAAACTGGAAATTGCACTTACGCTGCGGGTACATGTGTCGGAAATCTTTCAATCCGATTTTTTAATCCTCTTTTCCCTTCTTTTGCTTGTTGTTGGGCCATGGGCCGGGGCGTAGTTCCACAAAATGAAGGATGGACATGTGTGAATAACAATTGGGTGAAATAATTTCAAATCACAACAAAACCACAATAAATCGAATGTCTCTCGTAATTGCCCTTCACTTTACTTAACAAGCGAAGTAAGCTAACCAGAACCGTTACCTTAAAAAACCAGAGATCCCGGTATCTACGATTGAGAGTACAAGTGAGACCAGCAAAATCTTCATTTCAACATGACAACCAGAAAGAAAACATCCTATACTCGCAAGCATTCCCTAGTAGTCGATACATCGCTGCTTTTCTGTGCATGTGGACAACTATGGGGTGTTCTGCTGCGGTCCAAAGCTGTTATCGAGCTTGGCTTGACCAGTTCCATCAGTCCTAGGGCCTGTTGTTCAGGTCCTGAGAATTTCCAAATCTAAGCTTGTAAAAAAAAATAAAAATAAATAGGGATTAGATGTTGATTGCAAGATTACAAAATCAATTGTGTCATTGCCTCAGAGTAGAAATGTGATAACGCTCAATGCTTTTAAAATTTCTCCCATACAAGTGTTCTCTTGCGTGGCCCCTAAGTTTGCATGGAATGGAATTTTTAAGAACCTATTATCAAGTGAATCACACCGATGATCGTTAAAGAGTACGACAGATGCAAGATTTAAGGATGGAGCTGTAGACAGGGGCAAATCGCTTTAATAGAGTGATATCTCGGATTTTATTGTTTCATTATGGGGATGTTATTTGATGACCATTTATATATTTCTACTTCTATTTCCGGGCCAGTAAATATATTCAAAAGCCTAGAAATTCAATTGGGCATTTGTCAATTGCCGAAGTCGGCCTGTGAGATTTTTTCCTCTCCATTCACATCATATGGGAGTTCACTAGATGTGGGCTGCAGGAAAGAACGGAACTACTCATTCTTTCAATTTGTTTTATGTTAATTGGAAATTGAAAGGTCTTGCGGCTCTATTCGGACACACACGCAGCTTTACCGCCGCTTGCATCGGCGGTAAACTGGCATTTTCCGGTTTTCCTCCACTCTGAGAGGAGGAAAACTGGAAATTGAAGCTTTACCGCCGCTCTCGTCGGCGGTAAAGTGGACCTTCCAGTTTTCCCCCGCTCTGAGAGGAGGAAAACTGGCAATTGCAGCTTTACCGCCGCTCCCAACGGCGGTAAAGTCGGTTTTCCAGTTTTCCTCCGCTCTGAGAGGAGGAAAACTGGAAATTGCACTTACGCTGCGGGTTCATGTGTCGGAAATCTTTCAATCCGATTTTTTAATCCTCTTTTCCCTTCTTTTGCTTGTTGTTGGGCCATGGGCCGGGGCGTAGTTCCACAAAATGAAGGATGGACATGTGTGAATAACAATTGGGTGAAATAATTTCAAATCACAACAAAACCACAATAAATCGAATGTCTCTCGTAATTGCCCTTCACTTTACTTAACAAGCGAAGTAAGCTAACCAGAACCGTTACCTTAAAAAACCAGAGATCCCGGTATCTACGATTGAGAGTACAAGTGAGACCAGCAAAATCTTCATTTCAACATGACAACCAGAAAGAAAACATCCTATACTCGCAAGCATTCCCTAGTAGTCGATACATCGCTGCTTTTCTGTGCATGTGGACAACTATGGGGTGTTCTGCTGCGGTCCAAAGCTGTTATCGAGCTTGGCTTGACCAGTTCCATCAGTCCTAGGGCCTGTTTTTCAGGTCCTGAGAATTTCCAAATCTAAGCTTGTAAAAAAAAATAAAAAAAAATAGGGTTTAGATGTTGATTGCAAGATTACAAAATCAATTGTGTCATTGCCTCAGAGTAGAAATGTGATAACGCTCAATGCTTTTAAAATTTCTCCCATACAAGTGTTCTCTTGCGTGGCCCCTAAGTTTGCATGGAATGGAATTTTTAAGAACCAATTATCAAGTGAATCACACCGATGATCGTTAAAGAGTACGAGTGATGCAAGATTTAAGGATGGAGCTGTAGACAGGGGCAAATCGCTTTAATAGAGTGATATCTCGGATTTTATTGTTTCATTATGGGGATGTTATTTGATGACCATTTATATATTTCTACTTCTATTTCCGGGCCAGTATATATATTCAAAAGCCTAGAAATTCAATTGGGCATTTGCCAATTGGGCATTTGTCAATTGCCGAAGTCAGCCTGTGAGATTTTTTCCTCTCCATTCACATCATATGGGAGTTCACTAGATGTGGGCTGCGGGAAAGAACGGAACTACTCATTCTTTCAATTTGTTTTATGTTAATTGGAAATTGAAAGGTCTTGCGGCTCTATTCGGACACACACGCAGCTTTACCGCCGCTTGCATCGGCGGTAAACTGGCATTTTCCGGTTTTCCTCCACTCTGAGAGGAGGAAAACAGGAAATTGAAGCTTTACCGCCGCTCTCGTCGGCGGTAAAGTGGACCTTACAGTTTTCCTCCGCTCTGAGAGGAGAAAAACTGGCAATTGCAGCTTTACCGCCGCTCCCAACGGCGGTAAAGTCGGTTTTCCAGTTTTCCTCCGCTCTGAGAGGAGGAAAACTGGAAATTGCACTTACGCTGCGGGTACATGTGTCGGAAATCTTTCAATCCGATTTTTTAATCTTCTTTTCCCTTCTTTTGCTTGTTGTTGGGCCATGGGCCGGGGCGTAGTTCCACAAAATGAAGGATGGACATGTGTGATTAACAATTGGGTGAAATAATTTCAAATCACAACAAAACCACAATAAATCGAATGTCTCTCGTAATTGCCCTTCACTTTACTTAATAAGCGAAGTAAGCTAACCAGAACCGTTACCTTAAAAAACCAGAGATCCCGGTATCTACGATTGAGAATACAAGTGAGACCAGCAAAATTTTCATTTCAACATGACAACCAGAAAGAAAACATCCTATACTCGCAAGCATTCCCTAGTAGTCGATACATCGCTGCTTTTCTGTGCATGTGGACAACTATGGGGTGTTCTGCTGCGGTCCAAAGCTGTTATCGAGCTTGGCTTGACCAGTTCCATCAGTCCTAGGGCCTGTTGTTCAGGTCCTGAGAATTTCAAAATCTAAGCTTGTAAAAAAATAAAAAATAAATAGGGTTTAGATGTTGATTGCAAGATTACAAAATCAATTGTGTCATTGCCTCAGAGTAGAAATGTGATAACGCTCAATGCTTTTAAAATTTCTCCCATACAAGTGTTCTCTTGCGTGGCCCCTAAGTTTGCATGGAATGGAATTTTTAAGAACCTATTATCAAGTGAATCACACCGATGATCGTTAAAGAGTACGAGTGATGCAAGATTTAAGGATGGAGCTGTAGACAGGGGCAAATCGCTTTAATAGTGTGATATCTCGGATTTTATTGTTTCATTATGGGGATGTTATTTGATGACCATTTATATATTTCTACTTCTATTTCCGGGCCTGTATATATATTCAAAAGCCTAGAAATTCAATTGGGCATTTGTCAATTGCCGAAGTCGGCCTGTGAGATTTTTTCCTCTCCATTCACATCATATGGGAGTTCACTAGATGTGGGCTGCGGGAAAGAACGGAACTACTCATTCTTTCAATTTGTTTTATGTTAATTGGAAATTGAATGGTCTTGCGGCTCTATTCGGACACACACGCAGCTTTACCGCCGCTTGCATCGGCGGTAAACTGGCATTTTCCAGTTTTCCTCCACTCTGAGAGGAGGAAAACTGGAAATTGAAGCTTTACCGCCGCTCTCGTCGGCGGTAAAGTGGACCTTCCAGTTTTCCTCCGCTCTGGGAGGAGAAAAACTGGCAATTGCAGCTTTACCGCCGCTCCCAACGGCGGTAAAGTCGGTTTTCCAGTTTTCCTCCGCTCTGAGAGGAGGAAAACTTGAAATTGCACTTACGCTGCGGGTACATGTGTCGGAAATCTTTCAATCCGATTTTTTAATCCTCTTTTCCCTTCTTTTGCTTGTTGTTGGGCCATGGGCCGGGGCGTAGTTCCACAAAATGAAGGATGGACATGTGTGAATAACAATTGGGTGAAATAATTTCAAATCACAACAAAACCACAATAAATCGAATGTCTCTCGTAATTGCCCTTCACTTTACTTAACAAGCGAAGTAAGCTAACCAGAACCGTTACCTTAAAAAACCAGAGATCCCGGTATCTACGATTGAGAATACAAGTGAGACCAGCAAAATCTTCATTTCAACATGACAACCAGAAAGAAAACATCCTATACTCATAAGCATTCCCTAGTAGTCGATACATCGCTGCTTTTCTGTGCATGTGGACAACTATGGGGTGTTCTGCTGCGGTCCAAAGCTGTTATCGAGCTTGGCTTGACCAGTTCCATCAGTCCTAGGGCCTGTTGTTCAGGTCCTGAGAATTTCCAAATCTAAGCTTGTAAAAAAAATAAAAATAAATAGGGTTTAGATGTTGATTGCAAGATTACAAAATCAATTGTGTCATTGCCTCAGAGTAGAAATGTGATAACGCTCAATGCTTTTAAAATTTCTCCCATACAAGTGTTCTCTTGCGTGGCCCCTAAGTTTGCATGGAATGGAATTTTTAAGAACCTATTATCAAGTGAATCACACCGATGATCGTTAAAGAGTACGAGTGATGCAAGATTTAAGGATGGAGCTGTAGACAGGGGCAAATCGCTTTAATAGAGTGATATCTCGGATTTTATTGTTTCATTATGGGGATGTTATTTGATGACCATTTATATATTTCTACTTCTATTTCCGGGCCAGTATATATATTTAAAAGCCTAGAAATTCAATTGGGCATTTGTCAATTGCCGAAGTCGGCCTGTGAGATTTTTTCCTCTCCATTCAAATCATATGGGAGTTCACTAGATGTGGGCTGCGGGAAAGAACGGAACTACTCATTCTTTCAATTTGTTTTATGTTAATTGGAAATTGAAAGGTCTTGCGGCTCTATTCGGACACACACGCAGCTTTGCCGCCGCTTGCATCTGCGGTAAACTGGCATTTTCCGGTTTTCCTCCACTCTGAGAGGAGGAAAACTGGAAATTGAAGCTTTACCGCCGCTCTCGTCGGCGGTAAAGTGGACCTTCCAGTTTTCCTCCGCTCTGAGAGGAGAAAAACTGGCAATTGCCGCTTTACCGCCGCTCCCAACGGCGGTAAAGTCGGTTTTCCAGTTTTCCTCCGCTCTGAGAGGAGGAAAACTGGAAATTGCACTTACGCTGCGGGTACATGTGTGGGAAATCTTTCAATCCGATTTTTTAATCCTCTTTTCCCTTCTTTTGCTTGTTGTTGGGCCATGGGCCGGGGCGTAGTTCCACAAAATGAAGGATGGACATGTGTGAATAACAATTGGGTGAAATACTTTCAAATCACAACAAAACCACAATAAATCGAATGTCTCTCGTAATTGCCCTTCACTTTACTTAACAAGCGAAGTAAGCTAACCAGAACCGTTACCTTAAAAAACCAGAGATCCCGGTATCTACGATTGAGAATACAAGTGAGACCAGCAAAATCTTCATTTCAACATGACAACCAGAAAGGAGACATCCTATACTCGCAAGCATTCCCTAGTAGTCGATACATCGCTGCTTTTCTGTGCATGTGGACAACTATGGGGTGTTCTGCTGCGGTCCAAAGCTGTTATCGAGCTTGGCTTGACCAGTTCCATCAGTCCTAGGGCCAGTTGTTCAGGTCCTGAGAATTTCCAAATCTAAGCTTGTAAAAAAAAATAAAAATAAATAGGGTTTAGATGTTGATTGCAAGATTACAAAATCAATTGTGTCATTGCCTCAGAGTAGAAATGTGATAACGCTCAATGCTTTTAAAATTTCTCCCATACAAGTGTTCTCTTGCGTGGCCCCTAAGTTTGCATGGAATGGAATTTTTAAGAACCTATTATCAAGTGAATCACACCGATGATCGTTAAAGAGTACGAGTGATGCAAGATTTAAGGATGGAGCTGTAGACAGGGGCAAATCGCTTTAATAGAGTGATATCTCGGATTTTATTGTTTCATTATGGGGATGTTATTTGATGACCATTTATATATTTCTACTTCTATTTCCGGGCCAGTATATATATTCAAAAGCCTAGAAATTCAATTGGGCATTTGTCAATTGCCGAAGTCGGCCTGTGAGATTTTTTCCTCTCCATTCACATCATATGGGAGTTCACTAGATGTGGGCTGCGGGAAAGAACGGAACTACTCATTCTTTCAATTTGTTTTATGTTAATTGGAAATTGAAAGGTCTTGCGGCTCTATTCGGACACACACGCAGCTTTACCGCCGCTTGCATCGGCGGTAAACTGGCATTTTCCGGTTTTCCTCCACTCTGAGAGGAGGAAAACAGGAAATTGAAGCTTTACCGCCGCTCTCGTCGGCGGTAAAGTGGACCTTCCAGTTTTCCTCCGCTCTGAGAGGAGAAAAACTGGCAATTGCAGCTTTACCGCCGCTCCCAACGGCGGTAAAGTCGGTTTTCCAGTTTTCCTCCGCTCTGAGAGGAGGAAAACTGGAAATTGCACTTACGCTGCGGGTACATGTGTTGGAAATCTTTCAATCCGATTTTTTAATCCTCTTTTCCCTTCTTTTGCTTGTTGTTGGGCCATGGGCCGGGGCGTAGTTCCACAAAATGAAGGATGGACATGTGTGAATAACAATTGGGTGAAATAATTTCAAATCACAACAAAACCACAATAAATCGAATGTCTCTCGTAATTGCCCTTCACTTTACTTAACAAGCGAAGTAAGCTAACCAGAACCGTTACCTTAAAAAACCAGAGATCCCGGTATCTACGATTGAGAATACAAGTGAGACCAGCAAAATCTTCATTTCAACATGACAACCAGAAAGGAGACATCCTATACTCGCAAGCATTCCCTAGTAGTCGATACATCGCTGCTTTTCTGTGCATGTGGACAACTATGGGGTGTTCTGCTGCGGTCCAAAGCTGTTATCGAGCTTGGCTTGACCAGTTCCATCAGTCCTAGGGCCTGTTGTTCAGGTCCTGAGAATTTCCAAATCTAAGCTTGTAAAAAAAATAAAAATAAATAGGGTTTAGATGTTGATTGCAAGATTACAAAATCAATTGTGTCATTGCCTCAGAGTAGAAATCTGATAACGCTCAATGCTTTTAAAATTTCTCCCATACAAGTGTTCTCTTGCGTGGCCCCTAAGTTTGCATGGAATGGAATTTTTAAGAACCTATTATCAAGTGAATCACACCGATGATCGTTAAAGAGTACGAGTGATGCAAGATTTAAGGATGGAGCTGTAGACAGGGGCAAATCGCTTTAATAGAGTGATATCTCGGATTTTATTGTTTCATTATGGGGATGTTATTTGATGACCATTTATATATTTCTACTTCTATTTCCGGGCCAGTATATATATTTAAAAGCCTAGAAATTCATTTGGGCATTTGTCAATTGCCGAAGTCGGCCTGTGAGATTTTTTCCTCTCCATTCACATCATATGGGAGTTCACTAGATGTGGGCTGCGGGAAAGAACGGAACTACTCATTCTTTCAATTTGTTTTATGTTAATTGGAAATTGAAAGGTCTTGCGGCTCTATTCGGACACACACGCAGCTTTACCGCCGCTTGCATCTGCGGTAAACTGGCATTTTCCGGTTTTCCTCCACTCTGAGAGGAGGAAAACTGGAAATTGAAGCTTTACCGCCGCTCTCGTCGGCGGTAAAGTGGACCTTCCAGTTTTCCTACGCTCTGAGAGGAGGAAAACTGGCAATTGCAGCTTTACCGCCGCTCCCAACGGCGGTAAAGTCGGTTTTCCAGTTTTCCTCCGCTCTGAGAGGAGGAAAACTGGAAATTGCACTTACGCTGCGGGTACATGTGTCGGAAATCTTTCAATCCGATTTTTTAATCCTCTTTTCCCTTCTTTTGCTTGTTGTTGGGCCATGGGCCGGGGCGTAGTTCCACAAAATGAAGGATGGACATGTGTGAATAACAATTGGGTGAAATAATTTCAAATCACAACAAAACCACAATAAATCGAATGTCTCTCGTAATTGCCCTTCACTTTACTTAACAAGCGAAGTAAGCTAACCAGAACCGTTACCTTAAAAAACCAGAGATCCCGGTATCTACGATTGAGAATACAAGTGAGACCAGCAAAATCTTCATTTCAACATGACAACCAGAAAGAAAACATCCTATACTCGCAAGCATTCCCTAGTAGTCGATACATCGCTGCTTTTCTGTGCATGTGGACAACTATGGGGTGTTCTGCTGCGGTCCAAAGCTGTTATCGAGCTTGGCTTGACCAGTTCCATCAGTCCTAGGGCCTGTTGTTCAGGTCCTGAGAATTTCCAAATCTAAGCTTGTAAAAAAAAATAAAAATAAATAGGGTTTAGATGTTGATTGCAAGATTACAAAATCAATTGTGTCATTGCCTCAGAGTAGAAATGTGATAACGCTCAATGCTTTTAAAATTTCTCCCATACAAGTGTTCTCTTGCGTGGCCCCTAAGTTTGCATGGAATGGAATTTTTAAGAACCTATTATCAAGTGAATCACACCGATGATCGTTAAAGAGTACGAGTGATGCAAGATTTAAGGATGGAGCTGTAGACAGGGGCAAATCGCTTTAATAGAGTGATATCTCGGATTTTATTGTTTCATTATGGGGATGTTATTTGATGACCATTTATATATTTCTACTTCTATTTCCGGGCCAGTATATATATTTAAAAGCCTAGAAATTCAATTGGGCATTTGTCAATTGCCGAAGTCGGCCTGTGAGATTTTTTCCTCTCCATTCACATCATATGGGAGTTCACTAGATGTGGGCTGCGGGAAAGAACGGAACTACTCATTCTTTCAATTTGTTTTATGTTAATTGGAAATTGAAAGGTCTTGCGGCTCTATTCGGACACACACGCAGCTTTACCGCCGCTTGCATCTGCGGTAAACTGGCATTTTCCGGTTTTCCTCCACTCTGAGAGGAGGAAAACTGGAAATTGAAGCTTTACCGCCGCTCTCGTCGGCGGTAAAGTGGACCTTCCAGTTTTCCTACGCTCTGAGAGGAGGAAAACTGGCAATTGCAGCTTTACCGCCGCTCCCAACGGCGGTAAAGTCGGTTTTCCAGTTTTCCTCCGCTCTGAGAGGAGGAAAACTGGAAATTGCACTTACGCTGCGGGTACATGTGTCGGAAATCTTTCAATCCGATTTTTTAATCCTCTTTTCCCTTCTTTTGCTTGTTGTTGGGCCATGGGCCGGGGCGTAGTTCCACAAAATGAAGGATGGACATGTGTGAATAACAATTGGGTGAAATAATTTCAAATCACAACAAAACCACAATAAATCGAATGTCTCTCGTAATTGCCCTTCACTTTACTTAACTAGCGAAGTAAGCTAACCAGAACCGTTACCTTAAAAAACCAGAGATCCCGGTATCTACGATTGAGAATACAAGTGAGACCAGCAAAATCTTCATTTCAACTTGACAACCAGAAAGAAAACATCCTATACTCGCAAGCATTCCCTAGTAGTCGATACATCGCTGCTTTTCTGTGCATGTGGACAACTATGGGGTGTTCTGCTGCGGTCCAAAGCTGTTATCGAGCTTGGCTTGACCAGTTCCATCAGTCCTAGGGCCTGTTGTTCAGGTCCTGAGAATTTCCAAATCTAAGCTTGTAAAAAAAATAAAAATAGATAGGGTTTAGATGTTGATTGCAAGATTACAAAATCAATTGTGTCATTGCCTCAGAGTAGAAATGTGATAACGCTCAATGCTTTTAAAATTTCTCCCATACAAGTGTTCTCTTGCGTGGCCCCTAAGTTTGCATGGAATGGAATTTTTAAGAACCTATTATCAAGTGAATCACACCGATGATCGTTAAGGAGTACGAGTGATGTAAGATTTAAGGATGGAGCTGTAGACAGGGGCAAATCGCTTTAATAGAGTGATATCTCGGATTTTATTGTTTCATTATTGGGATGTTATTTGATGACCATTTATATATTTCTACTTCTATTTCCGGGCCAGTATATATATTCAAAAGCCTAGAAATTCAATTGGGCATTTGTCAATTGCCGAAGTCGGCCTGTGAGATTTTTTCCTCTCCATTCACATCATATGGGAGTTCACTAGATGTGGGCTGCGGGAAAGAACGGAACTACTCATTCTTTCAATTTGTTTTATGTTAATTGGAAATTGAAAGGTCTTGCGGCTCTATTCGGACACACACGCAGCTTTACCGCCGCTTGCATCGGCGGTAAACTGGCATTTTTCGGTTTTCCTCCACTCTGAGAGGAGGAAATCTGGAAATCGCAGCTTTACCGCCGCTCTCGTCGGCGGTAAAGTGGACCTTTCAGTTTTCCTCCGCTCTGAGAGGAGGAAAACTGGCAATTGCAGCTTTACCGCCGCTCTCAACGGCGGTAAAGTCGGTTTTCCAGTTTTCCTCCGCTCTGAGAGGAGGAAAACTGGAAATTGCACTTACGCTGCGGGTACATGTGTCGGAAATCTTTCAATCCGATTTTTTAATCCTCTTTTCCCTTCTTTTGCTTGTTGTTGGGCCATGGGCCGGGGCGTAGTTCCACAAAATGAAGGATGGACATGTGAGAATAACAATTGGGTGAAATAATTTCAAATCACAACAAAACCACAATAAATCGAATGTCTCTCGTAATTGCCCTTCACTTTACTTAACAAGCGAAGTAAGCTAACCAGAACCGTTACCTTAAAAAACCAGAGATTCCGGTATCTACGATTGAGAATACAAGTGAGACCAGCAAAATCTTCATTTCAACATGACAACCAGAAAGGAGACATCCTATACTCGCAAGCATTCCCTAGTAGTCGATACATCGCTGCTTTTCTGTGCATGTGGACAACTATGGGGTGTTCTGCTGCGGTCCAAAGCTGTTATCGAGCTTGGCTTGACCAGTTCCATCAGTCCTAGGGCCTGTTGTTCAGGTCCTGAGAATTTCCAAATCTAAGCTTGGAAAAAAAAAAAAAAAAATAGGGTTTAGATGTTGATTGCAAGATTACAAAATCAATTGTGTCATTGCCTCAGAGTAGAAATGTCATAACGCTCAATGCTTTTAAAATTTCTCCCATACAAGTGTTCTCTTGCGTGGCCCCTCAGTTTGCATGGAATGGAATTTTTAAGAACCTATTATCAACTGAATCACACCGATGATCGTTAAAGAGTACGAGTGATGCAAGATTTAAGGATGCAGCTGTAGACAGGGGCAAATCGCTTTAATAGAGTGATATCCCGGATTTTATTGTTTCATTATGGGATGTTATTTGATGACCATTTATATATTTCTACTTCTATTTCCGGGCCAGTATATATATTCAAAAGCCTAGAAATACAATTGGGCATTTGTCAATTGCCGAAGTCGGCCTGTGAGGTTTTTTCCTCTCCATTCACATCATATGGGAGTTCACTAGATGTGGGCTGCGGGAAAAAACGGAACTACTCATTCTTTCAATTTGTTTTATGTTAATTGGAAATTGAAAGGTCTTGCGGCTCTATTCGGACACACACGCAGCTTTACCGCCGCTTGCATCGGCGGTAAACTGGCATTTTCCGGTTTTCCTCCACTCTGAGAGGAGGAAATCTGAAATCGCAGCTTTACCGCCGCTCTCGTCGGCGGTAAAGTGGACCTTTCAGTTTTCCTCCGCTCTGAGAGGAGGAAAACTGGCAATTGCAGCTTTACCGCCGCTCTCAACGGCGGTAAAGTCGGTTTTCCAGTTTTCCTCCGCTCTGAGAGGAGGAAAACTGGAAATTGCACTTACGCTGCGGGTACATGTGTCGGAAATCTTTCAATCCGATTTTTTAATCCTCTTTTCCCTTCTTTTGCTTGTTGTTGGGCCATGGGCCGGGGCGTAGTTCCACAAAATGAAGGATGGACATGTGTGAATAACAATTGGGTGAAATAATTTCAAATCACAACAAAACCACAATAAATCGAATGTCTCTCGTAATTGCCCTTCACTTTACTTAACAAGCGAAGTAAGCTAACCAGAACCGTTACCTTAAAAAACCAGAGATCCCGGTATCTACGATTGAGAATACAAGTGAGACCAGCAAAATCTTCATTTCAACATGACAACCAGAAAGGAGACATCCTATACTCGCAAGCATTCCCTAGTAGTCGATACATCGCTGCTTTTCTGTGCATGTGGACAACTATGGGGTGTTCTGCTGCGGTCCAAAGCTGTTATCGAGCTTGGCTTGACCAGTTCCATCAGTCCTAGGGCCTGTTGTTCAGGTCCTGAGAATTTCCAAATCTAAGCTTGTAAAAAAAATAAAAATAAATAGGGTTTAGATGTTGATTGCAAGATTACAAAATCAATTGTGTCATTGCCTCAGAGTAGAAATGTCATAACGCTCAATGCTTTTAAAATTTCTCCCATACAAGTGTTCTCTTGCGTGGCCCCTCAGTTTGCATGGAATGGAATTTTTAAGAACCTATTATCAACTGAATCACACCGATGATCGTTAAAGAGTACGAGTGATGCAAGATTTAAGGATGCAGCTGTAGACAGGGGCAAATCGCTTTAATAGAGTGATATCCCGGATTTTATTGTTTCATTATGGGATGTTATTTGATGACCATTTATATATTTCTACTTCTATTTCCGGGCCAGTATATATATTCAAAAGCCTAGAAATACAATTGGGCATTTGTCAATTGCCGAAGTCGGCCTGTGAGGTTTTTTCCTCTCCATTCACATCATATGGGAGTTCACTAGATGTGGGCTGCGGGAAAAAACGGAACTACTCATTCTTTCAATTTGTTTTATGTTAATTGGAAATTGAAAGGTCTTGCGGCTCTATTCGGACACACACGCAGCTTTACCGCCGCTTGCATCGGCGGTAAACTGGCATTTTCCGGTTTTCCTCCACTCTGAGAGGAGGAAATCTGAAATCGCAGCTTTACCGCCGCTCTCGTCGGCGGTAAAGTGGACCTTTCAGTTTTCCTCCGCTCTGAGAGGAGGAAAACTGGCAATTGCAGCTTTACCGCCGCTCTCAACGGCGGTAAAGTCGGTTTTCCAGTTTTCCTCCGCTCTGAGAGGAGGAAAACTGGAAATTGCACTTACGCTGCGGGTACATGTGTCGGAAATCTTTCAATCCGATTTTTTAATCCTCTTTTCCCTTCTTTTGCTTGTTGTTGGGCCATGGGCCGGGGCGTAGTTCCACAAAATGAAGGATGGACATGTGTGAATAACAATTGGGTGAAATAATTTCAAATCACAACAAAACCACAATAAATCGAATGTCTCTCGTAATTGCCCTTCACTTTACTTAACAAGCGAAGTAAGCTAACCAGAACCGTTACCTTAAAAAACCAGAGATCCCGGTATCTACGATTGAGAATACAAGTGAGACCAGCAAAATCTTCATTTCAACATGACAACCAGAAAGGAGACATCCTATACTCGCAAGCATTCCCTAGTAGTCGATACATCGCTGCTTTTCTGTGCATGTGGACAACTATGGGGTGTTCTGCTGCGGTCCAAAGCTGTTATCGAGCTTGGCTTGACCAGTTCCATCAGTCCTAGGGCCTGTTGTTCAGGTCCTGAGAATTTCCAAATCTAAGCTTGTAAAAAAAATAAAAATAAATAGGGTTTAGATGTTGATTGCAAGATTACAAAATCAATTGTGTCATTGCCTCAGAGTAGAAATGTCATAACGCTCAATGCTTTTAAAATTTCTCCCATACAAGTGTTCTCTTGCGTGGCCCCTCAGTTTGCATGGAATGGAATTTTTAAGAACCTATTATCAACTGAATCACACCGATGATCGTTAAAGAGTACGAGTGATGCAAGATTTAAGGATGCAGCTGTAGACAGGGGCAAATCGCTTTAATAGAGTGATATCCCGGATTTTATTGTTTCATTATGGGATGTTATTTGATGACCATTTATATATTTCTACTTCTATTTCCGGGCCAGTATATATATTCAAAAGCCTAGAAATACAATTGGGCATTTGTCAATTGCCGAAGTCGGCCTGTGAGGTTTTTTCCTCTCCATTCACATCATATGGGAGTTCACTAGATGTGGGCTGCGGGAAAAAACGGAACTACTCATTCTTTCAATTTGTTTTATGTTAATTGGAAATTGAAAGGTCTTGCGGCTCTATTCGGACACACACGCAGCTTTACCGCCGCTTGCATCGGCGGTAAACTGGCATTTTCCGGTTTTCCTCCACTCTGAGAGGAGGAAATCTGAAATCGCAGCTTTACCGCCGCTCTCGTCGGCGGTAAAGTGGACCTTTCAGTTTTCCTCCGCTCTGAGAGGAGGAAAACTGGCAATTGCAGCTTTACCGCCGCTCCCAACGGCGGTAAAGTCGGTTTTCCAGTTTTCCTCCGCTCTGAGAGGAGGAAAACTGGAAATTGCACTTACGCTGCGGGTACATGTGTCGGAAATCTTTCAATCCGATTTTTTAATCCTCTTTTCCCTTCTTTTGCTTGTTGTTGGGCCATGGGCCGGGGCGTAGTTCCACAAAATGAAGGATGGACATGTGTGAATAACAATTGGGTGAAATAATTTCAAATCACAACAAAACCACAATAAATCGAATGTCTCTCGTAATTGCCCTTCACTTTACTTAACAAGCGAAGTAAGCTAACCAGAACCGTTACCTTAAAAAACCAGAGATCCCGGTATCTACGATTGAGAATACAAGTGAGACCAGCAAAATCTTCATTTCAACATGACAACCAGAAAGAAAACATCCTATACTCGCAAGCATTCCCTAGTAGTCGATACATCGCTGCTTTTCTGTGCATGTGGACAACTATGGGGTGTTCTGCTGCGGTCCAAAGCTGTTATCGAGCTTGGCTTGACCAGTTCCATCAGTCCTAGGGCCTGTTGTTCAGGTCCTGAGAATTTCCAAATCTAAGCTTGTAAAAAAAAATAAAAATAAATAGGGTTTAGATGTTGATTGCAAGATTACAAAATCAATTGTGTCATTGCCTCAGAGTAGAAATGTGATAACGCTCAATGCTTTTAAAATTTCTCCCATACAAGTGTTCTCTTGCGTGGCCCCTAAGTTTGCATGGAATGGAATTTTTAAGAACCTATTATCAACTGAATCACACCGATGATCGTTAAAGAGTACGAGTGATGCAAGATTTAAGGATGGAGCTGTAGACAGGGGCAAATCGCTTTAATAGAGTGATATCTCGGATTTTATTGTTTCATTATAGGGATGTTATTTGATGACCATTTATATATTTCTACTTCTATTTCCGGGCCAGTATATATATTTAAAAGCCTAGAAATTCAATTGGGCATTTGTCAATTGCCGAAGTCGGCCTGTGAGATTTTTTCCTCTCCATTCACATCATATGGGAGTTCACTAGATGTGGGCTGCGGGAAAGAACGGAACTACTCATTCTTTCAATTTGTTTTATGTTAATTGGAAATTGAAAGGTCTTGCGGCTCTATTCGGACACACACGCAGCTTTACCGCCGCTTGCATCTGCGGTAAACTGGCATTTTCCGGTTTTCCTCCACTCTGAGAGGAGGAAAACTGGAAATTGAAGCTTTACCGCCGCTCTCGTCGGCGGTAAAGTGGACCTTCCAGTTTTCCTACGCTCTGAGAGGAGGAAAACTGGCAATTGCAGCTTTACCGCCGCTCCCAACGGCGGTAAAGTCGGTTTTCCAGTTTTCCTCCGCTCTGAGAGGAGGAAAACTGGAAATTGCACTTACGCTGCGGGTACATGTGTCGGAAATCTTTCAATCCGATTTTTTAATCCTCTTTTCCCTTCTTTTGCTTGTTGTTGGGCCATGGGCCGGGGCTTAGTTCCACAAAATGAAGGATGGACATGTGTGAATAACAATTGGGTGAAATAATTTCAAATCACAACAAAACCACAATAAATCGAATGTCTCTCGTAATTGCCCTTCACTTTACTTAACTAGCGAAGTAAGCTAACCAGAACCGTTACCTTAAAAAACCAGAGATCCCGGTATCTACGATTGAGAATACAAGTGAGACCAGCAAAATCTTCATTTCAACTTGACAACCAGAAAGAAAACATCCTATACTCGCAAGCATTCCCTAGTAGTCGATACATCGCTGCTTTTCTGTGCATGTGGACAACTATGGGGTGTTCTGCTGCGGTCCAAAGCTGTTATCGAGCTTGGCTTGACCAGTTCCATCAGTCCTAGGGCCTGTTGTTCAGGTCCTGAGAATTTCCAAATCTAAGCTTGTAAAAAAAATAAAAATAGATAGGGTTTAGATGTTGATTGCAAGATTACAAAAGCAATTGTGTCATTGCCTCAGAGTAGAAATGTGATAACGCTCAATGCTTTTAAAATTTCTCCCATACAAGTGTTCTCTTGCGTGGCCCCTAAGTTTGCATGGAATGGAATTTTTAAGAACCTATTATCAAGTGAATCACACCGATGATCGTTAAGGAGTACGAGTGATGTAAGATTTAAGGATGGAGCTGTAGACAGGGGCAAATCGCTTTAATAGAGTGATATCTCGGATTTTATTGTTTCATTATTGGGATGTTATTTGATGACCATTTATATATTTCTACTTCTATTTCCGGGCCAGTATATATATTCAAAAGCCTAGAAATTCAATTGGGCATTTGTCAATTGCCGAAGTCGGCCTGTGAGATTTTTTCCTCTCCATTCACATCATATGGGAGTTCACTAGATGTGGGCTGCGGGAAAGAACGGAACTACTCATTCTTTCAATTTGTTTTATGTTAATTGGAAATTGAAAGGTCTTGCGGCTCTATTCGGACACACACGCAGCTTTACCGCCGCTTGCATCGGCGGTAAACTGGCATTTTTCGGTTTTCCTCCACTCTGAGAGGAGGAAATCTGGAAATCGGAGCTTTACCGCCGCTCTCGTCGGCGGTAAAGTGGACCTTCCAGTTTTCCTCCGCTCTGAGAGGAGGAAAACTTGCAATTGCAGCTTTACCGCCGCTCCCAACGGCCGTAAAGTTGGTTTTCCAGTTTTCCTCCGCTGTGAGAGGAGGAAAACTGGAAATTGCACTTACGCTGCGGGTACATGTGTCGGAAATCTTTCAATCCGATTTTTTAATCCTCTTTTCCCTTCTTTTGCTTGTTGTTGGGCCATGGGCCGGGGCGTAGTTCCACAAAATGAAGGATGGACATGTGTGAATAACAATTGGGTGAAATAATTTCAAATCACAACAAAACCACAATAAATCGAATGTCTCTCGTAATTGCCCTTCACTTTACTTAACAAGCGAAGTAAGCTAACCAGAACCGTTACCTTAAAAAACAAGAGATTCCGGTATCTACGATTGAGAATACAAGTGAGACCAGCAAAATCTTCATTTCAACATGACAACCAGAAAGAAAACATCCTATACTCGCAAGCATTCCCTAGTAGTCGATACATCGCTGCTTTTCTGTGCATGTGGACAACTATGGGGTGTTCTGCTGCGGTCCAAAGCTGTTATCGAGCTTGGCTTGACCAGTTCCATCAGTCCTAGGGCCTGTTGTTCAGGTCCTGAGAATTTCCAAATCTAAGCTTGGAAAAAAAAAAAAAAAAATAGGGTTTAGATGTTGATTGCAAGATTACAAAATCAATTGTGTCATTGCCTCAGAGTAGAAATGTCATAACGCTCAATGCTTTTAAAATTTCTCCCATACAAGTGTTCTCTTGCGTGGCCCCTCAGTTTGCATGGAATGGAATTTTTAAGAACCTATTATCAACTGAATCACACCGATGATCGTTAAAGAGTACGAGTGATGCAAGATTTAAGGATGCAGCTGTAGACAGGGGCAAATCGCTTTAATAGAGTGATATCCCGGATTTTATTGTTTCATTATGGGATGTTATTTGATGACCATTTATATATTTCTACTTCTATTTCCGGGCCAGTATATATATTCAAAAGCCTAGAAATACAATTGGGCATTTGTCAATTGCCGAAGTCGGCCTGTGAGGTTTTTTCCTCTCCATTCACATCATATGGGAGTTCACTAGATGTGGGCTGCGGGAAAAAACGGAACTACTCATTCTTTCAATTTGTTTTATGTTAATTGGAAATTGAAAGGTCTTGCGGCTCTATTCGGACACACACGCAGCTTTACCGCCGCTTGCATCGGCGGTAAACTGGCATTTTCCGGTTTTCCTCCACTCCGAGAGGAGGAAATCTGAAATCGCAGCTTTACCGCCGCTCTCGTCGGCGGTAAAGTGGACCTTTCAGTTTTCCTCCGCTCTGAGAGGAGGAAAACTGGCAATTGCAGCTTTACCGCCGCTCTCAACTGCGGTAAAGTCGGTTTTCCAGTTTTCCTCCGCTCTGAGAGGAGGAAAACTGGAAATTGCACTTACGCTGCGGGTACATGTGTCGGAAATCTTTCAATCCGATTTTTTAATCCTCTTTTCCCTTCTTTTGCTTGTTGTTGGGCCATGGGCCGGGGCGTAGTTCCACAAAATGAAGGATGGACATGTGTGAATAACAATTGGGTGAAATAATTTCAAATCACAACAAAACCACAATAAATCGAATGTCTCTCGTAATTGCCCTTCACTTTACTTAACAAGCGAAGTAAGCTAACCAGAACCGTTACCTTAAAAAACCAGAGATTCCGGTATCTACGATTGAGAATACAAGTGAGACCAGCAAAATCTTCATTTCAACATGACAACCAGAAAGAAAACATCCTATACTCGCAAGCATTCCCTAGTAGTCGATACATCGCTGCTTTTCTGTGCATGTGGACAACTATGGGGTGTTCTGCTGCGGTCCAAAGCTGTTATCGAGCTTGGCTTGACCAGTTCCATCAGTCCTAGGGCCTGTTGTTCAGGTCCTGAGAATTTCCAAATCTAAGCTTGGAAAAAAAAAAAAAAAAATAGGGTTTAGATGTTGATTGCAAGATTACAAAATCAATTGTGTCATTGCCTCAGAGTAGAAATGTGATAACGCTCAATGCTTTTAAAATTTCTCCCATACAAGTGTTCTCTTGCGTGGCCCCTCAGTTTGCATGGAATCGAATTTTTAAGAACCTATTATCAACTGAATCACACCGATGATCGTTAAAGAGTACGAGTGATGCAAGATTTAAGGATGCAGCTGTAGACAGGGGCAAATCGCTTTAATAGAGTGATATCCCGGATTTTATTGTTTCATTATGGGATGTTATTTGATGACCATTTATATATTTCTACTTCTATTTCCGGGCCAGTATATATATTCAAAAGCCTAGAAATACAATTGGGCATTTGTCAATTGCCGAAGTCGGCCTGTGAGGTTTTTTCCTCTCCATTCACATCATATGGGAGTTCACTAGATGTGGGCTGCGGGAAAAAACGGAACTACTCATTCTTTCAATTTGTTTTATGTTAATTGGAAATTGAAAGGTCTTGCGGCTCTATTCGGACACACACGCAGCTTTACCGCCGCTTGCATCGGCGGTAAACTGGCATTTTCCGGTTTTCCTCCACTCTGAGAGGAGGAAATCTGAAATCGCAGCTTTACCGCCGCTCTCGTCGGCGGTAAAGTGGACCTTTCAGTTTTCCTCCGCTCTGAGAGGAGGAAAACTGGCAATTGCAGCTTTACCGCCGCTCTCAACGGCGGTAAAGTCGGTTTTCCAGTTTTCCTCCGCTCTGAGAGGAGGAAAACTGGAAATTGCACTTACGCTGCGGGTACATGTGTCGGAAATCTTTCAATCCGATTTTTTAATCCTCTTTTCCCTTCTTTTGCTTGTTGTTGGGCCATGGGCCGGGGCGTAGTTCCACAAAATGAAGGATGGACATGTGTGAATAACAATTGGGTGAATTAATTTCAAATCACAACAAAACCACAATAAATCGAATGTCTCTCGTAATTGCCCTTCACTTTACTTAACAAGCGAAGTAAGCTAACCAGAACCGTTACCTTAAAAAACCAGAGATTCCGGTATCTACGATTGAGAATACAAGTGAGACCAGCAAAATCTTCATTTCAACATGACAACCAGAAAGAAAACATCCTATACTCGCAAGCATTCCCTAGTAGTCGATACATCGCTGCTTTTCTGTGCATGTGGACAACTATGGGGTGTTCTGCTGCGGTCCAAAGCTGTTATCGAGCTTCGCTTGACCAGTTCCATCAGTCCTACGGCCTGTTATTCAGGTCCTGAGAATTTCCAAATCTAAGCTTGTAAAAAAAAAAAAAAAAAATAGGGTTTAGAAGTTGATTGCAAGATTACAAAATCAATTGTGTCATTGCCTCGGAGTAGAAATGTGATAACGCTCAATGCTTTTAAAATTTCTCCCATACAAGTGTTCTCTTGCGTGGCCCCTAAGTTTGCATGGAATGGAATTTTTAAGAACCTATTATCAACTGAATCACACCGATGATCGTTAAAGAGTACGAGTGATGCGAGATTTAATGATGGAGCTGTAGACAGGGGCAAATCGCTTTAATAGAGTGATATCTCGGATTTTATTGTTTCATTATGGGGATGTTATTTGATGACCATTTATATATTTCTACTTCTATTTCCGGGCCAGTATATATATTCAAAAGCCTAGAAATTCAATTGGGCATTTGTCAATTGCCGAAGTCGGCCTGTGAGATTTTTTCCTCTCCATTCACATCATATGGGAGTTCACTAGATGTGGGCTGCGGGAAAAAACGGAACTACTCATTCTTTCAATTTGTTTTATGTTAATTGGAAATTGAAAGGTCTTGCGGCTCTATTCGGACACACACGCAGCTTTACCGCCGCTTGCATCGGCGGTAAACTGGCATTTTCCGGTTTTCCTCCACTCTTAGAGGAGGAAATCTGGAAATTGCTGCTTTACCGCCGCTCTCGTCGGCGGTAAAGTGGACCTTTCAGTTTTCCTCCGCTCTGAGAGTAGGAAAACTGGCAATTGCAGCTTTACCGCCGCTCCCATCGGCGGTAAAGTCGGTTTTCCAGTTTTCCTCCGCTCTGAGAGGAGGAAAACTGGAAATTGCACTTACGCTGCGGGTACAAGTGTCGGAAATCTTTCAATCCGATTTTTTAATCCTCTTTTCCCTTCTTTTGCTTGTTGTTGGGCCATGGGCCGGGGCGTAGTTCCACAAAATGAAGGATGGACATGTGTGAATAACAATTGGGTGAAATAATTTCAAATCACAACAAAACCACAATAAATCGAATGTCTCTCGTAATTGCCCTTCACTTTACTTAACAAGCGAAGTAAGCTAACCAGAACCGTTACCTTAAAAAACCAGAGATCCCGGTATCTACGATTGAGAATACAAGTGAGACCAGCAAAATCTTCATTTCAACATGACAACCAGAAAGAAAACATCCTATACTCGCAAGCATTCCCTAGTAGTCGATACATCGCTGCTTTTCTGTGCATGTGGACAACTATGGGGTGTTCTGCTGCGGTCCAAAGCTGTTATCGAGCTTGGCTTGACCAGTTCCATCAGTCCTAGGGCCTGTTGTTCAGGTCCTGAGAATTTCCAAATCTAAGCTTGTAAAAAAAAAAATAAATAAATAGGGTTTAGATGTTGATTGCAAGATTACAAAATCAATTGTGTCATTGCCTCAGAGTAGAAATGTGATAACGCTCAATGCTTTTAAAATTTCTCCCATACAAGTGTTCTCTTGCGTGGCCCCTAAGTTTGCATGGAATGGAATTTTTAAGAACCTATTATCAAGTGAATCACACCGATGATCGTTAAAGAGTACGAGTGATGCAAGATTTAAGGATGGAGCTGTAGACAGGGGCAAATCGCTTAAATAGAGTGATATCTCGGATTTTATTGTTTCATTATGGGGATGTTATTTGATGACCATTTATATATTTCTACTTCTATTTCCGGGCCAGTATATATATTTAAAAGCCTAGAAATTCAATTGGGCATTTGTCAATTGCCGAAGTCGGCCTGTGAGATTTTTTCCTCTCCATTCACATCATATGGGAGTTCACTAGATGTGGGCTGCGGGAAAGAACGGAACTACTCATTCTTTCAATTTGTTTTATGTTAATTGGAAATTGAAAGGTCTTGCGGCTCTATTCGGACACACACGCAGCTTTACCGCCGCTTGCATCTGCGGTAAACTGGCATTTTCTGGTTTTCCTCTGAGAAGAGGAAAACTGGAAATTGAAGCTTTACCGCCGCTCTCGTCGGCGGTAAAGTGGACCTTCCAGTTTTCCTACGCTCTGAGAGGAGGAAAACTGGCAATTGCAGCTTTACCGCCGCTCCCAACGGCGGTAAAGTCGGTTTTCCAGTTTTCCTCCGCTCTGAGAGGAGGAAAACTGGAAATTGCACTTACGCTGCGGGTACATGTGTCGGAAATCTTTGAATCCGATTTTTTAATCCTCTTTTCCCTTCTTTTGCTTGTTGTTGGGCCATGGGCCGAAGCGTAGTTCCACAAAATGAAGGATGGACATGTGTGAATAACAATTGGGTGAAATAATTTCAAATCACAACAAAACCACAATAAATCGAATGTCTCTCGTAATTGCCCTTCACTTTACTTAACTAGCGAAGTAAGCTAACCAGAACCGTTACCTTAAAAAACCAGAGATCCCGGTATCTACGATTGAGAATACAAGTGAGACCAGCAAAATCTTCATTTCAACATGACAACCAGAAAGAAAACATCCTATACTCGCAAGCATTCCCTAGTAGTCGATACATCGCTGCTTTTCTGTGCATGTGGACAACTATGGGGTGTTCTGCTGCGGTCCAAAGCTGTTATCGAGCTTGGCTTGACCAGTTCCATCAGTCCTAGGGCCTGTTGTTCAGGTCCTGAGAATTTCCAAATCTAAGCTTGTAAAAAAAATAAAAATAGATAGGGTTTAGATGTTGATTGCAAGATTACAAAATCAATTGTGTCATTGCCTCAGAGTAGAAATGTGATAACGCTCAATGCTTTTAAAATTTCTCCCATACAAGTGTTCTCTTGCGTGGCCCCTAAGTTTGCATGGAATGGAATTTTTAAGAACCTATTATCAAGTGAATCACACCGATGATCGTTAAGGAGTACGAGTGATGCAAGATTTAAGGATGGAGCTGTAGACAGGGGCAAATCGCTTTAATAGAGTGATATCTCGGATTTTATTGTTTCATTATGGGGATGTTATTTGATGACCATTTATATATTTCTACTTCTATTTCCGGGCCAGTATATATATTCAAAAGCCTAGAAATTCAATTGGGCATTTGTCAATTGCCGAAGTCGGCCTGTGAGATTTTTTCCTCTCCATTCACATCATATGGGAGTTCACTAGATGTGGGCTGCGGGAAAGAACGGAACTACTCATTCTTTCAATTTGTTTTATGTTAATTGGAAATTGAAAGGTCTTGCGGCTCTATTCGGACACACACGCAGCTTTACCGCCGCTTGCATCGGCGGTAAACTGGCATTTTCCGGTTTTCCTCCACTCTGAGAGGAGGAAATCTGGAAATCGCAGCTTTACCGCCGCTCTCGTCGGCGGTAAAGTGGACCTTCCAGTTTTCCTCCGCTCTGAGAGGAGGAAAACTTGCAATTGCAGCTTTACCGCCGCTCCGAACGGCCGTAAAGTCGGTTTTCCAGTTTTCCTCCGCTCTGAGAGGAGGAAAACTGGAAATTGCACTTACGCTGCGGGTACATGTGTCGGAAATCTTTCAATCCGATTTTTTAATCCTCTTTTCCCTTCTTTTGCTTGTTGTTGGGCCATGGGCCGGGGCGTAGTTCCACAAAATGAAGGATGGACATGTGTGAATAACAATTGGGTGAAATAATTTCAAATCACAACAAAACCACAATAAATCGAATGTCTCTCGTAATTGCCCTTCACTTTACTTAACAAGCGAAGTAAGCTAACCAGAACCGTTACCTTAAAAAACCAGAGATCCCGGTATCTACGATTGAGAATACAAGTGAGACCAGCAAAATCTTCATTTCAACATGACAACCAGAAAGAAAACATCCTATACTCGCAAGCATTCCCTAGTAGTCGACACATCGCTGCTTTTCTGTGCATGTGGACAACTATGGGGTGTTCTGCTGCGGTCCAAAGCTGTTATCGAGCTTGGCTTGACCAGTTCCATCAGTCCTAGGGCCTGTTGTTCAGGTCCTGAGAATTTCCAAATCTAAGCTTGTAAAAAAAAAAAAAAAAAAATAGGGTTTAGATGTTGATTGCAAGATTACAAAATCAATTGTGTCATTGCCTCAGAGTAGAAATGTGATAACGCTCAATGCTTTTAAAATTTCTCCCATACAAGTGTTCTCTTGCGTGGCCCCTCAGTTTGCATGGAATGGAATTTTTAAGAACCTATTATCAACTGAATCACACCGATGATCGTTAAAGAGTACGAGTGATGCAAGATTTAAGGATGGAGCTGTAGACAGGGGCAAATCGCTTTAATAGAGTGATATCTCGGATTTTATTGTTTCATTATGGGATGTTATTTGATGACCATTTATATATTTCTACTTCTATTTCCGGGCCAGTATATATATTCAAAAGCCTAGAAATTCAATTGGGCATTTGTCAATTGCCGAAGTCGGCCTGTGAGATTTTTTCCTCTCCATTCACATCATATGGGAGTTCACTAGATGTGGGCTGCGGGAAAAAACGGAACTACTCATTCTTTCAATTTGTTTTATGTTAATTGGAAATTGAAAGGTCTTGCGGCTCTATTCGGACACACACGCAGCTTTACCGCCGCTTGCATCGGCGGTAAACTGGCATTTTCCGGTTTTCCTCCACTCTGAGAGGAGGAAATCTGGAAATCGCAGCTTTACCGCCGCTCTCGTCGGCGGTAAAGTGGACCTTCCAGTTTTCCTCCGCTCTGAGAGGAGGAAAACTTGCAATTGCAGCTTTACCGCCGCTCCCAACGGCCGTAAAGTCGGTTTTCCAGTTTTCCTCCGCTCTGAGAGGAGGAAAACTGGAAATTGCACTTACGCTGCGGGTACATGTGTCGGAAATCTTTCAATCCGATTTTTTAATCCTCTTTTCCCTTCTTTTGCTTGTTGTTGGGCCATGGGCCGGGGCGTAGTTCCACAAAATGAAGGATGGACATGTGTGAATAACAATTGGGTGAAATAATTTCAAATCACAACAAAACCACAATAAATCGAATGTCTCTCGTAATTGCCCTTCACTTTACTTAACAAGCGAAGTAAGCTAACCAGAACCGTTACCTTAAAAAACTAGAGATCCCGGTATCTACGATTGAGAATACAAGTGAGACCAGCAAAATATTCATTTCAACATGACAACCAGAAAGAAAACATCCTATACTCGCAAGCATTCCCTAGTAGTCGATACATCGCTGCTTTTCTGTGCATGTGAACAACTATGGGGTGTTCTGCTACGGTCCAAAGCTGTTATCGAGCTTCGCTTGACCAGTTCCATCAGTCCTACGGCCTGTTATTCAGGTCCTGAGAATTTCCAAATCTAAGCTTGTAAAAAAAAAAAAAAAAAATAGGGTTTAGAAGTTGATTGCAAGATTACAAAATCAAGTGTGTCATTGCCTCAGAGTAGAAATGTGATAACGCTCAATGCTTTTAAAATTTCTCCCATACAAGTGTTCTCTTGCGTGGCCCCTAAGTTTGCATGGAATGGAATTTTTAAGAACCTATTATCAACTGAATCACACCGATGATCGTTAAAGAGTACGAGTGATGCGAGATTTAATGATGGAGCTGTAGACAGGGGCAAATCGCTTTAATAGAGTGATATCTCGGATTTTATTGTTTCATTATGGGATGTTATTTGATGACCATTTATATATTTCTACTTCTATTTCCGGGCCAGTATATATATTCAAAAGCCTAGAAATTCAATTGGGCATTTGTCAATTGCCGAAGTCGGCCTGTGAGATTTTTTCCTCTCCATTCACATCATATGGGAGTTCACTAGATGTGGGCTGCGGGAAAGAACGGAACTACTCATTCTTTCAATTTGTTTTATGTTAATTGGAAATTGAAAGGTCTTGCGGCTCTATTCGGACACACACGCAGCTTTACCGCCGCTTGCATCGGCGGTAAACTGGCATTTTCCGGTTTTCCTCCACTCTGAGAGGAGGAAATCTGGTAATCGCAGCTTTACCGCCGCTCTCGTCGGCGGTAAAGTGGACCTTCCAGTTTTCCTCCGCTCTGAGAGGAGGAAAACTTGCAATTGCGGCTTTACCGCCGCTCCCAACGGCCGTAAAGTCGGTTTTCCAGTTTTCCTCCGCTCTGAGAGGAGGAAAACTGGAAATTGCACTTACGCTGCGGGTACATGTGTCGGAAATCTTTCAATCCGATTTTTTAATCCTCTTTTCCCTTCTTTTGCTTGTTGTTGGGCCATGGGCCGGGGCGTAGTTCCACAAAATGAAGGATGGACATGTGTGAATAACAATTGGGTGAAATAATTTCAAATTACAACAAAACCACAATAAATCGAATGTCTCTCGTAATTGCCCTTCACTTTACTTAACAAGCGAAGTAAGCTAACCAGAACCGTTACCTTAAAAAACCAGAGATTCCGGTATC
Source organism: Persea americana (assembly GCA_029852735.1). Taxonomy (NCBI): domain Eukaryota; kingdom Viridiplantae; phylum Streptophyta; class Magnoliopsida; order Laurales; family Lauraceae; genus Persea; species Persea americana. The sequence continues at coordinate 8,949,057 of CM056812.1, forward strand.
TACGATTGAGAATACAAGTGAGACCAACAAAATCTTCATTTCAACATGACAACCAGAAAGAAAACATCCTATACTCGCAAGCATTCCCCAGTAGTCGATACATCGTTGCTTTTCTGTGCATGTGGACAACTATGGGGTGTTCTGCTGCGGTCCAAAGCTGTTATCGAGCTTGGCTTGACCAGTTCCATCAGTCCTAGGGCCTGTTGTTCAGGTCCTGAGAATTTCCAAATCTAAGCTTGTAAAAAAAAAAAAAAAAAAATAGGGTTTAGATGTTGATTGCAACATTACAAAATCAATTGTGTCATTGGCTCAGAGTAGAAATGTGATAACGCTCAATGCTTTTAAAATTTCTCCCATACAAGTGTTCTCTTGCGTGGCCCCTCAGTTTGCATGGAATGGAATTTTTAAGAACCTATTATCAACCGAATCACACCGATGATCGTTAAAGAGTACGAGTGATGCAAGATTTAAGGATGGAGCTGTAGACAGGGGCAAATCGCTTTAATAGAGTGATATCTCGGATTTTATTGTTTCATTATGGGATGTTATTTGATGACCATTTATATATTTCTACTTCTATTTCCGGGCCAGTATATATATTCAAAAGCCTAGAAATTCAATTGGGCATTTGTCAATTGCCGAAGTCGGCCTGTGAGATTTTTTCCTCTCCATTCACATCATATGGGAGTTCACTAGATGTGGGCTGCGGGAAAAAACGGAACTACTCATTCTTTCAATTTGTTTTATGTTAATTGGAAATTGAAAGGTCTTGCGGCTCTATTCGGACACACACGCAGCTTTACCGCCGCTTGCATCGGCGGTAAACTGGCATTTTCCGGTTTTCCTCCACTCTGAGAGGAGGAAATCTGGAAATCGCAGCTTTACCGCCGACGAGTGGACCTTTCAGTTTTCCTCCGCTCTGAGAGGAGGAAAACTGGCAATTGCAGCTTTACCGCCGCTCTCAACGGCGGTAAAGTCGGTTTTCCAGTTTTCCTCCGCTCTGAGAGGAGGAAAACTGGAAATTGCACTTACGCTGCCGGTACATGTGTCGGAAATCTTTCAATCCGATTTTTTAATCCTCTTTTCCCTTCTTTTGCTTGTTGTTGGGCCATGGGCCGGGGCGTAGTTCCACAAAATGAAGGATGGACATGTGTGAATAACAATTGGGTGAAATAATTTCAAATCACAACAAAACCACAATAAATCGAATGTCTCTCGTAATTGCCCTTCACTTTACTTAACAAGCGAAGTAAGCTAACCAGAACCGTTACCTTAAAAAACCAGAGATCCCGGTATCTACGATTGAGAATACAAGTGAGACCAGCAAAATCTTCATTTCAACTTGACAACCAGAAAGAAAACATCCTATACTCGCAAGCATTCCCTAGTAGTCGATACATCGCTGCTTTTCTGTGCATGTGGACAACTATGGGGTGTTCTGCTGCGGTCCAAAGCTGTTATCGAGCTTGGCTTGACCAGTTCCATCAGTCCTAGGGCCTGTTGTTCAGGTCCTGAGAATTTCCAAATCTAAGCTTGTAAAAAAAATAAAAATAAATAGGGTTTAGATGTTGATTGCAAGATTACAAAATCAATTGTGTCATTGCCTCAGAGTAGAAATGTGATAACGCTCAATGCTTTTAAAATTTCTCCCATACAAGTGTTCTCTTGCGTGGCCCCTAAGTTTGCATGGAATGGAATTTTTAAGAACCTATTATCAAGTGAATCACACCGATGATCGTTAAGGAGTACGAGTGATGCAAGATTTAAGGATGGGGCTGTAGACAGGGGCAAATCGCTTTAATAGAGTGATATCTCGGATTTTATTGTTTCATTATGGGGATGTTATTTGATGACCATTTATATATTTCTACTTCTATTTCCGGGCCAGTATATATATTCAAAAGCCTAGAAATTCAATTGGGCATTTGTCAATTGCCGAAGTCGGCCTGTGAGATTTTTTCCTCTCCATTCACATCATATGGGAGTTCACTAGATGTGGGCTGCGGGAAAGAACGGAACTACTCATTCTTTCAATTTGTTTTATGTTAATTGGAAATTGAAAGGTCTTGCGGCTCTATTCGGACACACACGCAGCTTTACCGCCGCTTGCATCGGCGGTAAACTGGCATTTTCCGGTTTTCCTCCACTCTGAGAGGAGGAAATCTGGAAATCGCAGCTTTACCGCCGCTCTCGTCGGCGGTAAAGTGGACCTTCCAGTTTTCCTCCTTTCTGAGAAGAGGAAAACTTGCAATTGCAGCTTTACCGCCGCTCCCAACGGCCGTAAAGTCGGTTTTCAAGTTTTCCTCCGCTCTGAGAGGAGGAAAACTGGAAATTGCACTTACGCTGCGGGTACATGTGTCGGAAATCTTTCAATCCGATTTTTTAATCCTCTTTTCCCTTCTTTTGCTTGTTGTTGGGCCATGGGCCGGGGCGTAGTTCCACAAAATGAAGGATGGACATGTGTGAATAACAATTGGGTGAAATAACTTCAAATCACAACAAAACCACAATAAATCGAATGTCTCTCGTAATTGCCCTTCACTTTACTTAACAAGCGAAGTAAGCTAACCAGAACCGTTACCTTAAAAAACCAGAGATCCCGGTATCTACGATTGAGAATACAAGTGAGACCAGCAAAATCTTCATTTCAACATGACAACCAGAAAGAAAACATCCTATACTCGCAAGCATTCCCTAGTAGTCGATACATCGCTGCTTTTCTGTGCATGTGGACAACTATGGGGTGTTCTGCTGCGGTCCAAAGCTGTTATCGAGCTTGGCTTGACCAGTTCCATCAGTCCTAGGGCCTGTTGTTCAGGTCCTGAGAATTTCCAAATCTAAGCTTGTAAAAAAAAAAAAAAAAAATAGGGTTTAGATGTTGATTGCAAGATTACAAAATCAATTGTGTCATTGCCTCAGAGTAGAAATGTCATAACGCTCAATGCTTTTAAAATTTCTCCCATACAAGTGTTCTCTTGCGTGGCCCCTCAGTTTGCATGGAATGGAATTTTTAAGAACCTATTATCAACTGAATCACACCGATGATCGTTAAAGAGTACGAGTGATGCAAGATTTAAGGATGGAGCTGTAGACAGGGGCAAATCGCTTTAATAGAGTGATATCTCGGATTTTATTGTTTCATTATGGGATGTTATTTGATGACCATTTATATATTTCTACTTCTATTTCCGGGCCAGTATATATATTCCAAAGCCTAGAAATTCAATTGGGCATTTGTCAATTGCCGAAGTCGGCCTGTGAGATTTTGTCCTCTCCATTCACATCATATGGGAGTTCACTAGATGTGGGCTGCGGGAAAAAACGGAACTACTCATTCTTTCAATTTGTTTTATGTTAATTGGAAATTGAAAGGTCTTGCGGCTCTATTCGGACACACACGCAGCTTTACCGCCGCTTGCATCGGCGGTAAACTGGCATTTTCCGGTTTTCCTCCACTCTGAGAGGAGGAAATCTGGAAATCGCAGCTTTACCGCCGCTCTTGTCGGCGGTAAAGTGGACCTTTCAGTTTTCCTCCGCTCTGAGAGGAGGAAAACTGGCAATTGCAGCTTTACCGTCGCTCTCAACGGCGGTAAAGTCGGTTTTCCAGTTTTCCTCCGCTCTGAGAGGAGGAAAACTGGAAATTGCACTTACGCTGCGGGTACATGTGTCGGAAATCTTTCAATCCGATTTTTTAATCCTCTTTTCCCTTCTTTTGCTTGTTGTTGGGCCATGGGCCGGGGCGTAGTTCCACAAAATGAAGGATGGACATGTGTGAATAACAATTGGGTGAAATAATTTCAAATCACAACAAAACCACAATAAATCGAATGTCTCTCGTAATTGCCCTTCACTTTACTTAACAAGCGAAGTAAGCTAACCAGAACCGTTACCTTAAAAAACCAGAGATCCCGGTATCTACGATTGAGAATACAAGTGAGACCAGCAAAATCTTCATTTCAACTTGACAACCAGAAAGAAAACATCCTATACTCGCAAGCATTCCCTAGTAGTCGATACATCGCTGCTTTTCTGTGCATGTGGACAACTATGGGGTGTTCTGCTGCGGTCCAAAGCTGTTATCGAGCTTGGCTTGACCAGTTCCATCAGTCCTAGGGCCTGTTGTTCAGGTCCTGAGAATTTCCAAATCTAAGCTTGTAAAAAAAATAAAAATAAATAGGGTTTAGATGTTGATTGCAAGATTACAAAATCAATTGTGTCATTGCCTCAGAGTAGAAATGTGATAACGCTCAATGCTTTTAAAATTTCTCCCATACAAGTGTTCTCTTGCGTGGCCCCTAAGTTTGCATGGAATGGAATTTTTAAGAACCTATTATCAAGTGAATCACACCGATGATCGTTAAGGAGTACGAGTGATGCAAGATTTAAGGATGGGGCTGTAGACAGGGGCAAATCGCTTTAATAGAGTGATATCTCGGATTTTATTGTTTCATTATGGGGATGTTATTTGATGACCATTTATATATTTCTACTTCTATTTCCGGGCCAGTATATATATTCAAAAGCCTAGAAATTCAATTGGGCATTTGTCAATTGCCGAAGTCGGCCTGTGAGATTTTTTCCTCTCCATTCACATCATATGGGAGTTCACTAGATGTGGGCTGCGGGAAAGAACGGAACTACTCATTCTTTCAATTTGTTTTATGTTAATTGGAAATTGAAAGGTCTTGCGGCTCTATTCGGACACACACGCAGCTTTACCGCCGCTTGCATCGGCGGTAAACTGGCATTTTCCGGTTTTCCTCCACTCTGAGAGGAGGAAATCTGGAAATCGCAGCTTTACCGCCGCTCTCGTCGGCGGTAAAGTGGACCTTCCAGTTTTCCTCCTTTCTGAGAGGAGGAAAACTTGCAATTGCAGCTTTACCGCCGCTCCCAACGGCCGTAAAGTCGGTTTTCCAGTTTTCCTCCGCTCTGAGAGGAGGAAAACTGGAAATTGCACTTACGCTGCGGGTACATGTGTCGGAAATCTTTCAATCCGATTTTTTAATCCTCTTTTCCCTTCTTTTGCTTGTTGTTGGGCCATGGGCCGGGGCGTAGTTCCACAAAATGAAGGATGGACATGTGTGAATAACAATTGGGTGAAATAATTTCAAATCACAACAAAACCACAATAAATCGAATGTCTCTCGTAATTGCCCTTCACTTTACTTAACAAGTGAAGTAAGCTAACCAGAACCGTTACCTTAAAAAACCAGAGATCCCGGTATCTACGATTGAGAATACAAGTGAGACCAGCAAAATCTTCATTTCAACATGACAACCAGAAAGAAAACATCCTATACTCGCAAGCATTCCCTAGTAGTCGATACATCGCTGCTTTTCTGTGCATGTGGACAACTATGGGGTGTTCTGCTGCGGTCCAAAGCTGTTATCGAGCTTGGCTTGACCAGTTCCATCAGTCCTAGGGCCTGTTGTTCAGGTCCTGAGAATTTCCAAATCTAAGCTTGTAAAAAAAAAAAAAAAAAATAGGGTTTAGATGTTGATTGCAAGATTACAAAATCAATTGTGTCATTGCCTCAGAGTAGAAATGTCATAACGCTCAATGCTTTTAAAATTTCTCCCATACAAGTGTTCTCTTGCGTGGCCCCTCAGTTTGCATGGAATGGAATTTTTAAGAACCTATTATCAACTGAATCACACCGATGATCGTTAAAGAGTACGAGTGATGCAAGATTTAAGGATGGAGCTGTAGACAGGGGCAAATCGCTTTAATAGAGTGATATCTCGGATTTTATTGTTTCATTATGGGATGTTATTTGATGACCATTTATATATTTCTACTTCTATTTCCGGGCCAGTATATATATTCCAAAGCCTAGAAATTCAATTGGGCATTTGTCAATTGCCGAAGTCGGCCTGTGAGATTTTGTCCTCTCCATTCACATCATATGGGAGTTCACTAGATGTGGGCTGCGGGAAAGAACGGAACTACTCATTCTTTCAATTTGTTTTATGTTAATTGGAAATTGAAAGGTGTTGCGGCTCTATTCGGACACACACGCAGCTTTACCGCCGCTTGCATCGGCGGTAAACTGGCATTTTCCGGTTTTCCTCCACTCTGAGAGGAGGAAATCTGGAAATCGCAGCTTTACCGCCGCTCTCGTCGGCGGTAAAGTGGACCTTTCAGTTTTCCTCCGCTCTGAGAGGAGGAAAACTGGCAATTGCAGCTTTACCGCCGCTCTCAACGGCGGTAAAGTCGGTTTTCCAGTTTTCCTCCGCTCTGAGAGGAGGAAAACTGGAAATTGCACTTACGCTGCGGGTACATGTGTCGGAAATCTTTCAATCCGATTTTTTAATCCTCTTTTCCCTTCTTTTGCTTGTTGTTGGGCCATGGGCCGGGGCGTAGTTCCACAAAATGAAGGATGGACATGTGTGAATAACAATTGGGTGAAATAACTTCAAATCACAACAAAACCACAATAAATCGAATGTCTCTCGTAATTGCCCGTCACTTTACTTAACAAGCGAAGTAAACTAACCAGAACCGTTACCTTAAAAAACCAGAGACCCCGGTATCTACGATTGAGAATACAAGTGAGACCAGCAAAATCTTCATTTCAACATGACAACCAGAAAGAAAACATCCTATACTCGCAAGCATTCCCTAGTAGTCGATACATCGCTGCTTTTCTGTGCATGTGGACAACTATGGGGTGTTCTGCTGCGGTCCAAAGCTGTTATCGAGCTTGGCTTGACCAGTTCCATCAGTCCTAGGGCCTGTTGTTCAGGTCCTGAGAATTTCCAAATCTAAGCTTGTAAAAAAAAAAAAAAAAAATAGGGTTTAGATGTTGATTGCAAGATTACAAAATCAATTGTGTCATTGCCTCAGAGTAGAAATGTGATAACGCTCAATGCTTTTAAAATTTCTCCCATACAAGTGTTCTCTTGCGTGGCCCCTCAGTTTGCATGGAATGGAATTTTTAAGAACCTATTATCAACTGAATCACACCGATGATCGTTAAAGAGTACGAGTGATGCAAGATTTAAGGATGGAGCTGTAGACAGGGGCAAATCGCTTTAATAGAGTGATATCTCGGATTTTATTGTTTCATTATGGGATGTTATTTGATGACCATTTATATATTTCTACTTCTATTTCCGGGCCAGTATATATATTCCAAAGCCTAGAAATTCAATTGGGCATTTGTCAATTGCCGAAGTCGGCCTGTGAGATTTTGTCCTCTCCATTCACATCATATGGGAGTTCACTAGATGTGGGCTGCGGGAAAAAACGGAACTACTCATTCTTTCAATTTGTTTTATGTTAATTGGAAATTGAAAGGTCTTGCGGCTCTATTCGGACACACACGCAGCTTTACCGCCGCTTGCATCGGCGGTAAACTGGCATTTTCCGGTTTTCCTCCACTCTGAGAGGAGGAAATCTGGAAATCGCAGCTTTACCGCCGCTCTCGTCGGCGGTAAAGTGGACCTTTCAGTTTTCCTCCGCTCTGAGAGGAGGAAAACTGGCAATTGCAGCTTTACCGCCGCTCCCAACGGCGGTAAAGTCGGTTTTCCAGTTTTCCTCCGCTCTGAGAGGAGGAAAACTGGAAATTGCACTTACGCTGCGGGTACATGTGTCGGAAATCTTTCAATCCGATTTTTTAATCCTCTTTTCCCTTCTTTTGCTTGTTGTTGGGCCATGGGCCGGGGCGTAGTTCCACAAAATGAAGGATGGACATGTGTGAATAACAATTGGGTGAAATAATTTCAAATCAAAACAAAACCACAATAAATCGAATGTCTCTCGTAATTGCCCTTCACTTTACTTAACAAGCGAAGTAAGCTAACCAGAACCGTTACCTTAAAAAACCAGAGATCCCGGTATCTACGATTGAGAATACAAGTGAGACCAGCAAAATCTTCATTTCAACATGACAACCAGAAAGAAAACATCCTATACTCGCAAGCATTCCCTAGTAGTCGATACATCGCTGCTTTTCTGTGCATGTGGACAACTATGGGGTGTTCTGCTGCGGTCCAAAGCTGTTATCGAGGTTGGCTTGACCAGTTCCATCAGTCCTAGGGCCTGTTGTTCAGGTCCTGAGAATTTCCAAATCTAAGCTTGTAAAAAAAAAAAAAAAAAAATAGGGTTTAGATGTTGATTGCAAGATTACAAAATCAATTGTGTCATTGCCTCAGAGTAGAAATGTCATAACGCTCAATGCTTTTAAAATTTCTCCCATACAAGTGTTCTCTTGCGTGGCCCCTCAGTTTGCATGGAATGGAATTTTTAAGAACCTATTATCAACTGAATCACACCGATGATCGTTAAAGAGTACGAGTGATGCAAGATTTAAGGATGGAGCTGTAGACAGGGGCAAATCGCTTTAATAGAGTGATATCTCGGATTTTATTGTTTCATTATGGGATGTTATTTGATGACCATTTATATATTTCTACTTCTATTTCCGGGCCAGTATATATATTCCAAAGCCTAGAAATTCAATTGGGCATTTGTCAATTGCCGAAGTCGGCCTGTGAGATTTTGTCCTCTCCATTCACATCATATGGGAGTTCACTAGATGTGGGCTGCGGGAAAAAACGGAACTACTCATTCTTTCAATTTGTTTTATGTTAATTGGAAATTGAAAGGTCTTGCGGCTCTATTCGGACACACACGCAGCTTTACCGCCGCTTGCATCGGCGGTAAACTGGCATTTTCCGGTTTTCCTCCACTCTGAGAGGAGGAAATCTGGAAATCGCAGCTTTACCGCCGCTCTCGTCGGCGGTAAAGTGGACCTTTCAGTTTTCCTCCGCTCTGAGAGGAGGAAAACTGGCAATTGCAGCTTTACCGCCGCTCTCAACGGCGGTAAAGTCGGTTTTCCAGTTTTCCTCCGCTCTGAGAGGAGGAAAACTGGAAATTGCACTTACGCTGCGGGTACATGTGTCGGAAATCTTTCAATCCGATTTTTTAATCCTCTTTTCCCTTCTTTTGCTTGTTGTTGGGCCATGGGCCGGGGCGTAGTTCCACAAAATGAAGGATGGACATGTGTGAATAACAATTGGGTGAAATAATTTCAAATCACAACAAAACCACAATAAATCGAATGTCTCTCGTAATTGCCCTTCACTTTACTTAACAAGAGAAGTAAGCTAACCAGAACCGTTACCTTAAAAAACCAGAGATCCCGGTATCTACGATTGAGAATACAAGTGAGACCAGCAAAATCTTCATTTCAACTTGACAACCAGAAAGAAAACATCCTATACTCGCAAGCATTCCCTAGTAGTCGATACATCGCTGCTTTTCTGTGCATGTGGACAACTATGGGGTGTTCTGCTGCGGTCCAAAGCTGTTATCGAGCTTGGCTTGACCAGTTCCATCAGTCCTAGGGCCTGTTGTTCAGGTCCTGAGAATTTCCAAATCTAAGCTTGTAAAAAAAATAAAAATAAATAGGGTTTAGATGTTGATTGCAAGATTACAAAATCAATTGTGTCATTGCCTCAGAGTAGAAATGTGATAACGCTCAATGCTTTTAAAATTTCTCCCATACAAGTGTTCTCTTGCGTGGCCCCTAAGTTTGCATGGAATGGAATTTTTAAGAACCTATTATCAAGTGAATCACACCGATGATCGTTAAGGAGTACGAGTGATGCAAGATTTAAGGATGGGGCTGTAGACAGGGGCAAATCGCTTTAATAGAGTGATATCTCGGATTTTATTGTTTCATTATGGGGATGTTATTTGATGACCATTTATATATTTCTACTTCTATTTCCGGGCCAGTATATATATTCAAAAGCCTAGAAATTCAATTGGGCATTTGTCAATTGCCGAAGTCGGCCTGTGAGATTTTTTCCTCTCCATTCACATCATATGGGAGTTCACTAGATGTGGGCTGCGGGAAAGAACGGAACTACTCATTCTTTCAATTTGTTTTATGTTAATTGGAAATTGAAAGGTCTTGCGGCTCTATTCGGACACACACGCAGCTTTACCGCCGCTTGCATCGGCGGTAAACTGGCATTTTCCGGTTTTCCTCCACTCTGAGAGGAGGAAATCTGGAAATCGCAGCTTTACCGCCGCTCTCGTCGGCGGTAAAGTGGACCTTCCAGTTTTCCTCCTTTCTGAGAGGAGGAAAACTTGCAATTGCAGCTTTACCGCCGCTCCCAACGGCCGTAAAGTCGGTTTTCCAGTTTTCCTCCGCTCTGAGAGGAGGAAAACTGGAAATTGCACTTACGCTGCGGGTACATGTGTCGGAAATCTTTCAATCCGATTTTTTAATCCTCTTTTCCCTTCTTTTGCTTGTTGTTGGGCCATGGGCCGGGGCGTAGTTCCACAAAATGAAGGATGGACATGTGTGAATAACAATTGGGTGAAATAATTTCAAATCACAACAAAACCACAATAAATCGAATGTCTCTCGTAATTGCCCTTCACTTTACTTAACAAGCGAAGTAAGCTAACCAGAACCGTTACCTTAAAAAACCAGAGATCCCGGTATCTACGATTGAGAATACAAGTGAGACCAGCAAAATCTTCATTTCAACATGACAACCAGAAAGAAAACATCCTATACTCGCAAGCATTCCCTAGTAGTCGATACATCGCTGCTTTTCTGTGCATGTGGACAACTATGGGGTGTTCTGCTGCGGTCCAAAGCTGTTATCGAGCTTCGCTTGACCAGTTCCATCAGTCCTACGGCCTGTTATTCAGGTCCTGAGAATTTCCAAATCTAAGCTTGTAAAAAAAAAAAAAAAAAATAGGGTTTAGAAGTTGATTGCAAGATTACAAAATCAATTGTGTCATTGCCTCAGAGTAGAAATGTGATAACGCTCAATGCTTTTAAAATTTCTCCCATACAAGTGTTCTCTTGCGTGGCCCCTAAGTTTGCATGGAATGGAATTTTTAAGAACCTATTATCAAGTGAATCACACCGATGATCGTTAAGGAGTACGAGTGATGCGAGATTTAATGATGGAGCTGTAGACAGGGGCAAATCGCTTTAATAGAGTGATATCTCGGATTTTATTGTTTCATTATGGGGATGTTATTTGATGACCATTTATATATTTCTACTTCTATTTCCGGGCCAGTATATATATTCAAAAGCCTAGAAATTCAATTGGGCATTTGTCAATTGCCGAAGTCGGCCTGTGAGATTTTTTCCTCTCCATTCACATCATATGGGAGTTCACTAGATGTGGGCTGCGGGAAAAAACGGAACTACTCATTCTTTCAATTTGTTTTATGTTAATTGGAAATTGAAAGGTCTTGCGGCTCTATTCGGACACACACGCAGCTTTACCGCCGCTTGCATCGGCGGTAAACTGGCATTTTCCGGTTTTCCTCCACTCTGAGAGGAGGAAATCTGGAAATTGCAGCTTTACCGCCGCTCTCGTCGGCGGTAAAGTGGACCTTTCAGTTTTCCTCCGCTCTGAGAGGAGGAAAACTGGAAATTGCACTTACGCTGCGGGTACATGTGTCGGAAATCTTTCAATCCGATTTTTTAATCCTCTTTTCCCTTCTTTTGCTTGTTGTTGGGCCATGGGCCGGGGCGTAGTTCCACAAAATAAAGGATGGACATGTGTGAATAACAATTGGGTGAAATAATTTCAAATCACAACAAAACCACAATAAATCGAATGTCTCTCGTAATTGCCCTTCACTTTACTTAACAAGCGAAGTAAGCTAACCAGAACCGTTACCTTAAAAAACCAGAGATCCCGGTATCTACGATTGAGAATACAAGTGAGACCAGCAACATCTTCATTTCAACATGACAACCAGAAAGAAAACATCCTATACTCGCAAGCATTCCCTAGTAGTCGATACATCGCTGCTTTTCTGTGCATGTGGACAACTATGGGGTGTTCTGCTGCGGTCCAAAGCTGTTATCGAGCTTGGCTTGACCAGTTCCATCAGTCCTAGGGCCTGTTGTTCAAGTCCTGAGAATTTCCAAATCTAAGCTTGTAAAAAAAATAAAAATAAATAGGGTTTAGATGTTGATTGCAAGATTACAAAATCAATTGTGTCATTGCCTCAGAGTAGAAATGTGATAACGCTCAATGCTTTTAAAATTTCTCCCATACAAGTGTTCTCTTGCGTGGCCCCTAAGTTTGCATGGAATGGAATTTTTAAGAACCTATTATCAAGTGAATCACACCGATGATCGTTAAGGAGTACGAGTGATGCAAGATTTAAGGATGGAGCTGTAGACAGGGGCAAATCGCTTTAATAGAGTGATATCTCGGATTTTATTGTTTCATTATGGGGATGTTATTTGATGACCATTTATATATTTCTACTTCTATTTCCGGGCCAGTATATATATTCAAAAGCCTAGAAATTCAATTGGGCATTTGTCAATTGCCGAAGTCGGCCTGTGAGATTTTTTCCTCTCCATTCACATCATATGGGAGTTCACTAGATGTGGGCTGCGGGAAAGAACGGAACTACTCATTCTTTCAATTTGTTTTATGTTAATTGGAAATTGAAAGGTCTTGCGGCTCTATTCGGACACACACGCAGCTTTACCGCCGCTTGCATCGGCGGTAAACTGGCATTTTCCGGTTTTCCTCCACTCTGAGAGGAGGAAATCTGGAAATCGCAGCTTTACCGCCGCTCTCGTCGGCGGTAAAGTGGACCTTCCAGTTTTCCTCCGCTCTGAGAGGAGGAAAACTTGCAATTGCAGCTTTACCGCCGCTCCCAACGGCCGTAAAGTCGGTTTTCCAGTTTTCCTCCGCTCTGAGAGGAGGAAAACTGGAAATTGCACTTACGCTGCGGGTACATGTGTCGGAAATCTTTCAATCCGATTTTTTAATCCTCTTTTCCCTTCTTTTGCTTGTTGTTGGGCCATGGGCCGGGGCGTAGTTCCACAAAATGAAGGATGGACATGTGTGAATAACAATTGGGTGAAATAATTTCAAATCACAACAAAACCACAATAAATCGAATGTCTCTCGTAATTGCCCTTCACTTTACTTAACAAGCGAAGTAAGCTAACCAGAACCGTTACCTTAAAAAACCAGAGATCTCGGTATCTACGATTGAGAATACAAGTGAGACCAGCAAAATCTTCATTTCAACATGACAACCAGAAAGAAAACATCCTATACTCGCAAGCATTCCCTAGTAGTCGATACATCGCTGCTTTTCTGTGCATGTGGACAACTATGGGGTGTTCTGCTGCGGTCCAAAGCTGTTATCGAGCTTGGCTTGACCAGTTCCATCAGTCCTAGGGCCTGTTGTTCAGGTCCTGAGAATTTCCAAATCTAAGCTTGTAAAAAAAAAAAAAAAAAATAGGGTTTAGATGTTGATTGCAAGATTACAAAATCAATTGTGTCATTGCCTCAGAGTAGAAATGTGATAACGCTCAATGCTTTTAAAATTTCTCCCATACAAGTGTTCTCTTGCGTGGCCCCTCAGTTTGCATGGAATGGAATTTTTAAGAACCTATTATCAACTGAATCACACCGATGATCGTTAAAGAGTACGAGTGATGCAAGATTTAAGGATGGAGCTGTAGACAGGGGCAAATCGCTTTAATAGAGTGATATCTCGGATTTTATTGTTTCATTATGGGATGTTATTTGATGACCATTTATATATTTCTACTTCTATTTCCGGGCCAGTATATATATTCAAAAGCCTAGAAATTCAATTGGGCATTTGTCAATTGCCGAAGTCGGCCTGTGAGATTTTTTCCTCTCCATTCACATCATATGGGAGTTCACTAGATGTGGGCTGCGGGAAAAAACGGAACTACTCATTCTTTCAATTTGTTTTATGTTAATTGGAAATTGAAAGGTCTTGCGGCTCTATTCGGACACACACGCAGCTTTACCGCCGCTTGCATCGGCGGTAAACTGGCATTTTCCGGTTTTCCTCCACTCTGGGAGGAGGAAATCTGGAAATCGCAGCTTTACCGCCGCTCTCGTCGGCGGTAAAGTGGACCTTTCAGTTTTCCTCCGCTCTGAGAGGAGGAAAACTGGCAATTGCAGCTTTACCGCCGCTCTCAACGGCGGTAAAGTCGGTTTTCCAGTTTTCCTCCGCTCTGAGAGGAGGAAAACTGGAAATTGCACTTACGCTGCGGGTACATGTGTCGGAAATCTTTCAATCCGATTTTTTAATCCTCTTTTCCCTTCTTTTGCTTGTTGTTGGGCCATGGGCCGGGGCGTAGTTCCACAAAATGAAGGATGGACATGTGTGAATAACAATTGGGTGAAATAATTTCAAATCACAACAAAACCACAATAAATCGAATGTCTCTCGTAATTGCCCTTCACTTTACTTAACAAGCGAAGTAAGCTAACCAGAACCGTTACCTTAAAAAACTAGAGATCCCGGTATCTACGATTGAGAATACAAGTGAGACCAGCAAAATCTTCATTTCAACATGACAACCAGAAAGAAAACATCCTATACTCGCAAGCATTCCCTAGTTGTCGATACATCGCTGCTTTTCTGTGCATGTGAACAACTATGGGGTGTTCTGCTGCGGTCCAAAGCTGTTATCGAGCTTCGCTTGACCAGTTCCATCAGTCCTACGGCCTGTTATTCAGGTCCTGAGAATTTCCAAATCTAAGCTTGTAAAAAAAAAAAAAAAAATAGGGTTTAGAAGTTGATTGCAAGATTACAAAATCAATTGTGTCATTGCCTCAGAGTAGAAATGTGATAACGCTCAATGCTTTTAAAATTTCTCCCATACAAGTGTTCTCTTGCGTGGCCCCTAAGTTTGCATGGAATGGAATTTTTAAGAACCTATTATCAACTGAATCACACCGATGATCGTTAAAGAGTACGAGTGATGCGAGATTTAATGATGGAGCTGTAGACAGGGGCAAATCGCTTTAATAGAGTGATATCTCGGATTTTATTGTTTCATTATGGGGATGTTATTTGATGACCATTTATATATTTCTACTTCTATTTCCGGGCCAGTATATATATTCAAAAGCCTAGAAATTCAATTGGGCATTTGTCAATTGCCGAAGTCGGCCTGTGAGATTTTCTCCTCTCCATTCACATCATATGGGAGTTCACTAGATGTGGGCTGCGGGAAAAAACGGAACTACTCATTCTTTCAATTTGTTTTATGTTAATTGGAAATTGAAAGGTCTTGCGGCTCTATTCGGACACACACGCAGCTTTACCGCCGCTTGCATCGGCGGTAAACTGGCATTTTCCGGTTTTCCTCCACTCTGAGAGGAGGAAATCTGGAAATTGCAGCTTTACCGCCGCTCTCGTCGGCGGTAAAGTGGACCTTTCAGTTTTCCTCCGCTCTGAGAGGAGGAAAACTGGCAATTGCAGCTTTACCGCCGCTCCCATCGGCGGTAAAGTCGGTTTTCCAGTTTTCCTCCGCTCTGAGAGGAGGAAAACTGGAAATTGCACTTACGCTGCGGGTACATGTGTCGGAAATCTTTCAATCCGATTTTTTAATCCTCTTTTCCCTTCTTTTGCTTGTTGTTGGGCCATGGGCCGGGGCGTAGTTCCACAAAATGAAGGATGGACATGTGTGAATAACAATTGGGTGAAATAATTTCAAATCACAACAAAACCACAATAAATCGAATGTCTCTCGTAATTGCCCTTCACTTTACTTAACAAGCGAAGTAAGCTAACCAGAACCGTTACCTTAAAAAACTAGAGATCCCGGTATCTACGATTGAGAATACAAGTGAGACCAGCAAAATCTTCATTTCAACATGACAACCAGAAAGAAAACATCCTATACTCGCAAGCATTCCCTAGTAGTCGATACATCGCTGCTTTTCTGTGCATGTGAACAACTATGGGGTGTTCTGCTGCGGTCCAAAGCTGTTATCGAGCTTCGCTTGACCAGTTCCATCAGTCCTACGGCCTGTTATTCAGGTCCTGAGAATTTCCAAATCTAAGCTTGTAAAAAAAAAAAAAAAAATAGGGTTTAGAAGTTGATTGCAAGATTACAAAATCAATTGTGTCATTGCCTCAGAGTAGAAATGTGATAACGCTCAATGCTTTTAAAATTTCTCCCATACAAGTGTTCTCTTGCGTGGCCCCTAAGTTTGCATGGAATGGAATTTTTAAGAACCTATTATCAACTGAATCACACCGATGATCGTTAAAGAGTACGAGTGATGCGAGATTTAATGATGGAGCTGTAGACAGGGGCAAATCGCTTTAATAGAGTGATATCTCGGATTTTATTGTTTCATTATGGGGATGTTATTTGATGACCATTTATATATTTCTACTTCTATTTCCGGGCCAGTATATATATTCAAAAGCCTAGAAATTCAATTGGGCATTTGTCAATTGCCGAAGTCGGCCTGTGAGATTTTCTCCTCTCCATTCACTTCATATGGGAGTTCACTAGATGTGGGCTGCGGGAAAAAACGGAACTACTCATTCTTTCAATTTGTTTTATGTTAATTGGAAATTGAAAGGTCTTGCGGCTCTATTCGGACACACACGCAGCTTTACCGCCGCTTGCATCGGCGGTAAACTGGCATTTTCCGGTTTTCCTCCACTCTGAGAGGAGGAAATCTGGAAATTGCAGCTTTACCGCCGCTCTCGTCGGCGGTAAAGTGGACCTTTCAGTTTTCCTCCGCTCTGAGAGGAGGAAAACTGGCAATTGCAGCTTTACCGCCGCTCCCATCGGCGGTAAAGTCGGTTTTCCAGTTTTCCTCCGCTCTGAGAGGAGGAAAACTGGAAATTGCACTTACGCTGCGGGTACATGTGTCGGAAATCTTTCAATCCGATCTTTTAATCCTCTTTTCCCTTCTTTTGCTTGTTGTTGGGCCATGGGCCGGGGCGTAGTTCCACAAAATGAAGGATGGACATGTGTGAATAACAATTGGGTGAAATAATTTCAAATCACAACAAAACCACAATAAATCGAATGTCTCTCGTAATTGCCCTTCACTTTACTTAACAAGCGAAGTAAGCTAACCAGAACCGTTACCTTAAAAAACCAGAGATCCCGGTATCTACGATTGAGAATACAAGTGAGACCAGCAACATCTTCATTTCAACATGACAACCAGAAAGAAAACATCCTATACTCGCAAGCATTCCCTAGTAGTCGATACATCGCTGCTTTTCTGTGCATGTGGACAACTATGGGGTGTTCTGCTGCGGTCCAAAGCTGTTATCGAGCTTGGCTTGACCAGTTCCATCAGTCCTTGGGCCTGTTGTTCAAGTCCTGAGAATTTCCAAATCTAAGCTTGTAAAAAAAATAAAAATAAATAGGGTTTAGATGTTGATTGCAAGATTACAAAATCAATTGTGTCATTGCCTCAGAGTAGAAATGTGATAACGCTCAATGCTTTTAAAATTTCTCCCATACAAGTGTTCTCTTGCGTGGCCCCTAAGTTTGCATGGAATGGAATTTTTAAGAACCTATTATCAAGTGAATCACACCGATGATCGTTAAGGAGTACGAGTGATGCAAGATTTAAGGATGGAGCTGTAGACAGGGGCAAATCGCTTTAATAGAGTGATATCTCGGATTTTATTGTTTCATTATGGGGATGTTATTTGATGACCATTTATATATTTCTACTTCTATTTCCGGGCCAGTATATATATTCAAAAGCCTAGAAATTCAATTGGGCATTTGTCAATTGCCGAAGTCGGCCTGTGAGATTTTTTCCTCTCCATTCACATCATATGGGAGTTCACTAGATGTGGGCTGCGGGAAAGAACGGAACTACTCATTCTTTCAATTTGTTTTATGTTAATTGGAAATTGAAAGGTCTTGCGGCTCTATTCGGACACACACGCAGCTTTACCGCCGCTTGCATCGGCGGTAAACTGGCATTTTCCGGTTTTCCTCCACTCTGAGAGGAGGAAATCTGGAAATCGCAGCTTTACCGCCGCTCTCGTCGGCGGTAAAGTGGACCTTCCAGTTTTCCTCCGCTCTGAGAGGAGGAAAACTTGCAATTGCAGCTTTACCGCCGCTCCCAACGGCCGTAAAGTCGGTTTTCCAGTTTTCCTCCGCTCTGAGAGGAGGAAAACTGGAAATTGCACTTACGCTGCGGGTACATGTGTCGGAAATCTTTCAATCCGATTTTTTAATCCTCTTTTCCCTTCTTTTGCTTGTTGTTGGGCCATGGGCCGGGGCGTAGTTCCACAAAATGAAGGATGGACATGTGTGAATAACAATTGGGTGAAATAATTTCAAATCACAACAAAACCACAATAAATCGAATGTCTCTCGTAATTGCCCTTCACTTTACTTAACAAGCGAAGTAAGCTAACCAGAACCGTTACCTTAAAAAACCAGAGATCTCGGTATCTACGATTGAGAATACAAGTGAGACCAGCAAAATCTTCATTTCAACATGACAACCAGAAAGAAAACATCCTATACTCGCAAGCATTCCCTAGTAGTCGATACATCGCTGCTTTTCTGTGCATGTGGACAACTATGGGGTGTTCTGCTGCGGTCCAAAGCTGTTATCGAGCTTGGCTTGACCAGTTCCATCAGTCCTAGGGCCTGTTGTTCAGGTCCTGAGAATTTCCAAATCTAAGCTTGTAAAAAAAAAAAAAAAAAATAGGGTTTAGATGTTGATTGCAAGATTACAAAATCAATTGTGTCATTGCCTCAGAGTAGAAATGTGATAACGCTCAATGCTTTTAAAATTTCTCCCATACAAGTGTTCTCTTGCGTGGCCCCTCAGTTTGCATGGAATGGAATTTTTAAGAACCTATTATCAACTGAATCACACCGATGATCGTTAAAGAGTACGAGTGATGCAAGATTTAAGGATGGAGCTGTAGACAGGGGCAAATCGCTTTAATAGAGTGATATCTCGGATTTTATTGTTTCACTATGGGATGTTATTTGATGACCATTTATATATTTCTACTTCTATTTCCGGGCCAGTATATATATTCAAAAGCCTAGAAATTCAATTGGGCATTTGTCAATTGCCGAAGTCGGCCTGTGAGATTTTTTCCTCTCCATTCACATCATATGGGAGTTCACTAGATGTGGGCTGCGGGAAAAAACGGAACTACTCATTCTTTCAATTTGTTTTATGTTAATTTGAAATTGAAAGGTCTTGCGGCTCTATTCGGACACACACGCAGCTTTACCGCCGCTTGCATCGGCGGTAAACTGGCATTTTCCGGTTTTCCTCCACTCTGAGAGGAGGAAATCTGGAAATCGCAGCTTTACCGCCGCTCTCGTCGGCGGTAAAGTGGACCTTCCAGTTTTCCTCCGCTCTGAGAGGAGGAAAACTTGCAATTGCAGCTTTACCGCCGCTCCCAACGGCCGTAAAGTCGGTTTTCCAGTTTTCCTCCGCTCTGAGAGGAGGAAAACTGGAAATTGCACTTACGCTGCGGGTACATGTGTCGGAAATCTTTCAATCCGATTTTTTAATCCTCTTTTCCCTTATTTTGCTTGTTGTTGGGCCATGGGCCGGGGCGTAGTTCCACAAAATGAAGGATGGACATGTGTGAATAACAATTGGGTGAAATAATTTCAAATCACAACAAAACCACAATAAATCGAATGTCTCTCGTAATTGCCCGTCACTTTACTTAACAAGCGAAGTAAGCTAACCAGAACCGTTACCTTAAAAAACTAGAGATCCCGGTATCTACGATTGAGAATACAAGTGAGACCAGCAAAATCTTCATTTCAACATGACAACCAGAAAGAAAACATCCTATACTCGCAAGCATTCCCTAGTAGTCGATACATCGCTGCTTTTCTGTGCATGTGAACAACTATGGGGTGTTCTGCTGCGGTCCAAAGCTGTTATCGAGCTTCGCTTGACCAGTTCCATCAGTCCTACGGCCTGTTATTCAGGTCCTGAGAATTTCCAAATCTAAGCTTGTAAAAAAAAAAAAAAAAAATAGGGTTTAGAAGTTGATTGCAAGATTACAAAATCAATTGTGTCATTGCCTCAGAGTAGAAATGTGATAACGCTCAATGCTTTTAAAATTTCTCCCATACAAGTGTTCTCTTGCGTGGCCCCTAAGTTTGCATGGAATGGAATTTTTAAGAACCTATTATCAACTGAATCACACCGATGATCGTTAAAGAGTACGAGTGATGCGAGATTTAATGATGGAGCTGTAGACAGGGGCAAATCATTTTAATAGAGTGATATCTCGGATTTTATTGTTTCATTATGGGGATGTTATTTGATGACCATTTATATATTTCTACTTCTATTTCCGGGCCAGTATATATATTCAAAAGCCTAGAAATTCAATTGGGCATTTGTCAATTGCCGAAGTCGGCCTGTGAGATTTTTTCCTCTCCATTCACATCATATGGGAGTTCACTAGATGTGGGCTGCGGGAAAGAACGGAACTACTCATTCTTTCAATTTGTTTTATGTTAATTGGAAATTGAAAGGTCTTGCGGCTCTATTCGGACACACACGCAGCTTTACCGCCGCTTGCATCGGCGGTAAACTGGCATTTTCCGGTTTTCCTCCACTCTGAGAGGAGGAAAACTGGAAATTGAAGCTTTACCGCCGCTCTTGTCGGCGGTAAAGTGGACCTTCCAGTTTTCCTCCGCTCTGAGAGGAGAAAAACTGGCAATTGCAGCTTTACCGCCGCTCCTAACGGCGGTAAAGTCGGTTTTCCAGTTTTCCTCCGCTCTGAGAGGAGGAAAACTGGAAATTGCACTTACGCTGCGGGTACATGTGTCGGAAATCTTTCAATCCGATTTTTTAATCCTCTTTTCCCTTCTTTTGCTTGTTGTTGGGCCATGGGCCGGGGCGTAGTTCCACAAAATGAAGGATGGACATGTGTGAATAACAATTGGGTGAAATAATTTCAAATCACAACAAAACCACAATAAATCGAATGTCTCTCGTAATTGCCCTTCACTTTACTTAACAAGCGAAGTAAGCTAACCAGAACCGTTACCTTAAAAAACCAGAGATCCCGGTATCTACGATTGAGAATACAAGTGAGACCAGCAAAATCTTCATTTCAACATGACAACCAGAAAGAAAACATCCTATACTCGCAAGCATTCCCTAGTAGTCGATACATCCCTTCTTTTCTGTGCATGTGGACAACTATGGGTTGTTCTGCTGCGGTCCAAAGCTGTTATCGAGCTTGGCTTGACCAGTTCCATCAGTCCTAGGGCCTGTTGTTCAGGTCCTGAGAATTTCCAAATCTAAGCTTGTAAAAAAAAATAAAATAAATAGGGTTTAGATGTTGATTGCAAGATTACAAAATCAATTGTGTCATTGCCTCAGAGTAGAAATGTGATAACGCTCAATGCTTTTAAAATTTCTCCCATACAAGTGTTCTCTTGCGTGGCCCTTAAGTTTGCATGGAATGGAATTTTTAAGAACCTATTATCAAGTGAATCACACCGATGATCGTTAAAGAGTACGAGTGATGCAAGATTTAAAGATGGAGCTGTAGACAGGGGCAAATCGCTTTAATAGAGTGATATCTCGGATTTTATTGTTTCATTATGGGGATGTTATTTGATGACCATTTATATATTTCTACTTCTATTTCCGGGCCAGTATATATATTCAAAAGCCTAGAAATTCATTTGGGCATTTGTCAATTGCCGAAGTCGGCCTGTGAGATTTTTTCCTCTCCATTCACATCATATGGGAGTTCACTAGATGTGGGCTGCGGGAAAAAACGGAACTACTCATTCTTTCAATTTGTTTTATGTTAATTGGAAATTGAAAGGTCTTGCGGCTCTATTCGGACACACACGCAGCTTTACCGCCGCTTGCATCGGCGGTAAACTGGCATTTTCCGGTTTTCCTCCACTCTGAGAGGAGGAAATCTGGAAATTGCAGCTTTACCGCCGCTCTCGTCGGCGGTAAAGTGGACCTTTCAGTTTTCCTCCGCTCTGAGAGGAGGAAAACTGGAAATTGCACTTACGCTGCGGGTACATGTGTCGGAAATCTTTCAATCCGATTTTTTAATCCTCTTTTCCCTTCTTTTGCTTGTTGTTGGGCCATGGGTCGGGGCGTAGTTCCACAAAATGAAGGATGGACATGTGTGAATAACAATTGGGTGAAATAATTTCAAATCACAACAAAACCACAATAAATCGACTGTCTCTCGTAATTGCCCTTCACTTTACTTAACAAGCGAAGTAAGCTAACCAGAACCGTTACCTTAAAAAACCAGAGATCCCGGTATCTACGATTGAGAATACAAGTGAGACCAGCAAAATCTTCATTTCAACATGACAACCAGAAAGAAAACATCCTATACTCGCAAGCATTCCCTAGTAGTCGATACATCGCTGCTTTTCTGTGCATGTGGACAACTATGGGGTGTTCTGCTGCGGTCCAAAGCTGTTATCGAGCTTGGCTTGACCAGTTCCATCAGTCCTAGGGCCAGTTGTTCAGGTCCTGAGAATTTCCAAATCTAAGCTTGTAAAAAAAAAATATATAAATAGGGTTTAGATGTTGATTGCAAGATTACAAAATCAATTGTGTCATTGCCTCAGAGTAGAAATGTGATAACGCTCAATGCTTTTAAGATTTCTCCCATACAAGTGTTCTCTTGCGTGGCCCCTCAGTTTGCATGGAATGGAATTTTTAAGAACCTATTATCAAGTGAATCACACCGATGATCGTTAAAGAGTACGAGTGATGCAAGATTTAAGGATGGAGCTGTAGACAGGGGCAAATCGCTTTAATAGAGTGATATCTCGGATTTTATTGTTTCATTATGGGATGTTATTTGATGACCATTTATATATTTCTACTTCTATTTCCGGGCCAGTATATATATTCAAAAGCCTAGAAATTCAATTGGGCATTTGTCAATTGCCGAAGTCGGCCTGTGAGATTTTTTCCTCTCCATTCACATCATATGGGAGTTCACTAGATGTGGGCTGCGGGAAAAAACGGAACTACTCATTCTTTCAATTTGTTTTATGTTAATTGGAAATTGAAAGGTCTTGCGGCTCTATTCGGACACACACGCAGCTTTACCGCCGCTTGCATCGGCGGTAAACTGGCATTTTCCGGTTTTCCTCCACTCTGAGAGGAGGAGATCTGGAAATTGCAGCTTTACCGCCGCTCCCGTCGGTGGTAAAGTGGACCTTCCAGTTTTCCTCCGCTCTGAGAGGAGGAAAACTGGCAACTGCAGCTTTACCGTCGCTCCCATTGGCGGTAAAGTCGGTTTTCCAGTTTTCCTCCGCTCTGAGAGGAGGAAAACTGGAAATTGCACTTACGCTGCGGGTACATGTGTCGGAAATCTTTCAATCCGATTTTTTAATCCTCTTTTCCCTTCTTTTGCTTGTTGTTGGGCCATGGGCCGGGGCGTAGTTCCACAAAATGAAGGATGGACATGTGTGAATAACAATTGGGTGAAATAATTTCAAATCACAACAAAACCACAATAAATCGAATGTCTCTCGTAATTGCCCTTCACTTTACTTTACAAGCGAAGTAAGCTAACCAGAACCGTTACCTTAAAAAACCAGAGATCCCGGTATCTACGATTGAGAATACAGGTGAGACCAGCAAAATCTTCATTTCAACATGACAACCAGAAAGAAAACATCCTATACTCGCAAGCATTCCCTAGTAGTCGATACATCCCTTCTTTTCTGTGCATGTGGACAACTATGGGGTGTTCTGCTGCGGTCCGAAGCTGTTATCGAGCTTGGCTTGACCAGTTCCATCAGTCCTAGGGCCTGTTGTTCAGGTCCTGAGAATTTCCAAATCTAAGCTTGTAAAAAAAAAAAAAAAAAATAGGGTTTAGATGTTGGTTGCAAGATTACAAAATCAATTGTGTCATTGTCTCAGAGTAGAAATGTGATAACGCTCAATGCTTTTAAAATTTCTCCCATATAAGTGTTCTCTTGCGTGGCCCTTAAGTTTGCATGGAATGGAATTTTTAAGAACCTATTATCAAGTGAATAACACCGATGATCGTTAAAGAGTACGAGTGATGCAAGATTTAAGGATGGAGCTGTAGACAGGGGCAAATCGCTTTAATAGAGTGATATCTCGGATTTTATTGTTTCATTATGGGATGTTATTTGATGACCATTTATATATTTCTACTTCTATTTCCGGGCCAGTATATATATTCAAAAGCCTAGAAATTCAATTGGGCATTTGTCAATTGCCGAAGTCGGCCTGTGAGATTTTTTCCTCTCCATTCACATCATATGGGAGTTCACTAGATGTGGGCTGCGGGAAAAAACGGAACTACTCATTCTTTCAATTTGTTTTATGTTAATTGGAAATTGAAAGGTCTTGTGGCTCTATTCGGACACACACGCAGCTTTACCGCCGCTTGCATCGGCGGTAAACTGGCATTTTCCGATTTTCCTCCACTCTGAGAGGAGGAAATCTGGAAATTGCAGCTTTACCGCCGCTCTCGTCGGCGGTAAAGTGGACCTTTCAGTTTTCCTCCGCTCTGAGAGGAGGAAAACTGGAAATTGCACTTACGCTGCGGGTACATGTGTCGGAAATCTTTCAATCCGATTTTTTAATCCTCTTTTCCCTTCTTTTGCTTGTTGTTGGGCCATGGGCCGGGGCGTAGTTCCACAAAATGAAGGATGGACATGTGTGAATAACAATTGGGTGAAATAATTTCAAATCACAACAAAACCACAATAAATCGAATCTCTCTCGTAATTGCCCTTCACTTTACTTAACAAGCGAAGTAAGCTAACCAGAACCGTTACCTTAAAAAACCAGAGATCCCGGTATCTACGATTGAGAATACAAGTGAGACCAGCAAAATCTTCATTTCAACATGACAACCAGAAAGAAAACATCCTATACTCGCAAGCATTCCCTAGTAGTCGATACATCCCTTCTTTTCTGTGCATGTGGACAACTATGGGGTGTTCTGCTGCGGTCCAAAGCTGTTATCGAGCTTGGCTTGACCAGTTCCATCAGTCCTAGGGCCTGTTGTTCAGGTCCTGAGAATTTCCAAATCTAAGCTTGTAAAAAAAAAAAAAAAAATAGGGTTTAGATGTTGATTGCAAGATTACAAAATCAATTGTGTCATTGCCTCAGAGTAGAAATGTGATAACGCTCAATGCTTTTAAAATTTCTCCCATACAAGTGTTCTCTTGCGTGGCCCTTAAGTTTTCATGGAATGGAATTTTTAAGAACCTATTATCAAGTGAATCACACCGATGATCGTTAAAGAGTACGAGTGATGCAAGATTTAAGGATGGAGCTGTAGACAGGGGCAAATCGCTTTAATAGAGTGATATCTCGGATTTTATTGTTTCATTATGGGGATGTTATTTGATGACCATTTATATATTTCTACTTCTATTTCCGGGCCAGTATATATATTCAAAAGCCTAGAATTCATTTGGGCATTTGTCAATTGCCGAAGTCGGCCTGTGAGATTTTTTCCTCTCCATTCACATCATATGGGAGTTCACTAGATGTGGGCTGCGGGAAAAAACGGAACTACTCATTCTTTCAATTTGTTTTATGTTAATTGGAAATTGAAAGGTCTTGCGGCTCTATTCGGACACACACGCAGCTTTACCGCCGCTTGCATCGGCGGTAAACTGGCATTTTCCGGTTTTCCTCCACTCTGAGAGGAGGAAATCTGGAAATTGCAGCTTTACCGCCGCTCCCGTCGGTGGTAAAGTGGACCTTCCAGTTTTCCTCCGCTCTGAGAGGAGGAAAACTGGCAACTACAGCTTTACCGCCGCTCCCATCGGCGGTAAAGTCGGTTTTCCAGTTTTCCTCCGCTCTGAGAGGAGGAAAACTGGAAATTGCACTTACGCTGCGGGTACATGTGTCGGAAATCTTTCAATCCGATTTTTTAATCCTCTTTTCCCTTCTTTTGCTTGTTGTTGGGCCATGGGCCGGGGCGTAGTTCCACAAAATGAAGGATGGACATGTGTGAATAACAATTGGGTGAAATAATTTCAAATCACAACAAAACCACAATAAATCGAATGTCTCTCGTAATTGCCCTTCACTTTACTTAACAAGCGAAGTAAGCTAACCAGAACCGTTACCTTAAAAAACCAGAGATCCCGGTATCTACGATTGAGAATACAGGTGAGACTAGCAAAATCTTCATTTCAACATGACAACCAGAAAGAAAACATCCTATACTCGCAAGCAATCCCTAGTAGTCGATACATCCCTTCTTTTCTGTGCATGTGGACAACTATGGGGTGTTCTGCTGCGGTCCGAAGCTGTTATCGAGCTTGGCTTGACCAGTTCCATCAGTCCTAGGGCCTGTTGTTCAGGTCCTGAGAATTTCCAAATCTAAGCTTGTAAAAAAAAAAAAAAAAAATAGGGTTTAGATGTTGGTTGCAAGATTACAAAATCAATTGTGTCATTGTCTCAGAGTAGAAATGTGATAACGCTCAATGCTTTTAAAATTTCTCCCATATAAGTGTTCTCTTGCGTGGCCCTTAAGTTTGCATGGAATGGAATTTTTAAGAACCTATTATCAAGTGAATAACACCGATGATCGTTAAAGAGTACGAGTGATGCAAGATTTAAGGATGGAGCTGTAGACAGGGGCAAATCGCTTTAATAGAGTGATATCTCGGATTTTATTGTTTCATTATGGGATGTTATTTGATGACCATTTATATATTTCTACTTCTATTTCCGGGCCAGTATATATATTCAAAAGCCTAGAAATTCAATTGGGCATTTGTCAATTGCCGAAGTCGGCCTGTGAGATTTTTTCCTCTCCATTCACATCATATGGGAGTTCACTAGATGTGGGCTGCGGGAAAAAACGGAACTACTCATTCTTTCAATTTGTTTTATGTTAATTGGAAATTGAAAGGTCTTGCGGCTCTATTCGGACACACACGCAGCTTTACCGCCGCTTGCATCGGCGGTAAACTGGCATTTTCCGATTTTCCTCCACTCTGAGAGGAGGAAATCTGGAAATTGCAGCTTTACCGCCGCTCTCGTCGGCGGTAAAGTGGACCTTTCAGTTTTCCTCCGCTCTGAGAGGAGGAAAACTGGAAATTGCACTTACGCTGCGGGTACATGTGTCGGAAATCTTTCAATCCGATTTTTTAATCCTCTTTTCCCTTCTTTTGCTTGTTGTTGGGCCATGGGCCGGGGCGTAGTTCCACAAAATGAAGGATGGACATGTGTGAATAACAATTGGGTGAAATAATTTCAAATCACAACAAAACCACAATAAATCGAATCTCTCTCGTAATTGCCCTTCACTTTACTTAACAAGCGAAGTAAGCTAACCAGAACCGTTACCTTAAAAAACCAGAGATCCCGGTATCTACGATTGAGAATACAAGTGAGACCAGCAAAATCTTCATTTCAACATGACAACCAGAAAGAAAACATCCTATACTCTCAAGCATTCCCTAGTAGTCGATACATCCCTTCTTTTCTGTGCATGTGGACAACTATGGGGTGTTCTGCTGCGGTCCAAAGCTGTTATCGAGCTTGGCTTGACCAGTTCCATCAGTCCTAGGGCCTGTTGTTCAGGTCCTGAGAATTTCCAAATCTAAGCTTGTAAAAAAAAAAAAAAAAATAGGGTTTAGATGTTGATTGCAAGATTACAAAATCAATTGTGTCATTGCCTCAGAGTAGAAATGTGATAACGCTCAATGCTTTTAAAATTTCTCCCATACAAGTGTTCTCTTGCGTGGCCCTTAAGTTTGCATGGAATGGAATTTTTAAGAACCTATTATCAAGTGAATCACACCGATGATCGTTAAAGAGTACGAGTGATGCAAGATTTAAGGATGGAGCTGTAGACAGGGGCAAATCGCTTTAATAGAGTGATATCTCGGATTTTATTGTTTCATTATGGGGATGTTATTTGATGACCATTTATATATTTCTACTTCTATTTCCGGGCCAGTATATATATTCAAAAGCCTAGAATTCATTTGGGCATTTGTCAATTGCCGAAGTCGGCCTGTGAGATTTTTTCCTCTCCATTCACATCATATGGGAGTTCACTAGATGTGGGCTGCGGGAAAAAACGGAACTACTCATTCTTTCAATTTGTTTTATGTTAATTGGAAATTGAAAGGTCTTGCGGCTCTATTCGGACACACACGCAGCTTTACCGCCGCTTGCATCGGCGGTAAACTGGCATTTTCCGGTTTTCCTCCACTCTGAGAGGAGGAAATCTGGAAATTGCAGCTTTACCGCCGCTCCCGTCGGTGGTAAAGTGGACCTTCCAGTTTTCCTCCGCTCTGAGAGGAGGAAAACTGGCAACTACAGCTTTACCGCCGCTCCCATCGGCGGTAAAGTCGGTTTTCCAGTTTTCCTCCGCTCTGAGAGGAGGAAAACTGGAAATTGCACTTACGCTGCGGGTACATGTGTCGGAAATCTTTCAATCCGATTTTTTAATCCTCTTTTCCCTTCTTTTGCTTGTTGTTGGGCCATGGGCCGGGGCGTAGTTCCACAAAATGAAGGATGGACATGTGTGAATAACAATTGGGTGAAATAATTTCAAATCACAACAAAACCACAATAAATCGAATGTCTCTCGTAATTGCCCTTCACTTTACTTAACAAGCGAAGTAAGCTAACCAGAACCGTTACCTTAAAAACCAGAGATCCCGGTATCTACGATTGAGAATACAGGTGAGACTAGCAAAATCTTCATTTCAACATGACAACCAGAAAGAAAACATCCTATACTCGCAAGCAATCCCTAGTAGTCGATACATCCCTTCTTTTCTGTGCATGTGGACAACTATGGGGTGTTCTGCTGCGGTCCGAAGCTGTTATCGAGCTTGGCTTGACCAGTTCCATCAGTCCTAGGGCCTGTTGTTCAGGTCCTGAGAATTTCCAAATCTAAGCTTGTAAAAAAAAAAAAAAAAAATAGGGTTTAGATGTTGGTTGCAAGATTACAAAATCAATTGTGTCATTGTCTCAGAGTAGAAATGTGATAACGCTCAATGCTTTTAAAATTTCTCCCATATAAGTGTTCTCTTGCGTGGCCCTTAAGTTTGCATGGAATGGAATTTTTAAGAACCTATTATCAAGTGAATAACACCGATGATCGTTAAAGAGTACGAGTGATGCAAGATTTAAGGATGGAGCTGTAGACAGGGGCAAATCGCTTTAATAGAGTGATATCTCGGATTTTATTGTTTCATTATGGGATGTTATTTGATGACCATTTATATATTTCTACTTCTATTTCCGGGCCAGTATATATATTCAAAAGCCTAGAAATTCAATTGGGCATTTGTCAATTGCCGAAGTCGGCCTGTGAGATTTTTTCCTCTCCATTCACATCATATGGGAGTTCACTAGATGTGGGCTGCGGGAAAAAACGGAACTACTCATTCTTTCAATTTGTTTTATGTTAATTGGAAATTGAAAGGTCTTGCGGCTCTATTCGGACACACACGCAGCTTTACCGCCGCTTGCATCGGCGGTAAACTGGCATTTTCCGATTTTCCTCCACTCTGAGAGGAGGAAATCTGGAAATTGCAGCTTTACCGCCGCTCTCGTCGGCGGTAAAGTGGACCTTTCAGTTTTCCTCCGCTCTGAGAGGAGGAAAACTGGAAATTGCACTTACGCTGCGGGTACATGTGTCGGAAATCTTTCAATCCGATTTTTTAATCCTCTTTTCCCTTCTTTTGCTTGTTGTTGGGCCATGGGCCGGGGCGTAGTTCCACAAAATGAAGGATGGACATGTGTGAATAACAATTGGGTGAAATAATTTCAAATCACAACAAAACCACAATAAATCGAATCTCTCTCGTAATTGCCCTTCACTTTACTTAACAAGCGAAGTAAGCTAACCAGAACCGTTACCTTAAAAAACCAGAGATCCCGGTATCTACGATTGAGAATACAAGTGAGACCAGCAAAATCTTCATTTCAACATGACAACCAGAAAGAAAACATCCTATACTCTCAAGCATTCCCTAGTAGTCGATACATCCCTTCTTTTCTGTGCATGTGGACAACTATGGGGTGTTCTGCTGCGGTCCAAAGCTGTTATCGAGCTTGGCTTGACCAGTTCCATCAGTCCTAGGGCCTGTTGTTCAGGTCCTGAGAATTTCCAAATCTAAGCTTGTAAAAAAAAAAAAAAAAATAGGGTTTAGATGTTGATTGCAAGATTACAAAATCAATTGTGTCATTGCCTCAGAGTAGAAATGTGATAACGCTCAATGCTTTTAAAATTTCTCCCATACAAGTGTTCTCTTGCGTGGCCCTTAAGTTTGCATGGAATGGAATTTTTAAGAACCTATTATCAAGTGAATCACACCGATGATCGTTAAAGAGTACGAGTGATGCAAGATTTAAGGATGGAGCTGTAGACAGGGGCAAATCGCTTTAATAGAGTGATATCTCGGATTTTATTGTTTCATTATGGGGATGTTATTTGATGACCATTTATATATTTCTACTTCTATTTCCGGGCCAGTATATATATTCAAAAGCCTAGAATTCATTTGGGCATTTGTCAATTGCCGAAGTCGGCCTGTGAGATTTCTTCCTCTCCATTCACATCATATGGGAGTTCACTAGATGTGGGCTGCGGGAAAAAACGGAACTACTCATTCTTTCAATTTGTTTTATGTTAATTGGAAATTGAAAGGTCTTGCGGCTCTATTCGGACACACACGCAGCTTTACCGCCGCTTGCATCGGCGGTAAACTGGCATTTTCCGGTTTTCCTCCACTCTGAGAGGAGGAAATCTGGAAATTGCAGCTTTACCGCCGCTCCCGTCGGTGGTAAAGTGGACCTTCCAGTTTTCCTCCGCTCTGAGAGGAGGAAAACTGGCAACTACAGCTTTACCGCCGCTCCCATCGGCGGTAAAGTCGGTTTTCCAGTTTTCCTCCGCTCTGAGAGGAGGAAAACTGGAAATTGCACTTACGCTGCGGGTACATGTGTCGGAAATCTTTCAATCCGATTTTTTAATCCTCTTTTCCCTTCTTTTGCTTGTTGTTGGGCCATGGGCCGGGGCGTAGTTCCACAAAATGAAGGATGGACATGTGTGAATAACAATTGGGTGAAATAATTTCAAATCACAACAAAACCACAATAAATCGAATGTCTCTCGTAATTGCCCTTCACTTTACTTAACAAGCGAAGTAAGCTAACCAGAACCGTTACCTTAAAAAACCAGAGATCCCGGTATCTACGATTGAGAATACAGGTGAGACTAGCAAAATCTTCATTTCAACATGACAACCAGAAAGAAAACATCCTATACTCGCAAGCAATCCCTAGTAGTCGATACATCCCTTCTTTTCTGTGCATGTGGACAACTATGGGGTGTTCTGCTGCGGTCCGAAGCTGTTATCGAGCTTGGCTTGACCAGTTCCATCAGTCCTAGGGCCTGTTGTTCAGGTCCTGAGAATTTCCAAATCTAAGCTTGTAAAAAAAAAAAAAAAAAATAGGGTTTAGATGTTGGTTGCAAGATTACAAAATCAATTGTGTCATTGTCTCAGAGTAGAAATGTGATAACGCTCAATGCTTTTAAAATTTCTCCCATATAAGTGTTCTCTTGCGTGGCCCTTAAGTTTGCATGGAATGGAATTTTTAAGAACCTATTATCAAGTGAATAACACCGATGATCGTTAAAGAGTACGAGTGATGCAAGATTTAAGGATGGAGCTGTAGACAGGGGCAAATCGCTTTAATAGAGTGATATCTCGGATTTTATTGTTTCATTATGGGATGTTATTTGATGACCATTTATATATTTCTACTTCTATTTCCGGGCCAGTATATATATTCAAAAGCCTAGAAATTCAATTGGGCATTTGTCAATTGCCGAAGTCGGCCTGTGAGATTTTTTCCTCTCCATTCACATCATATGGGAGTTCACTAGATGTGGGCTGCGGGAAAAAACGGAACTACTCATTCTTTCAATTTGTTTTATGTTAATTGGAAATTGAAAGGTCTTGCGGCTCTATTCGGACACACACGCAGCTTTACCGCCGCTTGCATCGGCGGTAAACTGGCATTTTCCGATTTTCCTCCACTCTGAGAGGAGGAAATCTGGAAATTGCAGCTTTACCGCCGCTCTCGTCGGCGGTAAAGTGGACCTTTCAGTTTTCCTCCGCTCTGAGAGGAGGAAAACTGGAAATTGCACTTACGCTGCGGGTACATGTGTCGGAAATCTTTCAATCCGATTTTTTAATCCTCTTTTCCCTTCTTTTGCTTGTTGTTGGGCCATGGGCCGGGGCGTAGTTCCACAAAATGAAGGATGGACATGTGTGAATAACAATTGGGTGAAATAATTTCAAATCACAACAAAACCACAATAAATCGAATGTCTCTCGTAATTGCCCTTCACTTTACTTAACAAGCGAAGTAAGCTAACCAGAACCGTTACCTTAAAAAACCAGAGATCCCGGTATCTACGATTGAGAATACAGGTGAGACTAGCAAAATCTTCATTTCAACATGACAACCAGAAAGAAAACATCCTATACTCGCAAGCATTCCCTAGTAGTCGATACATCGCTGCTTTTCTGTGCATGTGGACAACTATGGGGTGTTCTGCTGCGGTCCAAAGCTGTTATCGAGCTTGGCTAGACCAGTTCCATCAGTCCTAGGGCCTGTTGTTCAGGTCCTGAGAATTTCCAAATCTAAGCTTGTAAAAAAAAAAAAAAAAAAATAGGGTTTAGATGTTGATTGCAAGATTACAAAATCAATTGTGTCATTGCCTCAGAGTAGAAATGTGATAACGCTCAATGCTTTTAAAATTTCTCCCATACAAGTGTTCTCTTGCGTGGCCCCTCAGTTTGCATGGAATGGAATTTTTAAGAACCTATTATCAACTGAATCACACCGATGATCGTTAAAGAGTACGAGTGATGCAAGATTTCAGGATGGAGCTGCAGACAGGGGCAAATCGCTTTAATAGAGTGATATCTCGGATTTTATTGTTTCATTATGGGATGTTATTTGATGACCATTTATATATTTCTACTTCTATTTCCGGGCCAGTATATATATTCAAAAGCCTAGAAATTCAATTGGGCATTTGTCAATTGCCGAAGTCGGCCTGTGAGATTTTTTCCTCTCCATTCACATCATATGGGAGTTCACTAGATGTGGGCTGCGGGAAAAAACGGAACTACTCATTCTTTCAATTTGTTTTATGTTAATCGGAAATTGAAAGGTCTTGCGGCTCTATTCGGACACACACGCAGCTTTACCGCCGCTTGCATCGGCGGTAAACTGGCATTTTCCGGTTTTCCTCCACTCCGAGAGGAGGAAATCTGGAAATTGCAGCTTTACCGCCGCTCTCGTCGGCGGTAAAGTGGACCTTTCAGTTTTCCTCCACTCTGAGAGGAGGAAAACTGGCAATTGCAGCTTTACCGCCGCTCCCATCGGCGGTAAAGTCGGTTTTCCAGTTTTCCTCCGCTCTGAGAGGAGGAAAACTGGAAGTTGCACTTACGCTGCGGGTACATGTGTCGGAAATCTTTCAATCCGATTTTTTAATCCTCTTTTCCCATCTTTTGCTTGTTGTTGGGCCATGGGCCGGGGCGTAGTTCCACAAAATGAAGGATGGACATGTGTGAATAACAATTGGGTGAAATAATTTCAAATCACAACAAAACCACAATAAATCGAATGTCTCTCGTAATTGCCCTTCACTTTACTTAACAAGCGAAGTAAGCTAACCAGAACCGTTACCTTAAAAAACCAGAGATCCCGGTATCTACGATTGAGAATACAAGTGAGACCAGCAAAATCTTCATTTCAACATGGCAACCAGAAAGAAAACATCCTATACTCGCAAGCATTCCCTACTAGTCGATACATCGCTGCTTTTCTGTGCATGTGGACAACTATGGGGTGTTCTGCTGCGGTCCAAAGCTGTTATCGAGCTTGGCTTGACCAGTTCCATCAATCCTAGGGCCTGTTGTTCAGGTCCTGAGAATTTCCAAATCTAAGCTTGTAAAAAAAAAAAAGAAAAATAGGGTTTAGATGTTGATTGCAAGATTACAAAATCAATTGTGTCATTGCCTCAGAGTGGAAATGTGATAACGCTCAATGCTTTTAAAATTTCTCCCATACAAGTGTTCTCTTGCGTGGCCCCTCAGTTTGCATGGAATGGAATTTTTAAGAACCTATTATCAAGTGAATCACACCGATGATCGTTAAAGAGTACGAGTGATGCAAGATTTAAGGATGGAGCTGTAGACAGGGGCAAATCGCTTTAATAGAGTGATATCTCGGATTTTATTGTTTCATTAGGGGATGTTATTTGATGACCATTTATATATTTCTACTTCTATTTCCGGGCCAGTATATATATTCAAAAGCCTAGAAATTCAATTGGGCATTTGTCAATTGCCGAAGTCGGCCTGTGAGATTTTTTCCTCTCCATTCACATCATATGGGAGTTCACTAGATGTGGGCTGCGGGAAAAAACGGAACTACTCATTCTTTCAATTTGTTTTATGTTAATTGGAAATTGAAAGGTCTTGCGGCTCTATTCGGACACACACGCAGCTTTACCGCCGCTTGCATCGGCGGTAAACTGGCATTTTCGGTTTTCCTCCACTCTGAGAGGAGGAAATCTGGAAATTGCAGCTTTACCGCCGCTCTTGTCGGCGGTAAAGTGGACCTTTCAGTTTTCCTCCGCCCTGAGAGGAGGAAAACTGGCAACTGCAGCTTTACCGCCGCTCCCATCGGCGGTAAAGTCGGTTTTCCAGTTTTCCTCCGCTCTGAGAGGAGGAAAACTGGAAATTGCACTTACGCTGCGGGTACATGTGTCGGAAATCTTTCAATCCGATTTTTTAATCCTCTTTTCCCTTCTTTTGCTTGTTGTTGGGCCATGGGCCGGGGCGTAGTTCCACAAAATGAAGGATGGACATGTGTGAATAACAATTGGGTGAAATAATTTCAAATCACAACAAAACCACAATAAATCGAATGTCTCTCGTAATTGCCCTTCACTTTACTTAACAAGCGATGTAAGCTAACCAGAACCGTTACCTTAAAAAACCAGAGATCCCGGTATCTACGATTGAGAATACAAGTGAGACCAGCAAAATCTTCATTTCAACATGACTACCAGAAAGAAAACATCCTATACTCGCAAGCATTCCCTAGTAGTCGATACATCCCTTCTTTTCTGTGCATGTGGACAACTATGGGGTGTTCTGCTGCGGTCCAAAGCTGTTATCGAGCTTGGCTTGACCAGTTCCATCAGTCCTAGGGC
This sequence comes from Persea americana, assembly GCA_029852735.1. NCBI lineage: Eukaryota > Viridiplantae > Streptophyta > Magnoliopsida > Laurales > Lauraceae > Persea > Persea americana. Next base: position 8,984,107 of record CM056812.1, read on the forward strand.
CTGTTGTTCAGGTCCTGAGAATTTCCAAATCTAAGCTTGTAAAAAAAAAAAAAAAAAATAGGGTTTAGATGTTGATTGCAAGATTACAAAATCAATTGTGTCATTGCCTCAGAGTAGAAATGTGATAACGCTCAATGCTTTTAAAATTTCTCCCATACAAGTGTTCTCTTGCGTGGCCCTTAAGTTTGCATGGAATGGAATTTTTAAGAACCTATTATCAAGTGAATCACACCGATGATCGTTAAAGAGTACGAGTGATGCAAGATTTAAGGATGGAGCTGTAGACAGGGGCAAATCGCTTTAATAGAGTGATATCTCGGATTTTATTGTTTCATTATGGGGATGTTATTTGATGACCATTTATATATTTCTACTTCTATTTCCGGGCCAGTATATATATTCAAAAGCCTAGAAATTCATTTGGGCATTTGTCAATTGCCGAAGTCGGCCTGTGAGATTTTTTCCTCTCCATTCACATCATATGGGAGTTCACTAGATGTGGGCTGCGGGAAAAAACGGAACTACTCATTCTTTCAATTTGTTTTATATTAATTGGAAATTGAAAGGTCTTGCGGCTCTATTCGGACACACACGCAGCTTTACCGCCGCTTGCATCGGCGGTAAACTGGCATTTTCCGGTTTTCCTCCACTCTGAGAGGAGCAAAACTGGAAATTGCCGCTTTACCGCCGCTCTCGTCGGCGGTAACGAGGACCTTCCAGTTTTCCTCCGCTCTGAGAGGAGGAAAACTGGCAACTGCAGCTTTACCGCCGCTCCCATCGGCGGTAAAGTCGGTTTTCCAGTTTTCCTCCGCTCTGAGAGGAGGAAAACTGGAAATTGCACTTACGCTGCGGGTACATGTGTCGGAAATCTTTCAATCCAATTTTTTAATCCTCTTTTCCCTTCTTTTGCTTGTTGTTGGGCCATGGGCCGGGGCGTAGTTCCACAAAATGAAGGATGGACATGTGTGAATAACAATTGGGTGAAATAATTTCAAATCACAACAAAACCACAATAAATCGAATGTCTCTCGTAATTGCCCTTCACTTTACTTAACAAGCGAAGTAAGCTAACCAGAACCGTTACCTTAAAAAACCAGAGATCCCGGTATCTACGATTGAGAATACAAGTGAGACCAGCAAAATCTTCATTTCAACAAGACAACCAGAAAGAAAACATCCTATACTCGCAAGCATTCCCTAGTAGTCGATACATCGCTGCTTTTCTGTGAATGTGGACAACTATGGGGTGTTCTGCTGCGGTCCAAAGCTGTTATCGAGCTTGGCTTGACCAGTTCCATCAGTCCTAGGGCCAGTTGTTCAGGTCCTGAGAATTTCCAAATCTAAGCTTGTAAAAAAAAAATATATAAATAGGGTTTAGATGTTGATTGCAAGATTACAAAATCAATTGTGTCATTGCCTCAGAGTAGAAATGTCATAACGCTCAATGCTTTTAAGATTTCTCCCATACAAGTGTTCTCTTGCGTGGCCCCTCAGTTTGCATGGAATGGAATTTTTAAGAGCCTATTATCAACTGAATCACACCGATGATCGTTAAAGAGTACGAGTGATGCAAGATTTAAGGATGGAGCTGTAGACAGGGGCAAATCGCTTTAATAGAGTGATATCTCGGATTTTATTGTTTCATTATGGGATGTTATTTGATGACCATTTATATATTTCTACTTCTATTTCCGGGCCAGTATATATATTCAAAAGCCTAGAAATTCAATTGGGCATTTGTCAATTGCCGAAGTCGGCCTGTGAGATTTTTTCCTCTCCATTCACATCATATGGGAGTTCACTAGATGTGGGCTGCGGGAAAAAACGGAACTACTCATTCTTTCAATTTGTTTTATGTTAATTGGAAATTGAAAGGTCTTGCGGCTCTATTCGGACACACACGCAGCTTTACCGCCGCTTGCATCGGCGGTAAACTGGCATTTTCGGTTTTTTCCTCCACTCTGAGAGGAGGAAATCTGGAAATTGCAGCTTTACCGCCGCTCTCGTCGGCGGTAAAGTGGACCTTTCAGTTTTCCTCCGCCCTGAGAGGAGGAAAACTGGCAACTGCAGCTTTACCGCCGCTCCCATCGGCGGTAAAGTCGGTTTTCCAGTTTTCCTCCGCTCTGAGAGGAGGAAAACTGGAAATTGCACTTACGCTGCGGGTACATGTGTCGGAAATCTTTCAATCCGATTTTTTAATCCTCTTTTCTCTTCTTTTGCTTGTTGTTGGGCCATGGGCCGGGGCGTAGTTCCACAAAATGAAGGATGGACATGTGTGAATAACAATTGGGTGAAATAATTTCAAATCACAACAAAACCACAATAAATCGAATGTCTCTCGTAATTGCCCTTCACTTTACTTAACAAGCGATGTAAGCTAACCAGAACCGTTACCTTAAAAAACCAGAGATCCCGGTATCTACGATTGAGAATACAAGTGAGACCTGCAAAATCTTCATTTCAACATGACTACCAGAAAGAAAACATCCTATACTCGCAAGCATTCCCTAGTAGTCGATACATCCCTTCTTTTCTGTGCATGTGGACAACTATGGGGTGTTCTGCTGCGGTCCAAAGCTGTTATCGAGCTTGGCTTGACCAGTTCCATCAGTCCTAGGGCCTGTTGTTCAGGTCCTGAGAATTTCCAAATCTAAGCTTGTAAAAAAAAAAAAAAAAAATAGGGTTTAGATGTTGATTGCAAGATTACAAAATCAATTGTGTCATTGCCTCAGAGTAGAAATGTGATAACGCTCAATGCTTTTAAAATTTCTCCCATACAAGTGTTCTCTTGCGTGGCCCTTAAGTTTGCATGGAATGGAATTTTTAAGAACCTATTATCAAGTGAATCACACCGATGATCGTTAAAGAGTACGAGTGATGCAAGATTTAAGGATGGAGCTGTAGACAGGGGCAAATCGCTTTAATAGAGTGATATCTCGGATTTTATTGTTTCGTTATGGGGATGTTATTTGATGACCATTTATATATTTCTACTTCTATTTCCGGGCCAGTATATATATTCAAAAGCCTAGAAATTCATTTGGGCATTTGTCAATTGCCGAAGTCGGCCTGTGAGATTTTTTCCTCTCCATTCACATCATATGGGAGTTCACTAGATGTGGGCTGCGGGAAAAAACGGAACTACTCATTCTTTCAATTTGTTTTATATTAATTGGAAATTGAAAGGTCTTGCGGCTCTATTCGGACACACACGCAGCTTTACCGCCGCTTGCATCGGCGGTAAACTGGCATTTTCCGGTTTTCCTCCACTCTGAGAGGAGGAAAACTGGAAATTGCCGCTTTACCGCCGCTCTCGTCGGCGGTAACGTGGACCTTCCAGTTTTCCTCCGCTCTGAGAGGAGGAAAACTGGCAACTGCAGCTTTACCGCCGCTCCCATCGGCGGTAAAGTCGGTTTTCCAGTTTTCCTCCGCTCTGAGAGGAGGAAAACTGGAAATTGCACTTACGCTGCGGGTACATGTGTCGGAAATCTTTCAATCCGATTTTTTAATCCTCTTTTCCCTTCTTTTGCTTGTTGTTGGGCCATGGGCCGGGGCGTAGTTCCACAAAATGAAGGATGGACATGTGTGAATAACAATTGGGTGAAATAATTTCAAATCACAACAAAACCACAATAAATCGAATGTCTCTCGTAATTGCCCTTCACTTTACTTAACAAGCGAAGTAAGCTAACCAGAACCGTTACCTTAAAAAACCAGAGATCCCGGTATCTACGATTGAGAATACAAGTGAGACCAGCAAAATCTTCATTTCAACATGACAACCAGAAAGAAAACATCCTATACTCGCAAGCATTCCCTAGTAGTCGATACATCGCTGCTTTTCTGTGCATGTGGACAACTATGGGGTGTTCTGCTGCGGTCCAAAGCTGTTATCGAGCTTGGCTTGACCAGTTCCATCAGTCCTAGGGCCTGTTCTTCAGGTCCTGAGAATTTCCAAATCTAAGCTTGTAAAAAAAATAAAAATAAATAGGGTTTAGATGTTGATTGCAAGATTACAAAATCAATTGTGTCATTGCCTCAGAGTAGAAATGTGATAACGCTCAATGCTTTTAAAATTTCTCCCATACAAGTGTTCTCTTGCGTGGCCCCTCAGTTTGCATGGAATGGAATTTTTAAGAACCTATTATCAACTGAATCACACCGATGATCGTTAAAGAGTACGAGTGATGCAAGATTTAAGGATGGAGCTGTAGACAGGGGCAAATCGCTTTAATAGAGTGATATCTCGGATTTTATTGTTTCATTATGGGGATGTTATTTGATGACCATTTATATATTTCTACTTCTATTTCCGGGCCAGTATATATATTCAAAAGCCTAGAAATTCATTTGGGCATTTGTCAACTGCCGAAGTCGGCCTGTGAGATTTTTTCCTCTCCATTCACATCATATGGGAGTTCACTAGATGTGGGCTGCGGGAAAAAACGGAACTACTCATTCTTTCAATTTGTTTTATATTAATTGGAAATTGAAAGGTCTTGCGGCTCTATTCGGACACACACGCAGCTTTACCGCCGCTTGCATCGGCGGTAAACTGGCATTTTCCGGTTTTCCTCCACTCTGAGAGGAGGAAAACTGGAAATTGCCGCTTTACCGCCGCTCTCGTCGGCGGTAACGTGGACCTTCCAGTTTTCCTCCGCTCTGAGAGGAGGAAAACTGGCAACTGCAGCTTTACCGCCGCTCCCATCGGCGGTAAAGTCGGTTTTCCAGTTTTCCTCCGCTCTGAGAGGAGGAAAACTGGAAATTGCACTTACGCTGCGGGTACATGTGTCGGAAATCTTTCAATCCGATTTTTTAATCCTCTTTTCCCTTCTTTTGCTTGTTGTTGGGCCATGGGCCGGGGCGTAGTTCCACAAAATGAAGGATGGACATGTGTGAATAACAATTGGGTGAAATAATTTCAAATCACAACAAAACCACAATAAATCGAATGTCTCTCGTAATTGCCCTTCACTTTACTTAACAAGCGAAGTAAGCTAACCAGAACCGTTACCTTAAAAAACCAGAGATCCCGGTATCTACGATTGAGAATACAAGTGAGACCAGCAAAATCTTCATTTCAACATGACAACCAGAAAGAAAACATCCTATACTCGCAAGCATTCCCTAGTAGTCGATACATCGCTGCTTTTCTGTGAATGTGGACAACTATGGGGTGTTCTGCTGCGGTCCAAAGCTGTTATCGAGCTTGGCTTGACCAGTTCCATCAGTCCTAGGGCCAGTTGTTCAGGTCCTGAGAATTTCCAAATCTAAGCTTGTAAAAAAAAATATATATAAATAGGGTTTAGATGTTGATTGCAAGATTACAAAATCAATTGTGTCATTGCCTCAGAGTAGAAATGTCATAACGCTCAATGCTTTTAAGATTTCTCCCATACAAGTGTTCTCTTGCGTGGCCCCTCAGTTTGCATGGAATGGAATTTTTAAGAGCCTATTATCAACTGAATCACACCGATGATCGTTAAAGAGTACGAGTGATGCAAGATTTAAGGATGGAGCTGTAGACAGGGGCAAATCGCTTTAATAGAGTGATATCTCGGATTTTATTGTTTCATTATGGGATGTTATTTGATGACCATTTATATATTTCTACTTCTATTTCCGGGCCAGTATATATATTCAAAAGCCTAGAAATTCAATTGGGCATTTGTCAATTGCCGAAGTCGGCCTGTGAGATTTTTTCCTCTCCATTCACATCATATGGGAGTTCACTAGATGTGGGCTGCGGGAAAAAATGGAACTACTCATTCTTTCAATTTGTTTTATGTTAATTGGAAATTGAAAGGTCTTGCGGCTCTATTCGGACACACACGCAGCTTTACCGCCGCTTGCATCGGCGGTAAACTGGCATTTTCGGTTTTCCTCCACTCTGAGAGGAGGAAATCTGGAAATTGCAGCTTTACCGCCGCTCTCGTCGGCGGTAAAGTGGACCTTTCAGTTTTCCTCCGCCCTGAGAGGAGGAAAACTGGCAACTGCAGCTTTACCGCCGCTCCCATCGGCGGTAAAGTCGGTTTTCCAGTTTTCCTCCGCTCTGAGAGGAGGAAAACTGGAAATTGCACTTACGCTGCGGGTACATGTGTCGGAAATCTTTCAATCCGATTTTTTAATCCTCTTTTCCCTTCTTTTGCTTGTTGTTGGGCCATGGGCCGGGGCGTAGTTCCACAAAATGAAGGATGGACATGTGTGAATAACAATTGGGTGAAATAATTTCAAATCACAACAAAACCACAATAAATCGAATGTCTCTCGTAATTGCCCTTCACTTTACTTAACAAGCGATGTAAGCTAACCAGAACCGTTACCTTAAAAAACCAGAGATCCCGGTATCTACGATTGAGAATACAAGTGAGACCTGCAAAATCTTCATTTCAACATGACTACCAGAAAGAAAACATCCTATACTCGCAAGCATTCCCTAGTAGTCGATACATCCCTTCTTTTCTGTGCATGTGGACAACTATGGGGTGTTCTGCTGCGGTCCAAAGCTGTTATCGAGCTTGGCTTGACCAGTTCCATCAGTCCTAGGGCCTGTTGTTCAGGTCCTGAGAATTTCCAAATCTAAGCTTGTAAAAAAAAAAAAAAAAAAATAGGGTTTAGATGTTGATTGCAAGATTACAAAATCAATTGTGTCATTGCCTCAGAGTAGAAATGTGATAACGCTCAATGCTTTTAAAATTTCTCCCATACAAGTGTTCTCTTGCGTGGCCCTTAAGTTTGCATGGAATGGAATTTTTAAGAACCTATTATCAAGTGAATCACACCGATGATCGTTAAAGAGTACGAGTGATGCAAGATTTAAGGATGGAGCTGTAGACAGGGGCAAATCGCTTTAATAGAGTGATATCTCGGATTTTATTGTTTCGTTATGGGGATGTTATTTGATGACCATTTATATATTTCTACTTCTATTTCCGGGCCAGTATATATATTCAAAGGCCTAGAAATTCATTTGGGCATTTGTCAATTGCCGAAGTCGGCCTGTGAGATTTTTTCCTCTCCATTCACATCATATGGGAGTTCACTAGATGTGGGCTGCGGGAAAAAACGGAACTACTCATTCTTTCAATTTGTTTTATATTAATTGGAAATTGAAAGGTCTTGCGGCTCTATTCGGACACACACGCATCTTTACCGCCGCTTGCATCGGCGGTAAACTGGCATTTTCGGTTTTCCTCCACTCTGAGAGGAGGAAATCTGGAAATTGCAGCTTTACCGCCGCTCTCGTCGGCGGTAAAGTGGACCTTTCAGTTTTCCTCCGCCCTGGGAGGAGGAAAACTGGCAACTGCAGCTTTACCGCCGCTCCCATCGGCGGTAAAGTCGGTTTTCCAGTTTTCCTCCGCTCTGAGAGGAGGAAAACTGGAAATTGCACTTACGCTGCGGGTACATGTGTCGGAAATCTTTCAATCCGATTTTTTAATCCTCTTTTCCCTTCTTTTGCTTGTTGTTGGGCCATGGGCCGGGGCGTAGTTCCACAAAATGAAGGATGGACATGTGTGAATAACAATTGGGTGAAATAATTTCAAATCACAACAAAACCACAATAAATCGAATGTCTCTCGTAATTGCCCTTCACTTTACTTAACAAGCGATGTAAGCTAACCAGAACCGTTACCTTAAAAAACCAGAGATCCCGGTATCTACGATTGAGAATACAAGTGAGACCTGCAAAATCTTCATTTCAACATGACTACCAGAAAGAAAACATCCTATACTCGCAAGCATTCCCTAGTAGTCGATACATCCCTTCTTTTCTGTGCATGTGGACAACTATGGGGTGTTCTGCTGCGGTCCGAAGCTGTTATCGAGCTTGGCTTGACCAGTTCCATCAGTCCTAGGGCCTGTTGTTCAGGTCCTGAGAATTTCCAAATCTAAGCTTGTAAAAAAAAAAAAAAAAAAATAGGGTTTAGATGTTGATTGCAAGATTACAAAATCAATTGTGTCATTGCCTCAGAGTAGAAATGTGATAACGCTCAATGCTTTTAAAATTTCTCCCATACAAGTGTTCTCTTGCGTGGCCCTTAAGTTTGCATGGAATGGAATTTTTAAGAACCTATTATCAAGTGAATCACACCGATGATCGTTAAAGAGTACGAGTGATGCAAGATTTAAGGATGGAGCTGTAGACAGGGGCAAATCGCTTTAATAGAGTGATATCTCGGATTTTATTGTTTCGTTATGGGGATGTTATTTGATGACCATTTATATATTTCTACTTCTATTTCCGGGCCAGTATATATATTCAAAAGCCTAGAAATTCATTTGGGCATTTGTCAATTGCCGAAGTCGGCCTGTGAGATTTTTTCCTCTCCATTCACATCATATGGGAGTTCACTAGATGTGGGCTGCGGGAAAAAACGGAACTACTCATTCTTTCAATTTGTTTTATATTAATTGGAAATTGAAAGGTCTTGCGGCTCTATTCGGACACACACGCAGCTTTACCGCCGCTTGCATCGGCGGTAAACTGGCATTTTCCGGTTTTCCTCCACTCTGAGAGGAGGAAAACTGGAAATTGCCGCTTTACCGCCGCTCTCGTCGGCGGTAACGTGGACCTTCCAGTTTTCCTCCGCTCTGAGAGGAGGAAAACTGGCAACTGCAGCTTTACCGCCGCTCCCATCGGCGGTAAAGTCGGTTTTCCAGTTTTCCTCCGCTCTGAGAGGAGGAAAACTGGAAATTGCACTTACGCTGCGAGTACATGTGTCGGAAATCTTTCAATCCGATTTTTTAATCCTCTTTTCCCTTCTTTTGCTTGTTGTTGGGCCATGGGCCGGGGCGTAGTTCCACAAAATGAAGGATGGACATGTGTGAATAACAATTGGGTGAAATAATTTCAAATCACAACAAAACCACAATAAATCGAATGTCTCTCGTAATTGCCCTTCACTTTACTTAACAAGCGAAGTAAGCTAACCAGAACCGTTACCTTAAAAAACCAGAGATCCCGGTATCTACGATTGAGAATACAAGTGAGACCAGCAAAATCTTCATTTCAACATGACAACCAGAAAGAAAACATCCTATACTCGCAAGCATTCCCTAGTAGTCGATACATCGCTGCTTTTCTGTGCATGTGGACAACTATGGGGTGTTCTGCTGCGGTCCAAAGCTGTTATCGAGCTTGGCTTGACCAGTTCCATCAGTCCTAGGGCCAGTTGTTCAGGTCCTGAGAATTTCCAAATCTAAGCTTGTAAAAAAAAAATATATAAATAGGGTTTAGATGTTGATTGCAAGATTACAAAATCAATTGTGTCATTGCCTCAGAGTAGAAATGTCATAACGCTCAATGCTTTTAAGATTTCTCCCATACAAGTGTTCTCTTGCGTGGCCCCTCAGTTTGCATGGAATGGAATTTTTAAGAGCCTATTATCAACTGAATCACACCGATGATCGTTAAAGAGTACGAGTGATGCAAGATTTAAGGATGGAGCTGTAGACAGGGGCAAATCGCTTTAATAGAGTGATATCTCGGATTTTATTGTTTCATTATGGGATGTTATTTGATGACCATTTATATATTTCTACTTCTATTTCCGGGCCAGTATATATATTCAAAAGCCTAGAAATTCAATTGGGCATTTGTCAATTGCCGAAGTCGGCCTGTGAGATTTTTTCCTCTCCATTCACATCATATGGGAGTTCACTAGATGTGGGCTGCGGGAAAAAACGGAACTACTCATTCTTTCAATTTGTTTTATGTTAATTGGAAATTGAAAGGTCTTGCGGCTCTATTCGGACACACACGCATCTTTACCGCCGCTTGCATCGGCGGTAAACTGGCATTTTCGGTTTTCCTCCACTCTGAGAGGAGGAAATCTGGAAATTGCAGCTTTACCGCCGCTCTCGTCGGCGGTAAAGTGGACCTTTCAGTTTTCCTCCGCCCTGGGAGGAGGAAAACTGGCAACTGCAGCTTTACCGGCGCTCCCATCGGCGGTAAAGTCGGTTTTCCAGTTTTCCTCCGCTCTGAGAGGAGGAAAACTGGAAATTGCACTTACGCTGCGGGTACATGTGTCGGAAATCTTTAAATCCGATTTTTTAATCCTCTTTTCCCTTCTTTTGCTTGTTGTTGGGCCATGGGCCGGGGCGTAGTTCCACAAAATGAAGGATGGACATGTGTGAATAACAATTGGGTGAAATAATTTCAAATCACAACAAAACCACAATAAATCGAATGTCTCTCGTAATTGCCCTTCACTTTACTTAACAAGCGATGTAAGCTAACCAGAACCGTTACCTTAAAAAACCAGAGATCCCGGTATCTACGATTGAGAATACAAGTGAGACCTGCAAAATCTTCATTTCAACATGACTACCAGAAAGAAAACATCCTATACTCGCAAGCATTCCCTAGTAGTCGATACATCCCTTCTTTTCTGTGCATGTGGACAACTATGGGGTGTTCTGCTGCGGTCCAAAGCTGTTATCGAGCTTGGCTTGACCAGTTCCATCAGTCCTAGGGCCTGTTGTTCAGGTCCTGAGAATTTCCAAATCTAAGCTTGTAAAAAAAAAAAAAAAAAATAGGGTTTAGATGTTGATTGCAAGATTACAAAATCAATTGTGTCATTGCCTCAGAGTAGAAATGTGATAACGCTCAATGCTTTTAAAATTTCTCCCATACAAGTGTTCTCTTGCGTGGCCCTTAAGTTTGCATGGAATGGAATTTTTAAGAACCTATTATCAAGTGAATCACACCGATGATCGTTAAAGAGTACGAGTGATGCAAGATTTAAGGATGGAGCTGTAGACAGGGGCAAATCGCTTTAATAGAGTGATATCTCGGATTTTATTGTTTCGTTATGGGGATGTTATTTGATGACCATTTATATATTTCTACTTCTATTTCCGGGCCAGTATATATATTCAAAAGCCTAGAAATTCATTTGGGCATTTGTCAATTGCCGAAGTCGGCCTGTGAGATTTTTTCCTCTCCATTCACATCATATGGGAGTTCACTAGATGTGGGCTGCGGGAAAAAACGGAACTACTCATTCTTTCAATTTGTTTTATATTAATTGGAAATTGAAAGGTCTTGCGGCTCTATTCGGACACACACGCAGCTTTACCGCCGCTTGCATCGGCGGTAAACTGGCATTTTCCGGTTTTCCTCCACTCTGAGAGGAGGAAAACTGGAAATTGCCGCTTTACCGCCGCTCTCGTCGGCGGTAACGTGGACCTTCCAGTTTTCCTCCGCTCTGAGAGGAGGAAAACTGGCAACTGCAGCTTTACCGCCGCTCCCATCGGCGGTAAAGTCGGTTTTCCAGTTTTCCTCCGCTCTGAGAGGAGGAAAACTGGAAATTGCACTTACGCTGCGAGTACATGTGTCGGAAATCTTTCAATCCGATTTTTTAATCCTCTTTTCCCTTCTTTTGCTTGTTGTTGGGCCATGGGCCGGGGCGTAGTTCCACAAAATGAAGGATGGACATGTGTGAATAACAATTGGGTGAAATAATTTCAAATCACAACAAAACCACAATAAATCGAATGTCTCTCGTAATTGCCCTTCACTTTACTTAACAAGCGAAGTAAGCTAACCAGAACCGTTACCTTAAAAAACCAGAGATCCCGGTATCTACGATTGAGAATACAAGTGAGACCAGCAAAATCTTCATTTCAACATGACAACCAGAAAGAAAACATCCTATACTCGCAAGCATTCCCTAGTAGTCGATACATCGCTGCTTTTCTGTGCATGTGGACAACTATGGGGTGTTCTGCTGCGGTCCAAAGCTGTTATCGAGCTTGGCTTGACCAGTTCCATCAGTCCTAGGGCCAGTTGTTCAGGTCCTGAGAATTTCCAAATCTAAGCTTGTAAAAAAAAAATATATAAATAGGGTTTAGATGTTGATTGCAAGATTACAAAATCAATTGTGTCATTGCCTCAGAGTAGAAATGTCATAACGCTCAATGCTTTTAAGATTTCTCCCATACAAGTGTTCTCTTGCGTGGCCCCTCAGTTTGCATGGAATGGAATTTTTAAGAGCCTATTATCAACTGAATCACACCGATGATCGTTAAAGAGTACGAGTGATGCAAGATTTAAGGATGGAGCTGTAGACAGGGGCAAATCGCTTTAATAGAGTGATATCTCGGATTTTATTGTTTCATTATGGGATGTTATTTGATGACCATTTATATATTTCTACTTCTATTTCCGGGCCAGTATATATATTCAAAAGCCTAGAAATTCAATTGGGCATTTGTCAATTGCCGAAGTCGGCCTGTGAGATTTTTTCCTCTCCATTCACATCATATGGGAGTTCACTAGATGTGGGCTGCGGGAAAAAACGGAACTACTCATTCTTTCAATTTGTTTTATGTTAATTGGAAATTGAAAGGTCTTGCGGCTCTATTCGGACACACACGCATCTTTACCGCCGCTTGCATCGGCGGTAAACTGGCATTTTCGGTTTTCCTCCACTCTGAGAGGAGGAAATCTGGAAATTGCAGCTTTACCGCCGCTCTCGTCGGCGGTAAAGTGGACCTTTCAGTTTTCCTCCGCCCTGGGAGGAGGAAAACTGGCAACTGCAGCTTTACCGGCGCTCCCATCGGCGGTAAAGTCGGTTTTCCAGTTTTCCTCCGCTCTGAGAGGAGGAAAACTGGAAATTGCACTTACGCTGCGGGTACATGTGTCGGAAATCTTTAAATCCGATTTTTTAATCCTCTTTTCCCTTCTTTTGCTTGTTGTTGGGCCATGGGCCGGGGCGTAGTTCCACAAAATGAAGGATGGACATGTGTGAATAACAATTGGGTGAAATAATTTCAAATCACAACAAAACCACAATAAATCGAATGTCTCTCGTAATTGCCCTTCACTTTACTTAACAAGCGATGTAAGCTAACCAGAACCGTTACCTTAAAAAACCAGAGATCCCGGTATCTACGATTGAGAATACAAGTGAGACCTGCAAAATCTTCATTTCAACATGACTACCAGAAAGAAAACATCCTATACTCGCAAGCATTCCCTAGTAGTCGATACATCCCTTCTTTTCTGTGCATGTGGACAACTATGGGGTGTTCTGCTGCGGTCCAAAGCTGTTATCGAGCTTGGCTTGACCAGTTCCATCAGTCCTAGGGCCTGTTGTTCAGGTCCTGAGAATTTCCAAATCTAAGCTTGTAAAAAAAAAAAAAAAAAATAGGGTTTAGATGTTGATTGCAAGATTACAAAATCAATTGTGTCATTGCCTCAGAGTAGAAATGTGATAACGCTCAATGCTTTTAAAATTTCTCCCATACAAGTGTTCTCTTGCGTGGCCCTTAAGTTTGCATGGAATGGAATTTTTAAGAACCTATTATCAAGTGAATCACACCGATGATCGTTAAAGAGTACGAGTGATGCAAGATTTAAGGATGGAGCTGTAGACAGGGGCAAATCGCTTTAATAGAGTGATATCTCGGATTTTATTGTTTCGTTATGGGGATGTTATTTGATGACCATTTATATATTTCTACTTCTATTTCCGGGCCAGTATATATATTCAAAAGCCTAGAAATTCATTTGGGCATTTGTCAATTGCCGAAGTCGGCCTGTGAGATTTTTTCCTCTCCATTCACATCATATGGGAGTTCACTAGATGTGGGCTGCGGGAAAAAACGGAACTACTCATTCTTTCAATTTGTTTTATATTAATTGGAAATTGAAAGGTCTTGCGGCTCTATTCGGACACACACGCAGCTTTACCGCCGCTTGCATCGGCGGTAAACTGGCATTTTCCGGTTTTCCTCCACTCTGAGAGGAGGAAAACTGGAAATTGCCGCTTTACCGCCGCTCTCGTCGGCGGTAACGTGGACCTTCCAGTTTTCCTCCGCTCTGAGAGGAGGAAAACTGGCAACTGCAGCTTTACCGCCGCTCCCATCGGCGGTAAAGTCGGTTTTCCAGTTTTCCTCCGCTCTGAGAGGAGGAAAACTGGAAATTGCACTTACGCTGCGGGTACATGTGTCGGAAATCTTTCAATCCGATTTTTTAATCCTCTTTTCCCTTCTTTTGCTTGTTGTTGGGCCATGGGCCGGGGCGTAGTTCCACAAAATGAAGGATGGACATGTGTGAATAACAATTGGGTGAAATAATTTCAAATCACAACAAAACCACAATAAATCGAATGTCTCTCGTAATTGCCCTTCACTTTACTTAACAAGCGAAGTAAGCTAACCAGAACCGTTACCTTAAAAAACCAGAGATCCCGGTATCTACGATTGAGAATACAAGTGAGACCAGCAAAATCTTCATTTCAACATGACAACCAGAAAGAAAACATCCTATACTCGCAAGCATTCCCTAGTAGTCGATACATCGCTGCTTTTCTGTGCATGTGGACAACTATGGGGTGTTCTGCTGCGGTCCAAAGCTGTTATCGAGCTTGGCTTGACCAGTTCCATCAGTCCTAGGGCCTGTTCTTCAGGTCCTGAGAATTTCCAAATCTAAGCTTGTAAAAAAAATAAAAATAAATAGGGTTTAGATGTTGATTGCAAGATTACAAAATCAATTGTGTCATTGCCTCAGAGTAGAAATGTGATAACGCTCAATGCTTTTAAAATTTCTCCCATACAAGTGTTCTCTTGCGTGGCCCCTCAGTTTGCATGGAATGGAATTTTTAAGAACCTATTATCAACTGAATCACACCGATGATCGTTAAAGAGTACGAGTGATGCAAGATTTAAGGATGGAGCTGTAGACAGGGGCAAATCGCTTTAATAGAGTGATATCTCGGATTTTATTGTTTCGTTATGGGGATGTTATTTGATGACCATTTATATATTTCTACTTCTATTTCCGGGCCAGTATATATATTCAAAAGCCTAGAAATTCAATTGGGCATTTGTCAATTGCCGAAGTCGGCCTGTGAGATTTTTTCCTCTCCATTCACATCATATGGGAGTTCACTAGATGTGGGCTGCGGGAAAAAACGGAACTACTCATTCTTTCAATTTGTTTTATATTAATTGGAAATTGAAAGGTCTTGCGGCTCTATTCGGACACACACGCAGCTTTACCGCCGCTTGCATCGGCGGTAAACTGGCATTTTCCGGTTTTCCTCCACTCTGAGAGGAGGAAAACTGGAAATTGCCGCTTTACCGCCG
Organism: Persea americana; assembly: GCA_029852735.1. Classification (NCBI taxonomy): domain Eukaryota; kingdom Viridiplantae; phylum Streptophyta; class Magnoliopsida; order Laurales; family Lauraceae; genus Persea; species Persea americana. The sequence continues at coordinate 8,999,203 of CM056812.1, forward strand.
CTCTCGTCGGCGGTAACGTGGACCTTCCAGTTTTCCTCCGCTCTGAGAGGAGGAAAACTGGCAACTGCAGCTTTACCGCCGCTCCCATCGGCGGTAAAGTCGGTTTTCCAGTTTTCCTCCGCTCTGAGAGGAGGAAAACTGGAAATTGCACTTACGCTGCGGGTACATGTGTCGGAAATCTTTCAATCCGATTTTTTAATCCTCTTTTCCCTTCTTTTGCTTGTTGTTGGGCCATGGGCCGGGGCGTAGTTCCACAAAATGAAGGATGGACATGTGTGAATAACAATTGGGTGAAATAATTTCAAATCACAACAAAACCACAATAAATCGAATGTCTCTCGTAATTGCCCTTCACTTTACTTAACAAGCGAAGTAAGCTAACCAGAACCGTTACCTTAAAAAACCAGAGATCCCGGTATCTACGATTGAGAATACAAGTGAGACCAGCAAAATCTTCATTTCAACATGACAACCAGAAAGAAAACATCCTATACTCGCAAGCATTCCCTAGTAGTCGATACATCGCTGCTTTTCTGTGAATGTGGACAACTATGGGGTGTTCTGCTGCGGTCCAAAGCTGTTATCGAGCTTGGCTTGACCAGTTCCATCAGTCCTAGGGCCAGTTGTTCAGGTCCTGAGAATTTCCAAATCTAAGCTTGTAAAAAAAAAATATATAAATAGGGTTTAGATGTTGATTGCAAGATTACAAAATCAATTGTGTCATTGCCTCAGAGTAGAAATGTCATAACGCTCAATGCTTTTAAGATTTCTCCCATACAAGTGTTCTCTTGCGTGGCCCCTCAGTTTGCATGGAATGGAATTTTTAAGAGCCTATTATCAACTGAATCACACCGATGATCGTTAAAGAGTACGAGTGATGCAAGATTTAAGGATGGAGCTGTAGACAGGGGCAAATCGCTTTAATAGAGTGATATCTCGGATTTTATTGTTTCATTATGGGATGTTATTTGATGACCATTTATATATTTCTACTTCTATTTCCGGGCCAGTATATATATTCAAAAGCCTAGAAATTCAATTGGGCATTTGTCAATTGCCGAAGTCGGCCTGTGAGATTTTTTCCTCTCCATTCACATCATATGGGAGTTCACTAGATGTGGGCTGCGGGAAAAAACGGAACTACTCATTCTTTCAATTTGTTTTATGTTAATTGGAAATTGAAAGGTCTTGCGGCTCTATTCGGACACACACGCAGCTTTACCGCCGCTTGCATCGGCGGTAAACTGGCATTTTCGGTTTTCCTCCACTCTGAGAGGAGGAAATCTGGAAATTGCAGCTTTACCGCCGCTCTCGTCGGCGGTAAAGTGGACCTTTCAGTTTTCCTCCGCCCTGAGAGGAGGAAAACTGGCAACTGCAGCTTTACCGCCGCTCCCATCGGCGGTAAAGTCGGTTTTCCAGTTTTCCTCCGCTCTGAGAGGAGGAAAACTGGAAATTGCACTTACGCTGCGGGTACATGTGTCGGAAATCTTTCAATCCGATTTTTTAATCCTCTTTTCCCTTCTTTTGCTTGTTGTTGGGCCATGGGCCGGGGCGTAGTTCCACAAAATGAAGGATGGACATGTGTGAATAACAATTGGGTGAAATAATTTCAAATCACAACAAAACCACAATAAATCGAATGTCTCTCGTAATTGCCCTTCACTTTACTTAACAAGCGATGTAAGCTAACCAGAACCGTTACCTTAAAAAACCAGAGATCCCGGTATCTACGATTGAGAATACAAGTGAGACCTGCAAAATCTTCATTTCAACATGACTACCAGAAAGAAAACATCCTATACTCGCAAGCATTCCCTAGTAGTCGATACATCCCTTCTTTTCTGTGCATGTGGACAACTATGGGGTGTTCTGCTGCGGTCCAAAGCTGTTATCGAGCTTGGCTTGACCAGTTCCATCAGTCCTAGGGCCTGTTGTTCAGGTCCTGAGAATTTCCAAATCTAAGCTTGTAAAAAAAAAAAAAAAAAAATAGGGTTTAGATGTTGATTGCAAGATTACAAAATCAATTGTGTCATTGCCTCAGAGTAGAAATGTGATAACGCTCAATGCTTTTAAAATTTCTCCCATACAAGTGTTCTCTTGCGTGGCCCTTAAGTTTGCATGGAATGGAATTTTTAAGAACCTATTATCAAGTGAATCACACCGATGATCGTTAAAGAGTACGAGTGATGCAAGATTTAAGGATGGTGCTGTAGACAGGGGCAAATCGCTTTAATAGAGTGATATCTCGGATTTTATTGTTTCGTTATGGGGATGTTATTTGATGACCATTTATATATTTCTACTTCTATTTCCGGGCCAGTATATATATTCAAAAGCCTAGAAATTCATTTGGGCATTTGTCAATTGCCGAAGTCGGCCTGTGAGATTTTTTCCTCTCCATTCACATCATATGGGAGTTCACTAGATGTGGGCTGCGGGAAAAAACGGAACTACTCATTCTTTCAATTTGTTTTATATTAATTGGAAATTGAAAGGTCTTGCGGCTCTATTCGGACACACACGCAGCTTTACCGCCGCTTGCATCGGCGGTAAACTGGCATTTTCCGGTTTTCCTCCACTCTGAGAGGAGGAAAACTGGAAATTGCCGCTTTACCGCCGCACTCGTCGGCGGTAACGTGGACCTTCCAGTTTTCCTCCGCTCTGAGAGGAGGAAAACTGGCAACTGCAGCTTTACCGCCGCTCCCATCGGCGGTAAAGTCGGTTTTCCAGTTTTCCTCCGCTCTGAGAGGAGGAAAACTGGAAATTGCACTTACGCTGCGGGTACATGTGTCGGAAATCTTTCAATCCGATTTTTTAATCCTCTTTTCCCTTCTTTTGCTTGTTGTTGGGCCATGGGCCGGGGCGTAGTTCCACAAAATGAAGGATGGACATGTGTGAATAACAATTGGGTGAAATAATTTCAAATCACAACAAAACCACAATAAATCGAATGTCTCTCGTAATTGCCCTTCACTTTACTTAACAAGCGAAGTAAGCTAACCAGAACCGTTACCTTAAAAAACCAGAGATCCCGGTATCTACGATTGAGAATACAAGTGAGACCAGCAAAATCTTCATTTCAACATGACAACCAGAAAGAAAACATCCTATACTCGCAAGCATTCCCTAGTAGTCGATACATCGCTGCTTTTCTGTGAATGTGGACAACTATGGGGTGTTCTGCTGCGGTCCAAAGCTGTTATCGAGCTTGGCTTGACCAGTTCCATCAGTCCTAGGGCCAGTTGTTCAGGTCCTGAGAATTTCCAAATCTAAGCTTGTAAAAAAAAAATATATAAATAGGGTTTAGATGTTGATTGCAAGATTACAAAATCAATTGTGTCATTGCCTCAGAGTAGAAATGTCATAACGCTCAATGCTTTTAAGATTTCTCCCATACAAGTGTTCTCTTGCGTGGCCCCTCAGTTTGCATGGAATGGAATTTTTAAGAGCCTATTATCAACTGAATCACACCGATGATCGTTAAAGAGTACGAGTGATGCAAGATTTAAGGATGGAGCTGTAGACAGGGGCAAATCGCTTTAATAGAGTGATATCTCGGATTTTATTGTTTCATTATGGGATGTTATTTGATGACCGTTTATATATTTCTACTTCTATTTCAGGGCCAGTATATATATTCAAAAGCCTAGAAATTCAATTGGGCATTTGTCAATTGCCGAAGTCGGCCTATGAGATTTTTTCCTCTCCATTCACATCATATGGGAGTTCACTAGATGTGGGCTGCGGGAAAAAACGGAACTACTCATTCTTCCAATTTGTTTTATGTTAATTGGAAATTGAAAGGTCTTGCGGCTCTATTCGGACACACACGCAGCTTTACCGCCGCTTGCATCGGCGGTAAACTGGCATTTTCGGTTTTCCTCCACTCTGAGAGGAGGAAATCTGGAAATTGCAGCTTTACCGCCGCTCTCGTCGGCGGTAAAGTGGACCTTTCAGTTTTCCTCCGCCCTGGGAGGAGGAAAACTGGCAACTGTAGCTTTACCGCCGCTCCCATCGGCGGTAAAGTCGGTTTTCCAGTTTTCCTCCGCTCTGAGAGGAGGAAAACTGGAAATTGCACTTACGCTGCGGGTACATGTGTCGGAAATCTTTCAATCCGATTTTTTAATCCTCTTTTCCCTTCTTTTGCTTGTTGTTGGGCCATGGGCCGGGGCGTAGTTCCACAAAATGAAGGATGGACATGTGTGAATAACAATTGGGTGAAATAATTTCAAATCACAACAAAACCACAATAAATCGAATGTCTCTCGTAATTGCCCTTCACTTTACTTAACAAGCGATGTAAGCTAACCAGAACCGTTACCTTAAAAAACCGGAGATCCCGGTATCTACGATTGAGAATACAAGTGAGACCTGCAAAATCTTCATTTCAACATGACTACCAGAAAGAAAACATCCTATACTCGCAAGCATTCCCTAGTAGTCGATACATCCCTTCTTTTCTGTGCATGTGGACAACTATGGGGTGTTCTGCTGCGGTCCAAAGCTGTTATCGAGCTTGGCTTGACCAGTTCCATCAGTCCTAGGGCCTGTTGTTCAGGTCCTGAGAATTTCCAAATCTAAGCTTGTAAAAAAAAAAAAAAAAATAGGGTTTAGATGTTGATTGCAAGATTACAAAATCAATTGTGTCATTGCCTCAGAGTAGAAATGTGATAACGCTCAATGCTTTTAAAATTTCTCCCATACAAGTGTTCTCTTGCGTGGCCCTTAAGTTTGCATGGAATGGAATTTTTAAGAACCTATTATCAAGTGAATCACACCGATGATCGTTAAAGAGTACGAGTGATGCAAGATTTAAGGATGGAGCTGTAGACAGGGGCAAATCGCTTTAATAGAGTGATATCTCGGATTTTATTGTTTCGTTATGGGGATGTTATTTGATGACCATTTATATATTTCTACTTCTATTTCCGGGCCAGTATATATATTCAAAAGCCTAGAAATTCATTTGGGCATTTGTCAATTGCCGAAGTCGGCCTGTGAGATTTTTTCCTCTCCATTCACATCATATGCGAGTTCACTAGATGTGGGCTGCGGGAAAAAACGGAACTACTCATTCTTTCAATTTGTTTTATATTAATTGGAAATTGAAAGGTCTTGCGGCTCTATTCGGACACACACGCAGCTTTACCGCCGCTTGCATCGGCGGTAAACTGGCATTTTCCGGTTTTCCTCCACTCTGAGAGGAGGAAAACTGGAAATTGCCGCTTTACCGCCGCTCTCGTCGGCGGTAACGTGGACCTTCCTGTTTTCCTCCGCTCTGAGAGGAGGAAAACTGGCAACTGCAGCTTTACCGCCGCTCCCATCGGCGGTAAAGTCGGTTTTCCAGTTTTCCTCCGCTCTGAGAGGAGGAAAACTGGAAATTGCACTTACGCTGCGGGTACATGTGTCGGAAATCTTTCAATCCGATTTTTTAATCCTCTTTTCCCTTCTTTTGCTTGTTGTTGGGCCATGGGCCGGGGCGTAGTTCCACAAAATGAAGGATGGACATGTGTGAATAACAATTGGGTGAAATAATTTCAAATCACAACAAAACCACAATAAATCGAATGTCTCTCGTAATTGCCCTTCACTTTACTTAACAAGCGAAGTAAGCTAACCAGAACCGTTACCTTAAAAAACCAGAGATCCCGGTATCTACGATTGAGAATACAAGTGAGACCAGCAAAATCTTCATTTCAACATGACAACCAGAAAGAAAACATCCTATACTCGCAAGCATTCCCTAGTAGTCGATACATCGCTGCTTTTCTGTGCATGTGGACAACAATGGGGTGTTCTGCTGCGGTCCAAAGCTGTTATCGAGCTTGGCTTGACCAGTTCCATCAGTCCTAGGGCCAGTTGTTCAGGTCCTGAGAATTTCCAAATCTAAGCTTGTAAAAAAAATATATATAAATAGGGTTTAGATGTTGATTGCAAGATTACAAAATCAATTGTGTCATTGCCTCAGAGTAGAAATGTCATAACGCTCAATGCTTTTAAGATTTCTCCCATACAAGTGTTCTCTTGCGTGGCCCCTCAGTTTGCATGGAATGGAATTTTTAAGAGCCTATTATCAACTGAATCACACCGATGATCGTTAAAGAGTACGAGTGATGCAAGATTTAAGGATGGAGCTGTAGACAGGGGCAAATCGCTTTAATAGAGTGATATCTCGGATTTTATTGTTTCATTATGGGATGTTATTTGATGACCATTTATATATTTCTACTTCTATTTCCGGGCCAGTATATATATTCAAAAGCCTAGAAATTCAATTGGGCATTTGTCAATTGCCGAAGTCGGCCTATGAGATTTTTTCCTCTCCATTCACATCATATGGGAGTTCACTAGATGTGGGCTGCGGGAAAAAACGGAACTACTCATTCTTTCAATTTGTTTTATGTTAATTGGAAATTGAAAGGTCTTGCGGCTCTATTCGGACACACACGCAGCTTTACCGCCGCTTGCATCGGCGGTAAACGGGCATTTTCCGGTTTTCCTCCACTCCGAGAGGAGGAAATCTGGAAATTGCAGCTTTACCGCCGCTCTCGTCGGCGGTAAAGTGGACCTTTCAGTTTTCCTCCGCTCTGAGAGGAGGAAAACTGGCAATTGCAGCATTACCGCCGATCCCATTGGCGGTAAAGTCGGTTTTCCAGTTTTCCTCCGCTCTGAGAGGAGGAAAACTGGAAATTGCACTTACGCTGCGGGTACATGTGTCGGAAATCTTTCAATCCGATTTTTTAATCCTCTTTTCCCTTCTTTTGCTTGTTGTTGGGCCATGGGCCGGGGCGTAGTTCCACAAAATGAAGGATGGACATGTGTGAATAACAATTGGGTGAAATAATTTCAAATCACAACAAAACCACAATAAATCGAATGTCTCTCGTAATTGCCCTTCACTTTACTTAACAAGCGAAGTAAGCTAACCAGAACCGTTACCTTAAAAAACCAGAGATCCCGGTATATACGATTGAGAATACAAGTGAGACCAGCAAAATCTTCATTTCAACATGACAACCAGAAAGAAAACATCCTATACTCGCAAGCATTCCCTAGTAGTCGATACATCGCTGCTTTTCTGTGCATGTGGACAACTATGGGGTGTTCTGCTGCGGTCCAAAGCTGTTATCGAGCTTGGCTTGACCAGTTCCATCAGTCCTAGGGCCTGTTGTTCAGGTCCTGAGAATTTCCAAATCTAAGCTTGTAAAAAAAAAAAAAAAAAATAGGGTTTAGATGTTGATTGCAAGATTACAAAATCAATTGTGTCATTGCCTCAGAGTAGAAATGTGATAACGCTCAATGCTTTTAAAATTTCTCCCATACAAGTGTTCTCTTGCGTGGCCCCTCAGTTTGCATGGAATGGAATTTTTAAGAACCTATTATCAAGTGAATCACACCGATGATCGTTAAAGAGTACGAGTGATGCAAGATTTAAGGATGGAGCTTTAGACAGGGGCAAATCGCTTTAATAGAGTGATATCTCGGATTTTATTGTTTCATTATGGGATGTTATTTGATGACCATTTATATATTTCTACTTCTATTTCCGGGCCAGTATATATATTCAAAAGCCTAGAAATTCAATTGGGCATTTGTCAATTGCCCAAGTCGGCCTGTGATATTTTTTCCTCTCCATTCACATCATATGGGAGTTCACTAGATGTGGGCTGCGGGAAAAAACGGAACTACTCATTCTTTCAATTTGTTTTATGTTAATTGGAAATTGAAAGGTCTTGCGGCTCTATTCGGACACACACGCAGCTTTACCGCCGCTTGCATCGGCGGTAAACTGGCATTTTCCGGTTTTCCTCCACTCTGAGAGGAGGAAATCTGGAAATTGCAGCTTTACCGCCGCTCCCGTCGGTGGTAAAGTGGACCTTCCAGTTTTCCTCCGCTCTGAGAGGAGGAAAACTGGCAACTGCAGCTTTCCCGCCGCTCCCATCGGCGGTAAAGTCGGTTTTCCAGTTTTCCTCCTCTCTGAGAGGAGGAAAACTGGAAATTGCACTTACGCTGCGGGTACATGTGTCGGAAATCTTTCAATCCGATTTTTTAATCCTCTTTTCCCTTCTTTTGCTTGTTGTTGGGCCATGGGCCGGGGCGTAGTTCCACAAAATGAAGGATGGACATGTGTGAATAACAATTGGGTGAAATAATTTCAAATCACAACAAAACCACAATAAATCAAATGTCTCTCGTAATTGCCCTTCACTTTACTTAACAAGCGAAGTAAGCTAACCAGAACCGTTACCTTAAAAAACCAGAGATCCCGGTATCTACGATTGAGAATACAGGTGAGACCAGCAAAATCTTCATTTCAACATGACAACCAGAAAGAAAACATCCTATACTCGCAAGCATTCCCTAGTAGTCGATACATCCCTTCTTTTCTGTGCATGTGGACAACTATGGGGTGTTCTGCTGCGGTCCAAAGCTGTTATCGAGCTTGGCTTGACCAGTTCCATCAGTCCTAGGGCCTGTTGTTCAGGTCCTGAGAATTTCCAAATCTAAGCTTGTAAAAAAAAAAAAAAAAAATAGTGTTTAGATGTTGATTGCAAGATTACAAAATCAATTGTGTCATTGCCTCACAGTAGAAATGTGATAACGCTCAATGCTTTTAAAATTTCTCCCATACAAGTGTTCTCTTGCGTGGCCCTTAAGTTTGCATGGAATGGAATTTTTAAGAACCTATTATCAAGTGAATAACACCGATGATCGTTAAAGAGTACGAGTGATGCAAGATTTAAGGATGGAGCTGTAGACAGGGGCAAATCGCTTTAATAGAGTGATATCTCGGATTTTATTGTTTCATTATGGGATGTTATTTGATGACCATTTATATATTTCTACTTCTATTTCCGGGCCAGTATATATATTCAAAAGCCTAGAAATTCATTTGGGCATTTGTCAATTGCCGAAGTCGGCCTGTGAGATTTTTTCCTCTCCATTCACATCATATGGGAGTTCACTAGATGTGGGCTGCGGGAAAAAACGGAACTACTCATTCTTTCAATTTGTTTTATGTTAATTGGAAATTGAAAGGTCTTGCGGCTCTATTCGGACACACACGCAGCTTTACCGCCGCTTGCATCGGCGGTAAACTGGCATTTTCCGATTTTCCTCCACTCTGAGAGGAGGAAATCTGGAAATTGCAGCTTTACCGCCGCTCTCGTCGGCGGTAAAGTGGACCTTTCAGTTTTCCTCCGCTCTGAGAGGAGGAAAACTGGAAATTGCACTTACGCTGCGGGTACATGTGTCGGAAATCTTTCAATCCGATTTTTTAATCCTCTTTTCCCTTCTTTTGCTTGTTGTTGGGCCATGGGCCGGGGCGTAGTTCCACAAAATGAAGGATGGACATGTGTGAATAACAATTGGGTGAAATAATTTCAAATCACAACAAAACCACAATAAATCGAATGTCTCTCGTAATTGCCCTTCACTTTACTTAACAAGCGAAGTAAGCTAACCAGAACCGTTACCTTAAAAAACCAGAGATCCCGGCATATACGATTGAGAATACAAGTGAGACCAGCAAAATCTTCATTTCAACATGACAACCAGAAAGAAAACATCCTATACTCGCAAGCATTCCCTAGTAGTCGATACATCGCTGCTTTTCTGTGCATGTGGACAACTATGGGGTGTTCTGCTGCGGTCCAAAGCTGTTATCGAGCTTGGCTTGACCAGTTCCATCAGTCCTAGGGCCTGTTGTTCAGGTCCTGAGAATTTCCAAATCTAAGCTTGTAAAAAAAAAAAAAAAAAATAGGGTTTAGATGTTGATTGCAAGATTACAAAATCAATTGTGTCATTGCCTCAGAGTAGAAATGTGATAACGCTCAATGCTTTTAAAATTTCTCCCATACAAGTGTTCTCTTGCGTGGCCCCTCAGTTTGCATGGAATGGAATTTTTAAGAACCTATTATCAAGTGAATCACACCGATGATCGTTAAAGAGTACGAGTGATGCAAGATTTAAGGATGGAGCTTTAGACAGGGGCAAATCGCTTTAATAGAGTGATATCTCGGATTTTATTGTTTCATTATGGGATGTTATTTGATGACCATTTATATATTTCTACTTCTATTTCCGGGCCAGTATATATATTCAAAAGCCTAGAAATTCAATTGGGCATTTGTCAATTGCCCAAGTCGGCCTGTGATATTTTTTCCTCTCCATTCACATCATATGGGAGTTCACTAGATGTGGGCTGCGGGAAAAAACGGAACTACTCATTCTTTCAATTTGTTTTATGTTAATTGGAAATTGAAAGGTCTTGCGGCTCTATTCGGACACACACGCAGCTTTACCGCCGCTTGCATCGGCGGTAAACTGGCATTTTCCGGTTTTCCTCCACTCTGAGAGGAGGAAATCTGGAAATTGCCGCTTTACCGCCGCTCTCGTCGGCGGTAACGTGGACCTTCCAGTTTTCCTCCGCTCTGAGAGGAGGAAAACTGGAAATTGCACTTACGCTGCGGGTACATGTGTCGGAAATCTTTCAATCCGATTTTTTAATCCTCTTTTCCCTTCTTTTGCTTGTTGTTGGGCCATGGGCCGGGGCGTAGTTCCACAAAATGAAGGATGGACATGTGTGAATAACAATTGGGTGAAATAATTTCAAATCACAACAAAACCACAATAAATCGAATGTCTCTCGTAATTGCCCTTCACTTTACTTAACAAGCGAAGTAAGCTAACCAGAACCGTTACCTTAAAAAACCAGAGATCCCGGTATCTACGATTGAGAATACAGGTGAGACCAGCAAAATCTTCATTTCAACATGACAACCAGAAAGAAAACATCCTATACTCGCAAGCATTCCCTAGTAGTCGATACATCCCTTCTTTTCTGTGCATGTGGACAACTATGGGGTGTTCTGCTGCGGTCCAAAGCTGTTATCGAGTTTGGCTTGACCAGTTCCATCAGTCCTAGGGCCTGTTGTTCAGGTCCTGAGAATTTCCAAATCTAAGCTTGTAAAAAAAAAAAAAAAAAATAGGGTTTAGATGTTGATTGCAAGATTACAAAATCAATTGTGTCATTGCCTCAAAGTAGAAATGTGATAACGCTCAATGCTTTTAAAATTTCTCCCATACAAGTGTTCTCTTGCGTGGCCCTTAAGTTTGCATGGAATGGAATTTTTAAGAACCTATTATCAAGTGAATAACACCGATGATCGTTAAAGAGTACGAGTGATGCAAGATTTAAGGATGGAGCTGTAGACAGGGGCAAATCGCTTTAATAGAGTGATATCTCGGATTTTATTGTTTCATTATGGGATGTTATTTGATGACCATTTATATATTTCTACTTCTATTTCCGGGCCAGTATATATATTCAAAAGCCTAGAAATTCATTTGGGCATTTGTCAATTGCCGAAGTCGGCCTGTGAGATTTTTTCCTCTCCATTCACATCATATGGGAGTTCACTAGATGTGGGCTGCGGGAAAAAACGGAACTACTCATTCTTTCAATTTGTTTTATGTTAATTGGAAATTGAAAGGTCTTGCGGCTCTATTCGGACACACACGCAGCTTTACCGCCGCTTGCATCGGCGGTAAACTAGCATTTTCCGATTTTCCTCCACTCTGAGAGGAGGAAATCTGGAAAGTGCAGCTTTACCGCCGCTCTCGTCGGCGGTAAAGTGGACCTTTCAGTTTTCCTCCGCTCTGAGAGGAGGAAAACTGGAAATTGCACTTACGCTGCGGGTACATGTGTCGGAAATCTTTCAATCCGATTTTTTAATCCTCTTTTCCCTTCTTTTGCTTGTTGTTGGGCCATGGGCCGGGGCGTAGTTCCACAAAATGAAGGATGGACATGTGTGAATAACAATTGGGTGAAATAATTTCAAATCACAACAAAACCACAATAAATCGAATGTCTCTCGTAATTGCCCTTCACTTTACTTAACAAGCGAAGTAAGCTAACCAGAACCGTTACCTTAAAAAACCAGAGATCCCGGTATCTACGATTGAGAATACAAGTGAGACCAGCAAAATCTTCATTTCAACATGACAACCAGAAAGAAAACATCCTATACTCGCAAGCATTCCCTAGTAGTCGATACATCGCTGCTTTTCTGTGCATGTGGACAACTATGGGGTGTTCTGCTGCGGTCCAAAGCTGTTATCGAGCTTGGCTTGACCAGTTCCATCAGTCCTAGGGCCTGTTGTTCAGGTCCTGAGAATTTCCAAATCTAAGCTTGTAAAAAAAATAAAAATAAATAGGGTTTAGATGTTGATTGCAAGATTACAAAATCAATTGTGTCATTGCCTCAGAGTAGAAATGTGATAACGCTCAATGCTTTTAAAATTTCTCCCATACAAGTGTTCTCTTGCGTGGCCCCTCAGTTTGCATGGAATGGAATTTTTAAGAACCTATTATCAACTGAATCACACCGATGATCGTTAAAGAGTACGAGTGATGCAAGATTTAAGGATGGAGCTGTAGACAGGGGCAAATCGCTTTAATAGAGTGATATCTCGGATTTTATTGTTTCATTATGGGATGTTATTTGATGACCATTTATATATTTCTACTTCTATTTCCGGGCCAGTATATATATTCAAAAGCCTAGAAATTCAATTGGGCATTTGTCAATTGCCGAAGTCGGCCTGTGAGATTTTTTCCTCTCCATTCACATCATATGGGAGTTCACTAGATGTGGGCTGCGGGAAAAAACGGAACTACTCATTCTTTCAATTTGTTTTATGTTAATTGGAAATTGAAAGGTCTTGCGGCTCTATTCGGACACACACGCAGCTTTACCGCCGCTTGCATCGGCGGTAAACTGGCATTTTCCGGTTTTGCTCCACTCTGAGAGGAGGAAATCTGGAAATTGCAACTTTACCGCCGCTCCCGTCGGCGGTAAAGTGGACCTTTCAGTTTTCCTCCGCTCTGAGAGGAGGAAAACTGGCAATTGCAGCTTTACCGCCGCTCCCATCGGCGGTAAAGTCGGTTTTCCAGTTTTCATCCGCTCTGAGAGGAGGAAAACTGGAAATTGCACTTACGCTGCGGGTACATGTGTCGGAAATCTTTCAATCCGATTTTTTAATCCTCTTTTCCCATCTTTTGCTTGTTGTTGGGCCATGGGCCGGGGCGTAGTTCCAAAAAATGAAGGATGGACATGTGTGAATAACAATTGGGTGAAATAATTTCAAATCACAACAAAACCACAATAAATCGAATGTCTCTCGTAATTGCCCTTCACTTTACTTAACAAGCGAAGTAAGCTAACCAGAACCGTTACCTTAAAAAACCAGAGATCCCGGTATCTACGATTGAGAATACAAGTGAGACCAGCAAAATCTTCATTTCAACATGACAACCAGAAAGAAAACATCCTATACTCGCAAGCATTCCCTAGTAGTCGATACATCGCTGCTTTTCTGTGCATGTGGACAACTATGGGGTGTTCTGCTGCGGTCCAAAGCTGTTATCGAGCTTGGCTTGACCAGTTCCATCAATCCTAGGGCCTGTTGTTCAGGTCCTGAGAATTTCCAAATCTAAGCTTGTAAAAAAAAAAAAGAAAAATAGGGTTTAGATGTTGATTGCAAGATTACAAAATCAATTGTGTCATTGCCTCAGAGTGGAAATGTGATAACGCTCAATGCTTTTAAAATTTCTCCCATACAAGTGTTCTCTTGCGTGGCCCCTCAGTTTGCATGGAATGGAATTTTTAAGAACCTACTATCAAGTGAATCACACCGATGATCGTTAAAGAGTACGAGTGATGCAAGATTTAAGGATGGAGCTGTAGACAGGGGCAAATCGCTTTAATAGAGTGATATCTCGGATTTTATTGTTTCATTAGGGGATGTTATTTGATGACCATTTATGTATTTCTACTTCTATTTCCGGGCCAGTATATATATTCAAAAGCCTAGAAATTCAATTGGGCATTTGTCAATTGCCGAAGTCGGCCTGTGAGATTTTTTCCTCTCCATTCACATCATATGGGAGTTCACTAGATGTGGGCTGCGGGAAAAAACGGAACTACTCATTCTTTCAATTTGTTTTATGTTAATTGGAAATTGAAAGGTCTTGCGGCTCTATTCGGACACACACGCAGCTTTACCGCCGCTTGCATCGGCGGTAAACTGGCATTTTCGGTTTTCCTCCACTCTGAGAGGAGGAAATCTGGAAATTGCAGCTTTACCGCCGCTCTCGTCGGCGGTAAAGTGGACCTTTCAGTTTTCCTCCGCCCTGAGAGGAGGAAAACTGGCAACTGCAGCTTTACCGCCGCTCCCATCGGCGGTAAAGTCGGTTTTCCAGTTTTCCTCCGCTCTGAGAGGAGGAAAACTGGAAATTGCACTTACGCTGCGGGTACATGTGTCGGAAATCTTTCAATCCGATTTTTTAATCCTCTTTTCCCTTCTTTTGCTTGTTGTTGGGCCATGGGCCGGGGCGTAGTTCCACAAAATGAAGGATGGACATGTGTGAATAACAATTGGGTGAAATAATTTCAAATCACAACAAAACCACAATAAATCGAATGTCTCTCGTAATTGCCCTTCACTTTACTTAACAAGCGATGTAAGCTAACCAGAACCGTTACCTTAAAAAACCAGAGATCCCGGTATCTACGATTGAGAATACAAGTGAGACCAGCAAAATCTTCATTTCAACATGACTACCAGAAAGAAAACATCCTATACTCGCAAGCATTCCCTAGTAGTCGATACATCCCTTCTTTTCTGTGCATGTGGACAACTATGGGGTGTTCTGCTGCGGTCCAAAGCTGTTATCGAGCTTGGCTTGACCAGTTCCATCAGTCCTAGGGCCTGTTGTTCAGGTCCTGAGAATTTCCAAATCTAAGCTTGTAAAAAAAAAAAAAAAAAATAGGGTTTAGATGTTGATTGCAAGATTACAAAATCAATTGTGTCATTGCCTCAGAGTAGAAATGTGATAACGCTCAATGCTTTTAAAATTTCTCCCATACAAGTGTTCTCTTGCGTGGCCCTTAAGTTTGCATGGAATGGAATTTTTAAGAACCTATTATCAAGTGAATCACACCGATGATCGTTAAAGAGTACGAGTGATGCAAGATTTAAGGATGGAGCTGTAGACAGGGGCAAATCGCTTTAATAGAGTGATATCTCGGATTTTATTGTTTCATTATGGGGATGTTATTTGATGACCATTTATATATTTCTACTTCTATTTCCGGGCCAGTATATATATTCAAAAGCCTAGAAATTCATTTGGGCATTTGTCAATTGCCGAAGTCGGCCTGTGAGATTTTTTCCTCTCCATTCACATCATATGGGAGTTCACTAGATGTGGGCTGCGGGAAAAAACGGAACTACTCATTCTTTCAATTTGTTTTATATTAATTGGAAATTGAAAGGTCTTGCGGCTCTATTCGGACACACACGCAGCTTTACCGCCGCTTGCATCGGCGGTAAACTGGCATTTTCCGGTTTTCCTCCACTCTGAGAGGAGGAGAACTGGAAATTGCCGCTTTACCGCCGCTCTCGTCGGCGGTAACGTGGACCTTCCAGTTTTCCTCCGCTCTGAGAGGAGGAAAACTGGCAACTGCAGCTTTACCGCCGCTCCCATCGGCGGTAAAGTCGGTTTTCCAGTTTTCCTCCGCTCTGAGAGGAGGAAAACTGGAAATTGCACTTACGCTGCGGGTACATGTGTCGGAAATCTTTCAATCCGATTTTTTAATCCTCTTTTCCCTTCTTTTGCTTGTTGTTGGGCCATGGGCCGGGGCGTAGTTCCACAAAATGAAGGATGGACATGTGTGAATAACAATTGGGTGAAATAATTTCAAATCACAACAAAACCACAATAAATCGAATGTCTCTCGTAATTGCCCTTCACTTTACTTAACAAGCGAAGTAAGCTAACCAGAACCGTTACCTTAAAAAACCAGAGATCCCGGTATCTACGATTGAGAATACAAGTGAGACCAGCAAAATCTTCATTTCAACATGACAACCAGAAAGAAAACATCCTATACTCGCAAGCATTCCCTAGTAGTCGATACATCGCTGCTTTTCTGTGCATGTGGACAACTATGGGGTGTTCTGCTGCGGTCCAAAGCTGTTATCGAGCTTGGCTTGACCAGTTCCATCAGTCCTAGGGCCAGTTGTTCAGGTCCTGAGAATTTCCAAATCTAAGCTTGTAAAAAAAAAATATATAAATAGGGTTTAGATGTTGATTGCAAGATTTCAAAATCAATTGTGTCATTGCCTCAGAGTAGAAATGTCATAACGCTCAATGCTTTTAAGATTTCTCCCATACAAGTGTTCTCTTGCGTGGCCCCTCAGTTTGCATGGAATGGAATTTTTAAGAGCCTATTATCAACTGAATCACACCGATGATCGTTAAAGAGTACGAGTGATGCAAGATTTAAGGATGGAGCTGTAGACAGGGGCAAATCGCTTTAATAGAGTGATATCTCGGATTTTATTGTTTCATTATGGGATGTTATTTGATGACCATTTATATATTTCTACTTCTATTTCCGGGCCAGTATATATATTCAAAAGCCTAGAAATTCAATTGGGCATTTGTCAATTGCCGAAGTCGGCCTGTGATATTTTTTCCTCTCCATTCACATCATATGGGAGTTCACTAGATGTGGGCTGCGGGAAAAAACGGAACTACTCATTCTTTCAATTTGTTTTATGTTAATTGGAAATTGAAAGGTCTTGCGGCTCTATTCGGACACACACGCAGCTTTACCGCCGCTTGCATCGGCGGTAAACTGGCATTTTCCGGTTTTCCTCCACTCTGAGAGGAGGAAATCTGGAAATTGCAGCTTTACCGCCGCTCCCGTCGGTGGTAAAGTGGACCTTCCAGTTTTCCTCCGCTCTGAGAGGAGGAAAACTGGCAACTGCAGCTTTTCCGCCGCTCCCATCGGCGGTAAAGTCGGTTTTCCAGTTTTCCTCCGCTCTGAGAGGAGGAAAACTGGAAATTGCACTTACGCTGCGGGTACATGTGTCGGAAATCTTTCAATCCGATTTTTTAATCCTCTTTTCCCTTCTTTTGCTTGTTGTTGGGCCACGGGCCGGGGCGTAGTTCCACAAAATGAAGGATGGACATGTGTGAATAACAATTGGGTGAAATAATTTCAAATCACAACAAAACCACAATAAATCGAATGTCTCTCGTAATTGCCCTTCACTTTACTTAACAAGCGAAGTAAGCTAACCAGAACCGTTACCTTAAAAAACCAGAGATCCCGGTATCTACGATTGAGAATACAGGTGAGACCAGCAAAATCTTCATTTCAACATGACAACCAGAAAGAAAACATCCTATACTCGCAAGCATTCCCTAGTAGTCGATACATCCCTTCTTTTCTGTGCATGTGGACAACTATGGGGTGTTCTGCTGCGGTCCAAAGCTGTTATCGAGCTTGGCTTGACCAGTTCCATCAGTCCTAGGGCCTGTTGTTCAGGTCCTGAGAATTTCCAAATCTAAGCTTGTAAAAAAAAAAAAAAAAAAATAGGGTTTAGATGTTGATTGCAAGATTACAAAATCAATTGTGTCATTGCCTCAGAGTAGAAATGTGATAACGCTCAATGCTTTTAAAATTTCTCCCATACAAGTGTTCTCTTGCGTGGCCCTTAAGTTTGCATGGAATGGAATTTTTAAGAACCTATTATCAAGTGAATAACACCGATGATCGTTAAAGAGTACGAGTGATGCAAGATTTAAGGATGGAGCTGTAGACAGGGGCAAATCGCTTTAATAGAGTGATATCTCGGATTTTATTGTTTCATTATGGGATGTTATTTGATGACCATTTATATATTTCTACTTCTATTTCCGGGCCAGTATATATATTCAAAAGCCTAGAAATTCATTTGGGCATTTGTCAATTGCCGAAGTCGGCCTGTGAGATTTTTTCCTCTCCATTCACATCATATGGGAGTTCACTAGATGTGGGCTGCGGGAAAAAACGGAACTACTCATTCTTTCAATTTGTTTTATGTTAATTGGAAATTGAAAGGTCTTGCGGCTCTATTCGGACACACACGCAGCTTTACCGCCGCTTGCATCGGCGGTAAACTGGTATTTTCCGATTTTCCTCCACTCTGAGAGGAGGAAATCTGGAAATTGCAGCTTTACCGCCGCTCTCGTCGGCGGTAAAGTGGACCTTTCTGTTTTCCTCCGCTCTGAGAGGAGGAAAACTGGAAATTGCACTTACGCTGCGGGTACATGTGTCGGAAATCTTTCAATCCGATTTTTTAATCCTCTTTTCCCTTCTTTTGCTTGTTGTTGGGCCATGGGCTGGGGCGTAGTTCCACAAAATGAAGGATGGACATGTGTGAATAACAATTGGGTGAAATAATTTCAAATCACAACAAAACCACAATAAATCGAATGTCTCTCGTAATTGCCCTTCACTTTACTTAACAAGCGAAGTAAGCTAACCAGAACCGTTACCTTAAAAAACCAGAGATCCCGGTATCTACGATTGAGAATACAGGTGAGAGCAGCAAAATCTTCATTTCAACATGACAACCAGAAAGAAAACATCCTATACTCGCAAGCATTCCCTAGTAGTCGATACATCCCTTCTTTTCTGTGCATGTGGACAACTATGGGGTGTTCTGCTGCGGTCCAAAGCTGTTATCGAGCTTGGCTTGACCAGTTCCATCAGTCCTAGGGCCTGTTGTTCAGGTCCTGAGAATTTCCAAATCTAAGCTTGTAAAAAAAAAAAAAAAAAATAGGGTTTAGATGTTGATTGCAAGATTACAAAATCAATTGTGTCATTGCCTCAGAGTAGAAATGTGATAACGCTCAATGCTTTTAAAATTTCTCCCATACAAGTGTTCTCTTGCGTGGCCCTTAAGTTTGCATGGAATGGAATTTTTAAGAACCTATTATCAAGTGAATCACACCGATGATCGTTAAAGAGTACGAGTGATGCAAGATTTAAGGATGGAGCTGTAGACAGGGGCAAATCGCTTTAATAGAGTGATATCTCGGATTTTATTGTTTCATTATGGGGATGTTATTTGATGACCATTTATATATTTCTACTTCTATTTCCGGGCCAGTATATATATTCAAAAGCCTAGAAATTCATTTGGGCATTTGTCAATTGCCGAAGTCGGCCTGTGAGATTTTTTCCTCTCCATTCACATCATATGGGAGTTCACTAGATGTGGGCTGCGGGAAAAAACGGAACTACTCATTCTTTCAATTTGTTTTATATTAATTGGAAATTGAAAGGTCTTGCGGCTCTATTCGGACACACACGCAGCTTTACCGCCGCTTGCATCGGCGGTAAACTGGCATTTTCCGGTTTTCCTCCACTCTGAGAGGAGGAGAACTGGAAATTGCCGCTTTACCGCCGCTCTCGTCGGCGGTAACGTGGACCTTCCAGTTTTCCTCCGCTCTGAGAGGAGGAAAACTGGCAACTGCAGCTTTACCGCCGCTCCCATCGGCGGTAAAGTCGGTTTTCCAGTTTTCCTCCGCTTTGAGAGGAGGAAAACTGGAAATTGCACTTACGCTGCGGGTACATGTGTCGGAAATCTTTCAATCCGATTTTTTAATCCTCTTTTCCCTTCTTTTGCTTGTTGTTGGGCCATGGGCCGGGGCGTAGTTCCACAAAATGAAGGATGGACATGTGTGAATAACAATTGGGTGAAATAATTTCAAATCACAACAAAACCACAATAAATCGAATGTCTCTCGTAATTGCCCTTCACTTTACTTAACAAGCGAAGTAAGCTAACCAGAACCGTTACCTTAAAAAACCAGAGATCCCGGTATCTACGATTGAGAATACAAGTGAGACCAGCAAAATCTTCATTTCAACATGACAACCAGAAAGAAAACATCCTATACTCGCAAGCATTCCCTAGTAGTCGATACATCGCTGCTTTTCTGTGCATGTGGACAACTATGGGGTGTTCTGCTGCGGTCCAAAGCTGTTATCGAGCTTGGCTTGACCAGTTCCATCAGTCCTAGGGCCAGTTGTTCAGGTCCTGAGAATTTCCAAATCTAAGCTTGTAAAAAAAAAATATATAAATAGGGTTTAGATGTTGATTGCAAGATTACAAAATCAATTGTGTCATTGCCTCAGAGTAGAAATGTCATAACGCTCAATGCTTTTAAGATTTCTCCCATACAAGTGTTCTCTTGCGTGGCCCCTCAGTTTGCATGGAATGGAATTTTTAAGAGCCTATTATCAACTGAATCACACCGATGATCGTTAAAGAGTACGAGTGATGCAAGATTTAAGGATGGAGCTGTAGACAGGGGCAAATCGCTTTAATAGAGTGATATCTCGGATTTTATTGTTTCATTATGGGATGTTATTTGATGACCATTTATATATTTCTACTTCTATTTCCGGGCCAGTATATATATTCAAAAGCCTAGAAATTCAATTGGGCATTTGTCAATTGCCGAAGTCGGCCTGTGATATTTTTTCCTCTCCATTCACATCATATGGGAGTTCACTAGATGTGGGCTGCGGGAAAAAACGGAACTACTCATTCTTTCAATTTGTTTTATGTTAATTGGAAATTGAAAGGTCTTGCGGCTCTATTCGGACACACACGCAGCTTTACCGCCGCTTGCATCGGCGGTAAACTGGCATTTTCCGGTTTTCCTCCACTCTGAGAGGAGGAAATCTGGAAATTGCAGCTTTACCGCCGCTCCCGTCGGTGGTAAAGTGGACCTTCCAGTTTTCCTCCGCTCTGAGAGGAGGAAAACTGGCAACTGCAGCTTTTCCGCCGCTCCCATCGGCGGTAAAGTCGGTTTTCCAGTTTTCCTCCGCTCTGAGAGGAGGAAAACTGGAAATTGCACTTACGCTGCGGGTACATGTGTCGGAAATCTTTCAATCCGATTTTTTAATCCTCTTTTCCCTTCTTTTGCTTGTTGTTGGGCCACGGGCCGGGGCGTAGTTCCACAAAATGAAGGATGGACATGTGTGAATAACAATTGGGTGAAATAATTTCAAATCACAACAAAACCACAATAAATCGAATGTCTCTCGTAATTGCCCTTCACTTTACTTAACAAGCGAAGTAAGCTAACCAGAACCGTTACCTTAAAAAACCAGAGATCCCGGTATCTACGATTGAGAATACAGGTGAGACCAGCAAAATCTTCATTTCAACATGACAACCAGAAAGAAAACATCCTATACTCGCAAGCATTCCCTAGTAGTCGATACATCCCTTCTTTTCTGTGCATGTGGACAACTATGGGGTGTTCTGCTGCGGTCCAAAGCTGTTATCGAGCTTGGCTTGACCAGTTCCATCAGTCCTAGGGCCTGTTGTTCAGGTCCTGAGAATTTCCAAATCTAAGCTTGTAAAAAAAAAAAAAAAAAATAGGGTTTAGATGTTGATTGCAAGATTACAAAATCAATTGTGTCATTGCCTCAGAGTAGAAATGTGATAACGCTCAATGCTTTTAAAATTTCTCCCATACAAGTGTTCTCTTGCGTGGCCCTTAAGTTTGCATGGAATGGAATTTTTAAGAACCTATTATCAAGTGAATAACACCGATGATCGTTAAAGAGTACGAGTGATGCAAGATTTAAGGATGGAGCTGTAGACAGGGGCAAATCGCTTTAATAGAGTGATATCTCGGATTTTATTGTTTCATTATGGGATGTTATTTGATGACCATTTATATATTTCTACTTCTATTTCCGGGCCAGTATATATATTCAAAAGCCTAGAAATTCATTTGGGCATTTGTCAATTGCCGAAGTCGGCCTGTGAGATTTTTTCCTCTCCATTCACATCATATGGGAGTTCACTAGATGTGGGCTGCGGGAAAAAACGGAACTACTCATTCTTTCAATTTGTTTTATGTTAATTGGAAATTGAAAGGTCTTGCGGCTCTATTCGGACACACACGCAGCTTTACCGCCGCTTGCATCGGCGGTAAACTGGTATTTTCCGATTTTCCTCCACTCTGAGAGGAGGAAATCTGGAAATTGCAGCTTTACCGCCGCTCTCGTCGGCGGTAAAGTGGACCTTTCTGTTTTCCTCCGCTCTGAGAGGAGGAAAACTGGAAATTGCACTTACGCTGCGGGTACATGTGTCGGAAATCTTTCAATCCGATTTTTTAATCCTCTTTTCCCTTCTTTTGCTTGTTGTTGGGCCATGGGCTGGGGCGTAGTTCCACAAAATGAAGGATGGACATGTGTGAATAACAATTGGGTGAAATAATTTCAAATCACAACAAAACCACAATAAATCGAATGTCTCTCGTAATTGCCCTTCACTTTACTTAACAAGCGAAGTAAGCTAACCAGAACCGTTACCTTAAAAAACCAGAGATCCCGGTATCTACGATTGAGAATACAGGTGAGAGCAGCAAAATCTTCATTTCAACATGACAACCAGAAAGAAAACATCCTATACTCGCAAGCATTCCCTAGTAGTCGATACATCCCTTCTTTTCTGTGCATGTGGACAACTATGGGGTGTTCTGCTGCGGTCCAAAGCTGTTATCGAGCTTGGCTTGACCAGTTCCATCAGTCCTAGGGCCTGTTGTTCAGGTCCTGAGAATTTCCAAATCTAAGCTTGTAAAAAAAAAAAAAAAAAATAGGGTTTAGATGTTGATTGCAAGATTACAAAATCAATTGTGTCATTGCCTCAGAGTAGAAATGTGATAACGCTCAATGCTTTTAAAATTTCTCCCATACAAGTGTTCTCTTGCGTGGCCCTTAAGTTTGCATGGAATGGAATTTTTAAGAACCTATTATCAAGTGAATCACACCGATGATCGTTAAAGAGTACGAGTGATGCAAGATTTAAGGATGGAGCTGTAGACAGGGGCAAATCGCTTTAATAGAGTGATATCTCGGATTTTATTGTTTCATTATGGGGATGTTATTTGATGACCATTTATATATTTCTACTTCTATTTCCGGGCCAGTATATATATTCAAAAGCCTAGAAATTCATTTGGGCATTTGTCAATTGCCGAAGTCGGCCTGTGAGATTTTTTCCTCTCCATTCACATCATATGGGAGTTCACTAGATGTGGGCTGCGGGAAAAAACGGAACTACTCATTCTTTCAATTTGTTTTATATTAATTGGAAATTGAAAGGTCTTGCGGCTCTATTCGGACACACACGCAGCTTTACCGCCGCTTGCATCGGCGGTAAACTGGCATTTTCCGGTTTTCCTCCACTCTGAGAGGAGGAGAACTGGAAATTGCCGCTTTACCGCCGCTCTCGTCGGCGGTAACGTGGACCTTCCAGTTTTCCTCCGCTCTGAGAGGAGGAAAACTGGCAACTGCAGCTTTACCGCCGCTCCCATCGGCGGTAAAGTCGGTTTTCCTGTTTTCCTCCGCTCTGAGAGGTGGAAAACTGGAAATTGCACTTACGCTGCGGGTACATGTGTCGAAAATCTTTCAATCCGATTTTTTAATCCTCTTTTCCCTTCTTTTGCTTGTTGTTGGGCCATGGGCCGGGGCGTAGTTCCACAAAATGAAGGATGGACATGTGTGAATAACAATTGGGTGAAATAATTTCAAATCACAACAAAACCACAATAAATCGAATGTCTCTCGTAATTGCCCTTCACTTTACTTAACAAGCGAAGTAAGCTAACCAGAACCGTTACCTTAAAAAACCAGAGATCCCGGTATCTACGATTGAGAATACAAGTGAGACCAGCAAAATCTTCATTTCAACATGACAACCAGAAAGAAAACATCCTATACTCGCAAGCATTCCCTAGTAGTCGATACATCGCTGCTTTTCTGTGCATGTGGACAACTATGGGGTGTTCTGCTGCGGTCCAAAGCTGTTATCGAGCTTGGCTTGACCAGTTCCATCAGTCCTAGGGCCTGTTGTTCAGGTCCAGAGAATTTCCAAATCTAAGCTTGTAAAAAAAATAAAAATAAATAGGGTTTAGATGTTGATTGCAAGATTACAAAATCAATTGTGTCATTGCCTCAGAGTAGAAATGTGATAACGCTCAATGCTTTTAAAATTTCTCCCATACAAGTGTTCTCTTGCGTGGCCCCTCAGTTTGCATGGAATGGAATTTTTAGGAACCTATTATCAACTGAATCACACCGATGATCGTTAAAGAGTACGAGTGATGCAAGATTTAAGGATGGAGCTGTAGACAGGGGCAAATCGCTTTAATAGAGTGATATCTCGGATTTTATTGTTTCATTATGGGATGTTATTTGATGACCATTTATATATTTCTACTTCTATTTCCGGGCCAGTATATATATTCAAAAGCCTAGAAATTCAATTGGGCATTTGTCAATTGCCGAAGTCGGCCTGTGAGATTTTTTCCTCTCCATTCACATCATATGGGAGTTCACTAGATGTGGGCTGCGGGAAAAAACGGAACTACTCATTCTTTCAATTTGTTTTATGTTAATTGGAAATTGAAAGGTCTTGCGGCTCTATTCGGACACACACGCAGCTTTACCGCCGCTTGCATCGGCGGTAAACTGGCATTTTCCGGTTTTGCTCCACTCTGAGAGGAGGAAATCTGGAAATTGCAACTTTACCGCCGCTCCCGTCGGCGGTAAAGTGGACCTTTCAGTTTTCCTCCGCTCTGAGAGGAGGAAAACTGGCAATTGCAGCTTTACCGCCGCTCCCATCGGCGGTAAAGTCGGTTTTCCAGTTTTCATCCGCTCTGAGAGGAGGAAAACTGGAAATTGCACTTACGCTGCGGGTACATGTGTCGGAAATCTTTCAATCCGATTTTTTAATCCTCTTTTCCCATCTTTTGCTTGTTGTTGG
The DNA here is from genome assembly GCA_029852735.1 of Persea americana. Taxonomy (NCBI): domain Eukaryota; kingdom Viridiplantae; phylum Streptophyta; class Magnoliopsida; order Laurales; family Lauraceae; genus Persea; species Persea americana. The sequence goes on from CM056812.1 coordinate 9,023,902, forward strand.
GCCATGGGCCGGGGCGTAGTTCCACAAAATGAAGGACGGACATGTGTGAATAACAATTGGGTGAAATAATTTCAAATCACAACAAAACCACAATAAATCGAATGTCTCTCGTAATTGCCCTTCACTTTACTTAACAAGCGAAGTAAGCTAACCAGAACCGTTACCTTAAAAAACCAGAGATCCCGGTATCTACGATTGAGAATACAAGTGAGACCAGCAAAATCTTCATTTCAACATGACAACCAGAAAGAAAACATCCTATACTCGCAAGCATTCCCTAGTAGTCGATACATCGCTGCTTTTCTGTGCATGTGGACAACTATGGGGTGTTCTGCTGCGGTCCAAAGCTGTTATCGAGCTTGGCTTGACCAGTTCCATCAATCCTAGGGCCTGTTGTTCAGGTCCTGAGAATTTCCAAATCTAAGCTTGTAAAAAAAAAAAAGAAAAATAGGGTTTAGATGTTGATTGCAAGATTACAAAATCAATTGTGTCATTGCCTCAGAGTGGAAATGTGATAACGCTCAATGCTTTTAAAATTTCTCCCATACAAGTGTTCTCTTGCGTGGCCCCTCAGTTTGCATGGAATGGAATTTTTAAGAACCTATTATCAAGTGAATCACACCGATGATCGTTAAAGATTACGAGTGATGCAAGATTTAAGGATGGAGCTGTAGACAGGGGCAAATCGCTTTAATAGAGTGATATCTCGGATTTTATTATTTCATTAGGGGATGTTATTTGATGACCATTTATATATTTCTACTTCTATTTCCGGGCCAGTATATATATTCAAAAGCCTAGAAATTCAATTGGGCATTTGTCAATTGCCGAAGTCGGCCTGTGAGATTTTTTCCTCTCCATTCACATCATATGGGAGTTCACTAGATGTGGGCTGCGGGAAAAAACGGAACTACTCATTCTTTCAATTTGTTTTATGTTAATTGGAAATTGAAAGGTCTTGCGGCTCTATTCGGACACACACGCAGCTTTACCGCCGCTTGCATCGGCGGTAAACTGGCATTTTCGGTTTTCCTCCACTCTGAGAGGAGGAAATCTGGAAATTGCAGCTTTACCGCCGCTCTCGTCGGCGGTAAAGTGGACCTTTCAGTTTTCCTCCGCCCTGAGAGGACGAAAACTGGCAACTGCAGCTTTACCGCCGCTCCCATCGGCGGTAAAGTCGGTTTTCCAGTTTTCCTCCGCTCTGAGAGGAGGAAAACTGGAAATTGCACTTACGCTGCGGGTACATGTGTCGGAAATCTTTCAATCCGATTTTTTAATCCTCTTTTCCCTTCTTTTGCTTGTTGTTGGGCCATGGGCCGGGGCGTAGTTCCACAAAATGAAGGATGGACATGTGTGAATAACAATTGGGTGAAATAATTTCAAATCACAACAAAACCACAATAAATCGAATGTCTCTCGTAATTGCCCTTCACTTTACTTAACAAGCGATGTAAGCTAACCAGAACCGTTACCTTAAAAAACCAGAGATCCCGGTATCTACGATTGAGAATACAAGTGAGACCAGCAAAATCTTCATTTCAACATGACAACCAGAAAGAAAACATCCTATACTCGCAAGCATTCCCTAGTAGTCGATACATCCCTTCTTTTCTGTGCATGTGGACAACTATGGGGTGTTCTGCTGCGGTCCAAAGCTGTTATCGAGCTTGGCTTGACCAGTTCCATCAGTCCTAGGGCCTGTTGTTCAGGTCCTGAGAATTTCCAAATCTAAGCTTGTAAAAAAAAAAAAAAAAAATAGGGTTTAGATGTTGATTGCAAGATTACAAAATCAATTGTGTCATTGCCTCAGAGTAGAAATGTGATAACGCTCAATGCTTTTAAAATTTCTCCCATACAAGTGTTCTCTTGCGTGGCCCCTCAGTTTGCATGGAATGGAATTTTTAAGAACCTATTATCAAGTGAATCACACCGATGATCGTTAAAGAGTACGAGTGATGCAAGATTTAAGGATGGAGCTGTAGACAGGGGCAAATCGCTTTAATAGAGTGATATCTCGGATTTTATTGTTTCATTATGGGGATGTTATTTGATGACCATTTATATATTTCTACTTCTATTTCCGGGCCAGTATATATATTCAAAAGCCTAGAAATTCATTTGGGCATTTGTCAATTGCCGAAGTCGGCCTGTGAGATTTTTTCCTCTCCATTCACATCATATGGGAGTTCACTAGATGTGGGCTGCGGGAAAAAATGGAACTACTCATTCTTTCAATTTGTTTTATATTAATTGGAAATTGAAAGGTCTTGCGGCTCTATTCGGACACACACGCAGCTTTACCGCCGCTTGCATCGGCGGTAAACTGGCATTTTCCTGTTTTCCTCCACTCTGAGAGGAGGAAAACTGGAAATTGCCGCTTTACCGCCGCTCTCGTCGGCGGTAACGTGGACCTTCCAGTTTTCCTCCGCTCTGAGAGGAGGAAAACTGGCAACTGCAGCTTTACCGCCGCTCCCATCGGCGGTAAAGTCGGTTTTCCAGTTTTCCTCCGCTCTGAGAGGAGGAAAACTGGAAATTGCACTTACGCTGCGGGTACATGTGTCGGAAATCTTTCAATCCGATTTTTTAATCCTCTTTTCCCTTCTTTTGCTTGTTGTTGGGCCATGGGCCGGGGCGTAGTTCCACAAAATGAAGGATGGACATGTGTGAATAACAATTGGGTGAAATAATTTCAAATCACAACAAAACCACAATAAATCGAATGTCTCTCGTAATTGCCCTTCACTTTACTTAACAAGCGAAGTAAGCTAACCAGAACCGTTACCTTAAAAAACCAGAGATCCCGGTATCTACGATTGAGAATACAAGTGAGACCAGCAAAATCTTCATTTCAACATGACAACCAGAAAGAAAACATCCTATACTCGCAAGCATTCCCTAGTAGTCGATACATCGCTGCTTTTCTGTGCATGTGGACAACTATGGGGTGTTCTGCTGCGGTCCAAAGCTGTTATCGAGCTTGGCTTGACCAGTTCCATCAGTCCTAGGGCCAGTTGTTCAGGTCCTGAGAATTTCCAAATCTAAGCTTGTAAAAAAAAAAAATATAAATAGGGTTTAGATGTTGATTGCAAGATTACAAAATCAATTGTGTCATTGCCTCAGAGTAGAAATGTCATAACGCTCAATGCTTTTAAAATTTCTCCCATACAAGTGTTCTCTTGCGTGGCCCCTCAGTTTGCATGGAATGGAATTTTTAAGAACCTATTATCAACTGAATCACACCGATGATCGTTAAAGAGTACGAGTGATGCAAGATTTAAGGATGGAGCTGTAGACAGGGGCAAATCGCTTTAATAGAGTGATATCTCGGATTTTATTGTTTCATTATGGGATGTTATTTGATGACCATTTATATATTTCTACTTCTATTTCCGGGCCAGTATATATATTCAAAAGCCTAGAAATTCAATTGGGCATTTGTCAATTGCCGAAGTCGGCCTGTGAGATTTTTTCCTCTCCATTCACATCATATGGGAGTTCACTAGATGTGGGCTGCGGGAAAAAACGGAACTACTCATTCTTTCAATTTGTTTTATGTTAATTGGAAATTGAATGGTCTTGCGGCTCTATTCGGACACACACGCAGCTTTACCGCCGCTTGCATCGGCGGTAAACTGGCATTTTCCGGTTTTCCTCCACTCTGAGAGGAGGAAATCTGGAAATTGCAGCTTTACCGCCGCTCTCGTCGGCGGTAAAGTGGACCTTTCAGTTTTCCTTCGCTCTGAGAGGAGGAAAACTGGCAATTGCAGCTTTACCGCCGCTCCCATTGGCGGTAAAGTCGGTTTTCCAGTTTTCCTCCGCTCTGAGAGGAGGAAAACTGGAAATTGCACTTACGCTGCGGGTACATGTGTCGGAAATCTTTCAATCCGATTTTTTAATCCTCTTTTCCCTTCTTTTGCTTGTTGTTGGGCCATGGGCCGGGGCGTAGTTCCACAAAATGAAGGATGGACATGTGTGAATAACAATTGGGTGAAATAATTTCAAATCACAACAAAACCACAATAAATCGAATGTCTCTCGTAATTGCCCTTCACTTTACTTAACAAGCGATGTAAGCTAACCAGAACCGTTACCTTAAAAAACCAGAGATCCCGGTATCTACGATTGAGAATACAAGTGAGACCAGCAAAATCTTCATTTCAACATGACTACCAGAAAGAAAACATCCTATACTCGCAAGCATTCCCTAGTAGTCGATACATCCCTTCTTTTCTGTGCATGTGGACAACTATGGGGTGTTCTGCTGCGGTCCAAAGCTGTTATCGAGCTTGGCTTGACCAGTTCCATCAGTCCTGGGGCCTGTTGTTCAGGTCCTGAGAATTTCCAAATCTAAGCTTGTAAAAAAAAAAAAAAAAAATAGGGTTTAGATGTTGATTGCAAGATTACAAAATCAATTGTGTCATTGCCTCAGAGTAGAAATGTGATAACGCTCAATGCTTTTAAAATTTCTCCCATACAAGTGTTCTCTTGCGTGGCCCTTAAGTTTGCATGGAATGGAATTTTTAAGAACCTATTATCAAGTGAATCACACCGATGATCGTTAAAGAGTACGAGTGATGCAAGATTTAAGGATGGAGCTGTAGACAGGGGCAAATCGCTTTAATAGAGTGATATCTCGGATTTTATTGTTTCATTATGGGGATGTTATTTGATGACCATTTATATATTTCTACTTCTATTTCCGGGCCAGTATATATATTCAAAAGCCTAGAAATTCATTTGGGCATTTGTCAATTGCCGAAGTCGGCCTGTGAGATTTTTTCCTCTCCATTCACATCATATGGGAGTTCACTAGATGTGGGCTGCGGGAAAAAACGGAACTACTCATTCTTTCAATTTGTTTAATATTAATTGGAAATTGAAAGGTCTTGCGGCTCTATTCGGACACACACGCAGCTTTACCGCCGCTTGCATCGGCGGTAAACTGGCATTTTCCGGTTTTCCTCCACTCTGAGAGGAGGAAAACTGGAAATTGCCGCTTTACCGCCGCTCTCGTCGGCGGTAACGTGGACCTTCCAGTTTTCCTCCGCTCTGAGAGGAGGAAAACTGGCAACTGCAGCTTTACCGCCGCTCCCATCGGCGGTAAAGTCGGTTTTCCAGTTTTCCTCCGCTCTGAGAGGAGGAAAACTGGAAATTGCACTTACGCTGCGGGTACATGTGTCGGAAATCTTTCAATCCGATTTTTTAATCCTCTTTTCCCTTCTTTTGCTTGTTGTTGGGCCATGGGCCGGGGCGTAGTTCCACAAAATGAAGGATGGACATGTGTGAATAACAATTAGGTGAAATAATTTCAAATCACAACAAAACCACAATAAATCGAATGTCTCTCGTAATTGCCCTTCACTTTACTTAACAAGCGAAGTAAGCTAACCAGAACCGTTACCTTAAAAACCAGAGATCCCGGTATCTACGATTGAGAATACAAGTGAGACCAGCAAAATCTTCATTTCAACATGACAACCAGAAAGAAAACATCCTATACTCGCAAGCATTCCCTAGTAGTCGATACATCGCTGCTTTTCTGTGCATGTGGACAACTATGGGGTGTTCTGCTGCGGTCCAAAGCTGTTATCGAGCTTGGCTTGACCAGTTCCATCAGTTCTAGGGCCAGTTGTTCAGGTCCTGAGAATTTCCAAATCTAAGCTTGTAAAAAAAAAAAAAAAAATAGGGTTTAGATGTTGATTGCAAGATTACAAAATCAATTGTGTCATTGCCTCAGAGTAGAAATGTGATAATGCTCAGTGCTTTTAAAATTTCTCCCATACAAGTGTTCTCTTGCGTGGCCCTTATGTTTGCATGGAATGGAATTTTTAAGAACCTATTATCAACTGAATCACACCGATGATCGTTAAAGAGTACGAGTGATGCAAGATTTAAGGATGGAGCTGTAGACAGGGGCAAATCGCTTTAATAGAGTGATATCTCGGATTTTATTGTTTCATTATGGGGATGTTATTTGATGACCATTTATATATTTCTACTTCTATTTCCGGGCCAGTATATATATTCAAAAGCCTAGAAATTCATTTGGGCATTTGTCAATTGCCGAAGTCGGCCTGTGAGATTTTTTCCTCTCCATTCACATCATATGGGAGTTCACTAGATGTGGGCTGCGGGAAAAAACGGAACTACTCATTCTTTCAATTTGTTTAATGTTAATTGGAAATTGAAAGGTCTTGCGGGACACACACGCAGCTTTACCGCCGCTTGCATCGGCGGTAAACTGGCATTTTCCGGTTTTCCTCCACTCTGAGAGGAGGAAAACTGGAAATTGCCGCTTTACCGCCGCTCTCGTCGGCGGTAACGTGGACCTTCCAGTTTTCCTCCGCTCTGAGAGGAGGAAAACTGGCAACTACAGCTTTACCGCCGCTCCCATCGGCGGTAAAGTCGGTTTTCCAGTTTTCCTCCGCTCTGAGAGGAGGAAAACTGGAAATTGCACTTACGCTGCGGGTACATGTGTCGGAAATCTTTCAATCCGATTTTTTAATCCTCTTTTCCCTTCTTTTGCTTGTTGTTGGGCCATGGGCCGGGGCGTAGTTCCACAAAATGAAGGATGGACATGTGTGAATAACAATTGGGTGAAATAATTTCAAATCACAAAAAAACCACAACAAATCGAATGTCTCTCGTAATTGCCCTTGACTTTACTTAACAAGCGAAGTAAGCTAACCAGAACCGTTACCTTAAAAAACCAGAGATCCCGGTATCTACGATTGAGAATACAAGTGAGACCAGCAAAATCTTCATTTCAACATGACAACCAGAAAGAAAACATCCTATACTCGCAAGCATTCCCTAGTAGTCGATACATCGCTGCTTTTCTGTGCATGTGGACAACTATGGGGTGTTCTGCTGCGGTCCAAAGCTGTTATCGAGCTTGGCTTGACCAGTTCCATCAGTCCTAGGGCCTGTTGTTCAGGTCCTGAGAATTTCCAAATCTAAGCTTGTAAAAAAAAAAAAAAAAAAAAGGGTTTAGATGTTGATTGCAAGATTACAAAATCAATTGTGTCATTGCCTCAGAGTAGAAATGTGATAACGCTCAATGCTTTTAAAATTTCTCCCATACATGTGTTCTCTTGCGTGGCCCCTCAGTTTGCATGGAATGGAATTTTTAAGAACCTATTATCAACTGAATCACACCGATGATCGTTAAAGAGCACGAGTGATGCAAGATTTAAGGATGGAGCTGTAGACAGGGGCAAATCGCTTTAATAGAGTGATATCTCGGATTTTATTGTTTCATTATGGGATGTTATTTGATGACCATTTATATATTTCTACTTCTATTTCCGGGCCAGTATATATATTCAAAAGCCTAGAAATTCAATTGGGCATTTGTCAATTGCCGAAGTCGGCCTGTGAGATTTTTTCCTCTCCATTCACATCATATGGGACTTCACTAGATGTGGGCTGCGGCAAAAAAACGGAACTACTGATTCTTTCAATTTGTTTTATGTTAATTGGAAATTGAAAGGTCTTGCGGCTCTATTCGGACACACACGCAGCTTTACCGCCGCTTGCGTCGGCGGTAAACTGGCATTTTCCGGTTTTCCTCCACTCTGAGAGGAGGAAATCTGGAAATTGCAGCTTTACCGCCGCTCCTGTCGGCGGTAAACTGGACCTTTCAGTTTTCCTCCGCTCTGAGAGGAAGAAAACTGGCAATTGCAGCTTTACCGCCGCTCCCATCGGCGGTAAAGTCGGTTTTCCAGTTTTCCTCCGCTCTGAGAGGAGGAAAACTGGAAAATGCACTTACGCTGCGGGTACATGTGTCGGAAATCTTTCAATTCGATTTTTTAATCCTCTTTTCCCTTCTTTTGCTTGTTGTTGGGCCATGGGCCGGGGCGTAGTTCCACAAAATGAAGGATGGACATGTGTGAATAACAATTGTGTGAAATAATTTCAAATGACAACAAAACCACAATAAATCGAATGTCTCTCGTAATTGCCCTTCACTTTACTTAACAAGCGAAGTAAGCTAACCAGAACCGTTACCTTAAAAAACCAGAGATCCCGGTATCTACGATTGAGAATACAAGTGAGACCAGCAAAATCTTCATTTCAACATGACAACCAGAAAGAAAACATCCTATACTCGCAAGCATTCCCTAGTAGTCGATACATCGCTGCTTTTCTGTGCATGTGGACAACTATGGGGTGTTCTGCTGCGGTCCAAAGCTGTTATCGAGCTTGGCTTGACCAGTTCCATCAGTCCTAGGGCCTGTTGTTCAGGTCTTGAGAATTTCCAAATCTAAGCTTGCAAAAAAAAAAAAAAAAAAAATAGGGTTTAGATGTTGATTGCAAGATTACAAAATCAATTGTATCATTGCCTCAGAGTAGAAATGTGATAACGCTCAATGCTTTCAAAATTTCTCCCATACAAGTGTTCTCTTGCGTGGCCCCTAAGTTTGCATGGAATGGAATTTTTAAGAACCTATTATCAACTGAATCACACCGATGATCGTTAAAGAGTACGAGTGATGCAAGATTTAAGGATGGAGCTGTAGACAGGGGCAAATCGCTTTAATAGAGTGATATCTCGGATTTTATTGTTTCATTATGGGATGTTATTTGATGACCATTTATATATTTCTACTTCTATTTCCGGGCCAGTATATATATTCAAAAGCCTAGAAATTCAATTGGGCATTTGTCAATTGCCGAAGTCGGCCTGTGAGATTTTTTCCTCTCCATTGACATCATATGGGAGTTCACTAGATGTGGGCTGCGGGAAAAAACGGAACTACTCATTCTTTCAATTTGTTTTATGTTAATTGGAAATTGAAAGGTCTTGCGGCTCTATTCGGACACACACGCAGCTTTCCCGCCGCTTGCATCGGTGGTAAACTGGCATTTTCCGGTTTTCCTCCACTCTAAGAGGAGGAAAACTGGAAATTGCAGCTTTACCGCCGCTCTCGTCGGCGGTAAAGTGGACCTTCCAGTTTTCCTCCGCTCTGAGAGGAGGAAAACTGGCAATTGCACTTACGCTGCGGGTACATGTGTCGGAAATCTTTCAATCCGATTTTTTAATCCTCTTTTCCCTTCTTTTGCTTGTTGTTGGGCCATGGGCCGGGGCGTAGTTCCACAAAATGAAGGATGGACATGTGTGAATAACAATTGGGTGAAATAATTTCAAATCACAACAAAACCACAATAAATCGAATGTCTCTCGTAATTGCCCTTCACTTTACTTAACAAGCGAAGTAAGCTAACCAGAACCGTCACCTTAAAAAACCAGAGATCCCGGTATCTACGATTGAGAATACAAGTGAGACCAGCAAAATCTTCATTTCAACATGACAACCAGAAAGAAAACATCCTATACTCGCAAGAATTTTTTTTGTAGTCGATACATCGCTGCTTTTCTGTGCATGTGAACAACTATGGGGTGTTCTGCTGCGTTCCAAAGCTGTTATCGAGCTTGGATTGACCAGTTCCATCAGTCCTAGGGCCTGTTGTTCAGGTCCTGAGAATTTCCAAATCTAAGCTTGTAAAAAAAATAAAAATAAATAGGGTTTAGATGTTGATTGCAAGATTACAAAATCAATTGTGTCATTGCCTCAGAGTAGAAATGTGATAACGCTCAATGCTTTTAAAATTTCTCCCATACAAGTGTTCTCTTGCGTGGCCCCTCAGTTTGCATGGAATGGAATTTTTAAGAACCTATTATCAAGTGAATCACACCGATGATCGTTAAAGAGTACGAGTGATGCAAGATTTAAGGATGGAGCTGTAGACAGGGGCAAATCGCTTTAATAGAGTGATATCTCGGATTTTCTTGTTTCATTATGGGGATGTTATTTGATGACCATTTATATATTTCTACTTCTATTTCCTGGCCATTATATATATTCAAAAGCCTAGAAATTCAATTGGGCATTTGTCAATTGCCGAAGTCGGCCTGTGAGATTTTTTCCTCTCCATTCACATCATATGGGAGTTCACTAGTGTGGGCTGCGGGAAAGAACTGAACTACTCATTCTTTCAATTTGTTTTATGTTAATTGGAAATTGAAAGGTCTTGCGGCTCTATTCGGACACACACGCAGCTTTACCGCCGCTTGCATCGGCGGTAAACTGGCATTTTCCGGTTTTCCTCCACTCTGAGAGGAGGAAAACTGGAAATTGAAGCTTTACCGCCGCTCTCGTCGGCGGTAAAGTGGACCTTCCAGTTTTCCTCCGCTCTGAGAGGAGGAAAACTGGCAATTGCACTTACGCTGCGGGTACATGTGTCGGAAATCTTTCAATCCGATTTTTTAATCCTCTTTTCCCTTCTTTTGCTTGTTGTTGGGCCATGGGCCGGGGCGTAGTTTCACAAAATGAAGGATGGACATGTGTGAATAACAATTGGGTGAAATAATTTCAAATCACAACAAAACCACAATAAATCGAATGTCTCTCGTAATTGCCCTTCACTTTACTTAACAAGCGAAGTAAGCTAACCAGAACCGTCACCTTAAAAAACCAGAGATCCCGGTATCTACGATTGAGAATACAAGTGAGACCAGCAAAATCTTCATTTCAACATGACAACCAGAAAGAAAACATCCTATACTCGCAAGCATTCCCTAGTAGTCGATACATCGCTGCTTTTCTGTGCATGTGGACAACTATGGGGTGTTCTGCTGCGGTCCAAAGCTGTTATCGAGCTTGGCTTGACCAGTTCCATCAGTCCTAGGGCCTGTTGTTCAGGTCCTGAGAATTTCCAAATCTAAGCTTGTAAAAAAAAAAAAGGGTTTACACGTTGATTGCAAGATTACAAAATCAATTGTGTCATTGCCTCAGAGTAGAAAGGTGATAACGCTCAATGCTTTTAAAATTTCTCCCATACAAGTGTTCTCTTGCGTGGCCCCTAAGTTTGCATGGAACGGAATTTTTTAGAACCTATTATCAACTGAATCACACCGATGATCGTTAAAGAGTACGAGTGATGCTAGATTTAAGGATGGAGCTGTAGACAGGGGCAAATCGCTTTAATAGAGTGATATCTCGGATTTTATTGTTCCATTTTGGGGATGTTATTTGATGACCATTTATATATTTCTACTTCTATTTCCGGGCCAGTATATATATTCCAAAGCCTAGAAATTCAATTGGGCATTTGTCAATTGCCGAAGTCGGCCTGTGAGATTTTTTCCTCTCCATTCACATCATATGGGAGTTCACTAGATGTGGGCTGCGGGAAAAAACGGAACTACTGATTCTTTCAATTTGTTTTATGTTAATTGGAAATTGAAAGGTCTTGCGGCTCTATTCGGACACACACGCAGCTTTCCCGCCGCTTGCATCGGTGGTAAACTGGCATTTTCCGGTTTTCCTCCACTCTGAGAGGAGGAAAACTGGAAATTGCAGCTTTACCGCCGCTCTCGTCGGCGGTAAAGTGGACCTTCCAGTTTTCCTCCGCTCTGAGAGGAGGAAAATTGGCAATTGCACTTACGCTGCGGGTACATGTGTCGGAAATCTTTCAATCCGATTTTTTAATTCTCTTTTCCCTTCTTTTGCTTGTTGTTGGGCCATGGGCCGGGGCGTAGTTCCACAAAATGAAGGATGGACATGTGTGAATAACAATTGGGTGAAATAATTTCAAATCACAACAAAACCACAATAAATCGAATGTCTCTCGTAATTGCCCTTCACTTTACTTAACAAGCGAAGTAAGCTAACCAGAACCGTCACCTTAAAAAACCAGAGATCCCGGTATCTACGATTGAGAATACAAGTGAGACCAGCAAAATCTTCATTTCAACATGACAACCAGAAAGAAAACATCCTATACTCGCAAGCATTCCCTAGTAGTCGATACATCCCTTCTTTTCTGTGCATGTGGACAACTATGGGGTGTTCTGCTGCGGTCCAAAGCTGTTATCGAGCTTGGCTTGACCAGTTCCATCAGTCCTAGGGCCTGTTGTTCAGGTCCTGAGAATTTCCAAATCTAAGCTTGTAAAAAAAAAAAAAAAAAAATTGGGTTTAGATGTTGATTGCAAGATTACAAAATCAATTGTGTCATTGCCTCAGAGTAGAAATGTGATAACGCTCAGTGCTTTTAAAATTTCTCCCATACAAGTGTTCTCTTGCGTGGCCCTTATGTTTGCATGGAATGGAATTTTTAAGAACCTATTATCAAGTGAATCACACCGATGATCGTTAAAGAGTACGAGTGATGCAAGATTTAAGGATGGAGCTGTAGACAGGGGCAAATCGCTTTAATAGAGTGATATCTCGGATTTTATTGTTTCATTATGGGGATGTTATTTGATGACCATTTATATATTTCTACTTCTATTTCCGGGCCAGTATATATATTCAAAAGCCTAGAAATTCATTTGGGCATTTGTCAATTGCCGAAGTCGGCCTGTGAGATTTTTTCCTCTCCATTCACATCATATGGGAGTTCACTAGATGTGGGCTGCGGGAAAAAACGGAACTACTGATTCTTTCAATTTGTTTTATGTTAATTGGAAATTGAAAGGTCTTGCGGCTCTATTCGGACACACACGCAGCTTTACCGCCGCTTGCATCGGCGGTAAACTGGCATTTTCCGGTTTTCCTCCACTCTGAGAGGAGGAAAACTGGAAATTGCCTCTTTACCGCCGCTCTCGTCGGCGGTAAGGTGGACCTCCCAGTTTTCCTCCGCTCTGAGAGGAGGAAAACTGGCAACTACAGCTTTACCGCCGCTCCCATCGGCGGTAAAGTCGGTTTCCCAGTTTTCCTCCGCTCTGAGAGGAGGAAAACTGGAAATTGCACTTACGCTGCGGGTACATGTGTCGGAAATCTTTCAATCCGATTTTTTAATCCTCTTTTCCCTTCTTTTGCTTGTTGTTGGGCCATGGGCCGGGGCGTAGTTCCACAAAATGAAGGATGGACATGTGTGAATAACAATTGGGTGAAATAATTTCAAATCACAACAAAACCACAATAAATCGAATGTCTCTCGTAATTGCCCTTCACTTTACTTAACAAGCGAAGTAAGCTAACCAGAACCGTTACCTTAAAAAACCAGAGATCCCGGTATCTACGATTGAGAATACAAGTGAGACCAGCAAAATCTTCATTTCAACATGACAACCAGAAAGAAAACATCCTATACTCGCAAGCATTCCCTAGTAGTCGATACATCCCTTCTTTTCTGTGCATGTGGACAACTATGGGGTGTTCTGCTGCGGTCCAAAGCTGTTATCGAGCTTGGCTTGACCAGTTCCATCAATCCTAGGGCCTGTTGTTCAGGTCCTGAGAATTTCCAAATCTAAGCTTGTAAAAAAAAAAAAAAAATAGGGTTTAGATGTTGATTGGAAGATTACAAAATCAATTGTGTCATTGCCTCAGAGTAGAAATGTGATAACGCTCAGTGCTTTTAAAATTTCTCCCATACAAGTGTTCTCTTGCGTGGCCCCTAAGTTTGCATGGAATGGAATTTTTAAGAACCTATTATCAACTGAATCACACCGATGATCGTTAAAGAGTACGAGTGATGCAAGATTTAAGGATGGAGCTGTAGACAGGGGCAAATCGCTTTAATAGAGTGATATCTCGGATTTTATTGTTTCATTATGGGGATGTTATTTGATGACCATTTATATATTTCTACTTCTATTTCCGGGCCAGTATATATATTCAAAAGCCTAGAAATTCATTTGGGCATTTGTCAATTGCCGAAGTCGGCCTGTGAGATTTTTTCCTCTCCATTCACATCATATGGGAGTTCACTAGATGTGGGCTGCGGGAAAAAACGGAACTACTCATTCTTTCAATTTTTTTTATGTTAATTGGAAATTGAAAGGTCTTGCGGCTCTATTCGGACACACACGCAGCTTTACCGCCGCTTGCATCGGCGGTAAACTGGCATTTTCCGGTTTTCCTCCACTCTGAGAGGAGGAAAACTGGAAATTGCCGCTTTACCGCCGCTCTCGTCGGCGGTAACGTGGACCTTCCAGTTTTCCTCCGCTCTGAGAGGAGGAAAACTGGCAACTACAGCTTTACCGCCGCTCCCATCGGCGGTAAAGTCGGTTTTCCAGTTTTCCTCCGCTCTGAGAGGAGGAAAACTGGAAATTGCACTTCTGCTGCGGGTACATGTGTCGGAAATCTTTCAATCCGATTTTTTAATCCTCTTTTCCCTTCTTTTGCTTGTTGTTGGGCCATGGGCCGGGGCGTAGTTCCACAAAATGAAGGATGGACATGTGTGAATAACAATTGGGTGAAATAATTTCAAATCACAAAAAAACCACAATAAATCGAATGTCTCTCGTAATTGCCCTTCACTTTACTTAACAAGCGAAGTAAGCTAACCAGAACCGTTACCTTAAAAAACCAGAGATCCCGGTATCTACGATTGAGAATACAAGTGAGACCAGCAAAATCTTCATTTCAACATGACAACCAGAAAGAAAACATCCTATACTCGCAAGCATTCCCTAGTAGTCGATACATCGCTGCTTTTCTGTGCATGTGGACAACTATGGGGTGTTCTGCTGCGGTCCAAAGCTGTTATCGAGCTTGGCTTGACCAGTTCCATCAGTCCTAGGGCCTGTTGTTCAGGTCCTGAGAATTTCCAAATCTAAGCTTGTAAAAAAAAAAAAAAAAAATAGGGTTTAGATGTTGATTGCAAGATTACAAAATCAATTGTGTCATTGCCTCAGAGTAGAAATGTGATAACGCTCAATGCTTTTAAAATTTCTCCCATACAAGTGTTCTCTTGCGTGGCCCCTCAGTTTGCATGGAATGGAATTTTTAAGAACCTATTATCAACTGAATCACACCGATGATCGTTAAAGAGTACGAGTGATGCAAGATTTAAGGATGGAGCTGTAGACAGGGGCAAATCGCTTTAATAGAGTGATATCTCGGATTTTATTGTTTCATTATGGGATGTTATTTGATGACCATTTATGTATTTCTACTTCTATTTCCGGGCCAGTATATATATTCAAAAGCCTAGAAATTCAATTGGGCATTTGTCAATTGCCGAAGTCGGCCTGTGAGATTTTTTCCTCTCCATTCACATCAAATGGGACTTCACTAGATGTGGGCTGCGGCAAAAAAACGGAACTACTCATTCTTTCAATTTGTTTTATGTTAATTGGAAATTGAAAGGTCTTGCGGCTCTATTCGGACACACACGCAGCTTTACCGCCGCTTGCATCGGCGGTAAACTGGCATTTTCCGGTTTTCCTCCACTCTGAGAGGAGGAAATCTGGAAATTGAAGCTTTACCGCCGCTCCTGTCGGCGGTAAACTGGACCTTTCAGTTTTCCTCCGCTCTGAGAGGAGGAAAACTGGCAATTGCAGCTTTACCGCCGCTCCCATCGGCGGTAAAGTCGGTTTTCCAGTTTTCCTCCGCTCTGAGAGGAGGAAAACTGGAAATTGCACTTACGCTGCGGGTACATGTGTCGGAAATCTTTCAATCCGATTTTTTAATCCTCTTTTCCCTTCTTCTGCTTGTTGTTGGGCCATGGGCCGGGGCGTAGTTCCACAAAATGAAGGATGGACATGTGTGAATAACAATTGTGTGAAATAATTTCAAATCACAACAAAACCACAATAAATCGAATGTCTCTCGTAATTGCCCTTCACTTTACTTAACAAGCGAAGTAAGCTAACCAGAACCGTCACCTTAAAAAACCAGAGATCCCGGTATCTACGATTGAGAATACAAGTGAGACCAGCAAAATCTTCATTTCAACATGACAACCAGAAAGAAAACATCCTATACTCGGAAGCATTCCCTAGTAGTCGATACATCGCTGCTTTTCTGTGCATGTGGACAACTATGGGGTGTTCTGCTGCGGTCCAAAGCTGTTATCGAGCTTGGCTTGACCAGTTCCATCAGTCCTAGGGCCTGTTGTTCAGGTCCTGAGAATTTCCAAATCTAAGCTTGTAAAAAAAAAAAAAAAAAATAGGGTTTAGATGTTGATTGCAAGATTACAAAATGAATTGTATCATTGCCTCAGAGTAGAAATGTGATAACGCTCAATGCTTTCAAAATTTCTCCCATACAAGTGTTCTCTTGCGTGGCCCCTAAGTTTGCATGGAATGGAATTTTTAAGAACCTATTATCAACTGAATCACACCGATGATCGTTAAAGAGTACGAGTGATGCAAGATTTAAGGATGGAGCTGTAGACAGGGGCAAATCGCTTTAATAGAGTGATATCTCGGATTTTATTGTTTCATTATGGGGATGTTATTTGATGACCATTTATATATTTCTACTTCTATTTCCGGGCCAGTATATATATTCAAAAGCCTAGAAATTCATTTGGGCATTTGTCAATTGCCGAAGTCGGCCTGTGAGATTTTTTCCTCTCCATTCACATCATATGGGAGTTCACTAGATGTGGGCTGCGGGAAAAAACGGAACTACTCATTCTTTCAATTTTTTTTATGTTAATTGGAAATTGAAAGGTCTTGCGGCTCTATTCGGACACACACGCAGCTTTACCGCCGCTTGCATCGGCGGTAAACTGGCATTTTCCGGTTTTCCTCCACTCTGAGAGGAGGAAAACTGGAAATTGCCGCTTTACCGCCGCTCTCGTCGGCGGTAACGTGGACCTTCCAGTTTTCCTCCGCTCTGAGAGGAGGAAAACTGGCAACTACAGCTTTACCGCCGCTCCCATCGGCGGTAAAGTCGGTTTTCCAGTTTTCCTCCGCTCTGAGAGGAGGAAAACTGGAAATTGCACTTCTGCTGCGGGTACATGTGTCGGAAATCTTTCAATCCGATTTTTTAATCCTCTTTTCCCTTCTTTTGCTTGTTGTTGGGCCATGGGCCGGGGCGTAGTTCCACAAAATGAAGGATGGACATGTGTGAATAACAATTGGGTGAAATAATTTCAAATCACAAAAAAACCACAATAAATCGAATGTCTCTCGTAATTGCCCTTCACTTTACTTAACAAGCGAAGTAAGCTAACCAGAACCGTTACCTTAAAAAACCAGAGATCCCGGTATCTACGATTGAGAATACAAGTGAGACCAGCAAAATCTTCATTTCAACATGACAACCAGAAAGAAAACATCCTATACTCGCAAGCATTCCCTAGTAGTCGATACATCGCTGCTTTTCTGTGCATGTGGACAACTATGGGGTGTTCTGCTGCGGTCCAAAGCTGTTATCGAGCTTGGCTTGACCAGTTCCATCAGTCCTAGGGCCTGTTGTTCAGGTCCTGAGAATTTCCAAATCTAAGCTTGTAAAAAAAAAAAAAAAAAATAGGGTTTAGATGTTGATTGCAAGATTACAAAATCAATTGTGTCATTGCCTCAGAGTAGAAATGTGATAACGCTCAATGCTTTTAAAATTTCTCCCATACAAGTGTTCTCTTGCGTGGCCCCTCAGTTTGCATGGAATGGAATTTTTAAGAACCTATTATCAACTGAATCACACCGATGATCGTTAAAGAGTACGAGTGATGCAAGATTTAAGGATGGAGCTGTAGACAGGGGCAAATCGCTTTAAAAGAGTGATATCTCGGATTTTATTGTTTCATTATGGGATGTTATTTGATGACCATTTATGTATTTCTACTTCTATTTCCGGGCCAGTATATATATTCAAAAGCCTAGAAATTCAATTGGGCATTTGTCAATTGCCGAAGTCGGCCTGTGAGATTTTTTCCTCTCCATTCACATCATATGGGACTTCACTAGATGTGGGCTGCGGCAAAAAAACGGAACTACTCATTCTTTCAATTTGTTTTATGTTAATTGGAAATTGAAAGGTCTTGCGGCTCTATTCGGACACACACGCAGCTTTACCGCCGCTTGCATCGGCGGTAAACTGGAATTTTCCGGTTTTCCTCCGCTCTGAGAGGAGGAAAACTGGAAATTGCACTTACGCTGCGGGTACATGTGTCGGAAATCTTTCAATCCGATTTTTTAATCCTCTTTTCCCTTCTTTTGCTTGTTGTTGGGCCATGGGCCGGGGCGTAGTTCCACAAAATGAAGGATGGACATGTGTGAATAACAATTGTGTGAAATAATTTCAAATCACAACAAAACCACAATAAATCGAATGTCTCTCGTAATTGCCCTTCACTTTACTTAACAAGCGAAGTAAGCTAACCAGAACCGTCACCTTAAAAAACCAGAGATCCCGGTATCTACGATTGAGAATACAAGTGAGACCAGCAAAATCTTCATTTCAACATGACAACCAGAAAGAAAACATCCTATACTCGGAAGCATTCCCTAGTAGTCGATACATCGCTGCTTTTCTGTGCATGTGGACAACTATGGGGTGTTCTGCTGCGGTCCAAAGCTGTTATCGAGCTTGGCTTGACCAGTTCCATCAGTCCTAGGGCCTGTTGTTCAGGTCCTGAGAATTTCCAAATCTAAGCTTGTAAAAAAAAAAAAAAAAAATAGGGTTTAGATGTTGATTGCAAGATTACAAAATGAATTGTATCATTGCCTCAGAGTAGAAATGTGATAACGCTCAATGCTTTCAAAATTTCTCCCATACAAGTGTTCTCTTGCGTGGCCCCTAAGTTTGCATGGAATGGAATTTTTAAGAACCTATTATCAACTGAATCACACCGATGATCGTTAAAGAGTACGAGTGATGCAAGATTTAAGGATGGAGCTGTAGACAGGGGCAAATCGCTTTAATAGAGTGATATCTCGGATTTTATTGTTTCATTATGGGGATGTTATTTGATGACCATTTATATATTTCTACTTCTATTTCCGGGCCAGTATATATATTCAAAAGCCTAGAAATTCAATTGGGCATTTGTCAATTGCCGATGTCGGCCTGTGAGATTTTTTCCTCTCCATTCACATCATATGGGAGTTCACTAGATGTGGGCTGCGGGAAAAAACGGAACTACTCATTCTTTCAATTTGTTTTATGTTAATTGGAAATTGAAAGGTCTTGCGGCTCTATTCGGACACACACGCAGCTTTACCGCCGCTTGCATCGGCGGTAAACTGGCATTTTCCGGTTTTCCTCCACTCTGAGAGGAGGAAAACTGGAAATTGCAGCTTTACCGCCGCTCTCGTCGGCGGTAACGTGGACCTTCCAGTTTTCCTCCGCTCTGAGAGGAGGAAAACTGGCAACTGCAGCTTTACCGCCGCTCCCATCGGCGGTAAAGTCGGTTTTCCAGTTTTCCTCCGTTCTGAGAGGAGGAAAACTGGAAATTGCACTTATGCTGCGGGTACATGAGTCGGAAATCTTTCAATCCGATTTTTTAATCCTCTTTTCCCTTCTTTTGCTTGTTGTTGGGCCATGGGCCGGGGCGTAGTTCCCCAAAATGAAGGATGGACATGTGTGAATAACAATTGGGTGAAATAATTTCAAATCACAACAAAACCACAATAAATCGAATGTCTCTCGTAATTGCCCTTCACTTTACTTAACAAGCGAAGTAAGCTAACCAGAACCGTCACCTTAAAAAACCAGAGATCCCGGTATCTACGATTGAGAATACAAGTGAGACCAGCAAAATCTTCATTTCAACATGACAACCAGAAAGAAAACATCCTATACTCGCAAGAATTTTTTTTGTAGTCGATACATCGCTGCTTTTCTGTGCATGTGAACAACTATGGGGTGTTCTGCTGCGTTCCAAAGCTGTTATCGAGCTTGGATTGACCAGTTCCATCAGTCCTAGGGCCTGTTGTTCAGGTCCTGAGAATTTCCAAATCTAAGCTTGTAAAAAAAAAATAAATAAATAGGGTTTAGATGTTGATTGCAAGATTACAAAATCAATTGTGTCATTGCCTCAGAGTAGAAATGTGATAACGCTCAATGCTTTTAAAATTTATCCCATACAAGTGTTCTCTTAAGTGGCCCCTCAGTTTGCATGGAATGGAATTTTTAAGAACCTATTATCAAGTGAATCACACCGATGATCGTTAAAGAGTACGAGTGATGCAAGATTTAAGGATGGAGCTGTAGACAGGGGCAAATCGCTTTAATAGAGTGATATCTCTGATTTTCTTGTTTCATTATGGGGATGATATTTGATGACCATTTATATATTTCTACTTCTATTTCCGGGCCATTATATATATTCAAAAGCCTAGAAATTCAATTGGGCATTTGTCAATTGCCGAAGTCGGCCTGTGGGATTTTTTCCTCTCCATTCACATCATATGGGAGTTCACTAGTGTGGGCTGCGGGAAAGAACGGAACTACTCATTCTTTCAATTTGTTTTATGTTAATTGGAAATTGAAAGGTCTTGCGGCTCTATTCGGACACACACGCAGCTTTACCGCCGCTTGCATCGGCGGTAAACTGGCATTTTCCGGTTTTCCTCCACTCTGAGAGGAGGAAAACTGGAAATTGAAGCTTTACCGCCGCTCTCGTCGGCGGTAAAGTGGACCTTCCAGTTTTCCTCCGCTCTGAGAGGAGGAAAACTGGCAATTGCACTTACGCTGCGGGTACATGTGTCGGAAATCTTTCAATCCGATTTTTTAATCCTCTTTTCCCTTCTTTTGCTTGTTGTTGGGCCATGGGCCGGGGCGTAGTTCCACAAAATGAAGGATGGACATGTGTGAATAACAATTGGGTGAAATAATTTCAAATCACAACAAAACCACAATAAATCGAATGTCTCTCGTAATTGCCCTTCACTTTACTTAACAAGCGAAGTAAGCTAACCAGAACCGTTACCTTAAAAAACCAGAGATCCCGGTATCTACGATTGAGAATACAAGTGAGACCAGCAAAATCTTCATTTCAACATGACAACCAGAAAGAAAACATCCTATACTCGCAACCATTCCCTAGTAGTCGATACATCGCTGCTTTTCTGTGCATGTGGACAACTATGGGGTGTTCTGCTGCGGTCCAAAGCTGTTATCGAGCTTGGCTTGACCAGTTCCATCAGTCCTAGGGCCTGTTGTTCAGGTCCTGAGAATTTCCAAATCTAAGGTTGTAAAAAAAAAAAAGGGTTTACACGTTGATTGCAAGATTACAAAATCAATTGTGTCATTGCCTCAGAGTAGAAAGGTGATAACGCTCAATGCTTTTAAAATTTCTCCCATACAAGTGTTCTCTTGCGTGGCCCCTAAGTTTGCATGGAACGGAATTTTTTAGAACCTATTATCAACTGAATCACACCGATGATCGTTAAAGAGTACGAGTGATGCTAGATTTAAGGATGGAGCTGTAGACAGGGGCAAATCGCTTTAATAGAGTGATATCTCGGATTTTATTGTTCCATTATGGGGATGTTATTTGATGACCATTTATATATTTCTACTTCTATTTCCGGGCCAGTATATATATTCAAAAGCCTAGAAATTCAATTGGGCATTTGTCAATTGCCGAAGTCGGCCTGTGAGATTTTTTCCTCTCCATTCACATCATATGGGAGTTCACTAGATGTGTGCTGCGGGAAAAAACGGAACTACTGATTCTTTCAATTTGTTTTATGTTAATTGGAAATTGAAAGGTCTTGCGGCTCTATTCGGACACACACGCAGCTTTCCCGCCGCTTGCATCGGTGGTAAACTGGCATTTTCCGGTTTTCCTCCACTCTGAGAGGAGGAAAACTGGAAATTGCAGCTTTACCGCCGCTCTCGTCGGCGGTAAAGTGGACCTTCCAGTTTTCCTCCGCTCTGAGAGGAGGAAAACTGGCAATTGCACTTACGCTGCGGGTACATGTGTCGGAAATCTTTCAATCCGATTTTTTAATCCTCTTTTCCCTTCTTTTGCTTGTTGTTGGGCCATGGGCCGGGGCGTAGTTCCACAAAATGAAGGATGGACATGTGTGAATAACAATTGGGTGAAATAATTTCAAATCACAACAAAACCACAATAAATCGAATGTCTCTCGTAATTGCCCTTCACTTTACTTAACAAGCGAAGTAAGCTAACCAGAACCGTCACCTTAAAAAACCAGAGATCCCGGTATCTACGATTGAGAATACAAGTGAGACCAGCAAAATCTTCATTTCAACATGACAACCAGAAAGAAAACATCCTATACTCGCAAGAATTTTTTTTGTAGTCGATACATCGCTGCTTTTCTGTGCATGTGAACAACTATGGGGTGTTCTGCTGCGTTCCAAAGCTGTTATCGAGCTTGGATTGACCAGTTCCATCAGTCCTAGGGCCTGTTGTTCAGGTCCTGAGAATTTCCAAATCTAAGCTTGTAAAAAAAAAAAAAATAAATAGGGTTTAGATGTTGATTGCAAGATTACAAAATCAATTGTGTCATTGCCTCAGAGTAGAAATGTGATAACGCTCAATGCTTTTAAAATTTATCCCATACAAGTGTTCTCTTAAGTGGCCCCTCAGTTTGCATGGAATGGAATTTTTAAGAACCTATTATCAAGTGAATCACACCGATGATCGTTAAAGAGTACGAGTGATGCAAGATTTAAGGATGGAGCTGTAGACAGGGGCAAATCGCTTTAATAGAGTGATATCTCTGATTTTCTTGTTTCATTATGGGGATGATATTTGATGACCATTTATATATTTCTACTTCTATTTCCGGGCCATTATATATATTCAAAAGCCTAGAAATTCAATTGGGCATTTGTCAATTGCCGAAGTCGGCCTGTGGGATTTTTTCCTCTCCATTCACATCATATGGGAGTTCACTAGTGTGGGCTGCGGGAAAGAACGGAACTACTCATTCTTTCAATTTGTTTTATGTTAATTGGAAATTGAAAGGTCTTGCGGCTCTATTCGGACACACACGCAGCTTTACCGCCGCTTGCATCGGCGGTAAACTGGCATTTTCCGGTTTTCCTCCACTCTGAGAGGAGGAAAACTGGAAATTGAAGCTTTACCGCCGCTCTCGTCGGCGGTAAAGTGGACCTTCCAGTTTTCCTCCGCTCTGAGAGGAGGAAAACTGGCAATTGCACTTACGCTGCGGGTACATGTGTCGGAAATCTTTCAATCCGATTTTTTAATCCTCTTTTCCCTTCTTTTGCTTGTTGTTGGGCCATGGGCCGGGGCGTAGTTCCACAAAATGAAGGATGGACATGTGTGAATAACAATTGGGTGAAATAATTTCAAATCACAACAAAACCACAATAAATCGAATGTCTCTCGTAATTGCCCTTCACTTTACTTAACAAGCGAAGTAAGCTAACCAGAACCGTTACCTTAAAAAACCAGAGATCCCGGTATCTACGATTGAGAATACAAGTGAGACCAGCAAAATCTTCATTTCAACATGACAACCAGAAAGAAAACATCCTATACTCGCAACCATTCCCTAGTAGTCGATACATCGCTGCTTTTCTGTGCATGTGGACAACTATGGGGTGTTCTGCTGCGGTCCAAAGCTGTTATCGAGCTTGGCTTGACCAGTTCCATCAGTCCTAGGGCCTGTTGTTCAGGTCCTGAGAATTTCCAAATCTAAGGTTGTAAAAAAAAAAAAGGGTTTACACGTTGATTGCAAGATTACAAAATCAATTGTGTCATTGCCTCAGAGTAGAAAGGTGATAACGCTCAATGCTTTTAAAATTTCTCCCATACAAGTGTTCTCTTGCGTGGCCCCTAAGTTTGCATGGAACGGAATTTTTTAGAACCTATTATCAACTGAATCACACCGATGATCGTTAAAGAGTACGAGTGATGCTAGATTTAAGGATGGAGCTGTAGACAGGGGCAAATCGCTTTAATAGAGTGATATCTCGGATTTTATTGTTCCATTATGGGGATGTTATTTGATGACCATTTATATATTTCTACTTCTATTTCCGGGCCAGTATATATATTCAAAAGCCTAGAAATTCAATTGGGCATTTGTCAATTGCCGAAGTCGGCCTGTGAGATTTTTTCCTCTCCATTCACATCATATGGGAGTTCACTAGATGTGTGCTGCGGGAAAAAACGGAACTACTGATTCTTTCAATTTGTTTTATGTTAATTGGAAATTGAAAGGTCTTGCGGCTCTATTCGGACACACACGCAGCTTTCCCGCCGCTTGCATCGGTGGTAAACTGGCATTTTCCGGTTTTCCTCCACTCTGAGAGGAGGAAAACTGGAAATTGCAGCTTTACCGCCGCTCTCGTCGGCGGTAAAGTGGACCTTCCAGTTTTCCTCCGCTCTGAGAGGAGGAAAACTGGCAATTGCACTTACGCTGCGGGTACATGTGTCGGAAATCTTTCAATCCGATTTTTTAATCCTCTTTTCCCTTCTTTTGCTTGTTGTTGGGCCATGGGCCGGGGCGTAGTTCCACAAAATGAAGGATGGACATGTGTGAATAACAATTGGGTGAAATAATTTCAAATCACAACAAAACCACAATAAATCGAATGTCTCTCGTAATTGCCCTTCACTTTACTTAACAAGCGAAGTAAGCTAACCAGAACCGTCACCTTAAAAAACCAGAGATCCCGGTATCTACGATTGAGAATACAAGTGAGACCAGCCAAATCTTCATTTCAACATGACAACCAGAAAGAAAACATCCTATACTCGCAAGCATTCCCTAGTAGTCGATACATCGCTGCTTTTCTGTGCATGTGGACAACTATGGGGTGTTCTGCTGCGGTCCAAAGCTGTTATCGAGCTTGGCTTGACCAGTTCCATCAGTCGTAGGGCCTGTTGTTCAGGTCCTGAGAATTTCCAAATCTAAGCTTGTAAAAAAAAAAAAGGGTTTACACGTTGATTGCAAGATTCCAAAATCAATTGTGTCATTGCCTCAGAGTAGAAAGGTGATAACGCTCAATGCTTTTAAAATTTCTCCCATACAAGTGTTCTCTTGCGTGGCCCCTAAGTTTGCATGGAACGGAATTTTTTAGAACCTATTATCAACTGAATCACACCGATGATCGTTAAAGAGTACGAGTGATGCTAGATTTAAGGATGGAGCTGTAGACAGGGGCAAATCGCTTTAATAGAGTGATATCTCGGATTTTATTGTTCCATTATGGGGATGTTTTTTGATGACCATTTATATATTTCTACTTCTATTTCCGGGCCAGTATATATATTCAAAAGCCTAGAAATTCAATTGGGCATTTGTCAATTGCCGAAGTCGGCCTGTGAGATTTTTTCCTCTCCATTCACATCATATGGGAGTTCACTAGATGTGGGCTGCGGGAAAAAACGGAACTACTGATTCTTTCAATTTGTTTTATGTTAATTGGAAATTGAAAGGTCTTGCGGCTCTATTCGGACACACACGCAGCTTTCCCGCCGCTTGCATCGGTGGTAAACTGGCATTTTCCGGTTTTCCTCCACTCTGAGAGGAGGAAAACTGGAAATTGCAGCTTTACCGCCGCTCTTGTCGGCGGTAACGTGGACCTTCCAGTTTTCCTCCGCTCTGAGAGGAGGAAAACTGGCAACTGCAGTTTTACCGCCGCTCCCATCAGCGGTAAAGTCGGTTTTCCAGTTTTCCTCCGTTCTGAGAGGAGGAAAACTGGAAATTGCACTTATGCTGCGGGTACATGAGTCGGAAATCTTTCAATCCGATTTTTTAATCCTCTTTTCCCTTCTTTTGCTTGGTTTTGGGCCATGGGCCGGGGCATAGTTCCACAAAATGAAGGATGGACACGTGTGAATAACAATTGGGTGAAATTTCAAATCACAACAAAACCACAATAAATCGAATGTCTCTCGTAATTGCCCTTCACTTTACTTAACAAGCGAAGTAAGCTAACCAGAACCGTTACCTTAAAAAACCAGAGATCCCGGTATCTACGATTGAGAATACAAGTGAGACCAGCAAAATCTTCATTTCAACATGACAACCAGAAAGAAAACATCCTATACTCGCAAGCATTCCCTAGTAGTCGATACATCGCTGCTTTTCTGTGCATGTGAACAACTATGGGGTGTTCTGCTGCGTTCCAAAGCTGTTATCGAGCTTGGATTGACCAGTTCCATCAGTCCTAGGGCCTGTTGTTCAGGTCCTGAGAATTTCCAAATCTAAGCTTGTAAAAATAAAAAAAATAAATAGGGTTTGGATGTTGATTGCAAGATTACAAAATCAATTGTGTCATTTCCTCAGAGTAGAAATGTGATAACGCTCAATGCTTTTAAAATTTCTCCCATACAAGTGTTCTCTTGCGTGGCCCCTCAGTTTGCATGGAATGGAATTTTTAAGAACCTATTATCAAGTGAATCACACCGATGATCGTTAAAGAGTACGAGTGATGCAAGATTTAAGGATGGAGCTGTAGACAGGGGCAAATCGCTTTAAGAGAGTGATATCTCGGATTTTGTTGTTTCATTATGGGGATGTTATTTGATGACCATTTATATATTTCTACTTCTATTTCCGGGCCAGTATATATATTCAAAAGCCTAGAAATTCAATTGGGCATTTGTCAATTGCCGAAGTCGGCCTGTGAGATTTTTTCCTCTCCATTCACATCATATGGGAGTTTACTAGATGTGGGCTGCGGGAAAGAACGGAACTACTCATTCTTTCAATTTGTTTTATGTTAATTGGAAATTGAAAGGTCTTGCGGCTCTATTCGGACACACACGCAGCTTTCCCGCCGCTTGCATCGGTGGTAAACTGGCATTTTCCGGTTTTCCTCCGCTCTGAGAGGAGGAAAACTGGCAATTGCAGCTTTACCGCCGCTCCCAACGGCGGTAAAGTCGGTTTTCCAGTTTTCCTCCGCTCTGAGAGGAGGAAAACTGGAAATTGCACGTACGCTGCGGGTACATGTGTCGGAAATCTTTCAATCCGATTTTTTAATCCTCTTTTCCCTTCTTTTGCTTGTTGTTGGGCCATGGGCCGGGGCGTAGTTCCACAAAATGAAGGATGGACATGTGTGAATAACAATTGGGTGAAATAATTTCAAATCACAACAAAACCACAATAAATCGAATGTCTCTCGTAATTGCCCTTCACTTTACTTAACAAGCGAAGTAAGCTAACCAGAACCGTCACCTTAAAAAACCAGAGATCCCGGTATCTACGATTGAGAATACAAGTGAGACCAGCAAAATCTTCATTTCAACATGACAACCAGAAAGAAAACATCCTATACTCGCAAGCATTCCCTAGTAGTCGATACATCGCTGCTTTTCTGTGCATGTGGACAACTATGGGGTGTTCTGCTGCGGTCCAAAGCTGTTATCGAGCTTGGCTTGACCAGTTCCATCAGTCCTACGGCCTGTTGTTCAGGTCCTGAGAATTTCCAAATCTAAGCTTGTAAAAAAAAAAAAGGGTTTACACGTTGATTGCAAGATTACAAAATCAATTGTGTCATTGCCTCAGAGTAGAAATGTGATAACGCTCAATGCTTTTAAAATTTCTCCCATACAAGTGTTCTCTTGCGTGGCCCCTAAGTTTGCATGGAATGGAATTTTTTAGAACCTATTATCAACTGAATCACACCGATGATCGTTAAAGAGTACGAGTGATGCTAGATTTAAGGATGGAGCTGTAGACAGGGGCAAATCGCTTTAATAGAGTGATATCTCGGATTTTATTGTTCCATTATGGGGATGTTATTTGATGACCATTTATATATTTCTACTTCTATTTCCGGGCCAGTATATATATTCAAAAGCCTAGAAATTCAATTGGGCATTTGTCAATTGCCGAAGTCGGCCTGTGAGATTTTTTCCTCTCCATTCACATCATATGGGAGTTCACTAGATGTGGGCTGCGGGAAAAAACGGAACTACTGATTCTTTCAATTTGTTTTATGTTAATTGGAAATTGAAAGGTGTTGCGGCTCTATTCGGACACACACGCAGCTTTCCCGCCGCTTGCATCGGTGGTAAACTGGCATTTTCCGGTTTTCCTCCACTCTGAGAGGAGGAAAACTGGAAATTGCAGCTTTATCGCCGCTCTCGTCGGCGGTAACGTGGACCTTCCTGTTTTCCTCCGCTCTGAGAGGAGGAAAACTGGCAACTGCAGTTTTACCGCCGCTCCCATCAGCGGTAAAGTCGGTTTTCCAGTTTTCCTCCGTTCTGAGAGGAGGAAAACTGGAAATTGCACTGATGCTGCGGGTACATGAGTCGGAAATCTTTCAATCCGATTTTTTAATCCTCTTTTCCCTTCTTTTGCTTGTTGTTGGGCCATGGGCCGGGGCGTAGTTCCACAAAATGAAGGATGGACATGTGTGAATAACAATTGGGTGAAATTTCAAATCACAACAAAACCACAATAAATCGAATGTCTCTCGTAATTGCCCTTCACTTTACTTAACAAGCGAAGTAAGCTAACCAGAACCGTTACCTTAAAAAACCAGAGATCCCGGTATCTACGATTGAGAATACAAGTGAGACCAGCAAAATCTTCATTTCAACATGACAACCAGAAAGAAAACATCCTATACTCGCAAGCATTCCCTAGTAGTCGATACATCGCTGCTTTTCTGAGCATGTGGACAACTATGGGGTGTTCTGCTGCGGTCCAAAGCTGTTATCGATCTTCGCTTGACCAATTCCATCAGTCCTAGGGCCTGTTGTTCAGGTCCTGAGAATATCCAAATCTAAGCTTGTAAAAAAAAAAAAAAAAAATAGGGTTTAGATGTTGATTGCAAGATTACAAAATCAATTGTGTCATTGCCTCAGAGTAGAAATGTGATAACGCTCAATGCTTTTAAAATTTCTCCCATACAAGTGTTCTGTTGCGTGGCCCCTAAGTTTGCATGGAATGGAATTTTTAAGAACCTATTATCAACTGAATCACACCGATGATCGTTAAAGAGTACGAGTGATGCAAGATTTAAGGATGGAGCTGTAGACAGGGGCAAATCGCTTTAATAGAGTGATATCTCGGATTTTATTGTTTCATTATGGGGATGTTATTTGATGACCATTTATATATTTCTACTTCTATTTCCGGGCCAGTATATATATTCAAAAGCCTAGAAATTCAATTGGGCATTTGTCAATTGCCGAAGTCGGCGTGTGAGATTTTTTCCTCTCCATTCACATCATATGGGAGTTCACTAGATGTGGGCTGCGGGAAAAAACGGAACTACTCATTCTTTCAATTTGTTTTATGTTAATTGGAAATTGAAAGGTCTTGCGGCTCTATTCGGACACACACGCAGCTTTACCGCCGCTTGCATCGGCGGTAAACTGGCATTTTCCGGTTTTCCTCCACTCTGAGAGGAGGAAAACATGAAATTGCAGCTTTACCGCCGCTCTCGTCGGCGGTAACGTGGACCTTCCAGTTTTCCTCCGCTCTGAGAGGATGAAAACTGGCAACTGCAGCTTTACCGCCGCTCGCATCAGCGGTAAAGTCGGTTTTCCAGTTTTCCTCCGTTCTGAGAGGAGGAAAACTGGAAATTGCACTTATGCTGCGGGTACATGAGTCGGAAATCTTTCAATCCGATTTTTTAATCCTCTTTTCCCTTCTTTTGCTTGTTGTTGGGCCATGGGCTGGGGCGTAGTTCCACAAAATGAAGGATGGACATGTGTGAATAACAATTGGGTGAAATTTCAAATCACAACAAAACCACAATAAATCGAATGTCTCTCGTAATTGCCCTTCACTTTACTTAACAAGCGAAGTAAGCTAACCAGAACCGTGACCTTAAAAAACCAGAGATCCCGGTATCTACGATTGAGAATACAAGTGAGACCAGCAAAATCTTCATTTCAACATGACAACCAGAAAGAAAACATCCTATACTCGCAAGCATTCCCTAGTAGTCGATACATCGCTGCTTTTCTGAGCATGTGGACAACTATAGGGTGTTCTGCTGCGGTCCAAAGCTGTTATCGAGCTTGGCTTGACCAGTTCCATCAGTCCTAGGGCCTGTTGTTCAGGTCCTGAGAATTTCCAAATCTAAGCTTGTAAAAAAAATAAAAATAAATAGGGTTTGGATGTTGATTGCAAGATTACAAAATCAATTGTGTCATTGCCTCAGAGTAGAAATGTGATAACGCTCAATGCTTTTAAAATTTCTCCCATACAAGTGTTCTCTTGCGTGGCCCCTCAGTTTGCATGGAATGGAATTTTTAAGAACCTATTATCAAGTGAATCACACCGATGATCGTTAAAGAGTACGAGTGATGCAAGATTTAAGGATGGAGCTGTAGACAGGGGCAAATCGCTTTAAGAGAGTGATATCTCGGATTTTGTTGTTTCATTATGGGGATGTTATTTGATGACCATTTATATATTTCTACTTCTATTTCCGGGCCAGTATATATATTCAAAAGCCTAGAAATTCAATTGGGCATTTGTCAATTGCCGAAGTCGGCCTGTGAGATTTTTTCCTCTCCATTCACATCATATGGGAGTTCACTAGATGTGGGCTGCGGGAAAGAACGGAACTACTCATTCTTTCAATTTGTTTTATGTTAATTGGAAATTGAAAGGTCTTGCGGCTCTATTCGGACACACACGCAGCTTTCCCGCCTCTTGCATCGGTGGTAAACTGGCATTTTCCGGTTTTCCTCCACTCTGAGAGGAGGAAAACTGGAAATTGAAGCTTTACCGCCGCTCTCGTCGGCGGTAAAGTGGACATTCCAGTTTTCCTCCGCTCTGAGAGGAGGAAAACTGGCAATTGCAGCTTTACCGCCGCTCCCAACGGCGGTAAAGTCGGTTTTCCAGTTTTCCTCCGCTCTGAGAGGAGGAAAACTGGAAATTGCACGTACGCTGCGGGTACATGTGTCGGAAATCTTTCAATCCGATTTTTTAATCCTCTTTTCCCTTCTTTTGCTTGTTGTTGGGCCATGGGCCGGGGCGTAGTTCCACAAAATGAAGGATGGACATGTGTGAATAACAATTGGGTGAAATAATTTCAAATCACAACAAAACCACAATAAATCGAATGTCTCTCGTAATTGCCCTTCACTTTACTTAACAAGCGAAGTAAGCTAACCAGAACCGTCACCTTAAAAAACCAGAGATCCCGGTATCTACGATTGAGAATACAAGTGAGACCAGCAAAATCTTCATTTCAACATGACAACCAGAAAGAAAACATCCTATACTCGCAAGCATTCCCTAGTAGTCGATACATCGCTGCTTTTCTGTGCATGTGGACAACTATGGGGTGTTCTGCTGCGGTCCAAAGCTGTTATCGAGCTTGGCTTGACCAGTTCCATCAGTCCTACGGCCTGTTGTTCAGGTCCTGAGAATTTCCAAATCTAAGCTTGTAAAAAAAAAAAAGGGTTTACACGTTGATTGCAAGATTACAAAATCAATTGTGTCATTGCCTCAGAGTAGAAATGTGATAACGCTCAATGCTTTTAAAATTTCTCCCATACAAGTGTTCTCTTGCGTGGCCCCTAAGTTTGCATGGAATGGAATTTTTTAGAACCTATTATCAACTGAATCACACCGATGATCGTTAAAGAGTACGAGTGATGCTAGATTTAAGGATGGAGCTGTAGACAGGGGCAAATCGCTTTAATAGAGTGATATCTCGGATTTTATTGTTCCATTATGGGGATGTTATTTGATGACCATTTATATATTTCTACTTCTATTTCCGGGCCAGTATATATATTCAAAAGCCTAGAAATTCAATTGGGCATTTGTCAATTGCCGAAGTCGGCCTGTGAGATTTTTTCCTCTCCATTCACATCATATGGGAGTTCACTAGATGTGGGCTGCGGGAAAAAACGGAACTACTGATTCTTTCAATTTGTTTTATGTTAATTGGAAATTGAAAGGTGTTGCGGCTCTATTCGGACACACACGCAGCTTTCCCGCCGCTTGCATCGGTGGTAAACTGGCATTTTCCGGTTTTCCTCCACTCTGAGAGGAGGAAAACTGGAAATTGCAGCTTTACCGCCGCTCTCGTCGGCGGTAACGTGGACCTTCCTGTTTTCCTCCGCTCTGAGAGGAGGAAAACTGGCAACTGCAGTTTTACCGCCGCTCCCATCAGCGGTAAAGTCGGTTTTCCAGTTTTCCTCCGTTCTGAGAGGAGGAAAACTGGAAATTGCACTGATGCTGCGGGTACATGAGTCGGAAATCTTTCAATCCGATTTTTTAATCCTCTTTTCCCTTCTTTTGCTTGTTGTTGGGCCATGGGCCGGGGCGTAGTTCCGCAAAATGAAGGATGGACATGTGTGAATAACAATTGGGTGAAATTTCAAATCACAACAAAACCACAATAAATCGAATGTCTCTCGTAATTGCCCTTCACTTTACTTAACAAGCGAAGTAAGCTAACCAGAACCGTTACCTTAAAAAACCAGAGATCCCGGTATCTACGATTGAGAATACAAGTGAGACCAGCAAAATCTTCATTTCAACATGACAACCAGAAAGAAAACATCCTATACTCGCAAGCATTCCCTAGTAGTCGATACATCGCTGCTTTTCTGAGCATGTGGACAACTATGGGGTGTTCTGCTGCGGTCCAAAGCTGTTATCGATCTTCGCTTGACCAATTCCATCAGTCCTAGGGCCTGTTGTTCAGGTCCTGAGAATATCCAAATCTAAGCTTGTAAAAAAAAAAAAAAAAAAATAGGGTTTAGATGTTGATTGCAAGATTACAAAATCAATTGTGTCATTGCCTCAGAGTAGAAATGTGATAACGCTCAATGCTTTTAAAATTTCTCCCATACAAGTGTTCTGTTGCGTGGCCCCTAAGTTTGCATGGAATGGAATTTTTAAGAACCTATTATCAACTGAATCACACCGATGATCGTTAAAGAGTACGAGTGATGCAAGATTTAAGGATGGAGCTGTAGACAGGGGCAAATCGCTTTAATAGAGTGATATCTCGGATTTTATTGTTTCATTATGGGGATGTTATTTGATGACCATTTATATATTTCTACTTCTATTTCCGGGCCAGTATATATATTCAAAAGCCTAGAAATTCAATTGGGCATTTGTCAATTGCCGAAGTCGGCGTGTGAGATTTTTTCCTCTCCATTCACATCATATGGGAGTTCACTAGATGTGGGCTGCGGGAAAAAACGGAACTACTCATTCTTTCAATTTTTTTTATGTTAATTGGAAATTGAAAGGTCTTGCGGCTCTATTCGGACACACACGCAGCTTTACCGCCGCTTGCATCGGTGGTAAACTGGCATTTTCCGGTTTTCCTCCACTCTGAGAGGAGGAAAACTGGAAATTGCAGCTTTACCGCCGCTCTCGTCGGCGGTAACGTGGACCTTCCAGTTTTCCTCCGCTCTGAGAGGATGAAAACTGGCAACTGCAGCTTTACCGCCGCTCGCATCAGCGGTAAAGTCGGTTTTCCAGTTTTCCTCCGTTCTGAGAGGAGGAAAACTGGAAATTGCACTGATGCTGCGGGTACATGAGTCGGAAATCTTTCAATCCGATTTTTTAACCCTCTTTTCCCTTCTTTTGCTTGTTGTTGGGCCATGGGCCGGGGCGTAGTTCCACAAAATGAAGGATGGACATGTGTGAATAACAATTGGGTGAAATTTCAAATCACAACAAAACCACAATAAATCGAATGTCTCTCGTAATTGCCCTTCACTTTACTTAACAAGCGAAGTAAGCTAACCAGAACCGTTACCTTAAAAAACCAGAGATCCCGGTATCTACGATTGAGAATACAAGTGAGACCAGCAAAATCTTCATTTCAACATGACAACCAGAAAGAAAACATCCTATACTCGCAAGCATTCCCTAGTAGTCGATACATCGCTGCTTTTCTGAGCATGTGGACAACTATGGGGTGTTCTGCTGCGGTCCAAAGCTGTTATCGAGCTTGGCTTGACCAGTTCCATCAGTCCTAGGGCCTGTTGTTCAGGTCCTGAGAATTTCCAAATCTAAGCTTGTAAAAAAAAAAAAAAAAAAATAGGGTTTAGATGTTGATTGCAAGATTACAAAATCAATTGTGTCATTGCCTCAGAGTAGAAATGTGATAACGCTCAATGCTTTTAAAATTTCTCCCATACAAGTGTTCTCTTGCGTGGCCCCTAAGTTTGCATGGAATGGAATTTTTAAGAACCTATTATCAACTGAATCACACCGATGATCGATAAAGAGTACGAGTGATGCAAGATTTAAGGATGGAACTGTAGACAGGGGCAAATCGCTTTAATAGAGTGATATCTCGGATTTTATTGTTTCATTATGGGGATGTTATTTGTTGATCATTTATATATTTCTACTTCTATTTCCGGGCCAGTATATATATTCAAAAGCCTAGAAATTCAATTGGGCATTTGTCAATTGCCGAAGTCGGCCTGTGAGATTTTTTCCTCTCCATTCACATCATATGGGAGTTCACTAGATGTGGGCTGCGGGAAAAAACGGAACTACTGATTCTTTCAATTTGTTTTATGTTAATTGGAAATTGAAAGGTCTTGCGGCTCTATTCAGACACACACGCAGCTTTACCGCCGCTTGCATGGGCTGTAAACTCGCATTTTCCGGTTTTCCTCCACTATGAGAGGAGGAAAACAGGAAATTGCAGCTTTACCGCCGCTCTCGTCGGCGGTAAACTGGACCTTCCAGTTTTCCTCCGCTCTGAGAGGAGGAAAACTGGCAATTGCAGCTTTACCGCCTCTTCCATCGGCGGTAAAGTCGGTTTTCCAGTTTTCCTCCGCTCTGAGAGGAGGAAAACTGGCAATTGCAGCTTTACTGCCGCTCCCATCGGCGGTAAAGTCGGTTTTCCAGTTTTCCTCCGCTCTGAGAGGAGGAAAACTGGAAATTGCACGTACGCTGCGGGTACATGTGTCGGAAATCTTTCAATCCGATTTTTTAATCCTCTTTTCCCTTCTTTTGCTTGTTGTTGGGCCATGGGCCGGGGCGTAGTTCCACAAAATGAAGGATGGACATGTGTGAATAACTATTGGGTGAAATAATTTCAAATCACAACAAAACCACAATAAATCGAATGTCTCTCGTAATTGCCCTTCACTTTACTTAACAAACGAAGTAAGCTAACCAGAACCGTCACCTTAAAAAACCAGAGATCCCGGTATCTACGATTGAGAATACAAGTGAGACCAGCAAAATCTTCATTTCAACATGACAACCAGAAAGAAAACATCCTATACTCGCAAGCATTCCCTAGTAGTCGATACATCGCTGCTTTTCTGAGCATGTGGACAACTATGGGGTGTTCTGCTGCGGTCCAAAGCTGTTATCGAGCTTGGCTTGACCAGTTCCATCAGTCCTAGGGCCTGTTGTTCAGGTCCTGAGAATTTCCAAATCTAAGCTTGTAAAAAAAAAAAAAAAAAAATAGGGTTTGGATGTTGATTGCAAGATTACAAAATCAATTGTGTCATTGCCTCAGAGTAGAAATGTGATAACGCTCAATGCTTTTAAAATTTCTCCCATACAAGTGTTCTCTTGCGTGGCCCCTAAGTTTGCATGGAATGGAATTTTTAAGAACCTATTATCAACTGAATCACACCGATGATCGTTAAAGAGTACGAGTGATGCAAGATTTAAGGATGGAACTGTAGACAGGGGCAAATCGCTTTAATAGAGTGATATCTCGGATTTTATTGTTTCATTATGGGGATGTTATTTGATGATCATTTATATATTTCTACTTCTATTTCCGGGCCAGTATATATATTCAAAAGCCTAGAAATTCAATTGGGCATTTGTCAATTGCCGAAGTCGGCCTGTGAGATTTTTTCCTCTCCATTCACATCATATGGGAGTTCACTAGATGTGGGCTGCGGGAAAAAACGGAACTACTGATTCTTTCAATTTGTTTTATGTTAATTGGAAATTGAAAGGTCTTGCGGCTCTATTCAGACACACACGCAGCTTTACCGCCGCTTGCATGGGCTGTAAACTCGCATTTTCCGGTTTTCCTCCACTATGAGAGGAGGAAAACAGGAAATTGCAGCTTT
Organism: Persea americana; assembly: GCA_029852735.1. NCBI lineage: Eukaryota > Viridiplantae > Streptophyta > Magnoliopsida > Laurales > Lauraceae > Persea > Persea americana. The sequence goes on from CM056812.1 coordinate 9,059,542, forward strand.
ACCGCCGCTCTCGTCGGCGGTAAACTGGACCTTCCAGTTTTCCTCCGCTCTGAGAGGAGGAAAACTGGCAATTGCAGCTTTACCGCCTCTTCCATCGGCGGTAAAGTCGGTTTTCCAGTTTTCCTCCGCTCTGAGAGGAGGAAAACTGGCAATTGCAGCTTTACTGCCGCTCCCATCGGCGGTAAAGTCGGTTTTCCAGTTTTCCTCCGCTCTGAGAGGAGGAAAACTGGAAATTGCACGTACGCTGCGGGTACATGTGTCGGAAATCTTTCAATCCGATTTTTTAATCCTCTTTTCCCTTCTTTTGCTTGTTGTTGGGCCATGGGCCGGGGCGTAGTTCCACAAAATGAAGGATGGACATGTGTGAATAACTATTGGGTGAAATAATTTCAAATCACAACAAAACCACAATAAATCGAATGTCTCTCGTAATTGCCCTTCACTTTACTTAACAAACGAAGTAAGCTAACCAGAACCGTCACCTTAAAAAACCAGAGATCCCGGTATCTACGATTGAGAATACAAGTGAGACCAGCAAAATCTTCATTTCAACATGACAACCAGAAAGAAAACATCCTATACTCGCAAGCATTCCCTAGTAGTCGATACATCGCTGCTTTTCTGAGCATGTGGACAACTATGGGGTGTTCTGCTGCGGTCCAAAGCTGTTATCGAGCTTGGCTTGACCAGTTCCATCAGTCCTAGGGCCTGTTGTTCAGGTCCTGAGAATTTCCAAATCTAAGCTTGTAAAAAAAAAAAAAAAAAAATAGGGTTTGGATGTTGATTGCAAGATTACAAAATCAATTGTGTCATTGCCTCAGAGTAGAAATGTGATAACGCTCAATGCTTTTAAAATTTCTCCCATACAAGTGTTCTCTTGCGTGGCCCCTAAGTTTGCATGGAATGGAATTTTTAAGAACCTATTATCAACTGAATCACACCGATGATCGTTAAAGAGTACGAGTGATGCAAGATTTAAGGATGGAACTGTAGACAGGGGCAAATCGCTTTAATAGAGTGATATCTCGGATTTTATTGTTTCATTATGGGGATGTTATTTGATGATCATTTATATATTTCTACTTCTATTTCCGGGCCAGTATATATATTCAAAAGCCTAGAAATTCAATTGGGCATTTGTCAATTGCCGAAGTCGGCCTGTGAGATTTTTTCCTCTCCATTCACATCATATGGGAGTTCACTAGATGTGGGCTGCGGGAAAAAACGGAACTACTGATTCTTTCAATTTGTTTTATGTTAATTGGAAATTGAAAGGTCTTGCGGCTCTATTCAGACACACACGCAGCTTTACCGCCGCTTGCATGGGCTGTAAACTCGCATTTTCCGGTTTTCCTCCACTATGAGAGGAGGAAAACAGGAAATTGCAGCTTTACCGCCGCTCTCGTCGGCGGTAAACTGGACCTTCCAGTTTTCCTCCGCTCTGAGAGGAGGAAAACTGGCAATTGCAGCTTTACCGCCTCTTCCATCGGCGGTAAAGTCGGTTTTCCAGTTTTCCTCCGCTCTGAGAGGAGGAAAACTGGCAATTGCAGCTTTACTGCCGCTCCCATCGGCGGTAAAGTCGGTTTTCCAGTTTTCCTCCGCTCTGAGAGGAGGAAAACTGGAAATTGCACGTACGCTGCGGGTACATGTGTCGGAAATCTTTCAATCCGATTTTTTAATCCTCTTTTCCCTTCTTTTGCTTGTTGTTGGGCCATGGGCCGGGGCGTAGTTCCACAAAATGAAGGATGGACATGTGTGAATAACTATTGGGTGAAATTATTTCAAATCACAACAAAACCACAATAAATCGAATGTCTCTCGTAATTGCCCTTCACTTTACTTAACAAGCGAAGTAAGCTAACCAGAACCGTCACCTTAAAAAACCAGAGATCCCGGTATCTACGATTGAGAATACAAGTGAGACCAGCAAAATCTTCATTTCAACATGACAACCAGAAAGAAAACATCCTATACTCGCAAGCATTCCCTAGTAGTCGATACATCGCTGCTTTTCTGTGCATGTGGACAACTATGGGGTGTTCTGCTGCGGTCCAGAGCTGTTATCGAGCTTGGCTTGACCAGTTCCATCAGTCCTAGGGCCTGTTGTTCAGGTCCTGAGAATTTCCAAATCTAAGCTTGTAAAAAAAAAAAAGGGTTTACACGTTGATTGCAAGATTACAAAATCAATTGTGTCATTGCCTCAGAGTAGAAATGTGATAACGCTCAATGCTTTTAAAATTTCTCCCATACAAGTGTTCTCTTGCGTGGCCCCTAAGTTTGCATGGAATGGAATTTTTTAGAACCTATTATCAACTGAATCACACCGATGATCGTTAAAGAGTACGAGTGATGCTAGATTTAAGGATGGAGCTGTAGACAGGGGCAAATCGCTTTAATAGAGTGATATCTCGGATTTTATTTTTTCATTATGGGGATGTTATTTGATGACCATTTATATATTTCTACTTCTATTTCCGGGCCAGTATATATATTCAAAAGCCTAGAAATTCAATTGGGCATTTGTCAATTGCCGAAGTCGGCCTGTGAGATTTTTTCCTCTCCATTCACATCATATGGGAGTTCACTAGATGTGGGCTGCGGGAAAAAACGGAACTACTGATTCTTTCAATTTGTTTTATGTTAATTGGAAATTGAAAGGTCTTGCGGCTCTATTCAGACACACACGCAGCTTTACCGCCGCTTGCATGGGCTGTAAACTCGCATTTTCCGGTTTTCCTCCACTATGAGAGGAGGAAAACAGGAAATTGCAGCTTTACCGCCGCTCTCGTCGGCGGTAAACTGGACCTTCCAGTTTTCCTCCGCTCTGAGAGGAGGAAAACTGGCAATTGCAGCTTTACCGCCTCTTCCATCGGCGGTAAAGTCGGTTTTCCAGTTTTCCTCCGCTCTGAGAGGAGGAAAACTGGCAATTGCAGCTTTACTGCCGCTCCCATCGGCGGTAAAGTCGGTTTTCCAGTTTTCCTCCGCTCTGAGAGGAGGAAAACTGGAAATTGCACGTACGCTGCGGGTACATGTGTCGGAAATCTTTCAATCCGATTTTTTAATCCTCTTTTCCCTTCTTTTGCTTGTTGTTGGGCCATGGGCCGGGGCGTAGTTCCACAAAATGAAGGATGGACATGTGTGAATAACTATTGGGTGAAATTATTTCAAATCACAACAAAACCACAATAAATCGAATGTCTCTCGTAATTGCCCTTCACTTTACTTAACAAGCGAAGTAAGCTAACCAGAACCGTCACCTTAAAAAACCAGAGATCCCGGTATCTACGATTGAGAATACAAGTGAGACCAGCAAAATCTTCATTTCAACATGACAACCAGAAAGAAAACATCCTATACTCGCAAGCATTCCCTAGTAGTCGATACATCGCTGCTTTTCTGTGCATGTGGACAACTATGGGGTGTTCTGCTGCGGTCCAGAGCTGTTATCGAGCTTGGCTTGACCAGTTCCATCAGTCCTAGGGCCTGTTGTTCAGGTCCTGAGAATTTCCAAATCTAAGCTTGTAAAAAAAAAAAAGGGTTTACACGTTGATTGCAAGATTACAAAATCAATTGTGTCATTGCCTCAGAGTAGAAATGTGATAACGCTCAATGCTTTTAAAATTTCTCCCATACAAGTGTTCTCTTGCGTGGCCCCTAAGTTTGCATGGAATGGAATTTTTTAGAACCTATTATCAACTGAATCACACCGATGATCGTTAAAGAGTACGAGTGATGCTAGATTTAAGGATGGAGCTGTAGACAGGGGCAAATCGCTTTAATAGAGTGATATCTCGGATTTTATTTTTTCATTATGGGGATGTTATTTGATGACCATTTATATATTTCTACTTCTATTTCCGGGCCAGTATATATATTCAAAAGCCTAGAAATTCAATTGGGCATTTGTCAATTGCCGAAGTCGGCCTGTGAGATTTTTTCCTCTCCATTCACATCATATGGGAGTTCACTAGATGTGGGCTGCGGGAAAAAACGGAACTACTCATTCTTTCAATTTGTTTTATGTTAATTGGAAATTGAAAGGTCTTGCGGCTCTATTCAGACACACACGCAGCTTTACCGCCGCTTGCATGGGCTGTAAACTCGCATTTTCCGGTTTTCCTCCACTATGAGAGGAGGAAAACAGGAAATTGCAGCTTTACCGCCGCTCTCGTCGGCGGTAAACTGGACCTTCCAGTTTTCCTCCGCTCTGAGAGGAGGAAAACTGGCAATTGCAGCTTTACCGCCTCTTCCATCGGCGGTAAAGTCGGTTTTCCAGTTTTCCTCCGCTCTGAGAGGAGGAAAACTGGCAATTGCAGCTTTACTGCCGCTCCCATCGGCGGTAAAGTCGGTTTTCCAGTTTTCCTCCGCTCTGAGAGGAGGAAAACTGGAAATTGCACGTACGCTGCGGGTACATGTGTCGGAAATCTTTCAATCCGATTTTTTAATCCTCTTTTCCCTTCTTTTGCTTGTTGTTGGGCCATGGGCCGGGGCGTAGTTCCACAAAATGAAGGATGGACATGTGTGAATAACTATTGGGTGAAATTATTTCAAATCACAACAAAACCACAATAAATCGAATGTCTCTCGTAATTGCCCTTCACTTTACTTAACAAGCGAAGTAAGCTAACCAGAACCGTCACCTTAAAAAACCAGAGATCCCGGTATCTACGATTGAGAATACAAGTGAGACCAGCAAAATCTTCATTTCAACATGACAACCAGAAAGAAAACATCCTATACTCGCAAGCATTCCCTAGTAGTCGATACATCGCTGCTTTTCTGTGCATGTGGACAACTATGGGGTGTTCTGCTGCGGTCCAGAGCTGTTATCGAGCTTGGCTTGACCAGTTCCATCAGTCCTAGGGCCTGTTGTTCAGGTCCTGAGAATTTCCAAATCTAAGCTTGTAAAAAAAAAAAAGGGTTTACACGTTGATTGCAAGATTACAAAATCAATTGTGTCATTGCCTCAGAGTAGAAATGTGATAACGCTCAATGCTTTTAAAATTTCTCCCATACAAGTGTTCTCTTGCGTGGCCCCTAAGTTTGCATGGAATGGAATTTTTTAGAACCTATTATCAACTGAATCACACCGATGATCGTTAAAGAGTACGAGTGATGCTAGATTTAAGGATGGAGCTGTAGACAGGGGCAAATCGCTTTAATAGAGTGATATCTCGGATTTTATTTTTTCATTATGGGGATGTTATTTGATGACCATTTATATATTTCTACTTCTATTTCCGGGCCAGTATATATATTCAAAAGCCTAGAAATTCAATTGGGCATTTGTCAATTGCCGAAGTCGGCCTGTGAGATTTTTTCCTCTCCATTCACATCATATGGGAGTTCACTAGATGTGGGCTGCGGGAAAAAACGGAACTACTCATTCTTTCAATTTGTTTTATGTTAATTGGAAATTGAAAGGTCTTGCGGCTCTATTCGGACACACACGCAGCTTTACCGCCGCTTGCATCGGTGGTAAACTGGCATTTTCCGGTTTTCTCCACTCTGAGAGGAGGAAAACTGGAAATTGCAGTTTTACCGCCGCTCTCGTCGGCGGTAACGTGGACCTTCCAGTTTTCCTCCGCTCTGAGAGGAGGAAAACTGGCAACTGCAGTTTTACCGCCGCTCCCATCAGCGGTAAAGTCGGTTTTCCAGTTTTCCTCCGTTCTGAGAGGAGGAAAACTGGAAATTGCACTTATGCTGCGGGTACATGAGTCGGAAATCTTTCAATCCGATTTTTTAATCCTCTTTTCCCTTCTTTTGCTTGTTGTTGGGCCATGGGCCGGGGCGTAGTTCCACAAAATGAAGGAAGGACATGTGTGAATAACAATTGGGTGAAATTTCAAATCAAAACAAAACCACAATAAATCGAATGTCTCTCGTAATTGCCCTTCACTTTACTTAACAAGCGAAGTAAGCTAACCAGAACCGTTACCTTAAAAAACCAGAGATCCCGGTATCTACGATTGAGAATACAAGTGAGACCAGCAAAATCTTCATTTCAACATGACAACCAGAAAGAAAACATCCTATACTCGCAAGCATTCCCTAGTAGTCGATACATCGCTGCTTTTCTGTGCATGTGAACAACTATGGGGTGTTCTGCTGCGTTCCAAAGCTGTTATCGAGCTTGGATTGACCAGTTCCATCAGTCCTAGGGCCTGTTGTTCAGGTCCTGAGAATTTCCAAATCTAAGCTTGTAAAAATAAAAAAAATAAATAGGGTTTGGATGTTGATTGCAAGATTACAAAATCAATTGTGTCATTGCCTCAGAGTAGAAATGTGATAACGCTCAATGCTTTTAAAATTTCTCCCATACAAGTGTTCTCTTGCGTGGCCCCTCAGTTTGCATGGAATGGAATTTTTAAGAACCTATTATCAAGTGAATCACACCGATGATCGTTAAAGAGTACGAGTGATGCAAGATTTAAGGATGGAGCTGTAGACAGGGGCAAATCGCTTTAAGAGAGTGATATCTCGGATTTTGTTGTTTCATTATGGGGATGTTATTTGATGACCATTTATATATTTCTACTTCTATTTCCGGGCCAGTATATATATTCAAAAGCCTAGAAATTCAATTGGGCATTTGTCAATTGCCGAAGTCGGCCTGTGAGATTTTTTCCTCTCCATTCACATCATATGGGAGTTCACTAGATGTGGGCTGCGGGAAAGAACGGAACTACTCATTCTTTCAATTTGTTTTATGTTAATTGGAAATTGAAAGGTCTTGCGGCTCTATTCGGACACACACGCAGCTTTCCCGCCTCTTGCATCGGTGGTAAACTGGCATTTTCCGGTTTTCCTCCACTCTGAGAGGAGGAAAACTGGAAATTGAAGTTTTACCGCCGCTCTCGTCGGCGGTAAAGTGGACATTCCAGTTTTCCTCCGCTCTGAGAGGAGGAAAACTGGCAATTGCAGCTTTACCGCCGCTCCCAACGGCGGTAAAGTCGGTTTTCCAGTTTTCCTCCGCTCTGAGAGGAGGAAAACTGGAAATTGCACGTACGCTGCGGGTACATGTGTCGGAAATCTTTCAATCCGATTTTTTAATCCTCTTTTCCCTTCTTTTGCTTGTTGTTGGGCCATGGGCCGGGGCGTAGTTCCACAAAATGAAGGATGGACATGTGTGAATAACAATTGGGTGAAATAATTTCAAATCACAACAAAACCACAATAAATCGAATGTCTCTCGTAATTGCCCTTCACTTTACTTAACAAGCGAAGTAAGCTAACCAGAACCGTCACCTTAAAAAACCAGAGATCCCGGTATCTACGATTGAGAATACAAGTGAGACCAGCAAAATCTTCATTTCAACATGACAACCAGAAAGAAAACATCCTATACTCGCAAGCATTCCCTAGTAGTCGATACATCGCTGCTTTTCTGTGCATGTGGACAACTATGGGGTGTTCTGCTGCGGTCCAAAGCTGTTATCGAGCTTGGCTTGACCAGTTCCATCAGTCCTAGGGCCTGTTGTTCAGGTCCTGAGAATTTCCAAATCTAAGCTTGTAAAAAAAAAAAAGGGTTTACACGTTGATTGCAAGATTACAAAATCAATTGTGTCATTGCCTCAGAGTAGAAATGTGATAACGCTCAATGCTTTTAAAATTTCTCCCATACAAGTGTTCTCTTGCGTGGCCCCTAAGTTTGCATGGAATGGAATTTTTTAGAACCTATTATCAACTGAATCACACCGATGATCGTTAAAGAGTACGAGTGATGCTAGATTTAAGGATGGAGCTGTAGACAGGGGCAAATCGCTTTAATAGAGTGATATCTCGGATTTTATTGTTCCATTATGGGGTTGTTATTTGATGACCATTTATATATTTCTACTTCTATTTCCGGGCCAGTATATATATTCAAAAGCCTAGAAATTCAATTGGGCATTTGTCAATTGCCGAAGTCGGCCTGTGAGATTTTTTCCTCTCCATTCACATCATATGGGAGTTCACTAGATGTGGGCTGCGGGAAAAAACGGAACTACTGATTCTTTCAATTTGTTTTATGTTAATTGGAAATTGAAAGGTCTTGCGGCTCTATTCGGACACACACGCAGCTTTCCCGCCGCTTGCATCGGTGGTAAACTGGCATTTTCCGGTTTTCCTCCACTCTGAGAGGAGGAAAACTGGAAATTGCAGCTTTACCGCCGCTCTCGTCGGCGGTAACGTGGACCTTCCAGTTTTCCTCCGCTCTGAGAGGAGGAAAACTGGCAACTGCAGTTTTACCGCCGCTCCCATCAGCGGTAAAGTCGGTTTTCCAGTTTTCCTCCGTTCTGAGAGGAGGAAAACTGGAAATTGCACTGATGCTGCGGGTACATGAGTCGGAAATCTTTGAATCCGATTTTTTAATCCTCTTTTCCCTTCTTTTGCTTGTTGTTGGGCCATGGGCCGGGGCGTAGTTGCACAAAATGAAGGATGGACATGTGTGAATAACAATTGGGTGAAATAATTTAAAATCACAACAAAACCACAATAAATCGAATGTCTCTCGTAATTGCCCTTCACTTTACTTAACAAGCGAAGTAAGCTAACCAGAACCGTCACCTTAAAAAACCAGAGATCCCGGTATCTACGATTGAGAATACAAGTGAGACCAGCAAAATCTTCATTTCAACATGACAACCAGAAAGAAAACATCCTATACTCGCAAGCATTCCCTAGTAGTCGATACATCGCTGCTTTTCTGTGCATGTGGACAACTATGGGGTGTTCTGCTGCGGTCCAAAGCTGTTATCGAGCTTGGCTTGACCAGTTCCATCAGTCCTAGGGCCTGTTGTTCAGGTCCTGAGAATTTCCAAATCTAAGCTTGTAAAAAAAAAAAAGGGTTTACACGTTGATTGCAAGATTACAAAATCAATTGTGTCATTGCCTCAGAGTAGAAATGTGATAACGCTCAATGCTTTTAAAATTTCTCCCATACAAGTGTTCTCTTGCGTGGCCCCTAAGTTTGCATGGAATGGAATTTTTTAGAACCTATTATCAACTGAATCACACCGATGATCGTTAAAGAGTACGAGTGATGCTAGATTTAAGGATGGAGCTGTAGACAGGGGCAAATCGCTTTAATAGAGTGATATCTCGGATTTTATTGTTCCATTATGGGGTTGTTATTTGATGACCATTTATATATTTCTACTTCTATTTCCGGGCCAGTATATATATTCAAAAGCCTAGAAATTCAATTGGGCATTTGTCAATTGCCGAAGTCGGCCTGTGAGATTTTTTCCTCTCCATTCACATCATATGGGAGTTCACTAGATGTGGGCTGCGGGAAAAAACGGAACTACTGATTCTTTCAATTTGTTTTATGTTAATTGGAAATTGAAAGGTCTTGCGGCTCTATTCGGACACACACGCAGCTTTCCCGCCGCTTGCATCGGTGGTAAACTGGCATTTTCCGGTTTTCCTCCACTCTGAGAGGAGGAAAACTGGAAATTGCAGCTTTACCGCCGCTCTCGTCGGCGGTAACGTGGACCTTTCAGTTTTCCTCCGCTCTGAGAGGAGGAAAACTGGCAATTGCAGCTTTACCGCCGCTCCCATCGGCGGTAAAGTCGGTTTTCCAGTTTTCCTCCGCTCTGAGAGGAGGAAAACTGGAAATTGCACTTACGCTGCGGGTACATGTGTCGGAAATCTTTGAATCCGATTTTTTAATCCTCTTTTCCCTTCTTTTGCTTGTTGTTGGGCCATGGGCCGGGGCGTAGTTCCACAAAATGAAGGATGGACATGTGTGAATAACAATTGGGTGAAATTTCAAATCACAACAAAACCACAATAAATCGAATGTCTCTCGTAATTGCCCTTCACTTTACTTAACAAGCGAAGTAAGCTAACCAGAACCGTTACCTTAAAAAACCAGAGATCCCGGTATCTACGATTGAGAATACAAGTGAGACCAGCAAAATCTTCATTTCAACATGACAACCAGAAAGAAAACAGCCTATACTCGCAAGCATTCCCTAGTAGTCGATACATCGCTGCTTTTCTGAGCATGTGGACAACTATGGGGTGTTCTGCTGCGGTCCAAAGCTGTTATCGAGCTTGGCTTGACCAATTCCATCAGTCCTAGGGCCTGTTGTTCAAGTCCTGAGAATATCCAAATCTAAGCTTGTAAAAAAAAAAAAAAAAAAATAGGGTTTAGATGTTGATTGCAAGATTACAAAATCAATTGTGTCATTGCCTCAGAGTAGAAATGTGATAACGCTCAATGCTTTTAAAATTTCTCCCATACAAGTGTTCTGTTGCGTGGCCCCTAAGTTTGCATGGAATGGAATTTTTAAGAACCTATTATCAACTGAATCACACCGATGATCGTTAAAGAGTACGAGTGATGCAAGATTTAAGGATGGAGCTGTAGACAGGGGCAAATCGCTTTAATAGAGTGATATCTCGGATTTTATTGTTTCATTATGGGGATGTTATTTGATGACCATTTATATATTTCTACTTCTATTTCCGGGCCAGTATATATATTCAAAAGCCTAGAAATTCAATTGGGCATTTGTAAATTGCCGAAGTCGGCCTGTGAGATTTTTTCCTCTCCATTCACATCATATGGGAGTTCACTAGATGTGGGCTGCGGAAAAAACGGAACTACTCATTCTTTCAATTTGTTTTATGTTAATTGGAAATTGAAAGGTCTTGCGGCTCTATTCGGACACACACGCAGCTTTACCGCCGCTTGCATGGGCTGTAAACTCGCATTTTCCGGTTTTCCTCCACTATGAGAGGAGGAAAACAGGAAATTGCAGCTTTACCGCCGCTCTCGTCGGCGGTAAACTGGACCTTCCAGTTTTCCTCCGCTCTGAGAGGAGGAAAACTGGCAATTGCAGCTTTACCGCCGCTCCCATCGGCGGTAAAGTCGGTTTTCCAGTTTTCCTCCGCTCTGAGAGGAGGAAAACTGGAAATTGCACATACGCTGCGGGTACATGTGTCGGAAATCTTTCAATCCGATTTTTTAATCCTCTTTTCCCTTCTTTTGCTTGTTGTTGGGCGATGGGCCGGGGCGTAGTTCCACAAAATGAAGGATGGACATGTGTGAAAAACAATTGGGTGAAATAATTTCAAATCACAACAAAACCACAATAAATCGAATGTCTCTCGTAATTGCCCTTCACTTTACTTAACAAGCGAAGTTAGCTAACCAGAACCGTTACCTTAAAAAACCAGAGATCCGGTATCTACGATTGAGAATACAAGTGAGACCAGCAAAATCTTCATTTCAACATGACAACCAGAAAGAAAACATCCTATACTCGCAAGCATTCCCTAGTAGTCGATACATCGCTGCTTTTCTGTGCATGTGAACAACTATGGGGTGTTCTGCTGCGGTCCAAAGCTGTTATCGAGCGTGACTTGACCAGTTCCATCAGTCCTAGGGCCTGTTGTTCAGGTCCTGAGAATTTCCAAATCTAAGCTTGTAAAAAAAAAAAAAAAAAAAAAAAGGGGTTTAGATGTTGATTGCAAGATTACAAAATCAATCGTGTCATTGCCTCAGAGTAGAAATGTGATAACGCTCAATGCTTTTAAAATTTCTCCCATACAAGTGTTCTCTTGCGTGGCCCCTGAGTTTGCATGGAATGGAATTTTTAAGAACCTATTATCAACTGAATCACACCGATGATCGTTAAAGAGTACGAGTGATGCAAGATTTAAGGATGGAGCTGTAGACAGGGGTAAATCGCTTTAATAGAGTGATATCTCGGATTTTATTGTTTCATTATGGGGACGTTATTTGATGACCATTTATATATTTCTACTTCTATTTCCGGGCCAGTATATATATTCAAAAGCCTAGAAATTCAATTGTGCATTTGTCAATTGCCGAAGTCGGCCTGTGAGATTTTTTCCTCTCCATTCACATCATATGGGAGTTCACTAGATGTGGGCTGCGGGAAAAAACGGAACTACTGATTCTTTCAATTTGTTTTATGTTAATTGGAAATTGAAAGGTCTTGCGGCTCTATTCGGACACACACGCAGCTTTACCGCCGCTTGCATGGACAGTAAACTCGCATTTTCCGGTTTTCCTCCACTATGAGAGGAGGAAAACAGCAAATTGCAGCTTTACCGCCGCTCTCGTCGGCGGTAAACTGGACCTTCCAGTTTTCCTACCCTCTGAGAGGAGGAAAACTGGCAAATGCAGCTTTACCGCCGCTCCCATCGGCGGTAAAGTCGGTTTTCCAGTTTTCCTCCGCTCTGAGAGGAGGAAAACTGGAAATTGCACATACGCTGCGGGTACATGTGTCGGAAATCTTTCAATCCGATTTTTTAATCCTCTTTTCCCTTCTTTTGCTTGTTGTTGGGCGATGGGCCGGGGCGTAGTTCCACAAAATGAAGGATGGACATGTGTGAATAACAATTGGGTGAAATAATTTCAAATCACAACAAAACCACAATAAATCGAATGTCTCTCGTAATTGCCCTTCACTTTACTTAACAAGCGAAGCAAGCTAACCAGAACCGTTACCTTAAAAAACCAGAGATTCCGGCATCTACGATTGAGAATACAAGTGAGACCAGCAAAATCTTCATTTCAACATGACAACCAGAAAGAAAACATCCTTTACTCGCAAGCATTCCCTAGTAGTCGATACATCGCTGCTTTTCTGTGCAGGTGAACAACTATGATGTGTTCTGCTGCGGTCCAAAGCTGTTATCGAGCGTGGCTTGACCAGTTCTATCAGTCCTAGGGCCTGTTGTTCAGGTCCTGAGAATTTCCAAATCTAAGCTTGTAAAAAAAAAAAAAAAAAAAATAGGGTTTAGATGTTGATTGCAAGATTACAAAATCAATTGTGTCATTGCCTGAGAGTAGAAATGTGATAACGCTCAATGCTTTTAAAATTTCTCCCATACAAGTGTTCTCTTGCGTGGCCCCTCAGTTTGCATGGAATGGAATTTTTAAGAACCTATTATCAACTGAATCACACCGATGATCGTTAAAGAGTACGAGTGATGCAAGATTTAAGGATGGAGCTGTAGACAGGGGCAAATCGCTTTAATAGAGTGATATCTCGGATTTTATTGTTTCATTATGGGGATGTTATTTGATGACCATTTATATATTTCTACTTCTATTTCCGGGCCAGTATATATATTCAAAAGCCTAGAAATTCAATTGGGCATTTGTCAATTGCCGAAGTCGGCCTGTGAGATTTTTTCCTCTCCATTCACATCATATGGGAGTTCACTAGATGTGGGCTGCGGGAAAAAACGGAACTACTGATTCTTTCAATTTGTTTTATGTTAATTGGAAATTGAAAGGTCTTGCGGCTCTATTCGGACACACACGCAGCTTTACCGCCGCTTACATCGGCGGTAAACTGGCATTTTCCGGTTTTCCTCCACTCTGAGAGGAGGAAAGCTGGAAATTGAAGCTTTACCGCCGCTCTCGTCGGCGGTAAAGTGGACCTTTCAGTTTTCCTCCGCTCTGAGAGGAGGAAAACTGGCAATTGCAGTTTTACCGCCTCTCCCATCGGCGGTAAAGTCGGTTTTCCAGTTTTCCTCCGCTCTGAGAGGAGGAAAACTGGAAATTGCACTTACGATGCGGGTACATGTGTCGGAAATCTTTCAATCCGATTTTTTAATCCTCTTTTCCCTTCTTTTGCTTGTTGTTGGGCCATGGGCCGGTGCGTAGTTCCACAAAGCGAAGGATGGACATGTGTGAATAACAATTGGGTGAAATAATTTCAAATCACAACAAAACCACAATAAATCGAATGTCTCTCGTAATTGCCCTTCACTTTACTTAACAAGCGAAGTAAGCTAACCAGAACCGTTACCTTAAAAAACCAGAGATCCCGGTATCTACGATTGAGAATACAAGTGAGACCAGCAAAATCTTCATTTCAACATGACAACCAGAAAGAAAACATCCTATACTCGCAAGCATTCCCTAGTAGTCGATACATCGCTGCTTTTCTGTGCATGTGACCAACTATGGGGTGTTCTGTTGCGGTCCAAAGCTGTTATCGAGCTTGGCTTGACCAGTTCCATCAGTCCTAGGGCCTGTTGTTCAGGTCCTGAGAATTTCCAAATCTAAGCTTGTAAAAAAAAAAAAAAAAATAGGGTTTAGAGGTTGATTGCAAGATTACAAAATCAATTGTGTCATTGCCTCAGAGTAGAAATGTGATAACGCTCAATGCTTTTAAAATTTCTCCCATACAAGTGTTCTCTTGCGTGGCCCCTCAGTTTGCATGGAATGGAATTTTTAAGAACCTATTATCAAGTGAATCACACCGATGATCGTTAAAGAGTACGAGTGATGCAAGATTTAAGGATGGAGCTGTAGACAGGGGCAAATCGCTTTAATAGAGTGATATCTCGGATTTTATTGTTTCATTATGGGGATGTTATTTGATGACCATTTATATCTTTCTACTTCTATTTCCGGGCTAGTATATATATTCAAAAGCCTAGAAATTCAATTGGGCATTTGTCAATTGCCGAAGTCGGCCTGTGAGATTTTTTCCTCTCCATTCACATCATATGGGAGTTCACTAGATGTGGGCTGCGGGAAAAAACGGAACTACTCATTCTTTCAATTTGTTTTATGTTAATTGGAAATTGAAAGGTCTTGCGGCTCTATTCGGACACACACGCAGCTTTACCGCCGCTTGCACCGGCGGTAAACTGGCATTTTCCGGTTTTCCTCCACTCTGAGAGGAGGAAATCTGGAAATTGCAGCTTTACCGCCGCTCTCGTCGGCGGTAAAGTGGGCCTTTCAGTTTTCCTCCGCTCTGAGAGGAGGAAAACTGGCAATTGCAGTTTTACCGCCTCTCCCATCGGCGGTAAAGTCGGTTTTCCAGTTTTCCTCCGCTCTGAGAGGAGGAAAACTGGAAATTGCACTTACGATGCGGGTACATGTGTCGGAAATCTTTCAATCCGATTTTTTAATCCTCTTTTCCCTTCTTTTGCTTGTTGTTGGGCCATGGGCCGGGGCGTAGTTCCACAAAGCGAAGGATGGACATGTGTGAATAACAATTGGGTGAAATAATTTCAAATCACAACAAAACCACAATAAATCGAATGTCTCTCGTAATTGCCCTTCACTTTACTTAACAAGCGAAGTAAGCTAACCAGAACCGTTACCTTAAAAAACCAGAGATCCCGGTATCTACGATTGAGAATACAAGTGAGACCAGCAAAATCTTCATTTCAACATGACAACCAGAAAGAAAACATCCTATAGTCGCAAGCATTCCCTAGTAGTCGATACATCGCTGCTTTTCTGTGCATGTGGACAACTATGGGGTGTTCTGCTGCGGTCCAAAGCTGTTATCGAGCTTGGCTTGACCAGTTCCATCAGTCCTAGGGCCTGTTGTTCAGGTCCTGAGAATTTCCAAATCTAAGCTTGTAAAAAAAAAAAAAAAAAAATAGGTTTTAGATGTTGATTGCAAGATTACAAAATCAATTGTGTCATTGCCTGAGAGTAGAAATGTGATAACGCTCAATGCTTTTAAAATTTCTCCCATACGAGTGTTCTCTTGCGTGGCCCCTGAGTTTGCATGGAATGGAATTTTTAAGAACCTATTATCAACTGAATCACACCGATGATCGTTAAAGAGTACGAGTGATGCAAGATTTAAGGATGGAGCTGTAGACAGGGGCAAATCGCTTTAATAGAGTGATATCTCGGATTTTATTGTTTCATTATGGGGATGTTATTTGATGACCATTTATATATTTCTACTTCTACTTCCGGGCCAGTATATATATTCAAAAGCCTAGAAATTCAATTGGGCATTTGTCAATTGCCGAAGTCGGCCTGTGAGATTTTTTCCTCTCCATTCACATCATATGGGAGTTCACTAGATGTGGGCTGCGGGAAAAAACGGAACTACTGATTCCTTCAATTTGTTTTATGTTAATTGGAAATTGAAAGGTCTTGCGGCTCTATTCGGACACACACGCAGCTTCACCGCCGCTTGCATGGGCAGTAAACTCGCATTTTCCGGTTTTCCTCCACTATGAGAGGAGGAAAACAGGAAATTGCAGCTTTACCGCCGCTCTCGTCGGCGGTAAACTGGACCTTCCAGTTTTCCTCCCCTCTGAGAGGAGGAAAACTGGCAAATGCAGCTTTACCGCCGCTCCCATCGGCGGTAAAGTCTGTTTTCCAGTTTTCCTCCGCTCTGAGAGGAGGGAAACTGGAAATTGCACATACGCTGCGGGTACATGTGTCGGAAATCTTTCAATCCGATTTTTTAATCCTCTTTTCCCTTCTTTTGCTTGTTGTTGGGCGATGGGCCGGGGCGTAGTTCCACAAAATGAAGGATGGACATGTGTGAATAACAATTGGGTGAAATAATTTCAAATCACAACAAAACCACAATAAATCGAATGTCTCTCGTAATTGCCCTTCACTTTACTTAACAAGCGAAGTAAGCTAACCAGAACCGTTACCTTAAAAAACCAGAGATCCCGGTATCTACGATTGAGAATACAAGTGAGACCAGCAAAATCTTCATTTCAACATGACAACCAGAAAGAAAACATCCTATACTCGCAAGCATTCCCTAGTAGTCGATACATCGCTGCTTTTCTGTGCATGTGGACAACTATGGGGTGTTCTGCTGCGGTCCAAAGCTGTTATCGAGCTTGGCTTGACCAGTTCCATCAGTCCTAGGGCCTGTTGTTCAGGTCCTGAGAATTTCCAAATCTAAGCTTGTAAAAAAAAAAAAAAAAAATAGGGTTTAGATGTTGATTGCAAGATTACAAAATCAATTGTGTCATTGCCTGAGAGTAGAAATGTGATAACGCTGAATGCTTTTAAAATTTCTCCCATGCGAGTGTTCTCTTGCGTGGCCCCTGAGTTTGCATGGAATGGAATTTTTAAGAACCTATTATCAACTGAATCACACCGATGATCGTTAAAGAGTACGAGTGATGCAAGATTTAAGGATGGAGCTGTAGACAGGGGCAAATCGCTTTAATAGAGTGATATCTCGGATTTTATTGTTTCATTATGGGGATGTTATTTGATGACCATTTATATCTTTCTACTTCTATTTCCGGGCCAGTATATATATTCAAAAGCCTAGAAATTCAATTGGGCATTTGTCAATTGCCGAAGTCGGCCTGTGAGATTTTTTCCTCTCCATTCACATCATATGGGAGTTCACTAGATGTGGGCTGCGGGAAAAAACGGAACTACTCATTCGTTCAATTTGTTTTATGTTAATTGGAAATTGAAAGGTCTTGCGGCTCTATTCGGACACACACGCAGCTTTACCGCCGCTTGCACCGGCGGTAAACTGGCATTTTCCGGTTTTCCTCCACTCTGAGAGGAGGAAATCTGGAAATTGCAGCTTTACCGCCGCTCTCGTCGGCGGTAAAGTGGACCTTTCAGTTTTCCTCCGCTCTGAGAGGAGGAAAACTGGCAATTGCAGCTTTACCGCCGCTCCCAACGGCGGTAAAGTCGGTTTTCCAGTTTTCCTTCGCTCTGGGAGGAGGAAAACTGGAAATTGCACTTACGCTGCGGGTACATGTGTCGGAAATCTTTCAATCCGATTTTTTAATCCTCTTTTCCCTTCTTCTGCTTGTTGTTGGGCCATGGGCCGGGGCGTAGTTCCACAAAATGAAGGATGGACATGTGTGAATAACAATTGGGTGAAATAATTTCAAATCACAACAAAACCTCAATAAATCGAATGTCTCTCGTAATTGCCCTTCACTTTACTTAACAAGCGAAGTAAGCTAACCAGAACCGTTACCTTAAAAAACCAGAGATCCCGGTATCTACGATTGAGAATACAAGTGAGACCAGCAAAATCTTCATTTCAACATGACAACCAGAAAGAAAACATCCTATACTCGCAAGCATTCCCTAGTAGTCGATACATCGCTGCTTTTCTGTGCATGTGGACAACTATGGGGTGTTCTGCTGCGGTCCAAAGCTGTTATCGAGCTTGGCTTGACCAGTTCCATCAGTCCTAGGGCCTGTTGTTCAGGTCCTGAGAATTTCCAAATCTAAGCTTGTAAAAAAAAAAAAAAAAAATAGGGTTTAGATGTTGATTGCAAGATTACAAAATCAATTGTGTCATTGCCTGAGAGTAGAAATGTGATAACGCTGAATGCTTTTAAAATTTCTCCCATGCGAGTGTTCTCTTGCGTGGCCCCTGAGTTTGCATGGAATGGAATTTTTAAGAACCTATTATCAACTGAATCACACCGATGATCGTTAAAGAGTACGAGTGATGCAAGATTTAAGGATGGAGCTGTAGACAGGGGCAAATCGCTTTAATAGAGTGATATCTCGGATTTTATTGTTTCATTATGGGGATGTTATTTGATGACCATTTATATCTTTCTACTTCTATTTCCGGGCCAGTATATATATTCAAAAGCCTAGAAATTCAATTGGGCATTTGTCAATTGCCGAAGTCGGCCTGTGAGATTTTTTCCTCTCCATTCACATCATATGGGAGTTCACTAGATGTGGGCTGCGGGAAAAAACGGAACTACTCATTCTTTCAATTTGTTTTATGTTAATTGGAAATTGAAAGGTCTTGCGGCTCTATTCGGACACACACGCAGCTTTACCGCCGCTTGCATCGGCGGTAAACTGGCATTTTCCGGTTTTCCTCCACTCTGAGAGGAGGAAAGCTGGAAATTGAAGCTTTACCGCCGCTCTAGTCGGCGGTAAAGTGGACCTTCCAGTTTTCCTCCGCTCTGAGAGGAGGAAAACTGGCAATTGCAGCTTTACCGCCGCTCCCAACGGCGGTAAAGTCGGTTTTCCAGTTTTCCTCCGCTCTGAGAGGAGGAAAACTGGAAATTGCACTTACGCTGTGGGTACATGTCTCGGAAATCTTTCAATCCGATTTTTTAATCCTCTTTTCCCTTCTTCTGCTTGTTGTTGGGCCACGGGCCGGGGCGTAGTTCCACAAAATGAAGGATGGACATGTGTGAATAACAATTGGGTGAAATAATTTCAAATCACAACAAAACCTCAATAAATCGAATGTCTCTCGTAATTGCCCTTCACTTTACTTAACAAGCGAAGTAAGCTAACCAGAACCGTTACCTTAAAAAACCAGAGATCCCGGTATCTACGATTGAGAATACAAGTGAGACCAGCTAAATCTTCATTTCAACATGACAACCAGAAAGAAAACATCCTATACTCGCAAGCATTCCCTAGTAGTCGATACATCGCTGCTTTTCTGTGCATGTGGACAACTATGGGGTGTTCTGTTGCGGTCCAAAGCTGTTATCGAGCTTGGCTTGACCAGTTCCATCAGTCCTAGGACCTGTTGTTCAGGTCCTGAGAATTTCCAAATCTAAGCTTGTAAAAAAAAAAAAAAAAATAGGGTTTAGAGGTTGATTGCAAGATTACAAAATCAATTGTGTCATTGCCTCAGAGTAGAAATGTGATAACGCTCAATGCTTTTAAAATTTCTCCCATACGAGTGTTCTCTTGCGTGGCCCCTCAGTTTGCATGGAATGGAATTTTTAAGAACCTATTATCAACTGAATCACACCGATGATCGTTAAAGAGTACGAGTGATGCAAGATTTAAGGATGGAGCCGTAGACAGGGGCAAATCGTTTTAATAGAGTGATATCTCGGATTTTATTGTTTCATTATGGGGATGTTATTTGATGACCATTTATATCTTTCTACTTCTATTTCCGGGCCAGTATATATATTCAAAAGCCTAGAAATTCAATTGGGCATTTGTCAATTGCCGAAGTCGGCCTGTGAGATTTTTTCCTCTCCATTCACATCATATGGGAGTTCACTAGATGTGGGCTGCGGGAAAAAACGGAACTACTCATTCTTTCAATTTGTTTTATGTCAATTGGAAATTGAAAGGTCTTGCGGCTCTATTCGGACACACACGCAGCTTTACCGCCGCTTGCATCGGCGGTAAACTGGCATTTTCCGGTTTTCCTCCACTCTGAGAGGAGGAAAGCTGGAAATTGAAGCTTTACCGCCGCTCTCGTCGGCGGTAAAGTGGACCTTCCAGCTTTCCTCCGCTCTGAGAGGAGGAAAACTGGCAATTGCAGCTTTACCGCCGCTCCCAACGGCGGTAAAGTCGGTTTTCCAGTTTTCCTCCGCTCTGAGAGGAGGAAAACAGGAAATTGCACTTACGCTGCGGGTACATGTGTCGGAAATGTTTCAATCCGATTTTTTAATCCTCTTTTCCCTTCTTTTGCTTGTTGTTGGGCCATGGGCCGGAGCGTAGTTCTACAAAATGAAGGATGGACATGTGTGAATAACAATTGGGTGAAATAATTTCAAATCACAACAAAACCACAATAAATCGAATGTCTCTCGTAATTGCCCTTCACTTTACTTAACAAGCGAAGTAAGCTAACCAGAACCGTTACCTTAAAAAACCAGAGATCCCGGTATCTACGATTGAGAATACAAGTGAGACCAGCAAAATCTTCATTTCAACATGACAACCAGAAAGAAAACATCCTATACTCGCAAGCATTCCCTAGTAGTCGATACATCGCTGCTTTTCTGTGCATGTGGACAACTATGGGGTGTTCTGCTGCGGTCCAAAGCTGTTATCGAGCTTGGCTTGACCAGTTCCATCAGTCCTAGGGCCTGTTGTTCAGGTCCTGAGAATTTCCAAATCTAAGCTTGTAAAAAAAAAAAAAAAAAATAGGGTTTAGATGTTGATTGCAAGATTACAAAATCAATTGTGTCATTGCCTCAGAGTAGAAATGTGATAACGCTCAATGCTTTTAAAATTTCTCCCATACGAGTGTTCTCTTGCGTGGCCCCTGAGTTTGCATGGAATGGAATTTTTAAGAACCTATTATCAACTGAATCACACCGATGATCATTAAAGAGTACGAGTGATGCAAGATTTAAGGATGGAGCTGTAGACAGGGGCAAATCGCTTTAATAGAGTGATATCTCGGATTTTATTGTTTCATTATGGGGATGTTATTTGATGACCATTTATATATTTCTACTTCTATTTCCGGGCCAGTATAAATATTCAAAAGCCTAGAAATTCAATTGGGCATTTGTCAATTGCCGAAGTCGGCCTGTGAGATTTTTTCCTCTCCATTCACATCATATGGGAGTTCACTAGATGTAGGCTGCGGGAAAAAACGGAACTACTCATTCTTTCAATTTGTTTTATGTTAATTGGAAATTGAAAGGTCTTGCGGCTCTATTCGGACACACACGCAGCTTTACCGCCGCTTGCATCGGCGGTAAACTGGCATTTTCCGGTTTTCCTCCACTCTGAGAGGAGGAAAGCTGGAAATTGAAGCTTTACCGCCGCTCTCGTCGGCGGTAAAGTGGACCTTCCAGTTTTCCTCCGCTCTGAGAGGAGGAAAACTGGCAATTGCAGCTTTACCGCCGCTCCCAACGGCGGTAAAGTCGGTTTTCCAGTTTTCCTCCGCTCTGAGAGGAGGAAAACTGGAAATTGCACTTACGCTGCGGGTACATGTGTCGGAAATCATTCAATCCGATTTTTTAATCCTCTTTTCCCTTTTTCTGCTTCTTGTTGGGCCATGGGCCGGGGCGTAGTTCCACAAAATGAAGGATGGACATGTGTGAATAACAATTGGGTGAAATAATTTCAAATCACAACAAAACCTCAATAAATCGAATGTCTCTCGTAATTGCCCTTCACTTTACTTAACAAGCGAAGTAAGCTAACCAGAACCGTTACCTTAAAAAACCAGAGATCCCGGTATCTACGATTGAGAATACAAGTGAGACCAGCAAAATCTTCATTTCAACATGACAACCAGAAAGAAAACATCCTATACTCGCAAGCATTCCCTAGTAGTCGATACATCGCTGCTTTTCTGTGCATGTGGACAACTATGGGGTGTTCTGCTGCGGTCCAAAGCTGTTATCGAGCTTGGCTTGACCAGTTCCATCAGTCCTAGGGCCTGTTGTTCAGGTCCTGAGAATTTCCAAATCTAAGCTTGTAAAAAAAAAAAAAAAAAATAGGGTTTAGATGTTGATTGCAAGATTACAAAATCAATTGTGTCATTGCCTGAGAGTAGAAATGTGATAACGCTCAATGCTTTTAAAATTTCTCCCATACGAGTGTTCTCTTGCGTGGCCCCTGAGTTTGCATGGAATGGAATTTTTAAGAACCTATTATCAACTGAATCACACCGATGATCGTTAAAGAGTACGAGTGATGCAAGATTTAAGGATGGAGCTGTAGACAGGGGCAAATCGCTTTAATAGAGTGATATCTCGGATTTTATTGTTTCATTATGGGGATGTTATTTGATGACCATTTATTTATTTCTACTTCTATTTCCGGGCCAGTATATATATTCAAAAGCCTAGAAATTCAATTGGGCATTTGTCAATTGCCGAAGTCGGCCTGTGAGATTTTTTCCTCTCCATTCACATCATATGGGAGTTCACTAGATGTGGGCTGCGGGAAAAAACGGAACTACTCATTCTTTCAATTTGTTTTATGTTAATTGGAAATTGAAAGGTCTTGCGGCTCTATTCGGACACACACGCAGCTTTACCGCCGCTTGCATCGGCGGTAAACTGGCATTTTCCGGTTTTCCTCCACTCTGAGAGGAGGAAAGCTGGAAATTGAAGCTTTACCGCCGCTCTCGTCGGCGGTAAAGTGGACCTTCCAGTTTTCCTCCGCTCTGAGAGGAGGAAAACTGGCAATTGCAGCTTTACCGCCGCTCCCAACGGCGGTAAAGTCGGTTTTCCAGTTTTCCTCCGCTCTGAGAGGAGGAAAACTGGAAATTGCACTTACGCTGCGGGTACATGTGTCGGAAATGTTTCAATCCGATTTTTTAATCCTCTTTTCCCTTCTTTTGCTTGTTGTTGGGCCATGGGCCGGAGCGTAGTTCTACAAAATGAAGGATGGACATGTGTGAATAACAATTGGGTGAAATAATTTCAAATCACAACAAAACCACAATAAATCTAATGTCTCTCGTAATTGCCCTTCACTTTACTTAACAAGCGAAGTAAGCTAACCAGAACCGTTACCTTAAAAAACCAGAGATCCCGGTATCTACGATTGAGAATACAAGTGAGACCAGCAAAATCTTCATTTCAACATGACAACCAGAAAGAAAACATCCTATACTCGCAAGCATTCCCTAGTAGTCGATACATCGCTGCTTTTCTGTGCATGTGGACAACTATGGGGTGTTCTGCTGCGGTCCAAAGCTGTTATCGAGCTTGGCTTGACCAGTTCCATCAGTCCTAGGGCCTGTTGTTCAGGTCCTGAGAATTTCCAAATCTAAGCTTGTAAAAAAAAAAAAAAAAAATAGGGTTTAGATGTTGATTGCAAGATTACAAAATCAATTGTGTCATTGCCTGAGAGTAGAAATGTGATAACGCTCAATGCTTTTAAAATTTCTCCCATACGAGTGTTCTCTTGCGTGGCCCCTGAGTTTGCATGGAATGGAATTTTTAAGAACCTATTATCAACTGAATCACACCGATGATCGTTAAAGTGTACGAGTGATGCAAGATTTAAGGATGGAGCTGTAGACAGGGGCAAATCGCTTTAATAGAGTGATATCTCGGATTTTATTGTTTTATTATGGGGATGTTATTTGATGACCATTTATATATTTCTACTTCTATTTCCGGGCCAGTATATATATTCAAAAGCCTAGAAATTCAATTGGGCATTTGTCAATTGCCGAAGTCGGCCTGTGAGATTTTTTCCTCTCCATTCACATCATATGGGAGTTCACTAGATGTGGGCTGCGGGAAAAAACGGAACTACTCATTCTTTCAATTTGTTTTATGTTAATTGGAAATTGAAAGGTCTTGCGGCTCTATTCGGACACACACGCAGCTTTACCGCCGCTTGCATCGGCGGTAAATTGGCATTTTCCGGTTTTCCTCCACTCTGAGAGGAGGAAAGCTGGAAATTGAAGCTTTACCGCCGCTCTCGTCGGCGGTAAAGTGGACCTTCCAGTTTTCCTCCGCTCTGAGAGGAGGAAAACTGGCAATTGCAGCTTTACCGCCGCTCCAAACGGCGGTAAAGTCGGTTTTCCAGTTTTCCTCCGCTCTGAGAGGAGGAAAACTGGAAATTGCACTTACGCTGTGGGTACATGTCTCGGAAATCTTTCAATCCGATTTTTTAATCCTCTTTTCCCTTCTTCTGCTTGTTGTTGGGCCATGGGCCGGGGCGTAGTTCCACAAAATGAAGGTTGGACATGTGTGAATAACAATTGGGTGAAATAATTTCAAATCACAACAAAACCTCAATAAATCGAATGTCTCTCGTAATTGCCCTTCACTTTACTTAACAAGCGAAGTAAGCTAACCAGAACCGTTACCTTAAAAAACCAGAGATCCCGGTATCTACGATTGAGAATACAAGTGAGACCAGCAAAATCTTCATTTCAACATGACAACCAGAAAGAAAACATCCTATACTCGCAAGCATTCCCTAGTAGTCGATACATCGCTGCTTTTCTGTGCATGTGGACAACTATTGGGTGTTCTGCTGCGGTCCAAAGCTGTTATCGAGCTTGGCTTGACCAGTTCCATCAGTCCTAGGGCCTGTTGTTCAGGTCCTGAGAATTTCCAAATCTAAGCTTGTAAAAAAAAAAAAAAAAAATAGGGTTTAGAGGTTGATTGCAAGATTACAAAATCAATTGTGTCATTGCCTCAGAGTAGAAATGTGATAACGCTCAATGCTTTTAAAATTTCTCCCATACGAGTGTTCTCTTGCGTGGCCCCTCAGTTTGCATGGAATGGAATTTTTAAGAACCTATTATCAACTGAATCACACCGATGATCGTTAAAGAGTACGAGTGATGCAAGATTTAAGGATGGAGCTGTAGACAGGGGCAAATCGTTTTAATAGAGTGATATCTCGGATTTTATTGTTTCATTATGGGGATGTTATTTGATGACCATATATATCTTTCTACTTCTATTTCCGGGCCAGTATATATATTCAAAAGCCTAGAAATTCAATTGGGCATTTGTCAATTGCCGAAGTCGGCCTGTGAGATTTTTTCCTCTCCATTCACATCATATGGGAGTTCACTAGATGTGGGCTGCGGGAAAAAACGGAACTACTCATTCTTTCAATTTGTTTTATGTTAATTGGAAATTGAAAGGTCTTGCGGGTCTATTCGGACACACACGCAGCTTTACCGCCGCTTGCATCGGCGGTAAACTGGCATTTTCCGGTTTTCCTCCACTCTGAGAGGAGGAAAGCTGGAAATTGAAGCTTTACCGCCGCTCTCGTCGGCGGTAAAGTGGACCTTCCAGTTTTCCTCCGCTCTGAGAGGAGGAAAACTGGCAATTGCAGCTTTACCGTCGCTCCCAACGGCGGTAAAGTCGGTTTTCCAGTTTTCCTCCGCTCTGAGAAGAGGAAAACTGGAAATTGCACTTACGCTGCGGGTACATGTGTCGGAAATGTTTCAATCCGATTTTTTAATCCTCTTTTCCCTTCTTTTGCTTGTTGTTGGGCCATGGGCCGGAGCGTAGTTCTACAAAATGAAGGATGGACATGTGTGAATAACAATTGGGTGAAATAATTTCAAATCACAACAAAACCACAATAAATCGAATGTCTCTCGTAATTGCCCTTCACTTTACTTAACAAGCGAAGTAAGCTAACCAGAACCGTTACCTTAAAAAACCAGAGATCCCGGTATCTACGATTGAGAATACAAGTGAGACCAGCAAAATCTTCATTTCAACATGACAACCAGAAAGAAAACATCCTATACTCGCAAGCATTCCCTAGTAGTCGATACATCGCTGCTTTTCTGTGCATGTGGACAACTATGGGGTGTTCTGCTGCGGTCCAAAGCTGTTATCGAGCTTGGCTTGACCAGTTCCATCAGTCCTAGGGCCTGTTGTTCAGGTCCTGAGAATTTCCAAATCTAAGCTTGTAAAAAAAAAAAAAAAAAATAGGGTTTAGATGTTGATTGCAAGATTACAAAATCAATTGTGTCATTGCCTGAGAGTAGAAATGTGATAACGCTCAATGCTTTTAAAATTTCTCCCATACGAGTGTTCTCTTGCGTGGCCCCTGAGTTTGCATGGAATGGAATTTTTAAGAACCTATTATCAACTGAATCACACCGATGATCGTTAAAGAGTACGAGTGATGCAAGATTTAAGGATGGAGCTGTAGACAGGGGCAAATCGCTTTAATAGAGTGATATCTCGGATTTTGTTGTTTCATTATGGGGATGTTATTTGATGACCATTTATATATTTCTACTTCTATTTCCGGGCCAGTATATATATTCAAAAGCCTAGAAATTCAATTGGGCATTTGTCAATTGCCGAAGTCGGCCTGTGAGATTTTTTCCTCTCCATTCACATCATATGGGAGTTCACTAGATGTGGGCTGCGGGAAAAAACGGAACTACTCATTCTTTCAATTTGTTTTATGTTAATTGGAAATTGAAAGGTCTTGCGGCTCTATTCGGACACACACGCAGCTTTACCGCCGCTTGCATCGGCGGTAAACTGGCATTTTCCGGTTTTCCTCCACTCTGAGAGGAGGAAATCTTGAAATTGCAGCTTTACCGCCGCTTTCGTCGGCGGTAAAGTGGACCTTTCAGTTTTCCTCCGCTCTGAGAGGAGGAAAACTGGCAATTGCAGCTTTACCGCCGCTCCCAACGGCGGTAAAGTCGGTTTTCCAGTTTTCCTCCGCTCTGAGAAGAGGAAAACTGGAAATTGCACTTACGCTGTGGGTACATGTGTCGGAAATCTTTTAATCCGATTTTTTAATCCTCTTTTCCCTTCTTCTGCTTGTTGTTGGGCCATGGGCCGGGGCGTTGTTCCACAAAATGAAGGATGGACATGTGTGAATAACAATTGGTTGAAATAATTTCAAATCACAACAAAACCTCAATAAATCGAATGTCTCTCGTAATTGCCCTTCACTTTACTTAACAAGCGAAGTAAGCTAACCAGAACCGTTACCTTAAAAAACCAGAGATCCCGGTATCTACGATTGAGAATACAAGTGAGACCAGCAAAATCTTCATTTCAACATGACAACCAGAAAGAAAACATCCTATACTCGCAAGCATTCCCTAGTAGTCGATACATCGCTGCTTTTCTGTGCATGTGGACAACTATGGGGTGTTCTGCTGCGGTCCAAAGCTGTTATCGAGCTTGGCTTGACCAGTTCCATCAGTCCTAGGGCCTGTTGTTCAGGTCCTGAGAATTTCCAAATCTAAGCTTGTAAAAAAAAAAAAAAAAAATAGGGTTTAGATGTTGATTGCAAGATTACAAAATCAATTGTGTCATTGCCTGAGAGTAGAAATGTGATAACGCTGAATGCTTTTAAAATTTCTCCCATGCGAGTGTTCTCTTGCGTGGCCCCTGAGTTTGCATGGAATGGAATTTTTAAGAACCTATTATCAACTGAATCACACCGATGATCGTTAAAGAGTACGAGTGATGCAAGATTTAAGGATGGAGCTGTAGACAGGGGCAAATCGCTTTAATAGAGTGATATCTCGGATTTTATTGTTTCATTATGGGGATGTTATTTGATGACCATTTATATATTTCTACTTCTATTTCCGGGCCAGTATATATATTCAAAAGCCTAGAAATTCAATTGGGCATTTGTCAATTGCCGAAGTCGGCCTGTGAGATTTTTTCCTCTCCATTCACATCATATGGGAGTTCACTAGATGTGGGCTGCGGGAAAAAACGGAACTACTCATTCTTTCAATTTGTTTTATGTTAATTGGAAATTGAAAGGTCTTGCGGCTCTATTCGGACACACACGCAGCTTTACCGCCGCTTGCATCGGCGGTAAACTGGCATTTTCCGGTTTTCCTCCACTCTGAGAGGAGGAAAGCTGGAAATTGAAGCTTTACCGCCGCTCTCGTCGGCGGTAAAGTGGACCTTCCAGTTTTCCTCCGCTCTGAGAGGAGGAAAACTGGCAATTGCAGCTTTACCGCCGCTCCCAACGGCGGTAAAGTCGGTTTTCCAGTTTTCCTCCGCTCTGAGAGGAGGAAAACTGGAAATTGCACTTACGCTGCGGGTACATGTGTCGGAAATGTTTCAATCCGATTTTTTAATCCTCTTTTCCCTTCTTTTGCTTGTTGTTGGGCCATGGGCCGGAGCGTAGTTCTACAAAATGAAGGATGGACATGTGTGAATAACAATTGGGTGAAATAATTTCAAATCACAACAAAACCACAATAAATCGAATGTCTCTCGTAATTGCCCTTCACTTTACTTAACAAGCGAAGTAAGCTAACCAGAACCGTTACCTTAAAAAACCAGAGATCCCGGTATCTACGATTGAGAATACAAGTGAGACCAGCAAAATCTTCATTTCAACATGACAACCAGAAAGAAAACATCCTATACTCGCAAGCATTCCCTAGTAGTCGATACATCGCTGCTTTTCTGTGCATGTGGACAACTATGGGGTGTTCTGCTGCGGTCCAAAGCTGTTATCGAGCTTGGCTTGACCAGTTCCATCAGTCCTAGGGCCTGTTGTTCAGGTCCTGAGAATTTCCAAATCTAAGCTTGTAAAAAAAAAATAGGGTTTAGATGTTGATTGCAAGATTACAAAATCAATTGTGTCATTGCCTGAGAGTAGAAATGTGATAACGCTCAATGCTTTTAAAATTTCTCCCATACGAGTGTTCTCTTGCGTGGCCCCTGAGTTTGCATGGAATGGAATTTTTAAGAACCTATTATCAACTGAATCACACCGATGATCGTTAAAGAGTACGAGTGATGCAAGATTTAAGGATGGAGCTGTAGACAGGGGCAAATCGCTTTAATAGAGTGATATCTCGGATTTTATTGTTTCATTATGGGGATGTTATTTGATGACCATTTATATATTTCTACTTCTATTTCCGGGCCAGTATATATATTCAAAAGCCTAGAAACTCAATTGGGCATTTGTCAATTGCCGAAGTCGGCCTGTGAGATTTTTTCCTCTCCATTCACATCATATGGGAGTTCACTAGATGTGGGCTGCGGGAAAAAACGGAACTACTCATTCTTTCAATTTGTTTTATGTTAATTGGAAATTGAAAGGTCTTGCGGGTCTATTCGGACACACACGCATTTTTACCGCCGCTTGCATCGGCGGTAAACTGGCATTTTCCGGTTTTCCTCCACTCTGAGAGGAGGAAAGCTGGAAATTGAAGCTTTACCGCCGCTCTCGTCGGCGGTAAAGTGGACCTTCCAGTTTTCCTCCGCTCTGAGAGGAGGAAAACTGGCAATTGCAGCTTTACCGCCGCTCCCAACGGCGGTAAAGTCGGTTTTCCAGTTTTCCTCCGCTCTGAGAGGAGGAAAACTGGAAATTGCACTTACGCTGCGGGTACATGTGTCGGAAATCATTCAATCCGATTTTTTAATCCTCTTTTCCCTTTTTCTGCTTCTTGTTGGGCCATGGGCCGGGGCGTAGTTCCACAAAATGAAAGATGGACATGTGTGAATAACAATTGGGTGAAATAATTTCAAATCACAACAAAACCTCAATAAATCGAATGTCTCTCGTAATTGCCCTTCACTTTACTTAACAAGCGAAGTAAGCTAACCAGAACCGTTACCTTAAAAAACCAGAGATCCCGGTATCTACGATTGAGAATACAAGTGAGACCAGCAAAATCTTCATTTCAACATGACAACCAGAAAGAAAACATCCTATACTCGCAAGCATTCCCTAGTAGTCGATACATCGCTGCTTTTCTGTGCATGTGGACAACTATGGGGTGTTCTGCTGCGGTCCAAAGCTGTTATCGAGCTTGGCTTGACCAGTTCCATCAGTCCTAGGGCCTGTTGTTCAGGTCCTGAGAATTTCCAAATCTAAGCTTGTAAAAAAAAAAAAAAAAAATAGGGTTTAGATGTTGATTGCAAGATTACAAAATCAATTGTGTCATTGCCTGAGAGTAGAAATGTGATAACGCTCAATGCTTTTAAAATTTCTCCCATACGAGTGTTCTCTTGCGTGGCCCCTGAGTTTGCATGGAATGGAATTTTTAAGAACCTATTATCAACTGAATCACACCGATGATCGTTAAAGAGTACGAGTGATGCAAGATTTAAGGATGGAGCTGTAGACAGGGGCAAATCGCTTTAATAGAGTGATATCTCGGATTTTATTGTTTCATTATGGGGATGTTATTTGATGACCATTTATATATTTCTACTTCTATTTCCGGGCCAGTATATATATTCAAAAGCCTAGAAATTCAATTGGGCATTTGTCAATTGCCGAAGTCGGCCTGTGAGATTTTTTCCTCTCCATTCACATCATATGGGAGTTCACTAGATGTGGGCTGCGGGAAAAAACGGAACTACTCATTCTTTCAATTTGTTTTATGTTAATTGGAAATTGAAAGGTCTTGCGGCTCTATTCGGACACACACGCAGCTTTACCGCCGCTTGCATCGGCGGTAAACTGGCATTTTCCGGTTTTCCTCCACTCTGAGAGGAGGAAAGCTGGAAATTGAAGCTTTACCGCCGCTCTCGTCGGCGGTAAAGTGGACCTTCCAGTTTTCCTCCGCTCTGAGAGGAGGAAAACTGGCAATTGCAGCTTTACCGCCGCTCCCAACGGCGGTAAAGTCGGTTTTCCAGTTTTCCTCCGCTCTGAGAGGAGGAAAACTGGAAATTGCACTTACGCTGCGGGTACATGTGTCGGAAATGTTTCAATCCGATTTTTTAATCCTCTTTTCCCTTCTTTTGCTTGTTGTTGGGCCATGGGCCGGAGCGTAGTTCTACAAAATGAAGGATGGACATGTGTGAATAACAATTGGGTGAAATAATTTCAAATCACAACAAAACCACAATAAATCTAATGTCTCTCGTAATTGCCCTTCACTTTACTTAACAAGCGAAGTAAGCTAACCAGAACCGTTACCTTAAAAAACCAGAGATCCCGGTATCTACGATTGAGAATACAAGTGAGACCAGCAAAATCTTCATTTCAACATGACAACCAGAAAGAAAACATCCTATACTCGCAAGCATTCCCTAGTAGTCGATACATCGCTGCTTTTCTGTGCATGTGGACAACTATGGGGTGTTCTGCTGCGGTCCAAAGCTGTTATCGAGCTTGGCTTGACCAGTTCCATCAGTCCTAGGGCCTGTTGTTCAGGTCCTGAGAATTTCCAAATCTAAGCTTGTAAAAAAAAAAAAAAAAAATAGGGTTTAGATGTTGATTGCAAGATTACAAAATCAATTGTGTCATTGCCTGAGAGTAGAAATGTGATAACGCTCAATGCTTTTAAAATTTCTCCCATACGAGTGTTCTCTTGCGTGGCCCCTGAGTTTGCATGGAATGGAATTTTTAAGAACCTATTATCAACTGAATCACACCGATGATCGTTAAAGAGTACGAGTGATGCAAGATTTAAGGATGGAGCTGTAGACAGGGGCAAATCGCTTTAATAGAGTGATATCTCGGATTTTATTGTTTCATTATGGGGATGTTATTTGATGACCATTTATATATTTCTACTTCTATTTCCGGGCCAGTATATATATTCAAAAGCCTAGAAATTCAATTGGGCATTTGTCAATTGCCGAAGTCGGCCTGTGAGATTTTTTCCTCTCCATTCACATCATATGGGAGTTCACTAGATGTGGGCTGCGGGAAAAAACGGAACTACTCATTCTTTCAATTTGTTTTATGTTAATTGGAAATTGAAAGGTCTTGCGGGTCTATTCGGACACACACGCAGCTTTACCGCCGCTTGCATCGGCGGTAAACTGGCATTTTCCGGTTTTCCTCCACTCTGAGAGGAGGAAAGCTGGAAATTGAAGCTTTACCGCCGCTCTCGTCGGCGGTAACGTGGACCTTCCAGTTTTCCTCCGCTCTGAGAGGAGGAAAACTGGCAACTGCAGCTTTACCGCCGCTCCCAACGGCGGTAAAGTCGGTTTTCCAGTTTTCCTCCGCTCTGAGAGGAGGAAAACTGGAAATTGCACTTACGCTGCGGGTACATGTGTCGGAAATCTTTCAATCCGATTTTTTAATCCTCTTTTCCCTTCTTCTGCTTGTTGTTGGGCCATGGGCCGGGGCGTAGTTCCACAAAATGAAGGATGGACATGTGTGAATAACAATTGGGTGAAATAATTTCAAATCACAACAAAACCTCAATAAATCGAATGTCTCTCGTAATTGCCCTTCACTTTACTTAACAAGCGAAGTAAGCTAACCAGAACCGTTACCTTAAAAAACCAGAGATCCCGGTATCTACGATTGAGAATACAAGTGAGACCAGCAAAATCTTCATTTCAACATGACAACCAGAAAGAAAACATCCTATACTCGCAAGCATTCCCTAGTAGTCGATACATCGCTGCTTTTCTGTGCATGTGGACAACTATGGGGTGTTCTGCTGCGGTCCAAAGCTGTTATCGAGCTTGGCTTGACCAGTTCCATCAGTCCTAGGGCCTGTTGTTCAGGTCCTGAGAATTTCCAAATCTAAGCTTGTAAAAAAAAAAAAAAAAAATAGGGTTTAGAGGTTGATTGCAAGATTACAAAATCAATTGTGTCATTGCCTCAGAGTAGAAATGTGATAACGCTCAATGCTTTTAAAATTTCTCCCATACGAGTGTTCTCTTGCGTGGCCCCTCAGTTTGCATGGAATGGAATTTTTAAGAACCTATTATCAACTGAATCACACCGATGATCGTTAAAGAGTACGAGTGATGCAAGATTTAAGGATGGAGCTGTAGACAGGGGCAAATCGTTTTAATAGAGTGATATCTCGGATTTTATTGTTTCATTATGGGGATGTTATTTGATGACCATATATATCTTTCTACTTCTATTTCCGGGCCAGTATATATATTCAAAAGCCTAGAAATTCAATTGGGCATTTGTCAATTGCCGAAGTCGGCCTGTGAGATTTTTTCCTCTCCATTCACATCATATGGGAGTTCACTAGATGTGGGCTGCGGGAAAAAACGGAACTACTCATTCTTTCAATTTGTTTTATGTTAATTGGAAATTGAAAGGTCTTGCGGGTCTATTCGGACACACACGCAGCTTTACCGCCGCTTGCATCGGCGGTAAACTGGCATTTTCCGGTTTTCCTCCACTCTGAGAGGAGGAAAGCTGGAAATTGAAGCTTTACCGCCGCTCTCGTCGGCGGTAAAGTGGACCTTCCAGTTTTCCTCCGCTCTGAGAGGAGGAAAACTGGCAATTGCAGCTTTACCGCCGCTCCCAACGGCGGTAAAGTCGGTTTTCCAGTTTTCCTCCGCTCTGAGAGGAGGAAAACTGGAAATTGCACTTACGCTGCGGGTACATGTGTCGGAAATGTTTCAATCCGATTTTTTAATCCTCTTTTCCCTTCTTTTGCTTGTTGTTGGGCCATGGGCCGGAGCGTAGTTCTACAAAATGAAGGATGGACATGTGTGAATAACAATTGGGTGAAATAATTTCAAATCACAACAAAACCACAATAAATCGAATGTCTCTCGTAATTGCCCTTCACTTTACTTAACAAGCGAAGTAAGCTAACCAGAACCGTTACCTTAAAAAACCAGAGATCCCGGTATCTACGATTGAGAATACAAGTGAGACCAGCAAAATCTTCATTTCAACATGACAACCAGAAAGAAAACATCCTATACTCGCAAGCATTCCCTAGTAGTCGATACATCGCTGCTTTTCTGTGCATGTGGACAACTATGGGGTGTTCTGCTGCGGTCCAAAGCTGTTATCGAGCTTGGCTTGACCAGTTCCATCAGTCCTAGGGCCTGTTGTTCAGGTCCTGAGAATTTCCAAATCTAAGCTTGTAAAAAAAAAAAAAAAAAATAGGGTTTAGATGTTGATTGCAAGATTACAAAATCAATTGTGTCATTGCCTGAGAGTAGAAATGTGATAACGCTCAATGCTTTTAAAATTTCTCCCATACGAGTGTTCTCTTGCGTGGCCCCTGAGTTTGCATGGAATGGAATTTTTAAGAACCTATTATCAACTGAATCACACCGATGATCGTTAAAGAGTACGAGTGATGCAAGATTTAAGGATGGAGCTGTAGACAGGGGCAAATCGCTTTAATAGAGTGATATCTCGGATTTTATTGTTTCATTATGGGGATGTTATTTGATGACCATTTATATATTTCTACTTCTATTTCCGGGCCAGTATATATATTCAAAAGCCTAGAAATTCAATTGGGCATTTGTCAATTGCCGAAGTCGGCCTGTGAGATTTTTTCCTCTCCATTCACATCATATGGGAGTTCACTAGATGTGGGCTGCGGGAAAAAACGGAACTACTCATTCTTTCAATTTGTTTTATGTTAATTGGAAATTGAAAGGTCTTGCGGCTCTATTCGGACACACACGCAGCTTTACCGCCGCTTGCATCGGCGGTAAACTGGCATTTTCCGGTTTTCCTCCACTCTGAGAGGAGGAAATCTTGAAATTACAGCTTTACCGCCGCTTTCGTCGGCGGTAAAGTGGACCTTTCAGTTTTCCTCCGCTCTGAGAGGAGGAAAACTGGCAATTGCAGCTTTACCGCCGCTCCCATCGGCGGTAAAGTCGGTTTTCCAGTTTTCCTCCGCTCTGAGAAGAGGAAAACTGGAAATTGCACTTACGCTGTGGGTACATGTGTCGGAAATCTTTTAATCCGATTTTTTAATCCTCTTTTCCCTTCTTCTGCTTGTTGTTGGGCCATGGGCCGGGGCGTAGTTCCACAAAATGAAGGATGGACATGTGTGAATAACAATTGGTTGAAATAATTTCAAATCACAACAAAACCTCAATAAATCGAATGTCTCTCGTAATTGCCCTTCACTTTACTTAACAAGCGAAGTAAGCTAACCAGAACCGTTACCTTAAAAAACCAGAGATCCCGGTATCTACGATTGAGAATACAAGTGAGACCAGCAAAATCTTCATTTCAACATGACAACCAGAAAGAAAACATCCTATACTCGCAAGCATTCCCTAGTAGTCGATACATCGCTGCTTTTCTGTGCATGTGGACAACTATGGGGTGTTCTGCTGCGGTCCAAAGCTGTTATCGAGCTTGGCTTGACCAGTTCCATCAGTCCTAGGGCCTGTTGTTCAGGTCCTGAGAATTTCCAAATCTAAGCTTGTAAAAAAAAAAAAAAAAAACAGGGTTTAGATGTTGATTGCAAGATTACAAAATCAATTGTGTCATTGCCTGAGAGTAGAAATGTGATAACGCTGAATGCTTTTAAAATTTCTCCCATGCGAGTGTTCTCTTGCGTGGCCCCTGAGTTTGCATGGAATGGAATTTTTAAGAACCTATTATCAACTGAATCACACCGATGATCGTTAAAGAGTACGAGTGATGCAAGATTTAAGGATGGAGCTGTAGACAGGGGCAAATCGCTTTAATAGAGTGATATCTCGGATTTTATTGTTTCATTATGGGGATGTTATTTGATGACCATTTATATATTTCTACTTCTATTTCCGGGCCAGTATATATATTCAAAAGCCTAGAAATTCAATTGGGCATTTGTCAATTGCCGAAGTCGGCCTGTGAGATTTTTTCCTCTCCATTCACATCATATGGGAGTTCACTAGATGTGGGCTGCGGGAAAAAACGGAACTACTCATTCTTTCAATTTGTTTTATGTTAATTGGAAATTGAAAGGTCTTGCGGCTCTATTCGGACACACACGCAGCTTTACCGCCGCTTGCATCGGCGGTAAACTGGCATTTTCCGGTTTTCCTCCACTCTGAGAGGAGGAAAGCTGGAAATTGAAGCTTTACCGCCGCTCTCGTCGGCGGTAAAGTGGACCTTCCAGGTTTCCTCCGCTCTGAGAGGAGGAAAACTGGCAATTGCAACTTTACCGCCGCTCCCAACGGCGGTAAAGTCGGTTTTCCAGTTTTCCTCCGCTCTGAGAGGAGGAAAACTGGAAATTGCACTTACGCTGCGGGTACATGTGTCGGAAATCTTTCAATCCGATTTTTTAATCCTCTTTTCCCTTCTTTTGCTTGTTGTTGGGCGATAGGCCGGGGCGTAGTTCCACAAAATGAAGGATGGACATGTGTGAATAACAATTGGGTGAAATAATTTCAAATCACAACAAAACCACAATAAATCGAATGTCTCTCGTAATTGCCCTTCACTTTACTTAACAAGCGAAGTAAGCTAACCAGAACCGTTACCTTAAAAAACCAGAGATCCCGGTATCTACGATTGAGAATACAAGTGAGACCAGCAAAATCTTCATTTCAACATGACAACCAGAAAGAAAACATCCTATACTCGCAAGCATTCCCTAGTAGTCGATACATCGCTGCTTTTCTGTGCATGTGGACAACTATGGGGTGTTCTGCTGCGGTCCAAAGCTGTTATCGAGCTTGGCTTGACCAGTTCCATCAGTCCTAGGGCCTGTTGTTCAGGTCCTGAGAATTTCCAAATCTAAGCTTGTAAAAAAAAAAAAAAAAAATAGGGTTTAGATGTTGATTGCAAGATTACAAAATCAATTGTGTCATTGCCTCAGAGTAGAAATGTGATAACGCTCAATGCTTTTAAAATTTCTCCCATACAAGTGTTCTCTTGCGTGGCCCCTAAGTTTGCATGGAATGGAATTTTTAAGAACCTATTATCAACTGAATCACACCGATGATCGTTAAAGAGTACGAGTGATGCAAGATTTAAGGATGGAGCTGTAGACAGGGGCAAATCGCTTTAATAGAGTGATCTCTCGGATTTTACTGTTTCATTATGGGGATGTTATTTGATGACCATTTATATATTTCTACTTCTATTTCCGGGCCAGTATATATATTCAAAAGCCTAGAAATTCAATTGGGCATTTGTCAATTGCCGAAGTCGGCCTGTGAGATTTTTTCCTCTCCATTCACATCATATGGGAGTTCACTAGATGTGGGCTGCGGGAAACAACGGAACTACTCATTCTTTCAATTTGTTTTATGTTAATTGGAAATTGAAAGGTCTTGCGGCTCTATTCGGACACACACGCAGCTTTACCGCCGCTTGCATCGGCGGTAAACTGGCATTTTCCGGTTTTCCTCCACTCTGAGAGGAGGAAAGCTGGAAATTGAAGCTTTACCGCCGCTCTCGTCGGCGGTAAAGTGGACCTTCCAGTTTTCCTCCGCTCTGAGAGGAGGAAAACTGGCAATTGCAGCTTTACCACCGCTCCCAACGGCGGTAAAGTCGGTTTTCCAGTTTTCCTCCGCTCTAAGAGGAGGAAAACTGGAAATTGCACTTACGCTGCGGGTACATGTGTCGGAAATCATTCAATCCGATTTTTTAATCCTCTTTTCCCTTTTTCTGCTTCTTGTTGGGCCATGGGCCGGGGCGTAGTTCCACAAAATGAAGGATGGACATGTGTGAATAACAATTGGGTGAAATAATTTCAAATCACAACAAAACCTCAATAAATCGAATGTCTCTCGTAATTGCCCTTCACTTTACTTAACAAGCGAAGTAAGCTAACCAGAACCGTTACCTTAAAAAACCAGAGATCCCGGTATCTACGATTGAGAATACAAGTGAGACCAGCAAAATCTTCATTTCAACATGACAACCAGAAAGAAAACATCCTATACTCGCAAGCATTCCCTAGTAGTCGATACATCGCTGCTTTTCTGTGCATGTGGACAACTATGGGGTGTTCTGCTGCGGTCCAAAGCTGTTATCGAGCTTGGCTTGACCAGTTCCATCAGTCCTAGGGCCTGTTGTTCAGGTCCTGAGAATTTCCAAATCTAAGCTTGTAAAAAAAAAAAAAAAAAATAGGGTTTAGATGTTGATTGCAAGATTACAAAATCAATTGTGTCATTGCCTGAGAGTAGAAATGTGATAACGCTCAATGCTTTTAAAATTTCTCCCATACGAGTGTTCTCTTGCGTGGCCCCTGAGTTTGCATGGAATGGAATTTTTAAGAACCTATTATCAACTGAATCACACCGATGATCGTTAAAGAGTACGAGTGATGCAAGATTTAAGGATGGAGCTGTAGACAGGGGCAAATCGCTTTAATAGAGTGATATCTCGGATTTTATTGTTTCATTATGGGGATGTTATTTGATGACCATTTATATATTTCTACTTCTATTTCCGGGCCAGTATATATATTCAAAAGCCTAGAAATTCAATTGGGCATTTGTCAATTGCCGAAGTCGGCCTGTGAGATTTTTTCCTCTCCATTCACATCATATGGGAGTTCACTAGATGTGGGCTGCGGGAAAAAACGGAACTACTCATTCTTTCAATTTGTTTTATGTTAATTGGAAATTGAAAGGTCTTGCGGGTCTATTCGGACACACACGCAGCTTTACCGCCGCTTGCATCGGCGGTAAACTGGCATTTTCCGGTTTTCCTCCACTCTGAGAGGAGGAAAGCTGGAAATTGAAGCTTTACCGCCGCTCTCGTCGGCGGTAAAGTGGACCTTCCAGTTTTCCTCCGCTCTGAGAGGAGGAAAACTGGCAATTGCAGCTTTACCGCCGCTCCCAACGGCGGTAAAGTCGGTTTTCCAGTTTTCCTCCGCTCTGAGAGGAGGAAAACTGGAAATTGCACTTACGCTGCGGGTACATGTGTCGGAAATGTTTCAATCCGATTTTTTAATCCTCTTTTCCCTTCTTTTGCTTGTTGTTGGGCCATGGGCCGGAGCGTAGTTCTACAAAATGAAGGATGGACATGTGTGAATAACAATTGGGTGAAATAATTTCAAATCACAACAAAACCACAATAAATCTAATGTCTCTCGTAATTGCCCTTCACTTTACTTAACAAGCGAAGTAAGCTAACCAGAACCGTTACCTTAAAAAACCAGAGATCCCGGTATCTACGATTGAGAATACAAGTGAGACCAGCAAAATCTTCATTTCAACATGACAACCAGAAAGAAAACATCCTATACTCGCAAGCATTCCCTAGTAGTCGATACATCGCTGCTTTTCTGTGCATGTGGACAACTATGGGGTGTTCTGCTGCGGTCCAAAGCTGTTATCGAGCTTGGCTTGACCAGTTCCATCAGTCCTAGGGCCTGTTGTTCAGGTCCTGAGAATATCCAAATCTAAGCTTGTAAAAAAAAAAAAAAAAAATAGGGTTTAGATGTTGATTGCAAGATTACAAAATCAATTGTGTCATTGCCTGAGAGTAGAAATGTGATAACGCTCAATGCTTTTAAAATTTCTCCCATACGAGTGTTCTCTTGCGTGGCCCCTGAGTTTGCATGGAATGGAATTTTTAAGAACCTATTATCAACTGAATCACACCGATGATCGTTAAAGAGTACGAGTGATGCAAGATTTAAGGATGGAGCTGTAGACAGGGGCAAATCGCTTTAATAGAGTGATATCTCGGATTTTATTGTTTCATTATGGGGATGTTATTTGATGACCATTTATATATTTCTACTTCTATTTCCGGGCCAGTATATATATTCAAAAGCCTAGAAATTCAATTGGGCATTTGTCAATTGCCGAAGTCGGCCTGTGAGATTTTTTCCTCTCCATTCACATCATATGGGAGTTCACTAGATGTGGGCTGCGGGAAAAAACGGAACTACTCATTCTTTCAATTTGTTTTATGTTAATTGGAAATTGAAAGGTCTTGCGGGTCTATTCGGACACACACGCAGCTTTACCGCCGCTTGCATCGGCGGTAAACTGGCATTTTCCGGTTTTCCTCCACTCTGAGAGGAGGAAAGCTGGAAATTGAAGCTTTACCGCCGCTCTCGTCGGCGGTAAAGTGGACCTTCCAGTTTTCCTCCGCTCTGAGAGGAGGAAAACTGGCAAGTGCAGCTTTACCGCCGCTCCCAACGGCGGTAAAGTCGGTTTTCCAGTTTTCCTCCGCTCTGAGAGGAGGAAAACTGGAAATTGCACTTACGCTGCGGGTACATGTGTCGGAAATGTTTCAATCCGATTTTTTAATCCTCTTTTCCCTTCTTTTG
Organism: Persea americana; assembly: GCA_029852735.1. Lineage (NCBI taxonomy): Eukaryota > Viridiplantae > Streptophyta > Magnoliopsida > Laurales > Lauraceae > Persea > Persea americana. Next base: position 9,099,342 of record CM056812.1, read on the forward strand.
CTTGTTGTTGGGCCATGGGCCGGAGCGTAGTTCTACAAAATGAAGGATGGACATGTGTGAATAACAATTGGGTGAAATAATTTCAAATCACAACAAAACCACAATAAATCTAATGTCTCTCGTAATTGCCCTTCACTTTACTTAACAAGCGAAGTAAGCTAACCAGAACCGTTACCTTAAAAAACCAGAGATCCCGGTATCTACGATTGAGAATACAAGTGAGACCAGCAAAATCTTCATTTCAACATGACAACCAGAAAGAAAACATCCTATACTCGCAAGCATTCCCTAGTAGTCGATACATCGCTGCTTTTCTGTGCATGTGGACAACTATGGGGTGTTCTGCTGCGGTCCAAAGCTGTTATCGAGCTTGGCTTGACCAGTTCCATCAGTCCTAGGGCCTGTTGTTCAGGTCCTGAGAATATCCAAATCTAAGCATGTAAAAAAAAAAAAAAAAAATAGGGTTTAGATGTTGATTGCAAGATTACAAAATCAATTGTGTCATTGCCTGAGAGTAGAAATGTGATAACGCTCAATGCTTTTAAAATTTCTCCCATACGAGTGTTCTCTTGCGTGGCCCCTGAGTTTGCATGGAATGGAATTTTTAAGAACCTATTATCAACTGAATCACACCGATGATCGTTAAAGAGTACGAGTGATGCAAGATTTAAGGATGGAGCTGTAGACAGGGGCAAATCGCTTTAATAGAGTGATATCTCGGATTTTATTGTTTCATTATGGGGATGTTATTTGATGACCATTTATATATTTCTACTTCTATTTCCGGGCCAGTATATATATTCAAAAGCCTAGAAATTCAATTGGGCATTTGTCAATTGCCGAAGTCGGCCTGTGAGATTTTTTCCTCTCCATTCACATCATATGGGAGTTCACTAGATGTGGGCTGCGGGAAAAAACGGAACTACTCATTCTTTCAATTTGTTTTATGTTAATTGGAAATTGAAAGGTCTTGCGGGTCTATTCGGACACACACGCAGCTTTACCGCCGCTTGCATCGGCGGTAAACTGGCATTTTCCGGTTTTCCTCCACTCTGAGAGGAGGAAAGCTGGAAATTGAAGCTTTACCGCCGCTCTCGTCGGCGGTAAAGTGGACCTTCCAGTTTTCCTCCGCTCTGAGAGGAGGAAAACTGGCAATTGCAGCTTTACCGCCGCTCCCAACGGCGGTAAAGTCGGTTTTCCAGTTTTCCTCCGCTCTGAGAGGAGGAAAACTGGAAATTGCACTTACGCTGCGGGTACATGTGTCGGAAATCTTTCAATCCGATTTTTTAATCCTCTTTTCCCTTCTTTTGCTTGTTGTTGGGCCATGGGCCGGAGCGTAGTTCTACAAAATGAAGGATGGACATGTGTGAATAACAATTGGGTGAAATAATTTCAAATCACAACAAAACCACAATAAATCTAATGTCTCTCGTAATTGCCCTTCACTTTACTTAACAAGCGAAGTAAGCTAACCAGAACCGTTACCTTAAAAAACCAGAGATCCCGGTATCTACGATTGAGAATACAAGTGAGACCAGCAAAATCTTCATTTCAACATGACAACCAGAAAGAAAACATCCTATACTCGCAAGCATTCCCTAGTAGTCGATACATCGCTGCTTTTCTGTGCATGTGGACAACTATGGGGTGTTCTGCTGCGGTCCAAAGCTGTTATCGAGCTTGGCTTGACCAGTTCCATCAGTCCTAGGGCCTGTTGTTCAGGTCCTGAGAATTTCCAAATCTAAGCTTGTAAAAAAAAAAAAAAAAAATAGGGTTTAGAGGTTGATTGCAAGATTACAAAATCAATTGTGTCATTGCCTCAGAGTAGAAATGTGATAACGCTCAATGCTTTTAAAATTTCTCCCATACGAGTGTTCTCTTGCGTGGCCCCTCAGTTTGCATGGAATGGAATTTTTAAGAACCTATTATCAACTGAATCACACCGATGATCGTTAAAGAGTACGAGTGATGCAAGATTTAAGGATGGAGCTGTAGACAGGGGCAAATCGTTTTAATAGAGTGATATCTCGGATTTTATTGTTTCATTATGGGGATGTTATTTGATGACCATATATATCTTTCTACTTCTATTTCCGGGCCAGTATATATATTCAAAAGCCTAGAAATTCAATTGGGCATTTGTCAATTGCCGAAGTCGGCCTGTGAGATTTTTTCCTCTCCATTCACATCATATGGGAGTTCACTAGATGTGGGCTGCGGGAAAAAACGGAACTACTCATTCTTTCAATTTGTTTTATGTTAATTGGAAATTGAAAGGTCTTGCGGGTCTATTCGGACACACACGCAGCTTTACCGCCGCTTGCATCGGCGGTAAACTGGCATTTTCCGGTTTTCCTCCACTCTGAGAGGAGGAAAGCTGGAAATTGAAGCTTTACCGCCGCTCTCGTCGGCGGTAAAGTGGACCTTCCAGTTTTCCTCCGCTCTGAGAGGAGGAAAACTGGCAATTGCAGCTTTACTGCCGCTCCCAACGGCGGTAAAGTCGGTTTTCCAGTTTTCCTCCGCTCTGAGAGGAGGAAAACTGGAAATTGCACTTACGCTGCGGGTACATGTGTCGGAAATGTTTCAATCCGATTTTTTAATCCTCTTTTCCCTTCTTTTGCTTGTTGTTGGGCCATGGGCCGGAGCGTAGTTCTACAAAATGAAGGATGGACATGTGTGAATAACAATTGGGTGAAATAATTTCAAATCACAACAAAACCACAATAAATCGAATGTCTCTCGTAATTGCCCTTCACTTTACTTAACAAGCGAAGTAAGCTAACCAGAACCGTTACCTTAAAAAACCAGAGATCCCGGTATCTACGATTGAGAATACAAGTGAGACCAGCAAAATCTTCATTTCAACATGACAACCAGAAAGAAAACATCCTATACTCGCAAGCATTCCCTAGTAGTCGATACATCGCTGCTTTTCTGTGCATGTGGACAACTATGGGGTGTTCTGCTGCGGTCCAAAGCTGTTATCGAGCTTGGCTTGACCAGTTCCATCAGTCCTAGGGCCTGTTGTTCAGGTCCTGAGAATTTCCAAATCTAAGCTTGTAAAAAAAAAAAAAAAAAATAGGGTTTAGATGTTGATTGCAAGATTACAAAATCAATTGTGTCATTGCCTGAGAGTAGAAATGTGATAACGCTCAATGCTTTTAAAATTTCTCCCATACGAGTGTTCTCTTGCGTGGCCCCTGAGTTTGCATGGAATGGAATTTTTAAGAACCTATTATCAACTGAATCACACCGATGATCGTTAAAGAGTACGAGTGATGCAAGATTTAAGGATGGAGCTGTAGACAGGGGCAAATCGCTTTAATAGAGTGATATCTCGGATTTTATTGTTTCATTATGGGGATGTTATTTGATGACCATTTATATATTTCTACTTCTATTTCCGGGCCAGTATATATATTCAAAAGCCTAGAAATTCAATTGGGCATTTGTCAATTGCCGAAGTCGGCCTGTGAGATTTTTTCCTCTCCATTCACATCATATGGGAGTTCACTAGATGTGGGCTGCGGGAAAAAACGGAACTACTCATTCTTTCAATTTGTTTTATGTTAATTGGAAATTGAAAGGTCTTGCGGCTCTATTCGGACACACACGCAGCTTTACCGCCGCTTGCATCGGCGGTAAACTGGCATTTTCCGGTTTTCCTCCACTCTGAGAGGAGGAAATCTTGAAATTGCAGCTTTACCGCCGCTTTCGTCGGCGGTAAAGTGGACCTTTCAGTTTTCCTCCGCTCTGAGAGGAGGAAAACTGGCAATTGCAGCTTTACCGCCGCTCCCATCGGCGGTAAAGTCGGTTTTCCAGTTTTCCTCCGCTCTGAGAAGAGGAAAACTGGAAATTGCACTTACGCTGTGGGTACATGTGTCGGAAATCTTTTAATCCGATTTTTTAATCCTCTTTTCCCTTCTTCTGCTTGTTGTTGGGCCATGGGCCGGGGCGTAGTTCCACAAAATGAAGGATGGACATGTGTGAATAACAATTGGTTGAAATAATTTCAAATCACAACAAAACCTCAATAAATCGAATGTCTCTCGTAATTGCCCTTCACTTTACTTAACAAGCGAAGTAAGCTAACCAGAACCGTTACCTTAAAAAACCAGAGATCCCGGTATCTACGATTGAGAATACAAGTGAGACCAGCAAAATCTTCATTTCAACATGACAACCAGAAAGAAAACATCCTATACTCGCAAGCATTCCCTAGTAGTCGATACATCGCTGCTTTTCTGTGCATGTGGACAACTATGGGGTGTTCTGCTGCGGTCCAAAGCTGTTATCGAGCTTGGCTTGACCAGTTCCATCAGTCCTAGGGCCTGTTGTTCAGGTCCTGAGAATTTCCAAATCTAAGCTTGTAAAAAAAAAAAAAAAAAATAGGGTTTAGATGTTGATTGCAAGATTACAAAATCAATTGTGTCATTGCCTGAGAGTAGAAATGTGATAACGCTGAATGCTTTTAAAATTTCTCCCATGCGAGTGTTCTCTTGCGTGGCCCCTGAGTTTGCATGGAATGGAATTTTTAAGAACCTATTATCAACTGAATCACACCGATGATCGTTAAAGAGTACGAGTGATGCAAGATTTAAGGATGGAGCTGTAGACAGGGGCAAATCGCTTTAATAGAGTGATATCTCGGATTTTATTGTTTCATTATGGGGATGTTATTTGATGACCATTTATATATTTCTACTTCTATTTCCGGGCCAGTATATATATTCAAAAGCCTAGAAATTCAATTGGGCATTTGTCAACTGCCGAAGTCGGCCTGTGAGATTTTTTCCTCTCCATTCACATCATATGGGAGTTCACTAGATGTGGACTGCGGGAAAAAACGGAACTACTCATTCTTTCAATTTGTTTTATGTTAATTGGAAATTGAAAGGTCTTGCGGCTCTATTCGGACACACACGCAGCTTTACCGCCGCTTGCATCGGCGGTAAACTGGCATTTTCCGGTTTTCCTCCACTCTGAGAGGAGGAAAGCTGGAAATTGAAGCTTTACCGCCGCTCTCGTCGGCGGTAAAGTGGACCTTCCAGTTTTCCTCCGCTCTGAGAGGAGGAAAACTGGCAATTGCAACTTTACCGCCGCTCCCAACGGCGGTAAAGTCGGTTTTCCAGTTTTCCTCCGCTCTGAGAGGAGGAAAACTGGAAATTGCACTTACGCTGCGGGTACATGTGTCGGAAATCTTTCAATCCGATTTTTTAATCCTCTTTTCCCTTCTTTTGCTTGTTGTTGGGCGATGGGCCGGGGCGTAGTTCCACAAAATGAAGGATGGACATGTGTGAATAACAATTGGGTGAAATAATTTCAAATCACAACAAAACCACAATAAATCGAATGCCTCTCGTAATTGCCCTTCACTTTACTTAACAAGCGAAGTAAGCTAACCAGAACCGTTACCTTAAAAAACCAGAGATCCCGGTATCTACGATTGAGAATACAAGTGAGACCAGCAAAATCTTCATTTCAACATGACAACCAGAAAGAAAACATCCTATACTCGCAAGCATTCCCTAGTAGTCGATACATCGCTGCTTTTCTGTGCATGTGGACAACTATGGGGTGTTCTGCTGCGGTCCAAAGCTGTTATCGAGCTTGGCTTGACCAGTTCCATCAGTCCTAGGGCCTGTTGTTCAGGTCCTGAGAATTTCCAAATCTAAGCTTGTAAAAAAAAAAAAAAAAAATAGGGTTTAGATGTTGATTGCAAGATTACAAAATCAATTGTGTCATTGCCTGAGAGTAGAAATGTGATAACGCTGAATGCTTTTAAAATTTCTCCCATGCGAGTGTTCTCTTGCGTGGCCCCTGAGTTTGCATGGAATGGAATTTTTAAGAACCTATTATCAACTGAATCACACCGATGATCGTTAAAGAGTACGAGTGATGCAAGATTTAAGGATGGAGCTGTAGACAGGGGCAAATCGCTTTAATAGAGTGATCTCTCGGATTTTATTGTTTCATTATGGGGATGTTATTTGATGACCATTTATATATTTCTACTTCTATTTCCGGGCCAGTATATATATTCAAAAGCCTAGAAATTCAATTGGGCATTTGTCAATTGCCGAAGTCGGCCTGTGAGATTTTTTCCTCTCCATTCACATCATATGGGAGTTCACTAGATGTGGGCTGCGGGAAACAACGGAACTACTCATTCTTTCAATTTGTTTTATGTTAATTGGAAATTGAAAGGTCTTGCGGCTCTATTCGGACACACACGCAGCTTTACCGCCGCTTGCATCGGCGGTAAACTGGCATTTTCCGGTTTTCCTCCACTCTGAGAGGAGGAAATCTGGAAATTGCAGCTTTACCGCCGCTCTCGTCGGCGGTTAAGTGGACCTTTCAGTTTTCCTCCGCTCTGAGAGGAGGAAAACTGGCAATTGCAGCTTTACCGCCGCTCCCATCGGCGGTAAATTCGGTTTTCCAGTTTTCCTCCGCTCTGAGAGGAGGAAAACTGGAAATTGCACTTACGCTGCGGGTACATGTGTCGGAAATCTTTGAATCCGATTTTTTAATCCTCTTTTCCCTTCTTTTGCTTGTTGTTGGGCCATGGGCCGGGGCGTAGTTCCACAAAATGAAGGATGGACATGTGTGAATAACAATTGGGTGAAATAATTTCAAATCACAACAAAACCACAATAAATCGAATGTCTCTCGTAATTGCCCTTCACTTTACTTAACAAGCGAAGTAAGCTAACCAGAACCGTTACCTTAAAAAACCAGAGATCCCGGTATCTACGATTGAGAATACAAGTAAGACCAGCAAAATCTTCATTTCAACATGACAACCAGAAAGAAAACATCCTATACTCGCAAGCATTCCCTAGTAGTCGATACATCGCTGCTTTTCTGTGCATGTGAACAACTATGGGGTGTTCTGCTGCGGTCCAAAGCTGTTATCGAGCCTGGCTTGACCAGTTCCATCAGTCCTAGGGCCTGTTGTTCAGGTCCTGAGAATTTCCAAATCTAAGCTTGTAAAAAAAAAAAAAAAATAGGGTTTAGATGTTAATTGCAAGATTACAAAATCAATTATGTCATTGCCTCAGAGTAGAAATGTGATAACGCTCAATGCTTTTAAAATTTCTCCCATACAAGTGTTCTCTTGCGTGGCCCCTCAGTTTGCATGGAATGGAATTTTTAAGAACCTATTATCAACTGAATCACACCGATGATCGTTAAAGAGTACGAATGATGCAAGATTTAAGGATGGAGCTGTAGACAGGGGCAAATCGATTTAATAGAGTGATATCTCGGATTTTATTGTTTCATTATGGGGATGTTATTTGATGACCATTTATATATTTCTACTTCTATTTCCGGGCCAGTATATATATTCAAAAGCCTAGAAATTCAATTGGGCATTTGTCAATTGCCGAAGTCGGCCTGTGAGATTTTTTCCTCTCCATTCACATCATATGGGAGTTCACCAGATGTGGGCTGCGGGAAAAAACGGAACTACTGATTCTTTCAATTTGTTTTATGTTAATTGGAAATTGAAAGGTCTTGCGGCTCTATTCGGACACACACGCAGCTTTACCGCCTCTTGCATCGGCGGTAAACTGGCATTTTCCGGTTTTCCTCCTCTCAGAGCGGAGGAAAACAGAAAGGTCCACTTTACCGCCGACAGCTTTACCTCCGCTCCCAACGCGGTAAAGTGGGTTTTCCAGTTTTCCTCCGCTCTGAGAGGAGGAAAACTGGCAATTGCAGCTTTACCGCCGCTCCCATCGGCGGTAAAGTCGGTTTTCCAGTTTTCCTCCGCTCTGAGAGGAGGAAAACTGGAAATTGCACTTACGCTGCGGGTACATGTGTCGGAAATCTTTGAATCCGATTTTTTAATCCTCTGTTCCCTTCTTTTGCTTGTTGTTGGGCCATGGGCCGGGGCGTAGTTCCACAAAATGAAGGATGGACATGTGTGAATAACAATTGGGTGAAATAATTTCAAATCACAACAAAACCACAATAAATCGAATGTCTCTCGTAATTGCCCTTCACTTTACTTAACAAGCGAAGTAAGCTAACCAGAACCGTTACCTTAAAAAACCAGAGATCCCGGTATCTACGATTGAGAATACAAGTGAGACCAGCAAAATCTTCATTTCAACATGACAACCAGAAAGAAAACATCCTATACTCGCAAGCATTCCCTAGTAGTCGATACATCGCTGCTTTTCTGTGCATGTGAACAACTATGGGGTGTTCTGCTGCGGTCCAAAGCTGTTATCGAGCCTGGCTTGACCAGTTCCATCAGTCCTAGGGCCTGTTGTTCAGGTCCTGAGAATTTCCAAATCTAAGCTTGTAAAAAAAAAAAAAAAAATAGGGTTTAGATGTTGATTGCAAGATTACAGAATCAATTATGTCATTGCCTCAGAGTAGAAATGTGATAACGCTCAATGCTTTTAAAATTTCTCCCATACAAGTGTTCTCTTGCGTGGCCCCTCAGTTTGCATGGAATGGAATTTTTAAGAACCTATTATCAACTGAATCACCCCGATGATCGTTAAAGAGTACGAGTGATGCAAGATTTAAGGATGGAGCTGTAGACAGGGGCAAATCGATTTAATAGAGTGATATCTCGGATTTTATTGTTTCATTATGGGGATGTTATTTGATGACCATTTATATATTTCTACTTCTATTTCCGGGCCAGTATATATATTCAAAAGCCTAGAAATTCAATTGGGCATTTGTCAATTGCCGAAGTCGGCCTGTGAGATTTTTTCCTCTCCATTCACATCATATGGGAGTTCACTAGATGTGGGCTGCGGGAAAAAACGGAACTACTGATTGTTTCAATTTGTTTTATGTTAATTGGAAATTGAAAGGTCTTGCGGCTCTATTCGGACACACACGCAGCTTTACCGCCTCTTGCATCGGCGGTAAACTGGCATTTTCCGGTTTTCCTCCACTATGAGAGGAGGAAAACTGGAAATTACAGCTTTACCGCCGCTCTCGTCGGCGGTAAAGTGGACCTTTCAGTTTTCCTCCGCTCTGAGAGGAGGAAAACTGGCAATTGCAGCTTTACCGCCGCTCCCATCGGCGGTAAAGTCGGTTTTCCAGTTTTCCTCCGCTCTGAGAGGAGGAAAACTGGAAATTGCACTTACGCTGCGGGTACATGTGTCGGAAATCTTTGAATCCGATTTTTTAATCCTCTGTTCCCTTCTTTTGCTTGTTGTTGGGCCATGGGCCGGGGCGTAGTTCCACAAAATGAAGGATGGACATGTGTGAATAACAATTGGGTGAAATAATTTCAAATCACAACAAAACCACAATAAATCGAATGTCTCTCGTAATTGCCCTTCACTTTACTTAACAAGCGAAGTAAGCTAACTAGAACCGTTACCTTAAAAAACCAGAGATCCCGGTATCTACGATTGAGAATACAAGTGAGACCAGCAAAATCTTCATTTCAACATGACAACCAGAAAGAAAACATCCTATACTCGCAAGCATTCCCTAGTAGTCGATACATCGCTGCTTTTCTGTGCATGTGAACAACTATGGGGTGTTCTGCTGCGGTCCAAAGCTGTTATCGAGCCTGGCTTGACCAGTTCCATCAGTCCTAGGGCCTGTTGTTCAGGTCCTGAGAATTTCCAAATCTAAGCTTGTAAAAAAAAAAAAAAATAGGGTTTAGATGTTAATTGCAAGATTACAAAATCAATTATGTCATTGCCTCAGAGTAGAAATGTGATAACGCTCAATGCTTTTAAAATTTCTCCCATACAAGTGTTCTCTTGCGTGGCCCCTCAGTTTGCATGGAATGGAATTTTTAAGAACCTATTATCAACTGAATCACACCGATGATCGTTAAAGAGTACGAGTGATGCAAGATTTAAGGATGGAGCTGTAGACAGGGGCAAATCGATTTAATAGAGTGATATCTCGGATTTTATTGTTTCATTATGGGGATGTTATTTGATGACCATTTATATATTTCTACTTCTATTTCCGGGCCAGTATATATATTCAAAAGCCTAGAAATTCAATTGGGCATTTGTCAATTGCCGAAGTCGGCCTGTGAGATTTTTTCCTCTCCATTCACATCATATGGGAGTTCACCAGATGTGGGCTGCGGGAAAAAACGGAACTACTGATTCTTTCAATTTGTTTTATGTTAATTGGAAATTGAAAGGTCTTGCGGCTCTATTCGGACACACACGCAGCTTTACCGCCTCTTGCATCGGCGGTAAACTGGCATTTTCCGGTTTTCCTCCTCTCAGAGCGGAGGAAAACAGAAAGGTCCACTTTACCGCCGACAGCTTTACCTCCGCTCCCAACGCGGTAAAGTGGGTTTTCCAGTTTTCCTTCGCTCTGAGAGGAGGAAAACTGGCAATTGCAGCTTTACCGCCGCTCCCATCGGCGGTAAAGTCGGTTTTCCAGTTTTCCTCCGCTCTGAGAGGAGGAAAACTGGAAATTGCACTTACGCTGCGGGTACATGTGTCGGAAATCTTTGAATCCGATTTTTTAATCCTCTGTTCCCTTCTTTTGCTTGTTGTTGGGCCATGGGCCGGGGCGTAGTTCCACAAAATGAAGGATGGACATGTGTGAATAACAATTGGGTGAAATAATTTCAAATCACAACAAAACCACAATAAATCGAATGTCTCTCGTAATTGCCCTTCACTTTACTTAACAAGCGAAGTAAGCTAACCAGAACCGTTACCTTAAAAAACCAGAGATCCCGGTATCTACGATTGAGAATACAAGTGAGACCAGCAAAATCTTCATTTCAACATGACAACCAGAAAGAAAACATCCTATACTCGCAAGCATTCCCTAGTAGTCGATACATCGCTGCTTTTCTGTGCATGTGAACAACTATGGGGTGTTCTGCTGCGGTCCAAAGCTGTTATCGAGCCTGGCTTGACCAGTTCCATCAGTCCTAGGGCCTGTTGTTCAGGTCCTGAGAATTTCCAAATCTAAGCTTGTAAAAAAAAAAAAAAAAAATAGGGTTTAGATGTTGATTGCAAGATTACAGAATCAATTATGTCATTGCCTCAGAGTAGAAATGTGATAACGCTCAATGCTTTTAAAATTTCTCCCATACAAGTGTTCTCTTGCGTGGCCCCTCAGTTTGCATGGAATGGAATTTTTAAGAACCTATTATCAACTGAATCACCCCGATGATCGTTAAAGAGTACGAGTGATGCAAGATTTAAGGATGGAGCTGTAGACAGGGGCAAATCGATTTAATAGAGTGATATCTCGGATTTTATTGTTTCATTATGGGGATGTTATTTGATGACCATTTATATATTTCTACTTCTATTTCCGGGCCAGTATATATATTCAAAAGCCTAGAAATTCAATTGGGCATTTGTCAATTGCCGAAGTCGGCCTGTGAGATTTTTTCCTCTCCATTCACATCATATGGGAGTTCACTAGATGTGGGCTGCGGGAAAAAACGGAACTACTCATTCTTTCAATTTGTTTTATGTTAATTGGAAATTGAAAGGTCTTGCGGCTCTATTCGGACACACACGCAGCTTTACCGCCTCTTGCATCGGCGGTAAACTGGCATTTTCCGGTTTTCCTCCACTATGAGAGGAGGAAAACTGGAAATTACAGCTTTACCGCCGCTCTCGTCGGCGGTAAAGTGGACCTTTCAGTTTTCCTCCGCTCTGAGAGGAGGAAAACTGGCAATTGCAGCTTTACCGCCGCTCCCATCGGCGGTAAAGTCGGTTTTCCAGTTTTCCTCCGCTCTGAGAGGAGGAAAACTGGAAATTGCACTTACGCTGCGGGTACATGTGTCGGAAATCTTTGAATCCGATTTTTTAATCCTCTGTTCCCTTCTTTTGCTTGTTGTTGGGCCATGGGCCGGGGCGTAGTTCCACAAAATGAAGGATGGACATGTGTGAATAACAATTGGGTGAAATAATTTCAAATCACAACAAAACCACAATAAATCGAATGTCTCTCGTAATTGCCCTTCACTTTACTTAACAAGCGAAGTAAGCTAACCAGAACCGTTACCTTAAAAAACCAGAGATCCCGGTATCTACGATTGAGAATACAAGTGAGACCAGCAAAATCTTCATTTCAACATGACAACCAGAAAGAAAACATCCTATACTCGCAAGCATTCCCTAGTAGTCGATACATCGCTGCTTTTCTGTGCATGTGAACAACTATGGGGTGTTCTGCTGCGGTCCAAAGCTGTTATCGAGCCTGGCTTGACCAGTTCCATCAGTCCTAGGGCCTGTTGTTCAGGTCCTGAGAATTTCCAAATCTAAGCTTGTAAAAAAAAAAAAAAAAATAGGGTTTAGATGTTGATTGCAAGATTACAAAATCAATTATGTCATTGCCTCAGAGTAGAAATGTGATAACGCTCAATGCTTTTAAAATTTCTCCCATACAAGTGTTCTCTTGCGTGGCCCCTCAGTTTGCATGGAATGGAATTTTTAAGAACCTATTATCAACTGAATCACCCCGATGATCGTTAAAGAGTACGAGTGATGCAAGATTTAAGGATGGAGCTGTAGACAGGGGCAAATCGATTTAATAGAGTGATATCTCGGATTTTATTGTTTCATTATGGGGATGTTATTTGATGACCATTTATATATTTCTACTTCTATTTCCGGGCCAGTATATATATTCAAAAGCCTAGAAATTCAATTGGGCATTTGTCAATTGCCGAAGTCGGCCTGTGAGATTTTTTCCTCTCCATTCACATCATATGGGAGTTCACTAGATGTGGGCTGCGGGAAAAAACGGAACTACTGATTCTTTCAATTTGTTTTATGTTAATTGGAAATTGAAAGGTCTTGCGGCTCTATTCGGACACACACGCAGCTTTACCGCCTCTTGCATCGGCGGTAAACTGGCATTTTCCGGTTTTCCTCCACTATGAGAGGAGGAAAACTCGAAATTGCAGCTTTACCGCCGCTCTCGTCGGCGGTAAAGTGGACCTTTCAGTTTTCCTCCGCTCTGAGAGGAGGAAAACTGGCAATTGCAGCTTTACCGCCGCTCCCATCGGCGGTAAAGTCGGTTTTCCAGTTTTCCTCCGCTCTGAGAGGAGGAAAACTGGAAATTGCACTTACGCTGCGGGTACATGTGTCGGAAATCTTTGAATCCGATTTTTTAATCCTCTGTTCCCTTCTTTTGCTTGTTGTTGGGCCATGGGCCGGGGCGTAGTTCCACAAAATGAAGGATGGACATGTGTGAATAACAATTGGGTGAAATAATTTCAAATCACAACAAAACCACAATAAATCGAATGTCTCTCGTAATTGCCCTTCACTTTACTTAACAAGCGAAGTAAGCTAACCAGAACCGTTACCTTAAAAAACCAGAGATCCCGGTATCTACGATTGAGAATATAAGTGAGACCAGCAAAATCTTCATTTCAACATGACAACCAGAAAGAAAACATCCTATACTCGCAAGCATTCCCTAGTAGTCGATACATCGCTGCTTTTCTGTGCATGTGAACAACTATGGGGTGTTCTGCTGCGGTCCAAAGCTGTTATCGAGCCTGGCTTGACCAGTTCCATCAGTCCTAGGGCCTGTTGTTCAGGTCCTGAGAATTTCCAAATCTAAGCTTGTAAAAAAAAAAAAAAAATAGGGTTTAGATGTTGATTGCAAGATTACAGAATCAATTATGTCATTGCCTCAGAGTAGAAATGTGATAACGCTCAATGCTTTTAAAATTTCTCCCATACAAGTGTTCTCTTGCGTGGCCCCTCAGTTTGCATGGAATGGAATTTTTAAGAACCTATTATCAACTGAATCACCCCGATGATCGTTAAAGAGTACGAGTGATGCAAGATTTAAGGATGGAGCTGTAGACAGGGGCAAATCGATTTAATAGAGTGATATCTCGGATTTTATTGTTTCATTATGGGGATGTTATTTGATGACCATTTATATATTTCTACTTCTATTTCCGGGCCAGTATATATATTCAAAAGCCTAGAAATTCAATTGGGCATTTGTGAATTGCCGAAGTCGGCCTGTGAGATTTTTTCCTCTCCATTCACATCATATAGGAGTTCACTAGATGTGGGCTGCGGGAAAAAACGGAACTACTGATTCTTTCAATTTGTTTTATGTTAATTGGAAATTGAAAGGTCTTGCGGCTCTATTCGGACACACACGCAGCTTTACCGCCTCTTGCATCGGCGGTAAACTGGCATTTTCCGGTTTTCCTCCACTATGAGAGGAGGAAAGCTGGAAATTACAGCTTTACCACCGCTCTCGTCGGCGGTAAAGTGGACCTTTCAGTTTTCCTCCGCTCTGAGAGGAGGAAAACTGGCAATTGCAGCTTTACCGCCGCTCCCATCGGCGGTAAAGTCGGTTTTCCAGTTTTCCTCCGCTCTGAGAGGAGGAAAACTGGAAATTGCACTTACGCTACGGGTACATGTGTCGGAAATCTTTGAATCCGATTTTTTAATCCTCTGTTCCCTTCTTTTGCTTGTTGTTGGGCCATGGGCCGGGGCGTAGTTCCACAAAATGAAGGATGGACATGTGTGAATAACAATTGGGTGAAATAATTTCAAATCACAACAAAACCACAATAAATCGAATGTCTCTCGTAATTGCCCTTCACTTTACTTAACAAGCGAAGTAAGCTAACCAGAACCGTTACCTTAAAAAACCAGAGATCCCGGTATCTACGATTGAGAATACAAGTGAGACCAGCAAAATCTTCATTTCAACATGACAACCAGAAAGAAAACATCCTATACTCGCAAGCATTCCCTAGTAGTCGATACATCGCTGCTTTTCTGTGCATGTGAACAACTATTGGGTGTTCTGCTGCGGTCCAAAGCTGTTATCGAGCCTGGCTTGACCAGTTCCATCAGTCCTAGGGCCTGTTGTTCAGGTCCTGAGAATTTCCAAATCTAAGCTTGTAAAAAAAAAAAAAAAAATAGGGTTTAGATGTTGATTGCAAGATTACAGAATCAATTATGTCATTGCCTCAGAGTAGAAATGTGATAACGCTCAATGCTTTTAAAATTTCTCCCATACAAGTGTTCTCTTGCGTGGCCCCTCAGTTTGCATGGAATGGAATTTTTAAGAACCTATTATCAACTGAATCACCCCGATGATCGTTAAAGAGTACGAGTGATGCAAGATTTAAGGATGGAGCTGTAGACAGGGGCAAATCGATTTAATAGAGTGATATCTCGGATTTTATTGTTTCATTATGGGGATGTTATTTGATGACCATTTATATATTTCTACTTCTATTTCCGGGCCAGTATATATATTCAAAAGCCTAGAAATTCAATTGGGCATTTGTCAATTGCCGAAGTCGGCCTGTGAGATTTTTTCCTCTCCATTCACATCATATGGGAGTTCACTAGATGTGGGCTGCGGGAAAAAACGGAACTACTGATTCTTTCAATTTGTTTTATGTTAATTGGAAATTGAAAGGTCTTGCGGCTCTATTCGGACACACACGCAGCTTTATCGCCTCTTGCATCGGCGGTAAACTGGCATTTTCCGGTTTTCCTCCACTATGAGAGGAGGAAAACTGGAAATTACAGCTTTACCGCCGCTCTCGTCGGCGGTAAAGTGGACCTTTCAGTTTTCCTCCGCTCTGAGAGGAGGAAAACTGGCAATTGCAGCTTTACCGCCGCTCCCATCGGCGGTAAAGTCGGTTTTCCAGTTTTCCTCCGCTCTGAGAGGAGGAAAACTGGAAATTGCACTTACGCTGCGGGTACATGTGTCGGAAATCTTTGAATCCGATTTTTTAATCCTCTGTTCCCTTCTTTTGCTTGTTGTTGGGCCATGGGCCGGGGCGTAGTTCCACAAAATGAAGGATGGACATGTGTGAATAACAATTGGGTGAAATAATTTCAAATCACAACAAAACCACAATAAATCGAATGTCTCTCGTAATTGCCCTTCACTTTACTTAACAAGCGAAGTAAGCTAACCAGAACCGTTACCTTAAAAAACCAGAGATCCCGGTATCTACGATTGAGAATACAAGTGAGACCAGCAAAATCTTCATTTCAACATGACAACCAGAAAGAAAACATCCTATACTCGCAAGCATTCCCTAGTAGTCGATACATCGCTGCTTTTCTGTGCATGTGAACAACTATGGGGTGTTCTGCTGCGGTCCAAAGCTGTTATCGAGCCTGGCTTGACCAGTTCCATCAGTCCTAGGGCCTGTTGTTCAGGTCCTGAAAATTTCCAAATCTAAGCTTGTAAAAAAAAAAAAAAAAAAAGGGTTTAGATGTTGATTGCAAGATTACAGAATCAATTATGTCATTGCCTCAGAGTAGAAATGTGATAACGCTCAATGCTTTTAAAATTTCTCCCATACAAGTGTTCTCTTGCGTGGCCCCTCAGTTTGCATGGAATGGAATTTTTAAGAACCTATTATCAACTGAATCACCCCGATGATCGTTAAAGAGTACGAGTGATGCAAGATTTAAGGATGGAGCTGTAGACAGGGGCAAATCGATTTAATAGAGTGATATCTCGGATTTTATTGTTTCATTATGGGGATGTTATTTGATGACCATTTATATATTTCTACTTCTATTTCCGGGCCAGTATATATATTCAAAAGCCTAGAAATTCAATTGGGCATTTGTCAATTGCCGAAGTCGGCCTGTGAGATTTTTTCCTCTCCATTCACATCATATGGGAGTTCACTAGATGTGGGCTGCGGGAAAAAACGGAACTACTGATTCTTTCAATTTGTTTTATGTTAATTGGAAATTGAAAGGTCTTGCGGCTCTATTCGGACACACACGCAGCTTTACCGCCTCTTGCATCGGCGGTAAACTGGCATTTTCCGGTTTTCCTCCACTATGAGAGGAGGAAAGCTGGAAATTACAGCTTTACCACCGCTCTCGTCGGCGGTAAAGTGGACCTTTCAGTTTTCCTCCGCTCTGAGAGGAGGAAAACTGGCAATTGCAGCTTTACCGCCGCTCCCATCGGCGGTAAAGTCGGTTTTCCAGTTTTCCTCCGCTCTGAGAGGAGGAAAACTGGAAATTGCACTTACGCTGCGGGTACATGTGTCGGAAATCTTTGAATCCGATTTTTTAATCCTCTGTTCCCTTCTTTTGCTTGTTGTTGGGCCATGGGCCGGGGCGTAGTTCCACAAAATGAAGGATGGACATGTGTGAATAACAATTGGGTGAAATAATTTCAAATCACAACAAAACCACAATAAATCGAATGTCTCTCGTAATTGCCCTTCACTTTACTTAACAAGCGAAGTAAGCTAACCAGAACCGTTACCTTAAAAAACCAGAGATCCCGGTATCTACGATTGAGAATACAAGTGAGACCAGCAAAATCTTCATTTCAACATGACAACCAGAAAGAAAACATCCTATACTCGCAAGCATTCCCTAGTAGTCGATACATCGCTGCTTTTCTGTGCATGTGAACAACTATGGGGTGTTCTGCTGCGGTCCAAAGCTGTTATCGAGCCTGGCTTGACCAGTTCCATCAGTCCTAGGGCCTGTTGTTCAGGTCCTGAAAATTTCCAAATCTAAGCTTGTAAAAAAAAAAAAAAAAAAAGGGTTTAGATGTTGATTGCAAGATTACAGAATCAATTATGTCATTGCCTCAGAGTAGAAATGTGATAACGCTCAATGCTTTTAAAATTTCTCCCATACAAGTGTTCTCTTGCGTGGCCCCTCAGTTTGCATGGAATGGAATTTTTAAGAACCTATTATCAACTGAATCACCCCGATGATCGTTAAAGAGTACGAGTGATGCAAGATTTAAGGATGGAGCTGTAGACAGGGGCAAATCGATTTAATAGAGTGATATCTCGGATTTTATTGTTTCATTATGGGGATGTTATTTGATGACCATTTATATATTTCTACTTCTATTTCCGGGCCAGTATATATATTCAAAAGCCTAGAAATTCAATTGGGCATTTGTCAATTGCCGAAGTCGGCCTGTGAGATTTTTTCCTCTCCATTCACATCATATGGGAGTTCACTAGATGTGGGCTGCGGGAAAAAACGGAACTACTGATTCTTTCAATTTGTTTTATGTTAATTGGAAATTGAAAGGTCTTGCGGCTCTATTCGGACACACACGCAGCTTTACCGCCTCTTGCATCGGCGGTAAACTGGCATTTTCCGGTTTTCCTCCACTATGAGAGGAGGAAAGCTGGAAATTACAGCTTTACCACCGCTCTCGTCGGCGGTAAAGTGGACCTTTCAGTTTTCCTCCGCTCTGAGAGGAGGAAAACTGGCAATTGCAGCTTTACCGCCGCTCCCATCGGCGGTAAAGTCGGTTTTCCAGTTTTCCTCCGCTCTGAGAGGAGGAAAACTGGAAATTGCACTTACGCTGCGGGTACATGTGTCGGAAATCTTTGAATCCGATTTTTTAATCCTCTGTTCCCTTCTTTTGCTTGTTGTTGGGCCATGGGCCGGGGCGTAGTTCCACAAAATGAAGGATGGACATGTGTGAATAACAATTGGGTGAAATAATTTCAAATCACAACAAAACCACAATAAATCGAATGTCTCTCGTAATTGCCCTTCACTTTACTTAACAAGCGAAGTAAGCTAACCAGAACCGTTACCTTAAAAAACCAGAGATCCCGGTATCTACGATTGAGAATACAAGTGAGACCAGCAAAATCTTCATTTCAACATGACAACCAGAAAGAAAACATCCTATACTCGCAAGCATTCCCTAGTAGTCGATACATCGCTGCTTTTCTGTGCATGTGAACAACTATGGGGTGTTCTGCTGCGGTCCAAAGCTGTTATCGAGCCTGGCTTGACCAGTTCCATCAGTCCTAGGGCCTGTTGTTCAGGTCCTGAGAATTTCCAAATCTAAGCTTGTAAAAAAAAAAAAAAAAATAGGGTTTAGATGTTGATTGCAAGATTACAGAATCAATTATGTCATTGCCTCAGAGTAGAAATGTGATAACGCTCAATGCTTTTAAAATTTCTCCCATACAAGTGTTCTCTTGCGTGGCCCCTCAGTTTGCATGGAATGGAATTTTTAAGAACCTATTATCAACTGAATCACCCCGATGATCGTTAAAGAGTACGAGTGATGCAAGATTTAAGGATGGAGCTGTAGACAGGGGCAAATCGCTTTAATAGAGTGATATCTCGGATTTTATTGTTTCATTATGGGGATGTTATTTGATGACCATTTATATATTTCTACTTCTATTTCCGGGCCAGTATATATATTCAAAAGCCTAGAAATTCAATTGGGCATTTGTCAATTGCCGAAGTCGGCCTGTGAGATTTTTTCCTCTCCATTCACATCATATGGGAGTTCACTAGATGTGGGCTGCGGGAAAAAACGGAACTACTGATTGTTTCAATTTGTTTTATGTTAATTGGAAATTGAAAGGTCTTGCGGCTCTATTCGGACACACACGCAGCTTTACCGCCTCTTGCATCGGCGGTAAACTGGCATTTTCCGGTTTTCCTCCACTATGAGAGGAGGAAAACTGGAAATTGCAGCTTTACCGCCGCTCTCGTCGGCGGTAAAGTGGACCTTTCAGTTTTCCTCCGCTCTGAGAGGAGGAAAACTGGCAATTGCAGCTTTACCGCCGCTCCCATCGGCGGTAAAGTCGGTTTTCCAGTTTTCCTCCGCTCTGAGAGGAGGAAAACTGGAAATTGCACTTACGCTGCGGGTACATGTGTCGGAAATCTTTGAATCCGATTTTTTAATCCTCTGTTCCCTTCTTTTGCTTGTTGTTGGGCCATGGGCCGGGGCGTAGTTCCACAAAATGAAGGATGGACATGTGTGAATAACAATTGGGTGAAATAATTTCAAATCACAACAAAACCACAATAAATCGAATGTCTCTCGTAATTGCCCTTCACTTTACTTAACAAGCGAAGTAAGCTAACCAGAACCGTTACCTTAAAAAACCAGAGATCCCGGTATCTACGATTGAGAATACAAGTGAGACCAGCAAAATCTTCATTTCAACATGACAACCAGAAAGAAAACATCCTATACTCGCAAGCATTCCCTAGTAGTCGATACATCGCTGCTTTTCTGTGCATGTGAACAACTATGGGGTGTTCTGCTGCGGTCCAAAGCTGTTATCGAGCCTGGCTTGACCAGTTCCATCAGTCCTAGGGCCTGTTGTTCAGGTCCTGAGAATTTCCAAATCTAAGCTTGTAAAAAAAAAAAAAAAAATAGGGTTTAGATGTTGATTGCAAGATTACAGAATCAATTATGTCATTGCCTCAGAGTAGAAATGTGATAACGCTCAATGCTTTTAAAATTTCTCCCATACAAGTGTTCTCTTGCGTGGCCCCTCAGTTTGCATGGAATGGAATTTTTAAGAACCTATTATCAACTGAATCACCCCGATGATCGTTAAAGAGTACGAGTGATGCAAGATTTAAGGATGGAGCTGTAGACAGGGGCAAATCGATTTAATAGAGTGATATCTCGGATTTTATTGTTTCATTATGGGGATGTTATTTGATGACCATTTATATATTTCTACTTCTATTTCCGGGCCAGTATATATATTCAAAAGCCTAGAAATTCAATTGGGCATTTGTCAATTGCCGAAGTCGGCCTGTGAGATTTTTTCCTCTCCATTCACATCATATGGGAGTTCACTAGATGTGGGCTGCGGGAAAAAACGGAACTACTGATTCTTTCAATTTGTTTTATGTTAATTGGAAATTGAAAGGTCTTGCGGCTCTATTCGGACACACACGCAGCTTTACCGCCTCTTGCATCGGCGTTAAACTGGCATTTTCCGGTTTTCCTCCACTATGAGAGGAGGAAAACTGGAAATTGCAGCTGTACCGCCGCTCTCGTCGGCGGTAAAGTGGACCTTTCAGTTTTCCCCCGCTCTGAGAGGAGGAAAACTGGCAATTGCAGCTTTACCGCCGCTCCCATCGGCGGTAAAGTCGGTTTTCCAGTTTTCCTCCGCTCTGAGAGGAGGAAAACTGGAAATTGCACTTACGCTGCGGGTACATGTGTCGGAAATCTTTGAATCCGATTTTTTAATCCTCTGTTCCCTTCTTTTGCTTGTTGTTGGGCCATGGGCCGGGGCGTAGTTCCACAAAATGAAGGATGGACATGTGTGAATAACAATTGGGTGAAATAATTTCAAATCACAACAAAACCACAATAAATCGAATGTCTCTCGTAATTGCCCTTCACTTTACTTAACAAGCGAAGTAAGCTAACCAGAACCGTTACCTTAAAAAACCAGAGATCCCGGTATCTACGATTGAGAATACAAGTGAGACCAGCAAAATCTTCATTTCAACATGACAACCAGAAAGAAAACATCCTATACTCGCAAGCATTCCCTAGTAGTCGATACATCGCTGCTTTTCTGTGCATGTGAACAACTATGGGGTGTTCTGCTGCGGTCCAAAGCTGTTATCGAGCCTGGCTTGACCAGTTCCATCAGTCCTAGGGCCTGTTGTTCAGGTCCTGAGAATTTCCAAATCTAAGCTTGTAAAAAAAAAAAAAAAAATAGGGTTTAGATGTTGATTGCAAGATTACAAAATCAATTATGTCATTGCCTCAGAGTAGAAATGTGATAACGCTCAATGCTTTTAAAATTTCTCCCATACAAGTGTTCTCTTGCGTGGCCCCTCAGTTTGCATGGAATGGAATTTTTAAGAACCTATTATCAACTGAATCACCCCGATGATCGTTAAAGAGTACGAGTGATGCAAGATTTAAGGATGGAGCTGTAGACAGGGGCAAATCGCTTTAATAGAGTGATATCTCGGATTTTATTGTTTCATTATGGGGATGTTATTTGATGACCATTTATATATTTCTACTTCTATTTCCGGGCCAGTATATATATTCAAAAGCCTAGAAATTCAATTGGGCATTTGTCAATTGCCGAAGTCGGCCTGTGAGATTTTTTCCTCTCCATTCACATCATATGGGAGTTCACTAGATGTGGGCTGCGGGAGAAAACGGAACTACTGATTGTTTCAATTTGTTTTATGTTAATTGGAAATTGAAAGGTCTTGCGGCTCTATTCGGACACACACGCAGCTTTACCGCCTCTTGCATCGGCGGTAAACTGGCATTTTCCGGTTTTCCTCCACTATGAGAGGAGGAAAACTTGAAATTGCAGCTTTACCGCCGCTCTCGTCGGCGGTAAAGTGGACCTTTCAGTTTTCCTCCGCTCTGAGAGGAGGAAAACTGGCAATTGCAGCTTTACCGCCGCTCCCATCGGCGGTAAAGTCGGTTTTTCAGTTTTCCTCCGCTCTGAGAGGAGGAAAACTGGAAATTGCACTTACGCTGCGGGTACATGTGTCGGAAATCTTTGAATCCGATTTTTTAATCCTCTGTTCCCTTCTTTTGCTTGTTGTTGGGCCATGGGCCGGGGCGTAGTTCCACAAAATGAAGGATGGACATGTGTGAATAACAATTGGGTGAAATAATTTCAAATCACAACAAAACCACAATAAATCGAATGTCTCTCGTAATTGCCCTTCACTTTACTTAACAAGCGAAGTAAGCTAACCAGAACCGTTACCTTAAAAAACCAGAGATCCCGGTATCTACGATTGAGAATACAAGTGAGACCAGCAAAATCTTCATTTCAACATGACAACCAGAAAGAAAACATCCTATACTCGCAAGCATTCCCTAGTAGTCGATACATCGCTGCTTTTCTGTGCATGTGAACAACTATGGGGTGTTCTGCTGCGGTCCAAAGCTGTTATCGAGCCTGGCTTGACCAGTTCCATCAGTCCTAGGGCCTGTTGTTCAGGTCCTGAGAATTTCCAAATCTAAGCTTGTAAAAAAAAAAAAAAAAATAGGGTTTAGATGTTGATTGCAAGATTACAGAATCAATTATGTCATTGCCTCAGAGTAGAAATGTGATAACGCTCAATGCTTTTAAAATTTCTCCCATACAAGTGTTCTCTTGCGTGGCCCCTCAGTTTGCATGGAATGGAATTTTTAAGAACCTATTATCAACTGAATCACCCCGATGATCGTTAAAGAGTACGAGTGATGCAAGATTTAAGGATGGAGCTGTAGACAGGGGCAAATCGATTTAATAGAGTGATATCTCGGATTTTATTGTTTCATTATGGGGATGTTATTTGATGACCATTTATATATTTCTACTTCTATTTCCGGGCCAGTATATATATTCAAAAGCCTAGAAATTCAATTGGGCATTTGTCAATTACCGAAGTCGGCCTGTGAGATTTTTTCCTCTCCATTCACATCATATGGGAGTTCACCAGATGTGGGCTGCGGGAAAAAACGGAACTACTGATTGTTTCAATTTGTTTTATGTTAATTGGAAATTGAAAGGTCTTGCGGCTCTATTCGGACACACACGCAGCTTTACCGCCTCTTGCATCGGCGGTAAACTGGCATTTTCCGGTTTTCCTCCACTCTGAGAGGAGGAAATCTGGAAATTGCAGCTTTACCGCCGCTCTCGTCGGCGGTAAAGTGGACCTTTCAGTTTTCCTCCGCTCTGAGAGGAGGAAAACTGGCAATTGCAGCTTTACCCCCGCTCCCATCGGCGGTAAAGTCGGTTTTCCAGTTTTCCTCCGCTCTGAGAGGAGGAAAACTGGAAATTGCACTTACGCTGCGGGTACATGTGTCGGAAATCTTTCAATCCGATTTTTTAATCCTCTTTTCCCTTCTTTTGCTTGTTGTTGGGCCATGGGCCGGGGCGTAGTTCCACAAAATGAAGGATGGACATGTGTGAATAACAATTGGGTGAAATAATTTCAAATCACAACAAAACCACAATAAATCGAATGTCTCTCGTAATTGCCCTTCACTTTACTTAACAAGCGAAGTAAGCTAACCAGAACCGTTACCTTAAAAAACCAGAGATCCCGGTATCTACGATTGAGAATACAAGTGAGACCAGCAAAATCTTCATTTCAACATGACAACCAGAAAGAAAACATCCTATACTCGCAAGCATTCCCTAGTAGTCGATACATCGCTGCTTTTCTGTGCATGTGAACAACTATGGGGTGTTCTGCTGCGGTCCAAAGCTGTTATCGAGCCTGGCTTGACCAGTTCCATCAGTCCTAGGGCCTGTTGTTCAGGTCCTGAGAATTTCCAAATCTAAGCTTGTAAAAAAAAAAAAAAAAAAATAGGGTTTAGATGTTGATTGCAAGATTACAAAATCAATTATGTCAATGCCTCAGAGTAGAAATGTGATAACGCTCAATGCTTTTAAAATTTCTCCCATACAAGTGTTCTCTTGCGTGGCCCCTCAGTTTGCATGGAATGGAATTTTTAAGAACCTATTATCAACTGAATCACACCGATGATCGTTAAAGAGTACGAGTGATGCAAGATTTAAGGATGGAGCTGTAGACAGGGGCAAATCGATTTAATAGAGTGATATCTCGGATTTTATTGTTTCATTATGGGGATGTTATTTGATGACCATTTATATATTTCTACTTCTATTTCCGGGCCAGTATATATATTCAAAAGCCTAGAAATTCAATTGGGCATTTGTCAATTGCCGAAGTCGGCCTGTGAGATTTTTTCCTCTCCATTCACATCATATGGGAGTTCACTAGATGTGGGCTGCGGGAAAAAACGGAACTACTGATTCTTTCAATTTGTTTTATGTTAATTGGAAATTGAAAGGTCTTGCGGCTCTATTCGGACACACACGCAGCTTTACTGCCTCTTGCATCGGCGGTAAACTGGCATTTTCCGGTTTTCCTCCTCTCAGAGCGGATGAAAACTGAAAGGTCCACTTTACCGCCGACAGCTTTACCGCCGCTCCCAACGGCGGTAAAGTCGGTTTTCCAGTTTTCCTCCGCTCTGAGAGGAGGAAAACTGGAAATCGCACATACGCTGCGGGTACATGTGTCGGAAATCTTTCAATCCGATTTTTTAATCCTCTTTTCCCTTCTTTTGCTTGTTGTTGGGCCATGGGCCGGGGCGTAGTTCCACAAAATGAAGGATGGGCATGTGTGAATAACAATTGGGTGAAATAATTTCAAATCACAACAAAACCACAATAAATCGAATGTCTCTCGTAATTGCCCTTCACTTTACTTAACAAGCGAGTAAGCTAACCAGAACCGTTACCTTAAAAAACCCGAGATCCCGGTATCTACGATTGAGAATACAAGTGAGACCAGCAAAATCTTCATTTCAACATGACAACCAGAAAGAAAACATCCTATACTCGCAAGCATTCTCTAGCAGTCGATACATCGCTGCTTTTCTGTGCATGTGGACAACTATGGGGTGTTCTGCTGCGGTCCAAAGCTGTTATCGAGCTTTGCTTGACCAGTTCCATCAGTCCTAGGGCCTGTTGTTCAGGTCCTGAGAATTTCCAAATCTAAGCTTGTAAAAAAAAAAAAAAAAATAGGGTTTAGATGTTGATTGCAAGATTACAGAATCAATTATGTCATTGCCTCAGAGTAGAAATGTGATAACGCTCAATGCTTTTAAAATTTCTCCCATACAAGTGTTCTCTTGCGTGGCCCCTCAGTTTGCATGGAATGGAATTTTTAAGAACCTATTATCAACTGAATCACCCCGATGATCGTTAAAGAGTACGAGTGATGCAAGATTTAAGGATGGAGCTGTAGACAGGGGCAAATCGCTTTAATAGAGTGATATCTCGGATTTTATTGTTTCATTATGGGGATGTTATTTGATGACCATTTATATATTTCTACTTCTATTTCCGGGCCAGTATATATATTCAAAAGCCTAGAAATTCAATTGGGCATTTGTCAATTGCCGAAGTCGGCCTGTGAGATTTTTTCCTCTCCATTCACATCATATGGGAGTTCACTAGATGTGGGCTGCGGGAAAAAACGGAACTACTGATTGTTTCAATTTGTTTTATGTTAATTGGAAATTGAAAGGTCTTGCGGCTCTATTCGGACACACACGCAGCTTTACCGCCTCTTGCATCGGCGGTAAACTGGCATTTTCCGGTTTTCCTCCACTATGAGAGGAGGAAAACTGGAAATTGCAGCTTTACCGCCGCTCTCGTCGGCGGTAAAGTGGACCTTTCAGTTTTCCTCCGCTCTGAGAGGAGGAAAACTGGCAATTGCAGCTTTACCGCCGCTCCCATCGGCGGTAAAGTCGGTTTTCCAGTTTTCCTCCGCTCTGAGAGGAGGAAAACTGGAAATTGCACTTACGCTGCGGGTACATGTGTCGGAAATCTTTGAATCCGATTTTTTAATCCTCTGTTCCCTTCTTTTGCTTGTTGTTGGGCCATGGGCCGGGGCGTAGTTCCACAAAATGAAGGATGGACATGTGTGAATAACAATTGGGTGAAATAATTTCAAATCACAACAAAACCACAATAAATCGAATGTCTCTCGTAATTGCCCTTCACTTTACTTAACAAGCGAAGTAAGCTAACCAGAACCGTTACCTTAAAAAACCAGAGATCCCGGTATCTACGATTGAGAATACAAGTGAGACCAGCAAAATCTTCATTTCAACATGACAACCAGAAAGAAAACATCCTATACTCGCAAGCATTCCCTAGTAGTCGATACATCGCTGCTTTTCTGTGCATGTGAACAACTATGGGGTGTTCTGCTGCGGTCCAAAGCTGTTATCGAGCCTGGCTTGACCAGTTCCATCAGTCCTAGGGCCTGTTGTTCAGGTCCTGAGAATTTCCAAATCTAAGCTTGTAAAAAAAAAAAAAAAAATAGGGTTTAGATGTTGATTGCAAGATTACAGAATCAATTATGTCATTGCCTCAGAGTAGAAATGTGATAACGCTCAATGCTTTTAAAATTTCTCCCATACAAGTGTTCTCTTGCGTGGCCCCTCAGTTTGCATGGAATGGAATTTTTAAGAACCTATTATCAACTGAATCACCCCGATGATCGTTAAAGAGTACGAGTGATGCAAGATTTAAGGATGGAGCTGTAGACAGGGGCAAATCGATTTAATAGAGTGATATCTCGGATTTTATTGTTTCATTATGGGGATGTTATTTGATGACCATTTATATATTTCTACTTCTATTTCCGGGCCAGTATATATATTCAAAAGCCTAGAAATTCAATTGGGCATTTGTCAATTGCCGAAGTCGGCCTGTGAGATTTTTTCCTCTCCATTCACATCATATGGGAGTTCACTAGATGTGGGCTGCGGGAAAAAACGGAACTACTGATTCTTTCAATTTGTTTTATGTTAATTGGAAATTGAAAGGTCTTGCGGCTCTATTCGGACACACACGCAGCTTTA
Source organism: Persea americana (assembly GCA_029852735.1). Classification (NCBI taxonomy): domain Eukaryota; kingdom Viridiplantae; phylum Streptophyta; class Magnoliopsida; order Laurales; family Lauraceae; genus Persea; species Persea americana. The sequence continues at coordinate 9,126,486 of CM056812.1, forward strand.
CCGCCTCTTGCATCGGCGTTAAACTGGCATTTTCCGGTTTTCCTCCACTATGAGAGGAGGAAAACTGGAAATTGCAGCTGTACCGCCGCTCTCGTCGGCGGTAAAGTGGACCTTTCAGTTTTCCCCCGCTCTGAGAGGAGGAAAACTGGCAATTGCAGCTTTACCGCCGCTCCCATCGGCGGTAAAGTCGGTTTTCCAGTTTTCCTCCGCTCTGAGAGGAGGAAAACTGGAAATTGCACTTACGCTGCGGGTACATGTGTCGGAAATCTTTGAATCCAATTTTTTAATCCTCTGTTCCCTTCTTTTGCTTGTTGTTGGGCCATGGGCCGGGGCGTAGTTCCACAAAATGAAGGATGGACATGTGTGAATAAGAATTGGGTGAAATAATTTCAAATCACGACAAAACCACAATAAATCGAATGTCTCTCGTAATTGCCCTTCACTTTACTTAACAAGCGAAGTAAGCTAACCAGAACCGTTACCTTAAAAAACCAGAGATCCCGGTATCTACGATTGAGAATACAAGTGAGACCAGCAAAATCTTCATTTCAACATGACAACCAGAAAGAAAACATCCTATACTCGCAAGCATTCCCTAGTAGTCGATACATCACTGCTTTTCTGTGCATGTGAACAACTATGGGGTGTTCTGCTGCGGTCCAAAGCTGTTATCGAGCCTGGCTTGACCAGTTCCATCAGTCCTAGGGCCTGTTGTTCAGGTCCTGAGAATTTCCAAATCTAAGCTTGTAAAAAAAAAAAAAAAAATAGGGTTTAGATGTTGATTGCAAGATTACAAAATCAATTATGTCATTGCCTCAGAGTAGAAATGTGATAACGCTCAATGCTTTTAAAATTTCTCCCATACAAGTGTTCTCTTGCGTGGCCCCTCAGTTTGCATGGAATGGAATTTTTAAGAACCTATTATCAACTGAATCACCCCGATGATCGTTAAAGAGTACGAGTGATGCAAGATTTAAGGATGGAGCTGTAGACAGGGGCAAATCGCTTTAATAGAGTGATATCTCGGATTTTATTGTTTCATTATGGGGATGTTATTTGATGACCATTTATATATTTCTACTTCTATTTCCGGGCCAGTATATATATTCAAAAGCCTAGAAATTCAATTGGGCATTTGTCAATTGCCGAAGTCGGCCTGTGAGATTTTTTCCTCTCCATTCACATCATATGGGAGTTCACTAGATGTGGGCTGCGGGAGAAAACGGAACTACTGATTGTTTCAATTTGTTTTATGTTAATTGGAAATTGAAAGGTCTTGCGGCTCTATTCGGACACACACGCAGCTTTACCGCCTCTTGCATCGGCGGTAAACTGGCATTTTCCGGTTTTCCTCCACTATGAGAGGAGGAAAACTTGAAATTGCAGCTTTACCGCCGCTCTCGTCGGCGGTAAAGTGGACCTTTCAGTTTTCCTCCGCTCTGAGAGGAGGAAAACTGGCAATTGCAGCTTTACCGCCGCTCCCATCGGCGGTAAAGTCGGTTTTTCAGTTTTCCTCCGCTCTGAGAGGAGGAAAACTGGAAATTGCACTTACGCTGCGGGTACATGTGTCGGAAATCTTTGAATCCGATTTTTTAATCCTCTGTTCCCTTCTTTTGCTTGTTGTTGGGCCATGGGCCGGGGCGTAGTTCCACAAAATGAAGGATGGACATGTGTGAATAACAATTGGGTGAAATAATTTCAAATCACAACAAAACCACAATAAATCGAATGTCTCTCGTAATTGCCCTTCACTTTACTTAACAAGCGAAGTAAGCTAACCAGAACCGTTACCTTAAAAAACCAGAGATCCCGGTATCTACGATTGAGAATACAAGTGAGACCAGCAAAATCTTCATTTCAACATGACAACCAGAAAGAAAACATCCTATACTCGCAAGCATTCCCTAGTAGTCGATACATCGCTGCTTTTCTGTGCATGTGAACAACTATGGGGTGTTCTGCTGCGGTCCAAAGCTGTTATCGAGCCTGGCTTGACCAGTTCCATCAGTCCTAGGGCCTGTTGTTCAGGTCCTGAGAATTTCCAAATCTAAGCTTGTAAAAAAAAAAAAAAAAATAGGGTTTAGATGTTGATTGCAAGATTACAGAATCAATTATGTCATTGCCTCAGAGTAGAAATGTGATAACGCTCAATGCTTTTAAAATTTCTCCCATACAAGTGTTCTCTTGCGTGGCCCCTCAGTTTGCATGGAATGGAATTTTTAAGAACCTATTATCAACTGAATCACCCCGATGATCGTTAAAGAGTACGAGTGATGCAAGATTTAAGGATGGAGCTGTAGACAGGGGCAAATCGATTTAATAGAGTGATATCTCGGATTTTATTGTTTCATTATGGGGATGTTATTTGATGACCATTTATATATTTCTACTTCTATTTCCGGGCCAGTATATATATTCAAAAGCCTAGAAATTCAATTGGGCATTTGTCAATTACCGAAGTCGGCCTGTGAGATTTTTTCCTCTCCATTCACATCATATGGGAGTTCACCAGATGTGGGCTGCGGGAAAAAACGGAACTACTGATTCTTTCAATTTGTTTTATGTTAATTGGAAATTGAAAGGTCTTGCGGCTCTATTCGGACACACACGCAGCTTTACCGCCTCTTGCATCGGCGGTAAACTGGCATTTTCCGGTTTTCCTCCACTCTGAGAGGAGGAAATCTGGAAATTGCAGCTTTACCGCCGCTCTCGTCGGCGGTAAAGTGGACCTTTCAGTTTTCCTCCGCTCTGAGAGGAGGAAAACTGGCAATTGCAGCTTTACCCCCGCTCCCATCGGCGGTAAAGTCGGTTTTCCAGTTTTCCTCCGCTCTGAGAGGAGGAAAACTGGAAATTGCACTTACGCTGCGGGTACATGTGTCGGAAATCTTTCAATCCGATTTTTTAATCCTCTTTTCCCTTCTTTTGCTTGTTGTTGGGCCATGGGCCGGGGCGTAGTTCCACAAAATGAAGGATGGACATGTGTGAATAACAATTGGGTGAAATAATTTCAAATCACAACAAAACCACAATAAATCGAATGTCTCTCGTAATTGCCCTTCACTTTACTTAACAAGCGAAGTAAGCTAACCAGAACCGTTACCTTAAAAAACCAGAGATCCCGGTATCTACGATTGAGAATACAAGTGAGACCAGCAAAATCTTCATTTCAACATGACAACCAGAAAGAAAACATCCTATACTCGCAAGCATTCCCTAGTAGTCGATACATCGCTGCTTTTCTGTGCATGTGAACAACTATGGGGTGTTCTGCTGCGGTCCAAAGCTGTTATCGAGCCTGGCTTGACCAGTTCCATCAGTCCTAGGGCCTGTTGTTCAGGTCCTGAGAATTTCCAAATCTAAGCTTGTAAAAAAAAAAAAAAAAAAATAGGGTTTAGATGTTGATTGCAAGATTACAAAATCAATTATGTCAATGCCTCAGAGTAGAAATGTGATAACGCTCAATGCTTTTAAAATTTCTCCCATACAAGTGTTCTCTTGCGTGGCCCCTCAGTTTGCATGGAATGGAATTTTTAAGAACCTATTATCAACTGAATCACACCGATGATCGTTAAAGAGTACGAGTGATGCAAGATTTAAGGATGGAGCTGTAGACAGGGGCAAATCGATTTAATAGAGTGATATCTCGGATTTTATTGTTTCATTATGGGGATGTTATTTGATGACCATTTATATATTTCTACTTCTATTTCCGGGCCAGTATATATATTCAAAAGCCTAGAAATTCAATTGGGCATTTGTCAATTGCCGAAGTCGGCCTGTGAGATTTTTTCCTCTCCATTCACATCATATGGGAGTTCACTAGATGTGGGCTGCGGGAAAAAACGGAACTACTGATTCTTTCAATTTGTTTTATGTTAATTGGAAATTGAAAGGTCTTGCGGCTCTATTCGGACACACACGCAGCTTTACTGCCTCTTGCATCGGCGGTAAACTGGCATTTTCCGGTTTTCCTCCTCTCAGAGCGGATGAAAACTGAAAGGTCCACTTTACCGCCGACAGCTTTACCGCCGCTCCCAACGGCGGTAAAGTCGGTTTTCCAGTTTTCCTCCGCTCTGAGAGGAGGAAAACTGGAAATCGCACATACGCTGCGGGTACATGTGTCGGAAATCTTTCAATCCGATTTTTTAATCCTCTTTTCCCTTCTTTTGCTTGTTGTTGGGCCATGGGCCGGGGCGTAGTTCCACAAAATGAAGGATGGGCATGTGTGAATAACAATTGGGTGAAATAATTTCAAATCACAACAAAACCACAATAAATCGAATGTCTCTCGTAATTGCCCTTCACTTTACTTAACAAGCGAGTAAGCTAACCAGAACCGTTACCTTAAAAAACCCGAGATCCCGGTATCTACGATTGAGAATACAAGTGAGACCAGCAAAATCTTCATTTCAACATGACAACCAGAAAGAAAACATCCTATACTCGCAAGCATTCCCTAGCAGTCGATACATCGCTGCTTTTCTGTGCATGTGGACAACTATGGGGTGTTCTGCTGCGGTCCAAAGCTGTTATCGAGCTTTGCTTGACCAGTTCCATCAGTCCTAGGGCCTGTTGTTCAGGTCCTGAGAATTTCCAAATCTAAGCTTGTAAAAAAAAAAAAGGGTTTAGACGTTGATTGCAAGATTACAAAATCAATTGTGTCATTGCCTCAGAGTAGAAATGTGATAACGCTCAATGCTTTTAAAATTTCTCCCATACAAGTGTTCTCTTGCGTGGCCCCTAAGTTTGCATGGAATGGAATTTTTTAGAACCTATTATCAACTGAATCACACCGATGATCGTTAAAGAGTACGAGTGATGCAAGATTTAAGGATGGAGCTGTAGACAGGGGCAAATCGCTTTAATAGAGTGATATCTCGGATTTTATTGTTTCATTATGGGGATGTTATTTGATGACCATTTATATATTTCTACTTCTATTTCCGGGCCAGTATATATATTCAAAAGCCTAGAAATTCAATTGGGCATTTGTCAATTGCCGAAGTCGGCCTGTGAGATTTTTTCCTCTCCATTCACATCATATGGGAGTTCACCAGATGTGGGCTGCGGGAAAAAACGGAACTACTCATTCTTTCAATTTGTTTTATGTTAATTGGAAATTGAAAGGTCTTGCGGCTCTATTCGGACACACACGCAGCTTTACCGCCGCTTGCATCGGCGGTAAACTGGCATTTTCCGGTTTTCCTCCACTCTGAGAGGAGGAAATCTGGAAATTGCAGCTTTACCGCCGCTCTCGTCGGCGGTAAAGAGGACCTTTCATCTTTCCTCCGCTTTGAGAGGAGGAAAACTGGAAATTGCAGCTTTACCGCCGCTCCCAACGGCGGTAAAGTCGGTTTTCCTGTTTTCCTCCGCTCTGAGAGGAGGAAAACTGGAAATTGCACTTACGCTGCAGGTACATGTGTCGGAAATCTTTCAATCCGATTTTTTAATCCTCTTTTCCCTTCTTTTGCTTGTTGTTGGGCCATGGGCCGGAGCGTAGTTCTACAAAATGAAGGATGGACATGTGTGAATAACAATTGGGTGAAATAATTTCAAATCACAACAAAACCACAATAAATCGAATGTCTCTCGTAATTGCCCTTCACTTTACTTAACAAGCGAAGTAAGCTAACCAGAACCGTTACCTTAAAAAACCAGAGATCCCGGTATCTACGATTGAGAATACAAGTGAGACCAGCAAAATCTTCATTTCAACATGACAACCAGAAAGAAAACATCCTATACTCGCAAGCATTCCCTAGTAGTCGATACATCGCTGCTTTTCTGTGCATGTGGACAACTATGGGGTGTTCTGCTGCGGTCCAAAGCTGTTATCGAGCTTTGCTTGACCAGTTCCATCAGTCCTAGGGCCTGTTGTTCAGGTCCTGAGAATTTCCAAATCTAAGCTTGTAAAAAAAAAAAAGGGTTTAGACGTTGATTGCAAGATTACAAAATCAATTGTGTCATTGCCTCAGAGTAGAAATGTGATAACGCTCAATGCTTTTAAAATTTCTCTCATACAAGTGTTCTCTTGCGTGGCCCCTAAGTTTGCATGGAATGGAATTTTTTAGAACCTATTATCAAGTGAATCACACCGATGATCGTTAAAGAGTACGAGTGATGCAAGATTTAAGGATGGAGCTGTAGACAGGGGCAAATCGATTTAATAGAGTGATATCTCGGATTTTATTGTTTCATTATGGGGATGTTATTTGATGACCATTTATATATTTCTACTTCTATTTCCGGGCCAGTATATATATTCAAAAGCCTAGAAATTCAATTGGGCATTTGTCAATTGCCGAAGTCGGCCTGTGAGATTTTTTCCTCTCCATTCACATCATATGGGAGTTCACCAGATGTGGGCTGCGGGAAAAAACGGAACTACTCATTCTTTCAATTTGTTTTATGTTAATTGGAAATTGAAAGGTCTTGCGGCTCTATTCGGACACACACGCATCTTTACCGCCGCTTGCATCGGCGGTAAACTGGCATTTTCCGGTTTTCCTCCACTCTGAGAGGAGGAAATCTGGAAATTGCAGCTTTACCGCCGCTCTCGTCGGCGGTAAAGTGGACCTTTCAGTTTTCCTCCGCTCTGAGAGGAGGAAAACTGGCAATTGCAGCTTTACCCCCGCTCCCATCGGCGGTAAAGTCGGTTTTCCAGTTTTCCTCCGCTCTGAGAGGAGGAAAACTGGAAATTGCACTTACGCTGCGGGTACATGTGTCGGAAATCTTTGAATCCGATTTTTTAATCCTCTTTTCCCTTCTTTTGCTTGTTGTTGGGCCATGGGCCGGGGCGTAGTTCCACAAAATGAAGGATGGACATGTGTGAATAACAATTGGGTGAAATAATTTCAAATCACAACAAAACCACAATAAATCGAATGTCTCTCGTAATTGCCCTTCACTTTACTTAACAAGCGAAGTAAGCTAACCAGAACCGTTACCTTAAAAAACCAGAGATCCCGGTATCTACGATTGAGAATACAAGTGAGACCAGCAAAATCTTCATTTCAACATGACAACCAGAAAGAAAACATCCTATACTCGCAAGCATTCCCTAGTAGTCGATACATCGCTGCTTTTCTGTGCATGTGAACAACTATGGGGTGTTCTGCTGCGGTCCAAAGCTGTTATCGAGCCTGGCTTGACCAGTTCCATCAGTCCTAGGGCCTGTTGTTCAGGTCCTGAGAATTTCCAAATCTAAGCTTGTAAAAAAAAAAAAAAAAAAATAGGGTTTAGATGTTGATTGCAAGATTACAAAATCAATTATGTCAATGCCTCAGAGTAGAAATGTGATAACGCTCAATGCTTTTAAAATTTCTCCCATACAAGTGTTCTCTTGCGTGGCCCCTCAGTTTGCATGGAATGGAATTTTTAAGAACCTATTATCAACTGAATCACACCGATGATCGTTAAAGAGTACGAGTGATGCAAGATTTAAGGATGGAGCTGTAGACAGGGGCAAATCGATTTAATAGAGTGATATCTCGGATTTTATTGTTTCATTATGGGGATGTTATTTGATGACCATTTATATATTTCTACTTCTATTTCCGGGCCAGTATATATATTCAAAAGCCTAGAAATTCAATTGGGCATTTGTCAATTGCCGAAGTCGGCCTGTGAGATTTTTTCCTCTCCATTCACATCATATGGGAGTTCACTAGATGTGGGCTGCGGGAAAAAACGGAACTACTGATTCTTTCAATTTGTTTTATGTTAATTGGAAATTGAAAGGTCTTGCGGCTCTATTCGGACACACACGCAGCTTTACTGCCTCTTGCATCGGCGGTAAACTGGCATTTTCCGGTTTTCCTCCTCTCAGAGCGGATGAAAACTGAAAGGTCCACTTTACCGCCGACAGCTTTACCGCCGCTCCCAACGGCGGTAAAGTCGGTTTTCCAGTTTTCCTCCGCTCTGAGAGGAGGAAAACTGGAAATCGCACATACGCTGCGGGTACATGTGTCGGAAATCTTTCAATCCGATTTTTTAATCCTCTTTTCCCTTCTTTTGCTTGTTGTTGGGCCATGGGCCGGGGCGTAGTTCCACAAAATGAAGGATGGGCATGTGTGAATAACAATTGGGTGAAATAATTTCAAATCACAACAAAACCACAATAAATCGAATGTCTCTCGTAATTGCCCTTCACTTTACTTAACAAGCGAGTAAGCTAACCAGAACCGTTACCTTAAAAAACCCGAGATCCCGGTATCTACGATTGAGAATACAAGTGAGACCAGCAAAATCTTCATTTCAACATGACAACCAGAAAGAAAACATCCTATACTCGCAAGCATTCCCTAGTAGTCGATACATCGCTGCTTTTCTGTGCATGTGGACAACTATGGGGTGTTCTGCTGCGGTCCAAAGCTGTTATCGAGCTTTGCTTGACCAGTTCCATCAGTCCTAGGGCCTGTTGTTCAGGTCCTGAGAATTTCCAAATCTAAGCTTGTAAAAAAAAAAAGGGTTTAGACGTTGATTGCAAGATTACAAAATCAATTGTGTCATTGCCTCAGAGTAGAAATGTGATAACGCTCAATGCTTTTAAAATTTCTCCCATACAAGTGTTCTCTTGCGTGGCCCCTAAGTTTGCATGGAATGGAATTTTTTAGAACCTATTATCAACTGAATCACACCGATGATCGTTAAAGAGTACGAGTGATGCAAGATTTAAGGATGGAGCTGTAGACAGGGGCAAATCGCTTTAATAGAGTGATATCTCGGATTTTATTGTTTCATTATGGGGATGTTATTTGATGACCATTTATATATTTCTACTTCTATTTCCGGGCCAGTATATATATTCAAAAGCCTAGAAATTCAATTGGGCATTTGTCAATTGCCGAAGTCGGCCTGTGAGATTTTTTCCTCTCCATTCACATCATATGGGAGTTCACCAGATGTGGGCTGCGGGAAAAAACGGAACTACTCATTCTTTCAATTTGTTTTATGTTAATTGGAAATTGAAAGGTCTTGCGGCTCTATTCGGACACACACGCAGCTTTACCGCCGCTTGCATCGGCGGTAAACTGGCATTTTCCGGTTTTCCTCCACTCTGAGAGGAGGAAATCTGGAAATTGCAGCTTTACCGCCGCTCTCGTCGGCGGTAAAGAGGACCTTTCATCTTTCCTCCGCTTTGAGAGGAGGAAAACTGGAAATTGCAGCTTTACCGCCGCTCCCAACGGCGGTAAAGTCGGTTTTCCAGTTTTCCTCCGCTCTGAGAGGAGGAAAACTGGAAATTGCACTTACGCTGCAGGTACATGTGTCGGAAATCTTTCAATCCGATTTTTTAATCCTCTTTTCCCTTCTTTTGCTTGTTGTTGGGCCATGGGCCGGAGCGTAGTTCTACAAAATGAAGGATGGACATGTGTGAATAACAATTGGGTGAAATAATTTCAAATCACAACAAAACCACAATAAATCGAATGTCTCTCGTAATTGCCCTTCACTTTACTTAACAAGCGAAGTAAGCTAACCAGAACCGTTACCTTAAAAAACCAGAGATCCCGGTATCTACGATTGAGAATACAAGTGAGACCAGCAAAATCTTCATTTCAACATGACAACCAGAAAGAAAACATCCTATACTCGCAAGCATTCCCTAGTAGTCGATACATCGCTGCTTTTCTGTGCATGTGGACAACTATGGGGTGTTCTGCTGCGGTCCAAAGCTGTTATCGAGCTTTGCTTGACCAGTTCCATCAGTCCTAGGGCCTGTTGTTCAGGTCCTGAGAATTTCCAAATCTAAGCTTGTAAAAAAAAAAAGGGTTTAGACGTTGATTGCAAGATTACAAAATCAATTGTGTCATTGCCTCAGAGTAGAAATGTGATAACGCTCAATGCTTTTAAAATTTCTCCCATACAAGTGTTCTCTTGCGTGGCCCCTAAGTTTGCATGGAATGGAATTTTTTAGAACCTATTATCAAGTGAATCACACCGATGATCGTTAAAGAGTACGAGTGATGCAAGATTTAAGGATGGAGCTGTAGACAGGGGCAAATCGATTTAATAGAGTGATATCTCGGATTTTATTGTTTCATTATGGGGATGTTATTTGATGACCATTTATATATTTCTACTTCTATTTCCGGGCCAGTATATATATTCAAAAGCCTAGAAATTCAATTGGGCATTTGTCAATTGCCGAAGTCGGCCTGTGAGATTTTTTCCTCTCCATTCACATCATATGGGAGTTCACCAGATGTGGGCTGCGGGAAAAAACGGAACTACTCATTCTTTCAATTTGTTTTATGTTAATTGGAAATTGAAAGGTCTTGCGGCTCTATTCGGACACACACGCATCTTTACCGCCGCTTGCATCGGCGGTAAACTGGCATTTTCCGGTTTTCCTCCACTCTGAGAGGAGGAAATCTGGAAATTGCAGCTTTACCGCCGCTCTCGTCGGCGGTAAAGTGGACCTTTCAGTTTTCCTCCGCTCTGAGAGGAGGAAAACTGGCAATTGCAGCTTTACCCCCGCTCCCATCGGCGGTAAAGTCGGTTTTCCAGTTTTCCTCCGCTCTGAGAGGAGGAAAACTGGAAATTGCACTTACGCTGCGGGTACATGTGTCGGAAATCTTTCAATCCGATTTTTTAATCCTCTTTTCCCTTCTTTTGCTTGTTGTTGGGCCATGGGCCGGGGCGTAGTTCCACAAAATGAAGGATGGACATGTGTGAATAACAATTGGGTGAAATAATTTCAAATCACAACAAAACCACAATAAATCGAATGTCTCTCGTAATTGCCCTTCACTTTACTTAACAAGCGAAGTAAGCTAACCAGAACCGTTACCTTAAAAAACCAGAGATCCCGGTATCTACGATTGAGAATACAAGTGAGACCAGCAAAATCTTCATTTCAACATGACAACCAGAAAGAAAACATCCTATACTCGCAAGCATTCCCTAGTAGTCGATACATCGCTGCTTTTCTGTGCATGTGAACAACTATGGGGTGTTCTGCTGCGGTCCAAAGCTGTTATCGAGCCTGGCTTGACCAGTTCCATCAGTCCTAGGGCCTGTTGTTCAGGTCCTGAGAATTTCCAAATCTAAGCTTGTAAAAAAAAAAAAAAAAAAATAGGGTTTAGATGTTGATTGCAAGATTACAAAATCAATTATGTCAATGCCTCAGAGTAGAAATGTGATAACGCTCAATGCTTTTAAAATTTCTCCCATACAAGTGTTCTCTTGCGTGGCCCCTCAGTTTGCATGGAATGGAATTTTTAAGAACCTATTATCAACTGAATCACACCGATGATCGTTAAAGAGTACGAGTGATGCAAGATTTAAGGATGGAGCTGTAGACAGGGGCAAATCGATTTAATAGAGTGATATCTCGGATTTTATTGTTTCATTATGGGGATGTTATTTGATGACCATTTATATATTTCTACTTCTATTTCCGGGCCAGTATATATATTCAAAAGCCTAGAAATTCAATTGGGCATTTGTCAATTGCCGAAGTCGGCCTGTGAGATTTTTTCCTCTCCATTCACATCATATGGGAGTTCACTAGATGTGGGCTGCGGGAAAAAACGGAACTACTGATTCTTTCAATTTGTTTTATGTTAATTGGAAATTGAAAGGTCTTGCGGCTCTATTCGGACACACACGCAGCTTTACTGCCTCTTGCATCGGCGGTAAACTGGCATTTTCCGGTTTTCCTCCTCTCAGAGCGGATGAAAACTGAAAGGTCCACTTTACCGCCGACAGCTTTACCGCCGCTCCCAACGGCGGTAAAGTCGGTTTTCCAGTTTTCCTCCGCTCTGAGAGGAGGAAAACTGGAAATCGCACATACGCTGCGGGTACATGTGTCGGAAATCTTTCAATCCGATTTTTTAATCCTCTTTTCCCTTCTTTTGCTTGTTGTTGGGCCATGGGCCGGGGCGTAGTTCCACAAAATGAAGGATGGGCATGTGTGAATAACAATTGGGTGAAATAATTTCAAATCACAACAAAACCACAATAAATCGAATGTCTCTCGTAATTGCCCTTCACTTTACTTAACAAGCGAGTAAGCTAACCAGAACCGTTACCTTAAAAAACCCGAGATCCCGGTATCTACGATTGAGAATACAAGTGAGACCAGCAAAATCTTCATTTCAACATGACAACCAGAAAGAAAACATCCTATACTCGCAAGCATTCCCTAGTAGTCGATACATCGCTGCTTTTCTGTGCATGTGGACAACTATGGGGTGTTCTGCTGCGGTCCAAAGCTGTTATCGAGCTTTGCTTGACCAGTTCCATCAGTCCTAGGGCCTGTTGTTCAGGTCCTGAGAATTTCCAAATCTAAGCTTGTAAAAAAAAAAAAGGGTTTAGACGTTGATTGCAAGATTACAAAATCAATTGTGTCATTGCCTCAGAGTAGAAATGTGATAACGCTCAATGCTTTTAAAATTTCTCCCATACAAGTGTTCTCTTGCGTGGCCCCTAAGTTTGCATGGAATGGAATTTTTTAGAACCTATTATCAAGTGAATCACACCGATGATCGTTAAAGAGTACGAGTGATGCAAGATTTAAGGATGGAGCTGTAGACAGGGGCAAATCGATTTAATAGAGTGATATCTCGGATTTTATTGTTTCATTATGGGGATGTTATTTGATGACCATTTATATATTTCTACTTCTATTTCCGGGCCAGTATATATATTCAAAAGCCTAGAAATTCAATTGGGCATTTGTCAATTGCCGAAGTCGGCCTGTGAGATTTTTTCCTCTCCATTCACATCATATGGGAGTTCACCAGATGTGGGCTGCGGGAAAAAACGGAACTACTCATTCTTTCAATTTGTTTTATGTTAATTGGAAATTGAAAGGTCTTGCGGCTCTATTCGGACACACACGCATCTTTACCGCCGCTTGCATCGGCGGTAAACTGGCATTTTCCGGTTTTCCTCCACTCTGAGAGGAGGAAATCTGGAAATTGCAGCTTTACCGCCGCTCTCGTCGGCGGTAAAGTGGACCTTTCAGTTTTCCTCCGCTCTGAGAGGAGGAAAACTGGCAATTGCAGCTTTACCCCCGCTCCCATCGGCGGTAAAGTCGGTTTTCCAGTTTTCCTCCGCTCTGAGAGGAGGAAAACTGGAAATTGCACTTACGCTGCGGGTACATGTGTCGGAAATCTTTCAATCCGATTTTTTAATCCTCTTTTCCCTTCTTTTGCTTGTTGTTGGGCCATGGGCCGGGGCGTAGTTCCACAAAATGAAGGATGGACATGTGTGAATAACAATTGGGTGAAATAATTTCAAATCACAACAAAACCACAATAAATCGAATGTCTCTCGTAATTGCCCTTCACTTTACTTAACAAGCGAAGTAAGCTAACCAGAACCGTTACCTTAAAAAACCAGAGATCCCGGTATCTACGATTGAGAATACAAGTGAGACCAGCAAAATCTTCATTTCAACATGACAACCAGAAAGAAAACATCCTATACTCGCAAGCATTCCCTAGTAGTCGATACATCGCTGCTTTTCTGTGCATGTGAACAACTATGGGGTGTTCTGCTGCGGTCCAAAGCTGTTATCGAGCCTGGCTTGACCAGTTCCATCAGTCCTAGGGCCTGTTGTTCAGGTCCTGAGAATTTCCAAATCTAAGCTTGTAAAAAAAAAAAAAAAAAAATAGGGTTTAGATGTTGATTGCAAGATTACAAAATCAATTATGTCAATGCCTCAGAGTAGAAATGTGATAACGCTCAATGCTTTTAAAATTTCTCCCATACAAGTGTTCTCTTGCGTGGCCCCTCAGTTTGCATGGAATGGAATTTTTAAGAACCTATTATCAACTGAATCACACCGATGATCGTTAAAGAGTACGAGTGATGCAAGATTTAAGGATGGAGCTGTAGACAGGGGCAAATCGATTTAATAGAGTGATATCTCGGATTTTATTGTTTCATTATGGGGATGTTATTTGATGACCATTTATATATTTCTACTTCTATTTCCGGGCCAGTATATATATTCAAAAGCCTAGAAATTCAATTGGGCATTTGTCAATTGCCGAAGTCGGCCTGTGAGATTTTTTCCTCTCCATTCACATCATATGGGAGTTCACTAGATGTGGGCTGCGGGAAAAAACGGAACTACTGATTCTTTCAATTTGTTTTATGTTAATTGGAAATTGAAAGGTCTTGCGGCTCTATTCGGACACACACGCAGCTTTACTGCCTCTTGCATCGGCGGTAAACTGGCATTTTCCGGTTTTCCTCCTCTCAGAGCGGATGAAAACTGAAAGGTCCACTTTACCGCCGACAGCTTTACCGCCGCTCCCAACGGCGGTAAAGTCGGTTTTCCAGTTTTCCTCCGCTCTGAGAGGAGGAAAACTGGAAATCGCACATACGCTGCGGGTACATGTGTCGGAAATCTTTCAATCCGATTTTTTAATCCTCTTTTCCCTTCTTTTGCTTGTTGTTGGGCCATGGGCCGGGGCGTAGTTCCACAAAATGAAGGATGGGCATGTGTGAATAACAATTGGGTGAAATAATTTCAAATCACAACAAAACCACAATAAATCGAATGTCTCTCGTAATTGCCCTTCACTTTACTTAACAAGCGAGTAAGCTAACCAGAACCGTTACCTTAAAAAACCCGAGATCCCGGTATCTACGATTGAGAATACAAGTGAGACCAGCAAAATCTTCATTTCAACATGACAACCAGAAAGAAAACATCCTATACTCGCAAGCATTCCCTAGTAGTCGATACATCGCTGCTTTTCTGTGCATGTGGACAACTATGGGGTGTTCTGCTGCGGTCCAAAGCTGTTATCGAGCTTTGCTTGACCAGTTCCATCAGTCCTAGGGCCTGTTGTTCAGGTCCTGAGAATTTCCAAATCTAAGCTTGTAAAAAAAAAAAAGGGTTTAGACGTTGATTGCAAGATTACAAAATCAATTGTGTCATTGCCTCAGAGTAGAAATGTGATAACGCTCAATGCTTTTAAAATTTCTCCCATACAAGTGTTCTCTTGCGTGGCCCCTAAGTTTGCATGGAATGGAATTTTTTAGAACCTATTATCAACTGAATCACACCGATGATCGTTAAAGAGTACGAGTGATGCAAGATTTAAGGATGGAGCTGTAGACAGGGGCAAATCGCTTTAATAGAGTGATATCTCGGATTTTATTGTTTCATTATGGGGATGTTATTTGATGACCATTTATATATTTCTACTTCTATTTCCGGGCCAGTATATATATTCAAAAGCCTAGAAATTCAATTGGGCATTTGTCAATTGCCGAAGTCGGCCTGTGAGATTTTTTCCTCTCCATTCACATCATATGGGAGTTCACCAGATGTGGGCTGCGGGAAAAAACGGAACTACTCATTCTTTCAATTTGTTTTATGTTAATTGGAAATTGAAAGGTCTTGCGGCTCTATTCGGACACACACGCAGCTTTACCGCCGCTTGCATCGGCGGTAAACTGGCATTTTCCGGTTTTCCTCCACTCTGAGAGGAGGAAATCTGGAAATTGCAGCTTTACCGCCGCTCTCGTCGGCGGTAAAGTGGACCTTTCATCTTTCCTCCGCTTTGAGAGGAGGAAAACTGGAAATTGCAGCTTTACCGCCGCTCCCAACGGCGGTAAAGTCGGTTTTCCAGTTTTCCTCCGCTCTGAGAGGAGGAAAACTGGAAATCGCACATACGCTGCGGGTACATGTGTCGGAAATCTTTCAATCCGATTTTTTAATCCTCTTTTCCTTTCTTTTGCTTGTTGTTGGGCCATGGGCCGGAGCGTAGTTCTACAAAATGAAGGATGGACATGTGTGAATAACAATTGGGTGAAATAATTTCAAATCACAACAAAACCACAATAAATCGAATGTCTCTCGTAATTGCCCTTCACTTTACTTAACAAGCGAAGTAAGCTAACCAGAACCGTTACCTTAAAAAACCAGAGATCCCGGTATCTACGATTGAGAATACAAGTGAGACCAGCAAAATCTTCATTTCAACATGACAACCAGAAAGAAAACATCCTATACTCGCAAGCATTCCCTAGTAGTCGATACATCGCTGCTTTTCTGTGCATGTGGACAACTATGGGGTGTTCTGCTGCGGTCCAAAGCTGTTATCGAGCTTGGCTTGACCAGTTCCATCAGTCCTAGGGCCTGTTGTTCAGGTCCTGAGAATTTCCAAATCTAAGCTTGTAAAAAAAAAAAAGGGTTTAGACGTTGATTGCAAGATTACAAAATCAATTGTGCCATTGCCTCAGAGTAGAAATGTGATAACGCTCAATGCTTTTAAAATTTCTCCCATACAAGTGTTCTCTTGCGTGGCCCCTCAGTTTGCATGGAATGGAATTTTTTAGAACCTATTATCAAGTGAATCACACCGATGATCGTTAAAGAGTACGAGTGATGCAAGATTTAAGGATGGAGCTGTAGACAGGGGCAAATCGCTTTAATAGAGTGATATCTCGGATTTTATTGTTTCATTATGGGGATGTTATTTGATGACCATTTATATATTTCTACTTCTATTTCCGGGCCAGTATATATATTCAAAAGCCTAGAAATTCAATTGGGCATTTGTCAATTGCCGAAGTCGGCCTGTGAGATTTTTTCCTCTCCATTCACATCATATGGGAGTTCAATAGATGTGGGCTGCGGGAAAAAACGGAACTACTGATTCTTTCAATTTGTTTTATGTTAATTGGAAATTGAAAGGTCTTGCGGCTCTATTCGGACACACACGCAGCTTTACTGCCTCTTGCATCGGCGGTAAACTGGCATTTTCCGGTTTTCCTCCTCTCAGAGCGAAGGAAAACTGAAAGGTCCACTTTACCGCCGACAGCTTTACCGCCGCTCCCAACGGCGGTAAAGTCGGTTTTCCAGTTTTCCTCCGCTCTGAGAGGAGGAAAACTGGAAATCGCACATACGCTGCGGGTACATGTGTCGGAAATCTTTCAATCCGATTTTTTAATCCTCTTTTCCCTTCTTTTGCTTGTTGTTGGGCCATGGGCCGGGGCGTAGTTCCACAAAATGAAGGATGGGCATGTGTGAATAACAATTGGGTGAAATAATTTCAAATCACAACAAAACCACAATAAATCGAATGTCTCTCGTAATTGCCCTTCACTTTACTTAACAAGCGAGTAAGCTAACCAGAACCGTTACCTTAAAAAACCCGAGATCCCGGTATCTACGATTGAGAATACAAGTGAGACCAGCAAAATCTTCATTTCAACATGACAACCAGAAAGAAAACATCCTATACTCGCAAGCATTCCCTAGTAGTCGATACATCGCTGCTTTTCTGTGCATGTGGACAACTATGGGGTGTTCTGCTGCGGTCCAAAGCTGTTATCGAGCTTTGCTTGACCAGTTCCATCAGTCCTAGGGCCTGTTGTTCAGGTCCTGAGAATTTCCAAATCTAAGCTTGTAAAAAAAAAAAAGGGTTTAGACGTTGATTGCAAGATTACAAAATCAATTGTGTCATTGCCTCAGAGTAGAAATGTGATAACGCTCAATGCTTTTAAAATTTCTCCCATACAAGTGTTCTCTTGCGTGGCCCCTAAGTTTGCATGGAATGGAATTTTTTAGAACCTATTATCAAGTGAATCACACCGATGATCGTTAAAGAGTACGAGTGATGCAAGATTTAAGGATGGAGCTGTAGACAGGGGCAAATCGCTTTAATAGAGTGATATCTCGGATTTTATTGTTTCATTATGGGGATGTTATTTGATGACCATTTATATATTTCTACTTCTATTTCCGGGCCAGTATATATATTCAAAAGCCTAGAAATTCAATTGGGCATTTGTCAATTGCCGAAGTCGGCCTGTGAGATTTTTTCCTCTCCATTCACATCATATGGGAGTTCACCAGATGTGGGCCGCGGGAAAAAACGGAACTACTCATTCTTTCAATTTGTTTTATGTTAATTGGAAATTGAAAGGTCTTGCGGCTCTATTCGGACACACACGCAGCTTTACCGCCGCTTGCATCGGCGGTAAACTGGCATTTTCCGGTTTTCCTCCACTCTGAGAGGAGGAAATCTGGAAATTGCAGCTTTACCGCCGCTCTCGTCGGCGGTAAAGTGGACCTTTCAGTTTTCCTCCGCTCTGAGAGGAGGAAAACTGGCAATTGCAGCTTTACCCCCGCTCCCATCGGCGGTAAAGTCGGTTTTCCAGTTTTCCTCCGCTCTGAGAGGAGGAAAACTGGAAATCGCACATACGCTGCGGGTACATGTGTCGGAAATCTTTCAATCCGATTTTTTAATCCTCTTTTCCCTTCTTTTGCTTGTTGTTGGGCCATGGGCCGGGGCGTAGTTCCACAAAATGAAGGATGGGCATGTGTGAATAACAATTGGGTGAAATAATTTCAAATCACAACAAAACCACAATAAATCGAATGTCTCTCGTAATTGCCCTTCACTTTACTTAACAAGCGAAGTAAGCTAACCAGAACCGTTACCTTAAAAAACCAGAGATCCCGGTATCTACGATTGAGAATACAAGTGAGACCAGCAAAATCTTCATTTCAACATGACAACCAGAAAGAAAACATCCTATACTCGCAAGCATTCCCTAGTAGTCGATACATCGCTGCTTTTCTGTGCATGTGAACAACTATGGGGTGTTCTGCTGCGGTCCAAAGCTGTTATCGAGCCTGGCTTGACCAGTTCCATCAGTCCTAGGGCCTGTTGTTCAGGTCCTGAGAATTTCCAAATCTAAGCTTGTAAAAAAAAAAAAAAAAAAATAGGGTTTAGATGTTGATTGCAAGATTACAAAATCAATTATGTCAATGCCTCAGAGTAGAAATGTGATAACGCTCAATGCTTTTAAAATTTCTCCCATACAAGTGTTCTCTTGCGTGGCCCCTCAGTTTGCATGGAATGGAATTTTTAAGAACCTATTATCAACTGAATCACACCGATGATCGTTAAAGAGTACGAGTGATGCAAGATTTAAGGATGGAGCTGTAGACAGGGGCAAATCGATTTAATAGAGTGATATCTCGGATTTTATTGTTTCATTATGGGGATGTTATTTGATGACCATTTATATATTTCTACTTCTATTTCCGGGCCAGTATATATATTCAAAAGCCTAGAAATTCAATTGGGCATTTGTCAATTGCCGAAGTCGGCCTGTGAGATTTTTTCCTCTCCATTCACATCATATGGGAGTTCACTAGATGTGGGCTGCGGGAAAAAACGGAACTACTGATTCTTTCAATTTGTTTTATGTTAATTGGAAATTGAAAGGTCTTGCGGCTCTATTCGGACACACACGCAGCTTTACTGCCTCTTGCATCGGCGGTAAACTGGCATTTTCCGGTTTTCCTCCTCTCAGAGCGAAGGAAAACTGAAAGGTCCACTTTACCGCCGACAGCTTTACCGCCGCTCCCAACGGCGGTAAAGTCGGTTTTCCAGTTTTCCTCCGCTCTGAGAGGAGGAAAACTGGAAATCGCACATACGCTGCGGGTACATGTGTCGGAAATCTTTCAATCCGATTTTTTAATCCTCTTTTCCCTTCTTTTGCTTGTTGTTGGGCCATGGGCCGGGGCGTAGTTCCACAAAATGAAGGATGGGCATGTGTGAATAACAATTGGGTGAAATAATTTCAAATCACAACAAAACCACAATAAATCGAATGTCTCTCGTAATTGCCCTTCACTTTACTTAACAAGCGAGTAAGCTAACCAGAACCGTTACCTTAAAAAACCCGAGATCCCGGTATCTACGATTGAGAATACAAGTGAGACCAGCAAAATCTTCATTTCAACATGACAACCAGAAAGAAAACATCCTATACTCGCAAGCATTCCCTAGTAGTCGATACATCGCTGCTTTTCTGTGCATGTGGACAACTATGGGGTGTTCTGCTGCGGTCCAAAGCTGTTATCGAGCTTTGCTTGACCAGTTCCATCAGTCCTAGGGCCTGTTGTTCAGGTCCTGAGAATTTCCAAATCTAAGCTTGTAAAAAAAAAAAAGGGTTTAGACGTTGATTGCAAGATTACAAAATCAATTGTGTCATTGCCTCAGAGTAGAAATGTGATAACGCTCAATGCTTTTAAAATTTCTCCCATACAAGTGTTCTCTTGCGTGGCCCCTAAGTTTGCATGGAATGGAATTTTTTAGAACCTATTATCAACTGAATCACACCGATGATCGTTAAAGAGTACGAGTGATGCAAGATTTAAGGATGGAGCTGTAGACAGGGGCAAATCGCTTTAATAGAGTGATATCTCGGATTTTATTGTTTCATTATGGGGATGTTATTTGATGACCATTTATATATTTCTACTTCTATTTCCGGGCCAGTATATATATTCAAAAGCCTAGAAATTCAATTGGGCATTTGTCAATTGCCGAAGTCGGCCTGTGAGATTTTTTCCTCTCCATTCACATCATATGGGAGTTCACCAGATGTGGGCTGCGGGAAAAAACGGAACTACTCATTCTTTCAATTTGTTTTATCTTAATTGGAAATTGAAAGGTCTTGCGGCTCTATTCGGACACACACGCAGCTTTACCGCCGCTTGCATCGGCGGTAAACTGGCATTTTCCGGTTTTCCTCCACTCTGAGAGGAGGAAATCTGGAAATTGCAGCTTTACCGCCGCTCTCGTCGGCGGTAAAGTGGACCTTTCAGTTTTCCTCCGCTCTGAGAGGAGGAAAACTGGCAATTGCAGCTTTACCGCCGCTCCCAACGGCGGTAAAGTCGGTTTTCCAGTTTTCCTCCGCTCTGAGAGGAGGAAAACTGGAAATTGCACTTACGCTGCAGGTACATGTGTCGGAAATCTTTCAATCCGATTTTTTAATCCTCTTTTCCCTTCTTTTGCTTGTTGTTGGGCCATGGGCCGGAGCGTAGTTCCACAAAATGAAGGATGGACATGTGTGAATAACAATTGGGTGAAATAATTTCAAATCACAACAAAACCACAATAAATCGAATGTCTCTCGTAATTGCCCTTCACTTTACTTAACAAGCGAAGTAAGCTAACCAGAACCGTTACCTTAAAAAACCAGAGATCCCGGTATCTACGATTGAGAATACAAGTGAGACCAGCAAAATCTTCATTTCAACATGACAACCAGAAAGAAAACATCCTATACTCGCAAGCATTCCCTAGTAGTCGATACATCGCTGCTTTTCTGTGCATGTGGACAACTATGGGGTGTTCTGCTGCGGTCCAAAGCTGTTATCGAGCTTGGCTTGACCAGTTCCATCAGTCCTAGGGCCTGTTGTTCAGGTCCTGAGAATTTCCAAATCTAAGCTTGTAAAAAAAAAAAAGGGTTTAGACGTTGATTGCAAGATTACAAAATCAATTGTGCCATTGCCTCAGAGTAGAAATGTGATAACGCTCAATGCTTTTAAAATTTCTCCCATACAAGTGTTCTCTTGCGTGGCCCCTCAGTTTGCATGGAATGGAATTTTTTAGAACCTATTATCAAGTGAATCACACCGATGATCGTTAAAGAGTACGAGTGATGCAAGATTTAAGGATGGAGCTGTAGACAGGGGCAAATCGCTTTAATAGAGTGATATCTCGGATTTTATTGTTTCATTATGGGGATGTTATTTGATGACCATTTATATATTTCTACTTCTATTTCCGGGCCAGTATATATATTCAAAAGCCTAGAAATTCAATTGGGCATTTGTCAATTGCCGAAGTCGGCCTGTGAGATTTTTTCCTCTCCATTCACATCATATGGGAGTTCACTAGATGTGGGCTGCGGGAAAAAACGGAACTACTGATTCTTTCAATTTGTTTTATGTTAATTGGAAATTGAAAGGTCTTGCGGCTCTATTCGGACACACACGCAGCTTTACTGCCTCTTGCATCGGCGGTAAACTGGCATTTTCCGGTTTTCCTCCTCTCAGAGCGAAGGAAAACTGAAAGGTCCACTTTACCGCCGACAGCTTTACCGCCGCTCCCAACGGCGGTAAAGTCGGTTTTCCAGTTTTCCTCCGCTCTGAGAGGAGGAAAACTGGAAATCGCACATACGCTGCGGGTACATGTGTCGGAAATCTTTCAATCCGATTTTTTAATCCTCTTTTCCCTTCTTTTGCTTGTTGTTGGGCCATGGGCCGGGGCGTAGTTCCACAAAATGAAGGATGGGCATGTGTGAATAACAATTGGGTGAAATAATTTCAAATCACAACAAAACCACAATAAATCGAATGTCTCTCGTAATTGCCCTTCACTTTACTTAACAAGCGAGTAAGCTAACCAGAACCGTTACCTTAAAAAACCCGAGATCCCGGTATCTACGATTGAGAATACAAGTGAGACCAGCAAAATCTTCATTTCAACATGACAACCAGAAAGAAAACATCCTATACTCGCAAGCATTCCCTAGTAGTCGATACATCGCTGCTTTTCTGTGCATGTGGACAACTATGGGGTGTTCTGCTGCGGTCCAAAGCTGTTATCGAGCTTTGCTTGACCAGTTCCATCAGTCCTAGGGCCTGTTGTTCAGGTCCTGAGAATTTCCAAATCTAAGCTTGTAAAAAAAAAAAAGGGTTTAGACGTTGATTGCAAGATTACAAAATCAATTGTGTCATTGCCTCAGAGTAGAAATGTGATAACGCTCAATGCTTTTAAAATTTCTCCCATACAAGTGTTCTCTTGCGTGGCCCCTAAGTTTGCATGGAATGGAATTTTTTAGAACCTATTATCAAGTGAATCACACCGATGATCGTTAAAGAGTACGAGTGATGCAAGATTTAAGGATGGAGCTGTAGACAGGGGCAAATCGCTTTAATAGAGTGATATCTCGGATTTTATTGTTTCATTATGGGGATGTTATTTGATGACCATTTATATATTTCTACTTCTATTTCCGGGCCAGTATATATATTCAAAAGCCTAGAAATTCAATTGGGCATTTGTCAATTGCCGAAGTCGGCCTGTGAGATTTTTTCCTCTCCATTCACATCATATGGGAGTTCACCAGATGTGGGCCGCGGGAAAAAACGGAACTACTCATTCTTTCAATTTGTTTTATGTTAATTGGAAATTGAAAGGTCTTGCGGCTCTATTCGGACACACACGCAGCTTTACCGCCGCTTGCATCGGCGGTAAACTGGCATTTTCCGGTTTTCCTCCACTCTGAGAGGAGGAAATCTGGAAATTGCAGCTTTACCGCCGCTCTCGTCGGCGGTAAAGTGGACCTTTCAGTTTTCCTCCGCTCTGAGAGGAGGAAAACTGGCAATTGCAGCTTTACCCCCGCTCCCATCGGCGGTAAAGTCGGTTTTCCAGTTTTCCTCCGCTCTGAGAGGAGGAAAACTGGAAATCGCACATACGCTGCGGGTACATGTGTCGGAAATCTTTCAATCCGATTTTTTAATCCTCTTTTCCCTTCTTTTGCTTGTTGTTGGGCCATGGGCCGGGGCGTAGTTCCACAAAATGAAGGATGGGCATGTGTGAATAACAATTGGGTGAAATAATTTCAAATCACAACAAAACCACAATAAATCGAATGTCTCTCGTAATTGCCCTTCACTTTACTTAACAAGCGAAGTAAGCTAACCAGAACCGTTACCTTAAAAAACCAGAGATCCCGGTATCTACGATTGAGAATACAAGTGAGACCAGCAAAATCTTCATTTCAACATGACAACCAGAAAGAAAACATCCTATACTCGCAAGCATTCCCTAGTAGTCGATACATCGCTGCTTTTCTGTGCATGTGAACAACTATGGGGTGTTCTGCTGCGGTCCAAAGCTGTTATCGAGCCTGGCTTGACCAGTTCCATCAGTCCTAGGGCCTGTTGTTCAGGTCCTGAGAATTTCCAAATCTAAGCTTGTAAAAAAAAAAAAAAAAAAATAGGGTTTAGATGTTGATTGCAAGATTACAAAATCAATTATGTCAATGCCTCAGAGTAGAAATGTGATAACGCTCAATGCTTTTAAAATTTCTCCCATACAAGTGTTCTCTTGCGTGGCCCCTCAGTTTGCATGGAATGGAATTTTTAAGAACCTATTATCAACTGAATCACACCGATGATCGTTAAAGAGTACGAGTGATGCAAGATTTAAGGATGGAGCTGTAGACAGGGGCAAATCGATTTAATAGAGTGATATCTCGGATTTTATTGTTTCATTATGGGGATGTTATTTGATGACCATTTATATATTTCTACTTCTATTTCCGGGCCAGTATATATATTCAAAAGCCTAGAAATTCAATTGGGCATTTGTCAATTGCCGAAGTCGGCCTGTGAGATTTTTTCCTCTCCATTCACATCATATGGGAGTTCACTAGATGTGGGCTGCGGGAAAAAACGGAACTACTGATTCTTTCAATTTGTTTTATGTTAATTGGAAATTGAAAGGTCTTGCGGCTCTATTCGGACACACACGCAGCTTTACTGCCTCTTGCATCGGCGGTAAACTGGCATTTTCCGGTTTTCCTCCTCTCAGAGCGAAGGAAAACTGAAAGGTCCACTTTACCGCCGACAGCTTTACCGCCGCTCCCAACGGCGGTAAAGTCGGTTTTCCAGTTTTCCTCCGCTCTGAGAGGAGGAAAACTGGAAATCGCACATACGCTGCGGGTACATGTGTCGGAAATCTTTCAATCCGATTTTTTAATCCTCTTTTCCCTTCTTTTGCTTGTTGTTGGGCCATGGGCCGGGGCGTAGTTCCACAAAATGAAGGATGGGCATGTGTGAATAACAATTGGGTGAAATAATTTCAAATCACAACAAAACCACAATAAATCGAATGTCTCTCGTAATTGCCCTTCACTTTACTTAACAAGCGAGTAAGCTAACCAGAACCGTTACCTTAAAAAACCCGAGATCCCGGTATCTACGATTGAGAATACAAGTGAGACCAGCAAAATCTTCATTTCAACATGACAACCAGAAAGAAAACATCCTATACTCGCAAGCATTCCCTAGTAGTCGATACATCGCTGCTTTTCTGTGCATGTGGACAACTATGGGGTGTTCTGCTGCGGTCCAAAGCTGTTATCGAGCTTTGCTTGACCAGTTCCATCAGTCCTAGGGCCTGTTGTTCAGGTCCTGAGAATTTCCAAATCTAAGCTTGTAAAAAAAAAAAAGGGTTTAGACGTTGATTGCAAGATTACAAAATCAATTGTGTCATTGCCTCAGAGTAGAAATGTGATAACGCTCAATGCTTTTAAAATTTCTCCCATACAAGTGTTCTCTTGCGTGGCCCCTAAGTTTGCATGGAATGGAATTTTTTAGAACCTATTATCAACTGAATCACACCGATGATCGTTAAAGAGTACGAGTGATGCAAGATTTAAGGATGGAGCTGTAGACAGGGGCAAATCGCTTTAATAGAGTGATATCTCGGATTTTATTGTTTCATTATGGGGATGTTATTTGATGACCATTTATATATTTCTACTTCTATTTCCGGGCCAGTATATATATTCAAAAGCCTAGAAATTCAATTGGGCATTTGTCAATTGCCGAAGTCGGCCTGTGAGATTTTTTCCTCTCCATTCACATCATATGGGAGTTCACCAGATGTGGGCTGCGGGAAAAAACGGAACTACTCATTCTTTCAATTTGTTTTATGTTAATTGGAAATTGAAAGGTCTTGCGGCTCTATTCGGACACACACGCAGCTTTACCGCCGCTTGCATCGGCGGTAAACTGGCATTTTCCGGTTTTCCTCCACTCTGAGAGGAGGAAATCTGGAAATTGCAGCTTTACCGCCGCTCTCGTCGGCGGTAAAGTGGACCTTTCAGTTTTCCTCCGCTCTGAGAGGAGGAAAACTGGCAATTGCAGCTTTACCGCCGCTCCCAACGGCGGTAAAGTCGGTTTTCCAGTTTTCCTCCGCTCTGAGAGGAGGAAAACTGGAAATTGCACTTACGCTGCAGGTACATGTGTCGGAAATCTTTCAATCCGATTTTTTAATCCTCTTTTCCCTTCTTTTGCTTGTTGTTGGGCCATGGGCCGGAGCGTAGTTCCACAAAATGAAGGATGGACATGTGTGAATAACAATTGGGTGAAATAATTTCAAATCACAACAAAACCACAATAAATCGAATGTCTCTTGTAATTGCCCTTCACTTTACTTAACAAGCGAAGTAAGCTAACCAGAACCGTTACCTTAAAAAACCAGAGATCCCGGTATCTACGATTGAGAATACAAGTGAGACCAGCAAAATCTTCATTTCAACATGACAACCAGAAAGAAAACATCCTATACTCGCAAGCATTCCCTAGTAGTCGACACTTCGCTGCTTTTCTGTGCATGTGGACAACTATGGGGTGTTCTGCTGCGGTCCAAAGCTGTTATCGAGCCTGGCTTGACCAGTTCCATCAGTCCTAGGGCCTGTTGTTCAGGTCCTGAGAATTTCCAAATCTAAGCTTGTAAAAAAAAAAAAAAAAAATAGGGTTTAGATGTTGATTGCAAGATTACAAAATCAATTATGTCATTGCCTCAGAGTAGAAATGTGATAACGCTCAATGCTTTTAAAATTTCTCCCATACAAGTGTTCTCTTGCGTGGCCCCTCAGTTTGCATGGAATGGAATTTTTAAGAACCTATTATCAACTGAATCACACCGATGATCGTTAAAGAGTACGAGTGATGCAAGATTTAAGGATGGAGCTGTAGACAGGGGCAAATCGATTTAATAGAGTGATATCTCGGATTTTATTGTTTCATTATGGGGATGTTATTTGATGACCATTTATATATTTCTACTTCTATTTCCGGGCCAGTATATATATTCAAAAGCCTAGAAATTCAATTGGGCATTTGTCAATTGCCGAAGTCGGCCTGTGAGATTTTTTCCTCTCCATTCACATCATATGGGAGTTCACTAGATGTGGGCTGCGGGAAAAAACGGAACTACTGATTCTTTCAATTTGTTTTATGTTAATTGGAAATTGAAAGGTCTTGCGGCTCTATTCGGACACACACGCAGCTTTACCGCCTCTTGCATCGGCGGTAAACTGGCATTTTCCGGTTTTCCTCCACTCTGAGAGGAGGAAAACTGGAAATTGCAGCTTTACCGCCGCCCTCGTCGGCAGTAAAGTGGACCTTCCAGATTTCCTCCGCTCTGAGAGGAGGAAAGCTGGCAATTGCAGCTTTACCGCTGCTCCCAACGGCGGTAAAGTCGGTTTTCCAGTTTTCCTCCGCTCTGAGAGGAGGAAAACTGGAAATTGCACTTACGCTGCGGGTACATGTGTCGGAAATCTTTCAATCCGATTTTTTAATCCTCTTTTCCCTTCTTTTGCTTGTTGTTGGGCCATGGGCCGGGGCGTAGTTCTACAAAATGAAGGATGGACATGTGTGAATAACAATTGGGTGAAATAATTTCAAATCACAACAAAACCACAATAAATCGAATGTCTCTCGTAATTGCCCTTCACTTTACTTAACAAGCGAAGTAAGCTAACCAGAACCGTTACCTTAAAAAACCCGAGATCACGGTATCTACGATTGAGAATACAAGTGAGACCAGCAAAATCTTCATTTCAACATGACAACCAAAAAGAAAACATCCTATACTCGCAAGCATTCCCTAGTAGTCGATACATCGCTGCTTTTCTGTGCATGTGGACAACTATGGGGTGTTCTGCTGCGCTCCAAAGCTGTTATCGAGCTTGGCTTGACCAGTTCCATCAGTCCTAGGGCCTGTTGTTCAGGTCCTGAGAATTTCCAAATCTAAGCTTGTAAAAAAAAAAAAGGGTTTAGACGTTGATTGCAAGATTACAAAATCAATTGTGCCATTGCCTCAGAGTAGAAATGTGATAACGCTCAATGCTTTTAAAATTTCTCCCATACAAGTGTTCTCTTGCGTGGCCCCTCAGTTTGCATGGAATGGAATTTTTTAGAACCTATTATCAAGTGAATCACACCGATGATCGTTAAAGAGTACGAGTGATGCAAGATTTAAGGATGGAGCTGTAGACAGGGGCAAATCGCTTTAATAGAGTGATATCTCGGATTTTATTGTTTCATTATGGGGATGTTATTTGATGACCATTTATATATTTCTACTTCTATTTCCGGGCCAGTATATATATTCAAAAGCCTAGAAATTCAATTGGGCATTTGTCAATTGCCGAAGTCGGCCTGTGAGATTTTTTCCTCTCCATTCACATCATATGGGAGTTCACTAGATGTGGGCTGCGGGAAAAAACGGAACTACTGATTCTTTCAATTTGTTTTATGTTAATTGGAAATTGAAAGGTCTTGCGGCTCTATTCGGACACACACGCAGCTTTACCGCCGCTTGCATCGGCGGTAAACTGGCATTTTCCGGTTTTCCTCAACTCTGAGAGGAGGAAAGCTGGAAATTGAAGCTTTACCGCCGGCCTCGTCGGCGGTAAAGTGGACCTTCCAGTTTTCCTCCGCTCTGAGAGGAGGAAAACTGGCAATTGCAGCTTTACCGCTGCTCCCAACGGCGGTAAAGTCGGTTTTCCAGTTTTCCTCCGCTCTGAGAGGAGGAAAACTGGAAATTGCACTTACGCTGTGGGTACATGTGTCGGAAATCTTTCAATCCGATTTTTTAATCCTCTTTTCCCTTCTTTTGCTTGTTGTTGGGCCATGGGCCGGGGCGTAGTTCTACAAAATGAAGGATGGACATGTGTGAATAACAATTGGGTGAAATAATTTCAAATCACAACAAAACCACAATAAATCGAATGTCTCTCGTAATTGCCCTTCACTTTACTTAACAAGCGAAGTAAGCTAACCAGAACCGTTACCTTAAAAAACCAGAGATCCCGGTATCTACGATTGAGAATACAAGTGAGACCAGCAAAATCTTCATTTCAACATGACAACCAGAAAGAAAACATCCTATACTCGCAAGCATTCCCTAGTAGTCGATACATCGCTGCTTTTCTGTGCATGTGAACAACTATGGGGTGTTCTGCTGCGGTCCAAAGCTGTTATCGAGCCTGGCTTGACCAGTTCCATCAGTCCTAGGGCCTGTTGTTCAGGTCCTGAGAATTTCCAAATCTAAGCTTGTAAAAAAAAAAAAAAAAATAGGGTTTAGATGTTGATTGCTAGATTACAAAATCAATTATGTCATTGCCTCAGAGTAGAAATGTGATAACGCTCAATGCTTTTAAAATTTCTCCCATACAAGTGTTCTCTTGCGTGGCCCCTCAGTTTGCATGGAATGGAATTTTTAAGAACCCATTATCAACTGAATCACCCCGATGATCGTTAAAGAGTACGAGTGATGCAAGATTTAAGGATGGAGCTGTAGACAGGGGCAAATCGATTTAATAGAGTGATATCTCGGATTTTATTGTTTCATTATGGGGATGTTATTTGATGACCATTTATATATTTCTACTTCTATTTCCGGGCCAGTATATATATTCAAAACCCTAGAAATTCAATTGGGCATTTGTCAATTGCCGAAGTCGGCCTGTGAGATTTTTTCCTCTCCATTCACATCATATGGGAGTTCACTAGATGTGGGCTGCGGGAAACAACGGAACTACAGATTCTTTCAATTTGTTTTATGTTAATTGGAAATTGAAAGGTCTTGCGGCTCTATTCGGACACACACGCAGCTTTACCGCCTCTTGCATCGGCGGTAAACTGGCATTTTCCGGTTTTCCTCCACTATGAGAGGAGGAAAACTGGAAATTGCAGCTTTACCGCCGCTCTCGTCGGCGGTAAAGTGGACCTTTCAGTTTTCCTCCGCTCTGAGAGGAGGAAAACTGGCAATTGCAGCTTTACCGTCGCTCCCATCGGCGGTAAAGTCGGTTTTCCAGTTTTCCTCCGCTCTGAGAGGAGGAAAACTGGAAATTGCACTTACGCTGCGGGTACATGTGTCGGAAATCTTTGAATCCGATTTTTTAATCCTCTGTTCCCTTCTTTTGCTTGTTGTTGGGCCATGGGCCGGGGCGTAGTTCCACAAAATGAAGGATGGACATGTGTGAATAACAATTGGGTGAAATAATTTCAAATCACAACAAAACCACAATAAATCGAATGTCTGTCGTAATTGCCCTTCACTTTACTTAACAAGCGAAGTAAGCTAACCAGAACCGTTACCTTAAAAAACCAGAGATCCCGGTATCTACGATTGAGAATACAAGTGAGACCAGCAAAATCTTCATTTCAACATGACAACCAGAAAGAAAACATCCTATACTCGCAAGCATTCCCTAGTAGTCGATACATCGCTGCTTTTCTGTGCATGTGAACAACTATGGGGTGTTCTGCTGCGGTCCAAAGCTGTTATCGAGCCTAGCTTGACCAGTTCCATCAGTCCTAGGGCCTGTTGTTCAGGTCCTGAGAATTTCCAAATCTAAGCTTGTAAAAAAAAAAAAAAAAATAGGGTTTAGATGTTGATTGCAAGATTACAAAATCAATTATGTCATTGCCTCAGAGTAGAAATGTGATAACGCTCAATGCTTTTAAAATTTCTCCCATACAAGTGTTCTCTTGCGTGGCCCCTCAGTTTGCATGGAATGGAATTTTTAAGAACCTATTATCAACTGAATCACCCCGATGATCGTTAAAGAGTACGAGTGATGCAAGATTTAAGGATGGAGCTGTAGACAGGGGCAAATCGATTTAATAGAGTGATATCTCGGATTTTATTGTTTCATTATGGGGATGTTATTTGATAACCATTTATATATTTCTACTTCTATTTCCGGGCCAGTATATATATTCAAAAGCCTAGAAATTCAATTGGGCATTTGTCAATTGCCGAAGTCGGCCTGTGAGATTTTTTCCTCTCCATTCACATCATATGGGAGTTCACTAGATGTGGGCTGCGGGAAAAAACGGAACTACTGATTCTTTCAATTTGTTTTATGTTAATTGGAAATTGAAAGGTCTTGCGGCTCTATTCGGACACACACGCAGCTTTACCGCCTCTTGCATCGGCGGTAAACTGGCATTTTCCGGTTTTCCTCCACTATGAGAGGAGGAAAACTCGAAATTGCAGCTTTACCGCCGCTCTCGTCGGCGGTAAAGTGGACCTTTCAGTTTTCCTCCGCTCTGAGAGGAGGAAAACTGGCAATTGCAGCTTTACCGCCGCTCCCATCGGCGGTAAAGTCGGTTTTCCAGTTTTCCTCCGCTCTGAGAGGAGGAAAACTGGAAATTGCACTTACGCTGCGGGTACATGTGTCGGAAATCTTTGAATCCGATTTTTTAATCCTCTGTTCCCTTCTTTTGCTTGTTGTTGGGCCATGGGCCGGGGCGTAGTTCCACAAAATGAAGGATGGACATGTGTGAATAACAATTGGGTGAAATAATTTCAAATCACAACAAAACCACAATAAATCGAATGTCTCTCGTAATTGCCCTTCACTTTACTTAACAAGCGAAGTAAGCTAACCAGAACCGTTACCTTAAAAAACCAGAGATCCCGGTATCTACGATTGAGAATACAAGTGAGACCAGCAAAATCTTCATTTCAACATGACAACCAGAAAGAAAACATCCTATACTCGCAAGCATTCCCTAGTAGTCGATACATCGCTGCTTTTCTGTGCATGTGAACAACTATGGGGTGTTCTGCTGCGGTCCAAAGCTGTTATCGAGCCTGGCTTGACCAGTTCCATCAGTCCCAGGGCCTGTTGTTCAGGTCCTGAGAATTTCCAAATCTAAGCTTGTAAAAAAAAAAAAAAAAATAGGGTTTAGATGTTGATTGCAAGATTACAAAATCAATTATGTCATTGCCTCAGAGTAGAAATGTGATAACACTCAATGCTTTTAAAATTTCTCCCATACAAGTGTTCTCTTGCGTGGCCCCTCAGTTTGCATGGAATGGAATTTTTAAGAACCTATTATCAACTGAATCACCCCGATGATCGTTAAAGAGTACGAGTGATGCAAGATTTAAGGATGGAGCTGTAGACAGGGGCAAATCGATTTAATAGAGTGATATCTCGGATTTTATTGTTTCATTATGGGGATGTTATTTGATGACCATTTATATATTTCTACTTCTATTTCCGGGCCAGTATATATATTCAAAAGCCTAGAAATTCAATTGGGCATTTGTCAATTGCCGAAGTCGGCCTGTGAGATTTTTTCCTCTCCATTCACATCATATGGGAGTTCACTAGATGTGGGCTGCGGGAAAAAACGGAACTACTGATTGTTTCAATTTGTTTTATGTTAATTGGAAATTGAAAGGTCTTGCGGCTCTATTCGGACACACACGCAGCTTTACCGCCGCTTGCATCGGCGGTAAACTGGCATTTTCCGGTTTTCCTCCACTATGAGAGGAGGAAAACTCGAAATTGCAGCTTTACCGCCGCTCTCGTCGGCGGTAAAGTGGACCTTTCAGTTTTCCTCCGCTCTGAGAGGAGGAAAACTGGCAATTGCAGCTTTACCGCCGCTCCCATCGGCGGTAAAGTCGGTTTTCCAGTTTTCCTCCGCTCTGAGAGGAGGAAAACTGGAAATTGCACTTACGCTGCGGGTACATGTGTCGGAAATCTTTGAATCCGATTTTTTAATCCTCTGTTCCCTTCTTTTGCTTGTTGTTGGGCCATGGGCCGGGGCGTAGTTCCACAAAATGAAGGATGGACATGTGTGAATAACAATTGGGTGAAATAATTTCAAATCACAACAAAACCACAATAAATCGAATGTCTCTCGTAATTGCCCTTCACTTTACTTAACAAGCGAAGTAAGCTAACCAGAACCGTTACCTTAAAAAACCAGAGATCCCGGTATCTACGATTGAGAATACAAGTGAGACCAGCAAAATCTTCATTTCAACATGACAACCAGAAAGAAAACATCCTATACTCGCAAGCATTCCCTAGTAGTCGATACATCGCTGCTTTTCTGTGCATGTGAACAACTATGGGGTGTTCTGCTGCGGTCCAAAGCTGTTATCGAGCCTGGCTTGACCAGTTCCATCAGTCCCAGGGCCTGTTGTTCAGGTCCTGAGAATTTCCAAATCTAAGCTTGTAAAAAAAAAAAAAAAAATAGGGTTTAGATGTTGATTGCAAGATTACAAAATCAATTATGTCATTGCCTCAGAGTAGAAATGTGATAACGCTCAATGCTTTTAAAATTTCTCCCATACAAGTGTTCTCTTGCGTGGCCCCTCAGTTTGCATGGAATGGAATTTTTAAGAACCTATTATCAACTGAATCACCCCGATGATCGTTAAAGAGTACGAGTGATGCAAGATTTAAGGATGGAGCTGTAGACAGGGGCAAATCGATTTAATAGAGTGATATCTCGGATTTTATTGTTTCATTATGGGGATGTTATTTGATGACCATTTATATATTTCTACTTCTATTTCCGGGCCAGTATATATATTCAAAAGCCTAGAAATTCAATTGGGCATTTGTCAATTGCCGAAGTCGGCCTGTGAGATTTTTTCCTCTCCATTCACATCATATGGGAGTTCACTAGATGTGGGCTGCGGGAAAAAACGGAACTACTGATTGTTTCAATTTGTTTTATGTTAATTGGAAATTGAAAGGTCTTGCGGCTCTATTCGGACACACACGCAGCTTTACCGCCGCTTGCATCGGCGGTAAACTGGCATTTTCCGGTTTTCCTCCACTATGAGAGGAGGAAAACTCGAAATTGCAGCTTTACCGCCGCTCTCGTCGGCGGTAAAGTGGACCTTTCAGTTTTCCTCCGCTCTGAGAGGAGGAAAACTGGC
The DNA here is from genome assembly GCA_029852735.1 of Persea americana. Taxonomy (NCBI): domain Eukaryota; kingdom Viridiplantae; phylum Streptophyta; class Magnoliopsida; order Laurales; family Lauraceae; genus Persea; species Persea americana. Next base: position 9,160,046 of record CM056812.1, read on the forward strand.
AATTGCAGCTTTACCGCCGCTCCCATCGGCGGTAAAGTCGGTTTTCCAGTTTTCCTCCGCTCTGAGAGGAGGAAAACTGGAAATTGCACTTACGCTGCGGGTACATGTGTCGGAAATCTTTGAATCCGATTTTTTAATCCTCTGTTCCCTTCTTTTGCTTGTTGTTGGGCCATGGGCCGGGGCGTAGTTCCACAAAATGAAGGATGGACATGTGTGAATAACAATTGGGTGAAATAATTTCAAATCACAACAAAACCACAATAAATCGAATGTCTCTCGTAATTGCCCTTCACTTTACTTAACAAGCGAAGTAAGCTAACCAGAACCGTTACCTTAAAAAACCAGAGATCCCGGTATCTACGATTGAGAATACAAGTGAGACCAGCAAAATCTTCATTTCAACATGACAACCAGAAAGAAAACATCCTATACTCGCAAGCATTCCCTAGTAGTCGATACATCGCTGCTTTTCTGTGCATGTGAACAACTATGGGGTGTTCTGCTGCGGTCCAAAGCTGTTATCGAGCCTGGCTTGACCAGTTCCATCAGTCCCAGGGCCTGTTGTTCAGGTCCTGAGAATTTCCAAATCTAAGCTTGTAAAAAATAAAAAAAAAATAGGGTTTAGATGTTGATTGCAAGATTACAAAATCAATTATGTCATTGCCTCAGAGTAGAAATGTGATAACGCTCAATGCTTTTAAAATTTCTCCCATACAAGTGTTCTCTTACGTGGCCCCTCAGTTTGCATGGAATGGAATTTTTAAGAACCTATTATCAACTGAATCACCCCGATGATCGTTAAAGAGTACGAGTGATGCAAGATTTAAGGATGGAGCTGTAGACAGGGGCAAATCGATTTAATAGAGTGATATCTCGGATTTTATTGTTTCATTATGGGGATGTTATTTGATGACCATTTATATATTTCTACTTCTATTTCCGGGCCAGTATATATATTCAAAAGCCTAGAAATTCAATTGGGCATTTGTCAATTGCCGAAGTCGGCCTGTGAGATTTTTTCCTCTCCATTCACATCATATGGGAGTTCACTAGATGTGGGCTGCGGGAAAAAACGGAACTACTGATTCTTTCAATTTGTTTTATGTTAATTGGAAATTGAAAGGTCTTGCGGCTCTATTCGGACACACACGCAGCTTTACCGCCTCTTGCATCGGCGGTAAACTGGCATTTTCCGGTTTTCCTCCTCTCAGAGCGGAGGAAAACTGAAAGGTCCACTTTACCGCCGACAGCTTTACCGCCGCTCCCAACGGCGGTAAAGTCGGTTTTCCAGTTTTCCTCCGCTCTGAGAGGAGGAAAACTGGAAATTGCACATACGCTGCCGGTACATGTGTCGGAAATCTTTCAATCCGATTTTTTAATCCTCTTTTCCCTTCTTTTGCTTGTTGTTGGGCCATGGGCCGGAGCGTAGTTCTACAAAATGAAGGATGGACATTTGTGAATAACAATTGGGTGAAATAATTTCAAATCACAACAAAACCACAATAAATCGAATGTCTCTCGTAATTGCCCTTCACTTTACTTAACAAGCGAAGTAAGCTAACCAGAACCGTTACCTTAAAAAACCCGAGATCCCGGTATCTACGATTGAGAATACAAGTGAGACCAGCAAAATCTTCATTTCAACATGACAACCAGAAAGAAAACATCCTATACTCGCAAGCATTCCCTAGTAGTCGATACATCGCTGCTTTTCTGTGCATGTGGACAACTATGGGGTGTTCTGCTGCGGTCCAAAGCTGTTATCGAGCTTGGCTTGACCAGTTCCATCAGTCCTAGGGCCTGTTGTTCAGGTCTTGAGAATTTCCAAATCTAAGCTTGTAAAAAAAAAAAAGAAAATAGGGTTTAGATGTTGATTGCAAGATTACAAAATCAATTGTGTCATTGCCTCAGAGTAGAAATGTGATAACGCTCAATGCTTTTAAAATTTCTCCCATACAAGTGTTCTCTTGCGTGGCCCCTAAGTTTGCATGGAATGGAATTTTTAAGAACCTATTATCAACTGAATCACACCGATGATCGTTAAAGAGTACGAGTGATGCAAGATTTAATGATGGAGCTGTAGACAGGGGCAAATCGCTTTAATAGAGTGATATCTCGGATTTTATTGTTTCATTATGGGGATGTTATTTGATGACCATTTATATATTTCTACTTCTATTTCCGGGCCAGTATATATATTCAAAAGCCTAGAAATTCAATTGGGCATTTGTCAATTGCCGAAGTCGGCCTGTGAGATTTTTTCCTCTCCATTCACATCATATGGGAGTTCACTAGATGTGGGCTGCGGGAAACAACGGAACTACTCATTCTTTCAATTTGTTTTATGTTAATTGGAAATTGAAAGGTCTTGCGGCTCTATTCGGACACACACGCAGCTTTACCGCCGCTTGCATCGGCGGTAAACTGGCATTTTCCGGTTTTCCTCCACTCTGAGAGGAGGAAATCTGGAAATTGCAGCTTTACCGCCGTTCTCGTCGGCGGTTAAGTGGACCTTTCAGTTTTCCTCCGCTCTGAGAGGAGGAAAACTGGCAATTGCAGCTTTACCGCCGCTGCCATCGGCGGTAAATTCGGTTTTCCAGTTTTCCTCCGCTCTGAGAGGAGGAAAACTGGAAATTGCACTTACGCTGCGGGTACATGTGTCGGAAATCTTTGAATCCGATTTTTTAATCCTCTTTTCCCTTCTTTTGCTTGTTGTTGGGCCATGGGCCGGGGCGTAGTTCCACAAAATGAAGGATGGACATGTGTGAATAACAATTGGGTGAAATAATTTCAAATCACAACAAAACCACAATAAATCGAATGTCTCTCGTAATTGCCCTTCACTTTACTTAACAAGCGAAGTAAGCTAACCAGAACCGTTACCTTAAAAAACCAGAGATCCCGGTATCTACGATTGAGAATACAAGTGAGACCAGCAAAATCTTCATTTCAACATGACAACCAGAAAGAAAACATCCTATACTCGCAAGCATTCCCTAGTAGTCGATACATCGCTGCTTTTCTGTGCAGGTGAACAACTATGGGGTGTTCTGCTGCGGTCCAAAGCTGTTATCGAGCTTTGCTTGACCAGTTCCATCAGTCCTAGGGCCTGTTGTTCAGGTCCTGAGAATTTCCAAATCTAAGCTTGTAAAAAAAAAAAAAAAAATAGGGTTTAGATGTTGATTGCAAGATTACAAAATCAATTATGTCATTGCCTCAGAGTAGAAATGTGATAACGCTCAATGCTTTTAAAATTTCTCCCATACAAGTGTTCTCTTGCGTGGCCCCTCAGTTTGCATGGAATGGAATTTTTAAGAACCTATTATCAAGTGAATCACACCGATGATCGTTAAAGAGTACGAGTGAAGCAAGATTTAAGGATGGAGCTGTAGACAGGGGCAAATCGCTTTAATAGAGTGATATCTCGGATTTTATTGTTTCATTATGGGGATGTTATATGATGACCATTTATATATTTCTACTTCTATTTCCGGGCCAGTATATATATTCAAAAGCCTAGAAATTCAATTGGGCATTTGTCAATTGCCGAAGTCGGCCTGTGAGATTTTTTCCTCTCCATTCACATCATATGGGAGTTCACTAGATGTGGGCTGCGGGAAAAAACGGAACTACTCATTCTTTCAATTTGTTTTATGTTAATTGGAAATTGAAAGGTCTTGCGGCTCTATTCGGACACACACGCAGCTTTACCGCAGCTTGCATGGGCGGTAAACTGGCATTTTCCGGTTTTCCTCCACTATGAGAGGAGGAAAACAGGAAATTGCACCTTTACCGCCGCTCTCGTCGGCGGTAAACTGGACCTTCCAGTTTTCCTCCGCTCTGAGAGGAGGAAAACTGGCAATTGCAGCTTTACCGCCGCTCCCATCGGCGGTAAAGTCGGTTTTCCAGTTTTCCTCCGCTCTGAGAGGAGGAAAACTGGAAATTGCACATACGCTGCGGGTACATGTGTCGGAAATCTTTCAATCCGATTTTTTAATCCTCTTTTCCCTTCTTTTGCTTGTTGCTGGGCCATGGGCCGGGGCGTAGTTCCACAAAATGAAGGATGGACATGTGTGAATAACAATTGGGTGAAATAATATCAAATCACAACAAAACCACAATAAATCGAATGTCTCTCGTAATTGCCCTTCACTTTACTTAACAAGCGAAGTAAGCTAACCAGAACCGTTACCTTAAAAAACCCGAGATCCCGGTATCTACGATTTAGAATACAAGTGAGACCAGCAAAATCTTCATTTCAACATGACAACCAGAAAGAAAACATCCTATACTCGCAAGCATTCCCTAGTAGTCGATACATCGCTGCTTTTCTGTGCATGTGGACAACTATGGGGTGTTCTGCTGCGGTCCAAAGCTGTTATCGAGCTTTGCTTGACCAGTTCCATCAGTCCTAGGGCCTGTTGTTCAGGTCCTGAGAATTTCCAAATCTAAGCTTGTAAAAAAAAAAAAGGGTTTAGACGTTGCTTGCAAGATTACAAAATCAATTGTGTCATTGCCTCAGAGTAGAAATGTGATAACGCTCAATGCTTTTAAAATTTCTCCCATACAAGTGTTCTCTTGCGTGGCCCCTAAGTTTGCATGGAATGGAATTTTTTAGAACCTATTATCAACTGAATCACACCGATGATCGTTAAAGAGTACGAGTGATGCAAGATTTAAGGATGGAGCTGTAGACAGGGGCAAATCGCTTTAATAGAGTGATATCTCGGATTTTATTGTTTCATTATGGGGATGTTATTTGATGACCATTTATATATTTCTACTTCTATTTCCGGGCCAGTATATATATTCAAAAGCCTAGAAATTCAATTGGGCATTTGTCAATTGCCGAAGTCGGCCTGTGAGATTTTTTCCTCTCCATTCACATCATATGGGAGTTCACTAGATGTGGGCTGCGGGAAAAAACGGAACTACTCATTCTTTCAATTTGTTTTATGTTAATTGGAAATTGAAAGGTCTTGCGGCTCTATTCGGACACACACGCAGCTTTACCGCCGCTTGCATCGGCGGTAAACTGGCATTTTCCGGTTTTCCTCCACTCTGAGAGGAGGAAATCTGGAAATTGCAGCTTTACCGCCGCTCTCGTCGGCGGTAAAGTGGACCTTTCAGTTTTCCTCCGCTCTGAGAGGAGGAAAACTGGAAATTGCAGCTTTACCGCCGCTCCCAACGGCGGGAAAGTCGGTTTTCCAGTTTTCCTCCGCTCTGAGAGGAGGAAAACTGGAAATTGCACTTACGCTGCAGGTACATGTGTCGGAAATCTTTCAATCCGATTTTTTAATCCTCTTTTCCCTTCTTTTGCTTGTTGTTGGGCCATGGGCCGGAGCGTAGTTCTACAAAATGAAGGATGGACATGTGTGAATAACAATTGGGTGAAATAATTTCAAATCACAACAAAACCACAATAAATCGAATGTCTCTCGTAATTGCCCTTCACTTTACTTAACAAGCGAAGTAAGCTAACCAGAACCGTTACCTTAAAAAACCCAAGATCCCGGTATCTACGATTGAGAATACAAGTGAGACCAGCAAAATCTTCATTTCAACATGACAACCAGAAAGAAAACATCCTATACTCGCAAGCATTCCCTAGTAGTCGATACATCGCTGCTTTTCTGTGCATGTGGACAACTATGGGGTGTTCTGCTGCGGTCCAAAGCTGTTATCGAGCTTTGCTTGACCAGTTCCATCAGTCCTAGGGCCTGTTGTTCAGGTCCTGAGAATTTCCAAATCTAAGCTTGTAAAAAAAAAAAAAAAAAATAGGGTTTAGATGTTGATTGCAAGATTACAAAATCAATTATGTCAATGCCTCAAAGTAGAAATGTGATAACGCTCAATGCTTTTAAAATTTCTCCCATACAAGTGTTCTCTTGCGTGGCCCCTCAGTTTGCATGGAATGGAATTTTTAAGAACCTATTATCAACTGAATCACACCGATGATCGTTAAAGAGTACGAGTGATGCAAGATTTAAGGATGGAGCTGTAGACAGGGGCAAATCGATTTAATAGAGTGATATTTCGGATTTTATTGTTTCATTATGGGGATGTTATTTGATGACCATTTATATATTTCTACTTCTATTTCCGGGCCAGTATATATATTCAAAAGCCTAGAAATTCAATTGGGCATTTGTCAATTGCCGAAGTCGGCCTGTGAGATTTTTTCCTCTCCATTCACATCATATGGGAGTTCACTAGATGTGGGCTGCGGGAAAAAACGGAACTACTGATTCTTTCAATTTGTTTTATGTTAATTGGAAATTGAAAGGTCTTGCGGCTCTATTCGGACACACACGCAGCTTTACCGCCTCTTGCATCGGCGGTAAACTGGCATTTTCCGGTTTTCCTCCTCTCAGAGCGGAGGAAAACTGAAAGGTCCACTTTACCGCCGACAGCTTTACCGCCGCTCCCAACGGCGGTAAAGTCGGTTTTCCAGGTTTCCTCCGCTCTGAGAGGAGGAAAACTGGAAATCGCACATACGCTGCGGGTACATGTGTCGGAAATCTTTCAATCCGATTTTTTAATCCTCTTTTCCCTTCTTTTGCTTGTTGTTGGGCCATGGGCCGGGGCGTAGTTCCACAAAATGAAGGATGGACATGTGTGAATAACAATTGGGTGAAATAATTTCAAATCACAACAAAACCACAATAAATCGAATGTCTCTCGTAATTGCCCTTCACTTTACTTAACAAGCGAAGTAAGCTAACCAGAACCGTTACCTTAAAAAACCCGAGATCCCGGTATCTACGATTGAGAATACAAGTGAGACCAGCAAAATCTTCATTTCAACATGACAACCAGAAAGAAAACATCCTATACTCGCAAGCATTCCCTAGTAGTCGATACATCGCTGCTTTTCTGTGCATGTGGACAACTATGGGGTGTTCTGCTGCGGTCCAAAGCTGTTATCGAGCTTTGCTTGACCAGTTCCATCAGTCCTAGGGCCTGTTGTTCAGGTCCTGAGAATTTCCAAATCTAAGCTTGTAAAAAAAAAAAAAGGGTTTAGACGTTGATTGCAAGATTACAAAATCAATTGTGTCATTGCCTCAGAGTAGAAATGTGATAACGCTCAATGCTTTTAAAATTTCTCCCATACAAGTGTTCTCTTGCGTGGCCCCTAAGTTTGCATGGAATGGAATTTTTTAGAACCTATTATCAACTGAATCACACCGATGATCGTTAAAGAGTACGAGTGATGCAAGATTTAAGGATGGAGCTGTAGACAGGGGCAAATCGCTTTAATAGAGTGATATCTCGGATTTTATTGTTTCATTATGGGGATATTATTTGATGACCATTTATATATTTCTACTTCTATTTCCGGGCCAGTATATATATTCAAAAGCCTAGAAATTCAATTGGGCATTTGTCAATTGCCGAAGTCGGCCTGTGAGATTTTTTCCTCTCCATTCACATCATATGGGAGTTCACCAGATGTGGGCTGCGGGAAAAAACGGAACTACTCATTCTTTCAATTTGTTTTATGTTAATTGGAAATTGAAAGGTCTTGCGGCTCTATTCGGACACACACGCAGCTTTACCGCCGCTTGCATCGGCGGTAAACTGGCATTTTCCGGTTTTCCTCCACTCTGAGAGGAGGAAATCTGGAAATTGCAGCTTTACCGCCGCTCTCGTCGGCGGTAAAGTGGACCTTTCAGTTTTCCTCCGCTCTGAGAGGAGGAAAACTGGAAATTGCAGCTTTACCGCCGCTCCCAACGGCGGTAAAGTCGGTTTTCCAGTTTTCCTCCGCTCTGAGAGGAGGAAAACTGGAAATTGCACTTACGCTGCAGGTACATGTGTCGGAAATCTTTCAATCCGATTTTTTAATCCTCTTTTCCCTTCTTTTGCTTGTTGTTGGGCCATGGGCCGGAGCGTAGTTCTACAAAATGAAGGATGGACATGTGTGAATAACAATTGGGTGAAATAATTTCAAATCACAACAAAACCACAATAAATCGAATGTCTCTCGTAATTGCCCTTCACTTTACTTAACAAGCGAAGTAAGCTAACCAGAACCGTTACCTTAAAAAACCCAAGATCCCGGTATCTACGATTGAGAATACAAGTGAGACCAGCAAAATCTTCATTTCAACATGACAACCAGAAAGAAAACATCCTATACTCGCAAGCATTCCCTAGTAGTCGATACATCGCTGCTTTTCTGTGCATGTGGACAACTATGGGGTGTTCTGCTGCGGTCCAAAGCTGTTATCGAGCTTTGCTTGACCAGTTCCATCAGTCCTAGGGCCTGTTGTTCAGGTCCTGAGAATTTCCAAATCTAAGCTTGTAAAAAAAAAAAAAAAAAATAGGGTTTAGATGTTGATTGCAAGATTACAAAATCAATTATGTCAATGCCTCAGAGTAGAAATGTGATAACGCTCAATGCTTTTAAAATTTCTCCCATACAAGTGTTCTCTTGCGTGGCCCCTCAGTTTGCATGGAATGGAATTTTTAAGAACCTATTATCAACTGAATCACACCGATGATCGTTAAAGAGTACGAGTGATGCAAGATTTAAGGATGGAGCTGTAGACAGGGGCAAATCGATTTAATAGAGTGATATTTCGGATTTTATTGTTTCATTATGGGGATGTTATTTGATGACCATTTATATATTTCTACTTCTATTTCCGGGCCAGTATATATATTCAAAAGCCTAGAAATTCAATTGGGCATTTGTCAATTGCCGAAGTCGGCCTGTGAGATTTTTTCCTCTCCATTCACATCATATGGGAGTTCACTAGATGTGGGCTGCGGGAAAAAACGGAACTACTGATTCTTTCAATTTGTTTTATGTTAATTGGAAATTGAAAGGTCTTGCGGCTCTATTCGGACACACACGCAGCTTTACCGCCTCTTGCATCGGCGGTAAACTGGCATTTTCCGGTTTTCCTCCTCTCAGAGCGGAGGAAAACTGAAAGGTCCACTTTACCGCCGACAGCTTTACCGCCGCTCCCAACGGCGGTAAAGTCGGTTTTCCAGGTTTCCTCCGCTCTGAGAGGAGGAAAACTGGAAATCGCACATACGCTGCGGGTACATGTGTCGGAAATCTTTCAATCCGATTTTTTAATCCTCTTTTCCCTTCTTTTGCTTGTTGTTGGGCCATGGGCCGGGGCGTAGTTCCACAAAATGAAGGATGGACATGTGTGAATAACAATTGGGTGAAATAATTTCAAATCACAACAAAACCACAATAAATCGAATGTCTCTCGTAATTGCCCTTCACTTTACTTAACAAGCGAAGTAAGCTAACCAGAACCGTTACCTTAAAAAACCCGAGATCCCGGTATCTACGATTGAGAATACAAGTGAGACCAGCAAAATCTTCATTTCAACATGACAACCAGAAAGAAAACATCCTATACTCGCAAGCATTCCCTAGTAGTCGATACATCGCTGCTTTTCTGTGCATGTGGACAACTATGGGGTGTTCTGCTGCGGTCCAAAGCTGTTATCGAGCTTTGCTTGACCAGTTCCATCAGTCCTAGGGCCTGTTGTTCAGGTCCTGAGAATTTCCAAATCTAAGCTTGTAAAAAAAAAAAAGGGTTTAGACGTTGATTGCAAGATTACAAAATCAATTGTGTCATTGCCTCAGAGTAGAAATGTGATAACGCTCAATGCTTTTAAAATTTCTCCCATACAAGTGTTCTCTTGCGTGGCCCCTAAGTTTGCATGGAATGGAATTTTTTAGAACCTATTATCAACTGAATCACACCGATGATCGTTAAAGAGTACGAGTGATGCAAGATTTAAGGATGGAGCTGTAGACAGGGGCAAATCGATTTAATAGAGTGATATCTCGGATTTTATTGTTTCATTATGGGGATGTTATTTGATGACCATTTATATATTTCTACTTCTATTTCCGGGCCAGTATATATATTCAAAAGCCTAGAAATTCAGTTGGGCATTTGTCAATTGCCGAAGTCGGCCTGTGAGATTTTTTCCTCTCCATTCACATCATATGGGAGTTCACCAGATGTGGGCTGCGGGAAAAAACGGAACTACTCATTCTTTCAATTTGTTTTATGTTAATTGGAAATTGAAAGGTCTTGCGGCTCTATTCGGACACACACGCAGCTTTACCGCCGCTTGCATCGGCGGTAAACTGGCATTTTCCGATTTTCCTCCACTCTGAGAGGAGGAAATCTGGAAATTGCAGCTTTACCGCCGCTCTCGTCGGCGGTAAAGTGGACCTTTTAGTTTTCCTCCGCTCTGAGAGGAGGAAAACTGGCAATTGCAGCTTTACCGCCGCTCCCAACGGCGGTAAAGTCGGTTTTCCAGTTTTCCTCCGCTCTGAGAGGAGGAAAACTGGAAATTGCACTTACGCTGCAGGTACATGTGTCGGAAATCTTTCAATCCGATTTTTTAATCCTCTTTTCCCTTCTTTTGCTTGTTGTTGGGCCATGGGCCGGAGCGTAGTTCCACAAAATGAAGGATGGACATGTGTGAATAACAATTGGGTGAAATAATTTCAAATCACAACAAAACCACAATAAATCGAATGTCTCTCGTAATTGCCCTTCACTTTACTTAACAAGCGAAGTAAGCTAACCAGAACCGTTACCTTAAAAAACCAGAGATCCCGGTATCTACGATTGAGAATACAAGTGAGACCAGCAAAATCTTCATTTCAACATGACAACCAGAAAGAAAACATCCTATACTCGCAAGCATTCCCTAGTAGTCGATACATCGCTGCTTTTCTGTGCATGTGGACAACTATGGGGTGTTCTGCTGCGGTCCAAAGCTGTTATCGAGCTTTGCTTGACCAGTTCCATCAGTCCTAGGGCCTGTTGTTCAGGTCCTGAGAATTTCCAAATCTAAGCTTGTAAAAAAAAAAAAAAAAAATAGGGTTTAGATGTTGATTGCAAGATTACAAAATCAATTATGTCAATGCCTCAGAGTAGAAATGTGATAACGCTCAATGCTTTTAAAATTTCTCCCATACAAGTGTTCTCTTGCGTGGCCCCTCAGTTTGCATGGAATGGAATTTTTAAGAACCTATTATCAACTGAATCACACCGATGATCGTTAAAGAGTACGAGTGATGCAAGATTTAAGGATGGAGCTGTAGACAGGGGCAAATCGATTTAATAGAGTGATATTTCGGATTTTATTGTTTCATTATGGGGATGTTATTTGATGACCATTTATATATTTCTACTTCTATTTCCGGGCCAGTATATATATTCAAAAGCCTAGAAATTCAATTGGGCATTTGTCAATTGCCGAAGTCGGCCTGTGAGATTTTTTCCTCTCCATTCACATCATATGGGAGTTCACTAGATGTGGGCTGCGGGAAAAAACGGAACTACTGATTCTTTCAATTTGTTTTATGTTAATTGGAAATTGAAAGGTCTTGCGGCTCTATTCGGACACACACGCAGCTTTACCGCCTCTTGCATCGGCGGTAAACTGGCATTTTCCGGTTTTCCTCCTCTCAGAGCGGAGGAAAACTGAAAGGTCCACTTTACCGCCGACAGCTTTACCGCCGCTCCCAACGGCGGTAAAGTCGGTTTTCCAGGTTTCCTCCGCTCTGAGAGGAGGAAAACTGGAAATCGCACATACGCTGCGGGTACATGTGTCGGAAATCTTTCAATCCGATTTTTTAATCCTCTTTTCCCTTCTTTTGCTTGTTGTTGGGCCATGGGCCGGGGCGTAGTTCCACAAAATGAAGGATGGACATGTGTGAATAACAATTGGGTGAAATAATTTCAAATCACAACAAAACCACAATAAATCGAATGTCTCTCGTAATTGCCCTTCACTTTACTTAACAAGCGAAGTAAGCTAACCAGAACCGTTACCTTAAAAAACCCGAGATCCCGGTATCTACGATTGAGAATACAAGTGAGACCAGCAAAATCTTCATTTCAACATGACAACCAGAAAGAAAACATCCTATACTCGCAAGCATTCCCTAGTAGTCGATACATCGCTGCTTTTCTGTGCATGTGGACAACTATGGGGTGTTCTGCTGCGGTCCAAAGCTGTTATCAAGCTTTGCTTGACCAGTTCCATCAGTCCTAAGGCCTGTTGTTCAGGTCCTGAGAATTTCCAAATCTAAGCTTGTAAAAAAAAAAAAGGGTTTAGACGTTGATTGCAAGATTACAAAATCAATTGTGTCATTGCCTCAGAGTAGAAATGTGATAACGCTCAATGCTTTTAAAATTTCTCCCATACAAGTGTTCTCTTGCGTGGCCCCTAAGTTTGCATGGAATGGAATTTTTTAGAACCTATTATCAACTGAATCACACCGATGATCGTTAAAGAGTACGAGTGATGCAAGATTTAAGGATGGAGCTGTAGACAGGGGCAAATCGATTTAATAGAGTGATATCTCGGATTTTATTGTTTCATTATGGGGATGTTATTTGATGACCATTTATATATTTCTACTTCTATTTCCGGGCCAGTATATATATTCAAAAGCCTAGAAATTCAATTGGGCATTTGTCAATTGCCGAAGTCGGCCTGTGAGATTTTTTCCTCTCCATTCACATCATATGGGAGTTCACCAGATGTGGGCTGCGGGAAAAAACGGAACTACTCATTCTTTCAATTTGTTTTATGTTAATTGGAAATTGAAAGGTCTTGCGGCTCTATTCGGACACACACGCAGCTTTACCGCCGCTTGCATCGGCGGTAAACTGGCATTTTCCGATTTTCCTCCACTCTGAGAGGAGGAAATCTGGAAATTGCAGCTTTACCGCCGCTCTCGTCGGCGGTAAAGTGGACCTTTCAGTTTTCCTCCGCTCTGAGAGGAGGAAAACTGGCAATCAAAGCTTTACCGCCGCTCCCAACGGCGGTAAAGTCGGTTTTCCAGTTTTCCTCCGCTCTGAGAGGAGGAAAACTGGAAATTGCACTTACGCTGCAGGTACATGTGTCGGAAATCTTTCAATCCGATTTTTTAATCCTCTTTTCCCTTCTTTTGCTTGTTGTTGGGCCATGGGCCGGAGCGTAGTTCCACAAAATGAAGGATGGACATGTGTGAATAACAATTGGGTGAAATAATTTCAAATCACAACAAAACCACAATAAATCGAATGTCTCTCGTAATTGCCCTTCACTTTACTTAACAAGCGAAGTAAGCTAACCAGAACCGTTACCTTAAAAAACCAGAGATCCCGGTATCTACGATTGAGAATACAAGTGAGACCAGCAAAATCTTCATTTCAACATGACAACCAGAAAGAAAACATCCTATACTCGCAAGCATTCCCTAGTAGTCGATACATCGCTGCTTTTCTGTGCATGTGGACAACTATGGGGTGTTCTGCTGCGGTCCAAAGCTGTTATCGAGCTTTGCTTGACCAGTTCCATCAGTCCTAGGGCCTGTTGTTCAGGTCCTGAGAATTTCCAAATCTAAGCTTGTAAAAAAAAAAAAAAAAAATAGGGTTTAGATGTTGATTGCAAGATTACAAAATCAATTATGTCAATGCCTCAGAGTAGAAATGTGATAACGCTCAATGCTTTTAAAATTTCTCCCATACAAGTGTTCTCTTGCGTGGCCCCTTAGTTTGCATGGAATGGAATTTTTAAGAACCTATTATCAACTGAATCACACCGATGATCGTTAAAGAGTACGAGTGATGCAAGATTTAAGGATGGAGCTGTAGACAGGGGCAAATCGATTTAATAGAGTGATATTTCGGATTTTATTGTTTCATTATGGGGATGTTATTTGATGACCATTTATATATTTCTACTTCTATTTCCGGGCCAGTATATATATTCAAAAGCCTAGAAATTCAATTGGGCATTTGTCAATTGCCGAAGTCGGCCTGTGAGATTTTTTCCTCTCCATTCACATCATATGGGAGTTCACTAGATGTGGGCTGCGGGAAAAAACGGAACTACTGATTCTTTCAATTTGTTTTATGTTAATTGGAAATTGAAAGGTCTTGCGGCTCTATTCGGACACACACGCAGCTTTACCGCCTCTTGCATCGGCGGTAAACTGGCATTTTCCGGTTTTCCTCCTCTCAGAGCGGAGGAAAACTGAAAGGTCCACTTTACCGCCGACAGCTTTACCGCCGCTCCCAACGGCGGTAAAGTCGGTTTTCCAGGTTTCCTCCGCTCTGAGAGGAGGAAAACTGGAAATCGCACATACGCTGCGGGTACATGTGTCGGAAATCTTTCAATCCGATTTTTTAATCCTCTTTTCCCTTCTTTTGCTTGTTGTTGGGCCATGGGCCGGGGCGTAGTTCCACAAAATGAAGGATGGACATGTGTGAATAACAATTGGGTGAAATAATTTCAAATCACAACAAAACCACAATAAATCGAATGTCTCTCGTAATTGCCCTTCACTTTACTTAACAAGCGAAGTAAGCTAACCAGAACCGTTACCTTAAAAAACCCGAGATCCCGGTATCTACGATTGAGAATACAAGTGAGACCAGCAAAATCTTCATTTCAACATGACAACCAGAAAGAAAACATCCTATACTCGCAAGCATTCCCTAGTAGTCGATACATCGCTGCTTTTCTGTGCATGTGGACAACTATGGGGTGTTCTGCTGCGGTCCAAAGCTGTTATCGAGCTTTGCTTGACCAGTTCCATCAGTCTTAGGGCCTGTTGTTCAGGTCCTGAGAATTTCCAAATCTAAGCTTGTAAAAAAAAAAAAGGGTTTAGACGTTGATTGCAAGATTACAAAATCAATTGTGTCATTGCCTCAGAGTAGAAATGTGATAACGCTCAATGCTTTTAAAATTTCTCCCATACAAGTGTTCTCTTGCGTGGCCCCTAAGTTTGCATGGAATGGAATTTTTTAGAACCTATTATCAACTGAATCACACCGATGATCGTTAAAGAGTACGAGTGATGCAAGATTTAAGGATGGAGCTGTAGACAGGGGCAAATCGATTTAATAGAGTGATATCTCGGATTTTATTGTTTCATTATGGGGATGTTATTTGATGACCATTTATATATTTCTACTTCTATTTCCGGGCCAGTATATATATTCAAAAGCCTAGAAATTCAATTGGGCATTTGTCAATTGCCGAAGTCGGCCTGTGAGATTTTTTCCTCTCCATTCACATCATATGGGAGTTCACCAGATGTGGGCTGCGGGAAAAAACGGAACTACTCATTCTTTCAATTTGTTTTATGTTAATTGGAAATTGAAAGGTCTTGCGGCTCTATTCGGACACACACGCAGCTTTACCGCCGCTTGCATCGGCGGTAAACTGGCATTTTCCGATTTTCCTCCACTCTGAGAGGAGGAAATCTGGAAATTGCAGCTTTACCGCCGCTCTCGTCGGCGGTAAAGTGGACCTTTCAGTTTTCCTCCGCTCTGAGAGGAGGAAAACTGGCAATTGCAGCTTTACCGCCGCTCCCAACGGCGGTAAAGTCGGTTTTCCAGTTTTCCTCCGCTCTGAGAGGAGGAAAACTGGAAATTGCACTTACGCTGCAGGTACATGTGTCGGAAATCTTTCAATCCGATTTTTTAATCCTCTTTTCCCTTCTTTTGCTTGTTGTTGGGCCATGGGCCGGAGCGTAGTTCCACAAAATGAAGGATGGACATGTGTGAATAACAATTGGGTGAAATAATTTCAAATCACAACAAAACCACAATAAATCGAATGTCTCTCGTAATTGCCCTTCACTTTACTTAACAAGCGAAGTAAGCTAACCAGAACCGTTACCTTAAAAAACCAGAGATCCCGGTATCTACGATTGAGAATACAAGTGAGACCAGCAAAATCTTCATTTCAACATGACAACCAGAAAGAAAACATCCTATACTCGCAAGCATTCCCTAGTAGTCGATACATCGCTGCTTTTCTGTGCATGTGGACAACTATGGGGTGTTCTGCTGCGGTCCAAAGCTGTTATCGAGCTTTGCTTGACCAGTTCCATCAGTCCTAGGGCCTGTTGTTCAGGTCCTGAGAATTTCCAAATCTAAGCTTGTAAAAAAAAAAAAAAAAAATAGGGTTTAGATGTTGATTGCAAGATTACAAAATCAATTATGTCAATGCCTCAGAGTAGAAATGTGATAACGCTCAATGCTTTTAAAATTTCTCCCATACAAGTGTTCTCTTGCGTGGCCCCTCAGTTTGCATGGAATGGAATTTTTAAGAACCTATTATCAACTGAATCACACCGATGATCGTTAAAGAGTACGAGTGATGCAAGATTTAAGGATGGAGCTGTAGACAGGGGCAAATCGATTTAATAGAGTGATATTTCGGATTTTATTGTTTCATTATGGGGATGTTATTTGATGACCATTTATATATTTCTACTTCTATTTCCGGGCCAGTATATATATTCAAAAGCCTAGAAATTCAATTGGGCATTTGTCAATTGCCGAAGTCGGCCTGTGAGATTTTTTCCTCTCCATTCACATCATATGGGAGTTCACTAGATGTGGGCTGCGGGAAAAAACGGAACTACTGATTCTTTCAATTTGTTTTATGTTAATTGGAAATTGAAAGGTCTTGCGGCTCTATTCGGACACACACGCAGCTTTACCGCCTCTTGCATCGGCGGTAAACTGGCATTTTCCGGTTTTCCTCCTCTCAGAGCGGAGGAAAACTGAAAGGTCCACTTTACCGCCGACAGCTTTACCGCCGCTCCCAACGGCGGTAAAGTCGGTTTTCCAGGTTTCCTCCGCTCTGAGAGGAGGAAAACTGGAAATCGCACATACGCTGCGGGTACATGTGTCGGAAATCTTTCAATCCGATTTTTTAATCCTCTTTTCCCTTCTTTTGCTTGTTGTTGGGCCATGGGCCGGGGCGTAGTTCCACAAAATGAAGGATGGACATGTGTGAATAACAATTGGGTGAAATAATTTCAAATCACAACAAAACCACAATAAATCGAATGTCTCTCGTAATTGCCCTTCACTTTACTTAACAAGCGAAGTAAGCTAACCAGAACCGTTACCTTAAAAAACCCGAGATCCCGGTATCTACGATTGAGAATACAAGTGAGACCAGCAAAATCTTCATTTCAACATGACAACCAGAAAGAAAACATCCTATACTCGCAAGCATTCCCTAGTAGTCGATACATCGCTGCTTTTCTGTGCATGTGGACAACTATGGGGTGTTCTGCTGCGGTCCAAAGCTGTTATCGAGCTTTGCTTGACCAGTTCCATCAGTCCTAGGGCCTGTTGTTCAGGTCCTGAGAATTTCCAAATCTAAGCTTGTAAAAAAAAAAAAGGGTTTAGACGTTGATTGCAAGATTACAAAATCAATTGTGTCATTGCCTCAGAGTAGAAATGTGATAACGCTCAATGCTTTTAAAATTTCTCCCATACAAGTGTTCTCTTGCGTGGCCCCTAAGTTTGCATGGAATGGAATTTTTTAGAACCTATTATCAACTGAATCACACCGATGATCGTTAAAGAGTACGAGTGATGCAAGATTTAAGGATGGAGCTGTAGACAGGGGCAAATCGATTTAATAGAGTGATATCTCGGATTTTATTGTTTCATTATGGGGATGTTATTTGATGACCATTTATATATTTCTACTTCTATTTCCGGGCCAGTATATATATTCAAAAGCCTAGAAATTCAATTGGGCATTTGTCAATTGCCGAAGTCGGCCTGTGAGATTTTTTCCTCTCCATTCACATCATATGGGAGTTCACCAGATGTGGGCTGCGGGAAAAAACGGAACTACTCATTCTTTCAATTTGTTTTATGTTAATTGGAAATTGAAAGGTCTTGCGGCTCTATTCGGACACACACGCAGCTTTACCGCCGCTTGCATCGGCGGTAAACTGGCATTTTCCGATTTTCCTCCACTCTGAGAGGAGGAAATCTGGAAATTGCAGCTTTACCGCCGCTCTCGTCGGCGGTAAAGTGGACCTTTCAGTTTTCCTCCGCTCTGAGAGGAGGAAAACTGGCAATTGCAGCTTTACCGCCGCTCTCAACGGCGGTAAAGTCGGTTTTCCAGTTTTCCTCCGCTCTGAGAGGAGGAAAACTGGAAATTGCACTTACGCTGCAGGTACATGTGTCGGAAATCTTTCAATCCGATTTTTTAATCCTCTTTTCCCTTCTTTTGCTTGTTGTTGGGCCATGGGCCGGAGCGTAGTTCCACAAAATGAAGGATGGACATGTGTGAATAACAATTGGGTGAAATAATTTCAAATCACAACAAAACCACAATAAATCGAATGTCTCTCGTAATTGCCCTTCACTTTACTTAACAAGCGAAGTAAGCTAACCAGAACCGTTACCTTAAAAAACCAGAGATCCCGGTATCTACGATTGAGAATACAAGTGAGACCAGCAAAATCTTCATTTCAACATGACAACCAGAAAGAAAACATCCTATACTCGCAAGCATTCCCTAGTAGTCGATACATCGCTGCTTTTCTGTGCATGTGGACAACTATGGGGTGTTCTGCTGCGGTCCAAAGCTGTTATCGAGCTTTGCTTGACCAGTTCCATCAGTCCTAGGGCCTGTTGTTCAGGTCCTGAGAATTTCCAAATCTAAGCTTGTAAAAAAAAAAAAAAAAAATAGGGTTTAGATGTTGATTGCAAGATTACAAAATCAATTATGTCAATGCCTCAGAGTAGAAATGTGATAACGCTCAATGCTTTTAAAATTTCTCCCATACAAGTGTTCTCTTGCGTGGCCCCTCAGTTTGCATGGAATGGAATTTTTAAGAACCTATTATCAACTGAATCACACCGATGATCGTTAAAGAGTACGAGTGATGCAAGATTTAAGGATGGAGCTGTAGACAGGGGCAAATCGATTTAATAGAGTGATATTTCGGATTTTATTGTTTCATTATGGGGATGTTATTTGATGACCATTTATATATTTCTACTTCTATTTCCGGGCCAGTATATATATTCAAAAGCCTAGAAATTCAATTGGGCATTTGTCAATTGCCGAAGTCGGCCTGTGAGATTTTTTCCTCTCCATTCACATCATATGGGAGTTCACTAGATGTGGGCTGCGGGAAAAAACGGAACTACTGATTCTTTCAATTTGTTTTATGTTAATTGGAAATTGAAAGGTCTTGCGGCTCTATTCGGACACACACGCAGCTTTACCGCCTCTTGCATCGGCGGTAAACTGGCATTTTCCGGTTTTCCTCCTCTCAGAGCGGAGGAAAACTGAAAGGTCCACTTTACCGCCGACAGCTTTACCGCCGCTCCCAACGGCGGTAAAGTCGGTTTTCCAGGTTTCCTCCGCTCTGAGAGGAGGAAAACTGGAAATCGCACATACGCTGCGGGTACATGTGTCGGAAATCTTTCAATCCGATTTTTTAATCCTCTTTTCCCTTCTTTTGCTTGTTGTTGGGCCATGGGCCGGGGCGTAGTTCCACAAAATGAAGGATGGACATGTGTGAATAACAATTGGGTGAAATAATTTCAAATCACAACAAAACCACAATAAATCGAATGTCTCTCGTAATTGCCCTTCACTTTACTTAACAAGCGAAGTAAGCTAACCAGAACCGTTACCTTAAAAAACCCAAGATCCCGGTATCTACGATTGAGAATACAAGTGAGACCAGCAAAATCTTCATTTCAACATGACAACCAGAAAGAAAACATCCTATACTCGCAAGCATTCCCTAGTAGTCGATACATCGCTGCTTTTCTGTGCATGTGGACAACTATGGGGTGTTCTGCTGCGGTCCAAAGCTGTTATCGAGCTTTGCTTGACCAGTTCCATCAGTCCTAGGGCCTGTTGTTCAGGTCCTGAGAATTTCCAAATCTAAGCTTGTAAAAAAAAAAAAGGGTTTAGACGTTGATTGCAAGATTACAAAATCAATTGTGTCATTGCCTCAGAGTAGAAATGTGATAACGCTCAATGCTTTTAAAATTTCTCCCATACAAGTGTTCTCTTGCGTGGCCCCTAAGTTTGCATGGAATGGAATTTTTTAGAACCTATTATCAACTGAATCACACCGATGATCGTTAAAGAGTACGAGTGATGCAAGATTTAAGGATGGAGCTGTAGACAGGGGCAAATCGCTTTAATAGAGTGATATCTCGGATTTTATTGTTTCATTATGGGGATGTTATTTGATGACCATTTATATATTTCTACTTCTATTTCCGGGCCAGTATATATATTCAAAAGCCTAGAAATTCAATTGGGCATTTGTCAATTGCCGAAGTCGGCCTGTGAGATTTTTTCCTCTCCATTCACATCATATGGGAGTTCACCAGATGTGGGCTGCGGGAAAAAACGGAACTACTCATTCTTTCAATTTGTTTTATGTTAATTGGAAATTGAAAGGTCTTGCGGCTCTATTCGGACACACACGCAGCTTTACCGCCGCTTGCATCGGCGGTAAACTGGCATTTTCCGATTTTCCTCCACTCTGAGAGGAGGAAATCTGGAAATTGCAGCTTTACCGCCGCTCTCGTCGGCGGTAAAGTGGACCTTTCAGTTTTCCTCCGCTCTGAGAGGAGGAAAACTGGCAATTGCAGCTTTATCGCCGCTCCCAACGGCGGTAAAGTCGGTTTTCCAGTTTTCCTCCGCTCTGAGAGGAGGAAAACTGGAAATTGCACTTACGCTGCAGGTACATGTGTCGGAAATCTTTCAATCCGATTTTTTAATCCTCTTTTCCCTTCTTTTGCTTGTTGTTGGGCCATGGGCCGGAGCGTAGTTCCACAAAATGAAGGATGGACATGTGTGAATAACAATTGGGTGAAATAATTTCAAATCACAACAAAACCACAATAAATCGAATGTCTCTCGTAATTGCCCTTCACTTTACTTAACAAGCGAAGTAAGCTAACCAGAACCGTTACCTTAAAAAACCAGAGATCCCGGTATCTACGATTGAGAATACAAGTGAGACCAGCAAAATCTTCATTTCAACATGACAACCAGAAAGAAAACATCCTATACTCGCAAGCATTCCCTAGTAGTCGATACTTCGCTGCTTTTCTGTGCATGTGGACAACTATGGGGTGTTCTGCTGCGGTCCAAAGCTGTTATCGAGCCTGGCTTGACCAGTTCCATCAGTCCTAGGGCCTGTTGTTCAGGTCCTGAGAATTTCCAAATCTAAGCTTGTAAAAAAAAAAAAAAAAAAATAGGGTTTAGATGTTGATTGCAAGATTACAAAATCAATTATGTCATTGCCTCAGAGTAGAAATGTGATAACGCTCAATGCTTTTAAAATTTCTCCCATACAAGTGTTCTCTTGCGTGGCCCCTCAGTTTGCATGGAATGGAATTTTTAAGAACCTATTATCAACTGAATCACACCGATGATCGTTAAAGAGTACGAGTGATGCAAGATTTAAGGATGGAGCTGTAGACAGGGGCAAATCGATTTAATAGAGTGATATCTCGGATTTTATTGTTTCATTATGGGGATGTTATTTGATGACCATTTATATATTTCTACTTCTATTTCCGGGCCAGTATATATATTCAAAAGCCTAGAAATTCAATTGGGCATTTGTCAATTGCCGAAGTCGGCCTGTGAGATTTTTTCCTCTCCATTCACATCATATGGGAGTTCACTAGATGTGGGCTGCGGGAAAAAACGGAACTACTGATTCTTTCAATTTGTTTTATGTTAATTGGAAATTGAAAGGTCTTGCGGCTCTATTCGGACACACACGCAGCTTTACCGCCTCTTGCATCGGCGGTAAACTGGCATTTTCCGGTTTTCCTCCACTCTGAGAGGAGGAAAACTGGAAATTGCAGCTTTACCGCCGCCCTCGTCGGCGGTAAAGTGGACCTTCCAGTTTTCCTCCGCTCTGAGAGGAGGAAAACTGGCAATTGCAGCTTTACCGCTGCTCCCAACGGCGGTAAAGTCGGTTTTCCAGTTTTCCTCCGCTCTGAGAGGAGGAAAACTGGAAATTGCACTTACGCTGCGGGTACATGTGTCGGAAATCTTTCAATCCGATTTTTTAATCCTCTTTTCCCTTCTTTTGCTTGTTGTTGGGCCATGGGCCGGGGCGTAGTTCTACAAAATGAAGGATGGACATGTGTGAATAACAATTGGGTGAAATAATTTCAAATCACAACAAAACCACAATAAATCGAATGTCTCTCGTAATTGCCCTTCACTTTACTTAACAAGCGAAGTAAGCTAACCAGAACCGTTACCTTAAAAAACCCGAGATCACGGTATCTACGATTGAGAATACAAGTGAGACCAGCAAAATCTTCATTTCAACATGACAACCAGAAAGAAAACATCCTATACTCGCAAGCATTCCCTAGTAGTCGATACATCGCTGCTTTTCTGTGCATGTGGACAACTATGGGGTGTTCTGCTGCGCTCCAAAGCTGTTATCGAGCTTGGCTTGACCAGTTCCATCAGTCCTAGGGCCTGTTGTTCAGGTCCTGAGAATTTCCAAATCTAAGCTTGTAAAAAAAAAAAAGGGTTTAGACGTTGATTGCAAGATTACAAAATCAATTGTGTCATTGCCTCAGAGTAGAAATGTGATAACGCTCAATGCTTTTAAAATTTCTCCCATACAAGTGTTCTCTTGCGTGGCCCCTCAGTTTGCATGGAATGGAATTTTTTAGAACCTATTATCAAGTGAATCACACCGATGATCGTTAAAGAGTACGAGTGATGCAAGATTTAAGGATGGAGCTGTAGACAGGGGCAAATCGCTTTAATAGAGTGATATCTCGGATTTTATTGTTTCATTATGGGGATGTTATTTGATGACCATTTATATATTTCTACTTCTATTTCCGGGCCAGTATATATATTCAAAAGCCTAGAAATTCAATTGGGCATTTGTCAATTGCCGAAGTCGGCCTGTGAGATTTTTTCCTCTCCATTCACATCATATGGGAGTTCACCAGATGTGGGCTGCGGGAAAAAACGGAACTACTGATTCTTTCAATTTGTTTTATGTTAATTGGAAATTGAAAGGTCTTGCGGCTCTATTCGGACACACACGCAGCTTTACCGCCTCTTGCATCGGCGGTAAACTGGCATTTTCCGGTTTTCCTCAACTCTGAGAGGAGGAAAACTGGAAATTGCAGCTTTACCGCCGCTCTCGTCGGCGGTAAAGTGGACCTTTCAGTTTTCCTCCGCTCTGAGAGGAGGAAAACTGGCAATTGCAGCTTTACCGCCGCTCCCATCGGCGGTAAAGTCGGTTTTACAGTTTTCCTCCGCTCTGAGAGGAGGAAAACTGGAAATTGCACATACGCTGCGGGTACATGTGTCGGAAATCTTTCAATCCGATTTTTTAATCCTCTTTTCCCTTCTTTTGCTTGTTGTTGGGCGATGGGCCGGGGCGTAGTTCCACAAAATGAAGGATGGACATGTGTGAATAACAATTGGGTGAAATAATTTCAAATCACAACAAAACCACAATAAATCGAATGTCTCTCGTAATTGCCCTTCACTTTACTTAACAAGCGAAGTAAGCTAACCAGAACCGTTACCTTAAAAAACCAGAGATCCCGGTATCTACGATTGAGAATACAAGTGAGACCAGCAAAATCTTCATTTCAACATGACAACCAGAAAGAAAACATCCTATACTCGCAAGCATTCCCTAGTAGTCGATATATCGCTGCTTTTCTGTGCAGGTGAACAACTATGGGGTGTTCTGCTGCGGTCCAAAGCTGTTATCGAGCGTGGCTTGACCAGTTCCATCAGTCCTAGGTCCTGTTGTTCAGGTCCTGAGAATTTCCAAATCTAAGCTTGTAAAAAAAAAAAAAAAAATAGGGTTTAGATGTTTATTGCAAGATTACAAAATCAATTGTGTCACTGCCTCAGAGTAGAAATGTGATAACGCTCAATGCTTTTAAAATTTCTCCCATACAAGTGTTCTCTTGCGTGGCCCCTGAGTTTGCATGGAATGGAATTTTTAAGAACCTTTTATCAACTGAATCACACCGATGATCGTTAAAGAGTACGAGTGATGCAAGATTTAAGGATGGAGCTGTAGACAGGGGCAAATCGCTTTAATAGAGTGATATCTCGGATTTTATTGTTTCATTATGGGGATGTTATTTGATGACCATTTATATATTTCTACTTCTATTTCCGGGCCAGTATATATATTCAAAAGCCTAGAAATTCAATTGGGCATTTGTCAATTGCCGAAGTCGGCCTGTGAGATTTTTTCCTCTCCATTCACATCATATGGGAGTTCACTAGATGTGGGCTGCGGGAAAAAACGGAACTACTGATTCTTTCAATTTGTTTTATGTTAATTGGAAATTGAAAGGTCTTGCGGCTCTATTCGGACACACACGCAGCTTTACCGCCGCTTGCATCGGCGGTAAACTGGCATTTTCCGGTTTTCCTCCACTCTGAGAGGAGGAAAGCTGGAAATTGAAGCTTTACCGCCGCCCTCGTCGGCGGTAAAGTGGACCTTCCAGTTTTCCTCCGCTCTGAGAGGAGGAAAACTGGCAATTGCAGCTTTACCGCTGCTCCCAACGGCGGTAAAGTCGGTTTTCCAGTTTTCCTCCGCTCTGAGAGGAGGAAAACTGGAAATTGCACTTACGCTGCGGGTACATGTGTCGGAAATCTTTCAATCCGATTTTTTAATCCTCTTTTCCCTTCTTTTGCTTGTTGTTGGGCCATGGGCCGGGGCGTAGTTCTACAAAATGAAGGATGGACATGTGTGAATAACAATTGGGTGAAATAATTTCAAATCACAACAAAACCACAATAAATCGAATGTCTCTCGTAATTGCCCTTCACTTTACTTAACAAGCGAAGTAAGCTAACCAGAACCGTTACCTTAAAAAACCCGAGATCACGGTATCTACGATTGAGAATACAAGTGAGACCAGCAAAATCTTCATTTCAACATGACAACCAGAAAGAAAACATCCTATACTCGCAAGCATTCCCTAGTAGTCGATACATCGCTGCTTTTCTGTGCATGTGGACAACTATGGGGTGTTCTGCTGCGCTCCAAAGCTGTTATCGAGCTTGGCTTGACCAGTTCCATCAGTCCTAGGGCCTGTTGTTCAGGTCCTGAGAATTTCCAAATCTAAGCTTGTAAAAAAAAAAAAGGGTTTAGACGTTGATTGCAAGATTACAAAATCAATTGTGTCATTGCCTCAGAGTAGAAATGTGATAACGCTCAATGCTTTTAAAATTTCTCCCATACAAGTGTTCTCTTGCGTGGCCCCTCAGTTTGCATGGAATGGAATTTTTTAGAACCTATTATCAAGTGAATCACACCGATGATCGTTAAAGAGTACGAGTGATGCAAGATTTAAGGATGGAGCTGTAGACAGGGGCAAATCGCTTTAATAGAGTGATATCTCGGATTTTATTGTTTCATTATGGGGATGTTATTTGATGACCATTTATATATTTCTACTTCTATTTCCGGGCCAGTATATATATTCAAAAGCCTAGAAATTCAATTGGGCATTTGTCAATTGCCGAAGTCGGCCTGTGAGATTTTTTCCTCTCCATTCACATCATATGGGAGTTCACCAGATGTGGGCTGCGGGAAAAAACGGAACTACTGATTCTTTCAATTTGTTTTATGTTAATTGGAAATTGAAAGGTCTTGCGGCTCTATTCGGACACACACGCAGCTTTACCGCCTCTTGCATCGGCGGTAAACTGGCATTTTCCGGTTTTCCTCAACTCTGAGAGGAGGAAAACTGGAAATTGCAGCTTTACCGCCGCTCTCGTCGGCGGTAAAGTGGACCTTTCAGTTTTCCTCCGCTCTGAGAGGAGGAAAACTGGCAATTGCAGCTTTACCGCCGCTCCCATCGGCGGTAAAGTCGGTTTTACAGTTTTCCTCCGCTCTGAGAGGAGGAAAACTGGAAATTGCACATACGCTGCGGGTACATGTGTCGGAAATCTTTCAATCCGATTTTTTAATCCTCTTTTCCCTTCTTTTGCTTGTTGTTGGGCGATGGGCCGGGGCGTAGTTCCACAAAATGAAGGATGGACATGTGTGAATAACAATTGGGTGAAATAATTTCAAATCACAACAAAACCACAATAAATCGAATGTCTCTCGTAATTGCCCTTCACTTTACTTAACAAGCGAAGTAAGCTAACCAGAACCGTTACCTTAAAAAACCAGAGATCCCGGTATCTACGATTGAGAATACAAGTGAGACCAGCAAAATCTTCATTTCAACATGACAACCAGAAAGAAAACATCCTATACT
Source organism: Persea americana (assembly GCA_029852735.1). Lineage (NCBI taxonomy): Eukaryota > Viridiplantae > Streptophyta > Magnoliopsida > Laurales > Lauraceae > Persea > Persea americana. The sequence continues at coordinate 9,186,136 of CM056812.1, forward strand.
CGCAAGCATTCCCTAGTAGTCGATATATCGCTGCTTTTCTGTGCAGGTGAACAACTATGGGGTGTTCTGCTGCGGTCCAAAGCTGTTATCGAGCGTGGCTTGACCAGTTCCATCAGTCCTAGGTCCTGTTGTTCAGGTCCTGAGAATTTCCAAATCTAAGCTTGTAAAAAAAAAAAAAAAAATAGGGTTTAGATGTTTATTGCAAGATTACAAAATCAATTGTGTCACTGCCTCAGAGTAGAAATGTGATAACGCTCAATGCTTTTAAAATTTCTCCCATACAAGTGTTCTCTTGCGTGGCCCCTGAGTTTGCATGGAATGGAATTTTTAAGAACCTTTTATCAACTGAATCACACCGATGATCGTTAAAGAGTACGAGTGATGCAAGATTTAAGGATGGAGCTGTAGACAGGGGCAAATCGCTTTAATAGAGTGATATCTCGGATTTTATTGTTTCATTATGGGGATGTTATTTGATGACCATTTATATATTTCTACTTCTATTTCCGGGCCAGTATATATATTCAAAAGCCTAGAAATTCAATTGGGCATTTGTCAATTGCCGAAGTCGGCCTGTGAGATTTTTTCCTCTCCATTCACATCATATGGGAGTTCACTAGATGTGGGCTGCGGGAAAAAACGGAACTACTGATTCTTTCAATTTGTTTTATGTTAATTGGAAATTGAAAGGTCTTGCGGCTCTATTCGGACACACACGCAGCTTTACCGCCGCTTGCATCGGCGGTAAACTGGCATTTTCCGGTTTTCCTCCACTCTGAGAGGAGGAAAGCTGGAAATTGAAGCTTTACCGCCGCCCTCGTCGGCGGTAAAGTGGACCTTCCAGTTTTCCTCCGCTCTGAGAGGAGGAAAACTGGCAATTGCAGCTTTACCGCTGCTCCCAACGGCGGTAAAGTCGGTTTTCCAGTTTTCCTCCGCTCTGAGAGGAGGAAAACTGGAAATTGCACTTACGCTGCGGGTACATGTGTCGGAAATCTTTCAATCCGATTTTTTAGTCCTCTTTTCCCTTCTTTTGCTTGTTGTTGGGCCATGGGCCGGGGCGTAGTTCTACAAAATGAAGGATGGACATGTGTGAATAACAATTGGGTGAAATAATTTCAAATCACAACAAAACCACAATAAATCGAATGTCTCTCGTAATTGCCCTTCACTTAACTTAACAAGCGAAGTAAGCTAACCAGAACCGTTACCTTAAAAAACCCGAGATCACGGTATCTACGATTGAGAATACAAGTGAGACCAGCAAAATCTTCATTTCAACATGACAACCAGAAAGAAAACATCCTATACTCGCAAGCATTCCCTAGTAGTCGATACATCGCTGCTTTTCTGTGCATGTGGACAACTATGGGGTGTTCTGCTGCGCTCCAAAGCTGTTATCGAGCTTGGCTTGACCAGTTCCATCAGTCCTAGGGCCTGTTGTTCAGGTCCTGAGAATTTCCAAATCTAAGCTTGTAAAAAAAAAAAAGGGTTTAGACGTTGATTGCAAGATTACAAAATCAATTGTGTCATTGCCTCAGAGTAGAAATGTGATAACGCTCAATGCTTTTAAAATTTCTCCCATACAAGTGTTCTCTTGCGTGGCCCCTCAGTTTGCATGGAATGGAATTTTTTAGAACCTATTATCAACTGAATCACACCGATGATCGTTAAAGAGTACGAGTGATGCAAGATTTAAGGATGGAGCTGTAGACAGGGGCAAATCGCTTTAATAGAGTGATATCTCGGATTTTATTGTTTCATTATGGGGATGTTATTTGATGACCATTTATATATTTCTACTTCTATTTCCGGGCCAGTATATATATTCAAAAGCCTAGAAATTCAATTGGGCATTTGTCAATTGCCGAAGTCGGCCTGTGAGATTTTTTCCTCTCCATTCACATCATATGGGAGTTCACCAGATGTGGGCTGCGGGAAAAAACGGAACTACTGATTCTTTCAATTTGTTTTATGTTAATTGGAAATTGAAAGGTCTTGCGGCTCTATTCGGACACACACGCAGCTTTACCGCCTCTTGCATCGGCGGTAAACTGGCATTTTCCGGTTTTCCTCAACTCTGAGAGGAGGAAAACTGGAAATTGCAGCTTTACCGCCGCTCTCGTCGGCGGTAAAGTGGACCTTTCAGTTTTCCTCCGCTCTGAGAGGAGGAAAACTGGCAATTGCAGCTTTACCGCCGCTCCCATCGGCGGTAAAGTCGGTTTTACAGTTTTCCTCCGCTCTGAGAGGAGGAAAACTGGAAATTGCACATACGCTGCGGGTACATGTGTCGGAAATCTTTCAATCCGATTTTTTAATCCTCTTTTCCCTTCTTTTGCTTGTTGTTGGGCGATGGGCCGGGGCGTAGTTCCACAAAATGAAGGATGGACATGTGTGAATAACAATTGGGTGAAATAATTTCAAATCACAACAAAACCACAATAAATCGAATGTCTCTCGTAATTGCCCTTCACTTTACTTAACAAGCGAAGTAAGCTAACCAGAACCGTTACCTTAAAAAACCAGAGATCCCGGTATCTACGATTGAGAATACAAGTGAGACCAGCAAAATCTTCATTTCAACATGACAACCAGAAAGAAAACATCCTATACTCGCAAGCATTCCCTAGTAGTCGATATATCGCTGCTTTTCTGTGCAGGTGAACAACTATGGGGTGTTCTGCTGCGGTCCAAAGCTGTTATCGAGCGTGGCTTGACCAGTTCCATCAGTCCTAGGTCCTGTTGTTCAGGTCCTGAGAATTTCCAAATCTAAGCTTGTAAAAAAAAAAAAAAAAATAGGGTTTAGATGTTTATTGCAAGATTACAAAATCAATTGTGTCACTGCCTCAGAGTAGAAATGTGATAACGCTCAATGCTTTTAAAATTTCTCCCATACAAGTGTTCTCTTGCGTGGCCCCTGAGTTTGCATGGAATGGAATTTTTAAGAACCTTTTATCAACTGAATCACACCGATGATCGTTAAAGAGTACGAGTGATGCAAGATTTAAGGATGGAGCTGTAGACAGGGGCAAATCGCTTTAATAGAGTGATATCTCGGATTTTATTGTTTCATTATGGGGATGTTATTTGATGACCATTTATATATTTCTACTTCTATTTCCGGGCCAGTATATATATTCAAAAGCCTAGAAATTCAATTGGGCATTTGTCAATTGCCGAAGTCGGCCTGTGAGATTTTTTCCTCTCCATTCACATCATATGGGAGTTCACTAGATGTGGGCTGCGGGAAAAAACGGAACTACTGATTCTTTCAATTTGTTTTATGTTAATTGGAAATTGAAAGGTCTTGCGGCTCTATTCGGACACACACGCAGCTTTACCGCCGCTTGCATCGGCGGTAAACTGGCATTTTCCGGTTTTCCTCCACTCTGAGAGGAGGAAAGCTGGAAATTGAAGCTTTACCGCCGCCCTCGTCGGCGGTAAAGTGGACCTTCCAGTTTTCCTCCGCTCTGAGAGGAGGAAAACTGGCAATTGCAGCTTTACCGCTGCTCCCAACGGCGGTAAAGTCGGTTTTCCAGTTTTCCTCCGCTCTGAGAGGAGGAAAACTGGAAATTGCACTTACGCTGCGGGTACATGTGTCGGAAATCTTTCAATCCGATTTTTTAGTCCTCTTTTCCCTTCTTTTGCTTGTTGTTGGGCCATGGGCCGGGGCGTAGTTCTACAAAATGAAGGATGGACATGTGTGAATAACAATTGGGTGAAATAATTTCAAATCACAACAAAACCACAATAAATCGAATGTCTCTCGTAATTGCCCTTCACTTAACTTAGCAAGCGAAGTAAGCTAACCAGAACCGTTACCTTAAAAAACCCGAGATCACGGTATCTACGATTGAGAATACAAGTGAGACCAGCAAAATCTTCATTTCAACATGACAACCAGAAAGAAAACATCCTATACTCGCAAGCATTCCCTAGTAGTCGATACATCGCTGCTTTTCTGTGCATGTGGACAACTATGGGGTGTTCTGCTGCGGTCCAAAGCTGTTATCGAGCTTGGCTTGACCAGTTCCATCAGTCCTAGGGCCTGTTGTTCAGGTCCTGAGAATTTCCAAATCTAAGCTTGTAAAAAAAAAAAAAAAAATAGGGTTTAGATGTTGATTGCAAGATTACAAAATCAATTGTGTCATTGCCTCAGAGTAGAAATGTGATAACGCTCAATGCTTTTAGAATTTCTCCCATACAAGTGTTCTCTTGCGTGGCCCCTCAGTTTGCATGGAATGGAATTTTTTAGAACCTATTATCAAGTGAATCACACCGATGATCGTTAAAGAGTACGAGTGATGCAAGATTTAAGGATGGAGCTGTAGACAGGGGCAAATCGCTTTAATAGAGTGATATCTCGGATTTTATTGTTTCATTATGGGGATGTTATTTGATGACCATTTATATATTTCTACTTCTATTTCCGGGCCAGTATATATATTCAAAAGCCTAGAAATTCAATTGGGCATTTGTCAATTGCCGAAGTCGGCCTGTGAGATTTTTTCCTCTCCATTCACATCATATGGGAGTTCACCAGATGTGGGCTGCGGGAAAAAACGGAACTACTCATTCTTTCAATTTGTTTTATGTTAATTGGAAATTGAAAGGTCTTGCGGCTCTATTCGGACACACACGCAGCTTTACCGCCGCTTGCATCGGCGGTAAACTGGCATTTTCCGGTTTTCCTCCACTCTGAGAGGAGGAAATCTGGAAATTGCAGCTTTACCGCCGCTCTCGTCGGCGGTAAAGTGGACCTTTCAGTTTTCCTCCGCTCTGAGAGGAGGAAAACTCGCAATTGCAGCTTTACCGCCGCTCCCATTGGCGGTAAAGTCGGTTTTCCAGTTTTCCTCCGCTCTGAGAGGAGGAAAACTGGAAATTGCACTTACGCTGCGGGTACATGTGTCGGAAATCTTTCAATCCGATTTTTTAATCCTCTTTTCCCTTCTTTTGCTTGTTGTTGGGCCATGGGCCGGGGCGTAGTTCCACAAAATGAAGGATGGACATGTGTGAATAACAATTGGGTGAAATAATTTCAAATCACAACAAAACCACAATAAATCGAATGTCTCTCGTAATTGCCCTTCACTTTACTTAACAAGCGAAGTAAGCTAACCAGAACCGTTACCTTAAAAAACCAGAGATCCCGGTATCTACGATTGAGAATACAAGTGAGACCAGCAAAATCTTCATTTCAACATGACAACCAGAAAGAAAACATCCTATACTCGCAAGCATTCCCTAGTAGTCGATACTTCGCTGCTTTTCTGTGCATGTGGACAACTATGGGGTGTTCTGCTGCGGTCCAAAGCTGTTATCGAGCCTGGCTTGACCAGTTCCATCAGTCCTAGGGCCTGTTGTTCAGGTCCTGAGAATTTCCAAATCTAAGCTTGTAAAAAAAAAAAAAAAAATAGGGTTTAGATGTTGATTGCAAGATTACAAAATCAATTATGTCATTGCCTCAGAGTAGAAATGTGATAACGCTCAATGCTTTTAAAATTTCTCCCATACAAGTGTTCTCTTGCGTGGCCCCTCAGTTTGCATGGAATGGAATTTTTAAGAACCTATTATCAACTGAATCACACCGATGATCGTTAAAGAGTACGAGTGATGCAAGATTTAAGGATGGAGCAGTAGACAGGGGCAAATCGATTTAATAGAGTGATATCTCGGATTTTATTGTTTCATTATGGGGATGTTATTTGATGACCATTTATATATTTCTACTTCTATTTCCGGGCCAGTATATATATTCAAAAGCCTAGAAATTCAATTGGGCATTTGTCAATTGCCGAAGTCGGCCTGTGAGATTTTTTCCTCTCCATTCACATCATATGGGAGTTCACTAGATGTGGGCTGCGGGAAAAAACGGAACTACTGATTGTTTCAATTTGTTTTATGTAAATTGGAAATTGAAAGGTCTTGCGGCTCTATTCGGACACACACGCAGCTTTACCGCCTCTTGCATCGGCGGTAAACTGGCATTTTCCGGTTTTCCTCCTCTCAGAGCGGAGGAAAACTGAAAGGTCCACTTTACCGCCGACAGCTTTACCGCCGCTCCCAACGGCGGTAAAGTCGGTTTTCCAGTTTTCCTCCGCTCTGAGAGGAGGAAAACTGGAAATTGCACATACGCTGCAGGTACATGTGTCGGAAATCTTTCAATCCGATTTTTTAATCCTCTTTTCCCTTCTTTTGCTTGTTGTTGGGCCATGGGCCGGAGCGTAGTTCTACAAAATGAAGGATGGACATGTGTGAATAACAATTGGGTGAAATAATTTCAAATCACAACAAAACCACAATAAATCGAATGTCTCTCGTAATTGCCCTTCACTTTACTTAACAAGCGAAGTAAGCTAACAAGAACCGTTACCTTAAAAAACCCGAGATCCCGGTATCTACGATTGTGAATACAAGTGAGACCAGCAAAATCTTCATTTCAACATGACAACCAGAAAGAAAACATCCTATACTCGCAAGCATTCCCTAGTAGTCGATACATCGCTGCTTTTCTGTGCATGTGGACAACTATGGGGTGTTCTGCTGCGGTCCAAAGCTGTTATCGAGCTTGGCTTGACCAGTTCCATCAGTCCTAGGGCCTGTTGTTCAGGTCTTGAGAATTTCCAAATCTAAGCTTGTAAAAAAAAAAAAGAAAATAGGGTTTAGATGTTGATTGCAAGATTACAAAATCAATTGTGTCATTGCCTCAGAGTAGAAATGTGATAACGCTCAATGCTTTTAAAATTTCTCCCATACAAGTGTTCTCTTGCGTGGCCCCTAAGTTTGCATGGAATGGAATTTTTAAGAACCTATTATCAACTGAATCACACCGATGATCGTTAAAGAGTACGAGTGATGCAAGATTTAATGATGGAGCTGTAGACAGGGGCAAATCGCTTTAATAGAGTGATATCTCGGATTTTATTGTTTCATTATGGGGATGTTATTTGATGACCATTTATATATTTCTACTTCTATTTCCGGGCCAGTATATATATTCAAAAGCCTAGAAATTCAATTGGGCATTTGTCAATTGCCGAAGTCGGCCTGTGAGATTTTTTCCTCTCCATTCACATCATATGGGAGTTCACTAGATGTGGGCTGCGGGAAACAACGGAACTACTCATTCTTTCAATTTGTTTTATGTTAATTGGAAATTGAAAGGTCTTGCGGCTCTATTCGGACACACACGCAGCTTTACCGCCGCTTGCATCGGCGGTAAACTGGCATTTTCCGGTTTTCCTCCACTCTGAGAGGAGGAAATCTGGAAATTGCAGCTTTACCGCCGTTCTCGTCGGCGGTTAAGTGGACCTTTCAGTTTTCCTCCGCTCTGAGAGGAGGAAAACTGGCAATTGCAGCTTTACCGCCGCTGCCATCGGCGGTAAATTCGGTTTTCCAGTTTTCCTCCGCTCTGAGAGGAGGAAAACTGGAAATTGCACTTACGCTGCGGGTACATGTGTCGGAAATCTTTGAATCCGATTTTTTAATCCTCTTTTCCCTTCTTTTGCTTGTTGTTGGGCCATGGGCCGGGGCGTAGTTCCACAAAATGAAGGATGGACATGTGTGAATAACAATTGGGTGAAATAATTTCAAATCACAACAAAACCACAATAAATCGAATGTCTCTCGTAATTGCCCTTCACTTTACTTAACAAGCGAAGTAAGCTAACCAGAACCGTTACCTTAAAAAACCAGAGATCCCGGTATCTACGATTGAGAATACAAGTGAGACCAGCAAAATCTTCATTTCAACATGACAACCAGAAAGAAAACATCCTATACTCGCAAGCTTTCCCTAGTAGTCGATACATCGCTGCTTTTCTGTGCAGGTGAACAACTATGGGGTGTTCTGCTGCGGTCCAAAGCTGTTATCGAGCTTTGCTTGACCAGTTCCATCAGTCCTAGGGCCTGTTGTTCAGGTCCTGAGAATTTCCAAATCTAAGCTTGTAAAAATAAAAAAAAAAATAGGGTTTAGATGTTGATTGCAAGATTACAAAATCAATTATGTCATTGCCTCCGAGTAGAAATGTGATAACGCTCAATGCTTTTAAAATTTCTCCCATACAAGTGTTCTCTTGCGTGGCCCCTCAGTTTGCATGGAATGGAATTTTTAAGAACCTATTATCAAGTGAATCACACCGATGATCGTTAAAGAGTACGAGTGATGCAAGATTTAAGGATGGAGCTGTAGACAGGGGCAAATCGCTTTAATAGAGTGATATCTCGGATTTTATTGTTTCATTATGGGGATGTTATTTGATGACCATTTATATATTTCTACTTCTATTTCCGGGCCAGTATATATATTCAAAAGCCTAGAAATTCAATTGGGCATTTGTCAATTGCCGAAGTCGGCCTGTGAGATTTTTTCCTCTCCATTCACATCATATGGGAGTTCACTAGATGTGGGCTGCGGGAAAAAACGGAACTACTCATTCTTTCAATTTGTTTTATGTTAATTGGAAATTGAAAGGTCTTGCGGCTCTATTCGGACACACACGCAGCTTTACCGCAGCTTGCATGGGCGGTAAACTGGCATTTTCCGGTTTTCCTCCACTATGAGAGGAGGAAAACAGGAAATTGCACCTTTACCGCCGCTCTCGTCGGCGGTAAACTGGACCTTCCAGTTTTCCTCCGCTCTGAGAGGAGGAAAACTGGCAATTGCAGCTTTACCGCCGCTCCCATCGGCGGTAAAGTCGGTTTTCCAGTTTTCCTCCGCTCTGAGAGGAGGAAAACTGGAAATTGCACATACGCTGCGGGTACATGTGTCGGAAATCTTTCAATCCGATTTTTTAATCCTCTTTTCCCTTCTTTTGCTTGTTGCTGGGCCATGGGCCGGGGCGTAGTTCCACAAAATGAAGGATGGACATGTGTGAATAACAATTGGGTGAAATAATATCAAATCACAACAAAACCACAATAAATCGAATGTCTCTCGTAATTGCCCTTCACTTTACTTAACAAGCGAAGTAAGCTAACCAGAACCGTTACCTTAAAAAACCCGAGATCCCGGTATCTACGATTGAGAATACAAGTGAGACCAGCAAAATCTTCATTTCAACATGACAACCAGAAAGAAAACATCCTATACTCGCAAGCATTCCCTAGTGGTCGATACATCGCTGCTTTTCTGTGCATGTGAACAACTATGGGGTGTTCTGCTGCGGTCCAAAGCTGTTATCGAGCTTTGCTTGACCAGTTCCATCAGTCCTAGGGCCTGTTGTTCAGGTCCTGAGAATTTCCAAATCTAAGCTTGTAAAAAAAAAAAAGGGTTTAGACGTTGATTGCAAGATTACAAAATCAATTGTGTCATTGCCTCAGAGTAGAAATGTGATAACGCTCAATGCTTTTAAAATTTCTCCCATACAAGTGTTCTCTTGCGTGGCCCCTAAGTTTGCATGGAATGGAATTTTTTAGAACCTATTATCAACTGAATCACACCGATGATCGTTAAAGAGTACGAGTGATGCAAGATTTAAGGATGGAGCTGTAGACAGGGGCAAATCGCTTTAATAGAGTGATATCTCGGATTTTATTGTTTCATTATGGGGATGTTATTTGATGACCATTTATATATTTCTACTTCTATTTCCGGGCCAGTATATATATTCAAAAGCCTAGAAATTCAATTGGGCATTTGTCAATTGCCGAAGTCGGCCTGTGAGATTTTTTCCTCTCCATTCACATCATATGGGAGTTCACCAGATGTGGGCTGCGGGAAAAAACGGAACTACTCATTCTTTCAATTTGTTTTATGTTAATTGGAAATTGAAAGGTCTTGCGGCTCTATTCGGACACACACGCAGCTTTACCGCCGCTTGCATCGGCGGTAAACTGGCATTTTCCGATTTTCCTCCACTCTGAGAGGAGGAAATCTGGAAATTGCAGCTTTACCGCCGCTCTCGTCGGCGGTAAAGTGGACCTTTCAGTTTTCCTCCGCTCTGAGAGGAGGAAAACTGGCAATTGCAGCTTTACCGCCGCTCCCAACGGCGGTAAAGTCGGTTTTCCAGTTTTCCTCCGCTCTGAGAGGAGGAAAACTGGAAATTGCACTTACGCTGCAGGTACATTTGTCGGAAATCTTTCAATCCGATTTTTTAATCCTCTTTTCCCTTCTTTTGCTTGTTGTTGGGCCATGGGCCGGAGCGTAGTTCCACAAAATGAAGGATGGACATGTGTGAATAACAATTGGGTGAAATAATTTCAAATCACAACAAAACCACAATAAATCGAATGTCTCTCGTAATTGCCCTTCACTTTACTTAACAAGCGAAGTAAGCTAACCAGAACCGTTACCTTAAAAAACCAGAGATCCCGGTATCTACGATTGAGAATACAAGTGAGACCAGCAAAATCTTCATTTCAACATGACAACCAGAAAGAAAACATCCTATACTCGCAAGCATTCCCTAGTAGTCGATACTTCGCTGCTTTTCTGTGCATGTGGACAACTATGGGGTGTTCTGCTGCGGTCCAAAGCTGTTATCGAGCCTGGCTTGACCAGCTCCATCAGTCCTAGGGCCTGTTGTTCAGGTCCTGAGAATTTCCAAATCTAAGCTTGTAAAAAAAAAAAAAACAAAAATAGGGTTTAGATGTTGATTGCAAGATTACAAAATCAATTATGTCATTGCCTCAGAGTAGAAATGTGATAACGCTCAATGCTTTTAAAATTTCTCCCATACAAGTGTTCTCTTGCGTGGCCCCTCAGTTTGCATGGAATGGAATTTTTAAGAACCTATTATCAACTGAATCACACCGATGATCGTTAAAGAGTACGAGTGATGCAAGATTTAAGGATGGAGCTGTAGACAGGGGCAAATCGATTTAATAGAGTGATATCTCGGATTTTATTGTTTCATTATGGGGATGTTATTTGATGACCATTTATATATTTCTACTTCTATTTCCGGGCCAGTATATATATTCAAAAGCCTAGAAATTCAATTGGGCATTTGTCAATTGCCGAAGTCGGCCTGTGAGATTTTTTCCTCTCCATTCACATCATATGGGAGTTCACTAGATGTGGGCTGCGGGAAAAAACGGAACTACTGATTCTTTCAATTTGTTTTATGTTAATTGGAAATTGAAAGGTCTTGCGGCTCTATTCGGACACACACGCAGCTTTACCGCCTCTTGCATCGGCGGTAAACTGGCATTTTCCGGTTTTCCTCCACTCTGAGAGGAGGAAAACTGGAAATTGCAGCTTTACCGCCGCTCTCGTCGGCGGTAAAGTGGACCTTCCAGTTTTCCTCCGCTCTGAGAGGAGGAAAACTGGCAATTGCAGCTTTACCGCTGCTGCCAACGGCGGTAAAGTCGGTTTTCCAGTTTTCCTCCGCTCTGAGAGGAGGAAAACTGGAAATTGCACTTACGCTGCGGGTACATGTGTCGGAAATCTTTCAATCCGATTTTTTAATCCTCTTTTCCCTTCTTTTGCTTGTTGTTAGGCCATGGGCCGGGGCGTAGTTTTACAAAATGAAGGATGGACATGTGTGAATAACAATTGGGTGAAATAATTTCAAATCACAACAAAACCACAATAAATCGAATGTCTCTCGTAATTGCCCTTCACTTTACTTAACAAGCGAAGTAAGCTAACCAGAACCGTTACCTTAAAAAACCCGAGATCACGGTATCTACGATTGAGAATACAAGTGAGACCAGCAAAATCTTCATTTCAACATGACAACCAGAAAGAAAACATCCTATACTCGCAAGCATTCCCTAGTAGTCGATACATCGCTGCTTTTCTGTGCATGTGGACAACTATGGGGTGTTCTGCTGCGCTCCAAAGCTGTTATCGAGCTTGGCTTGACCAGTTCCATCAAACCTAGGGCCTGTTGTTCAGGTCCTGAGAATTTCCAAATCTAAGCTTGTAAAAAAAAAAAAGGGTTTAGACGTTGATTGCAAGATTACAAAATCAATTGTGTCATTGCCTCAGAGTAGAAATGTGATAACGCTCAATGCTTTTAAAATTTCTCCCATACAAGTGTTCTCTTGCGTGGCCCCTCAGTTTGCATGGAATGGAATTTTTTAGAACCTATTATCAAGTGAATCACACCGATGATCGTTAAAGAGTACGAGTGATGCAAGATTTAAGGATGGAGCTGTAGACAGGGGCAAATCGCTTTAATAGAGTGATATCTCGGATTTTATTGTTTCATTATGGGGATGTTATTTGATGACCATTTATATATTTCTACTTCTATTTCCGGGCCAGTATATATATTCAAAAGCCTAGAAATTCAATTGGGCATTTGTCAATTGCCGAAGTCGGCCTGTGAGATTTTTTCCTCTCCATTCACATCATATGGGAGTTCACCAGATGTGGGCTGCGGGAAAAAACGGAACTACTGATTCTTTCAATTTGTTTTATGTTAATTGGAAATTGAAAGGTCTTGCGGCTCTATTCGGACACACACGCAGCTTTACCGCCTCTTGCATCGGCGGTAAACTGGCATTTTCCGGTTTTCCTCAACTCTGAGAGGAGGAAAACTGGAAATTGCAGCTTTACCGCCGCTCTCGTCGGCGGTAAAGTGGACCTTTCAGTTTTCCTCCGCTCTGAGAGGAGGAAAACTGGCAATTGCAGCTTTACCGCCGCTCCCATCGGCGGTAAAGTCGGTTTTACAGTTTTCCTCCGCTCTGAGAGGAGGAAAACTGGAAATTGCACATACGCTGCGGGTACATGTGTCGGAAATCTTTCAATCCGATTTTTTAATCCTCTTTTCCCTTCTTTTGCTTGTTGTTGGGCGATGGACCGGGGCGTAGTTCCACAAAATGAAGGATGGACATGTGTGAATAACAATTGGGTGAAATAATTTCAAATCACAACAAAACCACAATAAATCGAATGTCTCTCGTAATTGCCCTTCACTTTACTTAACAAGCGAAGTAAGCTAACCAGAACCGTTACCTTAAAAAACCAGAGATCCCGGTATCTACGATTGAGAATACAAGTGAGACCAGCAAAATCTTCATTTCAACATGACAACCAGAAAGAAAACATCCTATACTCGCAAGCATTCCCTAGTAGTCGATATATCGCTGCTTTTCTGTGCAGGTGAACAACTATGGGGTGTTCTGTTGCGGTCCAAAGCTGTTATCGAGCGTGGCTTGACCAGTTCCATCAGTCCTAGGTCCTGTTGTTCAGGTCCTGAGAATTTCCAAATCTAAGCTTGTAAAAAAAAAAAAAAAAATAGGGTTTAGATGTTTATTGCAAGATTACAAAATCAATTGTGTCACTGCCTCAGAGTAGAAATGTGATAACGCTCAATGCTTTTAAAATTTCTCCCATACAAGTGTTCTCTTGCGTGGCCCCTGAGTTTGCATGGAATGGAATTTTTAAGAACCTTTTATCAACTGAATCACACCGATGATCGTTAAAGAGTACGAGTGATGCAAGATTTAAGGATGGAGCTGTAGACAGGGGCAAATCGCTTTAATAGAGTGATATCTCGGATTTTATTGTTTCATTATGGGGATGTTATTTGATGACCATTTATATATTTCTACTTCTATTTCCGGGCCAGTATATATATTCAAAAGCCTAGAAATTCAATTGGGCATTTGTCAATTGCCGAAGTCGGCCTGTGAGATATTTTCCTCTCCATTCACATCATATGGGAGTTCACTAGATGTGGGCTGCGGGAAAAAACGGAACTACTGATTCTTTCAATTTGTTTTATGTTAATTGGAAATTGAAAGGTCTTGCGGCTCTATTCGGACACACACGCAGCTTTACCGCCGCTTGCATCGGCGGTAAACTGGCATTTTCCGGTTTTCCTCCACTCTGAGAGGAGGAAAGCTGGAAATTGAAGCTTTACCGCCGCCCTCGTCGGCGGTAAAGTGGACCTTCCAGTTTTCCTCCGCTCTGAGAGGAGGAAAACTGGCAATTGCAGCTTTACCGCTGCTCCCAACGGCGGTAAAGTCGGTTTTCCAGTTTTCCTCCGCTCTGAGAGGAGGAAAACTGGAAATTGCACTTACGCTGCGGGTACATGTGTCGGAAATCTTTCAATCCGATTTTTTAGTCCTCTTTTCCCTTCTTTTGCTTGTTGTTGGGCCATGGGCCGGGGCGTAGTTCTACAAAATGAAGGATGGACATGTGTGAATAACAATTGGGTGAAATAATTTCAAATCACAACAAAACCACAATAAATCGAATGTCTCTCGTAATTGCCCTTCACTTTACTTAACAAGCGAAGTAAGCTAACCAGAACCGTTACCTTAAAAAACCCGAGATCACGGTATCTACGATTGAGAATACAAGTGAGACCAGCAAAATCTTCATTTCAACATGACAACCAGAAAGAAAACATCCTATACTCGCAAGCATTCCCTAGTAGTCGATACATCGCTGCTTTTCTGTGCATGTGGACAACTATGGGGTGTTCTGCTGCGCTCCAAAGCTGTTATCGAGCTTTGCTTGACCAGTTCCATCAGTCCTAGGGCCTGTTGTTCAGGTCCTGAGAATTTCCAAATCTAAGCTTGTAAAAAAAAAAAAGGGTTTAGACGTTGATTGCAAGATTACAAAATCAATTGTGTCATTGCCTCAGAGTAGAAATGTGATAACGCTCAATGCTTTTAAAATTTCTCCCATACAAGTGTTCTCTTGCGTGGCCCCTCAGTTTGCATGGAATGGAATTTTTTAGAACCTATTATCAAGTGAATCACACCGATGATCGTTAAAGAGTACGAGTGATGCAAGATTTAAGGATGGAGCTGTAGACAGGGGCAAATCGCTTTAATAGAGTGATATCTCGGATTTTATTGTTTCATTATGGGGATGTTATTTGATGACCATTTATATATTTCTACTTCTATTTCCGGGCCAGTATATATATTCAAAAGCCTAGAAATTCAATTGGGCATTTGTCAATTGCCGAAGTCGGCCTGTGAGATTTTTTCCTCTCCATTCACATCATATGGGAGTTCACCAGATGTGGGCTGCGGGAAAAAACGGAACTACTCATTCTTTCAATTTGTTTTATGTTAATTGGAAATTGAAAGGTCTTGCGGCTCTATTCGGACACACACGCAGCTTTACCGCCGCTTGCATCGGCGGTAAACTGGCATTTTCCGGTTTTCCTCCACTCCGAGAGGAGGAAATCTGGAAATTGCAGCTTTACCGCCGCTCTCGTCGGCGGTAAAGTGGACCTTTCAGTTTTCCTCCGCTCTGAGAGGAGGAAAACTGGCAATTGCAGCTTTACCGCCGCTCCCATTGGCGGTAAAGTCGGTTTTCCAGTTTTCCTCCGCTCTGAGAGGAGGAAAACTGGAAATTGCACTTACGCTGCGGGTACATGTGTCGGAAATCTTTGAATCCGATTTTTTAATCCTCTTTTCCCTTCTTTTGCTTGTTGTTGGGCCATGGGCCGGGGCGTAGTTCCACAAAATGAAGGATGGACATGTGTGAATAACAATTGGGTGAAATAATTTCAAATCACAACAAAACCACAATAAATCGAATGTCTCTCGTAATTGCCCTTCACTTTACTTAACAAGCGAAGTAAGCTAACCAGAACCGTTACCTTAAAAAACCAGAGATCCCGGTATCTACGATTGAGAATACAAGTGAGACCAGCAAAATCTTCATTTCAACATGACAACCAGAAAGAAAACATCCTATACTCGCAAGCATTCCCTAGTAGTCGATACATCGCTGCTTTTCTGTGCATGTGAACAACTATGGGGTGTTCTGCTGCGGTCCAAAGCTGTTATCGAGCCTGGCTTGACCAGTTCCATCAGTCCTAGGGCCTGTTGTTCAGGTCCTGAGAATTTCCAAATCTAAGCTTGTAAAAAAAAAAAAAATAAATAGGGTTTAGATGTTGATTGCAAGATTACAAAATCAATTATGTCATTGCCTCAGAGTAGAAATGTGATAACGCTCAATGCTTTTAAAATTTCTCCCATACAAGTGTTCTCTTGCGTGGCCCCTGAGTTTGCATGGAATGGAATTTTTAAGAACCTATTATCAACTGAATCACACCGATGATCGTTAAAGAGTACGAGTGATGCAAGATTTAAGGATGGAGCTGTAGACAGGGGCAAATCGATTTAATAGAGTGATATCTCGGATTTTATTGTTTCATTATGGGGATGTTATTTGATGACCATTTATATATTTCTACTTCTATTTCCGGGCCAGTATATATATTCAAAAGCCTAGAAATTCAATTGGGCATTTGTCAATTGCCGAAGTCGGCCTGTGAGATTTTTTCCTCTCCATTCACATCATATGGGAGTTCACTAGATGTGGGCTGCGGGAAAAAACGGAACTACTGATTCTTTCAATTTGTTTTATGTTAATTGGAAATTGAAAGGTCTTGCGGCTCTATTCGGACACACACGCAGCTTTACCGCCGCTTGCATCGGCGGTAAACTGGCATTTTCCGGTTTTCCTCCACTCTGAGAGGAGGAAATCTGGAAATTGCAGCTTTACCGCCGCTCTCGTCGGCGGTAAAGTGGACCTTTCAGTTTTCCTCCGCTCTGAGAGGAGGAAAACTGGCAATTGCAGCTTTACCGCTGCTCCCAACGGCGGTAAAGTCGGTTTTCCAGTTTTCCTCCGCTCTGAGAGGAGGAAAACTGGAAATTGCACTTACGCTGCGGGTACATGTGTCGGAAATCTTTCAATCCGATTTTTTAATCCTCTTTTCCCTTCTTTTGCTTGTTGTTGGGCCATGGGCCGGGGCGTAGTTCTACAAAATGAAGGATGGACATGTGTGAATAACAATTGGATGAAATAATTTCAAATCACAACAAAACCACAATAAATCGAATGTCTCTCGTAATTGCCCTTCACTTTACTTAACAAGCGAAGTAAGCCAGCAGAACCGTTACCTTAAAAAACCCGAGATCCCGGTATCTACGATTGAGAATACAAGTGAGACCAGCAAAATCTTCATTTCAACATGACAACCAGAAAGAAAACATCCTATACTCGCAAGCATTCCCTAGTAGTCGATACATCGCTGCTTTTCTGTGCATGTGGACAACTATGGGGTGTTCTGCTGCGCTCCAAAGCAGTTATCGAGCTTGGCTTGACCAGTTCCATCAGTCCTAGGGCCTGTTGTTCAGGTCCTGAGAATTTCCAAATCTAAGCTTGTAAAAAAAAAAAAGGGTTTAGACGTTGATTGCAAGATTACAAAATCAATTGTGTCATTGCCTCAGAGTAGAAATGTGATAACGCTCAATGCTTTTAAAATTTCTCCCATACAAGTGTTCTCTTGCGTGGCCCCTCAGTTTGCATGGAATGGAATTTTTTAGAACCTATTATCAAGTGAATCACACCGATGATCGTTAAAGAGTACGAGTGATGCAAGATTTAATTATGGAGCTGTAGACAGGGGCAAATCGCTTTAATAGAGTGATATCTCGGATTTTATTGTTTCATTATGGGGATGTTATTTGATGACCATTTATATATTTCTACTTCTATTTCCGGGCCAGTATATATATTCAAAAGCCTAGAAATTCAATTGGGCATTTGTCAATTGCCGAAGTCGGCCTGTGAGATTTTTTCCTCTCCATTCACATCATATGGGAGTTCACCAGATGTGGGCTGCGGGAAAAAACGGAACTACTCATTCTTTCAATTTGTTTTATGTTAATTGGAAATTAAAAGGTCTTGCGGCTCTATTCGGACACACACGCAGCTTTACCGCCGCTTGCATCGGCGGTAAACTGGCATTTTCCGGTTTTCCTCCACTCTGAGAGGAGGAAATCTGGAAATTGCAGCTTTACCGCCGCTCTCGTCGGCGGTAAAGTGGACCTTTCAGTTTTCCTCCGCTCTGAGAGGAGGAAAACTGGCAATTGCAGCTTTACCGCCGCTCCCATCGGCGGTAAAGTCGGTTTTCCAGTTTTCCTCCGCTCTGAGAGGAGGAAAACTGGAAATTGCACTTACGCTGCGGGTACATGTGTCGGAAATCTTTGAATCCGATTTTTTAATCCTCTTTTCCCTTCTTTTGCTTGTTGTTGGGCCATGGGCCGGGGCGTAGTTCCACAAAATGAAGGATGGACATGTGTGAATAACAATTGGGTAAAATAATTTCAAATCACAACAAAACCACAATAAATCGAATGTCTCTCGTAATTGCCCTTCACTTTACTTAACAAGCGAAGTAAGCTAACCAGAACCGTTACCTTAAAAAACCAGAGATCCCGGTATCTACGATTGAGAATACAAGTGAGACCAGCAAAATCTTCATTTCAACATGACAACCAGAAAGAAAACATCCTATACTCGCAAGCATTCCCTAGTAGTCGATATATCGCTGCTTTTCTGTGCAGGTGAACAACTATGGGGTGTTCTGCTGCGGTCCAAAGCTGTTATCGAGCGTGGCTTGACCAGTTCCATCAGTCCTAGGTCCTGTTGTTCAGGTTCTGAGAATTTCCAAATCTAAGCTTGTAAAAAAAAAAAAAAAAAAATAGGGTTTAGATGTTTATTGCAAGATTACAAAATCAATTGTGTCACTGCCTCAGAGTAGAAATGTGATAACGCTCAATGCTTTTAAAATTTCTCCCATACAAGTGTTCTCTTGCGTGGCCCCTGAGTTTGCATGGAATGGAATTTTTAAGAACCTTTTATCAACTGAATCACACCGATGATCGTTAAAGAGTACGAGTGATGCAAGATTTAAGGATGGAGCTGTAGACAGGGGCAAATCGCTTTAATAGAGTGATATCTCGGATTTTATTGTTTCATTATTGGGATGTTATTTGATGACCATTTATATATTTCTACTTCTATTTCCGGGCCAGTATATATATTCAAAAGCCTAGAAATTCAATTGGGCATTTGTCAATTGCCGAAGTCGGCCTGTGAGATTTTTTCCTCTCCATTCACATCATATGGGAGTTCACTAGATGTGGGCTGCGGGAAAAAACGGAACTACTGATTCTTTCAATTTGTTTTATGTTAATTGGAAATTGAAAGGTCTTGCGGCTCTATTCGGACACACACGCAGCTTTACCGCCGCTTGCATCGG
This sequence comes from Persea americana, assembly GCA_029852735.1. Taxonomy (NCBI): domain Eukaryota; kingdom Viridiplantae; phylum Streptophyta; class Magnoliopsida; order Laurales; family Lauraceae; genus Persea; species Persea americana. The sequence goes on from CM056812.1 coordinate 9,205,107, forward strand.
CGGTAAACTGGCATTTTCCGGTTTTCCTCCACTCTGAGAGGAGGAAAGCTGGAAATTGAAGCTTTACCGCCGCCCTCGTCGGCGGTAAAGTGGACCTTCCAGTTTTCCTCCGCTCTGAGAGGAGGAAAACTGGCAATTGCAGCTTTACCGCTGCTCCCAACGGCGGTAAAGTCGGATTTCCAGTTTTCCTCCGCTCTGAGAGGAGGAAAACTGGAAATTGCACTTACGCTGCGGGTACATGTGTCGGAAATCTTTCAATCCGATTTTTTAGTCCTCTTTTCCCTTCTTTTGCTTGTTGTTGGGCCATGGGCCGGGGCGTAGTTCTACAAAATGAAGGATGGACATGTGTGAATAACAATTGGGTGAAATAATTTCAAATCACAACAAAACCACAATAAATCGAATGTCTCTCGTAATTGCCCTTCACTTTACTTAACAAGCGAAGTAAGCTAACCAGAACCGTTACCTTAAAAAACCCGAGATCACGGTATCTACGATTGAGAATACAAGTGAGACCAGCAAAATCTTCATTTCAACATGACAACCAGAAAGAAAACATCCTATACTCGCAAGCATTCCCTAGTAGTCGATACATCGCTGCTTTTCTGTGCATGTGGACAACTATGGGGTGTTCTGCTGCGCTCCAAAGCTGTTATCGAGCTTTGCTTGACCAGTTCCATCAGTCCTAGGGCCTGTTGTTCAGGTCCTGAGAATTTCCAAATCTAAGCTTGTAAAAAAAAAAAAGGGTTTAGACGTTGATTGCAAGATTACAAAATCAATTGTGTCATTGCCTCAGAGTAGAAATGTGATAACGCTCAATGCTTTTAAAATTTCTCCCATACAAGTGTTCTCTTGCGTGGCCCCTCAGTTTGCATGGAATGGAATTTTTTAGAACCTATTATCAAGTGAATCACACCGATGATCGTTAAAGAGTATGAGTGATGCAAGATTTAAGGATGGAGCTGTAGACAGGGGCAAATCGCTTTAATAGAGTGATATCTCGGATTTTATTGTTTCATTATGGGGATGTTATTTGATGACCATTTATATATTTCTACTTCTATTTCCGGGCCAGTATATATATTCAAAAGCCTAGAAATTCAATTGGGCATTTGTCAATTGCCGAAGTCGGCCTGTGAGATTTTTTCCTCTCCATTCACATCATATGGGAGTTCACTAGATGTGGGCTGCGGGAAAGAACGGAACTACTCATTCTTTCAATTTGTTTTATGTTAATTGGAAATTGAAAGGTCTTGCGGCTCTATTCGGACACACACGCAGCTTTACCGCCGCTTGCATCGGCGGTAAACTGGCATTTTCCGGTTTTCCTCCACTCTGAGAGGAGGAAATCTGGAAATTGCAGCTTTACCGCCGCTCTCGTCTGCGGTAAAGTGGACCTTTCAGTTTTCCTCCGCTCTGAGAGGAGGAAAACTGGCAATTGCAGCTTTACCGCCGCTCCCATCGGCGGTAAAGTCGGTTTTCCAGTTTTCCTCCGCTCTGAGAGGAGGAAAACTGGAAATTGCACTTACGCTGCGGGTACATGTGTCGGAAATCTTTGAATCCGATTTTTTAATCCTCTTTTCCCTTCTTTTGCTTGTTGTTGGGCCATGGGCCGGGGCGTAGTTCCACAAAATGAAGGATGGACATGTGTGAATAACAATTGGGTGAAATAATTTCAAATCACAACAAAACCACAATAAATCGAATGTCTCTCGTAATTGCCCTTCACTTTACTTAACAAGCGAAGTAAGCTAACCAGAACCGTTACCTTAAAAAACCAGAGATCCCGGTATCTACGATTGAGAATACAAGTGAGACCAGCAAAATCTTCATTTCAACATGACAACCAGAAAGAAAACATCCTATACTCGCAAGCATTCCCTAGTAGTCGATACATCGCTGCTTTTCTGTGCATGTGAACAACTATGGGGTGTTCTGCTACGGTCCAAAGCTGTTATCGAGCCTGGCTTGACCAGTTCCATCAGTCCTAGGGCCTGTTGTTCAGGTCCTGAGAATTTCCAAATCTAAGCTTGTAAAAAAAAAAAAAAAAATAGGGTTTAGATGTTGATTGCAAGATTACAAAATCAATTATGTCATTGCCTCAGAGTAGAAATGTGATAACGCTCAATGCTTTTAAAATTTCTCCCATACAAGTGTTCTCTTGCGTGGCCCCTAAGTTTGCATGGAATGGAATTTTTTAGAACCTATTATCAACTGAATCACACCGATGATCGTTAAAGAGTACGAGTGATGCAAGATTTAAGGATGGAGCTGTAGACAGGGGCAAATCGCTTTAATAGAGTGATATCTCAGATTTTATTGTTTCATTATGGGGATGTTATTTGATGACCATTTATATATTTCTACTTCTATTTCCGGGCCAGTATATATATTCAAAAGCCTAGAAATTCAATTGGGCATTTGTCAATTGCCGAAGTCGGCCTGTGAGATTTTTTCCTCTCCATTCACATCATATGGGAGTTCACCAGATGTTGGCTGCGGGAAAAAACGGAACTACTCATTCTTTCAATTTGTTTTATGTTAATTGGAAATTGAAAGGTCTTGCGGCTCTATTCGGACACACACGCAGCTTTACCGCCGCTTGCATCGGCGGTAAACTGGCATTTTCCGGTTTTCCTCCACTCTGAGAGGAGGAAATCTGGAAATTGCAGCTTTACCGCCGCTCTCGTCGGCGGTAAAGTGGACCTTTCAGTTTTCCTCCGCTCTGAGAGGAGGAAAACTGGCAATTGCAGCTTTACCGCTGCTCCCAACGGCGGTAAAGTCGGTTTTTCCAGTTTTCCTCCGCTCTGAGAGGAGGAAAACTGGAAATTGCACTTACGCTGCGGGTACATGTGTCGGAAATCTTTCAATCCGATTTTTTAATCCTCTTTTCCCTTCTTTTGCTTGTTGTAGGGCCATGGGCCGGGGCGTAGTTCCACAAAATGAAGGATGGACATGTGTGAATAACAATTGGGTGAAATAATTTCAAATCACAACAAAACCACAATAAATCGAATGTCTCTCGTAATTGCCCTTCACTTTACTTAACAAGCGAAGTAAGCCAACCAGAACCGTTACCTTAAAAAACCCGAGATCCCGGTATCTACGATTGAGAATACAAGTGAGACCAGCAAAATCTTCATTTCAACATGACAACCAGAAAGAAAACATCCTATACTCGCAAGCATTCCCTAGTAGTCGATACATCGCTGCTTTTCTATGCATGTGAACAACTATGGGGTGTTCTGCTGCGGTCCAAAGCTGTTATCGAGCCTGGCTTGACCAGTTCCATCAGTCCTAGGGCCTGTTGTTCAGGTCCTGAGAATTTCCAAATCTAAGCTTGTAAGAAAAAAAAAAAAAAATAGGGTTTAGATGTTGATTGCAAGATTACAAAATCAATTATGTCATTGCCTCAGAGTAGAAATGTGATAACGCTCAATGCTTTTAAAATTTCTCCCATACAAGTGTTCTCTTGCGTGGCCCCTCAGTTTGCATGGAATGGAATTTTTAAGAACCTATTATCAACTGAATCACACCAATGATCGTTAAAGAGTACGAGTGATGCAAGATTTAAGGATGGAGCTGTAGACAGGGGCAAATCGATTTAATAGAGTGATATCTCGGATTTTATTGTTTCATTATGGGGATGTTATTTGATGACCATTTATATATTTCTACTTCTATTTCCGGGCCAGTATATATATTCAAAAGCCTAGAAATTCAATTGGGCATTTGTCAATTGCCGAAGTCGGCCTGTGAGATTTTTTCCTCTCCATTCACATCATATGGGAGTTCACTAGATGTGGGCTGCGGGAAAAAACGGAACTACTGATTCTTTCAATTTGTTTTATGTTAATTGGAAATTGAAAGGTCTTGCGGCTCTATTCGGACACACACGCAGCTTTACCGCCTCTTGCATCGGCGGTAAACTGGCATTTTCCGGTTTTCCTCCACTCTGAGAGGAGGAAAACTGGAAATTGCAGCTTTACCGCCGCTCTCGTCGGCGGTAAAGTGGACCTTTCAGTTTTCCTCCGCTCTGAGAGGAGGAAAACTGGCAATTGCAGCTTTACCGCCGCTCCCATCGGCGGTAAAGTCGGTTTTACAGTTTTCCTCCGCTCTGAGAGGAGGAAAACTGGAAATTGCACATACGCTGCGGGTACATGTGTCGGAAATCTTTCAATCCGATTTTTTAATCCTCTTTTCCCTTCTTTTGTTTGTTGTTGGGCGATGGGCCGGGGCGTAGTTCCACAAAATGAAGGATGGACATGTGTGAATAACAATTGGGTGAAATAATTTCAAATCACAACAAAACCACAATAAATCGAATGTCTCTCGTAATTGCCCTTCACTTTACTTAACAAGCGAAGTAAGCTAACCAGAACCGTTACCTTAAAAAACCAGAGATCCCAGTATCTACGATTGAGAATACAAGTGAGACCAGCAAAATCTTCATTTCAACATGACAACCAGAAAGAAAACATCCTATACTCGCAAGCATTCCCTAGTAGTCGATACATCGCTGCTTTTCTGTGCATGTGGACAACTATGGGGTGTTCTGCTGCGGTCCAAAGCTGTTATCGAGCGTGGCTTGACCAGTTCCATCAGTCCTTGGTCCTGTTGTTCAGGTCCTGAGAATTTCCAAATCTAAGCTTGTAAAAAAAAAAAAAAAAATAGGGTTTAGATGTTTATTGCAAGATTACAAAATCAATTGTGTCACTGCCTCAGAGTAGAAATGTGATAACGCTCAATGCTTTTAAAATTTCTCCCATACAAGTGTTCTCTTGCGTGGCCCCTGAGTTTGCATGGAATGGAATTTTTAAGAACCTTTTATCAACTGAATCACACCGATGATCGTTAAAGAGTACGAGTGATGCAAGATTTAAGGATGGAGCTGTAGACAGGGGCAAATCGCTTTAATAGAGTGATATCTCGGATTTTATTGTTTCATTATGGGGATGTTATTTGATGACCATTTATATATTTCTACTTCTATTTCCGGGCCAGTATATATATTCAAAAGCCTGGAAATTCAATTGGGCATTTGTCAATTGCCGAAGTCGGCCTGTGAGATTTTTTCCTCTCCATTCACATCATATGGGAGTTCACTAGATGTGGGCTGCGGGAAAAAACGGAACTACTGATTCTTTCAATTTGTTTTATGTTAATTGGAAATTGAAAGGTCTTGCGGCTCTATTCGGACACACACGCAGCTTTACCGCCGCTTGCATCGGCGGTAAACTGGCATTTTCCGGTTTTCCTCCACTCTGAGAGGAGGAAAGCTGGAAATTGAAGCTTTACCGCCGCTCTCGTCGGCGGTAAAGTGGACCTTCCAGTTTTCCTCCGCTCTGAGAGGAGGAAAACTGGCAATTGCAGCTTTACCGCTGCTCCCAACGGCGGTAAAGTCGGTTTTCCAGTTTTCCTCCGCTCTGAGAGGAGGAAAACTGGAAATTGCACTTACGCTGCGGGTACATGTGTCGGAAATCTTTCAATCCGATTTTTTAATCCTCTTTTCCCTTCTTTTGCTTGTTGTTGGGCCATGGGCCGGGGCGTAGTTCTACAAAATGAAGGATGGACATGTGTGAATAACAATTGGATGAAATAATTTCAAATCACAACAAAACCACAATAAATCGAATGTCTCTCGTAATTGCCCTTCACTTACTTAACAAGCGAAGTAAGCCAACCAGAACCGTTACCTTAAAAAACCCGAGATCCCGGTATCTACAATTGAGAATACAAGTGAGACCAGCAAAATCTTCATTTCAACATGACAACCAGAAAGAAAACATCCTATACTCGCAAGCATTCCCTAGTAGTCGATACATCGCTGCTTTTCTGTGCATGTGGACAACTATGGGGTGTTCTGCTGCGCTCCAAAGCTGTTATCGAGCTTGGCTTGACCAGTTCCATCAAACCTAGGGCCTGTTGTTCAGGTCCTGAGAATTTCCAAATCTAAGCTTGTAAAAAAAAAAAAGGGTTTAGACGTTGATTGCAAGATTACAAAATCAATTGTGTCATTGCCTCAGAGTAGAAATGTGATAACGCTCAATGCTTTTAAAATTTCTCCCATACAAGTGTTCTCTTGCGTGGCCCCTCAGTTTGCATGGAATGGAATTTTTTAGAACCTATTATCAAGTGAATCACACCGATGATCGTTAAAGAGTACGAGTGATGCAAGATTTAAGGATGGAGCTGTAGACAGGGGCAAATCGCTTTAATAGAGTGATATCTCGGATTTTATTGTTTCATTATGGGGATGTTATTTGATGACCATTTATATATTTCTACTTCTATTTCCGGGCCAGTATATATATTCAAAAGCCTAGAAATTCAATTGGGCATTTGTCAATTGCCGAAGTCGGCCTGTGAGATTTTTTCCTCTCCATTCACATCATATGGGAGTTCACCAGATGTGGGCTGCGGGAAAAAACGGAACTACTGATTCTTTCAATTTGTTTTATGTTAATTGGAAATTGAAAGGTCTTGCGGCTCTATTCGGACACACACGCAGCTTTACCGCCTCTTGCATCGGCGGTAAACTGGCATTTTCCGGTTTTCCTCAACTCTGAGAGGAGGAAAACTGGAAATTGCAGCTTTACCGCCGCTCTCGTCGGCGGTAAAGTGGACCTTTCAGTTTTCCTCCGCTCTGAGAGGAGGAAAACTGGCAATTGCAGCTTTACCGCCGCTCCCATCGGCGGTAAAGTCGGTTTTACAGTTTTCCTCCGCTCTGAGAGGAGGAAAACTGGAAATTGCACATACGCTGCGGGTACATGTGTCGGAAATCTTTCAATCCGATTTTTTAATCCTCTTTTCCCTTCTTTTGCTTGTTGTTGGGCCATGGGCCGGGGCGTAGTTCCACAAAATGAAGGATGGACATGTGTGAATAACAATTGGGTAAAATAATTTCAAATCACAACAAAACCACAATAAATCGAATGTCTCTCGTAATTGCCCTTCACTTTACTTAACAAGCGAAGTAAGCTAACCAGAACCGTTACCTTAAAAAACCAGAGATCCCGGTATCTACGATTGAGAATACAAGTGAGACCAGCAAAATCTTCATTTCAACATGACAACCAGAAAGAAAACATCCTATACTCGCAAGCATTCCCTAGTAGTCGATACATCGCTTCTTTTCTGTGCATGTGAACAACTATGGGGTGTTCTGCTGCGGTCCAAAGCTGTTATCGAGCCTGGCTTGACCAGTTCCATCAGTCCTAGGGCCTGTTGTTCAGGTCCTGAGAATTTCCAAATCTAAGCTTGTAAAAAAAAAAAAAAAAAATAGGGTTTAGATGTTGATTGCAAGATTACAAAATCAATTATGTCATTGCCTCAGAGTAGAAATGTGATAACGCTCAATGCTTTTAAAATTTCTCCCATACAAGTGTTCTCTTGCGTGGCCCCTCAGTTTGCATGGAATTGAATTTTTAAGAACCTATTATCAAGTGAATCACACCGATGATCGTTAAAGTGTACGAGTGATGCAAGATTTAAGGATGGAGCTGTAGACAGGGGAAAATCGCTTTAATAGAGTGATATCTCGGATTTTATTGTTTCATTATGGGGATGTTATTTGATGACCATTTATATATTTCTACTTCTATTTCCGGGCCAGTATATATATTCAAAAGCCTAGAAATTCAATTGGGCATTTGTCAATTGCCGAAGTCGGCCTGTGAGATTTTTTCCTCTCCATTCACATCATATGGGAGTTCACTAGATGTGGGCTGCGGGAAAAAACGGAACTACTCATTCTTTCAATTTGTTTTATGTTAATTGGAAATTGAAAGGTCTTGCGGCTCTATTCGGACACACACGCAGCTTTACCGCCTCTTGCATCGGCGGTAAACTGGCATTTTCCGGTTTTCCTCCACTATGAGAGGAGGAAAACTGGAAATTGCAGCTTTACCGCCGCTCTCGTCGGCGGTAAAGTGGACCTTTCAGTTTTCCTCCGCTCTGAGAGGAGGAAAACTGGCAATTGCAGCTTTACCGCCGCTCCCATCGGCGGTAAATTCGGTTTTCCAGTTTTCCTCCGCTCTGAGAAGAGGAAATCTGGAAATTGCACTGACGCTGCGGGTACATGTGTCGGAAATCTTTCAATCCGATTTTTTAATCCTCTTTTCCCTTCTTTTGCTTGTTGTTGGGCCATGGGCCGGGGCGTAGTTCCACAAAATGAAGGATGGACATGTGTGAATAACAATTGGGTGAAATAATTTCAAATCACAACAAAACCACAATAAATCGAATGTCTCTCGTAATTGCCCTTCACTTTACTTAACAAGCGAAGTAAGCTAACCAGAACCGTTACCTTAAAAAACCAGAGATCCCAGTATCTACGATTGAGAATACAAGTGAGACCAGCAAAATCTTCATTTCAACATGACAACCAGAAAGAAAACATCCTATACTCGCAAGCATTCCCTAGTAGTCGATACATCGCTGCTTTTCTGTGCATGTGGACAACTATGGGGTGTTCTGCTGCGGTCCAAAGCTGTTATCGAGCGTGGCTTGACCAGTTCCATCAGTCCTAGGTCCTGTTGTTCAGGTCCTGAGAATTTCCAAATCTAAGCTTGTAAAAAAAAAAAAAAAAAATAGGGTTTAGATGTTTATTGCAAGATTACAAAATCAATTGTGTCACTGCCTCAGAGTAGAAATGTGATAACGCTCAATGCTTTTAAAATTTCTCCCATACAAGTGTTCTCTTGCGTGGCCCCGAAGTTTGCATGGAATGGAATTTTTAAGAACCTATTATCAAGTGAATCACACCGATGATCGCTAAAGAGTACGAGTGATGCAAGATTTAAGGATGGAGCTGTAGACAGGGGCAGATCGCTTTAATAGAGTGATATCTCGCATTTTATTGTTTCATTATGGGGATGTTATTTGATTACCATTTATATAGTTCTACTTCTATTTCCGGGCCAGTATATATATTCAAAAGCCTAGAAATTCAATTGGGCATTTGTCAATTGCCGAAGTCGGCCTGTGAGATTTTTTCCTCTCCATTCACATCATATGGGAGTTCACTAGGTGTGGGCTGCGGGAAAAAACGGAACTACTGATTCTTTCAATTTGTTTTATGTTAATTGGAAATTGAAAGGTCTCACGGCTCTATTCGGACACACACGCAGCTTTACCGCCGCTTGCATCGGCGGTAAACTGGCGTTTTCCAGTTTTCCTCCACTCTGAGAGGAGGAAAACTGGAAATTGCAGCTTTACCGCCGCTCTCGTCGGCGGTAAAGTGGACCTTGCAGTTTTCCTCCGCTCTGAGAGGAGGAAAACTGGCAATTGCAGCTTTACCGCCGCTCCCATCGGCGGTAAAGTCGGTTTTCCAGTTTTCCTCCGCTCTGAGAAGAGGAAATCTGGAAATTGCACTGACGCTGCGGGTACATGTGTCGGAAATCATTCAATCCGATTTTTTAATCCTCTTTTCCCTTATTTTGCTTGTTGTTGGGCCATGGGCCGGGGCGTAGTTCCACAAAATGAAGGATGGACATGTGTGAATAACAATTGGGTGAAATAATTTCAAATCACAACAAAACCACAATAAATCGAATGTCTCTCGTAATTGCCCTTCACTTTACTTAACAAGCGAAGTAAGCTAACCAGAACCGTTACCTTAAAAAACCAGAGATCCCAGTATCTACGATTGAGAATACAAGTGAGACCAGCAAAATCTTCATTTCAACATGACAACCAGAAAGAAAACATCCTATACTCGCAAGCATTCCCTAGTAGTCGATACATCGCTGCTTTTCTGTGCATGTGGACAACTATGGGGTGTTCTGCTGCGGTCCAAAGCTGTTATCGAGCTTGACTTGACCAGTTCCATCAGTCCTAGGGCCTGTTGTTCAGGTCCTGAGAATTTCCAAATCTAAGCTTGTAAAAAAAAAAAAAAAATAGGGTTTAGATGTTGATTGCAAGATTACAAAATCAATTGTGTCATTGCCTCAGAGTAGAAATGTGATAACGCTCAATGCTTTTAAAATTTCTCCCATACAAGTGTTCTCTTGCGTGGCCCCTCAGTTTGCATGGAATGGAATTTTTAAGAACCTATTATCAACTGAATCACACCGATGATCGTTAAAGAGTACGAGTGATGCAAGATTTAATGATGGAGCTGTAGACAGGGGCAAATCGCTTTAATAGAGTGATATCTCGGATTTTATTGTTTCATTATGGGGATGTTATTTGATGACCATTTATATATTTCTACTTCTATTTCCGGGCCAGTATATATATTCAAAAGCCTAGAAATTCAATTGGGCATTTGTCAATTGCCGAAGTCGGCCTGTGAGATTTTTTCCTCTCCATTCACATCATATGGGAGTTCACTAGATGTGGGCTGCGGGAAAAAACGGAACTACTCATTCTTTCAATTTGTTTTATGTTAATTGGAAATTGAAAGGTCTTGCGGCTCTATTCGGACACACACGCAGCTTTACCGCCACTTGCATTGGCGGTAAACTGGCATTTTCCGGTTTTCCTCCACTATGAGAGGAGGAAAACTGGAAATTGAAGCTTTACCGCCGCTCTCGTCGGCGGTAAAGTGGACCTTTCAGTTTTCCTCCGCTCTGAGAGAAGGAAAACTGGCAATTGCAGCTTTACCGCCGCTCCCATCGGCGGTAAAGTCGGTTTTCCAGTTTTCCTCCGCTCTGAGAGGAGGAAAACTGGAAATCGCACATACGCTGCGGGTACATGTGTCGGAAATCTTTCAATCCGATTTTTTAATCCTCTTTTCCCTTCTTCTGCTTGTTGTTGGGCCATGGGCCGGGGCGTAGTTCCACAAAATGAAGGATGGACATGTGTGAATAACAATTGGGTGAAATAATTTCAAATCACAACAAAACCACAGTAAATCGAATGTCTCTCGTAATTGCCCTTCACTTTACTTAACAAGCGAAGTAAGCTAACCAGAACCGTTACCTTAAAAAACCAAAGATCCCGGTATCTACGATTGAGAATACAAGTGAGACCAGCAAAATCTTCATTTCAACATGACAACCAGAAAGAAAACTTCCTATACTCGCAAGCATTCCTTAGTAGTCGATACATCGCTGCTTTTCTGTGCAGGTGAACAACTATGGGGTGTTCTGCTGCGGTCCAAAGCTGTTATCGAGCTTGGCTTGACCAGTTCCATCAGTCCTAGGGCCTGTTGTTCAGCTCCTGAGAATTTCCAAATCTAAGCTTGTAAAAAAAAATAAAAAAAATAGGGTTTAGCTGTTGATTGCAAGATTACAAAATCAATTGTGTCATTGCCTCAGATTAGAAATGTGATAACGCTCAATGCTTTTAAAATTTCTCCCATACAAGTGTTCTCTTGCGTGGCCCCTGAGTTTGCATGGAATGGAATTTTTAAGAACCTATTATCAACAGAATCACACCGATGATCGTTAAAGAGTACGAGTGATGCAAGATTTAAGGATGGAGCTGTAGACGGGGCAAATCGCTTTAATAGAGTGATATCTCGGATTTTATTGTTTCATTATGGGGATGTTATTTGATGACCATTTATATATTTCTACTCCTATTTCCGGGCCAGTATATATATTCAAAAGCCTAGAAATTCAATTGGGCATTTGTCAATTGCCGAAGTCGGCCTGTGAGATTTTTTCCTCTCCATTCACATCATATGGGAGTTCACTAGATGTGGGCTGCGGGAAAAAACGGAACTACTCATTCTTTCAATTTGTTTTATGTTAATTGGAAATTGAAAGGTCTTGCGGCACTATTCGGACACACACGCAGCTTTACCGCAGCTTGCATGGGCGGTAAACAAGCATTTTCCGGTTTTCCTCCACTATGAGAGGAGGAAAACAGGAAATTGCAGCTTTACCGCCGCTCTCGTTGGCGGTAAACTGGACCTTCCAGTTTTCCTCCGCTCTGAAAGGAGGAAAACGGGCAATTGCAGCTTTACCGCCGCTCCCATCGGCGGTAAAGTCGGTTTTCCAGTTTTCCTCCGCTCTGAGAGGAGGAAAACTGGAAATCGCACATACGCTGCGGGTACATGTGTCGGAAATCTTTCAATCCGATTTTTTAATCCTCTTTTCCCTTCTTTTGCTTGTTGTTGCGCCATGGGCCGGGGCGTAGTTCCACAAAATGAAGGATGGACATGTGTGAATAACAATTGGGTGAAATAATTTCAAATCACAACAAAACCACAGTAAATCGAATGTCTCTCGTAATTGCCCTTCACTTTACTTAACAAGCGAAGTAAGCTAACCAGAACCGTTACCTTAAAAAACCAGAGATCCCGGTATCTACGATTGAGAATACAAGTGAGACCAGCAAAATCTTCATTTCAACATGACAACCAGAAAGAAAACATCCTATACTCGCAAGCATTCCCTAGTAGTCGATACATCGCTGCTTTTCTGTGCAGGTGAACAACTATGGGGTGTTCTGCTGCGGTCCAAAGCTGTTATCGAGCTTGGCTTGACCAGTTCCATCAGTCCTAGGGCCTGTTGTTCAGGTCCTGAGAATTTCCAAATCTAAGCTTGTAAAAAAAAAAAAAAAAAATAGGGTTTAGCTGTTGATTGCAAGATTACAAAATCAATTGTGTCATTGCCTCAGAGTAGAAATGTGATAACGCTCAATGCTTTTAAAATTTCACCCATACAAGTGTTCTCTTGCGTGGCCCCTGAGTTTGCATGGAATGGAATTTTTAAGAACCTATTATCAACTGAATCACACCGATGATCGTTAAAGAGTACGAGTGATGCAAGATTTAAGGATGGAGCTGTAGACAGGGGCAAATCGCTTTAATAGAGTGATATCTCGGATTTTATTGTTTCATTATGGGGATGTTATTTGATGACCATTTATATATTTCTACTTCTATTTCCGGGCCAGTATATATATTCAAAAGCCTAGAAATTCAATTGGGCATTTGTCAATTGCCGAAGTCGGCCTGCGAGATTTTTTCCTCTCCATTCACATCATACGGGAGTTCACTAGATGTGGGCTGCGGGAAAAAACAGAACTACTGATTCTTTCAATTTGTTTTATATTAATTGGAAATTGAAAGGTCTTGCGGCTCTATTCGGACACACACGCAGCTTTACCGCCGCTTGCATGGGCGGTAAACTCGCATTTTCCGGTTTTCCTCCACTATGAGAGGAGGAAAACAGGAAATTGCAGCTTTACCGCCGCGCTCGTCGGCGGTAAACTGGACCTTCCAGTTTTCCTCCGCTCAGAGAGGAGGAAAACTGGCAATTGCAGCTTTACCGCCACTCCCATCGGCGGTAAAGTCGGTTTTCCAGTTTTCCTCCGCTCTGAGAGGAGGAAAACTGGAAATTGCACATACGCGGCGGGTACATGTGTCGGAAATCTTTTAATCCGATTTTTTAATCCTCTTTTCCCTTCTTTTGCTTGTTGTTGGGCCATGGGCCGGGGCGTAGTTCCACAAAATGAAGGACGGACATGTGTGAATAACAATTGGGTGAAATAATTTCAAATCACAACAAAACCACAATAAATCGAATGTCTCTCGTAATTGCCCTTCACTTTACTTAACAAGCGAAGTAAGCTAACCAGAACCGTTACCTTAAAAAACCAGAGATCCCGGTATCTACGATTGAGAATACAAGTGAGACCAGCAAAATCTTCATTTCAACATGACAACCAGAAAGAAAACATCCTATACTCGCAAGCATTCCCTAGTGGTCGATACATCGCTGCTTTTCTGTGCAGGTGAACAACTATGGGGTGTTCTGCTGCGGTCCAAAGCTGTTATCGAGCTTGGCTTGACCAGTTCCATCAGTCCTACGGCCTATTGTTCAGGTCCTGAGAATTTCCAAATCTAAGCTTGTAAAAAAAAAAAAAAAAAAAAATAGGGTTTAGCTGTTGATTGCAAGATTACAAAATCAGTTGTGCCATTGCCTCAGAGTAGAAATGTGATAACGCTCAATGCTTTTAAAATTTCTCCCATACAAGTGTTCTCTTGCGTGGCCCCTGAGTTTGCATGGAATGGAATTTTTAAGAACCTATTATCAACTGAATCACACCGATGATCGTTAAAGAGTACGAGTGATGCAAGATTTAAGGATGGAGCTGTAGACAGGGGCAAATCGCTTTAATAGAGTGATATCTCGGATTTTATTGTTTCATTATGGGGATGTTATTTGATGACCATTTATATATTTCTACTTCTATTTCCGGGCCAGTATATATATTCAAAAGCCTAGAAATTCAATTGGGCATTTGTCAATTGCCGAAGTCGGCCTGTGAGATTTTTTCCTCTCCATTCACATCATATGGGAGTTCACTAGATGTGGGCTGCGGGAAAAAACGGAACTACTGATTCTTTCAATTTGTTTTATGTTAATTGGAAATTGAAAGGTCTTGCGGCTCTATTCGGACACACACGCAGCTTTACTGCCGCTTGCATGGGCGGTAAACTCGCATTTTCCGGTTTTCCTCCACTATGAGAGGAGGAAAACAGGAAATTGCAGCTTTACCGCCGCTCTCGTCGGCGGTAAACCGGACCTTCCAGTTTTCCTCCGCTCTGAGAGGAGGAAAACTGGCAGTTGCAGCTTTACCGCCGCTCCCATCGACGGTAAAGTCGGTTTTCCAGTTTTCCTACGCTCTTAGAGGAGGAAAACTGGAAATTGCACATACGCTGCGGGTACATGTGTCGGAAATCTTTCAATCCGATTTTTTAATCCTCTTTTCCCTTCTTTTGCTTGTTGTTGGGCCATGGGCCGGGGCGTAGTTCCACAAAATGAAGGATGGACATGTGTGAATAACAATTGGGTGAAATAATTTCAAATCACAACAAAACCACAATAAATCGAATGTCTCTCGTAATTGCCCTTCACTTTACTTAACAAGCGAAGTAAGCTAACCAGAACCGTTACCTTAAAAAACCAGAGATCCCGGTATCTACGATTGAGAATACAAGTGAGACCAGCAAAATCTTCATTTCAACATGACAACCAGAAAGAAAACATCCTATACTCGCAAGCATTCCCTAGTGGTCGATACATCGCTGCTTTTCTGTGCAGGTGAACAACTATGGGGTGTTCTGCTGCGGTCCAAAGCTGTTATCGAGCTTGGCTTGACCAGTTCCATCAGTCCTAGGGCCTGTTGTTCAGGTCCAGAGAATTTCCAAATCTAAGCTTGTAAAAAAAAAAAAAAAAAAAAAAATAGGGTTTAGCTGTTGATTGCAGGATTACAAAATCAATTGTGTCATTGCCTCAGAGTAGAAATGTCATAACGCTCAATGCTTTTAAAATTTCTCCCATACAAGTGTTCTCTTGCGTGGCCCCTGAGTTTGCATGGAATGGAATTTTTAGGAACCTATTATCAACTGAATCACACCGATGATCGTTAAAGAGTACGAGTGATGCAAGATTTAAGGATGGAGCTGTAGACAGGGGCAAATCGCTTTAATAGAGTGATATCTCGGATTTTATTGTTTCATTATGGGGATGTTATTTGATGACCATTTATATATTTCTACTTCTATTTCCGGGACAGTATATATATTCAAAAGCCTAGAAATTCAATTGGGCATTTGTCAATTGCCGAAGTCGGCCTGTGAGATTTTTTTCTCTCCATTCACATCATATGGGAGTTCACTAGATGTGGGCTGCGGGAAAAAACGGAACAACTGATTCTTTCAATTTGTTTTATGTTAATTGGAAATTAAAAGGTCTTGCGGCTCTATTCGGACACACACGCAGCTTTTCCGCCACTTGCATGGCCGGTAAACTCGCATTTTCTGGTTTTCCTCCACTATGAGAGGAGGAAAACAGGAAATTGCAGCTTTACCGCCGCTCTCGTCGGCGGTAAACTGGACCTTCCAGTTTTCCTCCGCTCTGAGAGGAGGAAAACCGGCAATTGCAGCTTTTCCGCCGTTCCCATCGGCGGTAAAGTCGGTTTTCCAGTTTTCCTCCGCTCTGAGAGGAGGAAAACTGGAAATTGCACATACGCTGCGGGTACATGTGTCGGAAATCTTTCAATCCGATTTTTTAATCCTCTTTTCCCTTCTTTTGCTTGTTGTTGGGCCATGGGCCGGGGCGTAGTTCCACAAAATGAAGGATGGACATGTGTGAATAACAATTGGGTGAAATAATTTCAAATCACAACAAAACCACAATAAATCGAATGTCTCTCGTAATTGCCCTTCACTTTACTTAACAAGCGAAGTATGCTAACCAGAACCGTTACCTTAAAAAACCAGAGATCCCGGTATCTACGATTGAGAATACAAGTGAGACCAGCAAAATCTTAATTTCAACATGACAACCAGAAAGAAAACATCCTATACTCGCAAGCATTCCCTAGTGGTCGATACATCGCTGCTTTTCTGTGCAGGTGAACAACTATGGGGTGTTCTGCTGCGGTCCAAAGCTGTTATCGAGCTTGGCTTGACCAGTTCCATCAGTCCTACGGCCTATTGTTCAGGTCCTGAGAATTTCCAAATCTAAGCTTGTAAAAAAAAAAAAAAAAAAAATAGGGTTTAGCTGTTGATTGCAAGATTACAAAATCAATTGTGCCATTGCCTCAGAATAGAAATGTGATAACGCTCAATGCTTTTAAAATTTCTCCCATACAAGTTGTCGCGTCCCCGAACCCGGATCCCTGCAGCGGTCCGACCTCGGGAACGCGAATTGGGTATTAAGTGATAAATATATTTTTCCCCGGGATCCGCGTGTGTGAGGAAGACAAAATTTCCAACACATCAAGAACATTTCGCGGAAGCTTACGTGGCATTGCGACCCGTCAGCATAAAGCTGTCATAGCATAATCATACTCAGACTGGAATAAAACATGATATTAAAATATACAGAGCTGACCGGGACAGGCTTATCAATACCCAAGCATATTCAAGTTATAATTACACAAGTGCATTAATTACAATCCCAAAAGAAAAGGGCTAACAAAAGCCTTACAAAATAACAAGCTAAGAACAAATACTACCCATGTGTGTAACGTATCTCCAGAAACAAGCGCGACGTCTGAATGACATCACTGAAACAACAACCTGCAAAACTCATTGCTCTAAAGCCAACTGCGCACGTACTAGCTCAAGACGAGAACCTGCTACCTAAAGCACCAAACAAACAAGGTCAGACACGACGGTCTGGCAGGTGATCAATTTAAGCATGAGTATGAATCATTTAAAATTTATAAGAAACTATATACTGAATTTAAAACAGTTTACAAATCTTGAAACGATGCTTGAACGATATACACTTCGAGAAAACAAAAGTCCACGAACGAGATATGAGGCAAAACTAGCATGAGTACATGTGGTCTAGCACTTTTAAACCATTTAATGAATCTTAAAATAGTACATGACAAAAAGCAAGACAAAGCTAGCATGATTACGAGAAAACGTCATGATTCGTAAATCCACATTGAGCTCATCCTTTCTCCGTCATACATGATGACAAGAGCAAGCAAAGACAAAGCACGACAAGCGAAACGAAACAGAAGCCCGAGCCACACAAGGTGGGCGGGAAATCCGGCCGCGGAACCGGAACAGAACAAAAATGTGTATAAATACACGACTTATCTGCAGATAGTCCTTATGTTTAAGGACCCCCTAACAAGTGGATCAGACTGAGAGGGCAGTCCAAGCTCAGTGGTATTCAACGGAATTCATGAATGCACAAAACTAATGGAGACTCCCCGTTTGAGGCCCGTGGTTGACACGCTACGCCCCGTGGTTAAGGGTGCCTCCCGGACCAAGTTCTCACATTTCCCTTATCGACCACAGGGTGGACGGTGCACGCAAGACAAAACAAGGTATCATAAGCTATAAGCATGTCGAAGCGCACTAAGTAGTCCCCTTTTGGGTTCTTTGAAACAAAGCTGATACTTGTAACTCAAAACAAGTGCAAAGCGATACCGAAAACAAAACTGATACTTGCGAGTCAAAACAAGTGCAAACAATATCCGAAACAAAACTGATACTTGCAAGTCGAAACAAGTACAAAACAAGATTCTAGACAAAACCAATGCTTGTAAGTCAAAACAAGTGCAAAACGAGATTCAATACAAAACCAATGCTTGTAAGTGAAAACAAGTGCAAAACGAGGTCCAAGACAAAACCAATGCTTGTAAGTCAAAACAAGTACAAAACAGGATCCAAGACAAACCAATGCTTGTGAGTCAAAACAAGTACAAAACAATATTCTCCATGTCAAGACTAAGTTTCTGAAAACAGACTTTCAAGTATATGCTAAGGCCCTTCATTCGATTCTTGTGTAATTGAAACCCAAATGTTGGAATTAAAAGCGGATTGGTGCCCCTGAAGCTAAATAACATTTCATGTCTCAATTGCACAACATCAAGCTAAAGAGCCCTTAACATATTCTAGTTTTTCTCTCCCATCGAAAACCCTTCAAAATTCTCATTATGCACACTCGGTCACCACGCGGTTACCTGGCGGCTAGCCGCTGGTTGTGGTCGGCTAGCCGACCGGCTGACCGACCACTGACCGACTGTTCAGGAACAATACTACTTTCCATTTTTCTGCGCAGGTCGGCTAGCCGCCTTCTGACCGCCTGCGGGCCGACCACGCCCTGTGCAGAAATTGAGTTACTGTTATTCTGACCGACACAGGGTCGGTTAGCCGTGGGTCAACAGTCGGCTAGCCGACTGCTGGCCGACTGCTAACCGCCTGTCTGCGGCAGCTTCAGCTGGATTCAAATTTTTCACACCATTTCACCCATTTTACATCCTTCCATTCCTTTGTCAAATCCCTGCACTTCCCTTGAGCCTCCATGCTCTCCAAGGGCCATTTCCATTCAAATTTAACAACCAACACATCTCAAATCAGCATTTCAAGAAGACAATTTCAGATTTGAATCCTATAGATCAATGCAAGAAACAACTAATTTCAGCAGTGCAGAATTTTTCACATAACTGAAACATTAAATCAACTCCAGAAATCTGAGTCTAGCTGAAACATTAAAACTTTTGCACAAATCTGAACCTAGCTGAACATTAAATTACTTTGCAGAAATCTGAACATAAAACTGAACACTACATGTTGCAGAAATCTAAACAAGATCTGAACATTAAAAGTTATGGAAATCTGAACAAGAACTGAACTCTAAAAGTCATATAAATCTGCACAAAATCTGAACATTAAAAGTAGTAGAAATCTGCACATAATCTGGACACTAAAATTTGTAAAAATCTGCACCTAATCTGAATACAAATGTACACTAAAATTCTGCAGAAATCTGAATACCATTGCACATTAATTGGACACAAAAATACAGAAATTTGCATACCGAATGAACACAAAAATTGCAGATTTGAATGCAATAAACCAGTGAAGAACACAACATATTTCAAATCAGAATTTCAATAAAAACAGTTTCAGATTGGCATGCATAAGAAGAGCTAAGTTGATCACTTGCCTTTGACCCAAATGTCAATCCAAAACCTTCCTCAAAACCACTCTCAAGAGCTGAACCGAAATCTACAAAAAGCCCCAAAAATAAACCTCAAAATCCAACCAAATTTGAAAAATAAGAATCCACTTCGAAATGGCTGTTGCATGTATGAAAAACACAATCCTTGTAGGCTCAAAAGACTCTATTGAAAAGGAGAAGAAGATCCCTTACCTGAAGCTTGCTAAACAAGAAGTAAGAACAAAAATGAAGGAGCTATCCAGCTGGGATCCTCAAGAAAATGGTAGTAATGGAAAGCTTGGGAGGAGAGGAAGAAGGAGATGAGATCAGATTTTCACTCCAAGCTAGAATGGGCTGACATGCAAGGTGGAGAAGATGAAGGAAAAATGGGTTCTTCTCTGGTTTCCTGAGTTGCAGCAGTTGGGAGGGAGTTTGCAAGTGAAGAAACGTGGGTGAAGGAGATGACTTAAATGGGGTGAGTGGAAAAATGGGGCCCAATACAGCTGAAACTTAAAATGGCTAAATCATGGTCTTGCGGGCCCCGGATGAAATCGACGAAGAAGACTAAAATGATCCTTATAAAATCTAGTTTTCAAAAAGTATATTTTTGGCATGGTTCTGAAATTTCGAAATCTGGGCTCAGATTTAAATGTGAAAAGACTGTTTTGCCCCTTGGGCTGAAAAACTGATTTTCTGAGTCTCGGATGGGGTAGGTCTAAACACAAAAGTTGTTGGATCTAATTTGACCTATCAGAAGAAACCAAAACTGTAATTTTTCAAAATCAAGAACAATCCCCTACGCTGACACGTACAGCCCAAGGCATCCCCGGGCTGTTGACCAGGTCCAACCGCTCTCAAAATTCCCCAAAGCTATGGAAAACCATTCTAAACCACAATCTAACTCAATTAGGCTCAAATCTTATTTAGAAAACTAAACCACGGTTAAAAACACACTAATCCCGAAAATTAGGGGTCGGGGTCTTACATCCTCCCCCCCTTAGAACATTTGGTCCTCCAAATGATCTAAACCAACTCAAAACCAAACGAGGGCATTACTCACACACTAGATCGAGAAAATCTCAAAAGGTCTATTCAAACTCACGGTTATCCCGGAATCGCCTGAACTCACTAGGTCATCCTCTTCTTAAACACTGTCTCTAAACATTGGTGATCTGCTTGCTCCTGCACAACTGCAATACCTCCTGATCAAACATGGCGGTGACATGAGTATGTGGTCAAGGTCTCTGATTTGGTTGAAGATCTCAAATGTCTAAACTTTTACCCGGCAACTTGCTCCTCTGACATGATCAATGCTCAAAGAATCCTTCTGTCAATACCCAGTGATTATCAACTGTCCTAGCATTGTCTCGAATCTGCTACGTGTCTTGCCCATCAATGTCGGTCCAAGAATAAGAAAGTTTTGACTCATCCCGGTGTACTACCACTTCGTCTGCTCTTTGAAATCACAAGGTTCGCAACGCTATAGGTTTCCTGCCCTGACTTGACCCGCTAACACTCTAACTATCATACTAGTCCACATGTCCAAACTCTATAGGATGTATCTCTATCAAAACTCATTTGTCCGGTTTTCTATCCCTGGCATGCATAATTGACCTTGAAAGTTCGATTTGTGTCCACAATCCTAGAGTGAAGTCTTTCTTCAAAGTACTCCAAAAGTTCTTGTTACTCTGACTCTTTATGCTCATCGTCCTTGGTCCTCTGTACAATAATTGTCTACTGATCATCACACCTCAAACGATTACAACTCTGTATTCAAATCTCAAAACTGTCCCAATCAAACCTCGATTGCCCAATCTTCTGTCTCTATTTCAAGTTCGTTGTCCTTAAGTCTTACTCCTGTGTCATTCTTTTCTAAATCTTTCAACTAAAATTATCCATAGGTTGTGATTCTCCATTTCATATATGTACTCCGTCAAAACTGATGTTCCACTAGTTGGTAAAATCCACAAAATCTACTCTATCAAGTGATTAAGTAACAATTAATTCCGCATACAACTCTCTACACAGCTGCCGAAAACTGATTTCCTATGCTTTTAACCACATACTGACGCATTCTGCTGAGTTAAGTTCATCATCATTATGGAATCGTTGAAAATCTTGTAACACTTCTCCAATAAAAGTTCATCAAATTTGAGAAATTTCTAGCTTTTGGCATCCACTTGAAGCTCTATCAACTGAAAATCACCTCAAACTTCTTAAAATCTACCACTAATCCGGCTTCAGCGGTCCTCCGACTTAGGAAAATAATCCAAGTTTTTCCAAAAATTTTGCACTTACTTGTCTAACACACCACTTAATGGTCCACAATCAACTATAATTATATCTCGATATGTTGTTCACCTTCCTTACTAATTAACAATTGTCCACATATTCCCTTCCTAACTCCATTTGCGACATCGAAAAGCTGAAAATTCTGTCAAAGTCCTTCGAGAGACACATGCTAAGTCCACAAAACTCTAACTTTCTAACGCAAAAGCAAGCAAAAGATACTAAATATGGGTACGGAGACATTAAATTCTCCCCCACTAGAACGGAATTTGGTCCCCCAAATTCCCTAACCACAAGGACAAGAACACAAGACAAAACGAGGCTCCCCCACTAGAGGAAACCAAACCCGAAGTCACAAAAACGATGGCTAGCCAAAACAAAATCTACACGGTCTAAGGAGTCCTCACCACACGTCTTAAGGTTCCTAGAGTGTTTTATTTCCTAGAAACCTGCCCGCTCTGATACCAGTCTGTCGCGTCCCCGAACCCGGATCCCTGCAGCGGTCCGACCTCGGGAACGCGAATTGGGGATTAAGTGATAAATATATTTTTCCCCGGGATCCGCGTGTGTGAGGAAGACAAAATTTCCAACACATCAAGAACATTTCGCGGAAGCTTACGTGGCATTGCGACCCGTCAGCATAAAGCTGTCATAGCATAATCATACTCAGACTGGAATAAAACATGATATTAAAATATACAGAGCTGACCGGGACAGGCTTATCAATACCCAAGCATATTCAAGTTATAATTACACAAGTGCATTAATTACAATCCCAAAAGAAAAGGGCTAACAAAAGCCTTACAAAATAACAAGCTAAGAACAAATACTACCCATGTGTGTAACGTATCTCCAGAAACAAGCGCGACGTCTGAATGACATCACTGAAACAACAACCTGCAAAACTCATGGCTCTAAAGCCAACTGCGCACGTACTAGCTCAAGACGAGAACCTGCTACCTAAAGCACCAAACAAACAAGGTCAGACACGACGGTCTGGCAGGTGATCAATTTAAGCATGAGTATGAATCATTTAAAATTTATAAGAAACTATATACTGAATTTAAAACAGTTTACAAATCTTGAAACGATGCTTGAACGATATACACTTCGAGAAAACAAAAGTCCACGAACGAGATATGAGGCAAAACTAGCATGAGTACATGTGGTCTAGCACTTTTAAACCATTTAATGAATCTTAAAATAGTACATGACAAAAAGCAAGACAAAGCTAGCATGATTACGAGAAAACGTCATGATTCGTAAATCCACATTGAGCTCATCCTTTCTCCGTCATACATGATGACAAGAGCAAGCAAAGACAAAGCACGACAAGCGAAACGAAACAGAAGCCCGAGCCACACAAGGTGGGCGGGAAATCCGGCCGCGGAACCGGAACAGAACAAAAATGTGTATAAATACACGACTTATCTGCAGATAGTCCTTATGTTTAAGGACCCCCTAACAAGTGGATCAGACTGAGAGGGCAGTCCAAGCTCAGTGGTATTCAACGGAATTCATGAATGCACAAAACTAATGGAGACTCCCCGTTT
This sequence comes from Persea americana, assembly GCA_029852735.1. NCBI lineage: Eukaryota > Viridiplantae > Streptophyta > Magnoliopsida > Laurales > Lauraceae > Persea > Persea americana. The sequence goes on from CM056812.1 coordinate 9,228,325, forward strand.
GAGGCCCGTGGTTGACACGCTACGCCCCGTGGTTAAGGGTGCCTCCCGGACCAAGTTCTCACATTTCCCTTATCGACCACAGGGTGGACGGTGCACGCAAGACAAAACAAGGTATCATAAGCTATAAGCATGTCGAAGCGCACTAAGTAGTCCCCTTTTGGGTTCTTTGAAACAAAGCTGATACTTGTAACTCAAAACAAGTGCAAAGCGATACCGAAAACAAAACTGATACTTGCGAGTCAAAACAAGTGCAAACAATATCCGAAACAAAACTGATACTTGCAAGTCGAAACAAGTACAAAACAAGATTCTAGACAAAACCAATGCTTGTAAGTCAAAACAAGTGCAAAACGAGATTCAATACAAAACCAATGCTTGTAAGTGAAAACAAGTGCAAAACGAGGTCCAAGACAAAACCAATGCTTGTAAGTCAAAACAAGTACAAAACAGGATCCAAGACAAACCAATGCTTGTGAGTCAAAACAAGTACAAAACAATATTCTCCATGTCAAGACTAAGTTTCTGAAAACAGACTTTCAAGTATATGCTAAGGCCCTTCATTCGATTCTTGTGTAATTGAAACCCAAATGTTGGAATTAAAAGCGGATTGGTGCCCCTGAAGCTAAATAACATTTCATGTCTCAATTGCACAACATCAAGCTAAAGAGCCCTTAACATATTCTAGTTTTTCTCTCCCATCGAAAACCCTTCAAAATTCTCATTATGCACACTCGGTCACCACGCGGTTACCTGGCGGCTAGCCGCTGGTTGTGGTCGGCTAGCCGACCGGCTGACCGACCACTGACCGACTGTTCAGGAACAATACTACTTTCCATTTTTCTGCGCAGGTCGGCTAGCCGCCTTCTGACCGCCTGCGGGCCGACCACGCCCTGTGCAGAAATTGAGTTACTGTTATTCTGACCGACACAGGGTCGGTTAGCCGTGGGTCAACAGTCGGCTAGTCGACTGCTGGCCGACTGCTAACCGCCTGTCTGCGGCAGCTTCAGCTGGATTCAAATTTTTCACACCATTTCACCCATTTTACATCCTTCCATTCCTTTGTCAAATCCCTGCACTTCCCTTGAGCCTCCATGCTCTCCAAGGGCCATTTCCATTCAAATTTAACAACCAACACATCTCAAATCAGCATTTCAAGAAGACAATTTCAGATTTGAATCCTATAGATCAATGCAAGAAACAACTAATTTCAGCAGTGCAGAATTTTTCACATAACTGAAACATTAAATCAACTCCAGAAATCTGAGTCTAGCTGAAACATTAAAACTTTTGCACAAATCTGAACCTAGCTGAACATTAAATTACTTTGCAGAAATCTGAACATAAAACTGAACACTACATGTTGCAGAAATCTAAACAAGATCTGAACATTAAAAGTTATGGAAATCTGAACAAGAACTGAACTCTAAAAGTCATATAAATCTGCACAAAATCTGAACATTAAAAGTAGTAGAAATCTGCACATAATCTGGACACTAAAATTTGTAAAAATCTGCACCTAATCTGAATACAAATGTACACTAAAATTCTGCAGAAATCTGAATACCATTGCACATTAATTGGACACAAAAATACAGAAATTTGCATACCGAATGAACACAAAAATTGCAGATTTGAATGCAATAAACCAGTGAAGAACACAACATATTTCAAATCAGAATTTCAATAAAAACAGTTTCAGATTGGCATGCATAAGAAGAGCTAAGTTGATCACTTGCCTTTGACCCAAATGTCAATCCAAAACCTTCCTCAAAACCACTCTCAAGAGCTGAACCGAAATCTACAAAAAGCCCCAAAAATAAACCTCAAAATCCAACCAAATTTGAAAAATAAGAATCCACTTCGAAATGGCTGTTGCATGTATGAAAAACACAATCCTTGTAGGCTCAAAAGACTCTATTGAAAAGGAGAAGAAGATCCCTTACCTGAAGCTTGCTAAACAAGAAGTAAGAACAAAAATGAAGGAGCTATCCAGCTGGGATCCTCAAGAAAATGGTAGTAATGGAAAGCTTGGGAGGAGAGGAAGAAGGAGATGAGATCAGATTTTCACTCCAAGCTAGAATGGGCTGACATGCAAGGTGGAGAAGATGAAGGAAAAATGGGTTCTTCTCTGGTTTCCTGAGTTGCAGCAGTTGGGAGGGAGTTTGCAAGTGAAGAAACGTGGGTGAAGGAGATGACTTAAATGGGGTGAGTGGAAAAATGGGGCCCAATACAGCTGAAACTTAAAATGGCTAAATCATGGTCTTGCGGGCCCCGGATGAAATCGACGAAGAAGACTAAAATGATCCTTATAAAATCTAGTTTTCAAAAAGTATATTTTTGGCATGGTTCTGAAATTTCGAAATCTGGGCTCAGATTTAAATGTGAAAAGACTGTTTTGCCCCTTGGGCTGAAAAACTGATTTTCTGAGTCTCGGATGGGGTAGGTCTAAACACAAAAGTTGTTGGATCTAATTTGACCTATCAGAAGAAACCAAAACTGTAATTTTTCAAAATCAAGAACAATCCCCTACGCTGACACGTACAGCCCAAGGCATCCCCGGGCTGTTGACCAGGTCCAACCGCTCTCAAAATTCCCCAAAGCTATGGAAAACCATTCTAAACCACAATCTAACTCAATTAGGCTCAAATCTTATTTAGAAAACTAAACCACGGTTAAAAACACACTAATCCCGAAAATTAGGGGTCGGGGTCTTACACAAGTGTTCTCTTGCGTGGCCCCTGAGTTTGCATGGAATGGAATTTTTAAGAACCTATTATCAACTGAATCACACCGATGATCGTTAAAGAGTACGAGTGATGCAAGATTTAAGGATGGAGCTGTAGACAGGGGCAAATCGCTTTAATAGAGTGATATCTCGGATTTTATTGTTTCATTATGGGGATGTTATTTGATGACCATTTATATATTCCTACTTCTATTTCCGAGCCAGTATATATATTCAAAAGCCTAGAAATTCAATTGGGCATTTGTTAATTGCCGAAGTCGGCCTGTGAGATTTTTTCCTCTCCATTCACATCATATGGGAGTTCACTAGATGTGGGCTGTGGGAAAAAACGGAAGTACTGATTCTTTCAATTTGTTTTATGTTAATTGGAAATTGAAAGGTCTTGCGGCTCTATTCGGACACACACGCAGCTTTACCGCCGCTTGCATGGGCGGTAAACTCGCATTTTCCGGTTTTCCTCCACTATGAGAGGAGGAAAACAGGAAATTGCAGCTTTACCGCCGCTCTCGTCGGCGGTAAACTGGACCTTCCAGTTTTCCTCCGCTCTGAGAGGAGGAAAACTGGCAATTGCAGCTTTTCCGCCGTTCCCATCGGCGGTAAAGTCGGTTTTCAAGTTTTCCTCCGCTCTGAGAGGAGGAAAACTGGAAATTGCACATACGCTGCGGGTACATGTGTCGGAAATCTTTCAATCCGATTTTTTAATCCTCTTTTCCCTTCTTTTGCTTGTTGTTGGGCCATGGGCCGGGGCGTAGTTCCACAAAATGAAGGATGGACATGTGTGAATAACAATTGGGTGAAATAATTTCAAATCACAACAAAACCACAATAAATCGAATGTCTCTCGTAATTGCCCTTCACTTTACTTAACAAGCGAAGTATGCTAACCAGAACCGTTACCTTAAAAAACCAGAGATCCCGGTATCTACGATTGAGAATACAAGTGAAACCAGCAAAATCTTAATTTCAACATGACAACCAGAAAGAAAACATCCTTTACTCGCAAGCATTCCCTAGTGGTCGATACATCGCTGCTTTTCTGTGCAGGTGAACAACTATGGGGTGTTCTGCTGCGGTCCAAAGCTGTTATCGAGCTTGGCTTGACCAGTTCCATCAGTCCTACGGCCTATTGTTCAGGTCCTGAGAATTTCCAAATCTAAGCTTGTAAAAAATAAAATAAAAAAAAATAGGGTTTAGCTGTTGATTGCAAGATTACAAAATCAATTGTGCCATTGCCTCAGAATAGAAATGTGATAACGCTCAATGCTTTTAAAATTTCTCCCATACAAGTGTTCTCTTGCGTGGCCCCTGAGTTTGCATGGAATGGAATTTTTAAGAACCTATTATCAACTGAATCACACCGATGATCGTTAAAGAGTACGAGTGATGCAAGATTTAAGGATGGAGCTGTAGACAGGTGCAAATCGCTTTAATAGAGTGATATCTCGGATTTTATTGTTTCATTATGGGGATGTTATTTGATGACCATTTATATATTCCTACTTCTATTTCCGGGCCAGTATATATATTCAAAAGCCTAGAAATTCAATTGGGCATTTGTCAATTGCCGAAGTCGGCCTGTGAGATTTTTTCCTCTCCATTCACATCATATGGGAGTTCACTAGATGTGGGCTGTGGGAAAAAACGGAAGTACTGATTCTTTCAATTTGTTTTATGTTAATTGGAAATTGAAAGGTCTTGCGGCTCTATTCGGACACACACGCAGCTTTACCGCCGCTTGCATGGGCGGTAAACTCGCATTTTCCGGTTTTCCTCCACTATGAGAGGAGGAAAACAGGAAATTGCAGCTTTACCGCCGCTCTCGTCGGCGGTAAACTGGACCTTCCAGTTTTCCTCCGCTCTGAGAGGAGGAAAACAGGCAATTGCAGCTTTTCCGCCGTTCCCATCGGCGGTAAAGTCGGTTTTCCAGTTTTCCTCCGCTCTGAGAGGAGGAAAACTGGAAATTGCACATACGCTGCGGGTACATGTGTCGGAAATCTTTCAATCCGATTTTTTAATCCTCTTTTCCCTTCTTTTGCTTGTTGTTGGGCCATGGGCCGGGGCGTAGTTCCACAAAATGAAGGATGGACATGTGTGAATAACAATTGGGTGAAATAATTTCAAATCACAACAAAACCACAATAAATCGAATGTCTCTCGTAATTGCCCTTCACTTTACTTAACAAGCGAAGTATGCTAACCAGAACCGTTACCTTAAAAAACCAGAGATCCCGGTATCTACGATTGAGAATACAAGTGAGACCAGCAAAATCTTAATTTCAACATGACAACCAGAAAGAAAACATCCTATACTCGCAAGCATTCCCTAGTGGTCGATACATCGCTGCTTTTCTGTGCAGGTGAACAACTATGGGGTGTTCTGCTGCGGTCCAAAGCTGTTATCGAGCTTGGCTTGACCAGTTCCATCAGTCCTACGGCCTATTGTTCAGGTCCTGAGAATTTCCAAATCTAAGCTTGTAAAAAATAAAAAATAAAAAAATAGGGTTTAGCTGTTGATTGCAAGATTACAAAATCAATTGTGCCATTGCCTCAGAATAGAAATGTGATAACGCTCAATGCTTTTAAAATTTCTCCCATACAAGTGTTCTCTTGCGTGGCCCCTGAGTTTGCATGGAATGGAATTTTTAAGAACCTATTATCAACTGAATCACACCGATGATCGTTAAAGAGTACGAGTGATGCAAGATTTAAGGATGGAGCTGTAGACAGGGGCAAATCGCTTTAATAGAGTGATATCTCGGATTTTATTGTTTCATTATGGGGATGTTATTTGATGACCATTTATATATTTCTACTCCTATTTCCGGGCCAGTATATATATTCAAAAGCCTAGAAATTCAATTGGGCATTTGTCAATTGCCGAAGTCGGCCTGTGAGATTTTTTCCTCTCCATTCACATCATATGGGAGTTCACTAGATGTGGGCTGTGGGAAAAAACGGAACTACTGATTCTTTCAATTTGTTTTATGTTAATTGGAAATTGAAAGGTCTTGCGGCTCTATTCGGACACACACGCAGCTTTACCGCCGCTTGCATGGGCGGTAAACTCGCATTTTCCGGTTTTCCTCCACTATGAGAGGAGGAAAACAGGAAATTGCAGCTTTACCGCCGCTCTCGTCGGCGGTAAACTGGACCTTCCAGTTTTCCTCCGCTCTGAGAGGAGGAAAACGGGCAATTGCAGCTTTACCGCCGCTCCCATCGGCGGTAAAGTCGGTTTTCCAGTTTTCCTCCGCTCTGAGAGGAGGAAAACTGGAAATCGCACATACGCTGCGGGTACATGTGTCGGAAATCTTTCAATCCGATTTTTTAATCCTCTTTTCCCTTCTTTTGCTTGTTGTTGGGCCATGGGCCGGGGCGTAGTTCCACAAAATGAAGGATGGACATGTGTGAATAACAATTGGGTGAAATAATTTCAAATCACAACAAAACCACAATAAATCGAATGTCTCTCGTAATTGCCCTTCACTTTACTTAACAAGCGAAGTAAGCTAACCAGAGCCGTTACCTTAAAAAACCAGAGATCCCGGTATCTACGATTGAGAATACAAGTGAGACCAGCAAAATCTTCATTTCAACATGACAACCAGAAAGAAAACATCCTATACTCGCAAGCATTCCCTAGTAGTCGATACATCGCTGCTTTTCTGTGCAGGTGAACAACTATGGGGTGTTCTGCTGCGGTCCAAAGCTGTTATCGAGCTTGGCTTGACCAGTTCCATCAGTCCTAGGGCCTGTTGTTCAGGTCCTGAGAATTTCCAAATCTAAGCTTGTAAAAAAAAAAAAAAAAATAGGGTTTAGCTGTTGATTGCAAGATTACAAAATCAATTGTGTCATTGCCTCAGATTAGAAATGTGATAACGCTCAATGCTTTTAAAATTTCTCCCATACAAGTGTTCTCTTGCGTGGCCCCTGAGTTTGCATGGAATGGAATTTTTAAGAACTTATTATCAACTGAATCACACCGATGATCGTTAAAGAGTACGAGTGATGCAAGATTTAAGGATGGAGCTGTAGACAGGGGCAAATCGCTTTAATAGAGTGATATCTCGGATTTTATTGTTTCATTATGGGGATGTTATTTGATGACCATTTATATATTTCTACTTCTATTTCCGGGCCAGTATATATATTCAAAAGCCTATAAATTCAATTGGGCATTTGTCAATTGCCGAAGTCGGCCTGTGAGATTTTTTCCTCTCCATTCACATCATATGGGAGTTCACTAGATGTGGGCTGCGGGAAAAAACGGAACTACTGATTCTTTCAATTTGTTTTATGTTAATTGGAAATTGAAAGGTCTTGCGGCTCTATTCGGACACACACGCAGCTTTACCGCCGCATGCATGGGCGGTAAACTCGCATTTTCCGGTTTTCCTCCACTATGAGAGGAGGAAAACAGGAAATTGCAGCTTTACCGCCGCTCTCGTCGGCGGTAAACTGGACCTTCCAGTTTTCCTCCGCTCTGAAAGGAGGAAAACGGGCAATTGCAGCTTTACCGCCGCTCCCATCGGCGGTAAAGTCGGTTTTCCAGTTTTCCTCCGCTCTGAGAGGAGGAAAACTGGAAATCGCACATACGCTGCGGGTACATGTGTCGGAAATCTTTCAATCCGATTTTTTAATCCTCTTTTCCCTTCTTTTGCTTGTTGTTGGGCCATGGGCCGGGGCGTAGTTCCACAAAATGAAGGATGGACATGTGTGAATAACAATTGGGTGAAATAATTTCAAATCACAACAAAACCACAGTAAATCGAATGTCTCTCGTAATTGCCCTTCACTTTACTTAACAAGCGAAGTAAGCTAACCAGAACCGTTACCTTAAAAAACCAGAGATCCCGGTATCTACGATTGAGAATACAAGTGAGACCAGCAAAATCTTCATTTCAACATGACAACCAGAAAGAAAACATCCTATACTCGCAAGCATTCCCTAGTAGTCGATACATCGCTGCTTTTCTGTGCAGGTGAACAACTATGGGGTGTTCTGCTGCGGTCCAAAGCTGTTATCGAGCTTGGCTTGACCAGTTCCATCAGTCCTAGGGCCTGTTGTTCAGGTCCTGAGAATTTCCAAATCTAAGCTTGTAAAAAAAAAAACAGGGTTTAGCTGTTGATTGCAAGATTACAAAATCAATTGTGTCATTGCCTCAGAGTAGAAATGTGATAACGCTCAATGCTTTTAAAATTTCACCCATACAAGTGTTCTCTTGCGTGGCCCCTGAGTTTGCATGGAATGGAATTTTTAAGAACCTATTATCAACTGAATCACACCGATGATCGTTAAAGAGTACGAGTGATGCAAGATTTAAGGATGGAGCTGTAGACAGGGGCAAATCGCTTTAATAGAGTGATATCTCGGATTTTATTGTTTCATTATGGGGATGTTATTTGATGACCATTTATATATTTCTACTTCTATTTCCGGGCCAGTATATATATTCAAAAGCCTAGAAATTCAATTGGGCATTTGTCAATTGCCGAAGTCGGCCTGTGAGATTTTTTCCTCTCCATTCACATCATATGGGAGTTCACTAGATGTGGGCTGCGGGAAAAAACGGAACTACTGATTCTTTCAATTTGTTTTATGTTAATTGGAAATTGAAAGGTCTTGCGGCTCTATTCGGACACACACGCAGCTTTACCGCCGCTTGCATGGGCGGTAAACTCGCATTTTCCGGTTTTCCTCCACTATCAGAGGAGGAAAACAGGAAATTGCAGCTTTACCGCCGCTCTCGTCGGCGGTAAACTGGACCTTCCAGTTTTCCTCCGCTCTGAGAGGAGGAAAACGGGCAATTGCAGCTTTACCGCCGCTCCCATCGGCGGTAAAGTCGGTTTTCCAGTTTTCCTCCGCTCTGAGAGGAGGAAAACTGGAAATCGCACATACGCTGCAGGTACATGTGTCGGAAATCTTTCAATCCGATTTTTTAATCCTCTTTTCCCTTCTTTTGCTTGTTGTTGGGCCATGGGCCGGGGCGTAGTTCCACAAAATGAAGGATGGACATGTGTGAATAACAATTGGGTGAAATAATTTCAAATCACAACAAAACCACAGTAAATCGAATGTCTCTCGTAATTGCCCTTCACTTTACTTAACAAGCGAAGTAAGCTAACCAGAACCGTTACCTTAAAAAACCAGAGATCCCCGTATCTACGATTGAGAATACAAGTGAGACCAGCAAAATCTTCATTTCAACATGACAACCAGAAAGAAAACATCCTATACTCGCAAGCATTCCCTAGTAGTCGATACATCGCTGCTTTTCTGTGCAGGTGAACAACTATGGGGTGTTCTGCTGCGGTCCAAAGCTGTTATCGAGCTTGGCTTGACCAGTTCCATCAGTCCTAGGGCCTGTTGTTCAGGTCCTGAGAATTTCCAAATCTAAGCTTGTAAAAAAAAAAAAAAAAAAACAGGGTTTAGCTGTTGATTGCAAGATTACAAAATCAATTGTGTCATTGCCTCAGAGTAGAAATGTGATAACGCTCATTGCTTTTAAAATTTCACCCATACAAGTGTTCTCTTGCGTGGCCCCTGAGTTTGCATGGAATGGAATTTTTAAGAACCTATTATCAACTGAATCACACCGATGATCGTTAAAGAGTACGAGTGATGCAAGATTTAAGGATGGAGCTGTAGACAGGTGCAAATCGCTTTAATAGAGTGATATCTCGGATTTTATTGTTTCATTATGGGGATGTTATTTGATGACCATTTATATATTTCTACTTCTATTTCCGGGCCAGTATATATATTCAAAACCCTAGAAATTCAATTAGGCATTTGTCAATTGCCGAAGTCGGCCTGTGAGATTTTTTCCTCTCCATTCACATCATATGGGAGTTCACTAGATGTGGGCTGCGGGAAAAAACGGAACTACTGATTCTTTCAATTTGTTTTATGTTAATTGGAAATTGAAAGGTCTTGCGGCTCTATTCGGACACACACGCAGCTTTACCGCCGCTTGCATGGGCGGTAAACTCGCATTTTCCGGTTTTCCTCCACTATGAGAGGAGGAAAACAGGAAATTGCAGCTTTACCGCCGCTCTCGTCGGCGGTAAACTGGACCTTCCAGTTTTCCTCCGCTCTGAGAGGAGGAAAACGGGCAATTGCAGCTTTACCACCGCTCCCATCGGCGGTAAAGTCGGTTTTCCAGTTTTCCTCCGCTCTGAGAGGAGGAAAACTGGAAATCGCACATACGCTGCGGGTACATGTGTCGGAAATCTTTCAATCCGATTTTTTAATCCTCTTTTCCCTTCTTTTGCTTGTTGTTGGGCCATGGGCCGGGGCGTAGTTCCACAAAATGAAGGATGGACATGTGTGAATAACAATTGGGTGAAATAATTTCAAATCACAACAAAACCACAGTAAATCGAATGTCTCTCGTAATTGCCCTTCACTTTACTTAACAAGCGAAGTAAGCTAACCAGAACCGTTACCTTAAAAAACCAGAGATCCCGGTATCTACGATTGAGAATACAAGTGAGACCAGCAAAATCTTCATTTCAACATGACAACCAGAAAGAAAACATCCTATACTCGCAAGCATTCCCTAGTAGTCGATACATCGCTGCTTTTCTGTGCAGGTGAACAACTATGGGGTGTTCTGCTGCGGTTCAAAGCTGTTATCGAGCTTGGCTTGACCAGTTCCATCAGTCCTAGGGCCTGTTGTTCAGGTCCTGAGAATTTCCAAATCTAAGCTTGTAAAAAAAAAAAAAAAAAACAGGGTTTAGCTGTTGATTGCAAGATTACAAAATCAATTGTGTCATTGCCTCAGAGTAGAAATGTGATAACGCTCAATGCTTTTAAAATTTCACCCATACAAGTGTTCTCTTGCGTGGCCCCTGAGTTTGCATGGAATGGAATTTTTAAGAACCTATTATCAACTAAATCACACCGATGATCGTTAAAGAGTACGAGTGATGCAAGATTTAAGGATGGAGCTGTAGACAGGGGAAAATCGCTTTAATAGAGTGATATCTCGGATTTTATTGTTTCATTATGGGGATGTTATTTGATGACCATTTATATATTTCTACTTCTATTTCCGGGCCAGTATATATATTCAAAACCCTAGAAATTCAATTGGGCATTTGTCAATTGCCGAAGTCGGCCTGTGAGATTTTTTCCTCTCCATTCACATCATATGGGAGTTCACTAGATGTGGGCTGCGGGAAAAAACGGAACTACTGATTCTTTCAATTTGTTTTATGTTAATTGGAAATTGAAAGGTCTTGCGGCTCTATTCGGACACACACGCAGCTTTACCGCCGCTTGCATGGGCGGTAAACTCGCATTTTCCGGTTTTCCTCCACTATGAGAGGAGGAAAACAGGAAATTGCAGCTTTACCGCCGCTCTCGTCGGCGGTAAACTGGACCTTCCAGTTTTCCTCCGCTCTGAGAGGAGGAAAACTGGCAATTGCAGCTTTACCGCCACTCCCATCGGCGGTAAAGTCGGTTTTCCAGTTTTCCTCCGCTCTGAGAGGAGGAAAACTGGAAATTGCACATACGCGGCGGGTACATGTGTCGGAAATCTTTCAATCCGATTTTTTAATCCTCTTTTCCCTTCTTTTGCTTGTTGTTGGGCCATGGGCCGGGGCGTAGTTCCACAAAATGAAGGATGGACATGTGTGAATAACAATTGGGTGAAATAATTTCAAATCACAACAAAACCACAATAAATCGAATGTCTCTCGTAATTGCCCTTCACTTTACTTAACAAGCGAAGTAAGCTAACCAGAACCGTTACCTTAAAAAACCAGAGATCCCGGTATCTACGATTGAGAATACAAGTGAGACCAGCAAAATCTTCATTTCAACATGACAACCAGAAAGAAAACATCCTATACTCGCAAGCATTCCCTAGTAGTCGATACATCGTTGCTTTTCTGTGCAGGTGAACAACTATGGGGTGTTCTGCAGCGGTCCAAAGCTGTTATCGAGCTTGGCTTGACCAGTTCCATCAGTCCTAGGGCCTGTTGTTCAGGTCCTGAGAATTTCCAAATCTAAGCTTGTAAAAAAAAAAAAAAAAAAAGATAGGGTTTAGCTGTTGATTGCAAGATTACAAAATCAATTGTGGCATTGCCTCAGAGTAGAAATGTGATAACGCTCAATGCTTTTAAAATTTCTCCCATACAAGTGTTCTCTTGCGTGGCCCCTGAGTTTGCATGGAATGGAATTTTTAAGAACCTACTATCAACTGAATCACACCGATGATCGTTAAAGTGTACGAGTGATGCAAGATTTAAGGATGGAGCTGTAGACTGGGGCAAATCGCTTTAATAGAGTGATATCTCGGATTTTATTGTTTCATTATGGGGATGTTATTTGATGACCATTTATATATTTCTACTTCTATTTCCGGGCCAGTATATATATTCAAAAGCCTAGAAATTCAATTGGGCATTTGTCAATTGCCGAAGTCGGCCTGTGAGATTTTTTCCTCTCCATTCACATCATATGGGAGTTCACTAGATGTGGGCTGCGGGAAAAAACGGAACTACTGATTCTTTCAATTTGTTTTATGTTAATTGGAAATTGAAAGGTCTTGCGGCTCTATTCGGACACACACGCAGCTTTACCGCTGCTTGCATGGGCGGTAAACTCGCATTTTCCGGTTTTCCTCCACTATAAGAGGAGGAAAACAGGAAATTGCAGCTTTACTGCCGCTCTCGTCGGCGGTAAACTGGACCTTCCAGTTTTCCTCCGCTCTGAGAGGAGGAAAACGGGCAATTGCAGCTTTACCACCGCTCCCATCGGCGGTAAAGTCGGTTTTCCAGTTTTCCTCCGCTCTGAGAGGAGGAAAACTGGAAATTGCACATACGCTGCGGGTACATGTGTCGGAAATCTTTCAATCCGATTTTTTAATCCTCTTTTCCCTTCTTTTGCTTGTTGTTGGGCCATGGGCCGGGGCGTAGTTCCACAAAATGAAGGATGGACATGTGTGAATAACAATTGGGTGAAATAATTTCAAATCACAACAAAACCACAGTAAATCGAATGTCTCTCGTAATTGCCCTTCACTTTACTTAACAAGCGAAGCAAGCTAACCAGAACCGTTACCTTAAAAAACCAGAGATCCCGGTATCTACGATTGAGAATACAAGTGAGACCAGCAAAATCTTCATTTCAACATGACAACCAGAAAGAAAAAACATCCTATACCCGCAAGCATTCCCTTGTAGTCCACACATCTCTGCTTTTCTGTTCAAGTGAACAACTGTGGGGTGTTCTGCTGCGGTCCAAAGCAGTTATCATGCTTGGCTTGACCAGTTCCATCAGTCCTAGGGCCTTTTGTTCAGGTCCTGAGAATTTCCAAATCTAAGCTTGTAAAAAAAAAAAAAAAAAAAATAGGGTTTAGATGTTGATTGCAAGATTACAAAATCAATTGTGTCATTGCATCAGACTAGAAATGGGATAACGCTCAATGCTTTTAAAATTTCTCCCATACAAGTGCTCTCTTGGGTGGCCCGTATGTTTGCATGGAATTGAATTCTTAAGAACTTATTATCAAGTGAATCACAGCAATGATCGTTAAAGAGTACGAGTGATGAAAGATTTAAGGATGGAGTTGTAGCCAGGGGCAAATTGCTTTAATAGAGTGATATCTCGGATTTTATTGTTTCATTATGGGGATGTTATTTGATGACCATTTATATATTTTTACTTCTATTTCTGGGCCATTATATATATTCAAAAGCCTAGAAATTCAATTCCGCATGTGTCAATTGCCAAAGTCAGCCTGTGAGATTTTTTTCCTCTCCATTCATATCATATCGGAGTTCACTAGATGTGGGCTACAAGAAAAAACGGAACTATTGATTCTTTCCATTTGTTTTATGTTAATTGGAAATGGAAAGGTCTTGCGCCTTTGCGCCTCTTTTCAGACACACGCAGCTTTACCGCCGCTTGCATGGGCGGTAAACTCGCATTTTCCGGTTTTCCTCCACTATGAGAGGAGGAAAACTGGAAATTGCAGCTTTACTGCCGCTCTCGTCGACGGTAAACTGGACTTTCCAGTTTTCCTCTGTTCTGAGAGGAGGAAAACAAGCAATTGCAACTTTACCGCCGCTCCCATCGGCGGTTAAGTCGGTTTTCCAGTTTTCCTCTGCTCTGAGAGGAGGAAAACTGGAAATTGCACTTATGCTGCTGGTACATGTGTCGGAAATCTTTCAATCCGATTTTTTATCCTTCTTTCCCTTCTTTTGCTTGTTGGTGGGTCATGGGTCAGGGCTTAGTTCCACAAAATGAAGGATGGACATGATTGAATTGCAATTGGGTGAAATAGTTTCAAATCACAATAAAACCACAATAAATCGAATGTCTCTCGTAATAGCCCTTCACTTTACTTAAAAAGCGAAGTAAGCTTGCCAGAACCGTTACCTTAAAAAACTGGAGATCCCGGTATCTACGATTGAGAATATAAGTGAAACCAGCAAAATCTTCATTTAACATGACAACAAAAAAAAAAAACATCCTATAGTCGCAAGCATGCCCTAGTAGTCGATACATCGCTGCTTTTTTGTGCATGTGAACAACTATGGGGTTTTCTGTTATCGAGCTTGGCTTGACCAGTTCCATCAGTCCTAGGGCCTGTTGGTTAGGTCCAGAGAATTTCCAAATCTAAGCATATCAAAAAAAAAAATAGGGTTTAGATGTTGATTGCAAGATTACAAAATCATTTGTGTCATTGCATTATATTAGAAATGTGATAACACTCAATGCTTTTAAAATTTCTTTCATACAAGTGTTCTCTTGAGTGGCCCCTCCATTTGCATGGAATTGAATTCTTCAGAACTTATTATCAAGTGAATCACACCGATGATCGTTAAAAAATACGAGGAAAGATTTAAGGATGGAGCTATAGACAGGGGCAAATTGCTTTAATAGAGTGATATCTCGGATTTTATTGTTTCATTATGGGGATGTTATTTGATGACCATTTATATATTTCTACTTTTATTTCTAGGGCAGTATATATATTCAAAAGCCTAGAAATTCAATTCAGCATGCGTCAATTGTCAAAGTCAGCTTGTGTGATTTTTTCCTCTCCATTCATATCATATGGGAGTTCACTAGATGTGGGCTACAAGAAAAAACGGAACTATTGATTCTTTCATTTTCTTTTATGTTAATTGGAAATGGAAAGGTCTTGCGACTCTATTCGAACACTCACGTAGCTTTACCGCCGCTTGCATGGGCGGTAAACTCGCATTTTCCAGTTTTCCTCCACTATGAGAAGAGGAATACTGGAAATTGCAGCTTTACCGCCGCTCTCGTTGGTGGTAAACTGGATTTTCCAGATTTCCCCCGCTCTGAGAGAAGGAAAACTGGAAAATGCACTTATGCTGCGGGTACATGTGTCGGAAATCTTTCAATCCGATTTTTTATCCTTTTTTCCCTTCTTTTGCTTGTTGGTGGGTCATGGGTCGGGGCTTAGTTCCAGAAAATGAAGCTGGATACCCATCAGGACCCGGAGATTTTAGGGAACCTAAGTTAAAGACAACATCTTTGACTTCTTTTTCTGAGGGAATTTCCTTAAGCTTAGTATTTTCATCGTGTGAGATGATCGGGCTTATCAGTTCTTTGACCAAGTCCAAATCTCTGGGTCCAGTAGATGTCATGAATCCCTTTAAGTGATTACAGAATTCAGACCCTATATCTTCCCTGTTGTTCAGCCAAACACCATCATTATTTTTTATTTTGCTAATTTTGTTCCTTCTCCTTCTATTGATAGTGCTAGAATGGAAGAATTTAGTCTTTTTGTCCCCATCTTTAAGCCACAGCTCCCTGGATTTCTGTCACCAAAGATCCTCCTCTTCTACTAAATATTCATCTAATTTAGCATTGAGTTCCAATTCTGCCATAATATTGTTCTCAGAAGGAGTATTGTGTCTAATAGATTCAAGATCAGCTCTAGTGGATCTAATGACGTCTTCCACTTTCCCTATCTTCTTTTTGTTCCACTTTATAGGATCTCTGCTCAATGAAGACAGGGTCTTAGTAATATTACTTTCAGTCACCCCATTAGCTTTTTTCCAAGTACCTATGATCAGATTCTCGCAGTCTACCTCTCTTAACCACATATTGTGGAATCTAAATGGTCGCGGTAGTCTGGGGTTCTTAGGGTGTGTGGACAGATAAATTGGGGAATGGTCAGAGCCACTGGCTGTTAGAACTATTAGGCTGGCTTCAGGAAACATGTTCTGCCATTCAATATTCACTACTGCTTTATCAAGCCTTTCTTTAATATGAGCAAACCGTTTTCTTTTGTTTGACCAAGTGAAGGATGGACCGCAAGAACCTACGTCAAACATTTTAAGATTATTTAAGATATCTAAGCAAGTTCTAGATTTCTTCGGGTTAAAACCCCTCCCTCCCCACTTCTTTTGCTGATTAAATGTCTCATTAAAATCGCCTGCTATAATCCAAGGACATGGGCAATCACCACCCAAATCAGCAATACAGTTCCAAAAAATATTTTTTTCTGCTGCTTAAGGTGGTCCTTGAATTACAGTGAGCCGCCAAGGTTGACCATTGGTTACATTGATAATGCAGTGGAAAAAGTACTTCTCTTTAGTGTCTATGTAAAGGTCAGGATTGTCGATCCAAAACATTGCCAGCCTACCCGCATTTCCGATGGCCGGGATTGTATTCATGTTATTGAATTTTAGCTACCTCGCTAAAATTTTCATTTGATTTTCATCGGCCTTTGTTTCTAATAAGAATAAAAAAAATTGGATTATGTACCTTGCAAAGGCGCTTAATTTCTCTAACAGTGGCAGCAGTCTTAGCACCTCTACAATTCCACATATTACCACTAATATTGTCAGTATAACCAATGGTATTAGTTTTAGGGGTGGAAGCCCTTTGTATGCTTTGGGCAGTTATAGTATTAGATCTGGGATTGCTAATAAAAGAACTCAAAATAACAGGGGAAATTAGGCAACTTACCTGGTTTGCATAAGCAGACTCTGTTTCCCGGCCTTTCATCGATGCAACCACTGGATCAGGTCCTGTGGTTTGAGCGGTGAAATGGATTGGGGTCGCAGCAGGATCTTCTGAACTGATATCATCATCTCTTTGATTCCCCTCTGCAGAAGGCGCCCTATGTAGATTTCTCCTCTTTGAACCAAGATCCCCTTTTTGGTGGGTATTTTTACTAATAATATCATCATCTGCTATAGGTCGATTAGATTCATTAATCTTCAGGACTAAATTAGAATTTCCATTTAGCCCCCCGGTTTCGTTGCACATATAGGCTCGCTCCATCATCCCTGCATCAGTGGCGGATTGGATTTGATGAATACTTGCACCATCTGAATCTGCGCTGTTCACAATTTGGTGGCCCACTATATGCTCCAGATTTGTTTTGAAAGTATGATTTTGGTCCTCAAATCCAGGTGGGACCTCTGGGACACCTAAGGTAGCTTTAACCTTCCAATTTCTCTCCAACTAGCATATTGTTTGACAAGAGGTGTTATGTTTGCAAATCAATTAAGGTTGTTTCAACCTTTTGATCTCTCTCCAATTACTAATCCAAATGTTCGCCAAATAGTGGCAGTTGGTAGAGAACAATACAGAAGGCAGTTTTCTACTAATTTCACCGACACCAGGTCCTCCCCAAATTTAAAGTGCATAGTTTACAACCACCATAATAGACAAAGGAGATTGGTATTCAAGATGGACTTTAGTTACCCATGACAGTCATCTACTTGTTTTGTCCTTTGCCATAACCAATTTCATGTAAAAAGATTTGCAGGTAAAGAGCTCACAGGGTAACCAAATTCCAAGGAATTCATGGCCTAGGAATTTGCCTTCAGTTTCCAACCATTTTTGGGTGTTGCAAGGGACACATCCTACAATATTTGATTCTATTTGCTTTGAGGCCATCACCAAAATTATAGAAACCTTGCTGAGCAAAGTATCAAACTTGTGATCAGACAATTACCCATTGCCAATTCTGTATAAATCCAACAGCCAGGATCAGTTGATCTCAACAGTATTACCAACAACGATTGATCTCAGTACTTGGGATATTTATTAACCAGTAGTATTAAAATCAAAGAATAATGTGATACATGGGTATCTAAAAAAATCAGTTTCTAGTAATTGAGATATTCTTCTTTAAGATGGAAAATTTACAATGGAAAGATGAACTTGAGTAACAAAAATATGTAACCCTAGACAAAAATATGAAGAAAATTAGTAAAAATGAATAAATGCTGGATGGAATAAGAAGGGTTCATACAACATGGTTATCGGAGCCAAGAAGACTGTCGTCTTCCTTTGGGACATCGCTCATGGACACTTGTAAGCTCGGCTTCAGTGCCATCTTGTTCCATTCGTTTTCTACCCTGAAGAAAATCCATTGAAATCGACGGAGCATCTCCAAGGCTGTGATTGTGAAAACAGTGAGATAATTATGGCGGAGATGAGCTGACAGCTTATATGTCCACGTGCATCGTAGGATTAGGTTGCTTCCTATAGCCCAGTAGTAAACCTGCAGTTTCACAAAGTTAATTCATAGATCTTAATGGGTCACCAAGTGGGTGTCCAGAAGACATTAACTGCAAATCCTTACCCATTGCCTTCCATACAAAATGTTTGAGCATAGATGCGGGTTTTTGAATTTGAAAATTCGGGAAAAAACACTGTCAAAAGAGAAGATACAGAACATGATACAACAGTATAATAACCCAAAATCTCAGAAAAAAGTGTGAGAATATTTTAAACAAAAAAAAAGTACCTCAAGTCCCAATCTCGAGTCACATCCCAATAAAATGAATACAATGAGTTTATAACACTTGAAAGAAGCCAAAGCGGACGATACATGTTTGTCCACCTATCAGGGATGACATGATATTTAAGGGCTGAAAGAAAAATGACAGGGACTGCTGTCGAGTATTTTAAAGCTGCAATAACATAAGAATGAAGTTAAAGGTTACTCAAATATAGAACAAGGAGCCGTCTTTAAGAAACTACTACCAATAGCTTTATGGAAGTATGCACGGATACATCTTTCTACTCGAAGTTGCAGGGTTGATAGAATCGGGTCCATCTAGCAGTAAACACCTTTCCATGGAAGAACCACAGCTCAAAAACCATGCCTAAATGAAAAATCCTAGCCTTCAATTTTTCACCATAAAATCAGTGGTCAACATATATGATCTTTTACCACTCTTTTAAAGGCCAATAATATGGGGAATGAATTGTCCGGCAAGTGTGGTTTGGAAAGAGTTTAAATCAAAGATGCAAATTAAAAAGAGAAATGGAAATAAGGGCCAAGAACTGAAAAAAGTGACAGTGAAAGGTTCAGAATTATACATGTCGATGACCTGAAGAGTACATCTTTCTATGTAAATGCAGCAACATGCTGTGCAGAGACCTTCGGACAACCAAGAGAATGGAATATGATTTCAGATGTACATTAGACTACAATATTCTTGCAGTTATATAGTAATCCTTTGTAGATTAGGATTAGCCCTTCATTATTTCCTACAATCATAGATTGGTCACTCATAATCACCAAGCAAATTGATTTAGTTACCAAATATACACTAAAGGAAAGCTATATGAACTGGAACTGGTGAGCACTTGAATCCATCTTGAAGTTTCCCCAAAATATTCTCTTACTGTATGCATCTCGTCATGGTACCAGAGCCAAAACTCTTGTCATCTGATCTGATGGGCCACATCTAAATAAATATCTTGTTCAAATCCGTTTCATGCGAAAGCGGCTATGCGCAATACAGAAGATTGCAGGAGAGTTGTCCACCTTTAAGATCCTGATTTCCAAGCCTCATTTACACATTTAGATCAGATCATAATTTGGATTTGTGTCTTCATCAACATCTGGTGCCTGTTACCCATGAAATACATGTGGGGGGCACACTGCAACCGGAGAATCTGCAATCTGATGAAATAGATTTGGATTCTTGGGCACAGTGCAACTGGAGAACCTGCAATCTGATGATATAGATTTGGTTTCCCATCACTCTGAGGATTTCTACATATTTTTCTGCATATTACGAGGGTTATTTTGGCAATCTCCAATTTGTCCAGTTTCTTAACATAGAATTCATCTGGACCATCCAAATCATTGGATGTTTTCATTTTCTATTTGAGAATTCTACCAGCAGTACATATCTACCTTTTCTTTCTTGTTCTTAAGTCTAATCTGAAGATCTATACATATCCATTCAGATCTGAGCATTCTAGGCACAGTAAGAGATGACGCCCATTGTTGTTTTCAATTCTTTTCTGACTGTGAAACAAAAACTCGCTCGTTGCTCTAACATCTTTGATATGCAATGAGTTCTGAACCTAACAGTGGGTGTCTCTGTTATCTAAGATGACACAAGTGCATATTGGTTGCATCTAATGCAGAAGTTTTTGAAGCGACAAAAATTATGAGATGTGTCTAGCAAGGTTCAACCACCAGATGAGAAAGATTCTACATATCAAGAATGAGAATCACATATAGGGAAAATTAGCTCATGCATAGCTAATTCAGTAGTACCATCCATTAGAAATTAACTGGCCAAATTCAACCACCAAAAAGAAGCTTGAGATTATTTGGCATGATCATATGTACAAACCAATGGACAAGAGTGCATGGCGCAGTGGAAGTTGCTTACTATTGCAACCTTGAGGTTGTCATGTCATGTTACCAATCAAAAAAAGTTTGTACAAACCAATTCGGCCAGAAGCTATCAATTAAGTGGGAAATAAAGAATGCAAAACAAGGGACTGATACCATTTCTAATTTTTATGCCAAAATGACTGCTTTGTGGAACCAACTCACTTTAATAGAACCACAGTTTGTGTACCACTGATTCCACAACCTGTCAAACATTGGTAAAGAATTAGACTTGTTCTGCTTCTATGGTTCTTTGGTCTAACTTCAAATGAGTTTGTGGTCTTCCACAACCAGCAGCTATCAATTAAGTGGGAAATAAAGACTGCAAAACAAGGGACTGGTACCATTTCTGATTTTTATGCCAAAATGACTGCTTTGTGGAACCAACTCACTGCTTTGTGTGTACCACTGATTCCACAACCTTCCAAACATTCTTAAAGAATTAGACTTGTTCTGCTTCTATGGTTCTTTGGTCTAATTTCAAATGAGTTTGTGGTCTTCTTCATCGCACTCCACTTCTTATTGTTAATGTACCATTATCTGAGATGCTTGCTGCAGAACCAACTCAGAACTATCTTACCAAGAAAATTGAGTGTTGGACCAGACAAGTTTTCCAACAAAAATTTTGGTTCAATGAATATTCCCTTATGAATCTTTAAGATCTCAGTGCAAATGATGTTGCAACTACTAACAGAAGAAACACTGGAAGCATGACGTCCAATTTGGACAATAGGGAAATATCTCACAGCAATTAGAATAAGCATGCCAGATGAGAATCACCTCTGTTACAACCATTGGTTCCGCCATTTCATCCACCTCGAATGGTTTGCTTTCTGTCTCAAATGTCTTGTGTGTGGCCTAAACTCTCTCATAATTTGCCCTCCAGCAATCAACTTATTGCCTACAGAAATATGGTCTCAATTCACTTCCACTGGTTAATTTATGTAGGATCCCCAAAACGCAAATTGGGACAAGCCATAAGTCAGGAGGCTTATATATATATATATATTTATATTTATATATATAGGAGATGCTCCTATGAGAGATATCTCTCACCTTATATGAGAGATTGGGTGGGGGCCCTCACATACATATCCAATGCCAACAACTTAAATGTGAGGGGCCCCACCCTTATCTCTCATAGTAAAGTGAGAGATGCTCTCATAGGAGCATCTCCCTATATATATATATATATATATATATACATATATACACACACACACACGCTCGCACCCTGCCCATAATTCTTTCTATGAAAGACCTTCCAGGATCTCTTCGATTTTTGTGCTACTGCCTCCCTCAGCATCTTCGGACCTGCAGCTTTACCTGTCCTCCACGCCAACCTCTTACCAGATGATTCGGGGCTATGTTGGCTTTGAAACAAGACATTGATGATCAAGATCTCGCCACCTCAGCATTGTGCAATTAACCTCACTCAACTTCTGATTGCCTCGACAAATGAGCCACTTTGACATATTTGTTGTCGTCCTCTCCGGCACCGGCAAACGTCACTGAGTTCTCCTCTGGTGCAGAAACCAGCACGTCATTCTCCTGACTCTTGAAAAACCGAGCTCTAACTCCACTAATCTTCATATACTGCTCACTTCTATGCTTCCCATCTACTTCACCCAAAGAAATCTCCCGTACATTGCTTGCAGACTCCAGCCCTGGTTCTTCCATCACTAACACAGTGAAAATCCTTCCAAAAATTTCCAGTTCCATCTCCTCATTTATAGATTTTTAACTGTTTACACGAATGGACACCCTGCTGAAATCTAAGCAACTCTTCTCGATCGTCTCCTTCCAGATTTCCATCAATTCCCCAAACCTTCCTCCAATCTTCTCAAACGTAGATTTATCACATGCATGCAATGGAACCCCAAAGCAACTAATCAATACAGACCTCGAAAAATAACTACAATTTGGAATCCACCGACCTAGAGAGATAAACAGATAATCAATCTCCCGAACGTAATTTACAATAACATTCCATGGTTCTACATGACTCCCCTCCTTTCCGTGATTCCTACATCAAGTTGTCACCTAAAGCACACTCTATTATCTCAAACAAGCTCCTCGAGCTTGGTTTCATAGGTTCAACACCAGTATCCTCGGCCTTGGTTATCATAAAAGCCATCACCAGTTAGCCACATTTAATCTTCATTCTGCAAAAGGCTGCATGCTTCATTTAGATGCTGATGATATGATCATCACAAGCAGTGGCACTATTGGCATCCAGACTCTTCAGTTCTTAAACAACAATTTGAAATGAAAGACTTGGGACACTAAATATTTTTCAAGCATTGAAGTAGCCTATTCTTCTATGGTTTAACCTTTGTCTCAATTGAAGCGCTTTCATGACTTAATAATCCCACTTATTAATCATTACCCAATCCATAGCCATGTCTAACTCATGATCACTAGGCCTGACATTGTTTATGTTCGCATTTTTGTTGCCCAACCGTCTTTTATTTTTTTGAATGGTAAAACCAACAATTGCTCAACTGGTAGTTATACTCATTATTTGCTATCTTCAAACCACTATGAATCGTCCATTTTACTTCCTCAATGGCACTCCGGATCTACAGTCATACCCTGATTCTGATTGGGTTGATGATAATTGATGCCCATTGCTCTACTGCAGTTTCTGGATTTTTCTGGATCATCTCCTTATCTCCTAGAAAGTAAGAAACAAGATACTGTTTCTCATTCTTCTGTTGAGTCTGAATATTGTGCTTAGGCACATACTACAGCAAAGAAAGTATGGCTTCTGGGGTTGCTTTATGACATGGGAGAGCAATTCCTAATCCACTTTTCCATCCTGTTATAATAAAAGTTTCACACATTGCTCGCAGTGATATGCTCCATGAGCATACCAAGCAAATTAAAATTGACTTTCATTTTGTACACCATCACATTAGGCTTGCCACTGTTCATCTCTTCTTTGTCCCCTCAGTTGATCAGCTTGCTGACTTCTTGACCAAGACCATCCCTCGAAGTGATTCTCTCGTTTACTTAACAGTCTCTCATGTTCACCTTTCCGCATCATCAGCTTGGAGGGTGTAAAGACAACAACATACTGTGTTGACCTTCGCCTTACTAAGACTTCAATATTCTTATTCTTTTATAACAATCCTTTGTCCTAGACTGGTTGAAATCAGAACAGATTGGTCTTAGCTACCAGCTATGATGCACGGATACTTCAAAATGGGCAACGTATCGTGTCGTATCGTATCCAATACTTCACTTTTTATATGTAAAATCCGAGTCCCTGTCATGTCCATGGCGTGTCCCTACCATATCCATCCCGTATCTAGGCATCATAGGTTACCAAATATATAATAAACAGATGATATATAAACTGGGACTGCTGATCTTGGATCCATCCCAAAATTTCTCAAAAATAATCTTGTTTATTGTATGCATATTTCTATGTATGCATATTTCTATCTAAAGCACAAGAACTGAAAAAGACTCCAGTGGAGAAAGACAGCACCAGCAACCTCACATGAGACTCTAACATTATTTTCTCCTAAAAAAATGCGGCAACTTAGATATGTTATTTAACTGCCTATTGAGGATTTGGGATTTCATTTGAGACTCTCATTTCAGCAAAAATAATATTTAATATTACTGCATTACAGATTCATCATTTCCCAAGTACATAAAATAAATAAATAAAGCTTCCTGTATGTTGTATCATGGACTGTAGCTCAGCTAGTTAGAAACTCCAAACACCTCCCCTTGAGAGGGTGAGAAGTGCATGAGTACAAGCCTTCCTAAGCTAAATAAATAAAGCCTCCTGTTGAAATTCACAATTTTTACATTAAAATTATGCACTTAGTTACAGGAATCTCCTCTCTTGTTTTGCAATCTCATGAACATTTTTTTCCAGGTATTCTCGCTTTAAATTTTGGAACCACCACTTTAACAGCTCATGATCCTGTGTAACGACCCGGGCCCGCTCTCCACTTGATATTGTCCGCTTTGGGCCCCCATAGGCATACCCGCATGGCTTTGTTTCTGGGCCCCATTGGCGTACCCAAAACGTGTTATACTAGATAAAGGCCTTAACCCACCAAAAGGCCTCATGTAGAGTTAAGGACCAGGTCACACATATATACCCAAGATCTGGACTAGGGTGCTTCCGATGTGGGACTAGTGCACCACTGCATACTTAGTCCTTAAGAGTTTCCCCCGCCTTTACTCTCTAGGCGGATGCTTGCCAGACCCAACGCCCTTCTACAGGAGGGCCACAGGCGTGACTTCCTGAAGCCACCACTGCTCATGCTTGGTGTCTGCAAAGACTTTTTTTTTTCTTCTTAGGTAAGCGGACCTTTTTTCTTTAGCTTAACAAGGGATTAGAACTCACGCTTCACATGTCCATTTGTCCATAACCAGCTGATCAACAGCAGCGCATGGTCTTTAAGGATCCAGATTTTCTCTATTTTCACGATAGTTCATGCGCTAAAGAAATAAATAAATATATAAATAAATACCACCATTCAAGCTGTGAGAAAGTTACTAAGTAATTAAAGGAGTACTACTACTCAAAAGAATTAAATGGGAAAGATGAGACACACCTGATGCAAATAATGATTGGTTGTTAAATTAATTTTTGCAAGAAAGTATCCAAAGTAAAATAAGGAAACAAGTGACCAATAACAAAAGGGAAATGCATACAGTGATTCTTAAGATGAATTACCATTCCAAAGGGAAGTTTTCTCCCTACTATCTCTATACTGTCGAAGGCATTGAAAAAGACGACATATATATGGCAAAACAAGAATTAAAGGGATAGCAATGGAGTGGCTACCACAAACAGAATCAGCTTCAAACCATGCAATTGTTGCAACCTACATTAAACATATAAAAATGTATATGTTTGCATTAGCCAAGAAAAAGCCATGACCATCCAGGCAGATTGGAACCAAATTCACAACATTAAATAATTTAACAATTCCTAAAAAGATGCAGCAAATAATTTGACCATTCCTAAACAAGTAGGTTACTAAGAAGCAAGTTTATGTGCTGCATTAACTATCAATTAATTAGCTAATTTAAAATAAAACTTCGTATGGTAGCATTAGAAGTGGCATGAGCAATTCCTAAGATGCAGGAAATAATTTGACTATTCCTAAACATGTAGGTTACTAAGAAGCAAGTTTTTGTACTGCATGCACTAACAATTAATTAGTTAATGTAAAATAAAACTTGGTATGGTAGCATTAGAAGTGGCATGAGCATGTGCCTATAGACCACCCAAAGCATCCGAACTCATTGGGATTGCAGTCAAAATTTAGTCGTTTCATGTAATGATGATGATATATAACATCATATAAGGGCATCGTAATCCGAGAAAAAAAAAGTTTGATGGTAACTTGCATTAATCAAAGACACGGTACAAGAGGGATATACTGGAAAGCCAATATATATACCAATAAACAAGGAACACCATCCAAAAGGAATAAAAAAGGGAGGCGAAAAAACCTCACCAAGGCCGAGAGGCCTCAATACCTAAACACCATAAGGAAAGAATTTTCAAAAAGAAAATTCCAAAATGCATGAAAAAAAAAGGCAGTTGATTTGTTTTCCTTGTTTATTATAGATAAGCTCTGGAAAAACGAAGGTGTTTCTAGTATCTTATTTAAACACACTAGTCACTTCAGAAATGTTTTGTACTACTGTCAGTAAATATTTGCTATCCCCAGCTACCATCCAAGAAATTCAACAATTAATTATGTTTTAACTGTTAGTTTCTAACATCATTGCTATAAGTGATTCATGTGTGACTTAAGGATATAATGCTTGTGAAGCTACAATGTAGCAGCATTCTTGACAGAAATAATCTTTATGAAGGAAAGATTGAAGCCACCACTGGGCTCAGGGCTTTATTCTCCCACAAAATCCATTACCACTTTGGTGACTTCCTCTGCAAAATCTCTTTCCAACCACTCCCTTACATTTGCAGGAATACAAGGAAAAGGGATGCCATCTAGATCGGGTATAGTAATTGCTTCCACCATGTAGAGATCTCAAAAAATGCCCCTCTTTAATGCCAGCTGTCTGAGTAAATACACCAGAGTTCCTCTTCTGATCTTGCCTATAAAATTAATCTTTTTCTCGGCATTGACCATCTTTTGGAAGAATTTAGTATTTCTATCACCCTCTTTAACCCACACAACTCTAGGTTATTGTCTACAAGACACTTCTTCCATTTGGTCTGCATCCCATAACATTGTTTGTGCTTCCACCTAGTCGCTAAGTTCATTCTAACTCAGGCCTTTGACCTCCTCGATGCTATCCCAATAATCTAGAACCCTCATCAAACTTTACTTGGAAACTTCTAACTACCCTAATTCATCTCTATTCTACTCTTTGATCTGGGATTTTAACTGTTGTAACCTCTTAACAAGCCTGAACCAACATAAACCCGGGCAATAAATAGGGATCACCACTCACCTTGTCTGAAAACTGGGATCAAGATCTTCTTCTAGACTGAACATGGGCTGGCTTCCATCTTCCCAAGGATATGAAAAATTCTTAAGAAGGCTCCTCGAACACCTTGATGTCGATGATTACTTAAGAGTCTTGAAAGACAATAAAACCCTCATCCTCACAATCGTCATACCATCCAAGCCACATGGTAGTTCATACATATGGGTAATTCACTTGTAAAGTGAATTCAAGTGAAGGGTCACTTTAAGAGACAAGAAAAGAAGAGAGGTCTTATCAAAAAGTACAAAGTTTCAAAATCCACCTTCTTGACTTTTTGTCATTTTTTGGCACGTGAGGAACTTTTTTGACTTTTTTGGATAAAAAGAAGAGCCTTTTTGTCTTTTAGTGGAATGAGAGATTGACCTTTTGACTAAAAAAAAAAAAGAAGAGGTGATTTTTTAGATTTTGTACTTTTTTATAAGACCCTTCTTTTCTTGTCTCTAAAAGTGACCCTTCACTTGAATTCACTTTACAAGTGAATTACTCAAATGGGCCCTAAATGAAAGGGATTAGAACTTTGATCTGACCTGCCCCACATAGCTCCTCAGAAGCCATGAAAAATTTGCCTGAATGACCTTAACATCCACAACCATAAAACCTCCTGCTGCTGAGGAATTCAGAACAACCTCCACACATGAATCATGGGAAATTCTCCATTGAGAGAGTTTGTGGGAAATACTCCAAGGAACCTTCTGCACTTTGTCATTTGCAAACTCACAAACTAGTGCTAGCTTGAATAAGGTCTGTACATTCAGATCTTCCTTCTTGTTCCATTATGTCCGTCTAAAATGAGAAAATTGAACCTGCATCTTCCTACCTATACACCTGTTTATCACATCAATCTCTCTGTGCTACACGGCCTACACTCCTCGCCCTGAAATGAATGAAACCAAAATAATGGCCTTTGACCTGTCACCCTCCTACTAGATACTAAAATGAAAGGCATCCACAGCAGTACTACCAGGAGAAACCCAACCTTGATACACTCCACAGGAAAGTCCTCCAGCTAGTTGTCAATAAACAACTTAACCATATTTTCATATCTCATCTTCTTTACTCTGATTTTTCTTCTTAATCAGCACTCTGTGCTCAAAATTCTGTTCATAATCTACTTATTACTATAGGCATGCCTTATGGTCTTAATGATTTATTTTTCTTCATCTTTATGTAAGGTTCCCATTACTTTTGTGCTAAATATTTTGTCGATCATTTTTAGTTTTTTTTTATAATTTACTTTTTACTACAGTCAACAAAAAAATATAAAAAAATAACTCTTCATGGATGGTTCGACACAAGATATACCTAATGGGGAAAGTATTATAATTGGAGGTATTAGATATTGTGAGAACAAAACTCCAGAACAAAGACATGGATATCTTCCCCCAATCTCATCTTTTGCCAAACTTTATAATCCATGTACTCTGTCGTAAACATCTCCTTCGTTACTACATGATCCCTTCAATTATAATACTTTCCCAATAGGTACTAATGTTGAACTATCCATCAAGTCCAACACTTTTTTTTCCCGTCATTTTAACTTAGCCCTGCTTATGGTTCATAAGCACTACCAAGTAAGATTTCTGCAGCAAATGCAATCCCTAGTTTCATTAATTGGTTATCTAATACAATCTTAGCCATTATAATCCTATCATTTTTTTCTCGAAACCTCTCCAATCTCCTCATTAGATCTCTATCAACAGCATTGCCAACCCCATTTACTGAATTACTGTTCCATAAATAAGAAAGCTTAAACCATTTCACATGGTCCAAAGTTTGTAAACCTGAAATTATTCAAAACCCAAAAAAAAGTATACGAAGCAGCAAACTTCAAAAAATAATGTGAAAGAGAAATAAATAAAAATACTTACACTAAAACATAGCAGAGTTCAAAATAATTCCATGATTATCACAATGCAGTAAAATGTGTTGTAGAAAAGTATAAAAAATGCAAATGAGCTTGTCCAAGAGATATAAATATTTATGTTTTCTCTAACCAAGAAGAAAAGTCATGAAGAAACCTACAAAGTGTTGATGGAAGATTAATGCAAGTGTTAGTTGGAGAACTTAAAGTATAAGCTTTCAAAAAAAAAAAAACAAAAAAAAAAAAAAAAGAAAATAGAGAATAGAGAATGTTAGGTGGCAAAACTGAATAACCTGAAGCAGATTAAAGAAATGCAACTACCTTACGCCATCAGGAGTTCAAAATTAATCGTTCACTACAGGAATGAAGGCATTTCTGTTTTAAAATAAGCATAAGGTATGAGATGCAGCCAAGTCCATACAGAATATGAATGAACAGCCATAATTTCTCTAACCTAGGAGAAACCATATAGCGGGAAGTTGCGAAGTGTGAAACAAAGAATCAGTACTATACGCAGAAAATACGAAGGCAAACCAAAATTATAGGTGTGGTAAGGTTGGTGAAAAAGAGAGTGCAAAAACATCTGGATTCTGGAGTTATATTTGTGTAGTTTCTTATTCATCCAAACCAACATCGGCGTCTAAATACTGACCTGTCGATGGACCATTCGACAGACTGAACGCTCCAAATCGGAAAACACCTGTTAAACAAAGAATAATTACAACCAGAGATGTAGATTAATGGTTAATTGTGTAAAACAAACACATTAACACTACAAATGAGATTCTGTCTGTCTTTTCCCTTTTGAATGGTAACGCTACTTAAACTGCAATCCTAAATTTATCTAAAGATAATGGTCAAAAGCTGTTTAATAAGAAGACGATCAGGAGTCAAACCAAGACATCTGAAAATAAGGAGATCATGGCCTTCTCAAGTTAAAATAGAAAATGCAAGCGAAAACATGGGTAACTAGAGTTTTTTAATAAATTATTTAGCAGTTGATTAAAGTATTCCGCAGTAGCTTCAATATCATTTCATTTACCAATAAAGAAGAATAAAAATGTTACTTAAGCAAAGATTATGCCCCTTGGACTACAAATGATGAAGAAAATATTAACCTAACCATTAGAGTTCTATAAAAATGGCTTGAAATCAATTATTTACAAAAAAAATAAAAATGCCCAATTTAATGGATTGTTTGTGCCAGAATGCATACCTTTGCCATTGAGGTCAGTATATCAGCCAAGAAAAAGTCAGAAAATGATATTGCCTGTATTCA
Source organism: Persea americana (assembly GCA_029852735.1). NCBI lineage: Eukaryota > Viridiplantae > Streptophyta > Magnoliopsida > Laurales > Lauraceae > Persea > Persea americana. The sequence goes on from CM056812.1 coordinate 9,258,357, forward strand.
TCAAAGATACGTTGAAAAATGTTAGAATCTAAAAGGTTCCATACATGTCCAACCAATTCAAAAGATTCCATTTAACAATTAAACCTATATCATGCGTTGTACAATCAAACATCTAGTTGATGCAGATGGAACCTGTAAGAGAGATCAGCAGTTGGATAGGGCTATTTAATAAATTCTCAAACAGTAATAGGTACAGAGATGAAGCAAAAAAAACCAATTATGTTTGAAGCATGTTAAACAATGGATAAATCCATTTTGAAGCTGATAATCAAAACTACAACCTCATTCCTCCAAAATTTGCTGCCTTGGATTAGACTCAGAGCAATAGCCAATTTTTTTTTTAATCTTAACAGATTTGGTTAGTCAATCTAGAAAGCAAAAACTAAAGGGGTTGCTCATTGCAAAATGCCCATTTTACCTCAATGATTATTATCCCATCTTCTGGGGTTGGTATCACAAGTTATGCTTCTGTCATCCCCATTTAAAGCCATGTTCTCTACATTTAACATATCATTTCCAAATACATATTGAGGTCTCCCTCCCTCCCTCCCTCCCTCTTGTGCTAATCCCATTACTGCAACATCCATTTCCAAGTTTAAATTCTCACGCAATAGAAGAATCTTGAAACTAGACTAGGAATTAGTCCATCCTGCAAAACTTAAAATCAGGCCACAGCGGCAAACTGTACTTATTAACAAGAACTCCGCTAGCATGTGTGTAAGGAGTATAAACTCTTTACTAAAATTTGATTATCCAAATCATGTTTGGTCCTATGGTGCAGGCCAAACAAGGGGTTGCCCCAAATTGGGTTTTGGATCATGGGCCAGAACTGGCCCAAGGCCATCAGGATCAGCCATGCCCAAAAGGTTACCAATCCACACATGGAGACTGCCCAGCCCTTGGAGTAAGCATGAAGTAGGCCTATGGTTTATGAGTTGCAAGTTTAAGCCCATGCATATTTAGACACATGAGACCCTTCGAGTTTCAGTTGCTTGGTCCTATTTTAATTGAGACTTTTTTTTTTGGTAAAATATTTTAATTGAGACTTGAGAGACCCATTACAGAGAGTTTTTTAAGTTTAAAAGTAATGGTAATTAAAATCTTATTAGCATGAGAACATGGGATGTAATTAGAGTTGACTTTGAGTTGGAAGAGTTCAAAGCAGGGAAATACAGAGCTCGACGACCACCCATACTAGGACTGGTCGTCTACTGTCCTCTCCTGTAAATAAGAGCACTTGGCTTATTTGTTACTTGTGATAAAATTAATAAAATTCACAGATAATTCTCCAATTTTGGTTTTCTGTACTCAATCTCAGGAAAGAATCCTAGATCCTATTCAAGCATGGGCTAGGGATCTGACCTTCGGAATTGAATCTAACTCCATCAAAATTTGGTATCAGAGTTTCTGGCCATATCAATTTTTGTATCCAAATAGATTGGCACAGGACACAGCTGCCCAATCCTGCATTATCCTGTCTTCAAATATTAACTTTGCAAAATTGGGTCACAATTGCATGCTCCAGTAGTGAAATTGGCATCACTTATCCACGTCAAGAGACATTAATGACATCAATTAAATCATAAGGATTTCCAAGAATCACCTCTCTACAGGAATAATAGTTTGTAAAGTGTATGAAACAAGCAAAAGAGGGATAAATGAAAAGTGGGGGAAAAACTTACTTGCAATGGAAGTATTATTCGCCAGAGTGTCCTTAACAGGTAGTAGCGAGATGATAAATAAAAAATATCAAATGGGGATATGAGAACTATCAGAACAACAGCATATAAGAGTACCTGGGACATTGAAGAGTTTAAAGTTTAATGTCTTATCCTCAAAAAAAAAAAAAAATACCATAAATTAATCAGTCTTAACTGATCAATATGTGATCTTTAAAGAAAGACAAATGATCCACATTCGCCTGTAAAGACATAGGCAAAATAACTTGCAAATTTTTTTTCCTTTCTTGATATGCACGCACCTAATGTATTTTCTGTATACTTCCAAGTTCCAATCCACACAAACTGTAGTCAATGACATGCACATTTACCAGCCAAAAGAATCAGGAAGGTGAAAATAAATAGATGTTGTACTTGTCCCATATATCTGTGATGAGGTAGATAATATAAAAATTTTGTAGCCCATCCTTGATCCAACATATATAAGCTCATGATGCAGTCTGAGACAGTCTTAGTTCAGAACACCATATGAGAAATGGAAGTCAAAGCAACTCCAAATCTCATTCCCAGGAAGTAAAGCACAAACCCAAACATGCACATGCCTAAGCTAAGAAACCAATAAGAAACAGAATAAGAGTATTCACAATTGCTTATGTCCAAAAGTGTAGTCTAAAAGCCCCTCTTCTTGTTTCATTTAGTGATGTATATATAGACATTACAAAGGGGAGTGCAACTAGTACCAACTTTGATTGATATGAGTTCCATAAAACACTCTTCATAGGGCCCATCTGGATGCATTTCAATCAGCTAGGTAAGGGAAAGGAAATGTCCCATCCTATATTACGGTTGGGCAAAAATCAGCATTATCATATTATCTAAATCATTCATTTAAATTTTAAGAGCTTGAAAGTTTTAACACTTTTTCAACTATCCATTTTTTGAAATTTAACCCGATGGTTAATATTGGTCAATTGAACGTAAAAATTGGAGTGCTGGTCCATGGGGGTTAGTGAGATTGAGGTTGTTGGATTGGTTTTTAGCAGGCCTCAATGCACAAAATAAACTAGGCTATGCAGCCACATTGTTCCAAAAATCAATATCAGATTGCAAATCAGTCGGGACGAATTAAATATCATGAATCTTATTTTGAAATTAGAATTTTTTTTATTTTGTAAAAAGAAATAATATAAAAAAATAAAAATAAGAAAACATTAGCTATTCATAATCCATCTATCTTTCATCCATATAGTATTTGCATCAATATGTTGACAAATAAGACTATTATACAACTGCATTGAAAACATCATTAGCATGCATCAATACATCAATATATCATATATGCCATGTGAATAGCTGAATATGATTAAGATATCGATATTACCGGAAAAATAGACTATTTTTTTGTTGTTGCTCTTTAATTAAAAATAAAAGTAACACATTTAAATCATGAACAAGTTAATTGAAGTAGGGATGGCAACGGATCAGGCTAAAAGAGGCAACACCAACCCACCAAACACCCCCCCCACACACACACACCCACCAATCGACCCACTTCTATTAGGGGTAGGGTTTGGTAAAGGGTCAGTTAGGTTCAAGGAGAGTACAGATTTTCAAACATTAACATTGACCAGAGTGGGGTTCAAAGAGGGTTCAGGTTTTGTGTGTGCTTGACCCACCTCGCGCCAGTTATATACTTCATATATAATAATCTGTAAGCATTTTCTCCAATCCCATTAAAACAAAACTGGGAGAAGGTACTTTATCAGAACATAAGGTCATAGGTCCGAATCTCACCCTCAACATGACAGGATATGTTATTTTATATTTTTAAAATAAAGAGTACGGCATCAAACTCGAACCGAACCAAACCTCTACGAGTCTAGTTTGGCGATCATCATAATCATCAAAGCCTTGTGCCAACTATGTTGGAGTCAGCTATATGAATTATATTTCTCCATTCTGATCTATCCTCGGCCAAATCATCAAATAAGGTGCAGTTCTTCAGATCTTACGAGGCTGGTTTTATATAATACATCTAATAAATAAATAAACCCCGCCATAAGTTGGGTCAAGTTCAAAACAGGTATATATAAGTTGGGTAAGGTTCAGGTCAGCCTAAACCCATATCCTACCCAATCTGATGTCATCCCTAACCTCAAGTGAAAGAAGTGGTTCATGAAAAAAAAAAAAAGGAATGTAAGGTTAAATTCCTTTCTATGGTTGAATACTCCAATCGCATGCATCTTCCTTGTATCTCTCTAAACCTTTCCAAAGATCCCAAAATTTGTACCTTAAAGAGGTTTTCTTAATCACTAGATAACCTCTAAAAAATGAAAAAACCAATAAAAGAAAAGGACAAAATAAAAGAATGACTAAACATAACCATTTGGCTATTGCTATTCTTTTGTCCAAATGGTGGGATTTAATGCATCAAGAATTGAATCACAAGATTCATACCTGAATCGTAAGATTTACTTGTAAATGGATTCTTTGTATATATAAATCTCTCTCCTAAGGATTCCATATGAATCATAGGATTTGTGTCCTTTTCTTAATCACTAGATAACCTCCTAAAAATGAAAAAAACCAATAAAAGAAAAGGATAAAATAAAAGAATTACTAAAAATTACCATTTGGCTATTGCTATTCCCATCTAAATGAATTGTCCGAATGGTGGGATTTGATGTATCAAGAATTGAATCACAAGATTCAAACCTGAATCGTAAGATGTACTTGTAAATGGATTCTTTCTATATATAAATCTCTCTCCTAAGGATTCCATATGGATCATAGGATTTGTGTCCTTTTCTTAATCACTAGATAACCTCCTAAAAATGAAAAAGCCAATAAAAGAGAAGGACAAAATAAAAGAATGACTAAAAATAACCATTTGGCTATTGCTATTCCCATCTAAATGAATTGTTTGAATGGTGGGATTTGATGCATCAAGAATTGAATCACAAGATTCATACCTGAATCGTAAGATTTACTTGTAAATGGATTCTTTGTATATATAAATCTCTCTCCTAAGGATTCCATATGAATCATAGGATTTGTGTCCTTTTCTTAATCACTAGATAGCCTCCTAAAAATGGAAAAACCAATAAAAGAAAAGGATAAAATAAAAGAATGACTAAAAATGACCATTTGGCTATTGCTATTCCCATCTAAATGAATTGTCTGAATGGTGGGATTTGATGCATCAAGAATTGAATCACAAGATTCATACCCGAATTGTAAGATGTACTTGTAAATGGATTCTTTGTATATATAAATCTCTCTCCTAAGGATTCCATATGGATCATAGGATTTGTGTCCCGAGTCCTAGGATTTTACAACTAGGGAAACCAATATACAATTTCATTATGACGGATTCATGTTTGACAAATGGCAATACAAATATATTAGTGCACTGACAGTACCTAAAAATTGGTTAAAACTTAGGAATTAAGATGGATACCATCAAAGACTAGAGTAAATATAAAAATAATATTATAAGGATACCCACATAAAAAGCTATGTCCATTATTGGTCAAGTACAGGTCCTAGAAATAAAATAAAGGTTGTACCAACAACAATGATGATAGTAGTAGTAGTAGTAGTACCCATAGTGATCATAATTCAGCACATTCTGTTTTTGCAAGCCCGCTTTATCATTTACAATTTATAACTTTATAGGTGGTTGATGCAGGATTAAAAAAATATCACAATTAAACTTAAATGTCAAATGGTATACAAATTATCATTAAAAATAACAATCACAGATTTGCAGTATGATTTCCAAACTGATTGCAGGTAATTTATAATCAAGCAAGTCAAAATAACAATGATATTAAGCAATCATTGCAAATAGTGCAGTAGATCCCAAGGTTCAGATTTATAACCATAATCCATGCTTCCCCTCAACAAAATAAAATCATTTATTATAGAGAAAAGAGGCAGATATTACACGGGTTGTGATGCAGCCAATGATACTTCTCCATGAGAGTAGAGATAAAGGTAAGCTGTCATACTAGTTGGGGCAACAATTGTCATCCAAGTTGCACACTGCTCAAATATCAATAAGTAACAGAGCTGTTAGCTTGATGGACTACTAATTTAAAAGCAGAGCATAGAAAATCTACTACTCATAAAGTATGAAGTAAACCATTTATTGAATGTTTTAGATATCTTTTTACTCATATGCATGGAAGATGATGTGATTATTTTGCAAGACGTGCTAATGCTATCTAGGATCTTGGTGAGAAGTTGATGTTCATGTTAGTTTTATGGTCTCAATCCATTAAGATTGATGTAATAAATTGATTAATTTCTTTATTTATCAATATATTCATGTTTTCCTTTCATGAGATGAATGGTGTTTTATTACTTTAATGCACATAACCAATACAAATGACATACTGGCTCATGAGATGAACCGGAGTCCACAAGTATATTAGATGTAACACATGTGTGTGGATGAGATCCACATACAGGAGACATGTGTCGCAAATCTTATACTTGAATTGATTCACAACCAGTGATGAGATTGGGCATCTCATTTAACAAGGTTGCAGTATTATGATCACTATGAGATAGTGATCTGTCTCGATCATAGGAATGAAAAATTCTAGATCATTATACCGGTACATTGGATGTATTGAAGGACCATGAGAAGCACCTCAAGAACACTGTCTTTACTTTAAGGTCTGCTCTCATAATTCCCTAGCAATAGACTCTCAACCCTGAGACATTTATGAACTCAAGTTTCTATCTATTCATTTACTTTGAGTCACCAATGAGTGAGGCCAACTGTAGGTTAATATCTCGGTGTCTTGGGTACATGGTAGTAGGACTGTGGGAACATTTAATAGTCAAGATGGAATCTATCTCTGTTATCCCCTTGTGCCAATTAGTGCATTTATCATTGGTAAGTGTACACCCATCTCAATTAAGAGTTAATTGGATGGTACTAATGATTACTATAATTAATTGGGTCTCAAGGATAATAAGATATGGGTCAAAATTGGTGGGACAGTCTGTCAAATTGATCAATGGATAATGATAGAGGGGCCCACTTGTAGTGATAGGGAAGTTTAGGGCCTTCATGTAATTTATTCCTAAGATTGGAGTTCAATTGCATTTATATAGTGGAGTTATTTGCAATTAACTGTGGGCCCGGATTGCACATGACATGTGGGGTTGCGGTGTCACAATTGGAGCCAGCTTTCTATGGAATCCCTAGTGGTCCCCACGCTAGCCCAAGATTAGATCTTTTCTAATTCTATTTGAACTCAAAAAGGAAAGCTACTATTTCTATTTGAAGTGAGACTTCTAATAGTGGTAATAGTAGAGCAAAAGGTTACTAAGTGTAATGAAAGTTGGACTTCTAATAATACACTAAGAGAGAAGGTTGAAAAGCTAGAAAAGGAAGAGGAGGGAGCACCCTTGGACGTCCATGCCCTATTCCAAGGAGTTGTGCATGCCTACCTCCTCTTGAGTTTGCAAGAGTTGCATTCTTCTTCCCCTCTCTCTCTTCTAGTTCCCTTCTAGTTTCCTTGGAGATTCTAGATAGTCTTTCTCTTGGAGATTCCACCATCTCTCTCGTGGAAAGAGATCTGAAGCGGGTCATAGCGTGGAAGACGATTGGGCATTGGAGATTCTGATCTTAGAAGAGCTCTTCATCAAAGAGTTGAATCAAGTTCTCCATTAGAGCACAACCAAGCTCCATAGGTATTTTCTACACCTTGTATGTTGTGGAATTTCGTGGTTGCATGTTTAGTGCTGTTTCTATCCTTTTGATAGGTTTGTTTGCTGATCATGATGGCTGAGTTTGAGGACATGCATCCTGGATTGGGTTTTGATGGCTTTTGGATAGGTGTTCATCACTTCTAGTTGGTGAAAAGTTTTTGAAACCTATCCAAGAGGTCCACCCACTTCCAACAATTCATTCCGTCAATATCTTAAATTTTGATGCTAGGGACGTAAACTGGCAAGTTTAACTCTAGGTTCATCAGTAGAAGGGACATATACCCAACTCGGATCCAGCTTACAAAACCTCTACTGTCCTGACTTTGAACTAAAGGCCCATACCCAAAATCAGATCCAAATAAAGGCTTGGGCTCACGCCCAAAGATTTACATTGATATAATACACTTAGATAACATATGCTTCGTATGCATATGTATATAGACAACATATTGCCATACATCAGGCATTTGGGTTCTTGGGTATGAAATCCATAGACCTGAACCCAGACTTGAATGAAAAACGAGTACATATATTGGACACATACCGGTTATTTTCAATTTGGGTCCTTTAAATATTCAGGCACCCACCTTCATCCCTATTTGATAATGATTTAAAGGTTATATGACCTGTATTTATTGTGTCTATGGTTGGATGATCCGGTGGGATGTTAAAGAAGCAGACAGGAAACAGCACATTTCCTCTTATGCATGCAGTCCACCACATCCCAGGTGACAGGAAATAAAATCCAGGAAATTTTTTGGATCCACAAAAGTCAAATGCCTGAGAGAAAATATGAATGCATAACAAGATAACAAACCATCAACTGCATTCCAGAATACCTTCCAAGTTTCTCTGTGAGTAAGATGATTGTTATCAAGATCAAATATTTTGGCACAGTTCACAGAGGACTGTGCAAAGACCCATAAATTAACTCCCCAAAGCCAAACCATCATAGTCTGAAAGAACAAACCAAAAATGAATTGGCTAATGTGTAGGTAGACATATATATAACTATAACAATTACAAACCTTAATCACATACAAGAAGCCAGCACCTACAAGCCTGTACACGAAGCTTGAAATAACCTAAACATGCTTTTTCTGTTGGTAATAAGCTAAATATGCTCACCAAATGAAGCAGAGCTTACCATAAGAAGAAGAGGATTATAATACAAAAAAGCCTCGTATAGGAATAAATCTCGTAAATCAGCACTCATTCTCATAACAGAGTCCCAACTAATCTGTCATTTCAAGAGATTTTTCTGAGAATTGGATCATGATATGGCATGAAAAATTTTGATAGCTATTTTGCCACAAATTTTGATAACTCTTTTTAAAAGAATAAGGACGAACGTTACTAACCTTGCAACAACTAAAACCCCAGACAATAAACAGGAATACCTGAAAAATCAGTAGCAATTAAGTCCATGCTATATATATGTAAGTAGGAAAAATAGATGTGCAGGCAGATATGATGCGCCAACAATCCAACAGTGTGTCATTTGCATCACAATACCATGAAAGAAACAAGTGTCCAGCAGAGTAGTAATACAGAAAGTAGCACAAAGTAACTCAGCATTCAAACAATAAAACCTATGTTGCAGACTTTCCTATACCAGCAATTGGAGGATCACTACATGAAATGAGTTCGACAACAAAAAAAATTGTACATCATTACTAATCTAATTGTATATCTGAGGCTGGTCTTGGATTTTCATGATGTGCATGTTTGGAAGTGTTTGGGTTGCAGATCTAAATAACATATTGAGACATTGTGTTATGTTTTGTGTGTTAAATGCAACTGACTATTGTCTTTTACTTCATGAGTGTTGCATGCTTTCATGTAACAAGTTTACTCTCTCTCTCTCTCTCTCTCTCTCTCTCTCTCTCTCTCTCTCTCTCTCTCTCTCTCTCTCTCTCTCTCTCTCTCTCTCTCTCTCTCTCTCTCTCTCTCTCTCTCTCTCTCTCTCTCTCTCTCTCTCTCTCTCTCTCTCTCTCTCTCTCTCTCTCTCTCTCTCTCTCTCTCTCTCTCTCTCTCTCTCTCTCTCTCTCTCTCTCTCTCTCTCTCTCTCTCTCTCTCTCTCTCTCTCTCTCTCAGTGCTAGACCCAGACAAGATTTTCTGAAAAATATTTTTTCTTTTTTTTTTAAATGTTATTGCCTAAAAGCCAAAAGTATCCCCCAGATTTAATACAGAGAAGGCTTTGGAATTGGATGCCCAGACCACAACGCTACGCTTGGTGGAAGTCTTCACAAGTCAAATTCCTCTCTCTCCAAATCCACCAGCAAATGCCAAAAGGGACTGGCATAGGGATTTTCCCCATCACTGTGGATCAGTCACCAAGCCATTCATCAAAAGCTAATCTAATGATCTATGTATAGACAAGGAGACTCCACAATGGTACTATAAGTAAATGCAATTTTCTCATGTACATGCGTCAGCAATTTCGAGACCTACTCTCTTCTTAGTGGTGGTGGTGGGGGGGGTGGGGGGTGTTGCTTCATTCGAACCTAAAAATGGAAATGCATTCCCCTAGCTTTATACGTTCCCATTTTTTTCCTTTCACATAATACTTTTGTAAATAGTAAGTTACACGAAACGTAAAACAAATCACTAAATAATTCCTATTTGAATGCGTGACACTTAGGCATGTAAGTGATGCATGCTTCATCCGTGGATATTCTAGTTCCATTACAGCTAATACTATCCTGTTACAGTTTGCACAACTCCTAATTATTATAATGAATAGCATAAAAACAAAGCCCAACTATCACTTAAATAAAGCAAAATTGTCCTTCCATTTCGGTAGCTTCAGTTACTCCCAGCAATAATGGGAAGAGAGAGTAGTTGCAAAATCAGTTTCTTATAAAGGACAATTCTTGAGGCCAATTTTATTAAAAGGAGGGCCAGGAGGGCCATAACCTTGGTCTCTTGAAAAACAAAAGGAAAAGATAAAAATGAGTCTCTTGAAAAACAGAAGGAAAAGATAAAAAATAAAAAAGTCTGTCCGTCTTCAGCAACCATACTCCTGGAAAGCATCACATCCTTTTGCTCTTCATCGAAAAAATTATTTGACAAAAAGGAAGCATATCTTAGAATAACTTTTATCAGTATAATGTACATTTATATTAGAAGTAGCCAAGTACCTTGAATCTCCATAAAAAAATTGGCGACGGCATTATTGGAATGGTTGAGCTTCCAGTCTTCATTTCATTTGCCCCTAGGGACAAAAATTGTCTACGTTAATGTTATTTCCCAGTTCATCTGAACCTGAAGCAGCTTTACAAGATAAAATCCTTGCAAATAGATATGATAATACAACAGCTACTCGTGCAAGTAAAATTTGCAGGCATACACGCCAACACAGCACATGTACAAATGATCTAGGCATCAGTCAGAAAGTCCTTGAGGTGCACTTGCACTGGTCCAAGACTTTTCATCAGGTGGAGTGCATGCTACATTGAACCATTAGTCAATTTCTATTAAGCAGCCCCTTTCGACATGTTCGTAGTTCACCTGATGGGCAGAGATTGTCTAGCTTCTGGTGAGCTAGAATACATAGTTGATCTCATAAAAGGCTTTGATCTTGTGAAATCTGCCACACTGGCATGTGCAGCTGAGATTATGCTCAGTTAGAAGAAAACATCAGTGTTAAGCCACTAAAAAAGCGGCATTTTACCAAGGTCAACGGCTCTGCTACTGGAACGACGCAGTAGAGGACTGTTGGTAGATAATGTCACATGACCTCCTATCATAGGTAAAGAGAGCATCTACAATGGTGCCCAAATTTATTGCCACTATTTAGGATCTGCAGACAAAATAACAATATATCATATTACAAAGTTACATCACATTAAATTGAGAGAGAGAGAGAGAGAGATACTAGCATACTACACTTGATCTTAGCCAAAAGGCCAAGAAAGGTATCACATTAAATTCAACAAAGGAAGGGATACGGCTAATGCTAGCTTTAATCAATTTCATTATTGTGTGGTTAAATCAAATGCCATTGCTGTTCTAGGATCAGGTGTCTAGAGATGTCAATGGACACCTCTGATCAATCGGTTCCCCAAAGGACTGGCCCGAAAAAACTGGGCACGAAGGCATGGACCCTCTGTTTGGACCACAGATTGAAAATCAGGTCCAGATCCAGGTCCAATCAGGTCCACATTCTAGACGTTAATATGATGCAAGCCTAGTCAATTTAGGCATTCATCCGGTCAACAAGGGCCAAAGTCAATTTAGGACCTTTTTCTTTCACTAATTATGTGTCATTAGTTTCTAATTTTATTTAAAGAGTTGTAATTAGGATTAGGTTTCCAGATTAATTAGTTTTCTTTAGGGCACAAGTTGTCTTTATTTATATGGCATTGTAGACATGGATTTTCAGAGTTGATGAATAGAATTGGGTTTTCCCTTTGAGGTGTGTCCTTGTTTATGGTCTCTGCGAAGACGTGTATGTAAGATACCGTGTACCAACCCAAAAGCTTAGGCTGATAGGTGGAAGCCCCAAACAAGTATATGAAACCCTGTCAAACCCATTACTTGGGCGATGTGGGATGTGGGACTTTCCCAACACTCCCCCTCACGTGTAGGCCCAACAGATTTCATGGATGGGCCTACCACATGGGCTACACAAGAACGACAGTAACAAGCTCTTATATCATGTAAGATACCATGTACCAACTCAAAAGCTTAAGCTGATAGGTGGAAGTACCAAACAAGTATATGAAACCCTATCAAACCCATTACTTGGGCGATTTGGGATCTGGGACTTTCCCAATAGTATAGTGTCTTCGGACATGTGCTATGGAACCATTATTGTGCTTCGGCACTTCCACGCAAGCCCTAACCCTAGGTGACTACATCAGAATATCCGTGTATTGAAATGATTCTATATATGTTAATAAACAAGAAAGCAATTATTGATACGATGGCTATGAAACAACTTATAAGCTCTTGCAACACAGCTGGTTGCTGCTTCATGTTTCAACCCTAAGGCCACCAGTTTGAGTCCTGCTACCAAGAGGCCATCATTTACAGCTTTTTTTTTTTTTTTTCTTCAGTTGCTAAGAGAGGCCCAGGTCCATCAGAGTTAGGTCTGGACCCGGGTATATATAAATATATATATATATATATTTATATAACGGGTCCAGGTCCACCATTGACCCACACTGAAACTGACCCATTTACATCCATAGAAGTGTCCATCCACTTGTATATGGATAGGAATTAGGACAAGGGAGAGGTGAATTTGACGAAAGTAACTTTCAAGTTTCAAAGCAATCATCTTCTCAGGTCAGAGCGTTCCCCACATACCAACACTGGTCCTGAAGACAGATGCCCATTTTGCTGATCCAAGCTTCGTCGTTTATGTTTCGATCCTAGAGATGAGGCAGATGTGCCTATAATCACATAACTTCAAGTAGGACAATCCTATAGACTTAGTATTATAGTCTTAAGGTAACTTACAACAAACTAGACAGCATAAACAACATCAAATTCATCCGGATATATACATTCACCATTCTCTTTCTTGGTAAATTCTCAAAAGAAAATAGCATCATTTGGCTGTGGAGGCAATACACACTCAAAGTTTTCAATATCCAAAACAAAATCCTCTAAAGTTTATGTCCTTTTGACCCAATTTTTCAAACATGAACTTATATGGATAAAAACCCTTTTAAAGTTTCTTAGCGTTTTTTCAAATTTTTCAAAGTTAAAAGGCCTAGGGACCATAGACAATAGAATCATCCTTAGACACCAAATCGTCTCTCGGTAATGCCCATACCACCTGCCATAATGGCACATTTTTAAATTTTGTCCCACAAAGGGTCGACTCATTCAAGTCAACTCAATGCCAAATGGTTTTGAAACAAGCTATCATTTGGTACGCAGTATAGGGCTCCTTTCCATTCGGTTTCAGAGGAGTCAACAATGAGTTATCGAGACAGTTGGATTTAACCGGTATCGACAAGTCAGAACGAGTCGCCCCAAGCAATTGATTAGATAGAGGCCTGAAAGATTAGTATGAAGATTGAGTTTTCAAATAATTCAAGCTTTGCTTCCCTCTTAAGAGGAAGCCCTTACCCTATTACTCGTGGGCAAGTTGACCCTAACACAGTGATGGGTGGTCAACCATTTCCTATCAAAAGGGAAGATCATTTGAACGCCCCTCATAGCTCTTTTCCTCAGGACCTCAAATCCTTCACTTCTACTCTCTACGACCGGAAGTCATTGCTTAGAAATTCTAAGAAACCAATCTCAATCAAATAAACAGACCCTAAAGAATCACTTTGATTATTCTTCTTTCCATTTTTTTTTTATAAAAATGGTGAATCACTTCCTTTGAACCCTAATGTTAAACATTAACAAACAAAAACGAACAAAAAAAAAATCCATTCAAATACTTCAAAACATCTATAGAACTCCCAAAACATAAAACTCAGAGATCTTAAAAGGAACTTCAGGCATTCACCCAAACACACCCCCAACCCAAAATTTGAAAATATTCAAACAACCCCATAACATCCCTTCACAAATTAGTAAGAAGCAAGGGAACCCAATGCGCTAAATGACTTTTACTGATCAATATCAATACAAGGTTAGTAATGTCAGGGATCAGTCCATATAAATAACATTAACCCAGGAAACAAAAAAAAAAAAAAACCCAGCAATTGAGACCAAATTCAGTAACAACCTTCAACTGACCATAAAATGAGAGTAGTGTTTCCTCAATTCAACTTAGCTTCTGGTGCAGAAAAACTCCCAATATTCATCAAACTCACAAGAAATCCATGATCTACCCTTACTATTTGAAGAAGACTCGTTAGATCTCAACTGCATTGAGCCCCATTGCAGATCAGCCGTCACGATCATTAAAAAAAAGAAGTGATGGTGAGATTCGGTAAAACCAATACGTCTCGTTAGGTTGGGATCAAAAAGTCTAGATCTTTTCTTTCAGTGAAAGAAATTCGCCGTGAGAGATAGAGAGAGAGAGTGGCAATGTCATATAGAAATCACAAACCGCTCAAACGCACATCCATGGATTTGCAGAGAGAGAGAGAGAGATAGAGGGGGTACCTGGGAGAGGATTGGTTGAAAAGTTGCAGTTTTACGTCGTCTCTTGTGCTTCTTCATTCGTCTTTCTGTTGTTTTTATTCTTTTCTCCCGCCTCCGTCTATCAACGAACGAGCCTGGGGAGAGGAGACGCCGTGAGTTACGTTTGACCTGTCGGGTTTTGTCTTTGTCCATCCAACCGCTTGGGTTAGGATAATGTGAAACTAACCATTCGAGGTATAGCTCAGTTGGTCTTCAACCACACGATTTGCACTCAAAAAAGTTATAAGTTTGAAACTATACTAGTACGTAAAGAAATTTATCCGGCTTTTTTATGGGCATGAAGGAATTAGTTCAACCTAAAGAGTTGGAAAGCCTTTTCATAGAGAAAAAAAAAAAAGAAAAAGATCATGTAAACTTGAGCATCCAAGACATATCCAAGTTCGCTAAAATTTAAAATAATTATACGTCTAATACTTATGGGTTTATAAATAATTAATTAATTGGCACAAATAAATCTTATTCATATATTCAAGTATTAAAAATAGAAAAAAAATTAATTTTACAATCTGACCACATAAAGTAGACAATAATTAGTAAGTCAGAAGCAGTCTCTTCGTTTAAAAGATAAATGTTAAGCTTACAGAAAAATAAAATACACATAAATTAAAAAATATGCACGGTTCGTTTCATATTCGATTGATCCACGTTCCAAGCATCTTCGAACTGCGCTCCGATGATGGATGTGCTCGAATGACGGATCCGCTCTAAAAACACCATCCCTATTTTCGGAGCGCCGTCGGAGAGACAAATTGAGTTAAGTGGTTTACATTAAACATCTTCACATGGGGGTACGGATGTGATTTTGGTTGGGCAAACCAAATCCAAAATGATCTAATTCAACAAATGATGAAAATGTTGGGCTTAGTTCAAGTTTAATTACGCTTGGACTTGAGTTTTGTAACTTAAGTGGAATTCCAATCTAGGGGCGGACCCAAGTACAAGGGTCTAGGGGCTGAAGTCCCCACCTAGATCTGAAAAAAGATCAAGATTTTTAAGAAGCTCCTGCAAATTTTGAAAATTAATATGATTTTTTATTTTTTTTTTTACATTTAGCCCTTCCGCCAATATTTTTTTTACATAGTGTCCACCAAGGAGAATTTCTTGGGGAGAGATGCTAATGGGACAACCAAAGCTTCTCCTTCCACATCCCTTTTTTTCATGACCAAAATACCCTTGTAGAAAATCCTCAATCTATCCATCTCCTTATCCTCCCCTCTTTCTTTCTCCCTGCTCGCCGCCCACCTCTCCCCTCCTCCTCTCCCTCTCCCTTTTTCTCTCTCCCTCTCCTTCTCCCTAAGGTCTCTCTTCCACTCCCTACTCGCCACCCACCTCCACGTCTGCCTGACCTTCTCCCTCTCCCTTTCCCTCTCTCCATCTCCTTCTCCCTGTCTCTCTCCCGCCGCCCACCTCTACCCGCCTCCTGACCCAGCCCCTCCACCCAACCCTCCTTTCCAACGCCTAGCCCCTCCGCCCATCGCCCAGCCCTCCATCTTTCCCTCCTTTTCCCTTCTTCCCCCTACCCTCTCCCTCTCCATCTCCTTGTTTCTCTCCCTCTCCCTGCCGTTCGGCCACTTTGGGCAAGGTGGGGGATGACAACAAGGAGAGAGAGAGGGAGAGGGAGAGGGAGGGAGGGAGAGAGATAAGAGTATTTTGGAGACAATCGGGTGTACATAGAGAAATTTTGAAAAGAGAATTAATGTGGAAGGAGAAACTTGGTACGTGGCATTAGCAGCTTTCTTTTCTGAGTCTACCATGTTCTAGTCATACTAATGTCTCAACTTTGCATATCCAAATTAGACCTAGGAAACACATAGTCTATAAACATAAGAACTATATAGATTTTCTTGACTATGCATTCTTTTTTAATTTCTAAAAAGCCAAACCAAGCAATAGAAAAAAGACTCACTAGTATAACCTGACTCCAAAACTCACACTGCACTTGAGTACTTAATTTAAGATAAATATATTCTGCTTTTGCTTGGGTCTTTAAGTTTTGGTTTACCTAGAAGTAATTTGAGTTGGGTCTGGTAAAGTAAGCATGAAAGGAATGTAAGAAGGGCCAATTTAGACCCAAAAACACACCTGATGGCATCCTAGAGGGAACACATGTGCACACCTAGTGGCACGGTTGTCAACTTCTTGATGGCGCCCCCATCAGTTGTCTCACAATTGCCATTTCATCCCTCACCATCATCAAAGATCTCATAGTTGTTGCTATATATTGGATTTCTTTCTCTTGAGATTGAAGCTCATCACATCGAATACATAATTTCAGGAAGGGATGACAAAAACCAGAAAATGTTTGTCAAAAAAATAATTATTTTTGCCAACATATTGTTAAAAAAAAAGAAGTCATTTCCTAGATAAAAATGTGAGAAACCCCTTTAAAGTGAATAAACTTTGGCTTTTATTAATTACTTTTTTGTTATTTTAGGATTTTTGGTTTAGGTAATCATGATCAAATGAGCTCCACTAATATTATTGAAGAAGTTAGGTGTTAGAATTTAATATTTTTTGTTTGTTTTAGGAATTTTAGTTTATAACAGCTTTTGTCAAATGAGCACCATCAAATGATTATTGAAGAGGTTAGGTGTGAGGATTGAGGAGGTGAAATTGTATAGTCATTAATATTTTTGTTTAAGGTAAATAAAGATGATATCTATTTCCATACAATGAACTGGGAAAGTTTTTTAAACAGGAAGAAAAAGTAGATTGGGAAAATGGATTGGAAGTCTTGGTCTTTTTGGAATTGAACTCATGGGAATTTATGTTCAAATGAGCGCCATGAAACCTACTTTAGAGAACTTTGGGGCATTGATATAAGGTGGAAGTCCTTTGATTTGAGGTTGGGGGAAAGAATTTTAGGTGAAATTTATGGATAGGACCTATAGTTTTAATTACTTACATAAATGGGATCTCATAATTTCTAGCAATTCAATTATATGCAACCCTTTTGTTTAGCTTACAATAGAGTAAAGAGAAATTAAAAACGTATATGATGTGAGCCATTCTTTTACTTCATGATTTTGGATCGAAAGAGTAGAGGGTAAAACCACTGATGTTAAACATTTTACTCTACCATATTTGGATGGGAAAGGGGGTGGAGAGTAAAACCACCCTGTACTTATGCCTGCTTCCGGCCAAGTGCAGTATAAAAAGAGAAGAGTGACACTTTTTCTTTCCACTCCCTCCTCTTAACTTTATTTATGAGTGTGACACTTTATTTTCTTGTTACTTTACACATCACTAAATAAACAGTTGTGTGTGTTGTTGTTATTATTGTTTACTGCTATTGTTGTTGTTTTGCCTTTTTTGTTTCTATTTTTTTTTTTTTTTTTGTTACTCCGTTAAAGGGGACTGGGATCCAAGAGAGAGCCGGCCCATAGACACAAGAGGACAACTCACTCAAGTGAAAAGGGAGCCCACACATGTATAATTTAAGTAGATCGGTGACATACCTGAAATATTGTCCACGGATGCTCTAAACATTACATGGACATATCATTATTTATTATTCGAATCAATATGAAAGCTTGTCCATTTTCAGTAGGTACTGAATAAAAGCATTATCTTGGTGCATTAACCAGTTTGTTACCTCTATTATTTTTCCAATTAGATCACTATTTATTAGGCTACTACAAGCCCATCTTTTGGTAGACGCTGCAATAAATTGGATATCCATTACCCCCCACTCAAGACCTTCCTCCAGAGTGAAATATGGTTAATACATCATCTTATTAACTAGCAATAGTATTACACATATATCCCAAATACCATAGTAACTAAGTATCTAGAACAGTGGAGGACCCATCTGCATATGTTCCCTATTTATAAATCAAATCATATTAAGGGCATGAGGAGACAAGGAGGAAGGGGGATTAGACTAGGTGTAAAGGAACTCAAATTCCAATGAGCTGTGAGATCTCCATAGAGGGGAAGACAAAAACAAGTTTTGGATATTCTAATTAGTTTTGATCTCCATGCAATAGAAGAATAAAAAACAAGCCCTTATGTAACAAGAACAAATGAGCATTTTGGGTCCACATACATCCTCAAGCATAAGGAGGATGACAAATGCTATTATTATTATATATGAAAGGGACTGGTTTCAATCAAGAAATCAGCCAATTGATTTTGACCATGTGCTCAACTAATTGACTTTTCCTTCTCAATGTCACTCCACCTTCCCATATGCCCCTCACGTATTCTGTTTTCATTTCTTTTACACATGTTCACTTAATTTTAATGTTAATTGTAACTTAATTACATACTTAAATTAACTTAATTTGGTTGGTAATTGTAACTTCATTGCATATTTAATTTTCCATTCCCTTCAAACCCTCGCACATTCTTGATAATACTAGAGGAAACATCTCTTTGGTTCCATCTCCCAATCTCTACTGCTTTCTCTTTTTCCTTCTCATCTCTTCATTGAGCAAAGGTATGATTTGATTTCTTTTTCTTTTTTTCTTAAATTATAGGAATATCAACACTTATTCAAACTACAAGAAATTGCAAGTGAATGCATGAGAAAGGAAGATGAGCATGGTATGGGCGGTTATTTGGTGGAAAGCTATTCGCAGTACTTCGTGTTAAAGAAAGTAAAAGGATGGTATGTTGTGATGATTTGAAGAGAGGCTAAGCTTTAAGAAGATTGCTTGTGGCAGTGTTGCATGGAATAGTAAGATGTTTTTTTTTTTTTTCTATTCATTTTAAAATAAAAAAAATCATGATGGGCAGTAATTGAACCCATTAAGGAATAATATGTATTGCCTATTCAAAATTATGCAACTATAACTTTATATTGAGAATTTTAATACTAAATATATCATTTAAAGGCAAGCGGGGCTAGGCCACGCCCAAAGTATAACCCACTCCAAATCTGACTCGATCAGAGTCGAGGAAACTCATTGCAGCCCTAAACCATGAAATCAATTCTCTTTCATGTTCTTTATTTTGATTGTGATTTTTTTATATTTCAATATAAATTCATATGAGCACCCGTTTAACTCAGACAACTCACTTTCAAACCGGGAATCACATGGTGTGACTGTGGATAGCACACCTGCCTCCCATAGCTCCCTCTAGGGTTTGAACGTCGAGTGGTAGCTTTCCGTTACATCTCCTGCCCACTAGGCCACCAAAAGAAATAAAAAAAAAAAGAAAAAAAAAACTCACTATCAAACCCTACCTAGTTAGGAAAACATCACATTTTAGTTTTCCTATTAATTATTCCCATCTCAATCTAACTTATACAAAAATTACCCTATTTTACATTTTCTATTTTAGTTTTTATATATTTTTAATATTATAGATTATATTGCCCGTGAGCACGTGCATGTTTTGCTAGTAAAGAAGATGAGAATAGAAGGAATACTACAAGAGGGAATTGCAATTTTCCTGTCCTCTGTCAGAGAAAGTAGAGTTTTGTATACATGAAAAGGGGGTTGCCAGGTTTCTTAATTTAGAAAAAAAAACACTCTTGATATCCCAAAATGTATTCTCCATATCACAATCCAAGGTCATTTGTTAAAAAAAGAAAAATGTAAAATGAAGAAAATACCCCCTTGTGTGAAGCAGTCTGAGGTTGGTTTTCAAAATTTATTAACTTTGCCATTGATGATTGTGACTTTAAAAAATTATTTTGTGGTTAAAATCTCTATAAAAAAATGAACCCAACTCTCACCCACTCCAAAAAAAAAGTGGTGGGTCAAGTCAGGAATTGCCCAACAACAAAACAAACAGCTTCAAGAATATACTTAAAAAGTGATGCACAATTTTTTTATTTATAAAGTTAAAACAAAAAAAAAATTAAATGACCTAAAGTGGGTAAAAAATCATTTAATTCATGCTACAATTTAGCTTTTGAATAGAACTTATAAATCAGCAGTCAAATTACTTTAATAAATATTAAAGATACAAAAGTTAGATGAAAAAACAGGTGATAAATTGAAAAGAGAATATTAAATTATAAAGATAAAGAGGTACTTTCATTGGCATCATATTCATACCTGTCTTTCAATGAACGCATTTCTTATCCTTATCTGACTTGAAGCCGGAGTTAACCTTTTCCATCTTAATTTTTAGTTTTGTTTGGACCCCATGACAAAATACATCTGCTTTTGGGTTGATTCCATCTTATTCAACCTGCCACTCTCACCTGTACAAGGATGGATTATTAAATATGTTTTTGGCCTGATAACTTAATGGACTCTGGCTGGACAAGGTTTGGCCCAACCGAGCTGACCTGACCCATGAACACCCCAACCGACACAAATGCAATAAGAAAGAGCACAAGATCATGGACTTTCTAAAACATGGTGGGTTGTCTTTCCATCAGCATGTAGTAGTAGCCATTTATTTATTTGTTCATCATTGCTCGAAGAAGGCAAAGGTACTTCTCAAGAGCACCTGAAGTTATAGTCCTCAGGATCAGAATGATCGTGGCCGTCAAACAGGGAGTAAAGAGATCATCAGTAATGATTGTGTGTTCCTAACCATTCGATGGATGGAGACCAGCCATTTCTATCTCCAACCATTTGTATTTCGAGATAGTATGAATTTGTGATCTGCTCATCTTTAGAAGAATTACCCATCCATAGTGGGCCCCATTGGTGGCAATGGGTCAGGTTGGGTACGTAGGTTAGGGTCGGGTCGGATCGGGTCAAGCACATGGGTCACAAGTTTGTGGTCAATCAGAACACAACCCAAAAGTTAAATCGAAACTGTATGAAATTAATAACTATGACCTGATATCTACCCAAGCAAGTGTCTAGTTTGGTAGTCGAGTGACTAGTCCTGATTGAAAGAATGTTATCCCATAATCATCAAATCTTTTAATCTATTGATATTCATTGGCAGGAGGTCGTCTGCCTTATATCCATAGGATGAGAAAATGAGAATTAGATGTATAAATGTTATGTGTACTAACTTTATATTTAAATATTATAGATGTAAAACATAATATAATATTTATCAAAATCAACGTTTTCTTGAGTACATTCAATGGTTTTAGATGTGTTCAAAAAAAAAATAATTAGATATATTTTATGAATTCATCAAAATTCATGAAGATCTAATAGATAAAACTAAACTTCTAAATGCTGATAATTAATATAAGGATATTGAACCTTCGGATCATGGTTTTTTTTTTGTTTTGTTTTTTGTTTTTTTTTTGGTGGGGGGAGTTGCTCAAAATCTATGAAGATTTAAAACAATAAACTTAAATGCTTTTGTGTTTTATTAGTTCAATAAATAAATCAAACTGTTTGGATTACAAATTTGGGGTCCATACGAATAAAAAAAATAAACGAAGTAGCTAATAGGATTTGATCCCATGATCAATATGACATAACTAACACCAAATTGTGTGAAAAGGACCTTGTTTAGGCATTATTTTCATATCAGATATATAAATAAGTGCAAACAAGCTTGACGATGCATATGCAATACATTTAAACAGGTAAATAATGAAAGAAATGAGAAGAGCAACTTTTTTATAACTATATTTTTACTCTTCCATTTCACCCACATTTTAGAATTCAGTTGCCGCATGTATTAACTCTTAATTCTTTAAAGAGGAGTTTACCCAAAAAATGACCTTAGATGGCCACTAAACGAAAAAGCCCCTATTAGTTCATATGATACGAAAGTGGTCTTCCCGCAAAACTTTTCTCTTTTTTTTTTTCATTTTTCGACGAGCGTCGACGTCGTCGCTCATTTTAATGGGACCAAGTGTTTCAAGATTCTGCGAAGCAACGATGTCGTCGCTTATTCTACCCATTCAGTAAGTCTTTATAAATAGTTGGGCAACGACGTCAACACTGATCTTAATTTGAAAAAAAAAAAAAAAACCATTAGATTCACTATGATGTGCACGCGCACTTCATGATTCAAAAAAACCATGTTTTCGTTGATATGTGTGGTGTCGAGGGGGAGATGACCTATTTTTCTTTTAAAGAAAATGACGACGTTTTGTAGTTTTTTTTTTTTTTTTTTTTTTTTTTGCCCTTTTTACAATTTTTTTTTTTTTGTGGGGCTCCTATTAATGATGCTTTCTTTTTTCTTTTTTTTTTAATTTATCATCTTTTGGGGCATTCAGGAATAGGAAAATTGGTGGCTCTTTGAATGGAATCAATAGATGAATTTATAGGCTTGAAGCTGAGCAAATTGTAAAGAAATTGGGATATGCTATCATCAATATCGAAGGCTTATTGGGAAATGATATGTTTCATTTAAAAGTCCTATTTCATTAAGGGATCATTTGTTGCATCTCAATGGATCTCTAAACACAAGCTGGGATGTCTGGTATTATTATGGGGCATCATTCGTTTATTCCTTCAATACTAAGAGTGCAAAAAAAAAAAAAAAAATAGTTATTTTGTTTATGGTACAATCAGCTACACCGTCATTTACTTCTTCTAGTCATTCACCATGAAAAAGATGCAATGACATAATTCAATCATAGCTTCTGACCACATCATTCTGATATCCCCAATAGGGTTATGTACGCCACTTCTATATCATTCAAAAGCCCAGTCAAGAACGGGAAAATGAAGGGACTGGTTAATGGGTTAATTAATTGTAAAAAACAAGTATAGTGCATGAATATTAATAATTTTATGATGCTATATCGGAAATAAATTAAAGGAGATTGAAAGAAAATGAAGAAACCCACAAGAATCATTATTTTGAAAAACAAACAATGGGTAGACGACAAAAAGAATACATCCACATGATATGATGCTTAAATCTATGATACTTCAATCCAAAACAGGTTGAAAAACAACCTTTGAGACCATGTTGCAACCTGTTGAGGGAGAATGAGGCAACAAAATCACCAGATGGAGAAAAACGATGGGAAGGAAGAAAGTAAAATTAGGATTTCGAGGGTTTTATTAGGTTTAAACTAACGACGATGTCGTCGCTCAATGAAAACTTCAATAAAAAAATGAAAGTGATCTCAGGGGATCACTTTCGTATGATATGAACTACTGGGGGCCTTTTTGTTAATGGTCATCTAAGGTTATTTTTTGGATAAATTCCTCTTCTTTAAAATATCTATGTTTTCTCCATCTGAATTTTTTTGGTAAATCAGTTGGTGTATCTACTTATACCATGATGTGTGCTTATCCTTTGAGAGCATAGTTTTAAAACCATGTGGTAGAGGTGATCTGGCTTATCACTTGTACGGTTGTGCCATTCTCCACCTATGTGGTCCAAAACTCAAAATGAACATTTCAACATTCTATTTTGCCTTTTACCAAAAAAACCATTCTATTTTACCATCTTTATTTAGAAAGCAACCCAAAATTAATAAAAATGATAATTTTATTTTCTAATCTTCTTCCTTTTTTTTGTTAAATAGAACAGCGTAAACAAACTGCTTGCGCAAAAACTTGATTGTTCATTAAGGTTTTGGCTCTGGCCAATACAACTGAAAATGTGATTTAAAACCATTTTTGTGAGAACTTGATCAGAGCCTACTTTAATCAATAAATATCATTTGGCACATTCCTATCCTAATAGTATTGAGAACATGCTTAAATTTCAGTATTATCAAAATTATACCTGCTGGTTTGAAGCAATGCAAACAACAAATATTTAATGCTTTGTGTTGTTTAACTCCAAGAATGATATTGTCACTATAATGGATGTGATACTTAAGCAAACTTTCACTAACAGAAGTTGGCCTGGTCAGAATTTTAAATCCAGGAACGTGGACCCCACAGTACTGATCTTTCTCTTTCTACATTCCACAAGCCCTCTATTTTCAATTCTGAAAAACACAAACAAAAAAGGTTAGGTTTGACTATCATCTAGGCTTACATTGTTAAATGTGGTAGCTTCATTCACAGGGCTGTCCGATCTTGATGTGTATCAATACCTCATAAAACCATGGATTAAGAACACTGTTATACCATGGGCCAAAACCTTCATATAACTGCTCAATAAAAAAAAGTTCAAAATGGGAGCCACATAGCTGTCCCTGTGGTAAGGGCGCTCGCTTCCATAGCTCCATCCAGGATTCGATCTGTTAGTAGGCAGGTTTCTTTACCTTTCAAAACTACTGGGCCAACTAGAAAAATAAAAAAGAGTTCAAAATGTGTTATCAATTCGTTTTGATCAGCTTTTATTTTAAAGATATTTTACAAGTACAGAAAATTAAATATCTGAAACTTTATATTCTCAACTACTCTTTAGAGTGTTCTAGATGTAAATATAAATATTAAAAAAACTTAATTTAGGATATATTCTCTTTGTATCTTATATATAATTTATGCCTTGGTACATTAAATTGACATAACAATCACTACGAATGTAATGAAAAGGGGTAAAAATTGTTACATGGGGATGATTATTTTATAGACCATGTATAAAGGAAATACAATTAGTGTATCAATTAATAGAGTTCATGAATGAATCAGTAGTGGGTTTTATCTGATGTTCTTTTTATCCAAGCAAACATTTATGAGCAATCCATTTGATCATTTTGTCACTCCATTTGATTGTCCCAACCGAGATAATGATGGATATGGATGCGGAGACTCCAACATACAACCGTAGATCTATTTGCGTTTTAGCGATTAAAAAACCCCATTATCTCTTCACCACTTGTCTTTCCTATGGGATGAAAAGTTATCAACCATAGGCCCCTTATCTTATATAGATAAGTCTGAGAGAGTCACACTTAGAGTAGACTTATTCGCCAAGAAACTCACCTGCATTTATCCCATTGAGAGCCTTATTTATGCCAACATATAACTGTTATACTAAGTGTGATTGTATTATTTGGTATCTACCTTCTTGATCTGACCTGAGACCCGGCCGTGGCATGTGGGCCAGACATTTTTGTACTGATAAATCATCTGTCATATGTTATGTCTTGTCTCAAGTCCATCAAAGGAAAGAGACATTAGATAGACATTAGATAGAGAAATCAAATCACCACAAATCTGGCTTAAAACGAATTTTAAATGTACGTTTGTAGAAAAGCAATGATCAAAGTTCGTGGAAGTTGTTCTTTTGTTCAATTGCGCTGGTAACAACTCATGCGCTGTCACACACTCCCTTGGATTGTGCTTTGACAAGATTGAATGGAAGGTCCATTCAATCCCTTGATTATTGCTTTACATATTGCAGCCTTGTGATGGGTAAACACTCCCTTTTATAAGTGGAAAATGAGCCTGCATATAGAGAAAGAGGTATACTCAGCATTCAAACCCTAGACAGCCAGGTGAGAACTGTCACTCCTTACCACTCAGGTAAGAAGTTGTTCTTTGTTATTCGCATCCCTTGAATTCCATCCAAGCTCAATTCAAGAGATGAGCTTTGATGAGATTACATATGACAACCTTGTGATGTGCCAACCCATTCAATAGTAATTCGATTACCCTCTCTCAAATTGGTTCCATTGTGGGGACCAAAGGCCCGATTTTGTTCGTAGGAGCCCAAATGTCTTACAAGGCAAATGTTTTGTGAGGACATCAGCCACTTGATTTTTAAAAATGACAAATTAATAGAGTAGTAAAAAAACATAAAAGGAGTACTCTAGGGATGATCTCGACTCCCGAGTATATAGTTTATCTAATTTAGGATTAAGATAGTTTACCATACCTCCCCTATACATGAAAAGAAAAAAAAAAAAACAAGAATATAACAACACATGTAGAATTTTTATATATGATGCTACCGGTTAGCTGCCGTGCAGAAATTTCGGTTGAAATTTAATTCAAGGTCTTAGGTCACGTTTGGCAACTAAATCTCTAGGGAAAAGATTTTCGGTTTTCCTTAAGTCGTCGGAAATCTTTGTTTGGCAATTGTAAATTCTTGAAAATTTGGGCGAATGAAAATCTTCATTTGTTAGGAATTTCAGATCCAACCGCCCCTTATAAGATTTGAAAATCCCCACTTAAGTGAATTTGCACACTGAACCATATTTTTTTTCAGTTATATGCATCAATACAAACCAATATCAATGTGAAATCCTTAACTATATAAATTCCCAGTGAGAAATCCTTTTTCCAGTGATAGTGAAGAATTATCAAATATATAGATTCCTCGCCCATTGCCAAACATCCTCCCGTGCTTATCAAAATTTCAACCCCAAGAGTTCTCATTGTCAGTCTATATGTCTAGATTCTCAGCCCAAACTTGAACTAGTCCACCTCAAATTTTAGTTTGGGTCATGTTGGGTTATGCAGGTTTGGGCCGACCGAAGCTGTACCACTTGGCCCACTTGGCGTACGGAACAGTGGAACACCTGAAATAGTGGTCTCATCATTTTGGTCTTACCATCTTTCATTGAATTAAATATAGAGAGCAGCAGCCGATTGGACTTGGATCATTCCGCCTCCATGAAAATTCCATTCTTGCTCTTCTTAGAATACAATGCAAACCGTTACATCGTTTTCTCTGCTTTCTCTTAACACCGTCTGCTAAATATTTCATTGATTTCTTCCATTTTGGAGCGAAATCTGACTTGGGTATTGATTGAAACCGCAAAAGAAGGTGAGATTGCAATTGGGTGTTGATGATTTTAATGAATTATGGTGAGATTTCATCTGGGTCGTCTTTATTTTTCCTCAAAAGAGAAGGATTCCTGCAAAGAACGAATTTTTTATTTTTTTTTTGTCTTTTTTTTTGTTGGTCGTGTGTCTGTTTGTTTCGCTGGCTTGATGGGTAGAGGGGAATTCTGATTTGTGCTGCTTTGTTTTATGTGACATTTAAAGGACAGAAAGTTCTTCTTGGATCTCTTTGTTTTTTTATTAGTATCATGGGCTGTTCGTTTGGATGAAAAAGAAGAGATTTTGATGTGTGATTGTTCTTGTTTTGGTGAAAAATGAATGATTTTCTGCAGTGGTGAAATGGGTTTCTGTTGTTTAGCTGTGTGGTTTAACAAAATAATAAGATCTCTAACTTGTTTTGTTGTTCTTTTTTTATGTAGAAGGTAGGCGGAAATCAATGATTCTTGAGCAGGGAGAACATGGGTATTGTAGATAATGGGTGACTTTTGGTAAGATATTAGATGGGCTTTGCTAGAATTCTTGTATTATTTGAAGACCATTAGAGATTTATAGGGAGTTAAGGTTGAAAATTTTGATTGAAGGCTCTTTCTTTTGCTGAAACTATGAGAATTCTGGGGTGAGAATACAAGTTCTTGTTGCCTTCTTTGTAGATCATGAGATTTCTAAGCATCATGGGCAATTCCTTTGGATGCTCGGCATCAGGGGAACGCCTTGTATCTGCAGCAAGAGATGGGGATCTTCAGGAGGCAAAGGCTCTCTTGGAATATAACCCGCGCCTAGCGAGGTATTCAACCTTCGGGGTTCGCAATTCTCCCCTCCATTACTCCGCGGCTCAGGGCCACCATGAGGTAATTCACATCTAATCTATTCATCCGTTCAATTGTTCATTTTCATTTGATTTCAAAATAATTGTGGAGGAGACATACTGCAAATTCTAAAGCAGCAAACAAGTTCTATCATTTTCTTCCCACTGCACTGCATTGGGGTAGCATGAAAAATCTGATACCACCTTGGATTGGATCAGTTTTCTCTCTTTTTTCCTTTTTTGTTTCTCATGTTGTTTTGGGTCAAGATCTTTATCTAATATGATTTCTTATATGCATGCATCTTATACGACACGAAATTAACTACCATCCATATGCCAAGTATTTGATTCAATTGCAATTTGGGTGCATCAGGGGCATCCTACACATGGATTTCCTTTGACAGTGATTTGTTGTTTGCATTTTCAGATTGTCTCTCTCTTGATAGAGTCTGGGGTTGAAATTAATCTCAGGAATTATCGTGGGCAGGTCAGATCGGACTCATCCTCTCTTCTATTTTTCAAAATTCCTCTTGCTTTTATCCTTTTTATCTATTAGTTGGATCTTTTATACATCCTCAATTTTGAATTGCACACTACAGACGTGTCCTACTTTCTAAGTTGTGCTCATCCATGCTTAGTTGAGATTCAGAATATAGTATTCATGGCTAGAATGTTTCGGTGTCAGATATTGGAACCAAACTATACACATAGAGGGGACTGGAAAGCTTGATTCACACACCAAGACAAATATACGTGTAGGAATACAAGTATATAATGATATTGAGAAATATATTATTATGTACAGTTAATTACAAAAGGATATAAGGTACATATGTAGGATGTATGTATGTATTTATGTAATAGATGTACAATAGAATATTAAGTACTGCTGAATTACAAGAGCTCAAAACAAATCAAAGTTTCTTTCCGATAACCATATTAGTCTGCAGCATTCGGAGCCAAAAAAAAAAAAACCTCTATATCGGTGTGTCAAACACAATGTCGGACAGGACATTTTTAGAAAAGAATATCCTTGTTTAGTAGATAACTAAAAGGAATGTGCCTTTGCCTTGTTGTTAGACTGTCTTTCATGTAGTGTGTTCTGCTTTTTGAACAGACAGCTTTGATGCAAGCATGCCAATATGGCCATTGGGAGGTTGTTCAGATTTTAATGCTTTTCAAAGCCAATGTAAGATTGTGATTTTGCTTTATATTTCCTATATATCCTTAGCATTTTATTTAGTGTGCTCCAGATCGCAAGCTGTTTAAATAGTTCACAGTAGGATGGATAGATGTCCATTTCCCTGCTTCATATGAGACGGCATGAAAATCAGGAAGTGCATTTGAAGGGCTACCATTTCTATTTCCGTGCTTTTTCTGCACCAATCATCATCAGCACAGACAGTGGTTTACATTTCCATGCTGCCCCAACGGCCCAACCTCAGAGCAGAGTGAATAAACATCTGTTCCAACAAACTACTGCACTTACAGTTTGGAGTGCATTTAATCACACCTTTATTTTATTTATTTTTATTTTATTTTATTATTATTATTATTATTATTATTATTATTATTATTATTATTATTATTATTATTTTTGCTGTGAAACTAAGCTGAGTAATCCCCATTATGTTTGGATAATGAATTTTAGATTCACAAAGCCGATTATATCAATGGTGGTACTGCACTCCACTTTGCAGCCTCAAATGGCCACTCTCGTTGCATCCGACTCCTTCTTGCTGATCATGTTCCCAGCATACCTGATTTTTGGCATATGACAAGGAAGAGATCATCTCAGGGTTCATCTTCATCTGAATTTGATGAGGGGTATATTTTCCACAAGACCGTGACTATTTCATGTTACAACTGTGAACTCTCTCTCTGCCCCAACTATATATATATATAATGTATCTGTGTTGGTTGTGTGTGTGTAACATTTTATTTATTTATACGTTCATTATAGCAGTGCTCTTTCAAGGATACTTAATAAAACAGCAGACGGTGGTATAACTGCCCTCCATATGGCAGCACTCAATGGGCATCATGAGAGCGTGCAGTTACTCATTGACTTAGGAGCAAGTGTGTCTGAGGTCACTGTAGAAGATGGGACGACGATAGACCTGATTGGTATAGCTCCTTTTCTGCTTATCTTCACGAAATATTATTTTTGCTCCGGTTTGTTGTTTTCTTCCTAGAATGTGTGCCGCAGAAGTTATTTTTCTTGAGAATAACAACAGCCAATAACTTGGTCCTTCCGGAATAAAAAAAGAAAAAGAAGAAATCATGTAGTCCTCATGATGATCATTATTAAAATTAAAAAAGAGTTTTCTGATGCGGCATTTCATACATGAGGTGTCATTTTTGGCAAACACACAGGCAGTTGATTTAATTGACTGTAGTATGGTTGGGATGTATGGAAAAGGGAGAAAAGAGAAAAAAAGAAATTGAAAGATTATAGACATCTGTTCTTTGATTTACAAATAGATGGTGATGCAGGCCATGGGCCAAAAATGACTTATCAAAGGAGGCCCAAGAAGACCAGCATAGGTCCAGTCCACTAAGAGGGCCCATAACTCGAGTGATTAATTAGTCACATGTTAAATAATGTCATATGCCAAATCTCATATTTTAGGGAGTCTTATCTGGAGAGAATCAAATTGATTGTAGTTTGCTTTAGTTAAAAAGGCGAGTAGTCAAAATCCTTGGGATCTTGATTAGAGATTACCAATTACTAATTGAGAGTCAAATATTATTATCCTCTCTAATTAGGAGTAATCTCTATTTCAGAGGTAGATTGGTGCCTTCTACCGTATATAAAGGTTGTAATGCTCCTCAAAGAAATCAATCACAAATTTTCTCATTTCCTCACTATTGTTAATGCATAAGTCTTTTTTTCTCATGTGAAGACTCTTAGGAAACTCCAATGCACGACGACTCCATTGGCATGGCTTCATGATGTGTGTGAACTGTGAAGAGTCCACATTTGTCTACATTCCATTAGATGGTTAAGAGAAAAATACAACCATGGTCTAAAAGTTCCTGTCTGGCAATAGAATCAGCCTCCTAAGTTTAATTCTCTCTGGTACTTGTAGAAAAGTCACATGAATTGTGCTTAGTTCCTGCTTGATTCCGTATAATCATTAAGGTCAATCCAGACAATTATGAAATTATTATTCAGCCATTCCACATGTTGCCATTCCATCTTAGGAACTCACAAGCCTGATAAAGGAGGATTGTTGCATTAGAATGGCGGTTGGTTATGGGAAATTAGACAAACTTCAGTCTATAGATAGGATAAGGCTTTAAGGATGATTGTGATGATGATAAAATCACATTTATCAAGAAGAGCAGATTAGCTCATCCAACAGAACTACTCACAAACGCCATGTAAAGATTTTAAAGTTTTATTTCAAACAATTCTATTCTGGTTATATTTTTAAAACAAACACTAAGTCCACTTCAAATCTATCCTTACTATTTTCATCCATGTCCTCCTCGGTTTGCCCTCTTTTCTTGAGGGGCCATCAACCTTAGTAGCTAATTTTGCTAAAAAAATTTACAGAATTACCCCAAAAAATCCGAATGGTGACGGGACAAAATTCGAGGGATTTTGGATCAAACTGGCCAAGTTAATTGACTTGATAACTTGTGGAGATTGCTTGTTTTGATACAAACACATGTTTGATTTACTCATTGGTTTGTGAAAATGTGGTTTTTTTTGGTTTGTGAAAATGTGGTTTTTTTTTCTTTGTCTTCCATCCCATTTTCTTCATTCATACTCTTATATCTCAGGGAATGGCTCTGTCTTATCCTGTGTGTTTAGTCCTGACTGTGAAAACTAGAAGGAGGTGCATATTTTCAGCTTTTATATGGAGGTAGAGGCCTCCTCTCATTATCATAGTATGCTTGGGCTTTGTCCGCATGCATATAATAATTCTACATGATTACAACTAGTTTAATACATCCCTATGATGGATTTAAGTAGGACTTGAGTAGATGAAATCCATCCATGAGTACTCAATGCACAAGCATGTGGATCTAGAGATAGAGGAAGCAAGGATCAAAATAGCGGTTGCTATTGGCATAGCGGCCAATGGCCAAAACGCTACATAGCGGGCGATACATAGCGGTTGCAGCAAACTAGCAGCATAGTGGTGTGAATTTTTCAAGTGGTTAAAAAAAATGATTCTTGTGTAGTAGCCAATCTTGTTTTTTTTAGTGATTTGGAACCATATGAGGGTAGAAACAACTTTACTAAAGGCTATTGAGGAGAAGAAATATAAAAAACAGCGTTTTAAATTAAAATTGTTTGGCTGTATTAGGTTTTAGACCATAGCAGTGGCCTCAGCTGCTACGGCGGAACAACCACTATTTTGAACCATGAGAGGAAGACATACGCATGATTTTAGTTACCATCTAAACATATTTATGGATAGAGGAACAGTACTTTCCTATGGAACTCTGGATCTAGGAAAACGAAATTTTAAGGGGATTTCTTCAAAATATTCTGAATTTGGTTAAGGGATACTTCACCTAGATTGATACCTGTCTCCTGTGATGGATTGTAAAATCCCCATGGCATCAGCAACAAAATATTAGAGAGAGAGAGAGAGAGAGAGAGAGAGAGAGCTGTTTGTGCCTATGATCCCACATATGTGATGGATATGGTAGGGGCACACAATGGATACATAGTGAATGAAACCGCAGATTGTGAATTTTACAACTCTGCTATATTAATTTTAACTGTCAATGGATTACAGATATATTTTGTGATCGTCTTCCATTCGTCAGATTTGAGATGTTAACTGTTGTTGGTCGCACATTTTTTTGTAGTTATTCCCAGTTTGAAGTCCAATTAAAAGTACAGCCTCATCAGAAAATTATAGTATCTTCAACTCAGGATATGCTTAGTATCCTCAGGCCTCTCTGTGGGCTCTGTGATCTGGATTGCTGATCTTATGGCCACCGTCATGGGTGGTCTATTCCCTCGTGCAACCAGATGATTAAAAATGAAATAGTTTAATCATTTACACTCAGAGGGAAAATGTCAAATAATTGATGGTGAAGACACCATACTCAGTAAGTCCTACTGGGTGAACTACTAACCCTCTGGAACAAGTGCCTATTTGGATATCCTCTTGTTTTTTACTTGTTAAATTGTTCTTTTAAGAAATGAGAAATGATGCTATGTTATTGGTTGTAACTATTCATGGCAATTTGGGCTCGATGACCTTATTTTAGTTTATGAGGATTGTTTCCGTCTCACTTGGCCCTATAGTTGAATACTGGAATTTCATTGACATTTCTGCTCTTTATTTTTGTTTTCCTTTTATTTTTCCATTTTCTTAAATTTACTTTACAAGAACACGTTGATTTTATCTTTTAAAGAGATTAGGACACAACATAAGTACACAGAGAATTTCTAGGGCATTAAGCAATAACGAGTGTGGAGTTCGTTGCACATCCCGTATGCCTGCATGTGGCACTACAATCTGTCTAGGATGTAGTTTGTCTAGCAGGTTCTCCTGGAGTGGAGGATCCCAACTTATCAATCAGTGGTCTAGAAATATACTACTGATACACAAGTCTGGTAAAAAGTTAAAAGAGTAAATGGCTAATATCTTCCAACCTAGTATTTTTGGGGCAATGTGACCATCAAAGCAGTTTGGATCACAAAACCATGGGGACCTCATTTATGGAATTGGTACACTAGTTCCCTCATTTCTCCTGCTAGGCTGTTATACAATGTTAATGAGATGAAATTTCACCTATTTCTTTTTCCAAAAATAGTGCCTGATATGCATATTTAGTTTGCTTTGAGATATTTATGTGATTCTTCCTTTCTCTTTTTGTTTAGTAATGGGTTTTTGCTGGTCCTGTTTGGCAATAGGGTCTTCCCTGTAACAGGGGCGGTACCTCACCACTGCCCTGACAGTGGTTTGGCATATCTTTTTTATTTTCAGTCATGCATAGCTAGATGCATATTCAAACGTAATTTGATATTTGTCATTTATTTTTATTTCTCAAGTGCATGCTCTTTTTTAAAACAGTCTGGCCATTCCCATTCGACAGGTGCAGGAAGCACGCCCCTTCATTATGCTGCTTGTGGTGGAAATGCACAGTGTTGCCAAGTATGTTGATTGGTGTTATATAGATTGCCATATTCTAGAAAATCTTAAAAATGGGCTTATTGGGCATATGTTGAATGCAGGTTCTGATAGCCAGGGGGGCTAGCCTCACTTCTGAGAATGCAAATGGGTAAGTATTAGCTACTTGATTAGTAGGTTCGGTTAGAATGAATGTCATACTGTCATGAAAATAAGCCAATGATTCATATATAGGGGCAGTAGGGTTGGTAATAGGCATTGTAACCCAGTCTTGCTTTTTCACCTGGCCCTTCATTGCTGA
The DNA here is from genome assembly GCA_029852735.1 of Persea americana. Taxonomy (NCBI): domain Eukaryota; kingdom Viridiplantae; phylum Streptophyta; class Magnoliopsida; order Laurales; family Lauraceae; genus Persea; species Persea americana. The sequence continues at coordinate 9,292,626 of CM056812.1, forward strand.
GCTGGTATGAGTTTAGAATTTTAGGTCTGTGCGATAGTCTGGGTTTTAATCCTGTCATATATGATTAACATGGTGGGACTCATTGACATGTGTATTGTGGGAACCCAACTAGTGGGGGCTCAAGGCATAGGTGTCAATATAAGATTGTTTGGGCTGCCAATATTATCATTGTTTTGGCTGCCCATAATATCAACAGTTACAGCTAATTTGCAGATTGCCCCATAAAAGCCCCACAGAAACTTGAAAGATTCTAATATCTCTCAGTTCTGTCGGGAAGAATCCAGGATCATTCCATACTAAAAATTGCCATGAGGGGATAATTCCAATAATTCCAGTGGTCTAAAATTTCAGAAGTCCTGGGATATCAGGATACAGCGGCATTTACTTCTAAGTGGGCTCTATATCATCTGCTATCTAGAACTAAGTCCAACAATGTTACCTGTGTTTGCAATGATTGATTATTTATTCCTGGGGCTGCATTTTATTGGCACGACATTGATGAAGGGGCAAAAATATTCAAGATTTATGCCGTGTTAAAAATTTAGCAATTCAGTTGATCTTCTGGCTGATTCAATCTGATGTGGTGAATGAACTGAATCGATATTGCTTAAAGAAGCAAAAAGATTGCAATAGAAGTTGCCCCAGAAAAAAAAAGAACGAAAAAAAAAAATGCAAATTTCGAAAGGAATTATGGTTGTGGCCGAACTAGTATTCTGTCCCTTTAAACTTCTTAGGTATTTCACAGTCATAAACCCTTTCCTCCATATATGTAGCCCAAAATATGCCACTAAACAAAATAAATGTATTGCATTACTTTCTTATTAACAAAAAAAAAAAAAAAAAAAAGCTAGTTGGTTGATACTTTCAAAGATACTGAAGATGTTTACCAAAAAAATTCTGAAGATACGACACAGTCACGGCTGAATGGTGTTGGCATCTCACTCATGACCAGGGATTGATCCCTGGGTCTTAAAAGCTTAAAGTATCACTCCTTACCAGTAGCCCAAGGTAGCAGGAAAAAAAGGATATTGAAGATACTACAGAGATAGGTTAGTTGCAAAACTGGCGTTTGTCCGGCATTCCCCCCCCTTTTTTTTTTTCTTGTGTTTGTTTGAGTGGAGGTTCATATAATAGTTGGGATGAAAGGATCAACATTGAAGATGCTATTTGACAAAGGTATTTTGGTTCTTGATCGTGATCATAGTTTTCTGACCTAGTGGGTTGACCAGTGGTCTAATAATTTAATTTTTGAATATTTTTATCTAAATAGAAATATTTAGAACAGCTAAAATTACAGGAAAGATATGTAAATGCCTACAAAAATTTTATACAAATTGTTATTTATAGTTTGCTGTTCCTGTTTTAGTATATTTTAACTCCTTTGATTTTACGTATGAAAGAGTTGTATACGGTTTTCGTTTTTTTGTCCTTTCAATATATGTAAGGATAAAGTGCCTAGTTCAATTCAGCTAGACCAACACAAGTCAACTCTAGTTGTGAGTTTACTACATGGGTCAATTGGGTTTCTGCCAAAACTCACCTAAACCAAGTTCAACCTGACCCAATCAGTTAGTACGTGACTAAGTCAAGTTGACTCTGCTGGCTCCTACTCAAACCACTGGCTTAGAGAACTATGAGCTTGATATTTTTTTCCTTAATGTTTTGTTTTTTAGGCCTTTTTTATTAAAAAAAAAATCTTTGCTGCTTATGTAATGACCTTAATTTGTCCTTCTATAATTATTTTCAGTCTTTTTTGTAGTTGGACTCCATTGATGGTTGCTCGTTCATGGCATAGACATTGGCTTGAGGGCATTTTGAGCAGACGACCAGAAGGTCGGCCACTTATTCTTCCATCGCCATACTTGTCGCTTCCCCTTATGAGCATGGTGAAAATTGCTCGGTGAGTTTGACGTATATTTTGTTCAGGCTTCAGAGAATCAATGTACCCCACATCTAAATATCATGTTTTGGATTTCCAGCAGTTTCTCCATTCTCTGTTATCTCTAGATTATAGTAACTTCTCATACTGGATCCATTCAACAAGGTCAAGTAAAACTATTATGTTGAACAATATTCAAGTAAACTTATTATGTTGAACAATCTAACAATAAATACCTTACTCTTTCATGTTTATAGGCTGACCAGGCCTTTACTATATGTAAAGATGTTGAGAAGAACTCATCCTGTAGGGAAGACTAAATGATTGCATGAAATGTTTTCATTGATGGTGAATGATATGCCACCGCAAGAGCATTTTGATTTTGATCATTGTTGCATGCTATTGCTATGGTCTTAGTTTAGGATCCAATACATGTTAAGCTCTGTTGATTGAATGGTAACAACCTCACAAACCCATGATGAATGCACTATGCTGATGGATCCAGACCGTGGAAATAGTTGATCACCTCATGTAGAGCCATGCCTAAAAACCATGCCAATTAGAAGTTCAGGAACTGTCCGAATTTTGATGGTCATGAAGTGCACAAAATTGTTCGGACATCTGTTAACATTAGCTAATTCTCAATGTAATTGGCATTTTGGGTTGCATTTGATCAAGCCTCAATATAACTAGGACAAATTACTTGGGTCCACTTTCGGTATTGTATAGGTTACTTGACAATCCAATTTAAATGCATAGTGAGCCCATAATTACCTCATTAACATGATAGCATCGAGAAAGGTATTGGGAATGCTACAAGTGGAGAGTTAGTACTCCATGGTTAAAATAAATAGAGCTTGGTTCAAGGTGGGATTCCTGTCTACATGTGGAACTCATCCTTTCCCTAATGAGAAACCAACATTACGATTTCTGCATGCAAATGGAAGGGGGTGGGGGAGACAGATGGGATCTCAGATATAAGTTAGGATTCTTTTTTTTTTTTTTTTTTTTGGTTTAGGAAAGATTAAATATGAGAGAGAGAGAGATATATATATATATATATAGAGAGAGAGAGAGAGATTGTATTCTTGGTTTCCCTGTTTATTTTGGTACTTTGGGAATGAGAAGGCTGTCATTACTGTTGCTTTGTTTATGATGCCATGATATGTGGATGTAGACATGGGCATATAAAATGGGAGCATTTTCCCTGGTTATTTTGATAATGAGAAGGCTGCAGTTGCTCTCTTGCTTTGTTTATGATGCCATGTTATACGGATGCAAACATAGCCATATATAATGGGAGCATCTATACGAAACCCACATTTCTTGAAGTTCGGATATGGGTGCATATGTCTGCTGTGGTACATTAATACCATGAAAACATTCCTACAAGCACAGATAAGTACAAACCTTGTTGCATAGAAGATTATTCGGTGACCACTTCTCAGTATCAATTGTGTATTCAGTAGAATCAGTAGTTTATCTACATGGTGCTTTACCGGGCATCCTGAGCACATCTACAAGTTATCTGCTAAATTTTAAATTTTTAACATCCAAGAAGTTCTTGTTGCAGAGCGCATCTTGTTCTTTAAGTTCTTTTAATTCCCTATCTATGGGGTATGCTCTGTTCTCATTGTCCCAAATTGGGAATTACGCGCACAGATTTACAGGCCATACTAGACCGCAGTGGTGGAAATATTATACCTATTGAAATGACAATGTTACAGCAGTCATACATTATCATTGGATCAGTGTAATTAAGTATAGTTTATTGCTAATGTCAAGGCACTGATTGTGCTTTTTTGCAGAGAATGTGGCTGGAGAAATCCACTGCCTACATGTTCCGATCCTTGTGCCGTTTGCTTGGAAAGTAAATGCTCAGTAGCTGCAGAAGGTAGGCTTCCTGGAAAATTCACAGCTGTAATTGGAGGGTTATTTCTTCTCTGGTTGTTAATATCCTAGTATTCGGAATGCTATAGTGACCTGTCCTTAAAATGTGATTATTCTTAAGTGTATCTTTTTTTTGAAATTTTCGCAGCATTATTAGGGAAAAGATATGACTAATGACTGCACCAAGATCTCTCACCATCAATTCACTTGAGGGAAAAAATTATGAGGATATCAAAGAGGCTATTGTCTGCCTTGAGATTCTCATTGTTAAGTGAATTGTCAATGAGAGTTTTTTTTTTTAAATTAATTGGCAGTGAGAGTTAGAATAAGTTCCTCTTTTGCTGGGCCTGTGTTCACAATGTTGGTGTCAGTTCTGAGTGTGGTTTTCCTATATGGGCACTGCTGATTGATTTACCTTTTGAACTCCAGCCAGCATTATGATTTTTATTTTTCAGTTGTCTGCTTGATTTGCTTTAAAATTTTTGCAGCAGTACTCCACAAGCTAGGAAATGTGATTGTTGTTGGTTTGCTATTAAAATTTTAATGGCATGCTTATGAACCTTCCCAGAATTGCATTTCTTTTGAACATTTTTCATTCAAGGCTGCAGGGAATTGGAAGTCAGCTAGGTAGAAGATTAGGAGTTTTTTGTGCAGCAAAAGGATTCTGCTCTGCAGATTTTTATTTCCACGGGAGAGAGGAATCTAGCATTCCTGCCTCTCCCATTGGAAATTGAAATCCTCCCTATCAAAGAAAATCTGTTCATTTTTTTTCCCTTTTCTGCAAGGAAAATGTGTCGCACCAAGTAATGAACAGTCAAGAAAGTTAGAAGAATTTTTCACTACCCTGGAATCCTCTCTTAGCATGGACACACCCTAATAGTGATGATTTGGATACGGGATAAAAAAAAACCCTTTCCTACTTAACAGGTATCAAATATCTGCATCGCCCCAAATGGAGAGCAAAATGGATAAATTGCCAACCATGTCGAAATATTTAAATAGCATGCAATACCTTGTTAGGCAGTTGCATCTTATTTTAATTTTTTTAGCTAACTAGTTTTGTTTGTTAATTGTGTTAATCTCATAGGAAAGTTTTTTCTGATCAGCAAAATTACCTAAGATGGTTCTCATGTATAGGTTGTGGACATGAATTCTGCACCAACTGTGCATTGTACCTTTGCTCTACCAACAGCACATCAACCACAAAACCTGGCCCACCAGGCTCGATCGCATGCCCCCTCTGCAGGCATGGGATAGTTTCCTTCGTCAAGCTCCCTGGCACAAACCCAATTAAGGAAGTGGTGCGGACAGGCCTATCGCTGTCTCTATGCACCGCATGCTCAAGTGAAGGTTCTGAGACTGCTTCAATCTCAACCCCATTCTGCAAACCTGATTTCCACTGCACCCGAATCTCGCCTCTAGCATCCTATTCTTTCCGCTCCCTCAGTTGCCAGAGGTTCCCATCAATGAAAATCAACACTAGCTTCTGCATGGGAGCTCCGGACACAAGCCCGTCTTTGGTTCCATGTGCTGACAACAGGCGGGGACATAATCAGATGGGTAGGTGCTTAACATCTGGTTTAAGGCGATCAGCATCTCAAAATGACAGCAGAAGGTCTTGGTTCTCTTTAAATCAGTCTGTAGCCACCGGCAGTGGATGATAATTGCTTGTGTTACCATTTTTTCCATTTCCAATTGTTTCTGTGAGTTTGATTTTTATCCATTATTTAAGGTTTGATTGTGCTGTTGGCGTATCTTATTTTCTCCATTCGTAAGGCTTGTACACAGTAAATATGTAAAGAGGTATTTTACTGGTTGCTCTTGTAAGGAATTTCATGGTTTGTGAGATTCAATTTTCTTTTGTTTCTTATTGAGTTTTCAATTGATTGAAGGTCAATCAATTGTGACTTTCACTTGATTGACTTACTGAGATTCCTAAATGAATGTTCTTAGGTTGCTTAATTGTAATTATGTGAGACTGGTGGGGTTCTTCTCTCCCTTTCTATTGGAGTCTCCTTGAAGCAAACACTCCATTATTGAGCATGCATGCTTAAGGATCCATGCTTGCTGGTTATTTACACTCACATCACAAAGATAAAAGTTGAGCAAATCACTACAATGAGTACGCACAAATGGAGGCAGCAACCCCATCATGATGATCTGAAAATTAAGGCAACTAGTTTTTATAGAATAATGCTCTGAAAATCAACAATATAGGAATGGTATTTACCTTGAATGAACTATGCTTTGGATTCGATTTGACTCCATTTATTGAAGGTGTGGTTCAATTCAATATTGAATGTCCCTCCTATTAACGGAGGTGATCTAATGATAAATATCACTGTAATATGGTTGATTTTCAGGTCCTTCACCCACCATGGGAGAAAATTTGAGGATCAAGGGGTTGGTTGGCACAATCTAAGTTGGGTCCAATACCAATTTTATATGGATAGCTGGAGCTGTCAATCATGATCCTCAAAGGCTAACCAACCATATGAACCATTTAGAACAACCTCTAAATCCCTAAAGCCCGACCCTATGAACCATGGAGGACCACCATTGAGAATCCCCTTTGAAATCCAAACCACTCAAAATCAGTATAGTCCGGATGCTTTCGGAATTTCACTCATGTAAATTGGGTCCACTGTAACATTGATTACATTTAAAGCACATGATTGATTATTATGCAAAGAACAATGAGTCCAATCATATGTTTTATATACATGATCAATCTAATGGCGGGACATTCTCTAGTTGAAGAGAAATTTGGCCCACACCAGTAGCTATATGATTAGCATCAATAGCCACGGCCCACGGGCATCATCATTATCCATCAAACCTTGTGCCATTTATCTGGGGGATCACCATTATCCATCAAACCTTACTCCAAAAGTCTTGAGGATCTTACGTTGTCATGGATTCTATTACAGCAGCAAATACCTAATCTAACCTGTATGGATTCCACTTTTTTTATGATCCAGTTCATCTCACATGCTACTCTATCTATTGTCTCCCATGTGAGCAACATTTGAAAACTTCTCCATAATAGCATATTTCATGACAACTGGATAAATGATCGGGCCCAGATCCTGGTACACCATGGACCCCACCTGGACTGAGCCCGGGTCGATTACAGCCTTAGATGAAGCCCACATGAGCAGGATATCTTTGAGCATGTCATGCACCATGCACCTCATATTCATTGTGTATGATATACCCAGGAAATAAGAATAGAAACACAAACAAAACATTCATTCAGCAACTACAATTTAAATTCCATATCCATTCACCAGTTCATTCAGTGACAGGGATTATACAATTGAATTCTACATTTCTCAGCTGAAGAGCTTATTGAATTATCAACTTATTCGCTCAATGGCTCACAATGGCCAAGAAACTACCTCTGCCGAACACCCATCTTATGGATCACTTCTATCCACTGTCAGATGATAGAATAACAGACAGAAGAAGCATAAACATGTAAATTCTAATTTAAAAAAGGAACAGTTGAACGACTAAAGCTCATGCATAACACCATGAAGAATAAATAAAAAAAAATAAAAAAAAACATTAAACTTCCATATATGTAAATATACATTGATCTCTATTCTTTCTATTTTGTAAAGCTCAAGAGGGATAGACGAAAGTGGAGAGGATGGGAGGATTGACAGGAGTGCAATTTAACTCCGCGCATCTAAACGGCGTAGAGGGCGGCCAGAGAAATTGCATAGAGACAAGAAAGTCTTGCAAGGTCAAGAAGAGATAACCCCACAAGAATAAAATAAAAAATAAAAAAAGAGAGGAAAGAGAAGCTCAGGTAGGATAGCACCATAATTACACTCTATCACAATAGTCCTTCCTTTGCCATTTCTTGTAATATTCACACCCAAAAATCATTGACCATGAAGAAGACCAATTTAGGTACGAACCCATAAAAAAGAGATAAGACAAGGCTCTTGAATGTGAGGAAGAAGACGAAGAAAAGACATGAGAGGAATCAAATGCCATGGTCATGTTACTCAAGTAGCAGGCTAGCAGAAGAAGTATAGAAAGCACTGGAGAATGAGTTGATGGAAAGTGGCTATGGACACATGAGAGGATGGAGAGGAGATTTATATGTAGAAATGGCATGAGAAATGAATGAAAGACAACAACCTACATTCCACATGAGTGTTTCTCTGCCTGCACTGAGGAAAAAGATACTGACAAGATGACTTATCTGGGGAAGTCGGGAGAGATTGAGATTGATTTCCAGTACAGGTACAGTGGAGTTATGTGACTTGCAGGCCAAGAGCAAACACATCTTCCCAAAAAACACCATCTTTTGCCTCCCAACCCACGCAATTTAAAGCATTCATTTGTTTATTTAATCAGTTTATTTTTTTTAATGTTTTGTATGCGTTTCTCTGATGGGAGAGAAGAGGAGAAGAATAAAATCCTTTGAGCTCTTGTCTCAATCCATGTTGCACGGCTACTGACCTGTCCTGCCTGGAGAGCATCTTGATTCTTGATTCTTGACTCTCCTAGTACGATGGGTTTCAGGTTCAGGGCATGGAGGTGTAGATTCTGATGGGAGAACAGAAGGGCAGCTTGACTGGTCCTGCAGACTACTGAAGATTGTTTCAAATGGAGGCTTCATTGGATTTAATTCAATGTAGGAAGGCTTTACCAAAAAAAAACAAAAAAAAAAACAATTGAATGTATGAAGGGAATCAAGATAGGTTGCATTGTTATTATGTTCTCTGAAAACCCCAACAAAGTTTCTTTGTGCTTTTTTTCGTTTATCACAAACATATATCTCCTCGTAAAAAAATAAGCCACAATCATCATTTTTGTCATTTCCATCTGTGCATCAAAAGTTTAATGGTCAATAGTTTATTTGGATCGATACACGGTAGATCCAATGGTCCAGTAAATCCACATCTAACCGAAAGTTGGTAGACATGTGCAATTCAGGAGGGTTGTGTGTTTGATCTATTTGGATGGACCAAAGGTGACCAAGGGTGGGCCCCACAAGCCTTAGAAGAGCCTTTCACTTGAATTGGCAACACACCCAATTTTACTCTCATCCAAATTATTCCACTTTGACTTGATGACACCCAAGCCAAATCCTATGCCTACATTGGATGGCCCATAGGGAATTTAGGATTTAGAGGGGGTTGAAGACAACGCCAGGACTGTAGTAATCTGTTTGGAATAAAAGCAATGAACAATGGCATGCAGTAAGTAGGATTCTCTGCTGCCGCTTATGCTAGAACTATTGCATGTTGCAACTCAAAAAAAAAAAAAAAAACTTTGGTTTGTGAGTTGTGTCTTTACATGTGCTTTGGAAGATGAGGCCACAAAAGTTGTTTTGTGTTTTTATCCTACACAAAGGGTATTGTTTCTTGCCACAGTATCTTAACTTTCTTCAGATTACTGTGGCAAGAAACAATACCCTTTGTGTTGGAGAAAAATTAAAAACACAAAACAACTTCTTCAGATTTTTACCAAAAAAAAAAAACCTTTCTTCAGATTAAGTGGGGCATGTGTAAGGATGGGCATGGGCATGAATGCACTTGACATGGATGGTTGCACACAAAAAAAAAATTTGGGTGCCCTCAGCCCTGGGGACCTTAATGCTGCCAATGGGCCTGATTTGATATGGAACAAGGCCCAGATCTTGATCCCTTTTGTGGGCTTGGACTTCCACATTGGTCTGATGGATTGGACCAAGATACATGTTTAGGGCATAAAACATCTCATCGGACTGATCAAAACAATTAAGAGCCTAGATTTGTACCTATATATATACTCTAAACATTAAATCTGCCAATCCAACTTGAAAATGAGAGGGGCAACTCAAGGTTGAAGGCGGCGCACCCTTTTTACTTGTGATGAGTTATGATTGACATTTTCAACTTGATTAATAAATAGTAAGATTTCATTTTTCTGTTGCTTGTATTTTTATTTATTTTTAGTAAAAGCGGTTGTTGGTGTTAGGGACATGTGAAGTATGCTTGAGTGTAAGAATTAGAATCTACCCAAGGAGAAATTTTAAATTGACAAGCCTCATTGACCCTCTGGCCCATAATTTAAGCAATCTTGATAATTGAACCTTTTTCCCTAAACAACAGTAAAGGCCAATTAGATGAAAGTGTAGAATCCATAACCCCAAGTAGATGAGATATGACTCAAGAAATGAGGATGCAGCCCATTGCTGCAGATAGGGCAATATTGTAAATAAAAAGTTCCTTCAGGAATGGTCTAACCATCCTGATCTTGGAATGGTCCAGCCAATGTGCATAAGGTGGGAACCATTTGATCAAGAGAGCTAATATTCTTGGACCTCAGATTGTTCAAATCATAGCCTAATGTTCATTTGAAGGGATTGGAGAACTCAAATGAGTGTTAAATTTGGAAGAGAGCTAAATCTATTAGGGTTGGGGTTTGGTGGGCCCCACAAAAGACTGTTTCTAATGGTTAGGTCATTTCTAAAAATTCTGTTGGAAAATATCATGATAATATCATAAAAAAAGGATTTTTACGAAATAATTTTGCTTGAACTTGAGTTACACAATTAAGGCAAGAAAAACATAAAAACAACGACAGAGGGTGTCGCAATCTTTTTGGACAAAAATACCCATGCTGGCGATTTGCTAACCACCAGATGAAAACACCCAATTAGACATGAAAATCAAGAGATTTCACCTTTAATATCTTCAATTTGATACACCCATTTGAGCTTATATATATATATATATATAGGATTACATTTATCTTCACCTCATATAAAAATTTAAGGTCTTAAAATGCAGAGGAATAGGTGATGATATTGCATGCTGTCACCACTATTCCCAGTCACACATCCAATTAGACCTGAAAACCAGAGATCTTTCTCCTTTAATATACTCAGAATCATTATCACAAATAAGAGATAATTCCCCTTACTATCACAACACTTTTTGAAGGAAAATTATCCTATACACCTGGGTGTGCATCCTAGCGTTGCCCACCTTCTTATCCATCCAAATGGAAAAAAAAAAAAAACCATCCCTTTTAGTACAACCCCCCTCCTTGGGTATTTGAATAAATTTGAATGGACTAAACCGTTGAATCGACTCCACAGCCATCTGAATAAACTAAACTTATAGGCACCGGATCATAGGGTTAAGATTATCAGAGAGGGGTGATATTTTGTATATAAGAGGGGCCCATGCAGCCGGAGATATAATCTGCTTCTATAATATTCTAAAATTTGGAATTGCATATGAAAATCATGATATCTAATAAAATGGAAAAAATAAAAACTACACAAACAATTCTAACACTACTTTATATTAATATATATCAGTTTTAATTAACAAAAATGTAACAGATTTCCAAGAATATTGCTAAAATTGAAAAATGTAAATTTCCCTCCAGAAAACAATGATAATACATGCACACTATAAAAGTAAATTTTTGGTTTCCACTACATCTCCCAAGAAGGATATCCAACACAATGGTGTGGCCCACCACTTTATGATAAAGTAGGAGTTTTATCTCCAAAGGCACCACATGTGTACCACAAATGTTCCAATTCCACTCTCATGGGTCTCTCACTGACCCAAGAAAGAGAGAGGAGATCATCTTCATCTTCATCATGAGTCATGACCATCCATTAGATTAGGTTAGGACATGACAACACATGACTGACCTCTGCACAAAAAAGGCTCCAGGTCTGAAACCACCCCCTCCCCAGACCTCTGATCCCACCCTTACCTTACGTCAGATGTACAGAGAACATTTGGTGGGCTGCACTGCGCAGGTTAGCGGATCCGGCCTTCTATCATTAATGTGAGCCGCCTTATCGTGCGCACCAGCCCAGTGTGCACATGTTTGCACTATTGGGGCTCAGCTTTCTGGCCTGGGGACTGTGAGTAGTGAGATTCTGAGAAGTTTCACTGCTGCTGCTGCTGACTTTAAGGGTGCGTGTGGTGTTGGTTAAAGGCCAAATTGGCTGTTGGGTCCTCGGCCCCAGGTAATAAAGAGTGTCCTAGAGCCCTGACTTTTGACCCTTTGGGGCCCACCTCTTGGCAATTGAGGGTCATTGGGTGGTGGGAGGGACCCATCATAGATTGTTGAATTGAGATTGGCATTGGAAGGAAAATTGGGATTGTGGGCAGTTGGTTTTTTTTTTTTTCCACATGCCTTGGGCTTTGTGTCATTGGTTGGTGATCTAGACAATTGATCTAGATTCTATACCCCATCCCTTCTATCTTCCCTATATGTTTTGGAAGGAAGGAAGGGCCTAGTTGTTGAGAATTATTGTTTGGGGTTTTCTGTGAATTACCCAAATGTTGTCCTCCACTTTTTTCACAGAAGGAATTCAATGTAGCATTTTGAAACTACATGCCAAAAGTGACATTTCACAGTTTGGTTTTGAAAATTGAGAAAATTTGCACATGTTTGTGTAGTGCTGGAATTTGCAATTAGATTGGTTGTATAGCATTTTCAACAATGGTGAAGATTGAATCGTGCATACAAAGGGTTAGGACTAAGGACGAATGCCTTTTTGAAAGGAATTTTCTATTTAATTTCCTTTGCCCTAATGAGAAAGGATGATAAGGACCTATCTGCCAAGGGAAATGGATATGGACAGAACCATTGCGGCTTTTTTATAGATCCAATTTTGGAACCGGATCTGGATTTGACATGGAACCTACATGTTAATCAACTTTAAAAAGAGGGATTCGGTTTTAGAACTATCCCTTAGAACCCTTTTGTATGCAAGGAATTGAACACATAGGCGTCCATGTTTGATAAGGTTAGTATTTAGAGGATACATTGACTTTCATAGGATTTAGATTACTATGGTAATGACAGGGTATTATGTCCCATAGATCTCCTTAATTCATTTCTGTTGAAGGAGAGAATATTTGATGGTCATGTTTTGACATAGATTTTTACCTATTGTTCTTCCACAAGGAGGCAAGAGATTTCAAGATCCACTGTCGATAAAAGCAAGGAGCCGACTACACATTGTGAATATACGGTCCAACTTGTCTGTGCCACTTGGATGCATCCCAATTATTGTGGGTATGATGGATGGAAAGGTCTCTTTATAAATAGAATCATGTGGAAAAAAAAAAAGACCCCAGCTCCATCATATTATCCTTACCCTTGATTTAACAGCATTAAAGTTTGATGGTCTATTAGCCATAATTTTTTTTTAAATTCAATGCAATAGTGAGTAAATGTCCGATGAGCATAAAAATAGATGTGAACTAGATCATGGGAGAATAAGAATATGAAAGGGGCTATATTGATCGAACGTGAGCCTAGCTGGGCCCCAATTCTCTCAAGAGCAGGACCCCTCATATTTAACGCGCCGACAAAAGCCGTGCATGACATGCATGCAAAACTTCTACAGAGAAAATTCTCTCCCTTTTTTTTTTTTTGCTAAGCTGTACTATCGGTAAAGAGTGATACTCCAAACTTAAAAATCCATAGATGGATCTTGGAGCATGTGTGTGATATTCAAGCTACCAACACTACTCAACTATGAGTGTGTTGGCAAAAACCTCCCATTTTAAATGTTCACCTTTGTTTCTTCATTTTTAACCACATGATGAAATATAAATCTTAGAATTCCTGATAATTCAATAACTTGGAACAGTCCGGCTTATAAAGAAAAGGATAACAATTTGGTGAGCTCTGTGATTGAGGGTTGGAGGCCCATCAACGTGACAAGGCATGTAGGTACCTCAATTGCGAACAGTAATAACTTTGGAGAAGATTGCTAGCAAGTTGTTCTCTCCAACTCTGGTACGTAGTCTCTCTCAGAGAGAGAGAGAGAGAGAGAGACCAATGTGAGTGCCTGAGTTAAAGAGTGTCCAAGTTTGTGTTCCCGAAGTAGCAAAAAGAAATGCATCTTCTTATAAAAAAATTTTAGTTAAACATGGCCAAATATGGCTAAATAAATTCTTAAACATTAAGGGTACCTTTGGTAATAAGAATGGAATCCTCTATCCAGAGGATTGCTAAACTCTTCTCATACTATGAATTCCTCCATGATGATTTCTCATGAAGAAAATTCACGACATTCAGTGTTTGGTAAACAATGGATGATTATGGATTTGCATATATTACATCCAAAGGTCACAATTTTTTTGCCATTTTCTTGTAATCCTCCATAAATCAAGTCCTAAAATTTGAACCCCTGGCCATTTTATGCCTTTCAAAGATGATGGATGGTTAAGAACCACTCCTTACCCCACTGGTAAGGAGTTGGGTTCTTATTGGGGAGGTCTCGGGTTCAACCCCCATCTCCCCCACTATATATTCTTGCATGTGTATATGCGGATTTTCTTTCCACCTCGGTGGGCTTCTTTCCTTGATGTATCGGGCTCTATTAGAAAAAAAAAAAAAAAAAAAAGGGTTCCCAGTAATTAAAGCTGGGGTACCAAAAAAAAAAAAAAAAAAGATAATGGATGGTTTAGATTTTCATTGTGGGTCCCACAAAATTTAAAATTTATTTTTTAAGTTGTGGACATTTTTGTCAATATCTCAAACAATATAACGAATCAACGGTTGAAAATTGGTATTCTGGCCGTTTTGAATTTTTCTAAAGATGATGGAGGGTTCAGATCGTGATTTTGCCCCCATAACATAAGTTTCCAAAGCCCATAAAGTTTCCAGTCTATTACCGCGTGTGTACTCTTCATTCTCATTGTCAACAGTGGAAACTGTCAAGAAATGTTACATTTTGGGGTGATCTATGGTCATTATGTTTTTTAACATTTTTCTCACTATCCATGATGAATTATGGTTCCAAATTTCACCCCATAGCCATTTTGGGCCTTCTTAACAAACTGGACAGTTCCGATTGCACATATATGGCCCACAAAAATTCAAGTATCATGATCCAACCTTTTGGAGTGTTCTACAAATATCTGACAAACTACAAAGCATCAACAGCTGAAACTTCATTATAAAGTCGTTTTTTATCGTTTTAATGCAATGAGTGGTTTGAATTGTAAGTATGGGACCCAAACGTGGGTTTCCAACAAAAAGAAGGATAGCTCCAAAGTTAGCGTCATTTGCACTATTCATCTGCATTTCTGCTAACGCGCAGATTTGCGGAATTTCAGGGGGGGGTGGTCTAACCAGCAAATTCATTGCTTACGAGGATTATTGAGGTATTTTGAGAAATCACCTCATACGGTCGAATTTGTTACCATCAGTGGGTTTTCCTCAATCGTGGAGAAAATAGGCGAGGATTCCACTGCATGGCTCATTGCCAAACATGCCATAATGGTTCGTTTGTTTGCATGGAATTGAATTCCTTTGCATTTTTAAAAGCAGTTAATATGGGGTGAAAAAGAAGGTAAATATAAACTACATCTAGCTGTTGCTTAAATAGTAAGGGAGATGAATGTATAGGTAGGTCAGTCAATCCAAGTTTCAGTCTCTTGTGAAGCGAAAAAAAGAGCATTTTCTTTCTCTTTTTTTTTTTAAAAAAAATGGTTAAGTACTCACACACCCACCCCCCACACGCTCACCACTCACCCTAAACCCTCACCATTAACATTACAAGGATTGGAAGAAGAGTAACAAAAGAGTTCATTATCCACAAATTGCTATGAAACAACCTCTTTATGGGAAAGAGACCATGGAAAATTAGTATCTAGGAAAATGAGTATCCAACTGCCACCCTAGTAATTCAAATCCTAAAAAAAGTCTTAGGTCTTATCTATATCTCCATTTATATCTTTCACCACTCACCTCTTCCATGAATTCCTTCAAAGCGGCTAAAACTGAAGAAACAGTCAATTAAGGATAATGCAGAAACTGCTCTTAAAAGGCAGGTCTGCTAACCTTGTTTTTTTTATGACATGGGTACCCCTGAGGTTTTTCACCCCACATGACTAATCCCTGGGGTAGTGCCCGCTAAACCCACACACACACCGAGCAAATCTAGGGCTGTTTCACATACAAGATGTGGGAAGCAAGCCCACACCTTATGCCACTCCAACTCCCCAGTAGGTGGCACTGTGAAGAAGAAGAACACCATTTGGACAAAATAGGCTCACAACAAAATATACAAAAGATGGATCTTTCTGGGATTTAAAGGGGGACTTCTGAAGTGCCTTAGGGTTGGAGAGGGATCCTCTCTTGTAGGTTCCCGGTTTTGGCTGGGTCTCAGCATCTGTTTTTTCCGGTCTCAGCACTTAATAGGATATGGAGAAGACGCCTACTTCGCCTTATTGATGACAGATTTGGTGGCAATTCCATGCACGATCTTGACATGGAAAGCAACATCAAAGTTCGGAGCTTTGTTGTTGATGGCAAGTGGTCCCTTCCAACTGCAAAAACAAGTCAAACTTGGAGACAGTTTCCATCTTATCTCCAATTCTGCCGATCCAAGTGCTGAACTCAAAGATGAAATCGTCTGGAAAAAATGAAATCAAGATGTTTTTCCCATGAGTTCCGCCGTGATAACTAACTTCCAGGCCAACCAACGAGTGGAATGGTGCAAAATGATTTGGCTCAAAGGAAACATAAAAAAGCACTCGGTCTGCGCTTGGTTGGCCATCCAAAATGCCCCAAAAACCAAACAATGATTGGCTTCAGAACTCTGTTTCTAACATTACTTGTGTTCTCTGTAACAGTGGTCCATAAAGACTGCATGCATGTGTTCACCAGTTGCACTTTCCACCGCTTTATATGGGATGAGAGCTCAAAGTTTGGTGTCACCTAGAAAGATTAACCCAGGCGGGTTTATCCTCGGTCCACGTGAGCCAGAACTAGTTCTTAAAACTATAGAAATGATCATGCCCAGCTGGTTGTCCCATTGTAGTCATTTATTATAAGCATGGCTGGCTATATAGTGCATTGATCAAATTAGCCTTTGCTTGATGATCATAAACATGATCATTAAGCCCTTCAACACTAACAGTTTCAGTCCAACTACACATTTTGAATGCTTTTGATTCAATGGTGATCCCAGTTCAAAAACATGAGGTGAGTCACACAAACAACTTCGCGTCCTTCTTATCCAACCATACACCATTTATGCAAGTGGTTGCTGCGTGCCCCATGAAGCACTCGATCATCTCTCAAACTATGGCCTACAATCTTCGGCCACCATACGGTGGGCCAACAAAACCCAGTTTTGTTCTATCAACCAACAAGTACCTCTTTGTATCAAAGATAGAATTTCAGCTATAAACTAAATCAAAAGAATAACTAAAACCTTAATTTCTCATAACGAAGAAAACAGAAACATAACTATATGAAGGGAAAGGCATTATAATAAACAGACAGAAAGATCAGATGAACGATCTTTGGAAAAAATTTCATTAAGGATTCCAAAAAATAAAAAAATAAAAGTAAAAAGGATGTACTCACAGCCAAACGAGCCGTTCACTCCATCACATCCATAAATAGACAAGACTTAGGATGACTCTCCACCTTGTAGGCCATTTTTTTCACCACAATAATCCAGATCCTCAGTAAATATTTATTTAATATCACAGCCAAGAAAGAAAACAGGCATCTGCATTGGTGGATCTTCTGGTTCTGACAGGCTAACTTGTACCGCCCCCATCTGACCCCCAAGATGGTGGAGATTTTGCAGCTTGGTTCTTCAGACTCAAAACTCACACAAACCCAAAAAGACTGTCTTACATCAAAACTGGGCATTCTGGATGATGCTGATTTCAGCACCTCAAAAGAGAAGCCCACCACTGGATCTGGGTATATCTCGAATGATTCTTCAGTTCCACAACAGAGCAAGGGTTGCAAGTTATTGTATCTTGAAGAGATTCTTCAGTTTAACAACCAGCTTCCACTCCTCAAGGGACAGATCATCCTGTACATTAACATTATGCTTGATCAATATGGAACCTCATAAAAGTATCGAGTGCCATGAGATAATTCACTGCTCTTGATGTGCAAGCAAGAAACCCCAGAGGGATAAAACTATACAGAACAAGGGGATCCATTTCCCAAAAAAGTGTCATGGGGACACCTTTGTCCGTTTTGGACAAGGAAACATGTTTTGCACTGGCAATTTATTCTAATGGTAACATGACTCAAGGTTAAGACAAAGAAAACTGTCCAAGATATTTAAAAAAAAAAAAAAACAACCTTAATTTATATTCTAATTTTCCAGTTCTCACACACACACATAGAGATTTTAATGAGCACCTCGTAGTGGGGCCCACATGGGGATTGGGCTGGAGGGATTGAAAGATCTGGTTGGGGCCCTCCTATGTACAACGAAAAAAAAAAAAAAACATCCGATCATTGTAATCCTTTCATCAACAGCCCAGCCCACAAATTCTCACCATAAAAAATGGGTGCATAGTCAACCCAACAGTCCAATCCATTCTGAGGGGTGAAAACCCAGGAGTCCGGTGACTATCCGAGGACTCTTTTTTTGTTGTTGTTGGGTGGTTGTGGGGGTGGGGGGTGGGCGGGGTTTGTTGCATATCGGCTCTCATGAGTACCGTACACGGGTGGTTTAAATAAGTGGGGAGAACAGTGACTTGTCCATCTCACAAAACTTTTACCAACACGTGGATTAAGTACCAACATGAACATTCAACAAAAAATTTATGCATATGAATCTTCTTTTCATTTATATCTCATGCAGTCATGGACTAGATCTATAAAACAATGCTTCTACATATGTTCTGTGATCCATCCATTCCTCAGCCTTCATGTATGACATGTATAGATGTGATAATCCACACCACCCATTTCGTGGAAAACAGCCTTTGATGGCCAATAACCAGAAACAACCGTGGTGGGGTCCAGGACCGATTTCAGTAGACACTGATAGCTCCAAGTTTAGAGCCCAAGAGATAGAAGGGATTCCAATGTTTTTAACTTTAATAGAAATTTTCATTATCAAAAGATGGGGAATTTAGGATCACAATGACAGAGATGAAAGTGATGAAGAGGCGTGTAATGGCGCAGATGTGCATGTGTGCACGTTTGCATGTTATTAGAAGATGTTAAGTTACCCGATAGTTTTCTTTAAGTAAATCTATAGATCTCCTTGAAATGTGGCTAACAAGTTCATCATCTATCTCGAAATGCCTGCCAAACATTTTTTGTTGCTCTTCAGAGTTGCTGCCTACAATCTGTAAAGATAGAGTGAAACAAATTAGGCCCCATAACCAGACGGAGCAAACAATTTGCTAAACATCTCAATCACCATGCACAGAGTACCTTAATGGCAACCTTCTGGCCTTTCTTCGCCACATCGACCTGTTTGTGGTTAATCTCGATGGAAGCAACACGTCCAATGTCAATAAAATCCCTGGAAGGAATACAGATTGGAGTTCCTACCTGCACTCAATGCACAATCATTAGAATGTTAACCACATAGCAGAACAAGTTAGAATGGATGATTGCCACTTGTTTTTTCCTTGAATTATTGGTTTTAGGTCCAGGGCCTCAGATTTGAAATTTTAAAAGAAACCTACAGCCCATAACTGGGACTAATAAAATTCTCAGATTCAAGATATATGTTTGCTTTAGAGAAGCTTCCACTTCAACTGATTCCATGCAGGGCAGGCCAAATACAAGAGCCAGTTAAATCACACTTTCTACACTTTAAGTGAGCGTTATAAAAGCAGAATGATACCTTTGCAATGCCGTCCAGAATATCAACACCCAAAACAATTGGGTCCTTCTTGTTAAAAATGCAGTTCGGCATTATCTTCAGAAGACAGGGGAAGACTGCTTCTTCTGAAGCTTCCTTCTTCTTTTCTTCCTTTAGATTGTCAATGTAAGCCTTGAATTGGTCAAACAAGTGATATATAATATCTGCAATAAATATCTTCACACCAGTCTCCTCTGCCAGTTCTCGAGCCTCGGGCGTCACTTTAACATCAAATGCCAGTATCGTGGCATATTCCTTTTTCCTCTCAAGCATGACACTGGCCCTCATAACATCCCTCTTATGCACTGGCCCTATGCTTATGCCACTCACAGGGATGTTCACTGCTGGGCTCTTAAGGAATTCCAGTAGTGCTTCTAGAGAACCGAGAGTTGATGCTTGCACACACACGCCCTCTCCACTCTTGTCAATCCTGCTCATGACTGTATTCATGTCTTGCATTGTTGCTTCCTTAACGGCTTCCACATCATCCCCAGGCCCAACCACATAAAGTCCAGTGCCTGCAATGGCATGTTCAAGGCCCTACAAGAAAATGCAACAAGAGACAACTTTCATGACAAAGAATGGACCAAGGATTTCACCATCTAAAAAGATAGTAATATTAAAAATTCTCTAAGCCAAGTATTTGAATATGCAATATCACATATTGACATTTTCTCAATAAAAAAGTTAAATTTTGCACTAATCAAGTTTTGGAAAGACAAACATGACATAAGATCAATGTAATTTAGAAAATAAAAAAACTGCAATGTTAAGCTTGTCCAACCACACCTAAATTTATGTTGAACTTAACAAGTATGCATGAAATGAGCATCGCCTAAATTTATTTTGAGCTTAACAAGTATGCATGAAATGAGTATCACCTGTGCAGTTATCTTGATACCCTGTGCAGCCTTGAGCTCCTTATGATGCTGGTAAGATCCCTGAATGTATGACAAAAAATAAAATAGACAATAATAACAACATTAGGACTCCTGAAAGTGGGACTGCGTAAAAAAACAAAGCATAATTCCATTGTATCCATCTACATAACATAGACAAGAATATTGTAATGAAATAATATATCATTCACTCAATTCAATTAAAGGTCTTCAAGCTATAGTCGAGCAGTCTATTATAATCTTTGATCCATTAGATAGCACTTTACACAAGTGCTCTATGTACACACTTTTTGTTAGTCGTCGACATAAACCAGAGCTACCTATCTTCAAGCTACAGTCGAGCAGTCTATTATAATCTTTGATCCAATAGATAGCACTTTACACTAGTGTTCTATCTACACGCTTTTTGTTGCTCGTCGACATAAACCAGAGCTACCTATCTTCAATGTATGGATGTGTGAATTTGAGTGTGTATTCCTACGAGACTATGACAACCTTCTCCAAAAAAAAAAAAAAAAAAGAAAAAAGGAAACACATTAACAGTAGCCTGGGATGGTTTTTTATATACATATATTCCAGAACACTTAGTTACATTGAAGAAATGACTTGCTCAATGAAAACCCAAACAGCTCAGAGTCTTCTGAAAACAAAGTAAGTTAATGAAGAGTTGGAAAAAATGATATCTCAGCCTAGTCCCAGGTGTGAGCAGAGTTTCCAAACCATTGTGGAAAATCTAATACTTTTGACAGATAAGAACCTGTATTGGAAGGAAAAGGATACAAAAAGAAGTGGAGGCTTAAAAGAGAGATAAATGGATCCAAAGATTTTATATATATAAATATATATATGGGGAATGTTCACATGCATCTTTCCCTCACCATAGGGTGAGGGACACTCCTCTTTTTGGACATTTTCAAGTACAAAATGTACGTTTCAAGTACATAGGGTGAGGTATACTCCCTTGTCTTCATGTGCAAAAAGGGAAGTGACCCTCACCCTATGGTGAGGGAAAGATGCATATGAACATTCCCCTATTTATATATATATATATATAAGCTCACTGATGCTGCATTCCTTGAATTTATCAAAAGGAAGGAAATCTATATCCTGCATTACCACTTCATATAGATAGATATTGAGAAGGCATATGCGGGATATAAATGTTTTACCTTTCCACGGTAGCCATGGAAGGTTTGAATTTTAAATAGAAATTTTTTTTTTAATGGTAAAAAGATGACATTTTTTTAATACTAATGATGATATTCTACCCTGCCATCATCATTCATTATTTTGGTAATTTCTTGATTTGGCAATATACACTGTATTTTGTATTAGCATTCACATAACAATAAATGCTTGGCTTGCAACAAACCTTTTTTATAAAAGAATTTAGAAAAAACGGCTTAGGATTCGTGTTTAGATTGTGAAAATGGCAGGTGATGCATCAAAAGTAAAAGAGTCTAAAACAGCTAATGAGATCAAAATGGCCCTACCACCTCCAAAATACATCAGGTACATTTGTTCCTTGTCTTCATCTCGATCTTCAATTATGAAAATTGAATATTGATAAAAAGTAATAACATGAAAACAGAATATTGTTTCACACATTCCTTATGATTACATGAAGCTGGGAAGGAGTCATTATTCCCAAGGGCTGTGATTGATACTGGTCATCATATTCATGTCAATAATTAAGGGCCAGCTTCTTAAAAAAGGAGCATTATGGTCAATTTTCATTCATGCCATGCAAAGTGACAAATTTTACATGTTAATAAACCATAGGCTCTTGCTTTCTCATTTCGTGCCAGGTAGCCCTATCGTGAGCAAAGGCTGGATGACTAAATGAAAACAATCCCTGTTAAATTTTCTAGTGTACTCGCACATAGGAACCGCCTTCATCAAGTCTGTTTTTTTTTTTTTTTAATATATTTTTTTAACATTAACATTCACTTAATCAGCTAAACAGTACAAAGGCCAAAAACAAGCAAAGAAAAGAAAGAGCCAAAAAGAAAACAACCCCACCAACACCCCCCCACTCTTTTTTTTACTCTGCTACAAAGATCACAACACAAAACAGGACCTCCATAAATACAGTCCTCAAAATAAAAAAAAACCCATATTAGATAGGGCTACCTCCCTCCAATTCCGCACGATAAGGTCGTCATCAAGTCTGTTAATGCAATAAACCACATAAAAGACACAAACTACCTGAACAAGTTGCAGAATGAGGTAATTATAAGATTGGGGCTAAGCATGAGGTGCAAGTTGTTACAGACAAAGACGCCTTGTTAATGAAGACCAAAATGATGCTTATGACATGGAGACTGTATGTATCTTGGTCTCTATGTGCAGCTCATTGTTTGGATTTGATTGTTGACGATATCAAAGAAGGAAATAGTATAAAAGAGGGTGGTCGAAAAGGCAAAGAAAATCACCAACTTCATCTAATGGTCCAACCAGCTGATATCAATGGTGAAACGGTATGCCAATTGCAACCGCCCACGACTTTTATAGTCCAATGTTACAAGACATGATGCTCATTTTGTAGCCCTTGAGTGCCCTTGTAAGTACAAAGGAGATGCAGTCAGCTGCTCAAATAAAAAAAAGTGACATGAATCGAGGTGGGGCAACGATGCCGACACCCCAAGTGTTTGAGGATTGCAAATACCGTTCAGAAGCATTGGCATCAATTTGATGAAACCGTAAAGGTGTTGGAACATTTAGTTGAAGTTCTTCAATTAGCTGATGGTGATGACATGACGACAGGGTTTCTTTCTATACAAGGCTATTGACAGGACAGAACTGGTCACTCAGCAAAATTGGAAAGTAACACCACGAGTTCAGAAAAGTTGCATAAGCACCACAACGAGTATTGGAAGGTCATTGACAAAAGAAGGAAGAACCAGCTACACCATGACTTACACACTGCACGTAACATCTCTCATATATACAATTTATGTATTCAGCACTACAACTTTTTATAGGTCAATTAATATGAGATTATTCTTCAACGTGTCCTGCAAGGTACTTTCTCAACTCCACAATTTTTATATGCAAAGGAGAATCAAGATACATCAGATAAAGTACTTGTGTTGTTGAATGTAATTGAAAAACTTTCAAATGATGTAGATGAAGCTTGTGATGCAATAAATTTAGGACAAAAGGTCAACAGTTATTAAGGAGGATAATTAACTATTCAAATTTACCAGTATTATAAAATAACAATAAAAACAACAACAACAGCAACGACAATAATAATAATAATACATAAGAGTTCATCCACCCCCAAACCCCTCCCTCCCTCCCTCCCTCCCTCTTTAATTTCTTTGCCATAAAGTGATGGGACCTAAATGATGGATGGAGTCTTTACATATTCAACATAGATCCCCGGTCTTTAGGATCATCACCATTTGCAACCCAAGGAGCCTTCACATAAGTGGAAAACATTGTGCAATTCAACCACAATAACTAGTGGGAAAGAAGAATTTTCATATAATTCACATCTAAAGGTTATAACAGTATTTATAGAGGATGAGATGACAATCCTGCCTATTAGGGGTCTAGATAGGATTTTCTTTCCCTTACATGAAGTCTATTACATGCCAATCTCTTTTTGGTTAATAGGATTTTCTTTCCTCTCAATGATTACATGTCAGTCAATTATCTTGCTAGATTTAAGATATCTTATCTAGATCTATTTATTGGAAAGTTATATGCCAAGAAAGTAGGCATGGCCGTGCTATTGGGCTAGTTGACTATGGTTTACCTCAATCGATCAGTCATCTATGGACTAAACCCAATGGGCTAGTCACTATGGTTAGGCCTGATGGGCTGCCCAGTTGTGGGCCTTTTTTCTAGGCCTCTTTTTTGTAGCCCTGACGCCAATGATGCACTTGGACTACATCATGAAGATTGAAATGTACAATAAAGGAATTGAGAATTTTGGGCACTTGTTTGCACATAAAGCGATTTTAGAATGTACTTCGTTAAGTTCAATTTTCAATATCTAGCATTTTATAATAGACTTCATTAATTCTTTTATGATGATTGATTTTTAGCCAAGTGGTGGTTAAATTATGGAGAAGTGCTCCATTCCCAAGGAAGGTCACTATTAAAATCCTTGGGTAAACAACATCTGCATCTAATGAGCACTTTTGTGCTAATCCACGCAAGAGTTAAGAACAGGTCAACAATGAAAAGAATTGAACAAGTTGGTCTACATCCAGTACAACTTCAAGCTAATAAATAGAAATTGAAGTAGGATGGATTCTATAGAGCAGTGTGATTAATGATCTTTAATTGACTTGAACTAAGTCTTCTTCAACAAGGATGACCCACTGAAGTTGTGGCTGAAGAAAATCTCTATGGTGGATCTAGAGTTGATATCCTAGAGACTGATGAGATAAAGCCTAGGACTATGCCGGAGCATGAAACCAGCACCACCACCAACAGTTCATCAGCAGCTACGACTCCCAACTCTCCTGTACATTTTTCTAAAGATGGTGAAGGAGGTAGTGATGACTATGGGGACACAAGCTCATAAATAAGACAACAGAACAAGTTCCTGATAATGCTAATCTTGATTCTGATAGTAGGTACAAACATACATACCACCATCTAACGATACATATGAAGGTAGATAACAGATATAGACCAAGAGGTAGTGGCAGTTAACACGGAGAAGGGCATTTTGGGGACAATCCTACGGATGGATGCATTGACAATATCATCTTTCAAGTGGCTCATCTCTGAATAGAAACCCACCTTTG
Organism: Persea americana; assembly: GCA_029852735.1. Taxonomy (NCBI): domain Eukaryota; kingdom Viridiplantae; phylum Streptophyta; class Magnoliopsida; order Laurales; family Lauraceae; genus Persea; species Persea americana. The sequence goes on from CM056812.1 coordinate 9,317,703, forward strand.
TATCCCTTTTTTCACAGTAGCTAAAGCCACAGCCATCGAATTCTTACAGTGATATTAAGCCCCAGTCATTGCAGGAGTAAGAGTCTTATTTATAGGAATCTTTGATTTTAGTCAACCTCATCAGTTATGTGTAAATGGACAAGATTACTTTGACTACTTACCATAACAGCAGCACACGGCGATAATCATGATATGCATCATGCACGTCGTTCTACATGGTAATGATCTTCGTCCATCCAGGCAAATTCTCACACTCCCAAATAGTTTCTCTTAATTTTTATGTCTTTATATTTTAAGTTGTCCAAGTTACATATTGTTGGTGATGCGGATCGGGGTACCAGACACGGGACAAGTAGAGATGGAGCTATGGAGGGGCAAGAGATGGAGGGTGGACGGAATAGGTCAGGCTTTCGCCTGAAAATTGGCCTCACGCCAACTCCCCATCACGGGCGAGGAAGAAGAGATAAGTTGGAAAAGCCCAAAATCACACGACGAAAATTTCATTTATCAACAACTCCTCAAGCCAAGAGGCCTTGCATCACTTATATAAGAAAACAATAAAACTTAAAACTAATCTAGACAATCCAAACACATTGATGGCCAAGATTAAAACGTCCAACATAAACCATAAATAATATAAAATATAACTCTAATGATCTAAAACATGAACATAAATGGACTGGTAGGTGGGCTAGGCCAAATGAACTCGTTGAGATGGATGGGCTGGGCCCATTGACGGGTCAATCAGTTGGGCTGGGTTGACTCAATGTTATCAACTTATCAGATAAATACTTTTTAGATAAAATCTCTACCATCATCATCAAAGTCTTGTCCCAACTATGTTGTGGTCAACTACATCAATTATGTTTCTCCATTACAATCTATCGTTGGCCAAATCCTTGGATAGGCTGCACTACTTCACGTCTATCCTTTCCCCTAAGGGACCATCAACCTACATAGAAATTTTCATCCATGAGCTCTTTGGCCTATCCCTTTTCCCTAAGGGACCATGAACCTACATAGAAATTTTTTTCGATGTTGGTCCATGTTGAACATGTCCAAACCACCTCAAATGAGTCTCTCTTAATTTATCACATATTGATGCTACCCCTAAATGCCCTTGATTGCACTCACTTCTGATTCTATCTTTCCTTGTCCACACACCCATCTCAACATTCTCATCTCTACTGCACTCATTTTTTGTATGTGTTGTTTCTTGATTGACCAACATTTTTCTCCATGGGTCATTGCCAGTCTAATCATTATCTAGTAAAAATTGTCCTCCAATCTTGTTGGTATGCGTCACTCAATCACAAAGCACTCCAGAAATAAGTCTCCGCTTTAACCATCCAACTCTAATATTATGTTTGACATCTTCCTCAATCTCTCCACCCTTACTAATTATAGCCAAGGTTTTGGAAGGAATCTCTTCATGATATCTCTTAATCTTTAATGCATAGGAGTTACATCTCTTTGCACATCTCCATTGAAGTTAGAATTCATATATTTTGTCTTTGTATGACTTTCTTTAAAGCCCTTGATTCTAAAGCCTTCCACCATCTCTCAAATTTCACATTCACGCCATCTCCCGATACATCCAACACCACCACCTTTTTTTGAATATGAGCAATTAACTCGTCCACAATCAGTGCAAAATGATAATGATTTAAAACTGACTCCGGATGCAAACCTATGGTCCCTAGAACTCAATTGTCTCTCCACATATAGTTCTCACACTAGTTACCAATCACTAGAACTCGACTATCTCTCCATAGATAGTTCTCAAACTGGTTATTACTCTCATATATGTCTTTAATGATGTCAATATAATATCTTCTAACATTCCATTTATCTAAAACTAGCCAAATCAATTCTCTAGGTGCCCTGTTGTACGACCATAAGAAGATTTTTCTCTTCTCTCAGTACTTTTCCATTAATTGTCTGAGAAGATGTCTTCTATAATGACCTCACTAGCATGAAACCAAGTTGATTTTCAGATATCTTGCTCTTTTGTCCAAGTATTTGCTCCAATTTTTATTTTTAAATAGTCTATTAGCTCCTTTTTTCTTACCTATAGTTTCATAGTGACTCATAAATTTCATCCCATAATTGGTGCAACTTTGTTTATCTCCTTTGTTCTTATATATAGGTACTATAGCATTTATTCTCCATTCATTCAACATTTTCTTTGTCTCTAATTAAATTAAATGAAGCTATCCAATTTCTCCTAAGCATTTCTAAGCCTCTACGAAATGCCATCTGGCCCTATAGTCTTTCCCATCTTTATTGTTGTCAGCTTTCTTTACTTCTGCTACCCTAATTCTACGGTAAAATTATTATCCACATATTGAGTTCAAGGCTATAAAAAAATAAAAAATAAAAAAAAAACCTTTAATTGTTGTCAAACGGAAGTTTGTTTGTTTGTTGTTTTTAGGGATTGGGTGTTGTAGTTGTTTGGTAGTATACTTACCGTTAATCTTTATATTATTTTCTTCCTTTAGTAGAAAAATTAATATTATCAATTCAAAAGAAAAGAGAAATCAATTGCATACCGTAAAGTATATTGGTAAAGTCCCCAAGTTGCCCACTTACCATCTACTTTTGTGCAATGGTACACCATATGCCCTAACTTTCTCTCATCTTACAAAACATAAATAAATAAATAAATCTCTCATCCAATTTCTTCGAGTCCAAACTATGAGGCAGAACTCGGATATTCACAAAGCCATTACTATATACGTATTAGTAGGGCCTACTATAAAATCCAAACAACTAAAAATCATTGTCAAACCTTTACTTGTGACAATTCATTAATAAAAATATTACTTCAATCAGAGTAGTGCACCATGAGATAAATGGTCTGTAAAACAAATGATTAACTCTTTTTCGTATTGTAGTCATGTAATTTACATGCCATCAATCTTATAAAGGGTGTAACTTTGATTGGAGAGTTTTTCTTAATGATAACTCAAAGGTAGGATAAGACTTTTTTGCAGTTTCGATTGTAGAGGTGGACTTGATTATTATTATTATTATTATTATTATTTTGAATGGTAACTTCCATTAGTCAAAAGCTTAGCAATACAAAAGAGATACACTAACAAGCCAAAACACAAAAGAGAAAACCACCGAAAGAAATAATAATCCCACAAGGACAATAAGAAAGTGAAGGGCTAGCAAAGGAAAAATGATGGGTTTATGATAGGCTTGTTCTCTATTTACTAGGCTTTGCTTTGGTTTTGAGCCCTTTCTTTTTTATATATATTTAGTTTTTTATTTTGAAAATTGCTTTTATTTATTTATTTATTGAAATTACTTTTATTTTATTCATTTTTTTTATTGAATGGTAACATGTATTAATCAAAAGCTTTTCAAAATTACTTTTAGTTTTAATAATATTTTCCGAGTAATATCCCAATGAGAACTCAATATTTGACTTTATCTCTCACTGATACTATTTTCATTGCTCATAAGATCATGGTAATGATATTTTCCCATTCTAGATGTACAAAAAAGCCAAAATACCAATGAAAGAAAACCAATACTAAGTAAAACACCAGGTAGAAGAGTTCTTTCAACAAAAATGACATGAGGAAAACATCAAGGAATAGAGGAAGATCATAAAGCAGCGGCCCGGCCATACAACAAAAGTAATTGAAATTTGAACCCCTCCCTATTAAGCCATATCATTTCATGCCACACCATGCATCATGAAATTTTTGCATTTCCACGATAAGCAAAGTGGCAATAAAATATGCAACAGACTGTAAAACAAAACAATAGTCTCTGGAGACTCACCTTTACTCGGAGCTCTTTCATAGGATGAGGTGTCAACAAAGCTCGGATAGTTGTAACAATAGGCCCCTAACATGGAGCAGTAAATATATGAGAAGAAACATTCAGCACACAAAGCATAGATAGAACTAAGCTGCATGCCACAAACATTCACATGCTTACCTGCATGCCACAAACAACTATTTGATCCCCTTCATGAAGGACGCCATTAACTAACACAACATCAATGGTTGTCCCCAGGCCTTCAATAACCTTAACCTCCAAGACCGTGCACTGAGAACAGTTGGAATACAGACCCGAAGTCAGTGACATTAACTACCACTGGTCTGGTAGATATCAGGAAACAATAATGCAGTAAATAGGGTCGAGTAAAAAAGTAACTCACAAAACCAACCACAAATATATTGGACAATGATGATGATGAGTAAACAATGCAATGCTGAGCATAGAATGGACAGGTGTTGATAGAAAAAGTGGTAAAAAAAAAAAGTACCCATATAGATTCTCTGAGTCATACCTGTACTTCACTGACAAACATAAGCTTTTTCTCCATGGTTTTTTGTGTCCATTGAACCAATAATAAAAGAAGATCTGGGATGCCCTCACCACTGAAACATCAGAGAGACACATATGTCATGAAATCATATATCACAAGCACCCAACAAAAAAAAAAAAAAAAAAAGATTTAGTGAAGATGGGAGCTCATAGGTGTACGCACGTGACAGCACTTGTAGGGACTATGCTGAATGTTTCTCCCATTTCCCTGTTTTTGTAATACAACTCAGTATTCAAGCCCTGCTCCTTAAACTGTGTGACGATCTGAAAAAAAAAAAAGAAAAAAGAAAAGGGAAGCAATCACAAGTCCATTACTATGGTTAACTTAAGTCACAAATCCTAACAACGAAATGAAGAGGCGGAGAATCTAAACCGACCTGAGTGAGCCTCATTTTGAACTCATTTTGCACGTCATTAGATTGTTGTTTCATAGCTTTCACAATAGGTGCATTGTGGCTTGACTTCCATCCATACAGTCTATCAACCTTTGAAATCGAAACACAAAAGTATCAGATTAAAGGGAAAAATACTGATAATTAAGTTGCAATGTTACTGCATCTGGCATCTTCCCCTTTCAGGACTGGAGAAATTCTTCTTTTGATTTTCAGGGTCTTTTTTGCAGATTTAAATTCTGAGAATGAGGAGAAGATTCTCTCCTACCAAAACGGCAAGGAGCCAAGTGCAGCATTAAGCAGATGCTTATTGAAATTTATGATGTAAATTAAGTGGCTAGGACTACCCACCTTATTCAATGCAACTATGAATTCAGTATTCCGCATCTTCAAAAGATTAAGAGACTCAATAGTCTGTGGTTCTAGGCCATGCATAATGTCAACCACCAAAATTGCAATGTCACATAAACCAGAGCCTCGTGACCGCAGATTTGTGAATGACTCGTGTCCTGGAGTATCAATCACCAGCAGACCAGGGACCCTCAGCTTCGCATCAGCTTTAAGCTCCTTTGTTCTATCCCTTATATTTTCTGCAGGGAAATATGTAGCACCAATCTGCTGTGTAATGCCTCCAGCCTCACCCTCCTGAACATTAGTGCCTCGAATGCAATCAAGCAGCTTGGTTTTACCAGTATCGACATGGCCAAGAATGCAACAAATTGGAGAGCGAAGGTCATCTACACTCGCTTTCAAAAGAGCCTCTGCTGCTCGTTGCTCTCTTTTCATTGCAGCTTCTTTTCTCTTTGGCTTTTCATTAGCTTCTTCAGCTTCATGATCTTCACCTTTACTATCTGCGTCATGACTTTTCACAGGTGCCTGAGGAGCAACCTTTTTAATGGCAACTGTAGGTTTGGCAGGTGCAGGAGGCACTTCCAAGTTCATCGAATTGGAAGATGTTAAGCGCTTGGTGTCTTTCTTCACCGTAGATTCAGCCTCCTCCTCAGCAAACGCACTTTTAGCAGGTAAGGCGACATCCACATCATCCCAGCTTTTCGCATCCCACTCCTCATCGTCATCTTCTTCTTCAACTCCATTTTCTTCAACCACCTGCTGCTCAACATCACCAACTGAGGACTCCTCTTCAACCTTCTCGATTTCTGACGGTTCCACATCAGGCACACTGTCGAGCGGGTTTTCCACAACCTCCACAGTTTCCACCACCTTTGCAGCTGCCCCACCATGTCCCTGTCCAGAACCATGCTTTGCTTTTTTGCTTTCATACTTTGGCCTTTTGCTTGTTGAAGTCTCGTTGTTCGCAATGGGTAGCTGGCCATGCGATGCAAGAAATTGGTTCCTCATCGCCTCCAGTCTGCGGGCCTCTTCCTTCTGCTTGCCTGTTAGAAGCTTACCTTCCTGCTTTTTCTTTAAAAGTTTCTCCTTTTCTCTCTCTTTTTTCCTCCGCCTCGCTTCTTCCGCCAGTCTTTCCTGCTCCTCCAGCCGCCGGCGCTCTTCTTCCTCCCTCCTCAACTTTTCCTCTTCTTCTCTCTTTTTCCTCTCTTCTGCTTCTTTCCGCCTTGCTAGTGCCTCCTGCATTTCTCTGACATGCTTCGGGAGTTTTTTGTCGGAAATCTTGCTCTTTGTTTCTTCCTGCTTCTCTTCCTTTGCAGCCTCCACTGCCGCAGCGGCTGCTGCCTTCTTTTCTTTCTCCTTTTCCTTCTTTTTCTTCTTCTTCTTAGCAGCTGCAGACTCACCACCTTCTTTTTCCTCCACTTCAGCATCCTTCTCCTCAACTCCGACGTCCACGGGTTTAACGGGTCCAGGCAGAACTTCAACTTTCTCCTCTGGTGGAGGAGGAGCCGTAGGTTTTGGAGGCAGAGGCCCTTCACCAAGCTCTGCAAGAATCTTATCAAGGTCATCCTCCTCCTGGGCTGTCCTTCCGCTCTTCTTCTTACCCTTCTTCTGCTTCTTTGAAGGTTCAGCCACGCTCTCACTCCCCTGTTTTTCGTCTTTGACATCATTATCATTCTTTCTACCCACCTCTTTGGAACTACTAATATTGCCACCCATAGCAGGTTGTTCAGTCACACCACTATCTTCTTCTCCAAGGACTGAGTCAAAACCAGAGGTGACTGTAGAGCTGCTACTCTTCTTGGAAGATTTCGACGACTTCTTCTTACCAGAGAAAGTAATCGTAGAGGCTTCATTCTCCACTTGATTTTCACCAATGCCATCAGCATCATCCTCAATTGCCGACCCAGTAAACAAGCTATTATTCTTCTTGGAAGATTTAGATGATTTCTTCTTACCAGAGAATGAAATCTGAGTGGCATCATCATCCTCATCCTCTACTCTACTACTAGAACTAATGGCAACATCAGTACTATCCTCATCATCAAGACCCACATCAAAACTATTGCTTTTCTTTGAAGATTTAGATGACTTCTTCCTCCCAGAGAAAGCAATATCGGGAACACCATCATCTACTTTATTTTCATTGTTGTTAATAGAATTCACACCAATGTCAGCACTATCATCATCTACATCATTGAGAATAGATGCGGTCAAAACAGAATTACTCTTTTTGGAGGATTTGGATGCCTTCTTCTTACCAGAAAAAGCGAAGGCCGGAGCATCTTCGCCGTCCTCAGAAGCGGGTTTCTCGGGCTCCACCTCATCGTTATCATCTTCAAGAGCATCAAAAGCCGACCTGCCCTTCTTCCCATTGGACTTCTTCTTCCCTGCAAAAACCATGGAAGGCGCGTCCTCGTCTAAATCAGGTTTCCCGGGCTCCACCGCATCGTTATCGTCTTCAAGGGCATCGAAAGCGGAGGCGGTGAACAAGCTGTTACCGCCCCCCTTCTTAGATTTCGGCTTCTTCTTGCCGGCGAAAGGGGCGGCGGCGGCAGCCTCTTCCTTGTCCTCGTCCTCGTCGTTGGGCTTCGCCTTGCTGCCGCCCTTCTTCCCCTTCTTCTTTCCGGCGGCCGGGGGTTCGTCGTCAAGGGCTTGCTTCTCCGACTGGATATCGTCGGAGAGCTCAGTGCCGATCGAGTACTCGTCGTCGTCGATGTTGGCCCCTTTCTTCTTGGATTTCTTACCAGCCTGGACTGCCGGGATCGCTTCTTCCCCGGCGCCGGCGGCGGACGCCGTGATAGCTGGCTTCTTCTTACCCATTTACTTAGAAGAATCAGAATCAAAATCAAAATCAAAATCAAAATAAAAAAAAGTAGAGACCTTTACAAACTGATCAAAAAAACAAAAACCCTAACCCTAACCCTAACGGAGGAGAGTGATGAATAGATGAAAGAAAAGAGAAGAAATTGAAAGTGATGGAGACTGAGCTATGAATATGAAGGGATCTGAATTGAATCAAAACAATATCAGAGAGAGATTGATCGATCAAGAAATTGAAATGGTGATGAGATATGTGAGAGAGAGAGAGAGAGAGAGAGAGAGAGAGAGAGAGAGAGAGAGATTGGCCTGAGATGAATTTCGATGATTGGGTGATTCGATCTGAGAAGTTGGAATTAAGAGGGAGTTGGTGATTGATTGATTGTGATCGATGGGAAATCGGTAGATGGATTTGAAGGAAAGAAAGGGGCTTTGGAGATGGCGATTTTGTGAGGAAGGAGAAGAAGAAGATGGAAGATGATGAGGAGATAGTGCTGCGGCGTTGGAGACTTTGGTTTTTTAAGGGCTTACGATTTTTGCCACGACTGTGTGTAGAAGTTGGAACTCAATAGTGCACGAGGCCAGGAATCGGATGTGGGTTTGCATATGGGAAGTTCGGGTTGTCATAAAACCACAGTCCAGATCCAATATCTCCTTGGGAGCGCTCCGACATTAGACCCAATAGCCCATAATCCAAATCGTTCAAGATGAATATCATCCCCTCTAACTATTTATTAACGAATTTCCCTTAAATAAAAAACTTCTTTTCAATGGGTTTTGAGATTTTGTTATAATCAATATTGATTTGTAAATTGAATCCGGAAGCAATTAGGGGATACACACTCATAGTTGAATGGTGTTGGCATCTTAATATCAGGACAGGCACCGATCCATCCTAGGGTCTTTAAGTTCAAAGTGTCATTCTTGACTAAGAGTGCTTCGCAGCAAAAAAACAAAAATTCGAAACAATTGGAGTCTGGACAGGTAGGTTTTGTATGTATTGGGATAAATCCGAATCTGAATAAATCGCAATTATCCCATCCAAACATTGTTTTCCTAAATATAGCTTGATATGGTACATATTTAAAACTGTTCATTATATGTCACATGTCTATTGAGCATTATTATAAATATCATTCTTAAGAAATTATTTTCTTTGGAATGTGTTAGGATATGTTCAAAGTTGGAGTTTTTATCTGAATATTATTTTAGAAAATAGTACATAAAATAAATTATATTTACAAGTAATGGACAATTTTAATTAGAGTTAAATACTAATTAATAAAAGAACACTTTTTACTTATTCTTGCTTTTCTTGAATTTTATTCCAATTTCTAGTAGTTTTCTAGTGACATTTTTAATTTAGTGAAATTTTGGGAATAATGCAATTGTTCGGAAAACATCGTTTCAACTAAAGGTCACCATATCATCTCAACATTTTCAGAAGATTGTTGTATTTGTGGTAGTGCTCATGAATTCCATCAATGTAAGATGAGGTTTCATTTACAACTTTTTTTTATCTTAATATGCATGTCTGCCGGCCAATGTGAGAAAACTGCATATGAGCAATATGGAGTCTAGCTAGTGGGGCCCACTCAAGATGCCCACTTATTAGTGAGATTGGGTATATGGAAAAGACTCGCTGCATATAAGGGCCAACAAAAAAAATCAGCCTCTTGTACGAAAATCCTAGCCCTATATTAGAGAAGCAATAAATCTTAGTGGTCTTTTATTACTTTGATATTCAATCCAATGGTGGATAAAGATTCGATGATGGCCCGGTACCAGAACATGAGAGGATAAGAGTGTGAAAGGATCTGTACTGATCCGAGTTGGGCCCTAGTGGACCCACATAGTAGGAGAACATTTCTTTAGGCTTTCAAACTTATTGACTTCTAACTTTTTATTACTAATTAGCAAAAAGACTTTTTATTGCTAGTGCTATTTGGGATAATTATATTTTTGCTACTATATATAAGATTGTGATTAAGAGAATATATTCACACGTCCTTGGTGTAGGCCCATGCATCACATGAGTGTTTTTGCTAGTTATAATGTATTAAAAAACAGGAATCCTTTACCTTCGCATGCAGTCTTACTCCCTTCAAAATACCTAGCAATAAAATAATGACATCATTTGTTCATATTTTTTTATTACATACATTTCATTTATTTATTTTTTAACATTACAAATATTGTGTAAACTTTATCCTCCTAATGTGAGTCCTAGTAAAGCCTTCTTTAAAAAGAAAAAGCTAATGTGTTTCTTTTAAAAGATAACAAGTCTTTTGAAATTCCACAATGATTGTCCTATTAGATTTTGGGCCTATTTGTTCGGTATTTAATTCATAAGAGTTTTAAGAAGTGTTTTCTTATCAAAGTGGCTAAATTAAAGAAGCAAAAGCTATGATCCATAAATGGCTATCAATTAAAGGCGATTTTGTGGATAATGAATGCCTAGCCATCACTTTCGTAAATGAAAATCTATGATCGGCCTTAGTTTACATCTCCACCTTATATATTCATTCCTTGAACCCATAGTTATTAAAATCATACGATTCGTATCTTAAATCCCGATTCATATCCCGGATTTTAAGGAAAATAATTTTGTATATATATATAATGAATCTCATTTATAGATGAATCTTAAGATTTAGGTGTGAATCTTATGATCCGATACTCATTTAATCGAATCTTACAATTGAAGCAATTCAGGGTAGAGTAAGAATGGTCAGAACCAATTAAGTTAATACTAATAATCTTTTATCTTTCTTTCCTTTACTGGTTTTACTTTATAAAATATTATTTAGTAGTTAATGAATTTTCTTATGAATTTTTATAGCTTTAAAGAGATTTAAGCTATGAATAAAGAATATGTATTTGATTAAAGCATTCGGTTATTTGAGATGTTCCATAAGAGGAAACCTCCAAAGTTTAGTAGATGTGGAGACCCGATGGAGGCAGATACTTGGATTATAGAGATGGATTGGATCTTCAGGATGCTTCCATATACAGGCAGACAGCGAGTTCAGCTAGTGACCTACATGTTACAAGATGCAGCTAAGGTATGGTTGTTGACAGTGAGAGCTTCCTATACAAATATGGATGATGCAGTAGCTTGGCAGACGTTCAAGGATCAGTTTCTTCAGAAGTTCATCCCAGCACCCGCCAGATCTCAGAAGCTTCGGGAGTAAACGTAACTACTTCAGGGAGACATAACACTTATAGAGTACGAGGCACAGTTCACCCGCTTATCACAATTTGCTGAAAGACTTATCACTCTAGAGTCAGAGAAGATCAAACGCTTCGTAGAAGGACTTTGAGTCGACATCCAGTTGCACATGACTTACAGAGAGCTTCCCATGTATGAGGCTTATGTGGAAAATGTGTCGCGACCCCGAACCGGGGCCCGGGACCGCGACGGGGTGTGGATGGGGTAATGAACTACCCTTAATAATGATTATACATTTCCTTAATTTCCCACAGGTTTCCGCGGTGAGGATTCCACACACACTCATAGAACATTTACATTTGTGCGGAAGCGTATAGCAAATCAAACTCTTAATCCATTCTCATTATATGAGACTGGTAATACACAAGTATGACATGATGTCAGAGTGAGCAATGATCTCGTTAGCATTCCCAAAATTTGAATTTAGAGTTTAAACAAAAGATCAAGTTAAATTAACATTCCCCAAAAATAATGGCCAACAAAGGCCAGTACAAACAAAAGTATAAATCATATATCTTCCTATAATCCCCCCCAAAATGTTCGCAGCTCAAAGCTAAACCAAATGTCTACATGACATTGTCAGCTTGCCACTCGACTAATCGTTGCGGTTCATCGACCGCCTCCTCTGGCTCCTCCTCAAAGGCAATAACGGGAGCTGGACCTGAGTACCACAAAATTGGGTTAGACACGACGGTCTGGCAGGTGGGTGAATAGATAATACCAAGAAAGAAATCAAAGCATATCTTAAACATAACGAAAACTTATAAAAACGATAACTGTCATAAAACAGGATGCATGGTTCATTTAAAGTACAGATGCAATATAAATCATGTAGGGTATTCAAGGTACAGGAACTGACTAGATGGCAACCACACTAAAGCTAAATCATCTCTATCACTAAGGTGATGAGAGCACATTCAGTGCGTTGGGCTCGAGCACACGAAGTGACGAGAACCAACATTATATACATATACATATACATATAGCTAGGCAAGACCACGGCCGCGGAACCGGGTAACGGGACAGGACAGGATCCAAGTTGCAACTGGCGGGAGCACAAGGGGGAGGCCCAAGTCAGTTGATCAGACTGACAAGGACGTCTAAGCTTAGTGGTGCCGACTCATAGGTTACATGAGAAATCAAAACATGTACAAAACTATATCAGTATAAAACACTCGGGCAGGCGGGGCATGGTGCTCGTAAGCACACATTTCGTATCACTATCTGTTCATGCATAAACGGGGCTGGCAGGACATATCAGGTGTATAAATCAGAATTTGAGATGAAACCAGTAGGATCATGTAATTATACATATAATCTGAGTAAAAGAATGCAATGAATCCTTATACCATTAGGGACTATATATTGGGGCATCCATATTCAAACAACATGTATAAGGATCTTGTATGTCTATTATTACCCTTAGTATGGTACTCGAATGATGGAAGACATACCAAGTTTCCTTATGCAAGTTGATGAATCCAAAAGTCCCAATACCTTTCCGAAATGGTGTTTCTTTCTAAGTCAATCGCCTTATGTCATCCCCTGGGTCTTTCCAAGGTGGTAGGGCATCAGAACAACCCATCCAAACCTTTAAATACTATATGTGAAAACAATAGAAAAGACTCAGGAATTCTGGGTGAAATTCGATCACCAGTCGGTTAGCTGGCGGTTAGCCGCCTAGGTGATCGGCGGTTAGCCGCTAGCTGACCGCGGGGCTGACCGCGGTTCACCCTGCTAAAATATAGCATTCTGTGTTTCTAACCGCGCATCTCGGCTACCTGGCGGTCACAGGGTTTTTGGTTAGCGGTTAGCCGCGAGCTGACCGCGGGGCTGACCGCGGTTCGCCTGTCAAAACACAGCATTCTGTGTTTCTAACCGCCTCTGGGTCTGCTAGCCGCCGGTCACCTGTCGGCTAGCCGCCAAAGTGACCGCCCGCTGACCGCCCAGCTACGGGAACTACACATCAGGTGCAGATTTCAGTCCTTTCTTTCCCAAACCCATTCACCTCAACTCCAACCATTTCCTAACATGAAATGGGTCTGTTCCCTTCCATATAACATTTAATCCTTTCCACCAACCACCATTCCATCAATGCATTTAATTCTCCTTTCAACACAAATCTCATTCAATGCAAGTACAAATATCATTTAAGAAGTTCATAATGACCAAAATAAACTTTAATGAATGAATGCATACATTCTCATAAAACTAACTAAGAGAAAAATCATATCAATAAGTACCTTTCCAAAAGCATTATGAAACATAATAACTAAGGGAATAGGAATAGTAAAAATCCACATTTTCAATAAAACAAGAACTTATTCAAATCAAATCCATTCATTCACTTGCCTTGGTCTCCAAATATGCTAGTCAAGCTTTAATCACACTATCAAGCTCAAAATCCTCTATCTACACAAAAATCCCCAAAATACATTCATTACAACCCTAGAATGTCAAAATCAAGAAATAGATGGAGATAGCTTCCAATAATCAAGGTGAAGCACCTCCATGGCTAGAAGAACACACAACCAAGAGATGAGAAGAAGAGCTTACATGGAAAGTCCTCTAATGGCAAGAGCTTGCTCAAAATGTAGCTTGGAATGGAAGGCTCTCTCTAAAAATGGTATCAAGATGAAGCTCTCATGGAGGGGAAGAAGATTACCACCTCCATTTTACCTTTAGCAATAGATTTGAGAGAGATTGAGAGATGAAGAAGCAAGAAGCAAGGTACGTTGAAGAGAACCCTAGGGCTGGGCTGGGATTCCTTTTTCTCAAGAAAGTTGCAAGAAGAGGAAGAGGAAAAAGGACTCCTCCTTATATAGACCATGGCAATGGGTCCCACAACTTAAAAATCCAATTGAGCTAAAACATCACTCTACGGGCTTCGGATGGATTCGACGAAGAAGGAAGAATCGATCGTCGAAATTTCTACTTTCCAAAAAGTATATATTTTACGAGTTTCGGAGACATTGAAATTAGTGTCCAGATTTTGTGTAAAAAGACTGTTTTACCCCTATCAATGGCAAAGTAGGGTTTAGAGGTCTTGAATGGAAACGGAACAAATACGAAAGTTGTCGGGAATCATAAAATCCATTAGACGGAGCAAATTACAGATTTCCAGAATTATTAAATAAATCCCAAAACTAATCAAGACATCATAAAAGGAACCCCCAAAGGGCCCCACTAGATCAAAAGAGTTCCCAAAGTAATTCAAAGCTATAAAAAGCTATTCTAATCCAGATTTAACCCATTTCCACTAATCTTACTTATAGCTAAAACGCGTCTTAATTAACACAAATCGGAAACTCTCGGGGCGGGGTCTTACATCCTCCACCCCTTAGGGCATTTGGTCCACCAAATGAAATAAAATAACTAACCTCGGGTAGTAGATGCGGATACTTCTTCTGAACTTGATCCCGTAATTCCCACGTTGCCTCTTCAGGTCCGTGATTTTCCCAAAGCACTTTCACCCATTGAATAGTCCTTGTCCTCAGTTCCTGTTCTTTCGTATCGATGATCTGAATAGGCTTCTCAACATAGGTGGCATCTTCTCTGATCTCCAATGGTTCATGATGGAGTACATGCGATGGGTCGGGGACGTACTTCTTCAACATAGACACATGGAACACATTGTGTACGCCGGAAAGCTCAGGTGGTAAGGCCAATCTATAAGCCACGTCACCTATCTTGCTCACGATATCATAGGGTCCAATGTATCTCCGAGATAATTTGCCTTTCTGTCCGAATCTCAGAGTTCCCCTAATAGGTGACACCTTCAAGAAAACCTTATCTCCTTCCTTAAAATGTAAGTCCCTTCGATGAGAGTCTGCATAACTCTTCTGTCCACTCCGGGCTACTTTCAGACGTTCTTGGATCAACTTGACTTTGTCACTGGTTTCACTCACCATAGTCGGTCCATGAAAACTGCGAATACCTACTACTTCCCAACAGACTGGAGTTCTACACCTCCTACCATACAATGCCTCAAAAGGCGCCATCCCAATGCTCGAATGATAACTGTTGTTGTAGGCGAATTCGCAAAGCGGTAGGGTCTCGTCCCATTGAGTCTTGAAATCTAGTACACACGCTCGAAGCATATCCTCAAGGGTCTGAATTGTTCTTTCCGACTGACCATCTGTTTGTGGGTGATACGCTGTGCTGAACTGAAGCTTCGTTCCCATAGACTCCTGCAAAGTTTTCCAGAATCTCGAGACGAATCTGCTATCTCTGTCCGAAGTAATGGAGACTGGCTGCCCATGACGGCTGACAATCTCGTTGACAAACAACTCTGCGAGAGGTAACATATGCATTTTCTCTCCGGTCTTCATAGGGATAAAATGAGCTGATTTGGTAAGACGGTCCACAATGACCCATATGGAGTTATTCCCTTTTCTGGTCCTTGGCAATCCCGAGATGAAATCCATGGTGATATGTTCCCACTTCCATTCTGGGATCTCTAATGGCTGCAACAACCCTGGAGGTCTCTGATGCTCTGCCTTCACCAACTGACACGTCATATATCGGGAAACGAAAGCTGCTATTTCCCTCTTCATGTTGTTCCACCAAAATCTGCCCTTCAAGTTCTGATACATCTTCGTGCTACCCGGATGCATAGAGTACTTCGTACTGTGCGCCTCTGTCATAATGTCATTCTTCAAATCTTCAATATTTGGCACGCATAGCCGATCACGATAGAATAAGACTCCATCCACAATACGAAAATCAGGACGTTCTGCTATATGCTCTGAAATCTTGGCCAACTCTGGATCTTGCAATTGGTCGTCCTTGATCTTCCGAATGAACGAGGGTTCAGACACGGACATGTTGGCTAACATCACTCCCTCGCTTAGGGGCTGAAAATCTACCCCCAACTCTTCAAATTGCTGAAAGAAGCAAGTAACTCTTAGGCTTGCCACACTTGCTGACTTCCTACTCAAGGCATCGGCTACTACATTTGCCTTTCCCGGGTGATACTTGATCGGAAAATCATAATCTTTGATATATTCCATCCATCTTCTTTGTCTCATATTCAACTCCTTCTGAGAGAACAAATACTGTAAGCTGCGGTGATCGGAGTGGACTTCGAATTTCTCTCCGTAGAGGTAATGTCTCCACATCTTTAGTGCAAAAACGACCGCTGCTAACTCCAGGTCATGCGTTGCATAGTTCTTCTCGTGGTCCTTCAACTGACGGGATCCATAAGCAACGACTTTTCCATCTTGCATCAACACACAACCGAGTCCTATATTCAACGCATCTGTAAAAATGGTGTAACCGCCGCTCCCGGATGGTAAAGTGAGGACGGGTGCTGATGTTAATCTCTTTTTCAACTCTTGGAAGCTGGTCTCACATTGGTCTGTCCACACATAAGGTGCATTCTTCTTGGTCAACTTCGTCAATGAGGCTGCGATCGACGAAAATCCCTGCACAAATCTTCGATAGTAACCCGCCAATCCAAGAAAACTTCTGATTTCTGACGCGTTCTTCGGTCTTTCCCACTTCACAACTGCATCTATCTTGGCTGGGTCCACTGATAATCCTTCTTTGGAAATGATATGACCTAAAAATGCGACTTCTTCAAGCCAAAATTCGCACTTGGCGAGCTTCGCATACAATTGGTTATCTCTTAGAAGTTGCAATGCTATCCTCAAATGCTCTTCATGTTCTTCTCTAGACTTAGAGTACACCAAAATGTCATCAATAAACACCACTGTGAATTGGTCTAAGTACTCAGCGAATATTTTGTTCATCAAGGCCATGAATACTGCCGGTGCATTCGTCAGTCCAAATGGCATCACTAGAAACTCATAGTGTCCATATCTCGTTCGGAACGCCGTCTTCGATACATCTGAATCTCTAACTCTCAGCTGATGGTAACCGGATCTTAGATCGATCTTCGAAAAGTAAGCAGCACCTTGCAATTGGTCAAACAATTCATCTATCCTTGGCAACGGATACTTGTTCTTGATGGTAGCTTGGTTCAATTTCCGGTAATCAATACACATTCTCATGGAACCATCTTTCTTCTTGACGAATAAGACTGGAGCTCCCCAAGGTGAGACGCTCGGTCTAATAAAACCTTTATCCAACAATTCTTGCAACTGAATCTTCAACTCTCCTAATTCAGCTGGAGCCATTCTGTATGGTGCAATAGATATCGGAGCGGTCCCTGGTAACAATTCGATGGTGAAGTCAATCTCCCTAACAGGTGGTAAACCTGGGATTTCTTCTGGAAAAATGTCTGGGAATTCGCAAACAATTGGGATCTCCTCCACCCCTTGGGACCGTTTATCCTCCGTGATAAACGCTAAATAGCATTCACATCCACTTCTCACTAGTCTATCAGCCTTCAATGCTGAGATGAATCTTGGACAAGAATTCCTCCTCTCCCCATGGAACAATACTCCTGCTGGGGTCTCCTCTAATTTGAACGTGAGGGTCTTATGGAAACAGTCCATCGTAGCATGGTATCCTGCTAACCAATCCATTCCTAGAATGACATCAAAATCATACATCTCCAACAAAATAAGATCCGCTAGTAACACCACATCTCCTATCTTAATAGCACATCTAGGATAATATTTCCTACACACAACTTGTTTGCCTACGGGGGTGGACACCGTCAATACATACTCAAGTTCTCTAGCAGGCATATCAATCAACTTAGAAAATTTTGGAGACAAGAAAGAGTGCGTAGAGCCAGGGTCAAACAAAATCTTAGCTTCAAATCCACAAACTAGGAGTGTACCTTCCACCACGTTATCTGTAGCCTCTGCATCCGCTTGGTTGATGGCATAAACTTGTCCTCGCTGCTGTGGCCTGTTTTGAGCTTGCTGTTGCCTCCCTTGTTGTGCATTCCTATTCTGCTGAGGAGGACGCTGATTCTGATTCTGTCCTTGCTGACGAGCTTGATGCTGCTGTGGGGGTCTATATTGTTGCTGTGGAGCCTGCTGCTGGAGTGGCCTGGGCTGGTTCTGTACAGCTAGTGCGTTCTGAGGTGGTGCCTGGCGCTGTGTTCCTTGTTGTTGCTGACTCTGTCTGTTGTTACCTTGTCCAACTTGCCTTGGGCAGTCCTTGAGCTGGTGTGCCATGGATACACATCTAAAACATGCTCCCGTAATCGTACGGCATTGAGCACTCTCGTGGTTTTTACCACAGTGAACGCAAACTAGAGCATTCTGCCCGTTTTGTTCATGCCTCGGTCGTTTGTTCTGATGGTTCCTCGGTGGGTGATTCTGTTGATGAGCTGGTGCCTTTCCTTGGATCTTGAGGATCTTGTTGTTCAGGTTCTCGAATTTATAGGCCCTTCTCACAGCCTCTTCAAAAGTGATAGGTGGTACAACACCCGTGGCATCCCTCTCAATGATCGAGTTAAGTCCTTCAAGGAACTTCGCTATCTTTTTCTCCACAGTGTCAATTAACTCGGGGGCATATCGAGACAACCTTTTGAACTTCGTGAGGTACTCTTGAACGGTCGTGTTACCTTGTACGAGCTGCTGGAATTCAATGGCCTTTTGCCTCTTCACATGTGTCGGTACAAACTTGTCACTGAATTGTCTCTTGAAACTTGTCCAAGCCTCTGCGTCTGCTATAGTCCTATACTCAGCCTTTATTGTTTTCCACCATATATCCGCTAGGCCGGTGAACATGGAAGCGGCGAGTTGCACTTGCTGCCTACCTGTACATCTAAATACCTCAAAGATGTTCTCTGTATGCTCTAGCCAGTCATCTGCAGCTAATGGGTCCTCATGCCCAGTAAACTCCTTGGGACCCCTCTTCCTAAACCTTTCAAACAACGCATTGGGGTCATGTTCCCTATTGTTAATGACAATTTGAGGGCCTAGAGGTTGCGCTGGTGCCGGTTCAGGCCTCCTTTTTAACACCTCTAATAACTGCCTTTGCATCATAGCCATCTCCCTAGCATGCTCTTCATCCTTCCTGGCCATTTGCTCTTGCAATCTTGCCTGATTTTCATTGGCTTGACGTTGCTGGTCAAGCATGGCTTGCATCATCTGTTGAAATTGATTCTGCATGTTTGGATCCGGAGTACCGTTTCCTAGTGGCCCGGTGTGTTCACTATTGCTTGCGGTGGGATTGTCGGTTACGGGTCTTTTTCGAGGTGGCATATCACTGCAAAACAACTTGTTAGCACATAAAGTCATATAAGGGTTACACATTGCTCACACGAGTCTAACTAACGAAAAGTCTAACGAAAAGTCTAACGGATCCTCGCCACGTCCTTAGGATTTCTAGTTTCTTTTAATTGCCTGAAACACGTCTTGCTCTGATACCAGTCTGTCGCGACCCCGAACCGGGACCCGGGACCGCGACGGTCCAGTCTGTCGCGACCCCGAACCGGGGCCCGGGACCGCGACGGGGTGTGGATGGGGTAATGAACTACCCTTAATAATGATTATACATTTCCTTAATTTCCCACAGGTTTCCGCGGTGAGGATTCCACACACACTCATAGAACATTTACATTGGTGCGGAAGCGTATAGCAAATCAAACTCTTAATCCATTCTCATTATATGAGACTGGTAATACACAAGTATGACATGATGTCAGAGTGAGCAATGATCTCGTTAGCATTCCCAAAATTTGAATTTAGAGTTTAAACAAAAGATCAAGTTAAATTAACATTCCCCAAAAATAATGGCCAACAAAGGCCAGTACAAACAAAAGTATAAATCATATATCTTCCTATAATCCCCCCCAAAATGTTCGCAGCTCAAAGCTAAACCAAATGTCTACATGACATTGTCAGCTTGCCACTCGACTAATCGTTGCGGTTCATCGACCGCCTCCTCTGGCTCCTCCTCAAAGGCAATAACGGGAGCTGGACCTGAGTACCACAAAATTGGGTTAGACACGACGGTCTGGCAGGTGGGTGAATAGATAATACCAAGAAAGAAATCAAAGCATATCTTAAACATAACGAAAACTTATAAAAACGATAACTGTCATAAAACAGGATGCATGGTTCATTTAAAGTACAGATGCAATATAAATCATGTAGGGTATTCAAGGTACAAGAACTGACTAGATGGCAACCACACTAAAGCTAAATCCTCTCTATCACTAAGGTGATGAGAGCACATTCAGTGCGTTGGGCTCGAGCACACGAAGTGACGAGAACCAACATTATATACATATACATATACATATAGCTAGGCAAGACCACGGCCGCGGAACCGGGTAACGGGACAGGACAGGATCCAAGTTGCAACTGGCGGGAGCACAAGGGGGAGGCCCAAGTCAGTTGATCAGACTGACAAGGACGTCTAAGCTTAGTGGTGCCGACTCATAGGTTACATGAGAAATCAAAACATGTACAAAACTATATCAGTATAAAACACTCGGGCAGGCGGGGCATGGTGCTCGTAAGCACACATTTCGTATCACTATCTGTTCATGCATAAACGGGGCTGGCAGGACATATCAGGTGTATAAATCAGAATTTGAGATGAAACCAGTAGGATCATGTAATTATACATATAATCTGAGTAAAAGAATGCAATGAATCCTTATACCATTAGGGACTATATATTGGGGCATCCATATTCAAACAACATGTATAAGGATCTTGTATGTCTATTATTACCCTTAGTATGGTACTCGAATGATGGAAGACATACCAAGTTTCCTTATGCAAGTTGATGAATCCAAAAGTCCCAATACCTTTCCGAAATGGTGTTTCTTTCTAAGTCAATCGCCTTATGTCATCCCCTGGGTCTTTCCAAGGTGGTAGGGCATCAGAACAACCCATCCAAACCTTTAAATACTATATGTGAAAACAACAGAAAAGACTCAGGAATTCTGGGTGAAATTCGATCACCAGTCGGTTAGCTGGCGGTTAGCCGCCGAGGTGATCGGCGGTTAGCCGCTAGCTGACCGCGGGGCTGACCGCGGTTCACCCTGCTAAAATATTGTCGCGACCCCGAACCGGGGCCCGGGACCGCGACGGGGGTGGTGTGATGAAGAACCACCCCTAGATAATAATTATACATTTCCTTAATTTCCCACAGGTTTCCGCGGTGAGGATTCCTCATACACTCATAGAACATTTATATTGGTGCGGAAGCGTGTAGCAAATCAAACTCTTATTCCAATCACATCAAGTAAGACTGTTAATAAACAAGTATAGCATGATGTCAGAGTGAGCAATGATCTCATTAGCATTCCCAAAATATTAAGTTAAAGTTTAACAAAAGAACAAGTTAATTAACATTCCCCAAAAATAAAGGCCAACAACGGCCAATACAACTCAAAAGTATAAAACAGTATCATTCTCAAAATTCCCAAAATGTTCGCAGCTCCGAGCTAAACCGAATGTCTACATGACATCGTCAGCTTGCCACTCCACTAAACGTTGCGGTTCACCGACCGCCTCCTCTGACTCCTCCTCAAGGGCAAAGACGGGAGCTGGACCTGAGTACCACAAAATGGGTCAGACACGACGGTCTGGCAGGTGGGTGAATAGATAAACCAAGAAAGAAATCAAACATATCATAGTTATAACGAAAACTGTCATAAAACAGGATGCATAGTTCATTTAAAGTAACGATGCAATACAAATCATGCGGGGTATTCAAGGTACAGGAACTGACTAGGTGGCAACCACACTAAAGCTACATCCTCTCTATCACTAAAGTGATGAGAGCACATTGCGTGCATTGGGCTCAATCACACGAAGTGACGAGAACCAATATTATAAACAGATACATATACATATACATATAGCTAGGCAAGACCACGGCCGCGAACCGGGTAACGGGACAGTACGGGATCCAAGTTGCAACTGGCGGGAGCACAGGGGGAGACCCAAGTCAGTTGATCAGACTGGCAAGGATGTCCAAGCTTAGTGGTGCCGACTCTTAGGTTACATGATAAATCCAAAACATATACAAAACTATATCAATATAAAACATGCGGGCAGGCGGGGCATGGTGCTCGAAGGCACACACATTCAAATCATTCTCAGTTCATGTTTACACGGCTGGCAGGACATATCGGGTGTACAAATCGGAATTTGAGATAAAACCATTAAGATCGGGTAATTACATATATAATTTGAGTAAAACAAAGCAATAATTTCTTATATCATTAGGGACTAAATATTGAGGCTTCCATATTCAAGCAACATGTATAAGGATCTTGTATGTCCATATAACCCTAATATGGTACTCGAATGATAGAGGACATACGAAGTTTTCTTATGCACGTTAATGAATCTAAAAGGCCCAATACCTCTTCCGAAATGGTTTTTCTTTCTATGTCACTCTCCTTATGTCATCCCCTGGGTCTTTCCAAGGTGGTAGGGCATCAGAACAACCCATCCAAACCTTTTAATATCATAACTGAACACAATGGAAAGAACTCAGGAATTCTGGGTAAAACTCGGTCACCTGTCGGTTAGCTGGCGGTTAGCCGTCGAGGTGATCGGCGGTTAGCCGCTGGCTGACCGCGGGGCTGACCGCGGTTCACCCTGCTAAAATGTAGCATTCTGTGTTTCTAACCGCGCCTCTCGGCTACCTAGCGGTCACTGGGGTTTTGGACTGGCGGTTAGCCGTAAGGTGACCGCGCGGCTGACCGCGGTTTGCCTGTCAAAATGCAGCATTCTGTGTTTCTAACCGCATCTGGGTCGGCTAGCCGCCGGTCACCTGTCGGCTAGCCGCCGAGGTGACCGCCCGCTGACCGCCCAGCTGCGGGGACTACACATCAGGTGCAGATTTCAGTCATTTCTCACCCAAACTATTTCACATTCATTCCAACCATTTTCTGATGTGGAATGGGTCCATTCCCTTCCATTTAACATTTACTCCTTTCCACCAACTACCATTCCACCAATGCATTTATTTCACCTACCAATCCAATTTCATTCAATGCAAGTACAATACCATTTAAGAAGCTTATAATGACCCAAAATAAACTTTGATGAGGATTGCATTTATTATCATAAAGCTAAGGAAGAAACCACGTCAATAAATACATTTCTAAATCATTATGGAATCATGATAAATCAAATGACATATGAATAGTAAAAATCTACATTTTTGACAAAGTAAGAACTTATCCAAATTGAATCTATTCATCCACTTGCCTTGGTCTCCAAGAATGCTAGTCAAGCTCTAATCCACTATCAAGCTCAAATCTACAATCTATACAAAATCCCCAAAATACAATCATTACAAGCCCTAAAAAGTCAAAAATCAAGAAATAGATGGAGATAACCTCCAATAATCAAGGTGAAGCACCTCCTAGGCTAGATGAACACACAATCAAGAGATGAGAAGAAGAACTTACATGAAGAGTCCTCTAATGGCAAGAGTTGGCTCAAGAGGTAGCTTGGAATGGGAGGTTCTCTCAAAAAAAGATATTAAGAGAAAGCTCTCATGGAGGGGAAGAAGATTGTAGCATCCACTTAGCCTTTAGCAAGAGATTTGAGAGAAGAAGGAGCAAGAAGCAATGGAAGACTTGGAGGAAACCTAGGCTGGGCTGGGACACCTTGTTCTCAAGAAATTGCAAGAAGAGGAAGAAGAAGAGGGCTTCTCCTTATATAGCTAAGGCAATGGGTCCCACAACTTAAAGGTCCAAAATGGGCTAAAACATCAATCTACGGGCTTCGGATGGATTCGACGAAGAAGGAAGAATTGCTCGTCGAAATTTCTACTTTCCAAAAAGTATATATTTTACAAGTTTCGGAGACATCGAAAATGGTGTCCAGATTTTGTGTAAAAAGACTGTTTTACCCCTATCAATGGCAAAGTAGGGTTTAGAGGTCTCGAATGGGAACGGAACAAATACAAAAGTTGTCGGGAATCATAAAATACATTCAACGGAGCAAATAACCGATTTCCAGAATTATAACTAAATCTCCAAACTAATCAAGACACACTAAAAAGGAACCCCCAAAGGGCCCCACTAGATCAAAAGAATTCCCAAAATTATTCAAAGCTATAAAAAGCTATTCTAATCCAGATTTAACCCATTTCCACTAATCTCGCTTATAGCTAAAACACGTCTTAATTAACACTAATCGGAAACTCTCGGGGCGGGGTCTTACAAATATAGCATTCTGTGTTTCTAACCGCGCATCTCGGCTACCTGGCGGTCACAGGGTTTTTGGTTAGCGGTTAGCCGCGAGCTGACCGCGGGGCTGACCGCGGTTCGCCTGTCAAAACACAGCATTCTGTGTTTCTAACCGCCTCTGGGTCTGCTAGCCGCCGGTCACCTGTCGGCTAGCCGCCAAAGTGACCGCCCGCTGACCGCCCAGCTACGGGAACTACACATCAGGTGCAGATTTCAGTCCTTTCTTTCCCAAACCCATTCACCTCAACTCCAACCATTTCCTAACATGAAATGGGTCTGTTCCCTTCCATATAACATTTAATCCTTTCCACCAACCACCATTCCATCAATGCATTTAATTCTCCTTTCAACACAAATCTCATTCAATGCAAGTACAAATATCATTTAAGAAGTTCATAATGACCAAAATAAACTTTAATGAATGAATGCATACATTCTCATAAAACTAACTAAGAGAAAAATCATATCAATAAGTACCTTTCCAAAAGCATTATGAAACATAATAACTAAGGGAATATGAATAGTAAAAATCCACATTTTCAATAAAACAAGAACTTATTCAAATCAAATCCATTCATTCACTTGCCTTGGTCTCCAAATATGCTAGTCAAGCTCTAATCACACTATCAAGCTCAAAATCCTCTATCTACACAAAAATCCCCAAAATACATTCATTACAACCCTAGAATGTCAAAATCAAGAAATAGATGGAGATAGCTTCCAATAATCAAGGTGAAGCACCTTCATGGCTAGAAGAACACACAACCAAGAGATGAGAAGAGCTTACATGGAAAGTCCTCTAATGGCAAGAGCTTGCTCAAAATGTAGCTTGGAATGGAAGGCTCTCTCTAAAAATGGTATCAAGATGAAGCTCTCATGGAGGGGAAGAAGATTACCACCTCCATTTTACCTTTAGCAATAGATTTGAGAGAGATTGAGAGATGAAGAAGCAAGAAGCAAGGTAAGTTGAAGAGAACCCTAGGGCTGGGCTGGGATTCCTTTTTCTCAAGAAAGTTGCAAGAAGAGGAAGAGGAAAAAGGACTCCTCCTTATATAGACCATGGCAATGGGTCCCACAACTTAAAAATCCAATTGAGCTAAAACATCACTCTACGGGCTTCGGATGGATTCGACGAAGAAGGAAGAATCGATCGTCGAAATTTCTACTTTCCAAAAAGTATATATTTTACGAGTTTCGGAGACATTGAAATTAGTGTCCAGATTTTGTGTAAAAAGACTGTTTTACCCCTATCAATGGCAAAGTAGGGTTTAGAGGTCTCGAATGGAAACGGAACAAATACGAAAGTTGTCGGGAATCATAAAATACATTAGACGGAGCAAATTACAGATTTCCAGAATTATTAAATAAATCCCAAAACTAATCAAGACATCATAAAAGGAACCCCCAAAGGGCCCCACTAGATCAAAAGAGTTCCCAAAGTAATTCAAAGCTATTAAAAGCTATTCTAATCTAGATTTAACCCATTTCCACTAATCTCACTTATAGCTAAAACGCGTCTTAATTAACACAAATCGGAAACTCTTGGGGCGGGGTCTTACATCATGGGCCAAAGATGCTCTTAACAAGGTAGCCCAATGGAAAGCTTCCAAGCAGACGAAGATGATGCAAGTATATCTAGAAGAGGAAGAAGACCAAGCAGTCCGAGGTGATGAGCAGCTATTGATTGATTTGGAATTCCAATAGAGACAGCAACGCTCGCAGAGGCCGTGAGACCAATGAGCATCAGAGGCGGTCAAGAGCATGCTGTGTGTGTGGAAACTTTAGACATAAGGCTCGTAACTGTCTAAGGAAGAGGAATCGTGCATTAGGACTCAGCCAATAGACTCATAGACTCCCACTACTCGAGCATGCCACCAGTATAATGCTCGAAGTGCAGCCTATTCAGTAGTGGCCCCCATACCCGCCAACACAAGATCAGTTTCAGCTAGCTTGGGATTATCCAGACGTTTTTGCAGTACTTCTGGTTGGTGAGAGACATCAGCCCGAGTTCCCTGTCGAGTAGTGACATTGAGAGCAGCATTTCTGGAGGTTTCCTTCATTCCTTATGGTTGGTGTGCTTAGATCTATTGTTGCCATTATGTTCAGACTCTTTGTAATGAGCATGCTCTTACTATTGTATGAATGATTGATTGTTGCTTCTTAAATAGCCCAATGTCCCATTTAAGAGGGGACTGTAATACCCCGAGTTGTCCTTCTTAGAGTCAAGGTTGTGAGAGACCCCAAGTTAGTTCTTTTAAGAGTTAGGGGTATGTGACACCCCGAGCTACCCTTTTAGGAGCTCAAATGGGAATAAAACTTGAGTTAACCTTTTGAGTTAGGAGTGTGAAGCCAAGAGACACCGGGTCATCCTTCCTTTAAATGTGAGAGGTGCAAGGCACCTCTAGTCAATCCTTTTGAGTTAAAGGAGTATGACACCCAGAATTAGCTTTATTAAAAGTGAGGAGTGCAAGACACTCTGAGTCAGATCTTTAGGAATAGGGTGTGAAACACCCTAGGTTGTTCCTTAGGAGTGAGGGGTGTGTGACAACCCTAATCAGTCCTTTTAGAATCGGAGGTATGAGATACCTCAAACTAGTCCTTTAGAAGTAAGGAGAGTAAGATACCCCATAGTTGACCTTTGGAATTAGGAGTGTGAAACACCCTAGTTGTTTATTTTGAGTTTGAGATGTGAGGCACCCATAGTTCGTTCCTAGGAGTGTGGGGTGTGCAACAACCCTAGTCGGTCTTATTGGAGTTAAGAGTGTGAGATGCCCCGAACTAAGCAGAGTTTGGTAGCTGACCTTGTTAGAATATTAGAAGGTTAGATCCTACTATCCTATTGTCTGTTGATTAGTATCCCAGAGTGTTAGAAGGTCAGGTTCTACTACCTTACTAGTTGTTGATTGTTACTTGGATTGTTGTCTTACTAATTGTTGAGTGTAACTTGGATTGTTATCTTACTAGTTGTTGTTTTTAACCTGTATTATTAGAAGAGTAGTTCTAGTATCCCTCCTAGTTCTGACTAGCTATTCCGAGTGTTAGCTGGGTAATTTAACTCCCATTTTGTAAAGTTGGTTAGAGCAGAGACCTTAGGAGTTTAGAAGTAGTTGTTGCATTTGGGGACCAAATGAGTTTTAGGAGTGAGGAATGTAAGGACCCATCCTTAGAAATACTTAGTGGTACCTAATTTGACCAAGTCAACCCTAAATTATCCTACTTAATAGGGGGATTAGTATGAATAGTTAGTAATTCCCATTAATTTAGCCTAGTTTATCGGATTAAGACCCTTGTGAGATCAATAGCTTTTTTCCTATAATTAATTAGATAATTAGAAGCCTT
Organism: Persea americana; assembly: GCA_029852735.1. Taxonomy (NCBI): domain Eukaryota; kingdom Viridiplantae; phylum Streptophyta; class Magnoliopsida; order Laurales; family Lauraceae; genus Persea; species Persea americana. The sequence continues at coordinate 9,345,280 of CM056812.1, forward strand.
AATTATAATCCTAATTATAAATGATTTTTCCTTAGAGAGTTCTGCAATTAATCTTAGAATGACCCAATTATCCATGGCCTAACCAATTAGCCCATTAATTATATGATGGTACTCTAATCCTTCCAACCACACATTTTTCCTCCTTTTTGGAAATCCAAATACCTTAAATGATCTTGGTCTCCTTTGTTATCTACGAGTAAACATAGGCACTCTTGTCATTATAATATCCTACCTTAAATGACATTGGCTCCTTCATTTACAATCACCCATTTGAGGATCCTTTCGTCATTAAATATGAATACCAAAACTACTATCCTCCTTATCCTTCAACCAAGGACCCTTTTAGTCATTCCATTTAAACCTTCCCTAAATACCCTCTATCCCTATTAACAATTCTCATTTACTACTGAGGGCATTTTAGATTATAACCCAACCAATTCCTATAAAAGAAACCCCTCACATCTCTCCCTCTCATTTCACTACAATTTCCCTCTCATCTCTCTCTCTAAGTTAGAGATTAGGGTTTCTCTCGCTCTAGATCTTAGCTATCCAATTGCAAGAAGCAAAAGCCCCATCTATATCTAACCATCTACAAGCTATGGAGCTCATCTCATCTCCTAGATCTCTCTTCCCTCTTCAATTGAAGGTAATCCTCATTCCCTCTTTCCAATTCCCTTGTAGTATATTCCTTTCTCTTAGAATTCCCGTTCTTTTGCACTTCTCTCATTGGGAATGAGTGTAGAGTTTGTAAATTCAACTATTAGGGTGACCTTAGAGCTATTGGAGTGAGCTATCGTCCTAATTAGGCAAGTAGACATGCCTAAATTCCTTAATTAAATTGATTAATATGCTTAGATTGATAATTACTGTCTTTTATGGATGTTTGGCATGATTTTTGTATTTGGATGATTGATTAGATGATATGATGTGTGTGATTATTGTTCTAAGCCTTTATTATGTGTATTTGGCAATTGATGGATGAGAATCTCCCATTTTGAATATCAATGGCCCATTTGTGATGAGATCATGATGTGGGAGGTGTGTTTGATGTCTAGAGATGATTGATATAGATTTAGAATGTATTTGATGTAGTGTTGATGGAAAATAGGAGAGGACAGGATCTTGATTTTTAGGATTTCGTGTGTACCCGGTCGACCTAGTCACTCACGATGTCTACCGGGCACTCTATGAACCTTCCCCACAATTGGGAGTAGAAAGGGCACTCAGGGTACATAACCCAGGGTACCCGGTCGACTGGCTAAGAGGCCCGGTCGATTGGTCACACTGTGGAACCCCCCACCTGCCAGATTTATGGGAAAATGCCCGCAGTTCACCCGGTTGACCGGAGGACACTCCAAGTTGACCGGGGACACTGCAGATTGTGTTTTCTAATTCTCAGTTGGTTGTCCACTTTCACAGAGTACCAGGTCGATCCGTGGACTTATGATGTTGACCTAGTACACTATAAACAGTAATTTCTCATATTTAGTTTCCTTTCATGATCTGATCATGTGTGTGCCTCGTTTACCTTCCATTTGGACTATTTGGAATACGCTAGACATGAGTCAAGGGCTGGGCTTAACATTGATCAGTGTAGCCACCTAAGTAGGGTCCTGGGTTGTAAAACAGAACACGATTCAATGGTTAGGGGTGTGTGACACCCCGAGTTACCCTTTTAGGAGCTCAATGGGAATGACACTTGAGTTAACCTTTTGGGTTAGGAGTATGAAGCTGAGAGACACCGAGTCATCCCTCTTTAGATGTGAGAGGTGGGAGGCACCTCTAGTCAACCCTTTTGAGTTAAAGGAGTAGGACAACCAAGAATTAGCTTTATTAGAAGTGAGGAGTGCGAGACACTCTGAGTTAGATCTCCTTAGGAGTGAGGGGTGTGCGACACCCCTAATCAGTCCTTTTAGAATCAGAGGTATGAAACACCTATAACTAGTCCTTTAGAAGTAAGGAAAATGAGATTCCCCGTAGTTGACTTTTGGAATTAGGAGTGTGATACACCCTAGTTGTTCATTTTGAGTTTGAGATGTAAGACACCCATAGTTAGTTCCTAGGAGTGAGGGGTGCACGACACCCCTAGCCGGTCTTATTGGGGTTAAGAGTGTGACATGCCCCGAACTAAGTAGAGTTGGGTAGCTGACCTCGTTAGAATATTAAAAGGTTAGATTCTACTATCTTATTGTCTGTCGATTAGTATCCTAGAGTGTTACAAGGTCAGATTCTACTACCTTACTCAGATAAATTTATCTGAGTTTGAAACAAAAGCCTTTAAAAAAATCTAAGATAAAGTTATATATCTTGGTGTAGAAGGCTTGGAATCGTTCACTCTCAATTGAATTTTGAAACTTGATATATTTCATCTCATTTGAATTTCAAAACTTGATCTATAACTAGGAAATAAAATCCGTTAGATAGCTTGATGCATTTAAATGGGCAAATCAGCCCTTAAATATCATGTTAAGGAGCTTCAAATGGTTAGAAGGGAAAATCAGTCATGCAAATGTATGATTTGACATATTTAGAGACCCCCGCCTGCAATAAGTCTAAGCGCACGGACTAGAGGCTTTAACCGAAAATCCTGTTGATTAAAAGCTTTAAAGGACGGTATTTAGGGACCTTTGGCTAATTTACCCAAAAACAAAAACCAAATAAAACATCTATTCGTTTTAAGGTATTCCTTAGATGGCAACCTTTTTTATCTTTTTTTTTTTAAACGAGATGCTCCTCTTACACGTATATTTTCTATGTCCTTCTCAAATAGATATTGTTTGTTTAGTAGGAACTGGTTATCTTTTATATCATTGCCTTTGTGTCTAGCATTGTTATCGTTATAAATTTCCAAAATAGTAAACAACCCTTTAGTCTTCATTATTAAAACTCCACACCAGATGTGGTTGAAAAGAAAATGAGATTTATATATACTTCTTTGAGTAACTCTATTAAGTTGAAATGGAAGGGATTGAGCATGGCTTTGAGCTTTAGTATACTATAAAGATCAGACCTTTATTTTATAGTTTATGGGGTCGAACTTGGGGTGACACATTCCCTTAGAGCCAGTTTGGCACCTTACTCGATGAGTAAAAGTCAAATAAAGCCTCCATTTTTCAGACAGGGGTTCCCATCATTAGCACTTTAATTCAAAATTCAACTTATTCTTATTATGTAAGAGCTTTTATATATATATATATTCCCTATGGTTTCTAAGATCTGTAAATAGAAACCATGTGGTTTTTATATTTGTAAATAGGCTCTTGCTTAGGCATTTTAATGCCTTTTATATATACTAATAAGTGTATTTGATAGTAACTGTCGTTTGGTTTTTTCTCCTTTTTTTTATTATAAAAAAGAAGCTTTTTGTCTTTACAACCATTTTTTTTTTGTATATAGCCCCTGAGATTTCTAATATTTAAAAATAGGCCCTTGTGGTGGGTTGAATAATAGACCCATTTCCACTGTTGTAGTGGGTTAAATTGCCTCAATGTCATAAATGTGTCACTTGCTCCTCTCTTACTTTCCTCAAATTTGATTGTTAACTTTAATCCATTCCTTATCTGCCACATGTGCCAATGTTAGCACAAGTGCAAACCATGTTTTGAATTGACTGCTTTTAAGGACCATTTAAGTAGAGCAAAAGAGGTTGAGTGAAGTTTCATTTAATCTAATTGACACTTGCCATTAATTATTATTAATTTTATTCTTCAATGGAAAAAACCATACATTCATCTAATTGGGTGACTTAATACTAGAATCCTATTTCAATTGTCATTTGTTTCTCTACAGGGGCCTGATATTTAGCTAGAAGTGAAATGTTGGATGGATCAACCACATGAATATGCCCCACATGAACCCCAACAACCTGGTGCCACACCCGCCTCAACTTTTAAAAGGGTTGGAGAAGAAGCGGTTGGGAAGAGCCCTATTAAATTCGCCCAGTCGTCAACGCTAACAATGTGAAGAAAAAATAACTTAAAAAAAATAATTTACCTCAATGTTAGAAAAGATGATGTTGTTTGCTGCCAATTGTGAATAATTTCGCCGATGTACCCTTGGTCATCAGATTATGTATGGAGAAGGAAGAGGGTTGGTTTAGTTGGGAGGAAAGAAAGTTTAAGCGAAAAAAAGGTTAAAACAAAAAGGATAGCAAGAACTAGAAGGTTTTTATTGGTGATAAATAAAGAGATGAGCAAAACAGTCCAAATTATATAAAAAAAACCTAATGATCCTTTCTCTTCGTCGTGAAATCCACTTATATTAGGAATATGAAAAGAATTAAAATGCCAAAACAACGACCTATTTACAAACAACAAAACCATAGGGGTTATTTATAAAAAAAACTCCATATATAAATACTCTAAAAAAGCCAGGGATGAGGGTAGACAATGATGATACGCATCAATAGTTGTGAAGACCTAAAATAAAAATAATAAGAAGCAACCAATAATTGTGATTATAGTTGTTTTTCATTTTTTTTTTAAACATCTAACATCTATGGTGCTAACAGACACTAATCATTATCTTGTTCTTTGACATTTATTCAACTAGAGTTGGCAAAAGGTTTTGATATTTTTAATTTTACTTTAGATATTTAAATGTGCCAATAGGTCTATATATATATATATATATGTATATATTAATCTATTTGCATTTTTTTGAAAGCCTCAACGCTGGTCTTTACTGGTAGGTTGACAATTTGTATTCTTTGTTTTCGAAGTTTAGGATAATATCAATCGCAATTGTATGAACAATTTATTGATGGTTAATGGTGCTATTAAAAAAATCATAAATTGATTTTCTTGTTTTCTAGTCCTTGAGTCTTTAGGGGAAAAAAAGTTCTTGAGTCTTTAGGGGAAAAAAAATCCTTGAGTCTTTCCCGAGCCCTTGGGGCTTGTTTGGACAATAACTTCTCTAAAGTAGAGTGGGGTGAAGTGTCACATCAAGGTAAAGTTCTTTTTGGTTGAAAGTAAAGTTGACCTTAGCATTTCTCAACAAGTGTGTTTGGATTCAAGTGGTAAAGGTCAGTGCCTACACCTATCGTGTTTGGATCATTATGTATCTGGTGAGGAGTTAAACATACACAAAAAAAAAAAAAAAAAAAATTTCACATTAGATTTTAAAATGATGCCACGGATTTTTGCTACAGCAATTTGTTCTGTGCGTTGATTTGGAGTATGAAGATGGAATTATTTCCGCTCCTCACAAATTAGGTTCGGTGCGTGGAAAATTGCAGGGAGGGGGCCTTAAATAGCTTTGTATCCATAATCATGCCATGTGGGACATACCATTTTAAGTCCGATTCATTATGGGCCAATCAGTGTAAAACTTGGGGGTTTTTTTTATGATTTACGGGAAGGCATACATTGTTTCTTCTATTCCCTCTATTCTATCATACCGATTAATACATTTAATCTTATATTTCCTCTATTCTATAGTACATTTAAAAGGACAGTTAAGGCCAAATAAGATTGCATAGAAGACCTGTAACTTATCACGACCTAATAGGCATCTTACAAGATAGAGTGGCACAAGTAGCATTCGATGAAGGAAAGTATTCAAATTTAGTAGAGTGTAAAATAGATTACCAATCTTGCTTCTTCAATAAATTTCCAACATCAAATCCATTCATCATTAGAACAGTTGTACAATTGGTTGGGCTACAACAAAAATATGTTACATGAAACTACCATCAGTTTGTAATGAAATGCTTCTTCAATAAATTTCCAACATCAAATCCATTTCATCATTGGAACAGTTGTACATTTGGTTAGGCTACATCAAAAGTATGTTACATGAAACTACCAGCAGTTTGTAATGAAAGTAACAACCCAAGCAACAGATGGGTTGCAGAAAGCAGGACGCGTGCGCCACTCCACTTTGAAGTACCACGTAAGAGTAACAGCATAACAATAGTAGCAATCCACTTCCAAATCCAAGTAAATAGCAGGTCTTCATTGAGTGAGTTCGGTGTAAACATACATCTACATCAACTAGTGTGTTCATCACCAGCTTAGCCACCTACTTCAACAGATTTTTCAATATCTTTACACCTTGCATGCCATAAAAAAATTTGATGCAGAATCAACAATTTATAAAGAGATCAACATCACTTTACTCGGGCAAGAATATAGACACTAATGTGAATGGTACATTACCTAAATGAAGTGAGGACTTGCAGACCTTGAAACAATATTCGTAGCAGAATTTCCAACAATCAAGTTGAAAAGGTAGGCATTTTGGCTGGCCTCCTACATTTCAAAAAGACTATACTTTCTTGCAACAGTTGCTTCAGAAGGCGAGGGTAGAACGGAGCTAGGTTAAACATAAAACATACTAAAATATAAATAGTCCTGAACTCAGAGAACGCCACATAAGATGTGGATTGAACTCAGTGCAATTAAACAGGAGCCCAAAACATTCTAAATTTCTATCAGAAGTTGCGACAAATCACCTACCTTAGAGCTCAGTTTGACAGTCTGGGTAACAAATAAATACACATTGATACATCTATCTACTACCAAAACAGTGTCAATGGGCTACAGCTGAGCACCACAGTATGATGAAGTTAATGTGTATGGTCCTGCATAATAGCAAGCGTACAAAATACTATACAAAACAACAAACACACCAGATGTACTCTAATGAGAAAGCGTATAAAGATAGATAGAGAAGCACCACGAAAAGCATATGAAAAGGAGGTCAATAATGATACAAAGCAGAGCCTCTCCTCGAACTGAATTCCGCTCCGATCTTCTGCACGACGTTTGTGAAAGCATACTTGCAGGTTCTAGTATCAATTTAGCTTGTCCATGGTAGTTCAAGAAACTTTCCCTTGCCTCCTCTATAGAGCTGAATCCCTTGAATTCAGCATTCGGGTAACCAAGGACTTGTGCTTTGCATATGTCTGATAAATACCCGGATGGCGTCCCCTATATACCACATAACGATGGAAGTGAGGCATTTACTATGGCAGCAACCTAGAGGTGGTATCCACATAGATAAAAAAATGAAGATAAGCAAATAATAGAATAAGACAATTAAATAAAGATTAGTGCATGTAGGTAGATAATTAAAGTCCACAATAACTTAATTAGATAGTTCGGTTCCATGTTCATAGTTAGCTGAGAACACAACCACTAAACTAAGTATAGCAATATATGCAAAGTGTCCAAATAGTACTTTAGGCCATATAATCGGACCAAGCATAAAAGTTCACCACACAAGGGAAATCTGAAATGGGCCTTCCAGCAAGAAGTGCCCTGCCAAAATATAATGTTTGCATCCTATGATGGACACAACATATAAAATCCCAGATCCCTCCACTAGCCATAAACAACTCCTACAACCGCAACGAATCACGAATCCTAGGCATTCGTCTCAAAATCCATTCTCCCTTGTTGTCAGTAGTGATGAAGACAATAGCCATATCTTGACGCATAGTCAACCACTCATGAGCTAATTCGACATCCAGACCACTCAGCGATGGGATTCCACGCAACTCCATCAAGATTTACGTGGAGTGCTGCCTTTTGGGCAACCGAATAGTATCAGCTTCATCACAAACGACTGTTGTCAGACCTTCAGATGATCTTTCAATGCAGTGGATAATTTCTAGCAGTTCAGAGTTTCATTTACGCGGATTCGTATGCCTTGAGGAGGCCTTTACGCTGGATAATTGGATTCTAATACCCCCAGCTGATCAGTCAAACCCACATTAGAATCGGGTTGCAATGGGGTGAAGTTTGCAGCCTCGGATTCAGTAGATTGGTGACTTGGAGCTGTAGTGGCAGATCTCGCGTACTGTCCTGTTACCACATCCTTCCCAAAACAGATAGTCAGCTTATCATAATCAATGGTGGAACTCTTGTACGGCAACGCCTTCAGATGGCCCTGTTTGACGTGCATGCACAAATTATGAACGCAGTGAGATCTGATTATAAATAATAGGCAATGCTAATTTAATTTAAATGCCACGAACCTGGACCCAAGTTGTCCATATATTGTCTTATGCAATGATGCGTTTTGTGGTATTATCGTACCCAAATCCAGAGGCATTGAGCATCTTGGTCACTATGGCATAGTTCTTTTTCAAATGCTTGTATCTATTTTGGACAGCTTGGCTTGTCAGTATGTAAACTCCATTACTATGCTCGGTCATGGTCCTAGCTACGTGCTTATAAGCATATCCATCTTGAAACCACGATCAGCCTTTCAACCCAGCAAGACTTGTTCGTACATCAAGTCCAGCAATTCCTCATCCATCATTGCATATAATGCGATATTTTTCTTCTTTAGCGACATTGCTACTTAAAAAAAAAAAAAACAAAAAATAACAGAGAAAATTAACAAACTGTCTATCCATGGCCAGTATAGATTGGAAATGCTAGACAAATGTAACATTGCATTTTTTTGTTAACCACACAGAAGGTGACAGCAGGCACAGACCAACTGATTACATATTGCAAAAAAGAAAACACAAAATACATTAAACTATTGCCTATTCAACTTGATACAGTAGTCATCCCATAGCTACTTGGCAATGTCATCCCTGAATCTATGCCACTCATCCCGCTCACTTTGTAAGTAAAGCATCAAAGGCCGTGCATGGTTACCATTTGGTTGGGCTGTATCTTCAATTGGATCATCCTCATAATCAGTTGACCTCATGCCGGCTTCATTATTGCCTTCCAAACTGTTATCTAATCCATTTAGTGAATCGACACAGCTTGCTATGATGAAATTGTGCATGACATAACAGGCGACCACAAATGGACACTTGGTCGCTGTACTGATATTGCGTAGCCGTCTTCAAAACACATAAACAGCTCTTCAATACCCCAAATGTTCTCTCTATGATATTGCGGGCTTGTGAGTACCGCTTGTTGAATAGTTCATTTTCATTTTAGGGGTTCATCCCCCTGAATTCGCTCAAATGATATCTCACCGCACGATATGGAGCTAAAAAACCAGGTGCATTCACATAACCGGCATCTACTAAGCAATACTTTCCTAGTGGTACGAAATGAAAGTGAAAGATCTGTTAAAATAAATATTGGAAGGCAAAATTTGTGAGGAATAATACAGAACATTGTTTACCTTGTGGTACAATTAAGGGATCTTCTCCCAACAATGCATTTTCAAGACCCGTGCATCAGTAGCGGATCCCTCCCATCCAGGTAGAACATAATGGAAATTCATATCAAAGCCACATGCACCAAGAACATTTTGGGATAAAACACCCTTCCTGTTCCGAAATGCCCCATGTATTTCAGTCGGAACGTGTACCGGAACATGAGTTCCATCAAGAGCTCCAACGCAATCCTATTGGGATTTTTTGGGATTAACGATATCTTGATTGAAATGAAACAAGAAATATAAAACAACAATTTTGAAAAAAAAGTATACCTCAAATCCATATGGTCCTTTGGGTGTGTGTGGTCCAACTTGAACAAAATAATCAGGTGCCAATCTATTTATTGCGTATAGAACTTCTTGGAAGTGCCGGCTAATGGTTTCCCCAGACCTAAAAAAATCTGACACTATTGGTCCTGTTTCTAACACTGTGTGCAATAGTGTGCATGAACTCTGCTACAGCTTTCTCTACAGAAACTTGACGAGTGTCTCTTAGCAGCCTTTTTGTCACGCAATATCTGACATAGCAACCTAAATGTGCTAGTGTCCATTCTCAGTTGGCTTGTGCACTCGGTGTCCCTCCCATTTATTAAGGTGGTGATGAATTTTGCCCTTGCAAGGCCCTAAGTTCTTTTCTTAAATTTACACTTGGATGAAGCATACCCAGAAGCCAACACCAACATTTGTTCGCTCCATGCTGATACACTGGCCCACATTGTACATAAAATTGCATTATTATGATTCTCATCTGTCTCATTGTCATGGCTGATATCTATATTAGTAGATGGTGCACCCTTCATGTTTCTTTTGTCAAAAGTGTTTTACCTAGTGAATTCAGCCACTTTGAATACCTGGCCACATTAGCTATGCCTCAATTTTCTCTCACCCATGAACTAATAGTTCATTTCTAATCAAAAGTATTTTATAAAGAGAGCCAGTTCATCAAGATTATGACATGTATGACATAGGAAAACAACGCGAAATAGATAGACTTATGAAAGCAGAAACCAACATGTAGCTCCAATTTTTTCACAGCATATGAGGTAAATACCCCCATTATAGTTGACAGTACTATGCAGTAGAACATAAACAAAAGGGATGTGAAGGAACTAATGAAGTAGAAATTGACCTTCAACTTGAGTCCCTGATGTTGAAACAAGATCTCGTGCCGGTCACTGTGGTCAGTAGTCAATTTAATTAATGTAAAATAATTCTAAAATACAATTTCGAAAACATATAGTCACACACAACTGTGAGAAAGCATGCTAGCATAGTGTAAAGCTAACAAAATAATTTACATGTTAAAGAATGGTAAAACCCGCAACACAACCCACATAATCGAGATTATTTGCATAAGACTGTCCATATTTTTCACAAACTTTTCTATCAGATTCATTTTTAATGAAAAAGTGATGTGCAAATAGTGATTCTTTTGTAGCAGCGTCTAGTAGTCTTTATTAGATGACTACCAGAAGTTACCTCTCCATACATTAGCTATACCATTCCCACTAGATTTCTTGAGCACCCAATATACATATGCAACTAATGATTAAACCCAAATATAAATATTTATTGGTGTGGACACAATTTACCATTCTGGTATTCACATCAAACTTTGCATAATCCACCCAAACTGGAAGTTATGCCAGTTGATGAATGCCCACCCAGGACTGCAATTAGATAAGATAATCCTCATGCATGTTTGGTTGGGTTGTTCGAAACCCTTTGATATGGTGTGTGAAAGAAGGGAGAGAAGGGGAAGGGTCTGTAAGCTGAGGACATACCTCTGCAGATCTAGTTCTAGGCCTCTTCTTCTTGCAGCGAAGATGATGAAAAAAACAGGGAAGCAATTGGACTTTATAATGGCCACGATTATGCCTACACCATTCAAGATGGTTGGTAGGGTCTTTATTTTACTCACCAAATATGCGACAGGTATCGATCTTTTCAATGAGAGCAATAAGGTATACAGCAGGGAGAGACGCTCGACTCCATTATAGTGCGTTTAGGTTGATTTGATACATCTTCTAAATGGCTGCACTTGTACGTCGGGTTGCATAGGGTCGCGAAAGGAGGAGCTGTGATCGCAACTGTTGGAACCCTCGTTTGATGCTGCGGTATTCGTTCAAGATTTGCTGTCGCTACCAATAATCTAGGAGGATGGGATCGAACAGTAGATTATGGAGGACTCTGCACGAAAGATTTTGGGTGATTCTATCTCTGGAGATGAGAGAGTGGGTAGGCAAAGAGGAGGTTGGCCAGTTTCTTCCTCTTTTACTCTTCTTGAAGACGCCAGAAGCGAAATGTTGGTTCGAGGAAGGGGTAACGTGCCACATTGCTTTTCCCCTCGAGATGCAAATGGATATCCTTGACTCCCCCTTCTCTCTTTGCCCCCCAAACAGTGTAGATAATAATTTGTATCCGTTGGTGTACGGCCAACACCCACTTCACTACGATATTAAACGTCCAAACAGACCCTTGAGAGTAGGGTAAGGGCTGGATAGAGTAGGGCCGTAGATACTTTATTCCACTGGGTCTCAGCCCTGCATTCAACAAGAATAGAATGTTAATCTAAGGTAATATACACCACATGTAACCTGTACTTCAATAGACTTAACAGCGTGTATAGCCCTAAAATATCACACACGTGGAAAATATTTAAACCCTGAATAACAAATATAAGATAAAAGGCAAAGGATGCACAATCCTATAAAAAAAAAAAAAAAACCCTACTCAACCAATGACACCAGCATTTACAAAAGATCTTTTCCATGCACTTACCTATAAAACTTTGAAATTTGGACAGTGTCAGCTCAGCTGCCTATGATGAAAATTTTCCCACTGATCATGGTGCTGACGTTACCAAAACAAGACCTCATAATATATTATCATTCCAATTACATCCAAAGCAATATAACAACAATACAAAAATCTAGAGCCCAAAAGATAGAGTGGAAGAGCCAATGGCCCTTGCCATTTCCCTCTCCCGTTGGGTCTTCTTCCCTCCTCACCACCTATCTATATTGGATTCCCAAACTACCCCTCGCACTTCCCTCTCCACCTCCAAACCCCTCCGCCACTTCCCTTCCGTCGCTTCTCACCAAGCCCAGATCGTCCTCGACCGCCCGGCGATCGCCGTCGCAGAAGCCGTCTCCGAGGCCGAGCTCTGGGCCGCCGCCTGCCTCCGCGTCCGCTCCTTCTACGACTTCGACCCCACCACCTACGCCGTCGAGGTGAGCCACCCCAGCACCTCAATCCCCGCCTATGGATTTGTTCTCTTCCTTTTTTTGATTCATTCTGTTTGGTATCTTCTGCATTTCTTCTTTGGGTTTGGATTTAGAGTCCCATTTGGAGTGGGCCCCACCGTGATTGATCAATGTGTCGCGCGTTTTCATATGTGATCTACGTAGCGTCTCTGATTGATTGGGGTGAAGTTTGGGGTAGTGCGAATAGATGGGGGGCGGTGAATTTGAGCCGTTCAGATTTTACAGGTGGGCCCTACTGATGGATTTGTAAGGCTGGCCTCAGAGGAAAACCTCAAAGAGCAGAAACAATGCCATTGACTAAAACTACAAATTTACGTAGTTGTTTCAATTAGACCCCTTTGGGGATTGAATCCCAAGCTGGAAAGCATGTATGCTTACACACATATTGAAATGCCATAAAAAGATTGAACACTCATGGAAGCACATCCTTTTCCCGGGTGGCAGCTAAAGAAATTTGTCAAATTGGCTGCAAATGATCCATCCACAAACAAGCTCTGGCCGCCGTGCTCTTCTTGTGACGCTGCGACTGGTAGACATTGGAATACTTGGGATTGAATGATTGATGTCCCCATCAATTGCCTTAAGTCATTCCAATCACTTTACTATTGTCCTTTGATTTACCCTCTTCTATCATAGTGATCTCTAGCATCACTATTTTTTATTGATCTCTGCTATAGCGGGATCCTCAATAAGTTGGTCAACATTGGCCTCAAGGTCAAGAATCATCCCCACCTGATCGGCCTAGTGAAGATGGTCATTTGAAGGGAAAGGCAAAGGCTCTCTACTTGAACTTGATTATTAGATATATTTTGATCGCAAATTATTGTGCCCCTTGCCATCTTTTACGTGGGTATTAGTATATAGCTACCACACAATTGGTCTAATCGCCTCCTTGCCAAGCCTACTCCAAAGTTAACCAACTTACAAAAAAAATAAAATAAATAAATAAATAAAAGAAAGAAAAAAAGAAAAAGAAAAAGGAAAAACTTTTCCTTCACCCTTCGAGTGTTTGATATTGTTCCTTAAGCATCTCCTTGAACAACCATGGCATTGCACTGATTGACTTAGCTGGGCTGACTTGGTTCCAGTATGTATGTCAAGCAAAGTCCACAATGTAGTTTTGGAATGAGCTGTGGCGGCATGGACATAAGTTAATCATAAACTGGTTCAGCATTTATATATGTGTGTATATTTATACATAGGTGAATGATCTAGTGCCCACCTCCTAGTGGGACCACCTGATCACCGATCCAAATAGACTATCCAAACCCTCCTCCCTACTAGATGTCACCGGTTCCCATGGGTTTACATCAATCTGGTGGGATTGGACCATTGATCAAGGGTCAATTTTTTTCTTCTTCTTTTGATATAAAATTGTTAACATGTGGGCCTCTGTCACGACCCGGGCCCGAGTTTAGGGTTGCCACGGCCAAACCCCGAGTCGTGATTGCCATACTTACTCCCATAAACCTCGCATCACCGAAGTCAATACGAGATTCACAAGGGATCTTACATATACCTGTCAAATGTACATTTTTGCGGAAATATATACATACATTGACATCCAACTTTAACATATACAAGTCCTTTACATAATGTAAAGTTTACGTACACATCTCATTTCCTATTTAAATCAATCATGCATATTCAAATACAATGCATGTGATCACTATTTACAACAAAATGAATCTATTCAAAATGTTTCCAAAACTTGCTAAACCGGTCGCCTCCGATTTACATCCATTCATTCAATCCTCCTAGAGGAACCGGATTGGTCTCCTCCGTTGGCGGCGCGGTCTCTGAACCACTGGAACGGGCAACTTGGCCTGTAATGTCATCAATAACACTGTGAACACGACGGTTCAACAATGTATACACAATTCTATGATAATCACATGTTTAGCGATTTTAAACAATCTATACAATTCCATTCAATTCAATTCAATTCAATGCATATAGTTCTTCCCTGAAGGAAGCATGCAATTCATGTAGTTCTCCCCTGAAGGAAACATTCAATTCATTATGTATACTTTATCAAGTATCTTTTCGTTGTCCACTGGCATAGGCGGAAGGCGCACCATTCACAACCCAGCCTTTCAAGGACTCATTTCATTTCAATATTACTCACTTTATTAAGTGGCTTTTCAAATGTGTGGGATTTACCAGTGTCTTAATCAGAGATCACCGGCATCACCACGGAGCTCCGGAACGCTCCATCTACTGCAGCAGACTTAATCTTTCATACATTACAGTGTTTGTTCATTTCGGTTCTTTTCTTTTCATTTCATTACATTTCATTTCATAATTCAACACATTATTCAATGGTAGCTCAATACGAGCATAACTGTAGTAGACGAGAGAGGACAAGCAAACTCAAGTCAGAAACAATTAAATTTCCTAAAACAACATTCGGGTGAAACGTTCATTATGCAATGTAGGTGTTATTTTAGATGACATCGCTTTTTAGTGAAATTTACATTCACATAAGTTTAGCTAACACCCATGAAGGTTTAGGAAAATATCAGAAATCAATTCTGATATCCCCCCAATTTCGGTCACCTCATCGGTTACCTAGCGGTTAGCCGCATTATGGATTTCGGCTGACCGAACCACATTCGGTTAGCTTTCCAGAATGTCATAAACTACAGATCCATCTGCTCAATTCGGTCACCTGTTCGGTCACCTACTCGGCTGACCGAAATTCAAATTTCGGTTAGCCGAATTTCTTTCGGTCAGCTTACGGTCCGTTTTCCAGAAGCTCAACTTCTGATGGAAAACCTTGACAAGATTTCCGGTTACCTTGCGGTCAACCTTCGGCTAGCCGAACTCACAATTTCGGCTAGCCGACCTATGTCGGTCTGCTCTCGGTCAGGTGTCGGTCAGCCTGGCGGCTGACCGAATTGTGCCCAGAAGTTCAGAAAATTCTGAACCGAATTTTCTGTAACTGAACTCCTTGAGTTCTAACAAGTCGATTAACATCTGAAATCAATATAATTGAGTATACTTGCCTTGTTTGGAAACTAATCAGCAAGAATTCCCTTGTCTAGCTTTAATCCAAGATGAAATCCTCAAGCCAAACCTTCTTTTGAACCTAAAACCCAAAATCAATCCACAAAATAGAACTCTTATGAATTCTTTGGACCAAAACCATTCTATCTTAATAATTAAAACCTGGAAGTGCTGAATTCAACTCAAACACTTACTTGTAACCTCTTTGGTCGAAATCTTGAGATCTTCTCAAGCTTAAACTCCAAGAAAGTAAGAAAAGAGACGAATAAGATGATGGTGAAGATGGAGTCCCTCTTCACACACTTGTCAAGCCTCCAATTCGCCACTCAATGAAGAGAAATTGGAAGAAAGAAGAAGAAGAGAAAGAGAAGAAGGGAGAGAGCTGCTGGGATGAAGGAATGAACTCAAATGAGTTCATCCTTATCTTATAATCCCAATTTTTGCATTGAACCCCCCTCCTATTTCTCTAATTACGATCCAAGGCAAATGAAAGGTCATTTGAACCAATTCACGCCGAATGGAATCACTATAATTACGAAAGTTAACGTACTCCTCGAGATATACGTGCGAGTATCAAGAGTTTCCGTATTGGACGAAATACGCGTAATTTCGTATTTACGAAAAAGTCCTTGCATTACCCGATTTGGCCTAAAACCAGTCTAATCCATTCAGAACCTTCACTACTCTTTTCATTAAGTTCAATTTGACCATTTGAGCCAAATTCTATATCAATTCAGCCATTAATCAACATTAACCAATAAAACATGTTGAATTAGCATTAATCCCAATTAATTAGAGTTAATCTTAATTAACTCGGGACAGGGTGTTACAGCCTCGGATCAAGGGGTTAGGATGACCTGATTGGCCTGAAATTTTATACAGAGGTAGGGCCCATCTGATCTTTTAACCCCCCACCTTCCCACCCCCAGGTGGGGCCCCACCAAGGTGCACATGGCCGCATAGGTGATCAGGTGCGTTTATACATATGTATATTTATATATGCATATAACTCTTCCTACGAGAGTTATCTCTCAAAGTTCTTATCAGATGTAAAAATCTTAGTGTGAACCCACATGTCATCAATGCAACCTCAGTCCTCACACTCACTTACACCCCTTGAATATTATATATATATATATACAATATGCATTTGGAATTTTATTTCTTTTTTTCAATTTTTTATGTATTATATACATTTACAATCATGTAAATACCTTGGATTCATGGATTGACACTTGATCCATGTATCTGTGGTGTATTGCCCAGATATTTTCTTATTTTTTGGTTTTCAATGGTTTTGCACCTTATATACTGCGTGAGTAAGTCAATCTTCCATGCTTGAGCTATCACTAGCACCAAAATCCTCACAAACAACACTCTTATTCTTGATGAAGGTATGGTTTAGTTTACATAACAAAATAAACATCGAAAATGTCAAGAAGTATCAATATCAGAATTTGGTCTGTGGAATCACAAACGACATCAATCCTAGCATACTCTACCAATGGCCTACTTCTTGTGACTCATCAACTGCATCAACTGTTCCTTCGAATGATTCTATGATGAAATTTTACTCTCAGATCAAGCATGCAAGAAACCTATGTAGGGCCCACATAGGCCTGCACTCACAATAAGTGTGAGAGTCACTTGGCAGATCCAAACTGTGCATGCGAACAACTTTACGTTCAAGATATACACAACTTTAAAAATAATATGATTTTGTGATTTTTGATTGCCACTGTCAGTTTTCTTATGGTTTTATGGTCCAATTTAATTTTCAGAAAATTGGTTAGATTCATATTTCATATTATAGAGTGAAATCAAATGGTCGAGGATGCATCATGTATTTTACACATTTCTTCTCTTTCTGCTGAATTCTCAAATGGCCGATTCCTACCTATTTACTTTTTGTAACACTAATGGTATTTATTCCTTGTCAAGTTATATTAGGATCATAAGAGGTACTTGGCGGAGCGCGAGTTTGAGGCATTAAAGGAACGAATTGCTGGGAAGCGAATAGGATTTACAAGGGTTTCTTGCATAAATGCAACACTTCCATTGTCACAAATATTAAGCTCTTCAGATGATTTATGTTCTACTTGTAAGGTATTGCTGGTGTGCAGTATCCAATCATCCATTCTGAGTTTGTCATCGCACCTTAACATTATCGAGAAAGAGTTTCCAATAGTGTATTACTGGAGAAAAGAATATACAAAAGATGCTTATCATTGACATTGTATCACTATCTACATCCGTCAGATAACACATCTTGAAAGTATTAAACACGTGTTAATTGTCTTTGAGCTTTGAACCTTCACTTGAACTTTTTTTTTTCAGCCTCACCTTGGTGCATTTTTGCGGGTCCCTCACTGAATATTTGTTGAGTGAATTATTTATTTGTTCGAGTCTTAAACATTTGCAGACACCTGATTTTCCAACTCTTAATGTTAGTGATCCTCATTGGTACATGTGTGGTTCAATGTTCTAATTTTTTCTTACCATTTTGATATTTCAAAACATCATCAAAATGCAATAAAAAGATTATGATTATTACCACTGCCTGATTCATAAGTTGGCTGATCAGAAATGGTTCTTAACGAACAGCTGATGAGGCCTGCACTGTATTTTGCAGTGCAGGAGAAGAAATTGTATTGTTCAACTCTGAGTGACTCATATAAAATGTTTGTGGTGTATTGTGTAGTTTTCTGAGAATGGAGATGATCGAGTTGTGGTTGGGACCTTAGATCTTAACCAATGCCTGAGGCTGGCGGATGAAATAACAGGGAAGAGACCAGAGGTAATTTTGGACATGTGGAAGGCTATTTTTCCTAGCTGAATATCAATAGATCAAGCACGTAATCTTCCAGCATTTCTGCTTTTATGTTTGTAGTTTAGAATGTTATTGATGTGATTATACTAATTATTGTCATATTGAAATTGTAAAATTGACTTGGAATTTCTAAAACTTCTCTGCGTTTGTCACCCTGATGCAAACTTTTCCTTTGGAATAAATTACTCTACTCTGGATGAAACACCTGGCGGGGTAATTGGGATCTCATGATCTAAAAAAAAAAAAAAACTTCTTTAGAACTTTTAACTTCCCAATGATATTTTCTTGAAGCTGTGATTTGTAATGTTGTTGTTTGATTGCTGTAATTGGGTGTAAATGACCTGTAGATGTTACCTTCTACACATGGCTAAATGAGAGCCATGACACCATGGGATTAAGTTTGGAAGCATGTGGAAGTTTCTTATTCTGTTCGGGTTTTAAATTGAAATTAAGAAGATAAAGTGTTGGGCAATGTAGGAATCACAGTGTCTAATTTCCCACTAAAATGTAACCTACATTTTGTTTATACTTTCACTCAAAGGAAATTTTGCAGTAATAAGTGCACTTTACATTCTTTGCTTACAGACTTACAGTACACCTTGCATTTTGAGACTTGGACCTTCCATGCCATCAATCAGAATTGCCTGTTTGGTTCAGTCCAAAAATCTTTTGATAAGTTTGTCCAGTCCTCTTTCTGTTAGCGAACTAGATTAAATAATTAAATTACACATATCAAATAATTTAAACCATTCGATCAGATACCTTAGAATGTGGGTGGTTCAGTTCATTCTTTTGAATAAGGTTGAATACTATAATTATCAAATTGATCCATCCATATTTTATTGGCTATGGATCAAAAGACTATTTCTACGACTCTATCCTAACCACTTTATCTTCAGTTTACAATAGTAGAGTTTGATGAAAATGTGCCAATATCATATAGATAGGTAATCTGGTTGATGTGACCCTTGCCAGTTAGCATATGTGCAGTTGAGAAAACTAATTGACGGTCCTGATTGTTGATACAAATTGTGTTGTCAAATTGCTACTGGGTTCAATATTAGCTTATAGTGAATCCACTGCAGTGGATACTTTACCTTTTGTAGTGATGTCTGCTGATTAAGTAATACCTTCCCTTATGAAGTTTCTTTACGCCCCAAATCCCAATGCCATGACAGATGCTTGTTTGGCTAAACAGGGGATTGAAGGGGATGTTACCTTTTGTTCTGATGTTATGTAATTTTGCTTTTGCGTTGGTGTAATGGTTTTATACCTTCATTTTTTTGTTCTGCTTTGGCTTTGTTGTTGCCTTTCTGTTACCCCTATTATTCATATAAGTTGCTTGTTACTGTTTAGAAAAAGAAGGGTCTTGAGAAAAGGTCATAGTCTATTTGCCCCTGATCTTCCAATCTGTAGTATTTTTGGCACATTTCCCATCAGATTAATGGCTTACATCACAGAGCAATGGGCCCCATAATGAATAGGCACATCACGACATGAGAGACATGCTGTTACATTAGGTCCCTATAATATCTCTGATGTTTTATTGTGCAGTCGGGCAAATGTATTTGAGCAATACAGTATCTATTCTAGTCTATGATACCTTGATACTTGTACAAGCCCAACGTAATGGATACAACACTTGTAAATTGTACTTGATACTGCTTCTATACTTTTAGGGACTAAGTGTAACACATCCTACTTATAAAGTCCATTATTTTATATAGTTCTTTTAATATTTTTACTTCTCACCATAAAAAAATTCTAGAAAGGGACGAAAACAATGATAATTTCATTGATTCAAAGGTGATCTAAAGAAAAAATTAGGATACCCGTATCCTTGTCCTAGATTTTCAAAAGTGAGGAGTTGTATTCCCAATCCCCGTATCAGTGTCCGTATCTGGGCATCATAGATTCTAGTGAATTCACAGGACCGTGAGCAGATCTTTCATTTATATATATATAGTGATTCCATTTATTTAATTGCCCTTCTCACTTTCTTGCCACTATTATTGCCTAATATTTTTCCTGTTGCTCTGAGCCTCTGACATCTTAAAAAGGGTGCGGTACAGATATCATTCTTGTTGTGGCAGTCAAGTAGGGAAATATTTGCTTATGCATTACACAATAAAACTCATAAAAACGTGCATTCTAAGGTATTTACATTGAGTGGTGTACTCATTCTTCCATTCTATGAATACATGATCTAGTTCAACAGTCTGTGACTCGAGGACTACTTCCAGTTTTTAATATCAGTGTGTTAAGTTTATTGTTTCATGCGATATGGGCTCTTCTTCTTCTCAACATCGCCTGCTCTTCCTTTCAAATGCGTAACACAACTGTTGGCAGCTCAAGTAGTGGTTACATTTCTTTTATTGGATGGTAACTATATTTTTAAAGGGCTTATCAGTAGCTTGCATTTTTAAAAAGGGTTCTCTAAAATGGCTTTGGGTGGTTTTTGTAGCCATTAGTATATTTCTCCTCTGCTGATGTGCTATTAATAAAATGTAGTTACCATTAAAAAAAACCTATAGAGTGTAGTTACCACTAAATGACAAAAAACTATCTACTTTTTTTAAAAGAAGTCAAAAAGTTACATTCTCATTTCATTAAATGACAAAAAGCATCACTTTTTGATTTGACCCCTCTTCTTTTCTTATCTCTTAATTTGACCCTTCACCTCACTTCATTTAATAGTAAAGTTACCAAACTGGCCCCAAGACTTTCTGAAAATTACTGTAACCCACATTGGCCACCATTGGCAAGAAAGGATCTACCACTGTGGTTTTTAAATTTCTGAAAGACAACTTTACCCTTGGATGGAAAAAAATGCAGAACATGGGTGGAAAAACTATCCTCCGTACCCTGTGTGTGATCAAACACCAATGGTGGATAGCTTGTACTAAATGTCTAAACCCCCATAGTCTAACAGCAAACGTGCTTGTCACTTGTCAGGTCTTGCTCCTACCATTCGCGTGTTGCAACCTTCCACAATGGAAAAAAAAAAAAAACACACACACACAAAAAAAAAAAAGGGAACTATCCATCAATGACTCATCATTCATCGACCATCAAAATGTACAACAGGGTGTCTACTGTCTATGCTCCCTTGAACTGTGAATGGTCAAAAAGGTTGCTATGTCCTTGGTGTAAGACATGACCGCAACGGGTCTTGCATTGATGGATAATGAATGAGAAATAACCTCAAGAAATGACAAGGTAGAAACAAAGATGAGAGGAAGTGATGGCAATTCTCACACATAGAGCTTCTATTGTAGGATATTTGTGTGAAATAGATTAAGGATTTGCTAGTTGCATCTTCTAAACATCTAGGCAGAAAAAAGCCTTTTAACATAAGATATTGGCTAATGCCAATTGCTAGTTGCGCTATACATATGATGATGTAGTCAAGGTTATCTTTGTTTCCATCATGCAGTGTGAGCTAAGATTGGTTTGCAGAGGGTGGTATTTAATGAGTAGCTAAGTATCTGCTGGAATTCTTGTTTGGGTGGCACTTATGATTTACGGTTAACATTAAGAATAAGAGAAGACTGAAGTTTCAGTCAGAGCCAAAAGAAAATTTTTATCCTTTGAATAAATTGAATTTATATTGTTAGCTCCTGCCATATTGTTGCCTGAGATTTTTTTTTTTTTTGTTTATTTAATTATTATTCATTTTTATTTTGGTAAGTAGAGCCAAGTAAAAATCCAAAAGAATTATCTTTAGGAATCTATTATCCTCTGAAACAAGGGAAAAGTTGATGAGTGAGTGGCATGTGACGACCCTCTTTATCGAACTGTAATTATCTCAAATACTCTTCCTAAAAGCATAATTATCTCCCATTTTTTTAGTGCCCGAAAAATACGTTTACCACTTCCCAATCTTAAGATAAAGCAACTCCTAATGACATATTATCTCTCATAATCTCTTCATAAATATCATCAAATTAACTAGTGTATTCCTGGAAAAAATGTTTTTCAGTTCTCTCTCTTGTGGCCACTTCCCATCACATGTTATCTCCTCTACTGATGTTCTGCATTACTTGCCACTCAAGGGCAAATTTGTCTTTTATAAATTCAAGAACCATTGAAGTAGCCTCTTTTTTTTTGTTGGTACGTTGACCAGTGGTCAATGAGGGTAATAATAGTTGTCAGATAAGCTCAGAGGCTGCAATTTAATTTCAGAAACCAGAACAACCACAGTAGAAAAGGTAGGGGCATTAAAAAAAGGAAACTCTTTTTTATGTCAGTATATTAAGTTGCTTGAGTACTGGGTGTGGGTCTAGCTTCTGAACTTGTTTAGGCCCCGACCTTGAGTTTTCAAATTTCAAGGCATGCATATGTTTAACATTTTACATATCATGTAAAATGTTCAGGTATATAACCTTAGTTGTGTTAGCCTTTTACTTAAGGTGTTTTTCTTCTGCTTCTCCATTGTCTACACTTACTAAAATTTACGAATCACTGCTTCAAAGCTTCTATGCTCGAGTGTCCTGGTTCGTTCAACTAATGCTATTGCTGAACCATATTCACCATGTGTCCCATACTCATTACACCTCAGAAAATTCTAATTTCCAGAATTTTGGTCTACTAGGTAAAGTTTTTAAGAATCTTGCTCTTTTATAATTACAGCTTTCTTACAAATATAATATCTTGAGCAGGGCATTGGAGCTGATTTTGCGAGGGCTTATTTAAGCAATGTTTGTGTTGCTAAGGAGGTGCATAGGAAGGGCGTTGGCTATGCACTAGTTGCCAAGTCAAAGAAAGTTGCTCAAGAATGGGGTAAAAGTTTTCTTATTATTCCATGCATGGTTATCGCCCTAGTAATTACCATGATAAGTACAGCCATTTAGTGACAAAAGCCTGTATCACGGTTGGAAGCTAGCTGCTGTCACAACCACAAGGTTGTGGGGGTCCAAGTAACATAACCTATCCAAAGAAAAGAAGTATCCATTTATTGGGCATTTAAGGCAAGGTTCCTTGTTTAGATATTCCTTTTAATAAACTCAGTACTTGTACCATTTTGAACTTCCTAAACTACATTCAATAGTGTAGGGAAGAAACAGGAACTCATCACATGCCCCCATTCAAGTGTCTTCATTTATCAACAAACAATGTATGTGTAGGGGGAGAAAAAGAGGTTTCACGTTCCATAGATTGTATTTTTTGTTAATATCTTGCTCAGAATCTAAGAGAACTCTATAAGCCAATCTGGGAATAATGGGAGAGGGATCTTTTGATGACTTTTGTTCTAAATCAATATGGAAATAGCAGGTGACCATCTGGGTTGGGAACCCTTGGGCTACGTGCTTTATAGAGTGGGATTTGGAGAAAAATGGAGGCATTGGATTAAAAAAAATGTATTTCTTCTGTCTCCTTTATTGTGCTGGTTAATAGTTCTCCATCAGGTTTATTTAAAATATAGGATAGTTAAGACAGGGTGACTCTCTCTCGTAGTCTGTTTACTGCAATAGCAGGAGGCTTTGGTTGTCTCATGGAAAGAGCTCAAAAGGGAGAGGTCGGTGCACAACATCAAGATGGGTAATGAAGGTTTGGAAATCTCTCATATCCATTTTTTAGATGATATTCTCCTCTTTTGCGAGTATCAGCCATGCACTAACTTCTGAACCCGCACCTATCTAGACTGGTGTAGGAACCCTTATTTACTTTCCACTACAACCGGGCACTGTTGTAGTGCGTCACTTATAGCGGGGAATGGCCTAGCATGAAACCCTTGCTTACTATTTTTCCCATTTTCTTAATTATTTATTTTATTTCTTTTTATAATTGTTTTATGAAATGAAACTCGCAAATGAAATGCTGAAATGTCAAACCAGTCGAAACTTTTTAGTCCGGAGCCAATGGAGTCCTAAGTGAAATTGAAAACTATGGTCTAGATAATAAAGGTCTAGATAATAGAGATGGTGGTCTAGGTTTCTGAAGACTGGCCAAAAGGAAGCGGGCTTTATTATGTGGTTGTAGATATCTAAAGAGGAAACAATAGTGTGGAGGAAAGTTGTATTGGAAAAAATAATAAAAGTAGGGAGGTTGGAAGCAGGCTAGAGTTCTTAAAGCCTTAAGCTTAAGGCCTCTAAGGTCTGGAGAGAGTTGAGACAAGTGGGAAATTTGAGTCCAAAGTGAGTTCTGTATTTATTGGAGGATTTGTTTCACTTGGGTAGGGTTCAAGAGTGTTTTTGAGAAATATCTGATCCGGGACAAGTCTGTTCAATCCAAGTTTCCTAGGTTGGATAGGGTAGTGCTTTGGAAAGGTTTGCTTGTAGTCTTAATGAGTTGCTGGGAGTAGGCGTCGGGCCAGCAATTGACCTGCCTAAGCATGATTTTGACCTTCATGTGGCTAGGCCTGAGTCTGGATGGAACCCGAAATATCAGGCTTTAGCCAATGCCCCTGTGCAATTTGGGTTGAGCCGAGCTTTGCTGGGTCCTACCGCTGATTTGTAAGACCCTCGAAAGATGATGGTTGGATCTCAAAAATGTCTCCACCATAGGTATGATAATCTTTCATGGCCTAAATATTAGAGAAATTTAAAAAAAGACAACAAGAATCAAAGCTATGCACTTTCATGAGGTCTCTTGCTTTCATATGCTGATCTACTATGCCATCAGTCTTGCCCTCTACTGCACGATTTGTTGGTGCCTGCTATTGTTGAAAGAGGGAGGAGAGGGTGACTGATACAGAGAGGTCTGGGACAGAGCACTGTACCCGTCCTTGTACTTGGGGACCCAGTAGCCAGCAGCTCCCCAAAACTGGAAAACTCCTGTGGACGTTTCTGACTTTCTGTTATGAAAAAAAAACCCAACATCTCTCTTTTTAGTTGGAATAATTTGGAATAATTTGCATGTCATACCATACTTACTCACAATCTGAATATTTTTCAGGTATAACCGATTTGTATGCCCATGTTGCTGTCGACAATGAACCAGCAAAGAATTTGTATATGAAGAGTGGATTTGTGTATGAAAGTGATGAACCGGCTTGGCAAGCCAGATTTTTAGAACGGAGTCGTCGACTTCTTCTATGGGTCGATCTCACTTATGAGCAGTAAACTGTAACCATGTTTCATTTAATTTTTTCTTCCATTTTTTCAGTTATGGGATGAACCTAACACTTGTGGTACTTCCATCCCAACTGCAAGATGAAAATCAACCCGGCCATTCAATTCCCTATACTTGTATATAGGCTTGAACTCAATCATGATGTATTTTTAGAATTCTAACCAAAATCCAACTTGACCATTAGGTTGGGTTTGGGTTGGGTGGGCAGGTTGGGGCTGAAATTGCCATCCGGAGCCATAGTAATAGAATAACGTTGCGACGGCCATTATACGCCTTTTTAAGTATGCTTTTGTCCGTTTTTCTTTCATATGAATTTTCATGCAAATCTTATTTCATTGTTCAATTTCTTAGGCTTGTGGTCTATGGTGCTACTATCATTCAATTTCCGCTATGTAAAAGAAATTCAACAAAGTGAGTTAGGTCGACAAATGTTGAAATGGAACCGCGGTGTGACTTTTGGTGAAGAAATCAGCAATTTGGGCATTAATATCAATGGATGGTAACTGTAGGAGGGATGTAAGACACCTTAGCCTTTATATTTTTGCCTCTTGACGGTAGTCCTAGAGACTGCATTCTTCTATGATTCTTTGAATATTGTAGAGGTCCATTGGACGGTTGAAACTAATGTGTTTTTTTTTTTTTTTCAATCGATAATGGAATCATTCATTGAAAGAGAAAAAAAAGTGTTTTTGGACCATTGAAGCTAATGTAGACCTCTTAGGCCCTTACACTTCTACACCCCCTAAAACTCATGGTGTACAGACACAGCACAACATGATTTTGGACAACAAATGCGAAAAAAGAACTTATGGTGAAGAAATCAACAATTTGGAAATTGGTAACAATGAACGGTGTTTCTACAATGGCATGGCAGAAGGCATTTATTGGTGTTTCTACAATGGCATGGCAGAAATATTAATGGCAGCATTAGGATGCTCTTATAGAGAACAAACCCATTATAAAAACCCCAAGAGTGAATGAACTAGAAGCAAATGATTGGTGTTTCTACAATGGCATGGCAGAAGGTATTGATTATTTACAAGCCCTGGTCATGAAATATATGGAAGTTGGGATACAAAGGGGACATCTATGTTTGGCAAAAGAACATAGGACCTGGTTTTTGAATGAAGATAAATGTAGAGGATCAATGGGAGTGTGGACACATGCAAACCATGATAGAAACACATATATTTCTTCATGTGATGCATCATTAAGAGAGGAAACATATGGATAGGACCCCTATTCCTTTAGACCCAATGTTCACGACCTCTTTTTCAGGTTCAAAGAGTGGTCAAATGAAGATGTCTTGGGCTTCTTTTCAAGCTTTGGGTAGTTGAGAATCACTCCCTTTGAGGACTTGAGCACCAAGGGGAAGAAAAGAAAACAGGATATGGTTGGCTGGGCTGTCAAGAATTATGGCAAAAAACACATGCACTTGGGCCACCCTAGAATGTGTATGGAGCTCAAAAGAGAAGACATGCATGATTAAAGCTAAGCATACTTTATTAGGGCATGCACGCGGCTAACAACGGTCTAATGGTCTTTTCAGAGTTTGGTTTGTGGTCATATTACCCTTTTAGTGTGATGGGATTAGTGGGGTTTTCTTGTGATTGGATGAAGGGGTGTTTTGCTGGTTTTTCATGTCTTGACACAGAGGGGCATCATGGGGTGAAAGGTATCACAATACCAGATAAGAATGCCTTTGATTTACATTGCGGGACCAAAGTCAAGGATATTGTGACAGATCATTCGTGCACTTTTGGGTCAGTTCCTTATCCATTTTCTCTCTTTTGAGTTGGATGAACATGTTTAAAGGAAGGTGAGTGAGTGACACAACAGGCTATGGATATTAAATGGTAAGGGGAAAATTAAACCTTTTTATGGGCAAATGAGAATACATTTTTAGACTAAGCTATAAATATCCTACTGACCATACACAACCTGAAGTGAGTGCTTATGGGCAGTTAATAGGGTTGTTCATGGGCCGGCCCAGCCCGAGCCAACTCAAGCCTAACCACTTTGGGATTGGCCTTTGTTTTAGGCCCATGGTCTGTAACAGACTGAGTTTTTCCTTCCATTGTTAAATGGGCCTATACCTGGGCCAATTATCCTTATAGGCCTGGCCTGGACTGACATATTTAACACAAAAGGGAGTGCATGTATTTTCAGATGGTTTTAAAGGGTTCTAATTTTATGTACTTTGTAATGAATACAGTACAATACACAATTGTCACATTACTACTCTTTTATTGATCATGTGGCTTTTCATATCTAGTGCTTTACATAATCATCTAAACCTACTTATGTAAGGGTGTACAAAACATTTATCTTTCAAATGAGATTGTTCATATTGTGTAGTTGATGCTAAAAAGGAAATTTAATTTTTCATTTAAATGTAAATAATTCATCATTATCTAATTAAAATTATTGAGCCAGGCTTGATATTTTCCATAAGGGCCAGCTTGAGCTTGCAATGCAGGCCTGTAGCACCGGGCCGACCTAATTTTGACGCTGATGGCTAATGGGATGGGCTTGGAGATACAGTCTGGCTAAAGCCCAGGCCATTGACACCCCTATGTCCAGAGATGTGGGTTGTAAACTTGATAACTACTTCAAAGAAGCAGACTTTTAATATATGAGATTAATATAAACTTTCGACACCCCTGGATTAACTAAATCTTGATTTTTTTAGTATGAATGAGAAATTATAATATGAGAGAGAAATCTACAGGAAATTAAATAAGGATCAAATCATGATGCTCACCTTTAATAACTAAGATAATTGTGATATGGGGTGTAATCGAATTGGTATTAATCCACTTGACTAGCACAAAAACCCGTGCTAATGACGGGTATGCATGAAGAGGTAGGGTTCGATTTATGTTAGAAATGGGGGAGATGAGAGTCCAAAAGTGAGGGAAGTATATTACTAGAAAGCATAGGAAAAGTATATTGGCAGTTGTCAAAACTGAAAGTAACGTTCAGCGGAAAAAAAAGAAGAAAAGCTGAAAGTAACTTCCACTTAAAATAGTAAGTATAGTCAAAATTGAATCCAAAACCATCTAGCTTTAATATATTATAATTTGAAAAGCATAGAATTCTCTTCACAGTAAAATTGGGAGATGTTCACTTGATTCCTTTTTTTTTTTTATAATTAGAATGTCATCAAAATCTAATTTTCATACAACAGTGTCAAATAGTACTATAAAGGTACGAATTGCGACTTTCTTCCCCTCCTGTTCTTGTTGGGCCCTACATGTTGTCCCTCGGCTGTTTGATGATTCCTGGGAGAATGTCTTGTTTTCCCCAATGGGGTCCTCTGGGTGAGACAAATTCAACTGTTGCTGAAACAAAAGGTTGTAGATGAGCCCAGAGTACTCTTCGTGAAGAGGGCCATCTGTTGGACCTTAAAGTGAGCATGGATGGGGCTGTTAATAGCTGGATTGACTTGGGACTTAAAATTATTGAGGACTAACTACCAGTTCGAGGCTTCATCTTAAAGATATTCTAGGGCATTACATGAGTTGAATGTGACAACTCAAAACTTTTTAATGGGTGAACTACGCATGTGAATCTTGGGACTCCCATGAGGAACACTACATTTTATTTTCTGGGTTACAACAGTATGAGTTGAAATGTCATTTGACAATAATTTAAATGGGCCCATATGCCCATTGGGTTTATTGGGATCATCAGGCCTAATAGAGCTTGAGCACGCCCTTTGATTAGTATCTCTTTTTGAATCGAGATTGAGTTTCGAAGCTTGGATTCAAATTTAAGAAAAACCCAATCCATTAGTTCTAGTTGCAATCAAAGCAAGCATGCTATGTAAAGAAAAGAGTTGACCTTAAATGTCACGCCTGTGGCCCGTTTGTAAAAGGGCGCTGGGTTCGGCGAGTATCCGCATAGAGAGATGGGGGGGGGGGGGGGGGGGGGGGAACTGAGGACTAAGTGTGCAATGGTGTATAAGTCATACATCGGAAATATGTAAGTCCTGATCTTGGATATATAAGAATGGCTTAGCCTTAACCTCACATGAGGACTTTTAAAACCGTGTGGCAAAATCGAGATGAAATCCCATAAACCAAAGTTCATCATGTGTCCAAAGGAGGCCATTATCTTTAAGTATGCCAATTTTGAGTGTTGAGGGAAAAGAGATCTATCCATTTTGGGTCAGACCCTCATGATCCCTGTGGGCCTACTCCATCTAGGTTCATTGTGGTACAAGTTATGTGCGTTTGTCTTAAAACTTCTACGATTAAATGAATGGTGCAAGCATGCCCGTTCATGGCCCTAGCCCATCAAGCCCCATCCTCTTTCACTTTTTTTATATTATATTTCTCATATAAATATACTTCAGGAGGTGGGCCCTCTTGCCACATGCCCTCCTTGCACAAGTGAGAGGTGGGGCCTCTCTCTCCTCCTCTCTCTCTCTCACACACCCACACAAACACACACACATACACACATTTTCTTTCTTTTACACAAATCAACTCCATCAACTTCACTCTACAGCAGCCCACCATCCACATCATGTTTGCTCCATCATTTGGAGAAATTTGGAGAAGTTTCAGTGTTGGATTTGTCCCTCATACTACCCGATTAGATTTAGAAGGTGACATGCATGATCATTTTCAAACCATTGGATATGGAAGAGTGAAGCCCTTTGTGTGCTTTCCATCATGTGATTGCTCAATAGATTGCTGGATCATATATAAGACATGATTTTAGAACCCAAATATCCATCTATTTGATAAGGTGTGCCACCACATGATTTTTCTAAATTAAAGCCATCGAATGGATATGAAACCCTCAGAAATGCTTTAAAACCCTACATTATTAACATCCTTTGAGATGAAATATGCATTAAACTCGGCAATGATACTAAGAGATTGGAGTAAATCTTTACTAAATAATAACAAGAAAATAAAAAAAAACATATAAAAGATTCTTCACACCACTTCTCTCCCTTCTCCCTTCTCCCTTCTCCCTTCTTTCAAATTACAGCAAGCAAACCTTAGATTATGTAACCATATAAACGAGCAATTTTAGTTTTCCATCTAACCATGCATTATCTCCAAGGAAATGAAATGTAAAAACCACCTTGAACTCCCAACAACAGTTTATTCCTTTTTTTTTCCTCTAAAAAAATCAACATCTTAATCATACCTCACATACAAACACATCCACTTGGAAGTAAAAACGTCACCACATACTTCACTTCTCCCAAAAGAAAAAAACAAAATGAACGGAAAAAATGGCTAACTAAGCTCAGATTAAACAAATTATAACTTAATATATTACTAATAGCAATTGTCATTATAAAAGGCATAAAGTTGTATGAAGATGACATGCATGGTATTTATGAAGGTACATTTCTTTATGTAATCTAGTACAATGTTGGATGGAGGTTAATTTTGAAGTTTGCAACAAAATGCAATCCTAGCTGTGCTAGATTTATGTGTGTTCATAATATGATAATAGAGTTGCATTTTTCTTTCCTATCATGGGTTTTGTGTTGGTGGACATTTTTCTCAAGAGAATAATGCCTAGTAACATTGACATAAATTGAAATTGAAGCTGCCACATTAAGATGTGGCAGGAAATTCCTGTAGATGATGCATCTAGGACCAGAGATGGATGATTATTTGCTCAAGGTACTACTTCAATAGGAAAGAGACCCAACTCTATCATGGGTTAAACCTCAACTCCTTCTGGGCGGAGAGAGAGAGAGAGAGAGAGAGAGAGAGAGAGGAAATCATGAAACAATTGGACTATCAAACAATTAAGTTCACACCTAATGTTCTAACACTTAAAGAATTACAGGAATACCCCTCTATAGAATGATTAATTACTAAAACACACTTGATAAAAAACGAAAATTTTATATTTATTCTAAAAATTGGTTATCCTCGGTATAAATCCTGCAAAGAATTCCTGGAAGATACATATGACGAGGGATGGATGCGCATGAATAATTTCGTGTATATACATATATATATATATATATATTTATACACGGACACACAATTCTATCTAAAATATGCTTTTAGGCTATATACATCCATCTTTAGAACATCAAGATATCAAGGGCACATTTAAAACAATGAAGTTGATATCTTCATTTCTTACACAGTCAAGGGTGTAGATGGGTGTGCAGATTGGCCTATATAACCTATAACCCAACTTCACTTCTTCACCCGTTTTAGCAAAGACTATTCAAATCCACTAGATGATGCTTCAAAGAGCTGTCATAAAATTGCTTTCCATATCATACTACTCATACCCACTTTCTTCTCTCGTAGCAGGATTTTAGCTATGTATTTGTAACGGGTAAACATCCGTCTCCTGTCCACCCCATTTATTCCGCTACAGAACATAAAACAAGCTTAAAGTTGTTCAAAAAATAAACTCACCAACATGGAATCACAAGTGTCTTCTCACTTCTGTTAGAGCTTTGAGATTTTGGAGCTATTTTATTTGTTTGGGGTAGAGAAACTAACCCACCCCACTCCCACTTCTAGGAATTTTATCCATAAAAGCAAAAGAAATTGAGGGTAGTAGGCTTGACTGAGTGAAAAGAAAGAAGAAGAACAACAGATATAACAGGGAAAGGAAAGACTAGGCTTGGTAAACATATCATCTGTACAAGCCTGAAATATACCATCTCACACTAGGATTTGGACAGTTTGAGGACTTTTCACCTCCACATACCTAGACAGCATTGTGATTCAAACACTGAACAGAGTTTGTAAGACGTCTCATCACATCTACCTGAGCTTTGAGATATATGATGTAGTCCACAGTCTCATCCAACAAAGACAACCCATCCAGGGAATTCCCACCAGGCACAATGCTTTTCAGCTTTTGGATCCTTTTCTTTTCCATCCTCTTAGCTATTGCACTTGCCACCATCCTCTGTGGTGATGAGCTCTTTCTTATTATCCTGTGCACCTTGCTGCTCCTCACTATCTTCTTGCTCCTTACCCTCTTATACATGAAGGATCCAAGGCATGTTTTGGTTGTTAGACTGTCAAATCCCTTGCCCAAGATGCCCCTCACAAGGGTACTGTTCTTCTCTTCTTTCAACACATTTGAGATGATGGCACGGCTCCAAATCCTTCCTTCTCTTGCAGAAGCCAATGCAATATCTGCTGATAGCTTGATGGCTCTTTTCCTCTCTAGGAGGGTCATGTTCCTGGATGAAAAGTCACCTACTTGGAAACCCATCAGCAGCTTCTTGAGAAAACCCCTCTTGAATGAGTTTGAGGCTTGCATGGTAGCTAATGGAAAGGAAATAGGCCCAAAACAACTAGAAAAGAGGAGAGACTAGAGAGAGACAGGCAGTGATAGTATAGCTCAAGGTCTAGTTTTTATAATGAGGTGCTGCTCAAAAGCATGGATTGCTTATGATTTGCTGGGCTAATCTCTTGACTTCTTGACAGTTTACTAGAACCAAGGAGGAATGACAGCTTTTGATATGAAATGGGTCTTGTCCAAAAGCCTGGAACCTGTATGGATTTATTAGCCTAATATCTTTTGAGATAAGAGGTAGAGATAAAGAGGGAGTGTATAAAGACAAAGATGGAAAAAGAGAAGGCAGTAAGGATTGGATTGATGGATGGCAGCTTTTGATTTCAATTGGTGATGCTAAAACTTAGGGGATGTGCATGATTTGCTGGAATCTAATTCTGAGATTCAACTCATGCAAGCAAGCGGGCCTCTTTAAATGCCATGACAGTAGTAGTAGTGGAACTGTGGAAGGAGTGTATGTGATATGTACCTTACCGAGTGCTTCACTGAAGGGTCTTGAGAAAAGGGACTAGACAATGAGGAACAAATAGAAAGTACTGAAGTGGGCAGGCTGTGCAGGAGAGTTGCAGAGAGAAGTGGGGGGTCTGTTTTGAAGGATCTCTGGCAGAGAATCAGATGCCATGAAAAGGGCAAAAAGAGAAGGGAGTGAAAATCAGAGGAATGCTTAGAAAACCCATTTATTTTGCTTCAAAGCAGAGAGAGTTGGGGGGTTGGTGGGGCCCTCTAGGAACAGACACACCACATGCATGCACATGGAGAGGGTGGCCCACCACCTTCCCATGTACACAAATGCATAAACATTATGGACTAAGGAAAGGAAATCAGATGAGGCGATCATCAATCACAGCTGCTTGTGTATTTGCAACGTCAGTGTTTGGGTCATTGGATTTTAGTGTTCTTTGTTTTCCGAAATTCCAACTGATAATGTGAGGTTTGCTCATTTAACACGCCATCTCCTTCTATTGGCTCCTCTCCCATGTGCCCATGTGGCCACACGTGCAGCATCCCGGGCCCCGGCCGTACGCCAATTGGGCCCTGGGCTTACATAATTTTGCAGCACTCATCATGCATGCATGCATGGAAGCCTTATTTCAAATTGTTTTGATGGGTCAAATCATTTATAGTTCTATTTTTCCACTCATTCCTAATGCATTATTATATAAGGAACTTCACGATCCATTATAGACAATAAATGATACTAAGAGCGTGTGTGTGGAATGAGAGGATTTCATGTAGCCCGCTTTTAAGTTATTACAACACATTCATTTTGTGGCAAATTAGAGGAAAAAAAATTGGACTCATTTTCGTCATTAAAGAGGATTTTAATTTTCTATGAGAGTGGTATACAATGTAGGACTCCTTACCGAAAGTAGAATACTCTTGTTGAAGGAACAAGTATTAAATCCTCTACTCATGATTGTAGGCATTTTCTGATGGTTGAGGATGTGTAGATCTTGGCAGGGAGATGATACAAATGTCCCAGCTCACTCTCTTATATAACCTACTTGCATGTCCCCTGGATGTGGTGAAATCATCATTGGATCTAACACAGTATTGGCTAGATCAAATTTCCAAATCTTGATTCTACATGGATTTAAAACAAATCAAATGTAGCCAACCTGGAAGTCTAAAGGGTGTTAAAAGCCATTATTCTTGCACATTTGACACATGGGCTGTCCAACTAAAACGTTGAGTTATGGATAATGCATATTTAAGCAAAACCATTCTCACTGTATTAGATTGAATGGTTTTTTTTTCTTTTGGTAAAGAACTGAATGGTTAAAAATGACTAATCAGACTGATATTTAATTACTAAAAGACTAATGTACCATGCCTCGCATGCTTGGTGGCCAATGAATCCATCTTCATGCCACAGTTACTTATTGGATGACTCAGGACTCATCATTCAAAATACATATGTGGCCCACCTAATAAGAGCACTATATCTCATGTATGGTCCGCATGCATCATGTTCACATGTGCTACGGCATGGAATTTGAGAACAGTGACTTGGTGAATTAGATATAGAAAGAAAGCCTGAGATCCTGGTGTCTTGTTGAAAGTCCTCCTTATTGTTTTAAAATGAGACATTAGAGAATGGGCCTTAGTTTCTCAGCATTTGTTATGAATACGAGGAAACGAGCAGTGCTTTTTACACATGTAATTTTAATAAATGCTGATGTAATGTAGAGAATACACCCATTTGTCAAACTTTGCTTCAAATGAAGATACAACCTATGAGATAGGTCTGAACTTTTTTAAGCCATTAGCTAATATTGGGTCAGAAAGGGGGGTCATGGTATTCAGGGAATCCTTCAAACTCTAGTGTTATTTAAGTAGTGGGCACTATTGCAAGGTCTTCTACCTTTATTTTTGCATGTGACTTAATTTCTACCACCAAACTTAAGAATAGAGCACACAATACAAGAAATGGTTCTTGAAACGTGTGGATTTTTTTTTTTTCTTTTCTGATTCAACTTTTATCATAGAAAACTTCCGTGACCTAATGGGTTTTCATTTTATCAAATGCTAGTATGATTGAAACTAGGAAATGGGTCTTTGTGAAAAAGGTTTTATTTATAATTTTAAGACTCAATTTTAAATCAAATTGTATTCTTCTTTCCTTAGGGCCATGGCTGATACCAATTTGTTTTGGTTCAGTCTGAAACAAAAACAATGTGTTGTTATTCTATTCTCACTGCCTTTGTATTATATTCTGTTATTTTATTTACATCTTAGACACCAAAAGTAATTAATTAGAAATGAAGGTTAAGGACTTTTTACGTATCTTAATATTCTTATAATTATTTACTTTAGAAAAAGGGGCCCAAAATACAACCAAAATATCACTCTTGAACCGATAAATCGGCCATAATCAAAGCTTTCACATTAAAAGGTGGAGTCAAGATCCCCTTTTTCATACAAACATGGAAATATTGTTTCGGTATATCCCCTAGCTAGTGAAACCTTTATAAAATGCTATGCTAGCTAGATAACCACTTATAAAAAAGAAAATAAAGAAATAAACGAGATTTTCGGGCTTTCAAGGTGTCGCTTGGGGATTGGCCGAAACAGAGGGGATCTAGATTCTAAAAGGTGTCTTCATATGACGTACTTTGTTATCAGGGAGATAATCTTTTTTCCAATTTTAATGGTAGTCGGTGCGCTTAGTCATCCTGTCCATTAATTAAAACTATGAAATGGGTCTTG
Source organism: Persea americana (assembly GCA_029852735.1). Taxonomy (NCBI): domain Eukaryota; kingdom Viridiplantae; phylum Streptophyta; class Magnoliopsida; order Laurales; family Lauraceae; genus Persea; species Persea americana. The sequence continues at coordinate 9,381,118 of CM056812.1, forward strand.
AATTTGCGGTTTTCTTTCAAGTTCAACTAATTATCATAAAAACATTGACTTGTTTTTATTTTGTCAAATGCTAATATGATTGAAACTAGGAAATGGGTTCTCTATCAAAGTCTTTATTTGAACAGTGACTTCAGATGGTGTAATTATATTATCATTATATGACTAGGGATTTGGGTTTTGTTTTGTTCTGTTAAAAGTTTGTTGCTTTGGTTCTCTTGAAAATTGTGGTGTGGTTTTCTTTTGAATTCAACAATTATCATACAAATTTGACTTGACTTTTGAGGGTCTTAATTTTATCAAATACTTGTATGATTGGAAATAGGAACAGGGTGTTTGTAATAAAGGTTTTAATTGTAAAACATATTATACAGTCCTCATCTTACCAAATGAAATGCATTTTGTTTTGTTTTGTATTGTAGCTGGTGGGTTTAGGCCTTCTGTCTATCTGTTCTCTTTTGAGGCATTGAAGAATGAAAAAAAAGAGGAGGGGAGCATTGGCAGGATCCGGAAAACATGGTGGATGCCTGTGGGGCTCTTGAATGAGGAAAAAGAAAGAGGGAAATAGAGGGCGTTGGCTTTGGAAGATCTCTCACATGGTCTCCACATGGGGTTTTAAATTGCTTCAGTCTTGCAATCCTTTTGGCCACTTCGGCAACCCCACCTTTATCATACTCATAAGTCCAGATTTAACTCGTGTGTCTCTCATCTCAATATCTGAGCTATTGAAAATATCCCCTACTTTGATAAAATATCCTAATTCTTAGGTCCATTGTAACCCGACTCACTTAATTAGAGCAACTACATGAAAAAAAAAAAACAGAAGCAATGAACTCAACTCAAAATATTTGGCGAGCCCTTTCATGTCCTCTAAAATAGGGTTGGTCAATTGACCAATTACGACCTTTTCTCTCATCTTAAGGTGGTCTTTTCAATAGGATTGCCCATGATTTTACTAAGAAGACTTACATTGAGAGTCATAATTTTTTTTTGGTACGGGATGTACATTATTTGTTTATTCTGTTTTTTTGGATGTTCTTGTTTGTTCCTTCCTATTGAATGGATTATTTCTTAAAAAAAAAAAAAAAAACTTCAAACTACCACCTGATTGTTGTACAAGTCAACCATAGATAAAAAACTTTAGAAAAGTTGGATGGAGTTGAACCTCATTGATATTGGATTAGTAAATTTGTTGGGGCCTGAACTCACAGACCCCACATCTCCACTTGACCCAACTTATCTGCACATGCATTGTCTTGCTGTGTTTTTGAAAGATCAAATTGGACCAACCAGTCTCTCCATTGTCTAACCTGTGATTCTTGATCCTCAATGACTAAGGTCTGGATTGTTATATATATATATATATATATATATATAAAATTGTGGTCCATTTCGTCTTCATTTTATTTAAACACTTTAAATACATGGGGGGTCAAAAAATACCTCCATTCTAAAGGTGGCATATTAGAAAATTATATATATATATATAATGTAAATATAGATTTTAATGTACTAGTCAATAATATAGGGCACAACAAAAAATGATCATAACTTGGCATCTTGAAATTTTTACCACTAGCTTCATGAGTTGTGGGTCAAAAAATTGAGTCTCAAATTTTTTTAATCAAAAGATAAAAATAGAAAAATCATTAAAAAACAAAATAATAATTTCTCTCCCCTCGAAACCCTCTTCTTTTGCAATACTGCTATTTCAAAAAAAGGGCGCGTGAGTACTTACCTTTAAAACAAAAATGAAAAAAAATGAAAAATAAAAAAAAGAGGCACCCCATAATTTGGCAAGTTGTGGATTCCCTGCCTGCTTTCGCACGTGCCCAAACACAGACCTATTTGTAAAATCGAAAAAAAAAAAAGCTATGATAAATTGAGGTTGGTATCGTATCGTGAGACACATAGTGTGAGAAATTGGAGTGGGACCCGGACATGAGCGTCATTTGCTGAGGGCGGCTGCTTTTTCGTGAGTGTCTAAGAAATCACGAGATCCGATGCACGCGCATGCTTTCTCTTCATTCCTTTGCTTTTATTTATCCTCTCTCTCCTTATCTTCTGCGTTTACCACACAACCAAACACTCAAACTACAAATGATCCTTGATTTCTGGCCTCCCCCCAACCATGTATAAAACCGTTTAAACCCCCATACAAATCTTTGACCAGACAAGAATGCTTGTTTGTCATCATCATTATGAAAATATTTCATTTTAAGAATGATAAAAAAAAAATCTTGTTTGGCATGCATTTTATGAGAGTAAATCTAAAGAGATTGAGAGAGATTTTTTTTTTTTGATGTGGAGAAAGGAAGAGAAAATGCCCACCGAATAATTTTTTTCATGCATTTTTAGAATGAAACATTCCCACGATGATCCCAAACATGCCCTAAATTCTATGGGAAAAAATAGTATTAATGTAAAAAAGTTCTAAATATAATAAGATATCCATTAAGAAATATTATTGGTAGGACCAGTCCTAAGAACAGATATTAATGCAAGTCCTTTTGTCGGTGTTGAGCTGATTTTGATTGGATTGGTCTATTATGAATTGGTTTGACCGGTCTTAGATAGTTTTCTCTTGATTGGACTAGCAGGGCTAAGAATGCCAGTTAAAAGAAAAATAGAACTATGCTTGATTAACGATGACCCTACTTTGAAAACACTGCTGCCAACCATCCGTGGAGCAAGTACGCTGTTGCTCTCAAGGATGATGAGACTATTATCAATTCCATTTCGTTTGTATTTATCATTTGGATGGATAGGAATTCTCCAGAAAATTCTTAAGGCCCATATGTTTCATGTAATTGAATATATAAGAATGGTAAAGACTTCTATTTCTAAAAATGATTAAAATTAAAAAAAACGAATGTTAATTTAAAAACGACGACCATAACATCATTTAATCTCTAATGGATAATGAATTAAGGAGATGTGAGAAATGAATTCCCCATCCCCACATACTCTAGTAATTCGAACCACATGAAAGTGAGGGTTTCAACAAAATTGTAACATTAAATCTTTCATTCTGTAGCTCATATCCTTCACAATTATCTGCTTGAATAATCCTTTGATGGAGTACATCTTACCATGAACTTTTACGTATTCAATTCTTATATTCGGCCTTTAAATTTATAGTTGCATGAGGGGAAGCTGAAATGTTAATAATAATTAGAAGAAAATGGTTCCACTCATTTGAAATTGCCTTGACCACTGGGCCTCCTGTTGTGTGCCAGACCAACATCAAATCAAGCGTGACATTTCAGTGTTCTCAGTGGAAGAGCCAGTCCTGGAGCCCACGTGAGTCTGATGTGGGGCTGACATGTAGGGCCCACCTGCACTGTGTTGACAATCTGATAGGATTAGGAAGGGTGCATCATAAATTGCACGTGGCTGAAACTCCATGATCATTTTGCAAAAATTGACCGTCCCTGACTTTCCTCATTAGCCATCTAGATGACCCATACCATTTAGATTAAGATTTTTTCCTTTTATTTGGTTGGTTCCAAGTGTGTCTAGTGTGACAACTACTTCTTATCCAAGTGGTATGGAGTGGCAGCTTTTATCTGATTGTTTAGGATTTGAATTTTGGGTACGCCACATCTTTTTGTATGTGTGAGCTTCGCTTCCATTTGTGTGAGCTTTTTTTCGCGTGTACTCTGTATCGGATTAGGTTTTAATTTCTGTAAAAGTGTTGGGAAGACTCACATTGCCCAAATCCCGAGTTCGCTGATTAATGAGCTGTAGTGGCAAAGAATTAGAAGGCAAAAACACCACCACAAAACATCAAAACATCAAATATCAACAAAAAAGATCTTCTCTAATTCAAAGAGGTAGCTCAATTGGCCTAGGACTACGGTTTGCATCCGGAGGCTGTGAGTTCGAAATTGCATTACCACACTGGGGCTACATGAGAGTTTACCAGGCTTCAATCTGGGCCCGGAGAGATTAGTCCAACCCAAAGGATTGGAAACCCTCCGATAGCGGAAAAAAAAAAAAAAGATCATCCCTTGGCCAAACGGATCAAATGTTTGAAAATCACCCATGCTGAGGATGACAGCTAATGGTCATTTGAACCAGGCCCATCGAACCCAAGTGGGAGAAGATCTCATCCTCTCCATTGCTGCTCCTCCAAATGGACGGTAGATAAGCCACTGAAACATAGGCCCAATGCTTATTGAACAGGTACATCTTCAGTGACCATTTAAGCACACTTGAAAGTCCCAAAATCTGCACAAAAAATCCACTCTAGAACAGGTATAGACTATAGACCCTATGCATGTAGATGTGGCGTTATTTTATAGCCATATTATGTCACGATCCATGCATCTACATTTGTTGCATTGCACGTGAATAGTTTTAAACTACTGCAGTAGAGGCTAGGGCCCCCACACTCAAAAGCTGCATTGCCATGTTAGGGTTATATCAGAGTCTGCATATCCTGAGACTAGGGTATAGTGATTCTCCCAACTGATTGCTTAAAAAACAAAAAAAAACCTATCTGTGGATTCCACCAGTGAAATTCAAATCGTTCCGGATTGCTTAATCATCAAGGAAAATCTCACTCAAATAAAGACATATTTAGATAACGTCCTCCCAAGGAAATCCTTTCTGGTATTTCTCGATTTTAAGAAAAATCTACATTTGGATGAAGGGGTAAAAAGTGAGACGACTTTTCAAATCCTCTCTCCCACAGGGAGGGTAAGAAGCACATGAGCAACGAGAAGTGACTCTTCCTGTGTATTTCTGAAATTTGAAATGCAGTGACTTCTCCCCTTAATAATCCTCAAAGATGATAGCATGGTTTCAGAAAAATGAAGGCCAATCCTTCGGATAGAGGGTTTCCTTTTTGTTTACTATACGTGCTTTAGGAATTTCAATCTTGCTTCTTTTATGTGATGGATTTGACTATGGCTGTAATTTTTATTGGAGTGAAGTTCTTGTTTTCCTGGTGGAACAAGTTGGCAAGGTGATCCAGTACTGTTTGTTTGGATTGCAATGGTGGTCTCACTAAAATGGACCTATACTAGGAGAGAATCTCCAAGCTCCAACTTCATGTACGTAATCTGGACTTTTTTATATCATTACATCCGTTCCCAAGGTAAAAAGCTGTGACCCAATCCCCGAATACCCGGCCAATGGATCCGATATTGTGTATTTATGGTCCCAATTAATAATTGCCACTCATCTGAAATTTACTGCAGGACCCTTAATCACAATATCACATGCTACAAACATGAAAAAAAAAAAAAAAAAATCTGTTATAGCAAGTGTTTAAAAAAATCATCAAACTTTACACCCCTAGACCATAGGCTACTATGATTAAATGGGTTCCCCTAAATCCTAGGATTGATGTGCATCATCCAGCTGGTGGGTCCCACGGAAGACAGTCAACTACTCATTTTAAGTGCACCATATGTGCGACTGGTTGGGAGGTTGGTGGGTTTGGTTGGAAACTCTGCAATTCAACTTAGCTCAACATCTGCAGATCCTATTGAAACAAAGTCATGCAATAGAGTCTATACAGTATTTTTTTTTTTTTTCCAATTTTTGAGTTTGTTCGTTTGGGGGAACCTGGTAAATGAAGGTCCATTGACACCCAAGGCACAAAAAGTGAGTTAATATCAATTTGATCCAATCTAGCTAGCACAACAACCTAATCTGAGTAGAGATTAGGGTCAGAGTTGCATTAGCTTTTTTTTATTTTCCTAGTAATTTGGAGTTGCGCTCTGAAATTGGGATAGGTTTCAAATTCTCCATGATAGAATTTGGGTCAAGGTTGGATTAAATCTGAATCGGCCCACCATAGTTGCTACTGCGCCCCAAAGCATGGAGGATTTCATGCATGTCAATCCACATGCATTTGCATGAACATACACATGCACACACGTGAATGGGCTCCTCATGTCCCCTACTAAGGCATGCACACCTCCGGGTTTAAATGATATGAGAGAGAGAGAGAGAGCCCATCTTTTATGGGTTGAAAAGTAGGGGTCTAAATACTGTCAAACTAATCCCATTATATATACGTGTGTTTTGAAAAGTAGGGCCTATATCTTGTTGAAACTAATAAAAGAAGCATGTGATTAGATTATATTAGGATTCTTACTATATTCTAAAAGTATTTATATGTCAAGTTGATCACTAGTTGACGGCTCTTCTTGTCTTCTCTAAATGCCTTTACAGCTAAACCTCTCCTGGATTATTGATATCTTACCCTTCAAACAAGGCTCAGGTTCTTCTTTTTTGCACTACTAGACTTAGACCTCCTTTGTAATGCAAGTAACGGGGTGCTCATCGAGTACAGAAAACACAGGGATCTTTATTTTGTTTTTGGTGAAGGGAAAAAAACATAGGGATCTTGAAGGAGTTATTTCATATAACGACGAGTACAGTGAGCTTTAGCAGTTTGTTTTGAATTGCTTCTGCCTTGCAGAACAAATGAGCGGAGTTTGTCCTTTTGCTACCCGGCCAATAGAGTAAAGACTCAAAAGAGAGCCCACACACAAGAGAAAGCAGTTTGTACAAATATAAAGAAAGTCCGTACAAGTGGAAAAAAATGATTTACCTAGGACTTAAACTCTTGGTAGCCAAATACCACTTGGGTAAAGAGCCGTTTTTAAGGATGGTTCATCTTAAATTGTGTCAAAACACTACAGATCGTAAGATTTTCAAAAATAGCTAGTGTGTTGGACCAGGAGGGTTCAAGTGGAAGTGGTGCACACACCGGTTCGATCAAAACCCTATTAGCAGTCAAAGACCTGTCAAAACCTGCGGTTGAACAAGTTTGACCCACTATTAATTATTTTGAAGGTTCTTTTAATTTTTTTTCCGTCAAGGTTCAGCCGTATTAAAATAGCCCAATTGGCCCACCTATCAGTTTTTATTAAGCATTTGGCTGAAGTTCGTGAAAATTCCAATGTTGTTATAGTTTTTGTGCCTAATTCTATCTTTTGCTGTCTATGGACCCATACATTTATTTATCTGTTGACAAGGCCTGTTTGTGTTAGATACTACAGGCCAATCAGTGTCATTTGACTTGGACTTTAACCATACATATTTGGATATGGGTCCAAAAATAGGACACCGTCCCTGTCTCTGGCAGCCGGCCTAAAAACACCCCCCAAACAACAGTTTCCAATGGCATGGATTGATGACATGATTTTTTTTTTTAAAGTTAAAACAAAAAAAGTTTGATTTCACGTCTTATTTGATTTCACATGATGAGGGTTATTTGATTTCAAGATGAGATGAAGATGAACATGAATAATGAATTAGAGAATATCTAAAACTTACTTGATTTCACATCTTATTAAGTTCTAATTGCTTAACCCTTCACATCTTATTAAGTTCTAATTGCTTAACCCCGAGGGGTGGCGAGGTTGGCCTAGGACCCCGTTTGCACTCGGAGGTTGTGGGCTCGAAACTGCACTACCACACTGGGGCCACAGGAGAATTTTATCTGGCTTTTTCTCCTGGGCTCGTAGGAATTATTCTTGACCAAATGGTTGAACCTTGCTTTATAAAAAAAAAAAGAAGTTCTTATTGCCTGATAATATAAAGTCAACCTTATCAAGAAGGTCAAGTAACTCAAACTAAATCTGTGGACTTGGGAACCTTCCAAAGATCTAAACTATTCACATGATCCTTTGGGCCATTTCTATCTTAAGAATCCAAACACATGCTTTCATTGAAATGAAATTGAGTGCAGGATTGAGAAAAACTTGATCAAAACTAATAATAAATGATCATTATCAATAGTTCATATATGTTTTTTTTTTTTCACGTAATAGGCCCGACTTGTTAGGGATCGAAACCTTCCATTTGATGTGTAGTTTGTTCATTCATAACTTTTGAAGTGTTGCTTTACTTGGGATCATTTTCACTGTTGGGTTGGTTAATCATAACTGCGTACTTTATTTAAAGCAATTTTCTTCTTTATTGTTCTGAAGGTTTTACTTAATCTTGGACTCATACAAGTAAACACCAGTGGATGAAATGGATCTTTAGAAGCTCGCCAAAGTATGTTGCACTTTACAAGCTCACTTAACCTTATCAATAATGTTACATTATCTTAGCACTCTCCAATAAACTAGGAGATAATATAGCAAAATCTTATAAATATATGGTTTTTAAACACCCGCTTAGATATGTTATATTTACAGTATACTAAAGATATATTTGCATATTAGCATACTAAGTATTTTGGATACACGGGCCCAATTTGGTACTTGAGACCGAAGCCCAAACCCACCTCAAGTTATACTCGAGCTTGAATATTTAGGGTTGAGGCTAGGCCCGAATTGAGTTTTGATGCAAGGCAAGACATGTGTGCTTGGACCTGGTTTGGGCCATTGATGTGGGTTAACTCTACGTGACTCGCCAAACCAGTTGAGGACAGTTTCTTCTTCTTCTTTTTTTTCTTTTCTTTTTTTTTTTTTTTTAAATTTTAGGTGTGATTACATGTTTATTCAGCTTTGCAAATTGATTACTATGAATCCATGCAAAATCAATACCCAAACATTTACTTTATTGTGGAAAACCTTGTACATTAGAGCAGAAAAGTTCATTTAATATGGTTTTGATAAGAGGGAAGGGTAGGGGTTAGGTAGAATCATCCATCTGTAACCCATTTAATTTTAGGTTAGGCTTTTCTAATCTTCAACCAAGCTGACAATGACGTGGGTTGCATCTGGGTCAAGTTAGTTATAGAGTTGATGTAACTTTTTTTCATACCAATGTAGAAAGAGCATTGGGAGTACCAACTTGAATTTTTACACTTTCTATTTAACCACTATGTAGGGTATGGTTCAATCCCTTGCTAGATCAAAGTAAAAACTGGTGACAGCTATAAATTGCTGTCTCTATCGAAAGATACGGACTAAAGGGCAAAAAGAAATACTAGATTAATGAAGTTGTCATTGTTCCTTTGAGGGGAGCACGGAAGGCCTTAAACCCAATAACAAGCTCGTACCAGAAAGGAGGTTGCGATTGTCCGCCATTTTACCGTAAGTGGTGTTTTTATGTATTTATCCTTCGCCGTAAAGTGAGGAATACTTTTATAAATGAGATTTTTCAATTATAAAAGTGAACACTCTATGTACTTAAAACGTTACTTTTGTACTTGAAAAATCTCATTTATGGAAGTGTCCCTCACCACTCTCGCCAAAATAGTGAGGGATAGATGCCTAAAAATACCCCTCTTTACCCTTTTATCGTGCGATATGCATTAGAATATTATAAGATTTAATATTCTATGGATATAGGATATCGCATCGTTATTTACTTCTGCCAAAACAGAAATCACATATTTTTACTACAAACTAAATAACTCTGTTACATCATCTCTATTTTTACTTGTCAGTTCCTATGGGATTTTACCATTCCATCTTTAGTTCATGGACCATTGAGTGAGACCCCCTACAGTACTAATCACATGCAAGAAATTCAATATACACGGGAGCCAATAGTTTTTTCGTTGACGGTGGGCCCAACTCAGCTGATAAAAGTTTTAAATTGCATATATCTAGTTGGTGCTGGCCGATTTGTACTCGGATTTTCCAATTGTGCAAGGCCCACGTTAGATTGATGATGTGCAAATCATATGCAGGAACATGTATTAATTAAGAGAAGTTTAGTTCTTCATTAGCATTGGCGTGGTCTGAATTTCAAAGGTGGCCCCCGCATGGTTGGATTGACTATAACAGGCTGAAAGATCTACATTAGTGTGGCCAAACCTTATAAATCCGTTAGTGGGGGCCCATTTATGAGAAAACGCTGCTCAAAATGTCAATGTCACTCTAGTCATAATTGGCCTATTGCACAAGTAAAAGAAGATGGGATGGTAAAACTCCATGCAATCCACAAGTAAAAATGGAGAAGATGAAATAGAGTTTTTCAGTTCGTGGTGAAATACGTGCTTTCCGTCGGGAGTAGGTAACGGTGCGATATCCTAAATCCCTGGGATATTGCATGGTAAAAGGGTAAAATCACTACAATTGCAGCGTCATTTTCTGTACGAACTGCTATTCGAAAATTTTTACTTTTTCATTAATTATTGGCGAATGCTAGATTTAAGGCTATCTGTACAGTAATTTTCCCTTTGAATTTTGATAATAGATTAAGGGCACGTTTGTGTGACACTGCCGCCGAATTCCACATTCAACCTTTTCTGCATACAACCAAGTACTCTCAATATTTATATTTGCTTAAATCTTCTAAACTTGAGAGAAAAACAAGAAAGAAGAAATAGATACTTGAAAAAGATATGAAAATGATGAAAAACAAGAACAAACTTCATTGACTAGTTTGTTACAAATCTCATGAACTTCAAAGTGGGCACTCTATTTAAATCAAGAGCTTTTTGTATGTATCCCCGAGGTTTGTAGGATTTGCAAATAGGCTCTTAAGGTTTTAGAATTTGCAAACAGGCCCCTACATTTTTATTTTAATACCTTCTGTGTCTCTAAAATCAATTGTCTTCCGACCATCATAGGTTTTTTGAGCAAAATGATACTTTTGTCCATCTCTTTTATCCTTATATGCAAAATTTCAAAAGATTGTACTTATTTTTTTCATAAATCATGGAACATTAACAATATTTGTACTTAGTGGGAGAGAATAACCTTATATAATTTTTTTTTTTTATCAATACAAGGCTAATTTCATTAAATATAAATTGATTATTACAACAATCAATGCCTATACTTATAACCAATTATGATTTATCCAATTCATACATGACCCACTGCTGGATTGATAATAGTTTCAAAACACATGATTATGCTTTATGTGTAGGGGTGTATAAGAAATATTGGAGGAACGGGCAAATGTAAAAAAATATATATTATTTTTTAGAATTTGCGAGATGTGTGGTTTTTGGCTTTATGTAAAAGAAACATTGGGGAAATGGTCAAATGTAAAAAAACCATATTAATTTTTAGAATTTGAAGGGGGGGGGGGGGGGGGGGGGGGGGTGTTGGGGGACTTTTAAACTTTTATCAAATATGGGCGGGGGCTTCAGTCCCCAGACCCTTCTACCTGAGTTCACCTCTGGTCATGTACATAAGAGAGTTATTGAGAGAAACCATTGGACTTGGGATAAGATAATAATATTTTTGTAAATAATAATATACTCAATTATTTTTAATGGATGTAAGGGTAAATCTGTCATTTATATATAAATTCTATACAAATATCATGATGGCTACCCGTTTTGATTAGGATTATTGGTTTTGGGGACATGAAAGATATTAAAAAGAAAAGTCAATGGCCTATTTACGAATACTAAAATTGTAGGAGCTTATTTACAAATCCTACAAACGTTAGGGGTGTATATACAAAAAGCTCTTGTATCAATGTAAACTTAACTCCCTACATAATCTCAAATTCTGACTTAATCAATATTTTAAATTTGAACTTTAATGAAAGCTTTCCTTGTTTGGGTAACACTAGTTTGAAATAAAATCTTATTCTATATTAAATGTCCAATGCTAGTCAGAGAAGTTAGTTTTTTTTTTACGAAGGCCAGCCTACTTTTTTTTCTCACATGGTGTTGGTGGGCCCCAGCTCCACATAAGGTGTCTTCCATCCGACAAAGGCTAGATGGTCTAGAAGAAGAGACTCATAGGTTGGTAATAGAATTACATAGCAGTACTTTTTGCGTTGACTTCACCCTTACTTGTATTATTGTGAACCACATTGTGCATTAGGCCCCAAACCAGGAATAGTATGAGATGAGATCCCTAGTATCTCTCTACATTTGTGAATAGGATTACAAATCCACCCAGCCGGTAGCAGCTTGCATCCCAAACCTACGGTCCAAATCATGGTCCCCTGTTTTTCTAACTTTAACTTTGATCAGATGCTGACCATCACAAATTCCCTATTGATTTTGGGCTGCCGACAATGCCTTTCTTAACCGGCCATTTGATTCCTATGAAAATGATGGTTAGGCAATGTCCTCATCAGTGTCATTTTCTTGCTGTAATCCATTGATGGCGGGCTAGCATTTTGACTGTCTTGACTGTGATGCGAAATCACATCACAGGATTCTAATCCAATAACTTTTGGACATCATCTTCATATGGGACCCACAGTCTTGGTTATCTCAACTGTTTTCGACCATTGATTTGACCCTTGATCATGTAATCCACATGGTGCATGTAATCCACATGGTGCATGAATCACATCTCAAAAAAATTTCATCCAGAGCCTCCAAATTAATGGTCCACATTCATACTTAGATTAATGATCTTGATCATCAAGATGTGGGGCCCTCATTTACATACAAAACCCTATTCATATAATGCCTACAGTGTAAAAACCTTCTCTTGGCTTGGCTATCATGTTAGGTCACAGCTCACAACATCATAATATGCATATTAAGAAGCTCCTACAACATTCTTCTTCATCATCTCATGCATCCAATCAAACTGCATTGTTAAGTACCATAAAACATACTTTAAATGGATAAAAGTGGGATACCCTCATACAAGTCTACCTTAATTTCACTATTACATTGGAGATTTGTGATGCAAAGGTGGTTTGTGGATGTAACAGCAAGGACATGCCAAAGAAAGATACCATCATTCTTCTTCATTTCCCTGCCTCATCCTCCACTAAAAAGAGTACAAGCAGAGAAATTGATGAAGCTCTTACCAAAAGATTGTTGGGTTTTAGTGTCAAACTCCATATAGAGATGAGATGCCCTTGAGAACAGTCACTTGCAGTTGTAGGTGTAGAATGTAGTCAGCAGTAATGCTAAAGAGCATGTCCATGTTCATTCCTTGGCACCCTGGGATGATCCTCATGAGCTTCTTAAGCCTTCTTTGTATCATAGATCTCTTGGGCTTCTTGCCTCTCAAGTGAAACCTTCTTGCACACTCCTTCCCTTTTCCTTTTCTCCCATAAAAAGCCTCTGTTCTCATTGTTGGAGGCACTTGCTTGTCTATGAGGGAACTTCAATGCATTTTGCAGAAAGAAAGAAGGGAATATAAATAGGCACATGAAGTGATGTACCCTTGTCCTTCAACATATAAAATGGGCTGAATCTACTTTCTCCACATCTAAAACAAACAAACCCATGTAAAGGCGAAAGGAGGAAAAGGTAAATATGTATTATTTAAAGGCTGTCTGATCCTTAAAAAGGGTAAGCGGGTTTTTTAATAACCACAAGATTAGCGTGGTATTACCCCACACTGAAACCACCCACAAAAACCAGGGGTATCTTAGTGGTTTTTACTTGGATCTATTAGTTTCCCTGGTTGTCTTTTTTACACGAGTTGCACTCACTGCTGAACATTTGAAGGGCAGCTATGTGCCTAGTTCATGGCTATGGACGGTTTAAGTCCCTGTTGCTTGTGGAACAGAACCAATGTAAGTGGGAAGACAGCTTAGATGGATAAAGATGAGTGGGGAGTGAGGTTTTCTTTTGGACAGACTCGTAACAGTCTTCCATACACCGTTTTGTAGTGGATATACACTTCTCTTATGTACCATATGAACAAGAATGTCATGTTGTGGTCCTCTTTCAAGATGGGTTTTACCACAAATCTCATTGGGATCAGAAGACCACTACCTTGGTTTTATAACTCAGTTGAGTTGGGTTTTACCAAAAAAAAAATAAAAAAATTAAAAAAAGCTCAGTTGAGTTGGGTTTACATTGTTGGGTATTGTTTTGTGTATTCCATTTTACCTAGATCAGTTGGTCTGTGTTAGTTAAGACCAAGGTGGGTTTACATAGTTGGGTACAGGGGCAGACCCAAGTACATTCATGTGTCGGCGGTCGCACCTGTTGGGCCTCGGCCCCCTTCTAAATCCATAATGAAAATTTATGCTTGGCTTTGAAAATTCACGTAAAAATTCTACGTTCCCACCGAAGACGCGTATGAAAATCCTGGCTTTGTTCCCAAATCCATTTGCATGTTTGGATCCGCATCCATCAAACAAAGATTCTGAGTTTGCCACTGGTTGGGTATTGTCTTCTATTCCATTTTATCTAAAGCGGTTGGTCTGTGTTGGTTAGGACCTGAGGTCTAGGCTTTAAGGCGGTTTGGTCTTTAGATTGAGGCTTTATAAAACTGTGACAGATAGATGAACAAGATCTTTTCTTTCTCGTGGATGTATGCACGCTTGACAGACCATGTAAAATCTTATCGTGATCGTGTGATTGCTTGTATATATGTACTAGCACAAGTCTATCCATACAATTCAAACAAAATACAATTGCACAACGGTAAATTTTTTGAAAGAAAATGAAAGAAGAATATCTATGATTGTACCTATTTTTACAATTAAGAGAGGTAGACTAGAAAGAAAATAGAAGAAATGAAGTAAAAAAAAAAAAAAAAAACAGAAAAAACATGTTGAAATGGGAATAAGAGATGTGAATAGGAAGGAACTTTTGCAGAAACTAAAAAAGAAAAATGGGGAAGTTACAAGATACATGGATGTTTACATGGGTAGTGAAAAATGGGTAGTTATATGAGATGATTTGAGTTACATGGAATTAGAAGTGGGCGCTTGAGGAGGCAATAATTTACAGTCAAAATCAAAAGAGAAGGTCAACATTAGATTGAAAACCTCTTAGCTTAAAATAGTATAATTTGGAGAGATAGAGGAACAAGATCTTTTCTTTGTCGTGGATGTACACACGCTTGTCGAACCATGTATATCATGTCTTGAGCGTGCGATTGCATGTGTGTATTTGTGCATAATGTTTGTCGGTCACAGGTTTATTCCACTGTGCTAGAACATACATACCAATTTCAGTTGTGAGCAATAGCCCTTCTTTACCAAATTGGTCCAAAGCTCTAATAATCTTTAAAAACTGTTTTATGACCGCTTCTATGTAATTATATTCTATAGTTTTATTAGCATATAAAATATACCTTAATTATAGTTAAGAACGAAGAAGATTTTCACCTTTTTCCAAATAACTTGCAGTGGTACAACACGTTCAAAAATTAAATGTTCAAAGGACAAGAGGAAGGGTGAGATATTAAAAGCCTTAAATGAATAGTAAAGGAAGATGGGATGACTTATGTGTGAACAAGGTCTCCATTGAAGGTGGTCCTCACGGGGCCCACATGTGTATTGGGTCACACATACATACATGTACCATAGTTGCTTCTAACTTTCCCAATTTTTTTAAAAATATATTTTTTAGTTTTTTTTTTTTTTTCAATTTTCTTGGTGTTTGAAAGTTGAAACTACTCGGTAGAGGTGTAATCTCATTCAAAGTAAGTTATTTGGTATTGCTAAGAGCCTATTAGATTCATCTCAGTTGATAATTTGCTTTATGGATTGGTAGTTCAACCAAAATTTCTATAATGAATTCTTAGTTCATCCTTTACCAGTTATGATAATGCATATTGGGACCATCACTCTATCTTGATTTTGTTTCCCCTTTTCCTTCGTGTATCTAGGGTTGGGGAGTAGGAGAAGCACCAATTCGAGGTTGATAAAAAACCCAAGAGCCACGTTTTTCGGTTCTCTGGTACTTAACCTTAGGTTTGCCTTTTTTTTTTTTTTTTTTTTTTTTTTCAGGCAACTTAGTAAACAAATCAAAGACAGTCCACAGAAGTAGGAAGCAGAAGCCCACGTTGTGGGAAGAGAAGCTCACACATGTGCTAAGAGTATCTGCATACGTATGGATCGATACTTGTGCTGCCAAGTGGGGTTGTCAACCGAGCACCCCCAAACTTATTGTGAGGTTTGCTTTTAAGAATGTGTTTTTCTCTCTGTGCCCCGGTTGATGATTAGTTGCAGTCCAATCTTGAATATGCAAAAAGTGCTTTCAGAGTTGAACTTATAGCAGAGACATACAGAGATATATATCCAAGTTCAAAGTATACCTAATATTTTTGTTGTTTAGAAAACAATGTCATCACCAGACAATAATGGATGATTTCTTTTTACTACATCAAGGCCTGTAGCAAGCATGATGAGTCCTGGTACATAGTATACCTAATACTGACGCCCAAATTATATTTAGCTTGAGCACAATATACATGTTTTGTTCAGGTTTTACTTGTTCCATTCGTTTTAGGCCAACCCATAGCACCCTAATATACATCATGCCCAGTTAACTCATAAATATAGCCCACATTAGTTAAATTTAAAGCCTACAGTTTAGTTGGTGTGTGGCAATATATTAATATGAGATACGTGAGCAATCTAACTATTAGGAATTTGATGAAGGGCTTTTTTTTTTTCCCCTTTTTGTAGGCCAACTATGTTGAAACCCAACACATCATAGTACTACTTTTATTTTACTTGATAGTCATTCAAAAAATAGTTTGAGCAGAACCCGGCTCTTGCTCATGACATAGACATACACCAAGAAGCAAAAAAAAAAAAAAAAAAAAAAAGCTACGTCCAGATGTTGGCTTATTTCAAGATTTAAGTTGGATCGAACCATTTAGTGCGCATAGATCAAAATATTATTTAACAATTTTCACCAATTCCTCATTATTTTTCTCCAATAATTATAATATTTTAGTTTTTTGTAATGTTTTTAACATATCATCATGTGATTAGGAAAACAATATTTTTTATTGGTGGTACCCTAGATAATTAGAGACAGGATTTGAAGATCTCTATCTCTCTCTCTCTCTCTCTCAGTGGCGGGGAAATAATTTAGCAAAAAAAGGGAAAAAATTAAAAATGAAAAAGTAACAGATTAAATAATATGGAAACTTGGAATAATGTGTTCAATCAAATCTTATCCATAAGCTAGTGATTAGATTATACTCCAAATATTATAAAAAAGATGAATTTTATTGCGCTCCACAATCAACAACATTTAACAATGGTTCAGAAGACTAGAAAAGAATTACAAATTGCTTAATTTTAGGGAAGAAGTGTTCTTGGATGAATTTGTTTCATAAACATAGAAAGAGAGAAAGATCGCAGAGACTGATAAATGAATCTGATGAGTGTGCTCCCCTTTCCCAATTTTGTGGGCTTCCTTTGCGTGTGAGCGGGGGCTCTCTCCGCACTTACTCAAGTGCAATCATGGGTCCAAGTCCCCTTTTACCTAGGGTACCAAAAAAAAAAAAAAAAAAAACTGCTAGTGTTACATCCCAAACTTCTTTTAGCACATCCCTTTATTTGAAGACCAACATACCCATGTGTGAAATTACTAAAATGGACATCATTCATAGTTTCATACCTCACCCAATTTCTCTCTATACTCACCCACCCCCACCTCGAACCCCACCTTAGCATAGTCACCAGCGCCCTTTCCGGTAGAACAGCTGGAGGGGGAGAGGAACAGGGACATGGGGAGGGGGAGGGGGAGGGGGAGGGAGTGTGGGTGGCGGCAGGCAAGGAGAGGGAGAGAGACAGGGAGAGGGCGGCGGCGAGTGGAGGCAAGAGGGAAGAGAGAGAGAGAGAGAGAGAGAGAGAGAGAGAGAGAGAGAGGACGGTGGGGTGGAGGCGGCAGGGATAAGGAGAGAGGGAGGGAGAGGGAGGGAAATCTAGAAAGAGGGACGGGGGAGAGCAGGTGGCGGGTAGGGAGAGGGAGAGAGTCAGGGAGGAGAGGGAGAGAGGGTCGGGTGACAGTGGGGGGGGGGGGGGGAAGAATGGGAGTGAATGAAAAATTAAGGGTGGAGGGGCTTGGGTATTTTGGGTAAAAATGGGTATGTAGAGAGAAATTCTGAGATTTTTTGACTTATTTAGGGTGTGTAGAGAGAAGGGAAGTGCCGAGAGAAGTTTGGATTATGGCATTAGTAGCTCTCGAAAGAAACTCCAATCTCACAACTTGTCTTCTAAATAGAAGTAAAAGATAAAATTGTCCTAGGCCCTCGACCATGCTTGGCTCCACCACTGCCCGCGCGTGCTCTCTCTCTCTCTCTCTCTCTCTCTTATAAAGAGAATTAGAGCCTATAACACATTTGGAAGGTATTGATTGTTGGATCTACAATGTTATAGGTCCACTCATGTTAATTACTGTAAAAGAGTTTCTATAGTAAGGTGTATCAAAGAAAGGGATTAGACCAAACTTTAAAAAAAATTGTATACAGAGGTTACATTGTATCAATTTATTACAAATTACAAGGGCCACCAGGTTACATGTATAGTTGAAAGGTACTTGTCACGACCCGAGCCCGAGATTAGGATTACCCCGGCTAAACCCCGAGTCGGGACCACATACTTACTCCCGTAAATCTCGCATTACCGAAGTCAATACGAAACCCACGAGGGATCCTTACATATACCTGTCACATGTACAATTTTGAGGAAAATATATATACATTGACCTCAATTAAAAACGTATAAGTTCTTTACATAAGAGTAAAGTTTACTTACACATTTCATTTCCTATTTAAGTTTCAAGTCAACCCTGCATATTCAATTACAATGCAGGTGACTACTATTTACATCCCAAAATGAATTTACATGTTTTCTCACACTATTCCAAAACATTCTAAACAATGCTCTCCGATTTACGTCCACTCGTTTAATCCTCCTGTTGGAATCTGGTTGGTCTCCTCCACTGGCAGCGCGGCCTCTGAAGCAACGAGACGGGCAACTTAGCCTGTAATATCATCAATAACACTGTGAACACAATGGTTCAACAATGTATACACAATCCCATGCCAATAATGTTGTCTAGCAGTTCTAAACAATTCAAATCCAATTAACAATTACATTCATTACTCATTCATGTAGTTCTCCCATGAAGGAAGCATTCAGTGTCTTTAGTTCTTCCCTGAAGGAAGAATTTAGTATCATTTAGTTCTTTCCTGAAGGAAGCATTCAGTATCATTTATTAAATGACTTTTCAAATGTGTGGGTTGTACTAGTGTCTTGATCAGAGATCACCGGTCCCACGGAGTTCCGGAATGCTCCAATGACTTTTCAAATGTGTGGGTTGTACCAGTGTTTTGATCAGAGATCACCGGTTCCACGGAGTTTCGAAATGCTCCATTCTACTGCAGTAGAATTGTTCATTATTCATTACATTTGTTCATTCCAATAATTCATTTCTTTTCATTATTTTGATGCATTATTCAATTGCAGCTCAACAAGGAGCATAATAAACATAATATAGTGTTAGACTAGAAGCATGAGTCAATTCAAACAATAAACCAATTAAATTTTTCTAAAACAACATTCGGATGAAACGTTCGTTATGTAATGTATGTGTTAGTCTTGATGACATCATTTTTAGTGAAATTTACATTCACATAATCTTGGCTAACACCCATTAAGGTTTAGGAAAATACCATTAACACTAGCCTTAACCAAATCAGAAATCAATTCTGAAATTCCATTAAGGTCGTTTACCTTGTCGGTCACCTATCGGCTGACCGAACTCTGGACTTCGGCTAACCAAACTCTGTTGGTCAGCTTTCCAGAAGCTCAGTTCTCTGATACAAATTCTAACATCTCTCTTAAGGAACTCGGTCACCCTGTCGATCAGGTGTCGGTCGACCGAGGTTATAGCGTCGGTTAACTGAACTTGGTTCGATTACCCTTCGGTTCCAATTCCAGAGAGCTGGATGAGAACTCAGGTAGGCTCGGTCAGGTAGTTCGGTCGATCGAGCTTCAATGTCGGCTGACCAAACTCACTTTGGTCAGCTTTCTAGAAACTGAAATCTCCTCGGAGATTCAGCCCAGAAAACGTCGGTCAGGTTTCGGTCAACCTGTCGGCTGACCGAACTGCTCCAGAAGTTTAGAAAAATTCTGAACTAGAGTTTTCTGGAATTGAATTCTTTGAGTTCAAACAAGTCCATTAGCATATGAAATCAGTAAAATTGAGTACACTTGCGTTGTTTGGAGATTAATTAGCAAAAACCTCCTTACTTGGCTTGAATTTGAGACAAAATCCCCAAAGTGAAACCCTCTTTTAACCTAAAAATCACAATCAACTCACTATTAGAACTCCAATGAGTTCCTTGTGCTACAAACCATTCCAAATAACCAAAGAGAACTCAAAAACTCTATAAACAACCCAAGTCACTTACTTGTAGCCTCCTTGGTGGGAATCTTGAGATCTTCTCAAGCTTTAAATTCCAATAAAAACAAGGAAGAAGATGGAGAAGAAGATGAAGATGAAGTTCCTCTTCAATCAACTTGTCAAGCCTTCAAACCACACTTGATGGAGAGAATTGGAAGAAAGAAGAAGAAGAGAAAGAGAGAAAGAGAGAGCTGTGTTGGGAATGGATGAATGAACTCAAATGAGTTCATCATCATCTTATAAGCCCAGTTTTGCATTTACAACCCTCTCATTTCCATTATTTACATATTGAGTCAAATGAAGGGTCATTTGATCCAATTCACGTCGAATGGAATCGCTACAATTACGGAAGTTAACATACTACTCGAGATACATGTGCGGGTATCAAGAGTTTCCGTATTCGACGAAATACGCGGAAATTCGTATTTACGAAAAAGTCTTCGTATTCCTCAATTTAAGCCCAAAAGCATTTCAATCATTCATTATCTTAGCATTAAGCTCAAATCAATCATTTGAGACAATTTCAATTCAATTTGGCCCTTAAACCACATTAATTCCTTAAAACACATTCAATTAGTATTAATCCCGATTATTTAGAGTTAATCTTGATTAACTCGGGACAGGGTGTTACAGTATTGCTCCTTATAGCAGTCGTCACAAGCTTCCATAACTGAGTCTGTAAATGCACCTCTAATTACCTAATTGCACGAAGGAGCCAATCTGAAAGTTTTGGTCTCTTTATCAAACCAAACTAGCCATATAGTCCGAATAAAGGTCCAATTGGTTTTATGCATGACAAATTGTTTATAGCATTATAAAACACACACATAACACACACTAAACCCATTTATAGCTTTCTCCAATTTTTAGAAGTGGAGAGTGCTCGATATATATTTTAAAACCCGTGTATTAGTTCATAATCACGAACTCTCAGTAGGAAATGTTCTTGGATCGGTCATACATATGAGCCCAAGAAAATAAATCATGTTTTCACATACGATTATATCTACCATGGGCCACACTTTGATTAGAGTGAATCTTGAATGAGTACCAATTCACAGGAAGGCATATGGCATGAGAAAGTTAGATTTGTGATAAGAAAGCTTATTGCATGGGTTCTAAACAGTGAGAGGTATTCGTTAATTTGTTTTTTTTCCTCTAACCTAGAGGGTTGAGATTCAAGAGAGCCCACATAGGTGGAAAGAAGACGCTCACAAAGTGGGAAGGATAGCCAATACACATGGAAAGACATGCCCTATATAGGAAGATTGGCGTACCTATGGCTTGATCTTTAGGCAACTGGGTGACATAGGGATTGCCAACCTACTGAGAAAACCCTTCTTGTCATTGATTAATTTGTTTTGGTTGAACTATGATTTAATTTTTATAATTTAAGATTTATGATTTGTTAAAGACATGCTTATGCCATTTAATTAATGGTTGAAAAAGTTAAATCATTTCTAATTGGCCAAATTTATGTGAAAATAGAAATACTGACTGATTTGACCCATGCTTAATTTTGTTCAGAATTCATGCTACCAAATTGGAAGGCCCTAAATTTTGAAGTACTACTGACGGACATAATCTCACTCATTCTATCTACACATTCATGTCCTCAACCAGCTTAGCCGCAGTTTAAAAGACCCTGAAATTAATCTATCACACGACAGATACAATTCATGGGTCATGAGTGTGGCCCAACTGGGTCAGGTCCTAGTGTGAAGGTGGATTGGATCAAATTGAATGATTGGGATCCATCATCCATCTCATTTACAGCCCTATCCATGCTGGTCAGGACAAATCCTCAATGGGCCCCACAATAAAGATAGCAGAGATGAGTCAGTGATGTTTTAAAGAATCCCATGTGAGAGACAAGACACCTGAACCCTAACCCTTCCTTTCAGGATACTAGGGTGTGTAGTAGAAGACCACGTGAAGGTCTCTACCTCTCGTGGGATGTATTTAATGAGACGCACGTGCATTGCTTAAGGTGGGGTGGTGGTGGTCCTTTTGTGGCTCTGGTTCCACATTCATAGGCGGGAACATGTGGAAGAGATTTGGCTGCAAAGGAATTGTGGTGGGCTTTGCTCCACCCGCCTATTCTTTCCTGCATTATTATAACAAGAATGGATAGGGAAAGAATATTGTTCTAATTAGGGCTGCTGATCTATTTAGTTGTGCTCCAATAAATTTAGAAGTGGGCTCCACACTATAAGCATGATGATCAACATGCATCCATGCATGATGGTCATATGGGGGGGCATGAGACACCTTTTGTTTGAGTCAATGTGCTAGGCCATGAGTCTTTGGTCAAAGGTGACAGAATGCAGACACATAAAGTTGTGGTTGTTGAATGTCTTAGATCTTTTAGGATATTATTATATGACAAGTGTGATGAGTAGGATAAATTGAGAGATAATCTCACATTATTATGATTAGATTAAATTATGAAGTTGATTGTCCTTATTTAGCTAGTTGTACCCTATAAATATGACTTGGAGTTCTTGCGGTGAGGGTAGGCAAGTGTGAGTGTCCTATTTATTTTTACCGGGCGAGCCCATTGTGATTACATCATTTTGAGTCTTCAATAATAATAGTATTATAGTGGTCATTTATAAGTATCACATCATTGCATGTATTTGAGGCTCAAGTCATCTAATGAATCTTTGTAATTTTTCTAACAAAATAAAAAGGGAAATAATAACTTTCTTTACACTTGCATGTGTGAGTTGTGTATGTGACATTAAACTCCCATGTGAGCCAAACAGAGCTTGGCTTTATATATTAAAGACTTTCAAATTAATAATTTCATTGATATAAAATCACCATAACGTTCACTGAAGAATGGCATCAATTTATGCAACATGATAACAAGCCCATTCAACTATTATTCAAATTCAAACCTTTCTATAATTTCTAACCAACTGAGTCCTAACAACTCAATGTTTCTCTTGGAAGGTTATTGTATTGTATTGAAATATGGACAAACAAAGCATCCCACCAAGTTTCTAAGCACTGTGGGTTCACAATCTAAACGCACACCACAAAGAAACAGAAACAAAAGAAGAGAAAGAAGTAAAAATAAGGAAAGACCCGGCAAATTAGGGAACTTCCCAACCCACAGCCCGGGCAAGCAAAACTGAGGATACTCAGACCAGATTGACGTTCCTCATCTATGTAGCCTTTCTAGAGTGACTGTGACCAACGTCTGGGGCCATGCATCTAATAGTGGCTAGCATATGGGTGATGAGAGAGGCAGCCTTTCTAGCATGGAATCTCTGCCGCCATGGAGAGAGCTTTGGATAAAAACTGTCTTTGAGAGTTTTACAGTCACAAGAAATGATCTGCTTGGAGATGAATATGGCACCTACAGAAATAATCTTGAACCCAAAGATCCATGGAGGGCGCGACTTTGAAAAACCCCACACAGAATCCATCTTGAACTGAAATGAAAATGTTCCAATTTTCTTTGGTCATAGTCAGAAACTTGTTAGAGTTCCATCACCCTTCAATCACATGATTCTTTTATTGTCACAATCTGCTCCCTTTAAGTCTATCGGTGCGGGTGGACCACTTGATCAATCAGATCTATCATGATCTCTTCTAGCACCTTTGATCGTGAAGTTGACGAAGATGGCAAGATCATAAGGCTTGGATAGTTATATGGATGAGAGATGGTGTTTGATTCTATTGGAAACGCAATAGGTGACGATGATTATTGTAGAAGTAGGACAATACCATGGCTGGCTTGATTGCAAGACCATCATTGAGCCATGGCTATGATACCATAAAGACTTTCAAAATAATAATTTCATTGATATAAAATCACCTCTAGACAGTCATTGAAGAATGATATCCATTTATATAACTTGATAACAACCCAATATTATTTTTAACACATATTAGATTTGAAAGAACTTGTTGGTACCAAATGGGTGTCGGAACCGAACTTGCTGAGAACCTTGTGTGTTTCAGTGTGAGGTAGACCTGCGATCTCACTGCGGATGCTTTCAAATATCTGGATAATCAGAAGAAAGGGTTCCCATCTCCCTTAAATAGAGCAATCCCTAGGAGTTACAATTCTATCCGGACTTTACCTCTCCTGGAATCCCACTTCTTTCGACCAGCGTGGGAAATCTGTCAAACAGGGAGTCTAAATTTGATCCAAACTCTACCACCAAGAGTTTGGTTCTTTTGACTCAATCAAATCAAGACGTATTGGGAGTTCATCTGCGGCAAACAGCCAGGCTCGATTTGGCGTGGGTCCCATGGTAGTCGGGACACACAATGTTCCAACAATCTCCTACTTGGCACGAATGCCATGGTTGTCAAATGTGCTAATATATATCAAACGTATTTGAGTCCCATGCACATCACATGCCTCGCGAATTTATCTGCGGGCAACGGTTTGGTGAGAGCATTAGCCATCAATTCCTTAGAATGCAAATTAGAAATGTTAATTTCTCCGTTTTCAGCCTTCTCTCGGACAAAATGATATTTTATCTCAATATGCTTTGATCGGCTGTTAAATTTTGGCTCAGTAACCATTTAGATGGCAAACGCACTATCTACGTTCATTTGGACGTGCTGATCCTCACTGATTAAATTAATACCACATAAAAAATTTCTTAAGCAGACAGCCTTCTAAACTGCGGTACTGCAAGCTATATACTCTATCTCAACCGTAGACATGGCCGTTGAGGTCTGTTTCTTGCTACCCCAAGAGATCGCACCTCCCCTAAGAGCGTACACATAGCCTGTGGTTGACATTCTTTTGTCCAAGTTGCCGGCCCAATCCGCATTAGAATAGCCACGCAATTTCAGGTCATCACCTTGATAACATAGTTGCAACTTCAAGGTGCCTTTGATGTGTCGTAGAATCCTCTTAACCGCATACCAATGAGGTAATCCAGGGTTACTTAGGAATCTCCTCACAAGACCCAAGGCGAATGCAACATCTGGTCTCGTATGCAGCATTGCATACATGATGCTTCCCACAACCTGAGCATAAGACTTGCTCTGCATTATTGCCTTATCTTCCTTTGTCGTGGGCCCCTGTTTGCTGGACAATGTTTCACTTTTGCTAATAGGAGTATCGACTGGTTTGCACATCATCATATCAAACCGTTTTAATACATTTTCCAAAGAGGACTCCTGTGACAAAGTCAATAGCTCATTCGGCGGATCACGGGTGATCTTTATGCCTAGTGCATATTTAGCCTTGCTCATGTCCTTCATCTCGAATCTTGACTTCAACCATTGTTTGATTCCATTGATGGCATCCAAATTGTCACCAGCAATAAGGATGTCATCCACATGCAATGACAAATATAAATAATTACTCCCACTGCGTTTAACATAAAAACATATATCAATACTATTAGGGACGAAACCAATTTCACTTATGGCCAGGTGAAATTTCTTGTACCACTGCCTCGATAACTGTTTAAGTCCATAGAGTGTGTTTTGTAATTTGCAGACGTTGTCCTCAAGACCTTGCACTAAAAAACCTTCAGGTTGTTTCATGTAAATCTCTTATCCAATTCGCCATTCAGGAAAGCAGTTTTTACATCCATTTGGTACAATTTCAAGTCATGATAAGCAACAACCGCCATAAGGGTCCTAATGGATTGAAATTTTACGACCAGGGAGAAAGTTTCATCGTAATCAATTCTTTCCACTTACGTAAAACCCTTGGCTACCAACCATGCTTTTATTTATCCAAGGAACCATCCGAATTGAATTTCTTCTTAAGAACCCATTTACAATCGATGGCCTTTCGATCTTTGGGTAGATCGACTAATTGCCACACTTGATTCTTATGAATTGATTCAATTTCCTCTCTCATAGCATTCATCCAATTTTCAGCATCATTCCCTTTGATTGCTTGTGAGTAGGATGTTGGATTCAAATCCTCTATGGTTTCCACTAAACTGCAATAATCATCTAGATATAAAGGATGTTTCTTTATTCGAACATGTTTACTTGGTTCCGGTTGTTCCTCATCAAGTGGGCCCTAGCCAG
Organism: Persea americana; assembly: GCA_029852735.1. Classification (NCBI taxonomy): domain Eukaryota; kingdom Viridiplantae; phylum Streptophyta; class Magnoliopsida; order Laurales; family Lauraceae; genus Persea; species Persea americana. The sequence goes on from CM056812.1 coordinate 9,407,111, forward strand.
GGGTCGCATTTCCAACGTCAACCGCGTCGGACCCCCTACTCCCTTGAACATCCTTATCCTTAGAGATCTCATAGAAATCCACCATCCGTGGTTTATCTCTAGGATTAACCGTTGGATTCTCAAGGAAATACACATCTTGACATCCCATGATTATTTTATTATTATGATCACACACACGATATCCCTTTGAATGACTTGGGTAGCCAACAAACGAGCAATTCTTTCTAGTTTTAGCCTGCAGTTTGTGTCTTTCTTGTGGCAGCAATAGAACATGTACGGGGCAGCCCCAAACTTTTATATTTTTCATGTTAGGTTTGACTCCAGTCCATAACTCATACGGGGTCTTGGGCACAGATTTAGAGGACACAATGTTCAATATATATTGTGTAGTATTAATTGTCTCTCCCAACAAATACCGCGAAAGTTCCGCGTGGCTCATCATGGACCTAACCATGTCCAGAAGTATTCGATTTCGACGGTCAGCCATGCCATTTTGTTGTGGGGTGTAAGGGATTGTATACTCATGTATGATACCCTTTCTTGCACAGTATTCTTTGAATAACTCAGAAGTATACTTCCCCCTTCTATCAGATCGAATCTGTTTAATTTTCTTGCCCTTTTGATTTTGAACTTCAGCAGCATATATTTTGAAAAATTTTAATGCCTCATGTTAATTTTTAATCAAATAGATATAACCATATCTATTGAAATCATCAATGAAGGTAATAAAATACACTTCCCCCATCCTAGTAAGAACATTTAAGGGTCCACATATATCTGTGTATATCAGGTCTAGCAGTTCTGAATTTCTAGTTCCCTTTGGGAATGGCTTCTTGACCATTTTTCCACTTAGACATGGTTCACATGTGGGGTATTCCACTTTTTCAATATTAGGTAAAAGTCAATCCCTAACCATTCTAGTTATTATGTTCTTGTTAATGTGTCAAAATCTGTAGTGCCATAACAATGCCAAACCATTAACACATTCATTCACACACACAAAATAATTAGAACTAGATTTTTTTGCAACTTTAGAAGTATCCAGCAAATACAATTTGTCATAAAGCAGACTAGAAATACAAAATTTTCCATTGAGCCTAATAGTAACCTTATCAGTCATGAACCTAATTTCAAAACCACTCGATGCAAGCTGGCTGATGGAAATCATGCTCCTCATGCCGGGAACAAAGAAGACATCTGACAAATACAATGATTTTCCAATTGGCAGGGGAATTTTGACATACCCCACCCCTAACACATCGCAGAATGTCTCATTCCCCATATATATATATATATATATATTATGTTCTCCATCTTTTATTTCTTGGAACTCAATGAAACCTGCTTTGGTCCTCGAGATGTGTCGAGTAGACCCGGAATTGATCCACCAGTTGCTTTTCATTGGTATCCACCATCATGGATTCCATGATTATATCAATATAATCTTTATTTCCATGTGGAACCATGTTCTGTTGCCAATTCTCGCCCTTTTTCTTTTTATTTTTGTCCAGACAACTGCACGAAAGTGCCTAGGCATCCTGCAAATAAAGCAACGCCTCCTTTTCTTTTGTTGCACCTTTGCTTTCCCTTTGCATTTATACTTCCTTTTCCCCATAATGGCCATCAAGCCACTAGTAGAATTGGTTTGGGCAAGCAAAGCGGTAGGCACAACACCACGGGCAGCCTGTCTTTGTCCTTTCATAATGAATTCAGCCTTAAAGTCTTTAACGGTCGGTGTTTTCTGAAGGCTAAGGGTTTGAGAAATATTCTCCCATGAAGGTGGGACACTTTGCAACAGATATAATTGCTGCTCTTGATCCATATCCATTTCCAAAGTAATCAAATTCCTCAATCTTATATTCATCTAGTCAATGTGGTCATTGATCGAGGTTCCTTCAGGCATCTCATAATTAATATAATTCGAGAATGCCTCCATAAGGTGGGACACAGTGGATGCATCATATTTCACAATTATTTGATCATAAATTTCTTTTGCTGAAGCCAGTTGCACAAATTGCCTGACCAAATCATTGGAAATAAATCCAAGTAACAGATGCCTTGCTGATTCATTATCATATTCTCGAGTAACATAGAGATCTTTTTCTTCCTTGGAAGCATCATCGGCAGGCTTATCAGGTGTCTTTTCTTTAATAACATAAGAAAGATCCTCAAAGTCCAATAAGTGATCCATCTGACGTTTCCAAATGGGTAAGTTCCTCCCATTGAAAATATCGACCTTAGCGAGATCTTGTAGAGCAAATTTTAGTAGTAGACATATCTGATTAAAAAAATTAACAAAGTCTAGATACCACTGACCGTGATCACAGTCGAAGAAAAATTTTGACTATTGGAACGCTGATTTGTCGCATCTACCAAATAGTGCTTGTCGCCATGAATTCGCAGAACCAAACCATTCATCGATTGGAGGTCGGATGAGGAAGTTAGGGCCGGTTAAAGATTCTATTGACAAAGGAGACCACGACCCGCGGTTGTGTCAGCAATTGTTGATGAGTTCACAAAAGATATACTTTTATAGCATTATTTTATGAGTTTTCAAAGATAAAAGAACTCAAAACACTATTTTTAGCATAAAAATCATAAAGTTCCTCCCCCATCATCTTTGCTCATATCTTTCCATTATAGATGGCCATTTGTATGCATTTATATGAGTTCCAATGGCTTCCATACTCTCAATTATATTAATTTCTCTTTGTAGGTGTTATTTGAAGATTAATTTGAAGATTAAAGTTGAAATTCAAGAATTAAAGAGAGTAATGATAAGTTGGGAAGGCAATTGGATGAAGAAATTACAAAGTTAGGCCAATAATAAGAAGGAACATGATAGACCTGGGTTGGTATTTTGACCATATCTTTTTACTTAGGTGTCCGATTGAGGTGATCTTAGAAGCATTGGAAAGCTTGTTCAAAGATCTACAAATGATATTTCAATATTTTTCCCAATTCGGACGTTTCAGCGGTCAAAATCATACATCAATCTGGGGACTGTTTTCTAACACGGGAATCACATACATATGCTCATATTTCCATTCTTGTAAAGTCTCACATTGGAAAGAAACCAAAAGAGAGCAAGCAAATGTTTCTATATAAGGAAGGGAGCTCTAGGCAAGCACAAGCAAGGAGAGCCTCCTCCTCTTTACTTAAGCTATTCATGTAATTGAGAGCAATTGTAGAGAGAAAGTGAGGAAAGCCTTGTAAAAATTAAAGATTTGGAATGAAATTGAAAGCTTTATCTTCTCCAATGGGTGGCTAATCCATTTGATTGGATCTTCTAGGTGAAGCTAAGTTGATCATATTCATTTTGCTTATGCTCTTTATTTTAAATTCCCTTGTTTATGTGCTTAATATGTTAGAGTAGATTTTTCTCATTGCATTATGCAACCTTCCATGCTTAGTTTCTATATTAGCATTCTTTTTACTATCTATGCTTAGGTTTGATAAATCATGCTTAGGAGTTAATATCTTTTGATGGTTTATGCTTACTTTTGATAGATAGTCATTATGAATCTTTTCTTTTATAAAGGGAAGAAAATCTTAGCCATTAGATTGTTAATTTCTATCTTAGAGTTTTAAAGTTATATTTGCCAAATCTAAGCATTGATTTGTAATTAGATTTGAGTATTGTTTTTGGGAAAAGAGAAGAGCATAAGTGTTGGATTAGTGCCACTTAGTGGATTTTAGATGATTCAATCTATCCATTAGTATTGCTTGTTGTTTATTTTACTTACTTTAGTTTGATTTTATTCACACTCCCACACACTTATTCACTTGTTTTAATCCTCATACTCCATTTCTCTATTATTCACACCATCAATTCCACATTTGATTTTATACTACTTTAGCATATTTCTTTATCTCCATCCATTCATTTTCTATCTTTCATTTGTTATTTTCACACACTTATTCATTTGATCTATCTAACATTGCTCCATTTTTCTTATTAATATTGTTATTTTTCTTTTGTCATTAACTTTATTACTAACTTGTTACTAACCTTACTCTTAGTTTGTTCTCATTTTTTTTTACTAATATCTCTTTGTTATCTAGTTCGTATTTTCTTTTAGTTTGCATTTTTCTTATTTTCCTTGTTATTATCTTGTTTCTTATTTCCATTGTTTTTGTATTTCCATTTCTATTTGTTAGTTATATTTGAGTTGATACTCCTTTTCATAGATCATTATTATTTTCCTTGTAACGATCCTCATGGGAACGATATTCGGACTTCCATAGTCTATATTACTTGAGACAACCGTATACTTGCGGGAAAATACGTATCAACTGCGTTGTGTTGACGTCACTGTATAGGGGTGGCAACTACTTTTCTGCAACGACGTGGGTCGGGCCGAAGACGGGTCAGGTTGGATCTCTAGCCTGACCCGACCTGTACTATCTTGCACTGGAACAGGAAAAAAAATTGACGGCGCATGTCCCGAGGGTGTTCCCTTGCAACAACGGATGATAGGGATTGGAAAGGACAACACGTAGAAAAAGTTGCAACACTTTTCTTTGCGACAGTGAACAAAAGAATTTAGAAAAAGATGTTGCAACAGTGAACAAAATTTTTTTGGAAAAGGACGTTATCCTTACACAATGGACAGAAGGCGATCGTCTTCCTCCTTTCTTTGCTTCATTGCAGAAAACCCAACCTGAGATGGGACTCATGAAGAAGACAACTTAGATCCCGTCGATCCACAGCCTCATCGCAAGATCCGAACTGTCAAACGCGCAAATCTGGTTCTGATACTAATTGAAAGAACTTCTGGTCCCAGATGGGTGTCGGAATCGAACTAGTCGCGAACCTTTTGTGTTCTGGTATGAGGTAGACCTGCGAACTCGCTGTGAATGCTCTCAGATCTCTGCATGATGAGACACAAGGGTTCCTATCTCTCTTAAATAGAGCAATCCCTAGGAGTTACAACTCTATTCGGACTCTACCTCTCCTAGAATCCCACATCTCTTGACCAACATGAGAAATTTACCAAACCGAGAGTATGAACTTGTTCCAAACTCTACCACCAAGAGTTTGGTCCTTATCTGATTTAACCTGATCAAGCCTTATTGGAAGTTCATCCGCGGCAAACCGTCAGGCTCGATCTGGCGTGTGCCCCATGGCAGTCAGGCCACACAATTTTCCAACAAGATCAACAACCAATCTAACAAATATAAATGCCCTACACATGAGGATGGCCCAAAAAAGAACCCTATATATTTCTTGATTGTTATGACAGAATAATTCCATTGTGTTTATATCATTTATTATTTCGTAAAATTGTGTTTATATCATCGAAAGGTATCATCATGATCATTATTGAGTGGACTATCGTATAATTGCTTATTATTATTATTATAATTGTTATTGTTGCTGTTAAATTTCCCCTCTACTAGGAGGACTCGACCTCAACCTCAATTGCATATGTCCCTAACCAAATGAGCTTTAATAAAAGGATTATTAATATTGTCATTTATCATTACTATTGTTTTCACTGTATTATTATTAAGACAGATGATCTATATATGGGGTTTTGACATATTAGCCTTCCTCAAATCCAATTTTTCCAGTTTCCTCAAATCCATGAGAGCTTAGTGGTAGTGCCAAGGATGGATGCTCTACCTCTGTCGAGCTCTGGGCAATTGTGGATTGTTTATTTGTTGACTATGAGACTGAGGTATAACCAAGGAAAACACAGTCCTGATGTGGACTCTTGATCCATGGGATCACTTGCCTAGTCTGCCTCTTGGGATGCAGTGAGACGAAGAGGTCTCTGTTTGATGTTAATACCAAAGGTGAGGGTACCCTTGTTATAACTTAAAGAGTTTTTTTTTTTTTAAAAGGCCACTATATTTTCATATAATCTCAAGAAGTACCCAATAGTAAATATTTTTACTAAAGCATCCCTCCACTCAGAGTTCAGCTTTAGAACCAGAAACGTTCGTTCCTTTTGAGAGCTGCTAATGCCACACCCCAGACATCTCTGAGGACATGCCTTCTCTCTACACACCCTAAGTCAAAAGATTCCCAAAATTTCTCTCTACACACCCTACTCTTCCCAAAATAACCAAACCCCTCCAAACTCCACTTCTCAGTTCACTCCCCTTCTTCCCTCCTCTATCCCTGTCCTTGCCGCCTTCGCCCGCTCCCTGCCCGACGCCCTCTCTCCCTCATCCTTTCCCTCCCTCTCGCCACCTGCCGCCCTCTCTCCCTCTCCTTGCTTGCCTCCGCTGCCCTCTCCTTATCTCTGTCTCTCTCCCTTCCTTATCCCTACCTCTCTCCCTCTCCCTACTAGGCCTATCAACTTGGCCCTGAGAAAGGGGGGCGACCCGGCCTTTAAAAAGGCCTTAAAATGAGTGCTTTTGTTTCTAAAGAAAAGCCTTATGGCCGGGCTTGGACAATTTTTTAAAGGACTTCAGATTTGAGGGTCGGGCTTGGACAGTACTAGCCCGCCTCGGCCCTGGCCCTCTAACTTTTATTTATTTTATATATAATATATATATGTAAAATATATACTAAAATGCCCTTATCATAGTCACTTAGTAGTAATAGGGGGTATGAAGGCAATTTCATACCCACTTGCCCATTAAAAAATATCCTAAAAATCTAGATGTGTCATTTATTCCTGTGACAGTTTGACATGGTGACCCATTGGGAAGGCAATTAAAGATGGATTGGAGGGATATAAATGACAAATGAGGCTTAGTTGTCGCATGCATTCACAATCCCTCATATCATTTTTGTATGTTCTCCTCCACAAACCTCTAAAAAAAACCAATTTTGAGCATGGGGTTTGATAATTTACTGACCATATGAGCAAATATTTCAAAAAAAAAAAAAAAAAAAGAAAAGAAAAGAAAAGAAAAGAAGAAAGACTGCATACTTGTGCTTTCCTACTCTAATATGGCATGTTTCCACGAAGTAGTAACAAGAGGGTTTCTCAAAAATAAAGGAAAAATAAAATTATGCATAAGGAACTAGTATTGCATTAACATCTCATCAGTAAGGATATTAGTAAGTGTGGTATCTTACTAAGCTAGAGGGATATATAAGAGCACTGCCCTTCTCATTGGGGTTTGCCTAGTATCAGAGTTCTTCCATGGGGTCTCTTTAGAGATTGACCTTCTCATTAGGATAAAAGTTGTTCTTCATTCAAATCATGTAATTGAAGGTATATGATAAAACCTAGAGCATGCCCACCACATTTGTAGTTTAATTGGTTCGGGACATCATGTATCATTTTATTGGGTGTGCGAGTTCGAGTCACTTGTACATATTAAAAATAGAACCACCAAACACAACATGTCCTTCTCACTTCGGGAAAATTCATTAGCACGGAGCATAATTCCCAATCATGAAATTGATAGGCAGCATAAGCATTAATTATGTTTGTTGGGACTAATTTACAAATTTGCTTACATGTCAATCCCCTTGATATAACTTAGAAGAAGCAATCCAAACAACAGGGTGTGTTTGGTTTGACTTAAAATAAGTTCTTCAAGCACATTTTACTGATGAAAAGTTGAAAAGCCTCACAAAACATCAGGGTCCTCTATATTTATAATAGAGCAAATATATAGATCATTTGTCCTAATAAATATACTAAAGAAGCAACATCAACAATAATGACAATATTAATAACACTTGGTTTAAGCTCAACTGATTAGCGACATACACTTGAGGTCAAATCCTCGGAGGGGGAAAATATTAACATTAGTGTCAACAACAATAATGATAACAACATTGAAAAAAAAATTTGTAGGATGATCCACTCAATTGAAACGATCATCATGAAGATGCTTTTCAATGATAAAAACACAATGGAATCATTCTATGATAACAATCAAGAAATATATTGGGTTCTTTTTGGGCCCATCCCCATGTACAGGCTGTTTATATTTGTAGATGGGTTGTTTATCGAATATGAAGCCAAGCTTTGTCTGGCTTACATTGGAGTTCAATTTCACATACAATATGAAGACAAAAACCGATGGGACAATTATTGTATAATAAGTATAAAACCTGACAATCGCCCCTGAACTATCGAAAAAAGTGTAATTATCGCATAACAACTGTTCGTCTATAGGATATCCAACATTGCGATATCCTAGGGATGTAGGATATTGCATTATTTGAAGCGGGAAGACTTGTGGAGCTACAGTGCCATGGATGGTAATGCTTCTCTCAACGCTCTGTTTAATTTTTGTTAAACTATGTGACCATTAACGATGATTCAAACCGACAGAAACATTCAAACACGACCCATATACAAAATTTCAACTATTGATCTGTCTCGGGTCTCGAGATATTTGATAAAAACCGAATAACCACACATATTTTTTTGAACTTTTGTGGGCCCCATAATCACAATCAAGATCGTTAATCTTGTTTAGAATATTGAAAATGGCTAGCCATAAAACTTTCAGCCTCCGAAAAATGAAGAAAAACCTTAGAGCTGTTGATTTCACATGTGACATTATCACAGTAGAATAGATGAAACTTGAATAGTCCATTTTTTTATTTTCTTTCTTGGCTGTGGGACCATCAAACCACCATCCAAACCGTTGGATAGCTGTATGAGTGTAAGAACTAACATGGTATCAAATTTGAACTGTTGATCTATCACGGTTATCGAGAAATTTGTAAAAGAGCATGACTTATATAATACTAAATTTGGGCGGGAAGGGGTAATCTTGCGATATGCCCTGGTGATAGGATATCACATAATGCAATATCCTATAGACGAACAGTTCTGCAGTAATTAAACATTTTCTGACAGTTCAGGGGCAATTGTCAAGTTTAAGATCTGTTGTACTGTAATTGTCCCAAAACCGATTAGTATCCATGATGTGAAATAGATATTATAGCTGCTTTTTAAAACATGCCTTTCATTTGGTAGGTAACATTGATGAAGCTACTGCGATGGCTATGAACTTAGAAGTGGAGAGCAAATTGAAGAAATGACCTTAAATCTTTGTGTATTGATTCCGATCGAATTATTTGGGATTCAAAAGTGAAAGAAATCATTTTATCTACTAACAGGGGCCAAATTGGCGTTTTAACAAATCACGCCCCTATTGCCTATACAGCTTCACGTACATCAACTCAGTTTTATACGCTTATTTATTTCGTCCAAGGCCGTTAATTCTCTTCTCGCCAAATGTTTTCAATAATTCTAAGGATATGAAAGACATTACTAAAATCTATCTCCCAAATTTTGAATTAAATGGCAAAAGAGTGTGGCACTTTATTAAATATAGAAATATCTAAACCAAATCTGCCTACAAGGCTCCTAATCACTCAAATACTAACAGTGGCATGATTACGTGGAAATTTTTTTGGAAAAACCTATTTGAATGGAAATGTCTTCGTAAGGCCATTTTTGTGAGGAGAAAATAAAATAGATCCTAAAACTAGCTCAAGATCCATACATGCCCTTATATATGTAAATCCAAGGAGGTAATTGTAACGCCCCAATTCCGAATACCGAAGATAACGCTAAGGTACCCGAAGTTGGCGCGCTACTTCCCGGAAAAACTGAAAACTTCCAAGATCATAGTCCGCAGTGAGGTCAAAATTTTAAAACTTTTTAAACAATATCATAATCAACAGTTATATGCGGAAGCGAAATAAAAGGTAGCGGAAGCAATAATATCAAGTATATATATCAGATGTAAAAGTGCGGAAGCCTGTTAGTACTCTCAAAGTGAAATTATCAAATGTTTATACATATCAACTATCTACCCAAGTCTCATTGCAAAATATACTCTCAAAATCCCAAAAACAATTGCACTCCCTCCAGTGCAGGCTCTCCATCCTCCGGCTCGACCACCTGGTCAGCCGGCCCCCATCCGTAGTCCCCGACTACAGGCGCCTCATGGATCGCGTCACCCGCGGGATCATAGTCTGGACCTAAGCACCAAAGATGGGTCAGATCTAAAGATCTGGCAAGGCACCATATGCAGATAACACCAGATGTATACACAAAGAGAGTAATGACATGTACATAATCATAAGAGTAAACAAGGTACATAATCTAGGCAGTTGAGCAGTAATGAGCAGCTTAGAATCAGAAATGTAAAGTACACTAATCTATACGGACAACAAAGGGCACATTCACACAAGCTAGATACACCGCGGGATATTATGCCGCGGCCCTCCCGTACTGCAAACGTCCCATACCATAAACAGTTTGCGGTGAAGAAAGGGTAATAACCATGCAAGGGATAACAGCCCTGGTAATAAACGTAACATACAATATACATAACACTGATCACACCCCTTTATCACACCGATCACACCCCTTTATCAGATTAGCCCGGACTTGGTATCACACCGTCCGTCCAACCACAGCTCATCATGATAGCTCTAAGTAACCAGAACATAGCTCCTACCAGAGATGATCAGTCAACTGGCTGAGCTTAGAACAACTGAGTGAATGTTCAGTGCCGACTCGGGAACTAAATACGGGTCTGTGTCTGTCTAGGCTAATCTTGCGTGAGCAAGGTCCTACCCAATGTCTCTAAGAGGTTAAGGTACAACATTGTGGAATACAGTCCGATATCCAAGTCTAACAACATTGGATCCACTCCAAGGCTCACAACCGTGGCCTGAGGCAACACAAGTACCATACCATGTCTATTCCACAATTAATCACCCTATGCTCCTACATAATGAGCTAACCAAACATTAAAGACTAACCTCCCCTATCTAAGGTTCCACGTTCCCAATCTAAGGCCGTATGAGGGCCCGCCTAGACACAGACACGGGTCAATTATCTTCAAACATCATATAGGGTCACCTCTAAGAAATCTTAGGTTCAGGTCCTCCAGTTTTCATTAATTAACAAGGCTAAGGCAACAATAAGGATAAGAGAGGAGAATAGCCAAAGAAATCCTTAAAACATGGAATCAAATGGAAATAGACAAAAGACCAGTCCTAGGTAGTGGTCCACTCTTGGTTCAGGCCTCATCACATGATTGAATCCCTATCTGTAGCCTCAGGTGTCCAAAATGATAAATCTGGTGCTCCTAAGGTTGTGGACACCATGGGCTATAGTTAAGGTTCGAGTCAATGATGATTCGAATTCTGAATCCTCAATAGGTGGACCCCACGAATCAAGGCTGAGCCATGCCATTGATTCGTAGTGTGGCACACTTAATGGAAGGTCATTTGGATGGTCAATGGACCCCACATGTGATCAAATATCACAAATATTGAAGTCTGGAAATCTACCTGTTCACAGCTTGCCCGGTCGACATCACACCCTGGGATGTCGACCGGGTGAACTGGATGTTGACCTCCTAGGTCGACATCCTGCAGTGTCCCCGGTCGACATCATGGCCGTGATGTCGACCGGGTCCACTGAGACCTGGTGTCAAGCACCTGGGGGGTTATGTAGGAATTCCAGTGTATCCGGTCGACATCATGGCCGTGATGTCGACCGGGTACACTGTATTTCTGTTCTGTTCTGAAAATCTAGGTTTCAGCTATTTCTGTATTTTTCCTGTGTTCCCGGTCGACCAAGACAGGGTCCAGTCGACCGGGTACACTGTCTGTGCACAATTCCAGGAAATAACTGAGACTTGCATTTTTAGCCAATTTAGTGTGCCCGGTCAACCGAGACAGGGTCCGGTCGACCGGATACACGTAAATTGCAGAATTCCAGATTTTCTGGGATTTCTCCTTTTTAATCAATTTTCGTCCAATTTCTCCCAATTCACCTCCAAACATCACAAAAGCATTCAAAACATAGAAAATACTTCTATACTCCATTCCTCCATCAATCCATCAACCCATTCGGGCCATTGATCTTCCAAATGGGAGAACCCATCCATCAATGGCCAATTTCCATAAAAACTAGCTCAAAAGGAAGATCTACACATGTATTATCATCTACTAGAACTGAAATTACAGAAACAAGAAAGTGAAGCATGTATCTAATGAAATTGCATAAGGCACTTGCCTTAATGAAGAAGAAATGGAAATTAAAGTGAGAGAGAAGACCCAATAGAGTGTTGTAGATGGAGAAGGGCTGGTCTCCTAGCTTCTTGGGTTGGGATTTGGGGAAATTAGGGTAGCTTGGGGAAGAAGATAGGTTAATTGAGAGATATTAGAGGCACTTAGGGTTTTGGGGAATGTTGCAATAGTTTAGGTTTTATAACTTAGGGTTTTAGGTTAATTACCTAAATGGTATTTTGGTTTTAAATGGAATTGAAATAGGGCCATGGGTATTTGGGTAATTAGGTGGGTTCTAGAAGGTTCCACTCACAAGCCCATTCCATTAGTGCTAATCATAATTAAACTCTAATCTAATCAAACCTAACACAAATTAAATTAAAGCTATATCTAAAACTTAGGGATATTATAAACTATTCTACTAATTACCTATTAAATAGCATATTAAAGTATAAAATATTCTATTAGTTATTATTAAATTGAAACTGAGGGCCCACCAGGGGTGGGGCTTCACATCTCTCCCTCCTTTTAAAATTTTTTTCCCCAAATGTAAAAACAATGTCGGGACATATCTGAGGTAGAAGATGTGGATAGTCTCTCTCCACCTGGTCGCGTAGCTCCCACGTAGCCTCCTCTGGAGTGTGATGCTCCCACTGGACTTTCACCCAATGGATGGTTCGGGTCCGAAGCACCTACTCCTTGGTGTCGATGATGGCAACTGGCTTGGCGACGTACGATGCATCTAGCTGAATGTCGAGTGGCTGATAGTGCAGAATGTGAGTAGGATCCTCCACGTATTTCTTTAACATGGAAACATGGAAGACATCATGAACTCCCGATAACTCTGGGGGTAACTGAAGCTTGTACGTGACATCTCCGATCCTAGTCCGAATCTCGAACGGTCCAACATATCTCCGCGCTAGCTTAACCTTCTCGCCGAATCTGAGGGTACCTCTGGCTGGGGAAACCTTCAGAAACACTTTGTCTCCCTGCTGAAACTCGAGAGGTCTGCAGCGGTTGTCTGCATATCTCTTCTTGCAGCTGCGGCTGACTTTCAGATTCTCGACTATCTTTCGGATCTTCTCGCTGGTGTCGTCGACCAATGATGGTCTATGGAAACTCCTAACTCCAACCTCTTCCCAGCAAACTGGGGTCTTGCATCTCCTGCCATACAACGCCTCGAAAGGTGCCATTTTGATGCTCGAATAGTAGCTGTTGTTGTAGGAAAACTCGCAGAGTGGTAGGCAATCCTCCCAGTTTTCCTTGTAATCCAAGACACAAGCTCTCAACATGTCCTCAAGTGTCTGGTTGGTACGCTCATTCTGTCCGTCTATCTGGGGGTGGTAAGCGGTGCTGAAACTCAACTTGGTACCCAAAGCCTACTGTAGACTCTCCCAGAAGTGTGAAGTGAAACGCGGGTCTCTGTCTGATACGATCGATGCTGGAACTCCATGAAAAGAGACGATCTCGTCCACGTACAACTTAGCTAGGACATCAAGTCCTGCTCTCATCGAGACTGGCAAGAAGTGAGCTGACTTAGTCAGCCGGTCCACTATAACCCATATGCCATCACTACGCCTCCTGGTAGTCGGTAATCCTGCGATGAAGTCCATCGTGATATGCTCCCACTTCCACTGGGATATGTCAAGCTGGTGCAGTAGTCCTGGTGGCTTCTGATGTTCGGCCTTGATCTGCTGGCACGTCAAGCATCTGGATATGTAGCCTGCGATCTCTTTCTTCATGTTGTTCCACCAATAGTAGCTCCTCAGGTTCCTTTTGTATTCCTAGGACTTTCAATGAGGCTGCTCGTGTTTTTGCCAAATATTATTCTAGGCTTGGCAAGAGTTTTTGTAGGAATGGTAATGTTCCCACCCTAGTTTTGTTTTATCTTTGTTTTGTTGAGTGGAATTCTGTTTAAAAAAAAAAGGCATTAAGAATAAAATTAGAAGAGTTAAGGAAAAAGCCCACAGTTTAGAGCATAAATTGTGGAATACATCACCAGACCATTAAAACTCCTGCTTGGGAATTGGATGCATGTGGAGAGCATTAACATAGGGTGTGCTCATGGGCCGAGCTAGCCCAAACAAAACCCAGTCTGGGTCTGCTTTCATCTGGATGCTAAGTTTTAGGCCCGTGGGCTGGACCTGAGCTTAACTCTCTAGACCGATAGCTAAGTGGGATGGGCCTAGGCCATATGTAAGCTTAAATGCCTCACCTGAAATAACTAGCAAAGAAGTATATTTATCTTGCAAATGGGCCGTGCCCAGCAGCCATGGGCTAAAATTGGACATACTTCAACCCAGCCACGAACACTCTTAGCCACCAATCACTCCCATTGAATGGTTGGATAAGTGAGACTTTCAAATAAAATGGTGAAGATTGTACTTGTACCCCACAACCCATATCCTTGCAATTGTGTGTGTGTTCCGCGCACACATGGAAAGATTGTCCGTACAGGCAGGAAGAAGGCCCACACAAGTGGAAAAGGAGCTCGCACAAGTAGGAAGAAAGCCTACACAAGTGGAAGAGATAAAATGTTCTTGAAATTATTAAGAGCCTCAAGATCCATGGTTAAAAAGTTCTCATTGAATGGTTGGATGGAGTGGTTTGGATCAAAATTGAAAAACTCTCCAAATTGACTGCTGACTTTTTTGAGTCACAGCATTTTGGACAAGGCCAGAATCAATTTTATAGGCTTTCTTAAAAAATCACACAATTGAAAATTTAAATAAATAATAATTATAGAAACGTAAATTTTTTAGTAGAAACAACAAAAATGAAATATTGAGATGGAGGAAATTATAAGAAATTTAAACTATGAGATTTTTCAAATAGAGGCAGGTTTGGTAGTGAGTTAGTTGGGCTCAGGGTATGTATAGAGGCTTTTAGACTTTGCCCCGAGCCGGGTTCAAGACGGCTCAGATTTTGGTTTGTTCGACTTGCCTTTCCATTGATAAAATTATTATCACTTACCTTTATTTAAAACCCATATCATGACAACAAAGAAATGAAAAACAAGTGATGAGGGAGACAAAGCTTCGATGGGGACCAAACAAAGAGAGATAGAGTGGTGTTCTAGGCGAGGGTTGGGGGTGGAAGAGAGAGAGGAAGAGGGAGAGAGAGAGAGAGATATTTGAGTGCCATTAGAAAGGAAAGAGTCCTTTGGAAAGAGGGAGATGTAGGGAATGAATAATAAATGATATTTTATTGAATTACATTAGATTAAATAATATTAAAAGAGAATTCAAAATTATGGGGATGGTCAAAATCAATTGAAGCCGATTTCAATTTGAAGTTAGTCTTTTTCATCATATATAATAATTGTTTTTTAATACAAAGAGTGCCTGTAAATTGCCAAAATCACATTTCAAGGACACTCTCAGATATCCAATCCATTGATGTCTTTTATTTTTCTTAGTTTTTCACTATGTCTCTTAAGAGGGGAGAGGACGCTTTTTATACGGCCCTCCCAATGGCTGACTGCAGGCCTTTTGGAGAAACGTGTCCTTTTGGTGGGGCATGTTTATTTACATTTATGGAGGAGTAAAGATGAGGTGACTTCACATCATGGAAGAAGTAATAACAAGGTATGTTGAAGTAAAAACAAAGACGTGGTAAAATATTTGTATGGTGAAATGAGAACTATTACGTTCGGATATTTGGTCCTTCACCAAAACACATCAGTAAACAGTACTCAATGTTGCAATCAATGCATGCATTTTTAAACCCTTTTTGTTTTCTTTTTTGCACAGAGTTATTAGTATTTAGCATAGACAGGTGAAGTACCTACCCCTTGCATCAGCTTGGCTGCCATTTGGTGAAGTATAAACCAAAACCCATTTTCTTAACAGAACAAATTGAAAGCAGTAAGCATGTTATGCTCTCATTTGTAGGATACATTAATGATTATAAATAGCTAGCCTCAGGGTATGCTTCTGTATGGCATTTGCAAAGAAAATGAAAATGGTTTTGGGGGAGAATGGTTGCCTCAAGCATTTTTTTTTCTCATTTGTCATTTATAGGAACCATTTGTTTTGTGTCATTGGATTCCTAGAAATTGGAGACTTCAATTCTAAAAGTGGTTGCATGGAGTAGAAAAGGAGAATATCCAATATGACCATTAAATACTAATTTCACATAAAGCCCTCAGGACATTTTTGGATGTTTGAGAAGAAGGGGAAAAAAACTAGTCGGGAAGTTCCTATTCCAGCGGTTTGTCTTGATATGAAAGAAAAGTGGAAAAACTTAAGTTCTGATTTGAAATGTAATTTTTTTGTTCTTTTGTAATGATTTGAAATGTGCCCAAGAGTTAAGCCTTGATTTGAGACTTTCCCTTTCACAAAAGTATACTACTTTTTTTTTTATAATCATTCTCTCTTGTGATGTTGTTCGTGGGCTGTCTTGAGTGAGTTTCTAGCTGCATATAATGGCAACATTTGCTTAGAAAAAAATTATGGTTCTGCCCTCACAAAAAGGCTTCCAGTTCTCCAAAAAATAAATCGCATATGAGAGTGGTTGAATAGGGTTGTTAGGTCTCTGGATTGAATCAGCACTCAAGAAGGAAAACCCGCCAATCTCAATCTCAAAATCCCAACAATTCTCTACATTTTCCAACTAGATCTTTACATCTTCTTGCATGGAAAAACAAGTGTTTTGACTGGTCATTGGATGCATCCAATTGTTGGAAATTGTGCCTCTTATGTCTTCTTTTGTAACATAGATGGGCTCAACTGGCTTGAAATATGCTACTTGGAGACTTTTGTAAGGGTAACCAATTCTCCAATTTAAGAAGTCCTTAGAGTATCTCCAAGAGACACTTCAAATATGGCTATTATGCCCTTTTCAAAATAAGTCTTATGTGGCAAAAAAGGCAAATGTAAATTTAGCATCTCACTTGGACAACTCGAAGAGAGATGTCAAATTATTATTTTATTCTTTTTTCATTTAATCCTCATTTGATTTATTACATATATCTTACTTATATTTAATGGGATTTGGTACGATCTAAATGTTATTAAAGAATAAAAAAATGCATAAATTGTACTTGAAACCCATTTTTCATTGAAAAAGTAAAATAAAATTACATAATATTATAGTCAATGACAAGCTTCTTCATATTGACCTTGGAAATTCCATGGGTGCTCCACCAGATCGGCTTGGAGTTGAGAATGTGTTCTCTTGTTGCGAATATGCAAGTGGTTTTGAATGAAATCATGAAATTCTGCAGTGTGATCACGTGACACAGCAAAGTCACTACATTCACCATCTCGTGCATCATAATTGGGTGGAAGACTTTTATCGCGTTCATCTTCGACAATCATATCATGCATTATGATGCATTCTTTTATTATATGCTGAAGTGTTTGACAATCCCAAAAAGGAGTAGGCCTACGAACAATTACAAAACGTGCCTATAGCACTCTAAACGCACGCTCCACGTCCTTCCTTATAGACTCTTGAGCTGCAGCGAAATTTGTGGCCTTTGGCCCGTTAGGACACATAATTGTTTTTACAAATGTCGCCCACGATGGATATATGTCATCAGCAAGATAGTAGTCAGTTGTATATTCATGACCATTGATTGAGCAGTTGGCGGAAGGAGTTTGGCCTTCAGCGAGGTCAGTAAATATATGAGATCGATCCGACACATTGATATCATTGTGCGATCCTGGTAGTCCAAAAAAAGTATGCCATATCCAAAGATCATATGATGCCATGGCTTCGAGAATCAAAGAAGGCTTCCGGTGGTCTCCACGAGCATACATGCCTTCCCACGCAACTAGACAGTTCTTCCACTTGCAGTGCATACAGTCTATGCTACCTAGTATCCAAAGAAACCCACGTCCCTCACCTTCTGATAACAATCTACAAATGTCAGCATTATTTGGTGTTCTCAAGTACTCTTTGCCAAAAATATCAATGATCACTTGAACAAACATTTTCAATGATTCTATAGAGGTACTTTCAGCGATCCTCACGTAATCATCCACAACATCCGCCGCAACTCCATAAGCAAGCATCCTCATTGCAACTATAAACTTTTGAAGAGCAAATAAACCAAGATTGCCTGCACAGTTTCTTTTTTGTTGAAAGTAAGGGTCATGAGCCTCCATTGCATTTACAATGCGAAGAAAAAAAAGGTTTGCGCATTCAAAACCTCCTTCAAAATTGAGAGGGAGTGTAGACAAGGTTTTCACTGAAGTAGTAATTGTAAAGCTTGTGATGTCCTGAGATTCGTCCTCTATGGATGATTGCGTGACCTTGAATTGAACCACGATGCACTCTCGTTCTCATTCATAAGTTTTCTCTGTCTTCTTCTAGAGCAGCCCTACACAACATCTGCAACTCTTCATTAGAATTGAAATTTATGACGGTATGTCATAGCTCATCTGTCGTGTCAGAAGAGGAATCAGTATAATTTTGAGACATCTCCCAAGTGATGGAGCAAAGATTTTCTTATTTTGAGATGAAGAGAAGTAAGAAGTTGGGGGTGTAAGAATTTTTTTCCAGAGCGGTCTGTATATATGAAATATTCCAACGGCGAGTTTTCTCCAACGGCTATAAAACGGCTAGTTTTCTCCAACGGCTATAAAATGGCTAGTGAAATGACAACTTTATAAAATTGAAGTACAACATTATATTTAAACAAACAATAATTCATTAATTAAAATAAAAAATACATATTAATTCTAAAAATAAAATACAATTAAGAAACCACCACCTAACCCTCCTCTCAGAATTTCAAGTCTTTTTTTAGTATAGTATTGTTGTTGCTCCTTAGACATATTGGACGTATCCATACTCATGATCTCCATCTCCATTTGTGTTTTCTTTAATTGCACCTTCTTTGCATCTTGCTCGATTTTTTTCTTAAGAAGCTTGATTTTTTTCATCTCTTTTCTTTTTGTCATCCTTCATTTTTTGGATGAGATCTGCAACACGTGTGAGCTCGTTGATAGTTGTTTGCTTCATCTTTCTTTTCTCAGCCTTTCTGCCAGGTGGTCTCGTCATGGGATCATAAGCATTATAAATTTTTTTATCATCCTCAATATTTATCGGAGTGCTTGGATTAGAAGATGATGAGTAGCCAGAAGTTGAAGATTTTACTCTTTTTACGGATGTCTTCTATAGTACTTGTTGCTGTAGTTGCATCCACTTTGGTTGGTGTCTCAACAAGATCTAAGCATGGTCCAAGGTGAATCTTGATCCTTACAGATATTCGTAAACTTTTTTTGCTTCTACAATCTGAAAATTAAATGTAAGCTCAAATTAAGAATAAAAAAGAAAAATTTCACACACACACACACACACACACACACACACACACACACACACAAAATTTTACCTTATCTTGTTCATTCGTGCCACTTTGATTTTTGGAAATAATTATGGCAAGACTTTCATAAAATTTGTTGACAGAAACTTGAATCTTTTGCCATAGTTGTGACAACATTTTGTCTGTTCGATCACTGGGAAATTGTTTATTGTTGTGATAGTATTCACCCACTAGTTCCCAAAAAGCCCCAAGTTTCTGGTCGTTTCCATGCACAGCTTCCAGACTATTGTTCAACCACGAACCGATGAGAAGACGATCTTCTTCTATATTGAAGCCGGCACCTCGACCAACATCATTTTTCTTTGGGGCATCATCAGTAGGGAATTCGGATGCCTCACCGAAATATTATGAATATTGGGTAGAAAAATTAGGAAATTGAGAGAATTGAGAATCCATAGTGTGAATAAGGAAAAGAAAGGACTCAAACACTCATAATTTATAGATATCCAAGCTCCAAGAGTTTCTCAAATTATCACAATGTATAAGTACCCATTAAAATTAAAAAAAGTCTCAAAAAAAGAAAAAAAACTACAACGGCTATAAATCTAGCCGTGGAACGTTCACTGACTATGGTTCCATCCCAAACAACTACTAATAGACACTTCAAATGCAACATCTCATCTAAGGCAAAGTCATCACTATAGGTTCCATCCCGTTGAACCACAGACGATCATTAATGTTCCATCCCAAATAGTGATTCGCAATAGACATCATTATTATTATATTTAAAAAAAATATATTTGATAATGTTAATTGTCACATGGTTTTGGAGGTTTTGGTGGAGGCAAAATGACAAGTCATTTGCTACCGTTACTTGCTGAGTTGGATAAATAAAGGAGTTGTTGGAGTTGCTCTTACCCAGCTTAATAAAGAATCCATTTTTGAAAAAGATCCAAAATTGAAAACCACAACCAAAACTGGGGATTCTAATTGAAGGGTAGTATGTGACCCCTCATTTAATTTAAAATTTTATTGTCAAAATTGTTTTGGACCCCTCTTGGCCATCCAGATTATGATTTTATTCATTTTTCTCAATAGGCCCTTGATTGAGAGACATGAAAAGGCCATTTGATTGATCAAGTAGATCCAAATAATCAATGGCCCAATTGGTTGTAAGGTCCATTAAATTCAAGCCATCTGCTCCTGTTTCATTGGGTAAAATGAGTTGGAGTGACCAAGTCCTGTACTCATTGCCAAACTGATGCAGGTTGGCATATATAAACCTGTAGCTGCCCCAAACACATTAAAACCAAAGCAAAACTGGTATCAACGAGGGGCAAATTATACATTTAACCTGACCCATTGCCATTTATAGTAGTTTGGAATATTGCCCATAGAACTGCCCTAAAACTTGATATTCCCCTCCAAGCCGTCAAGATTTAAGTATGGGGATTTAATGGGAAAAACCCTCGTAAATAGGTAATTCTTTAATTTGGCCCCAATAAAAAACGGGAGACAGATGCAGGCAATTGCTATTTTTTTTTTGTCTTTTAGCGCTATAGTCGATATCGACTATTCCTGCGCCATACAAAAGGCCCACCAAGCCGCTTTCACTATCACTGTCTTCATCCCCCTTTCCCTTTTTCCATTTTATTCTCGTTGGCGACCATTATCTCCTTGACGGTGATCCCAGGCCAACATTTTGCATTAGTTTTTAAAAAAATCTCCACATCTTGACGCACATGGAGGTATGATTGTTTTCGTTGTTGTATTTTTGCCCTAAATTTGGCGTGGGATTTAAGGGTTTTGGATGCGTTTGAACGTTCGAAAGGGAGCGAGGTTGTAATCCTCTTCACACTATCTAGTTTGCCCATTTAGAATGAGATTACTTGATGAAGACTCGCTAAATTTGAATACACAGACTATAATCACGGGTTTGCCTTGTTACTATCGCTCAAACCCAACAGGCTCATGCCCTGAAACGAAAGTGGGTTGAGATTGTTGGCTTTTGCCGTTGTTCATCCACTTGGACTCTTAGCATCAATGGCCTTGTTGGATCAGTTGAGAACTTTATGAGCGAATGAAGAAATTATTTAGATCGTCAACTCCATATCATCAATATAATTGAATAACCGGAAATTGAAATTATACTTGGCAAGTGTTAGAGACCATGGCTTCTCTGTTTAAACATGTAATACGATCTTTGGTTTGCATCTTGACTTCTACCTTTTAACTTCTATTTTATTAGTGATGCCATTTTGATATTAAAACTCCATTTGCGACTTGAATTTCGTTTTATGAATTTCCCATTTTAAGAAC
Source organism: Persea americana (assembly GCA_029852735.1). Classification (NCBI taxonomy): domain Eukaryota; kingdom Viridiplantae; phylum Streptophyta; class Magnoliopsida; order Laurales; family Lauraceae; genus Persea; species Persea americana. The sequence continues at coordinate 9,428,671 of CM056812.1, forward strand.
AACTTTTTTAGCATTATTGTCTGTAGCATAGTATGCGTGTAACAGAAGGCCTTATAGTTTGGTATCTTCCATTCTTTAGTAAATGTTTAGAATTATTTTTTTTTTACTTTCAATGGAGGATTTATGTTGAAAATGTATGCAGTTGTTGTAAAAATTCTTCCTCACATACGCATTCACCATAAGCATTATAAAAAATGATACATTAATTTTTCCGTGAGAAGGAAAAACCAGAAATGAGAAAAAGGTGTGGAGTACTAAATTTTGGTGAGAAGATGTTAGTTAGTTGATGCAATTAAATCGTTGTATCACTTTAAATTTTGTAATACATTTGCACTTTTGCCACTAATAATATAAAAGAAGATTAGCAAAATACTGATTGGTGATCTATATTGTTTCTATAGTCCCTATAGCTCACATGTAAAGATCATAACATGCCTAGTTCAATTGACTCATACATCGGGTTCATCGCATTTTAGGCCACCATGTAACACCTACCAAAGTTATAGTAGCTTATGTGTTATGCATAGCCGACATTTCAAATTGTTAGGCACATAAATGGCCTGTCGCAGCCCATATGCATGCTTGTAACAGCCCACAATGCGAGACATTAATAACCTCTATCTAAGGCCAATTTAGGCCTATTTAGTGATATGATTTGTTGCAAGTTTCCTACTATTCTACTGAATGGGTTAAGACCTAAGTTCACTGTTATGAAGCGGGCTAAGACCATAATTTGCTTCTGAAGTGGGTTCGGGAGTTTCTTTAGACTCATTTACAGTCCATACATAACCTGTTAAGAAAATTGTAGTAAGGCAATGGACTATTGTGGCAGCGGGTTAAGACCCATTGTAGTTCTGGATTGGTTTTTTGGCTCATTTATATTCCACATAGAGGCTTATTTTGAGATGAAGTCGGACTATATGACTAAATTCAGCTCCATTTATAATTGTCACTTTTGGTCCATTTTCAAATCAATTTAGAAACCATTTCAAGCTGGGTTTGCAGCCCATCTGGAACCGCTATTTGGATTTGTTCTGCACTCATTTGGAGTCATTTTTCAGGTTGCCTAAAAATCTCGTTGATATTTTGCAGGTCAATGAAGAGAAACCCGTTGAAACTCCGAACAAACTCCTCTTTAACCAAAACAATCATATCTCGAAGGGCATCTGTCGCGGAGAGGTATACCGGAAAGAGAATTCAATTTTGTATTTAAATTGCAATTTCTTAGTTTTGTTCTATTGTCCATGGACTCACCTCAATAGTTGTTGTTATTACAAGGAACTCAGATGGATGAGATGCATCCCAACAAACCCCGATAAGAATATATGGGTGCTTACAGATGTGCAAAAGCAATACGTACGGCAAACAGGGCAGCACCACTTGGCTGACATAGATCGTATGGTCATAGACTGTGCCTTAATAATAGCTTTGATTGAGAGGAGGTGCCCCAGAAAGAAATTCATTCCATTTGCCAACCGGGGAAGCAACAATAACACTCGAAGACGTTGCTTATATCTATGGCCTGCCAGTCGATGTCCCGGTGGTAACTGGATGAACCTTCCTAGCAGATTCGTAGAGCCAGTCTGTCAAGAGTTGCTTGGGATCACACCACAAAAGAAGATAAGACTATGTTGGCATAACAATTAAATTTAAGTGGCTTGAAGACAACTTCAAACCTTCCGTCTGGCAAAATAAGAAAAAGAAGAAGAACAAAGATGATGAGATAAGAGCCACTCGGGCATATTTGTTTTTTTGGGTGGCCGGGCAGATATTCACACAGACTCTGGTGCAAGGGGCTTGCTTATCTGTTTGAATTGTTTAAAGAATCCACGCCTTATGCGTGGGCCCCCGCATGCCTTGCAAATTTTTATAGAATGTTGGCAAAGGCAACTTGGTGGGGCCAAGAAATGAAAAGGGCTGAAGGAAAGGGGAAAGATCATCAAGATAAGGACAGTAAGTCCTGCAGGACACCCACAGGGCTTTTGCAGCTGCTACAGGTGGATAATTCCCAAGCTTCACATTTTTGGGTGCACTATACTCAATTGCTAACTAACAACCTGCATTTTGTTGTTTTCCATCGCAGATATGGGCTTATTCGAGAATGTCTATTGGACGGTGTCCTCAGCCAGATCCTAGTTGGAAAAATTACATACAATTTTCACTGTTCAAGACATGGGGAAAGAGGTTGGTGGATCATCCCCAAGCCCTCGCAACGGTCAAGGAAGTCAGGCACCAACTAAACAACCTGCCAGCTGATGGGGTAAATGTACATGTGTTATCTAATAAAACCGTGGACAAAGGTTCAACTTACGTTACCCATTGATAATGTTTTAATTCATTCTTATGTGTGATTGTATGCAGTTCACCTGAAGGCCGTATTTCGACTACGGCAAGAAATTCCGAATGAGCGTACCCAAAGCGGATCGCGATCTGTTTGCCTCATCAACCGTCCAAGTTTGGTACTGATTCGTTAAGCGGCATAACACGTGGCGAGTCATGAAGCAGTTTGGCCTCAAGCAACTAGTCGCCGCCCCCCCCCCCCCCCCCCCCCCCCACTCTTTAGTATGCCATACGTGAGAAGAGAACGTATAGAGAGAGTGGTAGTCAATTACAGTTCGCATATGGATGAAGCGATAGCAGCACTCTGGGCTGCAAGAAGCCAATTGGGATTACAAGGGGAGAAGTGCACCCAGCCTGCACATTCTGAAGAGTACTTTGTATGGTATCTTGCCAACACAGTCCGACACATAGACAGGGTTGAGCAAAGGGAGAGTAACGAGGCAGAAGCCCCCGCTCAGCTGGCTGACCCTTTGGTCCCACAGAAATATGTAAATATTTAATGCACTAACAGCCATGTTTTCATTTATATGGTAGTAATATTGCTTAATTGGGCTGACATAGATTTTGTTGTACTCAGGTTGATGAACTTGTCGCTTGCTTAGAGCGGTCATGTGATCGGGCCGATAGGAGGAAGAAAAGCATGTCAAGTTTGGCTGCGTCAATTCGGAAAAAACTTAAGACATTTAAGGTAACAGTCGGTACCAGGTTCGAAAACTTCTCTACAAAAGAGTGCAACAGCTCACAATCCGATGAGGATGTAGAAAAGGTAAACTACTTAGGCCACACTTAAATTTACTCTTGTGCAATCTGACTCTGTCCTTACTGTTTTCCATCAGACACGGAGTGGAAACTCTCACAATGGTCCATCTCACACCGATCCCGATACTCATGCTGGTCCATCTCAAACTCTTCCCTCTCAGATTGTTCCCGATGCTCAAGCTGGTCCATCTCAAACTGTTCCCCATATTGATGCTGGTCCATCTCACACTGTTCCCCCCCGACGGTTCTCGAGGCCTTAGTCAAGACATCTCACAGTGGACCCTTTCACACGAGAATGAAGAAAGCTGTGCTTAAAAGTCTAAAAGCGAAAACTTACCGGAGAAAGGGGACTAAGCGCCACGATGACGTTCCAAGCACCTCGCAGCCAGCGGATGACGTTCCAAGCACCCCGTAGCCAACTGATGACATTCCAAGTACTCCGCAGCCAGCCGACTTACCACCATTTGAAGAAGTGCTCAACACCCCCCAATAGCCCGGGCATTGTTTGACACTCCTCTATCAGTTCAAAGTGATTCCGTAATAGTTTCTGCAGCACTAATGGCTACCGTAGTGTCCCTGATTTGGAGAATCAAGCGGTTGCCCCGTATGTGTAAAGCACCCATAAAGTTCTCCGATTACTCTCATTCTAAGGTGCATTCGAGCAATGTATTAAATGATCAGGAGCAATTCTCGGTTCAGGGTTTCAAGGAATACAACGCAACAAAGTAAGCGTGGATGTTTCCTCCATGAATTCCAATGTAAAACCCCCTTCATTAATATGCGTAGCATTGTGTTTATTAATTAACATTTTGTTCCTAACAGAGCGAATGAACTAGCCAGCATCTGTACCATGATCTTCAGCAAAGATTTAAAGAAAGCACTTGAGGAGAGAACTTGGCTGGATACCAATTTAATGTACTATTACTTTGAGATCATGAGAGAAGGATGTCCAACCGCTTTCATCGCCGACCCAAGCATACCTGTAAGTTTGGCCTGAATTGTACTGAACTTTCATTTTAACAAACAATGCGATGAATACATCTTTATTTGTTAATCATTCATGTTGTGGTGGCATTTTCTGTATGTAGAGCTGGTGGCAGGATGGATCTGATGCCAATGTTGAAGCTGCCTTCGGTAAGCAAGGCCATAGAGTCTGGGAAGCCAGGGAGTGCAATACACTGGTGTTTGTCCTATACTATAAGAACCATTTCACGTTGGTTGTAGGCAACGTTGATGAAAGGAGGTGGGAATTCTATAATAGTTTGGCGCGTGATCGTTTGACCTGGAGTAAAGCGGAGCAGTTTGTAAGTATGGTTTGCGATCCTAAATTGCAATCCACGTTACATACTCTGTAACATATGATAATAATTGTTACCCCTTTTTTGTCATTGTTGTAGATCGACTGGTTGAACGCTATGTATATGCATTTTGGGTGGACGGATCCATTTTTATGGACTATCCTGATTAAGGAAGACATTCCTCAACAAAACAATGGTAATGACAGTAGAGTATTCGCTGTGACATTCGCGGAGCATTGTGTTCACCGCCATCCTATCACATTTACACGGGCCGACATCCCTTACTTTCATAGCAGAATTGTCATTGAGTTATTCAAGAGGAGTTGACAGGTAAATGCTAACAGGCTAAATCTTCCTGAATTGTTGAACCTACCTTGTTGATGTAATTTCTTCGCGTCTGATAGAAAAGTTTGTACAGGAAGCTTTTGGGCATCAGACAGATAGGCCTTGTGAACTTTGATTCATTTTTTTCATTTTCTTCGTTGTCGTTCAATTGTGGAAAATGTCATTGAGTGGTTCTGGAACTTGTATGGTTTATGGAACTGCTATTGTTTAGGGAATGGTTTGAAACTTAAATTGAATTGAATGGTTTGTTAATGTTGAGGTTGTTCATTGTACAGTTTGTTATGTAGGATTTATTAAGGAAGAAATTTAGGTTGAATGTATTGTCATTGTATGGTTTGTTATGTGGGATTTATCAAGGAAGAGATTCAAGTTGGATGTATTGTCATTGTATAGTTAATTCAGGTTCAATGTATTGTCATTGTATGGTTTGTTATGTAGGATGTTTGCATTGAATTGTGTGCATTGAAGGAGGATGGTTTGCTATGCATGATGCATGGATTGAATGAAATGTATTCAAATTGATTGTATTGAATCTGTATGGTTGTGGAACTTGTATTGAAACAATTGATCAACAATCAACATGAACTATTTAAATGGTTACAATAATAGTCGATATCGACTATTCTAAAAGTCAATATCGATTATTTAACTGTAACATAAAAAATACAGTTATAGTCGATATCGACTATCTAACTGGAACTTAAAAAACACAGTCATAGTCGATGTCGACTATTTAACTGCAACTTTAAAAACACAGTCATAGTCGATATCGACTATGTAACTGGAACTTAAAAAACACAGTCATAGTCGATGTCGACTATTTAACTGCAACTTTAAAAACACAGTCATGGTCGATATCGACTATCTAACTGGAACTTAAAAAACACAGTTATAGTCGATATCAACTATCTAGCAGGAACTTCAAAGGCACAGTCATAGTCGATATTCACTATTTCTTCTAAGATGTTTTGTTAAGTGTAGCAGATGGGGTTAGCTCATCATTCTCAATATAGAAAAAGTTGAAAAAACGAAAACACCAATATTTTCACAATTATAACAAACAACCATTATATTATCATCATAGAAAAGTTTTCAACATATAACCCTAACAACCATTCTCACTTACAAAAGGGAAGTATGTTTAATAACACTTAAAAAGCTTCAGCAAAATGAACAAGGTAAGAAAATGACACTTATAGACTCTGTTCACACCAACCAAAAAGGAGCCCACATTAACTCGTGCATCTCCCTTCCAAAAAATCCCCTTCAGTATATACTATGTACATTGTCGAGACAGTTGCATCTCCTATCACATTCAAACCAAATATTAAAACCAAACAAAAAGGAGCCCACATTAACTTTTGCATTTTCCTTCCAGAAAATGCTTCAGTATACTCTGTACATTTTCCAGACGGCTACATCTCCTACCACATTCACACCAAACATTAACACCAACAAAAAAGGAGCCCACATTAACTTGTGCATCTCCCTTCCAAAAAATACCCTTCACTATACTCTGTACATTGTCCAGATAGTTGCATCTCCTACCACATTCACACCAAATATTAACACCAACAAAAAAGAAGCCCACATTAACTTGTGCATCTCCTTTCCAAAAAATGCATCTCCTATCACATTCCAAAAAAAAAACATTAAATTTGTACTAAAAAATTCCTATTCTTCTTTGCTTTGGCAAAATTTACAAGATCTGAACGGCTGCATTTTTAGGTTTGCGGCGGTGGACTGCGACAACTTTGCCGGTTATGCCCCCTATCCTTACAGTTACCGTAGGTGACTACCCGCCGTTAGTGGCCACGATCCTCTGTTCTTAGCCTATTCTTCTTTGGCCGGCCCTGCTGTTTAGTAGCTCGTGGTGGCAAAACTTGTTCATCAGAAGTGTGCTCCCTTTGTTTATTGTCACGGGTAACATGCAACACTTCGCTATACGTCGTACGATACACACTTGATTTGTACCACTATTCGTAGAATTCATATGGATCATAGTTTCTAATTCTCATTGAAGACAATGCATGAGCACACGGGATCCCCAGAATCTCCCATTTTTGACATGTGCAAGTCCTGTGTTCAAGATCGACAACGTCCACGTACTCCGCAGATTGGACCTGAAACTCGACTAGGCCAGCCACACGAACATGCAGTCATTGAGCCTTTTCCGTTTCTTTTTTCAAAACTTTCTCCGCATATGGTTTTAGATTACTTGTAATTGCTTGCTATTCAAGATGGCGCTTTTGGTAAAATTCCATTAGCTTGGCCCGTATTTCCTTGACCTGTTTTGTAATAGGGAGGACTCTCATGTCCTTTATGAGGCCATTAGTGCATTCTGTTGCGTTACTAGAGAGAATGTCATACCGCCGTCCATCTACATATGCATCAGCCCAACGTTGCCTTCTAGTTGAATCAATGTAAGTGAATGCCTCTTGGTTGACTGCCCGTATATCGGTCATATATGCATCATATTCAAATGGCCTGTTTGCTTTGGCGGCACGCCAAAATTTCACCACAATTGCCGTATCACTAAAAGCCACCCCAATATTCTCGGCAATGTGACGGAAACAATAACAATGCTTTGCGGAGGGTATGGTGTTCAAGAGCACGAGAATAAGACCCTTTTGGCAGTCCGACACAATAGCCAAATTGTTAGGCTCACCCAGCGCTATCTGCAAGTTTGCAAGGAACCACTCCCATTATCACGTCGCTCAACTTTTGCAAAGGCAAAAGCGATGGGGAGGAGCTTATGATTGGCATCGTATGTAATAACAACGAGCAAAACACCAGGATACTTCCCTCGAAGATGTGTCCCGTCTACAGCAATCATTGGTTTGCAAGTATTAATGAAAGACCTTAGACAAACTCCGAATGCCCAAAAAAATCTTCTGAAACGGTCCTCAAAAGTAGTGTCTATATTTGGTGGTGGAAATGGAAGATTTAAGGTGGAGATGTGGTGTGAAATATGTAGGATTTTAAAACAGGTGATGTGAAGTGTAGATCTAACAATCTATAAGTGAAAATAACAAATTAAACAAAGATTTAAATTAGCGACAATAAAAATATGAGATTAGGCAATCCAAAATCCACTAAATATGTAATTAATTCACACAATGCATGTTCTAATTCAATTCCTAAATCTACAATCCAATTAGCAATCTCTTGCCTAATTGGATTGGATGATATATCAATGAAAATCAAATTAAAGAAAATCAAAAGCCAAGATCATAGATCATAACCCAACTACCCTAACAATTAATCATCAAAATCAAACTACAAAATATCTAAGATAAGGGCTAGAGCATGCTATGTGAGAGAACTTAATCCAACTACAAAGCATCAATTGAGATTATCCAAGCATCAAGTGTAGAGATAGAGCATGAGAAATGAGAGAGATTGGCAAAATTAGATCTGAAATCTAATAATCATCAAGGTACAAGTAATGAATTTAAACTAAAACATGTATGTAATTGAACTAATCACATTACTTAGCTTCAAAAGGAGAGCCTAATCAAAGAGCTTTAGCCACTAAACATCAAGAAAGAGCTTCAAATCTTCATTAATGATCTTCAATTACACACTCTCTCTAGATTAGTTACAAATAAGCTCCTAATTACAATTTAAAAGTAAAAATAAAATTGCAAAAAGACTAACTTCCCCCAAAAGAGCTCTCTTTCTCTATAAATACATCCCAATTTATAGAAACATTGAGGCCATTGACTCATTTGCTTTCACATGGATTGCTTCAATTTGATTGGTTGCAACAATTCTTCCTTCCAAAAGCTAAAAGCACATGTGATTTTTTGCAGTCCTTCATTTCATTTTATGCACTTGTTGGGGTTTGAACTCATAACCTCCTTCATATCCATCAAAGCTATAACCAATACACCAACCACTCCTTTGTGTTAGAAAATGACTTCTTTTATACTTAAAGTCTTATCCTCTTGTTTTGGAATTCTTCAACACTTCACCGAGATTTCTTCATGTAACTTCTTTTATAAAAATTTCTTCTTGATGACTTGAGATACTAGCGGGAAGGTTGGGATAGCCGCGGGGTCTACCTACACGAGAAATTACATAAAAATGCGCTATAAATAATCGGATTTATGCATGATAATCCGATAATCCGTTAATGTGGTAGAATGATAAAATCTTTGTGTAAAGCGAATGATATGCGTATGAGACGCTAATAAAAATCAGACTAATGAGGTGTAAAATATGCAATATTTAACACTCATCAGGTACCACGTTGTTGACGAAATTAACACCTGAATGTTCACTTGAAGGACATGCATTGTTGACTAGATTAGCCTTGGCGACGTTGCTTCTGTCCGAGCCCATTAAAATCACTGGAATTTGTTCGGTGAAATTATTTTTATCAAACTGATTCTCATCACCGTAGTCTGCAAACTCCTCTATATTATCAACACATGCATTGTTCACTGGATTAGCACCGGCGACATTGCTTCTGACCGAGCCCATCACAATCACTGGAATTTGTCCGACGAAACTAGTTTCATCAAAATGATTCTCATCACCATAGTTTACCCCATCCTCTATATTATCAACATCAATTTCTTGACCTAAGGTATGATGCGGACTTGTAATGTTTCGAACAGTTCAAAAATGCATGTCATTATCTTCTTGGAGATCAACTGTAGGAAGCTTTGAAACGGCTGTCCCATCTTTCACTTCTTTTCCCTTGCAATTTATCAATACACTCATCGATTTTCCAAAAAAAGATCGATGCTTGGCATTCCTCTGAAACCTATAGTGCATCAACAATATAACAAAATTGAAGTAAGGGATTGTGGTTAATATTTGATAAAATATTATCTAGAATACAACAAATTTACATACCTAGATTGTTGTCATTCTCTACATTGTCCATTATTCCAACTGTTAGAAACATATAAGTATATCCCATTTGTATCCTGACCCGATGCTTTAATCATTCTGTTGACATCATTATCATCTTCAATGCTAGCTAGTGAAAATGCACGTCCATTGTGATGAAGGTATTGTATGCTTAAAGTTTCGGCAGATGAATCCCAATTAGATGCTTCAATTGCTCGGCAACCAAAGACCCATATGTTATGTCGGTTGATAAATACCTCATCTTCTGTTTTCCTCCATTATAGACGGGACACATAATATCACATTCAAAGTTTCTATCGTAGTGGAATATGATTAGGACCTCGCAATTTGACATGTTGTTTATAAATAAAAAATCAGTTTATAACAGTAATAGGAATAGAAGATAAATATGCATGTATAAACAATACGCATGGTGAAAGGGCAAGTGCATGTTTAAAGTAAATGCATTATGATAATCAAAGGGTTGTACTAATTGTATTGTTAAACAATGCCATAAAGAGACTATGCACATTTTAAAACCTAAACCAAAAAAGGAATGTGAAAACTATTTGGATACTGTTTGTAGAAGCATATCCACCTTTTATAACAATTTCACGGGACAAGGCCCATATGCTGTTAAAATTTCTAGATCTTGTAAAAGGAAATAGATGAAGAAGAATTAACATGGGGCATGAATGCTGTGTTTTATTTTATGGTAAATAATACAGCGAAGAAGAGAAGTGATGTCTGTATTGTCAAATACAAGCACATTTAAAACCCTAAACCCAAAAATGTATGAAAATTAAAGATGGTAGTGTCACTTTAGGAGAAAATACCCACCGTTCAGAAATCTAGATGCACTTAGGTGCCATTTTCTGGGATAGATCAAGGTCGTTGATTGCTTGTCTAGGGCTGGTAACAACCAAAAAGGGAGAATACGAATCATCAAGTTGGGTGAGTATCTCTTTTTGGGGAAACTTTCAAATTCAGAGTAAAGATTCATGTGTGTAGCTGCCTCTTAAAGGAGTACAACCACCACCCTTAATGGAGTGAAGATTTTCGTCGCCGGCAGCGTTGCAGACTGTAGACAAGACGAACGACGTAAAGGGGAAAAGCAGATGCGAAATTAGGTATTTAGAGTAGTTATGATGAGCGTCGATATCAACTATAGTGCTAAAAGACAACAAAAAAAAAAAAAAAAGATTCAAGGCTACATCTGTCCTCCGATTTTTATTGGGCCCAAATTAAAGAAATACCTGTTTATGAGGGTTTTTCCCGTTAAATCCCCTTGGTTGTGAGCTATCCTAGGCCTGTGTGATATCACACATATCACACTGTTCAATATCACACTGTCATTGTACGGAACAGCTCTACAGAACATATTTAAACTTTGACTGGCTCGAGGCAATTGTCAGGTCTAAGAACAGTCACATGGTCATATGGTATATTAGGTCTAAGGCAGTGCAAGGCTAACATGGGATCATAGCCCCCTAACAAATACATGAAAAGCTTATAACTTAACACCAATTCAATGAACCTAAAATTTCAATTCTCAAAAGAAGAAACCATGTGAGCTCTTAATGATCAAAACTAAAAATAAATAGAAGTCTTCTGTTTTTATTGCAATGCAGTACCCGTAACACAATACCTTGAATTATAATAAATAAGTCTCTAAATAAAATTCCAAGCTTGTTACATGCTTGATTTTGTTATGAATTTTTTAATTCTTTTTTTTATCTCCAGTCATTAATTTCTGCTAAACACAACATGAACCATGCATTAGGAGAATGTGAGTCTTCTCTTCAGTTCTTCATACTGGTTTTAGTCCATGCTTCAAGGCACATTCCCACACCAAATCAATTTTGTCCACATCAATTGCGCCCACCTCATGGTGGGTCCAACCTTCCAAAAAGTGGACCACACCGCCAGCATGGCACGCATGAACCACTCCTCTTCCCATTGTATACTGATCAAACAACCCAAAACAAACCATACATGAATGTTAGTTAGAGCAGAGTCTACTAATGATGAAGTTATGGAACAATGTTAAGTACGTAGTAAGACCATGGTTTACCTCACATGATCCTAGCCCTTCAACGTCATCTGGCAATCTCATCGCGGCGAGGTTCCCATAAGTGCAGTCCCTCCTGAAGCTAAAGATGGGAGGGACCACGAATTGGTGAAAGTGAGTGCCTGGTGGTGCCCACCTCTGCTCCATCGGTGAAAGCCACTTACCGACGATCCATGTCTAAATTACAGAACAGAGAAACATAAACAAGAGTGGTGAAAACACATTGACGGACAAATATCATCTGTTGCTTGTTTACTACCTTACAATGTTGCGCGGCGTGGTACTTGGTCGCATGGACTAGATATTGTTGGCATTCAGCTGGTGCTTCCTTCTTAATTGCTTGGAATCTCTCACTGGATGGAGTAAGCATCTGCCATTGCCATCATATTATTCAATTTTGGCAACAGAAAAGTTGTTTAAGCAAGTTCTTCTCCCAATCCCTTATCGCAAGTTAATACAATATCTCCATTTTTTAAGATTACTTTCTAGAGATATTCATATGATAATTTATAGAACAGCTGATTGATGATAGCTGAATACATTTTCTAATTATAATTGAAGTTACTAAAATTATGTGATTAGAGAATTATAAATGTGAAGGCTATTGAGGATTTACCACGACCCTGATTTTCTTTCTGCATAGATACAGGGCAATGACCCTTCCAAGCTTTGAAGTAGCCCCTGTCAAGAACACTTCTTTGACATTCTTATCGATCTCATTGAGAATGACAGCAGCGGTTAAGGTGTTTCCATGGACAACGCGCACTTTCAGATCTTGGTGCTTTTTCACGAATAGAGTCCCTCCTCCATTGAGTGATTCATTCTGTTGGCACAGAAGAGAATGGCACGAGATTGATCATTATCATATTTCATAGAGCTAATTATATCATAATTAACATATCTTGTGTTACCCCATATTGTAAAACTAGGAAGAAAAATAAACTAGTATCATCTAATATCAATTCAGAATACAATTAGTGAAAAGGAAAAGACCCTTCAATCTCCGCTTCTTTATGTTATCTATCAAAGAATAAAAATAAAAAGGAACTACCTTATTTAGTGCTGCTAGGCTAATGACCTTTACACCCAATCTATCAGCCCTTAGAATTGCTTGTTCTATTTGGTTATTGATACCATCTGTAGCAGAGGGTAAGAAATACTGGAAAAGAGAATTCAAACACAAAAGAACATCAGTAAGCAGTTAAGCAAGGGCTACTCCAAACATGCATGATGCAATGTTGCATTTGAAAGAGTTTTGATAGCCTACCATGAATCCAAATCTTGGAACTGCCCATGTCTGGTGCAAGTTACCCCTCAAAGTGTAGAAGGAAATCAAGAATGTCTTAGATAAAGCCCACATCATTAGCATGACTAGGAATGCGAAGGGCAACACAGGTAACAGGAAGAGACGTGTGGCAAATGGCAGCGAAGCGAAGGAGCGAAGGAAAAACGGCACATGAATGGAGGAAGTCACATCAACAACATGAGCTAGGAAAACAAAGTCTGGCACTCGATCTTTTTGTGCTGCGTTAGTACAATGAAAGTGCAATATGAGTACATATTAGCAGCCAAAAAATGTATATATTTCATGTCAAAATTTGATATGAGAGTGGTTTTAGAAGCATTTGGGGCTTACATCTTGAGGCTTGCCTCAAGGCAAGGCACTCCAAAAGTGCCTCAGAGCCTGCATTTGAAGCTTGACTTGCATTTGATGCACAGGGCATGCTTCAATGAAGTGTGCTTGAGTTAAACTAATCAAGTGATGTAGACCCCTTAACACATCCTCTTTTTTTTTTTTCTTTTTTATTTATTTATGAAAAAAGAGGAATGATTTATAAATTCAACAACTTAAATAAAGTATCTAATTTAAGGACGCTATAACTAAGATTACTTTAAACCAACCATAGTTAATTATTAAAAGGCTCAAATTAGAAAAAAAAAAGCATCTATTTTCTATTTATTTCTAATATGTTCTATATTTTTGTAATTATTGGTTTATAAGAAAGGTACATCATGGGGCATTTGCCTCATGCTTTGGGCAATTAGAATGCATCGCCTCATGCCTCAAAATTTTAAAACATTGATTAAATCTAAAACATCATGCCTATGTGACGTTCTTTCGATATCTTTTATCCAGTATGATAAGATAATAAAATCATACTCATATACACCATCTCAAGCATTAAAACCAGCCAAACTATGTTCTTGTCTTTCCTTTGCTTATATGCAGGGTGTTAATTATGATTACATGCTCGAGTTTTATAGATGTACAATAAAAAAAACAGAATTTTTTAATGGAGATTCCTAAATCTAGCTGAATGGGTTCATTCTAATTATATCTGCTTCATGTTTCTTATATGCACAAATGATGTGGAATTTGGACACAGACATATGTGTCATTTTCAGACAGATGAGTGTTGCCGAATAGAGACTTCAAGAAGCCCAATTTATTGATAATTTATGATTCTCAGATACAGATATAGATAAAGATGTGCACACAGATATAGGGTCTGGGGGACTACTACACTTTTGAAACCCAGAACATGGATAAGGATACAGCCACCCAGATTTTTCTTTAGAAAATCTCTAAATTAACAAAATTATCATTGCTTATATTCCTCTCTGACATTTTTTTTTGGTTGAACAGTAAGAAATTAATAGAGCCATATAAAACAATGGACTTAATATGGTAGGATAGACTAAACTTGCACCCTAGATCAGTCCAGCAGTATGAGTGTTATCATATCAGTCCGACATGTATACACAGGGTATGTACAAGTATCCCAATATCAACAGCAAAAACCTCATATGGATAACACAAAATTCTTTTGTAGATGTCAAAAAGATATATCTATTTAAAATCAAGTTAACTAGAACTAGATTGATACAGGTAAATAGATGATAATGATATATTTGGTCTAGAGTTGGAATAAGGTATTGTAAGTTCAAAGGTGTCTCTATTTACCGATTTAGTGTCCTACACGGATTAGTTCAGAAGGTACAGCTTTGAAGAAAATGTATTATTGTTACGTAGAATGGGTTGAAAGGCCACGCCAACCGTTAGGTTTGTAGTGGATGTAGACTATCAACAATAGTATCGATCATGGCTGTGGGAAAATGAGATTTTATTTGATGACTACTATCATCTGACATTACTCACATAAATCCTTTAAATCTTTGCTTGCTTGGATCTAACCATCCTCACCTGATAGGGTTAACTTATCTTAATTACACAAGTATTAGCCACAGCACAACTTCAAATCAAAAATCTTAAATGGAATTTTAAACATACTCCCAACATGGGTTCTTTACAAGTGATAATAGAATTCAATTGGATCCACATGCACCTGAACTTATCTCCTTGTGCAGCTCCCATGACTTTGCATTAAGTGTATTCCCCAACTTGTCATAAAGAGGCATAAAGAGGCAGTAATTGGTGCCCATCTCTGCATGGTGTAGGCTATGGTACCTGCATGCAAGCCCCATCATAAGTACAATGGTTTGCATTGAATTCCAAATTTCTTTTGTTATTAAAAAGAGAAGTCATAAATATTTAGCAGAAGTGGTCTAAACAATTTCTGAAGTTGTAGGGAATTGGGTGAGGATGGATCAAGAACCACTTTTTCTTGTCTAAAGTGATCACAAAGATGACATGATCAAAAGCAAAACCAATCTTTAGATTCTACCATATATTTCAGGAAAATAGATTCTCTTGATATAATATGACCTTGGTAGATGACTCCCATTTGTAAGATGAGGTTGGATGATAGTTAATGTTCCATGCAAGTGCATGAGATACGTAGGGGACCATATGAATATGTACTGTGTGACAAATTCACACAATTACAAAAACTCTAGCCTTGTGATATAGGTTCAACTTATTCCAACCGCTACAAATACTTGTGTTTGGATCACAATCCTAGGATAATAACAATGTGATAAATTTCAAAACCCCCCTATATGCAAGCTCCCCTTCACATCTCACTACCCACTATGAATTGGCACTCGTCTTCGTGCAATCACATGGTAACACTTGCACATGCATATGTACTTACGTTGCGGTGTAGATGAGGTATCTTAGGAATGGGAAGGTCTCGAAAAGGCCATGTGGAATAATTTCTATATTGCCATGCCCCATGCTTCTCAAGAAGTCGAAGATGAAAATATAGCCGTAGATCAGGCTTATGGATCCGGATCCAATCAAAGAGGCCCCCATGATAGGTATTCCCATGACTACGGTCAAAATTAGGTGCTCCAATAACGTCGCATGCCCAGCTGCAGCAAAAAAACAAAAAAGAACAAATGAAGATAAACATCTTACTTAAAACCGGACCAAGCAGTCCAACCTGGTCAAACGCGAACCGGGCACCAAGCAAATTCAGTTTGATGCCAAAATTATGATTTTCTACAAAGAAAGATTGCCAAAGGAGTAGAAAAGGACAGAGAAAGCTACGTAGGGTGTTTTTCAATTATCCAAAACATTGCTTTAATACATAACAAATTTGAAGCAATGATTAAGAACAGGCAGTGCTTTTCCATGAAAAACTGAACTATTTCTCCTCAACACTATGAAAAACCATTCCATTTGAGAGGGGAAAGATTAAAGATAGAGGTAAAATTTAAAAAGAACCATTGCCACTTTTTCTCACCGACAGAGACAAAGAGAATGACTGAAAGAAGGACAGGGAAGGAGAAAAAGAAAGAGGGAAGGAGAAGACGCAGTCGCCGGCAGTCGGTGTTCCTCCCTAGTCCCTACTTCCAGTACGCTTGTTTGCCGCCCCCACCAACCCCTGTTTTCTTGTGTTAGTTTTTTTTTTCCTCTTACTACAAATGGGTTTTGGAGCATAGCTTTTCTCTCCTTTTAACTTTTTTTTTTTTTTTTTGTTTTCATTTTTTCTGCAACCAAGAAAAAATATCCTCCAAAACCATTCCCCATATGGCTAATATTTTAAAAATACTCGCCGGTATCGATATTTTGGCCGATATTTTCATAATATTGGCCGATATCACAGATACTTTTGTGATGTTTTTCAAACCCGGTACCGATACCGGTTCACATAAAAATATCATATGCAGTGCAGGCCAACTGATATTTTAAACCATGGTTATAACCATTTAATGAAACTAGCTTTTTGGCAATTTGTATTACCATTTTTTAACCATCCATGCATAAAGTAGTTGAAGTGTCCCCCACTCGGTCATTCTGGTTGGCGTTGATGATTTCTCTCAAATGATTTATTAAAGAAAAATTTTTAAAAATGACATGAGGGTGTTTTTTTTATTTTTTTCAATTTTTTTTTATGGAGACGACTTGATTAAAAGAATTGTAGAAAACTTTTATAATTTTTTGAAATATTCAAATTTCCCTAATTTATTTGTTGTCTTTCATTAATATTTTCCACCAATTTCATTTTCCAAGGTAGAGGAATTTTCACAATTCTATGACAAGTAGATTCAGACCCAAGCGGTAGAAAACCATTTTCTACACAAGCACAGAAACACATTTCAGTGTGAAAAATGTTTCCCAAAGCAAATATTGGTCACTAAAGCCACAAAATATGATTTCAGAGTTTCCACTTTCCATGGAAAATGAATTACTGCGGAAAAAACTGTCGCATACAAACATGTTCTGAAAAAGATAATGTGGGTATTTGTTGATCTATACCTGTGAAGGACTGTAGCACAGCAGAAGCATGGTGCAGTGAATGATAATGAGTAAAAAGATAGCCATTATGTAATCTCTTGTGTATCCAGTAATACAAAGGCTCTGAGACTCCCATGTGGAGAATCAATGCATAGATACACCCTTTCCAATTCCAAAGAGGAAGAGTTGTGAGGAATGGCAAAGTGTAACATGCCATTGCTGCCATCAAACCATGAAGTAGTATGAAATTATCCCTGCCCAACACAAGATAGAATACAGACACAATTCCAAAACCATCAATACAAATACAACTAACCCATTTCAAAATAGTAATTGAATGAATGAAAAACCAAGAGTTGGATCCAACTAGCATTACCAGTCCCATTCTCTGTCTATTTGCTTAAAATCTAAACCCTGTTTGAGAACTCTGCGGTTTCTGGTAAGGAATAGCATGTTGGAAAATGAATTCCACAGCTGATAAATGAGGCCTCTGAGACCACATAGGATGAGAATGAGCATACACCTGAAATCTCTTTGGCCATCTTCATACACCAATGAGTGGAATGCCTTCGCAACAAGAGGGCCATATAATACATACTGCACAAGAGAACTAGAGCTCATTAGGCAAAAAAAAAAAAAAAAGAACATAACTCAATAAAGAAAATATAAGAAAAATGAAATGGTAAGAGAAAGTATAGTCTGTGATATGAACTATCCATGCCTTGAAGCTACCCAAGTTGTCCCAAGGCCAAGCTGACAAGGGAGCTACCATCTTTTTCTTCTTCTCTGTTCTACCACTTTTCCCAAATTGAGAACCTCACAACCCCACTATGAGTTTTCAAAATAGATAGGATTAGCCCACAAAAACAGATTACCCAATGGAGTGAACAACACAAAGCTAACATAAAATGGTGTGGAAGAGAGAGAGAGAGAGAGAGAGAGAGAGAGAGAGAGAGAGTCTTAAGAGACTCTTCTGCAAGCTTTTTTCCCTTCACACTACCACACAATCTCCTCACCTCCCAAACTCCTAGCGCAAGCTTCTTTTACTTCTCACTACCCCCAAACTCCTTAAAAGCTAACCAGCCAACCAAGTCATCAAGCATCAGTTAGAATTAAACCACAATCAATTCCCTTTATTATTTATATATATAAATATATACATACAACCTCATGAAAGTGTTTCATCAATGAGCTTGGCCTACATCAAGCTATTTCAATTAAAGAGTCTCTTGCTTGTGTTAGAAGACAGCTGGTGAGATGGTAAGGATACCCATTCATCAATGAGAGAGAGAGAGGGGTGGTTGGGGGCTCACACAGAGACATGAGTAATGTGGATTGGGAATACAGTCGAAATGGTTTTGACCCACTTAGATTTTTCTTGCCTCTTTTATATTGCTGGAATTTTTGGGAGATTGGGTATTATTATTTGTTACTTTCTAGAACAGATTCAAAATCACAGAAATCCTTGGCATTGGGCAGGCAACTGGATTGAAGCACAACCACCCTAGCAAGGAGCCTTAACTGCTACCCTACCTAACAGCTAAAATACCGGTCGATCACTATCCCCACCCGTTGGAGCCTCTCATGCCTTTAACTTTGGGGCCCGTTTGGCAATTTACAATTAAAGTAAATATAATGTAAAGCATCGAATCAAAAGATAATGAAATACAAGGGGTAATGCTGATATTTTATTTTTAGTGGATTGGTAGGGAATTTTCTTGACCTTTTTTGTAAAACGTGGGTGTTTTTCTGTCATTTAGTGGAGCAAGGACATTGTCTTTTTACTTTTTTTTTATTTATTTTTTATAAAGAATGAGAGACTTTTGAAGATATGTAATTTTCATGTGACCCATTATCTTAAAAATGGAAGCTTTATGTTATTTTTACTTTAATAGTAAATTCCCAAATGGAAACCCCAAGTTAAAAGAAGTGGAACTCCGCAATAAGCCCCACTTGTTTATAGTTACCACTGTTCAAAATAAATGTCGCTTCTAGTATGAATCGGGATCCTTTGATTGCGTCTACGCATGGTGACTGGGAGTGAACCACTCAAAGTCCGCCACGTCACCTAAGGTAGCCCATGCTCGGATGCATTGTAGGCTGGCCGCGGTGACGTAGCAGACCGTGAGTGGTCTACTCATGATTACCGTGGGGTTTTACCTGCCCAAATCAAGACTCTTTTAGTATATATGGTATCTTTAAAATTTATCCCAATAGAAGTAGGTCTCACCCTAAGATTTATTGTTTGATAAAAAAAATGGCAATTCATGAATATTCATAAGATTTTATAAATGACACTACTAATCAAACGACCCATCTTATATTGGGACCAATTATTATTGGTGTAAAACTTGGGAGACCCCATTCAATTGAAAAGAGATCCTTTTAAGCTGATCAGATTTTTAAGGAGTTGGGCTTCTTCAACTCAGGATTTCTCCAAGTCAGAGGATCCGGACTTCCCCACCCTACACAAATCACAAATGCTTTTTTATCCTTTTCTCCATTCCTTCACATGATACACATCCTGCCCATTCCGACTCAGAACTGGATCCAGTCCTGAAACTGAGATTTATTTTCTACTTTTGAATTAAAAGCCATTGTAACTTCAGCAATCCAAGAAAACAAAACAAAAATATTGCAAGATAACAAGGTCGGTGGTCCCATTTATTACACATCAAGCTAAATGTCTCAAAAGAAATATTCAAACATAACATGTTGAATGTAATGGTTATTAAGAGTCTGATTGCCTAATTTCTAATTTCCACTGAATTTTAGTATTGACTCCAAAATGAGCTTTCTTTCAAACAGTCTGAGAGTAAAGAAAATCCAAGGAAGATATTTAAAAGGTGGGTAATATTTTGGTACCAACCGGCCGGCAGACCTTGGATGTGGCTAGGGTTGCTGAAGAATTTTTTAAAGTCTTTTGAGAAGGACAAGACTAAAGTTAGGTTTTTGGGCTTTTTTTTTTTTTTTTTTGATATTTCAACTTTTATTTTTTGGTTGGAAAGTCAATTTCATTTAAGAGACCAAACAAAGCAACAACAAGAAAAGCAACAAAAAGCATTAGCCTTGGGGGAATGTATTAGGAAGCCATTCCAAACAATTATCTAGCATACCATTCCTCCTTCATATCCCAATTGCATAAGGTCATTTTAGTATATATTTACATAAATATGTATATATATATATATAATAAAGAAAGTAAGAGGGCCAGGCCGGGTTAGTACTATTCCAGCCCAATCCTAGAGCTTTTTCTTAGAGATAGAAGCCCTCATTTTAAGGACTTGTTGAGGGTCGGGTCGGGTTGGGCCCAGCCAGGCCCCCTTTCCTCTGCCCCCAATTGACACCCTGGAGAGTAACAAATGATGTAGCATAAAGTTAACTCTCCACCCTACTTTTGCCCTCAAGTGCAATAAAAGAAGAGGAGTAAATTTTTGTTAAGTAGTGCTTTACTCTTCACCCCTCTTAACTTAATTCATAATTAGACCCTTTATTTTACTTGTACTATACACATCACTAAACAAATGCGCCCTGAACAAGTAAAGGTTGGAATTTATAATATCCTCCCATGCCCACTACCTCTTTGACTAGGAAGTCTTTAGATAGAACAGAAGATTATATACTTCAAAATAATCTTAGCTAGCCTTATAAATTTTCCTTTTTCATAGTGTTTGAATATGTGTATATTAGACTATATTGCATAAAGTTGATGATTTCCAGCTTCATGGGCATTTTGCATTGTTTATTTATAAACATGCATTGTTTGTGGAGAGGAAGGTGCTCATCACTATGGTGCAATTGATTTACTTCCATCAAAAGAGGAGATTATTTGATATATAGCTTTTTATGAATCTTCAATTTTAACCACTTTTAGAACTAGAAGTTCAATTTCAAAAAAAAAAAGGGCCCTTAAAAGAATTCTTAGAACCTGTTTTTCATAATCTTAAATAAAACGAAGAACTAAAATGGAGGAAATCTGCATGAGACAACAAAACCAACTCCTTGCAATCTAATTTTTATAACATTTTCTTCCCAAATTCCCTAGTGAAAGGGCACATTTGGGAAATCCCTATTGAATTTATATGAAAGGGCCTTTACCAAATGGTGAAGAGCAAAGTTTAAAAGGTGTCTATTTATGGAAATTCCTGATCCATATATAAGGTAAATGTTGAGCATTCATTTCCTACCAAAGGGTGGATATTTGATGGTTGCCTAAAGATTTTTACCATTGATTATTCCATGGAAAATAACATATAAACTTAAGTGAATAAAAATATAAAATAACTTTTTATATAGAACTTGCTATAAAATGGACTGCACTTCATCTTAGGCCCAAGGTTGAAAAAGGAATAATGTGAATTTTGATATCATTTTATTTTGTTAATATTGTGATTTTCTCACTTTCTCCCATGATAGTTTTATTTTTTAAATATCTTGACATATCACAATATCTTCTGGTAATATTCTCAAGAATTTTATGCTTTCTCATAATATCTCAATATTTGGAAAAATATCACGGACATTTTAGACACTGCTAAGTAGAACTCTGGCCAAGAACGGCTCCTTACCCGAGTGGTAAAGAGCGTAAATTCTTACCTGGTTGTTCCAGGTTCAAACCCTGTATACATCACATCTTCCTGCTTGTGTAGACCTTCTTTCCATTTGAGTGGACTACCTTCCTATGTGTATGTGAACTCTCTCTTGGTCCGACCCCTTGGATGGGGTACCAAAAAACAAAAAGAGTATAACTCTTGCCCTTTTTTTCTTTTTGTCTTTAATCCCCTCTGTTTGGGTATTGACTTTGTTTTGAACATGCATTGTTTGGGACTTGAACCTGTCTTGTTCAAATTGCCCACTTGCATCTATCTGACCTCACTAGTGCATGTAAGAACATGCATCAGACTCTTTCAGAAATGGACCCATCCACTTCAATGTATATGAGCTGTTTGAGGGTTCCGACTGACCTCTGCCATTCTAGTATTAGTCAATTTGGAGCTTTAGTTGAAGCCCTTGACTCTGGGTTATCCAAACGGGTTAATTGGGCCCAGATTATGAACTAGTGGGTCGGATCTTTTGAGCCCTATTCAGAATTTAGGCTTTTCAGGGCTGGCCCGGCCAACAGATCACATCTGAAAAGGAAATATAAGAAAAGGGCATAATGCAAATGGTCCATGCATAACCCCAAAATAAACTAGAAATTCGCGGACTTTATTCTTAATTTTTTGTCTAAATTGACTAAACGTTCACACAATAAAAGCCAAACATAAACTACATGATCCATGAACTTTGGAGTTTTGTTTGTAGTCATGTATTTGCTAAATATAAGAAATGATTTGCGAATACATAAATAAATGAGATGAGCATTCAACACTAAAGTGGTGGTGGTGGTGGTGGTAGTGGTGGTGAAAAGTAGTTGGTACAGGCTATATTGGTCGGAGATTTATGATAGATATGATCATAACTTGACGTTGATTTAATTTCTTTTGATTTGAGTGCATTATGTATGGATTTAGGCATTCTACCTACCACAACTTATTTTGTCAAGCTCTCAAACTCTTGAACTCCTCCGTGCTGTGAACAGCTCATGTGAACACACCAGTCTCTGTTCCAGCTGTGGATAACATACCAACTGTAGATTACATGGTAGTCTCTGTCGAAGGCCCACAATAAGGTCCTGCCGAGGAGGTTTGTTTCATGTAATTGAATACTTAAAATTCTATATATGTAAGTAGTTAGAAATAAAGAATCAAAGGTAAGTATAAAAAAAATGATCATTAAATAACCTCTCCTTTAATGAAACCTGAATCGGGAATATGAGGAATGAATACTTAGTCATCACCCTAACCTCAATACTTAAGAAAGTCAAGTTCTCATCTACATCTCCACCTTATATTCTTCACCCCTTACCTCTTTAATAAGCATTTCACTAACAATTTCTATTTTGGATACAAACAGCCTTTAAAGGAAATTGAATGAAGAGAAGACGGGGAAATGAATATCCAACATCAACCCAGTAATTCAAATCTAAGCGACCTCATATCCTTTAGCCCTGACCCCTTTACTAATCTTTTGATGGAGCTCATTTGACTGTCAACTCCTTTGTGTTCTAAGCAAACAAACAAGTCTCAAGTAAAATCTTGCTAAAATCAGATTAACCAGGTGAAAAACACGAGTAAAAATAAGGGCATAAGAGTAAAATCATGTGTTATTCACATAAATAATATGATGGTGGCCATAATTCTTTTGGAGGAGAGATTTACATGATGATGTTTAACTATTTAGATTTACATGATGAATATTTAACAACGTGATTAGAGTAGCATAGTATAATATATTAATGCACATGTACCTCCAGCGCCCAAGTAACTAGAGACCTTTCTTTTTTCTTTTTTTTTGTAAAAAGGAGATTTTATTAAAAATGAAAGCCAACAAACAACCTACAACACACAAAAAAAAAAAAATCTCCGGCAATAAAAAGGAAACAAACAGATGCTGTTCACAAGGTAACTGTGATCGGGAGTGCCAACATTGCAGTGTTTTATTCATCCGTACAAACGAATAGACCAATAACCATCTTATTAATGTAGGTTTAACGACAGCCACACACAGCTAGCCGTGCCATCATCAATGGCCCACCTTGATCATTACCTTTCGATGGGTAAGTAGATATTGAAAGGAGTTCTCTGTGTGATCCATTTGTTAGCAAACATCGAGAGTATTCCAGAGTCTACACAATGCACACGTGGCACCACATGGAACAACATTTAGGGAGAGACAGAAAGAGATCTCCACTGCTGCAAATGTCACTATCATTAGAGGTCTAATTAAGGCTTATGCATATCAACGGAGGGGTATTGAAATGACTTTGCAATGCACATTTGGGTTGTAAAAGAAGACCGTCTTAACGGATAATCAAAACGAATTAAACTTAACCGCGGTTAATAATCGTATTGCACGGTTCGGTTACGGTTATTAAAATCGAAAAACCGTACTTCGCGATTTGGTTACGGTTTTCAGTATTAACTCACGGTTATTAATCGAACTAAACTGTGAAGTATGATTTGGTTAACCAGCACACGGTTAACCCTACTGTTATACTAATAAAAAAAAGGGCCTAAATGATATATATATATATATATATATATAAAATTCTTAACGGTTTTTTAGCGGTTCTTAACAATTTTTTAACGGTTTTTCCGAATACGGTTTAGTTACGGTTTTTGACATTTTTAACGGTTAACCGCTATTTAATTTTTCACGGTTTTTCTGGTTGCAGTTACGGTTTTTAAAATCATAAACCGTGATTTATGGTTCGGTTAACCGTTCTAACCAAAATAAACATTTACCCGAACTGTTACACCCCTTATGCACATGTTGTGATCAAAGCCATATTGGACACAAACCAAGACCCGTTTCTAAATAATGGTTCCGACTCGGAACCTGATTTGTTGGTTCCAAATCCGATTTCGATAGGAGGATTTGGATTCGGTTCTGGAACTAGGTTCATCTAAAGGAACGACATTTAGTTTTTTCTTTAAAATCAATATATCATTCAACTTATAACAATGTATCAAGTCTATTACATTTATGATTAAATATAAAAATGCCCAACAAACGTTGATTTGGAGCTACAGTTTGTGATATTAAAGACTCGTATGCTAAGTCACAGGTCCACCAGTCGGAACCTGTATGGTTCAAGAAGAGGACCTGCTTATCAATTGAAATCTAAATTGGATTTCAAGGCCTGACCCATTTATTAATCCGAGCCTAAAATAAATCCCAAATCTAGTTTTTTATGAGTTTGAACCTCTAATTAATTGGAGAATCGGATACCCATAGGCATCCATAGTTGTGGCTATCAATAACCTGGGTATCGCCTAATTAGCAGCATTTATAGTACAAGATAGACTAGTATATCATTTGATGATTACATTGAAGGGACATTTACCATACGGGTGTTCTAGACTCCGAATTGGCTGGCAAGCTGTTATCCAAAAAGTGTCCTCAAACATAGTGTTCATACTCTAAGCTGCTAAATGCACACCGAAGGTTTCTTTCCACATACTGCAAACTTTTATAACTAATATATTCAAGTGGTAAATTACCTAAAATAACTTTTATGAGAGTCTCTTTACCTCCCCAACTTCTTTCTACACTCACCTAAGCTAAACTAACCCCACCCCCACCCCTCCGGCAGCACCGCCGGACAAGGAGCGGGAGTGAGAGGGGGAGGGAGAAGGAGAGAGGTTCTTTGGGAAAGGGGAGTATATAAAGAAGTTGAGAGAGTAGATGCTAGGCAGTTTAGGAAACATGAGTGCGTAGAAAGTAGTTTTGGTAATCTTTTAATTTAAGTGGTGGGTGCAGAGAGAAATCGTGTGTGAAAAGAAAAATCATGTGTACCAGTGAGAACTAATGCTCCTTACCATCCTTTTGAAGGTGTTGTGGCCCATCTTTTTTCCTCTCTTGTACCATCTGTAAGACTCCGCCCCGAGAGATTCTGATTAGTATTAAGTAAGTCGTGTTTTAGTTTTAAGTGAGATTAGTGGATTTTGGTTAAGTTTGGAATTAAAATAGCTTTTATATAGTTTTGGGAAATTTTGAGAGCCTTTTTGTAAGTGGGACCCTTTGAGGGTTCCTTTCTAGTGAACATGCAGTATTATCCGATATTTCGAAAATTCGTGGTTTAGCTCCATTTGATTGATTTTATCATACCTTACAACTTTCGTGTTTGCTCCATTCTTGTTCGAGACCTTGGAACCATATTTTTCTAATGATAAGGGCAAAACAGTCTTTTTACACAAAATCTAAACACAATTTTCAATGTGTTAGGATTTTGAGTGTTGGCAACTTCTTTTGGATGGACAAAACTTGGGTCAAATGTAATTTTTCATTTATTTTAGATGGACCGTATTCAGCTCACTTGTAGATCGAAGATCGTCCAAAGAATCCTCAAGACCATCTATCCGGATCGGATCATCTCTGTTCAATCGATCGGACCATCTGTCCGATCGATCGTACCTGGAATACCTCTCAGTTAAGGATCTGTCCGATCGATCGGTTCTGGAACAGCTCTCAGTTAAGTGTCTGTCCGATCGATCGGACCTTCTGTCCGAACGATCGGACAGTGGCGGATCTGGATAAGTTTTCAGGATAAAATTCTTTCAAAACTTCCTTCCTATCCTATTCCAAGGTTATCTCTCTAACTCGTTTGAAAAAGCTTTATTTAAACCTATAGCCTGGACTGAGAGATGATCTCTTGATACTCAAAAAACCTAGATCAGAATCAGAGATTGATTTTCCTCCTCCAGAGAGTTCTTGTGAGATTGGTGCTGAAGCTTCCCCATCTGGAGATTCATCCTCTACGTTCTCTATAAATTCGTCTTATTCAAGGCGTGGAGATCGAAGCACTTGAGAAGGTGAACGGCTTGTTCGTCAGCAAAGATCTACTACGGTCCTTAGGTTTGGTTCAACTGTAAAGGGTAGTAAGTTTCTCTGTAACCTTTGTTTGATTAGTGCTTGATATTTCTGACCGGTGTGAGGTCCCGTGGTTTTTTCCCTATTCAGGGTTTTTCCACGTATAAGATCTCGTGTCCATCTTTGTGGTTGATTGATTGATTAACTTAGGTTGTTGATTGTTAAATTCTTTTTCTTTAGAATCTGTGTTGGGGCATTCTTATCCTTGGGGTTTGTTCTCAATAGACCCTCGTGGAATTTCAATTGATATCAGAGAGGTTCACACTATCTTATTGTGTGAGATCTTTGCAGATCTTCTGATATGGAATTTAACAGAGATGGAACTTCTACCACTAAACCTCCACTGTTGGATGGTTCTAACTATCCATATTGGAAAGTTAGAATGATTGCATTCCTTCAATCCATTGATGTGGATGTTTGGAACTGTGTGGAATTTGGCTATGCTAAGCCAACTGTCGCTGCCGATGGCGGAAAAACCATAGAAAAACCCATGCCTCAATGGACCAAGGACGATAAACAAGCCTTTAATTGGAATAGTAAAGCCTTAAATGCTATTTTTAATGCTGTTACTCCATCTGAATTTCGTCGGATTTCTATTTGTAAATCTGCTAAGGAAGCATGGGATATTTTGGAAACTGTTCATGAAGGCACTATTAAAGTGAAACAGGCAAAATTGCATAAATTGACTACTGCTTTTGAAACCTTGAAAATGGATGATAATGAAGTCTTTGATGATTTTAATGCCAAATTATCTGCTATTGTGAATTCTAGTTTCTAGTTGGGTGAAGTTATTCCTGAACACAAAATAGTCAAAAAGATCCTAAGATCTTTGCCCGAAAGATTTGATCCAAAAGTTATAGCTATTGAGGAGACCAGCAATCTGGACTCTCTGAAGGCTGATCAGTTGATTGGAAATTTGCAAACATTTGAAGCCAATCTGAGGTCAACCAAGAAGGCCAAAGGGATGGCTCTTGTTTCCTCAAAGTCTCGCTTAGAACATGATGATGGTTCAAAATCAGATACTGAGGACCTAGAACTTGATGCCCTCTTTGTTAAAAAATTCAAAAAATTTCTGAAAGACGATAAAAAGGGTTTTAAAAAATCTTTCCAAAAACTTAAGGGTCAGAATAAGCCTACTTCTTCTTTCAAAGCCAATCCTAGTCCAAAACCTGAAAAAAAATGTGACTATAATTCCTCCAAAAAATACTCACTGTTATGAATGCAAGGGATTCGGTCATTATGCATCTCAATGCATTAATAGATCCTTCAGAACTCCAGGCAAAGTTCTAAATGTCACATGGGATGATGACTCAGATCAAGACGGTAATGATTCTGAACTTGATTCCTCCTCCTCTGATCATGGAAAGTTTATGGCTTTTATGGCAAAGTCTAATGGATCGTTTGTGCAGGAAATTTCGGATAAATCTGAGGATAATTCTGAGGATGATGTTGAAGAGGATCTTATTCCTTTAGAAAATGAACTTGATTTAGTTGATGCATATGAAAGCCTTCTTGAGGACTCAAGAAGGATGGCCCAATTGAACGATATTCTGAAGGGAAAATGGAAAACAGTGAATAAGGAAAGCTCAGTTCTTCGAAAGGAGCTTGAAGAAGCCCAAGGTAAAGTATCTCAACTTGAATCACAATGTACAATTCTGACTAACAAATTGATTAATGCAGGAAACAAATGCAACATGCTACATGAGCAATCTGTCAAAGCTGAAAAGGAGATACAAATACTAAAGAAAGAAGTGGATGCATACAAAACAGAAAAAGCTGTTGTGAGTGGAAAGTTACAGATGGTTACCTCTGAATTGGCATCTACCAAAGCTGATCTGAATCGCATGAACAAAGGGTCAAAGAAACTTGATGAAATTCTGAGTGCGCAAATCATATCAAGTAACAAGCATGGACTTGGCTTTGACTACAGTGCATCCACCTCAAAGACCGCAGGTACATTCGTAAAAAGAAATATATTGTTTGCTATTGAACCTGCTGTTTATCATCCTACACATGTTAACTTCACATCCAAAAAGCATATGCCTCATCACAGATATGTTCCTACTTGCCACTACTGTGGAATCATTGGTCATATTAGACCACATTGCAACAAACTTCGAACTCGGCGAAGTAAAAATAACTCAATTTCTAATCAGGTCAAATCAAAATCCATATGGGTTCGCAAGACTGATTTATATTGTAATGTGGTTCTAACTGCTCTTCGAGCACAAAGTTCACAAGTGTGGTATTTAGACAGTGGATGCTCTAGACACATGTCAGGGGATAAGTCTCTTTTCACATCTCTTGAAAAGCATAATGGTGGAAATGTTTAATTTGGCGATGGAAGCAAATCAAAAGTTATTGGTAAGGGATCTATCAACATACCAGGTATGTCATCAATCCAAAATGTTTTTCTAGTTGATGGTCTAAAGGCTAATCTACTAAGTATAAGTCAATTCTGTGAGTCTGGCAATGAAGTTCATTTTTCTTTGGATGAATGCACTATTGTAAATGATCATGGGCAAATTGTACTTTCTGGTCAAAGAAATTCCGATAATTGTTATGTGGTTGTTAATGATAGTAACATAAAATGCAATTCTGCTACCATTAACGATGTTGACCTATGGCATCAACGATTGGGACACATTAACCATACTGATTTAGAGAAACTGTCTAAGCAAGAACTAGTTAGGGGTCTTCCCAAGCTTCATAAACCCTCTAACTATGTGTGTAGTCCTTGCCAACAGGGGAAATAAATTAGAGCACCACATAAAAAATTGGATATTCTTTCTACCAAAAGACCACTAGAGTTACTTCATATGGATCTCATGGGTCCTTCACAATTTGAAAGCATTGGTGGAAAAAAGTACATTTTTCTCACAATCGATGATTTCTCGAGATTCACATGGTTCGTTTTCTTAGAGATAAATCTGAAACTTTTGATGTCTTTCACTACTTATGGCTACATCTTATTGCAGATAAAGGCAATCAATTTGGTGGGATTTCAAGAATACGATCTGATCATGGAACTGAGTTTGAGAACTCATCCTTTCATTCCTTTTGCAATGAAAACGGAATTAAACATGAGTTCTCCGCCCCTAAAACTCCTCAGCAAAATGGAGTCGTTGAAAGAAAGAATCGGGTTGTGCAGGAAATGGCCCGTGTTATGCTTCACAGTAAAAATGTTCCACAAAGGTTTTGGGCTGAGGCAGTAAACACTGTTGTATACGTGGTCAACCGAGTATACTTCAGGCCAAACACAAAGAATACGCCATATGAGTTATGGAATGGAAGGAAACCTACTGTTAAATATTTCAAAACCTTTGGAAGTAAGTGCTATATCTTGAAAGATCAAGAGCATCTTGGAAAATTTGACTCCCGAAGCGATGAAGGAATTTTTCTTGGGTATTCTTTAAATAGCAAAGCATACCGGGTCTTTCATTTAAAACACTCTGTTGTTATGGAATCTATCAATGTAGTGGTAGATGATTCTGGTCCTCCTTATTTTTCTGATGATGAAGATGACTTCTCCCTTACTCCTACTGTTTCTCTACAGGTTGAGCAAGAGGAAAAAGAAGAACAACAAAAGAAGGAACCGGAAGATCCAACCTCACCAGTCCAAGACCCTGTTGTTCCTGATACAGATTCAGAATCTGAAGCAGAGTTTTCTGGATCGAAGTTGAATCCTT
Organism: Persea americana; assembly: GCA_029852735.1. Lineage (NCBI taxonomy): Eukaryota > Viridiplantae > Streptophyta > Magnoliopsida > Laurales > Lauraceae > Persea > Persea americana. The sequence goes on from CM056812.1 coordinate 9,459,154, forward strand.
CTCAAAGCATACAAGTGCATCCTAGATCACAAAAAGGTCAGGTAATAAAAAATCACCCTCTTCACAAAGTTATTGGTGATGTGTATGCTCCATTGAAAACTCGAAAGCAAGTTCAAGATGAGGTAAATTTTTTGTGTTATGTTTCTTCCCTTGAACCAAAAAAATATTACTGAAGCACTTATTTGTGATTCCTGGATTAATGCCATGCATGAAGAGTTGAGTCAATTTGAGCGTAATAGTGTTTGGGAACTTGTCCCTAGGCCTTCACACACTAATGTTATTGGAACAAAATGGATTTATAAAAACAAAACCGATGAACTAGGACAAGTCATCAGAAACAAGGCTAGACTAGTTGCCCAGGGATACACACAAGTAGAGGGAATTGACTTTGATGAAACCTTTGCACCTGTTGCTCGTCTTGAATCCATCCGTATTCTACTGACCCTTGCTTGTTACTTGAACATCAAATTGTATTAGATGGATGTCAAGAGTACATTCTTGAATGGTTTTTTACATGAGGAAGTGTATGTTGAACAACCTAAGGGTTTTCAAGATCCTCAATTTCTTGACCATGTCTTTAAATTGAACAAAGCCTTGTATGGTTTGAAGCAGGCTCCCCGAGCATGGTATGAAAGACTGGGCACATTTTTGTTAGAACATTCTTTCCAAAGAGGTAGTGTGGATAAAACATTATTCATCAAGAGAGAGAAGCATGATATCCTAATTGCTCAAGTCTATGTGGATGACATTGTTTTTGGATCCACATCTGAAACTTTGTCTGCATCTTTTGCCACATGTATGGCAAAAGAATTTGAAATGAGCATGGTTGGAGAGTTGTCGTTTTTTCTGGGTCTTCAAATCAAACAAAGTGAGCATGGGATTTTTCTTTCTCAATCTAAATATGCTCATAATATCTTGAAGAAATTTGGGATGAACTCGTCTAAGCACTCCAGCACACCTATGAGCACCTCTGTCAAGTTAAGTCTAGATCCTTCTGGAAAAGATTTCAATGAAAAACAGTATCGTAGCATGATTGGCAGTCTATTGTATCTTACTGCTAACCGACCAGACATCTCCTTCAGTGTATGTGTGTGTGCTAGATATCAATCAAGACCTAAGGAGTCACATGTCCAAGCTGTCAAGAGAATTCTGAAATATGTGAGTGGCACTGCTGATTTTGGAATTTGGCTGTCTAGAGATACTAACATTAATGTTATGGGTTACTCAGATGCTGATTGGGCAGGTTGTGTTGATGATAGAAAGAGAACTTCTGGTGGCTGTTTCTTTATTGGCAACAATTTAGTTGCATGGCACAGCAAGAAACAAACGTCCACTTCTCTATCTACTGCTGAGGCTGAATACATAGCTGCTGGAAGCTGTTGTACTCAATTACTGTGGATGAAGCAAATATTGTCTGACTATGGTATAGATCAGAAGACAATGATTGTCTATTGTGACAACAAAAGCGCTATTGACATATCTAAGAATCCAGTACAACATTAAAGGACCAAACATATCGACATCCGCCATCACTTCATTCGAGATTTGGTTAAAGAGAAAACCCTTTGTTTGAAGCATATCACTACGGAGAATCAACTGGCTGACATTCTCACCAAACCATTGGACCCTACTCGTTTTGCTTCTCTCCGTAAGTCCCTAGGTATCTGCTCTTGTCCCTGAGTTCATTTTGCACAATTAGTCATTGTTCATTAGTGATTCTCTAGAATGTGATTCACTTTAAGTTTGCCAAGTTGAAGATTCGTTGTTCCTCTGCACTTTTCACAATCTTCACTGTTTGATGGTTATGGTGCTGTTGCATACTTTCAAATCTCCTCTCCTGACATTAAAAAAAAAAACGGGGGGGGGGGGGGGGGGGGGGGGGGGGGGGGGGGGTGGTTTGTCTCTGATAACCGGAGGATCAGGGCTACCTAAGAATATGTGTGATAGCCGCCACATGATTGAAAAGTTTCAGTGAAAAAGGCTACCATATTCGTTAGTGTGAAAGTCACCAATGATGGTTCCGTTGTTGGAAAAAAAAAAAAAAGGCTTGCTACTCAGGGGGAGACTTGCAAGTTTTTGTTTTGCAGGAGTGGTTGCATCTGTTTCTGTGCATACATTACTTATCCTAGCACAAACATTTTTTTTCCCTTCTCTTCTTCACTATTTCTATTAATCTTATGCTTGGTGAAATTTTAGTGTATGATCATTTCGAGATCTCTTTGATGTTACTTTGATTTGGTTTTTGCCATATTGTTGGTCTCCTGGTCCCCCTCAGCTCTCCCAGTTAATAATACCCATTTTTGCCCAGGTCCGATCGATCGGACCATATTGTCCGATCGATCGGACAGTCCTAACTGGGACTTTTTTTTAAAGCCCTATTGTGTGCACTTCATTTCAATTATGCTGCTTACCTCGCCCTAGACTTCTTTTTTTTCTTCACCTCTGCCCCCTGGATTTCTCCATAGTGATTCCTCACTCCTTCTAAGGTATTCTCTTCTCTCAACTCTTTTTTTTCCCATTTCCTTTATTGTTTGGTTTGCATGTTGTGGTGGATGCTTGGATTTGGTTGATGGTGTTTGGGTTGGGGATTTTGTAGAAGTCTTGTGGAGTTTTTCCTTGTGGGTGCTATTGTTGTGCATAGACAAGGTTCTTGTGTTCTTTTCAGGTTGTCACACCATTTTGGATAGGATAGAGCAAGGTTGGTTTTCTGGGTTCTTCATTCGCTTGAGTGCACGCCAAGTGTTTGTTAATTTGTCCCACCGTGCTGTAATGGCTCCCAAAGCTTCCCAACCTCGCAAACGGCCTGTTCATCGTGGTAGCTCTTCTTCCTCCGCTCCATTTGAAACTCGAAGGTTTCCAAGTCTTGCTAAACAAATCTCTTTTGAGAATGTTTTTTCCAAGAAATAGGTTCTTGTAGAACGAAAGTTGGACTTCCATCGTATGAATATTGACTTTTGTCAATGGCTTATTCGCCACGGCTGGAATTCGCTCTATGAATTTGAGTGTCCAGCTTATGGATCCTTGGTTCGGGAATTTTATAACAATATCCATGCTATTAGAAAGGAGTCTTTCACGTCATTTGTTCGAGGCACTTCAATTGTGATAAGTCCGGACTATCTTAGTACCTTTTTGCATATTGATAGAGATCTTGATGCTGTATATCCTGTTCCAGAAGCAAACCTAGATGACATGAATGATGAGGATATCCGCGATTGGACTGAGATTGCTTCTACTCTCACCGATGGTCGTCGTCAAGAGTGTTTAGGAGGGATCATCAAGCAGAGTTTTCTGTCTCCTTCCTACCGCATCCTCAATATTTTTGCTTGTTCTAATGTTGAACCAAAGGGCCGCTCTTCTGAAGTTATCATGGTAACTGGCCATCTCCTCTACTCCATTGGGACAGGGTAGCCGATGGATCTTCCCCTTGCTATCTTCAACCACATGTTGAATGCTCTTGATGGCGCCAAAACTACTTCTCTCCCATATGGCGTCCTTGTCTCCAGGATCCTTTTCTCCCTTGGATTTGTTGTTGGCTCTTCTGATGATGTTGTTCGAGGAAAAGGGACGATTACCTATCGCACTGTCAGTTTATCTACTTCTCATATCCACTCCGATGACAGTGATGCTGAGAATGAAGGATAAAGGGCTGCTGCTGACGTTGGTGATCCTGTCGCTCCTCAGTTTGCCAACCAAATGCTAGGCTATTTTCAGGACTTTGAGAACCGTCTTTATGATCAATCTATTCAGATTGAACTATTGGAAAATAGAGTGGATACTCAGTTTCACGAGGTTTTTACTCAGTTGGAGCAATTAAACATTGGTAGTCAGCATGTTGAGGGCAAGCTTGATACCCTCCTTCACCGTTTTCCTCCTCCTCCGTAGGCCATGGCTCTGATTGTCTCACTTGTTTCTCTTCTGGCTGTTTTTTGTTTGTTGTCTGTCTGCTGCTTGTTATTTTCCTTTCTAGTTTATCTGTCTTCTTTAAGAACTTCTCTCGATGTTTTTCTTGTCAACAACTATGCATATTACGGCTGGTATATATTCATTTATACCCTTGCCAATTTATGTCCAAAAAGGGGGAGAGTTGGAGTTGGCAGTATTTTATGTGATTATGTGTTCTTTAAAGTATTCATATTAGTTAACATTATCTTCTGTCGAGATTGCTTATGACAGGTATACAAGGGTGAGCGACTCCAGGTCTTCCAGTCTCCAGGCTTTTTCCTTTGGGTGTGAATTTTTGGATAGATTGATTGTATTAAATGTTTTGTCCATGAATTGCCAAAGGGGGAATAGGATTCTGAGTGTTGGCAATTTCTTTTGGATGGACAAAACTTGGGTCAAATGTAATTTTTCATTTATTTTAGATGGACCATATTCAGCTCGCTTGTAGATCGAAGATCGTCTAAAGAATCCTCAAGACCATCTATCCGGATCGGATCATCTTTGTCTTGGAATACCTCTCAGTTAAGGATTTGTCCGATCGATCGGTTCTGGAATAGCTCTCAATTAAGTGTCTGTCCGATCGATCGGACAGTGGCGGATCTAGATAAGTTTTCAGGATAAAATTCTTTCAAAACGTCCTTCCTATCCTATTCCAAGGTTATCTCTCTAACTCGTTTGAAAAAGCTTTATTTAAACCTATAGCCTGGACTGAGAGATGATCTTTTGATACTCAAAAAACCTAGATCAGAATCAGAGATTGATTTTCCTCCTCCAGAGAGTTCTTGTGAGATTGGTGCTGAAGCTTCCCCATCTGGAGATTCATCCTCTACGTTCTCTATAAATTCGTCTTATTCAAGGCGTGGAGATCGAAGCACTTGAGAGGATGAACGGCGTGTTCGTCGGCAAAGATCTACTACGGTCCTTAGGTTGGGTTCAACTGTAAAGGGTAGTAAGTTTCTCTGTAACCTTTGTTTGATTAGTGCTTGATCTTTCTGACCGGTGTGAGGTCCCGTGGTTTTTTCCCTATTCAGGGTTTTTCCACGTATAAAATCTCGTGTCCATCTTTGTGGTTGATTGATTGATTAACTTAGGTTGTTGATTGTTAAATTCTTTTTCTTTAGAATCTGTGTTGGGACATTCTTATCCTTGGGGTTTGTTCTCAATAAACCCTCGTGGAATTTCACAATGTCTCCGAAACCCACGAAATATATACTTTTGGGAAACTAGATTTTTTGTTGAACAATTCTTCCTTCATCGTCGAACTCATCCGAGCCCAGAAGACGATTTTTTCTACCCAACAAGCTCCATTAGTTGTGGAACCCATCCCCACTTTCTATATATAGTGAACCCACCTCACTTTCTACTTCTTCTTGCTGCTTTCATTGAGGAGAGACTCTTGTTCCAACACTCTAGGGTTTCTCCCTTTTTCTTCTTACTTCTTCATCCCCAACTCTCTACCAAACTCTTGCTAATGGGAGAATGGAGACCTTCATCTTCTTCCTCTCCTTGAAAGCTTCTCTTTGATACCATTTGTAGAGGGAACCATCCATTCCAAGGTCCCTTTTGAGCAAGCTTTGTCCATTTGAGAACCCTCCAAGTAAGTAATCTTCCCCATCTCCTAGATTGGTGTTCTTTTAGTCCTAGAGAAGCTCCACCTCCATTATTGTAAGCTCCCTCTTCCTATTTCATGGTTTTGAATTATTAGGGTTTGTAATGAGTTGTATTTTGGAGGGTTTTGTATAGCTTGGTGATTTGGCCTGAGAATGGTGATTAGGAGCTTGATTAGCTATTTTTGAGCCAAGACAAGTGGATGAATGAGTTAATTTTTATTTCATGTTTATGGAAATTTGGATTCTATTTATTTGCTTTCACCTATGTTTTCTCTATAAAATTTACTGACTTTGAAATGTGCATATTGATGAGTTCTTCTTCGCTTATTTGATCTCTTGAGAATGCATGTTTTTGCTTATGAAAGCTTGTTTTGTCATAAATGGATTTCATTGAATGTTGGTTGTTCTTGCATTGAATGAGGTTGAAATGAAGGGGGTTTGATGGTGGTAATGGAGTGATAGTTGGAGGATGTAAATGTGGTTTGAGTAGGTGGAAGTGCCATAAATTTTGTGTCTAAATGGTAGCTTTAAAGGGGTTTTGAAGAGAAGAGAAGAAGAGGCCCGAATTGTGCAAAAAAGGGTAGTTTCTGAAGTTGGGTCCTCTCAAGGGGACCCCCTTCCAGAGGCTCGTTAACTTGAGCCAACCAGTGATTCGCTCGAGCCATCCTGACTCGGACCTGTCTGCTCGAGCGGACCCCATCCAGAACTTTGTTAGCTCGAGCCAACCCTCCCAGAGAGCAATCTGCTAGAGCGTACCCATGGTCGCTCGAGCGCGCCCTCCCAGAACCTTTTCCGCTCGAGCGAACATTCAGTCCGCTCGAGCAGACTAACTATTATGCTTGGAGCTGTGTTGGGAGCTGGGGAATGATGGTTTAGTGTATGGGAAGGGCCTATTTGAGGCCCCACTTCAATGGGGGGACAAATGGGGTGGGGGGGTGATATATGGAGATCGATTGAGAAAAGGACCCCATCCCGGAAATTTAATGAGGATTTTGGACTTATCAATTTGTATAAAGAACTTGAAATGTCTTCAATTTTCCAGAGTACTAAGCCAAGAGCAAAATCAACATACGGGACCCTTATATATATTGTTAAATCTTGAAAACTCAATTTATGGCCTGAAAATTTGTGTATTCGTATTCACTCGGATTATACATGTTCTAACCCGTTTTCAAGTACTATTGCCAATTTTGCATCAAAATATTGATTTATGCACTCGACGTGTCCTGCTCGCCTGTACATGCCTGATAAGCTATTGATTAAAATATGTGCCTATGAGCACCATATCCCGTAGGCCTGGGTGTTGTACACCAATATAGATATGTATATGTTTTGAATTTCATGTTACCTATGTGTCGGCACTACTAAGCATGGACGTCCTTGTCAATCTGATCCATTGACTTAGGCCTCCCCCTCGTGCTTCTGCCAGCTGCAGTCTGGATCCTGTCCTGCCCCGTTACCCAGTTCCGCGGCCGTGGTCTTGTCTAGCTATATGTATATATGTAATGTTGGTTCTCGTCACTTTGTGTGTCCGAGACCAACGCACTGAATGCGCTCTCATCACACTAGTGATGGAGGATTTAGCTTTTGTGTGGTTGCCATTTTGTCAGTTCCTGTTTCTTGTTACCTTACATGTTTTATATTACATATGTGCTTTAAACAAATAATGCATCATGTTTTATGGAAATTACTACTTTGACAGATTTTAATGTTTTATAAATTAATCTTTTGAATTACCTTGTGGATATATCTATTCACCCACCTGTCAGACCATCGTGTCTGGTCCATTCTTTTGGTACTCAGGTCCAGACCCCGATGCCCTTGAGGAGGAGCCGGATGAGGCGGCCGGTGAGCCGTAACGTGTAAGCGAATGGCAGGCTGACGATGTCTTCTAGACATTTGGTTAAGCCTTGAGATGCGAAACATTTTAGGAGTTATTGATTGACACATTTTGGGAAATTCTTTTCGTTATACTGGCCTTTGTTGGCCATTAGTTTTGGAGAATGCTAATTTGATCACATTTTGTAAAAATGCTAACTTTATATTTTGGGAATGCCATATTGATCATTGCTCACTCTGACATCATGACATTATCATTTGTGGTAACAGTCTTGTATGAATGAAATGAATTTTTAAATTTGGATTTCTACACACTTCCGCACCAATGTGAATGACTCGTGTATATGTGTGATATCCTCACCGCCGAAACCTGTGGGAAATTAAATGAGTGTATTTTTATAATCATTGTAGTAATCATCACCATACACTCACCACCTAACTCGACGATCCCGGATTAGGAGTTTTGGTGTGTGAACTTGGTTTGGGGTCGCGACACCATCACCCTCTTTTGCTCTTCCACTCACCAAATGGTTGATGGTTGGAGTATGTCGTAATGCCTTGTGCCGCCCACTTCTCAATACAAGAAAAAAAGTTGTGATAATCTTAAATATCTGGCTTTAACATTTAGAGATTAGGAGGATGAATAAATGGAAACACAATGATATGGTTCCAATCGAGAACAACTCCTTATCTAAGTGTAGAGATGACAAATGGGTTGGGCCGACACGGCACGGCATGGCCCAGCACAGGAGTCAACGGCATCGCCCTTGCTAGGCCTAGGTGCTTGGCACGGGCAACCGGTTTGGGTACGGTACGTGAAAGGCCCGACACCACATGGACTAGCTCGTGTCTACTGTGCTTCATGGGCCAACACGGCAAGGCTCGTCTGACAAGCCCAACGGTAAAAAAAAAAAAAGGCTACTTCAAAACAACCCCCCCCCCCCCCCCCCCCCCCCCCCCACACACACACACACACACACACACACACACAAATCCATAAAATGGTCATATAATGGATTTTTTTGTGTCTTTTTTAATTTTACAAAATCTAAAACTAATCTCACCCTCCCATTCTCTTTTCTCACCAAAATTATACAACTCTCTCTCTCTCTCTCTCTAAGAAATTTTTGAAGGGCCAAAGATCAAGTCATCAAGAGATAAGATTAAAAGGGTCTTAAAAGACTTGGAGGTGTTTATATCATTTAAGTTTGAGATTCCATATTTATAAGTCTATAATTTATTATAATTTATTATAATAACTCTCATCTTCTCCCCTTTCTTATATTAATTATCATAAAAAGAAGGCTATTACTATTATTTTATAACTTTTGATTTCAAATTTCATTTTCGGAATATGGTTGGACGATCTTCTAAAAGAATTCTCACACAATCTTCTTTCGTTAATTTATGAGAAGAAGATGATTTTGTTGAATTGAAAGAGAAAGAAGTAGGTAAAGTCCTAGTACAACTAGATCCAGTAGAACATCTAAGAAAATTAGAACTTCTCCCATTTGGCAAGCATATACAATTGTTACTGTTATTGAAGATGGAAAGGGGGTCCAAAAGGCACAATGTAATAATTGTGGTAAGATGTATGCTGCAGAATCAGTTGGGGGTACCGGCCATTTGATAAGGCATAAGAGAAAATGTGAACCCCTACCTAAGCCGGGGACTGGAGGGGTAAGGGGGATAGGGACACATACCCAAATTTCTACTGATGGTGGTAGTAGTTTGGTCCTCTTTCTTTTAATGTTGTCACCGGTAGACAATCGCTCATTAAAATGGTTGTGTTAGTTGACTTACCATTTGTTTTCGCTGAAATTGAGTTTTTTGAAGAATTTATCCAAAATAACCTTTGCCCGCAATTTAAAAAGATTTTTAAAAATACTGTTAGAAATGATGCTATTAGACTCTGGCAAAGTGAGAAGGAAAATATTAAAAATTACTTTACAGACATTCTTGATAAAATAGCTATAACTATGGATATATGGTCATTCTAAAGAAGATGATAGTTATCTTTGTATTACTGCCCGTAACATAGATGTAAATGGATTTTTAATAAATGAATAATTAGTTTTGCCAAACTTGAATGGGCACACAGTGGCAATAGAATAAGTTCCTTTATTTTGAAAAAACTAGATGAATATAATATTAAGGATAAAGTTATAGCTGTAACTTTAGATAATGCAACAAATAATATAGTGGCTAGTGAACTAATGAAAGTGCAGATGCCACTTGCATCTTTGATAGAAGGCTCTATCTTTCAAAAAAGATTTGTATGCCACATCTTAAATCTCATTGCACGAGTTGGTTTAAATAATATTTTTAGTGAAACAAAAAAAAATCGATAAATATATTTTTTGCTCCGCAAAAAGAAGACAGTTATACTCTTAAATATGTGTGAGGAACAATGCAAGAGTTATAAAAATACCCAAATATGTTAATCATACATGAAATTTTTTCTATGATTTGTTAAATAAGGTAATTGATAGAAAATAAGTTTTGAATGGATATTGTGCTTTTAATGCACGAGATTTGTTGATGACTGAGGAACATTGAGAGTTGTGTGCCCACATAAGAGATTGATTATAAATTTTTTATACTGCAACATTATTTTTCTCCTGGGTGTATTATCCAACATCTAGCTTTAAATCCTCTTTTTGAAATTAGTTCACAATTTAAAAGATTTAGAGTTCATTTTTTTACTTGAAGACATTGTTAAAAAAAGCAGAAGAAAATTTTATTAAATATTGGAAAGATGCTCTAATGATATTTTGTTTAGCTGCTATATTAGATCATATGTTAAAATCCACTTGTGTACATTATTTTATTGAAGCAACAAATAATAATATGGACCACTAGGGATGTAAATGAGTCCCCAATTCTCCGATTACCCAGAGGTTCCTATCCATTAAAAACAGGGTTTGGGTCCTTATTTAGGCCCCAATAAGTAAATGTGCCCGATTCTGGTTCCACCTTGGTTTGGACCCGTGGACCCGAGACCCGACATATTACCTAAAATTTTGAAAATCACTCATAAAAATCATATTTTTTTAGTATCACTCTCTATCTAGATCCGGACCAATCCCATATATGGTTCTGGCTCCAATTCCAAAGCCAGGAAACCAGTTCTAAAACGGTTCCGGGTCCAGATCCGATCTCATATTTTCCTTAACTGTTCTAGTTTCAGGTCCACCATGGACCGGAACCAGAACCAACCCATTAACAACCCTATGGACCACCAAGATTTAGATATATTTTCAAATGTAAGGACAAAATTATAAACACTTTTTCAATTTTATTGTGACCAAATGGGTACAATAGGAGTTACTATGGCCCCTCAATAGGTCCAGCAATCAAGTGGAGTTAGGTGTGATCTGTCTTATAGTAGACTGGGCAGAGCCTCCAGCTGGAGTAATATGGTGACGAAGTTGTCCTCTCATCTTGACTCAGGTATATTACGGTTGCATGATGCATATAGTTTTAACATTTTAGCCTGGTGGAAACAACACGAAAATATGTTTCCGGTGTTAGCTGCCATGGCTCGCGATCTACTAACTATTCCAATGTCTTTTGTTGTATCAGAAAAAGCTTTTAGTGCATGTAGACGTGTGGTGGATGACAGAATAATGAATCTAGATAAAAAAAACAATTGAGCGATGGTTTGCCTACGGGACTGATATTTGGCTGACAAAAGAAAGCAAGAGTTAAAAGAAATTAAAGATTATGATCCAGCAGAATACATTAACGAACTACAAGTCTAATTTTTTACTTTTTCTTCATTGTAATTTGTAAATATAAAAGACTTTTCTTTTTTTATATTCTTATTATCTAAAAAGATTGTAAACGTTTTGAAGGTAATCATATTAAAAAACCTTCAAGTAAGAAAGATCCAAATGATTCTCTTCTCAGTGAAGTAGGTCGAGTTTGACCAGACCACTCAAAATATATGTATTATTATCTTCTCAGTGTGTATGTTTTAATTTTTAATTTTAAGTGTAAGACCAAAAATAGAGAGACGTAAGTGTAAGACTAAAGCAGGAGGCATGGTGGGCACAGAGGCACGGCACGGCCCAACACGAAGTGATCATTTGACATCTCTATCTAAGTGGTAAGGAGTGTCAGTTCTCACATGGTTGTCTAGGATTGGAATCGCGGATATGCCTCCTTTTCCACGTGTGGGCTTCCCTTCCCACATGTACTGTGGGCTTCCTTTCTCGCGTGTGCCTAGTTATCGGGTTATTTGATTTAGTCCCCTGAATCAAGGGTTGAGACCACGGGTAAGGTTGATATTTGTCGAGCCCCTATCCACATGAATGATAAGATCGATTCTACCAACCCTCATGACTAGCATGCTTTCAACCAGGTGGGCCTCACAAAGTATTGTGTGCTTCAAGAAATTACCTTAAGTTTTATAACATCCCTACACACACGCCTTGATTAGTATTGGGACACCTGATTAGGGTCCATTAGGACCATGCTAATCATAGGGAGGATAGGGTAGGGAAGGTCCTTGCCGGCATAATTTGCATGATCTCTTCCATGATTCAATTACTTTCCAATAGGGGTTCACAAAAAAACCGCTAAACCAATCCGAACTAAGTGGTTTAGATCGGTTTTGTAGTAGATCGGTTCGGTCATAGTTCGGATTTCCTTCAAACTGTTCTGTTCGGTTCGGTTTTCAGTTTGAATGTGCGGTTAAACCGCTCAAACCGAACCGAACCGAACTAATTATATAAGTATATTTTTTTTATAAAATATATAAAGGAAAATGAAATTTACTTGAAGAAGACTCGAGCCCTAATTCCGTTACTTAAAGTCTAACATCTCTTGCCAATTGAACTGCTCATGTGCATCCCTACTTTCCAAATAACCGAACCGAACCGTAAGAAAAAAAAAACCGTAACCGAACCGTTTCCTTTCGATTTGGTTTGGTTTGAGCACATGGGCGATTCGATTCGGTTGGGTTCGGCTTGGTTGATGGTTTCCCCTCCTAATCGATCCAAACCGCCCATGTGCATCCCTACTTTCCAAATAGAGTCCATGCGTCCCTACTTCTAATTTAAGACTACTCATCTTTGAATATCATCCTCCCCTAAAATCTTTTCATATTATCTACACATCATCTAATACTTAGCAATTCCAATTACCAAAATCTTGTCAACATATGGTTCTTCCCTTCCGCCCTCGAGTGAGGGTGGTAGACCTTGAGTGAGGTGACCCTGCCCTCGGGTGAGGAAAGGTGACACCCCCAGGGTCCAAACTCTGGATAGCCAAGTGAGAAGTGACGCCTCGTACCACTGAGGTAAGAGGTCATTTTCGACTCTATATCTTATTAATTACACAAATTATCTCTCTTTAAATATTTTCCTAATTCCTCTCAAAATTCAATCAACTTACTGCATACTTATCCAATATTCAAAATGATTTCTTGAATGCCAGTGGAGAAGGATCGTGTGAGAGAAAGATACACAATATATTTATTAATTTTTAGGGAAAATTACAAAACCGGGCTTAAGTTTTTTGCAGATTTCAAAACAAGACAACATTAGAATGTGATTTCAAAATAGGCATTAAGTTTTCCAAAAGCATTTCAATTGAGGACATTCGGCGATTTTGATGATATTCTAGTCATTTCTTCCCTCATTTTTCGGTCCACAGGAGTAGTTTCCAAGAAGGTTTGCATCACCTAAACCTTGTTTTAGTTAGATGTCAAGAGAAGAATCTTATTTTGAATTGGGAGAAGTGTCATTTCATGGTGAAAAGAGGAATTGTCCCGGGCCATATTATTTCTGAGAACAGCATCGAGGTCGACAAGGCCAAAATTGATCTCATTTCCAACTTGCCACCGCAAAAAATGGTGAAGAATATCAGATCTTTCTTGGGCCATTCAAGCTTTTATAGACGGTACATTAAGAATTTTAGCAAGATAGCCGCACCCTTGTGCAATCTGCTATCCAAGGATGTGCCTTTTATCTTCAATGAACCTTGCCTACAAGCATTTGAACAATTGAAAAAGGAGTTGACTTCTACCCCAATAATAAAGCCACTTAATTGGACAATTCCTTTCGAACTCATGTGTGACGCCTCTAACCATGCTCTTGGGGCTGTGCTAGGACAAAGGACCTTGAATGACGCTCAACTGAATTATACAACCACAGAGAAAGAGCTGTTAGCTGTCGTCTTTGCCCTGGAAAAGTTTAGACCCTACCTGATTGGGTCTATGGTCATAGTTTACACCAATCATTCGGCCCTTAGGTGGCTATTGGTGAAAAAAGATGCAAAAGCCCGTCTGATTAGGTGGATTCTATTGTTACAAGAGTTTTACCTTGAGATTCGGGACAAGAAAGGTTCTGAAAATGTTGTAGCTGACCATCTCTCCCGATTACCTATTGACCCCGAGCATGAGAGCATCCCATTGAGTGAGATTTTTCCGGATGAACAGTTGCTGAGTGTCTCCCATTTCCCTTGGTTTGCGGATATCGTTAACTATTTGGTCACTAGACAGATGCCCGATCACTGGTCTAAACATGATAGGTCTAAGTTTTTGTCTGAGGTTAAGCATTTCTTCTTTGATGATCCATACCTGTTCAAGTATTGTCTAGACCAGATCATTAGGATATGCATTCCGGAAGATGACTATTTAAGTGCGATATCCTTCTGCCATGACCACGCCTGTCGTAGGCATTTTAGTTCTAGGAAGACTGCAGCAAAGGTGTTGCAGTGCGGATTTTACTGGCCCACCCTTTTCAAGGATTGTCACACCTTTTGTTTGCACTGTGAGCATTGTCAAAAATTAGGCAGAATTACACGGAGGAACATGATGCCTTTAAACCCAGTGCTTATTGTGAAAATTTTTTATGTTTGGGGCATAGACTTCATGGGCCCATTTCTCAGTTCCTTCAGCAACTTATACAATTTGCTTGTTGTAGATTATGTCTCCAAATGGATAGAGGCGATTCCAACCAGAACGAATGATCGTCACATGGCTATCAAATTTATTAACGAAAACATCTTTTCTAGATTTGATACCCCCATGGCAATTATCAGTGATGGTGAGAGTCATTTTTATAATAGTACCTTTGAGAATCTAATGAAAAAGTATTCTATCACTCATAAGGTTGTTACTCCGTATCACCCACAGACTAGCGGACATGTGGAAGTGTCCAATATGCAAATAAAGCAAATTTTGGAAAAGACAGTCAATCTTACCTGGAGAGATTAGTCTTTAAGATTAACAGACGCGTTATGGGCTTTTCAGACTGCCTATAAGACCCTAATTGGAATGTCTCCATATCAATTGGTCTTTGGGAAAGCTTGTCATCTACTAGTAGAATTAGAGCATAATGCGTACTGGGCCATCAAAATATTCAATTTTTATTTGCCTAAAGCCGGTAACCTCGCAAGTTGCATCTCAATGAGCTGGAGGAACTTAGAAATGACGCATATGAGAATGCTAAGATTTATAAGGATCGGATGAAGAAAAACCACGGTCAAACTATTTTGAGGAAATCCTTTGAACCAGGCATGAAAGTTCTTCTATATAATTCTCGCCTGCATCTCTTTCCAGGAAAACTGAGATCCCGCTGGAATGGACCCTTCATTGTGCTCACTATCTATTTTTATAGGGCAATTGAGATTAAGAACCCCAAGAATGAGGATGTTTCTAAAGTCAATGGCCAGAAGTTGAAAACTTTTTTGGAACTTAAGGGCAAGGATGTCGAAGAGACCCTTCTTCAGAACCCTGTGTATGTTGCATAATTAATTTTCAGGGTCAACCCAATATTCATTTTTGGCATCACCCCATGGCAAGGCGTTCCGAATTTCTTTTTTTTTTTCCTTGTCTATTTATCATTTCACATTTCGCATTGCGTATCATGAAGGACAATGTTTGGTTTAGGTTTGGGGCTATGGCACTACATTGCACACATATATTTTCCTGTAAATATTTAGTTTAGAAAAAACATCCAAAAAAAAAAAAAACCCAAAATTTTCCATAGGATTTTAGCTTGTTAATAAGTTTTGAAATCTTAGTTTTGCATACTATCCAAATCCTAAAAAGAGTGTCACAAAGTCAAGTCTTGGAAAAATTCTTGCACATTTAGCCACATGAGTATAGTCCAAATGAAGAGTTGGCACATCTAAGTGACCCTAACAAATCACTAGTGGAGGAGTGTAGAGCCTTTCTATTCCTCCAGGGTAAGGACTCTTCTGCGCTAATTCCTAGTAGAATGAAGAGCTACTCAAACTCGTATTTTTCGTCACATTTCTTTTATCCCATTAGTGCTTATTTCTTTCCAACCATTGAGGGTATGATCAAAATTGCGAACTAACCTTGACTTGTAGCTTGTGAGCACCTTTTTAGACCTGGTAAAGTGATAATAGGCAATCTAAAATTAAAACCCCATGGTCATTAAAAATCTACCCATAAAAATATTTCCATAGTAACCATTTTTGAACATTTATCCTTTATGCATTTTTTTCTTAAAAGTTCCCAAAGCCTCTCCACCCAAATAAAAAACCTTCAACCCATTGTTTTTTAAAAGTGTAAGGAAAAGATGAAGAAAGAAGGAAGTGTGCATTTTTAATACTTCACATGAGCTATCTAAGGAAAAAATTCTCAAAAAAAAAAAGAGGAAAGTTGAAATTCACGAGAAGAGCAAAAAAAGAAAAAGAAAAAGAAAAAAAATAAAGGGGTGAAGACGAATCAAAGAAAAATCCTTCAAAGAAAACTTAAGACCTTACCTTCTCAGAAACCATAAAACCTCATTTTCCATATTTTTACCAAACCCTTTCCCTAACCCCCTTACAACCAATAAAAGACCTATTGGATTTCAGGAAAAGTTAGGATGCTAAACAAGTAAGAAGTTGAGTGAGCATTTTCACCCTCAATTAAATGGTTGTTCTTTCAATGAGATAAATTCTCCGAAAATTCTTCGTTCTCAAAAGATATGTGAGTCATTTTGCCTTACCAATGCTCACATATAGAGTGATAAGTCAGAAAATCTAAGCGATTTTATTTCCGAGAGTATGACTGTGAGGCTGAAGTCAAAACGAATGGATTTAGAAGATGATTAAAGTTGTGTTTTCTCAGATCCCAAAACTATACTAGTGTTGGCTAAACTCACTCAAAACACTCCGGGACTTGAGCATCATTGAAAGATTTTTAGCAATTGGATAGTGTTCTAAACTTGCTCTCATTTTTATTAGCTTGCTAAAAACCCAAGGATATAAAGAAAAAGAATTTTGTGGGATTTATTCGCTGAAACCCTCACAAGACAAAACTCGTCCACTAGGGGAAACTTAGGGGTTTAAATGGCTTGTTGCATGAGCTAAGTGCAACCGCGATTCCTGTGAAAGTAAGTTAGAACTTTTTATCATTTTCTACATATAGTTAGATTTCTTTTATTTTTCTCAGGACTAGCAAAATATAGGTTTGGAGGTGTAATGAGTTTACAAAAGATACACTTTTATAGCATTATTTTATGAGTTTTCAAAGATAAAAGAACTCAAAACACTATTTTTAGTATAAAAACATAAATTTTCTCCCATAATCTTTGCTCATATCTTTCCATTGTAGGTGGCCATTTGTATGTATTTATATGAATCCCAATGGCTTCCATACAAAATATGTTCCAAAATACTCTCAATTATATTAATTTCCCTTTGTAGGTTAATTGAAGATTAATTTGAAAATTAAAGTTGAGATTCAAGAGCTAAAGAGAGTAAGGATAAGTTTAGAAGGCAATTGGATGAAGAAATGACAAAGCTAGGCCAATAATAAGAAGGAAAATAATATACTTGGGTTGATATTTTGACCATATCTTTTTACTCGGGTGTCCGATTGCGGTGATCTCAGAAGCACTGGAAAGCTTGTTCAAAGATCTACAAATCATATTTCACAATATTTTTCCCAATTCGGACGTTTCTGGGAACTGTTTTCTAAAACGGGAATCACATACATATGTTCATATTTCCATGCTTGTAAAGTCCCACATTGGAAAGAAACCAAAAGAGAATAAGGCAAATATTTCATATAATTGAGAGCAATTACATGTAAGGAAGGGAGCTCTAGGCATTAGATACACAAGCAAGGAGAGCCTCCTTCTGTTTACTTAAGCTATTCATGTAATTGAGAGCAATTGCAGAAAAAAAGTGAGAAAAGCTTTTAAAAATTAAAGATTTGAAATGAAAATGAAAGTTTTATCTTCACCAATAGGTGGCTAATCCCTTTGATTGGATCTTCTAGATGAAGCTAAGTTGATCATATTCCTTTTGCCTATGCTCTTTATTTTAATTCCCTTGTTTATGTGCTTGATATGTTATAGTAGAGTTTTCTTCATTGCATTGTACAACCTTCCATGCTTAGTTTCTATATTAGCATTCTTTTTACTATCTATGCTTAGGTTTGATAAATCATGCTTAGGAGTTAACATCTTTTGATGGTTTATGTTTACTTTTGATAGATAGTTATTAGGAATCTTTTCTTTTATGAAGAGAAGAAAATATTGGCTATTAGATTGTTAATTTCTATCTTAGAGCTTTAATGTTATATTTTCCAAATCTAAGCATTGATTTGTAATTAGATTTGAGTTTTTTTTTTTTTTTTTTTTTTTTTTTTTGAAAAAGAGAAGAGCATTAGAGTTGGATTAGTGTCACTTAGTGGAATCTAGATGATTCAATCATCCATTAGTATTGCTTGTTTCTTATTTTACTTACTTTAGTTTGATTCTATTCACATTCTCACACACTTATTCACTTGTTTTAATTCTCACACTCCATTTCTCTATTCACACCATCAATTCCACATTTGATTTTACACTACTTTAGCATATTTCTGCATCTCCATCCACTCATTTTCTATCTTTCACTTATTATTTTCACACACTTATTCATTTGATCTATCTAACATTTCTCCATTATTCATGTATTAACCTTGTTATTTTTCTTTTGTCACTAACTTTGTTACTAACTTGTTACTTAGCTTGTTCCTGGTTTGGTCTCACTTGAGTTTTTCTGTTTTTACTAACATCTCTTTGTTATCTAGTTCTTCTTTTCTTTTAGTTTGCATTTGTTTTATTTTCTTTGTTATTGTTTTGTCCCTTGTTTTCATTGTTTTTGTTATTTCCATTTGCATTTATTAGCTATATTTGAATTGATGCTCCTTTTCATTGATCATTGTTATTTTCCTTGTAACAATCCTCGTGAGAACGATATTCAAACTTTTATAGTCTATATTACTTGAGACAACCGTATACTTGCGGGAATACGCATCAATTCCTCCTCACCACTACTCTCCTCCTCCCAAAGCCTTAAACAAGAATCCAACTCATTTGGACCCGTCAACAATAGCTACTAAAGAACCATCGTCGTCGATAAGGACACCACCATCAGCGACCAAGCGCTCCAACTCACCCAAGACACCCTCAACCTCCTCAACCACTCCAGCCGTGCCATGATCAACCGCTCCTTCAAGCTCTGGCAACTCGGCCGCGAACCCAACTCCATAACCCTCACCTCCTTCCAATCCTTCTTCCTCCTCAACATCTTTCGCCCCAATAACGACACCCCCGCCAACGAGGGCCTCGCCTTCCTTATCGCCCCAGACTACCACGCCCCTATTGGCAGTGAAGGCCAGTTCCTAGGCCTCACCAACGCCTCCCTCAACGGTAACACATTCAACCAATTCATCGCCGTCAAGTTCGACACCAGAAAACAAAGCTTCGACATCAACGACAACCACATCGACCTCGACATCAACACGTTGAATCTGTAGCCACCTACAACCTCTCCTAGATTGGGATTCAGATCGCCCCAGAAATCGCCACCAATTACACCGTCTAGGTCACGTTCAACGGCTCCACTCGGGACTGCTGGCCAAGGTATCTTCTCATTCCTTTCTTCCCTCCTTTTCTCAGGGCATGATGATCGGGCTTACTGAGGAGCTGATGGTGAATTCAAACGGGACCAGCGATGGGCGCGGCCACTAGGTGCACATCCATAATGGAGCCGGAATTACCATCTGATTTGTGAAGAATGTCATTGTCCACGGCCTCCACATACATGACATCAAGGCCGCCAGCGGCAGCGTGATCAAGGATTCTCTTACCCATTTTAGCCAGAGGACCAGGAGTGATGGGGATAACAAGGCAGTCCCATGGATGTTCAGTCCTCTTTGGTGCTCGTCGTAGAAGACAAGACGGTCGTTATAAGCCCTAAGGGCATTTTTGGGGTTTTGGAAAAAATGAGGGAAGAAATTGCCAGAATATCATCAAAATCACCGAATGTCCTTAATTGAAATGCTTTTGGAAAACTTAAGGTCTATTTTGAAATCACATTCTAATTTTGTCCAGTTTTAAAATCTGTAAAATGCTTAAGCCCTGTTTTGTAATTTACCCTTATTTTTATCTACATAGTATATTTATTTATTTATTATTGATTTTCTTTTCAATAGTATTTCAAAGAAAACTCTGAATTTCAATAGTATTTACTTATTTTCCTTTTAGTATTATTCTCTTCTTATATTATTACGTTTGGGCATGGGCCTTTGCTGATAGTCTAAATTAACACTATTTTGTTTAGTATATGTATGTGGGCCGGCCTGGGGACCCACTCCTGAGAGACAAAAATTGTAAGGCTTGGATGCACACCAAGTCCAAATTGCTAGGAGTTTAGTTAGCAATCCCTTTGCAAAACACACAGACCCCTTGTGCCAAATATGCTGGACTGAGTCAGGTCAGACCTCTTAAAATCATCAAGGCCTAGACCCAATCAGTGGACATTAGGAACTAGTTGAGTATAGTCCACAAGGCTAAAATAATGCCCAAATCCAGCATTATGTGGGTCAGGCTCAGATCCACTCTGGCTGACCTGGCCCTTGAAATACACAATAGAAAAGAGTTTGGATCCTCAGAAGTTTACGCTGGTGGGGTCAAGCCGGTGTTCAAGCAGCACGCACGGGGAATGCATTTCAATATTAAAAAAAAAAAAAAAAAAAAAAAAACCTAACATTGATATTGGTTTTTTTTTTCTTTGATAACGGAGGGTGACCTAGCACTTTGGACAAGACCAATCCCTATGGAAACGGGGGAGCCGCTTAAATCCTTTGTGCCCCAGTGTGATACTGCAGTTTTGAACCCTCAACCTCTAGAAGCAAACCGTGGTCCTAAGCTAATTGAGCTACCCCTCGAGATTACATTGATATCAATTGGGTGAGGACGAAGTCTCACAACCTCTTATATTTTAACAATATCCCACCCATCTGCAAGCTACTCTTACCTTGGGTTGGTAATGGACCCGGATTCTCCTCTCACAAACAAGACTTACCCGAAACTTTCAGCTGTGGACTCTTCTTTTTAGGTCCAATTGATTCAGAGGGCCAGGTTCATGTCCAATTGATTCATACTCGGAACATTAAAGTTAACTTTTGCCCTTTATATTAGAAGGACTGGAAGAATAATGTTCTCCTGCGAGTGGATTGCATGTGCCCCTCACCAGATGATCAGGGATGGATGCCCTGCTCACCCCCTCACTCCTCGCATGTGCGAGTTCTCATTTCCCATATTTGCGGGTTTTCTCTCCTCACATGTGCAGACACTCACATCCTTGAGTCCTTACCTGTGGTGAGCTATAAAACAAAACATTGCTATTAACAATATGTGTCACCTCTTTACAGAATCCACCACAATTTTTTATCCCTAATTTCAAATTTTATTCTCTAGCTAGTTTTCAAGTGTCGATGCAGGTCATTAGACCAGGTCAGGTTCTAGGCTCGGATCATCCACTCAACCCATTTACATTCCTACCCTTAGCAAACTAGGAGCCCAATCTATGAAGGAGGGTCCTTTTAGGGAAATATGCTAATCATGTAAAGTTGTTGCAGGCCAAAATTATTGTGACAATCCCACTATATTATCATGATTCATGACATGATGGAAGCTCATTTTGAACAAATAGTCTCCATTAAATGACTGTGGACCACTGCCTGTGCTGAGATACGTAATGACCAGTTCAATTTCAAACCCAATAGAAAACCAATTGAATGAGTAAGTACTCTATCAATCATCATCACTTTACTTCAATTTATTAGTCCAATGAAGAAAGAAGAAGAAATTTTTTTGATGTGTACATTGATGTAAATAAATTAACAAAATATAACATATGTAGAAGTGATGAGAAAGTCATTGGAATACATTATATGATTTGACCTAAGCAGAGTACATATGTCTATCATGGCCAAAACCCTAGTTTTTAGGCAATGCTATTTGATTTTGGATGAGATTAAAATTCTACTAGCAAATCATACCCGTGCTTAGCACGGACAACCAATCAACCATCTTTGGTGAATAAAATAGGCTTCACATTAACATACCATATGCTTTAAAATGGACCCGCCCCCCCAAAAAAAAAAAATGCAATCAAGCTAATAGTGGTCCAACTCAAATAAACTTAAATTTCACTCAACTCCAATGCAGACATTGAAAGAATTATGGTACCAGAGACATTGGAAAACTGAGAGGAATATCGCACACCATATTCAAAAGGAAGAGTCTTGCTCATATCCATCTCTTGAAATTAATTGGACCTTCGTCAAAATTAATCAAAATCGAGTGAAATTGCAATCAAATCTCCCTCACTTAATATATATAAATTGTGAAATTGCATTCTACACTCACAAAATCTATACATAGGGCCCTATTCCCCAATGAAATTCTGATCGTTGGATTTTAATTGGAGCATTCTTCTGGTAACTTTGGATAGGTGAATGCATTTGAAGTGGTTCATTTAAAGGGCTAGAATGGTGTATGTGATTTTTGGCTAATCATGGGCATGATCATGTGTATCCATCCAAGCAATTGGGATTATCAGACCTTGGTTAATGCTCACTCACTGGAGAAGATTAGTGGATGGTAATAAGTTTGAAGGACTTAGAATGATCAAGGGCAGGTGTAGGTGGGTTCCATAGGCCAGACAGTTCCCACCTTAGCACAAAGAAAACCGTTCCTAAATATGAATGCATATGTTCATGTTATTCAAGAACAGCTAGTTTTTATACCAAAAACCAAAAACAGCCAGGCTGTTCTTGAATGGGGCTGTCAAATGGCTGTGCTCGGGCGGTTGTCAAGCTCTTCCCAATGCATGTGAATTGAGCCCGAGGTAAATCAAAGCCCTTGGAGGCCTACACCACCTAGGCCCTTACTCGGCGTTCTGTTGAGGTCAATGTCCACCTTCGCTCCTGAGCAATCATAATTGCAGTTGAGCCCTCGCCCTCACCAGAAAATTATTGTTGTACCGTTTTCTATCACTAATTGGTTTTGGGATAAGTGGTACTTCAATGAGGTGTAAAATCCTATACCCTCGCAAGATGGGGCCGAACCAGGGCCTAAAGAGAAGAAAATTACTTTGAACTTTTTTCAACATTGAGAATGGACTCTTACATCAGTGGTAAAACGCGCCAAGTCTCACACCGTCTAGGGCTCGAATTCTGGACATGTCGCCTTCCCTTACCTGAGGGCTCTCTAACCTCACCCGAGGTCTATTACCTCTCTTCATCCCAGGGTGGAGTCTCAGCCCCCTATGCATGGGTGGACTCACATATATGTGTCGGGTGCTTCAGCCCACACCAACCTAAAAAAAGCCCAAAGGGTTATGAGGCTGATTTGGCCCAACCCCCACTTAAAAAAGCCCATAGTTCTCCCTTCCTCCATTTCAAAAGAACTATTTTCTTGGTCTCTCTCCCTTCCTCAATTCTCAACTCAAACAATTCCCAAATTGGCAGGAAAGTAGTTTGGTGTTTTTTTGTTCTAGGAATAGTACACATAATATTCTCTTTGTTGTGGATTTATAAATGAAAACCAACCAAAAAGGGTACAAAGGATTTTTTTATTTTTTGAAACTCTTTGGATGATTACTTTCAAAATGGTGTTTGCACCTTATGGAAAAAATGTATGGCCACACCAAATATATGACCCCATGTTCTTGGACTTCAAAATCCTTTGCACTGCTAATCCAAGGAGAAAGTATATTGTTGTATTCCTTTTAAAGATGATTCCAATCCCTTACACAAATGTGTGTTGAGCGTGATAGAATTTATATGATGCATTTCATATCTTTCTCCACTGTTATCAACTCTAGAAAAACTTTCATTTTAAATTGAAATGTGTGATTTTTTATTTGTGGGTTTTCTCTATAAAATACATCTTTTTATTTTTCTTTTATGTATTTCAAGTCTCGATGTTGAAGTTATCTTTGTGCATTTTCTCTACTTTAAATGACTCTCAATCACTCGGTTTTTAGGTGGGTTATTTTATGTTGTCATTTTCCTTCTTTACGTGGTTTGTCAAGATAATCTTGGAGATCTTTTTCAACTAACCATTGTCAAGATAATCTTGGAGATCTTTTTCAACTAACCATTGACAGCTCCCCTCTAATGAAAGTCATGGGAGATCTTTTTCAATTAACCATTGACAGCTCCCCTCTAATGAAAATCTTAGGTCTGCGGCTGCCCCTATGGTTGGATACCCAAAATAAATTCTACATTGCCCCCAAGCACCATGTGAATCTGGCATCAACGCTCCTCCTTCATCCAAACATGGATTGACGTGGAATTATGCAGATGTGCAATGCAACTTGCATTATGGATTTATGGTTAGGAGATGAAAATTTGATGACTTCACTGGAATTTGATTTGATAGGATGATGGACAGGCAATCAATCATTCACTGTTCCAGAGAAAAGAAATTGGTGACACATTCATGTCAAGGTACTGCAGCAGCACGTGAATGATCTGAATCACCTCGATGCAGCAACCACCTGAACTTTTGTCTGGCTAGACTCCAACGCCCAACTTCTTGCCCTAGTCAGTCCTCCATAAATATAATACCTGTGCCAGGATGAAACATGTGTTGGTAGCAGGCCATTCTTTCAAGAAAACACAAAGACACTCCCCTCCCACACCCACTATGTTTTTTAAAACACATTTAAAAAATAATAATATATAATTAAAGTAGTGAAAAAATAACTAAAAACTGAATAATGTATTTCTCGCAGGTGGGTGTCTATTTTAATTTGAAGATAGAATATGTAACATAAAACTCTAGTGACTAAGTAACTTGGGTGAAGTTTACGATACATATTCATATTATATAATATAGTCGGACATCCATATTATACACGCCACGCTATTTTATAGTTGGGTCAATTGAGTGGACGTGACTCAACTCTAGCTAATGGATGCTTTCAACTCTATTTATTTATGCTTAATTTGAGTTTTGAAAATGAGGTGAATGTTGTATTTTCATAAGCACATTGTCTAAGAGCCTTTTTTTCTCTTTTATTTTTACTTCGATTTTAAGTGCAACTTCATATTTCTGATTCAAGTGCGCAGATTTCAAATTAGAGTTGGGCATTATACCCTGGGGACATAGTTTCATTAAAACCACCTGCATGTGAGAAATTGTTGCTTTTGAGAAAGCATCTTAATGGGTGTGCCTTATCCATGTTCTATAATTACTCACTTTCACCTTTATTCACTAATTATTTATTCTAGTTGTTTATTTATTTTTCGATTGCACATTTTTCGTAAGTAATTTTCCTAACGGCAATAACATCAAGAACGCCTGCAAGTCCCACACAGGCATGCTTATGTAGTGGAGTAATGTTCTGTGTTTGTTTTTCTATAGGCTTGGGACAATTATATGTTGGTGCCTGTATAGTATGTTATGTGTGGTCATCCTCGATCTAATAAATACATCTTTGGAAAAAATATTGAAAAACAAAAGATTATGACGAGTGTCAAATTTGAGTGAGTGCTAATTCATAAATAGGATGTTTATGGCCAGGTTGGACTGGGCTGAGGGATATCCAGTTTTGGTCCGACTTTAGAAACACAAGCTTATATCCGGATCAAGCCTGACACAAGCCATAAGTTATTGGCCCAAACCCAATCTGCCTCAAACATACCAGCCTGAAGCCCTTCCATTAAGTCTATGGCTGGGCCTGC
Organism: Persea americana; assembly: GCA_029852735.1. Taxonomy (NCBI): domain Eukaryota; kingdom Viridiplantae; phylum Streptophyta; class Magnoliopsida; order Laurales; family Lauraceae; genus Persea; species Persea americana. Next base: position 9,484,546 of record CM056812.1, read on the forward strand.
TTCCTATCACTTGCTCGGTCATATCAGTCACTAAACTACAAGCTTTGGGCCAAGTCAGGTTATCACCTAATCCAAGGCCGACCCAAATATTGAACACGATCAAATCTCAGATCTAGGCCCGACCCAGGAGCTCACAAGGAACAGTGAGTGCGAGTAATTTGAACTTGATCATTCGAAGGCCTATTTGGGATCCAGAGGCTAGCCATTATTTGCATAAACCTTTCAAACCATTTTTGTAATAGTCCATGCCGATTAAAAGAAGCTAACTTTGTGACAATCATACAGTTTTTTTCTTTTTTGGTATCCCATCTTGGGGGGCTGGGCCCCGTAGCCCTTAGGTGAGGGGAGATGACCTCTGGTGAGGTAGTAGAGTCTCGGGTGAGAAAAGGTGTTTGTCCAGGTTCGAATCCTAGGTAGGTAAGAACCGGCACCTCTTACCATTGGGGTAAGAGGCTGTTCTTATAGATAGTTTCTAACAATTACGAAGTTTTTATTGTATAGTAGGTGTTTTTGCATGACCAATCTCAAGAAGAAATAAATATATAAATAAATAAAAACTGAATGAATATCGAATCCAGGTGAGTAATAATTTACATAACTCCATGATTTTCTTCCCGGGTTTTCATTTAAGCGAAATCTCAATACAGGAAATTGAGTCCTGCTGCTTGCAGTTGGGCCTACAATGTACATTAATCCATGTCTACAAATTTGGATTTAAACAGGTTGAAGTGACATTAATTTGTCTAATGTTAGCTTTGGTGGCCGATTATGCGGTCAAGTGGGCTAACGTGGTCCTTTTGGGCCCACCAAGCCCATTTGAGTAAGGCAGCCAATTTCTTTTTTCCAGTTTGTTGTTTCCTTATCAGTGAGATTTGAAAGTGTTCTATTACATTTCGGAAAACATCTAATCTGTGTCACCTAATTTTATTGTTGACTAATTAGCAAGAGCAATTAGATGGAGATATCTCTTTAAGTAATTGAACTGGAGTTCTTTTGAAACACCTAAGTCATACCAATCATCATTGTTGCTGCCCAAGGTATGTGACATACATTGATATATGTAAACTCACATAGGTGTTAGGGCCAAAATCTAACATAAACTCACAGTCATTTATAATGGATCTGATCTTCTGGTTTTGGGCTTAAGACAATTGGATTATTCGGAACGGGTTTTATGATTCTGGGTTTTTGGAATTTCACCCCTAAAACCCAAGCTCATTTTCTTAGCTCAAGTTATATCATAAAACTGCTATATCAGACTGTTTGTTTTGCATATTTTGTAAGGCCCATTATCAAATAAGATCCTGGCCCAGGTAGAACATTTGTTTTACTCTGTTTAAGAAGTGCTGATGGGCGGCCCATTCATTTTCTCTTTGAATATTTTTCCAGACGCCAATATGCCCATTCATTGAAATGGTAGTGTGTATACAGAATAAATCAGAAAAGAAGATTCCCCAGTAAAATTTGATGGACACCAAATGCAAGACATTGCTCCATTTGATTCTAGCACTGTTGACCCATGCATTTCACCTATGATTGATTTAAACCTTTAATTTAAACAGCGCACCAACCCAAGAAGAAGAAGAAGAAGAAGTATTTGCTTGGATCAGTTTAATATACAAAAATGAAACTGTACCTTTACATTAATCAATCTAAGATTGCATATCTCTTCCAATGAAATAAAAATTTGGGAAATATCTTTTCATGTGAATTTGTGGGATATGAATGGCTTCTAACATTAAAGTTTTTGTGATCCAAAACTAATCGATCCTATGTTGTTGGATCAATTAGATTGGGCAAAATGGGTTTTTAGTTCACTTAAATGGAGATTCAATCAAACATAAGGCCTTAAAGTTTGAATTTAAATAGCCATAAAATGAGTACAAATATCTTCAAATTCAATGTGGCCCAAAAGAAAATAAATTGAGCCTTAACTATGGTGGGTCGACTTCAGGGTTCACCTAGATAAAAGATCATATAAGTTCCATATGTGAGACATGAGAATTTTGTATCCAACAAAGTGGGACCAATCCCACCAAGGAGGGGATGTCCAAGCACTTCTAATCCTATTAGAAGTGCATTTTTTTTTTTAAAGAAAGCAAGAGCCACAAAAAAGGTTAAGCTTTTGTAAGAGAGAGATGAGAACTCTCCAAAGTGGATGTCCAAGGGATTTTTAACCCAACAAACCTTCCTGTTTCTTTCTTTCTAAAATTTACTTTAAGCAATTTCTTGGGTTAAAAATTATTTAATTAATACTTTAGTTAGTTGGCTATGATTAGATTGATGGAGAGGATTTATTCTAAGTGCATAAGGACTTCTGTCTTTTTTTCTTTATTGATAAGTAATGCATGGATTTTGATCCTTTGTTTCTCTTTTCTATTAGATTGAGAGAGTGTCTTTTTAAGGATTGAAGACCAATTGAATACGTATTAGCGATTTGAGGTAAGCTAGCTATTCTCTACCTTTTCTCCTTGTGTTTGCTTATTTGGTTTTTTATCCAAATAGAGTTGATCGTTAATTTTTGGATTTTTTCAAGTTAATTGTGTTATATAAGTTTGAGTTCATCATATGGTCCTTTTTTCCTAATCAATACTACATTAATTTTCTTAGAGACAATTAAATCTATAATATAAGCAATAGGATATGAGTTCTAACACAGGTTAAGTAAAATTAGCGCTATATGGAGCTCACTCCTTGTCAACTGAAATCAGCATTTGAAAAACAATGGTAGGCAACATCACTATTGAATCTAAGTCATTTTCTCATTTTCTCATAATTAGTCCACTCCATCTTCGAAGAAGATGACTTTAATCAAATACTTTGACAAACCTGCACTGGTCTTATGGAGTAATGGTTAGAGTACAAGGCTGCTTACTCACGACCTCATCCCACTGGGAGTGAGAAAAATATTTCTGGATGATAAGTGGTTCCCACACAATAATGCAATTTTTGTTTGCCTGTGAAACATGTGCAAAACAAATGGACAGCACATAATGTGGGCCCTTCTTACATCGTTCTTTCAATTATTGTCCCAACTAAAACTTCTTTCAATTATTAACCAGTGAAAGCTTTCAGGTGAAAAACTAGGAGCACAAGAACAGGCAATAACAAAGGCTCTACTGTACCAAACTGCATATATGTGAAAGTAGTACATCCAAGGCTCATCCCAATGGTAAAATGTATACAACTCCAGTGACTGGAATCAGACCAACAAAAAGATAAAGAAAGAATCAAACAAGTATGAAAGCCCAAGAGAGGAGCAGCCAAAAATATAGAGAACAAACGCAACTGAAAAAAGAGAAAAAGCCTTCCCACTCTCTAAGGGTATCCCTTCCATCTGGGGTGGGAATTGTCCTCTCTGTTGTTCCTGAAAGCGCAGCATCCAATTGAGTAGACGATGATGAGGAAGATCAGGAAGATGATGTTCACGACGGCAACCTTCTTCCAGTCCTTCTTGAGGTTGGCAAGGACTCCTGCCTTGCACGACTGGCAATCGTAGCAAAGTGATTTGGGGTCATTGCTCCATGTTGTGCAGTCCTGATCAGGGGATATGGTGCTATCTGCCGGTTCGGTCCAGTTAGTCGCGCTCTGGTAGGTGAAATTACAGGATGTGGGTGGCTTACAGCAGCCAGACTGTAGAGAAAAAAGAAAAAAAAAAGACCCAAAGGCCAAAGATGAGATTTGAAATCAACATATGTAACTGATCTATTGAAAATCACAAAAGAAAATTACACTCCATAGCTATTGAGATACTGTGGTTATTGCTTGTCTTTGATGCCAGTAGTAGTATTAACTCAACACGTAATCTAGATAGATTGGATAAGGCTGAGAGTTAGACTCAAGCCTATTAATAGAACTGGATCCGACCTTAACACAGACGAGCCCAACCATCAAACTGGATTCACATCTCGGGTTGGTGACCACCGCATTTCTTTTATTGGTAACAAGACTTGTTGAAGGTTTTAATAGTGAGTACCTTCTACTATGCCACGCACTCTTATCATGCACCAATTGAATCGTTGAGAAGGTATACTACCAAATTTCAATAATCGTCATCATCCCTCTTCATCAAAGCCTAATCCCATCAAAGGTTCACTTTGCAAGTTTTAATTTTCCAATCGTCTTCGTTCGTTAAACTACTATTTAGGCCCATTTGCTTGGACCTTCAACTTTCTACAGGACAATATTAAATATTTGAGTAAGGCTTAATTTTCATGACTTCTGCATTTCTAAGCAAACCCAACAGCACATAAATGAGAAACAGGCCTGAAAGCAGGAGTTTGACTCTTTCATATGAATTGTTATCATAACATATAGAAATGCCAGAGGCTGACATCTTTGTATTCATTACAATTGCTATCTGTTTAATATACATTTAAATCATATCTAACCAAACCCAACTGTACACAAAGTAGAAACAAAAACCTGAAAGGGTGTTTGACTGGGTGATTGTGTTGTTACTATAATATAGAAATGCAACTGATTGGTTAGATATTCTATTCAACACCTACTTGGTTGGTGGTGATGGCTTACCAAAGGCATGAAAACTTTCTTAAACCTAACATCAATGACGGAGACTACTTGAAATTAAAGAAAAGAAACCCACAAGTTGAAGAAACCCACATGGTGAAATCATTAAGAAATCCATGACTCAGTCTCCAAAACTTATGATTTCAACAAAAACAAATTTTAGGATCTACAAACGAGGATGGATATATATATATATATATATATCTGTTGAAGGACTCACAAGATAAAGATGCATACATAAAGAGATAAGAAATCAAGAAAATCTTTCTAGAGATTGAAGAGAATCCTCAGCATTCAAGACCTATATTAAGATTGAAAAAAAAAAAAAAAAGGAACCCTTGAAATCCGAAACATGGTTTTCAGAAAAAGAAAAAAAGAAACCATGGGTTGTTACCAAATTACACTAATAGTATGACCGTCATGTAACAGGTTCAGTAGTCAACAAATATAAACAATGCATTTTAATATGAGACCTCCATCTACAATTCTAAAACATTGAGGGTCATTGTCATATTGTTATTATAATCATCTTAGTCTTCTCCCATCAATAATAAAAGACTTCTTAATGCTACATCTCGTGGTAGAAAAGCAAAAAAACTACTCTCTCTCTCTCTCTCTCTCAAATAAACTCTTAATATATCCATGAAAAGTGACTTGGGGTAATAAATGTACCTATAACCCTAGAAAATTATATCCATGAAAAGGGATGGAGAATTAGATCTCAACCTTACATCCTTCACTCTTCACCACTAACTACTAATTGGATGAAAAGCTAGTTTACAACAAATTCTTAGGATACGAAGTAGGAGATGACCCCAAAAAGTCAGTAGTTTTGGGCTGTGGGGCTTTGCTTTACCAACACTCCCCCCTCATGTGCAAGCCCAACAGAAGACGGGATCGGGATCGGGATCCCATATAATAAACCAACGCAAAAGCTTAAACTCATAGGTGGAAGGCCCAAACGGGTATATACATGAAGCCATGCCAATGACATGGCTGGGCTTTACTTTACCAACAGGGAAAATAACAAGATAGTGAGACTATAAAACGTCATTGGATTTGAAGAAAACCCATGTTGATAATAAAATACCAAGTAACACAAAAGTCCTATAGAGATCCAAGAGAAATTTCAGTGAGATTGAAGCAGATAGAGGAAGTTCAACAGTCAAGACCGCGAATCTAATGGCCCTTATAAACTCAGATAAAAACCCATATGATCAATCTATCAGATCTGAGAAAAGCAAACCACAAAAAAATATATATACAAGTAGAAAATACCCAAAAAAAACCTGTCAGATCATCACACCTCAGTAAGCAGCATTCAAATAAACTTTGAACAAGAACCCCATTACATTAAATCTAATCATAAATTCCACAAAAATCACAAAAAACACAAAAATCTAAATAAAAATAAAACAACCAAATACAGGGGTCACCCATATGTAAATCTGCAGAAAACCCAGAAAAAATCCAAGACCCATGAATGAAATCGATTCAGATAAAAACTGAAGAAAACCCCATGTCACAATGTAATCTAAATCAACCAGAAACACTCAAAAGCATGAGTCAGATTTGTTAAAAAAAGGCTTTAAAAGTTGTAAAAGAAAATATACCTGAATAGGGGAGAGGTGCGAATTAAAGAAATCAGATTGCGGCAGATTCTTATCCTCCAGACTCTTGCAAACTTTGCTGTCCTGCAAGCAACTCCTGATCTTCCGCCAGTTCTTGTCGCTGGTGACCCTCTTCTGCAGCCAGTTCGAATAATCTCCCAATCTATACTCCTTATACCCCCTCCCCGAAACAACTTCACCAACACCCTTATTGGTAACAACAAAAGCAAAGATGGTGAAGCAGAAAACCAACACAATCAGAACAAACATGACAAGGAGATAGATCCAAAGGAGCCAGGACACGCGACACCAGGCGCCAATCATCCCAGCAAGAGAGACGAGCAAGAGAAAGACACCCAGAGCAATAATGGGTCGATCAAGAAACTTCTCACAGTCGGTGCTGGCGCGATTACTGAGCCATATCCCTCCTCCCAAGATGGGGATTGAGAGGAGAAATGTGAGGAAGTTGAGGAGTCCCACCAGGTTGTTGCTTATTCGAACCATCTTCGATCAAGTAGTAGCAATTCAGATAAAAACAATGACTGCAGAATCAAAGCAGAAGAAGAAGAAGAGACCAGAGAAGTAGGAGAAGAAGAAGATGAGAATGAAATGAAGGAAGAAGAAGATGAAGAGGGAGAATGAAATGGATGCGAAAGGATCGAAAGAGGTAGGAATATTTATAAGGATGTTTACTGTAGGAGCCGTTGAGGAGCAGGAGAGGAGCAGTTACTAACTCCGAGGATGCTTCCTGCAGTGGCTTGTTCTCACTACCCGTTCAGAAGTTTTTAAAGACATTTTGTTGACTTGGTAGAAACCTGAAACTTTCCTGGCACTTGTGCTACCCACCAACTTTTCTATAGTTGTCAGGATGAAATCCAATCTAAACCCTCCATACCTCATTGTGGGGCCCAATGAGACCACCCATATGGAGTGAGTCTGAATCTGATCCTTATCCCATGTGGTACTGTTGGGATTTTTTTTTTTTTATTTTTTTATAATGTTGGACTCATTTTTTTTAGGTAGAGAGTGATTTTAAAAAAATTATCTCCTAAAATTTATGTTTTTTATAATATTCATGATTGACTTCTAATCTACTGTGTTCTTGATTTTTCTCTGATTAAAGTTGGGACTATTGTTAAATAGTGTTAAATTGATCAAATGTAGTACATGTGGGATGATCAGTATAATAATAACATCAACTCTAAACTAGCAAGAGGAGGTTTTTTTTTTTTTTTTTTTTTTCGAGATGCTCATGGCAGTAGTCCCCGCTGTAATATTGAGCATGTGATGAATAATGTAACTAATACAGTCTTTTGCATTAATAATTATATTATTAATTACCATAACTGGCCAATTGCAATTATAGAAATATTTGGGACATTCCATACAAAGTAAGGGAGGGGTTTGGATTTTCAATAGGAAGTTGATTTGGGGCTCAATTCTTAGGTGTTAAAAGAGTCTAAAATAGTATGAGGCCTCATTAAGAGCCTAGAATATAAGGAAACTGTAGATACTCAAGATTGAAATCAACAAAGAAACTATATTAAGAGTCCAAATTAATAACGAGATTTATCTAAATTGCAAATTGGTTCATTTATCCAGATGAATTTAACCGTTGAATCGAATGTCAGGTTTTTTTTTTTTAATATGAAGTCCTTAAATTTATGGAGCATTGTATATAGAACGAATTCAATAGTGGGTTCAACCCCTATTGAAGTGAGATTAGGATCAATGCAAATACAATGCCGGATTATGATTTTCAAGAGGTTTAGATTTACAATGGTCGCCCACACATGAATATTTCCATGAAAATAGACGGAGCAAGTGGCTATTAATGTCGGTTGATTATGACTCAAAGTCCAATTTGACTTGGTACTAAACTCATCGATGACGATTGACTCCAGAGCATCAAAATGATTCAGCCTATTGACCTGTTTGTATTAAAAGTCCATCAATGGGATTTTTTTACTCCTAAGAGCCTCCAAGTCACGCACTCTGCCCTCCCACATACGGCACACAGGCATTTTGTCCTTAATCGTTTGTGCTACGGCTTAAAATCTTTAATGAGATTATTATATAATTAAACCAAGGTAGTTTTTAGTTTGATTCATATATTGCCATACAAATCCAACCATTAAACATGAAAGGTAATTGAAGTAGTTCCCACAAGGATGAATGGACTACTACTCCAGTTCAATTGGTTGTGGTCAAACTATATCTACTATAAGACATTTTAAGGAATATGAGACATAAAAAACGATCTTGAAGCATCTTCTATCAATCTGCTGGCCCAATAGATCAACGGTCTAGACAAAATTTAATGTCCCCCTCCCCCCACCCCATACACTGATTTGAAAGGAAGGGAAACCCATCTTGTATCCATGTCCATCCATGACACTGAAATTCTACATTTTCTTTTAGTTTATCTATTATGACAAGGAATGCATAGACCCCCTTACAGTTGGTCATCGAAAAAAACCACCCACTAATACTGTGTTTCGGGTAAGGCCCCAAACATTGCGAATCCAGGACCTCTAGCTCATTAGCTCATTACTGGACTTCCTAACCATTCCAATAATTTAAATGTGGGTGACACTGAAATTCTACATCTACATCCAAGGAAAATGGATGCTTCCTTGACCGAATCATCATAACCTGATTATGTAGCTTGGTATGAACTATCAATGAAAAACCACTGGCTCAGAAAAATGGATGACAGTTCTTGATCAGGATTTACAAAGTGCCCATCTGTGATAGGTCCATTGATGAGCAGTCCAGATTGTCAACATGTGTTTTGTGGCAGAAAGTTTCAGTACCCAAAAGGGGAGGCAGATATTAATATGTGGGAAAGTAGTTCCTTCTTTTTATATGATTAGGTCAAGATTAGACGCAACAATATCAAATTTATCAATAAGAAGAAGAAGTTGTGTAGCGAAGATTTTGGCATAGCAAAAGGTCCACCATCCTTTAGGGCATGTTTGGATAAATGAAGAGTGGAGTAAAATGAAGTGAATTTTAAATATGGAGCGGGGTGAAGAAAAGTAAGTTTAAGTTAAAATAGAGTACTTCACCTCACTCTTATTTTGAAGTTAAGGTTTAGAGTAGAATTCACTTTTACTCAAGGAAATGGAAGTATTTAGAGTTGAAGTGAAATGAAGTACATGTGACTCACAATATTACTTCATGTATCGGGCCAAACTCATTCAAACGGAGTAGAGTTGAAATTTTAGACTGTTAGGTCTCATTTAACTTCACTCTAGTCAATTTTTTGCCTATCCAAATAGGCCCTTAAGTTAACCATCCTTCAAGTTATTCACCATCCTTTGTTATTCGGATGGCAAGAGCGCTCCTCCATGACCTGGAGGTTGAGTGATCGATTCCCGATAGAGGCTCCTGGGATGCAGCCCTATAACTTCGTTGAGGGCTCAGGTTCTGCGGAACAGGCAGGCTCGTGTGCCTAGCCCCAGAACGCTGCTCGGCAAAGTGGGCCCAAAGGGTCTAGAGTGGGGTCCGAATTCCGCCGGATGATTTACTTGAAGGATGGTCGTAGGGTTTAGCGGGTTCCCCTTCGTTAGGACTGAGCCCGTCAGGGTTTCTCTGGCTTAACCGGTGCATATAGTTTGCAGGCTACTGTGAGCAGCCGCCCCAAGGGTGTTTCCGGTATAAAAAAAAATAAAAATAAAAAAAAACAGGTCCACGTGCCCAAGGGGCCACACCCACGCGTTTATCAGGGTGTCGTTTGCGACTGCCGCTCTCGGTACTGCAACAGGTGGGTCCACAGGACAGGCCACATGTCAACGCTTGAGTCGGTTGGCTGGCTGAGTTGAGAATTGACTTATAATCACTTCAGAGGAGGGCAAAAAATTTTCAACAAAGTCATTAAAATTTTCCCATTTTTCAAAAACTTATAGAAAAACCTAGGGAGTCTAAGTTATTCATAGGACTTTGATTTGGGTGTTCCCGGCAAAATTTACCTACACGGTAAAATAAAAAGCAAAAGATGACTCTCCCACATAAATGATGTGGCGTTTGGTATGGCATATGGGACTGCTAAATTTGATAGATGAAAAGGTCAGATGTCATTTATTATTTTGAAGTATTTTATAACGTGGGTACTACAAGAATGCAAAATCTTTTGAAAAAGATAAAGAGGTCAAAAGAGATAAAAGATAAAAATATAATAAAATAATAGATTTGATATATGGGGTGGAGTTTCTAATTTAGGAGATGCAAAAACTCAAATCTTCAAATTACCAAATAAGAGCATTTCCAACAGCACTGTCAATTTCCACATGGTCACCCCAACTGCCAAAGTTGGCATGCAGCATATCTCCAATATCCATGTCATATGTGACTTGGCATTTGGCATGAAGGATGTATATACTAAATTTGAAGTATGGAAAAGCCACATGCATTTTCTTATTTCGGATTATTTAATGCAATGGGCTCATCAAGAATGCAAAAATGCAAGAGTTTTTTCTTTCTTTCATGATGTGGGCATGGGCAGACTCAGGTATAAGGGTCTAGGGTTGAAGACCCCCCTCGCATACCAAGAAGAAGCTTAAAAATTCTAAGAATACCCCCTGCAAATTCATCAATTTTATACATATATATATTTTAACATCCGCCCTTTCCCCAATATTTCTTTTACATAAAGCCCTCCCAAGGTTAAGTTTCTAGGTCTGCCCCTAGATGTGGGTATCATAAGAAGACAAAAATATAACAAATAGTTAAATTTAACATACCTAGTGGAGTTCATATTTTGAAGATGACAAATTCTAAATCTTTAAATCCCCACATAAGCCTTCAAATGAGATTTGACATTTCCAAAATAACATATCAATTGGAGATGCTCTAAGCCTTAAAATGTCATTTGACCAACTCCCAAAATAACACACGTGTGTCCGGCAGGATAGCCCCATCGGATAAATCATATAGCAGAAGATGCAAATGATCAAATGCTTATGTTCACCACATATCCAAACCAAGAACAACCAAAAACACCATCATAGCCACCAAGACGCATACAGAAAAACAAAAAGGACCACCACCAAAATGACCACAAAAGAGGATCAACCCATCCTTGGACCACAAAAATGTTAAAGCCTGGCTGTCTCCATTTGGCACAATAGTGGGCCACAAAATTAACACCTCTGGCTCTAGGGATGTTGACAGCCCTAAAAGCTCAAAACCTTCACCACACACCTAAATGTGGGGACAATCAGATATATGTGCTCGTCTGATTCGCCCATGATAGTTTTGACAACTTCTTAATGCATCCAAGCAAAAAATGATTCTTGATGGTGCGGTGTCCAGCACTAGGAGAACCATCTCACTTCCAGCCTCTTTGGCGAAGACTATTTTTGAGCCTGTGACAACACCCACCAGGTGCCCACCATAATGCCAAGATAAAGGCATGAGAATCAAGAGCTGAAAGGGATTGGCAATTTGTGTTATCACTAATGGTCTATCACCTCCACCAATTTATGCGCTGATTCTTGTAGAAGTAAGGACTTCAATGAATACTTCATTTCATTTTTCACATGTTGGTTTGACAGATTTTGGGCCCCATATTTACATCCTCTAATCCCAATCACATTGATCTACATGTTGGATCTAATTTTTTCCTCTCCCTCTCTCTTACAATATTCAATCTATTGACCAGATCACCCAAGTTGAACTTAAATTGGAAAGAAAGTCCCTAAATATGATGGTATAGATCATTCTAATTGGACATATAACGTGAAAATAAATGCCTATATATGATGGGAAACATGATGTTAATGGTTTGATTAAGCATAGGTGGGCTTTGCACCTAGGGAAGGTCATCAAGACCCTACAAGACAAGGAATTGCACCTAGGGAAGGTCATCAAGACCCTACAAGACAAGGGATTGCACGATTGGTTGGGAGCCCCGCTTCACACGTGTAGAGACCCAAAGGATCTGAATAGAATAGACTGTTGGATCAATTACGCACTTGTTGTTAACGGTAAATATTTGCAGGCTTGATCAAAAGGTTATTAGGATGATCGGGTGAGCTCTATTTTTTTGTACATGGATAGGCCCCAACTAGATCTTTAAAACCCTCCAGCCGCATCCCCAGGTGGGCCACACAGCTCCATGCGCACTTACTTAATGTATTCAATATATAAATGGACAGTGATGACATTTGATCATAGGACCCACAGGTATAATGACGTATGGAAATGTGAAACTAAACCTAGATGACCAAAATATTAGACCCATGCCCAAATATTATTCGATTTGAGTCATGATGCTTCGGTAGACTTTCAGCACTAGTTCACATGGGAATTTGACTAATACATCGGCAAAGGGGACATGTAGAAAATAGGTGACAAGTGAGGTAAATGTACAAAATAAATAGAGAAACTGAAAAACCAAGCATGAAAAACTACTGAAATGCTAGGCATAGGGTAATTGTAGAAAATAGGTGACAAGTGAGCTAAATGTACAAAATAAACTGAGAAACTGAAAAACCAAGCATGAGAGATTGCGGAAATGCCTAGTTATTCATCTAAATAATCAAATCAATTCTGTTGAATACAAATGCCATAAGTTCTAGGCCACACATGTATGGATATTTCAAGACTCTCCCTCGGGTGGAGCCCATTCCTCACCACTCTTCGTGAGGTGTAACTCGGTCTGCACAGTTTTGCCAACACCAAGTCATTCCTCTTAGAATTCAAACTTGCAATCGGTTAACTCTAATAACATATTAAGTTTTTTTGGATAACTAATCCTACCAAAACTTCAAGGTGTTAATATAGACAATATAAATACTTTTCAATACTCTCTTTGGAATGTCTAGTTTTTCTTTTCCTTTTTTTCAAGTAAAGGCCAAGGCCCGAACTCTTTTGCGCCCTACATGATAGAGGGTATGTTTCACTAGAGATGTTGATGAGTCGGGCTAAATAGGTGGGCTTAACAGTAATTTACTTTGGGTTTGGCCGAATATGGATGGGAGGGCCACTAAACCCAACCCTAACCTCAAACCCAAACCTAACATCCCTTAAGCTGCTTAAGGCCTGTCTTTTTGCATTAAATACATAGAAATTCATAGTCAAAAGAGCATAGAATACATAAGAATTCATGGTCAAAATAAGCTTTACGGAAGGATTATTGAAGAGACAAGGGGTGACCAATAGACTCAAGTGACAGAGTGAGGATCTTGACTTTCCAACGATTTGAATGACTAGGCTAATGACTGGGTATTCATTCTTTTCCACATTCCCTTGATTCAATTTTCATTAATTGGGCAGTTATTTGACAGTCAATTTTGGATATTCTTTCACCTTTGATTCGTAATTCTTGACCCCATTTAGAAATAGGGAGCCATAGAATTACAAGAAATTGGGTTGTAAGGCCATGAAAATACCTTCTATTCATTGCCTTGGTTTGAGAGAGAGAGAGAGAGAGAGAGAGAGAGACCAACAGATCCAATTCCAGTGCATGGCTTATTCACAAACCATCTTTTAATATGATGAGGCCAATGGGCACACAAACGCATGCATCTTTGTTTAGAGGATCCCAACTTCACCAGGTATTAGTTTGTGTCATGAACGATATTCATAAAAGAACTGCTTGACAACGTTGGAAAAGGCCTAAATGTGGCCTAATCTATTCCATTGTCAGGCTTTAGCTAAGGCTGTACAAAGGGCCCCTTAACGATGTTACCTAAACCGGAAAATCCAGGTACTGAAATTAAGTCCAGGTCTAGTATGAACAATACCGAATATCCATTTTACTTCACCACAATGACATATATGATAAGTTTAAATGATTCGGGTCCATATCCATCGGGTCCAGGTACGCCATAGACCCAACTAGTTCGTTTAAACTTTAAAGCCTAATTGCACTTGGTTTGGACAAGCAACAACCCATAGCAGACTTAAATAGCAGACTTAAATAAGATCCAGACAAGCACCAAATGACACTACCACAGTTTTACTGAGGTCTGTATCCTTATTGTAAAGAAAAGAGCAGGTAACACAACACCAACAAGAAACAGCCTGAAGTAAATCTAAATATCCCCACCTAATAATACCAACAAGAGTTTGAATGGATAAATGCAGCACAAGTTTCATACTTTTACTCCCAATGCAGGGGGGCATTGGGAGTTGATGACCTGAAGACTGTATGTAGCTCAAAGAGGTCCAGGAAAAACTCCATTCTCTCTCTGCTCATTCCATTTCTCAACCTGCAGAAATTGGAAGAAGAACAGGTAAACAAGAGTTTCAACAAACTTTAATCATGCACTTTAGGTTGCTTTCAGAAGTCCTCTGCATATGTCGTGAGCAGGGCAATATGCCTTCCTACTCAAATTGATAGCCATGGATACTTTGAAGATAAAAATCAAGAATAAACAAAATACGGTGGCGGATAGTTTGTTACCTCTTATGATTACTACTTTCCAATCTTATAGTCCACCTTTCATTAGGGATCTATATTTGCTGGAATTGAAGGCTACAGACATTTACAACAACCATTTTGCTTCAGCAACAGCATCGGTACATGGCAACTGTAGTAACTGGAGAGGTGTTTGTAGGGATGAAGATGGAGCGGGTATGGAAAATGACGAAATAGACAAAAAGGATGAGGGAAGTCATTGTGTTCCACTTATATGACTTCTGTTTCTGTAGTGTTTTGTTTTTACTCTGAACTTCTGTTTTGTTTGGCTTAGTAGTCCTTTTTTCTAGCAAAATCAATAAATAACAAAATGACACAAAAATATTAATTGTAGCACACACCCACCACCCCGAAAAAAAGTGTTCACTCCTTCCAACATGCCATGTGCAAGATCTAAGATATAGATCAGCCGGCAAAGACTCTGAGCTCTATGTTCATAAAACTTAGGCTAGTACATTTATCTTGTAGGCCAAAAGTTCATAATGAAAATGGCTGCTGGCATTTTATCTAAACCATTGATTACAATTGTAAATGAGTGCCAACCTGATAGGTGGGGCAGCCTACTTTTGGCTAGGAAATCTGTACGGAGGGCTCTGCTGCTGAATCTTGTAATCATGCAAATGTAGCACACTGACACAAGCAACAACATGATAAAAAGACAGCTCCAAGTAATCTTATTCTGCCCCTAGAAAGAGGCACTGCAATCTTGATGAAGTCCACATTGGGTCCACCAAATCATCAATCAGTTAGAAATCAGTTAGAAGTACTTAACTTTTAAGGGATCTCTTATTATTTGTTAAGTCTACTTAGGTAGGAGTCCTTAATAAGTTAATATAAGAGCAGCCAAAACTTGTGGGATTAGGGGAACATACACAGAAACTATCACGGCAGATGCAAATTGACGGCATTCGATGCCCAAGCCAAGCAAAATAAGTTTCCAAACACAACCAAATCAGATAGGAAACAACTCAAGTTAACTAACAATCTTAATTTCATCAGAAAATTGTAGTGCCCCATTAAGAAAAACTCAGCAGTGTGCTGAAACTATCACTCACTTAAAAATGGAAAAAAAAAAAATCACAACTACTGTAGAATGAAGTTTACAACCTATTTAAAACGCTTGAGTCCTACCACAACTAAAATGTGACGGGTTATAGGATGTTCAGGTTATGGGTTATTACATGTATCGAAAGATGGTGGGGCATGGATCTTAAGTGGTTTGGGCGGCTATGCAAGGAGAGATGGAGAGACATGGGTTATGGGTGACCAATGTCACGCCCCATAGGCCTCTTGGGCTGGCCCATTGGGTACCCAACCAGCTGCCATTGCTCGCTACTGGGCCATTATCTGAGCCTTCAGATACTTTTCAGCACCGGTGCAATACTTTTCTCGTGTCTTTAAGAAAAAAAAAAATCCCCAGATCAGCTGATGGATTTAATAGATTGTGGAAGGTCAAACTGACAGGAACCCAGTCCAGTTACATAACAGGGGCCAATGGGTCAGCTAAGGATGATGGGCTGATCCAAGAGCAAGGTGTTTTGGCAAGCTTTGCGAGATTGCATGATAGTTTCGTTCTTATCCATTAGTAGGTCGGTTATAGTAGGAGTTGCCAATAGAAATAGTAAGAGTCGTGAGCAAATCCTTGGCTGAGTTAGTGATATAATGATATTTAATATCCTAGTTTGTACGGATCCATCCTTAGTTGTAGGGATCAATTTTCAATTTGTTTCTATCCTTGTATTTCAGCAATACCTATTTAGTAGCATATGATTAATGAGAAAGTTATAAAATTATCCCCCCAAAATTCGGTGCTTGCACAAGGAGTTCGTCCATCCTCGAATTGGGCAAATTTTATCCCTATCATACAACTAGTATCTATGATGCCCAAATACGGCGTGGATATAGTAGGGACACGCCATGAACATGGCACGGACATGGATTTTACACATAAAAAGTGAAGTATCCAATACGATACGACATGATACATCGCCCATTTTGAAGTATCCATGCATCATAGACTATTATCATAACACAATAAGCTTCTTCAAGTTTCACATGCCTTCACCATCAGAAAGTACTCAATGTGCCTTCACCATCAGAAAGTACTCAATGAGTATTTGTTTAACTGATTTTGAATGTATTGACTAAGAATGTATAAAATCTTACTGAGAAGTATACATTTATATGGGATATATGAGAAATACTAGTGTGGATACCATCCATGCATAGTTGCATACCAGTTGCTGGGACATGCTGGGACCCCACAGATCATGGGAAGAGAGGGGATGGAAAAATCCAGGTGGGATCACTCCCATATCAAATTTCAAGTCAATCTGACAATCCTAACTCCGTCATCTATGGCCCATAAGTTTAATGGTTTTAAATTTAAAAAATTTCACAATCAATCCAACAGTCCAATACGAATGGATCAGTGCATACTCCAAGCAATCTGTGACATGGGTTTTTTTCTGGGGTGGGGGGTGTGGGGGGCAGCTGCCACGCATGTTAAGACCGAGGGAGACATGGCGTTTATGCACGTGTACTGTGTAGATTCGAAGTTTTACATGCAAATGTTCACTGTGAAGCCATACCAAGTTAGTCTTCAGTTTTACACAAAGCAAAACATTTACTTGAATCAACTTTTATTCTAATCAAGCAGCCAAGGCATTTGCAGTGAAGTCAAATTCACAGACCTCAATCATTGCTTGCTGTTAGGCTCAACCAATATATAGTTTGCCCAACCTTTCAGTCACATACAGGCTAAGTAGTCCAGACTGTTGGTCCCATCACCCAATGCGCTAGATATATGAACACATGTACAAGATAACACCATAATGAGCAAAGGAACTCACCCATTCACCTGGGCAGAGGGAACGATAATATTTGGCAAATTTTTGACAGTCACCAGTGTCACCTTTTGCTGCCACACACCTGCATTTGCAAATGAATGTCTCAAGTACGTTCTGAGTTTCATAACAAACTATTGAGAATAGCGTGACATCATATCTAAATGGTCCAGAACTCCAAATTAAAGCAAAGCATTAAAGAATAATGGGCCTTTACCTATGATATTCAATGTATCTTGTAAAACAATGCCTAGTTTGATTTGTTGTAGGGAAACGGAAATCTGCCGGTGCTGTTTTAATTTCAACCTACACAAAACCATGACAGATTAAATAAATAAATAAGTTGCTGATATTCACTCAAAAAAAGGTATCTAAATCCTTCATAACAAGGGAGACGATGATTTTTATTTTTTTTAACAAAGAGCAAAGATCAAAGTTTAAATTAAGCAAAAAAAAAAAAAAACAATTTAGCAAATATTATATTGCAAGATTACATTGTTTGTACGTTATCAAAAAAAGATTACATTGTTTGTAGTCATGAGAAAAGAAAGAGGGCTTCCTCAATCTTTTAGTACTTAGTCATATAAAAAAATAAATTTTCAAAATCACTAGGGACATTGCAGATTACTTACCTGCCCAAGCAACAATAGTGGCATTTGCACCAAGTCTAGCAAACTCTCTCACTCCTACCAAACATTCAAGCGATAATAAAGAAAAAGCTAGATTCGCCAAAGTCATGCCTTTTGCTCAAAAACATTTGAAAATTGTGGAAATCGTGTTTGTTTGTCAAAAACATTCCAAAATCGTCGAAATGGAGCATTTGAGCCAAGAACAGCCAATATTGTAAAGACATAAAATATTTTAAATAAATTCTTTTTTTCCCTTTGAATGGTAACCATAGTAGTCAATTCATGTTCGGTCAGGCAACCAATCCAATCTACCTAGAAAAAGTATTTGACCTGGATTTTGGACCTGTTTGGCCATTTCAATGAAGATTTTGGCAAAATAAGGCCGTTCGTGCACCAAAGATGTGTGTGTGTGTGTGTGTGTGTGTGAGAGAGAGAGAGAGAGAGAGAGAGAGAGAGAGGAACTTGGGGGCAAAATTGCCTTTTGGACCCTCAAAATGATGGGAAGGGTTTTACAAATGAAAACAAAATTTCATACACATTAGGGTTTGCGAGCCACAATCGGATGAGGCTTAATGATTTAGAGCAATATGTTAAAATTATTGAAGGGTATTCTATTTCAACAATTCAATGGGCCTCAAGAAAATCAACTTATCCTTGGATGATTGCCGATTGGGTGGAGAAAGTGCAAGATTTATCTAGAAAAATGGGTGCTTTGTTTCATCACATTTTACGGGAGGCTAATTCAATGGCGGATGGTCTTGCCAAGGAAGGAGTTTCTAGAATTTCTATCTTGTTTGATGTATAATTTTTTATTACTTTTAGTTTTTCCTTGTAAGTGGGGAGTTCTCCTGTTTGTTCTCTTTTTGGTGGAATAAAATAATTTTAACTGTTCTAAAAAAAAATGGCATACTAATTTAAACTTACTAATTTTCCCTACGGCAGTGTAAAAGTGTAATGAACATGAATGTGTTTATTTTATACTATTTTAGACAGTCTAATTGATAATTGGAGATGAGGGCAGAGAATGCATATCATATTTTCATATTGCCACAAATGCTAATATTAAGTTATTTAATTGGCACATATAAAATAAAATACTGCATTGCTCATTTAGAAGAATGAATTAAGTATATATGATATGCATGTTACTTATATATAATTTAAAAAATTCATGTTTTTATTATTTCTCATATTTTTCTAGTTATACATAACTTTATTCTTTTTTAAAAGTTGTACAAAAATATGGAACTACTAAGTCTAACACCAACTTAACCGAAACATTTCAGTCCGGAGTCAAGGAGGTTTATAGGTAACAAACAGCAAAAAAATATTTAAAGACTTAAAATAATGTCAATGTGAATTTGTACTGATAAATAATCTTTGTTAAAATGTTGCACTTTTCATGTTGTTCGGAAGATTATAGAGATTTCAACAGATTCAAAATCGAGCAGTTTGACAACTTTTTAAGATTTCAGTAAGCTAATGAAATCAATACTTGGCATGTTTTTCTCAAAATCACCAAGAACCACCATGTACAAGAACTCACCCTTTCCATAATAATTTCTCAAATTACCAAATTCAGTTGCACCGTTATTTATATTAAAGTGGGTCATTTTTTTTCATTCAATTTTCAACTGTTCTTGCCAATTCAAAGAACTATTACAAATATGGAGTCCACCAAACCAGATGGAGAGGAAAAAAACCTAGAAAATATCTAAAAATGTAATGGGCACACTCAAAAAATAATAATAATAATAATAATAATGATTGAAAGTGAAATCTAAACAATTTTAATTCCTTTCCCGAAACAAACTGAAAGGGGCTGTCATTTTGAAATGAACTGTTTAATGCAACTTTTTTTCATACATTGATTAATGTAATGGAATACTTTTTTTTTTTTTTGGTAAACTCTAATGGTATACATTAATCAGTTGAAATTTGGAATGTTAATTACTTAATGGGAGGTGTGCAATTGTATCAATCAAAAGTGGGCCACACATGATGAAAATCATCTTCATGAAAGCTCTCAAGCATCACATGTGATCAGGTCCATTCAGATTTAGCTAACCTTAAATCAGGAAAGTTCTCGCTCGAATTCTATTATTTATTTTTTTATTAATTTATGAAGATTTTATATCCTTCGCTACTTTTGTTATTGACAGGTGACAAATTTTACTACGTTTTTTATCCTTGAATTTTTTTTATATCAACTGAAAATCAAATTTTGTTTAATTTATAAGCCTGGGCCTTTTTTCTGCTAGTTAACACTAAAATCCTTCACTTACTTAAATCACAAACCCGTCAATTTTGGGATATAAATATATATCCATCTCTATAAAATAGACTTAGACACCCATTACAGTCACCATCTACCTCCTTGAACCCAAGCCACATTAAAAAGCTATAATCAGGATTCGGCATTTTTCTCTCTCTAAATCTCCAAGGCTCACCATGTACAAGAAGTCTGGCCCTTTCATATTGATTTTCAAATAACCAAGTTCAATGGAGCAATTAACATCAAAATCCTTCACATCCGTAAATCACAAACCCATCCAATTTTGGGGCAATATTAAGTAATCCCCTCAGGACATGGACAAAAGAAATCTGAAGCCCAAAAACAGCAATCTTCCCCAATCCAGCCAACAACACAATAGGAATCGTCTTCTACAAGCAAAGAGCAAAAATTAAATTCAACAGCCTCACAAACCCCAATCAACAGTGCTGACAACTTGCACTATTATTCTCCATGCATAACCATGACCATGAGCCAACCAGCGATGTACTCTTCTTCTCTTTTCTGTATTTTGATATATTTTTCTATAATATACCATCTCACCTTGTGCGCATGCATATATATATTTATATATATATATATATAAAATAAAAATAAAAAACATCATTTGCCCAAGAACACTTCTAACCATCAGTGCATTGGCAGCACGAATCAAGCCAAAGCAGCAAAGCCCATCTCAGTATAATGAGATGCAGGAGGAAATTATTAAACATCTAGCACCCCGGGATGAGGTTGCTTAGTCCTCTCTATCTTCTCATTCCTCAAGGTCCCCCTTGGTACCTTTCCCCCACCCCAAAGCTTCTAACCATCGTTGCATCAACATCAGGTTATCAAGCGAGAAGTAAAGCCCATCTCAGTATAATGAGATAATTGGGGGGAAAGGTAAGCAGCATCTAGCAACTTGGAAGGGGAGATTGCACTGCCCTCCCCATCTTCTAATTCCTCGAGGTGCCCTTGGTTGGCTTTTGCTTTATTGACAAAGCAGAAATATCAGCTTTTAGAACTGATCTTCATCCTAACTAAATCTTCGCTAAATTAAGGTGTAATGAAATTATTTGTGTGCCATTTGTTAGGCTTCAGGTGTTCTTTGGTTGCTTGAAAATTATTAAATATTGCAGAAGAGTGGATAGCCTAGCATGCTATCTTAATGCCTCCTTCCATCATAATCTTCGAAGCATGAACTTTAAGTCTGATTTGCTAGCTATGTACAGAGTCTCACGTCTGAGTCTACTCATTCCTTGAGAGGATATTTCTTACTGTCAGTTTTCTTCCTCTTAGTTTTTCTTTTGCTTCTGTTTGGGTGGCTTGGCTTGTAGCTTTTCAGCATTTGTCTCTTATGCTGATCGGCCTTCTCAATAAAACCTGTACTTAACCATTTAAAATTTAAAAAAAAAAAAAAGAAAAAAAAAAGAAAAAGAAAAAAAACACACCAAGAGATTGCTGAATGAAAAAAAAGCACATTAAAAGCAGTCATACTAACTGTATTGTTCTCAAAACATCTGCTATGTTCCCTCCAAAGTAAACAAATAGAAGTTGCAGGAAAAAAAAGGAAATGAAAAGAAAAGAAAAGGGAAAATGTAGCAAAGCCAAGCAATCCCATCACCCCAGAAGAGGTATACCTAGTTTCTATGTTGATCAACAATGGTTCATGTGCATTCAACAACATCATTAGACCCCCATTTATTGCCATTCTCCAACGAGGTCAAAACATTCACCACTCCGATCATCAAAACCCAACTACCATTTTAAATTTGAGGATGAGTTCTTTCTCAAAAGGGAGAAACTGGTCTAACCTATCAGCCCTATGTGTGATAGACTCTTCTTGAAGGGGCCACGTGTTTTGTAAGAAGGTAAGTAACTAGCTGAAAGTAGTTGGAAAGTTGGTTTATAGTTGGACTTATTTGTATGGAGTAATAACGAAAATACTAGGAGATTTATTATGTAGTTACTTAGGTGCCGTTTGGCAAGTCTATATTTTGGATCTATTTCACTTCAACCTTATTCAAATAGATGTTTTAGTGCTTTACACTGTTATGCAAAGTTTATTTAAATGTCCGATTCAATCAGCTTTAAGACCTTTTGCCTTGTTTCCAAAAAGTATCAAAAAAAGATTACTTTTTCAAACAGACATTATGTCTAAAGCAGTCAGACACTTTTTTTTTTCTTTTTTTCAAGTTTGCCCATATAACTTGTACTATATGAGAAGTCTGCCTATTCTGCTTTTACTATATTACAAGGTTGCATGTACTGTTTTCACTTTATGACATCTTTGCCTATTAATTTAACTTTTATAGTATGACAAGTTTGCTTTTCCTAATTGAATCACGCATTACCAAACAGTCTATTTGTAGAAGGATCTAATTGAAACAACTCTATTTCAAACATATCCAAATATGGGCTTGTTTGGCAAGTCTTATTTGTTTGATATAGAGCTAAGTCAAATAGATGTATTAAAAAGAGTTGTTTCAATTAGACTCTCTTACAAATAGATTGTTTGGCATGCCAGATTCAATTAGAAAAAGCAAACTTATCATACTAAAAAATCTATATTCTGCCACCTGACGTGTGGCAGTGGCTATTGTTTTTTGCAGCAGCTGGCTATTGGGGCTCTGCTGCTGGTTGATCTACAACTAGTATTGGCTTGTTGGTGCTGCCTGTTTGTTCTCTTGGTAGTCCGACGGGTTCCTTGCTAACTATTTATTTTGTAATGTCTGGTTGCCTGCCATCAAGTGTGGTGATGGTCTATGTTGCTGCCCAATCCCTTGTTGATGCAGGGATGATGGCCACTTTTAGTTGCACTCACAGTGCAATCATGTCTATGTTTGCCCTTTTTTGGTATTGGCTGTGCCTTTGGTTTTCTTCTTGTATAGCAGGCCCTTTTGTTGGCTGCTATCTCCCTTTCTTGCCTTTCCATTGCTGCTTCTAGTCTTCTGCTCTCAACATGTCGCCTTATGCCTCGGCATAGCTGGTCGCCTTACCGGGGTGTATTAGTAGGTAGAAAGATATTCATTTGTATAGAGGGTTTCCCGGCCCTCCCTTTGGAGATTTATTAATACATACTTATGTTCCAAAAGAATAAAAGGTATGTGTAAAGTTGTCATATTCTAAAAGTAGTACAGGAAAATTTATCATATAGTAAAATTAGTAGAGGCACACTTTTTTAATATTATGATTTTTTTTTCTTTGGGAATATAAATAATAAGTATATTGAACTCCCGAAAATGGGCCAAGAAAACCCCTTTACAAAAGAATACACTTTAACAATACTCTAGTAAGGCTACCAGCTATGCCGAGGCATATAGCCATCTGAAGTAGACAAAAGCAAGGCAAAGAGACCCAAAAAAAAAAAAAAAAGGAGAAATAAAATAATCTACAAGCCCACAACCCAGGCCAACAAAAGGGGAGAGAACAAAACCAAAAAGGGTCAGCTGAAACCCATATGATCGAGCTAAAAGATGACCAACTAATAACAAGAAAGGGTAGAAGCAACGCAACAGAACCCCCTTTTTCTTCTATTTGGTGGATACTCGTACACCTCCACATACACTCACCCAAATCCCTCATCATCAGTGCTACAGCTGGGGATTGATCCCTGATTGTTTTTGTAGAAGGGATGTGCCTCACAACTAAGATACCAATGGATTGGAAAACTAGCAATTTCTAAAGTTATATGGGAAAACTACCATTCAAAAAAAAAAAAAGTTATATGGGCAAACTTGTAAAAAAAAAAAAAAAAGCAAAAACATGTCTGATTGCTTTAGACACTCGTCTATTTGAAAAACTGACCTTTCAGTTACCTTTTCAAAAAGAGTCAAAAGCTCTTAAAGCTAATTAAATCAGACATCCAAATAAGCCATACAATATAAAGCACTCAAACCTCTATTTCAATCAGTTTTAAATGAAATAGGTACAAAAAATCGACATGCCAAACGGAACCTCTAATTCAACCAAATCAGACTTGCCAAAAAGGCCTTTAGTTGGTTATGAAGAGTTATGTATATACTGGAAAAGATACATAAAATAGAATGCTTAGATTCTTTTAATGAAAAATATCTTATTCTCTTGTTGGGTTAAGGATTCTTCATTTTAATCAAGCATTATAGCCCGGATTTGTAGAAGATTCCAAGCTTATCAACCATAAGTGAATAGTGAATGCATCTAATAGGAAAATGAAAGCATCAAACGTTCACTCATTCATTCATTCCCCACTTCTAAGATTTCCTGTGATTCTGAGAACCCAGCACTAGATCAGTACAGCGTTTGTGAGTTGTGACAATCATAAATATCCTAGTTCCATCCTCTTCTCTTTGTGAAGTTCTTTTGACAGGCAACCAAAAAAATATCAATATAATGGTTATAAGAAAAAAATACACTAATACAATACAGAGGTATAATGTATTAAGGGGCGTTTGTTTGCACCCATTTACATATGTAAACAATACACGTGTAACATTTAAGCACATGCACATTTGCTTGTGCTTAGGGACGCAAATCGGTATCCAATTCTCTCATTATCCGGTGGTTCCAAACTATTAAAAATCAGGTCTGGCAATCCGTTAAAAAACTGGGTCTCTCTCTCTCTCTCTCTCTCTCTCTCTCTCTCTCTCTCTCTCTCTCTCTCTCTCTCTCTCTCTCTCTCTCTCTCTCTCTCTCTCTCTCTCTGTAAATCTCGTTGCTCAAAGTTATCTCATCCTAAAAAGCCAGGGAGACAGATGCAGTCCCTGGCAGTGATGAAGCCTCATGCAGTGTGCGAGAAAGTGCAACCTAGCGAAGGATCACTAGTCGCTGCTCACCTTCAAAACCTAGAACCCTCATGGCAATCTTCTAGTAAGAAAAAACTTCCTGATCTCCATATTTCTCTTTTCCTGTTCTGATGGAATCGTTCATGGTTTTTGTGGGGCATTCTAGGGTTTTTCATTCTCCCTTCTTTCTATCTTTCTTTTTCTCTCCCCCCCCCCCTCCTCTCTCTCTCTCTCTCTCTCTCTCTCTCTCTCTCTCTCTCTCTCTCTCTCTCTCTCTCTCTCTCTCTCACTTGGTCCTCTGGCTGGAGCCGTTTCTGGATCCTCTCTCTCCCACTTGGTCCTCTGGCTGGAGCCATTTCTGGAACCGGATCCCAGTACTCTTATTGGAACTGGTTCCAGAACTAGGAAACTGTTTCCAAGTCAGAACTAGGTCCAGCCTTTAGAAAACAATTCCAGTTCCAATATGTACATGCCCAGAACTGACCCATTTGCATCCCTACTTGTGCTCATTTACATATGTAGACATGGTAATGGGCTTCAAATGTGCAAATTTTACATATGTAAAATTCCTATATGAAGATTCTACATATGTAAATCCCATTTCCATATCCCATGTGTAAAAGACAGATGATTCCCAAAGTTTCAAGCACAGCCACCCTCCCCAGGACAATATACAATCCCATAGATAACTCTTTGCTTTTCCTAAACGTCTCTCTTCATTTACCACTGATAGACATGAGAAAAAAGATTGTAATTTTGATAATGCAACTACATTATCTCCCTTAAAAAAATGGTCCAGAATTGAGAGTCCTTTCAATTTACTCATTTGATTGATTTCATAGAATCTCCCTCGATGATCATCTTATATTGTGAAAGCACGCCCCTTACAAATTCTAAGGCTTGAAGGATAGCTAGAACTTCTGCCTGATTCAATTCTTTGCTGCCTGCGAGTCCCAACCAAGATAACAAAGTAAACCCACTACAGTTCTTTAGTACCCCACCCATTCATATTGGCCCCATATTTCCTCTAGCCAGTCCACCTACATTAGATTTCGCCCATCCCTTCTCCTAAAGAAACAATTTTTATTTCTCGTCTTTTCTTTTTCGAAACCCCATCAAGGAAAATTTATGTGCTTTTCAATGATTCCCATAACCAAAACATAATAATAATATATAAGATCCTTCTATGCAACTGAAAATAAATTAATACAAAAAAGGACCTGATCCAACAATCACTTTCTACAGAGACTGCAATGCTCTCAAACACTGACTCCAAACATCAAAACAATCAGACACCTCATCAGGTGGATCCCACCATGGATGGGCATCGATAAACAAATCCGATTAACCAGACCTTCCTGACAGTCAAATTTATGAAAAACAACCCACCCAAAAATGACAATACCAAATATAAAGATCTACCGTCCATTCATCGGCCATCGATCAGATGGCTAACATTGCCCAATCAAAGCCAATGTCACCCAAAATTACCCTATTCATAATGCGGCACACCAGATGAACGGCCTTGATTGGTAGCAACTGTGCCTCTATCCAATCTAGCAGCAGCAGACCACCAGATAGGGAATCTGTGAGCGGATGGATCTCAGCTTAGACTTCCCCAATCTCAAAAATCAAAGACCAGACAAGAAATAAATGGAGATCAAACAATGATTTTGGAAAAGAACACAGAACACAGAAATGTCTTCAAAACCCTAATTCCTAAACGCCAATCAATATTCCAAATATGGGTTTGAGAATTACAAAGAGACGTCGAAGATCAAATATGGATTAGGGCTTGAGAATGAAAGAAGAAGAAATCGAAGATCATTACCTCCGCCATTTTCACAGATGATGAGAATCCAATCGAAACAACGAACGAGGAACGAAGAAGGACAAATCGGAAAGCTAGAAAATGACAGAGGGGGGAAGGGATTAAAAAAAGGGCTTTTGCTACTATGACCCCTGAGGTTTGAAGTAACTCTTAAAAAAAACCTACCTTTTGTTTTGAAAGATTTCTAAAATCTTAAAAAAAAATCCAACTTTGAGAGGGAGGGTGTGGGGGGCCATATGGAGCTCACATTTTTAAAATCACCATTTACAATCATAGGCCATGTAAAGGACTGGGTACAAACCTTAGTTTTGATTTAATAAAGAAGGCTATGTGTGGGATTCCTTCCCCCATGTGCAGGTTTTTTTTTCCAAGCGAGTGGGGGTGCCTTCCTGCTTGTGCGGGCTCTCTCCTAAATCCCAGCCCAAAAAAACTTAACAAGAATAGAAGACCAAGACCAAGTTCAAAATCTAATATTTATTTGCAAAAGTGAAAATATTTCCCAATGAGACAAGTGATGCTCCTAATAAGTAAATAAACACATGAATAATCAAATTACTCCTTTGATGCTAAAAGATCAATTTTAGTGTAACTCTAAATGCAATAAAAAAAATGAATATTTAAGCATCTCCTTTCATAACAAAAGTTCAGTTTTAACTTGACCTAATCCTAACCCTAATTAAATAAAATTGATTATTTAAGCGTTTTATAGATTGTCTATTTCTTTTGTTGTTTACGTAGAAAAACGGCATTGATCAAAGGGAGGAAGATGGAAATGTAAGTAATGTACAGTTTATGTATGAGTGTGACAATTGAGTTTTCCATCTTTGATGGTGATGAGCTTTTCGGATTCTCGCATGTGAAGGTGAATCACAATTCACAAACATGTGGGAGAATTTGATGGTCCTCGTTATTTATTACAATATTTTATCTTTCACCCCCGTCCCAGCCTGATAGCCCTACTATGCAAATTGCATATTAGAAAAAAGAAAATTTGTCAAATGTCTCTTAAACTAATTGGTTAACATTACTTAATGCCAACAGTAGTAATGTTCTTAAGGTTAACTTAAGTTTGGTTAGATTTTAGGCATTAAGGCAATTTGGTCATTTAATTACACAAATAATAGGGGAAATTCAATAGTTTTTAAAAATGACAGTACAAGGGGCTTTTTTTAATGATTTCAAAGTTAAGTGGGTTATATAATTCATCAAAGGTCAGGGTGTTTTTAGAATAAATGAAAACTTCAGGGGGCACAAAGACTCATTTGCTCCTCGGAAGCGATTGAAAGCGCTGCCTGTGTTTTCAAGTGCCGTGTAGTTTGGAATTGGTCAAAACTTGCAGGCTCCATTTTGACTGGAAAATCAAAAAATCTCCCGATCTTATGATTTTATGCAGATTTTCAATGCATTTTAAACCGTTTTGTGGTAGAATGTAGCAATAAAATTGCTTAGAACTCAAAAGAGATGGACTTTGGGTATGTGTTTGTTTGCATGGAATTTAATACATAAAGATTTATGGTCAAATGGGCTCATAAGAAGGATTACTTGTAAAATAGGAGAAGGTTAAATGTCACATCATTGAAAATCAAAAGCATTTTGAAAGTAGAGTTGATATTTTAATTAAATAAAAAAGGTGTTTGGATAGTTGTGGTAAAGGAAGAGTGACTCTTTTATTATTTTTATTATTATTTTAAAATGCATTTTTCATATAGTAAATATACAATCAATTACGTGCTTGATCGGATGGTGGGCCCCACACCTATTGCTATGAAGTTTTGATGAGAAGGTTTTGGGGCAAAGGATTTATGCATTTGCAGTGAATGTGTGGTGAAAGTGTTGATTTACTTCTCCTCACACAATCAAACCCAAACAAGGAAGAGTGAAGTTTTTTTACCTTTGGGGATGATTTGACCTATTACATTACTTCTTTTTTTGTCCCATCAGAAGGTTCTTATTTTACAACCTTTTGGAATGGACTAATTCCTCTGCGCCCAGAGGAAAGCCGGGTAAACTCCCCTGTAGCCCCAGTGTGGTACTGCAGTTTCAAATCTACAATCTCTGGATGCAAACTGTGGTCCTAAGCCAACTGAGCTATCATTGGGGTTACCTATTACATTACTTCGACCGGTAAGCATCCAAACAGGCCAAAAGGTTGAAAAAGCATGCAACGACAAGATATGTTCCAGACCATTCACTTTCCAAGGATTTGAATAACTGGTGGGATGAAGGAATATTTATTTCCCATTTCCATTAGAGGAGAGATTACTTGGATATCAGTTTTGAATAGTCACCTCTCTTTCATCACTTTTAACCACCTTTAGAAATACAAGCCGTACAATTCCTAAAAATTCAACCAACTGAAACAAACAGGCCCAAGTTTTTTTTTTTTTTCTTCTAATTACTAGTATCATCCAAATGGAGAAATTGGCACTAGCACATCTCCCATCCAATGATGGAGCTGAAAGTTGCACCCCACTTCACCTGTTGCGCATCAAACGACAGAGAAGAACCCGCCGTCGATCATTAGATAATACTTGTCGAACATCATCGTCGTTTCCTGAAACCATATCACATCTAACTAGATCTAGCAAATGTTATTTTTCATGAGGTAGAACCAAAATTTGATCTCACAAGCTTTTATAGCCAATTGTCTGTGATGTCAACCCTTCTTTTTTAAATTTGGGATCCAAAGCATGTTAAGAAATGACATACAACGGATAACAATTCATAAAATCTGTGCATCCAAACTATGAATTTCTAAATGTTGTCACATGGGTTTTATATACAGCACCCAGACAAGTTAAATCCCTGGACTTGAGGGATTATATGTAACAAAATAAGATCCGTTGCACTTATGATGTGTAAGAGCCGTCGGATATTTGAATGAGTCAAATGTTATAATGTATGTCATCACCAAATTCCTTCAAGATCTGTCCTTGATGATCCAAATGATGAATTTGTGCAAAGATCATGTAAAGATTTCAATAAACATCATTCCATGAAAAAAGAGGAAGCAGACTGAAACACATAGCCTTCATCAAAGGCTTGAAGGGTCAAACCTTTTAGTGCCTCATAAATCCCAAAAGTCTGTGGGTGCCTCCGGCCTGCCACCCTAAAGCTATGAACCCTCTCACCAACTTCAATACAACTACACCCTGGACTCTTCTTGATCCTCATCTTCTTCATCTTTCTCCTCAATCTCTGAGCATTGGCCGATCGGCCGGCTTCCTCATAAATGTTGCACAGAAGCACGTAATTCCCACCCTTCTCACCCTCAATTTCGAATAACTCCTTTGCCGCCATCTCACCCAGATGAAAATTTCTATGAACTCTACATGCACCCAACAGCGCACCCCAAACACTTGCACCTGGATCCATTGGCATGTGTTCAATCAAGCTCAATGCTTCCTTGAGCTGTCCTGCTCGGCCTAACAGATCGACCATGCATGCGTAATGCTCCCTTTGAGGCTCCAGGCCATATGATTTTTTCATGGAGTGGAACAATTGGAGGCCTTTGTTGATCAGCCCTGCATGGCTACAAGCAGAGATAAGCGACACGAAAGTCACACTATCAGGCCTGAGACCTTCCTTCTCCATCAAACGAAAGAGCTTCAGAGCTTCCAACCCACACCCATTTATTCCATAGCCACTCATCATGGCACTCCACAACACCAAATCTCTTTGCAAGCACTGGTCGAAAATTCCACGCGCTGCCAAGATGTCACCACATTTCGAATACATGGTTATGAGTGCGGTCTTAATAAAGATGTTCATCTCATCCTTCCTCTCCATGAATCGGTGTATCCACCTCCCTTCTGCAAGAGCACCTACCTCTCCACATGCACTCAAAACATTCACAATCGTCGTCGAGGTGGGCTCCACACCTACATCTTCTAACATCTTCCTAAACAGAGACAAGACCATTTCGTAGTCCCCCGCTTTCGAATACCCCGATATCATTGTATTCCAACAAACCCCATCTCTTTCAGGCATTTTATCAAACACTCTACGCGCATCAGAATTCAGCAACCCACACCTCACATACATATCAATCAAAGCCGCGCATACAAAAACATTAGCATTCAAACCCCAAAAGGACTTGAATATGTGGGCATGGATCTGTTTCCCTTCCTGTAGAGAATCACAACACTTCAACAGGTAGGGATAGGTGAATTCATTAGCACCTACACAGCCATCATCACTACAACAACAAAGCATTAACACAAACATATGGAGGGCATCTTGATGGGTTAGAAGGGACATAGAATATGCCCTGATTATGGCATTCCAGACAAAGATAGTCTTCTCTTTGTCTGTGTCGAAGACTCGGCGGGCATAGGAGAAGGATTTGAAGGAAGAGTAGAAGGAGATGAGGCGGGCAGCGTAGGGGGAATTGAGATTGAGAGCTGATTTGAGGAGCTGGGCATGGATCTGTTTAAGATGGGGAAGATTGTTGCAGGATTGTAAGAGGGTGGAGAAATGGTGGTGTTTGGATGGACTGTTGTTTTGAAATCTCAATTTGGAGGGAAATTGCAAGGAGATGCTACTATTGGTTGAGGTGTAGGAATGCATTTTTAGTGGGCTTGACCTTGGATTGGGTTTGGAACAATGTTATGGACAAACACCAGTAGCCCATCGACTTACTAATAACCTAGGGATGTCATTGGTAGAAAATGAGAGGGCCCCACCTGAGATGATGGCATATCACAAAGATTGCATGGGCCCCACACCAAATTATAGTATATTAAAGCCAGATTTTGGATTCAATTTTGACCTTTTATATTGAGTCATTGTAAAGACTTTTCTATATTGGTAAAGAGCTAAAAATGTATAGGTTGTGAAGCTTGACTTATGATCTCTTGCTTTTTTTTTTTTAAATAACCAACTTAACCACTACACTACACAATATAAAAATATAATTATTTATCAAAAAAATATCAAAAGTAGTTAGATGGAGCGGGGACCCTAGCCATGTGGGTCTTACCCGTGCTATAGTAACCACTTATAGTAAGAGTAGGGATGAAAGCGGGTCCCCGAAGGAGCTGACTCAAGATTTTGGATAAGGCCAGTTTTGCAAATATAGCAAATTCTCCCTATGACCCCACTTCTTTTTTTTTTTTTTTTTTTTTATAGAGGGTCTTTTTTTTATCAATCAAATTTCCATACACACAAAGTTGCAATTGCTAAGATCCTGTCCACCCCGACTGCCAGAATGCAAATTTATTTTAATGGAAAGGGGTCCACGGAAAAGAAGGATGAGATGCACATCTTTTGCCATTGGGAGAGGGCCACTTGTATAATCAACAATTTGATTTTGTGGCTAAGTTGATTCAAATCCAGAACTGGGTCTTAGGTATTTTAGAGATGCCAGATACAGACAAGACATAGGATCTGGATGCAGATCTGTCCTGGAAGAAGAAAAAAGGGCTCCAAATCCATTCACACCAATATCAATTATAGGTAATTGGATTTACAGGTTATTAGAATTACAGCAAAGCTGGTTAAATTATGACTCAGTTCAAAGATGAAATTCTGCAGAGGGAATTAGATAGGGTAGCACTCAATGGACAGCTTGATAAAATTAATGAATCTTGCTGAGAAATGTTCTCCTACGAGCAACAGTATATGCAGTCATGGGACGGCTCACTTTTCTTAATCTTAATATATCTCCTGTTATTGTCCAAAAAAAAAAAAAAAGTACATGCATTCCGGCTCTGTGGGGCCCACCTTTGATCAGTGTGGGTCTTTTCACTCTCATCCCACTATGATCTAGCGGCAGGCTCAATTTCACATCCATCAATCTCGGCAACAGGATTGAATATTGAAGAAACATATCGTTAAAAGACCACAAAAATTTGTGGCCGTTAAATCAAAGGCTAGGATGATCCGACGGGCTGGGAGTTTTTTTCTCTTTAATATTATCATTATCCATGAAGAGACCTTTCCACGTACCCCACTCCTACTGATAACTTAGCATATAAGTAGGCCCCAAGGGCTGGACTGCAAATGAGAAGCTTGCAGTCTGTGCTTGTAGGAGAACATTCCCCCATCAAAATGAGCTTTAAACAGGCAGAGTTGGGCCTTCCATTTCCCAAATGCGCAGATCCAAGCTCAGGGTCTGTGACAGACCTGGACTCTTCAATTAAAAATGAAAGAGACCTACATACAGTGAGTCTGGCCTGAATCCAAGGACTATGGAGTCGGATGCAGTGGTTGGGGGCAAACAGCAAGGTTGTTAGTCACCCCTTCCACTTCATGATGGGGACCTTACATATCTCCAAAAGAAAACCACTTCCACTTCATGATGGGGACCTTACATATCTCCAAAAGAAAACCACTACCACTTCATGATGGGGACCTTACATATCTCCAAATGAAAACCATCAAACCTAATATTGTTCCCATGGAATGATGGAACCTCAAATCTTACTTCCATTAAAGTACTGGTCACATTGGATTTATCATGATGTGATTTATAGCATCTAAAACATGTTCCATTTGTTTTAAGAGTAGATCATGTTTTCTTACATGTGTGATAAACCAATTTCACAATCGCTCTAATTGAAGTGAAATTTGGAGCTCACTAATTCCACGGGGACAAAATTAGATTTGATGATTTGGATTTACTTAAGTGTGGGATAGACAATCACAAAATGGGAGGAGCAACCAGCAAAATGATTGATGGACCCCAACCAATGGATTTGGACTGAGGAATGTCAGGCATCAAACAAAAGACTAGGGGTGCTCATGGGCCAGGCCAGCACAAGCCCAAATCCGGCCCAGCCTGATTTGGCCTGGGCTTGGACCTTAAATTTTTGTACTTGGACTGGGCTTGGATTGTTTAACTGGGCTAGTTTAATAGATGGTCTGGGATTGGATTGATTGGTAGAGAGCCTAAGCCCAGCCAGACTGTAAAAATAATTGTGGGGAAAGAGAGGAATGCAGTACTTGAACACATCACAACTCAATTAGGCAGAAATAACCAAACCAGTTGACATAAGGGCCAAGACACAGAAAAAACAAGGCCTTTCTATGTTATGGCCTGATCCGGGCTTGGGTCAGGCTTGCACCAAGAGTTCAGAGCTCGGGGCGGGCTTGGACATTCCCCAGCCTGGCCCATGAACATCCACAAAAAAGACCACTGAAAACATCAGAGCTAACTCATAATTTATAAATAGCGTGCAAACAATATAATTACTGCTAAACAGTTTCATGATGTGTAGCCTCAAGCAATGCATGGAGGAATCATTCTCTTCCATGCCCTAAGGCTCATCTAAAGCTTCATCTGTATTGGAAAAAAAAATATTACATACTAGTCCCCAGGGTTGAGACTTGAATTTGTTAACCTCACCCCTCATCCAAAATTCTCATATTATGGTATCACATAGCGATTCTTGGCGGTTCTATCATTCCTCAATGCATCTTCCTGATATTAGTTTAAAAAAAGTGGGGAAAGAAAAAAGAAAAAGGTAAAACATGTAAACCCATCAACTAGTGAGAAAACTCATTGAGTGAAAAAGTTCAAACTAAAGACTTACATGAAAAATGAATCCAATGGTCTCGTTGTAATCAAGGAACTCCTTCCACTGTCTCCCAATGCTCATCTGTAAGAAAAAAAAAAAGTTGACTTTTTTTTTTATTGGGGATCATTGATAGAATTGAGCAAAAGATACAGGACTTGAGTCTGAGAATCAGCTCAGATAGAACCCTTACAAAGTTGAATAATGTTTTGAGGAAAGAAGCCTCAGATTTCTCATAAATAGGAAGTCAAGTCTTGGCCTAGATACTTCAATTTGGAAAAAACCAGATTCCAATTGAAATGAATTTAGCTAGCTACCCGTTCTCAAGAAAATAAAGAGCTGCTTTACAATGATATTAGTCTTCCTGGGATTTAAGCCATTTTTACAAGAGCCCTTAACAGAGTTGGAAGGTGTTCATTGTTGTAACCACGAGGTTAAAGGTTAGAGTCATGTCACCAATTAAAAAAAAAGGATTTAATTCATTTTTCCCGCTTCCAATCCTACCCTTAGAGTTTCCAGAATCAACTGGATTTTCCGAAGCTAAAACAAAATGATCGTGGAATTGTTTTGATTAGAAATCCCCTACCCTGAAAAAAAGTAGCTCCTTAATGGATTCAAGCTATTAGAAATCCCATTGGCTGACAGCCCTACTTGACAAGAAAGCCACCAGTATGGAAGAAGATAACATGCTGATCTCATTGAATAGAAACTGCATCGTCCAAGGCCAAGAATCCCTACCCAGAACACAGCATTAGCCGAATCACGCTCCACAATGAGCATATCTTGAAAAGCCTCTCATAGATGATTTTTGTAGTTTTTGTATTGAGTATACCACTCTTATACTCTGTGTTGATGTTGTTTTGTTTTGATGCTGGGTCTTGGATTTCTTTGTAGGATTATTCTCTCATTTTAATATAAGTTTTACCTGTTACCGATAAGAAAAAAAAAGGGATCATTTGAGTTATGATCCATTAGATATCTTGATCCTTTCTGCCTAATCCTGCCTATCCTAACATTTTCATTCGACTCTTGGCTTATGCTCGATCACAGGAGGTGATGGCTGAGATTATTCCTTTAGCAGCTCCCTGGATTTCAACTTGCCTTCAGCATTCCATTCGACCTTTAGCTCTCTGTAAGCACTCCTTTAAAGATCCAGATGAGTCTTGATTGGCAGTTGTGTCTTGCCAATCACTTCCTGTGAGACTATGTTCTTGTTGAGTCCTCCTTCAATAATCACATTGCATAGTCTATCTTTTCCACAGACTTGCGTACAGATGGAGTATCACACAACCAATTTTCAGGAGCCAAAAAAATCTTTGAACAAGTTCTCTTCGGTCACATCTGAAATCAACTGGTTGCTCACTTCTTCTCTGATCTGTTTGATTTTTCAGCATATGCAATTCGACATCTCATCTGCTGGAGTAATGTGTTTTTTGTCTTGCAGTAGGATTATCCAATGTCTTTTCTCCAAGTATTTATTCCCCATTAGGATTCATCTTCTGAATAGTATTATTTCCAGAAGCTTGCATCTCATATTTTCCAAAGTAATGATAGGAGGTATAATTTGAGCCTTCGGATGGTCTTCTATGCTGATCCACCATTTCTGGAAAAATATTTCAAGCTTCATCTTTGTATAGTGCACCTGATCAATGCCTATCTACCATATGAATATGATACCTCTCAATCCTCATAGTAGTTTCAAGTGAAATGAATCAATCAAATAAGGTATTTAAATCCTCCTCTCTGAATGAATCTGAAAGTCCTAAAAAATACAGACTGACTCAGCATGAACGACTCTGGACAAAAAGAAGACTACTAAAACAAGACAACATTTCAGCGTTTAGGAGCTGTTCCATGATGTACAGTCACAAGGGCTGAAAGAGCGTAACTAGAGAAGATGGCCCGTAAAGGGATGAAATTAGGGACTATTACATCACTGTACAGTTATTGAAAATAGGATAAACTACTTTGTGTATGCAAGGAAGGAACTTAGTGTTTTATGTTTGGACATGAAAAGAGGGTGGTTTGGGCTCAGTTATGTACTTGGGTAGGTGATAAAGGTTCAGATCAGGATTCTATCAAGGTTGCTGATCAGCTTTTAGGATTGGATTGGAATAGAGACTGTTTGGGCTCACATATGGCTTGGTTTGGGTCTGTATAGAGTATAGACTTGTTTAGGCAACTCCAGGTGGGAATATTAGAATGAGACCAAAATTGATACAGGAGGAGCCTTTAGCATTGCAGCATGGTCTTCTTCTACATGGATTTCATGGCATCACACCATGAATGCTAAGATGACTTCAAACTTTTAAGGAAAAGACAAGAAAATTCAACTCTCAAAAAGAAATTTGAACTATTTTCATTATGGTCGTTCAGTACATGTAAGAGTTCGTCACATGAGTAGTAGTAGTTTTTTTACATCTTATAGTCAACTGCTTGGATACTTTCTTACAGGAAAAAGACTCTAGATACTACTAACACTCTCATACTAATATGCCACACAGGAATTTTGTCATGACACTTGACTTTCAGACAAATATGACTCAACTTGTCATATAGGCCTGACTAGTGTAGCAGACATGCTGACTGGACTCTTAACTAATAGGAAAAATCTCTAAAAGACAGCAATATTTGACCAAATTGCTAGAAAGTAATGTCTCCAGGGACTAAGTCAAAACCGATGCTAGAGAAGCCTTGGAATCTCTTCTTCTCTAGCATCAGCATACCTCATGACGTCACACCATGGAAAAGAGGGGGAAGGATAACTAGGAAGAATATCCTTCATAAATGAACAAATTATTATTGGATATGTAATTAGTTTTATATACATAGAGAGGAACATAGATGCATGAAAAAGACTTTTTTCCTCTGAATTACAATTGCCAGCCAACCTGAATTCCTTATTTAGATTCTTTTCAAAAGTCTGTTAACATTATATAGTTATCTCTAGGACTCCTTGATTCATCTATTGTCTTGGTGGCTCATAAAGAAAATACAGCATTCGATGTTCCACAAATTGACTTTGTTTTGGACAATAGATAGTGGGGATGCCCATAGTAGACAAACTGACAAACGGGTTACAGTTTTATAAATCTGACAGTAAGATCTAAATTGTCAGACAAATGGTCTGAAGGCCCAATCATACACATCAATACCTTTAAATCAAGCTGTGCATCCTTTCTTCTTCTAGATGGAGGAGACAATCATGTCCACTAACACAACTATAGAAATGAGTAGAGCATTTGCTCAATTTGAAGATGGAAAGATGAATCTTCTGACTTCTATGTAAGTTCAGGTTGGGTTCTTCTAAGCTGGGAGAATGATGCATCTATAGCTTTGTAAGAGCCCAAAATCCCACCTTATCACTTGTACAACCCAAGAATTGGGTTTTATAGTATTATCCTGTGTACAGAAATTCCCTATATTTCTTCAATAATCTTCAGTTCACTGAAAGTGGAAGCTGTGACATGAGTCCAAGCAGTCTTTAAGAAGTCATTCTTAAAGTCTTAGGTTAAGGAGTCCATGTAGCAAAGTCAGTGGAGACCAATGCACTTGACAAAGTGAGAGTTCACAAAGAGAACATTTTGTAGTATAAAAAGCTTTTCATAATAGATACTTGGTAGCGAAGTGTCTGCTACTTAATAGATCTTCATTTTTTCCTTTTCACCCTTCCCTTGTTATCTTTCTTATGCTTTTCCATTCGCAGTTTTTCATTAACTTAATACACTCATGATTCTCACTCTAAGAAAAGATGACCTCAGGAAAATTGGTGTCCAACATGTCTAACTAAAACAGCAATGAAACATACGCCACCTTATTTATTATGGACTCAAAGTAATAGTCACTTTCCTCAATTCAGAGAGCAAAATTGGAGTTTTACCTGAACAGCTTCATTTGAAGCATTTTTGGTCCACAGCGCTATTCTATCCCTTGCTCGTACATTAACAACAGCTCCACAAATTTCATCACCATGGTCAAACTGTTCGCCAATCAATGCCAACAACTGGTGGTGACAGGGAAAAAAATGTAAGCAATGCCAGATAAATATAGACACGATGGTAAATGATATCCTAATGTTGAATGAACTCCTCAAATAGAGAATTAGAAGCATACCGTATGCAACCACAATGTATCAACCTTTCCTCTGAGACAGCTTATGGTCCACGTCCCTCCATTAGCACAGATAGGGTCCTCCCATTTTGGCTCAATTTTGTATTTAAAACAATGGAAGTCCGCACCCGTTGCCAACTTACTTGGATGATTTATATTATTGTAAAGGCTGAATGTAAATTTAATGTTAAAAAACTGTCCAAAACAATCTAGATTCAATACTAATTTAGAAGAAAATGTTACAATAGCTACAACCATAAATTTTATCTTAGATGGACAAAATTATGACAAACATCTGTGAATTGTAACTTAGATGAAGTTACCTTCATCCAACCTAGATAGATGAAGTAACTTAGATGCACATCCAACCCCATAAGAGAACCAAGACACTCAGATAGATTAGGTTTCCTGTGGGGTCATCACAAAAGGAAAAGCTCCCCTGGCCCCCAAGTCCAGGTACACAAAATACTAACAGGGTCCAACTCCAACACCTAACCCATTACATCCCCAGGTCCCCATGGAAATATTTTATTCAAGTATGAATTGTATGCATGTTAACCTTTTAAGGGTATTAATTTTATATACAATTAGTAGTAATTTTGATATTTTATAATGAGTGAAGCACATATGTGTCAAAATTTCATAAATGAGTCCAGCCCATCGGGCCCGCTTGGCTACCCCCTACAGTCAATCTAAGTAATTAATGCAATTACAATTAGTAGAAATGGTAATTGCTTGCTTCTATAGTGCTTTGTGACCGATAACTACTAATAAGACTGAAGGGAAAATTTTACATGACATCGATTAGACCAGCTATGACCTATGGAGCAAAATGTTGGCCAATGAAGAAGCAACGTATGCACAAAATGAATGTAGCATAAATGAGAATGTTGAGGTGGATATGTGGTAAAACTAGGAAGGATAAAATTACAAATGAGCACTTACGAGAGCATTTAAGGGTAGCATCAATAGGGGATAAAATTAGAGAAACCTATTTGAGATGGTTTTGGCATGTCCAACATAGGCCGGCAACAACACTGGTAAGGAAAAGTTTGGCTTTGTAGGTTGATGGCCACTGTAGAGAAGGAGTACGCCAAAGAGGACGTGGATGAATGTGGTAAAAATAAATCTGAATAAGTGCAACTTATCTAACAATTTGACTCAGGATAAGTTGGAATGGAGAAACAAAATTCATGTAGCAGGCCCAACATAGTTGGGACAAGGCTTTGAAGATGGTGGTGGTGGTCGTCAACCTCAAAAGAGTTCTTAATTAACAAATTGTCTAACAAATTTATCAATACAGTAAAAGGAAATATAAAACAAGCTCATATGAGATGACAAAAGCTATAATGTATTTTTTTTTTTTTTAAACAAAGAAGAAATTGTGCTCAATGTAGTGTTCTAAAACTCATCCTAAACATGAGAGAGTTCTTGAAATTACGGAGGAGTGGACTTACCATCAACCAAGGTGTTAATAAACCTGATGCTAGTAAATAGTGGCTCCATTCTTAGGTAAATGTTTGTGACATAAATCCAAGCATAAGAGTGAAAGAAAGAAAAGGGCATTGAAGATGAATCCTATGCACATATAGCTGCCCAAGATTTTAAAACTGCAAAATAGGGCTTCACATTGCGAAATTGTGGGGCTCTTATGTGCATCAAATCAACCAATAAAAAACATGATACAGGTGCAATTGTGGGCCCTATTCATATGTGTATCACAAAATGATGGCTCAATGTCATACACATAAAAAAATAATTATGGACCCCTTTCTAGTTGTATCACATTTGAGTTTGTTTATGTTGATATGAAAATACTCTTCTACTTGGATCAAAAGGCTAATGAAATGTGACTAACATATTAAGATGCTATAATCATAGATCCATTGTTTAGAACATGATAGACAAAACTCCCAACAGGTCAAGTTGAACAAAGGGATGGCATTATCTCAATCGAATATAGGTTCATCATCATTAGCACCATTTGAGCCGTATCCCATCATGTCAGCTCTAAGAGTTCTACCATTGAATTCAAAAATAGGCTACATTGCTGTAACTAGAAGTGAGGTGTGTATATGCATGTGTGAATGAGCAAACACAAGACTTGTTAGTGATGACGAGGAAAGGAATGTATCAAAGAAAAATGTATACGTAGAACTCCAAAAAGGAATTTGTAAAATGCACAACAACTTGCTGTTAAAAATTCTTACCAAGTTCCTAACTAGGAAATCAATTGTCTAAACAGTTGGATCAATCTATGCACCGTCATTTATTTTTATATTTAATTTCACAGTCATTTATTCTTGCTCCGACTTCTAAAAGTGAATTACACTCTACCATTTTAAAACCCCCATATTGAACCTACCATTCATGAATCTAAGCTGCTCATATCAAACAGCAACAAATATATAGGAACCATACAAAGATTCACTTCAATTGGAGTAAAAACCACTGCTGGAATGATTTATCAAAATACATAATTAACTCTAATGGAATAATCGTGTTTTTGTATGTGATCATTCTTATGGTGTGGTGCACTCCGTTTAAAGTGAACATTGGATGAGTGCCAATTCATGGGAGGGCACGTGATATGAGTAAGTTAGACTCAACCAAATAGGGCACATTGCACAAGTTTTAAAAGGTGGGGCGTGCGCTCACTGTTTAAGTGGGAGAAAACAACCAGTTCACTTTATTCTTTATATACCACACATGCATATATAGTATACACACAGTATATACATACACAAGTATTTTTAACTGTTTATGCATTTATATGTATCTAGTTCACACCCATGTTTAGAAGTGGAGAATGCTTCACTTTTTCAAAACCCATATATTGGACCTAGTATTCATCAATCTAAGCTGCATACCTCACACAACCATGACTATATAAGAACCATATAAAATTTACGTTTCAATAGGAGAGAACACCCTCGCTCGATTTATAACATCTAAAATACATGATCAGCTCATTTTTACATGTGATCAATCAAACGATAAGGTGACTCCGGTTGAAGTGAACTCTGGATGTGCCAATTCATAGTTTGCATGTCATGGGAGGGCCCGTCGAACCGATTCCAAAGAGCGGGGGCGCACTTCCACTTTTGAAGTGAGAGATAATAATCGAATCACTACATAAGTTATGAACCTGGCTATGGGGCCCACCTCAATTCATGTCAATCATTGAGGTAGGGATTGGAAGGTCAAGTCATGGATTGGGGCGGGCTTCACAAGGGGCACATTTTAATGAAGCAAAAATGACCCCAAAGTTTAACAATTTGATCGTAAAATAGAAGGTTATAAACTTATTATTACTGGATTGTGCTCCTTGTGGGGCCTACCCTTAATCAATAATGCGAACTTTCAATCCTCCTATCCCAATGATTGACAAGATTTGAGGTGGGCCCCACAACCAGATTAACAACTTTAAAAGTTGTAACACTTCTCTCTCTTTCTTTGTGTGTGTGTGTGTGTTTTTCGAGAGGGGCGCAATGGCACCAACTTAGATGGATGAAAAGGATGGTTGTTGGGGTGGAGATATCTCATTGAAACCTAGGTCTACGCCCGAAAAAAAGGTAGCCCTGTTACATCATTATAAACCATTGATCTTTGGCATGTAACAACTCGGGCTCACAGTCCACATGATATTGTCCGCTTTGGCTCATTGGATTTCAACCAAATCTTGCCTCACGGTTTTAAAAGGCCTCATGTGGAGTTAAGGCCAGGTCACACACATATATACCCAAGATCATGACTAGCATGTTTTCCATGCACCACTACATACCCAGTCCTTTAGAGTTTCCCCTGCCCTCTCTCTAGGCGGATGCTCGCCGGACCCAACGCCCTTCTACAGGGGGGCCACAGGCGTGAAATACTTTCCCACCGGAAAATAGAGCTGTCCTTGGGTCTGATACCATCTGTAACTACTCGGGCCCACTGTCTACATGATATTGTCCGCTTTGGCTCATGGGATTTCAACCCAATCTTGCTTTACGGTTTTAAAAGGCCTCATATGGAGTTATGGCCAGGTCACACACATATACACCCAAGATCAGGAATAGCATGTTTCTGATATGGGACTTATGCACCACTGCATACCCAGTCCTTTAGAGTTTTCCCCGCCCACTCTCTCTTTAGGCAGATGCTCGCCGGACCCAGCGTCCTTCTACAGGGAGCCACATGGGTGACATGGCCCTTAAACTTTAATGGTTTTAAAGGCATTAATATTTTGGGGTTCAATCTAAAGGTATAATAGTCCAATGAGAGCATGGTAGGTGAGAGCCAGCTCTTGGATGCTAGTGTTGGTGGAAGGTAGCCATTGTGAGAGGGCTCGATGGACCTCGGTAGGCCAAGTTGAGAGGAGAAAAATTAAAGATCTTGGTGCATTTGAAATGAAAATAAAAGATGAAAGAAAGGATCTTCGTAAAATAAGACAAGGTCAAAGATAGATGATGTTTTTTTTTAAGACCTCTTATATATGGAATATGTGAGTGAAGTAGATTACGATTTAGAATCAACTCAAGGAATGATCAATGGATTATAAAAAATAAAAGTAAAACAAAAAAAATTTGGCTCAACCATGATTGGACTGGATGGATTAGTTAACCAAATTGCTCAACAAAATTTTAAATACAGGAAGAATATTAAATGAGTTTTTAAAAAGCGTTGTAATCCCTTCTTTAAGAACAAAGGAGATATTCAAAATTGTGCAAGCTATCGAGCTATGGAACTTACAAGTCATATGATGAAACTTCAAGAAAGAGTAGCAAAGTCTGCCCATGCAGGGATTAAATTTTTAAAACAACCAGGTTGGGCTTCTACCAGGTAGGTCTATTGCAAGGCCATTTTTCTACCAAGACAATACTTGAAAATGTTTAAAGATAAAAGAAGAATTTACATACATGACTTCACTAATTTAGAGAAGCCTAAAATAAGTTGCCCAAGCAATTAATGCAAATAATAAAGAAAACTGCTAAGAAGATGATGATGAATGAAAAAGTCATCTGTAATGGTTTTTTTTTTTTTTTTTTTTTCCTTTTTGTTGAATGGTAACATGTCTCGTGACTATAACCTCATGGTTGCGACAATGAGCACCTCCCAACCATGCTACAAGCTCATCCGAAGGACCAATAACAAGCATGAGAACTATCGGGATCGGTGTCTAAGATCCTACTCAGAGTAAAATTGCACCAAAGGCCCACCTTTGAGCCCTATTTATTTTCCTGTGTTGTAGACAACTCAATTGCAAATATCCTACTCATTATTCAGACAAAAAAGGAAGAAAATGACAAGCTAGAACCAGGGAGAAAGGTGTTCCAATCAAAATTGAATATAACTTAATACCATAGTGAGGTCAATTTAAATATCACAGTGAGGTCAATTTAAACATCACAGTGAGGTTGATGCAAATTCCTAGGAGAAATTGTAAAAGAAAAAAAAAAGGGTTTTGTTTGACACCTCACCATGAAAGAACTGCCTTTTGTTTGAATTATCCCAATCATGCAAAACATTATTCACAAATACAAAATGCAGAACACACTTAATATCAACACTAAATTATACCTAAAGTTGAAGATCCAAAAACATAAATGAAAAAGGTACCATGAACCAAACAGTAGAAACTCATCTCTTGCAGTCTTACAGAAGAGGTATAAACACATTTCACTGCACAAAATGTTTTGCAACACCAACAGAGTCATAATTAATAGCATTTTTTTTTTAAATATCATTTCCCAAACATATTAAGATATTTCCAAAACACTGCCAACTTTTTTTTTTTTTAAATGCCTACCATTAGAATAAAAATATAAAATCCATACCATTCATAAAAAATGGAAAAATCTATTAAAATGATTAAAAAAATACTTAACATTAATTCTTCATTTATTTATTAGTTTCTACCCTCTAGAATTACTTTATTTTCTGCAACACTTTCTTGATAACATCCATAGAAAATACCAATTTTGAAACTACCCCAACATTTTGAA
Source organism: Persea americana (assembly GCA_029852735.1). NCBI lineage: Eukaryota > Viridiplantae > Streptophyta > Magnoliopsida > Laurales > Lauraceae > Persea > Persea americana. The sequence continues at coordinate 9,529,069 of CM056812.1, forward strand.
AAACAGAAAATGAAGCATTAGAAAGAGTTTCAGAAAAACAGAAACGGAAGCATTAGAAAGAGTTTCATTTCCCAGAGTAAAAAAAAAAAAATCAATTTAGAAAAAATATTAAAAATGCCACAAACATGCCATATATGTGTGTATATTTATAGATAGATGGATATATAGAGAGAAGAAATGAATGAAGGTTTGAGATTGAGACCCCCAGAAATCTTCGACGGTGGAGAAGGTGTGGATGGGTCGAATGGCGCTGCCCCAGGGAATCTGTTTGTCTTTATAAACAGAGGAATCATCAAACCAGAACGTCCAGGACTGCTCCAATGGATGGACTTTTGGAGTAGGAGGAGGAGCGTTTGGATGTTCAGCTCCTGATGCAATTCCATCACCACCACCAAGACCACGACCACCACCATCATCATCACATTCACAGTCGTTGTTGCTTTCTAACATCTCTCCTTCCACCATATGATGTTTCCTACTCTCATCTCTCTCTCTCTTCTGCACAACGTGTTGGAGGCACAGACACAGTTGGTGTTGCTGTTGCCATCTTTCTTCTTCTATCGTTTCCTATGTAATCTAATGACGACGCTGTATGTATTCAATTTCAATGCGTATGGGAAATATATTGAGTATCGAGAGTAGCAACGGCGGCGTCAGTCCGGATCTTCCTTTTTCTTTCGAGTGTGAGGTGTGGGCCCCACCGGCTTGGAAAGAAGAGTGAGAGTTCGTTATCTATTTATATATTGGACGTACGGTTGTGCTTGCCAATGATAAAACAAGGAGATGGTGGAATTAGAAGCGGGCTTTGTTATTAAGCAAAGTGTAAGAATCTTGCTTTTAGCCACTTTTCCACATCATTGGAAAGAAAAAAAGTTGAGACTGTTTTTTCCTTCGAGGAGAAGACTGCCCTGCACCAGATAGTGAAGAAGTGGCAAATCTAAGTACTCACAAGACATCCTCATATGTTTGCTCATCCCGGAAGCCTTTAGCTTGAGCTCGAGGGACATTCGATTCTAGATAGCCGAGAGTTATTATCTAGGGGCACATGCAAATCCATCCTTACATTCACCGGGTACAACAACCTCGAATTTTAGAAACGATTCATTCATTGGATTTAGCAACTCTTGATGTAGTAGTAATGGACGGTTATGATTGTACGAATTGGATCCTAGGATATCAAGGACATGGTGGAATTAGAAGATGGCTTTGTCATTAAGCAATGTGTAGGCATCTTGCTATTTTGCCACTTTTCCACATCATCATTGGAAAACACAGAGTTTATTCTTTCCTTCGAGGAGAAGACTCCCCGCATAGTGAAGAAGTGGCAAATCCAACACTCACAAGACATCCTTATGTATATCCGAGGATATCTCCTGCCCAACCTAGCACATGAGCCTTTGACTTTGAGCCGAGGGACATTCAATTATAAATACCCAAGAACCAATTCCTAAGGCTACATGCAAACCCTCCTATCTACATGCACCGAGTACGACATCCTTGGATTTTAGAAACAATTCATTGGATTTAGCAGCTCGTGATGTAGTAAAGAATATAGATTACATGCAGATGGATTTACTTTCACAGCTGTCTTCCTTTTTTTTTTTTTTTCCAATGGGGACTTCATACATACTCATGTCCCTAACCAATTGAGCTATAGCCGAGCTCTACTTTGAAGGAAGAGAATTTCCTAAATTATCAATATGAAAAATAAGACATTTGATAGGCTTTGGTTGGAACACCATCAATGTCCATTGATATAATTGATATATGAGAGATTTATTTTAAATAACCAAGAATCTGGTCTAGAAATTCTCCTTTTATTCAGCAAGTCAGTGGGCCACACCAAGAAATTGACAGGTTTATTGGCAATAAGAATTGGCATCCGGGCTTGAATCTCAAGAATCATAAATCTCTCCTAGCCAATTCATGCTTGAAAAATATGGATACAAGGCAATCCTTAGAGAAATAATTTTTCATATAAATAATACATCACTTCATCTACAAAGAGGCTTTTGATCTTTGATATCCCTATTAGTAGTCGTTGGTATCATAATCTCATTATGAACCTAGAAATCAACAACCAAATACAAAACCTAAAGAAGAAACAATCAAAGGAAAAGGCTATATCGTATCTGCAGCTTTAAAAGCAAAATGAGTAAGTTCCTGGGTGGTGTACATGCATAAGTGGTCTATTGGAACAGAGAAATTGGTCCGTGGTTCATGTTCTACACATGCAGGGTGTGAGAGGGTTTTCCCAAAGATCGTAGTTAGGAAAGGTTTCTTCGGGAAGGCCAGTCCGCGTCTGGTGAGTGACAATCACATCCTCTACGAATGTCGCCCAACCCATGTAAGGGTCCCCAAACGACTTGGACATAAGGCCCTTGTCCGGTTTTATGGATTTGAGCCGGTGCCCCATATACCGCCGTGCCCCAATTATCAACTTGGCAAAGTTGCCACCATGTGTCATCACAAAGACATCAGATTTCAGACAAACTAAGAAATCAAGAGCCGCCAAGCTTGTAACATGCTTCCTGAAACCATCCAGTTCCTCTTTGCTTGCCAACTCCTCCTTGGTCACCTATAACCCAGAGCAAGTGGTCAATCAAACTGCAAATCAACCAAAGAATATCACTCGCTACCAGAGCATCACAAATACAAACAATAGTAGATAGACACCATAGCTAACTTTTATATGACTCCCAACCAAAGGTTTGCCTAGTATCCTCCATCCTTGAGTTTATACATCCAGTGGTAGGCCCTTCGTAGATGGTCTCCAAGCGAAGCAATATTATATTACATGTAGACAACTGTAGTATTTCTTATCTTAGTCTAAATTTTTCTTAAGTGTCCAAATTGTGAGGCATTATTAGTCAAGGTCACCATGAGTCCTATTATTGTCTTTCTAGGTTAGAAAATGGGCAAGCTGTCATTGTATTTTGTTATCTTCAGGAGTGCTGAAATTGCCTCCTTGGGTGACAGCTAGTTTCTAGAGCAAGGTTAAGACCATAGTGCAACTTCAAGGCCCTCATCCTACAACAGATTAGCAATGCCAACATATTTTCCTTTTTCTTGGTTCAGTAATTTTCAGTGCTTGTGATGTTCTCAGTTTCGGAAACAGCTGGGCAATGTTTGGTGCCACTATGCCTTGAAGCTGCAAAAATGCATCAGCCAACCCATTTTCCCATTTTTGTGAACAGTTCCGGTTAAGACTAGAATTTCCATGAATCTAGAAAGAATCCTGAAAAGCAGCACCTATGTTTCCCTTCCTGAAACAGCTTGACTTGAATGAACATCTACTAGATTATTATAGATACTTGGAAAATTATATTTTTCAGTTAGACTTTTCTCATTCTCTAAAGATAGTAATTGGTTACTTCCCTTTCTGGGACTAAGAAAACTATCAACTCCCTAGGTTTTTCATATACCAAAATCAGGAGAATTGTTCTTGACTAGCAAAATAATAAGTCAACCTCAGGCTAAGATGGTCTACTTATGTCAGGGTAGGGAAGGGGTAATACCAAATTCGGGAACATATTCCTTAGAGGCGCCATTCGGTTCTGTCCACCATAGACCTGCCCAGAAGCAACGTAAATTTGAGTTTCTTTGGGATATCCCATTGCTCGAAGGATCACAGCCACTTCCCCAGGTTCAAGGGGGCACCGTCCTTCCTTTCTCTTTTGCAAGGCCAGCTGCCAGAGATGAGACCCATTCTGCATTCGGATGTAGTCCATCAGACCAAGCTAATACAGTGTTTTCTCAACTTCTGTGGGTTACTGACGGAAAAAGATAGTGTTTTTCACAAAGGCAGATTCTTTAGTACCTTGTAACGCCGAGGCCATTCCTTCTGTCTATAAGCAGCCATCATTGCCTTTTCCTCTCTTGTTCCAACAAAATCACAGAAGGACAGACCCACCATACCCTTCTCAAATCTCAAATGAAGTGCCCTTTTTATTGGAAGAAGAAAAAACATAGATAAGTCCAGGTTGTTAGTGAAACAAGGTTTATATTTGTCCTAATGTTAAATGAGTGGCTCACCTTTCCATGATCCAGATCATTTATATGATGGAACCTATTGTGAACAGTAGATACTCCAAAAATACCCGCACCAAGAGTCTGATTTTGTCCCCATTAGCTTGGATTGTAGGCCATAATTGTCCATTTGAAAGCTCATTTTATATGAAACATATTAGCCATCATCAACCAGATAGGCTCACCATATAAAACACTTGGATTAACGTAAGGTGCATCCCACTTTTAAGTTGTAACAGGGAAAATTGAAAAAGAAAAAAATTTAAGAAAAAGAGAGTTAATCATGATATAAAGCCTATTTTAGTACTGTTAAGGGTTAAGAATTGACAGCTTGTGGAGCAAGCACTAATTAAACTAAATTATTTAAGCACGGAATCACGCAAAAGACAACTAATGTGATTTACATGTAAGGATTCGAACTGCCAGTACGGTTCCTCATCCTGGATGCTAGCTGATCAGCCATTTCCTCTATCTCAGGTAAGAATTTTAAAGCATGATAATTTACCCTGCACCTTAGTCTATTGATTTCTGGTGGAACATTATCATACCTGAAAGGTAGGAAAACAAAGAAAATTAATACTAACGAATGGACATCAAAACAGATTTAAGCTTCTTTTCTAAGAGCATTCAACATAGAACACTAAAGTGGAAAAGTTCAACCACCTTGCGAAATGCAAGAGCAGAGCATGATAAAAGTTAGGACACTCTCAAAACCATGACTTACCCTAGCCTATCAACAAAGGGCTTTAGAGCCATTATCTTCTTCTCTTTGATACGAGGAAGAACATTGTCAATATAGAACTGTGCTGGAGCATACTTCGGGATGTTTTTAACAGTTCTCCTGCCAATAAATTGACAAAGATTTCTTTTAGAAAAGTATTCTAGAGAGAGAGAGAGAGAGATTGAAATATGTGCCATAAAAAATCTGCCTCCGATTAATGGTATCACAAAAAGAATTGCAATTGTTATCAATTGCAAACCTCAGATAATTCTTAGGGCCTAGGAGAAGTTGGACAGTGAATAAATTCACTTTGTTGAAGAAAGCTTCCCTCCACAGTTTGAATATAAATTTTTGAAAGAACTTCAAGAAGAAACTGATGGATGCAAAGGTCCAAATCAAAATCATTGAGTCTTTTGAGTTAGAACTATGTGCAGATTCCTTTATGTGAGAAGGGCATGCAATTAGGGCTTCTCATAGGCCAGGTTTGGACCTTAGGTCTAGTATTTGGGCCAGGGAAGGATTTTAAATTTTGGCCCATTAATATTTGGGCCAGGCTTGAATTAAGTGGTAGAAAGCCTGAAGCCCAGCTTGGCCCAGCCCATCCCACACAAGTAGTGCTTGTAGTTTAGTGAATCATTTGCCATAATAAGTTTTAGAAAGTCTGGCCAAGCCTGGCCAATTTACTAAATGAAAGGACTCAGGCCTGATATGTTCTAGGCGCCTGGCTCAGACACTACAGTCTGTGTCGGTCTTGGGCCAGATTCAGGCCAGCATTTCCAAAGTTGGGCCAGGCCTGGATATGCCTCAACCAAGTCCCTTGGCCCACGAAAGAATTGACCTATTTCTTAGTACTCAAATGTTCTTTTTAGAACCCTACATACAACAAGTTCCAAGACAGCAAAGAATATTCAGTAATTTGCTCCCTTAGTTGTGCATCATAGTTTTCTTTCTTGCTGTCCAAGGAGAGTATTAAGCATCTTATAAGGAAGAGGGTTGTGTAGCAACCTCAGTGAGGAATCGACTAGGAGAATGCAGAAATTTAGGAGGAACAAAGTAGGTCTTACAAATGCATGCGTTTGGCAAATGGTGTGTATGTATTGTTTATATTTCTGGCATGAGAAGTTCTATCAGATGGAAATTTTAGTTTTTTTTCTTCTCAACCGATCATTACCTTCTTTTTTTCAGTAATTTTACACTTGGGCATTTTTGGCATTTATAATTCAGGGTTATTAACTCTGACACTTAACAGTCTATGAAACTTTGACAGTAAATGAAATTCAGTTTCGTTGAAATTAACATTTATGATTGGCTGAGAGAACTTTTTAGGCTACAGGCCTCTTATACCCGATAGCCCAAGATCTAATGTCTATATTGTACATTTGGAGGACTAAAGCACACTCTCTCAATTATTTTCCAAAGTATTGCGAAATTAAATTGCCCACTGCGGCTCTGCCTGACATGAAACAGATTACAGAATATCAGATGATCAAAGTAGTGCTGGAATGGATGTCACATAAAAAGAACTTTTTGTTGAGTAATTTAATCCTACACTTGTATGGTTTGGTTTAATGACAATTCCAATAGAAGTGCCAAATATATAACATCTTAAAGTACCTTGTCAAAATAGCAGGGAAGATTGCATTCCCATTTCCCAATCCACCTATTACTCTTCTTTAACCCAAAAAAAAAAAAAAAAAATAGGGAAAAAAGCTTCCATTTTCTGGAATGAAAACAGCAACAAAGTTTCCATTTCTTAAGCCAAAATTAAGGTTGTCGGTGGGCCTGCATCTGGCATGGCCCAAAATGTGTCTGCCCCTTATGTTGCAAGATCTGGACGTTCATTTGGGCCCACCCAACTATATCCAGAACTAAGTTTAAGGTCCAATTAGAAAAATGAGTCTGATCCAGATTCTGGCTCCAGGGTTATCTTATGCATTTTTTTTTCATATTAAAATTTATCATACAATATCATAAACTCTTTAGAAACCTCGCTTCCATGCACCAAAGTTAGAAATATAGGAAATATGGAAATAGCTTATTTTAGAGTTGAATAGTTCTTCAAGCCAATTCCCAATTGATGGGATAAGGCTAATGATGTCGAAAATGATGATATGAGCTCACAGCTTTGCACTATATACAAGGGATGTACATGCATAAGAATTCTTTGACCATGACATTGTGCAATATCCATGTTAAGCATGTAATTTAAGATAATCAAATTTCAGATGAGAATCGAGTAACTGATATCAAAATCTGGATCCTAAACAAGTTTAAGCTTGAAGATATAAGGTAGAAGGATCCAAATTGGATATAGATTAGGATCTTGCGAACACAAACGGGTATAGATCAGGACAGGTTGTTCTAGCCCAAATGTGGCCTATTGAGAAGCCAAGTTAAAATGTCTATCTCAGGAAAAAGAAGAATGTAATGAACCTGAGACTGGTGAATAGCTCTGATTTGTCAGAAAACCAGTAAGGGATGTCTCGTACAATGCGCACATCATCCTTCAAATACTCAATAAAATGATCTACATCAAAGATGTCTTCAAATTTCCTGTGCATTAAAAATGACAAAATTACCATAAAAAAAAGCATAAATAAGGGTCCCTTTTATGAACAATGAGAATCAATGAAAATGACATACCACTGTTATAAGTTAGAGAATAAGACCTGTTCATAATTTATAATATGCTGGGGACCTTGGTGTATATACCAAGAACTTGAGGGGTTTTTTTGTAATTTGTAGAAACTAAGATCTAAAGATATAGGAATGGTCGACTGCCTTAGTAGGTGAGATCATTCTTGAGATTCCCTCCCTAAATCCACTTCCTTTCTTCTCGTTTCTTCCTTCTTCTCTTCTTGTTTTTTTAAGAGACCTACGAGTAGAACCCTAGATTTAATCTAATCTAGGGTTCCAATTTGGTATCAGAGCGGGAGGTCTAGTGTTCGAGTCCTTAGGGCTGTGGTGCCTTGTATTCTTCCATGGAGGGTGTGATTCCCGTGTGGAGCCCCTATATTCTCCCACAGAGGGTGTTGTGTGTATGTTCCCATGTAGAGACCGCGAGTGCGGGGTGGGGGTAGGATTAGAACAACAAAATAAGGTATTGATATTTGACCAAAGTTCCATCATTAAGAAAAAATAGAAATAAAACAAAGATAATCCTTTTTTTTAACAGTAAAAAGAACTTTCATTAGAACAAAGATAATCTTGTTGAGAAAGTAGGCATAAGCAACCCACTAGATATGATAAGAGGCCAACCAATGATTTCCCCAGAGGCAAATAACCTATTATGAGTATACAGAGATTTCTACACAACATAAGTTCTGTAGCGGGCAGGAAACGGTCATTTTCCAAAAAAAAAAATACATTAAATAAAGCAAGTAGTACCAAGGTTCCATGGCCTCAATTTTTTTGGCAGTATGTGTGATAACTAAAATACTGATAGTGCACAAATCTACCAGAAGGATAAAAACAATGACGTGGAAATGTTCAACAACCTTTCTTAAATCAGTAAAAGAAGAACTGTATTTCATCAGCAAAGAGAAAACTGAAACATATAGGGGGAAAGGATCAGGAAAAAGAAGAAACTTAAAGGCAGCTCAGGACATTCACAAAAAGTGATTCTTTGCCACACTATCCTAAGTTAGCAAGTGCATTTTCTGAGATCTTTCTGATGATTCTAACTTCATTTGATTTGTTTAATCTCATGCTTCTCATTTTGAATGGACTATCTCAAATTTCAATTCTTAGAGGCCAAAGAATACCTACCCCCATCCCTCTTATTTGAATACACTACACACACCAAGGAACATCTCTTGGATATTGCTCGAGTGTCAATAACCAAGGTAAAAAGATAGGGGCTCAAAGTGGAACCATGGTGCGATCCAACACCAACTAGGAATTCAAATGTCTTCCAACACAGTTTTCACCCTTGTTATTGTTTTGTCATACAAGTCTCCTATAAATTTGATATAACAATTAGACACTACTTTGAAAAATAAACAATACAAAGGAGATTGCCCACTAGCTCTGGTAAAACTTAGAAATAAAAGGGCATGTGACAGAAAACAAAACATTTTAATGTGATTAAGGGAGTGGCTGAGAAAAATTGATCAACAATGTAGAGCATGGACATATCTCACGTTTGATCTTTCCAGATCTGGTCTTGCTTTAGTATGGGCAAAATAAGGGTGGCATTCATTATTTTGGCCACAGCAACAGCATTACATATCTGCAGTTATCCAAAAAAAAGAAAAAGAAAAACAGCATTACATATCTGCAACATATAAACATTAGCAAACAATTGTTTTTACCATAAAAAAACTATTAGTAGCTTGATTTTATAATTTAAATGTAAGAACTTATTGGAATTTAACTTGGATCGTTCATATTGAAATTAATTGTTGATATTAATATTATGAACAACTGAATGAAGCAAAACAATGAACCAATTGATTATGCAATGCTTCAGGAGAATCAAGACTGCAAAAATGCTGCCAACAAACCATCCATATCTGTCATGGAAAATGAAATTTTAATTCTATTGCATTGGATTAATGAACTACATCCAATACTGGCAGCAATGTCTAACTTAAGTTCCTTTATTCTACCAAAGGTATAAAGCTAGTTAGTTCTTATGATATAACCATTATGAGATAACAATGATATCATTGAAGCAGAGCTGTGGATTATGGTCATATTTCTTTCAAGGCTCTTCAGGAAGATAAAGAATGCTTAGGAGAAAAAGAACTGCAGCTGTCAAGAAGAAATGGATCCAAATAAATATGAACGCACAATTCCCTTCCAAAATGTTTCATGTTTAGCCTCACCTGCTAACAGAACATAAGACCGACAATGCAAGAAGTCAAATGGGTATAGAAGAATGCAAAGCATTCCTCGCCCAAAAAAAAAAAAATTTTAAAAAGTCTCACTATTTATGAAAATTTTCTTCGAGTGCCTATAGAGCTGATGATATAACACTATGAAAGTTGAACAACCCCGAACAGATTGAGTTCTTTGCAAACATCTGTTGTAGTTTCAGAAACATTGTCAAACAGAAAAGGTGCAAACAGGATACAAAACATTTCCAGATTTCTTGCATATGCTACAGGTAATATATGATAATTTCATCAAAAAGAACATAAAGCAAAGAAAAAAAATCACTTCTAATAACACAGACATCTTTTCATAATTTGCGATGAAAATTTTAATAAAGAAAACGAAATAGTACAGTAATCTAGTCCTTCTTTTCATGGGAGGTTCTTTCCAAAGAGGCATACCAAGTTTGAGGTATGGATGAACACCTTGGAAAAAAAAAAGAGGAAGAACAAAAAACTTAAGAGGAAGCAAAATACCCATAAGAAAGGTAGCCTAACAGAAGGAAAAAAAAAGTTTGCTGATATATAAGACTCAGTTGTTGATGATGGTGGTGATTTCTTTTCTTTTTTCTCTATGTTGATGATGGTGATTTCTACATAGCCTTTTATAGGTGGTATATTTTCACATTTATTTGATAATATAAATCATGATGACCTTTATTAAAATTCCAATATTTCAAACAAATATACAGAAAACCAGCTAAGACGGGCAGTATAAGTGCAATTATCATGTATGCAAGAATTGAAGTTAAGAGGGAAATAATCATCAAGACAATGCAGCACAGACATACAGCTATACGCTGTTGGTTCAGACCACCCTCAGCATGGATCAATATATACCCAGTTGTTTCATTCTCTGGAGGTAGATCTGCAACAAAACCAAGAAAAATCACTTTGTTATTAAAAAAAAGTAAATATGAATCAGAACTAGTCAAGAGAAAGTGTTATAACTAACTGTATATGAATATTGAACATCATGGCAGAAGTTGAATGAGGTCTATACAATTGAAACTTGACCAATATACCAACTAGACCTAAAATACCATCCCTTACATCCTTTGATTAAAGCATGTTGGTTCGCATTAAAATTATATTGCTTAAAGAAGCTCACTTAATATTCAGAGTTGAAAATAAAGAGTTTATATTTCTTAAACTAGCTAAATTAATATTCAGGTTTCAAAATAATGAGTAACAACAAATGAAGGAACAATTCTTAAACTAGCTTACTTAATATTCAGATTTCAAAATAAAGAGTTATAACAAATGAAGGAACCAAATCTAACATTTTTGAAGTTTCAAATAACACAGTTAATTAAAGATGTGGTGGTTGGCAGCTTGCAATCATGGGGGATACAGAACTGTTATCCTTATTTCAGGAATTAACAACACAAGGAGAGAATAATCTCCCCTTATAAAATGGGGGAAAACATAGAACTGAGAAAGCTTAAAATGATGGCAAGCACAAAAATAATCAGTAAATTATAATGTAAGAGGATCTCAATCAAAATATAGAGGATACATCGCTTCATGAATGTAACTGATGTATTAGGATAAGAGAGTGTCTTCAAGATGGTTGGGGCCCAATGACTGCGATCTCATCAAGAACAAAACGTAGCTTACCCGAAATTCCATTACTCCGACGCTCAGCACATGGTTTCCATGAGGTGGTTGCAGAATAAGGGTTTTCCCAGAGTGAAGGTGGTTCCTTCACCTATAACAACAGTAACAATAGGAAAGCACAAGGCACAAGTTGACATAAATATGCACAGGAAAGCATAAAGAAGAAGAAAGACTGGAAAATATCAATATCAAGTATCAACTCATCTTGTACAAGAACATGAGATTCAGATGATATAGATTATTCATAAAGAACTCACGTGTGGGCAGCGAAGAACAATACCATCTTTGCTGCATAAATATGGAGCATTCTACAAGAAAATGGAAATTAAAAACACATTAAAATAAAGAAAAAGAAGCACACTTAATCATAATATTGTGACTGATTTATTTACAAGAATCACCGCCATATAACTTATCCAAGAAAAGCATGCAAATAAATATGTATGGATGCCAGCATACAAGAAAAGCAGGAAATAACTAGCATAAGGCCTCAGCAAAGAATCAAAATAGGAGCACAATAAATTAACAAGAGAATTGGAAACCATCTCATTGTAGAAAGATTCACCAGATGTACAGCCAAAACAAATGTATGTGGGGTGTAAACACACAAAGTCTAGTAGGAAACACACACAAAAGCATGAGAATAAGCATAAGCTTCTAAACATCCACGTGATGAATGCACCTGCCTCATTTCTTCTTCTTCTTCTTCTTCTTCTTTTCTAACCATCCACCAGACAAATGCATCTGCCCCACTTCCAGCCTGGGGTCATCTACAGTAGGATCTACATCTTCCAATAATTTGATTGACCCCATGTGATCAATCCAGTGAAATCTCTTTCAGTAGGAGCATGGGTCAAGTGCAATCACCACAAACACCCAATGTCAGAATCTTGAATGTCCCTCCAGATCTCTCAAATCCAACCCTCAGAGTAGAATGTAAAAAACAACACTCATTGCACATCTCAATCCTATAACTAAGCTAGACGCCCAACAGCGTAATTCCCAAATCCAAAGTCTCCCAAATTCCGCATTGACAAACAGATATCCATAAAAATCAACCCACATTTTGGTTATGCCCAGTCACCGCAAAAGACCAAATTTCTACATCTTGAACCACCCAAATCTCACAAATCCTACTCCTCGGAGTCAAAAGCAAAAACCATGTTCACTGCACATCTGAATCCCCACTAAGCTACATACCCAACAGCCCAAAATCCCAAATTCAAGACACCCCACATCCGGAATCGAGCAGCAGATGCCCATAAACACCAATCCACCAATGTAAATGCAAAATTGAAACGGAAAAGAACCCAACAGCCCAAAATCCCAAATTCAAAACACTCCACATCCGAAAATGAGCAGCAGATGCCCATGAACACCAAACTACCAATTTCAATGTAAATTTGAATCCGAGAAAGACCCAACAGCGCAAAAATCCCAAATTCAAGTCACCCCACATCCAAAATTGAGCAGCAGATGCCCATAATCACCATCCCAACCAATAAAAATATGAAATCGAATTAAAAAAGGAAACAGAGAGAGATGGGATTGAAGATCATAGCAAGAAAAATGGGAAATTTAACTTACCAGACGATTCCAGAGGGAGGGAAGAGCGAAGAGAGAGCAGACTAGGAGAAGGGCGAGAAGGGCGAGAAAGATCTTGTAGGAGTAATCTTCTTTGAAGTGATTGAAGAAGAAGAAGGGGGAGGTGATGCTGGTGGTGGTTGTGTTTGAAATGGAGCGATGGTCTCTGTCGTCGTCGTCCGTTTCGTCCACTGCTACTAAGGGTAGAGCGGCCTCGTCTCTCTTCACTGGAGAAGAAGACGACGTCGTCCTGCTCCCCATTGAGGTCGAATGCCTCAGCTCTGCCATTTCTCTCTCTCTCGCTCGATCTCCACCTGCAAGTGCAACTCCTTGGCGATATTGGATTTTCGTAGTTCATGAGCAGGACTCGACTCGACTCGACTCGGCTCGAGAACGTTATAAGTCTGGATCGTCTTTAAGTCCCACAGAGTCACTCACTACCTCTCTCCCTAACTTGTCCTTAATAGCAGATTTAGAAGGAACAGAAAAATCAAGAATGCATCATGCAAAAACTGAAGAAATTAGGGTTTTCTTTTTTCAAAAGACCTCAAATATCCCTATACTTTGAAATCAGTCATCAAATACACGTATTTTCCAAATCAATTATCTCCCTTGTTACCCTCTGTTTTTTTTTTTTTCCGAGACCAAATTGTCATTCACTTGTTTTTTCATGTGTTCAAGAGTAATGTTTCGAGCTCGCGAGTGTCGACAAAATTGCCCTTTACTATTTGTTCGAGAGTTCACAAGTAATGTCTCTAGTTAGCGAGTGTCATTTTTTGAACTTGCGAGTCATGTCCCTTTCGAAAGTTTCAAGTGAGGATACGTCGGATTCCTATTTTGAATGTTTAAGTCTATCGACTCATGTAAATGCCAATAAGTGTGGCTGTGAACGAAAACATATCTTAGATCGTCTAAGAAGTGCATAGTCGATTCCTTTGCATAAAACTGTTCGACAAACATAGAGAGTGTCTTCAACTGATATTGTCCTATAAATCGTAGATTAATTCTGAATTTTCTTTATCTAACATGATTCAACTTAGACCATCTTATTTGATGAGAATTTAACTCTCGAATTTGCTTCTCCAGTTCGATAATAAACCCTTCAGCTCATGACTGAATCATGTTTCAGTTATTTTTGTATTCTAAGTTAAGAAAACTAATGAAAAAAATCTATAGCTTTGAAGATAGTTTTCATCAAATTGAAGGCCTACAAGTTTTGAAAATAGGAAAGAAGAAGGTCGGTGAGACCAAGTCGATCCACAGGGAGCAATGTATATTAAGGTTCCTCTTCAACTAATACCTGCCCTAAATTGAAAATCTAAATCTAGCCTAAAAAACTAAATAAATTACAACCATCATTCCTACTTTCCAAAAAATTAAAATAATTATAATCCAATGAAAAGAAAACTTTCTAAATCTAAAAAAATCTAAAAACTAAAAACTAAAGTTGCTGCAAAATAATACAAAAGTTAAAACTTCCAAAAGTAGAAAGTTTATAAAACTAAAGAATAAACCAAGCGCACGTATATGAAACAACGTTAATTAATAGAAAGTTTGGATCAACCAAAGCCCTTTTTTCTGCATATTAAACTCAGTTGTAATAGTAACAAGTCTAATAAGTACGAATTCATCACACATATAAGAGCATTTCGAAAGCGACCGCATATATAATATGGGTTGGATTGGTGAGGTATTACAATGCAAGACCTCTACATTGAGAACCAGGAGAAATTTGGATTTATTTATTTATAGTCCAAAAAAGAAAAAATTAAGAAAAATTAATTTTCCTTTATAGAGAGGATTTCTATTTCATAATATAAAGCAAGGGTGGAATAAAAAATTCATCCTTGGGGGGCCACTATGTAGAAAAAAGTTCTTGGGAGAGGTACGCATAAAAAAAAGAGCTTTTTTAGATACCACTCCTAAGGTTTGTAGGATTTGTCCGGAGGTTTTAGTATTTGTAAATAGGCCCCTACTTTTTCTTTTTAATGCCTTTCATGTCCCTAAAATCAATATTCCTAACAAAAATGGGCAGCCACGATGAGATTTTTATTGGATTTTTAAATAAATGACAACTTTGCCCTTACATCCATTATTTTAGCTCAAGTCCTAATGGTTTCTCTCAATAACTCTCTCATGCACATCACCAAGGGTGGACCTGGTATAAGGACCTAGGGACTAAATCCCCCACCTATATATGAGAAAAGTTTAAAATTCCCTCCACCCCCTGTAAATGCTAAAAATTAAATTATTTTTTTTTACATGTGCCCCTTTCCCTAATATTTCTTTTACACAGAGCCAAACACCACCCCCCACGCAAATTCTAAAATTTAATTTTTTTTTATAACATTTTCCCATTTCCCCAATACTTCTGTTACACCCCCTGCACATAAAGCATAATCATGTATTTTGGAACTTTCATCAATCCAACGGTAGGTCATGTATGGATTAGATAAATTATAACCAGTTATAAGTACAAGTGTTGATTGTTGTCATAATTGGATTTAATAAAATGAGCCTTGTATTGATAAAAAATATAAAAAAAAGAGTTTATGTAGGGGTTATTCTCTCCCACTAAGTGCAATATTTAATGTTATATGCTTTATAAAAAAAATTTGAGTCCAAGATTTTTAAATTATGCATATAAGGACAAAAGAGATGGACAAAAGTGTCATTTTTCTCCAAAAACCTATGGTGATTGGAAGACTATTGATTTTGGGGGCACAAAAGGTAATAAAATGAAAATGCAGGGGCCTATTTGTAAATACTAAAACCTCAGTGTCCTATTTACAAATCCTACAAACGGTAGGGGGTAAATACAAACAGCTCTAAAAAAATGGACGTTGTCTTTAAAATATATGAGTGCATCATTGGAAAAAAAAAAAAAAGGCTCAAAACCACTTTTGAAATCTAAACCGCTCAAAACCATGGTTTTCCCTTGAGCTAGCTTCGTGACAAATTTCAGTCTAGTTGAGATTGATTCTACATCACTCAAAGTGAAATTTAAAAGAAGCAGAAAATCCTCCTAGATATGAGACAGATCGGATCTTCTAGTGCAACCATTACATGGTAACATTTTAACAGTTTCCTCGAACTCCACCTTAGGCTCACAGATCTATAATCCTGACTGTTCAAGATGAGTCCCATTCCATCCGCAAATGAATCATAAAGTTTCAACTCAAAATGAGGTTGTTATGTTTTCATTTTTTATATATAATATCATTACTCTTATCTAATAATAAATAAGCTACCCCATCGGATGGATCACCAATTATTTTTAATTACTGTATCATTGGGACTTGGTACTCATGTTTGATCTCCATGCCATGGAGATTTTGATTACCTGGTAAATGGGTTGAATCCTAAATTTGAAGTTCACCTAGTTGTAGGCTACTCAAAGGACTGCCTCATATCTTGATTCTTTCTTTTCAAGTTATAGGGAACATCAGTGGCTGACCCAGGGTTTTTACTTGATGGGGGCTGGTGATAGACAACTAAAAAGGTCAATTATTATTTTACTGTACTTTTCTCATATTACCAATGGGGAAAGAGAAAACAAGTCAATTATGCATTTGTATTCATGCCTTGAATAGCATAATTGAATAGCATAATCAATCAACCCTTGGCTAAAGCAATGTGCAACAAAATTATTAGTATTCATTTGTGTGATACGAGAGTTATCATGAGGGGGTTTATAGTTTGTTTAGCCGCATGAAAAAGTGAAAAGTGGGAATTCCCTTCTAATTACAAATAAGATGAATTTAGAGGTTAAAAAATTCATAGATGATGAAACCTCATTTGGTAATTAGGTCCTCATCTATCCCAGAATAGAAAGATATTCAATAATTTTTTTTATTTCTTACTCAAATTGTACATGTAGCAATTTTATTACAAGAGGTACCAAAGTACAATATACCTTTGTTCTCATTACTTTCTTTAATCAAGTCTCTAATTTGCCTAGTAGAAAAATTGAAGATTGGTACTTCGAAAAGTCTATTAGAAACAAGTCGATGCAAGCTATTGAAAATAATAACTAACAAAGGATTTCATGAATTTGATCTATTGTTGTTTGAGTACATTGATTAGAAACCAGCTTTGAACCGAAACACCTTCTTATCTTCATTCATTTGTCTATCAAACCAAAAATAAAACTACTTCATAAAAGGGATAATTAGCCAAAAGTCCCTCATCACGGTCTTGTAAAGCCTTCAGTCCAACAACTTTTTCTCTAAGGCATGTAGTCCCGGATGGATATATTTTGGCGAGAGGTTCCTAGTATGCCACATCAAACATTTTCATTACTGATTTGCCCTTTTACTTGCTTAGGCATAAAATTTTGAATTTTAAACTTTCAAATTTTTTATTATCCCTCGTAAGTCCTCTCGATCTCCACCACTTCTCTTTCTTCTTCTTCCCGCATCAAACCTCGCCCAATCGCAACAACAACTCATCTGTAAAGAAGAAATCCATGCCAAAGAAGCAGCTGAAGATCGACGAGACGACCTTGGAAAACCCAAATCTCGGTCCTATGCTGAACTTGTGATCCGGGCAACACATATTTCATCAGAAACAGTGTCGATAGTGGGGCGGGCGATCGGGGTTTTGGGTGATCGTGCTGCAGTCACAGAGATTAGAACTAGATCGTTGCAAATATGTTAATTGTTGATGAACAGGGACCGATCCCTTATTTGCAGAGATAGGATCATAACTTTTTCAATGATTAGGAGTTAGTAGGAATTGTGATATTCACCTTTGGATTGAAACATGGCAGATGACATGATCAACTCGATCTGGACTCTTTCATTTAATCATTGTGATCTAGACTGTTCAATCAATGCTGAATATAGATTTTGTCCAAGTTTTACTTTTATGTTTCCATTTGTTAAGAGGAAGACATCGTGGGGATTGTTTTTTGTGATGCAAGACACTTTTATGGTGTATCTGGAATGGATTAGGGTCATTTCTCATTGTTAAAAAAATGTATGTACACACATGCACTAAGAAGTGTCATAAAGAAAAAGAGGAAGTATGTAGTAGAGGCAGAGGCGTTGCCGAGTTTGATGCAGTGAAGAAGAAGATCAACGGAGGCGCGTTGCTGCAATTTCCGCTCGTCGCTGATAGCAATTGACAGTGCTACGTGCGCCATCGTTAGAGAAGAGCGGCAAGTCTTTGCTGCGTCCAAGGTTTTGAAGCAGAACCCAAATTGAAGAAAGAAGACCCAGTTGGGTCTGTTCCAAGGTCATGTTCAATTTGGGACACATCTCACCCGCCCAGCCCTGCCCAAAAGCCCAGTGCAGTGCGGTCCTATTTATTTAATGTGCGCTAGGGGTTTACCTAAATTTTCTCAAATTCATCTAATTTTTCTCAAATTGATATGAGTTTTATCAAATTTACCTGCGTTTTTGCCAGATTTATCTGAGTTTTTGTCAGATTTATCTGAGTTTTTGACAAATCTATCTGAGTTTTGTCAAATTTAACTGAGTCTCTCGCAAATCTATCTAAGTTTCTGGCAAATTTATCTGAGTTTTTGGCAATTAATCAGAGTTTCTGACAAAACTTTTTCTGTTTTGGCAAATTCATCTAAGTTTTTTTAAAAACTTATCTGAGATTTTGGAAAATCTACCTCATTTTTTTGGCAAATTTATTTGCATTTTTTGAAATCTATTTGTGTTTTTGAATTTTGTTTTTTTCTTTTAAAATTTATTTACATTTTTTCAAATTTATTTGTGTTTTTTGAAATAAGTTTAACTGAGTTTTGGAAAAAATACTTGAGTTTTTTGCACAATTTTCCTGAAATTTCAAAAATTGGTTTATCTTAGTTTTGGCAAATGTATTTGCGTTTTTGGAAGTTTATTTATGGTTTTTAATTTCATTTACGTCTTTTGAAATTTATTTGTGTCTTTTGAAGTTTATTTATATTTTTTGAAATTTATTTGAGTTTATTGAAATTTATTTTCCTTTTTAAAAAATTTTCTGCGTTCTTTTGAAATTTATTTGCATCTTTCGAAATTTATCTACATTTTTTTAATCTTATTTGGATCTTTTGAATTTTATTTGCTTCTTTTCAAGTTTATTTACATTTTCTATAATTTATTTGGATCTTTTAAGATTTCTTTGCGTCTTTTTAAATTTATCTACATTCTTATGAAATTTATTGCGTTTTTTGTGATACATTGCTTTTTGTTTTAAAAATGTATTGAGTCTACTAAAATTTAATTGCGTCTTTTTAAATTTGTATGCGTTTTTTGAAATTTATTTGCGCCTTTTGAAAATTATTTACTTTTTTTCAATTTTATTTGGATTTTTTGAAATTTATTTGCTTCTTTTCAAATTAATTTACATTGTCTGAAATTTATTTACGTATTTTTAAATTTATCTGCATTCTTTTGAAATTTATTGCTTTTTTTGAAATTTATTGCATTTTTCAAAATTATTTGCGTTCTTCTGAAATATGTTTGCTTTTTTTAAATTTATTTGTGTTTTCTAAAAATTTATTTAAAAGTCTCATTAATGGGATTTCATTAATCGTAGCCAATTAAATGGTAGTTAATCATTATTAATGGCACATCCCACTACTCATAGGATATGATTTAAAGAAATGGTAACTTGGACAGTTTAGGTTTTCAAATTTGGAAAAAAGACCTACCACACTATGAAAAAAGATTGTGGATATAAGGCCAGAAAGTGAAATGTTCAAGGACCTGTCGCCGAATGCTCCTTCATAAAATTCATTCTAAAACTCCTTCCTAAAACCCTAACGTGAATTACAATCACAAACAATCAAATATTGCATCAAAATTAAATGAGATTAGCTAACACCCAATAACATGCATCAGTATCTAAAAAACAATAATGATGGGCTAGATTCATGTCTCTTCCCCGCCTTTAATTTGAATATTTTCCTTTTTTCTAAATCAAATTCAACACCATACCCATTTCAATAATGAGATTTTTAGAAATATTGTATTTTTAGGAAAATGTCCCATCTCTTAAAAATCTTTTATGAATCAAGAGAGCCCATTTAAAAAATGAAAATCTTCAGAAGATAGAGGTTTTTCAGAAATCCCCCATTTCTGACATCAGCATTTCTTAAAAGAAAACTTTTTAGACCAAGTACCTAACAAAGCACTTCCCATACGCAAAGAGGAAGAGAGAGACCGCGATTCATGTCGGAGCCAAAGTAGATTATCCCTTGCCAATTTGGGCATTGAGAGAGAGAAAGAGACTTGGTGGTGTTTTCAGTGGGAATGGACCAGCTAGTCCAAATAGCCCTACTTTTTCAAGGCTTGAGGGAGACTAAAGTCCCCAGGTACATATATATAGGTCCGCCCCTAGCGAACATTAAGGGTAGTGTCAACCGCCAAAGTTTTCCATTGAAGTTTGCTATAGTGATTTTTTTTCCTCTTTGATCATTAGATAGCAGTTCACTAGATATGGACTACAGGAAGAAATGCAACAAATGACTGTTTCATTATATATATATATATATATTATTAAAGCAAATGGGAAGGAGAGCTGTAAGGGGTGCCATGTCAACACCCAAAATTTTCCCTTTCAGAAAAATACTTATAAAAATACACAGAGCTTTGGTTTAATGTGGGCCACTACACTCCTCCCAAATAGGTCTCCTCCCTTAAAATCTCAACCCAAACAAATCTCCTCAAATCCCCTCCCTTAATCCTAGGAATAGTTATAATCTTAAATCTAAACCCTTAAATTTCCTTGGATTTGTTTGCCCTAAAATCTCGATCACTCCCATTTTAAAGGAAACCTTATGGTGTGCTCAAAATAATTAACCGCAATCGCACAAATTTTTATTAAGTAGATAATGGCAAATACGAGTAGATCTACAGAGATTTGTAGAAACAAGATCCAAAAATCATCAATCAGTTTTCACACTAGAGATTTTAAAACCACAATTAGTTAAGAAAATAATAACTAAACTGATATCAAAAGATATCTAAACACAAACTTGATCAGAGAAAGAGAGATCAGGGTATCGGATTTCACTAAAACAGATTTAATCATTCCAAAATTACTTCATAGTCTTATACCAATAAAACTCAATCCAATGTGCAAGCAATTGCCTTGAATAAGAAGATTTAGCTTTGAAAACCCTTTTCCTTAAAAAATCTAATTCTCTAAATAGTACCTAAGACTCCCTTCACTTCAAAATGTTGAAACTCTAATCACTATTTATCAAAATCAAGCACAAACCATTAAAGGAATTTAACATAAACATGATATGTCAAGATCAAGTATAAAAAGTAAAAGACATTCGAAATAACCTTTACAAAACCAGAAGTTGAATAACATTCATGAAGGAGAACCTATTAAATCATTAAGCATAATGAGGGAAAGACATAGAAGAATAATAAGAAACGAACTCACCGGTTTTGGTTTCCTACTCCACCCTAATCCACAGATTAGCCAAGTATTGTAGAACAAATAATAACAACGAAGCAAATCATTATTATTGAAAGCCTTCAAAGTTGTCTATTACACCACTCAATCTCTACCTTCACTTTCTAACAAAGATTGAAGAAAAATAAAATTAACTTCTAGAGCAAAAGAGAGCCTCTCCTTAAAAAGAAAAGAATACAAGAAGAAGAAAAAAGAGAAATCACTCAAATTCGTCATCCCTCATATCCCTCCAATTGACAGTCTGTTTTGACCCCCAAAACGTCAGAATTGGGAGATCTTCGTGAGACATGATATTCCTTTCCTTTGAGTCCTCTTTCCAACGCATCTAATCTTGCCTTAATCGGAGTTTTGAGTCACAAGTTATGATCAAAATAGTAAAGCTTGCGCAGGATGGCTACAATTCCGAAAATCTTCTTTCCTTCGTGATTTGATCACTTGCTAAACAATATCATTCTTATTGATGTCCATGAGATTCCTTCCCTTTCTTGCAAAGTTGATTGCTAAGTTTTACAACCATTATCAAGCATTAGATATGGTGGGGGCCACCAAATTCGGCCTTCAAAAAAATAAAAAATAATTGTGCCAAGTCTTGAACTTATGACCTCTAACTTGAAATTTCTGCTCTCCTCCAATGAGCCTATATGCTTTTTGTGTATAACTTTTCTCAAATGGGGTTTTAACTTAAACCTCTCCGAATTAAGCTCAAATATGCTCAGTTCCTTCCAATTCCTGCATAATAAGAAAAATGCTATAAGTAGAACATTTAAAACAAAATAAACAACTAGCAAATTCAAATAAAAGGGTAGTTATTTATATTATGCCATGCATATCACCTTATCTCATTTTCCTTACAAGATTAGAATTAACTCCATTTAATAGAGGTCTGTGGGGCCCACTTTCATGGTGTTGGCGGTCAGAGAGAATGGGCAGCACTAAATTATCATGATCTAAGAATAGATCAATCATCCACATAAAGTAGAAACAACAGATGGATTTGTGGGGACCACTTTGATCTCCCAATTGATAGACACCTTCAAAAGGCACCACCATCCAACTTGGCCCATCAAACCAATGGCACGGATCATGGAACACCCAACAAAAGGGACCAACCAATATGGATCGAGTTGTATCAAAACCATTAGTTTCATAATCTAGACCGTTAATTACAAGGTGGAATCCAATGTTCAACGAATAGAAAATAATGGACTCTGACGATCAATAGTCAAGGTGGGCCATAGAAGTACCAACTCAATTTGTTAAGCTCCAAATCCATTGCATGTTCTTGTATGCTATTGTGCACACCATACAACTAAGATCAGATTAAGTATATGCTTAAACATCATACAATTGGAAAGACATTACCAATTTAGGTTTAATACAAAAAAGATTCACATCAACATTAATATAAAGGTTAACATGGTATTATGCATATTAAAGAGTTGTTAGAAATAATTATATTTGTTATTAAAATGCATATTAAGAATACACGTAATTTCTAATTATATATACATGAAATAGTACAAGGGTTGATATGAGACCTGCCTTTAATAATTGTTGTAGACGAGGCCACCTTTAAACACATCATGACGCACCTTAATGAATTAGGATAAGAGGCCCACTTTTAAAAATTATATCATGTGACCCCACCAATGCTCCTTGAAACACCATATCAATAAGGGCCTACTGTCCAAATGTTCAATTGGACACACCATTAGATATCTGGATATGGGCCTATCTTTAGATGTTACATCACATGACCCCACTAAGGATCCTCTGAATGACACATTAGCGAGGTCCCACTGTCCAATTGGACACACCTTAAAGGAATTAGGATATGAGGCCCACGGTTAGATGTTACATCATGTGACTCCACCAAGTTTTTTTTTCTTTTTTTATTAAAGTTATATATAATAAATATAAACTACTTATTTATTTCTGTAAAATCTGTTCTTTTCAATAATATCTCAGAAAATAATCATATATTTCATTATATTTTTTTAGCCCAGGCACCATACCTCTCCATTTAATTTTGTAAGCTTACGCTTGTTGGGGCCCACCCTTGGTCCATCCAAATGGACCAAACACACGACCTCCCTAAATAGCACATGTCCATGAGCTTTTGGACATATCCGGATTGGACAGACCTTGAAGGAATTAGGATATGAGGCCGACAGTTAGATGTTACATCATGTGACCCCACCAAGTTATTTTTTCTTTTTTTATTAAAGTTATATATAATAAATATAAACTACTTATTTATTTCTGTAAAATCTGTTCTTTTCTAATAATATCTCAGAAAAGAATCACAAATTTCATTATATTTTTTAGCCCGAGCACCATACCTCTCCATTTAATTCTGTAAGCTTACGCTTGTGGGGCCCACCCTTGGTCCATTCAAATGGACCAAACACACAACCTCCCAAAATTGCACATGTCCACTAGCTTTTGGTTGGATCCGGATTTACTGGACTGTTGGATCGACTATATACCTAGAAACCCACGATTGGGACTAATTTTTTGCAAAGAGAAGGGTCCCAAGGAGTCGTTGATATCCCCAAATTACCACCCCCATGTGGGTCCCCGGGTGGGCCCCCCCACAAACTTGAGCTTACCTTAACCTAAGCTTTAGCTTAGGAGAGCTACCCCTAGACACACATTCATACTTTTGTAATGGCCAATGCCTTTAAATTTAAGAAATCATTATGTTAAGTAAGTTTACTTCATTTTATATTTATTTTTATTACACGTTAACATATTTTAATACTCAAAGATAATAAATTTCTTTCTTTTAGACTTATTTTACCTTAATAATATTTTAAAATATTTTTAAAAATTTTTAATATATTTTTATTTTTGGCCCGGGCTTAGCACGGGCGTTTGTTGCTAGTATATATATTAAAGCAATAGGATTTGTGTAGCGACGTCATCACTCATGGAGCTCTCCTTTCAAAAAAAAAATACCTAAGAAGAAACTATAGGCTTTTGGCATTGATGTGGGCCATTGCAACTATCCATATTTATATGAACTAATCACATACAATTCAAATTCAAAACAAAAACATTTTTTTCATCTTTATCCTTTCTTAGTCCCTCTCCTAAGATAAGCTTACATATTACTTACATTCATTTTGGATTTCAATTATTTGCAAATTACCAATTTTACCTGTACTCTCTCATTTCTACCATAATCCTATCCTAAAATCTCGTGACTTATCAATCCCGAAACCATCTTATCCATTCAATCCCGAAACCAGAAATGGCATCTACATGCCAAGGTAAGAATATTTAATCAGATCTTTCTTGACTGTGTTTGATTTGTAGCTATGATCGTATCAGAATCTTGAATGAGATTTTTATTCTTTAGAACTCCGGTCAGATTGTAAATGTGGTTAATGTTTCAGTTTTACAGACTAGTGATCTAATGGATAAAGCAGAGATGGACCGCCTCCCTGATAAAACCCCAATGACAATATCTTGTCCATACATTGGTCCCACTTGTGCACAGTGGGAGTGACAGGACATTGCATTTCTGTATCTGGGGGTGCCCATAAGCCTAAAGTTAGATTCAAACTTTGTTGACAAGATCCCGAAAAAGGTATGTGAATCATGGAGTAGGAGCATCCTAGGACAGATAACTATTATTGATTAAAAGGGAGCTAAGGTGATTGAGATTCCGTTGTGGGTGAGATTCTTCAACTGTATTCAGTATTCAGTAGTAGTGTAGCAAATTAGATAGAATTTTACTATAAGAAGGAGAAGAAGATGAATTGAGGAATGTGGGTCAGATTTCAATTGGAAACTTCACCTGTAGAAAGCGGGCCCGGTTTGTTTAAGGGTGGCCTTTGGGCGCTTCCATATGACCTTATTATAGATCCATTGGGTAAACAACAAAAACATTTCTTTATCTACAGTTATTTTTAAGTTAAGTGTAAGAAGGTGGCTTACTGTTTAGGTGCCCCTGGTTGATGTGCATGTGGTTCCAATGTCGTCCCAATTCCGAATTATCACCTCTCTCTCTCTCTCTCTCTCTCTCTCTCTCTCTCTCTCTCTCAGAATTAAAATGGTCTTTTTTAATGTCTTAAGGCATTGTTTGGATGTATCCCAAATCAAACATCACGACGCATGCAGTTGGTGTACCATTACTTTTCTATATCTTGTTTAGTTATTATTATTATTTTGATATGTAGTTGAATCTATTTGAAATATTGTATCTTTCTTTTTTTTTTCTTTTGATATACATATGCATCGATATATGTATATATAATCGATATCATTCTTCCTTTCATTTCCTTTTTCTTTTTCCTTTAGTATGAGTTTGGGTTTTTTTTTTGGTCTTACAATAGGCTTAAACTCACTCATCCAGGCACATGAAGGTTTTCTTAAATATTAATTTTCATTTCATTTAATGAAATTCTCAATAATTATCATTATTATTCTATCCTTTTTTAAAATAACTCTTTTATTACACTTCCAAAGCTACATAACATTTGTATTTCAATCTAAGTTTTATTAATAAATCAGTTTAGCTTTGGGCTAAGCTAGCTCGGGCATCTTTTTTCTAAACATTTTTTTAAAATTTATTTTGTTATTACTAATATTTCAATGAAAGCATTCTTTCTTATAGACGCCTAATAGTATGATATAGTTGTCTTTGAATCACAGTGGTTAAGTTTTTTATTTTAATTTAAGGTGAATCTCCAAAAGTGCATTTGGAGAGGTTAAAGTTTATTTTAAATTTATTTTATTATTATTAATATTTCAACGAAGGCATTCTTTCTTATAGGCGCCTAATAATGAAAATAGCCGTCTCCGAATCACATGGATTAAATCTTTATTTCAATTAAAGGTGAATCTCCAAAAGTGCATTTGGAGAGGTTAAAGTTTATAATATGAATCACTCTGTTTAGAAATGTACTTCTCTTTCCTCTTTATCATGGTTCAGTGGTCTTTACTTCATTTTTTTTCTTCTTTAGATTTCGATGGATGAAATAAATTTTATAGTATGTTTTTCTTTTATATTTAGTTTTTTCTTATATTTCAATGAAATCTTTAGTTTTAATATATTTTCATTTTTGGCCCGGGCATTTATTGCTCCTTTTATGTTAAAGGAAATGGAAAGGTGTGTTTGCGATGAATTGGGCACTCATGCAACGTCTGTTTGTAGAGGTGAAATGTTGGATTTGCAACTTTTCCTCTGCTCAGAGAGGAGGAAAAGTTGCATTTACCGGATTTGCAACTTTTCCTCCACTTAGAGAGGAGGAAATCTTGCATTTTGAGCTAAGCCGCTAATACATATGGCGGTAAACTTACAAACCGACTTTTTGTCCTTCTCGTTTTTCTCTTTCACATCTTGGTATGGTCACGGGTAGGGGCTTAGGTAAAAACAATGATGAATGGGCATGTATGATTAACGTTTAAAAATAGTATTAACATATACACAATAAATAGCTTCTTTGGTGAATTGACTTTACCGGTGAAGTAAAGCTAATGGTTATTTTCTTTTCTTTTAAAAAGAAGACTGATTTTTGTAAGGGTGCTCATGGATCAGTCCGGGCCCAGCATTGGGTCGGGCATGGGGTTTTGCTTATAATTGATGGTTTGTGCTCAGTTTTTATTTTTATTTGGACTCAATGGTATTGAGCCGGAATCCTTGTTCGGTCCAAATATACATTAATTATAAGGGAGGGAGTAGCAATGGGGGACTCAAACCAATGACTTCTCACAGAAGGTGAGATGACTGGATAAGTTGAGCTAACCTAGGACATGGTAAGGAACTCGTTTTTTTGTTCTATAAGGCTAACATGGGTGGGCTAAGCTCATGCAAGCAATTTCAGGCCAGCCAACTCAAGTTTTCACCAGGCTTAGTCTTCTAGTTTATAAGTTGGGCTTTTTTGGACATTCCTTAGCCTAGCCCAACTTAGTCCATGAAAACCCAAATTTTGTTTTTGTCATTTAGTGCAATCAGAATGAATCTGTTTCCATTTCTTTTTGTTAAAAGGAAGGGCTGATTTCCGAAATTTAGTATATATCGATTCGATCCCTCCCTTTTTATTGTCTCTTGAATCAATACTTGACTTTACTTCACTGATAAAGTAAGTTTACCAAAGATGAAGTAGTTAGTGAGTGAGAAGTAAACAAATAGGGTGGTTTCCACTCGTGATTAAATCCAATTGTATTCATTCGTGTGAGACAGGAGTTATCATGAGGGGGTTTACGGTTTGTTTATCCACATGAAAAAGTGAAAAGTGGAGATTCCCTTCTAATTAAAATTAAGATGAATTAAGAGGTTGAGAAACTCATATATGATTAAACCTCATTTGGTAATTAGCTCATCATCAATCCCGAATAGAAAGATATTCGATTTTTTAAATTTCTTACTCAAATTGTACATGTAGCAATTTTATAGCAGGAGGTACCAAAGAACAATATGCCTATAATCTCATTATTGTCTCTAATCAAGTCTCTAATTTGCCTAGTAGAAAAATTGGAGATTGGGTACTTCGAAAAGTCTGTTAGAAACAAATCGATGCAAGCTGTTGAAAACAATAACTAGCAAAGGATTTCATGAATTTGACCTGTTGTCATTCAGGTACATTGATTGGAAATGAAGTTTGAACTGAAACACCTTCTTATCTTCATTAATTTGTCTATCAAATAAAAAATAAAACTACTTCATAAAACTCATTCTAAAACTCCTTCCTAAAACCCTAACGTGAATTACAATCTCAAACAACCAAATATTGCATCAAAATTAAATAAGATTAGAAAACAATCAACAACACGCATCGGTATGTAAAAAACAATAATGATGGATTAGATGCATGTCTCGCCCCCGCCTCTAATCTGAATATTTTCCTTTTTCTTCTAGCTCAAATTCAACACCATCCAGAGAACCCATTTCAATAACGAGGATTTTTAGAAATATTGTATTTTTAGGAAAATCCCCCATCTCTTAAAAATATTTTATGAATCAAAAGAACCCATTTAAAAAATGGAAATCTTAAGAAGATAGAGGATTTTCAGAACAACACCCCCCCCCCCCCCGCCCCCCATCTCTAATGTCAGCATTTCTGAAAAGAAAACTTTTTGAACAAGTACCTAACAAAGTGCTTCCCATACACAAAGAAGAAGAGAGAGACCGCGATTCATATTGTCGGAGCCAGAGTAGATTATCCGTTGCCAATTTGGGCATTGGGAGAGACAGAGACTTGGTCTTGTTTTCCATGGGGATGGACTAGCTAGCCCACATAGCCGTGCAGTGTCAACCGCCAATGTTTTCTATTGAAGTTTACGGTTGTGATTTTTTTCTCTTTGATCATCAGATGGTAGTTCACTAGCTATGGACTACAAGAACAAATGCAGCTAATGATTGTTTCATTTTATATCTATATCAAAGCAATAGGACTTGTGTTGCCATGTCATCACCCATGGAGCTCTCCTTTCAAAAAAATACCTGGGAAAAAATATAGGCTTTTGGCTTTGATGTGGGCCATTGCTCCTATACAGATTTATCTAAACTCATCACTGAAAGTCCAGAATCCAAACCCTAGAGGGGGGTTAATAGGGTGAGCTTTGAATTAGTGACCAATTATGCCAAAATTTTAACTTTTGAAAATCAATTATTCTCTAGTGATGATTATGAAACTAAGTGCTAAAGCTAACAAAGATAATTATCACAAATCAAATACCATTACACAAAGATTTATAGTGGTTCGGCATCAATGCCTATTCACCACCGGCTTGTGATTCTACACCCTACCGGATTTCCACTTCTATGCTTTTCAATAGGCTAAATAATGACCTTTACAATATGCCTTCCAAGGCTAAGCAATAACCTCTTGGGTTTTATGGTTCACTTCTAACCTTAACACTTGTGCTTTTCTAAAGCTAAGCAATAACCTACAACACTAAGATTAGTTGTCTCTAAGAAATGTTTACACGACACTTGAAGAAATATAAATTTAAGCTCAATTACAATGCCTCTTAAGTAGGCGGATATGAAAGTGTAAATCTACTCAACATATACACTATATGAATGCAAAGATGAATGCTCTATGTCTATGTATGAGAACTTCAATCTAGTTTTAAAATGACAGCTCAATGATTATACACTTAAAGCTTTTGAAGGTTTAAAACACCATTGTTTTTATTAAAGTGAAAATGCTAATCACATGTTCTTTAGACAAACAATTGTAAAGATATGACTTATCAAGTTATGCAAGTTGCATTAAAATTTCAAATCTAAAACATCTGATGCATGAGCATAGTTGTTTTCAAAACAAATTAGTTTGCCTATGTGTTCATGGAATGAAAACAACTAGCTAGAGATTCAACCAAGTGTGAAGATCATGCAATAAATGAAATCAAAGATGTTGGCAAAGCCTGATTTATAAAATAGAAAACAAACTTGGTTTGAATCAAAGTGAAGAATCCAAAACAAACTAAATAAAGATTAAATATATGTAAAGGATTTAACAAATCATAGTTAGCATGTTAAAATTGATTTACCAATCATTTAAACAAAGCATGAAACATAAGATGTTTAAAACAAAGCTTTCTAAGAGATTTAACTCATGAGTCTAAGGCTTTGCTTTCCAAATGACACACTAGCTTTCCTTAGCTTGTTTCCCAATCCTTGGCCTAATTGCTCTTCAAAGATTCCTCAAAAGTGTTGATATAAATCCCAAGGAGTGGTTCATTTTTATAGCAAAAAGGTCTCCAACGGCTCTCTGGTTGGTTAACCGAATTTTGGAATCGGTTCACCGAACTCAACTGTCATATTTTTCAAACTTTGGTTCACTGTCGGTTAACCGAATAAGTTCGGTTGATAGAGTGTGGACCGACAGATTCACCGACCACGGAAAATAGTAGAGAAATGAGCTCTCTAAATTTTGAACCAAAGTTGGCTCGGTGAAGGTCGGTTAACCTACTCGGTTAGCCGAACCATGACCGACAAGTCACCGGCATGAAAAACTGAGCTCTTTGGATTTTGAACCGAAGTTGGCTCGGTGAAGGTCGATACCTAACTCGATTAGCCGAACTTTGACCGACAGGTCACTGACATGAAAAATTGAGCTCTATGGTGACCTTAAGTTATAACCGCAAATTCCCTGGTAAAGTTAATCTTGGTAAAGTTGATCTTAGGAGGAAATTTGGGTTCATGGGAAGCAAGTCTGAATTCATGTTTAAATTAACTAAAAAATGTTTGTCAAAAACATGATTTTATCAAACTATGAATTCCACAATCAATCTAGATTTCATGATTTTCCAAATAATGTTGCACAAGTGAAAATTGAAGATATGTTAAAAGTGAATGCATATGCGAGTATCAAATTGCAATCTAAAGATAGGTCTAACAATCTCCTCCTTTGCAATTTGATGGCAACCAAATGATACTAGAAGTTTCACTACTCAAGACTTGAGATCTGCGCTTCTTCTAAAGCTAACTCTCTCCCTTTGTCAAGTAACCTTCTATTAGTCCCCTGGAGCTTTCCATGATTACTACCAACTTGGCTCCCCCTTGAAGTAGGCTCCAATAATTCTCTTCCACCCACTTGGTTCATTTCCCCCCCTTTGTCTATTGACCCTATCTTTTCTCTTTGCTCCCTTAGAAGTCTTCTCTCCCCTTTGTCTCTTTTCTCCCCCTTTGACATCAAATTGCCAAAAACCTGCAGCACATGATTCATACACATAATACCTCTCAAAGAAGCACATGTTTGTTTGAATGAAAGTGATTCCAATGATAGATCATTTATGCAAACATAAAGGGGACAAGTCAAGAAAAGATCAACATTTGAAAGTTATATGCACAGCAGATCAACACTATTCACAACAATGAATAGACAAATAAGTATCATATAGAGTTTATCCAAAATGTCATCCATGTATCAAGTCAAAGATCACATCAAAATATTTGTCCAACTTTCATAATCTAGAAGGTTCTACATGAAAAGTCCATTAAACTGAACAAAATAAATCTACAAGAAGTCGACCAATTTCTGAAACCGTCCATAGCCAGATATTCAAAAACAACACTATCCCCTTTCCAAAACACACCACCAAGAAACACCAGTAAGAACAACACCGTGGTTAGAGTCAAGTCCCTAGTCCAAGTCCGGAGGTGGAGGAGATGGAGAAGGTGGAGCAGCAGCATCGTCTCTCCTATAGGTCTTGGAAATTGCAAAGAGATATTGGAACATCTTGTTCACCGACCTTTTTTTATCTTTGACTGCTCCTTCATGTATACAACATCTCTCTCGAGGGCCCCAAGACGATCATGTGAGGATGAACTCGAAGGTGCAAGTCGAGGAGAAGGAATATGTCGAGTATGAGAAGATGAAGCACGAGGAGGAGGAGGAGGACTAGGAGGCTCGAGCCAAGGGAGGTTCATTTGCTATAGGAACTTGGTTGTTCGATATGAGATTCATTTGATTAATATTAGCTAGTGAAAATGGAACTTTGAACAAGGGTTTCTCTCCTTGAGGTTTAGGAACACCAAATGAAATAGCCAAGGCATACATTAGACATCCAAACGGAATGGTATTCTTTTGAGCTGCGGATGAGTGAAACTTGATGATGGTATGACAAATGATTGAGGGATGACATATAAAGGTTTTAGATACAACTTTGTGAAGGATGCTCACCATGTATGTTGCGAGCTCTGTCCTATTTCCCTTCCTAGGGTAAACATTGAAGGTAAAAATGTTGTGGATGATCCGGTAAATGGGAAATAGCGAAGATAAAGTAAGGTGATGTTTTCGCGCATCCCAAATAGCAGGAAAACCACACAGATCAATGGTTGCTCTTAATCTCTCTTCTTTAGTCAATGAGTTAGAAATGAAGGTAATGGCATTTGGTGTACATGGAACACCGATAATTAAACTTATTCTCTCTAGAGTAATTACCTCATCTCTATCTAGGAATGAGATTGTGAATGATCAAGAGTTATCATTGAGATTGTGAATGATCAAGAGTTATCATTGACTTAGATGTTAGAGATAGATGCAAACATGTTACGCACAAGGGTAGGATAGGCTTCATTACCCCAAGCTAGCAAGTTCTTCCACCTCACTCTACCAACAATTTCTCAAAGATCATAATTCCGGATTTGATCAACTAAGACCCTTCTTTCAACTATAATGGGTCTTCCTAGAGTTAGAACCCTAGAGTTGTGCTTTCATGAAAATCATTAAAATGGATTCCACCATCATAGATTGTTTAGATTCTTCTTATAGACTCTCCCTTCCAACAAATGGAGATTCCAAAAATGAAATTTATGAATCTCAAAGTGAATTAAAACAAGAAGAAAATCATGAAAATGAAGATGATATTCAACAAGCTTATAATGAATTGTACACATCATCCATAGAGCTTGTTAAGAAAAATAAAAGATTAAAAGAAGAATCTAAAAAGCTAATCAAAGAATTAATCTTTTCAAATGATGAACTTAGAGAAGAAAAAAAAAGTAATACTTTGTTTAGACTCTAAGTTTATGATCTCTTTACATAACCTATTTAATGCTCAAGATGAACTAAATGAATTAAAGATAGGATTTAATGAACATAACACGGAAAATTCAAATATAAGAGATCAATTAAAAAGGCAAGACAAAGACATTAACAATCTAAAATCCAAGTTAACAATTTCTGAGGAAAATTTGTCTAATGCTCAAAACAAGATAAAAGGTCTAGAATTTGGATCCAATGTTGTTAATGGACTCAATTATGAATTAAAACTTGCCTACAAAGACTTAAACAACTTTAAGGAAATTGAAAAAGAAATTAAAAAGGAAAACACCATCCTTAAGGATCAAGTCACACATCTTGAAGGATACAAACAAAAGTATGAGGACAGGTGTACTTAATGAGAAGAGAAATTTGAAAAGTTATTTAAAATGGGTAAATTTCAAAGAGACATGACTGGACTAGGATTTGATTGGTACACTTCACATGGTCCTAAGATTACCAATACATTTGTAAAAGGTGAATCCTCCCTCTCTAGTACTCCTACTTCTTTGCCCAAAATGAAATGAGTTATTGTGGTAATAATGGGCACCTAAGGTTTGAATGCAAACTTTGTAGAGATCATGAGTTCAAACCAATAAAGTCTCCTAAAATTGTTTCTAAAAGGGATAAGCAAGTTAAACCTAACATTAAGGAATCTATCAAAGGAGAACCTTCAAAATTACCTCCTCTAACACAACAAACGAAAGGACTTTTGAAGAAAGTTGAAAATTTAAATCTCAAAAAGAAAAGTCAAATGGAGGAGGGAATTATGAAAGAAACTCACCAACATCAAAAGACAAATCATCAACCCAAGCATAAATTACGGAATGGTATCAGTCGTGATGATGAGTCTACCTACCAAGCTAAATTTCCAAGTGTTGGTGGGATTTCAAAAATTAACCTTCAAGAGCAACCGTCTCAAGACTATAGGTGGAGCCCCAAAAGTTAAAACTCTAGAGCAACCCTAAGGTCTTGTAACTCATAAGATTTTCATTCATATTAAGAAAATATATATTTTCTTTGTTGGTCTTAACACTTTACATTTATATCTTGCTCTCAAGTGATCAAATGATATTGCTCCATAGTAAAATCTTGAAATGCGTGTCTATTAAATGTATATTACATGATTATATCACATGATTACAAGTTGAGATTGGTGAGCGTTCATTTTTTCGTGTTTTATTTTATTCTTCTACTTCCTGCTGAGTTCGATCAACCAAACTTCAAGTTGTCGGTTAACCGACATCGCACAGTGGCTTTAAAGCCCTGCATGCAGAAACTCATGTGTTTCACTAGGGGTGTAAGAAAAGACCATCTAACCGAACCGAACCGCGGTTAATAACCGTGTTCTCAAGGTTCGGTTCGGTTACTGTTAATAAAACCAAAAAACCGCACGGTGCGGTTCGGTTACGGTTTTTCCGTAATAATTCACGATTATTAACCAAACCGAATCGTAATATACGGTTCGGTTAACCGTATGCGGTTAACCGTACCAATAACAAATAAAAGAAAAGATATGGGGGGGTAAACGAGATGTTCCTTACTCATACATAAGATACACTGATGCAGATGGAAAACCAAACCCTAGATCTCATTGCTTGTCTCTCATCTCCTCGACGCCTCCCTTTCAATGATCTCAATCTTCTCATCGCCTCTCCCTCTAATCTATCTCTCCTCTCCATCTCTCCTCCTCCAGCTCCCCTCTCTCATCCACGCGCAGCGCAGCAGCAGTGCTCCCACCTCTGCCAGGCCCACGTGCAGCAGTGCAGCATCGTCGCTAGTCGCCACCTTCCTCATCGCCAAATACACCCCTCTCCTCTTCTCTGCCACCTGCACACACATCACACCCTCTCCTCCCTCTTTCTTTTCTTCTTCCTCTCCTTCCATGCCGCCTTGTCCCCTGCCTTTCTATCCCCCTTCTTCTTCCCATTTCCGTCTCCCTCTCCCTGGCTGCATCTTTCCATCTCTCCTTTCTCCCTCTTTGCTCTGTATCCATTGCTCTCCTTTACGCTCTATCTCTCCATCTCCATCTCTCTGCTGTCTCTTCCTCTCTGCTCTCTCCCTCTCGCTCTTCTTTTGGCTCATTCTGTTTATCGTCATGTTGATGAGGGATTATGACTACAGCTCCCCATTCCAACAATTTTTTCTTAATATGTGGTTTGAGTATGTTAATTTCTGATTTGAATTGGAGATCGTATAAAAAATAAGGGTGTTGATTCATGAGGAGTTTTGAATTCTTTTGATGTTCTTTGTTAGGTTTGAAGATTTTTCTTTTTTGGGATATCGTTTTCTTTCCTTGATCTTGAAGTGTCTGATTTGTGTGTTTTTTTCCCCATTTATGTGGTGATTGTTTTGGTAATGGAGTTTGAATTAGGGTTTCTGCATCTTGAAATTTGAAAATATGTGGTTTTTTTTTTCTTCCGCTTCTTCTCTTCTTCTTGCTTTGTGTGCAAGGATTGATACATCATAAACTATGATGGTTTTTTTTTTTTTTTCTTTTGATTGATAGATTGAGTTTTGATTCATGAGATTTCTGAATTTATTTAACTGGCTTCTTGAAGTGATAGGTTTTGAAGTGTCTGGATAAGAAATGATGGTATCCCATCAGAGTAAAAACTGGATGCTATAGAGGGTTGAATTTGGAATGTTTGGTTCTATAAAATTATTGTTTAATCATTGATAAAGATGTGGGTTGACAGTGTTTGCTTATTGTTCTTGTTTGATTGAGGGAATTCATTTGTTGGATAGCCTGTTCACAATTGCAACTTTATATGGTACAATTACACTTTGATCAATTTAAGAGAACTCATTAGTTTTGTTCAATTTCATTCTCAGATTTTTATGTCAAGTATGGCTGAGACTCCACTTCCTCAGTCTGATGCTGCTCCGCCTGATGCTCCTCAACCTGGAACTAACTCTGTTAGTTACTGTCAAAGTCAGATATCCTCTCTCAAATGAAAAAATAACAAAGAATCAGATATTTGGCAGCATTTTTCTATACCTAATAATTATGACCCTAAGATTCAGTATACTTTCCATTGTGGCCATTGTGATGCTTCTGTTAAGTGATTGAGTGCTAATGGAACTAGTGCAATGAGGAATCATTTGAAAATCTGTCCTAAGTTTCCAGAAAATATAAATGCAAATAGTCAGAGACGAAAGAAAATTACATCAGTAATGAAGTCTAGTAGTGGAGCTGAAAATGTGAATCCTATTGCACTTTAGAAATTTAGTCAGGATGTTTGCAGAGAGGAACTTGCAAAAATGATCATCTTAGATGAATTGGCTTTCAAATTTGTAGAGAATGAGGGTTTTAGGCGCTTTTGTAGCATGATGCAGCCCCTATTCAAACCTATTTCACGTGTTACAATTGCTAAAGATTGTATGGCTTTGTATGAGGCGGAGAGAAAAAAATTGAAAAGTATGTTTTTGAAGAGTAAACAAAGGATATGTCTCACTACTGATGCATGGACATCAAATCAAAATCTTTCTTATATGTGCCTTACGTCTCATTGGATAGATAAAGACTGGAACTTGCACAAAAAAATCTTGAATTTTTGTGTGATTTCTAGCCACAAAGGTGAGGCAATAGGTCGAAGGATTGAGGAATGTTTAGTTGATTGGGGAATTCAGAAACTTTGCACATTAACTGTTGACAACGCTACGTCAAATGACACTGCCATTACATATTTGAAGAGAAAGTTCTTTAAGAAAAATGACAGTTTTATTTTAGGCGGTCGATATTTTCAATTGAGATGTTGTGCACATGTATTGAATTTGATTCTGAAAGATGGATTGGATGAGTTGGATGGTGCCATCAATCGAATTAGGGCTTCTGTGAAATATGCTAGGAGCTCTCCACAAAGGGCACAAATATTTAAGTCTTGTGTGGAGAAGGAGGGAATAGCTTGTAGAAGGATGTTGTGTTTGGATGTTACAACTAGGTGGAATTCTACATTTCTGATGTTGGAAACTGCAGCTAAATTTGAAAAGGCATTTGATCGAATGATTGATGATTATGATAAATTTAAGAAGGAACTTGAGGATGTAGGTGGACCTCCTACTTTCGAGGATTGGGAAGACTGTAGGCTCTTGACCACTTTTTTGCAGAAATTCTATGATGCTACAACTAAGTTGTCTGGCACTTCATATGTGACTTCTCATTTGTATTTTTCTGTAGTCTCTTCCATTGAAAACAAATTGAATACCTTGATGTGTGGTTTTGATCCTTGTTTAAAAGTTATGGTTGTCAACATGAAATTGAAATTTCATAAGTACTGGGAACCAATTGAGAAAATGAATATGATGTTGGTGATTGCTATTGTGTTGGATCCACGTTACAAGTTGACATATGTGACATGGTGTTATGAAAAGCATTTTAAACTTCAGTCTTCCACGATGGTTGAGCTTACTAAAACGATAATGGATACACCTAATACTTTGTATGTGGAGTACCAACAACTTGAGTCATGTAATGCTTCATCTTTGAGTCAAAATGATGAATTGGAGGTTGACCAACCCATTTTTAATGAAAATGATGATCTCTCGGAGGAATATGAAAAGCATATGGCAGAAGTAGAAAATAATGTGGACAAAAATGAAGTTAAACAATACTTGGATTTTCCTTGTGAAAAGGTTCAAGCCAATTCTAGTTTCGATATTTTGGCTTGGTGGAAAGTAAATGCTTCAAGGTATCCAGTTCTTTCTCAAGTTGCACGAGATATTCTAGCTATTCCTGTCTTTACTGTTGCTTCGGAATCTGCATTTAGTACGGGAGGATGTGTGTTGGATCCATATCGTAGCTCTCTATCTCCCAAAAAGTAGAAGGCCTGATTTGTGCACAAGATTGGTTTCGAGGTTCAAATATAGCAGCTGATTTGGAAGATGTCGTGGAGGAATTTCAGGCCTTCGAGGAGTTAGGTAAAGCATTCCTTAATTCTCTTGAGATTTCATGTTATTTCAAATTTGTGGTGAATTAAATTAGATCAAATGATTAATAATGATTTTCTTTTTTGTCAAAATTTGATTTTGATGAGGTTTGAATTGAAGCCATGTTGAATAGAAGGCAATTGTTGCAAAACTCAGCTGCTCACTTCATCAGCCTCCCTCTTGTTTGAAGATGATTTTTAGTTTGTCTTAACACCCAAGTTTGCACTTCTTGAATTATGGAGATGGTTTTATGAAATGTGATGTGTTTAGAATGTTTAAGTGGTTGATATAATGTCTATGTTTGTTTTGATCATCTACAAATGTTTGTAGAAAGGCAAAGACGATATGAGATAAGTTTCATTGTTTCTGCAATTGTTGTGTGGAATATTTGTTGTTTATCTTTTGTTAGCTTTCTTCACCTCCTACCTGCATTGTCTATCTGTGTGGCATGGGTTTGTGTTTGATATTTAAGCCCATTGGTCATTGGTAAGTGGATTTACAACAAGCAATATTCAATAATTGCTCCTTGACCACTTCAGTAATTGAGTTTCGTTGTAGAGGAATGCACACGTGTTAGTTGTTAATTGTTATTCCATTTTCATATTTATGAGCCTGCAACTATTTGGATTCTATATAAGTTGAACCAGCTAACTTCCTACGGATGATTGAAACCTAGCTGATAAGAGAGAGCTGATTTGAAAACCTTTTCTTGATTATTTTTTTAATAGCCTTTTCTTGATGAATTTAGTTACTTGAATTGGTTCATTTTTAGACTTGCAGAGAATTAATTAGATATTGTAGAACTATGTCTGCCAGTCTGTATTGAGAAGTAAGCCTACACTTCTATCCAAGTAATGTTAGTTTCCTATGGGAAATAGCATCAAGAAGGTCCTGATTGTCAAATAGGTTATCAGGATTAGGGTTATGGAAGCTGTTTGGTTCTGTGCTTGTAATAATACTTGTATTCTAAACATATGGAAGTAACCAAGTGGGTATGAGGCTCTCCTTATGTCTCTGACCTTTTCTTTTCCCTGAATGGCGTTTGTTTTAATGCCCTCTCTCTTATTCAGAATTTTCCCCATGTGAAGGATAAGCCATTGAATGCGATATTTGAAGGTTCTGTAATGTTCAATGTGATGGGTGTAATGGTTTTTTTTTTTTTGGATCAGTATTCAAGCTTGGATTTGAGAATGTTTTTTACATTTTTTGTGGCCTCCATGTAATGTTCAGAGTTGACAAAGCATTTGAATGTGTGAACAAACAGAACCATATGATGCTCTCTCTCTTGTATTATATATATATATATGGGAGTTCAGTTGGATGATATTGGATTTGGGGGATTTGTGGAGGTTCTTGTTTGATCCCCTTTCAAATCTTGGTCTCTATCTGCTTTGGAAGTCCTTTAAAACTTCCCTGGGCTGGTTGCAGAATGTCTCGGTCTCCCTGTTGGTGGACAGAAAATGACCTGCTGGCTCCACCCATTTGGCCAATGGCGCATAAAATCTCTCTCCAATATTTTCTTTATTTTATCATCTCTTTTGTCAATGCCATGTAGTTTTACAGTGTGAAATGCAAAATCAAGTGAAGTCACAAGTTTAAACGTCAGTAGATGGCTTAAGGATTTATACATAAGCAATCATCAACTCTAAGAGGTGATAGAAAGATGATTACATGAGATCAATGACAGAAGATGGAATCTAACCCAATGTAGTGGGATTAGATGTTCCAATGTCATCAGCAGGGTTGTTAGATTTTTCTACGATTATTAACCGTAACCGATCCATTTACCGCGGTTAACCGCGATTCGGTTTTCCATGGTTTTTATACATACGGTTACGGTTTTTAAAGAAAAAGAAACCGCGGTTACTGTTCGGTTAACGGTTTTCCTAAAATCACCGATTAACCAAACCGTTACACCCCTATGTTTCACCCAGTTCTTCCACACCTTCTCTGTTGTTCGTCTTCCTCGTTTAAGGCTTCTCCAAATCGTCATTCTACTCCATATTTTCTATTTTTAAAGGTAATTTCTCATTTTCCCCATGTTTTCTTCATTTTCTTTTGTATCTAATTGTATACTCTCTTGGTTGAATGTGCTTATGGTCACTTGGTTGTAGGTTATCTCCATCTTTCCAACCTTTCCCATTCTCTCTATTTTCTCCGTTTCCTTGTTGAGTGTGGCTTCATCTCCTCTTCCTTGCATCATTCCATCCTCTTTGCACTAGTTTTCCTCCACTATTTTAGAGAGTTCATTTTGAAATTTCTTGTGCACACCAAGTGTTCGAGAGAAGGCTAATCCTCGTCCATCGAAGAGGGGGAGGTCCACCGCTTCATCCTCTAGTAGACCTCAAGTGTCTTGCCCAGCTTCACCAAGCTCCTCGTCCCCATCTCCTCCTCTTCCTTGAAATCTCCTTAAGTCTAATAGCAGGACTTTTGAGAACCTCAAAGAAAGCAAGGGTCCAGTCTATGTTTTCCCCTCGCTCTAGCCCTTAGTGGCCAGTGCACTCAACTATTAACCTTGCTTGACATTGGAGGACCTTTCTATGCGATGTTTCCCTTCAATTCTGACCAACCTATCCACCCTCAGCCTCTAAGGATCCGACCGAAACCTAAAAAGAATGGGGCAACAAGTTTACCGCTAGTTATATTGGGTGTAAATCTGTAATTCAAGGACTACATCGGAACAAGCACCGACAAACTCACATCTAGATACCGGACCCACGATGTTTGGGAAGCACCAGGGATGTAAATGGGCCCTCGATTCTCCGATTACCCAGAGGTTCCCACCCGTTAAGATCCGGGTTTGGGTTCTTATTTAAACACCGCTGAGTAAATGGGTCCAGGTCCGGGTCCTTTCTTTGGACCCGTGCATAAATGGGTCCAGTTCCACATTGGTTCGGACCCGTGGACCCAGGACCCGACACATTACCTCAATTTTCAAGAATCTCTCCTTAAAATCAGAATTTCTTTCATACCATTATCTACCTAGACCCGGACCCAGACCCGCCCCATATATGGCTTTGTTTCTGGGTCTGGAACCAAGGAACAGTCCCCGAGACGGTTCCGGGTCCACCATGGGCCCGAACCGGAACCGACCCATTTGCATCCCCATAAAACAAGGAAATTAAGGGGAATAGATATACTGCCGTTATAGACCACGTATTTGACCATTCCTTTCCTTATTGGGATCTAACACCCCATGGTTGGAAAACTCCCCAAGTTGGCTATTGATTCTCTCTAGTCATCTTGTTTTGACGAATAGCCGAGTCAAATATGGGGGAGAGACTCGGCCGAGTCGCCTCACTTTAATAAGTCATTTACATTTGAACCATTTGATAGGTAGATCTTATTTAAGACAATTAATATTTATTTTTGAGTAAGTATGCGCAAGTCCACGATTTAAAAATGATGATTGGAATGTAATTTGAGACTTATATTTGATATTTTGCATTCAATATTTGGACTTAACAAATATGTATTATGCAAACTCTTTCGTTTTTTTTATTATAATATTTTCCTTGTGTAGATAAATATATTAATTTGAGTTTATTATCATGAATACATGTAAATAAATATGTATATATATATATATATTTTATAAGTATTTAATCCGTTTTTAAAATAATCTTCTAATTATTCTAAAAAAAGACATGACTCTCTCGAGTCGCCGCGTTGACTTTATCCGAGTCAGTTTTTTTGCAACGAACGAGTCGAATCCGAGTCTCGAGTTTTCCTACCTTGCCCCAAATAGCCCCTAAGAAGGGTGGTCA
Organism: Persea americana; assembly: GCA_029852735.1. NCBI lineage: Eukaryota > Viridiplantae > Streptophyta > Magnoliopsida > Laurales > Lauraceae > Persea > Persea americana. Next base: position 9,570,524 of record CM056812.1, read on the forward strand.
TGAACCGAGCTGAACCGGGCCAACTCCAAATAAAAATTCAGGCCGAGCATAGTTATTTCACCTGGGTTTATTTAGTAGATGGGCGGGGCATGGATTAAGTTGTAGAAAGTCCATATCACGGCTCGACCCGATTGTAAAAACAATAACAAGTGAATATTGAGTGGGGATTCGGACACTGATGCTCACACGACCAACATAGTTGAACTACACTTTAGAGAATGTTACTAAACTCACTTTCTTAAATTATACTTCCGATTCGGGCTGGGCTGGGGCTTGTTATTTTTTAGGTGGGCCAAGATAAAGTTTTGCTTTTTTTGTACCACATAATTCAGAGTTTTAATCTTCTCTAAGTAGTTCTCTTTAGGAGTGGGAAACAAATTAATCGCGTGTTTCAGGTGAAAATGGGTTTTTAAAGGCCCGGGGTGCTTAAATCCCAATTGGGACAGGTATTTAAAAAGTTTTGGCAGGATGTAGCTTTTCCGCTGCTTGGATTGGTGGAAAACCAGAAAATTAGGGTTTTCCACTTATCAAATCGGCATAAAACTCGAAAATTCAGTTTTCCATAGATCCAATTTCTAGAAAACCAGACATTTCAATTTTTCCGTTGCTTGGATCGGCGGAAAACCTGGAATTTAAGGTTTTCCTCCCATTCAAGCGGCGGAAACCCTATTGTTCTAATTTTTTTCTCACTTTTTCATTTCTCTTTGTGCTTTTGAGCTTTCTCAATATTTCTTACATATTAGGAATGGTTTTCTCTAACATTTATATGAAGATTGCAATATTTTTTTAATATATTTGTATAAGAATTGAAGTGAGATAGAAGACAAAGATAATCACAAAAGGAAAGGCCGTAGGCACAACGGGTTTGTAGCTGGCTATGCAATTTTCTTCTATTTTAAAAATTAGTCATTTTTAATATGATCCAACTATTCAACCTTTTTTTTTACAAATCCATCTATTATTATCCTTAGTATTTAATTAATTATCTCTAAAATGCTACCCAATCCACTATGATTATTTTTCCAAGAGACCTCAAGAAAACGAATGGTAATAAATGAGCAGAAAATAAAAAATGATTTGCCTAGCAGGTATCATTTGTAGTGGGATTTAATGTTTAAAAGTGTGCGTATTTTTGTCTGATTGGGAGTTTTAGATGCTCTAGTATTTTTTATTTTTAAATTTAAAAAAAAATATCTTAATAATTAACTAATGCTAATACATGCTCTATAAGTAAAGATACAGTTCTTGGCTCTCTCCTATGCAACAGACGAGACTGTTTTTATTAATTTAAATTACAAGTTTTTTCAGTATTTTTTGTAGCAACTCCCGTAGTATCATTAACTCCACTGTGATAATTGATAAGTTTTCTTATTTTAGTCACATCAAACTCCCATAGTTGAATGGCTCATCAGATCTGAGCATTGAGGAATCAATCATAGCACAACACCGCCAATAAGGGCCTGTTTTGCAACTTCGTCTTGAATTTCTAGGAACTCAAAACAATGTAGTATGTGATTAGGAAATATCAAAGAGGCGAGAAGTAAAGAATACGAGACAAAGCAGTGGGTGAGGCCTAACTTTCTTATGTTATGTCTTGATTTGGTATAAATGGCATCTTAGCACCACGCCTGTTCCAATGGATCATTCTCCGTTCCTCATGTTAAAGTTATCGCTCTTGGATCAGAAGCTCAGCCAAGCATAAAAAAAGAGGTGAATATCATAAAACGATGAATTAAGGGATGATGTGAAATGAATGCTCGGCCATCACCGTAGTACTACAAATCCAAAGAAAGCAAGCGTCCGGTCTATGTTATCCCTTCGCTCCAGCCCTTAGTAGCCCGTGTACTCAACTATTAACCCTGCTTGACATTGGAAGACCTTTCTCTGGATCTTTCCCTTCCAATTCTGATCTACCTATCCACCCTCAGCCTCTAAAGGCCCGACTGGCTGTCCCCATAAGTAAAAATACAAATTAAAAAAAAAAAAAAGCACTGGGTAACTACCCTATGTTGTCTCATAGGCCTTAATTAATGTAGACTATGAATCATTGTTCCTAAAAGGCCGTGTGGATATCCTTCAATGTATCTTACTTTAATTGCCATGAAACGCATTGTCAGAACAATTCCATACATTTAATCACACGGCCAAGATGCATCAATATGTGATTTCCAAACCATGTCCTATAATTGTTGTGGCTCACTGATTATGTGATCACAATTCGCCACTCCCTGCCACATACTTAATATTGATTTATTGGGCCATCAATCTCATGGTTGAGACCTATCCACCAGCTTCATGCTGATATGATCTCAGGTTTGGACCAGTTTTGTGGGTCCCATTTGGATAATTACGAGTCTCTAATTAAGGTAAATGAACAGCCTAACAGCTTATTCTTACTCCATGGCACTCCAACAAAACACTCATCCGCCCAGTGTAGGGTAAGACAACCTCATGCTTGGACCAGCCCTTTGACAGGCCTAGGGTAGGGCAAGGTGTCATCCGACTCAACTCGGGCCTGCCTTTGATAGTAGATCCATAATCAAAACCGTTAATAAGAAGGTGGGAACTGGAAACGTTTTCGAACAGGTTTCTTACTTCCAGAATTGGAACCGTTAACGAGAAGATGGAACCGGAACCCGTATACGGTTCGGTTCTAGGTCTAGGTAGAGAATGATATGGAAAACTATATATAGTGTTTATGAGTATTCTTGAAAATTAAGGTAATATGTGGGATTTTGGGTCCATGGGTCGAAACCAAGGTGGGTCTGGCCCCAGGCTTGGCCCCATTTACTTATCGATACGTAAATAAGTAGGGTTGTAAGCGAGTCGGTTCCAGTCCGGGTCCATGGTGGATCCAGAATCAGAACCGTTAAGGAGAAGGTGGAACCGGATCCTGACCCGGAACCGTTTTGAAACCAGTTTCTTGGCCCCAGAACTGGAATCATAACCATATATGGGAGGTCCAGGTCTGGGTCTAAGTAGAGAATGATATTAAAAAATATGGTTTTTAAGAGAAATTTTCAAAAATTGAGATAATATGTCGAGTCTTGGATCCAAAGGTCCAAACCAAAGTGGAACCAGACACTGACCCATTTACTTATCAAGACCTAAATGAGGACTCAGACCCGACTTTTAACGAATTAGAACCTCCAGATAATCGAAAACTCATTTACATCCCTATAAATAAGGACACAAACCAGGTTTTTAACAGGTCATAACATCCCGTTAATCGGAGAATCAAGACCCATTTACATCCCTACATAGATCCAACCATTACATCAGTACGACAACTCTACTAATAGATCAAGTAAAGTAAAGTTGACTTTGAAGAAAAAAATAAAATATAAATAAGTTATGATGGTATTTTATTTTTAATTGTCTGTTATGAAATCTTTTTTACTATACAGGAAAGTGGAGTTTCTTTATATTTTAGTTGATAAAGGTAGTTACTTTTTGAAAAAAAAAATTAAAAGAACGAGAGTTTGAATTAAAGTGCTTTTAACGTAATATGGTATCCAGAAAACGGAGAATTTACTTGGAATTTTACTTTGCTAGTAAAGTGCCAAACTACCAATTGCGGACTCCCTCCCTTCGATTACGTGTAGAACAACACCGCGTTTGAAGCATTGGAAGCAATAGCGAAGTGGCCATGGAGAAGAAGAAGAGAACCCAAGATCTAGAGGTTGCAGTGCCGATGATCAACAAGAAGAACAAGATAAACAATCACGAACAAGAAGAAGAAGTAGATCGAATCACCCAACTCCCCCATAATATCATTCATCACATACTTTCCTTGATGCCATTGAAATCCGCTGTAAGAACAAGCATTCTCTCAAACACTTGGAAGGACCTCTGGAAACCCATGTGGGCTACCGCCACTACTCTAGACTTTGGTGCAGAATTCGCAGGCGATAAACCCTTTTATCTACTCTCCCACACCATCAACCGATTTCTACAGCTTCTCCAAACAGGCAACAACAAAACCATAGACATCTTTCGGCTCTATTTCGATCCCCAGGGGCAGTTCCTCCCCAACATCCTGCATTGGATCGAATTCGCAGTACAGAATGGGGTTAAAGAGCTTGATCTCGATTTCACTCTCGAAACGTTCGAACTGTTCTTTGATATAGTTCAATCAAGATACGAACTGCCCCCTTGTCTCGTTTCTTGTGATTCGATGGCGGTCTTGAGATTGGGTGGGTACAGTTTCGAGCTTCCTCGGGGTTTTAGGGGTTTCGGCTCTCTCAGGGCTCTGCATCTTACTAGGGTTCGAATCGCCCACCACGTGCTCGATGAAATGCTCCTAAAGTGCCCGATGCTTGAGGAGTTCTCTCTTGTGGACTGCTGTGGTTCTTGTTCGTTTGTGTTTTCTGCTGCTGATTTGAAGATCAAAAGCTTTACGCTGATGGACTGTCATGGCGCGAAGAAAGTCGGAGTGTTTGTGTCCAGACTTGCTCATCTTCAGATTCTCAGAACGTGTCTTTTGCCAGTAATTTTTTTTCATCCCGGCCTTCTTTATTGTGCCTGTTTGCATGATTTGTATTGAGTTTTCAGTAGTTCTTAGTAAAGTGGAGTATAGTGACCCCAACCAAAACAGCCTATGGCAAGCCCGGATAAAGGAAGAGGGTTGCGTTTTATAGGTAGACAGCCTGCATAAAACTTTTTTCACCAACCCAACATGAATTTTGAGTAAAGTGGGGGAATCAACTCCTACCAAAGGAGAGACTTGTTGATAGCCTTTTGTTGATCATTTCACTTTACTGAGTAGGATTGTTTTGTGTCCAAACTTGCTCATCTTCAAGTTGTCAACACTCAACACTTGTCATTGCCAGTTTGAAGTAGTTTTTTTTTTTTTATCCCTGCTTTTCTTTTCTTGCTGCCCATTTGAATTCATTGTATTGAGTTTCTGGCAATTCTTAGTAGTTCATCAGTCTGAAGCCTGGGTAAAGAAGGAAGGTTGACAGCCAGCTTAAAACTTGTCACAACCCTGACATGGGTTCTGAGTAAAGTGGTGGCTGATGAAGTTATATTATAGAGTGAAGGAGTTAAGCTAGAGATTTAGGGTGACAGCTGGGTGATCATCTCCTACCAAAGGGGAGACTTTTTGATAGCCTTTTGTTGATCTTTACCTTTACTCGTTCAATTTTAGCACCTTTGATAGAAAGTCATTGGTTATAATTCCTAAGAATTCGATACCCAATATAACCAACGGGCCCTTTTAAACATCTTTTGGATAATTTGGCTTTATAGCTTGGTGATAGTTTTATATAATTTGTTTTATGTATCCTAGGACTTCTATGTGCTCGAACTTGAAATTGCACCTGTGAATTTTCCTATTACGCTCACCAATCTGATAGAGCTACAATTGGGAGTTTGCGACCAGTATCCTGGTGGCCTGATCGCCTTCTTCAGATATTGGAACTTCCCTTGCCTGGAAAAGCTCGTGGTTGGTCTACTTGAACCTAAGCCATTTCTACAATTGTAATGATAATCATTACTCTATTGAAATCTAATAGAATTAGATTTGACAGCTCGAATGGATTCCTCCCTTTTGTACATGGATGGACTGGACAGAAGAGCCGTCAGGGTGTGTTTTTCATCGTCTTAAGACAATAACGCTGAATGGATTTTATGGGAGTGGGTGGCAAATGATGGTGGTGAAATTTCTCCTCAAGAAAGCTGTTTTATTGGAGACCATAGTTTTGGTCACTCCTAAGGAAGGCATCGAGGCATATCGAAGGGATGAATCCTTATCTCAAGCAAAACCAAATGTGGCTCTACTCCATGAACAACTTCTTCTCTTGCCAAAAGTATCCACAAATGCTCAGATTGTTTTACATGAACATAGTGAAGATGATAATAGCTTATTTTGTACTCATGACAGATTTATATTGTAGTCTTCATGAAACATGGATACATTGTACCATAATGGTACTTTTTTCAAGGATTTAAGTTATATGAATGTAATTTTTACAATTCAAGGCTTGATTGTATTTTCTTCATCTAATATTATATATATAAGCATTATTCCATAGAAATCCCTAAGTTGGTTTTCTCCCCACTTCAGTTCTCTTCTTCTTCTCCTCCCATCTGTTTTCTCCCTCATAGATCGTTTTCTTCTTTACATTTTGGTTTCATAAACATTGCTTTTCTTCCTTTTATGCGAACTCGAGGACTGTTGTAGTTCTCCTTGGTATTAGATCATACACATCACTGTAGATCTATATAAGCCCAACCATTAAAGGTTTGCTTGCCCCTGTTTAGGCTAGATTCTTTGGCTTGGGTTTCAATGCTTCTGTGGAAAATTTAAGAATCAGTGGATCTGTGGCATGAAGAAGAGGGTTTTTTTTTTTTTTTTTTTTGTAATTTCCAAGATGAAATATCATTTTCACAATGCAACTACAGTTGTTTAATCAAAGGAAAACAAGGATAAAAGCAGAAGTGGTGATAAAAGAGAGGGAGTAGCAGCTACAGTGATTTTTACCACTTGCAGCAAATAATCCCCAATCCAATCTAGTTTCAACAAACTGTTGAGCAAATGATAAAGAATTTTATTCAATTCCTTTTTTCTCATGGGCATATGGCTTTGAACTTTCAGTAGAACTACAGCCATGAGTAATCATTGATGCTCCTTTTACAACAAGAGAAAAATAGCACAAGTGGTAGTAAACCAAAGCAAATGATGAGCGGTGCAGGCAGTCTTCATATATCTTCAAAAGAATCTTCCTATTCTGAGGAATTCCTAGCAGATTGAGTTGCAAATGAGAGGGAGCTCACCCCTATTTACAGGGGTGGGCACTGGCAGCCCTGTAAATAACTCAAGATACTCCACTTAAGCACCTTGTTGCAGGTGGAAACTCTGAGCATTTCTGATGGAAGTTTTGATTTATGGTTGGCAACCTAGGTACCTGCATGTGATGGCTCTTGAAGCCCTGTCTGGAACTGAGGTGGAAAATGGCATCTAATGCTCTGTTTCTTTGTCATGTTGTAAAAAGCAGTAGGCTTGATAAAATCAGGGGCAACTAATTTGTAGGTATTCATCTGTTCAAATGAAAGGCCAACTCCTGAAACAGCCTACAATAGTTCCCTTGCATGCAAAGTCCTTATGTCAAATTTCTAGGCATTCATCAATTCTTCAATTGATACATTTCAAAACCTAAATCTGTTTAAATCCCACTTTTTACTACCTTGATTTTATAGTCGAAGGCTTTAGTTACATATAAACACAACCAAATCTGTTTAAATCCCACTTTTTACTACCTTAGTTTTATATTCTCTGTCTTAGTTACATCTAAGCACACCCTGACATACTAAGATCAATAAAGAATGAAGATTTGCAATCCTTAATTTTCTAAACATTTTGAAGATATAGTTTTTATAAAAGAGGCCAGGCTCATCATCAACATACCTGAAAAAACAACTGGATTGGCATTGAAGAGATTGCGGAGGTTTGTAACAGATTTGATAGGACAGGCTCTATCAGGGTTTCTCAGGAAGAGGAAGAGGGGATATGGGAAAGTGCGGGAGTTTTATATGACCAAACTTTAAGGGCAAACTTGTCAAAAAAATGAATATTGTCTTTCTGCTTTAGACATTTCAGCGATGATTCAATTCTTGCCCTTTTCATAGATTTTTTAATTGGAGGCAAAACATCTAAAAATCAATTGAAACAGACTTCTTCTTTTCTTTTTTCTTCAGGTTACCAGACAGTCTAAAGGCACTAAAAACTCTATTTGAATCAGTTTTAAGTCAAACAAAGCCTGTGAATAGGCTCGCCAAACACAACCTAACTCCATTTCAGTCAGACAAAGACAACTTTTTTTTTAAACAAGTTTTCCAATATAAATTTTACCACATGACAAGTTTGCATGTACTACTACTACTATATGATAAGTTTGCCCATATAACTTGCAATATGATAAGTCTGCTTTTTCAATTGAATAACACATACTACACATCTTACTAAATGGTCTATTTATAAACTACTCTAATTGAAACGGCCGGTATTTCAAATAGAATCGAATCAGCTCTACTTAAAACAAATTAGAGTTTCCATACAAGCCCTAATACTTCCTTTCAAGCTTATAGAGCATTCCTTCCTTGATACTGCAGCGCGATTGTTGTGGTCTTTATGTGTAGATTCCAGATAATCCCAAAACCCAATAAAAATAAAAAATAAATAAATAAATAACCACAATTTGATTTCCGTGTATAACAAATAAACTTTTTACCAATATATACATAACAACGAGCCACAAATGTAGTAGGCCTAAAAAAATCTTGTCTTAACAACATGCAAAACTCAACACCAGACCATGCATCTAGAAGGCACTCAGATCTTGACCTCTGTTAACGATGACTAACAAATTGTTGCCACAATAATAGCATCTTTGACCTCACATACTATTTCATCTTCAATTGGGCATGGAGTTGAGAAAGTGCATAAACCAATGCTGAATGGAACTTCACGCCTGTTTCAACATGTATGAGAAACTTAGTCAATATACGGTGTTCATGTACGTCATATATGCAGATAGTGAAACCAACCTGAGCATTTTTGGTCTTAAGTCTCTGCAGCTCCTCTTGGGCACATAAGAGCCTGCAACAGGAACCAAACATTTCATATGTCGACAGTTTAATCTCCAAGACCATTCCAATTATATTATAATGATTACCTCAATTGCAGATCATTGATATCATGTATTAGCTCCTTCTCCCTATCATGTGCTGCCTCTAGCTGCAAAGAAATGAAATTATGGTAACTACTAACTACAATTACACCAACCTAAGAAAAATCTGAACTGAAATATAGAAGGGAGTTCTGGAATATTCTCCAAACAGGGGCATAGAACTTCTTCAATACTCATTTATTAATATACACATGCATATATGACGCATTAGATGGGTTATACATTTACATTAACAATCAATCAGGTTCAGGTTCTTTTATAAGATGCACCGTGCGTGCACTGTCTAGTTAAAAACAAAAGGTTATCTGCATTCATCGTATGTGCGGCGAAATGATGAAGAGACCAGCAAAATTTGAGCCAGGTGTTCTACCCGGTTTAAAGTCAGCTAAATTTGACATGCTTATGGTACATTTGTGCGTAGTTGTGCTCATTGGGCCAGGCCAGACCGGGCTCGCTCAGCCTGCCTTGGGCTGGGCCTGGATATATAATCTACGCCTGTTTAATATTTTGGCTGTGCATAGAAAGCACAAAGCCCAGCCCAGCCCTAATGAAAAGTGCTTGTAATTTAGTGATATTTTGTCCAAACAATTGCCTGAAAGCCCTACAACTAATAGAAAGCCCAGTTTCGCCCAGCCTGATGGACTAAATGGACGGGCTTGGCCCTGACATTTATGGGCCACGTTGGGCTTGGGCTGGACATAGGCCTGTGTTTCTAAAGTCGGGCCAATCAATACTCACCAGAGACTTCTCAGTTATGGTAGCAGGTATTTGAATGCATCCTCCATTTGATGTATTGTTAGCTGGAGAATATAAACCACGTATCTAATTTAGTTATCTAACCAATAAAAGAAATAGGAGTATAGAAAATGTACATTGAGATGTGAGGAATGAAATGGTAAGCACCTGATATATCACCAGTACTCAGTTGCTTCATCAAGTTTAGGATGTTATCCTATTAAAATAGTATTAAACATAAAGAAAATAAATAAATCCTAAACAAATTAGAATGAAAGATCAAAGATATTGAAATTTGATAAGGAGAGAAATTCTCATGTGCATGTTTGGGATAGCTCAATAGTATGACATGAGTGCAGTAGTCTAGTATTAAAAAGTTACTTCTTGTTAGCCCTCGTCCCATGTGTTAACTTAGGGTTTTGTTAAGAATGTCATAGAAAAAAACTAATGATCTCATTTTATGGGGAAGTATTTTTCAGCAATTATATATCTCTTCAACACAATACATACCCTCTGAATGATATTTGTCTGTAGAATATAATGTAACTGCGAAAAAAGTGAAGAGCCTTGATTCATCATAGCATCACCAGGCGATGACAGTAGAGAAATTGAAGGATGTTGAGTAATCACCTACATAATCCATAGGTTTTACATAAGAAATTCAATGTAATAAGAGCTAAAAGCTAATCTCAAATCCATTTCTTCACACACCCACGCACGCCCACACACCCCGAAAAAGAGGCAAAAAATGATGAGAGGATTCTGCACAAGGACCATCTAAACAAGAAATATGACAAATGTAGAATTTGTTGCCCTATCCTACTCCATTCATACAGTTCCATGTTGTGGAGATTCATATAGTTGGTTTTAGGAAAAAAATTTAAGCCTTTATCCCTTTATGAAAAGTTTAGAAAAGCTCCAAAAACTTATTCCTAAAAAGGTCAATAATAATTCTGTCCCTCGACCAACAGGACATTGTTGCTATTAACTGAGGTTGTTATTTTCATAATCCTTCATATGAAAGCATCCTGTTCTTCATTTCTTCAAATTATACCATCTTTGTACTTCTGTGTGATGTGTCATCTTCATTGGTTCTCTCAAAAACATCATCCCGATAAATTAATTTTGGCTTTTCCTCATTATGATTTGAAAAAAAAAAAAAAAACCATTGGACAGCTTTGCTCTCTTTCCGGCCATAATAGTGTTTGAAGACTCCGTAATAGACCAACACAATAACACGCCGGAAGATCTTATTAAGTGTGATTTTCTTCTAGTAAAGAAGATTGCTCCACCTCTAAACTTTACATATCAGGAACAACTATAACTCTCTCTCACGCACGCGCAGAGAGAGAGAGAGGAGTCACACATGTGAATGAGTTTAAATATGTAACAAGGGAAAAACTGTGCTTTCACATGCATTTTGCAAATATTAACCGTCTTAGCTAACAGCAGTGCTCTAGTTGGATTAAATTTTGAATCTCATGGATTTTAGGAATACTTCTTTCTTCAGGGACCTTTATGTCCTCATTTTATGGGTCCAGTTTTTTTATAGAAGATGTCTAGAAAATCTCAAAGATTATTTGATCCACGCCCTTCGGTATACAAAGGACAATTATGAGCAAAACAATAGCTAGCATTCTTCATGTAAGGAGTTAATGTTTATCTTTCATCCACTCTAGGCTTTAATCACATCAACAATAGTTTGCTGCATGTCAAAAGCCATATAATTCCTCGAATTTATGTCTTCTATCTACATTCCACCCGAAGTGTCATTCCTGCTTCTAATCTCTCTTTGGAGCCTCACCCTCATCCCTTCATGCAACTAAGGTAAAGCACTGGCCTATTGCTTTACTTTAAATTGACAAGATTAAGCAACAAGTATTCTGCTACTAGAACTTCAAAATGACCATAGGCCCTAGTCACTGTTCTATATGCAACATTAGCCATGAAGTTCTTGTCTTTATTTCTTACCGAAATAAATGATTGTGACCAAGAGGAAGGCATAGCCAGACAATTTTCTAGGCACTGTCAGTTATTATACATTGCATCAATCCTCAAATTCTATGCTAGTATAATACAATCATTGTACTCTCTCGGTAACAAGACTTGACCCCCATGACCGGTAACATGAATTGAAACCCCACAACCTCATCTGATAACATAATATTTGTTCAGAGATTTATTCATCCATGGCCTGTATCCATACTATGGAACCTGCCAACGTCCATTCAGTTTTACTTCGCATCATCATTAAAGCCTTGTGCCAACTTTGTTAGGGTCATCAAAAGGAAAGAGATTTTTGACAATGCATTAGAGGTTACTTTTGGTAAAAGCTCTGATGATAGGAGTTCTTTTGTAAAGAGGAAGGAAGTTTAGTTGTCACCTATTGTAAGCTATTATTTTTGTTTCCCTTGGGGTAGGTTAGTGCTGAGGCTTTGTCTTTAGGTCTATGCGTGGCAGATTCATCAGTCCCCTGCAGTGTCTTGCTAAGTTAATGCAAAAAGTTAATGCTGTCATTTCTTCTTCTTTCTTTAATAGAAACAAAGGTGGTTGAGGATTTATTGATTCTGGGAATGTGTCAATGTGATTTAAATGAAGTTTGTCCAAACTAGTATTTTAGTTATTAGCAATTATAGTCAGATACTTAAAAATACGTAACTTATCTGTAAAGTATCGTAATCGAATACTTCAAATCTTATGTGGGCAATTAATATCCCTGACATCATTATGATATGTCCCTATCATATGCTCCGAAGGTTATAGGACTATAACTTCGGTTGGGATCCAACCCATGGGCCTGAAATTTGGGCCCAGGCCCAGCTCATTTGCAAAAGTTGATGTGCATGTGTTACAATGTCATCTAAGTTGGGCCTCTAGCATAATAAATGGACCCAAGCCCATCCCTTATTGCTATCGGGCCAGAGCATAGCCCATGGGCTTGAAACACCAAAATCTAGTTTATAATGCATATAATGAAATTATGACCTAAAACACATTCCATAAAACACGTCTAGATTCACTTATCTCGAAACAATTTCTAAATGCTTATAATGCATTAAAAAATTGCATACACAAACTCAACCTTTTATTTTATGGCATTGACATCCCTAGAGTGCATTTGTATTGATGATAGAGCACCAATGTCTGCTAAAGTTGATTCCAAAATAATTCCTTACTGATTATAGATGCATAGCCATCTTAGGTGCATATATCACACAAGTATAACACAATTGTTTCTACTCTATAGGATGCACCTTTCCATAGGTCAAATGCAATGATGATGGAGGTTTGATACCAATAGAGCCCAATATTAGATAATAAATGAATACGGCAGACATATTATTCCAAAGGTGGGGGCATGGATCAGATTGGCACGCCTATTATTGAGTCCCACTTCCAACCCATTGGCGGAAAAGTTGGGCGCAGAGCGGCTGGACAAAATCTGGCCAGGGCCTACTCTATGAGCCAAAAACAAAGCCCAAATCCAACCAAATGTTGGTAGGACCTAGGCTGGCCTAACCATAGTATTAATTATCAAAAGCACTATGATTCCTATGCTTAGATAAACATTATATTAGGCAAAAAGCAGCAGTCACAATCATGTGCCTAAATCTCCTTAAATCCACTAACCTGCATGCTGTGACTCTTTTGTAGCAAAGGAGTTGGAAGACTCTGAAAGAAAATGACGACGATGATTAAATCAGATTTGACTTGAAAGATAAAACATCAAGCTAGAATCAGATAGAAATTCCACCTTTTCTAGGCCAACACTCTCAGATGTCACCTTGAAACGCCCTTTTTGCTGAACAACTGGAACCTTTCCTTTCTCATCAGATTCATCGCCATTTGATGCTGCAATAACACACTTCAGATATGGGAGGCAAACAGTGAATATGATAACACACTACAAGGCCTTGATTTGGAACCAAATCAACCTAAAACAAATAAAAGAAATACGGAAATAGCTTGAACACAAAGTGGGACAAAAAAAAGATTCTACACAGGCCTGCCAACTTAGATACTTTAGGAAGATTTTCTGAAGATGTATCATCTACTACAAGGGAAACCACTGGAACACTGCAATTCCCGATAATCTGAAGCTGATTTTGGTGCTTCTCACTGAGGAATTTAGAAGATATCAAGACAAGAGTCAAATAAAAATAACATAATAATGATAATTCATTAGTTATGGTTATAAAATTAACAACACAATAATCATTTCACCATGAACATATACAAATACAATAAGTAGAAATATATGCTGGTGATAGCATTGAACACCTATAGGGGAAAAGATGATTATTTCTAATGACGTAGTGATGATAACAATGGTGATAAGAAATACTAAAAGACATCATGAGAGGGAATTCAGATTTTGACCCATGTCTCAAAAACCAATCTCAGAGGTGTTTTCACCTTCTCAAATTAAATTTAAGAACATTATGAGGTGTTGTTTATGACCTTACGGACTAATGACACAGTTATATCTATGTATTTTAACATAGTGTCAAAACATAATTCTGAAAATTGAGTGAATCTGTAAAATGTTGCAATAGGGTACTACAATATATGGGTTTTTTATTTTCTTTTTCTGAGATCGTATAATAGGGTCAAAACAATGGCATGTTGCAAATGATAAAATAGAAAGAATACATTATGTTTTGGCATTCTGTCAAAGACCTTGCAAATTAATGTGAAAAGAAGCGACCATTGCCTTGATGGCTTTGATGCACCAAGTCCTATAATATGGGAAGTTAATGGATAAAGAACAGAACTTAATGGAGCTCCAAGAACTGAGATGGGACTTTAATCCCACTGCTTGTTAGGGGGATATGATAATATAATTAACATCAACCAACTTTTTTTTTCTTTTTTGGTGGGGTGGGGGTGGGGAGTTGTACCTGTAGATATGTAGGCAAACATCGTAAGTGTTAGAAATAGCTTGCTTTTATGCCTTCGATGAAGGATATCTGATCATTCAATGGTAATTTGTGATGCACATTTACCAAATTTCGTGGCAGATCTAAATAAACTCACCTTAAAGACTTAAACTCCCCACAAAGTAAAGGGGAAAACCAAAAGGCCACATTAATAGGGACCTCTCAAACCATTTTCTCCCACTTCTACACAACAGGTGGCCATACAAGCATTTAACATCAGTCATACAATCAATCCATGAGGTGCCCACTAGAGAGAGAGAACTAGATCTTGATGATTCCTGCCCCTATACCAAGTTGTTCAGTGGGTTTACAATTTTAAGATAAAATCATAAAGATGGAAACTATTGTGACATTTTTACCTTCTCCTAAAAAAATATCACAAAAATTGTAATATAAATTGGAAGTGTCAAAAAAGAAAGATTATCCTAGAACTTCCACGAGATTTACCCGAAATATCTTTTATAGTTCACATTTTAATCTAAAATTTTAAAAAATTCCTGATAATGACACCATCAATATCATTTCAAGAACAAGACTGATTTGCCTCAATAAGAGGATAGACATATCTTTATGTTTATTGATAACTTAGGTTAACATATATTTTCTTCGTTGCCTATCAGAAAAATAAGAAATAAAAAATTATAACTTAGGTTAACATTTATTTCCTTGAATTGACAGGGTAAGCCAAGTTTCAAGAAATTGATTCATTGCGCGCCTCTATGATTGTTAATGTAAGTATGTTGTCAGACATCTTCAGCACTATTTATCACATGGATTGAAAATTAATTAAAATTAAATCTTTCCAAATGCACTAGTTGCATAACAAGAACCATATTATTTGGCACGTGTGCACCATATTAGTTACATCTATAGAATCAAAATTCGAAAGTACTACTCATGCAGAAATGGAAGCACGACTCAAGCCCATAAAACAAAAGTGATAATGGATTGCAAGGACATTTAAGAAACACATGTTAACAAAACAGATTTTGTAATAGGTACAGTTAATAGCAAGATAGTGCTGGTAAACTGATTCACATCATACATCAATGGCTATTCTTTAATCAGAACATGCATCATAGATTGCTATCAAACCTCTCTCCTTTCAAAGGGGATACACAATTGTCCGTTGCATCAGGTCCCATGGAAACTCCACTCTCGTGAAAAGAACGTGTGGTCGTACAATCTAGATGCTTTTCATAGGTCCCAGGCCCACCACTTTCATTCAAATCAATCTTATTGACATTGTCATGAGACAGAAAACCATTCTGCAAGATATCTTGTTCACAAGTTGAGCCTCTGGCACTATGCTCATCTTCACTTCCACTGCATTTTCCAATACAAAATGGGAAGTCAGTGACAATTCAATTATAAGAACAGTATCAAGCTACAGGTGATGTAACTCATGATTATTATCCATGAATACCGAACATATGACTAAACTAAATCACATGTTGCTAAATAATGGTGGAAGATGATTGGGATTTTTAGGCAGCTCATCCATACACTGTCATCCTTCATTTTACAAGCTATTTTACAACTAGGACATGAGAACCATATTATTGTTGTTGTTGTTATTTTATTATTAGGACAATGCACCAAATGATTCTCCTAGGGTGTTAGGAAACGTACTTGGTATGGTTTAGAGATCGTTCAGATAATGGGAGAGGGCTTGCTTTATTCTTCATCACATCATCATCTTCCTGTCAAACCAAATCTCATTTGGATTTTGGCAGTCCCAAATTGACTCCATGTAGAAAAGTTCCAAATTCTAATAATCGATACTTACTTTCTCCCTTAATGAGTTGGTCATATTAGATGGCACCCATTGTGACTGCCTCTCCTGCATACTGTCCATCCGAAGGAATGAATTTGAGCAACATCCTTGATCCTTGTCGGCCTCATCAATGTCTTGAATCTGGAAAAACATTAGTCATATAATCTTGAACTGTCCAAAATCTTATAAAACGCAAATGTGTTTCAGAATGGCTTGAGAAGGATCCAAGATTTTTCTCATGCCCATACCAATGAGGCTTGGGTCTTCACGTCTTCAATGTTGAAATTCCATCCACTTATTCCTCGTTTGTATTCATTCTATACAGAGACCATACTGAAGTCACTCAATGCAGATGGTATCAAAAAGCACATCTTGTCAATATGAAAATAAAGAAACAAAGAAAAGTCAACCCAAGTTAGATCTGAATAAATAGCAATTATTTTTTAATTTTCTGAAAATGATAAGGAAATTCAAAAAATAGAAGAACCCCACAAGGTCTTCTATTCCACGAAAGTCAATACCATAGGTGACAGTACAAAATATACAATAAGCATAGAATACCAACATCAAATACAATTTTATATTTCTACTTAATGAAAAAAATAACTAAGTCCTATTGTTTTATATTCCAAAAATGCAGAAACTATGTGACATGTATTGATTGAAGATGTATCACAAAAGAGTGAAACTGCCTGGAGTTGATTATACTCAAATCACTCAATGTGTTTGTTTCTTTGGCTTGTCAATATCATGAGAAGAGAAAAGATATGCAGTAGGGACAACGATGGGTTAGGTTGAATGTGTGACCACCCCAACTCGCCCCTAATCATGGTT
This sequence comes from Persea americana, assembly GCA_029852735.1. Lineage (NCBI taxonomy): Eukaryota > Viridiplantae > Streptophyta > Magnoliopsida > Laurales > Lauraceae > Persea > Persea americana. The sequence goes on from CM056812.1 coordinate 9,587,500, forward strand.
TTGACAGGTCCAGTGCAGCTACAGGTATATAGATTATGACCTGATTGGCTCAAGGCAGGTTCAGGTTTTGGCTACACCAACCCACTACCCTGTTTATTACTGATTTACATATTTATTTATGAGATTTTAGATTTTTATGAGTTTTTTTGTTTGATGAAGTGCAATATTTATTTTAAATCAAAAGGAGTATAATAATGGGAGAACCCATATCAAACCAACCTGGACACATCTTAGAGCGAGGCAGGATCGGTATCACATATCAGACCTGTTCTTTTCACGAGAGTGAATGGCAGGTACGAGAAGGGACAGGTGTGAGAAAGGACAGGTATTGGTTTTACCTGAACCATGCCAAACCCAACTGGGTTCTATCCCTATTTGGTAATGTTTAGTAATGTCAAAATATATCGACTTCATCAACATTGAGAAACTTTTAATGTTATTAGTTCATCCACAGGAATAAATTTATCAGTAATAATAGAAATACATTGATAAACTGCAAGAACATTTCCTAAATTGGTTGTTGTCCATTGTCGTTGCAGCTCCTTCCTATCAAACATCTGTGTGCTCTGTATGGGAGTTCCCATAGACATCATTCACTGCTATGAGGTCGCATTTGTTCTATTTCGGAAGTTTAAACAACTAAATAGCTACGCATCATATAAATAGGGATATAAAACTAATTTCATTAAGTGCAAATTGATTTTGGTTCAATCAATGGTTACTACATGATAGGGGACAGGAGAGAGAAGAGAGAGGCAGAGAATTGATGTGATCTAATATGATGTGTACGAAATTAGTGAATAAATAGCATAAGCATGATTACAATTGAGGACTCTTCACCTCTGATCCATTCACGCAACCAACACCAGAAAGAGAAATCTTAATTAATTGATGTAAGGTGTATGAACTAAGGACTCCTTTAGATCGATAAAAAGAAACTTGTCATCCACCCCATACCAGTAACTTATCAGTCGAAACTAGGATTCTCTTAAGAAAGACTCAAATTTGGAAATCTAGTGTACCCCAGTGAGAAATGGGCCAAAACTTATCTAATATTCATCAAAATTGAGCAATCTTAGGCTAGTTAGATTGATAATCGAATACCCCATGAAATGTACCTAATTTTGCATCAATTGAAAATTATTTTACCCATGAAACATGTATATAAAAGACAAGAAAACAGGGTCCTAAAATTCTATTTTATTATGTGCCACAAATTTGACACTAGTTGACTGGATATGAGCACCCCTTTCCTTACTCAGACAGGCCTATGAACTGCAGCATTATGCAATCTAAAAGAGAAAGGGCAGATAATGAGCAGCAACAATTTTCTTCAACCTTACAGCATGCTAAGCTAATCAAAGAAAGAAGCTTCCAAAATTTAGTCAATCTTAAGATTCAAAAAAAGAAAAAAGAAAAAAAACAAAAAACAAAAAAGAAGAAGAAGAAGAAAACTAAACCTGGGATATCTCCTCCTTCTCCCCATCTGGCATTTTCTTTTGAGCAAGCATGTCAGCTTCCTTGAGCTGTAGTAAAGTTGAGACCAACTTGAGGATGTGAAAACAAAATCCATAAGGTACTGGTAGAACTCAAACCATAGAGTAACCTCCCTACCTTCAATGCTTTAAGTCGGTCACCAAGAGTGGGTAACCCCTCTAAAATCTTTCGAGCAATATAATCACTGGATCTAGCTTGCTTAAAGAAGGTATGCTTTAACAGCTTTTGTGCAGAAGGGCGCTTTGAGGGATCTTTTACCAAGCACATAGCAATCATTTGCTTAAAGGACTAAGAGAGAAACACCAAAACCATTTGTGAGGGGGGAAAACCAACTAATAAAGAAAGAAATTGGAAGTTAACAGAAGCATGAATGTACAAGAATGAAACTTAACCAAGGTGTCAAGCGAATACCTTTGAGAATTTCTTGTCCCTTTCGTAGTCAAGACCTGGGGGTGCATTCTGCAATGTCATAAGAAGAACCTGCCAAAATAGTTTTGTCTTTTAGATTTCGCACAAATCTAAAGTGATCAATGGTCAATGTAGAATGGTGGATAGTATACCTTCATTGGAGGATACTTTGAGAAAGGGGCATGACCATGAGCTAGCTCCAAGGCTGTTATTCCAAAAGACCAGATATCCGCCCTACAGGACAATTATACGCTAAAATAAGTATCTATATTTTAGTGCTTACAAAGAAAACTAGGAACCTAAAAGTAATGAACCAACTTGAAGTCGTAACCATGCAATTGTTCCATAACCTCAGGTGCCATCCTACGAAAACAAATAAAAAAGAAGGCTTGTATCATTAAATAACATGCACTAGAAAATATTTCCAAGTTGCAACATTGGCAACTTATATGTGAAGATGCTCTCCTTATATAGAAATATGTACCAGCAAGGCGTCCCCACAAATGTATTTCTTGAGCGTTGTCTATCACCTGAATCAAATAGGCAAGCCGAAACTCCGAAATCCCCAAGCTTAATTGCACCCCGTAAATCAACTAGAATATTCCCAGCCTACGTGAAACGGTAAGCAGTAAGCACTTAGTAAATGGAGGGATTAACACATCCTGATCCTAAATCAACATTGTCACTATTATTATCTTGATATGATATGATAAATTCTTTTACAAAACATTATATATTATAAAATCTACCTTTACGCTTGATCAGGCTATGGTCCCCCATTGTACTTTTGGCTTGATGGAAAGCCACAAGAGTTGAGCTAAAGAGAGGTGATGGGGTGATGGGAGTGTTGTGTGCGTTCTCACTACACACCAATTTATACAACACGTTAACACGTGTTTTTTATGGTGTAATGGCAAACATCACATGTTTCTCATGGAAAGTGTTCCAAAGGGTGACCGAGTGGCCTACTAGATAAGGCTGCATGTTAAATCCTGCCCATCGAGAGACACTTGAAGAGGCTCACATCATGTCCCCAACCATCACATCTATCTTTAGATCTAATGGATGCAATTTACAGCTCTCACTCATTCACGACCATTAACAATTGATCCACATTTCTCAAAAAAAATCACACAACAACTTGGATACAAAATCTCAACAATTGATCTGTATTGGCAAATCAACTGTAGAAACCTTCCATTTTATTATCAGTTGAGCTTACCATTTTAATCTTGCATTCACAAAAATAGAACATGGAGAATAAAATAAAATAAAATAAAGTAGGAAATTATAATGAAACCTTCTTGAAATGGCATATATCATTCTTCTTGATAAGCAATAAGTCTCGCGTGTGCTGTTTCTCTCCCACAAATGCACCCACTCACGTGCACACACAGATGCATATACTTAAGGTACACAAACTTGTAATTGCTCACCTTGACATCCCGATGTATGTGCCCATGGTGATGAAGGTACTCCAAGCCTCTGAGCACTTCACGCAACACAGTTGCAATGATTACCTCTTCAAAGCCATCAGGATAGGCTGCTTTCAATATGTGAAGACAAGATCCACCAGCCATGTAAGGCATGACTACCCACAGACTATGATCATTTACAAAGGAACAGTGTGCCTTAAGAACATTGGGATGATCAACCAAGATCATAGTCTGTGCCTCACGGCATATATTACTCTGTGCAAAAGCAAATGTAACTAGTAAATCCCAAACAATTAGATTTGTGAAGGCACATTAATAAGACAAAACAGGAGAGCATTATGCAATTTTTATCATTAATCAAGCAAAAAGACTGTACAATTAGACATCGCCCAAGAACAAGTTCTCATAAATGGCACATACACCAAATGAAGAAGATGAGTAACCAAATGCCTAAAGAGTAAAGCTTGTTTCTGTTATCAATTGTACTTGAAAGTTTTGTAGATATCTATTTTTCAGATTATAACAGGAATATATTTCTACAACATCCTTTTAGTATAAAACTTTACTCGGTGTTACAATGAATAAGGGAAAGACGCCTGTGATAACATTAGAAATAGAACAGTATGAAGACATACCTACTAACACCATCATCACCACCACCACCATCATCACAGCCTTACCTAAGGTGACTTTCCCAGTGCTACTACCACTCAACCATATCTTAATCAGTAATCCCTATAACTCAATAATCTATCATGTTGAAGATTGGGATAGCCAACTGCCTATATGGTGCATCTCCCTTGTGTAATACTAAAGCATTTGTGCCGGCCTTGCAGATCTAGTGTTTATTAACAAAATGGTTTACTGCTAACATGCCAATTTCAATCATTATATGCCCAATACAAGTTTTGGGCATCTCCTTTCTCAAAATTCAAACAGAGTGGTCATATGTAGGTCATCTACATGGAATACCCCATGCATCTACTCGAAATTGAAACCTCTCGTCAAGGTAGACTGTCTGATCAAGACCACATCCGACATGAATTGGAAAGAATTAATGTACACAGGTTTTCACATAATTGGCCTGGGTGGTGAGATTGGTCATCCATTTCCCACATGTTCCCTGCATATTTTCTTATACTGGAAGCTAATGTTTCATAATGTCAAATGTGTTATGGGGGCCAATAGTATTGAAACTAGATCACAGGCTTAAAAAAATTATTGCTAGAAGCTGTTAAGGATCATCATCATCCATCTTAAGAGGTTCATCATAGCCACTGATCTTAGGATTTAAATTCAAATCCAGACTCCAGAACCAGAATCTCACTTCCTTAATCAGGATTTGAATTCAAATACTGAAATGAATGTCTATGGTGAAATCCTTAACACCCTTACAATCACTAACCAAATCCACTTCAATTTCTTATAATCCTATACCTCCAGAAGCTCTTAAACTTGCACAAAAGCATTTATAACGATCTCATCACATGATCACATTACATAAAAAAAAATGTCTCAACAACAAATGGATCACAATCCATTGAAACATTCAAATCTCTGTTAAATTCTCTTCCCCAAAGTATTCCCATGAAGCTAAAAGAATCAGTCTTTCTCGCAGATCGCCAAAGATTAAACATAGAAAGCTATAAAGACAGATAGAGAGATCATTTCATTTTTACCAGGTCACTGTTATTCCGCTCGAAATCAAGGATCTTGATCGCGACAACCTCATTGAATGGAATGCAGAGCGCGCGGTGCACAGAGGCGCTAACGCCCTGCCCGATCTCCTCAATCAGCTCGTAATCCTGCGCGCTGATCGGATACTTCTTCTTCTCCGCGCATTCCCCAAGACATTTCTCGGAATTCAACCTCTTCATCTCGGATGAGATCGGAGATTCAAGATGGCTGTGCATTCCACGATTACTTCATTGCCATTCCCTGAAATCTCGAAAACCATGAAAAGTCTCAGCTGCAGAAACAAGGAAAAGGAGAATCCTTCGTGAGATTGATCTGAGATTTCAGTTTCCACGGTTTTACCAAGTTTGTTTCAATTGATGGAGAGCGTGAATGACGGGAAAGAGAGGAAAAAGGAAGGAAAGAGAGGAAGGGAAGGGTTTTTGGTTTTTCTTTGATGTGTGTGGAAACGTGGAAAAGAAGTTTGGATTTTGGATTTTGGATTTTGGATTGGGCTTGGGGAGAAGGGATGAGGATTCCCGGGATTTTTGCAACGCCAGTCGAAGAAAGTTTATTTATACATTTTGTATGGAAAAAGCGCGCCACTTGTGGGGAGAAGAGTAAAGGGCAGACAATGACAGGTCGTTTTGAGGAGGCCAATGACAGTTCGTTGCGTACGGAGGATGTTAAAATTCTTCGTCTCGAATGGCGTCCACCAACGGGTAAACGGATGGTTGTGATTGGCTGGTGATCTCCTGCGTGGCCCACCCGCACATCACTAAGTACTTGACTTCCCCGCTTATAAAAAGATCTGAACCACCCAAAATGAACCCGCCCCTCCAATTTTGTATTTTGTCAAACTTTATTTTCGTAAAAGTTGGGTTTTTTAAAATTGAGGAGATCATATGATTGATAATTTATTTAAAAAGTTCGTTATTTTCAAAAAAAAATTCACGTGTTGAATGTTTTCTCTATCCAGTGAGGCCTAATTCTTTATAAAAATTTGGGCATCCCAAAAAGAAAGTCATGCATTTTGGGCAGTTTAAATTTTCAATAGACGGGTCATACTTTAACACTTCACTTCTCTCACTCATAAGAAGCATAAGTGGGACAATAGAGAATCCGGACTCCCCTGAGTAATTGGTTTGTTTTGATGCAAACACACTAAGTAGGGCCCATTTGGTAATTTTACATGTAAAATAACTTGTAGCAAAGCATCAAATTAAGAGAGAATAAAATAGTGGACCTGGACCAATTTCTAAATAGCGGTTCCGATTTCGAATCCAGTTTTGACTCGGAACCTATTTTGTTGGTTCCAGACCCGATTCCGATATGAAAACCCGGATCCGGTTCCGGAACCGGGTCCACCTAGAGGACTGGAATCTAGTTTCAAAATCGATTCTAATTTCTCTTTATTCTTCATTTTTCTTAAAATAAGTATATCATTCATTTTATAACAGTGCATCAAATCTATTACCTCCAATATTATACATAAAAATGTCAACAAAAAAAAAAAAAAGTTGATTTTGAGGTATAATTTGCATTATCAAATGCTCATATGCTAGGTCCAAGGGTCGGAACCTATATGGACCCGGAACCTGACCCGTTTATTAATCGGAACCTAAATTAGGTTCGAGACCTAGATCCGTTTATGAATCGGAACCTAAAATAGGTTCCAAACCTGGCTTTTTACATGTCAGAACTTCCAGGTAATCGGAGAATTAGATTCCCGTTTGCAACCCTACTCATAAGAGAACATTGTCCTTCAAATAAAGTCCACCTGTGACATGACAGGAAAGAGGAAGGCCATGTTTGGCATTTCTACTCTTTTTCTGACAGATTATTTAAAATAGAGCCATTAAAAAAAAGAGTTATAAAAAAAAGAGGGCATTTCAATTTTAGGAGATTTGCCTCTACGTTTTTTAGAGCCTATGCTTCTATTTTTCACATGCCCAAAAAGTGAGTATTTCAATTTTAGAAGATTTGCCTCTGCTCCTCCAAAATAGGAAGATGATAAAGTCATCTACTGAAACACTCTAATTTTTTTTACTTCTGTCCAATTTAGACAAATAGACAAATAGAGGTGAAAAATAGAGATACCAAACATGCACGAAGTCTTCTTTGTTTGTTTTAAGATTTTTTTTTTTTTTTATCAAATGAAACTTTGACCGTTTCTAGATTTGTGCATGTCATCCTTTGCGTAGGGATATGTTAATCTTCTCTATATTGATCCAATTTGATAGGAGACAGTAAAATGTTTGGTATTGCTATTGCATCCCAGATGGGGATGGAGAAAGCACGGAACTTGCACATTACTTCCACTTGAAAGTCGCATGTTAAGATTGTCAAAATATGGAATAGTCATGAGCAGGAGGCGGGGTGAAGCAGACTAGATATTTGATTTGATCAACTTAAACCATGTCAAGTAAGAATCTAAATATTGTTATCCTTCTTGAACTTGGATCCTTCAAAGCCACCTGCCTCTCATGGCTCCGGTCTAAGTATTATCTGCTTAACTTGATCGTTGTCATTTCAAGCTGGCATATTTATATATAGTTTTTGGGGTTTGGATATAGCTGCATTCTACCTAGAGTCAGCCAACCCATTGCCATCATCCTCAATCCCCACTGTAGGTATGGAACTTGGGTTTGGTCAAACCCAAACCCACACGGCTCTAACACACCGAGTGTCAAATTTGAGTTGGTCTTGTTCGTGTTCGGATGGAGCTTTAGCGCTTGTTTCTTTTTTGAAATTCATGGAATTCTTGTTTGAAGAATTTTGAAATTCTCAAAGAAAGTGAAATTTCTGAATACTCTCTTTTACTTGAGCATAAAAAAATCCTACAAAAGAGTAAAGGAGTCGAAGTCCTGAATTTCCAAAGCTAATTTGAGATTTTCAGGTGACTAAAATTTTGAAATGCCTGTGGAGCAATATGTTATTTTCAAATGCTAGCATTTTCAAAGGTCAGGGGATAAAATGTAACATCATGTCTAAAAATCCCCAAATAGCAAATTCGTGTCAAAAATTCAAATAACAGGCCTTTGCCAGTTTCTTTGTTAGAATTTGAGGAATTCCAGTCTAAAAATTTTCTGAATTCCCAAACACGTGGAATTCCTAGATGCTCTCTTGAATTTGAACATTTAGAAATTCCACCGAAAAGCCAAGAGGGAGGGCTTCCTAAATTCTCAAAAGTCATTTTGAGACCTTCCGTGTAAGTGAAATTTTGAAATACTTATGAAGAAACATGAGATTTTCAAATGCCAAGGGACATCATGTCATAAAAAAAAAAAACCAACATGCGGATTTCTTGGCCAAGATTCTAGGATAGAAACAGCAGTTCATTCTTCTTATTGAATTTGAGACCCACGTAGTAATAAAGCTCGGGTTTCAGGTTGGAGCTTTGGAAACTCATTATCTTCGCTCTCTCTCTCTCTAAGAAATAATATGTGTATATATTGAAATTCTTTATTAGCAAACTGAATATCCGAAGTTCTATATGTGGGCATGTGTGTAATGCTTAGATGCCAACATTATTCAACCACGAGTTTGTTGTCCTTTGAGTTTTCATACTTGGCGCTCACTTTTAATCAATCAATTTGTTCACACACCGACTTCTCATAGAGTATGTGATTTACAATTCATATTGCACTTTAGTCCACCCTTAACCAGTTCTGAGTTGAAATGATGGCCCACTTAAAGATGAGGGAAGGACTTTCCCAGCAAAAGTTTGGAATATTAATTATGCGCATGGTCTTGTGGGACCCACCACTATGCATGATGATTAACAGGGTTAGTACATAAATTAGAGCTGATCTCCTCGAACACATCTCAACCCTTGATTTGAGGATTTTAAAAATATTAATAGTGTATTAATGGAGTTCAAATTTTTTTAAATATAATAGAAAATATAAAGTAATTAAAATGTAAGGAAAAGCCAATACAAAGTTCAACAAAATGTACTCTGGGCCCGTTTGGTAATTTTACATGTAAAATAAAGTGTAGTAAAGCATCAAATCAAATGAGAATAAAATATAATGGGGTTATGATGGTATTTTATTTTTAGTTGTCTGGTATGAAATCTTTTTTACTTTTTCAATAGAAAAGTGAAGGTTTTTTGTTTTTTAGTGGGGAAAGGAGGTTGCTTTTTGAAATTTTTTGAAAAAGATGGAGGGAATTTTGAATTAAAGTGTAATTGATGTGACCCCTTCTCTAAAAAAATGGAGGCTTTATTTGACATTTAAGAAAATGTACTAAATTAAAAAGTGGATTTTTTTAGCAACTCCAAGTAATGATAGATTTCCAAATATAGAAGAAAGAATTAAAAAAAATACATCTAATAAAATTCAAAATAGATATTTATCATTTTTAACATATGCTTAAAATTTAAACAACGTCAAAAATAAAAAATAAAAAACACATCTAATAAAATTAAAAATTGATGTTTATCATTTTTAACAAATGCTTAAAATTTAAACTATGTAACCAATTTAAGCAATGTCTACTAAAGATCTTTCCCGTGAAGTTTAATTTCAATTCTGCTAAGCCCATCATTTGATTGAGCTCTTGCAAAATACTAATAGAATAGATAGAAGAGAGAAAAATCATAACTATATAAATAAAAATAATAAAATATATAAAAAATATAAAAATAAATTTGATTAATCTAAGGCTAACTCCACTAAGTCAAAACACTTTTAGAATAAAAAAATCATAGTCTTCATAAATTTTTATATCGTTATTTTCAAATCATTAGAATTTTTATTTTTTGTGGGCATATATATAAGAAAATATGTGATGATATGGTGTATATTTTCTTATAGCAGTTGTGGCATGAATTGAATCATTCATCTTTAATGTGGCTAAGGTCTCCGCCCATGTATAACTAATTTATGTAGGTTTGATGACTAAAGTTGACATTTAAAAGCTATAAAAAGTGAGAGATTATGAGTCTAGATTAGGGCTGCACATGGACGGTTCGGATCGGTTTAGCACTTAAACCAACCACCAAACTGAATCTATCGGTTTTTTAATTTACCAATCCGATCCAACCGATGGAGAGAGCTTAGACCAAATCGGACCGAACCAAAGTATTCAATTCGGTTCGGTCGATTAAGCAGTTTCTTTATTTATTTAAAAAAATAGAAATTGAAAATTTCAAAATGACGACATCCCATCATTTGCATTTATTCCAATGTTTAGGGAAAAAATAAAATCCAGTTAGATGAAACTCTAAAATCTAAATAGTTAAATACTCAAATTATATAATATATCGGTCGGTTTAGTTTAGGAGGTGAATCGATGGTTCAAATCGATAACCAACTGATCTAAGTGGTTTCGACGATTTTTAAACCGTAGACCTAACCGATCTATTATAAAAACCGATTCGAGCCGCTCGATTCAGTTAGTTCGGTTTGGTTTAACAGTGATATTGGATTTTCTATACAACACTAGTCCATATCTTTATAATTTCGATAAAGTCTAGCTACTTATTAGTGTGGAGCCATTGCAATTTCAATCTGGCGTCATTTAGATGTAAGGCTCCGTGAAAAAGAAAAAAAAAAAGTGGATTGTTGTTCATGAGAGTCTAAAGTATGCCACAAAATCTCCAAGTTGTTGTCTTCCTCCTTTGGGACCCACAAGGATCTTGGCCTAGCCCACAGGCCTTATGTCTGAGTTCGTCCATCAAATAATTCCCACTTTACCACTTCCAACAGTTTACCGACCTTTAGGGCTAGTTTAGTACTTTACTAATATAGTAAAAAACAAGTAAAGCCTCTATTTTTAAGATAAAATGTCACATCAAAAACACTTTAATTCAAAATTCTCTCTATCTTTTGAAAAAGCATTAAAAGAGCAATTACCTTTTTCTACTAAACTAAAAAAAAAAACTCCACTTACCATCCAAAAGTTAAAAAGATGACATAATAAATAACTAAAAATAAACTACCGTCGTAACCTATTGTTAGGCTTGCAAAACTATCCCTTACAAACACCTTTCTTTCTGTCGCCATCAAAGCCTCGTAAAGAAGCAGTACCATATTTTGGCACCGCGTCCTATCCCCCCATTCACCTGATCCAAACACCAGACTGAAAGGAAATTACACGAAAATGAAAACCAGCATCAGATAACAACACCAGCAGCAGTCTAAAATTTCTCCCGCCTCCTTTCCTTGTCAGTCTCCCATTTCCTTGAAATGCGTCCCACCTCTTTGAGACTTTTCCTCACCTAGATACTCTCCTTTCCCCAAACGGAAAACAGAAAAGCAGACTTTTCCCCCACCTAAGATTCTCCTTTCCCCAAACAGAAAACAGAAAAAAGAATAGCAGAGAGCAAATGGCCTTGTTACGAAGGCTTCTTCCTCTCTCTACAGCTCTTTCAGGTCTCTATCTCTATCTGACTATTATAAGATCTGTTGAGAATATATGATTAGTTCTCTCACAAGCATTTCATCGAACACAGGGCGTGTATTGGCAGCAACACAAAGGAGCTTCGCGTCGATTGTAGCTTCTTCCCAGGAGAGCGTCTCGGGCTACCACGACGATGGTCTTCGAGCTGAATCTTATGAAACTGATGGGAGCATCGAAGACGAGATTGAGAAGATCAGGTGCGAGTTCGATGAAGCGAAGCGGAGTTTTCTCAATATCCCTGCAGCGCTCAAGGAAATGCCCAAGATGAATCCCGAAGGTTTGTTTGTTCATCTAGCATTTGGGTTTTTTATTTTTTTTATTGGATTTGTATTGATTGAGGTTTTTTTTTTTGGAATCTGACTTTGGGGTCTTTTTTTTTTTTTTTTTTTATGCTGTGAATCTAGGTATATATGTCAATAAGAACTTGAGATTGGATAATATACAGGTTTATGGATTCGATTACGACTATACGTTGGCTCATTACTCTGCCAACTTGCAGAGTTTGATTTATGATCTTGCAAAAGAGCATATGGTTAATGAGGTATCGAATAGATGTTGTTTAATTCTAATATGCTATGCATTGGTTTATTCTTTAGGTTTATCATTACAATATTAGACAGTGAAAATATCACTTTTACAAGGAAAGTCTTTGTCACTTTGGGATTTGAATTGGGGCTAATTCTGAAGTTGCATGGTTGGTTTTTTTTTTTTAAGAATTTCAAATATAGTGATTTTTTAGTGCTGTCATATTTGTGGTTGTCCAAACCTAAATGCGGATATGTTTCAGGATGTAGTTTCGACTTCTGTAGAAGTATTAATATGTAATTATTATATCAGATAGAAATCATCCTTAAATTTCAGTATTGCTGACAGACCCACAAATAGAGCAGTATCAAAATTCGAAATGGAAGTCTGCAAAATTCTGTAGTTTTGATGTTATTTGTTTTCATTGTTTTGAAGTGGTTTGGAATATCTAGCCAATTTTTCTTTTGTTGTTGATGTTATTATGCCAGCTTCGGTATCCAGAGAGTTGCTTGCAATTTGAATATGACCATACGTTTCCCATCAGAGGTTTATATTACGACAGACTCAAAGGATGTCTTCTAAAATTGGATTTCTTTGGGTCAATTGAGCCAGAAGGATGCTTCTTTGGCCGTCGCAAGGTACTGTGTCATAACCAACTTCACATCTGGTTGTTTCTGTGTCGAAAGATGAGTTTCTCAAGGACTGATTATATTAATACTTTAAGCACACAACTAATACAACTCACCTTACCATTATACAAAAAAAAATCTTCCCTTCTTAAGTTATAGTTGAACAAAGCTATTATGCTCATCCTACAATTCATAAGGTTGAACTATTGATCAAGACACCAGCACCCCTTTATTTTGATTAAGCTATACTCAAGCAGTGACCCTGTTTTTATTTTAGTATTATTTTATTTTTTTATGGGTTCGGACAATTGACAGACTTTGGAAAAAAAAAGCCCTGCTATGATGGTAGACTACTTTGAGTGGGTGTCCACATGGGTCTTCCTGATATTGCCAATCAAACTAATATACATTATCAGTAACTTGCCTTGAGTTCGGTACAAGAATCCAATTGAACTCGTTGGTTAGATCTTTTCACAATTTTGAATGGATTCCTCTTGGTGGTTTAGTTCTTTGACCTGTTAAGTGCAAACTCTCATGTGGCAATAATGCTGAGTACCCTTTTGTGGCTCGTTGTGTATCGATCTCTTCAGTATATGGCCTAGACTTTGGTCACCACTTTGATTTAGCCATACGTGTGTGAGTTGTGGGTTCTACTAAAACAAAGATTTCATCCATTAGCCTTGACAAGTTTGCCAAAAGTGACAGACAAATTTATTATCATGGTCTGAATGTTTGATGCAAGGATCAAAATTGTGGTAGCGGTAGACATAAAAGCTGGCCACCGAAACACTACCTAGTGGCCTATTGGTGTGAATCAGAAAAATTGTAAAAAAAATCCGAAAAAGTCCAGAAAATCGAGAGAATTAGAAAATGTTAGAATATACGTTTTGTTATGCAAAAATAACTACGATAGGGGGGGGGGGGGGGGGGGGGGCAAAACAGCGATCCCTTCATTACATGAGGTCCAGTATTGCTGTATGATTAGAAAATAATAATATTGATCTAGTTTTCACATGCATTCATGTTGATTACTTATTCTTAGAAAGTAATGAAATGCTCATAAAAAAAGCAATGTCATGAAGATATCATCAAAAATTCAAAATAAACAACGTGCTCAAGAGTCAAGAGTTAAGAATTCAACAATCAAGTCAACAGTCAACACAACAAATGACATAATAATTAGCAACTTCATAAAACACAATGTAATTAATAGTTAATAGTTGAGACTTATGGAGTTGAGAAAGGAATACCTTTAATACCAAAGGGAATGTCTGCTGGGATATATGACATCGTTGTCCCCATCCCCATCGTTGTTATCATAGGTACCACTGCCATTGGCACCAACATATTGCATCCATATTGATATTGATCATATTCATATTGGTGGCCACGAGGACCCTAGAACGCAAAGAAATTGTATGAACTTGGACTTGGATAGGCATATTGAGAGTACGACTCTGATTCCGAATATTGTTGTTCTGGTTCCACTTGACCATATTGGTAGTCTGGTGGCCCATGTGGCCGGTACCCTGAATATGGTTCATGAAAAACTGGGTACCACGTTGCTGTTTGCTGCCCTCCAACACTCCCACTCCTAGTCACATTTCCTTGTTCATTAGGGCCACTGGAAGTCTAGGGTCTACGCTGTACATAAACCTGACACGGCCTCATATGAGATGGAGGCAAAAAGTCCTCTACATTCTCAACGGGAGCAACATCTCCTTCATCATCATTATACCTCCAACTAGCCCCAGCCCCACTACCACCTCTTGATGGAGAGTGACTGCTCGTAGTCAAACTATCAGAACTCACGAAAGACACTGCCCGAGACACTTCGGGTTCCTTGCCTTTTCTTCTTCCAAGTGTCTACGTAGATGGTCCACTTTCTTCTTCTCCAACCTCTTCATCAATCAATTCATTAATTTCCCACCAAAGCTCTGGATGCGCATCTAGCAATGGATCCTCCACATCGACTAACCATTAAAGTAAGGGATCATCCTCCTAGAAGATATTATCCAGGTTTATAGGACAATAATTTGGATCATCACTTTGCTTTTCTTTTGTCTATTTCCTACTCTCAACTAAAGATTTTAATGGCAATATACCAACTTATTGAGCTTCTGCATAGTCAGCTGATTTCTTGACTTAGTGTGGACCAAGGAAAATGTGCTCCAATTTCTTTCACAATTGGATGACGATGTTGTCTGACTAAAGATGTGAATATAGCAATCCTCATATTTGGAGCACTTTCTCCAAAACTTATCCACGAATCAGTTGAAATTGAATATAAATAAATAAAGTTAGCCACCTGCAGCATATAACATACATAGAACTTTAGAGTGGTATGTGACTAAGTTAAAATTGTAGTCAACTATTCATACCGGGATAACATTTGTCTATTTCTCTTATCGCTAGTGGGTTTGAAAAACTCCTGTGCTTCATTGTGTATATAGAAATCTGCAATGTGTAAAATAGAAAATCAATTATTATTATTATTTTTATAACAGTAAGATTTATTAATAAGAGGGGAAAACCCAAAAGAACAAAAAACAGGAGAAAACTCAATACAAACTATACATCAAAGGATAAAGAAGAACGAAGCACCCCTTCCTTGGTGAGGTTATCCGTTGAAACATTGGCCTCACTTAACACATGATGAAGGACAGCATCCAATTGACTCAAGATATCTTGCACTTCCTCCACCACATCAGCCAACCTCCAAGGATAAGAACGATTGCCTAAACTACACTGAATGGCAAAAAAGGAATCTCCTTCAATGATAACTTTAGAGTCGTCCAACTTACGCAACTCTCGGCAACCAACCAAAAGAGCATTCATTTCAGATTCATTAGCATCTAAAGAATCCGCCGCCCAGAGAAATTCCTTACAGTAATGCCATTCCAGTCTCTAATGACACTTCCAATACCACCTCTTCCAATGGCTTGAACATAACTTCCATCAACGTTTAATTTGAGAAAACCCGCAGGAGGACATTCCCATGAAACACTGTTTAAAGATTTAGAGACCCATCCACTTTGAAAGTGAGCTGCCCATGATCTACTTAAATCCTCCAAACACACCCCTTTAAACTCTTTTCTTGAAAACACCCACTCTGAAACAGACCAGATAATAGATGCAACAACATCCTCCACCGAGTTACGCTTATTCTTGAAAACAACGATTATTCCTTGCCAACCAAACGTTATGTCATTCAACATCTTATGCAATAACGTTATGTCATTCACTTCATTTAAAGCATGGACTCGATCATTTTCATCCTTTGTTGCTTTCTTCAACACCTCCATCGATCATACTCATAACTCAGTCTCAGTTGTATTTGTATGTTGTTCTTCATTGGCATAGTAGAATTGAGGGTTCAAGAAATAACCTACAATTCAAATGACAAATATGCATTATAAATTAAAAATGAAAGTTTCATCTATACATAGATAAATAGTTAAAAAAATTATTGCGACATGCAATGGATGCTGCAAATGATCTTTCCATCGGGCTTCAATTATCTTCTGGAACTCACCAGAATAACTACAATTTTGTTGTATTTCTAGCTTTGCTCGGTCCATTGTCTCATATTAACTGCGGGAACTCTTTTGCATATCCCTTCCCCTTGATGGCCATCAACCTGCATAGCCAAACTTTTCCTTTTTGGTGCTGTTGCCGGTCTGCGTTGGATATGCCCAAACTACCTTTAATGGGTTTGTCTACATTTATCTCCTAATCCTATTGATGTTACTCCTAAATGCTCCCAAAAGTGCTCATTTCTAATTTTATCCTTCTTAGATTTAACACCAAGGTTTAAAAAACCGAACTCGGAACTCGACTCACCGAGTCCCAACTTCGGCCGAGTCGCATGGCCAAGTCCCATGGGACTCAACCGAGTAGCATTAGGACTCGGCCGAGTCCCTTGCAACTCGACTCGGTATGTGCCGAGTCCGAGTCGACTCGGGCTCGGCCGATTTTTCAAACCATGTTTAACACACATTGACTTCAACATTCTCATATCTGTTACATCCATTTTGAGCATATATTACTTTTTGATTGGCCCACCAAGAAGCAACATATGGTTTTTTAGATGACATCACCATTGACCAATATATCAACATCTTCCAGATGTGGTATAAGAAAATGGTGCTTCATTGTAATTTTATTGATTGTGCAATGTGCCACATACCATCTTTCTTTGGTTCAAGTAAGATACTAGCTCATTCTCTTGCTTATGTAGCTCCAATTCAATCAACATCGAAACTTGCATCTTAAGTTCGTCATCCGTTTTTGGACTCATCCAGTAGGCTAGATCCTAGCACCATGCCAATGCAATTTTGGACATCTCTCAGCATCGGTAACCAGTGGGGAAATATACATCTTATATTAATCAATGAGAGACTGCAAGTGTTGACAACCTCAACCAATGTTCAAAATATCAATATTTTGGTTGGTCTGGAAA
Source organism: Persea americana (assembly GCA_029852735.1). Lineage (NCBI taxonomy): Eukaryota > Viridiplantae > Streptophyta > Magnoliopsida > Laurales > Lauraceae > Persea > Persea americana. The sequence goes on from CM056812.1 coordinate 9,604,539, forward strand.
ATCATATATATATATATATATATATTGTATCGGGCAATAGATAATGGTTATCAAAGATATGCTAGTGGAGCTTTCTTTTCTTTTCTTTTTTTTTGGTGCAAAAAAAAGAAAGAACAAAATTCAGAATATTAGAAAATGTTAGTTTGTATGTTTGATTTGCATCATCAACTAATATATATGTATGTGTTGGGCCCTTAAATGTTATATAAGTCCTATGTCATTGTATGATTTTAACTGAACAAAGCTGGTAAATATTGTAGGAATGTAACCATGTCATTGAATTTAAAATGTCAATCAACAAAAAATTGAAGAAATTTTATAGCAACAACAATATAATTGTAGTGTTGTGAATCTCAATCGTAATTTATAATGATTGGAGAGATTAAGTTCTTATCTTGTTCTTATATTGTTCTTTTGATTGATTGTCAAATAGCTTAGCAGGGCAGAAATTAGAGAGATGTATGGCACACGACATATTGGCCGAGATCAAGCACGTGGTCTTGTTGGTCTTATGGATTTCTTTTGCTTTAGTGAGGTAGGGTTGTATGTGATAGTTGTGAGGTTCACTTTGACCATGCGATATTTCTTATGGTTTATTAGCAATGGCATTAAATATGTTTAGTTTAGTTGGCATCTTCCATTCTCTCATTTTGCATTAGTGAGATGGGTTTTTATGCTGCAGTTGTGATCTTTACTTGTCCTTGCCATATTTTGATGATTTATTGACAGTAGTATTAAATATGTTTAGTTTAGTTGTTATTTCTACTTCTCTCTCTCTCTCTATATATATTTGATGCCGTTTCAATTATTTTCATTTGGTAAAAATGAATTAGTTGAGGCCAAGTGATACTATATCATGATCAACTATCTTTGGTTGATTTATACACCCTACGTTTTTCTTTGTGGATAGCTTTAACTACTCATGTCTTAGCAAACTACTTAGGACATTGGTTGAATTGATAGTAGTAAACCAAAACAATGGGTTTCAATAAGTGTTCATCTGGAACAAATTCGGTGGGGAGAACGTACAGATTGTAGAAGTTGTTGAGAGGTAGTCATGGACTTTTTTTGTAATTTTATAATTTTAAGAACTTTTTTTAAATACATAAAACTCGATGGAGGGTGGTTTTGTAAATACAAATAATTTAATAATTATAAATGCAAAGCACTGGTCGTCTAACCCTAGTAGAACAACCAGTGGCCTTTTCTTTTTGAAATCTCTCTATATCTCTTTCTAAACTGGAGTTCTTATCTCTTTCCTATTTTCTTCTTATCCTAAAATTTGCACTTAAACCTAGTTTTTCTTCAATTTGGAATCTACAACATGGTATGAAAGCCTTCGTAGCATAAGGACATTCATCAAGAAGCAGTAGAAAGCAGTTTTCCTTCAAGATTTTGGGTTTTTAGAGGGTTGCGTTAGGTAGGTTGACAGCCAGTGTAAAATTTTGTCACAACCCTAATATGAATTTTGAGACACCAACATTCTAGATCTAAGGATTTGGGTCAAGATAGATTCAAATGGAGAAATAGAATTCATGTAGCCAACCCCAACATAGTTGGGACAAGGTTTTGATGATGATGACGACAACTGATGCTGGGGGCTGACATCAGCACATAGGCACACATGAAGGTGCTTGTTTGTGTGTTAAATAGGTCATGAGCAAATGTCCTACGGTGTAGACCTAGATGGTATCTTTAGTTGGGTGATGGTTAGTCAATGGCGGCCCATGATTTTCGTTTGTTTGGTGTGGTTTATGGTCAAGTAAGAACATTAAATAATAAAATTGAATCTTATGAGATACTATTATCTAAGGGATTTCTCGGATCACACGGGTGCGGTCACATGGGCCCGCCCCTGTAGTTAGGCAATCATTTTGTTTTAAACGGGAGATCTTTTGACGACACCTTGTGCATTCACCTTTAATGCTTCGCGTTTAGCCCCTTTGATGGAAGGGCATTGTTTAGAAATCCTAAAAATTCAAAATTCAATGCCTATAAAAAAAGGTCTTAAGTTAACTAAGAAAAAAAAAGTGGTCGTACCGACCGATAATATTGGTCGTAGCCAATAATATTGGCCAAAACTGTGGATATGGGCTGATAACAATTGCACCCAAGATTATCAAAGTGTACAGTGCTGTCACACAATATGTATCGGCCGATATTTTAAACCATTGTTTAGGTACAAACGACGATCAAGGCCCACATAAATAGAATTGGTGACCACCATATATTTTATGACCCATCGTTTAATGTCATACAGTAATCCAGATTTTTTTTTTATAATATTTTTAGGTTTATTGGGAAAGAAATTCACAACACCACTAATTAGTACGACAGATAACCTAGTTTCTTAAGCTGACACGTATTGATTTTCGGGTCCGAACAATATGCTTTTCGATATTGTTAATTTGATATAATTAGGGGTGGGTTCAATTTCATTTCAATGAGATCAAGGAGTTGTCTTCCGATTTAGATGTGGTTATTTGTAATGAGGTTATGTCTGCCAATTCAATGGCTGTTGTTCCAGCCAAACAAGGGCTATATAGAATTTCTCCATGGTTGGCCCCTGTTATGTAATTGTTGTTTGTGGGTACAACACTCTCACACCCCATTTTTTTGTTTGTTTCCGGGGAGCTATATTGTGCTTTTTATTTTTAAATTTTTCATATCTTTTATATAATCATTTTTGTTAGTGTTACTGACCAAAAGCCAAAAAAAAAAAAAAAAAAAAGAGGTGTGGGTGCATAATTGGAAATTGGTGGGTCACTTCAATAGAAGAGAAAACTAATAAATACCATTTGGGATGGCCTGGACATGTGAATTGAAGATTGAAAACTGCCCTTGTCTGAATAAATGAAGCATTGGTAGTGCATTTGCAATAGGCTAGGAAAAAGAGCGCCGAGGGAAGCATTTGAGGTTGACCAAAGCCACTTGTAGTGAAGCATTCTGAAGTGAGATGCTAGATTGTGGAGCAATGAAGTACAGAACCCTGATATTGTGCCGCCTTTATTGTTATAATGTAAATGCTAGAACAAGTTTTCAGAAATTTTGCAACCTTTTTCTCTATTTTGTTTCCTCTAATGGTTGCATGACTTGATCCTGCAACCTCGTTGTTGTGATGATGTGCACCTCCCAACTGAACTACATGCTCCTCGTTTTTTATTGCTTTTTCTCTGGAACATATTGTGATGATTAGGAGCATTTTATGTTTCTGTTAGTTGTAGACTTGATGGAAAATATCCTCTAGGAACTTTCTTCTGTGCACTTCATTTTCTTTGTTCATCTTGTCTGTATCTTTCAAGGTGATGATACTTAATTATTTTGGCATATTATTCCCCTGAAAGCTTAGTTTTGTGTGTTGCATGTTATTTTTATTTTATTTGTCTTACAAGGTCGTGATTAACTTTTACTTTATAGGCATGCCTTATTGCAGATGTCGTACAACATTTTGTGGATGCCAAGTTGGATTTTGATGCATCCTATGTGTATCAAGATGTAAATCATGCAATCCAGCATGTTCACCGGAGTGGTTTGGTTCACAAGGGAATTCTTTCTGATCCTCCAAGATACCTTATGAAAAATGTAAGCACTTCAATCCTACACCTCTTTAATATTGAAAATATTGGTCCTTTGTTCCCAAGATTCTCAATGTTGCTGTGACTCTTTATTCATTCATTGAAAACTCTATTACCATTGTCTCTTTGTACTCTTAACTTAATATGGACGGGTTAATATTCCAGGGCCAAGTGCTTCGCTTTCTGAGGATGCTTAGGGAGAATGGGAAGAAACTTTTCCTTCTAACTAATTCTCCATATTATTTTGTCGATGGAGGGATGCGTTTTATGCTAGAGGTGACTTACTCCAGGCTTTATTACATTTTTTCTAGTGCAATGTAGTATTTTCTATTGTTGATCAGATTCCATAATGCTCAGAGCTCAATTCGATAATGTTTTTCCTCAAGAAAGTTCATGATAATATTCCAAAACCCTTCATGATTGTCATTATAATCATTGCTGGAACCTTATCCCATCTGTCTGGGCTCTACTTCCCATAATAATCTAAATGGGAAATATACAAAATTTTGTCGAGCGAAATAGGTCATTTGGCCTCTTTTGATGATCTACACCATTCATTTGTTGGTCCCATTGGGGTAGGTTATGCACCAGATATCTTCCCCAGCTGGGTGGCATATAAGTTTAGCAGACATTTCTCTTAATAGTTGACTGCTAGCTTTAATTTTTAACTGTCTATTTGGAGGCCATCTAAAGTGGTTCTATAATATTTTCCCGCCTTATTTTTTCATCCTTTTCCACCTTCTCATGAAGCGGAAGTTGGGTAAAACATACTTCATGTCATTTACGTTTGATACCTATAAGAAATACATACCGAAGCAAACCATAGGATCGAAGTGCAATTAGATCTATGCATTAATGACCACGTTTCAATTTTGAATGATTGTAGAAAATAGAGTTTTTAGTTTCCAGAAACAGTTTCACTGCAGAAAACATATTTGCTGCACCAAAACAATGGAGCTGAAACTGTAAAAAATGAAATGATTGTGGTAACAGGTGGCTTGTGTAATGCCAGAGATTTCATGATAGCACAGAATAAAGTCCGTGTTTCCATGCGGTTCAAATTTTGTTGCTTGGTGGGTTTGTATATTGCCTGTTTTTCCACGGAGGTCCGGAGTCTCAGCTTTACACAAAGTCATGAACAAGCCTTGTGTAAATAACTAAGATTCTGCAGAAGACTGTTGTGTAGAAACATGCCAGAAGTATATGCAATATGTTCTATAACCGTGTATCTTTAGTTGTGTCCTCGAATATTGCATAATTTTTAATGGTATAAACATACTGCATCTTCCCATAATAAATTGGACTACTAATCTATGATGAGAGTGAGTGTAAACATGTCAATTTAGTTTTATAAGTTGCAAAGTAGTGTATGTGCCTTAATCTTAACTAGTGCCGGCCAAGTCATTGAACTCTTCATTCACCAGATGTGGATCAAATAGCCTCAATCATACATCAAAATGTTTGATGCTTAAGTAAATTATAATTGCAGTCTGATTTCAGACTCTAGTTGATACAGATTGATAAGACTTAAAGGTATCTATTATTCTGTTGTATCGACCAGTTTCTTTATTGGCCAAGTTGGCCACTGGTACTAATATGATGAACCTTGACGGGTTGTTCTGTTTATTTTACATGATCACAAACTAATCATTGCAACTTGTTGTATACGTGTTTGTATAATTTAAAAGAGCAACTTCTTGTCTTTATTGTAGCTTTTAGATTCTAGTGCGCCTAGAATCCTGTCTAAGTCTTATTTAGTTTGGTATAAGATTTCTTAATAATTATATATTCTTACACTAAAGTTTTTTTTATGGTCCAACTGTTTTTTTTTTTTTTCTCTTCTGCTTTTCTTTTGAGCTGTACTGGATTCTGCTGGGATAACTCTTTGCTGTAGTGATTGCTCAAGCTGTACTGAATTTATCAATTGAAACATTGAATAGGACTCGACTGGCAGTGGAGACTCTTGGAGGGAACTCTTTGATGTAGTGATTGCTCAAGCTAATAAGCCAAACTTTTATACATCCGACCACCCATTCCGGTTTTTATCTGTACTTTACATCCTTTTATATGTTTTTTAGGACTCAGTGCACATCAGCATATGGTATATCTCATTCTCTTGACTCGTGAATTGTTGCTTTTTTTGAGGTAACAACTTACAATTATTTTTAATTTTTAATTTTGTTATTTTTCATACCTAAAAACAAGTTCTCTAAAAGTATTCATCGTAGATGAAGTGCTGATGGAGCTTTTATTTGTAAGATTCTTTTTTCCCATCTGTTCTTAGCAGAAAAGTTCTTTTCAATTTTCATGACTGTATTTTATAAATGAGCAGAAGCAAATTGAGTTAAATTTGCAATAAACTAAACATTAATAAAAATTGCAAAATTTTTGGTTTATTAAATTGGGGCAAAGGGCTGGAATTTGTCTTAACTGAAACTGTGTTCATTCGATGGAACCAAGTAGTATTTGTTGGGCTGGACTTTGTCTTAACTGAAACTGTGTTCATTCAATGGAACCAAGTAGTATTTGTTGGGCTGGACTTTGTCTTACCTGAAACTATGTTCATTTGATGGAACCAAGTAGTATTTGCTAAGTCCTACTGAGTTCTACAATTCTCTGCAATTAAGCTTTAAAAATGTAAAAGGCTAATACAAAATTAAGAGAGGAAAATATTCTACTGATGAGAATTTGAAGATAATATGGGGATGATTAGATTCCAGATGGTAATTGTTTTTTTAATATGTATTGAGCAAGTCATCTGACTTGGCCAAAATATATGATGCTCAAGTCAAACTGAGTCGGAATAAGTTTGAGTCATGATTTTTTAATATATCTGCTGAGACTGGTTTTTGTGAAGATCTGGTTCCTTGCTTGGGGTGACCTTGATGTTAAACAGGCCCAAGGCCCATGAAAGGACCCAGTCCAGCATGATATATCTCACGTGGTCTGATTGGGTCAAGATTCATAACAGCTGTACATATTCTCTTGACCCAATCAGACCACGTGAGATATATCATGCTGGACTGGATCCTTTCATGGGCCTTGGGCCTGTTTAACACTTGATGCAGTCCTGCTTGAGAAAAGGGGTTGCAGACTTGCGGTTCCAGTTCTGGCTGCTGTCCTTAGTGAAGGATCCAGTAGCTAGGGCTGAAATTAGAATGTCCACGAGAAAAAGCAAGAAGAAACACAGAGAATAACAGCACTAACCTGAAGATTATTGAGGAATCAAAGACAATCTTCAAATTCCCCACACAAGATAAAGACAAAAGAGGCCTGCTTTGTTGCTGTAAAAATTTCCCAGTTCATAATGGCAGTCCTTTTTGTCTGAATATATATAATTGTGGTTTCATAAGAAATGAAAACTTAATCTATCACAATAAAGCTCCAATAATACCTACATTTCTGAAGATAGAAGAATCCTAAGATGTTTGACTTGAGAAAGGAAATGAAATAAAAAGTAAAGAGGAAACTGTTATTGTTAGGAGTGTTGTGAGGTCTGACTAGTGACTATGAGCTTCTTGTTATTGTAGGGCTTTGCTTTTTCAACTGTAAAATCTTCAGGGCATATTTAAAATAAGCTGCAACACGATCCAACATACAGCTGTAGGGAAAATATTTAGTTTACACTTTACAGTTCAAATAGTTTATACTATTGTGTTGATACAACCCTTGGTCTTCAATTTCGGTTTCGACCCCGTTTTGTTTTGCCCTCCAAACTGAAATGTCTTGGCCGCTTCAGAATTTTGGCAGAACTTTTACCTGGAGTTATGTTTCGAAAAGAATATATATAAAAGATCATTATCCAGTGCAGGTCCCATCGAAGCAGGGTCTTGGAGCCCTTTGATTCCATCCGAGGGCTGGGACTGCTTTAGTTCCATTTTCAGCTTAGTATATCATGAAACATTTATAGAGAGTTTCAATTTCTCATAAGATTTTGATAGAAAGTGACAGTGACCTGGGGTTTGGTGGTACCATTTAAAAGCAACTTTCTTTTCTTCCTCTGTTCGACAGAGAGGCAGTCCTTTTTTATTTTTTCTTTATGTCATGTCCTTACGGTAGCAATCCTCTCTTCCCCATTTCTATTCTTTTTATCACCCCACTTTTTTCCTATTTCCCTCTTTAAGGGAAGAGGTGGAAAATTTGGAAATCATCGAGGCATGTTCATTCATTTCATATATAGTTTATAACTCAATGGCTTATATTTATGGAGAGGTGGAAACCACAGGCACCATAGCTGGGCCCACTGAAGGAAAAATCTGTTTTTCTGACCAGATGTCATATAATACCTTGATGAGATGCACATTGTTAAAAACGGACGAACTAAATCATCCACCCATTGCTCCATTAGAGATCAAGCATAAAAAGACAATAGCCATTTGATTGAATACCATGACCATTCCTTCTAGAATATGGACCACAACTTGACAGTGTGAATTGACAAGCTAGTAGCTTTTTTTTTGGTTTTCTCCAAAACCACTATAAATTTTGCTTATTTGCTAACCCCCTTAAACTTTAGCTTATTTGTAAAGCAAAAATTAGACCATTCTAAAACACCCATGAACAGAAGCTACAGAAAAAACCATTCAGATCATTGAAACTAAGCAAATCCCCCCAAAAAAATAAATGAATAAAAACCCAAGGTGTTGACTATCACTTGTCGACTCCATGCTATTACATAGGGTTTTGGTCGGAATTTGTTGACTGAGGGGGTGGTTGGGTTTAGGGCTTAGGTATATATATATATATATATATAGAGAGAGAGAGAGAGAGAGAGATGCAATTGGCAGTCAATGGGCCTTCTCTTCTTGGAATTCAGAGGCTCGATCACCGGGATTATGATGGCCTTTTTTTTTCTGTCTTCTCGTCTTGTGATAGAACGCTAGCCCTTGGATGGACTTGAAGGGCTCCAATTAAGTCACTTACGCAGAGGTTTTATGCGTGGGCCGTGCATGTGATAACTTGTGTGCGTGTCTACATGAATTCTCTTTCTCCATTCCAATCTATCTTGAGCCAAATCATCAGATAGGTTTCGATTCTTCTTATCTATCCTTACTACTTCCACCCATGTCCTCTTTGGCCACTCCTTTTCCTTGGTGGGCCATCGTCTGCGTAGAAAAATGTTTCCTTAACGGTGCCATTGCTGGCCTTTGTTAGACGTGCCCGAACCATCTCACAAGTCCCTTTTAATTTATCCCCTATTGATGTTATCTCTAAATGCTACTGAAAGCACACAGTTCCGATTCTATCTTAACTAGTTTTACCACAGATTCCTGTCAACATTCTCATATATGCACACTCATTTTGTGCATGTGTTGCGTTTTGATTAGCCAAAATTTTGCTCTATAGATCATACTGGTTTATATATAATATAGGGATTTTTACCTAAAGATATTTTTGCAAACTATCAAGTTTCTGTCATGTTAATGTTATAAAACAGATGTGCAGTGAGCTATTTTCCTAATAATTCTTGACTGTTTTTTCATTGTCGTTCAAGCATTTAGTAACTATGCCTATTTCGGGTTTGATTTTCTCTTTGATTTCTTCTTTAGCTGCTATGACATTGAGAAGGACACATTAGCTTTCTCAAAGGTGGATTCTTTTCTTCCAAACGAAATTTACTACCATGGATGCCTTAAATCGTTTCTTCAAATTACAAAGTGGAATGGACCTGAGGTATGCTCAAGGTTACTATGTCTGTTGAATATCAGTTATCCTGCAATTGAAAATTGTAGATTATCTTTTTTCCCTCCTCCACCCCCTCTTCCATCCATCTTTCACTGCTCAATGCTGGGACAGCCATTTTTCTGATATACTAAGCTTAGATTCTCATTTTAGATCCATGCTATCTGTTTTTACCACTCATAACTAATCTATGATTATTTATTTATTTTTGTTGGTATCATGATACGAGTCCCGGGAACATCACGGTTGCAATAATGACGGCTTACAATTAAGATCTTGCTGATCATTTATGTTCTTCTCCATCATTACTTCCTTTTATGCTCAACAGGGTATTCTTATAATGCTACATTATATCCTCGTGAAACAAGAGAAATCAGCACATTCTAATTGCAGTTTTCATATTGCCGATAGATTATGCTTGACTGCTTGTTCACTGAAACATTATCCATTGGATCATGTACAAGTAGAAACTAATTTTGGTTTGTAAGTTATGGTTGAAAGTTTTAGGCCAGAATCATTCAGCTAGTGTTCGAAGAAATGTTATTTATGTGCCATGTGATGAAAAGAATTCTCAACAATCTCAACGGAAGCCTCTTTTCACGGTGCTTATGGTTGGCCTGACGCAGAAATTGTTGTGCATTGATGCCGATTTTTTTCTGTAACATAGGCCTTTGCATGATTGGGCGATGGGGTATTGTATCATCTACGTACCAATGGTAGTTTTCATCAGACACGCCCCTTGCTACGCATCTGCGGTATATGAAATGAATTCGCATGACTCCGTCACCAGTTCTCTTCCAGTTATTCTCAGATTGTCTCTTGGAGGCCCTGTTTGGGAGCCACTTATTCTCAGATTGTGTCTCTTGGAGGCCCTGTTTGGGAACCACTTGGCTGAGTCATGTGATCCCACCTATTTGGTTAGGGAAGCGAGAAGAGGGCGGATGCAGTATGGTTTACCCATGGGCAGCCGCTCAGGTTCTACTGCTCTAAAAGCACTATATCATACAAAAAAAGATTAAAGCTACAACATATTAGCCACAAAAGGAACATCCCTGTCAACCCATTGTTCAGCCAAAAATCAGCCTTCCCATTAATTGATCTTCCCACGTGCTTATACACCACCTGCATAGAGGATTCCAACTCCTTGATTTGGGAAAGAAGAAAATGGAGCTTCAGAGGACCCTCCTTGGGAGAAGAGACCCATGGAATAGCATTAGAAGAATCACTCTCCACAGTTAAACTTATCATGAAAAGAAGCGGAAAAACAATGGCCACCACCTCTTGGCCTTCTTTTTTTATTTTTTTCCTAAAGAATTGACTGTAAATTTGTTGCTATTTTGATGTGTATAAACTGTTCTGTCAGTTACAGTAGTGTATGTGCAAGTGTTTCAACCTATGCCATGTAAGAATAATTCTTCCAGTGACAGGTCACATTGATTTCATTGATGTTTTTTTTTTCATGGGGATTTTTTGTATAGAGACAACACTGGTCATGTAAGGTTTTTAGTTTCTCTTACAAATCACTTGATACTGCTTTATAAGCTTATATTGCAGTTTTCTTTTCTGTAGGTGATATATTTTGGCGATCATCTGTTTAGTGACTTAAGGGGGCCTTCAAAAGCTGGTTGGCGTACTGCTGCTATCATTCATGAGCTAGAAGTACTCATTCTGTTCTCATTCTGGTTTCTTGTTGCATGAATGCTTCTAATCATTATTCTGCATTCTTGTCGAAAATTGTGTCTCTAGAACTGTAGCTAATGCTAGTTATCATCCTGTACCATTTTCTCTCATTTCTTATAATAGGACCTGATGAAAATGTCTTTAGAGAATATATGATTGAACAGTCGAGGAATACTAGAAGTAAAAATTGCAAATATACTGCCAGAGATTAAAAGTGCGGAGACCCATACTTCGTAACCAAAAGCTTAGAAAGAAGTCCAGTGACCGAATAGACTTACATATTCCATTCCAATGGCTGTTTAGTACTGGGTGAGATCACATGTATTAAGAGGCAATTTGAGTCACTGGAGTCCTTAGAAATGTAAATTTTAAGAAATTGAATTTTCTGTGGGGTGAGGTCACATTTTTTATGGGGCCATTTGAGTCATTGGAATCCTTAGGAATGCAAATTTCAAGGAATTGAATGTATTTCAATTGTTTGGCTGAGGATTTGCTGGAGCTTGACCCATGGGACTGGCATATTCAGGCCTGACATGTTGCATCCTTGAAGTCATTTCCCTTTCTAATCACACAATCACTGGTAGACTTATTTCTGGTCTCCAATATAAGAGCAAAATAGGGAAAAACAGCCAGAACAGGTGATAAGCTGCTTTTAACATGGAATACAAAATCTCCAGCTAAGAGTATTCCTTGAAATTCATCCCAAAAAAGGATTCATCCCAAAGTTGCTTGTATTTATCTAATATCTTTTGGAGTTCAACTGAGAAAACCCTGGCATTGGGGAGCTGTTGCCTAAGGATTGCTGCAGCACTTCTGTGTCTCTCTTTGGATACGTGTCTGTCACTACATGGGGTGCCTATTACGTAGGCAGGCCTAACACTGGATAAAGTCTGTGATTCATTGGGATCCTTCCAGAGAATACAGACTTCAGATGACCAAGCAGCATAAATGGGATTCCTTTCCATTCATATTCACTTGATACAGATTCCAAAGAATTGATTCAATTTACAGCTCCTAAGTTGGCATTATTTTACATTTTGATGAGAAGGCAAGAATGATAGTTTCTTCTTTTAGCAGTTATTACATCCTGATGCCCCAGGAAGTTCACAGGATTGCAATGCCATAGTTCTATACAATTGTGGCTATGGTCCATGTTTGAGTTACTTTGATTTGATATGATCCAGGGCAGTTTTAGTATGCCCCTAAAATTGTCCAGACTCCAGAATCAAAGATCGTAGCTGCAATCATAGTCTATTTCAGATGAGAGATTGTAGCCATATGATTTTTTCTCTACCTTGTAAATGTGCCAAGAATGCATTGTTAGGCTCTATCAGTCTGGAAGATTTTGAGGCACGCCTCATCCGTGGAAGGTGCCATCATAACATGAATCTTCTGGATCATATAATCATAACCAGCTTGTAAGAAATGGAGCATCTGGATACTTTGTACACATCTTTATGCTTATGGACTCTATGATTTCCCATTCAAGTTCTTTCCAACTGTAATTGGTGGTCGAGGCTTCTTGCATCATTCTGTTTGCTTCAACAGCCACCTTCTCCCAAAGAAAAAAGGAAGAAAATAATACTCTCTCTGTGTTGTGTGTGTGTGTGTGTGCGCGCGTGTCCGGAAACCATTTCATCTAAAAAATGTGTCACTTCTTGTGCAGAAGCTATTTTGCACAACAGCTATGTTATTACCTAAGAGAAAAGATTCGCAAGCTTTTGATCACATTGGAAATTTCCATGCTCATGAGTTCAATAGGTTATGATCATGTGTTTTACATATAGATCAACCAACTGTGCATCATTTTGATAGGATTGAAATCTAAGCCAGTTCCTATTCACGTGGAGTGTGCACGGGGAGGGAAATGTCACAGATGGTTTGGATCAAGGGTGGGCCAACCAGAGTCATGATTATCAGAAATCTTCATGGGTCAACGGCATAGGATCATTTCTCGTACCATAGTGATGCAAGTTTCTTCAAAGATTTATCTTTCTATGTATTCTTTGATTCTTTTGATGAGTGATGTGGCTCACTGGCACTTGTGTACCTATACCCAAGTTATAAAGGGCTTTCTTTTGCCCTGGGACCTTTTTTTTTGGGTTAAATTTTCTTTGATATTTCAGCGCTATCCCTTTCTCATCCCAATGCTAAGACCACATTCCTTGTAGAAATTTGAAGCAGTGCAATGTTTACATGTGGAAATTAAAATTTGCCGTCCGTCATTTTGACACTTTTCAGTAGATGTAGACAATTGATGCTGGAAGCTATGTAGTTATGGAGTGTTTCTTTTTCAATGCAGAGTGAAATACGGATACAAAATGAAGATAGCTACCGATTCCAACAGGTATGCCTATTCTTACCCAACTACAATTTTTAGCTGACCTGTGTGTGTCAAATGGGGTGGAGTGGGATTGAAACCAAGTATGGCTCCGAAGTCATAGCATGACACCAGTTTTTATCCTGTGTGCCATACTTAAAACTGGATAAGGGCTTGATGGCCCATCTTCCAGATCAACATGTCTCCAACGTCATAGCATGACTCCAATTTTTATCCCGTGCACCGTACCCAAAGCTGAAGATTGGGTAAGGGCTTGATGGCCAATCTTCCAAACAGATCTTGTTTATAAATTTCTGTCATTTGATGATTCTAGCCATCTGCGCAGCGACCAACAAATGCAAGGCAAAAGAACGCCGAAAATAGTCTGCATCATATGACAAATTCTTCAATCCACATGCAAAATTATCCAATTTATACGATCTGTGCCAGTGTTCCATTCACAGAGGGACCACTTTTTTCCCATTCTTTCTTCTTTTTTTTTTTTTTTTTCAGAATTAACTGAAATTTATTATATGAGGAAATAATTACAGATTTAGGCATCAGATGAATGGTTAAGACTATCAATTATCATGCTGCATGACCAAGCTTGAGAGTGACATTGACTGAATCCCAGTCTAGAGGATTGATCAGAATGGTGCTCCAGCACCCGCACCCAAAACAAAGAAAAAACAATTAACAAGAATGGGAACCAAGCGAGCATAGGTGTAGATAGCCACTCATGATGGTGTTTATTCAGACGCTCAAATCACACTCACAGTAGGGTTTCGCATTAAAACCCTAGATTGGTGAGAAAACAATGCATAAAACTAAAAGAATTCAATGATGTGCACTAGCTAACAAGCTATATTATTGAGTATACCTAGCTTTCCAACGTCATCGGAACCTTATTGAACAAAAGTTGTGGTGCCTGAAGTTTTCATCTATATTCGGCATAACAGTTGTGGAGAATATTCGTAGTTAAAAAAAGGAACCCTCATTCACCATGTACCTTTCTTTTATATTACTTAAAATTCTATTCGATGGTCCAAGTCTACAATGGTTTGGCTTTTCGTCGTTTCATAAACTAGCTGCCACCAAATTGTCTTCAATTTGAGATTTCAACTCTGCCAATTAACATTGGCCTCTATGGGCATGGAGAACTCTTAAAATTCAATCATATATTCATTGATGATCCAGTCCTCTTAAAACACTGCTCTGAGGGCTTACTGGTTTACCTTCTTCCACTAGACCTTGGATCAAACTTGTGATGGTCAACATTAACAGAATCATGTAAGTAACTGATTATAGTCAGACACATTTGTATTTTTGTTGGTAGTCATTTCATAGATTCCTGTCGTCTCCCTGAATGCAGGCAAAATTTCACATTATACAAGAATTGCTTGGGAAATTTCATGCAACTACAGCAAAGAGTCCGAGAGGAAGCTCTTATCATGGGCTTTTAAATGAATTGAATGAGGAAAGACAAAGGACACGCTCTGTAATGAGGAACATGTTCAATAGTTCTTTCGGTGCCACTTTTCTCACTGATACTGGCCAGGAATCTGCTTTCGCATACAATATTCATCAGTACGCAGATGTGTATACCAGTAAGCCAGCAAATTTTCTGTTGTATCCCCCCGAAGCATGGCTGCATGTACCTTTTGATATAAAAATCATGCCTCATCACGTAAAGGTATGTTCTCTGTTTTTGTTTTTATGCTTACCTTGATTCTTCGATAGTCTTTTTTTGTTATTGAATGATTGTCTTAGAAAGTCTGACTAGATATCAATGAAATGCTCAAAATGTTATCATCACAAGCTGCATGTCTTCTTGCTGTTTTTTGAACCCAGAATATCTGTTCTTGGTTATCCCTTACAATGGAAAATATTTTCAGATACTTTAGAACAAGTTTTCATAAATCATTAACTCTCTATCGCTTTACTCTTTGTTATTTCTTTCAAATAATTTTATAATTGATCGATCATTCGACGAACTCTGCCTCCACATCCGTGAAAATGCTTCATATGCAGTCAGCACAGGCTCTCCAAGTGGCAACGAGCCAATTGCAGACTTATTTATCAGTATCCTATATCCATACTGACAGAAGTAGCACTTGATGGCCTTGCGCTGATTCTGAAGCAGGGTGCCTTAAGTGACTTGATGGCTAAAGAATTAAAAAAACACAAGAGAGACTTTATGGCTGTCACCTGACTTCAGAATGCACCAATGGTCACACAATTTGTTAAAGTGGGCAATAATCTTAGTTGATATCAATTTGCCTTGGAGTGGCTAAAGTCCTTGAGTAAGTATGTATGATAGAAATGACGGTCAAGTGTGAGATAAGAGGGGTGAACCCAAATATCTTTTCTTGGTTTGGAAAATCTGAAAAGCCCATAATTGGATTTTATCAGAACCCGGCCCGTTGCCCACATGATATTGTCCGCTTTGGCTCATGGGATTTCAACCCAATCTTACCGCATAGTTTTAAAAGGCCTCATGTGGAGTTAAGGCCAGGTCTCACACATATATACCCAAGATTAGGATTTGATGGCCGTCTTAAGATGCTTTGAAGGGGTAGAATCCAGCGATAACTGATTGGTGGAGAAAACTAAATTC
The DNA here is from genome assembly GCA_029852735.1 of Persea americana. NCBI lineage: Eukaryota > Viridiplantae > Streptophyta > Magnoliopsida > Laurales > Lauraceae > Persea > Persea americana. The sequence continues at coordinate 9,620,413 of CM056812.1, forward strand.
CTAGTTGCTCTCTGGGTGTCCATAAGCCCGTCTTTTAGAGGATATTCTACATATCAAATAATACTTCATTGGAAGGAGTTGGCTTTCTTATGTGCAATATCTTAGTTGTTTTGTATTTGGGTGTTCCTTTTTTGTGTTCTCATGTTTTCATGTCTTAGCTTGTCAGTACTCATCTCTTGTACTACTTGCTTTTATTAATGAAAGTAGCCATTCAACAACAACAACAACAGCAACAAAAAAAAAGAAAAAAGAAAAATAAAATAAAATCAGGACCAGCGTGTTTTCGATGTGGGACTTGTGCACCACTGCATACACAAGCATTCCTTTAGAGCTTCCCCCGTCCTCTCTCTCTAGGCGGATGCTCGCCAGACCCAATGCCCTTCTATAGGGGGGTCACAGGCGTGACATACTCTCCCACAAGAAAACAGAGCCGTCATCGTCTCTGATACCATTTGTAACGACCTGGCCCATTGCCCACATGATATTGTCCACTTTGGCTCATGGGATTTCAACCCAATCTTGCGCATGGTTTTAAAAGGCCTCATGTGGAGTTAATGCCAAGTCTACCCAAGATCAGGACTAGCGTGTTTCCGTTGTGGGACCTGTGCGCTATTGCATACCCAGTCCTTTAGAGTGTTCCCCTCCCTCTCTCTCTAGGCAGGTGCTCGCTAGACCCAATGCCCTTCTACAGGGGGGCCACGGGCGTGATAGATTTGTGTGCATATTTGTATGCCTGCATATTTGTTGTGCTATGGCTAGACTCGTATGGCATCTCATGGCAGGAAAACTTTGTGGCATCTTGTCCACCGTATCCATGCAAGTCCAGACCACGGAAATATTGTGTTCAATGTGGATTGTGCTTAACCGAACCATTCTAGATGGTAACCATTAATATTGGAAAATTGAGAATACTGTCATTGATCCAAATATGTGGGAATTTAGATAGTCTATGACCCATGTAGTTGTGCTTTATTGAAGTGTCATCCATCTGCAATACGACTTTCAATTTGGATGGTGTGGGTTGGCACTTGGCATTCTGCGTGGATGTTAGATGTGTCGATATCTTTAATCGATATATCAGCTGATACAGCTATAAACATTGGCTTCTATGGGTTGCCAACAACATAGATATGTTGTTGTTTATCGGTGCTCCTCCAGAAATTTTTATCAAATGTTACCTACATTATGATGCCGGTGATACATATTGGCTGAATGACCAAATATCATTACAGCTGTGATACTGAAGGCTTCAAAATTGATATTGACTTCCCCTTATATTTTCTTTATCCTTTTTTTCTTGAAAGAAAAAGTTCATTTGGTGGAGTCAGGACAACATACTTCTTATCATTCCCTCAGTTCTTGCAAGAAAATAAAGATTGGAGCAGAGGTGTCAAATCAAAATTGGAGTTAGGAGTTGGTGGTGTGGCATAAGGCATGGGTTCGCTCCCCAAGTCTTGTGTTCGAAACCACCCCACATTTGCCTGGTGTGCGTTTGTGTGGGTTTAGTGGGCGCTACCCAGGGGATTAGTCATGTTGGGTCGAAGGCCTTAGGGATACCCACATCATAAAAAAAATCAAATTGGAATTAGATATATTCATTTATGCTTTATTTTTCCAATTTTAATTGCGCTTTAACAAAACAAGTGGTGGATCGGTTATGTAATTTAAGTGCCTTTATTGCATAGCTTGGTTCAGGTTGTGCTTGTTATATATCTCTTATATTGGAGCCCATATTTATCGGCTACAAGTTATCTTTTTGTGATTATCTTTTCTTATTAATATATTTTTGTTACCTCTTTAAAAAAACATTCACTTCTTGTTTTTCTTATATTTTTTTACCTTCTGTTCTTTTAGTGTTTTCGTGATTTTTCATATATGATTGCTATTCTGGAACTTTATCTTTGAATCTGTGTCTGATAGTGCAACTTATATTCTCTGTAAATGGATGCAGTAGGCTCTCCAAGACAGAAACATCATAGAAAGGGATTTTATTTGTTTACAGGATTTATTGTGTTTTTAAATTGTTAATGGGATTATTACGTTATTATGTTTTAAAATTTAAATTTTATTTTTTATGAATTTCCATCAACAAAGTTAATAAAAAATATACTCATTGTTTTTGCTTTCTTAGGTTTTAAGTGTGAAATAAGATATAGAAAAAAGGATATATTTTTCTTTTTTTCTTTTTTTTCTTCTTATCTAGTTTTACAGATAGTGGTGATAGTCTTGTCTTTCAGACCACAACTTTGTGGAGTCACGTATGATACAATGCATACAGGCACTGTCTATGGCGTCAAAGTTGTTGGCCTTATTTTGATGACTTATAATTAACGTCAATTATGAATGATCTTTTTTCCCCTTTACAAGAGAATCAAACTCACCCACCCACCCTAAGCAGCTGAGTAACAGCCAGGGACATCTCAATTATCTCTTATTATTATTATTATTATTATTTTATTAGTGATAGAGTACTTGTCAGACAACCTGCCTGCCTAGGGGCTGATCCCGGTGCAGCTGTGTGAGGTGAGACGCCCCTTTCCACTTGGGTGTCCTATGTTTGTCATCTCAACTATCCATTTGATGGTGGCTGTTTGGATGGTGATTGACATTGTAATCTTTAGTTCAGTTACCTGTTTCATGCTGTAATGTAGCATCACAAACATCAAGGCTTGCATTTTTGGTCTAAATCGGTGCAAAGCTTACTGTTTGGATAGTATGGATTGGCATGCTCATGTGACATTGTTCATAAAGTTTTATGATATGCAAGGCTAAAAGCAGTCTCTTCGTTAGAGTTTATATGCTTGTACAGATAAGTTACATATATTACATTGTATGACATAGTACATTCTAATTTGCAGCACTCTATTGAAATGTCAAAATGTTATTTGGTTGTAAATCTTTCAGAATATTTGTCACCAACCATAAAATCAATTCCTTGAGATTCCTTATTTTGTTGAAGATTAATTTGTAGAACATTTTGTTACTAGAGGGCCTGTGTACATATTTTAAATGTTATTTTTGGAAAGTTTCTTTGTTGTTTTTTTTTCTTGCACCCCCTATAATTGGCCGTGTTTAGATGCTTGGATTACCTTGGAAATGTACTCTTCATGTCGTCTGAAAATAAAGTACATTTTCATTCAAAAAGTGTAGTTGAAATTTGAAAAGGTACACATCCTCCAGCTCATTTCACCTACCTCTGTTTTCAGAAGAGATGTAGAAGCCATGAAGTTAGGACAAGGGGGAGACATGGGTTAAGGAGATGTGGTTGACATGGAAATGGGCATCCAAAAACATCAGTTATATCTTGTATCACTTGAAAACAGGGTATATTTCCATGTAAATGGAAATAGCCAGATAGAGTCGATGGATTTGTATGCCTAGAGGATTGTGTACATGCATACCTCTACATATTTAACCAAGATTCATTTTGCAGGTTCCATCAAGCTTATTCAAGGTTTAAAGAGCAACTGGGTTTCAATTTCTATACTTTGTATTCAGATGCAATGCCATTCCAATTGGAGGTTTATAGGTTCAACTTCAACACTCAACGCCAGATGGTGGAAGGACAGGTATCATTGATATTGATATTTGCAATGAAGGGGGTTTGTGATGCCCCTGGGTGGCTATTGATTTAATTAGGTGTTGTCCTTTGTAGATCTGTCGCATGTGTTCATTTTGTCTTTTGGGATGGCCTACAAGCTATTCATTTGGATGTTCTGTCACTATGATGCCCTAGATATGTCATGGATACACATACACAATGGATCCGATGGGGACCCCGGTTCGACATATATGATACAATGCCTACTCTCAAGTATCTGGGTATCATAGCTTATCTCACATGTCCATGTCCCTGTACAGGCAATGAGACTTGGGGAGAACCCTTACTACAGAGATTGCTGCAACAAAAAAACAAATAAATAAGATATTGCATACTTTGTTGCATGACAGCTGCTTAAATAAAAAAAGAAAAAAGAAAAGGAGTAAATGCACCATATTTTTTCTATATTGCATCATCTCATATTTGATTGTCTTGTTGTGCCCTTGTGAACATGATTCTTGTACTTATCCCCTAGGGGTATGATGCATTGATTCTCTGAACTTGTCACTTCATCCCTAAATAGTGGGGACAATGCTTTAACTATCACGCTGCATCCTGTGCCTGTTTTAATTATCAATTCTGTTTTGTTCCATTTGGATTTTCTAGTCCTAAATTAATGCTCCTCTAGTTTCATTCTTTCTAGATATTTGTAATATTCTTCCAATTTCTTGGAGTAGTATTTTGGGAATATTTATAGGGATTAAATGTTAGAACAATGATGAGACCTTAATGCATCGCACATTAAGGCTTTGAAGGAAAGGGGGCTGAGGTTGGTGATCTACATGGGTCCTCTCACCCCCCCCCCCCCACCCCCCCCCCCCCCCCCCCCCCCCCCCCTCTCTCTCTATATATATATATATGTGTGTGTGTGGATGATAATAATTTCAATATGTGTTTTATTGGGATGATATCGTCAAAATAATAATAATTTTAATTAAAAAAAGTTAAAGTACAGGAAAATATTAAATGGTTTTGAGGCAAAGAGAAGAAAGTACCTTGGAAAGAGTAAAAAGTAATGGCTTTTTAAGGGGATTTATATCAAGAGGGTCCCAGTCAATCCGAAGGTGAAAATTTTGCTGGTATTGAATAGTTCAATCAATGTGAAAATGTAATAGCAACTGCACTGGGGAGAAGTGGTTGGGTCTGTCCTTTTTGTCCTTGGTGATTGGGTTTGAAATTTATTGCGTAGATGTTTCTTTACTGAAATTCAATGAATTCCTGTAGGAGATTTTATAATTTCTCTCAACACATGGAATGCCAGTGGATAAGCCATCACAAGATGTCCATATGAATTCCCAACATTTCAAGTTCTTATTGGAAATTCTATTATAAGAATAGGCCCTAATAAGGGTCTGTTTGGCCTACACATATCATGAGTGTTTTATTAAAAGAAAGTTCTGAGAATATTTAATTATTAATATCTCGATCTGCATACTTTCTAGCTATAGTAGACAAATATTTTCTGATGATAATTGGCCTTGAAATAAGAATGTGACAGATTGTTCTAATTTCTCTCTTCCATTGTTTTGTGCAACCTATTTTAGAAAAAAATAAATGGATTTTTTCTCGATAGAGAGGATTTCGATTTTACCAAATAGTAACTAGACTGGGGATCTATCAAAAACCTGCCTTCTTGGCAAACATAAGCATCTGATTCTAAGTTCATAATATGAACAGTAGTAATCTTTTCCTCTTTATCATCATTTATTCCACGGACTAGGTGGAACTGGGTGGAGCTAGGTAAAACTCAGTCAAGAACTTGGGGCCCACCTTAGGACCTTGGCACAGGCCCAATTATTAGACTGGAATGCCAAATGGCTCATACCTGAAATTTGCCAGGTCTGGTACTACTTCAACTAGAGTAGAATTCAGGTCATACTTGATTCTCTTGACCCCTATCGAATCCATTCACATGCAACACTCTTACTGTCGAGAATCATGCAATGCTGTAGGAATCACTCTAATTTTTTACATGGGTAAAATCTTCTACTTTACCAGTTGGACCTCCCAAGCCAGGGATCGTTCCCTCGCTGGAGCTGCTGTCCGGGCGCTCTCTTTATTCAATGAAGCAGCCATGTAATTTTGATAAATTTTCTACGATTTGGTGAGGCGCTCTTTCATGAAAAGGAAAAAAAAAAAAAAAGAAGAAGAAAAGTTTGAACTAATTTTCTTCGATGACGTGTAAAATCAATTTCTCCATGTGGCCACGTATGTGTTCCAAAAGAGATTCCCCACAATCACACCATTACACAAACCCTAGAAATCAGCTCCGGCAAGCGTCAACCCAATCGTAGCTTGCCTAACAAGTAAAACATCTTGGTTTTTTAGGTAACCAAACCTTCTGCATGTAGCAGTTTGAACCCCTCTCTAAAGTATTGACTTCAAGCTTTTACGCAATCCAAGCTTTCTCCATTTTGATTTCGTGGTGTAATAAAATAATCCAATCTCAGCCACTTAAAAAGACCTGCCCGAGACTTGGCATTCGCCTGTTACTCAGATGGTTGTCTGCTTTTGGATATCTTTCTTTCATTGATTCATTCTTCCTTGTATTGCCAACCTACTCAAGTGTCATCCAAAAATTAAGATTTAGGATTGGTCATTCTGCACTTGGTTTCTTACATGGTGAACGTTGATAAGGACTTAACATTGTTTTAGAAATCTGTCAAGATATAACATGTTATTTGATTTTTTAATTTTTTTATCCCACACCAACATACTCATACAAGTCCCTCACCGTCCGAGCTATAGACAGGGATTGATCTATGGTTGTTTCTATGGAAGGGGGTGCCTCATGAGCTGAGCTACCAATGGTTGCTATTTGAAAATTTGGTAAAATTAGTAAATTGTTATTTTAAAAATTCACAAATATTTATCTTGTCTTATGGGCTAAGGAATGGCATTAGATGAGTAAATACATGCCAGGATGTTAATTAGTGTACTTTATGTAGATCACTAACATGGAGTACATTCCTTGAGGGCATGTTTGTGTTATTACTATTTTTTTTATTTTTTATTTTTTATTTTTGTAAAAGTGATGTTTTTCCATAAAAAAGTTTTTTCATCTTTTACTGCACACGCTTATCTATAAGGAAAAGAATGTAGCTGGAATTCAGAAATGCTAGTGAAGAAACATGGAATTCATAAATTCTAGGGGACAGCATGTCACATAATGTCCAAGAATTCTTGGACATGGTAAATTCCTAGCAGAAATTCCACTAAAGAAACATGGTCTAAGAATCAATTTGATTTTTTATAATTCCACAAAAAAAAAAGGTGTTTCTGATTGGGGAGGGAAAACATTGAGGGGAGAGGGTCGGAATGTATTTTCCCACAACTTTCATTTCCACAGAAGCAACACAAGAAAAAAATGTATAAAAACAAAGGAAAACATGTTCTTAGGAGAAAGCGAAAAGAGGATCTTCAAAACAGAGTTTAGCTGAAAGGGGAAAAAAGGGGTAAAATTGGTCATTGTTTGGTGATGCTAATGAGAGAAAAATTGATAAAATACTTGGTCATTAGGTGCTTTAATTGAAAAGATAACAAGGAAAGAAGAAAAAAAAGAGGAAGGGAAAGAAATAGAAAGCCTGAAGTAGCAAAACAAAAGGTGGCCCTACCAAAAGTAGGATCAAAGATGTAGAAGAAGAAAAGCAACTCTGTTTGCAATAAAAAAACAGTAACATAAGAGAAAAATGCTGTAATGCCACTCTTTTTACATTTGATGCAAAGATGAGTAAAGAACTGTAATGTCAGTCTTGTACACACCGAAAATTTTGGTGTGAAACATTCAATGTACCTTGTAGCTATTGACTACGGCAATCTTTATCATTATCATCCACATGATGGCTCCGATTTCTATTGCAGCTAAATTTGGCCCAGAGCTATTAAAAGAGAGCCAATATCATCTATCTCTAATCGGTTAGGATTTAAGAAGGTAGGGTCAACCCTTGCAACCCTAGTAGCATTTTTGAGGGCTTCTTCTACTTGGACCATGAGACTTTTTTCGTTGCCATAACAACAACTGAATAAAAGACATGCAATAGTATAGCGTAGCCAAGTGCCCCACTATAAAGAGTTTGCAGCAGAGGGGTTGCTAGATTGGCTGTTTATACAAGTTGGGCGTCATCATTTATATATATATATATATATATATAGAGGAATGTTGATATGCATCTTTCCCTTATCATAGGGTGATAGACATTTCCATTTTTGCGCATAAAGACGACGAAGTGTACCTCACCCTATGTACTTGAAAATGTCCAAAAAGGAGAGTGTCTCTCATCCTATAATGAGAGAAAGATGCATGTGAACATTCCCCATATATATATATATATATATATATATATATATAGGGGTCTTCTTATGCATCTATCCCTCACCATTTTGGTGAGGGACACTCCCTCTATGGAAACTTTCAAGTACAAAATGTACTTGACAATACATAAGGTATTAGTGCACTTGTACTTGAAAGTTCCCATGAATGGAGTGTCCCTCACCAAAATGATGAGGGATAAATGCATAAGAAGACCCCCCATATATATATCTATATATATTTATATATATACTTCTTCTAATCATCCTATTTAGAAAAAAAAAGTAGATTGTAGATATGCTAACATTGAGTTTAAAATAATTGTTTTTATTAAGTTATTAAAAATATGCAATAATGCCAATTTTTTTTAATGATGGACACTTAATCGAATTTCTGTAGTCACTTGCCAAAGTTGATAATTTTGGTATTTAATAGGAGCAGCATTTCTCAATTTATTGATGTTTTAGAACTTTTGCCAAAATTCAAAATAAAAGCGAGAGGACCATGATAACATCAAAATAGTGCTCTAAATTTACATAGAAATCTAACGAACACAAGATGTGGCGGGCAAATCCATGCCCCAAATTTTCTTTGTGGGTGTCACCCAGAGGATTAGTCATGTTGGGTCAAAGATCTCAGGAATACCTATGCCATCAAAACAAATTACACGGTATTCTTTATTATTTAAGAATTAACTTAATTTTTGCTACATTTAACCAATAAAATTTTAAAAACCCTAACCTTGGGAATACATTATGTCAAGATTAGCTTCATTTTTTTTTATTTTTTATTTTTATTTTTTTTTTTGCCACATTTACCCGAGAAAAACCCCTGAACTTTAAATATCACGATATTTTGTCGAGATGTTTATTTCCATAAGACGGTATTTGTGACGATAGAAGAAGGTTAGCACCCGATACGTGTACAACGTGATTGGATTCCGTTACAGGAATTTGTCCGTTGGTTTCAAACCTACTCAACCTGGCCAAGCAGCCTTCGTCATCAAAAGCCGGGAAAGTAGATAATAAGCTTTACCTTAACTCCAACAACTTCTTCACAAAAAGCCATCTTCTCTCTTCAACAAAAGCACAAGGAGAAGGAGAGGGAGACCCAGTTTTTCTTCTCTTTTTCACTGAAGAAATCCCTCAAGATGACAATTTCAGAGCTCCCAAATGCCAAAAACAGTCTCCATAGATCACCCATTTGTGTTCTTGATGCTTCTTCCTACTTGGGCTTTTGGATTCTTAAAGGACTCTTGAGCAGGGGTTATTCAGTTCATGCAGCTGTTCAGAACAATGGCAGTTGCTTCTCTCTCTCTCTCTCTCTCTCTCTCTCTCTCTCTCTCTCTCTCTGTTTTTATTTTTCTTTTCTTTTGGTTTGTGGGTTTTTGGTTTTGTTAGTGTATGTTGAATTTGCTTTTTGTTTTTCTTGGTTTGGATACAGGGGAGACAGAGATAATGAAGAACATCAAGGAGATGGGTGAGTTGGAAAAGAGGTTGGAGTTGTTTGTGGTGGATATTTTGGACTACCAGAGCATTCTTGGAGCTTTGAAGGGATGTTCTGCTTTGTTCTGTTGTTTGGACAGTCCTGATGGATATGATGTAAGAGATTGCTTCTAAAATCCCATTAAACTTTTCTTCTGTTTTGTTTAATAGCTGGAATAAGAAGAACTCATCTCTTTCTCTCTCTTGTTGGATTTGGTGATGTTTTTGGTTGTGTGTTTTGGTTTGATCAGGAGAATATGGTGGATTTAGAGGTGAGAGGAGTGATCAATGTAGTGGAAGCATGTGCACAAACAGAGAGTGTGGAGAAGATGGTATTCAGTTCTTCTTTGGCTGCTGGGATTTGGAGAGAGAATGTTTGCATGGAAAAGGATGTGGATGAGAGATCATGGAGTGATGCAGAGTTCTGCAGGAAAGTGAAGGTTCGATTATACATCAAGATGTCTTCTTTCTCTTTTGATATTCACATTACTCTTATATGCTTCTGGTTATGAATTTCTTCCTTTAAAATGGGTAGTCATAATGCCACCCAAAGCTTCTAGATGTGAAATTTTCTTTTTCTTTGACGTTGGAAACTTCAGCTCAAGCTTGATATCATCCCATCTCTTTTGAATTAGGTTGTCTTGAATATCTTGATATCATCCAAGTCTTCCACTTATTTCAATCTTTCTTTTCTGTAATTTGTGACTTGGATTTTTAATTTTTTTTGGGTTTGTTTTCTCTAGTTAATTAGTTAATCAGGGAATCAAAATACAGAAAATGAGGGTCTTTTTCTTGAATTTTTCATCTTACGGTTATCTCTTCTTTCGGTTTTGTCATCTATTACATCTTTTCATAGGGTTTTTCTCCCGTATGGTTCCTTGTTCGCTATAAAGCTATTTGTTTTAAATTTGCACAAGCGTTTCCTTTTAATTGATCTACCTTGGTCAAAACACTAGATTGTTGGAAACACTGTAAGCTCATAATTTTCAGAACAAAGAGGTGTAATAGATTCGTAGTCTTGATTCCAAGATCTTAATTGTAAGAACTGAGCAAAGAATCACAGGAAAACTTAACAAAATTGAATATACAAGATTGGTTATTTGTATGATGATGGTAATCACTGTTATGAAACTGAAAAAGATGGAGAAAACGCCGAATTGTGTCATGCTCGCGAGGTATAAAAGGATTGAATTAGATTATTACGATGATATATACCTACAATTTCCACCAATGAAATTACCTCTGTTGTCCTATATAATTTTCTTTTCACATAACAAAGGACATCCTATTTAGTTATATAATGATGTTATATTATAGTTAAAGAGTTTCACTGAGCCTAGTGATTTGGCTGTTCTAATATGCATACCCTTGCTAAGATTACTTCTCATGTCTAATAAAGAGAAAATTAATTGCTTAGGCAATTTTCTTGCTCATGTCATAAACTTGTTCATATCTAATATGTATGAAGAATCATATTGGATTGAGCTTGAGTTATTGAGCCATGAATCATCATCGAAGCCTTATCCCATCTATTTGGGGTCCACTTTGTAACTTTTAAGTTCCACTTTTCTACTAAACCGTAATTAGCTACACCTTGTTCTCAAGTAACTAACTATCCCTCTCATCTTTTTTCACTAGTTCGTTTAAGGCATTTACTGTTTCTTCCTTTTCCTAATTCCTAGAACATGTAATCCTTCAATATATCATGCAGAGCAGTGAGCCATGATAAATTTGATGTTGTTTTTTGCAGTTATGGTATGCTCTGGCAAAAACACTCTCCGAACAGGCAGCATGGGCTCTAGCCATGGACAGGATGGTTAACATGGTTTCTATAAATGCAGCCTTGATTCTTGGACCTGGCGTTGCTCGCCAAAATCCGGGGTCAACCATGTCTTATTTAAATGGTTCTTTTCATTGCACACACAATCTCCAGATTATTTTTTATACCCTTAAATAAAGCGAGGAACAAGAGCCATATGAAAGCTTATTTGATTGTTGCCCATATTTCAAATTTCAACAGGTGCGGCTCAGATGTGTGAAAATGGAGTTTTAGCTTGTGTAGATGTGCACTTCCTCACTGATGTTCACATCCGTGCTTTCGAGGCTCAGTCTGCGTCTGGACGATACTTTTGCTTCAACCAAACAGTGAAAACAGATGAAGATGCCATGAAACTAGCAAAACAATTGAGTCCTTTGATTACAGTTCCAGCAAGGTAGTAAATATTTCGGCTATACTCTCTCTTTCTGATGCAAGCTATACTCTTCTTTGAAATCTCAAGTTTTCTCCCTTTAACAGGTACGAATGCCATGCTGCAGTTGTGTATCCAGACAGATTGAAGAACAAGAAATTAAACAAGCTGGTAGAAGGTGCCTCCTAGATGTGTATCTACTTGTGGTTTCTCCTTGTAATTGTCGCATCATTGCTGTCGCTATTGCCATTATTGTTATGGTTAATGAAAGTGCTCATTAACCGGTTTGTAAGGTGGGGTCAAGCAATTAGAAATCCGTGTCATGATTTGGCTTCCCTCATTGTAATTGCTAGCATCGGTCGAATTTTCAATCCCTCGTTGTTGTCTATGTAATCCATTCTGTATTTATTTAGGTGCTAAAAAACTACCTGCCTCCTTTAATCTTGTCAGTTGTCATATGTATAATCCACCATGTATTTCAATTGTTAATAAAATCTCCATTTCTTTAAATTGTTAACCATAAGGGCTCATTGTGTCATGGTCTAAATATAGATGCATTTGAAGATTGTCCAAGGGCAGCACAACTGCTCAACCATAATCACAATATAACCATTGAAACATCAGGAAAGACTCAATAGTGCACAAATATAGATCATAACCTATCCAGTGCAACATCAGAAAAGTCTCTCTCTCTCTCCCCACGCATCTCTATCATCAGTTAATAATCATCATCATCATATTCATCATCAAAGCCAAATCCCATAAAACTGGGGTTGGATAAATGGTTGAATTAACTTGTATGTATTAGATAATGGGCTTTATTTTGCTATACACTGCCCAGAAAAGCATAGGAATTGGATGATGTTGGTGGCCTTAGAATGGGATGTTGAGAAGAAAATGGAGGTTCCAAATTTGCTAGAAATGGTCAAGAATAATATTCTAAAAAGAGGATTTGATTGTGAATTCATAAAATGGTTAAATTTGTATATCACAAGTCATCTATGTTAAATTCAGAAAATTATTGTCTTATATTTCATTAGGAGACAAAAGGTGTGTATTTACGATTGTGCATACAATACATACTATAAATGAACTCAATGTTACGACGGAGCACAATTGCTCAATGAACCTGCACATTAATATTTAACCATTAATGGGCCATTTGTTTGCACTCATTTATTTGCATTACATGCGTAAAATTTGCTGTGAAAACACTCTGTAAATGGGCCAATTCACATAAAATTATTTTACACCTCTTCAAGTGTTAAACCATCACGTACCTCAGTGAGGCAAAGGTATATTTCCCCACTTTATTTCTACCAGCAATAGGTCGTCGGATCAAAATCCATCAACCACCGCTTGTTTCTCGATTTTGTGGCCCTAAATGTGTAATTCAAACTGTTTAAGATTTTGTATTGAACTAATAAACCCCAACATATTTATTTTCATATCTTAAACCTTCATAGATTTTGAAAAATATGTGAAGAACACACACAAAAAAGAAAAAATCCTATAGATCTAATTCTTTGCAGTTTTGTGGGCCTTCAATTCATGATTTAAAATGTTCAATATTCTCATATAGATTGTAAGCCTCAAAACATAAAGTCTCATATTTTAAATCCTCACATGTTTTGAAAAAACATGCAAAAAACACGGGAAAAAAAAAATCTAAATCCAACTTTTTTTATCATATGTACTTTTGTGGGCCTTGAATTCATGATTTGAACCATTCAATATTCTCATTCATTCAATTCATGAAGTTTCATATCTTAGATCCTAATATATTTTGAGAAACATGTGCAAAACAGAAAAAACAACTCTATCCCACTTTTTAATTTTATGAACTTTGTAGGTCCCAATTCATGATCTGACCCATTCACTGTCTTGAAGACCCAATACTCCCTCCTTAATAAGCTCTTGAAGTCCTGGATCCCACTAAATTGAATACAAAACGTTATCATTTACTATCTTGAAAATGGTACTTCCTAACAAAGATGGTACTATATTTCACGTATATAAAATTTACGTATGTAAACTCCATTTTCATATTCTATGCAAAAGAGACAAACAATCCTTTAAGGTATCTATGCACACCATCAAAGTCATATCATACCCTGTCTATTGATACTAACTTCTGGTTCAACCTTCTATCATTTAGTTGATTCACCAAGATGGATTAATCCTTTTTTTATACATAATGCAAGTCAAGAAAGTCAATGTTTGCACTTAAAAAAGCCTCCAGCGAGTTAAAAACATAAAAACTAAGGAAGCACCATCTCTTGAATCTAATTTGTGATTTGACCTTCTACCTTTCGAGATTTACTGAAGATAGTTTAAGCCTTCCCTTGAATTCATAATCTACTCAAAGTAGACAAAGTTTTGCACTTAGAAAAGCCTGCAAGCAACTTGTAGAACAAAAACTAAGAGAGCAAGATGACAAAAAAAGTCAATTCCACTGGTTACAAGTTTAAGGAATTTGGATGGTTCATACTGCGGGCTAAATACTTGATCAATATCAAGTAAAACACATCACTTCTAGTTGATGCATCTAGAATTTTTATTGGTTTGTACGGAGGAGAAGACTAATTAGAGATGTCAAATGGGCCGAGCCGAGCCGGCCCGCCAGTCAACAGCCCGTGGCCCGGCCCGGCCCGTGTGGGCCGAGGACCCTCGGCCCGTTGGCCCGGCCCGTCAGGCCTGCTAGGCCCGCCTAACGGCCATTTTTAAAAAAAAAGCCCATTTTAACACCCCCCCCCCCCCCCCCCCGCAACAGCAATAAAACAGTCATATAAGGGGTATTTTGTGTCATTTTCAATTTTACAAGTCTATAAATACCCTAACCCTCCCATTCTCATTCCTCACCAATTTACACAACTCTTTCACTCTCTTTTCACTCTCTAGGTCTCTCTCAAAGCATTCAACTCTCTCACTCTCTCTAAGAAGTTTTTGGAGGGCCAAAGATCAAGTCATTAAGAGACAAGATTAAAGAGGCCTTCAAAGATTTAGAGGTATTTATATTATTTAAATTTGAGATTCCATATATATAAGTTTATAATATATTATATTAACTCTCATTTTCTCCCCTTTCTTATATTAATTATCACAAAAGAAGGCTATTAGTCTATTACTGTTATTATTTTTAAATTTTGTTTCTTGAAAGATGGCTAGAAAATTTCCCACAGAATCTTCTTTCGTTAATTTAGGGCTAGAAGAAGATTTTGTTGAATTAGAAGATGAAGTAGGTGATTTACCACCCCCGTTCCTCGTAGTTCCCGTAAACCAACCAAGAGGAATAGAACTTCAGTAGTTTGGGATATATTTGAAAGGTTTTATGTTATTGAAGATGGAAAGCAAGTTAAAAAGGCAAAATGCAAATTTTGTAGTAAGATTTATGGTGTCGGGTCAAAAGAGGGTACCGGCCATTTGTCAAGACATAGGCAAAAATGTTTTGCCTTACATAAGTCGGCGAATGCAGGGGAAGGGACTCCTGGTTCACAGACCCAAATTTCTACTACTGGTGGTAATAGTAGTAGCAATTTAAGTCTTTTTTCTTTTAATGCACAAAGTATTAGACAAAATCTTGTTAAAATGCTTGTGTTATCCGAATTACCATTTTCTTTTGTTGAAAATGAGTTTTTTGAAGAATGGGTCCAGAAAAACTGTCAACCACAATTTTACAGTATTTCAAGAAATACTGCTAGAAATGATGCTATTAGACTCTGGTAGGAAGAGAAAATAAATATTAAAAATTACTTTGCAGAAATTCCTGGTAGAATAGCTATAACTACAAATATGTGGACTTCTAAAGAGGGTGATAGTTATCTTTGTATTACTGCACATAACATAGATGCAAAATAGATTATTAATAAACGTATAATTAGTTTTAGCACACTTGAATGGCCACACAATGACACTAGAATAAGTACATTTATTTTGGTAAGACTAGATGAATACAATATTAAGGAAAATGTTATATTTATAACTTTAGATAATGCTAGTAATAATACAGTGGCCATTGAACTAATGAGAATGCAGATGCCACTTACAACTTTGATAAATAGCTCTATCTTCCAAAATAGATGTGTATATCATATCTTAAGTCTTATTGCAAATGTTGGTTTAAAGCATATTGTAAGTTATACAGAAGTTATAAAAGACATTGCTAGATTTATTTTTTGCTCCGCACAAAGAAGACAATTGCATGCCCAAATATGTGCGAGGCAAGGCGTATCAGCTATTAAAATACCTAAAGAGGTAGAACATAGATGGAATTCTACCTATGATTTGTTAAACAAGGCACTTAGCAGGAAAGCTATTTTGAATGAATTTTGTGCTTTTCATGCACAAGATTTGATGATTAGTGATGAACATTGGGAGTTATGTGCCCAAATAAGAGATTTATTAGAAGCTTTTTATTTTTTCAACATTATTTTTTTCTAGGATATATTATCCCACATCTAATGAAGCTTTAATGAAGTTTTTTAAAATTACTTTACAATTCAATAGATTTAGAGATCATTTTTTACTTAGTAATACTATTAGAAACATGGAAGAAAAATTTAATAAATATTGGAAAGAGGCTCCAATGACATTTTCTTTAGCTGCTGTACTTGATCCTAGGTTAAAATTAAGTGGTGTACAATTTTTTATTGATGGAATAAATAAAAATATGAATTATATAGATTTAAATGTTTTTTCAAACATAAAAGCAACTTTACAGGCACTTTTTCAATTTTATTGTGAGCAAATGTGTACAACCGGGCTCAGTATGGGCCATTCAGAAGTCCAGCAAATAGGTGTTGGTGAGTGGGATGTGTGGCATTCTTCCCTGTCCATGGGCATGGCATCCAGCTCAAGCTCAAGCAACACAGTGACGGAGTTATCATCGTATCTTGACGTTGGTGTAATACGGGTGTATGATGCATCTAGTTTTGACCTTGTAGCTTGGTGGAAGCAAAATGAAAGCGTTTATCCGGTGTTGGCCACCATGGATCGTGATCTATTGACTATTCCAATGTCTTATGTAGCATCAGAACAGGCTTTTAGTGCAGGTGGACGTGTGGTGGATGACAAAAGAACAAATTTAACTGAAGAAACGGTGGAGTGCTGTGTTTGCCTACGAGACTGGTATTTGGCAGATAAGAGGAAGCAAGAGTTGACAGCAATGGAAGATTGTGATCCAGCATAATACATTAGTGGACTACACATCTGATTTTTTATGTTTTTTTCTTCATTGTAATTTGTAAATATATAAGTTTTTCATTCTTTTTTTATTTTTATTTTTTAAAAAAGATTGTAAGGTTTTGAAGGTAATCATATTTAGAAAACCTTCAAGAAGTTAAGATCCAAATGATTCTATCTTCTCAGTGGAGTAGGTCGAGTTTGACCGAACCACTTAAATATCTTTGTCATTTTATGTGCTTGTGTTTTAGTTTTTTATTTTAATACTTAAAATAAATTAAAAAAAGGGGCACGCCGGGCATGAAGGCACGACACACCCCGGCCCGCTCCAACCCGGCCCACGGCGGGCCGTGCCAGGCCATTTTCCTGGTGGGCCTGGCCGGGCCAACCCGCCAGATGGAGCGGGCCGTGCCGGCCCGGCCCATGGCACGAACGGGCCTGAATTGGGGCCGGCGCGGCCCGTTTGACATGCCTAGGAGAAGTAGAGGAAAATAAAGGGTGTAATCGACATTAAAGGATAGGTGAAGGGGTGGAGAGTAAATGCACTACATGAAGAAAGGCAACTCGATCTCCAAGTTATTGCACTTAGGGAGTAAAACAAAAGAGAACCAAAGCTGGATAGAGACGAACTTTTATTTCACATCGGTGGTTTTAATCTACTTCATTTTTATCATCCAAATAAGATTAGAGTTAAACACTGAGATCGGTAGCTTTTCTCTACTACTGCTTTTGACATTCAAAGAATATAAAGTAAGAGGTCACTCACATCACATATGTTTTCAACCTTCATTTATTCAATGGAAACAAGCATACCCAAGGGCACAATTGTGTGAGGGTTGAGGAAAGGGGAGGAGAGAGGCAAATGCATGCATGTGAATTTCAGCCACGGGATTCAACGTGGGAATTTAAATGGGAGCCTGCAATACAAGCAGGAGGAGTCACTGCTTTTGTGGACGGTGGATTTGCATGTATCCATTTAAACTGATTTTATATCTTCAATATAATATAAAGGCTATGAAAAATGGCTGTGCAGAGTTTTCAGGCTAAACCCATCCAGCAAGATTCAAATGTAGAGAAAGCAAGTATAATAAATAGTTTAGAAAAAATCTTCACAACCCATTTGATAAAGTAAAGTCAAGTCAAGTAACGTTAAGCATCAAATCAAAAGCACTTTAATTCAAAACTTCCTCCTTCTTTTTCAAAAAAAAGTAAAAAAGCAACTACCTTTATTCACTAAAAGACAAAAAAACTCCATTTCTCGAAACAAAAAGTCAAAAATATCTCATTCCAAACAACGAAAAACAAAATACCATCATAACCAACTTATATTTTATTCCCTCCTTTTTATTTCACTTCACTTCACTTTATTTTAAAAGTAAAATGCCAAACGGGTACAGGTTCAAATTGTAGAGAGGTTTTTCTACCACTATTTTTTTTTTACTTTTTCTCCATAGGTAATATAGAGAACCTCTACAAGCAAGGGCGGACTCAAGAAATTCAACTTGAATGGCTATATAAAAAAAATATTGCGGGAAGGGGCAAATGTCAAAAAAAAAAAAAAAAAAGAATATGCAGGGACTTTTTATAAAAAAAAATATTAACTTTTTTAGGTACGGGTGGAGGCTTCAACCCCCAAACTCATGCACCTAGGTCTGCCGGTGTACAAGTGGAATTGAATTCTTAAGAATTCAAACTAAAATATGAGAAAAAGAGGAAATGAGGTAGAGATGCATATCTTTGGAGAATTTAATTTACTAGAGGCCATTGACTTGATTTCAGCCAGTTTTACGACCACCACCAACTCAAATTTAACATCTACTAGTTAAACAACGGTGCATTTTAGTAGGTCCAAACATGTAGCATAAATTAATTGGACATTGGCAGCCATAGTATTAAAATAGATTATATATAGAAATTGAATACATAGATTCGTAACCAAATAATCCCCATGTAAAGATAATTTTAGAGGAATCTACAGGAAAATCCCTATAGGATCTCATAGGACCCAGTAGCATGTTGAAGACGGGAGGCCTTTTTTTTTTTCTTTTTCTTTTTTTTTTCTTTCATCATTTTCCAATATGGTCGATATCGACCATTTTGAAGTGTTTAGGAAATAAGATAGTTACATGTTAATAAAAAATTTGAACTGATAGATTGGTCAATATCAACCATTTAGAGGAAGTAGTAATAATCGATATCAATCATTCTGTTGTGTACAACGAATAAGACAGTTATATGTTGAAAAAAAAAATCTGAATAACAAATAGGTCAATATCAACCATTAGAGCTAAGAAGAAGAAAAAGCACACTCTCTCTCTCTTCCGCACACGAGCGAGAAGAACATGGATCAGATATTCGACAAAATGATTGGAAGAGCACCAAGAGCGAGAGATGATGGGGGGCGAAGAGAACTGTCTACGAAAATAGCTCACCCACCCAATCCTCCCCTGCGAGAGAATCCGTGTCGCAGCAGACGAGGTCGAGTCCTACAGAGTTGACTGCGCGAGGTCTAGAAGCGGGTCGACCATCTCACCCAAATGCTCTACTCCATCTTCTTCATCTCCAACTCCACCCACACCATCTACGACAACCCCATCCGCCACATAGACTCCGACGCCGCTAAGAACCTCGAGCGCGCCCTAACTCTTGTCCGCAAGTGCTGACGCACCGACATCCTCCGCCGGATAGTCACCATCATCAACCTCGACAACTTCCACAAGGCGTACTCCCTCCTCAATGCCTCCCTCGGAGACGTCCGCAGCGGAGCCTCCATCACCAGCATTGACCCCTTCCTCGCCTGGGCCTGGAGCTATGTCACCGTTATTCAGACCAGTGGTGTCCTCGCAACGCCCTCGCTCACTCGCCTCCGAATATTGATCGAAATAAAAAAAATCGTCTCTCCCTTCTGAAACATGTTATAGGGTCCTCTTCGATCCAATAGACTCCTCCAGGGATTTATTTTTTTTTCCATAGATTCCTCTTAAAAATGTGCGTGGAAGAGAAGGACATAAAATGACAAGATAAACACCAACCCTCGTCTTTCCTAGAATTTGAATTACCAAAGGTACGTATGTTTTCCTTTTCCCATCTCCATGGGTTCAATTTATGATAATTTCCATTACATAAATAACAGACAGGTCACTCAAATCTAAAATCATCATCCAGTAAATATATACACATCAAAACACCAAACACCACACTATGATCCCCCGATGGCCCACCCACTACTAATCAACCCCAGCCGTTGGATCATCCAAAGACACAGATCCAATCCCACACCCCAAAAGCTCCCCAAAATACGGACTCTCCCTCCGGTCCTTCTTCCCCTCCGAAACCTCCTTCAACTCCGCCATCAACTTATCCCACTTCTCCCTGCACTGCTTCCCGTCCCTCTTCACCCCCTCCGCGCTCATCGCCTCCGCCAGCTCATCCCACACCGCTCCTCTCCTCGCCGCCTTCTCGAACCTTCCTTCCATTTCTCTCCTCTTCTTTATAAGCAGCGCCACTTCTCCTCTCTTCCAATTCCTTGATCTCTTCTTCTTCTTCTCCTTCTCCTTCTCCTTCTCCTTCTCCTCTCCTCTCTCTTCTTCTCTCCCGATCCTCTTCGCGAGCACGAGAATCGCGTTCTCGAACGCGAGCCTCTGCTCTCGATCCTCCTCCCGCCACCTCTCCTCCCTCTCCTGCCGGATCTTCTCCCGGAATCTCTCCCTCCGCTCCATCGCCTCCACCAGATCCGCCATGAACCGCTGCTGCTGCGCCATCGCGCTCTCCATCAGCTCCTTCAGCACCTCCACCGCCCGATCTCCGTCCGGGCAGTGGCTCCGCCGCTTGCGCGGGGCCGCGTCCTCCGTGTCGTCGTCGGAGGCCGTATCGTCCTCCGGCGGCGGTTGCGGGGGTAGGGATTCGCGGCGGGGAGGCCTGCCGGAGAGGATCGGATCGAGATCGGAGAAGAAAGGGAAGTCTTCCTTGTCGCGGATCCCTTCTCGGACTTCTTTGTACGCGGCCGTGAGCTTTTCCCATTTGTCTCTGCACTGCTGCGGGTCTCGGCAGACGCCTTCGGTTCTGAGGAGATCCGAGATCTCGTCCCAGAGATCCGATTTCCGGCCCGCGCGGCAGAATCTCGGCTCCATGTCGGATCGGATTCGGATCAGCTTTGTTGTTTCGATCCGCGTCCAGTTCTTGGATCGCTTCTTGTGCTCTCTCTCTCGTTTCTTCTCTTCTTCGACGACGTTCCCGTTCGAATGAGGTTTTGGAGGGACGGATTGCAGAGGCCGGGCGTCGATCGCTGTTGGAGAAGATCTGGACGGAAATTCCGCCGGAGGATGAGCTTCCGGCGGAGTATTCCGGCCTTCATCCGGCGGCTCTTGCTTGGCGGAGAGGCAGATCATGGCCAGAGCTGGTTCCTGACGTTTCTCTCTGCCGTTCATGCTGCCAATCGATTGGAGGAGCAGCCGGGAAATGGAAAGGCTCCGGTCGGACCGTCCCGGTTCAGCAATCGGGTCGGAATCGGATCCTGAAAGGTAAGATCTCTCTCTCTCTCTCTCTCTGTTGTTGTCGTCTAGGAACTTGCAACGACGAAGGAGAAGTAGGTGCGAAGGTTAAAATGTCGGATCGTCAGCCAAATCTAGCGGGTAAACTAACCCTAGGGTAAAATCCGCCAACCGTATCTCTAAAACTAAGCGGCTTCGGCTAGTGTGCGCCGCTGATTATCGTAGGTTTTGTGTTTTTTGTATTCTTTTCTATGTATGTTTTGATGAGCCTTCGGCGCAAGTTAGATCGGAGCGAAGCCACCTTGTTCTGGCACGCAGGACACGGAAGCGGCGAACATGACACGTGGCGCGCTGTGAATGGATAAAAGTAGGCCTAGCATGATGAACGTGTAGTAGAGTTGGGGTTACATTAGGGAAAGTGGTTCGGCCGTCATTATGCGGGGGTTAAGAGCCGTTTACGGCACCGTTAAATGCCTCGTTTTCACAGTTTCTTCTAACACGGTCGTTACGCGAAGACTCTTTCTGTTCGTAGTTAGTCTTTTTGAGTCCGCTTGACATTTATGACCCATTCAAAATTGATTGGGCTGGGCTAGCATTGAGCCCATTTTTACTATTCCAAAATTCTGAATTTTCAATTTGATCACATAAAATAGATAATAATTAATATATCCGGACAAGTTTTTTTATAAAAAAATTATAAAAATTAAAGATTTTATACTGTTGGCTTTATATTTGGTCGATCTGCACTCCGAATACGGTTTCACTCCGAATATATCGGTTCGTGTTTTTAGAAGAGGATCGGTAAGACTGAGAGAAGGTTCTAGACACGAAGTTTCCAATGAACATGTATAGGTTTGATATGGACCCGACGCATGTAAGAAGATTGAAAATTGGAACAGTAGGGGCTCACTTTTCTCCCTTATCTTTTGATCTGGCACCCTTCTTGGATGCTCATCTGCTAACGCAGGCAGAAGAATACAAAAGCAGATTCTGTTGAAAAACGGAAACGACGACCGAATCTAACGATAGATGAAATCGGTCAAGTTTGGAACCCAACAATGGATGGGACCGCCTTCTTAACACCTAACCGCTCAAACAAATTGAACCCCAATTGCATTAATTATGGTCCAAACCTCACCTGATTGGAGTGGGGCCTACCGGATGAATTATGACAAGGCCCACTAATCAGATCAATTGCATGTAAAATGCGTGGTTTGCTTGTTGGCTTAATTAATAATGAGCGTCAAATTAATGGACCGTTTACCTTTACTCTCTGGCGATTAAAGGCACTACAAAGTTACATAACAGGCAGAATGTTCTCCCAGCTCCAGCTCTACGGTGCCCGCTTGAGCCTACCTTTAATCAGTGCAGTCCTTTCGATACTCTTGTTATCTATGATTTTTGAACTCATTGATCCTTCTCTCACACTCATCATTTGGGTGAATCTGAAAAAAAAATCTTCGATGGTTAAAATGTTATTAAACTTTAAAACTATTAAATCAAGGAGTAAAATAACATGGTGGCCGTGGGGCTGTTGTTTTGGATTCCGTTGACTCCTCTCTTTGATAAAAATGTATCTAAGCAGGCCCTATAAACTGAGTGATATGATGTCTGCTCCTAGCCCATAGGATCAGACTCGGAGATCCTAAATCATTTAGTGGTCGTCCCCAAAGCTGTTGCTCCACCTCCTCCAGGCATCCTTGAACGCACACGGGGAATCATACGCATCAAACACCTTGTAAGTTTCAACTCTATTGGCCATTTTGGGGACCCACACCACAATTTCTGCAGTCAACTCACGCATTCAAACAGACATGGTCAACTTCGCCTCCCAGCTTCCCACAAAAGACAACACAGATCCCCTCCCCAGAAATAAAAGAATAATAACAAAAAAAAAAAAAAAAAAATTTCCTTTTATCTCACTAAAGTACTAAAGCAAGGGGGTAATAGCTCCAATTAAATTAGTCAGTCACAACTACATGAGATCAGATGATACATTTCTACAGAATCAAACGTTAAGAATTTGGCATTAGAATGCCTGGGGATCTCACCAATGAAAAAGGAATCAATATCATGAGAGAGAATGAACAAATGCTTTTAAGACTAGGAGCAACTGTCACATCTCAACTATTTACAACTGGTGGGAGTCTGAACTACAGCATGTTTCCCCTTTCGCCGGCAGCTTTTCTCTTCACTATAAGATTAACATCTAAATGAGGCTTGTGTTGGGATTATGAGAAGGATAATTAGATGGAATGCCCTCTCCTTCATAAGGACTGGCAAAGGGATTAGTAGAACCCATCAGCTGCTGTAGCTGCTGCTGCTGTTGCATCATGAAAGCTTGTTGTTGGGCCATAGCCGCCATCTGCACGTTGGTGGGTGGCGCCATGTTGTTGGACAAATAGAATGGATCTTGAGGGTATTGAGCCGATTCAAAGGGATTGGGTGAAACCTGACCCATGTGGTAGCTCCCGTTTTGATTTGTTGGTCTCACCATTGCATTATCATATAAACTGTCCAACGTTAGTCTGTCCAGCCCACCAGCCTGCAGGGTAAAAATACAGTCAATAACTTCAACCATACTAAGTCATGGCTTTGTGAATCAATTGGATAGGATATAGAAAAAAAAAACGGCTATTTTATATGTAGTTCCATTAAAATTTAAAATGAACCAAATTTTTAGCTCCCATTTTTGCTCAGCGAGCCAATTAGGATGACAGTTAACACAGACACTTTAGTTTTCCATTTCCAGGATACAATTATTTATCAGTCATTCTGGCCTTAGGGGTGCCAATGGGTAGGTGAGTCGAATTGGAGCACTCCTAGTAACAAGTATATTTTCAACCCAAATCTGACCTATTTCTTAAATTGGGTTGAAAAAGTAAACCCAAATCCAACCTGTGAGTTAACCCTAGCCCATAACTAACAAGCCAGGTTCAGGGTTTTTCCCCTATTTCTTCTGTTTCACTCTAGTAAATACTCACACCCCGACATACACTCGAGCCAAGTCCCACAACATTGGCACTACAACCAGGGCAGGTTCCGGTTGGGTTTGTGGGTTATAGTGCAATCAGTTGAGTTGGAAATTGGAATATGTTCATGTCAGTTTGGTGGGTCAAACGGTAAAAATGAACTCATCCTGAACCTTACACATTTATTAATTGGATCGGCAATATCAACCCAAACCCTATTGAATTTTGTTTTACAAAAAAAAGTTGTCAAGATGTATGAGATCAACCTCAACCCAACCCATTTCTTAATCGGGTTGGAAATGTAAACCCAAGCCCTATTTGTAAGTCTGGTTGGAATGAAATCAGCATAAGGGGTTTAACCGGTGCCTTTAGACATGTCAAGTTCGGTTTAGTTTGGGTGAGTAATAATGCAATTAGTCTGGAAAGCCAATTTCTTCCCTAGATTCTTCCACTGCCTCAATTCCAGAAGGAATATCCCATTTTTACAACATACAAATGCAATCAACATAACTGTTGGAAAGTTACAACAATAACCATGTGGAAAAAGTAATGCTTTTACCAGTTTACTCTCAGTAACAGCACTTCCATTCAAACTTGGTGCAGTAACAAGAGCAAGCTCCCACCCAGAAGCTCCACTTGTCGGATCAAGACCATTTCCAATATTTGATGGACTTTCTGTAATAAGATGATTGAAACACACTAGCAGATAAGAACTACAGAAGTAATTAAGAAAAGAAAAACCATGAATACAAGTGTTCAGAAGAAAACCAAAAAGAATTTTTTACTGGTTGTTGCAATAGCAAGTGCTAGAGCATTTTTTTTATCTAGTTCCAATGCTTCCTCGCTGAATTCATTTAGTCCCTGGTAGAAACAACAATAATTATAGGCTGGAAAAAGTACAGTATTTATGCAATTCACTAATGTTTGGATCAAGTTTACAAAGCATATTCATACCAAGAGATCATCAGTAGGGGGAGCAGCCTCTTGAGCCACACTGACATCATTCTTAGGTGGTTCGGGAGGCACATCGGATGCCTTCGGATTTTCTTCAATATCTGGTGATTTCCTTTGTTCAATAGCCATAACCACTTTCGGAATAGCACCTTTGTCATCATTACCCTAGTGATACGTGCAGGTATATGCATAAGAAACAAGCTAAATCCGCTTGGAACCATTACAATAAACTCGACATTAATCATTATGCACGCATTTACATCTATATTTGCAAGTTAGTTGTTATTTTTCTAGAGATGATCATCTGCATGTTGGGAATACACTGGTGGAAAGAATCAAGCTTGCTGGTTTTTTTTTTTTTTTTTATATTATCAGTAACAGATAAAATTAGATTAAAAAAAGGAAAGATCCAAATAACATCAAAGAGACACACCCACCAGGTATAAGAGCATTATACCCTGGGAAAAATTACAAGCTTGTTGGTGCTTCTTGGGTGTTGATTATAGCTCTTTCAAAGGCTACTCCTTAGACCAGATTATGAGGAATTGGAAGGAAGTGGCCTTTTCATGTATTGGGCATTAGTTTCCTGTTTTAAATGGATTTGTTCTTGTTGGGTGTCTTTGGTTTTGCTTAGTTGTGGAATGTATCTGTTTGTCGTGTTTTTCAGTTTCTTGTCTGTAAGCTTGTCAGTAAGATTCTCTTGTGCTGCTTGCTTTTTAATGAAAGTTACCATTCAAAAGAAACAAAAAAAGAAAAAGAAAAATGAAAATCAGTATGTTATTAACCAATACTTTCCCATGGTCTCACATGCTCACGGGAAGTTTGGTTTGACTTGCAGAAGAGCCTTCCTGTGTTCTTGCCATGAGGACATGGCCCATCCTTGTGGGGGTGGCGGCATTGTCCATTACATCAATGCATATCCAGCCAACCACGTCAGGTCATGCATACCCAGCCATGCATGTCTAATAAGGCATGCAAATCTAGCCATGTTAGTTCATGCATATCGTCCCCATGCAAATCCAGCAACCAGCTATGCAAATCCTCATACAAATCATCCAGCTCTAGCATCGTCCAAAACAACAGTCGTTATGTGTCCACTTGTCTTTACATACTTATGTTATCTTGATTGGTATTGTCAGAGATTTTTTGGGGAAGTGTCTTGCTTGTGTCGTCCTATACATATATAATGCACTATAAATAAAGAAGACAGCATTTTCATACTAATCCTGCGCAAGAAAAGAGGATGCCCTTTTCCCTCTTTCCTGTGGGTAAGATGACGGTCCCAGGATCCTATAAAAAACATATCGATCATAGAAAGAAGTTTGCATTCCTCATACCATAAAAAGAAGTTATGAAAGGACTAACCACTTTTACTTAAAATGAGTTTTTTGCGTGTGCTCCTCTGCGGATGTCTCACTAAGTGAGAAACAACCCATGGGGCGCACCTAGAGGCCCCACATGATCAATCCAATGTCGTCACCCTATATAACCCATCCCCCCACCCCAAAAAAAATAAAAAAAATAAAAACTCTGCATGCCACAGATTTCATGGGCTAGACCCTTTTGGACTGAAATAAAAATAAAATGGTGCATTCTAAAACTATTAAACTTGATCTCAAAAGATCAAAAGCGATCAGAGCTGTAATTGTACGTACATATAAAGAACTCAAATGCGACAACAGTATGATAATACAATATGATGACAATGCAGCAGTTGTCATTGATCAAGAAGGAAACCCAAAAGGAACTCGAGCTTTTGGAGTGATCGCGGGGGAATTGGGACAGTTGAATTTCACTAAAATAGTCTCATTAGCTCCCATAGAAAAGGGGTTAGGATTATGGGATTGAGTTGAAATTTTATATATGGGCTGGTCCCATTTGGATCTTTCGACCCCCCACCTCATCCATGATTGGTGTGCCCACCTCCAATTTGGATCTTTCGATACCCCACCCCATCCATGATTGATGGGCCCAAAAGTTGTCTCGCATGGTCTTTTGTGTGAGACATCTGCACAAGAGCACACACCATACGGTCGGTATCCTATACGCACCTCGTTGTGGGGCCCACCAACTGGCACACTTCGGGAAGGTTTTAGGTTTTTCTTTTTTTTTTTTTTTTTTTTTTTTTTTGTGGGTGAGTGTTGAGGGTTAGGGAGCGATTTGAAGATGTGGGTGGGGCCCTCCATTCGCATGGCTATACAGTCGATCCAATGTTCCTGTCTATTCACATGGGTGCAAAACCAGGAGCCATGCGACCTATAAGAGGTGTGTTAGATTTCCTAAGCTTTCCAAGGCAAGTAACCATCAAAGCTACAAGATTAAGTTCTCTAAAAACTGTACTAATCAAAGAAGCAACAATGCAAACCAGATTCCGTTGAACTGAAGGGGCTAGTGGGGCCTCCGTGACATACTCTTCCATGGCTGTGACAAATGATGCAGGCGGCTGCAAATCCGTAAGAGATATAGAAGTTAGCATATTGCAGACACTGATTTAGTTCAGAAAACCCCATTATCTTTTATAAAATTTTATAATTTTTTACATATGACCCCTCCAGAATTTTCAAAAAAGGCCCCTATATATTTGAAACTACATGCATTTTTTATATGCGACCCTCCCCCCCCAAAAAAAAAAAAAAGCTACATAGTGGCCCCCCAAGGAAGAATTCCTGGGTTCGCCCCTTATTGCAGACAAGACAAACAGTACTCATTCCTTGGATATACACTAATGGGATTTTTACAGTTTAATAAAACAAACAAATTGATGTAAGCAAGCACAAGTTTTTAGTCTTGAACCTGTTCGATTTTAATGAACTTCTGCCTCCGCAAAAGATCAAGCCCATTACAAATCTCATAGAACTCTGATAATCTCTCTGCCTGCAGCCACACGAGTTATTGACATTGTTTAAGAAAACTAAAAATAATAGAAAGGAAAGATCTCATTATAAATTCTTATTCAAGATTAGTATATGCAACTGTAGATTAAAAAGCACATGCATAAGAAGTTTTGGAATGTTTATCCAGTACCTGATGGCCTGCCTTCCGGTAAATTTCTAGTGCCCTAATTGCATCATGCCTTTTCATCTCAAAGAACTACAACGCAAACAAGAACAGTATTATTATTTTCCATAGGCAATATGTCTCAAATTACTGTGGGGCAATAAGGGGAAAAGTACAAGAATATTTCCTTGGCAAGCCACTTGGTGCCACGTGTAAGAAGCCCATTTCTTGCACATTCAATGCCATCCCAGACAAACGATCAAACTAAAATTGTGGAAGGAAACTCATTCAATGCCATTTCTTTTGGCATCATTGAAGGTTAAAGAACCATAAGCAAATGGGCTCTTCATCTTCGGAAAAATCATAATGCTATGTGCTTTGCTTGAACTTTTCTTTTTTCCTTTTCTTGTTTGAATGGTAACCAGCACACAGTGCAACGGTAAGGGATACTCTAATTATGGGAGAGGTCCAAGTAATGAAGAACATGAGGACCAGATGTTTGCTGTTACTTCCCATTTCCCAACTAAAAAGAAACTCTATGTGCTTTTATGTCAATTTCTTCCATTGGGGTTGGGATTCGAGAGGGAAGCAAACGTTGTGGTAGAAAATACTAGCAAAAAGGAAAGTTCCAGCCAAAATAACCATGGTTGAGTGGTGTTGGCACCTTAGCATCACACATGCCCATGGATTGATTCCTGGGTCTTCAAGGTTAAGTATCGCTCTTGAGCAGTAGCCCAACTTAGCATAAAACACACACACACAACACACTAAAGTTCCATGAGAATCACTGTTTGTAAGGAAAACAAGTTGTTCGTGATAGTTGTATAAAGAGGAGAGGACATATGCAATATCCTTGTATCACTTTATAAATGTGTATCACTTTCAAGAAATTTGCAACCATTTGCTGTTTTATTCTAAACTTTCATTTAAAAAAAGGAATTATCAGACA
The DNA here is from genome assembly GCA_029852735.1 of Persea americana. NCBI lineage: Eukaryota > Viridiplantae > Streptophyta > Magnoliopsida > Laurales > Lauraceae > Persea > Persea americana. The sequence continues at coordinate 9,649,539 of CM056812.1, forward strand.
GTTAATTATCTAATGGGAGAGTTCCTTGCAACACCCATCCACACTGGGGCCCACTATATAAATGGTTCCAGCATTGAAAGGGAGGAATACAGGTGAGAAGGCTGGCTGTGATGAATTGTTTATTCCCTTAGTCTGAGCCTTGTGCATTTACCCAAGCAGATCCTACCTTGTCAACCAAATTAAGAGTTCCATCATTAATAGCACTGTAAATCCTGACACTTTCACCTGCAATCTGAACAAGGACAATAAAAAGATAAAGGTGCACATGCTAGAATAATGTAGCAAATCACAGAAACAATACTTAAAAAAGGCTGCTTACTATTGAAAGTGCACACTGAATCAAATTATTGTATACAGCTGCACTCTCTGGCTGCAAGAAGAGTACATAATGAATGCCATCACAAAAATAATTTAAGATTTGTGCAGGATATATGTAGACAATTGTGTAATTAACAGGTGCAGTTAAATGCGAAACTGTTGTAACCATAAGTAGCTATATTACCTGGCAATCAAGAAGACGGAAAAGAAGCTGTTGTAAAGCAGGTAATTGTTCAAGCAAGTCAACAGTGTTAAGTTCCCTAGTTCCCTGTTAACAGCACAAAATGGAACAAAGATGAACCTTTGGATGCCATTCTTAACTGGATGTGCAAAGATATCACATATCTGCTTGAATTTCTACAGTGTAAGAACAATTTAAAAGAAAAATTATACTGTACACTACAAGCATATCAGAGAACATTGGAAATTCCCGAGGTTAAAAATTCTTTTGGCACAAAAACAAGATGAAGCCATCCATATTGCTTCACTCAAATTCCCCAATTCCTCCCTCCCAAGCCACAAAGGTTAAGATACTCCTGTTGAGTTGTGATATGCATTGATCATCTAAGTGGATTCCATCCTATCAATAGTAAAAACCACTTTTGTGGGCCTCAATTTTACCAATCATAAACAAGAGTTTGTATCTCAATCCCTGCAGATGACAATGTACATCCATTTGTTCATCCTCTCAGGACAAGTACCATCTACTAATAGATGACTAACCTGCATCACTCAAGAATTCTACAGGAATATGCATCATGATATCACAAGACGATCAAACTCTCCAGTATCTGAAATCAAGTTATTGTATAATGTATTTCAAACACTATGGGCACATTTGGCTATCAGAGAAGAATTCTCTACTCAGAGGATTCCCTCCATCTCCTGGAATCAAGATATATGCTCAAAGAGGATTTCTGTGCAAAAATCCAGGTTTGGTAATCACAAAGGATTCCTACCAGATTTAGCAAAAGGGGCCCATAAAGTTCCAGATTTTGTGATCCAACGGTCACAATGTTTTTGTAAACATCTTAAAATCTAAGAGGAATCAATGGCTGATATTTGGGCTGTCAGCCGTTTTGAGGATTTTAACGCTGATGAACAGTTAGGATCTCCTTTGTGGCACCCATAAAAGTAAAAAAATCACAAAAACCGATGATCCAAGTGCACCCGCCCGTGCTACTGTAGCAGCGCCTTTCCGTCAATCCGCGCATTTCAACAATTCGAAGGGGGAGGGTCGGACGCATGAAATAATTGAATGGATGGAAACAGGGAAGCCTCTCGTCCATTTTCTGCAGTCAGCCAAACGTGGGCTTTCCACGCAAGCGACGAAAACTGGCCAAGATTCCGCATCGATCACCGTTGCCAAACATGCCCTATTATAATTGGGGCCCAAATAGAGATATCAAAAAAATTGGGGCCCAAATAGAAAAACTAGTCTCACTTATTTTGTAAGAGAGGATAAATTCAACGGGCTCAATGACACTTCAGCTCTCCTATGGGCTCTTAAATTTTAGACATCATGAAAATATTCAGAGACTACGACAAGGTCCAATATAGTTAATTTGGCAAGCGTTTATTAAAGAATGCATCTTTAATATTATAGAAATTATACAATGCAAGTATGCCCATGCAATAATGAGTTTGAGAACTATGTGGCTGGAGACGTATGAGTTCTGAGCTGGAGTTGGAATAAATCAAGAGTCTGCTTTCCAACGCCAGTTATTCGCCTTCATTATCCAGATGTGGTTGCTTTATAAAAAACAAACAAACTAAAAATGCCCCTTTTCCGCCCCTCTTTTTTTCGGTCAAGGGGCCCATGTTGAGTCAATCTAGTCTTTTCACACACACTACCCCCACATGAATAGTCACTAGTCCAAGTTTGACACTTGTCCAACTTTTCCACACCTTTGGATTGAAATCATGATAAAATGATGCCTCTAAACCATTATATTTTAGGGTCATGGATCAAAAGGTTAGGATGATCTTATGGACTCAAGATTTGCATATAGGCCTCATATGGATCTTTCCATCCAATAGACTTCCATGATCATCATGCATTCCAGTGGCCCCGATTAGGAGGAGCGTTTTATCCTAAAAAAAAAATGCCCAGGCGCTATGTAGCGCTGCCATATATATATATAAATATATATATATATATATATCGGCATGGGTAAAATAGACGATTTCAATTGGATATTGAAAATAAGATGTGTTGGGTGGGAAAGTGGAGAAAAGCAAACGGGTTGTAATGCAGTCATCAAGTACCCTTCGGCTGAAGGCGCATTTCAACAAGATGGTAGTTAGAATAGCAATGCTATATGGAGATAAATGTGAGGCAAAAAAGGAGCAAAAATGAGTGAGGGTACTTGTTGTGAAAATGCACATTTTAAGAAGGATAGATGGAGTGACAAGAAAGGATAGAATTAGGAATGAGCACATAGGAGGAAACTTTCATGTAGCTCCAATAAATATGGAAATCAAAGAATGCCACTTACAATGATAAAAGCACGTACACAAGAGACCCGAACAACCCTTCTAAGGCATCTTTAAGGTTTTAGTGTTCAAGGAACTAGGAAAAGAGGGAGACCCTTAAAGGGCTTAAACAAAGAAGTGAGCTACAATACCCACCTAAGTATCATATCCAAGACATCGATTTTACATGGAAAATTTGTGTCCCCAGTCCCCACCATATCCATGCCGTGACCCGCTACCCTTATCCATGTTGTGTCTAGGCATCATAGGTAGTGAGTAAAGACTAAAGACATGATAGATTGTAAAATTACATAAAACATGAAAGCAAATAAGGTTAAAAGGAGTAGTACTCACAAACCCGACACTAAATAAATGGGTGAAGACTGCCAGGATGATGACAATGGTGATGAGTGATGCCTTGAGAAAACTAAGAGGCCAAACTTAACAGTACATTACAAGCATTGTACATTGTACAATTACCTACAACATGATGGAAGGACCAACAAATGGTTCATAATCAACTGTACACATGACCGATGAGCACAATTTGAGTTGGTGCTTCCAAGATGTGGTTGTTTTTTATAAAGTACATGGAAAGAGACCTACATTATTCTGCAACAAATATGATGCCCATAAATGAACACGAGTACATACTACATACATGGACACAAGTAGAGATTTACAACTATATATCCTCAAAACCAGGGCAGATACAAATACAAATACAGATATTGTATCCATATAATATTCTAACATCAGTATATATATGATTACAAAATTTATTTTCATATTAAATAAGTGCTCCCTATTGACCCTTGGAATTTTTCCATCTAACAAAAAAAGGGTATTTTCCTAGTTTGGGAGCAAACTCGTGGATCTCCATTTTTGGCTGTCAAATATGAGGTTCTTTTGTTCTTCAATCTTCCCAGCAGTGCACCAGTTGGACAAACAAATTACACAAAATATTGTGATGGAAGATGCAAAGGGTCTATCAAATTGAAATCATATCCTTGCTTGAGAAGCTACAGAAAGGACAAGTGTCCATTGAGGAAAAAAAGAAAGAAAAGAAACCACGAGAGGTGGGTACAAGAGTTCGACACTAGTAGGAAGAAAGAAGAATGCGATAATGGACGAGAAGGCCAAATCAGTAGATGTTGGCAGCATGCATGGGGACCAGATCATGCCTAGAGGTGCTCATGGACAGGGCTGGGCCGAGCCTGACCCAGGTTCAGCCCGCATTGGGCTGGGCTTGGGCCTAATGTTTGAGTGCTCAGGCTGCGCCTGGATTAAATTTTGGGCCCATTTATTATATGGGCTGGGCTTGGATTAAATGGTAGAAAGTCCAAAGCCCAGCCCAGCCCGAATAAGAGGGATAGTAAGAAGACTTGCAAGAGTAGCAAATTGTAATCCCTTCCCCTCTTTTTTCCATTTTGAGTTCCCTCCTAATAGAGCAAATAAATGAGTCAAAGATGAGAGGGGAAATCAAGGAGTAAATTAAATCTCATCTTGTTCATTCTATCTCAAAAATACTCCACTTTCTATTTGTGTTAAGCCCTATATGTACAGCTAAGTTAAAGGAGACAATCTCCTTAATTCATGTAAGTGATTTTAACCCTATCTCAATCTCACAAAACACTCCTCTTTCTATTTTAATCTTGTTTGACCAATCTAAATTAAATTCTAAATGTGATTAACAAGATAGGCTTTAATTGGGTAAGGCCCGATTAACTAGATGGGCCAGCCTCGGGCTTAAAAATTTTTAGGTGGGTCCGGCATTTATGGCCCAAGCATGTGGAATATTAGCCGGGCCGGGCCTGGATATTCATCAGACTGCCCAGCCTGGCCCATGACACCCCTAATAATGCCCGTTGCACACGTTGTCATTCCCTAAACAATGGAGAGCTGTAGACTTCTCGAGGCACCTTAAAAAATTTAAGGGTTCGCAAAAGGTGTAATTCTATACCTCAAGGATAGCTATGCACGATCATTGAATTTGTAAAATATCTGTAAAACCCTAGAGACAGAGAACTCTATTAGTGGCACCGACATTGCTGGATGAAAGTCAGCAGTCTCCATAGCTAGGTTTGGACTGAACAGCTTGGAGAACAGGGGAGAGGGGCAAAGAACGAAACTCAGGGAAAAAGAAGGTAACTAATCCCTTGGAGATGAAAAGAGTGGTGGACTTCTTGCACCAAAGAAACAAAGTCTAATACTAGAAAGAACATTTGAGATGATCAAGACGCAGGACGAGTACAAAAGGACAAAAAACATTCAAGAGAAAAAGTTGTGAGAACTTGGGGTACATAACCAGACAGACAATTTCACTTAAGTGGAAGATACAAGGGGAAAACCTTCCTATGGTTTCTTAAAAGTTTCAATATTTTGATGTTTCCTTTAGTATTTCAATAATGTTATCATGCTGACAGTAATCAATTGAACGAGACAGCAGGAACATCTTCCGTGGCCGTTTAAAGACACTAGCAGCAGATAACAATCTGGCCCCAAATGCAGTTGTTCAATAATAATGAAAAATAAACTAAGGACTTGTTCAAATTAAAATAAGATTACAAGTCTTCACTGCACCAATATATGCAATGTTGTGCGAGAAAAATAGTTCAAATTAAAATAACAACATAAGTTTCACTGCTTCAATAAATGCATAGATGAGCAAGAATTTTTTTTTTAAATAAAAGGTAAAGAATCTTATATATATTTATATATATATAGGGAGATGCTCCTATAAGAGATATCTCTCACCTTATATGAGAGATAGGGGCAGAGGCCCTCACAACAACTTAAATGTGAGAGCTCCCACCCAATCTCTCATTTAAGGTGAGAGATATCTCTCATAGGAGCATCTCCCATATAACAAAGGCAAAAAATCTTTTGCAGTTTAAAAACATATCAAATGCCCCCGTACTAAGAAGTAACTGAGTGGGGCATGGAAGAAAGAGATGTCCAAATTGCTTACAGAGCGTTCTGTTCCAGCATCATAGTTCAATATGCGAAAACATTCCAGCCTCTCCTCTAGATATAAAGCATAAGTACGAACCCAGGCAGAATAATCCCAAGCTAAAATACACCAAAAGAATGTCCATGTTATTCACCTTATTTACCAATCAAAAATATATTATTCTCCAACAAATAAAATAAACAACAAGAGAAGTGATACCATTTGGGCTTGAGTCATCTCTGAAATGGGATAAGTTCAGCATGTGACCTCTGTTTCTTGTGAAATTAATGAGCTCTTCACGAAATGTGGGATCAACCTCCCTCAAAGCACGATGTATGATCATCAAAGTCTTTAATGCAACCTAGAAAAGTAGAATAAAGTCAGCCAAATTCCATATAGGATAATCAGCAGTCGTGAAGGGACTAAGCTACAAAAAGACTCCCATGTCTATCGTAAATAATAATTGCTAGAAGTTAAGGGGTCAATTTTTTGCAGTCATTAACATATATAAATGATTCACATCTGTAATGGTTATGCGCCATTATGTTTGTTTGCACTCATTTGCATAAATGAAGTGTGAAATGGTGTAAATAAGGCCATTTACACACCAAAATTCTCACACCTGGATAGGTGTGGAAATCACTTTCACACCTCTCTTTCAACGGGCACCAGTGCACTTCTTACAAGATGATTGCATTCCCATGGAGCCCATCAAATACCTTTGTGTTTTTCATTCCTATGGGCCCCATGTTTGTAATCCAAACCGTTCAAGTTGTTTATTAGACTACTAACCCCCAAGATATTGAAGCTGATTATTTTAAATCTTTATAGATTTTGAGCACTTTGTGAAAATGTCTCAACCTATAGATCTAATTTTCTGGACTTCTATGGGCCCCCAATTCATAATCCAAACCATTCAATTTTCTTGTATTAATGCGAAGTATTAGGAAGTTCAGTTTCATATCTTAAATCTTCATGGATTTTGAGAAATTTGTGAAAACATCCAAAAATTCCAAATAAATCTAAAACCTTTAGGTATGCTCATTTGTTCATCTGAAAATGATGATTTTGAAAAACAACGTAATGTGTTTCACATCTGTTACCTTTGCATATGTAAACTTTAGATATGTAATACCTGTTTTCCTATCAGGTGTAAAAGGCAAACGACCCCTAAAGTATTTAAGTATGGACAACAAATTTCTGCAGCACATTCAAAAAGACTATATAAATCATCAACATTGGTGATTCAGCAGATAAATACCTTCGCTTAGTTAAAAAGGCTCAACATCCAAACACTAAATATTCACAGCATGCAAGATAATGGAAGCAATGTCAGCATCATGCATATAGCTATTTAGGCATGCCTAAATGCATATGAGTGTGAATATCAAATTGAGATAGGGAGATCGATCAAATACAAAAGTTGCAAATATCATCATCATTAATAGAGCCTTATTATTTTTACCATTATAGGAGATCTCTTTTCAAACACAATTTCCTTTTAAGAACTTTGCTTCTTTATGAATGGAAATATTTGTTAATTGGCTGGATCTACATCAGTCAGCAAAATTAGATATTTGTTAATATGCTGGAACTACATCAGTTGCATAGGATCAGATATTTGTAATTAGGCTGCATTCCTATCAATGGAAGTAGGGGATTGAAAAGGTCTGGACGTGAATTGAGTTGGTGGAAGTCAGCCCCGTTGGATTATTGTAACCCTTCATTTGAGGGCCTCATAGTTTAAGGGTTATATAAACAATACTTGTCAATTCCATTATGTTCCCGTCAATTCTGGCCAGCACGTTCCGGAATTAGCCTCGGGCGGAACAGACTGCCCCTTCTAATGATATCCGCCATTGAGTTTGCTCACAAACATTAGCACTTATAATTGCCATTACCCTTGGTGGGCCATTAAGTGATGGTTAGGATCAACAGAGCAAGGTGGTTTTGGCCCAACTCTAGTTTACATCAAGCCTTTTCATTCCACCCTACCCTTACATTGGAACTGTGTCCTGTACTTCTCGTGACACACAAAAACAAGTTTATCTTTCCAAGTGAGATCTGATGGAACTTGTCCAAAGTGTAAACATTAAAGAAATAGAAATGTAGAAAAATTTAACAGGGGAATTAGCAGGAACATACTGCCCAATTGTGTGTTTTAGCAAGGCGCTTAGCAATAGCTTGGATGCAATATGCAACATCAGCCCGAGGTCTTGCAGCCGAAGTTGCATAAAAAATAACTGCCAAAACAAATACAATAAATACTGTTTAAATAACAATTTTATTTTTATCAAAGCCTATAGTACTCAGAGGAGACAACATAGGACAAAGCATCAATTTCTAGCTACAGAAATTACAAATGAACAATGTGGAGTACAAAGTTTGGTAACGTAAATTTGATTCGGCATTCAATACGTTGACAATTGCAACTTGACAGAGTTTGGGGAAAATAATTGAGATGAAAGCATTAATTTTGTGGAAAGACATAACAGAGAAGCATGGGAAATAGCAAAAAAGATATGGACCTACGCACAATGAATTAAATGCATGTTTCCATTTTTTGGTAGACGACATATAAAAGTTTGCCATTTGAGAAAGTAAAGAATCATTGAAACAGAAAAATACAAAGGGAAAGCATGAAATATAGTTATTTTCCAACAATGCATGCAGGCATGAATGATAAGGCATACCCTCCTCCATTGAGAAGGTAGTACAAGGTTCGAGCAATAGTGAGAGGCCAGCCAAAAGTACAGAGAATGGTTTTTCTCTAAATATTGATCAACGGTAAGGAATGTTAAACACAACCCTCATCCCCTTCCCTCTCAGTCATAATGGAAAAAACAAAAGATCAATGATCATTTCTACTTTTTCCTTCTTCAATTCAAAGATTGCTAAGTTGATGATGAACTAGGTGTTTTCTTCCAAACTTGTTATCTAGGTCCCTATTGTTGGGAAGTCCGACATCTCACATCGCCCAAGTCTCGGGTTGGACAAGGCTTCATATATCTGTTTGGGCCTTCCACCTATCAACTTAAGCTTTTGGGTTGGTGCATGGTATCAACGATCCCGTCGTTCTTGTGTAGCCCACGTGACGGGCCTGCCAGATTGGCCTGCACATGAGGGGAAGTGTTGGGAAGTCCCACATCCCACATCGCCCAAGTCCTGGGTTAGACGGGGCTTCATATACCTTTTTGGGCCTTCCACCTATCAAACTTAAGCTTTTGGGTTGGTACATGGTATCTTACTCCTATTACCGCGATCAGTGGTCAAGACCTCAGGTTCAACTAAAGGGAAAAGTACCAACTCTGCTTATGAATTCACAAGCATTTTTTTTAAAAGTTTGAACTCACTGCGGACATGTTTTTCTTTTGGCATACGCTCATCATGATTGGTGGCCTTGACCAACGCAATATCCAGTTCCTGAAAATCGAGATTACTATTATTAGGGAACCATATAATATTGGGGATAAAACTCTGTAACGGAAAAGGATTAACCAAAATTGCAATAGAGATAACCTTGTAATCACTGTTCACTTTTGCCAATCCAACTAGTGTGGAGTCCTTTAAAGCTCCAAGAGCTTTTCTGAAACTCTGTTGAGTACTACCAGCACTTGCCATGCTTGTTTCTGAAGGATTCCTACAAGAAAGTATATTTTCCTCAGCCTGAATAAAGTTGTTCTAGCAAAATCAACCACAATGAAAGAAGATGGAATTTTACACTATTTAGTAGTGTTCTCACTTCTCAATCAAACTCATAGCTGACCCCAGATGGGAGAAGATGATGATGACAATGACGATGATATTATGCTCAAATGATATGTATTGAGGTTTCCTAGAAACTTGGGCAAGCAAGACTTTTTCTTCTCATGTATATTAAAAGTGTTCCATGTTGGATAACAATTTGGCAAAAAAAAAAAAAAAAAGGCAAACCATCTCTGCCCAATGCCTTTTGGTTTCTTTGCTGCCCAAAATGTTACTGGGATGGAATTACACATTAATTCATCACACTACAATGTAGAACATCCAACAAAGCACATCAAAAGTAATTATTTAAGAGTAAGATCTCCAGCCTAGTGTTGTCTAGCAGATTTTGAGGAACCACCATAGATGATGAACCTGATGGTAAAAATGTATCATGGTAAAAAAAAAAAAAAAAAAAAAACATTATTAATCTTTGTATTATTCCATTTACTATGAATCTATGATTGCATTATTACTCAAGTTAAACCTTGAAGATTAAACAGTGGGAGAGCCAACTGAATTAACTCAAATAATGTAAAACAACCAGTTAATCATCTAATATTATAGAAAAGAAATATATTATAGAAAAGACTCCAATAATGATGACGACGATGATGACAAATTGATAACAATGACGATGGTGATGGTGATGGTGATGATGATAATGATATCAAATTCACTGAGGTGGCTATAGGAATGGGATAGCTGAAAGAAATTGAGTTATGTAGTGAACCAATGTTTCACGTGATAAAGTAAAGAACTCTTATTTACCGAACCAACAGCAACTTTCTTGTTTTAAAATTTTCCTTAGTCTATCTTACTTTTTAAAATAAGTAACTGTTACTTAAAGATCAAAGCTACAACTTAATAGCCAACTGTTAAAAATCTTCTTCAAACCCTGGAGGAAAAAAAAAAAAAAAAAAAACCTTGACAGCCAAACAAAGTGGAAACAAGAGTAAATGACCTCACTCATCTAAAATAATCCAAAACCAAGACCACAATCACAACAACAAATGAATCCTGACTATGCCTTGGTACCAATTACACCAATTTGATGGCCTTGAAATCATCTAGGGCTCACTCAGAGAGCACTCAATTTGAGCCCCAATAAGCAGGCGCCAACCCAAATCAAACTGCTGGTACTTCAGACAGCAGCCCAAGTATCACCAATCAGCACCACATGATTCTGCTCTTAAATTCCACTTCTCAGCCACACATCCAAACGCTGACCCAACAAAAACAAACAAACAAACAAAGATTCTACTACAAAATACGCATTCAAAAGACAACTTCAACACACAAACCATACTAACTCAGGAATCCAATGACTCTATATATAAATCGCTAAACCTCGCATTAGTGGATCCATTTTGCTCCTCACAGATATTTTAGTGAGGGAGGATAATTGTCCTCAAGTATAAATCTGAACTGTTGATCAGTTTTTACCGCCATTTCTCCTCCTCCAAACAGATGGAGAAAATGGAGTTGAAGAAAACTCTCCACAGCTCAAATCTGTAACAGTAGACAGTTTTCTCCACATCCAAACATGGGCATTAGGGAATGTATTTCTCCAACGGACAATGAACAAAATGCTACCTTCATATTGAAAACACATTTCCATGTAAAAACCTAGAAAGAGAGACCTATGGAATCCACAATCCCGCTCGCAACCAAACACGAAATGACATGGTGAAGAAAAGGGAAAGATTAGGGATTCCAGATGAGAAAGAAAGAGAAATGAATTTCGATCTGGAATCAATTCGGTTTGGAGGGAGAAGAAGACAATGAGGGGAGGGGGAAAAAACGTCTGAAATGAAATGAGATCGTGGATGCATGAAAACCAGGGAAAAGAACAAACAGAGAAAAATGAGAGGATTCTGAGTTACCTTGAGGAAAGTAGCGGACATGGAAAACGGATAATAAGGAGCGGAGCAAGGAAAGAAGGTGATGTGAAAGAGAGAGAGAGGCGTCTGCCAAACAGAAAATGGAAAATTGAATCAGGCACACTATATGAATACAGGGAGATGCTCCTCTGATATATCTCTAGAGATGAGGGTGGGGACTCACATTTAAATTATTGGTATTTGAGAGGGATGTGAGGGCCCTCACCTTTGTATCATGACCCTCACATTTATTTCTTATATAAGGTGAGAGATATTTTTTATAAGAGTATCTCCTATATATATATATATATATATATAAGACGACATAGAGACAGCCGTATCTGCTTCTATTCTTTGTTGTAAATTTTATTTTATTTTTTTAACTTTGTGGCCTTTTAGAGATTGTGATTGATTGAGTCGTCTCTCTCACAGGCGTGGGACCCAGGAAATTCCATGTAGTGGACTCAAGGCAAGTTTAATGTCTTCATATTAAAATTAAAAAACAAAAAAATTAAGCTTCCATCCAATGGTCCGGTATACTTGGATGGGTGTTCAACCTCGGGATTAGTTACTATCAGAGGGTCCCTGTCTGTACACGGTTAAGATTGATTGCTAGGTGGGCTCTACCAATAGTTCTCATGGAAGCACGATGAAAACTAGTTCTCACTTCAATATTTCCATATAAATATATATATAAACTTTTTGAATTTGCAAGGGGATTTTAAGAAATTCAAACCTTTTTTCAAGTTTGGGCAGGGCTTCAGCCGCAAACCATGTACTTGGGTCCAACTGTGATCTCTGTTGCAATCCCAAATCTGTGTGTTCGAACAAAAAGGTGTCAATTATTTTTTAAATAAATTTGGAAATGCCACTACGACGAGAGCGTCTCAAGTGTTTTTGTTAATTGGTACCCTCAATCAATGGCGGATCCAGGATTTTTGTTTGGGTGGGGCTAAGCTTTTGCTCAACTTTGCTAACATTTTTCACATTAATAATACCAAAAGAGAAGATGTATTGCATTTAAATAAACACAAAACTTTTTTCCATGCTTAGATCTCTTGTCTCATTCAATGGTCTTCTCACTTCCTCTCTCAAATTCAGCTGATCATGAGTTCATCATCATTAGAACAACTAGGATAACATTTTCTTTATTCCTACGTGTTTGAATGGCCCAAAACGCTGATTTAAGCGAGCACCCAATCACCCAATTTGGGTTTTCAAAGGGATTCTATTTCGATCTAAAAAATTTGGTTGCCTGTACTTACTTAATTGTAAAAATAATTTCCTATTGCCGGTCATGGGCTCATGACAAAGAAGAAGAATTGCCACCTAATGTAACTCAAGTTGTCCAAACATATGAACTCAAAGGCCGAATTTATGTATGAATTGAAGATTAAAGTGTGCCACTGGTGATTTGGTCAAATTAAGTGATTTAGGGCTTAGGGTTTAGATTAGGATTTGGGGACTTAGGGTTTGAAATTAGGATTTGGAGATTAAGAGCTCGGATTTAGGTATGGAGTTATTAGGATTATACTATATCAAATGAGAGAGGGAGATTATTTTATTTAGGGTTATTTGGTGAGAGAGACACACACACCACAAGAGGTCCGGAGACGAAAAGCTCAATTAGTGTAAAGAGGATGTCGAACTCTAAGTCGAAAGAAGATGTCGAAAGAGAATAGCGCGAAAAGGATCTGGCACCCTCGGTCACCATGGTTTTGTGACGTGGGGCGATCACAAGGTTTAGATGTAGGGCAACTGTGTTATTAGATATATGTGGGAAAGGTCGGGCCCATTTAAATCTCTAGCAATTTCAAAATCAACAAGAGGCAACCACCCCAGGTTATCAATGTAGATCTGCCTCTGCCCTCAATAGTTTTGGGTCGTCCCCCAAGAATTTAGTTTTTCGGGGATTCATGAAAAGTCTAGCCCACTTTTGCACTTCTCCACGTGGAAAAACCACACCAAAAATAGTTTTTATAAAAGTGAGAAAAATTATTTTCATTTTCACAACACTTAAACTTTTTATGGAAAACTAGCTGCGAAGTATGCTCGTACATATAACCATCAGTGAATCAATTGGTCTCGTTTTTTTTCTATGGAAAGAGTGCTGATTCACCACTGAACTATTAATGGAGTGGCTATTGTAATGTTATTAGAAAAAGGAAAATGAAGAGTTTATGTTTTTTTTTTTTTCCTTCAATTTTTGGTCGAGTGTGGGTAAGGGCTAGTTTGTTTGATTAGAATATAAAGGATTCCATATTTCCATTGCATAAGCAGTTTAAAATGAAGATCAAAGCTAAATTTCTAAAATGGAGCATCAAATAACCTCACCTTTTAGTGGAAATAGAATCAAAGAATTACGGAAAATCAATACTCAGCCATCACCCTAGTAAAGTGTTTGGATGCATGGTGAATTGAATGGAGGCTTTACCTCACCTCACCGCATATCACACGCCCCACCTTTTATCCTTAGGCCCTAGTTTTGCCATCTCCGTTTTGTAAAATGCAGCTCATCCATGATCAATCCCAATCCTAAGCACACTCAGTTAATCACTGACTTGAACATTGCTTACTGTTAAACATGATCACAACAACTGTGATGGAACAAAGTTTGAGGTACCAAAATTGAAGCGCCACAGTGATGACTGGACTGATATTGGAGATCTATCAAATTTTCATACCATCCTCGGTTGTCATGGATTTAGGTGAGCATGAGGTTGGGGTTGTGTTGTTTTTAATTGTCATGTAAAACACATGGGGCCTTTGGTGGATTATTACTTGGCTGGTAAAGTCATATTACTTTACTGCAATGCCACTTTTCTCATAAAACAGAGTGATTGCTAACCATAACTAGTTTTATATCTATCTACTAATAGCTTCAATTTCTCTTGATTACCCAGCCCAGTAACCTGAAGCTGTTGGGATAAGATAAATACCAGTAAAACATGTCCGTACTTAGCACGGGTAATATAAAAATATATAATTCATAATATTGAAATATATTAAAAAATTAATAATTTTTTACTTTGCTTGACTCAGCCTGCCCTGTTTATAGTATTTTTCTCATGGTATTATTCGAAAATTATCATTTATGTTAATATTGCAATGTTTTTAAAAAATATCGATAAGGTCATAAAGAAAACTAAGCAAACGGTTAAAAATGTGGTTGAATAATATAATCCTTCAATCAAATTACACCAAGGTCTCTCAATCAAATCAATACTCAACAATAACGACTATTTAAAATAGGAAAGATTGTGTGGTGATATTTAGAAAACATTGGATTATGACATACTAAACATAGAAAAATGATATGGTATCATATGTACATCCTTGTTGTGAAAGCTCTAGAACATGGGGAATGACTAACATATTTTCACAACAATATTCAACATTTTTTTCAATATATCTTTTTTTTTATAGATATATCTTATAAACTACATCAGATTCTTGTGAGAAACTTTGCCATTGAATTTTCAAATTCTCAACTAAGAAAATTACTAAAAATTTCAGAATTTGAAGCATTAAAAGGTTGATCAAGCTAAGGCGGGGCCATACCATCATTTATTAGAATTAAGCGGCTAATTAAAAGCTCTATGTTACAAACCTTTAAAATATTATACTCATGATTCATACACCAATCACTTTCTACAAAAAGCATTGTAATTCCTTTTTTCCCTATCCATACAAGTTTTCAGAAGGCGAAATTAGATAATAAATCATCAAAGGAGCAGCTTCATTTTGAACTATAAGATTGTTTGGCTCAAGAACGTTCTCCTACTGCTATAAATTTGTAACTATCTGTCCTAGGACTACATATATATATATATATATTTATATATATGCAAACGGAGTATCATGTCATAAATGAGGGAAGTCACCAAAAACAATATCTTTACAATTTCAAAATCAAAACCACAAAACTCAATTTATAACAAACCCAACAGAGCCCTCCACCACCTCTAAAACCCATCTCAGGACAAGTACACACCATACACCGCATTCTATTCTCATACTACAAGCAGAGCAATTTCAACAAAACTCTTATTAATCTATAAGTATTATCATGCATTTTGTATCAGGCTATGATTATTATATCCACTTTAAGTTATATGGCACATTTTTGGTATGCTATGAATTTTGTAACCAAGTAATGCAATTAAGTTATATGACACCTTTGGCTTGCTGTAAGTTTTATAATTAAGAGATGGTTGGTTATATGGAAGTTTTGGCTTGCAATCAAAAGTGTCATAAATCAATTAATACTGGGTCAAAATTATGGGAGATGGTCAAAATCCAATCCCCAAAATTAAAATTCAGTATCTCCAAACGGGCCCGCACTTAGCCCTAGCCTTAGTTAATAAACATTTATTGGTCAATGATAGACCATTGCAGGAGAAAATTTAAAAATTAATTTTAAATCAGCTAAAGCAATGACATTTTTTTTAAATTCAATAATAAATGAGAAGATGATGACTTGAAGCTTAAATGAAAAATATTATATAATATGCTTTCTTAATACTGAAGTCTAAATCCTTCCACACATTTATATGATGAAGTTTTTTCTTCTCTTTTCTTTTGTCACAAAGAGCATGTGCACGTAATGGCCAAAACCACTGATTGATAATAATTAGTCACCCTAACTTCACAACAGCAACCAGTCGATCAATCTCCGATCCTCACATTAAAATATCACTCCAAGTACTACTATACAATTCTAGCAGAAAAAAGGCCTATTTTATGGGTGAGAGCCCAAGAAAAAAGAAAAGAAAAAATTAGCAACCAACATAAAACTCAAAGAAGGGATTTTATTTCATTTCAAGTAATTTTTATAAAACATAAGTAGATAAATTCTGAAGCAAATACTACGTCTTTAAAGTCAAATAAAAATAATTTTTTGATAAGTGAAAATAAGTGATGTTGTTAATAATGACAAATGAAAATACAAAATGATAGCAAATAAATCGATTGATGGAAAAAATCAAAATAAAAAGGAGACAGCTAATAAGAGAGAAAATAAGCTTAAACTTTCTCAAAAGACAATAAGGAGCTTCAGAGTAAATTAAAAATTAAAAAATAAAAGATTTATATGTATATCTTTGCTCCAGTAAATATTCAACCCTCACACATGATACCCATGTCTCTAACCAATCAGAGAAAAAAAGATATGAATTAAAACTATCACCTAAGAATAAGAGATGCAAAAATTGGGTATAAATCTGACCATAAAATAACTAGAATACTTTATTTTAAAAAAATAAAAATAAGATAGAATATAACAGAAAGTTATATATAAAAATAAATTTAGAGAAAGAAAAATTAAAAATGTAAGTAAATGGTGATTATGTAACTTATATTCAATTAAAAGTTATTTCCTATAAAGATGAGAGTTCTTATGGTCTATTGTAGATCCCTACTCGTGAATGAAGACCACTTACTCCTAACACTTTCTATGAAGGTCCATAGCTTTATAAAGGGGGAGAGTTTTGGTGCCACACTATAAAAAAAACTCTATTATCTATAATAGGCATCTACTTTTAAATGATAAAAGATCCAACATTCTTATTACTTTCCTCAATTTATAACTTTTTATTTCAAACAAAATCTTATAATCAGCTTCTCTTTCATTATTATTATTCACAAAAAACAAAAATCATCATTGATAGTAGATCAATAGGCGGATCAATTGAGTAACATCAAGAGCATGGACTTGAAAAAATAACCACTTACAACAAATCTCACAAAAGCTCACAAAAAATCCAAAATCAACAATCTAGACAACAAATTTACTGATTTCTTATTAAATCCACACAGTCGAAATCAAAACATCTAAATAGTGAATATGTTGAATCAACACTAAAACATACAAAAAATCAAACTAAAAATAAACACTCCCCGAGAATAATAGATCAAGAGATTGTTGAAAGCCCAAACACTCCAAATTACGTCCCAAAATCAAGCAAGAGTGGGTGCCATGTAGTATGCATCCCAATCAGTTACTCCAAATTGCAAAGAAATTGCAACCAAACATTCAACCTCTTGAAAGAAATAAAATATCGATTAGTCTATTTAAGAAAAGTTACTTATTTTCAAGACCAAACATGCATGCTTATTGCTTCATGTATTTCTACATACATATGTATGTTGAAATGTACATATGCAAGTATTTTGTATTTGAGCACAGTCACAGGGATTGCTAACCTTGGAGACGAACATGAGAAAGATTGGGCTCAGTGACTTTCCAATGGAGAGGTTGGGGGTTCCAAGTGCAGGTTGAGAATGGGTGATGAGTAGAAGCATTCTTCACCGAGTGTGAATTTTTACAGGCCTACAGAGAAGGCAACGATCATAATCCATAGTAGTAAAGAGAGCGAGGAAGAAATCTACAGGAGAGAAGAATGAAGTGAAGTGCGTATTATGAAATCGTTGTGGACTTGCGCATGTTTGGTTCTTTCGTGTCTTTGGAATATACAGTTGAAAGATGAATATGAAAAATAGTTGTCTATAGTAAGAGCTATAAGGAAGAAAGTAAAGAAAAGGCAAAGAGAGAAGAGAAACTTGTTCTTTGGTAGAAGTCAAAAAGTGCTTGGAGGAGTTACAAGTAATAGCAGTTATTGGAGATGTTACAAAATTGAATGGTAAAAACTAATGGGCAATTGCGGGAGGAGTTAATGGTGAATTTATCAAATGGTCAAAATCAATTGCCAATTGGAAATTGAAATTGGCAATTAGATTATGTTCACTTCATATATATATATATATATAACTAGCAGAGAAGGCCTGTGCTAAGCTTGGGCCTTAGCCAAAAATAGATTTTGAGAATAAAAGGATAAAAATCAAGAGATAAAATCAAAGTATCCAAAATCAATATTAAAACACTAAACAAAATATGAATAAGATAGAAATATCTTAAATCCAAAAGTAAAGCTAGAATGATTTAAAAACATTTAAGAAGTATTATAAAAATAAATACCATATAGAAAAGGAATGATGTAAATGGTATATTAAAAAGAGAAAAATAAAAAAAGAAAATAAATCTAAAAGACCCAAAATATAAAATTATCCATTGATCATTGCAATTATTAGACCATAAAATTACTTTAGCCATCCCCCACCACCTATAATACCCCTTTGAACACAATTTAACAATTACCTATCACGGGAACCCCTTGTAGTACAGTAGGCATGCATCAGGTTGGTCCCACAATTGAGTTGTACAAATAAGTCATTGGAAGAGTATTGTAATTCCTTATCAAATATAATGAAAGCAACTCCAATTAAAAGTCCCTGTCTTGATACAAATGCAGATACTATAATTTAGAAAATAGAACATTAAATATTATGTACCAAAGAACAAGGAAGTTATAATTGGGTTAGAAATATAATTGCAACTTCATAAGTTATAATTGCAACAAATATAAACGCACATTTATCACATATTCTGAAATCCTAAAACCTTCAACTGAAGGATCAAAGGAGTTCAATAATTTTAAAACCACCATCATATTTAGAAAATAATCGTATCCCTAAGACATCACTGACTGGAAAATCAAAGAATGTCAATCATTAAAATAGCTTCATTTTCATGAACTTGTATCAAACCAAACTGATAGCATAAAAAAGTTCACATGACTAAAGAGGTAAAGATTTATATATATACCACCATTATATCTCTGGGCCATTTTTTAGTAATAAAACTTTGGGATCTCTAGTTACATACAAAAAACACACAACACATAGATGGAGATCACAAGAAACAAACACAGAGAATGAAGAATTGATAGGCTTATATTCAAACACAGTTGTGCATTAGGCATTTGACTTGATGGGCTCCATGATCATGACCTGTCTGTGCAATCTTATCTCTCCTTGGAATAAGAACTTATTATTAAGAAAGCAACCAAAACCCAACAATGACAATTCATCAAAAAGAGCAATGAAAAAAACACAAAATCAACGGAAGAAAAGAAAAGAAAAGAACAAAGATGACAAAAGAAAACTGAGTGCAAGTTTGTTATGAACTAATGGTCAGCACAGAAATTTTATAAGGTCTTGATCAGAGACAAAAAGAGGTGATCCAAATTTGTTGCAGGCAACGGAAGAAAAAGGATTTGAATTCTTGAGATTTTGGTTTCTTTTTGCAAGAAAGAAAATTTGCAAGAAGAAACCTTTTGTTTTTGCTTTCAGTTTCTTCTCCAAAAAATAGGAATTCTTCTTTGTCAAGAGCACTCAAAGAACGATCCAAGCCCTTCTTCCTGAGCATTAGTGTTATTGCAATCCATACTAGGGGCGGACCCATGAAATTCAACTTGGGTTGGGGGGCTTTGTAAAAGAAAGATTTGGGGAAGGGGAACACATTGATTTTTAGAAATTACAGGGGGGGCGGGGGGGGCGGCGGGTGTTTAAGAAATTTTAACCTTTTCCAAGCATGGGTGGAGGCTTCAGCCCCCATACCCATGAACCCGGGTCCGCCCCTGATCCATACATTGCGGTAGTGCTTGAAATATCCCAACCTCCTACAGAGAAATAGATGAAACAAACCAATGAATGATATGAATAGAAAGGACTTGTTGAGCTTCTTATCAAAAAGAGAAAAAAAGGAATTGGAAGAGATTTGGGGGAGTTACCGAAAGTTAATGGAGATGTTTGTTTTGCATGAATGTGAGAGGAAATGATAGATTTGATTAATTGATTAAGGGGAGATACTGAGGACTTATTAATGTAAGGAGAGTTGTGATAGGGAGGGGAAACCTACCTTTTCATTTAATCTCATTTAAAAACCGACATCAGACCACATAATTCAAAGGGGATGCTATAAGAGAGGTCCCAGGCACTTTTGATTTACAATGAAAGTATAATAATTAATAAACAAATCAATGTTGTTAAAATTGGATTGAATGGTCAAAATCAATTGAAGTTGATTTCAATTGAGATCAGTCTCTTTCATATATAATAATTGTAAATAATTTTTTAGATTTTTCTTATTTTACACATGTTATCCTAATTTCATTTATTTTTTATTGTGATAGTTTCATTTTCTAGCCTTATGTAAAAAATATCATGACATTGTTTTCAATGGAAAAGGTGGGAATTGGGGAAATGTTTTTCTACGCTATAATAAATTTTACATGTGCAGCCTTTTTTAACCAGGAAAAATGCAAAGACAAGCTAGATTTTTCTTGATTCTACGGAAAAGCTTCACAGTGTGCTACAAATTTGTGTAAACCAGTCATTGCCAAAATGACTTCTCTTAGTCGATGCAACAAGGGCAGTCCTAGGTGTTATGACGCGGGTGCAGAGATTTGAAAAACTTCTTAAATAATACCTAAAAACTTATATTTTATTATTTAACTTTTAAACTTGACCCTTGCCCGATCCACCATTGGGTGCAACCCAAACTCAAGTAATACAACCTGGTTCTGGCCCCCACAAAAGGGTTTTGTTTTGAATGCATAAACACAATTTAGATTGAGTTTGGGCATTGGCACTGATTTTTCATGAACTTAACTACTGGAGCAACTTGCTTCATGTTAGGTTGGAGAAGGGTTAAAGTCAGCCTTAGGTTGGTCAAGGTAGAGTCTGCACTGAACTTAGTTGGCCAAAATCCTGACCCCATCACTTACTACAATAACAGGTTCTTCTTCTTCTTCTTCTTCTTCTTCTTCGACCCTGACTTCGTCCTCCGCCAGAGTACACTCGGGCCTAGTGCTTTGCCCATGCCAAGGTCTAGCCCTGGCATTGGAGGTTTGGAGGTGAGAATGGACACTTGGGCTATCCTACCTACTTTGAATAAAGCCCTATTTTCATTGATTGTGCTTTCAATTAAGTAGAGTTTTCCTCAATATCTGTCATGTTCATGAACATTTGCATGCGAACATAGATCATGATGTCACATCTTAATATTTTGGGTGCTTCGTTGATAATAAATGACAACAAAGATCGTGAAAGAGCTGCTCTTAGCATGGATTGCCCTATCAACGAGCAACCCCTTGTTGTTGTCAAGAAATATATACACTTCTTGCTAAAAAGGAAATATGTATTCTTAGCCCACCATTAAATGCATCTAGAAAGTAAAGGCCAAAAAAAAAAAAAAAAAAACATGCTGGTGAACAGCATTCCTGGCCCATTTACCCCCAATCCGTTCTTTTGATTTTTTTCTTCTAAGAATCTAAGAGTGTGAGTTAAGATCTAAACTGTTGGAAATGTTCACAAAATCAAATACAATCATGAAACCAAAGTCCAACCATTGGATCATCACCAATCTCCATATATATATAAATAAAATTAAGCCATTGGTTGCGATTTTTTCAAAAATAAGGCCCCAAATGTAAGATCCAAACCGTTAGGTCTCTTTGAAAGGCTGAAAAGACTTGATACCTTATATATCTCAAGATATTTGCAAAATAATATTCAAACCGTTGGAAATGTTCATAAGATCAAATACGGCCACGATGCCAGATTTCAGCTTCTGGATAATCACCAATCTTGAGATATGTGCAAAAAAGATGAGCCATTGGATGCAATTTTATGGATTATGTGTGCCCAAAACATAAGATCCAAACCGTTAGATCTATTTGGCAGGCTGAACATGGCCATAGGGCCAATTCTCAAGGTTTGATACCTTGTAGATCTCGAAAAATTTGTAAAAAACTTTCAACCATTGATATAAAAAAGTTTATTTAACACAGATCGTTGGATTACCAAACAATTATTTTGATTCTA
Source organism: Persea americana (assembly GCA_029852735.1). Taxonomy (NCBI): domain Eukaryota; kingdom Viridiplantae; phylum Streptophyta; class Magnoliopsida; order Laurales; family Lauraceae; genus Persea; species Persea americana. Next base: position 9,671,637 of record CM056812.1, read on the forward strand.
GCCTCTCTTTCTTTATAACTCTTTTTTTAATGGCTCTATTTTGATGTGTCTATCCAAAAAAGAGTAGAAAATCTGCCCGCTTTTCAGCTATATTTTTTGTGATTCCTCAAAAAAGCCTTTCCGCTAGGGAAGGTCCGAGGAAAAATTCAACGGAACCCATTTTCCGTGGATGTATACAAACATGCCCTAGAAGACTGGTTAACTTGAGGCTTAATTCAAGAGTTAACATGAGACCATCCCCTACTTGACTGATAGGCATGCTTCGAGGTGGGCCTTGTGAGCTTAACCACATGGCATGAAAAAAAAAAATGCTCTAGCTGAGCTTGGGTTACTATGTCAGGTTCAGGTCATCCAGATTGGTCTACATCCAACGTTTCAAATGTCAATTAGGATAGCCAGGTAACAGAGGGAGATGCCATTGTCAAATGTCAATGATAGGAATGCAACAGTTTGTGCTCTGTATGGATACTCTCAACATAATCAGGTAGAAGGTGTCTACAGTCATCCCTATTTATTGCAGAATAATAGAAAAGATCCCTTTCAATGGTTAGAATATTAAGGGCCCATCCATTGTCAGATCGACAGGGCACAAATGAAGCACTAATCACAATTTACATCCAGTTTGAATTTGGGTGTAATCATGATCATGCAAATGAACCCCTCTCTGGCCTGTAAATCAACACATACATGCGCTTCGACAAGAGATGACCGATACAGCCAAGATCTATTTTTCTCATTTTATTTATCATTCAATCATGTTAATAATTATAACATTGATCACTTGAATTGCCCTCATGTTACAAACAAAGTTACATTGGATTATGCTCCCCACCCTGTGTGTCATACTTGAACAGCGCCGTAGCTCTTCACTTCTTCCCGAGAGGAGTTCTCAAGCAACACCGAGGCATGCTGTTCTAAGTATTCTTTGCTATTCATTTCGGTCAATCTGCAACAAACAGCAATTTCCATTGTCATCATTTGATTGGAAAAGCATCCAAACAAATTGAGCTATAGCATAACTAAATGACCAGAAAATCTTCAAGCTCCCTTCAGTTAACTGGCAGTGATATATGCATTCCTTAAAATTAGGGAAGTATATAATGACCCTTGACCTTAGGATATGTATAACCTTGGCCCTTATGTTTGTACATGTCAGGCTCATGGTTCAGTTGTCAAGACCAGGGATCTGATGGTCCAACAATATATAAACCATCATCATCTTAGACGTATCCCATCTATGTGGGAGTTGACTACCGAGTACCATGGATAGGCCATTTGTCAAATTAAACTCAGATTGGAGATTTTATAAGGGGGAGCATTGCAGTCTTTCTTTTTAGCCGCTATTAGCAGGTTGTCAATCAAAGATTTGGGATTTTCTAACTGGGAGATTTTTCAGGGAATGGCCTATCCTTGGTGGACCAATCCATTATAGAAATCAACAAACTATGTATCACACTTGGTACAACATTTGTTGCAGGAACCTTCCATCCAAGGTGCTATTCATTCCTGCCCCAAAATTTATAAAACATTGGCAAACTGCCTCTACAAATAGTCCCATAATCAAATTCCTCCCAACACAATTCAAATCCTCAGGATACTTTGCATACCATCAGATCAAGGATAAGTGATGGTAGTGTCATACCTACTGATGGTTCGATCTTTTGCAAATCCCAACTCATTGTCCACACAAAGGTCAAGATCATCACTCTTCCTTGATCGTGAAGAAGTCCTAGGTGCCATCTTTTGGGCATCAGCTACTGTCACAATGCTTTCAAACAGTTCAAATGGAGATCCCTCTGCTGTACACAATAATCTGCCTTTGTTCTCATACATCACCTAAAACCAGTGTAAATGTGACATTGCTTCAGCATCTCAAAACAAAATTACCATATGCTCAAGAAATGCATGGTATAAATAAAAAAGACTCAAGATGACGTTGACCCTAGTTGTCAGTTGTCACATAAATGTGTCACTGAGTTACATACAATATTAGAAAAAAAGAGTCATGTAAATCTGCAGTATTACTCAGCATAAGTTAATGATGGGTTTTGAAGGTAACAAATGTCAGTGTCACAATGGACCCATTTCGAACTTATTGTTGATCAGTGAGCTTCTGTTTCAAATACATATCATCAGATTAAAAGGTAAAACTTGGGCTTATCAAACTCATAGCATCTGTGACAATTGGCAACACAATCAGGTAGACATTGGTTCTTCAAATAAATTCCCAACATATCAGTTAAGGAACATGGGGCGGACTTTGTAAGGGTAGACTCCAGATTTTGCAAGTTTAAATGTCTACCATTGAGATAGGAAGACACACGTCCATGATTTCTGAGTGTAGGACTGTACACAAGGGCCAAGGTAACGATGAGCATTGACTGTCTGTCTTAAAGCATATCACTGACAGAGTAACGGCCACCCATCAATGTCACATTGACAGAAGCACATTATTTTAATATGGTGAGTTGGGAAGTTGTATGGTTTATTGGTTAGTATCATTAAGGTTAAAAAGTTGGAATTCTCTACTCTGCATAACCATGAGTTGGGCAATTAACAGTCTATTAGGTCTAAGATCTAATTCATTGCACCTGTATTACAATTTAACAATAACATCATAAATAAAAAAATTTACTTTATTTTTTGGGGATCAGTTTATGACAATACAAACACCTCTCAGTTTTTTTTTTTTTACATAATAAAAAATAAATAAATCTCATGATAATCTCAATCATAGGTAGCCTTGAAATGTGGTTCCAATGGTTTGTGCCAATGACCTCCTTCAAGAAAACAAAAACTCTAACAGTAAGCCATACTTCCATTTAATGGCAAAACACGTTTTAGAAGTACATCAACCAAACCATCTCTAATACTATAAATTAAAATAAGTTTAAGAACCCAAGCATGTTAAGGACCATCATCAAGAAATGGTATCTTATAGTCCCTTGGAGGCTGGTAGACTTAATATTCTTCTCATTTTCTGTCCTCTCCTCTTCTTCCTCTAATCTTCCAGATTATCTTGCCCTAGTTTCAGATATTTGATTTCAACTTTCACATCAAAGCATCATCACAACACTGTACAAGCACATTGAAGAACTCTCTGGCCTATGTCACATGTGGACGTCATTTGACCACATAGCTCGAGTCAGCAACCATACAATCAGTCTTCAAGGATGAAGCATGGTTTGGAATATCAACCAAAACATATATTGACTGAAATGTATGGATGTTTGGATTGCTAAATATGCTACTACATCAGCAAGTATTTTGGGACAACATTCTAGATATGGGCCAATATAGATCGCTTTCAGGCCTGGCCTCCAATACTAATACTTTGGACCAAGGAATGAACTCAATGAAGTAAAAGTTATGCCCTTTGAAACTACTTGATTTATGGATATTTACGACGTTCTTTCTTAGATTTTTGGACTCATTTGGTGTTTTTCTTTATTTGTTTTTTTTTTTTTTTCTTGCCATACACAATTCCTAAAGCATTAAAGTTTGGTTTTTTTTTAGTTGGTTTTGTGAGGTTTTTCTCTACAGAAAAGGAGGTTTTCTTCAAATTCTCCAACCAAATTCTTGCTGGTTGCTTGGTTTTGAGACCAAATGTTGTTGATCTGCAATTGTCTTTCTTGCATCTAGATTTTGGTGTACAGAATTGGCCTTAGGGCTCTCTTGTTGGCAAAAATCTGCTTGCATAAAATAAAAACTTGAATTTGAGGCTTTCTGTGCTATATGGAGCAAATTACACCTGGATCAAACATTTTTGTGCAGGCATAGGAGGTTTTTTTGGTTGTCAATCATATGATATTTATTTGCATGTATAGATATTTGACCTGTGTATTATTTTTTGTTGACTGGAGTTTTAATCACCACTTCAGCATTTAATTATTATCAAGGATACATCGCTCATTTTTTTGGGTCCAAGAACAAAACTCTGGAAACAGTGTATCCCGCCCAGTTTTTTTTTTTTTTAAAACAGTGTATCCCAAGCTAAATTTCCTCAAGGTGCATATTGCAATTCAAATTAGATCCTACATCACTACAATAAAGGTTGGGAGGTGAAGTACCTAGAATTGTCAAAACCAAAAAAAAACATTTCTTGGTGGAAAGATGAGACTGTGTTACACTAATGGAACATATCCATACACTAAGATGATGGATGGTGTGCAAGGTGGCTAGGAAGTGGCCCACTATCTTATGGTCCCCTCCCTGTGGGGTCTTCAAGTTTAAGGTTGACGAAGCAGCTAAAGGGAAGACGGCCCCGCAAGTATCTGAGTACATTGGAATGATTGATGGGAGGTGACAGCAATGTTCTCTAAGTTTGTAGGTGACATAAAGGATTCAAATAAAGCGGAGTTGCTGGCAATTCTTGAAGAATTACAGATATTTTCTGCCTCCTTCCATGGGAGGCTTATGGTGGAAAGTGTCTCATTTAATGCAATTTCTTGGGTGTCCAAGTCTACTGCAAGGCCTTAGAGGTTTCAGTTCTCGCTCAATGAGATAAAATTTCTCATGTCCCACTTGCAGGTTCAGTTTTGTAATGTGGTTAGATTGACTAAAAGTATGGCTGATTATCAGCGAAACAAGGGGTGGTTAGGGTTGATCCTCGGGTCATTTGTTTGTTGTAATGCGGTCTTGGGTATAATGCTCTTATACCCAGGATCCCTTTTCTTTTTCAGTGTTCCTTGTTTGTATCTAGTTTGATCTTCTAATAAAATTACTGTTATCGATAAAAAAAAATGATGTATGGCAAAAAAAAAAAAAGTCAACTTCGTTATTATTTCAAACAAACTTAATGAACTTCACCAGCAGTTTGCCCCAAAAGAAAAGTCTTCTGCCTCAACATCATCCAACGTTGTTCAATCAGGTATTCATTTGTTCATACATCTTTTTATCTGTCCCGCTATCACCCCTTCATTTCAATTATCACCAGTGGCTCATGTTCCCTAATCTTTTCAGTAATCTTCTGTGTCACTATTAATGGCAGGAAGCAATCATGATTTTGTTTCATTTATTTAATAAAACAGAGATGAAATATCAGATATAAAGGAAGCGTTTGATAAACTAATAAAAATTAATTTCAGAGACACGTAGGTTTACATTCATATAATGAAGGGGGCTCATTTCTCATAACCTACATAATTCTCAAGACAATAGCATTCGGTTTCAGAAAACATGTCTGTAATCCCATAAAAAAGACAATTATGGAAAGCAGAGATCACCTTCTACTTCATGTTACTTGACCTATCTTGTTTGGTATAAATGTTCCCAGTTGTATACATCTATGGTTGTTTCAACTTCCAATGCAGCATATACTTCTCGTGTTCATAGGAACGTTGGCCTGCTTGGGTAATTCACTTGTAAAGTGAATTCAAGTGAAGGGTTACTTTAAGAGACGAGAAAAGAAAAGGGGTCTTATCAAGAAGGGCAAGTTCAAAATCCAACTTCTTGACTTTTTGTCATTTTGTGGCATGTGAAGGAAGAACTTTTTTGACTTTTTTCTATAAAAAGAACAGGCCTTTTTGTCTTTTAGTAGATTGAGAGATTGACTTTTTTACTTTAAAAGAAAAAAAGAAGACAACCCCTCTTCTTTTCTCGTCTCTTAAAGTAACCCTTCACTTTACAAGTGAATCATGCAAACGGGCCCAAAGGGCACCAATATAAAACTTTATCTAACAACTCCCATCTTTTTCTCCTTCACAAGTACTTGGTTGTGTCTGCACCATCTACCTCATTCTGTGTTACTCCATTAGACCAAACCATGATGAGCGATGCTCTCACTTTTATCTCTATTTTTGAAATAAAATGGGTATGAATGCTACAGCATGAATTGGGTGAAAACGTTTTTTTTTTTTTTCAAGGGATGTATAAATAGTTGAGGCCATCCCTTATTTGAATCAAGGAAGAATTGCTCTCCAAAAAGGAAGTCAACCATAAGTGAAGAGATAATTCTGATCCTCCCTTGAATGATGGTTCCAAATACATCAGTTGTTCTACCGCTTATCAAATATCTTCGTTGGGTTATATAAACGCCCTTTCTTGAAACTCCTTTTTCATCTGTCCCCCAAGTGTGTAACCATTTTTGCCTATATAGCTAATAAAAGGGCATGCGGTCATGTACTTGGAAACCAAAAGGTAACTCAGTCCTCACAGGGCGGTTTGTTCTTCATTTTGTTCTCTTCTAACTTATCTACTAGCAAAGTTCTTTCTAGCATTGCAAAAGTTATGAATCAATCTCAAGAGTAATGTAGCAATACATGAAATGAAAACTCAAGAGAAAGATAATAACAAATAAAAAAGTTTAAGATACTAGAAGGGAAGAAAGTTGTCTATGGAAATGGATATTCACAATGAAGCATAAATTTAATGGTACAATCATAGTCATCATATAAATTAGTTGTCAACAATGCCATTCTTCATCGAGATTTATACAAAAGCAATAGTGTTTCTTTTATATTCTAAATGGAATCAAAATCTTAGCAAAAGATATTAAAGCCATTTTTTTTATGTTTGGAGGAAAGTAAAAGGCTAAAGCGGATAAGTTGGCTAAATGGGAGTTACTAAAGAGGAAGTCCAAATCCAATACAGCACTGTAAGGTTGCTCATTGATCCTTCATGACCTCTAGTAGATGGGTCTTGCACATTTTACATTGTTTTAAGAAAAAAAGGGCTTTTTTTTTAATGGTAAGAAAAAAAGGACTTAAATGAATGAATCCATATGGCTACACTTTCTGGCTTCTCTCCCAAACCAGAAGGAAAATGGTGTAGATTATAAAGAAGGTGAATTATGGCCTAAAACGATATTCATGTATTTCATTTGAAGTTTTGAGTTCTAGTTCTTCAAAATAGCTCTCTTAAAAAACAAGTTAGGAAAAAGAAAAAAGAAAGAGAAAAAAAAAACAAAACAAAACTGAAGTGTTAATTGCAATTAGGCCATGAAGCAAAAAAGGGGAGGAAAAGGTGTCGCCATTCATATCATGTATATCTATGGAAATTAATATAATCCGATTGGAAATGCAGATCTTAAGTATTACCTAAACAAGATGTTTTGGGGTTCAACCAAACTAGCTACATTTCAAAAAAGCACAAAGCATCTCCCAGCAGAAATCTTCATAGGATCTCACAAAAGAGACGAGAAAATTGGAATCTAAGCATTTATACACTCCACTGAAAGAATTAACTCGTTAATGTCTTGGACGTTTCTCCTTTTTCCTTTCCTTTTTAATGTTTTGGTTAAACGCAACAGTAACGCTTCTATCCAAAAGAGAGTAAAAGGGAGGGCAGTATACAAGCACAACCCTAAGCTCTAGCAAACAAATAAACACTATACTCACAGCAAATGCCCTGTATACATAACCTCTCTGCCAATCATAGTTGTCAATTCCATTTCGGTCGTCACTTCGGTCTAGCCTACAAGATGGAATATTTAGGTGTTTCGGAATTTCAGCAAAACTTTTTGGAGTAACTTTTCGGAATTATAGAAATTAATATATATATACACATATATGTAAAAAAACAAAAAATATATACATATATAAATTATGCATGTTTCTTGATATGGATATTGAGAAAAAAATTCAAAAAATTTAGTGACAATTGTGCTACAAACTGAAATGGACCGGAATGGACTAGAATTCAAACCGTTTTTTTTTTTTACCCCCATTCCGTTTATGCCCAATGACCAGAACGAAAAACTCCGGCCATTCCAGCCGAAACAAAACGGAATTGACTACTATGCTACCAATTCCTTGTTTAGCTAACAAGTCTGCTACCTCAATGGCTCGAGAACCAATTCATCTCACGTTTTAGAAGGTGCTCTTCCTAAAATACCTTACAAATTACACTTAACCAGATATTGCAAATGCAAAGGGGGAAGGGGAAGTTAGTCAATATATGTAGGCTCATTGTATACAGCATCGCAAGGTTGCTCATAGAATTTTGAGGTGTGTTTGAAACCATTACCGACAAAACTGAAGCACTGCCAATGGGAATGTTGCCAAGAATATAGATCTTGTAATTTAAGCGACTCTTTATTATAGTGTGTGGCTGGTTCATTTCTCTTGTACCAGTTCCACTATGGATGGCGTTTTTTGTTTTTTTTAAGCTGAGTTGTACTTCTTTCTTTTTTAAATAAAATTTACTGTTACCGATCAAAAAACCATTTGAGCCAAGAATAGAAGTCTGATTGGCCATCTAGTGGTACTCTAGTTGGTGGTAATCTGTTAAAAGTGGAGAATTAAAACAATCTGTGCATTTCTATCAAACCCTAACCACCACCACCACCACCCCCCCGCCCACCCCCCCCCCCCCCCCCCCCCCCCACCCACAACACACACACACACAAAAAAAAAAAACAAACAAACTGTGTATGGCAGTGACTCTGGGAAAATGTGAGCCAAAAGGCCAATGAAGTTATAGATATATCAGAGAGATATGGCTATTTATATTAAGCTTCCTATGACTTGTACAGTGATCACCAAGTGGTTATTCATGTCAGAAAAAAAAAATCATGAGCATGCATGCAAAGCACAGTGCAGTGGAGAGTGAACTCTTACCTTCCTTGAAGAGAAAGTGGCATCCAATATCACTCAGAGCTCATGTCGCTATCTCAGGTCTAAGGACAAAGTACAACTATGCCTTTACCAAAACTATTGAGAGAAGTCAACTCTTACTCAATTGGTCAGGAACTCAGGATTTGTATGATTCGAATCAATTCTCCAGCTTGAGAGTGCATGCTGGAAATATCAGCAAGAACTTTTACATGCAACAAGGCCCACAGTTAGAGGCATTCTTGCAAATTGGTGATATCCTAATAAACCAAATTATAGGTTGGCTGGCCAAAGAGATCAACTAGCCCAATACACAACACTCCAAACTTTTTTCTTCTTCCCTTGGTTCTTCCTCTACTTAATTTCTAGCCCTAGTTCATATCATAAATTTGAGAACACCTTGTGTAGGCACATACAAGGGATCAGGCCCACGGAACCAGCCCGCTAGTGCCCAAACCCAACGAAAGAGGACCTTCAGTTCTCGTTGGCGAAAGGATCCCTCTTTTATCTGCAGAAGCCGGCGATGAGTGTTAAGGATGGAAGCGGGTCCACACGCGAGAGTTCATATAAAAAAAAAAAGGCACTGATCCCAAGGAAGAAGCACCAAAAGGGAGAAGTAAGGACGATCGAGTGTTCCCTCAAGGATAGTAGGAGCAGAGACTCCCTCAAGAGCTCCCCTAGACTATCTTTCTAAGAAACGTTCGAGAGGACTCCAACCTCAATACTAGGAAAATACCAAGAACACTCTTCAGAGTGTGCTTTGGCGTCCATCCTTAGGTATTGAGGCCTCCTGGAGACACCAATGATCCCTTTTGTTGAAAGGAATACTGGCAGTCATCGTTTTGACAGACCAGAATCTTAGAGTTAGCCCGGAGCCTTTGGTTGTATATTCAGATAGTAGAATCATGATTAGCACACATATTTTATTCTGTCTCTATGCAAGTTATTTATTTTGTCTACACCTTGAAAACTAATTTATATCTATATGATTACTTAGAAACAACTAAGAAATCTCCCTATGTATCCAATGATGAAACCCAAGCGGTTCATCACTAGTCCTCTGACTCAGGTTTTTTCTAGGTAGCAAATGTAGCCAAAGATCAAAATAGTTGTTGTGGCAGGCATAGCAGCCAGTGGCCAAAACACCATGCAGTAGGCATTAGGCAATACGTACCCATATTGGCAATATATGGCGCCATTAATTTTTAAAGTGTTAAAAAAATCGCATCTTCTATAGCGGCTAATCTTGTGTTTTTCTAAGTGATTTGGAACCATATAAGGGTGAACACAGCTTTAGGAATGGCTCTGAGGGAGAAGAAATTGGGAAACAGTGTTTTAAATGAAAAATGCTCGGCTTGGGTAGGCTTTATACCGTAGCGGCGATATTTTCAATTTAGCATAGTGGCCATGGCCATTACGGCTAATATTTTGTTCCATGAATGTAGCCAAATTTATCATACTTTTAGCAGGTTAAAGTACAAATGTATAATAACAAAGGGAATTTCAAAAAAAGGTAACAAACTTAAGGTGGAAGGGCAATGAAGGTCCTCTTCAACAAAATCTAGTAAACTACACACCAGAAATCACCACAGAAACTAGCAATTAACCACACAAAGCACATTCTTTTTCATTCACCCTGATTACATGTAATCGGATATACAAAAGCAGCAGGATGACAAAATAGCCATCACCGATAATATTAGAGCAGAAAAGATAACAGCAAAGCAGCAATTTCGCAACTAGACAAGTGACAACTGCCAATTGCAAAATAAGAAATGAAAGAACTAAGCATGATTATATGCATCAACAGACAAAGAAGACCCAATCACAATGACAGATAGGAACGTACATCAACTAAAGTGACAAAGCGATAAGCAGCTGTCCTATTATGATTCCCAAATCTTGGCACGCCTTCCAGTGCCAGAGTATGGAAAGTCTCTGCAAGAAAGAGAACAATTAGCAAGTCATTGAAGTCATGAGTAGAAGTAGAATAATGCATGACCCTTTTGAGCAGACATGTGATGCATTGAAACCTTCACTAGAAGAATAGAGCTAATTCATCTTTTAATCTTGCGTTTCTCCAGTACCTATATACTATTACTACAATCTAATGTGTGTGCATATACAAACATATTTTCCATGCGCATCAGGAGTTAATGATTCTGTAATAGCATTTGATATCATTATAGTACGATAAATGTACCAGCTTTTTTGGGATTCTTAGGCTCTGCATTACTGACAGCTTACGTATCAGTCCACCACTAGCAATTTCATCTATTTCCAAGTTACTTAGTATTTAATAGACAGTTCCAGTAATTCCATACACAATCCAGAATTCTCTCACTTTTCAAAAGAAAGCTCAGATATATAAGCAAGATAGACATGACTCACTGAACAATCCAAAATAGTCTGCAGCCCCCAGAGGCCTGTCACAGAGATCTTCAAACTGAAAATATGCGCATCCATTAGCTCCCAGTGGAACCTGAATAGAAAAGCTCAAATGTGTAAATTTGTCATACATTTTACTTTTGTAGATGGAATGACTTGAACCTGCAGCCTCATGGTTGTTATAATGCACTACTGTGACGTGGGTTCTTATCAAATAGTTAAATTTGTTGTAGATATCACAAAGAAAATGCCAGAATGGTTGTGAAAACTTTCCATCAAGAACAAACCTTTAATTTCCGTCCCATAACAACTTCCACCTCTTGTGGAGTAGCCCTATGTTGCCCAATTAAGTGCTGGAACTTTTGCAAAAGAATCCCAGAGTACTCTTTCCCAACAAAATAGAAGCCCTGCTGAGCCTGCAATACAAGGTGATAAAAAAGTAATACTGAGTGAACAGCATGGAAAGGGACCCTGGGCTATGGCTCTCACTTGCCTGACTCGGCCAAGTCAATTCCACTTCATAGATCAATGAGTTGGGAAGTTGAACAAGTCTGACTAAGCATCCAGCCAGACTCACCCAAGTCACTCGATCAGTGACTTTCCAAGTCAAGTGAGCAGAGCTGAGTCATGTTCAGTCGAGTTGAGCTTTAAAACTATGAAAAGCACATAGCTAAATTCAAATAGAAAACATTTAATAAAAACTGCCCTAAAAGGTTCTCACTGAATCAATGTTTCAGGGAACAAAACCTTACAGAGGTCATTTTCCTGTAGTCTGTTGAAGAACCAATCTCATGAACTACACATCTTTCCTACATTGAAAATTCAAAAGATTTATAAGAAAAATATCCTCCATTGTTTTTAAACTAGTTGTAAAATAACAGTGAAGAAGTACCCTTTAGAATACCTTTAAAGTGGCAATAAAAGGTAAGAAAAGATCCCTCTGCAAGCCACCTTCATACAGTTTGTCTGGTGCACGATTTGAAGTGCCAACAAGAATCTACACCCATGCTCACATTTGCCACATGTCAATTGTCATGTGATTTTCCAGTGGCACATCCAGAGGATCGACTAGGATGTGGATTATATATTAAAAGAAACTCTATCAAATCATTGGAAGGAAAGGGGAATCCACTTACAGTGCCTTTGCTAAATAAATGTCCAAAAAGACGATTCAATATCAACGCGTCAGCGACATCATTCACCTGTAGACACAATATAAATAACATAAATAGGGAAAAAAGCAACTGAAACAACCTTAAGGGAGCCATTGAATATGCTTAGGCCGAAGAAATGAACCAACTTGAGATTCAATACCATAAATTCATCAAGACATAATAAAATGGCCTCATCTGATATCTCTCCAGCAACAACCTCAAGTGGATCTGCCACACCCTTATGCCTCTGTAGTTATACATTACAGCAATCAAGATGAGTAATAAAGCAAATAAAGTATCTTGTTCCAAATATCCATCCATAGACTGCAATGGATAAGATTGAGAACTGCAAAATACAAATTAAATACACTGAGCATACAGTATATTCATGCCGATCACAAAACAAATGTTGGAAAAGCAAAAAAGATAATGTACTCACTTGCAGGCGACTATGGACGTTCAGCATAAAGTCATGAAAATGAATTCTCTTTTTCCTCCAGTTAGATGGCCTGAATACAGAGAATGAAACAAGAATACATTACAAAACTTAAGGAAATGTTTTAGAGGAACACTGTCCAGCCACTAGCTGGATTGGCAAGAGGGATGTCATTTCAAGAGACAGAGCTGGGATCATGTCTCCTCAAGCTCACAGTCAAGTGGAAAAAATAAGTATGAAGGAGAACATGAGAATGAGCGCATATAAGTGGTCAACCTGAGTTTTTGGTCCTGCCTACTTGATATGCAAGGCTTTGGTCTATTTATTGAAACAACAATACATTACGAAACTTTGGGAATGTTTTAGAGGAACACTGTCCAGCCACTAGCTGGATTGGCAAGAGAGATGTCATTTCAAGAGACACAGCTGGGATCATGTCTCCTCTAGCTCACAGTCAACTGGAAAAAATAAGTATGCAGGAGAACATGAGAATGAGCGCATACAAGTGGTCAACCTTAGTTTTTGGTCCAGCCTAATTGATATGCCAGGCTTTGGTCTATCTATTCAAATAATGTACTCCCAAAAAGGAAAAAAGAAAAGAGGAATGAAATAAATTTGGAAAACCACACATGCTCACATATTCAACTAAAAGGAAATAATTCAATATAGTGGTTGTTCTCTTATCATAAGGTAATTACCAGGCACCATGAACAAATAACCCACATGATGTTGCCCTCTGTGTAAATGTGTGATTTTTCGAACACAGGCAATGACATTTACAGGTTCCGCTTTGTTTCTGTACTTCCTTTTTGCTCTTTTTTTTTTCCAGAAGACAAAGAGCCCTTAGTTGCAAAATGGTTGAAACAGTGACATTGTACAGGGTCATACCATTAAATATGTAAATCTAACACAACCTTTTTCTCACATGCTTATTTTATGATTTATCGCACTGAATGTGTTTTGGTCCATTCTATTGGCACTTCATCCCATCATCATTCTCCCATATAAATTACAGGATCACCAAAATATAGAAGTTGTAGAAAAAAAAACCTCAGGTCATTTAAATATTCTCATGTATGAATTATCATCATTCTCTTCTCTTTATAATAACATCGTCACTTTTTTAATCTGTATATTCTACATGTAACTTTTCTTCATTGGTAAAATACATAAACCATAAAGCAATTCCTGTTTTTTATGTTTTCAGGCCAGTTTGTTCTTCTTTTAGACCAAGTTCAAATGATCGTATTTCAAACCAGAAGCACAAGAAGTTGTAAATGATATACTTACAATCGGTCAAAGAACAAGTCCATCAACATCGTTTTCCCGGTGCCTACTCCTCCATAGAGGTAGAGTCCTTTAACAGGTGAATATGAAGACTGGGGGATAAGACGAGACCACAACCACCTGCTCCTGGTAGATGATGCATTGAAACAGTGACAAACATCAATTTCAAAACAATCGCACAACAAAATAAGGCATAACTTGGTTGCATGCAATCCTGGCATCCATGGACAGAAGATTTACCAACACCTGTGAACAAGAGGATTTCTCAAAAACCATGGACATGAGGATTCCATGAATCCATTCTTTGGGATGCCAAATTCCAAAGGTAAGACCAAGTTGGGATCCTAATGTTAGGACAGGAGGATTAGCGACATTTTTTGTTAGTTGTTGTTGTTGTTGTTGTTGTTGTTGTTGTTGTGTGTGTGTGTGTGTGAATTCCATGCACATCCAAAGAACTATACTGGAATCCTCTCATTCAGGGACTCCAACGAAGCATTCCACACAACCAAATAAGACCTAGTTGCTTCAAATAAACAATTGACACCAATTCAATGATGTTTTCCAGTGGCATAACCAAATTGAACCATCAAGATAAAAGAGAGAATGTAATGGGTAATTACCGTCCAGATTTCTCAGAAGCTGCATATCGATCCAACTGACAAGTATCAGCTGATTCAACAAGCTCATCGTATAGTCTTTGAAGCTCTTTAAGGATGTCGGCCTAAGAAAATCATAGAGTGAATGAGATGAAGCCACATTTTCAACAGTACAGAACTCTGTAGCAAGTGGCAACCCATCCACTGAACACGTGACATGACATGCACCCAAACAATCAAACCATCTAAATAGCAGGGACACTTTAGTAGGAGCATATAATGAAAATTTGGATCATCTTGACCATTCTCAATCCGAGGCCACCAAAATGGCAGTTTTTTTTATTGGTAACATGACTCAAACACACAACCTCAAGGTTGCACAAGTGAGCACCTTCCGCTGTGCTATAGAGTCTAGTCCACAAAATGGTAGTTGAAAAAGAAAATGGCCAGCATAAACAGGCAAAATTTTATAATTACCATCTTTAATAAAGTTATCTCTGTTATCAATTCAATATATAAAAAGACAAATTGGATTTAGATCGGCGCATCAGCTTGAATTTCTGGTCATGGACCATAAAAGATGAACCCATGAAACTAAGGTCAGGATTGGCAAGCACACACGAAACATTAAGTTAGAGGTTTGAATTACCGCAAACTTTTGCTTTGGGAAGATCCTTAAACATTTCCACTGAGGTGTGCAGGAATGGAATCTGTACCTGGAAGTTGTCACCTTCCAAAAGTTCCCCGGCTGCAATCCTCCGTTCATACTCGATTAAAGGACCACCTCTCGTGACATCTGCATCTGACCCAGATGCTAGAACCCAACCAACACCCACAACAACGAAATCATATGAGGAATGGATGAATACTTCAACAAAAAAAGTGAGACTAAACTAAAACAGATTGGAGAAAAGGCGGCGATTGAAAGAAGACCTTCACTGGTATCTTTGGCAGCAGAAGTGAATAATGCCCTAGACACCATCACATGATGATGCAATGATCCTTCCAAGTCTTTGTTGTAAGACGGCACGCAAGAAGAGCCCCCAAATTGATTTGCCAGACAAGAAGAGCCCCCAAATTTATTTGCAAGAATTCTGGGCCTTCTACCTAAACAATTAGAGAAAGCATCTAATTCTCGAAGCCGAGAAGCAGACCGAACATGACGAACTGCCCGTGCTATTGGTCTCATCTTCAACACAGTAGTAAGAGTCTGCAAGTGGTATTGTGCTTAACAGAAACAGCATAAAAAAGAAATTCTCTGGCTGAGTATGAGAACAGCTAGTGCCTTCTCTCTCTCTCCTCTGAGAATGTAAAACTTCAGTAGCAAAATGCTGAAAATGAAAGATTAAAAAACATACAGCAAAAATCAACATCACTCCTCATACAACACTAATGACAAATGTCAAATATTAAATGGCAAAATCCAATATCATCTATGCAAAATGGACATCAAACCACCACAAGTAAGCTACCCTTTCATTTATATCAAAATCAAACACCCAAGAGAACCACCAAAAATCTATATGAAGTACCCCAAGAACAAGAATATTGATTCTGATTATACCAACATGAAGTATCTAATTTTATTTTATTTTTTAAATCTCCAAAAACACACAAAAAAAAAAAAAAAAAAAAGAATTCAAGCAATGATAAACCTTTGGCTAAAATCAATAACCATCCAAATACTATCATAAAATCAATAAACATCTACTAAAATCAAAACAAAGAAAGAAAATTTCTTATTCATTTTTTATCATAAAATGTGAGAAATCCCAGAAAATAAAAATCAAAATCGAAATTTTTTTTTTTTGATGGAATCAAAATCAAATATTTCATGGAAAGAATCAAAGATAGAACAGCTTCTCAACCGATCATGACAATTATCCTATTCATCCGAAAGCGAAAGAAGAAAACCAAAATCTTTGAGAAAATAACAAATAACCAATTCCAACGAAAACAAAATCACAAGCAAGTAGAGAAATCCTCAACTCCTTCCAATACTCACCAAAACTAAGCAGTTTCTTCCGATCTTCGTTCTCCAGTTAGAAACATCAAAAGATAATCCCAAAACAGAAGAAAGATCACACCTTTATCAAAAGAAATCCATGGCATTAAACAAAATCCAATCTTTCCCACACAAGAACACAAACCGCACGAGAAGAACAAAAAAAAAAAGATCAAACAAAATAGAGAAAAGCAGAAATTCTGAATTCCTTGCAGAATCATCAAAACTCGGCATTATCCTCCAACCTTCGTTCTTTCAATATCATCGAAACCACAGAATTCCAGTAAAAAAAAAAAAACCCCTAAAAATCCAACCTTTCTCAATCGAAACAAACAAAACATACCTGAATCAAAAGATATGTACTTGAATTGGAAAAAAAAAGACGAAATCTTTCTCGCAGATCATAGGAACAAAATCGTCAGAGAAAGGAGCCGGCAACAAATCCAATAAATTCTCGTGTCTGGATGGAATCCATTTTTAGATATCGGTATTGCGAGGATCTTTAAAGATAAGCACTGGTCTAATTGTGTCTACTTCTTGTATTAGTTTGTCCTTTCACAGGTCGTATGTATGTGTAGATGCTTTCGCTCTTTCTCTCTCTCTATCTCTCGCTCTTTTTTTATTCAATTCCTCGCTGCGCGAAACCGAAACCGATACGTTTCCGCAGTTTTGGCACGCTTTCCCACTTTCTGTGAGGTCCCTCGGCTTCCGTGTACGCATATCTGAGGAAGGGAACGGCTGAGATTACGACGCGAAGGAACTAGGTTTAAGGAGTGGGCCCCACCGAGCGTGAAAGTAGTGGCCCTTAGATAGGTCCCAGCAACCATGGAATCCTATGGAAGAAATAGAGGACCAAAGAAATGGGAGTCCAAGGGAACCTTGTAAGACGTACACTCCTAACATCTACCTTGGCCCCACAAGCAGAAATGATTCCGACCGTTTAAGATGAATCGCATTCCTTTCATGCACACGGAAAAAAAAAATATATAAATCCCACCATCTGATCAAGCACAATAATAAAAAGGTAATTTATTGGCGTTGGAGTGGCATCATCGTGCTACTATCATAGTGCTCATTGATGCCACGACCCACTGCTTTTTTACTTGAATCTCAACTACTCATCTCAAATGGTCTAAATTATCTTTATTTTTACCTGTCTGTCCATATAGCATATTTTACCAAGTTCCCCTACGGCTCAAGAGTTGGACGACCACAACCATAAAGTTCGCTTATTGAAATCTAAGTTGATCAAGATGAATGTTAACAGATAACAAAATATAATAAAATTTAAAATTCACTTAAAAGAAAGTTAAATAAAATGGACTTTCTATGTAAATTTCAATCAAAATCGAAATTAAATATAAAAATTTTAAAATCAAATTCTACGCCTATAATATATAATAATAGCCGGAGTTTGCGAAAAAGTGGGAACCGCTGCGAAATTCCCATCGGGCTCTGGTCAGAGACTCGAAATTCTAGAGCTCATAAGTCATAGGATTTTGAGCTCCGATCTCACGTGACGCATAGCTGCAGCACGTGGGACCCAAATGAGGCCCATCCTTCAATAATGGCATCACTTCACGTATTAAAGAGTTTTTACACTTTTCACATGTTTGGGGCCTCCTTGCACGCGGACTCGGTCTTTGGGAGCTTGGATAAGATCAAACAGTGAAGTGGTGGGATGCAACCGGCGTAGAAATGACCCTGCTGACGTGGCAAATGGAAGCATAGTGGTTGTGTGAGTTCCAGCGTGCCCACGGCGGATTCAAATTTTGATTTGAATGGGGGGGGGACAATAGTGAAATTCAAAAGTCAAATACTAAAATAAAATTTTTGAAAATATTATTTGAAAACTTTCTCAAATTTTATAATGGTGGTCGCACCTGCATCATTATATTTAGATCAGTCCCCGCTCAGCGAGGGGGCCATATTAAATAAAAATCTTACAAGATTTTAGTCCATTCGAAATAACAATCACATCAATTATTACCAATTTCTTCCTTCCTCGCCAAAGAAAAAGGAAAGTTGATGATCCAACGCAACATTGGAATTTAGAAATATAGCCACTGGGCCACACATACATCAGACTTCTCTTCTTGTTGAGTGGAGACCATTTAGAAATGTGCGCACCTCCCTGCCCATCTGTCTTATTTCCATTATCATTTCGATGAGACCGACAACACCATCCTTGTTACTTGCTGAGCCTGTATTTTCTTGACATCTTGGGAGGAAAGGGACGCATAAACTTGTGTTTTTGTCTATTCCAAGTCGCTTTAGTGCGCACGAGACAGTGTTACGATCATGCCGGTCGCGTTTGGTTATGCCAACAATGTTTGATAGTAAAAGTTGGTACATCTTTCAACTGATTTTGAAATTTTGTACATTTTCATTGATATGAACTCTTTTTTCTATTTCTTTTTTCTCCCCTTAAAGTGACATTTTTATATATTTCGAAATTAGTGGTCTCCTATGTTTTTCAATTTACTTGTGGGCATGAAAATTTAGATTATTAAAAAATAAATGAATAAAAATAGATAAAATGATCTTATGGTGTTTTTTCAAATGTTTTCTTGTTTTCTAATATCATTGTGGTTTGTTTGCAATATTTTCATTGAGTTCTTTTTGTTGCATTATAATTTTGGTTTTACTTTTTTTTCTTTTTTTCTTTATTTGGCTAACCTTAAGCTGGTGGTTCAGGACCGGATTCCGGGATCGATCCTCGGTATACATATATGTGGAACTAAGGTGTCAACATCACTCAAACGTAAGTGTGTTGGAATTTTAGAACCAGCGTCATAACTATCATTATTTACATAATTTAAAGTTGGTGTCTATTTAAGGACGTAACCTTGCGTGAAATAATTTAGTTTATATAGTTTTTGTGTTTTTCTATTTAACTCCAATAACAGCATATTTTTTCCACATTTTAATCTATTTGACATTATTTGTCTTCTGAAGCTTTGAAAATATAATATCTTTGTTTTAGAGTTTTTAATTATTTTTAAATACATATTTTTTACATGATCAACCTAAGGATGGCCAAATTCAATTGCAAGCATTAAATTTGAGTGGCTCTGATTTCACATGTGAACTCATCAATGGATTTATGAGTCCATCCTAAGGTAAGATTTACGAAAAAGCAAGAGGCACCTTCCTTCAAGAAACTTACATAACCACTTGTATTTTGACAATTACTAATAACTGCATATCTTTACTATTTTTTATGTTCACTAAATAAGGTCATGTTATTATCCCGAACTTAATTCAAGTGATAATGCCTAGATCTGACAAAAATTATTCTTCTATGATCCAATACAGTGGATTTTGGTAATCAATTGAATGGTGATTCAAGTGGGCTCGCAGGGATTAATCCGGCCCAAAGGTTGGGACATCCTCCATTATAAATATAACAAAAGATTATATGCAGTGTTTTGTGATTATGGTGTTTTAAATTTTTAATCCTTCTTGGGGTGTACGATCAAGTTGACAGCAAACTTCCATGACATTAACACTAAAATAATACATGCAAGAGTACAATATTTTTTTATTGCCCACCAAAAAGATAAAGGACCTGTCGCTCCTGTTTGTTGATTATAATATTAGAGAGACTCCATGTGATGGTGTGCCCAAGCTAGTCTCGTTTTTATTAAATTCCTCCCACAAGTTGGCCGAGTAACCTTACTTTACCATCAAATATTGATTCTGCATTTTAACATTGCACGTGAGTAATTGGGATTAATTAACCTCCAACTAAGTTGGGTTTGAGTAAAATATATTTTACCCAAGCCAAATCCCCAAAAAAGAAAGAATCAAACTCCGGTTTTGAAAAAAAAGCCAACTTAGACCATCGAATGACTCAATCAAGTTGGGCTAGTTCAATAAGAATCTAAATTATATTTCGTTGAATCACTAGTCTTGCCACTTTTTTTTCACAGCTTAGGGGGTTGGGACCCAATCCTTCGGTGAGAGAAATAGATCTCAGGTGATATGAGGGAGCCCTCGGGTGAGGGAATTAAGATTGTCTTTTTTGGTTGAAATTGCAATTTCCTCTTGCAAAGAGATGCCTCTTGACTTTTGTGAAAGGTGGGGCTGTCAAAAGACTGAACCTCCTACTGACCAGGTTGGTCCTTACTCTAACCTTACATATGTTGGTCTAGCCTAGGTGGAGTTCAACCTCTCATTGGCCTGCACTAGCGAGGCCCTTACATTACCCTCAAGTGGTTAGGTCAAAGGAAAAATAGAATTTTATTTAATTTTTTAACACCACCATTAGGAAAGATAGAATTTATTATTTTTTAAACACCACCATCAACCAACCTGATATTAAATAATGCAATTTGTTATTGGTAATTTCATCATAATATAAAGTCATGATGCTTTGGAAATTCAATCTCATCTCATGGGAACATGAAAACATCCAAAGTGCATGAGGCCAAACACACCCAAGGATTGAGAGTGGTATAAATAATTAAGAGTGTTACAAGGGTCATGCAAAAGAACCTTTTTTTGGGAAAAAATATATATTTGAAATAAATTGTACGAACAGCTTGAAGCCGATAAGAAAAAGTACTCTCATTTTAAAAGTAATAATGACAATCAATTCAAAGTTATAGGTTCTTTAAGGTTGTCTAATAACGTCCCTTTACATATGTAAATGTTACACATGTAATATTCATGTAAGTGCATATTTGTTTTGCGCTCCTTGATTCACACATGTAAGTTTTTGTGTAAAACATCATCTTTCTGTGTTGAAACTTTCACATACCAGACCCTAGCAAAATGATTACATATCCAAGGGCTGGATATTTATTAAACATGCCTTTGGGTGCTTTAAGTTTTGAAGCGGTATAGAGCACCTTCATCTCACATGTAAGTAGGTTTGCAATAGTATTTTCCCACTTTCTATTTATGTATTCAGATGGGCCTTATAAAATGGGACCATTTGTTTTTATGGAATTGGTTATATATTTATTCAAATGGGCCCATTTGTCATATGGAATTGAATAGATGAGAATTCATTGTCAAATGGGCCTGCTTGTTTTCATTATAAGAATTTATTGTTAAATGAGCATGTTGTTTGCATAGAATTGGAATACATAAGAATGCATTTATAGAATGGGCCTTTTTGTTTACATGAATTAAATTGTAGAAGAAGTAATTGATTCAAATTGGCATATTTGTTTGCATGGAATTAGTATATATACATAGGAAATAATTGAGTTAGGTGGGCCTTTTTGTTTGCATGGAACTATAATACATTGATGGAACAAGCATGTTTGTTTATATGGAACTGGAATGCTTAGGAAGTATTGATTCAAATGGGTCTATTGGTTCGCCTGGAATTGATAATTACATGAATAAATTGATTCAAATGTGCCTATTTGTTTGCATGGAAGTGAAATGCATAGGAATTTATTGTCAAATGGACTTATAGGAATTCATTGTCAAATGGACTTATTTATTTGCATGGATCAACTACACAAGTAGATGAAAATCTTCATGTTTATTTAATACAATTAAAAAATTAATTTCATACACTTACACATCTATGCTTGTGTACTTGTTTCATATATAAAATGGAAAGGGGGCATATAAGCACATAACAAACATAAATCAATGTGTGGTATATAATGATTTATATTATATGTTTTCATGGGACAAGGTTATGATGATGATGATGATGATTTTACTGGGCAAAGGGTTGGACATGGCTAATTGTCTGAATCTAGCCCTAGCCTAACCCGCTAGATGGCGGATAAGCTTTTCAAAGTCGGTTCTTACCCTACCCTACCCTACCCTAAAGCTTTAGGATAAGAAAAGAAGTTATTATCTTTACGGGCTTTGGGGGACCCGGCCTGGCTAAGACTCCTTGTTGGTTAGTTGAATTGATAGGACTATTACAAATAACAATTTCAACAAAGGTTTGAAAACTCATGATTCGCACTCGACTAGTCCCCAAAAGAAAATTAAAAAAAACGACTTGGATAGAGTCAATACGGAGGCTCAGGACATTGATGCTTTTTTAAATTATTTTTCAAAACTAACTAAAAATGAATCCATTACTTATAAAATCTAAAAAATACATATATTTACATGATTCATAATCATCAACTCAAATTAATAAACTTAGATATGAAAAAAAAAAGTACTACAATAACTAAAATAAGAAAAATAAAAAATATTGCATACTATATAATTTGTTAGTCTAAATATCGAATGTAAAAGATTTAATATAGTTTTCAAATTACTTTCCAATCCTCAATTTTAAATTACTGACTCCACGCCTCAGGCATAATTAATTATAAATAAATTTTACTTATTTTAAAATTAAATTTGCCTATTAAATGGTTTGGAATGCAAAAACTTATTAAAATGAGATGACTCGGTTGAGTTTCTCTCATTTTTTACTGGTCATTCGTCAAAATGAGATGACCCGGGAGAGTCAAGAGTCAACTCGGAGAGTTTTCCAAACGTGATTTCAACACCACGAAGGCGTTATCTGTGATTAGCTCACTAAGCTCTCATGATTTGGCACTCGCCTAATTCAATGCTAATCTAAATTATAATCATTATTAGAATATTTTTTATAAAAAAGAAAAATGTAACCTGAGAAATGATTAAATTTTAAGACCCCTAACTTGATGGTTATGATGACTGATTAAGATGATTGTTTTGCCAATAATTCATATCCAAAACGAGCCCTATATGGAACTTTTAGCATGATGGGCCTCTCAAAGGAAAAGAAAACCCCTCTGAGTTGGGTCATAGTTCAATAAAACCAACTTTGTGTTAATAGGAAATGACTATTTGATGTGGATGATGTTGGCCTATACTGGATTGTATTGGCCAGGCCTATGTCATACTTTATTAGATCCTATCAACAATATGAAATGGCGTATTAGATTTAAGGTATATACTAGGCATCATGCCTTTAGACCGACATATCTCTGTCAATAACCTCTTAATGGGTTAACATTTAAAATGACCCACTCCTTCAAATAGAGAATCTATTGAAGGGAGTATGATAAGTATGATAAAGAAAATGGAATCACCAATACCAGACCTAGCACAATAAAAATATCATTTTGGAACCCTTTCTTTTGAAGTGAAGATATTGGAAAGAAGAGAAACAGAGCATCTTTTCTATATCCATACTTTTCTATCAACCATTGAGAAATGATCCTGTCCAAATCACTTTTTGTCAGCCCCACTACAGCCACCTACATGTATCATGGATGATTACATGGGATAATAAGATGTTGTTTTCATGAGTTAGACTTCAAATTAATTCAATGATATTCACCAAGGTTTAATCACATTGTTCTTGCTGATATTTGAATGTGTTTGATAAGATGGTTATGAATTTATGATGCATGCATATTTTAAAATAAACAACCTATCATGTTTTATTGTATCTGATACTTTACTTTTTAGTTTTTATATGTAAAATATGCATCTTTGTCATGTCCGTCCAAGGCATCTTTGTCAGATCCCACATTGCCAAGAGACAACCCAGAGCCTAGGCTTAAAAGTCAGGACCGTAGCTTATCGCAGCACGAGGCCTTTTGGGGACGCTTGCCGGTCAGCCCCAGAAACAAAACCCTGCGGGCCAAAGGCCCAAAGTGGACAATATCGGGCTGGTGGGACGGGTCTGTGACAAAATGGTATCAAAGCCGAGGGCGGCTCTCCTCTGAGTGGTGGGGATTGTCAAATCCCACATCGCCAAGAGACAGCCCAAAGCCTAGGCTTAAAAGTCAGGACCCCAGCCTATTACAGCACGAGGCCTTTTGGGGACGCTTGTGGGTCAGCCCCAGAAACAAAACCGTGCGGGCTAAAAGGCCCAAAGCGGACAATATCGGGCTGGTGGGACGGGTCTGTGACAAAATGGTATCAGGGGCGGCTCTCCTCTGAGTGGTGGGGATTGTCAGATCCCACATTGCTAAGAGACAGCCCAGAGCATGGGCTTAAAAGTCAGGACCCCAGCCTATTGCAACAGGAGGCCTTTTGGGGACGCCTGCGGGTCAGCCCTAGAAACAAAACCGTGCGGGCCAAAGGCCCCAAGCAAACAATATCGGGCTGGTGGGACGGGTCTTTGACAATCTTCTATTGTATCCATACCGTATATGGGAGGTGACCTTTTCTAAAATATTGATTTCGCTTCTTATCCAATAATGGTTTTTGCATATAAGGAAAGTAGGCTCAAGAAGGTAGGTTAAATTGATTGGACTGATAATTTATTTTTCATAAATGGCCATAAGCTCAAGTATCACCGCGGGCTAAAAGGCCCAAAGCGGACAATATCGGGCTGGTGGGACGGGTCTGTGACAAAATGGTATCAGAGCCGAGGGCGGCTCTCCTCCGAGTGGTGGGGATTGTCAGATCCCACATCGCCAAGAGACAGCCCAGAGCCTGGGCTTAAAAGTCAGGACCCCAGCCTATTGCAGCACGAGGCCTTTTGGAGACGCCTGCGGGTTAGCCCTAAAAATAAAACAGTGCCGGCTAAAGGCCCAAAGCGGACAATATCGGGCTGGTAGGACGGATCTTTGACAATCTTCCTATTGTATCCATACCATATATGGGAGGTGACCTTTTCTGAAATATTGATTTCGCTTCTTATCCAATAATGGTTCTTGCATATAAGGAAAGTAGGCTCAAGAAGGTAGGTTAAATTGATTGGACTGATAATTTATTTTTCATAAATGGCCGTAAGCTCAATTATCACTGCAATTGGAGACGTACAAACTACCCGATTAAATTCACAAGTGTAAAAATATGATCAACTATTGAATTTGAGTGGAAGAAGGTAAAGTTTCATGTGGTTCATCAAACAGTGAATAACTTCTCAACAAATTTGATATTTTGAAGCCAATATGTCAATAGGGGTGGTAGATAATAATCATAGTTAGCTTTTATTTATTTATTTTATTTTGCATTTAGTTAGCTTTTTTTTTCTTGGTTTTCTTATGAATATTCTTCATCACAAGGGCCGCGTACGTGTAATTGGTATTGAGTTCTTAGTATTAATATATTTCTTTATTTATTTTTCAAAGAGACAGAGATAAATTGATTAAAGATGAAAATCCATAAGGAACCATTAACGGTTTTACTTTCATATTAAAGATTTGCCTAACCATTAGTCCATTGCTCTAGTAAATTTAAGTTCTAAGAAAGTGATAGTATCATCAAAATCTCCTCTTTCTATTTTGATGAGATTTCCATTATCATGAATTCCAAGGGATTGTTTGTCTTTTAGGCATTTGGTGTGAAAATGGGATATACATATGTAAAACTTACCCATATAAATTTTACATACGCAAAACTTAAACATTGAAATACGTTCCCATTTTTGTTTCAATGCACCATTTTTACATGTAAAAACATTGAACAGTTCACATATCATATATAAAACTTCGATATATCTCAAAATCTATAAAGAATTAAGATGCGAAACTAAATACTTTTACCTTTGATGGGTTAATAAAAACTTTGAGAAATTCGGATTAAAATTTTGGGGGTCCTCCGATCCTAAGAGTTTAATACAAAAAGAAAAGAAAAAGTAGGTAATGTGTAATGAAGGGTTTTGACAGGATGATTTCCCTTTGGCAGAGATTATACATGTGTCTCTTTGAGGAACGATGTGTGAAAATAAATAATTTCATTTACACACCATTTTCACCCTGAAATCTTACAAGAGAAAATGCATTTCTTTAGTGTTCATGATTCACCTCTTGATGCTTGTTCTATGGCATTTACCATGATTTCAAACACCGTTACAGTTGCGACTGGAGAATGCCTTAGACATTTCTCTAGCAACAAGGAAAGCAAAAGCTACCATGTTTTAGTTGCCAATTTTATTTCATAACAGGGGAAGAATATAATTAACTATTTGGACTGTCTGATAATGAATTTGACCTTGACCGTTGGATGTGGAATCCACACCATATTCTGAAATGGTAGGTGGTCATCCATCAATCTGCTTCCATGCCTTCTAAAACTATTTCTCTTTAGTCCTGTATCTTATCCAATATCCATCGATTCATAAATAGCAGGCTTGGGTGCTTTTGGCAGAACAAAGTTTCTCTTTCTCAATAGCTTTCATGTTTTTTATTAGTGCCAAAATATTCAATATCAACACTTTCAGGCTTTCTGTTTATTTAGTGTTTGTAATGTAATTAAGAACCTAACCAACGATTGGTAGCGCCGTTGGTTTGGGTATTCCGTAACCACCCAGAAGTCTCAGCATTGAAGTCCACCAATGCGTTGGAACCCCAAGCTATTATATAGTCTGACGCACCCTGGGGGACTAGTGAGGTGCTTGGAAGCCTTGGACAGCCCCGGTCAGCACAAAAAAAAAAAAAAAAAAACAAGTAATTAAGAACCTCCTACAAGTATTCCAAATATCTTAATCACCCTGTAATTAACTTATCTACAACTCTAATTAGTTGCATGTGAATTATTATTTATGCCAAGCTGAGATGAAAGATCCAATGAGCCCCAGGTTAAGAGCAGCCACAATTTACCATGTTAGGACCAGGAACAAAATGTATCAATATATCTGACCATAATGATCAAACCTATAACACAATCCTGTTTGACCTGTTCACCTATGTGACTAAAATTATCAAAGAAATACTTTTGGGTCTAACAAGATAGACCCAGTTGGACCAGTGTAGCATCCGGTTTAAGTTCCTTTATTGTCTTGCTGTCTCAATTTCGTTTCAGAATATTGTTATGCAGCATAACTTATAATGGTTGGACCATCAATAGATGTAGTGTATATTTGGATCTAGTTAAAGGTTTTGGCCTTACATTTGTGTTCTGTGTTCCAATTAGAGATTCAATATCCAACTTGATCCATTTATAGAACCTAGGATTGTCTGGGCCTGATGGGTTGGTTTCATAGACCCAATTATAAATTGGGTTACAATGCGGATCCTTGTCTAGACAGACTACTTTAGTTCTACGAGAAAAAAAAATCCTCTTTGTCTAGCAAGGGTAGATTGAGTACTCTGGCCTGCATTAGATTGGATTTGGGATATGCTTTTAAGCCGAAGGAGGTCTATTTATGGGCAGCTCGGCTGGGTAGTTAAGGGGGCAGGGTCCATCTTGGCACCTTCAGCACAATTAGAGGCCATTTCCATCTTGGCACTTTTACCACAAGGAGTTGTAGTAGCATGAGAATTCCACTCCAAACTGAGCAGGCATATATATATATATATATAAAAAATTAGATCTAAATTTGTGGAATATAGGGGTGGGCCATTTGGCATTATTAACATGTTGTTCCTAATTCTATGCTCAGACTAAGGAAAGGTGTGAACCAACGAGTGGTAGCTTAATTGGCCAAGGACTCTCTGCCTTAAGAAGTGGAAAGATCTTGCGTTTGACACCTACCTCAGTTGGCCACCTCCCATAGGAATTCCTTGAATTTAAGAAAGGAAACAGTCGCTTAGAGCATTCAAAAGTTCCACAAATTCCACTAAAGAGTAAAAAATCTGGAATTCATGAAATGTTTTCGAAGAAATATGACATTTGTAAATGCCAAGGGACATAGTGTCACATTATGTTAAAAAAAAAACGCAAGATGGTGAATTCCTATTAGGAATTTTAGTAAAAAAAACAAGCCCTGTGATGTGCAAAACTTATTTGGCAAAATTATGTTATTCCTGTTAGGAATTTTAGTAAAGAAATTAGCCCTATGACGTGCAAAACTTATTTGGCAATATTATGTTAAACTATTCTATTGAGAATAGTTATACGGAACTTATATGATAACATTATATATATTTATATAACTTCAAGTTAGGTTGGTAAGTTGGGACAAAATTGCTACTCTTATCAATATGGTCTGAAACTTTCTCCAATTAAAGGATTATAGCTATTTTACCAACAACCTTATGACAAAGTTTTTATTAATTATCATAACTTAAAAGAGGTCATAAAATTATCTTACTTTAATTTCATTAGAAGGTAACTCGCACTTGACCTAAGCCTAACATATAGCCTTTAATGTAATTTTATTTAACATATATAAGTTTCTAACGACCTCGATAGTTCTTTATCAGGTCTGGGGACTCATCATCGACCAATCCATTGCATATGACTCAATTGAGTTTAAAAATCGATACTTTGTTCAATACATTTATTACCATTGGATTGACTACTATATTCTAACCTTCAAATCAATAAATATTTTATAATTGATTTACAAATGTGAATGTCGTGACCATTTTTTTCTCAACCATTATTATGTATATATATATTATATTAAAGTTGTTATGTTTACCAAACCAATTTTAATTTTAATCCTTCCAATTTCAAACTTGACCTCTAAATTTCAAATTTTATAACCCTAAATTGTTTTAGGTGTTTAACGATTTAAGGGTAATTTTAGTAAATTTTTATTTTTAAATATTATTGAGATAATTATCTCATTTAATTTATCATTGATCAAAATGTGCCTAAAAGAGAGAATTTTCTTTCTTGATAAGAGAGAAACTCAAGTCCATTTCACTCAACAATTTAAAATTATGATCAATATACTCTCTACAATTATATACCTTTTCCTTCAACCAAAATAACATCAAGAATTATGCCTTTTGTATTTTAGAGGAATTTACAAGAAAAAAATAGTTTATATGGAAAGTAGACCAAAAAGGTCATTTTAGGCGACCTCACACCAAATTGGCCTTCCCACCCCAAAAAACCTTTTTTTTTTAAACCCATTTTCTAGAGGGTCGATATCAACCTTCAAATGAAACTTTTTTGTTTGCCTATGGGTAGGGTCGATATCCACCCTCAAATGAAATTATTTTGTTTGCTTGTGGGCAGGGTTGATATCGACCCTCACTAGTTTAGGGGAGGGACTAGGGAGGGTTGATATCGACCCTCGAAAAAATGGGTAAAAACCCAACTATAGTGTTTTTTTTTTTTCTTCTAATAAATTCCTCTATATATGTTTTTTTCTCAATTTGTAAATTGGGCTTACTTTTAGGTTCATACTTAATAAATCTCATAATTTCACTCAAATTGAACTTAGACCCATAAGATTGATCATGCTTATAATACTTGATCGGAAATAAAAGAAAATTCAAATTACTTGATATGTAGTTAAAATTCTTAGTAATTTTTTACTTCTCATAAACTTTTATATTTTTTATTATCTTTTATTTTCTAATGTTTAAACATTGACACCAATAAAATTTTAATAATGTTCAACTCATAAAATTAATTATATCTTTAATATTTTGACCCCAATCAATGCTGCTATGACGGATGTCCATCCTTCAAGTAAGGGTGGTCAAGCTAGTTAAACTTTATTCTTATTAAGTCAAAACAGCTGGAATAATTCAGCGTAGCCGATGGGAGGAGACATTTTCATTTGCCATCTTTTCATTGATAAACTTGCACCTAAGTGGACCCCAATAACTGGACGGCATACAAGCTATATTCTCATTTCACTAAACTAAAATTACAAAACCCATTACTTTATTATTTGATCCATATTGTTTTCATGTCTCTAAATTTGAGTTTTCACCGCACTTCACTTTACTGGTGAAAGTCAACAAACAGGGTAAACAATTTTGCCCTTTTTCCGGAGCACAACAGTAGAGCATTTGGGGCTCTTCTCCCATTGTCTCTCTTTTTTTATCTCCTCTTTCCTCTTTCATCCCTTCTACAGGAGACATCACTGTGATTCCCAAGTTTCTCCAGAGAGCCTATACAGAAACCCTTGTAAATCCTTTTACTTGGAATCGCATTTCTCAGAATTCCTTGCCTCTAAGTTTCAAGGATCCGTTTGGCAACATCATCAGCAGTTAGGTGGAAATGGCGAATCAGGGCGCGAAGAAGCGTAGGGACGAGAACGCCCGACACATGAGAAACCTCCTTTACCTCATCATAGCTTGCAACGTATGTATGCTCTCATCCTTTTCCCCTTCTTCACATTTCTGCACTTTCTAGGGTTTTACTTTTACCGATGAAAACAAACTGCAGAATTCTATTTCCCTTGTTTTTGTTTTCTTCTTTTTTCACCTCTTCAATCATTATGCATCCACTTGTAAAAAATTCTGTGCTCAAATTGAACAATTAGAAGAGAATTGCTCAGAGACTACCAAAAACCAGAATATTAATGTGAACAAAGGTATAATGTGTCCCCCTTTCATGATTTAGATTGATGGGATAAGGCCATGATTTCAGTGATTTAGATCATTTGTTTGGCGGACCCTATAATGCAACGCGCAATTATTGAGGAGTGGGCTCCAACCAAGGGAGAATATTGAAAAGTATTTCTACTGTGTCTACTAACGCCTTAAGGTTTTGGTAGCGATTGTTAGCTAAAGAAATTCAATATGTATCAGAGCCAACCGGTCCTGAGTTTGAATCCTAGAGGAACGACTCAACGGAAAAAAAAAAAAAAAAAAGGAAAAAAATGGCATGTCGCCGAAAGTACGCCAACCAGGTTGCAATTGAGGGAGAGTGTTGAGGAGTGGGCTCCACCTGAGGGGGAATATTGAAAAATATTTCCGCTACCTCTACTAATGCCTCGAGGTTTTTGTATGAATGGTTAGCTAGAGAAATTTAAGAGCAATGGCTTAAAATCTTGCTAAGCGAAGTAGCAATTTGATGATCTATGTGTTACATGGGCCATGTCCTTAGCAAACAAGCAAAGTGTTTTTTTTTCTTTTTTGTGCCCTCCTTAAAAGAGGCATTACAGTTATAGTAGCCTGATATGTTGATTTGCAGGTTATATATGTTGTGGTGAGGATGCTTGTTTTTCATTCTACTTTTACTTGGAAGAATTGGGTTGGCCTGTGTGTGACATCAATTGCCTATTTAATTCCCTACCAACAACTTGCCAAAATGGCGGCTCCGGCATATGCGGATAATGGAGAACTTTTTGATGGTGGGTCTGATATGAGCACTGGCGGAGTTTGTGGGTATGTGTATCTGAGTTCATTTAGTTGCATGCCTTTTGTTATGTCTTTCCAGAAGAGGTTCAATATGCAACTTTTGACATTATAATTCATAGTTTGCGTGAAATGCCTATTCATTTTTGACACAGTTCTTAACCAAAGAACTGCTGAAGTTGCCACCAATTCAGTTGTTCTGCTGGTACCAAAAGGTCTAGTCTAAAACTCACTGAGTTGATTTAAAACAAGGGTAAGTTGAGTTTAACACAAATTTAAAAACACAGAAGCTGTCAAGTAATGATAGAGACAATATGCAGAAACTGAAACTGTTATTTCTCATTGAATAACTGATTGAAAAACAACTCTATTAATACTAAAATATCTCCTAAATAATCTCAACAACATCAACGTACTTCAGAAATTATTCTTGCTAAATAAAAGCAACTAAGTCCTAAATAAAAGGAAGACTGAAAAACAACTTAGACTTATTCAACAATCCTAATAACTAGGACCCACAAAACAATAAGCCAGTAAGTTGCACTAATTTTTGACACTCCCCCTTAGTGCAAACTGACGGCTAACAACACCAAGAGCACTTCGAAAAACTTCCAACTTAGCTTTGGCAAGTGCTTTGGTAAATATATCAGCAACTTGGTCTTCAGTTTGAATTTTCTGTAACTCAACGTCTTCAGTTAACACCTTCTCTCGAACAAAATGGTAATGAGTTTCAATGTGCTTTGTGCGTGCATGAAACACGGGATTTCCAGCAAGCTTAATAGCACTTTCATTGTCGCAATAAATGGGAACTGGAAGGTTGAAAACAGAAACCAAATCTTGAATAAGTCTCTTAAGCCAAAGACACTCTTGAGTGGCCATAGTAGCTGCCATGTACTCAGCTTCACAACTTGAAAGAGCAACCGTAGTTTGCTTTTTACTGCACCATGAAACTGCTGCTGAACCAGTATTGAAACAATACCCTGTTGTGGAGCGCCTATCATTCACATCGCCAGCCCAATCCGCATCTACAAAACCACTTAAAGAAAAAGATACATGCTGCTTGTATGGTAACCCAAAATTTAGAGTGCCATTAACATAGCGAAGGATCCTCTTTGCTGCAATTAAATGACCCTCACATGGTTTTTCCATAAACTGAGAAACAACTCCAACAGAAAATGTAATGTCAGGTCTTGTGATAGTTAAAAAGAATAAACTCCCAACAAGCTGTCGAAAAAGTGTTGCATCTTCAAGTGGTTTTCCTTCATCTTTTGTTAACCTCAGGAAAGGCTCCATAGGAGTGGTCATTGGTTTTGACTCCTCCATATGAAAACGATTCAATAAACTTGCAGCATACCTTTTTTGACACACAAAATAACCATCTGATTTTTCAACCTCTAGGCCAAGAAAACAACTAGCTTCACCCAAACTCTTCATTTCGAAACGAATGGACAAGGCTTCTTGAAGACGAGTGATTTCAGCATTGTCGTCTCCTGTAATGATCATATCGTCCACATAAAGAAGGAGTATTGTGCACATTGTGGGTGTCTTCTTAATAAACAAGCTTGGATCTGCACTTGAAGACTTAAAACCACAAAAATCAAGATATTGAGCGATCTTACCATACCAAGCACGTGGAGCTTGCTTGAGACCATATAATGCCTTCTTGAGTCTGCACACATGATCAGGGAATTCCTTAGAAATAAATCCCTGTGGTTGTTCCATAAAGATATCACGATCTAGCTCTCCATAAAGGAATGCATTTTTCACGTCTAATTGCCACAATTTCCAGCATTTGTAAGCAGCCAATGAAATAATTGTTCGA
Organism: Persea americana; assembly: GCA_029852735.1. Taxonomy (NCBI): domain Eukaryota; kingdom Viridiplantae; phylum Streptophyta; class Magnoliopsida; order Laurales; family Lauraceae; genus Persea; species Persea americana. The sequence goes on from CM056812.1 coordinate 9,704,786, forward strand.
ATCGTCACCATTTTAGCAACAGGACTGAAAGTCTCCTCGTAATCTACACCATATTGCTGAGAAAATCCACGGGCAACAAGACGAGCTTTATGCCTATCGATAGTGCCATCAGCCCTTTTCTTCAACTTGTAAACCCACTTACAAGTAACTAATTCAGCGTTCTTTGGCTTCGGAACAAGTTCCCAAGTGGAGTTTTTGTTTAAAGCTGATATTTCTTCTTGCATTGCTTCTTGCCACTCAGAATTACCTTTAGCTTCAACATAGGATTTGGGCTCATTATCACAAGCATCTCCCATAAGAAAACATGACAGAACTGAACAATGATTTAACTGAACTTCATAGTCAGTTAAATATTCAGGTTGCTTTCTTTGTCTAGAAGACTTTCGAATTACAGCCTCTGTAATATCATCTTGTTGAATGTTATCCCCAGATGGAGAAATACTACTTACCTTTTCGCTGAATGCCTCATTACCAAAGAAAGGTGCAAGATCAGTTATGCTTCTATCTGCATTAGCTTCAACTTGATGTGCTGACACTTCATCAAACACCACATCACGAGAAACAATTACTTTCCTTGATTCAGGATCCATACATCTCCATCCTTTCCTGTGAGTGTCATAACCAACAAAAATGCAACATCTTGCCTTTGGGTCAAGTTTAGTCCGATTTCCTTTTGATACATGGACATAACAAATTGAACCAAAAACTCGAAAATAACTCACATTGGGTTTGCAGTGGTATAGTAATTCAAATGGAGATGATTCTGTCCCTGGCCATGGAGGTAAGCGGTTTATGACATGAGCAGCGGATTCAATAGCTACAGCCCACACCTCCCTCGGAAGATTCTTTGCATGCAACCATGATAAGCACATGGCTGTTAGATGTGCCAACTTGCGCTCAGAAACCCCATTTTGTTGGGGAGTTTCCGGACAAGTCATTTGATGCAAAATCCCATGCTCCCTGCAATATTCAAGGAATTTATCGGACATGTATTCCCCTCCATTATCGGTGCGTAAACACTTTATTGACAGCCCAAATTCTTTCTCCACCTGCTCCTTGAATTGAACAAATTTGGATAGAGCTTCACTTTTGTGTTTCAAGAAATACACCCAAGTGAACCGAGAAAAATCGTCCACAAAAACCATCACATAATGAAGACCAGTGTAGCTAGGTGTTCTTGTTGGCCCCATGAGATCTGAATGGACAAGTTGTAGAGCGACAGAAGATCTATTCTTTGAATTCGGGAAAGGAAGACGATGAGATTTTCCATATTGACAACCTGGACAAACCACATCGTGTTGAATTTTCTTAAAGAGAGGAACTCCATCAAGAAGTTTCTTTGTGGAGATTTGCTGTAGCAACTGATAGCCAACATGACCTAATCGAGCATGCCAAAGTGTCGCACTTGCATTCTGACCTGTCTTTTCAACATATGCATCACTTGCAGACAATACATATAATGATTCTTTCCTTTTTCCAGCAAATAAAACATCAGCCTCAATGTGCTTTAAATTGGAGAGAATTTTCACATCATCTGGACCAAAAAGAACATACCTCCCAGAATCAGCTATTTGAGAAACTGAAGCTAGATTCTTCTTTAGGCCTGGAACATGATAAACATCTTTGAGAGAAATGCCTCCATCATTTGAATTGCTCTCCTTGATATTGGAATACCCTTCTTTCACTACAAGATGTAATGAATTATCAGCTGTCACAATGGCCTTTTTCCCACAATGTGGACGAACATCAGAGAGTAGAGAAGCATTTCCCGTCGCATGATGGGAGCAACCAGAATCAACGATCCATTCTTTATTATAGTCTATGAGAACAGCAGCATCTATTGGTACATTTGTCTGATGCACATTTGCAACTTGATCAATAATTTCAATGGCTAAGCACTGCTCCCACTTTGGTTGTTCAGACTCACTGCTTTCATAAGCTGCATTTGCATCTTCTTCACTAAGATTCACTCGACAATTTGATTGAATGTGACCAGGTTTCCCACAGCGACTGCAAATTACCTTAACTCGGCAATCACGCTTAAAATGTCCATGCTTTCCACACCTGTAGCATGTTCTTGAAGTTCCCTTAGATTGACCTTCATCATTTGAAAGCACACTACCACCTGCAATTTGTTTAGCAGAATAGTTTCTTTTACCTTGATCCCTGGAGTAAAGTACTTCCTCCACTTGCACAGAAGACTTGTTATTGGTCATCTGATTCACCAAGGCTTCCTGATTTGAGAGCAAGTTCTCCAATTCAATGATAGAGGGTTGTTTAGACCACCCTTGTATAGAGGAGATGAACGGCATGAATTCCTTCCGTAGTCCTCGAATGATATAACGACGTAACCGTGCCTCACTCACAGGTTCAGTAGGATCCAGCTCTGAAATTTCACCACAGAGAGTTTTAACTTTCAGAAAATATTCTGGAATTACAAGATTACCTTGGATGATCCCGGCAAGATCATTTTCTAAGAACTGTAGCCGCATCGTGTTCTTTTGAGTAAACAATCTTTCGAGTGTCTCCCACACCTTCTTTGGTGATTGCTCATCACGAACATGCTCTATGTACTCCTTACTGATAGAGGTTCGTAGAGCAAATAAAGCCTTGCCACACTTCACCTTCCACTTCCGACGTGACTCGACATTTTGTGGCGTGTCCTCTGGAATTACAGCTTCATCACCAGAGACGAGATCCCACAAGTCTTGTCCTTGTAGGAAAGCTTCCATACAGAGCTTCCAATAGTTGTAATTGTTACCAACTAGCTTTTCTACAGCAACAGTATTTGCACCATTCATCTTCACGAGTACACGAATCAACCCTTGGAACAGAGCTCTGATACCATAAAACAAATTTAAAAACACAGAAGCTGTCAAGTAATGATAGAGACAATATGCAGAAACTGAAACTTTTATTTCTCATTGAATAACTGATTGAAAAACAACTCTATTAATACTAAAATATCTCCTAAATAATCTCAACAACATCAACGTACTTCAGAAATTATTCTTGCTAAATAAAAGCAACTAAGTCCTAAATAAAAGGAAGACTGAAAAACAACTTAGACTTATTCAACAATCCTAATAACTAGGACCCACAAAACAATAAGCCAGTAAGTTGCACTAATTTTTGACAGAGTTGACTTGGTTTAATTGAGTTGAGAAATTAGTGAAGTTAGTTATTTTGTTAGGCTTAGCTTAACTAATTAAAATGTGACAGTTGAAATATATATATATATATATATATATAAATTAATTATAGTAGTGATACCCTTCCAGCAACTCTTTTCCTAAAGGACCCACCGAAGTTCCATTCAAAAGTGGATCTGCAAAATGGGATTCAATGGATACATCCATTACTTGCAGAATCTGTACTTGTCCCAATTGGAAGAGCTAGGAAAGGTGGATGGGAAAGATTAACAATTGGGGAATGCTGAGACAGCAAAGATGACTTCTTGACACCTTATCTAATAGATAAGATTTATTGATCCTTTGCTTGATGTCCATGATTAGGCACCTACCTTCTCAGAATAGTTATCCATTTGGATTTACTTTTCTGTGAACTACTTTTCAGCATTGCCTTTCCTCTTAATGAAGCTTAATAGGTACTATTAGTGGAGAATGGTTCAACAATAAATATCTAAATACGTCTGACTTCCTATATATGCTTATTAATGGGCGAGACCTAGAAAGTCTTATCATTGAAGTCTATTGTGACAAGGAACAACATGTTTCTCTTTCCTAACTCCTGGATGAGTTTTGATTTCATTGATCTTTTCAATGCAGTATTTTAGTTATGAATTAACCTCCTCATCCACTTTTGCAATGCCATGTTCTTGCCATGCATTTTTGTGTTCTATATTGATGCCGTCAATCTGTTCATATCATATTACAGTACTATCAACAAAGAAACAAGAAGTGGAAGTTCATATTGCGGAGGTGTGCATGCTAAGAGGGATGTGTGGAGTTACTAGAATTGATAAAAATTAAGAATGAACATACAAGAGGAAACTTATGGGTAGAATTCCGATAAGAGTGATCTATGAATGTTGCTTGAAATGGTTTTGGCATGTTTGCACAAGACCAGCAATGTCCCCCTATAAGATGCAATGAAGTAGAGAGGAAAGACATGATGGAGTGTGTAGTTACTGAAAAGTGAAAACATGCCCGCACCACAGTTAGAAGGTGCTCATTGTCACAAGTGTAAGACTAATTCATTGGGTTATGTACAAAACCGGGACTCCTTATATTGTAAATTTGATTAGAATAGGACTGCCCAAGATCATCATTAAAGAAAACTAGCTTGATATGGAACTGACACTGGTCGCTCGAGCGATCCTCAATTCGCTCGAGCGACCCCTCACAGAAACTCCTTCGCTCAAACCTTCCAAATCTTCGCTCGAGCCATCCTTCTAAGCTGAAGACAAAACGCAGTTCGCTCGAGCGATGTCCTTGACCGCTCGAGCGAACACCGCATAGAAGAACCTTCACTCAAGTTGTCCTATCCTTTGCTCGAGCTATCTCATAGAACTAAAGGCAAAACGCAGTTCGCTTGAGTGAAGTGCATGACCGCTCGAGCGAACCCAAGACAGAAGATCCTCCGCTTGACCCAAGCTATTGTTCGCTCGAGCCATGATTTGAAGTTCAAATTTTCGAAGACAGAGGCTTGTCCGCTCGAGCGGACTCCCTGGTCGCTCGAGCGGACCTGGGCGCAAAATTAGAAACTTGCCCAGAATTGCCCAGAATTCTCTCCTGATCTATCTTAAGTTTGCCATGCTGATTCCTAATCAAATTATACCACTTGAGGCACGAAATTAGGCTTATATAAAGCCTTTATCTCTCTATTCAACCTCACCTCTCCAGCAAGGAAAATTCGTAGAGAGAACTTGAGAGATCCATCTTCCCCCAAGGCAATCATCTACAATGCTGAAGACCAAAGCTTTGGATTCTTGCTCCATTCTACTCCTCTGAAGTAGAGACTTCTTGAAGACGGCTTCGAGGCGTTCGGTTCAAGTACGATGAAGGTGCATGGTGAGTAGTCGGCAAGATCGCGGAGTTCCTAGGTTGAGTTACGAATGGGAAGGGTTGTGAGTTACTTGTAACTTTCTTTCATATACTGCTTGGTTGTCTGTTGGCCTAGACGATAAAGCCCTTGGTTTTTTCCCGAGTAGGGTTGTAATGCCCCAATTCCGAATACCGAAGTTACCACTATGGTACCCGAAATTGGTGCACTACTTCCCGGAAAATCCGAGAACTTCCAAGATCATAGTCCGCAGTAAGGTCAAATTTTAAAACTTTTTGAATAATAATATAATCAACAGTTATATTGCGGAAGCATAAGTAAAGATAGCGGATGCAATAGTATCATATAACTGAGTCAAATATAGCAGTGCGGAAGTCTGATAAAATATCAAAGTATAGTTATCAAAGTTCATACAAAACTGCTTATCTACCCGCTCACTACATAAATCCTCTTAAATCCAAAATAATCTGCACTCAATCCCCTTGTGCAGGCGCTCCATTCTCCGGCTCAACCACCTGGTCAGCCGGCCCCCACTTGTAATCACCTACTATAGGCGCCTCATAGTACGCGTCGTCCGCGGGATCAAGGTTGGGACCTAAGCACCAAAGATGGGTCAGATCCAAGGATCTGGCAAGGCACCATATGCAGATAATACAGGATGTATACAACAAAAGAGAGTAGTGACATATACGTAATCATAAGAGTAACAAAGATACATAATCTAGGCAATTGAGGAGTAATTAACAGTTTAGAATCAGAAATGTAAAGTATTCTAATTTAATCAGATAACAAATGGCACATTCACACAAGCTGGATATACCGCGGGATATTATGCCGCAGCCCTCCCATACTGTAAACATCCCATACTGTAAACAGCTGCGGTGGGGAAAGAGTAAAATAACCATGCAAGGGATAACAACCCTGCTAATAATAACATATATAAATATAACACCGATCACACCCCCTTATCAGATTAGCCCGGACCCGGTATCACATCGTCCGTCTAATCACAGCTCATCATGATAGCTCTAAGTAACCAATATAGCTCCTACCAGTGATGATCAGTCAATTGGCTGAGCTTAGATCAACTGAGTGAATGTTTAGTGCCGACCCAGGAAACAAGTACAGGTCTGTGTCTGTCTAGGTTTGTCTTGCGTGAGCAATATCCTAACCAAGTCTCTAAGAGGTTAAGGTATAACAACATGGGGCACAGTCCAATATCCAAGTCCAAGTCCACTGGATCCATACTGAGGCCCACAACCATGGCCTGAAGCAACACAATTGCAACACCATGCTCAATCCCACAAGTGATCATCCTATGCTCATACACAATGAGCCTTCAAATCCATTAAACCTAACCTCTCCATTCTATGGTTTCAAATACCCAACCTTAGGCCGTATGAGGGCCCACCTAGCCACAAACACGGGTCATTTATCTCCAAACACATCATAGGGTCACCACTAAGTAATCCTAGGTTCAGGTCCTCCAATTCCCATTAATTAACAGGTTCATAACATTAATAAGGATAGGAGACTAGAACAATACATAAATTCCTTCAAATCATGGAATCAAGTGGAATAGACAAAGGGTCCAATCCTAGGTAATGGTCCACTCTTGGTTCAGGCCTCATCATGTGATTGGATCCATAACTGTAGCCTCAGATGTCAAAGATAATAAATCTGGTGCTCCTGAAGTTATGGACATCATGGACTACAATTAAGGGTCGAATCATTGACGATTCAAATCCTAAAACCTCAATTGGTGGACCCCACGAGTCAAGGCTGAGCCACGCCATTGATTCGTGCTTGGCACACTTGATGGAAGCCTATTTGGATGGTCAATGGACCCCACAATTGATCACACAACAAAGGGAACTGAAATATGGAAGCTCACTGTTCACAGTTTGCTCGGTCGACATCATCCCCTGGGATGTCGACCGGGTGCACTGGATGTTGACCCCCAGGTCGACATCCTGCAGTGTCCCCGGTCGACATCGTGGCCATGATGTCGACCGGGTCCACTGGGACCTGGAGCCAAGCAGCTGGGGGGTTCCTCAGGTCTCGCTATGTATCCCGGTTGACATCATGGCCGTGATGTTGACCGGGTCCACTGGGACTTGTCCTGTTTGAGAATTATTAGGTCTCAGCTATCCTTGCAGAGTTCTGTGTATCCGATCGACCGGGTACACTGTCTGTAAATTTTTATAGAGATTAACTGGGACTTGATTTCCTCTCTGTTCAGTGTGCCCGGTCGACCGAGCTGGAGGCCGGTCAACCGGGTACACGTACTGAGCTGAAATTCCAGATTTCTGGGATTTTTCCTCCTTCAACCCATTTTTCACCCAAATCACTCATAATCTCCTCCATCCATCACAAAAGCATACAAGACAAAGAAAGCACTTCTATAACCATCCATCCATCATCCAACCGGGCCATTGATCTTCCAAATGGGAGAACCCATCCATCAAATGGCCACCATCCATACACAAAGCTCAAATGTAAAGATCTAAACATGCATATCGACCTAATTGAATTGAATTGTAGAATCAAGAGAAGAAAAGCATGCATCATGTGAAATTAGCATAGGGTACTTGCCTCAATTCGAAATTGGAATTAGAGTTGAGAAAGAGATGAGAATCCAAGCTCCTAATAGTGTTGATAGTGCAATTGTGCAATTGGGGTGGTCTCTAGCTTTCCTTGTGCTGGAATTTGGGGAATTAGGGTTTCTTAGGGAGAGGTAGGGAAGATGAGAGTGAATTAGGGTTTAGGCTATGTTTGCAATAGTTGGGTTATATAGATTAGGGTTTAGGACAATTACCAAAAGGGTAGCTTAGTTGTAAATGGGGAGGAGATAGGGCCATAGGAAATTAGGTCTTTAGGTGAGAATTCTAGAAGGTTCCTAACTCTTAATGCCCCTCCTATTAATTCTAATATTAGCTAAGTCCTAATCAAATCAAAACCTATTAAATTTACAATAATCACCTAATATCTATAAAGAATTCTATAAAAGCTAAATTCTAAGACTTAGGAATATTAGCAACTATTCTACTAATTCCTATTAATTAGCATAATAAAGTAGGCAATATCATATTAATAATTATTTAAATCAAATTGAGGACCCACAAGGGGTGGGGCCTCACAAGGGTTTTCCACGTATAAATCATGTGTCATTCTCTTTGTGTGGATTGCTTATTTTTAATCGGATCTAGGATTAATAACTAGTTTAATCACTGTGATTGAAATTTAGTAGAGATCTGTTGGTTGGGACCGACCCAAGCATGTGGTAAGGCCGAATTTTCAACAAGCACGGGGTTATGTATCCAATTCATGTCAAATTCAACAAAAAAATAAAATAAAAAAATTGGTGAACATAGATGTGAATAGGGCTGAGTGGAAAAGTAGAACCTGTAAGTCCAACCTAAAATAGATGGAATAAGGCTTTGATTATTATTATGATGATGGAAATCCTATAATACTACTACTGTTGGTTTTGTCAGTTTGCTTTTTTGTCGTCATATTTTCAGATGTGATTGTTGAACGTCTGATTCTGGTGTTAAGATCAATAATAATATCCTTTGAAATTCGTTTTTTTTTTTTTTTTTTTTTTTTTTTTTTTTGTATTTCTGAATATTTTGTCTTTTTTTAGCATTTCTCCCTGTTATATATGGTTGCTGAATTACTGGACTGATATCTTTACCTGGTTATCCTTTGGCAACTATCAGCCTTGGCCAGTTCACAGAGCTGATTTCACAATTGAGCTTCTGTTTTGAATCTCAGAATGGCTGGTGTTGATTTTGGACATGTTACTGTCTCACTCACATGTCAGTAGCTCTGTGGTTTTGCATTTCTTCCTTTGTTTTAGGTCATTATGGGCTACTGTTGTCAGTGCCTAGAAATTTATTAAAGGAATTATGGGGTCTGGTTGCAACCATTCTGTGCAGGTTCTGCTGGGAGCCTGTGGTTGTCCATGGTTGTGATCTAGACTGTTGACCTGATGGGCACTTACCTGTGTGTAGATATGGCGGCACCCTGTTTCTGATTATAAGATTCTAATCCTTTACTAATCAGGGCACAGAGAGAGAGAGAGAGAGAGAGAGAGAGAGAGAGAGAGAGAGAGAGAGAGAGAGAGAGAGAGAGTATCATCCATTGATTGAATTGCCTGTAAATAACTAAGTGCACTGTAACTAAGATCTGGGAAGGCAGTTTGAATATTGTGAATGGCTTTGATACTCTATCCTGGTCGTGGCTTGTGTGTAGTCAACGCCTCCAAATTTTGTTGGCTTTGATATTCTATTTTGAATGTGAGGCCTTGGAGATGAGAGTTTTAGCATATTTTAACAGGTTCTCATGAAGTGGCAGATTCATTAGCCAAACAAGGAGTGGATTTATGATCATGTTACTGTTATTGCACAATATATATATAACCATTTTTAAAGATTGATTCCTTTTGAATATCAACTTTCTCATTAAAGATTTAGTTGCATGTTATCAATCAAAAAAGAAAAAGAAAAAAATAGTTGCATGTTCCTGGGAATAGGGCATGGATCCGATTCACTTTTTCTAGCATGTGATTTGACTAGTTTCTAGGTCAAGTCTCAAAACTTATATCCGTAGATCTTCACCTCAACTCTCATGGGTCCTCGATTGTTAACTTATGGGTGATACTTGCAAATTAAAGTTCGCAAAGAAGAATGAAAAAAGAAAAATCCTGCATGCTTACTAGAAATTATCCAATTTGATTGAGGGCTGTTTGGGGTATTTGCTTTGCTTTGATTTTTTTGTAAGTGCTAAATTTTCATCCGAGTGCATTGATTTGGAAACTCCCTGTTTTGGTGATGACTCATGAAAGGGTCAGATTTGTGAGGGGTCAGCACCCGACTGGATTGATTCAGGATTATTCTTGACTGCATCACTTTACTTTGTTCTGTCTTGTTTGGAATACATTTCGGTTGCTTATTGAAAAATATTATTTTTTAGGATTGTACATCCATGATGTGGCTAATGAATTTGATGGTCTGGATCAATGAACCATGTGTGCTATCAATGAACCATGTGTGCTACAAGCAACTTGTATGGAGCGGGTGCATCATACTCAGAACTGTAATTCTTTGTGTATAATGTTAGAAAACATTGGCTGAGATGATATAGGCTTCTAGTATAATCACAATTTTAGCTGAGATGATATTGGCTTTTAGTTTAATCTCAATTTTAGTTGTTGGTTTTGTTTCTGTTCTACTTGTGACCAATCGATGCTGCTTTCTATTGTCAATGTACCTAACATATATTTCCGTTTGATTTTGTGGCAGTTACCTCCATGATGTCATCTATATAACAAGCTTCGTACAGCTGTCGTCCATCATTTCTGGCAAATTTTGGTACACATATTTAGTGGTAAGGAGTAAGGAAGACGACATTCCATTCTGCCATTTTCTCATATTAAAACAACAGTGTTCAAATGTAAATCATCCATTGAAGAATGCTTATCCTATTTGATCTGATTTTTTTTTTAATGGCTGGTTACCTTATCTATAATATGCCATTCGCATCTAATATTACAAATTTTTCTCATGGTTACTACTACTATTCTTTAAAACATTGTTGTAATAAAAAACTGGAGATTGCAAGGGAAATGGATCTCTGTGTGGTTATCTGACTATTCATGGTCTGGAATCTGGATGCGTAGTTAGTGATGCGTCGCCTTGTATATTAGACTGTGCAGGATAGGTACCTCAGAATCCATATAATCATGAACATGCTTTTGTGTGGATTACCAAGAAATCAATCAAGAAAAATAGGGAAGCGAGGAAGGGGGGAGAAGCCCTCTTGGATAACTGAACGAAATGATTGTTAAATCAAGACCCTACAAATAACTTAGTGCTGCTTTAGCACTTATGCAGCCGATCTTAAATTGATGTGGTTCTGATACTGTTTCCACAGATTCAACACCTTGGTGCATGCATGCCATTTTTTTAAAGAAAAAGAAAAATAGCTAAAGCTACAATCTTGACTAGCCTCCTCTAAAGTTTAGGTACATTATTCATGCATCAAGTCTACAAAATGAGGCATTACATCCCTTATATCGGTAAAAGAAAAAAACCCGAAGACTAATCTCAACCATAGAAACAGTAATGGTCAAGATTAAAACACTTAAGTAAAACCTATAAACCCTAGAAGACAAAACTTTTCCTTAACTTATTCGAAAATGGTGGGAGGAAATGAATGTACAAGGCTGGGCTGGATATAGGCTGGTAACGAAATTCAAGATCCTTAAAATCTGAAATTAAGGAATGGGCCATATCTAGCTTAGGAAATGTGGAGGCAGAAATGGATGATTTGCTGATCTAGATAAAAGAAATTGAATACAAGGAAGAATCTGGGATACTATTGGAAAGTGATATAGAGCTACGCACAGATCTAAAAGAAAAATACAATTGCAAGGCAAAACTGGAATAAATAAAATGGAGACAAAGATCCAGACACTTATGGCTAAAGGATGGTGATAGAAACACGAGATTTTCATAGCTTTGCATCTTTCAGAAACAGGAGAAATAGAATCTCGGTCCTTAGTCCTCTTTAACAGGAATAGAAGATTGGAAAATAAGGAGGAGATATGTGAACATGCGATAGACTACTATAAAGAGCTCTTCACAAAAGAGATTTGGGATCGGCCATCTCTAGAGAACCTGCAATTTCCTATGATCATTGAAGCTATGGCGGACAGGATTGAGAAAGTGTTTGAAGAAAAGTAAGTCAAAGCGGCCGTCTTTGATCTAGGGGGAGATAAAGCGCCTGGGCAAGATAATTTCCCTATAGCATTTTTTCAAACGTTCTGGGAGGTAATTAAGGAGGATGTGATGATTTTTATGAAGGAATTTCTTGTCAGAGGTAAACTCTCTAAACACATTGGTGCATCATTCATAACCTTAATTGCTAAGAAGGCTGGTGCCAAGAATATAAAGGACTATCGACCAATCAGTCTTATTGGTGCCATTTATAAAGTCTTAGCCAAAGTGCTAGCTACCTGGATTTAAAATGTACTTCCTAAGGTGATATCCCTTGCACAAGGAGCATTTGTGCACATACGTCAAATCCTCGATGGTGTTTTAATCGCAAATGAATGTATCCACTCCAGGTACAAGGCAAAAAACCAGGTCTCATTTGCAAATTAGACTTGGAGATGGCATATGACAGAGTTGATTGGGACTTCTTTATGTATATGAGGAGAATGGGCTTTGGTATAAAATGATCGAATTTCTAAAATCATCTTCATTCTCTATCCTAGTTAATGGATCCCTGAAAGTTTTCTTTTTGGATACTAGAGAGTTGCATCAAGGGGATCCGTTGTCGCCCTTCTTATTCGTCGTTGTAGAAGCCCTTAGTAAGATGATGTATGTAGCAGCAAATGCCAGGTTGATAAAAGGTCTTTGTCCTTCAAGTGAGCGCAGGAAATAACACACTTGCAATGTGCAGACGACACCATAATTTTCCAGTTATGCGGAAGAAGATCAACTTCGCAGCATTAAAGTGATCCTCTTATGCTTTGAAGTGGTATCGGGCCTTAGAGTGAATTTATTTAAAAGTGAGCATATAGTCATAGGAATAAAGTTGAATGAAAATCATTTACAAAGACTGGCAGACCTTATTGGGTGCAAAGCTGGAGTGCTTCCCTCATCATATCTGGGACTGCTCTATGGGCCCCAATGCTTGAAAGGTTAGAAAAAACTCTCTTTGTGGAAAACTAAATATGTCTTTTGGTGGAAGGATTACTTTAATTAAAGTAGCCTTAGCAAACCTTCCAGTCTACTTCATGTCCCTTTTTAAATGTCCGGTGGAGGTAATCAAATGCATTGAGAAATTGCAAAGGGATTTCTTATGGCACCGTAATGAGAATAAAAAGAAATTCCATTTGATAAAATGGTCCAAGTTTGCAAGTCTAAAGAAGATGGGGGCTTGGGAATTAGAGCCGTGAAAGAGACTAATGTAGCACTCCTTGGCAAATGGTTATGGAGATTGGGGATGGATCAGAAACCCTATGGAAATAGGTAATATTCTCAAAATATGGAATTTTCCATGGATGGGTGGGAAGCCCGAGATTCTATGCTGCGATACTCAAGCAAATGGAAAGGTAGTCTTATTTCAAAGGAGATCTTCTTTAAGAATATCAGATATTGCATTGGCAAGGGAGAAAAAGTCTTCTTTTGGACTGATCTCTGGGTGGGGGAGATTCCATTGGCGACTTCCTTTTAAATTCTATTCAATTGTGCTACTAATCAAAGTGCCATAGTTATTGATTACTTGGAATGGATCGATGATTGAGTAGTTTGGGGGCCCACTTTTAGAAGAAATATTAATGATGAGGAGGCTCAATTTCAATCTATGATGTTGCTTATTGGCAACGTTTTCATTCCGAAAAATGGGAACAACAAAAGGATTTGGACAACCTCTACAGATGGCAGCATCTCTTGTCTTATCCATGACTAGTGAGGCAATGGTGTCACACCCACAGATGGCCAGCCTATGGAGGATTAAAGCCCCACCTAGAGTCACTGCTTTTGGGTGGTTTGCTGTACTTGGTGGAATTTTAACAATGGATAATCTAAGGCGAAGGAGAGTGTTGGTTGTAAATGCATGTCCGATGTGTTTATCGGATGAGTAATCCATTGACCATCTCTTGCTCAATTGCAATACCGCAGTCCATCTGGAAGGTAACATTGGGCTGGTTTCACTGTTGTGGGCCCCTTCCTCGTTCCCTATATCATCCTTGTTTGAGTATTGGAAAATGGGAGTGGGGGTCAAAAAGAAGGAAGACGATGTGAAACCTCTGTTTCTTGGCGGTGCTGTGCTGCATTTGTAAAGAAAGGAATAGGAGATGGTTTGAAGGATTATCTTTTTTTTTTTAATAGTATGGTTTGAAGGATTATCTTCTAATGATATTCAACTAGGAGAGAGAATTAAACACATTATCACTATTTGGGCTCCTTCATCAACACTCTTCAAGGGCATTTCAGCAAATTCCATCATTCAAAATTGGATGGAAGTAGCATTCCCACATCCACACAAACCCTGCATGGTTTATAGATATATTGCTTTGAATTTTGATGGATAAGCTCTAGGCAATCTAGGAATTATGGGCATTGCGGGGGTGGTGGTGTAATCCACAATGATCATGGTATCACCCTGCTGTCATACTCAGGTCCAGCTGGTCTATGTTCGTGTAACATAGCTGAGCTATTATCTCTGAAAGTCGGGCTACGAGAAGCTTTATGATTCAATCCTTAGTTGCTGATTATTGAAGGGGATTCCTTATGTATGATAAAGTGGGCGTCTCAAGCATCTACGGCTCCTTGGCACTTTGCAGTTGTAATAGAAGAGGTGGCAGAGATTGCTAAGAATATGAACATTTCATATCACCTTATTAAGCGCTGTGCAAACTCGGAAGCAGATCGCCTAGCGAAAGAGGGAGTACCTTATTGTTACTTATTGTTAATATGTTTTTGGGATTTTGGTTGATGCTTGATATTTTGGGGGTTGTCAACCCTTTGTTTTTTTGGGGATGATTGATTATGCCCTTGTTTTTTTGGGCATTTTTTTTTTTTTCAGTAAGGTCCTCTTATACTATAAAGCTGGTGAAATGAATTCGGTCATCTTTTAAAAAAAAAAAAAAAACCTAAGGACCCCACTTGCATAACCTATGGACCTATGGGCTAGACTGAATGGGCCCAAAGGACTGGGAATCTGCTCTCTTCTGTTGATCTACTTTGATACCAATTGATGTAAGTTCTAGGGTTAGGATTTTGATCATAGGTGCTGTAGCACAATGATGGGTTTCCGCAGAAACAATTTCACGATGAAGAAACTCTACAATGATAAAATCCCACAAGGGAAAAACTCTATTAACTCCACTCTGAGATTATGATCTCTACAATGTCATATAAATAGTAAAAGAAACTTAGGGACTAAGACTCTTACTCCTAATCAAACTAGAAAACTAGATAGGAATCCTACAGCAATTAGAAAGCTATTCTTAATTACAACTCTTCAATGAAAATTAGAAACTATTAACAATTAATAAAATAAGAAAATCTCTTGACTCCCTTTGGGTCCCACATGTGGCCCCCAAGTCTCTCTCCAACAACATATTGGTGTTGCTGCATCATACATGCACTACATACATGTAATCTCTAAACCAATCATCCCCAAGGGCTTGCCTTGGATGGGCAAGGTCTTGGAAACAATACCTATCAGATATTTTACCTATTTTTTTTTTTTTTTTAATGTTGACAAAATTTTCAATATAGGTAAAGCAAATGCAAAAGCCTATCATGTGACTAATGTGAAGGTAAGGTATTGTCCCATAGGGGGCTGGTCCAAGGATAAAAATCTTCAGGGCTGTACCGGCTAAAAACTTGCCTTATCCCATTAGTAAGAAAGTGCACTCACAAAAGCAAGGATCAAACATACACTATTCTATCATTCTGGGTGGGGAGCTGTTGGGAAAATTTCTTGAGATACTCTCTTTTCGAAGAATTATTATTGTCGATCAATGTGATTAGGCTATGACCCAGCCATGGTAGGACAATGAATGGTTCGGATTCTGCATGTTTTTCATGTTAATGAGATACAGGTCACATAAGGGTTAGAGTTGTTGGGAACTTTTTTTTCACAACAGTAAATTTTATTTCTCTGAAAAAGAACTGGACTGAAAAAGCACAGACCAGCTTTAAAACAAAAAACTAGAAACAGAAACATAAAACTCAAACATCATTAGACGTCAAAAGAGCTGTTGGGAGCTTTAAGTGATACTCTACTGAAGGATTATGGTGTCTGATCAATGTAAATAGTCTAGACACATCCTTGGTAGGACAACAGATGGATAGTTCAGGTTTTGCATCTTTTCATGTTTATCAGATCAGGTCGCAAGAGGGGTTAACTTCATGCAGCATTTTCTCAAAACCAAGATGGCACCCAAGTTGGCTTGCATACATTGCTTTTATTTGCTTTATATTTCACTTTGGGCTGATACTTCGATTGGATAAAGTGTTTGGCATTAGATGGCCCACCTTTCCATGGGCCAATTAGGTTTGGTGGACCCATGTTGGATAGTAAGCTCATATGCGACCCCCTAGGCCCAATTAAGAGATCATTGTGGTTCTTGAATTTGTTTTCAAGTTCAAACTTGGATCTAGAAGTTTTTCTCTTTTTTTGCCTTGTTTTTATTTTTTATTTTTTTAATGGGACCTTTTATTTAAAAATTGCTAGACGGTTTAGGAGACATTGATTGAACAATTTTAAGGGTAATCAGAAAACAACACATGCAAAAAATGAGTGTAGCAGAGATGAGAATGTTGGATAGATATATGGTAAAACTAGGAACAGAATCACAAATGGACACATTTGGGAGAATTTAGGGGTAGTCTCGGTGGATAATAAATTAAGATAGACTCGTTTGAGATGATTTGGACTCATGTTCAAAATCCAAGCCAACAACGGCACCGGTGAGGAAAAGTTTTTCAATGCAAGTTGATGGTTCATTAAGGAAAAAAGGGGTAAGCCAAAGAGGACATTGATGGAAGTAGTAAGGAGAAATTTGTAGAAATGCCACGTATCCGAGGATTTGGCTTAGGATAGATTGGAATGGCGAAACATAATTCATGGAGCTAATGTTGGAACAGGGCTTTGATGTTGATGACGATGATGACGATGATGATGATGATGAACAACTACAAGGCCCAAGGGCAAAACCACCACCACCACGAAAACAACAAACATACCAACAAATAGGACAGATAACAACTTAAGAATGATAAGAGCTATGACGAACAGATATGGCATTGATGCAGGTCAGATTCATGATTGGCCAACCCACTAGGCTGAAGCCCATAAAAATATCTTCAAATCGTGCAGGAGTATCTATTTTAGTATTAGCTGAATTTTAGAGATAGTTATGAGATTAATTAGAAAGTTTCTCTTATTTGATTTAGAGTTTATTTTAATTAGATTTGTTTCCAAGAATAGAATTAGGGAAGTAGTGCTTATATAAAGGATTGTAATTCCTCTTATTCAGTATGCATTGATTAATAAAATTTCTATCCTTGAGTTTGCTCTTGGTTAATTGTCTGTGGTGTCAGACCAAGACAGGTGTGATCCTATGGATCCCTATCCCTAAGCCCTTTGGCTTGAAGTTTAGCCCGTTGGCTATCCTCCCCTTCTCTGCACTGTGCCAATTGGTATAAGAGCGAAGATCCATTCTCATATCTCCGTCCCAATCCCTAAGCCCTTTGGCTTGGAGTTTAGCCCGTTGGCTATCCTCCCCTTCTCCGGGTTGCGCCAGGCATGGTCATAAAATACAGCGAAATTCTGTTGCAAAACACCCTCTTTAGCTTGTAGATGTGCACTTCATTAGTTCTCTTGATATGAGAGAAAGAGGCATCGAGATGTCTGGCAAGATCTGGCACCTTGTCCACCTCATCAACCATTCTCCATGGGACCTTGTAGCAACCCAAAACCCAACTGATGACGCACTTTGAATCCCCCTCCGTTATATGTCAAAGATAGAGGAGTCGAAACTAATGTTTCCACCATATTTATAGAGCAAAACTCTGCTGGGCCTGAGAAAGAGAGTATATACTTGGTCTCACTATCTGAAATGGTCCCATCTATCCCTGTAAACCTCAGATTACAATGAGTGTTCCCATCAAAATTTAGCTTTAGAAGGTGTTGTTTCTAATCTCTCTCCATTGTTCAAATTTGAGAGACCAGCCATTCTCTAACCACATGCATAGTTTACTGTCAATTATGTGGTAAGAGCAAGGAGAGCAAAGTAGTGGCTAGATTGACTGTGGGCCATGCTTAGGTGCAATAGCGTATGGGACACTTAATGCTTAACAATCATGGCCATGCAAGATATCTATTGATTTATTTAAGTAATTGCAATAATTTTTTCACCATTCAAAAATAAAAAAGAAAAAATTTCAATCATTTTATTTGAATTGTAATTGTGATTTTATTGGAGAGAGCCAAATAACCCACGGGACAAAGGGAAAAACTTCTAATGCTTAAATCATGATCACATGCTTTCGTCTCTACTCTCTAATCTATCCATATATGCTCTCTAAATTCGGTTGGCCAAAGACGCCGCGCCTCATGAAGCGGGGAGGTCTTGTGTTCGACACCTACCTTCGTTGGCCACCTCTCATAGTTTTACCCGGTGCATGTGGATAGGAGGGTTTACATCTACCCCTCGGGACTAGTTCTCGGCTGTCCAAAATCGAGTGTCCCTCGGGCTCAAGGCCAAAGGCTCCTGGGCTAGGCTGGGTGGGAGATACCCTGGGTTTTATATATAGGGAAATATTCAAGTGAGAACTAGTTCTCACATATTATATGAGAACTTTTTTGTGGGGTCCAACTAGCAACCCATCCTAACCTAGCAACCAATAGAGAACCTCCTGATAGTCATTAATCCCAAGGATTGGCACACATTCAAATGAACTGAACCGTTGGATTGAGGGTTGAATATGTTTTTGAATATGAAGCCATTAAACTTGTGAGCCACGGATGAAGGGGTTAGGGGCATGGGTTTGGGGTCAAACTTTATATTTGGGGTGGTCTCACATAGATCTTTCTACACCACCCCGGGGCCCACAATTGGGCCCTACAAAAAAGTTCTCACATAATATGTGAGAACAATTCCCGCCTGAATATTACCCTTATATATATGTGCTTTCTAAATTTAATTTGTTGCTTTTTTAATGACATGAAGCTCGTGAGTGCTAAGAAAATGATGTAAAGGAAGAATATGCAAAAGGTGGGATTTTTTTTTTTTAAATGGTAGTATGTTTGAGATTCCGTTGGGCGGAGCAGGATTCCCACATGGTTTTGCATAAATTGAAAAACAATGGAGAAAGTTTCATTGTATTCTATTTAGTGTATGTTGCGGGATAATGGAATGCTGCTATTGGAATTAAATGGCATTCTCTTGTCATTTTCAGATACCTGCGTTTGGGATTTACAAACTCCTTCCACTTTTAAATATCTTTCTCTCAGGGGGTTCAGAGGTACATTATTCCCTTCAGATGACTACGCTCTGGTGTCTGCTTGCTTGTCTGGTCATAACCCATAATAGTAGTCTGGTGTATGTTGTCTGTAGGGAGCTGTGGAAGATGAAAAGAGCCGCAAGAAAAGAGAGAAGATGGAGAAGAAGGCTTCAAGACCCAAATTTGTTAAGACAAGAAGCAAGTGATTCCCTGATAAGTTTACCATTTGTATCAAATGAAAGGAAAACTTCAATATCCATAGTTTCTTGAGCAGGAGCATTGGTTCCGTCTCAAGCAGAGAGATAAAAACTGGCTGCGAAACAGTTCAATATTTATTACAGATTTACAACCGTATTGCTATAATCAGGTAGATGAAATGCACAGATACTGAAAATGCTTTGTTGTTTCAATTTGCTGAAGCTATGGCATTAAGTAATCTCTTTTCTTCCTCTTCCTCTAGATCTTTTGTTTGTCTGTAGCACTCAGTTAGGGTTGCTTTTTGTGCGCATGTGCTTTTGCCCATGTTTACGTTGTAAGGACTGGATTGATGCAGCCCGTATGCGTATACCCACTTAATACCAAGTCTCAATCAGGTGACTCAATCCATGGACATGGGCGGTCAGAGCTGTGATTTTATATTTTTAATGATGGTCAGATTTTGCGTGTCAAATGATGTCAAAATGACCTGAATTTGGATCTTTGGATAGCTTATTCCATTAGCTTTCCAAGGAGCTCATATAATTTCATAGTGGGCACGTTTAACAGTGCTTATCACAGTGAAATTATGTAATGTTTGTAATAATGATTTGGTGTGTTTGTCATAGTGAAACTGTCCACTGTTTACAATAATGATATGAAATATAATGTTGGCAATCATTACTTTCTAATGTTAGGGCCTGTTTGTTTGCATTAGAACATATAGGAATTGAATACCTAGCAAGTCAAATGATCTCTGCGAAGAATTGTATGGTGTGAATGATATGAGGTGAGGGGTTAAGGATTTAAGGTGGAGATGTAGACGTATCTTGATTTGCTTGGGCATGAATTACTCGTGTGATGGTGGGGTATTCATTTCTGATCTTCCCTTGATGGTGGGAGGTTATTTGATGATTTTTATTTTTTATTTTTTTCCGTATTCGCCTCAGAATTTAATTTTTAGCTCCTTTTGGCATGAATTCCTATTTATCCAATTCCTAGGTATTCTATGTAAATGAACAGGTCCTAAATATCACAGTGAGATTCATTTAATGCTGCTAATTATGATGGACCATAAATATTGGTAATCACTGTGCTACTCAGGCAATGGTGATTATCATGATTGGCCTTATTATTGAGCATCACTGAGAAAGCCATGCAATGTAGAATCCATTTGATGTTGGCAATCATGATGGGGCCCATCTAATTATATTAATGATCAAGGATTCAGTCTAATGTTGGTAGATGATGGAATCCAAATTCTGATCCTCACTATGGGACTCAGATAAACTGATAATTATGATCATATAATTTAATACTGGTAATCACTATGCAACCCACCTTTTGTTGGTAATCATTATTGAAACCACCTAGTGCTGTCACTCATCTATTGTTGGTAGGTGATGGAATCCAAATTAGGATAACTGGTAATTATGGTCATATAATCTAATCTTGGCAATCACTATGACCCACCTTTTATTGGTAATCATTATTGAAACCACCTAATGTTTCCACCTATATTAGTAATGAACAGGGTCATGCCCAATGTGTGTGTGTGTGTTTTTTTTTTTTTTGGTAGAAGGGTCATGCCTAATGTTAGTACTCATAATGGGGCTCATCAAATTTTTGTAATAAAGATTAGATTCAACTGTTTATAATTATAGTAGGACTACTCTAATGGGGAAGTCAGTCATGATGGACCCCACTTTTTGTTGAAAATTATAATACATGATTTTGAGGGCCCGGTTGTTTGCATAGAATTGAATACATAGTAATACATGGTCTGGTGGTGGATTGAGTTTCAGCCACCTTCAATGTTTCTATGATTGTTAAAATGGGTCACATTCATTACAGTCGTTTTAAAGATCAACAGCATAGATGAAGGTGGCTCAATTCAAGATTCGTCTCGGTCATTTTAAAGATCAACTGCCTGTGTGGATTCCATGTTTTCTTGCTTCTTCTCATGTTTTTGTCCTTTGAATCTTCAACCAAATGGGCCTTCCTCTTTATGCCCTACATGTCAATGGTTAGTGGGCTGCAAATCACCTTCTGCCATTGGTCCACCAACGGGACAACTTGATGACCATAGGTAACATAATTGGCAACAATGCTCAAGGAAAGAGAAATTATGGTTATGTTTTGGTTCAAACAATGGACAGCTCTTTTGATGCAATCACTTGCACTGTAATTTTTATGGGTACCCATATGGATGGCCTGAGTTGGTGGACCCCTCAGCAATGGACTGGTTTGCTACGGTTGGAATTTAGACACAGTGAAAGGAAGGTGACAACATCTTCTTGTTATTTATTCCTAATAGGAGATTATTAAAGTATTAAGGGGGATCAAACTCACTATGAAATACCACACATCAATGGATATAATCTTTGTTAAACTTTTAAAATCTTTTGTGGGGTATTTGATTTTCCCTTGCATTTTCATACAGCAGTAGAGTAGATGTGTTCTCACCATACTAGCTAGATAATTAACATGGTCAATAGTGATTGAGGGCGACCAAAAAATCAAATTGCAGATGTAACTGGTTGTTTTTGTCCAACAATATCATCTATTGGGTGCCCATGCTTAGCACTTGCCTAAAGTGTGATGAGAGGAAGATATCTAAACTTTCTCCCTTCAGACTTTGAGTACATTTTGGTAGTAAACAGTCACCCACGGAAGAGGAAACACCGCTTGAAAAGCGGGTTATACAAATGTGCCCTTAATTTTGTAGGATTTCAATCCCCGCCTTTGATACAAAGTGACCTGCACATGAAAGACGGACATCGAAAGCTTTGTTAAGAATCCTTGTACGTTTCAAAATGCAAGTCCTAGAATTCCTGGAAATCACCATTCAAAATAAAAAAATAAAAAAAGAATTCATAGAAATTGAATTGCATGAAATAAATCCCAATATGTAGGAGGAATACAAACGAGTCAAATTAGGGGTGGAACGATGATGGATCTGGACTTAGAATTCACCTTCATACACCTAGATCCGCATCCAGATCTAAGAAGGAATCTCTGTGTTGTATTCAAATATGACATCAATTAAAAAAAAAAAAAAACTAAAAAAGTAATTAGGTTTTGGATCTAAAATAAGATGTGAAATACACTAATATAATTAGATAAAAGTGCTTCAAAATAAACTTAAACAATTAAAGTTAAGGAGACTTCAAATATCGTTATTATCCAAACCATGTAGGCTCTTAAAACTTATATATGTTTTTAATATATGGATATTATTGTCCTAGTTTTGGATTATCAGGTGAAGCATTCAAGGATCTAAATTCAGATATGAATGTTCCGAAACCTATGCTTCCATTTGGATCCAGATTTTAATTTCTCTTGGATCTAGGGGTGTACAAAAAATCCGTTGATCCGTCAATCCGATCCGATCCGAAGGCCAATGGATTGGAAATTTTGTAATCCGTTAGCAATGGATCGGTGGCGGATTTCACTCTTAATCCGCGGATCAGAGCCGATCCGATCCGTTGTCATTAAATATAAATATATATAAAATAAGAAAAAAAATGTAAGGGATCAATATGTAACCTTATGAATAAAAGAGGATATGATAGGTATACAGCTCTCAACTCATTCCCCTTTAATTCAGTGGCTTCAAAATTCATGGGTTTTTTCTCCTTTTTTTTTTTTTTTCCATGTAATGTACAAGAGCAGATTGAACGGATTAATCCGATCAGATCCGTTCCTCCACGGATCGGATCGAACCGAATTTTAACAGCCACGGATTGGTAACGGATTTGGAATCCGTCAATCCGTAGGTAACGGATTGGTGACGGATTTGGCCCAATCAGCACCAATCCAATCCGTATACACTCCTACTTGGACCCATAAATAAGTTCCATACCTGTTTTGTTTGGAACTTGAGACTCCAGTGATCAAATACACATTTGTAACCCTATATGTAGGCGCATGGTTGCAAGTGGGTATAACATTACCTAAGTATTTAATGTTCCCAATTCGGAATAAAGTACGTATAGAATTCTATTGAAAGAGATTGGAAGCAGAATACGTGAATATAGTAAATACAATACCCTTTGAGGGTCGACTGTTGTCTCATATATATATATGGGCTGAATGCCCTAATTACAATCAATTAAGTATCTAATCATATCTCAGATCCTAAAATGTAGCCAACAAACCAAGTATGTACATGTGCTTTGACTAATGGTACAATACAATGACCGGGCCTAAATGGGCCTGCGGGATTGGGCTTGGATTGACACCCCCTTCAAATTGATGCTGGTGAGTCATAAAGCAACAATTTGGAGACAGGAAATTGATGTCGAGGCCGAGGAAGTTCCTTCGTGAAGATATCTACAAACTGAAACTTTGTAGGGACATGAGGGAGACTAATGACATCGCGCTTATATTCATCTTGAATAAAGTGGCAGTCAACTTCGATATGTTTGGTGCGTTCATAGAAGACGATATTTTCAGTGATTCAAATAGCCCTAGTATTATTGGCATGCAATGATGTAGGAGAGGTTTAGGCGAACTCAAGTTCCGAAAGAAGTCCCCATAGCCATAAGATCTCAGAACAAGTAGAAGACATTGCCCTATATTCAGCTTCCGTGGAAAATTGAGACACACATTCTTGTTTCTTGTATTTCCAAGAAATGAGAGAATGTCCAAGATACATACACCACCCAGTAGTAGAACGACGTGCGTCTTGATAGCCTGCCCAGTTAGCATCCGCATAAGCTTTCAGATTAAGAGGATTATCCTTTATATAATATAAACCATGAGTAACAATTCTCAGCAGATAGCGGATAATGCGCTTTACAGTTGTCAAATGTAGGTGTCGGGGAGCTGTCACGAACTGGCTCACAAGATTAACAGCTTATGATATGTCAAGTCTAGTGATGGTGAGATAGACAAGACTTCCCACCAGGCCCCGGTAGGTATGAGTATCAGGAAGAAGATCTCCATCACCTTTACTCAACTTAAGATTTACCTCTACAGGCGTATTAACAGGTAAAGAATTATGGAGGTCGGCCAACTCGATAAGATCTGATGTGTATTTGTGTTAACTAACAAATAGACCTTTGGGAGATTGATGCACCTCTTAGCCCAAAAAATAATGCAATGGGCTCAAATCCTTCATATGGAAGGAATCCCAGAGAGAAGCTTGAAGAGATTTGATCAGTCCAAAAATGAGAGGGAACGGATAATTCAATCAGAAGTATTCTAGTTACATCAAGGAGATGTCTGTTTTTCCGTTCCGCAACTCCATTTTGTTGTGGAGTATATGGACAGGTACGTTGAGAAATGATTCATTTATGTTTTAGAAAATATTGAAAATCATTGGAACCATACTCCCCCTGAGCTGAGCACAGAGTTTTAACGCATTTGGAGAATTGAGTTTTAACATAACTAACAAAAAATTTAAATGTATTAAGAACATCAGACTTCGAATGTAATAAATAAATCCAAGTAAATCTGCTGTAATCATCAATGAATGTTACAAAGTACTTGAAATTACTATGGGAAATGGTCGGAGCAATGCCCCAAACATCACTGTGAATTAGGTCAGAACATGCAGTGCTCCGTGTTTTGGAGTGTGGAAAATATAAAGTTTTACTCTTTCCTAATTTACAAGCATCACATTCAAAAGAAGCAGAGTCAATAGGTTTATTTAATAATTCAGATTGAAATAAAGTAGACATCGTAGAGGCATTCGGATGACCAAGTCTATTATGCCACAACTGAGAATTATTCTGAATAAAAAAATAAAATAACTATTGTAAAGTTTTATTCTGAATAAATGAAGACACTAGTAAGGAAAAAAGTCTTCTATGCTTAGGCACCCTCGCGATCACTTCCCCCGACTCCTAGTTCTGCACAATACATCCAGAAGAAGAAAATGAGACATTGTAATTATTTTCAACAAGTTAACCCACAGAAACCAAATTGGTAGCAAGATGAGTGGAAACTAAAACATTGGTAAATGGTAAGGGGCCAGGGGTATCACTAATAGCGGTGATAGGAAGATGATCTCCGTTAGCAGTTTGAACAGTAAGATGACTAGTATAAGGAACTACATTTTGTAATTTTAAGGGTGAAGAAATTATATGGTTACTTGCACTAGAATCCAAGTACCATGTATTGGAAAGAGATGTTCATGGATGCCAAGGTATTGATAATCATTTGGCTTACCATCTAAGGGGTGAGAGGAGCTATGGACGCAGATTGTAATGAGGAACCAGGTTGGGAGGAAGAATCATACTGCAGAGAACCACTGGAGTCAGAAGATGCATATTGTGGAGTGGTCACTGTGTAAGCACTAAGAGCCGATGGCACTGTGTAAGTACCAGGGGCTGACTTCACATAATTGCGGGAAGTAGAATCGCTAGCCTACTTCCGACACTCATCAATAACGTAACCAAAGACCTTACAATATCTACAGACTTTTGCCTTGCATTGATTTGCATAGTGACCATATTTTTGCAATTATGGCACTGAACTTTACTAATGTTCCAGGGAGGTGGTCTGTGTAGCAACATAGGCAAGCAGAGCCTTAGCAGATCTCTGTTGTTCTTGAGTGGTTTTAGTAACCAGACGTTGTTCTTCCCGTAGAAGTTTCTGAAGACAGTCATCCAAGTTGGGAAGAGAAGCCCTGCTCATCAAGTTCGATCTAGCTGTCGTAAACTCCAGACGAAGTTTCGTGAGAAATTGATCCCAATGGCTACTTGCTGTAAGGGAAGTAATTCAGGTATGATTGTTTCAGACACCGTGGCAAACTTAATCTCATCATATTCGGACCAGAGTCTGCGAAAGCCATTGTAATACTCCTGAATAGACTGGGTGTCTTGAGTAAATTGAGAAATGTCAAGTTCTAATTGAAATTGGCGAGCAACATTGCCTTGTTGATATATCTTCTTAAGATAGTCCCACATTTCACGGACAATTTTGCAAGGTTTTACGTTGAGGATAAAATGAGATTCAACAGAGCCCGGCAACTAGGTTTTGATTTTAACATCCTTAGTCTTCCAAGCTAAAATCTTTTTGTCATCTTCTACAGGTTGAGGTTCAGATCCATCAATGTTTGCCTAGAGTTCTTTACCTTCTAAGTAAATTCGAAATTGAAAAGCCCATGATCTGTAATTTTTCCTATCAAACCGAACGAGTGCAAGTTCAGATTTCTCCATGACGAGCAGACTAGTAAGGATTCCAAAATGGAGTAATAAGAGCAACGAAGGAAGCGGTGCAAAAGTACTCCTCACAAATTTGGATGAAGACCAATAACTAGCAGTAACTATAACCAAAAGCAGTACCAGTACCCATAACAAGCAAGCAACCCAGAATGATGAATTACAGTAGTAACTAGCAGTAATTTGATGATGAAGAAGCAATCCCAATATAAGTGAAGAATCTGCACATATATGGACTGTGCAATCGAAACAGTGCACAGAACTGCACCAGAAAGTGACTGACGGCACTCTCGTCAAGGTGATTTCATGCACGTGGGACCTAGATCATCAGAGGACAGATCAGAGATCAGGGATGAAGGTACATAATCTTTTCGCAAGTGATGGAAGAACTGTCAGCCAAAAACAATCAAGATCATTCATTTTGGTCGGCTGAGATGAAATCATAGGGAGAAAATTGAATTTCCATAGATTGTGATAGAAGACCTACCTCGGATGGGAAAAAAATTCCTGAAAAATCACCACAAATACTAACAATTCAAGTCAACCAACATGGGTTGGTTCCGCAGAGTTGTTGAAGAAGATCTTAGGTGGGTCACACCTGATCTGAGATGATTGGAGACACACCGAGGGCTTCCAGACGTGGAAGATGTCGTGAAGGATCTACAGATCCTTGTAACTTGAGGAAACTACAGTACTAGGGCATGTACAATAGCTTTGGTACCTTGTTATTGTAAGAGATTGGAAGCAGAATACGTAAATATGGTGAATACAATACCCTTTGAGGGTCGACAGTTGTCTCATATACATATATAAGGGCCGAATGCCCTAATTACATTCAATTAAGTATCTAATCATGTCTCAGATCCTAAAATATAGCCAATGAACCAAGTATGTATATGTGCTTTGACTAATGGTACAATACAATGACTGGGCCTAAATGGGCCTGTGAGATTGGGCTTGGATTGACATAGAACCTATTTTTAGATTTGGGAGAAATTTGGATCGGGATCCAAGCATATATGATCATAATATTTTATATCAACCCTAGAATATCCTAACATGAGGATTTAGATCCGGGACAATTACAACTACATATTAAAGGTATATATAAATTTTAAGGGCCTACACAGCTTGAGTAATATTCGTTTTTGAAGATCTACTTTGCTTTAATCGTTTACCATTCAGTAGCTCCACTTGTCTATTTCTTCCTCGCTTGCATATTTAGAAAAACTCTTTTGGAGCCCTTTATCTAAGTACACTAATCTATTCATGTCTTATTTCACATTTAGATTACAATGGAATCTTTTTGTGTAGTTATCCAGTTCATGCCAGATCCAAATATAATACATAGGTTCTATTTTTCCTTATCCGAAACTAGACCTATGGAGACAGATTCCAGTCCAGATCCACCATAGTTCTACCACATCGCTGGCCCATTTGCATCCCTATGTTGGCTGTCCTAGCAGAATAAAACTCAAATCATACTATATATATAAGGGAAATGATCGGATGCGATGTGTTCGCACAAGGGATATGCGAAGTCGAATCTGGACCATCCATATACGAGGTAGATCCAACGGCCGGAGTCATTGACATAAAGGTTTCCAAAAGGGCAAAGTCCCTCCAAATCGCTCAATCGCTCCCACTCCTCCTTGTTCCTTCTTTTCACCAACGAAAAAAAGAGGAAAACCTTCCATGGATTGACGATCGGGCTCTTCTCCTTCAACCCCGACGGCTGGCTCCGGCTCCTGCTCCTCTGCATAGATCTTCTTCGACCAAAAAGGGCAAAAGCATCTCCAAATCCCTCAATCGCTCCCGCTCCCAGGCCCTCTAAATCCCTCAACGAAAAAGGGGAAAAACCTCTTATTGATTGTCATCCTCTTCCCCTTCTCATTTCATACGCTTCAATCGACCTCTGCTCCTTTTCAATCGACGAAAACCTAGGGTGCGAGCTCGCCATTGATGAACGACCAAGCGAACCTCTGTTCCTCTTCTCGTTTCTTCTTCAACAAGTACAAGCGATCTCCCCCATCTCCTCTGTCATCCTCGATGCCTCAGCTTCGACCGGACTCTTCCCCTTTTCATTTCTTCTTCGACGAAAAAAGAGGGAAAAGCTTGTCTGGTTCTTTTAGACGGCTGTATTCTTCCACTGCTCTGCTGCGAGTCCGGACTCAGATCTGGCGAGCTCAGATCCTCTCCACCTCATTTTCTAGTTGGAAAGGTAAATCATCTCTTTCTCTGTTATTGTGATCTTTTTAACTCTTTGGTTTCAGAACCCTGGGTATGAGAATGGTTGCACTAGGAATTGCAATGAACTTGAAAATCTTGGTTAAAGAGATCATTATCAATTCCATTATCCAGCAGGGACACCATGGAATACTAGATATAATCAATCTGGTCAAAATAGCTTTTTGTCAACAACCAAATGCTTTATCTTCTTTCAGGACCTATGTTTTATCAAAGTAACCTACTTTGCATCTTTCGATTGTCCATGAAATTTACATTAAAAATGCTTTCCATTCACCTCTCTGCTATGTTTGATTCAAGGGTTTCTTGGTATTTTAGCAATTGTGGCTTTTTGGGTTAGGCATTTTTAGCAAAAAAAGAAGAGCAAAGGTGTATCTTATGCACTTTTCTGGTTATGTAGATGAGAATGAGAAGGCAAGGAAGGACACACCTCCATTACATTTCTAAAATATAAGACATGATAAAAAAGGAAGCTTGCTCTTAAATTGAATGGATAATGATCTTTTGGCTGAATTAGAGACATTTGAAGTACAGATTTTGGAAAATTTTGAAGTGTGCTTTTCATTTTAATGATGAAATACTAATCACTGGTCTTTTAGTTTATTTTTCTCACTTTCCTTGGGGCTTTTTCATGAGTTCTTTTTTTTTTTTTTTTTTTTTTTTCTGTTTTCAGATGCTTGTTTTCTTTGTATATAGGATAAGAGGATTCAAATGAGAAGAATAGATTAAATAAGAGGAGAAAAGGAAATAAGAAGAGAAAAGATTGCTAATATTTCTAAGAAATTTATTTTCTAAAAGTGGCTAAAATTAAACAGAGGTGGAGATTAATGAATACTATTAAATAGTCTAACATTTAATGAAAAATAGTTTTTCTGATGTAAAATGAATACATCCAATTCTTAGTCTATCTGATTTTTTTTAATCATAGAAATTTTTTTAATTACTTGTCTGAATCTTGATTATTTTTATGTAGTAAATTTCCCCCGAGTTCAACTTACTGCAAACAAGCGTGGCCATGTCATCGTCAAATTCTATTTCCAATCAATGGGTGCCAAAGTGCTCATGTGGTGATATGATTTGTTTGACCTCTCATACAACGTCTAATCCAAATAGAAAGTTTTGGAGATGTCCTAATTGGAAAGTAAGTGTTTTATATGCGTTTATTTAGCAATAATGCTATGATGTATTGATAATTTGTGTTGTCTTAGAGATAATTTGTGTTTTTTTTTTTTCAGTATGAACATGGTTGCGGAAGCTTCAAATGGAAAGATGAAATTGACAATGAAAAGAATCTAGCCACAATGATCGAAGATATGAAAAAGATGATGAATAGGTAGAATGAGATTTGCGGTTGAAGAGATAAAATATGCATCCGAAGAAAGGAAGAAATCAAATAAAGGGATTTGTCTAGTGATGTTTTTGTGTTGTCTTATGAGTGTAATTTGCGTGTTGAAAATATTATGTTAAAATATGTCTTTAAAAACTAGAGGAAGGAAGTGTTGAATGGATGTTGTATATGTTGACAATTTAATCCAATGGATGTTAGCCCAAGCATATATATGGTTATCCTCTCATGTTTATTGTTGTCCCTTGATTTGTGACATTGTAAGTCATATTGGGTGCTATTTTTTCTAAATACATATTACACTACAATATGAATGACCACCACCTTTTACACAATGAACACTACATTGGACTCAATGAACCTTGCTGAGTACCCCTGTTTAGGACCCTTTGTCTTCGCATTCTTTGGCGCAAGATATCTCTCTTTATGGCAAGTCCCCTTGTCTTTTCTCTGACTGTCATCTTTTACTGTTACTTCCTTTTCATTTATCTCACGAATACTCTTCTTTAACTCTTGTAAAACCTTCTTCACATGTTGGTATGCTGTTTTACACATGGACGCCTCATCAACGACTACTGCAGCATCATATGATAAATCTCCATGTCATTCAAGCAATAAACCGTCACATGAAAAGCATATTCTGCTGTCAGATTCATCGTCTATTCTTGCGAACCTTGTCCATCTTTTTAAAATATACTGTTGAGGCAATTCATAAACTTTCTCTTGTTTATAAACACAGATTATATGTCCACATGGAATTCCTCGAATCTCAAATAATTGACATGAACATTTTGCTTCTTTGTCGTCCTTCTTGTAAAGGACGGTTCGTTCAATTTCTTGATTATTTTTGAATGAAGAAACATTATAAACACATTGCTTGATGTCATCATATATGAGCTCAACAATGCCGCATGTTATGTAACAGAATTGTTCTTGAAACTTGTAGAACATCTTTTTCGTATATATTTCAGACATCCTCTTCTCCATTGGCAAATCTGTCATCAATTTTGGTCTTCCATTTATAGTGTCATGATCAGCCTTCAACTAATGATACTTTTGAGTTGCGATGCCTCGCTCATATCGCAACATAAAATCATACAAACCATTCTTCTGTGTCACGTATTGCTTAAGGAAGGCATTGATACTCTCACTTCTTGAAGTCGTAGGCATCCCTCTAAAAAATATATCTCTCAAGTACGTTGGCACCCTAATCTCATGAATACCGTACATCGAATGCAGCCATTCATTGTCTACAGGATCAAAATCTGTCAACATATCCTTCCAAGCCATCTCAAATTGTTCTCTTGTGATAGAATTGTATGCAATCTTTTTAAATGTTTTGATGAAGTTTGGATTATGAATCGCAATTCCACCCAAATTCTTTTGTAAATTCTGAATAATGTGCCATAAGCAATAACAATGGCATGTGGCGGGAAAAACGAACTTGATCGCTTTTGTCATTGCAGCATCTTGATTTGTTAAGATTGCCTTTGGCGGGTCCCCTTGCATTGCTTCAATCCATTTGTTAAAAACCCACACGAATGTATCAAAAGTTTCATTTGATATTAGACAACATCCAAATAATATTGATTGATCATGGTGATTAATTCCGGTGAACGCACAAAAAATAAGACCATATCTATTTGTATTGTATGTTGTATCAAATGAAACAACATCCCCAAATTCTGAATATGACTTCTGAAAATAGTAATTAGCCCAAAACATATGTTTAATGTGATCATCATCATCTTTCTCAATAGCAAAATAACATCTTGGGTCTCTCTCTTTCATTTGTTTAAAGTATTCAAAGAACATTTCACCATCTTCATCTTTTGTTTCTTCCCTTTTGTTTCTAATTTCATTTCGAAAATCTGTCTCTGTAAAACCAACTTTATCCCTCCCACCCGCCTGTAGCTCTAGAAGTGTCATTTGATCCCTTGGCCGTAAATTAGCAACCCCATAAGTATAGATCAATTTTTTCTTGAGAGCACTGACTATACGGTGTGATCATAGCACATGAGTCTTTCTAGGGGTACTTAGTAAATGAGTATGTTCCACAATAATTTTAAAACCACCCATTGCCCCTCCTTTGTTTTTTTTAATTTGAAGGTGTGCCCCACAATTTTCCCGCGTTTCTGAGTTCCATCTCTGCTGTATAGAGACATCACCTAATTTTTTAGTCCTAGAACCTTCTTTGGAGCAAACAAATTTTTTCCTTACAATGCTATTGTTCAACCTTGTTTCAGAGCTTCGTCTGATACTAAAACCCGCCAATTTCGCATAAATGTTATAAGCGTCTTAAGCCTCCTCTATGTTATCAAAAATAAATCCAACTTTGGGTATTTTTCTCCTCCTCAACCTGTGGTATAAATGCCTTAATTGGTAAAGATGGACCTGCTTTGTTCTTTTACATGGTTTAAGGACAACAATATAACCATGCCACAAAAATACATGCAAAACAAAACAAAATAAAAGTAATAAGAACGATGCTTAGGCTTTTTAAATCAACAATTATGTTCCAAACATTGCCAACAACAATGTCCTCTAATCTTTAAGAGAAGCCTAATCAAATATATATATATATATATATATACTACTTTGCAGCAATGTTATACCAAAACACTCATACACATCAGCAAACAGATAAAACCTGGTACCCAAACCCCAAGCTTAAACCAGAGCCAGATTCTAATACAAATCAGGCAAAACCAACCACCAGGCAAGCTGGTCAGGTTCTTTAGAGTATACACACCCTACCCTCTATGGCTCCAACACATTAAAACCACTACTAACTCTGTGGATTATGTATCTTTTTCACCTACTGGTAGTCACCCATGACTGCATGTCATCAATCAATTTGATCCAACAACCACATAAATAAAAAAGAAAGAAACAGTATCTTAGCAACGGTTCCTTGCTAAAAATATAAAAATAAGAGTGATGTATTCCAACTATGTGTCCCTGAGATCCCCATATCATTCACTGAGTGACGGACGAGTAAATTGGAAATCAAAAAATTTTCATCTTGCAAACGAAGAAATTGCCACGAAACATTTAGGATTTTGGGACAGAGTGCATTTGCATTTGCCCTAGGTCTCTCTTCTTTTCATGAGATCAATTAATAATAACAAAGAAATCAATAGACATCTGAGGAGAGGTTTTTTGGGAATACGATGAAGCTTCAAAAAAGCAGAACAACAAAAAAAAAAAGAACTTTAAATAAAGATGGATGATGAAAAAAAAATGAGATTTCTAAATCACAGAGCATGCATTCATGTAATGATAATGTTCCAGATTTTAAAGGGCCTGAGAAATCATCAGAAGAGGAGGTCAGAATCAGGCGAGTTGAAAAATAGTACACCTTCGAGCATAAGCCAGGCAGCGCGTCATAGGAAAAAATTCACATGACATGAACAAAAAAGCACCAAATCACATGGACAGGGAGAGAGGGAAACCTGCAACTGCTCGCTTGGGATGGACGCCTCGTATGGGCTGGTTGCTGCGAGAGGGTTGTGACATCGACGGGGATGGACGTCCCTGATGGCCATGTGCCATGAAACTGAGATGGGGATGGCTGTTGCGAGGGGGTCCAGACCTGGAGGCGCAGTTGGAGAGCTGGGTTTTCTGCGTCCATTTGGGGACAGGATGGTTGGACGCCAGGGGGGACCCTTAAACACTGGGTTCGAGCTGGGTCTTCTGCGTCCAAATGATTTCCATTTTCTGCGTCCATTTGAGAAGATCTGAGGTGGGGAGGATCTAGGCTGCGGTGGAGCAGATGGAGGGGAAGAGAAGATGGAGTGGATTTGAGGCGGGGCAGATTCTGAGGTGTCGAGGACGATCGGAGGAAAGGGGGAGAAGAAGAAGAAGAGATAAATGAGATACTCCAAGCCCTTTTTCGTCGAAGAAGATCTGCGCAGAGGAGCCGGAGCTGAAGCCAGCCGTCGGGGTTGAAGGAGAAGAGCCCGGTCATCAATCCATGGAAGGTTTTCCTCTTTTTTTCGTTGGTGAAAAGAAGGAACAAGGAGGAGGAGCAGGAGCGATTGAGCAATTTGGAGGGATTTTGCCCTTTTGAAAACCTTTATGTCAATGACTCTGGCCGTTGGATCTGCCTCGTATATGGACGGTCCAGATTCGACTTCGCATATCCCTTGTGCGAGCACTTCGCATCCGATCATTTCCCTATATATAATACAACCTTTTATTACAAATGTTATCATTGTCCATATCTATCTTCCTACTTTCATTGAAAGTCTACAATGGAGCTCACTTATTAAAAATCCGAGCCACTCAAAACTAACATCCCCTCGTGCATTAGACAACCCCCAATTTTACTCCTTTTAGGAGTTGTCCCATACTAAGATCAACCATTTGATTAAAAATACTAATAACCCAATCTTGTTCATTATTAATAACATTCATAAATCACACTACATCATTAATCAGATGGTTAATATTACTGTGGGATCAACTTCTGTTGACCAGCTCAGATTTCTGATCAGGTGGCCCACCATGGGGTCCCACTTCTCCCACTCACAATTTCTATAAGTCAGAGGGAGAGAGAGAGCCTCAGTGGATCCAGAGTCTCTGCTAGATCTACTTATTCTCTCTCTCATTTTTACCGAAACAGGTGTATTTTCTGCACTACTCAGGAGCAGCAGCTGAAGTTTTCCATCTCCTTGAAAGCAAAAGAGGAAAATCTCCCAAACACCTCCGTGGAAAATGCAAGTCTCTGAAAAAGGTACGATTCCAAATCCCAATGTATTTCAATTACGACTCTTTCCACATTTATCTCTTTTCACTTCACTGCAATTGAAAACCAAATCTCCAAACCCTAACCCTAAAACCTCCACATTTGCAGAAACCCTAACTCCATCTCCGACCTCCTTCCTCAACGACAAGACCGCCTCGATCTTCGTCGCCGGAGACCGCGGCCTCGTCGGCTCCGCCATCGTCCGCAAGCTCCGCTCCCTCGGCTTCCACAACCTCCTCCTCCGCTCCCACGCCGAACTCGACCTCACCCGCCAATCCGCCGTCGACGACTTCTTCTCCCGTCACCGCCCCCTCTACGTCATCCTCGCCGCCGCCAAGGTCGGCGGCATCCACGCCAACAACACCTACCCGGCCGAATTCATCGCCATCAACCTCCAGATCCAGACCAATGTGATCGACGCCGCCCACCGCCACGGCACCCGGAAGCTCGTCTTCCTCGGATCCTCCTGCATTTACCCCAAATTCGCCCCGCAGCCGATCCCGGAAACCGCCCTCTTGACCGGCCCGCTCGAGCCCACCAATGAGTGGTATGCCATCGCCAAGATCGCCGGGATCAAGATGTGCCAGGCGTACCGATTGCAGTACAATTGGGATGCGATATCGCTAATGCCCACGAATTTATACGGCCCCAATGACAACTTCCACCCGGAGAATTCGCACGTGTTGCC
The DNA here is from genome assembly GCA_029852735.1 of Persea americana. NCBI lineage: Eukaryota > Viridiplantae > Streptophyta > Magnoliopsida > Laurales > Lauraceae > Persea > Persea americana. The sequence goes on from CM056812.1 coordinate 9,740,241, forward strand.
AGCGCTAATGCGGCGGTTCCACGAGGCGAAGGTGGCAGGGGCAAAGGAGGTGGTGGTCTGGGGCACCGGGTCGGCCCTCCGGGAGTTCTTGCACGTGGACGACCTGGCCGATGCGGTGGTGTTCTTGATGGAGGAGTATAGTGGATTGGAGCATGTGAATGTGGGGAGCGGGAGTGAGGTGAGCATCAAGGAGCTGGCGGAGCTGGTGAAGGAGGTGGTGGGATTTGAGGGGAATCTGGTGTGGGACACGACGAAGCCGGATGGGACTCCGAGGAAGCTCATGGATAATTCGAAGCTGGCGGGGCTGGGGTGGGTGCCCAAAGTCCCCCTCCGGGAGGGGCTCGCTGACACTTACAAGTGGTATGGGGAGTATTTGAAGCAGTGAGGTGAATGGTCATTTTCATTCTGTTTCTTCTGTTATCTTGTTTCATTGTCCTTTATTGTGTTCTTTTTATTGGGAATTGGTAAATTCATGTCGCCCAATGACGGCTATTGTTGTTATGTTTTATATGATTTTTATGGTGAAATTTTATGTTTTGACTTATCATTGCAGATGGATATTACGTAGGGATGAGTTTTCCATAATGCACTTTCACACTATTTTTATCATCAAGGCGCATGTTGAGAAGTAGTTTATCTTGTTTTGATATGGTAGATAAACTAATATTGAATAACCTTATTGATTGTTTTTATACTAAATTGATCTGTTTAACCATATGCTTTCCATTTTTTTGAGAAATGGTCATGGTAATTTTATTAGAAAACAAACAACACCGTCGGTAGATCCAAAAGAAATAATGATGCAACCCATTAGCATCAATTAATGATGCCACATCACCAAAGATGCATAGAGGAATAGTCACCAAACTCTTTAGTAAGAAGAGCCAAATAAATTATCTCACATTGGCTTGCCCAAAGCCTAGCACACATCCTTTTTTCTTTTTTCTTTTGAATGGTAGCCCACATCCTTATTTTCAGGGGATTATTGTAAAATTTTTGGTACCTTTTTGGGCCCCTAATAGTATAGACGCATCCAAATTGGAATGTGGGATGGACTATGTGATTACCATCTCTTATGCTTTAAGATCCTTTGTATTTTATATTATTATTATAACATATGCTTTAGATCTTTTGAGTCTGATGTAAGTGTGGTAAGTAATATAGTGGAATATGCGTGAGCTACAAAGGGATGACAAAACTTGAGTGCTTCTATTAATTTTTGATAATTTTATGAGTTATGACTAAACTAGTAGGACTAGAAGTGCTTGATGGTCGTAGAATTTGAGCAGCTTACCATTAAAAAATAATAATAAAATTGTGCAGCTTTTGTGTTTCACTTTCGAAAAAATGTAACAATTTGAAAGGCTTCTTTAAGTTAGCGAATATTACTGTATGGTTGGACCCTTTCTACCAACTTGACTTCCTTGTTGTGCTGGAGCCTGTAAGTGATTGACAGTCTTGTTATAGAAACTCTTACCAAGCAACCTATAATTAGTTATTTAGTTGTTATTGATGTGGCAAGAAGTCAGTATGTGTTACGAGTGTGAGAGCCAAGAAGGAAATCCTAGATATTGGGAATGATTCCTAAAATGGCATAAATGTTGCCAACGGATACCATTCCAAAGAGCCTTGAGATTTTCATGGTTTGAAAAGATTGCAAGCAAATCCACTCACTGAAAGAGTTGGGTCGATCATACAGAGAAAAGAAAGACTACATTGTTGAGTCAGATATCTCTCTCTCTCTCTCTCTCTCTGTCTCTCTCTCTCTCTCTCTCTCTCTCTCTCTCTCTCTCTCTCATCTCAATTTGCCATGCCAATGAGGTCAAAGGAGACTGGGTTTATGAACGAAACGATCAAAATGGAGACTGGCTGTGCTTATTTGGTAAGATTGTAAAATGGTTTTCTACTTGTGGGCTGTCTAGACTAAGTCTTCAGAAATATAAAATAGATGCTTTGGTGATGCAATGAAAAAGGGAAGAATGGAGGATGAATGTGGAGGTCAGGAGACAAGGAAAGGGGACTGGGCACAAATAGTTGGACGTGATTTATCCCTTGTTACCACAACCAAGACTGCATGACAGGCAATTCTTCTCTGTTCTTAGTGAATGGGGTGGTGGGGATGTTTTCAATTTAAGGACTAGAAGAGAATATAAAGGTCTGTGGTTTCCATTTATAATGTACAAGGAGAAAGAGGCACTGGAATCGGCAATGCTTGTAATAGGTATGTGTTTAAAATTTAAATGGAGAAGAGGGGTGAATGGTGATAACTAAAGGTTTATACTTGAGCAGCAGGAGGGAAAAAATAGGGGAAGTATGGGAAGGGCATCTCAGAATACTGTGTGGGACCGTTACAACGCCAAGGCTGATACAGGAGATTAAAAAGAGGCTCCTGCATAGCCTTTATAATATCCACGTGCCACAAATTTCTCAAGAGGGAAGTCATTAAAAAAAAAAAAATCTGTTTGAATTCTTTGTGAAATGCAATTTCCATGTATAGTTAAACCTCTGTACTATACTTAATTTTATCTTTTCTCAGGTAGGAGTCTTATACTAGTAAGTTTTTCTTATATTATATGCGTGGTTTGGGTTTAGATTTTTCCAATTCTATCGATGGCTGGGATTTAAAGTTATCTAGGGTAGGGTTAGAATGATATTTATTTCTAATTTTTTGGCATATAATGTGATGTAACGGCTAAATATGGATTAGCTCTCTCTCTCTCTTTCTCTCCCCCCCACAAAGTTCTTGACAAGAAAACGGGCTGTTAGGTACCCTCCCTTTCATCCTGATCCTTAGTGAAAATGGGCTCAGGAGCATTCGAACCTGCCTTGGCTGGATGTGGTGTGATTATTAGCTTCTTTGGAAGGAAGAGGCTTCCTCACCATCACCCTCATCTTCTGAAGATTTGTTATTGTTTTTTTTTTTTTCAAATTCCTTTTGAAGTAGGATATTACAAAACACACCAAAACATAAAACAACCAAGAGAAGAACCCAACCAGAACACAAAAGCTACCAAATACAAAGACCAAAAGCGAAAACAACCCAAAAGACCCACAAACTAAATTAAGTGTCATTCCTTGATGAATGACAAATTGTTTCCTTACACTTCTCCTGATGGTTGGGGTACGCTGAGCTTCATCTGCACTTCTGGTGGGATGGATCCCATCTGGAGCTGGAGCTCTTCTCTGCGCCTGGGAAGAATATTGCATTTGATGATAATGTGTGGCCAGTTGTGGATCTTGTAAGCACATGCCATGCATAAACAAACAGCGAGCACAGGATGTTCCATTTTTGGGAGACCATCTGCGACAGAATCTGATTTCCCACCATGTCAGATGGGTAAGAGCTTGATGCCACCATGTTGCCATCAATGCCCAGGACAGGTTCCCATGCTTTTGCAAAAATTCTATCAGAATTAAGCAATTGCCTTCAAGAATTACATATTGCAGTTCTGATTCTCGACAGATTTACCCTTTGAAGTAGGGCATGGAGTTCCACCTCCCAGGAGTGCTCTGCAGTTGTCTTTCCCACATTAGCCACTGTCAAGGTACCCTCTGAACTTCTAATGATACCACCTATCCCTACAGTCTTTGTAAAACCATTGAAAAGGCCAACAAAATTAATTTTCACACGATTATCTGGTGTTGGCAGCCACACATCTGGGGGAAGACTTTGAGATACAGATATGATATTAGAAATTGTTTACTCTTGCAAGGCTTTTAAGGTTTTGTGTTTAATTGTTATTGGATGAATGGGCATATAAGTAAAGACATGTTTATCCCTCAGTTTCCAAATGTACCAGCTAGTGGCAATTCCTAGCTTTTGGGGGAAAGGAAAGACTCCAGATGAAAACCAGTGAGAAAAACCATGCAAGTGGATTAGATTTTTAATTCTGTGGGGAAATTTTTTCCAAATTGAATGGTTACAGAGTATTGGCTAAACAGATGGTCCATGGTTTCAATGTGCCGATGACAAAGATCACATGATTAGCTGATTGAGGGGTCTATTTGGTGCAGTTGAGTACGTGTGGGGATCTGATCACAAAGTAACTTCTAGATAAAGAATTTGAATTCTGATGGAATATCCAGCTTCCATATTCTTGACCATGGGAGATATATTATGGGCCGATTGGGCCCATAGACAGCTCCTGCAGATGTTTACATAGGGATTTGGTCGAACATTTCTCAGCAGGTTCAGATCCCCAACTGCTAGGGCTTTAATTTTTAATGCTATTGGTTGGTCCCTTGTGCTTTCTATTAACCTCCTGTCTCATACTAGCCCTTCACTGGATCAAATAATCAGATCTGAAATTTTCCGCATCTGAGGACTTTAACATCTCAATTGGGATTGCAGTAGGAAGTTCAGCAAAAGAACCAATTCTTGAGATCCATCTAATTGTGAAAATGTTAATTTGAGTCCCTTCCCTTACTACCCCATCTTTCATGATCTCTCTCTCCTGAAGAAGAGCTTTTCAGATTGGGTAGTGTTTGATCTTTATTTGGCATGTCTCTATAGATGTGTCCTGAAGGTACTATTGTCTAAGCACCCTCACCCATAGAGCCTTGGGTGATGTTATGATTCTCCAAAGTGTTTTGACCCCAAGCTACTCATTCAATTTGTCCAAGGTATGGATTGCCAATCTGCCTTCATGAATGGGTGATGCCACTTTCTTCCATGAAATAGGAATCCAGGATTTTGTGTTTGTTCGTTCAGACTTAAGGAATCTAGCTTCCATTTGATGCAAGAAATAGGAATCCAGGATTTTGTGTTTGTTCGTTCAGACTCAAGGAATCTAGCTTCATGAATGGGTGATGCCACTTTCTTCCATGAAATAGGAATCCAGGATTTTGTGTTTGTTCGTTCAGACTTAAGGAATCTAGCTTCCATTTGATGCATGATGCTTATATGTTTCTTCCTAAATCGGTTACATCCCATCCAATCCAATAGATTAAGATTCTACGCCCAGCAGGGGAAATCATCGTTTCTTTCCATCCTTGAAATTTTTGTTCCAATATTGTCATGGATAAGGCCTCATTTGTCCCATTCCTTCTCAAAGTTTCGAGGGGGGCACTTAAGTGCCTAGTTTGACCTAGGGAAGTGGTCACTCCAGATATTTCCTTGATTTTCCTAATCTAGTGACTGGTCCCTGCATGTGTTGCAAAACAGCCCTGACTTTTGGCCCACTTCCTCTTCTAACCTAGCTAATGTGTCATTGATTTTTTGAGGCCCATTTATCTTTGACTAAAAAGAGATTGATGATATCATCTGCCTATTGAAGGAGCCCCACGCGCAGTGTGGCCTTATCTTTGGAAATGGTGGAAGGAATCTCTTACCCAATTCTTGCATTGATCTGGTTAAGGACTCCCCCATCACCCTCATCTTCGGAAGATTGGTGTTGGCTTGGGGTGGAATGGAATCCATATGTAATTCAATATCAGAGGGGCATCAGGGCATGGTCGTCCTCTCCCATTGGATGGATGTGTATATACTTCTTTCAAATAGAGGTAGAGAGTATCAAGTACAAACACAACCAACCCCATGGATAGCTGAGTTGGCATAGGACCACGGTCAATCCCAAGGGATAGCTGAGTTTGCTCTCGGAGGTTAGGGGTTCGAAACTGTGCTAGCGCTACCACACTAGAGCCAAAGGGGATTTATCCGGCTCTTAGAGCCCGAGGGGATTAGTCCGGCTCAAAAGACTGTACCCTCCATTATTAAAAAAAAAAAAAAAAAAAAGTACCAACACAGCCAAAAAATATAGTGAATGGCGTGCATGCCTGTAGAGTATAAAACAGCTGCATGCACCTATGTCATGTAGCACTTTATTCAACCATTATACCAAGCCAATTGATTGTCTTTGAAAATGATTTGTTTTAGCACTTTATTCATCGACTATACCAAGCAATTGATAGTCTTTGAAAGTGGATTCATTTTGACATGACAAAAATGCATAACGTCGAGGTTGGTGTATCATTATCAAATTGCTGGGATCTATGCCATTGGCTGCTTGAATAAGGTGAGTTATACAATAAACTATTCTTAGCTCATGTGGGAGTTCTCTATTAACACGTACTGTCGGCCAAGGAGGATGCATGAATTGGCCTTGAATAGTATGCATAATTTGCTTTGACGAGGACATATTCAGATTTCAAGGTCTGTGGCCCTGATTAAATTTCTGTCTGATTGACCGAAATAAATCTGGATTAATCTAAATTCACCCCTAACCAACCAGATTTGTGTTCATTTCAGTTCGATCTATTTTTTGTCTTTATTAAAGATGCTCTGGGAAAGACGGAAGAATGTGTAATTATGTGTATTAGGGGCGGAGAGTTTTGCTAAGGGCCGGAGAGTTTTGCAAAGGGCCTGTTTGGTTAAATGCATTTCTGACATGGAATTGAGCTTATTGGGGATTTATGATGTGACATCTTATCCCCTTGGCATTACAAATGCTCTATTTTGATGCAAGAATTCAGGATTTTCAAATCACATGAAAAGGGCACTTTTAAACTTATGAATTCTCAAAATTCTAGCATTCCAAATGCTAGAGTGGAGTTGAGCATTTGGAATTCTACTTGGGGGGGGGGGTGCATTTGGAATTCTCATAATTCTCTCGTACAAGAATTCTCACAGTTCTTTTAAACAAACAAGCCCAAGAGTGTGGTTGGAAAAAAATAACAATAAAGAGGAAACGAATATAGGAGCAGGAATCAGTCGCTGATTTTAAGGGGTGCATGAAAATTTCGGGGTGGGAGATAGGTGATGGGTTTGAGTAGGATCAAAATAATGGTTGCGGTGGGCGTAATAGTCAGTAGCCAAAATGCTACGTAGTGGGGCGATACATGGTCACGCACCTTGCGGGTTTTTAGGTTTGACCTACCCCATGGGATTTGAAAATCATCACTTTGAGCGGATTTGCGAGCCAAAACCAATTTTTCTTAGCTATATTTATGATATGCATTGATGTCAATTTGAAATCCTCGGTGAGGTATCTTTTTTCTAGGGGTAGTGAGGAATCTTCAACTTCGCTGAATCCTCATAGATTCCTCACCAGTTACCAAATGTGCTCTAAAGGCTTGTTTGTTTGCATTAACATACATACGAAGTGAATGCATAAGATTTATATCACAAGGAGTTAAAAAAGAAGACCACGAGTTAATTTTAAAAAATGAGCATTAAATAATCTTTCCTTTCATGGAAATAGGAGAAACAGAAATATGGGAAATAAATAACCATCCATCACCTTGTTTATCCATTTTCCATCCTCTTTTAATTTTATTTGCATAAAAGGAAAGATTATTTTATGTTCTTTTTTATATATGAAGTTCATCTTTTATCATTTTTTTAACCATTAATTCTTTTATTACATGTATTCAATTCCTATATATTGTGATAAACATAAACAGGCCTTAAGTCAACTTTTCTGTAGGAGCAAGTCTTCAAGATTCCAAGCGCATGTCTTTAAGATTTCAAAAGTACGTGAATCAAGAGAACTCTGTTGTAATATATATTTCTTTATTTTTTTCATTTTTAACTTGGGAATTACAAAAGAAGAATGAATAAAGGGTGGTTTCTTTTTCTTTCATAAGTCAAAAGGAGAATCAAATGGTTTTCAGTATACAACTATGAAAAATCGTGGCTCCATTCCATGATTCCTATTATATATAATGAAGCGAACTGGTTTTAAATTGAAATTAATTTTAATTCGTTCCAATTGATTTTGACTTATCCAATTTAATTTAGTTTGACCTTGGCAAACGGGTCGAATCGGGGTAAATCAGGTTGGGTCAGTGGTAAAGCACATTTTTTGGACCACCAACCCGTGACCAACCCGCATTTGAAAATGATTTGCAGACCTGCAATCCGCACCCATTAAAGTCTCCGGTCGGCTTAACCCGTCTAGCCCGTATTAGACCCGACCCGACCTGTGTATTTTTAATAATGTGATAAAAATTAATCATGGTATGTGCCAAGACTCAAACTCATGACAATTTGGATTCTCAAGGGGCGACCCTGCCACTATACCATACAGAATCCTTTTGCTAATAGTTATTAACAAAAACTTAAAATTAGTTAATGAGGAAGGGACCCAGCCCCACTTTAGAATATTGACCAAGAGTTGAAATTTATCTATGAGCTGTTTATAAAAGTAACAATTCTTTTAGAATATAGACTCCGATAAATACTGTTGTTATTTTTTTCACACTTATGCATTGTAATAGGTGTTCAAACATTTGAAATAATTGTTTTATATGATTTCCTATATGGTCATTAGTTTTCTATGATAACTATTTTACAATAAAACTAAATCCAAATGAATATATAATATATGGAATTGATCAACAAAAATAACAAGTTTCATAATTAATAAGAAAATGACAACATTACTGAAAAAAGATAAACTCGCGACAACAGTGTGGAGCTAAAGAAAAGGCGGGAAAATTTTCATGTAACTGATGTGCTATTATGCATGCTTGCCGAGGGAGAAATGGTGGACTTTGATTTTTTTTTTTCTTTAACTTTTATAAATCATGATGCAAAAGGAGTGGAACACTAAGTTAGACCCCATCTATTAAAAATCACAGTCATTAAAACAAACACCCTTGCTATTTATGGGATATCTCAAATTTTCACCCCAATCTAGATTATTTCCACAGTCAAATTGATTCTCTAATAAAAAAAATACAAAATACTAGAGTTTTCTTAATAAAATTTTTTCTGTAATTTAGACTCTCCATCATGCTTTTTGTCTATTAAGAAACTCCCAAAATTATCATATTTCTATCAATGCAATAGTATTTGAGTGTCAATGGATCCTAGTGTTCAAGTGCCACTAATCTAAGGAGTTCAAGTATTTTTGTTTGTTCTGATTATATGATTTTATTTTTTTGAAAATGTGAAATATTGAGTTTTGGGTGGTTTGGTTTATTTAATCCTTAGTCTTTTTTATTTAATTAACTCTCGGTTTTAGGTTGCTCCATTGATTTTGATTGTATACTTTTTTCTAAGAATGCGGAACTAATTGTAAAAAGAATCTCCAATAATATTGGCCTATCTATTTAAAGAATTAAGCTCATTCTTATTATCATCATTTTCTACTTTTTCCAATATAATTCAATTTTTCTATGTCAACAAGAGAATTTTCATTTTTCCCATTCATTTACTTTTTAATTCATTGTATTTGATTAGAGCAATTTCAATATTTCTTTTGTTTCTTTGTATCTCTTTTTAGTATTCTCTTATGTCTTATTTGCATGTTTAATTTAAATCAGTGTTCAATCCATTTAAAAAAAGTGAGCATCTTGAGACAATTGGTGCAATTATTAAACGTTTTAATTTGAGAGGTAAACCTTTTTGAATTCATTTACTTTTGAGTTCATCATATTTTATTTGAGCAATTTTAATTATGTCATTTTAATATAATTTTTACAAAAGAATCATCATTTTAATTTTTTTTTATAGATTTACAATATTTTTTATGGTTTTAATTTGAATGGTTTTCATAGATTGTTAGTTTTTTTCCCCCCTTTTTTGTTTCATCTTTTGGGTATTGGGTTCTCCTTGATTTTTCTTGTTCTTTTTAATCATTTTTTTTACCATGGGATTTTCTGTGAATTCTAATTTTTATGTTGTATTTTTATGGTTTTTATTTGTATGGTTTTCATAGATTGTGAGTTTCTTTTTTTTCCCCTTTTTTGTTTCATCTTTTGGATATTGGGTTCTCCTTGGTTTTTCTTTTTTCTTTTAAATCACTTTTTTACCATGGAATTTTCTGTGAATTCTCTTTTTTATGTTGTATTTTTTTTCTTTTTTATTGCTTATCATTATGAGTTAATGCTTTATTTTACTTCCATTGGGTTCTTTTAGTATTCTTTGTGAAATATTGTTATGGATTTTTCATATTTCTTTTGTGGCTTCAGATTTTCATTTTTGAATGTTAGATTATCATAAGTTGGTGTGGTTCTTCTAAATTTCTTTTATCATTGTATTGTCTATGGTTCTTTATTTATATATATATTTATAGCCTTTTTAATAAAAAAATTTATTTTATTTTGTATTTATTTTATTATTATTTCTCACTTGTGATGGTTTTTTTTTTTTAATGATGGTTTTTTCATGAATTTGTGGGTTCTTTTGTCTTTGCCATTTTGTGCTTCATTTTCGAGTTTTTTTTTTCTCTTGATTGTTTGATTCTTTTAAATTGCTTATGTTATTGAGTTGATTATGGATTTTCATTTCTATGTGGCTTTCAAAATTTATTGGATTTTATTAATAGTTTATATTATTTGTTTGTTGTGATTTTATTTTTTAGTTTTCTTGGTCATTAATCTTCAATTTTCATGGGCCGGTGTGTGTGTGTGTGTGTTTTTTTTTTTTTTAATTATATGGTATTAGGTATTGAATTCTTTTGGACTTTTTTCCCCTCTCTCTCATACTATAATCTTTTGCATTTAATTTTAAAGAAAATGAAACGTAAAGCTTTTTTTTTTTTATAAATTTTAATATTATGATTATATTAACCATGCTAAGCACGGGCATATTTTTCTAGTTTCATGAAGAGAATCAGGCTACCAAATAAGAATTCAGAAGAGAGTCAGATCAGGTATTAGCAGTACTGTCTAACTAAGAATCCCCATTATAGTGTTCTTGGAATCTGATTATTGAGAACATTGGACGTCATTTGGTGATGCAAATAGATTCTCCAAAGTACTTTTCATTTTGCACAAGAGGGAGATGAGTTGCCTTTGATTCATCACAGTTGAAAAACTAGGCTAGGAAAAAGGCAGTGGGGCTGTGGTTGGTCATCTAGTGGGCCAGTGGGCGTCATGAAACTGCACGACATTCCAGCTGTCAAAGGGTTGGTCCCCGGCATAAGGTTACATGAATTTTTAATCGGACCTACCTAAATTCTCCCTGAATCAAATAAAACCGTAGAACAAAGAACTAGTTTTTACTCTAGCGAGAATGATTTACACCGCTGGATTGGTCATATGTAAGGCATATAGCTATAAAGGTAAACTTCACACAAACAGGCTGCGACATTGGGAACTAGGGGTGCAACTTGGGTTGGTCGGGTCGGATTGGGTTGGTTATCAGCTAAACTCAGATTGTATGCTGGTAAATCCTAACCCAAAACTGACTAGAATGAAACCCAAAACTTCTTTATCTGTCTGCTGGGTAACTAAATTCTTTTAATCTGATTAAAGTTGCACTCTTAAGGAGAACATAAATGGTCAGTTCTCCATTAAAGCATCTGTGATGTTTGGGAGAATCAAATGTTTCATCAGTGGACCAAACAGCTGCAATCAACTCCTCCAAATAGCTATAGTGGAGCAAGTTCGATTTAGACAGTCCTGAAAATAAGTCCTTCCGAGGCCTCTCGGGTAGAACAAGCAACTTGATCAGTTCATGGGCACTTTTTCTGCAGGTGTGTATATGTTTCTAGCTAGTCATTTCAATATGTAAATGACTTTCACAGGGCAGGAGATGTGAAAAGTTTTGCAGGTGAATGAGCTCGTTATACAACATATTTTACTAGTGTTATGGTTACATATGTAGGATGTTTCAAGCAAACAATTGCATAGTGGTTACATACATAAACAACCCCTTCTTTTTGGGAACTTTACCTGCAAGGTGGAGTGAAGTAAAGTATCAAATGGTGAAAGAATAAAATATAAGCGGGTTATGTTGATATTTTGTCTAAGTGATTTGGTAGGAAATCTTTTTGACTCTTTGTGTAAAAAGTGGGTGTTTTTTTTTTTTTTTTTTTTTTTTTTTTTTTTTTTTTTTTGGTGTGTCTTTTAGTCTAGAAAGGAAGTTGCTTTTCGACTCTTTATTTGAAAAGAGAGAGAATCTTGAAAATATGTACTTTTGATGTGACCCTTTGTATGAAAAAATAGAAGCTTTATTTCACTCCACTCTACTAGTGAAGTTCCCAAACAATTAAAGTTCCAGTTGTTATGTCAAAAGGGGGCAATGCTACGATACAGTGGTGCTGCAACATACTATGATGCGCTGATGACATATGCACATGAGTGGGGGTCACCTATAAGAAATCCAATCTGTTCATCATCTTTTACACCCAACATATTCTTTGTCTCTATAACTTCAAAGTGTATTTCGTGGGGCCTGCCGTTAGATTGACTTGTTGATTTTAAACGTGCATCCAACTTCTCTTTCCATTAAGCCTTAGTTCACTCTCACTATCATGAGCTTTTGCCAATTATTTGCAGGGTAAGGGATCAGGCTTCATGAAGAACTCTAATCCGTCTTTATAATTCAATCGTTGTGCGACCTAATCTAAACCACTCAAAATAACTATTTCTGCATACCGCCATTGAGATTGAATTCCATTCTAATCTGATTTAGTCCATTGTTATATTGATCACACATAAAAGGCACGGCCAAAATAAAATCAAAAGGGAGTGTAGTCGTGTTTTTTACATGTGACAATTCCGACAAGTGATTAACTCAGTGGTGAAATTTAGCCCAGAGCAGATACTGAGTGGAATAGTTTGTTTAATATAACAGATTTCATAGGCAGGCTCACCAATGATACTGAAAAATCCTTTGATGTGATAGAATTTAGACATGGTGAAAATACGTCTCCCGGGATTTTCTTGTTATCGTCATCTTATAGAAATCAATACTCCCCTAATAATATCATTGTCACCCAAACTTACAGAAAAAGCACCTTTCAATTGTGCTCCGGGCACTTGTATTTCCTATGTAAGTGTTTGAGAGTACACTATAACAAATATCCATTTTTATTTTTTTGGCTAAGTTAGACTACTAGTCAGGGGAGATATTTTAAAGCAGGGCAAGTAGGAGTGATATTTTAAAGTCGAAGTCCTAGGGATCGATTTATGTGATAGTAAGGTGCCAACACCGCTCAAGCATGAGTTTATTTGCAAATATCCACCACTTCGATAAATTCTCCTCAGAATATTATTATATATTAAAGAAGAGTATTTTGAATTCAATATTGATCAATTTTTTATCAATTTTGAAGTAGAGCCGACATACTCCTCGAGGGCCTACATTTATCGAAGAGTATTCTTATGCATACTTTCCTCACTATATGGTAAGGGACACTTCCCTTTTTGGAATTTTCAAGTACAAAAGGGAATTTTCAAGTACATACGGTGAGGTACACTTGTACTTGAAAATTCCCAAAAAGGGAAGTGTCCCTCACCATATGGTGAGGGAAGTATGCATAAGAATTCTCTACGTATTTATCATAATAAAAAAACATTAATATATGTTCTAAATATTTGATTTGAAACACTTCATCTTCTTTAAACTCTTTAAAATTCACACCACCAGAGATTTTTGTACCAAGGATTATTAGAAAGTACTTAGAAGTAGTTCTAAGTGGGGTGGGTGGTTTGAAGCCTGAGCCAGTTTTGAACATGACTGTGGTTATACTATATAAATGCATGAGATTTTGACCATACAATTGTTCTAAGACTTGATGATTGAAATGCTTTCTTTCTCGAGGCCTTTCATCCAATTTCCATGCCTTTTCCACACATACAATGAATCAAGAGGATTTTACGGGAAAATTCCCCATATGTGGACGTTGTTCGAAAAGGTGCCCCGTAATTGGGGCCTTACAAACAGGGTCTGTCATCCCCGTTGATTTCTGTCAGAGTATTAACATATATAGATATGATTAAAATACACAAAAATAACCCCAAGGTGTTGGCCGAGTGGTTCCTCGTGCAAAGGACACTGCAAAAACCATTCTTTTACCCTTAAAAAGTGTGATATTGCCCAGTGAAATCTAATACGAGAATGTGAACAAGAAGAAAAAAGAGGAGGAAAAACCAACAAGGTGGGTTGAGTACTATTTTTTTTGATACAGCAAGTAGGGGTTAAATATGCAATAGGAAAGTCAAGGTTTTTTTTTTTTTCTTGTAATATCTAACAACCTGATATCGCACATTTTAATTGCAATATCATATTTTTTCCAGTGTTCTTTTGCTATAAGAACAGCTTTGCGGGCAATTTGTAAATGTCAATAGTTAAGAGGCAAAACACCAGGTCTTAGGATGATTGTATGGTCAAATTCCTAAGTCCTACAGAAAAACCACTACCAAGATCCTGCCCTTGTTTGGCTACAATTGGGAAATATGGCGCCTTATCAGGTTTCACTGTAGGATTTGGTAGTCCATCACTAACTCCAAATGAAATAGCTGTTTTCGCTAGGCAAATATCAAGATATGGCATTTTACATAATGATCTCTTTTAGGCTTCAACTTTTAGATGTTAAGATGCCTGGGAAGATGCAATAGTTGTGGATGGAGAGAAAGCTGATTTGGACATAACTCAAACTGAAAAAAACTCATTTTTAAGGGCTTTTGAAAAGTTCATCCAAAAGCCTCAAGCCTAAAAATCGCTTATAAAAGGCCCAACTAATCAGATTGTCTCTTACTTCAATTTTCTCTTAGTTTAGTAGTTCATCTCTCAGTTATTTTGTGCAATATTTTAATGGATTGTATTGTAAATATGTCGTTTAGTAAAACAAGATTTATTTTCTCAATTGTACAATTTATCTTACTAGAACTGTGCGGTCCACCAAGCCCTGACCCTAATTTTGAAAAAAATAAAAACCTCTCTTACACACTCTCTATATTTCCATTATGGAGAATTTTAATTTTCTCCCTTGATCAACTAGAAGAAAGAGATCCCATACCGACCCTCAATAAGGTGGGACCCCCTTGATTTTATGATGGGCCCTTGATGAAGGCACCAATTCATTTTCCCCGCGTCCCGTTGCTCGTGGGGGAACATCTTTCTTTAATAATAATGTGTAGGAACATAGATAGATATATTTTATATTATAGGGCACTAGTCCTGTGAGGATGGTTCTCATGGTCTTATTGTGCGGACCATCTAGTGGGGCCCACCTTGGGACCCCGCTAATCATGGGACAAAGGGGGAGCGAAAGATCCAAGTGGGGTCAACCTAGATATCAGATTCGAAGTGAATCTAATACTTCTAATCCCTTCATCCGTGGTACACAACTTAGTAGCTTTTATATCAAGTAACAAAAATTGACCCTCAATTCATATTGATGGTACAAGGGGGGAGAGCATATTTTCCAGTTTGCAATATAAAAGTGGGTTTGTGGCAATAGATTGGTTATAGTATAGTAGGGATGAGTTTTAAAGTAGCAACTCCTTTAGCCAACCTCATATTGATGGTACAAGGCCCTCCGTTGTTGATGAACTCAATATTTACTCCATTCTAGTTGCGTGTCCATCATAGCAGCGATAATTGAGATTGAATATAGATAAAAATCAAGTATCCTTTTAGAATTGGTATCATCAATGAATTAGGTAATGATTAAAAAAAAAGTGTAGTAATAAACAGATGGCCAATACCTTATTGTGCTTCCATGTCATCGCAAAAACAGCAGGCCCTCATCCAACCATCTTGGGCAGATCATGAAGGTGGAAGAGCATACAGATGACCAAAGCACCTTTTTCCTTTCATAAGCATCATCAACTGCAAGACAGGCCACAGATTTGGGTATTACTGTATAAGATCTTTAAGGCTCCAAGATCCTACCAAAATCATTTTAAACCATACCCATAAAACTGATAGGACCATCTCAGTAAACCAACCATTAAAAAAGTTAGTTATAAGCTAAAAGCTCTTCAACTTCAAAGGACAGGCTAAAAGCTCTTTCCATTTGTTACACATGTTACTACAGGAAAAAGGAATGTTGGTACACTGCATCATTTGACATTTCTTTCACTTTATTCTTGGGTAGGGAGCGAAGAATCATATTCATCACAGGGAACACTAGATTCTACCACTTAATTATTTAAATAGAGAGATTCGTATCCATTGTAACTTGAATGAGGGAGATTCACATTCATTGTAAAACATCTAATTCCACAACTTGTCACTTCGTCTAATATAGATATAAAGAATTTCTGAGATACGCATTGGTATATTGGCCTGTGTCATATGATATTTATGCCTTTTGGGTTTGGATTGCACCAAGTATTCTCCACTTGATTCTTGTACATATACACTTGTGCGTGGTCCATAACTGCATTTAGACTAGTAAATGTAGCAGGATCATTGGCACACTTGCGATCCTTGTTTCACAGTGGGCACTAGCATTCTTGGGACCATTTTTTTTTATTAGGCGAACTGATTCCTCTTTAGTCTTGATGGTCACTTTCTTCTGTCAAAATATATATCAAGTTATTTTATCTTTTTTCTTTAATGTTCAATCCACCAATGCATCTAGGTTCAATGAATGTCAAACTAGGGTGATCGCTAATTCAAGAGGATAAAATAATCTTGTACGGCACACATTTTACTTCCTTTTTACACATGTATAAAGTCTCTCCATATCTATCCATTTAGATTTTCTCTCATAAAATGCCTGCCAAATAAGTTTTTCTTCATTCATTTTCAAAATAAAACATTCCCAGAATGATGTCAAACATGTAATAAGTAATAAGTGAGTGTGTGTATGTGTGTTTTTTTTTTTTTTTTAACCCTAGCCAAGGGGATTGGGACACAAGAGAGCCTACACGTGGAAAGAGGTAGCCCACACACGTGGGAAGAGTGACATACCCAAAATCAATCCCTAAACAGTCAAGTGAGATGTGGGGTTGGCAACCAAATGAGCAAACCCTTTATTCTCTTGTGTAAACTGGTTAGAGTGTGTAAAACGGCTTGGCCTGATGATTGTCGGCCCAGCATGGCCCATTGCATAACTTATGGCATACTGGGCCTTGCCCAAGCCGGGTTGGGTCGTGTTGCCCACAGGCCAACCCACATGCCCCTTCTAATCTTTTAAAATTTTCTTTTTCTTATATAAATTGAAAGGGGATTTTTGTAAACATTAGAGCTGAGTAGGAAATTGACTTTTGACCATTGTCGGCCCCCTTCAAACCAAAATCCTTGGTCCGCCACTGAATGCTCACATGATAAAACTGCCCTCCTTTAGCATTGGTATTCTATCTTTCTTCTCTAATTTGAAATCCAAGACCCAAATCAAGATCTGAGTTTTATTTAGGTCTATACAGTGGATCCAAACTCGGACCCAAAAGTTCTTCGGACCAGATCCTTTCCCACACCCGATTTTCCCATTTGGGTAATTCTGGATTGGTCATTATGGACCCTTTTTGTACAATTTCAAGGCAGACTCGGGATTCAATTTCAGGCTACCGACAGTGCCACGCCAACCATCTCTCTTTTTGTCTCCTTTCTAGTTGGGTCCACCAGTCCCAATACTGAAAAATTATACCTCTCAAGGCTTGTTTGGTTAAGGGCATTTCTGAAAAGAGATTAGGCTTGTTAAAAATTTATTACATAATGTGACATAGTTGTTCGGTCATTTCAAATACTCTTGTTAATGCAAGAATTAAGTATTTCAAACCGCATGAAAAGGAACTTGTACCTTATAAATTCCCAAAATTCCGGTAATGCAAATGATAAAAGCGGGTGGAGTATTTCAAATTCTACTTTTGAGGGGCTGCATTTGAAATTCTCATAATTATTCAAATAAACCGGCTTTTAATGAAATATACCTAACACCAAAGACTGAATAATACCTTCTGTTGTCTTCAGATTAAGGTACAAATTCCACCACAAAGCCTCTTTTCTGGCTACATTCACTTAAATTGAAGCGCTTCCAGTTGCAAGGTTCCAAATCCAACTTGCTAAATTCTTTATAAAAAGGGTTTGGCTTCTTCAATTCTTGTTACTTAGAATTAAAATCCCCCCTGTCTCTTGTTAAGCTGCTTGGGTATCTCTCCTATCTCTTGGGAGATGAAGGTTGAGGGAGAGAGGAGATATGCACTTCTCTTGGCAGCCAAGGACTCTGACTATGCCAAGAAGATGTATGGTGGGTACTTCAATGTGTTTGTAGGGGCATTTGGTGAAGAGGGGGAGAAGTGGGATCTGTTTAGAGTGGTGGAAGGGGAGTTCCCAGAAATGGAGGAGCTTGATAGTTACCATGGCTTTGTGGTTAGCGGTAGCCCACATAATGCATATGGGAATGACATGTGGATCTTGAAGCTCTGTTTTCTGCTTCAGATATTGGATGCTATGAAGAAGAGAGTCCTTGGAGTTTGCTTTGGACACCAGGTAAGTACATTAGTAATGTTATGATTTGTGTGGTGGGGTACTTTTGATTTTTTTGTGTCTGGGTCCAAATGGTGCTGCCCGGTCTAAACCCATTAGCGGGGCCTAGCTACTTGAGAAATCTAAATTGCTCGAAGAGATCAGGGGCCCTTGTGTGCTCGCTCTAGGCTAAATTTCTCTCCAATTGAAATTGGGCCTACATTCAAATTGATCATGTGTAAAACGGGGTGATTTCGTTCCGTTCATTTGTTATGTTTTGTACATTCTAATCACATAATTACAAGTTACTAATCTGACGTCAGACCAACTCCAGATTTGGCTTAGAGACACTATACAGGAGGGTATGATTCTTCAGTGGTTTGGATTTGAAAAGTAAGCCCCACCATGCTGTTGGTGGGTTTTGTTTTGTGTTTTATGACATGAGTTTGTTTGTATGCTGCTGCTGCTGCTGCTTCTTTTCTTTCTTTTGTATGCTTGTTGGTAGAACTTTTGTATGCTTGTTGGCTGTATGGTGACTTGTTTGTTTACTATTGTTTTTATCTGTACTTCAAGGTGTTGTGCCGTGCATTGGGTGGTAAGGTAGGGAAGGCTAACAGTGGCTGGGACATTGGATTGAGGAAGGTGACTTTCATAGAGAACTTGACTCCAAGCCATTTCCTTGATGGTTTGGATGAGGGCCCCGTTTCTGCTTCTATCATTGAGTGTCACCAAGATGAGGTTCCCTCTCTCTCCCTCTCTCTCTCACTCTCCAAAATCTCTCCAAAATCTACCTGATAGGAAATTCCAAGGAACAAACCAGACCTGCTTTAACTTGTTTAATCCATCTTACTGGCCTAATAACTACCTTTCTAATATATTTTGATGATCTTAGCCAAAAGGCCAAGAAATGTATTGCCTTTTATAAAATATACCAGACCCATACTCAATTTAAATGGAGAAACAAAATTCGTATAGCCAACCCAACATAGTTGGGACAAGGCTTTGATGATGATGATGACCATACTCAATTTGAATTCAAACTGGGTTTCCAGTTGTTTATGCTTAGCTCGACCCTAACATAAGAGTGCTCAACCCAACTGGTTCTTTGTCAGATTGGGTCGGTCAGGCTCGGGCTGGCCTAGCCCAAGTTGAATTCTCTTCCCCTCTTTCTTTGATGAGATTTGGGCCATGGTATGTACATGGGTCAGACCTGAATAGGGCCTAACTTCTTGCTAGCCAATGGCTAAATATGCTAGGCCTAGACCTGTATATGTTGAAAGGTTCGGCCTGATCCAACATATTTAAAATAATGGGCTGTATGTATTCTCCCACTGGGTTTAAATTTCAGGTCCATGGGCTGGACCCATGCCTGAATATCAGGCCTATAAATAAATGGGAGGGCTTGGACAAGTTCAGCCCACTCGGACCCCGACTCAGCCCATGAACACCCATGATTTTGCTATATCTGAAGTGAGAGTATAGATTCCTGACACCTCAGCAGAATCCTAAGAATGTTTTTTTCATGTGTCCCCTTCTATCATGTTCTTTGGTAGACAACTTACCTGATTCTGGAACAGAATTGTGGTGTGAGAATATTAGAGAGAATTTTGCAGAAACCCTGTACCATTTTCTCAGCTTTTTTTAATTTTCCTTAATTTATTACAAAACATGAAGATTTTGGCCAAATTAAACCTTGAGGAACAGTCAAAAGGCTAACCTTGCCCATTAACAAAAGTGCAATATCAATTCACATGGTCTAAACTTGGTTCAGATTAAATTGAACAAACTATTAAACCCAAGTCATTTTAACCATCAGAGAAGTTAAAAGTTCAGTCCAAATTAGTCTCTCTTTTCTTCTTCTCACACCCCAACACACACTCACACAAGTCCCTTAATTTGAGTGTTATAGGCAAGGATTGATCCCTTGTTTCTATGGAAAGAAATGGTCTCGCCATTTAGCTTCCAATTTAAACTATCTAAGGTCGTCTTCTTCTTTTTACAAAAAATTAAAATGGATTTTTACAAAGGGTAAAAACTAGCCTTTGTTGCCAATGAAGATGACTGCCTAAGATTTTTCAGATTAATAGATGTGGCCATTTGTAAAATGTGGGTGATTTTATATAATTGTCAAAGAAAATTAAGGGTTGTCATTTGTAAATTTCCATGGAAAAATGACCACATGTAGCCCTTGAACTATACATTGTGTGGGCCACCTTTCAAGATTTCAAACAAATTGGACCTCATTTTTCGGTCTGAATAGTGAAGGCCAATAATTTGGAATTTGAATTCTCATACTCAAATTAATTGCTTTTATGTGCTTTCGATTTGATCATTGGAGTGATAATTGCATCTTTGCCAAGTCTCCCTTGAAAGAATGGATTGGATCTAAAATATGGGCCTGATGGTGTGAATTTTAGGAAGGTACATGCTTCCTAACTTTTCATTGAGCATGCTAAGCGTGAATCAAATTAGATTTGGGTCCTAATTGTTAATATGTTTTAGACATCACCAAGCTATGAGTGTTTATTGTGGATGTCTCATAATAGCCCCAAGTCAAATCAAATGAATTAAAACTGATTTTACCGTATGAATTGGGATCATAAATCCTTCCATTTTAATCCATTTAATAATGTTTAAGCCCTGAGAATGTTGGTTAAAATTGTCAAATAGAAAGTATTTATTTAATAAATATTTAATTTATAAAATAGAGATGGCAATATCAATTTCAATTTGTTTCACTCCATTGCGCGCTAAAATTGTAAGTAGAATGCCTGCCGCTTTTATATAGGTACGAGGGAATAGAAGAATAGGGAGTGGGCGAAGGGAAAATTATGTAAGTTTATATTAGGACACACTTGTGCAACGTTGAGATTTTGCGTTCTGTAAATTTATGTATTTACAATTCTGCGGAAAAACGATATGAACTTGTGTCAATGTATGTTTTGTAATAGTGTATGTAGACTTTTTGGAACTAGAGCAGACTCAACTCTATTCAAATGAGTCAAGTGGGTTTGACAAAATTTGACCCAAAACTCGAACAGACTCAGTAAGTACTCAACAGGTTTTGAGTTGAGTTCCTAGTTTGGGACTTTAGAACACCAACATCAACATGAGCAACTATCCATATTTTAGGTACAGTTTGTGTTTGCATTCTTATGTTTTACATTAAAACAGGGTGATGAAATAATGAACTATGGATCAGGTTTGGGAGGTCCCACTTGGAGCAGAGGTTATTGCCTTCTCAGACAAAACTGGTGTTGAGGTTTTCCATATGGGGGAACACATACTAGGCATTCAAGGGCACCCAGAATACAACAGAGACATTCTATATGATCTCATTGACCGTCTCCTGAACAATGGTTCCATAGAGGTAAATATATACATTCCATAATTGAAACTCGGAAACTCGACTCAACTCAGAAGGTCGCCGAGTCGAGGCCAAGTACTTGGTTAGACTCATTTGGTTTGCTTGATTCAATGGCCCTCTGAGTCAAGTCAAATTGGCTGAGCTTGGGTGACTCTAGATGGGTTTTTAAGCAGTTGTGTCCATACAAAGTCCTCAACATAGTTTAGAAACATGTAAACTTGGCTGGGAAAGATACTAGGCTGAGTTGATTCAGAGACTCAGCTGACTAACTATCAACTTAGTATGTAGAAAAAACAAAAAACAGAAATGATTCTGTGATAATACTTCTCTAATTCTGCCCGAGTCTTGGCCGGGTCTTTGTCGAGTTTGAGCAAATGAGTTGAGGATTCTTTGGGTTTTCTACCAATCCAAGAAACTTGGCCGAGTTTAATTGAGTCCAACTGAGTTTTATAACTATGATTCTTACTTTAATTTACAGTTATACATGGGCTTTATGTCATTATGGGCATATATATACATATATATATATATATATATTTATTTATGGGTTTGGACCAGGTCCCTATTGAAGAACCTGAATTCCAAATCCAGCCCACTGGCCAACAGATGTAGTCCAACCATACATCTGAAAAATCTGGTGGGACTTTGCAAAAAACTTGGCCAAGTTACTCAGATGGTAAAAAAAAAATCAAAGACTAGTGAAAAACTTTGTTCTTTAACTAGTTTTTGTGGAACTCAATTGATGATTGATAATTGATTGAACCTCACAAACACCTTCCATCATCTATTGATTGTTTTTCTATATCCTTGGTTCTCTAAACTTGGCCGGAATCATATCACAGGGAGCTTTTGCCAATGATGCGAAGGCGACGCTAGAAGCAGCAGAGCCAAGCAAACAGTTTTGGGAGAGGATGAGCAAAAGCTTTCTACATGGTGGATAGATTTACCCTTTCTAGAGGGCTTTGTGATAAGTTTTGTTTTGTAATTTTCTCATGTTCCTTGAATCAAGTCCCAGCCCCCTACAAGTTTGTATCTATTTTTATGGTGATGTAATTCCAAGACAGTGAAACTGAGAGTATCAAAGACTAATTTGAGCAAATGAGAGTGGATTATGCTAATGTACCATATCTATGTTAAATGAAGTATGGGGAGTTGGTAGCATGACTTGGAATAGGCTTGGATGTAAAAGTTGAACAATGGGGTCCTAATTCCTTAACGAGTTTTTTTACGGAAAGGCTTCTATATTTATACAAAACCTCAAAAAGGCCCCTGTATTTTATGTTTTTTTCTCTATAACTTACCTCGACTAACCGTCCAACTAAACAAAAAGTAACTTGACAGTCTAATTTTTTTTATTTTTGACCAAGTTAACCTTAAGAAAAACTCAAATGACTTAAGTTAAAAGGGCTTGGATCATTTGAATAGCTTTTCTAATCTACATCCAAGTTCATTGCCCTATGCATTTAGGTAGGTCCACTTAAAGTAACATGAGTTAGTGAGACTTGCTAAGCTTTAGCAAAGGGTACCTCTGTCATTTATCAACAAGACTAACACTCACATGTTGCACACTTAAACCAAGATCCTTATGGCAAAGACATAAAATACAAGGACCTTTTGCTGTTTTCTTAAAATATAGGCGTCTTTTTGTAATACTCTTTTCCTATATCAATGAGATAAGATTGACAGTAAAGCTATTGATTCCATGTTGGAAAGTCCATAATCTAAGGTAGGGCTTTCAAAGGCCCGGGTTGAGCTGGGCTTGGGGTTGTCACGGGACCGGATTTAAGTTATGATATTAGACCCATGGACAGGGCCTGGCCCTAACTGCCTGAAATGATAGTTAAATGGCCCTCGCATATCACTATGAATTCTTGATGTCTTAGCTCCGGCCTGACATATTTTGCATAAAAAGGTACCCACATTTTCATTAATGTGCTAGGTTTAGCATCTGACTTCAAGCCTATGGGCCGGATCCGGGCCAAAATAATAAGTCTGATAACTAAATGGACAGGGATTGGAGTTTGGACAAGCTTTTTATTTGGTAGAAACACAGGCATGTATCTAGCCCAAGCCTGACACAGGCCGTACGTGCCCGGTGCAACATCACCCATTTAATAACTTGGGCTGGGCCGAACCTAGCCTTTTATCAATTGTTTAAACAAATTATCACTAATTTATAAGCGCTCACTATTTGGGCTAGGCTGAGCAGGGCTCTAGGTCCTCATCACTTAATCCAACACCAGCCCAACTACTAAAGGGCCTAGACAATATATCCAAGTCCAACCCAAAAATGGGTTCGGCCCGGAACCAGCCTAGCCTACCCTGTCCCATGAGCACCCCGGCTTCCAACCAATGCTCATCATCCAGCGTCCCTTGCTGCCTTAGGCTCGATGCACATCAAAAGGGTAGTAAGGTGACCGTGAGTCGACCAATTACAGCCGGTCATGTCTCCGAAAACAGCTTGATGAGTTGGCTGTGGAACAGCTACACATGATTATCACAGGTGTTTACATTGACGTATGATGTGGCGGATCGTGATTGGTGCACTCATTATAGCCGTGCAACTACGACAAAGGCTCCATATTCCCATTTTACAGGCTGGGGGGAGGGGGGGAAGGTGGAGAAAATATTTCTCTTAGTGGAGAGGGGAGAGGGGAGAGGGGGGTTTATCTAAAAAGAAAAGTTATCTGTGAATTCAGCTGAGAGAGAGTTTTGAGGGGAATTTAACCAAACAGAAATTCAATGTTACCATCTTTCCCTCATTTATTTCACATTCCATCTTCACTCCTTTCTTATTTTCTATGACATTTTTTCACATTATTTCAAATATATATATATATATATAAATAAAAGATTTGAAAAAAATATATCTCAACATTTTTCAATAAACGATAAAAAAAAAATCTAGACAACAAAATTTGTGAGAATGGTCAGGAAACACCAAGCGTGTAGAGACCAGACTCTGTAGAGTGACTTTTGTGTCCTTCTCACCTATGGCCACTCTCTTCTTTCCATCTACTTCTTCTCCTTCTTCTTCTCATTCTTTGCAGACATGGCTCTTCTATCACACCCCTTTCTCTTCCATCTCTCTCTCAAAAACCCACTTCATTTCTCTACAAAACTCGCATCCACACTACCTCCAATTCCACTCTCCTGCACCCCAAGCAGCAGCAGAGCCTTTTCTCCATCAATTAGAGGAAAACCCAGAAAGAGAGAGCTGAAAGAGTGGTCTGCAACAGCAGAGGTCTCTGCAGAGACAAAAGGGTATGAAGGGGAAGCAGAGGAGAAGGTTCTGGTGCCTGTGGAAGAAGAGGGAGAGAAGGGAGAGAGGGTCGTTGCAAAATATGATTGGAGAGAGGAATGGTATCCTCTCTATCTAACTGACCAAGTCCCAGATGACGCCCCTTTGGGGCTCACAGTCTTTGACAAGCAGATTGTGTTGTATAGAGATGGAAATGGTGTTCTTCAATGCTATGAAGATCGGTGCCCGCACAGGTAACAAGACCCATGATTCTGATCTTGCTGATCTTGGCTTTTTTTCTTTTTTAGTGTTTGTGGGGTTAAAGGAAGATGCTGTTTTTTAGAGGCTGTACATTGAAGCTCAGTGTATAACCCACAGCTAAATATTATATTTTATAAGTAGTGCCCAGTTACTTTGATCATGTATAGAAACATAATGGTATAATTTACCACTCTATGTCCATCTATTGTGGCGTGTTTGATTCCTGTGGAATTGAAAAAGGTAGGAATTCATGGTCGAATGATCTCCAACAAAGGATTATTAGAGAGGTGAAGTGTGAAAGATACAAGGTGGGTGTGTAGATAGACCTCGGCTTTGCTAGGATTTGAATTAATAGAGTGGTGGCTGGCTTTCATTTCGCATCTCCCCTTGTTCAGTCTCTATTAAAAGGGAGACTATTTGATTGTCTTTTTTGGATCTTCCCCATTGTTTCTTCAATTTTAACCACTTATACTAATACATATCTTTGAATACCTAGGAATTCAATTACATGAAGCAAACAGTCAGGTCAAAGGGATAACCTGCCCCTATTGGAGTAGGTTTGGTTGTAGTTTTTCTTACCGACTGATATTGCATGTGCTCCTACTCCATATCCAAACTTAACCAGCGCATGTCTCTTGGTTTTCATGCATACAAGTAGGCCCCATAAAAGGTGCTGCCCACCCCCCCAACCCCAATGTAATGCTTGGCCTGAAAGTGAAAATGCTATAGGTTCTCTCACTTTGAGAGTGGTATAATCTTCCTTATAAGTATCCATTTAGTATCCAGCAATAGTGTCTGCCTAATGCAATATCCACGCCCTTTAAATTGTTTAAACTGGGTCTTAGAAGTATTCAGTACGGTACATAAATAGCACCTTGATTTGTTTTCTTTTATATTTTGCATTTACAACATAAGAACACCTTTAGAAGTTCAATTGCATGACAGTGGAAACCTTGAACTCAATAAACATTTTGAATTGCTTCAGGTTAGCAAAACTCTCAGAAGGTCAGTTGATAGATGGGAGACTAGAATGCCTATACCATGGTTGGCAATTTGAAGGCAAAGGCAAATGTGTGAAGATACCCCAGGTTTGTCTTGTTTTCCCTTTAAAGCACAGACTTGAAGTGTTAAAATACAACATCCTTTCCTTGTTTTTCACATAAATTCCTATCCTAGTCATCATCATTACCCTGTCCCATCAAATTAGGATTGGCTCAAAATATTTGCAAGTAGTCAAGGAAATAAGCTATCATACCAAAAATCCTAACTACGAGCTAGGATGCAAGAAAGTGATCTCTCTAGTTGAAAACTGACCCGACCCGCTTGTCCTGTCCTTGCCCTTATCCCGTACAGGTCGGTCACAGGTCAGATCAATTTGACACACAGTAAAAGGGTTCAAGTTAGGGTTGACCCTGTATATCTAAACCAATTTAAGTTGGTGGCTATATTTTTGTGCTTTGGGCTTCCTTTTTCCTATAATGAAACTCAACTAAAACCTAAGTACTTGAAATGGATTGGGATCGGGCCAAACTTTGACAAGTTGGGTTGAGTTGGATCCAGTTAAATGGGTTGGCCATGTTGGATGTGGGTTATGTCGGTCAAACATAGGTTGACCTACATTGGGTGTGGGTTGACCTGCATCTAGTGCCATTTTAAATGTGTCAGACATAGGTTGGGCTTCAACCTATACACAACCCAGGTTAGCCTGACCCACCCACCTATACACAACCCAGGTTAGCCTGACCCACCCGACCCAACCTGTTTGCCACCTCTCTCTCTCTCTCTCTCTCTCTCTCTCTCTCTCTCTCTCTCTCTCTCTCTCTCTCTCTCTCTCATAAACACTCTAGAAGAGAACACTAGTATGTAGCTCTCTCTCTCTCCTCTCTCTTTCTCTCTCTCTCTAGAAGAAAACACTAGTATGTAGCTGTTACTCCACTTAAACCTAGCTACTAAGAAGCTCATACAAATTGCTACTTTCCATTTATCTCTACCATGGCACCCTTGGCAGACTTCATGGTTCCACTTTTGCAAGTTCATTCAAAGAAATAAGTTCTTCAATTCTGGATGGTGTCGAACGTTTGTCAAGGTTTTGACTTTTGACCATGCCGTCATGCAACTTAATTCTGATTCCTCCAATCCCAATGGTTTTGCAAGCCGCATCATTCTCACAAGGACTGTCCCAACATAAATGACTTACCTATCATATGAACATCTAGAATCCAGAATCCAAGTGGTTCTTAAGAGATCATAAATTGGAGTCACCAAGAAGAAAGCACAACTCTTATCTAAAGAGTTTTTTGCCACATTATGCATATCTAAAGAGTTTTTTTTTTTTTTGTCCTCTTTGAATTTGCAACACTCCTTTATGTTCATGGCCTTTTGCAATAATGGCATTTCATATTTTCCTTTCCTTTTTGGGATTTAGATTTGGAATGCTTTTGATCATACAGTCCCTTTTTCATTCGAACAGCCTTTAGCTACCAAGCAATTGGCATGCACTTTAACATCGATTATTTTTTACAAGCTCTTTTGATATGAGTGCCAACTTGATCATCCATGTCTGTCATCTCCTTGCTATGACATAACCAGTTAACGATATGATGGAGGAAGCAATCTCAATAACTTTCACATCATGATCACTGGTTGACAAATAATTTCATTAAAATTATTAAATGATTGTGGAAAAACATACCTTTATCTTAAAGTATATAGCTGCTGCTTCAGATACAGCCATTTGTGAGAGATTTTGTCATGTGAAGACCACCTAGCTTTGACCAAAGCTGTGCACAGAATTCCCTTTCACAACATTGCAGAGCACTTCAACCATGAACACAAGCAGATCGTGCTAGCGGCCATCAAATCTAGATCTTCCCACTCATCATCCATCATGGATAAATTCTTCGATTCTCCCTTTTAAAATCTTGCTTGGGTCTCATTGAACGAAAAGATCTTGAACCTTAATTCTCCATAGATTACGAGTTGTTTGTCTTGTAAAATTTCTCCAAATGTTCTTCACCTTAAATTTTGCATCTGATACCCTTGCTACCATTGTAGATGCCAACAACACATATAAAGATCATAGAAGAGCAAACCACAAGTGGAAGCACAAATCAGACCTAGGTTGAATGAAGCAACGAAAGTAATAGCCTTGATACCAGTTTATTTGGTGATGGAAGTGTACAAGCAAATAAGAAAAACAATTAAAGGGAAACATAAGCACCACATAAGGAAAGAATTTTTTACGTGGTTCGCCACTAAGGGCTGTTAATAACTAGTAACACCAAAAGCTCAAGCTATTAGTGAACGGCATAACAATTTATATTAACACCCCCTCTCGAATGGGAAGCCGTTCAAATTCAAAACCCAACAACCAGATGGAACAGACAGACCGGAGTTTCGAACTTGTGACCTTTGGCTCTGATACCATGTTAATATCCAGTGCCACAAAAAGCTCGAGTTGTTAGTGAACGGCATAACAATTTATATCAACGAGGGCTACGTTCGTGGGCAGAGAGGAGTTTACATATTATAGAGAGGAAACAGGAGATACAGTAGCAAGAAGAAGAGAAGATGAAGATGCTCACCCATATCAATAGTACATTTTCACTCATAAAATGAACTCTCATGGGACATGATTGGGGTTGAGAGCTCTATTCTTCTATTTTCAAGACTCCTTTTTATATATGGTTTCACTTAACAAGCAAACTCTAGTAAGGAAAATTCCAGAAGGCACAACCCCCAGGGGAACCTAGCCAAGCCACTTAAGTTTCTATACAATACCATCAATCGACATCCCCTGCAAACAATATTTGATGTCCAGATACGGCATGGATACGATAGGGACACACCCTAGACACAGATTTTATACAAAAAGTGAAGTATCAGATATGACACGGCACGATACGTTGCCCATTTTGAAGTATCCATGCATCATAGCAAACGCTTACAATAAAATATGAAACTTTGATTTATTTCTTTTCTTTTTGTGCCTATAGCTTCCAGCCGGAGCAAAAATCCCTAATTCGGCTTGTGTAAAAACATATGAGGTGAGAGATTCCCAAGGAGTTGTGTGGGTGTGGATGTCAGACAAGAAAACGGCAAACACTGAGAAACTGCCATGGTTCGAACACTACGCTCGGCCGGGCTTCCAAGATGTATCCCATACCCACGAGCTTCCATACGATCACTCCATTCTCCTTGAAAATCTGATGGATCCTGCCCATGTCCCAATATCACATGATCGGACAGATTGGAGTGCAAAAAGGGAAGATGCCCAAGCACTGGTCTTCAAGGTAACAGAACGGACAGATAGGGGATTTGGTGGCTCATGGGGTAAAGTTTCAGATCCAACAATGCCAAACTTCCTACGGTTTGAAGCACCATGCGTTCTTCAGAATAATCGTGAGATCATTGACAAGAATGGGAACAAGCAGTACGTTTCAGCACTCTTCCTTTGTCGACCAGCCGGGCAAGGGAAGTCCATGCTTATTGTGAGGTTTGGAGCTACAATGAGCTCCTTTCTAGTAAAGCTACTTCCAAAATGGTACTTTCACCAAAATGCAGGTAAGGTGACCTTTTTTCTTCTTTTCCTTTTTTTAATCAGCCATGATAAAGAATTTTATGTAAGAAGGAAGAAGATACATAAAGGAAAGCAAAAACATGGCAGTAGCGGAGCTCTATACCGCCAAATGCAAATAAAACAAAGAAACAAAAGTAGAAAAGGAATGCTACTACATTGGATCACAATACATATGACCACACTATTTAGCTAGATCGCCAGCCATTTTACGAGCTGTGCTATCCACTGTTCTGAAACCATGAACATAACTCTTTAATCTAATTCAACCTGAAATGCAACTTCCAAATGACATTTGAAATGCAGGTAAGGTTTTTGAGCAAGACATGGGATTCCTCTCATCTCAAAATGAAGTGCTAATGAAGGAGAAGGTTCCAACAGGGGCACTTTACCTCAACCTAAGGTCTTCCGACACTTGGGTAGCAGAGTACCGGAAGTGGATGGACAAAGTGGGTCATGGAATGCCATATTATTTTGGTCACAACACCATCTCACTGCCTAGAGACCCTGCTGTGGTGGAACACGCGCCGGCCGGGCTGGTTGCTGGGATTTCGGCATCAATGCCTGCAAAGGGAGGCATAGGAGCAGTCCATGCTCCTAATCCTGCCAACCGATACTTCCGTCATGTGGTCCATTGCAAGGGATGCAGGAAAACAGTGCAAGCTTTCCAAGCTTGGAAGAATGGCCTCTATATTTTGACTCTAGCTACTGCTGCATTGGCTGTTTTGGTTTCAGGGAGACAGTGGAAGGTACTCCTTTTGGCATCGACGGCAATTTTCTTGACCGGGGCATATGCATGTTCTAGCGCTGTTTCCCTCATAACTACCAACTTTGTTAGAAAGCACAGGAGATTGTGAGGTATACAGAAGCCACAAAACTTTCCAAGATTCTGTCTATGCCCATAAATATTTTTAAGGGCTACAGGATGTCGTCAAAGTTTAAAGGCAAATTTCAAAGAGGTGTAAGCCATTCTGTTTGTTGCCATTATGTTGGACTGAGGCTGTGATCATATGTTTCTGTTTGCGTGCTAATGGTACTATGATGGGTTTGGATCTTTGAATCTGCATTCAAATCTTGATTTATGTTATAGCTCATACTCGAAATTTAAATGCAACACATGATTTGGTTAGCTAGCTATCAAATTTCATACTGCTTGGGCGTGCCTGTGCTCTCATCTTGGTTTTCTCATTAAGTGTCTGCAAGTTTCTTCCAAGATTTTGTTTTCCATGTGTGCTGTTTGGATGCACTTATTTGGGCATGGTACTAGTATTTTTCATTTGTCAGTCCCAAGCCCAAGCTAAGGTCTGTGTCAAACTGGTCGGCAATAAAAACCTAATCATACTTCAATATGAAAAGAAAAGGAGCAGTCTGACGATAATGGCAGATGGTTTGGATGCACCCCCAACAAGCTGTTGGATTATATGCCTGTGGACATTGCTCCAGTTTTTCCCATTAGTATTATGTGGAAAGGGGTAAAAATGACCTCTTCTTTACTCAATATTACTACAGTTAAAACGGCAGTTGAATGAAAATTCACTCTAATGGCTCATTGTTTATTCTGCATGGGGTTCCTGACAGTTTAAAGTTTAGGATCCAAGGTGAAGATCTGGCAGGGGAATATCAAATAATCTCTTTGATGAAAGAAAAGATCACTACCCATCCATCAGAAAATATTCACCTGCACACTCCAAATCCGGTCTGCGCATCGCGGGATTTCAGAAGTGGGTCCTGCCTCTAGGACAGTCCAGATGTGCAGTGGGCAGGTGAAAATTTCCCCCATCCGTCAACCCTATTGATTAAATCCTAGGAAAGTGATGGTCATATATACATCTCCATCTTAGACCATTCCCATCACCTCTTAAATACTCCTTCAAAACCCATTTACTACGACTCTTAGGAATTGAATACAAATCAGGCAATCAAGACCACCATAACATTTTGGCCTTTCATTATATCGGATCCATCTCACAGTAGTGACACGTTATGAAATACAGAGGCTTGATACCCTCATCCTACTTCACAACTCCTACAGACTAACATCTTATATTTGTCTGAAATTCTCAATTGCCTGTGCTTGGATTTTGAAGGATGGACAGGGCTTTTGTGGAGACCAGGTTGCCCTTGGGGTTGGATCATTGGTTAAGATCTGAATTGGGGCAGACCCAGATTAATCAGGGTTAGGATTATTCATAACTGAGGGCCAGACACCTTCGCAGGTATTCAAGCATCTCATCTGATCATACCAATTGATATGGGACCCTATCCTATAGCCCTTAATTCTCGATCAGCAAGAAAACAATATGCAGTAGTTTGGTAAGCTATTATAATTATATTAATGGATGTCCGTATGCCGTAGTGCTACAGGAAGTCTACAAAATTGATATTTTAACAAGCTGCAGCTGATAAAATAGTTGGGGCAGGGCATGTCCCAAAGGATATTTAGAGAGAGAGAGAGAGAGAGAGAGAGAGAGAGAGAGAGAGACTACAAAACATATGTTTGTAGTGCTACTGGACATATTTCAAAAATTTTCTCATTTGGACATTCTACTAATCTTTTTTGAAAAAGTCTTACACCCAATTACAGGAATTTGATTCTCAGATGTTATTCTTATACGATTTGAACTGTTACAACAGCCGCCAGAAGTGTACATGGAAGAATTGGAGAGAGACAGATCAAAAAAGAAAAACTAAAAATGAAGCTCAATGACAACAAATTTCTGCTGCAAACAGAAAAAAGAGAGCAGACTACTTCAATCCCTTGCCTGTATCTGACTGTAAAGAATCAATGAACACCCCCTCGCCTTGATATAGAATATACAGAATGTGTCATTTGCGCTATAACATCATGATCATTTTCGATCTCTTGCACTTGGCTCCCCATCTTAAGACCACCTTGTCAGTTTTTTTCTTGCTCCCAAGATAGCCCCGACACTTGAAAGAACCACAGCAACACTCAACCATTGGTCCAAAATGAACAAATCTACATGTGAAGCCAAACACATCATTTTTACAAATTTTCCTAAGTTTATAAAAACTCCTTAAATGAGCAGAAAAGAGAACTAACAGTAGTTGGAGACGGTATGTCCTCCCTATCAACCACCCATCAAGTATGGTCCCAGTCACTCATCAGAGGTATAAAGCATGCCTTGTTGCAAAGGGTTTCACAAAAACTAAAATTAGAATTTCAAGGAACCTTCACTCTGATGGCTAAGTTGAACACAGCTAGAGTTCTCGCCTTTTAGTACAAACAGGAACTGGCCCCTTGATCAACTATGAGTGAAAAACATTTCCATCGGGATCTCCTAGAAGTGCACATAGCTGGTCTTCTGGGTTTGATCATGGAGGGCAAATAATTAGTTGAAGGCTATCGATAGTCTTAAGCGATTGTGTCATGCTTGATCTCAAAGTCCCAGTAAAACATTGCTGAAGATGGAGTTCAAGAGTAATGATGATCGCCTATGATGACCGGATATGGATCTGGATACTTAATATGGACATGAAGATCAAGGATACAACTGCACTTTTTGAATTCTAGGACAATACAGCTCTCCTAATTTTTGCTTTAGAACATTTATGAATTAATTATAATATCATTGTTTGCATTCCTTTCTAACATTTTGAAGCTGGAAAGTATGAAAACTAAGAGAACTATATGAAACAACGGACTTCGTAAGTAGAAAATGCAAAGCTTGTATGCCAAAAGAATTAGTGCAGTATTGAGTTCCAATATGATTCTCCTATCTGTCCAGCCTGAATACACAAGGCACGTACAAGTATCCGCATATCAAAGATCACACCTTGCTTGAAAAATAGGAAAAAAAAGGGAGGGGAAAGAAGATCTCAGGCTATCTACCAGTGTCACTAGATTCTCAAGAATGTTGTCTTTTCGTAAAAGAGTGGTCAGAAAGTTTGAACAATAGTCCAAGGTAGTTTTGAACATTTCATGAAAAGGTAGTGGGGGGGGGGGGGGGGGGGGGGGGGGGGGGGGGGGGTGGTGGTGGTAAATTATTCAAACGGAAAGGTTTTTTAAAAAAAAAAAAGGCTAAAATGCAAGGGGTAAATGAAAAAAAAAATCATGACTTAATCAATCATCATGGAGAAAGGGCTGCTAACATTAGTTGGCATGTATCAGAATTTCAAATATTATTTGGTATATTTGTTCATCAAAATCACTTGCAACGAGTTAAGGGAAGCCTAGTATGATTAATATATATGCTCCACTTGAGGTGCAGTTCTTTTGTAAATGACTAGAGGACTAAATCCAATAGCGAATAATTATTCAATCATCCTGATCTGATGGAAATGTCTGCTTGGACTAAAGGCAGACTCATAGGCCAGACAACATTTAAGATATAACAACTTCGGCCTCTAAGAAATTCATGTATCAGGGGTGCTATAAAGAATCTAGGTTTACTTTCTAGAACACAATTTGTAGGGCCCGCCTGTATGCACACCAATCCCAGAGTTACGATGATTGGGGAGTGGAAAGGAACGACATGGACAAATATCGCCTCAACCAGATAATCCTCGCCATTGATTAGAGGGCGTTAATTTTAATGATTTATAAGAAAAGTTTCTACAACAGTGGAAAACAATTGGATTAGAGTCAATTTGGGCCAGGCCAGCCAGGCTGAGCCATATCCAGGCCCAGCCTGACTTTAAAAATACAGGCACATATTGGCCCAAGCCTGAAATGGGCATTAAGTGCCAGCCCGAGCATGGCCGCCTCAAACATGCGAGGCCCAAGACCACCCATTTAGTCGATCGGGCCATGCTGGGCTCTCTATTGACTCGTTTGTGCAAGCTAGTCATTAAACTACATGCATTACTTATTCAGGTCCAGCCAAACCTGACTGTGATTTCTATCATTGAATCTACGTCCGGCCCAAAAAGTAATCTGGCACAAAATTTAGATCCAGGCCCAGCCCACATACTAAAACTCAAGGTGTAAACACACACGAATAACAGCAAATCATTTCAGACTTAGTACCGAGTACTATTGATTGATAGCATACCTTTCTTTGCAGACATCAGTGCAGAAGATTATCTTTTTATACTTGAAAAAAAAAGGTATTATAAGGATAAAACTAACAAAAAATGTTCCTATTTTATAGGAACAGGACCACCTAGAATCAATCCAAACCCACCTATGGAACATATAGGTACAGGTGCTTATAGGGTGGGCCAAATGGGACTCGATGCAACCTTAGCTCGCAATAAGCCATATTTGAATTGAGACTTTAGGTTACATGGTACGTACACTGGCTCACGGTTCAAAATAGCAGCCGCTACGTAGCGTGGCACCCGCATTATCGGCCGTAGCGGTTGAGGCCACCATGCTATTTTGAAAATAACGGCACTACGGTGTAAAACCTAGTAGAGCCAATCTGTTTTAATTTAAAATATTATTTTTCCTCTTTTCTCTCCTAAATAGTTTTTCAAAAAGTTGTCTCTACCCCTATATGGTTCCAAATCACTAAAAAACACACAAGATTGGCTACTACATAATACTTGAATTCTTTTAACCACTAAAAAAACTCACCCCGCTACGCCGTTACGTATCGCCGCAACTGCTACATATCGCCCACTAAATAGCGTTTTGGACACTAGCTGCTACGCCCGACACAACCGCTATTTTAAACCTTGCACTAACTGCTTAGCCGATAATTTAAAGCAAAACGAGTATAAAAAAACCAATACAATGTAAGGAGGTGGAAAAGAGAAAAGGGACCGAATAAAATAAAAATACATGAAAAATACAAAGAAAGAATAAAAAAGGTGCAATAAAAACTAATCAAAATATAAAGGAAAGAAAATCCAAGATCTAGAATAAAAATCTATCAAAGAATTTCACAGATTATGAATTAAAAACATAATACAAAGTATATTAAACAACAAAATAACATAAGTGGTCAAGAAAATTAAAAATAAAAAGGAAGAGATAGTAAATTTATCATATACAAAAAGAAAGATATCATAAATTAAAAATCTTGATTAGTTGTTATAGATAATATTTTTCTGGTCAAAGAATATTTACTCTCTCCACTTGATTTATAATATTTAATTTCACTTCCAATAATAAATATTATTTTAGCAAAACAAGTTACATTTTAGAAACACGCCAAAACATAGGGGGATATATACAAAAAATCCTACATTATATACATTTATAGAGTCAAGTGATGTGGTTCACCACCAGGTCAGTTTAGAAGCACGTACTAATTCAAAAAATGAGAGAAAAGGCCAAAATCTCAAGTTAAGATATATATTTGAAAATCTTAAAATGGTTAGCAGTCATAAGAGCCCATGTACCCATGACCTACGTATACCACATTATCAGATGTGTACAAGATGGATGAGTGCAGTTCATGGGGAATAGTGGATGTGAGAGAGAGAGAGAGAGAGAGAGAGAGAGAGAGAGAGAGAGAGAGAGAGAGAGAGAGAGAGAGATACCTGTAGTCATACGTTAATGGCTCCCCAGCTTCTATAGATCGAGAGGCAAAAACTCCAACACGTGTCTCCCCATCAACTTCCCTGTGGTCAAAATACTTTTTTCAATATATTGTTGGACCAATATCTCTTCCAATGGAAAATAAATAAACTAGTATAATTCAAAAACATTCAATAGATATTAGAAAGAAAAGGTTCAATATACAAACCACTTTTCCAGCTTGCAATTAGGATCACAACTATGATTCAGAAACCTAGAGGCATTTCCCTTGAACGTTGCATCAATGGTAAAGTCCTTTCGAATTTCACACATGTAAAAATTTTGATCTCCTCTATACTTCATGGCCCAAAGCCTTTCTTCACACAATGCATCATTAATCACTGAAGAAAAAGGAACAATTAAATATGATCATTTACCATGCTCACATGCGTCCATCATTTTACACTTCCAGAGATCATAGTGACACATGCATGAAGCAACATAAACATGTCATTCTTAATGAAGACAAATAAAATGTAAAGCAATAAAATTTTCCACCACACCCCCCCCACCCCAACCCCCGCAAAAAAAAAAAAAAAAGAGGAAGAAAGTGACACTGTAATTTAGGTAAGATGAGATTGGCAGGCAAACAAAGAAAATGCAGAGGGTAGAATGAGTACAAATGGGTAAATTTGAGTGGTTGATAACAACTGTTGAAAGACCGTTTCTAAAGAAAATAATAAAATAGCGACCAACTGTAAAGAGAGAACTGTACAAATACACAAAATATCCACTCTATGGAGGCTAAACTGAATTGAGCACTATGAAAATAAAATTAAAAAGAAAAACTTATTATAGCACATAGTGAACTTCTAGCTGTTAAACAAATATATAGCTGCTATAATGAACATGAACTATAGTGAACTTCTAGATGTAAAACAAAAATATAGCTGCTAAAATGAACATGAACTAATCCACTACACTCATATTGACGGATTAAAACCCTGCTCCTGAACTCGTAGCAGCACAATCAGATTAGTGATGTGTACGTGCAAGATCAGATCCAAGAATAAGTTCATATGGTGAGAATATGGTACAAAGGGAACCATGCACAATGTGAAGTTTCAAAAGGAACTCAAACAATAATAGCTCCTTCTAAAGAAACAAAGTAGATAATCATATTCCAAAAACTTAAAAACTGTGTCAACTGTCGTATCATTTTACAAAGGAAATAAACAGGACTTCTAATGACTAATAAATTTACAATAGAGAGTTGTCCTATTTAAGCTGAAATTGAACCTCCCATGCTCTAGTCCAACATGGAGAAAATGTTTATAAAAAAAAAAAAAAAAAGGTAACGGTAGAAAATATTTGTCCGCTTCTACAGCCGTTTGAAGGTCACTCTAAGGGCTTCTTTGCAGGCCTAGTCTATAGCTTATGAGTCTGGTTGAGCTAGCCTTAATGGATCTTAATCCAGCCTGATTCAGCTAGACGACCTGGGCCTGGCCTGGTTAAGCAATGACATGGTTTGGGCATCAGATTAGCAGGTCATGGGTCTAGGACTAGACTCAAGTGAGCTGGGTGTGAAATTCTCCAGGTCTTCGTCACTACCTCAATATGCTTATTTGTGTACACGGAAAATGAAGTTTCAACACTATATTTATGGCAGACTGGTTATCACAATGCACCATTTAGTCACAGGAAAACCCAATTCGCCCATCAGTTGCCTCAAGGCCCTCAACCACCACAGCTTAAAAGTAGGGTGGGCCATAAACAGTACTTTGCTTCAGCATTTGATTAAGGACAAACTGTCTATTTCTTTGTCTTCCAAGTGACAAGGTACCCACCTACAAATGTCCAATACCAAGATGTAGAACAATAATCATTCAAGAACTCAACCCAAGCATAACCAAAGTAATCCCTTAATGGTAAGATGTCCATGAGATAAACATAAAATACCTTTACTGCTTGTGCATACAACCCTAACTTGTTCAAAGCACAACAGTAGTTAGAAAAAGTGAAAAACATCCAACTCAGTCTCAGGAAGCAGCCAAGAAACACCATCACAATGTTACGATTGACATGAGAGATTTAGCAAGGGCTGGTGTTTAGTTGCTAATTTGAGCATTGAAAGGTTTTTCACTGACACTTACCACAGGTTGAAGCAAAGGTAGTTAGGCCAAGCAGGGTGCTGAAGGCAGACTGCATTGAGCTCCCTGCAGGCATGAATGTAGCATCTTTCTCCTCATAATGAAGACAAAGCACATGTAGATGGGGCTGATTTGGATCGCCACTTGAGGCTGAGTTACACTCAAGAATGGGAGGACGATCAGGTTCCACTTGATGATGCGATAGAAGACCAAATCATAAGACACGCCATGCAATTTGTGCCAGCATATGATCATGCAAATGGAGCCTGTATCCATCTGTAGATGGTTTAGTTCCAAGGCGAGGTCCAAAACGGCCCAAACACAAACTGTTTGGATTGAGTAGCCAAAACAACCCCTAACCAGGACCCAGGCCTAATCCAAGGGATTGGGAAGACCAAATCATAAGACATGCCATGCAATTTGTGCCAGCATATGATCATGCAAATGGAGCCTGTAACCATCAGTAGATGGTTTAGATCCAAGGCGAGGTCCAAAACGGCCCAAACACAAACTGTTTGGATTGAGTAGCCAAAACAACCCCTAACCAGGACCCAGGCCTAATCCAAGGGATTGGGAGTCCACCTTGGGCCCATATAAGACTAGCCGGTCACCCTTTTCTTTAGGTGTTCTGTCATTTCACTATAAACAATGGTTATTTTGGACCTTTTACTTAATTCAAAGCATGGCAAAGCTGAGATTTTATTATCTAGCTGCCACCATGTTTAAATTAGCACTTACATTCAACTTAGGGCATTAAATTATGTTGACTGCATATAAAGAAAGGATAAAGCAGTCAGCCAGGTAGTTCTCTGGCTTATTATTTGAATTCTGCAATTAAAATCAGTCGATCAGAACTTGTGCAGCGTGGGGCTTTCTAGGGTTTGTGTGTCTTCTCTTTTTCTCAATGTGTTTTCTTGATGTAGTCAAAGTTATATAGCTACATCTTGGCACAATTGTTTGATATGTATTATTGTGAATAGCCAATGGCTATTTATAAAAAATACTACCAAATATTTCAAATCAAACTAGAAAACTTAATCCTAATCCCATCACAACTTTAGCCTCAAATTTAAACTAATCCTAACTTAGGAAATTCGCTCTCAAAATTACAAATAAAACCATTGACTCAAAAATACAAATAAACCCAACAGTTTCTCAACACTCCCCCTTCAAGCCGATACATAGATACTAGGACCATCTTGGACTAAAAGGCATATGTCTGCTTTATTTGCAACTGCTTCAATGATGAACTTTGTTAGCTTAATCTTCAACACAAAAGTTCTTAGGAACCTTCGATTTTCATTTGTAACTTGACTGATAAGGAGATGAAAACTTCATATGCTCCATGATACAAATTGCACACCCAGCAGCACTGTTAATTAAACTGACCCCTGATATGCTACACAATAGATCCAATGAATGCTACACAACATTCTCACGTAAAACTAAGGATGAACACTCACCCACAATTCACTTGCTACTAGGATTCACACTACCAAGTAACTATGGAGCCTTCATAGAAATTTCCTCTCCTGACCTGATTGATCTCATAAACTCAACTTTGGTGATGAAAAGAAACACCTCAATATGACCTAATTAATCTCTCACTGCATCACTCTAATTTGTTCTTAATAAATATAACCCCTTTTATCAAGTTTGATGTCTTGCCAAAAAGCCCATTAGGCTTTGCCGGTGGTCACCCTTTATCTGTACAGTTCATCTCTATTTCCTTTCGCTCAATTTGAGTCCATCAGAGCCAATTGCCAATTAGATCAGATCTGATCTGATATTTTCTAGAAGCATATGGATCATACAACTTGACAAACAAGACAAGAGTGTAGGTTAGGTCTTCAAGAATATGCGGATGTGGCTATCTTGATGCATGGCATGCAGTATTGCGCTTCAGCACATATTGATGATGTGCTGGATAATATGATGGATATCATAGTTGCTGACATGACGCATCATTGCTATCTACTTTTGCATGGCCTAGCCAGTCAATTTGCCCCGAGCTAGACCCTAGCCTAGCCTTTTATAAACTAAATGGGCTGAAATAAATGGATCCGCGACCATGAATGGGCCCAATACTAAAGAGTAGCAAATAGGCATAGTTGCTCATGCTTTGGGCTGGAACAATAACAATAGTGGGGAAAACATCAGATAGCCAATTCTCATCACGCAGAAATGTTGGACGTGATTCAAAACCCTCAGAGCCTCAGAGCCAGCTCATAAAAATAGAGTCTCACCTAGTTGGTTTATCTATTAGTCCTATTGGGTGTGGTGATTTTGATTTAGCTAGTAAGCTCAGCTGCAGTTGCAAATTGAATCAAATCAACTAGTTTGCAGACAAACATTTAAAAAAAAACAAAAAAAAAGGTAACTTTTGATAATATGATTTGGATTAGCCTACCAGGGTCCTAAAATTAGATAAATACGGTTTTCTGGCATTCACAAGGCCATAGCACCATGCATCATAAAAATAAAAAACAAAAGCTTCATTTGAAGTCCTTGCAAATTGTTGCCCTTAAAGGCAATAGCCTCCCACTGAGTGATAAAACAAGGGGTATAATCACATCACTTTCTCAGGTAGAGGACTCGCTTATAACCAATGGGAAGACACAATTCTGAAGGTCTTGCTTTTGCCAGGACTACAACCTTTATCCCTTGATTTGAAAAATGCAATGTTGTTGTTTCGTGCATACTTAAACACACCATTAAATTATACATGATATGCAACTGACAACAGATAAACATTATTTCAAAGAAAATAAAAACTCAATGCAACAACCTAAGGAAACCAAAAAAGGGATAAAAACCCTCACAAACAAAGGCACGGTAACCAAAAATAGATTACAAAGTACAAACCAACAAATCAAGAACAAACCCTAAGGCCTCACTAGAGAAAATCGGCTCTAATTAAAAAGAATTTGAATGGTAAATCAGCACTAATAAAGATAGCTAGGGTAAGAGTATCACCCTAAACAACCATGTAGGATACACAAGATTGCTTTTATAGGGTAGATCTTTAAACAACAAGCAAAATCAAATTCAACCAAGCAACACCTCATGAAATGTCCTTATCAATTGAAGATCTGTTGAAAATATGTACAACAAAACATCAAGATCAAGATATCCAAATTTACCTTCCCCAATGTATTCTATCACAAATTCCTCCTTCTTGATGGATTCAGCAGCTTCTACCCCCCACCCACAATACTGAGTCTGAAATGGAAAAATCAACATGGTCGATATTCTCAATTGCGACAATTAGGATAAAATAATATAGCATGTAAAAACAAGGGAATACAAGGTTTTGCACTTTGTCTGTATGTTACCAAGACACTTCAATTCCACACCTATGTTCACCACTTCAACTGTGCAAGTGCAGGCAAAGTGCCTTAGCCAAGGAATATGGTTTCAAAGTAGTAATTTTTCAGAGTACAAAAAAGAGGTAAGGTTTAAAGGAACATGAGTTTCATATCGAGAACTGGGGCTAATTTTTTTGTCAAAATATTTCAATCTTAAAAATAATCAAAGGATAGCCAAACTGATAGACCATCGATGGGACACTAGAGGTTAGGGGTTCAAGTCATATAATATGTTACCGATCAATAAAAGCTAAAAAATCATAGGATAGCCAAACAGATAGACCACCGATAGGTTGCTATGCTTTTGCCAAGCGAAAGACCAACTCAGTCGTTCTAAATTACAAAACAGAACCATTAAATTTCAACAAAAGTTCT
The DNA here is from genome assembly GCA_029852735.1 of Persea americana. NCBI lineage: Eukaryota > Viridiplantae > Streptophyta > Magnoliopsida > Laurales > Lauraceae > Persea > Persea americana. Next base: position 9,782,100 of record CM056812.1, read on the forward strand.
TTAACTAGAAACCACTCTTAAAGAACACCACATTATTGTGTTTTTATATTTTCTGTTGGAATTTAGTAAGAGGTAGAGACTTTTTAGTTAAAGTAAAAAGGTAAAGGCCAAGTGGAAATATTAGTTTACAACAAGAGCTCAGATTTCAAAGATTGTCATGTTTAGCTTTTCTTTATGGATAATAAACAGTATCAAAGCAAGGAGTTTCAGAGAACGAATATCAATAGAAGAGTGAAATGTTTCATAGTAAGGTTATCCATAATTTCATTAGGTCTACAGGGTCTAATTTGTAATTACTGAAAATTCTTATGACATAAGGTGTTTTGAAATATTTAAAAACATCAAAAAGTACAAATAACATTGGGCAGCTGGTCGTCCAACCCTATTGAAGATTTTCAGTAGCTCTCCTCTCAAATCTCTTTCTGAAACCTTGACTCCTCTTTCTCATATTTTTTCATCTTTTTACTCCAAAACCTAGTTTCTAAAAAAATAAAAATAAAAAAATCCAGCCAAAAACAAAAAAGAGATCCCATGGAACTTCGGGGATATTACTGATATTACGCTGCATGTTCGATTAGAGCTTCCTATCTTGACCTTGATATCACTCCAGCCATTGCTTCCTGGGATTCCCCCGTAAACTCAATCATCCTGTTCCAATATATCTGAACAAATCATCTGAAATGTGGAAACTCCACGTATCCACTCAGAATGATTCATGAAGAACTTAAAAGGCAGACTCTTGTGGGTGAAACTTGTTGATGACAGTGATGAGATTAAGGCGTCTTTGACCATCATCAGACAGGCTGTAGATGTGACTATGATGCTGTCTACCCTTCCTTTCAAGCAATCAGTCCGTGATGCTCTAATTGACCCTTCAAAATCTTATTGCAGCCAGCGTTTTACTGCACTCAGAATTAGGAAACTCCTCACAGGAATTACCTGTAAAATATGCCATTCTCTGGACAAGGACGCTCTTCACCTGATGAAGAAAGCTACCTCTTTTCATTAATGATTCTGCAGTTGTTGCTTGGCCCAAGCTATGGGTACTGCAGTTTTCTTTCTTTGTTTTGCTTAGTTAAGAGCCACTTGGTCTCCTTGCTTTTTTAGCCCAGTTTGTGGGTGATTTTTTTTTTTTTTTTTGTTGGCTCTTTGACCTTTATTTTTGGATGGTTCTGTCCTTCTGGTTGCCTCTCTCATTCTGGGAGTGGTAAATGGAGGGAGCTTTTCCAATCTAATTGTACACTGTACTTTATTTCTTTGGGAAATATACATCTTACCTTTCCAAAAAAAACAACGACACTCATTATGTACCCAAAAAATTGTAGCAGAAGGGCTTTATCCAAAATAGAACATTTTTGAAAGAAAGAAAATGTACTGGGACGTAGTAGCTGTTGAATTTGGCGTCCATTCACTTCTCCTATACTTGGTAGCATTGTCTTACTTAATGAACTCCAATCCATATCTTCCAATGCATAGTGGTCAAGGTTAGAGCATGCAACATTATTCTTGCCACTAAATCATGAGAATTACAACAAAAACATCAGAAAGCTTCCAGTTTTTTCAGTTTGCAATGGAATATAGTGTACATATGTGAGAATCAAATGCTTATGACAACTTATTCCACAAACAAAAAAAAAAAAAAAAAAAAAAAAAAAAATCAAATAGTCCCCAAATAAGAAGAGAATGCAACAACTTGAACATGCTTCTCTCAGTGAAACTAGTGCCCAAACAAGAGAGAAAAATAGGCATTTGCAGGGAATGAGTTCCCAGCTAACCATGGTTCTCTCAGTGGACAACAGTGAGTAGTAAAAGATCACCCTTAAGAAAGAAAAACCAGTGAAATATAATATAGATATGGTCTTTTCTCTGCAACAGCATGTCAAATAAAATAAAAATTAATAATAATAATAATAAAATAAAAATTAATAAAAAATCATATTTGCACAAATAAATACTGCCTGGAGAAACAGATATGATTGGCAGATTGGCATCCAAAGAGAAAAGTTACCTTCACAATTTTGACCTTCTTGTCTTTGCGGAATGGTCTGTTTGTGCACATATCTGAGCAATGACAGGCCTTTGAACAGCTAATGGATTGAACCCTATTGGATCACTCATTGTTAATCATCCAACAAAGCTTTGAAATAAAAAACTAAAATGCATATGCTACCATACTAATTTGATGAGAACTCAATGAAGTACAAGTCATAACAATTAACAGCAATTAACAATCATCTCCAATGGCTTGATTGAAGATTTGGATGAGGATGAAGTTTGTTATCAGATTGAATGCAACAACTTGAACTTATCAGGAAAACTCAACAAAGTAGCCCATAACAAAGCACGAGTTAAAATTTATCAGTAAGGGCTGGAGAACTTATAAGCTAAAAGTGATCCCACATGTCGCCTGCCTTTATGCATCCAATCAAGGAAGCAAGGGATGCAAAAGCTTTAGCATGAACCATGGGTAGTTCAAAATTAGTCTCAATCATGCAAGGACCAAATTTGAGTCGACTTGCATGAATCAACTTAAATTTAATCCCACCATGTAACATAGACAGTCAGTCTTGGAGCCTTAGCAGGCTTGGCCGAGTGAGCATGAAGGCGGTAGTAGCTGAGTAGGTTAAAAGCACCAGGACTAAAATCCATATAATCAGTCTGCCAATTTTTAAACTATAGTATTCCAACCACGTGGATTGTCTACAAACCTAGCCAAATATACTCGACTAGACCAGATACTGAATTAAATGATGTCAAAAGCCTATGATTCATGTCCCAAACTCCCTTAGCGGGCTTGGCCAAGTGAGCACAAAGTTGGTAGTAACTGAGTAGGTTAACAGCACCTGAACTAAAATCCATATAATTGGTCTGCCAATTTTTAAACTATAGTATTCCAACAGTGTGGATTGTCTACAAACCTAGCCAAATACATTCGACTTGACTAGATACTGGATTCAATGATATCAAAAGCCCCTATGATTCATATCCCAAACCCTACCATTCATATCAATCCCATAGAAAAAAATTAATATCAATACAACGAATCCCATTGGCAAGGGAAACCTAAGGTTCATGTGTGAATCTAACAATTCAAGACTTGTTTTATCAAATATTACGATTCAAGCAATTCGTATGAACAAGCATGTAGGTAAAAGCGTTCAACTATATGTTTGAGATTTTGACCTGCATTTATCTTTTTAATCTGTTTTTTTTCCTTTTTCTTTTTTTCTTCATGAACGCTTATAAATTAAGGAGAAATCCTAACCATGTAGGATTGATTAGATTTTTTTTAATTTTTTAATTTAAGGAGAATAAATAAATAAAAAAAGTTCAATACAACTTGTTTGTTTATATTTGTAATGTTGATATCTTAAAATATATAACTATTCACACATCATTTTTTATATAGTAGTAAATGTCATAGTGTTCTTCATATAATTGTATTCTAGTCATATTTATCATTGTAATTATGCGAGTATTGATGAAAAATAGATGAATTATGAATAACTACTTTTTTCTTTTTATATAATTTTCATCTTTTATTTCAAATAAGACAAATAAAAAAATCATACGCTTCGCAATATAATTCATGTTTAGATTCAATTCATCCACTTAAACGATTTGTGATACAATTTCGATTTTCAGAACAATTAGCCTACTTAATACATCTTGGTTTGGACGACTTTGGTTGGAACCCAGTTCATCTACAACTCAGTTTTTGAGTCATCCTGATCTAGCAAAGTTGGTTTGGGTCATCCTAAGGCATTCCATTCTTGACTTGAAATAAGAAACCAAAAACATGAATAACTTTTAATTGAGTAGAAAGTCAAGAAGATAAAATATACGTAAAAAATTCAGATTAAGGATCATATGAAAATAATGTAAACAAAAAAAGAAAATTTTTTTTGCTTTTCTAATACTTGATAATTATAATGCATATATTTAAAATAAAAAAAAAATTAACACCCCTAGGTGTTGGCTCTTCGGCATAAGGCAAGGGTTTGCGTCCCGGGGTCTTCTGTCCGAATCCCCCAAGATTTACCCAGTGCATTTGTAGGGTGAGCATGTGCGGCCGGAGGATAAGTCCTAATAAGTTAATACCATGGGGATACCTCCATTATCAAAAAAATAATTTAAAAAGAAAAAAGAAATTTAAAAATAATCTCTTGACCCATCTTGTCTATAAATATTGATACAAGCAAGACCACATTTATTTCAGTCCTTGCGTGGAGTGCAATGTACAAATCTCAAGTTCAAGGACATAAAGAACAAAATTTGTGACAATTGTGCTCAAGAGGGCAAGACAAATCTCAGGAATATATCACTATTAGACGTTGACAAAAGGTATATGAATGAAAGATCACTTATACATTTGGGAGTCAATGCTTTGCCACGCACTTCTTACCTCGAGAGCATACGTAAGCATAGAGTGGAGCTTAGGGAGGTGTATGCATCCCAAGACTGAATCCCCTCAAGATGTGAGAAGACAAGTGGTCCAACCTTCAATGTATATTCAAAAGAGAGTGAATCTCGGAAGAAAGTAGCCATAAAATATGCTGGTCTTAGGTACAATTGTGAAACCGCTTCAGCTGGTTGCGACGACAAGCCATTTATAAGGTACATATATGAGGCGAGGCAAAGTACGATATCCGGAAAGATACCACTTACTATTCACGGTATTGGGACATTATTGAATCCTGATGGAAAAATCAGCTGCAACATGATATACTATGATACCCGGTAACTTGTACAAGCCCAACGTATCCGTATCGGACCAATACGACACTCGTATTGGTACCTGATACTGTGTCAATACTTCTAGGGAACAAGTTTAACATATCCTACTTATAAAGTTGATTATTTCATATAGTTATTTACATATTTTTACTTCTAACCATAAAAAATGCCAGAAAGGGACGAAAACAATGATAATTTCATTCATTAAAAAGTGATCTTAAGAAAAAATTAGGACACCCATATTCGTGTCCGTGTCCTAGAGTTTCAAAAGTGAGGAGTCGTATCCCCGATCCCCGTATCAATGTCCATATCAATATCATATATGGGCATCATAGATGATATAAGAAAATGACGGAAAATTTTCAATTTTCAACTTATGTTGCTTCAACTAATGTTGCATCATTTGTTTCATTCTTTTTTTCTTATATGCTTCATTCTTTTTTCAACCCTTGCAACCATTCATAGTACTCCTTCAATCATTAATTCAACTATTCAAATAAGAATACGCATTAGAAGCTAACTGAAACCAAGTTCAAGTAGGATTTAGAGAATTCATTAAGAAATTCTCAAAGAACTATATTTATATATGAGGCACGCTACAACAAAACACCTGGCCATTTTGCAGCAAAAAAGTGCTCGTTTGTATTCATAAATGAGGATGAGTTAGTATGGTCACATGTCCTTCTCCCATCCTAATTTTTAGGAAGAAAAGTTAAAGCATTTAAAGCCTATTTTCTATCTTGAAAAAGCAATGAGTCACGTATCACTCTTCCCTACTTTTTCTCCTTTCAAAAGATACTTAAACACATTAAAAGCAACATTCCAACGACAAATAATGCTTTCTACTTTTTCTCCTCAGTGGACCCCACTAGTTTTTGTGATTAATCCAACGAAATTACTCCAACCACAACTAATACTTCCTACTTTTTCTCCTTCTTAATGGGCTCCTATTATTTTTGTGATTGAATCCAATGACATTAGATTGATATCTTTATTGATAACTTTCATTATTTCATGGTAACATTAGAAATTCATTAGTGGGGCCCTCTTATTTTATGATTGAATCCAATGAAAATTAGTATCCCAATTAGTGTCAAATCATGGGAGTAGGTGAATGTGGAAGGCATGGATTTATCCAAAGGTCAGTGTGAAACTCAAAATATTGCATTAATTTGATGGTGGGCCCAACTCCTATTGAAGTGTTGGAGCCTCTATTTTGATTGATTTGAATCTTTTTATTTAAAGTGGGCCCCTCAAAGGAGAGTCGCTAATTTCTCACAAATTTCAAAAGTAAAATCAGCGAGCACTTTCTCATTAAATGCCCTACTGAAAAAATGCTTGATATTCTTACTTTTAAGCTCTATTTATCACTATATTCAACATAGTAAGACAACAACAAATAAGATTTCTTTTCATTGGATGTTTGCATAGGGGCAAAAACGCCCCTTTTTGGAAGGGGAATTTTGTAGAATCTCTCTTTCTATATTTATTAGTTGAGGCAGACATTTTCTTACCATGCTGTGCATATTACAGGCAATGATACCCAAATACGGCATGGTTATGGCAAGCTAGGATCAAAATAGTAGTTGCAACGGCTAGTGGCCAAAACGCTACTTAGCAGGCGATACGTAGTAGTTAAGTGTGAATTTTTGAAGTACTTAAAAGAATTCAAATCATGTGTAGCAGCCAATCTTGTGTTTTTTTAGTGATTTAGAACTATATAAGGGTAGAGACGACTTTAGGAAAGGCTATTGAAATGAAGAAGTAGGAAAAACAATATTTTTAATTAAAACTGATTGGCTCTAATACAGTCTAGACCGTAGCTCCGCTATTTTCAAAATAGCGTAGCAGCCTCAATCGCTGTCACCAATAATGTGGCCACTACATAGCTATTTTGAACCATGATAGCAAGGACATGCCATGGTTATGGTAAGGACAAATTTTATACATGAAAAGTGGACTATCAGATATAATACAGCATGATATGTTCCCTAGTTTGGAGTATCCATTTATCATGGTAGGAGATTCACTGACCCAATAGTAGAGAAATCAATCCATAAATAATAAAAAAATTACTGATAATGGTTTAAACATACAGGTCTCGTCCTTTCTTTTCATTTCAAGTGAAGTGGTGGTTCAATTTTTCAGAGAGTGCTTCGCATATGAAGGCAGTCACTTGAGTCATCAATGAAATAACCTCCTCATCGGACTAGGAAAAGGACTTAAGTACATCATCCTTGATCCACACCAAGCCTCAAAATAGGCTAACCACAGAGGAGCTCGACAAATGGTGCACGTTCCCTACGCATGAAGTCAAGGAATAAAGCATGAAAGAGAAGGGCCAGTGATGTTCGAAATTATTGTTTAGTTAACCAAGACCACATCTTTTAATGAAGATAATCTAACATGGTTGATTGTGGAAGAAATGCTGCAGATGGAGGCGAAGAATTTGAGAAGAAAATAGTGAAGTTATGGGACAAGAATTGGCAACTATGCCCTCAACCACTATCAGCGTTTATAACGACTCAAACAAGTAAGACCAAGTAGCAGAAAGTTCTAGTCTTGACAAGTTGGTGTTGATTACTAGTTTAGAGATAACAAAGCAGCTCAATAACTCCTCCAGCTGCACAATCTCCACCTCAAGGCAATAGTGGTAGTAGTGTGTGTATTAGATCTTTTGAGATTGCCCAAGACCTTCTGAATGGTGCCAATTTAGGTTCAGAACATAGTTATGGACAATACTAACCGTCATCATTTGAAGAGGCTTAAGATGCCCATGGTTGGAGGCATGGCCACCAGAAGATATTGGAAGCCATAGGGCACTGTGGGGACATGGTTTCTTTGATCCATCAAAGGGGTACCAAGGGGTGGACCTAGACAATACACACCTCCAACCAATGAAACCACCATCATCAAGGTCTTATGATTATGATTTTTGATGGCCAACAAATATGCATGTTTGTGCATATATTTCTTCTTTCAGATCCAGTATCCTTAGTTCCTTAACCTCACCAAGAATATGGATATAAACAATAATCCCACCGCAATAAGACTACTTATGGCAATGATGTCCTGCAGCACACTCTTCTACTTGGTATTGATTGCCAATTTGCCATAGCCAACAAGTATAGATCTGTCTGCTTACTGCAACTTTCATGAATGATGATTCATGTAGTCACTTCATTGAATATTAACTATTGTGTGATCACTTACTAGTAACTAGCTACTGCTAACTAAAAAACAGTATGTAGCAATGAAAATCTGTCTCAAATATTTTCCAACATAACAATTTAGTGGTTTTAAACTTCAAAGACATGAGTAATATTGAATGTATCAATTTTGTTCATTTAAGATCATCCAGCAATACAGGACCTATACAACATAGGATACACATATTCTTTTTAGTTGATAATGAACATAAACAATAAAAACTAACATTTTCGACTATTCTGAGTATTTTCAATCTTTCTCAAAAAATCTCTCCAAGATCTCATATAAATCACGTGATATGTATCTTTCTAGAACCAAACAATATGCTCTCCAATACAAATACTTTGAATCTTAGTACCTACAAAATTGAGATCAATTGGTTAACCAATCAATCGACAAAATGTGGTTTAGAACTTCAAAGACACGAATAATATGAATGTATCAATTTTGTTCATTTGAGATCATCCAGCAATACAGGCCCTATTTGATAATGGATACACGTATTTTTTTAACTTGATAATGCACACAAACAAGTCAACAAGTAACATTCTCTAATATTTTGGATTTTTTTAGTACTTTAAAAAAAATACCAAACATAAAATTCTCACTGTCACCAATACATAATTAAATCACTTGATATGTATCTTTCTAGAACCAAGCAATATGCTCACCAATACAAATATTTTGAGTCTTAGCACCTGTGATCATGATCAGCAAAATTGATATTGATTGGCTAACAAAATTTTGGATGCATTTAAAATGTTCAACAAATGGAAAGAAGTGTATTTTGGTCCCGTCATGAAAGAATGGAGATATAAAAAACTACAAACTAGTCAGATTTCAAATACAGGAGCCATACAAAGAGATTTTGAGAAAGTAATTGGCCATGTTTACACACAAATCAAATATCTGAAGGAATAATTTGAGTTTGTGCCAGGAAATTCTAATGTAGAGGTAATTTTCCAACTGAAATAACTCAAGAGAAGCTCAAAGAAAACAGAAGAATTTACACAGCTTTTTATTGATTTGAAGAAGGCTTATATACGGAGGCACTTAATTTGGCAGTCATTAAAGAAAACGGGCATCCCATTTGGTAGTATTGAAATTATATACAGCATGTATAAAAGGCAGTAACAAGTGTCAAAAGTCAAAACTATGTGGAGGTGATGAGTTTACAGCTGTAGAGGCATTGTGCCAAAGTTCTGCCTTGAGCCCCTATTTAAACAGCCTCGAGTCCCCATCCAAGATGACATTCGATGGATTATGTTGTTTGTAGATGATGTTTTATTCATTAGAAACAAGGAAGCAACAAATAGTAAGCTAGAACTTTAAAGAAAGGAGTTCAAGCCAAATGGATTAAGAACTAGCAAATTAAAGATAAAATACATGGAGTGCAAGTACAATGGATCTAAGCATAGAAAAGATGAGTTAGTCAAATTTGAAGGTAACTGAATGCAATAATGCAATAGATTTTGACATCTAGGGCCAATTATGAAAAATAAAATGGAGCACTGAGTTGTAGACGGTGAATGCGCAAGATGGCATGGAGACAGGCTATTTGAGTTTTACGTCATCATCGAGTACCACTTTAATTAAAGGGACATTTGTATAAAATAGCAGTTAGGACTACTCTTTTTTATGGAGTTTTCTTGGAAAGGTCTATTTTATGGAGTCAAACGATGAACAATGAAGCAGAATCAAAAGTACAAGTGGCTAACGCTAAGAAGGAAGCATGGAGTTAAAAAAGGAGAAAGAAATAGAAATGATTGCATAAGGAGAAACCTACAAGGAGCTCCAATAGATGGGGAAAAAAATTTAAGGAATGACATTCCGGATAGTTTGAGGATGTACAGCAGAGGCTAGAATGAACTCCTATATGACATGTCAGAATGATAAAAGGACAAGAAAATAGGGAAAGGGAGAAACCAAGTACAGGAAAAGTGAGGAAAGATATGTTAGACCACTTAGTATTAACTTTCATTAATCTAAACTCATCAGTACAAGAGAAATATACTTACAAGCAACAACCAAAACAGAACGCGGCTATAAACGGCACAAAAACAAAGACGAAACACAATACCAAACTGCTAAAAAAAAGAAAACACAGGGGAGCTGAAAAACACTCCCTAGAGTTCAAGTTGAAGATCCAACTGCAGAAGTATTAATCACTATGGTCACCAAGTGCCACCTCTTTTCATCAAAAGATTAGATCTATAGGTATCCCCTGAAAAAGAGGGAAAGCAAAGGCCCACGACACAAGGAATCTCCACTTATCAATAAAAACTTTCACATGAGAGGATTTGCCTTTAAAGCATCTAAGGTTTCAATAGGGTTGACAGAAAAAGTAAAACTCACAAAGGCAACCATATTAGATGGGATTAGGCAACATAGACAAAGATATCATTGATTCTTGTCTCTTCAATCTTTTCTATCTGTCTCTTACATGCTCATTCCCTCCCACAAATTCATACACATTCCTTTTTTTTCTTTTTCTTTTTTTTGCTTGAAATTCAAACACTAATTCATGCAGGGAAACAATCACAAAAAGAGGATGTGAGAGAGAGAAAGAGAGAGTACCATGCACCAAAATTACAAAGATTGAAATATGATCATAGCTTTTATCTTTTTATGTATAGAATACATTAAGTTGAGCCCAAATCAATGGACAAGGTTACGATGATGATCACAATCATGATAATGATCTTAAAACAATTACATAACCAGAACATATAGACAAACAAGAATTCATGGAAATATCTTTTTTTGTTTGCTTAGCAAATCTATTATTCATGTCCATCCGACTATTGCTCCTCACTTGTCACATAGCAGCTAGTCAACTAGCCCTAAAGCATTTATCATTAACACTCACCTTATCCTAGAACAGCAACAAGTACAATGCAGCAAATGGCCATGGATGATTCAACAACAAAATTCTGACTGCATCAAACTAGCATTCGATATGAATAAATCCAACACAAAATGGATTCAGCCCTAATTTACAATAGGGTAACAATTGGTGGCATGGTTTTTTGTAAATGTTTGTATTATTTGCTTCTAGGGAGCAAGAGGATTCTCACACTTCGTTTATGTGTCAAAATCTGATACCAATTCAAGGAGTCTAATTCGGCAGATCCCAAACATAAGATTTGCAGATTTGGCATAGTCGTCGTCATCATCATCAAAGCCTTGTCCCAACTATGTTGGGGTTGGTTGAATGAGTTTTGTTTCTCCATTCTAATATATCATGAGGAAAATCCTCGAATAGGTCGCACGCCTTAAGTAAAACCTTAATTCTTCCATCCACATCCTCTTCCGCCTACCCCTTCTGCTTGGTGGGCCATAAACCTACATAGAAAAACTTTTCTTCATTGGCACCATAGCTGACCGGCGTTGGACATGTCCAAACCATCTCAAATGGGTTTCTCTTCTTTTATCATCTATTGATGCTACCCGTAAATGCTCTCCATAGTAAATTTAATAAATGTTTGTTTCTAAATAAAATTAAAATGAAAAATTGATCTAATAAATAATTGTGAAGGAATTTCATTCTAAAAAAACATATAATACAGTTTTGAATCATCTAGTTAGATTTCAAAAGAAAAAAATACATAATAATATTTTATCAACTACAAAAAAAATAGTAATTAAAGAATCCATGGAAAAACTGACAAGGTAAACATCCAAGACTTGCCTAACACAAGTACCTTTCTCATTTCAAAGAAGCCATGAAACATAGTTTGCACTTGCTTACCATTGCCCACACTGCCGTAGTGTGGAATACTTTTCTTTTAAATAATCAGAATTCAATTCAATGAGTTATGCTCGGATCAGTGAAAAAGGATTCAAAGACATGGCATTGATGGCATTTTTTTCGTCAAAAGGACATTCTTTTGAGATGCATTGTTGCTGCCTGCTACCTTATGGTCTATTTGGGCTGAAAGATACCAGAAATTCTAGCCTAAACAGAACATGCCACCCTTCGGCTCACCAATATAGAACCATTCAACTGCTCCCATTCCATTAGGGCCCATTTGGCAATTTACTATTAAAGTAAAAGTAATGTAAAGCATCAAATCAAGAAAGAATAAAAAAAATTGAAAAAGTGATTGTATTAATAAAAACTGTTCAGTATAGGAGAGGTATACTGAAACAAAAAGGCAAAAGCCAAGCCCCAAAAAACAAAGGCCTACAACCCCAACCCAGAATCAAGACAAAACTACAAGGGGAACACGTTAATAGAAAGAATATCATGAGAGGAGCCCTCTTTAGCAAGCCGATAAGCTTCCGAGTTAGCACTTCGAAGAATGTGGGAAAAGGTAACTTGGAGGTTTCTAGCAAGATCCAAAATCTCATCCACCATACCTGCCAACTTCCAAGGAGGTTTAGTAAGGGCTTTGGCCCATTGGGTTGCACAAAAAGAGTCCCCTTCAACAATAAGGTTAGGGAGATTCAGATGAAGCACTTCTCTGAGACCTGTTATTATTGCCAGAAGTTCTGCCTCATTGGCAAAGCAAACCCAAACATGCCCTAATAAAGAGAGAACAGCCGACCCCAAACTATTACAGATGATCCACCCCCCCCCCCCCCCCCAACACAAAATGGATTCAGCCCTAATTTACAATAGGGTAACAATTGGTGGCATGGTTTTTTGTAAATGTTTGTATTATTTGCTTCTAGGGAGCAAGAGGATTCTCACACTTCGTTTATGCGTCAAAATCTGATACCAATTCAAGGAGTCTAATTCGGCAGATCCCAAACATAAGATTTGCAGATTTGGCATAGTCGTCATCATCATCATCGAAGCCTTGTCCCAACTATGTTGGGGTTGGTTGAATGAGTTTTGTTTCTCCATTCTAATATATCATGAGGAAAATCCTCGAATAGGTTGCACTCCTTAAGTAAAACTTTAATTCTTCCATCCACATCCTCTTCCGCCTACCCCTTCTGCTTGGTGGGCCATAAACCTACATAGAAAAACTTTTCTTCATTGGCACCATAGCTGACCGGCGTTGCACCCCCCCACCACCCCCCCCCCCCCCCCCCCCACAACTCCAACCAGGCCCGGATTACCGAAGGCACTACCATCAAAGTTTAACTTGAACCCCTGAGGGGGAGGAGGAATCCATCTTTGAACGGCAGGAGGAGAGACCGGCGAGGAGAAAGCCACTTCTTTCCATTTCCTCAACACCACATCGACCGAGATCCCTTTGAATGAAGGAAGAGTAGATACCCAAGAAGCAATATGGTATTTAATATTATCTTTGAGACAATCCTCAGCTAACGATTTATCTTTAAAACATCTATTGTTCCTCTCTTTCCAAATTACCCAAATAGTAGCCAAGAAAGAAGTCCTCCACATGATGCGACCCCTGGTAGAACCCAACCCTAATATCCAAACTTCAAAGAGATGAGAGAAATGGGCTGGTAGAACTCCCCTCAAACACATGGGACAGGCATTCACAATAACCATGTTCGGACGCCTAAGATGGTATTTTTTCTTTAGTGGATTGGTAGGGAATCTTTTTGACTTTTTGTGTAAAAAGTTATGTGTTTTTTTGTCTTTTAGTGGAGAAAGGAGGTTGCTTTTTTACTCTCTTTTTTTAAACGGAGGGAATTTTGAAGATGCGTACTTTTGATGTGACCCCTTGTCTGAAAAATGGAGGCTTTACATCACTTTTACTAACCTAGTAAATTGCCAAACTGATAAGAACATCAACGCAAGATATGGAAAGAAATACCAAAGGCGTAAGAAGAAAATGGTTGATAAGGCTTCCTTATGGTTGGATCAACTTTTCATGGGCTTGATACATCACAATCATGACAATCATGAAGATCTACCATTGGATCAGCTTCTAGGCGAAGATACACCGTTGGATCTTGATCCGGACGTGCTAAAGGCCTCCAGTGGTGGACCCGCGGAAGACCCCACACTGGGATGGTCCACAGGAGATGAGCAATTGAGGAATCATCATGAAGATTTAAAGATTGGCAAGGGACCCAAGGGAATTAAAGAGTTTGAAACTAAAGACATAAGAAGAGGGGTCCCAGGGGGGCCCACAACTTAAAGCCTCTTTACAAAGGGCTGCGTGCACAATACTTGTGCACAAATCCCTATGCGCAAGACAGCCCCTCCCCACCTTGTCGACTGCCACCTATTGGCTTTATTTATTTTATTTACTTGGTTTTATTTGCTTGGTTTTATTTTATGAAACAAGATCTAGATGTTTAAATCTGAACCATTGATTTCTAGGGTTCTATTATTACTCATTATTAAGGTTGTATCTCTTGGAGAAGAAAGGATAATGAATGAATATTGATTTTCTTCCAAAGGCCTTCTTGAGATTTCTCTTGCAGGATCTTCTTCTCGCCCGCGAAGGGGAGTTTGGTGCGAAGCCAAGGTATCACGTTATCTTCATCTTCAAGGTATTTTCTTCCATTGTTTTCTCTTTTATTTGCTACCCATCTCCTACCTTCTTGCCCATCCAGATCTAGATCTACTCACATGGTGGAATTCTAGATCCAACCCACAACCCAAATCAACACCCTTAAACCTTTCCAGCCCTCCAACCAGCCCCTTACCCACCAATCAATCACAACAGACCATTCCCCAAACCTTTAGATCTGATTAGACCAGCAATAGATCTAGGGTTGCCTGCATTGGATCTGGTTTTAATCCCATTACACCTCCTTTAATTCATGTTTCCACTGCTGAATTTCAAATTTAATATTGTAAAGTTGTGGGTGTAGTGTATTAGATCTGATTTCATTCCAAAACACCATTCAGTTCATTACTAATCAGTTATTACCACAAATTGAGCCTGGCTGCCATTCAAATCCTCAAGGTTCTTGGTCATTTACTTGATTCGGCAGATCCCTAGGCAAGGTGGAGGTTCTTACTCTCCACTTGGTCCCTTCCTTAATGCTTTTAGGGCCCAAATTGCAGGACTGTAACAACCATTGGATTTTCTCATAATTACCTTAGAGATTTCAGCATGGAATGATGTGACAAAATGTTTCAATTGATTCATAATAATTGTTAATATTGTTATTGATCTCATCTTGCATCATTTAGATTAGTTTTCATTATGTCCTGCATCACAAACGGGCCCTTATGGACCTTATTAGGATACAAAAGGCCCAAGCTTTTCTCTCCTCACAACTAAGCACCTGTTGCTCACAACAGACAAATAGGGACTTAGGCCATCAGAAAGACAGGCACTGATCCCTGCTATCAACTTACTCAAGGGGAATGGGAACTTGGGGGTGAAGCTGATTGACAGTCCCATTGGGTAAATCATCACCTGAGTTCTGATGAAGGTCAACACTTCTAGATATTCAAGTTCATATCAAAAAATAATCGGCAAGCTTGTTTATTACTTAACGATAGTAGTCATGACAAAACAGATGCATGCAACTCAGGAAACAAGTTCAATAATATGTCCCTAAAACCTACATGATCTACATAGCAGTAACTATAATCTATAGTTAAAGATCAACATCCAAAAGCAAACTACATTAAAGATCCTTAAAAAAATAATATAGTTAAAGGTGATAAGAACTCTAATTACTAATAACTGAACAGTCAAGTTTTGATTAGCAGCAGAAATATGATACCTGCACACACAATCCTCCGAGCACATACTGCCAGCATCGCAATTTGTGCATCCAACATCTGCATCTGCATCATCACGCTTCTTCTTGACAAGGTACACATCTAATTATTTTCAATTAAGGATTGTCCAATGGCATGAAAATAGCCAAAGTCATAGATCATGTTCTATTGGTAGCTGACATTAAAGGTCAATTAAAATTCCATATCATTCTAACCAAAACAGATCAACCAGATAAAAGCGGTCAAATAGGTGTGGGGAAACCCCGCGGAATTTAAGGCCCTAACGGTGACGTCTACAGAAGAAAATTCCCCCTTGGTAAAGTACTTAATGCAGTTTGCATCCAAACTTCAACAAACAACAGTATTACTAGCTCTAATTTTTGTTTTACATCCAAACTTCGACAAACAGTACTGATAGCTACAGTTCTTTGTTTGCAAATCACAAGTATAGGATACTACGTCTGATATGTATGTAAGGAGATGGCCTCACTTCATCATTTGTTACATCCTTTAGTGAAAAGTCAATTGTGAACTCCTCATCTACATAAGGGATAGGCAAGCGGCGGAATATCTCCTACATAATTAAAAAAAAAAAAAATGTTAACGCCTGCCATTAACCAAGCATTTAAGAAAAGGCGTACATGTGCAAAAAACTTATCAACTTGTTCCCATAAAGAAACTGAGTAGTATATTTCAAATGAAAAGCAACTAAATAATAGAAAGAACACTTATTTCAATGTTTCTTTGGGATTGCAAAGGTTAAAAAAGTCAACAAAATATATTATTATATGCATGGCAGCAAGTCTTGAACTATGAATAGAAAGAAAATCTTGGTAGCTCTGACCTCTATGTCACTTGTGGGCACTGCATGCTGCTCATCCAATAATAAAGATCAGCCCTGTCAGCCAGCCTAATCAATGAAAAATAAGAATGAAGAAAAAATAATCCTAAATCCTAAAGTAATTAAAACAAAAATTACTAGTAGATGTAAGCTCAAGTTCCTTTTAAAGCAATTTTCTCTTGAATCTTATGGACAACAAATTGACCAAAACCAAAAAGCACTTACCATCATGAATGGATGCATTATTTGCTTAAGAGCTGCTAAAATATAAATTTACAGTTCCTGTGGCCTTCAGCATCTGGGCCCAAACACAACCCTAATGTTATTTTTACCTCATCCAATACTTTATAAGCTGAGTTTCCAAGCCAGTTTCGTGAGGAAGATTAAGAAGGCAGGCATTAGTAGTGTCATTTGAAATCATGGAAGTATATCCATTTGAAGATTTTTTAGACCAACATCTGGATGAGATTCAAGCATGGTTACAGGTAAGCTCATTGACACTAGAAAACTCAATTCAAGTTGGAACTTTGGATGGAATTATTGAAGGAGAATTAATTAGTAGTATCCAAAGTTTCATGAATAAAGGTAATTGAGTTGGAACTTTGGATCGCATTATTGAAGGAGAATTATTTAGTAATATCCTAAGTTTCATGAATAAAGGTAGTCATATCCATGGATCAAAATAGAGCGGCCACTATATCGGGCACTGCTACACTAAATAGAATTTAGTGCGGCTCACAACTGTAGCAGCTGCTACGCTGCTACGAGGCCATTACATCGTGAGACAGATTCCTACTTTAAAAAAAAAAAAATTAACGCATAATAAGACTTATTTATTTTCTCCTTCTCTCCAAATGACATTTCTAAGCAACTCTTCTACCATTTTAAGTTTAAAAGTACACCAAAAAAACATATGATCTCACCAAATTACAGTCGACACAAAGAGTTCTTCTCTAGGTACATCCTATTAGACATCTCATTTGGTAGAGTTATTCTTTTCTCTAGGTACTCTTAAGTCTTAAGTCATGACTTCATAACATTTTTTTTATTTTTTTTATGAGCCTTTCATTAGTTTCTAAGTTAGCATAACTAAACAACATAAATACATGTGAAAAAAATGATCATTACTATTATTTTCTATTTATACAGCGATACAGGATCTCATACAATGAGGAGACCGCTACACCCTCTTATCTTAGTTAACTTTGCAAAAAAAAAAAACACACATTTTCTATCATTTTCCAATATTCTAGATTTTCTACAAATTTCTCATATTTTTTTGACGATTTTTTCAAATCGCACCGCTATGCCGCTACGTAGTGTTTTGGCGGCGAGCCGCTACTGCTACTTTCATCCTTAGTCATATCAAATTCTACAACAATATGAGGTGCCCAATTCAAATTATTCCATGAAATATATATAATCCATAAAAATCTCTACAGCAATAGGAGGGAACCTCCGTCCCTGTAGGACTTCTCTAATTTGAGAACTTTGTAGATTCACGGTTCATTGATTTGGGGGCCTTGGGTGATTTAGGCTTTTCCAATTTTGGCGATTTGGTACTTCTGAGATTTAGGGATTAGAGTTTCTGAAAATCACTACCATTTGGGGATTTTAAGAGATTTAGGATCCTTTGATTTAAGGACTTGAAGAATTTATTGTTTCATTTGATTTGGGGATCTTGATTAAATTAATATGATATTGAAGTAAATTTGGTGATATGATTTGATTTTTGTGGGCTTTTTTATTTAAGGCATTGGCATGAGTTATGGGTTTTCTGTAAATTCGGCAGTTTGGAAATGAAAGTTAAAACAATTTGTCGGTTGGATCAGGTCAGGTTACATCGGTGCTCCGGTTGGGCACAAGTTGAGGGATCGGGTTGAAAGTCAAGTTTGGGTTCTAAATTTGTTGCTGTTATGCCTAGTTGAGTTGGTTTGGTTGGCTCCAACCAGACCCAAGTTGCAGCTCTAAAAGAACTTCTCACATGAGAGCTCTGTACATTGTGCCATGTATTCACAATGTATCATACAGGATGCATATTTTAACTTAGTGTATACCACGCTTTTTTTCTGTGCATAATATACTCCTCTTTGATATTTGAATACTTAAATCAACAAAAGTTGAAACTAGATAACAGGCGGCTGTGGTCGATATTTTTTAAATTTATAACTAAGTTTTTATCTTGAAAGCCAAAGAAAATTGCAGACTAACCAAATTAGCATCAAACACCTTGCAAAACAACTTCATGTACAATTTTCCAAAAAAAGAAATTCAATGCAATCTAGATGTTAATTTACTAATACTAATAAAAGCTGCTGCAATAAACTTTCATCACTCAATCTTTGAAAATAGTTTTGATGAAATTCAATAGCTGTTCAAGATAAAATAGAAGGATGCCAACTGTAGTTTTAAGAGGGGGAAAAAAAGAAAAGGCAACACTCAAGATAGTAGATACAGCACGGTGGGGGTGGCACAAATCATAAAAAGCATCAGAAGGATGATAACAGAAAACAGTCAGATCTACAAAAGAACTTCCCAAGTATGTCTTGCATTTTTCTATAAAATGGGCACTAACAATAAACAATGATGAACAAATACAAGTTAGCTGTTTAGAATGAAGTTGAAATTTTGGCTAGTGCAGCTAGTTCATTGATAAAATATGTAGGATTGGATGCGTTGACTTAAAAAGACAATAAACACCAGCAACAGTTCGCAATAATATTGATTCTAAAATGTCCAAGAATGAAAAAAAAAAAAAAAACAGTTCTGGTGAAGGAAAGAAGAGGTTGACCTTCTTTTCCAACCTCCAGTCAGTAGGGTGCCTCCAACATACTGCACGCCCTGGTTGACTTATTGGATAGATCACCCTCTCTGGCCATGGTGCACATTTAGAGTGAGCAGCTACCGTACATCTCATACAACGCCAATATGCTTTCTGTTTGCAATTGAAGCAGGCCTGCTTGCAGAAATGCATTGCTTAAATGCACAATGAATTCCTATGTCCAAGTAACAAACTCGACAGTAACACATATACACAAAGTAGGAGACACCAATTCATTAAAAGATAGAATTTTCCAATTCTAACATAAGAATATACCAATAGGTATCCACCTAGAGGGAAAAAAAAAAGAAGCAGGAAGGGGGAAAAAAGCAGATTCTACCAAAATGTGAATCAAGGACAAGGCTGATAATCCAGATGAAATGGATGACGACTTTCACCTGGATCTAAAAAAAAGAAATTGGGTAGCGCAGTGGAATGGGCTGAGCTGGTTAGTGACATGGTTGTCAATTTCATATAAGTCCCCATCTCGGTCTAGCCTTCAAAATGAAATATTTTGGCAATTCAGAGTTTTGGCCAAACTTTTTGGATTAAATTTTCGTAAATATGTGCGTGTGTTTATATAAATGAAATATTAAAGTTGGAACATTCTACAAGTTCTTTTGTCAAATATTCTAATATAGCCCCCAGCCATATATGCTCATATCAATATTTTGAAATATTCTACCAAATGGTCTGCCAATTTTGTTTAGGATGTAATTGCTGCTTTAGTTTAATTAATCTCTCCATTTTGTGCCAAAAATAAATAAATTTAAGGTAAAAAATTGTGATAAGTGTTATTTTGTTAAGGGTTTGGATAAGGACCAAAAGAAGAAACCCAACAGAAAAACATAAAGGAAAAGGACAATGTGAATTACAAAATTTCCATAGTTCAATCAATTATGATGGATCTATTGAGACTATGGAGCGCAGTTGCAGTGTGAAGTGAGATTTATGTTCATTTTTGCAGAGGAAGGTGTCCCTCGGCGCCTTCCTTACTGGTTGCATATTTTTTTATCTTTCAAACTTATCCGTTCCTGTAAAGTTTGTTTTTCCTCAGTGAAAGAAATTATTGTTACTGCTTCAAGCCAAAAACAAAGTTCACAAAAAAAAACATCTTTATATTAAATCATTTCAGTGATCACTTTGAGGATGCAAGATAGAAATATACCACAGCATTGTCAAAAGGGCCAAATTGTGCATTACCTAAAGCATTAATTAATAGCATGAAGCATACTAGACCTTACTAGTATCAACAATCCAGCAACCATGTTACCTTTCTATAGCATGTCAAGCTTTAAGATACGGCGTTTAAGGATTTTTTTTCTTAAGGATGCCTCACACACATGCTGGAAACTTGTTGACACTCCCAATTCCTAAAACTATATTTCTTTAGTAATACTCTACCAATCATCCTTCCATTTTAGTGTTGGTGATTTTTTTTAATAGTAACTTTCATTAATTCAAAAGCTCAGTGGTGCAGGACGAACCAGGCCCAGATCCACTGGGCGGGACCCATGACTTATTGGGTAAATCTGGCACAAACCCATTGGGTCAGTCCACAATCCCAATGGGATCGTTCAACTGTATTGATGTGGGAATTTGCATTAATTAGGATCTTTTAAGTTATTTAGTTTCCTATTTGCTTCAGTTAATTTGATCAGTTAAGTTTCCTTGTTGATTAGGAACTTTTAATATTTAGTAAGTAGAATCCTAGTGGGGAAAGGATCATTCCTCCCTCCTTTCTATAAATATGTAAATCCCCTTTGGGGATCGATACCTCTCTCATTAATGAAAGAAGAATTCCATTTTTGGCTTGATTTGTGTTTGTTACTATGCTCGTGCATTCTACCTACTGTTCTTAAAATTCATCTGGATTCGGCCAAATCCCATCTGTGGGTTTGGTCTATTCAATCTCAGATCCCGGGCTGCATCATTTTGCAGTGCAAGAGAGCTATCCCGACTCTTTTCATAAAGTTCTAATGTACTTCTATTCGTAACCATTCTCTATTATTTTATGCCTTTAAAACTATAAACTACATATAGCCGTAGACATTTATTTTCATCACTATGATGCATGCAAAATGCAAGTTACATCGAGCACGAAGACAAAACATCTTACATGTTGAGGACACCTGAAATTTCTGGTGGTGGAAAACTTCAATCTCTGCTCTGCACATCCTATGTGAAATGCTTCTTTACACCCATTAACAGAGCACAGTAACTTCTCCCCCGAGTATATACATTTCCCGCAGATGCGACATTCCTCCTGAGTTCAACAAAGAAAAAAACATAGGTACCAGTAGAAGCCAAAAGGTAACATTTACATGCCAATCTGAGAATGGAGCGTGCTTCAAAAGGTGATGTTAATGCACCAGACTACCCAAATCCAAAGGACCAAAACCGGCTAATGCTAAAAGAACTGTTGAAGTCCAACATGGAAGTTTTTTGTTTCTGCTTCAAACGAGACGACCAAAAACTACAAGAGAGCTCAGATGTCATGTGTAAGCATAGAAATAGGAATAAGAAAAGTCGTCAATTAGGGTAGCAATTATCCAAGAACACAAAATCCTCGATATAAGCTATTATTGATGAATTGCAATTTTAAGAATCTATGTTTTCTAATGTTAAGCACAAATCAGTTGCTGTTTAAGTGGGAATGAAAGAGCGTCCAATGTGTAAATTAAATTTCCGTAAGATTTAAAATTGAACATAGGCACATCATCCTTGCTCGTGTAACTGCAGAAGTACTAGTCGTTGCATTGTGAAATTTCAGAATTCTAGCATGCTGCTAAGACACTAGGACTTGTTTGTACAGATTCCATTTCCACATATAAAGAGGCTCCAGTTTTTTGTTCTTCGGAATTTTCTCGAGTAACAGGGTCTCTTATAAAAAGGCCCTTTCCCGCTAGTTCCATTTCCTATTCCCCATGGGCAAACAAAGTCCAAGGAAATCAAGAAAAAGACATTGCAAGATGATGAAGAAATACAAAAAATACTGCACCAAACAAAGGAAGACAACAAAACCACTGATATCAACTTCCATTCCAATAATAAAATTGCCAACAAACAAACAAACCCTGATTCTAAATGTATTTCTGTCATTCTGAAATTCTCAAATCATTGCCTGCTGATTAGTAAACTTGCGACTGCAGTCGCTTCGATGATTAGTAAACTAGTGATCTTGAACTATCTGGATCACCTATCTGATGTCAAGAATCAACCCACATAAGATCCTTTCATTCCATCACCCACCAAAGGTGGGTTCCACCAAATAAACACCTCATATCACAGACACAATTACACAAATGAAAATACCCTATTCATGATCAATCTTTCTACATCACTTAGAACAACAAATCAGATTACCATCTTGGGAGCATTGACGAGGAACGGAAGAGAGCATTCCCTCTCCGGCACGCCCGACGCCACCTTCTTCTCAACCCAGGCCCTAACATGATCCTCCAACGACTTCCCGGCCATCGCCGCCGTCCCACGACGAGTGGCTCTCTTCCGATTCTTTCTGGGCACCGAAATCCCGACCCCGTTACGGATCGCCGACCCGCCCAAGACCGGATGCCGCATCCGCTGGTTCCAAATCCGACACCGACCCTTCTCTTCTAGGGTTTGGGGTTTTGGGGCATCCATAGAAGAAGGAGATGGGACAGAATCGCAGGGAGAGAGACGGAATGAAGAAGAGGGGTTGACGAGATTGCTGAGATCTGGCATTGTTAGCTGAAGAAGAGGCAAAAAAGATCAGAGAGAGAGAGAGAGGATTGGGGATTTAGAGCATTTATGGAAGTTTAGGGTTTTGGGGGATTTTTCTTCTTCTGGGGTGAGAAGTGAGAAGTGAAGGAAGGGATTTTGGGAGGGAAAGAGAGAAATGAGTGAAATCAGAGATGGCGGGAAAACGTGGGGTGGGAATTTATTGAGCTTTTTGGGGAAGTGAATTTACTGAAGGGGCCAAATAGGAAAATAAAATTTTCATGGAGGACCAGTGTAAAAAAATCTAAAATTTTCTATAAGATTTGGGGCATTTTGCAAATTTAGTGGGGACCACAGCCACTGTCAACCCCTCCCTAGTTCCGCCCCGGCCTTGTCGCGCAAGGTGATACATTTGACATCGCACTATTTATTTATTTTGCATAGCTAGCTTGACCACTCCTGATTGAAGTACGAACATGTAAATGCATTAAAAAACTGCCATAGTTGTATGGATGGGGGTTGATTTTAGACATATTCATTAATTATATAAATTAGTTATAATTAAAAATATTTTAATGTCAAATTTAAAAGGTATAAAATCTTATGGGAAGCAAGAATTAAATACAATTTTTATGTGATATTGAATATTATTCATTGCACGTCAAGTATAGTGGCATTTCTTTTCCTTTACATCAACTCTTTTAAAAACGATCAGTCTTATAGATAGGTCTAATTGAAATTGGAGTGATATAATTGGATTTACTGGGTATGAGTCTAAAAGTAGGCCCCATGTACCAACTAAAAATATAATGTCAGAGTTCAAAATTTTCAAAATTATTTTGGCCAAAATAATATAGTTATATAAACATAGAGACTATAGTGGTTCTAATTTTAAATTATTGATTCATATAGACTTTTTTTTTATAATAGAGGGTGTCCCGGTCCTTGGGGCCGGACTAATCACTACGGGCCCAAGAGGAGATAGGTAAATCTTATGTAGCCTCAGTGTGGTAGCACATTTTTGAACCCTCAACTTTTAGGAGCAAATCGTGGTTCTACACCAACTACAATTGAATAATTGGAAAAAATAGAATAATAATATAAATTCACAATTTAGAGGTCAAGATTGAAATTGGTTTGGTGAAAATCAACAGCTTTAATATATAATACAACAGTGCTTGACAAAGAAATGATCAGAAGTCGAGGATTATGCAATTTGGGATTTTGTTTATGTGTGGTCAATCTAGTAGTAATGAATGCATTAAAAAAAAAGTAAAGTTTAAAAGTTGGTCCAATTATAATGGATTGGTCCTAGTGGATTTAATCTAAACCCAATAAACAACTATCATAACATTGCTACGATCTTATAAATATAAGATAAAATTTGTTCGATGGTAGCGAATTAAGTTCGGGCCAAGTGTTGGTCACCTTCCACTGAAGCTAAAGTGAGTGAATTTATGGACTCTTTTAAAATTGCGATGATTAATAAGAACTATGCATAATGGCATTGATAGAACAATTGTATTCCCTCAATTGGATAAGGTTTTGAAATATTTGGTAGTAATATTAATCTTGACCTAACCGGTCACCTAACTTTGACAAGTAGAAATTTGTTAGGTGTTCTACTCCTCTCCGGCTTCCAATGACGGATTTAGGAATTTCTCTCAGAGGGGCAAAGAATAACTAAACCCTTCAATAAATAAAAAATTTATAAAAAAAAAGTAAAAAATTATGTCACATCCCCCAAAATATAGATAAACACCAATATATCAATTAGCCATTCAATTACATAAAATAAGATATTTTTTTACAATTGTCCTCAATAGAATTTCATATTTTGGAAGCATTGCATAATTGCTTCATTATCAATGCTATCAAAAATATCTTTTTCGATATATGTGATAAAGTAATCATTCATCCATTCACCTCCTATTTAATTACGCAAATTTTTTCTTCTGATATGCATAGCAGAAAATGCCCTCTCAACATTAATAGTGGCAATTGGCAAGATTAGTGCCGGCGTTATGAGCAAGTAAACTAATGGATATAAAATATTCTTTTTCATCTCAACCATTTTCTTGGGAAGACCACCAATCTCGTTCACTTATGAAAACTCACTATCGAAGTGCATATCTATAGTATATGTATCAAGTTGATCGTCAAGTGCCATCAAATCTACCACGGAAAACTAAATTGGAGAGAACCGAGCTAGGCGGACCAATTTCTGCTTATTAAAAGCAGAGAATGAATAATTTGGATTTAGGCATGCCACATAAAAAAGTAATTCAGTGTTCTCCTCAGTGAAGCGGTTGTTCAACTCTTGAACTTGCATATTTATGGTAGTGTAAAACAATTGGACACGATAATGATGTAGGTTTGTAATTTATTGAAATTTGCGACGTGGACACCCTCAAGCTACAAACTTATCATTCATGTCAAGAATAAGAATCTCATGTTTGCTACAAAATGAAGTAACTTCATTGAGAAGATAATCCCAATCACTATCTCTCATTATCTGCAATCGTTGTTCTGATATTTCAAAAATTCATTACAATATTTTGTTCTTTGCGCTGCAATGCCTTTGATAGTCTATTAGTAATCCCCAATATCCTGTTCATTAGATGCAAGTTGAATGCAAAACCAAATGATTACATTGAGTATAATAGTGCACATGCTTCGGCTCTTTGTTCCAAGTTTGAACCACCTTCCACAACAATTTCAAGCACTTCAGTCACAGAGGATAACATGGCGGTTAAGCTCATTAGTGTACGATAATGTGAGCCCCAATGTGTCTCACCAGACCGTTTGAGGTTAGTCTCATGATTCAAGCCATGTCCACTTGAAAGTTTACCACTATTAAGTCATTAACTTTAGCAACTTGTTTTTCTCGAAGAATGTCCCGGCGCTTGCATGAGGCTCCAATAATATTCAAAACATTCGAAACCAAGTTAAAAGCAAAGTGATCCCTATGTGATTTTTTGCAACAACAATAATGGCAAATTGAAGCTAATGTGCAAAGCAATGAACATAAAATACAGATTCGTTCTCTTTCATAATGAGTGTATTGAGGCCATTGCATTCACCCTACATATTAGTGGCCCCATCATAACCTTGGCCACGTAATCTCGCTATACTTTATCGATATTTGGAAAATAGTGCTTCTTCAGTTGCCGCCTTAAGTGATATAGTCATGGTTTCCTTAACATGCACAATTCCCAAAAAAAAAAAAAACATTAAATTACACATCCTCGCTTATCTACAAACTGCAATGCAATAGCCATTTGCTCTTTAATAGATATATCATAAGACTCATCAACCAAGATAGCAAATAATGCATCTCCAAGCTCATTGATGATAGCATTAGTGGTCTCAGTCGCAACTACCTTTACAATATCCTTTCGAATATTTCGTGCAATCAATTGGAGATTTTCCAGAGCATTTTTCAACACGAACTTTTAACATATTCATTGTACAGCAAGAAGTCGTAATAGTTTAAGCAAGTTTCCTTAATTGTTTGAGTCTCTAGATTCATCTCGACAACGAAAAGCTTAGCCTCGACGTAAAAGAAACCGAATGCAATCAATAGATGCATTAAGACGGGTTTTGTATTCCATTCGAGTTTGGTCTAATTGTTTAGAGAAAAATGCCTGAATGTGTTTCTTTTGATTTAATAAATCTTGACATTGTCTGTAGGCTTGATTATGAACCCTGTTAGTCCCTCTGACATTAATTTGAAATTTCTCTCTTCGTTTTTTTTCCAGTTGGAAAATCCTTCATGCACAAAAGAGTCCCCACCTCCTTGCTCCCCATGTTCTGGTCTAAAAAGATAGAAATATAAGCAAAATGCATAATCTTTTGCTATGATATACTCCAATCAACTACCAAATTCATTAAACTAAGAATAAATCATCGTAACGCTTTTCCAATTTTTGTTTGTGAAAAACTATGGTTACGAGGTTGACAAGGACCCTTTTGTAGATATGATCTTCAAATTGAGTCTTGGTTATTAGGATGATAATATGAAATTCGATTACGTAATCCGGGATCTGCAGGAAGATCTTCCAAATTAATCTCCACATGACTTCTCTTTGAGCTAGATTGTACTTGATCACATACATCATTTTCCGGGGTAGGAGGCGAACGTCAGCCTTTGACTTTCTTTTGAGAAACTTATCCATAATTGGCTTAACAAAGAACCTATTAAGAATAGAAAATATGAGCCTATTAAGATTGTAATCAACTCATATAAACAATAATCTGGTGGGCCATTATTCTTGCTAATCTAATCTATTAATTTATATAGCCTGATTGCACTAGAGTCTCAACCCAATCTAACCTCAATCAATATTCTTGGCAAATTTCTAAATAACATGGTATAAAAAAGATCTTACAACATATCATCATCATCATCAAAGCCTTGTCCCAACTATATTGGGGTCGGCTGCACGAATTCTGTTTCTCCATTCCGATCTATCTTGAGCTAAATCATCAGACAAGTTATACTTATTCAAATCTATCTTTACTACCTCTATCCGCGTCCTCTTAGGACTACCTCTTACCCTTGGTGGGCCATCAACCTTCATGACCAAACTTTCCCTTACCGGTGCCGTTATCGGCCTACGTCGGATATGCCCAAACCATCTAAAACGAGTTTATCTAATTTTATCCCCTATTGTTGCTACCCCTAAATGCTCTCGAAAGAGCTCATTTTTAATTCTAGCTATCATTCCTCGTTTTACCACACATGCACATCAATATCCTCATCTTACAACATAAAATAAAGAAAAAACAAATAACATAAAAAAGTAATTGTATGTAACAAAAATAAATAATAATTGAAAAATATTTAATATATGCATTTAAAGATACTCATTAAAGAGGCATCCATTGAACTCAAGCCAAAAAGGGAAAAAAAAAGATGCAAAAGAAACAAAAGACATAAAAAACTAACTGTATTTAAAAAAAAAAAATAATAGATGAAAAAGATTTAACATATGCATTGAAAGATACTCATTAAAAAGGCATCCATTGAACTCAAGCAAAAAAGAAAAAAAAGATGCACAAGAAACAAAAGACAAGATGGGTTTTTAGAATTACTTGTATAGAGATGTATTTGAGAACCAATGCAATAAAACAATAGTAGTACTTGTATTTGGAAACCAATAGGGAAATAAGGCAAAAACCAAAAGAAGAGCAAAAGGAGGAGATAAACTTTCCTTTTTAGGAGAGTCCTAGGAAAATATGCTTTTGAATAGATGAAAAAGACAATTTTGCCCCCGACTCCTTTATTACTTAGTTGTAGCAAAAAGTGAGGAGGGCAAAAAGTACTTAAAAGACAAAAGTGCCTATAGAAAAAAAATTAAAACTCTGTGTCCCCAATGAGAAATTCAAAAACGTGCCCTAACATGCGTCCGTCCCTACCGATTGCATTCGTAAATTTAAATTAAGTGAAGACTCAAATCAAGAGATAATATAATATTGAGGGGTTCTAATTATAATATGAGAGATTTTTGTCTTTTGTGGCTTGATAAGAAATATTTTTTACTTAAAAAAAGTAGATAACTTTTTTTTATTATATTTAGTGGCTTGAAAATGTTGTTTTTTATTTTTTTTTATTTTTTTTTTTGAATTTATGTATTTTTTATATGACTACTGCATCTTTTCGTGTCTTTTAAATAGAGGCTTTACTCCACCTCATACTTTACAAGCAAATTACCCAAATTTGAGTGTAATGGAGACATGCACATCACTCTGTGGACCTGAACGGTCCGGAGTCAGCTAGATAGCTCACACATGCCTTAAACCATTGGAAGTTAGATGATAGAAAATGCCTGTTTTGGCAAAGCATTCGATACTCTTCATGTACTTAGGAGGCATGACCGACGAGGTGTAGTCCTATTAGTGGAAATAATGCAACTTGGTTTGACCCTAAATTAAAATAGAGTTAAGTTTAACTTAAAAAAGTGGAGTTTGTCATTGGAGTACAAACCAAGGGCCCAACCCAATGTATGATTTTTATGTTTTATAAAAAGTCTCTAACTTTACCCGTATGATGTTTTTTTAAAGGATTTTACCGAAAAATTCATCGTAGGTGGCCATTGCATGAAAAAGAAAATAGTAGTTCAATAGCACAAAAAAAGAGAGTATGTCAACCTATTTTTACTTTTCTTTTTTTAACTTTGAGAGCAGCGAGCGTCGCTTGTCATTGATAGAATAATAGACTCTATTTGCAACACTAGCATCTCTCCTCTCAAAATAAAATGGGGACGACGGACCCGTTTGTAAGGCCCAAACTATTATTCCGTTTTTCATGCAACGGCCACCTAGATAAATTTTCCAGACAAACAGAAGATTGAAAAGAAGCAAGGAGGAAGATAATACAAAAGATACATAGAAGGGGTGTTTGGGTTTGAGATTTGTGTCATTGTGCGGTTTAATAAAATGGTGGACCGATAACTGCAACAACTGGATCAATCGTCCCCACGTGACCAGCAGCCGCTGCAAATGCAATCCCCAGGCAGCAAGGACGACATAATTGATTGCGTGATTGCCTTGGAACGAGCACTTCTTTGCTGCTTGCCTGCAAAAGAGGTCCAAGCCATTGACCGTCGTGCTCATCCCTCTCATCAAAGTAAAACTACTACTCATATTATCAGATGATATCATACTTGTTTTCCTTTAAATCAAATCATTTTTTCCCCCTCTTTCTCTCAATGATCATGTGTAGGATGTGTGGTGCCCATGAGATTTTTCGCTTTTCAATTTGAATTCATGTAGTGTTGCTAATGTTTTAGGGCGTGTTTAGCAATTAACTAGTTGAAGTAAAGTAAAGTGAATCCAGACAAGAAATGACAAAGGATCATATAAAAAATATATAATTTCAAAATTTCCTCCAAAATTTTCAAATCTAGCCTGGCCATATTTTGATAAAGTAATTTTTTAGTGTTTTCAAAAATTGAAATTCAAAACGTAAGTTTTAATTGTTTTTAATGATGCTTTAACGTCTGATTTAATGGCCCAACAACAATATTTATGAGCTAAAGTAGCTAGTCTGGGCTCAAAAATAAAAAAATAAAAAGACAGACTCTATTCTCGTGAGCATTCTGTGTTTCCTGGAAATTGATCTGGACTTGGTGTGCGACTAAGCCTAATCTTCTATGAAGGCCGTTGTATTCTAGGGGCAGTTCTTGCAAAAATTCTATTCGCATTTGGGTTTATCCCGGAAGGAGGGCGAAACTCGTCCTAAAGAAAGCATTGCCCAACGTGAATCGGGCACGAGTTGCTACCGCTGGTCTCCATTGATTTCCACCGATATAGCATTCTCCACATCGGTATTGTTGTTTGAATTCCTTCTCTTACTTCAGTTCTGTAGCCTTATTTCCAACAAAAAATACTAAAAGCTTGAATCACATAGAACTTGTTATTGTTGGCCCCAACATTTGTTTGATTCAAAATGGCATCGTAGATATCACCACCCTACAACAAAATGAAGAATTTGGCAACCAGCTTCGGTCTCACACCATGTGATGAATGTTGAATCAAATCAATATAAAAGAAAAAAAAAGGACTTGTAAAACTCCACCTTAGTCACATTTTATTCCTAAAATCCAAGTTTTCATAAAAAGGAGCTGAACTCTGAGGTGGATGGATCCAAACTGTCGATTCAATCTTCCCTCCATTTTTCAGGTTTAGTATATGCACCAAATTCCAGGTCAATCAAGGTAGGACTGATTGTTGGATTGGACAGGTGGAAAAAATGGTTCCTTTGTGTTTGTCCAGTCCACCGGCGACTGAACTAAATATTTCATACCATCATGGTGGGGGAAACTACAATCCACCAATTCCAAGGGGTTGGTCGAGTGGTCAGGACCACGGTTCTTCTTTTTTTCAGAGCTAGAGGTATTGGTATCGATCCTCGGTTCCCCCCTCTTCAGGAATCAAAGGTTGAGTCTACTAGTGCTCCCACCTAGGGGCCACAGGGATTTTACCCGACTTCTCTCTAAGCTCGGAGGGATTAATCCAGCCCAAAGGACCGAAAACCCTCCGATAGCAAAAAATAAAAAAACTACAATCCACCATCATTAAATACCCAATAAAATAAGCTACAGCATCTCAAAAGTATCTCCTGAACTCTATTGAGTTTGGGTATCCAGAAAATTGGGCATTGGCTTTCACCAATCCCAGGCCACCATGCAGGGCACATTTCTCTTGCACTCATCCTTGTCCAACAGCAAGCTACAGTGTGCAACCACCATGTTCACTATCATTGGTCCCATTAACCGGCCTGAAACATAACACAAGTCTCTGCCATGAAACGGCAAAGATTTTTGTAGTTTTTATTTTAAATTACTAACCCAACCATATTGTAGATGTTATCTTGAAAATGGGAGAAATGGATGTTATCTTGAAAATTACATATAGTGATTTTTTAAAGGATCGATAGATTCAATACAAAAGAAGAAGAAGAAGAAGAAGAAGAATATGCCGCGATACTATTATTAGAAAATGCAAACAACCAAAGTGATCATTTGTGTCTCCCTCGCCATTAGAGTTGTAAATGGGTATCTAAATATCCGATCATCCGAAGTCTCCGAATATTAATGCTATGGAACCTAATTTTGGATTATGGAGAATTGGATCCATGTATGAATACATGCATATAGGCTTTAAGTGCCTACATAATTTTAGTTATATCATCATATTTGAGAGTCCACTTAGCATTAGTTATATAACATTTAATTGTCTTGCTTGTATATTTAAGAATGTTATTTTGAAATTCTTCTATCGAATTAAGGAATTAGGCAGTACGTACTTCTTATTTCGGATTTAGATCTGGAATCGATTCCATTTTTATTTTGATTCCAAATCTGGATTGGAGAAATATTCTTTTGATATTATCTTGATGAAGATATTTGCAACAATGTACTGTAAACAAAGTTTATGATTACAGGGGCACTGCCACAAAATATTTGGATTTTCTAATAATTATTTTTCTTCAGGCATTTTTAATTCTGGAAATATCCCGGAAACATCTCAATACTACTGGAAAAATACATTTTTGCATGACCATCATAAGAAAATTGTACCTTAACCCATCTTAGAGGATGGAGCATTGTATGTTGCCCTTCTCTTTTTTATACGACAATGAAATGGAGGCCATATATATTCACTCCCTCTCTTCCTGCTAACTATCCCTTTCAGCCTTCTCATTGAATACTTATCAGTGTACAATGATTATAAATTTCACTGATAAATGGTCATCCAAATCATTATCATATAATGTAGTAGCCAGTAGGGTTGCAAATGGGTATCCAATTCTCTGATTGCCTGAAGGTTTCGACCTGCAAAAAAAAAAGGGTTTGGAACCTATTTTAGGTTCCGATTCATAAAACCGGTCCGAGGTTTGATATGGCAAACTGTACCTCAAAATTAATTTTTTTGGACATTTTTATGTATAATATTGGAGGTAATGGACTTGATGCACTATTATGAATTAAATGATATGCTTAGTTTAAGAAAAAAATGAAAAATAAAGATAAATTAAAACCAATTTTGAAACTAGATTTCAGTCCTCTAGGTGGAACCCGTCCTGGGACCGAATCCTGGTTTTTCCATCGAACCCGGGTTTGGAACCAACAAAATAGGTTCAAAGTCAAAACCAAACTCGGAGCCGAAACTGTTATTTAGAATTGGGTCCGAGTTTGGGTCCAGCCCGGTTCCTAAACCATTCCGTTTGCAATCCGAAATCATTCCGTTTGCAACCCTAATAGCTAGTGTGCCTTACAAATCTACCACATGTAATCATTTGGAAGAGTTATTTTCGGTGTTGACTGACCACGTCTTAAACGTGTTGCTGATAAAGAAAGGATGACAAATTTCTACTTTTGTTTAGCTTTAAAACAAATTCACATTGATATTGATGTTACACCAACCTGTGACCTTGTGATGTTTCATGCTGGGCTTTTTGCAATTTCATGCTTTCATATGAGGACATTTTAGAGGCAAACCATCAAATCCAATGGCTTGTCATATCAACGTTATGGACGATTGAACAATGGGCCTTACATTCACGGTAATAATGGTTCTACATTGGAATTACCTTTTTAACTATCTTTCTTGGATTTCAAAGTAGATGATTTATACAGTGGTACCCACCCAATGTCCTGGGCTATTTTGAACAATTGGCCTCACATGTGGAATTATTGGTTTGGGCTGGAGTGGGTGTGTTCCGGTCCTCAATGTAGCAAGGAAAGAAAAATGGAAAAAACATATTTAAATCATTCCATCTGAAAGTGTATATTTGGTTATAGTGGGTGCCTGTACACTAGGTAAATCTGGAGTGAGGCTCAAACACAAGACGTGGGGAGCAAACCCATTGTCACCCAAGCGGGTTAACATAATATTTCTTAGAGGTTATTTTTATTCAAAATGTTTATTAGTCTCTCTCTTCGCCCTTTCCTCTGTTACTCAGTCCTGTTTGCAGAACAAGTGAATTGATCTTAATAATTCATTCATGAATCAACATTGATGGAAATTGAAGTACTGAGACACGACATTACCACCTGTTCCAGGGAAATCTTCAAAGGCCAACCTTGTATTGAGAAGTTTTCATTGTGCAGCTGGCTCCCTAAAACAAAAATTCGGCAAGAAATTAACAGATTCTGAGGATAGATGCTGCACCAACTGCATGTGTCCACAACTTTCTCATAAAGCGCGATTCCACAAACATGCCCTTAACACTCGCACACACTTCAGTACCAAATGTTTAAAATTGCAATACTCATGTCTTATCACAAAATAGTTCAAACTTAGCTCACAAAGTAGTTTAAGGTTTAGTAGTTACAAATAACAAACCGAAACACAATCATTGTCTGACCTCTAAAGTTATAAGACCAGACAGTTCATTTTTTTTATTTAATGACCAAGGGGGGGCTCCTTAGCAGTTAAGCAAGCGCCCTCGACATTAAGGGATAGATGCAATATATACACCATATGTCAATCTCATGATAGAGCATGCAAGAGTCTTACTCTACATAACACACGTGAACAGAAGGCCCCATAGAATCAACCATCAAAGTTCAAACAAGTGTTGTTGGCATTGCTCAGAACTCCCTTTCTGGGAACAGAATAGGAGCAATCAGAGACCAGATGAAAAGACCTGCAGTGGCCCATCCAGTCACAATCCGGACCCACACTGATGGCCACCCCACATCGACTAGCTTCCCGCTTTCACCAACTGAGGTTGACCACCCAGTCAGGAGCATCGCCGAGTACATACTGGCAAGAGAGAAGATGAGATGAAAGAACGAATATGAGTATGTAACCGGCCTAGGTTCGTGCTTCTTGCGGTCTTCCTCCTGCACCCTCTGGTCCAATGGGAGCAAAGGCTTCTCTGCACCTTTACAAGGCAAGAATCAAAACACAAGGAAAATTTTGCAAGTTTTCAAGAAAAAAAAGCCAAAACCAGTTTGGCCACTAACAGATTAATAAAAACATAATAGAAACAAAATATTACTATAGGCCACAAATAATTAATCAATAAGTCGCAAAAGCATAAATGATCGGCTGCATTGGCGCAGGGAACCATAGGATTTATCACATTTCATCATTTCAATCACCTACCTACATTGATATATCCATCTATCTATCTATCAATATATTATGTTAGAACCACATTGACATGGTGGCCATTCTTCTCTCTTTCTTTATAACAAAACTAATGGTCCTTCTACACTTCTAGATGCAGCAAAACATTCAAAGTTGGTCAAAATTACTTTCTATGGGAATCCCACTTACATTTGTTTGTCCAAGGATAATAACCAAAGCCAATAGGTAAATTCAAACTAAAGAAATAAAACCAATCCCACAAACGATGTGAGCTCAATAATTAGATTCTCAGTTAAGTAGAGACTTGAGCCAACCCTGGCAATAATAGCATCCACCAAAGGAGTTTCACAAATGTAAGCACTCAATAATAGAGCATCTAGTATACAGCATATAAATATGGAAAGGAATGATAAGATGGAAACAAAAATAGTAACACTTTCATTGATGGATCTCATCAACATCCAACCAAAAGATGGTGATGGCCAGGGGATCTCATGCTAGTCCCTTCCAAGGCTCACCATTATGGCGCAATGCCGATTTGCTGCTTTCATTCAATATTGGATCATTTCCTCCATAACATATTTGGAAGTGGATTCACTAGTCCAATCAAGGAGTGGATAGAGTTTTGTCTTTGTTTTATATTTGTCTCTATTTATGGTAAGTCTTTTATACTGTGAAAATTTGCTGTCACCATCTTAATGTTGTTCTCTTCTTTTAGGAAAAAGAAATCTCCTGTTACATATAATAAAGGGAGAATATCTGGTGCAGATGAATAGTGACTCAATGCTGGTGAACCTCGTCACCAGCCAATGAAACCATGCAATCCCATCTCTAAGGTTTATAGGACTGCCAAGTTCTTAGCTTCACGATTAGGGATATACCGTTTCCATGCAGAGGTCAGTAGTTGGTGAAGGGGTGCCCATGACCCATCAACTGTGAATCCCACCATCTCTGTCCAATTGATTTGTGAAACATGGGTCAGAGTGGGATTTCATCTGCACAGAATAAAGGCGTTGGAAAAACTATAGACATCCCAAGGGTCAAAACGTAGTTCTGCAAAATTCTCCATCCAAACCCTGATCAGGAGGGATGTGCAGTATGACATCATTTGCTTGATCAGAGTGCAGATAATTGGATGAAATTTTGTACTTCTCACGACAAGGAAAAGGGTTGGATTAGGAAGATTAAGAGTTTTAACGTATGAAAATAAATACTTGATAAAAAGAAACATGAACTAAACATAAGGTTTTAAAATGCCACATAATGGCCAAACGATAAAAAGCAATTTCCAGCCACAATAGTAGCTCCTGTAAAAAGATGAAAAAGAAAAAAAATAGAAAGAGGCGAAGAGAAAATAAATTTGGGACTATTATACCCTCTGCTACAAGATTCTGATGGCTCTTACAAACATCTTCATTTTATAATAATCACTACTTAACAAGGGTCCATTGTAAGAACAGATAGACACTAGTATAGTGTTAGATCAACTTCGGCTTGCTACAAATTGCCTGCAACTAGAATTGATTTAAACAGCTCAACAGGATTTTGCTCCGACCACTAAAAGGTTGCCGAGAGGTGGCCAGATGTCTTTCTTGGAGGGGGGATTTATCATTGCCTGCAACTAGAATTGATGCAGACAGCTCAACAGGATTTTGCTCTGACCACTAACAGGTTACGTGAGAGGTGGCCAGATGTCTTTCTTAGAGGGGGGGGGTGATTTATCATCATTGGACACTCTTTTGTAGGTGATGCGGAGTGGGGTACCATGTGCGAGACGAGTAGAGATGGAAGATGGAGGGGGGTAGGTTAGGCTTTGCACCAGGAAATCTTGGACTCATGCCAAACTCCCTATCGCGGGCGAGGAAGAGAGAACTCTGGGAAACCCAAAAGCACTCAAGAGAATTTTCATTACAATCATTCACTGAGGAGCCAAAAGGCTTTACAATATTTATATAGGAAAATGAGAAAACCTAGAAATAATCTGGAGCATCCAACACATCGATAGCCAGGATTAAACCATCTGAATTTAAATAAACTAAGAGACATAAACCAGTAAAACAACCCTAAATAATATAAAATAAATATAAACTAATGGCCTGATAGGTGGGCTGGGCCCATTGGCGGGCCAACCCATGGAGACCATGGATTTGTCCTGCATCAGTAGGAGCTTAGTTACTTTTTGGGGCCTTCGTAAAAAAAAAAAAAAAAAAAAAAAACCAGACAGTTTCTGGAAGTTTTTTAACAGACAGCGGGGCAATAATTACACAATTAGTGGCATGTCCTGTGGGGCCCACTTGGATGCATGCTAATTGTGGGGAAGAGGGATGGAGATAGGGATGTCGACGGTCATCTGTTTGCCCAGCTACCCAAAGGAACCAGCCTATAAATCTGGGGATGGATCCTCTTCTTGGACCGAATTGATAATCTAGTCCAGCTTCCAGGTCTAGTGAGGGTTCATACCCAAATATCCAAATATCTGAGTGATAAATATAAAATATTAAATATTCTATAAAATATATATTAAAAATATACAACTAAAACTATTTCATGCGAGAATCCTTAGTCAAAAGTTAGTGAGGCAGTGGACTTGGTTCCAGTTTGCAACTGGACAGACGGGTCTGAAACCAAGGCTTCTATATGCATTAAATCTTGATGGAGACTGATTTTTTGCATGCGTCCAGAGTCGAGTCCACATCTATTGGAGTTGGAACCGGTATATAAATTAGTGGGTCTGGGTCCACCAAGGAACATACCATACCCGACCATTTATTTACATTCCCAGATGGAGAGGTCTATTTATCCCTAAGGGTGTGCAAAAAATTAGTGGTGATCTAATCATCTTGACCTACATCTCAAGGGACCTCAAATTTGAAGAATTTTTAGTCCTCAGACAAAGTGCTTTTTTTTTTTTTACTTTTTACTTTT
This sequence comes from Persea americana, assembly GCA_029852735.1. Taxonomy (NCBI): domain Eukaryota; kingdom Viridiplantae; phylum Streptophyta; class Magnoliopsida; order Laurales; family Lauraceae; genus Persea; species Persea americana. The sequence continues at coordinate 9,819,555 of CM056812.1, forward strand.
ATTTTTATTAATTTTTTTTATAACCATTGACAAAGTGCATTTTTAATTTTTCTTTTAAAACCATTTTTACTTTAAAACCAATTGTTACTTTATATTTTTTCCTAATAAATCCAATAGTCAATATAGATGGGTGAGTGTCGAATTGGGTGCCAAACTGGACCCACCTGTGATTAACTGGACTCGGTAATGAATTGATACTCCACCCAAATCCTGCACTTATCGACCTATATTTGTTGTCAGAATAATCACGGAAAAGTTACACAAAGAAGCACTTCATTTTTAAGAGATCAAAATTGTCCCACATTGGGGGCCTTAAATCAATGGTTATGATGTTATATGGGATTCCATTCTTTTGCACACCCTTACGCTACAAATAGAGCTTTGACATCCCCATTCCCCAAGATTGGCATGAATTCAAGTAGGCTCACACAGAGCAGGTCATCAATTGCTTATCAACAGCCAGGTCACGCTGGATAAATCATCCTCATACTGAAAGTGATAGTATCAAGGCCATCAAGGCTAGCATTTGAAGGTTGAAGTACCCCCTAAATATCAATAATGTCTAATATAACAGCTTTGCTCTTTTTTCTTTGTTTCTTTTTTTTAAAGTTAACCATAGAAAAAATGTTGTCTATAAGGTTATAAGAAAACATATCTAAGTTGTTCTGATGAACTGTATTAGGTGAATATTCAGTACAGTTTCTACTTCAATTTTTTTTTTCAAATAAGTCGCATCAAGTTAATAGCATCAACCTCTTTTCTAATTTTAGTTGACAAATGGTTTTCAAGTAAATTGCATGGGCAAACTGATTTATTTTTTTAATTGAAAGAGAAAAATAAAAAACTACAAAAATGAATGGAGAAAAAATCCCTAACATTGAAGTTTCTTTGCAAAATTAAAATATGCACTGACCTGCACGAGGTGAGCTAGGCGGTGATAGCACAGTAGACGAAGAACCAGCACGAACAGCAGAGTAGACAACTGATAGAACTGTTGTGAGCAGGCCCAATGTAAGAGTGCCTGTGGAAACAGCTTTTGAATGCTTGTGAAGGCCATTGCACTCATAATCCCTTGGCTCACTTGAAAGTGCGCTATAGCAAAGGTAGGTGCAATACAGCGATATGACTGAAGCTGGTAGAAGACTGCCATTCACCTGTTTGCATCAATAGAAACCATGTCACTATAACTCGTGCATTTTTTCCCCTTCTTTCATGGGGTTGGGGGTGTTTATGAAATACATGCAAGTATTTCAACAGGCACATGCATGATATAGCATCACCACATAAATGCAACAAACAAACAAATAACATTCTCAATAAATAAATAAATAAATGCAACAAACAGATCAGGAACATAGTTACAGAGGTACTAAATTTGATGGAGAGAGGGAAAATGAAAACAAAACTACGAGATGAATTTACTTGTATATAGATTCCAGTGTAATGGGTAATAACATAACAAAAGAAACTAAAAGCCTTCTCTTTTATGGTAAGAAAACTAAGAGACTTTTGTGGTCATCTTAAAGTTCATTTAAACTTTATAGAACTTTATAGCTGTATGCAGAAAAAATAATGTGAAAGTATACCATTGCAGAACCGACCAAAAAAGTTTCAAGTATTCTAATGGAGAGCACCATAGGCAATTGTATGTCCAAACAGGCATGAAAAAAGCTTGATAGCATGCTAAGGGTACCCACAACAGAGCCAACAATTATTTTCTAAGAAACAGAATATGAAGATCGGAACTTACTGCTGGATGAAGTGCAATAACTGCAAAAACAAAGACAAGAATCAAAGTCAAGACGATGAAAGAGGTGTTGAGACCACAATCATGTCCCGACGGAGTAAACCAATGGAAGAGCAGCCCGGCGAAGGAAAATGTCACCACATAACAAGCAAGTGAGACAACAAACAACGCCACATACCTGACACAGCATCAAAAAAGGAACAATCATAAGTATAAAGGGCACATACAGCATTTGTTAAATGATTTAAATTTCAAATTGCACTCAAAAATAGGTAGAGAGAAAAGAGTTCAACAAACCAGAACTGCTCATCCTTTTTAACCCATTTTTCGTTCCATCCATGCACAAAATCCAACAAGAGAACAACTTGAACAAGAAGAAACAATCCTGAGCCAAACTTTGATATAGTCTCTGCAGTTATAAACATTAATACTGTCAGCAAAATAAAATTAAACATTCATTTTAAAAAAGTAAAATAGCATTTTTAAACATATAAAAGAAAATGCATCAAAAGACTCTTAGCCTGTAGAATTCATACGGTGATCAATTGTTAAGAGAGAAAAGATCATCACACCTTATCGACTTAGCTCTTTGCTTTGGAGCAGCAAAAAGATTCAGAAGTTTAATCTTGTGACCTGAACTTGCTCATACCTTAAAGTGATCTATCTCCTAATTACATAATTGGCCAATTCATTTGTAATCCTAGAGTACTATCCAACAAGAATTTGCACAATCTAATAATTGTTTTAATCTATTGCAGAACAAAGTGGCAGGTTTGAGATTAATGTGGGTAGGAAAATTAGTAAAGCATGCACAAGCTAGACAAGATTCTACCACAGCTTCTACGCAGCATTTAAAATCAAAGAAGAAGATAAGGGGATTTATAAGCTTACCAAAGTCAAAGAAAGAAATGCCAGGTATATTGATCATATCAGGTGCATTGAGGATTAAAATGGAGGGGTCTCAGTAAAAGGCATGGAATTCATAAATGGATGCAAGATGTTTTTTAAAGATATTTGTAAACCATAGTATGCAAGTGAAGTCTATGATGATTTTGAACCAAATCAAGGAGTGATTAATGGTATTTTTAAATTATTGGAAGATCTGTATATATTAGACTGGAGGGCCTTTTCAAAGAAGCGGCTAAGTCTTGTAGAGGATGGTTCTTGGGGTAGTTATATGGTCAATATGGGAAGAGAGACAGGAGTGCAAAGAAATACAAGAAGAGGAAGTTGTGGTTTTGATTAACGAAAGAATGGTGAAGCGGGCTTCAGGTAGAAAGGAGTTTTGGGATTTTTTTAATAGTAGATATTATGAGGAAGTAGAAAACAATAACAGTGAGTGAGGAGAGAACAAAAGAAACCTAAATACAGTGGTTACCTCTGAAACCTAGTTGGCTGAAGTTTTAACTTTGACAAGGCGACCAAAGGAAAACCAGGCCATGAAGGTGTTGAAGTGCTGAGAGATGAAAGAGGGGTAAATATTTGCTCCTCTTCTTGGGTCTGGAGGGCTCAAGGGAATCAAACAAGGTGGAAGTCTTGGCAGCAAGATAAGCATTAACAGGTTTTAGAGAGCACTTCTCAGGTCGAATGATCATTGAAAGCGACCCAAGGAGTGCAAGAAAGTAGGTGCTCAAAGGGAGGCAGTGCCATGAGCACTGACTTTCAGTCTAAGGATATTTGGCCACTTTGAGAAGAAATTATGTTCAAAATCATGTGTGTAGCAAGGGAGGGAGGGAAATGCACTAGCAGATCACGTGACGGAAGAGGTATTCGGTAAAATTGATGAATTGATGTTGTTTAGAATTATTGTTGAAGTGCAATCACATTATAATATACTACTCTTATACTGATTGTCAGAATGCCTAGAATCTGTCTTGTGATCTATCTTTGTATTTAGTAATATTTTCTTGATTACCAATAAAAAGTTACTAAAAAATATTCATATATCAAAATCACTTTATTGTCCATGTACAAACATTGATTTTTCAAAGGCATGTGTGGAGAAGTCCAACACAATCCTAACAAGCTTCCATAAATCTGTTATGATGACGGTTCAAAAGTGCATTGTATCTCCTTGTCTTTACAGTTAAATAAACTTCTAGAGTCCATTTGGTGCAGGGCTAGTAGGACATGGGAACAATACTGTTAAAACCCTAGGATTCATTATAGAATCCGATAATTCATTATTGAATCCCAGGGAAAAAAGATTTGTATCTATACAGTGAGTCCCAATTATTGGCAGTAACCTTTACCTATGAAAGGATTCACTGTATAGGTTGTATCTAATTGCACATTCATGCGATTTGACTGGCTGACAATAGCAACAACCAAATGGTTATTTTCTGTCATTTTTTCCTTTTTTTTTTTTTTGTGGGGGGATTGGGGGGGTGGGGGGGGTGGGGGGGGGGGGGTGTTTATACTGTTAAAATATTATCTAGCGATTAGGAAACCTTTTAAATTAGAATTTGTGGGTTTTTTGGGAGATTTTAGAGAGAAATGAAGAACAAGCATGCATAGGTAGAGTATTTGACAGAAGGTATGGGTTTTCCCCTTTATTCTTTTCTTAAAATAGTTTTTTCATTTTTTCACACTAACTATGCATGTTGATAATTTTGGATTTTTTTTATTAAAAAGAAAAAAACTGCAATTGATTTATTTTGCCTAGTGATGTTGGTATTTTAAACATATTCAACTATTCACATATATAGGTATATATATTTTGAAAGGTAACTTTGCACTCACACGCATATATATCACATATGATATTTTGATAAAAAATGTAAATATTCTTCAGATGAGCCAAAATATTATATATATGTATGTGTATATATATATATAGAGAGAGAAAGGAATGTTCATATGCATCCATCTCGCACCTATTATGGTGAGGGACATCTTGATGGGGCCCACCTGGTGTCCCACTGATAACAGGGCTGGGGGATGGCAATAGACATTTTCGATGAGCCCAGATATCAAATTTGGGGTCAATAACATGCCTCTCACCCCTTCACCCGTGGCCCACAAGTTTAATCACTTTATATTATAGAAAAAACTTGACCCTCGATCCAAAAGTCTAGTCCATTTGGATCGGTGAAAAATCGATGCATCCAGTGTAATTTAAGGGGTCCCGTGTGTGTGGATGGTTCAGATGGATCATAAAGTCGGCCCTACCATGTTTCCCCACTATGTCTAGAAAACTCTCCGGGAGTTTTTTTTTTTTTTCAAAAAAAACACCACTCCCAATTGGGCCCACTACAGTGTATGAAAACCATAGAATACCACTAGATTGAATAATCTAGATGAGATCTACCTACGTGAAAATTTTCAACTCCATTAGATTACCCTAGCCCTTGATCCATGGCCCCAAAGTTTAATGGTTTTATAGGCATCACTTTCTTGTGATTTCAATCCAATGGTGAGTAAAAGTTGGATGAGTGTAAAATTTGGGCTTTATACCAATTCACAGGGGCTAGTATATGTGAAATGGTTGAATTGGCTTAAGATGGGCCTCATGCCCTAAAAACAAAGGGGAGCAAGAAAAGGGAGTTTTTAAAATGGGGAGGGGAGTTTTTGAGAATTCCTCTCTCTCTCTCTATATATATATAAAATAGCAGACCCCCCAACAGCCAAAGAGACAAATAGATGCTCGTTTATGCTACATCCAGTGTCAAACTTCAAGGTCAGCAGCATATGCATAATAAACGACACCCATGTATCATAAGAAAATAACACATGCTTGGAACACTTTTACAACTCAACAATGACATACATTTTCAGTGAAATAAATAGGTAACATGACGAGAAAAAAAAAAGACAAGTAAATAAATAAAAGCACCATGATGTTGCTTCAAATTTTGAAATAAATAGCTTACCATAGAAGCTGATGATGCCATTAGGAACGAAAAACATGAATAATACCACGAGACACCAGCTGATGATCTTTATCATCCACCCACCATGGTGCAAACCATCTCGAGGATCTTTCTGATCCTTGATTCCAATCATTATAATAGCCAGCATAGTAAAAAATAAAAAGTTTCCCAAGCTCACCCGCAAAACGGCATCTGTTTCAAACCATTCCCTGTTGGGGGTTTGATGGAAATGGTTAATCCCTGCATAGACGACCATTAAGAGATCAGTTCAACAATGACAACTAGCACACAGATATGGCAGATAAGGAGGTTAAGGCAGAAATTTTTTTACTTTTTGGCTCAATTGAGCCTATTTGCAAGTGAAATGCTTAGGAACTTTATTTTACTTATGCTTTAGATTTAAAAAAAAAAAATGCAAGCACTGCCAACACTTCACTCGATGTAATTTTTCTCTTTACATGAACTATGCATACATCCCCCATGTTTGCCATGTGCAGTTTTGATGGATACAATCATCAAATCAGAAAGAATTCAGGGGCTGGATTCAATTCATATGGTGAGTTGGATAACTTGATTTAGAGAAATTTAGGGTTTTGTAGGATCTTACACCCCATTGAGCTACCACTTATCCCAAAACCAATTGGTGATGGGAAACTACACAACAATGGTTTCATGGTGAGGACTCGGGCTCGACCACAATTATGACCGCTAAGGAGTGTGGGTGAACGTTGACCTCAACAGGTTTTCTCCGAGGATGTAATAAAAAACCCTGAATTAGAAAATGAGAGAAAAGGAAAGAAAGAAGAAGAATTAAAAGGAATGAATGATATGGTTCAGACTCCCATGTACATGTCAATACCATCAAAGAGTGATCTTTCTTAATTTCTTTGTTCAGTTTTACTTCCCTAGGGATGTTAAAAGGGTAGGCTTCTGAACAAGTCCATGGGGGGGACCTCCAACCACATGCAAATCCAAATAAGTTCAATGTTAATTTCATACAAGTCTGACAGTGCATGTAAATACAGAATTTTCACATAATTCCCACGTTTTTATCTTGCCAAACAGCTACTGAAATTCCCTCTCATCAAACACGTGGCACAATCACAAAATTCACACATGAATTCATCAGAATGAAACCCAATGAAGAACAATAAAAAAAAAATACTATCAATCACATCCAGCGGCTTGCGAAAGCCAAGATGATGGAAAATTAAAGAAGGGTAATTCAGAAACCATACATGGGATCTTTTCCATCAGAGGCGCAGCAACCTCTCTCAGAATCCATGACACAATCAGCGAAAGCCCGAAGAGGCCACAGTACGCGATCCTCGCAGAGCGCCGGCTGATGCCTCCGACCACCGTCTGGCATGCCTGGCACGCGCACGCGGCGCAGCACGAGGCGAGGCAAGAAGCCGCCCACATTCTCAATCACAATTCCTATTCCATTACCAACCCAAACACCACCAAAATACAAAGAAAATCAGCTGAGGAAGAAGAATTTGAATTCAATTCAGATTAGCAAAAGAAGAAGCAAAAAAAAAAAAAAAAAAATCAAATCCCTAATCTGAGGTACCTTTGTAGGAAAGATTAGGTCTTGAAACCCAAATTGCAGGAGAATGAAAAAGATGGAGTGGGAGGAGACAGAGGTTTTTAGGGTTTGATGGTATTTTTAGGGTTCGATCGGAAAAGGGGGTCAAGGGACTTTTTCTTTGATTCTCTCGAACGGCAAGGACTCGTTTGGAAGTTTGGTATAGAGAGCAGGAGACGGAAATTAACAGCTTATAAAAAGCTATAGTTCGATTACGACGCCAAGTTAGAAAGTCTGAATTCTGAAAAGACTCGGATTTCAGACTTCTGAGTTCTGAGTTCTGACACCGCCGAGTTAGCGAGTCAGGATGCATTTGTCTGGGTTGGGATGTTGGTTTTTTTTTTTTTCCTTCTTTTCTTCCTCTAATGATGGTATGATGAAATTTTGATTTTACTGGCTTCATAAGGAATATTTTTTTATTTTTTAGGTAAAAAGTAGATTGAATTTTGTCTTTTGGTAGTACTAGTGGAGCAAGCCTGCGCTGATAAAAAGTAAATAAGATTTTAATTAGGGATATTTATAATTTTTAAATAAGTTATAAATAAAAATTAATATATAATTCATAATACAAACACAATTAAAACAGAACTTCAAAAATCAAAGTAAAAAAATAAGTAAAATGATCTAATTGAATCGTCTTTTTATTGATTGTGATTGGACTAAAACTGTAACATTGAGTAATAGAAATCGAATGAAAAATAAAGTGAAAGAAACAAATGGATCGTCACAAAAACCCCAATGCAAAAAGCAGCTTCTTTTAAAAGAAAATTGCAATTTCACGTTAAAACATTTACTAAAAATAATACAAAAGAAAAAAAAGTACAATAACAAAAAATACCAAAAGAAAAGAAAATCATACATCTACTACTTGAATCTGACCACGATAAAAGCAAGAAAGAAGTTAGAGGAGATTTTAATATATATAATTTAGGGAAGATTAGAAGGGCAATTCTGGAATCAAGCGGTGCAAAAAGCTTGAGGTTGCGCTACGTGTCGCTCCCCCATGAATTCACCTCCTGCTTTAATATATATATATATATATATAATGAGAATGTTGCTTTTTGACTTTTTTCTATTTTTAATGAAAGAGGGGATTTTGAAATTTTAAACTTCTAGTATGACTCTTAGTCTTTTCTTGTTGGTGAAAGGAGGCTTTACTTCACTCCACCTTACCAATGAAAGTGGCCAAATAGTTATGTATTCGTCTCGATGAATTCTAGCTTACTCGTCAACACATGTTGTCGTAAATCACATTATAATATTATTGTCACACGTTGCATGCTTTGTTTAGATGTCTTTGTCCTTGTAATTTAGATTAAACTTTCGTATTACACTGATATAAGGCTCAAATATGGTTAGAAATAACAAAGGTTCAAATTAAAAGGATGGTACATTAGAAGCTTCCTATCAAAGAGTGATTTTGGTAGACATTTCTCTACTTCTTTGTCCTTTTTTTTTTTGTTTGCTAGTTAGATTTTTCAACCCAACATCCAAATAGGGGCAATGGGGTTGGAAGGAGGGAGGAAGGAAGCAAAAGAAAGATAGTCCATTTTGTGGAGGAAAGAGGAAGAAGACACAAAACCCATAAAAAAGCGGATTTTTTTTCTTTTTCTTAAAATTTTTTTGGGAGAGGGCTTGATTGGAAGAAAAGTTTTATACTTTTTTGAAAATTTTCCAATATTTACCATGTGATATGTAGGCATGTTAATTTAGCCCGCCCGGCCTGGCCCAAGCTCGAAAACATAGGGCTTTTAAAAAAGTTTAAGCCCAACTGGCTGGGCTTGGATAATTATTTGAAAGCCCGGTCAAAATGGGACTAGGAATGGGCAGTGCATGCCCAACCAGTTCAAGCTCGGCCCAGCCCTCTCGCAATGTTATTTAACTAATTTTTATATATTTCAATGGGAACCCTCCAAAAACTCCCTTCAAAATGTCTCTTCCCTCTACCATTTTTCATAAATTCAATCACTTCCCACTCCATACCAAAAAACCACACTATGAATTGGCAGTGGACTTAATTTGATACTTGGACTAGATCCACTATTGAGTTTAGGTCTGAAATTTTTGATAGATTTATCACCCTTCATTTTGAAGACTTAATACTTACTATCCAGTATATAGACTTTTTAAAAATTGATCAAGCTGAAATTTGGTCCGCCCTTATATGGCTACTATTATCATCTTTATTAACAGAGCTTCACCCATTAATAAGAAAAAAGACGTTTCCATTAATGAAAATGCCAAAGCCCAGGCCTTGCCTGGGCCCAGCCCAATCCTGTACGGAATGTGATTTGACATAGGCCCGCTCAATTTAGGGCCGGGATTGGACAATCCCCGGTAGGACCGTCCAATATTCGAGACGGGATTGGACAACCCATGCCCAGGATCGTCCTGTCCCATCGACATGCATGGATATATGCATTTTTAACCCAACAAAAGGGGAGCTTTTGCGCTGATATCACATAAATTAAAAAGTTGTAAAATTGTATAAATATGTTATGAGATATCTCATAGTTGAGGGCATTTTAGTGCATAAAAGTTTCAGAAGCTTGTGGGGAATTATCTCAGCTTTCATCGCAAGGCGGGGTTATCAATGCGTAAAGGTAGCACATGCAAAACCCTAGCGTCCTATGTTGAAATGGGTTTTGTGATGAATGTAAAAATCTTTCATTGTTTCATTTTTTTTTATCACAAAATTAAAAAAGGGTGGCTACACCAAACATATAATCTCTTTTGCAAAAAAAAAATCACTTCGATGTTTTTTCGAAGAACAATAAATGTTTGCACAAGTATGTTGTTGATGAGGGAACTCCACACTTCCAAGCTTGTTTGGCATCATTCTAGGAGTGTTTTATTTTAAAAATGAATGAAGAAAAATTGTTTGGCAAGCATTTTGTAGGAGAGAAAATGTAGAGAGATAAAGAGAGGAGGGAAAAAGGAGAGGAAGAGATTTTATAGATGTACAGAAAAGGAGAGAAAATGCCTACCGGGCAAGTTTTCTTTCATTCATTCTCAAAATGAAACATTCCCACAATGATTTATGGATTTCCCATTTTCTTTTCTTTCTTTTTTCAAAGAAAAAGTGACTTTACTTATTCTTAAAAACTTTGCAAATGCAAGATTTATTTGCAATATACATTTAGGGAGATGCTCCTATGAGAGTTACTCTCGTAGTATTATACTAGCAACAAACGCCCGTGCTAAGCCCAAGCCAAAATGAAAATATATTAAAATTTAAGAATTCTTTTAAAATATTATTAAGATAAAATAAATCCAAACTAAAGGAATTTATTATCGTTAACTATTAGAATCTTTTAACATGTAATGAAAATAAATATAAAATGAAGTAAACTTACATAACAGGACGACCCCTTGAATTTAAAGGCATTGATCATTACACAAGTATGAAAGTCTTATGATAGTCTTCCACAAAAAATAAAATTACCCTGGTCCGTGGTTGACAATTCATCCTTATTCACACGAATCTCCATCATTCAAATTCTCGGGCCCTTTGTTGATGGAATTATATCATGCAAAACACACTAATAGGACTTAACTTTTCATAACCATTTTGAGTTTGCCAGAAATTTAGATCCACAACTTGAATGGTCATGATATAAAAAATTAGTAAGGATCATTCCACCATTATAACTATATCCTTAGACATAATGGTGTGGCCCATCATGCCCCATCTAGGGCCCATGTGAGATGTGACCTATATTTAGGCCAATAGGCCAGAGCCCAGATCACAAGCATGTCCATGGCCTCTCGGCACAGCCTGAGCCACATGAATCAGCGTGGCACCCATGTTTGTGAAAAGGTGGTGCCCCACTGCATGGCTCAGAGTTCATCCCATCCATTCATCAGGTCGGTCCCACAAAGCTAAGAAGTTCTTAAACGGTCCATCTTCTTATACCCTCAACACCCTGTGTGCACACATGTCTTGAGATCCAAGCAACCCATAAAAAATTATCCTAGCTGAAGTAGCTTGATTATGATATTTATCTAGTAGGTCCCACTTCAAAGTGTGTATTGGTCAAGTCCTATGTAATGGGCCCCAAATTCTATTTTTGTGCTCTATTTAGATGATAATGTTTGCTACTATTAAGAGAGATTTTAGGAATTCAAAGAGATATTATAGGCCTTAGAGAGAAAATTTTGGAGATTCAAAATGCATATACAAGTATTCTATGTATTAGTGAGGAGGGATCATTGGATGAACCTTAAAGCATGCATTCTTTTTCTTCTATATTTCTTTGAAAGGAAAGACTTTTTAAGGATGACATGGCACCCTCCACAGCTCACCTCCCCCTTTGCTTTAATATATATATAAAGAGTGAGGTTGGGGCCCTCACATCCCCCATCATTTGCTCTTATAGTACCGTAAGAGTAACTCTTATAGGAGCATGTGAATTGAATTGGGGACATCCATCGAAAATGAATAAAAATAAGAAAGTGCAGCCTAAAAATGAGAAAAATACAAAGAAGTCTGGAGATCAAAGCAACATGTTGATGAAAATTATGCAACAAAATTGGATGTGAGAGAGATATCACAAATCTTGTTCATGGGATTTATCATTTCAGATCTTGTTTTTCTTTTGATATTATTGGGAAAATGTTGTGGAAAATGGTTAATATACAAATTATAAACAAAAATTTTAATGTAAGAGGGCAATTTTTTTTTATTTTAGGGTAAAAAATAGAAGACAATCGGGTTTACTAGAGACAATAGTCACATATTTTGATCTCTAATTTTTAGCATTTCAAACAATATTTAGATAAAAAAATTCTAAATTTTTATTGGGATATTATTATGAAAATTTAAAAACATTTAAATTAATTTCTAAGAAATAAAAATAAAAAGGACAAACAATTTATATATAAATGATAAATAATACAATAAAGTTAAATTTTTTTTACTAAGACAAACACCATAAGGAAAAGTGGAAATACTAATAAATGCCTCTTAAAGAATTTTTCACTCCCGATGTAGGGCAATTGCACAATAAAATATAGAAGCCCCAACTAGAGTTCTAGACCTTTTAAACCAGTCATTTAAATATGATTTTCTTCTTTCTTGTTCATATATACGAGTAAACGGTGGAAGGATAAAACCAGATTACATCCATTGGATAACCATACTCAAATAACTAATACAAGACCACATCCAACTTTGGAACAAGAAAAGGACTTGTATTTGTACTTAAACTTAAACAGAATTAGTATCCAGGCCTAAATATAGTGCCTAGACCCAAACCCAAACTAAGACCAGAATAAATTTTTTTTTCCAGTTGGTAACAATTTTTATCAAAGAGGCATAAACGGGAAATGATTCATTATGATATCATTTTCATAATGAATTAATTAATGTGATTAGGCTTTGATCAATGGCACCATCAGGGTTATCTTGGACCAGTAATCAATGTAAGGATAGTTGGTTAAAAGTAATGTGATCTAATCAGTTAGATAAGTTACTAATAGGTATCACACTTGGATTGATCTGTAGGCCCAATCAAAGGAACCATGATTGTGGGGGCATTTCTTATTGATCTTTTGTAAATCTAGTAAACCTAAATATTTGATAATCAAAGGGACTTATTAGGTCACATAGGTGGTGTTGTATTATTCTATTTAGAATCTACAATTTGATCTACTCTTAAGATTGAAATAAAGCGCTTCACCAAATCAACTCTGTGATGGACAATCGCACTAAAGTGGTGATTGTCCTTTTTTTTTTTTCTAACTCTCTAACTCTCTCTCTCTCTCTCTCTCTCTCTCTCTCTCTCTCTCTCTCTCTCTCTCTCTCTCATCTGCAACTGATCCAATGACTGTTTCCTTTCTCAATGTTATACCAGGAATGGCTCCTTGCAAACCATCAAAGGGTAATATCTGTGACTTAGCCAATGATCTGCATTTGCTCCACAACCCTCTTAATAGGCCGGTATGGCTTGAGATATGTATGGAAGCCTTGCTATAATAGATTTAATGTTCATACATCATCATCATCATCATAAAAGCTTTGTTATAACTATGTTGGGTCAATTGCAAACAATTTGTAATTTCATTTGGCCAAATCCTTGGATGTAAGGTTCATCAATACCTCCCAAATATGATAGGTTTATAGATTGAATTTTCTAATTGTTATTCTAATGAGGCCAATAACCATTTGTTTCAGTTGATTTTGAATCAAATACCCATTGGCAAAAAAAAAAAAAAATGCATTCAACAAAAGAGATTAATTAACATTTTGTTATAGACGAGCACTTAAACAAAAATATTCACACCAAACAAGATTAGTCAAGTCCGTTAACAAGGTAGAGTCGAGCTCAATCAAGTCTCTAAAAACAAGCTAAGCCAAAGTTGAGGTTAACTTAGGTTGGGGCTTCAAGAATGGGACCTTACCCTAGTGGTAAGGAACGCCTGTTTTCACCTGGCTACCCATGGTTCGAATATTTGATACACTGGCTCTTTTCTTGTGTGCAGGCTCCCTTTCCACTTGTGCTTGTATGAGACTTTTTTCCGTGTATGCGGGCTCCTTCCCCACATGAGTGGGGCTGTCTTCCAGCGTTTGCGGGCTCTTAAAAAACAAACAACTTTAAGCTGGGCCTCTGGGCAAACAAATGGGCTTGTTGAGCTGGCTTCTATGCTGACATGGCTTGGTTCGTTTGAAATCTCAGATTCACCATATATAAAGGCTCGTTCCTGCCCACTACCTTCATTCATTTCTTCCCTCTGTGACTCTGCTTCTTCTCTCTCACTCTCTTTGAAGATCGATAGGTACTCTCTGTCTTCTCCTTCTTGTTGTTATTGTTGGTGGTGTTGTTGTTGTTCTTCCCTAACCCTAGTTTTTTCAAGTTGTTTTTGAAATGGAATCTCTGCTTCTCTCTCTCTCTCTCTTTCTCTCCTGCAATGAATTAGGAGGAATGGCTCGTCGTTTAGAATCAGAACGCAATATATGTGACTTGCCCAATGAGCTATTGATGGATATCCTTTTAAGATTGCCCCCAAAATCCCTAATCTTTTGCAAATGGATGTCCAGAGCATTTGGCATCTTGGTTTCAACCCTAATTCACTCTCCAACATGGCCAAGGCAGATTTCTGGACTTTTCATTAGCATCATGAATCAAATCACTACAATTGAATCCGTTTGGTATTGCAATATCAGAGATGATAGGAATACCTATAGGCTCCAATTCTTGCCCTGCCACCTGGCTACATGACTCAACGATCATTGCCATGGGTTCCTTCTCTGCTCTTCGCAAAGAACAAATAATCAGCTCTATGTGTGTAACCCTGTTACACGGCAGTTGGAGAACCAGCCCCTGACCCTGAATTCTGTTAAGTTTCAGGATTATGATTTTCTGGCTACTGAGAACTTATGTTTGGTTCTAGATGAATCACCTGATGTGTTCTCTCACTATAAAGTGGTTCAATTTGTTATTCTCTATCCTCCTGAGATTCCAAAACGAGAGTCAAACATTCATGTGGGCTCTTCTAAGGATCAACATGACGACCTACCAGCAGATTTGTATGTTCACGTGTACTCTTCTCGGACGGGGCAATGGGCAGAATCGAAGGCATACATTAAAGGTGTTGATTTTATCCTGTGGGACGAGCCCTGTGTGTTTTTATATGGAGCTCTGTTCTTACCAGCTGATCCTTCTCAGGTTTTGTTGTTTGATGTCGAGGAAGATTATTGTGAGGTGTTCAAATTGCCTAATGATTTGGGTGAAAAATGCTCTCATTGCTTGGGAGAGTGTGAAGGGTGTCTTTGTTTTGCCTACCACAATGGTTCTAAAATGCAAGTACTGATGATTGACGGAAGAAACACTAATGAATGGGCCTTGAAGCATAGTATCGACCTTGATGACATTGAGTTTGTTGATTCAGATTCCGAAACCAAGAAGCAACTGGATATCCTAGCTTTTGACCCAAATTTGGATGCTATTTTTCTTAGAAACAGAGGTCATTTCTTTTGCTATGATTTTAATAGTGGGGCATTGCAGAGCATTGTGAACCGTGAGGATCCTTTTGATATGCTGTCCCGGGTCTTTCCATTTTCGGAATGCCTACGCTTTCTGGCCAATGCCAACCAGAATGGGTGAAGAAAATTGTGTCAATAATCACTACTTTGTTACTTTTGTCTCTGCTATATGTTTTGATTCTTTTCTGTTTGAAGGCGTATGTTTGGTTTAGCTTACTTTACTCTATGCTGGTTCTTGTGAATTCCACTGGAATCTAAAACTCAACTTTTCTCCCCCTTAATAGTGCATCATCTATATACATGGTTGAATGAAACAGACAGATGTCCTTATATGCCAAATTTCTTACGGAACTGAAGCAGTAAATTTTTTTCTTAACAATTAAAATCTTGTATTAGACGTACTTAATATTTGTATCACTTTCTCCCCCTTGCATATTTCTGTTTGCTTTATGATTATGTTTGGAGTTCTGATAACATGTTGAGGCAGGATTATCTTAGTAACTTGGTATTAATGCCCAAGTATATAATGTTTTTCATAAATGAAAGTGGCATAACATTTTCTTCCGTGAATGATGGTTATTCAGTTATGGGAAGAAAATGAAATGAGGGATGTGTTGTAGTATGAGCTGACTAGATCAATATGTCATAACTATGATATACATATTAGTATAAAAAGGATCCATATGATGTGTGCTGTGTGTATGTGAGACATACTTATTAGTTACTAGCAATAACTATGGTCTATCAATGATGAATTAGTAAGAATAATTGTTGACTTAAAATTATAATAAGCCTCCAAGCCTTCTTGATGGTTCCTTCCACGCATTCTAATGAGGGCCTAGAGCCAAAGAACCTGCCCAACGCAGCAACTGCAAAGGCACTTTTACTGTAGTCCAAACTCCAAAGCCTCTTTCATGATTTTAACAGAGATTATACCTTTATTGATAGATGGAGGAGTGATAGGATTGCTGCCAGAGTCATGGTTGGAGAAGTGGCTAGTAAATTTTTTTCCATTTTTTATTATTATTTGTGTGTGCAGGGGGGGTGTTTGTTCTTGGGATTTGATTGGTTTGGATGGTGGCGAACAAGTCAGGAACCATTATAATTTTGACAAAACCAAGCTACATTGTCCAAGGCTTACCGTCCGCTCTCGGATAAAATTCAATCTACTTGTGGAACTGTGAAAATCTACATAAAATTTGTATGGATTGTTATTTCAAATATTTTGATTTCATTGTTAACATATACAACGTTTCTTTTATAAGGCTTATGTGCTGTTTTTACATGTATTCTTTAATAAGGAAGAAATTTCTTTAGATGACGCAACCAACTCCACCAAATCAGGATGAGTTAAGCCATACAGTGATGGGCGTGATGACTTGTTATTTAAAATAGTTATGTTGTTTATCTTTAGTGACTAAGATGTCTCAAAATAAATAAATAAAAAATGCACGACCTGCTGTATTCCGACTTCCTATGGTGGGAATATCAAGCAATCATCTTGTAGGTGGTCGAAGTTAGGATCATCAAAGTCCGTTTCAATTTCTTCCCAAGTGGATGGATGCTTTTGTGATAGCGGTCACAAAGTAATATAATCTGTTCTCAGTAAAAGCATAGTTTTTAGCTTTTGGTGCTAAGTTTTCCTATTGAAGAGCAGGTGGCATTATTCATTACCTGTTAAAGTCTTTGGGGAATAAATAAATAGTAGATGTCTTTGGATAATCATCTGGCATGTGTAACTAATGCATAAACCTTTACTTGTAGATAATGATAATTACATATACAGGTGATTCTAATTGTTTGTGCATGGTGTTTACATATGACATGGTTTGACGTCTTGATGTTGCAGCAAAGAGAATATGTTTCAAGGGTTAATAAAGAAAATGAAGTAGTTTTGATACAGAGAAAATAATGTGTAACTGATTTAGGACCCCAAAGATTGTCATGGGGTAGTTGGACCTTCAAATGTTGTACTCTTGGATTTTAGCTTCTTGGGATGTGTGATTTTGCATTTGTTCCTCTTTTGTCTCTTATTATTCATGTCAAGTTTCATGTGATTGTTCTACATATTTTGTGAGATTCCTTCATATGAAAACAATCTTTAGGAGAATACAACGATGTCTCTGTGGATAGGACTCCTAATCTCACCTTACTACCCTGGGTGGGTAGGTTTAGGTAGTACCTCTTGACTACTAGGTCGACCAAGAAAACAATATATATATATATAGAGAGAGAGAGTAAAAAGGTAATGAAGAAGATATTAAGAACTATCTTTCGTGTATTCTAAATGATTGGTTAAGATAAAAAATGACGGTTAACAGTTGAGACTCAGGTTAAGATTTGTTTTGGTTGGTTTTATTTTATAATAATGTGAATGGAAACCCCTCTTCCATTGAGTGGAAATTTTTTTATTGCTGTAATATTCATGTTTCAAGGTCATTTGTGGCAAGAGATTTTACTTGAGTTTCAAGGGCATGCTTCTCCCTCTGGCTTTGTTAATTTTACAGTATTTTACAGTGGGGGTGGGGGGTGGATATGATGTATGAAGATATATTATCTATAGATGGTTTAACCTTCTCTTAATGACATTGAGTCTATTACTCTCACCTTTTGCCTCACTCCTCTCTCTATAGTGGAAACTAGTTGGAAAGAATGAACATACCCTAAGAAACTTCCCTTTTTTTCCCCAGCTGTACCTTGGCTAGGATGTGTGCATGAGTGTGTGAGTTCATGCTTCCCTTTCAGCAGATAAAATAAAAAAAAACTGACATGTCCTAAGAACCTTTAGCATTTTCAGACGCAACAAAATATTCTACTGTTACACTTCTTGATCAAGATACTTTCTTTTGCATCACAATGTTCTATATCTATTTTGTAAAAGAACCCATTGGAATGATGATTAGGATTGCTTTATGGGTGAAAGTTTTTGCTAGAGGATTTCCTCATTGGAATCTTGCCATGCTAGCTTGAGTTAACTTTGTATCCTCTTCAGCAATGCATTATATATTATCTCTACCTACATGTTTTTACTGTTACCTTGGGGGCAGATTTTGATCCTCACTATCCCTTTGGGGACTTGTTACACCCCGTCCCTAGTTAATCAAAATTAACTCTAATTAATCAAAATTAATGCTAATTAAGCATTGATAATTAAACTAAAAATGGTTAATGACCAAATTGAATTGAATTTGTCTCAAATGATTAATTTGAGCTTAATGAAAGGATAATGAATGACATTGAATGATTTGAATTGATTTTTAACTTAAACAAATGAAAATAAGGACTTTTTTGTAAATACGAATTTCTGCTTATTTTGTCGAATATGGTAACTCTTGATACTAACGCGTGTATCTCAAAGAGTATGCTAATTTCTGTAGAAGACTTGAACTCTTTCGCCGAGAATTGGATCAAATGAGTCTTCATTTGACTCGAAATGTAGATTTAGAAATAAGAGGGGGTTTTGTGCAAAATTGGGTTATATAGGTTGAGATGAACTCCAATGAGTTCATTGCCACTCATTCCGGCACAAGGGTTTGCCCTAGACACTTTTCTCCTTCTTTCTTCCATTTTCTTTCCATCAAGTGTCAAGATTTGGAGCTTAGTATGTGGTTTTGAAGAAGCTTCATCCACTTCATCTTCTTCATCTTCTCTTTCCATTTGTTTGAGGTTGGAACTTGAGAGAAACTCAAGAATTCTCTTCACAACGTTCCAAGTAAGTGCTTTAGGTGTGTTTAAAGAACTTCCAAGTTTCATTCAGTGGTTTTGAGTGTTTCTAGTGCATAGAACTTATGAGAGTTCTATTTTGTGAATTGGTTTTTAATCTTAAGTTTAGAAAGGGTTTCAATTTGGGAATTTCCATCTCAAGCTCAAGCAAAGTAAGGGTTTTTTTGCTAATTAGCTTCAATCGAAGGCAAGTATACTCATCTCTTATGATTTAGGATGTTATTGAACTTGTTTTAGCTCAAAGAGCTCAAATTCTGAATTTCAGGTTCAGAAGTTTTCTGAACTTCTGGGAATAGTTTGGTCAGCCGAACTGCTGACCGATCCTTCTGGGTAGAATTTCACAGGAAAATCCAACTTCTAGAAATTTGATCGAACTGGGTTCGGTTAGTCGAAATCGCAATTCGGTTAACCGACAGGTGACCGAACTGCTGACCGAGCTCATATGGAGCTCTTTGGATTGCAAACCGAGGGGTAATCGAACTATATTTGGTTAACCGACAATGTGGGTTCGGTCGACCGACAAGGTGACCGAATTCCTTTGAGAGATGTCAGAAATTTTATCAGAAGTTTAGCTTCTGGAAAGCTGACCGAAATGTGTTTGGCTAACCGAATTCAAGAATTCGGTCAGCCGAAGACTTGACCGACAGGTAACTGACAATGTTCGGTTAACCGAGTGTTGACCGAACTTGATTGGGCGAAATTTTGGCCGATCAATCAGACCTGACAATCCGATCGATCGGGGGACTCAGATTGAGTCCAGTTGGTTTTAGATTTTGTTGGAAACATGGGTGCTTTTTAGGTACATAAGTGTCCTCTAAGTTAACTAAACCTTCATAGGTGTTAGCTAAGGTTATCAGAATGTGTAAACTTCAATTAAAGTGACGTCATCAAGAATAACGCACACATTAGATAATAACGTTTCACCTAAATGTTGGTTTATGAAATTGTATAGGGTTTAATTATGTGATTGATTTTGTGAGTTTGGCACTACATAGTAATTCTGAAGCTTGCTATTAAGCTGAAATAAAATGAATTAATGAAACGAATTAATGAAATGAATAAATGAACAATCCTAATGCAGTAGATGGGTGGGATGTTCCGGAGCTCCGTGGTGATGCCAATGATCTCTGATCCAGACACTGGTGGATCCGATACATATTGAATGATAAGCCACTTAATAAAGTGTACTCACTGAAAACTCAATGAATGAAATACTAAATCCGTTAATCAAATAACTGAATGATCCCTCTTGGGAACCACTGAATGGAAAGTATACTATGGTAGTTGCCAATTCTTATCAGTATTGTTATTCGACTCCAATGTATAGATTACTGTCATTGATTTGAGTTGTTTAGAATTGTTGAGATTTTGTTTATAGAATTGATGAACATATTTATTAGCATGTACTATCATAGACCTGTGTATATATTGTTGAACCGTCGTGTTCACAGTGTTATTGATGACATTACAGGCCCAATTGCCCATGCCGGTATTGCAGAGGGCGCGCCGTCTGAGGAGGAGGCCAATCAGATTCCACCAGGAGGATTGATTGAGTGGACGTAGATCGGAGGGCGATTCAATTAAAAACCTTTTGAAATATTTTGAGAAATACATGTGTATTCATTTTGAAGTGTGAATAGTTGTCACCTGCATTGTATTTTGAATATGCAGTGGTTGACTTACATAGCAAAGTGAATGTGTATATTGAACATTACTTTGAGGTAAAGAACTTGTACTGTTTAATATTGTTTCATCAATGTACATATATTTCAGCAAAATTGTATATTTGACAGGTGTGAATGTATGTTATCCCTTGTGGATTTCGTTTTAACTTCGGTTAATTCGGAGTTTACGGGAGTAAGTATGAAGATTGCGACTCGGGGTTTGTCCGGAGTAATCCTAATCTCGGGCCCGGGTCATGACAGAACTGTATCAACGATACACCATAGGTGAAATATCCGACCTAAATGCCACGTGTAGGTAACTCTGTGGAAGTAAACAATAGTTTAATGGGTTTTGGATAACCTGAATTACCTGCGAGAGAGTTTTGTTCGTTGTCAAAACCAACTACAGATGAAGAGTGATGGGTTGTTAGATCTACAGGGTGCAGAGAACTGTCTTTATTTACATGTAATCCATCTGCAGGGTGCAGAGAACTGTCTTTATTTACATGTAATCCAAAAAGGGAGAATGTTAATTAGATTTGAGTTTTTTTTTTTTTAGCTTTTCTAAAAGTAGTAAAATTTGGTTTGAGAATTGAGACAACCTTACTCCAGTTCAATCCTAACTATTATTATTTTACCAAGTTACTCCTAAGCTTATTCTTTAGGCAATTGATACTCTTTGTTAATTTAAATGGATTGAAAGCAACCCAAATTTCTTATCAGTAGAAATCATTATTTGGTCTCCATTTTTGAATTTTGTATCTTCTGTTGATGTTTAGGACACATTTGTGTGATGTTGAGGATTCCTGGTGCAGTGCCACTTTTTTCGCAATTTAGATGATTTCAAAACTAGTGTTATGCTTTTCCACGCGGAAAATTAAGTTTACTTTTTTCCTCTGTCTGTGAAAAACTATTTCTTGGGCATGGGAATTGGTTTTCTTCATAAAGGAAATCTACCATGCTGTAGCACAAACAACCACATGTCCTTAATTGTTTGAGAGGACAATTTCAGAAGATACAGAAAGAACATGATACTTGAAGGTGGGATCCATAAGTTCAGTCAGGTGGATATTTATTAAATCCAAATTACAATCAAGGGTGCATCAAGATTGAAGAGCCCAATATCCCATTCCAAAAATGTGGAAAGTGCTATGTGCATAAGAAGAGTTATTGAAAGAAAAAAGATTTTTATTATGGGAATTCAAGATGGCCCCAAACCAATGGATAATTTTCCATGCTAAGTGGAGAAATGTTCTCTTATGAACAACGCGATGCGTGGAAAAATGGATAAGTGCCTATAGGAGAAATTCTCCTGCTTAGGTGTCTGTAACACCTTGTCCCGAGTTAATCAAGATTAACTCTAATTAATTGAAATTAATGCTAATTAAGCATGTTTAATTCGACTAATAGTGGTTAATGACCAAATTGAACTGAAATTGTCTCAAATGATTAATTTGAGCTTAATGAAAGAGTAATGAATGACAATGAACTACTTGAATTGATTTTATGCTTAAACCAAGTGATACGAGGACTTTTTCGTGTATATGAATTTTCGCGTATTTCGTCGAATACGGTCACTCTTGATACCAACATGTGTATTTCAAAGAATACGTTGATTTCCGTAATAGACTTGAACTCATTCGGCGAGAATTTGATCAAATGACCTTTCATTTGACTCAAGATGTAAATAGAATGAGGAAGAGGGCTTAAATGCAAAAGGATCCCTTATAAGGATTTGGATGAACTCAAATGAGTTCATTCCATTCACTCCCAGCACAGCCCAACCTATACTCTTTTCTCTTCTTCTTCTTTCTTCCATTTTTCTCTCTATTAAGTGTCAAAATTAAAGCTTTGTGTATGGTTTGAAGAAGACTTCATCTACTTCATCAAGATTTTCCATTTTTCGGAATTCTTGGAGCTTAAGAAAGAGCTCAACTTTCTTCTTACAAAGCTACAAGTAAGTATTTTTCTTGTTTACAGAACTTCCAGGTTCTGTTTAGTGATTTTGAGTGTTTCTAGTGCAAAGAACTCATGGAAGTTCTATATTGTGGATTGGTTTTGATTTTAGGTTCAAAAAGGGTTTTAACTTGGAGATTTCATCTCGAGAACAAGCAAAGCAAGGGATTTTTGCTAATTAATCTCCAAACAATGCAAGTATACTCATCTCTTGTGATTTAGGATGTTATTGAACTTGTTTGAGCTTAAAGAGTTCAAAAATCTGAATTTCGGTTAAGAAATCTCTGAACTTCTGGGGACAATTCGGTCAGCTGACCGACTCTTTCTGGGCTGAATTTCATATGAAAATACAGCTTCTGGAAAGCTGACTGAACCCAAAAGCTGACCGAACTTGCATTTCGATCGATTGACAGGTGACTGAACTGTTGACCGAGCTCGTTTGGAGCTCTCTGGATTATGAACCGAGGGATAACTGAACTGTGTTCGGTTAACCGACACTGTGAGTTCGGTCGACCGACAAGGTGACCAAATTCCCTTGAAAAGTGTTAAAAATTGTATAAGAAAAATGAGCTTCTGGAAAGTTGACCGACAGTGTTCAGTTAGCTGAATTCATGAATTCGGTTAACCGACAGGTAACCGACAAGGTGACCGAATTTGAGGAAATTTTATTATTTAAGGTCTGATTTTTCTGAATAAAAAGCCTATTGACTCAGGCTAGTGTTAATGGTATTTTTCCTCAAAATCTGATGGGTGTTAGCTAAGGTTGTCGTAATGTGTAAAATTCAACTAAAGCGATGTCATCGAGAATAACACATGCATTAGATAATGAACGTTTCATCTGAATGTTGGTTTAGGGAATTGAATCGAGTTTATTGATTTGATTTGATTTCGGTGTCTGGCACTACATAGTAAATTCTTAAGCTCATTTTGGAGCTGAAATGACTTAATGAAATGAATTAATGAAATGAATGAAATGCATTAATGAACAATCCTACTACAGTAGATGGAATGGAGTGTTCCGGAGCTCCGTGGTGATGCTAGTGATCTCTGATCAAGACACTGATAAATCCCACACATTTGATAAGCCACTTAAAAAAATTTAACCACTGAAATAACTGAATGAATCCTTCCTTAATGCCTGGGTCATGAATGGTGCGCCATTCCGCCCTGTGCCAATGAGGACACTGATACAAAATGAATGAATACTAATATAGTTGCCAATTTTTATAAGTGTTATTATTATTGGTTCTAATGTATAGGATACTGTTATTGGATTGACTTGTCTAGAATTATCAGCTATATAATTGATGAGTATGTTCCCAGCATATACTATTATAGATTTGTGTATACATTATTGAACCATCGTGTTCACAGTGTTATTGATGATATTACAGGCCAAGTTACCCGTGCCGGTAATCCAGAGGCGTGCCGCCTGAGAAGGAGGCCAATCGGATTCCTCCAGGAGGATTGATTGAGTGGACGTGAATCAAAGGGCGAACAATTTAGAATATTGTGGAAATATTTTGAGAACTACATGTGTATTCATTTTGGAATGTGAATAGTTGCCACCTGCATTATATTTTGAATATGCAGTGGTTGACTTAAATACTAAATGAAATGTGTATGTTGAACTTTACTTTGAGGTAAAGAACTCGTACTGTTTTACATTGTTTCGTCAATGTATATATATTTCCACAAAAGTGTACATTTGATAGGTATGAATGTATGTTATCCCTTGTGGATTCCGTATTAACTTTGGTTAATTCAGAGTTTACGGGAGTAAGTATAGTGATTGCGATTCGGGGTTTGTCTGTGGTAATCATAATCTCAGGCTCGAGTCGTGACGGTGTCCTTAATGTGCTACACATGACTGATGTAGTTGGGATTAAGAACTCAATATACAACTGTGAGGGGCAAGGATTAGGATGATTTTTTGCATATCGGTGAAGGGAAACCGGATCTTTCTCTCCTCGGATCCCCCCTATTGTGGTGCATCGTAGTGAACTCGAAATCGAGGTGCTTACTTAAGCTGGTGTTTAGTGGATCATAACTAACTCTTGAGCCGCTTAGGTGCATGCGTTTGTGTATGCACAGACATAACTAAGTGGACTGATGAGATCAAGCGAGCCCACGCAAACATATATTAAACCATCGGTATGGTACTTCACCCATGTCAACAATAACAGAGCCAGAACTCACCCTCGTTGGAGCTGTATATCACTATAGGATTGATAATCATTTTAAGAAAAAAGAAAAACAAAAAAAGAGTTTTCCATACAATACAATGTTCTTAAGAGGATAAAACTTTCCATGTAATGGAGACAACGCTTCGCTACAATTGGAGTGATATATGATGATGGATTGGACCTTCACAATTTGCTTGCCTTTTTTTTTGTTGTTGTTTTAGATCGGTATGATTCGATAAAATATTTTTTTTCATAGTACTGGTAAGTGGCGGCAGTTCTCACCTAGCTGTCTAGAGTTTGAACCCTGTGTATGTCACCTTTTTCTGCTTGTGTGGGCTTCTTTCCCACTTATGTGGGCATTCTTCTTGCTTGTACAAACTATCTTCCCGTGTGTGTGTGGGATCTCTCTTGGATTCTAGGCCCCTTGATTGGGTTACAGAAACGAGAAAAAAAATCAGACAAAAGAAAACAAATTATGTGCATTCCTCAAGCCAATTGATGGCATTTTGAATGGACCGTCTGGACGTGTATATGGCAGCCTCATTAAATTTAAAAAAAAATGACGGTTGGGATTACTTTCCCATAGTTTTCACTATACTTCTTAAGAAAGAAACACACTGGACATGCTTGTCTACTCTATGCTGTTTTTTTTTTTTTTTTTTTTTTTAATGGAAAGATGAGTGGTAAAGGCTTTACTCCGGTGGGGATCTATTTTCTAAAAAATTGTTCTCCTCAGAGGAAGAAGTGCAATTCAACTTTGTGGACCCTAGTAGGGCCTACTTTTGACAGCCTCTTCACAGTCTCATCTAGCACCAGGCCCAAACCTTCACCCACCATTTGATTGAAACTCTACCGGTTTTTTTTTTTTTTTTTTTTTCCTTTGTTGGTACCCCAGCCAAGGGGGTTATGACCCAAGATAACCCACAATTATGGGAAGAGTGGCATATCAGGGGATCGATCCGGGCTTTGCTAGGTGACATTTACGGTCGCCAATCAACTGTGCAATCCCATGAGCAGTTAAACTAGTGTTCGATTGAATCTCAAAGGAGGCTGGTTGTTAAAATCGAGGCCTAAGTTGTTCATTTGTTAAATCGAGGGCTAAGTTGATCTTATGGGCTGATTTTTTCCTCAACCTTATACATAGGGAGGACTTTCCATCTACCTTGCCCCACTTATAAGCAAGCATCTAAGTGGGCCCCATAAGCCCTACCTTATGAGAGCAATATGCAGTCCATTCCTCCCCTCTTCAATAGAGTAGTTATGATAGCTACATAGGTGAAAGCCCACCTGAAGCCCAATGGAGAAAATGAGAGTGGGATTCACATTAATTACATTAGCAATCATTTGTTCGATCTTATGGTGAGATTAGACTCCATCGAGGTAAAGTCAAAGGATACGCCAATGACTGTGACCACATTCAATTTTAACACTTCAGCATCAGTAGGTGGGCCTGCACGAATCCGGACCCGTGCCTCTCTCTCTCTCTCTCAAAATCTATACTTATTGATTGTTGTTTCAATCTCTCTCTCTCTCTCTCTCTATTCATCTGCAACTAGTAATAGTTTCTTTCCTTAATCTTATATCAGGAAGAATGACTCTTTACACAGCCTCAGAGGGCAATATCTGTAACTTGGGCAATGATCTCTTAAATGAATATCCTTTCTAGATTTGGGCCTATCATGGTTCATTCCATGCAGTTGTTTTGGAGAGTTTGAAGGGTTTCTCAATTATGCCTACAATAATGGTTCCAAATTTGAAGTATGGATGGTAGATGACTAAAGGCAGCAACACTGGTAAATGGATTTTCAAGCATAGTGTCAACCTTTTTGACATTGGATTCCCTGTTCCATCAGTAGATACAGATCTCATAACTGAGGAGTGACTGGGTATCCTAACTTTTCACCCAAATTTGGATGCTATCTTTCTTAGAAACAAAAGTGAATTCTTCTGCTATGATTTTAATAGCAAAAGATTGGAGAAATTTGTGAGCGACTATCCCCTAGTTACTGGTGATTTGTTGTCATGGGCCTTCCCATTCTTCCAATGCCTATGCTCTCTGGCCAATGCACTCTGATGGATTTAGTGACAAAAATGGTGTGATTAATGACTACTTTTTTGTCTTCTTCTTTACATGTTTTTGTTCTTTTGTGTTTGAAGGCATTTGTTTCATTCAGCTTACTTTTCTGTATGTTTGGTTCTTCTTCCTCTTCTCTCTCTGTTTTTTTTTGGTATTTCTATGCCCAGTTATTTTCTTTTCCTAGGTATTTATATGCCTAGCTCCTTTTCTCTTCCCCTAATCAGTGCATCCATATATATGGTTCAATGAAATAAATTGGAAAGGGGATCAAACAAAGGAGCTCATTGGTGGCTACAAATGGTGGTTACAAACTCCACTACACTGGAAAGAATAACAATTAAACTAGTGTAGAGGAAGATATAATAAATATGATCGGTGCATATTGCGGACCAAGCAGGATCAGATGAAATTGCTAATAAACAGTTTTGAGAGGAGATGGATGGTTTAATATAAAAACTTCCAACTAGTGAAAAGACTCTTCTAGAAGGGACTTAAATGAGCATGTGGAAATGGATGGTAGATGCTTTTGAGAAAGGAATGCATTAGGAGACAAGATCTTAGAATATACATTGGCACCTGTGTCACGACCCCAAATCTAATTAAGATTAAGAGATCACGACGTGCACGGAGGCTAAATATTAAAATTTAATCCGCGCACAATTACTAATTGGATTATGCTATGTGAGCATTACCAGGCCCTCCGCAAGGGATATCATGGTGGAAGCTTGTGCAAGCCATTTCAATAAATAGATATAATAAAATCATCTTATGGCATCATAAATTGATAGCAGAAAGAAACTCATTTATATATATATACCTTCACATTTAGACGAGAGTAGTTTAATTACATTCCCATAATAGGCCTGATCAAAACATTGGCTGATATATACAAAAACAAGACAAAGATATGATTCCCTAACAAAACTCAAAAGATGATGCTTCGCTCATGCTTTACTCTACATCGTCAACTGTCCACTCTCGTACAAACGGCGGATCTTGTTGGACTGCCTCAATGTCCTGTTGGGGCATAAAGAGTAGTTCATTGCCTACAACACTAAGGCTCTGTTTGGCGTCTCTTATCTATATGAGATAGATCTGTAAAAAACAGATCTGTTTCAAATGACCCTGTTTGAAATAGATGGTGTAGAAATAGTTTGTTTGGTTACATAGAAAAAATGATTGAAATAGACATTTTTAAAACAATGGTTGAGAAATTTTCATAAACATCTCAAGATCCATGAGGATTCAAGTATTGAAATTTGATGTCGTAGTTGTGTTTAGCCTTACAAAGAGAATTAATGGTTTGGATCTTGCATTTGGGGGCCATGGTTTAAAAAAAAGGTAGATATAAATGTTTGTGGTTTTTTTGTAAATATCTCAAAATCTATAATGATCCAACGGCTAAAATTTGAACCTATAGTCGTGCATGATCTTCTGAATATATCCAATGGTTTGGATCATGACTTTCGGTGGCTGAATTTACAAAAAAAAAAAGAAAAACCACACTGCTTGTGTACAATTTCAAAACTCAGTAAAAAATCATGGTACATCAAGGGTAAAAAACGTTTTTATAAATATCTCAAGATCCACTTGAATTTAGAGGCTCATTTTTGGACTTGTGGCTGTTTTTGGCCACCCAAAGAGAATCAATAGACCAGGTCATGATTTTGGGGTGCACAATGTCCAGAATATTAGATCAAAGGGCTCACATTTTTTTTTGCAAATATCTCAAGATTCGAGATAGATCAACAGCTGGAATTTTGACACGTGGCCGTGTTTGACCTTCTGAATATTTCTAACAGCTTGGATTATGATTGTGGGCCCCATAAATTAAAAAAATGAAAAACCGGATTGTCCTAGGAGGACGTCCATAACACTGTAGCGCCCTATATCTACGCGCTTCAGACCGGTTTCTCTAATTGGATTCTGCCAATTTTTTTGACTTTATGAAACAGAGGCAAATTGTATTATTGTCATTTGAAATGGACAAAGTAAAAGGTCCAACCAAACATGATAAAACTGGATCCAATCAGTTTTAAGCCAATAAGAGGGGAAAAATAGAGATGCTAAACTGAACCTAAGTGTAGATCAAACAAGTATGCCTGACAAATATCGAAAAAAAACACATAGTTTGCAGAATAAACAAAATATAAATAACAGGTTGATTATTCGGGAATTCATATAGCAGCCAGACTAGGCGAGTTGGTGCATCATGAATAGAAATAAAGGAATAAAAAATAACATAACATGCTTCAGAAAAAATGGCAACCATGTTGCATAAATCCTTGGTATGGGTACATCCGCTTGTCACATAGTGAGTAGGCAGCTAGTACCACAGAGTTCCCCTGGAGTTTAGGGTTGTCAGAAGAGAGAAGCCAAGACCATGATAGATTCGCAAAAGAGCATTAAAAAAAGAGATGAGTATTAGTTTCCTCTAGAGATGTACGGATTGAGCATCTTGAAGCTAGGAACACCCCTTTCGATTTAGCCCAAGTGTCTTTCTGTGCATTAGACGCCAGATCATACACGCTATTCTGGGATGAACCCAAGAGTTCCAAACCAGGCCAGACTAGATGGGCATTGGAGCTCTATGACGGATGAGATTCCAAGATGTCAAGAGAGAGACTCACCATCTAGCAAGGTCAGAAGATCAGTCGTGTTGGGTGCTATCGGAATTGGGTTGACGCGTTGCATATGAACTCAAAGGACTAGGGGAATAAAATTGGGGACTCTCCATCCGACTTCCTCTATGATGGCCGAGACCTTGGGGAAAGGGGAGAGGTGAAGGTCCGAAAAAAGAGTTGCGATAGGATTGTGATCGACCCATCCGTCATGCCACAATCTGATTCTAAAGCCATTACCCACCTTCCATTTGCTACCACCTTGAAGGATCAGAGAGAGGTCCCTAATCCACTTCCAAATGCAAGAACCTGCCTTTGTGGTACTCGAGTGCCAATGAACCGAGTGTTAGTAATAATGACAACTAAACCAAGAAGCCTACGGAAATGAAGTAGTGACAACTGCCCAACCTAATTTAAGCATGCATCCATCATTAACATCTTTGACTCTTCTTATGCCTAGCCATGCTTCGGCTTTGGGGAGGCATATCTTATCCTAACGAACAAAAACACTTATAGATTTGGTTTAATCCACCAACCAAAGAAAGTCTTGCATTAGTTTTCCTATAAGAAGGAATAGGAATGGGGAGAGAGAGAGAGAGAGAGAGAGAGAGAGAGAGAGAGAGAGAGAGATGGATTGTCCAAGTGTTGTCCCTTGCATGAAATTTTCAAATCCCCTCCTCCCTATTAGAGAATTTTGAAATGCTAAGGAGGTTGGTACTCTTAGAAATCCAAAGGATATGAATGAGTCCTTTTTTTAGGTGGATGAAATTTAAAACGCTAGGGGGGAAGCCATCAAGTCATGGTCAGAAATTTCCGACATGACGAGTTCTCATTAGAAATCTTGCTAAAGAAATAGGGGCCTCAAATGTGGCCCATTGGCCGGGCCATGTCCAACGATAGGAAAACTTTTGTACTCAAACCTCCATAGTCACAAGTTATATACGATCTAATAATAAGTAATTTAAAATAAACAAACATACTGATGAAAACCTAATGCCAAATATTAAAAGTTGAAATTATTAAAAAAACCCACAAACCCATGGAAATTTATTACCAAAAAGGTTAAAAGAACCCATTGTAACTAAAAAATAATAATAAAAATAAGCCCATACTAAAAAGAAACAAAATGCATTAGACTACCTTCCAAAATACAAAATTGAAATGAAAATATATAGACAATCCAATAGTAAAAACAATTTAAAAGGAACAAACAAACTCCTGAGAACCTAATACCCAAAAGTAAAGAAATTGAAACTAAAATGGACAAGAACAAAAGAAAAATATATATCCACAAAACACCCATGTCAGAAAATATAAAAAATCCGTCCTAACAAAAAACAATAATAAAATAAACAACAAAATCCATAAAAACACCACAAAAATATAATATAGAACAATCCAATTATAAAAGAAATTTAGAAGAAATTAACAAACAAATCCTTGAGAACTCAATACACGAAACCAAAATTTGAAACCTAAATAAAAAAGGAAAAAAAACCACCGAGAAAACTAAAAGAACTCATTTTAATTGAAAATAAAATAAAATAACTTCATAAAAGTGCCACAAAATTCTTTAAAACATCACAAAAGTAGTTTAGAAGTTGACAGCATAAAAATGAAAAGCCATAATCAATCCAATAATAAAAGTTGTTTAGTAGTTGACAAATCCATAAGAATCCAATATTACAGAAACAAAAAAATTAAGCGAAAAAAGAAAAAAGTACCTAAATATCTATAAGAAACTTCACCAAACACTAAAAACCTGCTCTCTTAAACCTCAAACTAACATGAGGATGATCTTTGTCATCAAAGCCGCATTGGAAAATCTTGCATTGGCTTCAAATGATCATTATCTACTCCTTAGAAAGTCGAAAGTTGAAACACAAAACATCCACTCACAATCACAAAGCATGTAACTTAGGATAAGAAATACTTGAAATGCAAGTTCAAGTACTTGAGTGGAGAATCCATTTATGCATTCGAGTTTCAGCATAAGAAATTAAATATACATTTCCTGTGGAGTAACCAAGTAAAGGGAAACCTAAGTGGAAGTCTTTCATAAAACCCACAGACTGTGATTCCTCTTTTATTCAGTTTGTTTACATTTTATATTTTGACCAATCTAAATAAAGTGTCCGCAACACCTATCTTTTCATTCTATAGATTGAACAGAACAGTTTGTGGTTGATTCTGGTTAGTTGGGGTTAACCCACATGAGTTGCCTGTCACTGATGGTCGGGTCAAGTTGACCCACACCAACTTTGGGTTGGAGATATCTGACCTGTTTTGGAAGTGGGTCAGGGTAACGACTCAAACTGTGGACGTCACCCTCTTAACCTGACCTTAGTCCATTTCTCTCTCCCTCCCAAATCTCCTACTTCAATCCCTCCCTCCCTCCTACATGACCCTACTCCCTCCCTCCCCCCCTCCCTCCCAATCTCTCTCTCTCCCTCTCTTCTCTCTCTCCTACTTCTTGATTGTTGTTTCAATCTCTCTCTCTTCATCTGCAACCAGTAATACTTTCTTTCCTCAATCTTGCATCAGGAAGAAATAGAATGGCAGTTTGCAGAGCATCAGCGAGCAATATCTTCAACTTGGACAATGATATCTTGATGGATATCCTTTCAAGATTGCCCCCCAAACGCCTAATCATGTGCAAAGTTGTTTCCAAGACTTTTCACCTCTTGGTTTCAACCCTGATTCACTCTCCAACAAGGCCAAGGCCATTCTCTGGCCTTTTCCTCCTCCAAATGGTCTGCAGGGGATATCCTGAATTCTTTCGGTATCTCCGCAAGGTCGAAATCGGCGTCAATATTGTAATGACAGATGTGCTGAAGTTCTTGCCATGCCACCCAAACACCCGAGTTCATGATATCCGCGATGGGTTCCTACTCTGCTCTACCAAGAACAAGAGTTATCATCGACATGAGTACTATGTGTGCAACCCCATCACTCGGCAATGGGTGCATCTGCCTCGACCGCCCAAACACTATGGTAATTGTAATATTGAATTGAAGTCTGCATTGGTTTTGGACGAACCATCTGATGTCTTCTTCTGTCACTATAAAGTAGTTGAATTTGCAACTACCCATGGTCGTACTCCGCATTCAGATTTGGATATAATGATAGACCCTTCAAAGGGGTGGGAAGAGAAAATCCCATTGATGGATTTGAATGTTTGTGTGTACTCTTCTAGGACTGGGCAATGGGTAGAATCTAATGCCTGCTTAAAGGACATCAAGTTTTGTCTGTCGGAGGAAAAGTCCTCTGTGTTTGTAAATGGAGCTCTGTTCTTGCCGGCTAATCCTGCTCAGGTCCTGATGTTTGATGTCAAGGAAGAGTATTTTAAGGTGCTTGACTTACCTACTGATTTGCTCATTTCATGGTTCTTTCAGTGTGGGTGTTTGGGAGAGTCTGAAGGGTGTCTTACTTGTGCCTGCCACAATGGTTTGGAAATGAGAGTATGGAAGATTGATGGGGTGGACTCTGATTGGGTCTTGATGCGTAAAATCGACCTTAATGACTTTGGATTACCAGATGACTGGAAGGATGCACAGGACCCACTGGATATCCTAGCTGTTCACCCAAATTTGGATGATGTTTTTCTTAGAAGCCATAAAGACTTCTTCCGCTGTGATATTAATAGCAGGGAATTGGAGATGTTCTTTTCCAGCTACTATAATATGTCGCTACAGATCAACCTATTCTCGGAATGCCTATGCTCTCTGGCCGATGCACACAGGAGGATTCAACAGTGAAAATGGTGCGACCAATCACTACTTTGTTTCTTTTGTCTTCTCCTTTACATGTTTTGGTTCTTTTTTGTTTGAAGACATTTGTTTCATTTAGCTTACGTTATTATATGGCTCTTCATGTGGAACCCATTGGGCTCCGAGTCTCTTCTTTTCTTTCTCCATTAGCCCATCTATTTGTATGGTTGAATGAAACAGAAATAGATGTTCTCATTTGCCAAATTGCTCTAGAAAAGGGCGCAAATTTTCTTGGTTTGCCCCCTCATACCGTATGGATTATTGTATCTTGTTCTTTTAATCAATGAAACTTTCTTAACCAATAAAAAACTGTAATAGTTATACCCAATATGTGCTTCTATCTCTGTCTTCCCTATTTGTCTTTATGATCATGTTTGGAGTTCTGATATATATTCGGTAGGAATATCTGTCATCTTATACTAATGCGTAAGTATACTATATTTTGTCATAAATAAATGTGGTAGTGTTACATTTTTCTTTTTTGATGGCTATTTAATTGTGGGTAGAAAATGAACAGAGGGCCTGATGTAGTATGAGCTTATCACACTACACCATAATAAGGTACACTCCTCTCCTTATGGCCTACTTAGGGCTATGGTGCAGAGTGGGATGGAAAGGTGTGTGAATTATATTTGACCAAAAAATGATAGTTGGATGGCAATAACTGCTGATTTAAATGCTCCAACAATAGCGGTTCAAATGCCAGTGATAGATATCACTCTAGTCACGATGAAACTAGCAAAAAGGCTCATGCAATTCATGAGCTGAGAAGAAGGAAAGGAGTAGAGAAAATTAGGAAAAGAATAAAAAACCTAAAATACCAAAATACAGTTCATCGGCCAGCATAAAACTTTGTCAGATCCCAAACATGAATTCTGAGAAACTAGGATTCAATACAATAGCTTTTTAAGTATTCTAAAGTTATGAGTAATAGAGTTATGGTAAAGAAAGTTTTGTTGAGAATTAAAAGAAAAAGAACTATGGACTATGGACTATGGAGTTATTAATACTAGTAATGATGCTTCTTAGTAGAGTCCTCTTACAGAACAAGATCTCTTAAGAGTGATAATATAGTAAACACTAATAGTTTGGATATAATTATCCTGTGCTACTTGGCTTTTGGCTCCAAGTGAAAGTAAAATTTGGGTTGATCTTGTTTAGTTCAGCGCAGGCTCGGGTAGGTCCCTGTGGGCCCTCGCAGGGAGGCCACACCGGGCTCATGTGATATGGGTGTGCAGGAGAGGAGACCCTATATGTAGTTAGCTCATGTGTGCTGATGCGCTCAAAGGAGTTATGCATGTTGGCCAATAATATCCTTTGAAGACAAGTCCGAAGATAAGGTTTTAATAAACTTTTGAAAGTCCCACCTTCCAGAAAAGCCTGTCAACAGATCACCTCTCTGGGTCTCTCTCCACTCTTGTTCCAAGACATTCCTTTTTCCTCTCTTTTCCATTTCTTTCTCTAAGTTTCCTATTTAAATCCTCCAGACAAATCACCTCCCCATCTCGATATCTCTATTTGGTTTCCAAACATCCATCTCCCTTTCTTTTCCATATCTCTTTCTCAACTCAGCCCACTATAAATCTCTGCTCTCTCTCTCTAAACAAGAGACCATCTAGGACACTCATCAGGGGGGTTTTGCTATAGATGTTCATTGAAAAAAAAAAAAAAAAAGCAAAAAAATAAAGCTTGACAAACAATCCTAACTGTTTTCTTGTTGCACCATCCGGGCCGCTTATTAGTTGGGACTCTCTCTCTCTCTCTCTCTCTCCCCTTGCTCTGAATCAACCCAAATGAACACCTTTATCTCTTCTCTCTCCTCTCGCTTTGTATCTTTCACTCAACCTGAACAAATGTTCCTCTTTCTCTTTCTCCTCTCCATCTGTCTCCTTTGATCTCCCCACCCAAACCAACAGTGCTCAACTCTAACAAAAACACATAAAATGATTTTATTTTGCAAAAGTCGATTTATAACCTACAGTAGGTAGAAGCTTGGAGACTTCCACTTCAAACAGATTTAACAAGCACCTTGACTGACCCATATATATAGATATTAATTCCAAAGTGAATAGGGAATCCAATGTGTAAGTGCAAAAGCAAGATAATATTTTTGTATAGCAGCACACTGGGATGAAGTTTAAGTTTTTCATGTTCAGCATTTCCAGGTAAAAGTAAGCAGCACAGAAGTAAAGAGCTGCATCAAAATGACATGAGAATAAAGCAGTGAATGAGAGAGAGAGAGAGTGAAAAGAGATGGAGGAGGGTCTTTGAGAGTGAAAAGGAGGCATGCATCTTCAACACTAGCAGTAACTATGGCTCATTAATAATGGTATTGATAATTACTAAGAATAACAGCTGACTGAAATGTTTGTATTGCTAATATTCCTTTTGAGTTATTTATAGTAATAAATAATGATTATAAATAAAGTCGTCCCATCAAATCAGATCTCTAAGAATGATAAAATAGGTTCTTTGAACACATACCTTCTTGATAGAATCTAGCACACCCTATTAAATATTTTTGAAATGGCAAAAACGTCTGTTAATTTATTTTGATTGGTAATAATGGGGCCAACCCAATATATCTATCATTAGCTAGCACCCACCCGTGAAATTTATTCTGCTCAAATCATTATTCCCCCATTTATTGGCACTGGGTCAAACTTTAGTCTAATCAGATTTGGGGGTAGCATCGGATTGATCATAGGTAAAACATATGATTTCACTCCCTTTATTTTTAATTACTTGGTTTTATTTATGATCAATTTGATGGTGGGACCAAATTTGATTGGAATGAAATTTGACGTAAGGGCAAATGCAGGCAAGGATAATTATTTTGAGTGGTTTAAATCTTAGGGGTTGCCCCTATTAAAAGATATATAAGGTTAGCCCTGATATTAGAAATCAAAATAAATGTAAGAGCTCTTCCCTTTTTTTACTCAAGGATTTTTTTTCTTTGGAAAATGTAACATAAATTTTGTAGTTGGAGAGAGATAAATTAAGTTAGTAAGTTTCTTGCATTTTGATGAGTTTATCAAATATCGTTAGTGTGATTAATATACATGTATCTCATATTTAAGAGCCATTACTGAAGGAATTATCTTTGTCCATAAAAATCTCATCAGAGGCCACATCATTCTTACTAGCTTAGTATATTAGTGTACCAATATACACGGGCTAGGTGGTGATAGGGATTTGATTTCACTTAAGTGGACCTTGCCAAAAAAAAAAAAAAAAAAGAAGAAGCCTTCACGTAGAGATTTCTCACGCCATGCCATTTATTCATGAATTTAAATAATGGGAAAAACCATAATATGATTGTCTTCTCAGCATTTGCTATGGTCTAGTTTGAAACTTCCCGACATTATTTTCTTTGGGACGTTGAGGTTGTTTTATCTTTCTTCAATTGTTTATGCTTCAAAGTGGTCTCTCTTTTTCCTAATAGGATTTGGAAACCTATTTTTTTTCCTTTGTATTTTGATGCCTTTTATGGTCTAATCACATGGATAATAGCTGAGTTTTAAGATGTAGTAAGATGTACACTTTTCACTTATTTATTTACTTATTTTTTAGTGTTGCGATAAAGCATTGGAACAAGGTTTGGTAAAACTTCATGTTTATGCTTCACAGAAGTTCCATCAGAGTAGTTTCCCATCTTTAAAGGTTCAGAAGCATTGTGAATGTTCAATTTGGAATGGGTAATCCAAATGCATATGGGATTGGTTGCTTGATTCTTTACTCCAAGGAAAAATATGAGGTGACCTTAGATCTTGTTTTTCTCCCTAGTCAATTGACTAAACTCAATAGTTGTCAGGTAAAGTCAACTAAGCAAGCATCAATAAATTGATTTTATAATTTTTTTATTGATATAAATGTTTGAAATAACTAAAAAGAGATGTGATAAATTTCATATGGATTGTTATTTCGAAACTTTCATTTTTACTAAGTATAT
Source organism: Persea americana (assembly GCA_029852735.1). NCBI lineage: Eukaryota > Viridiplantae > Streptophyta > Magnoliopsida > Laurales > Lauraceae > Persea > Persea americana. The sequence continues at coordinate 9,856,695 of CM056812.1, forward strand.
TTTAACATGTACAATTTTCTTATGTAAGGCTTATATGCGGTTATCATATTTTTGTATTTTTTCAAATAACGAAAAAATGGCATAAGATTACATACCCGACTTGGCCAAACCAGGATGAGTTAAGCCAAATGTTGAGTTGACCAGGTGGATACATTTCAACAAAAACTCGTGCAAATAGAGTTTAACTCTATCTTCCCTCTTTCATATGTAATCAGATTGAGTCAGCTCAACAAATGTCCTAGTCGGCTCACCATGTGGGAAAACTATGGCTTCAGGTATGAAGTTGAGTTTTTTGCCTTGTTGATTGGAGTGGCTGAAAGGAGGTATGCAATCTGTACCTGTTTCCACATAACAGATTCAAATGTATCGTTGGGTGGGCCGAGGATAGTTTCCCTAGTCATTGGTAGATATGACCTTGATTGGATGAGTTGAAGGACATTTTCACTCTAGGTGAGTATCTTTTTTCCCATGTTGAGAATGGCTGTTGTCAATTTCTAGCTAGGGATGGTATCTCATGTATGGGTTGTTGCCTGATTTGTAATTGTGTATTATGCTTGATGCATTTGTTCTCCTAGTCTGTGTTGTTCCAAGGGTCAGCACCTGCCTCGTGAATGGCCACATGTTTTTCCTTGTATTTTGTTTATTTTTCCTTGTCAATAAAGTTATTCTTATTTTTCAAAAAATAAAAAAAGGAATAAGATTTGATCAAAATAATAGTAGAGTTTGGCGATGATACTATTGATTTAAGGCCCCCAAAAGTTTTAATGTGTTAATTTAGGATGATTTTTATCCAATGATAATATCACTCTTATGAGGATCTATTTGGAGTAGTGCTTACAATGGAGTTTGTTGGACTCCTCTCTTTTGCTTTGTCGAGAAGTTGAATTGAGAGTTTAATGCCTATCAGTTGTAGCATTCTATCCTTTTTCAATGATGTATTGTAGCATTTTTAGTTTCTGAACTTCCGTACAAGTTAATACACAACACAGGCTAAGGAGTAGGAGAGAACTGCTGGGTGGTGGTGGGGGGGGGGGGGGGGGGGGGGGGGGGGGGGGTGGTGCTGGGTTGGGCACACTACAAGGAGGGATGGAAACAGTTCCCTGAATGCGCGAAGGACCCATGCTGTAAAATCGGGTGTTGGTGATCCATGTTCCATTCCATTATGCTTCATACCCATTGAATTGTTGGCAAGTGGGTCCCCTATTACTAGTAATTCGGCTTTGGGTACTCTATGGACCTGATCTTAGACTTGCATGTTTTTATTCTTAAATAGAGGTGAGTTTGACAGGGATTGTTGGATTTGGCTCAAAAGGTCCTTATTAGGCTTTATTGAATGGTTTACTTGGGGCCCACTTTGTTAGGGAAAGTCTCTTTTATATTCTCTCTTAGGGTTATTCTTTGTAAGTAAGCCAGCAAATAAGGGGAACACAGAAAGAACTTGTAAGGGGGAGGCTGTGAGACCAAGATTGAGACCTGTAGAGAGAAAGAGTAGGCCAAGTGTTAAGAAGATTGGGAATCCTTGTAACGAGTTGCCCAATTTCTTCATAGTGAAATTGAGCAGAACGCTCATAGCCGTGTGGATGTAGCCTTTACGGTGAACCACGTAAGTCTGTGTGTGGTGGATTGCATGTGTGCGATTGTGTGGTGCTTGGGTTGTTGATTGCGCGTTTTTCCTACAAGTTCTAACAGATCTTATGTGGAATTTGCTCGTACTATATCATTTTTCATGAATAGAAAAGTGGAATACCGTATTTTAAAAAAACATAGTCATCTCAACGCTTACAATGATTTAGAACTCTAAATTGGAGCTTTTGTACATTGTTATGTTATTGTACAACTTCATCTGGAGCAGTGAGCTAATACATTTCCCCCCTCAAATTGTATGTGTTACAGTGGCCATTTTTCCCCTCTTTTATAAAATTAAGGCACCCGATTGGTATGCTTTTCACAGTGTCTTGCAACTTTACTAAATTGGTATTTTTAGGATGTTGTTGTTTGATCATTTTGGACACATTGGTAGTTGATTGGGGTCCGTATCCTTCCATATTGGAGAATGAACATCGTTCTTCTAATGGTTTCGTTGATATGGTTGGATAATGGTGGAGTGAGTTCCAAGTGTTGGATGAGCCTGGTTGCAGAGTGGTTTCCAAAAGACGAGCTGAAAAGGTGGGGTACAAAGGTTTCTTGGGATAACCATGAAAGGAGAATCTTATTTTTATTTTTTGGCATTAAGTGTTGGAAAATTGTGTATCTATACCTAACCATTATTATTCATAGGACTCAGAATATAAATTCTGCACCTTGCTGATGCCCTTTTCTGCACTTTTATTGAGCCTTGTGTTGATGGAATAATGTGGTCGTCCAAGAATTTGATTCTGCAGGAAAGAGAACTGTTTTATTTGCATGTGGGAAATGGTTTAAGATTTTTGGTCAAGAGCTGACTTTTCTGGTTAATACTTCTATAGTGAAGTGAAGTGTATTAAGGCCAGCAACTTAGGCTTTTGTATCAGACTCAGCATGCACCATTTTGCTTGATTATGTCAGTGTTCCGGCTCTTCGTATATTACTACTGCTCTCTCTCTCTCTCTCTCTCATTTACCAGGCCATTTCCAACCTCCACATTGGGAAATTTTCTATCCAACCCTGCACTGTGAGTGCATGCAGGCTCCTCTGGGCCTTAAATACTGCTCTTTTTAATAATTATGCATGGTATATTTTCTTGATCCATCAGCAATAGTTAATTACATCAGGTCTTCAGATAGGGCCACTTGTCCTTTGCTGAATGTTGCTCTTCCTTTCACTCACATTAATGGTTATATCTTTACTAATCCTTTTCTGTCTTGCAGAATTCTGGATGCATACTTGGAGGAAGTGATACACTCTATGACTTGGGCATTTCATCTTTTCATGGGATTTTGTTGATTTCGATGGTTTTGTTGTTCATCTTCAGCAACTGAGACGTTTCCTTGTGAAGATAATTGCATATACAAGTGCACTGAAGCACATTCTAGTTAGTGATGTTGCATCCTATTGAAGAAAACTACCGGGCATGTGTATGATGCACAAATGAGGAGTAACATTGTTGTAAGATCTATCAGATAAAATATAGACATAGAACTAAGTGATTTTGATTGTTTGTGCGGAGTGCTCCATACATATGACCTGCACTTCAGTGACCTGAACTGTCCATCTGCTTGTACTTGACCTGGTTGATGTCTTGATGATGTAGCAAAGAGCATATAATACAAGGGTTTAATAAAGAAAACAAAGCAATTGTCATGCATTGAAAATATTGTGTTTCTGAGTTGAGAACTTAAAGATTGTCATTGGGTAACTTGACCTTCAAAGATTGCAGAGACTTGTAGATTGTCATTTCTTGGAATTCTAAGTAGCATTTGTTCCTCTCTCTCTTTCTCTCTCTCTCTCTTGTCATTGGGTAACTTGACCTTCAAAGATTGCAGAGACTTGTAGATCGTCATTTCTTGGAATTCTAATTAGCATTTGTTCCTCTCTCTCTCTCTCTTATGATTCTTATTAAGTCTAGTAATCCCTTCTCTCTCTTATGATTCTTATTAAGTCTATTAATTCCTTCTTTTATTTTTTTTTCATTTTTATACTATATATACTATATATAAATGATGTACACTGACTTGTACAAGTTTTATAAAATTTATTCATTATAAAAATAAAAATTGGCCTAAGAAGTTAATGGAAAAATATATAATTATGTCCAGGCACTTGATTTTGTCTTGGTCCTGACTCCTCATTCTGTCTAAATTTGAGCATAGATGCAGGTCTTTTCTTGTTCCAATGTTGGGTGTAGTCCCCATACATAATTTGGGTTTGGGTACCCTATGGTCCTGACCTGTTTTTATCCTTCCACAATTTGCTTGTATGAACAGAAAAGAAGAAAACCATATTTTAAACAGTAGTCATCCCAACATTACAATGGTCTATTGGCCTAGAACTCTGGCTTGGAGCTTCTATACATTGTTTCTGACTGGTTAAATTGGCCCTTTTATTTCCATTCCACTTTCTAAGAAATTCAAGGATCCCAATTAATGTTCTTTTCACCTTCTCCATCGACTTCGCTGATTTTTTTTTTCTTTAGTTTAAGGAATTTCTGCAATCACTATTTGATCATTTTAGGCACGTAATTAGTTGTGATTGGGGTCCGTTTTATGTTTGAGAATGCATATCTTCTAAGGGTTTTGTTGATATGGTTAGATAATGGTAGAGTTTGTATGTAACATTAAAAACTCGTATGCCTGGTCCCGGGTCAGAAGCCGTATGGATTCAGAAATTGAAATCTAAATTAGGTTCTGGACACAAATCCGTTTATAAATCGAAACCTAAAATAGGTTTTAAATTCGGTTTTTACGGTTGGGAGCTCCGGATAACTTGAGAATCATAAACCCCGTTTGCATCCCTTGCATCAACAATGCATACTATTTTCTAAGGCAACATAGATAAGCTCTAGGGATGTCCCCATTATTCTCAATAATAAAAGATTATAAAAATAATTGAAAAGTAAGGGAGGTGCAAACCAAGTAAGGGAGGTGCAAACCATTCTCTTAAATCTCAGGGGCATTTGTATAATGATCATTGAAGGAACCCAAATCACAAGTGGACCCATCCATCACCCATCTCAAAAGCTATAAACCCACTCTTTTACCAACCCTAAACCCTAAACAAAGTTGGGGAAGAGCCTATACACAGGTACACCCCCACCTTTCTCTCACAAGCCAACAGTTGCTGCATCATCATTTTCAAATTTTCAATACTTGTAGGGTGGAATGAAGTGAAGTGAATTTTGAAAAGAGAACAAAATATTAAAAAGTCTAATCATAGTGATGAAATTTTATTTTTAGTGGTCGAATGAGGAAACTTTTTGACTTTTTTGATAGAAAGTAGATGAATTTTTATCACTCAGTGGCATGAGAATGTTGCTTTTTGACTTTTTTAATTTTTAAAAATCAAGAGAAAAATTTGAAAATTTTATATTATTGATATGACCCTAGTAGTTTCTTGTTTGATGATGAAAGGAGATTTACATCACTCAACCTTACTAAACAAGCCCAAACCCCACAAGACCCAAAACCCCAAAACTGTTTGACAACCTGTCTACCTTTTCCCTTCCTCTTCCTATTCTAATTGTAGTTGTTTCCTTCAACTTCTTGTTTCACGAAGGCCTACTTAAAGGGGGTCAATTTAACACTGCTGAAAAAGCCCCCTGCGTTTCTAAATGGTGTTCTATTCTTGCTAGCTGATCCTTCTCAGGTTCTGATGTTTCATGTCGAGGAAGAGTACTGCGGGGTGCTTGACTTATCTATTGATTTGGGCATTTTATGGTTCTTTCCATCCAATTGTTTGGGAGAGTCCATAGAGTGTCTACGTTTTGCCCACCACAATGGTTTGGAAATGGGAGTATGGGTGATTGATGACATGGACTCCAGTGAATGGGTCTTGGTGCATAAAATCAGCTTTGCTGATATTGAATTCCCTGGTCCCTTAGCAGATTCAGATTTTGTAACCAAGGATCGGGTAGATATCCTAGCTTTTCACCCAAATTCAGATGCTATTTTTCTCAGCTACCGAGGGGATTTCTTCTGCTATGATTTTAATAGCAAAGCATTGGAGAATTTTATGTGCTACCATCCTTCAGCTACCGTTGATATGTTGTTCCAAGTCTACCCATTCTTAGAATGCATATGCTCTCTGGCCAATGCACAGGGGAGGATTTAAAGATGAAAATGGTGCGAACAATCACTACTTTGCTACTTTTGTCTTCTCCTTTACATGTTTTGGTTCTTTTTTTTTTTTTTTGTTTGAAGACATTTGTTTCATTTAGCTTACTTTACTATAGCGTGGTTCATTTGGAACCCATTGGACTCCGAAACTCTTCTTTTTCTTCCCCTTCATTAGCACATCCATATATGTGGCTGAATGGAAAGTTAATAAAGAAAATTAGAAAAAGTTAGAAACTTAAAATGTCAAAATTCAGTACATTTAGATTTTTAGTATTTGGAAATTCCGAGCAAAAGAGTTATGATAAAGATGATTTAGTTGAGAATCAACAGAAAAAGAAATCTATTGAGTTATTAATACTAGGATTGGTGTTTTCTTATAAAGTCCTCCAGAAGGAAACGATGTCTTGGAATGATAAGATAGTAAAGACATAGATGCAATATAATTATCCTGTGCAACTTGGCCCTTGGCTCCAACTGAAATTGCATTTTTGGCTGCACTTGTTTGAGTCTAGATCAAGCTCAGGCCTGATTCGAAGGAGATGATCTGTACTGCCTGCCTTGTTTTTTGGTATTTGCCTCCCTATGATCCGTTCAACCCCTTACATACTACTATGCCTCCTGAACATCAGAGTATCTAGTTTTCTAACACATGTCTGAATTAGATTGACTGTTGGATTGTAATCAGGAAAAAATGACGCCTTCTAAAACTGTTATCCGTAAGGGTCATGATCAAGGGGTTAGGATGATCTGATGGACTCCAAACTTTGCAAATAAGGGAGTTCCATCCATGATTTTCAATACCAAACCTTCCCTTGGACCTTGTGTCCCCTCTGGACTCCACAAGGGAGGTCGCATAGGGCTTGCTTGTTAAGGGTTCAGAGGAGAGGAGGCTTCTGTCTATATACGTGTATAATACTTTGTTTATATACCATAATATATGCCTTCTATATAAACTTTTAAATTTGATTTCCTTTTGTGAAGCAAGTTAAACCTAAAAATTGGGGTACCTAACCCAAGTTATTCCAACTCAATCGAATTTGGATAAGGAATTCTTCATGTAGATTATGTACAAGACAATTTGGTAAGTAAAGAATAGTCACAAACCATGATCTCTAATGTTTTAACATTTCAAATAAATATTGAGATAGCATTCTTTTTTCAGTTTGTTCGGGTATTATCTTGAAAGTTTCCAAACATTTAAATTAATTTTAAAAGTTAAATATAGAAAGATAATTAATATATATGGTAAATAACACTATAGAGTGGAGGAAAATATGGATCCACATGATATAGGTGTATGAAAAATGTACATACGTTCATCCTAATTACTAGCAAAAACTATGGCCCATTAGTAATGATAACTACTAAGAATAACAGTTGACTTGAAGTTGAATGTTCGAATGGCTAATAGTCCTATGAGTTATTAATAGTACAAAATAATGATAATAAATAAAGTTATCCCACAAAAGCATATCTCTTAGAATGATAAAATAGGTGATTTGAACACATACCCTTGATAGAATCATGTACTCCCTTGAAATTTAAACCGCATAAAATCTTTATTCCCCAATTTATTGCGTTGGGCAAACTTTATCTTTTCAGATTGGGTCTGCCAATAGATTGATGTAAAACATGTGAAGTCTCGGGTCCCATGGCGTGACAATGCAAGTTTGAGACCTGCGAGCAGCCACTTTGTGAAAAATTGTCAAAGATTAGGTCTGTCTCCAGTCTGGACCCTCCTAGAGCCCTGCTCAGGCGGGACCACACTGGGTGATGACCTTTTTTGTGGCGGCCATGGCTACTACGGGCGATATATCGACCTCCAGGCTAGTAGCAGCCGATATTTTTACCCATGCTCTCAACATTTCTAATGAAACTTTTCTACATTATTGTGTTGTTGTGCACATTTGATCTCTTTGGTGCATTGAGGTTGTTTTGTCTTTCTTTAAATTGTTACATGCTTTAGAGTGATATTTTCTTTTCTTTCCCTTTCCCTTCATTTCCTAACAAAATTTAGACACCCAATTAATATGCTTTTCATCATCTCATACCTTTTCCAGTATTACATGCAACCCCTACTTTTTTTTTTTCCTTTTTTGTATTTTGATGCCGTTTATGGTCTGGTCAAATGGATTAGTTGCTGAGTTTTAAGATCTAACACTTTAAGAATTTTATTTTTTAGATTTGATAATGCTGTGATGATGCAGGATAGACCCATGGTCCCCATGGGTCAACCATCATGTGGGCCCAACCCATTTATCTTGACCAAGCTCTTTGGGCCCAGCTCATCTGTTTTCATGTTTTGGCTTATCTAGAGTTTTATTTTATGCTATTTTATTGTTAATGTTGGATGTTTTAATCCTGGCCGTCATGGTTCAAAATAGCGGCCGCTACACTACATAGCGCCCGCATTATCAGCCGTAGCGGTCGAGGCCGCTATGCTTTTGAAAATAGCGGCGCTACAGTCTAAAACCTAGTAAAGCCAAGCAATTTTAATTTTAAATATTGTTTTCTATTTTTTTTGTTCAATAGCATTTCCTAAAGTTGTCTCTACCCTTACATGGTTTCAAATCACTAAAAAAGCATAAGATTGGCCGTTATGCAATATTCATATTTTTTTGACCACTTAAAAAATTCACACCGCTATACTGCTACTATCGCCACAAGTGCTACGCATCACCCACTAGGTAGCCTTTTTCGCTATTGGCCGCTATGCCCGCCGCAACCGCTATTTTGATCTTTGCTGGCAGTCAATATGTTTACATGGTTTACATTAGATCTAGGTTATTTCTTTTCCTATATAAGTGATGTAAAGCCTCTTTGGCTTCAATTGACTGATGATTAAAGAAATTGAAGCTATTGGGATCTTCCCCAAGTATATTGTAAGTTCTCTTCTGCCTCCTGGATTGAAGTTTGGCAAAAGCCCAAGCTTTACCTATCCACCTATCTCTTCCTGTTCTACCCGGCCGATAGTCAATTCAACTAGGCAAGTGTCAGTAAATAATTTTATAATGGTTTATGCCTTTATGGGTATAAATATTTAGATAACTAAAATGTAGAAAATTATGTGAAAAATACATAGATTTCATAATAATTGTTATTTCAAATCTTTTATTTTCATGGAAGTTTATTTTAACATATTCCTATGTAAGGCTTATGTTGGTATCACACGGATACCACACATATATTAAAATAATGAAAAATGCCTTAAAAAGACCTGCTCGGTTTAAGCCAAATCTTGGGTCGAACAAGCCGGTCTATTGAGTTTCAACAGAAATTTGTCCAAATCACCTTCAATCACACCTAGCCACTTTGTATATAATCAGGTTGAGTCAACTCAACAAGGCTCCTAGCCGACCCGCTACGTAGGAAACTATGGCTTCAGTTTTTTGCTTTTTTTTATTGGATAGCCGTTAGGAGGCTTGGAGTCTGTGTCCGTTTCCACATAAGGTGATTCGCCATGCATTGTTGGTGGGCCTAGGAGAGCTGCCCGAACTATTGGAACATAGAACTTTGATTGGACGATTGAAGGACATTTTGCTGCTAGCTGAGTATTTTTTCCCCATGTGTTAGGAGCGGCTCTCACTAATTCTTTGGCTAGAGACGGTGTCTTATGTATCGGGATGTTGCCGGATTTGTAATTGCATATTGTCCTTGATGTATTTGTTCTCCTCGCCTGTGTTGTTACTGGGGACGTTGCCTACCTCGGTGAATGATGCTATGATTTTCCCTTTAATTTGCTTATTTTTCTTTATTAATCACATTATTCTTATTTTAAAATATGGAATAAGATTTGACAAAAATATTGACTAAGTTTGATTACGATAACTATTGATTTAAGAGCCCTGAAAGTTTTAGTGTGTTAATTTATGATATTTTCCAACCATGTATCCCTTGTACAAGGATCATATTTGGAGTACTGCTGAGACGGCAATATCATGAATCCCTATTATAATGGAGTTTTTTTTTTTCCGATTCCATGCTTCTGCTTTTTGTGGAAGTTAAATTGAGATTTTAATGCCTATCAGTTGTGGCCCTCTCTCTCTCTCTGTTTTTTTTTTTTCTGATGTATTGCAGCATTTTAAGTCTTAGTAGATATTAATTGTTGCCATTTTAAAGTAAAATGGCTCTCTCGTTGCATGATGCATAGTGGGGGTAGGTTGGGCTTGGTTCTAGTAGGTCAGGGTGAAAAGGTGGGATTGACCAGGAGGGATGAAAATAGGTTCCTGAATATGTAAAGGACCCATGTTGTAAAACTGGGTGTTGGTCCAATATTTCTATCCATTTTGATTCAGATCCATTCTATATGTTCCATCCCCAATGCCACAATATGAAATATAGTTATTAGCATATAAGTATTTGGGTTTGGGTCCAGGTCCTTTATTCGATCCTGGGTCTTGACTTTGTTTAAATTTGAGCGTGGCTTTTTGTAGTTGCCCAAAGCTGAATGGGTCCCACAGTCGTAATTCTGATTTGGGTTTGAACTTTGAATACCCTATTGACCTGGCCTTAGCCTAACCCTTTTTTATCCTTAAACTGAGGTGGCTCCCACAGAAAGATCTTACGTGCGATTTGCTTGTACTTTTTCATTTTCCATGAACAGAAAAGGGGAAACTGTATTTTAAAAATAGTCATTCCAAAGGAAGAACTCTAGATTGGAGATTCTATGAACTCTAGATTGGAGATTCTATTCATTTTTTGTTATTGTACAACTGCATCAGGAGCAAGGAGGTCATATGTTTTTCCCCTCAATTGTATTTGTTGAAATTGCCTTCTTTTTTATTCCACTCTTTAATAGAATTAAGGCACCCACTTATTATGCTTTTGTAGTCTCCCGCAACCTTATGAAATTGTTTTTTAGGATGTTCTTAAATCATTATTTGATCATTTTGGACACATCAGTAGTCAATTCCATTTCCTTTTAGATTTGAGAATGCAAGTCTTACTTGTATGGTGTTCTTGATATGGTTACATAATGGTGGAGTGAGTTCTTAGTGTTGAATTAGCCTTGTTGCAGGCTCTATATATGGCTTCTAAAAGGCAAGTTGAATAGGTGGAGTAGAAAAGTTTCTTTGGAATACCATGAAACCAGAATTTTATTTTTTGTTTTTTGGCATAAGAATTGCAACAGTTGTGTATGTATGTATGCATTAACCTGAGTATTTTAACTCTAAATTCTTGTAACATGGCCTTCAATATGAGTTCAGCCATAGAGCCCCTAGGGCTAACATGGGGTTACGTGGATGTTGCAGGTTTCTCAGATTTTTAATATCGGTCTTAAGCATGAGAATCCAGGCATTTAGGGACTGATAAACATGTAAACATAGCTGGTTGTTTGCACATTTGAGGACTGTTCTTTGTGCTCCATTGGTTAGAAATTCTGCACCTTGCTGATGCCCTTTTCTGCAATTTTGTTGAGCCTTGTGTTGATTGAAACATGTAGTCATTCAAGAATTTGATTCTCCAGGAAAGAGAATGATTTTTTGGACAGGTCATGGTGTTAAAAACTTTTTGATTAAGAGCTCGATTTTCTGGTTAATATTTTAGTGAAGTGCAATGCATTAAGGGCAGCAACTTGGCCTTTTGTATCAACTTCAGCATGCACAACTTTACTTGATTATGTCAATCTGAAACAATTGAACCTTTTTTTTCGGCTGGCTTTTTATTACGACTGCTCTCACTCACTCGCTCACTCTCTCTAACTTTCACTTTTGATTGCTTTGTGAAGTTCATGTGAGATGTGTGGGTGGTGGTGTTGGTGTTGAGCATACTTTGATTGCCAATAACGGTTTGTAAGTAAGAATGTCGTTTAAGAGTCATTTAATTGTGTGGCCAATGTTTCATTTTTGTTAATTTTTGTGTAGGAGGATTCATTCCCACTTGTAATCAACATCCACTGTTTCGTAGGAGGGCACATTGATAAAAATGATTGTTTCCATCTATGTAGAGACAAATATGAAAAAATGGATTTTTAGAGCAAATATCATTTAGACCATTTCCAACCATTATTGGGTGTCCATAGTTACCCCTTAATGGAGGTTATGTCTAGGTCACATGAAATTCGCATTGGGAATGTTTCTATCCAGCAGTCCATTGTGATTTTGTGTGTAGGCCCATCAGGATGCTTTAAGGCTGCTCTTTTTTTATCTATGCACACGGTATGGACGTTCTTGATTCATCACTGATAGTTAATCAGATCAGGTCTTCAGACAGGGTTGTCAGTCCTTTGCTGAATATTGTTGCTCTTCCTTTCACTCACATTAATGGTTGTCTTGTTACTAATCCCTTTTGTTCTTGCAGAATCTTTGGATGCACGCTTGGAGGAACTGATGCACTAGTCACTTGCGCATTTCATCTTATGAAGGATTTTTGTTGATTTTGATGGTTTTGCTGTTTTCAGTGGCTAACATGTCTCATTTACCAAAAAAAAAAAAACAACTTCAATGAACTACTTTATTCTGACTTCTTGTGCTAGGATTTGTATGCAACCATCCTGTAGGTGGTTGGATTTATGATCATCAAATGCTTCTCCAAGTTCTTCCCAGGTAGATGTATGTTTTTGTGATTGTTGTCACAAGGTAACATAACCTGTTGTGAGTAAAGCCTGATCTGAATCTTACAATATTTTTTTAACTTCTGCTGCCAAGGTGTTCTACCTAATAGCAAGTGGCATTGGTATTCATTTCCTATTTTAGTCTTTGGGTAATAACTAAATAATAGGGACATTTTTGTTTGCATTAAAATACGTAGAAATTGAATAGATAGGGATTCATGGTGAAAAGAGGTCAGCGGTGAAGGATATGTGGTGAGAGGTGAAAGATAGAAGAAACCACTAGGTATATCCAATACAACATCTTATTGGTAGCAAAAGTTTCAATGATTAACAGAAGAAGCTAAAAATAATCTAACTGATACAAGAGGGGGGCAAATCATTGGAAACCTGCAACTCTTCCGAGGGAAATTTGGCATGGGATTAGGAACATAGTTTTCTTTTCATTCAACCATATATATTTATATATATATATATATATAGATGCCCCGGAGGGAAAGAAAAAAAGAGTTTTAGAATCCAGTGGAATACACAAGGCCATTAGTCATGAAGTGGGCACTGCAAAAAGAATTTTAGTGGCTTACAAAAACCCCTTTAGCACCATTATTTTCCGCTATTAAAAGTGCTATTTTGCTGTGGTTTTTTTGAACCTCCGCTAATTACTCTCCAAATCGACCCGTCTAGCATAAAAATCACATTTTAGCGGAAGAGAAAACAGCTACTAAAGGCAATTTTCTCCAGCTCTAAAGGTCTTTTTTTTTTTTTTTTGTTGTTGTTTTTTTTGTTTGTGTAGTTAATATAGCGTCGGCTCCATTATTAGGAACCAAAGTAAATGAATTGAGTTGACATATTCTCATTTAAACATATTTAATAGGATGTGCTTGCTTCTATCAAAAAGGCTATGTGTTCAAATCATCAACTTCATCATTCTACTATTAACTTTTTCCCATAGGATGACTTTTTGTTATAAACTAATAACTCAATGCTTATTAGCCGGATCACCATTTAAGCCAACAAATTATTCTTACAAATTCATCATTGATGGGCCATAGATATTGCTGGCAACTAATATGTGTGCGTCACACACGCATGCATACAACATGTGATTATTTTCTCACTATTATGTGTTGCATGGTTATTACATTTTGATTCATAATACATCAAGCCCCTCTTTTCATTTTCTTTTTGTAGTTAAATAACCATTAGTCATGAAAGAAAATACTATGCTACCGCATTCATTTAATTTGCGAAATGCATTATTTACTTAGGCATTTATATAGGGTACAAAGATAATCTGCCTGGACATGTTAACACAACTCCAAACACAGACATCAAGACAGACAGAGGGAAAAAGTGATTGAAGCAAATATTAAGTATATCTAATATGAGTTTTTTTATTTCTAACAAAACTTCTAATGATTAACAAAATAAGATATGAATAACCTACGGCATGGGAAGAGATATCTTTTTCATTCAACCAAATATATAGATGCCCCATTGAGGGGCTATAAAAAAGAGAGTTTTAGAATTCGGTGGAATTCACAAGAGCCATGCATACACAATAAATAAAGCTAAATAAAACATACGCCTTCAAACTAAAACGATCAAAACCTATTGAGGAGGAAACAAAAGGAACAAGTAGTCACTAATTCCACCATGTTGCTCATTAAATCCTTCGGTGTGCATTGGCCAAAGAGCGAAGGACTTCCGAGAATGGGAAGACCAGGAACGACATATTAACAGTAGCGCTATAATTGTAGAGCATTATTGTCGCCAATTCTCCACTAGTAAGATCATAGCATCTTTATTCGGGTGAAGAGCTAGTACATCCAGTGGCTCCATGTAATGAGATTTGAATCTTCAGCGGGTTCAAGGAATTCATTGTCGTCAGGGTTAATCCAATCCTTCAAGACCCATTCACCGTTGTTGATGCTGGCAGTCAATCACACATCCATTGCGGAACCATTGTGGTAGGCATAATCGAGACACTCTTGAGACTCTCCCAAACAATAGGATGGAATGAACCATGGGGCGTCGAATAAGGACGTATGTTGAACGGCTCACAATACTCTTCTTTGACATCAAACATCAGAAAGTGAAAAGGATTAGCTGGCAACAAAAGAGCTCTTGAAAAAAGCACAGGAGGCTTTGCCAACGGGGTGAAACATCGGGCACCGCATGGTTGATTCCTCCTATGTTTTTTTTTTTATTGGAGCTCTGTTGTTGCCAGCTGATCCTTTTCTCTTTTTGATGTTTGATGTCGATGAAGAGTATTGGGAGGTGTTCAGCATACGTCTTTAATCGGGCACCGCATGGTTCATTCCATACAATTGTTTGGAAGAGTCTCAAGGATGTCTTAATTATGCCTACCACAATGGTTACGCAATGGAAGTTTGGATGACTGCCAGCTTTAATAGCGGCGAATGGCTCTTGAAGCATAGGATCAACCTTGATGACATCGAACTCCTTGAATCCTCTGAAGATTTGAATCTCATTTCAGAGGAGCCACATAATATCCTAGCTTTTCACCCAAATGAAGATGCCATTCTTCGGAGGACTCGAATGGATGAAGAAGTCAAACCCCAGTAGACCACTATTTCAAACTTTCTTGCAACAACAAAACAGAGGCGTAGAAAGAAAACAGCGAGCAAAAGAGTGGTGAGTTGTGTAATATGTGTTATATTTAGCCCCTGCCCACAGACCCTCTTATATAGAAGAGTCTCAATGGTAACAACACTAAATGCACATTAACATCGTTAATAGTCGTTGATGATTACGATAAAATATCACTAATGCTTATAGCCGTTTATAACCGTTGGAGATAACAACAACGTATCATGAATGCGAGCTATGACTCTTTCATAACTTTACAACGGCTAGTCTCATAACTCGACAACGGCCAAAAGTCAATGGGCCAGGCCGGAAGGGTAGAGGGCCTAGACCAAGACTTAGACCTAACCAAGCCCAAAAATTAATTACAGAAATAGAATGTCCTATCCTATAATGCATAAAATAACCAACACTAGGTTTTGGTTCCTATTTTCCTTCTATTAAAGAAAAATGTGACGCTAATGTTGGGTTTTTCTGGGTTCCCTTTTCCTTCTCTAGATTTCTCCGTCATTGGCTCATATTTGTTTCTAGGGTTTTTATTCCTTGGTATTTATCCATTTCCCCTCTATTTCATGATTCTTGACTTCTTTTTTCTCTGCTGCTACTGTTCCTTGGACATTGGCCCACCATTTTCTTATCCCAAAGACCATCAAAAGATACTCGAGGGATGGTCTTGTTGAGGAGGGTTGCACTCTCTTACAGTAAAACGGCCCACTCAACAATCAAATAAATCTCATAAATGTTTGCAAATTGTTTACAATCCAATCTCTTGTACTCACATTTCAATTGTTTGGAATTCTTATTTATGGCCTACAGATCTGAATGCATTGATTAGATGGAGACCCGTGGTGCATTAATAGAGTGGATCCAAGGCCCACCTATGCTTGTTCTAAGATCAATCTCCTTGTATCCATACTCTAAATATAGACCGTCAGAGATAAATCCTCACGAATCCATCATCAATTCCATATTTAGAATTAAACCGCTTAAAATGAAAGGTGTGTTTTTTTTAGAAGAAGGAGAAGAAAAATGGAGGAAATCTGTGGCGTACTGTGTGATATTTCAGGATATTCCGACATACTACAGTATCTCTTTGTTTTTTAACAAAATTAAATTTTTTCCCAATGAAATCTAAGTTCCTTATCTCGTTTTCTGTGATGTGTTGTAGTGTTTTCAATTGAATTGAATATAGCTTCTATTGTTTTAAAATCAATTAGGCCCATTGGACATCTGTATATTCAATACTGTTAGTATATAAGTATTTGGGTCTTGGCTTTGGTTCGGGTCCCTGGCCTTTAGTTTGACTTGGGTCTTGATTCTGTTTAAATTTAAGTATGGGTACATCCCTTTTCTTGTTCCAAAGTTTGGTGTTGTCTTGTATTAGTAATTTGGATTTAGGTATTCTATAGACTAGATATATTTCTTATGCTTCCATAGTTTTCTTCTATGAATAAAAAATAAGAAAATCATATTTAGACATTAGTCATCTCGACATTTACAAGTGGTCTAGAACTCTAGATCAGAGCTTCTACACTTGGTTATATTACCGTACGACTTCATCAAGAGCAGCGACGTTATACCTTTTTTCATTGTGTTAAAATGGCATGGCCACCTCTTTTGAGTGGTAAAAGTGGATTTTCCCCTTCCACTTCTTTGTTTTTTATTTTATAAAACTAAGGGAACCAATTAGTATACTTTTCACCATCTCTAGCAACCTCACTAAATTATTTTTTTAGGATGTCCTCCAATCATTACTCAATCAATTTAGATGCAATGGTAGTTGATTGGGCTCCATGTCCGTTTTATATTTGAGAATGCATATTGAGTTATTGACGCAATCTTGATTAGCACAATTGGACCATCTGATGAGCCCAAATGGATCTAACTCAATTGAGTTAGAACCCAAATTAAGGATCAACTCTACCCTAATTTACAACCAATTATGCAATAACAAGGAGGAAAGTAGAATCTTAAATTTCTACACATGGATACTCATAAAAAATTGATGTTTTCTTTTCATGGTCTTGGTCCACATCAAGATTTATTTTTATTATCAGCACCATAATCTTGAGACATCTCATAAATCTGATTACAGGTGTTAATTTCAACTTCTAACTATTTATCACTGATTGGACCGTCAACAACATGGATTTTAAAAGCCAATTGTGATCAAAGCCATAATCAACGATTGGAAGAACATATAGTTCTCCATCATAATCTTCATCCAACTCATCACGATAAACCTGATCCTTGTAATAATCATCATAGACTCCCAATCCTATCAAATGATATGTTTTCATAATCTAGATAATCCTTGTAATTGTCTTCAAAGTATAGGTCTCAGGGCTTGACTCATACCAATCGTTGAGTCAAAATCTCAATTTGTTGTCACAAATCTTGGATAAAGGATCTAATTGGTTTCCCTCATCATTCTCTACATCTTTCAGGTGTGGACAACAATGTCCCTTTTGTGGCAGCAGAGTGTTAAGAATGGAATTGACAAGCAATCGATTAAGATTTGAAATTGACACAACCTCAATTAGCAACTGACACAGTCCCGATTAAGAAATTTGGCCTATTTGATAACCCCAAATGGATTCCACTCGATTAAATAATAAATACCTAAACTAAAGATTAGCTTTACCTTCACATATCATTTGCCACACTGCTCTCTTTGTTGCAATTGAATGAACATTTTCGAAAAGATTAAAAGGGTTTTTTTTTTATAAAACCCAATTGTTCTCTACATTGTTGTAGTTCTTGATCGAGATACTTTCTTTTGCATCATAATGTTTTCATTCAACTTGCGGAGAACCCATTTGACCGGTGGTTACGATTGTTCCGTGGGATTAAATTTTTACTATTTTATTTCCTTACTAGAAACATCCTTGAGTAAACCATGGATCCTCTTCAGCCATGCATTCTATATTAAGTTTAGATAACCAGGATGAAGTAAACCAGATTCTCTCCAGCCATGCATTCTATAATATCCGTACCGGTACGCGTTTTATAATAAGTTAAAATAACCTGGATGAAGTAAACTGGATTATCTCCAGCCATGCATTCTATAGTATCTTTACTGGCCTACATTCTATAATAGTTTCAGATGACTCATATGGAGCAAATAGAGGTTGATTAGTTTGGATGACTTGAGTTAACACCTTCGAAGATCTGTTCTGTTCTTTGTTCATTAACAACTACATACTGTTGTGGGTACTTAATCTATGAGAAAACAAGGGAATGCTCACTTGAAGAACTTTATCCACATGGGAATCCGGACAGGAAAATGATAGCAGGATTGCACGATCAACCAATCACAATCAATACATAAACACATACATTTATGTGGTTTGGCAAACTCACCAATGTCCACGGGGCTATAAGCGTTTGACTCGATCTTACTACGAAGAAATTGGGTAACTCACTACAAGGATTCCAAACCCTATAACACTTAGCCCACTCTATCCCCAAAGTTCTCAATCCTGCTCTCATAATCTCTCCCATTCAGAGAACTCTGACACCAAAGGAGATAGAGCTCTCGCCTCTCTCACAAAGTTTAGGGTTGTAAATTACATCAATATATAATCTTTACTTTCTTATCCCCCAAGCAAGCCCTGGCACCATAACCAAAAAACACCCTTGACCCTAAACATGGCCATTTTCTTACAAAGTATAACCCTAGGAGAGTATTTATAAGGAATTTGCCCTAACATAGCAGTAAACCACTCAACAAGGCCCAGTTTGGACCTTTTTAGCAAAATCCAACACTATGGCCATCCAATAATGGTCAGAAACAATCTGGTAGATGATATTTCCTCTAAATATCCATATTTAATATTTTCAAAATAGGATGGAAACAATCGATTTTTTATTATTAATGTGCCCTCCTACAAAAAAGTGGATGTTGATTATAGGCGGGCATGATTCCTCTTACATAAACTAACAAAAAGCTAACATCAGGTGCATAGGTAACCTTGATAACCAACACCATCATGGCACTACCCACCACACTTCTCAAACTCATCCTAAAGTAGCAAATTTTAATTTTGGGGCCGTCTAATTTTTTCAGGTGTATGTGTTACCAAAGTAGACTATGCAATGTACAAAGAATTGGGGAAACCTCACACTCACTTGCACTCCCAGAAGTAATGAAGCAACCGTGTAGGGGCTAATCCAAACTTAACATTAATTACATTTCTTTTTCAAATCCATTCCTTTTAATCCATTTGAAAAATAACAATAGTTTTATTAATAAAAATGAAAAAAAAAGGAAGAAACATATGGTTGTTTCATGAGGTAAGCATTTTTTCTTGGAATAATACAAGCTATGAGAACAAATAAATTATGCAAAATGTGCAGTTCCATATGAAGCAACCACCCAATACATGAGATAGCATACTTAGCTAGGGAATTAGCGAAACTTTAAATACATAGGAAAAACACTACTGTTAGAAGGAAAAGATGCCCAATTTGTCCAATTTGGGCCTACCTTTCTAGGATTGAGGCAGCTCTCCTCAGTCCACCCAAAATTGTAAGTTGCGTCTTTTTCTGTTGAAATTAGGTTAGACTGCAAGCTTTTCTTACGCGAGTAAACCCGGCACGGAACTCGACTTCATCCTAAAAGCTAGTTTTCCCATCGGTGGGTTTACTAAGACCTACGGAGTCAACTCAACCAAATCACATAATGAGAAATTAGGTAGTGTTGAACTCGGCTCGGATGAGTTTTAGTTGAGACTGAGTACAACCACTTGGTCAACTCAAGACTAGACTTAAGTCATCCAAGTTCAGCCGGGGCGGTTGTGTCGCATTTTTACCTAATTAAAGAAATCATATCCAACATGTACACAAGCCTTATATTAGAAGTTTTTTAATGTTAAAATGTACTTTAATGGAAAAAAATTATTTGAAACAACAATTCATTTGAAATATATATGGATTTCCACATAGTTTTCTATATGTAACTTAATTATGAATATATATAGGGATATTTACAGGAAAACACCTCTTAAACCCTTCAAAGATAGCAGAGAGCTTAAGACATTTCATATTCCAAATAATGAATGAGAACAATAATAGAAATGGAAGGCACAATACATGTAGTTATTTTTCTCATTAATATGTTTTACATAGTTACTATATTTTGACCTGGTCAGTTCATACTATATCAAGCCCCTCTTTTCATTTTCTCCCTATAATTAAATAACCATTAATCATGAAAGAAAATATTATGTTACCACATCCATTTGCAATAATATAAAGCAACAAAGATAATGTTGCTTGAACATGTTACCAAAACTCCAAATTTATATAATCATCAAGACAAACATAGGGAATAGTGATAGAAGAAACCATTAAGTATATCCAATACAACTTATTGGTAGCAAAAGTTTCAATGATTTACAGAACAAGATAAAAATGATCAACATGATACAAGAGGGGGCAAACCATGTAAACTCGCAGCTCTGAAGAGGGGAATTTGGGGATTCGGAACACAGTTTTGTTTTCATTAAATCTATAGATGCTCCATGGAGGGAAAGGAAAGAAGAGTTTTAGAATCCTGTGGAACACACAAGACCATTAGTCATTATGTGGGCACTGCTTATGGATGATGCAAAAAAAAAAAAAAAGACTTTTATTTGCTTCAACCCCCTTTAGCAGCATTTATTTCCGCTACTAAAAGTGCTATTTTGCAGTGGTTTTTTTGGACCTCCACTAATTACTCTCCAATTCGACCCGTCTAGCACAGAAATCACATTTTAGCGGAAGAGAAAACAGCCACTAATGGCAATTTACTCCACCTCTAAAAGTCTTTTTTTTTGTAGTTAATATAACGTCGGCTCCATTATTAGCAACCAAAGTAAATGAATTGAATTGACATATTCTCATTTAAAAATATTTAATAGGATGTGCTTGCTTCTATCAAAAGGGGTAAGTCTTCAAATCATCAACTTCATCATTCTACTATTAACTTTTTCCCATAGGATGACCTTTTGTTATAAACTAATAACTCAATGCTTATTAGCCGTACCACCATTTAAGCCAACAAATTATTCTTACAAATTCATCATTGATGGGCTATAGTCATTGTTGGCAACTAATATGTGTGTCACATACGCATGCACAGAACATGTGATTATTTTTTCACTAACATGTGTTGCATTGTTATTACATTTTGATCTGGTCAATTCATAATACATCAAGCCCCTCTTTTCATTTTCTTCTTGTAGTTAAATAACCATTAGTCATGAAAGAAAATACTATGCTACCACATTCATTTAATTTGTGAAATGCATTATTTACTTAGGCATTAATATAGGGTACAAAGATAATTTGCCTGGACATGTTAACACAACTCCAAACACAGCCATCAAGACAGATAGAGGGAAAAAGTGATAGAAGCAAATATTAAGTATATCTAATATGATTTTTTTAACATGTAATGAAAATAAATATAAAATGAAGTAAACTTACATAACATGACGACCCCTTGAATTTAAAGGCATTGATCATTACACAAGTATGAAAGTCTTATGATAGTCTTCCACAGAAAATAAAATTACCCTGGTCTGTGGTTGACAATTCATCCTTATTCACACGAATCTCCATCATTCAAATTCTCGGGCCTGGGATTATATCACGCAAAACACACTAATAGGACTTAACTTTTCATAACCATTTTGAGTTTTCCAGAAATTTAGATCCACAACTTGAATGGTCATGATAAAAAAAATTAGCAAGGATCATTCCACTATTATAACTATATCCTTAGACATAATGGTGTGGCCCATCATGCCCCATGTAGGGCCCATGTGAGATGTGACCTATATTTAGGCCAATAGGCCAGAGCCCAGATCACAAGCATGTCCATGGCCTCTCAGGCGCAGCCTGAGCCACATGAATCAGTGTGGCACCCATGTTGTGAAAAGGCGGTGCCCCACTGCATGGCTCAGAGTTCATCCCATCCATTCATTAGGCGGGTCCCACAAAGCTGTGAAGTTCTTAAACGGTCCATCTTCTTATACCCCAACACCCTGTGTGCACACATGTCTTGAGATCCAAGCAACCCATGAAAGATTATCCTAGCTGAAGTAGCTTGATTATGATATTTATCTAGTAGGTCCCACTTCAAAGTGTGTATTGGTCAAGTCCTATGTAATGGGCCCCAAATTCTGTTTTTGTGCTCTATTTAGATGATAATGTTTGCTACTATTAAGAGAGATTTTAGGAATTCAAAGAGATATTATAGGCCTTAGAGAGAAAATTTTGGAGATTCAAAATGCATATACAAGTATTCCATGTATTAGTGAGGAGGGATCGTTGGATGAACCTCAAAGCATGCATTCTTTTTCGTCTATATTTCTTTGAAAGGAGAGACTTTTTAGGGATGACATGACACCCTCCACAACGCACATCCCCCTTTGCTTTAATATATATAAAGAGTGAGGATGGGGCCCTCACATCCCCCATTATTTGCTCTCATAGTACCATAAGAGTAACTCTTATAGGAGCATGTGAATTGAATTGGGTACATCCATCGAAAATGAATAAACATAAGAAAGTGCAGCCTAAAAATGAGAAAAATACAAAGAAGTCTGAAGATCAAAGCAACATGTTGATGAAAATTATGTAACAAAATTGGATGTGAGAGAGATATCACAAATCTTGTTCATGAGATTTATCGTTTCAGATCTTGTTTTTCTTTTGATATTATTGGGAAAATGTTGTGGAAAATGGTTAATATACAAATTATAAACAACATTTTTAATGTAAACGGGCAATGTTTTTTTATTTTTGGGTAAAAAAAGAAGACAATCGGGTTTACTAGAGAAAATAGTCACATATGTTGATCTCTAATTTTTAGCATTTCAAACAATATTTAGATAAAAAATTTCTAAATTTTTCTTGGGATATTATTATGAAAACTTATAATCATTTAAATTAATTTCTAAGATAAAAAATAAAAAGGACAAACAATTTATATATAAATGATAAATAATACAATAAAGTTAAATTTTTTTACTAAGACAAACACCATAAGGTAAAGTGAAAACACTAATAAATGCCTCTTAAAGAATTTTTCACTCCCGATGTAGGGCAATTACACAATAAAATATAGAAGCCCCAACTAGAGTTCTAGACCTTTTAAACCATAGTCATTTAAAAATGGTTTTCTTCTTTCTTGTTCATATATACGAGTAAACGGTGGAAGGATAAAACCAGATTACATCCATTGGATAACCAAACTCAAATAACTAATACAAGACCACATCCAACTTTGGAACAAGAAAAGGACTTGTATTTGTACTTAAACTTAAAACAGAATTAGTATCTAGGCCTAAATATAGCGCCTAGACCCAAACCCAAACTAAGACCAGAATAATTTTTTTTTTCTAGTTGGTAACAATTTTTATCAAAGAGGCACAAACGGGAAGGATTCATTATGATATAGTTTTCATAATGAATTAATTAATGTGATTAGGCTTTGATCAATGGCACCAGCAGGGTTATCTTGGACCAGTAATCAATGTAAGGATAGCTGGTTAAAAGTAATGTGATCTAATCAGTTAGATAAGTTACTAATAGGTATCACACTTGGATTGATCTGTCAGCCCAATCAAAGGAACCATGATTGTGTGGGCATTTCCTATTAATCTTTTGTAAATCTAGTAAACCTAAATATTTGATAATCAAAGCGACTTAGTCGGTCACATAGGTGTTGTATTATTCTATTTAGAATCCACAATTTGATCTACTCTTAAGATTGAAATTAAAGGCTTCACCAAATCAACTTTGTGATGGACAATGGCACTAAAGTGGTGATTGTCCTTTTTTTTCTTCTAACTCTCTCTCTCTCTCTCTCTCTCTCTCTCTCTCTCTCTTATCTACAACTGATCCAATGACTGTTTCCTTCCTCAATGTTATACCAGGAATGGCTCCTTGCAAACCATCAAAGGGTAATATCTGTGACTTAGCCAATGATCTGCATTTGCTCCACAACCCTCTTAATAGGCCGGCATGGCTTGAGATAAGTATGGAAGCCTTGCTACAATAGATTTAATATTCATACATCATCATCATCATCATCATCATCATCATAAAAGCTTTGTTATAACTATGTTGGGGTCAATTGCTGGAAACCTGTAATTTCATTTGGCCAAATCCTTGGATGTAAGGTTCATCGATACCTCCCAAATATGATAGGTTTATAGATTGAATTTTTTAATTGTTATTCTAATGAGTCCATTAACCACTTGTCTCAGTTGATTTTGAATCAAATACCCATTGGCAAAAAGAAAAAAGAAAAAGAAAGTTGCATTAAACAAAAGAGATTAATTAACATTTTGTTATAGATGAGCACTTAAACAAAAATATTCACACCAAACAAGATTAGTCAAGTCCGTTAACAAGGTAGAGTCGAGCTCAATCAAGTCTCCAAAAACAAGCTAAGCCAAAGTTGAGGTTAACTTAGGTTGGGGCTTCGAGAATGGGACCTTACCCTAGTGGTAAGGAACGCCTGTTTTCACCTGGCTATCCATGGTTTGAATATTTGATACACCAGCTCTTTTCTTGTGTGCAGGCTCCCTTTCCACTTGTGCTTGTATGGGACTTTTTTCCGTGTTTGCGGGCTCCTTCCCCACATGAGTGGGGCTGTCTTCCAGCGATTGCGGGCTCTTAAAAAACAAACAACTTTAAGCTGGGCCTCTGGGCAAACAAATGGGCTTGCTGAGCTGGCTTCTATGCTGACATGGCCTTGTTTGTTTGAAATCTCAAATTCACCGTATATAAACGCTCGTTCCCGCCCACTCCCTTCATTCATTTCTTCCCTCTGTGACTCTGCTTCTTCTCTCTCTCTCTCTCTCTCTCTCTGAAGATCGATAGGTACTCTCTGTCTTCTCCTTCTTGTTGTTATTGTTGGTGGTGGTGTTGTTGTTCTTCCCTAACCCTACTTTTTTCAAGTTGTTTCGAAATGGAATCTCTGCTTCTCTCTCTCTTTCTCTCTTGCAACGAGTAAGTGTTTGGTTTCTTGATCTTGAATTAGGAGGAGGAATGGCTCGTCGTTCAGAATCAGAACGCAATATATGTGACTTACCCAATGAGCTATTGATGAATATCCTTTCAAGATTGCCCCCAAAATCCCTAATCTTTTGCAAATGGATGTCCAGAGCATTTGGCATCTTGGTTTCAACCCTTATTCACTCTCCAACAAGGCCAAGGCAGATTTCTGGACTTTTCATTGGCATCATGAATCAAAGCACTGCAATTGAATCCGTTTGGTATTGCAATATCAGAGATGATATGAATAGCTATAGGTTCCAATTCTTCCCCTGCCACCCAGCTACACGACTCAACGATCATTGCCATGGGTTCCTTCTCTGGTCTTCTGAAAGAACAAATAATCAGCTCTATGTGTGTAACCCTGTTACACGGCAGTTGGAGAACCTGCCTCCGCCCCCACCCCCGCCCCTGACCCTGAATTCTGTTAAGTTTCAGGATGATGATTTTCTGGCTACTGAGAACTTCTGTTTGATTCTAGATGAATCACCTGATGTGTTCTCTCACTATAAAGTGGTTCAATTTGTTATTCTCTATCCTCTTGAGATTCCAAAACGAGAGTGAAACATTGATGTGGGCTCTTCTAAGGATCAACATGACGACCTACCAGCAGATTTGTATGTTCACGTGTACTCTTCTCGGACGGGGCAATGGGCAGAATCGAAGGCATACATCAAATGTGTTGATTTTATCCTGTGGGACGAGCCCTGTGTGTTTTTATATGGGGCTCTGTTCTTGCCAGCTGATCCTTCTCAGGTTTTGTTGTTTGATGTCGAGGAAGATTATTGTGAGGTGTTCAAATTGCCTAATGATTTGGGTGAAAAATGCTCTCATTGCTTCGGAGAGTGTGAAGGGTGTCTTTGTTATGCCTACCACAATGGTTTTGAAATGCTAGTACTGATGATTGACGGAAGAAACACTAATGAATGGGCCTTGAAGCATAGTATCAACCTTGATGACATTGAGTTTGTTGATTCAGATTCCGAAACCAAGAAGCAACTGGATATCCTAGCTTTTGACCCAAATTTGGATGCTATTTTTCTTAGAAACAGAGGTCATTTCTTTTGCTATGATTTTAATAGTAGGGCATTGCAGAGCATTGTGAACCGTGAGGATCCTTTTGATATGTTGTTCCGAGTCTTTCCATTTTCAGAATGCCTACGCTTTCTGGCCAATGCCAACCAGAATGGGTGAAGAAAATTGTGTCAATAATCACTACTTTGTTACTTTTGTCTCTGCTATATGTTTTGATTCTTTTCTGTTTGAAGGCGTATGTTTGGTTTAGCTTACTTTACTGTATGCCTGGTTCTTGTGAATTCCACTGGAATCTAAAACTCAACTTTTCTCCCCCTTAATAGTGCATCTATATACATGGTTGAATAAAACAGACAGATGTCCTTATATGCCAAATTTCTTACGGAACTAAAGCAGTAAATCTTTTTCTTAACAATTAAAATCTTGTATTAGATGTACTTAATATTTGTATCACTTTCTCCCCCTTGCATATTTTTGTTTGCTTTATGATTATGTTTGGAGTTCTGATAACATGTTGAGGCAGGCTTATCTTAGTACCTTGGTATTAATGCCCAAGTATATAATGTTTTTCATAAACGAAAGTAGCATAACATTTTCTTTCGTGAATGATGGTTATTCAGTTGTGGGAAGAAAATGAAATGAGGGGTGTTTTGTAGTATGAGCTGACCAGATCAAGATGTAATAACTATGATATACATATTAGTATAAAAAGGATCCACATGATGTGTGCTGTGTGCATGTGAGACATACTTATTAGTTACTAGCAATAACTATGGTCTATCAATGATGAATTAGTAAGAATAACCGTTGACTTAAAATTATAAGCCTCCAAGCCTTCTTGATGGTTCCTTCCACGCATTCTGATGAGGGCCTAGAGCCAAAGAACCTGCCCAACGCAGCAACTGCAAAGGCACTTTTACTGTAGTCCAAACTCCAAACCCTCTTTCGTGATTTTAATAGAGATTATACCTTTGTTGATAGATGGGGGAGTGATAGGATTGCTACCAGAGTCATGGTTGGAGAAGTGGCTAGTAATTTTTTTTCCATTTTTTATTATTATTTGTTTGTGTGTGTTTGTCTGTGTGCCGGGGGGGGGGGGGGGGGGGTGGCGTGGGGGTGGGGGTGTTTGTTCTTGGGATTTTGATTGGTGTGGATGGTGGCAAACGAGTAAGGAACCATTATAATCTTGACGAAACCAAGCTACATTGTCCAAGGTTTATCGTCATCTCTCAGATAAAATTCAACCTGCTTGTGGAAACTGTGAAAATCTACATAAGATTTTTATGGATTGTTATTTCAAAATTTTTTTTTCATTGTTAACATATACAACTTTTCTTTTATGAGGCTTATGTGCCGTTTTTTCATGTATTCTTTAATAAGGAAAAAACTCCTTTAGATGAGGCAACCGACTCCACCAAATTAGGATGAGTTAAGCCATAGAGTGATGGGCGTGATGGCTTGTTATTTAAAATAGTTCTATCGTTTATCTATAGTGACTAAGATGTCTCATAATAAATAAATAAAAAATGCACGCCCTGTTGTATTCCGACTTCCTATGGTGGGAATATCAAGCAATCATCTTGTAGGTGGTCGAAGTTAGGATCATCAAAGTTTGGTCCAATTTCTTCCCATGTGGATGGATGCTTTTGTGATAGCTATCACAAAGTAATATAATCTGTTCTCAGTAAAAGCCCGATCTGAATCTTACAATAGTTTTTAGCTTTTGGTCCCAAGTTTTCCTATTGAAGAGCAGGTGGCATTATTCATTACTTGTTAAAGTCTTTGGCGAATAAATAAATAGTAGATGTCTTTGGATAATCATCTGGCATGTCTAACTAATGCATAAACCTTTACTTGTAGATAATGATAATTACATATACATGTGATTCTAATTGTTTGTGCCTGGCGTTTACATATGACATGGTTTGACGTCTTGATGTTGCAGCAAAGAGCATATGTTTCAAGGGTTAATAAAGAAAATGAAGTAATTCTAATACAGAGAAAATAATGTGTTTCTGATTTAAGACCCCAAAGATTGCCACGGGGTAGTTAGACCTTCAAATCTTGTACTCTTGGATTTTAGCTTCTTGGGATGTGTGATTTTGCATTTGTTCGTCTTTTGTCTCTTATTATTCATGTCAAGTTTCATGTGACTGTTCTACATATTTTGTGAGATTTCTTCATATGAAAACAATCTTTAGGAGAATACAGCGATGTCTCTGTGGATAGGACTCCTAATCTCACTTTACTGCCCTGGGTGGGTAGGTTTAGGTAGTCCCTCTTGACTACTAGGTCAACCAAGAAAATTATATATATATATATAGAGAGAGAGAGTAAAAAGGTAATGAAGAAGATATTAAGAACTATCTTTCATGTATTCTAAATGATAGGTTAAGATAAAAAATGATGGTTAACAGTTGAGACTCAGGTTGAGATTTGTCTTGGTTGGTTTTATTATGAATGGAAACCCCTCTTCCATTGAGTGGAAATTCTTTTTTATTGCTGTAATATTCATGTTTCAAGGCATTTGTGGCAAGAGATTTTACCTGAGATTCAAGGGCATGCTTCTCTTTCTGGCTTGGTTTATTTTGACAGTTGGGGGGGGGGGGGGGGGAGGGTGTGGAGCGCGGGTGGTTGGGGTGTGTGCGGGTGGGGGGGGGGGGGGGGGGTGGGGGTGTTGTGGAGTGGAAATATGATGTATGAAAATCTATTAGCTATAGATGGTTTAACCTTCTCTTAATGACATTGAGTCTATTTCTCTCACCTCTTGCCTCACTCCTCTCTCTGTAGAGGAAACTGGTTGGAAAGAATGAACATACCCTGAGAAACTTCCCTTTTTTTACCTAGCTGTACCTTGGCTAGGATTTGTGCATGAGTGTGTAGTTCATGCTTCCCTTTTAGCAGATTAAAAAAAAAAAAACTAACATGTCTTAAGAACCTTGAGCATTTTCAGCTGCAACAGAATATGTTTCTACTGTTACACTTCTTGATCAAGATACTTTCTTTTGCATCACAATGTTCTATATCTATTTTGTAAAAGAACCCATTGGAATGATGATTAGGATTGCTTTATTATGGGTGAAAGTTTTTGCTAGAGGATTTCTATAGGCGGTAAAAACGACACCTACTTAGATTGAGATGAGATCGGGATGAACTTCTTTGGACAGGGAATGCTGAACGCCAAGAACCTGAAACGGAAGGAGAAAGGCTAAAGTCAGAGCCCCTGGCTGCCGTGAGCCGAAGGCACTCTGATGCCTGAGTTAGTTCTGAGGAGACTAAACAGGAGGAGGAAGAAGAGAATGAAACAGTGTAGTATTGAGAGTTGTATGTTGCGTATTGCGTACCTCTCATGGGACTGATCCCATGCGTATATATAGGTGAGCGTTCCTCGTTCATTCTCTCTGTGAGTGGGGGTAGGTGAGGTGAGGTCCCATCGATCCTTACCCTGGCTTGCTGCAGTGGGTAAAGTGGGCAACATCCCATCCTCACTTTCCATGCCTTCAGTCAGTTGACGTACAGGGCTGATAAAGCAAACCTCTTATCGCCATAAATGAGCGATCCTATCGTCATAAATGAATGCTCATATCTGTCTGAGCGCGCCGTATTTCCAGAAGGAGGGTGGCGGCCCACTCTGACTCTAGCATTCTAGTCTGAGACCAAGGCCAGCTCGGCCGTGGTGTGCCTATGTACTGAGCTGGGGACCTGTGCCGAGTTGCCGAACCGCTGTGCCGCGCTGGCACTGTTTGACCGAGCTGCCGAGCTGACGGGGTTGACCGCAGGGGCCAAGGTGATTGGCGAGTCTAGCCGTGACCCTCGCTTAACCTCGTCATTACGGTGTTTTACCCACACAATTTCCCCCTAGCTTTTGACTTCTGAGAGCCCTCTAGCTCGAGGAGGTCGGAAGCTTGATGACCGTGCAGCCGGCTCCGCTACCGAGCTCGAGTGAGGGTTACTGTCATGAGGGAAATACCGGGGCGAGGGAGCTCCGGATCAGGAGGGTCACTTTCCTCTGCTTTCTTTGCACTTCTACTGCGTTCTGCAAGAGAACTTTCTCCGGTGCCTGCGAACTTCCGACGATCTTGCTTGTGCAGTCCCCATTCGTAGGACTCCTTTCCGCTTCCCTCTTCTTTTCTTCTAGATAGGTCCTGGTCTGAGTCGAGAATGGGAGTCTATAGACATCTGTTAGGGGACCCAGGTTCCATAGATCATTTTAGGGGTTTATACAAGGTCCCCTCCAATGTGGAGATCAGGCCGGATAACCCAGACGACGGCCTCTCCTATCGTGACGGCTGGATGCCGTTTTGGCTGGTCTCTGTAGTGGAAGGGGGGATTCGTTTCCCCCTGCACCCACTGGTCCGGGACTGCCTCTGGGAGTGGAGGTTGTGCCCATGCCAGCTACTCCCCAATGGATATAAGATCATAATGGGGGTAGTGCGGCTCAACCAGATCCTGGAAATCGGCCTTGGTGTCCCGGATATCGAGGACACGTATGACCTCTGCAAATCCGCAGAAGGGGATACTTATTACCTCCGGCTGAGGGTCCGCCGGACTGGGTTCGTGACCGCGCTGGAGGACTCCAATAGGTATGCGGGCGAAGACCGAGTACTCGTCAGAGGAGGATGGGAGTTCGGCGAAGCAGAGCCTGCTACCACGGTCCGGGTCCCCCGAAAAATAGGAATTCCTCCAAGTAAAGGCCGGAGTTCTTTCGGTTTGCAGTTTTTTCCTTTCTTTCTCTGTCTGGCTCCTGATACGATTTTGTTTCTGCAGATTTCCGTGAAAAGAGGGAGCTTGCGCGGAGGAACCGCTGGAAGGTGAACAGCGCGTGGCACGAGCTGGTGAGAAACTACCGCGGCCACAACTGTCGTGCTGCCTGGTCTCTCCTGGGGTACGTGCCCCACTACAGGTCCTTCAACACCTCCCGAAAGGTATCGGGGATAGACTCCGTGCTGAGCGGGGAAGGCGCGAGTCAAACAACAGAGACGACCGTGGTACCTGTCTCGGCGGTGGTGACCGTTGCGATTCCCACCGGTCGTCTGGTTGAGTCGGCAGAACGTGCTCCAGCAGTCTCTGCCGCGGAGCCTGCCGGGACCTCGAGAGCCAGGCCCCTGCCTTCCCGAACGAGGCTAGTAGCTTCCAGTTCGGAGGAAGAAGAGGAAGAGGAAGAGGGAATGTTGCGCCGGCGCGGGCGACGCTATGCCGCAGAAGACCTGTCTGCGGCGGCCTTCGGGGATATCGGGGGCGACGCCCGGGATCCTCCTCAGGCAGTGGCTCTGACGCCTCCGGCATCTGCAGGTGGCACTCCTGCCCCTGTTGCCGAGACGGTCTGTAATGCCGCGACCGAGGCTGCTCGGCCTGGGGAGGCAGAGGTCATCTCAGCTCCGCCTCTCATCTCAGCTCCGCCTCCGGTCGTCGTCGTGGACGACGCGCCCTCTGAAGGTGCCGTGGGGGCTGGAGGTCGGGCTCGCTCCGCCGAGGTTGCTGAGGGCGGGCGACTCGAGAAGAGGGCAAGGGTCGAGGCCTCGCCTGGCCCCTCCTCGCCTCCGCCTGCCGGAAGGACGATCTTGCCTCCTCCTATGGCTTCGTGGAGGCCGGCCATCGAGGAGGTTCTGGGGAGGCCGCTGGCCGAAACAGACCGCGCAGCCGATCCCCAAGTTGTCGCAACGCTTGGACGAGCCTGCGCCCTTCCTCAAGACATGGCGAGGTGGGCCGCGATGGACAACGAGTTGCTCCTGCTCTCCTCGATGCGATCCCTGGTGTCGGTAAGTGCAGTATTTTTTCCTTAGTTTTCAGTCCGGTGTTGCTTTATTAACTTCTGGTTCTCATTTTGCAGCTGTTGCAGAAGTGCCAGATAGGCATTGAGAGGCTCGATGCGGCCGAGGCGCGGGCAGCGGAATGGGTGGTTGAGAGGGACGAGCTGCGGGCGTCCGTGGCGTCTAAGGACGCGACGCTGGCAGAGGTGGCGGCCAGGAATGCCGGCCTCGTCTTTGATTACGAGGAATCGAAGGCCGAGGTCGGGCGCCTCAAGGATGAGCTGGCGGAAGAGAAAAGCCAGAACCTCCACCTCGCCTCTGAGCTCGACGATCTCCGGGTTGCGGCCAAGCGACTGGAAGACGACCTGGACAGTGCGAAGGGGACGAACAGGAGGCTCCTCTCTCAGCGGAACCAGGCGCAAGGTTCCCTGGAGATGGCGCTGAGGGAGAAGGCAGCCGAGATCGAGTCTGCCCTGGCAAAACAAGAGGCCAGGCTCAAGGAGGAGTTCCTCGCTGAGCATGACTCCGTCATGGAGGAGGAGGTCGGCAGGCTGTCTGCTGACTACAAGGCTCAGCTACCGGGGATCCGGGACCGAGCCTGGGAGCTTGGGTGGAAGGCAGCTTTGCACAAGGCTGGGGTCCCCGAGGACAGCCCTCTCTTCCTAAATCCCCCAAGATTTTCCTGCTCGGACTCGGGACTTGCGGCCGTGTCTCAGGCTGCTGACCTTCCCTCGCAATCGTGTCCGGAGGCGAACGCCACTCCCGGGGCGCCTGAAGAGGCTCCTGCTGCCAGCGCTGATCCCAAGGGCTCCCAAGTGCGCCCGGTCGTTGAGGCCCTTCCTGAAGTCGTCGCGGTCGTTCCTGAAGCTACCCCTACCGCTCCCGAGGCCAGTGCGGTTGTTGCCGAGGTCACTCCAGAGATTGACTGCAATGTGGAAGCTGCAGCCCTCTGAGTGTTTTTTTTGCAATTTTTGTAATTCTTTCTTTTATCGTATCTCCATTCATCTTGTAATCAGGAGCTTTGATTAATGAAAACTTTGAAACTTTGCTCGCATTCTGGCTTCCTTTCTCCTTGTCTTTGATGAAATGGGTGGACGACCTCATGTCGCAATGCTTTTCTGTCTTTGTTGGTCCGGATAGCCGAACTCCTGGCCATTTTCAGGGTTGGAACATCCGCCAATGACCGAGACCCGGTGCATGAACCGTGGTCTCGGCCTGCTGTGTACCCATAATCTCCCTCCCCAGCTTTTGACCTGCGAGCTCCTTGGAGCAGGTCGGAAGCTGAGTGGCTCTGTCAGGCCGGGACTGCCGCTAATCTTTCAAGAGTACCTGGTTTGTGAAGCATTGCCGAGACGGCGGGGTCTCGGTTCGGAGGGGGATTCCTCCTTATCGCCTGTTGCCGACGCGGAGTGCCGCATTAAGTGCCTTTGCTGACGTGGAGTGCTCCATTAAGTGCTTTTCGTTAGTCGAGGCGGTCGCCCTTTCGTCTGTCGAGGCATTTATCATCCCGTCAGTCGAGGCATTTAATAGTCCTCTGGAAGTGCGGCGTCGGCGCCACGTGTCGCTTCTCTGAAGGGCACGCAATCACATCTGCAGGACGCCTGGGCTGCCTGAGACGGCGTTAGGGCTATTCGAGGTAATGCCTCATTAAAGGCCTTTCTTGAAACCTGAAACGGCGCCCCCAACCTATATAAACTAGGGCACCTTTTCCTCCTTCCTTCTTTTCGATCTTCAGACTCCCTGTTGCAATCTGCTGAAGAACATTACTATCCCTGTTGCCTGCGAGTACTCTGTTCGCACAGCCTTTCATCGTAGGATTTCTTCCGTCTTCTCCCTTTCTAGTAGGTATTCCTCCGTCTAGGGTAGAAAATGGGCATTTACAGGCACTGGCTGGATGACCCACTGTCCATAGGATTGTTCAGGGAGGCATACAAGGTCCCTGCGAATGTAGAAGTCAGGCCAGACGACCCTGACGATGGCATTACATACAACGACGGCTGGATGCCATTTTGGCTGGTGTCCGTCGTGGAGGGAGGAGTCCGGTTCCCCCTTCACCCACTCCTCAGGGACTGTCTCCGGGAGTGGGGGTTGAGCCCCTGCCAGCTGCTTCCCAACGGGTACAAGATCATCATGGGAGCAGTGCGGCTCAACGAAATACTGTCAATTAACCTCGGTGTCCCGGACATCGAGGAGGCGTATGACCTCTGCAAATCCGCAGAGGGGCATACGTACTACCTCCGGCTAAGGGTCCACCGAACTGCCTTCGTGACCGCGCTGGAAGATTCCTATAAATACGCGGGGGAGGACCGTGTCTTCGTCCGCGGGTCATGGGAGTTCGGCGAGGCGGAGCCCAGCACCACAGCCCGGATACCGCGCAGAATAGGAGTCCCCCCAAGTAAAAACCGAGGCCCCTTTTTGTATTTTAATCATGTCTCTTTCCTTCTGTTGACACCGTTCCGTTTCTGCAGGTTTTCGACAGAGGAGGGAGCTTGCCAGGAGGAACCGGTGGAAGGTGAACAGTGACTGGCACGAGAAGGTGCGGAAGTACCGCGGTCATCACTGCCGAGCCGCGTTCTCGCTCCTGGGGTACAAGCCGCACTATAAGTCGTTCATCACCCCAAGGCGGGTGACCGGGATCGACTCCGTGCTTCACGGGGAAAGCATCGGACCGGACACCGTACAGACCGAGATCCCCGTCCCGGAGACGGTGACTGTCGCGATTCCCACCGGGATTCCGGTAGAATCGGGCGGACAGTCTGCTGTCCGCGAACTAGCAGCGGAGGAGAGAACCGAGACCGGGCGCAAGCGGCAGAGGCAGAAATTTGTCGTCTCCAGCGAGTCCCGGAGCACATCCAGCTCTGAAGAATCCGAAGTGGAGATGTTGCGCAGTCGCCGGCAGCACTTCGTGGCCGAAGACCTCTCCGCCGCAGCTTTTGGGGACATAGGGGCCGAGACCTCGGACCCCCTTCGAGGCGCCGACGTCGCCCGAACTGCATCATCCGCGCCTGCTGCAGAGGTTCTCGTTCCCGAGACCGAGACGGCTTCAGAAGCCATCGACGGGGTCCAATCGGGACCTCCTGCCGCGGCCGAGGTCGGCGCTGATCCTCCGGCCACCGTCGTTGACGAGTCGCCCTCCGACTCAGGCAGAGAGGGTACTGCCGAGGTCGTCGAGGCACGCAGGCCGGAGAAGAGGCTGAGGGTCGAACTCCCAACTGCCCCAGAACCTCCCGTGTCAGTCGGGGGATCCGCCACTCCCTCCGATTTTGTCCCTTGGAGACCGGACATCGAGGGAGTGCTGGGACGGCAACTAGCCGAGTCGGACCGAGCGGTCAATCCTGACGTGGTTGCCGCTCTGGGACGCGCTTGCGCCCTTCCCCAGGACATGGCAAGGTGGGCGCGGATGGACAATGAGTCGCTGCTGCTTTCTTCAATGCGGTCATTGGTAGCGGTATGTGCACCTGTTTATGTTCCTCTGTTTCTGCTGCGTTTCTTTAGCTGACACTCTGTTCTTACTGCAGCTCTTGCAAAAGTGCCAGACTGGCATGGGGAGGCTTAATGCAGCCGAGGCCAGGGCAGCAGTCTGGGTGGCGGAGAAGGAGGAGCTGCTGAAGTCCCTGGCGGCAAAGGACGCGACCCTGGAGGAAGCGGCGAGCAAGAACGCAGACCTTCTTGCCGAGCTTGACGCAGCACGGGCCTTGGCCGAGCACCTCAAGGAGGAAGCAAAGGTTGCGGCGGATCAAAACGCCCACCTTTCCTGGGAGCTAGACGAGGTCCGGCTCGCCTCGTCGCGGCAGGAGGAAGACATGCAGATGTTGCGAGGGACGAACAGGAGGCTCACCTCCAAGAGAAAGCTGGTTGAAAGAAAACTGGAGATGGCTCTGGAGGGGAAGGCGGCCGAGCTCGCGCTGGCTCTGAAAGAGCAGGAGGCCAGACTCAAGGAAGAGTATGTAGCCGAGCACGAAGCCGTGATGAACGAGGAGGTCAGCAAACTGACAGCTGACTACAAGGCGCAGTTGCCAGGAATCCGAGAGAAGGGGTGGACACTTGGGTGGAAGGCGGCCTTAAAAAGGGTTGGTGTCCCCACGGACAGCCCTATCTTCCAGAATTCCCCCAGGTTTCCTCGCTCGGATTCGGAGTTGCGAGCCGTCTCGAAATTCGCCCCCGTTCCTCCAGACTCGAAGGTCGCCCCAGCTCCCTCCGCCTCGGAAGTCGCCCCAGCTCCCCCGGCCGTTCCCAGCGAGCACGCTACCGGGACCGAGTGTAATAAGAGAGCTGCAGCTCCCTGAAATTTGTATTCTTTTTCCTTTTTGCATACATTGTATTCAGGCAGATCTTTTCGTAATAAAACAACATTCTTTTTTCTTGTTACACGTGTGTGTAATTCTTGTCTTGTTTGTGGTGGAATGAGTACCGACAAGTAGGTCGCCAAGTAGTCTAGTAAGTATAAACTGAGGGCGGTTGGCCCTCTGAACAGAGGCGCCGAGCCGCAAGGGAGGTACCGCTACCAGACGCTGATGCGCGTATGGCTGTGCCGCCCTGGCTGGTGCAGGCACCGAGCTGAGGGCGGTTGGCCCTCTGAACAGAGGCGCCGAGCCGCGAGGGAGGTACTTCTACCAGACCCTGATGCCTATAGTTTTGTCGAAGCTGGTGATGGAACCGAGCTGACAGTTGGCACTCCGAACAGAGGCGTCGAGCCGCGGGGAATCTAAGTAATGCAAAGACTCAATTCAGAAAAAGCGCCTTTTATTGATTCTTGATTTCTTTAATACATTTCTCAGAAGTAGAATTTTTTTAGATGCGTCGCATTCCACGGTCGCGGGAGCGCCTTCCCTTCCATATCTTCGAGTCGGTAGGCAGATCTCCCGGCCGTAGAGGTTATTCTGAACGGTCCCTGCCAGTTGTGCGCCAGCTTGCCTTCATTAGGATCTCGGTCGCCGGGAAGTTTTTTCTTCAAGACCAACTCCCCTATCGCGAATCTTCTTTCCTTGACCTTCTGGTTGTATCCCCTGGCCAACTGCTGCTGATAGGCGGCCAGGCGGATAGCTGCCGCCTCTCTCCGTTCTTCGGCCAAGTCCAGCTCCCGTGCCACGTTCAGATCGTTTAGACCTTGTTCGCAGAGTTCCGACCTCAAGGTCGGGAGGCCGACCTCAAGGGGAATGACTGCTTCCATGCCGTAGGCAAGGGAGAACGGGGTAGCCGAGGTGGAACGCCTCGGAGTAGTTCGGTAGGCCCATAGAACACTTGGCAGCTCCTCTGCCCATCGACCTTTGGCTCAGTCGAGTCTCTTTTTAATTCCGTCGAGGAGTACTTTGTTTGAGATCTCGGCCTGACCGTTGCTCTGAGGATACGCCGGGGTGGAGTAGACATTGCGAATGTCGTGCTCTTGGCAGAAGCTTTTGAAAAAGTTGGAATCGAACTGCGTTCCGTTGTCGGAGACGAGAGTACGGGGAATTCCAAATCTGGTGATAATGTTCTTCCAGACGAAATTCTTCGTGTCTAACTCGGTGATGGAGGACAAGGGTTCAGCTTCGACCCATTTCGTGAAGTAGTCCGTGGCCACTATTAACCATCTTTTGTTCCCTGGAGTTCGGTGAAGTGGTCCGACGATGTCCATGCCCCACTGGGCGAAAGGCCATGGACTGGAGAGGGAGCTTAGGTCCTGGGCTGGCTGGTGGAGAGAGTGGGAGAACTTCTGGCAATTCTCACATTTTCTGGCATAGAGCTGGGCGTCCTTCTGCATGTACGGCCACCAGTAACCCTGGCTGATAGCTCGGTACGCAAGAGACCGACCTCCTATATGACTGCCGCAGATCCCTTCGTGAATCTCGTAGAGGAAATCCTCGACTTTGCTGGGGTGAACGCACTGGAGGTAGGGCCCTGTGAATGATTTTCTGTAGAGCTTGCTGTCTGGGGAGAGCCAGAACCGGGCTGCCTTCAACCTGACCTTTCGAGCTTCAGTCCGGTCCTCCGGTAGCTGGTCATCTTTCAGGTATGCAATGATCGGGTCCATCCAGCTCGGGCCGAGATCAAGACACATGAGCTGCCGAGGTCGCTGGAGGTCGATGCTGGGCTCCCGCAGCGTTTCTACTTCGATAGTTCTCTTTTCACCGGCTTCCACAGCCGAGGCGAGGCTGGCGAGGGCATCTGCACGCGAGTTGGATTCTCTGCCGATCTGCCGGACCTCGGCCTTTGCGAACTGGGAGAGAAGTTCCCTGGCGTGGGCGAGGTAGGCTGCCATCCTGTCATCCCGGGCTTGGTAATCTCCGCTGAGCTGGCTTGTCACCAGCTGAGAATCGCTGAAAACCACAATGGACCGGGCTTCCAAGATTTTGGCACTGTTCAGTCCGGCAATGAGCGTTTCATATTCGGCCTCGTTATTAGATGCCTTGAAACCAAGTGTCAGAGCTTGTTCGATGACGAGGCCTTCGGGAGACTGGAGAACTACGCCAGCGCCCGCCCTTTTGGATGTTGAGGATCCGTCGACAAAGACTTTCCAGGACGAGTCTAGGAGTTCTCTCCAGGACTGTTCTTGCTCAGTCTCGGTGACAACCTCTGCACCCCTATCGCCCCCCAGTTCGGTGTCGAGCGCGGTCGGTGCCGAACTCTGAGGAGTAAATTCCACAATGAAGTCTGCTAGGACCTGAGCTTTGATGGCCGTTCTGGGCTGATAACTGATGTCATATTGCCCCAGTTCGACAGCCCATTTGGAGATCCGTCCGGAGAAATCTGCCTTCCGGAGGAGAGCCTTCAGTGGGTATTCTGTTACGACCACTATTGTGAAGGTTTGGAAGTAGTGGGAGAGCTTCCGAGAGGCGCTCACGAGCGCCAAGGCAAGCTTTTCGAGCTGCAAATACCGGGTCTCGGCGTCCAGCAGGGTTTTGCTTGTGTAATAGATAGGCCTTTGCTGGCCGTTGTCCTCTCTGACGAGCACCGAGCTCACTGCATGGTCCGAGACCGATAGGTACAAGAACAGTGCCTCTCCAAAAGTCGGGGTGGAGAGCAACGGTGGAGAAGAAAGGTATTGTTTTAGCTGTTGCAGCGCCTGAGAACAATCCGACGTCCACTGGAACTTGGAACCCTTCCGCAGGAGTTGGAAGAAAGGTCTGCACTTGTCCGAAGCTCGGCTGATAAATCGGTTCAGGGCGGCAGCCATCCCGGTCAGCCGCTGAACTTGTTTTGCCGAGGTCGGACACTGGAGCTCCTGGATAGCGGTGATCTGGTCGGGGTTCGCTTCGATCCCCCTTCTTGTGACCAGGCTCCCTAAGAACTTGCCGGAACCGACCCCAAAGGCGCACTTGGATGCATTCAGCTTCAACTGGAACTGGCGAAGGATGTCAAAAATCTGGCGGAGGTCGGTCAAATGGTCCTCCGACTTTTTGGATTTGACGACCATATCATCGATGTAGACCTCCACCGTCTTGCCGAGCTGGGCCTGGAACATCTTTGTCACCAGCCGCTGGTACGTTGCTCCCGCATTCTTTAGCCCGAAGGGCATCACCTTGTAACAATAGGTGCCCCTGGGAGTGATGAAAGCTGTCTTTTCCTGGTCTGCCGCGTACAGGGGGATCTGATGGTACCCCCGGTAGGCATCCAGGAAACTCATCCGGTCATGTCCGGCAGTGGCGTCGATGAGTTGGTCTATCTTCGGAAGAGGGAAGCTGTCTTTGGGACAGGCCTTATTGAGGTCGGTGAAATCCACGCAGACCCTCCATTTTCCCGTCTTCTTCTTGACCACCACGGTGTTAGCTAGCCACTGCGGATAGTGGACTTCCTTTATTGCACCTGCCTCGAGGAGTTTCTGAACTTCCTCAACCACGGCTTCGGTCTGCGGGACCCCAGTCCGGCGCGGCTTTTGAAGCACGGGCCTATGGTTGGGATCCACCTTCAGCTCATGGCAGATGACTGCCGGGTCAATGCCGGGCATCTCATAGGGTGTCCAGGCAAAGACCGCCTTATTCTCCACGAGGAGGTCAAGCAGCTCTGTCTTCTCGGACTCGGGGAGCTGGCTTCCAACAAGGAAGAATCTGTCAGGGTCGGCGGGATCAATGTTGACCTTAGTGAGGTCCTCGATGCTTTTCTCTGCCGGAGCCCTGCCGACGTCCCCGAGCTCGGCCTCTTTGTCTAGTTCGGTCATATTGACCTGGGACGATTCGGCCTCGCCAGGCAGCACGGCCATCAGGCATTGCCTGGCCATGTGCTGGTCGCCTCTGACGGTGATCACGTCCGTCCGACCTGACTGGCTTTCCAAAGGAAATTTGAGCTTCTGATGCCGGGTGGAGGGCACCGCCTCCATGCTATGCAGCCACGTCCTCCCCATTATGACATTGTATGGGGAGGGGACATCGACTACCAGGAATTCAACCTGCCTGCAGGCGCCTCCCACTTGGACTCTGAGGGAGACCTTACCCTTGGGATAGACAGGCTCGGAGCTGAAGCCGAGCAGAGGGGTGTGGGCAGCCTGGAGGTCCTCGTCCTTCAGTTTTAACTTTTTGAAGCAATCGTAGTAGAGGACTTCGGACGAACTGCCAGGGTCGACGAGGGCTCTCTGAACCAAGAAGTTTTGCAGCTTCAAGGTGAGCACTAGAGCGTCGTTGTGCGGGAGCTCGACGTCTTCCAAGTCTCTGTCAGAGAACCATATCCTGACCCCCTCCGTTTTGGCCTTCTTCGCGGCCGGCTCTGGCGCCGCGGTCAGCACCTGTTTCTGATGGGAGGCGCGCCTGGCCTCGGCGCGAGCCTGAGAGCTCTTCTTAGGTGGGGCGGCGAGGTGAATGACGTTGATGATACCCTCCGGTTCGCTGTCGTGGTTGTCAGCGTCTCGCCGCGGAGGTCGGTCATCACCTCGGCCCTTCTTTTTGATGTACTCCCTGAGGTGCCCCTCCTTCACGAGGTTTTCCAGGTGGAACTTGTAGCTCTTACATTCGTCGGTCCTGTGCCCATTCTGCTTGTGGTAGGCACAGAACCTACTCTGGTCCCGGGAGGAGGGGTCGGTCGTCATTGGCCGCGGCCATTTGAAGAAAGGCTGCGCTTTTATTTTGTTGAGGAGCCTATAGATCGGCTCCTTAAAGATGGTATTGACTGCCACATGGGAGGTCGGCTCGTGGCCGGACCTTCTGCCGCTCCCCGATGCCGCTGCCGAGGCAGAGGGAGCTCGGCGGTGCTCTGTGGACCGGGCCTTGCGCCGATCCGGGGATGGGTCTCTGCGACGGTCCTCCCTCCTGGAGGACCTGCTGTCTCCCTTGGCCGGTTGGCTTTTCTTAGTGAGGCCGAAGTTTTCCCGACCTCGCACCTCGTCTTCTTCCGCCAGGATGAACCGATTGGCTCGGGTCATCAGCTCCTTCATTGTGGTCACGGGGTACATGACCAGCTGCGCCCGAAGCGGGATGCCTGGCTGCAGAGCCAGCTGGAAGGACCTCACTGCTAGCTCCTCAGAAGCGCACTCGATCTGGCTGTAGACAGTCCAGAATCGGCGAGCGAACTGGGTAACGCTCTCGTCCTCCTGCATTCGGAGGGCCATCAGGTCGGCATCGGTCTTTGGGATGACGCGATGAGCCTGGAATTTTCCCAGGAAGGAGGTCCGGAGCTGCCGCCAACTGGAGATGGAGTCTTCAGGAAGCGAGCAAAACCACCGCAGGGGGAGATCCGCCAAACTGGAGGAGAAAACTCGACAGTTCAGGGAGTCATCATCCCCCCAGACCGACATCCTCTGGATGTAATGTCGGAGATGAGCTGCGGGGTCCGAGGTTCCGTCATACAGGGTGAACCTCGGGACGCTGAACTTCTCGGGGAGTGTGTATTTTCTTATCTCCCTAGAGAAAGGAGACGCGCCAGTGTCCTCAGCTTCAAAGGCGGTATACTGGTCTCGGTCGATACCAGCAGTTTCCATATTCCGGCGGATCGTCTGCTTCACCTGCTGGTCGATCCACTGCTTCAGCTCTTGATCCTCTGAAACCTGGCGTTGCTTCTTCGGCCCTTCGTGCTTGTAACTGTTGCTGGAGCCTTCTTCCTCTTGGCCTCGGTCGCGCCTCTTACTGTTGAGGACGTGCCTCAGGTCTTGCCCGTGGCCCGGGCGCCTGGGCGGCGGGCTCCGACCCTTCTTGTCTTCGAGCTGCTGCCTGAGCCGTTGGATAAGCTCGTTCTGTTCCTGGATGAGGCGGTTCTGGGCCCTGATGTCATCCAGGTGGGGATCTTCGTTTTGATCGAGGCTGGCTCGATGGTGTGACTGCGATTCAGCCCGTG
Source organism: Persea americana (assembly GCA_029852735.1). Lineage (NCBI taxonomy): Eukaryota > Viridiplantae > Streptophyta > Magnoliopsida > Laurales > Lauraceae > Persea > Persea americana. The sequence continues at coordinate 9,898,679 of CM056812.1, forward strand.
CTGACTTCTCGTGTGGCTTGGTGACGGACTTGTCGCCTTGCCTGCCCCGCTCATGGCTATGGCGGGGCTGTTCAGGAGGTGGGACGTCGCGAAGGGAGAGCATGGTCACTCCCCTAGACCGCGACTGTGTCTGGACCGTGGGAGACCTCCCCCCAGACCTCCTTTGCTGAGGGGGTGGAGGTGGAAGATTCTGTGCCAGCGTAGGCTGTATGGACAAAGCCTTGCCTTTGGAGGGTCCTTCGCCATTTCTGGTTTTTGGAGGCATGGTGCTTATAAGCTTTTTGTTCAGTTTCCCACAGACGACGCCAAACTGTAGGCGGTAAAAACGACACCTACTTAGATTGAGATGAGATCGGGATGAACTTCTTTGGACAGGGAATGCTGAACGCCAAGAACCTGAAACGGAAGGAGAAAGGCTAAAGTCAGAGCCCCTGGCTGCCGTGAGCCGAAGGCACTCCGATGCCTGAGTTAGTTCTGAGGAGACTAAACAGGAGGAGGAAGAAGAGAATGAAACAGTGTAGTATTGAGAGTTGTATGTTGCGTATTGCGTACCTCTCATGGGACTGATCCCATGCGTATATATAGGTGAGCGTTCCTCGTTCATTCTCTCTGTGAGTGGGGGTAGGTGAGGTGAGGTCCCATCGATCCTTACCCTGGCTTGCTGCAGTGGGTAAAGTGGGCAACATCCCATCCTCACTTTCCATGCCTTCAGTCAGTTGACGTACAGGGCTGATAAAGCAAACCTCTTATCGCCATAAATGAGCGATCCTATCGTCATAAATGAATGCTCATATCTGTCTGAGCGCGCCGTATTTCCAGAAGGAGGGTGGCGGCCCACTCTGACTCTAGCATTCTAGTCTGAGACCAAGGCCAGCTCGGCCGTGGTGTGCCTATGTACTGAGCTGGGGACCTGTGCCGAGCTGCCGAACCGCTGTGCCGCGCTGGCACTGTTTGACCGAGTTGCCGAGCTGACGGGGTTGACCGCAGGGGCCGAGGTGATTGGCGAGTCTAGCCGTGACCCTCGCTTAACCTCGTCATTACGGTGTTTTACCCACACAATTTCCTTATTGGAATCTTGCCATGCTAGCTTGAATAAACTTTGGATCCTCTTCAGCAATGCATTCTATATTATCTCTACCTACATGTTTTTACTGTTATCTTGGGGGCGGATTTTGATCCTCACCATTCCTTTGGGGACTCTATCACCAATACACCATAGGTGAAATATCCGACCTAAATGCCATGTGCAGGTAATTCTGTGGAAGTAAAACAGTAGTTTAACATGTTTTGGATAACCCGAATTACATGCGAGAGAGTTTTGTTCATTGTCAAAACCAACTACAGATGAAGAGCGATGGGTAATTAGATCTGTAGGGTGCAGAGAACTGTCTTTATTTACACGTAATCCAAACAGGGAGAATGTTAATGGAATTTGAGCTTTTTTTTTTTTATAGTTTTACTAAAAGTAGTAAAATTTGGGTTGAGAATTGAGAGAACCTTACTCCAGTTCAATCCTAACTATTATTATTTTACCAAGTTACTCCTAAGCTTATTCATTTGGCCATTGATACTCTTTTGTAAATTTAAATGGATTGAAAAAGCAACCCAAATTTCTTATCAGCAGAAGTCATTATTGGGTCTCCATTTTTGAATTTTGTATCTTCTGTTGTTGTTTAGGACACGTTCTTGTGATGTTGAGGATTCCTGGTGCAGTGCCACTTTTTTCGCAGTTTAGATGGTTTCAAAATTAGTGTTATGCTTTTCCACGTGGAAAATTAAGTTTGCTTTTTTCCTCTGTATGTGAAAAACTATTTCCTGGGCATTGGAATTGGTTTTCTTCATAAAGGAAATCTACTATGCTCCTGGGCATTGGAATTGGTTTTCTTCATAAAGGAAATCTACTATGCTGTAGCACAAACAGCCACATGTCTGTAATTGTTTGAGAGGACAATTTCAGAAGATACAGAAAGAACATGATACTTGAACGTGGGATCCATAAGTTCAGTCACGTGGATATTTATTAAATCCAAATTACAATTAAGGGTGCATCAAGATTGAAGAACCCAATATCCCATTCCAAAAATGTGGAAAGTTCTATGCGCATATGAAGAGTCATTGAAAGAAAAAAGATTTTTATTCTGGGCTTTCAAGATGGCCCAAAACAAATGGATAATTTTCCATGCTTAGTGGAGAAATGTTCTCTTACGAACAACACGCTGTGTGGAAAAATGGATAAGTGCCTATAGGAGAAATTCTCCTACTTAGGTATCCTTTGTCACATCCCGTCCCAAAATTACCTGGCCAAGGGTAATTCCCGAGGTGTGACACGCATACTCCCGTGCTCATCACACCTGTTTTGAGTCGAGTGTGAGTCACGAAGGAGATAATTCCAAGCTTGCCACACGTGAGACATGCTCACTGACACCTGTCACCGTTAATTAATAGCAGAAGCATCGAATCAATCTTAATAATAGATATCAAATCATGAGTTGTCCATAAATTCAAATTCATTAAACCAAAAGGTGATTTCATTACTAAAGAGAAGTAGAGAGTTAAAACATATTCCACTTCATAATACAAAAGTATTTATATACAACAATACCAAAAGTAATATCATGTTCAATATTCACATTGGTTAGTTCACTAAACAAAAGGTATTGTCATCAAAAGCAGGGATCATGACGCTCTCCGAGAACATAAACTAGACAGCTCCCTTCGCCGTCCACTCTTCTAGGCTTAGAGGTACCTTGAGGGCCTCCTCCTCTCCCTCCGCGGTATTCTCAAGACTGGGGGCGGAATTTGTGTCTGTAATACCAAGAGAACTAATGAATACTACGATTCAGCTGAGTATAAACAATAATCCCATTACACATGCTGCATCAAATTTAGAATTAACGACAGAAGATTATAAGAGGTCATATAAAGTAAAACTAGGCAGTTTTGCATTCAGAGTTAAATTATGCTTAAAGAATCAATAATGATCGAAACTTATACACACTAGTTGGTAACCACATTAGCTAAATCCCCTCAAAGAGGTCATGCATTTTGGGATGTCACCAGTGACCCGGCCAAAGGTTCAACTGGCTACCTGGGTTCTGGAGTTCCGGTGCTTTAGACTGTCTACTACGCAGCGACTTTCACAATCTAAACCAAAGGTCAACCCCGTCGGGTATCGTCCGGTTGAAGCTAAGTAGTACCAACTTATTCGAATCAATGATGACACTGAACTTGGGTAGATCACACTAATCCTTCCATACAATACAATTCAATTCATTAACACTCTACTCAAGATTTCTCAATTTATAATGTAATCGAAACACACACACTAAGGTGATGATAACTAAAGAAAAGGAGTATGAATATTTACATGACAAGTGAATAATGATAGAGTAATTCAATATAATGGTAGAGAAATTCAATATGCACATGCTTGTTTTATAAATTTAAAAGAGAGTTAAGGTGAGTTACAAGCCCACTCTAAACTATTTATCCGTTGTCTTTCATTTTCCATTCAGAAGTACAGTTAAGGAATTCGAGGTGTTGTTCTCTTTATTTTGGTGTCACAAGTATAAATGAATCACATCGCATTCCCTAACTCAACACCCTTGGAAAAAAAAAAACAATAAATCAACCGGATAATGTATGACTAGTCTTAGCCTCAAAAGACTATTCATGTATGGTAATTTTCCTTTAGGCATGTGATAGGTCAGGGTTTTGGTCTAAGACCCTACAAGGTCCATAAAAGTCTCAAAAAACCCTATTGGTTAATGTATAAAAGGTTTAATCGTCATTAGAAACACTAATGAAGGATTAACATAGCAAGTGGCTGGCCTGATGCATTGAAGTTGTATTGGTGGGATGAGCCACTAGTGTGAAAAACATAGTCAAATGGTCAAAGCATAATCAAATTCAAATCATAAATTCGCTTCATGTAAACTGGATGCTAGTATCAAGTTCTGCTGCTAGCATAGGATATTGGAATCATCCACCACAAAATGACTTGTGTACATGATGAGTCTTGATCAACCCAACTTGGACCCAAGTTGGGTCCTGAACCAGGTAAAAGTCCCCTTTAGTGAAGTTAAATTAATTTTTTTTTAAATAGCATACATTTGTATAAGAGAACTTGGCCACATTCATATCAGGCTAGGGCCTTTTACTTCAATTCGGTGTGTGTATAATCCTGTAACTTGGACTTGGGTTGGGTCATGGGTTCAAGTAGGAGTCCCCATTAATTATTGTCTTTTACCCTCCATAAATATTAATTTCCAAAACAAGACTGAACTAGAGAATGAATGTCTCAGGCCTGATCAGTATGATAAAACAAAATGGGCGACTTTGAAATTACCAAATGCAAGAGGCTAAGAATATCAAGATTTACTTTGAATAGTACGAGCAACTGATAACAACAACATGCATGGAAAATTAGAGTTTATACTTGCCTTAATCAAGCTTTCTCACACCCAAACCTCTTCTTGAGCCCAAACAAGTAAAAACCCCCCAAAATTCAATCCCTAATAAGGAAAATCAACCAACATGATAATGAGAATGCATGCATGTAAAGATTTCGAATCTAAAACTCCTTTACATCCCTAAGTCGAAATGGGTGGAGCTCTTACCTCTGACAACCAAGTAGAAGTAGAAGAAGAAGTTTCCTGTCACAAGAGAACTATGAAAACGTGGAGAAGCAAAGGAGAAACCCCATTCCAAACTCTAATCACACATGCAAGCTTTCAATAACCAGAAATGATGAAGAAGAAGGGAATGAGAAGGTTGAAGATGGCCGTTCTCCTCTTGTTCAGCTGAGACATTCGAATGAAATGGGTTTGGGCTATGTCGAGTTTATAGTTCAGAACTTAAAACAAAACCCAAGTTCTTTCTTGTATTTACACTTTGGGTCAAATGGAAACTTAGGAGATTAATATGAGGTCAAATGAGAAAATGATAGGTAAGAAAGTTGATGAGCTTGACGAGATACACGCGATGAAGCTAAGATGAGATGCATATGATACAAAATAAGAAAATGCGAAGTTATGAAAAAGTCCCCGGCTCTACCTAAAAGACCTAAACTTTGGTCAAACTAACTACCTAAAACTCAAGGTCTAACTAAAATACTAGAACAAGACTAATTTACACTAAAAATAGCTTAATTAGGATCTAAAATAATTAATTTGCATAAAACATAATTAATTAGGAATAAGCAAGATTAAACGGGTTCGGGGTTTAACATCCTTGATGTGCTACACATGACTGATGTAGTTGGAATTGAGAACTCAATATACAACCGTGAAGGGCAGGGATTAGGATGATTTTGTGGGGCTGATTTTTCGCATATTGGTGAAGGGAAACCAGATCTTTCTATCCTCGGATCCCCACTATTGTGGTGTATCGAACTGAGCTCGTAATCGAGGTGCTTACTTAAGACGCTGTTTAGTGGATCATAACAAACTCTTGAGCCGCTTAGGTGCATGCGTTTGTGTATGCACAGACATAACTAAGTGGACTGATGAGATCAAGCGAGCCCATGCAAAGATATATTAAACCATTGGTATGGTACTTCACCCATTTCAACACTAGCAGAGCTAGAATTCACCCTCGTTGGAGCTGTATATCACTATAGGATTGATTATCATTTTAAGAAAAAAGAAAAAAAAAAAAAACAGTTTTCCATACAGTACAATGTGCTTCTTAAGAGGATCAAACCTTTCATGTAATGAAGACAAAGCTTCGCTACAATTGGAGTGATATATGATGATGGATTGGACCTTCACAATTTGGTTGCCTTTTTTTTTTTTGTTGTTGTTTTAAATCCGTATGATTCGATAAAATATTTTTTTTTCACAGTATTGGTAAGTGGCCGCAATTTTCACCTGGCTGTTTAGAGTTCGAACCTTGGGTATGTCACATTTTTCCGCTTGTGCAGGCTTCTTTCCCACTTATGTGGGCATTCTTCCCACTCGTACGAATTATCATCTCGTGCGTGTGCGGGCTCTCTCTTGAATTCCAGCCCCCTTGATTGGGTTACCGAAACGAGAGAAGAAAAAAACAAGAAAAATAAAACAAATTATGTGCATTCCTCAAGCCAATTGATGGCATTTTGAATGGACCGTTTGGACGTGTATAAGGCAGCCTCATTAAATTTAAAAAAAAAATGACAGTTGGGATTACTTTCCCATAGTTTTCACTATACTTCTTAAAAAATAAACACACTGGACATGTTTGTCTACTCTAGGCTGTATTTTTTTTTAATGGAAAGATGAGTGGTAAAGGCTTTACTCGGGTGGGGATCTATTTTCTAAAAAATTGTTCTCCTCATAGCGAAAAGTGCAATTCAGCTTTGTGGGGCCTAGTAGGACCTACTTTTGATCAGTGCATGCCTCTTCACAGTCTCATCCAGCACCAAGCCCAAACCTTCACCCACCATTTGATTGAAACTCTTTACTTTTTTTTTCTTTTTTGGTACCCCAGCCAAGGGGGTCATGACCCAAGATAACCCACAATTATGGGAAGAGTGGCATATTAGGGGATCGATCCCTGCGTTGCTAGGTGACATCTACGGTCACCAATCAACTGTGCAACCCCATGAGCAATTAAACTAGTGTTCGATTGAATCTCGAAGGAGGCTGGTTGTTAAATCGAGGTCTCAGTTGTTCATTTGTTAAATTGAGGGCTAAGTTGATCTTATGGGCTGATTTTTTCCTCAACCTAATACATAAGGAGACCTTTCCATCTACATCGCCCCACTAATAGGCAAGCATCTAAGTGGGCCCCATAAGCTCTACCTTATGAGAGCAATATGCAGTCCATTCCTCCCCTCTTCAATAGAGTAAGTTATGATAGCTACATAGGTGAAAGCCCAACTGAAGTCCCAATGGCGAAAATGAGAGTGGGATTCACATTAATTACATTAGCAATCATTTGTTCAATCTTATGGTGAGATCGGACTCAATCGAGGTAAAGTAAAAAGGATACGCTAATGAATGTGACCATATTCAATTTTAACACTTCAGATCATCAGTAGGTGGGCCCACACGAATCCATACCGGTGCCTATCTCTCTCTCAAAGTCTGTACCTATTGACTGTTGTTTCAATCTTTCTCTCTCTATTCATCTGCAACCAGTAATAGTTTCTTTCCTTAATCTTATATTAGGAAGAATGGCCCTTTGCACAGCCTCAGAGGGCAATATCTGTAACTTGGGGCAATGATCTCTTGATGAATATCCTTTCTAGATTTGGGCCTATCATGGTTCATTCCATGCAGTTGTTTTGGAGAGTCTGAAGGGTGTCTCAATTACGCCTACAAAAATGGTTCGAAATTGGAAGTATGGATGACAGATGACTAAAGGCAGCAACACTAGTAAATGGGTTTTCAAGCATAGTGTCAACCTTTTTGACATTGGATTCCCTGTTCCATCAGAAGATACAGATCTCATAACTGAGGAGTGACTGGGTATCCTAGGTTTTCACCAAAATTTGGATGCTATCTTTCATAGAAACAAAAGTGAGTTCTTCTGCTGTGATTTTAATAGCAGAAAATTGGAGAAATTTGTGAGCGACTATCCTTTAGTTACTGGTGATCTGTTATCATGGGCCTTCCCATTCTTCCAATGCCTATGCTCTCTGGCCAATGCACTCTGATGGATTTAGTGACAAAAATGGTGCGATTATTGACTACTTTTTTGTCTTCTTCTTTACATGTTTTTGTTCTTTTGTGTTTGAAGGCATTTGTTTCATTCAGCTTACTTTTCTATATGTTTGGTTCTTCTTCCTCTTCTTTTTTTTTTTTTTTTTTTTTGGTATTTATATGCCCATTTCTTTTCTTTTCCTAGGTATTTATATGCCTAGCTCTTTTTTTCTTCCCCTAATCAATGCATCCATATATATGGTTGAATGAAATAAAGTGGAAAGGGGATAAAACAAAGGAGCTCATTGGTGGCTACAAACTCTACTACACTGGAAAGAATAACAATTAAACTAGTGTAGAGGAAGATATAATAAATATCATTGGTGCTCATTGCGGACCAAGCTGGATCAGATGAAATTGCTAATAAACAACTTTGAGAGGAGATGGATGGTTTAATATAAAAACTTTCAACTAGTGGAAAGACTCTTCTAGAAGGGGACTTAAATGAGCATGAAGAAATGGATGGTAGATGGTTCTGAGAAAGAAATGAGTTAGGAGACAAGATCTTAGAATATACATTGGCACCTGTGTCATGACCCCAAATCTAATTAAGATTAAGAGATCGCAACGTGCAAGGAGGCTAAATATTAAAATTTAATCCATGCACATTTACCAACAAGATTCTGCTGTGTGAGGATTACCAGGACCTCCGCGAGGGATATCATGGCGGAAGCTTGTGCAAGCCATTTCAATAAATAGACATAATAAACTCATCTTATGGTATCATAAACTAATAGCAGAAAAAAACTCATTTATATATATATAGGGAGCTGCTTTGGAGCTGCTTTGGTGAGAGAGCCTCTCACCATCTCTATGAGAGCTCAATCTCGGCCATCCTTTTTCATTTTAGATCCAACGGTTGGAGATAAGAGTAAAAAAGCAGCCCTGCAGGAGAGAGAAACGTCACATGCTCGTGTCTTGTCAAAACTCTTCCGCCCAGTTTTTCATTTCAAAACTCTGTGGTCAAAACTCATATCTCAAACTCACTTTCCTCTCTTCCAGTCTACCAAAAGCTTCTCTTATTTCTTCTCTTTGAACTGGATGCAGGACGGAGTGACGATCAACTCCGGCAAGTACCAATGCTCTCGGTCCAGTAGTGTATCAAAGGCGTGAAAACGGAGAGGTGCGTCTGGTTGCAGGACGTCGCAGCGATCTTCTTCGGCAGGCACCGCTTCTCTCGCTTTGGTAGAGCGTCAAAAAGGTGAAAACGGTGAAACTACCTCACACTGCCAGGCAGTTCTGCTCTTGCGCTGGCAGTGCTCCGGTAGAAAGCCCTCTTTTCTTCTTCCTCGAGTCTGCAATCCTCTGCTCACTGTTTGTATGGCTATTTTTTTTTTATGGGTGTATACTGTGATGGTTTTGGTGTAATGGTGCCAATGGACAGATGGAGATGGTTTAGATAATAGAAATGGGGATGCCATTTTAATATACATGATAAGTTATAATGTTTTTTTTTTTTTTTTTGGAAAAATAGAGATGCCATTATATCTGCAGAAAGTGTGTTACTGTTGTATGCAGAAAGGGTGTTTGATAATATGCCTTTGTGAAAGCTGATTTTCAAACATGGCTGAATGTGGCAACTTAGTGATGGCTGAGACATGATTTAAACAATGTAAATAGTAATTGGGATAAATTTTAATACCCACAGTATTTTTCAAGCCAAGCCCATGTGGCAACTTGGTCATGTGAAGGATGGTTGGGATGTTTACGTAGTATGAATAAGTATAATACATTAGCTTCTCTATAATGTTGAAAATTTTTTTTCTAATGTATGGGCAGTGTTCACAGGCTGAAGGATGTGGTAGTCACTCATTTACAAGTGGCATGTATGGAGTTGATACTATTTTTCTCAAAAAATAAATTTGATTGATTTGTAGGTTAAAAGTGGTTGGACTAGATGTCATCATCTAATTTGAGGAACACTAATTGGGCTCCAAAATCTGTGTGGGAGTGGAGACATGAGATTATTTACAAGTCATACGGAGACCAATACGAATCGGAAGTTTTGGAGATGTCCATATTGGAATGTAAGTGAGCTATAAAAAATCTTATTTGTGGTAATTACTGAAATATTCAATTTGTGATTCAAATAAATGTCATTTTGCTAAAAAAACACTCACTTGGTTGTAGGATGACAATGGATGTGACACATTTTTCTGGAAAGATCAAGTCTCAAGGGAGCATCCACCTAACTCAAGGCTTGAAAGAGTCAATGCAAACTTGACAACTTGACCCCATCTATTGAAGGAATTATAGAAGCTTTAGAGGCACAAAACCGACTCATGCGTACACAAATTGAGAGCTAAAATTTAAGGAATATATATTTATGTAAAATATATCACATTTTCGTGGATATGTCGTTTATTGATGATCATGTGTTGTATTTTAGTTTTTATATCATTCCGGGTGTAAATGAATTTGTGAATGAATCTGTGTTGAAATGGGTGTAGCAGAGAACACCCAATGTCACATGATGTTTAAATGGGTGAATGAATATGTGTTTTCCAATTCCTTTGAGAAGCTTTTTTCCAGAATGCATATAGTCCCCAATAAAGTATAGGTCCCTGGAACTTATTAATGTAGCCATAACATGAAAGTGACAAGAACTGCATGTGCCTAACCATCAAAATCAGTGACCTATCTTTGGATGTATATAACCACAATGATCGCCAAAAAGAATTTAAACAGTGCTCATGGTCAGATGCTCAAGGGCATTGTAATAATTCCAATCCAGTTGAGGCCTTAAGCAGTTGATGCAAGACGCAGAAAAGAGAGTGAGAGCTTTCATAGACTGCACTGGTTCATTATTTCATTATTCTGTTAGACCAGCTTTTACTCTAGTTGAATCTATAGGAACAGACGCAAAAGCACTCGTATCCACCAAAAACCCTTCTCCAGCTCAGTTAATAAAGCCATACTGTACATATGCTGGGATACACTTCTCCCTCTGAGATATTATTTTTCAAGCAAGAATTAATATAGACAGCCTTGTCGTATGAGTGAACTTTCTAAAATTCAAGTCCTTATTCAAAAGTTACAAGACCATCTGGAATAGTGGTAGGATTGAGAAGCGAAATGGAGATCAGTCATGCTACTTCTCTATCCTACTATAGTCAAACAAAAATCTAACGAATATCTATAGTTTTAGAACAAGAAAAGTTTAAGTGATTGTCATGGACGTCAAACAAGAGTGGAGTCCCATGCCTGGGATCTACGAGCCCCAACTTTTTGTTCATATTAGCAAGTATGTAGAAACATTAATCCCAATTACATTCATCAATGAAATCTGAAGAAATCTATACTCCCCTCAATACATCCAGACATGAATAGCATCATTAGAACCTACAGGGAATCAAAATGTGAATAACATTGTTTGGTATGCAAATTCGTTACAAATATCCAATATTATAAACTTATCCACTTCACATAGCCTTACCCACACTAGAACAAAACAAACAAAGACAGTGAGACAACCATAACACTAGAAACAAGGCCACACATAGTCTTATCCAATACAATGGAGACAACCATTACACTAAAAACAAAAAAAAAAAAAAAAAAATGGGTCTGTGCTTGATGTCGTGTCCTTCAAATTAACTTGTAAGCTCTTTCACACCAGCTGCATTGTATCAATAGCCTCATATGCTGTAAAGATAAAAGAGCAGTGTCACGTCCCCCAAAATAAAAAATTGGGGAAAAACGTGAAAAATAAATCAAATTCAAATTTCCTGTGTTTAATACAACACAAGCTTCCAAAAGTGGACCTACATAAAATTTCAACCTGTGGTGAGTCAAAATAAATTTTATTAAATGCAGCGAAAGCTTTATTAAATTGGTATTCAAAGTTCATAAATGAAACCCAACACAAAATTCAAATAAACATTAATAGTTAAAGTTGCAGAATAAATCAAATAATTTCTAAAAGAGGTCTCAACACTAAAAGAAAGTTCATTTAAATAATGCTAAGATGACATTCTCTCTTGTGCTGGCTTAGACGGCTCCAAAGCCATCTCTGGCATCCCACACGGGTTCATCAGTTAGGTCAAACATTTAAAACGTTTGATCCGCCTCCGTCTCCTCGGTAAAGTAGGGCTCGGTACCTATGCACCAAATATTACAAAGTAAATAGCAAGAACATAATCATAATTCGAAATTTAATACGATAATAAGAAGAATATTGATAAGTGAGATTGTAATAAAACAATGACAATGATAATAACGAGAACAAACGTATGACATAAAACCAAATGGCACAAAGGAGCAATATAAAATCACACGGTGACAAGTGTCCCCGTTGTGGGTGGTCAACCCTAAATAAATTGGGAAAGCTCGTTCATAACGTCGGTGGTCATAAACTGATCAAAATATCAGGATAACCTGTCCATAGTTCAAAGCGGATTATAAGAGATCCGATCACATTGGTGATCAACCGTCCATATATCGATCTGCAGTCGTCCATAAATGACCCACATAAACACATAAACATATACTCATAATAGACCTGATTAATAATGCTCCGACACAAGAATCCTAAGTCAAAATAAAGTGCTAGCCGTTCCACATTTCATATCATATTCAAACAGTCATTCATGTATGCAAAGGCAAAGGTCAAAGAATAATCACAAGCCAATCCTAAGGTCAAACATAAGGTCTCGTACCTAATAACCACATGAATCTCTAATAGATAAAAGATCAACGCATCCCTTCTAAATCAATGGTGCATAAACCCAATTGAGCGTTTTCCAATAGAGATGGGTTGAACTTGAATCCAATAGGATATGCCCGAGGTCATACGACGCACTAAACCCTAAGTTAGTAAGATACCGTATGCCTAGACGGTATTTACTCGGTCCAAAGATCCGAATAATAAGGTACACAAATATAATTTTAACACATTAAAAATCAAAGGTATCATTCAAAATTAATTTGTAAATAATAATTATGAATAACAACCTTAGTTTACAATTTTAGAAATCTTGAGGACTTTATCCAAAACATTTTCCACCTTAAAAAATAAGTCAAAGGGTCTAATTTGAGCTTATAAAACAACCAGGGGCTTTTTCCTAATTTCACTAAACTAAAAGGGCAAGGTACACAATTTAATAGAACTTCAAAGTCAATTCTGTAACATGGGTGATGGCTACATTTTTCCCATTCACTCCCAGACCACTGAATTCCACCCTCCAGTCATCCCATCAAGTATGTACTAATGTCACATGGGAGTGACATGAGATGACATCATCGTCATCTCCATTCTCTTCTTCTTATCGCAGAACCAGTTCTGTAATGGGCTCATCGTCAACATCATTTGTGGACTTCGGTTAGTGGCCCACTGATAAAAAGCCCACGATTAGCCCCCATCTACATGGTCGCCCCAGGCTATACGGCCGGATGCGTGGACTAGATTTGTGATCACATCACCCAGTGGACCCCACCACTGCCTAATATCCAAAATAAAACCCCTTTGATGATTGGCGCCCCAAACTGTGTAAACCATAAGATGAGGGGCCAGATGGCCCCAATCCCCACAGGTCTACCACCATCAGCTTCGCCCCTGGGTCCCCTATCAGATGTGGGGACCCGATCTGCAAGCGGTGGCCCACCCAGGTCCCATGGTCAAAATCACGGAACAAATGATCTGTATCATGATTCCATTTCAGTTCAAGTTGGCACATGTTGTGCAACAGTAACGTAGAATTAACAAAATAAACCAAATCACCCGAATCTCCGATCTCATCACAAAGCAAAATAGCATCACAATATTATCACAAGAAAAGGGCATCAAGGGCTTTTACATGTATTGACATGCCAATCAAAGAGAAAACAAGTATTAAATTTATAAATTATGATTAGGTATTCGCCTTAATTCAAAGATGAAGAAAAGTGCAATAGGGTTCCTAACCAATACCCAAATCAAGATTCCCACGGCGCTCGAGAATAATCCTATCACCGATCTGACAAAGAAGATGAGAAAGAAATGCTTAGATGACAGATCCATGGTATTTCTATCCAAATCTACCGTTGGAAAGAAAAAAGAGATAACTAAAGAATATAGATCCACTCCTAATGGTGTGAGGAGAATTTTACTTGAGATAAAATAGTTGAGCAAAGAATGATGGTATCCTCTAATCTTGATTTTGATGGCTGGATCCTAAAGCTGTAATGGCTTGGAAAGTTGAAAGAGGAAGAAGATGAAGAATAACCAGGAGGAGTTGTAGAGATAAGTGGGGAGGGATAAGTTGTGCGGTTATTTAAAACAGGGATTAGGTTAAAAGAGGATATTCTCTAAGCTTAAGTCATTAGGTCAAACTGCGGGTCAGGTCATCTACCCATTAGCCCAACTCATAGATCCAAGCATCTAATCTATCGTGTGGCCCACTTAATCCTACCCACTTAAATAACTAGAATACATTTAATTAAAATAATAATAATATTCTAATTAAAATATAATAAAATATCATAAGCGGGACCGAGATCTTACAAGCAGTGGCGAAAGTAAATGAAAATATAATAAGATCTAAAATGCAAAGCATTCCCATTAAAATGATATGTAGAGAATCAAACTTAAATGTTTACCTAAAACATAGCCTCAAATTCATCATTGGAACTTGTATTGATAAAAGCATTGTCCTGATCAAAGGAGCATGAATAATCTCCTGCTATACCTTGAGAAATTGCAGACTCTTGAACAGTGGCCCTAAGATGTTAAAATGCAATTCAAAAATAATAAATAGGAGTTGATAGTTTAGTATACTTATTAAAATAGTATATTCTATGCAAAGGATTACCTATTTAATAGTGCAGGACAATTGCGCCTGTTATGCGAAACACCATGCCTGTTGCGATCTCGACATAGCGGGGCCTTTCTAAGTGCTTTTTCTTTGGATGATTTAAGTCTCTTTGCACATCTTTTGTGGTAATATGCTTTGGCTTGAGATACTGCTTCGCATCGAAGGATTTATCCCCTTCTTTATCACAGGAGTTCCCCCCTTTCTTATCTCCAGTCCCCGCAGTTTCATTGATTGCACGAGATGTTCGTATAAGGTCCAATAAGACTTGTTAAGCATTTTCGTATGCCTTCACAGACATAGAATGATTCATCAATGGCCATTGTCGCATAATATAATAAATCCCCATGTCATGCAACCAATGAGTTATCAAACGATATTGTTCGCTCAAAGAGACTCATGTATACATCGGACCCTTTTCTCACTTGAATAGTCCATCTTCACAAAAAATACTGGTTCGGCAATACAAATATCCTCTCTTGTTTAAGGATGCAGAGAAAATGATTATATGAGATTTCTTCAAACTCAAACATTTGACAGGAACAATTTACATGCTTCATATCTTTTATAAAAATGACCCTTCTTACAATTTCCTTTTCACGTTTAAATTCTAAAACATCATAAATTCTTTCACTTGGTTCGTCCTTTTGAAGTTGTACAATGCAATGCCATTGACATGAATTGTTCTTGAAACTTGTAAAAAAGTTTTCTTGTATATATCTCCGCCATTTGTTTCTCCATTGGCCATTCAGTCTTCAAAATCGGTTTCCCATTTAAGGTGTCATGATCAGTTTTTAGCTCGTTTCTTCCTAGCCGGGCAACGGCTCCTTCCAACCGCAAAACAAAATCACACAAACTCTCCCTTTCTGTCCCTAATTACTTGATGAAGGCATTTATACTTTCGTTTCTTTGAGTCGAGATCATCCCTGCGAAGAACATACCTCGCATAAATATTGGTAGCCACAACGCACGGTTTTCGAACATTTCATTCAGCTACTTATTGTCAAGCACTTTATGTTCTACCAATGTCTTCTCCCACTTAGAAACAAATTGTTCCTTTGTTTCAGAGTTATATACAGTATCTCTTATTTTCCAAACCAGTTCTCCACAATGGATTACAACTCCACCTAGCTTAACATTTAGCTTCTGCATTATGTGCCAGACACAAAACCGATGACATGTGGTGGGAAGTGCAAACTTAATTGCTTTTTTCATCGCGAGGTCTTGATCAGTTAAGATCGCTTTTGGTGGGTCTCCGGGCATTGCTTCTTGCCAAGTCTTAAATAACCACACAAAAGTTTCAAATGTTTCATCTAAAAGAAGTCTACAACCAAATATTGTCGTTTGGCCATGGTGATTCACTCCTGTGAATACACCAAAAATCAGTTCAAATTTATTCGTCTGATACATAGTGTCAAATCCAATGACGTCCCCAAACTCCCTATATGATGCTTGTAACAATTGCTCGGTCCAAAACACGTGTTTCACATGACATTTTGAATCTAATTCTATTGAAAAAAGTAGTGATCGACTTGTTTCTTTTAGCTGCTTGAAATGTTCATATAACCTTTGACCATCTTTGCCCATGTTATTCATCTTTTTGTCTCTACCAAATTTCGGACTGCTATAAGATATGTATCTCGGGTGGATGCCCACTTAAGATGAGTTAGGGTAGAATTAGGGTTCCTCTCTTGTGGGGTTACTTTGCCTATAAATAGGCGTCTCCACCTTTGTATTTACACACAGTTAATGAGAAAAAGTAAAAGCTCTCCCTTCTCCCTCTAATCTTCTTTCTCTTAGTCTCTCTCTTTTCTAACACGTTATCAGCACGAGAGAAAAAAAAGAGGCAAAAAAAAAGAGGCCCTTCCTCGGCTTGCGCGCTTTGAGAAAATTTATCTGCTGCATCGGTTTGCTGCGTCACCTTGCAGCTTCACCTTGCGTCGATCCCCATGCAACAAATCATTCTTCCTCTAATCAGTACATTGAGAAGAAAACCAAAGAGCCTGCCACGTTTTTCTTGTTTTTTTCTTTGTTCCCTACCACGCTAATGGCTTGACCTTCCCTCGGTTTGCGTGTAACCAAAGCATCCACTTTGCTTTGTTTTTTCGGCCGTGCTTGGGTTTGTTTTGATTTCTTCGTGTGCTTGCTTTGGTTTTATGCAATAAATCATGTGGGTTTCTTTAGTTTGCTTTGTGCAACGACTACTGTTTCAAAATTTCTTCATCTTGGGATGACCACAAATCACATAGACTTTTGAAAAGTGCATCTTCATCTGCGTTTATTTTTCTCTCTCCTCTTGGTTTGAGTGCAAATCAAATGGATTTTTTTCTCCTTTTTGGCTTTTCTGCTTTTTGATTTGCGTGCAAAATCAAGGCACAATTTTTCCTTTACTTTAATAGTTCTGTTTGGCGTGCATCTTCAACAAACATATTCTGTTTGTCAATGACAACAACAGTTCTCTCGAACCGTGTGCATTGCAAGAAAAAAAAACTTCCCTAATATATTGCTGAGGCAAGCTTGGATCCTGGTCTCCTCTGTCACCAAAATCTTTGACTAGGCATAACTTCTTCATCCGACCTCCAATCGAAGAACGAGGTGGTTCTACAGACTCGTGGCGATGAGCACTACTTAATAGACACAACAGATCAGCATTTCAATGGTCAGAAATCTTTCTGAACTACAATCACGATAAGTGGTATCTGATAATTAGTTAAATCCGATTTATTAGAATGCATGAAATCAGTTTATTATACCTGTTTACAGTAATCAGTGTTTATTTATTGTTAATCCTTTTGCATAATTTATTTTTATGGTTTTAATCGATGCCTCCACCCGTTGGTCGAGTGTTTGCCTACTCTCAACTAGAAATGTAGCATTTGCCCGCCTATTAACTCAAATAATTAGACTGAGGGATCACTTCCCTGATTATCCCATTAGGTCTTTAAGGCTTGATAATGGAGGTGAATTTACCTCACACATTTTGATGATTTTTGTTAATCTCTAGGAATTGTAGTCGAACATCCTGTCCCCCATGTCCACACCCAAAATGGCTTAGCTGAATCCATGATTAAGCGCATTCAACTTATTTCCAGGACTCTGCTGATGTAGTCCAGATTACAAGTTAGTGCTTGGGGACATGTTGCGGTACATGCAGCAATATTAATTCGACTTCGACCAATGGCCTATTATGAATATTCTCCTGCCCAACTTATATCAGAATATCAACCCAATATTTCTCACTTGCGCAAGTTTGGTTGTGCAGTTCAAGTCCTAATAAAACCTCATAAGCGTACTAAGATGGGACCACAACGTAGATTGAGAATCTATGTAGGTTATGACTCTCCTTCGATTATTCGATATCTAGAACCAATGACAGGAGATGTCTTCACTACACATTTTCCTAAGTGTCAATTCAAGAGACAATACTCCCGCCGTTAGGGGGAGATAAGATAGTTCATGAAGAACGTGTTGTTCTTGTAGAACAACCCGTTCATAAAGAACGGCGCGAATTAACATGGAATACTTTCACTCTGTCTCATCTGGATCCACGAACTTCACAGTGTGAAAATGAAGTATGGAGAATTGTGTACTTGCAAGAAATTGCAAACAGATTATTTGATGCATTCAACGATGCAGCAAAGTTGACAAAGTCACATGTGCCAGTTATGAATGCACCTGCCATGATTAATGTTCATGTAGGACAAAGTCAAAGTATAGCAGCAAAAGAATCTGCAATACGCCAGAAGCCTGGTAGACCTATAGGTTCAAAGGACTCAGCTCCGCGAAAAAGGAGAAATGAGTGATCATCATCATGTCCTCCGAAAAGGCACGTAACCCTCCTGAAGTGGTTCCTCCCGAAGAGGCACGTAACGCTCCTGAAGATATTATGGTAAAATCCGTTCTCTCTAGAATAATGGAAGTCCCTGATGAGACTTTAGAAGCCCCTGAAGAGGCACCTGTACTGGATAATGAAGAGATCTCTATACTTTACAATTATTCGAGAGAGAGATGGAATAGAAATGAGATTATCATCGATGACGCATTTGCATATGCGGTAGCTACACAAATTTCAAAGGAAAATGATGATCATGATTGGGACACAGAACCACGTTCTATAAATGAATGTCGACAAAGAAATGATTGGCCAAAATGCGAAAGTTCCATCAAAGCAGAGTTAGAATCTCTCAACAAATGTGGTGTATTCGGACCTATAGTACAAACCCCAAAAGATGTTAACCCTGTAGGTTACAAGTGGGTGCTTGTAAGAAAAATGAATGAAAGGAATGAAATTATCAGATATAAGACGTGATTAGTGGCACAAGGTTTTCTATAGAAACCTGGGATTGATTATGAGGAAACATATTCCCCTGTTATGGATATAACAACATTTAGATATCTAATAAGTTTAGCAGTTTCTCAAAATCTAAAAATGAGACTCATGGATGTTGTAACTGCTTACTTGTATGGGGACTTAGACACAGAAACTCACATGAAAATCCCGGAAGGATTTCCTTTGCCTGAAGCAAAGCCAAGGAGTATGTACTCGATCCAATTAAGGCGATCATTGTACGACCTAAAGCAATCCAGAAGAATGTAGTATAATCGTCTTAGTGAGTACTTATCTAAAAGGGGGTATGAAAACGATCCCATTTGCCCGTGTCTATTTATAAAAAAATTCTTGAAGGGATTTGCAATATTAGTAGTTTATGTGGATGATATAAATTTGATAGGAACTCCAGAAGAGCTCGAAGAAATTGCTGACTTTTTAAAGAAAGAATTTGAAATGAAAGACCTTGGAAAAAGAGATTCTGTCTTGGATTGCAAATCGAGAGAAATTCTAATGGGTATTGGCCCATCAATGACCAATCTAAGTATACCGAGAAGGTCTTAAAACGATTTGGTATGGACAAAGCACATCTATTAAGCACCCCCATGGTTGTTCGGTCTCTTGATATAAAGCAAGATCCATACTGTCCCATCGAGGAAAATGAAAAGGTATTGGGTCTCGAAGTACCATACTTAAGTTCTATTGGAGCATTGATGTACTTGGCACAATGCACTAGATCAGACATTGCATTTTTTGTGAATCTACTTGCCAAGTATAGCTCCGCACCAGCTCAAAGGTACTGGATTGGTATTAAGCACATCCTACGATATTTGTGTGAAACAACTGATTTAAGAATATTTTATTCTTATGATCGAAAAGATTTCAATTTTGTAGGATATGCAGATTCGCGCTATCTCTCTGATCCTCATGAAGGTCGATCATAGACATGTTACATTTTTCTTAATGGTAATACTCCCATTTCTTGGCGTTCTACTAAACAGACTTTGGTAGCCACTTCCTCTAACCATGCTGAGATTTTGGCCCTTTATGAAGCCAGTAGGGAATGTGTATGGCTAAAATCTTTGATTCAGCTTGTTCATAGTTCTTGTCAATTATCATCTATTACAGGTATCCCGAATATTATCTATGAAGATAATGAAGCATGCATAAGACATATTCGAGAAGGTTTCATTAAAGGAGACAAGACTAAGCATATAGCACCGAAGTTCTTCTTCACTCATGAACTTCAAAAGACCAATGAAATTGAAATCAAGCAAGTTTGTTTGAGTAGCAACATGGTTGACCTGTTTACCAAATCTTTGCCAAAATCAGTATTCCAGAAGCTTGTATATGAGATCGGCATGCATAGAGTTCATCATCAAACTATGTGAATGATTGTTATTATCAGGGGGAGTGATTTATGAGGGGGGCATCCTGAAGTATGCTACCCTGGACATTTGTGCGTTGTACTCTTTTTCATTTTCTAAGTTTTATCCCACTGGGTTTTCCTAGTCAAAGTTTTAACGAGGTAGCATTACGCATGTCCAACACCAGTTCAATGATCTTGAAGAATGTTGTACCCTTTTTCCCTTCGCTTTGGTTTTTTTCCCATTGGGTTTTTCCTTAGTAAGGTTTTTAAAGAGGCAGCTGTCTTTGAATGGTGGTCATCCAATGGGGAGTGTTATAATATATGTATCTCGGGTGGATGCCCGCTTAAGATGAATTAGGGTTAGAATTAGGGTTCCTCTCTTGTGGGGTTACTTTGCCTATAAATAGGCCTCTCCACCTTTGTATTTACACATAGTTAATGAGAAAAAGTAAAAGCTCTCCCTTCTCCCTCTAATCTTCTTTCTTTTAGTCTCTCTCTTTTCTAACATGGACATCTTTTCTGTGAAACCAACCAAGTCAGGACGACCACCCACTTGAACTTCAAATATATCCATTTGACTACAAGTTCGTATATTTGCGGCACTAAATGAATCTATCAAGTTTTTCTTCGGTGCAGTCACATCACGGTGTGATCGTAACATATGAGTCTTTCGAAGAGAACTTAAATTATGACAATGTTCCACAACAAATTTGCTTACAAACCATTGCTCAGATGCATTTCTCCTCACTTGTAACTCAGCCCACAACTCTCTCGAATATCTGCAACACGCCTCTGTACAACATTTGCACAGCACATCTTCTCTACTTTTTGGCCTTCTTTGGAATACACAAACTTCTTCCAAACTACTTCGTTTTTATGTCTTGCATCAGAACTTTTTCTAACACTAAACCCGGCAACTCTAACATAAGTATTATAGAGGTTGTAAGCCTCCTCAATACTATCCACCAACATCCCTACTCTTTGTATTTTTTCCTCTTCTACATCTGGAACAAATGATCTAATTGTTGAAGATGGGCCTGATTCTTTCTAAACAATGTTCCAAATGCACACTGAAATAGAAAAAAAAACATCAGATGAGAATATAAGAAGCACATGTTATTAGCTAAAAATATATAAGAAACATGACTTACTTGACTTGCACTAGTGGATGAATGTTGCACATGTTGCAATGAATGGACAGGCATTTGAACTGAATGGGACAAGGAATCCGTGATAGCAATGAAGGGCATTTGTTGTGTCGTTGGATGTTGCAGGTATTGTGACAGATGCATGATCGGCATTTGTTGTGAGAAATACATCACAGGCATTTGAACTAACTGGGCCAAGCAATTTGTGACAGTGATGACGGGCATTTGCTACAGCATTGGATTTTGCAACTGGTGTGAGGAATGCATGATGGGCATATGTTGTGGGAAATACATCGTAGGCATTTGAACCGATAGAGGCAAAGGCTCCGTCTCAGTGATGTTAGCTGATTCCTTCTAAATGATGTTATCAATTAAGAACAAAGTTAAGCAATAATAAAACATGCGAAATAATTGAAAAAACTGCACACCATAAGCAATAATAACCCACATCATAAGGAATAGAATAACCCTTCAACTATCACATTTCTTTCTTGTATAGAAAGAGAGGCTTTTGTATACTTCTTTTTTAGAAGCACCCAACGCTCAAGGAAAGCGATATAGGAAAGAAGGAAAAAAATTGATTTCTCAATGCCACAAATATGCCCTGCATTCTTAATTTTTTTGGGTTTTCAACTTTGACATGAGTGATCCAATTGTTATCATGAAAATTGAAAACCATCCAATTCATTGCTTTGAATTGGACGACCAATAGTTGCCAAGATGGCTGATTTCATATATATATATATATATATTCATAATGGTGAATATTCAACCACAATCACTTGCCAAAGGAAATGAACCATCCAAAGAATAAACCACATAACTTGAAGTGGAAATCCAACTGAAAGTAATGACCACACAAATGAAAACAAATCCAACGGTAAGTAATGACCACATAACAATTAAGTAATGAAAGTAGTGACTGAAATCCCACACAAATGTCTAAACAACATACAGTAATGAAAGTTGTAAAGGAAGAAACAAGAAAAAGAAATCCCACACAAACAGTACATTAATGAGTAATGACTGAAATCCCACACAAACAGAAAAGCAACATACAATAATGAAAGTTGTAAAGGAAGAAGCAAGAAAAAAAAAAAAAAGAGTCCAAATCCTACATCAATCTTGAGTTGTGCCGGGAGCAAACTCACTTGACAATCTTGAGTCCCAGAATCCATCGTTGGCGTTGGAGAAAATGATCGCTGCAACGTCGTCGGGCTTCGCAAAGAAGAGAATGGATCGTCGCAACATCGTTGGGCTTCTCTTTCGGGCTTCACAGCGAACTGCTCTCGCTCCGGCAGTTTTGATTGGGCTTCGCAGCTTTGTCAGGCGGCTTCGAAGCGTCGTCCGATGAATCTCAAAGAAGAGAATGGAGTGGTGCAGCGTCATCGGGCTTTGCAGAGAAGAGAATGGGTCCTAGCGTCGTCGATCTTCTCTTTCGGGCGGCAGTTTTGGTCGGTCTATGCAGCGTGGTTGGGCGGCAGAAGAGAATGGAGGGGTGCAGCGGCTGAGAAGAGAATGGATAGGGTTTTGCCCAAATTTGGGTGGAAGTTCTGTCATGAGCATGTGACGTTCTCTCTCCCACAGGGCTGCGTTTTTACTTTTATTATATATATACATACCTTCACATTTAGACAAAAGTAGTTTAATTACATTCCAAGAATAGGCCTGATAAAACATTGGCTGATATATACAAAAACAAGACAAAAGATATGATTCCCCAACAAAAACTCAAAAGATGATGCTTCGAACTTGTTGGTATGGGTGCATCTGCTTGTCACATAGTGAGTAGGCTGGCAGTACCACAAAGTTCCCTTGGAGTTTACGGTCGTCAGAAGAGAGAAGCCAAGACCACGATAGATTCGCAGAAGAGCATTAAAAAAAGAGAGGAGTATTAGTTTCCTCTTGAGATGTACGGATTGAGCATCCTGAAGCTAGGAACATCCCTTTTGATTTAGCCCAAGGGCCTTTCTGTGCATTAGATGCCAGATCATACACACTATTCTGGGATGAGCCCAAGAGTTCCAAACCAGGTCAGACTAGATATCCATTGGAGTTATATGACGGATGAGATTCCAAGATGTCAAGAGAGAGACTCAACATCCAGCAAGGTCAGAAGATTAGTCGTGTTGGGTGCTATCGGAATTGATTTGACGTGTTGCATATGAACTCAAAGGACTAGGGGAATAAAATTGGGGATTCTCCATCTGA
The DNA here is from genome assembly GCA_029852735.1 of Persea americana. Lineage (NCBI taxonomy): Eukaryota > Viridiplantae > Streptophyta > Magnoliopsida > Laurales > Lauraceae > Persea > Persea americana. The sequence continues at coordinate 9,922,207 of CM056812.1, forward strand.
CTTCCTCTATGATGGCCGAGACCTTGGGAAAAGGGGAAAGGTGGAGGTCCGAAAAAAGAGTTGCGATAGGATCGTGATCGACCCATCCATCATGCCACAATTTGATCCTAAAGCCATTACCCACCTTCCATTTGCTACCGCCTTGAAAGATCAGAGAGAGGTCCCAAATCCACTTCCAAATGCGAGAACCTGCCTTTGGGGTACTCAAGTGCCGATGAGCCGAGTTTTAGTAATAACGATAACTAAACCAAGAAGCCTGCGGAAATGAAGTAGTGACAACTGCCCAACCTAATTTAAGCATGCATCCATCATTAACATCTTTGACTCTTCTTATGCCTAGCCCACCTTCGGCTTTTGGGGAGGCATATCTTATCCTAATGAACAAAAACACTTATCGATTTGGTGTCATCAACCGACCAAAGAAAATCTCGCATTAGTTTTCCTATAAGAAGGAATAGGAATGGAGAGAGAGAGAGAGAGAGAGAGAGAGAGAGAGAGAGAGAGAGAGAGAGAGAGAGAGAGATGGATTGTCCAAGTGTTGTCCCTTGCATGAAATTTTCAAATCCCCTCCTCCCTATTAGAGAATTTGAAATGCTAAGGAGGTTGGTACTCTTAGAAATCCAAAGGATATGAATGAGTCCTTTTTTTAGGTGGATGAAATTTAAAACGCTAGGGGGGAAGCCATCATGTCATGGTCAGAAATTTCCGACATGACGAGTTCTCATTAGAAATCTTGCTAAAGAAATAGGGGCCTCAAATGTGGCCCATTGGCCGGGCCATGTCTAACGATAAAGGAAAACTTTTGTACTCAAACCTCCATAGTCACAAGTTATATACGATCTAATAATAAGTAATTTAAAATAAACAAACAAATTCATGAAACCTAATACCAAATATAAAAAGTTGAAATTATTAAGAAAAACCCACAAACCCATGGAAATTCATTACCAAAAATGTTAAAAGAACCCATCGTAACTAAAAAATAATAATAAAAATAAGCCCATAGTAAAAAGAAACAAAATGCATTAGACTACCTTACAAAATACAAAATAGAAATGAAAATATATAGGCAATCCAATGGTAAAAACAATTTAAAAGGAACAAACAAACTCCTGAGAACCCGATACCCAAAAATAAAGAAATTGAAACTAAAATGGAAAAGAACAAAAGAAAAATATAAATCCACAATACACCCATGTCAAAAAACATAAAAAAAATCCATCCTAACAAAAAACAATAATAAAATAAACAACAAAATCCATAAAAACACCACAAAAATATAATATAGAACAATCCAATTATAAAAGCAATTTAGAAGAAATTAACAAACAAATCCTTGACAACTCAATGCACAAAACCAAAATTTGAAACCTAAATAAAAAAGGAAAAAAAAAAACACCGAGAAAACTAAAAGAACTCATTTTAATTGAAAAATAATAATAAAATAACTTCATAAAGTGCCACAAAATTCTTTAAAATGTCAAATAAGTAGTTTGGAATTTGACAACATAAAAATGAAAAGCCATAAACAATCCAATAATAAAAGTACTTTAGAAGTTGACAAATCAATGAGAACCCAATATTACAGAAACAAAAAAATTAAGCGAGAAAAGGAAAAGGAAAAAAAAAACCTAAATATCTATAAGAAACTTCACCAATCACTACAAACCTGCTCTCTTAAACCTCAAAGTAACATGAGGATGATCTTTGTCATCAAAGCCGCATTGGAAAATCTTGCATTGGCTTCAAATGATCATTATCTACTACTTAGAAAGTTGAAAGTTGAAACACAAAACATCCACTCACAATCACAAAGCATGTGACTTAGGATAAGAAATACTTGAAATGCAAGTTCAAGTACTTGAGTGGAGAATCCATTTATGGATTTGAGTTTCAGCGTAAGAAATTAAATATACATTTCCTGCGGAGTAAGGGAAAACCTAAGTGGAAGTCTTTCATAAAGCCCACAAAGTGTGATTCCTCTTTTATTCATTTTGTTTACATTTTATATTTTGAGCAATCTAAATAAAGTGTCCTTAACATCTATCGTTTCATTCTATAGATTAAACAGAACAGTTTGTGGTTGATTCTGGTTTGTTGGAGTTAACCCACATGAGTTGTGGACCTCTTAACCTGACCCTAGTCCATTTCTCTCTCCCTCCCAGATCTCCTCTCCGTCCTACATGACCCTACTCCCTCCCAGTCTCTCTCTCTCCTCTCTCCTACTTCTTGATTGTTGTTTCAATCTGTCTCCCTTCATCTGCAACGAGTAATACTTTCTTTCCTCAATCTTGCATCAGGAAGAAATAGAATGGCAGCTTGCAGAGCATCAGAGGGCAATATCTTCAACCTGGCAGATGAAATCTTGATGGATATCCTTTCAAGATTGCCCCACAAACGCCTAATCATGTGCAAAGTTGTTTCCAAGAAATTTCACCGCTTGGTTTCAACCCTGATTCACTCTCCAACAAGGCCAAGGCCATTCTCTGGCCTTTTCAACCTCCAGATGGTCTACAGGAGATATCCTGCCTTCTTTCGGTATCTCCGCAAGGTCGAAATCGGCGAAATCGGCCTCAATATTGTAATGAACGATGGGCTGAGTTTCTTGCCATGCCACCCAAACACTCGAGTTCATGATATCCGAGATGGGTTCCTACTCTGCTCTACCAACAACCGACATGAGTATTATGTGTGCAACCCCTTCACTCGACAATGGGTGCATCTGCCTCGACCGCCCAAACGCTATGGTAATTGTAATATTGAATTGTCTGCATTGGTTTTGGATGAACCATCTGATGTCTTCTTCTGCTGTCACTATAAAGTAGTTGAATTTGCAACTACCCATGGTCGTACTCCGCATTCATATTTGGATATCATGTTAGACCCTTCAAAGGGGTGGGAAGAGAAAATCCCATTGGATTTGAATGTTTGTGTGTACTCTTCTAGGACTGGGCAATGGGTAGAATCTAATGCCTGCTTAAAGGACATCAAGTTTTATATGTTGGAGGAAAAGTCCTCTGTGTTTGTAAATGGAGCTCTGTTCTTTCCAGCTTTCTTTCCAGCTAATCCTTCTCAGGTCCTGATGTTTGATCTCAAGGAAGAGTATTTTAAGTTGCTTGACTTACCTACTGATATGCTCATTTCATCGTTCATTCAGTGTGGGTGTTTGGGAGAGTCTGAAGGGTGTCTTACTTGTGCCTGCCACAATGGTTCGGAAATGGGAGTATGGAAGATTGATGGGGTGGACTCTGATTGGGTCTTGATGCGTAAAATCGACCTTAATGACTTTGGATTACCAGATGACTGGAAGGATGCACAGGACCCACTGAATATCGTAGCTGTTCACCCAAATTTGGATGATGTTTTTCTTAGAAGCCATAAACACTTATTCCGCTATTACCGCTATGATATTAATAGCAGGGAATTGAAGATGCTATTTTCCAGCTACTATAATATGTCGCTAGAGATCAACCCATTCTCGGAATGCCTATGCTCTCTGGCCGATGCACACAGGAGGATTCAACAGTGAACATGGTGTGAACAATCACTACTTTGTTTCTTTTGTCTTCTCCTTTACATGTTTTGGTTCTTTTTTGTTTGAAGACATTTGTTTCATTTAGCTTACCTTATTATATGGCTGTTCATGTGGAACCCATTGGGCTTCGAGTCTCTTCTTTTCTTTCCCCATTAGCCCATCTATTTGTATGGTTGAATGAAACAGAAAGAGATGTACTCATATGTCAAATTTCTCTAGAAAAGGGCGCAAATTTTCTTGGTTTGCCCCCTCATACCGTATGGATTATTGTATCTTGTTCTTTTAATCAATGAAACTTTCTTAACCAATAAAAAACTGTAATAGTTATACCCAATATGTGCTTCTATCTCTGTCTTCCCTACTTGTCTTTATGATCATGTTTGGAGTTCTGATATATATTTGGTAGGAATATCTGTCATCTTATACTAATGCGTAAGTATACTATATTTTGTCATAAATAAATGTGGTAGTGTTACATTTTTCTTTTTTGATGGTTATTTAATTGTGGGAAGAAAATGAACAGGGGGCCTGATGTAGTATGAGCTTATCACACTACACCATAATAAGGTGCACTCCTCTCCTTATGGCCTACTTAGGACTACGGTGCAGAGTGGGATGGAAAGGTGTGTGAATTATATTTGACCAAAAAATGATAGTTGGTTGGCAATAACTACTGATTTAAACGCTCCAACAATAGTGGTTCAAATGCCAGTGATAGATATCACTCTAGTCATGATGAAACTAGCAAAAAGGCTCATGCAATTCATGAGCTGAGAAGAAGGAAAGGAGTGGAGAAAATTAGGAATAGAATAAAAAACCTAAAATACCAAAATACAATTCATCGGCCAGCATAAAACTTTTGTCAGAGCTCAAACATGAATTCCGAGAAACTAAGATTCAATACATATAGATTTTTAAGTATTCTAAAGTTATGAGTAATAGAGTTATGGTAAAGAAAGTTTTGTTGATAATTAAAAAAAGAACTATGGACTATGGAGTTATTAATGCTAGTAATGATGCTTCTTAGTAGAGTCCTCTTACAAAACAAGATCTCTTAGAGTGATAAGATAGTAAACACTAATAGTTTGGATATAATTATCCTGTGCTACTTGGCTTTTGGCTCTAAGTGAGAGTAAAATTTGGGTTGATCTTGTTTAGTTCAGGGCAGTCTCAGGTTGGTCCCTGTGGGCCCTAGCAGGGAGGCCACACAGGGCTCACGTGATATGGGTGCGCAGGAGAGGAGACCCTATATGTAGTTAGCTCATGTGTCCTGATGCGCTCAAAGGAGTTATGCATGTTGGCCAATAATATCCTTTGAAGACAAGTCCAAAGATAAGGTTTTAATATGTTTTTGAAAGTCCCACTTTCCAAAAAAGCCTGTCAAATTTCCTATTAAATCATGCAACAGGTCACCTCTCTGGTTCTCTCTCCACGCTTGTTCCCTCTCCACTCTTGTTCCAAGACATTACTCTTTCCCTCTATTTTCCATTTCTCTCTATGTTTCCTATTTAAATTCTCCAGACAAATCACCTCCGCATCTCGATATCTCTATTTGGTTTCCAAACGTCCATCTCCCTCTCTTTTCCTTATCACTTTCTCAACTCAACCCACTATATATCTCTGCTCTCTCTTTCTAAACAAGGGACCATCTAAGACACTCATCAGGGGGGTTTGCCATAGATGTTCATTGAAAAAAAAAAGCAAAAAGACAAAAAAAATAAAGCTTGACAAACAATCCTAACTGTTTTCTTGTTGCACCATCCGGGCCACTCATTAGGTGGGACTCTCCTTTCCTCTCTCTCTCTCTCTCTCTCCTTGCTCTGAATCAACCCAAATGAACACCTTTATCTCTTCTCTCTCCTCTCGCTTTGTATCTTTCACTCAACCTGAACAAATGTTCCTCTTTCTCTTTCTCCTCTCCATCTGTCTCCTTCGATCTCCCCACCCAAACCAACAGTGCCCAACTCTAACAAAAACACATAAAATGATCTTATTTTGCAAAAGTCGACTTATAAACTACAGTAGGTAGAAGCTTGGAGACTTCCACTTCAAACAGATTTAACAAACACCTTGACCGACCCATATATATATAGATATTAATTCCAAAGTGAATAGGGAATCCAATGTGTAAGTGCAAAAGCAAGATTATACTTCTATAGCAGCACACTGGGATGAAGTTTAAGTTTTTCATGTTCAGCATTTCCATGTCAAAGTAAGCAGCACAGAAGTAAAGAGCTGCATCAAAATGACATGAGAGAGAGAGAGAGAGAGAGAGAGAGAGAGAGAGAGAGAGAGAGAGAGAGAGAGGAGGGTCTTTGAGAGTGAAAAGGAGGCATGCATCTTGAACACGAGCAGTAACTATGGCCCATTAATAACGGTATTGATAATTACTAAGAATAACAGCTGACTGAAATGTTTGTATTGCTAATTTTGAGTTATTTATAGTAATAAATAATGATTATAATTAAAGTCGTCCCCTCAAATCAGATCTCAAAGAATGATAAAATAGGTTCTTTGAACACATACCTTCTTGATAGAATCTAGCTCACCCTATTAAATATTTTTGAAATGACAAAAATGTCAGCACACCCTATTAAATATTTTTGAAATGAAAAAAAACGTCTGTTAATTTATTTTGATTGGTAATAATGGGGCAACCCAATATATCTATCATTAGCTAGCACCCACCCGTGAAATTTATTCTGCTCAAATCATTATTCCCCCATTTATTGGCACTGGGTCAAACTTTAGTCTAATCAGATTTGGGGACAACATCATATTGATCATGGGTAAAACATATGATTTCACTCCCTTTATTTTTAATTACTTGGTTTTATTTATGATCAATCTGATGGTGGGACCAAATTTGATTGGAATGAAATTTGACGTAAGGGCAAATGCAGGCAAGGATAATTATTTTGAGTGGTTTAAATCTTAGGGGTTGCCCCTATTAAAGTATATATAAGGTTAGCCTTGATATTAGAAATCAAAATAAATGTAAGAGCTCTTCCTTTTTTATACTCAAGGATTTTTTTTTTCTTTGGAAAATGTAACATAAATTTTGTAACTGGAGAGAGATAAATTAAGTTAGTAAGTTTCTTGCATTTTGATGAGTTTATCAAATATCGTTAGTGTGATTAATATACATGTATCTCATATTTAAGAGCCATTACTGAAGGAAGTATCTTTGTCCATAAAAATCTCATCGGAGGCCACATCATTCTTACTAGCTTAGTATATTAACGTACCAATATACACGGGCTAGGTAGTGATAGGGATTTGATTTCACTTAAGTGGACCTTGCCAAAAAAAAAAAAAAAAAAAAAAAAAGAAGAAGCCTTCACGTAGAGATTTCTCATGCCATGCCATTTATTCATGAATTTAAATAATGGGAAAAACCATAATATGATTGTCTTCTCAGCATTTGCAATGGTCTAGTTTGAAACTTCCGGACATTATTTTCTTTGGAACGTTGAGGTTGTTTTATCTTTCTTCAATTGTTTATGCTTCAAAGTGGTCTCTTTTTTTCCTAATAGGATTTGGAAACCTATTTTTTTTCCTTTGTATTTTGATGCCTTTTATGGTCTAATCACATGGATAATAGCTGAGTTTTAAGATGTAGTAAGATGTAAACTTTTCACTTATTTATTTACTTATTTTTTAGTGTTGCGATAAAGCATTGGAACAAGGTTTGGTAAAACTTCATGTTTATGCCTCACAGAAGTTCCATCAGAGTAGTTTCCCATCTTTAAAGGTTCAGAAGCATTGTGAATGTTCAATTTGGAATGGGTAATCCAAATGCATATGGGATTGGTTGCTTGATCCTTTACTCCAGGGAAAAATATGAGGTGACCTTAGATCTTGTTTTTCTCCTTAGTCAATTGACTAAACTCAATAGTTGTCAGGTAAAGTCAACTAAGCAAGCGTCAATAAATTGATTTTATAATTTTTTTATTGATATAAATGTTTGAAATAACTAAAAAGAGATGTGATAAATTTCATATGGATTGTTATTTCAAAACTTTCATTTTTACTAAGTATATTTTAACATATACAATTTTCTTATGTAAGGCTTATATGCGGTTATCATATTTTTGTATTTTTTCAAATAACGAAAAAATGGCATAAGATGACATACCCGACTTGGCCAAACCAGGATGAGTTAAGCCGAATGTTGAGTTGACCAGGTGGATACATTTCAACAAAAACTCGTGCAAATAGAGTTTAACTCTACCTTCCCTCTTTCATATGTAATCAGATTGAGTCAGCTCAACAAATATCCTAGTCGGCTCACCACGTGGGAAAACTATGGCTTCGGGTATGAAGTTGAGTTTTTTGCCTTGTTGATTGGAGTGGCCGTAAGGAGGTATGCAATCTGTACCTGTTTCCACATAACAGATTCAAATGTATCGTTGGGTGGGCCGAGGACAGTTGCCCTAGTCATTGGTAGATATGACCTTGATTGGATGAGTTGAAGGACATTTTCACTCTAGGTGAGTATCTTTTTTCCACATGTTGAGAATGGCTGTTGTCAATTTCTTGCTAGGGACGGTATCTCATGTATGAGGTTGTTGCCTGATTTGTAATTGTTTATTATGCTTGATGCATTTGTTCTCCTAGTCCGTGTTGTTCCAAGGGTCACCACCTGCCTTGTGAATGGCCACGTGTTTTTCCTTGTATTTTGTTTATTTTTCCTTGTTAATAAAGTTATTCTTATTTTTCAAAAAATAAAAAAAGTAATAAGATTTGACCAAGATAATAGCAGAGTTTGGCGATGATACTATCGCTTTAAGGGCTAAAAGTTTTAATGTGTTAATTTAGGATGATTTTTATCCAATGATAATATCACTCGTATGAGGATCTAATTTGGACTAGTGCTTACAATGGAGTTTGTTGGACTCCTGTCTTTTGCTTTGTGGAGAAGTTGAATTGGGAGTTTAATGCCTATCAGTTGTAGCATTCTATCCTTTTTCTATGATGTATTGTAGCATTTTCGGTTTCTGAACTTCCATATAAGTTAATACACAACACAGGAGTAGGAGAGAAACGCTGGGGCGGGCGGGCGGGCGGGGGGGTGGGGGGGTGGGGGCACAAGGAGGGATGGAAACAGGTCCCTGAATGCGCAAAGGACCCATGTAAAATCTGGTGTTGGTGATCCATGTTCCATTCCATTATGCCTCATACCTACTGAATTGTTGGCAAGTGGGTCCCTTATTACTAGTAATTCGGCTTTGGGTACTCTATTGACCTGACCTTAGACTCGCATTGTTTTATTCTTAAATAGAGGTGAGTTTCACAGGGATTGTTGGATTTGGCTCAAAAGGTCCTCATTAGGCTTTATTAAATGGTTTACTTGGGGCCCACTTTGTTAGGGAAAGTCTCTTTTATATTCTCTCTTAAGGTTATTCTTTGTAAGTAAGCAAGCAAATAAGGGGAATACAGAGAGAACTTGTAAGGAGGCTGTGAGACCAAGATCGAGACCTGTGGAGAGAGAGAGAGTAGGCCAAGTGTTAGACAGGTGGGAATCCTTGTAACGAGTTGCCCAATTTCTTCATAGTGAAATCGAGCAGAACGCTCATAGCCCTGTGGATGTAGCCTTTACAGTGAACCATGTAAATCTGTGTGTGGTGGATTGCATGTGTGTGATTGTGTGGTGCTTGGGTTGTTGATTGCGCATTTTCCCTACAAGTTCTAACAGATCTTATGTGGAATTTGCTCGTGCTGTATCATTTTTCATGAATAGAAAAGTGGAATACCGTATTTTAAAAAACCAGTCATCTCAACGCTTACAATGATCTAGAACTCTAAATTGGAGCTTTTATACATTGTTGTGTTATTGTACAACTTCATCAGGAGCAGTGAGGTAATACATTTTGCCCCCTCAAATTGTATGTGTTATAATGGCCATTGTTCCCCTCTTCAATAAAATTAAGGCACCCGATTGGTATGCTTTTCACAGTCTCTTGCAACTTTACTAAATTGGTATTTTTAGGATGTTGTTTGATCATTTTGGACACATTGGTAGTTGATTGGGGTCCGTGTCCTTCCATATTAGAGAATGAACATCGTTCTTCTAATGGTTTTGTTGATATGGTTGGATAATGGTGGAGTGAGTTCCAAGTGTTGGATGAGCCTGGTTGCTGAGTGGTTTCCAAAAGACAAGCTGAAAAGGTGGGGTACAAAGGTTTCTTGGGATAACCATGAAAGGCGAATCTTATTTTTATTTTTTGGCATTAAGTGTTGGAAAATTGTGTATGTATACCTAACCATTATTATTCATAGTACTCAGAACATGGTCTTGCCCCTGTACGTATTCAGCCATGGGGCCCTTAGGGCTAACTTGGGGCCACTTGGATCTTCCAGGTCTCTCAAATTTTCTATCACTAGTCTTAAGCATGGAATCCAGCCACTTAGGGACTGATAAACACGTAAACAGCGCTGGCTTCCTACTTGAGGACAGCCCTTGGTGCACCAGTGGTTAGAAATTCCGCACCTGGCTGATGCCCTTTTCTGCACTTTTATTGAGCCTTGTGTTGATGGAATAATGTGGTCGTCCAAGAATTTGATTCTGCAGGAAAGAGAACTGTTTTATTTGCATGTGGGAAATGGTTTAAGATTTTTGGTCAAGAGCTGACTTTTCTGGTTAATACTTAAATAGTGAAGTGAAGTGTATTAAGGCCAGCAACTTAGGCTTTTGTATCAGACTCAGCATGCACCATTTTGCTTGATTATGTCAGTGTTCCGGCTCTTTGTATATTACTACTGCTCTCTCTCTCTCTCTCTCTCTCTCTCTCTCTCTCTCTCTCTCTCTCTCTCTCTCTCTCTCTCTCTCTCATTTACCAGGCCATTTCCAACCTCCACATTGGGAAATTTTCTATCCAACCCTGCACTGTGAGTGCATGCAGGCTCCTCTGGGCCTTAAATACTGCTCTTTTTAATAATTATGCATGGTATATTTTCTTGATCCATCAGCAATAGTTAATTACATCAGGTCTTCAGATAGGGCCACTTGTCCTTTGCTGAATGTTGCTCTCCCTTTCACTCACATTAATGGTTATATCTGGATGGATACTTGGACGAAGTGATGCACTCAATGAATTGGGCATTTCATCTTTTCATGGGATTTTGTTGATTTCAATGGTTTTGTTGTTCATCTTCAGCAACTGAGACGTTTCCTTGTGAAGATAATTGCATATACAAGTGCACTGAAGCACATTCTTGTTAGTGATGTTGCATCCTATTGAAGAAAACTACAGGGCATGTGTATGATGCGCAAATGAGGAGTAACATTGTTGTAAGATCTATCGAGAAAATATAGACATAGAACTAGGTGATTTTGATTGTTTGTGCGGAGTGCTCCATACGTATGACCTGCACTTCAGTGACCTGAAATGTCCATCTGCTTCTACTTGACCTGGTTGATGTCTTGATGATGTAGCAAAGAGCATATAATACAAGGGTTTAATAAAGAAAACAAAGCAATTGTCATGCATTGAAAATAATGTGTTTCTGAGTTGAGAACTTAAAGATTGTCATTGGGTAACTTGACATTCAAAGACTGCAGAGACTAGTAGATTGTCATTTCTTGGAAGTCTAATTAGCATTTTTTCCTCTCTCTTATGATTCTTATTAAGTCTATTAATTCCTTCCTTAAATTTTTTTTTTCATTTTTATACTATATATACTATATATAAATGATGTACACTGACTTGTACAAGTTTTATAAAATTTATTCATTATAAAAATAAAAATTGGCCTAAGAAGTTAATGAAAAAATATATAATTATGTCCAGGAACTTGATTTTGTCTTGGTCCTGACTCCTCATTCTGTCTAAATTTGAGCATAGGTGCAGGTCATTTCTTGTTCCAATGTTGGGTGTAGTCCCCATACATAATTTGGGTTTCGGTGCCCTATGGTCCTGACCTGTTTTTATCCTTCCACAATTTGCTTGTATGAACAGAAAACAAGAAAACCATATATTAAACAGTAGTCATCCCAACATTACAATGGTCTATTGGCCTAGAACTCTATATTGGAGCTTCTATACATTGTTTCTGACCGGTTAAATTGGCCCTTTTATTTCCATTTCACTTTCTAAGAAATTCAAGGATTCCAATTAATGTTATTTTCACCTTCTCCATCGACTTCGTTAATAATATATATATATATATATATATTTTTAGGAATTTCCGCAATCACTATTTAATCATTTTAGACACGTAATTAGTTGTGATTGGGGTCCGTTTTATGTTTGAGAATGCATATCTTCTTAGGGTTTTGTTGATATGGTTAGATAATGGTAGAGTTAGTATGTAACATTAAAAACTCATATGCGTGGTCCCGAGTCAGAAGCCGTATGGATTCAGAAATCGAAACCTAAATTAGCTTCTGGACCCAAATCCGTTTATAAATCGAAAATAGGTTTTAAACTTGGTTTTTACGGCTGGGAGCTCCCGATAACTTGAGAATCATATACCTGTTTGCATCCCTTGCATCAACAATGTATACTATTTTTCATAGATAAGCCCTAGGGATGTCCCCATTATTCTCAATAATAAAAGATTATAAAAATAATAGAAAAGTAAGGGAGGTGCAAACCATTCTCTTAAATCAGGGGCATTTGTATAATGATCATAGAAGGAACCCAAATCACAAGTGGGCCCATCACCCATCTCAAAAGCTATAAACCCACTCTTTTACCAACCCTAGACCCTAAACAAAGTTGGGGAAGAGACTATACACAGGTACACCCCCACCTTTCTCTCACAAGCCAACAGTTGCCGCATCATCATTTTCAAAATTTTCAATACTTGTAGGATGGAATGAAGTGAATTGAGTATTGAGAAGAGAACAAAATATTAAAAAGTCTAATCATAGTGGTGAAATTTTATTTTTAGTGGTCGAATGAGGAAACATATTTAACTTTTTGGATAGAAAGTAGATGAATTTTTATCGTTCAGCGGCACGAGAATGTTGCTTTTTGACTTTTTTATTTTTCAAAAATCAACAGAAAAACTTGAAAATTTTATATTATTGATATGAACCTAGTCTTTTCTTGTATGATGATGAAAGGAGATTTACATCAATCCACCTGACTAAACAAGCCCAAAACCCACAAACCCCAAAACCCCAAAGCTGTTTGACGACCTATCTACCTTTTCCCTTCCTCTTCCTATTCCAACTGTTATTTCCTCCTACTTCTTGTTTCACGAAGAATGTCATTTTTCCCAGCTTCAGAAGGTACTATGGCATTTTGCACAGCTTCACAAGGTAATACTATCTGTAACTTGGGCAATGATGTATTGATGAACATCCTTTCTAGATTGCCCCCAAAATCCCTTACCATTTGCAAATGCGTTTCCAAAACATTTCACCTCTTGGTTTCCACCCAAATCCATTCCCCAACAAGGCCAAGACCAATGTCCGGCCTTTTCGTCGGCATGGTCGATCTCCGCAAGGGATGTATCGAAGCCTTCGACTATTTCCGTCGTATAGATGATGAGATTGTAGACATGCACGATGTGATTGAAATGGATGATAGCATCAGCTTCTTGCCCTGCCCAGACATCCGAATCGTAGATTGCCGCAATGGGTTCCTTCTTTGTTCTTCAAATAACATTGGTGATCTAGATAAAGATTATGTGTGTAACCCAGTTACGCGGCAATGGGTGGCTCTGCCTCAGCCGCCCAAACCCAAACCCAGTGATAGCAGTTCCTTTCATGATGCGAAATTTGCGTTGGTTTTGGATGAATCATCTGATGTATTATTCACTCACTTTAAAGTTGTTGAATTTGTCGTTGTCCATGGTGAGAATTCTAAGGATGAAGATGAAGACCCATTAGATGTAGATATAGACTATTCTGAGGATGAAGATGAAGACCCATTAGATGATTTGTATGTTTATGTGTACTCTTCTTAGACGGGTCAATGGGCGGAATCGAAGGCCTACTTAAAGGGGGTCAATTTAACACTGCTGAAAAAGCCCCGTGTTTCTAAATGGTGTTCTATTCTTGCTTGCTGATCCTTCTCAGGTTCTGATGTTTTATGTCGAGGAAGAGTATTGTGGGGTGCTTGACTTACCTATTGATTTGGGCATTTTATGGTTCTTTCAATCCGATTGTTTGGGAGAGTCCGAAGAGTGTCTCCGTTTTGCCCACCACAATGGTTTGGAAATGGGAGTATGGGTGCTTGATGACATGGACTCCAGTGAATGGGTCTTGGTGCATAAAATCAGCTTTGCTGATATTGAATTCCCTGGTCCCTTAGCAGATTCAGATTTCGTAACCAAGGATCCGGTGGATATTCTAGCTTTTCACCCAAATTCAGATGCTATTTTTCTCAGATACCGAGGGGATTTCTTCTGCTATGATTTTAATAGCAAAGCATTGGAGAATTTTATGTGCTACCATCCTTCAGCTACCGTTGATATGTTGTTCCAAGTCTACCCATTCTCAGAATGCATATGCTCTCTGGCCAATGCACAGGGGAGGATTTAAAGATGAAAATGGTGCGAACAATCACTACTTTGCTACTGTTGTCTTCTCCTTTACATGTTTTGGTTCTTCTTTTTTTTATTATGTTTGAAGACATTTGTTTCATTTAGCTTACTTTACTATAACTTGGTTCATTTGGAACCCATTGGACTCCAAAACTCTTCTTTTTCTTCCCCCTCATTAGCACATCCATGTATGTGGCTGAATGGAAAGTTTATAAAGAAAATTATAAAAAGTTAGAAACTTAAAATGTCAAAATTCAGTACATTTAGATTTTTAGTATTTGGAAATTCCAAGCAAAAGAGTTATGATAAAGATGATTTAGTTGAGAATCAACAGAAAAAGAAATCTATAGAGTTATTAATACTAGGATTGGTGTTTTCTAATAAAGTCCTCTTGAAGGAAACAATGTCTTGGAATGATAAGATAGTAAAGACATAGATTCAATATAATTATCCTGTGCAACTTGGCCCTTGGCTCCAACTGAAAGTGCATTTTTGGCTGCACTTGTTTGAGTCTAGATCAAGCTCAGGCCTGATTTGAAGGAGATGATCTGATGGACTCCAAACTTTGCAAATAAGGGAGTTCCATCCATGATTTTCAATTCCAGACCTTCCCTTGGACCTTGTGGCCCCTCTGGACTCCACAAGGGAGGTTGCATAGGGCTTGCTTGATAAGGGTTCAGAGGAGAGGAGGCTCCTGTCTATATACGTGTATAATACTTTGTTTATATACCATAATATATGCCTTCTATATAAACTTTTAAATTTGATTTCCTTTTGTGAAGCAAGTTAAACCTAAAAATTGGGGTACCTAACCCAACTTATTCCAACTCAATTGAATTTGGATAAGGAATTCTTTATTTAGATTATGTACAAGACAATTTGGTAGGTAAAGGAATAGTCACAAACCATGATCTCTAATGTTTTAACATTTCAAATAAATATTGAGATAGCATTCTTTTTTCAGTTTGTTCGGGTATTATCTTGAAAGTTTCCAAACATTTAAATTAAATTTAAAAGTTAAATATAGAAAGACAATTAATATATATGGTAAATAACACTTTAGAGTGGAGGAAAATATGGATCCACATGATATAGGTGTGTGAAAATGTACATACGTACATCCTAATTACTAGCGAAAACTATGACCCATTAGTAATGATAACTACTAAGAATAACGGTTGACTTGAAGTTGAATGTTCGAATGGCTAATAGTCCTATGAGTTATTAATAGTACAAAATAATGATAATAAATAAAGTTATCCCACAAAAGCATATCTCTTAGAATGATAAAATAGGTGGTTGAACACATACCCTTGATAGAATCAAGTACTCCCTTGAAATTTAAACCGCATAAAATCTTTATCCCCCAATTTATTGCGCTAGGCAAACTTTATCTTTTCAGATTGGGTCCGCCAACAGATTGATGTAAAACATGTGAAGTCTCGGGTGCCATGGCGTGACAACGCAAATTCGAGTCCTGCGAGCAACCACTTTGTGAAAAATTGTCAAATGTTAGGTCTGTCTCCAGTCTGGACCCTCCCAGAGCCCTGCTTAGGCGGGACCACACTGGGTGACGACCTTTTTTGTGGCGGCCATGGCCACTATGGCCGATATATTGACCTCCAGGCTAGTAGTAGCCGATATTTTTACCCATGCTCTCAACATTTCTAATGAAACTTTTCTACATTATTGTGTTGTGCACATTTGATCTCTTTGGTGCATTGAGGTTGTTTTGTCTTTCTTTAAACTGTTACATGCTTTAGAGTGATATTTTCTTTTCTTTCCCTTTCCCTTCATTTCCTAACAAAATTTAGACACCCAATTAATATGCTTTTCATCATCTCATACCTTTTCCAGTATTACATACGACCCCTATTTTTTTTTCCTTTTTTGTATTTTGATGCCGTTTATGGTCTGGTCGCATGGATTAGTTGCTAAGTTTTAAGATCTAATACTTTAAGAATTTTATTTTTTTGATTTGATAATGCTGTGATGATGCAGGACAGACCCATGGTCCCCATGGGTCAACCAGCATGTGGGCCCAACCCATTTATCTCGACCAAGCTCTTTGGGCCCAGCTCATTTGTTTTCATGTTTTGGCTTATCTAGAGTTTTATTTTATGCTATTTTATTGTTAATGGTGGATGTTTTAATCATGGCCGTCATGGTTCAAAATAGCGGCCGCTACGCTACATAGCGGCCGCATTATCAGCCGTAGCGGTCGGGGCCGCTTTGCTTTTGAAAATAGCGGTGCTACAGTCTAAAACCTAGTAAAGCTAAGCAATTTTAATTTTAAATATTGTTTTTCCTATTTTTTCTACTCAATAGCGTTTCCTAAAAGTTGTCTCTACCCTTACATGGTTTCAAATCACTAAAATAGCATAAGATTGGCCGTTATGCAATATTCATATTTTTTTGACCACTGAAAAAATTCACACCGCTATACTGCTACTATCGCCACAAGTGCTACGTATCGCCCACTAGGTAGCTTTTTTCGCTATTGGCCGCTACGCCCGCCGCAACTGCTATTTTGATCTTTGCTGGCAGTCAATGTGTTTAGATGGTCTGCATTAGATCTAGATTATTTCTTTTCCTATATAAGTAATGTAAAGCCTCTTTGGCTTCGATTGACTGATGATTAAAGAAATTGAAGCTGTTGGGATCTTCCCCAAGTTTATTTTAAGTTCTCTTCTGCCTCCTAGATTGAAGTTTGGTAAAAGCCCAAGCTTTACCTATCCATCTCTCTCTTCCTCTTCTACCCGGCCGATAGTTAATTCAACTAGGCAAGTGTCAGTAAATAATTTTATAATGGTTTATGCCTTTATGAATATAAATATTTAGATAACTAAAATGTAGAAAATTATGTGAAAAATACATAGATTTCATAATAATTGTTATTTCAAATCTTTTATTTTCATGGAAGTTTATTTTAACATATTCCTATGTAAGGCTTATGTAGGTATCACACGGACACCACACATATATTCAAATAATGAAAAATGCCTTAAAAGACCTGCCTGGTTTAAGCCGAATCTTGGGTCAAACAAGCGGGTCTATTGAGTTTCAACAGAAATTTGTCCAAATCACCTTCAATCACACCTAGCCACTTTGTATATAATCAGGTTGAGTCAACTCAACAAGGCTCCTAGCCGACCCGCTCCGTAGGAAACTATGGCTTCAGTTTTTTGCCTTTTTTATTGGATGGCCGTAAGGAGGCTTGGAATCTGTGTCCATTTCCACATAAGGTGATTCGACATGCATTGTTGGTGGGCCTAGGAGAGCTGCCCGAACTATTGGAACGTAAAACTTTGATTGGACGATTGAAGGACATTTTGCTACTAGCTTAGTATTTTTTTCCCCGTGTGTTAGGAGTGGCTCTCACTAATTCTTTGGCCAGAGATGGTGTCTTATGTACCGGGATGTTGCCGGATTTGTAATTGCATATTGTCCTTGATGTATTGGTTCTCCTCGTCAATGTTGTTACTGTGGACGTTGCCTACCTCGGTGAATGAAGCTATGATTTTCCCTTTAATTTGTTTATTTTTCTTTATTAATCACATTATTCTTATTTTAAAAAATGGTATAAGATTTGACTAAGTTTGATGACGATAACTATTGATTTAAGAGCCCTGAAAGTTTGTGTGTTAATTTATGATTTTTTCCAACCATATATCCCTTGTACAAGGATCATATTTGGAGTACTGCTGAGAGGGCAATATAATGAATCCCTATTATAATGGAGTGTTTTTTTTTTTTTTTTTTTTTTTTTTTTTTTTTTTGATTCCATGCTTCTGCTTTTTATGGAACTTAAATTGAGATTTTAATGCCTATCAGTTGTGGCCCTCTTTCTCTTTTTTTTCCTATGTATTGCAGCATTTTAAGTCTTAGTAGATATTAATTGTTGCCATTTTAAAGTAAAATGGCTCTCTTGTTGCATGATGCATAGTGGGGGTAGGTTGGGGTTGGTTCTAGTAGGTCAGGGTGAAAAGGTGGGATTGACCAGGAGGGATGAAAATAGGTTCCTGAATATGTAAAGGACCCATGTTGTAAAACTGGGTGTTGGTCCAATATTTCTATCCATTTTGATTCAGATCCATTCTATATGTTCCATCCCCAATGCCACAATATGAAATATAGTTATTAGCATATAAGTATTTGGGTTTGGGTCCAGGTCCTTTATTTGATCCTGGGTCTTGACCTTGTTTAAATTTGAGCAGGGCTTTTTGTTGTTGCCCAAAGGTGAATGGGTCCCACAGTAGTAATTCTGATTTGGGTTTGAACTTTGAATACCCTATTGACCTGGCCTTAGCCTAACCCTTTTTTATCCTTAAACTGAGGTGGCTCCCAGAGAAAGATCTTACGTGTGATTTGCTTGTACTTTTTCATTTTCCATGAACAGAAAAGGGGAAACTGTATTTTAAAAATAGTCATTCCAAAGGAAGAACTCTAGATTGGAGATTCTATTCATTGTTGTGTTATTGTACAACTTCATCAGGAGCAAGGAGGTCATATGTTTTTCCCCTCAATTGTATTTGTTGAAATTGCCTTCTTTTTTATTCCACTCTTTAATAGAAATAAGGCACCCACTTATTATGCTTTTGTAGTCTCCCACAATCTTATGAAATTGTTTTTTAGGATGTTCTTAAATCATTATTTGATCATTTTGGACACATCGGTAGTCGATTCCATATCCTTTTAGATTTAAGAATGCAAGTCTTACTTGCATGGTGTTCTTGATATGGTTACATAATGGTGGAGTGAGTTCTTAGTGTTGGTTTAGCCTTGTTGCAGGCTCTATATATGGCTTCTAAAAGGCAAGTCGAAAAGGTGGAGTAGAAAAGTTTCTTTGGAATACCATGAAACCAGAATTTTATTTTTTGTTTTTTGGCATAAGAATTGCAACAGTTGTGTATGTATGTATGCATTAACCTGAGTATTTTAACTCTAAATTCTTGTAACATGGCCTTCTATATGAGTTCAGCCATAGAGGCCCTAAGGCTAACATGGGGCTATGTGGATGTTCCAGTTTTCTCAGATTTTTAATATCGGTTTTAAGCATGAGAATCCAGGCATTTAGGGCACGTTTGGTAAGCATCCATGGTAGGGAGAGGATTCGATGCTCCCGATGATTCCTCTGTTCCAGTGGAATCAAGCCATCCTCATATAGGATTTGTGCAGAGAGTTCTAGGTTTGGCATTGAAAGAGGATTCCCACCATTAGTAGAATATGTGATACAATAGTTGTAGTTTTTTTGAAATAACTCGCGATCTATGACGAATCAGGACCTCAAATTTTTACTCGAAGTCAATTTAGGCCATCTAGTGTATTTGAATGGTTCGGATCTTGCAAAAGGGCCCCACAAAAAAAATATTTTAGAATCTGGATGTTTTTGCAAATATCTCAATATCCAGATATGATCAACGGCTGAAATTTGATCAACTAGCCGTTTTTGACCTTCCAGAGATAGCTCAGGGTTTAGATCATGATTATGGGCCCCACAGGAACCAAAAAATTGAAAAAAATACACTGTTTTTCATCCCCTTTTTTACCTTGTGTGAAACCAACGGTCAATAGTTTTTGGCCAATTTCTTATGATCCATATTGAATCAGGCTGCCAAATTTAGATTTAAAACCGTTTTGGTCATTTTGAAGAGATTGGACGGTTTGGATTACGCAAATGGGCCCCACAGAATTTCAGAAATTACCATCCAATGGTCTGGATGTTTTTGTAAATATCTCAAACTCCGTGAACAATCAATGGTTGAAATTTGACGTCCTAGCCGTTTTGCACCTTTTAAACAATACTACCAGTTCAGATCTTACTTGTGGGACCTAAAAATGGTCAGATTTTGAAAAAAACGAACAACCCTATACTACCGTCTCCATGCACTGTAGCTCTGCCTTTCATCAGGTGTGTGGATTTCATCTTTCAGAGGGGGAATGGTCTGACTGAGGTTTTCTCCCAGAGCATGGATGCATGGATTCCTTGAGAAAGTTTTCCTTGCAGTGCCAAACATGGAAATCCACGGAAGCGTAGAAAAAATGGGAGGAATCCACAGAGAGGATGCTTGCCAAACGTCCCCTTAGAGACTGATAAACATGTAAACATAGCTGGTTGTTTGCACATTTGAGGACTGTTCTTTGTGCTCCATTGGTTAGAAATTCTGCACCTTGCTGATGCCCTTTTCTGCAATTTTATTGAGCCTTGTGTTGATTGAAACATGTAGTCATTCAAGAATTTGATTCTCCAGGAAAGAGAATGATTTCTTGGACAGGTCAAGGTGTTAACAACTTTTTGATTAAGAGCTTGATTTTCTGGTTAATATTTTAGTGAAGTGCAATGCATTAAGGGCAGCAACTCGGGCTTTTGTATCAACTTCAGAATGCACAACTTTACTTGATTATGTCAATCTGAAACAATTGAACCTTTTTTTTTCAGCTGTCTTTTTATTACGACTGCTCTCACTCGCTCACTCACTCTTTCTTTCACTTTTGATTGCTTTGTGAAGTTCATGTGAGATGTGTGGGTGGTGGTGTTGGTGTTGAGCATACTTTGATTGCCATTAACGGTTTGTAAGTAAGAATGTCGTTTAAGAGTCATTTAATTGTGTGGCCAATGTTTCCTTTTTGTTAATTTTTGTGTAGGAGGATTCATACCCACTTGTAATCAACATCCACTGTTTCGTAGGAGGGCACATTGATAAAAATGATTGTTTCCATCTATGTAGAAACAAATATGAAAAAATGGATATTTAGAGCAAATATCATTTAGACCATTTCCAACCATTATTGGGTGTCCATAGTTACCCCTTAATGGAGGTTATGTCTAGGTCACATGAAATTCGCATTGGGAATGTTTCTATCCAGCAGTCCATTGTGATTTTGTGTGTAGGCCCATCAGGATGCTTTAAGGCTGCTCTTTTTTTATCTATGCACACGGTACGGACGTTCTTGATTCATCAGTGATAGTTAATCAGATCAGGTCTTCAGACAGGGTCGTCAGTCCTTTGCTGAATATCGTTGCTCTTCCTTTCACTCACATTTATGGTTGTCTTGTTACTAATCCCTTTTGTTCTTGCAGAATCTTTGGATGCACGCTTGGAGGAACTGATGCACTCATCACTTGCACATTTCATCTTATGAAGGATTTTTGTTGATTTTGATGGTTTTGCTGTTTTTCAGTGGCAAACATGTCTCATTTACCAAAAAAAAGAAAAAAAGAAAAAAAAACCTCAATGAACTACTGTATTCTGACTCCTTGTGCTAGGATTTGTATGCAACGATCCGGTAGGTGGTTGGATTTATGATC
The DNA here is from genome assembly GCA_029852735.1 of Persea americana. NCBI lineage: Eukaryota > Viridiplantae > Streptophyta > Magnoliopsida > Laurales > Lauraceae > Persea > Persea americana. Next base: position 9,943,551 of record CM056812.1, read on the forward strand.
ATCAAATGCTTCTCCAAGTTCTTCCCAGGTAGATGTATGTATGTTTTTGTGATAGTTGTCACAAGGTAACATAACCTGTTGTGAGTAAAGCCTGATCTGAATCTTACAATAGGTTTTTTACTTCTGCTGCCAAGGTGTTCTACCTAATAGCCAGTGGCATTGGTATTCATTTCCTATTGCAGTCTTTGGGTAATAACTAAATAATAGGGACATTTTTGTTTGCATTAAAATACGTAGAAACTAAATAGATAGGGATTCATGGTGAAAAGAGGTCAGCGGTGAAGGATATGTGGTGAGAGGTGAAAGATAGAAGAAACCATTAATTATATCCAATACAACATCTTATTGGTAGCAAAAGTTTCAATGATTAACAGAACAAGCTAAAAATAATCTACCTGATACAAGAGTGGGGCAAACCATTGGAAACCAGCAACTCTTCCGAGGGAAATTTGGCATGGGATTAGGAACACAGTTTTCTTTTCATTCAACCATATATATATATATATATATATAGATGCCCCGGAGGGAAAGAAAAGACGAGTTTTAGAATCCAGTGGAACACACAAGCCCATTAGTCATGAAGTGGGCACTGCAAAAAGAATTTTAGTGGCTTACAAAAACCCCTTTAGCATCATTATTTTCCGCTATTAAAAGTGCTATTTTGCGGTGGTTTTTTTGAACCTCCGCTAATTACTCTCCAAATTGACCTGTCTAGCATAAAAATCACATTTTAGCATAAGAGAAAACAACTACTAAAGGCAATTTTCTCCACCTCTAAAGGTCTTTTTTTCTTTTTGTGTGTGTGTAGTTAATATAGCATCGGCTCCATTTTAGGAACCAAAGTAAATGAATTGAATTGACATATTCTCATTTAAAAATATTTAATAGGCTGTGCTTGCTTCTATCAAAAGGGGTATGTGTTCAAATCATCAACTTCATCATTCTACTATTAACTTTTTCCCATAGGATGACCTTTTGTTGTAAACTAATAACTCAATGCTTATTAGTCATATCACCATTTAAGCGAACGAATTATTGTTACAAATTCATCATTGATGGGCCATAGATATTGCTGGCAACTAATATGTGTGTGTCACATACGCAGGCACACAACATGTGATTATTTTCTCACTAATATGTGTTGCATAGTTATTACATTTTGATTCATAATACATCCAGCCCCTCTTTTCATTTTCTTTTTGTTGTTAAATAACCATTAGTCATAAAAGAAAATACTATGCTACCACATTCATTTAATTTGCAAAATGCATTATTTACTTAGGCATTAATATAGGGTACAAAGATAATCTGCCTGGACATGTTAACACAACTCCAAACACAGCCATCAAGACAAATAGAGGCAAAAAGTGATAGAAGCAAATATTAAGTATATCTACCATGATTTTTTTTTTTTTATTTCTAACAAAACTTCCAATGATTAAAAATATAAGATAAGAATAACCGACGTGATACTAAAGCGAGAAAACTGTGGAAGCTTGCATCTCTTCCGAGAGAAATTTGGCATGGGAATACATGTCTTTTTCATTCAAGCAGATATATAGATGCCCCATTGAGGGGCTATAAAAAAGAGAGTTTTAGAATCCGGTGGAATTCATAGGAGCCATGCATACACAATAAATAAAGCTAAATAAAACATACGCCTTCAAACACAAAACGATCAAAACCTATTGAGGAGGAAACAAAAGGAACAAGAAGTAACTACTTAACCATGTCTCTCATTAAATCCTCCAGTGTGCATCTGCCAAAGAGCGAATGACTTCCAAGAATGGGAAGACCCATAATAAAATAGTAACAGTAGCGCTATAATTGTAGAACATTATTGTCACCAATTCTCCACTAGCAAGATCATAGCATCTTTATTCGGGTGAAAACCTAGTACATCCAGCGGCTCCATGTAATGAGATTTGAATCTTCAGCGGGTTCAGGGAATTCAATGTCGTCAAGGTTCATCCTATCCTTCAAGACCCATTCACCACTGTTGATGCTAACAGTCAATCACACTTCCATTGTGAAACCATTGTGGTAGGCATAATCGAGACACTCTTGAGACTCTTCCAAACAATAGGATGGAATGAATCATGGGGTGCTCGAATAAGGACGTATGTTGAGCGGCTCACAATACTCTTCTTTGACATCAAACATCAAAAAGTGTAAAGGATTAGCTGGCAACAAAAGAGCTCCAGGAAAAAACACATGAGGCTTTTCCAACAGGGTGAAACATCGGGCACCGCATGGTTAATTTCTCCTATGTTTTTTTATTGGAGCTCTGTTGTTGCCAGCTGATCCTTTTCTCTTTTTGATGTTTGATGTCGAGGAAGAGTATTGGGAGGTGTTCAGCATATGTCTTTAATCGGGCACCGCATGGTTCATTCCATACAATTGTTTGGAAGAGTCTCAAGGGCGTCTCAATTATGCCTACCACAATGGTTCCGCAATGGAAGTGTAGATGACTGCCGGCTTCAATAGTGTCGAATGGGTCTTGAAGCATAGGATCAACCTTGATGACATCGGACTCCTTGAATCCTTTGAAGATTTGAATCTCATTTCAGAGGAGCCACTCAATATCCTAGCTTTTCACCCAAATGAAGATGCCATTCTTCGTAAGACCCGAATGGATGAAGAAGTCGAACCCTAGTAGACCACTATTTCAAACTTTCTTGCAACAACAAAACAGAGGCGTAGAAAGAAAACAGCGAGCAAAAGAGTGGTGAGTTGTGTAATATGCGTTATATTTAGCCCCCGCCCACAGACCCTCTTATATAGAAGAGTCTCAACGGTAACAACACTAAATGCACATTAACATCGTTAATAGTCGTTGATGATTACGATAAAATATACTAATGCTTATAGCCGTTGGAGGTAACAACAACGTATCATTAATGTGAGCTAGGACGCTTTCATAACTTAACAACGGCTAGTCTCATAGCTCGTCAATGGGCCAGGCTAGAAGGGTAGAGGTCCTAAACCTAGACCTAACCAAGCCCATAAATTAAACACAAAAATAGAATGTTTTATGCTATAATGCATAAAATAACCAACACTAGGTTCTAGTTGCTATTTTCCGTCTATTAAAGAAAAATGTGATGCTAATGTTGGGTTTTTCTACGTTCCCTTTTCATTCTCTAGATTTCTCCGTCATTGGCTCATATTTGTTTCTAGGGTTTTTATTCCTTTCTATTTATCCATTTTCCCTCTATTTCATGGTTCTTAACTTCTTTTTTCTCTGCTGCTAGTGTTCCTTGGACATTGTCCCACCATTTTCTTATCCCAAAGACCATCAAAAGATACTCGAGGGATGGTCTTGTTGATGAGGGTTGCACTCTCTCACAATAAAACGGCCCACTCGGCGATCAAATAAATCTCATAAATGTTTGCAAATTGTTTACAATCCAATCTCTCGTACTCACATTTCAATTGGTTGGAATTCTTATTTATGGCCTACAGATCTAAATGCATTGATTGGATGGAGACCCATGGGGCATTAATAGAGTGGATCCAAGGCCCACCTATGCTTATTCTAAGATCAATCTCCTTGTATCCATACTCTAAATATAGACCGTCAGATATAAATCCTCACGAATCCATCATCAATTCCATATTTAGAATTTAAAATGCTTAAAATGAAAAGTGTGTTTTTTTTAGAAGAAGGAGAAGAAAAATGGAGGAAATCTGTGGCGTACTATGTGATATTGCAGGATATTCTGACATACTACAATATCTCTTTGTTTTTTAATAAAATTAATTTTTTTTCCAATGAAATCTAAGTTCCTCATCTCATTTTCTGCGATGTGTTGTTGTGTTTTCAATTGAATTGAATACAGCTTCTATCGTTTTAAAATCAATTAGGCCCACTGGACATCTATATATTCAATACTGTTAGTATATAAGTATTTGGGTCTTGGCTTTGGTTCAGGTCCTGGGCCTTTATTTTGACTTGGGTCTTGATTTTGTTTAAATTTGAATATGGGTACATCCCTTTTCTTGTTCCAAAGTTGGGTGTTGTCCCGTATTAGTAATTAGGATTTAGGTATCCTATAGACTAGATATATTTCTTATGCTTCCATAGTTTGCTTTTATGAACAAAAAAGAAGAAAATTGTATTTAGACATTAGTCATCTCATCATTTACAAGTGGTCTAGAACTCTAGATCAAAGCTTGTACACGTAGTTATGTTACGGTACAACTTCATCCAAAGTGGCGATGTTATACCTTTTTTCATTGTGTTAAAGTGGCATGGCCACCTCTTTTGAGTGGTAAAAGTAGGGCTGTCAAAATGCCACACGACCCGTTAACACGACAAGAACCCACACGATATTAACGTGTAGTTCCTAAGTGTAGCTAGAATTAATTTATATTCTAAAAGAATAAATTAGAATTTATTGTTTTATAGTGGGGTTTTAGGTGGTATCCACTCGAGATTCTCATTAGCAGTTTCATGTGGCTTATATATTTTTCTCCTTATATATTTTTGTATGGATTTTCTTTTAATTTTCGAAATGATTTAATTACTTAACAGGTTAACGGGTTGGGTTGTGTAACCTGTTAAATTAATGGGTCGTGTTCGGGTTGGATTTTTTGACCCGTTAAGTTAATCGGTCGTGTACGGGTTGAGGTGATTTTAACACGAATTCGTTAACCCGTAACCCAAATTCATTAACACGACACGATTGACAGCCCTAGGTAAAAGTGGCATTTTCCCATTCCCATTCTTATTTTTTTGTTTTATAAAACTAAGGGAACCAATTAGTATACTTTTCACCATCTCTAGCAACCTCACTATATTATTCTTTTAGGATGTCCTCCAATCATTACTCAATCAATTTAGATGCAATGGTAGTTGATCGGGCTCTATGTACGTTTTATATTTGAGAATGCATAGAGTTTTTGACGCAATCTTGATTAGCAAAATTGGACCATCTGATGAGCCCAAATGGATTTAACTCAATTGAGTTAGAACCCAAATTAAGGATCAACTCTACCCTAATTTACAACCAATTATGCAATAACAAGGAGGAAAGTAGAATCTTAAATTTCTACATATGGATACTTAAACAAAATTGATGTTTTCTTTTCATGGTCTTGGTCAACATCAAGATTGATTTTTATTATCAGCACCAAAATCTTGAGACATCTCATAAATCTGATTACAGGTGTTAATTTCATCTTCTAACTATTTATCACTAATTGGACCGTCAACAACATTGTTTTTAAAAGCCAATTGTGATCAAAGCCATAATCAACGATTGGAAGAACATATAGTTCTCCTTCACAATCTTCATCCAACTCATCATGATAAACCTAATTCTTGTAATAATCATCACAGACTCCCAATCCTATCAAATGATATGTTTTCATAAGCTAGATAATCCTTGTAAACGTTTTTAAGTATATAGGTCTCGGGGCATTAATCATACCAATCGTTGAGTCAAAATCTCAATTTGTTGTCACAAATCCTGGATATCAAGGTTTCGAGGATCTAATTGGTTTCCCTCATCATTCTCTATGTCTTTTTGGTGTGGACAACAATGTCCCTTTTGTGGCAGCATAGTGTTAAGAACAGAATCGACAATCAATCGATTAAGATTTGAATTCGACACAACTTCAATTATCAAATGACACAGTCCTGATTAGCAAATTTGGTCTATTTGATAACCCCAAATGCTTTCAACTCGATTAAATAAAAAGAAAACATAAATTAAAGATTAGCTCTACCTTCACATATCATTTGCCACACTGCTCTCTTTGTTGCAATTGAATGAACATTTACGAAAAGATTAAAAGGATTTTTTTTTTTTTTTTTTATAAAACCCAATTGTTCTCTACAATGTTGTAGTTTTTGATCGAGGTACTTTCTTTTGCATCATAATGTTTTCATTTAGCTTGCGGAGAACCCATTTGACCGGTGGTTACAATTGTTCTATGGGATTAAATTTTTGCTATTTTATTTCCTTACTAGAAACATCCTTGAGTAAACCATGGATCCTCTTCAGCCATGCATTCTATAATAAGTTCAGATAACCAGGATGACGTAAACCAGATTCTCTCCAGCCATGCATTCTATAATATCCGTACCAGTACACGTTTTATAATAAGTTAAAATAACTTGGATGAAGTAAACCAGATTATCTCCAGCCATGCATTCTATAGTATCTTTATCGACATGCATTCTATAATAGGTTCAGACGACTCAGATGAAGCAAATAGAGGTTGATTGGTTTGGATGACTTGAGTAACCTTCGGAGATCTGTTCTGTTCTTTGTTCATTAATAACTACATACAGTTGTGGGTACTTAATCTATGAGAAAACAAGAGAACGTTCACTTGAAGAACCTTATCCACCTGGGAATCCGGACAGGAAAATGATAGCAGGATTTTAGGGCTAAACATGCACGATCAACCAATCACAATCAATACATAAACACGTCCATCTATGTGGTTTGGCAAATTCACCAATGTCCACGGTGCTATAAGCGTTTGACTCGATCTTACTACGAAGAAATTGGGTAACTTGCTACAAGGATTCCAAACCCTGTAACACTTAGCCCACTCTATCCCCAAAGTTCTCAATCCTAGTCTCATAACCTCTCCCATTCGGAAAACTCTGACACCAAAGGAGATAGAGCTCTCGCCTCTCTCACAGAGTTTAGGGTTGTAAATTACATCAATTTATAATCTCTACTTTCTTGGCACCCAAGAAAGCCCCAGTACCATAACCAAATAACACCCTTGACCCTAAACATGGTCATTTGCTTACAAAGAGTAACCCTAGGAGAGTATTTATAAGGAATTTGCCCTAACAAAGTAGTAAACCACTCAATAAGGCCCAATTTGAACCTTTTTAGCAAAATCCAACACTATGGCCATCCAATAATGGTTGGAAATGATCTAGTAGATGATATTTGCTCTAAATATCCATATTTAATATGTTCATAATAGGATGGAAACAATTGATTTTTTATTATTAATGTGCCCTCCTACAAAAAAGCGGATGTTGATTATAGGTTGGCGTGATTCCTCTTATAGAAACTAACAAAAAGGTAACATCAGGAGCATAGGTAACCTTGATAACAGACACCACCATGGCACTACCCACCACACTTCTCAAAATCATCCTAAAGTAGCAAATTTTAATTTTGGGGCTGTCGAATTTTTTCAGGTGTATGTGTTACCAAAGTAGACTGTGCAATGTACAAATAATTGGGGAAACCTCACCCTCACTTGCACTCCTAGAAGTATAGAAGCAACCGTGCAGGAGCTAATCCAAACTTAACATTAATTAGAGTTAACATTTTTTTTTCAAATCCATTCCTTTTAATCCATTTGAAAAATAGCAGTAGTTTTATTAATAAAAATGAAAAAAATAAAGGGAGAAACATATGATTGTTTCCTGAGGTAGGCATTCTCTCTTGGAATAATACAAGCTATGAGAACAAATATCTAATGCAAAATGTGCAGTTCCATATAAAGCAACCACCCAATACATGAGATAGCATACTTAGCTAGGGAATTAGTGATACTTTAAATACATAGGAAAAACACTACCGTTATAAGAAAAGATGCCCAATTCGTCCAATTTGGGGCCTACCTTTCTAGGATTGAGGCAGCTTTCCTCAGTCCACCCAACATTGTAAGTTGCTTCTTTTTCTGTTGAAATTAGAGTAGACTGCAAACTTTTTTTACGCAAGTAAACTCGGCAAGGAACTAGACTTCATTCTAAAAGCCAGTTTTCCCATCGATGGGTTTACTAAGACCTACCGAGTCAACTCAACCAAATCACATATTGAGAAATTAGGTAGTGTTGAACTCGGCTTGGATGAGTTTTAGTTGAGACCAAGTACAACCACTTGGTCAACTCAAGACTAGACTTAAGTCATCCAAGTTTGGCCAGGGTGGTTGTGTCACATTTTTTTGCTAATTGAAGAAATCATATCCAACTTGTACATAAGCCTTATATTAGAAATTTTTTAATGTTAAAATGTACTTTAGTGGAAAAAAATTATTTGAAACAACAATTCATTTGAAATATATATGGATTTCCACATAGTTTTCTATATGTAACTTAATTATGAATATATATATAGGGATATTTACAGGAAAACACCTCTTAAACCCTTCAAAGATAGCAGGGAGCTTAAGACATTTCATATTCCAAATAATGAATGAGAATAAGAATAGAAATGGAAGGCACAATACATGTAGTTATTTTTCTCATTAATATGTTTTACATAGTTACTGTATTTTGATCTGGTTAGTTCATACTACATCAAGCCCCTCTTTTCATTTTCTTCCTATAATTAAATAACCATTAGTCATGAAAGAAAATGTTATGTTACCACATCCATTTGCAATAAAATAATTTTTTACTTAGGCATTAATATAAAGCACAAAGATAATGTTGCTTGAACATGTTACCAAAACTCCAAATTTACATAATCATGAAGACAAACATAGGGAATAGTGATAGAAGAAACCATTAAGTATATCCAATACAACTTCTTAACTGTAGCAAAAGTTTCAATGATTAACAGAACAAGATAAAAATAATCTACATGATACAAGAGGGGGCAAACCATGGAAACTTGCAAGTCTGGAGAGGGAAATTTGGGGATTCAGAACACAGTTTTGTTTTCATTAAATCTATAGATGCCCCATGGAGGGAAAGGAAAGAAGAGTTTTAGAATCCCACAAGACCATTAGTCATGATGTGGGCATAGCTTATGGATGATGCAAAAAAAAAAAAAAAAGACTTTTATTTGCTTCAAAACCCCCTTTAGCAGCATTTATTTTTGCTACTAAAAGTACTATTTTGTAGTGGTTTTTTTGAACATCCACTAATTACTCTCCAAATTGACTCATCTAGCATAAAAATCACATTTTAGCGGAAGAAAAAACAGCCACGAATGGCAATTTTCTCCACCTCTAAAAGTCTTTTTTTTTTGTAGTTAATATAACGTCGGCTCCATTATTAGCAACCAAAGTAAATGAATTGAATTGACATATTCTCATTTAAAAATATTTAATAGGATGTGCTTGCTTCTATCAAAAGGGGTATGTGTTCAAATCATCAACTTCATCATTCTACTATTAACTTTTTCCCATAGGATGACCTTTTGTTATAAACTAATAACTCAATGCTTATTAGCCATACCACCATTTAAGCCAACAAATTATTGTTACAAATTCATCATTGATGGGCCATAGATATTGCTGGCAACTAATATGTGTGTGTCACATACGCAGGCACACAACATGTGATTATGTTCTCACTAATATGTGTTGCATAGTTATTACATTTTGATTCATAATACATCTAGCCCCTCTTTTCATTTTCTTTTTGTTGTTAAATAACCATTAGTCATGAAAGAAAATACTATGCTACCACATTCATTTAATTTGCAAAATGCATTATTTACTTAGGCATTAATATAGGGTACAAAGATAATCTGCCTGGACATGTTAACACAACTCCAAACACAGCCATCAAGACAAATAGAGGCAAAAAGTGATAGAAGCAAATATTAAGTATATCTACTATGATTTTTTATTTATTTATTTCTAACAAAACTTCCAATGATTAAAAATATAAGATAAGAATAACCGACGTGATACTAAAGCGAGAAAACTGTGGAAGCTTGCATCTCTTCCGAGAGAAATTTGGCATGGGAATACATGTCTTTTTCATTCAAGCAGATATATAGATGCCCCATTGAGGGGCTATAAAAAAGAGAGTTTTAGAATCCGGTGGAATTCATAGGAGCCATGCATACACAATAAATAAAGTTAAATAAAACATACGCCTTCAAACACAAAACGATCAAAACCTATTGAGGAGGAAACAAAAGGAACAAGAAGTAACTACTTAACCATGTCTCTCATTAAATCCTCCGGTGTGCATCTGCCAAGGAGCGAATGACTTCCGAGAATGGGAAGACCCAGAATAACATAGTAACAGTAGCGCTATAATTGTAGAACATTATTGTCACCAATTCTCCACTAGCAAGATCATAGTATCTTTATTCGGGTGAAAACCTAGTACATCCAGCGGCTCCATGTAATGAGATTTGAATCTTCAGCGGGTTCAGGGAATTCAATGTCGTCAAGGTTCATCCTATCCTTCAAGACCCATTCACCGCTGTTGATGCTAACAGTCAATCACACTTCCATTGTGAAACCATTGTGGTAGGCATAATCGAGACACTCTTGAGACTCTCCCAAACAATAGGATGGAATGAATCATGGGGTGCTCGAATAAGGACAGTATGTTGAGCGGCTCACAATACTCTTCTTTGACATCAAACATCAAAAAGTGAAAAGGATTAGCTGGCAACAAAAGAGCTCCAGGAAAAAACACATGAGGCTTTTCCAACAGGGTGAAACATCGGGCACCGCATGGTTAATTTCTCCTATGTTTTTTTATTGGAGCTCTGTTGTTGCCAGCTGATCCTTTTCTCTTTTTGATGTTTGATGTCGAGGAAGAGTATTGGGAGGTGTTCAGCATATGTCTTTAATCGGGCACCGCATGGTTCATTCCATACAATTGTTTGGAAGAGTCTCAAGGGCGTCTCAATTATGCCTACCACAATGGTTCCGCAATGGAAGTGTAGATGACTGCCGGCTTCAATAGTGTCGAATGGGTCTTGAAGCATAGGATCAACCTTGATGACATCGGACTCCTTGAATCCTTTGAAGATTTGAATCTCATTTCAAAGGAGCCACTCAATATCCTAGCTTTTCACCCAAATGAAGATGCCATTCTTCGTAGGACCCGAATGGATGCAGAAGTCGAACCCTAGTAGACCACTATTTCAAACTTTCTTGCAACAACAAAACAGAGGCGTAGAAAGAAAACAGCGAGCAAAAGAGTGGTGAGTTGTGTAATATGCGTTATATTTAGTCCCCGTCCACAGACCCTCTTATATAGAAGAGTCTCAACGGTAACAACACTAAATGCACATTAACATCGTTAATAGTCGTTGATGATTACGATGAAATATACTAATGCTTATAGTCATTTATAGCCGTTGGAGGTAACAACAACGTATTATTAATGCGAGCTAGGATGCTTTCATAACTTTACAACGGCTAGTCCCATAACTAGACAACGGCCAAAAGTCAATGGGCCAGGCCGGAAGGGTACAGGGCCTAGACCATGACTTAGACCTAACCAAGCGCAAAAATTAAACACAGAAATAGAATGTCCTATCCTATAATGCATAAAATAACCAACACTAGGTTCTGGTTGCTATTTTCCTTCTATTAAAGAAAAATGTAACGCTAATTTTTGGTTTTTCTGTGTTCCCTTTTCCTTCTCTAGATTTCTCCATCTTTGGCTCATATTTGATTCTAGGGTTTTTATTCCTTGGTATTTATCCATTTTCCCTCTATTTCATGATTCTTGACTTCTATTTTCTCTGTTGCTAGTGTTCCTTGGACATTGGCCCACCATTTTCTTATCCCAAAGACCATCAAAAGATACTCATGGGATGGTCTTTTTGACGAGGGTTGCACTCTCTTACAGTAAAACGGCCCACTATGCGATCAAATAAATTTGATAAATGTTTGCAAATTGTTTACAATCCAATCTCTCATACTTACTTTTCAATTGGTTGGAATTCTTATTTATGGCCTATAGTTCTGAATGCATTGATAGATGGAGACCTGTGGTGCATTAATAGAGTGGATCCAAGGCCCACCTATGCTTGTTCTAAGATCGATCTCCTTGTATCCATACTCTAAATATAGATCGTCTGGGATAGATCCTCACGAATCCTTCATCAATTCCATATTTAGAATTTAAACTGATTAAAATGAAAGGTGTGGTTATTTTAGAAGAAGGAGAAGAAATATGGAGGAAATATGTGGCGCACTGTGCGATATTGAGGGATATTCCGACATACTGCAATATCTATTTGCTTTTTAATAAAATCATATTTTTTTCAATTAAATCTAAGTTCCTTATCTCATTTTCTATGATGTGTTGTAGTGTTTTAGATTATAATGGAATACAGCTTCTACCATTTTAAAATCAATTAGGCCCCCTGGACATCTGTATATTTAATACTGTTAGTATATAAGTATTTGGGTCTTGGCTTTGGTTTAAGTCCGTACCTTTATTTTGACTAGGGTCTTGATTTTGTTTAAATTTGAGTATGGGTACAACCCTTTTCTTGTTCCAAAGTTTGGTGTTGTCCCGTATTAGTAATTTGGATTTAGGTATTCTTAGACTAGATATATTTCTTATGCTTCCATAGTTTTCTTTTATGAATAAAAAATAAGAAAATCATATTTAGACATTAGTCATCTCAACATTTACAAGTGGTCTAGAACTCTAGATCAGAGCTCTACTCTTAGTTATATTATCGTACAACTTCATCAAGAGCAACGACGTTATACCTTTTTTCATTGTTTTAAAATGGCATGGCCACCTCTTTTGAGTGGTAAAAGTGGCATTTTCCCCTTCCACTTCTTTGTTTTTTATTTTATAAAACTAAGGGTACCAATTAGTATACTTTTCACCATCTCTAGCAACCTCACTAAATTATTCTTTTAGGATGTCCTCCAATCATTACTCAATCAATTTAGATGCAATGGTAGTTGATTGGGCTCCATGTCCGTTTTATATTTGAGAATGCATATTGAGTTATTGACGCAATCTTGATTAGCAAAATTGGACCATCTGATGTGCCCAAATGATTCTAATTCAATTGAGTTAGAACCCAAATTAAGGATCAACTCTACCCTTATTTACAACCAATTATGCAATAACAAGGAGGAAAGTAGCTTAAATTTCTACACATGGATACTCATAAAAAATTGATGTTTTCTTTTCATGGTCTTGGTCCACATCAAGATTGATTTTCTATTATCAACACCATATTCTTGAGACATCTCATAAATCTGATTATAGGTGTCAATTTCATCTTCCAACTATTTATCATTAATTGGACGGTCAACAACATTGTTGTTAAAAATCAATTGTGATTAAAGCCATAATCAACGATTGGAAGAACATATAGTTCTCCATCACAATCTTCATCCAATGCGTCACGATAAATCTAACGCTTGTAATCATCATCACAAACTCCCAATCCTATCATACGATATGTTTTCATAATTTAGATAATCATTGTAACCGTCTTCAAAGTATAGGTCTCGGGGCTTGACTCATACCAATCGTCGAGTCAAAATCTCAATTTGTTGTCACAAATCCTAGATCTCAAGGTCACGAGGATCTAATTGGTTTCCCTCATCATTCTCTACGTCTTTCCGGTGTGGACAACAATGTCCCTTTTGTGGTAGCAAAGTGTTAAGAATGGAATCGACAATCAATCGATTAAGATTTGAAATTGACACAACCTCAATTCGCAACGACATAATCCCGATTAGCAAATTTGGCCTATTTGATAACCCCAAATGGATCCCACTCGATTAAATAATAAATACCTAAACTAAAGATTAGCTCTACCTTCACATATCATTTGCCACACTGCTCTCTTTGTTGCAATTGAATGAACATTCCCGAAACGATTAAACGCATTTTTTTTTTATAAAACCCAATTGTTCTCTACATTGTTGCAGTTCTTGATCAAGATACTTTCTTTTGCATTGTAATGTTTTCATTCAGTTTGCGGAGAACCCACTTGACCGGTGCTAACAATTGTTCCATGGGAGTAAATTTTTGCTATTTTATTTCCTTACCAGGAACATCCTCGAGTAAACCATGGATCCTCTTCAGCCATGTGTTCTATAATAATTTCAGATAACTAGGATGAAGTAAACCAGATTATCTCCAGCCATGCATTCTATAGTATCTTTACCGGCCTGCATTCTATAATAGGTTCAGATGACTCCGATGAAGCAAATAGAGGTTGATTGGTTTGGATGACTTGAGTTTACACCTTCTGAGATCCGTTATGTTCTTTGTTCGAGAACAACTACATACAGTTGTGGGTACTTAATCTATGAGAAGGCATGAGAATGTTCACTTGAAGAACCTTATCCACCTAGGGATCCGGATAGGGAAACTATAGCAGGATTTCAGTGCTAAACATGCACAATCAACCAATCACAAGCAATCCATAAACACGTACATTTATGTGGTTTGGCAAACTCGACTATGTCCACGGGGCTATGAGCGTTTGACTCGATCTTACTACGAAGAAATTAGGCAACTCGTTCGAAGGATTCCAATCTATCCCCATAGTTCTCAATCTTGCTCTCTCGGCCTCTCCCCTTCGGAAAACTCTGACACACAACAAGATAGAGCTCTCGCCTCTCTCCCAGAGTTTAGGGTTGGAGATTACATCAATGTATAATCTCTACTTTCTTGGCCCCAAAGAAAGCCCCAGTACCATAACCAAATAACACCCTTGACCCTAAACATGGTCATTTGCTTACAAAGAGTAACCCTAGGAGAGTATTTATAAGGAATTTGCCCTAACAAAGTAGTAAACCACTCAATAAGGCCCAGTTTGAACCTTTTTAGCAAAATCCAATACTATGGCCATCCAATAATGGTTGGAAATGATCTGGTAGATGATATTTGCTCTAAATATCCATATTTAATATGTTCATAATAGGATGGAAACAATTGATTTTTTATTATTAATGTGCCCTCCTACAAAAAGGCGGATGTTGATTATAGGTTGGCGTGATTCCTCTTATAGAAACTAACAAAAAGGTAACATCAGGTGCATAGGTAACCTTGATAACAGACACCACCATGGCACTACCCACCACACTTCTCAAAATCATCCTAAAGTAGCAAATTTTAATTTTGGGGCTGTCGAATTTTTTCAGGTGTATGTGTTACCAAAGTAGACTGTGCAATGTACAAATAATTGGGGAAACCTCACCCTCACTTGCACTCCTAGAAGTATAGAAGCAACCGTGCAGGAGCTAATCCAAACTTAACATTAATTAGAGTTAACATTTTTTTTTCAAATCCATTCCTTTTAATCCATTTGAAAAATAGCAGTAGTTTTATTAATAAAAATGAAAAAAATAAAGGGAGAAACATATGATTGTTTCCTGAGGTAGGCATTCTCTCTTGGAATAATACAAGCTATGAGAACAAATATCTAATGCAAAATGTGGAGTTCCATATAAAGCAACCACCCAATACATGAGATAGCATACTTAGCTAGGGAATTAGTGATACTTTAAATACATAGGAAAAACACTACCGTTATAAGGAAAAGATGCCCAATTCGTCCAATTTGGGGCCTACCTTTCTAGGATTGAGGTAGCTTTCCTCAGTCCACCCAACATTGTAAGTTGCTTCTTTTTCTGTTGAAATTAGAGTAGACTGCAAACTTTTCTTACGCAAGTAAACTCGGCAAGGAACTCGACTTCATTCTAAAAGCAAGTTTTCCCATCGATGGGTTTACTAAGACCTACCGAGTCAACTCAACCAAATCACATATTGAGAAATTAGGTAGTGTTGAACTCGGCTTGGATGAGTTTTAGTTGAGACCGAGTACAACCACTTGGTCAACTCAAGACTAGACTTAAGTCATCCAAGTTCGGCAGGGGTGGTTGTGTCGCATTTTTTCCTAATTGAAGATATCATATCCAACCTGTACATAAGCCTTATATTAGAAATTTTTTAATGTTAAAATATACTTTAATGGAAACAAAATATTTGAAACAACAATTCATTTGAAATGTATTTGGATTTCCACATAGTTTTCTATATGTTAGTTAATTCTGAATATATATAAGGATATTTACAGGAAAACACCTCTTAAACCCTTCAAAGATAGCAGAGAGCTTAAGACATTTCGTATTCCAAATAATGAATGAGAACAAGAATAGAAATGGAAGGCACACAACATGTAGTTAGTTTTCTCATTAATATGTTTCACATAGTTACTGCATTTTGATCTGGTCAGTTGATACTACATCAAGCCCCTCCTTTTATTTTCTTCGTATAGTTAAATAACCATTAGTCATGAAAGAAAATGTTATGTTACCACATCCATTTGCAATAAAACAATTTTTTACTTAGTCATTAATATAAAGCACAAAGATAATGCTGCTTGAACATTTTACTAGAACTCCAAATTAATATAATCATCAAGACAAACATAGGGAAATAGTGATAGGAGAAACCATTAAGTATATCCAATACAACTTCTTATGGGTAGCAAAAGTTTCAATTTGATAGAACAAGATAAAAATAATCTACATCATAGAAGAGGGGGCAAACCTTGAAAACTTGCTACTCTTCCGAGGGAAATTTCGGGATTCGGAAAAAAGTTTTGTTTTCATTCAACCATGTATGTATATATATATGTGCCCCATGGAAGGAAAGAAAAGAAGAGTTTTAGAATCCAGTGGAACACATAAGACCATTAGTCATGAAGTGGGCATTGCTTATGGATGATGCAACAAAAAAGAAGAAGAGACTTTTATTGGCTTTAAAATCCCCTTTAGCAGCAATTTTTTTCCGCTACTAAAGGAGATATTTTGCAATGGTTTATTTTTGACCTCCGCTAATTACTCTCCAAATCGATCCGTCTAGCATAAAAATTACATTTTAGCGGAAGAGAAAATAGCCACTAAAGGCAAGTTTCTCCACCTCTAATTTTTTTTTTGTAGTTAATATAGCGTCGGCTCCATTATCAGCAACCAAAGTAAATGAATTGAATTGACATATTCTCATTTAAAAACATTTAATAGGATGTGCTTGCTTCTATCAAAAGGGGTATGTGTTCAAATCATCAACTTCATCATTCTACTATTAACTTTTTCCCATAGGACGACCTTTTGTTGTAAACTAATAACTCAATGCTTATTAGCTGTATCACCATTTAAGCGAACGAATTATTGTTACAAATTCATCATTGATGGCCCATAGTTATTGCTGGCAACTAATACGTGTGTGTCACATACGCACGCGCACAACATGTGATTATTTTCTCACTAATATGTGTTTCATAGTTATTACATTTTGATATGGTCAGTTCATACTACATCAAGCCCCTCTTTTCATTTTCTTCTTCTAGTTAAATAACCATTAGTCAAACAAGAAAATACTATGCTACCACATTCATTTAATTTGCAAAAGGGCATTATTTACTTAGGTATTAATATAAGTTACAAAGATAATCTACCTGAACATTTTAACACAACTCCATACATAATCATCAAGACAGGCAGAGGGAAAAGGCGATAGAAGCAAATATTAAGTATATCTAATATAATTTTTTCATTGGTAACAAAAGTTCCAATGATTAACAAAATAAGATGCAAACAACCTACTTGATACGAGAGGGGGCAAACCATGGAAGCTTCCATCTCTTCCGAAAGAAATTTGGCATTGGGAAGACATCTCTTTCCAATTCAACCAGATATATAGATACCCCATTGATGGGGTAGGAAAAAAAGTTTTAGAACCCGGTGGAATTCACAAGAGCCATGGATATACAATAAAGTAAGCTAAACAAAACATACGCCTTCAAACACAAAACGATCAAAACCTATTGAGGAGGAAAGGAAACAAAAGGAACAAGTAGTAACTACTTACACCCTTTTTCTCATTAAATCCTCTTATGTGCATCGGCCAAAAAGCGAAGGAGTTCTGAGAATGCGAATACCCGGAACAGCATATTAACAATAGTGCTAGAATTGTAGCACGTTGTTGTCTCCAATTCTCCACTAGTAAGATCGTAGCAAAAGAAATCACCTTGGTCCCTAAGAAAAATAACATCTTTATTCTGGTGAAAAGAAAGGATATCTAGTGGCTCCTTTGTAATGAGATCAAATCTTCGGAGGGCTCATGGAATTCAATGTCATCAAGGTTGAGCCTACACTTCAATACCCATTCACCGTTGTTTATGCTGGAGTCATCCACACTTCCATTGCAGAACCATTGTGGTAGGCATAATTAAGACACCCGTGAGAGTCTCCTACTCCTATGGGATTCTTCCTTGGGTGTTCCTCCATAATCTCCACAGAGATGGACACATATGATATTTGTGAAAATGTAAGGCATGAATAACTTTTATATTGAGTTTTCTACTCCCAAAATACACCCCTTCACATAAATCTGGATTTTTGAACAAAAAATGAAAGTCTTGAGGCACAATGATTTCAATACATATCCCAATCATTGTATCTCAAAGGGGCACTTGTTGGCATGTAAATTTTCATTTATTTATTTTTTCTAATCTTTTTAAGGCAAGATGCTCATTTTTCATTGACCGCTGGAAGAGATCAGCTAATATATTAAAGTTTGATTGCTGACTGCCAAGATAATGGAAAACTCATGATGGGTGACCATTGGACACATGACAACAGCTAATGATTGCACACCCTCAACGACCGCTTCAACATAGGAATTACCAGCCACTGTGAACTCTACAACAGCCAACAGGCGTGCACTCTCAACTACCACTCAGCACACTAGCCGCAACCTCATCTCTCAAGCAACCAGTAGATGCCACATCCAACTAGCCGCTAGGCACACCTGAATAGCCTCTGGGCGCAATTCATGCACTTCAATAGCCACTAGGCTCTGTGAAGTCACTCTAACTGCCAATGAGTGGTAACGCCCACGATCTCCTCTTTTGACCAAGTTCAATGGCCACAGGACGTGCAGAAATGACAGTTACACCCGTTTACTCCACTTCCTAAAACTATTCCCCACATCCCCTTGGATCTCCAACAATTACAACACTCAAAATGACTATAAAAGGGGGATTGAAAGCAGTTTTCTACACACACGGAAGGCATTCACTAAAAAGCCTAGAGACTATGTTGTGTTATGTCCAGAAGATCCATTTGACTTCCTTTTGCAAGGTAATGGTTGGCCATCAGCAATCCTAAGCTTCTCATCGGTCTTTTGAAATCTTTCTTTGTTTTCTTCACGCAAGGAAGGAATGAAAGTGATCAAGATGTCTCTGCAGTTCTGATGTAAACATCACTCGGCATCGTTCTTCCACCAAGTGGTGATAGATTACCAAGATTGATGAAGGAGACTACATTCAAAGATGGGCAATAGTGTTCGATTACCTTCTTTCAGCCAAACCAAGCATGGTCCCCGAAGACAGCAACTCTCCTTTGTCTTTGTTTTCTCTTTAAACTTTGTATTTTACACTTTCTTTTGTGTTCAATCTCCTAAGCTTGAAGAGGGGGTTGTATAAAGATTTGTAAGCAACCTCCACTCAGAAGATGAGGTAAGTAGAACCCATGTAAAATAAAAGCAATGGTGACCTTTTCAAATGCACAGTCAAACACACGTGCTAGTCACTTTTGTGTCTTCTTGTAATTCGTTGAAACTGAATAAAATCTATTCCATGCACGTTTTTATTCAATTTTCAGCAAATCAGAGTTGGCTCTATGACTTCTTTTCCCTTGCAAGTTCTTAATAAACACCTTGATTTTTCAGGACAAGAACGATTTTTAATAGTTCTCTGAAACCTACAATGCATCAATAAAACAATAAGCAAGTAGGAAGATGAACATAGTATTTGATAATGTACAATTTATTAATACATCAATACACGTACCTACGATGTTTTCGTCCAATACATTGCCCGTTGTTCTGACCGTTAAAGACATATAAATATATTTCATTCGCATCATTCCCCTATGCTTTGAACATTTCTCCTGACATCATTATCGCCGTCAATGCTAGCCAATGAAAATGCCCGTCTATTGTGATGAAGGTATTGTATGCTTAAAATTTGGATGGATGGGTCCCAATTAGATGCTTCGGTAACTATTGATCCATATGTTATGTCCCTCAGTAAATATCTTATCTTCTACTTACCTCTATTATACACCGGACGAGTTATATCAAATTCAAAGTCACCATCATAGTGGAATATGATTAACACCATGCTATCTGACATGCTATTAGTAAATCAAAAGAAAATATTTTAGATGGCAATGAAAGGAAGATACATTTAGAAAGAGAATGCCTATAGTGAAGGACTAGAGTGCTAGTATATGTTTCTAAGTCATTGACCATTGTTAAATACCCAAGATAGGATATGTTTGATAAAAAAAATAAAGTTTATAGTCATATTATCGTAATTGTAATGTGATATTCAAAACCCTAAACTAAATGTCATTTCTAAAGAATGCCAGAGAGAAGCAATACCCTTTTTAAACCCTTAAACCGAAAAACATGACAACTACATGCGATGGTGGTCTTTAGGAGCATATAAAGCTAAATACAAAAATGCCTTCACATTGGACATTGGTACAACTTCCTAGGGCAGAGAAAATGTATCTTGCACAGGTCTAGGGTCTCTAACAACTAAACAATGAAAAGGAATTAAGCTGATGATGTTTTAGGGTATATAATGCAATATAAAATGTGCTCAGTGTGTGTATCAACCTCTTAATGGAGTCCAACCACCACTGTGATGGAGTAATATGGGCCTTCCTATAAAGTGGAATCGCCATAGCATAGTTGCAGAGAATGAAAAAGGCACGATAAAATATATATATATATATATATATCAAACTCAGGGCAGGATATAAAACGATTTGGCATAATGGTCGAGATCGACCATCACTATATATTACAAGGTCGATATCGACCATATTCTAAAGCGACAGAAAAAAAATTCAGAAAAGCAACTTGATGACCTTCTCTGTTTGCAAAAAAGTATTGGATCCTCGTCTGTGTAGAGACCACTTATGGGGTTTTTTGCCGTAAATTTCCCTTTAAAATTAATAAATATATTACTTTATTATTAGGCCCCACGGGTTTAAAACGTGCCTTTTCTGCTGGTATTCATAACATCAGAGCTATAAAATCTCTACAAGAACTGCCATCTCTTCCTCCTCCCTCTCTGCTCTCTTCCGGCTTCTAAACCCTATATCATTTCAACCTCTTTCATCCCATCTTCTCATCATCACAGGCAATCGGAAAGCACCTGTCTTCTTTCTTCATCTCATAATCGTATTCTGCTTCTGGCCTGATCTATATATTCTTTTGCCTTTTACGTGAACCGAAGACATCTGGCTGCTGCTTTTTTGCGTTTGCATATTTCTTCTCTCTTGCTCTCTTTACCATGAGAAGAAAAGGTACTCTCTTTCTCCTTCTCTATCATTCTTTACTTGTTATTTACCATTGTTTCATATCTCCCTATGCTACCAGTAACTGTTTCTTTCTTCAATCTTATGTCAGGAAGAAAGGGTCCTTCTGTATCATCACCAGAGGGTAGTTTTTGTTGCTTAACCGAAGATCTGTTAATGGATATCCTTTCTAGACTGCCCCCAAAACCCCTAGTCACCTGCAAAAGTGTTTCCAAGACATTTCACCGCTTGGTTTCCACCCTGATTCATTCCCCAACAGTGCCCGGACCATTGTCTGGCCTTTTCATTGGCCAAGTTGATCTCATCCAGGAAGAAATGGAATCCTATGAGTATTTCAATCTCCCAGGCAATGGGGTTTATTTGGATGATGAGATCAATATGGAAGATAGCCTCAGCTTCTTACCCTGCGACCCAGATACCAGAGTTTTCGATTGTCGCGATGGAATTATTCTCTGTGGTAACGCGGATTCGGATGATGGAGATATATGCTATGTGTGCAACCCTGTCACGAAGCAATGGGTGGTTCTGCCTCCGCCGCCCAAACATGGATTTAGTAGCACTTGTAATTATGATGTGAACCTTGCATTGGCTCTGGACGGATCCTCTGATGTGTTCGTCTCTCACTATAAAGTCTTTCTATTTGTCACTCTCAATGATGTGACCAAGGATGAAAATGGAGAGCCTTTAACATATTTGTATGTCCATGTCTATTCTTCTAAGACAGGGCAATGGGTGGTGTCTAACGGGTACTTAATAGGCACCCGCCTTAGGCCGTTGCATAAGCGCGTCGTGTTTTTAAATGGAGCTCTGTTTTTGGCAGCTGATCCTTCTCTGTTTCTGATGTTTGATGTGGAGGAACAGTATATTAGTGTGACGAACTTACCTACTAATTCGGATACTCCAGAGTTCATTCCATCCGTTTGTTTTGGAGAGTCTCAAGGGGCTCTCCATTATGCCTACCACAATGATTTGAAAATGGAAGTGTGGATGTTTGAAGAAAGTGAATGGGTTGTGAAGCATAAGATCAATCTTAAAAACATTGGATTTCCTAAACCCTTACTAGATGTAGATTTATATGAATTTCCCATTGATGTGGAGCCAGTGGATATTTTAGCTTTTCACCCTACTAAAGATGCTATTTTTCTTAGGAACCAAGGTGATTTCTTATGCTATGATTTTACTAGTGGAGCATTGGAGACAGTTATGCGCTGCGATTCTGGGGCTACTGTTTCTATGTGGTACTTGGTATTCCCATTCTCAAAATGCCTACGCATTTTGGCCAATGCACATCAGAGGGTTTAATTAAAAAAATGTGAGTAGTCACTACTTTGTTCCATTATGTCGCCTCCTGCATAGGTTTTGATTGTTTTGTGTTTGAAGGCATACATTTTGTTTTGCTTACTTTATTGTATGTGTGGTTCTTATGAATTCCACGGAATCTAAGTCCATTTTTCTTTACTGGAGCTCAGAGAATTCGTGAACGGAGAATTCCTAAATTCTCAGACATAGTGGAATACCTAAATCCTCCTTTGAACTTGAGCATCCAGAAATTCCACCAAAAAGCAAAGGAGCTGGAATTCCATGAATTCCAAAGGTCATTTGAGACCTTTTAGGTGGCCAGAATTTTGGAATTCTGGTGAAAAAACATGGCATGTGCAAATGCTAGGGGACAAGCCATCACATCATGTCATGAATTCCCCAACAAACCAAGTTCTTGTGAGAAATTCTAGTAAAGAAACATGCGCCAAAACTCTTCTTTTCTCCCACCTTGATAGGGCGTCTATATATCTGGTTGAATGAAAAAGATATGTCTTCACATGCCAAATTTCTCTAGGAAGAGGTGCAAGTTTCCATGATATGCCCCCCTTAAATCATGTAGATGGTTGTATCTTGTTCCGTTAATCATTGAAATTTTTGTTACCAATAAAAAATTGCATTAAGTATACTGGGTACTTGCAACATAGTTGGGACAAGGCTTTGATGATGATGATGCTCAATATTTGCTTCTATCACTTTCTCCCTCTATTTGTCTTTATGTTTATGTTCAAATACCTTATATTAATCCTTGAGTACCTAATATTGTTTTGCAAATGAATATGGTAGCATATCATCTTCTTTCAAGACTAATGTTCATTTAACTACAGGAAGAAAATGAAAAGAGGGGCCTGATTTAGTTTGAGTTGACCAGATCAAGATGTAATAACAATGGCACACGTATTAGTGAGAAAAACAAAATGAAAAGTAAGGGTCCACATGTGTGAGACATACATATTAGTTACTAGCATTAACTATGGCCCATCAATGATGAATTCATAAGAATAATTTGTTGGCTTAAATGGTACTACTACTAATATTCATTGAGTTATTAGCTTATAAACAAAGTCCTCATATGGGGAAAAGTTGTTAGTAGAATGATGAAGTGAGTGATTTGAACACATACCGAATCAAGCAAATCCTATTAAATATTTTCTAAAAGATAAAAATGTCCCTTCGGTTATATTGTTTGCTAATAATGGAGCCGACCCTATATATCCATCAGTTGTGCCCACTTTTGAAATTTAAACTGCTTGAAAATCATTTTCTCCCTATATTGGTGCTAGGTCAAACTTAAGTGTAATCAGTTTTGGGCCCACTATTAGATTGATCATGTGTAAAATATGTGTTGTAACTCCTTTTATTTTTAATTTTTAATTTTGGTCACTTGTTTTATATAAGATCAATCGATGGTGAGCCCAAATTGATTGGAGTAGAATTTTGATGCAACGCAAATACACGTGAGGATAATTATTTGTATGGTTTAAATTACTGAAGTATTCCCTGTTGGTGGATATAAACGCTAGCTTCGTTATTGGAAATCAAAATAAATTGAAGAGCTCTTCCTTTTGTAACGTTCAAGGCCTTTTTTGTTTCCTTTTAGGGAAGATTTAACATAAAATTCTAAATGGAGGGATCTAAGTTAGTAAATGTGTTGCGTTTCAATGACCATATTAAATATACTTAATATGACTAAAACTCCTTTAAAAGCCAACATAAACAAATGACATCTTTCTCTAGAAAAGATCTGTTTGGGGGCCATATCGATGGTGGGCCCAAATTGATTGGAGCAGAATTTTGATGCAACGCAATTACACGTGAGGATAATTATTTGTATGGTTTAAATTACTGAAGGTATTCCCTGTTGGTGGATATAAAGGCTAGCTTCGTTATTGGAAATCAAAATAAATTGAAGAGCTCTTCCTTTTTAACGTTCAAGGCCTTTTTTTTATTTCCTTTTAGGGAAGATTTAACATAAAATTCTAAATGGAGAGATCTAAGTTTGACCATATTAAATATACTTAATATGACTAAAACTCCTTTAAAAGCCATCATAAACAAATGACATCTTCGTCTAGAAAAGATCTGTTTGGAGGCCATATCATTTTATAGTTTTTTGGATTAGGATATGTATATGATTTGGCCAATTGTTAATATATATATATATATATATATAGGCTAGTTGAATGATATGTTTTTGATTAACCATAAGCGGACCCCATGAAACAATGCATGTACTTGCAGATTCCTCACATCGGGTCTTTTCTTCATAAATATAAAATGGAAAACTTGTATTATGATAGTCTCTTAACATTTGTAATGGTCTAGACTTGAAGTTCCCTACATTATTCTATCATTGTACATATTTGCTTTCTTTTGGGCATTTAGGTTATTGTCTTTCTTTAAATTGTATATGCATTAGTGATTATCTTTTTTTTTTTTTTAAATTCACCTAATAATATTTAGACAACCAATTAGAATGCTTTTCATCGTTGTCTAGCCTTTTCTAAGATTACATGGAACCCCTACTTTTACTTTTATTTCTATATTTTTAAAGCCTTTTATGGTTATATCACATGGCTAGTAGTTGAGCTTTAAGATCCGGAACTTTAGGCTTTTATTTATTTATTTTGATAATGCTGTGCAAATGTATTAATTCATTGAAATTAAGTAAAACTACAATTTGTGTTTTACCAAGACTCCCTCCAAGTAGTTCCTTTGTATGGAAACTCTACTAATAGAGTCAAGTAAGGTAAAGCTCCCATTTCTCAAAAAAAAATGTCGCATCAAAAGCACTTTAAGTTCCCACCATATTTTTTAGAAAAAGTCAAAAAGTAACCTCATTTCTCCACTAAAAGACAAAAAAACTCCACAATCAATACAAAAAGTAAAAAAGATTCCATAATAAACAACTAAAAACAAAATACCATCATAACCCACTTATATTTTATTCTTTTTTCAAAATAATCTTTACTTCACTCAACTCCATTAGTAAAGCCCCCAAACAGCCCATATAAGGGCATTGAAAGTTCAATTTGCAATGGGAATCCAAATGAATCTGAAATTTGTAAATTGACCAATGACTTTGAGAAATGTTGGGTGGATCGACCAGACTTGATACTTATATGCTCAAGTTGATTACAAGGGGTTGACCAGCTTAAACCCTTAAAAAATAGCAAAGAGCCTAGACATTCTTATTGACTCCCGAGGGCCTCCCGACAATATTCCCTTTTATCACTCTTTTGCCCATATCCTGTGATATCACAGTGTGTCTCAGATGGCCTAACATGCAATCCCCCCCTTTCTTCTTCTCCTTCTAAAAATCGTACTTAGCTCTTCTTTTCGTTTTTCTGTGTTCCCACTTCCATCTCTTGATTTTTCCATCATTGACTTGTATTTGTTTCTAGGGTTTCCATTCTTGGGCATTTATGCATTTTTTTCCCCTCAGTTTCTTGATTTCTTGACTTCTTTTTTCTCTACCACTGGTGTTCCCAGACATTGTCCCACCATTTTCTTTTCCAGAAGACCCTCAAAAGAAACTCTAGGGATGGTCTTGTCGGTGAATGTTGCACTCTCTCACATGAAAACAGCCTATTGGATGATCATTACATTTCATAAATGCTTACTATTTGTTTACAATCCAATCTCTCGTACCCACATTTGAAATAGATGGAATGTTTGTTTATGGCATATAAACTTGATGCATTGATTAGATAGAGACATCTGGTACACTAATTGAGTGGATCCGAGGCCCACCTATGCTTATTCTAATATCGATCTCCTTATATCCATGCTCGGAATATAGATCCTCAAAGATAAATCCTCACAAATCCATCATTGGTTCCTCACTCAAAATATAAGCTGCTTAAAATCAAAGGTGGGGATTTTCAAAAGAAGGAGAAGAAGGGAAGACATCTGTGACATATCGTGATATCACGGGATATTCAAACATTCCGCGATATGTGTTTTTTTATTTATAATAAAATTTATGTTACCATTAAAAAAAGGTAAAAAAGCTAAAAGTTAAAAAAAAAAGGTTAAAAAGTAAATAGTTTAAAAAAAAGAAAAAAGGAAAAATTGGTTGGAGGACCTTGGGAGTGAATATGAAATGTTTGAGATCTCTGCCTTCTTCGAAGGGTTTCAGATGTTTTTCCCGTAAAAAATCCTATGAATTATTAGAATTAACTGAAATATAGGAAACTATGTGGAAATATACATAATTTCATATCGATTGTTATTTCAAATCTTTTGTTTCCATTGCAGTGTATGTGTGTGTATATATACATATATATTTGAATAATTGAAGTCTATTTTTACATTACAGTTTTTCTTAAATAAGCTTATAGGCAGCTTGCATATTGTTTCTTTAATTAGGAAAAAAAACCTTAAGATGACTCAGCCAACTCAGCGAAACTAGGATGAGTTAAGCCAAAATCTTGAGTTGACCAGGTGGGTTAACTCTGTTTCAACTAAAACCGAATTCAACTCTACCTAATTTCTAAGTATGTGATTAGGCTACGTTGACTGAGCGGGTTCCTGGTCAACCCACCATTGGAAATATTGGCTTTGAGGATGAAGTTGAATTCCTTGCCTTGTTAACTAGAGTAAGGCAGGCTTGCAATTTGTGCTTGCTTACATAGAAAGCGATTCAAATTGCAATGTTGGGTTGGCTGAGGATAGCGTCCTCAATTCTTGGATGGTAGTTATTGAACGAATTGAAAGACACCTTTTCTCACAAGGCTAGTGTCATTTTCCTATGTGTTCAAACTTTAAAGTCTTTGACTCTCTTGCTAAGGATGTTATCTCATATATTGGGTGGTTGCTTCATTCGTGACTGCACATTTTGCTTGATGTATTTGTTCTCATAGCTTGTATTGTTCCAAGAGTCGATGCCTACCTTCGGGAACAACCATATGCTTCTCCCTTTATTTTGTCTTTTTTTTCAATATTAATAAAACTATTGTGATTTTTCAAAAAGAAAAAAATGGAATAGATTTGGCAAAGATGTTGAACTCCAAGTCTCCAATTAATTTTAACTTTGGGTTAGCTCCTGCTTGGTTGCATCTATACTTCTGAGAGTGCAAGTGAATGTGAGGTTTCCCCAATTCTTTATACAATGTACAATCTAGTTTGGAAATACATATATCTTTCCAATTCACTTTTGACAGTATCAAATTTGAGGCAATATCATAAACATCTGGTACAAAGGAGTTTGCTAGACTCCCTGCTTCTTCTCATCTGCTGTATGGAGAAGTTGAATTGAGAGTTGTGGCATCATGCATTGATGCATGCTAGTTGTATCATTCTCTCCTTGTTTTATGTATTGTAGTGCTTTCAGTTTTGATAGAGGTAACTTCTACCATTCTAAAATAAACTGGGCCTGTTGGATATATGTATATTCAACGCTGTTAATATAATATACATTAAAGTATTTAGGTCTTGGTTTTGCTTCGGTCCCAAGCCCTTTATTTGGGTCTGGTTCCTAATTTTGTTTAAAATTTAAATTTTAGTATGGGTACAGTTCTTTTTCTTGTTCTAAAGTCAAGTGCGGTCCCACATTAGTAATTCGGTTTTGGTTACCCTATGGACCAGACATGGTTTTATGCTTCCATAGTTTGCTCGTATGAACAAAAAAGAAGAAAACCATTTTTTAAACAATGGTCATCCTGACGTTCATGGTTCAAAATAGCTGCCGCTATCGGTTGTAGCGGTAAAGGCCGCTACGCTATTTTGAAAATAGAGGCGCCGCGGTCTAAAACTTAGTAGAGCCAAGCGGTTTCAATTTAAAACATTGTTTTTCCTATCTCTTCTTCTCAATAGGCTTTCTTAAAGTTTTCTCTGCCCATTTATTGTTCCAAATCACTCAAAAAACACTGGATTGACTGCTACTTAAGATTCAAAATATTTTGACTACTTAAAAAACTCACACCGCTACACTGCTACGTATTGTCGCAACTGCCGGGCATCGCCCCACTACGTAGTCTTTTAGCCACTGACCGCTACACCCGCCGCAACCACTATTTTGATTCTTGCCGATGTTTACTGTGGTCAAGAACTCTAGAATATTAGAGCTTCTATACTTTGTTGTGTTATTATATGACTTCATCAAGAGCAACGCCGTTATACTTTCTTTTTTCTAGTTGTATGTATTAAAGTGGCATGGCCATTTCTTTGAGTTCCACTTTCTAATAAAATTAAGGGACCCAAGTAGTATGCTTTTCTCCATCTCCAACAACCTCACTAAATTGTTCTTTTAGGATGTTCTCCAATCATTAGTTGATCAATTTAAACACATCGGTAGTTGATTGAGGCATGTGTCCTTTTTATGTTTGAGAAGGCATACTGATGCTGAGCAAAACCAGACTATCTGATGTGACCAAATGAATATCCAAATTAAAGATCAACTTTACCCTGATCTACAACCAATGAAGCAATAGCAAGGAGGAAAGTAGAATATCCACGTACTCCAAATTGCTAATCAATCTTGATTTTCTTCGATCCTTTGGGAGATACTTTTAATCCAACAGAGAAGAGGATAAAGGAGAAACCATGCGTAACTTTAATTAAAAGAAATAAATCATCCAAAAATGGGTTGAACGTCCCCATACATAATGTATTATAATCACTCTAGTGAATTAAAAGTCCTAATCTACATTTTAATATTCGTTAAGTTCTAAACTGCTAAGGAAAAAAATCAATATTAACAATCTTTACTAATTAAATCATTGCTTCATAATCAAAAGATAAGAAAATACAAAGTGCATAAAGTCCCTCATGTATTGGACATTCCCATCCTTGTATGGCACAATGTATCTTCTTGTAGATCTTTGCACATGTTCTTTGAGTAGGTTTATTAAGTCATACTCACTCCTTCAAAAGTTCTTAATTTGAGAATAGGGGAGTTCATGGGCCGGGCTGGGCAATATCTAGGCTCAGACTGGATTCTATACCATAGCCCCAAGCCCGGGCCATAAGTGCCTGGCCCATGCGCAGCACACCTAGAACAGGGTAAGCCCAAGCCCGGTTCTATTATATTTTATAAAGAAAATGGGAAGGTTCAATGACCCAACTTGTAGCTCACTTGGTCAGTATGTTTGTTTGTGAGTAAGAGGATGTGTGTTCAACTCTTCTCCTTCACAAAAAAATACCCTTCTTTACTTAAACAGTGCCTATCACTCAGGCTGGGCCGGGCTTTGGGCTTTCTACCAAGTAATCCGAGGCCTTCCCATATATTAAATGGGCTAGAGTCTATATCCAGGCCCAGCCTGAGTACTAAAAGCCGGGCTAGCATGATCCGTGAGCACCCCTTTTTGAGACGCTTTCATGGACAAACAATTGGTGTTTTTAGAAAGTTGACAACTGTCTGTCACTGCTTGCATAAGAAGCTAATGGTGTCCCACACAATGTGGTCTGTAGGTCCCATGTTTTGAACATGTAGAGCCAATCGAAGTGGTGTGCACCGTGCACGTGTCAGCCCTACATGCCCATTGCGGTTATGATTAGGACTCAATTGGGCTTCATACGCTCTTGCTTCAGATTCCGCTGCTTGAAAAAGACTCAACCTCGAGTCTATATACGCCATTCGCCGCTTTCATTTTCACTTCCATGTCTGCTTCTGCTTTCACTTTTATCTTCTAGCTGGACTTGAATAGGTGGAGATCTATCATGAATTGGTTTGAGAAATAGACTGATGTGATTCACCTGGGCCTGCAACTTGATCCGTGGTAGATCTCGCCACTCGATTCTTTCCCAAAAAGGATCTAAACAACATGTTGCTAGTACATCTAAAACTTGCAACTCATACTTCCTATCATCCATACAATTTATCATATTTGCACCTTTCTTCATCCAACAAATCACTGTAAATCAGATCCTTGTCATCATCATTAAAAACTCACAATGACCATCATATGATTCATTATCATAATCTAGATAATCATTGTGACCATCTTCAAAATATAGGTCTCAGGGCTTGACTCATACCAATCGTCGAGTCAAGATCCTAATATGTTGTCACAAATCCTAGATCTCAAGGTCACGAGGATCTAATTGGCTTCCCTCATCTTTTTGTTCATCTTGCTGGTGTGGACAACCTTGTCCCCTTTGTGGTGGCATGGTGTTGAGAATGGAATCAACAATCAATCGATTAGGATCCTTCGGCTTCGATACCAATTGATGCAGTACTATTAGCAAAATCGGGCTATATAATAATGAGTATATATAGATTTAACTCGATTGAATCAAAAAACCCCAATTAAATATTAGCTCTACCCGGACTACAACCAATCATGCGAAGGAAGAAAGTGGAATTTTAGCTTACTCCAAATCGATAATTCTCACTTGATTGTCTTCAACCGTTTAGGAAACACACTCTCAATCCAATGGAGAAGAGGATAAAGAAGCAACCATGCTCACTTTAAGTAAAAGAATAAATCATAAAATCATGAGTTTGACATCTCATAAATGGTGTGTCTATAATATCTTCGGTGAATCAGAAGTCCTAATTTACTTTTTAATATTTATAAAATAATTTTTGTAAACGGCTAAAGAAAGAAAATCAATATTAATAATCCTTGCTAATTAAATAATTACTTGATAATTAAGATATAAGAAAATAGAAAATGCATAAAGTCCCTCATCTATTGGGCGTTCCTTGAAAATAGAAAGTGCATAAATTCCCTCATCCATTGGACGTTCACTTCCTTTTATGACTCCATGTATCTTCTTGTAGATCTTTGCCACATGTTCTTTGCGTAGTTTTTTCAAGTCATACTCCTTCGAAAGTTCTTAATTTGAGATGCCTTAATGGACAAACAGCAGGTTGTTTTTAGAAAGCTGCCAATTGTCATTGCTTGCATAAGAAGCTAATGGGCATCCCACATTTTGTGGGCTGTGGGTCCCATGTTTTGAGCATGTAGAGCCAATTAAAGTGGTGTGCTCATCGGCCGGGCCTACATGTCCATTTCAGGCTTGATTAGGACTCAATTGGACATCACAGGCTCCTACTTCATAAATCTTCTGATGGTTTTTTATAGCGGTTAGATAATGGTGGAGTTAGTTCTGAGTGTTTGATTGCCTTGTTGCAAACTCTGTGGTTTTTTAAAAAATGAGTTGAAAGTGTGGAGTGCAAAAATTTCTCTGATAGCAATGTAGAACAAGTCTAAAACAATTTCTGGAATAAGATCTCATAAAATAATGCTGGAAGGCTTGAACGATAGTGTCAACCTTAGACAGCCACAACTTTTGATCTGGGTGTCATATCGTGATGTACAAGTACTCATTTTGAAGCTGTCAACATTCTCTATACTTTAGACACCTGCTGCTAGGCAGCACCATCATCAAAGGCGAAATATGGTTGTTTGAAGGTCAAAACGCAAATTTCATGCGAAACTTACCATCTTTGCTAAGTTTTTTTTATTTTTTTCCTTATTTCAGGAGTTTTTAAGTTTGTTTGATTATGAACTTCTGTGGAAGGTTTTAGAAAGTAATTTAGAGTTAGTCCAAGGGTCTTGATGTTATTTGGTTTTACTATTTATAGTAATTTTTACTATTTCAGAATAGTTAAGGTTTTGGACTCTATTTAAGTCATTGTTAGTATTTTCCCTAGTTCTTCCTTGTGGATTCCGGGTTTTTGTTATCAGGTTTAGGACACAGGTCTTCTTCCTTTACTCTTTTGCGCTTTCCGCTGTATGAAATAGCCATGAAAGGGGAATTTTATGTTTCTTCTAAATTCTTGTAATGTGGGCTTCTACGTGGTATCCGTTTGGCTAACTGTGGTTAGCAATTCACCCATACAGGGCCTGCTTGGATCTTACATGTCTATCAGATTCTTATCACTCTTCTTTGCCATGAGAATCCACCCATACAGGGAACTGATAAACATGTAGGATGGGCTGGGTGTTTGCATGATTGAGGACTGCTCTTTGTGAACTTGTGTTGATTAAGGCATATGATCGGGCATGAATTTGATTCTGCATGGAAGGTAATGGTGTTATATGCATGTGAGCAGTTCATGGAATAACTGTCTAAAATTTTTTGTTACAAAAAATTGCTGAATTTCTGGTTAATGCTTATAGAGTGGAATAAAATGCATTACTGAAAAGCAACTCAGTGTTTTATTACAACTGCTCTCTCATTGAGCTTTCATATGTGATCTATTTTTGTAGTTGTGTTTGAGATGTGTGGTGGTTTGCTATGGTAGTGTTGGTTGTCAAGGTTACTTGTCTGCCTGATGTTACTATTTTGTTAGTTTGTGTAAGAGGAATCATGCTTACTTGTAATCACCATCGACTATTTTTGTAGCTGGGTGTGTTGGTAGAAAATGATTGTTTCCATCCTGTTTTGAAAATATTAAAAATGGATATTTAGAGCAAGTATCGTCTACTAGACGGTTACCGATCATTATTGGATTGCCATAGTTACCCCTTAGTGAAGGTATATTGTTGGCCACACGAAATCCACATCGGGAATTTTTCTATCCAACACTCCACTGTGATAGCGTGCATGCCCATCTGGACCCAGCAGTGCTGCTCTTCTTTTTCATTCCACATGGTATTGTTGTCCATCCTTCAGTAATAGTTCTTTAGATCGGGTCTTCAGCTACTGTCATCTGTTCCTAGCTGAATATTGGCCTTCCTTTTACCGACACTAAAGGTCATCTAAATGTTGCTAATTCTTTTCTTTTATTGTACAATTTTGAATGCAGAATAGATCCAAAGAAGTGCAAGCTATCCGAGGATTTGGCTCAAGATAGATCAGAATAGAGAGAGAGAACTCATCGAGCCAAACCCAACATAGTTGCAATAAGGCTTTGATGATAATAATGGTGATGATGGCTTGCCCGACGAAGTGATCTACTCTATGACTTACTTATTTGATCTTCATAAGGAATCTTGGTGATTTTGACGGTTTTGTTGTTTATCTTCACTCTTCAGTGACTAAGACATACCCTTCATAAAAACTTTATTTGACTGCTTTATTCCAACTTCCTATGACTGGAATTGTATCCAACCATCCTTTAGGTGGTTGCAGTTATGGTCATCAAAGGTCGGTGTATTAATGTTCTTCCCAGGTGGATGAATGTTTTTATGGTAGTTGTAGTAAGTTTATAAACCATTTATGAATTTTAGTTTTTTTCTATCAAGGTTTCCTATCTAAAAGCAGGTGGAATTAGTCATCATTACCTGTTGCATTCTAGAAAGGACGTGCATCTATAATTACTAGATACGGCACGGATACGGCAGGGACACGCCATAGATATGGCAGGGACAGTGATTTTTTATGTAAAAGGTGAAGTATCGGATACGATACGACACGATACGTTGTCCATTTTGAAGTATCCGTGCATCATAAACGTGCATTAGCAGCAGTTACCTGTTATCAAAGATTTCATTATGGAAACAATATTTGGTCTAAAAAGGCAATGAAGAATACATTTGAGTACTGTGTTTTATTATTAGAACTCGTGCATTTTAATGATCAGATAAGATTGAAAATAGGAGAATCAATAAATATTAATGACTAAGACTAGAGGGTAGGCTTGGTGTTTGTTTGTGTTGGTTTCATTATATAATGATATGAATGAAAACCATTGAGTGGAAGGTTTTTTTGTTGCTGTAATGTGCATGTTCCAAGGCATTTGTGGTCAGTGATTTCACTTGAGTTCCTTGCTTGTCTCTCTTTGGCCTGGTTTCTTTGAAACGAGGAGTGGTGAAGGCTCTATACTGGTGGAGATCATATCTATTTTCTATATAAGTTTTACCCTCTGCTTAATGCCATTAACTATAACCGACCATGTCTGGCACTCCTCTCTCTTCCACAACCAAATGAACATGTCCTAAGAAACTAAAATCTTTTTTTTTTTTTTTTAATGCAATCAAATTGGTGTCTACATTGTTACAGTTCTTGACCAAGATGCTTTCTTTTGCATATGAGTGTTTACTTTTCACCTTGTCGAAGAACCCATTTGACTGATGCTTAGGATTATCATGTGGGAGAAATTTTTTGCTTCTTTAGTTCCTTACCTGAATGAACCACAAGTTAAACCAAGGATCCTCTCCAGCCATGCATTTTATAATATCTCTACAAGTATGTCTACAAGTAAACAAACCACCCCCACCACCACCCCCACCCCCACAACAAAATATATATATATATATATATATATATAAATGGTCAAATATACCCCACAAACGCAAAAAAAAAAGAAAAAAAGGGGGCCAAATGGGGGGTATTTTGTATAATTTCAACAGTTAGAAAGTCTATAAATACCTCCTCCCCTCCCATTTCTCAACCCTCATCTACCAGTGGCATGTGACATTATCCCATAGTAGGATGTGTGGAAGTCACCATGACCTCACCTACTAATGATCCAAACAGCTAAAATCGAATGAAATCCCCTTCCAGTAGGCTACATCAAATTGAGTCTAGAATCTCTATATTAGGGCCAAAATATACAGATGATATGGACTGTTCAATATGGATCTGATTCCCTACAATTACATATCCTCAAATTTTAGTGGAAAGATGCTGTCAGTAAACCATGTTAGCAGCGCAGTCACATTTTCATAAGGTGCTCAATCCGTTGGTGGGATCTTTTTGTTTTTAATTGAAACTTGATGATATATCATTATAAATCATATATATGTGGAGTTCCAAAATTATGTTACGCTGTCCTCTATATAATAGATGCGCCAAAATAAAACTTGAGAATATGCTCCCATGGGGGATCCGGACTCAATTAACAACAACAGGTTTTTCAGATTCTAACCCTTTATTATTTGCGGCTAGAAGGAAAGAAGCAGCAGTAGGAAAGCCACAAACAAGAGAGGTAAACAAGGCAGCCCTCCTTTCCTTTCTCTCATTGACACTGGGTAATTCAGGGGTGGACCCACGTGACTGCAGTCTTGGGCAAATTTATAATCCCCTTTTTGGTTAGAGTCATTACTGAGAAGGGAAATCGGGCTTGTTGGAGATTTATAACATGATGCGACATCTTGTCTTGTGGCAAGAAAGAATAAAATATAAGTAGGTTATGATAATATTTTAATTTTTTAGTTGTTTGGTATAGAAACTTTTTGACTTGTTATATATAAAAGAAGTAGGGTTTTTTTTTTTTTTTTTTTTAGCGTTTTAGTGGAGAAAGGACGTTGTTTTTTTTTTAAATGACGAAAATTTTAAATTAAAGTGGTTTTGACATGACTTTTTTTATTTTTTTAGAAAGAGACATTTACCAAATAATTAAGCTCATATTGTAATTAATCAATTTTATAAAGAATGATAACAAAACCACCATTTATGAAGAATGAAAACAAAACCACCATTTAGTTGTTCATACTTTTCTTTTTACGAACTTACCTCAGTTGACGATATTGCCAACTACCTAGGTTTAAAACCACGAATTTCACGAAGAAGAAGAAAATTCGTAGGTTTAAACACAGGCAATTGGCGATATCATCAACTGGGGCACTTTCATCAAAAAATAGTATGAATAATTAAATTGTGATTTTGTTATCATTTTATATAAAATCGATTAATTATTTGGTAAATATCGCTTCTGGCACTAAAACTGGGGCTTTATTTCATTCTTACTATATTAGTAGAGTATTTTTTTTTGCCAAACAACCAGGTTCTTCTTTCGACCTTGTTCTTTAGACATCAACCCCTCCTTCTAGTTCACGAGGAAGGATCACTCGAGCTTTTCGTCGGACATCCGTGACGATCATTCAGCTTAAGGTAAATCTCTCTCCCTCTCTGCGCTTCTCTGTCGCCTCTCAGTTTTTTTTTTTTTTTTTTCAATGGTACTTTCATGTCGCCTCTCTCTCCCTCTACTCCCAATCTTCTATGATCTCATTCATTATTTTAGGCGCTGCACCAGAGAATTTAGGGTCCTGTTTGTTTGATTTCTGTTTGATGGTTAGGGTTAGGGTTGTGTTGCTTTAGGGCTTTTTATTTATGGTTGTCTTTGTTCCATTACTTGATTTTGGTTTTTTGGATCTTGTGTTCTTGTTTGATTTATGAAGATAGACGTTAATCTAGACTCTAGACTGATGAGAGTTACCTTAATTAACACTGTTGTAAATTGTAACCCAAATTTGGGTGGCCAAATTATCACTTTAATCATGCCAACTTAACCTTTCATTTTAGGCCTCAAAACCAATGATTTGATATGTGGGTTTGTTTTAGCATGATTAACTATGCCATTAATATCATTGGGTTAGTGTCAAATTGCCAGTTAGTGACAAATTGCTAATGAACTGTCATTAGGATGGTATATGGATGCATTAACCTAATGGCTCATAACAGTAGCTTAACAAATGGTCCTGCTTGAATTTCAAGTGCCTCAATCGACAATCTTCCCTGTTTCAAATGAATTGCATAATTCTCAACCATGGGTGTAGATTTTGGAAAGGTATGGTCGAGCTTGAGTTTGCATAGTTCAGGTCTTTGTATTATTCCTATCCTTGTACTGATACGTGGGATAGACGATGTTCCAAGTGGGCAGTTACTGTCATTCCTTTTTAACCTTGAATTTTGAGGGACTTCAGAGAAAGTCCACTACGTTCTCATAGGTTGGGTTGTTAATGTGAAAATTATAGCAAAAGTTTAGCCCCACCTAAACGAATCCTGGGTTGGCCACCCACGATGGGGTCGTGACACTTTAAAGATGGTTGAAAGTATTCAGGACGGGGGGATTAACCAGGTATATTATCAATGAGAGTGCACCATTATTGTTTTTATCTTTGGAAGATTCATAGTTTATGAAAGCTTATTTTTCATCTATTGTCCCCAGATTTCTCTGCACTTCATAAATTCAAAGATTTTATATTAAAGATGTTACCTTGTCTTCCAGGTTTACATAATAGCGGGAGATAGAACACAAAAGGCAGCAGCAGTAATTTTTGAGGTAATTTGTGGAAATGAGAAATATTTTATCATGCAGTCTTACAAGGCAGCCCTCCTTTTCTCTCTCTCACTGGGTATAGTATTCCCGATCTCTCAGTCTTTTTCAATCTCCCTTCAATTGGTGTGCTGTAGATCAAAGATCTCAATCGGAGAAGAAGAATAGAGAAAGAGAGAAGATGGGGATCCGATTTGTTTTGCTGGTGAACAAGCAAGGTCAAACCCGTCTCGCCCAATACTACGAACACCTCACCCTCCAAGAGAGAAGGGCTCTTGAGGGGGAAATCGTCCGTAAATGCCTCACTCGTACTGAAAACCAGGTACCCTTCATCCCTCCTTACCCTCACTATGTACTTAGTTCTATTGCTCTAGATCTCTTTTTTCTTTTTTAATTATTATACTCATTACTTTCCTTGTTCTTCTGAATAGATACAGACCAAACCCTAAATCTTCAATGGGGAACTTCTACCTAACTATCTATTTATTTAAGATTTTTTTAGTGTAACATTGTGGATTCCGTGAAAAAGTCAGAAATGGATATTGTTTGAGAGATATAGGGAGGCCCAACAAGCAGAATGAGTTCATATGTTTACCTGCCTTCCATGTATTACAAATCTCTCTAGAATCCAAACCTGCTATAAACACCAACTTTGGTGTATTGGCACTGGATAAAATTTCAATCCGTCGGACATTGGCTGGCGATTGGATCAATCATGTAAAAAAAAAACAAACAAACACTTGATTAACTTCATTGGTACTTATCCATTTGTGCTTTTGCTTATTTCTATAAACTGTTCAGTCACTAGTGACTACCACATTGTGGTGCCACTTAAACTCCAAAAGTTTCCTGACTTTCATCTACCAAATAACGAGTTTTTTTGCTCATCATGATTAGTTTGGTCAACTCTTATTTCCTGTCTTAAGCTGCTTTAAATGTTTGTAAATCTTGGTTATAGGTAGGGCTTTAGCTACAACTGTACCTCCTTTTATGTAGCTTGCATTCCTGAGGAACGCTAAGCCCTAAATTATTATCCTTACAAGGAAATGTTGTGTAGTTTGATTGTCTTATTTTACTTGATGGTGCAGCTGGTAGATTAGTTGTTTTTCTGCATTGCTGTTACTGATGCCTGCTAACTTTGAGTGCAGTGTTCATTTGTTGAGCATCGGAATTACAAAGTTGTATACAGGCGCTATGCATCACTTTTTTTCTTGGTAGGGGTTGATAATGATGAGGTGGGTTATTTCTTTTTGTTTATGTACCACATTTATAATAGATGTTTGATAATTACTAAAGCTAGGCATATGATTATGAAGTGTTTCTTGTTGACATTCTTTTAGAATTTCTATTTACCAGTTGATTACCTGCATGAGAGACAACTTTATCTCTTGATAAAACTGTTTTTGTTAGTTAACCCAAAAAATTCGCCCACTTTGCCAAACACAGCCAAAATCATCTCTCTCTCTCTCTCTCTCTCTATATATATATATATATATATATCCCCTGACACTCATGCAACTACTAGGCATGACCACCAATTACAAGGTTTGTGGGACAGGGAGTTCCTTTCATGGATCAGGGATGGTGGAAAAATACCTATGCTTGATCGCAGATATTGATATAATTGTTTAAAGGATCAAAGGTTTTGGTTACTTTAGGGTATTTATTTCTAATCCAACATTGAATATCACTCTGTTCCAAGTGAGATTCAAGCACAGGACAAATTGCAGAGGAGGTATGAATTGAAGTTACTTCAGATTCACCAGAGGCAGAAAAGATCACAAGTGTGGCTGGGCGATTAGGATCCTTTTCACATGTGCACAGCATTAAGCTGAATTGGACCCTTTATCTTCCACTTGAATGGTTTAAGACAACATTATTAAGCTTAATTGGACCCTTTCTCTTTCACTTAAATGGTTTTAAGACACAACATTAGCTTTATCTACCATGGCCAAAGGTCTTTTTGGATCATTCCAAAAGAGGAATCCCTTGGAGGTTTTGACCCATTGTCAATGGGAATTCAGAAAAATCATATAACAAAAACCATAAATAAATACAAATGGTTGCATGTTATCAGTGAGCTTCTTAATGAAAAATCGATTTTCTTTCTCAACCACAAGAGGTAGATTCTCTAGTGATTCAGTGAACCCAAACAGCCTCATTCTATGGGAATAGAACTAAAGATGCCATTATTTTTATGAAGACTTGTGCTGGCAATTGACAAGTACCAATTATGGGTTACACAGTCCACTTAATTGGCTGTGTTTCAGTTTCTTAATGCAAGCACCATGTGCTGGTTTTTGTAATCAGGAAAAGCACAGTGTAGAAGGGTGGTTGTTGACTAATAGTATGCCATCTATGCCATCTACCCATGCTAATCTCATGTTTTTTTTTTTCTTCTTCCATTTTCTTTACTTCTCCTGCAGAACGAGCTAGCTATTCTGGAATTCATACATCTTTTAGTGGAAACAATGGATCGCCATTTTGGAAATGTGGTATGTGTACCATGGTGTTTACTATTTTTGACAGAACTTAGCTAAAGTGTCCCCATTTTGTTTTTCCTTTAAGCATGGCTCATTGAAACTCATCTTTCTTTCTTTTCTTCTCTTTCTCTCTCTCTCTCTGAAATTTTTTTCCCAGTGTGAACTTGATATCATGTTCCATCTTGAGAAAGCACACTTCATGCTGGAGGAGATGGTTATGAATGGGTATATTGTTGAGACGAGCAAATCGAACATTTTGGCACCAATCCAGCTCATGGACAAAGTCTCATAGCCCTAATACCCTCTTTATCTCCTGGTCAGGTGCAATCAACTATGTGCCATTTTTGGAGACAGTTGATGTGAACTTGATATGTCTGTTTACAGCTTCCAGTCTTGTTTTTCCTCAGGTTTTAATAAAATTATGTACTGTTTGAATATTTGTATTTGATAAATTCTCATTTCTAGTGTCTATCTTCAATTCATTAGCTGTGTGTGTCCGGTGTTAGATATTTAACAAGGGAGAAAATTGGTGAGCCCACAAATGAGGTGCTTACCTAAGCTAAGTGGGGTGCTTTGCAGATCTTCCATGCATCCAAGGCAGAAAATTCAAGTGCTTACCTGAGCTATGGTAAGCATGGTGTTTATTTGCTCTTAAACCATGCATTTGAAGTTCTTAACAAGCCATGCAAATACATCACGCATAGACAAGAGGAGTGGTTACATGAGGCGGACCTCTATTGATAGGATCAAGTGAGCCTGAGAAAATTTATGTAAGTGGAGTCACCTTTCAAAGGTCAAAACCAGACACCTTAACCCATGCAAACCTTAGTGCAACTATTATCGGATTTCATTGGAGCTATATTCATGGTCTGGTTGAGAAAAAACCTGAGCTAACGATAAGTAATCATTTATTAAGAAAAAAAGAACCCTTTTTTTTTTTTTTTGGGAGAACAGAACTAGCTATTCAGATATTCAAACCGTCCATGACATGTGATGCACCACCGTTTACAAAACTAAACCAAGCGTCTCAACAAGCTGAGCCAAAATGAACCTCATCTAACTTGAGGTGGGTCTATAAAAACAAGTTTGAGCTCGAGCCTAATTGAGCCTTGCTGACCTGGCTGAGTTGGCTTGTTAAAATATGAGTTCAGATCCTCTGAGCTTCTCAACTTGGAGAATTTTTGAGTTGAAGGAGTGGAACTAGGGTTGCAAATGGGTATATGATGTCTCTAGTTTTGAATGAAGTGTTTGAAACCTATATTTAGATCCGAGAGAAATCTAGAGCCAGTTTGGCATGTTCTCAATTTTGTGCTCATATTAAGTTGTGTTGAGATCGGGTTGTGCCAAGAGAACTTGTTTGAGAACATTATATTAAATTTCTCTACTGAGAATATATTGTACCGAACTTGTTTGGTAACTTTATAAAAGTTTTGTTCCACAGAACTAAAGCAAGATAATCATAGGATTTACAATGTGGGACCCACCAGTAGAAATTTCAACGGGGTACTGACTTTTAAGAATTAGAACATGGGACCATATTCATACGATTTACAATGTGGACCCACCTTTATAAGAATTATAATGTGGGGTCACCTTTTTTATGAATGTAAATATGGGACAAACCTTTAGAAATTACATTATACACACTTTTAGAAATTAAAATATGGGGCCCACATTCATAGGATTTACAATGCAGGTCCACCTTTTGTGATTGTGACCATATGACCCACATTCATAGATTTACAATGTGGGCCCACCTTTATAGAAATTATAATATGGGGCCATCTTTTTTATTGATTGTGAACATATGACCCACCTTTAAAAAATTACAATGTTATACCCACCTTTAGAAATTAGAACATGGGGCCACATTCATAGGATTCACAACGTCGACCTACATTCATAGGATTTATAATCGGCTCCACTTTTTGGGATTGTGATCATATGACCCACCTTTAAAAATTATAAAGTGGGGCCACCTTTTTTGTAATTGTGGACACAAGGCCCACCTTTAGAAATTAGAATATGATATCTTAGAATGTGGTCCCACCATCATAGAAATCATAATATGGACTCACTTTTTGCAATTGTGACTATGTGATCTATCTTTAAGATTTACAAAGTAGGGTAACTTTCTTTGAGATTGTGAACATGAGGCTTACTTTTAGGATAAGTTGGAGGATTTGGAGTGTTTAAATGACCTTCTTTAAAAGGCAAGAGACAAAAAGGAAACAACAATGCCAGCAAGTTGTTTCTTAAAAAAGACTTGTTTCTTAAAAAAAACAATTTTTTTTCCAACTTTCTTATGCCAGCAGGTTAGGATTTCGGGATTCATTTCGGCAAGAAAAAAACTCAAAACAATGATTTACACTTACCAAACATATTTTCTTTAACTTCATCTCGTGAAAATATGGGAACATCTGAATGGCACGATGCAAAACGCACCCCTAGATTCGAATCTAGATTCATGCATTTAAGATTCAAACATTTAAATGCAGAGCCAAATCTCTATAAGTTCAAGATATAGGATGATTACATTCACAAATTAGAAATATATATAGGTTTCAAGGGCTTCAAAGCTTGAGTCAACTCATATTTGAGAGTCTACTCTAATTATATACCAGTCAATACCCCCACTTATATATCTAAAAAATCTATGTTGCAGCTCTTTCATCCAAATGCACAAATGAACCCCATATCTTGTTTTTGGATCCAGATTCAAATTCAGATTTGCTTCTTTTTTTTTTTCTTTTTTTTTTTGTTTTTTTAACTTGATGCGATGCCAGGTCCAGATACAACTTATAAGTTCTATGTCATAACCAAATTATCTATATAGACAGATCTAAGTCGGAATCAATCGTAGTTATGGTCCGAATCCAACCCATTGGCATCCTTGAGTGGAACTCCACAGTCGATCTCACTTATTTCAAATCCAAGCCATGCAAAATGATCGCCCTCACCGTTTGTGCATAGGATGTCTCAATTTTACTCCAATAGAAGCTGGTCCTACTATAAGATTAACCAAAAAATGCATTCATTTTGAGCTGCTCACATTTCCATTTTAAGTGGGCTGCCGTGGGTTCCATTCCAACTATAGAAATTTTCTGAAGTTAGAGAGTGAGAGGATCTCCAAACTAGATTTTTTGTTTGGTAGAAATCCCCGATTCACAGTATATTATAAAAGCTCCTTCCCACCCACAGCCTGTCCATGTCTTCTCTCCAGCTCTGTTCACCTGGAAAAAGGTACTCTCCTTCTCCTTTTTCCTTCCCAAGCTCTAGCTCTTCTTTACCATTAATTCAAATCTCTCTCTGCAACCAGTAACTGTTTCTTCCCTCAAGTCTTATCTCAAGAAGAATGGCTCCTTTTACAGTATCAGAGGGTGATATTTGTAACTTAAGCAATGATCTGTTAATGAACATCCTTTCTAGATTGCCCCCAAAATCACTAACCATGTTCAAGTGTGTCTCCAAGACATTTCACCTCTTGGTTTCGACCTTTATTCACTCCCCAACAGTGGTGCCAAGGCCAATGTCTGGCCTTTTTGTCGGCAACGTCGATCTCCTCAAGGGAAAACTCGAGTCCTTTGAGTATTTCAATCTCAAAGACGATGAGATTGACATCGATGATGAGACCAATATCAACTATAGCCTCAGCTTCTTACCCTGTAATCCAGATACCAGAATTGTTGATTGTCGCGACGGGGTCCTTCTCTGTGCCTCCGAGAACTTGTTTGGTCGAAATAACTATTAT
Source organism: Persea americana (assembly GCA_029852735.1). Classification (NCBI taxonomy): domain Eukaryota; kingdom Viridiplantae; phylum Streptophyta; class Magnoliopsida; order Laurales; family Lauraceae; genus Persea; species Persea americana. Next base: position 9,987,076 of record CM056812.1, read on the forward strand.
GTGTGCAACCCGGTCACGCAGCAATGGGTGGCTCTGCCTCCACCACCCAAACGCGAATGTTGTAGCCAATGTAATTTTGATGTGAGCCTTGCATTGGTTCTAGATGAGTCCTCTGATTGCTTCTTCTCTCACTATAAAGTCATTCAGTTTTTTACTATCTATGGCGAGAATTTAAAAGTCGATGTGGACTCTTCTAAGGATGAAGTTGAAGAGCCATTAGCGGATTTGTATGTCTATATGTATTCTTCTCAAACAGGTCAGTGGGTGGAATCAAATGGGTGCTTAAAAGGCATGAGCATTATCCTGTTGGAAAAGCCTCCTGTGTTTTTTAATGGAGCTCTGTTATTGCCAGCTGATCCTACTCACTTTGTGATGTTTGATGTCGAGAAAGAGGACTGTGAGGTGTTCAGCTTACGTCCTTATTCGGGCACTGCATGGTATATTCCATCCAATTGTTTGGGAGAGTCTCAAGGGTGTCTCAATTATGCCCACCACAATGGTTCCACAATGGAAGTGTGGATGACTCACAGCACCAATAGTGGTGAATGGATCTTGAAGCATAGGATCAACCTTGATGACATTGAGTTCCCTGAACCCTCAGAAGATTCAAATCCCATTACAGAAGAACCACTAGATATTTTAGCTTTTCACCCGAATAAAGATGTTATTTTTCTTAGGGACCAAGGTGATTTCTTTTGCTATGATTTTACGAGTGGAGAATTAGAGACAATTATGTGCTACGATTCTAGCACTACTGCTGATATGTGGTTCCGGGTCTTCCCATTCTCAGAATGCCTTCGCATTTTGGCCAATGCACACAGAAATTTTTAATGAGAAAAATTGTGTAAGTAGTCACTTCTTGTTCCTTTTGTTTCCTCCTCCATAGGTTTTGATTGTTTTGTGTTTGAAGGCATATTTTGGTTCAACTTACATTATTGTATGCATGGTTCTTGTGAATTCCACTGGATTCTAAAATTCTTCTTTTCCCCCCCTACATTGGGCATCTATATATATGGTTGAACGAAAAAGGCATGTCTTCCAAATCCCATGCCAAATTTCTATCGGAAGAGATGCAAGTTTCCATGGTTTGCCCCCTCTTGTATCATGTATATTATTTGTATCTTGTTTTGTTAGTCATTGAAAACTTTTGTTAAAAAGAAATTTATAATAGATATACTTAATACTTGCTTCTATCACTTTTTCACTTTTTTGCCCATTTCATAAGATTATGCTTGGAGTTCTGTTAACATGTTCAGGTGGGGTTATCTTTGTACCTTATATTGATGCATAAGTACATAAATTTTTTTTTCGCAAATGAACGTGGTAGCATGGTATTTTCTTTCATGACTAATGGTTATTTAATTACAGAAAGAAAATAAAAAGAGGGGCGTGATGTAGTATGAACTGACAAGATCAAAATGTAATAGCTATGTAACACATATATTAGTGAGAAAAATAACCACATGATGTGTGTGTGTACGTGACACCCACATATTAGTTCCTAGCAATAACTATGGCCCATCAATGATGAATTAGTAAGAATAATTTGTTGGCTAGCTTAAATGGTCATACTGCTAATAAGCATTGAGTTATTAATTTATTAAAAAAAGTCATCATATGAGGAAAAGTTAATAGTAGAATGATGAAATAGATGATTTGAACACAAACCCTTTTTAAAGAAGCAATCACATCCTATTAAATACTTTTTAAATGAAAAAGATGTCACTTTATTTATTTTGATTGCTAATAATAGAGCCAACCCTATATTAAAATAAAAAAAAGAGACTTTTAGCACGGTTCTTTTTCGCCACTAGAAGTGTGTATTAGTGATTCATAGTGTTTTTCGCCGCTAAAATGTGCTTTTTATGCTAGACGGGTCAATTTGGAGAATAAAATGGCACTTTTAGAGGTGGTTCAAAAAAACGGCCGTAAAATAGTACTTTTCGCAGCGGGGAAAAACGCTTCTAAAGGCGGTTTTGTCGGCCACTAAAAGTCTCTTTTTTTTTTCTTTTTTTTTTTTTTGGCAATATTCATCAGATGTGCCCACTTCATGACTAATCGTCTTGTGAATTCCATTGGATTCTAGAACTCTTCTTTTCTCCCCTTCCATGGGCATCTATATATATGGTTGAATGAAAAGACATGCCTTCCCAATCCCATGGCAAATTTCTCTCGGAAGAGATGCAAGTTTCAATGGTTTGCTCCCTCTTGTATCATGTAGATTATTTGTAACAAAAAAAAAATTTGTATTAGATATACTTAATATTTACTTTATCACTTTTTCCCTATGTTTGTCTTTATAATTATGTTAGTTTGGAGTTATATTAACATGTTCAGGAAGATTATCTTTGTACCTTATATTAATGCCTAAGTAAATAATAATTTTTCACAAATGAATGTGGTAGCATAAGATTTTCTTTCATGACCAATGGTTATTTACTTATAGGAAAAAATGAAAAGAGGGGCTTGGTGAATTATTAAGAATAATTTGTTGGCTTAAATGATCATACTGCTAGTAAGCATTGAGTTATTAGTTTATAAAAAAAAAAAAAAAAAAAAAGTCATCCTATGGGGAAAAGTTAATAGTAACCAAAATGATGAAGTCGGTGATTTGAACACATATCCTTTTGATAGAATTAAGCACATCCTATTAAATGCTTTTTAAATGAAAAAAAATGTCATTTCATTATTACTTTGATTGCTAGTAATGCAACCAACTCTATATTAACTATAAAGAAAATGAGACTTCTAGCAGCACAAAAATTGCCTCTAGTGGAGGTTTTCTTCCACCGCTAAAAGTGTTTTTTAGTGACACTAAATTTTTTTCACCGCTAAAATATAATTTTTACGATAGATGGGTCAATCTTGAGAGTAAAATAGCACTTTTAGCGGCACTTAAATCTCCATTGTTTTTTTAGTATCCATCAGTATTGCCCACTTTTGAAATTTAAACTGCTAAAAAATCATTATCTCCCTATACTGGTGTGATGTCACACTTAATTTTAATCAATTTTGGGTCCCCTATTAGATTGATCATGTGTAAAATATGTAATGTCACTCTTTTTTTTTCATTTTTTATCATTTGTTTTATTCATGATCAAATTGATGGTGGGCCCAAATTGATTGCAGCGGAATTTTGACTCAAGGCAAATATACGTGACAATAATTATTTTGTGTGATACCCTGTTGATGGATATAAAGGCTTCCTTCACTATTGGAAATCAAAATATATGGAAGAGCTCTTCCTTTTTAAGTTTCAAAGCTTGTTTTTCCCTTTTAGGGAAAATTTAACATAAAATTGTAAATGGAAAGATATAAGTTAGCCAATCTCTTGCCTCTCAATGAGCATACTAAGTATCCTTAATATGATTAAAATTACGTTAAGAGCCATCATAAACTAAGGATATCAAATAAGGTCATCTTTTTCTAGTTGAATATTGCCCTTCCTTTCATTCACATCAACAGTCATTTTAAAGTTATGAATTCTTTTCTATTTTGCAGAATTTTGAACGTAGAATAGATACGAAGAACTGCAAGCTATCAAAGGACTTGGTTCGGAATAGATCAAAATGGAGAGACAGAATTCAAGTAGCCAAACCCAATATAGTTGGGATAAGACTTTGATGATGATAATGGTGATGATGGCTTGCCTGATGAAGTGATGCACTATGACTTGCTTATTTGATCTTAATAAGAAATCTCGGTATTTTAATTTGATGGTTTTGTCTTTTTATCTTTAGTGACTGAGACATCTCCTTCATAAAAACTTTATTTGACTGCTTCATTTGAACTTTCTATGATGGGAATTGTATGCAACCATCCTGTAGGTGGTTTTAGTTATGATCATCAAAGGTTGCTTTATTCATATTCTTTCGAGATGGATGAATGTTCTTATGATAGTTCTTATGAGTTTATAAACCCATTATGAGTGAAAGCCTGATCTATATCTTACAGGATTCCTTAGCTTTTGCTGGCAAGGTATCTTTTCTAAAAGCAAGTGGGATTAGTTGTCATTACCTGTTGTAGTCTAAAAAGAACGAGCAATATTAGTAGCCATTATCTGCTGCTAAAGATTTCATTATAGAAACAATATTTGATCTAAAATTGTAATGAAGAAGATATTTAGAAACTGTGTTTTATTATTAGAACTCGTGCATTTTAAATGATCACTTAAGATTAAAAATAGTAGAATCAATAAATATTAGTGATTAAGACTAGAAGTTAGGTTAGTGTTTTTTTAGTTGGTTTCGTTTTATAATGATATGAATGAAAACCGTGGAGTGGGAAAAAAATTTGTAGTTGTAATGTGCATGTTTTAAGGCATTTGTGGCAAGTGATTTTACTTGAGTTTTACTTAATTAAGAAATGGTAATTCACTTATGAAGTGAATTCAGGTGATGGGTCACTTTAAGAGACACTAAAAGAAGAGGGGTTTTATTAAAAAAAACAATTTCAAAATCCACCTTCTTGACTTAATGTCATTTTGTGGCATGTGCAGGAACTTTTTTTACTTTTTTGAATAAAAAGAAGAGGCCTTTTTCTCTTTTAGTGGAATGAGAGATTTACCTTTTGACTAGAAAAAAAAAAGAGAGATGATTTTTTAAAAATTTGTACTTTTTGACAAGACCCCTATTCTTCTCTTATTTCTTAAAGTAATCCTTCACTTGAATTCACTTTACAAGTGAATTACTCTTGTAGGTCCAAGGGCATGTTGTCTCTCTCCGACAAAGTTTCTTTGTAAAGAGGAGAGGTGAAGGCTTTGCAAGGGTGGATATCTATTCTCTCTTAAGTTTTACCCTCTGCTTAGTGTCATAAACTCTATTACAGACCATTTGTCACATTGCTCTCTCTGTTGCAACTAAATGAATATTTCCTAAGAAACTAAAAATATTTTTAAGTTATAAAACCCAATTGTTGTTTACGCTGTTGCAATTCTTGACTGAGATACTTTCTTTTGCATGTTCTCATTCAGCTTGCAGGAGAACCTATTTGATCGGTGCTTAGCATTGTTCTATGGGAGTAAATTCTTGCTATTTTATTTTCTTACCGGAAACATCCTTGAGTTAAATGTGGATCCTCTCCAGCCATGCACTCTATAATATGTCTACTAATAACTACATATTATTGATGAGTAAGTACGACCGGTTGGCTCTAATACGATCTTCTTCTGTAACATCTTCCTCCTTAATACGAAGTAAATCAGATTCTCTGATCCAGCCATACAGGTTATAGTATCTCTACCCATATGCATTCTATATTAGGTTCAGATGACTCGATGAAGCAAACATGGGTTGATTAGTTTGGCTGCCTTGAGTTACCACTTTCTAAGATCTGTTCTATTCTTTATTCATGACCAACTACATACGATTGCGGGTGTTTAATCTACAAGAAGGCAATAGAATGTTCTCTAGAACTCTAAATTAGTCCAAATATGAATAGACATGTCATTAATCAAGAACCCCAAAACACAAAAACCTCCATTTTTCGCATAAACCATTTTCCTGCACTGTTTAAAACAGGCCCAGAACTGCACTGGGAGACCTACATGCAAGCACTTGGGGGCGGTCGCCCCCGTAAGACTTGTGTCCTCTTCAAAAACCTATATGAAACTTTTGGGTTCGCTTCCAAAATCCATGTGTAAATTCTGGGTTCACCACCAAAACAACACATGAAAATCCTGGTTTTGCCTCCAAAATCCAACTATCTATTTAGATTTGCCCCCTCAAATGAAAATTCTAGGTCCGCCAAGTGTATTTGAATGAAAAGAGGCGGATAAAACTGTACAGATGATTATGAGAAACTAAGATGGAAACAGACCATTTCTCTTCCTACTCTCTTCAGATCCAATTGGATGAGAAAGGGTGGAACCGTGGAAGAGAAACCCGAGAGGGAAGCTTAATTTCTATGGTTTAAGTTTAATTCTGTACAAGATAAAGAGGAATCATTCCACATGTGGGCACTTACCATGTTGGTGGAACAGGTCCTAATTGTCCTATTCAGTTAAGTATGTGGCTAACCCACCTAAAAGAATCAAATCAGCTGTTCATTCTGAGCCATCTAACAATCATAACATAAAGAAACGGGAGCGACTCATTTCACTGTGCATTTGTAATAACTTAGATTGGATGATTAGCAATATCTAATAATTCAAGTTTGGATAGATGGCTAACTATTATCAGGACCTGCAGGCCACATAAGCCTGCTCTGAACACCTTTTGTAGACTCTACTCTCTGTTCCAAAAATACAAAATGGGGAAAAGAGACAAAACATCTCTGTAGTAACATTTCACAGGACAAAATCGCTAAACAGAAATTATAACCACCCAGTTTATGATCATCAAGAAAATGTTCAAGGTCCTGCTTAGCAAGGAAAAGTGGAAGAAGAAGCTCCCATTATCATAACTGGGTAGGATCTTACACAAGCAGTCCTGATGACATTTCTTAAGCTGATGTATGAATGTTTACGTGCATTTGGCCATGTAAAAATAATAATAATAATAATTCATTGGGATATAAAATATGGTGACTCCTGGGTTTTCACCTATCCAAATGTACTAAACCGTTGGATCGATTACGCACTCATTTTAGGCTATCAAAACTTGTGAGCCTTTTTATCACGGGGTTAGGATGACCATACGAGTTCCCGGCTCAGTGCACAAGTAAACCCCTCTGAGGTTCCCTTGGAACCCGAATCCCACACCCCCACAACCCATGTGGACCCCAGTGGCCCCACAGAGGGTAAGACCCAATATACAATAACTATATTATTTTATATAGATTATATATATATTAAACCAGCATGGGTTAGGGCTGGGACTTGGGAGGTCTCCATTTCGAAATAGAGGGACACCGGCAATGCCACATCACCATCCAAGTGGCAACCTTTGATTGGATTTCTAAGACATTGTGGGGTCCACATAATTCATAAATAGAGTCCATTCTTGTAGTCCCCCCTTCCTCTCTCTCAAAAGTAAAATCTCTGCAAAAGGGAGAGTCTCATAAAATTCTCTACCATATGTGGGCCAAATCCAAGCCCCTAATATAGCACTGTCCAAATAAAGGTGGGTCTACAAGGGGTCTTCTGCATACATAATAGCAACAGTGACAATTGGGAAATTCCTTAGTAAGCCCATATGGACCCGAACCAGCCCAAAAACCATGCCAGATGGGTCCCCAAGGAGTATACTATAGTCTCATGGAGACCACCATATCAAACAATGGTCCACGAGACCACATAGTAAAATATCACAATTTGTTTAGACCACATCCTGCAATTTGCTTTATTTTGGCCTCTTTAGCAATTAGAATATGAGTAGGAGTCTATAGGAAGCCTTAAATTAAGAAACCAGTCGAGAGAGGGTTATGACAGGAGTGTTTAAGGGCCTTTTCAGATTTATACTTCTCTGTCTAACATATTGTTGCAAATATATATAGTTTAAGCAAAAAGGCCCAAATTTAAACTAATATATTTATAAATTTCACAAATTCTTAAAGATGACCAAAATTTGTGTAATATCAATCAAGATATATGGATTTCTTTGATATCTTAATGCAAAATTTACCATCAGAAGCATTCATAAAATACTAAATATCAACAAGGGGAAGACATAGAAGATTTGACATGAACTAAAGAGTAAAGCTAAAAACTTTCTTTTATTTCAGTTCTCAATGTAATTTCTACAGAGGATGGAGAGAATACAGAATGTATTTATTTTTATTTTTTTAAGTTTTAGGTGTTTGAAATATTGGATGGGAAGTAATGTCCTCGTGCTAACGATATTTGGATGTGCAATTTCTACCATTGTGCCCTCAACTGATATTATTTGCATAAAGTTTTAAAATCATGTGGTTTTCAAAAGAAAAAAAAGAGAGAGAGAAACAGAAAATGATAGGTCCAAAGATTGAAAGAGAGAGAGAGAGAGAGAGAGAGAGGGGGGGGGGGGACACTTTGTTTTAGTTCAATGTATTTTTTTATTGATTTTTCAAATTTAAAATGAGATTTCTACTATGAAATTGATTGAGCACCCAAATGTAATCCATATTTTCGATGTGGGTTTCAAATGAATAGAAACCATTTATCTATGTAATTTCTATTTCTTTTTATTTCTAAGTTTTTTACACCTTGTCTTGAGATTGAAGAAATACCGCAATTTGGTTTTTCCTTTTTTTTTTTTTAAAAAGAGCAAATTATGATGATGGACAATCTTTTTTTTAGATATTATATGTATGTTTTGTTATTTTTCATATCATAAGGAAGAATTTCAATATAAAGTTTGCTATCACCTATCAATTGAATTGTAATTCTCTGAGTCTCTCTCATACAGCGCTGTCAAAGGGCAGTGCCGGGTCAAGTCTAGGGGTGTCCTTAACTTACTTTCAATATATGCAAGGTCAGGCTCTGGTACCCCAAAGCCATCGGAAGGCATGCACTATCTAGGCCATTACCCTGCAGTCGACAGCCAGAGTTGGGCCAAGGCAAGGCTGAAGGCCTTATAACAAGAAAACTATTATTTAATTCCTTTTTCCATCGTTACCAAGTATAGCGTGTCAATTGAGCGTAATCTTTTCTAGGCTCTATTGCAAAGGGACCACGAAGAAAACATTTGAAGATAGAAGCTATCTACAAAAACTTTCTTTTATCTAGTAAAGTCATGCATGCTTTGGTGACTTGAGTTATAGATGTATGGTTTTATTTATTTTGTCAAAGAAGGAAAATGCTTAAAATGTTTTTCTATCTCATACCTCTCACAGGAGTTTTTACATACCAAATCATTCTAAAACAGTCTTATCTTTGAAAGTTTTTAGCCATTTACATTTGCCTACTATTTATGAATTGGCATTATTTTCAATTTAACACCTATCTAATTATTAAGGATTGTTTGTTTTTAGTCATAAAAATAAATGTACTTAAAAATCACTATTAATTTAGACTTTAAAAATTGGGGGTTATAATTATCTAATTCAAAAGATATCTCGATACCCCACATTCTCGAAGTTCCATGCCGAAACAAACTACCTTTATGAATTTGTTGGCGAGAGGGTCTACCTGCACACTGCATTTTGCTCTCCACACACTGTAATAAATTGTGACTAAAATGCTCACTTGTAAATTTATCAAAATGTCTAAACTTCAACCCTCCCACAGTCTCTTCCTACTGTTATCTACACACTGCGTTTTTTTCCCTCCAAATGAAAGAAAATATGGGAAGTGTTTTACATCGAGCATCCATCACTCCTCTCCTCTTGCTTCCCTCCTTTTTAGTATGTTCCATGCATCATGAAAAGAAGATAAGGTTTCTACTTCTTCCTGCATTTACTGCCCTCTACTTCCCCCCTCTTTCATCTTCTCTTTCGGTTTAAAGCCTCGGGATAGGATGTCACCACTAATGAATCTTGATTTCATTCAAAGTTAATACCCGCTTTGCTAGCATTCTTAATCAATGGACGAGCGAAAGGACAAGCAGATGATCACTCCTGATCATTCTAGGAGCGACGAGGTAAGCATATTCATCCCGACCTGTGTATTGGGCAGAGACGAATCATTCGGCCCTGCATGTCCGACCGAATGTCATTTGCTCGGCCCTAAATGGACGACCATAGGTCCTTTGCTCGGCCCTAAATGGCCGACCATTTGTCATTTGCGTGGCATTACAGTGCCGAGAAGAACAGAAATTTGCGGACATGAATGACCAAAACTAAGGAACATGTGCGGACATGCTTGACCAAATAATTTAATTATGTCCGGCTATTCAGAGTCGTGCAGTTGAGTCATGTACATACTCTAACAAAATTGGTGGTATTGCAGTTTCATGCGCCTACCGAATGCAGCAAGGTTGGCTCGGAATGTGTGGTCGACTATAGTAATGAGTTTATCACTCAAGAGGTAATTAATCGAGATGAATTATTTGATATTTAAATTGATGTAGTCACTTTGTTCAATGTAATTTTGTTTGGTTATGTGCAGATATTCATAAGCCGAGAAGCCCTAATTAACTGGGCTCATAAGGTTGGGTGGAGAAATGGTTTCATTGTCGTGATTAAGACATCAGCAGCACCGAACAGGAGAAATAAAAAACCAAGGCTGACCCTTGGGTGTGAGAGGAGTGGGTCTTATAGAGACGAGAGGAGTGGGTCTTATAGAGACGCGAGGACAACTAAAGATGGGACCGTTGGGAAGAGATTGAGGCAGACTGGTTCGAAAAAATGCGGATGCCCATTCACATTACAAGGCAAAGTGGTTGGCTCAAACGAGGAATGAATGTTGCACGCAATGTGTGGTGTGCATAATCATCCTGCTGTAGACTTTCTAGAAGGGCACTCATTTATAGAGAGATTAACAAAGGAGGAAACTTCATTGCTGACTGACATGTCCAAGAATATGGTTCGGCCAAAGGATGTCTTGGTGACACTGAAACAAAAAAATGAGTTAAATGTAAGTACAATGGAAACCATTTACAATGCATGTCAAAGGCATAAAGTTGTGGAGAGGGCTGGACGGAGTCAGATGCAGCGACTGTTGAAATTATTGGCGGAGCATGGTTACATTGAGTGGCATAGGAATTGTCCTGCAACACATACTGTCACTGACTTGTTCTTCACACACCCTACCAGCATAGACCTCTTGCGTGCATTTCCTCATGTGTTGATAATGGACTACACCTACAAGACCAATCGGTATCGAATGCCCTTATTGGAAATTGTTGGGGTTACATCCACAGAGAAGACTTTTTCGGTTTGCATTGTATATCTCCAGAATGAACGTGAAGACTGCTACTCATGGGCATTGTGTATTTTGCGCAAAGTTATTGGCGAGGGTGTTCTTCTTAACGTTATCGTCACTGATAGAGGGATGGCTTTAATGAACGCCATATCTATTGTTTTCCCCGGCGCCAAACATCTTTTATGCAGATGGCATATCAACAGAAATGTTTTGGCTAAATGCAAGAAGTTGTTTGAGACGAAGGAAAAGTGGGACCGGTTTATAATGAGCTGGAACATGTTGGTCTCCTCATCAACAGAAGAACATTACAATGTGCAATTCAACTTATTTCTCAAGGAGTTCATCACCTATCCGGCAGCACTTCAGTACGTTAGATCGTCTTTGTTAGATGCGTACAAGGACAGATTTGTGGCTGCATGGACAGACAAGGTCATGCATCTTTGGAACACTACTACAAACAGGGTGGAGATTTCACATGCACAGCTGAAGTGGCAGCTTGGATCAAACCAGGGGACTTTCGAAGACTCTTGAATGAAGATTCACAACCTATTGCTGCTCCAACATACAGATATAAAAGCATCATTTGAAAAAAGTAAGACGGTTGTGCAACACAATTTCAAGCCTTCCGAATTCATAGAACTTCGTGGGAATATTTCTATAAGTGCATTAGAGAAAATATTGACGGAGACAAGATGAGCCTCGTTAGTTGGTATTGATAGAGATGCTTGTGGCTGTGTACTTCGACACACACATGGCCTACCTTGTGCTCATGAGATTGCAGAATACGTAAGTGATGGGCGTCCTATTCCTCTAGATTGCACGCATATGCATTGGCACAAGCTTGAGTTGCTATCCACCGATTCTGCCCAGGACTCGAGTGTCAATTTCGATTGCATGCCAGAGATAGATTTAATTGTCGAACAGTTCAGGGGCTATGATTCGAGAAAGAAGTTACAAATCTTGGATAAGCTTGGGGAGCTTGTAAAGCCTGAGACGACCTCACTGATCGAGCCAGCTTCTAAATCACAGTGTAGGGGGCGCCCAAAATTGAAATTACATAATTCTACTGAATGTGAACCCTCTTCCTTTGAATATGTCGAATCAGCTCGGGATAGTTACTCTCCTATCTTGAAGATGGAAGAGACTATTGTCAGTAGTGGGGCCTCTTTGGTGCCTGTGAAGAGGCTGATGCCTAAGCAAAAGGTCAGTCGCACGCGAAATTGTAAGCTTGTTTCCTATATTAACACACTCCCAGCTGGTTTAAGGCCTTATATTCATCATGTAAAAGATGTCAATGCAGATGGCAATTGTGGCTTTAGAGCCGTTGCAGGGTTGATTGGACTTGGTGAGGATTCGTCGCAACAAGTACGGAAAGATCTTTCTAGAGAGTTGGTGACTCATGCCGAACACTACAGACAATTATATGGATCACACCAAAGGGTTGATGAACTTCTCCACATCATATCATACCAAATGGATTGTCCTCCATACGATCGATGGATGACGATGCCGGACATGGGACATCTAATTGCCTCGCACTATAACGTTGTCCTATACCACTTGTCCATTGAGCAATGCCTGACTTTTCTTCCTCTTCGATCGGTGCCTGTTCCTACTGCTGCTAGGCGGGAGATCGCAATCGGTTTTGTCAATCAGAATCACTTTATTCAGGTGATAATAGTAAATGCATAGATCTACATTTCTTATTTTGCCTGAAATGCCATGACTCAATTGACTTGCTATGTGTAGGTTTTCCTCGTACAAGGTCATCCAGTTCCACCCATTGCTACTAACTGGATTCGTCACCATCACCCTTCTGCAAATGGTTGAGATACAGCTTATCAATCTCGGATCCAACATTTCAGAGAAATTATTAGTCCATTAGTTGCCACATGCGAAACTATCGATCTGGAATGATTGTTATATTTTATAAGGATGTACAAGGATTGCATTTTTTTAAGAACTCAATGAAATAGATCCCTGTTGCAATTTTTTTTAGTACTCTTTTTTTTTTTAATAAAAGAAACATTCCATATATCTTCATGGTTCATGGAACATCACTTTTGCTAACTGTGGCTGACAATTATCAACCTATGGGATACTTGCTAACTGAATGGTATTGATATTACAGAAAAGAACAGGTTGCTCGGCCCTATACAACCAATAAATCAAATTTTGCACGGCCCTGTACAACCGAGCAATCACAGTTTGCACGGCCCTCAAACGCCGAGCAATTTCAATGGTGTCGGACTTGTTACGCCGAACACATTTTCATTATCTGTTTGACAACTTGGACAATACCAGTTTACAAAACTACATCATCCATTTCATCTAAATGCTATACAAATAAAAAGAGTTTATCATTTTACTTCAATACAAACTGCAACCTTAAAAACGCTATCCATAAAGAGGCCAATGTCATTCAAAAGTTTTACATGTACCATCTTTGTTACCCAAAAAAATTGCATCAACTCATACTACAATCTTTCAAAAGGAGTACTTCAACCAGAACAAAAAGAAAAATACAGATCAAATGCTAAGTCCACATCCTAGACCCCACGTCTCCCCTTGCGGCTGTAAGTGCATGTTACGCTCTGCGGCGGTCTATGAACAAGATCTTCCGGATCGGCTCCATCTAAGACCCTGTTGACGTCCTCAAGTGCAGCATACAAGGCAGCAGGATCTTGGACACTCTGACTATGCCCTCTCCTTAGAATAGGCTGAATAATACTTTGGGCATTCACAATGCGCTGTTAATTGATCACATAATGCACAAATTAGTCAGTTTGCTTAGTTAGTTATACATAATATAATAGTTTAGTTGTCAGGCATCATACCAATCGTGGGTCTATAAAAGAGCTGCCTTGAGAATCTTCAACACGCGGATTGAACGTGGAGCGATGAACAGGGTTATGAATGATTAGGTGCGACACTCGGAGGAACAATTCCATATAATTGGGTGCACAATCCCATGGGTGCGTCGCAGACTGACCGCGCTCCATCGGAGACAGGACATGGTTATGCCACCTCTCCCATATTTGATTCAAGTAATTGTAAGCGATCCGATACTGATTTGCGGTGGCACCCCTAGTGGTGCGCTATGGAGCTAGTGGAGTGGGGGGAATGCGTTGGACCCTACCCAACTGCCTAAGCACCCAATCAGGATGATATGGTTCAACGATGTCCATGCACTTAAGACAGCCAATATAAAAAGCAACCTCGCTGAAAGGGTGATCTGCCATGTGCTCTCGGTAGGGGTCCCACACCACCTACAACATTAATCAACAAATGCATTGATTAAATTATACGGTACTCATTTACTCAATTTTTTTTATATATAACTTATAAGACATTACCTCATGGGCACCAAGATCATCAAGTGCCTCTCGTAATGACTACAGGTTGGACATTTGGTCTCCAGACTCTCTTCGTGGCACCCAGCGATGCACCCGCGGTAAATTTTCTGTGTATGCGCGGTTTTGGTGAGGCCTACACCTGGGGAAATGCTCGTAAACCCATGCCTCCAGTACAGTCAAATATCCTGCAATCTACCTGACTCCACTTTGAGTAGCAAACCCCAACTGTCGGTATAGGTGCGCAAGCGCGGCAGCTCCCCAAGCATATGTGCGTGCCTGATCGAAGTTCATTAGCAACCTTAGATAGAGCACTGGGACCCTCGTGCCACTCTTGTCTGTGAAGAGTGTACAGCCCAAGATATACAATAGATATGCTTTAGCGGCATGCCTAATATGCTCTTCTGGATCCGCATCAGTCACGTCTCCAAAAAGGTCCCTCAGCCATTCCAGTCTAACCGACGAGCCCCGCACACCTACTAACTCTTCGTGTGCCTGCTGGGATGTGACCCTAAGACCATGCTCTACAAGTGTCTTTGATCGCTTAAATGACAGTTGCTCCACTGATACAGCTTTCCCAGTGACAAGGATCCCTAGAATGGTGCTCACGTCATCAAGGGTAATCGTCATTTCACTGAAAGGCATGTGGAATGTGTTTGTCTCAGGCTGCCATCTTTCCACAAAGGCGGACACCATGTTCCTGTTGATGGAACGATAGGATGTCGCTACCAATGGAGCCAACCCTGAACGGTCAATGAGACGACTAAAAATGGTATTCTGCCTTCCTTCTGAATTCCATGCCCATTCACTGATTTTTCGGCCATGGCTTATGCATTTAAGTGGCGGTCTCTCCTGCAAAACAAAATAAACAACAAATTAGTGAAAGTAATAAATATTTAAAACATGTTCACCAAGATTATTCACAAACCTGTTGCAGCCAAATATTTGCAGCAATATGCGTTCGAAAACTAGGTAGCAGGCTCAAACTTGTAGGCCCCCCGGGAATTTCTCCAGTCCTATTAATAGCAGTAGTTGAAGTTTGTTCACGTACTTCTTCTGCCTGTTCAGAGACTATGGTCTCCACTTGTGCTTCGGGTTGTTCTTCAACTACTTCTTCGTCATCCTCAGACACATCAGCAACAAACCTCCGTCTCCTGTTCGACGCTGTGGGTTGAATCCTTGAGGTCCTAGAGGTATTCGGCACATCCATATGCCTGGAAAAAATTCATTGGTACATAGTTTACCACTGAGTTATCCCGTTTGGCCTTGAATATCCGTGTGGATATTATGTTCTCGCATTACAGTGCCGAGAAAAGATTTTCTACTCGGACCCATAATGCCGAGAAAATGTTTTTTACTCGGACCGATACTGCCGAGGGTTTCGGTTTTTTACGGATCGTGGAGTCCAAATAGAATGTCTTCTTTCGGATCCACAGAGCCGAACGGGATCGTCACAGACGCTTTACAACGATGACAATGGCTGGAGAAATGGGGGAGACAAACGCGCATGAGGATGGAAAATAAATATGCATAAAACAGATCTTTGATCTTAAAATAATACTACAAGCATTTCTAATCAAGCAAAAGGTATCGAAATCACTCACAGAGGTTGGAAATTCGACGATTCACAGTAATGCCGTTTGAAGAAGAAGGCAAGAAGAGCACAGAGAGATGGCTGAACAGGAGGAGGTGTGGCGTTCACGTCCAAGTGGGGGAGCTCGTCGAGATCGCCTTCGACGTCGAGGGTGCAGTGAAACGGCGGTTCAAAGAGTGAAATGGGAGGGAGAATGCTGCAGCGTGTACTTTTCCCAGTGTGTAGGTAGATGGGTGTTTTAGGAAATTGCAAAGTGTAGAGAGGAAAACTTGAAATATTCTTCACTGAAGAGTACTGTGTAAAGAGATGCAGTGGGTGGAGAGCAAAACGCAGTGTGCAGGCAGCAGCACTCTTTGTTGGCATCTTAAGTCACTTCATTGAATAATAAGCATATCCGTGTTAACAGGAGTGCATCCCCTTTTGTACTAACAAGAATATATAAGAATAATATAAAAGGCCTAAGTAAGAAGCAATAAAACTACAAGGAATGGATCGGAAGCAACCTAGCCACACTCATTGCTTATGCATTAAGTATAACATATAGCTTAAATAAATAAATAAATAAAAAGATGAAATGAGCCAAGTATGTGTGTGTTTCTTTAAGGCATTTTATAATGGGTATGAGGGTATGAAATTGCCTTCGTATCCCCATCTTATTAGTGCTAAGTGACTTTTATAAGCAATTTTAATATATATTCACATATATAAAAATAAATATATATTATATAAAATAAATAAAAGTAGAAGTGCCACAGCTAGTTCCAAGCCAGGCTTAGTACTATCCAAGCCTTGCCCTCAAATCTTAGGGCCTGAAAAAAAGTTGGCCCTAGGGCTTTTGCATAAACGAAAGCCCTCATTTTAAGAACTTTTTGAGGAATGAGTCTCCCTTGGCCTCTTGTCTGAGGCCAGATTGACAAACCTACTCTCATACACACTCACACGGAAACATTCTTTTAGATAACGGTATAATTAGTATTTGATTTTTCTGGTCTAGACAATCACCTTTTATGAGAAAAACAGTAGCTACTTGCCTTCTCCTTGATTTCAACCTCCTTCCTCTTTAACTGAATTTATATTTTCTTTCAAATAAATCACAAGGAAAATCCTAAATTTGAATATGTTTATTATTTAACTCAGGTTGAATTTTTAAAATTTATAAATATATTAGTTTATTATTGGGGCCCTGGTTTGAAAAGGGCATCTTCTTCTAGTATTCATGACATCAGATCTCTACAAGAACTGCCTTCTGTTTCTACTTTCTCTCTGATCTCTTCCAGCTTCTCAACTCTTTTATCTCATTATCCTGGGCAATCAGAGAGCACCTGTCTTCTTTCTTCACATGTTTGGTCTCACTTGATCCCATATTCTGCTTCTTGCCTGATTTATATATATATTTTTTTGGCTTCACCTTGAATTTGATTGATGATGGAACTAATTTGATTGATGACTGAAGACATCTGGCTACTGCTCTTTTGCTGCTTTAGCTGCTGCATATTTCTTCTTTGTTGCTCTCTTTTCCTGGAGAAGGAAAGGTACTCTCTTTCTCCTACTCTATCATTCTTTACTTGTTATTTACCATTGTTTCAAAATCTCCCTCTGCTACTTACCAGTAAAACTGTTTCTTTCTTCAATCTTATGTCAGGAAGAATGGGTCCTTCTGTATCATCATCAGAGGGTAGTTTTTGTTACTTAACCGATGATCTGTTAATGGATATCCTTTCTAGATTGCCCCCAAAATCCCTAGTCACCTGCAAAAGTGTTTCCAAGGCATTTCACCGCTTGGTTTCCACCCTGATTCATTCCCCAACAGTGCCCAGACCATTGTCTGGCCTTCTCATTGTCGAAGTTGATCCCATCCAGGGAACAATGGAATCCTTTGAGTATTTCATTCTCAAGACCAATGGGGCGTATTTGGATGATGAGAGCCTCAGCTTCTTACCCTGCGATCCAGATACTAGAATTATCGATTGTCGCGGTGGGCTTCTTCTCTGTGCTTCCACGAATTGGGTTGATGGAGATCAATGCTATGTGTGCAATCCTGTCACGAAGCAATGGGTGGCTCTGCCTCCGCCGCCCAAACATGGATTTAGTAACAATTGTAATTTTGATGTGAACCTTGCATTGGTTCTTGATGAATCCTCTGATGTGTTCGTCTCTCACTATAAAGTCTTTCTATTTGTCACTCTCAGTAGTGAGAATTTAAAACCGGAATTAGATGTCAATGTGGAATCTTCTAAGGATGGAAATGAAGAGCAATTAACAGATCTGTATGTCCATGTCTATTCTTCTAAGACGGGGCAATGGGTGGAGTCTAATGGGTATTCAATAGGCATCAGCTTTAGGCTGTTAGAAAAGCGTGCCGTGTTTTTAAATGGAGCTTTGCTTTTGCCAGCTGATCCTTCTCTGTTTCTGAAGTTTGATGTGGAGGAAGAGTGTATTGAGGTGATGAACTTACCTACTTATTCGGATACTCCCCAGTTCATTCCATCCATTTGTTTGGGAGAGTCTCAAGGGTGTCTCAATTATGCCTACCACAATGGTTCCAAAATGGAAGTATGGATGGGTGAAATTGAAAATAGTGAATGGGTTGTGAAGCATAGGATCAAACTTGATGACATTGAATTTCCTAAACCCTTAGAAGATCCAGATTTTTTTGAAGATTCTATTAATGAGGAGCCACTGGACATCCTAGCTATTCATCCGACTAAAGATGCTATTTTTCTTAGGAACCAAGGTGTTTTCTTATGCTATGATTTTACTAGTGGAGCAATCGACACAGTTATGCGCTATGATTATGGGGCTACTGTTTCTATGTGCTACTGGGTCTTCTCATTCTCAGAATGTTTACGCTCTTTGGCCAATGCACATCCGAGGTCTTAATTAAAAAAATGATGTGAGCAGTCACTACATTGTTCCTTTTTGTCTTCTCCTCTACAGGTTTTGATTGTTTTGTGTTTGAAGGCACACATTGTGTTTAGCTTACTTTATTTTATGCGTGGTTCTTATGAATTCCACTGACTGTAAGGGCCTTTTTCTTTACTGGAACTCTTCTAAATTCTCAGACATAGTGGAATACCGCAATCCTCCTTTGGACTTGGGCATCCAAAAATTCTACCAAAAAGCAAAGGACTTGGAATTCTAGAAGGTCATTTGAGACCTTTTAGGTGGCTGGAATTTTGGGATTCTAGTGAAAAAAAACATGGAATTTGCAAATGCTAGGGGATAAGCCATCACATCATGCCATGAATTCCCCAACAAACCAAGTTCTTGTCAGAAATTCTAGTAAAGAAACAGGCCCATAGGGAATCTATATATTTGATTGAATGAAAAAGAATGTCTTCACATGCCAAATTCTCTAGGACGAGGTGCAAGCTTCCCTGATATGCATGCCAAATTCTCTAGGAAGAGGTGCATTCTTTCATGATATGCGCCCCGCCCCCACAACCACATATCATGTAGATTGTTGTATCTTGTTCTGTTAAACATTGAAACTTTTGTTACCAATAAAATATTGTATTATACTGAGTATTTGCAACATAGTTGGGACGGGGCTTTGATGATGATGCTCAATATTTGCTTCTATCACTTTCTCCCTCTATTTGTCCTTGTGATTTTGTTCAGATACCTTATATTAATCCCTGAGTAAATAATATTTTTCGCAAATGAATATGGTAGCATAGCATCTTCTTTCAAGACTAATGTTCATTTAACTACAGGAAGAAAATGAAAAGAGGGGCCTGATTTAGTATGAGCTGACCAGATCAAGATGTAATAATTATGGCACACGTATTAGTGAGAAAAACAAAATGAAAAGTAAGGGTCCACATGATGTGTGTTTGTGAGACATACATATTAGTTACTAGCGTTAACTATGGGCCATCAATGATGAATTAGTAAGAATAATTTGTTGGCTTAAATGGTTCTACTGCTAATATCCATTGAGTTATTAGTTTATAAACAAAGGCATCATATGGGGAAAAGCTAATAGTAGAAT
This sequence comes from Persea americana, assembly GCA_029852735.1. Taxonomy (NCBI): domain Eukaryota; kingdom Viridiplantae; phylum Streptophyta; class Magnoliopsida; order Laurales; family Lauraceae; genus Persea; species Persea americana. The sequence goes on from CM056812.1 coordinate 10,006,737, forward strand.
GATGAAGTGGGTGATCTGAACACATACCGAATCAAGCAAGTCCTATTAAATATTTTTTAAAAGACAAAAATGTCCTTTGTCCTTTCATTTATTTTGATTGCTAACAATGGAACCAACCCTATATATCCCTCAGTTGTGACCACTTTTGAAATTTAAACTGCTTGAAAATCATTATCTCCCTATATTGGTGCTAGGCCAAACCTAAGTTTAATCAGTTTTGGGACCACTATTACATTGTGTTGGGGAGTCCCACATCACCCAAGTCCAAGGCTGGATAGGGCTTCATATACCTGTTTGGGCCTTCCTTCCACCTATCAGCTTAAGTTTTTGGGCTGTAAATGGTCTCTTACATGGTGTTAGAGCAGGTTTTGATCCCGTCGTTTTTGTGTAGCCCATGTGACAGGCCTGTCCATGAAATCTGTTGGGCCTGCACGTTGGGGGGGGGGGAAGTCCCACATTCCACATTGCCCAAGTCCAAGGTTGGATAGGGCTTTGTATACCTGTTTGGGCCTTCCACCTATCAGCTTAAGCTTTTGTGTTGGTATATAGTGTTTTATAGATTGATCATGTGTAAAATATGTGTTGTCACTCTTTATATTTTTATTTTTAATTTGATCACTTGATTTATATAAGATTAATCGATGATGAGCCCAAATTGATTGGAGCAAAATTTTGACCCAAGGCAAATACACATGAGGATAATTATTTGTATGGTTTAAATTAAAGAAGGTATTCCCTATTGGTGGATATAAAGGCTAGCTTCGTAATTGGAAATCAAAAGAAAAAGAAGAGCTCTTCCTTTTTAACGCTCAAGGCCTTTTTTTCCTTTTTAGGGAAGATTTAACATAAAATTCTAAACGGAGATATCTAAGTTAGTAAATCTCACGCGTTTCAATGACCATATTAAATATACCTAATATGACTAAAATTCCTTTAAAAGGCATCATAAACAAATGGCATCTTTGTCTAGAAAAGATCTGGTTTGGAGACCATATCATTTTTCTTTTTTTGGATTAGGATATGTATATGATTTGGCCAATTGCCAATATATAGGCTAGTTGAATGATAAGGTTTTGATTAACCTTAAGTGGACCGCACGAAACAATGCATGTACATGCAGATTCCTCACATCAGGTTGTTGTTTCATGAATATAAAATGGAAAATTTGTATTATGATAGTCTGTCAACATTTGCAAAGGTCTAGACTTGAACTTCCCTACATTATTCTATCATTGTACATATTTGCTTTCTTTTGAGCATTGAGATTGTTGTCTTGCTTTAAATTGTATATGCATTAGTGGTTGTCTTTTTTATTTAATTTACTTAATAATATTTAAACAACCAATTAGTATGCTTTGTTTTGTTAGAAAAGGGCAGCTGCCAAGAACCCTAGATATTCCGTACAGATTACTACGGAAATAACTTTAGACGAAGATAATTAAAAGCCACACCTACGAGATCTCTCGGATTTGACCTTGGTCTTCCAGCAACCTGAAAATCTCAAGATCTTCTACTGTATTCCTCTATGCTTGAACTCGCACTAGGGTGTGGGCCTCTTCTACAAATTCTCTTTGCTCTCCAAAACGAGATTTCTCTTGTTACTTGACCTAGTGAGCAATAGCACATATTTATAGGCTACAATAGAGACCTTAAGAAGGAAATAAAGATAGGCTTCTTATGGAAATAGGAAACCCTAATTCAACCCAAATTAGAATCCTAGTTCCATAAATTACAATTCAGTCCACTAGATAATTATAATTGCACTCCTGTCCTTATTCTCAAAATAATATTTCGAACTTCTTGTTATTAAATGTTTATTAATCTCCCCACATTAAGATTTCAGATATCCATCGATTAAATAATTACTGACATCTATATTTAATCGATATCTTTATAATTCCTTGAGACCTTACACTTAACTTATTTGATATGTCGGACACAAAGTCCACCTGCAGGGTTTGACATAATCGAAACTTAAAAGCTTCATCAAGGGTATCTCATCAATCCCTATTACGGGTCGTGGATTCCATCAATAAACTAATATGCACCATACACGTAGTGTAGTCATCCAATTTACTGAGATTATTGACCCATAAAAGATCTCACTCCGTAAATCAAAATGCCAAACACTAAATGTATGTGTCTATTATGTATGTCGGGATTAAGAGTACAAGCACTCATAATAACGATTTAGATGTTAATCACCTTATATAGTCAATATAAAGACAATAAACCCAAAAGCGATCTTGTTCAATACACACAAAGCGTACTAGCATAATGAGTCGAAACTATACCATTTCCTGCAGCCAAGACAAGCCTGCTGAAACATCATGGTACAATCGTACCGATGGTGTATCCAAATCCATCTAGATTGTGAACAACAACTCATATTCTATAAGAACCAACAAATAAGTCTTTCATGTATGAGTAGAACTCTACACACCAACTTGTCTACTTTATAGAATAAAAGACACACACATGCATAATAATTAATAACGCAACCATTTGCCCATACAAAATCTCAGTTAGATGAGAAGACAAGATATACTAATAAATGAATCAGTCAAAAACAAATACGTAAAAGTATGTTTTTAGTATAAATTTCCAACATGTTTAACCTTTTCTAAGATTACATGGAACCCCTACTTTTATTTTATTTTTTTCTATATTTTTGAACCCCTGTATGGTTATATCACATCGCTAGTAGTTGAGCTTTAAGATCTGGAACTTTAGGCTTTCTCTCTCTCTCTCTCTCTCTGTCTCTCTCTCTCTCTCTCTGATGATGATGATGCTGTGCAAATGTCTTATTTCTTTGAAATTAAGTAAAACTACAATTTTTGTTTTACGAAGACTCCCTCCAAGTAGTTCCCCTTAGTCCTCTAAGGTTTAAAAGGGTAGTGAAAGTTCAATTTGCAATGGGAATCCAAATGAATCTGACTTATGTAAATTGACCAGTGACTTTGAGAAATGTTGTGTGGACTTTCTTAAAATAAGGTGGCTTCAAGCATTTTTTCGTTCTACACTGTGGATCGACCAGACTTGATTGTTATATGATCAAGTTGATTACAAATGGTTGACCAGCTTAAACCCTTTAAAGATAGCAGAGGGCCTACACATTTCACATTGACGCCCGAGGGCCTCCCGCCAATATCCCCTTTTATCACTCTTTTGCCCATATCCCGCAATATCATGGTATGTCACAGATGGCCTGACATGCAATCCACCCCTTTCTTCTTCTCCTTCTTAAAATCGCACTTAGCTCTTCTTTTCGTTTTTCCATGGTCCCTCTTCCTTCTCTTGATTTTTCCATCATTAACTTGTATTTGTTTCTAGGGTTTCATCCTTGGGCATTTATTCATTTTTTTCCCCTTAGTTTCTTGATTTCTTGACTTCTTTTTTCTTTGCTGCTGGTGTTCCTTGGACATTGTCCCACCATTTTCTTTTCCAGAAGATACTCAGAAGGCAATCTAGGGATAGTCTTGTCAGTGAATGTCACACTCTCTCACATTAAAACAGCCCATTGGATGATCAATTACATTTCATAAATGCTTACCACTTGTTTACAATCCAATCTCTCATACCCACGTTTTAAATCGTGAAAGAAAATGCCAGCTTGAGCGAATTTGAGAAACATTTATAAAATTACTATGGCCCTGCAAAAGAAAATGCCAGCTCCTTCCAGTGTACATTATCTGTTCTGTAGGACCCATTTTTTGAACATGTATAGCCAATCGAAGTGGTGTGCACATGTGCCAACCCTACATGCCCATTACGGGCCTAATTAGGACTCAATTGGGCTTCATACTCTCTTGGTTCAGACTCTGCTGCTTGAAAAAGACTCGACCTCGAGTCAATATCCGCCATTCGCCGCTTTCACTTCCTTTTCTGCTTCTGCTATCACTTCTATCTTCTAGCTGGACTTGAATAGGTGGAGATCTGTCATGACTTGGTTTGAAAAATAGACTGATGCAATTCATCTGGGCCTGCAACTTGATCTATGGTAGATCTCACCGTTCAATTCTTTCCCAAAAAACTAGTACATCTAATACTTGCAAATCATACTTCCTATCATCTATACAATTTATCATATATGCACCCTTCTTCATCCAACAAATCATGGTAAATCGGATGCTTGTAATCATCATCGCAAATTCACAGCCACCATCATATGATTTGTTATCATAATCTAGATAATCATTGCGACCATCTTCAAAATATAGGTCTCAGGGCTTGACTCATACCAATCGTCGAGTCAAAATCTCAATTTGTTGTCACAAATCCTAGATCTCAAGGTCACGAGGATCTAATTGGCTTCCCTCATCATTTTCTACATCTTGCCGGTGTGGACAACCTTGTCTCCTTTGTGGTGGCATGGTGTTGAGAATGGAATCAACAATCAATCGATTATGATTGTTCGGCTTTGATACCTATTGACGCAGTGCTGATTAGCAAAATCGGACGATATAATAATGAGCACAAATGGATTTAACTGGATTGAATTGAAAAATCCCAATTAAATATTAGCTCTACCCGGACTACAATCAATTATGCGAAGGAAGAAAGTGGAATATTAGCTTACTCCAAATCGCTAATCCCCACTTGATTGTCTTCAATCATTAGGGAAACACACTCTTAATACGATGGAGAATAAGAGGATAACGGAGCAACCATCCATCACTTTAATTAAAAGAATAAATCATAAAATCATGAGTTGGACATCTCATACATGGTGTGTCTATAATATCTCCAGTGAATTAGAAGTCCTAATTTACTTTTTATTATTTATAAATTAATTTTCCTAAACCGCTAAAGAAAGAAAATAGATAGTAATAGTCCTTGCTAATTACTTGATAATTTAGATATACGAAAATAGAAAATGCATACAGTCCCTCATCCATTGGGCGTTCCTTGAAAATAGAAAGTGCATAAATTCCCTCATCCATTGGATGTTCCCTTCCTTTTGTGACCCCATGTATCTTCTTGTTGATCTTTGCCACATGTTCTTTGGGTAGTTTTCTCAAGTCATACTCCTTCCTTTGAAAGTTCTTAATTTGAGATGCCTTAATGGACAAACAATAGGTTGTTTTTAGAAAGCTGCCAATTGGCATTGCTTGCATAAGAAGCTAATGGGCATCCCACACTATGTGGGCTGTGGGTCCCATGTTTTGAGCATGTAGAGCCAATTAAAGTGGTGTGCACATCAGCCAGGCCTACATGTCCATTTCAGGCTTGATTAGGACTCAATTGGACTTCATACGCTCCTGCTTCATAAATCTCCTGATGGTTTTTTAATAGTGGTTAGATAATGGTGGAGTTAGTTCTAAGTGTTTGATTAGCCTTGTTGCAAACTCTCTGGTTTTTAAAAGACAAGTGGAAAGCGTGGAGTGCAAAAACTTCTCAGGATAGCAATGAAGAACAAGTGGCAAAACAATTTCTGGAATAAGATCTCATAAAATAATGCTGGACTTTGGAAGGCTTGAACAATAGTTTCAACTTCAGACAGCCAAAACTTTTGATCCGGGTGTCATATCGCAATGCACAAGTACTCATTTTGAAGTTATCGACGTTCTCTATACTCTAGACACCTGCCTCTAGACAGCGCTATCATCAAAAGGCGAAATAAGGTTGTTTGAAGGTCAAAATGCAATTTTCATGCGAAACTTACCTTCTATACTAAGTTTTTATTTTATTTTTTATTTTATTTTATTTTTTTTCTTATTTTAGGATTTTTTTTTTTTGTTTGTTTGAGTATGAACTTCGGTGGAAGGTTTTAGAAAGTAATTTTTAGTCCAAGGGTTTTGATGTTATTTGGTTTTACTATTTATAGTAATTTTTACTATTTCAGAATAGTTAAGGTTTTGGACCCTATTTAAGTCGTCGTTAGTATTTTCCCTAGTTCTTCCTTGTGGATTTCAGGGTTTGTTATCAGGTTTAGGACACTGATCTTCTTCCTTTACTCTTTTGCGCTTTCCACCATGAAAGGGTCATTTTATTATTCCTCTAAATTCTTGTAACATGGGCTTCTACGTGGTATCCTTTTAGATAACTGTGGGGCCGCTTGGATCTTACATAGTTACATGTCTCTTAGATTCTTATCACTCTTCTTAGCCATGAGAATCCACCCATACAGGGAACTGATAAACATGTAGCTGGGTGTTTGCATGGATGAGGACTGCTCTTTGTAAACTAGTGGTTAGCAATTCAACACTTTTCCGATGGCCTTATCTGTACTTTGACTGATCCTTGTGTTGATAAAGGCTTATGGTCGGGCATGAATTTGATTCTGCATGGAAGGGAATGGTGTTATATGCATGTGAGCACTTCATGGAGTAACTGTCTAAATTTTTTTGTTAAATTGCTGAATTTCTGGTTAATGCTTATAAAGTGGAATAAAATGCATTACTAGAAAGCAACTTAGGGTTTTATTACAACTGCTCTCTAATTGAGCTTTCACATTTGATCTGTTTTTGTAGTTGTGTTTGAGATGTGTGGTGGGTGGAGCTATGGTGGTGTTGGTTGTCAAGGTTACTAGTGTGCCTGATGTTACTATTTTGTTATTTTGTGTAAGGGGAGTCATGCTTACTTGTAATCAACATCCACTATTTTTGTAGCTTGGCATGTTGATAAAAAATGATTGTTTCCATCTTTTTTGAAAATATTAGAAAATGGATATTTAGAGCAAATATCATCTTCCGGGCCATTACCGATCATTATTGGATTGCCATAGTTACCCCTTAATGAAGGTATATTGTTGCCACACGAAATCCACATTGGGAATTTTTTCTATCCAACACTCCACTGTGATAGCATGCATGCCCATCTGGACCCAGCGGTGCTGGTCTTTATCATTCCACATGGTATTGACGTCCATCCATCAGTAATGGTTCTTTAGATCAGGTCTTCAGATACGGTCATCTGTTCCTAGCTGAATATTGGCCTTCCTTTTACTCACACTAAAGGTCATCTAAATGTTGATAATTCTTTTCTTTTATTGTACAATTTTGAATGCAGAATAGATGTGAAGAAGTGCAAGCTATCCAAGGATATGGCTAAAGATAGATTAGAATGGAGAGAGAGAATTCATACAGCCAAACCCAACATAGTTGCAACAAGGCTTTGATGATAATAACAGTGATGATGGCTTGCCCAACGAGGTGATCCACTCTATGACTTGCTTATTTGATCTTCATAAGGAATCTTGGTGATTTTGACGGTTTTGTTGTTTATCTACAGTGACTAGACATATCCTTCACAAAAACTTTATGTGACTTCTTTATTCGCACTTCATATGACTGGAATTGTATCCAACCATCCTGTAGGTGGTTTCAGTTATGATCATCAAAGGTTGCTTTATTAATGTTCTTCCCTGGTGGATGAATGTTTTTATGATAGTTGTTGTAAGTTTATAAACCTTTTTGCTTTATTAATGTTCTTCCTAGGTGGATGAATGTTTTTATGATAGTTGTTGTAAGTTTATAAACCTTTTATGAACGAAAGCCAGATCTGTATCTTACAGGAGATTTTAGCCTTTTCTGTTTAAGGAATCCTATCTGAAAGCAGGTGGCATTAGTCGTCATTACCTGTTGCATTCTAACAAGGACGTGCATTAGTAGTAGTTACCTGCTGTCAAAGATTTCATTATGGAAACAATATTTGGTCTAAAAAGGCAATGAAGAACACACATAAGAACTGTGTTTTATTATTAGAACTTGTGTATTTTAGTGATCAGTTGAGATTGAAAATAGGAGAATCAATAAATATTAATGAGTTAGACTAGAAGTTAGGTTAGCATTTGTTTTAGTGGGTTTCATTATATGATGATATGAATGAAAACCATTGAGAACCAACAAGTGGTAGCTCAGTTTTCCAAGGACTCTACGCCTCATGAAGCAGAGAAGTCATCTGTTCAACACCCACCTTCGTTGGCCACCTCCCATGGTTTTACCTGGTGCATGTGGATAGGAGGGTTTGCATGTGCTCCTAAGGATTAGTTCTCGGCTATCCATAATCGAGTGTCCCTTGGGCTCAAGGCCAAAGGCTCCGGGGCTGGGCGGGAGATGCCTTGGGTGGTTAAAAAAAAAATGAAAGCCATTGAGTGGAAAGTTTTTTGTTGCTGTAATGTGCATGTTCCAAGGCATTTGCAGCAAGTGATTTTAGTTGAGTTCCATGCTTGTCTATCTCTTGGGCCAGGTTTCTTGGAAAAGAGGAGTGGTGAAGTCTCTATAATGGTGGAGGTCATATCTATTTTCTATATAAGTTTTACCCTCCGCTTAATGCCATTAGCTATATTACTGACCAAGTGTGTCACTCCTCTCTCTTCCACAGCCAAATGAACATGCCCTAAGAAACTAAAATCATTTTTTTAATGCAAATCAAATTGGTGTTTACATTGTTACAGTTCTTGACCAAGATGCTTTGTTTTGCATCTGCATGTTTACTTTTCACCTTTCGGAAGAACCCATTTGACTGATAAAAGGATTGTTCTGTGGGAGAAACCTTGGATCTTCTCCAGCCATGCATTTATGTCTGCACTGTTACGTTTGTGGCAGCTTGTGAAAGTCACTACTCATTTGGGGGCTCTGATACTGACATGCCATAGGCAAAAACATCTGACCTAAAAAAAATGCTTGCAGATGTTTGTCAAGAAAGCTCAGGTAACTCAGATGAGGCAAACAGAGGTTGATTGGTTTGGATGAGCTGAGTTACAACCCTCTGAGAGCTGTTCTTTTCTTTGTTCATGACCAACTACAGGCAAGAGTGTCCTCCTCAAGAACCTTATCCACCAGGGTTCCAAACAGGAAATATGATAGTAGGATATGTTAAAACAGCCTTGCTACATTGCAACCCTAATTAGTAGTATTTTACCAGGCCAATTCTAAATTTGTTTGTCAATGATTGGTATTCCCTTTTTTTCTAAATTAACAGAAGCAATCCAAACCTTGTCTCTTCAAGTCTTCATCTGGTCTCCATTTTAAACATTCAGAAGTGCTGCTATTCATATATTAATATTCCTTTAACCATTTGGCCTGTTATCCTCTGATCTAATGGGAAAAAAAAAGGCCCTTGGATATTGCAAATATGAACAAAACTGTCACTGATCAAGAACCCAAAACACAAACCTACATTTACGCATAAGCTATTTACCCTGTCTAAAGCCGGCCTTTGGGTGTAATTGGATGAAATGAGTTGGAGAAAACTGTATAGATGATTATGATAAAATGAGATGGAAACAGCCCATTTCTATGCCAATTCTCCTCGGGTACAATTGGATGAGAAAGGGTCAGAGAAATCAAAGGGTAAAGCATTCCACAGTTTAAATCTGTACGAGATAAAGAGGCATCATTCCTTGTGTGGGAACTTGGCATGTTGGTGGAACAGGTCCCAGTTGTCCCACTCAATTCAGTATGTGGCTAACCCACCTAAAAGTACCATCTCTATTCCAAAAACACAAAATAATGAAAAAGAAATAAAGCCTCTTTGGACAACAATTCACAAGACGGGGTCACTGATCATAAATTATAAAGAAGAAAATCTTCAAGGTCCTGCCTAGCACGGAAAAGTGAAAGAAGAAGCTCCCATATCATGACTGGGTAGGATCTTATACAAGCACTCCTGAAGACATTCTAAAACTGGTGTATGAATGTTGATGTGCAACTGGCCTTCAAGAAAAACCCCCAAAAAGGCCATAAAGAAAAGCCCCCGAAAAAATTAATACATAGGAATATACAATAATCAGAAGTTCATAACATTAGAACTTTAGCCACCTCTTCTCTTTCTCCTTACTAACTACAGCATTTGAAACAGATGCATGAGTTTCCTCAGCATCTGCTAAAGCTCTACGAGTCTCCTCTAACTTCCGGGAAGCAGCTTCAAATACTGCCTTCTCTTTGCGGTTCCGTCTCACCATCTCTTCCAGCTTCTCAACCCTGTTTCTTAACTCTTTCATCTCATCATCATAGGCAATCAGGGAACGCCGGTCTTCTTTCTTCACATTTTTGGCCTCACTTAACCCCATATTCTGCTTCTTGCCTGATCTGTTTTCTGCTTCACCTTGCATTGCAAGCTGATTGTTGATGAAATTGAATACATCTGGCTCCTGCTCTTCTGCAGCTTTAGCAGCTCGCACAGCAGCTGCATATTTCTTATCGCGTTTCCTTTTACCACCTCTACTACGCTTTTTCCCCTGACTCGCTTCATTGCCTTCTTGCTCGTTAGAAACAATTGCGTGGTCGAGTGACTGCTTCGGTGGGAGGACTCTTACGGGGACAGGATCAACCATTCCCTGACCTGATATGCCCAAGCCCATTCCCTCGCGGTAACCCATGTTGGCCATCATTTTAGAAGCTATGCCCCGCGTGTGATGCTCCCACTTTGCAAACACAGCAGTTTCTGTTTGAACACCACGCTGTAATGTGGTAGATTCTAAAAAGCCAATACCTTGAGTATTTGTTCCATTCTCATGATCATCATCAGCAGAATCAGATGTTTCTGAGCTCGAGTCATCTTCTTCCAATTCCTCTTCACTCATTTGAGCATATTCAGACAAAGAAAGTGCCTCACACCCAAGCTTCGCTGAGCTTCCATCATCACAGAAAACAACTTGTGCCAACTTAAGTTGGTCATCCCATGACTCAAGCTCAGCCCCCCTCCAGATACCAGCACAGCTCCCTGACACAGCCCAAATGCTAGATCCCACCAACGATTGATGCCATGTGGTTGGAATATAGTGTTTCAATGATGATAATGGAACATTAATTCCTGCACAAATTATCTCCATCAGATTACGATACCTTTGCTTAGTCATTTGGATTGTAATATCAATAAGAGGTGAACCCAACTAAGCAATAGGTCCATGCAATATTTCCTCAAGGAAACAATGTAAATAGTATTTTGCTGTATAAATAGCAGACAGCAAACTAGATCAATTACGAATATAAATGGTCATTGTATATGTCAAAAGTGGTCTGAACTCTGAAGAATAATAATAATAATAAACAGAAGGGCATTCAAGGAACTTAGAAAGGATCTGGTACTTCAGAAAAATGTATACTGCTCCCAATCAATGCATGCAGGGCCATGGTTAAGTGATCCAGTATATTGATCAGATGGATCCACTGTTGATGGGGGATGCCAAGAATTGGATGATTCACACCCTGGTTGCACGCAAGTACTGTTGAGAAAGTAGTTTTGCAAACCTCAAGAAAATAAGTACAACCAACGGGTGAATAGGATCTTGAAACTGAGAAATTCTTGGACTTTCTTCCATCCACAATGAGGACCACCATATCAACTGTGTGGGTCACCAAAACGTGGAACCCATGTACAGATTGAAGCACCTCAACACACTTTACATTTATTTAGTACAAAGGACTGACACCTCTAAAGGATGAGTCTGTGCAACACCCTAGTGCGAACAAATAATGACATACCATGTGACAAGCGGCAGTTACTACCAAATCGGCACCGCTGCTGTAGAAAGAATTTGCACATCTGCACTTGTGTTAACTCATTGTCAGTGATGTAGCAAAAATATTAGGCTTCGAGTGTTTCTGAAGAAATGCATGCAACTAGCCTGAAACTAAAGTCTTGAAGACAATTCTTTCATACAGCCCAAATACCCTTGCATGCAAAACCACTCTTGTTCAGATATCAAGTGATTCTTATGTTCAGAAATCAAGTGATTCTCATGGACAAAAATATTGCCTACAAGATGGCTAAATTTCTCCATCAAAATGAAGCCATGCAAAAGTTAAACCCTCTCCAAACTGCATATCTAAAGGTAAGACCCACAATATCAACCAGTTGGATCAATGAATCATGGGCCCACTAAGTCGAAATACTCTTTTCAGTGGCAAATTCTATGAAGGAAGAAATACACGGAAGCCGTATCATATAAGAGCATACCATGTAAAATGCCCAAAGAGGAAAGAGGGAAAAAACCTCCAAAAGGGAACTCAAAACCAAAAGTAGCGAATTTGCATGCAACTATATAAGCTAGTTGATGAAACCACACAAACAAATTTGTAAGTTCTGGGCATGCTAAATGAGGCCCATTGGCTGGGAGTGCCTGCCTTAATGAGTTCTTCCAAACTCAGATAACATCACCCAGTCAATTCCTGATTTTACTAAAGAAAAAAAAAAAAAATTCTATCCAGCCAAGTCCTAGTGGGAAAAGGTTTAAACTCTTTCTTCTTTTTTGCTTTCCTGTTTTTCAAGAAGATGGGAGACATTTAGGGCCCACTTGCACTCATTTTTAAAAAATAAAAAACCACACTGGAAGATTGAAGCATTCAAAGATCCAAAGGTTATGTTGATTGAAGCATTCAAAGACTGAAAGGTTCATCCAGTGGAATGAAATCAAATGTAACCACTTCTTATTCACTTAAATTCGTTATAAATAATTAAAACACATGGCTTAAATTTAAAGGATATATGTCTTGTTTCCAAAGTTTATTTCATAACTTTCAGGTTTGTGAGTCGCATGTGAGAGTCCTAGTGACCCCTTGATTCTGAGCTTTAAAACCTTGGTCTCCCATGTTTTAAGAAAACTTCCCTCAAGAGACAACTCTCTGATCGCCCTAACTACACTTGCCACATTCCAAGGGATATTAACATCAACCTCTTATCCAACCAAATTCATTTGTAGAATCTCCATCTACTATTAAAGGGCCCTCAAATGCGTATTAAACATCTTCATGGCTCCCTGAATTGTTTATATTTCTGCCTCATTGGAATCTTTCAGACCCACTGGCACTGGAAAAGAAACTTGAGCTACACTCATCATGCCAGCTTCCACCAATTCCTGTCGAACTTGCCCCATCTGCATTTAACTTCCAACGCCAGAGGGCGGCATGAAACATCTCTGGATCATCATACCTTTGATCCTCACACAACATCACCATGTTCCAATTCGCCTAGAAATCTGATACATTGAATTCATTAAACTAAGACCTCACCAGGATCCATCATGCAAGATTAATCTTTATTATATTAAGCACCACCTCTACAATCAACTCCTTATATTCATAAAATCTTCCATTTCACTTTCCTTACCACTACACTGCAGTTGGAATAGCTTCCTACACAACAATTTTCCCCTCCTAAGAAGAGCACCTTGACCACGAGACTAATAACCTGCTGTGCATGTCACATACCCAATAGTCCAAATAGGCAACATATCGCATCCTATTGCATCCGATACTTCACTTTTTATGCATCAAATCTGGGTCTGTGATGTATCCATGGCATGTCCCCGCTATATCCATGCCGAATCCGGGCATCATAGTTCATATACTGCAGGCAATGGCCCGAGCACTTTCTTCAGCCTTTGTCTCTGTGCTCCATCTCCAAATCCTGCTTTCTCAATGGTAACAGGTTCCAATACAGAATTCAATCCAAAAGCAAACCCTCTCCTCCATTGTCCTCTGATCCAGATCCTGTAGGCCCTCTCATGTACATTTCAGGTCAAATCCACCTACAGTAAGGCTTGTTTGCACCAATTGATATGGTCTCCAAGAAGCAAAGCTTCCAGAATTTCTTCAATCCCCAGAATTTTTTTTTACTTGGATAGTACTGGGTTGCAGGTCTCTCAGTAACTTCTATTTTCTCATCTCGTCACCAATCCGTAACATTTCAGGAAGCCATTTGTTTTTCTTTTTTATTCCTGCTTAAAGAAATTAGGGCTTGTTTGGTTATATAAAACCCATTTCAGGGAAAGTAACTATTGTAGGAAATGGGATCTGTCTAGAAAAAGTCCTGAAGGTAATGTTCTTCTGTTTGGCCATTTAAACGAGGAAAAATACATCTAAACTAGTTTGGCTGTCCCAAATGAAATATGCTTCATGGACACAAGAATGGAGGACCAAAATAATAGATTCTCAGTGATTTTCCAAAAACCATTGGACCCAAGATGTCTGTGAGAGGCCCTGATTCTGGAGCCATAACACATTCAAGTTAGTCCATACCAGTTCAGATCAGAGCAATGCAAATTGAAACTAGCCCCGAATCTTTCAAAGCTAATTTTTAGCACTCAGCAAAATCCTAAAAGCTGTTAAACAATAGAACAGCAGAACCATACATAACAATATTGACGCAAACTAATACTAAGAACTCTCATTGAATATCTTTTAGGCTGTTAGCAATATTCAGCACATAGGATTCTCACTCCCTGACTTCTTTCCCAGAGTGAAAATCTCATTAAAGTAAAGGGTGTGTTGAGCCCTAAACCAAGTAGCCATTTCAAATATGGAAGTCTAATAAACTTTCCTTGAAAATGTGATTACCTCTTATTCAAACACTCTAAAATCTCTAGTTGCTTGCATTTTTCTGGTCACGAGCACCAATGCCCCTTCACCTTCTTGTCAAAATCATCTCAACAAACTCGTGGAAGGACAAAACTCCTAAAACACTGAACCCTCATCAGCTCCTCCCATATTGGAGTGTAAACCAAAGATACTAAGTCAAGAATCCTAACTAAATGGGCCTAGCAAAATCCTACTAAAGTGCTTGGAGACAAATAAGCTTAAGAAACAGTAAGGCATCACTGCAAACATCTACCAAGAACAGAGATTTCAAAAGTGGAGTAAAATCATTATATCAGAACTTCATAAAATCAAACATCCTTCTTTAATCATGAGCGCCGAGTGTTGCGTTTCTTGACATGGAACAAGATATCCCATAAAATTCGACTGGCCCAAGATATCCCATTTAATGGAAATGTGTATGGTATCCATAGTGCATAAATGAAAAGGGTAGTATCACAATGACAGGAACAATGTTAGTCCAAACTAGACACGTTGTGACTGGAATACTTGGTCAACTCAGCAGCGTTCTAAATGAGTTTCTGCACTGGTTCAAACTAATCTTCCATGAACTCAAAGTTACCTAGCCATGAAGGAATCAAAACCTATTCAATCCATTCTAGTCATAAGTCTGCAGAAAATTATAGAAATAACTGACTAATGTCCACTAATAATGGGACGAAGTTGTATGTTCGAGAGTCTTGTACCAATTAATATATCCAAAGAACCCATTGTATTTATTTTTATTTTTATTTTTTCCTTTTTGTAGTAGTAACAGTAAAGATTTTATAAAAATAATGCAACTGCTTACAACAAACACAACGGCACTCTGGGTGTGAGTCTTATACTAACAACCCCCTGGTTAGCAAAAACATCTTACAACCCATTGGTTGACCTAAGCACATGTAAAGTCTCCACCTATAGATTAGAAGCCAAAGCCTTTATCTCATTAAAGAAAACCTGAACCTTTAGAGGCTTGGCTCCATTGTGATTCACCTGCAAGACTGCATTAAATGAGCTCTTTCCACAATCAAATAACACTGGGAAGAACAAGGAAAAATCCTCAAAGTCTCCAAGATAGCTAACGACAAACATAAACAAAATCTCCCCCATCATTATGTAAAGACCCTCCAATGCCACCAGGACCTGTTTTTCTTCTAGCTGCATGCCTTACCCAAGAAGCCACCCTCTTCTCCTTGGACAACCCACAGAGCATACAAGCCTCCCAGTTAGAAACAATATCATTAATACCAATATAATTAAATTATTTCCTATAACAACCCCTAGAATAACCACTAAAAGAAGATCTTCAATGGAAGATGATTCACCCCTAAAGATCCTATCCTTCCAAGCCGACCAAAGAATTGCAAAAGGAAAAAACCTCGAAAGAAGAAAACGCGCCCAACAAAAGCCAAGCGGGTCGAGGAAGGCATCGTGCTAGACCAGACCCAGAAATGAAGTGACTCCAAAGATATATGAAAGAACCCATTTGTATTTAACACAACTAAACTCAAAACTTGGATCATCAAGATCACCAAACAACTCACGGTGGCTAATGGAAATAGAATATACCATGATTTTATTTTTTTGAATGGTAATATACCATGATTTTATAACAATGGAAATAAGATACATCCATTCGTCTGTTGAAGCTATCCATGACAGTGGCTATTTCAGTAAAATACCACAGCAACTCAAATATTAGGTGTCACAAGAAACCAATCGTAATTGTTATTAAGAAAGGGTTGGTACAGCAGTAAAAGACATATAGAGTAACAGAAGAGGTAAAATGTACACACCAGCATGCTTTCAGATGTGGGTGTAAGAAAAGAGACCCTTGCCGAATTAGCACCTTCCAATCCAACTATATGCCCATTATACCAACGCCCATCAGTGTGACGAAATCTACACTTTGATCCAATGGAGTAACTTTTCATATCCAAGGGTTCTGCTTCCACTTTTGTAGGACCAAGAGGCTCCACCTCAACATCCTCAAAAATTGATTCGCGTCCGTTCATTGAATCAATTTCTTGCAATAACCGTGAGCGTTTTAGGTGAAGAAGTCCTTCCTCTGCAGCCCTGATTGCCAGAATGAGCTCCTCATGGACCTTTGGAAGAAGAATCGTCAACATATACAAACTTGAATGATTGTCATAATCTACTATCATAAAAAGGCAAACTAACAATGACAAGTGCAATAGAAGCAGAAGAAACAACTTATAAAAGATGTTTTTCACTCCCATAAAATAACTATCTCAAGAACATTTCATTATCCAAATGGAACATAATGAGACTCATAAAAAGTATGAAAAGTGATATATCGTCATAACTTAAAACACATGAAATCAAGGTCACAATTACATGCATAATGATGAAAACAATAACACAGTTCTAATTGGGAAGCATGGACACCTCTCTGGGGCCGTCGTGTCGGACACGGACATGCTCCGGACACTTGTCGGACACGCCAAAAAAAGTATCCTATTTATTTTTTTATATTTTATATTCCGAACACGCTGGGGACACGCTTGGGAGTTAGGACACACAGGACACGTTAGGGACACGCTGGGGGACACGCTGGCCTCTTTTAATAGGGAAAAAAATAAAATTAGAGTAAAAAAAGAAAAGAAAAGGGGGCTGTCTGTAAAAAGTTATAACTTAAGAGGAAAATGGGGCTCTTTTAATTCGTCCATCGTCCATCCAGCTCCAGCCCTAAACGAAAGAGAAAAAAAAAAACCCCATTCGTCTGTCCAGCCCTAAACGAAAGAGAAAAAAATTCATTCATCCGTCCAGCCCTAAACGAAAGAGAAAAAAATTCATTCATCCGTCCAGCCCTAAACGAAAGAGAAAAAAACACATTCGTCCGTCCAGCCCTAACGAAAGAAGAAGATTTGCTATGTCGGCGTGTCCATGTATATGATTAGATTTATTATTATTATATTATTAATTATTAACGTGTTCGTGTCCTACTTTTTTGAGAAATGACGCGTCCGCTTGTCCATGTCATGTCTTGTCCGTGTCCAGTGTCCGGTGTCCGTGTCCATGCTTCTTAGATATCTAACTTTGTACATGTAACAGACTATTAAGAAAACAACAAAAGAAAAGGGAAAAAAATGGCGAGGTAGCAAAATTGGGGCAGAACGATTCTCCCCCACGTAGGGACCTTCAAGCTAAGGTTAGCACCGTTGATTCTAGAGTTGGAAGACTACAAACCAAAACAATCTCAAAGAAGGAGAGTTTCCGAAATTTTATTGATGATAATTTCTCTCTAGAGAATACAATATGAGGCCTCGTATAGGCATATTGGACATCCATGTCCGATATTGGATGTGTGCATCACTTTCTTTTCCGACAATGTCGATGACACATTAGTGAACAAAATCTACACTTCATTCCAAGGAAGTAACTTTTGATTTCCAAGGGTTTTGCCTCCGCTTTTGCATGATCAAGAGGACCCACATCAAACTTTACCTCATTAACATTCATATATTAATCAGCTACCTTCTGCATTAACTAATATTCTTAAAATTGTTATTTTACACAAGATCTTCCCAATGATGATGCTTGCTAATTCCATAATGCTAACCCGGAATAATAATCTGATGCAGTTCACAATGAACATTATTTGTAATTTGAAGAGGATACGTAATATATCACAGTTGGGAATGGTGTATTTAAAACTGAAAATTACATAAATCAAATGCTAACATGGCACAGATGTTTTTGGTTTGTTTCTTCCGTGGTTGTAAGCTGATTTTGGCTTTGTTCTTTGTTTCTCTTTTTGGTAGTAATAAAATTTACCATTATCAAAAAAAAAAAAAAAAAATGGCACAGATGTATGTCACCTGAACCTTAAAAAATAATGGGCTTTGGTGCCGTTAGGATAATGAAGAAAACTTTGATGATGGAGGATCCATAGTCTCAGCTAGTTACTGATACTGTAATGATGGAGGATCTGTAGTCTCAGCTAGTGACTGAAAGGAGCACTACTAAACAGATCCCCCTAACATAAAGGATATGATAAGCATAAAAACATTTTGTATATGGGGAACTCACCATGTTAGGTATGACCAGGCGGCCCAACTATATAAACGTGCACAAAGTAGATTAGCTATTTACGCATTGGACAATAATAGTCATTCTATCAAAGATAATAAAGGAGGACAGAACTATAGAAACAGTGAATGGTTCATAATCATCTTAAAATCATTTGACTAGAAACTTTCAATAGCCAATTTTTTTAAATAGATAGTTGATCTATGGGATGACATCATCTGTTACTTTGAAAAATTCCCTTTTATGAAAAGGGTTATTGGGCTGTAACCACATGCCACTTGTTTTATATTTGTCTTTGTGGTCATGAATGAGGGTACTTGCATCAAAATAAATGTAATAGGGCATTTCTTAAAATCATGAATGAAAATTCCGGCATAATCCAGATTCTCTGAGCTCAATGAGGAGAATTTGGATCGTCTATGGGCTGGTCAATTGGAGAATGGACCTGCCTTCGAGTTTTGATGCATATTCCGAATTCCAATGCTTGAGAAAAAAAATAGTCTCTTTTGATGTTCACAATTACATATTTGATCTTCTGGTTGCAATCCAAACAAGAGAGAGATGGAATTCTATTCTTGTCACAGGCCCAAACTAACATTTTGGATATTGCATTGAAGTTGGAAAAACCAGATTTTTAGGTGGAATTAACAAAATTTTATTGCTATAGAGTAGAAAGCTATGATAGTTTACAATAATGAAATTACTACAAAGACACTCCAACGAGATGGAGTGAGAAGGTACAGGTTGAAAGAATAACTAGTTCATTCCTTGTGAACCTTGACTTGGCCATCAGATCAGCCTCCCAATTGGCTTCCCTTGGAACTCATTTGAAGCAAACCTCCAGTGAGGCTAACAAGGACCTAATCTCATTACAAATAAAAAGCAAACCCCGTTAAATGCTTTTCATAGTTCATGTCTCAGCCGCCTAAGTAATAGAATTCAATGAGTCTCCTTCCACAATGAGCTCCACCCCAGGTTCTTTTTAATAACACCACTAAATTGTCAGCCCTAATCATGTCTTCAATACAAACAGGGCCCGAATAGGCTACAAGAATACTTCCTCTATCATCTTTAATCGTGTCCCTATTCCTGATGGGCCTGGATTTCCAATAGAGGACCCGTCCCATTTAATTTAAGTACATCTGTTGATGACGGATGCAAAGGCATGACAAGGGCACCAGGTTGGGCTTCGCTTTAATGGTCAGAAACCACGCTCTTTGCATTTCTCATTCTTGAACTTCTGCAAATACTTTTCGGACTTGGCTCTACCAAGAGCCAACTTTTTATCTTATTTGATACACTGCAATTATGGACCACTTCCCTTGAAGATGCACTTGTTTTTCTCCTTCCAAACTCCCCACGAAATTGCATGTGTAACCATCCTCCACAGAACTTGGCCCCTCTCCTGAAAAGGGCCAGCAGATCAACCTTTCATAAGTAATGAAAAGAAATCTATCTGATGCACTTTCTAAGGTAGGCAATTATAATCCGGACTTTGATGACCAATTCACTGTGAAGAAATTATTTTATCACTGCTTCACACATTTATTAATTCACAACTCCAAAATGGTAGATCTCCCACCAACCAATCGAGTAATAGTTAAAAAATCATCCCACGGTCTTGAGAGACACTCCCAAGTATGAAGTCTTTTCTCAACCATCAGTATACCTAAAACTATCTTCCACATGAGTAAATATGTTCTTCACTTTATACCCTCCCTTTTAAATCAGTCATAAATCAATCAGTTCTTGTGAGAGGGTATGATCTAAGGCTCGTCTAAGGACGAGTCACCAACTCATCCAACAGTACCAATTTCTCAGCATTTTTTACTACATTTCAGATCGAAAGATGACCTCAAAAACAAGACTTCCAAAACAAACAGAAAAAACACAAGGTTATCAGTTCCTTAGAAGAGTTTTACTTTTATGCTTCATGATATCTAATTGGAGGAGAAGCAGAAAGCTACAGCTCATACTGATACATTTCGTCATCATGCTCATAACATCAGGACAGACTCTGCTCTTATGGACGACCCTACTCTGCCAGGCACTTCTCTTCCAATTAACAGAGCTCATTGGGAAGGCTCCTCCTCCTCTCTTTATCCATGAATCACCAAGAAGAGTTCTTTTGTCTTTGTTATGTTTGTAGGTTCTAATGTTTTGTCCATGACTAGTGCTGCGTAAATTTGTCTCTTTCTGTTATGCAATGAATCTCATTTTATGCAACAACAAAAAAAAGGGGTTATCAGTTCCTGCCCAAACATCCAAGCTAAGTTTAATTCTGAGAGCGTCCAACGACATTTCAACAAAGAAATCAAACCAGCATCATATGCTGAAACAGGGTCCTGCCAATCCAGTGGTAGAAATGAGGCACCTCCATTCCACAGAAACAACGAGGGATCAATTCCTGGCCGTAGCGCCAATGGTAAGGGACTTGGGTGAGTGGGTTGTGTGTGGGTGTGAGTATTTACCACAGCAAAAGAAGACAAAAAAAGGTACAGACCTTATATCTTGCGAAAATGTCTCTATAGAGAGAGATTTTCAATGAGGTATTTTCTCAAACACATGGTGGACACCCTCGTACCATAAGAGAGAATATTACCAAATGTTATAAGGATAGAAAAGTAACCCAGACCCATGTTCCTGACAGAAATATTCAGTGAGGCATTTTCTCAAACATCTGGTGAATGTGACTATCCAATCAAATGAAATGAAAGAGAGATTTCAATAAGAATTCAAACAAGAGAAAATCCAGTCAGAGAAGGATATGAGAGAGAGAGAGAGAGATTTGGGGAAGAAGAAGAAGAAGAAATCTTACAGAGAGAAGCTCTGAATTGGTTGGATCGGAAAGAAGGGCTTCGTCTACGGCAGAGAGAGACTCCTTCTGCTCTTGTAATTGAAGCTCCAACTGCTGTTCGAGAGCCCTCTCTTCGTTGCTGTCGTCCGCCATTGCAACGACTTTCGTTCCTCTCTGCCTCTGCCAACGTACAACCAAACACTTCTGTTTTTTCAAGAAATACAATATAGATTATTAGACTTAAAATTGAGTCCTCATCCTAGTGGGACCCACCTGTGATCAATCCAAACCCTCTATTTCAGAAAGATTTCCACATAAGGGCAGGCTAGTGGGGCACACTTAAGATGGTTTTCAGTCACTATGGGTGGATGGGAAGGTCTCTTTTGTAAATAAGGGTCACACAAAAAATCGACCCCATCGGATCATATTGGACTTTTGATTTAATAGTTTTAGAACACGTTTGTGTGGCGTTCGAAAAAAATTAGTCCTTGACGTGAGAAAGCCTAGTCTTTTTGGAAATGCTTTTTCACAGGAACACAAAGATTTTGGTTCATTGTTTCACTCTTTCTTATGGAAAAATTTCATATCAAATGTAGAACTTTTTTCACTATAGAAGAGCAACTATATATATATAGAGAGAGAGAGAGAGGGGTTCCCCTAAGCTGCAGCTTAGGGGAAGATCAGCTGCACCTTGCGACTTGCACGTGTTGGCCCACGAAAAATAACCCACCCCGCTTCCCTTTTGGTTTCAATTTTCGTTTTTCCCCCTTTCCAACCTAATCCCCATTCTCACTCCCACTCTCGTCTCTCTCTCGGTCTCTCACCAGTTCGCTCGAATCTCTCCCGGTCGTCATCTCCGACGTCTCACCCTCTCCCAGTCGTCTCTCCCCTCTCGTCCCTCTCTCTCCTGGACGAATCTCCCCCTCTCGTCTCTCACGGCCAGCTCCCTCGCTCTCTCCCGGATGGTGATCTCTCCCGAACGGCTCCTCCTCTTGTCTCTCTCTCACGGACAGCTCCCTCTCTCTCTCCCTCTGTCGGACGGTGATCTCTCCTAGACTGCTTCCTCTCTCATCTATGCTGGGGTTTTTTTTTTTCTTAAAAAAAATGAATGATTGAGCTACCTTTCAAAGTACTATGCAAGTTTTTTTTTTTTCTAAAAAAAATTCAAAGAAAATTATCCTCAAATGAACTGGTTTTATAGATTGCTTTGTGTTTGGCTTTTGAGGAAGAAACCCTTAAAAAAGAAAAGAACAAGTTGCATTTTGGGTTGTTGTCATCTTGAAGTTTCCATCTTTTTTCCCTTTTCTTCTTCTGCATGGATTTTTGGGTTTTCTGAAGTTTGTATGTTGTATTCTTTTGACATCTTTGAGTTTGAAACCCATGTTTCATTTCTAGGTTTGTTTCTGATACTTTGATTTTTGGGGTGCTGGTTTCATGTTTTCTTGTTTGATTTTTTTGGTGATTGGGTTTTGATTTTTGATTTTTTTTTTTTCTTGTTCATTTCCAGTTGGGTCGTTTTGGTATTACTGATTGGGTTGGCTGCTGAAGTTTCCTTGGATTTAATATCGAAGGGAGGAAGTATAGAAATGCCCAAACAAGGTCCTTGTTGCCATTGTGGGACTACATGTGAGTCATTGCCTGTTGGAGGAAAACTTCCTCTTTTTTTTTAATATATGTACGCTTGGAGGTTTTATGTTGTTCCAATTAGCATCATTTTCTGTTCAATTTGATTTTAGAGTAATATGATTGTTATCTTACCATGTTGCTGGGTCAGTTTGGTTAATGGATTTTATTTGATATATTGAGACTGAATTGGATTGCAGTGTGGGTTTTTTAAAACTTGGGTTTTGTTGTTTTCAATTTTTTTGAGCTAATTTGCTGATTTGGTGACATGGGTTTCCTTCATGTTATTTTTCTGTTAATATTTTCGCCCCTTACATACTGAATGGTTTGATGATTGCACTTTTCATTTTTTGTTTGTCAATAATGAAAACTTTTTATTAAAAGGAAGGAGGAAACAATGAACATGTAAAATGAAAGAAGAAAAGGCAGGCATAAAAGACTTTTATAGTTAAAATGCCAACAACCAAGCTACAAAGAAGAGCCTACAGAGCAGGGTTAAACTTTCTAGATCCAAGTGAGCTTGCAAGTGAGTACAAGGAATCTCACTTGCAAGTAATGTTCCCATATCATCAGACACCTCACAACTCATATATCCTTGCATTAAAAAATCTAAACCCAACAACAAAAGCATACAATTCCCTTGAGAAGTGAGATTCCATCTATATAAAAACTAGATTTCTGTTTCTGTCCAGATTACTTAAATAAAAAAGATACCAACTTAAATTATTGAATAAAAGAAATACATTGGGCTTAAAATCACTATCCAGATTCCATATGGGTCCAGATTGTGTGATTGGCATGCCCCACCTACAGATGACCAATCAGTCATGATTTCACTATGTTATTTTAGATTATTTACGATTTCTTTCTATACTTACGTTAATGGGATTGGTTAATGGTTGGTTCTTACTTGAGATTTTCCTGCCCTATATTTTGTAGGAATTCACAGCATGGAGATGGAGTGGTGTAGTTGGGTTTGAGAAAAAAAAAGGTTTTGAAGCATGTTCCGAAACATAGAATTACAGTGGGTCTATGGCAAGTCGAGATGAATAGATGTTTTATGGTTGTAATGATGCTGTAGCATGTTCTGAGACATAGAATTACAGTGGGTTTGTGTTAGTAGAAAGTGGTGATATATGCTTTGTAGAAAAGAGTTTATTTCTATTTGTAGAAATGGGTGGTTTTATTTGTAGAAATAGCTGGTTTTAGTGTTGTAATGGATTTGAAATTTGTATTTTGTGCTTAGTTGTTTTGCACAAT
The DNA here is from genome assembly GCA_029852735.1 of Persea americana. Taxonomy (NCBI): domain Eukaryota; kingdom Viridiplantae; phylum Streptophyta; class Magnoliopsida; order Laurales; family Lauraceae; genus Persea; species Persea americana. Next base: position 10,030,773 of record CM056812.1, read on the forward strand.
GGAATAGAAAAGAGTTGCTTTGTCATCTTATGTGCTCATATTGGTGTCAAAATAGAATGGTTGTTTTGTACAATGGATTTGTTGAAATGGAATGGATGTGTTGCATAGATAGCTTGGAATTGCCTAGTTGCCTTTAAATTGAGGTCCAATGGGGCATATAATGATTGGATGTTTTTTTGGACCTTAAGTTGTATTAGAGACATGAAACTGTATTTCAGTCCTTTCTGATTTGACCTTTTTTGTGTTCGGATTCTGGGACTTTGGGATGCCAAATGCTATGGGAATGCCTTGAACATCATTACAGAAGCATGGTTAGCTTTTGAACTTCAGATCACTGCCAGGCAACAGTGGACTCCCACTCCTGTACAGCTCCAAATCCCTTATAGTATATTTGAGCAAGGCAATGGGACCCCAAGTGAGCAAAGGAAAAAATTTATGAAACAAATGTTGGTGATATGAAGTTGAGACAGAAAATGATTCTCCCTAGGAAAAAGAAAGCCAAGGAAGTTTTTAATGTTTGTGATCAATTGTTGTTGAACCGATCATTTTGACCCATCTCTTTTGATTTTGTGTTAGGCCCTACAAAAATTGCAATTTGATTAATATGGATATGGTGTTCCACATTAATGGAATCCTTATTTTGCATCTCTATAAATTCATGATATGGTCTTCTAAATGAATGGAGTCATTGTTTTGCTACACTGGGTTGGAAAAGTGCGCGAGTGCAAAACCAACCAAACGCGATTGTTTTCTACCGAAACAATGCAGATTTGAAGATCATAATATGTACTTTGAAACCCCAAAATTTCAGCCAAAAACTCCCTCAGGAAGTGGGTCAACCAGTGCCATAAACAGGGGTACTCAGCAAGGTTTCAAGGTTTCAGCAGATCTGAACCCACTGTGTTGAAAAAGTGCGCGAGTGAAAAACCAGCCAAACGCGATTGTTTCAGACTGAAACAATGCAGATTTGAAGTTCATAATATTGACTATGAAACCCCAAAATTTCAGGGAAAAAATCCCTCGGTAAGTGTGCTAACCAGCACCCTAAACAGGGGTACTCAACAAGGTTTCAGCAGATTTTATCGACTGAGTTGGAAAAGTGAGCGAGTTCAAAAAGAGCCAAACGCGATTTTCTTCGACCAAAAAATTGCAGATTTAAAGTTCAGTATATGGACTTTGAAACCCCAAAATTTCATAGAAAAGCTCCCTCGGGAAGTGGGTTAACCAGAGCCCCAAATAGGGGTACTCAGCAAGGTTTCAGCAGATTTCACCTACTGAGTTGGAAAAGTGAGCGGGTTGAAAAAGAGGCAAACGCGATTGTCTTCAAACAAAAATTTTCAGATTTAAAGTTCAGTATATGGACTTTGAAATCCCAAAATTTCATAGAAACACTCTCTCGGGAAGTGGGTTAACCAGAGCCCCAAACAGGGGTACTCAGCAAGGTTTCACCAGATTTTACCGACCGAGTTGGAAAAGTGAGCGGGTTGAACAAGAGGCAAACGTGATTTTCTTCGAACAAAAAATTTCAGATTTAAAGCTCAGCATATAGACTTTGAAATCCCAAAATTTCATAGAAAAACTCCCTTGGGAAGTGGGTTAACCAGAGCCTCAAATAGGGGTACTCAGCAAGGTTTCACCAGATTTTACCGACTAAGTTGAAAAAGTGAGCGGGTTGAAAAAGAAGCAAACGCGATTGTCTTCGAACAAAAATTTTCAGATTTAAAGTTCAGTATATGGACTTTGAAACCCCAAAATTTCATAGAAAAACTCCCTCGGGAAGTGGGTTAACCAGAGCCCCAAACAGGGGTACTCAGTACGGTTTCAGCAGATTTTACAGACTGAGTTGGAAAAGTGAGCAAGTTGAAAAAGAGGCAAACGCGATTGTCTTCGAAAAAAAAATTGTAGATTTAAAGTTCAGTGTATGGAATTTGAAATCCCAAAATTTCATAGAAAAACTCTCTCGGGAAGTGGGTTAACCAGAGCCCCAAACAGAGGTACTCAGCAAAGTTTCAGCAGATTTTACCGACTGAGCTGGAAAAGTGAGCGGGTTGAAAGCGAAGCAACCGCGATTGTCTTCGAATGAAAAATTGCAGATTTAAAGTTCAATATACGGACTTTAAAACCCCCAAATTTCGTCCAAAAAATCCCTCAGGAAGTGGATTAACCAGAGCCCCAAACAGGGGTACTCAGCAAGGTTTCAGCAGATTTTACGGACTGAGTTCGAAAAGTGAGCGGATTGAAAACAAAGCAAACGCGATTGTCTTCGAACAAAAAGTTGCAGATTTAAAGTTCAGTATATGGACTTTGAATCCCAAAATTTTATAGAAAAATTCCCTCGGGAAGTGGGTTAACCAGAGCCCCAAACAGGGGTACTCAGAAAGGTTTCAGCAGATTTTACCGAATGAGTTGGAAAAGTGAGCGGGTTGAAAAAGAAGCAAACGCGATTGTCTTCAAACAAAAAATTGCAAATTTAAAGTTCAGTATATGGACTTTGAAATCCCAAATTTTCATAGAAAAAGTCCCTCGGGAAGTGGGTTAACCAGAGCCCCAAACAGGGGTACTCAGTACGGTTTCAGTAGATTTTATCGACTGAGTTGGAAAAGTGAGCAAGTTGAAAACGAGGCAAACGAGATTGTCTTCGAACAAAAAATTGCAGATTTAAAGTTCAGTATATGGACTTTGAAACCCCAAAATTTCATAGAAAAATTCCCTCGGGAAGTGGGTTAACCAGAGCCCCAAACAGGAGTACTCAGTACGGTTTCAGCAGAATTTACCGACTGAGTTGGAAAAGTGAGCAAGTTGAAAAAGAGGCAAACGCGATTGTCTTCAAACAAAAAATTGCAGATTTAAAGTTCAGTATATGGACTTTGAAATCCCAAAATTTCATAGAAAAATTCCCTCGGGAAGTGGGTTAACCAGAGCCCCAAACAGGAGTACTCAGTATGGTTTCAGCAGAATTTACCGACTGAGTTGGAAAAATGAGCCGGTTGAAAAAGAGGCAAACGCGATCGTCTTCGAATGAAAAATTGCAGATTTAAAGTTCAGTATATGGACTTTAAAACCCCCAAATTTCGTCCAAAAACTCCTCCAGGAAGTGGTTTAACAAGTGCCCCAAACAGGGGTACTCAGCATCACTTTAACAAAGCAACCTGTTTTTGCCCATCACTTGAAACATCAGCATTCACCATTCTTATTCAACATCAAACCAACTATTCACCTATAACTTCCACATTCAAACTCAACCTGTTTTTGTCCATCACCTATAACATTCAACATCAACACAAACTATTGCCATTGAATATCAAGGAACATCAACATTATCATTCACATGCAACATCAACACAAGCATTCAGATTCAGCACCAACATCACCATTCTTACTCAACATTAACAAATAGTCATCACCTTCAACATCATGCACCATGCTCATGCTCATGCTCATCCTAAGCAAGGCCAACAACACTTATGTAGGAACCATTCAACATGATACACATATCAACATGGGACAAAAAGAAATCCAACATGATCATTCAACATTCATATTTAACATCGACTTCAACATCAACTATTTTAAATTCAACATTGAACATAAATCAACTTCATCAACAATAGGATTGGAGTGACTTCAGAAATGGTGTGTCATCTAATGCATGCATATTCGAAGCATTGCCTTCAACAAGTGAGTCGGAGTTGTCTTTTGATGTACTTGGAGTAACTGCAGAAATCTTGATAGCACCCCTGCAATGTAAACATGCAAGGCATAATTAATGAAACAATTGAAAAGAGTAAAAATTTACGGACAAGAGGTCACAACATTAGACACTAATACCCGTCAAACACCCTGAAATTTTGGGTTGGGCTAGTAGGTAACTTGATGGAGCTGGATCACGATTAGTTGGACGTCAAATAGCATGCATCTTTGGGTGTGGAGGCAACAGTTAGTTGCATCGAAGAGATAGATTAATATCATAAACTTTCAATTTTGGCCCCCACCAGAAGTGATCCAAAACATCAAGAGGCTTGTCCGAGGAGGATATCATCAACTCGCGATTCATGGTGATGAAGTTTCACCATACAACATAATGGTGGTATTATCATGACTTACAAGGCTAACACGATCACTTTCCAGCAAGATCCTTATAAATTCACCCATAGAATCTATACAGCGCATCCCCTTCACTGGGATAATGTAAGCAAATTGACAAAGTTGATAACCTGGATCCAAAATTTCGGAGTAATTTCACCTGACCCAGAAACCCAGATGAAGAGTTATAAAAAGTTCTAAAAAGAAAAAGAAGAAAAGAAAAACCGAAAAGTGAGGCCGCCAATTATTTTTATGATCCAATTTGAGGGGAAAAAAACGTGAAGAATCCAGTTTACTGGATGACAAGGCAATGAAAATAAAAATCCTGGAAGCAAATAATGTTGGAGTCAAGACCTAAGAAAACTGAAAAAGGGAAACAGACCGGCCACCAAAAGGCTGTTTGATGTTACAGAGTGTAACAGAAACCATCTCATCCCACCAAGTTTTATTTATCAAGGAAAAGCTTGCAACCTCGCATCAATGGTGGTCATCACCATGGCCATCAGGTGGTCCTCCCTCGCCAATTACTTCCAGCTGTAAATCATTCAAAAGACAAATCACCAAACAATCTCCAAACCTAAAAGGCAATGGGATCTATGTAACAGCTAAAGTGTAAACTAGAGTAATAACACAATGAAATAAATGGGGATATGAGCCCCGACTTCCCATGATCTAGAGCTGGGTATATACATCCATCAGATGCATCAATACCATGACAAAGTACGGGGAGTTAGAAGAATGAAGAACAAGTATGGAAGGGAACTGTTAATTCCATATTTATGAGTTATTATGCAGTACATCAAAAACTATTTAAACAATAACAGGTAAGATGTACCATAAGCAATATTGTTTACTCCAAGGATATAAAGAACCAGCAGACCAGTATCTTAGGTGTGAGCATGCTACTGAACAAGCATTCATGTATCAACTATTGCTGAAACTTGGACCCATATTCTATATACTAATTATTTGAACTCCACTCAAATCATCATCATTGACTGCCAATACTGGTTTGGTTGAAAAGGTCAAGAGAAATAGTACATCTCATACGTGATTACCAATTTCTGCACCACCCCAAATCATCTTTTCTTAAAAAAAAGAAAAGACGCATTCAAATCGATGTTAATTTGGGTTTATAAATAAAAGATAAAGAAATGGTATAAGATGCACATTTCACTTTGCAACAATATTTTGTTTGTTTGTTTGTTTGTTTTTAATGCTCAAACTACTTTTAAGCAAAATACAATATTGCTCAACAGGACCTGATTGCTCAATTGGACCTGCTAAGTCTCGACTGTGGAACCCAAGTTGAGCCTTGAGCTTCTAAAATTCATCAAGCAATGGATAAGGCAACTAAGGAAACCTTCTCATTTTCACACTTTCCAGTTTCTGGCTCTCATACTTGACAATGATTAATCAAGTGATCTCTGGTTGCAATGGTAAACAAGCTTTTCACCAAGTGACATGGTGATGAATAACTCATCTTGAAACTTATAAAATAAGTTTCTTGTGTATATTTCAGCCATTTGCTTTTCCATTGGTGAGCACATCTTCAATTTTGGCCTCCCGTTGCTATTCTCGAAATCCTCTTTCTTTTCAAGATATCTCAAACGTTCAACCCCGGCGTCAAAACGCAATATGAAGTCAAGTAATGAATTTTTGTACTCCACATACTGCTTCACAAATGCATTCATGCTTTCACTTCTTTGAGTGGTTGACATGCCTCCAAAGAAATTCTCCTTCAAATATGCCGGAACCCACATATGACGAATCTTGAATATATCTGCCAACCATTCATTGTCACTAAGATTATTACACGTTATGATTTGATTCCAGAAACTCTCAAAATGAGAAGAAGTGTCAGAGATATGAACACATTTTTTTATCTTTTCAATTAAACCCTCATTGTGAATATGAACCCCTCCTAAGTTGGATGGCAATTTATCCAAAATGTGCCATAGACAATACCGATGAATTGTGTTTGGCATGATATTCTTAATGGCTTTTGTCATTGCCAAATCTTGATCAGTTATAATTCCCTTTGGTGGACTAAATGACATGGCCTCAAGCCATTTTGTAAACAGCCACTCAAATGACTCTGTTTTCTCATTTGGTAGAAACCCACATCCAAAATAAAGTTGTTTGGCCATGGTGATTGCAACCTACAAATGCAGCAAAAATTAGTCCATAACAATGTCTTATATGTTGTATCGAAAGTCACAACATCACCAAAAACTTTGTAAGCCGAACGGAATGCCCCGTTTGCCCAAAAAAACATGTGTTATCTTTTTACTCCATCTCGCTCAATGGTATATGTGAAGCCACTGCACATCTCTTTGCGGTTTTCAAAGAGTTGAAATAACAACTGACCATCTAAACCCTTTTTCTTTTCCTTCTCATCTCTACGGTGATTCTTTGCATCGGTATCTGTAAATCCAATAGTATCAAGTCCCCCCGATTGCAATGCAAACACTTGCATTTGTTGTTTGCTTCCCACATTTGCTGAATCATATGTATTTATAATTTGTCGCTTTGATTATGGCACTTCACGATGTGACCTCAACATAAATCACTTACTAGGAGTAGTGGGGGCATGGGAGTGTTGAGGAACAAACTTGGATACTACATAACCACATGATTTATCAATTTTCACTTGCATCTGAGCCTTACAATCGAATCTTGTTTCCATGCGATGCCTTTGAACAAGTTCCTTATTAATCCAATGTTTCTCATCTGTTTTACCTTGCTTTGAACATACAAATCGCTTCCAAACTACCTCCCCATCTTTGCCTCTATTGGTAGATTCTTTTCTTATACTAAACCCAGCAAGTTTTCCATAAGCATTGTAGAAGTCATATGCCTCATCTAAATCATCAAAATGCATGCCCAGTTTCGGTGTCATATTTTCATCTACAACTGGATAGTGAACAGAAGGTGATGATGAGGAGGTCACATCCATTTGCAATCTGGACTACAAATAATAAAAACATGGTCATGAATTACAGCTGGATTTGTTTGAAGCAAATATGTGTTGACTGGTCTAAAACAAAATTTAGTTCTGGCATTTAACATGGCCATATTTTCATTGTATTTCATTGCATAATAGAACAGAATCCATACAGCCAAACTGTTTCAAATAGCATGTCAATTCTTCCATTTGGACATATAAAAAAAATCAGTTTATAAATCAGTTTATCAGGCTCACTTGGAAATATTTATTACATCAATTTATGTCAAATCTGCATAAATAGCTTCAACAAACAATAATCAAGCAAAAAAGAAGTGGTTTCTTAACTCAAAGTTCGCATCACCAAAAGTATCATAATTCATAGAGACAAAATGACAGATTTAGGGTGTATTTCAATGTTTCCAGTTCTAATGTTTTGTAAGAGAGGTTATCTTTTTATATTTTTCACTTTTGTACTAGCATTAGGAGTAGCGCAAAAACTAGTATTCACATTTGATGGGTACTTTTTTCTACTTTCTGTCATCAATGTGAACTGCTAATATCAATTTCCGGCAGAGAAGAAAACTCAACTTGACCACAAGATAATTTCCAAAAAGAAATAAAGATTTCCATTTCCAACACCAGAATAATGAACCAAGCTACAATTCTGCGAAAAATATCCAAATAAATACCGGACCAACTGCAGCAACTCCTTTCAAATCCAGAGTCTGTTCAATATCTAGACCAAACACAATCCTCCATATACAATTTGAATGTCAGTAGTGGGGAAAACAAGGCATAAATGATGCAAAAACCATTATAATTAGTGTATGTACTAATGCGCACACACAATCTAAGAAAAGAATGAGGTTATTCTTTCTTTCTTTGTCTTTCTGATTTTTCAAATCATGACGAAGCCTTGATTAGCTACTGGCTCATACGCATAGGCCCGCATGTCATTTGTCAGCCATCAAATTCCAGAATAGAGAAGCAAACCTGATGGTGGTGGGGATGTTTGAGATTGATTGGCATCACCTTACAGTCACAAAAGAAAAAAAAATCACTTTTTAAGTTTTGTAAGAGAGGTTTTCTTTTTATTTTTTTATTGGATTACAACAAAGGACCTGTATGTGACTTCCTATTAAGCTCTATAATGATCAAAACTAGCTAACATACCTACAAAGATAGGCCAACATCTAAAAGCACAAGGCAAGTAGATAATGTGACATACTAGCTACCCATTCATTTAGATTGTACACACCTGACTAAGAAGAGACAAACAAGTATCTACATTAATCAATGGGTAAAAACATATCTAGTACCACTACAAGAAATCAGGATGTCCAGAACATCACCATTAAACATATTGGCCTTGGATGCGGAATACAGTTGTAGTAGAGGCATTTTCACCTACAAGGTTTGTGCATGTTGGAATTTCAAATCCTGATGTTCATCAAGGGGGCCCTCCTTTAATTCAGTAGGATCCAGTGTCATGGAGATGGAGGGCAGGGAATGGGACGGCAAAGTTAGATTCATAAGGGGAAGGTTGAACACTCCCTTCTTATCAAATCACTTTTTATTTTCAAATCTTAACCCAAATCAGTGTCGGCATCAACAGTAAAATCATCCCACAATTCCATCTCAATCCAAAGAAACATGCATCAAACCCCACATCAGAAAGAAAAGAAAAAAAAAACCAGAGTTTAAAAACATCTCACCGAGGTTGAGCTCTGCAGTCCTGCGTAGTCCAAAGAGGGAGAGATAGGCTTCGTCAATCTGGGTCTTTTCTTCCTTGGCGTCGCACCGGGAGAGAGAGATGAGAGTCGCAGCAAAGAGGTCGCAGCGAAGTGGGTTGCAATCGTTGGAGAGCTCGCGCGACCGGAAGAGATGGAGATCGACGAGATGACGACTGGGAGAGCTTCGCGTGAACTGGGCTGCCTTCGTCGGAGAGATCGAGCTACGAGATGACGATCGGGCGCGAACTGGGGAGAGACCGAGAGAGAGACGAGGGTGGGAGTGAGAATGGGGTTTATGTTTGGAAAGGAGGGAAAAATGAAAATGGGAACAGAAAGTGGCGGGCTGGGTTATTTTTCGTGGGCCAACACGTGCAAGTCGCACGGTTCAGCTGATCTCTTCCCCTAAGCTGCAGCTTAGGGGAACCCCTGAAAATCAATTGGACATTAAGATGTAATCCATAGTTTAATGGTATTTTACCACACTTCTCTTTTTCTTTCCTTTTCAAGAGTCAAAATCCAATGTTGAATAAAGGTTTTACTAGCATAAAACCAAGCATAGTACCAGATCACGAAGGGAAAAGACTGAGAAGATATGCACTAATCCAAGTTGGGGCTACGGTGATCTCATAGAGCTAGGCTGCACATGTAGTCTGGTCTGCATGGAAGATAAGATTTTCCCTCCAAAATCCGCCTTCTTGTGGCGGGGGAGGCAATTTCTGACCCGACCAGCCAATCCAACCCACGATTTTGGTTGAAATATTTTACCCGTTTCAACTGGGTACTTTTGCAATATGACTGGATAACCTGACCCCAACCCAATCCAACCAATTAATAGAAATGTGACGCACCTAGCCAACCCGAACCCGACCTGTTAATTAGTGTTGTTGGAGATTTCCAACCCAATTAATGGATGGGTAATAGTTGTGTTTAGCACATAAATTTCTCAATGGCCTGACCCAACCAATGCTGGGCTAGTACTCACCCTATGGAGACTGATCCTTCCATTGGTTTGAATCATGAAGAAAGTTGAACAAATTGTTGAACTTTAAGGCCCTAAAAACCCATTTACAGGTTTTCAACTGCCAATTTCCTTTGCTTTGATTAGCTGCAAAACTTCTGTTAGACAGCTGATCCACAGAATTTCCACGTCCACAATGGCTAATGCTTTTTATACAGCAAACTTAAAGCATCGCCAACAAATGGCCAGAACTAAGGCTGTCAACAGGCAAGCATGACTTGGTTCAGCACAGAACTTAAACATGTTTGACCAGGCATTTGAGCCTACTCACAATTTCAATCTTCCTAACTCAGGCCAATGCCAGCCCTGGTGCCAAAACATCAGTTTTTCTCAATAACTAGTAATCTTGAAAGTCAATGGAGTAGACTTGCAGATCAACTACAAGTGGGCCTAGAAAGAGGCAACAAGTCATCAAATCTTAGCCGCCATTGAAGAATGCCAAGGTCATTCACTGCAGTAAGACCAATTTAGGGTAAAACATACAATCCTAACCATTGGATCAGTGACCTTCAAGCTGCAAAAACATCCACAGTGGTAAATATGCGATGCACATGATTGCTTGTTAATTCACCGCTTAAGACACATCCAGTGTTATTTTCGAAATGGATCCAATTCACAGTGTACCCCGCTACAAGGACTGTTTGATCCACCATCTCCAGATAGCCAGTATCGTGAATAACTCTCTGAGGATTCCAAGTGACTGTGTCGAAAGTCTTTTTCCCATACAAGTACAGATTAGCATGGTTTTAGGCACCATGGTTAACCAGATGATTGATGACTCATGGATTGTTTTGTGCTGTCTCTACAACTGGAGAGCTGAAAATTGTTAGAATAGCATGAAGATTTTGGCACGCTCTCATTGTTTATTTGCTTCACCAAAAATCTTGACAAGAGCATGCACCGCCTTTGAAATGGTGGAACCGAGACCTATCCCTGACAATTATTTCTCTATCAAACACCATAGAGATTATCTTCGTTGCAGAATGGCAGTCCACACACGCCCGAAGATTCTTCACAATGCGTATAGGCATTATCGAATCAATGTTCAAAAGACCAAATGCAATAGCCAACTTCTCACTGTGATAGCACAACACCTCTTGCTTCTCATCCTCATCAATGTCTAATAGAACTTCTGATGTGGTGGGAACATAACCAGCTGATTTCAACCGCCTAGACATCTCATCTAGCATTGGTCGCAACTCTTTGAATTGTGGATCTGACTTGTCACCCACAAAGAATTCATGAACAACACCATTAAACTCTATCGTGCTGCATCCAGGACACTTCTTAACTCCCCTTTCTTTCATGATGTTCCTGACTACAATGGCATCTGCCCATCTCTTAGCCTGAGCATAGACATTCGATAGAAGAATGTAATTCCCATCATAAAGAGGGTCTTGGTGAATAAGAAACTTCCCCACAAACTCTCCCATCTCGACATTCCTATGCATACTGCAGGCATTTAGCAAAGCACGCCACAACACAATATCCGGTTCAATTGGCATGCTTTTTATGAAATCAAGTGCCTCATTTAATAGCCCGGCCCGTCCAAGAACATCAACCATACAACCATAATGCTCTACCTTGGGGATGAGTCTATGCTCGCGTCTCATTGCATCAAAACACTCGCGTGCTTCTTCCACAAGCCCCCCATGACTACATGCGGTTAGGACCGCTACAAAGGTCACTGAATCAGGTCTGATCCCAGCCCTTAACATCTCCTGATACATGTCTAAAGCCCTCCTTCCCATCCCATTTATGGCTAATCCTGAGATTAAGGCCGTCCACACCAACACATTTCTCCTTTTCATCTTCCCAAACAACTTCAAAGCATCCTCAACAACCCCACATTTGCAATACATATTTATCAACGCTGTCCCAAGTTTAATGCTCAAATGCACTCCATTCCTCTGTATGTACATATGCACCCATTTCCCCTGTTCCAAAGCACCGAGATGGGCCGATGTGCAAAGTAAGCTAACCATGATCGACTCATTCGGCTCTAACCCCGCAATCTGAAACTCATTAAACAGACCCAAAGCCTCTCTGAATCGACCCTGCCGAACTAACCCGGAAATCATAGCACTCCAACAAACAACATCTCTGTTGGGCGTTCGATCGAACAGCTTCAACGCATCCATGATCTCCCCACAAATCGAATAGATATTGATCAATGAGCTATGTACAAAAGGATCGGAGGCCGACCCAGCTTTCACCGCATGCCCATGAATGGTTTTTCCAGGGAGCAAAGCCAATTCAGCTGAAAATGACTTCAGCACAAATGGGTAGGTGTATTTGTTTGGGGCGATTCCGCAATGGAGCATTTCCAGGAAGAGATGGACGGATTGGTGAGGGTGATTTGAAGCGGAGAGAGATCGGAGGAGGGTGTTGAAAGCAAAGATTGTGGGAGGATTCAAGGAACGGAAAATGCGAATGGCATAATCCAAGCGTTTGGGATCAGAGAGAGCAGAGAATTCCAGGAGGGCGGTGAGGGAGTTGGGGTCATGAGACTTGAGGATGTGGGCATGGATTTGCTTGAGATGTGAGTTGGAATTGGAGTTTTGGAGGAGGGAGAGGAGGGTGGGGTGTTTGGATAGGAGATGAGTGTAGGAGGGGTTGGAGAGCCATATGGGTTTTGAATTTTTGGTGGGAACTTGTATGGTACACATTGATGATGGATGCGAACAATCCATAGGCTCCTTTTGCAAAGCCTAACTCTCCTTTCTGCAGGCACTCTCTGTTAGACTTTTATACAAAGCACTCAATCCAATCCATTCACAAATATTAGAACCCTAATTTGGAATTAATCCCAATTCACACATTATTCACCGTTAGAGTTTAGCACAAGAAATTTACACATGTTACATGACCACTAAACTTTGAGTACCCAAAACTAGATTGGGAGTATTTGATTGTCTTTATATTACAAGTTTTTCTAATTCACATCCAAGCCTTTTCATCATATGCCTTCAATTGGTCATCATACATCCAGGTGGGCCCCACCTTCTTTGAGTTGAGTTTTGCCAGCTTAAAATATGGAGTACTTTGTCATTTACTAACAAAAATTAACATTCATTTATTTCAGGTTTTAGAAAAATGCATACTAATTGAGGGCTTTTGAAGTTGTTTGAAAAGACACAGTCTTTCTGTAAAAATCTCATTCAGATTTTGGTAAACCATTTGCCCAATTTGTGATTAATTTACATATGGCTTATCAAGGTTCCATTTTTAGCACAAATCGCAATGGACTTTTATGAAGTGCGCGCCTTTTGAGTTGTAGGTTTAGAGTCCTTGGTTGTAAGTGTAGGAAATCGTGTGTGCCACATATCATGGATCTCACATCAGATCAAGCAAAAGGCCAAGACAAATCAATATTCTCACTTAAGTAAGACTTGATCTTTTAATATAAGGATCCACAGTAATTTAGGATTAATGGGTCAAATCTTATCCCCTCCTAGATATACTCTTAAAAACGATTAGCGGACGTGAGTTTCTTGACGGAGAAATCTCTAATAAACATGACTCCTCAGGACTGTCTATCCAAGGGAGATGGGAGCCCTCCATCATTAATCAATTGACGGCCAGACGTAGGAGATATGTGGAGACTTTCAACTACTAGGAATGCACTTAGATTTCCAGCCATGTGTTAGAATCTTCCGCTTCCGGGACCTTCAATTATAAGAGATGTTAGTAAATAAAAGATAAAAGCAATTGACATCAAATGCAATTCGACTTATACGTGTCATGTGGCGAGTTTTGTATTACGAACCATAAATCAGTCATGGTTAAAGTCAGGTATGAGGTAGTGCATGTGTTAATCGAGTTAGGTTGAGTTTAGATCAACTTGTACAACAACCTGGCTCATTGCCATTCATAATGTGAAAGAGATGTTTTCTTGTACCTATGAGTGAAGATGCCTATGGGCATTCTATTTCATAATATAACATAAATTCAATCAGGTGGTGAAAATTGAAATAATGGTGTCTTTTTTAAGGCCTGATTGTTTTTATGGAATTGAATTCCTTAGAAAATGACAAAATTTGAAGAAAGAAAGAAAAAACAAGCTTTCCTTAGAATCAGTGGCATGACAATAATCATGTTAAATGATCACTTAGCAATATTGGAAATGCATTCTTTTCAAGGTAAAAATAGATTCCAATAACGGGCTTGCTTTGCTGAACTGAGAGAATTTTGAATTCCTTTCAAGGAAAACTTTCTAACCCAATTAAATAATGAATTGAGTTCGAGTTAAGTCTTTATATGCATTTTGACTTGCCAACCCAACTAAACCTGACTCATTCTTTGATCCACTAGCTTAACTTGAACGCGACCTATTGACACTTTTATATATCTAGATCAATAAATGTATAAAGTTCAGGTTGTGCATACTCAAACTACCTTTTACTGTTTGACCCATTCAACCCCATCTCCCTATCTTCAACAATTGTTTTCATCATTTTTGTGTGCTAGTTTTTAGGAATGACGTGTTACCTATAGCAATTTGATGGATGATACTTGTAAATCATCTATGGCTCCTTGTTAACGTTTTTTTTTTATGACAATTTAGATGAATGATATGTGGTGCCTGTAGCAATTTGATGGATGACACACTTGTAAATTATCTATGACTCCTTTAGCTTATAAATAGGATAATGCTCTTTCATTTTAAGCAATCCTCTCCCTTTCTAAGTATTGGTCTCTTTTATTTCATTTTCTTGAAAAAAATTGTATTATAACATTTCCAAGGTGAATTGAGCTAACTCGAGTTAGGATGCCTAAATTAATATCCATCCTCATGATAACATGGAAACATTCAGTCTCCATTTTAAAGGTTTTGCTTTTATTTTGTTACTTTTTATGTGAGCATTGTATTTTTGTGTGTGTGTGTATATATATATAACAAAATAGTACTACAATATATATATATATATATATATAAAACAAAATAGTACTACAATGTAGTGAGAATATATGTAATAGAAAAGGCAATTTTTATGATTTTATTATTTTTCAATAAAAACAAATTTGGTCCTTGAGTTTGGGTCCATGCCAATTATACTAATGGGGTTTAACGATAGGGTTTGGAACCCTCTATTTTTCAAAAAAGTGGAATTAAAATTGAGCACTAGTCCTTGATCCAACTTGGTCTTTTTAAATGAAAATAGACTTGAACATTGACACAATTATGGCTTTAATAAATATTTAAAATATATTTTTGGAAATCAATGTAAGTAACATGCCTGAGAGCAGGTGGAGTGACATAAGGGGTGGGTTTGCTCTCCGCATATTGTGTTTGAAATCTAAATTTTCCCGGTGTGCGTTTGTATGAGTTTGGCGGGAGCAACTAGGGGATTAGTCCTCTTTGGTCAAAGACCTCAACGATACCGATGTTATAAAAAAAATCAACTAAAGTAATTGAAATGATAATTTTAGATATAAAATATTATTTGGTTGTTATTTTTATTCATCTTATATTTATTTTTCAAGATCGATTTACATTTGTGCTATTTTGAGTTTTTTCTTTTCTCCTTGGAGTTTTCTTAATAATTATGATGCATTTATTGTTTTTTTAGATAAATTATGAAATTAAGTAACTTTTGTTTTGAAATGCTGTTAGAAAATCATTGTTGAGAATGGGTGGCGTAGGAAAATAGTATGTTTCGAAGGGGATGTTTTACTATTTTGCTAGTTCTGTTTTTTTGTCCTGCACTGAAGGAGCAATAACATGGCCGAGCATATTAGCCACCACATCTCTCTTTTTTACCATAAAATTGGAATCCAGTGACGAGGTTAAAATTTATATTTTTGAGGCATGTCCCATTCACCATTCCCATCTATGATTATTACAGAATGTTAAAAAAATCAGTTATAGGTTGATGATTGTTGGATTAAAGAAATTCATGAGATGTGAGCCATTAACTTTCCCTTATCTCTCATCACCACCTTTGTATCAGCTATATTCATATTTCTTGACAATATTGCACTTAGTCAAATTATCATCAAACTTGAAAATAATAAAGGAGAAATTAAATGAAAATGAAAATCAAGAAGATCCTATAAACAAAATTAACGGTATTTCATATTACTTCATTTTTTTTTTTAAACTTAGTTTGTCTTTTGCAATAATATCACAAGACTAAGACAACCCAATTCCCAAATCTTTGATCAACCTGAGACCCATTCACTCCGTGAACCCAATCCCTACTTCATCCTTCGTTATCTATCAAAAAACCCATTTCACTCCTTCATCTTCTCATTTTTCTTCTATTGTACTATTGCTTCTTTGGATTTCTATTCTTCTCAAATCAGATCCCAATATCAGATAATGGAAACAACCTCTATCTTAACTAAATGGTTATCATCATCAATATCAAATTTGTCAGTTTTGAGGAGGAAAGAGATTAATAAAAGACAGAAACTTGTCACAAGGAGATTGCATTTTTTGTCATTTAAAAAAAATTATGAGAAAACATGATTGAAAGAAGGGATTTAAAAAAAAATTAAGCTTAAATCTTAATTAAATGGTTTTAAGAAGAAAAAGTATAGGGACATTTACCAAAAAAAATTTACTAAACATGGTAACCACAACTGGGGACCCCAAAATTTTTATAATATCAGCATGGGTCCTCCCACCCAAATCTCAACTTTTCATTCCCGTTTTGCCCCTGTTTTGTTGATGTCAACAAAACCCTAAAACTTGAAATGGGCACTTAGAAAGGAAAAGAAGGAAACAAAGAGAAGAAGAAGAAAACGTTGGGGAGCTTCATCCTTCTCCATCCACCATCAAAACTTATGATTTTCAGGTGCATTCAATGACCCCACAACTCTATTCTCCTCTACCAAGCCCGAATCATCTTCTCATGTACTTTCATCTTCTCCATTCATCTCCCTGCTATCATCTTCTCCATTCAACACCTGATTTTCTCACATGTTTTTGCCATCTCCATTCACTTCCTTCCATTTTGTCCTTTTCGGTACTTAAGCTTTGATTGTGTGTTGTTTTGTGTAATGGGTATTTCTTAGTTTCACTTTTTGGTTTGGCATTTTTGATGGTTTTGATTTTCTTCCTAGTCAACAATTCTGATGTATTGGTAGTGTTGTTCTTGAAATAGAGAAGCATGTTTTATGGAATTTTGCTAATTTTATTGGTGGATGTGAAATTGGTATATGTTGTTTTACTGTTTTTTTTCTTATTCGGAAGTATGTTATTTAAGGTTTAGCATCTCATATTTTGATGATCCGTGCAACATATTTGATGGTTTGCCACAACGAACCATGACTCACAATGTCCGGACCAGGTTTAGCATCTCATGTTTCGATCATGCGTGGAACCTATCTGATGGTTTGTCGCAGTGAACCATGACCTACAATGTCCTGACCAAGTTTAGCATCTTATGTTTCGATCATGCACGCAACCTGTTTGATGGTTTACTGCAACGAACTATGGCCCACAATGTCCTAACCAAGTTTAGCATCTCATGTTTCGATGATGCGCGCCTGTTTGATGGTTTGTTGCAATAAGTCATGTCCCAAAATGTCCTAACCAATAGATTATGTTAGAAGAAATGCATGGTTCATGCTCTATCACAATAATCAGTTTGACACCCAAAATCAACTTATTAGAACAAACTAATCACTATAAACACTGTAGTGTTTTCCAAAGCCAACGTTTGTTGGTAATTAGTCAGTATGCTTTAACAATGTTTGCAAAGTTTGGCACGATTTAGCTCACCAAAACATGAGCCCCAGATGCTAAAAGGCTACCTACAAGTGTCATTTATGGAAACTACTCCTACCCACTATTTTATTATACTGTTTGCGGGCCTGTCTTTCTGACATATATACAGATTAATTGTTCTATACAGATTAATTGTTTATATACACATTGTTCCTACAGATTAATTGTTTCTATACACATTGTTTCTACAGATTAATTGGTTGAATGAGTCTTTTGCTGCTTAAAATTGGGAAGAGCTAATTGGATGGAGAAGGCGAGATGTTGAGAAAGATGGATACAATTGGTAGACTAAAGTAGTGATTTTATGTAGTGGTACAGTTAGTTTCTTGAAACTTGATGATAATTGCTGCAAATGTTGTGGTACAGGTTGTCCATCTGGGTGTGGATGTTCCCTTATATATTAATATCAATAATCCAAGAGAAGACAAGTGTGTTGTTGCAGAAACATGTGCATTTGAAAAGGCTATGCTTGTCAACCATGAAAACCAGAGGCCTGGATCCATGTGATTTTTGTGAGGATTAGTACACATGTGATACATATAGAAGGACTTATGGTCATGTTGTAACACCCCAAGATCCGGGCGCCTCGAATCTCGGGGTGTTACGAGAAAGTACCTAAGAGATGCGGAAAATCCAATAATATAATCAAGTTTTAATCTCATATGAGCTTGTAGATGAACAGAGTCCTAAAATTTTATTTCACTTTAAGGGATTACAAGGTACTTTCTATAATTAAGCTAACTGTTCAATCCTATGCCAACACGGCCAACTACAATAAAAGGAAAGAATAGTAATCTATCTGATAGATGCCTCTCGGTGCGCCAACTGCACCATTTTCTGAACCCTGCGGCAACAGATCAGCCGCCAAGCAGTTCTACCAATCAAAGAAAAAGGAAGAGAATATACCTGAAAACACCAAGGATTGGGCCAGGCTCGATGAGCCAGGCAATAGGCATGCTTAGATGGCAATACATCATATTAACAGATAGGGAAGAAGACCATACATGATTCCAGCTGTACCTGCGTGATTAGTACCTCAATAATGATATAGGATATCAGAGTGCAACATAAACGGTGTAGAGTGTAGTGCATGAACAGTAATCAATATAAAAATATAACAGATGTTAGATACAACATATCAGGTAGACAAGAGAAGCCATCATCATCAATATATCGTATAAACCATGCAAATACATCTGTGTCACCAGTAACAGAAGTAACCAGAGAAAGTAACCCTACCATATCTACAATCGTCGTATCTAGATCCAACCATGTCAACGGTCAAGACACTAAGCAACGACATCCTAAATACATAATATTAATACATCCAATATACATCTCATAAGAGCACACAAGGTAAGTCCACAGTTGAAGTACAAGGGACGTGGGAGTCAAAGCCAACCCGTCGTCGTCGTCCCGACAACTGTCGATGGTCATCAACCATGGGAGTCATAGCCACCCATCGCTATTGTCTCATCGAATAGGAGCATACAAGAGTCCATCAATACCCATAGCCACAGCCAAGTCCCAGCCATTGGTCTTACTGCTAGATCAACATCAATCACTCATCCATAGCTACAACCAAGTCCCAACCATTGGTCTTACGTGCTAGATCAACATTGCCGTCCATCCACACCCGGTCCTAGCACCGGTGGTCTCAGTACCCCTCCCCCACCGGTACCTACTGTGTCAACCAACTGTAACGCCCTAATTCCGAATACCGAAGATAACGCTAAGGTACCCGAAGTTAGAGCGCTACTTCTCGGAAAAACCGAGAACTTCCAAGATCGTAGTCCGCAGTGAGGTCAAAATTTTAAAACTTTTTAAACAACATCGTAATCAACAGTTATATGCGGAAGCGTAACACAAGATAGCGGAAGCAAAGGTATCATGTATATAAATCAAATGTAAAAGTGCGGAAGCCTGATAATAATCTCAAAGTGTGAATATCAAAGTATATATACAAACCATGCTAACTACCCATCTCACTACAAATACTCTTAAACCCCAAAAATAACAATCTGCACTCAACCCTCCTGTGCAGGCTCTCCATCCTCCTGCTCAACCACCTGGTCAGCCGGTCCCCACCCGAAGTCACCGGTTACAGGCGTCTCGATGATCGCATCACCCGCGGGACCATAGTCTGGACCTAAGCACCAAAGATGGGTCAGATCTAAAGATCTGGTAAGGCACCATATGCAGATAACACAAGATGTATACACAAAGAGAGTAATGACAGGTACATAATCACGTGAGTAAACAAGGTATATAATCTAGGCAGTTGAGCAGTAATAGCAGTTTAGAATCAGAAATGTAAAGTACACTAATCTAAACAGACAACTAAGGGGCACATTCACACAAACTAAATACACCGCGGAATATTATGCCGCGGCCCTCCTGTACTGTAAATGTCTCATACCATAAATAGTTTGCGGTGGGGAAAAGGTAATAACCATGCAAGGGATGACAGCCCTGATAAATATAACATACAATATACATAACACCGATCGCACCCATTTATCACACCGATTACACCCATTTATCTCACCGATCACACCCCTTTATCAGATTAACCCGGACACGATATCACACCGTCCGTCTAATCACAGCTCATCATGATAGCTCTAAGTAACCAGAACATAGCTCCTGCCAGAGATGATCAGTCAACTGGCTGAGCTTAGAACAACTGAGTGAATGTTCAGTGCCGACTCGGGAAACTAAGTACGGGTCTGTGTCTGTCTAGGCTAATCTTGCGTGAGCAAGGTCCTAACCAAGTCTCTAAGAGGTTAAGGTACAACATGGAACACAGTCTAACAACAAGTACAAGTCCAACAGCATTGGATCTACTCCAAGGCTCACACCCGTGGCCTAAGGTAACACAAGTACCATACTGTGTCCATTCCACCAGTATCCATCCTATACTCACACACAATTGGCTAACCAACCATTCCTACTAACTTCTTCAGTCTAGGGTTCCACATTCCCAATCTTAGGCCGTATGAGGGCCTGCCTAGACACAGACACGGGTCATTTTATCTCCAAACATCACATAGGGTCACCTCTAAGAAATCCTAAGTTCAGGTCCTCCAATTTCCATTAATTAATAAGGTTAAGACAACAACAAGGATAAGAGAAGAGAATAACTCATGAAATCCTTAAAAACAGATAATCAAGTGGAAATAGGCAAAGGACCAGTCCTAGGTAGTGGTCCACACTTGGTTCAGGCCTTATCACATGATTGGATCCCTAACGGTAGTCTCAGGTGTCAAAAATGATAATTCTGTTGCTCCTGAAGTTGTGGACACCAGGGGTTACAATTAAGGTTCGAGTCAATGATTATTCGAATCCTAAATCCACAATTGGTGGACCCCACGAATCAAGGCTGAGCCATGCCATTGATTCGTGTGTGGCACACTTGATGGAAGGTCATTTGGATGGTCAATGGGCCCCACATGTGATCAAACATCACAAGTGTTGAAGTCTGGAAATTTCATTGTTTACAGTTTGCCCGGTCGACATCCCACCCTGGGATGTCGACCAAGTGAACTGGATGTTGACCTCTCAGGTCGACATCCTGCAGTGTCCCCGGTCGACATCATGGCCGTGATGTCGACCGGGTCCACTGAGACCTGAAGCCAAACAGCTGGGGGGTCTTGCAAAATTCTTTGTGTATCCGGTCGACATCATGGCCGTGATGTCGACCGGGTACACACAAAATCTGGCCTTCTGAGAAATTATAGGTCTCAGCTACTCCCTGTGTTTTCCTGTGTTCCCGGTCGACCGGGTACACTGTCTGTTCACAGTTACAGAAAATTAACTGGGACTTGGTTTTTTCTCAGTTTTTAGTGTGCTCGGTCGACTGAGACAGGGTCCGGTCGACCGGGTACACGCAGAAAGCTGAATTTCCAGATTTTTGGATTTCTCCTTCTCAATCCAATTTTCCTCCAATTCCTCCCAATTCACCTCCAAACATCACAAAAGCATCCAAACACATAGAAAACACTTCTATACTCCATCCCTCCATCATTCCATCAATCCATCCAGCCATTGATCTTCCAAATGGAGAAACCCATCCATCAATGGCCATTTCCATGAAAACAAAGCTCAAAATGGAGATCTAAACATACATAAACATCTAATTGGAATGTAATTACAGAAACAAGGAAGAAAGCATACATATAGTGAAATTAGCATATGGTACTTGCCTTAGTGAAGAAGAAAGAAAATCGAAGTGAGAGAGAAGATCCAATAAGGTGTTGTAGCTGAAATGGGGCTGGACTCTAGCCTCTTTGTGCTGGGATTAGGGGAAATAGGGTTGCTTGGGGAAGAAGATAGGTTAATTGAGAAAGATGAGAGGCAATTAGGGTTTAGGGTGATGTTGCAATAACTTAGGTTTTTATAACTTAGGGTTTTAGGCTAATTACCTAAAGGGTATGTTGGTTGTTAATGGGATTGTAATGGGGCCATGGGCATTTGGGTGATTAGCTGGGTTCTAGAAGGTTCCAATACTCAAGCCCTTCCCATTAGTGCTAATTATAACTAATTTCTAATCTAATCCAATCTATCCAATGAAATAAAAGCTATATCTAATACTTAGGAATATCAGACTCCACTAACTCCTAATAATTAGCTTAATAAAGATAGAAAGTAACATATTAATTATTATTTAAATTAAACTGAGGGCCCACCAGGGGTGGGGCCTCACACCAACAATATCCCAATATCAATGTCCATGCCTGCATTATAACCCTCGGCAGACCAATCGTACGTCTACAAATCCTACAGACCACTAGGTGGGGGTACTCCGAACTGGATAGCCTTATCCTAATTAATATGAGATGATATTAGTCAAGGGCATGAGGCACGGAGTTCAGGTATATGTAATCCATCCTTACGATTCTCAACAGTTAATAATACATACCCTTATGAACTCAGCTTCTCGATACACTTAATTAACATTATCTCATTATACAATCCGTCCATCAATATCTATCGTTAAGTTCCTAATATTACAGATCAGGACTTCAAGTTTCATGTCGTGAGATCTCACCCAATACAGACCGTGATCATGGATCAGATCCTAAGTACAATGTCCTGATTTTAGTACCTCTCAAGGCCAATATCCCAGGTTCGAACCTACCAACCAACCTTAGTGTTTGTTTCATCAATATACGTATCATATGTCACAAATCCATAGATGATCGCTGTCCCTCCATTCAGGTCTAGAGCCCCACTTCACCTAAGACAGTGATCACGGAGTCCCAGATGCTTATTATATATCATTGGTGCTCCTGTAGGTATTTAACATCATAGAACATCCAAAACCATTGAATCAGGTTCCATTTACAACCCTAGACCCTACTTAGGTGGCTACATGGGTCAAGGTTAAGCCCAGCCCTTGATTCGTGTCCAGCGTGTCCCAAACGGTCCAAATGAAAGGTCAACGGGGCCCACACATGATCAGATCAAAAGAGGGGAACTGAATCCTGAAAATCACTGTTTACAGTGTACCAGGTCGACATCATGGTCCACCCGGTCGACCTGGCACTCTGTGGAAATGGTTAGCTAGCTAGGAGTCAGAAATCACCTTCTGCAGTGTCCCCGATCGACATCATGGTCCACCTGATCGACCGGGTACACTGCGGACATTTTCCCAAACATCTGGCAGGTGGGTCAAAAATGCAGTGTGGCCGGTCGACCTGGCCTCTTGGCCGGTCGACCAGGTACACTATCAGGTCAACCGGGCCTCCTGGCCGGTCGACCGGGTACACAGGGACTATACCTTGTGGCAATTTTTGCTCCCAGTTAGCTGAAGCCCCTCCTGTGTGCCCGGTCGACATCCTGGGGGTTAATGTCGACCGGGTACACACGAGTTCCACATTTTTCATATTTCTATCATTTTCTTTTTCAATCAAAACACCATAAAATCAAACCCAGATCTACACTGATCATCTTCAAACTTTCTACGCACCTCCCACATCCTGATCTCATCACGAATGGGCCATTGATCTTCCAAATGGGGGTTTCCCATCCATCAATGGCCAAAAACACAAAAGAAAGGCTTAGAACAATCAATTCCACACATCACTTCATTTAACCAACTATCCATAAATAGAATCATGCTAACCATTCATGAAAGACAGTAATTATAAATCAAAGCATATTAATCAATTAAATGGAAGAATCTAAACATATCTACTTGCCTCTATTCGAAATTGGAGATGGAGTTGAGAGAGAGATATGTGAATTCTAAGCTCCTAAGGTGTTGATTGAGCAATAGGGGTCGTCTCCTAGCTTCTCCTTGGGCTGGGATTTTGGGGAATTAGGGTTTGCTTGGGGAGGAAGATAGGGTAAATGAGAGATGAGAGTAAATTAGGGTTTTAGACTAATGTTTGCAATAGTTTGCTTTTATAGTCTTAGGGTTTGGGATAATTACCAAAAGGGTAACTTAGTTTAAAATGGGGAAAGAGATGGGGCAATGGGTAAATAGGTCATTAGGTGAGTTTCTAGAAGGTTCTTAACTCTTAATGCTCCTCTTATTAATTCTAATATTAACTAAGTCTTAATCTAATCAAGACCTATTAACTTAACAATAAACACCCAATATTTATTAAGAATTATATATACAAGCTAATTCTAAAACTTAGGAATATTAACCATCTATTCCACTAATTCCTATTACTTAGCATATTAAAGTAGGAAATACCATATATGGTTAGGATTACAACTTAGGCTTTTTATTAGAAAATTAATTATAAGAAACCACTATTAATCTCACGAGGGTCTTAATCTTATAGTTTAAGCTAAATTAATGGGAATTATCAACCACTCATGCTAATCATCTATTAAATAGGATAATCAAGGATTTGACTTGGTCAAATTGGGTCCTACTGGGTAATTTCTAGGAACGGGTCCTCACACATATAATACATCTAACTCACGATATACGCTAATGGAGCACATTAATAACAAGGTGGTCAAACCTCCACTAACTACCAGACAGCCTAGAAGTCCAAAAAAGAATAGAATTTTTACAAAACACTATAATCGACAAAGAAGACAAGTAATGTGCTCTATTTGTAAAAGCAGAGGTCACAACCGATAAAAATGTCGGAATCCACCAATGGGAAGTAGATCCATGATGGGGAAACCATGGCTCATGTTTCTTTGTATTAGCGAAGCCATGTCTTTTGAAGTGGTCTACGTAAGTACTTTTTTTTTTTTTTTTTGTGTAAAGATGGAACTATGTATTTTTTTGTAAAATGTGCCCACATGTGGTGCCTACATGTACTTACATGTCTTTTGTATTTGGTGGCTACATGTGTTCCTTGTAACAAGAGGAACGATGTCCTATACTTTTCTGTAAAGGGTGTACGGTTCATGGTGAATCCACCTCTTTCATTTAACGAAAAACGATTTTTATCTTTTATAATGGGGTGGATAGAATGGTGGGATAATGTTCTTTTATTATTATTGATGTATTTTCTAATAGATCACTGCATGGATATCTTTTCAACAAAGAGTAATTTTTCATGCTTTTTTATTTAAAGGGGGTTGTAGACACCTCATTTGGCCCCTATGATAGCCTTAAATACCTATCATATATAGCGGTACCCCCATTTCACCCACAATTGAATGATTAATGACATAATTCAGATTAATTAACGACGATGAAGATGCTTGTTGATAATTCTAAACTTAGTTCGATGATTTTTAAAAATTCGTGAGAGAAAAGCCAAGTCGCGTCAAGATCTCGAGTCCAACCCCACTACTTACACAAGTAGTGAACCGTGATACTATTCAAACCTTTTTCCGGACCACTTAAGACATACTTAGGCCAATTCCCACAAAAATTACACTTAACTTGCCTAAGTACGATACGACTAGCATGAATTAGGAGGCTAGAATCATTGATCCAAATATCCCATCCTTTTCCTAACCTCTGATAATTAAGATGTATAGACCATTGGATTCGACGTTTCGAGGCCTTTCCAACAGTATATAGAACTTTGGGATCCAGCGAAGGGATCAAAATCTATGATTTTGAGGCTTGCCACACTTGACCTGATTTATTAGGGGGCCAGCATTGAATAATTATTTTCCTAACATAATCGATGCCCAAAAGCCAAGATTCAATATTTATATCTTTAATTGAACATAGAGAATTGCTTTGTTCTTAAGTCATACACCAAATATCTTGTGATTTCCTAACCTGGGCTATCACAAACTCAAAGTCCAACTTAGGCCACACTGTGAACCTGATTCTTACCTGACTCGGTCTCACTCTGAGCTAGGCCCTGGGCCCACTTTTGCAATCTCTCTATAGAGAATCACTCGTCTCCAACTCGGTCCATCATAGGCATGGCCCACTTTATTCAATAGATGTGATTATCAAACTTCAATTGGTTTTGTTCTTGAATGCCCTTTATAAGCGATTAGATCAAATGGTCAATTATATCAAAGCAATCCTCTAAAAAAAAAAAAAAAAAAGAAACTACGATTGTGTGAAGCCAATCACTAGGAGTAACATTTAAAAATTAAATATATTTTTTCTATTCTCATTGGAGTTGAGGCCAATCACCAAATAGATCAAAATTATTTCACACTTGTTCTTCTGATCATCCATTTCCATGGAATAAATCTAAGGGAAACCCCCACACCAATGGAGGAAGTAAAATTTGGCCAAAATATAATCCAATGGGTCATAATTATTCCTAGGGGCCTAAGCGTTAAAGATTGGGGCCCATCAATAGATTCACAGAGATCAAGATATAATTTCTTCATGGTGGAAAGGGAAAGTTGGGTGAGTCGTCCAAACACTCCTACATTGAAGTTCTCCATCGGGCAAGGTCGCTTGTTTTAGCAAATTTGAATTGGGTAATGGCAATGAGATCACATGAGATAAGAGAGAAAGATGTCCAAGATTATCCACCTAGGAAGAGATCAAACCGAAGGGAGCCATGGTGGGATTTTCATTCCTTCCCATCCAATCGTTACCATGTCATTGGAAGTCCTACCCACTTAATTCCTTGGCTTTCATCATTAGATATCATTTTAAAATTTTGGAATCCATAACAACCAAGAGAGTAACGGCCCGACCCAGATTGCATGGCCCATCACCCGGATTAGGATGGAGAGTCCCAGATCTCTGGACTCTCCCCCATCCCCTTAAACCTCGTCTATCCCTCTCTATCCCCCTGGATGCGCAGACCCGGACGGAGAACCCATCTCACGCTCATTTCTCCCCAGCCATTCCTACGCGAGACCACCATCTCCCCTCCATCACCATCACCCTCTCCATCGCCCCTCTTCCTGCATGCTGCAACATCTCACCATCTCAACCACCATCCTCCATCAACCATCCATCGCCTCCGATCATCTTACGCAGAACTCCCTCTCAGATTATTATCTTTCGCTCCATCTCATCTCATCGCCCACCTCCACGTCTCTCACGCACAAAACTCCTCCCTGCAGCCCATCTCACAGCCCTCACGCCCAGATCCCAGACGCACGCAGCGGCAGAACTCCTTCTCCCTTTACACGTCTTCTTCTCCATCCCAATCTCCCATCTCACATATCCCAAAACCCATCGCCCACCATCATCTTCATCCCAAACGCAGATCTCCACCATCTATCATCTTCATCCCATCACCCTCTCCATCTCACGCTCATCACCTCCCTCTCCATCCGGAACCCATCTCACGCAAACCCGGACCTCCACCTCACAACCCATCTCTCCATCTCGCCCTCTCCATCCCCTGCGCTCATCACCCTCCATCCAGACCCATCTCAATATCTACCCATTAAACCTCAAACCAAACTCCGAGGCCAAACCCAACCTGACCGAGATTGCACAGCCCAACGAACCCATCTCTGTCCTCCGGCTCTCGTTTTTCATCTCCCATCAGTCAACCTCTTCTATCACTCCATCTCTTCACCATCATCCCTTTCATCCCTAAAGAATAAGCAGGTAGCAAGGAAAAAGACCACCCGAGATTGAAAGAAGCAACTAACTACGAAGGAAACAAGAATACGAAGAGGAAGGAGGCGAGCATCAACTCTTGGAAAACAATGTATCAGTAAAACGGGTTAGATCTTTCTTCGTTACACAGATTAGGTAGTGCTAATGATTTTCTTGTTAGGCATGGCAGTTTCCTATTCATATCATCTTCATCATCAGATCCAGCATCTTCATCCTTACTATTAGAGTCAGTATCGTCAATATCATATAAATCGTAGTTCAGTAAGACTGCGGGATCATACATATCATCGTCGTCCATCTCACGGTCATTGACAACTACCAGCCCTCCTTCACGTTATCATCCCACCTCATCATCAAACACCACAAACCCATTCTCACAAACAACCAGATAGCCCTCCTTCCTAACTATTCCCATCACCCCTCATACAGCCCACATCAGTTGCACAAACCTGGACCCACTTCATCTACACCGCCCAACAATAAAATTCTATCCTAGCCAACTTATACCCAACCAGACCCACCTGCTACCGAGCCTACTTAATCAAACCCAGCGATAATCACTGCCGAACCCAGAGTAACAGTCCAATACCCAAGCCCAGCCCACAAACGTAACCACCCTTCTTATCAACACATTGCACTAACCCACCGATTCTACAGAGATAAATCAGAGTCCATCTGATTGAACCCCACTATTCAGAACTAAGATCCACCTATAAACCAATACACATCTCCCTCTGGACCTACTTCCTATGTACTCCCATCAAAACACACGGCCCGAGCCTCACATTCACTGCACCCGCCTGCACCCACGTCCTCCTTTTGATGTCCCGGCTTCGCTTTCTCCATTTCGCATTGTATGTAGTTAGCTGATGTTTTTGCTGTGATGAAATTGGTTGTTTGATGAACTTTTGTGCGTTGAATTGCCCTATTATCACACATTAGTTTAGGTTGCATAAAAATCACATAAAAAAACTTTAAAAAAAATGAAAAAACTCATAAAATACTTCTTCTCTCATCTTGTCATTTAGTAATTAGAGAAGAGAACAAAAGATTAAAAGAGATCGACAAAATCCCAAAAATAATAGTTATTTGGTAGATGACCCTAGATTACATTACTAGCGCCTAAGTGGATTAAAACCCGTAAATTAATCAATCTACTAATTAACTAACTTAAAAAAAAAAAAAAAAAAAGCCAAACCCTAAAACCTAATTAATTCATCTGAATTAAACTCTTAATTAACAAAACCTTTAATAAACAAGCACCTAATTAAAAAAAAAAAAAAAAAACTTGATTTAAGCCTTTATCCCGAACCCTAATTAAAACCATAATTTGAACCTTAATTCAGATCCATAATTCAAACATCTAATTAAGAGAACCCTCAATTAACAAATCCCTAATTAAAACCCCTAAATTAATAAATCCTTAATTCCAACCCATAATCAAAATCTTTAGACAAGATACCTAACTAAACCCTAATCAACCCCTAATTAAAAACCACCAATTAAATCCTAATTAACTAGTAAACCCAATTAATTAAAACCCTAATTAATAAACCTTAATTAAAACCCCAATTAAGAAATCTTAATTAATCAAACCTCTAATTAATATTTTAATTAAAATCGTAATTAATAAATCCCAATCAATTATACCCCAATTAATCAAACCCAATTCGTTAAAACCCTAATTAAAAAAATTCCAATTAATTAAGCCCTAATTAAAAATCCATAATCAAATCCCTAAATTAAAACTCTAATTAAAGCATTAATCAATGTTCTAAATTCAAATCATAATTAGAACTCAAATCCCAACCTTAAGTAAAGTTAAAACCATAATTAAAACATATAATCAACTTGAGCTTAAACCACTAATTAATCGAACCCCAATTAATAACAACATCTAATCAAATCCTTAATTAACAAAAACCTTAATTAGTAAACTCTAGGTTAATAAACTTAATTGATAAAACCTAATTAATAAACCCTAAATTAATAAATTATCATTAATAAACTAACTCGAATTAATCAGAACATAATCAAAGCACACAATTAGACCTTTCAAGTCCTAACTAAAACAACTCCTGAAATTACTGAAAATCCGGAAAATACCACTACGGTGGCGCCCAAGTCACCTAGAGACATTTAGGCTCTCTCCCTTGGGATCGGAGTTTGAGTTTTATCCTGAAATTCATCCCAAATTGACATCAGAGAACTTTCACAGAACCTTAAAACATCCCTAAATCACTCTTTACCAAACTATAACTTTAAGCAACCCAAACCAACATAAATCACACTTAACAAGTCACTTAGGCGCTGAACCATCGAACTCGGGCTATTCACACCCTAGGATTAGATCGGATTTCCCCATTAGATAGATTAAAGCATTAGGCTTCGTCCCGTAACTTTTCCTGTTCCGTTAGGGGACTGGGAGAGCTAATGTGGGCGGTCTAGGACCTTAGATTAGAGTTAATCCGATGATCAGTAATAAAGCATTAATCACATAGATCCAAGTGAAATCCCCTAGTTAGGCCGTTCTAGCCCCCATATTGAAAAGCCATAAAAACCATAAAACCAACAAAATAAACCCATAAAGATTTTTCGTTTATTTTTTCTTCCACCTCAGGTGCCAGATATTTAATCGAACTTAATGATAAAAGGGAATAAAGAACTGATTTCTAAAATTGAATAAATGAGAATAACGAGATGAGATGAGTGATTTCGCACACACTTTTAATCAATCACGGCCCATCGGCCACCCTAAAACAAACACTGGCCCATTGGCCACCTCTAATCAATTTTGGCCCATCGGCCACCTTCAATCAATTACGGCCCATCGGCCTTTTACTTTTATCACTCGTGTATCGCACACGAAACACACAGAAATCACAAGTCAAAGTCTCATTTGCATCATCATTTTGGTTTGAAAAATCAGCCTTTAAACCCTATTTTGCCAAGGGATCAAAAGGGGGTACCCGGGAACGGGGCCGATCCCCTTCTTAAATATTTGGCACCTCCCCCACTCTTTTATTTTATTTTTTCTTTATTCTAGTTATTTTATTTTACTTGGATATATTATGATTATGTTATGTGAGGATTAACCTTTATTCGGACTTTAACTCATGACCCTGAATTGACCCAAATTAAAGAGACCCAAAGAGACCCAAATTAATGTGACAAGACAACCGTCGTGTGTTGCCGGCAACACATTAGACGAGAGAAAGAACCCACCTTATTATTTTTCTCCCCATATTTCTTCGACTTTTGTCGAAGAACGGTGTTACGACCGTACCGTAGCTGGCGATCGTGATCCATCGATTTTGAGGGTAGTCGGAATCCTCATTTTCGATGTAAAATTTAAATAGCATATATAGATGAATGGAGATTTCCCCAAACCATGCCTCTCTTGGAGAGGAAAAGGGGGGGTCGAAATTCACATCTGACAGGGGTGCCTACCTCTTCTTACAGCAGGGGAGAAATGCTTAGGTTCATAAATGTGTAACAGTATTCGTTGATGTCAACTGATTATTTGTCGATATCAACAAATAAATATGTTGATATCGATGAAAATGCACTGATAGATATATTTAGGTTCAAAAATATGTCGCAGTATATGTTGATGTCAACTAAAAGTATGTCGACGTCAACAAATAAATATATTGATATCAATGAAAACGCACTGATAACACATATATAAGAACATAAATATGTTACAGTATTCGTTGATGTCAGCTGCTTATTTGTAGACATCAACGTACCATATGAACTGATA
Source organism: Persea americana (assembly GCA_029852735.1). Classification (NCBI taxonomy): domain Eukaryota; kingdom Viridiplantae; phylum Streptophyta; class Magnoliopsida; order Laurales; family Lauraceae; genus Persea; species Persea americana. The sequence goes on from CM056812.1 coordinate 10,062,043, forward strand.
GTATAGATTTATAGTATACTTGATGAGAATGAAACTGGACATGGTCTAATTAACCTCATCAAAGAGTAACATGCTAGGTTGAGGCCACATTTCAATACTTTCAACTCGATTTAGCAGCACTTGATTTAGGAAGATTTACATACAAATAGTACTTAGGTGTGCAGCTGGGCAAAAATTCACCACTTCACCACTTTAACAACAATACGTGGCCAGTGACCTTCTAAAAAGATGGATATAATTGGTAGATTAAAATCAACATCCACTGTAATGACACGCAATCATATTCATCAACAAGATGAAATAACTGTACAAATTTATCATCATCCTCATTACATGTTAACATCAACTAGATGGACAACCCATACCACAACATTTGCAGTCATCATCAAGTTTTAAGAAACTAACTGTAGCATTACATTGTGACAAATAACTTTCACCATTCACATTAGATTAGAAGCCTTCCAATATACAAAAACAAAAAGAAACCAACAACAGTGGCGTTCAGTTATAACATGTCAGGCATCTAAAATACATAGGCCAATAGTGATAAAAAAAAAAAAAGTTCAGATTACAAAGAAGAGTTAGACACCCCAGCAAAAAAAGAGTCAGATGTCACAACATAGGTCTTTTGAGATTGGTCACATATTGAAGACATATCAGCCTTCGTCACGTTGATTATTGATTCTTTTTCTTGTATAGTTCTCCTACTTTGTTGTACTAGTTAACCACTAGTTTGCATCGGTAATACATAATATCACGCTAAGTGAATTCAAACTTCAAATTGAGGATGACATGTTCTATGGATGCCATTACAAAAAATCCGCAGTCATGTGAATTCTCTTGTAAAAAAGCTTTCTCAACATTTTGCCTTCTCCATTCCATTGGCTCTTCCCAATTATAAGCAACAAAAGACTCATTCAATGAATTGATTTATAGAAACAATGTGTATAGAAATAATTAATCTGTAGGAACAATGTGAAGAAAAATAATTAATCTGTATATATGTTAGAAAGACAGGCCCGCAAGCAATATAATAAAATAGTGGGTAGGAGTAGTTTTCATAAATGAAACTTGCAGGTAGCCTTTTAGCATCTGGGGTTCATGTTTTGGTGAGCTAAATCGTGCCCAACTTTGCAAATATTGTTAAAGCAATTGACTAATTACTAACAAACGATGGCTTTGGAAAACACTACAGTGTTCATAATGATTAGTTTGTTCCAATAGGGTTGATTCTGGATGTCAAACTGATCATTGTGATAAAGCATGAACCATGCCTTTCTTTAAACATAATCTATTAGTTAGGACATTTTGGGACATGACTTGCTGCAACAAACCATCAAACAGGCGCGCGCATCATCGAAACATGAGATCCTAAACTTGGTTAGGACATTGTGGGCCATAGTTCGTTGCAGCAAATCATCAAACAGGTTGCGTGCATGATCGAAACATAAGATGCTAAACCTGGTCAAGACATTGTAGGTCATGGTTCGTTACGGTGGATCATCAAAACATGAGATGCTAAACCTTAAATAACCTACTTCCGAATAAGAAAAAAAATAGTAAAACAACATATACTAATTTCACATCCACCAATAAAATTAGCAAAATTCCATAAAACATACTTATCTATTTCAAAAACAACACTGCCAACACATCAGAATTGTTAACTAGGAAGAAAATCAAAACCATAAAAAATGCCAAACCAGAAAGTGAAACTAAGAAATACCCATTACACAAAACAACACACAGTCAAAGCTTAAGTACCGAAAAGGATAAAAGGGAAGGATGTGAATGGAGATGGCAAAAACATGTGAGAAAATCGGGTGTTGAATGAAGAAGATGATAACAAGGAGATGAATGGAGAATATGAAAGTACATGAGAAGATGATATGGGCTTGGTAGAGGAGAATAGAGGCGTGGGGTCATTGAATGCACCTGAAAATCATAAGTTTTGATGGTGGATGGAGAAGGATGAAGCCCCCCAACGTTTTTTGCTTCTTCTCTTTGTTTCCTTCGTTTTCCTTTCAAGTGCCCATTTAAGGTTTTAGGGTTTTGTCGACATCAACAAACATGGGCAAAACGGGAATGAAAAGTTGAGATTTGGGTGGGAGGACCCATGCTGATATTATAAAAATTTTGGAGTCCTCAGTTATGGTTACCATGTTTAGTGAATTTTTTTTTATGTAAATGTCCCCATAGTATAAAATGACATGTAAGTTGTTAGTACATTTTTCTGATGAAATTATCTTAGTTGATGATATCATCAACCCAATTGTGAAAATCTTTTTATACTTAATTTTTTAAATATTTAAATCTCCATGATGCACTTTTTTTTTTTTTTAATAAATGAAAACGGACCAAAAGTTTTATACCTTAAATTCCCACATTTTTTTAACTGAGCAAAACCAATGAAAGCACGGGGGAAAAAAAAAACCTGTGGGCTTTGGAATTCCTGAACCTGTCCCCCCACAGCACTTCTGTAAAATTTTTTTACAAAATCAGTTATGCAAAAGTCTTCAAAGATTAACGAGCAGGGAAGGAGATTCGAAAAACTCGCAACGGCCCGCTGAGAGCTACACAAACACTTTTTCTCTCGTTCAGACACGGATTAGCTTTTTATGTAATGGCGGTAGAAGAGGAAGAGGACGGAATCCACTGCAGCAGCTCAAAACGGCGCCCTCATAATCGAAAGAAAAGAAAGCTGAAGAAGAAGCGAGGTAGGTATCAAACCCTAACTCCCAAACTTCTTAGTACTAAACCCTTTTTCTTAGATCTCCAGAACTTTGTTAGTTTACACTTGGATGAAGTGAAAGATGAGTGTAATTGACCCAACTGGTAGTAGAAAATCTTACTTCTTTCATTTACCCAAAAAGTGAAAAAGATTCCTTATTAACTCACTAACAAACAACAAAATCTCATCTTACTATGATTCACTTCACTTTACCCTACAAGTATTTTTACCAAACAGACCTTGGATTTCATGATTGTTGTAACATACCACGTGCCCCGCGTTGGAAATATCCAAGTTCTGACGATGATGTTATAAGTCAAATCCAATTTTAACTTGATATGATGTATTTAAAGCCACGTGGGCGCGAGTGCTAAAGCTGACAATATCTTGCTGAGTTGGTTGTTGATGCCAGTAAAGATGATTCATCCTTATATTAGTGAAAGATTTTATTAATAGCTTATGAAGTATCTTTTTGTTTCATGTAGTGGAGTTTGTTAAAGCAAAGTGTACCTTTTTAAAAAAAATGAATATATAAGAATTACTTGTTTGTTTATGATGAATCTTAACAAGCCTGATATTTCCAAATGTCAATTTTCAAATAACTCCAATATCATCACCGTCGCCATCATCATCCAAACCTTACTTCATCTATTTGGGGTTGGCTTTGTAACATCAGAATTTAGCACATCATTTATTTTTTTTGAATAATAATTTAGCACATCTTTTCTAACTTCTTTGCTCCAAGTCTTCATTGTTTCCTCCTATAATTCAATAACATAATATTTTAATATAGCCATAGTGGCAGTCCTCCAAAGACTGTAAATTAAAGAATAAAAATTATAAATATTCGCAGGAATTCCCTCCCATCACCTATGGATGGTAGATTTCGGCTTTAATACCCAGAAACATGTACATGCTCGGTGTATTCGGGTCGAACTGCTACGACACTCGTATCGGTACCCAATACTGCATCAATACTTCCAGAGTACAACTTTAGCATATCCTACTTATCAAGTCTATTATTTCATATAGTTCTTCTAATCTTCTTACTTCAAAGCATAAAAAATGTTAGAAAGTAATGTAAACAATGACAATCTCATTAATTCAGAAGTGTTTAGGACAACTGAATATGTGTTCGTGTCCTTGATTTTCAAATATGTGGAGAAGTATCCCCAATCCCTGGTTCCAAGTCTGTACCTGGATCTGTATTTGGGCATCATAGGATATCAGCTATATGTACCATACAATTTTGCGTTTTGCTCCCTGCTGTTGGACCTTTAAAACAAATACCAAAATCCAAGGTTTTTTTTTAACCTGTGACATCAAAGTTCATTGTTGTGAATTGTGATCAATTTATGAAAAATTCATCTTTGCTTCAATTTATATTGAACTTTTTGTAATAACCTTTATTCTTCATTAGTAGAAGATCATTGGTATTTTAACTGTCACTTTTCTTTCAAGTACAAGCAAGCCTTAACTTGACTTATTCTCCGTATTTTCATTAGTTAAGAGACGCAAGATGCTAAAACCATCCATCTCGGAAGGAATCAGCCCACTTGTTTCTAAGTACTGGCACCAAAGGTACAATCTTTTCTCGAGATATGATGAAGGCATTAAGATGGATGAAGAAGGATGGTTTTCTGTTACTCCTGAAGATGTTGCTATGAGGCATGCTGAGAGGAGTGGCGGTGGAACTATCATTGACGGTTTTGCAGGAGTTGGTGGCAATGCAATTCAGTTTGCAAGAATGTAGGTCCCTGATGCTAGGATAATGAAGATATCTTGGGATATTTGATATAATTTAAGGATATAATTTAGAATTTACATAATATTTGATTATCATGTTTACCATATTTATCTCCTTGATTTACTGCCACTGTAATTTTTTTAATGATATCATAATACATAACTATTTCATGACAAATCTTGCTAATTTGCACCCAAAGTCTTGAGTTTATGGGTTTTTTAGTTTGCAGGGGAATTGTGAATTTTCTTCTTGATGTCACTGCAAGTTGTGATTTGTTGGATTACAATTAACATTTCTTAGTTTTCTGATATTGAAATCTTTTATCTGACATTTGCACTGCATTTTGATGCATCCAACTGGCAACCAGTTTGACTACTTTGGCTTAATGGATGGTTATTCTCTCTTCCATGTGTTGGAGGTGGCACAAAAACAGAAACCTTGTTTGGTAATATACTCCATTTCTGCCTTCTTTCTGTCCTAAATCATTATCAGCGGCAATCACAATACTGGACTGAAGATGGAAAATCAGTATCTTGCTAAAGTGAGCTTGTTATTTTCATGATGCCCCAGGAGCACGAAGGAATAGTAACTATTCATTTAGCCAGAATATTTAATTTCCATTGAAGGTTTTGTTTTAGCTCTTAGGAACATTTGATGCATTTGGTTTTCGGTGGCTAACGTTAATTGGAGCTTGGTTTGGGATTACTGAGGGGAAAAAGAACAAATGGGTGAGTGGCAATTAAAATTTTTGCTGGACAAAGGTATTTGCAACTTGAACATGTAGATCTTCATGTCTAATGTCTGTGTGAATTGTGGATGATTATCCATATCAAGATTTAACAAGCAGTTAACTTTTTCAAAATTTATATTTAATTTTGTGTAGAATGTGCACAATTTTTTTCTCCCTTCCATATTACAATGACCATAGTTTTGTATGTGAGGCAGTTAATGTTGTAAGCTTGATATACTTTTAGGGTAAGTGGTCGTCAACTTGATATTAGAGCAAGAGGTCGAGTGTTTGAATCCCATGGAGGGTGTGATTCCTGTGCGGAGCCCCTGTATTCTTCCATGGAGGGTGTAATTCCCATGAAGGAGCTTGCACGTGTGGGGAAGGGGAAACGGGGGGGGGGGGGGGGGGGGTGGGGGTGTTGGGGGTGGTGGTGTTGGGTTTGGGTTTGTAAGCTTGATATACATTATTACACCGTTCTCTATCAGCTTAAGCTTTTAGAGTAAGTGGTTGTCAACGGTTAACACATATCTGAGACCCAGCTCTCATCATGTGGGCCCATCTCAGAATAATCATTATTGAAAATGTCATACTGATCAAGTGATTCTAATCACGAAATCAGAGCACTTGAAAAGACTGTAAATGGATAGTTGAAAGTGGAAAATGGAGCACTATTTTCTGAATAATCTGATTTATTACTCTGCCTACTGATAGCAAGGCCTGAAGGCACCAGGTTGGTCGGTTTCGGGATTGTGTGTGTTGGTCTCACACAAGTCAGTGAAGGACCCCTCATAGGGCCTTTCTAAAGTGTGGCCCACACGGCCAAGGGGGGGAAAGAAAAGGGTTGGGCTTACTGTTGGTGGTGCTGAATTAATTTGTTCTGACTATAGAAGTGGCTGTTTGAGTATCTTCTTTATAATTAAATGCCCTGTTTCCATTAAATAGTTTTAAAGCTCTGTTCTCTGTTGCCAAGGCTTATTCAGATGTGAATGAATATTTGTGCAATTTTCTTTAACCATTGCATTTGTTCTATTAGGTCTTATCATGTTGTTGCCATTGATGTTGATCCTCAGAAGGTTTTAATGGCCTTTAATAATGCAAAGATATATGGAGTGAAAGATTACATTGATTTCATAGTAGGGGATTTTTTCCAACTCGCTCCACATCTTAAGGTACATGAGTAATCTCTTTACTTCTCATGCTTAGATGCTGATGATTGAAATGAATGTTTGAAGTCAATTTGTACTCCATTTCTCTCCATTTGCTGTAATACCAGTAAAAAGTATCTCATGCGATGCAATATTTTCTGTTTTGACAGTTTGTTCTGTCTGTATCATTAACTCAAGACTAGTTTAGTTTCCGTCACACGTTAATGAGTTGTGAAAACCTCCTTCCCCATGGTGACAGAGTTGAGTAAGATGGTTCCCTTCATTTTATTTTCAGTATTAAATATGATAATGAGTTCTTTTGGTCCCATTGGTGGCAATGCCACAGAATTGTCACTGGCGTTAAAGAGTTTTCCTTTTGGCGATGAGGATTGGCCTTAAAAAGAAGCAACGGCGTGAATAGGGCTGACCTTAGAGAAGTGGAACTCTGAATTCAAGTCTTCTAGCCATATAAGGCAAATTAACTCTTCCGATAAGCTGGGCTAGAGGGTACAATTGCGCTCTGTTGAAGTTAGCAGATGTAGTTGACAATATACATGTTAAGCAGCTTTCAAATCAATTGTTTATAAATTTAGATGGGTAAATGGGGAAGCTGATATCCTAGCTAAACTTCTGGTTTTGGTTTTTGGAACTGTAGTCCCTCTTCCAGGTTAAGCTAATGATGCAATTCTGAGCAGAGCCTGACCAGACCATGGTCAGTTTGACCTGCACCTTCCTAGCTTGGCCATTCCCAAATCCAAATGCTAAACTTGCTGGCTGTCGTTTTATGCCGATAAATCCATGTTTTGACCATGGAGATCTGGGCTTGAATCCCAGAAGTTTTCAAGCGTACAATCTGACTCCAGATTGATGAATAGGGCTCAGATGTTGATGATGAATTATGATTTGTTACCTAATTACTGCAGACTTGGTTTGGTATGAACTCCAGGTGATTCTCTTTAGAAAGCTTTACCTTTTTTAGCCAATAAATGTAAAAAATTCAGCAGCCTTGATTTAAAAATCAACTACTAATTGCGTTTAATGTGGATCCATGAACTCATATAAAACAACTTCTAACAATTTAATCAGATCCTTAGCACTGCTCAATGTTTTATGTTAGGATTTTGTGTTGGCTAAATTCATGGGTTTGACAAAACTCTAGGAGCCCATTGAGTTGTATTTCATATTTAGAAAAGGACTCTGAAGATAGAAGACTGGACGATTTAGAAAAAGAAAGCTGGGAGAAAAATTGCTGAAAGTTCGGATCTACAGAATGTGGTTCGCTCGAGTGACCAATGCATCCGCTCGAGCGAACCCCGGATAGAAGCTGTTTCGCTTGACCCACCTTTTGTGATCGCTCGAGCCATGGTCTGAAATTCAAATACAGTGGCTTGTTTGCTCGAGCGGACTCCCTGGTCGCTCGAGCGAACCTGGGCGAAAAATTAGAAACTTGCCCAGTTTTCTCTCCTGATTTGTCTCTAGTTTGTGTTGCTGATTCCTAATCATATTGTAACACTTGAGGCAGGAATCCATGGCTATAAAAAGGACTCAAGGGCTATTCTAAAAGAGCACCTCACCTCCCAAAGTTCTAAGTTAAAGATTTAATCGAGAGAATTCCTCTCTAGAGATTGATTTAGAAGTTGTGCTGCCAAGTTCTCTAGAGCCAGTATCTGTTACATCCTTTGTAGAAGATTATCTTCTTGCGAGAAGATTTGAGGAGTCAAGCGCTGGATTGAATCTGTTGCAATCAACGGTATGAAGTCGTTGAAGCGTGAAGCAATACAAGGTAACTTCAGTCCTTATGTAGGGGATATCTGGAGAGGAAATCTGAATTTCTTGTAATTGCGAGATTCATAGTGTTTGACTAGATCCAGTTTAGATTCGTGGTTTTTTACCCGGTTAGGGTTTTCCACGTAAAAATTTGGTGTCCTTGTGGTGTGTGCTTGTGATTTTATTTCCGCTGCATATTTATTATTTTTGCACACTTTTGGGCTGATTAATTGAGTAGACCAATCTAGAAATTGTGAACCCTAACCTTTCAGTTTAGATAACCCCAATCCCACTCGATATGCAGGAATAGTTGTCAGAATAATGGATCAAGTTCCAACTTTATGTGCAATAAATCCGCTGACAAAATATGTACTTTCTGGCTTCATCACTTTGTAACCAGATTCTGTGTTCTATTTCCATCACAAATGAACAACACCCATATAGGAATCAATCTTAATGTTGATGCAACCACTCACTCAGCCTGTAGTCATACAAGAATCGATGAGAAGCAGAACACATGTAAAAACAAGTTATCTGCTGACCATTTTATATGCCAAAACAAACACAAAAAATATCATATTCATGGCATTTTCACTCCTTAATCTTTTTTCTTTCTAAAATCTCAGTAAAAGTCAATTATAACTACCTTAGTATCCAGCCCTACCAGTATTATATATTTCTTTAGCTTAAAGAGAATTCTGCCTTCCCCTGAACCATCAAACTCTTGTCAAGCTATCTAAATATCTAAATCATAGCCATTATAATTAATTAAAATACTTCAAGCAATGAATTGTCTCTAATGGTTATCAGTCCACATCTGTGGTATGACCCTGGTCATTGATGGGTCAAACGAATGTTTTGTGGTCCACATATTCATTCCACACCAACTCCTGCATCAGCTACACAGAGTATTGTGAAAGGTGAATCAGTGTATGTTGAGGCTTTTGCTTTGAGGATCTTTCGTTCCTGTTGTCGTACTTCCATTTTGTTTTTATTTTTAGTAATTCACTTTCCTTAAAAGAAAAAAAAAAGAATTTTTGTGTAAATCTTTTGTGGATGTTGTTAAAGTAGAGCCTCACATCCCACATTGCCTAACTAATGCCCTTGGCAAGGGTTCATATATACTTGTTTGGGCCTTCCACCTATGAGCTTAAGCTTTTAGGTTGGTACATGGTTTATTACATGGTATGAGAGCAGGTTTCGATTCTGTCGTTCTCGTGTAGCCCACGTGGCAAGCGTGTCCATAAAATCTGTTGGGCCTGCACGTGAGGGGGAGTATTGGTAAAGTATAGCCCTACATCCCACATCGCCCAAGTAATGCCCTTGACAAGGGTTCATATATACCTGTTTGGGCATTCCACCTATGAGTTTAAGCTTTTGGGTTGGTACATGGTTTATTATAGTGGTCATGGTTTGTATTTTCTTCTCCTGGTCAAGTGGAATGCATTTTACAAAAACATAATTCACAGGGTGCGAAAGCAGAGGGCAAATAGTGCGTAAACTACCCTTAAAATAATAGGATTATAGTGTATTACGGATGTACAGATGTTATATCTATGCAAGAGGGTGAATTTACTGCTGGTAAAATTGTGTAAATTTAATAATACTTAGGACAATTTGAAGGATAGTAGTAAAAAAAAGAACTTACAGTCATCTACTGCTTATTCAGAATGCCCAACTCAAGTTAATGCTTTTCGCTGGAAACTTGCAATCATGTTGCTTGTTACGTTAGCTATCAACCAAAAATGTGTTTTTTTTTTTTTGCTTAGACTGATTTTAATTTTTATAATGTTATAAATCTTTAGCAGTCAGCTCTGCGAGTGGGCTTATTCCCCCCTTGAACTGTTAATTGTTGAAATGTGCAACTAAAAGTTTAATACTTGATTGCTTGGAGTGTTCAAAATTGTAAATTTAAGGTAGTTTTCTCTCATTGTATGTCTTGATTTTGTTCAGGGTGATGTGGTGTTTCTTTCACCACCATGGGGTGGTCCAAGTTACAGCACAGTGGAGAACTTTACCCTTGATTTTCTCAAGCCAAAAGATGGGTATGAACTGTTCTTCATTTACTTCATGAACATGGTGTGTGTATGTACAATAGGCTTGACAATTTCCAAGTTTTTTAGGTCACCATTTCTTATCTTTGTCATTTGACTTTATCCTTGTCATGTGATTTCTGTTGTTCCATCCATACCGTGTGTTTATATGCATACCAGAAAAATGGTTTAATTATTTTAGGAGAGGAAATGTTATATGTCAGACCAATTAAAAAAGAAAAGGTTATTGTTCTGTATCAGAAACCACATGTCAAGTGTCAAGTTTCACGCCTATCCTATAATCCCAAGGCTGTGATCTGGTTGTTGAAAAGAAAATGGTATTCTAAATAGTAAATTTCAAGGTCTTAGATCATAGCCTTGGGATGATCTGATGGGGCTGAAACTCGATCCTCTCCTTGTCCTCAAGGTCCTATTTACATCTCACCAACCCCAGTAAATTGGCACTAACCAAGTGGGCCCTACAGTCCCATGACGCTTGGTGGATAATGAACTTCACTTACGCACATATATATGAGATTTTTTTTCAGATATCCATGTGAATTAGTAGGTGTAAGGTCATGAAAGTCTCATTGGGATTAGTGAATGGCAAAAAAATTAGCACTATCATATTATCTATTTCTAACTGCTGATTTAATGTTTTGAAGTTTAATGGTTAGAGAGGGAGTCGGAGGGATCATTGCTATATTTGGTCATCATAGATCTGTTAGGAGTAATATGGTTCATGGTAGTGGCTAAAATGTATGTCTTATTGCTTAAAAAATTGGGAACTTGATTTGATTTGAGTGGTCTTCAAGTTGACTATCTCAAGCAATCTGACTGTCGCTCATACTCCTTTGACTAACCCAACTCAGTGGCCTACCTAGTTGATTTGACTTACCATTACCTTTGAGTCCATTCAAGTTTTAGAAATATGCTTCATATAAAATTCTATATGAATTACTTTCTTTTCATTGAGTCACCTAGTGAAACCTATGTTGCATAGCTATGCTAAATGGCTAACCATGATGTGTAGCACCTAGGAAATTGTCCAAGTCCCTGGGAAAGGGGAAGATGCATTCAAAATTAAATGATTTATTATAGTTAAGAGCACTATGTTGACCTCAACTAGTGTTGCTTTTTAGTTTGTATATGAAGACCAGCAATTTGGAAATAATTACTGAGCTTAATATGGTTTATTATCAAGGTAACAAGATATGATAATAAATGCACATTCTTCCCAACTGCTAGCAATTGCTTATCAGTTATGACCTGTATAAGCCATATTTTGAAACTGGAGCCTAGAATCATTTGTCAGCTGATCCTATATCTGGATCCTAGGATCCTTATATTTTAGAGATTGGTATGTAGGATATGATGGAGCAGCATCCTGTACCTGTGTCCTAGGCTAGCACAGGTACTCTGGCATTGATTGGAGGATCCAAACAACCGTCATATGCTTCTTATCATGGTTTGTATTTGGTGCTATAACGTTTGTTCTTGTGGAGTTACTGATTCAATGTTCACCCGACATTGATGGGAAAACTAATAGAAAGTTACACGCAGATATTCTTTGTTGCAGGTTGCTCAAAGAATAACACCTAATATAATTATGTTCTTACCTCGTAATGTGGACTTAAATCAAGTGGAAGAGCTTTCTTGGCTATCATCACCTCCCTTACACTTTGAGGTATTACTATCAGTCCCCTTTTTGGTTGGGAGTACAGTTCTTTGTCACAAATTTATTTGGCCACACTCACACAAAAAGGATATGTTACTTTCCAAGTGATGAAGATCATTTAACTCAAAAGTGTATCATTTCTATTTGAATGATACTTGGGCCAACACCAATTCATGGGAGGCAATTTTGACTCTATGAATGACCTCACGCTGCACAGAAGTCATTGCTCTCTCTCTCTCTCCCTCTCTCTCTCTCCTGCTTCCTTCGATATCTAGTTATGTAGTTCTGACCCATGAGAATGTCACACACTGCTATAGTTTAGTTAATTGCTCATACATGGTTGCACAAATTATGGACCTGATTGATTTTCTTCTTCAGTCCTTAAATACTCCCTGCGATCCCTTTGTATACTTAAGATATCCATATTTGTCCTTACCTTTAAGCAGGATTGTGTTATCTTAGTCTAACTTGTTTGCAACATTCAGGTTGAAGAAAATTATGTAGATGGTTACTTGAAGGGCATCACTGCCTATTTTGGTGATACTGCTCGGAGGTCACATGCATTGTTTTAATTGGGTTGAGCTTCAACGATGGTATATCTTATCTTTTAAGTTACTCATCAGCTAGATATCAAAGAAAAAAAAAAAAAAGAAGTTACTCCTCAGCCGACTAAAACTAATTTGCACGTTTATTTTCTGTCTTGAATTTGTTTCCTCTAGTTGTGCAAGTTAAATCCTAAAGTGATAAGTTTAGTTTTCTGTAGACTGCCACATGTCATGACAAACAACAAAATTCATTTTCTTGTGCATGTGGTTCTACTTATTTTCCACGGTGTTTGTCCATCAAACCTATCGCATTATCTAATCTATAGATATTTCTTTCACCACTTGAAATGTGCACCATTGGCAATTTCTTAATATTTACTGTGCATGTGTTATACAAAGACTGAAGAACTGTATGGTTGGCTTCTGCAACATACAGGTATCAATGTGCATTGGTCATGTGAATGTCAACAGTATTCAGCTGCCATTTAAACACACACAAGGGACTGCTTCTGTGACTCGCTTCTTATTGACTTGCAATATCCTCTAAAAAATTGCAGGCAGCCAGTTGTAATGTTCATCCAGTTGGCTCGCTCATTGTGATTTTTCTACTGTGAAGCAACGATGATGATGAGATCATCTAGTGATTTGTATCATAATTGGATTTGAAGTTTCTTTCTTACCCTATAACTTTTTCAGATTTAGTTTTCTAAATCTTGACTGAATTCTATATTTTAGATTATATCATTAACAGTTTCTGTCATCGTTGCACATGTTCTGTAATTCACAGTACTTTTTCCTTTGAATGGTGCTGATGAAATTTCAGTAGCCGGAATTATGCAGTATGGGAAAGATTCATATACAGTAGGAATACACGTGTCAAAGGGCCAAAAACGCACATAAAATGAGGGTCCCACCCACGTACTCCCCCGCAAGTAAAAAGCTCACCCTAGCTTGGGTAGCCTATAAATTTCAAAAACATGTTGATGAGATGATTCTATATCATAATTGATTAACAAAACATGCAACTGAATTAAGGGAGGTGCTCCTATGAGAGCATGTCTCACCTTACTGTGAGAGATAAGGTGTGGGCCCTCACATCTATGTCCAATGTTAACAACTTAAATGTGAGGGCCTCAACCTTTATCTGTCATAGTAAGGTGAGAGATGCTCTCCTGAATTAATAGTAATGGTTCAATTTTAACTTTGACGCCCCACTTTGTGTTTTCCATCATCTGTATGACCCCAACAATTGGATTGGTGTGACACACACAAAAAAGAAAAAAAAGAAAAGGATGGTCAAGATGGAAAAGAAAATTTTAGAATACCAATTATCAATCTGTATGCCTATCCTGTGGGTCTCACACACACAAAATTCCATAGATAACTAATGCACAAAGTCATTTTGTATTTAATAAGGTCGGTGTGTCTCACAAACTCGGCCTGTAGTTATTTTAACAACCAAGAGAGATCCAATCTCCTGGGCCTAATTGTAAGTAGCAGGGCAAGTCTGGGCCAAACTGTTAGATGTGAACTGCACCTGAGACCCGAATCCATCGAATTGTAGGACCTTCTGGTTATGGCAATTGTTAGAAGAAATGGCCATTGTCAGTATGCAACAATAGTTAGATAGATGTCTTCCATTCCGAGGGATTTGGTCAGGGTGGGAGAGCTCCCCATGGCCAGGGCTTGTGCTGAGAGTTCAAGGAGCTGGATTTTTTTTGCAAGAACAGGAGTCATTCAATCCCAATGATTTTAGTTTTTGATGAAAACAGTGGGAAAATCTACATATGGTAATTTTTCTATGGAAAATGGTTAGAGAAATCTTGAGTTGAACTGAGTGGAACTCCATAGTGGGGCCTACCCATTATTTATAATGAACGTCCTCCCAATGTATTTGTCATCCAAAATGTAGGGATGCTCAAGGCCTGTGCCGGCCTGAGCCCGCTCTGGGGACACGGGTCGGGCTTGGACCTAAAATCTAGGCCAATTTAATATAAGGCTGGACATGGATTCAGTTTATAGAGCCCAAAGCCCGGCCCAGCCTGAATAAAATATATAATCTAAGCAAAAATTAGAATTTTTTTTATTAGATGGAGACTCATGCACATGCACTTTCACACACGAATGTAGGACCCAACCAATTGCCTCACAAATTTTTGGTAATTAATACAAGACATTTTTTTAAAATAATAAAAAGATCCAGCTCGGCTTGGGCTTAACCCTTTTCAGTTGGGACAGGTTTGGGCCAAGCACTTTTGGCTTGAGTCGGTCTTGGGCTGGGCTTGGGTCAATGGTTTAAAATCAGGCCGGACCTAGATATTGCAACCCAACCCATAAACACCCCTACCCATATGTATCCCAATAGGAGTTGATCCTACCATAAGGTTGACCACTTAATGAAAGTATAATTATTCATTATCACGTTTTTTATCGAATGATTAATCTTTCGGTGGGACTGACTCCTATTACAATAAAATTCAAGGGTAACTCATGATGGGATGGCATTTATTGGAAGCGGCTCAAATTTGTGTGTTAAATATGTTTGTAGCTTAAGAGGTTTGAGTGCATGGAGAGCCAAATGGCACATGTTTGCCTATGGGAATGGGAGTGTGAGAGTATAAGTTGGCATTTGGGTCGGGTTACTATTCGGGGTAGTTTGGTAGTGAGTGTTTTGATTGGGAGCCAGGTTCAGTTGCGGCTTTAGGTTGAGTTTTTCATCATTTTCGCACATTCTGAAAAAAGGCTTCTATATAATTTTTTAATATTAAAATGTTCTTTTAATAATAGTCAAACTTTACAAACAGTACAATTGTATATTTTGCTTTTGACCAAATTGTCTCTGAGAAGAACTCAAATGAGTGAAATGATGATTTTGTGATAACTCTCCTTTTCACAAATGCTTTCTTTCAAACCTAAATAAGGTGCCAACCTTTGATCAATCCAACCCATTGATATACACAAAAATCCTTGTTTGGAACTAGATCCATTTCACACCATTTTAGACATTATTCCCCATTATATTTAGTCACAAGAAGTTTATACAGTGTATAATCATTATAGTGTAAGGATCTTAAATTAAGGGCTGGGATCATTTGATCGGTTTGATACTACACTTCTTAATCCACATCTAAGCCTTTTCATCTCCATGCTTCCCTTGGTCGTCATGGTAGCCCACACCTAACTTGAGTTGAGTTAGAGATTTGCTAGCTTAAAACAAGTAATATTTTTATCACATGTCCACTATTGGATAGGGAGGTTTTAGTGTATACAAAATAATTGAGGGCTTTTGAAGTTGTAAAAAATATAGGGGCCTTTTTGTAAAAACCTTGTCCGGGTTCAACACTTTTGACCCTTTTTGTGACTCATTTGTAAGGCTTATTGGAATCGGGATCCTTTAAGTGGGTTTACACACGGTGACTATGGGTGGAGCAACCACAGTCCGCCAAATCACCGTGGGGCAGCTTGCCATGCACGCGGGCAGTAGGTCCACCCTAGGCATGAGAATTGGACCGCCTGGCCCTGCACGGGAAAAATTCGTGTTGTGCTGGGCCAGGCCCATCTTCAATGACTATATGTTTTTAAAAGCCCCCTTTCCCCAAACAGCCATAAACCCTCTTACCAAAATCAAAGTTATAAACGATCAAATTTGAGGGAATGGGAGTGGGGGTGGGGTCGAGGTCGGGGGGCGTTTTACCATTTTTTTACCATCATACCGCTTTCCAATTGCCAAAAACGGGTCAAATGAGGAGTATTTTCTATCATTTCAACACTTAGAGCATATTTGGTAACAAGCAAGGAATCTATAGATCTGATAATTTTTCACTACCACTGAAAGAAGGATTCTTCGCTGGGGATTTGTATAGTTGAAGATCTTACATCGATATTGGTGTGTACTGATGCATATAGTTGAGAAAAATAGAGTTAGGTGTGCAAATCCACTTAAATGAGGATTTTCAAATCTAATGGGGGTGGTTGAATATGAAAATCCTAATAAATGAAGATTTTTAATTGTCCAAATCTTCAGGAATTTATAATTACTAAACATGGATTTACCACAACTTTAGAAAAACCAAAAACCTTTTTCCTAAATATTTAGTTGCCAAATGTGACCTTAAAAAATCTATAAATACCTCCATCCCTCTCATTTCTCAGCACTCATCTACTTTCTAAGCTCTTACGCTCTTTCTAAGCTCTCTAAACTCTCTCAATCTTTCTAAACTCTCCAATAAAGAACTTCCAAACATTTGAATGCTAAGAAGTTTGCTAAGAAATTCCCTCTCTCACTAGTCACTACCGAAGAGGAGTTTTCTCTCTCTTAAAGCAAAACTTCTCCATTAGCCCTCCCTCTTAAATTTTACATAGTAAGAATCATTTTAAGTCCCATCTTCTCCCCTTTTCTCATGCATAAATGAGTTATACAAATGTGCCAGTGTACAGTTTTGGGTCCCGGCCCCTGGCTGGGTGAGGGAAAAAAAAAAAGAAAAAACCTTTGGGGAGTTCTGTTGGCACCACAAAAATTACTCTTCCCACCGCAAATATTATGTTTTTTTTATTTATAATAAAATCATTAGTTGAAATGACCAAAATAGACATCTCCCATCCAATAGAACAACGATGTCTCTCTTCCCACACAGTTCTATTCCTCTTCTCATTCCTTCACTTCCGGTCTCTTTCCACACAACTCTCGTTGTGCAACATATCTCCCCTTGTTGATACAGAAGACCACTGCATTTCTTCATTCCTTCACATTTCCCATTTATCAAAAGTCTTCATCCTCTTCCTCAAATCAAATCCAAACAACTATTGTTGCAGTTCTCTCGATCATAATATTGCAGTGGAGAAGGAAATTAAAAAGGAAATCATTCCTTTGATTCATAATAGCAGCGAAAAGGTAAGTCTGGTTGATTATTTGATTTTTCTCGCCATTTTTTGCTAGTTCTGTATAGAAGTTGTTCGTGTTCTGCTCGGACTAGTAATGCCGCCCATACTTGGAATGTTCGACTATATGAAACCGAACATAAAATATAAGTTCGAAAATTAAAATCTGAATATAAAAGAAATGTTCGGAAATTAAAATCGGAACATTAATAATATGTTCAGACATTTGTAACCGAACATTGGTGATATGTTCGGTTATAATCTGTCAAACATATTCCTTTTGTTCCACTATATGATTCCGAACGGTTCTGAGAAATTCACATTTTTCTCATTGCAGATATCCACAGAAGAAAGCCAAGTTCAGTCAGGCTATTCAATGGACTTTACAAATGTGTTTACCACTGAAGAAGTAAGACATATATTAAATAATGATTTGAATAAATATTGTGTGTTACTAATGTCCTATTCAATGGTATTATGTGTTTAGATATTTCACAGCCGTGATGCATTAGTGAACTGGGCTCGTGATGTGGGTAAAAGAAATGGTTTCGTCATTGCCAAGTTCATGTATTATCCTGATTTTATGGCCCCATGTTTGGACAACAAATTGAATCAGAAATGCAATTGGGTTATATTCATAATTTTTTCAAACTATTCCAAATTTTGCTGGCAATGCCACACAACCCATAAAATCATTTACATTATATTCAAGTCATGGAACACATGGAATTCACTCATAAATAACCGACTGTCCCTGCGGCTCCTGCGTGAGTAAGAACGGGCAGTCATGCTGGGATGTCGCACCGTGCGCTCCACATTTTCGATAGACATTCCACGCAAAACATGTGCTGCCTGCTCGACTGCAGTGTATATACCATAAGGGTATTCAATCCAACCCTCCGGACCCCTCTCAGTCACTCTATCAAGGATGCTCAAGGCACCCACATTGCGTTGTAAGTCAATGGATTAATTCATGAGTTCAATGATAAATTAAAACTCAAAAGACTTAATATTGCTTAATTAATCATACCATCTCATAATCAATGTCTGCACTAGATTGCGCCGCTCGAGGACGTGGGTGATAAACTGATTAGAGGTTAGGGTTTTGAAGCACTCTCCATGATACTCGTGCGTACCAATTCATGTAATTTGGTACGCAATCAGAAGGACGTCGAACTGGTGTGCTTCGATTCAGCCTAGACAGTAGGTGATCATTCCATCTTTCCCAGACTTGATCAAAATATTTATATGCAATGTGGTATGCATTTGCGTTCGGGCCTCTAGCAGCACGAACTGGAAGTAACGGGGCTGATGGAACAGTTTGCACCCTACCAAACTGCCTAAGGATCCTATCTGGATGATATGACTCAACAACGTCTATGCACTTAATACACCCACAGTAGAAGGCGACCTGATAAAATGGATGGTGCTGCCTAACATCACAATATGGATCCCATGTGACCTGCAATGACCAAAACAATTATGAGTCATTTATTCTAAATTAAGAATTTGATGTCATTCAATCCAATAACTCATGAACTACGCAAAAACCCATACCTGGTCTGCACCCAGGTAATCTAGCCGCTCTCATAGTGCCTGTAGGGGAGCAGCAGTTTCCCTACGAGGGAGCCAGCGATGAACTCGGGGCTGACCGACGGTGTAGTGAATGTTGGGAGTTGGAGCCAAACACTCAAAATGCTCATAAATCCATGCCTTTAGTAGCGTAAGATATCTAGCAATTTGTTTGACTTCATGACGGGTAGCCAATCCCAACTGTCGATACAAGTAAGCCAGAGTAGCGACACCCCATGCATATGTACGAACACGCTCCAAGTTTGTCAAGAGCGTCAGATATATAATTGGCACACGTGTGCCACTCTTGTCGGTGAACAATGTGCATCTTAATAAATAAAGCAGATATGCTCTCACTGCACAATCAATAATGTCCTCTCCATCTTCATTAGATATGCTTGAGAACCTCCCTCTCAGCCACTCCAATCTTACAGATTGGCCCCGAACCTGCTGTAGCTCGTCATTTGCCTCATTTGGATCAACTCCTAAAACGTCAACAAGTAGTGAATGAGCATCTCGATATGACATTCTACCATGGTACGCAATAGAACGACCAGTCACCGGTATCCCAAGTATGGTGGCAACATCATCTAGACTAATGGACATCCCGCCGAACGACATATGGAAGGTGTTTGTTTCACGTTGCCACCTTTTCACAAAACAAGAGACAATGATCTTACTAACAGAGCGAAATGATGCTGTGAGAAGTGGACTCAAGTTAGATCTAGCCACTAAGTCTCTAAACCTGTTGCTCTCGTTTAAATACCAGTGTGGTATTTTCTGTCCATGGCTCTAACACTTCAGCGCAAACTCGTTCCTGTATTCAGAAAATGGTGCATTATTGAAGATTGTAATTAATGCATTGATCTTGATGTAAAAAATAAATAAAGCAAGAACATACATGTAAATGCCAAATATATGCAGCTATATGTGTGTTGAAACTGGGCAACAAAGAACGATCTTTTGGCCCTGCAGTTATTTCTTGTTCACCGACAGCTTTTTCTTCATCAAGTTGTTCAACAGGTGGTCCTTCTTCGTTGCCTTCTTCCAAATCATATTCCGGTTCCTCAGCTTCTTTTACTGAGTCTTCAATTCTTCGACGGCGCCTCCTGTTATAAGCTGTTGATCTTACCCTGGAACTGCTTGGCCTATCCATTTCTAAAACATTGGAAGAAGAGTGTAAAAACTACATTAACTAGTTACTGTTCGACGTTGTGTGTTCGAACGCTTCCAACACTATTCGGCTTTTAAGTTCCGAACACTTAATGAATGTTTGGACCATAATGTTCGAACATTATAAATATGTTCGGATTTTAACTTCCGAACACTCTTTTAATGTTCGGAACTTAGAAACCGAACATTTGTTTTTTGTTCGAACTTTCAGGATCGAACACATCTCGCAAAAAGAAAAAAAATTATGTTTGAATGACTCACACCAATGCGAATAAACATCAACTAAGTGATAACATTCAAAACATTTGTATCCCTTCAACATATTTTCATGCAAAATAGTAGATACAAACACCAATTTGCAAAAATATCACAATGAGAATGGTGTTGAGCTTACCCTAGATTCAAAGATATCGGTGACGTTGCCTTCCTCGTTGAAAATGACCATAACAAATTCGCTCTTCCTGTAGTTCGATCCCTTCACTTGCTTACTCGTCAAAATAAATGTGTGGCAGATGAATCAAGGGGATGGAACTGTGACGTGAAGGTGGAGAACGTGTGTGGGTTGCAGGTCTAAATGACAGGGGTAGTTTGGGTAATCGATGGGTGCGGAGAGTAAAACCAATAAACATTCAAATGTTATGCATGGGTGTGGAGAGAAATTCGGTGGGAAGAGTAATTTTCTTGGTGCCAACGGAGCTCCCCAAAACCTCTTCCTTGAGTAAAATCTGAGGATATAAAATGGCTATAAAGGGCTCATCTTGGGAAGCGGATCCCCTGTTTGGTCCAAACAGGGGAACCCTGTTTGGACCAAACAGAGGCCGACACGTGTATTCCATTGCCAACTAAGCTGGGAAGAGCAATGAAATCTAGAAAAGAGGAGGGGCTTTTTTACAAAAGATGCAAAACTGTCAGGAGGGAGCCCGCCCAAGACTTCTCACAGAAGCCCGCCTTTTTCTCCCATGTACACCTGCTTGTCTCATACTCTCTCTGTTCTCTGGTTCTTCTCTCTCTGTTCTCTGGTTTCTCTTTTCATTTTTTAGAAGCTGCGAGTTGGAAGAAGATCGAAGTCGAAGGCCAGCACAAACCCAGCACAAACCAGCGCTACTTCCTTCTCCCGCCCTTGGTCCTACGAGTCCAAACCCAGCACAAACCAGATCCTCTCTCTGCCCTCTGTCATCAGTCACCTGCGGTCTCCATCAGTGAGCACTCTCTTTCTCGCTGCAATATCTCTCTATTGTCCGGTACTCTCTATCTCTCTTTCCTTTAATTTTTTTCAAATCTTCATCTTTTGTTTGTGGACATGGCTAGAGATTACTATTCCTTACTCGATTAATGGTTGATTTCGAAGCCCTTGAAATGTTGGAAGAATCTTCTGAAGACCTAAATCATATAGACCCAAACCTTTTTTCACCATTAAAATCCTCTGAAGAATCCAATCTCAAACAACAACTGCATGTTTTTAGTGTTTTCTTTGTTTTTCTTTTCTTTTTGGATGTTTTGATCTGTGGTGCCTTGATTTGTAATATTAATTATTAAATCTTTCAATTGACTCTTTTTTTTCTGTCTCGGTTTAGGGTTTCAAATCATAGCTGGTTGTGGTTTGTGATTTGGAGTGATGGTGAGTTGTAGTTGGGATTGAGCACTTGGCCTATCCCTTATTGAACGGTTTAATTTTGGTTGCATGCTTTCGTTGTTTGATGGTTGCATGTTATTTTGTTATGATATTGCAGAAATTGAGTTTAATTGTAAATAATGGGATACATGAATCCATGTATGATGATTGATTTCCACTTGCCTATGATATATTTTTCATGTATTCAAATTTGTGAGGACAGCCTTTGGTCAAAATTCCAGTTAGAAGTGGTAGCATCTGACAACCTCTTGAAACTCATTCATTGTTGAAATATTACAATTCAACCCTTTGATGAATACATTGTTAATTGCTTTATTTGATTTATGTTTGCTGATATGAAGAAGTCATGTGACTGAATTTTATCTAAGGCACTAAGCCCATAGGTGAATGAGGAGCTGGATTTAAAACACCCATATCTGGTAGTTAGTTGGGTTCAAGCCCATAACTTATTATAGACTAGGTTCAAGATTCTTAACTGGAAAAGGATTTGAGTTAAGCAACATGGCCGAATGAAGCAACATGGCCGAATGATCTTTGGGATTATGGATTGGCCGAACACGACCTTGGTTACTAGAGTTGTCCGAATTTAAGTTCTTGGGATCTTTCATGTTGGACTTGAGTAATTATGCTATAGCATGTTTCTAATTGATATGTTTTGTTGCTTCTCTTCAAGTATTATTACTCCATGTGTTGTGACATAAACTGATTGCTATGGTCTTCAAGAATTTGTGATTGATATGTTTTGTGTGCGGTTCTATGTTTTTGTTATCCACTTGTAATGGCTATGGTATTTTCTAAATTTTCCATGGGTTCGAGCTGTGGCCTTTAAAATACTACACCATTCTTCTCCACAGTAATTGCCACAGTCATATATGTATTAAAAAGGGAAAAACCACCACCATTGGCTGTGGTTTTTTAGCCTTTTTGACGTAGTATAGGTATAAAAAACAAGACACTAAATGTAGCTTAAGGTTCTGAATTAGGTCTTTTTTTTTTCCTTTCTCAGAAATAGTTGGATTGGATTAGCGTTTAATATTGAAGAACTATGTGGAGTTTGGAGAAAGTTCCTTTATTTCCACTGGAAATGATGTGAAATGTGGTATGGGCTTGTGTTTCAATGCTCTGTATGGGGTATTGGGTATGGCAAAGATAGAGAGTGGGGATCTAGTTGTATGGATTTTCCACTTTTTTACAATTCGATTGTTTCTTGATTTAAATATGTTGTTTCCTGATTTTATTGTGCTTTCCAATGATTTATCAATTATTTTCTTATATCACTATTTTACTCTATCTCATTGTGGTTCCTTTTCTAGCTACAGGGACACTGATTTTGTTTGCCATTTGAAAGGACAACAAAAGTGCATCATGGTAATCATTGAACATGACTTCCATTCATTACTGTCTTCTCATTTGAATTTCATAATTAATTTTTTTTTCTTTTGTTGTAATTTGATACAGGCTAACCAAAATACAAATGAAGTTGTAAAATTAGATACTAAATGCTGCCCTTCAAGGTTTATAAAGTTCATCGAGGAGTTAAAGTTACAGGATGTTCATATTAATGCGATAGGAGAAACCCCTTTTAAACACTTCATAGAGATGCCCGCGAACTTGAAATGTCAGCGTACGTTTTTATCAATGATAATAACTAGGTGGGATAATGAAAAAAGTGCATTTCAACTTGGAGGAAAGCTCCTTCCAATTCTACCTCAAGATGTCGCGCTGATAATGGGGTTGAATATGAATGGAGAAAGAATACAATTAGGGAAAAGGGTTTTGATAGAAGAGTGTGAATTTTTAGAGAAATATCTTGAAAAGAACTATATAGGAACGGAAACATTAGAGAAGCATTTAAAGGTAATCTCGAAGAAGATGTCATCGAAGAAGAAGAAGTCATTGGATAAGAAGAGGTTGGATTCGATTGCTGACTTCAAGAAGCTTTACATGTTGTACGTTTGTAGTACCATTCTTTTTCCAAAATCATGTCGATCATTTCCATTCAATATCATATTCATGGTTGATAAGTTGGAAAAAGTTAATGATTATGCATGGGCTATTGTTGTACATGAGTTCTTGATAAAAAGTATACGCGAAAGCTCAAGGAAGACAACTGGATTTATAAATGGATGTGTCATGCTCTTGGAAGTAAGTAGTTATCTTTTTTTTTTTAAATTATAGTTTTTATAATTGTTACAATACAATAGAACTTGTCACTTTCACATCTTCACTTATATTCTTATACCTTTTTTTACAGCCTTGGTTTTATGAACATGTTAACCGATATGAGCCTATTCGCGCCAATTCTTATCCACGCTATATGCGTTGGGCTATGAGTTCCAAATACATGCAATGCAAGTCTTTTAAAGCTATATTGGACAATCTTGGCTATACAGAGGTATGTATACCTTCACTTTTCTCTATGATATACTAAGGGTAGTAATTTATGATATTGACTACAATAAATGAAATGAATACTCTATTCTTTAGGTCATTGAGGAAATCACTCCAACTAAAGAAGAAATGACCTTATTATCTCCCCCAAAAGTGTCTCAGGTATTTTTAACTTATTTTTATTCCTTAATTTAAAGTACTTGGTCATGGTTGCATCCTTCTTGTGACTTATACTTGTTTTCGTTATGGGTTACAGGAGACAACGGCAATGGCTGATTTCATAGTCAGGAGAATGGAGGAACGCATGCCGGATATCATTGTGATTTTAATCCTATTTCATTAAAAGTGAAAATGCTATTCAAATCCTCTAATATGAACTTCATGTTTTAAATCTATTTTTTACTAACTATTTCGAACTTACATAGGGCGATCGCGAGAACTATATAATGAAGATTAAGGATTTGGAGCAAAGGCTTACCATACTGGAGGAAGAGAATGAACGATTAAGGAGTGAAAATACGGAGTTGCGAAATAGAGGAATATCAGTTGCTCAATCGCCTGTGGATAATGTGGATGCTTCACTCCGTCGTATGGATCATCCTTCCTCTCCAAATCCATCAATGTTTGGTTGTGTTGAGACATCTGATGCTGCCAAAGATATTTCAAAGAAAAATGGGGGTAGAGTTCGGAAGCCATCAAAGATGTTACGGACCCCATATGATGCATGCACAAAGGGAACATTGCAAAGAATGAAGAGTAAAAGAACTTGCCACAAGAGAGAGAGATTGACCGCGGATGAAATCCAATCAATGATTGACTTTTCAGAAGAAGAGGAGGACGCAATTGCAAGTTTTGAAGCCAATGTTGGAAAAGAGTATGAACCATTATAAACCTAATAACTTTACACTATAGTACTGACACTAGATAATTAGTATTTATATCTATTAATTACTAAATAATAAGTTCTATTTCTATAGTGCTGAGGAGGTGGGTAAGCTAAAAATTTGGCGTTCAGAAATCAATAATTTATTGGATGAAGAAGGTTGGATATCCGATAAGGTTAGTAGTTAATTTCACATCGTATTATAAGCATTCAATCGTGTATACAATTTGGAACCTTGACAACTAACACTGAACGTGCTATCTTGAGTTCTAGATTATTGATGCATATGCTAAGTTGATGAGTGCGAGAAAGTCAACGAGGAAGCTGAATTCATTGAAGTGTTACTTCTTCACATCGTGGTTTAATGTAATTATTCTTCTTAATATTTTTAGTGATTTAAATTTTTTGAATATCTTTGCTAACATGTAGCTTACTAACTCCCAGACGGCTTTGCATTCCAACGATGAAGAATTAATTAAAAAACATTTAAATGTGAAGAACTTGAAGTCCATCTTAACCTCGTGGGGCAGGATATTTATCCCAATGAATTGGGCTTCAAAACACTGGCTTCTCCTCGTACTTGATTCAAACAAGAAGTTGTTTTGTATATACAACTCTTTGAAGTCATGTGGTGACATTGCATATGTGAATCAAACGGTGAGTACCCATATTAATGTATATGATCCTGTGAAATCTTCAAAATAAACATCATACCCGTAAATAAAACTTAACTGTAATATTTCCTTTATGCAGGTATCTTTCTTAAAAGAAAAATTTAAAGAAAGGAAGATTCATCAATGGGATCAGGCTGATATTCATTTTGTTGATGACTGTCCTCAACAAGATAATGGGTATGTCTCTCTATTAGAAGCTCGTATGTGAATTGCATAATCTATTGTAATTGGTATAATAATCCATCTTATATCACTATTCTAACAGTCATGATTGTGGCGTCTTTGTGATGAAATTCATGGATTGTCTATCGCGTGGAGATACATTCGATTTTCAACCGGTAAATACTTTGTGATTTTTCAGTGATGATTTACATATACTTCGAATGAATCTTATTGTTCTAGTTTTTTGGCTGTTTCTTTCGTTCCTTCTATTCTTTCTTATTCTTTGTTCTTGGAATAGGATGAAATCCGATATTACAGGAAAAAAATAGCAGCACATTTATTGCTTGGTCACATACCAGATGACAAACATGAGGACTCATAGGCTAACCTGACATCTATTCTTGTGGGAATGGTATTAACAAAAAACTATCGTCTTATTGATACAACTTCTTTATGGTGTTCGTTATCAAATTAATACTCTCTTTTCCATTCTCATTGTTCAGTGATTTCTTTTTCTGTTTTCTAACATTGATCTCATATTCATTGCAGGTGGCATTTATAATTTCTGATATAGAAATGTGTGTCGATGTGAGAGAGTTCAAGAGATTCTGAAATAATGATGTAATTTTTTGGGTTTTCAGAACTTTAGTCATTCAATACATTTTTGTATCGAATACAACCGTGGCCCACTTCAGAATTTTGTGTATCAACTAGCCACACTCTAGGCTCACTTGATATGGAATTATTGTAATTTTATTCAATTATATTAGATGTTAGTGATGGCAAACTTGGCGTCTTTGTGAGTGTCCAAACACCTTTCAAGAAGAAAAAGCAGATCTACAAGTCGAATGATGGATTTTGGTACAGGGTGTTGATTGATTGTCACTGATTAATCGTTAATGCACGTATGTTGATCAATTGATAATGGAAACACCAACGGTATGTGCCCGACTAACAAAACACCGAAACCTCAGTATTTCATCCAGATAACCTTCTTAAATTGGGTCTCAACCTCAGTATATTATGATTCAAACCATTGTATACAATGTCATAAGCTGAGACTATAACCACAACATTTCTGCCAACCAACCTTACTACACAGAATTGAAACCTGTGAATGTTTTTTGTCAGACCTACAAATCCCATCTAATAAGTAGATTTTATATCGGATAGAGGTGCACTTTGCCTGATGATCACACTGAAACCTTAGCATTTTATTCATACAACCTGCTCAAACTGGGTTCAACCTTAGTATATAACGATTCAAACCATAGTATACTCCGTGCCATCTAATATCCAAGGTTTTATATCGGGTATAGAAGGGTCTGTTAAATGAAACACATCAACCTTAGTATTTCATTCATCTAACCTCAGTATACAGTTTTGAAACCTACGACTATGCTTTGTCAAACCTTCTCATGTGTCCCAAGGTTTTATATCGGGGTATAGAAGGGTCTGTTAATTGAAACACACCAACCTCAGTATACAGTTTTGAAACCTGCGAATTGCTTTGTCAAACCTTCTCATGTGTCCCAAGGTTTTATATCGAATAGAAGGGTCTGTTAAATGAAACAGATCAACCTCAGTATTTCATTCATCTAACCTCAGTATACAGTTTTGAAACCTGCGAATATGCTTTGTCAAACCTTCTCATGTGTCCCAAGGTTTTATATCGGGGTATAGAAGGGTCTGTTAAATGAAACAGATGAACCTCAGTATTCCATTCATCTAACCTCAGTATACAGTTTTCAAACCTGCGAATATGCTTTGTCAAACCTTCTCATGTGTCCCAAGGGTTTATATCGGGGTATAGAAGGGTCTGTTAAATGAAACACATCAACCTCAGTATTTCATTCGTCTAACCTCAGTATACAGTTTTCAAACCTACGAATATGCTTTGTCAAACCTTCTCATGTGTCCCAAGGTTTTATATCGAATAGAAGGGTCTGTTAATTGAAACACATCAGCCTTAGTATTTCATTCATATAACCCCAGTATACAGTTTTGAAACCTGCGAATATGCTTTGTCAAACCTTCTCATGTGTCCCAAGGTTTTATATCGAATAGAAGGGTCTGTTAAATGAAACAGATCAACCTCAGTATTCCATTCATCTAACCTCAGTATACAGTTTTGAAACCTGCGAATATGCTTTGTCAAACCTTCTCATGTGTCCCAAGATTTTATATCGAATAGAAAGGTCTGTTAAATGAAACAGATCAACCTCAGCATTTCATTCATCTAACCTCAGTATACAGTTTTGAAACCTACGAATATGCTTTGTCAAACCTTCTCATGTGTCCCAAGATTTTATATCGAATAGAAGGGTCTGTTAATTGAAACACATTAACCTCAGTATTTCATTCATCTAACCTTACTATACAATTTTGAAACCTGCGAATATGCTTTGTCAGACCTTCGCATGTGTCATCTGATACGAAGACATATTTTACATCGAATACAAAAGGAGACTAATTACACTGCCAAGTATTCTGGTAACGCACTACTTACATTGATCAAATTTACAATAATTACATTCACCACATCCAATCTGAAGGATAGTTCCATTCATATATTGGAGATTAATTAACAGATATATGCAAATTGTCTGTACAAAAGATTTTCCCTGTGAACGCAAAAAAATCTGTCACAAGGAGCTCAAAAAAGCACAGCATGTGCTAAAAAATTTGTGCTGTGAAGAAATGTCTCCTAAAACTTGATCCTGCAAAACGAAATATCTTCAATTAATCTCAGGCAAAATAAAAGTTTACTAAGAAAGTATGAACTGCATTTTGAAACAATGCTTCTCAAATTGCGCTTCATTTACCCATCGAACTATCTTGAAGCTTGCTTTGGTATAGAATCTGAAATTCATGGATCCATTCATATACAAAAAGATTAAGTAACATATATATGCAACTTGTCTATACAAAAGATTTTCCCTGTGAACGCATAAAAATCTGTCACAAGGATCTCAAAATAGCACAGTTTGTGACAAAGATCCAAAATGTGAAGAACAGTATCCTAAAAAGTGGTCCTGCAACAAGAAATATCATGAATTAATTTCAAGCAAAATAAATGTTTACTAAGAAAGTATGAACATAAGAAAATATTCTTCTCACACTGAGATTCATTTATCCATTGAAATGTCTTGAAGCTAGCTCTGGTACAGAAGCATTTGTGCAATTGTTAGTCAAAGTTGGTCGAACTGAGGGAGTTATCCCAGCTGGTTGATTTAATGTACTTGGCAGTTGTCCCAAAAGTATTGAATGCATGTTAGGTGGCATTTGTAAGATGGACTGACCGTAAGAAAACATGGAATTCATTCCATTGGCATATGGTCCCTATAAAATAATAAATTATAGTTTAGTCTTCCAATGAACAAATAATGACGTATAAAAAAGCATCTCAATTGGAAAAATTTTCCTGTCATTAACAACTCATAGATTAACAATACCTGTGATGTCGGCATTATTCCAGCAACGAATGATCTCTATATAATCATAAGTCGAATTTTAAATCAATAAACCTTTCACATAATGCGAAGAATATGGTTCTAGTAAGGCTAACGTAACAATGAACATACATTTGCTTGCGAATCATATAGTTGGGTTAGAGGATATTGAACTGCATTTGTCTCAACATCAGAGGGTCCTTACATGAATGGAGCAGATAACATTTCATTAAACTATCCTGACTATAACCACAGCAGAAAATCATGCATTTATTTCTTTCATTACCTGTAAGATAGAATATGAGGGCTGAGTGAAGGCATTATACTGTGTTGTATTGCTCTTTTTTGCTTTTTTACATTGACTTTTCTGTACTCTCTTCTTGGAACCTTTCTCAAGACAGCTCTTGACCCTCCGTCTGCCACGACAATTGTCCACCTTCTTTTTTATTGCATTTACTACCGCCACCGAATCATCTTCCTCAAACTCTCCTACTAGAACATCACCTTCGCTCGCAGCAACTTTTGAATTATCATCCTTCTTCTCTTCAAATGGTATATTTTCTATGTTGTGCAACATAGACTTTGAGAGCTTGAATGCTTCTTGGAACTTCTTTTCACTTTCGGATGCCTTGGCTGCTATTTTCACAAAATTACGAAGAAGAACATTGTATCTTCTTGACATGTCTTTCTTCTCATTCTCATGTGACATTCCACTATCTGATGTTTTCAACGAACATGAAGCAGCTTCTCTTGTCCACCTCTTCAAAACATATCTTTCAGGAATCTGTTTTAATCTATGGATTGTTGCAATTAATGAATGACCACACATAATTCCCACAAACTCAAACTTTCTGCAACTACAAGTGATGGATTCATCTTCTGGGTCATAAACAACAAAGTGCCTATGAGGTTTTTCATTGAAAACACAATAATTTTTTGTTGTCCCTACATCACCTTGTTCTTCAACTTGCCAACTCAAACCATTTAGATATTCTTTTTCAAACATTTTGTATACGCTTGGCGTATAGACAGTTGCTGCATGCATCAAGATGGGAACTTGCACCTTAATAGTTGGCAATGTTTGTGTCATTTTGAAGTTGGCTTGTAATTCTGCAAATCTTCGATCTTCCAGCAACCTTTCAAAGTGATCAAAGAAGTCAACAATTACTTTTCTGGGATCCAAGTAGTTCTTCAGCTCTCTATTCAGGCCTTCACTTCGTTGTGTGCTTTTCATGTCTGCACAAAATGTATTTCTACCATACACCAAAGCCCACTTTTTCCTTTCGTCGAATAGCTTTGACAACCATCCATTCGTTCGAAGATCATACTTTTCAAGCATATCATCCCATGCTTGAAGAAAGTCTTCCTCCATGTCATAATCATATATACAATTGCTGAAATCATGTAGGAAGGTTTTTGAACCATGAAAAACATGCTGAAGGTGTTTTAAAGCATTTTGAAACATATGCCACACACATATACGATGTACTGTTCCCGGTAATGCCTTTTCAATAGCAGCTGACATTGCCTTGTCTTGATCAGTTAAAATGGTTTTTGGCATTTTTCCGGACATCGCCTCACAAAACGTCTCAAACAACCACACAAATGAATCAATCGTTTCATCATATAGAAGTGCGGCTCCAAAAATTAATGTCTGCTTATGATGATTGACGCCAACAAAAGGTGCAAAAGGTCGTCCATATCCATTTGTTTTATATGTTGTATCAAAGCAAACGACGTCTCCAAAATGCTCGTAATCAATCAACATCCTACTATCTGCCCAAAAGATGTTCGTGATAAAATCTTCAGCATCAAGTTGCATAGAGTAAAAAAATGTTGGATCTTCAAGTTGTTTTCTTTTAAAGTATCCAATAAGTCCTCCGGCATCAAACATCCCCATTGTTTTCATTCTTTTTGTTCTTAGATAATTCTTATAATCAACAGAAAGAAACCCAACATTTTCCCGCCCCCCCACTTGCCTGCTCAACAAGTCGTACGTAGACTTTGGTGGTATTCCAGACTTATCGCAGTCATCAGCAATTACAGCTTGAACAAGGCTAATTTTTCTTTGTGATCTTAACATGTGAGCTTTACTAGGAGATGCAAAAGGATGATTGTGGATATCATTAAAACTTGAAATATAATATTTTCCATTCTTTCCCAACCTATTTTCCATATGACTTTCACAACAAGTTCTTGTTTCATCGCGATGCTGCTTATACATATGATCTCGTTTATCCGGTTGACGCTTGCCTTCCTTAGAACAAACAAATACCCGTCTTTTCACGACACCTGTTTTGGGGTTTTCAGTCTTACTACTTTTCCGAACACTAAATCCCCTAAAAGCCCCAAATTCATTGTATAAGTTGTAAGCATCATCTAATGTTTCAAACTTTGTCCCAATCTTTAATTTTTCGGACCAATCTTTACCATCATTGGCCAATAAAGTAGGGTTATTTACCTCTTGATTCAACACCTCTGGCTTAAAGTCTAGATTACGTCTTACTGTTCTAGCCATGTTAGCTTCTGCCAGTTGCTCGTGTCCATGAAGGTCTTCAGTATCCATTGACCTTCAATAAAATATAAAATCAATTAAAATTCGTCGAGAAATTTTAAATACATCAAATCTTCTTTCATAACATATTGAGAATCAAAACTCAATTATATGATAACATCTCTTTAACAATGTAATGTGTTCTGTGCATTGTGCGGCTTAGTATACATAATTGAAACCTCAGTACTTCTTTAAGAGCCTATGCTCTGGTCTGAACCAGAAAGTTCTCGGGTTTCAATTCCGTGTAATAAGGTTAATAGAAAGAAGTTCTAAGGGTATAGTAATCTCATACGCATCGTCTACAAATCATTACCAACTATTGGGCCTACCCACCCCTCCATGATCAATTAAAATGTTTCGCACGCATTAGCCTCTCACAATCTCTCAAATTAGCACCAATCTAGAAATGACCGTCATCCCACCTTTATCTGAAAATTAGGATTTGGGTAAGCCTATCATGAAAATTTCACAACCCATCTCACTGTTATCTGAAAATTAGGATTTGGTCAGCCGATCTTGAGAATTTCACAACCCATCCCACATTGGTCTATTAATTAGATGGCATATTAGAAGGTCTGACAGGACAAATCCACGGGTTTTAATTCTGTGTACTAAGGTTGGATGAAAGAAATACTGAGGTTTCAGTGTTTCATTAGCCATCTCGAAAATCTTGGAAATTAGATGTCACATGCGAATGTCTGATCTAATGCCATCGTATACTATGGTTTGAATCATTATATACTGAGGTTTAAACCTAGTTGGAGTAGGTTGTCTCAAAGAAATATTGACGTTTCGGTATTAGGCAAGTCCATCCCTATATATTCGAAAACAAATCCTGGATATTAGATTGTACATGCGAAGGTATGACAAAGAAAAATCACAGGTTTCAATTCTATGTACTAAGGTTGGGTGCAAGAAATATTGAGGTTTCAGTATTTCATTCCACCTTTTCGATTTAAAATCCTGGATATTAGATGACAATGCAAAGGTCTGACAAAGAAAAGCCGCAAGTTTCAATTTTGTGTAATAAGGTTGGATGCAAGAAATACTGGGGTTTCAGTATTTCATTCCCCCTTTTGGATATAAAATCCTGGATATTAGATGGCAATGCGAATGTATGACAAAGAAAAGTTACAGGTTTCAATTATGTGTACTAAGGTTGGATGCAAGAAATTTTGAGGTTTTAGTGTTTCGTTCTTCCTTTTTGATATAAAATCCTGGATATTAGATGGCACATGCGAAGGTCTGACAAAGAAAAGTCATAGGTTTTAATTCTGTGTACTAAGGTTGGATGCAAGAAATACTAAGGTTTCAGTGTTTTTCATATAACATAAGGATATTAGATGGCAATGCGAAGGTCTAACAAATAAAATGCAAGAGGTTTTAATTCTCAGTACTAAGGTTTCATGGAATAAATACTGAGGTTTCAGTGTTTCATTCCCCATTTTCAATATAAAATCTTGGATATTCGATGGCACATGTGAAGGTCTGACAAAGAAAATGATCAGGGCTTAATTCTCAGTACTAAGCATGGATTAAATAAATACTGAGGTTCATTGTTTCATTAGCCATAACCCCTGTATTCGATATAAAATCTTGGATATTAAATGGCACATGATAAGGTCTGATAACAAAAATTCACATGTTTCAATTCTGTGCACTAAGGCAGAATGAAAGAAATTCTGTGGTTACAGTCTCATATCGAAACATCAATACTATGGCTTGAATCCTTATATACTGAGGTTGACATACAAAAGACCTTCCACTGTGCTATAACAAAAGACCCTGTATTGAGTTAAGTATCATTCATTTGAACTTTCTTATCCTTGACATTGCCAATTGTGAGAAAAAAAAAAACAAACAGAGTAGCTTTACTATGTTTTATATTTAAATGACAACATGAAGATTAACACCACAAAAGGGTAAGAGATATGTCAACGTGGACATCTTACTGATCTTGAGAGCGTCTCTTTCTCCGTCTCTATGGCAACAATGGCGGCGACACGTTTTTTACAAGCATAGAAATACACAGAGAAAACAAGAGAGAGAGAGGGGGGGGGGGAGAATCTATAAAACCCAGTCCGCAGCTTCTTCCTCTAATCAGATCATGAAATTAGAAAAGCACAGAGAAATTGCAAGGAAAGAAACCCAGAGATTAACAACTTTTCATGATCTGAGCTCGAGCTCAGAAGAAATCATCGCAAATTGATCGATTCGAAACCTCAAAACCAGATCTGGACGAGTGAAATCCACAGGAGGCGTGTGAGGTAGATTTCCAGAAAGAGAACAGCAGAGAACAGAGGGCATGTGAGGTAGAGAAATAAGATAACAGAGAACAAAGAGGCGAGTAGGTAGAGAAGAAAGAGAACAAAGAATAGAGAGAGTGCATACAAATGAGAAAAAAAGGCGGGCTTCTGTGAGAGGTCTTGGGCGGGCTCCCTCCTTCTTATAGTTTTGCGTCTTTTGTAAGAAAGCCCCTCCTCTTTTCTAAATTTTATTGTAGAAAAAGTTGCATAGCTTAATTGGCAATGGAATACAAGTGTCAGCCTCTGTTTGGACCAAACAGGGGATCCGCTTCCCTCATCTTGTGCTGCTTGATTTCCGATTGAGTGAGACACTCGGCATCCGCACTAATGCACTTGAGAACACTGACAACTCGAACGGTCATGATTGCTTACCTGCCACGTGTCGAACGGCTTCAAACACTATACCCTTTTATACTGCTTTATATATGTAACGCCGCTTCTCTCTCTTCATCTTACAGAGAGTTGCGTACATCCAACTCGGTCGTTATTCGTTCCAGAGATGAATCCTTGCGAAGAAGCCGAAGCAGCAGAAGCAGATCATCAGCAACAACAAGAAGAAGAGGAGCTCTTAGATGTTATCACAGAAACCGGAGAGAAGACCGGAATTTCCAAACCCAGGCCAGTTCCAATCATCTCTACAACAATCTTCACTTCCTCTGCTTCGATTCCTCTTTTACTCTTCTTAGATCCTTATCTTCTCGTGTCTTTCTTTTTGATCTTCCATTGTTTCTTCTTTCTCTCTGCATTATGATGTTCATTGACGCATTCTCAGCCTTGCGAAATCGATGGTCATATGCATAGATACT
This sequence comes from Persea americana, assembly GCA_029852735.1. Classification (NCBI taxonomy): domain Eukaryota; kingdom Viridiplantae; phylum Streptophyta; class Magnoliopsida; order Laurales; family Lauraceae; genus Persea; species Persea americana. The sequence goes on from CM056812.1 coordinate 10,096,903, forward strand.
TTGGGAATTGTCGAGAGCGTTTGATTTGTAGATTAGGGTTTGTTGATATGTCCCAGACACTGCAGATTTTATAAACTTCCCTTAGTTTTGTGTCTGGGTATGTGAACAATGCATGATGGATGGTTTAATGAGAAGGATCATGTAATGATTACGTGTCTCAGTACCCCTTTGACCACTAGACGTTGATTCATGATGGTGTAAAAATGAACAGGGTTGCAAAAAAAAGGAAAAAAAAATGGTTCAATGGTGGAAAGAAGATTGCAATGTAAGAATAAATTCAAAGAATGTTGTTTGTGATGTGTGATGGTTCAAAATCATTTAAAGCCAAAATGGGGCCCCTATAAAAAGAACTGAAGGAATTTTGGTGGAAAAACATGACATTGTGTGGAGTAGTTGAGAGCATACTCTCTGATAGGGTTCAGTGGAAGAGTAGAAGTAGAACTCATGTAGATGACTCTGAAATAAATTGTTTGAAAAACATTGTAAATGAGTACAATGGATTCTTGACAAGTCCAAGGGTGACAAAATCACCACTTTTCATGTACTAGATAGAGAACCCCCTCCCCCCAAAATACAGATACAGACAGGCACACATGCAGAGATTTTTTTTTTTCCTTTCTTGTTTGTATTTTATATGTAGGTATGGTGGACTTGGGTGGTTTTTCTGAGCAGAACTCTTTCATCTTTCCCCATATTAATTGGGGTAAGGCTCTGTTGATTGTATGCATGGTCCTTATTTTCTACTGCATAATGAAAAACTCCTTTGTTAGACTGACATAATGGTTTAGCTGTTTCTATGTCATTGACCTGAAATAAAATACCTTCTTACTTGTACAGGGGACTTGTTCATCAAAATGGGCTCTATCATCGAGCTGTTCATGTATGGATTTTTGCGGAGAGTACTCAAGAGTTGCTTCTGCAGCGTCGTGCAGACAGCAAAGATTCATGGGCAGGGCTGTGGGATGTCTCTAGTGCTGGTCATATATCTGCTGGTGATAAATCCCTTCTAACAGCCAGGTAGCTAGATAAATCAAAGAAATTATATGCATGACTGGTGTTTTCTTGGTGGGAGTTTAGCACTGATCCTTCAGTGAAGGTTCTTCCATTAGCATCATTATTGTGTAACTACTGAAGGTCTTATCAAGTGTGCTTACATTCTTATTGGCTTCATACTGCAAATGATGAACTTTAAAAAAAAAAAAAAAAAGAAACAAAAGAAAAAAAAGAGAGCAGTGCAAATCACTATTATATCAATCCAACTAATTTAATTGGGTTTCCTTATCTTCCTAAATTCCATTGCTCCTTTTTTTTATTTTTTTATTATGAGGAATGTGTCTGTGTATGCGCATGTGCACATAAAATTATCTAGAGGCTGGACATTTTATCCTAAAAGCAGTTGGCTTCTGAGGGCCATATCGGTCCATCTATCATCCATCCGATCCCCTCACTACTCTTGTGAATTGACACACCCCAAAATTGACTCTTATCAGTGCATTAGTCTCACTTGATTGACATGCATCTGAGTAGGCTTTGACTTGTTGGATAATTTACACGTGCGTGTTAGGAGACCACCTAAGATCAATCCTTCCCTTTCACACTCATTAACCCATGTGAATAATCGATCACCTTGCATTGAAATTGATTCGACTTGTCACTCCCCTTTGATTGACACACATCCTAGCAGCCTCCACAAGCTGGACCAAATTTATCTTGAAAGAGGTCTTTGCTCTTTGGATAATTTTTGAAGGGCATGATTCTAGTATTTGCCAAGTTGGAGACTTGGTGTTGACTTGGCTGAGTTGATAGGTGCCATGTCAAGTTCAGCACAACCTAATTTCAGAACAGAATCATTCTCCGTGTGGCTTATTCTCATAATAGAAATATTCTCAGCCTTGAAATGATGCTAAACAAGAGCCAAGATTCCAACGAGGCGGAAGTTTTGGCAAAATTATTATGCAATATTATTTCTGTTATGTTTATAGTTACATTGTATGTCATGATCAAAGCTGTCAACCGTTACAGTTGGAATCTTGAAGCACATTTCTTAGCCTTCAAAATATCATTGTAGTAACATCATTCAACCCTGATGACTAGTAACTTAACTATCAATCTGAGTGGGATCATGTTAGTACACTATTTCACTAAACTAGCCTTTATTGACTTAACATTGCTTTCTTATAATAGTTGTTTTAGTTGTAGATCATACTTAACACATCCACTTTTGGATCCATGTTCCGTTTATTGTTAGGAGGGAGCTTTTGGAAGAGCTTGGAGTGAATCTTCCGAAGGATGCATTTGAATTGATATTTGTGTTTCTTCAAGAGTGGTTGGTTTCTGACTTCTCTTTTGATATTAACTCTGCTTGTTTTGTTTTAACATTTTTAATATTAAACTTTAGAAATATAACTGCTTGATTCTTTCATTAATGAAAGTAGTCATTCAAAAAAAAAAAAAAAAAAAAAAAAAAAAAATCTGTCTGTATCCTGAATTACTAAATCCTAGTGAATATTATAGTTGTCAATTCCGTTCCGGTTGTCGTTCTGGTTTGACCCTGTCATTGAATGTTTCGGCATTCCGATCAATTCCGGTATTCCATTCCGGAAAAGACGCAATTCATAAGGGAAAAACAAATATAAAAGAATACCTAAAATTGAAAAAAAAAAAGTTGAATGTTAAAATAATACTAAAAATACATACTTACGCCACTTAAATTAAACTACACTATACAATTGACCATTTTGTAGTTTTCACTACATGTGAAAGGAAGTATGAAATCTTGGCCAGAATGAGGCGGAATTGATCCGGAATTGGGACCGGAAGGACCGCAATGGACCGGAATCGGGACCGAAAACTTTTAGGGGGCCATTTTGTTCCGCCCAAGGCTAATTCCAGAACATTCCGGCCAATTCTGTGCGGAATGAAACAGAGCTGACCACTATGTTGAATATATTTAGTACAAATTACAATGCACAAGAGTGTTGCTTGTTTGCCATTTGTTGTTATAATTGAAGAATACTTGTCAAATCTTTTTACTGCTAGTTGACTTTCCATTTAGATTCATGTATGTAATTTGTTACAAAACAAAATGGCGTGAGCTAGAGGCAATCATTAATTTTTCATGGATCTCCATAAACAAGAGGTTTTCATTTGTCCCATGTTGTGTAATCTTTACATGCTTGTATTTCTATTGACTTGAGTAATACGAGGTGTGTAGCTATCCTGTGGGCCCACATGGATGCTTGACACTCATGGGGATAGGTGTAACACTCACCAGGCCTCTGGGAATATCTCCGGATTTCGGGGCGCGGCGGGTGCGGGGTCTGCAAGTTATGGCTATTTTACCCCACACCGAATCCCACAGGATATCACGTGTGAGGATGTGCACAATTTCCATCACATGACATCATATTTCAGCGAAAGCTTAAAGATCCAATGGTATCAAATAATATATCATATAAGGTATCCCATGAAAGATAAAAAGGATGTTAGAGCATAATCAGTCCATCAAGTAACATAAAGAAGTGCACAAGTGTAAAATGTTCAATCATTATTACATGTTTTTATCAAGTCTAAGGCTCAACTGAAAATACTAGCATTAGCTCTCAAAACAACAATCTCTAGGACTGCAAGATATCGCCCTCATGTAGGTAGACATCTAAATAATGTCATATGCGGTCCACTCCACTAGGTCAGCCGTTGTGTCCTCTGGCGTCACATCCTCCAAGATGAGGTTGGAGGCAATGTCTCCTACAACGACAAGGGCAACAAGTTAAGAGCAAGTAAGCAAATATAATAACATATGCATGTTGCATCAAATGTAGGGTTAATGACAAGTAGATCATAAGAGAGTAATAAGCATGAATATCTAGGCATGATTGTACAAATAAATCAATTGAAATCATGTGAATCATGTGAGACGGATCTAAACATGCATAACTAGCAAAATGGTAATCCATGTGAGCTCATCCTCCCAATTGCACTATACAAACAAGATGTCCATGGCGAGAGCTAGATAATTGATGGCATAGCCCGGAGGCCACAGTGAAGTTCTACACCTCTAACAGTGAGATCGAGCCCTAAGACTCAAGCCCTAAGGCTAATTAGATGAGAACTCCCAAAGAACTCACCCACGAAAACAATTCTGAACTTTATTATCAATATAGCATACCTTACAAGCAATCATCCCTCTCTATTTATAATAGAGGAATGATCTAAATAAAGAAACTACCATTATTTAGTGATTCCTAAAATCACTCCCTAAAATCTTGAAGTAAATCAAATTACTAAAACCTCTCTTATCAGAGATTACATCAAATTACTAAAATGACTAAACTATTTAAAGAAAGCAAATCATCCTTGGTGGGCTCCACTAGGTGCCCTCTTCTTCTTGGATCTCACTGCATCAACTCTCCCCCTCTTGGAAAAACTTGACTCCAGCGAGTTGAAATGTTGATAACACAAGAGAGAATCTGACCACAAGGTCGGAAAATGTCCGCCTGGGTTGAAAATCAAACGCACAAACTTCCGTCTTTTATTTTGATCTGCATTTGCATGACATAACTTGGAAGCTTGATGCGATCTGTTCCTCCTTGTAGAAGTACGTTGGAGGTGTTTTTGCTGTTGATGTATTTGTGATCTGACCAGTGGATGCTTTAGGTGTTACCTTTGTACCAACAGATCATAATCACGGAATATCCATCGTGGCTTCCTGAAAATGAAGTCAATGTGAGGAACTTTAATAACTTGATCTTCTTGTGAAACCACTGGGACAATTGATTTGATTTCCGATGATGCCATTGGATTTTCTGGACATGGCATGACAATGAAATCGACCGGATGTTCAATCTTTTTGCTAACCTGTTCAGAGTCTTCAATATTTTCTTGACGTTGTACTTCCTCAACCCTTTGTAGCTCTTGAGTGGCACTACCTTGATTAATAGTGGTTGTACCCACAAAATCAGTGTTGATATGAACTTGCTCATCAATGTCATCTTTGTTGTTCAAAGTCAGCTCTTTTGGTGCAATCATGACTACTTTGTTAAGTTTTTGCTCCTTTTGTGGCGCTTCTGTTGAAGGTGCAGACAACGACAGAGATGTTGATGTCATTGGCATGAGTCTACTTCATCTTCTATTCCTGAAAAGGGTATATATGTGTTTGCCTTTGTATCATGATGCACTTTCCGATCAAAAAGCCATGGACCACCAAAAAGGATATTGGCAATATTCATATGGATCACATCACACCAAATCTGATCTTCATAGCCGCCAATCTTGAAAGATACCAAACATCAGTGAGGCACGGGAATGACATGACCATTAGACCATGTGACTTGGTAGGGCTTAGGAAGCTTGTCAGTTGGCAAATTAAGCTTGTCAGTTACCTCTTGTGCGACAAAATTAATCGCACTACCATTGTCAATAACCACATTAACAGCTTTGTCAACAACTATCACCCGCGCGTGAAATTTCTTAGCTTGTCTCCATTCCTCTTCTTCCTTTGTATTCGAATTGAGGAGTCGCCGAATGACAAGAGTGGGATTATGTTCTCATAAAAAAAGTCTCTCCACAACATGAGCTCTTGGTTGACATTGTCGCATGTGAGACCGTCGAAGCATGCGCTCAACAAGGAAGGCTTCCAAGTATGCCTCTTTATTGTTGTTGCAATGATTCATATTTTCCATGATGTCTGGTCTTAAACCTTTGACATAATGAGGTAAATCATGTGTCGTACCTTCCTTCAGTTTGCATGTCTTGTAACTCCTGAAATTGATGGGGTATATTCATCCACCGTTAGGCCTTCTTGCTTCAGAGTAAGAAACTGTTTAAAGTAGAACTCATTCTCAAAATATGAAGCATCGTATAGAAGTTGATAGAAAATTCGTTGAGTTTCATTTGAGCGTGCTGAATTCTCATGACTCCTCAGATGCATGGATACCAAATTTGAATTTTTTTTTTTTTTTTGAGCTCCTACTGGATCGGGTTGGGTCCTGGTCAGATCTGAACTCAGGCCCAACAGTTGACTGTCACGTGGGAGAGAGACTTTTTTTTTTTTTTTTTGGCTACTGGTGGGCTGGGTTGGGTTCGGACTCAGATGAGGCCCAAACTGGAAACAGGTGAGGCCCAAACTGCAGATCAGGCCTGTTGCAAAGGCCAGGGCCCATGCACGTGGAGGTGTCTTCTTTTCTTTTGTTCTGCCTTGAACCTGATGCAAGGAAAAAAGTATTTTAAAGAGGATTTGCTTGGCCTCTAACCTGCTCAATATGGATAACAAATGAAAGCGAGGCTGGGCGATGGAGAATGGCTTGGAGTGTAAGAAGTCAAAGGTGCTGCGGTTGCCTGCTGCAACCATGCCAATTCCTGCCTGCTAGCTGCTGTTTGTTGCAGTGAAGATGATTGACAGGTGCCAGGTACACGGTCTGAACTCAGCTTCTCTTCTCTGTCTACTTCTTCTCTCTTCTGCTCTGTTCTTTCCTTTCCTTTTCTGTTGCTTTCTGCTTCTCTCTTCTTTTCTTCTGTCCCCTGCTCCTTTTTATTTTTTTCTTCTCTCTGTTTTTTTTGGTTTCTGCTGGCGGGTTTCAAGGAGCCTGGGGTTTCGATGGAAATGGGTGAAGGGTGGAGAGAGGTTGTTCGGGATGTGAGGAATTGGGTTCGGGTGTGGTGGGGTTTTGGGTTTCAGGATTTGGGTTTTGTGAGGATTGGGTGTGTTAAACAGGCCCAAGGCCCATAACAAGATCCAGTCCAACACATATCACACGTGGGTTGATTTAGTCAATAAATCATTCAGCTGTACATATTCTATTCACATTTTGGTTTCCTAACTTAGAATAGAAATTGATTGTAATTAGTTAGTTTCTTAACTTGGTGCCTTGATTAAGGCATTGTAATAACTATATATTGACATTCGATCTCCCAAGGAGGGGAGCAATAATACAGTGTATTTCCAATCTTTCAAGTTCCGTGTTCATAGTTTTGTCATGGTATCAGAGCGTGGTTCAAGAAAGAGTAGTTCTTTTGTCTTACAGAGCATTAAGACAATAAGATCATAAGAGATTACATCTCTCGTGCAAGGAAAACAGATCCATAATCTGTCTCAGCCTCTTCTAAACCCTGCGGCATCTCATCTTCAAAGTGGCCCACCCCAGATCATCACAGCTATTTCAGAATCCACATAGCCTTGGTCGCCTGGATTTTCTAAGCCTTTTGGTGATTTTTCTAGAATTTTTTGGCACCTCCAGGTTGGTTTTTCACTGCTTCTCAAAGTTTTTCAAGAACTTTATATTGTTTTCATCAAGACCGTCCAGATTCTTGGATTTTCATCTAAATCAGATCATTCTTGTTCCAGTAGAAGAAAGTACAGAGAAACTTCTCAGATCTGTCCTCTGATCTGTGGCCAGCACCATTCGTGGGGCCCATAGTGGATCTTGAGCCACTATCAAGGTCGTCAGGGCCTGTTTTGTGCACAATTTTTGTGAGTTTTTTTGGTTTTCTCTTCCTGATTGGTTGGAAATAAATTTCTACCCACAAGAAAGGGTTTCTTACAGTTTCTCTTGACTGTTGCTAGTTCTTATAGCTGTTCAAACATTTTTTTTGGCCAATATCGATTTGAGATGGAAAAATCTGACGTTACTTTGATCCGATTCATAGGAAAAAATTACCCCGCTTGGTCTTTTCAGTTCCAAATATATCTTGAAGCCAAGGAATTGTGGGGCTATATCTCTGGATCTGATCCTAAACCCACTGAAGATGATAAGAAAATTTCCTCTTGGCATACTAAAGATGCAAAAACAAAATCATGGATTTTCGGATCTATCGAGCCCCATCTGATAATGAATCTCAAACCTTACCCAACTTCTAGAGACATGTGGGGGTATCTGAAGAAAGTATACCATCAAGATAACTCTGCATGTCAATATCATCTTGATTGTGCGATTGCTGAATATGCACTAGGAACCTTGTCCATACAAGACTACTATTCGGGATTCCGTACACTTTGGTCGGAATACGATAGTATTAAATATGCAGATGTGGCTGACAATGTTTTGATAGTAATATTAGATCTTCAGGCCTCTAGTCAAAGGGATCAGTTTTTGATGAAACTGCGCAGTGAATATGAAAGTGACCAATCTGCCCTGATGAATCGGACGCCATTACCTTCCTTGGATGTATGCTTAAATGAACTCCTACGCGAAGAACAGCGCATTGCGACTTTGGCTCATATAGCACAACAAAAGACTGAGACCTATTCAGTCGCGTTCTCGGCTAATAAAACTTCTCAGCCTCCGCCGCGCGACTTGGGCAAAACGCAATGTTATAGTTGTAAAAAATTTGAGCACATTGCAACTCAATGCAAACAGAAGGTCTGCAGTTACTGTAAAAAATCGGCACATATCATCTCTGAATGTCGCCGCCGCCCACAACATCCATCAACACAGCCTCAGACTCCATAGTATCAGCCTCCGCATGCATATGTTGCTACTTCGGTTATGCCTGCTCCTACATCTGCACCCTCACAGCTTGGGTCCTCATCCTCTCTCACTCCTGAATTGGTTCAACAGATGATTGTCATTGCCCTCTCTGCTTTTGGTATCTCAGGTACATCCCCTCCATCTTCTACTTGGTTCCTTGATTTTGGGGCGTCTAATCATATGACGTCTTCCTGCGCACCACTCTCTAATGTGTAAAGATACACTAGCCCTCTTTAAATACAAATTGCTAACGGGGGCCATGTTCCAATTATTGTTGTCGGTGACATCTGGTCCCATTCCATTGAAAAATGTTATCTGTGTCCAAATTTAACTTTTGAACCTTTTGTCAGTCGGGCAGCTTGTTGAAAATAATTGTAACATCTCTTTTTTTTTTTTCTTCTGGTTGTGTTGTGTAGGATCAGATGTCCGGGAAGGAGATCGCGAGGGGGCCTAAGTGTGGACGCTTGTTTCCGCTGAATTTTTCTAAGACTTCTAGGAATAAATTTGACAATGATGTGTTTTGTTTTTTCATTAGAGATAACTGCCACTTGTGGCATAAAAGACTTGGACACCCTAATTCAAAAGCTTTGTCCCTTATGTTCAATTCTGGTTTATTAAATAAAACTACTGGTTTATCTTCTTGTGTGCCTTTTGCAAAATGGGAAAGAGCAAAACTCTTTCGTTTCCTATTTCTACTTCACACAGCACTCAGTGTTATGATTTGGTTCATAGCGATGTATGGGGAACTGCTCCAGCTCTTTCTCATGCTCACTATAAATACTGTGACTTTTATTGATGATTTCAGTCGGTTCACATGGGTTTACTTTCTGTATTCCAAATATGATGCTTTTCATGTTTTTAAAATTTTTCTGGCTTATGTTGAAAATCAATTCTCCGCCTACATTAAAATCCTGCGATCTGATTCAGGCGGGGAATATATGTCCTCTGATTTTCAACAGTTTTTGCAAAACAAAGGTATTATTTCTCAAAGAACTTGTCCTTATACTCCATAGCAGAATGGAGTCGCTGAAAGGAAAAATCGACATCTCCTTGATGTCACTCGTTCCCTTCTCCTTGAATCATCGGTTCCTACCCGTTTTTGGGTTGAGGCATTGGCTACTGCCGTCCATCTTATTAATCGTATGCCATCCCCTTCAATTGAAAATCAGAGCCCATATTATCGACTATACAAGATATCTCCATCCTATGATGATCTTCATGTTTTTGGCTCAATTTGCTTTGTGCATTTGCCTCATTCTGAACGGACCAAACTTACAGCTCAATCCGCTCAGCGTGTTTTTTTAGGATATGCACCATTCCAGAAAGGGTTCCTTTGTTATGATCCCCACATTCGTCGCATCCGTACCTCTAGGAATGTCGTGTTTTTTGAAAACAAGTATTTTTTTCAAAAACACCTTGATCCTCCGAACGACTCCTCATTGGTTTCCTTACCTGGTTTTTTTGACGACACATCTTTTGTTCGATTTAATCCTAACTCTGTGTATCACAGATGGAATACAGAAGCACTTCTAGGCAATCCCTCCCCTGATCTTCCTCTAGCATCTGGTCCACTCCGGCCCTTGGTTCTCCTTCATTGTGCCGCTCCACTCGCATTTCGGTTCCCCCAGACCGCTATGGGTTCTCTCATACTTCCTTAATGGCAACTTTGTCGTCATCTTCCATGCCACAATCCTATTCTCAGGTTGTGCAGCACCAATGTTGGAACCAGGCTATGCAAGATGAATTGGAGGCTTTAGAACAAAACCATACGTGGGATGTTGTCCCGCTTCTTGTGGGTTTCAAACCGATTGGCTGTAAGTGGATTTTTTCTTTGAAGTTAAAATCTAATGGCACATTAGATCGCTATAAGGTGCGTCTTGTCGCTCTGGGAAATCGGCAGGAATATGGCATCGATTATGATGAAACTTTTGCTTCAGTCGATAAGATGACCACCGTACGCACCATTCTTGCTGTTGCGGCATCTCAATCTTGGCATCTATATCAAATGGATGTCAAAAATGTGTTTCTGCATGGTGATCTCAAAGAAGACGTTTATATGTGTCTGCCTTAGGGGTACTCATCCGGGAAGGGTATGGTTGCTAAGCTCCGTTGCTGCCTCTATGGTCTGAAGCAAGCTCATCGTGCATGGTTTGAGAAATTTCAAGATGCTATTCTTCGCTTGGATTTTCATCCGAGCCAGTATGATCCTTGTATGTTCTTACGTCATGCTCCATTGTAGGGGTGTACACAGATCGGATTGGTGCGGATTGGGCCAAATCCGTCACCAATCCGTTACCTACGGATTGACCGATTTGAAATCCGTCACCAATCCGTGGCTATTAAAATCCGATCCGATCCGTGGAGGAACGGATCGGATCGGATTAATCCGTTCAATCCGTCCCTGTACATTACATGGAAAAAAAGAAGAAAGATACAGATTTTGGATAGAATGAAATGGTTTTGGGAGATCAGACCTGGAGAAATCAAAGATGAGGTGTCTAATTTAAGGAATCTCCATCAAGCTTACCCCGATCAACATCCTCTCCCAGCCCACGCTTAGTAGAACCCTTGCCATCATCATCCCCATCTCAGCCCTCTCATCCTCTCCATCCACTGAGCCCTCTCTTCGTCTCATCTCCCCTCACTCCACCTCCCTCATCACCGAGCGATCCTTCTCCATCCTGCGCAGATCCTTTTCTCCATCTCCCCACACTCCACCTCCATCATCATTGCTCATCTCCTTCATCTCATCCTCACCATCCCAGAACGCAGACCTCTCCCTCATGACCTCTCCATCCCTGCACAGAAACCTCCCCTACTCAACAACCTCTCTCTCTCTCTCTCTCTCTCTCTCATTCTCTCCTACTCAGCCGCCTTCACCGACCTCCGTCCTCTTTGCTCCATCGCCAGACCCATCCCAACCCTCTCATTCTCTTTACTCCATTGCCAGACCACCATATTTGTCTCCCACGCAAGTCATCTCACGTCACGCCTGCACCACCGAAACGCTTAGAGGAAGAGACTCACCCACGTGTAGAGGCCACCCGAAAATGCAGGGGAAGATCGAGGCATAGAGGACGCCATTCGTCAAGACCGTTGACGCACAACTCCGAGAAGAAGCTCCACCCACGGGTAAGAACCATCACCTCTCTCCCCGCATTCATCCATTACCGCTGCTGCACATCCTCACCATCTTCTTCTTCTTCTTCTTTCACTCCTCTGCCCTGCCATAGCCCCTGCGCACCCCACACCCACCGTCTCAAGCTTTAAGCCCTCTTCCTCTTCCAGAAGAATCTCAGGATATGGGTCACCCCATAAACGATCACAGATATTTTACAACCATGGCCAATCAAAGGTATGGGTCACCCCATAAAGATGCTTGGCGTCCAAGAAGAAGCCCTGCAGCAAAGAAGAAGCCACGGATGCCACTGGGATGGGTTTGGCCATTTGGGACTTGGGAGATGATTCAGATGAAGCAACAAATGTGGTGGGGTTTTTTCCCTTTTGGGGATAAAGGTTCGGAATTACATTTTGACCCTTAAGTTTTTTTTCACATTTTAAATTTAGACACCTAATTTATATTTAGACCCCTTATATATATTTTTATTTATATTTAATGACAACGGATTGGATCGGATTGAATCCGCGGATTAAGGGTGAAATCCGCCATTGATCCGTTGCTAACGGATTACACAATTTCCAATCCGTCACCAATCTGCTGGCCTTCGGATAGGATCAAAATCCGCGGATCGGATCGAATTGACGGATTGATGAATTTTTTGTGCACCCCTACTCCATTGACATATGATCTCCAAAGGAGGGGAGCAATAATACAGAGTATTTCCAATCTTTCAAGTTCTGTGTTCATACTTCATAGTTTTGTCAGGGTGTTCAGTTAAGAATGGGAGATGGGTTTGGTTGGTGATCGGGTATGGTAGGGATGTGAGATGGGTTTAGGGTGTTTGCTGAAAGGTTTCGTGGACTGATTGGGGTTGGAGAGGGGTCTGGTTTGTGTTCGATGGACGGGCGGGATGCAACGGAAAGGTTTGGGTTGGGTTGAATTGGGTTGGGGTTTCCAGGAGGTGTCTTTTTTTTTTTGTTCCAGCAGTTGGGATTCTGAGATGGGGTTTCGTTGGAGATGGTGTATGGAAGAGGCGATGAGGCTTGGGGTTTTGGATTGGATTGGTCTCTGTCGCTAGGGTTTAGTTGGGTACTGTGATGGGTTTCGGATGATGGCAGGGAATGGGGTGTTGAAACTTGAAAGTGGGTGACAGAGATGGTTTAGGCGATCTGGTTTGGGTGGTGGTTTTCAGCAGGGTTACATTGATACATTCAATTGCTGGCTGCTGCATGTGAAAGTCTTCCTCTTTTTTTTTTTTGGATTGGGATTCTGGAATGAGTTGCGGTGGTGGGTTTCAGTCGATTGTGGTGTTCTGGGGTGGGGGTGCGTTCTCGGTTGAAGGGGGGTAGGGGTGGGTTGGGAGAGTTGATGGTTCGAGGTTTGCGGGCGATGGGGGATGGGGTGCAGTGTGATGGATGATGGGGTAGATGCACGGAGATCGAGATTCATGGGTTACCTCAAATCGGCGATCTGGACGGCGATTTGAGATTGGATCTTCGCTCTAATACCAATTGACGGCGTAGCCCAGAGGCCACAGTGAAGATCTACACCTCCGACGGTGAGATCGAGCCCTAAGACTCAAGCCCTAAGGCTAATTAGATGAGAACTCCCAAAGAACTCACTCACGAGAACAATTCTGAACTTTATTATCAATTTAGCATACCTTACAAGCAATCATCCCTCTCTATTTATAATAGAGGAATGGTCTAAATAAAGAAACTACCATTATTCAATGATCCCTAAAATCACTCCCTAAAATCTCTAAGTAAATCAAATTACTAAAATCTCTCTTATCAGAGATTATATCAAATTACTAAAATTACTAAACTATTTAAAGAAAGCAAGTCATCCTTGGTGGGGTCCACTAGGGGCCTTCTTCTTCTTGAATCTCACTGCATAAATAATATAAACAATGCAATGGTACTAGGAGTCTCCATAATGGAATTAATCTTGTGGCTAGCAAGTATATATTTAAGAGTATGGTACCAGAGTATTTCACTTTAAAGCACGGCTTTACTGCAGTAAGCAAAACGAGGCAAAACCCACGCAAGCCGGGTTTGACTAGGCATGGATTGAAGTTAAGTGGTGCCAACATTTGGATTGAAGGTAATTCTAACCGGATTTAATGCGAGGTTGTTTACACAAGCAGCCTATGATACTCGGATACGGCAAATTGCTTGTGGTACCCGTACCGATACGGTCCGATATGGATACCGGTACGGGATACTGCAAGATACCGCTTCGACATGGGGGGGCGGGTGGGGGGCAATTTCAGGATACGACTTGTGTTATTTTTCGCCCAATATTTCAACATATTTTCCATTTCGGCCAATTTCTGTCTCTCTCTTAGTTTGATCAAAAGGAAAACAAAAAAGAAGAGGAGGAGGAGGAGACCCACTTGCTTCGACTAGGGCTGTTGCTTGGACTGCTTCGACCACTTGCTGCTGTTGCTTCGACTGTTGCTGCTGCTGCTTCGAGCTCCAAGTGCCAGGTATTCCTCCTCTTCTTCTTCCTCCTTTCGTTTTTCTTTCTTTCTTTCTTCTTCTTCTTCTTTCTTCTTGTTTCTTTTTTTTTTTTTTTCATGTGTTCGTGCCCTAGAGATGCCAACGAAAAGGGATCGCTCTTATAAACGAGTTTGGGCCCGTTGGGCTTTTTTTGTTTATTTCTTTTTTTAATGTCGGGCTACTGAGCCAGTCAGCCACTCAGCCCATTTTTCTTTTCTTCTCTTTTTAATGTTGGGCTACTGATCCAATCAGCCACTCGGCCTACTTTTCTTTTTTTCTCTTTTTCTATGCTGAGATATTGTATTGTGAGGCCCACCTCATTGAAAATTTGAAACAAACAATGGGCCTTGTAATATTTGAGCTCTAAATTGAGATAAAATAAACATTCTACCTATAATAAATCCCTAACCAAATATTTATATTTATATATTTCTAGGAATGCCGTACCCGTATCCGTATCCTAAAATTTTGAAGTTGACGTATCGGATGCTCATTCCTGTGTCCCGTATCTGTACTCGTGTCCGTATCCGGGCATCATAGCAAGCAGCTCATCTAGCAAGGGTGAGTACATCAAGGGTGTAACACCAACGGTCAAGTCCATCTACTTCTAGGTCTTCAAGGTAGTCAAGCATTTAGGGTACAACAAGTCCATCTTGTAAGCAAGGGTTACTAGGTTCACCCAGGTCCAAGGTATAGGTCCATGACAATAAGACATCAAGTATCAACAAGTATAACAAGTAAAAGACCAAATAAGCATCTACAAGCCATACGAGAATAGAATACTATAGAACATGTATCATGAGACAATGTAAGCCAAGATCAAAAGACAATGTCCAACCTAGGTCTAGGTTACCAATGATCAATACCATCCAACCCTACATGACCTTAGGGTCCCTAATGTCCAATTTGAATTATACCATTGGCGTTCCAAAGTTAAGTGACATCAAATGCCCTAACCCTTCATACACTTGACCTAGTATTGATCTAAACGAGTTTGGGCAACCAGTAGGTGAATGCCAGCTCAAGCATTGCCTACGATGGTCCCATAGCTAATACAATAGGGCATGACATGGTTAAAGGGATCCCAAATTGATCCAAGGGACTTAAGGTGTGAATTCTGCACATTAAAGAAACTCAGGCTTACGGTTAGCTGCGGTCTGGATATGACTAGCCGTGAGTGTAGCCGATTTAGAGTCTTACGGCTCATTGATGTACAAAAGCCTTGAGATTCAGCTCTCTGGAAAAGTAACTGTGAAAAGGCTGAAATACACTACAGTTAGCCTCACGGCTCACTGTGGGTAGGTCACAGCCTGTCGTGAGCCTGACTGTAGTTCAAAATCATGAAATTTCACTATTCTGGAATTGCAACCGGAGGACATTTACGGTCAGCTTCCTGAAGGCTTACGGTTAGCTGTTAGGGGTTTACGGCTAACCGTAAGTCCCCATATCTAAAACCTCAAAATTGAAAGTTTTTAATTCGAAGGGGATATCAACTCAAACATTCAGATCTGAAGAATTCCATCATATTCTACATAATCAGGGCGGCAGGGCCTAATCCACCACATGGAAGACCTAATTCTACCAAATTAGCCATTAACAATCCGATAATCGTTTAAATAACATTAAAACACCAAAAGAGCTTGAATGAGGGAATTTTAGAGTAAATCAATCATCAAATCAAGGAAATCAAGCATGCAAGTTATGAAATTATAGATGTTTACTTGCCTCAAGCTATATCTAGGTGAAATCCTCCAAGAAACCGCTCATGATTTCTAACAAAACTCCAAGAAAACTCAAATCTAACCCCCAATAAGAGATCCTACACCAAAAGCAAGGATTCAGTGCTAAAAGGGCATGCATGACAGGATCCTAGCAATGCGATCATAGATCTAGATGAAAGAAAGGGTTTGACAAGGGATTTGCTTACCAAATGAGATCTAACCAAGAGAATCGAAAAGGGGAAGGAGATCTTGATGATGAAGATCACAGATTATTATTTTTTTTATTTTTTTATTTTTATCATTAAAAAAAAGATGATGATCTAGGGTGTTCTTGGCGCTTGGATTGGCCTCCTCTAGCTTAGATTAATGAGATCATTGGTCCTCTTGAGTGCAAGGAGAGAATAAGAGGAGAGTGGTAGAAAGAAGAGAGCTTCGATGTAGTTGAGAGAGGGAAATGAAATGAAATAACTTGAGAGTTGGCTTATATAGGTTTCGTGACCTTTCAATAATTATAAGAAAGTTCTTGGCTCTAGTCCATTCAAGTAAATAGGGCGTTTCAAGGAATTTGGGTATGCAAGAGGGGTCTTAATGCAAGTTAAGGGTTTCCCACAACAATATCCATTGTCCAAGGTGTCTAAGACCCACAAGATCCTAATATTACAAATAACCCCCTACACTCCAGAAGACTAACATCTAGGTCCCTCTAAGACTCCAACTAGGCCCAAACTCTCCCGAAACCATCTTATCTCTATTCTAACCCCTGGGAAACTAGTTAATTACCCTCTAAAAACCTGATTAATTAGGATATTGGCACACAATTAGGATACGGGGCCTTACAGGTGGATGAATGGTCATTGTGGTTTAGGGATGGCAATGTGTCGGGTTTAAATGGGGACTTGCCACAACCTGTTCCCATTAACAGAGGGTTTGGTAGTGTGTTGATTGGGATTGGGACGCATCTGGTTTTCCAGACTTTGACCCAAGTGGAGTTTGAGGCGGGTTTGGCAGTGTGTTGAACTGTTGATTGCTATGCCTGACCCACCCCGTTCTATTTTTCTTCAATTTATATGTCACTTAATTGTGAACAGAGATCTTCATTTGTATACTATAGGTGATAGTTGGGCGTGACACTCTCTCAGTTGGGCGTGACACTCTCTCATAAGGTTTAAGGTTCAAGTCCTAGACTATGCAAATATATATATTTTTTTCATATTAAAAAAAAAGCCACTTAGAAACTCAAACCGATCCGTACTTGTCATGGGGTGGGTTTGGTATCACAAACCAAAAACCCATCATGGGTCTGGTTGGGGATGGGGAAGAGCACATGCCAGTTGGGTTGGTTTCAGCCTTTTAGGTCAACCTAAACCTGAATTGTTGCCATCCTTATTGTGGGTTATAGTTAAATGGTGTTTTTTTATTTTACGCTCTTTTGTAAGATTCAATTTGATGGTGAATATGGGTTGGACATGTCAAATTAGGGTGTGGCAACAACAGAGCTGAGGGGGGTGTTGCTCTTTTTGGGACAGGGGGAGAAGGAGAAAGTGGGGGAAAATGAAGGGATTGGGGATGTTGGGTTCAAATGGGCTGGGGTCCAGACTATGATCCATCATCTAAGTGAGGGTTCCAGACTGGATCTAGCCGGAACCAATAAAAGGAATCCAGAGCTGGTTCTAACTTGAGCGAAATGGCTCCAATTGATTTCGGTTCCGGGGAGAGAGAGAGAGAGAGAGAGAGAGAGAGAGAGAGAGAGAGAGAGAGAGGTAAATAAAAATGGTTTTGAACAGTGAACTACGAGAAGTGTCCAGAAGTTTAACCACCTAGAGTTATGTGGTTTTCAACTTTTTTGGAAAAGTCACACTAGTGGATGGCATCATGGTTAATAAAATTGATTCTAAAAGGCAAAATAATTGCTACGTTTACTCTGGAAACTATGCATACGTTGACAAAACTGAATCTGCCTCCTTAAAACACGGGCTAACGTAAACACTGGACATACAAGAAAGAGAAACAAATGGGTTCAGTTCCAGATCTTTGGTTTTGACAAGTATGAATCCAAAACTGGATCCAAAAAATAGGATCCTGATCCAAATCCAACTTTTGTATTGGGACCAAAATCAGAACTTGTTATTTGATGGGTTGGAGATGCTGGATAATCGAATAGTTGGATATCTGGTTCAACCCTAGTAGCTGGTGCAAAGAGTGAACCCCATCCCACCCCGCCTCACCCCCCTCGGCCCCTCTTTCCCTTCTTGATGAGGTGCACATTGTCTGCTTGAAAGTTTGGTGTGGACCTCCAATATGGTGTCCACTTGTGATCAACCCAACCTCCTTTAACAACCCAATTTGACACTCTTTTGACCTATATCCATTGTCGTATTGAAATATAGAAAAATCAATATCTTTCAAACCATTGGACTCGAGGGCCATAAATCAAGTGCTTATCATGATGTGATTGACGCAGGAGCATGAGGCATAGATCCGATGGATCATGTTATTGATTAAGCACTCAATTATATGGATTGATTTATCGATCAAAAGGATTTTTGGTCCATCCTAATTGGGGCTCAAATCTAGTTTGGATGGTCGAAATGGGCCTAAATTAAATTCCAAATTGATTGATCAATGTAACTAAGGGATCCAAACCAGCTCCTATTTAGACAGTCAAATCATGCCCACAAAAAAGGTCCAACTGAACCAAACAATCCATTGATAGTGGACTGTAAGGACTCTTGTCTCAATCATGATACTGTTTCTTTGGTTATTTAGAGCAAGGACTCCTTTGATATTGAGATTTTTTTAGTATTTTTTATTTTATGATTTCTTACATTTAGAATGTTGTTTAGGGTTTTTGTTTATGGAAAAAACATTATAAATATGGATGCAAGGTGACGTCCAACCCCATGTTTGATTTGGTTTTATTCTACTAAAAAATATTGCATTCTTTGCAATAGTTCTCTTCTCCTCACTTTGAGTTACTCTCATTGGATTGAAAGGCTTTGACGGTGGTTTTATGTGATCAACGGTAAGCGAATCTTGGATTTTATGTTTGAAGATCGGGTATCTTGGGATCACAATCAATCGGATTTGGCTTCCCTTGATTGCTTATGGTGGCGCAGACTTTTCCCAACCATGATTGTGGAGACCTTTCTATCCCTTTACCTCTTAATATTGTCTAGCATCCAGGTGGGCTCTGCAAGGGAGGTGCATGCTTAACTTTCATACAAATGGTGCCCCCCCACCCCCACAACCACACACACACATGCACAGAGGGAGGGAGGGGCAAAGCGATACATTCTCCCAACTTTTTGACCTATACACACACATATCATTAGGTTGAGTAAAGGAGTAGTAAAAGCTGTTAAATTTTTTTTGAGTGGTTGGGAAGTCTAGTATTGAGCTGGAGGTCCTGGGTTCGAACCGGTTGGGGCCTTACCCGATACACAGTGCTAGTGGGTGGTGTTGTGTATCTAGGGTTTTACCAATGATTGGCGGGTTCCTCGTCATAAAAAAAAAAAGATGTTAATCTTTGATGTCATTTAAATGATAAATCAAAAGGGTTAAGAAAAGCATTTAGTCTATGGGCCCTTTAAATGATGAATCGAAGTTTAGGATAATCTGATGGGGCACAACTCTAATCCATGATGGAACTGGAACCTCTCCATACCCACTGCCCCTATCTACCCCTATTGATCGGTATGCATCCAGGTGGGCCGGTAATGGGAGAGAATTTTCCTATTATATATATTATTTGAGAAAATACCATGTCATCCCTTTTTTTTTTTTTTTTGAGACGGATACCATGTCACCAGTATGGATCATGTTCACGTTGATACTTGTGTTTACTATTGAATCGCAACATACGAATTTATTTCCTAATCTTTTTTAAGATCATTTCCCACTTAACGAGCAGTGTACATTATATGAATAAACTTTCAATATAGCATAATCTAAATTCTGTTTTTCATCTGTCTCTCTTAGTGGACTTAATTGTATTAATGAATCATCCTTTAAACAATTAAATAGTTGACTGTGAAAAATATATTTTGAATAGATCTGTAAATGCATGTGTAATGACCTTTTTTTTACTGAGTACTCATATGAAGTAGTCCAATTACAATAGTTGTATATCAATATTTGCATGATTATGTGTTTAATGGTCAATGCAGTGCTATAAATGATGGAAAGTACATAAACAATGAATTCAATGATGTATATTTGGTAACTACTCCAGTTCCAATTCCTCTTGAGGCCTTTACTCTTCAGGTGAGAGCTTAATTTTGAGAATTATGTTCTAATCCTTTCTGCAATGCTTCTGAAGTCTGAAGTGCAAACTTAGAAGTACATTTTTATTCCAGCATTTGTTTCAATTATTCTTCTGATGTGTGTATTTATTTATAATTTATTTTTGGCCAGATCTTTGTCAGTTTTTCTTAGAAATATGAGAAAGTGAATGTACTAATAACAGTTTAATTTGTAATTGAGATCATGTGGTTAAAATGTTTTCTCCTTTTTGATCAATATTTTGTACCTAGTTTATGTGTCTTGATAAAATTTTGAAAGTAAAGATAAAGAAGAAAGTGTTTTTATTTTTTATTTTTTGCACCCATGTGGTGGGATGCCCAAATATACTGTTTCTTTTGTTTGGTACATTAAAATGGTTAATATTGTGTTAGAGAAAGAGACCATTAGGTAAAAAATGTTGTTGGATAAAGGAATTGTATACATTGTTAGTGCTTGTGCTCCTTGAGTGGGATCATGTGGAAGTGATAAAAAGAAACTTTTGTGCTTTATCAATGAGTCAATAAATTATATACTCATTGAGGTAAGTAAAAATAATTTGAGGAGACTTGCATGATGGAAAGAGAGGGCAACGAAAGTTTATGCTCTCAACAATGAGATGCCAAAGCATCCTCGATTTTGTTGTGGTTTTTGATTTTTCAATAGCTTGTATATGTGCTTTGAGAAGAAGAAAGAGCACCTTGTGACAATTTAAAGCATATTTAAAGGAAGTATCACCAGGGAATGCAATCAAGGAGCGGATGGCCTGAATAGTATTCCAACTCCCCCTCTTCCACTACCTTTCATTCTAGGGTTTCTCATCTCCTCTTCCTTATTCCCTTCTTCTTTTGCTCCTCTCTCTCTATGCGGCTTCTATTCCCCTTTCTTTTGAGCAATCCATCACGGGACACCAAATTATTTTTATTATTTAAAATATTTCCAGAATTTTTGTCACAAAATGGGATACTTAACCCGACCTTTGCTGAGTTGGGAATCGAGTTTGGGTTTTTAGTCCTTGTTTTTACCACACATCCATCTTGACATTCTCATTTCTGCTGTACTCATTTTGTGCACGTGTTGCTTCTTGACTGGCCAACATTCTGCTCCATAGGTCATAGTTGGTCTAATTGTTGTTATGTAAAATTTTCTTTGTAATCTTGTTGGTATGCATCGATCATAAAATACTCCAATAACAAGTCTCCACTTCAACCATCCTCTTATCCTATGTTTGACATCTTGCTCGATCTCTCTTCCTTACTAATTATCTAGCAAAGGTATTAGAATGAATCTATTTGTAGTATCTCTTGAGCTTCAATTCTCACAGGAGTTACAACTCTTGGCACTTCGCCACTAAAGTTGCAATTCATAGTATGACTTATTTTGAAGATCTTGGATTCTAAAACATCCTGCCATCTCTCAAGCTTTGTATTCACACCATCTCTCGATTCATCCACCAATACTATATTATTAGCAGACAACATACAACATGGTACCTCATGTTGAATATGAGCAATTAACCCGTCCATAATTAGTGCGAAGAGATAAGGGCTTGAAGTAGATCCTTGATGCAGACCTATGGGTATTAGAAACTCACACGTCTTTCTATTGGATGTTCTCACACTCATGACCGCTCTCACATACATTTCTTTAATGACGTTAATATAACCTCTTGGGCACTCCTTTTGTTTGGAACCCACCAAATCAAGTCTCTAGGTACCCTATCATTGGCTTGCTTTACATCGATGAGGACCATATGAAGATTTTTCCTCTTCTTTGTAGTATTTTTCCGTTTATTGCCTAATTGAAAAGATAGCTTCCATAGTTGATTTCGATAGCATGATACGAAATTGATTTTCAGAGATCTTGGTCTCTTGTCTAAGTCTTTGCTCCATTGCTCTCTTCATGTTTTCTTAGTTTCTTTAGTGAAAAAAATATGGACACTTCTTACTACTTAAATTCATTGCTATTGTCTAAATCATATCTTAAAATCTTAGATTCAAAGGAAATCATTCTTTATCCTTTAATATATACCTTCCACACACATGGGACCCCTTGAATTACGATGGATCCATCGAGTTTTCACCAATCCGAATGGACCAGACCATTGGATCGAGGGTCAAATATTTTCTTTAATATAAAATCGTTAAAACTTGTGGGCCATGGATGAGGGGGTTATAGGCATGTGATTGACCTCAAACTTGATATCTTGGTCCATCCAAAATGTCTCTTTCCATCCCCTCGTCCCATGATCAGTAGGGCCCCATCAAGTTTCCCTCACCATAGTATGGTGAGGGATGGATGCATGAGTATTTCCATATATATATATTTGTTATCAAAGCCTTGTCCCAACTATATTGTGGCTACATGAATTCTGTTTCTCTATTCTAATCTATGTTTCTCTATTCTAATCTATCCTGGGCCAAATCCTCATATAAGTTGTACATCTTTAGTTTTTTTTTTTTTTTTTACTACGTCCATCCACGTCCTCTTTGGCCTTGGTGGGCCTCCATTTTTACAATGGTTTCAAGGGTTTTATAGTGTTTGATTCTTTGGACATCTTTCCATCTCTCCATTGTTGATTTACATGCATCTATGTGGGCCCCACAAAGTCCCAAGGTGAAACTATTGGAAACATTTACACTATTGCAAACACACATACATGCTCATGAATTGATCTGCGTTAGTTTTTATTTTATAGGAAACAGAAGTATCAGCTGTTAAGTATATTTTTTGGGAGGATTACAAACACTTGCTCGAAAAAGAAGATGAAAATTATGTCCCATATAATGTGCAAGGGCAATATGGTCAACTGTTCAGTATAATCGAGAAAAGGTATGCATTTGGTAACATTTATGGAATGTATTTTATTATTATTATTTGGGTTTTAACATTAATTCTATTCATATTTTACGAGATTGTAACTCAAATAGTCACAGGTGGATTTGTTGTTTAAGGAGGATGTCTGAATAGCTAATGATGTTTAGGCACACTTATCTATTGTTATCATCATCTTTTCATTACTATCATCATCAGTGCCTTGTCCCAACTATGTTCGACACTTGCCTATTATTGTAACTTTAAGTATTCTTTTTTTTTTTTTTTTCCTTTTTGTTATCCTTTAATTTATTGCTGGAACAGATGTGGCATGACTATGAGGCACATGATGATATTGACACTTGTGATCGTTTTCAGAATCCTACGATTTGTATCTTTAATCCTGAGGGCCAGTTAAGCAATTTACTATGAAAGTTAAAGTGATGTAAAGCATCGAATCAAGAGATAATAAAATATAAAGAGGTTGTGATGATATTTTGTCTTTAGTGGATTGGTAGAGAATCTTTTTGACTGTGTAAAAAGTGGTTTTTTTTTTGTCATTTAGTGGAGAATGGAGATTGCTTTTTGACTTTTTTGTTTTTTAAAGGAGGGAATTTTGAAGATGTGTACCTTTGATGTGACCCCTTTGTCTGAAAAATGGAGACTTTACGTTATTTTTACTAACCCAGTAAATTGCCAAACGGGCCCTAAGGAAAATGATTCATATCTATGCAACGAATCCCATTTACAGTTGAATCTTAGGATTCCTATGTGAATCTTATTAATCAATACTTGTTTCATCATAATCATAACCAATAAGCTAATATTAACAATCTTTTACTTTTTTTTTCTTTCTTTATTATTTCTTTCTTTTAGTGTTTTTACTTTTAAAAGGTTATTCTGTAGTTTACAAGTCCTCTTAAGAATTTTTGCGGCTTTGGAGAGGTTTTAGACTTGAATAAAAGCGTTTGGCTGTACGTATAGAGCTTTTTTTATACCTTTTTTTAAATCTTTTTTGGTTTTTTTTTTTATGAACACTTTCTTAACTTAAGAGATATCCCTACCGTGTAAAGATTGATGATATGGATTTTATTTTTAATTTTATATTTATATTTAATGAAAGTAAATAAATATATGTTGATACTTTGAAATTATTTAACTATTTACACATATCATTCATTATATATTAATATGTCATGATAACATTAAAAGAAATAAATTAATATGTCATGATGTTCTTGATATAATTATATGATAGACTTATTTGTCATTGTATTTATACTGCTATAAATGGGAAAATGGACGGTTATGAATCACTACTTTTTTCTTTTTTCTTTTAATTTTTATTTATTTTTTATTTTTATTAGAAAAAGAAAAAATCTTGTGATTTGCGATGTGATTCACGATTTGATTCATGGGTACAACGATTTGCGATACGATTCTAATTTTCAAAATTATGATACTCGTATTAATTTATTTTAGGTAGTATGTTCTTTATTATTATGTCTGCCTTTATTCTAAACATTGTAATGAATGGCTGCCTAAAATGTTTAAAATATACACTTATTCTTTAAAGTGCAAAATATCCTTTATGATCTTTGTATCTGGTTGGTAATGTGTGCGGATACAGACTTTGGATAGTAGTTTTGTAATATAGATATAATCTTGGCTTTAAAATAAGGTTTCAATCACTAACCCAGTGATCACAAGGTCCATCATGACTTGGTTTCATCACACCAAGAAATGTCCATTACATGAGGCATTCTGTGGGGCCCACCTGAGTTCTTTGAAATAATGAAGGTGGGATGGTTGAGATAAATGCATGTGGATTAGGCCTGGCCAAATATCTGACTGATTGGATGGCGTTAACCTTGCTTTTAGGGCTTCAAAATTTAATGGTTTTTTAAAAACAATATTATGAGATTTCAATCCAATGGTATATAATGGTCATATCAGTTTAAAGTAGAGGTGATTACTAATTCACACAGGGTCTTTGAGTTTCATTGGATTGGATTGCCCATTAGGTGGGCCTAATTCTTGAAAATAAGAGAAGCATGCACTTTTTTATGTTCCTTTGAAGCTGATTTGGAAATTTACCTATCTTTCATTTAATGTGGGCCAAAGGCCTTTTATTTATTTATTTGATCAGTTAAAAAAGAATTAATTAAAAGGAGAAGAGATTACAAAATGTACAAGAGCATTGTACCCCACCTAATTCTCAATTGCATAATAAGACCTTCCTAAAGAGACTTCCTCTGTACCCCCTATTGGCTAAAGCATCTACCAAGAAGTTGGCTGATCTAAGCTCTTGATGAAAGGTTACATTTTAATACTTGAAGATAAAACCTGAATTTCATTAAATTGGAACTGGAATTTCTAAGTGTTTGCCTTTCAATTTAACATCCAAGTGATGAGAAAAGAGAATGAAAAAGAGAAGACAAGTATTCGGAGGGAGAAACTAGATGGGTTGGCAACCTTTTTTTTTGCTTTTATTTTATTGCAATTTCTCAAAACTGCCCTCATATTTACTATATTTATGCTTTTCATTAATTCAAAACATCGTTGTTCTGTAAAATTCTCCCTTCAATCTTGTTGGCATTTGTCGGTCATATAGAACTCCAGAAGCTAGGCTCCACTTTAACCATCTCGCTTTAATCCTATGTTCGACATCTTCATCAATCTCCCTATCCTTACTAATTATAGAGCCAAACCACTTTGTGGTATCTTTGTGGTATCGCATGGTCTTCAATTCTCACGATAGTTTCAACTCTTTCTATATGCCCACTGAAGTTATAATCCATATATTCCGTCTTTGTACAACTTATTTTAAAGCCTTTGGATTCTAAAGCTTCCTTCTATCTCTCGAGTTTTGCATCCACACCATCTCTTGATTCGTCTACCAACACAATATCATCTACAAATAAAATGCACCAAGGTACTTCTTCTTGAAAATGAGCAGTTAACTCATCCATAATCAGTGCAAAGAGATAAGGGCTTATGGATGACCCCTGATGCAAACCTATAGTCACTGGGAATTCTCTTGTCTCTGCACAAGTAGTTCGCACACTCATTACTTGTTCTTTTATACATGTCTTTAATAATTTAAATATTACTTTTTGGAGCATTCCTTTTATTTAAAACACGCCAAATTAAATCTCTAGGTACCCTGCTATAGGCTTTTCTAGTTTGATGAAGACCATATGCAGATTTTTCCTTTTGCTCGATTTTTTTCTATTAATTGCCTAAGTGAGAAGGTAGCTTCCATCGTTGACCTCCTTGGCATAAAACCAAATTGATTTTTAGATATTTTGGTCTTTTGTTTAAGTCTTTGCTCTATTACTCTCTCCTATAGTTTCATAGTACGACTCATAAGTTTAATCCCATGATAGTTGGTATAGTTTTGTTTATCTCTCTCATTCTTATAAATAAGTACTACAGTACTTCTTCTCCATTCATCCGACATTTTCTTAGTTATTAATATCTTATTGAAGAGTCTAGTTAACCAAATCTCCCCAACTTATCCTAAGCATTTCCAAGCCTCAATCGGGATGTCATCTGGACCCGTAGTCTTTCCTTTCTTCATTTGTTTAAATGCTTTCCTCACTTCCACCACCCTCATTATATAAAAAAAAGTATCCTCTTTTGTTCTTATGTCTCTTATATAGTTTTCATTTAAAAGTATGCTAAAATATTTCCTCTTACCTTTTTTTTTTTTTGATATTGCTGCCCTTCACTAGAACCTTTTGGTCATTGCTCTTAATACATTTGACATGATCTAAGCTCCTACTTTTCCTGTCCCTACTTTTCCTTTCTCTTATTTTTACAAGCTTAAAAATATCCTTCTCTTCTTCTCTTGTTCCTAACCTACTATATAGGTCATCACATGCTTTGCACTTTGCATCACTTAGTACTTTCTTAGCTTCTTTCTTTGCCCTCTTGTTCATCTCCTAGTTTTCCATATTCCTAGTACCCCGCCAAACTTTATAACAACGTCTCTTCTCCCGAACATCTTCATGAACCTCTACACTGCACCACCAGGTTTCTTTATTATCGTATCTCTTTCCTTTTGACTCTCCAAGCACCTCTTTAGCAACTTTCTTAATACAGTTAGCCATTAGATTCCACATCGCTGTAGTTTCTCCTTCAAAATCCCATTCTCCCTCATCAATCACTTTGTCCTTATATATTGTCGCTCTTTCTCCTTTCAAATCCATCCACCTTTTTTTAGGGAACATTTTATTTACTACCCCTCTCTTTCTACCTCTAATGCAAATATCTAAAACTACTAGCCTATGTTGCGTGGTCAAACTTTCTCCTGGAAGAACCTTACAATCTTTACAGTCCAATCGATCATGTTTTCTAACTAGAAAAATGTTGATCTTGCTCATGCTTGTTTCACTTTTATAAGCAATTGATGCTCCTCTCTCTTTTATTAAGTGGTTGCTATTATAAGGTCAAATGCTAATGCAAAGTCCAAGATAGTATCTCCTTACTCATTCTTTTCTCCAAATCCGTGTCCTCGATGCACTCTCTCATATCTTCTATTATCCTTTCCTACATGCCCATTTAAGTCCCTCTTTAGGAAAATCTTTTCACTAGTTGGAATTTCTCGTAGTGAACCATCCATCTCCTCCCAAAATTGGCTCTTGACACTTTTATCTAATCTTACTTGGGGAGCATATGCACTAATGATATGAATTATGTCTTCCTCTAACACTAGTTTATTTGCTATAATTCGATCACCTAATCTCTTGGGGGGATAACTTAATCTGGCTGATTTATAAAACCATGCTTACAATGCACCCGCTTTTTGTATGACCAGTTAGTACTATTTGATCTTCCTATAGCAGACACCCTTGAAGTTAGATATCTGCCATTAAGTTACCCATTACCAAGTTGAACAGTTAGGCTCTCCAAGAGGATGCAAGTTTATATACCTCCATACGAGTGATCAGGTCATCAGGTGCACCATTTTCATCATAAGAAAGGTTCTGGTCTGTGGCTTTTAGGATAAGAACGATAAAGAGGTAATGTTGCTTTTTGTTTGTGGCTTTTTACCTTTTTTTGTGGACTCCAATCTGATCCCCAAGAATGATGAACCTCTCATTTAAGCAGTGCATTTCATGTTTCATGGCCTCTTCCTTGAAAAAATAGTTTGTTATCTTGTTAATGTGAAAATCATTTTCTTTAAATAGAATTATTTTATTATTATTATTCAGATTCTCTTAAAATTAGAACTTCTTTTCTAGTGCTAAACTTGCCTCTATATGTTGTCATTCATTAATATGCCACTGGTTGCAAGAAATTTCCCAGGTACAAAAAGAACAAGGAGGCATGCAGTCGGACTCTTGAAAAAAAAATCAGTCGTTATGCTCCTATACATCTTGATGCTGAGGTAAAAAAGTTAAATGGCTATTTTCTACATTACTTCAATGCAGGAGGCCTCGGATTCTTACTTCAATATTTGCTGCAAGATAATCTCAATGACTTCACACAATGAACGGGATGACTTCACACCATCCAAGATAAAGAGGGAATAATTCCAGCAACTCAACAAAAATAAAATTCACTATACTCATTAAGGTTAATCGGGAGTTTCTCTATAACTCGCTTTTACTAGGAATACGATTCCCTTTCAAATGATCACTTTGGAATTTCCAAACAAACAGAAACTTGATATAACATTAAAAGTTAGAAAACACCTAAAATTCACGCCTACACTATGCTATACCACTAAATGGGCCATAACTTCTCTAATACGTGTCAGAATTACGCAATCTTGTTTTTGCTGGATAGGTAAATGAATTACCCATCAAACACACGCAAATTATTATTATTATTTTTTGTCAATCATTGTCCTTTTTGCACATCAAAAGTACCCATCTCTAAAGAAAACAAACATTAAAATAATAGTAATAATATTCATCATCATTAACAAAACCTTGTTCCAACTATGTTGGGGTTGGTTACACGAATTCTGTTTCTCCATTCGGTCTATCTTGAGCCAAGTCCTCGGATAGCTCTTGCACTTCCTTAGATCTATTGTTACTACTTCCATCCTCATCCTCTTTGGCCTATCCCTTTCCCTTGGTGGGACATCAACCTGCATAGAAAATTTTTCCTCACCCAAATGGGTTTCTTTTGTTTTATCACTTATTGATACTACCCCTAAATGCTCTTGAAAGCGCTCATTTCTTATTCTATCTTTGTTTTGCCGCACATCCACCTCAACATTCTCATCTCTGCGACACTCATTTTGTGCATGTGTTTCTTCTTGATTGGCCAACATTCTGCTCCATAAGTCTAAAAACAATAAAAACCTATTCTTCTGATTATGTAATGTGGGACCCTTTTTGATTAGATATGGGCATCTCGAGATCTTCAAATTCTTCTAACTGTATCATATTCTCATTCCAGCGGCTCCCCATTGATGGTGATTTTTACTAATGTTTCCAGCTTTTATGGGAAAGGTAAGTCTGGACATGAGATTGCCAATACTACTGAATAATGTGATAATTGTAACAGATTAGAACCTTGATTGGCATAGGATGCGTGGTCATTGGTGTTTTCATTCTTCATCCTTTGAACCAATTTTGAGTTAAATTACACCAATAGTATCTGTGAATTTGCATTATGGAATATTCTTTACTACTCCCTGTGCAAGTTCTTGGCACTAGTTGAATCAGTTTCTGGGGAAGTGGGGTTGCATTCTTACGTCATGCATGGTTGGCTATTTGGTTTCAGTTTTGCACATATAAGGAGTCTATTAGTGGAGCAACAAATTGGATTTCTGGTTCTTTCTATTGTAAAACTGATGCATGAGTATCAATATTTGTAGATCTATCTTAAAGATTATTGAACAAAATCTTACAAATGAATAATATGAAATGGACTGGGAACTGAATGCTTCCCCCCTCCCCCTTTCCAAAAACAAAGGGATAAAAAACCAGACCATTCGCACACAACTTATCCAAAATGCAGGAAACTGATCAGAAATTAGACCTAAAGAAGTGCTGTTATTTTTCTGCAAGTACTTTAATAATATGCTGTTGCTTGGTCAGCTGGAGACGAGATGCATTGCTTATGTACTGGTACCTAGTTTTGTAGCAGACTATTCGAACCTGATATTTATTTTCGTCTAAACTTATGAAATCAAATTAAGGATGCCAATCCTACTACTGTAAACCCACCCACCTCCCTCTTCCCATACCCCCAAATACTAAAAAAAAAAAAAAAAACACAAACCAAACCAACCAATCTACAGCACTTCCACAAGGATCACCAAATAAATTACCATCTTAAGAGTACGAAGGACCTCCACTTTTCTCTTTTTTTGTTATTTTCATTTCTAATATGTGTTTTAATTAATTTGTTTCTTATGATTCTGTAATTGATACAGCTGACTGCGCTTTCAGAAGCAGATAAAGAAGCTTTGTTCCTTCTTGTGAAAGCTGCAATGATTATAGATGATATATTTTACACGCAGGTCATACTAACAGATATTTCTTTTATTTTGTTAGTATCTTACATTATGTAGTTACATGCTTATTTGAAATGATCTTCTATGCTATACTTGGATTAAGCAAATGGGTCCAAGTGTTGAATTTGCTTGACCCCAGGCTATTAGGACATAGGTACCAAGCTAGTTAGTTAATAATTTTTAATAATTTACTCTTACATTGTTGCTATACAGTGTTTTGGGAAACAATGTGCCTATGCTATGAACTTTCTTTTCAATATTCAACAGTAACATATGTATTTAATAAATTCTTTTTCCACTCAAAACATCAAAAAGAGAACAATAGTATGCTTGCTATTCCGGTACCAGAACTAGAAAGAATGTAGGTTTAAACCCGTGTATGCACATTTTTGTTTACTGTTAATCCATTTGTTTTTCTTTCAATCTTTTTGGTGCAAACCAGATTGATTGCCTAAGGCAAATCTGTCGCAACAAAAACACAACCTATTCACAGGTTTACTCCTTTTTTCTTCAAATCTTGAAACCTTATTCTTCTTTCTCTTTTCATTGCTTAAATAGGTTCCACTAAAAGCCCGAAAACTCATCTCAGCCATTGATGTACGACCTGAGATCTAATCTGGGCCATTGACAAAAAGCCAAGAAAATGTCTAAATCGCCCTCATCAAATGGGCTATGTAACACAAATGAAGATGAAAAATCAAAAGAGGTAAAAGACCCAACAATGGGCCAGGCCCATAAAGTCAGATAACTGGCTGTGGTCTGCATCAGTCTCCCCTTCCTGGGGAGACCTCGACCTCGAGTTCTAAAAGTGTCCTAGTGGGTCGAAATTCCAGTGTACAAATTTCCAATTAGTTTGTTGAAATCTTCGTACTCTTCAAATGACCTGGAAACTTCATGCAATCTTTTGCTCCAAGTGTACTTTAGGCTTTGCTTTATTTATTTATTTATTTAAATGGCGAGATTCCGATTCAATGGTTGATCAAACCATCGGATGCTTCAATTGGAACATTTGTATCATTAGGCCGTAAACTTTAACCATATGTGGTTCATCTTTAAAGATGAAGTCAAGATGAGGGACTTCAATGAATATATCTTCTTGTGAAAGCAAGAGAACAAGTAATTTGTTTTTTTGGCGAACATGTGGGTGGTTCTAGGACTGGCATCACGATCAGATCCATTGGGTCTTCAGTCTCATTATTGACCAATTCTACGCCTTCAATTTCTGCTTGTCCGTCATTTGCCTCCTCCAATGTTTGATCAATGCAGTCATCTTGTTCACATGTTGTTTCATTTAATTCTGCTATGAAATCCTCAAATTTTTTACCATCATCTTCCACATAGTCATCAAATGTAGAAGGTGAATCTAGAAGATCATGTTCGACATTCTCTTCCTCAGTGGCATCTATAATTTCTTCTTTTGAGTCTTTTTGCCCACATTGTCCTTCTCGAGACTTAAGTTGCCTTGCTTAAGACTGTTTAAGTCTGTGCTCAAGATGGATAGCATATTGGTATGCTTCATGAATGGCTTGACAAGGTTTCATTTGCTTCCTAATGTCCGCCGCCAACCCTCTGATAATAGCGAGGTAAATCATTCATTGGGTTCTCATCCAACGCACTTAAGATATGCGTGTCTTGAAATATATCATTAATGGCTAATTTCTTTTGCCTTTAACAAAGGAACTGCTCAAAGTAGAACTCTTTTCCATAATATTGATTCCCATATTTGAACGGATTCACGACAACTTCAATGTGTGTCATTGACTATGGATGTAAAGAAATGCTCTCCAAAATATTGGACTGACCTGATATGTTGATCTCACCACCCCGAGCATGATATCCTACTTTGGATGACCCCGATTTGCGTAAAGAAATTCTGACTGTCCCATAGATCTAGTCAAACTGGATGTTGACCGGATTTTGCTTATGTAGTGTTGAGGTCACGTGCTGATTGGCTGATGATGTCTGCAACTCCTGCTGGCTCTGTAGCTGGGTTGGGATTTGCTGGACTTCTCAGAAGTAGGTCTGGTCCAAACCAGACTGGCCTGGTCTTGTAACTGGGTACTGATCTGTTTATTCCAGAGCCGGGAGGCAGTCTGTAGAGACGCTGTCTTTGGTTGCAGGCACTGTGCGATAGGTGGTGTGGTTTTGGTTCCTCCGACCGCACATGTCTGTTGTGAGATCTGAGTTGCTGCTTCTTTGTGTTCCAGCTACAAAAGAAGATCGAGATACCTATTTCGTCCTTCAGTCTGGATCCCCTTCTCTACTATTGTCTAAAATCAGCAGTTGCAGAACACTTTTACTTTTTTTTTTTTTAAATCTCTGCAGGCTATCGTCTTCTCCAATGATCTGCAGGTGGCTTTGACTTGTGATGGTTGATTGTCGGCGGCAATGCGTTTGTTTGTTCCAATGAGATGCGTGGTCGGCATTTAGGACAATGGCCAGTCTTCCTTTTTCTCAGATCTTGCCTTCTCTGGTTTTGCAACTGACAAGGGACTTGGCCTCTTGTCCTCCAATAACAAATGCACCTCTTCTCCTCTAACAAAAAATGCGAGTGGGCGGCAGCAATCCTCCTGCTCTGAACAGAGTCCAAACCCCCTGTTTCCTTTTGCGCTGCCATTCTCTCTCTTTGTTATTTTAGGGGGTTGGTGACTGCAACGATCAGGACATGTCTGGTGGGATTGCGGTCGTGATGGCGTCAAATGCGGTGGTACGTGTTGATGTCAAGGAATCCAATGCCGAGAGAAATCCCTCTCTTTCCTCTATTTTTCCTGCATCAGATCCCAATCCTTTGCATTTTCTCCACGATCGAGTAGAGGGTTGAGAAAAACCCCTTCTTCCCCTTATTCCAGCAAGGTCGAGATCCTTCCCCACTCCCCACTGATCCTCTTCTGTATTGGTCAGCTGCTTGGACAGCGCAAGATGGCGGGTGATGCTCAGGAGTCAGGATCACTTCACTGGAAATCCAAGCACAGCAACTATCTCTCCTTGTCTGAGCTTTGATACCAACTGGTGCAAACCAGATTGCCTGAGGCAAATCTGTCGCAACAAAAACACAACCTGTTCACAGATTTACTCTTTTTTTTCATCAAATCTCAAAAGCTTCTTCTTCCTCTTTTCATTGCTTAAATAGGTTCCATAAAAATCCCTAAAACTCATCTCACCCGCTGATGCAAGGCTTGACATCTAATCTGGGCCATTGACAAAAAGACAAGAAAAATCAAATTTCCGTTAACAAATGGACTACATAACACAAATAGAGATGAAAAATCGAAAGAGGTAAAAGACTTAACAATGGGCTAGCCCCATTCAGTCAATGACTGGGCCGTGCTCTGCATCAGTTTTTATTACAAAATTTGGCTATTTTATTACAAATAGAAATCAAAAGGGATTTCTGTTTGGCCGCATCACTTTTTTATTACAAAAGATGTTCCAGGTATGGGTGAGTGAAACCCATCATTAATACCATATGCTTGGTATCCAATTGGGTTACTTTGAGTTAATTAAAGGATGTAATCATTTTTAACTAATTAGTTTGTTATACATAACACAAATAAAGATGAAAAATCGAAAGAGGTAAAAGACTCAACAATGGGCTAGCCCCATTCAGTCGATGACTGGGCTGTGCTCTGCATCAGTTTTTATTACAAAATTTGGCTATTTTATTACAAATAGAAATCAAAAGGGATTTCTGTTTGGCTGCATCACTTTTTTATTACAAAAGATGTTCCAGGTATGGGTGAGTGAAACCCATCATTAATACCATATGCTTGGTATCCAATTGGGTTACTTTGAGTTAATTAAAGGATGTAATCATTTTTAACTAATTAATTTGTTATACTTTACACATTTCTTTATTGGCAACGTTACCTTTATTAAAAACAAAAGCAGAGAATAATAACTTAATGGTTTACACATTCTTTGTGTATTTGTTATTTTCTCAAAAACAATATTGACTTTGCCATGACTGTTATCCTTATCGGTTGTTTTGCTGGGAGATGCAGCATGTTGATTGTAGCTATACTGCAGTAAATCATCTATATTTCTTATGCTAATTAGTTTTTGTCATCAGTGAACTGAGGATGCTTTTGCTTTGTTCTCAGGTTTGGTACAGCAATCCAGCATTGAGAGATTGGTTGAAGGGCCGTTCTCATATTTCCAACTTGGATAGATTGAAATGGTTGTATTATTCTATAAATAAGAGTCCCTGGTAATTTTTCCCACTCATGAAACCGTGGGTTAAAATTTCATCTATTCCTTTTTATCAACATACATGAAAGACATGACTAGGCTGATCAACTTTACCGTTACCTTTTGCATTGAAGACATCTAAATAGTTTGATTTTGCATGGGCATGGAATAGTGTTTTAGAATTTAGTTGGTCTTTTGCAATTAGTATGCATGCACAACTTGTAAGTTCTGTCAAGTACGAGTTATTTGTTGTTAGATTTAAGGGTGTAAACCCTAGGTCTTTATATTGTTAACGGAATCCAAGCAGAAGTGATGTGGCCAAAAAAATAATTCCCAATTGTTTGTGACCTGAAACACCCGAAGTTTTCAATCTACAGCAAATCCAATCCCAAAAAAAAAAAAAAAAGGGAGGAGAAGCGGTAGATTAGTTTACTGATCAATGCTAAATCTCATGATATGGTCTCCCATCCTATGGGAAAAGGCTTAAACCAAGGAGAAGAAGCTTGAAAGTGCTGAGAAGAACCGCTTTATTGAAAAGAAATTGAATAAAAAAGTCTAGGGCTGGACATCCCTTTACATGTATTTATTTAGATAACTCTTAGGACAACTTAAACCCTACTTTAAATGACAACCTTTAGTCTATTCTCTGAACAACAGAAAACTCTAATCATTAAGAGTTCTGACTTTTGACATGCATTAGTAGGGGTGTTCATGGGCCGGGCTTGGCAATATCCAGGCCTGGTCCGGATTTTAAACAACAGGCCCGAGCCTGGGCCAAGTCCGACTCGGGCCATAAGTACCTGGCTCGAGCTCAGGGTTAAGCCCGAGCCCGGGTCTATTATATTTTACAAATAAAATGGGAATTTTTAATAGACCCAACTTGTAGCTCATCTAGTTAGGATGTTTGTTTGTGTCTTAGAGAATGTGTCTTCAACTCCTCCCTTCCACCAAAAATACTATTTTTCACTTAAAACAGTGCATCTTATTTGGGCCGGGCCGGGCTGGGCTTCGGGCTTTCCACACTTAATTCGAGCCCAGCCCGTATATTAAATGGTCCCAAAATTTGTATGCAGGTCCAGCCCGAGTACTAAAAGCTAAGGCTCAAGCTCGGCCCAAGCTGGGCTGGGCCCAGGTCGGGCTCGGGCTGGCCTGATTCGTAAGCACCCCTATGCATTATGTATAGAAGCCAGTAAAAGAAAGAAACAGCGCTTGTCTGACAGCTGTGGGCCCCATGTGAGGCCCAGC
This sequence comes from Persea americana, assembly GCA_029852735.1. NCBI lineage: Eukaryota > Viridiplantae > Streptophyta > Magnoliopsida > Laurales > Lauraceae > Persea > Persea americana. Next base: position 10,132,719 of record CM056812.1, read on the forward strand.
AGCTCCCATAGGTTGCCAGACCTGGGCTACCAGACTGGTCAATGCCACTTCTGGTGACAACTTTCCCACAACTACTACTATCAATAATGAGATGGAATTGTTGATTTTCCACAGTGCATGTAGTGTGCAAAATATCAGTGTGAAGCCACTTGTCATCTGTCGGGACCTCAGTGTCAGAAGGGTCTTCTGATTAGCATAACCCATCACCATAAATCTAGTTTTCATCACCTCTTTGATTCTTATCAATGGTCGGCTCGCTGCCATTACCAAAGCATGCTGCCTCATCATCGTCAACAACCCTACCCCGCTTTTTTTATTGGTAACATCATCCCTCTTTCTATGGTTAGAAGAAACATATCCTGGCTGCCCTTTTAGAAGATGAATTAGGCCACAAGTTTCCCTTTTAATTAGATTTTTAAATAGCTCTAGCGTGTTGGTAAGGCAGGGAGAGAGAGAGAGAGTCTTAACATCATTTCTAGCTGTGAATCTTTTGTTGCATTGAGATGTAGGTTTTCCACTTAGTGTGAGGATGTTTTTTGGTAGTTGTGAATCTATTGTTGCATTGATGATTTTTAAATGATGACACTGTCATAGAAATTATTGATTATTCAAATGAGTAATTCGGTGTCTGTATATATTGAAAGACATTTCTTGTCATCGCAGGTCCTGTCTTGATGAAAATGAAGCTTTTTTGACAACTGCAGATTCTGCTGTGATGTTGTGTGCAGAAGCCACAAGGCCTGTGGCTGGGTGGAAGGGACTCGAATATAAGGCCGCATTTCCTTCGATAAAACCTGCCGGTGCAAATTTCTATCCTCCAGATATGGACAAAATGGTAAATACCTATCAACCATTTTGTATTAGAAGCTCAAGCAAGATCATTTTCGTACTATGAGCTTAAGAATGTTGTATGTTGCATAAACCTTCTTGTTATCCAAATTTGCATCAAGCCATCAAGTAAATGAAAATTGATGATTACCTCTTAACTTTGGGAAATTTTATTTGAGTCAAACAGTTTGACAGTTGGTGGGTATGATGAGTAGCATTTCAATTGCAAGTTCATTGGATTCAAAAGAAAGGAATATAATCTTGTCAAACTTGAAAAGCCGATATTGCCAGTGTAATAGATCCTATTGTCTGGTAGATTTTATAAAACAAAAGGAAGTACTAGGTGTGAATATTACACTAAGATTGATATGGGGTGCGTAAAGTGGAAACAAACTAGTGAAGTGGTGTGTGGTTGTTGAAAGCCGCTTCAAGTGATGTGATTTTGTTATAAGATGATGATACATAAGTGGATTCCAGAGTTGTTGATTCTTTTATTTTTATGGAGATGAATGTTAAGTGCATGTCTAGAGTAATAATAACTGTTAGATGTCTGAATGAATTTTAGATAAGTAAGGCTGCTTCGATAAAAGAGAAAAGTGTGGAATGTTGTTTTATGTGGTCTCATTGATGCAACTCATGCCAAGCCAAGCTTGTGCCCACTTGTCTTGTCTTGTATAAAACCCAAATTAAGGTTTTTGTAGGCTCAGGCTCAGGCCTAGTTTTTTTTCTTTTTTTTTCTTACCCTGAGCGGGAATTGAGCTGTACTTGTGATTAGGCATTGGGTACCCATATATGCAAGTGTATATGCACTACATATTATAAGCACATATTTATTATGTTATACATTACTTGCAATATATATATATATATATATATATAGAGAGAGAGAGAGAGAGAGGAAGATGTTCCTATGAGAGCATCTCTCACCTTACTATGAGAGATAAGGTGGGGGCCCTCACATTTAAGTTGTTGGCATTGGATGTGAGGGCCCCCACCCTATCTCTCATAGTAAGGTGAGAGATGCTCTCACAGGGCATCTCCTATATATATATAAATATATATATATGGGAGATGCTCTTGTGAGAGTTACTCTCACGGTGCTACGAGAGTCGGGGGTGAGGCCCCTCACATTTAGGCTATTTGCATTGGATATGGATGTGAGGGCCCCCACCCTTACTTTTGTAGTACCGAGAGAGTAACTCTCATGGGAGCATCTCCCTATATATTTAGTATTGATCCAGTGCATGACTAACACACTGGATTAGTGTGCGCGCCTTAACGTGGGGCACACATGGGGCCCCACCTAGGGTTGGGACCGGGGGGATTGAATGAGCTCCCCAGGCCTTTCATTTTTGCAAAAAATCAGCCTCTTCCCCGACCTGTACCATCTCCATCCGGGCCCCACAAGTTTAATGATGTACAATCCAGTTTTTTGGATTGTTACCAATTTCAGCACTGGACATCAGAGTCGGATGCAACATGGGGATGAAGCTAGGATGGGTAAGGTATTGCTGGTTACTCTTTGTTACCAATCTTTCACCGGTGGTGACAAGCAACGATTTATTCATAGTTTTTCGGGAGGCAGGGCCAGTTTTTTATGTTTTCCTACCTAACGACAAAAGATCAGGAAGGGGTCAAGGTTTTGGATTTGTGCGATTCAAAACTGAGTGGGATGCGAATCGTGCTATTCAGAGGTTGAATGGAAGATTGGTTGGGGGTCAGAGAATCGGAGTGCAAAAGGAAAAATACCTTGATAGGAGCACTAAGAGAGTTGGTCAAGGTCCCATCTTATGCCGGTAAGAGAAAGGAGATGGTTGATAAATCTGCTGCGGTCAAAGGGACTGGTTTTCATCAGAAAAATGAATTGGTTTGGATAGCAAAAGAAGGTGATATGTCAGTGGTTAAATTATCAGATATGCTGGCATCGTCTCTGAAAAAAGAGGTATGTAATTCTTTTATTGCTACAGTTAATCGCTTACAAATAACAGAAAAGGATATCTACAATTGGATACACTTGGGGTAAGGGGATACCAGTGGAAGTGAAGAGGCTGAGCAGTTTTCCTTTTTGGATCAGACCTTCATCGCTGAAAGATTTTTCTAAATTGAAACAGTTGGGTTCAGATCTACTTGATTCACCAATTCGAAGATTGGATCGCTGGATGGAAGTTTTGGGGCCTGTACTTCAACCTTCTTGGTGTCAAATGGTAGGGATACCGTTACATGCCTGGGATGAGAAGGTTTTTCGGTGTCTCGGTGAGTGTTTGGGAGTGGTGATGGAGGTAGATGTTGATGCTATACATAAACAGAGGCTTGATAAGGTCCGGATTTTCATTTTGAGAGACCCTCAACGAAGCTTACCGGATCATCTGCTTTTAGATGTTTGCGGTGTCAGATTCATGGTTTCAATCGCTGAAGAAGATGACTTCAGGGTCTTTGAAGAGATACGGTCGCCGGAATCAAGCCATCGACACAACCTTTTGCCGGAAAAAGTTGATGCGGATTATGTAGGGAATGATCGAGGGATTGTCGGCCAGATTTTGGGGATTTTGAATTGCAAATCAAGTAATAAGGGAAACTTACTTGTAACGGCACCCGAACCTGGCCAAGAAGGAAAGGAAGGTGATGTTACTTAGCCATCAGCAGAGGTCGCACCATCATTCTTGGCAAAATCTAATGATCTTCAACAGTTTCGTTGAACTCCAAGTAAAAGTAGATATGTTTTTAAGTGCCCTACTGTTAAAGGAGTTTTTAGTAAGTTGCGCAATGACCTTTCTACCCCTGTGACTAATTTTGAATTACTAGAAAACCAATCTGATAGAGTTGAGGCACTGTATGCTTCAACGAATTTGCTGAATGACCCAAACTCAACGATCATACAGCCAAATCAATTTAGGGGCCACAAGGGACTGACATTCCATTGATTCAATGTGATCCTTATTTGGGGCGAGGTATTAATAGTCAGAATAAGGGTGCTGTGAATTCTGAACGTGGTAAAGGTGAAAGATGGGGAGATTGTTCTTCAGTGGATGATGATTGTTCATCTAAAGGCGAACAGGAGGAAGATTTGGACAAAGCAGAGGACCTAGCCTTGGTGTTAACAGATGATAATCAATCCATGCCTCTCATTGTTGACAGATCTACATCCAAATTTGGTGAAGCGGAAGATTCAAGGATTATTGAGGAAAAATTAGTTCAAATTGCCAGCATTTTGGGAATTTCGATGTATGATCGGTTAGGGGATTTGAGGAGTTTTATCCATAACATGCTCAAGAAGGAGAGGGATCAGCATGCTGAAATTAACAAAATCAAGAAAAAAACCTGAGTTCAAAGGGAGTTAGATAAATTGGCATTTTTAGTCCATTACAAGCAAGAACAAGGTGAAGCTGTTGTGGAAGCATGAAGATAATTTCCTGGAAAATTCGTGGAATGAATTCTAGGTCAAAGAGAGCAGTGTTGAAGAGTATGATCCATTCTTTCAAAGGGGAGTGTGTTTTTATTCAATAGACAAAAATGGAGATCTTGGATGCTCAAGTTATCAGTGCTATATGTCCTTGGTCGGATTGTCAATTTGCTATTGGCCCTTCTGTAGGTGCGTCCGGGGGAATTTTAATAAGTATGGAATGCTGCTTATTGGCAAAAGTTGGATGAATTTGTAGGACGATTTTCTGTTTCTATTTTGTTGAAAGATGTTAGATGTAATGCTGAGTGGGTGGCTACTTCAGTCTACGGCCCTTCTAATGCTCATGAAAAGGTAGATTTATGGGTGGAGCTTTCTCGGATGGCAGGTAGATGGAATCTCCCTTGGCTGTTAGGAGGCGATTTTAATGTTATCAGGTTTCCGAATGAAAAGAAAGGCGGGTGCACTATCAGTCCAGCAATGAGAGATTTTAGTGATTGGATTCGTCATCATGATCTCTTTGACTTACCTCTGAGAGGAGCAGATTTCACTTGGTCTAACCGGCAAAAAAATCCAGTGATGATTAGGTTGGATCGATTATAGTGTCAACAGATTGGCTAGAGATATTTCCTGACGTTTCTCAGAAAGTTTTGCCACGTTCCATTTCAGATCATTGTCCTTCATTGCTGGAAACAGGTCTAGAAGATTGGGGTCCTCCACCTTTCAGATTTGAGTTAATGTGGCTCTCTGAAAATTAATTTCAAATTTCTGAAAAAGAAGATACAATGATGGCGAAAGAATGTCTTTGGTAATTTACTAGTGCGTAAGCTGCAGTTGCTTGCTGATATTTTAAAGAGGTGGATCGTTTAAGAAGACAGTCATATCAACAGGATTTACAAAGGCTGATTTTTCAAGAAGAAATTAAATGGAAACAACGATAAAGAAATAAATGGTTGGAAGCAGATGATTGTAATGCAAAATTTTTTCATATGGTTGCTAGTGCTTGCCATCGTGTCAACAGGATAAACTCTATTATTGCTAGGGGAAGATTGTGGGATAAAAAAGTTGACATAGAAAAAGAAGTGGTTTATTTTTTCCAGAGGTTATACACTGGTTTTAGTAGCGTGAGACCTTGGATGGATGGAATTCTTGTTAGACAACTTTCTGCTTCCAATGCATCATCTCTAGAAGCTAATTTTTCTAAAGAGGACATCAAAGGAGCTGTGTTTGGCTGTGGTGGGGATTGTGCATCTGGTCCTGATGGTTTTCCTATTATATTTTTTCAGCACTTTTGGGACCTTCTAGAAGATGATTTGCTTATTTTCTTTAATGAATTCCATAAGAATGGAGTTTTAATAGGGGAGTTGGGTGCTACTTTCGTTGCATTGATTCCTAAAAAGGATGGTGCAATCTCTATCAAGGATTACCGGCCCATCAGTTTGATTGGTGGTTTGTACAAGATATTAGCCAAAGTTCTTGCTAATCGCCTTCGAAGGGTGCTGCCAGAGATTGGTTCTGATATTCAGGGTGCTTTTGTTGATGGTCGTCAAATTCTTGATAGTGTGCTAATAGCTCATGTGAGATTCAAGGAATCGGCAGCAACAACCAGGGTTGGTATGCAAGCTGGATTTTGAAAAGGAGTACGATATGGAGGATTTGGGGTTTCTCCAATAAATGATGGAGCACATCGGGTTTTGAGTGAAATGGCAAAAATGGATCTATAGTAGTATTTCTTCCCCTCATTTTTCAATTCTGCTTAATGGTTCTCCTAAAGGCTATTTCAAGAGTTCTAGAGGTTTGCGGCAAGGAGATCCATTATCTCCTATGTTAGTTGTTATCGTGGCGAAGGCTTTGCATGCTTTGATGGAGAGAGCCAATCAAATAGGGTTAACCTCAGGTTTTTTTGTTGAAAATTACGATCTTGAGGTAACTAATTTACAATTCGCAGATGATACTATTATTTTATGCGATACTTCTTTTGTCCAGATTGATACTTTAAAATATTTGTTGAAATGGTTTGAGCTATTATTAGGGCTGAAGATTAACTATGAGAAATGTGAACTGACTGGTTTGCAAGGGGTGGATGACTCATTGGCTAATGCTTTTGGTTGTAAAGTTGGGAAGTTCCCTTTTAAATATTTGGGGGTGCCTTTATGTTTAGGGCTACTGAAGAAAAGCTTATGGGACTCGGTGGTTGAGCGTATTGATAAAAAGCTTAGCTCTTGGAAGAGGGGGTATCTGTCTTAGGGAGGGTGCATTACTTTAATAAAGTCTGTTCTTTCCAGTATACCAATTTACTATTTGTCTTTGTTTCAAATGTCCTAAAAGTGTGCTTTGGCTGATTGAAAAATTTCAGGGTGATTTTCTTTGGAATGATGGTGTAGAGAAAAAAAAAAAATCATTTGGTTCGATTTGAAACTGTGTGTTCTCCTATTTCTCAAGGTAGTTTGGGTATTAGTGTTGTTAAATTCGGTTCGTTTCGGACGAATTTTCCGAATAATTTCGGTTCGGTCCCTCTACCGAACCGAACAACCCCCCTGCAGAAATTCGTTCCAGAATTCGGATCAATTCAGACGAATTTCAGAAATTCGCACCGAATTCCAATTATTCGCCCGAATTGGACGAAATCCTAAGTTTTGTCCAAATTATGTTTATTGACTTAAAATTAGAAAAAATAAAACCTAAGGGTGTTAAATATAATTTTTCAACTTAAAACTGAAAATAAAAATACTGAAGGGGTTAAAACACAATTTTTTGTTAACTGGAATGGTAAAAGTAAAAAATAAAAAGCCCTAACCCATCCCATCCCATTTCCCTTTGACGAAGGGCTTTTTGTTGGCAAATCTTGACAAAAGGAAGTAACGAGAAGAAGGAAGAAGAAGCGAAGAAGAAGAAGAAGCAGAAGACGAAGAAGAAGAAGAATAAGCAAAGAAGAAGAAGACGCAGCAGAAGACGAAGAAGAAGCAGCGAAGAAGAAGAAGAAGAAGTAGAAGAGGAGGCGTACCTGATCTGGTTGTTCTCTCCACCTACTGGTCGTTTGCTCACTCAACCCAGCTGCTGCCAGGTACTGCTTCTCAACCCAGCTGCTGTATTTTTTTTCTTCTTCTTCAACCTTTTGCCCACTCGCTCGACCTAGTTGTTCTTCTGCTTTCCTCGTTTGCTCTCTTTGCTTTCGGTTCCAATTTATTCATCAGGGCTGCTTTCTCTGCTTTTATTCTCCTTTTTGTTTGCGCTTTTACTCTCTGCTGTGGCCCAGAGAAGAGTTTTTCACTCTATAATGGTCTGGACGCTAGTGCTTTTAAGAGTATTTCAACTTACTACTGTCGTGACCCACTTGCTTTTTATTTATTCCACTGAATCCCAACCACCCATTTGTTTTTCTTTCCTTTTGACAAGTCTGCCTTTTTCTCCTTCCCTTTTGACTGGTCTGGGTATGCTGGACTTTTAATATGGGTATTTTCTTTCTTTCTTTTTTTCAACTACTGTCTGTTTGACCGGTCTGGGTTTTTGGACTGTCTGGGTTTGCTGGCTTCTTTTTGTTTTTATATGAATTGTTGTTTGCCCCCCTTTTTTTTTTCACATGCTGCCTCCTGGACTGGTTTTGTTTTTTATAAACTGTTAGGATGCTGGGCCCTTCGCTATTGCTGTTTTTTTCTCTTCTTTTTTTCTTTTTTATCAACTTCTTTTTTCTCAACTGTTGTCTGCTGGGCTGAATTAATTTTTTGTGTTGTTTCATGTTTGCCATTGTATCAGAAATTTAAAACTGTGTGCTATCTTTTTGCCTGTTATAATGTGTGGGGCTGGAAAAAGTGGTACACCTGCATCATCACAAGATTCAATTGGACTAAGTGCACCTCCTCGATCTGATGATCCAGCATGGAAATATGGATATATAGATCCAAAAAACAATAAACATGTTGTTTGTATGTATTGTGAAAGGGTCATCAAAGGGGGTAGAATTACAAGATTGAAAGAGCATCTTGGTGGGATTATTGGGGAGATTGCAGCATGTAAAAATGTACCCCCTGAAGTTAAATGGCAAATGGAGAGACTAGTGATGGAAACCAAGAAGAACAAAGAAAAAAAAAGACAGCTGAATGAGGATATTGGAAATCCTTACGGGAATGAAGATGAAGAATTAGGAGAAGGCTCCGAAGATATAGATTTAGAAGAGAAAAGTGCTCCCCCAAAACGTAGAAAGGGTCAAGAACTCCAAACTTCATTTTCATCAAGCCAAAATAGAAGAAAGGACATTCCACCAAAAGCACCCCAACCTCCAATGGGTAACTACTTTCCACCAAGAACCACTCCTGGATCACAGCCAAGCATTAAATCTGCTATGGCAAGTAAAGAGATGAAAGATGCAGCAGACATGACTATAGCTCGGTGGTGGTTTGATGCGAGCATCCCCTTCAATGCAGCAAGGTCAAAGTTTTTTCAGCCAATGGTCAACGCAATTGCTTCTATTGGAGCAGGATATAAAGCGCCATCTTATCATGATTTTAGGGGAAAGCTCTTAAAAAAAATCAGTGGAAGAAGTTAATCGTTTAATGGTGCATTATAAATCATCTTGGAGTGAAACTGGGTGCTCCATAATGGCTGATGGTTGGACGGATGGCATACAAAGGTCTTTGATAAATTTCCTTGTTTATTGTCCTACAGGGGTTTTATTTTTGAAATCTGTGGATACAAGTGCCATACGAAAGAAAGCAGATGCTTTGTTTGGACTTTTTAATGAAGTTGCTTTATCTGTTGGGCCAGAGAACGTTGTCCAATTTATAATGGACAATGATGCTACATATAAATCAGCGGGAAAGAAACTGGCAGTAAAATATGGAACATTTTATTGGACCGGTTGTGCAGCTCATTGTATAGACTTGATTTTAGAAGATATGGCAAGGCCTGATTTGTTTCCAAAAAATGCAGAGGCAATTGATACATCAAAGAAAGTTACAAAATATATTTACAATCATGCATATGTGTTGAATTGGATGAAAAGAGATTTTACCAATGGGAGAGAGTTGGTTCGCCCGGCCATTACAAGATTTGCCACTAATTTTATTAGCTTGCAATGCCTTTTTAAGTTCAGAAATCAACTAAGACAAATGTGGACAAGTACTGCTTGGGTGGAATCTAGCTATGCTTCTACTCCTATTGCAATGGACATTGGTGAAATTCTTTCAAGTAATCAATTTTGGAAGAATATAGAGCACATTTTAAAAGTTAGTGAATCTCTTGTGACTGTTCTTCGCTTGGTTGATAGTGAAGATAAGCCTGCCATGGGCTATATATATGAAGCAATGGATAAAGCAAAAGAAGTCATCCAGAAGAGGTTGAAGAAAAAAAGTGAATACTTACCTTATTGGAAAGTTATTGATAAAAGATGGGATAGTCAGTTGCATTGTCCACTGCATGCAGCAGCCTACTACTTGAATCCCCAAGTCTTCTTCAATCCCAATGCGGACAGGAATTGTAGAGAAATAAATAAAGGCTTGAATGATGTTATCGTGAGATTAATTCCTGATGAAGATATTCAAGACCTCATTCTCAAGCAATGTGATGCTTATAAAGATTGCAATTATGAATTTGGGGCTTCAGTTGCCATACGCAATCGTACCAAGCTATCTCCAGGTAATCAATAGTTTACCATTCTTTAACTTTTATTAATTATTAGACAATTAGCTCATACTTATTATATGAAAGTATTATGTTGTATTTAAAATCTCAACAGATAGATGGTGGGCTAGATTTGGAAATGACACTCTTGAGTTACGAAAACTTGCAATTTGAGTGTTAAGTCAATGCTGCAGTGCTAGTGGATGCGAAAGGAACTGGAGCATTTTTTAGCATATCCACTCTCCCAAAAGAAATAGACTAGAACATCAAAGATTAAATGATCTAGTCTTTGTGCACTATAATTTGAAGTTGCGGGAAAGGTATAACTTAGCTTAAGTCTTACATTAAGAATAAATATTGATATAGTTATATAACCTTTTAATTTATGTAAATTGTAGGGACATGATTAAAAGAACTGGAAAAAATGCTTTGGACCCCATTAGCCTCGAGAACATTGATATATTAGCTGATTGGATAGCTGAAGAACCAACTCTCATGACCATCGATGAGGTTGAAGGTTGGGCAACTATAGAGGTTGGCTTGGCAGAAGAGGACATTCCCGATTTTGATGGGGGAGAGCAAGTGACTGTTGCTGTTGTAGAAGAGGAAGATGATGATGATTACGGTGATCTTTGAGTCTCTTTGGGGATTGTTAATCTTTTGTTATGACTGGGGCTTTTGAGAGAGTTTTTTGAAGCTTTGAACTTTATGGTTGACTTTTGTCTTTTGATTTTTTAGAGATGTATGATGTATCTCTAAAATTTATGGTTGGCTAGTTTCTTTTGATTTTTGAGAGATGTATCATGTATCTCTAAACTGTATAGTTGTGGTGAATATTTGAACCTTTGAATTTTTTGTTTAATGATTATGGGCCACATTATACATATATGCCATATTATGAGTTGTTTTAGAAGAATAAACTTAATGTATGAAACTAGATTTTGAACTTGCTCTATTAATCTTATATTTTTTTCTATATATATTATATATTTTTTATTTTTATATTTTTCCGAATCATAAATTCGAAACGTTTCGCCGAAATCCCGAATCGGCTGAAATATTTCAGTTCGGAGGTCAAACCGAATAGGTGTCCGAACCGAATTTAACGACACTGTTGGGTATTCGTTCAATTGAGAAAGTCAATAAAGCACTTCTTGGGAAGTGGTTATGGAGGGTGGGAGACCCTGATGGAGGCTTGTGGAGACAAATTTTGAGAGTAAATTTCAATTGGGTAATCAAGGATGGTGTGTGCAGAATAAGGATTATAAGATTTCGAGAATATGGAAATTTGTTCTTTCTATTAAGGCTGACTTTGATTTACAAATCCGTTATAGGGTTCATGATGGCCATGGGGTCAGCTTTTGGCATGATGAATGATGTGGGCAAAATGTGTTGAATCGTCTCTTTCCTAATCTTTATTTGTTGGATAGAAGGCCTAAGGGGACTGCTGCGGATCATTTTGCTTTTACAGGAGACTGTGTTGGGATTTTTGTTTTCAGAGGCACTTAATTGATGGAGAAATTTATGACTTTACCACTTTGCTTGGTATGCTAGATAAGATTTATTTATTAGTTGGGAGGGGAGATAAAAGGGTTTGGAAGCCTGATGTTAAAGTTAACGTTTCGGTCTAGTCTTTTTTAATAGCTTGACTGAAAGTTCTGATAGAGTGGCTGATTGGCACAGTTTTTGGGATCCTTCCGTTCCTCCAATAGTTTTAGGTTTTTGCTGGATGGCTAGGTGGCATAAAATATTGACTATTGACAAACTACGTCAACGAAACCACATTATAGTTAATATGTGCCCTATGTTTTTAAAAGATGAGGAGTCGGTTCATCATTTGACGATCCATTGTCCTTTTGATTATAGAGTGTGGATCGCTATCCTTGACAAGTTTGTTATGCAGTGGGTCATGCCTAGGGCGGTTGATGACCTTTTTCATCAATGGCGATTTGGGTGCAAGTATATTTGTGGCAAAATCTTATGGAAATTAGTGTTGTATGCTACACTATGGAAGCTTTGGATGGAGAGGAATGATAGATTATTCAGACATAAAAGTAGCTCTGTGGATGGGGTTGTTCGGTCTGCTTCGGAGTGGGTACGGACTAAAAAGGAGTTTAAAGGTGTTGATCTGAGTGATCTCAATATATCTTGGGTAGATGTTTTGAGAGGAGGTTGGAATGCTAAACTTGTGAGTAGAGTGCTTTGGTCAAATCCTCCATGGGGCGTTCTAAAGCTAAATTTTGATGAAAGTTTTGTTCATTCTATTAGTAGAGGTGGAATTGGGGTGTTATTAGAGATTGGTCTGGCGTGGATGTTCGAAACTATTTAGGGCCTGTGGATTCGATTGATGCTGATGAAGCTGAACGTTTTACTTTTTTGATTGGTCGTCGTGAGTTGCGTAGGATGGGATGTGTCAATGTTATTTTTGAAGGTGATTCATTTTCAATTATTCAGTGAATTAGTGGTGTTTTAGTAGGTCTTCTTTTCCATGGAGGCTGGCGGATTGGGTGGAGGAGGCGCGGGATATTTCTCTTCAATTGGTTGCTTGCTTCAATCATATTTTAAGAGAAGCTAATGTTATGGCAGATGCTCTTGCAAGGGAGGGAGTTTTTCTTTCTTCTTACTTTTGATGTATATTATCATTTTTGTTTCGTTCTCTTTTTTGGAGTTTTTTGTTTGAGCTAGCATGTAGTGGCTATTTCCTTTTTTGTTTCTTTTCTCTGCTTAATAAAATTTTACTGTTATAAAAAAAAAAAAAACAATGTACAATCCATTCAGATGGGTGTGCACTGTAGTCGATCCAACGGTGTATGGTACATTGGATGGGTGCAAAAGGTTGGCCCAATGTGAAATTCAAGGGGGGGAGGGGGGGTGTGGGGGTGTATGTGGTCCATTTGGATGGACCATTAAGTGGGCGCCACCCTCGGTGTGCGAGATGCACACCTGCGGCTTAGGAAAAGGTAAGCTGAGTTACGCTCAAGTGTGTTGTGGGGCCCACTTGGAGACCCACATGGGGGTGGGGATGGGGGGCATTTCAAGGACTCCCTAGGACCCTCCTCTGTGCAAAAAATCAGCCCCAATCGTGGTTTCTATCATCTCCATCTGGGTCCCAAAAGATTATTGGTCAACAGTCCATTCGCATCGGTACACAGTCGTTCCAATGATCCAGTAAATTCAGATTTGACCAAAAGTTGGTGGAAGTGCAATTTATTAGGGGGGGGGGGGGGGGGGAGGTGTCCATTTGGATGGACGAATGGTAGGCCCCACAAGTGTAAGCTTATGTAATTTATCCTAAGCTTAAGCTTAGGAGAGCCTTGGCCACTCACTCACACACGCACACAGATATATATATATATATATATATGGGAGATGCTCCTATGAGAGATATCACTCACCTTATATGAGAGATAGGGTGGGGGCCCTCACATGGGGGGTGTCCATTTGGATGGACGAATGGTAGGCCCCACAAGTGTAAGCTTATGTAATTTATCCTAAGCTTAAGCGTAGGAGAGCCTTGGCCACTCACTCACACATGCACACAGATATATATATATATATATGGGAGATGCTCCTATGAGAGATATCACTCACCTTATATGAGAGATAGGGGTGGGGGCCCTTACATTTAAGTTGTTGGCATTGGATATGGATGTGAGGGCCCCCACCCTATCTCTCATAGGAGCATCTCCATATATATATATGGGAAATATTCACGTGCATCCATCCGTCACTACATTATGGTGAGAGACAACATAGTGGGGCCACTTTATGATTCATCCAAATCATCCACACATGGAACCCCCTAAACTACAATGGATTAATTGAGTTTTCATTAATCCAATTGGATTGGACCGTTGGATTGAGGGTCAAAATTCTCCTTTAATGTAAAGTTGTTAAATTTGTGGGTCACGGATGAGGGGGTTGGAGACTTGGTATTGACCTCAAACTTGATATATGGTCTCATCTCATATGAGTCTTTCCATTCCACCCCCCCCCCCCCGGCACATGAATTGCCATATATATATATATGGGCTCTCTTGAGCTGTAGCTTATGTTATCCTAAGCTGAAATTGTTTGCAAAATCATCTCAACTGCCTCAAATCATCGTCTCCAAAATAAAAATAATTCCAATCACAACTAGATTCTCTAGTTTCATCTTGCCAAAAACAGATATAGTCGCCTTTGATTTGTGGGACTAGCACTATTTCAGCTTAGGGATAATATAAGCTGCAGCTTAGGAGAGCCTTGCTCATATATATATCAGTAGTATACAGGTGAGAACTAGTTCTCACATATTATATGAGAACTTTTTTATGGGTCCCAATTGTGGGGCTCCATTTGGGGATGGGACCGGAGGGATGGAAAGATCTATGTGAGACCACCCCAAGTATCAAGTTTGACCCCAAACCCATGCCCCTAACCCCTTCATCCGTGGCCCACAAGTTTAATGGCTTCGTGTTAAAAAAAATTTAACCATCGATCCAACGGTTCAGTCCATTCGGATGTGTGCCAATCCTTGGGATTAGTGACTATCGGGGGGTTCCCTATTGGTTGCTAGGTTTGGATGGGTTGCTAGTTAGGCCCCACAAAAAAGTTCTCATATACTCACTTGAATATTTCCCTATATATATACATGTATGTATGTATAAAATGTGTGTGACACTTAAAAACCCAAAAGCTATTACTCTAACGCTTATTCCATTTCTCTCTCTTTTCATCACTGAACACACCATATCAATTTTCGCCATCAAGCCTCCCTTTTGTCTCTCCATACCATTAAGCTGCTGAATCAATTTATTTGTAAATGCTACATGTAGTAATTTTTCCAGTTAAGCATAATGTTGCCATACGAGATAGTGAGTGAGAGGAATTTGGATGGGAACTAGAGGTGACTCTTTCTCTTTGGCATCATTCTCCGTGATGTCAAAAGAGGAAGAGGAAAGGAATAATGGGAGAGGCAGTGAGGGGAGCTAGGGATGATGTCATAGTTGTCAATTTCGATTATGGCATTGTTTTGTTATGGCTGCAAACTAAAGCCCCATTTGGCAACATTTTTGTGGTGTTCCTGGTTTTGTGCTGAGACTAGGTTCTGCCGAGACCGTTTCGGGGAAAACTCGTTTGTAACTTTATGTTAAATTGTTCAGGGGAGAATATGCTGTGCGGAATTTGTTTGGTACCAACATAACAGTTTTGTTCTAAGAAACAAAATAAGGAATTGTCTGTATGTTGAATTTGAACCTGTTGTAAATATTCATGAATTGGTTTTAAATATTAAAAAAAATAGTAGGGCCCACTCTTATAGGAATATAACATGAGCCTCCCATTTAGGAATTACAATGTTGGGCCACATGCAGGAATTACAACTCATGTAGGAATCGTTGTACATGGGACTACAAAGAAAATTGGTTGGAGGGCTGAGTCCTAGTCGCATGATTCGAGTCCGAGTCCGATTGGACACGACTCGGTACGTGTAGACTCGGACTCGGTCGGTTTTTTAAACCATGCATGGGACCCACTTTTAGACTTACAACGTGGGGTCCATCTTTAGGAATTAGAACATGAGGACCACTTTTATAAGATTTATAATGTAGGTCCACCTTTATAGGAATTAAAATGTGGGCCCACAATTTGTTATTGGAACATGTGACCCACTTTTAGGAATTACAAATAATTCAAGCATAACATTATAATAGAACATAATCCACATCAATCTTAAATAAAAGTCATACACAACAACAAACTGAATCCAATAAACCTTCATTTAAATAAAGACTATATTTGACAATGTCAGAACACTACTAAGCAATGGTCTAAATAGAATGACTCAACTTCAATCTAAATTCAAATAAATCTTCCAAATAAAACTTTATTTCCTTAAAGATCGTATCTCATGAAGTAATAACACTACTAGTAACGGCCTAAATCAGGAAGATCCAGCATGAATAGGGCATAGACATAAAAAGTACTAAAAAGTACTCTCGAACTACGGTTCAAACCAATAACATGGAACGAACACCTTCAAGTAGATTTTTCTACTAACATTTGTATGGTAGATAATAATGTGATGCAATTCTCAATAGAGAAGTTGTCATTATCCTTATTATTATTGTTTTCGTTAGCAACCTTATTCTCATAGTACTTTATAAGACTTACAAGTTGCACAGGCTTGGCCAAAAGAGCTTGACAACTTTTTTGTGCACAAGATGGAGCTTCACCTGACTCGGCCGAGTCCCGTGCGACTCACCCGAATCAGGAGAATCGACTTGGACTCGTCCCGGCCCAGTCAGGCCCCAATTCCGCTTTTTTAATCCTTGTGGACTACTCTTTGTAGGGTATCTTAACAGTAGACAATTTGTGACATCGTTAATAGATTGTGATTGATGCTCTTCTCATATGCCTAGTTGATATAGAATAAGTGGACCCATCTTGAGATGCCCCTTCACTTAAGGGTGACAATGCTGAAGTAAGCAGAAAGGAAATTGAAAGATTCTGGAAAATTGTCTTACCCCATTGTGACAGCGCTCCTTTATCTAGGGATTCAAGAGAATCCAGTGAGGCTACAATCAAGGACATTTTGGACCCAATTATTGTTACAGAGAATCAATCCAGCCATCCATGTCTAATTATGGAAAAGCAATCAGCCTAATCATGCTAATGAATCAATCCTAATGACAACAACTATACCTCCTATGATTAGTCTTAATTACAACAACTCGTCGTCGTCACCATCAACAATGCCTTGTCCTAACTATGTTGGGGTCGGATACATGAATTCCGCTTCTCCATTCCGATCTATCCTGTGCCAAACCTTTAGAATAACTGTGTGTCTTCATATCTATTTGTACTACCTCCATCCAAGTCCTCTAAGGCCTACTCATTCCCCTTGGTGGGCTATCAACTAGCCAAACTTTTTCTTTTCAGCACCGTTGTCGACCTGTATTGGAAATGCTCAAACTATCTTAAACGAGATTCTCTAATTTTATCAACTATTGATGGTGCACATACTCGAAAGCACTCATTTCTAATTTTATCCTTTCTAGTTTTACCAGATATCTACATCAACATTCTTATTTCTACTGCATCCATTTTGTGCATAAGTTGCTTCCTGATTGGCCAACATTCTGCTCTATAGGTTTTAGTTGGTCTAATTGGTGTTATATAAAAAAATTTCCCTTTAATCCTGTTGGCATGAGCCAATCATAAAGCACTTCAGAAGCAAGTCTCAACGTCAACCATTCCACTTTTATCCTATATTCGACATCTCCATCAATATCCTCCATCCTTACTAATTATCTAGCCAAGGTAACATAATAAATCTCTTTGTGGTATCTCCTGGTCTTCAATTCTTATAGTAGTTTCAACTTTCAACTCTTTGTATATGCTTACTAAAGTCGCAATCTATATATTTTGTTTTTGTACGGCTTATTTTAAATCCTTTAGATTCTAAAGCTTTCCGCCATCTCTCAGGTTTTACATTCACACCATCTATTGATTTATTCACCAATACTATATCATGTGCAAACAACATACACCAAGGTACCTTCTCGTGAATATAGGCAATCAACTCATCCATAATCTATGAATTCCTGGATATGGCATTTCACTCATCATACCCGCATTAACATGGTCTGATACAAATCCGGGTATGGGATATGGCAAGATATGGTTGGAGACGTATCCCAAGCGTATCCCACATATTCATTCTTGTGAATATGAGTAGTTAACTCATCCATAATCTATGATACCCGGATATGGCATTTCACTCATCATACCCGTATCATCACGGTCCGATATAGATTCGGGTACCTGTCAATGGGCCGGGCCTAGGCATGGGTTATCCAATCCCATCTTGAATATTGGACGGGCCTGCCGGGGATTGTCCAATCCCAGCCCTAAATTGAGCGGTCCCATGTTAAATTCCATCCCGTGCGGGCTTGTGCCAGCCCGGGCCGAGCATGGGCTTTAGCATTTTCATCAATGGAGACGTCTTTTTTCTTCTTAATGGGTGAAGCTCTGTTAATAAAGATGATAATGATGGCCGGACAAGGGGTGGACCAAATTTCAGCTAGATCAAATTTCAAAAGGTCCAAATACTAGATAGTAGATATTAAGTCTTCAAAATGAAGGGTGATAAATCTATCAAAAATTTCAAACCTAAACTGGAGTGGAGCCAGGGCAAGTATCAAATTTTTGGTGTGGAGTGGGAAGGGATTGAATTCATGAGAAATGGTGGAGGGAAGAGACATTTTGGAGGGAGTTTTTTTAGGGTTCCCATTAAAATATATAAATGTTAGTAAAATAACCTTGCGGGCGGGGAGGGCTAGGACTGGACGGGCTGGGCATGCTCTAGCCATTCCCAGTCCCATTTTGGCCGGGCTTTCAAATAATTATCTAAGCCCAGCTCGCTGGGCTCAAGTTTTTTTAAAAGCCTCATGTTTTCAGGCTTGGGCTAGGCCGGGTACCCATTTCAACGGGCTAAATTGACAGGCTACTATGGGATATGGCAAGATACGGTTGGAGAGGTATCCCAAGCATATCCCAGATATAGGGCTTTAGAAATTTAGACAGAGTGGCTGTAGGAAGGAAACGAAGGAATAGAGAAAGAGAGAGAACAAGGAAGAGAGGGAGCAAAAGGGTGTACCCCATTGCGGATTCGTCGCTGATCTACCCACTGCAAATTCGTCACTGATGCAATCTGCGCCCATTGCCGTTTCATCGTCACGCCAACATCTTCTCCTTCCTCTTTCTCTCCCTTTGGTTATTCTCACACCCCCCCCCCCCTCGAAAGAGAGAGAACAAGGAAGAGAGGGAGCAAAAGGGTGCACCCCATTGCGGATTCATTGCTGATCTACCCACTGCAAATTCGTCACTGATGCAATCTGCACCCATTGCCGTTTCATCGTCACGCCAACATCTTCTCCTTCCTCTTTCTCTCCCTTTGGTTATTCTCACACCCCCCCCGATTGAGCTTCGATCCCTTCCAAATAAGATTAGAGAGTCTTCCATCATCAAGAATCTTCCATGGAGGGTCTTCAAGCCAAATACTGAATAAAAGAAAGGGCTCGGTCTACTCTTTGCCCTTTATAGCAGTTGTGGGCCTTTTTGTCTTTTTAAGTAAATGGGCTCCAACATTACCAAAAAAAGGGTTCCACCATTTTATTTTTTATAACTTTGCTTACTTCATGGGCTCCACAGTGGAATTAAAAATCAGAAAATTTATTGATTTAGCCAAATGCACTCCAACTTGAGAATTGTGGATCCACAATGAACCCACCTATTAAAAACTTTACCTGTATAGAATAAATTTCCTTCTAATTAATGGGCCCTAGCCAAATTTAACTGTAATAACTTCTTTTGAAATGTATCTTAAGTGATGTCGTACCTGTATCCATGTCCTAACTTTTTGAAACTGGCGTGTTGAACCCCTAGTCCTTGTGTCTTGTCTGTGTTTGTATCTGGGCATCGTAGTACATAATCATACAAAGTGATAAGGGCTTAGGGCTGGCCCCTTATGTAAACCTTTGGTCACTGGGAACTCACCTGCCTCTCCATAGGTAGTCCTCACACTCGTTACCGCTCCTTCATACATGTCTTTAATAATTTCAATATAACCTCTTCGGACATTCCTTTTATTTAAAATCCACCAAATTAAATCTCTAAGTACCTTGTTATAACCTTTTTTTAGATTGATAAAGACCATATGCATATTTTTCCTCTTCGCTCGATATTTTCCCATTAATTGTTTAAGTGAGCAGATAGCTAACTATATCTCCAGTATTAGTGATGACACATGTCATAATGCTTAGGATTACGCGGGGACCACTTTAGTGGCTGTGGTCGCCACTTTCTAAAAGGGTGAGTTAGTATGCTTTGTCATCATTAAAGCCTTGTCCTGACTATGTTGGGGTCAGCTACATGAAATCTACTCCTCCATTCTAATCTATCCTGGGCCAAATCCTCATTCGGTTTCTTCTGCTAGACTCAAGCCTAGATAAAGGAGGGTTGTGTGAAGTAGGTCTACAGCTAGCATAAAATTTTGTCACATCCCAAATATGAGTAATATGCCCTAATGAGATGAAAAAAGATTCTGGCATTTCCATTATTCTAGGTTTTTTAGACATTTTTCGGATTTTTTTGGGGACAAATAGAAATTCATGCAGCTACAGCTTTAAACTGTGACGTATCAATTTTTAGGGCCAGCTGCTATGCCCATATTGACTCTGATTTTGTGTCATGATTGGAGGGAAATTGGAAATGGGATGAGGAATCTAATGCTGAAAAATGGATTTCCTTAAGAAGATGCAACTCCCTTCCTCAACTTGTATATGCATATCCTTCGCCTCAACTCTCAAATCCCAGTACAACTTCTATTTGTTCTGATAGTGCTTCAAATTGTTTAAACTCATTTACCATATGGTTCTGCCTAAATGTAAATGTCCACAACCACCAATTCTCTAGAAGAGTTAATAGAGGGTTGCTAGTTGCTTCTATTCCACTAATTGAATACTAGATGCAATCTGGGAATGACTTAAGAGCTTTATACCCTACCAAACATCTTCCCAAAATTCTATTTGCTCCCCATATCCTACTGGAAGGCAGGTACCCTAAGCTAATATCTCCCTTAATTTGATACTCCCCACTTTTTGATAGAAAAACCCAATTTCTTTCCACCTAATCCCCAGCTTTCCATTTGCAGTGGCTTTTATCAACTTCATGGGATGAATCTGTTTTCTCATCTCCATTCCCATCCCACAGAATGTTTCTGTCAAATTTTCTCAAGCAATTTGGAAACCCTCACAGGAATTTTGATGAGGAGAAAGTCTGTAAACGGGAAAATTAGATAGAGTTGATATCATGACAGTGATCTGGCTGCCAGTCATTACACATCAAAATTGTCTTATTTTCTTAAAGAAGCATCCAAATGCTTCATGCTAATACTGGATAGATCTGAGGAAAAGAAAAAGGATCAACCATTTCTAGGGAAATAGTAAAATCGAACAATCAATAAGGAACATGAAAAACCAAAAAGTATGTTTTCTTTTCCTAGTATGACAGCCTAGTAAAATATTCGTATCTCTTGAGGGACACCTTCAAAAGTAACTGTTATCTTTTCCTAAACATAAATCACTACCATTATTTCTTCTTGTAAGCGACCTTATTATATTACTTGGCATTCACTGAATTTCCATCCTCATAAATCTAATATAAGTTTAAGTATGAAGCAGACATGGCATGACTTAAAAGTTTGTAAGCCATTTCTTTCTTCTTTTTCCATTCTCACTTAATATTACTGATCTATCATGTTCCAATATTGTCATAGGAATTTGAAATGTGGAAGAACAGTCTAAGTGAAGACCAACAGCGTGCTGCAACAGGGTATTTTAATGTCATTCACAGGCATAGTGAATCTGAGATGGATATCTGTACTGCTGCTGGTACTGATCATGTTGTCACGACCAATTCATCCAATCAGCATGATCTTTATATGGTTCCATTTTCACAAGAGTATAGACCTTTTCTTACAAAAGCAGCTGAGCTGCTACAGAAAGCAGGGGAATTATCTGACTCTCCCAGGTAGGCCGTTTTAAGGCTTCTATGAGCTTCTTGTTTAAAGAATACAGGATGTTTATTTTAGAAACATTTTGTGCCTAGTTTTTTGTGATAATCTAATCATTCGTGTTTTTATTTTTGAATATCTTTAGTTTAAAGAGGCTGCTGAAAACCAAAGCTGAAGCTTTTCTTTCAAATGATTACTATGATTCTGACATTGCCTGGATGGAGCTGGTTAGTATATAAAAATGTTTTGATAAGTTGGTTAGAACATATCTATTTCATCCATCTATTAGATAGACAGACAGACAGACAGACAGACAGACAGACAGATAGATAGAAGGGAAAGATAAAGCTACGAATCAGCTATAAGTTGCTATCCTGGTTGTGCAGGCCACCTCTATTGATGCCAATCACTAGGGTTGGAGGGGATTTGCTCATTATGATTAGGGTTGAGCCTCACATGGAGAATGATCCCATGATCATAATCATCTATGTAAAGGTCTGGAAGTTTTAATTGCTTTATATGCTTATAAAACCATTAAACTTTAGGGCCCTTAAACAGTGGTCTCTATTATAATATCTTGCCCCATGTAGGGCCCACCTTTCAACCGTTGTAAGACATTCCAATCCCCCCTACCCCAGTGATTGACATGAATTAAGTGTGCCCCACAACCTTGTTCACAACTTAAAAAATTGTGGCCTAGTATTCAGCTAAGTATTCCTTGATTGATAGATAGATCCAGTAAGTGCCTCCTATCTAGTTTGGATTAGATCCATCTCATCTACGATTCATCCAACCCTCTTGCACTAACTACTACACTTTGGACTAACACTCACTCTAATTTGACACTTTGGACTAACATTTACTCTAATTTGACACACAAACCTATATTTATCTTTGGATTGAAAGACAAAAAACTCAGCACCTTTGAAACCATTATATCTGAGGCCATAATTGAAGGGGTTAGGATGATGCGCTGGGCTGATCTTTTACCCCTACCTTTATACACAATGTGACTTTTCCATCTCCCCTTAACCCTATAATTGTCCTGCACACTAGTTTCGGCTGAATGAACAGGAAATTCTTGACAGGAACTTCATTTGTCCCAGCATTCAATAAAAGATCTGTTTACAGGAAAAAGTCCATGTGAGCTGTCGTTATGGGAAAATCGGAGTTGTATGATTAATATAACTTCGGTTTCTTCCAAGTGTGCTTTACGCTTGCTATATTTTCATTTTACTGTCATTATTGGGCTTCGTTTTCAAAGAATCAAGGGCTGTGGGTTTGCCGTTTCAACAAAACTTTTTCAAAAGAGTGTTGCAGTCAGGTTATTTTTAACTCGTGGCTGCATTAAAATCTAACAAAATAGTGCCATGCACGGTTATTGGCTGTATCGGCCGATGCCGCTACAGTTTTCAAAATAGTGGTGCTCAGATGCGTATCGGTTGTTAGGTAACGAATTTTATTTTATTTTATTTTCTTTTCTTTTTCCACAAACGCACTTAAAAATGTAACTTTTGGATCCACATTTTCCATAGATCAACGACAAATGGCTTGATTTTTTTTCTATTTATTTTTTTGGGTTTGTGGCAATTTTTCAAAAAACAATATTTTTTTCTCAAAGTGGGCCAACGAAATCACATTCTAATTCAGTCTTACTTTTAGATCTATATTTCCCATCGATCAATCCCAAATTCTTGCAGTGTTTTTTTTTTTTAATTGCTATTTATTTTCAGAATTTTGAGGATTTCTTTTTAAAAAAATATTTTCCACTCAAAAAACGGGCCAACAATATTACATCTTTATTGCACTCTAACTTGTAGATCTATGTTTCTCATGGATAAATCCTAAATGGTTTGTTGAAGTTTTTTTTTTTTTTTTTAATACTTTTTTTCTTATTTATTTTTGGATTCTTGGGGAAAATTTCAGTCTCTTAGATCATTCATAGAACGATACATGGCCTCTATGCAATGAGGGGTCCATTACGCCATAGTTACAAAATTCGGTTCTGTTTGGCTGAATTTGCAAAAATTTCGGTTTTGCCAGAGAATCAAATCAAACTACTCTGTTGAAACATTTTGGTCCAGATTTCAGACCATTTTGATTTGACCAAAATGGCTGAAAACTGGAGTTTTGGAAAATTTTTATTTCTTTAGAAAAAGAGAAGAAAGAGGGGCTGCTTACTGGGGGTAAAAGGAGAAAGAAAGGAGAGAAAGAGTACCTAAACTTGAAGCCTCACTCTCGCTGTTGCTTCTTCTCCTTCCCCACCCCCACCCCCCCCGCCCCCCCTTGTTCTTCCTTTCTTTCATTCGCACGGGAGTCTTGGGCGAAAAGGGGCGAAAGGTCCTTTTACCCTATAAGGAGTGGACCTGAAGGTGCAGCCTACCTCAATTAAAATCCGAGTCTCTCAAAACTAAAACAAATTAAATAGGCCCTAATCTCCAAGCAGTAGTTCAGTTAGTAAGGGACGTGAGTGCATGAGTTCGAGTTTCAAATGTAGAAAAAAATAATAAATGGGCCCTAGTGAGCCCTGAACAGAAATAAAATAAATATCCCACCTATATATGGGCCCAAGTTATATTTCAGTCTAATATGCGATGGATTGTAACCAAATTTCACTTAGGAAATAGGGCCCTAGACAAATTTCACTCTAATAGAAATTAGGATCCTTACCAAGTTTCACTCTAATAAGTAGGGCCCTAACCAAATTTCACTCTAATAGAAAATGAGCCCACTATTAGTTTTATCAAATATATTTTTTAAGGAAATTGTAAAAAAGGCCCTTGAGATTTAATATTCTTTGAAAAATGGGACAAATCCCAAATTTCTGCTTAAATTTATCAATTTATATCTTATTCTTAAATGTTAATGCTTAATATTTATTTTCCACTTTTCTTAATATGAAATTTTAATATTTTTTCCCGGAAACATAACTCCTAAATGTTTCACGAAAATTCCAAATCAGCCAAAATATCTTGGTTTGCTGGCCAAACCAAAGCGCCGTCTGAAACGAAGTTCTCACTTTGGCTAAATAAATAATTCGAGCATTTTTCAATATTCTGGATTTTACAACATTTTTTCTTCAGATTGCTACATTGCTACATATCATTGCAACCACTACTTATCCCACACTACGTATCATTTTGGCTGATGGCCACTACGGCCGCAACCATGGTGTGCCATGAATGAAACCCAAACAACCAATTTTCAAGTAGGAACTTAACTCTTGAAACCTAGCACACTCTGAACTTGAAACTTGCTCTTGCAAATTGACAGCGAATAAACAAATTTTGGATATACTCATTTTGTAACCATAATGAAATATTTGTGACGACATGCCTTTGCCTTTAATGGCAATCAACAAAAAGTATTTTATCCAAACATGTTTTCCATTAGAAAGCTAACACCCTAGGGGAAGTTTAATTCACCACAAAGAAAAGGAGTCCATAGAATTATCTGTACTATTAATTATGCACATGTAGGTTTTCATTGAAAACTCTCCCTTGGTATCTGACCGCCATGGTATCTGACTGTGATGGACGAATATCATGACATCTAACAAGAAAAAAAGGTGCCCTAGATTAGTGACAGCAAATCCGCAATAGGAACAAATTCTTGATCATGCAGATTTCAACAAAACACATAATCCCACACAACCTGCCTCCAACCTGTTTAGGTAATTAGCCACCATTGCTGATCAATATGCAGGCACAAAATAAAGAGATGGGAATACCTTACTAATCAAATGGTTTCCACGTAGAAGTGGGTCACCATCCATGCCAATGACCTAGACTAATGTGGTCAATAGTCAAACAGGCTTATTCTTCCACATTGGTCAGTATTTACTTGCCAAGGCTAGGGGATTATATTTACTATATTTGGATAGCAGATTTCATTACATGGCACAATATTTAGTTGCTAATATTAGGAGATTAGATATACTATATTCAGATTGCAGCTTTCATTATAGGGCAGCTCTCCATAAACCAGTGACCTGATTACCAACTGTAGGCACCGCCTGACGGGGAAGAATCCCTTTGAAAACGAAAGAAGTTTTAAGAAAATTATCCAAGATGAGTGCCCATCCTTTGATGGCTGCCTCAATTTATATATCGTTAGTTGCCACAATTGTAAAGATTACAATGATACAAATCCCCTTTGATTGGGGCTAATTACATCAAATTGCCTATCTAAAAAGGAATGTACACTTATAGACAAGATTTTGTCAATGGTGTCAAATCCCCTTTGATTGGGGCTAATTACATGATTTACGTCAAATTGTCTAACTAGAAAGGAATGTACACTTGTCTACAAGATTTTGTTAAGGGTGTCAACAACTACCATAATAGGCCCATGGCCCATCAATGATGCAAATTGACCAGAATTGATAACCCCCAACCCCACCCCACCCCACACTATCCCCCCCGCCCCCCCCCCCCCCCCCCCCCCCCCCCCCCCGCCCCAAATTGATGCTGGTGAGTCCATCAGCAACAATTTGTTTACTAGAAATTGATGACGGGGCCTTAGTAAAGCCTTGGTAAAGATATCTGCATTTTGAAGATCCGTTGAAATGTGCGGAAGATCAATCGTACTATCATCGAAGGCATCCCGTATGAAATGACGACAATCCACTTCAATATGTTTAGTACGTTCATGAAAGATGGGATTTTCTGTTATCTTGATAGCACTGGTATTATTAGCATGTAGAGAAGTGGGCTTCGCCTGAGGAAATCCTAATTTTGATAATACCCTTTGGAGCCAAATAATTTCTGATCAAGCAGAAGACATAACACGATATTATGCTTCAGTGGAGGATTTAGAAACACGCTTCTGTCTTTTACACTTCTAGGAAATTAGCGCATTGCCAAGATACTTGCACCATCCCGTGGTTGACCGACGGGTATCTGGGCAACCTGCCCAATCTGCATCACAGAAGCCTTTGAGATCAAGAGAAGACCCAGTAGAGTAAAATAATCCTCGAGCCGGAGTTCCAAGTATATATCGAATGATTCGTTTGACTGCAGCTAACTGATGATGACATGGTTCAGTCATGAATTGGCTCATTAAGTTAACAACATAGGAAATGTCCGGACGAGTGATGGTTAAGTAAACAAGGCTGCCGACCAATTTTCTATAGTAAGTCGCATCAGAGAGAAGATCACCATCCTCACGCCTGTACTTTACATTAACCTCCAATGGTGTATCAACTTGTGTGGAATTCTCCAAGCGGGCCAATTTTATCAAATCCGTAGCATATTTATGTTGATTTATAAAGATTTTGCCTTTAGAGGTATGAACTTCCAATCCTAGAAAATATTGAAGCTTTCCTAGCTCCTTCATATGAAATGAGGAATTAAGTGTATCCTTGATCTCTTGAATGCCGATCATATCGGATCCAGTGATACTAATGTCATCAACATAAACGAGAAGAACCATAATCCCATATGAACTTTTCCAAAGAAACATAGATGGATCATTTTTACTTTGCACAAACTGAATCTTTGGTAGTGTGTGCCTGAATTTGTCGAACCAAGCACGAGGTGCTTGTTTCAATCCATAAAGTGACTGTCGCAACTTGCAAACCTTAGTGGCAGAACTATTCTGAAAACCAGGAGGAGGTTTTATATATACATCTTCTTTAAGATCACCATGAAGGAACGCATTTTTTACATCCATTTGATAAAGTGGCCATGTTTGTGAAGCAGCAACGGCAAGCATGGTCCGTACTGTGGTCATTTTAGCCACTGGGGCGAAGGTTTCTTCATAATTTATCCCATTTTTGCCCAGTGCAACAAGACGTGCTTTATATCGATCTAACGATCCATCAGACTTGAGCTTAATTGAGTAAACCCACTTGCATCCAGTGGGTTTTATCCCTTCTAGACAACTTATAATTTCCCAAGTGCCATTTGATATCAAGGCATCAATGCATGTTGCTAACAAGGTTGCTGAGCAGCCTGCGAATAGGAATTAGGTATGGAGACAGATGTCGAGGTGGCAGGTAGGGAGTTATTAGCGAACCCATACCTATCAGGTGGTTTAGAGGGATGGGTGGACCTTTGAAGTGGTTGAAGATCAGGTGCTAGGGATTGTTCCGGGTTAGGATCCTCTTTTGCAGTTGTTGTAAGCGTCCCTCTTCGCACATAAACTCCCCTAGTTTGAATCTTATATTTTTAGAAGAATCATCAAAGTCGTGTACAAAGGAATGTGTAGACCGAGGCAAAGACACATGGTGAATTTGGAAATAAAACTGTTTTTCCAAGAATATGACATTCCTAGATGTGCGAATACGATGAATTTGAGGATCAAAACACAGGAAACCTTTTTGATGTGCTGCATAACCAAGAAAGACACATTTTACAGATTGTGCAGATAATTTATGACGCTCATGTGATGGAAGATGCACAAAACAGACACAACCAAATGGACGAAGGTGACTGTAGCTAGGTGGATAACCATACAAACGAAAATGAGGAGACTGGTTTTGTAACTTAACCGAGGGAATTCTATTTATAAGATGAACTGCGGTGGAAATTGCTTCTACCCAAAAATAAGAAGGAATAGAAGATTCAAGCAGTAGGGTCCTTGTTACATCCAAGAGAAGTCGATTTTTCCGTTCTGTGACCCCATTTTGTTGAGGGGTATATGGACATGAACGTTGGGAAATAATTCCCTTGTTATGAAGAAATTCCTGAAAATCATGAGAAACATACTCTCCACCGGAATCTAAATGAAGAATTTTAATGCTTTTTGAGAATTGATTTTCAATAAATGCTAAGAACTTTTTAAACGCAACAAACACTTCTGATTTGGAATGCAAAAAATAAATCCACGTAAACCTACTACAGTCATCGATGAAGGTTACAAAATATTTGTGATGCGAATGAGAAATAA
The DNA here is from genome assembly GCA_029852735.1 of Persea americana. Lineage (NCBI taxonomy): Eukaryota > Viridiplantae > Streptophyta > Magnoliopsida > Laurales > Lauraceae > Persea > Persea americana. Next base: position 10,161,008 of record CM056812.1, read on the forward strand.
CGGGAGAAATTCCCCAAACATCACTATGAACTAAATCAAAACATTCAGTGGTGATATCACGATGAGTAGGAAAAGAAAGAATCTTACTTTTACCCATTTTACAGCTTGCACAATCAAATGAAGCATCACGAAAAGAAATATTCTTTTTATTGAATAATAATCCAGAGTTTAACATAAACATTAATTTCTTGGCATTTGGATGTCCTCGACGTCTATTCCATAACTGAAAACATTATTATCAGAAGTAGAATCAACTACTGAAAGTAAAGATTTATTAAGCAGAGGAGTTGATATGCTTAGAGGAAACATCCTTCCGCATTTAGGACCCCTCGCCAGAACTTTCCCCGAGACCTGATCCTGCACAACACAACCTAATTGAGAAAATGAAACCAGGCAGTTGTTATCAATCAATTTCCCAACAGATAATAAATTAGATGACAACCGTGGTGAATAAAACACTTGATTCAACGGCAAAGAATGATAAATTTTTCCAATAGACTCAATGGGAAGACTTTCCCCTTCTGCAGTGTGAATTTTTGAGTTCCCATGGTATGGCTGAATATCAGTAAGAGTGGAGGAAGAAAAGGTCATATGGTTAGAGGCACCGGAGTCTACATACCAAAGTTGTGAAGTTGGTGTTTTACCTGTAAGCCCAAGGGCAGAAAAGGCAGACTGTAAAATCTGTTGGACAACTTCGGGAGGAAGAGTATTGGCTGGAGTAGTAGGAGTAACTGATGGGGCAGACTGCTGGCCTACCTGTTGCACAGTTGCATCAGAAGATTCTTCATGATGGGAAGTATGAAGTGCCCGAGTCCCTCTATTCTGCGGCCTCCTTTGGCATTCAGAAATTATATACCCAGCTTTTTTGCAATAATTGCATACCTTTTTCTTACATTGGTTAGCCACATGACCACACTCCTTGCAACAATAACATTGAACTTTGCTCAAGTCCCTAGGCTTGGCTTGACTAGCAAAGGCTACATCCAAAGAAGAAGTGCCTTTATTGTCAATCGTAGCTTGAGTCAGAAGACGCTGCTCTGCACGAAGAAGCTCTCCGAGACATTCATTCAGAGAAGGGGTGGGGACACGGCTCAACAGATTCGAGCGAACCAATTCATATTCTACTCGTAGTTTCATCAGAAACTGATCCCGTTGGCTGTCCTTATGTTCTTTTTGAAAATCAGGAAGAGAGGCAGCAGAAAGGGTGGAGTAAACCAGTTCCTTGTATTCTGTCCATAGATTGATAAGCCCGGAATAGTAGTCTTGAATTGACTTTTTCCCTTGAGAATATTCAGAAATATCACATTTCAATTGGTACTTTCTAGAAGAATTATTTTGATTATAGATTGTGCTCAAATAGTCCCACATATCTTTTGCCGTCTTATATGGACGTAAATTGAGCACAATCTGTTGGTCCACTGAGCTAGTGATCCAACTCATGATCTTAGCATCATTGGTCTCCCATTGACCCAATTTAGCATTATCTGTTGGTGTAGGAAGAGTCCCATCTATGTGTCCCCAAAGATTCTTTCCCCTTAAAAAGAGACGAACTTGGAATTCCCAAGAGAAGAAATTTTTTCCATTAAACTTGACCGTCAAAACTTCTATTTTATCAGCCATTTTAAGGTGTGCAAGATGATGGAAATTTCCAGATTTCTCGGTTCCACAGAAAAGGCAGCCCAAAACAAAATGCAGAAACCACAAAAAATGGCTTAGGCGACCGAGAAGAACAGCACTGTTTTTCTATTTGTGTTCAACCAAAATTTCAAACCTTTAATCTGATTTCCAGGATGAGTAGGTTTTGAAATTATATAACTCGTGCTAAAGTTTGGTCCAGTCGATCACAGAATCCAGTCGTCCAGATAAAAACTACTTCCCAAAACTGCTGAATGACAGAGTGGGGTTAAAAACTAACCTTTCAGAGCTCCAAAAATTCTGAAAAATTGTAGTAAAACCCAGCAATATTGGCCGACCAACCTCAGAAAGGTACAGCTTCAATCGACTCCTTGAGTGGGCCCCACAGCAGATCAGCTTCAACCTCAGATCTGAAGGACGACTGCTTCTAGATTTGATGTCAGAATAACCTTCTGATAGAAACAATCTGACAGAATGCTAAATCCGATCTTCTCATGTCAACTGTCAAGATTTGATCACCCTGATAAAAAATAAATCCCTGATGGACCCCACAGACTGAAAGGACACCTTCTGTGTAGTTCGATATCACCTAAGATACCAGCAGATCTGATTCACAGATCTCTGATATGAACAGCCAGGTAATTTCACTGATATTTGCCAAAAATCAGTAGATCTGAATGTCAAATCTCTGATATTGAACTAAGAAGACTATCGGAAGGCTCTGATACCATGACATGGAAGAATCCCTTCGAAAACGAAAGAAGTTTTGAGAAAATTATCCAAGATGAGTGCCCATCCTTTGATGGCCTCCTCAATTTATATATCATTAATTGCCACAATTGTAAATATTACAATGATACAAATCCCCTTTGATTGGGGCTAGTTACATCAAATTGCTTATCTAAAAAAGAATGTACACTTGTAGACAAGATTTTGTCAATGCTGTCAAATCCCCTTTGATTGGGGCTAATTACATCAAATTGTCTAACTAAAAAGGAATGTACACTTGTCTACAAGATTTTGTGAAGGGTGTCAACAACTACCATAATAGGCCCATGGCTCATCAATGGTGCAAATTGACCAGAATTGATACCGCCTACCCATCATTGCTCAAAGTGTTCTTATGATTGAATGATAATTGATTGTCGTAGGCTTTCCCTGCCCTTTCTATGCTAGAAGGCCATACCAATTTTCTTAAGAGAGCAGAGTCAACTGATTTCGCTGAATGAATGCCCATGCCATCTTCAGTAACAGATTGAAATAACTTTTTTCAAATTACCAAATGACACTTGTTTTGCAGTATGATTCCACAAAAGTCACATTGGAGTCTTTCAAGCCTTTTCACCACACTTTTGACTTGAGGCAACTTAAGTTTGAAAGAAAATAAATTGACAAGCTGGCTAGAGCAGATTTAAGCCATGTTATTCTACAACCCAAATATATATTATACTATATTAAAATTTATATTTGTATATATATATATATATATATGTATATAGACTCTTCCAAGTAGATACTGTCATGGCCCAAATCCGTAAATCTGGGTTTAGGGCCACGACGGGTGAGGATTATGATGCCAAAAGATCCGTAGTAGAATCCCCACTGTAGGTTCGCCCACAGGTTTCTGCGCAGGAGAAAAGTCAAGTTAAAGATTTCTCTATTAATTGCATTTCAGTGATTCAACGGTAGCTTGTGTAACCAAATGGCGAAGCGGAAGCATGAAAAGAACAAAACAAGGAAGAAGATCACCGTCTTCAACCAAATATCAACACCTTGAATCCACAAGGACGAGATAGGGAAACCCTAATCAAACTGCAATTCGTATTATCCCATGAACAGAAGCAATACGTCACTTTTGTAGAGTCCCGAAATCCTAAATTACCCAAAAATAAAATAGAAAAATTACTAAAAAATAGTAAAAAATCAAAAAATTACATTAAAGTCCCTTGACCATTCCTAAATAACTTTCTAAGACCTTAGACAAAAACTCAAACTCAAATAGACAAAAAAACCCACTAAAATATGAAAAACGACAACTTACTATAAATTGTAAGTTTTGCACGAAAACTGTGTTTTGACTAGGGCCGTCAATCGTGTCATGCTAACGAATTCGGGTTGCGTGTTAACAAATTCATGTTCGAATCACCTCAACCCGTACACGACCCATTAAATAAACAGATGATAAGAATCAAACACGAACATGACCTGTTAAACGGGTTACTAGACACCACCCATTAACCTGTTAAAAAATCTTGTCCATTTCGGACCATGTCAATTAACACACTCTTTTGCTAATGAAAGGAGAGTGAAGGAGTTAGAAAAAGATCTTTTATATGTGGGTTTTAGGGTTTCACTTCAACCTTTTCATACTTACCAAAATACCCCTCATGCATTTTATAATTTGTCATTTATCATTTGGTGGGTTGTATCTGGTTGTTAATGGGTTACCGGTTTTATTTGTTAACGACCTGCTAATCTAACGTGTTAACGGGTCCGACCCATTAACGACATGAATCTATTAAGAGGCCACCCAAACCCATTAATATCGTGTGGGTTCGTGTCGTGTTAACGGGTCGTGTGGCATTTTGACAGCCCTAGTTTTGACCTTCGAAACGGCGTAATTTGGCATCCAACGACTCCAACCGCCTTCGAAATGCATGGTTATAGCTCCCATGATGATGCCCAGATCAAAAGTTATGGCCGTTTCAAGTCAACACTATAGATTTAACCTTCCGGATTCACTTCTTGTGATCTTCTTGTTCCAGGAATGCTTCTGCGACTTGTTCTACATCACCAAAAGACTGCATGCTGGTCGAACATGGGCCCCCGGGGTCCATGTCTGATCCAGGCTGCAGCCCTTGTCCGATTGGACTGCTTCCTTGTGTGATTTTTTTTTTATTTTCTCCCCTTTCTTGGCCCATCTTTCCAGGATCTTTTGCATGCATTTGAAGGGTATTAAAGCCTACATACTGAAGTAGTAAACCATCGTTTCCAATTTTAAACGTACCATTTACATGAGCTTAACAAATACTAACATAATGTGGAGTTTGAAGGAATCATCAAATTAACTAGCATGCATGGAACAGAATTTAAATTGAGCACTTGCCTTGGGTCTCTTAGCTCCTGATGGTGCTATCACAACTCTCAGTTTGATTGAGATCAAGTCCCACCATAGAAAACCTGAAAATCAATCTCAAACAAAGCCTAAAAATCCTAAATGAAAGGAAAACTTGGAATTAAGTCTTATAAACCAGGGTCCACTGCTAAAATACTCCTATATACTAGATGCAAACTGGCTCGAATAGCTCACCTCTACGTACCCTAATGGGGTTGTGATCGTCGGTAGAGGGGTGTCCCACTGGTGGAAATGCGCACAAAACTAACAGTAGAGAGGAAGATTGCAAGAGCACTTTGGCGTGAACAGCAATGTAAATGGAAATTCGGAGCTCAAGTTATGGCCATTCCAAGCTCTAAGAATCAAGGAGAGAGTAAAGTAGAGAGGAAATAAGAGAGGAGAGAGAATGAGCAGGGATTGAGCTTGCTTTTATAAAGGTGAACTTTGAAGAATCACAAGTTTGCCATTTTTGAGTGAAAAGCAACTCAATGAAATGAAGGTCTTCAGGATGCTAGATGGGAACATACCAAGAACGAAAGTTTATCGAAAACATTTCGCCTTTCGAATGAGCCCAAGAATGACTTCTTTCGATGCTCTGGAAAAAAACTCGACTTTTCCTGAAATGACTATATGTCCCGACTTAAGACAATACTGCAAAACAAAGGGATTCCGGCCCTTGTTCCTTCTTCTTAAGACAAGAATGACTATATGACTTGTTCCTTGCATTTGCTTTAATTCTGGAATTTCATTAGTTGACCGCAATCAAGACTGTTTGCAGAAAACTTCTGGTTTTGGTTTATTTCGGCCCTAGCAAGTCCAATTGTGTTAAATCAGGACCACGTCATGAACAGACTTGACTTTAAACACAATGCACATCCAGCTAAGAATTTATAATCTCACACTAGTTGCAATTATTAATCTTCAAGCAAGAAAACAATTCAAACCAATCCAGAATCATTTTCAAATTCTCATTCTGCCTTCGATTCGCATCTTCAAACCATGACACTATAGTGTCATCAGCAAATTGAAGGTGTTTTTCTTCAATATCCAAGTTTCCCAATACCATCCACTAATAAAACCTTGATTCATGTGTAGGATTCTAAATTGGATGTTACAATAGGCCCTTATGAGACTTATGAAGATGCACTTTTTGGATACAAGGTAATCCTTTCACTTTAGTTTTGTCATATCATTTAGAAGGTACAATGCAATCATTTTTAAATCAATATTACCATTTCATTAACTTTTTTATTATGTTCCCCTGATTTATCTTACATTTTAGCAAGAAAATGATTTCAAAGATTGGATTCCAATGTTCTATACTTTGAAATGTTTTGTGTTATGTTGGTCCAGTTCCTGATCGTAGCATTCAGGTGAAGTATTCGCAGTTTGCTTTTCTTTAGCTCGCATGGAATCATAAATATTGCTATAATTTGTAAATTGTCAAATAACTTATGAACTCAATATATGTAATAGCAATCTTGCATTTCAAAAAATCAGTATCAAGTTAAAGTGCATATAGAAATCCAGAGCGTCCAAGTAAATACATGATGTATGATCTTCATCACACTTTGGCAAGTGTACATTAGCATTAATGAGAAGAACCTATAGCACAGTTGGGAGGTGCTCGTCATGGAACCATGTTGTTGTGGGTTTGATTCATGCTACCTATCTAAGAGTTACATTAACATCAATATTTGCCTCTTTAAGAATTTGTTGGAAACAAATATCCAAAGAGACCACCATATCTTACTGTCATAAAATACAAAATCTAATCTATGTTACTTAGATCTCAGATTGACACCCATTTCAAGTTGTAAAAGTACACTTTCATGATTGACTGTATGGTTTATAATTTTTTTAACCGAAATAAAAAAGAAAATCGAATTTTGATCTGAATTAGAGATCATCTTTGTGTGCCTTTTATAGGTTATGTATTGAGATATTGTTCATGTAATTTTCATTTAATAAATAGGTGAGTGGAAAATATCACACCTAAAGCATGGTCTCCAACTATCATAGTTTGAGACCTTGTTGCAAAGAGTGCATATAATTCATAGGTTATGGTACTTCAGACATTAGTAAAATCTCAAATAATTCCATGTTATGCTTATTCAGTCCTTAGTTGCAAGAACCTTTTACTAGAGGTTCTACAATTAGTCCTATTTTGGAATCTCACACTTGCTCTACTTACCTAACTTATTTTTTTTATTTTTCGGCTTATTGTGCTCTTGCCATATACTGGGCTTTATCCATTGCCAAGGGTTGAACCCTGGTTTGCCCAATGATTGGACATGTGTGTTACCACTAGTCTTATAGTGTGTTCGCTACCTGAATCATAGTTACTAACATTAACATTTACTACGCTGCCACTTCTCACTTGAATCCTTTTCTTCTTCCTCTTCCACTTTTTTTGACTAAAAGCTTTTGTCATTAATAGCCCAAACATGAACAATACGAGTATAAGAAGGTGAACTTTTGTGAAAATCTATAAACCACCGGACGAGGACTCAATTTTACGAGCACATCATAATTTATCCACCTGTGATATAGTTGGAGATTACATTACAATCATCTATACAAATCTAATTAGCATACAATCAAAGCACAGGCAATAAAGGCCTCCATGAATACTGCGGTCTATATAGAGCGAGGTTCCTTTCAGGAGAAGGTAACCAATTCAAGCACATGTTCCCTCCTTTTTATTTTGTGAATTTCATCATATCATAGCCTTCCATCTCTCTTTGTTTGGTTGCAGGTCTAACCTAGAGTGGGAAAGCCCCATTTCGCCATAGCCCGTATGTAGTGGCTAGACCATTGGATCTAGCCCATGGTAAAGGCCACCCCATTGGGCACAATTATATCCACTGCTGAGAGACAATTACGGACTAATTTGTAATTCTGGTAATTCTGGGTTAATATTGTTATTATGAAGATACTAATTTGTAATTATGGGTTAATTACAGACCAATTTGTAATTTTGGTACCAAGAAGCAACGTGTGCACAAAATGAATGTAGCATAGATGAGAATGTTGAGGTGGATGTGTGGTAAAAATAGGAAAGATAAAATTAAAAATGAGCATTTTCTAGGGGTAGCATCAATAGGGGATAACATTAGAGAAACCCATTTGAGATTGTTTGGGCATGTCCAACAGATGCGGGCAACGACGTCGGTAAGTAAAAGTTTGGTTATTCAGGTTGATGGCCCACCAAGGGAAGGCGTAGGCCGGAGAGGATATGGACGAAGGTAGAAAAATTAGATTTGAAGAAATGCAACTTATTTGAGGATTTGACTCAAGATAGATCGGAATGGAGAAATAAAATTCATATAGCCGACCCCAACATAGTTGGGACAAGGCTTTGATGATGATGATGATGCTGATGATGATTATCTAAGGTTAGGTATCTTTGATTCTACTATACAAAAAGCAATTGGCTGTCTTCAATAAAACAGAGTATAGAGTTTTGTCAAGATTTAATCCTTAAATTTTGTCCTGGTACTAGAACTTAGGTCTAGGATTATGTTTTCTCTTCTTTCTTAGTTTTGTCTACTTTATTTTTTCCTATTCTTCTAAGTCTTCCCTGTCCTACTACGTGGTGGTGGTTGGGGGGGGGGGGGGGGGGGGGGGGGGGGGTGTAAGAGAGAGAGAGAGAGAGTTTTGGAGAGAAAAGTTCTCTCTCATTGTAGTTATAAAAAAAGGTTCTCTCTCATTGTATTGCGTTTCTCATTATTAGTACTCTTGCGTCAATTCTAAGGATTGTAATTAAATCTGGAGATATCGTTAAAATGATTATAAAAGATATAGTACAACAAAGAGTTGACCCATGGATTACTTTATTAGATTTTCTTGACTAGTTAGGTTGTTTTGACCCATCGGGTTGACCAGTGTCTTGGCACCCCCCTCAAGCTCTGGATAGGAAAAGGTGAGCATCTAGAGCTTGGAGACCAATTGTAAAAACTGCAGTGTGGAATGACTTTCTGTGAAGAGGTCTGCAACTTGGTTCGTTGAAGAAATTAAGAAAAGGTGAATAATCTTTTGCTGAACATGATGCTGAACGAAGTGATAATCAATCTCACGATGGTTAGTTTGTCCGTGGAAAGTATCATTTTAGACATGCTTCTTGGCACCTTCATCGTCAGTGTAGAGCAGGATGGGGCTGAAGATTGAAACCCCTAAATCATGAAGAAACCATTGAAGCCAAATGATTTCAACAATTGTTAGGAGAGAGCTCGATATTCGGATTCTGCTGATGATTCAGAAAGAACTTATTTCTTTCCTTTCCTGGATATGAATGAAAAATGGAGAAACCAGTGGATGGCCTTCTATCATGAACGTCGCCAGCTCAAACAACGTCAAAATAGCCAGTCATAGAAATAGGACTATTGGGATGCATAAGAAGAGCTCTGTTGGTAGCTCTTGTTAGTGTTGTAAGATGGGAAGGACTGCATCCCAATGAATAGAAGTGGGATGAGCAACAAATTGACTAACCACATGAACTGCATAGGTAATGTCTAGTCTGGTGATGGTAAGACCCCAAGGTATACCAAGCTCCCCACAACTTCACGATATCGAGTAGGATCTTCCAAGGGGAAGCCATCTTCTGTTTAAAGTTTTAAATTATGCTCAATAGGAGTAATAACTAACTTAGCATCTGGTAATTCCACTCTCTGTATCACTTCATTGCAATATTTGGTTTGGGATAGGACGTATCATTCTGGAGAATAAGCAACTTCTATCTCAAAAAATATCTGAGATGGTCGGGATCTTTCATTTCAAATTGTTGATGCATAAATCTCTTAAGATTTTGAATACCTCCTATATCACTACCATTGATAATCATATCATCAGTGTATAACAAGAGAAACATGCAATCAACATCCGAATATGGGGTGAAAGGAGCAGAGTCATGAGCACTTGTTTCGAGTCTCTGGCTGAGAACACAAGTGTTGAAGCGGTCAAACCAAGCTTGTGGTGCTTGTTTGAAGCCATAGAGGGCACTTTTGAGTAGACACATCGTGGAGGCCGTACAAGTCCAATAGGTGGATGCATAAAAATTTCATTTGTAAAAACATTCAAAAATGCAGTTTTGACATCTAGCTGATAGAGAACCCACTTTTGAATTGTCGCCAAAGAGATTAAGGCTTAAACTGTTACTTTTGCAACAGGAGCAACGTTCTCTTCATAATCAAGGCCATACTCCTGATAGTATCCTTTAGCCACTAACCAGGCTTTATAATGTTCTATAGAGCCGTCGGAAAAAAATACCCCTATGGTCCCTTACATAATATCGTAAAAGCCAAATTAAGAAAATCCATATTGGACTTATTAATACTCCCCCTCAAGCTGGACCAAAAATATTTATCATTCCCAGCTTGCTAAGAATATTAATCAGTTTTCTCGGATCATGAGATTTGGTGTAGACATCTGTCAATTGATATTTGATCTCACATATTCTGCACTGATTATCCTTGAAGTTATCTTTTCACAAATGTAATGGAAAGCCTTAATACGTTTAGTCTGTTTGTAAAACATTGGATTTTCACTAGTATATAGGGCTGCTTGATTGTCACTGTACAAACACATGTGCTTCCACTTTAATACCAAGATCACTCAAAAGTAAGCTTCGCTATAAGAATTTGCAAGCACCATTTGCCAGCATGATCTTAGGAAGGTTAATTATTAGAATTTCAACCAATATTGTTCTAAGCATGATCTTCAGGGAATAATCTCTTTGGAAGTAATAGATGTCTTGGCTACAAATGTTTCCGATACGAAAAAATTGACTATTTAATAAATAACACCTTTCAATATATATATACATATATATATATAATCTGTGCCCCAGTAAGCCAGGGCTGGAGGGCATTGGAGGAGTGGTTCGCAATTATAAGGGTGAGGTTTTATTTTATTTTATTTTATGTTATGTTATCCAAATATGTGGGAGTTTGTGGTTCTAATGAAGCGGTGGTGCTAGATGTCTTGGTAGCTCTTTGATTATTTTCATGATATTTTAGTGGCATGCTTATTGTGGAAAGTGATTCTACCAATGCAATTGCGTGGGTGTCTAATCGGAAGGCATACACTTGGAAATTTCAGTTTCACTTTAATGAAATCAGGGAGCTTTCCTCTACCATTAATGTTGTTTTCATTCATGAGATTAGATTGGCGAATTCTATGGCGGATGCTTTATCCAAGAAAGGGGTCGAGAGGATGTCTTCTTGGGTGGGTGTTATGTTTTTTAGCGTAGGGTGGTAACAATTCTCTTGTACCGATTGTTTTTTGTTTTCTTTGTCTTTACGTTCTATGTATCTTTCTCCTTTTAATGAAGTTATCGTTACCAATGACAAAAAGTTAAATGGTTTTAAATTAAAAAATTAACAGTCTATCCAACAGTTTAGTCCCAATGGATGCTACAAACTTCATGGGATCCATGACATATAGTGTTGGGGCTTGTTTTGTATTGGTCGATCGGATCAATCACTAGGTGGGTCCCACATGCTGCCTGCATGGTAAGATTGAGTGAGACATTGAATTGTTTATTTTAGAAGTTTTTATAATCTTCATTGTTTGACATCTTAAAATTCGGGCTGCTGTTTTTCCATTTCCTGATTTAGTAACAAGTTCATTCCTTCCATTCTGCTTGCTTGTATATTTCCAATGAGTTCACATTTTCTTTCTTATTGACTACTACCATGGGGATTATTAGTTTTCATTACTTATGTTTCAGGCTACATTTGAGGCATTCATTGGAATCCGTGATGATATGGCAACCTCTCAAGTCAAACTCTTTGGAGATCATTTGCAGGTATAATTAGTGTCTCTGTCAAATCAACTTGTAACAAAGTGTTTTTTTGTCCCTATTCTCACATACTTGGTTTTAGAGAAAATTCTTTTCTTTCGGTTTTTATTATTATTATTATTATTATTATTATTATTATTTACATGACCATTAGTGTACCAGGTTTTGGAGAAAAATCTTCCATTGGATGATATGTACAAATCTAAAGATGTGGTTGCTGCTCCTATTCGTGTGATTCGGCTTGTTTACAATGCGGGGGTGAGTCAGTTCTTCATGCTAATTTATTGTTAGCAAGGAGGATTTCTTCTTAAAAAAATAATGAAAACATGACATGTAAGTCTAGTGAGGAGATAGTTCATTTGCACAGAGAGAGGGAACAACCAATACCTATGATGCCCAGATGCAGCATAGATACTACACAGACATATCATGACTATGCCAGAGACTGGTTTTACACCAACTATAAGTACTTGGTAGAGTAAAATATGGATGTTGCCTTTATTGAAGTATCCATGTATCATAGCCTTGTACGCTAGTCGAGGAGTTAGCTGCAGAGAATCTGTGGCAAATCCAAACATATCTAGAGGAATGATCTGGTCCAACCAATTGGAATGTGATAGTAGTTGAACCCACAATTCGAGACACATTTTAGCACAAGAATAAATGGTGGTAGTTAGATAACAAGGGAAACATATTTAATTTGGTCAAAAGTAATCATTTTGATGATCATATTCATCGTATCTGGGTCCTTCATAAAAGACTGCTAGAACAATATGGTCAAATTATTGACTTTACATGCTCTTGACTCAGTAAGTTCTGATCACTAGAAGCAATCAAAGAAGGACAAAAAAAAAAAAAAAAAAAAAGCGGCAGCATGCAAGCAAGCATTTAAGCAAAGATTTAGTGGGGTTTCATGCAGATGTTAGTGTAATTATTAAGAAAAACTCTAAAAATTGTTGTTTGCATTTTCCCCATGTTGTGATTTATATTTGAATTTAAGTTGCCACAAAATTTTATGAACTGTTATCATCTGATCATTAAATCTCAGTTGTTAACAGAGAAAAACTGTCCAACTCTTAGTATTGTTAAATTTCAAAGAGATTGGCTTCAATTTCATCAAACATTTGGACCGTTAAAATGCTAAAAAAAAAATCCTTTGCTTATGTGCTTTGATCGAATTTATCTTTCAAACTTGAGCCACAATTGCTATGTTCTGTCCAATGCATTAAATCATGAATGAAGATGTTATCACTTCATCAATCTTGTATAGAGGAATATGTTGGCAGGGCTCTTTCATTATCTGGGGGAAACCTTTGAAAAGATGACCCTTGAAACTTAAAAAGGATAGATGATCTATGGTCTACAGCAGATTCCTTTTCCTCTTCACCTTTCTTCTCATATCTTTCGTATTTTTTTTTTTTCTGTCAATAGTATTGAATGGGGAAATAAGTCAATCGATGAAACTACTTTAAAAGGGGAAGAGATTTTGGAGAAGTTGTGTTAGGTTAATGCTCTCAGCCACTCTATTAATAATGGAGTCTCATGTACAATATTATTAAACTACCAAATAAAGGTGATGGTCTAGAGATTATGATACACTGAGGACCATATGAAATTAAGTACTGGACTTAGGGAATAAATCAGGGAAAGGATCTAGGGAATAAGAGTGAGGAGGGTCATGATGCAGATCAATTTTGCACCAACATGGATTGATGAAGAAAGTGGGCCTCAAACAGTCTCCGATATTTAATAAGATCACACAACAGGGGGCTGTTTTGTTAAAGCAGAATATTGTTGCAGGTGTTGTATGAAATTGACAGAAATTCTATGCAGAAAATACCGCAAGCATACTATCTGTTTGCACTGGGTTTTCAGACCCCCCTAGCCGCAACCAGTTAGGTCGCCCAAGGTTCTCCCGACTTTTAGTTGGGGTTCACTTCTACATATGGTGGGCCACATGGGACCCACAACTGAGAATGTCCCAGCTGTTCATGCTGATCCTGCCAGCATTCATAGCTTATGATGCGAATGGACTTGATGATCAAGTGATTCAGCAGGTTTGGCAATTGGCATTTGGTGAAGCATTTGATCAAACACATGGGGTCCGAGGCCATGTGTAGAAGCCCCAACTGAATTATGGAGCCCAAAACAGCCTACAGTTTCTAAGTTATACGCCTAGAGGGGCTGTTCAATAAATTACATAAATACAGGGGCTGTTTAGCAAATATGAATAAAACTGCACTTCATAACAGCGCAGAAAAGGGGATCTTGTCTGGGGTTTTTGGTCCGGATAGTTGAAGGCCCAGCTGGGCCCAAACCCAACTACAACAAGCAAACCCTTGGTCTTCCATGAGTGTATGGCATAGTTGTCGATTCCATTTCATTTCGGACAAAATGACCGAAATTTTCTGTTTCAGACAGTGGACCGAAACAAAACATCGCATATAACTTTCTGGTCCAAATTTCGGACCATTTTGGCTGAAGTCCTGCATTTCGGCTGAAACTGTTGGATTTTGTACGAATCCATTTCCTCCTTTCTTTTTAGATTTGTTGGTGGTACTTCTAACCCTAATCCCTGATTTAAAAAAATAAATAAATAAAGACAAGAGAGGAGCAAAACAGATACTGAGATGGCCAAGTTACGGTGGGGAAAAAACAGAGAGGAAGAAAGGGAAAAGCACCTGGGCTACCCTGCATTGCCACTCGCCGCCTTGCTGAGCACTCATCGCTGCCCGCTGCCACTATCGGCCGCTATCCTCCATCGTCATCATCTCTCTCTCTATCTCTCTCAGAACAAAAAGGCATGTTGCCCTCTCTATTTCTCTCGAAGGTTCTCGGTCTCTCAGGAAAATGAAAAGCATGTTTTTTTTTTTTTTAATGAAAAGGGCAAATGCCTAATTTTCCCCTTTCCTTTTCTTTTGTTTTTCTTATAAAGAAAGTCTTTTTTTTTTTTGAAAGAAAGTCCTTGAGTTTTTTGTCAAGAAAGTCCTATTGCCTTTATGCATATTTTTTAAGACCTTATATATTCCAAAAACTTTATTTCAAAACGTCACACTGAAATTCCATTACACCGAAATATTTCATTTTGGAGGCCTTATTGAAATGGAGACTGAAACGAAATTGACAACTTATGGTCCGTAGGCAAGGCCCACTCCCCCATCAGATGGGCCATGTGGGTCCCATGATCAATTTCATGGAAGGTGTCTGGAGCGACGCCCATTTTGGAAATCCAATTTCTTTCTGATTGGTAATTGATTCCTTCCATTATATTATTAGGAGTTTCTAATTATCATCTTGTAAGAGAATCATTGGATAGTAGTGCCTGTAATTAGGGTTTTTTTGCTCTTTAGCATTGTAAGGGTCAACTGGTTTGGCAGTTCACAATTGATACATTCAGTTTCTTGAATAACAGTTGAGAATAGTATTTCTCTTTACTCTATGAAATTCCATATCCTTGGTGTTTTGTCTATTCTGTTGGTAGTGGATGTTTGTCTTGCAGGAGTATTTTGATTGCTCCATACTCATCAAGAGTCATCAAGCCACAGCATGACTGTAATAAGTACTGCTGTAACAGTAGTATTGGCCTCGTGAACAGTCTATGGGTTCGGTTATTACCTGTGACTGCATCAGAATATGCTCAAGAAACGTGACATGGCTGGAGATACAAAGATGATTGTCTTTAGGGTCAAAATAACGGAATCCTTTATGTTTGATTCCATAACTAAGGAAGACATAAATGGGTGGACTTTGAAATAAGTTTGGAGCATTCTTGAGGTGAAAGAAGAAAAAAGCAGGTACACTGAAAAAGGCATAGGGCGAAGTAGTTTGATTTTTCATTAAAAGTACTTCAAAGGGTGTACTGCCAAAAAAAACAAAGGATGGGTAGCAATTGATTAGATAAGTGGTGGTCTGAAGATCTTTTCCCCAGAAGGAGAGAGGTACCTGAGAGGTGTAAGTTATGTGAAGGAAAGAGAGGAATAAGAAAAGGAACACTGGGAGAAGGTTGTGCCTTGATTGAGCATCGACTATTCTATTTATAATGATCTTATGCCTTAATCAAGGCTCTAATTATGTAAAGAGTACAAATTAGAATAAACAAAGAATGGAAAGAATAAAATCCTATCCTATACATGGAATGAGATAAATCAGCTACAGTTATACAATCTTAAGTGTATCCTACGTGTGGGATATTGTACATGGGTCTTTGTTGGGCCTGTTATCTTCAACACTCCCCCTCAAATTGATGTGGTAAGGTAGAAAACATCAATTTGCTAGTTAGTTCATGATGACGTGTTTTGGGGAGGGCTTTGGTAAAGATATCCGCCAACTGGTTAAACGAAGAGACATGAGGCGGAGTTATCTTTTCAGTAACATGTTGACGGATGAAATGACAGTCAATCTCAATGTGCTTTGTTGTTTCATGGAAGACCGGGTTGTTGGCAATTCTGGTAGCACTGGTATTGTCCCCATAGAGAGGGGTGGAACTACCAACAAGAACACCAAATTCACTCAGAAGGCGGCGTAGCCAGATAATTTCAGCACTGGCGGAGGACATCGCCCAATATTCTGCCTCAGCAGAAGACTTTGATACAGTGGTTTGCTTCTTGCACTTCCATGAAATCAGAGATTTTCCAAGAGACATACACCAGCCAGTGGTAGACCTCCGAGAGTCCGGACAGCTAGCTCAGTCAGCATCCGCATAAGCTGATAATTGCAGAGCATTATCAGAAGGAAAGAAGAGACCATGATGAAGAGTTCCTGTAACATAGCGGAGGATGCGCAATGTTGCAGCAAAGTGAGGTTTGCAGGGATTGCTAACAAATTGGCTAACCGTATGAACGGCGTGAGAAATATCTGGCCGAGTCATAGTTAGGTAGAGTAAACTATTGACTATCCGCCGGAGCACAAAGGGATTATCCAAGGGAGTGCCATCATCTAAACTGATTTTGCTGTTCAATTCCATAGGCGTATCAAAAGTGTGAGCATCATTAAGCCGGGCCGAAGCGATCAACTCTGTTGCATATATGCGTTGAAGGACTCTAATGCCTGATTTGTTGCGCAAAAACTCAAGCCCTAGAAAGTAGGTGAGAGGACCAAGATCCTTCATTCTGAAGTGGCAAGTAAGGTGGTGTTTGAGATCCGTAATGCCGGCAGTATCATTGCCTTTGATAATCATATTATCAACATAGACTAAAAGGAATGTGTAGCCCTTCGATGTCCATCGCAGGAAGAGGGAACTATGAGAGTGACTTTGACGAAATTTGGCTTTAAGGTTATCGAACCAAGCCCTGGGAGCTTGCTTAAGCCTATAAAGAGCTTTCCGCAATTTACAAACATGCTTTGGAGGACAGGCATATCCTGAAGGAGGTTTTAAATAAACAGTCTCGCGCAAGTCCTCATGTAGAAAATCATTTTTGACGTCCATTTGCCATAGAGGCCAGTTGCGTGCTGCCGCGACACAAAGAAGAGTACGCACTGTGGTCATTTTAGCCACTGGTGCAAATGTCTCCGCATAGTCAATTCCATACTCCTGCTTGTAACCCTGTGCAACCAATCTGGCTTTGAAGTGATCAAGACTCCCATCAGAGTGTACTTTGACGGAGTATATCCTTTTGCTGCCGATCACAAAGGCTCCATCAGGGGTCGGTACCAATTCCCATGTTTGGTTTGCTTTAAGAGCAACCAATTCCTCAGTCATAGCATCCTGCCAGTAAGCAATCTTTGAGGCCTGTGAATATGAGGTGGGTATAGGAGTGCTATCCAAGGAAGTAAGAAAAGCAGGAAATCCATAGCGGTTAGGTGCAACAGAAGGACGACTAGAGCGTCACACAGAGAGGGTGCTATCAGAAGAAGTATTATTACATGAAGATTTAGTAGGCGGTGCTGGGAGAGGATCAGGAGGGGGAGTCACCAGAGGAGAGACCATGTGCCGTCGGACATAGACTTTGGGAAGAGGTGATGGAGAAGCCGACTCTGACATAGACTTTGGGAAGAGGTGATGGAGAAGCCGACTCTGAGAATTCTGGCAGATAGGACACAATAATAGGATGACGATCCAAACGTAAAGAAAAGAAGGGAATTTGTTCCAAGAAAATCACATTACGAGAGATGCGCATGTGTTTTTTAAATGGATTATAACACAAAAACCCTTTGTGTTCATTGCTGTAACCCAAAAAGATGCATTTAGCAGCCTATGGTGATAACTTAGTGCGCTCAGTAGGAGGAAGATGAACAAAACACAAGCAACCAAAAACACGTAAATGAGAGCATGAAGGGGCATGACCAAAGAGAACTCCGTAAGGAGTATTTCCTAAAACAGTGCTAGGAAGATGGTTGATAAGATACACAGCAGTCTGTGCAGCATCACACCAAAATTTGGGAGGGACTAAGAATGCAATTAATAGAGTATGAACAGTTTCAAGAATGTCTGATTTTTCTTTCCGCAATTCCATGTTGTTGAGGAGTATGCGGACAAGATTTTTGGTGAAGAATTCCTTTATCATAAAGGAAGGCAGAGAATTCATGAGACACGTATTCTCCACTGGAATCTGATCTAAGAATCTTGACAGCTTTCTGAAATTGGGTTTGGACCATGTTATAAAAATTTTGAAAAATTGAGAAGACTTAAGATTTTAAGCGCATAAAGTAAATCCAAGTATGACAAGAATGGTCATCGATAAAGGTCACATAGTACTTAAAACCTGTCCTACTCAAGGTAGGAGCAATTCCCCAAACATCTGAATGAATAATGTCAAATGATGCCAAAGCACGAGAATTATAAACAGAAAAAGGCAAAATGTGACTTTTACTTAAGCAACAAGTTTCACACTTTGATTGAGATAAATAAGTCATCATTTTATTATCAATAGTAGAATCCAAACAACCAATTTTAAACAAAGAAATCAAATGTGCATTGTTCACATGACCAAGACGTTTATGCCAAACAGTCCACAAGTTATTGAAGTTAGAAGAAGCAAAGAAAGAATGATGTCCAATGTCCAGCAAGAACAGGCGCCCATGTTTACTCCCCGTCGCAATCACCTTCCCATTTTGCCGCCCCTATATAACACAACCAGAGGAAGAAAAGTGAACAAGATAGCCATCATCAATAAGTTATCCTACAGAAAGTAGATTGGCTGATAATTTTGGAACAAAGTAAACATTGGGAAGGGTGATGGACTAGCCAGAGACACTAGATAAAGTAATGGTACCAACTCCAGAAATGAGTAGTTGATCACCATTAGCAGTGGTTATTTTCTCTTTTCCAAGGTAAGGGTGGGAATCTGTAAAGCTATGTTTTACAGATGTTATGTGATTTGAGGCTCTTGAATATAAAAACCATGTGGATGAGGTAATAGGAGAAGAAAGAGATGCAGAAGAATGAAAGGCAGGAAAAGCTTTATGAGAATGAGTTTGATACTGACCACCAGAAAAGCCCATAGATGCATATGCTGAGGTGACTGTGCTCTAAATGAGTTCTTGAATCTGAGCAGGAGTCATGGATACAGCCACAGATGAAGTGCTTCATGTATCAGAGGATGGTGCTTGAGCCTGGAACGCGGAAGGAATATTCTGTCTTGGTAGATTGGAGGGAGGCTTCTTAGGCCGTGTCTCATTCCTTTGTTGGAGGCTGCGGCAGTCATCAATAAGATGACCAGACTGCTTGCAGTGTCGGCAAACCAACTTCTTGCGGCAATTCTTGGCAATATGACAGAAGCCTTTGCATTCATAGCATTTAGTGAGCTTCGGATTGGGGGTTGCTAGAAGAGCAGAGTCAGCCGGAAGGGGTGCAGGACGGCCTTTGGTTCTTCAAGAATAGCACGTTGTGAGGTGAGACGAAGTTCCTCGCGGAGGACCTCTTGAAAGCAGGTATCAAGATTAGCATAATTTTCTCTGTTCATGAGGGCAGACCGAACATATTCAAATTCTGGACGAAGATTCATAAAAATCTGGCTAATGTGACTTTTTTCTTGTAACTAGAGACCTCAGATAGAAAGCCAGAAGAGACTGTTTGGAGCAACATGGACTCCCTTTCGGTCCACAAGGTGAGG
The DNA here is from genome assembly GCA_029852735.1 of Persea americana. Taxonomy (NCBI): domain Eukaryota; kingdom Viridiplantae; phylum Streptophyta; class Magnoliopsida; order Laurales; family Lauraceae; genus Persea; species Persea americana. Next base: position 10,180,611 of record CM056812.1, read on the forward strand.
AAACCATTAAAGTATTCCTACACAAATTTATCCCCTTGAGTATATTTGGCAATTTCACTATGCAAGTGAAATTTCCGGGCTTTATTGGTTTGATGGTAGACTTTCTTCAGATGAGCCCACATATCAGCTGCAGTAGTGTAGACTTGAAGAGCCACGGCAAGAGAGCGATCAATAGAGTTAAGGATCCAAGTGACTACCTTAGCATTTTCTTTGGACCAGGTGGCGAGGCCTTTGGAGTCAGTAGTACTTGTAATCTTAGGCCTAGGTATAGATCCATCGAGATAACCAAAAAGGCCCTGTGCTTCTACAAAGTCCCTTAAGTGGAAGGACCAGGACATATAGTTTTGCCCATTGAATTTAATTGGGATAACGTCGTACTTGTCCATTTGGAGTGTAGAGAGAAGAGACAACAGAGTACTCCAATCAGTAGTAGAAGGAAGAGATCAGCACGCAAACCAAAAAAATGGTTTGATCTGCTATAAAAGGTGAATATAGTAGTAAACAACCACAACAGTGCACTAATAGTGCATTGACTAGCACTGATCAGTAATTAATCAGCCTTAATCAGTAACAAGCAGCATCAACAGCACACAAGAGCAATAGTAGAAGAGATCAGAGAAGTGGCAATGGCTTCCAAGCAGAAACAGAACACAACAGAGTGCAAAATTTGCACTAAATCAGTCAAGACGAACTAGAATAATGAGTGGGATCCTTGCATGGGGCCCACAGAGGGATCTGATTGGTGATCAGATCAGTAGCTAGAGACCAGTATCCAATTTCCTTTCCAGCAGTACAAGTCTCATCCAGATCCGTTCAGAATCAAGGATTTTGTGCGGCTATGATGAAAACTATTTAAAAAAAAGGAAAAAAAAGGATAATCACAAGATGGATCAAAGCGCCTACCTCTGATCAATGAAAAATGCTGAAAAATTCTCCAAAATGACAAGGAGAGATGGGTGACCAAGGCTGGAAGGAGACTTGAGGATTTCTAGATGATCGCAGGTGGGCCACTATGATCACAATGAAGAAACAGTAGGTTATCACCTACGTTTTGCTTCCAGAAGGCACATATCCTTGATATGTGTTGCTCTGATGATGTAGATGAGATTCCAAGGTATTATGGCTCTGATACCATGTAAGTTATGTGGAGGAAAGAGAGGAAGAAGAAGAGGACCACTGGGAGAAGGTCGTGCCTTGATTGAGCATCGACTATTCTATTTATAATGATCTTATGCCTTAATCAAGGCTCAAATTATGTAAAGAGTACAAATTAGAATAAACAAAGAATGGAAAGAATAAAATCCTATCCTATACATGGAATGAGATGAATCAGCTACAACTATACAATCTTAAGTGTATCCCACGTGTGGGATATTGTACATGGGCCTTTGTTGGGCCTGTTATGTTCTACAAGAGGAATGAAGAAGAGTGCAACGGTGTCCAAAAGATGGCGGTGTGCTTTTTTAGAGACACTGTTTTGTTTAGGGTTATAAGGGCATCGAAGCTGGGGAAGTGTTCATTGGTGGGAGAGGATGTCGCAAAACCAAGTAAAGAGATATTCACCTCCAGTGTCACACCCGACAATTTTTCTCTGGGAAGCACGGATACCTTAAAATGGGGGGCGTATCCGTATCTCGAACGTATCGGACCCGGATACGCCAAAGATACGTTCGGGATACCTTTTTTCGTATTCGGTCTTTTTTTTTTTTTTTGGTTACCGGACACGTGCGGGACACGCACGGGACATGTCCTGACACATGCCGGACTCGTTTTTAAGGGTTAAAAAAGAATGAATGGGGAAGAGGAGAAACAGAAAAGAAAAAACCGAAGGGGGAAGAGAAGAAACCCTAGGCACATCACCTGGCCTTCATCCTCCGAAGACGAGAGCCTCACCGGCCAGCACCTTCTCCTCCATCGTCATCCTCCGACGAAGAGAGCATCACCGACCAGCACCTTCTCCTCCATCGTCATCCACCGGCTTGCACTTTTTCCTCCTTTTACATCATCATCCTCCGACGACGAGAGCATCACTGGCCGACACCTTCTCCTCCTGCTACATCGTCATCCTCCGACGACGAGAGCATCACCGGCCAACACCTTCTCCTCCTGCTACATCATACCTTCTCCTCCAGTCGTCATCCTCCGGTCGTCATCACTAGCCAGTAGCAAAAAAAAAAAACAAGAAAAGAAAAGAGAAACGGCTACCTGGGATCATCCTTCGCCGCTGCAGCCTCTTCGCTCCTACAGACCTAGGCCGCTGCTATAGAACCAGCGTCAGGTTCTCTTCTTTCTTTCCTTTTTTCTCTACTGCCTCCATCTATGATTTTAAGATTTTTTTTTTTTTTTTTTTTCAGAAAGGTATATATAATTTTTGAAAGGGTTTTTAGGAGATTTTTCTTTCTTGTATGCAATTTCTGGTAAGTTTTGTTGTGTTGTTTGGATTGAAATTTGTTTGTTACTTTGTTTTGATAGTCATATTGTTGTTTTTGCTGATAAATTGGTGTTTGCAATGGGCATCATGTGGTTTTGGCCTGAATGCTTATAGATTGCCATCTATTTATTTATTCACTTGCATTTTATATGTGGTAGGATGGCTTATTCCGTCTATTTTTACTGGTTTGAGGCAGATTTTCTTGGTCTTATTAGATTTTGTTGGTTTTATGTGGACTGCTGAATGTTTTTTTTTTTTCTGTAGTGTGGATATTGTAGCATTTTTTCTACATCCTTTGAATATTTCGTTGGAGCACATGCTTTTTTCTATTGTAGCATTTTTTTTCTGAATGAATGCTATCTCATTTCCTACATCCTTTCAATTTTTCTATTGCCTCTTTCCTTTGAAGTTTGAATGACATCAATGATATTAAGGGCCTGTTGGTAGTCAAGTCTCATGTGTTTTTGTATATCTTTTGTTTTGCTTGTTTGCTGATTTTGGATTCAGAAGTATGCAGTCAACCCTAGGTGTTGACTCCTTGTGTTTAGTCTGCATCAATTCACAAATTCATGGATACCATTTAACTCTCAATTCCATTATCCTTTGGTGATATTTTGTATTTCCAGCAACCAAAGTTTAGTCATATGGCTTCTAGTACGGGTGGTAGCCATAGTACTAGTGTGTCTTCTCCACCTATTGAAGAAGATGCTCACCACCCTCTTTGGAGGTTTGTTTGGGTTATATGCTTATGTTTCTGTAGTAGTTGGTGAAACTTGGATTTTGAACTTGGAAGTATCGAATGTAATGTTTAATGATGATTAAATCAATGAAAGTGCATATTTTATGGCTATTTTGATTGAAATGATGTTAGATTTTTATTACACAGTCATATAAAAAATATTTTAAAAAAAAATTTCAATGTATCCTCGACGTGTCGTATCCTACTTTTTTGAGAAATGGCGTATCTGAGTATCCATGTCGTATCATATTCGTGTCCGTGCTTCATAGATTTTTCTACTAGTGGAAAATGGAGAGTTTCAATTGTTAAACAGGCCCAAGGCCCAAGGCCCAAAGCCCATCAGTAATCAGACCAATGTTGTATCTCACGTGGAATTGATTTGGTCAATTTTGAGACAGCTGTAGCCTTCCTTGCTTAGAATAACAATTGTTGTAATTAGTTGCTTTCTTAACTTAGATTAGTGATTTATACAATTAGATGGTTTTCCTTTCTTAGAGCCTAGATTAAAGGCATGTAAATACCTATATATTGATGGACAATCTCCATAGAAAGACACAAATTAATACATTCTCAAGAGTATTCTACAACTCTTTTCTGTGATCGTGAGTTTGTCATGGTATCAGAGCAAGGCTCATGAACATCTAGTTTCTTTTCTTCCAAAGCAATCAAGGTCTAAAGAGGAATAAATCTCACGCGTGCAGTAAACAGATCCTGGCATCTGTTCATAGCAATTTCAGCGGCATCCACCTTCTGCGACAGTCTCATCATCTTGGTGGTCCACCCCTGATCATCAGATCAATCTCCACAAACTACACAGACATGGTCGCCTGATATTTCTAAGATTATTGGGGGTTTTTTCAAGATTTTTCAGCACCTCCAAGTAGTCTCTCTGCTCATTCTCGTGTTCTTTCAAAAAATTCATCAAGTTTCAATCAAGACCGTCCAGTTTCTTGGATATTCAGCGGAATAAGTTCAAACTTGTTCCAGTAGGTGCGAAATTACTGTGCCTTCTTGGATCAACCATCTGATTAGTATTCAGATCCATCTGTGGGGCCCATGTTGAGATTTTGAAGCTTCAGTCTGGGTCGTCTGAGGCCTTTTTTTTCACTATTATTGGCCTGACTTGGTTTTCTCTTCTCTACTTAGTTGGATCTTGCCATCTGCACACCCAAACAGTTTTTCAGACCACTGTTGCTTGATTTGATTACTGTTTTGTTACTTATTCAATCAAATTTTTTCAATCTAACATTGAGATGGACAAATCTGAGGTTACTTTAATCAAATTAACTGGACAAAATTACCCTGCGTGGTCTTTCCAATGCCAAATCTACCTCGAAGCTAAGGAATTGTGGGGTTTTGTTTCTGGTGCTGACCCTAAACCCACTAAGGATGAAAAAAAGATATCTTATTGGCATACAAAAGATGCCAAAATCAAATCCTGGATTCTGGGATCCATTGAGCCTCATCTGATAATGAATCTCAAGCCTTACCCCACTTCTAAAGCCATATGGGGGTATTTGAAGAAAGTATACCATCAAGATAACTTTGCGTGACAGTTCCATCTTGAATGCGCTATTGCTTAATATACCCAAGGGACTTTGTCGGTACAAGATTACTATTCAGGTTTCCGTACACTGTGGTCGGAATACGATAGTATTAAGTATGCGGATGTGGCTGACAATGTGCTAGCAGTAATTCAAGACCTTCAGGCATCTAGTCAGTGAGATCAATTTTTGATGAAACTGCGGAATGAATTTGAAAGTGTCCGATCTGCTTTGATGAATCGGACACCCCTACCTTCATTGGATGTATGCTTGAATGAGCTCTTACGCGAAGAATAGCGCCTTACGACCTCGGCTCATATTGCTCAACAAAAGACCGAAACCTATTCAGTCGCGTTCTCGGCAAATAAAACTTCTCAGCCTCCACCTCGAGACTTGAGCAAAACCCAATGCTACAGTTGTCAGAAATTTGGGCATCTTGCATCTCAATGCAAACAGAAAGTCTGCAGTTACTGTAAAAAGTTGGGACATATCATCTCTGAATGTCGCCGCTGTCCACCACGTCAGTCGACATAGTATTAGACTCCACAGTATCCGGCTTCGCAGTATCCGAATCCACAGTCTCAGACACCGCATGCTTATGCGGCTTCCTCGGTTATGCCTGTTCCTACATCTGCACCCCCACAGCCTGGGCCCTCCTCATCTCTCACTCCTGAATTGGTTCAACAGATGATTATCAATGCCCTCTCTGCTTTTGGTCTATCAGGTAATTCTCCTTCATCTTCCACTTGGTTCCTTGATTCCGGGGCGTCTAATCATATGACATATTCCCACACTCCTCTCTCCAATATGACAAGTTATACTGGCCATCTTCAAATACAAACTACTGACGGCGGACATGTTCTCATTACTGCCATTGGCGATATCCTTGGTCCCATCCCATTGAGAAATGTTTATCTTTGTCCTAACTTTACTTCCAATCTATTGTCAGTCGGGCAACTTGTTGAAAATAATTGTAACATCTCTTTTTCTTCTTCTGGTTGTGTTGTGCAGAACCAGATGTCCGGGAAGGAGATCGCGAGGGGGCCTAAGTGTGGACGCTTGTTTCCGCTGGATTTTTCTAAAATTTCTAGGAATCAATTTGACAATAATGTGTTTTGTTTTTCTCTTCGAGATAATTGCCAGTTGTGGCATAATAGACTCGGACATCCTAATTCCAAGGCTTTGTCCCTTATGTTAAATTCTGGTTTATTACATAAATTTATTGGTTTATCTTCTTGTGTGCCTTTTGATTGTGCTACTTGTAAAATGGGAAAGAGCAAAACTCTTCCGTTTCCTCATTCCGCTTCACACACCTCTCAGTGTTTTGATTTAGTTCATAGTGATGTATGGGGCATTGCTCCAGCTCTTTCCCATGCTCACTATAAATATTTTGTGACTTTTATTGATGATTTCAGTCGGTTCACATAGGTCTACTTTCTGCATTCAAAATCTGATGTTTTTAATGGTTTTAAAATCTTTTTAGCCTATGTTGGGAATCAATTTTCCACTTGCATTAAAATATTGCGCTCTGATTCAGGCGGGGAATATGTGTCCTCAGATTTTCAACAGTTTTTGCAACACAAAGGCATTATTTCCCAACGAACTTGTCCTTATACTCCCCAGCAGAATGGAATTGCTGAAAGGAAAAATAGACATCACCTTGATGTTCACTCGTTCCCTTCTTCTTGAATCATCGGTTCCTTCTCGTTTTTGGGTTGAGGCATTGGCTACGGCCGCTCATCTTATCAATCGAATGCCATCAACCTCCATTGAGAATCAAAGCCCATATTACCGATTGTACAAGACCTCTACATCCTATGATGATCTTCATGTTTTTGGCTCCATTTGTTTTGTGCACTTGCCTCCTTCTGAGCGGACAAAACTAACGGCACAATCAGCTCAGTGTGTGTTCTTAGGTTATGCACCCTTCCAGAAAGGGTTCATTTGTTATGATCCTCACATTCGTTGTTTACGTACCTCTAGGAATGTCGTTTTCTTTGAACAACAGTATTTTTTTCAAAAACACATTGATCCTCCTGACTCCTCCTCTTTCGTGTCTTTACCTGGTTTTTCTAACGACCCGTTAGTTGTTCGATTTAATCCTCAATTTGTGTATCACAGACGGAACAGCGCAACGCCTACCACGGATCCCTCTCCTGATCTTCCTCTGGCACCTGGTCCAATACCGGCACTTGATCCATCTAGCCACTCTTCACTGTGTCGCTCCACTCGTATTTTGGTACCACCAGCCCGTTATGGGTTCTCACATACTTCCTTAATGGCTACTTTGTCTTCCTCTTCCATTCCCCAATCCTATTTTCAGGCTGTGCAGGACCCATGTTGGAACAAGGCTATCCAAGATGAATTGGATGCGTTAGAGCAAAATCATACGTGGGATATTGTCCCATCTCCTTTGGGTGTCAAACCTATTGGCTGTAAGTGGGTTTTATCTCTCAAGTTAAACTCTGATGGCACTTTAGATCGGTATAAGGCGCGTCTTGTCGCTCTTGGAAATCGGCAGGAATATGGGATTGATTATGATGAAACTTTTGCTCCGGTTGCCAAAATGACCACCGTCCGCACTATTCTTGTTGTTGCTGCATCTCAGTCTTGGCCTCTTTATCAGATGGATGTCAAAAATGCGTTTCTCCATGGTGATCTCAAAGAAGATGTTTATATGCACCTGCCTCAGGGATGCTCATCTGGGACGGGTATGGTTGCCAAACTTTGTTGCTCCCTTTATGGTCTGAAACAAGCTCCTCGCGCATGGTTTGAGAAATTTCAAGCTGCTCTTCTCCGCTTGGATTTTCATCCAAACCCGTATGATCCTTCTATGTTTTTACATCGTGCTCCATCTGGGATCACCGTACTCCTTGTCTATGTTGATGACATCGTCATTACGGGTCCTAATGCTGAAATAATTCAGAAGCTCCAGGCATCTCGTCGTGAGACATTTGACATGAAGGATCTAGGCCCCCTACACTATTTCCTTGGTCTTGAAGTTCATCAATCGCCTCAAGGTTTAGTTCTCAATCAGCACAAATACACTGTTGATCTCATTGACTTGGCTGGTCTTACCGCTTCAGCTCCTGTAGATACGCCGGTCAAACTGAATGTCAAACTTAGCCGCGAAGAGGGTGATCTTCTTTCTGATCCTACAGCCTATCGCCAGTTAGTTGGCAACTTGATCTACCTCACGATCACTCGTCCTGATATCTCTTATGCAGTCAACCTGATGAGTCAATTAATGACTGCTCCTCGTCACCTTCATCTGGCTGCTGTTCGCCGCATCATTCGGTACCTTATTCGCACACCAACTTGTAGGTTGTTTTTTCCATCCAACAATCCTCTATCTCTCAAAGCTTATTCAGATGCTGATTGGGCTGGTTGTCCGGATACTCGCAGATCGACAACAGGATGGTGCATGTTTTTGGGTGATAGTCTCATTTCTTGGAAATGCAAGAAACATGTAAAAGTTTCCAAATCCTCTACCGAGGCAGAGTACCGAGCCATGTCTACTGCATGCTCCGAAATTCTTTGGCTCCGTGGTTTGCTTTCTGACATTGGTTTTCCAGCAGCAGGAGCTACCCCCCTCTATGCGGATAATACCAGTGCCATTCGGATTACTGAAAATCCGATTTTTCATGAACGTACTAAACACATCGAGGTTGATTGTCACTTCATCCGTGATGAGTTTAAACGTGATGTCATCAGCCTGCCACATGTCTCCACTGAACTTCAACTTGCTGATATTCTCACCAAAGGCCTTCCACGACCACGCCATCAGTTCTTGGTTGACAAATTGATGCTTGTTGATTCTCCCGCATCAATTTGAGGGGGGGGGGGGGGGGGGGGGGGTTAAACAGGCCCAAAGGCCATCAGTAATCAGGCCAATGTTGTATCTCACGTGGAATTGATTTGGTCAATTTTGAGACAGCTGTAGCCTTCCTTACTTAGAATAACAATTGTTGTAATTAGTTTCTTTCTTAACTTAGATTAGTGATTTATACAATTAGATGGTTTTCCTTTCTTAGAGCCTAGATTAAAGGCATGTAAATACCTATATATTGATGGACAATCTCCATAGAAAGACACACAAATTAATACATTCTCAAGAGTATTCTACAACTCTTTTCTGTGATCGTGAGTTTGTCATCAATCATGTGAGCAAGTGAAACATGTGTCATACAATTCTTGTTTAGGTTTCATTAAGTACTCCCGTGTATTACATGTATAATCATTACTAAACACAGCATAATAAACTGAGCCTTTTTTGTTATGATGGGAGGTAGGTCCTCAAATGTTAAAGGGCAAGGTGATATATTTAGGAGCACGACAGCTTAGACAGTCAGATATATCCTCAAAATCTGCATGCACCAAGACACTAGAAGAGATTAATTGTTTTAAATAAGTGACAGACAAATGTCCTAATCTAGAATGCCAGGGGTGAAATGAAGATCCTCAATCAGTAGGAGCAGCAATGGATGGAGGAGGCAAGTGGTGGAGATTAAGAAAGTACGAGCCATGTGATCAGTGCCCATTCTAATCCGGCTCCTACAGAGAGGATCCAGATGAGGAAATGGTAATCACATAACCTTCCTAACGGGTTGACTAATAGATAAAAGTATCACAGAAAAGTTGAGACCAAAGATTGAAATAGAAAGCAAACCAGAGGTGATAATGCCTATTTTGTTGGCAGCTAGATGAAAGCTATCAACAGTATAGATAAAACGGGGAGATGAGGGTGAATAGGTGTGAGTAAGAAGTGAAGCATCAAAAGGTAATGTGACTAGTGGCACTAAAAGCAAATTTGCACGGGACAACTTTATTACCCATGGGAGAAAGGAGCCAACGGCTGGCAAAGCTGCAGAGGATGGTCAACCCGAAGCCAGAAGATAGCATCATCTACTATAGGTGCTTAGTAATGAGGGACTGGATCTATGAAGTGAGATCGGTCTAGGTAGAAGCATTCATAGCTGTAGAAAGGGCTGCAAATTGAGCACCCGTCTTTGGACGATGTGAAGGGTGACTAGGTCGCCGATGTGGACCCCTTTCAGATGAAGAGGGCAGTCCTTCTTCCAGTGTCCTTGCTGCTTGCAGTATTTGCAGATCTCAGAGGATCCGCCTTTTTGGTGGGGAGGGCCAAGAAGTCCAGGCTGTGAGGCTGGAGATGTAGAGACAAGGACATGGTCCACATCTGTAGTTCTCTTGTTGGCAGGAAAGGGCTGAGTTTTCTCCCTAGACAGTAGTTTAGATAAAGTCATATCAATTGAGGAAGAGGAGATAGGTGCAAGATCATACTTTTGACCTGCTCAAATTTGGCTCATAGTTCCATTATAAATTGGACAAGTCGAGTTTTTTGACGATCTCTCTCAAATGTTGCAAAGTCAGCAACACATGTAAATTATGGCTGCATAAATAACTGGTACCACCGAGTTGTCATTTTCACATAAAAGGCATGTATCGAATCATCAACTTGTTGAGCATTTTGAATCTCCCTTTCCGACTAATATCTTTTGGCAAAGTTGGTTTTAACATATAGGCGGCCTAAATAATCCTAAGCATCCTTATGATAGGAAAATTTTGCAAGTTGAAATCCAGTGATGGGATGCACAAAGTTCGGAAGCAAGAAATTGATCTTACTACTGTCAGATTCCCATTCTTCCCATAGCAGGGTCTATTTGGTTTCTCAATTTTGATTGGAACATAGTTCCAGAGTTTTCTACCTTTTGAGAAGTCGGTCATGAGATGGGCCCAATAAGCATAATTTACCCAATCAAGCCTAATAGTGATGACTTGAGCATGATTGGAAGCCATAGGAAAAGAGAATATGTAATAACACTGGAGAAAGTGTAGACCAATAGGCGGAGAAATAGCTCAGAATGAAAAAGAAAGCAGAGCAAACCAGAAAACAGGTACCGGGTCTTGGACATTTAGTCCAGTTGACCACTGGAATGGAGAAATACCCCCAACAAATGTGCATATTTCTCCGATTAACCTTCCAGTTTATCTCCGTAGATAAGTGGTGCACATTTTTTCCAAATTTCAAGTCAGTTCAATAAGAATCCTACAAATCCAATGGCTAAGATGAAAACCAGGCCCCAAAACTGTCAAAACTGAAACATGCCTAGAAACTCCCTCAAATGGAATCCAAATGAGCTGAATATTTTATTGAGAAATCCTCTCTGATGGGCGACCAGATGGGGAGAGTCTTGTGGGAATATGAGATCTAGAGTGGGCCCACTGATGATCGACCAAAAACTGTAAGGTATACAGTAGACCGACTGGGTAGAAAATCAACTCCAAGGGCTTCCTACTGTTTAGAAAGCACATTTGAGGGCTTCAGAAAGCTAATAGAATACTCAGACAATGATTATTGGAAGAGAAGAGACAACTACTGTCTAATCAGAGGGTCCTACAGCAAATAAGAGCAGATCTGTGGGGCCCACAGCAGATAAAAAAGTGATCAGAATACGGATCAGGACTAGTAGCCCACCAATTTTATAAATGGGACCCAGGATCAATTGGATTGGACTGACCAGAGAGCTAGGCCTGATACCATGAAACAACTCAAAAGGGTAAGAGATTTGGGAGAAGGTGTTGTCCACTCTATTTATAATGGAGTCTCTTGTACAATATTTGTAATGAGCTTATCTATAAATATAGTGAAGTTTGACTAATTACTTGAATCTAAGAAAGTGTTTGGTACATGAGAGAATATCAAATAAACGTGATCCTTTAGAGATAATGGTACATTGAGGACCATATGAAATTAAGTGTCTTCACAATGAAAGCCCTAGACCTTACAACTGTATTATGAATTTCAGGAAAAAAAAATGGTGAATTGAAATTTTTATTTTTAATTTTTATTTTGGTTGAGATCTCATTGATGTCTGCACTCAAGATATAAGTGAACTTGAGGCACAGTGGCTTGAATTGGACCTCAACTTAGTTTTTCTTTTTTATTTTTATCCCTCTCCCCCACCTCCCCCCGCCCCCCCACTCCCCAAGAAAAAAAAAAGAATCCTAGAAAGAAAGAAATGTAGATGAAAGGAAGATGGTTGGACTTTTGTAATAGCTTCCAACAGATGTAACAGTTCAGCAAAAAACACTTAAGAGAATTGAAAAAAAAAAAAAAAAGATATTTGCAATTGTACTTGTATGATAAAATAAGAAAAGAACTACACTTATGGACTCCATCAAGCACCTCAGTGAAAATTATTGTATCAGAATTAGAGCCTCATCACATCAATGTGGGGTCAACGGGAAGAGTTCTACTATTAAATTCTAAACCAGCTATGACAAAAAATTCACTTCATTCTTTTAATTGTCACCTTCTTGAATTTCTAATGGATTCTGGTTAAATCTAGCAATTTTTCAGAATAGCTACAAAAGGTTACAGAGCTCCCTTTGCAGCATGATCATCTCTGTTTTGAATTGTCAGTGAGAAAACAAACTACTTTTTGTTTTGGAAGACTATACACCATGTTTCATTCATTATTTATAGTGTTTAATGATTTATTTCTTGATTTTGATTGCCAAAATGTAGAAGCAACAAAACTAAACCTCTTCTGCTATTAAGTGTTAAGCATTAGCTTGTTTCTGGTGGGATGCTTATCTGCAAAAATTAGGTGTCTTTTTTTTTTCTGCAGTCAACTGTTCTAAAACAGTTTTATGATAAGGAACTAGTTGTTCTAATATTCATGATTCAGAATAATTATATAGCTGAAGTTACAACTTTTTCTTGGTAATGGTTAACTTCTGAGTTTTTCAGGATGTGAAAGGTCCTCAAACCGTTGCATTCAATTTGCCAAATGATGAACGCATAGTAAGTGAGCGGGGAACATCTATGGTCATGCTCAAGAATGTCTCAGAGGCCAAGTAATAGATAATAAAATTCTACATTATTTTTCAATGCTACTCTTTTCAAGTTACCTTTCACATGCATGTTTTCGTGGTTTCTGTCAATATTAAGTTTGAAATTCTGAAGAATCCTAGCGGTGTATTTTAACCAGGTTCAAGCATATTCTTCAACCCATTGCTGATGTATGTATAAAAGAGGAAGAAAAGAAACATGTTGATTTTGATTCTTTCTTTACCCATACAATATGCCACGAGTGTTGCCATGGCATTGGACCTCATTCCATAACGCTTCCAAATGGTCGAAAGTCCACCGTAAGACTGGTATTGTGACATTTTAATTTTTATTTTCTCCTTTACTTTTGCATCTTATTTTGGTATATCTGGGTGTAATGGCTGACTTCTCTCATGGATCCCCTTAATTTACTTGTATCAGCTTTGGTCTAGATGATGCTGTCCCTAAGTTTTTGATGGCTCATATTTTGAATCATTTTAATGCAATGCAAGATGTACTTCCCAAATGGTATTTGTGCATGAAGCAAAATATGTGAAACTCCATGAGTTTATATATATATATATTAATGAAATGTTTATAATTTACAGATGTATTCTTTCTACTTAAATTAAAAAAGAACAAAATATTTAAGAAATACTAAAAAAATCCATAGAATAATTCCCAACACTCCCCTTCAAGCTAAAGCATAGATGTTAATTATGCCCAACTTGTTTGATAATCCAGCCATTTGATCTCTCGGCAAGGATTTGGAAGATGTGCCTACTGCTCCTAGAGTTCACTAAAAGTACTAATGAGACTTTTGTTGACTTTTTCTCGAGTTAAATGATGATTTGTCTCTATGTGCTTTGGTTCTCTCATGATATATATATATACATAAATGTAAGTTATCAGGTGCGCACCCAGCTATGGGGTCCACTCCCCCCTTAAATTACACCGGATCCATGGGGTTAACACCCATCTGAATGGACTGGGCCCATAGATCAATTGCACTCTGATCTGAATGGACTGTTGAAGCTATTAAACTTGTGTGGCCCAGATGAAGATGATAGGATGATCAAATGGGCCCCAAACTTTGTAGGTAGATAGGGCCCAACCAGATCTTGAAATCTCCCCTCGTCCCATCTCCATGTGGGACCCCAAGTGGGCTCCACAGCCCAATGCACATGACGCGCATTGGATATATATATCGTCTTACGTACAAGCCACCTTGTGGGGCCACCTACTGGTCCCGCCAGGTTTTGATAGATCCAAATGGAGTGAACCATTGGATCGAGGGTTAGTTTATTGTTTTATATAAAGCCGTTAAACTTGTGGACCATGGATGAATGGGTTAGAGTCATTAGATTGACTTCAAATTTGATATCTAGGTTGGGCCCACTGGGATCCCACCCCCCCCCCCCCGGTTCCATGAATTGTGGGGTCCCAAGTAGGCCCCACTAGGTGGCTTGCACCGTAAGACAGTAAATGGTAAGAAAAAATTGTAAAGGAGCATTACTCATATATATATGTGTGTGTGTGTGTGTGTGTGTTCCCTCACCATATAGTGAGGGGTGGTGAGGGACAAACTTGATAGGGCCCCACTGATCATGGGACTAGGGGGATGGAAAAAGTCATCTTGGATGGGCCCATATATGAAGTTTGGGGTCATACCGAGTCTCTAACCCCTTCATTTGTGGCCCACAAATTTAACGATTTTATTTAAAGAAAAGATTTGACCCTCGATCCAATGGTCCAATCCATTCGGATTAATGAAAACTCAATTAAACCATTATAATTAAAAGGGTCTAATGTGTGGATGGTTCGGATGGATCATAAAGTCAGCCCCACTATGTTGTCCCTCATCATAATATGGTGAGGGATAGATGCGCATGAATATTTCCCCCCACCAAGTTTTGATAGATACGAATGGAGTGAACCATTGGATCAAGGGTCAATTTTATTGTTTTACATAAAGCCGTTAAACTTGTGGGCAATGGATGAATGGATTAGAGGTATTAGATTGACTTCAAATTTGATATCTAGGTTGTCCCCACTTGGATCTTTCAATCCCTGTGGGGTCCCAAGTAGGTCCTACTAGGTGGCTTGTAACGTAAGACGGTAAGGGAAGCTTGTACGGGAGCATTACTCATATATATATATATATATATATGAGCCCCTCTATCCTCGAGCTGAGGATAAGTGCGTCCGCTCAATGGCCTGGGGCCCACCTGGGGACCCACATGGGAATGGGGATTGGGGGGATTTGGGGGCCCTCCTCGGGCCCTCTTCTGTACAAAAATTCAGCCCTAAAGATGATTTCTATCATCTCCATCTAGGCCACAAAATTTTTACGGTGTACAATGCATTTGGATGGGTGTCACTCAAGCCAACGGTCCAGTTTAATCGAACGGGGCCAAATTTTTGTGGACATATGCAACTCAGGGGGCCCTGAGTGTGGTCCATTTGGATGGACCAAATAGTGGGCCCCAACCTAGGCAGCGGACAACCCTCTCCCGTCCGCTTGAGCTGAGGAGAGAGCTAGGCTATATATATATATATATATGGAAAATTCTAAAAAAAAGCCCCTTTTTCCGCCCCTCTTTTTTTTTTTTTTTTGGTCATGGGGCCCATGTTGAGTCAATTTAGTCTTTTCACACACACTACTCCCCCATGAATAGTCACTAGTCCAAGTTTGATACTCATCCAACTTTTCCTCACTATTGAATTGGAATCATGATAGAAAGACGCCTCTAAACCATTAATTTTAGTGCCATGGATCAAAAGGTTAGGATGATCTTATGGACTCAAGATTTTGCATATAGGTGCCTCATATGGATCTTTCCATCCAATTGACTTCCATAATCATCATGCATTCCAGTGGGCCCAACTAGGAGAGGTGTTTTTTCCTAAAAAGACGCTCAGTCGCTGTGTAGCGCTCCCCTATATATGTGTGCGCGCGAGCGCATGCGTGGGTGGTGGGTGTGTGTTTCTGAGGAATTCTATAGAATGCCCCTCTCAATAGGGGGCATTTTTGCTTCTCTATAACAACCAATAAAAAACAACAGCATTTATTATGGGAGGATACAAAAGGAGAAAAAACAAGAGCTATGTATAAGCCATTTATTGTTTTGCCCCTCCACTAAGTAATATACCCATCTCTCTCGCACATCATTTATTTTCTTTCCTAACTTACTAGAGGGCCCACAATGGAGTTTTAGCAATTTATTACAATTTATGAGTTGGGCCCTACACACACTGCAGACGAGTTTTTCCCCTTTTGAAGGAAAGAATTTGAATTGAATGTTTGCCTTGGAGGAGTTATGGTTGTGTAAGCCTTTAGGAGTTAAAAGTAGCTTTCTTTCGTTAAAAGAGATTAGTATCCACATCATCAATCCTCTCATAAATTCCCTCCTCTTATTCATCCAAGAAAAGGGCATTTGAATTAACTTCTTTCCTAAAAAAGATAAAGGATCCACCTAAGCTACTCCTCTCATAAATCCTCGACATCTCATTATCTATCCATAAAAAAGGGGTGCTCTTCCTCTTGCAAACGCTTGGGCACCATGGTACAAAATCGCGGTATCGGCTGGCCCCATAAAACAATACAGAATCGGTATCGGTCATCGCGGTGTGAATTTTTTTATTTCAAAAATATCTGAGAAAATATACAAAAAAATTCCAGAATATTCTAAAATGTCGGAAAATAATGTTTTTTTCCATTAGTAACCACTAAAAACCATATTATCGGTCCCCCTAAGTCATGACATCCTATATCGCTATCTTATTTGAAATTGTATAAATTTTGTTTACAATTACATATATTTAGATGTATGTACCAAACTAAGTTAGAATATCATAAATTTTAGAAAATATAACCATAAAATACTAACTTTGTTAGAATTGTATGTGGGTTTCCCTTAGTAAAATTGCAAAAAATACCTGTTTTTGATGGCTTGAGGGGTATTGGAAGTGTTAAGAAGAAAGAGGAGCAGCTGGTGTTTGGAGGAAATGGGTTGAAATGGGGAAGAAGATTAGAAAAATGGAAAAAAAAAAAGAGTTTTAAGGATGTTGGCCAATAAATTGAAATTCTCTGCCGATATACCGCCCGAGACCAATAATTTGAAATTATCGGTCGTATCAACCGATAAATTGGGGATATTTTGGTGATAATTTGAAATAAATTTTGTACAGTGGCAGAATTCTATCTCAAGAGGAATCCATTCATATAAAAGTCACAAACCATACTACAACAACCATTTTGATCATTCAAGATGTTTCAACTTTGCACAAAAGAACCCACCCTGATATAGTCTACTGGTGAGATTAATAAAGCTGAATAAATTTAAATCCAAAGATAAATAAAACCCTGAAACACATGACTTCCCCCAACATTTGTTTCTCTCTCGTCTATGAAGATAATTGCCAGTTACTGATATTGTTCCAGTAGCGATCTTCATACAAGGATTCTTTATGTATAGAATCTCTCCAGTCTAAAGAAAAACAAAACTCTGAAATACACAAGTTCCCTAAAAATTGTGAAGATTCACATAAAGAATCAAGACTTTCAAAAATCTGATATTTTCCGGTAGTGATCTTCGCTCTGGAAGTTGCATATCAGTTCTCCAGGAGATCGTGGAGATGCAAAGCCAGGTCCTGGAGGAGATCTCTAGAGTGGTCTTGACAGATTGGATGAAATTGACTGCAGAACCATGGATGGAGATTGGGGGGAGAGAGAAAGAAAAGGAAGAACTACCATGGGTGGAATCTTATAATCAAGAAGCAATATATCACCTTCTTTCTCTCTTCGACGAATCTTGCTTTTAAAACCAAGAAAGAAAGATGAGAAATAGTAGGAGGAAGGGTTAGGTGAGAGACAGGTTTCTCTCTCTTGTTTTAACCAAGAAAGGGGAGAAAGAATACAAAGACTCTACAAGACAGAAAAAGTTTTTATTTTCTAAGTGTAAGCGTGAGACATTTTTTATTTTCATTGCATATGATCAACTCTCTCTCTCTATATATACATATATCCTATTCAAGGTGAATGCACGGCTTACCGTGCAAGGTAGCTTGGATGGGGCCCTTGCCCCACAGCTCATGGGACCAGGGGGATGGAATGATCCATGTGTGTAGGACCCACATCAAGTTTCACCTCAATCCCATGCCCCTAAGCCCTTTATCTATGGCCCACAAGTTTAACGACTTTATATCAGGAGTGCCCCACATGCTACCTCTCACGGAATGCTGGAAAATTAGCGCATATATATATATATGTCAGCTTGACTATCACATAACATAGGACACTTGGTTAGTTGAAGTTTAGTTTAAATTTAATAAATCTACGTGGATTTCTAGACACTTGGTTAGTTTTAGCCAACCCGTTCGTCTAAATCCTATAGAAATGATGCCCGAAACAAACAAAAATAAAAAAACTAACATATATTTATCCCTTAAATATAAAACCTAGAAAGAACAATTTTGAAAATGTTGAAAACCGAGGTAGTTGCTTTTCCAATTAATTATTGATCATAGAAGTTTCTTTCTTTCATATTGAGAGTTGCTTGTGTGATTTGATCGATCAATTTTCATATGTGTTTCATGCATAATGCTTAAGTTGTGAATAAATCTATATTTACTATGATTACTTTGACTTGACATTCTTTCTTTGCTTGAATGATGAAGGAACTTCAAGAAGTCCATTCAGCTTTAGAAGAGGCAAAAGCAGACATTGTTGGCCTTTGGGCACTTAAGTTCCTAATCAATCAGGTCAACAATCTTTCATTCAGACTCAGCTAAAACTTGTTCATTGATTTTATGATTTTTGAAATTGACATTGTCAGCAGTTGTAGCTTTCCTCACCCCATAATTCCTTGATGAGAAATGAATTTTGGTGTGAGCATCTATTTGGATATGAATTGTTAGAAATAATCTGTGGACACTGCTTTGTTTTATAGTTTAATGGTATAACTTAATTAACCGGAACCTAGAAGGATGGGATAAGTGGTGGTGGTAATGATGATTTTAAACCTACAAAATCACTTAAACTTGTAAGAAATATAACAATTTATTAGTTTTTCATTTAATTTGTAGGCTTTTCAACTTTGTTAAGGAAGAGCAGTTTATCAGTTTTAGATTTTTCTTTTTAACTTAATGGCTTTCCAAACTTTGTGAATACAAAATGGAATAGGTACAATATGTTTCTTGCTTTGTGAATACAATTCCAGTGTTTCTATTGCAAGAATAGTTATAACGTATAAAAATTATTTATCAAAAAAAAATTAATTGTATGAAAATTTGCAGAATTGTTGATTAAAAAAAATATTTTATCCCTTTTTTTTAATGATAAAGAAATTTTAATTAGAAGTAGCACATCATTACAAGAGGTATATACTTTATTAAGTAGTTAATTTGTCGCACCTCTAATGCTTAGGAATTTTGGGTGTGTTGGTTAGCAACTTGAGATGGTATTGGAGCTGACAAGTCCTAGGTTCAAATCCACACAAGGAAAAAAAAAAAAAGGCCTCATGCTGCATTGAGTGGTCATCATGTGCGCAGGGCTTAAAGGCCCCATGCCACATTGAGGATCTTGTGTGGGCCCGTGCTTCGAGTCTGGGCGGTGTCCCGCCCAAAGTGTGGGCCCGTGCTTTAGTAATTAATTTGCCGCAGCTCTAATGCCTAGGCCTTTTGGGTGTATCGGTTAGCAACTTTACATACTTGATGGTGACCAATCGTCTTAAACATTCTACACTAAATTTCGTGGTGTTCACATTTTACACATGAAAACCAGTCTTTTTATACAATTTATGTATGAGTGGTAAACCAGCTGATTGCTCTTGGTTTTCATCTTAGTTTCTTTAGGAGAAAATGGTGCAATCTCCAATAGGGCCATCTTATCAAAGTGAATGTAAATATATTTGATGGAAACTGAAGAAAGTGAAATAAATTTTCTAATTTCTAATTCACTTGCTGCCACAATATGTGTGCAGAACTTGAATTCATGTCTTTCACATTTGGAGATAACTCCATGATTATGTGTTCAAGTTTACATGGAATGCGTTTTATTTAATTTTTCTGTAATTACTTCCACAAAGCTTATTGAAGTCTAATTTCTTTATATTTATTTTTCAGGAATTACTTCCGAAAAGCTTAGAAAAGTCTATGTACGTTTCTTTCCTTGCGGGATGCTTCCGGTCTATACGATTTGGGTTAGAAGAAGCCCATGGGTAAGTGTTTATGTAACTCTGCTCCACTCTAATGCCATTCATTGTTCAACTACAAATACCACTATTATACTTGCTGACAACCGATGTTGACTCCCTCAATACAGAAAGGGACAAGCGCTTCAGTTTAACTGGTTATTTGAAAATGGTGCTTTTGTTTTGCACTCAGATGAGACTTTTTTTGTTGACTTCACCAAGGTACCATTTCTACTGCCTTTTTATTTAACATTCTCTTCTATAGAAAGGAATCAAGTTCTAAAGTTGTCTTCTTTCTATAGGTTGAAGGAGCTGTGGACAGCTTGAGCAGGGAGATATTGACCATACAGGCAAAAGGTGACAAGGCTGCCGCAAAGTTGCTTCTTCAAGAGTACGGGAAAATGACAAGCCCCTTGTGTGTTGCAATGGAAAAACTAGAAAAGGTTCAGGTATGAAGGGGATTTTTTTTTTTTTTTTTTTTTTTATATATTTTAAAGAATGCACCTTATACAGTGTGAGCAACTTCTTTGCCTGATTTTACACTAACTATATGAAAAACTGCTTAAACCCTTAAATGGGAAAATGTTGGGAGAGAATAGTAACTTATTTTTCTGACCTTCTAATAAAATATAAAACACAAACTACCCTTGCAATCCTTGAGGTCACGTTTGTGCCATCCATATTACACCATATGACCTTCCCTTTCTCTGATTCATGTGGATCTTAAGCGGGCCCATTTACTTCTTGTACTAGAGAACTGTTCAATACTGTTTTCAAGGCACTTGTCTGGCTCAAGCACTGATGCAGGCCAGATCCATGACCCATGGGTCGACCAAGCCCACTGGGTCCAGACTTCACGTCCAAGTGGACAAACCAATTTATTGTGTGAGTTTTAAATAATTAGGAGTCATATTTGAGAGTTTTGATTTATTTAAAAGTCTTTAAATTAGGAGTTTTATTTGATTTGAATTGTTAAATGTTAACCAAGATAATGATTCAGTTTCCTTTATTGCATAAGAAAGTAGAATCCTATTAGGAAAGGGGATGTCCCTTTAGTAGAATCCTACTGGGAAAGGGGTTGCTCTCCTCAATTTTCCGCCACTGTTGATTGGTTTCTGGATGTTGCATGAGAGATTCTACTAAAAGGAACATCATTGCAAACTGAATTGTTGAATTTAGTTGGTATTGGTATCGGTACACTTGCCTATGTTTAGCATCTGCACTTTTGTGATTTCCTTGAAGAAATCCATGTTATGCATTTTCTCTTCGTTGTCATTTTATCAGTTGCACCTAAATGTGCTTATTTCCCCCTTTTTTTCCAATTTCAGGTTCCTGTTGATATCGCTCCTGTATTCGGAACAATAGATAAATTATTAAACAAAAATCATTAAAACTTTCCGAGGGATCCCTTTCAATATCTTCCTAAGGAATTGGAGGGAGGTGGCCCATCCTTTCATGGGCTATTATAGCTTTGTCTTGTGCTCTTTCCTCTCGGTGGGCTTTGTTTTCCCTTCTCTTTTCTTTTTGGCTTTTCAGTATACCCCTCTTGTACCGTTAAGTCTTTTTCATCTATTGAAAGTTAACATGCAAAAAAAAATCATTAATACTATATATTCATAGAAATAAGAAAATTATTACAAACGCCAAACAAAAACGTTGAAGTTATGCCTGTATTAACTAATATTCCAATTGTTAAGGTTGACTTTAAATGAATTTTCACCTTTTATTAATGATATTGCATGAGGATCATTTGATTGCGCATATTTTATTGCTTATTATAATCCAATGGTAAAATGGAGCTCTGTAGTTTGATCTTTCATCACTGTGCAAAATACTGTCTCTTGGATTTCTAGAAGGCAGATTCATGTTGAATCACCATCTTTTTTACTTTTAGGTCCGGAGAGGCTAATTTTCCTATTAAGAGCACAGTTTTTAGATTGTAGAAATTTGACCCTGCTTGGAAGGTCGCTGAGCCAAGTAACTCTGCAAGTCTGGCCAAGCCACCTCGCCTGGTGGCAATCTGAACTGAGTCTCTATGGGAGAGCCAGGCTGAGTCAGAACAAGTTTTAAACTTGATCGAGAGGATCTGAATATCTGCTGACATCTGTAAATCTAGATATTAATCTGATGGGCTGCAAAAAAATGCCCCATGCACCAAAAGCTCCAGTTCTGTACCTCTTAGGAATCTACAAACTAGCAGTGAGCTTGGATGAGAGAGAGAGAGAGAGAGAGAGAGAGACTGGAGTAATCCACATTGAATGAGAAAAATTTCAAGAATGTAGTGAAGCCCAAGAGATTAATATTTGGATCATAGTTTTAAATTTGCTCTAAGTAACCAATTACTCAAATTGGTTAAGTCACTGAAACTCAACAAGTGTGATCAAGTATTTGTCCTTACGTGCTCAAGCTTCCTGTGGTGACCTTTGGAGTGAAGTCTGAGTTTAGAGCAACGATATGAAGGATCACAGCTATTGTGTTTCATATATAGACTCAGCACAGAAGCACGGGGGCAGACCTAGGTTATTATAATCTGGGGCAGTCACCCCAGATGAAATTGAAAAATCTTCAAAGAGTCATAATTGGCCAATGGTACATGCCCCACTTATGCGAAAACAATCGCCCCACTTAAATGCTTCTTCTTTTGATTGCTGGTGAAGGTAAGTCTCTGTGTGTATCTACTTCTCTGTGGATTCAGTGCTTTAATTTCTATATATAAATAAATGAATTCATAGAAGATTCTAATCCAAGGAGCATGTAACGAATATAAGGCCATCTCCTTGTACT
The DNA here is from genome assembly GCA_029852735.1 of Persea americana. Classification (NCBI taxonomy): domain Eukaryota; kingdom Viridiplantae; phylum Streptophyta; class Magnoliopsida; order Laurales; family Lauraceae; genus Persea; species Persea americana. The sequence goes on from CM056812.1 coordinate 10,203,157, forward strand.
TTATTTCCTTTTCTCTACAACTAAGCCAGTTCCTTCCAAGTGCTTTAGATATTTTGTGGATAATCTGAGGTGGGTTCTTTAATATTTCTTGTATTTTAAGTTCGGAATTTGAAAAATTGCCCGAAATTTTGATTCAGGTTTCGTCAAACATTGCAAATAAAGGTGTCTCGGTTTGTAGTAAGTTTTCAAGCACTTGAGGTTTTGTTGGATCGGGATTTGGGTAGAGGTTTCTTTAGTCGCTAAAATAAGGATGTGGGTTCTGTAGAGATTTTGATTTCGGACGTGGGATTTGCATTTGCAAATTTTTCTTGGTTTTGAGTTGTTTTTCCCACGTCTGGATTTGCTGAGAAGTTCTTGGTGGGGATCTTGCATTTGCAGAGATGGAGGGAATTGAGATTTGGGTCTAATAGAGAATAGGGATCTTGTCGTCGATTCTGAGTTTGCAGTGATTCACATCCGATAGACTTGGTTTGGCTGATGTAGGCTAGGATTAAACTACCTTGATTCGGGAATGAAGTCTGAAAAGGCCAATACGGTCTGGTCTGCCTATCGGAACGGCCCAATGGGTTTGTAATGAAATTTTCAATTGAACGTTGCCCACCGCCCCAGGTAAACTAAAATTAAAATTTTGGGTCTGCCACTGCAGAAGAATGTGGTACTCTACTAGACCCAGTCCTTGCGATCGTATACAATTTTCTGCATAGATTTGAATCATTGTATTAGGTAAATTACAAATGTGAATGTGCGATCTTATGGCTAGATGAACTTGGGGATGAGGCTCTGATAAATGATGGTTTCATGTAAAAAAAGGGATAATGTGGCAAACAGAGAACTGGAAGCATAGGCAATTTACCAAGAGAAACGAGTTTTCCTGATAACCATGTGTGACTATTTAAGTGGTGAGCTCATTCATGCATGTTTGTGGAGCCTGTAGTGTATTTTAAGAATGTTTTGAGTTATAAAAAGACTTGTAGTGGCTAATTTTAAAAGAATCAATGTGATCTTATTTCGTCTTAATAATCATCAGATGATCTTAGGGTGATCATTCAGTCCACGGATGTCCCTAATTACACTAGTATCTGAAGGATGAGAAATTGTATCATTCTTCGTCAGTTCGATCTGTGAAAAACAAACCACCTGTAATAATGAACTTGCTAAAATACCCTCTCGGGAGTCGGTGGAGTAACACATCTTATTCGAAACAGCCTCAGATTTGCCCAGTGTGTATTTGTGTGGGGTTAGTGGGCACCAGCCCGGGGATTAGTCCTATTGGGTAAAAGATCTCAAGGATACCCACATCATAAAAAGAAAATGGAAAAGAAAGTGTGTGCGCATGCATGTCTGGTTAAGCCTTTCAATTATGAACAGTGTTCAGGTTGACATTTCCAACCTGATTATTATACAAGCAGGGTTAAGTTTGAGTTACAAGTTTAACCCAACCTCTAATCAAGCCGATCCCTTGCCAGTCATAAAAAAGAAAAGAAAAAAAAAATTCCATATTCTTTTTGTATCAGTCAATTCAATATGCATTTGTACGTAGATTTTTTTTTCTTCATTTTTGCCTGGTGACCACACCACACCATCTACACCCAACCCAATATCCTAACCAATATAGGGCTACAACCAAGGATTAATCCCCTATTGGTAAAATCCGTGGAAAGGAAATGCCTCACCAGAGCAGAGCAGAGCTGGTATGTAGTTATTTATCAATAGACAACTTGGAAGTAGTAACATGTTTCCCAGCTAGCTTTTCACATGTTTACTATGTTTTGCTGGACGTGTATTATTTTAGGTTGAATCCTTGTGCTGCCTGCTGTGCTTATAAATAGTTTGCCAATCGAAATCCAGCATTTTATCCTGTCTGATTCGCAGAACTGGTGCAATATCCATATTACATACGTATAGAGCACCATAGCTGATTTATGAACCCAATAAGCAAACATGGGTTTTACATGGATTTTGAAACTTTTTTTTTTTTTTTTGGCAGAGGATAATTTTGGACAGCTGAAAACTAATCCCTATAGGTACATGCAAATCCTCCTATCCACATGCACCGAGTAAAATTATGGGAAAAAAGTAAAAAGGAAAAACACAACATTCAAGTGAATTTTAACTTTTCGACCAGAACGCAACATATCTACTTTAAAAGAATAAAAAAGATTATTAGTTATTTTTCACAAAATGATAATCCAGATGATCTCCATGTGGAGCCCACAAAAGAGTTCCAGGGAAAGTGTTGCTGTCACAGCTGCAATGGAGGATCAAAACTGCCTATTGTCAGCAGACTCAGCACCCATTTTTCCTTTCACATATACCTAACTTTGTTGAACTGACACTTTAATTTTATATATATATATATATATATATATATGAAAATATTCAAGTGAGAACTAGTTCTCACCTATTATATGAAAACTTTTTTGCGAGGCCCAACTAACAACCCATCCAAACCTAGCAACCATTAGGGAACCCCCCGATAATCACTAATCCCAAGGATTAGCTCACATCCGAATGAACTGAACCGTTGGATCAAGGGTTAAATATTTTTTTGAATATGAAGCCATTAAACTTGTGGGCCGTGGATGAAGGGGTTAAGGGCATAGGTTTGGGGCTAAACTTAATACTTTGAGTGGTCTCACATAGATCTTTCCATCCCCCCAGTTTATATATATATATATATATATATATATATATAATTTGACAATTGACACCATCTCAACATAAGTCAGCATTGGATTTTATGACACTGATTTTGCATGATAAGGGGGGTGCAAAATCAAGGCTACAATCATTTGATCAGACATATTGAAGAAACCCTCCCATGTACTAACCTATCCTATCCATCCCCTTCTCTCCACTTGTCATGGATCCAGATGAGCCCTTTAAGAAGTGACAAAAGTGCATACCTCATTGTTTGGAATTACATGGGAGATCCATCTTCTTTTGGTTCACCACATTAAACACTAGCAATCTCACCAGTAATAGTGTGTGCCAAGTTAATTTTAAAAAGCTCACAACCAGAGTCCTCACATGTCTTGGTGCTGGGCCAATTTTACTCCAATCAGGTCTGTCGTACATCAAATTGCTCATGTTTTACATGCAGCTAAAATACAGAAACTAAAGGAAGAGACTTATAAGTTATAATCAATGGTGGAACAGAAACCTAGTGAAAAAGGACCGGGCTGAAGGTGGGCCTGGGGCCTGGGCCTTGCAAATCCAGACCCCAATTAGCTGAAACACGGCCCATTTACAACCGGAATAAAAATAAACTGAATCTCACTGAGTGTTGTGCAAGTCCTAACAAGTTTTTCAGTTCTTGACTGAGCTAATCAAAATCTTATCAAGAATAAAAATCCAGCCAAGTCCCCTACTTAGTTGAGTCATGGTCGATTCAGTCGAGTCATGGTCGATTCGAGCAAATACGAAGTTGGCATTAAATATTATAATATATATATATATATATATATATATATTTCAACAGAATCCTATTGAGTCCTGGCCAAATTCCAACACTGCTGTGTTTTTCACTGAATCACTCAAATCTAGCCAACTCCACTAGTCTGAGTTCCTAAATTACCAAGGATTCTTTACAGCATGTCTAGGCCACATATCAAAGATTTCGGATCTTTAAATTTGGAATATATATTCAATATCCACTAAATAATGAAAGCCCATCATGTCACTGGACCATGGGCCCAACTTTTATCGCACTCGTGTAGATCTTTACACACTGATACAGCTTAGACAAAGGGCTGAATAAGAATAATTCCTCATGTGTGCAAATAACAGTTTTAAGTCTGACCAAGGAATCAAAGCAAATGCATACCCCTTCAAATTTATTTACCGCCTCTGGAACCTTTTTGCCTGCTGATCTCAGTTGATGAGAAGCATGACTTGACTCTTGAATGCTGATAGCAGTTGAAACCAGCCTAAGGCCATCCAGCAGTTGCAAGCATGCAGATGTCTTAAACAACCTTCAGTTCCTGGAGCCATGCCGTATGCAATGGGCATGGGTCTGGCTTCCCTTCAGCAATCGCCCTTTGGGAGAGTGAATAGAACCATCCATTTCTCCATTTGAACTGTTACCATTGGACAGATTACGCAATGAGAAACATGGGGCCCAACTGATATTCACATAATAAATTAAATGCTTACCTCTTTTACTGCAGTTGGGAAGTGTGCAACAGCCCTCGAATAAGCACACAATCTTTCTTCCATTCCATCTTCAAATACTATCCCCTTCTCCACAGCCGCTGCAGATGAAAGTTCTACAATGAGAGTAGCAACCTGCAAGCAATCAGCAAATGATTGCATAAAACTAGGTGATAGCCTTTGTAGCTCCATCCATTCAGGTTCTTACAATTCCAACAGATTCTAAACACTCATACTAGTTTGCTGTTTTGATTATAGTATTGCTGACATGCTATGGCAAAATGCAATACTAGAAGCTGCAGGTAGGTTGGTTGTCTAAATAAGTTTTATTTATTATATTATATGCCAGCTAGGAATGATTCGTCTATTGATGTGATAATAATGTCCAGTGTTCGATATGTTTATGCCAACTATATATAAGATTTAAAATTGTAAATTGTCCAAATAGTCTCTCTAGTTCAGAGTAAATAGAATGTATAAAGCTTCATGCTAGGGAAAACTTTTTGATAAAGCATGTGATCTGGTGGAGTAGGTTTTAAGAAAGTAGAAAAATATGGAACTCCACAAATTAGTGCATTGAGCATACTGGACAGGATTAAACCGGCTCCATTAACAAGGCCTATCATTGCCACCATCGTGGTCTCAAGATTGGAACTGTGAAGTGAACTAATGTTTTAAAAACTGGACTCAGCTAGACCTCCAACTGGTTGGATCCAGTTCATTGCATGAAAGTGTCTTGAACAGGATACTCCAAACTAAACCCTTTCTATGGTCAAGTATTGGTTGAAACCATTTAAGCTGATATAAAACCAGAAGTCATACTAATATGAACAGGCGGTTTTGACCAGTTTGAACTGATGGAAATATAATTAATTATTTTGGTTTTAATTATGGAAGTACTGTAGGATCTGGTCGAGCCATTAGTGAACAATTTTAGACCTGACCATCCAGTCAATCAGTTTGACAACCAGTTCAATTCTTAAAAGTTGAAATAAACACAATGTATAAGTCTTGCCTCAGATCGGTAATCTTTCTCTACAACTCCCACAGTAGCTCCTGGATGACGGGCTCCAACAAGCATAAAAGCTGAAATCCAGATAAGTTTCTCTACCATTTGCTTCTCAAAAGCTTCCCTATCAAGGACCTGCAAATGAACGTTACAACACAGGAGTGCTGATTTGAGTTTATAAACATGAACGAGAAGACAAGCAGCGAGTTGTCAACAAGATCATAGCTCAGAAATATTTGGTAGGCTCAATACAAGTTAACTGTTCCAGAGTGTGGTGAGGGAAGTCCATCATTCTCACAACTGTACCTTGCAAGAGAGGCCACCAGAGTGCAGTCGAGCAGCAACTGCAGATGCCCATTTGCCAAATGCTGCAGTCAAGCCCTCAGGATTTGTGTCGGTGATCCCATCGACGGGAGGTTCTCCAAGTTTTGAGACAGCAAAATATGCCAAGACTTGGTCTGCATCACCCAGACCTTTACTCTGAAACCATGGTTCTAGCATTCCATTCTGGAAAAAAACCAAATCTGTTGGAATGTTAAGGATAATAAGATCCCATTATTTGGCATTACAATAAGCTTTGATTTCGAAGTCATAGTGTCATAAAAGACTACTTTGGGAAAATGGAAGAGTAAAGACTCATTAAATCCAGAAGGGCCATAGTATCCAGAATACACATTTAACAAATAGACATCTACATTTTACCTAAAAGAAACCTGCATTTTCCAAGACACATTTTACACATTCTTTTCACTCTTCCACATAAATATTGTATAAAATGTTGCAAACAAAGCAATGCAAACAATTGTTTATTTTCTTTTTTTTTTAACGGTTGCACAAATTCATTTCTTGCATTCTTAACACTTCCCACATTGTTTTCTAGTCTGGTAAGGGCCAGGCTCCAATTCTGCGGCGCTGCACTATAATATAGTGCAGTGCCTAACTCCCTCCAATAAAAATGTTCCACGTCAAAGACTATTACGACACAACTTCCGAGAATCTCTTTCCACCCACATGCATTAACAAATTTATTTAATTTCCAAAAATGCCCTTTTGTAAAAACATTTCAAAACCATCCTTATATACTTTTCTTTATTTTCAAAAATATCCTTAATTACTTTTGGGCATAGTTATCAAATTCGTTTCGGTTCGGATGAAATGTCCGAATTTGTTCGTTTCGAAGGCAAAACCGAACCGAACCGAACATCCCGCTTGAAGATGTTCAGTTCAGAATTCGTTTGATTTCGCCTGAAATATAGTGTTTCGAACCAAAACCCCTAACTTCGGACGAACTATTTCTGAATCTGTTGATTCGGACAAATCGAGGGGTCAAACATTAAAAGAAGAAAAAAACAGATGAACTGTATTTGGGCATTTGAACAAATCTGAACAGGAAGAAATGAAATTATTGTACATACCTTTTTTCGGGCAATCATTTGTTCCATCTTCTTCGGTAGCATGGAACCTTCTATCTATAAATTGAACCCCAAACCACAAATATCAACCACAGAATCTTCTCTTGCCCTATTTCCATTTGAGATTGTTCACTGCGAAGCAAAAGTGTGAATCCTTGGCCTTGCCATGATTCTTTCTGCATTTTCTCCCTCGCCAAAGGTCGTCACTGCTGCCCAACTCGGATTTCCTTTCTAAAATCTCGTCGGAATGCCAGGAATGTCAAATTTCGTCATCGTCTTCCATTTCTTATTGTTTCTGTTTTTTTTTTTCTTTCTTTCGTGTGTTTTGATAAAGGGGGATTGGGGTCAGAACTCGGGATACTTTCTTTATAACGGCATTTTGATGTTGCCTTTATGAATGAGGGGTCGTGATGAGTTCCCGAAAGTGAGTCCCACTAATTTTTAATTGCTGGAAAATTCTTCACAGGCCCACTTATATTTAATCAATGATAAAATTGGAACGATACATAGTGTTGAGTATTTAAGAGGGCCACTTAATAAAAATATCAAGGGATCAAAAAAGAAAATGCTTGTGATCAAGTCCCATCACAAGTTGAGTATGGTAACGTTTGGTGTTATTAAATAGTTTATGAATTAAAAATATCAATCTAAAGTGGGCCATTTAATTTCAGCAGAGCAATAATGTTTAATTAGTACTGTTTATGCAGAATTACTAGCTTTGACTTTATATAAGTGGCCCACTGAAAATTTTGATTAGCAAATTCAAGCGTTGGGCTCTGGCTCACCACTAGTTGAATGGAATTTTGTATTATTGTTTCAATATATATATATATATATATATTTTAAATTATCCAAAATGAATTCCCGAATTGGAAAGCGAAATGCCCGAATCTGCCGAAATGTCTCACTTTGGAGCCAAAACGAAACGGGGTCCGAAATGAACTTGACAACTATGCTTTTGGGCGAAATTTCACTTCCCTTGAGGTGGGTGGAACCCACGTTAATATAGCGTCGCCCTCTCTCCCTCTCCCTGCTGCCGCCCTCTCTTATTCCTCTCCCTTTTTCTCTCTCTTTCTCTCCCTCTCCCTCTCCCTCTCCCAACCCGTCGCCCTCTCTCCCTCTCCTTGTCTCTCTCCCTCTTTCCCTCTCCCGACCCGCCTCCGCCGCCCACTCTCCCTCTCCCTCTTTCTCCCTCCCCCTCCCCTCTCCTTGCCCACCCTGCCCATCTTCCCTCTCACAACCCGCTACCGCTGCCTACTCTCTCCCTCTCCCACCCTCTCCCTACCAGAAGGGGGCGGTGGCAGCTAGCGTGGGGGTAAAGAGAAATTGGGTGAGGTATGAAACTATGAATGGTGTCCTGTTTGGTATTTCGACACATGGGTATAGTATTCTTGTGGAAATAGAAGTTTTGGCTGTGGCATTAGCAGCTCTCAAAATAAATATATCAACGAATGTGGGTGGAAAGAGATTATCGGAAGTTGTTTCGTAATAGTCTTTTACATGGAACACTGTTATCAAAGGGAGTTGGGCGCTGCAAGCATAGGATGTAAATGGGTTCCTGATTCTCCAATTATCCAGAGCTTCCGACCCTTTAAAAACCAGGTTTGGGCCCCGCCAAGTAAATGGGTCTGGGTCCATTTTTTTTTTTTTTTTTTTACCCATGACCTAAATTGGTCCAGTTCCACCTCTGCTCAGACCCGTGGACCCGAGCTCCACCACACATTACCTCCTCAATTTTCAATAATCTCTCCTTAAAATTAGGTTTTTCTCTGTATCATTCTCTACCTATACCCGGACCTAGACCTGTGCAGTATATGGTTTTGGTTCCAGGTCCAGGTCCAGTTCAGTTCCACTTTCTTCTTAACGGTTCCGGGTCTGGTTCCACCTTCTTCTTAATGGTTCTCGTTCAGGTCCGGGTCCAACTGGAACTGACCGGTTTGCATCCCTATGCACGCAGCACCGCAGTATTGGCGCCCAGCCCGTCTGGTAATTGTGATCAAGAACTACAGGAAACCCTAGAGGCAGAAATTGCAAAAATGGCATTAAGATCACTAAACCATGAGAGGAGATAATACAAAAAAAATGCTGCAAATAGAGCAATCCATGCATTCCTTTCTGGCAAAATTCATGCTTCCCACATCCTTTTTTTTTTTCTAGTCTGGCAAGTGCTGCGAGACTTGGAGAAACCAATCTAGTGTTTGAAAATGCCAAAATTACTTCAAGACTAAAGATTTGAATTACCGCTCCATCGAGACTGAGGGGTTGATTCAAGGACTGCTTCGAGATCATCGTTCCTGGTGCAGACGAAGATCGGGCCATTGAAATCGGAAGCCACCTTCTCTCCTCTCCCCACCAGCACATCTCGGCCGTCCCCCAGCCTCTGCAACATCCGGCCGACCCTTCCGCCGCCGACTATGATCGCCGGCAAGACCTTGGTAGCGGTGGTGGCGGCAGCAGCAGAAGAAGCCATGGAAGAAGAAGATGATGCCCTAACCCTAGAAATCCTAGAAACCCTAGGAGGAAGTATGGTAGTGCAGCAGGAGCTGGTAAGAGCACTCGTAGAAGGGAAATGAGAGAGGGCTACGGCACTTCTCGCCATATGGTACGCGCGGGTGTACGGTATCTAAACGTGCACCTGCACCTGCACCTGCACCAGCTTTCTTCTTCTTCTTTTCCGGATGGAAGATTAGCTTTGGAATTGAAACCGGAAGCCATGTTTTCTCTGTTTCTCCTTGTCGTTGGATTTCGCCAATGAATTCAGAGCCACCCATTTTGGAAGACCTTTTATCTTAACTACTTGGCTCAACCGTATCAACACCCAATTCATTATGTAGCTTTGGCCTTTTGGGACTAGGGCTTGGACTCTATTAAGGGGTGATTATACAAGGCTAATCATATAAAATTAAAATTGATGACAATATAATTATATGAAATCAGTATAGGTGTTGATGGGCTGTGTCTACTTAGGCTAATGCAAGTGTTGGCTCGTGTCGGGCCAAGCATGACAATTTGGTTAATCCCGCTGGCTAAGTCAAGTTCTTATAGAACTTCTTGGTTCTTATAGAACTTCTTTGGGTTAAGTCAAGCACTACTTATTTTGGTATGATTGGGCAATGCTTTGGGCTTTCTATTACTTAATTTAAGTCTATAACAAATACTAAAACGACCAAAATTTTAGGTTTTGATTTTGGGTCAATGATGACTCCAATGCTAAAGCCTGTAACATCCACGGACTGAAGTAGGTTGAGCTTGGGTTAGGCCCAAGTTAGCCCAATCCATGAGCACCACCAGGCATTTAAGTCTGTGCACAGCCATTTTTTCTTGAATCTTTGCCTTTTCATTTTTGCTTTTTTTTTTTTTTTTTGATTGATGTAAAAGAGTGAGCATATTGCTTTTTTTTTTTAATTTTTTAAATAATGGAGGACGTAAGATTTGGTGGCGAACCCAAATTGGCAGCCTGACTTTCAAGACAATTTCAAGATTTTCATGTGGGTTTTGGGGCAGTCTTATAATCATCATGTGAACTTTAAAAGCAGACCCAAAGTTTTCATATCAATTATGGAATCAAATCCTATCTTACCAAAGACAACTGCCCCCAAAACCCTCTACCATACAACACTTGACATGGCATAACAAATTTATTTTCTAAAATGAAAATAATAAATCAATTTGTAGCCTTCCACAAACAAATTCTCATAGTTCGCATCTCATTTGATTTTCATAACAAATATAAATCTTATTCAAGACTTTGAGAAACTGAAATATTATTATTCATGATTTTGAGAAACTGAAATAACATTATTCATGCTTTCTTAATCTAGTAGGAGAAAAAAATATTATTCTCACCCTAAATTTAGAGGTGGCAACTAGTCCATTTGGTGGCCTATCAGCCAGCCAAATGGGGTGGGTCCCATTATTGGCCCTTGACGAGTTGCCATCTCATCACATCCTTCCATCATCTTCACAATAAAAGGAAGAGCTCTCTCTCTCTCTCCAAAAACAAAAACAAAAAAAATCTATATATCCTTTTTAGAAAATTTAAAGAATTTTTCATCTTCCTTCTATGCACATAAGAAACGAGTATCTCCATCTTTCCATCTCAGCCATCCACTTCAAAACAAACGTCTTCATCTTTCCATCTCAGTCATCCATCTCAAAAATGGGCCCCACAAACGAGCTCAGATCACCGAACATGACGTCATCTTCCTCCGTAACATCATGACATTCGAAGTACGTCTGTATGTCATCGGGGAAGCTGCACCCGCGGTGCGGGACTTTCTGAGCAACCGCCGGCGGCAGCGGCGATGGGTAGTCGTCGACGGAGGTCCTCTCCAGCATCTCCTTGAACTTCGACGACTGCAGCAGGAGCCCGAGAGCCGACGACGCTGCGCCGCCAGGACGCGGCGGAGGGGCCGAGGCGTCGCCGCCGGTCTGGTGGTGGAGAAACACTGGCGTCGGGTCGGGTTTCGGATCCGGGGTAGGGTTCTGAGGTTTGGGATGGAGCCATTTGATGTAACGGCTGAGGTGGAAATTCGTAACGGCGTTAAGTCCCCGGTACTCTATCGCTGCCATGTCGTATGCCGTTGCTGCTTCTTCTTGGGTGGCTGTTTTGTAATAAATGATATGCAAAAATGAGGTTAGTGGGGTTTTAAAAAGTCTTAAAACTTGATTAGACATGAAAGACTCAGTTATTAGTAAAGTAGGATCAGCCTTGAAATGGAGCAGCATCTTAACTACTTGGATGACTTGGGTTGACTTGAATTAAATAACAAATAAAAAAAATAAAATAGGGTTTGTTTACAAGAAGTTGAATATATGGGAATTTATGGTAAAACAGGCCCCCCAAGAAAACAAAATGAAAAAGACAAGATTGTCACGGAGGTAAGGGGCGAAAGATGTACATAAGGTGGAGATGTAGTTGAGACCTTGAACATTATAAGATTTTAATGACTTGGGTGATTGATGTATATTCATTTTTCATCTCCTTTTATTTATTTTTCATGAAAAGGGAGATTCTTTAATTGTTATTTTTGGATATTCAGTTTGTTGTTCTCATTTTAACAAATTTTAGAAGTAGAATTCTTAAAATTCTGAAAAGAATGTGTGACAAAAAAGAGTACTAAAAAGTACTCATATACAATGCTTGGTGCCCCTTAGAAGCATGACAGTCATAGAGGGGTAGGGATTTGAAAGGTCTCTTTGATCTTGATTTGTGCCAAAAAAAAAATTTTAGATATTCATCTACTTACAGAAGGTTTGTTTTTTTTAGATGGTCAGCATTCCAACCATCCATTCTTTGCTCCCTTATTTCATTTTGAATATGCATTGCATCACCTTTATCTGCCTATTCTTTTCTTTATTTTTTGTGCATGTCAACCAGTTGAATGTGAAGATTTCCCCATCCACTGCATTTCACGAGCACAGGTCATCAACACTGTGGCCCACTACGTTAGAAGTTCCCATGCCTCCACTTGAACCGATCGATGCAGGACCTATATATCACTTTTTTTGTAGTTAGCTTAGCAATAACATTGAATTCTGGATGGTGAGGAATTTCGGTGGGTGGTTGGGAAGTGATTCAAGAAGTCTTCAAGGCTGTTGGGAGTTGGTTACGGCATCAAGTCAATAAGATTTCTACCAAAAAAATAAATGAAAGTCAATCGGAGATGCATAGAAATCCTCTTCCAAAAGTTTGTCTTTTCTGTCAATAATTGATTGTGCAAATTCAGGTTCAACAGGTGGGCCAAGACCCAAGATTAACACATTGAATGGATGATGACCCATGGTTTAATTTAAAAGCTCACAAGACTCAGACTAGACTCATTTGACTCGCCTTACTTGAATTTACTGAGTTGACTCAGCCAAGTCAGACCCCATCGGAATGAGTTCTGAAAAGGGGCCTAATTGTCAGTACTGATTGTATCACTAACTTGCAATCAGGAACATTAATTTGATCAGTGTGATTTCTCATCCATGGTACATCAATTGAACGGTTTAGATCAATGGGCATGTGTATTGATTGCTGGTAAAAATGGATTATACCTTGAAGTTCCATTACAATCTATGGCTCACCATTCATGGCATTTTAATTATGCTTATGCACATGAGCACATCTTCCACCACCTCTTATCTAATCTAAACAGAAGATTTAATTCCCCGGAATTTAACCCAAACATGAGTTGATGGTGACATGATGTGGCGACCACTTTGGTGGGCCCCACTCCGGCTGATTTCTTTATTTTCAAATTCATCAGTACCTATATTTGGAATATGTGAACAAGATCAGACTTGATAATTAACACAGTACGTGTCCCACCTTTGATAGGACATAGCCCAAAAATTGCGCAAATTGGACCATCTATCTGGTTTAAGGGATCATCCATCATCCAATGGATAAGATTTGAGGATTTGTACGATCTTTTCCATTTCATAGGACTAATTGATGAACGGTTTAGATCTCATCCATAGCGCCATGTCTATGAGAATAGAATTATTGATTATTTAAAAAAATAAATGATTGTCCAAACTTCAACATCATAAGAGAGAGAAATTAATTACCAAAGGTTCCAAGATATAGGTATTTGTTGCCAAATACTCTACCAATCCTTGCTTCCCACCTTCCATTGTGATGATGTCTGCAAAAAAGGATTATGAAACTTCTGTAATCTCTCATAGTTTGTTAAAAGAAGATTCATAGTTTCAGATATCAACAATCTAATATCACCACCTCATTCAGCATTTTACTTGAAATATACTGAGAAATGGGTTATCATCATATGAAAAGACCAAGTATTTTAATGTGGAGCAAGAAATATGGCCTTTTTATCTAATTATCCTAAGTAATTATAAAATATATCAAAAGCTAGTTATTAAACCCAAAAAAATAATAATAATAAGTGTGATCTCTTTATGTTTAAATTGTTAGAGATTATGATGACTTTGTTAGAATGTTAGTGATGTTAGGATCTTAGGAGCTGTTAATATAAATACCTTGCAACACCTCTATATTTGGAGACTCCTCTGGAAAAGCCGCTACTTTTCCTGCAAATTAGGCCCATAAAAATTACATTATGTTAGCATACTTGGATTTCTTGTATTTGTTCTTCTCTATTCTTTTCTTTATTTGTGCCAAATAATTACCTTCTCAAAGAGCCAATATATTCCTCTCTGGATTGACCTTCCATATCTTTCAGTTCTTCATTGTATGTTTCTAACTACGAGTAGCCATAAAAGTAGAAGAAAATCAGAGCTCTCACGACTCAGTTAATACCTTTAATTAACAAATAGATGGAGTTTAGATAAATGCAATGGAGTCAGAAAAGATTGGAAAGATAGAAAGATAACTAAGAGGAAATATTACAGGAAAGTTGAGGATGGTGTCTGGTCCCCAGTACTTCAATGCTGCCAAATCATATGCATGTGCTGCTGCTGTTTCATCATCATAAGCACCTGTTCATAGAAACTCAAATTAAATAAGAGTCTTAAAAGCCCAACAACCAAACCAAAAGTTGAGTTTCTTTAGCTACAAGAGAAAGCCAGAGAAGAACATTGAGTCTTAAATTTATTTTTGGGTTCTCTCTTACATGGTACTTTGAGTTTCTTAATGCGCAAAATGATCAAGAGAAGCACACGTAGAGAAAAAAGAAAACTTTAAGCTCACCTAGATAGACTGTTCTCCATTTCCAACCATTCGCAATTGCACCCACAAAAAAAGTGAAAAAGAAACATTATGTTAAGAAAAAATGAATGAGTTTTATGTATGTTGATGTTTTATTAAAAAAAGATAGAAAAATGCAAAGAGAATTCAAGAACCTTGTCTCCCTTTCTTGCTCTGTGACTCATTCCAACAGTTCTTATCCCACAGGTGAGCCTCATATCTACCCGTCCATCGATGCCTGGCAAAACCAAAATGCCTTAGGAAAATGAAACGATACAAAACGAGAGAGAGAGAGAGAGAGGGAGGGAGGGAGAGAGAGAGAGAGAGAGAGAGAGAGAGAGAGAGAGAGAGAGAGAGAGAGAGAGAGAGAGAGAGAGAGAGAGAGCACTTTTTAAAGGACGATGCATGGTTGGGTGCTACTTTTGGACAAAAATAGATTGAAGTTTTACTTGATAAGATACTTTCTATCCCCTAAAAGTCAAGTGTTTCAGGTTAAGATCACCTGTGCAATCTACTAATAGCCCAAATATCATTGAAGTAGTACTTTTAAATGTTCTTATTCATCCCAAAGACAAAATACAAGAACATATAGATATTTCTCTGAAGAGTATCACCTTCAATATGAAGTCAACCACTCTAATTCAAATCTGTTCTCAACACAGCCACACTGCAACAATTCTCAGCCAGTGATCTTGTTTCTTGCTTACTTAATAAACATTTGCATTTTCTTATTTTACCTTTTGAGTTTTAGCATTTCCAAACCACCGTGAGTGAGACCCACAACATCATTTCTCATAGATAGATTGATATAGAGAGCAAGATGTACCTAGTAACACCACGGTAAATGGAGCTGCGTTGAAGGGGAGCATCTCTGGGAATGCTCTTTCTGGTTCTTCTCACCTTTGTAGTCACGGTGTTGTTGTTGTTGTTGTGGTTTTGCTGTGAAATCTTCGCCATTTGCTCTTTGTTAAGAGAAAGGAGAGAGGGAGAGTAGTGGCAGAGACGACTTGGTCATTGGTGGTGGGGCCTTATAAAGGGTGTAAGAAATAAATGAAGGGCGGCAAAGCTGGTTTTAGAAGGCAAAACAGCTAAGGCCGGCTAGTGAGACAGTTTTACATTGTGACCGAATCCAAACGGCCTCGTCCCTAGTCTCCTGTCCTTTTGTTCATCTATACATTTCTGTCATCTCTCTCCTCCATTGGCCAGCGATGAGCCAAGCTGGTTTTCACTTGTGAGAGTAAAACTTTCCAAGCATCTTTACTCTTTCATGTAATTGAATTCTTAGAGATTCTGAGACTTGTATTGCTTAAGATGATTAAAAAATGACCGTCAAATAATCTCTCCTTTATTAGCAATGAAAGGATTGAAGATGAGACATGAATATTCTATCAAGTAAAGAGGTGAGCGTTTCATGATAAAAGGTGCTCTACCTTTTATCATGAAACGCTCACCTCCTTACCGATCCTTTTGTTGGAGCTCATTTGATTTTGGTCTACTTGTGATTAACCTATTTAGTCCTACTAGAGGAGTCCCTTTTGATCTGGGATTTTTTAAAGCCATTTGAAGCACTTTCTGCTTTAAGGTTTCGCGAAAATCCCGAGGGCATGTTCAGTAACAAGGGAGGAACTCACGAGGAATTTGCAAATTTGAAGATTCCTCATTGCTCCTGAAACAAAGATTCCTCATGAGGATTTGTATAATTGATGATTAAATACTAATATATGTGCATTTTGATGCAAATAACTAATAAAAATCAATATCAGAGCGTGTGGAAAACTATCAAACTTGAAAATCCTCAAAAATTAGGATTTTTACTATGCCAAGTCCTCAGGGATTTACAATTGCCTAAACATTGGTTTTCCATGACTCTATGAAAAACTAGTGACGAGTCCTTGAGGATTTGATTTCCACACGTGGCCTTATAGTTGGTGATGAAGATAACTTGAGCATAAAAAACACATTGGTTACAGCCCACTCAGCCCACTTAGCCCATGATTAGCTTGATTAAGCTCATTTACTAGGACAGAAGTAGGGGACTCAAGGATAGGCAATTGACCCTTAACCTTTTGAAAAGCTGACATATGTAGGGGTATTTAAGTCTTTGCCATGGGTAAGTTACTCATTTGAGAGCTGCTAAATGCACACTGAAAATTTCTTTCCACGCGCTGCTTCTCTCTACACCCACCACTTAAATTAAAAAATCACCAAAATTACTTTCTACACACCCCATTTTTCTAAATTACCCTAACATCTACTTTCTTTACTTCTCTCTACACTCCCTCTCCCTCTCCCTCTCTCTATCTCTTGATGTCTCTCTCCCTCTTTCTCTCTCCCTCTCCTCCTCTCGCTGTCTCTGACTCTCCATCTCCCTCCCTCTCTCTCCCACTCCCAGTCCACCGCCACCAGCTCTCCCTCTCCCTGTCTCCCTCCCTCTCCTTCTCCTTCTAGCCACCCTTCTCCACCCACCGCCCTCCGCCTCCTCCCTATCCCTCTCCCTCAATCTCTCTCTCTCTCTCCCTCTCTCTCTCTCTCTCCCTCCCTCTCTCCCTCTCCCTCTCCCTCTCCTTCTCCCCCTCTGCCGATGCTGCCAAAGAGGGTAGTGGTGGCTGGGGTGGGGGTGCGCCGAGTCAGCTTAGGGTGGGTGACGGTCGAAAGTAGTTGGGGGAGATAGAGAGACTTTGATAGAAGTCTTTTTAGGTAATTTACAACATGGGTATATTTGTCATAAAAACTTGCAACGTGTGAAAAGAAATCTTCAGTGCACATTTAGCAGCTCTCTACTCATTTTTTTATTTTTGCCCCTCCTCACTTTTTGGTGCAGGAAATGAATAGAACTAGAGAGTTGTTAATGCCACAGCTGAAACTTCTATTTCCACATCCCTTATTTTAAGAAAAATATACCAATGTGTGAAATTTTCAAATAGGACATCATTCATAGTTTCATACCTCACGCAATTTCTCTCTACACTCACCCACTCCCACCCTAGCCACATCCTCCCCCTACAACGGTGCTGCCGGAGGGGGAGAGGGACATGGAGAGGGAAGGGGAGAGAGACAGAGAGGAGGAGAGAGGGGGAGAAGACGATGGTGGCAGGCAAAGGCGGGCAGAGAGAGGGAATGACACAGGGAGAGGGAGAGAGGGAGGGGGAGGACGGCGGAGAGTGGCGGATAGAGGTGGGCAGGGATAGGGAGAGAGTGGGAGAGAAACAAGGAGAGAAAGTGGGAGAGGAAGAGTGGACACCGAGCGGCGGAGGAGGCAAGGAGAGGGAGAGAGGAGGGTAGCGGGTGGGGGCCGGAGGCTGGCAGGGATGGGGAGAGAGAGAGAGAGAGAGAGAGAGAGAGAGAGAGAGAGAGAGAGAGAGAGGGAGGGAGGGAGAAGGGGATAGGGAGGGAGGGAGGGAGGAGGGCGGCGGGCAGAGAGAGGAAGAGTGGGCGGCGAGCAGAGGGAGGGAAGGAGGCAGGGAGGGAGAGAGGGAGAGAGGGATGTGAGAGTGAGGGGAAAAATGGGAGTGTAAAGAGAAGGTGAGGGAGAGAGGAAGGGTGGTTTGGGAAAAAGGGGTGTGTAGAGATAAATTTTGGCAATGTTTTTTACTTAAGTGGTGTGTGTAGAGAGAAAGGATGTGGAAAGAGAAATTTTGGTTGTGGCGTTAGTACCTCTCTAGAATTACAAAGGAACCTTGAGGCAAATGTGTCTTTTAATTTCTTCATAAAGAAGCAATCTAAAAGGCATGCAAGAGGTGACATTGGAGGGCACCTTGCATTGCATGAGTCGACAACTCTCTTCCTCTCTTCTCTCGCTTCTTCCAACTAACTTTTTTGTTTTTGCAAGGTCAATTATTTGTTTTGCAAGGATTCAACTCATTTGAACTTCGAAGTGCACAACCATGTATCAACAGGCACTTCCTCAACCCATTTGCCATTCTATTTTTCTTCTCTCTCTCTCTCTCTCAAACTTTCAATGGGTTGCTTCTTGGATGAGTCAATGTATTTATTTTTTCTTGATATCTTATGCATTCTTTCATCATATACAAGTACTTCTTGATGATATTTATTTTCTTGCTTTCATGTTATGAATTTATTCTTTTTCCTTGATGTCATATTTTCTTTTTTTGTATGTTCGAATGTGGGTGCTTCTTGGATGGATCTGCCTTTAAGTATTTGACCTCTATGAGTATTTTATTTCTATTAAATATCCTTTGAATGGCCTTGAAAGCGGTAGTTAAGCCTTAGATGTACTCCTTCGGGTCGGGCTAAACTTAGGGCTTGTTTGGCCACTTCACTAAGTCAGGTGGAATGAAGTAAAGCCTCCTTTCACCAGGCAAGAAAAGACTACTGGTCATATCAAAAGTATAAATTTCCCAAATCTCCTCTTTCATTTTCAAAATCCTAATTTTTGACTCTTGACTTACGATTATACTATGGTGACATCCCCAGATGTGATGAAGGTATATTTACAGTTGAAAAACCAACTAATTCTAAACTTTAGATTCTAGTTCCTCTTTGTCCCCATAGGAAAAAGAAACTTTTCAGCTCCGTCGCTGCTTATGTAAGGTTTCTTTAAAACTTCAAAGCTTTTCAAAGTCATTTGAGCTGATTTTGGCTCCCAAATGTTTTAAGGTCACTAAAATCTACTAACCCTGGAGTTTAACATGTGTATTTTTGAAAGTTTTGTTCCAAGGTCGTAGGTGACTCTAGGAGTGTTCAGAGGTTGAGTTGGGCCATGCTGGGGAAAATCCACACCTAGCATGAGTTGAGAAACATGGGCCTATATCTGGCCTAAGCTTGCCCATCTATAATTAAACAGATTAAACTGGGCCACCAAATTAGGCTTGTTTTTAGTTGTACGGGCTTTTGAGTAATTGCTTGAACAGATTGAATTATCACATTATTACAAGCACTCCTTATTCGGGTCAAGCCGTGATTGGTCGTCTTGGCTTCAGTCGTGCTAACGCTTAATTCAACCCGGGTCCAAAGATTAAACAGATCTAAATCATCTAACCAAGCCCAGACCAAAACCAGGATAAGGTCGAACTGTCCAGGCCCATGAGCATCCCTATCTACATTAGAGCACCACAAAGCGTAGTTACAAATTTTGCACAATCTCCTCCATCTGAGTACCGAGCAAAAAGATTAACACCTAGTGAGCCATTGACTGTTAGGACACATTTGCGTTCTAGGGCTTTAGGTGACTTTGGGCCCAAGGTCACACCCGACCCTAGAAGTCCAACTTTTCTATAATTTGTGCAAAATTGCTGAAACTAGTTTAACTCATGTGTAGCTACTCTAAACTATTTCCAAGCCTCTGAAAACTATAAATTGCCAATCCACATTTTCAAAGACCCACTTTTTTCTTGCAATTTCCTGAATCCATAATCTCTAGAGAGCACCCTTGAAGAACCTTTTCTTTCTTGTAAGGTATGTAAGACCATTGAGGGGGCTAGCCCTCCCCCTGGCGGGGACCTCAAGTGAGGTCATCGGGTTAGGGAAGGTCGCATGCCTAGAGTTCGAACCCTGGGCGCCAGGTGAAAACTGCTACATCTTACCATTGTGGTAAGAGGCCGTTCTCGACCATTAAGGGTTGTCGTTAAGGTTACTTTTTACCTAATGACTTCAGATGCGACTCTTCAATTCCCATCCATAGATTTTTTTCCTTTCATATTGGGAAGCCTATGCCAGAATGCTTTCAAATTCTTCATTATACGTACACTTTGATAAGTTCATATTATTACCTTTAGTGTGCATTTTTTTTTTTTTTTGAAAGTAAGTAATCACACATTTACCCACACCACTAACCCAAATCCATTATCATTAGCGCTACAGCCCGAGATTGATCCCCATTATTTTTGTGGAAGAGAGGTGCCGCCGACCAACAAAGCTAGCAATGGGGTCGCCCAAATGGCGATACCAATTCCGGGCCACACAATTTTTCCAACAATCTCCCACTTTGTACGAATGAACACCCAATAAGTTTTGATCTGGTTGAGTCAGGTAAGGAAAAAACTCTTAGGGGGAAGAGTTTGGATCAAGTTCAGACTCTCAGTTTGTCAGATTTCCCACGCTGGTCAAGAGATGTGGGATTTCTGGAGAGGTAGAGTTCAAATAGAGTTGTAACTCCTAAAGATTGCTCTATTTAAGGGAGATGAGAACCCTTGTTTCTGATCACCTAGAGATCTGAGAGCATTCGCAACGAGTTCGCAGGTCTATCTCACACCGGAACAAACAAGGTTCTTGGCGAGTTCGGTTCCGACACCCATCTGAGACCAGCAAGTTCTTTCAATTGGTATCAAAGTCAAGTAATTACAGAAGACCATTGGAGAAACGCTATGGGGAGTTAAAGCATTTTGAACGTAGCCTTGGATCCAACAATCCGCATATTCATACATGGTTTGAGTTGCATGGAATGAACCGGATACAATTTGATTATCGAGAGTTTTTTTTATTACAACTTCATTTTTGTTCTTGTTATTCTTTTCCTTTCGATAAATATTGTTTATATTGGGTACTTCTTAAGAAAAAGAAAAGCATTGAGTCACATGTAAACACATAACCAGTGGCAAAGCCAAAAGTTTCTTCCATAGGGGGCAAGTGGTAGTCTTTTTTTTAGCAAGCGATAATAAACTAATAGCGGCGAAGCCAGAAATATTTTTAGCTGGGATCAATAATATTTTTATATTTATTGATTTATTAAATTGTCACTTAAGATCTTATTTATTTGTTTTTTAGAGATTCTTAATAATTTCCAAAGACAAAAAAACCTTAATCTTAAAATGCCTCAACATTTTTAAAGCCAAATTTTCTCCAAACTTTGAGGATAGTTAAAACAACAAAATTTGGAAACATGCCGGATTGATCACATGTAAACCAATCCACCCATAATTAAGTAACAAAGATATGTTGATCGATTAGTTGTGATCATTTAATGGCCTTAAAGCATGTGATAGACATGGATGGATGAAAATCCATTGATTGATTACTTGTAATTGTTTGATTGGCTACGATGCCTACGGTAGCATAGATAATTTAGAGCACACAATTCATAGTCATTCACTAATGCCACAGAAAGGTGAATAACCACACTATAAGGAATGATGTTCAAATATAGTTATTAATCTCGTTTCGTTTCAGTCGAAATGGCCAAAACTTTTCGTTTCAATCATGAAGACATAGTTATTAATTTCGTTTCGTTTCAGTTGAAATGGTCGAAAACTTTCGTTTCAATCATGAAGGTGAAACAAATTGACTAAAATAACTTTTCGGTTTGACTTTCGGTCAATTTTAGCCAAAATGACCAAAATACCTGAAATTTCTGAAATTGCCGAAATGTTTTGGGAATGTTTCTAAACTTCAATTTTAAATATTGTTAACTTCTATGGTTATGAAAATTGTGTTTAAACTTTATTATGGTAAGAATGTGCTTAAATCTTATGCTTTTATGTTAAATGTTGTTTTATGATGATGAATTAAATGCATAAATTATATTTTATATTTATTCTTTATTTTTTTAGCATATAAATATATATATATTTATTTTATATATTTTTTCAAAACGTAACTTCGAAATATTCCACCGAAACTCTGAATCAGCCGAAACATTTTATTTTGGAGGCCACACTGAAATGGGGTTCGAAACGGGATATGTCGTGAAGAGGGAAATGTTTCCTACATGGAGACTTCCATTTGGAGAAAAAAAAAAAAAAAGGATGGAAGAAAAAAATATATATTGATTGTATTCTCCTTGAAACCCGGCGAAGGATTAACTAACTGTTTTGAAAACTAGTAAAAGGCAAAAATATCCTCAAATCTTTTTAAATTCTCTCCTTTTTGGGAAAGAAAAAAATAGACGAGGGGCAAGATTATAAGGGACCAATGTTCCAGTAATTTTTCTCAAATTCTTCCATGCATTCAAACAAACAAAAAAGAGTTGAGGAGGGGCATGAAGCCAAACCCCCCAACCCCGGCATGAATCCCCCCCACCATCACTCTTTTTTGCACATTTGTTATATCTAACTATGGCCCTACTCTATGGTCCCTAGTAAAGCTTTGGGGAAATCTATATATATCAAAGAAATCTCTACTCAAGCAGATGTGATAGGAAGAGCTAAAACCGAAAAACCAAGAATCATTGACTTGATTCATACCTGTAGCATAAGAAAGTCATTCTCTGTCGTCTAAATCTGAGCTTTTTAGCACTCACTCCTGTGATTTTGATTCGTTTGGTTTTCTCTACAACGTCTTATTTCCCCTTCCTACAATTCATTTTCAAGGGTCTGTCTTTCTTACAGTAATAACAGGAGAACTTGTGTGTTTCATTTACTTTGGCTCATCTGCTTCTTCCCGATCCTTTCGATGCTGATCTCTACTTAGAGCAATTTCTTCATCCATGACATCAAGTAACACGTTGTCCATGAGATTGAGTCGTATGAAACTCATCACACTTTTTTTCATTATCCTCCCATTCGTTGGCATTCTTTGCATGCTTTTTAGACGTTTCATACAAAATTTTAATCAGTCCATGCTATTTCAGAGTCTTTTCACTCTTCCTCGCCATGTCCCAAACTTCAACCTTGTCATGGTGAAGGACCCTGTTTCTTGAACCCCTCACTTTCAAGTCATCAAACTAATAATCTCATGTCACTAGACTCACTACATAGATCTCATTGCTACGGGTGCACAGGAAAAATCAGATCAGAAATCTGAATATGAATGACTCCAAAATCTAGCTACGAAACAACTCTAACCTTCAATCTTAGTCAAATTGTCAGTTGATTGCACTCTGCTAATGTCAGCAATAAGTCACACTGCATGGCATCAGTGTTGCTAGGCTACAGTGTTCCTAGAGGCGAGGCTTCTGAGCACGGTAGGGTTAGATCGAACTGAACTCAACCCACCATGTTCTCGGTCTAGCCCTGTATTGACAAAGTGTCACCGTGCATCTTTTCTAAAAGGTTCGACCAGAGCTAAAGAACCATGGAAGTTAATCCACACAAGCATTTCTGGAAAAAATGCAAACTCCATCGCTTGGAGTAAAAATATATTTCATCACTTTCTTTGATCATTTCACAAGAATGATGTGGGTGTACTTCCTCAAGCAAAAGACAAAAGCTTTTCCAATCTTCAAGACATTCAAAAGGACAAAGTGATTTTAAGATCAAGATACTAAGAAGTGGTTGAAGAAATGTAGTCATTGTGAGGAAGTATGAATTGAAATGCAATTGATAGTTGCTTACTCACCGGAGCAAACTCGCATTGTAAGACAAAAAATTAAACCATTGTTGAAAAGGCATGCCAAGTTCTTTTGGCGGAGGCTGTATTGATGCAAATGAATTTTTTCTTGTATCTTTGGACTATTGAAAATGATGTATTGTCAGTTTTTCATGTTCTTATTGGATCCTAATTTTGTTTGTGAAAGGATTGGTTGCTTCATATGGGATGAACTACAGATGGTTTGAATTTCATCCATGAAATTATTGATTCCTACCCAAGAAATTATTTTCATCTGCTTAATTTTATGTATAATACTTAAGAAAATGTCAATTTTCTTTTCTTTTTTTTTTTTCATGCCTTTTTCCCACTATTAACAAAATGCCCATCTCTCTAGTTGACAATTCTCAATCATTCTTGTTCAGGTGAGGCACAAGTTACATGAATCAAAGTAGATAGTAATTCAAAATTATAGATCTTGATGTGGACTCCACTAGTATGAATGAGATGCATCAAATTCAATTTTATACCCACTTTATATCTCTCAATTTTTTTATGGCCGGCAATTTTTCCCTGTGTGATTGCCTTTTAATTATACCATTTTAATTTATGATGATTTGACTCTTTAAAATTGTACATATTGATTAATATTTTATCTTAGTTATTTTTTTGTACTGATTTACCTTTCTTAAGTTTCCGTTCTTTTTATTTCTTAAGCTTTAATTTATTTCACTAAAGTAAAATCTAAAGACACGCAATGCGTCATGTGGGGTTAAGGCTAGATCGCACATATGTACACAAGGCCAGGACTTGAATGTTCCGATATTGGACTCAGACAAGTCCTCATGGTGCTAATTGAAGCACTCCACCCTTCCTGAGGCAGATCGTGCCTCTTAGCTCACAGGATCAGGTCTTGCCTCAACGGAGTGCTCACAGGCTGGGGTCTCACAATTTGGTCCACATGTTTGTCGTGTATTGCTTGGGCACCTTGTCTCACGGACAAGATTAGAAGGGTTTTTTTTTTTTTTTTTATTTTATAGAATTTGACATTGCTTGAAGGGGTGATTTCTAAGTATTGCATATCAGTGTCGTTCGTGACACATGACCCAATAAGATTTAAGGCCAGTAAAATTTAAGGGATCCCGCCTTTGGTGCCAGTCTAGACACATACTCTCACAAAGCGTGTGCATAGGAAAAAAAAATTCCCGTCTAGGGTTTCAATTTTTTTTTTTCTTTTTCATTTTCAATACATGTTTTTAAACATATAAATCATACTCTTTTCTTTTGAGTTTGACAACTTTCGTGTTAAATTTATATTAAATTCTGAGATGAGATTTTACATTTTTTATCTTTTTAGATTTTAGATATTGATGCCAATAAAAGTTTAATTACTATCAATTAACAGAATTAATTTTTGAAACAGAACTTGACCCCCTAGGGTTATTACAACTAATCTTTATTTATTTTATTTTTTATGAAGAAAAATGACTGCGCTCAGCATGGGCTATGGAGCTAGACTAGATCTAAAAGATGGTTTTCTTGATAATATGTAGACAGTAATTGGTTTAATTTTTTTTTTTAAATACGTTGTGGAAGTGATAATGTCACACATATCTAGATTTCCTCGTGTGACTCGATCTTTTAATTCTCGAAATTAATAAAAGCTTTTGTGATGTACTTTAGCAGTACCAATTTGTAAAATTTGAATCACTAAAAAATAAATGTCTCCCTCTTGTAAGAGACTTCGCTAAATCTCATACTAGTAGATGTTGAACTCACCATTAAATTGATCGCATATGAAATATATGGATTTTTCATAATATTTATTATGTTTTTATACATGATCAATTTGATGGTGCGTCCAAATCCATTTTGAGTGAAATTTGGCAAGAGATGGTGAAGAGGGCATTTATATTAAATGGCTTATATTTCTGAGTGTATCCAATGCAAACCTTGGAAGTGATTTTCCTTTCTGTTAATTAATATCTGTGTGTATATAAAAAGTATGCTAAATACATATAGATGTATTAGGTTATAACAATCTTACCATATGCTACATAAATTATTGTAGTATTATATCAATTATGTATAACTGTATTAGGTTATAACAATCTTACCATATGCTACATACATTATTGGAGTATTATATCAATTATGTATAAAATTTTCATAAAATGGGTATTTGACGAAGCTCATATTTTTCATGGAAGTGTCATAAATTTGATGTGATTTAGACAACATTACATTCTTGCATAATTTTTGGATGGTGGCAGGCATAAATTTGTTATGATTAGACAAACTCACGTTTATACATTATTTTAAGATGAAGGCGCAATTACTGTAGAAAAAAAAAAAAGAAGAAGCTATCCTTCTCTTCTTTTTTCTATCAAAAAATAAATGTTCAAAGATTTAGGTAGTGAGATAACAAATAGATTTAAAATGTTATTAAAGAGATATTGGAAGAAAACTGAAAGATAAGGTAATTGACAAATTTTTGAAATATTTAAAAACTTGTATTCTCATTTGAATGTCATAAATGTTTTATACTTAATCCAACTAAATTATGGGTATCAATATAATTTATTATATAGTCCAAATTTATTATAATATGATTTCAAGATCAAAAGTTGCAAATTTATTGTTTAGTATTTTATTTACTAAGATGTTGACGAAATATAATTGTAGATTTAAGAGATTTAGAAGAAATGGGTGGTTGTGAGATTGAATCCTTTCCTCATATAATTTAGAAGATTAGAAGACCCGGGGATCGTTATCAAGTGCAACACCACTCAACCATGAGTGTGTTGGTAATTATATAATGCTTTAAGAAAAATAGTAGTAAACCTGACCTCTATGGCTCTATCCGTAGAAGTGTGGCTTTTGATGTTGCAAAGTATAAGAGTAGTTTATAAAGCATAATTAAGAAAAAAAAAAAGAAGTGAACACAAAAAGGTGAGGAATTATAACTGTTTTAGATATCTTGAGCGGCAATTAATTGAAAAGGTGGGTTGGGACCATCATATGAACAAAAGGGTGGTCATTGAAAGAAATGCCCCGCACCTCCAAATGCTGTCCCATTTCAAATTGGTACACAAACGCATCTAATTCTGAGCCCAATTGTGCATCTTCTCATAATAGATTTTAATCTTTCTCATGAATGAAACCGAAAGTAAATGGAAGAGGTTGATGAAAATCTTCAAGCATATAAAGCTTAACAATATAAGCATGCTATCTTTAGTCTCTTTTTTTTTCTTTTTCTTTTTTTTGTGAGTGCAGCTAACTCTGATTATAATTTTAATATATTAGGTACGAGGAGGACATAAGATAAATGACTAGTGCTGATATTTCAAACCGATGATTTATAATATTTCTCTCTCTATATAATCCTATAGATAACACAGAGAACTCTTCCAATGCGTATATGGAAGTCAGCTGGGTAACTGGTGGAAGTTAAAAGGGAAATCCTCGTATTTTATTAGTATTGAGTTTGTTGGAAGGTTTGAATTTATGTGATGGCTAAGAATGATAGATTTTGTATAGTTTTAATGGAATAATTGTCTTCATTGTATTACAGTTGGAGGGGCTTTTCTGACCAACTTTATAGAAATGGGACGTGATTCATGACCGTTAAATCCATCGGTTCAACCTCCAGAGCTCATAGAGTACTAACCAAACTTAACTAAAAAGATTAGGTCTGGCTCATTAGGTCATGGGCCAACCCAACTAGTTTCTGGCTTTTCATAGCTAGAAATGTGCATGGTCTAGGATGAGCCGAAGATACTCCAATTCAGCCTTTTCTGTAATTGGGCCGAAGTTCGGCTAGGATTGTAGTTTAAAAACTCTAATCCGACTTGCCCAACTTGACTCAGCTTGAGTAATCACAAGCTTGAATGAGTCGGGTAAGCGGCCAACTCTCAAAGAGTACTCAGCCAGACGAGTTACAGTTACTCTACTTGGTGACCTTCTGAGTTGATTGAGTTTCCAAGTTACTCCTGGGCTCATAGGGATTAGTCCGGTCCAAAGGGCTGGGACACCCTCCGTTGTATATAAAAAGAAAAAACAAGAAGAAGAAGATGGACCCAAGTCCAGCCAATTTGCAGCATTTGCTAATGTTATTAAGCTAGATGAACTAGGCCATGTAGTGCGGCCTTTTTAGGTATTGGTAACCCCCTGCCTAAGCCCATTTCTATATAGGGTCAAAAAATTGGAGTAGATCTTAGAGCATGGACCCAAAACAAGTTTTCAGATTAGAGGTGACACATGCACCTGCATGACTCCTGATTTATAAAATTGAGCCCACTCACCCCAACTTTAGGAGTCAAAACGAGCTTTAAAAATACAACTAAGCCAGGGAGCACACATCTTTTTTAACTATTACCAAAGAATGAGTAGGCTACCTATGGATTCCTTGCACTGATGAAATATGGGCAAGACATGTTGTATATTGGTGGGAAATCATCTATGTACATGTCTTAGTAGGTGCATGACGTTTAACTACAATTTTGCAATAGGTTCCTTGCAAGACTAGAGGTTTTGGGGTTGGGTGACCGGTAGATGAGAAATTGAGAATGTGGAAATTGGAGTGGATTGTAGATCCCCTTCTTCAGGGGATGGACGGCAAGGAACGACCTGGATTTTTGGGCCCACCGGGTCACCTTATGATCAGCCGACACCACTCAGCACTCACTACCTCTTGTGAATTAGCACTCTCCAAACTTTGACATTCATCCCAATCTTATACACCCTTAAATTGATCATGTTAATTTGGCATCCATCTGGCTTATCTAACCTAGACAATTTTGTCCTCTTCAAAGTAATGCATTCCATGACCACATGGTTCATTTTTATGCACAAATGGAGTCATTGAAAGACCTTTCAAAAACCAACTACCCCGGCTTCTAAGTGGGCCCCACAGACCAAGATCCTTCAACCAATTTAACACTGTTTTAGCCCTCGGGTGTGTGGAGTATCCAATGTTCAAATCATTGACCGGTTATGGGCCAATGCTAATTCGGAATATGGGTTTTGTGGGTGGTGGTGTCAGTTGGTCCTAAACCGTGCAAAGGTATCGTTTGGAAAAGAGGTAAAATGAGGGGTAGGAAAAAAAAGAGGGCAAAATGGAGGAAATGTTGAAATTGAGGGTGTTTGGGAAGGGGGGGAAGGGGAATTTTGGGGTAAATTTAGCTTGGGGCCTACTCTAAAATTTTCCCTTCAAAATTGGGGGGAAAGTATGAGGCAAAGAGAGGATTTTTTAGCAAATTACTGAACTGTCATTTTGTTAACTTGAAGCTTTTGCCAAAATAAGGATAAAATGATAATTGTCTCTCTACCCTACTAATAAACAAAATTACAATTTTTCGCTTTTCTTTCTCCTACTTTCTGACTATCCAAACAAGATAAGATAAAATTAATTTTTCCTCCTCTCTCCTCCCCTCCCCTTCATTTTTCTTTCCCCTCAAATTTTCCCTCCCCTCTCCTCCCCCCTTCCCAAACATAGTGTAAAGTTCATATGATTGGACTACATCAGCACCATCCAATAGCTGGTCCACTTTTCTTGTTTTACTCCCTCTGCCTGGTCAAAGTATTGTATCCACTATTGTACAGCACGCGCTGCACTCATTTCAGTGGCATGTACCAGTATCAGTGTGATTTTAATGTACATGAGGGGAAACAAGCAAATAAAATTTTGTTCGTACGGCTACCATTAGCCATGACATTTGGGCCTGGTCCTACCATATTTTCCAAGGATAGGACAAAAATAGAAAAGGAAACATAGGTGAGTATCTCAGGGTGATCTGCAATGATGAGAATCCGATGATTTTTTCCATTAAATCTACTAATGGTGGTACTGTGTATGCAAAGGAACTAAAATTCTCTCTTCAAAAGAGACTTATAACAAGGGCGATCATAATCACGTTGAAAAAGTCTATAGAAAAGGCTTAGATGAGATGCATGTGTCGGATGTCAAGAAAGTAATTCAGCCACTGAAGGAAGATGATGATTGGTCTGTTAGATCTATCATCTCAGACATTAAAGGATTATTCTCCTTATATCATTTTGTGAGTTTTTCTTTAATCCCTAGGAGTGCTTTTCTATCAATCAGGATATTGAGAGGGCTGCTTTTGAATTAGGCATTGGGGGTTCATTTTGTTGTGTTTTCTCTTTTGTTGTTGTTTCTAATTTTGTTGGTTTTAATATAAGTGTATTTACAAAATTTGTTAAACTTCAACATTAATGCACAGATACCAAGTCTTAGGGCCACATATAAAAAATTTCATATAGGGGGCGGCATAAGTAAAAAATCACAGAATTCTTTAAAACCTAAAGGGGTTTTCTACAATTTTGGGGACTTCTTGGGTTTTGTATGTATGGTCCCTCCAAGAAAAAAAAAATTTTATATAGAGGCCCCCTAAGCCTAGTTTTCTAGTTCCACCCCTGGCTATTAGTTCACTTAAAAGGAAGTTGATCAACCATCAAAATCACAAGTCGATCAACATTTGTAATATATTGTACTCTAAACTTATGGTTTACAATGAATGGAGATGCAGCTAAGAGCATCTTTCACTTTACTATGAGAGATAGGGTGGGGGCCCTCACATGCTCCTATGAGAGCATCTCTTACTATATTGATGGGAGATAGAGGGATAGAGGGCCCACACCCTATTTCTTATAGTAAGGTGAGAGATATCTCTTATATGAGCATCTCACATGAATGAATAATAGAAAAGTAATCAACAATGTTTGTAACAATAAATTAGTATTTCTGAAATCCAATTTAAATTTCTTTTAGGTTAATCAACCACAGAAGCAATTACTTGATTGAGATTAGTCCATAAAAAGTACAAAAGGAAGAAAAAAAAATTCATTGTGGTTCTTTCATTTAAAGAAGGCATTTCGATAGGTTAGTAAACTTATCTCATGTGTTTTGTGCTTTTGTTATTTAATCATTTTTATAGCATTACAACTCTATATAACAATATAAAAACTTACTTGTCATTTCATACAAAATTCTTCTTTAAATGAAGTGACAATTCATTCGTATCTGTATGATCAATAAGGCATGAATGATGCCTTAAAAAAATCTCCTTGAAATAACGTGAGGCACCTTTGTGTAACCCTTTTTTTTGCAAAAAAGAATTTTTAAAAGACGATTCTTTTCCTGAGGAATAAAAATAAAAAAAAAAACCTTTTACCATTTGGTGTGAATTCTTTTCATAAGAAAAAAGCATCAAACGTTATCCAAGTTCTTACAAATCCATGAAATGTATTTTCATTGGTGGGACAAAGGCCAAAAAAAAAAAAAAAACAAACTTCTTTTCCAACGAATCGAAAGTCTGTAGACTCTACACAAACATACCCTATCCAAGACTGTACACAAACTTACCCACAGGCCATAACAGTATTTTAAAATCTTTGTGTGTTTTCTTAGAACAGCAGCCCCACATGATTCAGCCCTCTTCAATTTTACTTCTAACCTAAAGTTGCTGATATTTGAAACAACAAATGTTGGTGACCTACCACTAGCTTCATCTGCGGATAACGTGCATCAAAGAACTCCTTCCAGGATTTCTGCCATTCATTTGTATATAATTATCACAAATTAATTGAGGTCAAAGTGGATCCTTGGCTGTGGACAAAAGGCCATGGTTTTACAAAAAAACAAAAACGAAAAAAAAAAAAAAAAAAAACCCACCTAAACAAGCTAAAAATATTGTCATAGATTTATAAGATTTAAAATTATAATAATTTAAGACAAAAACCTATTACTTATTTTGGAAAGAATGAATACCCTATTACAAGGTCCAATTCATCTTTTCATATGACTTTAATGACATGTTCCACCAAAGAGAGGACCTTTTAGTGACTTGATGGCAAAATAGATAGTCCTATGTTTCTTTTCTCAATAAATGTTGGCACAAAAGCTCAGAGACTTGCATGCACATGCTTAAGTGGCCTGCATGTACTCAATTCAAGCTATCCGTGTTTTAAGGTCACAGTGTGACTGAAATGCATGAACCTCAAAGCTTTATTCTCAATGACATGACATCGAACTCAATTGATGATGTTAACTAAACTGTGGCAATGAAATGAATGGTTAAAGGTAAGAAAGAAAAATGTCTTCTTTCCAACTTTCAAACTCATGAACCTTTATGTGAAGGCTATTGCAAGATTGGCACAATGCCATAATATTTGTAAAAAGCATCCATTCACGGATTTAATAGTTACCGCATGCATTTAAAAAGTAATCAACTTTGAGGTCCTTAAATAAGTGGTGATTTTTTTCCTAGGGACGTTCGCCTTGAATTGAAGGGGTTTCCATTGTGTGATAGCACCCAACCTTTTAACCATTGGATAAGAATATCTCCATGCAGATGTTTCCTTTTGAGAAAATCTCCCTTTCAAATAGATACTTGAAATCATTAGACCGCAAGTACATTTGGCCCATCTTTTAATTTGTATTAAGTGCTTTTCAATAGGGCTTCCCATCCCATCCTAACCTCTTTTATTGGCATGCATCAAGGTGTATCAAAAAAGATGGCACTGTTATCTCCCAATATAAGTCTTAACTAGCAAAGTAACCAGTTCTCAGCGCGGTATCTCTACTCATTACAAAATAAATAACCATACATTAAAAAGGTTATGTAAGTACCTCTATTTTATAGAGCAAATTGCATAAAATGAAAATAGAAAGATTCAGGGAAAAAGAGAATATAAAAGATGGGGTAGAAGAGAATTTTATATAAAGGAAAAACTTAAAACTTTAAAAAGTGAAGAGTAGATGTGAATGGTTTGATGAGACAGTTATGAGTAGGTAATTGCATGAGATAAATA
Organism: Persea americana; assembly: GCA_029852735.1. Lineage (NCBI taxonomy): Eukaryota > Viridiplantae > Streptophyta > Magnoliopsida > Laurales > Lauraceae > Persea > Persea americana. The sequence goes on from CM056812.1 coordinate 10,235,420, forward strand.
GTGGGAAGAAAGTGTAGAACATTTGAAATAAAATAGTATAACAGTCGGTCAAAATTATAACCGACGGTTAAAATTAAAGCCAAAACCTCTTAGCTTAATATATTATAGTGCACAATCTTAATTAAAATCTTCAGAGATTGGATCCCTATCATACTTATGAAATATTGTTCCATGAAAGAGAGAGAAGTGCAAAAAACGAGCCTTTCCCACAAGTATCTACGCTTTTCACTATTGGGCAATGACGGATCCAATTTTTTCATTTGGGTGGCGTGATATATGATCAAGTAAAGAAATTAAATAATAAAATCAAATCTTTAAAATCTTATCAAATGCATTTCTTGAACGACAACGCGGCGCAACCACACCTCACGTACTAACACTTGGGTCCGCCCTTCCTCCTGCGCGCTGGCAAAAGGTCCAGCCCGAACTGTAGTCTCGACGGAAGAGCCCAAGATGTGGAACCCACCTGTACTCGGAATGCATGCCTGACGTTTGAAATCTCAGTCTTCCCATTATTTTATGTCTTTTGGATGTTTTCTTCCTCGATCTTTTGAAAAGAAAAAAAGTTCCTATGTTCAGCGCTAAAACTCCTCCAAAAAAAATCATTCCTCAAAACTCTTTTCCCGCTCCATAAATACCTCACCCAATGTCCTCATAACAAAAAAAAACCATACACAAGAAACCCGTTACCAAAAAAATTGGCCGAAATCCGCCCCGCTACCGAAACCCCTCAGAAAAACCAGATACATCCGAGAACTTCCTAAAGATCCGCCGGAGAACGGCCGGAAAACTAGGCTCTGTTCGGATTCCGGCGGAAGAGCCGATTTTCCGGCCAGGATTGGCTCAGATCGAGATGAGGCAGAGGACCGCGAAGAAAAATGGATCGAATGAAGATGAGAAGACGAGAAACGAAGACTCTGATGATATGAAGACGAAGAAGAAGGAGGAGAAGGAGAGATTCGAATGCAGATTGGTGAAATACGAAGCGTTGCCGGAGTATATGAAGGATAATGAGTTCATATTGGATTATTACAGATCGGAATGGCCTTTGAAAGAGGCGTTTCGTAGCGTTTTCTTGTGGCACAATGAAACTCTAAACATATGGACGTAAGCATTTGCATTTTATCTACACACATTCAGTTCGTTCAATTCAATTCTACTTTTGATTCTTTCTTCTTCTTTATGTTAGTTTTGATCTGATTTTGTTTCAGGCATTTGGGAGGATTTCTCCTCTTTTTAGCCCTCACAGTGATGAGTTTGATGGAGATTCCTCAAATTAGACACCTCATCTTTGATTTCTCCAGGTCTGATCTCCCAAAACCATTTCATTCTCTCCAAAATCTATATTTTTTTTTATCATCAATGGTGTTGATATTTTGTATCTGTGATTGATTGGATTATTATCAGTTCGATTCAAGGACCGTTGGTGAAGAACATCTCCTACACCTTCTTTCCTGTAAGTGCTGATTCTCACTAGTTTTGCTTTTGAAAAATTGAAAAAGGTAGTGTAAAGAAAAGGGGTGTCTTTGGACTTTGGGGGAGATTGGGATGGCAAAAGGTGATTGGGTGTGGGCTTTAGTTGGGATTGATGGTGCTTTTGATGGGATTGAGGTAGGTTTGAGTTTTACATTTAGCGCCCTGATTACTTTTGCCCTACTTGCCACTTATCAATTACATGTGTTTGATGAAATACTTCTGCCAAGTTGTAAAGCTTTTGGAGTCACTAACTCTATGAATAGAAGAGGATAGGGATTTGAATATAGATGTTTTTAGGTTTCAATCTGAGGCCTTGAAGGCAGGTCAGGTTAGGTTTGAGAGCTGGTAGATATCATAGATACCTTTTTATATCATTTTCATCTTAATCTCCTTTGTCCCATTCTCATCTAACTTGTGTCACATTAAAAGCCCAAGCAGTTTTTCATCACATAGGACCTGTTGCCATTCCTAACTATGCACTTTGGGATCCTCTTTGAGTGTCAAGCTTCATGGTGGGGTGCACCAATTAAAATCAAGCCATCCAAAGTAATGCCTTAACTGTTAATGGGATGATAGTAATTGGTGATTGGTCAATATGATTAATAATGTATAAGATAATGTTATTCATGGTATTAATCATACACTAACCTTTATAGTAATATTAACTTCTAGTAGAGTAAAATTTGAGGATATCGCATGTGCATGGAAAGGGTATTTCTTTTGAATGTGATGTTATCCATTGGAGGATCACAAGTTTTGGGAGGTTGAAGAAGAAGGCCATTGATACATATCACTGAAGTGGGTGATATGTATGGAAGGTCCACAGTTTTCACCCAAAGACGGATGAATCTGATGCTGTGACTTTCCATTTTTTTTAACCAGTTGAAAGATTCCGATCAGAATTGATGAGAGTCCTATCATCTTTGTTGCAAATAACGAGCAAGTGTTTGGGAGAATGGTAGAAAACGACAGCTGACGGACTCTACGTGTCATTTAGAGGGCCCACAACTCAAGATAGACAGACAGACCAAAACTGTTTTGCATATAAAATAGTTCGGGATGAAAACAGGGTAGAAAAGGTACAAGTGGGGCCCACATGTTTGATCAGCAAATATTAGATGTGGGTGGGTGTTTCGATTTCCTTGAATAAGAATCCATAGATCTATTTTTCTTGGACTCCGATGTCTCGTCGCAATCTTATGGCTCGTTTAGTTGCAAGCATTTTGACTGTATTATTCTGAATCAAATGGGCTAATTCTCACCTTTCAAAGTAAATCAAATAGGAAGTATAGTGTTTTTATAATTAGCAATTGCATTTGATCCTTAAATGAGAGAGTATGTAAAGAGTGTGGTCTGTTTGTTCTTCAATTTTTAATAGCTAAATCAACATTCATATTTTAGGGTTTTGGGACAGTTGGCCCTAAGACAGTTGGCCTTGTCCTATGGAGAAAACAAAGGAAAGGCAGCACACATGTCGTGTGGCCATAATGTTGTTAGAGGGGCCCCGGATCCCTTTCATATTTCACGGGTGTGAATTGTGTGATACAGGCTGTTTTTGATGTGACTCCATGTTTCGTGCGTCCGGGTCCAGGAAGAAAGTGGGGACCGGGTCCACTTCTTGGGGGTGAGTAGCTTCCAGAATGTCGGTCTCTGTCAATTAAAGGAGATATTTATGTCCGGTTATTTATAGGGAAGTAAATGGCTATCCGATTATTTGAGTGTTCAGAGATTCGGATATGAAAAAAATAGGTTTGGAATCATTTTATAAATGGGTTCGGGTCAAGGACCTGATTTTGATTCCGAACGATAAAGATGTCTAATTTTGGATTCTATAGGTTCAGACCAGTGGATTCAAGACCTGGCATACGAGTCTTTGATGTTGTAAGATATAGCTAAAAATCAACTTTGGTTGGACATCTTTATGTTTAATCCTACATATAGTAGACTTGATGCATTGATACAACTTGAATGATTTTTTTTTAATTTAGAACCAAAAAAAAAATTTTAAATGAAAAGTATGTTGAATGATTTTAGAACTGAGTCCCGGTCCTCTAGCCGGATCCAGATCCTTCTATGAAAACCAGGTCGAGAACCAATAAAATAGGTTTTGCACTGAAATTGGAACCGTCGTCCAGAAGAGGTGACGCATTCTAGTTTGTACGATGAACCAGTGAACCGACCGTTCGCATTGCTACCTCTGGACATGAAAACTAATTAAATATACAAGTACGTGAAATTCTACTTTTTGAACAATTCTTTTTCTACTGCATTTTACCTTTATTTCTCCTCTCAATTTCATATTTTTAGGGCTTCTTCGAACACATATTAAATCAGCCCAATCTTTTCACACACACCAGTTCTTCTTGAAAATTTAAGTCTAAATTTCACGTTGTTTCAAATTTTACTCACCATTAGATTTTGTGGTTGAAAATGGCGTGATGTATAACCATTAAGTTTTGGAGAATTTAAAACCGAGGATGAGGATCATTTGATCGGCTTGATAGCTCATATTCTCCTTTGATAGGTTCAAATCAGTTTATCTCTTGCCTATGTTGCTTGTCATGCATCCAGAAAGGGGCGTTTTGTAATCAAGCCCTACTAGCATGTCATGTTCAGCTAATCTTTTTTTATTTTTTCTTTTTTTGTCCATATACTTTACTTCAATGTAATGGACTTTTTCCATGGAAAGGGCCTGCCTTTGATGAAATAAAGATTTCATGATAAGTGGGTCCTGCTCTCTCCACAAATCAAGAGCCTGTCTTTAGCTGTACCACTCGTTCGACGTGTTGCTGTGTTTGGGTCAGTTACATAACCTTGCCTGCCAACTTGCAGTCATGGTACCTGTTGGGTCACTCCATTTGTGGCTGAGATTGATATCATAAACTAGTAGCCGCATGGCCATGTTATTGAGGGGACCTTGATATGGGTTTTGCCTGATTCCATAGATATTAATTTATAAAGGAGACAACGACCCTTTGGTAAAGTGAAGGAAGGAAATGAATGCTTTGGTTTGTTCTAAAATTGCTTTCATTTTTTGGTCTCTTTGAAGTGCAAGTTCTGTATGGGTTGTAACCTCATATGGATATAATATGAATGACTAGCTGGGTCGGATTCAGGTCGGATATAGGGCAATAAACTAAGTTGGGTCAGTTTAACTGGTCCTGAGTCCTGACTACTGTTCAATGAAGTGGGCCTAAAACTAGAAACAAATTTAAGGGCCTGTTTGCAAATCTAATCTGATAGAAATATAGCTGATTCGATTTTTAGATCTGTCTGAAATGGAGCTGTGGCATTTAGGCTTTTTTATAAATGGACTTTCTGGTATGTCTCATTCCATTAGAAAACAGAAAACTTGTCATATTGTAAAAATTATACGGCCAAATTGTCATATCTGTAAAAGTAGTTCAAGGAAATTTGTCTTAAAGTAAAAATAATGCATGCAACCCTGTCACGTTATAGAAGTTATATGCAAACTTAAAAGAATAAAAAGAAGAAGCTGAGATATTTATGTCCATTTGGAAAAATCACTTTTTTGTTACTTTCTAGAAAAGAGATAGAAGGTCCTAAAGCGGATTCAATAACATGAAGATTTCCCAACAGTCCAAAACACTGAAACATCTATCTGAATTAGTTATAAGTCATGCGAATCCAAAAGTAGACCGGCTATCCAGGACCTAAGATGGGTGCAAATTTTGGACCTACACCTGATATTTGATAATGTAGGTCCTTCTGGCATTGAAATGTGGGTACTGAATTTATAGGCAAGATCCAGCCCAAGTGTGGGTGGGTTGGTTTTTTTTCCTTCTTCAGTGAAAATATAGTTTTGATCAGTTCATGAAGTCAGTAGCTCAGAATGCTTGCATGCCTGTAATTGACTCTTTGGTCGCTGTTTCTCTTTCCCTCTCCAATGCAGGAATATCTACCTAGGCACGCATCTTCCAATGATGGCTTTGTAGATTCAGGCGAGCACATCACAAGAGTACCAAGGTGGCCGTGGTTCATGTTCTTGGGTGGGGCCATGAGCTGCCTCTCCTGCAGCTCCCTGTCCCACCTCCTGGCCTGCCACTCTCACCGCCTGAACCTCTTCTTCTGGCGTCTTGACTATGCCGGTATCTCCATCATGATCGTCTCTTCCTTCTTCCCACCTGTCTACTATGCCTTCCTATGCCACCCCATCGCCCGCCTCCTCTACCTCTCCACCATCTCCATCTTAGGCCTCCTCGTCATTGTCACCCTCCTCGCCCCGTCCCTCTCCTCCCCTCGCTTCCGCCCCTTCCGTGCCAACCTCTTTCTTGCCATGGGCTTCTCTGGCGTGGTCCCTGCCGTTCATGCCCTCATCATCAACTGGGACCACCCCCATTGCCATGTAGCCCTTGCATATGAAGTGGCCATGGGGCTGGCCTATGCCATCGGGGCCTGGTTCTATGTGAGTAGGGTGCCGGAGCGGTGGTGGCCCGGAGTGTTTGATATTGCAGGCCACAGCCATCAGATATTCCATGTGTTTGTCATCATGGGCGCACTTGCGCACTATACTGCCACCAAGGTGTTGATGGATTGGAGGGAGAGTGGGGACACTTGTGGAGTAGGCTTTGTTTGGTAGCATCAATGACAAAGAGACGGTTAAATGAAGCACTGAAACTGAAATGAAGAAGAGTGGAAGAAGAGTTGTAGTTTTTTGGCTCTGACTAGTTTTCCTGTACTGGAAGTGGTTGTCTGTTGTTATTGTCTGTGTTGAGAAATATTTATGCTTGTAATGTAATCAACTGTTCTTTTAGTTGCCACTAGTATTTGTACCTGACCTTTCCCGTATGAAAAAGGGTCTTTATATGAGTGTATTCAGATGAAGCATTTTTCTATTGATTCTGAGATGGTTTCCTTCCTCTACAATTCCTCTGCTGTATTTCATGTGAGAGTGTGTGCAAGTACCAAGCTAAAAAAGGAGAAGAGTTGGTGTCTGTAAAAGAAAGCTATAAGAACTTGCCAGATAATATTTTTGAATGACATGTAAACCATTGATGTGTCAGGCCACCATGAGTGAAATTACAAGAATATTGAACAATGTGGTTGTTGCATCAAATCGAAATCCAAATTAATAGTAGTGAAAAAGAAAAGAGAGACCAGTTTTAGATTTATTAGGAAAATTCACAGCAATCTGATTGGTTTGTTAGTCGTCACAACCTATGAACTGTGGCTCCACCGCATATTCATTCACAAGGTAATGGCTCAGACCAAGCTTATAGGATACAAGGCCTACTTTAGACTATAGTCCACCCGCATGGTTGGCCACCTGATAAATGTTTCTGACCACCTTTTTAAGTAACAGGGCCTTATTATCCAGTGAATGTTCCAAAACTAGTGACATGAAAGCTTCAAGATAGTAAAAATGAAAGAAATAACAAAAAGGGAAAATAACTAACCACCATCAACTGAAATATTCCTTCAGCTGTCCTTATAGGATTTTTTTCACATGGTAGCATGGAGGAACAAACTCATACTTCGGGAATCTCCCAACTTAAACTCATCACTGCTTGGTCACTGCTGCAAAAATCATGGAAACATCAATGCTGTGAGTCCTCTCACCAGAGATTTAGCGAAAGACTGTTCTCCTTCGATCTTGATATTTCTAAGATCCCAAAACATGTTTCTGTTTTGCTCCACAGTCACCAAATTATGCAAATTTCAAATGTTACAGTAATCACAGTCCCTTTCTTAACTCTTAACATCGACAAGCTCAGCTTCACTGTCACTGTAATCACCCCAACGCTTAGCTGGTTTTTGCTCAATTTTCTGATCATCACACTCTCCTTTTTCCACTGGTAGGTCCTCCGACTCAATTTTTTTATCATCACACTCTTCTTTTTCCACTGGTAGGGCCTCCGACTCAATCTTTTGATCATCACACTCTTCTTTTTCCACTGGCAGATCCTCTGAAGTGGCAACTTCGGCAGTCGGGTTTTGTTCATCTTTGGGAGGAGTCTCTTCAGTATCCACCAATTGCTCTTCGGGCTGCATTTGGCTCTCTTGTTTCTCTTCAACAGATGGCTTTTCAATGTTTTCAGCACCATTTGCTTCTCCCTTTGCTTGTGTTTCACTGACTTCAGACACAACAGGCATAGGAGATGCCACTAGACTGTTTGGAGATGCTGGAAAACTATTTGGACTAACTGGAATACTGTCTGGTGATGCAGGATACCCACTAGGAGAACAAGGAAAGCCATTTGTGGATGGCAGAAAGCCATTTGGGGATACCTCATAACCAGTTGGAGACACTGGATAACCATTTGGAGACACTGGGTAACCATTGGGCAGCCAAGGTTGACCAGGTACAAACTCAGCGGCGTGTGGATTCATGACTGTAACAGCACTGAAGAGATTTACATCCACTGCAGGTTCACCATTATGCAAGTTGTGTTTGCTCCGTGAAGCCCGATTCCCTGACCGATTATAACCACCAGAGAGGCGGGGACCATATGGAACCCTTGATGTAGCTGATTGATGAGATTTACGAATGGGAATGTGCACTGGTGGAGGCAAAATTCCACCATGATCTTTGAAACCTGGCATGGTTACAGAGCCAAAAACCGGAACCATAGACGGACTAAATGGAGGCGCCTCCGCTGAGAGTTTCTTACTTGTTTCTTTACCTGCTTCAACCGCTTCATACTTTTCAGCTATCTTTTCATTTTCATTCCCAGTAGGTAGATCTTTCACACTTTCATCTCCTTGCTCCACCACTGTATTTTCAACAATGCCTGAATCTTTTTCAGGTAATGGAGGTGTTTCCTCAGTTAGAACAGGTTGTGGTTCATCACCAGTTGAAGCAGCTTGGCATTCCTTCTCTGAAGAAGCTCTGGGCTCTGTTTTATCAGATTCTGAAGAAACAGCATTTGAATTCGACTCCGCAGGTGAATCATTACTCTTGAATTCAGTCTTAGTATCTTCCTCCTTTCCTTTGGTTTCTTTCTCCTCAATAACAATGCTTGATATTACCTGAGAGGATTTCTCTATTACAGCATCAGCTGATTCTGCTTCTTTTTCATCCACAACAAGGTTCTTAATTTCCTGAGAGGTAGGCAGTGCCCCAGGCTCTCCTCCAGAAGGATTCTCAACATCTTTAACTTCTTCATTTACTGCAGCTTGCTCACCTTGATTTGGCTCTGCCGCTGTTGCTTCTTTTCTTACTTGACGAGTCTTCTCATCCGGGTTATTCTCTCCAACCGTGGCCTTAACTACCGTCCCAGGGGGAGCCAATGCTACTTCTTTGTAAGACAGAAGTTTCCCACTTGACTGGGTGCCAGTAGAACTTGTAAGAGGAGCCAACTTGACAGGGTTGCTGGCAACAGCCGGGCTACTTGGTGCTGACTTGGCACTTGCAGATTTCTCTGTACTGTTTGGTGAAGAAGCAGGTGCGGCAAGTTTCACATTAAAGCTTGAATGCCTCACCAACTTCTTAGGAACAGAAACAGTAGTAGTTGGTGCAGCTGTATCAGTTGGTGACATTCTTGGGGAAGGGAAGTTGCTGGCCCGCCCTCTGTAACGTATAGAATCTGAATTGTTCATGGAGTTGGGATTCAATTTCACAAGGCTTGGTCTTCTTGAACTAGTAGACTTACGACTAGAGGGAGAGCGTCCCTTTGGGACTGCTTCTTGCCATCCTTCATCGGAGCTGTCACCCTGCATCATTTCATCCTGTTGGTGCAATGCAATTGCAGGCTCATCTGTGACAACGGCAAGTGGTTTCTCATCCATAGCTTCTACAGATACTACTTCTATGTTATTTTCTTTATCAGATGAGGGTTCAGTCGGATAAGTTGGGGGTGAAGTTTCATCCTTGTGATTTTCATCTGCAGGCCTGCCTTTAATCTGCAATTTGATTGAGAGAGTTATATTTTAATCAGGAGTACATCACTTGGATTATGAAGAATTATGATGTTAAAAAAAAAGTGCTCCTAAGATTTCTTTGTACACTGAGAACAGAGATACCTTTGTCCGGGCTTGTTTCTTTTGGAAATCTCTTCCTTTTAGATCAGCGTTTGGGTTTATATAATCAAGAAGGTCTGATACACTGGTTCAAAATGGAAAAGTCAGTCAGATCTCATTCAACCACAGCATCAAAGACGACCTTCAAAACTTAAGAGATAAGTCAGCTGCTGGACTACTTAGTAAGTATTGTAGAATGATCTGATAATTGCTGTAGTAAACTAGGCACTTCCATAATAGAAAGGACAGGTTTGACAATAATCTCATCCAGCTGTATGGTGATTAATTTAACCTGCCCGGATTACAATTAATACTATTACCTGAGGTGGCCTTTGCTGGCAATTGAGGCATCTGGTTTTGGGGTACCATTACGAGCAGCTTCTTGCTGCTCCAGGGCCTTGGATTCGAAGTACTCAAGCCACGCAGCAGCATCCTGCATTCATGAGCATTACTCATTTAAGGTACAAAACTAACAAGAAAGGCAACACAAAAATTCGAAAATGGAGTCTGGTTGTGAACCGTTGATCTTAATGATACCTGAGTACGAAGATCTTCAGCTCCAAGTTTGGCCTGCAGTATCTGTAGAGTGGTCTGCTCGTGCTGAACACTCAGTGTGTAGGCTTCCATCAAAGAGAGTGCAATTGCAATGGCATGATAACTGGCTGCAGTCTGTTGAATATAATAATTAAAAAATAAGAACAGCTTGATCAATAGCTCAAAAGTATTATACATCACTCTGGAAGCAAAACAAGAAATTTAAAATTTATTAAGTTGTTTGAGTGAAAGAAAAGAAAGGGACCTGTATATGATCAGCTCCAAGCAGTCTTTGGTTACACTTGAGAGCCTCATGTAGGTATCTGAGTGCAACATGGATGTTACCCAGGCCTTCTTCCATCATTGCCACATTAATGTATGTAGCAGCAGTGTTTGGATGTGAAGGGCCACATGTTAGGTGCAAAAGATACAATGCACGGTTCACGTACCTGGACCCAAGATGGAGCAACAGTAAGCTGATGTGTCCCCAACACTATGTCATCAATATATTATTTGAAGGTTTGTTATGAGTCACTCCATATTGCAAATGATTTGGTTCATTTGTAAGGTAGGTTTGTTCCCTATCCAATCGGGAATTGGTAGTAAATTAATTGCAGTACTATTTTTGCTGCCTTTCAAACTTAAATCACTCTACGAAAATGTTCAAACCATTGTGATTTTAGGTACATCCAAACAAGACTCTAATAAGAATTTAAAAAAAAAAAAAAAATTTGGCAACTGAACCCTTGTAAAGTTGAATCATGAATCAGGCTTTTTGCAATTATTTCATTGTCATTTATTTTGTTGTTTGAGATAGCCAATGCTAAACTAGATTATATATTTACTGAATTGTTTCCCAATAATTTGTTTTCTCAGTAGACAGAACCTTATTCTTAAGACATGTTTTGGCATTTCCAAATGGTTTCTGAAGGAAAAAAAGGAGGGATGAGATATTCTTGGGGCAGAAATTGAGCCACTATTTGTTGCATCCTGTAAGTGGATGGTCAAGCATATAAGGGATGATTTTGATAGCCACTTGTAGATCTCCACCCTTAACCCTCGACCATTCACCCTTCAATCAAAGCCATCTCCTATGAAGCCAGAAGGAAATGCCTAGACATGCCCTTAATGAGTCACAAACTTGAGAAAACTTGTAAACAATGCAAATGATAGGGCACTTAAACGTTTAACATCATATCAGGATTTTATACATAAATCCTCGAGTCCATTTTGATACTTCAACGATATCATAACCTTGGAATGATGAACAAACAAATTGCCATGAAGACACAGAAATAACCTTAATATTAAAAAAATAACAACAATAAGACAAGTACAATCCCATGAATGGATAAGAGCAGGAATGTGGGGACAAACTCTTCCACCACAAAGGACCACTCCATTCACTAGATATATCATAGAAAATTCATCCAGGAAGACAACTATTAGAAATTGGAACTTACTTCAAGGCCAATTCAGTGTGTTGAAGGCGATAATAAAAGACAGCAAGATCACCATAACTTTTCATTGTGTCTGGGTGATCAAGACCAAGCTCCCTCTCATTGATATCCAAAGCCTTTTGCTGATAGATTGTTGCCTGTTTAAAGTGAAATCGGACATTAATGACAAAAACTTAGACTTAGAGCATACATATAATGTGCCAAACAAAAGAATCATATTAGATCATTCCTTCTTATGTTCTCCTACCCCAAGAAGCAGAAACCGACTCTGATACTTGACTAATCTACATGTATATGTCATATATCAAAGTTCCCATTTCTCTTCATCATGGAATCCATTTGGTCTTGTGTTACGCATACACTGTGTATGTTTGTATGCATGCTAAAACTCTTACCTGGTTAAAATCGCCAGTATGGTAAAGAACTACAGCCAAAAGGCTGTATGCCCCTGCTGTCATTCGATGATATGGACCACATACTGCCACGAGCTTCGATAGTGCCTTTGAGTTTCATAGCATAGAATATAACAAAAATTAGAATTTTAAAAGTAAAGAATAAAATAAATAGAACTTCTCAAGAGAGCGTATCATTAGTCTAGATGAGCAGAGCATGGGTACCTTAGTTCCATAGTTAACAGCATCCTCCAGCTTGCCTTTATCCAGGGACGTCTTGGACGATTCTAACAATGTGCGCCCATCTGCAGATGAGCATGCCACATGCTGTGGAACAGAATTAACTTGTCAAAGTTTCTGATATTCTACAATTGAATCCAATTACTTAATAAAGGGGAAAAAATAATGTCTGATCAAAGTAGTTGCTCAGCCCCACAAAGCATACACATGAGCAGGTTGTCCCAAACCTTCAGGTGTCTTTGTTTTGTATATCTCCCCATTAGATGATCTCAGCCATGATCTTCCCCTCATTGTGGACCATTGGCTATACTGTCCTATTTGAGAGGCACAAATGGGATAGCTAGGATCGTACTTCAAGGAAGATATTAGGGCATTGCACACCATGATGGGAGTCCACCTGATGAATGGCTTTAAATGAAAGGTCAGTGCTGACTGTAAAATTGTAATTCAACCCCCAAAAGGATGATTTCTTTTCTTGACCAGACCATATAAGTCCCCTTAATTATATGAGATAATGGTACATCTTACCTTATACACAGGGATCATGCTTATAATATCCGTCCTCCTGAAAGGAGAAGCAGTGTCCATATCATAGTCCCTAGGGACTAGCTCAAGTCCAACCTGGTAGTGACAGGGATAATGAGATTCTTTGAAGAGTATCATATAAATGAAGAAACAAAAAATATGCAGTAAATAAGAAGGATCAGGATTTTGAAACCAAGTAAAGGATCAAGATTCTGTACCTTGTGGCAAAGCCCACGAAGAATAGCAAACTTTCTCAAATCAAGGTGACTTTCGTCTTTCAGTCTCCATCCAAACCTTTTAAAAAGAAAGGTTTCCACCCACTTCCACTTGAGGCTATCATCATCAGTGAGACCCGTATCAGCATTTTCATCAGAAGGGGCTCCAAGCAGTATGTTCAGACAGGAAGCCACTGATGCAGCCAAGTCAGTGACATCATCAACTGTTGCGACCACTGCTTGCAGTATATGCTTAAAAGCTCGAACAACCATCTCATGGATACAGAGTGACTGTACATGTGGAAGTTTGTCTGCAAGTTCAACCTAGTATGTGTATGACAGACAAGAATATGAATGCACAAATCAAAACTCATGAAGTTCAGAGTAGTTTTATGTTTCAAAACAAAACAAAAAAAAAAAAAAAGGGAAAAAATAACCTACAAGCTTCACATGCTAATAGAAAATTTTGGAATGCAATGCAGTAAGAAGACATTTTCTGCAATTAGAATTTTCCTAGGAAAGCGGAGTTGGACAATCTTGGCATGATAAATAGAGCTGGTTAGAGCATGCCATATCTAAGCATTGGAAGTTAAGTATTCATAGAAAAATGCCCCACCCTCCCCACAATGAAAATGAATCCAACATGTGATGAAATTTGATGGTCTCAACCCAGCCTTCACTCTCCTTCCCAGAGAAAGTTCCACATGCAACAAACATTCCTCTAAATTCTGAAGATATATAGACCTACACACTACGTATCTTGAACAGTGTTCGTGTGAGGCATGCCTAGTAGGCTATTAGTTCATATTAAAATATTAAGCATGATACTTAAATCCAAATATCCTAATTATAACACAACAACAACAAAAATAAGAACCAACACCTTTTAAACTTAGTTTTCTATACTAACTATTATCACTTAAGAAGTAAATACTATATAAATATTACTACTACTACTACTACTACTACTACTACTACTACAACATTATTATTGTCGTCGTCATCATCATCCTATACCTAGATGTATCTTAGTGACAGGCATGAGTTGACCTAGGGGCTACAGGAGTTTGAGCTTAGAAGCATTTACCACACGTCCCAGAGAATACATTTGTAAACCCCTAGTATGCATAAAATCAGTTAATGTCCTTCCATCGACCGGAGAAAGTTCGAGGGAACCAAAATCAGCAACCTGAGAAAAGTTGAAATACCGCTCAATCAAAATATCAAAGGCACGAAGGTTTGACATAAGAATAGTAACAACAGGACAGCTGATTTTACCAGTTTTGGTAAAGCAACATCAGCGTGGTACTTATGTGCCATCTCAATCAACTCATCAGGTGACTGCCAAAAAGAACAATATCAGACCAAAGATAAAATCATGCGGCCACAACATATGTGCAATAAACTATTCTGACCATGCTCACAAATCAGGGGGGAAAATATTATGTTCTATAGGGAAGTGAGCAAACTGAACCTTAAGATGAAGACCCGTGTCTGATTCTTTTAGCCGTAGAAATGCTGCTTCAGAAAGCTGCTTTCTCAACATCATTTCCTTTTCCAGATCTTGCTTCTCTTTATTCTTCCCTTCAACAGAATCTGATATGTGTTTCTTGGTCTTCTCAGAGCCATTACAAGTAGAATTCTCCTTCCCCGCGTCAGTTTTGCTGTTCTTTTCATCTGTCTTCTTCTTTATCTCTCTTAGCAATCCACCTTGCTTCCCTAGACCCTTGACGGCCAGCTCAACTTTAGCATCTTGAGTTTTCTTAGATTCAGTTTTCCCTGAAGCCTGGTTTTGTAAATGTTGCACCCAACATGCTCCAAGCTCCCATCGGATAGACCTTCTCTGCTTGGAAGTCTCTCCTTCTAGCTTCATCAAACTATCAACTATTACTCTGCGTACCAAAGATTTAGCAGACTGTAGATCTTCAGAGTCTGCATACTGCAAGCACTGAACTCCACCCGGAAACTGTGGTGTGGATGACTTGTGCAATAGCATCCTCAAGCTGAAAATGATTTTAGAATATAAACACAAATGCAAGTGTGCTAGTGTGCAAGTGGAAACTAACACATTTCATCACTGATTTTCTCAAAAGGAGTGTTCCACTACAACCCTCTGGCTCTCAATTTCAAAAGAGCTATCACCTTTGGATTGAAAAGTAAAACATGTTCACATGTTCTTCTAAAACACTTGAACATACCCCCACAAAACAATGTAAATCGTTGACATACAAGTACATGTGTACATTCCATGTGGCTGAGGTTTTCAGTATAGAACACATAAAGAGAAGTTTACTACATTTGCTATTTATTTCCATAACATTGCTAACTGTAATTAGCAAGCATGTTCAATATCAGTTTAAATATGAATGTATTGCAGCTGTAATATATGCATATGATCACATCTACCTTTCACGTGTGGATCAATATCCTAAAATGCTGAGGCAGGGGTGGGGTGCTCCAATTGTTCAAAGTAAGGTGCAAGCATCAAAAGAAGATCTTTTTTAAAATAAAAGAATTATATAAAATATTAAATATTAAAGAAAATAGTAGTTATTTGGTGGTTTAAGCCTTTGTAATGAGTTAACTAGGTTTGCCTAAGGCTAACCTAGGTACAGCAGTCTTAAATTAAAAGAAAAAAACTGTTCTTAAAAGTAAAAAAATGTACCTCCTTTTTTGTCAAAAACAAGATATATTAATGAGATGCACCATGCACGCCTCCTGGTATGGAGCTTGATTGAGGCCAACATTTCATCTGAGGTGTGTCCTTTAAATATACCTCAATGGAAGGCACTCCTCAAATGCAAGACAGACCTCAAACTTGAGTCCAGGGCACTATTGGAATGCCTTGCCTGGAACAGAGCCTCAAGAGATGAGCCCCAACTGCTTCTAAAAACACTGATATGGATATTAAATACCATACTAGGTCCCTTAGATATGCATATGCTGTTAAAGAAATTACCTGTTTACATTCAAAGCATTAGCACCACCATCGGGAAGATCTTCAATGTTAATGTCCTGTGGCACAGGATGCCCTTTGCAATTGTCCTCAATTGGAACTTTTACAATGGCTGTATATCCGCAATGTCTAACTACCACGACACCTAAGGTAGCAGTATCCTGCAAGGCCACTACGCTATGTAAGGGATTAACAGAAACATTTTGAGAAATGATAAGAAGACCAGCGTGTTACAAAGTCTATAAACATGCATATTATTTATCTATCATCCTAACCTTTTGAACTCTCATAGCTCTCTCTCTATACCCGCCATGTGTTGGATGTCTGTCTCTCTAACAGTCTAACTATCTATCTTTGTATATGGACAATGTTCTCCCAGGAGCACACTACATATAACGTATATGCAGTCTAGCTCGTGGGGCCCACTTAAATGCAAGTTTAACAAAGAGAGGGGGGAGATGGAAACGTCTCCTCATGGACAAGGGGGATCCAAAAAAGCAGCTATATTATCCTAGCGCTTGATTTAACAGCCTTAAAGTTTAATGGCGTATCAACCATAGATTTTCTAGAGATTCAATTCAACAATGAGTGTTTCATTAGTGAGTGTAAAATTGGCCCTAATGCCAGATCATGAGATGAAAAGAGTATCAAAGGGGCTGCGCTGATGAAAGATGGGCTCAAGTGGGCCCCACAGGGCTGGACTGCACTTGGAGTTGCTTGTAGGAGAACATTTTCTGTATCCATCCATCTTACAAATATTTAACTTCGCCTTTGAAAATCTGGGGGAGACAGGGAAAGAGAGAGAGAGAACAAGTAATGCTTACATGAACTGTTGCACTCTCATCTGCAGTTATTCCTTTCAGTAAATTTTTTTCAGCATGCTCCTCAGATGACATTCCTGGACACAGACTTCCATCATTTTTACCATCCAACTTTGTGCTTGCATTAGGTGAATCTTTGGTGACTTTGATCCTTAAATCTCCAACTTGTTCCTCATGCAATATTGAGTCCGGATGAGTATTGGGCTTTTCATTTGAAATTTTATGACTGTCAATGAGGTGTTGGATTGCAGCAACAGCTTTAAAAACTGAGACATCGACAAATAGACTGTGAAGTAAGAATGCCTTTCGATCTCGGATTTGTCTCTCCTCTGGTGTCTTACAAGGCATAGCAGCCAGAATTGAAAATTCCCTCACCCACGGCCTTTGATCATGCTTTCCATCTCTCCCTTGACCACCGCCATTTCCACCCCAACTTTCATCTTCTGCAGGAAGGGGTGGGAAATTGGATGGAGAATCGGCAGCAATTGGAGGAATGACCCATGTGTTCGCACGGAAACCATAAGGAAGATTTCCAAACTGAAAGAAAATATGTTCACTATTGAGATCATTAATGGAATGCTTAAATGAACTAAGGAGATGAACACACATATTTGATATTGATATTCATCACATACTCCTCTCCTTTGAAATTGCATGACACTATAATTTCAGCAAACTCACCTTATTGTGCTCTGTGAAAGCTTTCATAAGAGATTGGTAAGCCTGCAAGAAGGATCATTTTTTTTTTTTATAAAAAAAATAAATAAAAGTAAATAATAAAAAAAAACATTTGGTCATAAATCACAAAGGAAATGCATAGAAAGAAAATGAGAATAATATGAAATCATATGAGAAAATAATTTCAGAGATTTCCCTTTTACAGTTGCAGAGTTGCAGTTAAATATGTTGTGCTGGCTAGATTTAAGTTCACTTTTTTACAATGTTAATCACTTTAATTCAAATGTAACTGTTGCAGATTATATTGGAATAGCTATATCTTGTACAACAATTAATTTGACTTTACAAATGCATGTATATGCACATCATCATGTATGCCAATGTCCAAGAAGGTTATACATGAAGCAAGGATTTTCCCTTTCAAGTACAAGGATGGCCATATGATATTAGATATCTGATTCAATTGTTTAATAATCGGAATAATGATGTGGAACTAATCAAGTTTTACTTTTGGGTTTATTGTCAACGACTCGATTCCAAATTGTAATCACAACACTATAATAACTCAATGCCAAAGTAAATTGAGTGTAAATTCTTCCTCAAGATATCTTGCCTTGAGGTGTGTATCTTGTATTTATAGACATGGGAATTGTACAGACAATTACAATCAATAAGAATCCCACAAAGACTGGGATGATATGAATACAGATCATGATCCCTAGAGATAAGCATTACTGATGTGGCAGTGACATGCTTTCTATTTATAATGATTTGTATCCTTATCACGCCCCCTCAAACTCAATGGTGCAGGAGCAACAGTGAGTTTGGATCACAACATTTGGAACCGTGTTGATGGGAGCCCTTTGGTTAGGATGTCTGCAAGCTGATCTTTAGATGAAATAAATTGAACTTGAAGATCTTTTTGGGCAACCTTATCTCGAACAATATGAAAATCAACTTCAACATGTTTTGTCCGAGCATGAAAGATTGGGTTAGCTGTCAAGTAGGTCGCACCAACATTGTCACACCACAGCGTCGGCGGAGCTGATAAGTAGATACCAAGTTCACCAAAAAGTGACTGTAGCCACGTAAGTTCTGCCGCTGCATTTGCAAGTGCTCGATATTCACTTTCGGTGCTTGACCGAGCTACAGTCTGTTGTTTCCGTGATTGCCATGATATGAGATTAGATCCACAGAATATAAGAAAGCCTCCTTGAGATTTTCTGTCATCGGGACAGCCAGCCCAATCTGCATCAGAAAAGGCTGACAAATGTAATGTGGGGGACCGTGATACTTGAATTCCATAAGTAATTGTGTTTTTAAGGTATCTGAGTATCCGTTTGACCATGACCCAGTGTTCATCAGTAGGATGCTGCATGAATTGAGAGGCCTTATTGACAGCAAAGGAGATGTCAGGCCTGGTGATGGTGGCATATTGAAGAGCTCCTACCGTCTGACGATAGATAGTTGGGTCAGTCATTGGAGCACCTGTGTGCTTGGAGACCTTGCTTGTAGATGAAAATTGTGTAGACAAGGGTTTAGCCCCATCCATCTTGGCACAGGTTAATAAATCCAAAATATATTTTTGTTGACTCAAATGTAAGCCCTCTTTGTAATAACGCACTTCCACTCCTAAAAAATAATGTAGTGGTCCCAAATCTTTGATAGCAAACTCTTGACCAAGACTTGTTAGAAGCATAGTGAGAGATTTTGGCATGTTCCCTGTAATTATGATGTCATCTACGTAGACCAGTAGAAATATGGCCACCCCTTTATGACGAAAAATGAAAAGAGAGGTATCTGTCTTGGATCCAACAAATCCAAGTTCTAGAATAAACGAGCTTAACCGTTGGAACCATGCATGTGGAGCTTGTTTTAGCCCATATATAGATTTTTTGAGTAAGCAAACATGATGTGGGTACCTTTCATCTGTGAACCCAGGAGGTTGAGCCATATAAACTTCTTCTTGAAGATGCCCATGTAGAAAAGCATTATGCACGTCTAATTGCTGAATAGACCAGCCCTTCGCAACAGCAACTGAGAGTACAGCCCGAATGGTGGTGGGTTTCACTACTGGACTAAATGTGTCAGTATAGTCAATCCCTTCTTGCTGACTAAATCCTTTGGCCACCAGTCTTGCCTTGTAGCGTTCAACAGAACCGTCTGCTCTACGCTTAATTTTAAAAATTCACTTGCACCCGATGACATTTCGATTCTGTGGTGGTGTAGTGAGAACCCAAGTTCCATTGCGAATAAGGGCATTAAATTCCGAATTCACAGCAGCACGCCAGTGAGAATGTTTTGCTGCCTCTGTGACACATGTTGGTTCATCATGTAAGGGATCCACGAGTGCTACATGCACAGAAATTGGGTGTTCGGTGGCCAACAACATTTTGGGCTTGCGGATGCCATCTCGAAGTCTTGTCACCATAGGATGAATATGAGTGGTTGTGGATGGTGGGACATGTTCTGAAATCTCCAGAGAACCTGAATGTGTAGGTGGTGGGTTATGGTCAGATGGAACTGATGTGGCAGCCGGTGTAGTAGTGTTGCTTGGAGTCATTTGGGCCATTGGTGAAACTGTGTCTTGTTGGAGGGCTGGTGGAGACATGGTTGGTGAAGTTCTACTGGGGATGGTGCATGAGACAGTATGAAGTTGGTCCGAAATGATGGGCTGACTAGAGGGATGCATGGGCAGTATGCTGTTGCATTGTGGGGTAGAAATGGTGCATGGCGTATGAGGTTGACTGGTGGGATTTGCTAATGGAAGACTTAGTGGAGTTGGATGCTGAAATGAGTGTAAAAGAGGGGGTAGAGAAATGGGTCCTGTAGTTGGACTTAATGATGAATTTTGCACAAAGGACTGTGTTTTGAATGGATAGGTTTCCTCATCAAATACAACATGACGACTGATGATAATTTTGTTGGTCATCAAATTGAAACATTTGTAGCCTCTGTGATGTGCACTGTAGCCCAAGAATACACATAAAGATGATCTGTATTGAAGTTTAGTTTTATTGTAAGGCCTAAGAAGAGGGTAACAGGCACAACCAAAGACCCTAAGCCATGTGTAATCAGGTTTGGAACCAAATAATTTTTCAAATGGGGTGAAATGATTTAGGGATGGGACGGGCAACCTATTTATAAGATAGACTGCAGCTTCAAAGGCATGGTTCCAATAGGTGTTTGGAACAGAGCTATGTGCCATTAATGAGAGCCCTGTTTCTATGATGTGACGGTGTTTTCTTTCTGCTGCCCCATTTTGCTCATGAGTGTGGGGGCAGGAGATTCTATGAGTGACACCACAAGAGGCTAAAAATCTAGAAAGAGAGCGATATTCACCTCCCCAATCTGATTGTAGCTGTTTGATTTTACACCCAAAGAGATTTTCCACCAGAAGTTTAAATTTTTGAAAAATGAGAAGGACATCCGATTTATTAAACATGGGAAAAATCCATGTATACTTTGTGAAAGCATCTAGAAAATGCACATAATATTTGTGACCGTCAACCGAAGTCACAGGAGACGGTCCCCATACATCAGAATATAAAAGTTCAAGTGGAGCATGACATTGTGAAGAAGAACTGACGAAGGGCAATTGGTGGGATTTGCCGAGTTGACAGGCTTCACATACACCATGCACTTTATTTGATAAAACAGGTAAAACATGTTTATTTAGCACCATGCGAACAGTGCGAAAAGCCGGATGACCCAAACGATTGTGCCATTGCAGAATAGACGCCTTTTCTCCAAGAAGCGCTGATTTGTTTTCAACCCCCAAAGTACCAGGTTGAAGATGGTAAAGGCCATTGCTGGCTGGTCCTTGTACCAAAATTTTTTTTTAAAGTGTAACTACAATCCAAGGGTAATTAGGAATGTATAGAAGAAGCCCTACAATTTGAACTGAGTCTTTTACAATTAGATTAACTAACGCATAAAAATTGCAACCTGACAACTTTCTGGATATGTTTTGTAGAGGATACTAGCTATCAAGAATGTTGGCCCATACTTGATACTTGGGATGTTTTTTAGATACTTTTGGTATGTCATTTTCCAGTTATTCCATTGCATCAAGAGAGTAAACCATGACAAAGCAAAAAATTCAATGTGAAATATGAGCCATTTCCAGTACTCACACTATCAAAAGCCCGGCTAATCTGTTGCAGCAAGCCCACCAATGAATGACTTAGAAGAAGCCGTTTTCCAGCTGGATAGAACCCTTTTTGGGCAGCAACTATTGTCACCAGCTTCCCATTACAAATTCTCACCTGTCCACGTACACCCATCCCATGACATCAAATTCTAAAAACAAAAGTAATCAAAGTATAATTGAAGTACATTTGAATGTACACTGTTAATTTTCAAAATATTCAAGCCAATCTATGATTAGGGTGACATCCAAACACAACCAAGAAGAACCAAGCAATAAAGCTCACATCAATTTGAAAGAAGTCATCTTCCCTTTTGTCTTCAACAAAAGGCCTTGAAGACCTCCGAATGTCTGCAACAGAATCAACAACAAAGAAGAACCCAAGTCACAATTTTCCAAAATCAATTAAACAATATCTACAACCACTCTGTTTACTGATATTTACAAGGAAGCCATTATAATTTTCACAATAAGAAAAACGCCCCTCACTTAACCTGCTAACCCATCTTCAAAGGAATTTCAACAACCATTTCACCTTCTCTAATTTTTCTTCTTCTAAAATGACCGTTTTGGGCTACATACATTTAAATTTACACAAACAAGGGAAGTGTTGTCGAATTCTATCACCACCACTTAAAGGTTATACTTAAGGATCTAAAAAGGTAAGGGCCCATTAGTTTGCATGGAATTGAATAACTGCATTTCATTGTAAAATGGGTCTTAACCGAGGAATACTAAAGAGACACAAAGTAGAGGATATAAGGTGATGGCTGCCTATTCATTTTCATCACCCCTTGATTCGAAGGGTAGATTACTTCATGGTCATTTAGAGATCTTCGCGTTTGTTTCTTCAAGGAATAAGTTTCTTAGAATTCCTAGCAATTCAATTCCATGCCAACAAAAGGTCCATTTAAAGGGGCTTATTTGTTATTATAAAAAAAACACAGGACTGTCATTGCAAATGTCATAAACACAGGTTCAGAGAGAGAGAGAGAAAAAGAGAGAGTGAGAGAGCCCACATTGGATTGGTGGAGTAAGGTGCGAAAACGAGAAGAACTCATAAAACTGCCCAAGCTTTTGAGGTGGGCACATGGAAACCGAGTCTCCCTTTTCTGCTGGTAACCCATCAACTGTTGCAGAGGTGTCTTCAGATTTCACATCTCTGCTACCTCCTTTAACACCCATTCCTTTGTGGGTTTCCAAAGAAGCTGCTGTTGGGGTGGTGGGCTTCTTGGAGCTGGTTTTGGGTTTTGAAGAAGTGGGTTCGGTTTCGGTGGTTTGGAGAGGTTGGGCGTCTTCCGGACCTGGTGCTGCACCGGGTTCTTTTGGGTCTGTTTGGGTGGACCGGGAAGGTGATGGGGGTTTTGTGGGAGGAGGGCCGAAGGAGGTGGTGCAGGCAACGATGTCGAGCAGACGACGGACGTGAGCGATGCATTGATCCTCTGTGTAGTCCTCTGCAGCAGGAGACAGTAGTCAGGAGTGGAGTTTTAACTATGAGTTCTACATGCAACCCCTGAAGTTTCTTCTAACTACAAGAAAGGCCATATATTATTCTACATTTATATAAGGCCTCTCTAGTAATTTAAAAGTACCAGTTAACAATCAGTGAGAGATACAATTAGACCTCATAATAGATATATGATGTTTGGTATGTCTAATTCATTTAAAAAAAAAAAGCAAACTTGCCATGTTGGAAAAGTTAATAGAGTGTACTGCATTATAATAGAAGCAGTAAAAGCAAATTTGTAGTAAAGTAAAAATAACATGGACAAACTTGTGTTATTATAGAAGTTGTATGTACAGACTTTTTAAGGAAAATTTTTTTTTTTAAATTGTTTTAGACACTTCTGTCTATCTGAAAAGGTTACTTTTTTAGTTAATTTTAAAAAAATGAGAGACAAAATGTCTTAAAGTTGATTCAATTAGACCTCCACATTAACTTTGCCAAATGGTTTAAAGCACTTGAAACATTTATTTGAAAAATAAACTTGCAAAATGGCTTCATAAAGTGTCATTTGGCAAGTATATATAATTGACTGAGAACTTATTCAAATAAATATTTGAGGCTTTTTAATTGGGAAAGTTTTTGTGCTTGTTTGGTTTAATCAACTTCTAGAGATTTTGCCTCTCTTCCACTAAATAACTAAAAGGCTGCCTTTTCAAATAAATATGAATGTCTTAAGCAATCATATACTTTTTTTAACAAGTCTGCCCATATAACGTATATAATATGACATGGATGCATGTACCACTTTACTTTATGGTAAATTTATCTAGACTACTTTTATGGCCTGTTTGTTTGCCATGGAATGAAATAAAAATAAAGTGAGATAAAATCCAATGGTTGCATTTTTTTTTTACCAGTTGGGCCTCCGTCAGATATTAACATGGGTCAACATTTCATGAGTAAAATGAACGATCAGCAATTGCTCCCTTGAATTGAAATAGACCTCGAGATCACCATGATCAAAATACATATGACCTTCATAGGTTAACAATTTAATTGAACGGTTTGGATTAAAGAAAATTGATCCCATCTTCATAAAACGAGAAGCCCAACAAGCAATGGAGCTGAGCATCAGTTGTACTAAATGCACAAGATTCCAGCAACACCCTAATCAGAGTGGTCCATTGAGACCCAAATGAAAGTGGTCCCAATGGGCCCATTGGTCCAGGGAGACCTGCCAATCAGGCTTCTACTGCTTACCCACCATGGGCCACAAATGGAAGTAGTGGGCAAGAAGTTGTGCTTATCAAATGGTAAGGCCACTGGCCAGCCTTTTACTGTTTGAAACAAAGCAGAAAAGACAGTAGATCATGTGTACTTCAAATATTAGTGTTAACCCACAGATTATGTTGTTTGGTGGATTTGGATATATTACCTTCAACAATGCTAAGATGGCAGGGCTTGAGTGGTATGATTTCCACCGAGTCCTTTAGCCTAGACCCTTTCACCTGTTTCATGGAATAAGCAAACTTTTGTCATTTTCTGCCTAATCAGGTGTTACATCTTTTCCTCCATTGGAACCATGATCATGTTCCGTTTGGGTGGGCAATGTATAACTTTAAAATAAACATGGAGATATTGAACAAATATACTATAGTATAGTGGTAGTAGTAATGGTGCACATTAGAATAGTAGTTACTACTGCTTGAGCTCAGCTCAATTGGGCTCGATCGAGTTCAGCTTGGCATGATTGTTTCGTTAAGCCAAAATAAAGTTAGGTTTTGGTCGGGTTGGGTTGAGCTTAGGTAGTTAAGGGGCTCGACTCAGCTTGGTATATAATATTTATACTTTTAAAAATACTATTGACTTATATGACACAATAGTAACAGACAAGAGCCCATAGCACGCAGTTGGAAGGGTCCCACTATCGCAAAATGAGGTTGTGAGTTTGCTTCAATAGGGAAAAAAATATCAATCCACCGATAGCTCAGTGAAAATGCGTCTCTCTATCCACAAAAACCACAACTGGCTGTATCTTTGTTGGTTAAAGACTTAGGTTGCTTGCTTGTGAGTGTATGAGTATTAATAAAATTAAATTTAATATATATATATATATATGTATATATAAACATAAGAAATGAACATTTTCTCAAAACAGAACTATACTAATTATTGATCACCAAATTTAATGTGTGATCATCTTTTTGAAAGTCAAACATGGTAAACTATACACTAACCACTGTATAGGAAGAGTGAAATTTGCCTTGGTGGGGCCACTACTTAAAAAAGAAAAATTCTTGGAGGACCATTGTAAAAAAAAAAAATCATAAATTTTGATATAGAATGTAGGAGTTTTCCAAAGCAATCCTTTATTCATTCATAGCCTTTCCCCTAATTGATGGTACTCCAAAGCAATCCATGTTAGTGCTCTAAAGGTGAGAGTATAGCCTACAGAAGCCCAAGTGCAGTGCACAATGGATTGGTACGTGAGAGGGTGCATGCATGTGGGCAAGTGCTTATATTTTGCACAATATATGAGCTTGAGTTTAGCTTAATATACATTCCTATAGCTTGAATTAACTCCGACTAATTTCCAATAGATCTTCAGCACAAACTCTACTCTAACTCGTTTAAAAGTCTACTAGACTCAGCTTGTTGTCTTGGTCAGCCTAATTCACTTGCATTCCTAACTAATTGTAGACTAGTACTACTAAAAGAACATAGTAGTGCCAAGCAGTAGCATCACCAACAACAATAACAATCCCAACAACAACAAGAACAATAATAATAACAATAATTTTAGTTAATATTTTTAAATGAGATATAATGTGGTATGACTCAAGAACTTTTGGATGTATCTAATGTTGTGTAGAAAAAGAAAATTAGTTATGAGACTATTTGCATGATTCTTGGGCTAAGCTTAGGCAAGCTGGCTATTTGAATAAACTGATCAGTCTGACCAATTTAAAGTTCAGATTGAAAGGACTCAGGCTCAGCCGGTTGACAGAACTACCTCCTAAGATGATGTTTACTAAGTTTAATGGATCGAGTATGGGCTGACCCCTAATGCAAACCCTTTCACTAAATTCGATTTTGAAATGGGTCACAACCCAAAACTATAGGGGCTCAGCCCAGGTGCAGCCCTTTGACAGCCCTTATAATGACAAGATAGCATTCAGATCAGGTTGAGCACAACATGTATAGATTTGGACTAAACCTAACTCATTTATTGATTGACTTGAAAATGTCAACCCAGATGCTAAAAGGATTGACCCAATTCGATAAAAACATGCCAATTGCATGTTAGGTTGGCAGATCATTTTACAATTGAGTTACTCGGTCATATAAGCAAGAATGCACTCAACCCAAACCCAACTCATTAATAGGGCCAAAAAAATTGTAAATCTAATCCCTACCCATTTATTTGTAGTGTCAGACTAGAACTTTCACCAACACAGCTCATGTTTCCTATGTTTTTGGTACCCATGATTCCTATGTTACAATTACACACATGAATATGTGGTGCATAGTAATAGAAGGCATTGATTGATGAGCTCACTCACCTCATGAGATAATGAAAAGTTGGTGAGGTGACAAGTCTCAACGTGGACTGCTAACAGCTTGCGGACGTCCAAAATCCTGTCTGTCGAGATTCCCTGATAAAAGGCAAGAGTTGTTTGTAATTGTGCCATTAACCACCTTAAAGTGAACCTGCAGCTTAATTTGCTGCTTGTTTCAACTGAATGCATGCAAAATAAAGCAAACAACACTGCTATATATGCCACTATTAAATACCTCTTTGGGTATCTGAGAATTTTTATTACGGGGTGCTTAAGAGGATAGTTTGGACTCAGATGACATGTTTCATATTGGATAAATGAAGGTGGTCCCAACTCTACTTACAATGGAATTTGTCACAATACAAAAAATGGGGCTTTGATTTTAATCAATTTGGACTTTTAACTGATTCTTTTACTCAAATTCATGGAATTCCTTTCTAGAGAGTTTTGATCTTCTCAATCAAACATGGTGGAATTTATTAATGTTCTTTTGTACTTGAGCATCCACAAATTCCATCAAAAAAGCAAAGGAGCTGGAATTCTTGATTATTTCTCAAAGGTCATTTAAGACCATTCATGTTGCTTGAATTTTGAAATGCTTGTGAAAAAACATGGCATTTGAAAATGCTAAGAAACAAGATACTGCATCATGTCAAAAAAAGAAAAAAAAATTATTTCCAACACGGCAAGTTTTAGTAAAGAAATCTTCGGGGCATTAGGATTTTGGCTCTGAAAAAGGATAAGACTCCATAAAACACTGTACCAAATGATGGGATAAATAATTTTAATATAGGATCATGTGGGAGTTGACCAATGAGTCTCGTCAATGGTAATGTTAAAGAGGGTGCATGGATTTGTTAAGCTCAAATGGATTGTAAGATTTGTGTTTTCCAAGCCAATTTATGCACCGATTGATTACCTGCAGCCTTTTGGCCGCATAAAACAAAAGTAAGATAGATACCCTCATGGAGGGCAAGCATTGGAGGTTGGTGTAAGTGGTTTTCCTCTTTGTTGAAGAGCAATTATTGGCAGTTTAATATTTTTACTATTTTGCCCCTCCTCAAAACTCTTTCCTTCTCTAAGGAAGAGCGGATTTGAAAAAATCAGAAGGGCACTTTTGTCTTGTGTTTGTTTGTTAAGGATACATATGTAACCAAGTTTTCATATCCTTAGCAAATTTTGATCGTAATGTCCTCAAAGAGGGCGCATCTTATGTTTCAAGGTTCCTTCAAGTACTTTTTTTCCGGTGGTTGTTTCACCCTTTAAAATTAGAGTTTCATCGGGCCATTTTTTGGGTACAATATTAAGATAAACAAAAATAGGTGCAGAATGTGGATTCTTTAGCAGTGATGGAGCTGAGATTTTCTCATAGAGGGGGCAAACGACAGTTAATTAGCAATAGCGATGCTAGAATTTTTTTTAGGAAATCGGTAATATTTCCATATGTATTGATTTCTTGTACTTATCATTTAAAAATATATTTATTTATTTATTTCAGAGTTTTTTTAAAATAATATCCAAAGAAAGAATCTTAAATTTGGAAATACCAATTAAATTTAAAGATAGTTTACCAAACTTTGAGAATAATTAAAATTTTAAAATAGTAGATATCACTATAATGAACCCAAATCCCTCAAAATAACCATTTACTCCTTATTTTAGAATAGAGAGTTGTATCTCACTCTAATCAAAGTAGGGCTCATGCCGGACTAATTACTTGTAAATCAATCCTCCCATAATTGATTTATGACTAGATTCATTTCTTATGATTGTTTAATGGGCCATGAGCTTGTGATAGACATAGATGATTGAAATATATATATCTCTATCTGTATATATATTAGTTTTTTTATCAAAATACATATATTACTGACATGTAATATTTTGATGGGCCATGATGCCTGCAGTGGAATGGATGATTGAGAGAACGTCATTGATAGCCATTTACTAATAATATAAAATGGTGAACAACGTAGGAAATTCCATGCTACTTAAAATAGAATCTCTTTCCTTAAGTGGTTT
This sequence comes from Persea americana, assembly GCA_029852735.1. Lineage (NCBI taxonomy): Eukaryota > Viridiplantae > Streptophyta > Magnoliopsida > Laurales > Lauraceae > Persea > Persea americana. The sequence continues at coordinate 10,263,876 of CM056812.1, forward strand.
CCTCAAATTTTACTCCAATAGAAGTTATTCCCTCCATAAGGTTGAGCACAAGATATTTTTAATTATGTGCTCAATAGCTCAATATGGTGGGACCAACTCCTATTGAGTAAAAATTGTGGGCAACCCTACTAAGGAGAGGGGCTTCATTTTTAATGGTCCGATTTTTTATTTATTGAGATCATATTAGTCCTTGATTTAATAGTCATAATGTTTAGTGGTCTTTTAGCTATAAATTTCTTTGAAATTCAATCCAATGGTGGATAAATGCTGGAAATTCAATTAAAAAAAAAAAGCCGAGATGCATATATAGTTGTAGAGAGGCTTCTCTCAAATTTCCGTGAAGATAAACTTCTAGGAGATAAAGAGGGAAGTGATTGATTGCAAGGTCCAATCTCTTTTTAAGAGTTGGAGAATGAATTACTAATCTCTTTGGAAACAATTAAAAGACAAAGGTATCTAATTTAAATCTTTTTAAATTCTTTCTTTTTTGTGAATGAAAAGAAAATGAGTGGGGGCAAAATTGTAAGGGACGAAAATGCCATAAGAATTTTTTGCAACCTCTTCCATACATTCAAACGAACAGAAAAAGTTAAGAGGGGGCACCAGACCCCCTTTCAAGTTCAGAGGGGGCGATTGCCCCTCAAAATGAATAGGCTATTTTTTCCAATGATTTAGATTTTCATAGGTGGGCCCACTTGTGAAACTCTTCCATGTTTCATTATTCTCTTTTTTTCTCCTATGTCTACCAAGTAGATAACATTGGGGCGTTTGAAATATTTTGTAGGCTATAAAATAAGTGCCCTCCTTTCTATTAGATATCTCACTCATATTAAATATAAGCCTACTATCTCTGTAAAATATTACATTTTTATAATGTTTATGTAAGTATTATAAAAGTTACTAAAGTCCATTTAAGTAAAACCTTATGAAGACTATAAGGAAATAGGCCATATTTTGAATTGTTTAGACTTTTCACGAGAAAATAAAGTAATCTTATTTATTGAACATCCTTGCGCTCCCTGTAAAAAAAACTTGTTGCTCCACCTCTGGGTGTAGGTTGTGCTTATACTTTCCGTATGGTTTACTTTGTGTCTTGGTCTGAATGGCAATAATAAAATAAATTACTTAATAAAATCAGTTGTTTTTGTACAAAGAGAAAATTCTGCAACCAAGAGGACAATTGTTCAAATATTTCCTACAGCTCACTATTTCGTTATTTAGTATGGCACATTTTCTTTGTTAAATGAAAATCAATTAATTTTTGTTAGTGAAGATGATTTTTTTTCCCTATAAAATGGGTAGAAATGCAGAATTCCTCTCATGTGAAAATATAAATATATGGATATCAAAATCCTCTCATTGCACATGCACGTCTCCTAACAACTAATCGTTTGGGCCATGTATCTTAAAATAGTATCCACTGCTACACCAACTCACTGCATGCATGTTTTTAAAAAATAACAGAAGGAGAAACATGGTTACCTTGAGAGTCACTTGAGTATAATATGGTGTTTCCACTGTAATGTCGAGAACAGTAGGCAAAACTGTAATAAGAAAAACACAAGTTATATATGAGAAGAGAATGATACTAAAAGGACTCAACATTGGGTAGCCAACCTGCAAGATAATCTAATCCACTCATATACTGCACTCTCTCTGAGCACTGACACTGACCTATTACAGTGGGCCTTCAAAATCTCATCCATTTTCTCTCTGTGGTCTCAAATTAGAACCCCATTGAACAGCAATGTACTACATAACATTCTCTGTGTTTGTATTTGGATAATGGAGTTTTTTTTTTTTTTTGTTGAGAATATACTAATTCTAAATAATTAGAAAGTAAATTTGAAGTTATAAACCCTAGAAACACCCTCCTATTTTTTCATCTATGGCAATAAATTACTGTGTGGAAAATTGAATTTATCATATTTAGTAAATGTTACATTAGATATTTGTAATAAAATGTAGTAAGTTTTTATGGGCTATGGCCGTTACTTTGCTCCAGAGGAAAAAAATCCATAAAATTCTTGTCCTATATAACATTCTATGTGGGATGGTCCAGGCAACCTATACGGTTGGCACATGGTAAAACTGTCTTGGAACAGCAACTTTTAGCATACGACCAATCCTGGTGTGGCCCACTAAATGAGTGGTCTTGACCAGCATTTAGCAAAGTACAAGGAAATACCAAACAACCATACTGATTAAAAAGAATATTATTGCTACTGCAAAGAAGAAATACCGACCTTCTGGTTTTTTGTTTCATTAGGGTTTGTTTGTTTACATTAAAATACATGAAAATTGGATCTATATAGGATTTATACTAGTAATAATTTAAAAAAAAAAAGATGGAAGGTGAGTTTTTTGAAAACAAGAGCATCGAATAGCATTTCATTTGAAAATCGAATTAAAAGAAGAGCGAAATGAAATGCTAGGGTGATGGCCGTTTTATTCATTTCCCATATTCTTTTGTATTTATTTCATAGATAAAGTTATTTGATGCTCATTTTTCAAAAAGTCAGCACTAATCTTCATATTTGACCACTTCGGGAAAATATTTATATATTTAATTATAAAGTATTATAAATGCAAATAAACAGGAGTGTTTTTCTTCCTCCACTCGCGGCTGTCTACCATCGGAAAAAAAAACAAAAAACTAAAACGGACCACCATGATTCTGCTATTCAGTAGATTTTCTTCTGATGGTTCATCAGCTGTGGGCCCCACATGAATTCAAACCATCAAAAGTCCCGCGCTGTTGTTGTGTACTTGTACAGTGCCCGCAATCAGACAGTGAGAGGATAAGGTATCTGTAGTACTACACCATATTTGCACTGCCAATTGCTAGAAATAAACTCATGTGAAGTAGCTATACACTATAGTCTATACTAGAGTGAGAAATCCAGACCGTCAGTATAGAGCGTCCCACTAATGATGGCCCACTTCAGGATTTCTGGCCATCAACTGTGGGACTGTGAGACGTTCTTGAAGAATGGGAAAAGAAAGAGAGAAAAAAAAAAACACAGAGAGATGAGAGATGAGAAGAACCTTTCTCTTCTTTCTTTTTCTTCTCTCCTTTGGCTTTATGAGATTTGGTTTTTCCAGCTTTAGGAGCCATATCAAATCAATACTCTCTAATCCAATGCAAATGGAAACTGGTTTCCGTAGACTCCTCTTAATATCTCTCTAACTGAAGCAAAATCCTCTGAATTCACATCAACTCCAAGTAAAAATCTTGGTACAGAATCCTGGATACAACTCTAAAAACATCATGATCAGATGCGGTCTTCTCACTTCATTTCGCGCCAGAATAAAGATGGCATTCAGATAACAGTAAAGACCCAGAGTTTTAGACCTGCTGGTTTCCAAAGAAATTCCAAATCCTGGGACTTGGAGGAAACCCCACAGAGAAAAGCTTCTACAGGTATGAAGAGAAAAATAGATGAATACAGAGAAGTAAATGCGACATTAGAATAATTCAAATTGAACTTCTTTTTAGTACATACTTATTGGAGTGAGAAAAAAAGGGAGAGAGAGAGAGAGAGAGAGAGAGAGAGAGAGAGAGAGAGAGAGAAATGTGGATAGAGGGGGAAAAGGAAATGAGAAGAGGAGAGGAGGGGTTTTAGGTTGAGGTAGTAGCTGTAGCTGTAGTTGTAGGATGAGAGGGGAGAAATGGGATAGGATAAGGTATAAATTAAGGAAGCTCTCTCTCCAATCTCTCCTAACCCTTTTCATACATGCAGACAAGGAAATGGAGCTAAACGATTTCAAACCTCTCATTTCTCTCTCTCTCTCTCTCTCTCTCAATCTCAATCTGTTTCTGTTTTGTTGTATCTGCAGAAAATGTTTTGGTAAGTAAAGGGAGTTTGTCGTGTGGGGCCCACTCGGATTAGCTGCTTTGTATACGTTATGAGATGGGGGAATTTGGACCGTCTATCTGGACGATCGAGTGGAAGATTTTAATAGTCAAGCAGATATTTGAGATGTCGGGATGCAGTAGGATTCTCCTTATTAGAGGTGGATTTGGTAGCGTATTGGTAGGGTTTGGGGTATGATTTTTCATGCATTAATTCAAAGTCGCGCTCAGAACAGGTGTGGATTTTTGGGTGGATCAAATCCACCCGCCCTATATTACTTCATATATTACTGGGTGTATTTCATTTCATTTGAGAACTGAATAATGCGGAGGCAATGAAGACGTGATTGGGTTGGTCCATTTTAAGATTGAACACACAATTGCTCACTTTTTTAAAATTTAATAATAAATATATAGTCAAAAGCGTCTTAAAACTTTAAGATGGCTATATCAAGGGCTAGGATGATTCAATGGGCCAATTTCTTGGATGACTGTAAAGAGACCTTTCCATCTGCCGCACCCCATTGGAAGTCCAGATCCTCTTTCAGCAGCTATTAAATGTAACCCTATAACACATGCCTTGCCTTAAACTCCAATTAGTGTAGTTAGTTGACCAATTGAATCATTCATTACCCAAAAAAGTTCATAACAATCCCACATTAACTAGTGATGGAAAATAGAATAGGATGTCTCAATTCAGTTGTAAAGAGCTGAAGGCCCGTCCAAAAAATAAGACCCCCCTAAATTTCATTGCATCCATATCCTTCTATGGGAATATCCACATGCAGACGTTCCGCAGGAGACCCTTTATTCTACTACTCACTAGGGCCATCTGATTGCTGACTATGCATATTTTGTTTCATGCATTTTGATTCTTTCAGTTCAGTTGTTGACTTTTTCTTCTGAAATATTGTGGTATGCAATGAGTTATCAAGATGATAGGAAATTGGGAATATGAAATGGTTGATTCTTTTTGCTTGGATACAGCATCTAAAGAAAGTTTGCTTCTTTTTTTTTGGTTTTAAAGGGTACTCAGGAAGGCAACTAGTAGTAGGGAAGAAGAATGAGAAGAAATGGTGAATGTTGTAAATGTTGATTTTAATTGTTCGCTTGTTTGCACATGCAAGTCACACTTTGTGCCGACTACATTTAATTTTGTCAACACCGAAATAAATACTCTTCGATCCTGAACATTATGTAAGTATGATGATAATTAATTAACCATGTGCTATTGGTATCTAGTGTTTATTTTATAGAATTGATGGCTCTAAGATTCTTATCAATTTGGATGTCAACAATGATTTTACTTTGAAGTACTTATTTGTTGTTTAGGGTTGTTTGTTTCATATAATAGAATTCCTAAAATTTCTATGACTCTAGGCATGTTTGTTTCATGTAATTGAATTCATAGGAGGGCAATTTCTCTTGTAGACATTCCTACATACAGATGGGTAGGAGTGTTTATGGGGCGGGGTGGGCCCAACTGAGGCATATCTAAGCTCGACCTGACTTTAGAAACACAAGGCTGTATATGTCCAAATATTAAACAAGGTGTTTATGGGCTGGATTGGGCATTTAGGGTCTCTATCACTTAATCAAAGCCTAGCCCAAATATTAAACAAGCGCAAATTATATATCTAAGCCCAGTCCATAGTGGGTTGAGCCCGACCCATGAGCACCCCTATATAGGCCTATCAATCTAGCCATGATATAAAGGGATATGGCCTGGCCCTAAAAAAAAACCCTTAAAATGAGGGAGGTTGTTTTTTTGTTTTTTTTTTTTAAGAAAAATCCCTATGGCGACCTTGGACAACTTTTTTGCAAGCCCTTTGAAATTTGAGAGCTAAGCTTGGACAGTACTAGACTCGGCCCTCCTAACTTTTCTTTATTTTATATTAGATATATATTTATGGGAAATGCTAATGTTAGAGACACTCTCGCTAAGTTAGTGAGAGATGGGTGGGGGCCCTCACATAAATATTTGGGGTCCTTGCATTTAAGTTGGTGAGAGTGGATATTTATGTGATAGCCCACACCCATCTCTCACCAACTTGGTGAGAGTGACTCTCACATGAGCATTTTCCTATATTTATATATAAATAGATACTAAAATGTCCTTATAACAGTTACTTAGTAGTAATAAAATGGGGATATGAAAGCAATTTCATACCTCCTATACCTATTACAAAATGCGCTAAAAATACATACACATGCATACTTGGTTCATTTCGTCTCTATTTAATTATTTGATTTATGTATTAGACTTAATGCAAAAGCATTAATTGTTGTGCGGTTGCTTCCAACTCCTTTCTTTTAGTTTTATTGCTTTTTATACTATTTTTATATGGGTGTAATCCTGTTAAAATGAATACACTTACTCTGAGTAGTAACTTGGGATGCTAACCAATTCATAAAAGGTAGTTTGCATATATATATATATAACTTCAAAGATATGGGGTAATCCAAAAATCCAAAGGTAGTTTTAAGTGCATTTATTTTTGTGACCGAAAGCTGACAATACTTAATAGTCATATCAATGTTAAATTGAAAATAAAGTCAACTCATAAAACACTAGCAAAGAGAAAACCCGTGCCAACCAAATATATTTGTAATACAAAATTTGGAAAGAGAGAGTGATTGCGAAAATTCAAAATGCACAAATTCTTTGGGTAAATCAATGCACAATCTTTTTTAGTGCATACTTAAAGAGATTAATATTAACAAAGGGTAAGTAAAGTATACACACTGCGTCACGGTCTATCCTTGTCACAAATTTGTCATTCTTTTATTAATGTCTCAAATATTTTAAGTACGTAGTATTTCAAACCATACGTGATAACATACATAATAAGGAGAAATTGTTGGTGAATCATTCTAGGACACGTCTTCATTTTAGTTTAAAAAAAAATGATGTCGAAAAGTGAATGAGGACAACCATGGAGGGAATAAAACTATGGCTCTGATAATAGTAGAACACATTGTCATGATAAACCCCCAAGATAAGTGTTAAAACAGTTGATCTATAAGATGCCAAGGTGATGAGACCGATTATTTACATGCTTGACATACTTGTTTGGAATTTTCTCACTTTCCTGTGGAAAATCTTTTAATAGGTCTTAGAGCTTATTCTTTCAAAAAACATATCATTTATGAAATTGCAATGTCATTTCTATGCAACGTCTCAAGCACAACATTTATACTAAAATTTAAACCCAAAAATGAGGATAGACCTCCTTTCAAAGTTCATGGTGAAATAGCCTGCAAAAATAACATATTTAATCAGTGATAGCTATTAACTCTTGATACATTACGCTGTCTTAAAATGTGATGTTTGGATAAACATAGAAGTATTCCAAACAAAAGTTATTTTTTTTATAAATAATTAAAAAAAGATCACTTTATCTAACCTTTCTAGTATGCCATATTTAGAACTAAACTTTAAAGCCAACATAGAAAGTTAAATGTCCGCATCAATAATGGGGATCGAGAGAGAGGGGTATAACCTTTATTCAGTAGCATATTTGGGGTCCCAATTGAAATTCCTATTCCTACTTCAAAGTGATGTCAGTATTTATTTTAAAGAATTACACTTTCAAAATAGGAAACTTTCATCATGTTTTTTTTTATACTAAAAATAAGAATGCTATGTTGTTTTCTTATTTTTAATTGTCTTTATCAAAGGGATTATATTCAATGAGGAAAGGTACTCAGAGAAGACAAATTTTATAAGAAATCTCAGTTGATGAAAATTTTGAAAGAGATGGGCTTTAAAATTAACAAAAACCCCATATATACATCCTAATAGAGAAACTAAAGTTAAAATTATCTTAATTCCAGTTTTCTATAATTTTCATATTCCTATATAAATACTCAATTATTCATAAATAGTGAAGGAGAAAACCCAAATCATAACAATAGGGCCTCGTCAATTTGCAAAGTAGGGTCTCCTATCTTTCTATCTTTAGCTAAGACTCCAGCTCCTATTGGGGAGATCTTGAAAAGGATTTAGATGACTTATAACTTAAAATTCAAATTCCGAAGATGAGGAGATATCTCTCTCTTCAGATTTTTGTAAAGACTTGATTTAGTTAAATGTTATGGGCAAAAACCATGTATTTTATTTAAGAGTTTATTTTTATCTTTTATATATATATATATATATATATATATAGGAATGTTCATATGCATCTTTCCCTCATCATAGGGTGGGGGACACTTCCCTTTTTACACATGAAGACAAGGAAGTGTGCCCCACCCTATGTACTTGAAAAATACATTTTGTACTTAAAAATATCCAAAAATGGGAGTGTCCCTCACCCTATGGTGAGGGATAGATGCATGTGAACATTCTCCATATATATATATATATATATATATGAGATCTTTCTAAATTAGGTGGGCCCATAAAATAGATGAAGGCTTGAAGAGCAGGATGACCTTGGAAGAAATCGAAACTTGCAACTGAAGAAATAGGAGATTAGTGAAGATTTTAAATGACATTGTGTTTCTCTTGGACAGGTTAAGGGTCAAACTTAGATTGGTCTGTGATTGACCTTCACCATCACACCATACTTCCACAGGTTCAAGTTTGAACCAGCTTCATTTTTACAGAAAGTTCAGTGATTTTGAGTTGAAGAAAAAGAAGATTTTTTATATAGTGAGCTTTTGCATGCAATTGGGCCATCCAAGGTGGGACAGATTATGTGTGATGTGGACCATTGAATAAAAAGCAATGGCATTGGAATCCAAACAAAAATCCATGAAATCCAAACAAAACTAAGTTTTTCTATTTGTTCACAATCAAAACTTTAGAATCTCTATTCGAAGCCGGTGCTAGTAGGTGGTGTTGCATATCTGGGAGTTTTACCAATGATCAAATCCAAGGGGGTCAGCACTTTATAATCAATGGCACAAGAGATCATGTGAAAGGAAAATACCATAAGCAGACGGATGCTTTTTTTTTTCCCCTAAGAGGAGAAGGATGAGACCGAGATATGCCTTATTTATCGTTTTCCATGGAGATGGATCGATCTCTTCATCATGGATCTATAAGGGGAAGACTTGAAAGAGAGTAGATATTGGATAGGGGGTTAAGAAGGAAAGACACGAGATATTTTAGGAACGTGAGGGCCTAGGTAATGCAAGCCCTCCGAGGGCTTTGGCCTAACAGGCTTTGCCGCTGCATATATTGAGGGTAAGATAAGGATAACCCTGGGCTTGCCCCAGCCTGGCCCTTTAACGGACCTACCCATATAGATGGTGATGTTTGTCATGGTTGGTGCCTTTAAATTCAAGGGTGTCCAGCTTGTTTGACAAGTACCCTGCCTCCTCGACCATCAGATGGGAACATGCACAAGTGAATATTTCACACATCTATAAGCGATTAAAAAAATGAAGATCCAAAGGTGAATATCCAAAATTGACCTTCAAATGACTTACCCTTTAATGGAAATTGGGTAGAGGAAAAATAAAAAATGAATATTAAGTCATTGCCCTAGTGATTCATTTTGTAGGAAAGTGAAGCTCCATCTCAATCTCTAGTTTAGTTCTTTAATCCCTCACCTCTTTAAGAATACTTTGGTTGAGCTTGTTTTACCATTAACCTATATATTCATTTCCTATGTATATTTTTGCAAACAAATAGACCCTTTGTGTCTCTTTAAGTGGTTAAAAACAAATAATCAAAGGTCAATATCAAAAAATTATATCAACTTATTCCCTTCTAATGGAAATTTTTTTGATCGGTCCTCTTGATGAAAATTGAATTAAGAAAAGATGAAAAAAAATCCTTGGAGAGCAAGTTCCCACTTCATCTTTTATAGGCCCCTTTACTAAATTTCACTCTAATACAAATTGGGCCACAGTCAAACTTGTTACTATAGAAAATTTGAAATTTTGATAATTTGACGATGGTCGACACTCCTATTTAAGTGAGATTTGCTAACGGCCCATAAAAGATGAGGTCATTCATTTTGGTCATTTTGGATTTTTCATAAGTGGACTCCATGGAGGAGCATCACAAACTTCTTATCAGTCCAAAATGAAATCAAATTAACACACCAATTGTGTAATTGCTTTTGATAAAATACATGTATGAATTGAAATTGCAGTTATTATCAGTACAAGGACCAGCCATGTGCATCTTTGTTCAAACTTTGCACAGTTCAGAAGCTATACCCCTTAATTAGACCATGAGATTCTTCAGTGACATAAAAATAAATAACTCATACATACAATTGTTTGTTCCCAAGTGCAGTAACCAGACACTGAAATCATCTCCAAACCTGCCATTCTTACTCGGTAGGGAGAGGTTTTCCCAACCACTTAGCACGAAAGCCTGTCCCTTTGCAGTCAGAGCAGCAAGTAGACCCCTTCAAGAAAGAACAAAGTTGTGTCATAATTGAATCATTCATATAGGAAATGGAAATGTGCCCTCAGGAATACACAATGCTAGGCTCAAAATTTTCCACAGTTTCTTAGGTTCCCATCAATACAGTTGTGGTCCATGGTTTCATTGGCCAGATCTGAAAACATTCACATGATGCACCTCCAGAGATATGGGCCATGCACCAAAGAAATTCCAGTGGGAAACCCTAATCCAATGATGAGTCGACTGCAAGCAAATACTAAGAAAGAGAATGGAAAATGGTCCATGGCCAATAGGAAGAAAGGACAGTAAGCGGGTGGCTGCGGTCCTCCAATCTGGACGATTTTCATTCAAGAGCCACAACGGTCCTTCATGCAGTCCTCGTACCTATCATTAGTAGAACCTGATATAATTCAACACATACATTACCTTTCCAGCACATATTACGCAACTACTGTTTCTTGAAGGCACTTGGCAGAGCATGTTATCGCCAAGGATAAAGAAGCCTGTACCACCACACCATTTGCATTCAACAAACCCATTTGAGTGGCAAGACGTGCAAGCAATTGGCCTGGGTTGCTGCATCATGTGCATCAGAAAGTAACCTTGATTAGCATAAAGAGTAACACAAGCTCCAGGTTGTTTTTAAAAAAATTAAAAATAAAACAAGCTACAATTTTTTTATTTACTCTTGTATCATTAAAATCTACAGAGAGTAAAACTCTAATGTGCATGAAATGATCGCATCCAAATACTACACAAACACTGTCATTACAACTAGCAGTTCTATTGTTCGTGCAAATCAATGGACAATGATGACAAAAATATTTCGTCCAATTCAGAATTTCAACAAAAAATTTTGGAATTACATTTCGGAATAAATATAAAACAAATATTTAAATTTAAAACATAACAAAAATTGGCTAGGGCTTTTATTTTTATTTTTTTTATTTATTATTATTATTAGAGTGAGATTTAGCTAAAGCTCCTTTTTCTATTAGAAAAAGAGTTAGTTAGGGGCTACTGCTCACATATATGTATATGGATATGTAGAGAGGTGGTACATTCATTTTGATGGTTTAGACTTTAGATGTTTATTAGGTGGCCCCACCGTGGGGAACAAAGAGAGGAGGAGGAGGTGGTCTTGGTGCCGGCTGGAGTGTTGGGTCACTGTGGTCATCGGTGAAAGGTACGCCTTCTTCTTCCATTCTTTCATGTAAAGATGAGGGCCATAGGGATTTAGGGCTTTTGCTGCCTTTCTTTCAATTTCTTTGAACTTTTTTCCCTTTCAAAGGTGTCTTTTTTTTTTTTTAAGCATGAGATTGGCTGAAATTAACATTCTGTCCAATTTCAGACGAAATAGACCGAAATGGCCAATTTCGTCCAAAATTGTCCAAGAAAAGAAAAGAAATTAGAGGGGGTGGTTTCATCTTATTATGAAGGCTGGATTGAGTTTTTTCGGAAATTTCATCCGAGATGAAACAAATTTCACTACTATGGGCAGCAGATATTGACATAGCCCAGAATGACCCAAATTGCATATCAGACTACTTATTGAGATCGTCTAGCAACCCTTCCAATAGGGGTGTACAAAAAATCCGTCAATCCGTCGATCCGATTGGATCCGATCCGATCCGCGGATTTTGATCCGATCCGAAGGCCAACAGATTGGTGACGGATTGGAAATTGTGTAATCCGTTAGCAACGGATCGGTGGCGGATTTCACCCTTAATCCGCAGATTCAATCCGATCCGATCGGTTGTCATTAAATATAAATTAAAAAATAAATATATATATATAAAAAATAAGAAAAAAAATGTAAGGAGTCACTAACCTTATGAATAGAATAGGCATATAGCTCTCAACTCATGCCCCTTTAATTCAGTTGCTTCAAAATTTATGGATTTTTTCTTCTTTCTTTTTCCATGTAATGTACAGTAACGGATTGAACGGATTAATCCGATCCGATCCGTACAGAAACAGATTGAACGGGTTAATCCGATCCGATCCGCTCCTCCATGGATCGGATCGGATCGGATTTCAACAGTAACGGATTGGTGATGGATTACAAATCCGTCAATCCTTAGGCAACGGATTGGTGGCGGATTTGGCCCAATCCGATCTGTGCACACCCCTACCTCCCATAGTTCCAATCCACTCATCTGGCTCTATACCTTTCCACCAACATGTAACAGTGGAAGAACGGTTAAAAAACCTCACAATCTTCAAAGTTTCCAGGCATGCCAAGTTGCCTCCCAATTCTTCCTCCTCCTCCACAAAATGATGCTTGGTGGAATCAGATCCATAGAGAAGACTCACAAAGCAGTCGAAACAGTCGATCAACTATGTTGAGGACTATAATAATCTTTTTGAGATTCCAAGATCTCTTCTTGAATGAAGATACAAGCCCTCAAAGGTCTCCTAAAGACCAACACCCTTGATGGCAAATGATCAAAGATGATCAAGGGTACATAAGCAGTGAATGCTTTTCTCTGAACTGAGAACCACCAAATGATATCAGAGGGGCTCTGACACCATATTAGACTTTAGATAAACAGAGAAGAAGAAACAAAGAAGAGGAATTTTGGAATAATTGGTCACATCCCTCATGGATCAATTGAGATGTAGATATAATGCTGTGAGTACAAATCAGGCCCTAATTGAACCGTTAAGGATTACAATCAAGCCCTTAACAAGGGCTAATGACAATCAAAAGAATATATCCCAACTTATCTAGAAGATTAGACAAAGTCAACTATTATACACAGCTATACAAAGATCCAACCTACTAAGGGTCCATGGACCTGGGCCTTTCTTTTTTTGAAGGGTTATATCTATATACATAATGACAGTCGATTTGGAACAGTGTAAATCCATGGGGGGTTTGGATGGCCCATTCCGATTGGTGATCCGGTGGGCACCACTAGGTGGTGTGCCGTGCCCCAATAAGGCCGGCAAATGTTTATATATATTCTCTGAAAAGAGAGATGAATAATACTCTAGAAAGAGATATCTTCTAGATTTTCAAAAACCTACCATTTCATCTGTAAAATCAGCTGATAACAGCTATAGCATTTTAATTTCCAAAATAGCAATCAAAGCATGCACTAGCAACATGCAAACTTCATGTGCTGGCCCCAGTTTGGATAACCAACACCCAAGGCCAACCCAACATCAACTTAGGCCTCAAGATTCAAGTTCAAGCCCAAGCCCAAGACCACAAATACCCAATCCAAATTTCCAGCATAGCTGCCCAATTGTTCCTCCTCCATCACAAAAAGATGCTTGGTGGAGTCAGCATTTTAGCACAAAAAAAAAAGGAAAATCTAACATCCCCTGCAGAGAGTGAGGCATCCCATGTAGAGAGTGAGAGAGAGAAAGGCGGAGAAAGAGAGAGGAGAGAGATAGAGAGGCATACATGAGGAAAACTGTCATGAAGCAGAAGGATAGCTGAGGAAGATTTGGTTCCTCTATTTAATGCTTGGTGAGAAGAATGTTTTTTGTCCAGCTACTCAAGGAAAATTATTTTCATTGGAAAAAAGAACTGGAGAGAATACACACACAAGTAGTTTGAAAGGGCACAATTTGCACACCTGGCTATCTAGAAGAATTCAATCATTGAGCAATCAGTCCTAACATTAGAAGCACAATATGTGAACCATTGTTGATGACAGAAAAACTGGCCTGTTAGAAGTGCCCATTTCGTTAATTGCTCAGAAGATTGAACAAACAAATGCCAACACCACTGATAAATAACTAGAGGAACAGTCCTTCAAAAAGTTGCACTGGGCAACCCACTTCTCACAAGTTATATATATAGATAAAGTGGCGAGTTACCTAGTAGAGTTTTTGTAAGCCAACCTGAGATTGTTTTGATAGGGCAATGATGATGAATTAAAGATGAATTCTCATGGTGGAAAAGTGGTGCAATTATCTTATTAGAATTCGCGACATTCGTTCTTTAACTCAATATAGCTCCAAAGGAAGTCCCATTGAACATGCTCACTCTCTCTATGCTAGTCATTGAGCATTGAATATAGGCAAATAATAATAATAATAATAATAATAATAATAAATTTAGCAAACGAGCTAAAGAAAACTTCAATAACATTATTTCGCTAATTCAAAGGTGCTCGCCGTTGCAACCTTGAGCCTGTTTTCGCGATCAAATTATTTGAGAAGAGCTTATAGCACAATTGGAAGGTGCTCAATGTCATAACGGTGAGGCTGTTAGTACCCTTCGCATTATCTATATAGAAAACATATGTATCCTTCCACCAAATTATCGACATAAATCGTTCTAAGTAGCTCTGTCCAAAAACTCATTCACCAGATCCAGTAAGGCCTTCCAAGACTTGCCAAAACATAATGAAAGACCTAAATAAGTCAAATGTCAAACAGACCCTTTTCTTCTTCTTTTTAATGGTAACGATTTTATTAATAGCAATAATGTGTAATATATATACAGTACAACCAAGCTCTACTGAATACTATCTAGCAGCACTGACTGCTAAGATCATGTACAAAATTATACAAAATGAAGGAAACCAACACTCGGACAAGAGGACAGAACTCACACCTAGAGTGGAGTCACATTGCCGAAAAAATACCCACGCTGCCAAAAGGTTTGCCTCTTTATAAGATGTCAAACTGACCAGTTTTTCTTAATTAATGATACTCTTTCATTAAACTAAAAAGGACTAGAAACAACAGAAATACAAAACTGAAACAGGAGAGAGAGTAAGGAAACAAGGAAACTACAACGATCCAATAAATATATTATATCCATTTCTAGAATACCCTTTACAAAATCCTACCATTCTTTGTCTTCATTCTTATGATCTTATCCCTTAAATATCCTTCAATGATAATGCCAACTCCATTTCCAGAATTGTATTTCCCAGCATAAAATAGCTTAAACTCATCATTCAGGTCCCTAACCTTCTCCCCCTTCCATTTAGTATCTTGAACTTGAAAGTTGAAACACACTATGTTTATCACTCTCTCTTCATGATATCAACTTACTCTAACCTTTTCCCTATTTAAGCACCCCCATCGTCCCAAGAGGCCAATCATCTCTTATCTAGCCAATTCCGATCTCCAAAGTGTGAGTCTCCTTGCTTGATTTTTCCTGCTACCTACCCCTATTTTGTGCATTTCTATTGGAAACCCTAGCCAACCCTTGCTCACTAGAAATACAACTATGATCGTAGCAAAAGCATCATTTTTGGGATATACTACTAAAAAAAATCATTTTCAGGATATGCTTTAGCATTCCTACGCACGCACTAATACTCGTAAAAGAAGAAAGATCTTAAGATGAATTAATATACAGGTAAAAAGTGGGAATCCATTATGAAGTATGGCAAGCATCTTATGGCTGATTGTTGTATCAACTACTCTATCTGGCATGAAGTATGGCAAGAATCTTATGTCTGACTCTGTATCAACTACTCTATCTGGGCTTAGGACCAACATATGTGATGAACAAGACATGGAGGAAAAGAATTGAATGTAGTTGATAATTTGAATTATATCTTGTTTGTATAGCCACAGCCATTTCTTTCAATCTATTTATGATTTGAGCTAACTAATGATTGTTTTCCAATTGCTTGCATTGTCTATCGCAACATTGCAGACTCAATGCACAAGCAAGTAATTATGTTCTCCTCCCCGACCCATCGCCATATTCATCTTAGCATTGTCCCATCAATCTCGCTGGATTGAAGAATCTTATTACCAAATAAGAAGAGCAAAATCATCAAGCAAGTACCAACCACAAATTCAGAAGCGCAATCTCTCTCTCCAATCTCCGAATCATAAAAGACCGAAAAGAATTCACGTTCAACACCTCTTATTCCTATATCACCACTCCCTAGCAACCAAAATTCACAACAACAATTGACCTACGCTAAACAAAATCACCACAAACTCAACAGCTTCCTCCAAATCAAGATTTGGGAAGAATTCATGGTTGATCACCTCTTCTTTGCAACTAAATTCCAATCTCTCTCACGACATGAACAGATCATCATCAGCATAAGTTTTCATATTTCCAAAACATAAATCCACAACCAGAGAAACATCACACATCTTCCAAAACTTCATTCATTCAACGACGAACTCTAGAAATCTAGAAATCGATGGTTACCTGATGGATCAGCCAGGCCTGCTCCATCCTCTTGGCGAAATCGGAGGAGCTCTCATAGGAATCCACCGTCGAAGCCCTAATAGCAACAGAAACCCTGGAAAATCCTCTTCTTCTTCCTCCTCCTCTGCATGTGATTGGATTGAGTCTTCGTATGGATGGGAAGAAGAAGATCGTGTTTGGTGATTCTGGCAAAATCAAAGCTCTGCTGCAAAAGCAGATCGACATTTGCTTGTTTAGATGTTGTTGAAATTGAAAGAAAATCTCTCCCTCTCTCTCTCTCTCTCTCGGTTGAGGAAAAATTTCTCAACACATTTGCTTGCTGGTTCTTGTTCCTCACGTTAAGGAAAGGGCGGACTGGTCGTTGACGATAAGTATGAACTTTTTTTTTTTTTAAAGAGGAATTTCTTCGTGCTAGCAAGTCTTTGATGCCATGTTTTTTTTTTGTTTTTTTTGGCAAATTTTTTGTCAACCAAATATGAAAAATGTAATATTTTTAAGAAGATTTTACTGGAAAATACCCGTGTGTGAGAATAAGGTTTAAAAAGGAGATACGTGACATTAATTTAGAGATAGATTATATATAATGGAAAGGTTTGTATGGGCATTCATGTAGATGTATTGTTGTTGCAACTTTTCCTCCTCTATCAGTGAGTGGAGGAAAAGTTGTGCTTTGTAGCTTTACCGCCGCTATTAGTTGTGGTAAAGTCGCTTTTGCAACTTTTCTTCCTCTTTAAGCGGAGTAAAATTTACATTAAATCAGTCACAATGCTGCAATCCGATTTTTTTCCTCTTTTTTTTTCTTTGTTTTTTTACATCTTGATCTGGTCATGGGTTGGGGATTTGGTTCAAACGCTCAATATATAATGGATGGGCATGTATAATTAATGTTTAAATGCACAAATATTAAATCACAACAAATACACTATATTGCTTGTTTGGTAAATTTACTTTACTTGTGAAGTGAAGTTAATGGTCAATATTAGAGAGAACAAAAGTGAAGGTTTGGTCAAATCCAAAGGTGTGAGATCATTTTTTTTGAAACTTTCTTTTAAAAAGAAGAGTTTTTTTTTATTTATTTATAAGGGTGCTCATGGATCGGGCCGGGCCCCTTTGGTTTAGGCATGGGGTTTAGGCTATAATAGATGGGTCATGCTCAATTTTCTTTTATTTAGGCTCATTGGTTGAGAGCTAGAATAACTGCCCAGCCCAAATATACACATAATTATAAGGGAGGGAGTAGTGAGGGGGGCCTCAAACACGTGCCCTCTCACGCGCGAATGATGATATTATCAGACCAGTTGAGTTGGCCTATGAGCTGGTAAGAAACTCATTTCCATGTTCTATAAGTCTAACATGGGTTGGGTTCAGACTTCATCATTTTCATGCGGGCTAGGCTCAGGGTAGCAACTTCAGGGCCGACTAAAACTTGGACCTGGCTTAGGCTTCTATTTTAGAAGTCGGACTGTTTTAGACATTCCTCGGCCTAGCCCAGCTTGATCCATGAAAACCCCTAGTTTTTCTATGTCATCCAGTGGCATGAGAATGCATCTTTTTACATTTTTTTTTAAAATGGATGAGGTAATTTTTGAAATTTACTATCTTTTGATTTGACCCCCTCTCCTTTTATAGTCTCTTGAATTAACCCTTCACTTTACTTCACCACTAAAGTAAGTTCATCGAATATGAAGTAGATAGCAAGAAAGAAGTGAACAAATAGGGTCCACTCGTGATTAAATCCTATGGTAATAAATCAATATCATTTGGGTTTTTATAAATCAATTTATATGATTTCTGTAATTTTATACGGAAAAAGCCTTTTGATATGATGAATGAAATTGAATAGCTAATACCGTTCAATGGGGTTACGTGTAAAGCATCCAATACACCCTCTTCATTCTTTTACGGTTTTTTTTTTTTTTTTTTTTTGTGTGTCAATATCTCAGGGTATCCCCACCTTTGGTGGGACTGATCCCTGGGCCCCACGCCTGCACCCACACGGACGGGGGATGGTTAACGCCCAGGGGAATCAATGTCAGGACCTTTGGGGAGAAAACTTAGTGTCCTAACCGGGCTAACTCCCAATTGGGTATTCTTATATATTTTAACTTGTCTTAATTTGAGCAACATTGAGCTTTCCATAAACACATGGGCATATATTGAGAAAAAAGAGTAGAACGTTACGGCAGAACCCAATTACTGAAATCCGAGCCCTAAAAAAAAAAGCCTTAAAATGTATATGATATCGAGAATCAAAATTAATCCAACCACTCACTTGACTTGACTATTTCATAAAAATGGGATTAACATAATCTTATGTATATTTTTCTCTATATTTTATCAAACTATTAATACAATAGTGAAAATTAATTTTTAATTTTCTAGACAAAGAAGCAAATGCAACCATGAAACTCACGTAAGTAAATTTTTTTCATTGTTCGTACGTGAATCCGAAAAGAAACTAATAAAATATTTATAATGATGTTTAAGAACAAAGACTATGAATTTAAACCCATTAGATTTAATTTTTTTTAAATATTATTAAAAAAGAAAAACCTAAAAAAATAAATATATGATCTTTCATTATTAATACTTATTACATGTTCAGATTAAGTCATCCTTGATGATTCAAGGAATTACATGTGGTCCATTAACTCAGGTACTAAACACTTATTTGACATTATTATAAAAAATCTTCCGAAGATGGTTAGGATTGCTTTATCCCTCTACAATTATCAAGACATCATCTCTTCAACGGTTTAAATCACCGGAACTCGGACCCACTAATCACAGCCCAAGGATTCGGTTTTCCAACAACAAAAACAATGTTCTTGTGGGAATGAGAATGAAATAAATCTTAAATGATAGAGTGGTATATTTAAATTTTAAAGGTAGCCCCAAACTCAATTAAAAGATGGGTCCCTTGGCCTAAATATTTCTTGACAAATGATTTAGATCTTTAATTAACGTGCCAATCTTTGTTGCTTTCCCATATGGCGTGGGCCTTAACTGACAAATGTTATAGGTTATTCATTGATGAGCCATACTTGGATGAAATACATTTGATTAAAGATGGGCCCCAGACAACGGACGTCTGTGAGAAAAAGGTTGAAAAGGAGATACCGGACATTAACTTAGAGACAGATTATATATAATGGAAAGGTTTGTATGGGCATTCATGCAGTTGTATCGTTGTTGCAACTTTTCCTCCTCTCTAAGCAAGTGGAGGAAAAGTTGCGCTTTGTAGCTTTACCGCCGCTTTTAGATGCGGTAAAGTCTCATTTGCAACTTTTTCTCCTCTCTGAGTGGAGAAAAAGTTACATTAAATAGTGATAATGCTGCAATCCGATTTTTTTCCTTTTTTTCTTCTTTTTTTACATCTTGATCTGGTCAAGAGTTGGGGCTTAGCTCCAAAAATCAATATATAATAGAAGGGCATGTATAATTAATGTTTAAATGCACTAATATTAAATCACAACAAATACGCAATATATTGCTTGTTTGGAAAATTTACTTTACTTGTGAAGTGAAGTTAATGGTTAATATAAGAGAGAACAAAAGTGAAGGTTTGGTCAAATCAAAAGGTGTGAGAGGTTAGTTTTTTGAAAATTTCTTTTGAAAGGAAGAGTTTTTTATTTATTTATATGGGTGCTCATGGATAGGGCCAGGCCCCTTTGGGTTGGGCATAGGGTTTCGGTTATAATAGATGGGTCATGCTCAATTTTCTTTTATTTGGACTCATTGGTTGAGAGCCGAAACCCGTGCCCTCTCACGAATAGTGATATTCTCAGACTAGTTGAGCTGGCCTATGAGCTAATAAGAAACTCATTTCTATATTCTATAAGTCTAACATGGGTCAGGCTCGGGCTTCATCATTTCCATGCGGGCTAGGCTCGAGCTAGCAACTTCAGGCCCAACTGAAGCTTGGGCCAGGCTTAGGCTTCTATTTTAGAAGTCGGGCTGTTTTGGACATTCCTCATCCTAGCCCAGCCTAGTCCATGAAAACCATTAGTTTTTCTTTGTCATCCAGTGGCATGAGAATGCATCTTTTTACATTTTTTTTAAATGGACGAGGTGATTTTCAAAATTTACTATCTTTTGATTTGACCTGCTCTCCTTTTATTATCTCTTGAATTAACCCTTTACTTTACTTCTTTGGTAAAGTAAGTTTACCGAATATGAAGTATATAGCAAGCAAGAAGTGAACAAATAGGGTGGTGTCCACTCCTGATTAAATCCTATGGTAATAAATGAATATCATTTGGGTTTTTATAATATATGAGAGAGACTGGTTTCCATTTCAATCTTGAAGCTGATTTTTTATTCGATTTTGACCATCTTTCTTGTTTCGACGGTCTTAATGACGGATAAAGAGTTTTGTAACCGAAACGGGTGATACATGGGGCCCTCTTTCCTATTTTAACTCTCTTAGTGATTGAGAACTTTAACTAAAGTAGGTTAAGGAGAAAATCCATAACCGTCCCTCGTAGTTGGGTAACTCCTCCACATCTATTGTTGCAAACGGGTATCTGATTACTTGGAAGTTCCGACAAGCAAAAAGCCGGGGCTAGAACCTATTTTAGGTTCCGATTCAAAACCGGGTCTGGAACCCAATGCAGGTTTCGATTAATAAACGGGTCCGGTTCTAGGTGCATATAGTTTCCGACCCGAAGACCCGGCATATGAGCCTTTAACATTGCAAATTGTACCTCAAAATCAGCTCTTTTTTTTAAATTTATTTTATGTGTAATACAGGATGTAGTAGACTTGAATGGTATAAGTTGTACCTCAAACTGTTATAAGTTGAATGATATACTTATTTTAAGAAAAATCAAGAATAAAGAGAAATTAAAATCGATTTTGGACTAGATTCCAATCCTCCAGGTGAAAGCCGGATCCAGGTTTTCCTATCGAAACTGGGTCTAGAACCAACAAAACAGGTTCCGAGTAAAAACGGGATCCGGAGCCGGTACTGTTATTTAGAAACGAGTCCGAGTCCGAGTCTATAATGGTTTCGATCTAGAACCGTCCCATTTGCAACAATACCAACATCTCTTTCTTTGAGACAGTGGTGGAATGGGGAGTTTTGTTTGGGTGGCGCTAAATTTTTCTAAACTTTGCTAGACTTTTTCCCACATCAATAAATAGTGAAAGAGAAGATTTGTTGCACTTAAAAAAAAAAAAGTAGTTAAAAATCAATTTATATGATTTCTGTAATTTTATACGTAAAAGGGCCTTTAATATGACAAATGAAATTGAATAGCTAATACCGTTTAATGGGGTTATGTATGCATTAAAAACACCCTCTTCATTCTTACATGGTTTTTATTTTATTTTCTGATATCTCAGGGTATCCCCACCTTTGGTGGTACTGATACCTGGGCCCCACGCCCGCACCTACACAGATGAGGGACGGTTAACGCTTGGGGAAATTGATGCCAGGACCTTTGGGGAGAAAACCCAGTGTCCTAACCAGGCTAACACTCAGTTGGGTATTCTTATATTTTTTAACTTGTCTTAATTTGAGCAACATTGAGCTTTACTTTGACACTCGGGCATATATTGAGAAAAAAGAGTAGAACATTACGGTCGAACCCAATTACTGAAATCGATTGACGTGACTTTTTTCATAAAATGAGATTAACATAATCATATGTATATTTATCCCTATATTTTATCAAACTATTAATACAACAGTGAAAATTAATTTTTAATTTTCTAGACATAAAAGCATATGCAATAGTGAAACTCACGTAAATAAATTTATTTCATTGTTTGTCTTGAATCCCAAAAGAAACTAGTAAAATATTTATAGTGATGTTTATGAACAAAAACTATGAATCTAAACACATGAAATTTAATTTTTTTAAATATTCTTAAACAAGACAAATCTAAAAAAACAAATATATTATCTATTGTTATGAATACTTTTTACAGGTTCTGATTAAGTAATCCTTGATGATTCAAGGAATTACATGTGGGCCATTAACTCAGCTACTAAACACTAATATGACATTATTATAAAAAACTTCCGAAGATGGTTTGGATTGCTTTATCCCTCTACACTTATCAAGACATCATCTCTTCAATGGTTCAAATCACCGGAACGCGGACCCACTAATCACAGCCCAAGGATTCGGTTTTCCAACAACCAAAACTGTGAGGCCCCACCCCTTGTGGGCCCTTAATTTGGTTTGAATAATTATAAATATAATAGTATCTATCTTAATATGCTATTTAATAGGGTTTAGTAGAAAAGTTTGTTAAATGTTCATAAGTCTTAGGATTAGACTTGTATCTAATTCCTTTTAGATAAAATGTCATTTATAATTCTATTAGGGTTTTAGTTAGATTAGGACTTAGCTAGTAATTAGACTTTAATAGGAGGAGTGTGTAGCTCGGAAGCTTCTAAAATTCCTAAGATTGACCAAATTACCCATGTCCTTATCCTCTCCTCTATGTAAACCCTAAGGGTCTTTTAGTAAACAACCACCCACCTTAACCTATATATACACTAACTATTGCAATAACATGAACTCTAAACCTAATTCGCTCTCATTTATCTCTCATTTCACTCTCATCTTACCTATCTCTCCCTAAGAAACCCTAATTCCCCAAATCCCAGCAACAAGGAGTAGGAGGTTATCCCCAGTTGCTTCATCAACCCTATATTGGCTTCTTGGATTTCCCTTTTACTCAATTTTCCATTTCTATTAGTCTTAAGGCAAGTACCCTATGCTGGATAACTTAGAATGCATGTTTCCTTCCTTTGATTCTGCAATTTCAATTCAATTATGTGTGTATGTATGTTTAGATCTACCAATTGAGCTATGTTTATGGAAATTTAGCCATTGATGGATGAGTTCTCTCACTTGGAAGATCAATGGCCCATGGATGGATGGTGGGATGTGCATTGGAGTGTTTTTTTTTGTTTGGTGATGATTATATGATGATTGGAAGTGATTAGGAGTGTTTTGGTTAGAATTCGGGTTGAAAGAGGAAAATTCTAGGAAACTGGAATTTCACATCAGAGCGTGTACCCGGTCGACCGGCCTGTAGCTCGGTCGACTGGGCACACTAAAAACAGAAAAGTTCAGGTCTCAGTTAATTTTCTGTAGAATTTCTCAGTCTAGTGTACCTGGTCGACCGGACCTTATGCTCGGTCGACCGGATACACAAGTTTTTGTAGAAAATAACTGAGGCTTGAATTTCTCAGTCAGTTCAGGAATCCATGTGAACTCGGTCGACATTCAAGCCACGATGTTGACCGAGAATAATGTGAATTCTGAGAACACAGAGACTAACCCCCCACCCAGCTGTTTGATTTCAGGTTCATGCGAACCCGGTCGACATCAAGGCCACAATGTCGACCGGGGACACTGCCAAGATGTCGAACTGGGGGTCAATATCCAATGTACCTGGTCGACATCCCTAGTGATGATGTCGACCGGATACACTGTGGAAAGTGAAATTCCAGACTTCTGTACAATCGGATGTTTGATCAATTGTGGGGCTCACTGACCATCCAGATAGATTTCCATTAATGTGCCAAGCACGAGTCAATAGTGTCGCTCAACCTTGACTCATGGGGACCACCAAATAGGTTTTTGGGATTAAAATTGTCAGTGATTCAACCCTTAAACGTAGTCAAACATAACATCCTTTTGACATCCTTTTGACATCTGAAACTACAGTTAAGGATCCAATTATCTGATATGGCCCTCAACCTGAGAGTGGACCATTACCTAGGTTGGACCCTTGTTTATTTCACTTGATTCTATTGCTTGGAGACTATTAGATATTGTTCTTCTCTTTTATCCTTGTCATTGCTATAAACATGTTAATTAAAAGGAAATTGGAGGACCTTAACCTAGAACTACTAATGGTGACCCAATGATTTAATCAGAGATAAATTACCCGTGTCTGTGGCTAGGCGGGCCCTCATACGGCCTAAGTAGGGTGTTTGGTACTTTAGAATAAAGAGGTTGGTCATGATGTATAGTTGTGAATGGATATGGATTGGCTACTTGTATTGTTATAGACTAAGGCCATGGTTGTGGGCCTAGTGTGGATTCAATGGTGATTGGACTTGGACTTGGACTTGGATATTGGGCTATGACCCATAATATTGTATTTGAACTTCTTAGAGACTTGGTTAGGACCTTGCTCGTGTAAGGTAAGCCTAGACAGACACAGACCTGTATTTGTTCCCTGGGTCAGCACTAAACATTCACTCAGTTGATCTAAGCTCAGCCCGTTGATTGATCATCACTGGTAGGAGCTATATTGGTTATGACTCGAGCTATCATGATGAGCTATGGTTAGACGGATGGTGTGATACCGGGTCCGATCTAATCTGATAAAGGGGTGTGATCGGTGCAATTAAGGGGTGTGATCGGTGTTATATATATTGTTATTATCAGGGCTGTTATTCCTTGCATGTTTATTATGTTTTCCCTGCCGCGACTGTTTACAGTATGGGAGGGCCGCGGCATAATATCCTGCGGCATATCCAGTTTGTGTGAATGTGCCACATTCTTATCCGATTAGATTAGATTACTTATATTTCTGATTCTAAACTGCTAATTATTGTTCAATTGCCTAGTTTATGTTTCCTTTCTACTCTTATAATTACACGCTCGTCTCTATTATTTTTTCTTGAATACATCATGTGTTATCTGTATATGGTGCATTGCCAGATCCTTGGACCTGACCCATCTTTGGTGTTTAGGTCTCGACTTTGACCCGCGGGTGACACGTACCATGAGGCTCCTATAGCCGGCGATTAAGGTTGGGGGCCGGCTGATCCTGTGATTGAGTCGGAGGACGAGTGCCTGTACAAGGTGTTTGAGTGCAGTTTATTTTGGGTTTGAGTGAATTTGTAATAAGAGGAAATTTAGATTAATATGTAATTAAACTGGTTATTCACACTTGAGATTTTGTTAGACTTCAACTCTGCTATACTTGATTTATTTTGTATGATACATGTTGCTTTTGCTATTTATTCTTATGCTTCCGCAATTTAACTGTTGATTATCTTATTGTTCAAAAAGTTTTAAAAGTTTGACCTCATTACGAACTATGATCTTGGAAGTTCTCGGATTTTCCGAAAAGTACCACGCCAAATTCGGGTACCTTAGCGGTAACTTCGGTATTCGGAATTGAGGCGTTACAAAAATAATATTCTTGTGGGAATGAGAATGAAATAAATCTTAAATGAAAGGGGTAGATCTAAAATTTAAAGATAGCCTGAAACTCAATTAAAGGATGGGTCCCATGGACTTAATATTTCCTGACAAATGATTTAGATCTTTGATTAACGTGCCAATCTTTGTTGCTTTCCCATCTGGTGTGGGCCTTAACTGACAAATGCTATAGGTTATTCATTGATGATCCCCACTTGGATGAAATACATTTGATTAGAAATGGGCCCCATAGACATCAGACGTGTGTGAGAATAAGTTTGAAAAGGAGAAACTGAACGTTAACTTAAAGACGAATTATATATAATGGAAAGGTTTGCAAGGGCATTCATGCAGCTATACCGCTGTTGCAACTTTTCGTCTTCTCTAAGCGGAGGAAAAGTTGCGCTTTGCAGGTTTACTGCTGCTATTAGCGGCGGTAAGATCCTATTTGACAGCTTTCCTCCTCTCCGAGCGGAAGAAAAGTGGCATTAAAAGGTAATCATGCCTCAATCCGATTTTTTTCCTTTTTTTCTCTTTTCTTACATCTTGATCTAGTCACGGGTCGGTGCTTAGGTCCAAATGATCAATACATAATGGATGGGCATTTATAATTAATGTTTAAGTGCACTAATATTAAATCACAATTAATACACAATATATTGCTTGTTTGGTAAATTTACTTTACTTGTGAAGTGAAGCTAGTGGTTAATATAAAAGAGAACAAAAGAGAAGGTATCAGTTTTTCAAAACTATCTTTTAAAAGGAAGAGTTCTTTTTTATTTATATGGGTGCTCATGGATCTGGCCGGGCCCCTTTGGGTTGGGCATGAGATTTAGGCTATAAAAGATGGATCGTTCTAAATTTTCTTTAATTTGGACTCAATGTTTGAGAGCCGGAATACCCGCCCAGTCCAAATATACATAAAATTATAGGGGATGGAGTAGTGAGGGGGGCCTCAAACCCGTGACCTCTCACGGATGGTGATATGATCAAACCAGTTGAGCTGGCCTATGAGCTGGTAAGAAGCTCATTTCTATGTTTTATAAGTCTTACATGGGTCGGGCTCGGGCTTCATCATTTCCATGCGGGCTAGGCTCGGGCTAGCAACTTCTGGTCTGACTGAAGCTTGGGCTAGGCTTAGGCTTCTAGTTTAGAAGTCAGGCCGTGTTGGACATTCCTCGGCATGGCCCAGCCTAGTCCATGAAAACCCCTGTTTTTTTTGTTTTGTCATCCAGTGGCACGAGATTGCATGTTTTTACATTTTTTTTTTTGTTAAATGAACGAGGTGATTTTTGAAATTTTCTATGTTTTTATTTGACCCCTCTCCTTTTATTGTCTCTTGAATTAACCCTTCACTTTACTTCACTGGTAAAGTAAGTTTGCCAAATATGAAGTAGATAGCGAGTGAGAAGTGAACAAATAGGGTGGTGTCCCCTCATAATTAAATCTTACGGTAAAAAGGCAATATCATCTGAGTTTTTATAATATATGAGAGAGATCGGTTTCCAATTCGATCTCGAAGCAGATTTTTAATTTGATTTTGACCATCTTTCTTATTTCGACTGTCTTAATGATGGCTAAAGAGTTTTGTAGCTGAAATGGGTGATACATGGAGCCCTCTTTCTGATTTTAACTCTCTTACTGATAAAGAACTTTAACTGAAATAGGTTAAGGACAAAATCCCTAACTACCCCTCATAGTCGGGTAACTCGTCCACATCTAGAGTTGCAAACGGGTATGCGATTACTCGGAATTAAGTTCTAACACGCAAAAAATAGGGTTTGAAACCTAATTTAGGTTTTGATTCAAAACCGGGTCAAGAACCCAATTCAAGTTCTGATTGATAAATGGGTCCAGTTCCAGGTCCATATAGGTTCCGACCCTTGGACCCCTTTTTTTTTTACATTTTTATGTATAATACTGGATGTAGTAGACTTGATGCACTGTTATAGGTTTAATGATGTGCTTATTTTAAGAAAAATGAAGAATAAAGAGAAATTAGAATCGATTTTGGAACTAGATTCCAATCCTCTAGGTGAAAATTGGATCCCGGTCTTCCTATCGGAACCGGGTCTAGAACCAACAAAACAAGTTCCGTGTTAAAACCGGATCTGAAGCCGGAACCGTTATTTAGAAAGGGGTCTGGGTCCACTATGGTACCGATCCGGAACCGTCCCGTTTGCAACCGTACCCACATCTCTTTCTTTGAGACAATGGCGGACCTATGAATTTTGTTTGGGCACACTACATTTTTCTAGACTTTGCTAGACTTTTCTCCACATCAACAAATAGTGAAAGAGAAGATTTGTTGCACTTAAAAAAAAAAAAGGAAATAAGTAGTTAAAAATCAATTTGTATGATTTTTGTAATTTTATACGTAAAAGGCATTTTGATATGATGAATGAAATTGAATAGCTAATACCGTTTAATGGGGTTACGTGTAAAGCATCCAAAACACCCTCTTCATTCTTATGTGGTTCTTTTCTTTTTTTAGGTTATCCCCACCTTTGATGGGACTGATCCCTGGGCCCCACATCCGCACCCACACAGACGGGGGCGATTAACGCCTAAGGGAATCGATACTGGGACCTTTGGGCAGAAAACCCAGTGTCCTAACAGGGCCAACACCCGGTTGGGTATTCATATAAATTTTATCTTGTCTTAATTTGAGCAACATTGAGCTTTCCATAGACACTTGGGCATATATTGAGAAAAAAAGAGTAAAACATTACGGCAGAACCCAAGTACTGAAATCTGAGCCCTATAAAAAAAATGCCTTAAGATGTATATGATATCTAGAATCAAAATTATTCCGGCCGCTCGATTGACTTGACTTTTTCATAAAAACGGGATTAACATAATCATATGTATATTAATCTCTATATTTTATCAAACTATTAATACAACAGTGAAATTTAATTTTAAATTTTCTAGACGTAGAAGCGAATGCAACCTTGAAACTCACATAAGTAAATTTATTCCATTGTTCGTACTTGAATCCCAAAAGAAACTAATAAAATATTTACAATGATGTTTAACAACAAAAACTATGAATCTAAACACATCAGATTTAATAAATATGTTTCCAACTATGAATTTAAACACATCAAATTTTTAATACAAAGTGCTAATCTTTGTTGCTTTCCCATCTGGTGTGGGCCTTAACTGACAAATGCTATAGGTTATTCATTGATGAGCCCCACTTGGATGAAATACATTTGATTAGAAATGGGCCCCATAGACATAGGACGTGTGTGAGAATAAGGTTGAAAAGGAGATGCAGGACATTAACTTAGAGACAGATTATATATAATGGAAAGGTTTGTATGGGCATTCATGCAGCTGTACCGCTAATAAAACTTTTCCTCCCCTCTAAGCTTAGGAAAAGTTCCGCTTTGCAGGTTTATCGCTGCTATTAATGGCGGTAAAGTCACATTTGCAACTTTTCCTCCTCTAAAAACTTGCATTAAACAGGATCCGGTTTTTTTTTCTTTTTTAACATCTTGATCTGGTCACGGATCGAAGCTTAGGTCCAAACGATCAATATATAATGGACGAGCATGTATAATTAATGAATTAATGTTTAAATGCAATAATATTAAATCACAACAAACACACAATATATTGCTTGTTTGGTAAATTTACTTTACTTGGGAAGTGAAGTTAATGGTTAATATAAGAGAGAATAAAAGTGAAGGTTTGGTCAAATCAAAAGGTGTGAGAGATCAGTTTTTTGAAACTTTCTTTTAAAAGGAAGAGTTTTTTTTTTTTTTTTTTATAAGGGTGCTCATGGATTGGGGTGGGCCCCTTTGGGTTGGGCATGGGCCAGGTTTAGGCTATAATAGATGGGTCATGCTCAATTTTCTTTTATTTGGACTTAGTGGTTGAGAGCCGGAATAACCGCCCAGTTCAAATATACATCTAATTGTAAGGGAGGGAGTAGGGAGGGGGGTATCAAACCCGTGACCTCTCATGAATGGTGATATTATCAGACCAGTTGAGCTGGCCTATGAGCTGGTAAGAAACTCATTTCTATGTTCTATAAGTCTAACATGGGTCAGGCTCGGACTTCATCATTTCCATGCGGGCTAGGCTCTGGCTGGCAACTTCAGGCCTGGCTGAAGCTTGGGCTAGGCTTAGGCTTTTAGTTTAGAAGTTGGCCGTTTTGGACATTCCTCGGAGTAGCCCGACCCGGTCCATGAAAACCCCTAGGTTTTTTTATGTCATCCAGTAGCATGAGGATACATCTTTTTCCATTTTTTTTGTTAAATGGAAGAGGTGATTTTTGAAATTTACTATTTTTTTATTTGACCCCCTCTCCTTTTATTGTCTCTTCAATTAACCATTCACTTTACTTCACTGGTAAAGTAAGTTTACCAAATATGAAGTAGATA
This sequence comes from Persea americana, assembly GCA_029852735.1. Lineage (NCBI taxonomy): Eukaryota > Viridiplantae > Streptophyta > Magnoliopsida > Laurales > Lauraceae > Persea > Persea americana. The sequence continues at coordinate 10,293,826 of CM056812.1, forward strand.
GCGAGTGAGAAGTGAACAAATAGGGTGGTGCCCTCTTGTGATTAAATCCTACGGTAAAAAATCAATATCATCTGGGTTTTATAATATATGAGAGAGACTGGTTTACAATTCGATCTTGAAGCTGATTTTTTTATTCGATTTTGACCATCTTCGTTATTTTGACTGTCTTAATGACAGATAAAGAGTTTTGTAACTGAAATGGTTGATACATGGAGCCCTCTTTCCTATTTTAACTCTCTTAATGATAGAGAACTTTAACCGAAATGGGTTGCAAAAGGGTATCCGATTTTCCGATTACTCGGAAGTTCCGACCCGCAAAGAATTAGGTCTGGAACCTATTTTATGTTTCAATTCAAAAACGGGTTCTGGTTCGGAACCCATTTAGGTTCCGATTAATAAACAAGTCTGGTTCCAGGTCCCAATAGGTTCCAACCTGTGGACATGGGTATCGGCATATGAGCCTTTAATATTGCAAATTATACCTCAAAAGCAGCTTTTTATTTATTTATTTATTTATATTTTTATGTTTAATACTGGATGTAGTAAACTTGATGCATTGTTATAAGTTGAATGATTTTCTTATTTTAAGAAAAATGAAGAATAAAGAGAAATTATAATCGATTTTGGAACTAGATTCCAGTCCTCTAAGTAGAACCGGTTCTGGAATCGGTCAGATCCGGTTTTTTCTATCAGAAAACCAACAAAACAGTTCCAAGTCAAAATCCCATCCGGAGCTGGAACCACTATTTAGAAATGGGTCCGGGTCTGGGTCCACTATGGTTTCGATCCAGAACGGTTCCGTTTGCAACCCTAGTGATGATCATAAATCAAGTTGGCCTGGGCTGGGCCTTAAGTTTTGGTATTTGATTTGGGCTCAGATTATTTATTCGGGATCATTTAATAGATGGGCCAAGCTTTGAATCAGTGGTGGAGAGCTTGAAGCTTAACCTGGCCTAATAGTAAAAATAATGGTAGGGAGTATGGATGTAAATGGATCTCCGATTCACCGAAGGTTTCGACCTGTTTAGAACTGGTTTGGGTTCTTATTTAGGCCTCGATAAGTAAATGGGTCCAGGTCTGATCCCTTTTTTACTCGTGTTCTAAACGGGCCCGGTCATGTTCCACCTTAGTTTCGAGACCCGATATATTACCTCAATTTTTAAAAATCTCTTATAAAAACTAGATTTTCCCTGTGTCATTCTTTACCGGACCCACAAATTCATAATACCAGGTCCAAAGTTAACACGCCCCCCAACCGGGCTGGGGCTCGTCCCCTTCTAAAATTTAAACCCAACCCTGGTTTTAGGTTTCAAAAGTGGGAGCTGCCTTCCTCTTCCACTACCCCAGTGAGTGCGGCACTCTTCGCCCTAACCCGCGACGACTCCTCTCCCTTTGCTTAACTCTCCTCTCTCTACTCTACTGAGGTAGTCCTCTCTCTCTCTCTCTCTCTCTCTCTCTCTCTCTCTCTCTCTCTCTCACACAGTTCTTCTTTCTCTGCTGAGGTATTGAAATGGGTTTTTAGAACAGATATGATGATGATGATGATGATAGAAATATAAAAAAACTGGAGGAGAATGGATATAATGGTTTTTTGGCATCTTTTTCTAATCACAAAACCCAAAACTCTGAATCTTTAGTTTTCTCCATATTCTTAGCAAGCACCAATCTCTATCTTGCTTTCTTTTCATTCATTTTTCTGTTTCTCAAAATCTCAATATTGGAATCTCTGACTTGAGCTCAACATAGTGGCTGTTGATCAAAGGGATAGGTTGTAAAATCAGCCATGTAAATTCCCAATCAATGGTTGATAAATGCTGCATCTTTATTAAAAAAAAAAAAGTTTGGACTGAAAAGTTTCCCTTACTCATTGTACTTCACAGTTGAACATTTTATACACAATAAGGGCTCATTTGATGCAAAGAAATTTAATTCTTTCCTTAACTAACTTTGCTGAAAGTAGGTGAGAAGGTTTTATCTTTGGGGGAAGAGGAAAACACCCTTTGCTTTAGTGGAGTTGAAAAAATTTTTTTATTAATGAAAATTAGCAGCTAGCTATTTAATATTTGGTTTTTCTATTTTTCCATGTTTTTTTTTTTTTGTGCCTGTTCACTGTAGTTCTCTTGTATGGCTTCTTTTTAATAAAATAGTGATTATTATTTTTATTTATAAAGCGAATTTAAAATGATTTTCCATTCAAACCCAAACATGGTGGTCAATGGTGTTGATGATGATGATTATGATGATTAAAATGGCAATGTGAGCTGAGTTTCAATCATTACTATTTAATTGATCAACTCTTGAATAATATAGCATATGCAGTATTTGTATTTTGTTGAAAGTCAAATGTAATTGTGTACTTGAAGGCCTACATTCTGTTTCTGACCTTGGAAAATAGGTGGCACAACAAAGAGGTTCATCTGCATTAACTTTAGTACATATACAGTGGAAGAGTAGATGTGGGATGGCCTCTAGAATAACAAAGTTGTTCCCCAAGTGACTTGGTAGATGCTTTCATATATGTATTTCTTTGGTTATAAGGAACCCAAATGATTAACCTCAAAATATATCTAAATGGTATAGAACAGATTACCATCTCTGTCTCTCTCTCTCTCTGAATTTTTTTAGTCATTACATCGTGTTTGATCCTCAATTTGAGAATAAACTATTAGGAAGAATGATTTTCACAAAGCCACTACTTTTGTCTTTTTTGTAATTTTTTTTCACAAATTCCCTGAACAAAGGAGTAGATGAAGGCACTTGATGCCTTTTTCTTTTTCTTTTGACTCAGTAACAGAAACTTTCATTATGAGAAGAAGACAGTACAAAGAGGAACACAAAATAAAAGAAAAATACAAAAAGATAGTTGAAAAGAGAAAGGTACAAGAGAACTATACCCCCTCATAAGAAACTTACATAATCACACCCTCCCTAGGAGAAGTTCTGTCTACACCCCGTTTGGCTAAAGCATTGGCCATAAAATTGGACGATCTAAGCACTTGATGCTTCTCAGGGTAATTTAGTAAAAGAATCCATGTGACACCTTGGAAGTCGACCTCATTACCTTTTCTTCATGAAGTGCACTTTTTACCTTAGAGATCCACACCCGGACATAACTTTGTGCCTTCAGTGCTTGGTCCAAACTGTTCAGCAAGTAGGCCTCACTCTGAGGTACAGAGATAAGGAACAATATTTTTCGGTGAAGTCAAAATAGGTTGTGAGATGGAATAAAATGATTGTGCATCCAAAGTTGACCTTCCTGCAAAATATTATTTTCACTTTCAGTTAAAATTGTTTCTAAGGTATAAATAGGATTGCTTTACATGCAAATGATTTCAACATTTTGGTTTTTAATAGGTAACACTACTACAATCCACAACTGACCTTGACCATTTTATTTTATTTTAAAATATCTTTATGATCTTTTATATATAAGATTTAGGCGCCGAAAGTCAGTTCCATTGGACATTAGCAGCCATTTAATGTAAATTGATGAAAAGGAAAATCTGTATATTAAGAGGCAGTTTTTTTTATTTTAATTGACTTTTCCAAAACCTGGATCAGATGGGTAGCAATGTCTAATGAATCATCCCCTCCCCTCTCTCTTCCAAAAGAAAAGTAATTTTTAGATCTTCTCCGTTGTTCAATTTGTTGGAGAGAACTTTTCCTTCTCTTCAATAGATTGAAAGATGGGACAAGTGCACCCATCCTCCTACTCCATAAAATATAACAAAAAGAAGTACTTTATGGATCCTTCCATTGTTCAACTTGTTTGAGAGAACTTTTCCTTCCTCGCCAATATAGATTGTAAGATTGGACAAATGGCAGGTTTGTAGACTGTTGTGCAAGCCAGCTGCCCATAATACATTTCGCAAAGACTACTATTTATAAACATGTTTGGAATTTGGATGCTCTATTTTAGTCTAGTACATTTTTCATCTACCATTCAAAAAAAAAAAAAAAGCATATTTCATCTCCTCTGTCCCTTGTCTAGTGCTTTCCTTGAACTACTTCTTTGCTCTAGTGAAAGAAACAGTAGAAACATTTGTTTTAGTTTTCTCGTGTACTTTTGATTTAAAATGTTCCTTTAGTAGGTACATTTACTTGTATTTCAAGGAAGCCAAAGGAAACCCTCATTATTTTCGCAACAAAGCACCTCATTGGCTACTTGTATTGGAATACTAATGCAAGAAAGTAGCTGCAGTAACAAGATTTTGATATTGTCATGAACCAAGTGAAGCAAATTCATGCCCACATGCTCCGCAATGGTATCGACCAATCAAAATTCCTAATACAAAAGCTCCTTGAAATACCAAACATCCCATATGCCCGTGCCCTCTTTGACCTCCTCCCAAATCCAAGCACATTTCTCTACAACAAGCTCCTACATGCCTACGTGTCCCATGGTCTTCCCCTCCAATGCTTCTCCCTCTACTCCCAAATGTGCCTCTCCGCATGCCCCCTCAACCACTATTCCTTTACCTTCCTTTTCACTGCCTGTGCTGCCCTTTCCTCCTCCAAAGATGGCCTCAGATTCCACGCCCACTTCCTCAAACTGGGTTTTCGATTTGATGCGCATGTCTTCACGTCTCTGCTTGACATGTATGCAAAATCTGGTCTTCTTCTGTCTGCACGGCAGCTGTTTGATGAAATGCCTGAAAGAGACATACCTGCTTGGAATTCAATTATTGCTGGTTATGCAAGATGTGGGAAGCTGGCAGAGGCAAGGGATCTGTTTGATAGGATGCCAGCGAGAAATGTGGTTACTTGGACAGCAATGATTTCTGGGTACTCTCAGAATGGGAGGTTCCAAGAGGCAGTGGAGATGTTTGTGAGGATGGGTGAGCAGGAGAATGTGAGACCTAATGAAGTGACAGTGGCTAGCGTTCTTCCGGCTTGCGCGAATCTTGGGGCATTGGAGCTGGGAGAGAGGATCAATCGGTATGTGAGGGAACACGGGTTCTTAAAGAATGTGTTTGTGGGAAATTCATTAATGGAGATGTATGCAAAGTGTGGGAGGATTGATCGTGCAAGGCAGGTGTTTGAAGAGATTGGTGAGGTAAGGAATTTTTGTTCTTGGAATTCGATGATTATGGGCTTGGCAGTTCATGGGAGGTGGAAGGAGGGTCTAGAGCTCTTTCATAACATGCTGGTGAGTTTCTTTAGTTATTCCTTTGTCGGGTCTAATGGCACTTTGTTTATATTTAATCACAGCAAATTCTGGAATGTTGTTGTTTTCTTTGACATTTTCAATAAATTGGAAAATTTCATCTATCTGAGGCACATTTTGTTTTCTACCCAAAGTCTGTTACAAACTGCCAAACACCCTTTGGGAAGGGTTTTTCTTTTTCTTTTCTTTTTTTCTTGTTTGTATGTTTTTAACAGTATAATTCTTCATGTTTCTATTTACATGTGCAAGTTTTGTTTCTGTGTTCATTCACTTACAAAGCATTTGAATTATTTTGTGAACACCAGTCAGGAGGAACTGCACCTGATGATATTACGTTTGTAGGTGTCCTCTTGGCTTGCACTCATGGAGGCCTTGTAGATACTGGTTGGCAATATTTCCATCTGATGGAGAAAGAGTTCTCTCTTAGTCCAAAATTGGAGCACTATGGTTGCATGGTTGACCTTTTGGGACGCGCTGGACTGTTAAAGGAAGCTTACCATCTCATAACAAGCATGCCCATGAAGCCAGATTCTGTAGTATGGGGTGCTCTACTCGGTGCTTGCAGTTTCTTTGGCAATGTAGAATTGGCGGAAATAGCAGCAGAATTCCTCTTTGAGCTTGAGCCATGGAATCCAGGGAACTATGTGATTCTTTCAAATGTTTATGCATCATCTGGGCTGTGGGACAAGGTGGCAAGGGTGCGGATGCAGATGAAAGGTAATCAGATCAAGAAGGCAGCAGGATATAGTTTTATTGAAACAGGAGGTGTGGTTCATAAATTTATAGTGGAGGATAGATCACATCCATGGTCTGATGAGATCTTTGCACTATTAGATGAAATTACAGTGATGATGAAGCGTTTTGGATATGTGCCCGATATAGATTTGGAACTTGAGAATCACGAGTAATGGAGGGCCTACATGTTTTAATCTGCCATCTAGTGTGGATATGTGGAAGATGAGAGGTTGCACAGAGGAAATCTTCCACCCTGCATTGCGGCAAGGGTTGGTACTAGTTTGTTGCCCCAACTTCTGCAAGAGGGACCCATGTTCCAGTTCTACAGGTCCATAGTAGTGGTCTGATGGGCCCTGTTATGCATAGAAGATGTCTAAAAAGATCTCCTTTTGCAAGACAAGCTCATCAATAGTGGCTTTAAAGAATATGACTAAGCATTGAATACAGCAGTTGCTCAGGCGAAGGCCATATAAAAGATACCTGAGATCTTCTAATATGGGAGATGTAATTTTTTTATGGATGAATGATTTACCAAACCTTTTGTTATATATGGTAGGACCAATGGGCGTCACCTACGTGCAATGTCCTATCTAAAACCTTTGTTCCTTTCGTTTCTAAAGGCTTCATTCTGCTCACATTTTTTGGAAACGGAAAATATGCAGGCATTCAATTTATAGTACGCACACCAAGAGAGATGCTTGTGGAGATTGTACTGCTGCTGCTTTGAATATAGAGAGCGACAATTCAGTGAATGTGCTCGAATTAATTCTTCTAGTATAACTAATGAGTTTGGGACCTTGCATGTAGGTCTTACATAAATCACACGGGATACAACAGAGGCAGATTCTGTTGGTGGGTTTCTTTGAATATCACAATGGTCATTGTTAGCTGATTTGATCAATTGATTGCATACAGAATTTTCATCGATCTGATTATCAAACCAATAAGGCTAGTCCCATTTGAGGCCAAGCTCACTGGATTTGTGATGGCTATGTGGTGAATGGATCCTTGATGGCATTGAGCAGGATCCTATGTGTAAAAGGTCGTGTGGTGTTTCTGTATGCCAGCATTGGTTGTTTGAACGCCTGCTAATGAGGATGGTAGGTTGGTATTGTGCTTTGTTTTTATCCATTTGTAATATTTATATTTGTTATGTTCCTGTTTGCATTAGAATATATAAGAGTTAATACATAGGAATTCATAGTCAAATGAGCTCCACCAAAGGATTATTAAAGATGTCAAGTGTGAATGATATGAGACAAAGGTGAGGGATGTAAGCTGGTAATGTAGACGAGACCTTGACTTTCCTAGGATTTGATTTACAAAGGTGTTGACCGGATATTCATTTCTTTGAGGGTCATTTTTTTATATTTACCTTGGATGTTCATTTCCTATACTTCCCACTTTTTTGGTGGTTTTGGATGTCGTAAATGTTGGATGCATATTTGATTACTTATTAGGAGTGACCAGCTGCATGCCTAATGTTTCTTTTTTTATTTTCCTTTTTTTTCAGGATTTCTGAGTTGGACCCCCTTAATTTTCTTAAGCTGGCCAGAGAGGCTGGTGTGTTCATATGATCAGCTTCTAGCGTGCTCTATGTTGGGACCTAGTCATCCAGCTGAAGAAACAACCGTGCTACTGTGGACAGCATGACATGAAGGTGGTGATGGCACAGAGAATGATCTGAGTCTTCAACTCGTCACTCTTATTTCAGTTGAGAGATAACATTCATTTAAAATCCAAATTGAAAGAAATCGTGATCTAAGCATTGGAAACCCTAACCCCAGACATTAGCTTTTCTTCTACGGGTAAGTTGGACAAAGGAAAAGGAAAATCCATCTTTCTAATTCTAGGTGCAGATTGGTCCTTGTTAGCTTCATTATTTCCTTTATTTCACTGATTTTTCTCGAGTTGTTGCTAGAAGATTTAAAAAGAAAGGAACATTTCCTTCTCTATTGTCGTTTTATATCTATTGGAATATCCTTCCATCAGAACTCATGTCCACTTCTCAGTTTTCTTCTATAAATTAGATGGATAGATCCAAAATTCAATTTTCCTGTCCTGTGTGGAAACCTTCATTCCCGATTTCGACAATCTATTTTCCTTTGTGCGAGTCTAGATTCTACCGTTTGATTGAATTTCATCCATTGTCTTTAAGATCTTTGAATTTGTTTTATTTGCATGTTCTTTCAGTTTTCAGTTTAGATTAAGGCAACTTAATTTGAGAATACCCGTCTATCTAGAAAGGATTGGGCTGGTCATTTGTCTCTCTCTCTCTCTCTCTCTCTCTCTCTCTCTCTCTCTCTCTGTTTTTTTTTCTGAAGAATGGAGGTTTTGTGATAGGCCTTTTTCTGTGAGAGACTCTGTTGAAGGGTTCAACAGATTTTTGTACAAGGCCCCTTTGTTATAGCACTCATGTACAATTCTTTTGAGGCCTCTTTTGGGGCCTATTGTTTGTTGTTTTTCTCCCTCTTTTTCGCTTTTGTTGATATCTTATCTTGCAACAGTTTGTTCTTGTATTTTCCTTCACTTGCTCAATGAATGTTTTTTTGTGAGAGAGAGAGAGAGGGAGAGAGAGAGAGAGAGAGAGCTTTGATACTTATTTGAGCTCGAATTCAAGCTTGGTTAAGTTTGATTCTGCTCATTTACATCCCTAATCGGAAGATCTTTTGGGGCCTGTTTGCGTAATGGGAGGACTCCACTCAGCAGATTTATGTCAGTCCTTCATTTGTACCCCTGCCATAAGTAATTTAAATCCTCTCTATTGAAGAAAATCATTTCATCTTTAACTTTTTTGCAAAGAAAACATGTGCCAACAACAGAACAATGGGTTGCATGGAAAATCAAAACAACTTTCCTCTATGATAGAATCCTCTAGACGAAAGTGTTGTTAAGGAGGGGGCAATGCCAAAATTGTGGTGAAGGCTTGACTCAAGGGCTGCTTCTTGCATTAAAGAACTTGACGCCAGGCGAACAGGAAGAAACCAGGTTTTTTCTTTTTTTTTTTTGTTGTTGTTACACGGCAGGTGAGGGAAGGTGGCATTCCTAGGATTCGAACCTTGGCCAAGCAGGTAAGAGGCGGTTTCTACCCACCCTTACATGGTTCTTATTTCTTTTTATTCTTTTTGTTTATTTCCTTTTTTCCTTTTTTTTTTTTTTTGTAAACACCCTTAGATGGTTCTTACTCACCCTTACATGGTTAAATCTTTCCCTGTTTTAAGATCTTGTAAATGAGTTTAACTGGGAAAAATTGGCAAACTGATTTTAAACCTTTAAATTGTTATTAGTTTTAGTATTAAAACTTTGAATCGTTTGCCTGAAATTAAAGCATCATTTTAGAAGTTCAACTTTTTGTGGTTTCCTTTTTTTAAATGTTTTCAAATTAGATTTTATTTTTTAATCTATTTTATTATGTAATTAGTAAATATCATGGTTGGATGGGGATGAACAACTATTTGGATCAGGTTTGAAACACCTCAGCCCTGCTCAATTTTATGGCATGTATGAAAATACTTCTAGGCTTGGATAGGGTTGGGAGTAATTTTTTTTTTTTGTTCTTCTTTATTCTAATAAATACTTAACTTGTGCACATGGACACACACTACAAGTCTCTAATCAACAAAGCAACAACTGGGATCAATCCCCGGTCATCTCTATCTAAAGGGAGAAGCCTTGCTATATATATTAGGGCATAGAAAGGTTGGTTTGTGTGGTTTGGTTAGGAGTTAGTTATTGTGATTTTATGTAATGGTGGATTACTGCATGCTTCTTTACTTGAAATTTCTGACTGGAATTTGTGCCGTTGAAAGACAGTGATGTGATGGGCCCCGTATAATTTTTAGATGCTGTGTTCTATTTTTGGAATTCTGAATTCCAGCCATAAGAAATATGAAAAGCAGCATTTGGAATTTTTAGAATTCCAACTCCCTCGCAATTTTTTGAATGCTCAAGTGGAGCAGAGGATTAAAAAATTCCACTTAAGAGACGGAAGAAAAACTTATAAATTCCCAAAAGCTTTTGGAGACTTTCAATTTGCTATCTGGGTGTGGATTGATCATATAGGACTCTCATTGCATGGTTTCATTAAAACTAGACAATACAAGAACTGAATAAACTTACTTTAATGTCAGTCTGATTTGGTTAATAACAGTTTGCTTCTAACTTGGCACCTAAGAGGACATTAATAAGATTACTGTTACCTCACTTGTGAGTTGTCTGCCCTTTGCATATGCGAGTTCCTATTACCTCGCATTTGCAAGTCTCTCGGGGACCCAACCCCTTAGCTAGAATATATATATATATATATATAAAAGATTCCGACTCTTAGATACCATTGTGCCAAGCATTTTATGTGCAAAAGAAAATTGTATTTGAAGATTTATTGAGTTTTTATCATTTTCTGATTTTTTTCATAGAGAGCGTTTTTTTTTTTTTTTTTTTTTCGCAATTTATGAAAAATGAGTTTTACAAAAGAAGCTTAAGCACGTTTCAGTGCGACAGATATTTTGATATGAAAACAAAACAGTTTCCTTAGTGCATGGTTCATGTGTTTAGTGTGTGGTCTGTGGATGCTCCTGTCTCTCTTATTATATTTATATGTATTTTTTTTTATAGTGGTGAGGGTGTCACCACTATCAAGTTCCTTTGGATTTGTTTGAGGTGAAAAAAGTTACCCACTGTTGACCACTATGGATTGTGTGGGCTCTTCACTAGATTGGAAGATTTATTATGCCCACCAACATTTCCAACTTTCTATTTCAACTGCTTTTTCAAGGTTCCAGAACTCAGTGTAACTCAGTATAACTGGTCTACTGTTACTTGGCTCAGTAGAGAAAACTGATGACTAGGGTGATGAACTGTGTCTTCTTGGATTTTTACCAGTCTAAAAGTGAAATCACTTGACTCATTAAAAATCTTGTAATGACCCAGTTGTCTCACCCAAAATTGGAAGAAAAAAGAAGAAATTATTGTTAATTCTATATGTATTCAAACCATGTCTTGACTTTTTAGACTCAGTCAAGACTTTGTGTAGACTTAATTTGGCCAACTACCATGGCCTCACCAAGACCTAAACTTCAGTTAGGCATCTTTGGGTTTGGATCAGGCTTAGGCCTGAAATTAAAAATTGGATCTGGCATCTTTAGGTTCTGCATGTGTTCATTCTTGTTTTTTGATTTCTGGTTATATTGTAATATAAACTAAGGGTTTAGCACTGGTCATGTTGAATCTAGGTGGGGGTCAAGTTGGGTGTTAGGTTGAAATCAGGCTCCAGTTGACTTTGCTTTGGCTTTGTTCTTTCAGTTTGGGCTGGACCTGCACCTAGACCCAGACTCAATCTATATTTCTGTATCTAGACCCAAACCTGGACCAACTCAGGTGGAATCTATAGGACCTGTCTCAAACCCAATTTATGTAATATTATTACTACTACTACTATTACTAATGTTGTTGTTGTTGTTGTTGTTGTTGTTGTTGTTGTTCTGAGTGATTACATAAGATTAATCACTTAATTGACATTATCAACACTGTGAAGTGAGCTCCAACATATACAGCATGCACTTTGGCCTTTGGGCCCCACCTAGATCTAAATCATTCAAAAGATACATGGTTCAAGTTCTATCCAATCACCTCTATTGGTTTGGATAGGTTAAAAAAAGAAGAAGAGGTGATTGCACGAACAAGACATAACTGTCTTTTGTAAAATTTAGCTCTTATATACATGTTTCCCCTTTTCTTATGTTGAGGAGTTACTTGAAAGTAATGTGAAAAACTTTTATACTCTTTTAAAACCTTCAAATGTCATGTACTTTTTTGAAAATAAGCTGAGTGTTCTATACTATTTTGAAATTTTCCCCAAAAATGGAAAAACTGTATTCTTTGATTGTGAACTAATTGTGCATCACATCCCTGAAGAGTTGCACTTAATGTCATTTTACGCATGAGGGTGTTTGTGTCTTGAAGTTTATTTTGTAAAGATTATTTGCATTATTTCTCAAAGATAACTTTTCCTAAATTAAGCATTATTAAATATGACTTTTTTATTAAAAATTTCCCTAGTTGTGTTTGTATGTATGCATAGACCAAAGGGGTGTGAAGATATAGGTGGGGCCCTCTTCTATACAAAAACTAGGCTCTATCCAATCATCCTGAATCTATCACGCGGGCCATAAGTCCATCCAAATGGGTGCACAAGCGATCCAACGGTCCACTTCATTTGGATGGGTACACACTCGGGGACGTATGAAATTCAGAGGTAAGGGGGCATGTGTATGTCGCCCAATCAGACGGACCATCAGGAGGGCCCCACTTGAGCGTGCCAAGGTTTGCACTGGATAATTTCTATTGTATATAATTAATGCATGGATTATTATTTGTAAAGGACCAACACCATGCATCCACCGTCCAAATTACTAGAAGGTGAGACCGTGACACCATGTTTTTGTTCCACGCGATACATGCCGATGTGTATCTGCCACCGTCCAAAGAATGTGAGTGGGAATCCAAACGTTGGTGGGAGGCCGCATGGAAGAGGTGTTTGTTTTCTATTTTCCCATTTCATGTTCAACCCTAACCAACTTTTTTCATGGTGCTATTTGGCAACATGTAGGGCACGTTTGTATTGCTATGTAAAAATGGAAGTCCATGCACTTCTACTCTTTTTTTAGTTTTTTTTTTTTTTTGTTGTTACTCTTTCCTTTAGAAATACTTTTTTATTAATTCACAAAAAATGATGCTGATTTTTTTATATATTTTTTATAAAAAAGAAAATATTTACACCAAACAATTGAAATATATATATATATATATATTTAATAACGGAAGGTGTCACGGTCCTTTGGGCAAAAATAATTCCTACGGGCCCAGAGAGAGTAAGGTAAATCCCCTGTAGTCCCAATGTGGTACTGCAATTTCGAACCCTCAACCTCCGGATGCAAAGCATAGTCTTAGGCCAACCAATTGAGTTACAATTGAAAATCTTTTTATGAAAATACGTCTCGTCGTTTCATCATATTTCTATAGAAAAGCAGTTACGTAGATAGGTTGCCTACACGCAAAGCCAGCTTGGTTAATCTATGTATGTGCAAGAGAAGCTGAAACCAGGTCTTGTTTGATCAATAGACTTGTATCTCTCAGGAGTCATCCTCAAACTAAAAGTTGGAGCCAATCCTTTTCCGAACTAAGTTCGGTCTAACAGAGCTTCGCTTGTTGAGAGGCTTTGACTTAGTGAGTTCATACATTGGAGCAATGACTAAATGCACAGCAGTTTGGGTGCGTTCCTCTCTTTTGAGGCGCCTAAAGATGCTTGTCAATCATGAAAGTAAGGGGATGGGAAAGTCTTATTATCATCGAAGGTAGGATGAAAAAGAAGAAGAAGAAGGTAACCATGAGGTCATCCTACACTTGATTCAATGGCCTTTTTTCAAGTTCAATATAAAGGTGATCATAGGTAGAATGGCTATTAAACTAGGGTGAGTGGGGTTTTATTTTATTTTATTTTATTTTGGAGACGGAATAGGGACCCTGACAGGGGTTGGGATGATTATGGGTGTGCCAATTTGGCCAGAGAAGGGAGGATCGCTCATGCCCGTGTGGTGAGGTGCTTACTTTGTCAAAACTATATTAGATCGATATACTCACATAACCTAGATATTTGGACGTGAAAAAAAAAAAAATCCAAAATGCACACCTACACTAGTGGAACCAGGAGGCTAACGGGGCCAACCCCTCTAAGGAAGATTTCCTAGATCCGCCCTTGAACACTAAGGGCACGCTTGTGTACAGCAAATTTTTATTGAAAGATGAAATTGCTACGTCAGCTTAGTGCGGATGTGGATTCCTCATTGAAAGCTAGTATTAAAGAGGGGAGTGAGGATATGAAGTAATAGAGAGGAGAGAAGTTTTCAAAGGAAATAGAACCACAACCCCCCCACCCCCCGATACTTTATTTGAAAAAGCATCTCCGTAGGAATTTCTACGGAAATGTGTTGCACAAACGTGTCCTAAATAAGACTCCTTTGGTTTACTCTTCTTTCTTCTCAAGCTTGCAAGCAATGATTTTATTTTATTTTTTTTTCTTGGAGAGACTACCATTTGTACCATTTGAAGTTGTTTAATTCTCAAGAAGCCAAGCTATGAAATATACAAACATCATTAAGGAACCAAAATGAGCTGGAATTGGGTTCACCTCTATCCAAGGGAGCCCTTTTTTTTACAAGTTGAGACTATTTTCCTTGAAACTCATTGTGAGAAAGGAAGAGGAGAAGAAGACAAGATTCTAAGGGATTCATAGCCTTTAACACCTATTCTTCCATCCTCTCAACTTTACTATTCTTCATTTCTTATTCTTTACATCCATGATAGGAAATTTTTATGTTGGGGGTTTTCTAGACAATGACGTGATGGCCTTTCCCTTGGCATTTTCAAATCCCATTTTTTTTTTTTGTTAGAATTATGAATTCTAAATAGACGAAAAGCCACTTTTATCCTTTGCAATTCTCAAATTCCAACCCCTTACGCATTTTTGGATGCTTCAGTTAAAAGGAGGATTAAAAAAATTCCATCCCAAGGGACAACTTTTGGAAATTGTAAATTCTCTATTTATAATTTCCTTGAATTCTAGTAAAAGAATAAGCGCCTAGTCCATTTTTTTACTTCTTGAATGCTTGTACCAATAGAAATGTACTCAATAAAAGTCATTTATGATTTTCTCTTGCTTATTTGCTTTGCACATTAGTTGTGAAAATGACGTAAAGTCATTTTAGAAATGGCTAGACTGTTCTAAACTTAAGAATAGTCAAAACCATGCTCTTGGTTGAAAACTTGAAAACCACCGCGGGTTTTGGGGTTGATCATAGGTCTCTCTCTCTCTCTATATGAATAACCTTTATATGTATGTATGTATGTATATATGTATATGAAGTTATTTTAGAAATGGCCAAACTGTTCTAAACTTAAGAATAGTCAAGCCTATAGTCTTGGTTAAAAACTTGAAAACCACCGTGGGTTTTGGGGTTGATAGGTCTCTGTCGCTCCACATATGGGAAGCGCTACACAGCTCTCGGGTGTTTTTTAGGAGAAAACACCCCTTCTAGTTGGACCCATTGGGATAGAAGCATCATTTTATCATGATTTTAAACCAAAGGTGATGAAACTTTGAAAGAGTGCCAAACTTAGACTTGTGACTATTCATGGTGGGGTAGTATGTGTGAAAAGACTAGATTGACTCAATATAGGCCCCATGATAAAAAAGAAAAAGAAAAGGAGGGATGGAAAAAGTGGCCTTTTTAAAATGGGGCGTCTTTGAGAATTTATATATATATGTATATAATATAGTACTGCCGGATCATTGTGTGCACCTTAGTATGGGGCCCACACTGGCCCTAGTTGGGACTGGGATTGAGGGGGATTGAAAGATCTCTATGGGCCCTTCATCTCTACAAAAAATCGGCCCTAACCCTAAACCCTATTATCCCGATCAGGGCTCCACAACTTTAAAGGTGTATTGTCCATTTGGATGGATGTGCAGTCGATTTAATGGTCTAGGTCATTTGAATGGTGTACAAACCCGAGGGGATGTTTGAAATTCAAGGGGGCGTGGTCTAGTTGAATGGACCATTAGGTGGGTCCCACCCCTCTTGTGCATCATGCGCACCTGATAACCATATATATGGGAGGACCGGTAAACCATCCTAGTCCTAAACTAGCTTAGTTTAAATCTTAGCAATTATCTCTAGGGTGCTTCACTTCAATGCTCTATGCTTGCTTCCGTGCTCCGCTAATGCATACTGCTACAGTGCTCAACCATGGGATCTTTACCGGCATGTTTTGCTTAGTGGTGAGATGAGATGCCCTTTACCACTTTAGTTGTCTCATGCTTCTAATCTATACGAACAACTTGTTTGAGGAAAAACAAAAGGAATCGTCTATTCAAGATCTACTATTATGAGGGCTTTAAAGTCGCCTAAATTCTATAAAAATAAATAATCGGATCAAATCTTAGTTAAAGTAATTGGGTTCCAAAACTTGCATGATCAATTATAAGGTCTATTCATTTCAGATGAGTGTTAAATTTGATTCTATTCTTATTTAAGGGCATAGTGAGGATGGGAGAGGTAATGTGTGAAGGGCCATAGCGGGGAGCATGTGTCTTTGTAGGTTGACGATTGTCATTTAAATCTGAGATGCTAGGTGTAATGTAAGAATTTAAATGGAATAAATTATCTTAAATTTGATGATCAATATTCATCATCAAGCTAAGCTCAAGCACATCCTAGTCAAGTACAATATGGAATAAGCCCAACTTGTTTGCACCCATTGCCAAGGGTTCTTAATGAAGTTTGGATTGTTTAGAGAAAATTTCAATGGGTCACAGTTGAGGACATAATTGTTACTTAAACCTAGCCAAGCCCTTTGGTTGAATTGTTTACTAGCACAATAACCCATGCTGAGCACAAGTAAGTCTATACGTTGTGAATTAAACATCTATACATTTTAAAAATACGTATAAAGAAAAAAAATTAATGATCACTGTAAACAGATTGAGAATAAAAAGAGAAACGAATTGAACAAAGTTTTTTTCTCTCAATCAATGATTAAATGAAAACATTATACATACTTTTAAAGAATAACTAAGTTTAAGAAATCTAGCAAACGTATTATATGAAAATCTGCATTATACGCAAAAGTAGATTTTTAGAAAGAAAAGAAAAGATCATGAGTAGAGTAGAAAAAGAGTAGACATAGGACACAAAGGGAGTAAGAGTAGAAAGGGGGGTGTTGCAGAAAGGAAGAAGGAGAATGAAAAATTAGAAAGCAGATTTAGGTGGTTGCTTGAGATAAAAGTGAGTAGTTGTATGAGATGAGAGAAAAGAAAGGAGCTGCTTAAGTGGGAAGTTATTATTAGAAGTGGGGGGATGACGTGATATGTTAATAGGATAACTAAAAAGTCTAAATTACAACTACTGGTCAAAATTAGTGCCAAAATGCTTCTGCTTAATATATTATAATTCGGAGCGAGGCGGTTGAACTTGACCTAGAAGTTATCCACTATACCAATTTTAGGGCCTGTTTGGCAACTTAAAAAATAAGCTCTTATTTTGTGTTTTAAGCCTCATTTAAATTTAGAGTGTTTAGTAAATATCTAATTATTTTTTTAATTTTAGAACTTATTTAAAAATTAGAGCTTTTGCCTATATAATTAAAAAAACCAAGAGGGGCTCCTTTTTCTTTTTAGAGACTTTTTTTTTAGGTAAAATGGATAGAGGTGGACGATACAGAATTTATATGTGTTGGGTGAAAATAATCTTATAAATTTTCAAAATGATGCAAGTGGAGTGTTCCACATTGTAATTTTTAAAAGGTGGGCCCCAATTACCTCAAGAAGTAAAATTATTTTTTATAATTTTATCAAACATACTAATTCTAAATTAGAAATTAAAAGTTAGAGCTTTTATTGTAGACCTTAATCTAAGTAGCTCTTATTTTTAAGAATTCATATTGGGGGATATAGAAATTCTCTAAATGATGTCCAACAAGTTTTTTAAATATTCTAGTATAGCCTAGCATCCATCTAGATTTGGAAAATTCCAAAGCTCAAATGTGAGAATTCAAAGTCAAAGTCTTTATAATCTTAATTGAGCAAGGAAATTCAAATGCTCAATGACAGCAATTGACATTGCTTTGAGAAACTGCCAAAATAAAATTCTTGCCAGAAAATAAATTTTGAGAAATATTTTCTAGGAAAGATTATGAATTCTACAGATGTTGTTCCTCTGGTGACACTTCCAAAATACTCGAGTACAACCATCATTCAAGAAGTTGGAGTCTTGAGACTTTCAAAGGCCAAAGAAACTTCTCAGAATTCTACCAAATAAACAAAGTATTTTAAATTCTCTAAAGGCATGACCTGACACTAGCATTAGAAAGTCTAAACACTTACAATTTTCATCAAAAATACCTCTAAGCTTTAAGTTTAGACGATGGCTATTTTACATTAACATTGTGTGTGTGAGGCAGGGGTGGTCATGGGTCGACCTAGCTCGGACCCAGCTTGCATCGACCCGCATTTAGACATTTTAGCATTAGGGTTCATGCTGGGCCTCGATATTAAATCTCAGTTTGTTTAACATTTGGGTAGGGCTTGGATTAAGTGATAGGAAGTCTGGCTTGAATTAACTAGAATGAGTCAAGCATGTAATTTACTAACCGGTTTGATCGAGTAAGTGATGCAAAAGGCCTGCAAAACGACAGAAAGCCTGAGATGGCTTGATTGACTAAATGGGCCAGTTTGAGTATTGACCTATATTTCTAGAGTCGGCCCATGCTTAGATATGCCCTAGCCCGGCCGCACCAAGCACATGAGTTCCCTTAGTGTGAGGTAATATTTTTGCCCTTAATAGATTTCAAACTTTCTATAATCTTTCTTTTTACATAAAGCCCTTCTTGAAATTTACATCTGTTCATCCAAATGTGAAATACTTGATGGGTTTTAAAATCCATTGAAAATAAGAAATTAAGAATCCACATAAGAAATCTCCATCTCATAACACCCCCTTATTTGAAAAGACCAAAAGCTCTAGCGTGCGGAACTATGCAGTGCCTTTTTTTTTTGAAAACATAGAAAGTATATCTTTAATTAAATATTCACCAACTTGGGAATAAGTGGAGTGGTATAAGGTGTGGCCTGTGTGGGTTTGCTTCCCACACCTTGTATTTAAAACTATCCCAGATTTTTCCTATGTCAATTTGTGTGAAAGGTCAAAGACCTTATGATACCCTCTGGCCAATTTGACAATTTACTATTAAAATAAAAGTGAAATAAAGCATCAAATCAAAAGAAAATAAAACATAAGGGTGATATAATGGTATTTTGCCTTTAGTGAATTGGTAGGGAATTTTTTTAACTTTTTGTGTAAAAATTTTACTAAGCGCCTTTTCGTCGATTAGTGGAGAAACGATGTTGCTTTTTGATCCTTTACAATTTTTTATTTTAAATAAGGAGAGAATTTTAAAAATATATACGTGACTCCTTGTATGAAAAACGGATACTTAATCAGTTCCATGATGAATGGATTGTATGTTGATTGTTGAACCCTAGCTTGTGGGCTTTATTTCTACTTCTTTTGCCTTTGTTTTAAAATCCTCTAAAGAGTGGGGTGTTTTTTTGGCAATGCCTTTGCTGCTTTTCCTCGTATAGGTCTGAAAATTTTCACACGATACAAGTAGTCTTTTTAGTTTCCCACACGCAAAATTTCATGTATAATACTCACAGGTGAATTTTGGCACAAAGTGCAGAATCTCCTTCTTAGCAATCTCCTTTTTCTGTGGCTGCCATTGTACTCTGCGGATTTCCCCTCTCTCTCTCTCTCTCTCTCTCTCTCTCTCTCTGCTGTTCATACCTTCCAAACAGCCTCTCTCGATTTTCTTCTATTTAAACTCACACTTCTTCCTCTTATCTTCATCTGGGTGTCTTTGATTTCCATTTATCCATCTTTGTACTTCAATTTTATCCATGCCTTGTCTTTTTCTTCCTTTCTCATATTCCCCTTAGAATAACCCATCGTTTTTTTTTCATTGAAAACGACCCCCCATGGACTGATTTCTCCAAACACAATGCAAACTTCAGCAGTAGCTCAAGAACCCACGAATTCTTTCGATCTTCTATCCAGGTTTGGTTGCTTTTCCCTCGATTCCAGATGCCTTTGGACCCTTAGCTCAAATGGGTCTTCTTCGATTCTCTCCAACTCCCTGTTTTTCGATGGGTTTGGGGCTGTGGTTCTTGAGAAGAAGCCTAAGGTTGTTGCTTCTCTTAGGCTGAGTAGAAGTGCTTATAGGGCTCAAAGGGCTTGGAATGAGTTCAACCGGTTTGTCCGAATGCACTGCGAGCGGATTCCATTCGGATTCGCCTCGGTTGGGGTTGAGTCTGGGGAGAATGGATTGAGGGAAGATTGGTCTGTTGGTTTGGAGGATGATGGGGTGCAATTGAATGGAACCAAGGCGGAGAATTCGAAGAAAGTCCTGATCTTGATGAGTGATACTGGTGGTGGGCATAGAGCTTCTGCGGAAGCTATCAAAGCGGCTTTTAATCAAGAATTTGGGGATGATTATCAGGTGAATTTGATGCTTTACTGTGCAATTAAGTTTTAATCAGAAAACTACACTGAATGGTACAATCGTAAAAGCAATTTTGTCATATCGTGTTTTGGCTCTATTGGTCTTTGGGGGTGTTTAGAGGAGCTGAAGCTGTTAGTAGATGAACAAATTTTTACTGTTTGTTAAGATTGAAATTAGTTCTAACCTGTTCATTAATGGTTTCCGTTGCAATAGAGGTTGAATTTTGTTTTTCTTCCACCAAATGCAGTCTAGTTTGCTTTTGGGTGTACCCCAAATGGCATCTATTTTTAATATTATGGCAGAGCTGTTGTTGGTTATCCTTTTTTTCTTTTCTGAAAGTAAGAAAGTAAATTAATCAATCAAAAAGGTGTGAGACCGCATTACCATAGATGTGAAGCACACTTCCTTCTCACCACCTCAGTTAGGCAACCAGCTATGCCAAAGCATATTGGCTACCTGCAGGGCCAAATGATACACGGAACATATGCAAAAGAGCAAAGGGTATGAGCCCACATGCAGGGCCAGCATAAAGAAATGAAAAGCTAGCCTAAATTTTGGAAAGGAATTGAGATATCCTTTCGCTAGAACAGGTGCTAATACAACTGAAAAACCTTTGATTAAAACTTTGAAGAAAGCAGCACTTTGAAGTAAATTATGGAACCAAATTAGGTAGGATATTTCCATTCTGCCTCAGATCACTATCGTGGATTCCAGCAATTTGGCAAGAGAAATGAAGAAAAAAAAAAAATTGTCCATTAATTCTGGTCTCAATCATGAAAATTTAGTGCCAGAATATACAAAGCACTTGCAATTTGGGTGCATCAGAACTCATACTTAGTGTTTTTCATTGTATTGTATTTCATTGGTAACTTGGCTTGAAACGGCAATCTTGTGGTGGTGACAATGAGCACCTGCGAACTGTGTGATGGGCTCTTGTCCAAAACTCACCCTTATGTTTTTTGGGGTGTTTATGTTTTTGGATATTGATATTTTGTGACCATCATGGTGGAGGTTACAGTTTGTGTTCAACAAGATAAATGTGCTCACTTCTCAAATTCAATTGGATTTTTTTTTTCATTTACTTAGACCAGCCAACTCTATGGTGGATGCCTTGGCAAAGCAAGGGGTGGACAGGATTTCTCATTTTCTTCTGCTTTTATTGTGTGCTCTTAAACCCGTCCACATTGCTTGGCATTTGTTGTAAGAACCTTTATTTTAATTAAAGGTTCACCGTTGCTGATAAAAAAAAGATTTCTGAATCCTTATCATCATTAGTGTTTATTTGCATGCAGGTATTTGTTACGGATTTGTGGACTGATCACACCCCGTGGCCATTTAATCAATTACCAAGGAGTTATAGCTTCTTGGTTAAACACGGGTCTTTATGGAGAATGACATACTATGCAACTGCTCCACGTGTAGTGCATCAACCACACTTTGCGGCGACTTCGACGTTTATTGCTCGGTGAGTAGTTTGGTTCTTCTTACTTGAGTGTCTTATTTTAGTCTTCAGAAAGAACTTGGTTTTCTTACTACTAGTGGTGAGCTATTTTGGATTCTGATCCTTACTTGTTTGTCTTTTTTGATTCATTTGACCCTTACTTGGTTGTCTTTTTCGACTCATTTGTTTTAAGCTGTTGGTTTGAATTTCGATAATTAAGTTACAGCGATGTGAAATGTTCAAAACTGGTTAGTCTTAATTAGAACCAATTCCCAGTTGTGATTCATCTTGTTTTTAAGTTGAATAAAGTTTTTGAAGGAAAACC
This sequence comes from Persea americana, assembly GCA_029852735.1. NCBI lineage: Eukaryota > Viridiplantae > Streptophyta > Magnoliopsida > Laurales > Lauraceae > Persea > Persea americana. The sequence continues at coordinate 10,315,606 of CM056812.1, forward strand.
ATTTGCAATAGTATTTGAGGAATTAACATTTCTACTGGAAAACTTTGTGATAATTCACTCCCGCCTTTTACAACTTAAGTACACAATCTATGCCAACTGTGTACTCTCAAACTCTGCTTTATAACTTTCTGCCTTTTCTCGCCAAGGTTTATCCTCAGTTGACTGGTAAGTTAAAGAATTATTGCTTTTATTGAAGGATACAACCCATAGATGTATCCCAAACTGCAACAACTTTGCATATTTTGGCAAAATGTTTTTTTTTTTTTTCTCTTTTCATTTGGTCATTTGGAAGGGGTAGCATGGAAAAATATTCTAAGTTGGGCTGGATACTGTTTTTCCAACTTTTCTGTCCCAAATCAATATCAGCGACTGATGTGGATAATGATTTGGCTTAGAAAGGCAGAAGAAAAATGTACCTCATTTGATGCTCCTTCAGTATCTGCACCATCCCAGATGAGTGGCGGAACAGAGAACAACCCATTACATGAACTGATTTGCACATGCACCCCAAGTGAATTCTGGTAAATATAATTTAGTTTCTGTGACAGTCTTGTTAAAAAATAACAATTAGCGTACTGTCAGAATTTACATCATATTATTTGCTTTTCTGTGTACAGAGAGGTTGCAAAAGGAATTATGAAATACCAACCAGATATCATTATTAGTGTACATCCTCTGATGCAGCATGTTCCCCTTCGTATCCTGAGAGCAAAAGGTCTTTTAGAGAAGATTGTATTTACCACAGTCGTCACAGATCTAAGCACTTGCCATCCTACTTGGTAGGATTGTTTTCTTTCAGAGCTCTGGTTTATCGTGTTTTCTTTATCGCTGACAATTTAAGCCTCTCTATTCATGGTTCTAATTTCCCTCAGATGTGCTATTCTCTGCTCATTGTATTAGTTGGATCAAATTGATTTTTATCTACTTGTACATGGACATGCATACTTACAGTTACTCCACAAAACACAACATATAGAACAAATCTATGTGTGCGTGCGCATGATTGCATAAAATGTATAGGTAAGCATTATGAAAGTACATCACTACTATATATAATCTATATATTTGAATCAATATAATCAGATGCATGGACACAGGTATTGGTCATAATTACTGTAAAAAAAAAAAAAAAAAAAAAAAAAAAAAAACATATAGAACACATCTGTGTGGCTGTGGATGTGTGAGATATATGGGTGAGATAGGGAGGCGTAATGAAATTACATCAGAACTATATGTAATGTATATATTTGAATTCATTCGAACAGATGTATAGACAGAGATATTGGTCATAATTACTTTACAGGGAAAAAAACATATAGGACGCATCTATATATGGGTGTGCATGTGTGTGTAAGATGCATGGGTAAGCATAGAAGTATATTGCAATTATATATATTAATTACTTTGTAGGGAAAAAAAAACATATAGGACACATCTATATATGGGTGTGCATGCGTGTGTAAGATGTATGGGTAAGCATAGAAGTATATTGCAATTATATATATTATGCATATAGTTGAATTGATATGAAAGACGCAACAATTAAAATGAAGTAACTAGTTCTTTAGAAAAAAAAAAATGAAGTAACTAGTGCCTGTTTAAATGTCTGCCTGATTGAAATGATATGTTCAGGCCCAAATTAAAGGCAGCAAAAGTGATAAGGATGCAGTTAAACTGAAATTGGTAACCGAGTCTATTACAAATGCTGACATATGTCCAGACGTGCACTGGACAAAGGAGTTGGTCATTTTGACTTAAGAGCTGGAACATATCAACATTTCAAAAAAAGAAAATAAAATAAAACTGGGGCCATTCAAGTTCCATTTTTAGTGACTGCCAGATTGAAGGAAAGTAGAGGGAGTGAATGATAACTGACACTATTTGCAATTCTGATATGTCCAATATGTGTATTGGACAAAGGAGTTGGTAAAGGCAAGGCTTCTTGAAAGTTTAGTTTACTTTCTGCATAGGTGTAGGCTAATAAATATCCTGTGACCTTTTATGTTCAGGTTTCATAAACTTGTAACACGATGCTACTGCCCAACAGCAGAGGTGGCAAGAAGGGCATCAAAAGCAGGACTCAAACCTTCACAAATAAAGGTTTATGGCCTTCCTGTGCGGCCTTCTTTTGTTAAGCCCGTCAAACCAAAGGTTGACTAGACTTTTCTTTCTATAGTCTTAATTCTTTCTTTATTAATGTTATTTTAAATAAATTTCATTAATGTGTATGGTGTTAACGACTTTCAGCTGATTCTCCTGTTTTCTGACTAGTATGAATTGAGGAGGGAGTTGGGAATGGATGAGCATCTGCCTGCAGTTTTATTAATGGGCGGAGGGGAGGGTATGGGCCCAATAGAGGCGACTGCTCGGGCACTTGGGAGTTTATTGTATGATGAGACTTTGGAAGAACCGATTGGTCAAATCCTTGTAATTTGTGGTCGGAATAAAAAGCTTGCTAACAGATTGTCTTCTATCAACTGGAAGATTCCTGTTCAGGTATTGTAAAAAAACTATGAAATAACTATTACACATTACATGCCTGAAGTATTCTTCAATTCAATTGAATTCTGATTTCTTTTTCTCTCCTGGTAATTATATCATACTTTACACCACATGGCTATTGTTGTCACTTGTCATCAAAGCCTTATTTATCTTTGGTTTTTTGACGTTACTATTTCACTCATCCCCTGTTTTCTTCTTAAAGGGAAACTCATTTTAACGGTTTGGCAAATTTTGGAAGCCAACTGCTTGTTTGATGCAGCCCTCCTCCTTTACCTGGGCTTGGGAGTTGGGACCTGCTGATGACAAAGTGTTTTGTATTAACTGATGCAGAGCTGCGTACCAGATGCGAGGCAGGTAGAGATGGAGGGAGTAGAGGTGGAGGGTGGAAGGGATAGGTCAGGCCTTGCACCTAAAAATCTTGGCCTTACGCCAAGCTCCCCATCACGGGCGAGGAAGAAGAGAACTTGGGAAATCTCAAAAGCACTCGAAACTTTTCATTAATCATACTCTGAATAGCCTAGGAGGCTTTACAATGCTTAAATGTGAGAAAACACAAACCTAGATCTAATCTCAACCATCTAATAATCCTACAGTTGAGATTAAAACTTCTCACTTAAATAAATAAAGCTCATAAATAAACGAAAATAACTCTAAATAAGATAAGGATAACTGGGCTTGGCCCAAAGGCGGGTCGACCCATGGGGGACCATGGGTTTGTCCTGCATCAATAAAATTATAGAAACCCATTTGAGAGATGGTTTGGGCATATGTTTAACGCAGGCCGAAAGCTTGACTATGTAGGCTGATGGCCCATCAAGGGGAAGGGGTAAGCTGAAGAGGATGTGGATGAAGGCAGCCAAGATAGATTTGAAGAAATTGGCTAGATGATGATGATGATGAGTAGAAGAGCTGGTTACTTGAGAATAAGATATTTCTCTTTGGAGGACATATCATTAATCAAGGCCTCCTTTGATAATCTTTCAGTTTATTGTATTTTTCCTGTTTAGAGTACAGTGTAAATAATGAAGTTGGAAAAATTGCAAGTGATTCTTCTGAGATGAAAATGAAAAGAAAGCCAACTTCACTAAATAAATTGGGAGGAGGTGTCAAACTAAAAAAGAAGGGGTTTTGGGACTACAAAGAATTGGCATATGAAAGTATTTTCTGATGTCATTATTTTTTTATAAGAACATGTTTTTAGCATACCTCCTGTCCAACACCGTCACTCCATGTCCAAGTTACACATGTTGATTATTTATCTCTAGTTATTGCATGAGATTATGGTGTAGGCCCATCCTCAAGCCCCTTAAAGGAATTTCCAAATCAACGAGAACCCCCTTAATAGTTTCAGAAAAGTCATATCAAACTTTAAAAAGGGATTGCAGAAAAAGATCTGAAAAATAGACTCAACAATTCAGCCTTGAAATGCGCTTGTAGGAAAAGCGTAGGAACATAAATTGATGGAAGGAAAGAATGAGGGTCAAATAATGTGAATTAAGAATTAGATTCCTAGATTTTCCTTAACAAATATTCAAATCTCCAGCACAAAATCTTAACAGAGGGTAATCAACAACTGCCACGAATAAAGAGGACCAACTAGTTATATTAGATGTGCAGATAAAGCCCACATCAACTTATTGTACCTTCCCAAAGTTTCAGATGCGCAAAAATTCCTTTTCACAAGATCTAGTTTTGAGTGAAATTTCACAGATTTCCAAAGGACACAGAAAACAAAATATGTTATTTCATAGTTGTCAATCGCTTCAATAATTGGCAATTACATCTCTTTATAAAGATAAAAATCAAGAGGAATCCTGTTAAAACTTTAGCCTTGATTTCCAAAGGAAACTGATCAGAATGCCACTAAGCACATGTTGTGGTGATTCTATTTAACTTAAAATACTCAATAATTCTCACAAAACGAAAGAGTTCCATTCCAAATCCTAAAACACGTTATTTTGTACTACGTGGTTTCGATTGGATAGTGGGCCCTACTTTATGGGCTGCATCACATTCGCAGTATGAAATTTCATGAGCTGTAACACTGTATTACCTTATGAGAAATGCAGATGTAAGGAAGGAAATAGGCCAGAGATTTCAGATTTCTTTTGTTTGTTCATATGTAATGAGAAGCTGAAGGAGAGGTGGACCAATTGGCTATAATTCTATTTTGTTTGGTTCTAGAATCTTGTTGGCTTAATTTATCTTGGTTTTTGCATCATATTGAGAGTTTTTCCACTTCCTTTGTGGAAAATTACTCTGTTTCTTTTAACAATATTATCATCATTTGAAAGCACTCCAATACAAAGTCTCCACTTCAACCTTCCAGCTTTTATTATCCTATGTTCGATATCCTCACTTGAATGGAAAATTTAGACCAGCTATGACCTATCAAGCAAAATGTTGGTCAATTAGGAAACAACACATGCAAAAGATGACTGTAGAAGAGATGAGGATGTTGAGATAGATGTGTGGTATAACAAGAATAAAAAATGAGGGCATTTGGGAGTATCTTTTGGTGATAAATGATAATTAAGATAGACTTGTTTGACATGGTTTGGACATGTCCGATGTAAGACAATAACGACGCCGATGAGGAAATTTTCTCTATGGAAGTTAATCTCCTCAAGGACTAGGGGTAGGCCGAAGAGGATATGGATGGAAGTAGTAAGGATTGAAGAAGTCCAACCTATCCGAGGATTTGGCCTAGGATAGACTGGAATGGTGAAACCTTGTGTTGCCGACTCCGATGTAGTTGGGACAAGGCACTCATGATGATAATGAATTAATGATGGTCATCATCATTTGGAAAAAGTTGTATACTTTTATTCAAGCAAATAATGGTTAGTGTGGTTGGGTTTTTATGTTAGAGGGTTAGTAGACAATTCTTTTTTTATTAAAACATACAAAGATTACATTTTTTTAAATTTAATTCCATCAGCAGATCTTTAGGGGTTGAATTCCTGCAGTCTTTTGGAGAAGATGTCTAGTGTCTTTTGTTGCTTGTTATTTCATTGCTCCCTGCATTCATGCCTCCAGACTGCATGTATATGCTAATATATGCTTAGATATGGTGTTGCTCTCTTTTTAAATCAGCATATTATGATCTATGGTTTCATATATCATGTTATTTATTTATTTATTTTTGAATGGTATATAGCATGTTCTTGTTGCCTGACATACAAGGTCTTATGTTTAGATGGATCCATTATTCTAGTTGAATAACTTTTTTATTGCATCATGTCATAGAAGTTGGCTTTCAAAATTTCAGGTGAAGGGGTTTGTTACTAAAATGGAAGAATGCATGGGTGCATGTGACTGCATTATTACGAAGGTTAGTTATCATGGAGTTGGTGATAGTTCTTTTTATTGCATCATCGGGCATAGTTTGATCATGCATGATGAATCAAAATTTGCAGGCTGGTCCAGGGACTATCGCAGAAGCCATGATACAGGGCCTTCCCATCATTCTCAATGATTACATTGCTGGGCAGGTATCTTTAGGTTTAACTCTCTCTTGTTCTTGCATTTTTCTGTTGTGCCGTGTTTCAGATGTAAGCCTTAGTAATCTGCACATGGAGCTAATTACTGACTTCTACCAGTGATCATGATGTTCCTCGCCAAGGATGGGTTTCCTTTAAAGTCCCACTAATTGGAAGCTTTATGCAGGAGGCCTCAAAATCACACATTCGTTTTCTTCTGCGAGGGATACTCCATGGTTTTACACCATGAAGGGGGATAACATCATGCCATCTGAGGATAGAGGGGGAAACCATGGCGCAAAAAATATCTTCACTGTTCTGGCCGCATATTCTCCATATAAAGAACTTTTGATGCATGAAGTGGGAGAAATCCCCTTACAACTTGGAACAACCACTTAAAAGTCATTTGCTATTTAGATGGACCCTCTTAAACTGTAAAACAAGTGGGACTATTTGACTCATACCAATCTTGACACATATGATCTTCCCAAGCAATACTATTAAAAAAGAAAAAAAGATCTTCCCAAGCAAACAACTCCTAACCTCTAGCATCCTTGCTGACTAGGACCAACAATAGCAGGGAAACATGACTCCTTTACTGGGATTTTTTAAAAACAAACCCAAAGCGGTTTTGGGTGCACATGCCTATTGCTTTCATGCTCTAGAGTTCGTAAAGAACTCTTTAATTCCTGGCCTAACATAAATAGTTAAAGTGAGTGTAACACTACAATGGTTAAGGGAAGACTTGCATATGCAATCCTGGGACCTACTCCCGGGAGGATGTGGCTGACTATGGTGCTACTTTTGAGGGAGATTGGTCGCCTATTTCACAAATGCAAAGAGAAAAGGTTTCGACTTGTATTTCCTTGGCTTTTACCCGAAACTTCTTTGTGGCGAGTATTCCAGGATCTGCACTACTTAATCCTTGTCATACCAATACATGGATAGCATTGCTTGAAATGATTAAAGTTGTAAGGAGTACTAATAGTATGTTGTGTCATGCGCCATCATTCCCATATAGCTTATTGTTGTGAATTGTGATTTATGTTTATTACAGGAAGTTGGCAATGTCCCATATGTGGTGGAAAATGGATGCGGAAAGTTCTCAAAGTCACCCAAAGAAATCGCAACTATCGTTGCTCAGTGGTTTGGTCCAAAAGCTGATGAGCTCAAAACCATGTCTCAAAATGCATTGAAGCTAGCTCGTCCAGATGCAGTGTTTAAAATTGTCCATGATCTTCATGAATTGGTGAGACAGAGAAGTGTTCTTGTATCCCATTGTGAATGTACTGCATAACCCTTTCCAATCCATTTTTGTTTGAGTTTTGATTTGCATTCCAAGCAAGAAGTTTTTGTTTCCTCTTTATTTTTCTGTTTGTCCCCTCAGCTTCTTCATATTTAAGTGTTGTACTAACATATTTTCATTACAAGGAAGAGCAAAAATATCCTTTTTCCTTAATGGCGAGTTGTTTAACGTCCGTTTCCATGGGCTCAGGGCGATGAGCACTTTTGAATACTCTTTACAGTTTTGTTATAAGCCCTTTTGACATCTCTTCATCTGGAAAGGATACTTTGAAGGTACCTGAAAATGCTATACATATTCTTGCCCGTTTGTTTGCAATAAATTACATAGGAATTAAATTCACGAGAATTCATGTTCAAATGAGTGCCACCAAAGGATTATTTAAGAGGTGAAGTGAATGATATTAGGAGAGGGGTGAAGATAAAACGTAGCGATGTAGAATTACTGCGTTGATGGCTGAGTAATCATTTCCAATATATATTCCCTTAATTCAATTTCCAGTTGTGGAGGTTATTTGATGCTCACTTTTTCTATATTAACCTTTGGTTTTCATGTTAACTAATTAATGGCATGAATTCCCATGTATTCCATATGCAAACAAACATGCCTAAGGCTATCTGGAAGGGGATCAAAATAATATTCAAAATAATTTTGCCTAGGAATAGTAGATGAGGGGATCAACTATACCCATATGGTTCTGATCTCAAAACGGGAAAACCAGCCAAAGTGTAGCATTGTAGGCGTTTCCTCTTATTATGTAATGTGTTGAATGAGGTTTCTGTTCCTGGCAAGCAAGAGCAGACAACACAGTAATAAGTCGACTGATGACAACATGAAATGCACAAGAGACAAGAAAGAGGCAACATGGTGGTCTTAAAATTGATTGTAAGGCTGATTTTTCTGTCAATGGAACTACCTTTGGCAGGCTATGTAGTCCTGGGTCTTTCAGGAAAAAAGTACATAAATCTGATAATGGCACATGTAACATCTGCTACATGTAACCACAAGGGGTAGCTCAGTTAGCTTAGGACCACGGTTTGCATCCGGAGGTTGTGGGTTCGAAACTGCACTACCACATTGGAGCTACAGGGGAGTTTACCCGGCTTCCCTCTGGGCCCGAAGAGATTAGTCCAGCTCAAAGGGTTGGAAACCCTCCGATAACAAAAAAAAAAAAAAAACAAAAAAAAACATCTATTACATGTAAACTATGTGGTAAATGTTGTTCCATACGGAAGTATATATGAAAGCTATTTAGAGGCTTAAAGGAGTTTCATATGGAAGCATAAAGCTAATCCACCGTCTTCTTAATTCCCCACTATATGTATGGAGATTTTGTAAAGTGCATTAAAATTAACAACATAATAAGGTAAATAAGCCCAGTTACTTCTACCAGAAAGCAAAAAAAAAAAGGCCAGTTCTGGTGATGGGAAGAGAAAAATGGGTAATCATTTCCTGTTGAAGGGAAGATTATTTGATGGCCCTTTGTGGGTCTTTTCCCGTAATCCTTCACTTTTAGTCCCTTTGAATGGAAGCCATTACTTGGAAATCATAAGAATGGAAATCATACGAATTTAGTACTGATTAAACAAACGGGGCGAAGTAAATTCTTAACCAGAAGTAATCTCATGTGGATAATAGAACAATATTGAGGGACCAACAGCTAAAGAAAATAATAATCCAGATTCCTTCTGGAAGATTGAAGACCAACCGACAGATAGATCTTCTGATTAAAAGGAAAGCATGTCATGGTAATCACCCAGAAAGCTTTCATTGGAATCACAAGATATCAGGTGGACATTACTTTGGAAGAGGGAAATAGAAAATGTTGTCATTCTCTTCGTACATCACAAATTCACAAGGCAAGTATCGTCTAAGCTCAGATGGAAAGATTGTGCAGAGGTGAAGTGCGAGCTTCTATCTGGACTGCCCATGTCCATTGCATGGACTTAAACTGAATGGCTAGAAGCATAGCTTGCCGACTCCTCAAGAACTTCGAAGGGAGGGGTGTCTGAAGTTACTATCTTTTTTGGAAGGAAAAGTACTTTCTACAAGGATCAAAACCCAAGATGCCAATATACAGACACAGATACGGGGGAATACGGTTATGACTCCATTTTCTGAAATTTATAACACAAATAGGACTGTCTATTTTTTTTTTTTCTTTAGAACATTTTTGAATCACGACTTCCTAACATTTTTTGTTGTAGAAGAGTAAGAAAATTAAAAAAACTATGAAATAATGGACTTGGTAAGTAGGAAATGCCATACTTGTATCCTAAAAGTATGGGTGGAGTACAAGTATCGAAACAAGTGTTATATCGGTCCGACATAGATTTGCTGATGGGCATGTACAAGTATCTAGATATCGTAGATCAAAACCAACACCTTACATGAAAATCCAACTCCTAACCAGCAATACACACCTATATTGATGCCTCAAGTTCAAATTTTACATATATGATAGATGCCTAATCTAGAGTTCCCTTTCAGCTCATGGGATCAGATGGACAAAGAATTCCAAAAAAAAGGAAAAAGAAAAGAAAAGAAAAGAAAGGAGCAGTATAACATATAAATGTTGGTTGACAGTTCGAATTCAACACAAGTGTGTCCTACTATTAAAAAAGTTATAAAAAAAAAAAAAAAAAAAAAAAAAACCTAGCACAATGATCTCAGACTGCATATATTTTCTTATATTCACTGTTCATAATATCAGGATCTGAGAGTCCAGACATGGAGAACGAATGCTCTCTATTAACTGATGACTTCCTGATGCTTCTAAGGTTAGAAGCCTCAATGCGATGTCGCACCACCCAAAAGCACATCGTCCCCAAGGTAGTTGCCATTATCGATGTTCCTATGATAGTCACTGCGATCGCCAGCCACCTCTCGTTTGCTCCCACCACCACAAATGACAGTGCTAGGAATGCCACCGATATGAGCACACTAGCGAACCACATTAACTTGTTTATGATCGCCATCATCTGCTTCTTCGCCTTCCTCTCTATCACCACCACTGAAGTCTGAACCACCACCACAGCTAGAGATATAAACAGAGCCACTGAGTCGAAGATGAAGAAGATCATGAACGAAGTCGTGGGAGCAATGTTGGCTTCTCCAAGGGAGTGCCCTGGAGGGAGGTTGCTTATATCGTCCGCATATTCACCGGGGACGGTGAAGATGGCTGCAAAGGCAACAGTGGCAATGAGGACGGCAACCACAGTGGTAGAGTTGATGGCGTTGTTGAGGCCTTCTACATGCATCTTGTTGAGCTGCTTGGCAATGCCTTGGACATGTTTTCGCGTCTGGCGACTATGTTCGAGCTGGTAGTGGACCTCATGCTTTATGTCGCTGACAGTCTGCTTGAGCTCTCGCGCGGGGTTCTGGGGCTTGATGGTCATGGATTTAGCTCCTTGGACGCCATACTCACATAGGATTGCAGCTATGTCTGTGTTGTTGCTCTTTTCGGCTGTGTCGAGGGCTGTTTCGCCCACTCTGTTGATGGTTGTGGTATCAGTCTCATTGAAATCAAGTAGCATTTTTACAATCTGCATTTGCAGCCAAGCATGGAGCATATGCCAGTCAGGGTATCATCTGTAACATTTCATTATGTGGAGTTCTTATTAATTGGATGTGTGGTGTAGATAGATGGTGGGTGAAGTTTTCATCGTTATTCAATCATCACAGAGTTGTAAGATGGAGAACATGTCACATATTTGTGGGGCCCAGGGGAAATTTTTGATTAGCTAAATCAGATTCAATGGACACTGCTATGGATTTGTTGAGAGGGCCACCAAATAGACAACATAAAAAACCCACCCTCTCTACCAGCTGCTTATATCATAACCTAGAGCAGGTCGCTAACAGCATCTAATCCATCTAATTTTTGGTAGAGGGCTAATTTAAAGACTCTTTGTATTTGATGGGGCACTGAAGTTGAAGAATTCATATTTCATCATTACTTAAAACTGTTTCAACAACAAAACAAAAACTGGGATTTGAAATGATGGGTAGATGAGAAATTAACAGCTTCCTCAACAAAAAAGAAAAATGAAAAAAAGAGAGACATGGGAAACACAAACTGCCCCTCACTAATCAAAACTCAAAGGAAAAATATTTGAAGCAAATCTTCTGTTTAGAATTTCATCTCAAATTGTTGCGTCTGTATCTCCATATAAATGAACATTTTGATAAACTATAGAGTTTTTTTAGTTGAATACACTAAGTTGACCCTAGATCGATAAGATAGGACTAACATGATGATGATAGGTCTTCATTCTTATAGATATAAAACAATAGGAAACATGGGCATTCCACCTGAGTGCGACCCTTCCGTGTTGCTATATGCAATGCCGTATTGCCTTTGGTGTCTACCATGTTGATAACCGGGGGTCTGCACTTGAGAAACTCCTCAACTATATCAAGGTTTTGCCCTTTCACTGCCATGTGAAATGCTGTCTGCCCCTTCTTATCAGTTCTGGTTGCAATTCCAGGCTCCTTGCTAAGGAGAGCTTTCACCACTCCCACATGCCCATTCCTTGCAGCAGAATGCAATGCAGTCTTGCCATTGCTTCTTGCTATCTTTGCCATGCTTGCATCTGTTTCCAATAGAAGGTTTACCACGTTTAAATACCCTTGTGCTGCCGCTGTATGTAAAGCGGTGGTATTTGACAAATCGACGGTCATACAGAGTTCTGGTATAGTAGGTAGAAGTTCTTGCAAGACGTCTGCAGAACCATTTAACTCCCATGATCAAAGATATGTAGAAGACTAATAAAGACCTTGACTAAAGTAGTGAGGAAAGCAAAAAGTACGTGCTCTGTGATGCATTTATTAACAGGATTGGAAATGTCAGTCCAGACCCAATCCAAAAGCCAAAATGGTCGATTGAATCAAGTTGGGTGGGGTTTAAGTTGAAAATGTCAACCTTAACCCAACCCGAATTACTGCGAGTCAGTGAGAAATTGTCACAGTATGTAATTGCTTTGTTTTTTACACATACATACCTATGTTCCCTTGCCTGGCAGCAATGTGGAAAGCATCATAACCATTCTTTGCTTTTATGCTAGCAGACACAATATCATGGTATTTTATCAACTCCCTCACAATCTCTACACAACCATATTCTGCAGCCACATAGAGTGCAGTTTCTCCTGATTGATTTTGTTTTGACAGTGATTCATTCATCTCTCCTTCAGTTCCTTCTAAAAGTTCTATAACCAGCTCTAAATTCCTTTCCCTTGCTGCTGAATGAAGAGGGGTATCATCGCGCTTTCCTGTCAATTGCTTTGTCATCGTCTTACCCAGTGGCTTTGTCCCCATTGCCATCATTCCCAATTTGTTGAAATGTACACCGCTGCTTTGATTATGACTCCTAATTCAGTTTTCTTTTCATGAAAATCCAAATCTCAAGTCTTCCAATACCTTTAACACAATGTTTAGAATTTCGAACATGTCATATCAAGACTTGATGGGGTACTTCGAAATCAAATATCTTGTTCAAGGAAATGGCGAAGAGGATGAAGAAGCAAAGAAGCACCCAACAAGAGTCACATCCAACTAGAAGGGGTTCCTGAAGTGATTCATAGTGTCCAAAATCAGAATTCTGTTGATCACAGAATTTGGAAGTTTTGCCACCCTTTCATTTATTTGCTTCTTTCAACCTCTAAAAATCTATGTTCTGTCTTTACATTGGAGAAAGATAATTTTGAGTGAAGTAGGATTGAATAGAAAATGCATTTTTTCAAATCAATAACATATGGGCAAGTGGGCATGTGGGTATTTGCCAGAGCTTGAAATTTTGAGAAAAAACCCATTCATTTGGGGTTAAAGTCTGGTGCTTTCCCTCACCAACACAAAAACCAATCAAAATTGCTCTATTGAGTCCCATTGGCTACCAAAAATTGTGAGAAGGATAAAAAAAATGTACAAGAAGATCAATGAAAGTGCTTGTTTGGAGATATGAATAAACAGTAAAATATACCATCATCATTCCCCTATGAATGGAAACCAAAGCTCCCATTTTCAATCCATGACAAAACTAAAGGATTCCAAATTCTCACAAGAAGAAAAAACCAATCTGCAAAAACACAAAAACAAAAAAAGAAAAGGTACCTGTTTGCCAATCACATGAGGTTAAAGATTAGAAGAGAAAAACATGAGACAAATGGCTTTGTGGATATTCTGAAAAGCGTGTTTTGATTGAAAATTAAGGAAACAAAAAATTGAACATTGTAGGTTGATGCTAAACTAAAAACATCATTGAATTCAACAAAATAAGTATAAAAAAATAAGGCGAAAAAATATTTTAAATTAATTTGATTTCCATTTTATTGTTTTCCAAATTCTAGAAAAGACAGAGATAGATGGCTGACCGGTCAATAGGGATGTTAGAGATACATGGGATGTTGACCATGAGTTTTTGGAACTGAAACATGCTTAAATTTGAATGATTTGCAGACATTCCATTTTTATATCTTGGGATAGAAAGTTAGAAACCACCAATACCATTTTGTGAAAAGACCAAAGGAATGTAGGGTGGGGCACACATGAAAATCGAAATGTCTCAAAATTAAATATCCCACTCTTGTATGGCCTTCAGCTAAATCTCCCATGTAAGGATGATCACGACCCACCAAGATTAATTTCATCCTCTCCATTTATATATCCTCAAATTTTACTTTAATATGAGTCGATATGGCCGATAACGGGATTAAGGCATATGATTAATAATATATAAAATCACACTAATCACGTCATCAGTCACGTGCACAATTTTATGCGGGACCATTTCCTTCTCTCAAATCAGCTATTTATGAAAAATCAGTCCCATCAAACTTTAATGGCCATCTAAACAATGGAAGTGAGAATCAACTAAATAAAGAATCAATAAATGGTTAAAAGGCATTGCCTTCATTCACAAGGTAAAAGATGTCTAATGGGGCCAACTAAATATTTGGCTAATCCTGAAACATCCATTCCATTCGTCCTAGATTCTACCATCTTCAAGGTAACAAAAAGAGGTACAAATGCCCCTTTATTGGTGCAGTTAGGTGTGAATATTAAGTTTAGTTTACACCCATTTGAAAGTATTGAGGTTCTTTAAAATAAGAGATGGAGAACACAAACAAAAAAAAAAAAAAAAAGTTCATTAAAAAAACAAAGAAGTGGACCCAATGGTATGAAAAATGCCAATCACACCAGAATATTAAGAGTCATCTGGAAGATCCTCCGAGTTCATGCATCCAAATCCTCAAAGATTAGCATTGAAAGCATTTAAAAAAGTAATAATAATTGGAGTACTTCAATCCAGTGATGAATAACAACAGTTGGACGAGTGTTGATTCAAAATGAGTACCAATTCACACTGGCCATGTAAGGGTAGAGGGTAGACTACTGGCTAGCCCGAGTGAGCCGGACAACTTGACTCTCACAATCAAGTGATTATTAATTGGTATAGTTAAATTAACGTTTTAGACAACTAGATAATCTAATGTAGACTTACATGATCACTGGTCCAAATTGATCCACAGACCATTGCTAATAAGATTCACTTGGGCACCTATCTTGATCTATATTTGTTGGATTAATAAGATTCACGGGCACGTTTGGTAAAAACGAAGGAATCCTCTATCGAAAAGATTCTTTCATTCCTTTAGAACAATGCTATTCTCTCTGAGAAATTTTGAGGGGAGGAATCACTCCATTCTAGATTTAGAAAACACTTGGGAGGAGTCGTTTTTATAGCTTAGGTGCTCCTTTGGCTATGTGGGTTTGCAAATTCGATGGGAGGAGGTAGAGACGGAGGAATCAATGGAAGAGAGGATTTTTGATGGGTTTTGAGGATTCGGAAAATACTCTCTTACGTTTCCCCTATTCACCCAAATCTAAGTTTTCCTTGGTATTGAGGAAAATCAGAGAGGATTCCTTTCTAAGGACATTACCCAAACATGCAGTACAATAGTTTTGGGTTTTGCTTTGGAGGAAAAAAAAAAAAAAAAGAGATGTGCATTTTGTGTTATATGAAAAAAAAATAAAATACCAACCCTTCTCTTAAATTGGAATTTTGACCTACATATACTAAGACGTATGGTAGAAGAATAAGTGAAAGCGAAATAATCAACTGGCCATTAAGAGTAGCATTAAGAAAGTCCATTGGCTGAGATCAAGAAAGAGAGGCTCTATTAGGGTAGTGTGAAAATCACTTAATAGATCATTCTAATTGGTGATTAAACCACTTTCTTTGCAATGAGACCAACCATCTTATCTGTGTGTGCTTGTCCACAGATTGGAACGCTCCTTTACTATATTTGTTTTTCAAACACGTGCATTCTTCTCACACACCCATATCCCCAACTAGATAAGCTACAGATGAGGGACATTCTTTTATTCTAATTTACTCATAAGGGTGGCATTCAAGAAAGACTAAATCATTGCTACCCAAGGAACTATCCAACTTAGGGCACCCACCTAAAGGCATGAGAATTACAAGGGTGTGAATCTTGAAAGGGATCCCCATGACATAGACATGTAAGAAATTTAAAAAATACATTTGTAGTAAAAAATTTAATTTTATAGACTTTAAAATGTAAAATTCTTAGCCATCAAATAAAATCAGATGATTGGCAAACTTTGCACAAAAGAGCCTGTTTATTTCATGTAGTTGAATAACTAAGATTGTATTTCTGTTGGTGAATAAAAATGAAGAACTAAAGATGAATATCCAAGAATACCACCAAATAATATTCCTTTACAAGGGAGATTGAATCTAGGGAAAGATGAGAAACGAAACCCTCCATTACACCATAGACATTAATCCTTCAAAGTCAAAGTCTATCTAATCCCTTACCTCCTTATGAATTCCCTCCCATTCATTTGACTCCTCCGCATTTTAGGCAAACAGACAAGCCCCATTTGGAAGATTATAGATCAACCAATTAAATTTTTATCAGAGGAGAATTCTCTCTTTTTCATGCAAATATTTTCATTCCAATTGCGGGCCTTTTTTTACTGGGGACCAATTTTTTACGGATCTATTCAACTTTTTAACAATGCGATGCGAACGACGCTGGAGAAAATTTCATTTAATTTAGATATATGTTGCATGCCCATCCCATTAATGATAGACGTCACCAAAAAGTGGCCCCCACTTGCCAAACCATGTCCATCACATAAGGAACCGGATCCCCTGTTTCGTCCTGTTTGGACGAATCAGGGAAGGACACCTGTGCGGGCGAAGGGGGCGGAGGAAAGAAAAAGTTCTTTTCTTCTTCTCCGCCCCCCTTCGCCCCCGCAGGTGTCCACCCCGATTCGTCCAAACAGGGGAAACAGGGGATCCGGACTCATCACATAAATGGTGGACATCACCAAAAGGTGGGCACCACGTGTGCGAACCTTTTGCCATTTCCAGATGGGCCCCTAGTCCTATCATAATCCTATCTGAGATATCTATCCACAAAGCCTACAAATTGAACGGACTCAATAGCCTCCAGCTTCTTTCTTCAGTAACAAACTGACAATGGCCTCCTCTTTCTACTTGAGAATTTCGCCTTCTTTTCCCTCCATCCGCAGCTTCAATGGCGTTCGATTTTCTCCACCTCCAAAGAAAATCTCCTTAAACCTCAGCTCTTCTTCCCAAATCACATCTGGGTTTCGACCAATGCTCCCAATTAAGCTCTCCCCAATCATCACTCCTCTTCAAAACCCTCCCTCTCTCACTGTCTTCGCTAAAAAGGGCTACAAGATGAAAACCCACAAGGTATTTCTTCTTCTTCTTCTTCTTCATCTTCTCTGAATAAAGCTTAGATTTTTCTATGGTAATCAGTGTTTTGGAGAAAAACCCTTGTTGTAGTTTTGGCTATTAGGTTACACAGATGAAAACCCACAAGGTGAATTTTTTTTTCTCCCAATCTTGTTTCTGTTTGAATAAAATTGGGGTGTTGGAGAAAGACCCATTTTGTGATTTTGGTTGTCAGGCCTCCGCAAAGCGGTTTCGGGTGACGGGTAGTGGGAGGATAATGAGGAGGAGATCCGGGAAGCAGCACTTGCTGGTGAAGAAGAACACGAAGAGGAAGCTTCGGCTTTCAAAGATGGTTGGATTTCTGAAAAACCCTTCCTTTTTAATTTGAAGTTATTTTTTGCTACATCATGTGAACTTGTTTTTGCTTGAATCTTTTGATTGTGAAGTGTTCCTATTAATTTAGCATTGGTTATCAGTATTTACACACTATAATTTGAATACATGTGGTTATAGTAAACCACCTTGGTGTTCTTGCTGTCGATGGAACCTATTGTTATCTATTATCACAAATCATAAGAAAATTAAATATATTTTCCGCTTCACTTTCCCTGGGATGCATTAAAACCTATGAAACAAGGTACTTCATTTCTTAAAATATTCCAGTACCTTTTGTTCTTTTCGCTTTATGAGAGACTCAAATTCACGACCCACTCAAACTACACATGTGCCTAACCAGCTGAGCAAAAGCTAGGGACAAATATTGTAATGATACTTGTGTATATATATCTATATTACATATGAACATTGGTCAGTCATATGCAATACGTGTTGACTCTTCTAAACAGATGAGAAAAGAAAATTGTAGAGATAATTGCTATGTCCAATATTTTTTTTGTTCTTCTATTTTACAAGAATTTTTATACTTATTTTGTACAGCTAAAAAGCACTTCTATACCTATTGATTCTTTATTTTCCCCTTCATATGATATTACACATAATTCTCATATATATATATATATATATATTTATATATATCTTGAAGTGTTGCATATTCGGCTTTTCAAAGTTTCCAAATTGGACACCTTGTATCAATGTGTTACCGCCATTAGTAACCATTTTCCATTCCGAGTTACATGGTTCAAAGCAATTTTAGAAAAAGAAACATTTATATCAAGTGTGGATCAACTACAGAACTGCTATTCGGTACTCCTGTGCATATTAATCTGAGATGCTGTGTATCCACTTGCCCACATGAATTGAAGTAGGAATGCAGGATCTTGTATTGAAGAAACAAAATTTTGCCCAGTTTTAAATGCCTTCCTATGCTGGGCAATTATTTGGATGTAGATACAGCTTGGTTTAAGTTAGCTACCTGCTAGATCATGATGATCCATACACATTAGACCATCCACCATACATTGAACTAAATCCAGACTATCCATGCCCCATTGCAAATGAGTTTATCCGAAAAGTTACATTGAATGGATGATCCTGTCTTTGTGATGGCTATTAAATTGTTTGGATTAAACGTAGATGCATTCTGGATTTTTCTTTCTTTCGAATGCTTCTCTGTTGGATTATGAGTGGTTCCCTCAGCAGCAGCTGCTGATGATTTTGATACTGCAGTCATTCCTCAGATTCTTTGTTGATATTATGTAACTACAGCTACTGACTCCGAGCATCCTTCGTTTAAACAGAGTTAAAAGCACAAACAAATAAACAATGTAATGTTCGTTTTATTGATTTTGTATCTGGGTACAGGCACTCAGGGGACAAAAGGTCCCTCTACAGCTAAAGATTACATGACACAAATAGTGGAACTAAAAGAATAGAAAACAAGGAGAATGAAGAATGGATAATAATAGCATAAGCGCTGGAGCAACAACCCTCCCTTTTCTTCTCTAACTCTCTCTTAAATCTTCAGCCTTAAGGTCTCTAAGTGGTTGGTAATGAAATCTAGTTACAAAAAAAAAAATATATATATATATATATAAATAAATAAAAAAGAAAATGGAAATAGTCTCTAACTGGTTGGAGTAGGGTTGCAAATGGTTATTCGATCATCTGAGTATCCGAAGTCTCCGGTTCTTAAGCAATTATGGGACCTATTTTTGGATCCGGGAGAAATTTGAATCCAGATCTAGATCCTTGTATGTTCCAACTGAAGATCCGGATCCAAAATGATACGTCCATGTATTAAAAAAATAATATACAATTTAAGGGCCCACATAGCTTGAATAGTATTGATATTTGAGGATCTAATTAGCTTTAATTAATCATTTACCATTTAGTAGCCCTACTCTTATATTTGAAAATTTTCTCTTGAAGTCTTTTTATCCATTTATACTAATGCATTGCACAACTTATTTTGGATCCAGATCCTCCTTTTTTTTTTTTTTTCAGTTGGTTGGATCCGGATCCAGGTCCTAATCTATGAAGACAGATACAGGCCTGGATCCACTATGGTTCCGCCCTGGATTGGACCCATTTACATCCTTGGTTGGAGGTAGGATAGCCAAAGGATCCTCAAAACATCTCACTTTCCCCTAATTATAGGCCTGAAGATAGTGAAAGGGAGCAGGAACAATTTCATAGGGGGTCCTCTGTCTGTCGTCATTTATAATGTAAATGATTCCCGTGTGTAATGGATACACGTCACGTTTGTTTGCACTCATTTATACATTGAGACATGAAAATGGAGTGTAAATGAGCCCATTTACACACCAAAATTTACTCATCCAGATGGGTGGTAAAATGATTTGCTGTTTTGCACACCTCTCTTTGCAAAAGACTGGTATAGTCTCCACATGGTGATTTGTTCGCTTGTGGGTCTCATCAAAGACCGTTATTTTTTCCATTCCGGTGGGCCCCATATTTGTAATCCAAACCATTCAATTTGTTTATTGAACTAATAAATCCCAAGATCTTGAAGGTGATTATCTTAAATCTTCATAGATTTTGAGTAATTTGTGAAACAGTCTCAACCTATAGTGGGCCCCCAATTTATGTATGTTCGTTCAATATTCTTGTATTAATGGAGTACATCATGACATAAAGTTTCATATCTTAATTCTTCATGCTTTTTGAAAAACTTGTGAAGAACGTCCAAGAATCCAAATTAATCTAAGACCGTTGGATATACATACTCATCATTTACTCACGTGAAAATGATGATTTTGACAAGCATGGTAATGTGCTTTACATGTGTAAAACTTGCACATGTGACATTTGCATATGCAAATGTTACATATGTTAAACCCATTTTTCTATCACATGCATAAATAACAAATGACCTGTAAGTTTTGGGCTTGATTTAAGGTTCATGGCAAGCCTAATACCGGTGCATTAGGATGCCAAGGTCCCCTCAAACTAGTGTCAAATTGCAACTTTGACCTGCTTTGTACCCAATTTCAGCCTCTTTGGTTCCATTTTGATGTTTTTGCATTTAATAGCTTAGTTTCTTGAAAACGTATGACCTTTACAGGGTGTCAATCTCTAAAAGTTCCTGAATCCCTGCATGCTCGTGGGAAAAGAGGAGGAAAGTAAAGGAATTCTTTGTATCTATCCACGGGCTGTTTAGGGCTTCTTGAGAGCTGGAAAGTACTTCTTCAAAGACTACAAAGCATTGATTACCGGAGTCAGGACCGGATAGTTACCTGATCCATATCTTGAATATTTTTTTATGCGTACACCTTGGTGGAGTTGGATAATGTATCCCTTGTCCCGCCTCTTAAAACCTACTTTCCTTTACGTAATCGACTTTCTAGTTGGTTGTCTTCAGGACTGCAAAACCCAGTTTATGATATCTTGTTTCATATACTGTTAGTTTATGTTTGTTCTCTTGACTCTAATATTTCCCACATTGTCTGTCTACATTGATCCTTGATGTGTTCATCCAATTTTATATGGAGCATTATCAACAACGCATTTCTTAGTAGATTTTGTGGCCATTTGACAGTGCAAATAGCTAATTACTACTTTGACCCTTGAAACATACATGGTGATTGTATGCACACTTCTTCATTAAATGTTGAGATGAAGTTATTGTAACATACTCTCAAGCTAGATTGGCTCTGTTACCGACAGAGGATATCTATTTATAACTCATGAAAATTATTACTCCATTGAACTGGGGATTTTGACTATGGAATCCCTAAATCTCTGATTGCCGCTGGCACCATCAAAATTTAATGGAAAATATTTATATAGCCATTGAATTCTTGTCACCATCCCTTCAGTACTCTCAGAACTCCACTCTCTTGTAGTGAAAAGAATGTGATTTTCTCTTTCGTAGGTGTCTTGAATTGAAGTTTAGAATGACCAATGGGTCAGTCTGGAAAGTCTGCTCAGGTTGGACAGTTCTTCATGTTGATCTGTAAGGCTTTTGGAGAAGCAATGGCTGTTCATGTGATGACCAGCTTCCTGTAACTTCTGAAGGGTTTGCCGTGTTGCTTGCTTGTAATGCCGATTGGCGTTTTGTATGGTTAAGAAGAAACATTAACAATGGCCCTGAAAAATGGCTATATAGTAATTACTCGATTGCTATTGCCTTTTGATGTAAAATGTTTTTAGAGCGTCGCTCATTGACCAATCATTTTAATGGGCCAATCTCTCAAACATGGTTCCTACTTTGTACGTAATGGATACCACTGGTTGGTATACACTATCATGCATGGAGATCCAATGCTGCCCCTAGTTTATACCTGCAGGGACTTTCCGTTCTTATACATGTAACATCTATCTGCACGCAGAATATTGAAATTGGTTAGACGCCTTCATTATAAATCTTCAGATCTTCACATTTCCATGGTTGAATTGTTTCACATCTATACTGGCTTGAAGATCGCTACTATGAGAGGCTTCACTTGAAGTTAACTGCAAATATGCAAATATTTTCCCTACCCTTGGATGGCACAACCATCTGTTAGTCACATAAAAGCCTTGCTCATGATTTTGGATTCACGAAAACACACATATACAGGAAAGAAAATGTGCTGCTGATTGAACTTCTAAAGATGACACAAGGTTTAGGCTTTATTATTATTATTACTATTACTATTATTATTATTATTATTATTACTATTATTATTATTATTATCAGTTTCTTTTATGTTTCGAAGAGAAAAGAAACATTGCGACACGTAAGCCTTGAGACACGGGATGGGATCTAAGTAGTTTATTTTGAAATGGCAGCTTTAGAGCCCTGCAACACTGAATCTGATTCTTTAGTTTTCTCATCTATGGGAGATCTCTTTTAGTGGAGTTTTAGAAGTACTTATTAATGATTAAGTGAAATCTAACATATTGAAGAGAAACTGGTTGGGTTTCTTTTCATATCTGTTTTATCTTCTCTTTTTCAAAAACATATGTTATAGTAAGTTTAATCGTTTTCTTTGTGCTGCCTTCAGTGCATTTCTGTTGCACCGCATAGCTTCTTTTTAATATAATCAAGTTACCATTTGTCAAAAAAAAAAAAACTTAAGTAAGTTTCATTAATTCTAATTTCTCTTCTATGTTCACAGATCGAAGTTAAAGACAGTGACCGTGGGCACATTACTAGATGCCTGCCTTATCTTAAAGCGAATCGAACAGGTACCCCAAGAAAAGAGATAGGCGAGAGCATTTCTGAACTACTTGAATCGATCAGGAAGGTCTCTAAGATTTCTTAGTTTCCATGCTTGTAATTCAGAGAGTAATAACTCGTCTTGTTGAAGCATATGTGGTTTCTTATTTTGGTAAATGAACATAAATTTTTCCATTTTTCTATTTGCTTCAGTTGAGCCCCTTAACGTTTGATTGGAATATGGAAATGCTGACAGAATGTGGGTTTCATTTCCTGAACCATTTGAAGTATATCCAACATAAAAATGGTTTAAAATAATTATGGGAACTTGGCAATGCTTAATTGAACATCAGTTTCATTTGCTGAACCTCATGAAGCATCTCAAATGTATAAACAGTGCTAGAAGAACATTATTTAACCTATTTTGCTGGTTTGCATATCTATCGCAATTTATTCATCAAGGTGCTGTACTTTGATGGCAATCTAATAATCTCCTTGGCAATCTAATAATCTCCTTTCTGGATTTGTATCCCGAATCTTAGGGAAAACGATTCATATCTATGTAATGAATCCCATTTATAAATGAATTTTAGGATTCAGGTGTGAATCCCACGATTCGATACTCATTTCATTGAATCTTATGATTCAAGCGATTCGACTAAGCGAGAATGGTTATAGCCAATAAGCTAATATTCATAATCTTTTACCTTTTTTCTTTCTTTATTATATCTTCATTTTATCGCTTGTATTTTCAAAACGTTATTTAGTAGTTAACGAAACTTTGTAAGAATTTTTTACAGCTTTGATAAGGTTTTAAAGATAAATAAAGAACATGCATTTAACTGAAGCATACGGCTGTACGTATGGTGCTTGTTTATATCTTCTTCTTTCTTTAATCTATTTTGGTTTTTTTTTTTTTTTTTCATGAACACTCTCTTAACTTTAAGTGATATCTTATCATGTAAGATTGACGGTTTGGATTTTATTTTATTTTTATATTTTGATTTAAAGATAATAAAATATATATATTGATACTTTAAACTTATTTAACTATTTACACATCATTTATTTTATATATATATATATAATAATATATGTTATAATGTTCTTGATATGATTGTATGATAGACTGACTTGTTATTATATTTACAATAATTACTTTTGTCCTTTCTTTTAATTTTTAATTATTTTTCATTTTTATTAGAAAAATAAAAAATCATACTATTCACTATATGATTCGCAATTCGATTCAATTCATGGATATGAACGATTTGCAATACGATTTCGATTTTGAAAACTATGGTACTGTATACTAGATCTCATGTGCAAACTGAATGATTCTTTTTCTATTATTTCATTTGCGATTTGGCTCTCCCATATTTTTCTTACTGAAATGCTATGTGAGCTGTTGAATGTTAGATGTTTGCCTCCTACACATGATTGGTGATAGAAACTGTACATGTGATGGGCCTCGCACCAAGAGTTCTGGTGTGATGAACCTTATTTGTGAAATGAAGACGCAATGATGACTGACAATTTATAGAGGGCGAGTGGGACATGTAGGAGACCACATGGATAAGGGGTGAGTGTAGTTTCATCCATTCAAATCATCCTTAGGTCGTGATGCGACTGATATAAGCTGGGCCAAAATCACCAGGCTAAGGGTGTCTGATAAATCACATTACACAATCACATGGTCTCCTACAAACTCGCTCACCTAGGTGGGCCGTCTAGGGTCATTGCATCTTCATTGGCAGCAGGGGTCCATCACACTTGAACATAATTCATGTGTGTATTAGTGCCCTTCCAAAACACAGGAAGGACCTTAAGTGAATTAGCACCACATACATGTAGTCTGGCTACCCCATGCCTGAACCCCAACTAGAGGCAGCCTGGCCCAAATTGCATCGTTGTGTTGGCCAGGACACAGGATTGGCACAATCCGCATCCTTAAGTGTGTTTGCGTCGAGAACGGTGTCTTACCCGAGTGGTAAGAGTGAAGATACGTCAGTTATCACTGGGAGGTCCAAGGCTCGACCATGGCCTCCCCCCTCCTTGCATATGCGAGCATCCCTCTCCTCTCCTCTCCTCGCATGTGTGAGTTTGTCTCTCTTTACATATACGAGTTTTCTCCCTGTGTTTGTGGGTTCTCCTGGTATGTGCGAGTCTCTACAGGACCCAGCTATCCCCCTTTGCTGGGATACCAAAAAAAGAACAAAGAAAAACAAGTGCGTTTCTGTCGCTTATTGAAAAAATTATCTAATATCTGATGCTCTATCTGAAGAGATTTTAGCTTGAGGTTTTCCACCGCCTTTTCTTCATCATCTGGTTCATGGGCCATTTCGGGTTTTTTTTTCTTTTTATATAGTTTTTTTTTTTTTTTTTTGTTTGAAAGGTAGTTGTGTTGTATTGAAGTATAGACAAAATACATGATGCATTCATGTTTCTGAGCATTGGGAGCACAACTAGCTCACACTTAAAAGAGAAACGAATGGCCCACCTTAAATTAAGGCATGCCTTTCCCACAACCACGGAGTGGCCAAAAAATAAAAAGGAGAAAAAAGACCCACAGCCAGGTCATGAAAAAAGTTTGGGGGCTTATTTTCTCCCTCATGCTTCTTTATAATCAAGTTGGGGTACACATGGAGATTTTGTATTTTGAAGAAAGATTTGATACCATTATTACATACACCAAATCCCAACTCCCAAGATGGCTTATTGTTTGTTTTCTATATAGCATTGACCTGCGTGCATATAAATGTTTTTTTAATTTAGCTGAAGAAGTCATTGTTTACATTAGCAGAGTGTTTAGAAACATTACCTTCCCAACATGAATGGACCTGAATAACAATAAGAGTTAGATTTTTTTTTTTAATGATATGAGAGTTATAGATGGGATAGTCACACTACATGTTATGTCAATGAGTATATTTTTACTATTTTTTATTTTCTTTCTCAAATTTTGTAGGCTTTTGGGTGCTGACTTGTGCATTACTTATCTGACAAGGCCATAACTGTGTGGTGTGTGTGTGTGTGTTTTGGAGTTAAATTGAAGTATGGGACCCTGTTGATAGGCATCTTAACAGCAAATTTGAAAATGTCCTCTCTGGGTGATATTCTTTAATAACAATGTGATGCTCATTAGTGAGACAAGAAGTCATATAAAATGTATATTGTGAAATGGTTTACAGTCAGATAAATTAATGATTTACATATTTAAAATGGATATATAGACTTCAAGTTATGCTGATCTGAGAATAGAGATGAGTTTGTAAAAATTAAAGATAATTTAGTATTACAACAATGGATACTTGCATTTGTAAATGCTTTATTTTTTTTCCAAGCATTTCAGAATCTCAGTCACTTGAAAGGTCTCAAATGACTCTTAGGAATTCAGAAATTCTAGCCCCTCCGCATTTTAGTAAAATTTCTAGATGAGCAAGTACAAGGGAGCATACATGATTTTTACCTTATTTGGGAATTTAGAAATTTTATATACATGAATTCCTTGAATCTAGAAAAGGCTTTCTAGATTCAAGGAATTCCTAAATTCTAGACACAATGAAATTCTTGGATGCTCCGTTGTACTTGAGCATCTAGGAATTCTACCAAAAATCAAAGGAGCTAGAATTTCTTAAATGTCATTTGAGGCCTTTTATGTGGTTAGAATTTTGAAGTACTTTTGCATAAAAAGCCAGGAGACAAGATGTCCCATTTTGTAAAGAAATAACCAACATATTGAATTATTGTCCTGAATGACAGTAAAAGGAGATAGGCCCTAAAGCCCAACAAAAGCAGCTTGATACTAATTGCTTATGTTATTGCCATTTGACTGTTACAGGGAGAACAAATCCACTTTATGGACCCAAGTAAAATAATAGATCGCATGATCAACTGTTAACACTTTTCCTTGGAAGAAAGTCCACCTATAGGGCCCACTTTATTTATTGTAAACAAATGGAAGGTAGGGGATGGATGGGTTTGAATGTGGGTAAGTGGTGGGCTCAATATCAGCCCCATTAAATAATTCTAAATCTTTGTTTTGAAGGCTTCATGATTCCTCAAAATTTGAGGGTCAGTTAGGCTGTCCAAAACCAAAGGCCCGGTCACTTTCCCTCCAATTAAAAAAGACAACCCATTCCACTTACTATTCCAGTAAATTAGCACTTACCTGAAATTTGTAGGCCTTAAAGATTAATCATGAAAATTTAGCACACCCACCTATTTGTCCAATAGTCAGCATTTGAACAGATTTGAGGCCCTTAGAAAAACTGGAATTTTCTCCTGCTCAATCCAGCACAAGGGACCCCGGAAGAATATTTTCCCACAAAATAACACCTCATGTGGGGAAACCTTTCACTCATAAGGATGCTACTATCTCTCAGTTGTCTATGACAGCAGCACTCTTAAATTAAAGGCACTCATAGAAAACCATTTGAGCATGTTAGGTAACAACTGAAGAAATCAGATGATTCTTCACCATTACTGGAACAAGGATTTCTTACTGGGGATTTGTATAGTCAATGATTTTACATTCATATTGGTGTGTATTGATGCATATAACTGAGAAAAACAAAGTTCACTATGCAAATCTAGTTAAGTGAGGATTCTTAAATCTTATGGGGATTGTCGGATCTGAAAATCCTAACAAATGAAGACTTCCATTCGTCCAAATTCTTAGGAATTTATAATTGCCAAATATGTATTTATCACAACTCCAGGAAAATCGAAATTCTTATCCCTGAATATTTGGTTGCCAAACATGACCTTAGGTGCAAAGGAAAAAACCATCCTCTATTTTGATTACATAGATTGCTAGATGTAATAAGCCATACTGACTTAAAAACAAAGTTATACCAACAAGGCATGTCTACATCAGTGGGCCATCCTCTTCTTTTCGTATCGGGCAAGAACCGTTACGTTACTAGAAGACGCACGTTTCGTATTAAGATGACAGCCTCCCACTTTCCTAGGAATCTCTTTCTTTTCTCTGCTTTTGATCCAAACAGAAATCAAATTCCCATTTTAGCCCAACAACCAAGGAAAAAAAGGCCCACCTATTCTCCTCCTATAAGGCATAGCCCCCATTCAGTCCTCTGTGATCATCATGATAATTCCACCTAGGGCTCAAACTTGAAATCCAAACCGTTCATAATTACTATCTTCTCTATTTTAAGATACTCCTACTCAAAGCTGATGTCACCATCAAATTGGTCACATGTTTGTTTTGGGCACATTGTTTGCATGAATTGAATTCTTCATTAACATTTTCTAATATGTGATTAATCAGATAATTAAATCAATTCCAATTGAAGTGAAATTCTGGTCAGAGCTAAAGAAAGATAGTCAACTAATTTTGAACACTTTGGATCTCAGATTTATATTGTATTGATGGAGTTTTAGGAATGATTTTTGGAGATTTGTGTGAGATGATGCCCAGAGGATACAGACTAAAAATCTAGACAGCTCCGAAACTGGATGGGACCAATGATATTGTGACACGTGTCCAAAACCATGTGGACCCTGTCTTGAAATCCTTGAAAAAGAGGGAATGGGGGAGGTCTTGGTCAACTGATGCTGCTTTTTGTTCATACTGGATCTTGCAATTTGGCATCAACATTGTTGTACTCAATTTCTTGAAAGCTTTTTGATTTTTGATGACGCCACAGATGTGGGCCTTTTGAGCTTCTCAGTGCCCACCCAGTTCAGGAGTACATTTTGGAACTGTTTTTTCATTTCCTTGTTATCATTGATCATCATTATCATGGTTTTAGGATTTTCAATCAAAGACATCAAATCACTTTGACATACTGATGATTATTTCTGAGTAGGTGTACTCAACAGCCAAAACCCCATCTGAAGAAACAGCTGCTATCTCTTCTTCTTCTGCTTCTTCATCTGGGTGTTCTCTGTTCTCTCATTTCTGATGTCTATTAAGAAGACTCCATCAACCCATCTCTGAAAGACTTGGTTTTTTTTTTTTTTTTTTTGAGGTATTTCCATCAAAACCCAGAAATCCTTTTCAGGTAACATTCTGCTGATCTGGGTTTTTGTTGCTTTCAAATTTCAAATCAAGGGGTCCTTTTGGGAAAGCACTTTTTCTTGTATTCTTCAACCTGGGTTGGTGTTCTTTTCTCAATCTCTTTGGGATTTCGGGCAAAATCCATCCCTACCCATTTCAGGTACACCCATTTTACAGAGGAATCTCAATCAGATTCTAGAGCCCCATTTAAGAAGTCACTGATTTCTGATCTGGGGTACTGTTGTTCTCTTCAAATCATGGAGACACAGAGTATTGAAGATGAAGAGCATATCAGACTTAACAACATTGAAGGTGTGAAAGAGGAGAAGCCCTCAAATGGAATTTGGGATTTGTTGTGGGTGCCTTTGGACTGGTTTAGGATGCTCTCCGATGCGATGCATTGGAGTTCTGTTTTTGGTATAATCGTCATTTATGGAGTCAGTCAAGGGATGGGCGGCGCACTCGGTCGGGTCGCCTTAGGTTACTACTGGAAGGATGTTCAGATGGTGCAGCCATCTGAATCACAGGTTTATCTGGGGATAATTAACATTCCATGGATTGTCAAGCCTCTGTGGGGTCTTCTCACTGATGTTTTCCCTGTAGCTGGCTACAGGCGACGCCCCTATTTTATTTTAGCAGGTAATTGATTCTTTTTCGCTTCTCTGATCTCTCTTTTATGTCTTACTTTTATGAACTTGAGACATGGAGTTTTAGATCATGTAGGTTTCATATTTGCTATGTTATATGTGCCTTATTTTGTGTCATTGTTGAGTTCGATTTAGATGGTTTATAGCTGATATTATTTTGATGTGAATAGCTTGCCAACTTGTGACTTGGACTTCACTTTGCAGGCCAAGGAGTGGAGTCAACTAGGGGAGCCATCTCATTTTTTTTTCGTTTAATTCTGAGGAATTTTAAACAAATGGTTAAAAATTCAAAAAACTAGGTGTTTAATAATACAACAGTATGGGAAAAAAAGGTTTAGACAAAACATTTTAAGATCATAATTTAGAACACATATTGAAATCATTAATCAACAATCACCTTATTATATCAAAGGATTTGATAACTAGCATTTTGTTCCAAATCTTAAATAACTGAACCTGAAATAGTATATCAAAAATATAAAAGTAACACCATCAAAGCTATGACATTCAAGTTTCTATCATCTATTATCCATCAAACTCAAATTCTCCATTGCTGAAATCTTAAACAATTCATCTGAGTCAAAACTAGTCGAATCTGATCCAATATCTTTCTTATCTTCATATTCTTGATCTCCTAGTGCCTTTTCCTCATCCACCATGTCAATCCAACTGTGAACTATTACAGTATGTAATATATGAATTTCACTGTTAATGAATTATAATTACCTCTTCAAAGATTAGATCAAATCAAAGTTGATTCGTTTGCAATTTGCAAGCCATTCATCCACTGGGTTCTCAAGAGAAATAGTTTAAGCTAATAGGATCATATCAATCAGCAGAAATATGTTTTTGTTTATCACGCATTCTCATATTATAATGCACATTAACAAGATCATTGTGCTGATGTTGCTGTAAACGGTTCCTCTTCTTTTTATGTATTTGATTGGAGATACTCCAATTATGTTGGCATCTAAAGAAGGTGCATTTTTTTATACTCAATATGTATATTGCTATTTGCTGCTAGCAAGGTGCTGACATGCCAGAACTCTGCCATCATTCAGCTAAGCACAACAAGAAAATACGTAATATGAGTAAAATAGCCATTCACGGTTATAATTAGAAGACTGTTGATCGTTCACTATTAAATTAGAAGACTGTTAGTCATTAACAATTAATATGGATAAATAGTTTAATCTTCAGCTGCTTGCATTTCAGTTCATGATCTAATCACAAGCTTTATGCCAAACTTACCCTCTACATTTCTAAATTTGCAACCTATTTAATATATATTGAGGTTAGTATATTTAAGACTTTAATGTGATAAAAATAAATTAATAGAATTAATGCCCATTTAAAAATTCAAAGTCTTATTTTAGAAGATTTTATGCCTCTTGTGCCACATAAAGTTGATTTTTTCCGCCTAGGCTATAACCAAGCAATAATGCTTTCAGTGCCTTTTGAAGTTCAAGACCCTCATAAAAATTGCAAAAGTAAAGAAAAAAGAAAACTTTAACTAAAATAGTAATTCACCTCACATTAGATTAATTATTAAACTAAAATTACCTAAGGTTTATTGATACAATACTGGTAAGCAAGAATAAGGAAGAAGGTTGCATCATGCAAATCATGGAGTTGTTTCCCATCTTACGTCAATTATATTCCCTATATAGTAAATATTTTTTCCTATTTTTGTTAGCTTCTATTATAGCTAGTTTAACCCTAAACTATAGGAAATTGTGTGGCCCGCATGCCACGATTCCCATGGCAAATCAAGCAGATGGCAGAAGGCCATGATAAGAGATACCATCTCCCAAAGATTAAGACTTGATCTGTTGAGATAAGATAGGGACCTGCAGTAATCTAGAATTAGTAGATCGGATCTTATCCCTACGTAGATAGACTCCTAGAAGGATTAGGTGATGTGGATTTCGCGGAGAAGTCTCCATAAAATATGACTCCTTGGGATTGTCTATACAAGGGAGATGGGAACCCAAAATTGTGTATTCCACAGACATCCAGACATAGGAGATCTGTGGGGACTTCCAATTGCCTGAAAGGCACATAGATATCCGGCCACGTGTGGAATTCTTCAATGTGTGGGACCTTCAATTGCATGGCCAAGGATTTCTTCTCCCTCTACAATCCTAACCACCTTTATGAGAGGATCAGTTGACTTTTGATTACTTTTCATCTTTCTCCAATATGACTCGATAAGAATTATTCTTTCATGCTCTTTTTCCTTCATCAGTTTTTGTTGCCTTGGACTCAGCCAACTTGTTTGATTGTAACATACATTTAAGGCGTATCTTTTGCTTCAAGAGGTTCTAACAAGAAATGAATTTAGTTGTAAACCTTGTTAGACCCGGCCTGGCATGTTCTTTACACTTCTGTTTAGCTTTTCATATAAAATCAAACCTGTCCATGATTGTGTTGGGTTGAAGAGTACTAATCATTATATCTGGTAGATAAATCATGCTTGAAATCCTTCTTTTAGTCTTATTGAGCATTCTATAAGATTTAAGACTTGGACTCAAAACCTTTCAGCTTTTAACATACACAGGTCCAGGCCCCGACATGATCAGAAATTGGTTATTAAATAAAAAAAATTTACTCTCTTCATTTTGAATTCTAGTAGGTGTTTTTTTTTTTTTTTTTTGTGTGCTTGTTACTTTTAGTCATGTAACATGATAGCTAGATTTTAGAGCTAACTAGTTAAGCTGACATCAATTTGGAAAAAGAAGAAGCTCTTCCTAGAAAATAGGAAGAGCTTGTCATATACTGGCGACTCAACAGCTAGATTTTAAAGTGTGTGAAATATGAAAATAGAGAAATTCAGGATTGATCCTGATTCTAAGAAGAAAATAGGAATAGTTTTCCTCATAATGGTGATGCAACAGCTAGATTTTAACATATATGAAATGTGAAATTGAAGAAAGTTGGGAGTTTCTTGCTCATAATTCTAAGAGAATGTAACTTGCTTTCTCATTCCCTTCAGAAAGTTCTTAGTATTTTTTTATATATTTACAGTTTTACACACACTCACACTCATTGTTTTCCTGTTCTAGAAAAAATACACATGAAGTTTTTCGTGTTCTCCCAATTCACGTCCACTTCTGTGTGGCATATCATGCTTGGCCAACTATGGAGTATGGACATGATTCCTTAGTTTTTTCAGTTAGTGCAAGTTATTATCTGTCCTTGTTAATTTTATTTTATTTTTAATTCTTTTTGTCAGTGGTATAGTACATGTGGGACTATCTACCCACCTAAGGGTTGATCCTTGGGTGCTTGTGTGAGATGAGAATGAGATGCCCCTTTTCATTCGGGTGTCTCATGTTTCTCCTGTCTTTCGCATTCATCCTTCTTTCTTGTACTCGGTAAAATACATATTGAGAGTCATTTTTTTTTTTTGTAATTTCATACATGTTATGACAATTAAAGTTTTATTGTAAAAAATGATAAAATTAAAATTTCAAAATGCCTCATTGGGAAAGATGAAGGCATTTCCATTTTCCATCAATAACATGCACAATGTTGTTAATACCAAAGAAAATCAAAATGATTTTTTCCAAATTTTTTTTTTCTAAAACGAAGATGACTTTATTTTATTTTATTTTCAAATGAAAAAATTTTTAGACATTTCGTGGAAAAAAGAAACTTCACATTTTTTCACGTCACTGATGCTTAAAACTTTTAGCTTTTAAGCGTATCATAGCTAATGGAACCTGTGATTCTTGATAGCATATTCTTTATTTATTCAATCATGCACATTATGACCATAAAACTTGAACACAGACACTTGTTTCAATAGAAGTTGAAGCCTAAACCCCAGTTCTCTTGTTCCTTTTGGTCGATTCATTTGCCTTCAAGCATTTCTCTTTCTAATTTGAACTTTTTATTTTACATCTACATAGACGTAGATGTTACTCAAGTGGCATTCCATCTCTCTGATCTGCTCTTCTTATTTTACATTTCTGAAGTCGATATTCTTGTCATCACATCTTCATAGTTGTAACCAGAAGTTTACTTCCTCCAAAATTCCAGGACTTGTGGGTGTGATCTCTATGCTTGTGCTGGCACTGCACAATAAGTTGCACGTTGTGTTTGCCTTGCTGTTTATTACAGCAGGAAGTGCCGGTGTAGCTATATCAGATGTGACCATTGATGCCTGTGCTGCGGAAAACAGTATAGCTCGACCTACAATTGCTGCTGATATTCAAAGCTTGTGTGGATTTAGTTCATCCATTGGAGCACTTTTGGGGTTCTCAGTGAGTGGTTTGCTCGTTCACCTAATGGGCTCTCAGGTTAGCTGTCATCCAACTCGCTACAAAATTGATCATATATACACTAGTTGGAGTTGCATACAGATTTTTAAAAAAAATGAGAATCTTATGGTAAAAAGTACTGTGTATGATGCCCAGATAACATGGATACATCAGGGACATGCCATGGATATGGCTACGACATGGATTTTGCACATAAAATTGAATTATTGAATATATATGATGATACAATTTGACAAGGATAAGTTGCCTGTTCTAAAGTATTCACATGTCATAGAGTACTACTGTTTTGGCTCATTAGATTATATTCCCATCACTAAAATTGTGTTCAGAGAGGAGGCTTAATATTGCAATATTTAAACAGAAGTGATATTTACACTCAGTTTTTTTCCTATTTCTGCTCCCTTTCGTATTCACTTTTAGTTTTATGTCAAAGCATATACAAAGACATAGGTTTTCAATACCATTTCCATGTTATAGGTTTTCAATACCATTTCCATGTTCTTTATGACAGTGTGGTGCCACCTAAATGCACAGTGGAACCTGCAACACTCCAAGTTGTTCCACTAAATATCATAATACAGTAAGTAGCAGATGAAGACTCTTTTAGAATTGAAAATTTCAGTGGATATCAACTCTTACCTTGCAACATTCCCACCTGCATTTGCGTGGCACTATATTTGTCATATTTTAGTAGAGATGGTGATCAAACTGAAAGTTAGAGACAGCAACTGTAAAATATAAGGTGGAAACCTTTGAATATTCTTGCTCATGTACTGACATGCGTTAAGTGTTGAATTAAAGATTTCTTAGAATTTGCAATTATATTTGGCCAGAACTATATATTTTAGTTTTTGCTGACAGGGTGTGCTTGGCTTCCTTAGCGTACCAGCAGCGCTGGTCTTTTTGGTAGGAATAGTGCTAAATGAGCCCCGCATGCCAAAGGTCTCCTATGGTCAGGTGAGATTTGTTGACAGTCTTTTGAGCTTATGTTATAATTGAAGTATCTTCTCTACTCATACAAAGCTGCTAACCTTGTGAGCTCAGTTGTACCAGAAGTTGCTGGATGCTAATCAAACAATGTGGACAACCCTAAAATGTCCAGATGTGTGGAGGCCATGTTTGTTTATGTATATATCATTTGCACTGAGCTTGAATATCCATGAAGGGATGTTCTATTGGTACACAGATCCTAAAGCAGGTCCAGCTTTTTCTCAGGTATATAGCATTGCTTTTACTTTGGCTGTTCTCTAGCATAGTATGCCCAGAGTCCAGTAGATCTCTTATATCGCTCAGATTGTGACAATGTTGTAACATTTATGTCGATTCCCTCTGTCCACCCAAAGCCAGTAAACTGACACTCATGATTAAGTTAAGACAGTTAATTTGTGTGCACCCAATAAACTAAGAAGAATGCTGAAGTTATGAAAATCACACATATATTTAGGGTTTGTAGCAACGTGTTTGCATGGAACTTGCCTGCAATAGCTGGGACATTTATTGGGTGGGGCCCACTGTGAGTTGTGAAAATTTCTGACCCAGAATAGGAAGAACTGTTGATCATGTGGGACTCATTGCAAGAAAATTTACAGTTAGAAAATAAGGGCCCAAGGTCCATGATTAATTGTTATGTATGGTCTACATTGCCAACCTGATGATTGAACTGGCTTGGGTATTTGGCCAACGCATATTCATGGTGGGGGTTCACTTCATATAACACACAGATCTTGCAAAAACACACTGAAAACATGCTGCACAACTGCATTTGCGTAGTATTCCTCGCATGGCTCAACACTTGATTGTTGGGATTCTACCTTGAATTCCATGCACATGAGAATTCTAGTCTTTCTCACGAATGATCTTCCCATGGAAGTGGAATTTCTATAAGAATTTCATGGGCCCTTCTCATCTTTGTAAAATCTAGTGCAGGTAACTCAGTTTACGTGTAAATCATAGGTTTGGACACACTAAGTTACTTGTGATAGATGTTTTGATCTTTGCTATAACTGAGAGCCGGTAAACAAAGTTACAGGTAAATAGATTTACAAGTAAACTGATTGCAGGGTACCCAGTTCCAACGATCCAAACATGACCATGGTATCCTCATGTAGGATTTCAGACCCCATTGAGCTACCACTTATTTCAAAACCAATTGGTGACGGGAAACGGCACAACAATGATTTTATGGTTTGTTGGTTGTGTTAGGAAGGCATTCGAGCATCACTCCACCACGGATGCACGCGAGGGTTATACCGGGGACCTAACAATCCCTCCCTCAGTGGTACCACCCGAGAGGAGACTCGAACCCCCAACTTTATCAGGCTCTGATACCACTTGTAGGATCTCAGACCCTATTGAGCTACCACTTATCCCAAAACCAATCGGTGATGGGAAACAGTACAACAATGATTTTATGGTCTGTTGGTTGTGTTAGGAAGGCATTCGAGCATCACTCCACCACAGCTGTACACAAGGGTTGTACCAGGGACCTAACACCTCATTTATTACATTTTGAGGAATGCACTCACCCCGTATAAATGGTGGCAATCCTTTGGAACTGTGTGGTACAAGAACAAGCCCTCAAATGCACTATGGCATAGATAAGTTAATGCTAAGCAATCAATTTTTCCTTGGGAGGTGAATGTAGCTCTCGTCACAGTTGAATATCTTTTTCAGCCTATGTAAGCTCAAACCAGTGAGGCCCCATAGAGGTTCTACTAGGCAGCGCAGAGTTTCCAAAAATATGGAGTTTCTCCTCATAAAAAGGAATAAAATTGTGACTGATTTCCATAGTCTCATAGTACCTTTCACATGATGCAGGAGAAAGTAGGCTTCATATTCTCCGTTGGCGCTGCTGGTTCTCTTCTTGGAGTGCTTCTCTACCACAATGCTTTGAAGGACTATCCGTTCCGTAACTTGCTTTTCTGGGCTCAGTTGCTTTTAGGTGCATCAGGCATGCTAGATTTGGTTTTGGTCTTGCGTTTAAACCTGAAGCTCGGCTTGCCCGACTACTTGTTTATTGTAATTGATGGATGTGTCTCTCACATGATTGGTCGTATCAAATGGCTGCCTCTTCTTGTTCTCAGCTCCAAGCTTTGCCCCAAAGGCATTGAAGGCACTTTCTTTGCTTTGATAATGTCTATCGATAATGCCGGCGTACTCACTTCATCATGGAGTGGTGGCCTCCTCCTCCATATCTTGAAGATTACACGCACAGAATTCAGTAATCTCTGGCTGGCCATCTTGATACGCAACATAATGAGATTATTTCCGCTAGCTTTACTGTTTTTGCTGCCTAAAAATGACCAGAACTCAGTCATCCTTCCAATGGAGATGTTGGAGAAAACAGAAGCTGCAGAAATTCATGAAGTTAGCAACCTTGAAATGGCTGCCCTTATTGAAAATGGCAAATGACAGTTGGAAGTGAATAACAACAGTTTTGAATCGCTTATGGAGCTTGCTTTCAGTTTTGAACTCTTCAAAGGATTTATGACTATAAGAAGCAGTATCCATTATCCAAATCAGATAGTAGCTCAGATTATTAACCTGTCATTGGAATAGCTCAGGTTATTAATCTGTCATTGGAGTACGGTGATCATTGAAGTTGGCATTGTGCCTGCTGATCCAAATACTGGCCACAAAATGTTGTAGATCAGTGATCGAGAAGTTTGTAAGTCTGTACGATCGTTCTTTCTTCGTTTTTTTTTTTTTTTTTCCCCACGTGTTGTAGCAATTCTTGTAAGATTTCATGTACTATTTAAGAATTCATTTTTTTATACCAGGTGGATATACCAGTTGGATATGCCAACTCTCTGCATAATGATGAGAATCTCTATTGGGCTGGAAATCTTTGATTTGTGATTGAGCAAATGAACTTATTCTTCTAAGTTCCTACATTGTTGCCTAGTGTTCTTGTAAGTTGTAGGCACAACACATAAGTGCATACTGGGTCATCTTTTGTGTGGAAGGGAAATTTTGTAGTCATAGATTGCAAAAGGACAATGTAACTTCATTTTTAGGGGTCATCGGTGTTAGAGACAAACTTAGGTTAGGTTTGTTAGTAGGTTCTTAGAGATGGATTGGGTTGGTTTTTATTGTTGGTGGCTTGTTTTTACCATGTATAAATTGAGAGGGTTCCCTCTCATGAAATTTACGGTGATTTCATGAAAAGCATTCGTTTTGTTTGGGAACTTTTCATGTTGAATGAAGTGAAGCAAAACATCAAATAGGGAAAGAATAAAATAAAAGTGGGTTACGATGATATTTTATCTTTAGTTGTTTTACTGGAAGTCTTTTTGACGTTTTGTTTTCAAAGTGGGTGTTTTTGGGTCTTTTGGCGAAGAAAGGATGTTGCTTTCTTACTTTTTTTTTTTTTTTTTTTAATGAAGAAAATTTTCAAATGTGTACTTTTGATGTAACCCTTTGTGTTAGAAGCTTTACTTCACTCTACTCTAGCAATGAAGTTCCCAAGTATCATAACCGGGGCCAAAGTGGCGACTTTGCAATTCTGTCCTGCTCTTATGCTTTTGTAATAATTGCACCATCAGGTTTTTTTTTTTCCTCTCCAAGAAAAGTCATACATCTCAAGGAAGCCCCGAAGACAGTTCTGGACTGGTACCAATGGGCTAAAAAAGAGTGAGTTGCAACAATGATGGATCCACAAATAGAGACGATAAAGTGGAATTATCATTTTTTTTCAAAATGGACATTTATTTGCAGAAGTCTATTGTTTTTTATCCTTCCAATGAAAAGGGCCATGCGAGGTATGCTATTGTCCCGCTTTTGCAATGTTGATCTCACTGTTACTTTATTTTAGTTCCTTCTTTTCTCTTTCAATAATCAAGCATCCTCTCTTATTTGTCCAATTATCCAAGTCCTATAATCTCGCCATCTTCATCAAATTGTATGATTGGAAGCTTATGGAAAAGGTTATAATAGATCTGAAGTAGTGGGCCACTAGCACCAACCGACTCAAAAGGAACAAGTTGCGACAATGATGGA
This sequence comes from Persea americana, assembly GCA_029852735.1. Classification (NCBI taxonomy): domain Eukaryota; kingdom Viridiplantae; phylum Streptophyta; class Magnoliopsida; order Laurales; family Lauraceae; genus Persea; species Persea americana. The sequence goes on from CM056812.1 coordinate 10,354,145, forward strand.
CCACAAAAAGACAGTGATTACTAGTATGGTATGATGATCTCTTCAGCCATATATCTACCGTTTATTTTATTTATTTACTTATTTATAATTTTTTTATTGTAAAGGGCTTATTATTCTTGTTAACAATCACAGGTCATTTTATAGAAAGTAATATGTGATTGCAGGAGGGTGTTAGAGATAACTATAAATTATTAAATATCAAGATATTTTTGCTAAGAATTCGATTCGATTCGATTCGATTCGATTCCTGAGATTTAATAGTCGGCACACATGATTTAAAAGTTCAAGACTCATTTGACCATTGTTATGATATGTTATAACTTATGATTAAGTATTGGTGTGAAGTATAATATAATGCTTAACAAGATTATTGACATAGTTTAACTACATGTCACACAATATCTCATTAGACAAGTTCTATTGTCAGTATATATCAGAATGTTCTCACATGACTATCATGATCCAACTGTTCATATACAATTAGAAAGTTCAGAGATCAGATTAATCCTTATGTTTAATTAGTGGTGCCACACATCTTCTAATGGACCAATTGAGAATCAGAATAAGTGATCTCAGTGATACAAACACACAATGAACAGATCACATAAAATCACACCTCATGATTTTACAGCTTGGATGAACATCGTGATAAAATCATTAATTGATCAAAGGTGGGCCATGATCATGCAAATAAGTAAAGAACCTGGAACCTGGATGATGTAATAGTGGTATGAATGATGATGCCAACGGTTAGGATTGATTAAGATTAGCTTGATTAATGGAGATGATGAATGCAATCGCAGATGGGGCATAAGATAAAGAGAGTATAGGATTCTTTTCTTCTAGGTACTACTGCCCTTTTTATGATCATCCTCTCTGTTTTTTTTCTGTATGAAAAAAGTTGGGAGAGATGGGTACTTTCTTCAATGGGGCCACACATCTTCCAGGTCTTAAAAAATTTCCTCCACTGTTGGGTCAGACCAGTAGTGCACAATGTGGCCCAAGTCCAACAAGGAGCTAAGGTATTTTTGTGCCTAGATTGGGCCTTCAAAATTCATCCATATAATGAGGCGTGAGGTGGGGGTCAATGGGTTGGGCTGGGTCAATTTTTAGGCACAGCCCAGCCCAACAACTTCACTGTAGATAAAATGCAGCCCTTGCAAAAATTGTTCAGCCTGGGCCGTCTCCAAATCCTATGATGTTTTGAGTAATTTTCAGTATTTCCCCTTACCTATTTTAGACATTCCTTTGGAGGCCATTAATTAGGAGTTTAGGATCATTAATCAAAGTGATTGTTGGGCCTGCCCCATGTATGGGCAGGAGAAGGTTCAAAGAGCCCACAGATCAAATTACTCACATCCTCCCAAGTCCCATCCCTGGCCGTTGCTTAGTGGTTGCAAGAGTGCAAGAGTCTTTTTTCAGCTATCGGAGGGTTCCCAACCCTTTGGGCTAGACTACTCCCTAGGTGCCTAGAGGAAAGCCGAATAAATACTCTTGTGGCACTAAGGTAGTAGCACTAGTAGACTTAACCTAGGAGTGAGTTTCGCATTGGGTTGGTTAGGTTTCTAAGCATGTATGGATTTTTAGATTTGGACTCAAGTCGAATTTGAGTTTTGATTATGCATGACCCATCCCACTCTATTTTTCTTTTCTTTCATTTATTCATTACTATGTAAGTTTTATACAAAAAACTCACTACCACAAGTGACAATGAGGAATGGACCCATGTGCACGCTTCTCTTCCTATGTGTATGGTATCTTCTTCTTACTTGTGTTGGCTTCTCTTCTCATTAGTGGGCTCTTTTGGGTTCAAACTCCGGGTGCCGAAAAAACAAAAAGAGAATAAAAGAGTTTTCTTTTAATTTTTAAATAGAATAAACTCAACCAGCATTAAATCCTACCAACCTGACATGTACTGTCACAGGGTAGATTTTGTATCATATAAGTCCGAAACCTATCACGGGTTGGGTTGGATAATGTGAAAAATAATGTTTCATTCCAACTTAACCTGACCCATTGCCATCCTTATCTTATCTCTTTGTCCAAGTGGGCCCACCTAAAGCATTGCAATTACGGGGTTATGAGTTAGTCTTAAGTTGTTAAAATCACGGGTATTAATAAAATTAAATCAATGCCAAAATTTGCACCATCAATTGACAGGTCTAAAAAACTTGGATGAGTCTCAAATTGAGGTTTTTACAAAAAAAAAAAAAAAAAAAGGCTCATATATTTTCAGATAACCTAAAAAAGGCCTCTATATTTTTTATTTTTACTAAAACCCTCATTGACTGACATTCAAACTGTACAAAAAAGTAACCATTCTCAGTTTTTTTGGTTTTTGATAGATCTATCCTTGAGAAAAGCTTGAATGGATTATCCCTTACTTTAAATGATAAAATCATAGCTTTGTCCATAGATTATCTAAACATTGCTTAGAGATATTGGGCCATTATTTTTATCCAAAGATTAATATATAGTATTGCTTAGTTTTTATCCAAACATGGCAAGAGATGACCAATTTGAAATTTCTCAATGGCAAAAATGTCAAAAACAAAAGATATGGAGAGTCGAAAGAAAGTAGTTACTCTTTCAGCCATTTGATTATCAATCAAAGAGGGGTATTAGTAAAAACACAAAAAAAAGGTTCTTTTTTGAGGTTTTGTGAAAATATAGGGGCCTTTTTATAAAAAAAAATCTCTCTCAAATATGGGTTAGAGCTATGAAGGACCTTTATAAATGAACTCCAAAACCTAGACCATTCTAAGCGTATAAATAATTTAGCTATTTTCTTATGGCCTGATTGGTTACAAGCCTTTGGGGCTATGTTGTCTGGAGTATTTGGAGAATCTCAAATGATATCCTCGTAAATCGAATTCTAAAAAACTCAAGGGAAAAGTGCATTATGAGGCGTAGAACTTTGATAACTCTGTTTTGTCAAAAGTAACGTTTCATTGCAGTCAAGTCGGTGGTGTAGTTGGTTTGAACATTAAGTTTGCTCTATAAGGTCTTGAGTTCGACTCTCACCCCTTGATAACCCTCGAGAAATAGTCCTTGCTCGTAAAAAGCGGGTAAACTCACATTCGAAGGCTAAATGTCTGAAAGTTGGGCCGGGGAGGAGTACCCTAGGTCAAAAAAAAAAAAAAAAAGAAAAAAAAAGTGACTCTTCATATGGCTAACTTGACAAATTCTCACCACATAAATCCAATCAATTAAAGAATCGGAAATCCTATAAACAACCATTGCACTTTTGTTTGGAATTCCCAACGAGAGTGGTTCTTATAAAAAAAGCTGTCAACCAAATAAGACTCATTAGGAATGGTTAGATTGTTTGCTTAATAGTTAATATATAATTGAATAGTAACTCCAAGGTCACCGAGCCACTCCAAATTAGGTTAAATTGATGACATGAGGCTTACATGATGATCATATGATTAAAGCCAAACACCCATTTTCTAACAATGACATTAATCAAGTCCACCTCATAGATGGCGTTTGAGAATACAATATCAGCATCCAATGAGCCTCCCTCAACATCTTCCACGCATGCAAAACTGGCACGTGTATGAGAAAGTGGCGCACTTCTTTTTTAGATACTCCTGCGAGGTACCGGACATTCCCGAGGAAAAGCCGGAGAGGACAAAAGCATTCCCAGCTTTATCCACATAAAAGGACGTGGACTCCAACGAATGCCTACGTGTCGGCACAGAGAATCCTCCAACCGACACGTGTGCGGTGCTCCGAATCTGGACACCCGGTCAAAAACGATGGCCAGAAGGTTCCTGAACTGGGCCCCACATTTATCCATTATCACCTACACGTGTCCGTTAGCAAGTGTGTTAGAAACGCCGACATAATTTATTCAATTTCCTTTTTCTCAGCCACTTCCGTGATTCACTTTTGTTTGCATTCAAAATGACCAAATTGCCCATTTGAGCTGCCGGGTCGATGGGTCGGATCCGAAATTCATACTGTTTTATCAATCGGGATGACTTATTTATGAATCCGGACGTAAAATAAATATGCAGTGAAATCTTTTATGAATCAGAACCTTTGAATAGTCAGAGAATTGGATACTTATTTTTCTTTCTAGTTACGACTTGAATAATAGTTGTTATAGGGGTAATAAACTGAGAACAACAACAGAAAATTAACAGATGGGTCACTAGTTTTAACCGGCCAAGTTCGACCCTCCATACCATGCTACTCTATTTGAATTTCTGACGTAGGGTTAAATTGTTAGGTTTGATGGACTTTAGTTTGGGTAGATCTGGATATGGAGCATAGCTTCATGATCATGGTGATGATGACATTATAAATATTACATGCAAACGTTAAGTACAAGATATGTTCTTTCAAGCGATGATGCTTATAGATTGGTGATGATGACATTATAAATATTCCATGCAAACGTAAATTATAAGATATATTCTTTTAAGTGATGCTGATAGATGGATGACAAGGAAGGTACGTGGTCAAAGGAAGTTGGAAGATTTTGTGAACCAAGGTATGCAAGAATACAAACAATGTTAGATGTATGAGAATGAAGGCAGGCAGGGTAGAAGGCTTTGATGTGGTTTAGGAGTACGCAAAATATGAAGTTGATTCAAAGATTTAAATATTAGGGTTTGGGGTGGAGGTGTTTTTTTGTGTGTGTGAAGAGATTGAATTTATTTTGTGTGGCCTGTATATGGAAAAAGAAGGCAATGATAAAGGACATAAAATTTACTGAATCATAAACTTACAGTACCACAAATTGGCTCATGCTCTTAGCCTAAAAGATCATGACACTGTATATGTTATATATATAGGATTATCATCACCACCACCACCATCATAATCAATACCTTATCTAAATATAATGGATCAACTAATTTTGTTTCTATATACACATAAAAAATGTAGAATATATTAAAAACTCGCTTGGGCTTGGTCTTGGACTTAGGCTCCCATTGAGAATTCTGATTCCGGTAGAGTTACACACATGTAATTTAGCCCTGGCTGGGGCTAACTTAATACCGATCGAGCATGGACTTGTTTAGTAGCACCCTAGTTGCAAAACACAATTTGATTTTCAGATCAACCAAAGTGCCCCATATGTATGGGGCTGATCATCTAATTTTAGCAGGTCATGATCCTGTGGCCCCCAAAAAATTCAGGGTAGGTGTCCTATTGGGTTGCACCCTAATCCTAACATGCAACCTTGTCAGAACTCGACCTCTATCAAAGGCAAAAACAAAAGGCACCCCCGTCGAACATTTTTCGAATTGGGTTGGACATGGGTTCAGCACCCAAACTTGAGACCCATAGACAAGGTTCCATGAGTCACGCCGACTTTGTACCCACCCTGAAAAGTCCCACACGCACCACACGGTGACCCAACTCCTCAATTCAATTCGAAACAGAAATCACTGCATGGTCAAAATGGGAAATGTGACTCCCCACTTGCCAAGTGCCAACTCACAGAAACCATGCTAGATCCAGATGTTATCATCGACCGAGACAACTCCAGCCATCCCAGCCGCAGAGTCATGCAAGTGGACCCACAAAATCGCCCAAAACAACTAGACTCCTCCAAACAACCAGTCAACGGTCAAACCGCCGGCTCCCATGCCAGATCATAAATACTTGCAGGGTCCACCTGCGGCAATCCCCGGGGCACACGTGTGCTGCAAAGCCCGTATCTAGGATTGCAAGTGGAATGGTTTTGGGTCAAAATTATACTAGATCTGGACCCATTTTTAAATAATGGTTTCGGATCTGGTTTTGACTAGAAACCTGTTTTGTTGGTTTCAGACCCGGTTTCGGTAGAGAAATTCAGATCCGATTCTAGAACTGGATCCACTTAGAAGACTGGATCTAGTTTTGAAATTGGTATTAACTTTATTTTTTTTATTTTTCTTAAAAAAAGTATATCATTCAACTTTTAACCGTGTTTTAAGTCTACGACCTCCAGCATTATACATAAAAATGGCAAAAAATATGTTTCTTTTGAGATACAGTTTGCAATATAAAAAACTTATATACCGGGTATTAGGTCTACGGGTCGAAACCTATTTCAACTTAAAATTAGATCCATTTATCAATTGAAACCCAAATTAATTTTAAAATTTAAAACCATTTATTAATCGAAACCTAAAATAGAATACATGCATGATTTGCTTCCAAGCCAAAACTTTCGGATAATACGAGGTATACCCAGGGGACAGTTTGGTAATATCACATCCACACACCCGCATCTATTCTCGCGATATCCGCAGGAAAAGTTGCCGAGTCATGTCCGAAAGCGTCCCACGTGGGAATCTCCTTTCGGCACGTGTGATCCACGTGACTCGGCATAAAAACAGTCGCCTTCGTTCTTCTCTCTCATTTATCTGGAGAAGAGAAGGCTTTTGGTTTTTGTGCTCAGATCGTGCTGTGACGATTATCGGATTCTCGCTCGGGTTTAAGGTTTAAGAGTATCGGGTCCTGGTCGGATATTTCGAGAAGAAGAAGAAAGAGAGGCGGGCTTTCTAGGGTTTTTGAGGAGATCTGGTGGTGTTTGTGATTAGTATCGGTTGGGATTTTGATGGTTAGGTCGGCGAAATCCAGCAATCTCGTAGCGGAATCCGGATCTGCGCTTACGAGCAAGATACCGGTGAAGTTGGAGATTGAGGATCAGCTGGATGATGAGCATGGCCCACTCCATAAACGGTCCAAGATTTCCGCGCCTTTACCACAGGTAATCAGCATCTTTTATATCACTTTTGATGTTGTTCTGTGTGTATTTCTATTTGGATTTTGAGTTTGATGATTAAAAATCAGTTCTTGTTGAATGTTATGAAGTTTAAAGAGGAAAGAAATTTTGGGTTTAATTTATTTTTGAAGAGAGATGAAGGGTTTTTGAATTTTTAGAAATAAAAAATTACAAAGTGGTGTTTTTGTGTAAACACAAGTAGAGTTGGTGATTGTGCATCAAAGATGACTAATTTTGACTTGGGCCAGGTCTGGATATCTTTGTTGAGCTGATGTTCTTTGAGTAAGTTGATTTTTTTTCTTGCCCTGATGAATTTTTTTTTTTTGGGGTCTTGGCTGTAGATGTGGAAGAAGGGTTTCATGGTTTTTGTGGGTTTTTTTAATGGTATATTGTCCTATCCTTATTTGTTGTTTTTTTTTTTTTTTTTTTTTGAGATAATGGAAATGTATTAGTAATGAGTGGAATGTACCATGGAAGTCTCATAACAGTATGGTGAGGTAATAGGGTCTTGTTGAGAATATAAGCCTTAGTTCTCAAACATGAAGCCCAAAATTCATGATTTACAATCTTAGCATGGACCATGATACAAAATAGGATCACCAATGGATTGAAAAAGGGAAGAAGAAGCTACAAATAGCATTAGCTCATTAACATGCCTATTGTTCTGTTTCACGGTTTAACTACACCATTATGTTCAGATTTTATTTGGGCAGGTGAGTTGTTTGCTAATATTATATTTTCCAAAAGGCTTAGAAATTCCTGCTAACATATGGTCGCCACCATTGTTAGTTCTTAACTACTCTGTCTTGCCCTTGAGCTGATTTTTAATAAGTAATTTGAACTGTTGATTTTCTCAATCACTAAGGTTTACCTTTCATAGTCGTCATCTAATATAACAATGTGTCATATGTATTCCCGGACATCTTTTCCCAGATAAAGACAGGATCAGACAAGAGTCCTGAAGGGGTTGTGGAACAATATGCTTTGTTTTGGTCCTCCTCCTTTTTGGTTAATATCTTTTAGTCTGGGTATTTTTTAGGCATACCCAACTCATCAGCAGTCTGGAGGATTACCAAACAATGGGCATCACCATGGCTTAGAAAATCGGTCGAGTTGACTCGGACTTGGCACATACCGAGTCAGGTCCTATGGGACTCAGCCCTCCAACAATTTTATTCGAAATTGGGACTTGGCCGAGGCGACTCAGACTTGGCCACGGCCGAGTTGGGTCCCGACTCCGATTTTTTAAACCTTGGGCATAACTTCTAGCTATCTACACCATGTATATCTCACTTAACATAAGGTTACTAATACCACTATGAATTTCTTGAGTCTCATTTAGTTGTTCTTGATGGTGGTAGTGGTGGTGGTGTTGAATACTAGTCTCTGAAATCCTTTGTTCAATATGGAGAGCTGCAACTGTAAATTAACTTTTTTCTATTAACCTGTGTGTGGTGACAGTGGAGCACAGGAAATGGAAATATTCCCCAGCCTGTGCATTATAATCCTCTTGATGAACCCAGCCCACTCGGTCTACGGCTAAGGAAAAGTCCATCACTGCTAGAATTAATTCAGATGAAGCTTTCTCAGGGGAATTCTTCTACCAGTGGATCTATGAACAGTGAATGTATAGACCTGGGGAAGGACAGTAAGGGCAACGGCATTGCAGCTACTACGGACAAGCTTAAGGCTTCCAACTTTCCCGCTTCAGTGTTAAGGATTGGGACTTGGGAGGTAATGGCATGTGCTCTTGAATTTATGCTGTTTATTACTGCTATAGAAGTATAAGTTTATGCAGATTGGCCAAAGATATCTTTGTTTACTTCTCTATTTATATGCATGTCATTTATTTCCTTATGCTATTCTGTTTGTTTTGTGTAGCGGGTCGCTATTTGATTCAGTTGCATTAGTTTTGTTATGCATGTGTTGGCATTAATTGAGGCTCCTATTTTAACAGTGTGTATCCAGATATGAAGGTGATTTAGTGGCAAAGTGCTACTTTGCAAAGCATAAGCTTGTTTGGGAGGTTCTTGATGGTGGTCTCAAGAATAAGATAGAGATCCAGTGGTCAGACATCACAGCTCTGAAGGCAACTTGCCCTGAAAATGGGCCTGGAACTTTGGACATAGTGGTAATTTAACCGTTTACATTTTCTATTGCGCTGTTATGTTTTATCAGTTCATTTCCACTTAATGAAGGACTGTGCTTGTTCTGGTCAGTTGGCTAGACAGCCTCTTTTCTTTAGGGAGACAAATCCTCAGCCTAGGAAGCATACACTATGGCAGGCTACTTCAGATTTTACTCGAGGAGAAGCAAGCTTACACAGGTAACTAAATTCCAGTCATGCTGCTTGAAGCATCCCCCTATTTGTTAATTGATACATTGTTCCAGTTGAGATAAGTCAATACTGTTGTAGTTCTATAGAGTATAGACCTTTTTGAAAGGATGAATGCTTTAATGTTTATATGGTATTCTTATCCATGACACTGTCTTTCATTAAACTTATCAGGATGCCATCACTTATGCTTAGAGAGCACTAGTTTCAGATATCAAGTTATTAGTATTCATGGTTTCCAGAGGTGGAACTTCTGTGTTAATTCTTATCCTCGCGTCATGACTTTTCACAACATATCATTAAAAAAAAAAAAGGACTTTTCACAACATATTTGTATTTGGTTGGCACCTATTCTATCATTTTCCCAATATATTGTCTGACAAGACACATTGTTTAAACATTAAATCAATAATGCAGCTGTGAAAAGTTTGACATGAAGATACGTATTGGAACACAATAAGTTGCTGATTTTGAAAGATATATATTACATATCAACTCCTCTATCTAGAAAGCCTCCTATTTTCCCTAGAAAACGAAGTTGACTTGGTTGTTGGTCATACTCATTTTTCCATTTTCTCAATAGATTAGGGTTCAGTTTGGCATCTCTACTTTTCCCCTCTTATTGGCTTAAAACTGATTAAATCCGGTTTAAGCATGTTTGGTATGAGCTTTTACTGTGTCCATATCATATGGCATTAAGAGGAATTGTGTCTGTTTCATGAAGCCCAAAAAAGTAGCAGAATCGAATCAGACAAGTCGTCTGATGCGGAAAGATGCAACCTGCTACAGTGATATGGACGTCCACCTAGGACAGCCTGGTTTTTCATTTTTTTTTAAAAATTTATGGGACCCACAATCATGATCCAAGCCATTAGAAATATTCAGAGGTTCAAACACGGCCACGTATCAAAATTTCAGCCGTTGATCTATCTCGAATCTCGAGATATTTGCAAAAAAAGTGAGCCCTTTGATCTAATATTCTGGACATTGTGCGCCCCATAATCATGATCGGATCTGTTGATTCTCTTTGGATGGCCAAAAACGGCCACAGGTCCAAAAATGAGCCTCTAACTCCCAAGTGGATCTTGAGATATTTATAAAAAAGTTTTTGACCGTTGATGTACCATGATAATTGACTGAGGTTTGAAATTGTACACAGCAGTGTGGTTTTTTCTTTTCTTTTTTGTAAATACAGCCACCAAAAATCATGATCCAAACCATTGGATATATTCATAAGATCAAGCACGACTATGAGTCCAAATTTTAGCCATTGGATCATCATAGATTTTGAGATATTTACAAAAAACCACAAACATTTATATCTACCTTTTCTAAAACCATGGCCCCCAAATGCAAGATCCAAACCATTAATTCTCTTTGTAAGGCTAAACACAACTATGGCGTCAAATTTCAATATTTGAATCCTCATGGATCTTGAGATATTTATGAAAATTTTTCAACCATTGTTTTAAAAATGTCAATTTCAATCATTTTTTCTATGTAACCAAACAAACTATTTTTACACTATCTATTTCAAACAAGGTCATTTGAAATAGATCTGTGTTGTATAGATCTCTCATATAGATAAGAGACGCCAAACAGGGCCTAGGTTGTATGCAATTGTACTGATTGGTCTTAAGCTTTTTGTTTGATCGCTTTAATGTAATTCTTGTTTTCATTCATCCAGGAGACATTTTCTTCAGTGCCCACCAGGCTTGTTGAACAAGCATTTCGAAAAATTAATCATGTGCGATCCCCGGCTGAACATGCTGAGCCAACAACCAGAGATAGGCTTGGATTCACCGTTCTTTGAACCAAAAGCTTCTGTATTTGAGGACCATGATGAATCTAAATGCCATCACTTCGATAATTTAACAAGTGATTATGTTTCTACCTTTGTGAGTTTTCAAGATGCACAATCACCATCTGCTGCTCAATCATCTTCCTGTGTGACTGAATTAAAGGATCCTATTGGTGGAGGCCCTGAAGCTGTGTCACATGGAACACCTTCACCAAACTCAGGTATGCTTGGGAACTTATCAATATATAGTGAATATGGTGATCATGTTTTGAATTATTCTGTGAAAATTCACTCATTCTGTGTTGCAATAAAAATTAAAAATTACCTCATCATTGACATCTTTTGATTATTTTTTTTGCTTTGTCATAGTAATAAAACTTTGGTAGAACCAAAAAAACATATAGCCATCGACTGTTTTCTGGGAGGATCATGTTTATACGCTTCTGGACGTTTCTGGTAGGGGGAAAATAGTTTCTGGTAGAACCAAAGTTATTGCTTCGAGTAGGGTCCATTATCTTTTCAAATCTAGTTTCTTTCGCTTAATGGATAGTGTCTTTGGTGGAGCAAAGGTTTTGGGAAATTCTTGATCTCACAGGTAGTGGAAAAATCTTTGTATTATGGAGGGCTTTGCAATGATTAAGCTGCTGATACAACTAATCTCTAAAACCCATGATTAGCAGTTACTACAATAGATAGTAGCCATTTTGTAGTGGGAAACTCACCTTGTTGGTATTGTATTCTAATGTTGCTTTCTTACACTAGTGAGTCATGTTTGGCCCATGCAAATATTCATGTTGCATGGCCTGCTGTTGGGCTTGTTGCTTTCCAGCGATTCCTGTTTACAATTTCAGTGCCGCTTTTGGTGTTTGGTTCTTTTCATGGAGTTTCAGGACCATCGCCTCAGCTGATCATGGCCTTTCTACGTTTTCCATGCTTCAATGCTTCAAAATTCAGAAACATGAGGAAAAGAACATTGTTTCTATATGATGAATGGTTTTTAGTCTTCTAACCTTTACCAAGTCCAACCACCAGAAAATGGTTTGAAAATCAGCCAGGTCTGGGTTGACTCGTACTTGGTTGGTTGAGTTGAGTCACTTTGTGTCCTGTCATAGGGTTTTTCGGTGTGTGTGAGGCACCCTAAAGTGTGTAGATTTATATGACATAAAATTGAAAATTTTCTTATGCATTATTATTTCTATATATTTATTTATATTAGCCAATCCAATGGTGGCTTGGCTTGGTGGTGAGGCACCTCCGCTCCACCGAAACAACCAGAGATCAATCTTTACCAAAAGAGAATAAAGAAAAAAAAATAATCGTCATTATTATTTTTTGTTACTTCTTTTTAAAATTAATATAACAGTTACTGGGCTTAAGGAGATACTTGACCGGACTTGAGGGTGACTAAGTCGTCCCTCTCTACTCAAAACACCTTGAGGCCGAGTATTAAAATCTTGGCTAGAAAAATGTATGAAAGGAAATGTTTTGGTCCCATCCACATGGCTTGTAAGTGAAAGCAACAGTGATGCCGGATATTAAGTTGAGCACATGTGCTTAATATATGGTCACCTGTACCTGAGCTCGAGAAAGAAACTGTAGCTGTAGAATGATAGAGCAAAGCCAAGCTGAGTCTCCTCCGTTTCACGAGCAGTGGAGACAATGATTCAGACGTTACCTTCATTATGTTGAGATCATTACTTGCATCACTTTGGGAACCACCCCCATTGGTTCTATCAATGGATATTAATCTTATGAATCAATGGATATTAATCTCATGTGAAATTTTACTTCTTTTGGTGTTTGTTGCAGCAATTGACACCCGGGTCAATGAAGAAACTGGCGGTAGCAGCAGAACAGGACTGAAGGGGCTGAGCCAGTGGGACCAGTTCAAAGTTCCTGGGCTTCACCAATCCATGTCGATGAGTGATCTGGTCACCCACATCGGTAATTGCATTTCTGAACATATGACCTCGGGCAGTCCACTCTTGTCTGGGGAAGGATGGCAGGGTAAAGACATCCTAGACGAGATAACGCAACACCTGCTCGGTGATTCACAGTTCTCATCCATCTCCGACGAGCAATCCCTTATGTCGAGGGTCAACTCTCTTTGTTGTCTGCTTCAGAAAGAAACTCCCACAGATCAACATTCTCAGGTAAAAACTGAAGCTTGCCTTGGAAGTGAAGATGGCAGCCGCAGTCAGGTTAATGCTACATCTGAATCAACTCAGGAGAAGCTAGGGGACTTCTCTGCATCTGGGGGAGGACCTAGTGATGTTTCAGGCTGCAGGCAGCCTCCGGCCATGTCAAGAAAGGATTCGCTTGGGGATCTGCTGCTTCATCTTCCTCGCATAGCTTCATTGCCACAGTTCTTGTTCAATATCTCCGAAGATTTTGAGAGTCAGGCCAGATAGCATTCATCATCTCTGCAGCCAAACTATTCATGTGGATAACTGTATTTAAGAGGGTTCTCTTGTTCTACCCTCGTTTTCCTTTCCTGTGAATGTGATCTAGGGTAGGTTGGATTTTTGATCTTGAAGGATCTCAGATTCCAGAAAGCCACAGATGATGGAATCTGATGTCTGTTAAACCTGGATAACTGGAAGTTGAACGTATGTATAGTAGATTAGTAGTGTTCTTGCTTAATGTTTTCTCAAACCCGCCCCCATGCTTTTAATTTTTTAAGATTAAGAAGTAAGAATGATATATATTAAAATGAGAGGTTAGTACAATGAAGAGCACTGAAAGAGACAGATAAAGTAGACAAATAAAGTAATGCTGGTATAAGAGGTATGTACCAGGCAATACCCTTGACATCTATCTAATGGCAACACTTGAATTACAAACACGATTAATTCCTTGCTTAGCTAAAGTGTCTGTCCTGTCATTGGCAGATCTACTAACATGCTGAAAAAAAACAAAGACCCCAATGAAAGATGTTTAATTTCATTAAAATAGAATTGCATTTTCCATGGGCCTTTGTAAGCTTTTGCCCAAGATACGGCGTTGAAAGAATAACTTTTGATGATGATGCTAACTTGGAATGAACAACAGTAGATGCGAAGAGCTTTCAAAATGGTCAAGACTTCTGCTTCGTAAAAGTCTTTAACTCCCATATTTTTTGAAAATATGTACAACACATCTTTTTTGTGATTTCTATAAAACGCAGCCAATACCAGCTGGTCTTGGTTTACCATGAGATGTTACGTCTACATTTAACTTTAAACAATCGAACGGATGAGGGCTCCAAGTCACTTTTTTCATCTTCTTTGTTTCTCCCATCAATGAAAATGCTTCTCAATTATACAAGATATTATCTATATTGATATTTGAAAATTCTTTTCTTGCACAAGTCCATTGAGCAATTCTCGTAGACACTTTAGATAGAATTTCCTCTTAAGACGATTCTTTTCTACTAAAAAATTCCCCCATTCCTTTTCTTCCATATAGACCAAATAATAGAAAACTGAATGATCTTCCACAAGATCAGCACACACCTGACCAAAGGAGATCCCCTCCAAGCCTCCATTAGCTCACCTAGCGACATTGGGGTACACCAAGCTACATTGTATTTTTTGAAGAAATACCCCAAATGCACGAAGCAAGCCCACAGTGAATTGGAATATATGATCTACCGACTCCCTCTCCCTCCCACAGAGACAACACATATTTGAAAAGGAATCTGACATCGAGCATTTCTTTCTTAAATTATGTACTGTTGAGATCTTTCCTACAACTGCCAACCAACAAAAGGCCTCAACTATAGGAGGAGCAAGACCTAACCAAACCAATGCTAAAAGAAGATCGCTCCCCCTTGCAAGAGTCCAACTCCATGTAATAGGATTTGGAGGAAAAATAAATTGTAGTGTCTGGCTTTCAAATACGTGAGTCCTCTTCGTCTCTGCATAAGAAAACGTTAGAAATAAGACTCAACAAGGACTCAAACTCTGGCAATTCCGATGGATGAAGGGCTCTCCTAACACTCACTTCCCAAGACACCTCCCCCCCCATCCTAGACATAATAATACTTTACTGAAGACTCTTTATTAGGGACTACTCTAAACACTCTACGGAACAATTAACATAAAGACCGACCCCCACCCAGTCATCAAGCCAAAAACAAACTTTATCCCCCTTTCCCACTGTAAAAAGATATACCCTTGTAAAAAATAAAAATAAAAAATCCCCCCCGTAATGGACACATCCCCAAAAGTAGAAATGATACCCCCACAACCCTAACAACCTGTGTCTAGGGCTGTTTTGGGATCCCACCCCTGCTCATCATCCCCATAGTTGGAAACTATTACCTTCCTGCACAATGATTCTTTTTCTTCCCCGTACCTCCACCACCATTTAGCTAACAAAGGCCAATTTAAGATTTCTCAACCCCAAGCCTCCTGCAAATTAAGATTTAATTACCTCGTCTCATTTCATCAAATGCATCTTCTTTTTAATCGTTATTGCCATCCCATAGGAAGTTTCTCCTAATACAGTCCAATTTCTTCCTCATTGACGCTGGCATCAGGTATAAAGACATGTATTCTGGCAAATTGGACAATGATGATTTAATAAGTGTGATTCTACCTCCAAAGGAGAGATACTGCCTCTTCCATGTTGAGAACTTCTCCTCAAACTTTTCCACCATTGAATCCCGCTATTGACCTTGGATTTGCACCAATTGACAAACCAAGATATTGAAAAGGAAGACATCCTGCTATGCAATGAAGCCTATTAGCCAAGCTTTGAATGTTCTCATCTAAACAACCAACCCCCACTAAGAAACTTTTTTATAGGTTTATCTTCAAATTAACCCGATGCTAACTGAAAACACCTTAGTATCCTCTTTAGAATTGCCCATTCCTCCCAATTTGTTGATGCAAATAGAATCGTATCATTTGCAAATTGGAGGTGAGTTACAATTGCACTAGCACTTCCTGCTTCAAGTCCAGAAATTAACCAAATCTCTTTCACCTTTAGGAGGAGTGCCCCAAAAGCTTCTACCACTATAGTGAATAGAAATGGGGAGAGTGGATCTTGATGCTTTAAAAAGACTAGAGGGAGAGCTATTGACAAGAACTGAGAATGATGTAGAAGAGATGCATTCTTTGATCCACCTATTTCCGAACCCAAATCTCTCCAACAAGGAATCTACAAACTTCCAATCTACATGATCATATGCCTTTTCCAAGTCAGTTTTAAATATTGCTCCTTCCTTGCATGCACTCTTCCTAGAGTCAATTAGTTCATTCGCAACCAAAATCCCATTGAGAATTTGTCTTTTTTGAACAAAAACCCCTTAGGTAGAACTAATGATGAGGGGAAGAACCTTTTGTAGTCTATTCACCAAAATCTTTTATAAGAGTTTATAAATACATCCCACTAAGCTTATTAGCCTGAAATCTTTCAAAGACACTAGATTTGGCACTTAGGGAATAAGACATAAGAAAGTAGCATTAATTTATCTATTCAACCCCCAACTATGCTTTAATAGCAGCTCACATATAGAGTCCATTCAAGCTTGGCCCAAGAAATCAAGTATCCTATATTTTCCACAACTATCCTTTTTTTTTTTTTTTTTTTTTGTAATACAGGTCGTCACTGAAGCATCATAGTCATATTCATCTCAGCAACTGCATATTCTCCATTTACATCTCAAACTCGTGAACCCCTTCCAAAGATCCATTTAATTAAAATAGCTTTTTCACCTCCTGTTCTACTGATGCTCCAGTTCAACCTTGCAAGTTACCTGATTCAACACATTTTTCCAAATTTGGATGTGTTTCTGGCCTAGTTGGTCATTCCAACTTGCTATAACTATCCCAGAACTGAGCTATGTACTTGGAAACAAAGTTGGCAATTTCCTCTATGCTTTTTCCATCCTTATTACAAACCAGAAACTAAAAAATCTATCTGCCTCTCTAACCCATTTCGGCTCAGAATCCATCTCTATGTTGATACCTTGGATCTACGTACTCTCAAACCTAAGGGGAACTTTTAAAATACCCAGTTCTTGATGGCCAACTTCATTAAAGTTCAAAAAAAGGAAGAAGGAAAAAGGTAAAGGACCCTCAATTCTCAAGTCCTCCAAAAATTCATGGCTGGTGGTTGGGAATTTCAAATTCTAGAATATCGCTGATGTTTTTTTTTTTTTTTTTTTTTTATCCCAGTCCCCTTGGGTGGGGCCCATGAGAGCCCTTGCATACACAGGGAGAGAACCCACACACAGTGGAAGAGAGCCCGCAATGAGGGAAGTGGTAGCCCAAACAAGTGGAAAGAAAAGCTTGCAATGTGGGAAGAGGGAGCGCCCCCCCCACCCCGCGAGGGAAGAGGGAAGAGGGCATCATAACCAGTGATCGAATCCAGGGCACCTTAGGCAAGAGACCGGATTGCAAACCAACTAAGCAACCCATAGTTCTCATTGCTGAATTCTATTATGTTTCATTTATACTGGAATTCCTACATCTTAAATTTCATTAATTTACTATTTCATAACTCCGACCTCTAGAGATTATATGGGACTCAATTCTAGGAATTAGAACGTGGACCCACCTATTGGAATTATTTGGGTATACCTTTTGTGATTGTGAATGAGGTAACATGGACCCACCTTAGGTATAGCAATATGGCCCCGCCTTTAAGAATTGTTATATGGGGTGTGCTTTTAGAAATTACAACATGAGTTCCATCTTTAAAAACTAGAATATGTACCGCCCACCCTTTCAAAAATTATGGTATGAAAGCCACTTTTTTAAAAGTACAACATGATTCACACGTTTTAAGAATTATAATATAGAGTCCATCTTTAGAAATCATAGTATGTGGGATCACCCACCTTGAGAAATTGAATTCCCAATTTTGTTGGAAAGTCTTAGAAATTCGAAACTCTAGAATTCATAAATGCTAAAGGGCAAGGTAGGATTTGCAATTTTAAGTATTTGAGAATCCCAAAAGCTAAAGGGACAAAAAAAACTTAAGACGAATTTTCAAATTCCTGGTTGAAGTTTCAAAGTTTCCAAATAGTCAAAACTGCTTTCAAGAATCCCAACAAAGAAACCATCCTTTAATCATCTATATCGCCATCTTCCCCTTGAACAGAGAAGGGATGTTTTGAATTTTGGCCAATTAATGGTCTATTCAAAAAATTCCAACAAGAACTTGGAGCTCAAGTTGATTGATGTATTGGTGGGAATATTCACCCCATCTTGTAACTTACAGTGCTCTGTTTAAGCTTTCATAAAGGGGGCCCACCTTTCAACAATCCAACTCAATCATGCACACCTGGTGTCTTGGTTGGAGCTGATTTTATTTCACACTATTTTGGACACTGTTCATTATTGGATCTTATCACTGCTACAAAAACATCAGTAGCCTCATCCTAAAAGAAAAAAAGAAAAAATGGTCTTTGTATCATCTAAATGCTAAAATATAGTCTTTGTTATCATAGTTATAATCTTGTTGTAAATAGACCCATTTCCATGGCCTGATTCTAGACCTAGAAAAAGCTGAGTTATGAGTTGGCCAGGCTCTTTTGGCTAGGACCCTACTGGAGATGCCTCTCCAATAGTAATCTTCTTTTTTCTGCTAAATATTGCCCAAATAAATCCTTATGGGAAGCTATTAATCTGAGTATATACAGAATTAGTTCAGTATTTAGGAAAATAAGTTTGCACTACAGAAAACAAAACAATAGCAATACAAAATATAAACTGGAAAGTAAATCCACTTACAGTATGCAGGTAGAAAACGTAGAACAGTTGAGTAGTTCGGCAATCTGAAAGTAGAACAGAGGTCGATCAAGGCTAGCATTTAACGTTATGTCCTTAAGACAATTTTTCACCCCAATAGTAGTGCTTACGAGCTTTTGTGGCGTTTGTCTCTCATGATACAATGATCACTCACACAGTAGCAGCACTACAAACTGTGTGAATGGCAAACCAAACTTGTGACAGACTCTCTCTTAACTCCAACGGATGGCAGGAAAAATGCTGAAGAAAAACACAGGGTCGAATGCGTTTAAATACAGCTCTTCAGGGTTGTTCGATCATTCATAGGGCGCACCCTTTGGACACACGCCTTTTGGACTTCGGACACACCCCATTTGGAAAACAGAAATTTTATTAAATAAAATTTCTCCAAAAAATATAAATGGGAAGTGGGCCAAGCCAGGCCAACCCGACTCGCACGTGAAACCCAAGCCCAAGCCCAAGACTCGGCCCGGCGTAGGGCGCGCTTGTGGTGGTGAGCCCACGTTGGTCTAAGTCCTCCCACCTCTACAAAAGTGGGATGCCACTTGAAGCTCAACCTTTACTACCAAGGCAAACATATATATATATATATATATATATGCAAAGAATCTTTTGCTCCCAAGCAGTGTGGGATGCAAGTTTACCACTTCCTTGTATTTCCATGCTTACCATGTTCAAGTAGTGGTGTTAGGAGTCAATTCCTCATTCACTCAATGGTTTAGAGACACCGAATACATATTCTTAATCTACTCATGGAGTAAATTACATTCCCATGTAGTCTAACCTAAAAGGACAAGTGAGGCCCACTTTTATTTTGCCTCAAAGATGACCAAAAACTAAGGCACTCTATCCATTTTTCCCGACAAAAGCCTCTTTCCAAAATGAAAACTCATGGTTGTAGAAGGGCTTTGTTGATGCTATAAATCTTATTATTGAGAGGGTAGGCTGGGTTCTTGGTAATGGAGATAGTATCATTGTTTGGAGATGTACCTGGACCCCGTTCAGATGAATGGCTCATGAAGCTTTTCTCTAATATTTTAGGCCCAGGCCTTCAGATTAAGGACCTTTGGGACCATAAGAAAAGGATGGAATGAAAGGCTTGTCAAGAGAACTTTTCGGACATTAGAGATGTAGAGAGTATCCTAAAGATTTATGTAACGAATCATGACATAGATGATTTTAGAGTGTGACCCTTCACTAGAAGTTGAGACCTCACTATTGAATCTGCTTTCAAGATCCTTATTGCCTCTGATAATAGAAATCAATCTTCTTCCTTTAAATGGAAGTCCTTTTGGCATATAACTATAAGTCTCTCGCTAGAGTTCTTTTTGGGTGGAAATGCCTTAAAAGGGAAATCCATGGACACAAGTCTATTAGTAGTAATGCCTCCTGTTGGATATATATGTTATTTCCATGGGGAGAGAGCATGCACTTCTCCAATGTATTCATGCTAGAGCTACATTGGTTTAGAGTAAATCTGGGATTCCATTCTCATGAGGTTCATCTTGGATGTCCGAGGGTGGTGGTGGAGTTTTTTTTTATCGGTTTAAGGAGAGGGAAGGAAAGAGGATTCGTACTATCCTGAATCATGGGCTATAGCGTTATGGTGGGCCTTGTGGAAAGCGATATATGAGTTAATTTCAAAGAAGAAGTGATTAATCCTTACAAGACAATTAGTCGCCAACAACATTGTTTCTATTGGTACCCTTGTACACTAAACCACTTGTGTTTACCTTGCTTTTATCTTTTCTTTAGTTTATAAGAGTTCCACATTGGTTGTGGAAAAAATCTTAAGAGTCATTTATTAATGTTTTCACTTCTCCTTATGGTGTTTATCTTGGTAGTGGACTTAGGTAGTGGTGACTACATGCGCTGGTCGTGCGAGCTGGGTTGGGCCGTGCATGTTGTGGGTGGGCCCGGCCTTCATGCGCGAAAGTGTCTTTGAATTATTTATTCTCCAGATTTGGGGTGGGCGGGGGGGGGGGGGGGGGCAAATCTGCCTAAAGAAAACGCCTTTGAATTATTTATTCTCCATATTTTAATTTATTTACAATTTCCACAAGAGTATTCTCCAACAGTTTCTGCCAATATTTCTCATATAAAGGAGAAACCCTCAAAGCCTACCTTCAAACTCCAGATGATAAACAGATGATAAGGAGATAGTTATTGTCTTCACAAATGTCGCATTGAGGTGCTCTGATAACAACTTTGGTTTTTGCTATGCTATTAGGCTTGGTGGTAAATTTATTTTTTGTAGAATTTCAGGAGGGCACGGTCGTTCTTTCTGCTAAATAAGCTGAAGCGAGAATTATCCTTACAACGCTAATCAACTAAGAGAACTGAGAATTTCTAAGTGCCACCTTTTTTATAACGCACTCGATGTGGTGCAATCTATTAATAGAAAGTTAGATTGGTCCATAAAGCCCATTTTGTTGGACATTAGACTCTATCTAGGAAATTTAATATGATTGCTCATAACTATGCAAAACTTTCAACGAGTAGAAAGGGGTCAAGCTTTTTGTGGGTTTCTCTTTGTCCCAAGCGGTATTTCTAAACTCCTAGGCTTACTTGTTTTATTCCGTCTTTTCCTTTGAATGAAAGTCCTCTCTATTACGGGAAAAAAAAAAAGAGGTTAAGCTCACCAAATTAGAAGTGGGGTTTGACACTTGACAATTAACTTCAAATTTTATGTCAAAGTTCTATTTGGTTTGTAGCATATCGAATTTCGTATGGCATGTGTAAAGTATTGCAAAATAGAAAGACGTAACATTTGCAAGATATCTAGAGGATAAATGAATAAATTCAAGCATAGACTTGTTACTTAGCCTAATCGCTAAGTTGGAGAAAGCCACACCTCTGGTACCATATAAAACTTCCAAGATCACATCTGAGTATAATTCATTCTATTATTTACGATATATGACTAATTAGGATCAACCTGAGTTAACTTAAGTCTTGTTCGGCTTATTTAATCCGTCAAAAGCACTTAGGTAAAGAGGATGAAAGAGTTTGAAAATAGAATCGTGCGAACTTTCAATCCCATATAATTACCCTAACCCATGGTTTAAGGTCCTCAAATTTTGAAAAGGCTCTTAGTATATGCATTTTCTTATTAGATCTCATAGTGAATTTAGGTCTAATAGTGAAAAGATTTTCAAGCAAATACATGCTGCTTAAATGCAGTCCAGCTCATGGGGCCCACTTGGATGCATTCATATCATAGGGGTGGGATGGATAGAAAGGCCGCTTTATGGATGAGGTTCAAGTGAAGATTCAACCCCATCAGATTATCATATCCTTTGATTTAACGGCGTAAGAGTTTAAAGGCCTTTTAATCATAGATATTTTTAATATTCAATTCAAAGGTGAGTAAAAGTTTGATAAACATAAAATTGAGTATGATTGCAAATCACCGGGGGATAAGAGTTTGAAAGGAGTTGCACTAAGCAAAGGTGTGCCCCATAGAGCTGTGCTGCACATGTGCCCCATAGAGCTGTACTGCACATGTAGTTTGCTCGTAGGAGAAAATTCTCTTTTTAGGGTTTGTAATTTACGTAGTTTGCAATGTAGAATTCGTGTCCGAAGAATTTGTAAATTCTCCAAAAGTTGTACGTGGGGTGAAATCCCTTAATCCTCTTCTAAGGTGGAAAATTGCCAAATGCCAATGAGGCTGGAATTTTGAGAATTCTAAAGGGTATTTAGGACTTTTCAGATGGCTAAAATTCAGAATTCTAACAAAGAAATAGTGCATCTCGAAATTTTATGGGGACATCCATCACATCATTTGTGAATTCAGGACATGATGGATTCCCATCAAGAATTCTTCTAAAGCAACAGGGCATTAGTGAATTAAGGTCATGTATTGTCAAGGTTGAGTGAGTGTCATTTTGTGGAGGCTAGTGATCAGTGTGGAGGTGTTGGTTTAATCATAATGACGCCTCGTTGTAAGAATAAAAATAAAGATACAAAAAAGGTTCCTAAGCCCAAGACAAGAAGATCTACAGAGAACCACCAATAAAAGAGAATTTGCATGACCTTGATTTAGACCTATCCTAAGGTAAGGGAAGATTGCAAAATCTTACTATGTAGTGAGAAGGCTAAATATAGTTAAAATTTGATGATCTTGACCACCCAAAAAGCCCCCAAAGAGTTTGCATTATTTCTTGGCCATCCAAATCTTTTATATTATTTGGACCAACCATTGATGTGAGCTCATTGACAGGCAATTCTTATTGGGAAAACCAATAGTATTAACCTGGTATGACATATCATTTTTGGGGTCTCATATTCAATTCTATGCAATGGGGCCCACTCTCCTCTTCATACCTGCTTACCTTCATGTATCGACACTCATCTAGTTTGTATCAGCCACTAATTCCTCTTCTTCTTACTTTTTTCTGGACTACTTTGGAGTGACACTAAATTATAACTTGACAACCCATAGATTAATTCATGGGATTGTGTGTGAGAATAAGGTACTAAAACCACTTAACCATGAGTGTGTTAGCGTATCAACCACTCAATTAAAACAGATAAAAATGGGTAGTTAAACATACTGTTTAGAGTTCGAGGCCCTCTAAATCATGGTTTAGGATATTATGATTGGACTCTTTCTTTGTCAATCCTAATCGATAATGAGATCTTCTCATTTCTTAAATTATGTTGATTGACGGGCATCTAGGCAGGCCCCATAGGGAAGGGCCACTAAAATTCTATCAACTTAGGACTATGCTATTCCATCCATATCTAATGTGAAAACTCACGTTAGAAAGGCTTTCTAATAATTAAATAAAAAAAGAATCGACATCCCAAATTGAGCTCCAGTCAAACCACGCCATCATTCATAATTTCCGATCATCATCAAAGCCTTCCATCCACGACATTGGCATGATTTGAAAAAGGATAAAAGGGGGCTTTTAGGGGGAAAATCCCTCATACTTGGAGACAATGGTGTCAAGACAAAATATCTTATATTAACGGAGAAGGGCCTCTTATCATTTTTCCTCTTTTTCTTGATCTTTATAACCATATACGTATATGTTTCCCTACCTATTGACATACAACTCATTGACTTATTGGTCTCCATAGAAAGTTCTAATTTTTCTTAGTTGGGCTTGATGATTGATGTATAGAAATGAATTTTCTCTCCAAAGTAATGCAATTAATTGTATGCTATCTACAACATACATTGATTTCACCGTTTGCGACATATAATATAAAGTTATCAAATAATTTACTGCAAGATTAAACATCTACGTTCACCACCATTCACAATATTTCATCTCCATTCATGGCCATTCACAACAATCCATGTTTGTCACAACAAGATGAAGTAAGAGAACTATGAGTCACTCGCCCATGGGCCACCAAAGAAAAGAGGAAAAATACAACTAAAAAGAAGATGGAGATGGAATCGAATGGGGTCAAACAAGGAGAAAAAACAAAAAGCCAATGGTAAGAGAAATTGAGAGAATCAAGGGTTGGGCTAAGGAAGCAACAAATGGTTGGAAAAAGGAACGTATGGTAGAAAGGATGAGGAAGCAAGGGTTTGAAGCAATGATATATATGTGTCCAATGTCAGTCTTTTAAAAACTCAAAAGTATAATGGGTATTTTCACGTTTTCTTATGGGTAAATCTGTTATTTTTCTATTTTTGCCCTGACTCACCATTTGCTACAGCAATTTAATAGAATTCCAAAAGACACATAGGGGCAATATTGTCATTTGATTTCTTTAGAAACAAATAAATACAAGGTACGGAGATGTCTTTTTCCTCTTCTCTCTATTTCTCTTCTTTGTCTTTTCAACTTCTATCTTTAAAGCATATTATTCCTCAACAGTTACTAACGGGAAAAAACCCGTTAGATGGCTGGTGCACAAAAAAAAGACCAAATAGATACTCACAGACAGAAAAGGTACTCCCGTTACCTTTTCCATTTGTTTTTCCTTTTAGCCTAAGCGTCGATATCGACGCTCATTTTTCTTTGTTGAGTGTCGATATATCTGTGCCTTAATCGATGCTCGTGTCTTCTTCTTCCTTTTCTTCTTCCTCTAACTCCATTTCTTACCCAACCGACCATTCCTAGTTATTTAGCTCATGTGTGACTCCTGGCATAGCCTCTCTATTTTCTTTCATATGCCACCTATCAACTCCATAGTTTTTTTCTCAAAGTCCCTTTTCTTTTTTCTTCAATAATGGGTTTTGTGATTTCTCTCGGCATGCATCATTCTTTCTCAGGTTATGAGTAGTAATTCAGTACTATGTTTATCTGGTGGGGTCATCATATATATAATGGGCAGTATGTCAGTATCTTCATATATAATTATCCTTATGCTTTGTTGAAAATTGGGATGCAAATATGGGTTCATCAAATGGTACAATTATTTCATAGAAATATTACTAGGCACTCTGCATCTACCAGTTAATAGATGTAGACTGATGCTAGTCAAAGTGCTTATTCAATGAGATATTAGATGTACTTCTTTGGCCCTATTTGGAGCGGAACAAAGGAAGGAGAGGAAACTTGTCCATGTTTAAGGTCATGAAAAGTGAAAGCACCCATTTTTCTTGTGGTTGGTGCTACGTGCCTCTATTGATTTTTGTGGCCATTCTTTTGTCAATATGGTTGGAAAGGAGCAAGTGGGTTTGGAACAAAGGCTTGTTCTTTCATCATTTGCATGCCATCTCAACAAATCAGTTTGCGAGAAGAGAGAGAGGAATAGAGAAACCTTATTTGGGGGAAGGGGAGATGAGAAGGGTTTTAGAAGGTAGAGAGAGGGATTAGTTGAGGTTGTTGGAGGAAAGTGAGTTGTTAGTAGCTAGATTAATTGAGGTGTTGACGATGGTGGATTGGGCAAAAAAAGGAGTGGGGAGATGGAGAAAGATGAGGGAGAAGGAAAAGAAGACTGAGTCGCAAACCTTTGTCGAGCGTCGATATCGAAGCTTAATTATGAGAATAATATTGCAATGAGCGTTGATATTGACGCTCAAGCTAAAAGAAAAAACAAACTGCAAAAAGTGACGGGAGGGCCTTTTTTGTTTATGAGAATCTATTGGGTCCTTCTTTGTGCATCGGCCACCTAATGGGTTTTTTCCCGTAAAAGCCTTAACAAGTACACGACAGGGAGATGTCATTTTCCTCTTATCTCTATTTGTCTTCTTTGTCCTTTTCAACTTCTATCTTTAGCATATTCTTCCCCAACAATTAATACTAGCCACCCTCTTCTTCAAAGATTCAACTTTTTTTTAACTAGATTATCATTTCTCAAATACGGATACATCTTCAACCCATTCCATTTGTCTT
The DNA here is from genome assembly GCA_029852735.1 of Persea americana. Lineage (NCBI taxonomy): Eukaryota > Viridiplantae > Streptophyta > Magnoliopsida > Laurales > Lauraceae > Persea > Persea americana. The sequence goes on from CM056812.1 coordinate 10,380,060, forward strand.
TGTTTTCCTTTTTTTTTTATTTAAACTGTATTTATTTCCTTCTTTGATGAATCTATATTTTTTTCTTGATGTCTTGTGTAATTCTTTTATCAAATACAAGTAGTTATTGATGTTATTTATTTTTCTTGATTTCATGTGGTGAATTTTTTTCTTGATATCATATTATCACGTTATTTAAATTGTACTAGAATTTTTTGATTGGATTGGATTAAAATGTAAGTAAACAATCCTCATAGTATGATGTTAATGTAAGGATTTTTATCTTATTAAAAATTGTATTGGCAAATTCATTTGGGTCAAAACTGTATTTCTAGTGAACTATATAAGACAAAGAGTTCAAGATGGTCACTTGCCATCACACATGGATTTAGTGGCTTTGTTTTGATGACATCACATGTGTCATCACATAATGTCTATTGTCATGCCGACATCTTCTGGAAAAGAAAAGAGTTATAAGTCAAAGCATCAGGTCTTGTCTCCATTATTTCAAATATAAAAGAGTGATATGCCATGGGATCCGTGCAACAACAAAAGGATGATCGCTCGAGCCATCTTTGGGAGCTCAAGCGCACGAGAGGCCATCCGCTCGAGCGCACATTTATGCGCTCGAGTAGCCAATGCGCAGAAAGCCCAGTTTGAGTAGGAAACTGCCTTCTAATTTGTTTCAACTTACTTCTTTGAGTCGTACTTGCTCTACAAGTATTGAGGCACAAATTAAAGCCTATATATTGCCTTCCTCTCTCAACTCGCGAATACAACTCTCCCATCCAAAAACTTAGAGATCTATTGAGAGATTATTTTCCTCTCCAAAGCTTCAAGTTGCTGCGCTGAAGTTCATGTCTTTGGAGGTTATTTCTGCTACTTTTCTGAAGTGGCTTCATCTTAAAGAGGCATTCAAAGTGGTTGGTTCAAGCACGATGAAGGTGTACGGTGAGCAATCGGCAAGATAGCGCAGTCCTTAGGTTGAGTTACAACTGGGAAAGGGTTGTCAGTTGGTTTCTTGTAACTTTCAATTTTATTTAATGCTTGGTTGTCTGTTGGCTTAGACAATAAGACCCGTGGTTTTTTCCCAAGTAGGGTTTTTCCACGTATACATCACGTGTCCTTCTTATTGTGTGGTTGCTTGATTTTAATCTGGATTAGGGTTAATTACTAGATTAATCACTTATTCTTGAAATCTAATAGAGATCTAGTTATTGCAACCTTAGCCTGTGTTAAGGCCAGATTTTCAATTAACTTGATCTAAAATATAAAAAATGAATTCATATGTGTCAACATTCTAGATCATGTTAACTTAATTTTCCTACCTTTGAAAGTAGGTCTTTAAAGCCAGGCTTTTCTATGTTTAAGTCCAGTCCTTTGAGAACCTAGACTTATTGATATTTTTTTTAGTTTGTTTTATCTACCTTGCTTGAGATTGTTTGTTAGCTTGCCGTATTGTTAATGGGATGAAACCAATACTCATGTTGATTAGGTAATAAAAATATGGGGTGCAATAAAGTTTTGTTAGTTTATTTTATTTTTCTTTTAAGTTTGCACATAATTTTGTGATTAATGGATTTTTTTTCCTTTCAAAATTTGATGCAAGATGTGGGTTATGTCTTTTGAGGATATAATAATTAATTGGTGATTTAGCTTGTATGACTCATTTAATAAATTTGGTATATAGAATTTTAAGGATGATTTTAATAGTAAACTTCCTTCATTTGTATTTGCTTCATTTCCACTAATAACTCAAGGAAGCTCGAAGTTATTTTCAATACATTACAATATCATTTAATTTATTACTCATTTTATTATTTTATTTATCTTAAATATTTAAAATTTAAATGTTAATTTATTTTTAAGGACCAAGCTTAGCATGGGATTATTTTACTAATAAAATACTATATGAAATGGTTGTTCTGTCAAAACAGTTAAAATAGGCAAGTTTATTTGGATAAAAGTCCTTCAAAACAAACAACAAGTGAGCACAGATAATAAGGCAATCATGCAATGCTTCCAAAACATGAAAACACATCAAGGACAATTGTAAAAAAAAATCCTCTTTTATGTAATCAAGTGGCTAATTGATGCAACTATTTATATTTATGCGAGCTATTACTTTTTTGTATATCTTTCATTTAGTGAAAGTTTTAGTTGCTCTTTGCCCCCTCTAGAAGAAATTCCTAGCTCCATCCCTATGGGCATGCTTGTGTAACACTTATTCGCAGAAAAGTAGACGGTTTTCCGTAGAGAACCCATTTTTTAGGCATTTGGTGCGGAACAATTCCACGAAAACGTTTTCCTGCCTCGTCGGCATTTTCCTTGATAATAGTGGAAATGAATTTCCTATGGGGGGCATGGGAAATGGACTTCCTCAGAAAACTTCTCCCTCTATTCCTCGCGCTTGTCCATTTCAACCCAAAACCCTACAATTCTTTCATTTTTTATTTCGTTAAATAAATTATTACTTAATGTTGAGTAAATAATATACATGTTATGTTATTTTCTTCAAAAAATTGTTTTACCAAATAAGAAAATTTGATTTTCTATAAGGAATCCATAGTCTCACCAAACAACATTAGCACCAATGCAACGAGGAAAAAAAATTCATACTAAACATGAATTTCTAAATTCTACAGAAATCATTTTCTAAAGTTTTCATTTCTATGGAATTTGCTGACGTGGCAGTTTCCCCTTTTCGCGAAAATGGTGTGTACACAAACGTGCCCTATATGTGTCTAAAGATCAAAGAAAAAAGAAAAAAAATGCTCGGAGGTCATTATGAATATTTGGTCCCAAAGCCATTGTATGAAAGTGTGATGAGGTTTTTCCTATTAAAACCCCACAAGAATTAGAAGAGTTTAGAAGAAGTACTAGTTTGAGGAATCTTAAGATTTGTAAATTTTAGAGATTACTTGCCTCGTGGGTTTTTTTTTTTTTTTTTGTGTATATTAGGTTTGACACGAGCATCGACATCGTGTAATTTGCCGATTTGTTTGAATGAGATTGAGCTCCTAAGAAATGTATTCTTAAATATGGCAAAGATTGAAGGAAGAAAACTGAGGGCAATAAGTTTTTTTTTTTTTTTTTTGGTACCCCACCTTTAGTGGTTGGGACCCCTCTTTTTTTTTCTTTTTTTCTTTTTTAAATTATATAGAACCCGGTACACCCTGGAAGGAAGCCCGCATATACACATGCAGGAATGAATGCAGGAATATATAAGGAGGAGGTGGGGGTTGAACCCCTGACTCTCCAATAAGAACCCAACTCCTTACTAGTGAGGGCAATAAGTTGTTGTGGCAAAATCTCCCTTTTCATGAAAGTTAAACAAAAAGAGAGATGGAAAATAAATACACATCCATTACCTTGGTAAATCACATCTTAAGAAAGCTAGGGTCCAACCTTTTATCCTTCATCATTACCTCTTTAATAATCGTTTCTTGGAACCCATTTTATCATAAATTTCTAGGGATTTAATTCTAGCATACAAACAAGCTTTATAGAGTGACTTTTTAAAATTATTTTCCAATAGAATATGTCATAAATTTGTCTAATTTATAATTAGGGGTGCTTTCAGCATTTGAATATACTTTCATACTTGTATATTGGCGGCCTTCCCCATGTGCCGCCACTCGCTTGGGGAGGAGATCAAGGAAGCCAAATGTATCATACACGTTTTGCAGCAAAATAATTTGAAATGTAAAGAAGTCAAAAGGAAGATTCTTAAAATATGATAAAAGGAACCTTCCTCCATAGACTTGAGTGTCTTCAACATTTGAATATATAGTCATTACTGTATACCATCAGTTTTTTAATCCCTTTTCGGGTGTAAATTAGAATATTAATCTTTAAAAAATTATAATTTTTTCCTTTTTTTTCTATTAAGTAGTTCATTGTATGAGAAATGTTCTCCTACAAACAACAACACATGCAGATCCTTTCACACTCTCATCTCCCATAATTTGGCACCATGCCTAATTTCACTCTCATGAAACCCTATCTTTGGAGTAAGTCTCAAAGAAATCTAAAGGCTAGGAGAATTTGATAGGACTATTTTTTCATGGACACTTATCCATAAGGAGAACTTTCCGTGTACCCTATCCCAACTGATAAGAAGGCACGTAAGTAGACCCCACAAACTGGACTGAGTATAAGCAATATGCAGTCTGCTGGAGAACATTCTTCCCTTCATTGCGTCAATAAACAAAATCAATGGTCTTTATGTGGCGATTGATTAAGTTGGATCTCACATGTACTGCTCCAAACAATATTTATGGATTTATAACTTCAACAGGGTCCACATGCATGCACAACAATCTGGATGTACAAGTTAGGAAGTGCATAATTTCAATATCGATCCAATCAAATATTGATCGTACCATTGATTTTGGCTTCCAAAGTTTAATAGCTTCACATAATGCAATTTTGTTGTGATAAAATCAATACTTCACATTTAAAATTATATGATCAAACTAGAAACATATTTATTTCACAAGGAGTAGGGTTGGATTCAACATAAGTAGGCTATATGTGAACAAAAAATGGTGCCACTGTGATGTTTGTGAGCTAGTATTTGTATGTTTTATTCCCACTACTTAGTCTATGACCCAGTAGTTAAGGTGCTCTCTGCTAATTGATTATTTCTCTGCATTAGAGTGAATGGATGACAAAGTCTAACAATTAGATGGCCTTAGGTCGGATGTGTCCATATTTTGTCAATGTTTTTGAAAATAAAAACATCCAAGATTTTTATCCTTTATCATTACAATGGTTATATAAAATACTTTTTTTTTCACCCAAGCCAATGGGGCAGGGATCCAAGGTTGCCCACACATGGGGGAAGAAGAGTCCACACAAGTGGGAAGGAAGCCCATACACGAGGGATGAGGAGCCCACATAAGTGGGCCGGGAAAGTAGCCCACAAATGTGGGACAAGTGGTATACCTAAAGATCGATCCCATCCGGAACCGCCAACCATATGAGCAACCCCATGTTGTCAAAAAAGACATGTTATGTTAGTGTCACCCATTGCTCCCACCACATAAAAGTGTTTGTTAGATTGGAGATGTCACGCCCCCAAAATTGAAACTGGGGTTATGCGTGAGATTAGGGCCAATTAAAAATTTTCCAACATTAATCAAATACAACCTGGCTCCAATCATGTCCCAACTGGATCGAAGGCCGCTGTGAGGGATAAACGTTTCCTCGAATAAAACAACAATTAGCGGAAGCTTCATAATTACAAGAGGTATCTCGAAATTGTATAGTTAAGTGCAAAGACAGAAATATCACTTAAAGTTTAAGTTTAGGACAATTAACAAAATATTAATCACAAAACAAAGGCCACACTAAAACTGGGCCTAGTCAAAAGATGGACAAAAGAAACCAAAAGAATAGTCTAATCCCAGATATATCGTGAAGGCTCTCATTTACAGGGACAGTACGGCTAGACAACGCCGTCCGTACAGTAATCTAAGGAGTCATCAGGCAGATCTGCCTGAACTTCCTTCGTCGCCTCCTCCTTGAGGTAAAATGGCTTGGTACCTATGCACCAAGAGTAGCATCATCAGACACAATGGTCGGCAAGCAGACAGATATATAAATCATCATAGATATGCAGAACTAAATAAAGTAAACGAGTGGACAGAGTCACCGGAAATGCATAGCATCAGGATCAATAATCAACTATCAAAGTAGGCGGTCCACATAGGCTAATAGTCGGGATTATATCCCAATCAATCAGAGTGTTCAGAGTGATACCCCATTGGCATCTGGTCATGAGTCAGAGGCACAGCTTAACTCATACCCTTGGTGTCCATCACACTGATCCGATCTGCAGACGGTCCTATCTTGGCTCATACGGCTCGGTCTCCATAAGCTCTAGCCTAATCTTGCCCCAAGGTTCTAAATTCAGAGTCCTCACACAGGTGGTGCCCCAGCTGTTTTGAACATAGTGGTGCCCAACAAACAGAATCCTAAACAGACATCAGTGAGGAACTAAGCTTTCTTGCGTGAACAAGATTCATTAAACAATAGAGAAACTACTTTACTTCTAATCAGATCAGACTTCCAACAGATTTCATACTTCAATAGTAGTTCTCTTCGAGCCTTGCAATCAAAGCTGCCTAGTCTCAACACTTCATACAGACTTCAAAATAAACGGAACATCAAAAGGGGTCCTAAGTCCATCATCTAAGTTCTTCCTGTGATCCCAAACAAAGTAAAGTAAACAGAGCTAACGAACATGGACATTCTATGTAGAGAGTACCAAACGGTACCATTCAGAATCAGAAGTGATAAAACAATTAAATCCCAAGTCAATTGTTATTCCCGAAGTCTCGTACAATCCTACTTAGTCAACAAAAGGAATAAGGTTCGCAATACCCGAACGAATAATCTTCGTGCATAGATATAAATGAGGGTATCCTATTGTTCAATACTGTTCAAGATTGAGTGAAGTTGAAATCCGAGAAGACTGGGATAACTACGAGGAATCATCTGCTCAAAACATCCCTCGTGCATAGTCAAATGAGTCCAACAAGGGTAATCAAGGTTCCACCTAAGTCCATAGACCAAGGGGTAAACCCTTTCAAAAGGGGGGAAATTCGGTCAAGCTAACAGCAAGGTACGGTCAACCGACAAGTTTGGTTAACTGAGGGTCAACCGACATAGCGACCGACTACATAATCATCAAGAAATGTCGCTCTCTGGAACCGAAATCGACAGGTAGCAGAGGTACAGTTCGGTCAACCGAAGGATTGATCGACAAGCTGACCGACAGTCCAACTCCTCCTTAAAAAAAAATGTCACCTTCTGGAATTAGAACCGACAGGTCACCGAGGGTCACTGAACTGCAGTTCGGTCAACTGACACCTAAGTTCGGTTAACCGACTGCTCCAGTTCGGTTAACTGACACTCAAGTTCAGTTAACCGACTAGTCCTAGAATTCTGAAACAAATTCTGATATTGGTTCAGAAATGGGGAGCTCCACTCCCTTCCTTCATTCACACCTACAAACAAAGGAAAATAAGGCCTTGCCCTCTCCACATACATCCATACCCCCTCTCATCAATTCCATACACATCCTCCATTCCAATCTAAATCCATTTCATTAGGCTAACAAACCTAATTATCATGTTTTCAAACCTCTAAAGCATCAAATGAGCATTTAACATCAAAATCATCATTTTTCCATACAAATCAAGGAAGACAAACATATCAAGCATAAATATAGATATCCACTTGCCTTAACGAAGAGCTTAAACAAAAAAAAAAAAAGAAGAAATTAGGGGAAAATCCTCTTTGAAGCTCAAACTTGTGAAATAGGCTTCAAAACCCAAAACCTCTCTACAAAATGAATGCAAAGGAAGGGGATGAGTCTTTCTAATCTATTTCTAAGCCAAAGAAAGAAGATTCACTAAGCTTAAAAGCTTCAGGAGCTTACTTAGCCAAGGTTAGTGGATGGAAGACCTAGAAAAGTAGATGGTTGTGCTCGTGGAAGCTTGGGGAAGATGAAATAGGGCTTGGTCGTCGCCGCCGGGATTCTTGTGGCCAGAAATGGAAGTGAGGCAATGAAGGGGTTGTGTTGTGAAGAAGAAACAGTGAAATGAGAAAGAGGAAATGAGATGGGTGAGGGTTGTCTTATATTAGGTTAGGTTATGGAATAATTACAGTTTAATCCTTCAGTCCACTAATGACAGTCTTTGGGCCTCTTCGATGCGTCAGTTCGAAACGTAACAGAAGACTAAAGTTCGTGAAATGCCGAGACCTACTCGATGCACCCCAAACTCACAAAACTCATAATCTCATAAAAACCCCTAAAATCTTTCCAAAATTGCAAACCACCCCCTACTGTACCCAAACGAACTCGGACTCGCGCGAGACTTCCCACGCAAGATCCACACACCAAACCCGACTCTCTGAGACTCTAAATACACTTACTAACTAATCACACAATTAATTATAATTAATAGAAGATTAAAGGACGAGGCGTTACAGGAGACATACATATTATCTTTGTTTCACCCGACAGATTGTTTGATTAAAAGACAATAGTTTTGGACCATCACTCTTCAACATTTACCACCACTTTTCATTTTTCTTAATCAAATGATCAAATAATGTTTTATGAGGTTGAACTTTTTTCTAAATAGTTAATCCAACAAGTTCTTTATATTATGATATGGTATGTGGGAGAATAGTCTCCTGCGCATGGTTTGCATGGGAACCGTGCGGAGAAGACAATTACAGGGTCTCCTGCTTGGTGGGTCCCACCTGGTTAACATCCCTAGCACACGGTTCCCATGTGAACAGGACACGGGGGAATATCTTCCATCATCATGTATGAGTATATCCAGCCATTATCATTATAATGATAGAAGCTCCTCAACCGTCGTCTAGTGGGTTTCTGAGTTCTGATAGTGGGAAATCAAATTCTAGTGAAGTGCAACTCAGCTAATAGAGTTGCTGACCATTTATTAAACCCAGCGGCCCATCCTGCACTATCTTCCAACCTTATGTGTGAAAGTTATGTATGAACTCTTTCTATGGCTTAGTTTCTGAAATCTGAATACATTCCCATTCAAAAAAGGTAAATAAATAGATAAATAGCACTGATTCCTGACTGTAGCTTTATCATGATAATATATCATATTAGTTGCAGCATCACTTCATCTATCTGTTGAATGATAAAAATATAAAAACAAATGGACATTGTTGACTCTCTGAGTTCACATTGAGGAAGCAGAGTGGTTGAATCCCTTGTATAATATTAGCTAGTGCAACACTATATAGGTCCTTGTTTCCTAATATTCTCTATAGTCTCAAGGCAACAACAATGGAGCTCTTCCACACCAGTCTATTCATGAGAGGAGTATTCTGGTCCTTTCTCCTTCATGGCTTCTTGTAATCATTAGCAGAATCTGCCACACTTTTCATAAATGAGATAGACCGACTTGCCCTTCTTCCCTTCAAAGATGCGATATCTGATGATCCTAATGGGGTCTTGAGCGCTTGGAATGATTCTCTTCATTTCTGCATGTGGGGTGGAGTCACTTGCAGCAAGCGACATCCTCAACGTGTGGTAGCTTTGAACCTGGGTGAGATGGGGTTAGTAGGCTCTTTACCGCCCCACATTGCGAACCTCTCATTTCTTAAACTCATCAACCTCACTATCAATAGTTTCAAAGGCCAAATTTCGCATGAAATAGGCCGTCTGCACAGGCTTCAGTATCTCAGCCTCCAGTCTAATTCTTTCGATGGCAACATTCCAAAGAACATAACCCGTTGTTCAGAGCTGCAAGTTCTTGATTTATTTGAAATAGGCTGCTGGGTGAAATTCCAATCAAACTTGACTCTCTCCCAATGCTCAACTAGTTAAATCTCGGCAAGAACTCTCTCACTGGCAACATCTCACGATCGCTTGGGAACCTTTCCTCTCTCACATATCTCTATCTGTCTGATAATAGTTTGGAGGGAAGCATTCCAAATGATCTGGGCCATTTGGTGAACTTGAATTCTCTTGGGCTAGGCGGTAACAGATTTTCGGGTATGGTCCCTTCCTTTCTTTACAATCTCTCTTCAGTCATTGGTCTTGATGTGGGAAGTAACCTTCTACATGGGAGCCTTCCACCTGGATTAGGCCTTACTCTTCCAAATCTTGAAAGACTTTATTTCGGAGATAATCAATTCACTGGACCCATACCTGTTTCTTTAGCCAATGCATCAAAGCTTCTATATATATATATATATATATTTCGGAGATAATCAATTCACTGGACCCATACCTGTTTCTTTGGGCCTGTGCCGATGAGCCTAGGGAGGCTACAAGATCTCTACTGGCTCAATCTTCAAATTAACCAACTAGATGGTGACTTGAGTTTCATCACTTCTTTTGCTAATTGTAGCGGATTACAAACTCTAAGCTTATATAACAATCAACTCAGTGGCATGTTGCCTGACTCAATAGCTAACTTTTCAACCCAATTGCAAGGCCTGTACTTAGCCAAAAACAAGATATTTGGAACCATCCCAGAAGGGATTGTGAATCTTGCCAACTTGAGATTATTGAGCATTGAGAAGAACCTTCTAACAGGTATTATCCCTCTTAATTTTGGAAACCTTCAGAAGTTGGAAGCAGTTGGTCTAAACAGTAACAAGCTATTAGGGCAAATCCCATCTTCTATTGGAAATCTCACGCGATTGTATAAATTGGTTATAGATGGGAATGATTTAAAGGGCAGCATTCCTTCTAGTCTTGGAAATTGCCAAAATCTTCAAGAGCTCTATCTTTCAGAAAATAATTTTGATGGTATCATATCTGAGGAAGTTTTAACTATTCCCTCTATAACTAAGCTTCTTCTTGACAAGAATTCTTTGACGGGTTCTTTACCAATGAATGTCGATAAGTTGGAAGCTCTTTGGCAATTTGATGTCTCTAATAACAAATTATCAAGTGAGATTCCTAGCAAACTTGGAAGTTGCACTAAATTGGAGTTCCTTCATATGGGTGGCAATTTCTTTCAAGGAAGCATTCCTCCATCCTTCAATGCCTTAAAAGGACTTCAGGAACTTGATTTTTCGCACAATAACTTATCTGATCACATTGCAAAATTTCTTGAACGGCTTCCTTTTTTGCAATATCAAAATTTGTCTTTCAACAATTTCCAAGGTGAAATGCCAATGAGTGGAGTTTTTCAAAATGTGAGTGCAATTTCAGTTGTCGGAAATGACAAGCTATGTGGGGGAGCACCAAAATTGAAGTTGCCTTCATGCTCTGAACATGATTCCAGAAAACAAAAAAGGGGTCTTCCTTTGCGCGTTCTGATCTCAATAATTGTTTCTGTAGCTTTATATCTATTCTTATTATCAGCTTTCCTAGCTACTTGTTTCTGGTGGAGGAAAAAAACAAGCAAGAACCTAGCTTCTACATCTTCCTTAGGAAATGGTTTCTTGGAAGTTAGTTATGCAGAGCTTCTCAAAGCTACCGATGGGTTCTTATCGAACAATTTGATTTGTGTCGGCTCATATGGCTCTGTGTATGAAGGATTTCTAAATGGCATCAGGTCAACTGTTGCAATAAAGGTTCTTAATTTAGAACATCAAAGAGCTTCGAAGAGTTTCTTTGCTGAATGTGAAGTCTTGAGAAGCATCCATCACCGAAACATTGTTAAGATCTTAACTGTCTGCTCCAGCATTGATTTTAGAGGAAATGATTTCAAGGCATTAGTTTTTGAGTACATGCCTAATGGAAGTTTAGATATGTGGTTACATCCAAATGAAACAGAACAACATCAGTTCAGAAATTTAAGCCTTATTGAAAGGCTTAATGTGGCGATCTATGTAGCTTGTGCGCTCGATCATCTCCATCACCATTGTGAAAAACCAGTGGTCCACTGTGATTTAAAACCAAGCAAGATTCTTCTCGATGCCGATATGGTCGCCTATGCCGGTGATTTTTGTTTAGCAAGGATCGTTCATAAAGACGTCATCAATTACTCACAAACTCCCTCTAGTTCCCTTGTGGTAGAGGGATCCATTGGATATGTCCCTCCAGGTAACAACCCTCTCCAAATACTGTTTACCTTTTTCATTTAGTTCTCTTACAAAAGTTTAGTATTCTTTCATTACCTTGCTATATATGCATGTTGGAACTCAATTTACCATGAGCTTGATTAAAGTTATCTTAAATGAAACTGCAAACCATGTATGGAATTCAACCAGACTAGTTGTCCCAATGAACTGGTCAGGCTTGGCTTCTGGTTAGTCCTATGCAAAACTCAGGGTTTCTCAAGTCAAAGCCAAATCCATGGTCAACTCCGCTAGTTTAAGGGTGAGAATGAGAGGCCCTTACCACCAAGTTGTCTTGTGGTTATCACTCTAGTATAATTATTATCTCTTTAATAGTAATTGAAGTTTCTCTTTTCATTAATTATATCTTGAAACTGCTGTATCATTTTTGACGCATTTATTCGTAAATAAATCAGGATACGAAAATTTTAACACATTTTTTTTATTCACAAGTAGTAGTGTTATTCCTTTTTTATAGATTGAGCATATGCCTACTCAAATCTCCATAGGCTCACACATTTAGATGTGGATTTTACATATGAAATACTTATAGTTCATTAGATAGGTTATCACATTGATGTGGCAATCTCAAATCAAATAGGTAGAATCCATGACCATATGGATATCAAATCTAGAAGTTTTGGTTAGAAGTTACATACTCTTTTGAATTTAAAAAAAATAAAAAATAAAAAGGATCGTCAAGTTGCCTAGTTATGACATGATCATATGGCTTATGGGCTTCATCTATACAGTTGCTTGGGTTTCATATGTTCTTATTGTGCATGTCTTTAGTTGTTTGAGCAAAGTGGTATATTGATTGCAGAGTATGGCACCATTGGTGACCCTTCTACATATGGGGATGTGTATAGCTATGGGATCCTCCTATTGGAGATGTTAATTGGCAAGAGACCTACTGATAATATATTTAAAGATAATTTAAGCCTTCATCAATATGCAAAGATGAGGTTGCCAGAAAGAGTGATGGAGATTATAGATCATCGTCTGCTAATAGGTGGAATTCATGAAATTACAGCACAGAGTGAAAACAATGAAAAGATGAGAAACAACATGCAAGAGTGCTTGATTTCAATGGTGAGAATAGGTGTATCCTGTTCTGCAGAATCACCAAAAGAACGAATGGAGATGAAGGATGTCATCGTAGAATTGCAAAATGTTAAGGACTTCTTTTTAGCTACTAGACAGAATGTAGCTAACTAATATAGGACCTTAATCACCTTATTTTCAGTTGAATGTCCAATTTATCTCAGTAACTATTAAGATATTATTAGTAATTTTGAAGAAAGATGACTCATAGGTGTGTATTTCACGAGGATATAATTTGAAGTATGTTTTTGACAGGTTTGATCCTACAAAATTGCTATAGTTCACGGGGCATCCTCTGTATGTGTATGCACGCTAAATTTAAAAAAGGCATGCGAAATTATTGGTGGAGAGTGACTCCTCAAATGCCCTCTTTGATCTCAAGCAATGAGGGTCCTTGGAGGTTCCACTTCCTCGTTGCTGAAATCAAGTCATGATTTTCTCAAGGTTATGTCGAGTTTAGGCATGTCAGAAGGTCGGCAAATGCTATGGAGGACTCTCTAGCGAAACAAGGGGTAGATAGGGTTTTTTCATTTGATTGCTTATATCATATAATTGTTTGCCTTTTTTTTCTCTAGGTATAAGGCTCTTATACCTATTTTGGGTTTCGGTTACAGTTAAAAAAAGGCATTGGATTGCTTTATTCATTTCAAGACTATAATTAAATACAAAACAATCCCACATGGTCCTCCACCAATGTTGGTGAGGTTGACTTTGACTATAAATTATGCCTACTTACAGATTCTCCTAAACCCATTGACTAGCTGAACTCAATGAGTTCTTTAAAGAGGAGGGTTGAAACATCAATAGTTTTTGTCCTATCTATCTCACCATGCGAGGCTTAGATGAAATATCCCATTAGCGCCTTGTCTAACCAAAAATTGCCAATCAAGATTTTCATGATATGCCAGATCGAATTGCAAGGCTCATGCTCGTCTTGTTTAGGAGCTTTGCCTGTGCTTGATTTCTGCTCTACTGCGCGCGTGAGAGAGAGAGGTGTGGATTATTTATCTATCAAAAATTGTCTTCTTTCGTCGAAGTAGCTATGTGATTGCCAAGTGTGCATTTCTGCAGGTTTAGCGGGTGCTGCTGGGGGATTAATCATTTTGAGTCAAAGACATCAAGGATTCCACATTATAAAAGAAAAAAAAAATTAAATAAGGCCTTAAGTTTTTATCCTATTTCACAAAGGGACACGAGTTTTAAAACTTTTCAAATTAGTCCCTAAGTTTTCTAATAAGTTTTTTTTATTAAGGACATCCGGCCATTTATAGGTATTTTCTGGCGACTTTTTTCCTCAATATTTTGAAAATACCCAAATTACCCTTTATTTAAAGCCATGACATAGTTTCGCCAGCCACTACATGTAGCCGATCACTATGGGAATACTGGTTGTCCTTGATCAACGTGAGAAAGTCGGTGAAAGAAATTAATGAGGAGAATATAAAGGAAGCGAAGGAGATTTTAACTTCAATGAAAGGTAATTTAGGTATTTTAAAAAAATTGGGAAAACAAGTTGCCGGAAAATAGCTTTAAATTGACTGATGTCTTTCATTGAAAGCATCCCGAAAAACTTAGGGACTAATTTGAAAAGTTTTGAGACTTGTGTCCTTTTTTTTTTAAATAAGGCATAAACTTAAGGACTTTTTTGAAAATTTCCCTAAAAATGATGTTTCTTCTTGTTTAGTCGGAAAGACGCGAGAACCATGGATAAAGGAGATTCAAATGTCACTAGCCCATCACATACTAAGTGTGTCGATATCATCTGCAAATGAGGAGAGGAGAGGAGAGGAGATTCAATTGTCAATAGCCCATCATCACATGCTAAGTGTGTGTTTGATTATGATATCGTCTGCAAATGAGGAGAGGAGAGGAGAGGGGATTCGGGGCTTGAGAGCACTGCGAATCAAGCTGACGTAGACAGACAGATATCCATTCCAGAATAAGAGAGGACTAAAATTTCTGATAGGACAGAGAGTTTTAACAAATTCAACCAGCAGCACAATTTAATATATGATAAAATTTGATTAATGATAGCATCCCTGCTCTGGTGATCCATCTGTCAACCTTAAGCCTCACTCACATCCTAAATTCGCTTCGGAATTGAGTGATTTACACCATTGAATTGATGATGCTAACATCACAAATGAAACGTCTAAACCACTGCTGCACTTAGTTTACAGATGATTCAATCTATGTGCAACTGCGTTTACCTTTACTGTCAACCTATATATAGTTGGTGTTGGAAAATAATAGATCAAATGTAACAAATCACAGGTAACTCCAAAACATGAACCACACACACTTAACCCGAACGGCCCCAAGTTGGGTAGAACATGGATCACATTTTAGGCCCAATTTTCTTAATAATCTCTTGAGCTGGGTTGGCTAGGGTTCATACGAGTCTCAGGCGCTGTTAGATGTTTCCAGTTATATTATATAAAGGGTGACAGTGAACTCAATTTACCTGATTGTCCATAGAACTGGACTGGGGGCAAAAAAAGTTAGGTGTGGACCCTGTTCCCAGATCAGTTTAAACTCATAAACACCTTACAAACTATGCAACGCGGAGTAATGAACCCCACACTACCCAACCCTTTACCCCAATAAAGAATGCCATATTTATAAGCAATAGCACACTTCTTTGGCATTGTTTTGACATATTCTGGCATGGTCTACTGCTCTGAACAAGCAACATTCTTGCCTCTACCTGGATACATTGACCAATACTTTCAACCATTTCAAATAATAAGACCAGCGGGGGAATATAGTAGAGTTGAGAATGTTGAGGGAGATCGCGGGTAAAACTAAAAAGAATAAAATTAGAAATGAATGAATTCAAGAGCATTTAGGGGTAACAACATCAATAGAGGATAAAATTAAAGAAATCCATTTCAGATTGTTTGGACACGTCAAACGCATACGCGCAACAGCATTAGTAAGAAAATGTTTGGCTATGCAAGTTAATGAACCACCAATAAAAAGAGGTAGGCAAAAAAGGACTTGAATAGATCTAAAGAAGTACAACCTACCTAAGGACTTGGCTCGGAAAAGATTTGAATAGAAAAACATTTGAATGGAGAAACAAAATTCATGTAACCAACCCCAGCATAGTTGGGACCACGGCTAAAAAAACACAAAGCAGTTTGGCATTGCATAATCAATGGATGACTTCTCTAGTGTATATAGATTGCCAAAAGGATCAACACATTTCCAAAAAAAATTATTCCTTTCCTTCTTTAAGTTATTGCATTATGGCCTGTAACACTGAAACCAACCCATCCAAAGGTCAGTCTTCAGCCCACATGACAATCTGAATAGCAATCCAGAACTTCAATTCCCTATCCAAAAGTTGCAGCAGACACAAGCCATCTGACAGTAGCTTTGTACACAAATAACTCTAAAACAAATATGACAATTGACAAACAATCCAAAACACAAGGGATCCACAAACATGCATAGGCAAAATATCTCCATTGAAGCCAAGGAGAGAAGATACCTGCATAACTAATGGCATCCTGAAGACCACACCTAAATGACAAGGCGGCAAGATATTGTCATTGGACCTTGAAGAAGTTTCACCTGACCTGCACGATATATCTTGCAATCCAAGCCAAACTATGTACATAATAATCAGAAGAGCATGAAGTTGTCGCAATAAATGTAAGTCCATTATATTCATGAGCTGTTGAGCCATCAAAAATTCATTACAGAAAGAAAGCCGGTTTTTTTTCCCTTCCAAATTCTTTTTTTTTTTTTTTTTTAATAAGAGAGTCAGAGAGGGGATAAAGAAAGATGTGATGGGTTGTTGACACATTAAAACCATTCAAGGGCTGGAGAATATTCACATCCTAGTTATATAATATTTATATGTGAGAAGGGTGGTGGAGCCATTTACAAGAGAACTGAAACTTGATCATCAGCTGTACAGAGAGGAGGAACACCAACAAAGTCTATTCATATATGTACATTTGAGATCTCTTCCATCATTTCTGCCCAGAAGCAGGATCAGGAAGGTGGGGAATGAATGGTGTCAGGTAACATGGCCACTGTCACGATGTAATATTCACAGCCATGTGGAAGATCGTATGGGTTCAAAGTGATCCTTGGAACATGACCTGGAAGGGCGCTGTTTGCTTCAGAGGTCGGCATGTCCACTTGATCCCCGCTCTCGCCTCGCATGGATAACGGGGCCCTCACTGTTCTTCGCTCTATATGCACAATCTGGCCAATTATGTAAGTCGGCATGCTTGGAAGATGGTCTGTGAAGAGAGCAACTGATTCTGCAGACAGGTAGTAGTTTGAGCAGTTGCGGTTGATTGCTTCATAGTGCCCAGCAGGATTGAGAACAAAAGCTGCAATCTCATGGTGTTCGAAACGGCCAAATGATATCTTTTCCTTGTTCACCTGTTAAGGAGTAGTATAGTGGTCAATAAACCACAAAAAGAGAATAATTTAACTAGAAATTTTTGTGGAGACAACTCTAATCCACATGGAGACAAATCAGACCAATTGCCTGGGGTCACTGAACCATAGACCCTGCTCATGCAAAATAGCTGCATCAGAGTATTATCACCTGATACATGACCCTGAAATTACCCATTCGATATGGGTTTTAAACAAATTAGTCACGGCAACTTGAATCACAAGATGAAGAGAATATAGGAAGGTATAAGGAAAGAAGGCCAAAAGAATGAAAGATTAGGATCTTAGAAGCTCATGGATTTTCAGGGTGTTAGTGTATGCTATCATGCAAAACTGAAATTTTGAGGTCATCCCTTCGCATGATACTGTTTCTATGAATATTGTCCCAACGAGTATGAACAGGCAACTGACCTGTTTCTCAAGTTGATGTTTTGCATACAAACTTTTAGCCAGCTCTTTCTTCTCCTCCAATTCCTTGGTAAGATGATCATGTGCAGCTAACAGCTTACTGCGTTGCAAAGACAGAAGACCCACTTTATCTGCAAGGACCTTTATACATGCCCGAAACTCCACAGTGCCATCATCTTCATTGTCATTAAGAGAACTGAAAAAGAAAATAAACGAAACCATCAACAATGAACAGTGTGCCCTCAGCCCTCGCAGCAAAATGGAATCACGCATTGGATCTTCTCACTCGTTGCAAATGGTCAGCAACAGTATAATAAATATAGTAGATACTAGGAGACAAATAACCCAAGTGAGATGTGAGGAAGCAAGCCACACTGAAAACTGTAAGGGCATGTTTGTGCAATACCAACTAGAGAAAGGGAAAGGTGATGGGTTTGCTAGAAGGGTCAAGAGTGAAGGCTGAAATGTTCACAGGTTTCACTTGATTTTTCACAGGAGGGTAGAGCAATATTCTTTGCATATGTATCATCCATTTCATGATTTAACCACACTGTCTATGTTATTCTAACCAGTAATGCCTCACCCTTCCCACAAAGTAAGATAATGCCATGTGTAAGGTCCCGACTCCCGACCCTTAATACCGTCATTATTGCTAATTAATTGTATTATAGGTAATTAAGTGGGATTAGAGTCTAAGCAAATCTGGTTTACTGTTAAGAGTCATGTGTACGAAGTTTTGGATGGTTCCAAGTTCGTTTGGGTACAGTAGGGGTAGTTTGCAATTTTAAAAAGTTCTCTGAGGGTTTTCCATATTCTCAGGTTTTAGTGATTTTGGGTGCATCGGGTAGGTCTCATAACTTCCTAAACTTTTCCCTTCAGTCGCGTTTTGATCCGATGCGTTGAAGACCCCCAAATACCCATCCACAGTGGACCAAGGACTAAACTGTAAATTCAGAAAACCCCATCTCTAACATAACCCAACGACCCCAGCCCATTCCTTTCACTCCTTTTCTCTCTACTTTCTCATTCTCTCTCATTTTCTCCCTCCGTCTTCCATTCTTCCAGCTGCCATTGAAGGATTAGAGGACCTCCAAGCTCCCTTCATCATCACCTTCTTCTTCCTCAAGCTCCACCAACCTCAAGGACCCATTTTCTCAAGCCTCTCCCCACTTATCCACTCCTAGGTAAGCTCCTACCCTTGTAGAAATTAGAGCTTTCATCCTCTTTCTTAGAAATGGATTAGGGTAGCTCACCACCACCTTCATGCATTTTTGTAGGTTTGAGTGGTTGTTTTCTCGTTTTCCGGGATTTGAGCTCTGTCAATGGGTTTTACACATAGTTGTCAAGTTCGTTTCGGACCCTGTTTCGGTTTGGCTCCGAGCTTTAATGTTTCGGATGATTCGGCATTTCGGCTTTCCAATTCGGAAATTTGTTTCGGAAAATAGAAAAAAAATATGCATATAATGTAACAAATTTCATTCTAGTAAGCATGAAAACTATAATTTCCAAACGATGGTATTTTTTGTTATTTCCATCAAATACATCCCCTCATATATCACACACAACAGAAAGTCAGTTAACTAACCATCATTATTAGATTTCATAATTATAAAATGAGCCAACCTCAGATCTCCTAATTTTAAAACAAAAAAGAAAAAACTTTTTGCATATCTGACGATGTGACGACATAAAAAGTTTTATTAGAAAATGGGGAACATGTGTCAAAATCTCCTATTCCACTCTATTCCATTAAATCAAATTGCACTTAGTATGATACTTTTAATACACAAATAAAATTCCAAGTCATATCAAGTGGTTCCTTTTAATTATCTGAACGTGGGCTCTTTTGATTTGAGTATCTTTCTCTTTTAACTGAGCCCACTTACTAAAAACTAACGATTAAAACAAATTCCAACTCCAGTGCATCCGGATGTACTCAAATCAGATGGCCCAGGTTTGATTGATTAAAAAAATGGTCGTTGGTTACTTATTCAGTCTTACGGTGGGCCCATCCGATTAAGTGGGGCCAGCAAATGAAAGACCGCAAGGGGATTTTGCCTTTACATGAAGCTCCGGAAGTGGGCTAAACGAGTCTTTTAACATCCTACCCTGATTTCCGGAAGGGTTCGTGTGTCGCTGCCCTAAGTTTGAAGAAGAAGATCGCACGTCGACAAGAGCAGCGAGTAAAGCTTCGACTAGCAAATGGTATCAAGCTTTGGTAAGGGAAAGGGGATTCAACTGAAATTTCTGAAGCTCATGGCTGATTCAACTAGAATTTACAGGCGGAGCATAAGGGTCACACGTGCGTTAGAAGAAGTGTTTTCTGCAAAAATCATTGCTCGGTTATGAAGGTGCATGAAACGATTCAATCAGCCACATTTATATCTTTACAAAAAATCAAAAGATGAAAATAACCTTTTTGGGTAAAAACAGAAAAATAACTTCTCAACATCCCTAATTTTTACTTCTGCCATTTGATAAAATTCACACAAATTGGAGGTTTCAGCCATGATTCGTCTGAAACTACCAGTTCTGGTCCGAAACTAAGAATCTCGTCTGAAATTACCCGAAATACTCAACGAACAGGAACAAATGAGGTGTTCGGTACGATTTTCCTACCAAACCGAACAAATCCGGAAGTTTCGGGCGAACCGAAACGAATTTGATAACTATGGTTTTACAGCTAGGGTTCCCTGTTTTTTAGTGCATTCCATCAAAGGCAAGCGGATGTGCACATTTACTATGATATGTTGTTCTTTGGTTGACTCTAGCTTTGATTTCACAGGCAGACACCTTTAAGCTCAATTGATGTTTTATATTAGAAATTAACGTGCTAAGGTTAATGACTGAATTGGAGGATGTTTGAGGTTTAATTGGAGAGGGCTTGGCCCTAGATAAGTGTGCTTCTTAGGTGTTGAAGAAGGGCATTTGAAATGCCCTGAGAATTCACTGAAACAGAGCTCCAGATTGAGCTTTCTGGGAGCTCACAGCGAGCCGTAAGACCCTTATGGCTAGTCGTGAAATCCCAGGTTTAGTTTCCAGGGGCAAGCACCTGAGCCGAGCCTACGGCTAGCCGTTAAATCCCTACCTAGCTTCTGGAAAATAGGATTGATTGAGCCCCTTCTTTTACACATTCTACTTTTGGTCTACGGTGAGCTCACGGTAGGGGAACCACGGCTAACCGGGGGACATTAAGGTTCCTTTTTGATGGGTCTTTTTCTTAGGGACTTTTGAGGCTTAGTATGGGGACCCTTGGCACCAGCCTTTGAGGACTAACTGAGGGACTATGAGGAAGGGATGTTTTGAGCCAACATTCCCTCACGAATTCTCCAGATGGCGTACAAGGTACAACCTACTTTGGATGGGGATGAGGTGAGGCAATGGGATACCCATCACTAGACTATGCACCATGATGGATTGTTGGGGTATTGAAGACCTCATTTCCTCTGAGGACCGAATAGCGATGTATTGTAAGTCGAGGGCAACCATTTACCTGGGTTTGGGATCGTAACTCTTCCTTGACTTTTAATGGTACCTTTTTGTATCGATGTCTACATGTTGCGAACATGTTCTTCAGCATTGCAATTGTATTGTTGGGTCACATGAAGAACTTAGACAGGTTGGACTTAGGATCCCCTTTGTACTCCGTATCCTTGTTGTGACTGAGGTGTTGGGGCTAGGTGACTTTGATCATAAAAACTTTAAAGGGGACTACTTATGTTAGTATGAAGTATTCGCCTGTTCGTTTGGTGGAAGATTAAACGATTGTTAATCGATCAATTAACAGTAGTCCCTCATTTGTTTTGACGAAATTGTGTTCACCCAAGATAAGCCTAGCCCCTCACTAGTGTGTCGATAGAATTCTTCGAGTGAGGCACCACTCAGTTGTAAGTTGTAATGTCTGACTTAGCTGGGGCACCGCTGTGATAGGACCTCTATTGTGCAACTACAGATCAATTTTTCTGAATGGATGTACACCATTGGATACCAAAAGATGTAGAGTTCCAATGTTTGTTACCCTAGGTATCACCTTTCCGGCTAGGCTATTCTCCCGTGCATTTTTCTCTCTACCATGATTCGATTCGAGTGGGGAGGGAAGTGACACTATCCCATGGTCTTAAGTGGACAACCTATTTGTTAGGATGCTTTGTTTGGGTCTTTTCTTCTGATTCTTTATTAACTGAAACTCATATTATCGAAATATTTGTAATTCTGTTTACTATTGCAAATTTATTGCTATTTATATATATATATAAATATATAAATATATGCTTGCTGGGTTTTTATAGTCTAATGATGATACTCTTTGTGCATAGGTACCAAGCCCACCGATCCCAAGGAGGACACGGAAGAAGTTCAGACGGATCAACCAAATGACTTCCACGAGTGGTGTGTGAACAACATAGTGTAGTTGTTCGGACCCCGCAGACAGCACCCGAGAGCCTTCACGCCTTATCTCTTGATAGTTCTCTTTTTGGTTTATTTTCTTGGCCCAGGTTTTTGTAGTGGTCATTTCTTTTAAAACACTGTTGTAAAACTGTTAAACTTTTGACTTTAGTAAATGATAACAATGCTCCACTCTTTAAATGTTCACTATTGATGCCATTTGTTGAATTAAGAAGCTTCCGCTACATTGTCGACGAACTGAGGGAATATCTGTACCTCACCGTGGGCTTCGATCTTACGTGGGACCGTGATTAGGGCCACGTGTATATGTTTAATTAAGAAAAATTTTAATTGGCCCCTAATCTCACGCATAATCCCCATTTTAAATGATTTTTTTTTTTTTAATGTTGCCGTACATGAAAATGAAGCAGCACGATTTGTTATGAAAAGGGAGGATCCCTGTAACAGATCTTAGCCAGTAGAAATCCTCTTTTTTTAGGATTTTCATGTCTGGCTACCACCCATAAGATTTGGAAATTGTCAATTTTGCTGATTTATGCACCAATACCAATTTTTCTCAGCTACGCACCAATACACACCGACGACAATGGAAATCCTTAGCTATACAAATCTTCACTGAGGAATTCTCACATTTGAAGATTCCTCACCTATTACGAAATCCCTAAACTTCAGTGGGAATTCTTTTAGCCAGTATGTTGATAATGATTCAACATAGCCTTGACGCAATTATGTTGGGGTCAGATACATAAATTCTGATTCTCCCAAATCCCAAGACTTCTTCTAGCCAACCTCAAATTGATAGGATAAGGCTATGTTGATGAAGATTGCATTTCCAATATTAAAACTTTTTCAGATTGCCGTCTAGAGGGTCAACCTAATGCAAAGAAAGATAGATCTATTGCAACCACAAAGCACTAACAATTTAAATTGCATACTAAAAGACATTTAAATGTGATCAGAATCAAACCTGGCTACAGAAAGGGCTAAAGAGCGCAATGATTCAGCAAAACCCGCAGGTCCACCGGAAGCTGTAACACAGCAGCGGAGTCTTTCAAACAGGCCACGCATCTTTACAGCAGAGGCGCGTAGTGCACTATATTCAGAGGCTCTCCGATCAGCAGCACAAAGATTAGTATGAGCTTCTTCTCTGGCCTCATGCAGGCAATTTTCCAAGTGTGCACAGTTCATCTGTTGTACATAAAGAAAAAAAAAACCATAATATACAACCAGGCTGGTTCATAGCCAAGCAATTGGAATATCATATAGTAGAGAGTCCCGAAATAGAATAGACAAATTGCTGTCCATATCTTGCAGTCAAAAAGTAGCAAAATACTACAGAACTTACCAGTTAATGTGTTAAAGCATTCCAGACAATTATATGCGGATATAAAAATTTCCAACTGACCCCAAGGAACATGCGGCAAGAAAATTCAAAATGGAGGTCCTGACTCCCTGAGAACCAAACCTATGTTACCCCGATACTTGTGCATGCCTAGCATATACAACGACCACCAATACTTCTAGGGTAAAAGTCTAGCATATCCTACTTACCAATTCCATTATTTTATATGGTTCTATCAATTTTCTCCAACATAAAAAAAATGCCACAAATATAAACAATGATAATTTCATTAATTCAAAAATGTTCTAAAGAAAAGATTAGGACAGCCGTATCAGCATCCATGTCCTAGATTCTCAAAAGTGCAAAGTCGTATCTTTGATCCCCATATCCGAGCATCAGTCTCCAACATGTCGTAACAGTTCCCGTTAAGACATATTTTGTTCTAAGACTAAAAGTGTGAGTGTGTGTGTGTGTGTGGGGGGGGGGTGGGGGGGGGGGGGGGGGTGGTGGGGGGGGGGGGGTGGGGGGGGGGGTGTTGCGGGGTGGGGGTGGGGCGTTGGTTGGATCAGGGTTTTCCTAGAACAGAAAAGCCCAGCAGAGATTCGGTGTTTGGAAGGTGCATGTAAATCTAAGAAAAGTTTGTCATCAAAATTCTCCCCAGATTTATTAATTTGTCTGTTTCCTGAAAAACGGGGGAACTTCAGATAACTGTGGACCATTCCAGCGATCGAAGAAAAGTTCTAAAGAACTCTCCAGTGTCAGCCAAACACCAACGTATGAGCTCCTACATTGCAGTACCAAGGACCTCCATAATACTATGGAATGGAGTTCCTCAGTCAAAATTCCACAAGTCCAAACAAGTCCCTAGACTTTTGTGGATCCAACCAGCCCATTAGTTCTCATCCAAAAGGTGCCAACCATGTCGTCCAAGCTAACCTTACCATCCCTCAAGATCGTCTTCCATGTGGTCGTCGAGAATGGAAGCTAAAAGCTGTTTGAATCCACCATTGTTGAAAGCCAATAATGATCTTGGATCATATAATGCCCAAATAAGACATGGATACAGCACGGACACAAAATGGATATGGTAGGGACATGGATTTTACACATAAAAAGTGTAGTATAGTGATACAACATGAATTCTTGCTTACATTGAAGTACCCAGGTATCATAGCTCAGATGACCTCACTGATGGGCTATGATCAGTCCTCCCCCCTTAGGCCTCATCAAATCCAAAATACTCCACCTCCAGAATAGATATTTTAGCCACTTACTAGAACGTTCACAGAGGATGCTATGGTTTTAAACACAATATCTAAGCTGTAAAAGTCATGATCAAGACCTTCATGTAAAGACAGATATAATGGTCTGAACCATTGAACTGGTCAACTACATCCCTTTTCTCTATTTGGATGTTTTTGAAAAAAAAAATACGGTGCGGTTGTGCGACGAGAGCATTCCATAGTAGGGAGGAAAATTGCTATGGTTTTCCATGCAACCCACTGTTGCATTGTTTGGTATGACACACTTTTCTGGTCAAAAAGAGAAAATGAACTGATTTTCCTCGATATAGAGGATTTCGAATTCCTATGGGAGGGTTAGGAATGCGAGATTCCTCTTTGTCTCTTTCAAGGAAATAAAAATTGGTAGAGAGCGGAATCCTCTCATTACATGAACAAGTCCTCAGGAAAGAAAAAAATATAAAAGTATCCTTTCTTGAAAGATTTTTAAATGTGTTTAAGATGTAGATAGAACTCAAAAATATAATACTCTTGCACACACAGTAAAGCAAGCTTGACTCTATGATACCCAGATATGGATACAGGGATGGGGATAAGGAGTCGTCTCTGCAAAATCCAAATTACAGAAAATGCATATAGATGAGGATATCTTTTCCATCACATTAAATTTCATATGTAATTAAGATTTTTATACGAAGTATTACTTTTCACGTCCAGTACATTTCTAAATTAGAGGAAGTCCGCACTTACAGTCCTTTATAACATCATTAGAGTTCAAAAGAAAGCTAATAGAACTCAGTACAGTACGTGCATAAAATCATATCCTACAGGTATTAGAGCAGTATTCAGTACCAAATGCCAATATCATATCCTAAGATATGGGTGCGCTGGGAAAAGGGTATCCAAGGCATCAAAGGCTTAAATGCATTTTGACTTTTGAAATGATACATTCCTAACAAGATATCTCATATCAGTCACTGCAGAAATTCGAATGTAACAGACAAAATATCTATGTAACTACAATGTTTGCGTCAGTGGCAGAACCAAAAATATATATATGAAACAATAATTGTTGGAGGGACCATTACGTAAAAATATATATATTTCCTATAAGAGGAAATTCTCCCCACTTTTTAGGGGTTTAATGCCCAAATGCATGACAATCACTGGGAAGGGGAATGGAAAGAGTCACATGTGGAGTATGAATGGGACCAAAATCTTGTTCCCATCAGATCCTAATCATTTGATTTATGGAACTCAAGATTTTTAGAAAAATCACATGTTTTGGGGCATCAATATAATTGTGCATATGAAAGGGAAAGAATTCCATCTTAAAGTACCTGAGATTCATCCAAAAGCTTCTGGCTGATCTCCAGTTCTCTCCTAAGGGTAGCAACCTCTTCCAGAGCGGATTTGAGCTTCGCTTCGGTCTCACTGAACTGGTTTGACTTGTCTTCAAGTGCACTTTGAAGTTCCAACACAAGATCATCCATAGTTTTGGCAGGTGAACTCAGCTCCGAACAAGTTCCACAGGGTAACATGTCCAAAGGCAGTGTTTTCTCTTTTCCATCTTGATTGCCCACTTGCAGTTCATATCGGTTCTGCTCCAGCATCGATGAGTCCATTGAATTGCGCACAGAATCGCCAGCCTGCTGATTCAACATGCCTGAGAAATCATCAGTCATATTTTCATCAACCCCTTCTCGAGGTTTTACCGTTCGTTGCTCGAACTGCTCTAGCTTTCGATCTAGTGAAGCCGATGAGCAAGACACCTCATCCATAGGCTCAGTTGAAACATAAGGCAGGTGAGCTTCTTCAACCCCAGATATTCCTGAGTTGCATTCATCAGCTTTCAGGGTCAAGAGATTAGACTCAGAGGCATTCTTACCACCCAAATGTTTTTGCTCATGCAGATACTGATCTGACAGTCTCTGCTCCAGCTCTTGAATACGTTTTTCATATGACAGGCACTGCATCTGCTTCATCTTTAGCATGGACTGGAGATGTTTTCCATACTCATCTTTCAAATGCAAAGCTTCAGCTGTCTTTTCTGCACTGGTTTTCAGTAAATTATCCAGCTTACTGTCATCCAATGAGC
The DNA here is from genome assembly GCA_029852735.1 of Persea americana. NCBI lineage: Eukaryota > Viridiplantae > Streptophyta > Magnoliopsida > Laurales > Lauraceae > Persea > Persea americana. The sequence goes on from CM056812.1 coordinate 10,406,635, forward strand.
TGTATTCAAAATCAGGTCCGAAGTAACATATCTGAGCTATTGCTGACGCAAGATCAGCTTTCAACCTTGCATTCTCAACCTCTAACCTGCTTGTTCCAGCAATCTCTACTGATTCACATCCCTCGAGAATATTGTTGGAGTCCCATTTCTCAGCATCTTCAATAGAATTTTTCCCAATTTCTGCCAAGTGAGAGCTGCTATCGCTTGACATAGCAGATGAACCCTTCAACATTGCATGCTTTTCACCTTTAGAGGACATACCTAACAAAGATTCCGGTGCATAATGATCTAGGTCTACAATATCAATCTCCATCAAGTTCATGTCAAAAGGAGCAACATTAACATCACAATGATTGGGAGAATCAAACAATCCCATCGACGCCAATATATCGCGGGGTATATAACCACTCTGTGCTTTCAGAAACTCGTCTCGCCTACGAGCCTCAACCTCCCTCTTAGTTGCAAGCTTTTCCGCCAGCTGACCTGCCAAGCCCATGTAGAGCTTCATATAAGCCTTCCTTCTCACTACTTCTGCAAGACAAGCCCTATATGCAGGACCGATTCCACGAACAAATTTCAAATGTGCAAAAAGATCTTCCTGGCGTCCCATTGCCTCTTTGAAGGCAGGAAACTGCATGCGAATGTCTTTCACCAAATGTTGAATGTAGGCTACTTTTTGCATGCCATTGTGCACAAACAGGTTCACTTCATTCTTTTTGGCCTTGCAAAATTCTAGTAGTTTGGAGATCGCTCGGTCGCAGGACTGCATCTTGGGTAGGTGGCTCTTGTCATGCACCTCATACATGGGGCCAAGAGCTGAAACTGCATCATGAGGACGAAGTGAGGCTGATAACTGGCAGCTCAAGCAATCATCCACAAGTTTCTTCACCGTGTTGACATCTTTACTGCATGAAAGTAGCAAATGGATGTAAGTATCAAATTCTTTCCGAAATCCCTCTAGCACACAGAATGAAAGTTTTTTAAAGGAAGAAATGTATGCTTTACATTGCAGAATGGTGCAGTACAAGCCAACATTAAGGGGCAGTATAAGCAATCCATCATTATGTCTTACATTTTTTATGTGCTCAATGACCATGAGCCAAGTGGATACTGTTTCCAGCATTTTACATTTCTACACCAATTAAGGTATGTGCGCATCAGGTATAAACATAGTTAGCTAGTTCATAGTTTGACCGATTTGCATTTGAATTTGTAGTCGAGATTAAAACATCCATACTGAAAACATGAGCCATTAAATAACAACTAAAAAAAATTGTCATTACCCAATGCAGGTCCCACCGAAGCAGGGTCCTGGGAGGGTCTAGACTAAAGACAGACATAACCTTTGGCAATTTTGCACAAAGTAGCTGCTCGCAGATCTTGAACACGAACCTACGTTATCATGCATGGCACCCAAGACTTTGGCCATTGCACCGAAGCAATGGCCCTCCAATACATAATAACTCTAAATAAAAAAGATAAAAAACTGAATATGGGCTGGGCCCAAAAAAAATGATCGATCCATGGATCATGGGTCTGTCCTGCGTCACAAGGTCCCTTTCCTCTTCATCCTCTTCTTCAGTTATAATCTTTCCAACTTGAATTTTCATTTTCCTTCTGCACTTTGAACTATGCAGACTTTAAACTTCAAACTATGGTGAACAGAACTATGAATAGTTCGATTTGAACTATTTGCAGTTCAAGGTCCAAAGAATGAACTAAGTAACTATGAGAATAAAATCGTGGAGACTGACCTATGTTATAAGAGAAATCAAGGTAATTCATGATAGAATGCAATTGAAGATTGATCATGTTAAATGAGAAGTGAGTTATTGGTACACTTTCTTTAACTTCATTTTACTCTTAAATGGAAGTGATGTTACCAATCTAAACGAACGAAAGGATAAAAATCATAAATCTAAAAGCAACAGTCAAATGCCTAATGTTTTACAAACCACATTGTGGGAAAATAAGGGTGCACTGCAAATCTTGAAGAAAACGCAATTTGCATTATTCACAGGAATAGTAGCACAATAAACAACTGCATTTGCGAATATGAGAAAGGAACCAACCTTAAGGACTGCATTATACTCTTCTGCTCATTGAGAAAATGCTGATGCTCCTTAATCATAACCTCTGTTTCTCGAATACTGACAGAAGCCTTACTGGAGAACAGATCTTCAACCCTCCTCTTCAGATCAACAAAAGCAGCCTTAAACTGTGCAACCTTTGACTCAAACTGTCGGTGGGAGTTGCTACAATTCTCCGCCCACTTCCGCAAGTTCTCTTCTTTCGCGAAATCCAGCAAGTATTTGCGTGATTCTGTCTGCAGAGATGGATGGAGCTCACAAGATCTCAGCTTATCTATATCCTTCCCAAAATTCACCAAAAGGTCCGAATGGTACCGATACTGCAGACTGTAACACTTCATGAAATCCGTGTACATTTGATTTACCACCTGAAAGTAACGGTCCATACTCCCTCGAGCAGTCTCAAAAGCTCTCTCTTGCACTTGTTGCTCTCGCAAAAATCTCTCACAAGCATCAAACTTATGCCGGGTGGAAGTGTAAATAGCACGCCCACACTGAAAATGATAGCGGAATTGTCGTTCATAGGAAGGCAATGCCTTGCGGGCTGGGTCCAAGGAATCATCCAGCGGATGTGGGTCATGGGAAGAGGTCGGCGAGGGAGGGTCAGCAATCGCAGGAATGTCAACTTGCTCCGGTAGAGGAAGAGGGGAGTCATGGAGTAACTTAGCTCGGTTATAAAGGTAGACCTCGCGATCATCAAAAGGAAGTTTATATGCTGAAAGAGGCTGTTGAGGTTCTAACTTCATGTCCAGACAGAGGAGAAGCTGGTCGCTGCAACGAATTCTAGTTAATGATTCCAGGCATCGTTGCACAGCCTCAACTGAGGTCGAACCATCACAGTCAAGCTCAAATGTATGCCCATTCTCTGCAACATGGACCACTAGCTTCCTTCCCAGAACAAATTCCTCAGTCACAACAGAACTCATCTTATCCCCCCGAATCAAAATTCACTTGGAAACAAACCCCAGCAAGCAAAACCTAGTTCTATGAATTGAAGGATGTCAATTAGTAATAAAATCCGACTGAGTGTTTTGCAACCCAATCCTCACAAATACCCAAAAGAATATACTAGTTGAAATACAAAGAGCATGCATAAACAATCTGTTTTCCTTGGTATCATGAACATAAAAAATCTAAATCAATATGCAGTCCACCAGTAATCTCAAAGGAAAAGTAAGCTACTCAGACAAGGATACCATCTTCATAGGCCCTAGTTCGCTCAAATCCAACAAAGAAATCAGCAATAGAGAGATGAAATCACATACCCCAGAGAGCTGTTGTCGATTAGAATGGCAAAACAAACTCAACAAAGCTGTCAGAAACAAAACCCTAATTCCTTGCAACCTAAGAACGATGTGGGCGGTAAGAACCGAAATTCTCCCAAATCCAACAAGATCTCAGCAACAACAAAACCCCCAAATCCTGCCAACCCAGCAAACGTTAGCATGAGAAACCCGACTTTGTATCTGACCCATTCTAAAGAGGAAACCCTAATTTCCCCAAACCCAACAAGATATCAGCAGCAAAACCTTGATTCCTTATAACCCAAAATTCTGATTTTATATCTGACATAGAAGCCCCAATTTCCACAAAAACCCAATACAGCTGTCAGCAACCAAGACCAAATCCCCCCAAACTCAATAAAGAAAACCTCATTAACGAAACTCCTTCTATCAATAGAATGCTAAAAAGCCCATCTTTTGTCACCCAATCGTGAAGTTCCGTAATTAACAAGAAAACCCAAAAACCAAATTCGAGAAAGATAAGGAAACAGAGAAGAAACCCCCTTTTCAATCAACCAGAAGAGAAAACCCAAACATATAATCAAAGGAAAGAGTAAAGAAAAGAAACCCAGATGGGAAAAAGGGATTGCTTATGTTGGGTGAGGGAGAATTCCTTGCAAGGAATCTTACAAAACCATAATTCTTAGAAATTTTACAAAACCATGATTCTTAGAAATTTATAGGATTTTGGAATCCTCTGTCATTTGCTTTATAAGTTGGAGAAAGAGAAGAGGAAAAAGAACCTTCTGCCACAAGCAAGCAAACAATTATGCAGAAGAGCCCTCTCTGTCTCTCTCTCTCTCCTTCTCTGCCTAAAATAATAAATAAATAAAAAGGAAACAATGAGATGGGATTGGAAGAAAACAGAAGATACACAACCTCTCACAATGATCCATCCAGTGTCACAGGGTCATGTTGGGGAGGTGTGGACAAGCATCTCATGCCCACAAATGTTGTGAAGGTGTGGACATTTAATCATTGATGGATCTGAATCATCCATTGGTTTGACCCTACTGTAATCATAACTGGTAGGTCATCTCAGCCATTCAATTTCCAAATTATAACATTCTCAGGTGATTTTTTTAATTTTTATTTTATTGTTGGTCCTGTCACCGACATTCTTGAATGGAAGAGTCAAGATTAAAGAGTCCAAAGTGGCACATATGTTCAAACCTTACTGCAGAAAATTCTAGTCCACCAAGAAGAGGATGTGTGATTCACATGTGGTCCAGAGGTCCAACTTTATGGGGTCCACTGGGACGTTGATTTGGTTAGTCTACTCGACTACCCTCTTTGGCTCATTCTCTCTTTCCTCTTGTGTTTGATGTAGAATTATGCCTAATCTGACATTTATCAAATTTTTAATCACTGTTGACTTGAATTTCAAGATTCTAGTTTAATCAAGTAAGTACTAATTAAATTAGAGCCTAAAATAAAATATCTAATTTTTGAATTATAATTTACAATTACTTTATTTGGTAAAATCATAAAAAATAAAAAAAAAAAAGTTTCTTGTTTCATAATAGAATGTTTGGCAAATATAGAAATAAAAGCTTATTAGAAGGATATTTTTGTCATTTCTCATAAATTCTCGGGTAATGGGTCACTTTTAGAAAATATAACATTGGACTAACCTTTTTACAACAGGAGCAATTCCTTAGATCATTGTACCTGGAACCGTTGAATTGGAATATAGGACCCACTCTCTTAGGAGTTAGGACATGCGGCCAACCTTTAGAAAGTACAATATGGGAACACTTGTATGAAATTTTTTTTATTCAAAATTTATTTGATTTATTCAAAAAAGATAATTACATGCTATTTCATCTGTAATAGATAGAGAATCACAATTTGAACAAGTATCTGCATGGGAATTGTTGTGCATAGAACCCATCTTTACAAAAATATAGTATGGGACCCACTTTAAGAATTAGTACATGGAACCCACCATTATAGGAAATATAATGTGGGCCCACCTTTATAGAATTATAATATGAGCACAAATGATGTAGACCCACCGGAATTATAAAGTGAGATCATCAGTTGTGATTCTGAACATAGAACCCACTTTTAAGGGTTGTGGAAATTAGGGCCCACCTTTTTAAAATTACCCTGTAGATTCCACGATTTACGTTATTTGAAAGATTTTACAAGGCCATTTTTGTCCAAAACACTCTTGAAATTTTACATTGTCCCCCCTAATCTGCTTTGGTTAAAAAGGCTGTCCTAGAAAAAGCAGTCCCCTTGGCTTTTTTTTTCAAGGGACCAAAGCTCTAAAATGTAAATTAGCTCCAAAAATATAAATAAATTTAGATGTCTGCCAAACACTCTAATATGTAAATAATCTCTGAATTATAAAATAAGGTCATATTTTTAATACTCCCATTTTCATGTAGTATCCCACTTTTAAATATTGAAAGATTTCTTTAGCACGTAATAAAATAATATCGTATTATTCTATCGTATCACTTATGATATTTACACAAATGGGAATTACACAAATGTGACCTAAAAGAAATCTGAATCATCCAAAGCTATATCATGTATAATTTTTACCATTCAAGCATAACTGAAGGGTAGGAAAACTTGAGTACAAACACCAAAACGCGTCACTATCATGCACCCCAACAAAAAAGTAGTCAATAACGATTTCAATAAAGTTTTGAACATTATTATAAAAATCAAGAAAGAAAAGAAAAGAAAAGAAAAGGATTTGAACACAACAAACTTGATCTGCTAGTCCATGACCATCCAATGAAACCCAATTTATTTTCTTCAAACATTAACGTATGTGATATGGCAATTTATTTAAAATACAAAAGTAAACTTCAATGGTGGGAGTTATTTTGTATGAATATGTTTTTAATATGATTGATGGTTGAGATGAAATTAATATTTTAGTATTTTTTAATTGTGTGGACCACCTGGTCTATGATTATGGTTGATTGGTCGAAAAATTGAAGGGTGTGGGCCTTGATTCTTTAACCTGTTCTTAAATTGGAGTCTTGACCCCTGGCATCAGATTTAAGTCTATTAATTAGGTCCTACTGGTCGGTCACCCCAAATGCTGAAATGGGTGTACAATTATATACAATACTATATAATAAATTACACCATGGAAAGAAATTTAATTAGTTAGCATCCTTCATGGAAAATATTATCACAGAAACGAAATTTTGCCGGCCCATATCCCACTCTTTGGAACAATTTTTGTAGTAGAAGTATTTTTAAGGGTTCTAAAGAGTGCTTTGGTTTCAAAGGAGATTGAACTTAATTTGTTGGGTACTGATTTTAGTAGAATTGGAATTCACAATGTTATATTCTATAAAAGAAGGTAGTCTTAGGGCGATTATATTGATCATATATGTTGCTGAAATTATAATCGATTGAAACCATAGAAACCCAAACAAGATTTGAAGTCTCAGAAAAGAGTAAGAGAGATGACTCTGACACATCAAAAGTAGGCACATCACTTTGCATAGGACTAAACGAGAGAAGGAATCTAGTGTTTTGAAGCTATACCACATTTACAAGACCTGAGAAGGCATGGTTTTGTTCTCAAGTAGGTGTCTTCTTTTTCCTTTCCTTCTTATTCTTTCTTCTTTCTTCTTTTGTGTTGTATGATGCAATTCGGTCAGCTGATTAAGACCATGTGAGGTATGGGTGGGTGTGTGAGCTCCAATCCAAAAATAAATAAATAGATTTTGTAGTCAATATTAAGTTCATACAAGTGTTGATGTCTGATTGGTTTCGGCATTATTATGCATTAGATGTGTTACGTACCAAAGAGTGGTTATTGAGATTAAAGTGCTGCATGTGCCCCCCTCTGGTCGAAGTGTTAGATAGGAGGACAAGGGCATGGAAAGGAGCTCAGTTGAATGGGTTCCATCCAAGCATCTTATCCCTTTTATTTAAACCTCCGAGTGATCTTCTAATGACGGCATATTTATGTGGTTATGAATACATATACAGATACAAGGATTGAAGAAATGACTCTGCAATTTTGAAAATCTAGAACACAAATATAGATTCGGCTATTCTTTTTAAATTTTAAAGATTCTTTAAATTAATGAAATTATCGTTGTTTTACATTCCGTTCTATTATTTTTTATTGTAAAAATAAAACTATTGATAGAACTATATAAATTGATAAAATAAATATAGTAGAATATACTAAACTTGTACCCTAAAAGTATTGATGCTATAGTATCAATATAAATGGCCTAGACATGAACACACTGAAAAAAAAAAATCTTTCATCATAATCCCTCCTCCCCTTTAACCTTATGCCCTCTTTAACTACAAAAAAAAAAAAAAAAAACTCTGCCTAGGTGGGCTCCACACCGCACCACATCTGATGACCACTTGGTCTAAATACATCTTTCGGTTGTAATGGCCTTTTTAGATGAAGATTGACCAGGAAATCTTAATTCAGTAGTCGATTTTTAAATACTATATGCATTTTTTAACAAAAACACTTAGAATAGTGAAAAAAGAAGATGCTGTCACCTTATAAGAAATATCTATGTATGGACTGACAGCCATTGTGGATTCTGACGTCTAACTTGGCTTGGTTGAAGAATCTCTGTGCTGTTTCATTGGAAAGAAGAACACCCAAATACAGATGATTCATTATTATGCTTGACAAGAAGACCACCCAGATACAGATGATTCATTATTATGCTTTGGAAGACAAAAAATTGGGAATCGAAAAAAATATCAGATTTGTTGATATCTTCACAAACTTTATTGATTATTTAGAGGTTAGTAGTTCGTAGTTCATATCAGTAGAGGAAGATACTTTTATCCTTTTTACTTTGTCCACTGTCACCAACGGGTCAGGTTAGATACGGGGTGAACCCAAACTCGTCTTGCTACTCACTTTCACGCTCTTATTGAAGCACTTGTTGTAAGTTTAGGATATGTGATACCAAATTTACTCCGTAGCAAGAATAAGGGGTACGATTTGATATTCCGTAAAAAAATATTTTATAAATAAATGTGTAAATAGTAAAAAGTAAGGGAAAGAGCAAGAGGGCGGTCAACATTTTCAACCTGCTTCAAAACCAACTTGCAAAGGTATGTTGCATATCAGGAAAGTTTAAGGTTCGTTAGAATAAATTAAATAGACCATAAATCAACCTTTCTAATATTTTACTGTGTTCTTTCACTAAAAACCCTTTGCCTTTAGCCAAACCCACCGATCGGTTAAGGGCAAGGTATGTATGTCCCATTCCACATAAGCAACCAGCAGGGAACGATCATGGTCTGTTACCAAATTCAAACCCCTCCATGATGTTTGGAATTTGCGACATCCTTTCTCATTAGGTTTTTTAGATGCAGTGTTTTTTTAGGAGAATTTTGATATGCAATTACCTAAAAAAGTCTCAAATGATCTTTGGAATTCTCACCTCTTGCATTTGCAAATTTTTGGATGAAGAGGAGGATTTAGGAATTCTACCCATAGGACCCCTTTTGAAGAATTTACAAATTCGAACAAGCCCTTCTTACTGGACTTAGCTAGCATAGATCCCAGGGGTTTTTTATTTCAATACAGTAATAAAAACATTCATTAAAAGAAAAGGAGATTACAAAAATAGAGCTATAAAAAGAGGTGCATGAGCATTGTACGCCACCCCTGCCTCACTTATAAAATGATACCATCCCAAGAAAGCACCCTATCAACCCCTTATTTGGCTAATGCATCAGCTATAGAGTTGGTCGATCCCCGATTAACTCAAACTATTATTAGCCCATGAAAAAATATCAATACATGAAAGAAAAAGCAGCCCAAACTTCTTGACTTTTACTCGTAATCTTTCCGTCTTCGAGCAGCTTCACTGCATTTGCTACCTCATTTCCTGTAATGTCTCTTTTCCTATCACTTTATACCATTTGCAGACTCTCATGACCCTGAGCTTCTTCTTGGAAAGGGCTCTTGGACTTATTGCAGGAGGACCCACCTATCACTTTGATGTACAAGTTTGTGATTGCATGTGCTTATGAAATGGGGATGGGAAGTATTAATCATGCAGCTTACCCACCAAAAGACAAGGAGGTTGCTCAAATAGGAGAAACAAATCAATTGTTCCTATTCTATCATTAAAACCAGGGAAGAATTCATCTTGTACATGGAAGATCTGATCCATGGCGTGTGGATTTTAAAGCCAATTTGCATATAGGATCATATCCATGGCAGGATTTGGACTATAAAGTTACGATCCAAGCCACATGGAGAGGCACATGGCTAGTGCTATTAATGATAATGCTCACTACAACAAATTGCATATTTGCCGGCTATTAATGATAATGCTATTAATGATACGCACATACATCTCTATCAATTTGGCCACGGAGCTTACGATGGTGACAACATGTACTGGGCACACCCCTCCTGTGATGAGCATCTTATTTGGAAGGATGCACCCAACATGCAGAGGCTTGGTACCCACAGGCCTCTCATCTCCTCAAGGAGGCATAAAACATTTTGGGGGTGGTGAAAGGGACAGGTCAGGTTAAAGGGATGACCCCTTGGGAGTTTGTTAATGGTTTGGCAGTATCAAGGTAGTAATAACTTTTAGGACAGTTCATTTGCACGGATATAAATACATAAGAATTCATAGTTAAATGAGCTATTAATACAGAAATATTAAAGAAGTGAGGAATGAATGATTTAAAGTAGATATGCATAAAGAACCTTGGCTTTCTCATATTTAAATTACCGTAGTGATGGCTCCATATTTACTTCCCATCTCCCTTTGATTCACTTCCTGCAAGAGCGATAATTTGATAGTCATTTTTAGAAATTTAACTTATGTTTCTTCAGATTGAACTACTTTCATAAAAATGTCTTAAAATTTCTATGCATTCAATAACATGAAACAAACGGGATTAAAAAATCTACCAAAGTCATGAGGTTTGAGACAAAATTTGGGTTTTGGCTACCTAGACTCACTCACTTCTTTTCTGACCTAGTATTATTGATATACTAATGAAATATTATACATTAAAATGGGTTTTTCTTAATATTTCTTTCAAATAAAAAACAGTATATAGATAACCCGTGGTAAACCCAACCTGACCTATACCTTTCACTGGGCAGGTCAAGTTGGAGAGGATGAGCAGGGCCTGTCTGGTCCAAATGAGAAATACAATACTGAGTCTACTCGGAAGGCTAGAAATACATTGATTATATATTTTTTGGATTTTCCTTTGGTGGGTCAATAGATGTTTTGATTGCAATTATGAAATATGTTGGTGGCCCCATGTGTGAAATTGGCTAACCAGATACGAGGATAGCATTGTGCATGTCCTAATATCCAAATATATTGTAGGCCCTTACGCCGGGCAAAAGTTTTTTCTTTTCTTTTATATTTCCTTCCAGTGAGGATCTTCAGCACTTGCTTTCCCCAAGGGCATATTTGGCAATCATCCGTGCTTGGGAATCCTCACACTTTTCCACGCAGTGCGTGGATTTTTCACATTTGGTTGAACGTTGATTTTAAGAAGAACGACATTGAAGATCTGTCACATGAAAATATTTCTGGGATCAAACCTCCCCCCGCTGGACTTCGTAAATCCATGAAGGGGAAGAAAAACATAGCTACAGTGAAATGGGCAGTAACTTAGAAGTTATCGGTTTTTGCTTCGAAAGCCTACCTTTTGTGTCCCACAATTAAGATATGAACCGTTAATCATGTTTGAAACTCCGAAACTGCTATTTGACCTAATCTCAGCTGTTAATTCTTCATAGATTTTGAGATATTTGTGAAAAAAAGTCTAGATCGTTGGATGGTGAGTTTTGAAACTCTGTGGGGGCTCATTTGCAAAATCCAAACCCTCCAATCTCTTCAGAAGGCCTAAAACAGCTATTAGTTGAAACTTGGCAGCTTGATTCATCATTAATCACGAGAAATTGGCAAAAAAAACTCCTTATCATTGATTTCACACGGTACATAAAACAAGATGAAAAAGCAGTCCCTTTTTTTCAGTTTCTTATTCTTGTGGGGCCCAAAATCATGACCTGAACAATGAATTATTTCCAGAACGTCAAACACAGCTAGTTGCTCAAATTTCAGTTGTTGATCCTAACTAGATTTTAAGATATTTGCAAAAAGAAGTCTAAATTCTAAAATATTAATTTTTTATTCTTATGGGGTAGGAATCTGGCCTCTCTCAATTCCAAACATACAACTCTCATTAGAAATCCTATCCGAGAATTTATTGGTTCCGGGAGATGGAGGGCATCCTCTAAACAGAGGATTGCTCTCTGTTTACCAAAGGTGCCTTAAAATAATTGGCCCTCTAGAAGTATGAAACCATCTATTCGATATTTGTTTTTGCTCTTTTGCGAGGAGTAGGTCAAGTACATGGCATAGCTTGCTTAATCTTCATATCACAAAGCGGCATTGACCCAAATTTCACTCTATTGCTTTTTTCTTTCTTCTACCCAGCGCAGAGGTTAGCATGTGTTAGAGATCTCATGCTTGAGAGATTATTCCACTAGCTCTTGTGATAAGAAACTCCGTCCCTAGAGATATCACACCCAAGGTTGGAAAATTCAAAAAGTTAACTCTTGACTCTACGGAGTCACTTCGTTTGATGAAAGATTGAGTCAAATACAAGTAATTAGTGCTTGAGGTTTTGATGTTTTGAGTTGCAATTTAAAAAATAACTAATTGAAATGTGAAAGATTTACTAATTTGAGTTTATTAACTTTAAAACATGTAAATCCAAACTTTTCAATTTAATCTATTTTAAAATATTCTAATGTTTTAAACTTATTTTTTAGAAAAGCGCGACTCTCTCCAAGTCAAGGTTTTAGAGTTGGATGAGTTGAGTTCGAGTCATGAGCTTTTCAACCTTAATAACAACCACTCTAGTCAGGCACCCAATGTTCAATCTCAAGGTATTAAGATGAGAAGCAAGGCAACTAATTGGGTAGGGGTGTGAAAAAATTGGAAAATCGTCCAATCAACCGAACCTACGGTTAATAACCGTGTTTACGGTTCGGTTACAGTTATGGTTATTAAAATCGACAAATCGTTCTTCACGGTTTGGTTATGGTTTTCAGTTTCGACTTGCGGTTATTAATTAACCGAGGTTAACCGTTTTCTCAAAACACATAGTTAACCAAACCGTTACAATAATAAAAAAAAACCTAAAGGGCCTAAATGAAATAAAATGACTTAAATTAAATCCCCTTTGCTCATCTTGCTTCCTTTATAAATCTTTTTTTTTTAATTTGTATTTCAATATTCTTTGTTTATGTTTTCTTTGATATGTATAGATATTGCTTTTATATTGAAATAATTTTTTTTTTTCTATTTTGGCCCGTATTGGAATTAACCATAACCAAATCGTCTAATACGGTTAACCGCAGTTTGGTTTTTAAGGATTTTTTAGGGTACAGTTACGATTTTTAAAAACTGAAAACCGTAAAATACGGTTTGGTTAACAGTTATTCCAAAATAAACGGTTAACTAAACCGTTATACTACTAAACTGGGTGATGCCCCTAGCCTTGTTTCTCATATAAAATGTAAGATCGATGTGTTAAGTACTAAAACAATATTTTTGAAAAATGATTGAATATTGATTTGACAATGTCATTTATTCCTATTCAAACGAAATTTGATCTAACACGCATCTATAAGGAAGCATGCACTGTGATTAGGGTGGATAATGTGAATGTAGACCCATATATTTGTCCTTTTGGTAACAACATATTTGTCTTGAGAGATGGTCAAGTGTATAATTATTTATCCATTTACAGTTTATTTGCAGCCTATGGATGAAGATTTAGGATGTCCCATCAAGAGAATGTTTAGGTGTTTGTTTTGCCTTTCTCTTCTTTTGGTGGGGCCATCAGATTAGTTGTTTGGAGTTTAGGTATTTGTCCTTTCTTTTTCCTCTTTTGGTGTGACCATCAAGTTAATTGAATGAGAAATGGATCCAATTTGTATTGTTCTATGTGTTCAAGTGTCATAAAACCTTCCCATTACATCAATTGCTTCAATTTACAAGACATCATCAAAGTTCCCCATTTTCACATTTCCTAGTTTCCATTCCTTTTTTGACCAAGAAATAGCAATGTCTCACATTCCATTTTTAAGAAGTTCACTGAGTTAATTGGTTAGAATGATCCCCTCTCATCATTTCTTTTGGTTGGTGGCAAATTAAACGTGAATCCCAGCTTCTTCACCGAAAATATCCTTACGCAAATGATATGGAAAACTCCATTAGCCGGAGGCAGCATTTGCCTATTGCCTACAGTAAAACAATATATATATATATATATATATATATTTATATATATGGAAATTCTAAAAACGTCCAACTTTAAAAACGTCCCTTTTTGCGCCCCCTCTTTTCTTTTCTTTTTTTTTTTTGTCATAGAGCCCATATTGTGTCAATCAAGTCTTTTCACACACATTACCCCCCAATGAATAGTCACAAGTTTAAATTTGACATTCATCCAACTTTTCCTCATCTTTTGATTGAAATCATATTAAAATGATGCCTCTAAACCATTAAATTTTAGGGCCATCAATCAAAAGGTTAGGATGATTTTATGGGCTTAAGATTTTGCATGTAGGTACGACTCATGTGGATCTTTTCATCCAATAAACTTCCATGATCATCTACATCATAATGGGCCAAACTAGGAGGGGAGTTTTTTAGAAAGAAACACCCGAACGCTGTGTAGCGCTCCCCATATATATATATATATATATTAAAGGAGAATATTCATGTGCATCCATCCCTCACCATAGGGTGAGAGACACTTCCATAATTGAAAATTTTCATGTGCAAAAGAGGAAAATGTATATATGGTCATATACATAAAAATGAATATTCATGTGCAAAAAGGGAAAGTCCCCTCACCCTATGGTGAGGGATGGATGCACATGAATGTCCCCCTATATTAAAAATGACTATATTTATGAATAAAGTATATTCGGATTTTACTTCTAAATAAAGTGTGCACCCACCTTTTAAAATCAATATAGTAGGCTTACCTATGATAAGTCGGTACTCCCCATTTTCACATGCCCCCAATAACTTGGAGTCATCTAAATTTATTCATGGGATTTTTTACCGTACAACTATCCTTATAATTGACATTTGCCCTATGACAGTTAAAGTTCAAATATTCCTTGCAGAGTTGTTCATACAATAACGGTGTGATATCACACAGCTTCTAAGATGTCGCATGGACAACTTAGCAGGAAATACTTAAACCTCAACTGCTTAGAGGCGAATGTCTAGTCTAAGGGCAAGTGTATGGGAAAAATCCTTTATTCATCTATATTGTTATAATATACATAGTTTCATGAACATTAATATTTTTCAGTGGTAACCATCAGTACCACAATAATTTTAAGCCATAGTATCTACAGCCGGTACAACTTGGTTATCAAAATGGTCAAACTGCCATGAACTGAAGGATCACAGTCGATTTTTTATTTTAAAACACTAAAAAGGGCGTCGTTATCTGTGAATATTTCAAGATTTTTTTTTAAACATACCTCCCACAGTTCTAATGTGTTTAAAAGTAATAATAAAAAAAGGAATTCTACATTTTGAGTTATCATATTAGACCACTTCCTTTCTCTTGAAATGTTCAAAATTATCTCCTGGACTGCTGCCTAAACTTCTTTTGATTGGGTTTTGATTTTACAATCATTACTTACCACTAAGGTTTGGAGCCATTCTCATTGGACGATGCTGGGTTTGAATTCCACCTCCTCCTTTACATATGTGAGTTTTTATTACCTCACATGTGTGAGTTTTGTCTATGTCTCCTCGCATGTGTGAATTTCCACCACCTCATATGTGTGAGTTATATCTATCTCTCATCTCATTTGTGAGTTCTCATCACCTCATATGTGTGAGTTGTGTCATGAGTCTAAGGGTCCCACCCCCTTTGCTAGGTTACCCAAAAAAAAAAAAAAAAAAAGATTGGATTTGACCCAAAAAAAAAAAAAAAGATTGAATTTGATTTGAAACTGTCACCCACTGCCCACTTTAAAAAAGATTCTGGATCCTCTGTCGTAACTATTACAAGAAATCATGTAACAAATTTTTGGAATTCCATTGTAGGGCCCATAAAGAGATAAAAAGTTTCGGTTTAAAAGGAGTGGGTCCCATCGATTGATTGAGAACCATGACAGAAATGCGATTAACACCACTTCGTTGGTGTTCAACGTCAGCACCATCCGCTTTTCTATTGTAGTTCGGATGGTGGGACCCACTCCTTTTATACTATAACTTTACTATTTATATATATAGGGAGGTGCTCCTATAAGAGACACACTCACCAAGTTTATAAGAGATGGGTGGGGGCCCTGACTTTTATATTTTGGGTCATTGCATTTAAGTTGGTGAGAGTGGATATGAAATATGGAAGTGAGGGCCACCACCCATCTCTTATAAACTTGGTGAGAGTGTCTCTCATAGGAGCACATCTCATATATATATATATATATATATGTGTGTGTGTGAATAAGATGGAATTAATCGTTTAACAGTCTAAGTTATCTCTATATGGGTCTTAGGATAGAGTTTTAGAAATTTGTTATATAGTTTCGTGTAATAGTAATAGCTGCAACATAGGATCCAGACTCTTCATCAAAAAGGGAAATTATTTCAAGAACTTATGGGCACCATTATATATTGCTAATAGAAAATCAAATCTACATGTATCAAAGCCAAAGGATTATAGTAGGATATTTTCTGTACGCATCCGCACAACAATATTTTCGTTTTCTTTTAAAAAAATAACATTATAGGGATAACACTTTAAAATTAAAATAGAACCACATTCATTTTTTATAACATGAGGCCCATCTACGATCAATTGAAACCCATCAATGTTCCATAGTGGTAGAGACGCAAACTGCCCGGCACGGCCCAATTGCTGCAGGGCCCAACCATGCCTGAGTCGGGTTGTGCCAGCCCGTGAAACTTCATGGGCCAAGCTACGCCGGTCCCATGTTGGCTAGGGCTGTGTCATCCATGGGCCTTTCTTTCTTTCTTTCAAAACTTTTAAGAACCACAGGTCACTGGACAAGTATGGGAAATTGAAGATTTTCTTTGTGGGACAGAAAAGGAGTGGGAGATGGCTAAATTTTGCAATGGGGAATGTAAATGACATTATTGAAGGAGAGCTGGGCTAGCTATGACTATAGGGAATGAAAAACAAATTATTGCTTGGATCATTTTAGAGGCAGTGGATGTTTGATCAATTCACAAATAACAAGTACAGTAATTAAGGATTTATTGGGGGAAAGAAAAAAAATACCACAGATGCCTTGTACCACGGGCATAAGTGGGCTGGCCCACGGGCAGTGCATGGGTCTGACTGTGCCTAGGCACAAGTTGTGCCCAGGCACATCTTAGCCCGTGCCAGGCGTGGGTTGGGCCGTGCCAGACTGATCAACTTGCCAGGCTAAGCCTGGGCACGTCAGCACCATGTTGGGCCTGAGCGGGCGGCCCGCTTTGCATCGCTACATATTGGGAAGGTGATGGGCCAGGTTAAACCCATCAGAGCCCTGCTCACATTGGGTTGAATTCTAATTGAGCTTCTAGGCTCATGGTGTCTACATGGGCCTACTTTTCTCGTATGGTAATTTTTAAATAAATTAATTAAAAAACTTAAGAAAGGATGGAAAAGTGAAATTAAAGAATGGGTCAAGTGAAATGAAAATATTACAGAAACCAAAGGTGAGAATAAAAATATCCAAATATTAACCAAACAATAAAGCAGCTTAAAATCTAAATAAAAGTAAATAGTAAAAGACAAATAACACAAAAAGAACCAAACACATTGAGAAAATAGAAAGGGAAGGATGACAACAATAAGAAAGGTAGTATTCATATTTTCTTGCAGTCAAAGAATTTTAAATTTAATTTAGTTTTTTCCAGGTAATATTTGACTTGCCAAAGAAATTCTACTTTTCTAAAGAGTTCAAACTTTTATAGGAAACTTTTAATTCTTAAGTCATTTTTATTTTTATTCTTGTTTTTACAATAAAACATATGCATTTAGAAAGATGAGTTTTCTTTACTTTTAATTCCAAAACTTAAACTCTAATTTCATATCTTAAGATAAGTCTTAACTTAAAAAATAATTACCTTCTGGTACAAGAAGTATTTTGTGATTGTGGTTTTTAAATCTAAACCTATTTTCAGGAATACTATTTACCAGGAAATGTATTTAGAAGATTATTTTTATTTATAACTTTGAATTTAATTTTAAATTATCTACTTTTAACTACTCTGTACAAATAGTGTGTAGTTAAATTCAGAATTACAGAGAAGTAGTTTCCTTTCATCATGCAGGATACCAGTCACCCTCTTAAAAAATTTTATAATAGATTAGTTCTGTAAATATCATCTTTGTGACTTTGTCCATAAGTTCTAAAGGGCAATCTAGAGTTTTTCTTTTCTTTTAAGAAGAGGACATCTGATTCTGATTGAATCTAGTGCAAAAGGTTTGACTAGCACTCTAAAGAAGTTCTTAAAATGGAAAGATGGGGACTTCAATGATAATCACTCAGAAGGACAGGAGTTTTGTACACATATAAGTTAAAAAAAAACAAGGGGTATATATGCTAATAATCCAACTGAGAATTTTCATGTTAAAAAGTGAGATAGAATAATATTCTATATGGTGGAGCACAACAGACACAGAATCAACTGAAAGGCATGACGTGTTTGTTTCCTGTCCTTTGGTTTTTTTTGATTAATTACGTTGATATAAGATGTTGTTTGCGTCTAAAACATGATTAGATTAGAATAAGCAGCAGCCCTTTCGTCCTCCTCTCTTTCTGGCTTTTCATATTTGAGATATTCGACTTTCTTCCATGTGAAACATGTGGTCATGATGCCCATTATTTTTATTTTTTCACAGGCCATTAGATGGGTAGGTTGGAGTTGGAATGGGTCCGAGCATCTTAACTGCTACCTACCCAGCTGAGACCCAAGCCTTCGATATGGAATACTTGGGTTCCTAGCAGGAAACAAATCTCCCATCCTACCCAAGTGGTAAAGAGTGTGTCAGTTTTTACCTGGTTGACCATGATTCAAGTCATGGATATGCCACCTTTTCCATGCGTGCGGGCCCAACAGAGGTTTGGAGAAGTTGCAGCTTTTACTGCACTTCAACGTGTCACTGAGAGGGCAGAGTCTTGTCTAGTATTATAGGGTCATCTTTTGGGGGGGGGGGGGGCGCGGCGCGCGGGATTTTTGACACATTAGTCCTCTTTAAATGTGGTTTTTTCAATAATTTCATGGCTGAAATTTAGATAATTTTAAAACTTTTTTTGCCCCATAATCCCATTATTTAATGGGATACTGTGTCACAGAAGCTGATAAATCCTATGATATCATAGGATTGTCCGATGATGCCATGGCTTTATGCATAATCTTAGGGAAATGTTTTTTTTTTTTAATATTAGAACATGAGAAATGGGGGTTATATCAACTCGACCCAAGTTAGGCTCAATAAATGGCAAAAAGATAGGGCTCCTTAATGATTGGTATAGCTCCAAGCCCAAGCCCATCCCCAGGCCTTTCCAAATCAACTCAATGGAGTTTCACTAAAAAGCATAAATAAATAACATTTTATTTTCCATCATATTCGATGTAGGGTTGTAGAAATAAGGTCTAAATGGTTCTTTACTATATTTTGAAAATCTCCAACATTATCTCTTCCAGTAGACAGAATTTCAACTCTCATTGGTCATCCTTGGCTAATCCTAAATGGGTTCAGACCAGCTGTAACATTAGCAACATGAGGAGACATGGCTCCTTGATGTTGTACTGAACTCCATTTCCTATCTCACATCCAACCACCATACTTTTTGTTTGAAGAATAATGAATGGGTTCAGATCAATGTAACATTAGCAAAACCAATCATGTCTCCTCTGGGGTTGGACTGAATCTAATTCCCAGATGACCTCTACTACTGTTTCAATAATTTTGAATAAGTTCAAACCAGCTGCAGCATTAGCAACACCAAAGACCAGCTGGTATTGGACTGAAGTCCAACTTCTATATGTCACGTTTGAGGAATATTGGATGTGTTCAAAATCGCACTGGAACTCCAATTATGGTTCCTTTGGGATTCGAGGGGATATTAACTGTTATTTGGTCCAGTCATGTCTCCTGTTTAATTGTACTTAAATCCAACTCCCATCTAACTTATGTCCAATGGGGATTGGTCTTTTTGGTTCTTTTTTTGGGTATTCCCATTAAGGGCCCGGGTTCGTGAGAGATTTGTACATGCAAGTAATAGGAACTCGCACATGCAAGGGGCAGACAACCGCCACATATGAGAAAATAGGAACTCACACATGCAAGGAGTGCTAAGTTGCACATGAGAGGTAATAGGGACTCGCATATGTAAGGGGTAGACAACCCGCACATGGGGATTGGTTAGTAGATCATAATTAGTCTTAATTTAATATTTTCATACAAGATTCTGTCACATCCTCAAAATGGAAATCTAACATCCTACAATAAGTAGTAATTAAAATATATTATTGCCAGATATTATTACCTTACAAAGAATTGTATACTTTCTCATGCAATCTACTTAAATTAGGAAAATTAGTTGCATCAAATGCACATTTTATTGTAGTGTGGAAAAGCGTTTCCTTGATCCTCACTTTTTTTTTTTTGAAAACTGACTACACAAATGCGCCCTAAGTGACAAGAGTCAGTTGCAGTGGCGGACACAGGATTTTCGTTTGAGGGGCGTGGACGATGGTTAATTGAAAAGGTCAAAATTATTTTTTTGTTATACTTTCTTCACATTAATAGTGGCAAAAGAGAAAATGTATTGCATTTAAATGATTACAAAATATTTAAGTGTATCAACAAACATTCTCTCATGAAAAGTCATATCTTCACTCTACAACAAGGTTTTTACAATTGCCCTCAAAATCGAAAAGAAGCAAAATCTTAGTTGGCCTATCGACTCGATTGACTAATTTGGATTGAATGAAGCAACTAAATATATATATCATTGCTACAATTATCCTCAATCCCTCGGGTCTGTTTGGATAAATGAGGAGTGGACTAAAGTTATATAAATTTCATGTGAGGAGTGAAGTGGGCCTGTTTGGATAGGCAAAAAATAAAGTAGAGTAAAGTTAATGAGCCCTGAGTTAAGGTGATTGTGACACACAAAGAAGGTTTGATTTTGGAATGTGCAAATGTAAAATATATTTCTCATTGAATGGGTGATGCAAATAGCTTAATTAATATCTTAAATTGTAAGAAAAATAAAAAATCTCTTCTCCTCCAAAATGGTGCAATATTTAGATCAATTAGAGACCATATACATAGAAGAATGTAAAGAATTAGAGGAGACCATAAAAGAGATCAGTCCTTACCTAAAAGGAGACTGATAAGCATTATCATATATTTTTTTGCTAGTTTAGTTGTGGGGGTTTCTATCAGTGCTGGAGAGACTAATAAGCAGTATCATATTATTATTTTTTTTGCTGGTTTAGTTGTGGGGGTTCCTGCCAATGCTGGAGAGAGAGAGAGAGAGAGAGAGAGAGAGAGAGAGAGAGAACAAATATGTGAAGGATACACAGGGTGGGGGGTTGGTACCCTTTTGGCTCTATCTTCTACTATTTTCTATATCTCTTCAATTGCAAGACTGCAACTCTACATGATTGAGTCTTAGAGATTAAACCGCGCGCAAGAGAGAGAGGGAGGGGGGAGGGAGGAAGTGTCACGACCCGGGCCTGAGATCTGATTATCTCTAAGCTAATCCCGAGTTGTGGCAATACTTACTCCCGTAAACTCCGAATTAACCGAAGTTAAAATAAAATCCACAAGGGATAAACATTCTTTCTCATCTGTCAAATATACAATTTTTGCGGAAATAGATTCTACGATATCAAATACATTTATAAAAGTCCTTTACATAAACGTAAAGTTATGTATATATAATCAACATTTCTATCTTTTCCTAACTTTTATCAAACACTACATATTCAAAACACAGTGCAGGATGATCACTATTCAAGTTCTCAAAACGAATTTCAAACCATTCCAAAAAGAATTTTCATGTTCTGCTCGCCCTCAGATATCAACATTAGATGATATCTTGACCATTCCATTCAGCTAATCCTCCTGGAGGAACCGGAACGGCTTCCTCCGCTGCCGCTGGGGCCGCTACAAGACCGGCATTGGTATTTAGGCCTGTAATGTCATCAATAACACTAGTGAACACGACGGTTCAGTAATGAATATACATACTATAATAGTACATGTTAATACATATACTTAATCTGTTCAATTTATCAAATAAACAATTCTATAATCACTATCCAATTCAAGACAATTCGTACAATGACAATAACATATGCATTTAGAGTCAAATAATGAGCATTCACAATTTGACAACTACTATAGCATTCATTTCATTTCATTTCATTTGTCATCTTCCAGAAGGAAGGAATCATTCATTTTACCATCTTCTTAAAGGAAGGAATCATTTAATAATCATTCACTGATCATTGATGTCATTTAGTCATTGTTATTCGTTCAATATTGTGGGATTTACCAGTGCCCGAGCCAGGGACAACTGGCATCACTACGGAACTTCGAAACACCCAAATCCATCTACTGCAGTAGGAATAATCATTCATTTATTTCTTAATTCGTTTTAGCACTTTAATGAGCTTTAATTAAATCGCTATGTAGTACCAGACTCAAAAATCAATTCAATGCAACAAACATCTCAAGTCAGGGGTTCAACCCCTTTGGTTTTACAATTCCACTTCATAATTTCCATTCAACAATTGAAAGGAACAACAATGATCAAATTTACATTAGACATGAGATTAACAATATTGATGCAATCTAACAATTCACATTTCTATTCATTTTAACTATTTTAAACCAATTATATAGGTGAAACATTTGGTTAGCTAATGTACGTGTTATTTTTTTATGAACATCACATTATTTATGATTTGTATATTTGAATTCCCTTAGTTAACATCTATAAAGGTCGTACACAGTTTTCACAACATTTACCCCTCATTTCAATCAAACTCAGGACTTGGATCCATCCCGAACTTCAATTCAATTAGGACAATTAAATTTGCACAATTAGTCTTAAAACTATCCATTTATCAGTCTCAAGAACTCTTTAATTCAATAGGCTTATAACGGGAAATTCAGAATTTCCAACACAAATTCTTTTTGCATTTAGCCACTTTCCGGCTAGCCAAACTGTAGCATTCGGCTGACTGAACAATATTCGGCCACTTTCGGCCAGGTTATCCGTGGCTCCATTTTTCTCAAAAATGCCCCACAGTGACATTTGGCCATTATTCGGCCACCATTCGGCTGGCCGAGCCCCTGTCGAACTTGGTTCGGTCAGCTCTCCAGTAACTTCCCACTTCTGCAAAACTTAGTATAGAAATGTTCGACCACCATTCGGTCACCTTTCGGCTGGGTGAACAATGCCCAAGTTTACAAAAAAATTCTGAAATAAATTTTTCCGAGTTTGAACTCCAAGATTCCAAACATCATTTTTCAGCATCCTAATTCACAAAACTTGTATATAATTGCCTCTCTTGAAGCCAATTGACAAGAAACCCCTATTTGCTTAGCTTGATTTGAGATGAAACCCCTTCAATTCAAGCCCTAATCCCATGAAAACATTCAAAAGAGAGTTCCATAAGCTATTTGTGCTAGAAATCTCTCCAAACTACTCAATAAAGCTTCAAAGTTCTATAAAAGGAATTAACTACTTACTTGTAGCCCAAATAAGAGGAATCTTGAGTTCTTTCTCAAGCTCTAACACTCCAAACAAAAGATAAAGTAGATGAAGTTCCACCCCTTCTTTACCAAAATCACTAGCTACCTTCCAAACTTTGCCAATCAATGAAGAAGATTGAAGAAAGAAAGAGGAAAACAACCTAGGGCTGGGCTCTCAAACTCCTTGGCTAGAAAATGAGTGAATGAACTCATTTGAGTTCATCTCATCCTCTTATAAGCCCCTTTCTGCATGCAAGTCCTAATTCTCATTCTCTATTTACACTTTGAGTCAAATGAAAGCTCATTTGACTAGTTTCAAGTCAGATGGAATCAAGTCTATTATGAAAGTTAACGTATTCTTTGAGATACACGCGTTGGTATTAAGAATTACCATGTTCGACAAAATACACAAAAACCCGTATTTGCGGAGAAGTCCTTGTTCTTCCTTGTTTGAGTCTAAACTCAACTTAATCAACTTAGTTTCATTCAAATTCACTTCACTAAGTTCAATTTAATCATTTTGGCCATTAACCATCATTAACTCAATTAATTATACTTAATTAGCACTAACCTCAATCAATTAGAGTTAACTTGATTAACTCAATCACAGTGAGGATGCAGTGCAGAAAAGGAAGAGGATATAGAAGAAGTGAAGGAAGATTTTATTTTAATGAAGGGTGATTCGAGTAATTTAAAAATTTTGAGGAAAAAATTTGCCGAAAAATAGCTTTAAATGGACGAATGTCCTTAATTGAAAACTTCCTGAAATACTTATGGACTAATTTGAAAAGTTTTAAAGCTTGTGTTTTTTTTTAAATCAGGTAAAAACTTAAGGCCTTATTTGAAAATTTTTCTTTTTAAGAATCTATCGGGTGCACCTGCACCCAGGTGATAAAAAGTTGGCCCACCCCTGGTTAGTTGCATAGTGAAAGGTGCTCACTCAATGTCAAAACCTAGATTGTGGATGCTTGTACCATCTTTATGACAATTGCTTGTAGTAATGTCACTTTTGGAAATTTTGGAAAGCAGCATTTGGAAATTTTACAACTTTTTGTAAAAAAAATTCTTCTAACTCCCAAAAAAATATAAAAACTCTCTAAATACCATCCTCGGCGAATTCCTTATCCCCCAACACTTGCAACGTCACAAGGAATTCTCAAAAGAAATTCCTCCAATCAACCAGGAGCGTCAACACAAGGTCTAAACTCCCGACTTTAGATCTCTAGCATCTCCCAAGTGCTTCTTTGAGTCTAATGTGTGGAACTTTATCGTGGGGCCCACCTATTGATAATTTAATAGGGCGTTTGGCAGTAGGTCCCTCAACATTACATTTTATAGCTTGGGGTCCAAGACATTTTCTCATCAAGGCAGCGGTCCTCTTTTAACACTGAATGAGTCAAAAAGACAAAAACACCCTCTCTTTATATACTCTATACGTCAGTAAACACTCTCCACTAAAAAACATTGAAACCGTTATACACTCCGAAAACTAAGCAAAATCAAGATTCCAAAAGCAAAGACGGAAGAAACTGCGGAAAGAAGCAAGATCAACTTATCGGTGACCTCGAGCATCCGAATCGTCTTGATTTGAACTCAATTGAGTTTGACATAAATTTATCTAAGTTTGATATGAAGTTATTTGACTTTGACATGTATTTATCTAAGCTTGTTGTGAAGTTATCTTAGTCCGTGATCAATTAAATATGACTTTAAATGAATTTATCTCTATTTTACATGATTTTATCTAAGTTTGATTTCAATTTAACTACGTTTGTTATCAATTAAACAGGGTTTCAAATGAGTTTATCTGACTTTGACACGATTTTATCTTAGTTTTTACTAGAATTTATCTGAGTTTCTTATGACATAATATGAGTTTGGTGATAATTCCTAAAAAATGCATAATTTTCTTATCATTTTAGAGTAATTAAGGACTTAATCATCAAATCACGAACCATTTTAGTAAAAAAAAAAATCATGATTTTATGTTTGTGCGCATCAAAGTCTGAATTCGAGTCAAAATTCATCCAAAAATTGCATTCTCACATAAAATCATGAATTTCTCTCTTTTTGGCATTGGAAGTCACAAATTTCTTATAACTTTTTATTCACACATGAAATGATGGATTTTCTTTGCACCATTGATTTAATTCAAGAAAACTTGATAAAATGGTGAAATTTTATGCATCTATTTAGTGTGAATTGGGGCCCGCATCTTGCAATATTCTTTTCCTACATAAATAGATAATTCTTTGATCATTGATTACACTATTTGTATTGTAGGGAATTCCAGAAATTGGGGCCCACGGAGGAGAATCGATGAAGCAAATGTACCATGGGACCCACCTTCCTTGGGAGTGGATTCTAAGGTAGGGGCGGCCATGGTAGGGTCCGCTCTCATATGCAAAAATAAAAAATAAAAAAATCAGATGTAATTTCTTGAAGATAAGTTCCAAATTTGCGGGCCATGTGATGATGAGGTGTCCTATCTACTCTCCAACAGATATTGTTTACATGTCATGATGGATGGCCAAGATTCAAAATAAATCAAGAGAAGAAAAGAAAGAAAAAAAGAAGAGTGCAAAAAGATATGGACGTTCATGCATTGGACGTTCCATGTTGTGTGCACCATAGTGGGGCCTACTTTCTTGGTTGCAATGAGATTAAATTCAGATTTAAGGATCTTTTCAAGAGAGAAAGTGGGCCCATCTAAGGATATTTTTCCAACCATGAAGAGTTCAAAAGATTGGAAGATCTTGATTAGCAATCCAAGTTGGAATCAAATTTAAAGAATCCAATATTTTAGCTCTTAAACTCCAAATGATAGGCCTCAAATTTTGAAAGTTTGCCACCAAAGATTATTCCAAAGAAGGAGTTACACATCCAAGCCTCTCCATTTACAAGCAATGCACGTCCATGATGGGGGACCACAAGCATCCAAGATTTGTTTCAAAATCTAAAATTTCATATTTAAATTGATTCTTAACCAAAGTGGGGCCCAAGTGGGAAAGTTGCATTAGACATAAAGAATCTTATTTTTAATAGGATTATTTGCCAACGAATTCAAGAAGATAACAAGATGGAAAACCCCTAGAAACTCTCTCAAAACCCTCTTAATCCTAATCCAACTTGGACCCTACACTACTAATCCTTCCCCAAAATCAAAACCTTGCAAGCCAAGTCATAAAAAATACATAAAAAGAGCAAAAAAAGGGCTGCCCCTCCCGCCCCCCACCCATTTCCATTAATTATTCTCCATCTCTCATTCTTCCATCAATATTTCATCCATGGCCTTCCCTAAGGCACACCACCACTTGGATTTCTACCTCGTCGCGCCGCCGCCGTTGCTATCATCATCCACCATTGGACCAGCCTTGAAATCATCTTCCCTTGCTTGGATTTCAGATTGCAAAATGAGAGCCGGTTTGATCACTGTTCGAAACCGCTAGTCCTTCTCCTCCGTTTAGTGTTTCATGTGTCTAGGGTAAGGTTGAATGCACTTTATTTTGATTCAAAAAATTCTGTCATGGTTATTTGCTTGTAATGGGTCTTTTATTAATAAATCAAGTTTATAGGATCTTGGTTTTCACCAATGGGTCAAATATCGAATTTTTGTGTGTAGTGATAGTCTGTACTTTGTGCGGTGGTTTTAATTTTTCTTGATAGCATCAAGCAAAGTAATTATTGCAAAGTTTTAGAATTAAAAACCATTTTTTTATTTTCTGATTTTATTTTATTTTATTTTCATTTTTATGCACCTTAACAATTATTGCAATTGGCTAGATTAATAATTCTTCTGGTGATGCAGTAGTTAGATTAGGCTTCTAGATTAGGAATTTTCTTTTTCTTTGGCTGTAATTAATTTTTCAGACTTGTAATTAATTTTTTATTAAAGTAGGACATTTGATTTGTAGATTTTTTTTAAGGCTAGAACTAGTTTTTTTAATAGGATAGGTTTTGTGATAAATAACTCTCCGTGGATCAACCCTGTTTTACCCGTTATTACTATAATCGCGGCCTTGCACTTGGGCTACAATCATTTGGTATGAAATTAACTGGATTTCACATGATTTTATTTGACTTTGAAATGTATTCAACTTGGTTTTAAATGAGTTTTTCTGAGTTTGCTGTGAATTTATCTAAGTTTTGTATAAGTTATTTGACTTTGGCATGGAGTTATCTGACTTTCACATAAATTTATCTGTGTTTGGTATGAATTTATATAAGTTTGATGTAAATTTATTTGTGTTTGCTTTGAATTAATCTGAGTGTGATATGAATTAAACTGGATTGAAGTGAATTTATCTGACTTTGATATGAACTTATATGACTTTGACGTGAGTTCCTATGAGATTATCTTTGTTTGAAATCATAATTAGTTTGAAAACAAGTTATGTCACTTCGAAATGAATTTATCTATATTTGATATAAAATTATCTAACTAGATTTGGTTTGGTTTGAATTTATCTACATTTGATAAAAATTTATCTGAATCTGATATAAAATAAATTATTTAAATGAATTTGTTATAATTTTATCTGACTTTGTTATGATTTTATTTGACTTTGCTTTGAACTGGGATGAGTTTGATATCAATTTATCTGAATTGTCTATATATGTGGACATCCAAAAGCATCTTATTACATTTAAATTGGAAAACATCCGGAAAAGACGATGAGTTGGAGCTATAAACCAAGATTAGATTGCATGACACCCATTCAAATGGTTAGAAGGGCAAATCAGTTATAAAACAATCTGACGTGTCATGTTAAGGGACCACAGCTTGAATTAATCCCATGCACAGGGGACTTTACGCCTAAAGAGTAATGTCATGTACCGGATGCCTTACAAGACCAATCTAAGAGACCTTGACCAATCTAAGAGACCTTGGGCTAATTTACGATAATTTAAAATGCTTAAAATTAACCCTATCCCCTCCGGTGATATATTCTTAAATTTTACTTTGATAAAATTTGGTTCCACATAAGATTGAGTACATGGTTAGTACAATATTATTCATTAATTTTAGCATTTTTAATACGAGCAAATGATTAATCCAAAAACTGGACCCACTCCTTTTAAAATAAAAGTTTCCAACACAAGTCACATTTGAATAGCAAGGTGGGTGGGGACTGGAGAGTTTCCACACATTCACTTTGGAAGCGTGTGGAAGGCACACACGGATCGGGATTCCAAGCTACCCGCTTTTGAGGCTTCTTGTCTTTCATCCTCTGTATTTCTGATCCAGAGACCAAACCAGTTTTGATGAATGCTCGTGCTCGTGCTCGTGCTCGTGTCTAACAATAACATGCACTGACGATGTCGTCTCGATCGCTTCTTCGTCGTCTCACGCCCTTCTTCATCTCTCGCCTTCGCGAGAACCAGAGGCTTCTGAGCTCTTCCTCATCTTCTTCTGCCATCATCGAAGAATCTCATCCTCATGCCTCTTCTCATGACCATGCCGCCATACACATGACAGATAGTTGCATACGTGTAATCTCTCTCTCTCTCTCTCAATTTCTCCAATTAGGGTTTTTTTGTTTTTTTTTCCATTCTCGATTAGGGTTCTTTGTGTTAGTTTAAGAAAAGAAGGATTGGATGAGTTTATTTCAGGGTTTTGTGTTTCCATCACTTATTTCGACGTGGGGGATGAAAAACTCGCTCTCTCTATCTCTCGTCACATAGTAGGAAAGAGATTGGATGATTTTGTGGTGAAATGATCTCAAAGTTGAGATTTTTTATCTTGATTTCTTGTTTTTGATAAGAGAATTTGCTGAAATGAGGTCAAAGTTGAGATTTTTATCTTGGTTTGTTATTTGTGATAAGAGAATTTGTTTACTATTTGGAGAAGAGAGATGATAGGAGTATAGTGGAGGGCTTTCTATTAGAAAAATCGGGATTCATTTCATTGTTAAGAGGATTTAAGATTTGGGATCGTTGGATCTTCTTGTGGGGGAGATTGTAGCAGTTGAGCTGGGAGAAATCAGCTCCATGTATGTGGTTAATAAGGGAAGAATTGATGAATTGGGGATGGATGATCATTGAAAAAGAAAAAGAAAATGAGACCCATTTGTATAAATCATATAGCATAGTATGTTCAGGCCTATAGTCAGTCAAGTAAAAGGTAGGATGGCACTAATTACTTTTATGGGGTCCCAATTGCAAAAGATAGTATCAATCGCCAAACCATGGGCTGGAGTGTTCAACTGAGGACTTGATGATGCTTTGTGTTATAAAGGTTCCAGGATGTTAGATTTCCTATAGATTGCATTGATTATACTGGCAGGATAAGCATCTAGTGTGAACTATTGTATATGGTGACTGTTGGTAGCATCTTTCAGTTATGGTCTTCACTATCTGCCTTTCAACTATTTTGCAAGAATTGCTAATTGACATGCACTCTGGAGCCTGGAGGCCAGCTATGTTTTTAGAGATTTGGGGTGTGTTTATTTGCAAAATCATGCAAATCATGCTTTTGTAGGACAGAGGGATCATCACCACATTGCAATATTTTCTGGAAGGGCTATGCTTTTATAGATTTGGGTGTGTTTATTTGCAAAATCATGCTTTTATGGGACAGAGGGTTCACCACCACAGTGCAATCTTTTGCATTCCCGGTATTTGAGAAACAAGGGGTACTTTCTTCCCCAGTATTGAGATTGTAACTTGCGAAAGGAGGAAATGCAATTTTGGATCAAGATAAGGTGAGCCGAGGGCACTAATCAGGTGGGGAATGTGGTTGAAAACATGAAAGGCACATCCTAATTACAAGAGTGCCAAGATATGTGCACCCTTATTTTCTCAAACATAAAAAGAGTTAATGCTTTGTGATTATAATAATTTAGGAAATTTAGACAATTTATTCTGGGTATGCTTTTGTATACCCATAAGCTCAATAGTGTAGGTTATTTAGAGTGGTTCCCTTTTTCTTTCTAATGTAGGAACAGTGGAATTGCTTACTCTTTATGGTCTTTGAACTCTTCGTGGTTTTTCTTTTTGGGTCTGTACTTCCTTATGGTCTCATGAAGACTTTGGGTTGATTATCTCCCTTTTTTTTTATTATCTTCCAACAACTTGCTAAGTTTGTTATTCCATTTATTTTTTGCTAGATTGAAATTGCAATTTTGCCCCGGCTGGGGATTTGTATGATTGCTCTATACAGGGATAATAGAAGAAAAAAAGAAGTAAACCATAGTAGTGTGGATGGGAGCTACATTTTTATAGATAAAAGGACTCCAAGAGGATACCTCTTATGGGCTTCTCTTATTATGGATAATGTTCCAATTCTCTGCTGGAGTATCACTACAGTTGTGATCTCCTTGAGTACTGTGATTTATGGTGCTCCATATCATAGTTACTAGTTTGGTGTTTTGTGCTTCAAATTGCGAACAGTTCTAACTAAATAGTACGCGAGTTATCATGTTCTTCAATATATTCAAATTATTGCATCAAATCCTCCAATTGAACTATGAATCAATTGAATAAAAAAGTGAACTATATGAACCTACGACCCTGTTGAACCTTCAAATTGAGGTAATTGTCGAATTCCGAACTAGGAGTCCAAATGCGAATCAATCAAATTGCAAACTAGGTAACTATGCTCCAATGAGTAGTCTTTTCCCACCCCACTTGAATTTCATGCAGATTTTTGAAAGTTGATAAGAAATGATGTCTATCTTCTATCACAACTTTAGTGAAGATATTGGCTGGTTGAAGATGGGAAGGTACATGGAAAAGCATTATGGTTCCATTTACAAAATCTTCTTGAATGAAACCGCACGTCACTCTCTATGTTTAGTTATCCTGTGGAAAATTGGATTAGAGTTTGTTTGAATATCACTAGCATTGTCTGCACAAAGAGGGGGTGGATGTGGAGAAAGATGGCACAGCCATAGGTTCTTGTACCAAATCCATGAAGCTATACAGCTTTTGAGCAAGCAGAAGACATCGATCAATATTTATCCTTGGTAGAGAACTTTGAGACTCTATCTCATTTATTGTTTCTAGGATCTGAGGGAATTTCCAAGAAACAGACACCACCCTTCTGTTGAGCGACTTGTGTTCAAACATCCTGCTTAATTAGCTTAAACACACGTTGTCAGGTTGAGAGGAGAATGTGTTGGAAACAAAAGCCCTGGCTTGGTTGTTCTCCTTAAGTACTTTAGATTTTAGAATGTGAGTTATTGCCGATGAATGAAGATTTTGTGGATCTGAGATAAATTGGCCCACAATATTCACAAGATATGATATATTTACCCATGTTTCAAGATAATCGAACTTTCTAGCCAGTCTTGAAGTTAATGCAAATTTATGATACTCATTTTAGGGGCTTTCTGCATGGAAGTTGCTTCTTCTTCTTTTTTTGGTGAAAGTAGGGTGTGAGATCCATTTTCTCCATGCTGTTTCTTCAAGGTTTCATGCAGGGACTTCTTTCCAGCCTCATCTTCCGCATGATGGTGTCTATTGGGATTGATCTAGTTAGACTTGACGTAAGTTGCAAATATTCTTTTCGATTGGGTTGTGTTTGAATTCTTAGGTTTTTTTTTTTTTTTTTGCATGGGAGATGAAAATGGTATTTACATATGCCAAATTTGCGTTTATGAATTTTACATATGTAAAGGTCAAGGATCAAAATAGTGGTTGCAGTGGGCATAGCGGCAAGTGGCCAAAACGCTATGTAACGGGCGATATGTAGCAGTGTGAAATTTTTAAGTAGTAAAAAAAATTTCGAATCTTATGTAGCAGCCAATCTTGTGTTTTTTTAGTGATTTGGAACCATATAAGGGTAGAGACAACTTTAGGAGAGGCTATTGAGGAGAAGAGATAGAAGAAATAGTGTTTTAAACATGGTTTAAAATAACGGCCATTACCGTTTCATAACGGCCGTTATGAAACGGTAATGGCCCATACCATTACGTTATTTTCAATATAACGGTCATAACGGTTACGGTATAAAAAAAACAGTGAAAATAACGGTCCATAACGGTCATAACGGCCAATATAACGGTTATAACGGACCATAACGGCTGATATTTTGAAAATAACGGTCAAAATATTGGTTCACGATGATTTTTTTTTTTTTTTTTAACTTTCCTTTCCCTTCCTTTTCATTTCTTTCTTTCCCAAACCATTTGAAAAACCATTTGAAAATAACGGTCCATAACGGTCATAACGGCCAATATAACGGTTATAACGGACCATAACGACTGATATTTTGAAAATAATGGTCAAAATATTGGTTCATGATGATTTTTTTTTTTTTAAAACTTTCTTTTCCCTTCCTTTTTATTTCTTTCTTTCCCAAACCATTTGTGCGGCCTCTTAAGACTATGCTAGAGCTTCCCAAGCTTCTTTTTTCACCAAAATTCAAGTGATTTGCAAGAATTTGGTAGATTGTCATATGGTGGTTTCTTCCCTCCTTAACCACAATACCCTTATAGTCATACTTCGTTGTTTTAATTAACTAGTTAATCTTGATGTAGTAGTAAATGTTACTTGGAAGTTGAAAT
Source organism: Persea americana (assembly GCA_029852735.1). NCBI lineage: Eukaryota > Viridiplantae > Streptophyta > Magnoliopsida > Laurales > Lauraceae > Persea > Persea americana. Next base: position 10,439,311 of record CM056812.1, read on the forward strand.
TCATTCTTGATTTACTTGGTGATTGAGTAATTGAGTATTGTACGTCTATACTACTACTTACTAGTTTGTTGACTTTAAGTGTTTAACAATAACGATTAGTTCAAAATTATGGTTGCAATGTATACTGTAAAATTTGTGATATTTGAACTTGTTTTAATATATACATGTAAACCTATTTAATTCATATTAGACTTTATGAGTTTCAGACAGCGACATAGGATGTAATGACTTGGGGGGGGACTGATATTTTTCTTTAAAGTGTTCACTAATGGAAAAAAAATATTGTTTTCTAGCATTTTAGAATATTCTTGACTTTTTGGATATTTTTTCGTATTTTTTCGGGGTAAAATAAAAATTCGCACTGCGATGGACCGCGACGACCGCGAACTGCGATATGACGCGATGACAACTGTGACCGGGATTTTGAAGGATAGTTTTAAATTAAAACTGCTTGGCTTTAATAGGTTTTAGGCCGTAGCACCGCTATTTTCAAATTAGCGCAGTGGTCTAAATTGTTATGGTCGATAATGCAGCTGCTACCTAGCTTATTTTGAACCATGCGTGAAACACAATACCATGTTTGTTTGGGAGCATCATTTGGAGAAGAGTAAATGTTGAATGGTTTGGATTACATATGCAAAATCTTCATATATCTCAAAATCTATGTTAAAGCATGAAACTAAACGTTTGGGGTTTAATGGGTCAATGAAAAATTTGAATGGTTTGGGTTAAAAAGTTGGGCCTCATAGAAGTCGCAAAAAATCAAAGGTAGTGAAGGGATTTGATACTGCGACCTCTCCTAGGCGTCTTTTGTACTAGCGCCTTCTTAACCAATCGTCTAATCATTTCACACCTTTTTTTGGGTGTGAAGATATTCATATGAAAATCGCCTCATTTACATTCCATTTTCACACCATTTAAACATGTGCTATGTAAATGAGCACAAACAAACGTGCTTATGGGTAAGTTACATATGTAAATGGGTTAAAACAAACGATCCTCGAGGATTCTTGCTTCTTGGCCCCTATATTAGGAGCAACAGTAGTAGCAGGGAGGCTGCTTTTTTTTGTGTCATCACAATTGGCAGCTGAACAGTCTCCCTAGTGATTACGATACATCCCATTCTTTCTCATTATTAGAATGGGATAGGCCTGTTTAATAATTGAAGTCAATTCCAAGTTTGCACTCATAAATTGGACCTCTCCTCAATTCTGGCTAAGTTTCAATTTTTTTTTTCTGTAAGAAAAGATTTGGACTTGCTGCCATATTAATACAGAATTTAGTGTGTTGCATTAAGCATTGTGTCTGATAGAGTTATTCAGGTCCTCAGTTTTTTATCCTACCGAAATTGTAATTTACATCAACCACATTCACGCCCATCTCATGAGCCATTTAAATAGATGATAGATCCGACTTCAAGCCATTCATCAGTAAAAGGTAGGTTAGAGACGTGACTAATATCCTTTTCGAAATTGATGTTAAGCTCCAAACAGGATGGTGGGTGTATGATTGTCAGGAAGGTCAGCTGAAGAAATCAGTTTCTGCATATTTGTGTTGATTTAGAAAGTTGTTACTAAATCATCTCAATAAGGCATATACTTGCAATCCTAGGAAATATTTAAGACTCAGATACTTCATTTTGAATGAACACATGGTATTCCTTTCAAGACATGAACGCATAGTATTCATTTCAAGTGTTGAATTCCCACTTAATCATCTTCTGAGATAATAATATCATTAGCATGAATAGGAAGAATTTTATGCCCTATGGTGTAAGTTGACTAAAAATGAGATCATTGCTGTTCGAAACCTGCCTTAATTATCATCATCATTATCATAGCCTTGTCCTAACTATGTTGGGGTTAGCTACCTACTTGACTTTTGTTTTTCTATTCTAGTCTATCCAGGACCAAATCCTTGGATAGGTTGCACTTCTTCCTATTTGTCCTTAACGTCCATCTATTTCCTCTTTGGCTTACCCCTTTTCCTTGAGGGGCCATCAACCTACATAGAAACAATTTTCCCCACTGGTGTCGTTGCTGGCCTGCTTTGAAGATGTACAAACCATCTAAATTCTCAAACAAGTCTCTCTTAATTTATCACCTATTGTTGTTATCCCTAAATGCTCCCCGTGCGCTCATTTCTGAATTTGTCTTTCCTAGTTTTATGACACATCCATCTCAACATTCTCACCTCTTTCTTGATAATATCCTTTGAAAATTTCTTAAACCAAGCTCCTAGAGACCCTTCAAACCATATAGAGACTTATTCAGAGGGCAAAAAGATTTTAATTACAAGAGAATGCATGGGGTGACATATAGATGATTTCGTTGAGGCCCCTATGTATTCACATCCATTTGAAACAACAGCTACCGTATGACTGCAACAGTTTTAAGATGCAAAAAAAGTTGTCACTTTGGAAACAGTAGTCAAGATCTCTTTATAGTTGTTGCCATCTTTTTGCTTAAATACTTGGGCAACATGATGAGCTTTGAATTGACTCCGAGATTTGTGAGACTTGGCCTTAATAGAATACACCAATCAGACATCTAGTACCAGTTAATGGATTCTGAGATTTTCTGAAATACCAAACTTTAAGTACCTAAAGACTGATGGAATTTTTTTTAAAGTTCTTAAAAGGAAAAGATGTAGTCCGAGTTAGTACTCAGTTGTAGTTTATATCTTTCTAGCTTCTTAGTTTATAAAATGTTTTGTTTTTGGAATGGATTGCAGAGAATGAAAGACTTGCATTCAAAAGATGCAGCTGCAGAAGGAAAGATGCTTCGATTAAGTGTGGAGACTGGGGGCTGTTCAGGTTTCCAGTATGTCTTTGGTCTTGATGACAAGTCTGACTCTGATGACAGGTTACTTCCTAATTTCCATAGAAGATAACATTTTTGTGTTCTGCCTCTTGATTTTACCTGTGCACTGACTTGCTCTGCCCCAGCTAGCCTATCAAGTAATGTCAGGCTTGATAGTGTTTGCCGTTTGGCGAGTCTACTGTTTGTGTCTATTTGACTTAAAACTTCATGAAATAGATGTTTTGACTGCTTTAGATTGTCCTGCAAAGTTCATGTGGATGTTTGATTCAGTTAGCTTTAAGACCTTTTGCCTCTTTTTCAAAAAGTAACCGAAAGTTGAAAATATCAAATCGACAAGAATGTCTAAAGCAATCAGACTGTTTTTCCCTCTTTTTTTTTTTTTTTAAATCAAGTTTGTCCATATAACTTTTGTAATATGAGAAGCTTGCCTGTACTATTACTATATGTCAAATTTGCGTGTACTGTTACTGTAATATGACTGCCTATATAACTCAGTATGAGAAGTTTCCCTTTTCAAATTGAATCACACATATCAATCGGTCTATTTATACGGAAGATCTTAAAACAGCTCTAATTCAAACATATCTATTTCAATCAGCTCTATTTCAAATAGATAAGACTTGCCAAATAGGCCCCAAGTCAGCAGGGCAGGTCAGCCTGTTTGGCCATTGGGTGGGCTAGCTTATGGGCCTATATACATCTCCAGTCCATCCTTAAGTCGTTGCAATCCTATTCAAGTGCTTTTGTCTTCCTGTCTTGATCTACTGTTGTCCTTGAATGTTCTGTAGAATTTTTGAGAAGGAAGGTGTTAAGCTGGTGGTTGATAAAATATCATATGACTTTGTCAAAGGTGCAACTGTTGATTACGTTGAGGAGCTGATCCGCTCTGCTTTTCTGGTTAGCTTCTCCCTTAGTTTATATTCCTTCTTCTTCTTCACATTTAATATCCATTCTTTATCAATTCATACCTATTAATTTATTGCTTATCACATGGGTGATCATCCAAGTTTTGATTTATGATAATAGAAAGTGATTGTGTTTTGTATATAGCATGTTCACAAGAAGTTGAGGTGAAGGATAATCAGCTGAGAAAGGCCAAAACTTGTCATCTGTGCCATGAATGTGGACAAAGGCTAGTATCCCTGGAAGATAAACTTTGATGGGATTGAGCTCTTTCAAAAACCGGGATGGGGCTTGGGGTGGGCCTTGGAAGGAGTGTATGAAAGGGTGCCATGACTCCTAAGGAGAATAATTTGTACTGCACATTGGTCCCATTTGTCACGTGGGACCTGGTGAAATTCAGGGGGTCCCGCCGTCCAGCTGCGCACTCCCGTAGGTGACAAATTTCCCTCCTGAGAAATAGCTAAAAGATAATATAAAACCTTATGTAGATTCCCACATGTGAAGATTCTTTATCTAATTAAGACTTGTTGCCTTAAGTAGAAAAGTTGGTTTAACACTCGTTGAGGATTGAAATTAGGATGGTTTAGGATTGATATATCCATATAAACATTTTAGGACTGTTACCTGTACCGATTTGGTTATTTTGCATAGTTTTCCAGCCCTATGGGTGGACAGACTAGGTAGTTTGTGTGTAAAGTGAACTTGGAAACTCAGTGGATAGACTACATGGGTAAGTAAACTATTTTTTTAAAATTTTAATAAACTCTATTATAAAATACAAAATTTTAATATATAAATATATGAAAAAAATACAAAAGAATCCTATTTCCAAAAAATCTGGGCACTTGTTTTATTCGAAAGATTAATCATGTGTTTTTTACAGAAAAGGTCCAGGAGAAAAGCTGCACATGAAATCCAACCACATGATTTGTATTTTTGTTTGATCAATAACTGGTAAATTGTATTAATTTAAGGAGGATTAGAGAGTACATTTAATACTGAAATAGCTAAATCATGACCAGCTAAAGCATAGGAGTATTATACCAATGCTAAGACAAAAAACTATGTAATAGGAGCATATGAAGCGATATCATTATCCACCCCTTCCTTAGGTAGTGAATCTGTTATGGCATTAGTTGATCTACTCGCTGAAATTCCACTTTGATTGATGTGGATAGAAAATTGGTCTAATTGAAATGAAACTAGAATTTCCCCGGACTCAATTTCATGCAAAATGCAGAAATGGCATTGGAAGAATAATTTTCCAATAATTTTTTTTGCTTAAATTATCCAATCATTTTCAATAATAAATTTATCATAAAAAACCACTAATGTCCTTAAAGCTTCCAGAATGGCCAACCTCCGCCAATTCGAATCTTTTACTCTCAAATGCTTGGAAAATGTAAACGCCGACTTTGTTAATTTGAAGAATACCCCTAATACGTTGCACTTGGCTTGCCTCTAGCTGATCCGTCAACATTGAAGAGAGCCATGAATTGAGTAAACCACAACTCGGTTCTCCTTTCCTTGATGGGACCAGACTCCATACGAGCTTCCCAATTAAGAATAATAGAATCCAAACACAAATTTGTAGACTTCTTCCTTGTCTAACATGCCACTTTGCTATCCTCATAACCACAAGTGAATGAGTGATAGAAGCACTTCCATGGGCGATCACTTTCCATAAAATATCCTATCCTTTCTTTCATTCCAAATGCACCAAAGAATAGCAAAAGGAATGATCCTCCCTACCACTAAACTACTACCATAAGGTTACCTTGACCCCAGAGAGCACCAAGCTAAACCACAGCTATTGAGGAAATCACTCCGAAGGAGGATAAATCACAATGCACCACATATTGATTAATCAACTCCTTGCAGTAGTGCACATGTCAGAGAAATCTTCGGAAACCATGCCTTCCCTTCTAAGAGTCATCTTGTTAACTACTACCAACCAACAGAAAACCTCCACTATAGGAGAAGTCACGCCCAACCAAACTTGCATGTAAGGAGTCCAAGCTACTGGAGATGAATCCAATGCTCTATGGAAGAGATTATGAAGAAAACTTCCTGGAGGTGTTTGGCTTTCAAACGCAGATTTACTCATCTTAAACAAGTTATGAAAGTAGACTTGAAAGACTCATATTTAGACACTTCAAATTGATGAAAACTCTCGTAAATAACACATTCCACGACACATTTTCCTCGAACACACGACTCTTTTACGGAAGACTCTTTATTTGGTACCACCCTAAAAACCTACGAAATAGACTCCGTGAAGGACCCACACCCATCAGCTCATTGACCCAAAAAATGCAAAGGCCCTGCCTTCCCCCATTAATTAAAATCCACCCTTTCCTAAAGATTTCCTTCCCCAATACTTGAGACGATCCCCCACAAAAAGGAGGCTCAGTACCTATGGACTCTTCCAGGAATCCAACCCCACGCATCCTCACCATATTTTTGAACAACGATTCACCTCTGTGAATTTGAATTTACTTTTAGGCTTTTATGACTCATCCGACTCACTGTAGCCAGGATGTCAACCGATTCCCAAAGTCAAGTGGTATGCACTAAGCAACCTCGAAATAAGCTACTAGTATGCACACAATTAAAACTCGTAAGCGCATAAGATCACTATGTAGTGTAGTGAATTGTAAGTACGAGGTCGATCCCACGAAGACTTGTGATAAAATAATGTCAAAAGCAACTAAAAATCAAAATATTAAAATAAACAATTGAATGATGAAAAGTTGAATTAACTACTAAAAACAGTAAATTAAACTATCAAAAGCTAAATGAAAAATAATCTAAAACACAACTAATATTAGAATTGAAAAACAGTAATAATGAATAAACTATGGTTTTATCTACTCCCCTAACCAATCCTATGCATGTCTCTTAGTACCCTTTAATAAAAAATCAGATTTTATTAGTGATTTCTATCAACCTAGACCATGGCATATGTATCTAAATTATTATTCCCCTAAACCTAATTCATGAGTGGCATACTGCATGAATTGTTCATTATGATGTAAAAACTAAGCATGGCATATGTCCTAGTCAAAACACATATAATGCATAAAACAATGGGAATGATAATGTACGAGTCTAAGCATGGCATATACTTAGATTATTCATGGTTCTAAACCCTAGATGCTTAGCATCAAGATCAATCAAAATTAAGTTAGCTACTCTTAAAATTAATTGAACATCACATAGTTATCATGTCATATACACAACTCATCAATTAATAACATGCTTTAGAATCTCAACTAATAAAACTGAATTCTTAATTAAAAGATGCCAAAAGAAAAACTACATAGAACTGGGCTAGGGTTTCAACTACACCCTAGCCCTAAAAAAGTTAGCTACTCATGATTGGAATTGAAAATAAAATAGAAAATAGAGCCATAAGAAGAACTTTGAATATTGAAGAAGAAGAAGAAGTCTGCCAGCAGCTTGTTCCCCCTTTTCCTCCTCCAAAAGCTCTCCAAAGGTGGCTCAAAGGTGGCTGTACGGCAGCTAGGGTTTATGGGATGAAGATGGCTGGTTTTTGTGATGATAGGGTGCTGAATTAGTGGCTGGAATTATTCTGGACGTGGCTGAGATGATATGGCTGAATATCTTGGTCGTCCAACCCCTTTGCTTCTTTATATAATTGTTTCAACAGCCCCTTTTAGCAAGTAGTTCCCTTGTATGAATAAATCTCCACCTTACTTAACAATTCTGTTTCCTAATTAGATTGAATTAGGAGTCTTCTTTCTTGTTTAGAAAAACTTTCTAAATCTGGTCCTACTTGTATCTTTTAAAAACTTCTTCACATGGTCCCACAAATCTGAGAATTAATTAAAAGAGATTAAATCTGAAGTTTGTAACACAAAAGTGGGCCCATATGATGCGTGCAACATTGATTGTGGGACCCTTGTTAGACTTCTAAGTTGGCTTGGACTCTTGCTCTAAACTTTCCTTATTTTTCTCCTTTTTCTTCTCCATTCTTGGGCTCCACTTCAACTTGAATTGGACTTTCTAAATTCTGAAATTCCACTTTTGAAATGGCTGTGGGCCCTCTTTGGGTGTGTAACACACTTGGAATTCTCTTCTTTTTCTTCTTTGATTAGAATTTCTTTCTCCAATTCTTTCCTTCTTTGATTTGAATTTTAAGTTCCAAAAGAATTAGAAAGTAATCTTTGAAATATGAAACAACTTGGATGGGACCCACCATGGCCCTTCTTGATGATTCTCACCCATCACTCTTCATGAAATCTTCTCCTTTTGACTCCTTTTGACCTTTACATAAAAAATTAACAAAACTATGTAAAATCAAATAAAACAACTATGACTAGCACAAGATAAATCAAATATTAGGGCTTAGATTGTAAACAATTAAGCACTTATCATTAAGACCAAAATTGATCCCCGCTGGGTTTAACCCTATGTAGTCACCCAGTTCATGACTTGGCTTGATTGATTTGCACGAGTTCGCTGTCGACTTGGCTTGATTGACTTGGACGAGTTCCCGATTGACACATTGGGTCAAAAAACTATGGTTAATTTTAGATTAAACATAGGGAGTTTTGTGAATGTGAACTCCATTTTTCTTCTGGCTTTGAAGACTAGAGTGTTTGATGGTTGTTAGGTCTTCCTTGTGTGAAGCCAGTTGTTTAAATTATTGTCTTTGTTATTGTTAGCTGAAATAAGGTTGGGTCATGCTACAGCTATATGCTTTTCTTGCTTTCTCCTTCAATTGTACGTATCTATGGTTTGTTTGAACGAATGGATCTTTGACTAATGATATAATGCAAGATCTAAACTGTGTGAACATAAAACGTGTCAAGCCTCATGTTGGAACTGATTCATATGTGTCCAAGGATTAAGGACAATTTATGACATGTTTATCTGAGCTGTTAATATTTAGTGTGCTTGCTGGAATTTGTAGTATCTGGGACTGTTGATCATGGGCATGCCTCAATAGATGATCGGCAAATTTGATGCAAGCACATGATAGGGGCCCAACAAGGGACCTCCATATTCATTGCAAAATTCTGAAGGAATTTGTGCAGAGGATGGAATTGTGCAAATCCCTCTAGGGACGTGGGGTTTTATTCCTCTGTTTAGCTTTTGTAGGGCACTTGATAGACATTTGTTTAGGGCATTGAGATTTTACCTTCTTTAGATGGATGAATGAGTAGGATTAGATTAGATCTTTATTTCTTTTGAAAACAATATTATTAGCATTGTAATGTCCCGGGTAGCTTTGCATGGATTTTGATATCTATTCAAGGTTGCAAGTCCCTTTGTGATATCAATCAATAAAGATCACATAACAAATTTATATGGTATCCAACAGTCAGATTATATATATCTTTTATGTGATCCTTATTGATTAATATCCTAGACATTGGGGTCATATTAATCAGAGAACTGCAATTCTCTGTTGATCATTCCACATGCCCGTTCTAGTGGAAAGCTTAATTGAATAACATAATAGCAGCTAATCATCGGCCAACTGAGCGGGACTGGTTTGTAGCTGCTTGCAAATCAATTACAGGTTATTTGCAGCATCATCACATTGTCTTTACTATTTCGTGTGATAATATCTGTTTGATTTACAGTGGGCTTCTATCCATTCATTGATATGGAATATATTTTCTTGTGACCCTTGTTATGTTGAGTAAATCAGGTGGGTTGAATCCCCTTACTCCAATTTACATTAGAAGTTTATTTTAATGTGTATAGTTGGTGTTGGTGAAAACGCTTGTTGTTTAAAAGCCACTTGCACCCATTTCAGATCTAGAGGGTAATTTTATGTTGAAGTTGGTTTTTGATTGCACTAGCTTGGGTATGGCTTGGGTAGTGTGGGAGGAGAGTAACCCAAAGAAGCCTTTTGTCAAGGGTGTAGCTTCTATATTCCCTCTCATGTAATGGGCTGTAAAAGCAAATGAATTTCAATATGTATTCTTTTTTTTTTTTTGATAACCATTTCAATGTGTATTATTTTGCAATCTAGTGTGAAATTAGGAGAGTAAAACGTGTATAAGTGGTGTTGGTGCATAAGTTTGTAATTTAATATTCAGTCACCCATTTCAGATCTAGAGGCCAAGCAATTTGAAGTTAGTTGACAATTTCATCTGCAGTATCTTGGGAAGTGTGGAATGAGGGTAACCTGGAAAAGCTTATCGTAAGGCTCTAGCTTATAAATTTATATTCCCTCTCATGGAATGGGCTCTAATAGCAAAGAAATTGAGGGACTATTGAATATGTTTGCGCTGTTACTCATGGTTTATTCTTTTGCAATCTAGAATGAAATTGGTGGACTATTGAATAGCTTCCCAGTGAGTTTTGTATATCAAATGAGATTCTGTCCCTCAAAAGGCGTGGGTTAAATTGAATTTGGATGGTTGTTTCATGTGAAATACAACCCCCCTGTGGCATGGGGTGTCTTCATAGAAAAGAAAGCAGGAGAATTTTGTTTCCTTTATTGGCACTGGCTGATTTGGGTGAACCAAATAGACCAAAGTATCTGCCCTAAATAAAGGCCTTAATTATTTTACAATCGTTTCTCAGATCCCATTTGATGCAGCAACGATACCACATCGTTGCAACAAGGCTCGTGGGCCACATGTGGGACCCATGAAATTCTGATTTTAATTGTTATTAGTTTTATTTTTAGCAAAGAGTATAATTAGGATTAGTTTCTAATTTGGATAAGATTATTATGTTGTTTCCTAGTTTGATTAGGATTGTTTCTAGGGCTAAGTTTCTTTTATTATATATACAGCATTGGAGAGATTGGTAATCTCAGAGATTTGGAGTTAATAAATTTTCCCTTTTGTGGGTTATCGTTGGAGAGTTGTCTTCTTCGTGTAATTGTTCCCTAAGAACCCAAATTGTGCTCCGGCACTTGCATCCTAACCCTAGGATTGCATCAATTGGTATCAGAGCCAAAATCCATGTCGCTTTGATCACCCTCCAGTCATTGATCGAAGCCTCGTCCGTCCATTACCTTCACTGTCACCCCCCTGTCCGTCCATTACCTTCACTATCACCCTCCCTATCCCCATCCTATCGCTCCAGTGTCACTCCTGAAACGCAAAACCCTCGTCACCGTCCCCTGCCAGCAGCCTCGACACCAAACCCCACCCATTTGACACCTAGAATTTCCAATCGAAACCCACACCATCAACCCAGCCACCTTCCTGCAAACCCCAAAGTCCACATCCAAGAGCAACCAACACCAAAACCCAGTACCCAACACCGAACAAAAAACAAAAAAAAAGAGAGAACCCCTTCCCCACCTTCGCCCAACATACCTCACCATCTTGGGACGCCCCTTGCAACCACTACTAGAAAACCCAAACTAGAAAAAAAAATAAAATCTGCTCCACCGAACCCCTAACCCAGAGAGAAAAAAGAAAAAGAAAAGAAAAGAAAAGAAGTGCAGTAGAGAAAAGAGCAGAAAGACAAAGAAAGAAGAAGAGAAGAAGAAGAGACGGGAAGAAGAGGCATACCGTTCGCCAGCGCCAGTCGTCACCGCTGCAGCAGCAACACCATCGACTCCCTAGTCTCCACTCAAGCAGCAGCAACGAAAAGGAAGTCTACCTTCTAAGCCCTTTTCTTTTTCAGGTTTTCTCTTGCACAGAGAACGAGACAACCTGATTGAAGGAGTCACACGTGTGACACATACCAGCAAGTGGGGCCGAGTTCAATTCAGCTCATTCACGGGTTGGGCTAGGTTCAGATCCGGGTTGAAGTCTAGTCAATCCGACCCTTCTTGAGGCCCAACAAATTCCGCTGACATCATCATTGCACCACAGAATCTGATCAACAACAAATTTGATGCGATCAAGGGTTGAGACTTCTTCTTACGATATCAGGCTCACCCACTGTTAGATTTCAGATCCGTTTGTACCAGCGTGATCGTGGAGAGCAGATCTACACATTAGGCCAGTCGGAAGTTTTGAATTTGCATTAAAAAAAATGCCTCCCAAGAAGCATATAGAAGTGGAGTCTTCCTCCAATATCGATGAGGATTTGAGGGGAACCATTGCGGAATTATCAGTAAATGTTCATCAACTATCCGCAACAATGGTTCAAATGCAAGAGACTCTTGCAAGGATTGAAACCCGATTATCCAATTTGGAAAATAATCGGCTTGAGGATAATCATCGAGATGATGGAGGACATAATCGGAATCAACGAGATCCACATGCCGTCAATGTTGATTGTGATTTGGGTATTAAACTCGTGATTCTCGAAAATGATGGAAAATTGAAACCGGATGAATTCATAGATTGGCTAGTGTGTGGAAAATATTTTTGCACCCAAGCCATTGATGGATGGTCATAAGATTACATTGATGGCAACTTGATTTTGTAATTATACTATGATATGGTGGGCCGAGTTGCATAAGAAGAGAAGAAACCAACAAATTGACCCCGTTGACAGATGGACCGAGATAAAAAATCTGTTGAAGCAAAAATTCCTTTCTGTCAATTACTCCAGAGATTTATGTTCAAGTTTTCAAGATTTGAAACAAGGATCTAAGACAGTTGTTGAGTATTCTGAGGTGTTCATGACCATGCAAGCTCGTTGTGGGCTGGATGAAGATGATGACGTATTATTTGACAGATACTTTAATGGGCTTAAACTTGACATACAACATATCCTCACATTCAAGCATTTTGATAATGTTGATGAGATCGTCCAGCATGCTATCAAGGCTGAGGTGCTTGGAAATCACCAGGCCAGAAAATTTAATGCATCTAAATGGATTGTGCAGAAGAATTCCTCAATAACAAATTCTAAACTGAGTGGTTTATTGGAGAAAGTTTTCACCAAGCCCGAAGGTCAAAATAGGATTACATTCTATAATTGTAAACAATAAGGACACCGTGCAATGGAATGTACCAAACGCATCCACCTCATTGAGAATGAAAGTGATGTGAAAGATACTCTAGTTGATCCTAAAGAGAATGAAACAAAGGAGGTGGAAGACATTGGGCCCGAGGAGGTCTTGAGTCTCTCATGGTCATCAAAGAGACTACATCAACTACTGCGAAGAATGGTTGCGAGATAATATTTTCTGCTCAAAAGGAGCAGTCAGTGGTCAAGAATGCACGGTAGTCATTGATGGAGGAAGTTGTCAGGACATTATATCTCAAGGTCTTGTGGATCGATTGCAGCTGAAAGTTTGAAAACATCGTCGTCCCTATTTTGCTAGATGGTTAATGAGGGGTGATGAAGTGCAAGTACGGTATGCATGTTCAGTTACCTTTTCTATTGGTGAAGATTATACAGATACCGTGTGGTGTAATGTGGTACCCATGGATAGTTGTGATATCTTGTTGGGTTGTCCATGGATGTATGATAAGAATGACACTAATGGCTTGCGCGACAACACATACACATTCATGCATGGTGAAAAGCAAGTTACACTTTGTCTTATGAAGCCAACACCACCAAAGAAAAGATAAAGTTCTTATTTCACCAAGGAAGCACTTCAAGTACACACTGTATACAAAAGCAACATCAAGAAGAAGAGTCTAGTTCGAGGTTGAACTCTTTTCCAACTTGGGGGGAATGATGCAGCATCAATACCACATTGTTGCAACAAGGCTCGTGGGCGACATGTGGGACCCATGAAATTCTGATTTTAATTGTTATTAGTTTTATTTTTAGCAAAGAGTATAGTTATGATTAGTTTCTAATTTGGATAAGATTATTATTTTGTTTCCTGGTTTGATTAGGATTGTTTCTAGGGCTAAGTTTCTTTTATTATATATACAGCATTGTAGAGATTGGTAATCTCAGAGATGGAGTTTATAAATTTTCCCTTTTGTGGGTTATCGTTGGAGAGTTGTCTTCTTTGTGTGATTGTTCTTTGGGAACCCAAATTGTGCTCCGGCACTTGCATCCTAACCCTTGGATTGCATCAACATTGTGGAATGGAATTCTAGATATGCGATTACTTGCCAAGAAGAAGCCTAAAAAGTACCTTTTAGCTACAATTCAGTCGAAGAACTAAATTGCTAGTAGCATGATTAACAAAAGAGTTCTGTCACATTCCAATGAAAGCTGATTCGGAAGCTGAAGTGATTCCAAAATCTGAAGTGCCGAGGATGAATTTGTTTGTTGGAAGGGGGATATGATCTTAGTTGGTTTTTGCTACACTTTCCTTTTTGTTTTATATTAATTAGTTTGTATAGACTGCGTGTACGTGTGTGAAAGAAAGGATAACTAGCTCAGACAAATCGACTATCTGGTTCCAGCCTCATTCATCTTGGTCTGTCTTGACTACATATGGGACTGTTTCCAGCTATATAGTGAAACACCAAGAACCCCTTGGGATCCTTTCCTTTCTTCCCGGTGAGTTTGCGAGTAGGATTCGTGACTTTACAAAGACTATCCCTTTGAACATCTTCACATCCCAACAAAGGGGCCCCAAAAAAAGAACAGAGGAAATCTGCATCGAAAGAAGGCGAGATAAGGAGAAATGGTGCAAGTTACAGCACCGAGGCACTTTCTAGACCCTCTCTTCCTGTCTGTAAATATTTATCTATGTGAAGAGGATGGGGCCTTTTCGGTAACATTTTCTAACATTCCTTCTTCCTCAAGCCCTCTTGTTTGCTTGAGCTTCCATACCTCTCCCATACTGACTGAGCCATCATTGTTGTACCTCGGTTGTAAAGGGTTACTGGTGATTTTCTCGATCAACCTAGTCCTGTATACCCACACTAAAGTTTAAATAAAAGCTAACTTCCTCCACACCTCATTCTCTTTGCCTTCTCTCGTGTTACATTTTGGACATTTTCCTTTCCTACACAGATGGAGGGGCACTTGATCATCTGATGCTAGCCATTGTTGAATCAATTGATTATCACTCAGACTTAGACTAGCAGTCCTGTGGTTTCGTATGCCCATGCTAATTACTATGTAGTCCTTGGATAGTTTCTTTACTTTCTACAATCAGTATCTGAATTGTGATTCTTGTTGTGCAGGTAACCACGAATCCAAGTGCAGTAGGTGGCTGCAGCTGTAAAAGCTCATTCATGGTAAAATAGCAGCAACTACGAGGCATTGTTTTTATTTGATACTCCCCAATGGTGGTGTTTTGAGTTTCCTCCTTTGGGTAATCAATCTGAGATGGACTTCTAATATTTTTTAATAACCACAATAAACTTAAAAGGGTCTGATAGTGTTATGTATCAATTTTATTTCTGTAACATGCTATTGTGTATCCTTTCTGTCAATGAATTTAATAGTTGAAGATATTTTATTTATTTTCAGTTGTACTCTTAATTGTGTCTTTGTAATATGGGGCATGGAAGAAAATCTGTTTAGTCGAGTTATTTAATGTTGCAAATGAACAAGGCTCAATACATTTTCTCATGCTCAGGACCAAGCTTCAATACAGCCTTATCGGTTTTGGAGGTTACTCGTATTGGCTGATATGTATTGGTGGCTTCTTGTATCTGTCTTTTATCAGCCTGAATTTTTTACCCCCAATAACTCTTGTAAAACTTATCTAAAACAA
This sequence comes from Persea americana, assembly GCA_029852735.1. Classification (NCBI taxonomy): domain Eukaryota; kingdom Viridiplantae; phylum Streptophyta; class Magnoliopsida; order Laurales; family Lauraceae; genus Persea; species Persea americana. The sequence goes on from CM056812.1 coordinate 10,454,572, forward strand.
TCAGTTGTGTAGCGGATGTGCATTTTTTTGTTGTTGTATCAGAACGCAGGATATGGGTTTATGTTGATCATTAGGACTTGTAAGCCCCCTACCTCTGATTATATTAGATTGCTTTATTTGTTGATGTCTTATGATGGTATCTACTTTGTTGGCTGAAAACTTCTCCTTCATGTTTGGATGGTTGGTGCAATGAATTGAGGTGGCATAAAGCCTTCATTACCCAGACAAGAAAAGACGAGGGTCATATCTAAAGTACACAAATTCAAAATCCCCTCCTTTTTTAGAAAGAAAGTAAAAGACTCATTCCTCCACTGGATGACACAAAAATCCTCTTTTTATACAAAAAGTCAAGAAGATTTCCCATCAAGCCACTAAAAACGAAAGACCATCGTAACCTCTTTATATTTTATTCTCTCTTGATTTAATGCTTCACTTCACTTAACTTCAATTTGCCATCCATCCAAACACTAGTTTTAACCTCTATTGATCAAACGAGATCAAATGAAAGCATATGAATGTGGTATTTCTCAAATCATTATGGTTTAACTCAGAAAAGAACAAAAAAAAAAAAAAAAATATGTTAACAAAAATTGAGGAAAAGCTCAAATCGAGCTACAGCTCACAGTCCAATGCGATGCGATTCTGTCCATGATAGTTTGCAACATGACACCTGTTTTTTAAACCCAGCAAAAAAAAAAAAAAAATGTCAATTCTCTTTTTCTGTTTGTAGCCTTTTACAATAAACCTTGTCTTATAACGAAGTTGCCCATTTTCTTCATGTTTCAACCCGTAAACTCATTTTGTCTTCGAAGTGTTTTACCCTCTGGCCTCTCCACCAATTCATAAGTGTTTTATGCAAGGCATCTATCTGCTCTTGCATAGCTTGCTTCAACTCATTTTTACAAGTGTTAACTTGGGCTTCTTCATAGCTTTCCTTACCTGAGTGGTAAGGAGTGACGGTTCTCACTTGGATGCCCAAGGTTCGAATATTTGGCACGCCACCTTTTCCCATGTGAGCGGGCTCCCTTACCACTTGTGTGGGCTTTTTTCCCGCGTGTGCGGGCTCCTTTTTCACTTGAGTGGAGTTTCTTTCTGAGCGTGTGGGCTTTTAATTGGGTCCGGCCCCTTGGTTGGGTTAAAAAAGAAAGAAAAAAGAAAGAAAAAAGACGACATGACATATTATGAACTAAGATATTTTGTTGAAGGTTTTGGCATCCTTGAGCTTGTTATCAACTCAGTTGTCACTGGCTCATCATTAAGAGGTTGCTCCAGCTCATTGGCATGGCTTTCACATCATAAACATGATCACCACCCTCTTCAATATCATCACTATCATCAACATGATCACTAGCATGTGGCTCTTCTAGCTTTTCATTTCATTCTATTGTTTATGAGGAATAGTTGCATCACCATTGGTATGGTGCTCATGGGGAATGACAACAACTTGTTCTACCTTCTCACCAACAACTTTCCGCCAAATAGACTCATCAAATTCTTTGATGGCTTTATTTTCTCGAAAGACTACATCTTGACACCTATAAACCTTCCTACAACCAAGTTCTTTATCCGCATAATCCAAGAAAATTTATGGCATAGATTTATCATCTAACTTGGACCTTAACTCTTTGGGAACATGCTTGAAGGCTTTGCATCCAAATACTAGCAAGTGCTTGTATGAGACATCTCTTTTTCTCTATTTTTTTCGAGGACGTCTCCATCTATAGTATCTTGATGGAGACAAGCTAATCAAGTAACATGACTTTCTCATGGCATCACCCCCAAACAATCTTGAAGTGGACAACAAACATTGAATCCTCTCTAGTACGGTTTGGTTCATGTTTTCGGCAATGGCCATTTTGGCGTGGAGTGCGTGGAGTGGTCTTCTCATGCTTTATGTGATACTTTCTACAATATTCTTCAAAAGCCTTTGTGGTGTATTCAACCCCATTCTTTATTCTTAAGCATTTCAATTTCTTTTATGTCTCTTTCAACAAGAACATGTAAATTTTGAAATGGTCAAGCACTTCATCTTTAGTTTTCATAATGTATGCCTATACTTTTCTACATGCATCATCAATGAACGTTACAAAATATGAAGCTCCATCAGGTGTAACGATTTTCATAGAACCGCATACATCTGAGTAGACTCTTTCCAAGACTTTCATACATTTGTTGGTGTTATTCCTCACAAAAGAAACTCTATGTTTCTTTCCAACCAAACAACCAGAAAATGAACTTAAATGCATACATTTCTTTTATAAAAGGAGGTTCTTTTTTGCTAAGACTTCCATCTCCTTCTCGCTCATGTGGCCAAGCCTCTTGTGACATAGGATGCATAAGGAGCGTTTCGATGTAGCATTTAACTCCCCCTTACATGAACGCCCCTTCATGTAGTATAACATGCGGCATTTGTTGCCTATTGCCACCACAAGTGTGCCTTTTGTAAGTTTTCATCCCGCTTTGCAAAAAACGGATGTGTACCCTTCATTATCCAACACTCACATGGATAAGAGATACATGCGCAAATCAGGTACATGTTGCACTTCCTTTAGTATGAGTGTGTTTCCTGTACTGTTTCAACACATATACTCCTAATTACAATAATTTCGGATGTGCCTTTGTTGCCCATATGCTAGGGTGGGAAACTGGGCCGAGCCACGCCAACATAGAAAAAATCGTGCTTTGGCCATCCTCGGCCCATTGACCGTGTTGACCAGGCCGGCATGGATTTTTTGGAGGGCTGTGCTGGGCTAGGGTGCCTGGGCGGTGGCATGGCACAACCCGGCCCACTGCCAACGGTCAAAATTTTTAAACCCCCCCCACCCCAAGAATTGTCATATTTTTGTTTTAATACTTCTACGCCCCCAACAACTATAAACGACCAAATAGGGGGGTTTTATGTCATTTCACCAGTTTTGAAAATTATACCCCCTAACTGCCAAAATATGTCAAATGAGGGGTATTTTTGTCGTTTCAACACTTAGAAAGTCTATAAATACCTACTTCCCTCTCATTTCTAAACACTCATCTACTCTCTAACCTCTCTCTCTCTAAGCTCTCACACTCTCCCAAAGTTTTTAAGGCACCAACCTCTCCTACCAACATTTCAAGGCTAAGAAGCTCTCTCTCACTATTGAAGAAGCTCTCTTTCATTCTCTTAGCAAAACTTATCTATTAGCCCGCTCCCTCTTATAGTTATTTAGTAATTTAAAACTTATATTTTATTTAGTAATAATATACATAGTAATGTTATATAATAAGTCTCATATTCTCCCCTTTCTTATATAAACTATCACAACAAATACATTATATATAATTATTTATTTAGTTTTTTTTGTAAACTTATTTTTTTTTTTAAATGGCGGGACCATCACAACCATTCAACATTGATTTCTCTCTGAATGAGGAAGATCCTTGATATTTTCCTCAAGATCAGGGAAGTTATCCTCAATTTGGTGGCTCAAGTTCTCCAACCAGAAATAAAAGAAAAATGACTTTTGCAGTCTGGCAATAATGTACAACTCTTGAGATCCCTGACCCAATTGGAAGGATACAGAATAGGGTACAATGTAAATTTTGCAAAGAACTCTACAATTGCAAATCATTAGGTGGCACTGGCCACCTTATTAAACACGTGAGATCTTGTATGCCCAAACATATCGGGGGAGATGCTAATCCGGGGTTAGGAGGCCGTGGCGTCCAAACCCAACTTTCTTAAAGTTCTTGAATTGGTAATTTAAGAGTTTTTAATTATAACCCCACTAATGCTAGATAGCAACTTGTAAGAGTTATTATAATTTATCAATTACCATTTAATCTTGCTGAAAATCAATCATTTGAAGAACTTTTGAAGCGGTCGTTTGCCCCTGGATGGCAAAGGATTTCTAAAATTGCTGAAAGAAGTGATGCAATTAAAATATCTCTCAAAGAAAAAGAGAATTTAAAAACCACTTTTCAAAACATACCTGGAAAAGTGGCATTAACTTTAGATTAATGGGCCTCCAAACAAAATGTGAAGTACATTTTAGTCACATCAAATTATATTGATAATGACTGGATTATGCAGACGAGAATGATCTCATTCTCTTGGGTTCCCACACACTGGCGCTAGGATAGGGTCCACTATCCATGAAAAAAATTAGAGAGTATAATATTGAAAATAAAGTAATTTCTATAACTTTAGATAATGCAAGCTCCAATAATGTCGCAATAGAGATACTAAAATCTGCGCTTTAACTTAATTTTAATGGAGCTATCTTTCATAATAGATGTGCATGTCACATCTTAAATCTTATTGTAAAAGAAGGCATAAAACTTATTAAGCATACCTTAGAGGTAATTAAACACATTGTATGTTACATTTTGTGATCTCACACAAGAAAACAACAATGGAAGGATATATGTGAAGTCTGAATAAATACCCTAAAAAAGTACAACCAGACGTAAAGTATAGGTGGAATTTTACTTATAAAATGTTAAAAGAAGCTTCGGTTATAAAAAATGCAGTCAATCAATTTTATGCTTTATATTTAGCACATCAAGATATTCATGTACTTGAAGAAAATTGGTAACTTCTTGAAATAATAAAAATCTTTTTAGAAGTTCTTCATGATGCAACCTTATTTTTTTAGAATATATTATCCAAAATCAACTCAAGCTTTGAACCATTTTTATGAAATTAATCTTGCTTTTGAAAGATATAGAGATGTATCGTTTTCCAGGTTATGTGCGAAGCAATGGAGGCGTAGTTTTCATAATATTATAAAAATGCTCCTTTAACATTTTGTTTAGCTAGTGCATTAGACCCTAGGTTGAAATTAGTAGTGTAAAAACCTTACTTAATGCAATAAATAGCAAAATGAATCAAACTAATGTAAATGATATTTCTACAATTAGAACTTATTTAGAACAACTTTATTTGGAATATGCTACTCAAATGGGTAGATCCGAAACACCCTTTATGTTATGACCCCAAAATTAAGATATGTCTAATGGGTCATGATTCCGGGGATTAATGTAGCATAATCTTTATCATTCCACTGATCAGCACGGGTGAGGATACAAGGTCCATCACCGTCATGGAACATTTTACGGAAGCTTGCATTGCAATGCAATCAAAAGTCCGGTGCTCATTGGATTCTGTGTTGCATCACTAATGTCTTACTAGCCATATGTCACTTTACATTATATCATCAGACTGGTATAAATATAAATAAGAAATAAGTAGATCTAGATAAGTAAACAGGATACTGGATTCCCATGATTTAAGTTAGAAATTATAAAAGATGTGTTAATTACATTCCCAAAATAAAAGGCTAATAGAGGCTAGTACAGCAGAATACAAAACCTAAAATAAGATTCCCTTGTGTGAAACTTCTCATGTGCAGGAGTGGAGTCTACATGACAACTTCTACACCTCATTCACTCGTCTCCTGCGGCACCATTATCGTCTCCTCGAAAAACCACACTAAGGCACGAGTCGGGAAACCATACGTACAACACCAAGCATAGATCAGACATGAATGCTTGGCAAGTATTCAAAATAAAAAGCACAGTTTGCAGGTACAAAGCATAATAGAAATAACGGGTTGATTAAACAGAGGTCGGATAACAATATGACTAGGCAAGTTAGTGCATCATGAGTAAAACAATAGAATAATCAATAACGGATAAGCAGGCTACTTTTAAGGTGGCAACCACGTTTCACAAATCCTCGGAAGGGGAGCATCAGCTTGCCCTAACGAACTAGCAATAGTACCTCTGAACTCACGTTGGAGTTCATGGCCGTAAAAAATCTTTGGATTTGCCATGGGGAAACCTGAATCTGGCCCGAGCAGGGTATGTACTTTAGTGGCACTGTGTCGGGAATTAAAGGATAATTCAGTGTTTCAGTTTGGGATGGTTCAGTGTTCAGTCGGGGGTGCATGAGTAATTCCAGTACTCACAGTATATATGTTCAAGTACTAGGGGGAAACAAATAGTTGCAGCGATTTAAAATAGAAAACAGTATTGGTTTGGGTTAGAAAAACAATCCTTCTAGGTTTGGAAAATTATACGTAAAAATGGGCAGCATGTTGGTTAGAAATGGTGGCCTCGAACAGGTAGTAAAAGTACAAGATGATTTGGGTAACTCGGAAGGTCTAGGGTACTTAATGCTCACACACCAACTGAAGAAACCGCTTAAGGATCCGGCTACATCTAGGTTTAAAGAAGGGTGAAGACCGCTCGCTAATTCCCAATGAGTCCCATAGGTCATCACACTAAGGCTGGGTAGGTCAAGGTCATGATGGAACACATAAAATACAACAATAAGGAGAAATATACATTATGCATTTGAATGCAAAAATAATAGATTAAAACATTCTAGCAAGCCTAAAGAGCAGTCAAGGATCCATTACAATGATATCTTTTAGTCATTGATTACCTTGGACATGCAAGTAGGATGATATTCGAGACTATATACTCTAACGGTTGGATATCATGTTTGGTTTGTACACATAGTGCTTTCAAAAGGTGGGGATACTGAAAACCCTAAGTCTGGATAGAACGATAATCATTGTGCTCAACATGCCTCCTGGTAATCCGAAGAGTGTAAAACAACTAAAAATCAAGTTAGGGAGTGTTCGGGTACAAGGTGCATTCTAATTCTATGTTTTCTGTCCCTTAAACGAAGAGGGACCAGTTGTGATAGGTGAGGGTAGGCTTAAGAACCTCAAAGGCCCTTAACAAGGTCTTCCGGCTGTCCGAGACCCTCCTTAGCGTGCACCAAGTGGGGTGCAGAGCATTCACAAGGTGCTTCTGCCTATGGCCATGGTCCATTGTCGGGCCAAAGGTAGGGCACAAGGTCCGCCAAAAAGGGCTAAAAAGTCTCAAAGACCCTCACTTAGATTCACCAGCGATTCCCCACATTCCCGGGGTGACCACTAGAAGTCCCGGGTTTGGTGGTGGAAGGCTACCGGGTAGTTTTGGGGAAAACCTACAGGTTTAAGTGACATTTGGTCACAATTGGGTCCACCTAATAAGCAACTAAAGGTCCCAAAAAGGGTCATCAAGTTTAGGGTTTTTATCCTCAAACACAGGGTGAGAAGTGGTCCAAAAATGGGGTCCACTGGCTCTGGCCGTGGAATGGAACCCCCCTTGCAGAAAATGCACAACCGGCCGTGCAGAATTGCTTTACTGTCACCAATAGAGTAAAAAATTTCACAATCGGCAGCAGCTGGGCTGGCTTTGGAGTGTAGTATGGGCTGTTGTGAGCCCAGAACTTGGGGCTTTTGATCATTTAAAAGTTTTAGAAATCAAGAACCATAAATACCACGATTTTGGACAAGAATTTAGAAATCTAAAAATAACGAAAATCATGCATTTCTCAACATCAAAACCATTGAACATAATTATATGAATCAAAGGAAACAACCATAACATGCTATGCAAATTAATTTGGAGACTTGCCTTGGCCGAACACAACTCCTAATCACCTTCTAATCACCTCTAAATCCAGCTGGAATCATCTCTCAAGAATTCTTCAAAAACCAAACTCCAAAACCTCCTAAAAATAAGAAATCTTAGAACCACCTCATACATGCAATCCATATGATAAAAATTGACCTTTAGAACATGAACCCATTAAATTGGGATGAAGCTCCTATGTTTAGGAAGCTCAAAGAAAGGGGAGAAGATGGTTCAAGGGGCCGCCAGTCATGGATCTTCATGCAAATGGAGTATGTAGTGTGACCAACGACGAGGAATTGATTGGTGGTGATGAAATCCGCAAGTAGGGTCTCCTAGGTGAAGATCGTTGACACGCAATAGAGAAGAAATAAGAAGAAAGCAGATAAAGAAGAAGAAAAGAGCTGCTGGTCGTGCAATCGAGTGAATGGGGGTAGGTCGGGGTTGGTGCGATATTTTATAAAGGCGGGTTTTGTACATGAGTTTGCTACCATATTAGTATAATTTGAGATGCGAAAATGAGGCTCTTCAGGACCTCGATTGGACTTTGGCAAAGACGAAAAGTCGTGGGAAATCAAAAGAGCTTTCCAACAAGATAATGATTAGAAAATCTGCAGGTCAATTTAAAAAATTCCCTTTTCCAGAACTTACAGGTACCCCTTAGGAAAGAGTGCTAGGGGTCAAAGTAGACTTTCGAGACATTGGATGAGTTTGGACTGAACATGAAAGTTTTTGGGAATGATATTTTCTATAAAATGTGTGCAAGAAATGAATTTTATAGAATTAATAAATAACTCCCCAGTTTTTCCCGAAATTACAAACAAGCCCTTACAAGGGTCAAACTAGACTCAGAGGCTCTCAAAACTTCCTAAAGATATTAAAAAGCTATTCTAATCCAAAAAATACCATGCTTGGTTTCTAATCCCACATAGTAACCCTAACCACATAATTAATTAGTGCTAAACATAGGGGTTAAGGGTTAGGTTCTTACACGCTGCCCCTGTAGGCCCTCCCCAAACACATAAAGGGAAAAAGAAGGCCGTTGTGGTCTTATTAGGAGCACTCTAGGAAGTGGCTCCTCTTCTTCTGGGGGATTCAATTACGTCGTTGATGAATTAACAATATATGTATAGATGGATCTGATTGAAGTTCGGGATGATGACAATGATTTTGACCTTTTGGCCTAGTGGAAAGCATGTGAAAGTAAATTTCATGTGCTTTCCGCTATGGCCCGTGATTTACTAAAAGTTCTAGTGTCCACAGTTGCATCGGAGCAAATTTTTAGTACATGTGGGCGCCTTTTTGACAACAGGCAGACGATGTGAGTGGAAGAAATAGTGGAGACTTGCATGTGCCTGCGAGACTGATTAATTCAAGCAGAGAGTAGAACACAATACTCGATGGAGGAAGATGAAATAAAAAAGTATGCTAGTGATTGAGATTAGAGCTACCTCTTTTCGTTGAAAACTAGTGGTTCAGAGTGATTCTCTTAATGCTATATCTTAGGTGTAATCTACTGCTGTGATTTTTTAGAAATTCTAATTCTATTTGAATGAGATTAAAGCTCTTTCATCTTCAATTATTTGCTTTTTCAGCATGTTGGGTGAACGGATGATGGTTTTACATAATTTCTAGATAAACAAGGAGTGGATAGGTCTTCTAATTGATCTCATTGCTTTCACTACGTAACATGTTTTATTGGTATAATGCTTTTATACCATAGCGCCCCTTTTTATTTGGGGGCACTCCTTTGCAATCCTTTTTCTTCCATTAATATATTTCATCATTACCAATAGAAAAAAAGGATGTTATTCTCATTGAGCATATATATGCAAATAATTAGAGATTACAAAACTGAATGGCCAACTCAGTTGGCCAAATTCACAAGCAAGGAGGACTGATAGAAACATTTGTTACGGTTCCTCTCATGTGGAAACTGGGTTTAGGAATATAACTACACTTTACAACCATAACAAATCACTTGGTAATTGTAACCTATTAATAATACTTAAGGACAGGGTGGAGGAACTTGGGTCCCCATGTAGAGAGCTTTGATATTGGAACACGTCGATGTGAGTGGCGCTGCACCTTTGCTTGGTGTTATATTAATGTCCTGGAGTTTGACGTTCTTGCATGGCAAGCCCTTGCTACAAAGGAGTGTTACACCGACCTCAGATGCAGATGTCCCTTGGATGTTTTTAAATGTGACATCGCTGATCTGCACTTTGGAAGGTACCTGCAAGTTGCAATTGAAGGAAAGGAGATAAATTAAGTTGAAAATTAGAAATGTCGAGTACATGCCACGACCCACCATAGGTCTACAACATATGAATGAGTTCTATATATATCAAAATTCCATGGGAGTGGCTCATCTAACTAACTTAGAGAATAAGAAGAAGAAGAAAGAAAAAAAAAAGAGGTTCACTAGTACTTTCTTCATACCTCATTTGCACAGGCGCCACCGGGACAGTATTCCTGATCGATGATGATTGGATTGTTGACATTTTTGAAGGTGATGTTCTCAAAGGTTACGTTGGACACAGAGCTGGCTGAGGGAGAGTTGCCCCATGACTTGATCCTTATACCATTCAAGGTGTCCGAGATGGTGCTGTCACTAACGATGAGTCCAGTCACATCCTTCTCATCTGGGTACTTTCCTAAGCTCCCCACACTGTTATTTATAAGTAACAAATTAACCAATTATAGACCAAACAACAACAACAATTACAACAAGGACGCAATCCGTCAGTAATGCCTAGGCAACAAAGCAGAAGTGTCGTATCCCTTTGCTTAATTATTGGGTGTAAAGTACAATATCTCATTTAATTTATAATTATAAGCAATACCATAGAAGAGATCTAGAAGAAAAACACACCTTATTCCATGGCCTGGTCCACATGTTACTTTACTGATTTGTACATTAGTGAGGCCCTGTCCGAGGGAGATGCAGTCATCGCCGGTTCCAATCTGAGCACCCTCGATGGTCACATCGGAGCAACGCTCCACATGCATTCCATCAGTGTTGGGACTGTCGCCGGGGTTGGTGACTTTGAAATTTATCGCTTTGAAGTTCTTGCATTCGACGACACCAAAGTTGAAGTTCTTGCTATTGAGGGATGTTATGCCATCGATGACAGTGTTGGTCATAGAAATGAACTTGACGTTCTGTGGATTATACACAAGAAAATTATTGACACTTGATGCAAGATTAGGATTTTGCAGGCACCCACCTCCTCCAATTCATTTCTAATTGAGAATTGGATGTTTTATTACTACTTACAGTTGGAAGAAGCTTGCACTTTTCATTCTGTTGGCAATCGTTTAAGTGCCAAATAGAAGCTCCTTGCCCATCAAAAACTCCAGTTCCAGTGATGGTCAACCCATCTATCGATCCAAAATAAACCCAATCTCCACTTGGAAACTTGTTCAGGTCGGTCTCCGCCAGCAGATGACCCTGTAAAATACAAATAAAGATTGACATAGTTCAATATATATGTAAAGTAAGTCTAGTAATAAATAGTGCGACGCTTAATCCATGGATGATATTCTCCTGATCATCCAACAAAAATGACTAATGTTTGCTCACTGCACACCACTAAAAAACTAAATAAAAAAACTCCAGAGTTTTAGAAGATGTACTCTTACATCCAATTTCATGGTTATAGATGGTACTCCTTTGCAAGGGCCTGTGAATTTAAGAGGGCCCATCCAATAATCGCCTTTTGGTACTATAATTGTAGCTGGTCCGCTGGACCCACATGCCGCCGTCCATGTATCTTGAAAGGCCTGTTCACACACAAAATTAAGTGTCAGACATATAAAATGAAATGAGATTTTTTTGGGGCACCCGGCTTTGTGGGGTAGGGACCCCGGCCCTCTCATAAGGCAAGTAGGCCTCGGGTGAGGCGAGGGAGTCCTTGGGTGAGGTATGGTGAAGGAAGGTTGTAGCCAGATAAGTGTCGACGCCTTTCACCACTAGGGTTAAAGGCCGTTCTTGAGATAATATTTAACCAGTATGATACAAGTCTAGTATAAAATCATGCCTGTTTTTGCCCCTCCGCAATTGAAGTATTGTCCACTAAAATAAAAAAAAACCAAATAAACATTTTTTATTGCAATCAAACTATACCAACCTGGGCATCGTCTGTCTTCCCATCAGCTTTTGCCCCATGATCCATAATGTTGAATTCCCCACACAGGGCAACTCCAATGAAACAACAGACAATGGATAGGAAGAAGCTATGCTTCATCATCTTTATTTACTTTTTGTTTTTTTAAAATATCTTTTTCTTTTTTTTATTTGAATAGACTTGTTTGTAAGATGGGTGCTGGTGTTATGAATTTATAGGACTTCAATCTGAAATGGCCATTTGGTTATCCTTAATTGTAGCAACTCTCTCTCAACTATACCATTCATTTATTACCATAAGCACCTCTAAATGTGCTCAGGAGAATGGTCAACCCCCCGTTTCACGCATAACTGCTTGCTTATTTTGACAAAAGCAAATAGCACCACGGTATTTTATGCAAGCTTTATACAGCCATGTATTACGGTAGCAAAAGAGCAAAAGCTTAACAACATCCACTCCATTTCTTTGAATTGAATGGTTTACTCACACTTGGTCATGCGAAAGCACAGGTCAGGTCCAGCTTTGCCCGGAATCAACCCAGCCTACTCGAGTTGCTCCTTTATCTATGCTGTATTTTTAGGAAATAAATAGGCCCAGCGATTCTTGTGAAACAGGGCTTCAAAGAATGGCCAGGGATTCTATGGTATGGGCAGTTTTTATAGAAAGATGAAATTATCACATCAACAAATTTTATGGTTATTAAATACTTCAAAAATAGTTTTCTGCAGAAGTTAGAAATTTGTTCACACTAATATGTATAAACTGTGACTTATAAAAGACTTAGGACAAATAAATGGACTTCTTCTATGGGATGATCCATCAGATGATGTTTGGCACATGAATTGCAGCCCATCTTCCAATTGTTGGGTTTACATTTGGTTGGGCCCAAGGTTGATGATAGGGACACATCATAAATTCAATCCTACGGCATTATCCATCTGTTGTTGGAATGCTATACTTAGAAATGGATTGAAACCACAGCAACTTTGCTTGAGGGAATCCAGGCCTTGAGATATAAATAGACGGTTGATGTGAGTGTTAACAAAGGTGACAAAGAAGTCTCTGTCGTGCAGTAGCTTTGCTGCTTGCATCATGGGGTTGCTATGGCCCAGTTGGTAAGGGCAGGCAGTGATGGATGCAGGGAGGTTGGGGTGTGGCCTTCGCAACAGGAGGGTGAGGAAGAGAGAGAGAGGATGGGGGAAATGCTCTTACCTGTAGAAGGTTGATGATGATGGAGCTTGCTGCCTTGCTCTGGTGGATGAAGAGAAGAGAAGAAGCTAGGGTTTTGTTGGTTTTTTTTCGGGCATGTTTGTGTACAAGCAATTTTGATGGAAAGATAAAATTTCCACATCAGTAAATTTCATGGGTTTTAAATACTTTGAAAATGGTTTTACGTGAAAGTTAGAAATTCATGTTTGGTGCGAACTTCTTTTCCTCGATGAATTGGTGCTAATGTTGTTTGGTGCGGCTGAGGATTCCTTTTTGAAAACTACTATTAAAGAGGAGATGGTGTAAATGAAGGGGCTTTGTCTTCTGTTGAAATGGACTTCCCATACCCCCCACAGGAAGTCTATTTCCAGGCCTCAAAGGAATAAAATGACATGGCAAAAAAGGAATTCTGCGGAAAGTTGACGCACCAAACTCATGAAAAAAGGGTTTTATGCTGAAAAACAACCCATTGTCTGTAGAAATGGGCTAGACAAACATGCCCTACATCATAAACGAGTGAGGAAATTAAGTAAATAAGAGGGGGGGGGGGGGGGGGGGGGGGGGGGGGTGAAGTATTATGTGGAAATGGACTTCCCATACCCCGATAAGAACTATATTTCTAGGACAGGGAAGGAGAATGTTGAGGTGGCATGCATAGGCTGGATTATCACCGAGCCACGAAAAAGATGCATATGCAGGATATCCGCCTTCCAAGCAGCGGAAAACCTGCATTTTCGGTTCAACCGCGGATATTTACGGTGGTAAACCATCACTTTTTTTCTTCATTTTTTTGGGTCCTTTCCTACTTTGGTTCTAGGTTGGTTTGGGTCGGGCTCCACATGACTAATGTGGATGACCATGATTTCCTTTAAATGCAATATTAACAATTTACAAATAAATAAATAATAGAACTTAGTGATATATTAGTGAGCGAGAAGTTTCTAGAAGCGTGGGGTCCACTAATGATAGATCCTAGGGTAAAAAATCTATATCACATGTGCTCTGGGATCGGTCCCTTACAAATTTAAGATACTTTATAAGAAATCATTTAAATGGTATGAAGAGAGCTCTCCGAGCTAGTAAAATGAATCTTGAAAAGAGTCAAGCTTTAATTGGACATCGGCATACTTTCTTCACCCCATTGGTTAACCACGGAGGGTCTTGGATGGACCAAAGAGTTGTTTGCTATTTAGGGCTGTTCGATCCTGGTATGACACCGTCCTTAAATAGTTAAAAGAGAGGCAAAACTGGTCACATCATGCTGCTGTTGCTGGTGAAGTCAGTGGTGTTGAGCCGATTCCGGTTGGGCTGATAGGCGAAATGGACAGAATGGGTGCAGCCCAAGCCAAACTCATTATAAATCAGTTCAAAGTTTCATCCCAAACAAGTCATAAAATGAAAGGGTCCAACCGCACCTTGAATTACGCCATTAGGTTTGGCAGGTTAGGCACGAACTTTCAATCCTACAATGGACTTGAGATTCTGTTCACCTCTTCCATATAGGTTCATAAGATAATGCAAGTATTCATTTCTATTCTCATTAGAATTAACCCGAGGAGTGTGTTCAGCTCCAAGTTTAAGCCAGAATTAGGGTTGCACGTGGGATTGGCCAGCCCATCCTAGTCCAAGCTAAGAGGCATCCTCTTGGATATGAGTTAACATCTTGGGGCTTCGGAAAATAACTTGCTCTGCGCTTGGGATTTTGGTCCTACTTCTAAATGAGAACGGCTTGGGTCTATATTTGACTAAAGGCTCAGTATATGGCCCATAAAATGGGCCCTATATCTCACTGGTGGGTGAGCCTAGCCTAACTTTTTTTTTTTTTTTTTTTTAATAGTAAGTTAGATTCTATTCGAAGAGGTGGGTTAAACCCAGAATACAAAACCCTGTCCCTAACAAAGGAGAAGGTGAGAAAAACGATACCACAATTGGATGAAAATAATCAAAAGCCTACATCTAGACATTACTTAAAGCCCACACACTGGCTTAAGCATTAATGATGAATTAAATGATGAAGTTTTAAATAAAAAAAGACTTTTGGACTAGGAATCTGCTTCATTTTACGAAGTAATTGCCTTGATGGCCTTGAGATCTTGATGAGTTGTTGTGGATGTTTTGCATGCAAGAGATCATGGAGTCGCTGCATTTGAAATCGAGAATGCCAATTTAAAAGTGTTGGAGACTTAGCAATCTGCAATAAATTGTCCTCCAATTCATAACAAAACTGAGTCAAATAACGTGGCGCTAAGTCCAACAATACTTGAATATCATCAACCAGATTATCAATAATGATTGAATGAGCACAACAAGGCACTCCCAACTATGACAATAAAACGCCCATAATCATTGGAACAAGCCATGCAATAGTGAGCCTCCACATATTTGATGGAGCACGAACAACATTCCTCACTTGTTTAATACGGCTTGGGGGAAGATCCCAGTGACAGGAAACATGATCTCGTAGGTGAAGGCCTAAAAAGAGAATCTGAATCCGAATTTGAGCTTGAGTTCGATATGCCACATATCTCGAATCCATATTCTTTACTTGAAAAATGCGTGAGTTTCTCTCTTGCCACACATTCCAAGCGACAGTCGGGAAAATCAGCTTAACTAAGGTGATCATAGCCTTATCATTTTGATTTACCCCGTAAAAGAATAGACTCAATCATTTCATTAGGTGATGAATAAGTCATGGGGTGGAGATCAAGCAAGCGAAGAATAAATCCCCATACATAATTTGTGAAAGGGAAACAAAGAAAGATGTGCTCAATGGACTCCCAAGTTGCCACACATAAGAAACAAGAAGAGTCACACCGAACATTCCGCTGCAAAAGAAAGTCTCTTGTTTTCAGGCATCCTCTCATCATCATCCATGAGCAAATAAAGTGCTTTTTAATATTTCCCTTGCACCAAATAAGGTTAATCCATGGAGCCAGAATCCCATCATGATTTGCAATCATATTATATGATGACTTCAAAGAGAACTTCCCCCAATCTTCTAAGCTCCAAATAATCTCATCAGGATAATTAATAGCTGGATAAAGCTTAGTAGTAATATGTCCCAAGATGTCCTGTAGAGCAGTAGATCTGCGCACTGGAAAACGCCAAGTACCATCATGAATAAAATTACTTACCAAGATAATATTCAAACCAAGTCCAATATCATAACTTTGCCGCATGCCATACTGATCGACCAGACGCCTACTTTCCATCCATGGATTAATCCATAGGCGTGTAGATGTGCTATTTCCTATCGAATGACGAATAAAAGGTAGTACTCGGCTTCACAAAGACAGAATAAAACGCCATCCCATGAAGCTGTAGCTGGAATTTTAATGTCCCAAAAAGACTTATCCTATGTATTTAGTATAAACCCACATGTTCCAACAAGAAGGATAATTCACAGCAACTTTCCACACCTGTTTTATAATAGTAGTTTGATTTAAGATGAATACAGATTGGACAACTAAGCCACCATGGTCAAAAGGCTTACATATAGTGCTCCATGCTATAGGATGCAAATAACTTCCAGTCCATTTATTCCAAAAGAAATCCCGCATAAGTTGATCAATAGCACTGAGAATGGATTTCAGAAGAAGGTATGTGGAAGCCCAATATATATGTAGAGCAGTCAATATGGATTTGATTAACTCCAGACGACCTGGTATGTGGAAGCCCAATATATATGTAGAGCAGTCAATATGGATTTGATTAACTCCAGACGACCTGCATAAGATAGAATGCTAGATTTCCAGCTTGACAATCTAGCCTTGAGTTTCTCCAATAGTGGGATACAATCATGGTGAGATAACCTCCGAGAAGACATTGGGATTCCCAAATAACGAAATGGGAATGAGCCTTTATTCACATTATGAAAACCCTTTACCATTGTCTGAGTCTCCTCATCACAATAGGAAAAAATAATGGAACTTTTATTCCAATTAACACCAAGTCCTAAGAAGTGATGAAAGTCCTCAAGCAACCTTTTAAGATTGTATGCTGCATATGGAGTACCTCTGCTAAAAATAATGACATCATCTGCAAAAATCAAGTGAGAGATAGCCACATTCCCTTTGACAAAAGGGTTGGAATAAGCTGAGAAGAAGCACACCTTGTCAGCATAATAGAGAAATCTCCATCACAATAGCGAATAGAAATGGAGATAAAAGGGCATCCTTGATGGAGACCCCTTGTACCTTTGAAGTACCCAACATAGGTGCCACTAAGGAGAATAGAATACTTGGATGTTGAACACACTCCATGATCAATCTGATAAAGTGATTTGGAAACCCCATAGAAGTCATAGCAGCTTGAAGAAATTCCCATTGAACACTATCATATGCCTTTGCCAAGCCCAACTTGAGGCACAATCTGGAGACTCCTTTATGTAATGGAAGTCGTGCAACTGATCTTGAGTTACTAAAATGTTATCTGTGATTCCCCTCCCTGGAATAAAAGCAGACTGCATGGGACCAACAAGTTTAGGAATCAACGGCTGTGATCAGTCTATACATTTAGATACTACCGATAATCTTATAGATCTCATTTGTCAGAGATATAGTAAGATACGACTGATAATCTTATAGATCGCATTTGTCAGAGATATAGGTATGAATTTATCATGGCTATTGGCAAGCTCTCCCTTAGGAACAAGGACAATAAAGGTGGCCTTTAGTTGTTTTAACATCTTATAGAATGGAAAAAATCTTGTACAACATCACAAACATCTTTTCCAACAATCAGCCAACATACCTTAAAAAAGTGGGCATTAAAACCATCGGGTCCAGGGGCTTTATTAGGGCTAGCTATTTTAATAGCATATTCAATCTCCTCAACGGTAATAGGCTTCATAAGATTTTCAGGATGTGCATCTGAAAGACACCCAAAAGTATCTATTGGGGTCAAAATTGATTCCAAATGATCAAGAGGACGGCTTAGAATTTACTTAAAATGGGAAATGAAGACCTCATAAATAGACTCGAATTCTGTAAAGTAGGTGCCTTCATTATCAGTGATGTCATCAATATAAGAATTCTTTTGATGATGCTTAAGAAGCCCATAGAAGTATCTTGAATTACCATCCCCTAGATTAAGAGATTTATCCCTAGCCTTTTGCTTAAGCATGCTCTCGTGCATCAGTAAAAGGGAAGCTAATTGATCATAAGCCTTACACTCTTTACGCTGCAAATCAACGTCAACTAGATTTTGGATAATCGCCATCTGAGTTTCTTCAAGAGATTGTCTAGCTAGATCAATCTGAGTATTCAATGGAATATGCATACGACGCTACTGCTCAAAGACATCTTAACATTTTTTAGTTTACAAGCAACCCTGAATAGGGGTGTCCCCTCCACACTAATATCTCAGGAATTATTCACACAAGCAAAAAACGCATCACACCTTGCCCCAAAACTAAAATATTTGAAAGGTGTTTTAGCAAACTAATTACCCAAATAAGTCAACAATAAAGGGGAGTGATAAGGAATACCCGGGTTTAAACTACACCTTTGAAAGGAGAAGAAGTAAGGGAATTGATGAGAATTCTATCAAGCTTACATTGAGTGCGATTATCCCCTTGTGCTAAATTCGACCAAGTAAGGCTCGGGCCTTCAAGAGAAAGATCATTAAGTGTAGCAACATTAATACATGCATTAAATTCATCCATAGCCAAAGGACGAGGATTACCACCATGAATCTTTTCCTGGGTCCCGAACCACATTGATATCAGCAGCTACCATCCATGGTTTTTGAGTACTCATTGAAAGAGCAGATAAATGTTTCCAGAGATTTCTTGTTCTGATATAACCATTATCTCCATAACACACTGTGAAGAGAAAAGAGTAATTCAAAATAGATAATGCACTCCGGCCTCACTTTATAGACATGGGCGTAAATATTTGTCCCGATAATTAAAGGAACAAATGTCAAATGGAATTGGCCTTGCCCAACCCACACGATGAACCCTATCCAAAATTAGAGGAGCAACTCATGAATACCAGACTAGGATTCTGCAAACCCACTAGCAGTCGCATCAAGTCAGCTCATATTAAAAGTAATTGAACTGACTACACTAATATAACTGTAGTTGGACTAGCCTAATTTCTCTTATCTATCACTCTGTGGACAAATGTGAAAACTTAGGGTAATCAAATAATTTGACCATGAATATCACCCAGACCAGGCCACATTTCAAATGATCTTGGTGAAAGGTAGTCAAAGAATGGAAGAGGATCCCCTGTTTGGACCAAACAGGAAACCCTGTTTGGTCCAATTAGGGGGTGCCACATGGGGGAAAGATGTCCCATCAACACATCCCATCTCTCCAATGAAAAAAAATAAAAATAAAATTTCTCCCCATGTGGCACCTCCTTATTGGACCAAACAGGGAAACCCTGTTTGGTCCAAACTCCTCTTCCGTCAAAGAATCCATTCCTTGGTTAGAAATTGAGGATGTCCTTGATCCGACCAAACCCAGATTCTCTACAGATCTACCGTCAGGGTGAAGCCCCAATTACTACTTTTCCGATGGTATTTACAGAGGAAAAGTTCAATTTGTAGGTTTCCCTCCACTTCGCGGGGAGAAAAAGTTTTATATCGAGTGGCTTTATTTCTTTTTATGCTGGGCGTGGTCTGGGTTAGGGCACAAACTTTCTGTGGTGCCCATCTAGGGATAGACCTGGTTATAAAAACTTCAAATCACAACTATGTATTTGGGTTTGTAGGGGATCCAAACTCTATAAAAAAACTAACATAATCTTATGCATTGTTTTTGTTAGTCACTTTTGCTTTATCAAATAGTCAATCTTACAATGGAGTCCGTTAGGATTTTTTATTTTCAATTCTTGGGTAATGGACAAAACTCAAGTAAAAATAGAGTTGTAATTTTTAGTTTCTTAGTTTCGGATTGTAGCGCCGATCATCATGTTGATTGGAAAAGGAAATTGAAGATTTTCTAAAGAATCTTAAGCGACGACACAGTTAAGCGGAGAAGGTTGAGACAAAACCTCTTCTCGGTCGACCCAACTTGAGACCGACTCGAGCGAGAGGCAGCGATGTCTCAGTGATTTCCAGAAAGAACCTCAGTTCGGTGGACCCAACTGAAAAATTGGTTGACCCAACTTCGCGTCAGTTTACCCATCCAGTCTAGAAACCTTCGTATTTTCTCTCCTACCAATTTGAGTCCTAATCAATATTGAAAGCTCATTGCATGACTCCAAAAATTATTTAAAGACTTCTTTGCAACCCTTGAAAATAATTCTCTCCATCTTTAAACCTAGAGTATCCATAGAATATCTTTTGGAGAGTTCAACTGTAGATCTAAGTTGCTTGTTCAAGAAGACTTTATTCTACACTTGCATAGATGATTGAAGCATCTTGAGAGGCATCAAGGTGAGTTGTTGTTTCAAGCACAGGCGAACGGTGAACGACGAGTCATTGACAGGAAGAATTAAAGCCCTTAGGTTTAATTCAACTGGGGAATGGTCTATAAGTGAATCGTGTAACTGTTCAAGTTATTAGTGCTTGGCTTCTCCCTTGCACTGGGTGAAAAGATCTTGTTGTTTTTTTTTTTTTTTTCCTCCAATTGTGGGTTTTGCACTTTAAAAAAAGGGGCGTTTGGTTGGAGGTCCCTTAAAGTATGACTTTGTTGCAAACAGTCCGCAAAAAAAAGTCATGCAGCCAAAGGTCCTCTAATACATTCTCATACTTGATATGTCTAATTTACCATTTCTTTAAATCATATCCCATGATTGGTGGGATATCTCATTAATAATGGTCAACTATCATTTAATTGGCCAAATAAATTTCAAAAGATCCAAATAAATCTCAAAAAATGTAAATAAATTTCAAAAGATCTAAATAAATTTTAAAAAATAAAAATAAATTTCAAAATACGTAAATAAAATTAAAAAAAGCATATAAATTTGAAAAATACAAATAAATTCGAAAGAATGCAAATAAATTTCAAAAAACGCAATAAATTTCAAAGAACACAGAGAAATTTAAAAAGACGCAAATAAATTCCAAAAGATCCAAATAAATTTAAAAAAATAGAAATAAATTTCAAAAGATGAAAATCAATTTAAAACGGCACAAATAAATTTCAAAAGATATAAATAAATTTCAAAAGATGAAAATCAATTTCAAATTATCCAAATAAATTGCAAAAGATGAAAATCAATTTAAAAAGACGCAAATAAATTTCAAAAGATCCAAATAAATTTCAAAAAATATAAATAAACTTCAAAAGATGGAAATCAATTTCAAAAGATCCAAATAAATTTTAAAAAAATATAAATACATTTGCCACAAACTCGGATAGAATTGTCCCGAACTCAGATAAATTAGCCAAAAACTCAGATATATTTGTCCAGAAATCAGAGAAAATTCTTTCAAAACTCAGATAAATTTAAGCAAAACTCAAATAGATTTGACAGAAAATGGAAAACTCAGATAAATTTGTTAAAATACAGATAAACTTAATAAAAACTTAGATAAATCTCACAATGGGGCCTACTTGATGACCATAGGAAGAACGTGTGATCTTCTTCTTCTTCAACCGTTCTATTCTGCAACCAGAACAGAAGAACAGCCTTGCTGTCTTCTCCTTCCACGGAAACAGTGCAGCCGCGACGGCGGACCTCCGATCCCCGTGAGGCAGCGGCGGTTGCAACGGCAGCGCCAGTGATTCTGGCGTGCTGTGCTCGGCGATGTGGGGTCCAGCCGAGAACAAAACCCAACTCAATCTATCTCTTCTCCGTTCTGTAACAGAGACAACAGAACTGTGTTCTCTATTCTGCTTCGGTGACGGGAGCAAAATCAGGCGATGACAACAGCAAGAATCAAGAGTTCCGATCCTCTGTTTCTTCTTCTTCTATTGATGCGCAGAATCGAGAGCAAGCAGAGACTTGCTTAAGATCCGATCACCCCTTCTCCGATGGACCGATCACCCCTTCCGGCGTGCTGTAAGATCCGCGAGCAACCCTTCCGGCGTGCTGTCAGATCCGATCACCCCTTCTTCTTCTATTGACGCGTAGACCTCTCGCCGTTTAGATGGTGCAGCGGTAGCCCATGATCCTTCTGCAACTATAGATGGTGCATGTAGCCCAGGTAGCCCATGATCCTTCTGCTACTACAAATGGTGCAGCGGCAGGCGATGATCGACTATCTCCTTCTTCCAATGCAGTTTTCCGAGGCAATAGAAAATGAGAGAGAACGAATGAGGGGGAACGGGAGATTTGAATTTTTAAAATTCAAAATTTCATGCCTAAACGGTTGAAAGATTTCATGCTTAAATAGTTGAAAGGATAAATCAGTCATGAAAATATATGAGGTGGCGTATCTAGTAACGTCTTGCCAGGTGACGTATCTTGGGATCTCACGCTGAAATATGTCCAAGCTGCATGGACTTCAGGCCTTAGAGGAAAGTTGATGGACTGGAGGCCTTACAAGACCTCTACGAGGGACCTTTCGTTAATTATGTCTTTAAAAAATTCTATGTCCTTTGGTGTGCTTTTGATTGGTTAGTTTTATCTATTATTTGCATAAAATTTTATACTAGAAATCTGTTGGGACATTGACCCCTAGCTAGCAGGGTAAAACTTGAGACTATCCATCGACAGAAAGGGCGTTGTTTTTTAGTGGATTGGATTTCATTAGGTGGGGCACGTTATGGAGTATAACTCGTTCAACTTTGGGTTTCTCTATGTCAAAGACTTGGACCATCGGAGAGTTGTGATCCTAGATCTAAGCCGTTGATTTGATGGGGATCATATCTATGAATGTTCATGCTTACTGTGATGAAGTACATCAAATTGACACTAGTGTTAAATCGTGCCAATACGACTAGATTAATATTTAAGTTTAAAAAAAATAAATTAAAAAGCCTAAATATATCCTCAACTTCTTTTTGATTTTTTTAATGGACATTATCTAAGATAAGAAAAGCCAATGATATCTAAAAAAAACAGCTTCTCAGTGATCCCCATTGCTACCTCATCATCTTCAGTTGCATTGCTCATTTTTCTTTCAGATTTGGTTTAAATGCAGTAAACTAGAGATAAAAGTGGGAGAAAAAGAAAATATCAGTACATTCAAGCAATTTGATACATCGAATCACGCAAGAAATTGTGATAGGTTTCACGCATGCGGTTAATATGTATTTTAAAAAAAATATGGATACAATAAAATAACAATCCTGTGGGAAATTCTCTTCCATCGACTTATACCAACTGACATTTAGAATAGGAATTCCTTTTTCTTAATGTGTGTGCAAGGACCCAACCCGAACCGGACCCAGACACACAAAAGAATAAAATAAAATATAATAAAGCATTGTGCTACCGCCTCATCTATCGGCGGTAAAGATGCAAATGTAGTTTGTCAAATTGTTAACAAAAGCATGAAAATGAGTTCTTGGTGGAATCTGGCAAAAGGTGTGAGTTGTCAGGGCATGAAAACAATAGAAAAAAAATGTTTACTGAGGGATTGTAAAATTAAAATGAGCAACATTTCCACTTGGTAGTTCCACTTTGTAGCTTGTATCCATCAATTCATTTGAACCTTCTACTTATATTACTATTAACTAAATGTTTGAGAACAAGGCGTTTCGTATATCATTTCCGATGTCTAATTCTAAATTTGGCACCCATCTGCATTGCAACCATTAGGCCATATTTCAAATGATTTTGGTGAAAGGTAGTCATAGAATCCATTCCTTGGTTAGAAATTGAATCAGGCATTGGTTGGTTTTGAGGTCCATGTTTTAGTTTTTCCTCTAAGCAAACTGGATTGAGGATGTCCTTGATTCGACCTAACCCGGACCCTCTTCAAATCAACCGCTGCATGTATCAGGGTAAAGCCTCAATTGTAGCCTTTTCTGCATGGGGGTATTTGCGGCGGAAAAGTTCAACTTGCAAGTTTTCCACATTGCAGGTTTTCCTCCACTGCACAGGGATGAAAAGTTGCAAACCGAGTGGTTTTATTTCTTTTTGTGCTGAGCGCGGTTGGGGTAAGGGCACGGACTTTCTGTGGTGCCCATCTAGAGATGGACCTGGTTATAAAAACTTGAAATAACAACTTTGTATTTGAGTTTGTAGGGGATCCAAACTCTATTAAAAAAACTAAATAATGTTATGCATTGTATTTATTAGTCACTTTTGTTATCTCAAGTAATCAATCTTACAATGGGGTCTGTTAGAATTTTTTTATTGGCAATTCTTTCTGGGGGATCTAGTTACGTCGTTAAGGAATTAACGATGTACTTACAGATGGATCCGATTGATATGACAATGGCTCTGACCTTTTTGCTTGGCAGAAAGCATGTGAAAGTGAATTTCCTGTGCTTTTTCGCCATGGCCTGTGGTTTACTAACAATTTCAGTGTCGATAGTTGCATAAGAGCAAACTTTTAGTGCAGGTGGGCGCCTTAATGACAACAGTCGACGGACGATGCTAGTAAGAGAAAGGATGGAGACCTACCTGCTAAATTGATTCCAAGTAGTGATGTAGGGAGACGAATAGAAGACAAACTTTTGGCGTTACAGATATCATAGTATTCAAAATTTATCATACTTATACTCTTTGTGAAATTTATCATAGTTTTTCATGTTGCAACATTTTTTCAAGAATATTTTCCATTTCATTTCTCATAAAGTTGTAATTCGTACTTAATATTTTTTTCCAAGAATGTATCATAGTGTTCAAAGTAGTAATTCTTATTTTTTCATTTCTCATAAAGTTCAAATTTCATCAAACTTGTATTTTTTAAAGAATTTTGTAACTTCATTTCAAAGAAATACAAACTTTTTGATGTCTTAAACTATTTGATGTGTATTTATCGTAGTTGCAAAGAAAGAACAGAGAAAAAAGAAAGCCCAACCTTTGCTTTTGGGTGGATAACTTCTATCAACTAAAAGAGTCTTAAAAGATTCTAAAATCACCTTTTCCAAGTTGTAGATAAACCCAAAGAAAACCCTTTGTTTTTGTCAGATACTCGTCAGAAATTTGTTGCTCTCTGTGGTTTTCAGAAGCATCAATGAAGCCGAGTCCATGGCCCTGCTGTCTGTGGTCAAGGAGGTGATCTCTCTTGGGCTATTTCCACTTGTTGTCAAGGGGCACTATGCATGGGCCATGAGGCGCTTGGAGGGAGGCAGTTGGCTGCTGTGGAAGTTGGCTCAAACTCAAATATGTGAGGAACTCGAGGACTTGCTGTGAGGCAAACATGTGTTTTCTCTCAAACTCTGCGGAGCCAATGCTGATGAGGATTAATTAGCAAAAGAGGGAGCTGTCAGTCACAATCTTTTTCTGTATATATTGATCTTATGATGGGTTTGTGGTGTGTGGCTCTTATGTTAAGGTGTCAACTGTCAAGTGCCTTTTCCTGCTCAGTTGTGTTTCTATTAGTGGATCCCATCTAGGGCTGCACCTCTTTGTCATTGCTCCTTTGCGGGGTTTTTTTTTTTTTAATAACAGTGTCCATTCAAAAGAAAAGAAAAAAAAAAAAACATGAAAATAAGGCTCAGATTTGGGGCTTAGAGCAATGAAACCTTGCAAAAGTTGTAGAAATAGCATTATAAATTTCAGAAGGATCTTTACAACAGTGCATACGTCCAATGTACTATAAAAAACCGGACCATACCGGCCAGGATCACTTCTTGCACCAGTTTAGTTAGATCAAAACTGGGTACTGGTAGGGAGCCAGTCAAAACAAGCAGCAAAAACTGTCAAAACTGGTAAAATCTTGTGGTCAAACTGCTTGGAACCACCATTAATTATTTTAAAAAATAATCTTTTTATTACTTTTCCATCATGCATGGTTGAGTTGGATAGACTCGAACTAGGTTGGATCAGACCTTTCACTCCACCTTTTTGCCCTCCAGTTTGCGTTTTTCTAAAACATTTCACACATCATCTAAACAAATGACAAGCATTAAGGCCTCTTGGAAACCGTCTCCAGATCAAAATTCTTTTCTGAAATGATGATTTTGTTGTGCATGATATTGTGATACATGCATTATCTGTTATATCAGCATGAATCTCTCATATCTTAATGATATATACGCATATCTATTGTCTTTTAATATGCAAACTCCTTTTATGCATATGTTTTATTTGGTTTAGATTGTTTTTATTCATATACACCATGCATATGAATACGAAAATAATAGATTAAAACATTCTAGCAAGCCTAAAGAGTAGTCAAGGATCCATTACAATGATATCTTTTAGTCATTGATTACCTTGGACATGCAAGTTGGATGATATTTGAGACTATATACTCAAGGGTTGGATAACATGTTTGGTTTGTACACATAGTGTATTCGAAAGGTAGGGATACCGAAAACCCTAAGTCCTGATAGAACGATAATCACTGTATTCCACATGTCTCTTGGTAATCCAAAAAGTGTAAAACAACTAAAATCAAGTTAGGGAGTGTTCGGGTACAAGGTACGTTCTAATTCCACGATTTCGGTCCCTTAAATGAAGAGGGGCCGGTTGTGATAGGTTAGGGTAGGTTTAAGAACCTTAAAGGCCCTAAACAAGGTCATTCGGCTGTCTGGGGCCCTCCTTAGCGTGCACCACGTGGTGTGCGGAGCACTCGCAAGGTGCTTCTGCCTGTGGCCATGGTCCACTGACGGGCCAAAGGTAGGGTACAAAGTCTAAAGACCCTCCTGGGTTTGGTGGTGGAAGAGTACCGGGTAGTTTTGGGGGAAACCTACAGGTTTAAGTGACATTTGGTCACAATTGGGTCCACCTAACAAGCAACTAAAGGTCCCAAAAAGGGTCATCGAGTTTAGGGTTTTTATCCTCAAATACAGGGTGAGAAGTGGTCCAAAAATGGGGTCCATCGGCTCTAGCTGTGGAATGGAACCCCACCGGTGGTATAGAAAATGCACAATTGGCGGCGCAGAAAATAGACAACCGGCTGTGCAGAATTGCTTTACGACAGACCGTATCGTTGACTGTATGGTCGCCCTTAGAGTAAAGAATTTTCACAGCCGGGCCGGCTTTGGAGTGTAGTATGGGCTGTTCTGAGCCTAGAACTTGGGGCTTTTGATCATTTAAAAGTTTTAGAAATCAAGAACCATAAAGACCATGATTTTTGACAAGAATTTAGCAATCTAAACATAACAAAAATCATGCAGTTCTCAACATCGAAACCATGGAACATAATTCTATGAATCAAAGGAAACAACCATAACATGCTATGCAAATTAATTTGGAGACTTGCCTTGGCCTAACACAACTCCAAATCACCTTCTAATCACCTCTAAATCCAGCTGGAATCATCTCTTAAGAATTCTCCAAAAATCAAACTTAAATAAAAAGCCCAAGCTACACTTAGAGCCGCCTTATACATGCAACATATATGATACAAATTGACCTTTAGAACATGAAACCATTAAATTGGGATGAAGCTCCTATGTTTGGGAAGCTCAAAGAAAGGGGAGAAGATGGTTCAAGGGGCCGCCAATCGTGGATCTTCATGCAAATGGAGTATGTATTGTGACCAACGATGAGGAATTGATTGGTGGCGATGAAATCCGCAAGTAGGGTCTCCTAGGTGAAGATCTTTGACATCCAATAGAGAAGAAATAAGAAGAAAGCGGATAAAGAAGAAGAAGAAAGCTGCTGGTCGTGCAATGGAGTGAATGGGGGTAGGTGGGGGTAGGTGCGATATTTTATAAAGGTGGGTTTTGTACATGAGTTTCCTACCATATTAGTATAATTTGAGATGCGAAAATGAGGCTCTTCAGGACCTCGGTTGGACTTTGGCAAAGAAGAAAAGTCATGGGAAATCAAAAGAGCTTTCCAACAAGAAAATGATTAGAAAATCTGGAGGTTAAATTTAAAAATTTCCCTTTTTTAGAACTTACGGCTACTGTAGGGGGGGGGGGGGGGGGATTTGAATTCGTCACTAGGTTGGGCTTGGGTCGAAACAAATCAACCCGCCATGATCAACTCGACCCATAAGGAGGGACAATTTGAAGAGGCACTGGGATAGTTGGCTTAAAGACCTGGATTGAAGGGAATGCCCCCACGGTCCAATAACCCCATCCGTTACTAGTTATCACAATGAAGATGGGAGGGAATGTGCGTGGGGAGTGGGTGGAAATCCAGGAGGAGACAACATATGAGGAGAAAAAGATCAAAAAAGAAAAAAGAAAAAAGAGGAAGGACAGGAAAAAGTTATGAAAAAGAAACAAACTAGAGCTTGAGGGGGGGGGGGGGGGGGGGGGGGGGAGATTCTGGGAAAAATCTTTAACTAACTTGAGCATCGGAGAGACCTCGGTCGGGACATCCGATCGAGTTTTTACCGTGTTTTTCTTTTCTCTGTGAACAGGAATCCAATTCAGGACTACTGCGTAAGAGAGAGAAGGAAGGTAAATTTCTCTACAAAAGGCTAAGCTGACCATTTCACCTTTGACCATGCGAAAATTGATCTTACAATTGGCGCCATCTGTGGGAAATGAACAAGGGAAATTACCCATTGACGTTTCTTCTTGCTGAGAAAAATGATAGACCAAGAGTAGAATCCGGGATCACAGCCCCAAACTGGAAGACCTTCTTCTCATGTGGAAGAAGCCCATGTCAAGGGGTGGTGAGAGTGGATGGGTAAAGACCCTATTACCAATCACTCAGGTGGAGCATATTTCGAATATGTCCCATGCACTCACAGTGACCAAACAGTCCCTTATTCGCTTAAGAAAGGACGGGTCCGGTCAAAAGTCAATTGTCCTGATCCAAGCCGTGCAATGATCTAACCACCTGCGGATAAACTGCAAGGAGAACCCACCAGAAGTAGAGCCATGGCCTCCTTGGACGAGCCCTGCCACGAGACATATACCTCCAACTGGAACAAACTTGCAGAGATGCTGCTCGGGATTTGGTTGAGGGATTAAAGCGGCAACAAGAAAAAATAATTGCCTGTTGCTGGAATTGGAGGCTGCGAGAGAAGGATAGAGAAGTTCTCCAAGCTCGGAAAATGCTCGTGAGATGCGAAGAGTGGAGCACCAAAATCACACGATAGTGTGAAAGCCTTGAAGCCACCATTTCGAGTTGAGAGCTTGGCGGACCTAAGCTAGAGCCAGAACAATGGATGAAGGGAGTATGACCTCAAGCTCATGACAAGAGGAGAAGAGGAGTCTGAAGTCCAGACACGATGCGTTAAGGATAGGGATGCACCAAGGAAGAAAACTTCCACACGGAAACTCGTGGAGGAGGATGTGCAGGCCCTTATTGAGAAGGCATTAGCAAACCAGAAACCCCATCAATAAATTGTGACTCGAGTAAGGTACCTGGGAAGTGCACAAAACTTCGAATCTCCTTTCTCAAAGGAGATAGAAAGAGTAGATCCTCCTCGGCGATTCTCAATCCCCAAGCTGAGGATTTATGATGGAACCTCTGATCCTGCCGACCACGTCCAGCACTGTCAGCACTCCATGGCACTTTGGGTCGGAAATGAGGTCGCTGATGTGGAAAGTTTTCCCCTTGAGCTTAGGAGACCTAGCCTTAAAATGGTTTTCCCGTCTGAAACTGAGATCAATCCGTAGTTTCTGGGAATTGGTTAGATCTTTTGTCACCCATTTCATGACAAATTCCAAGCAGCCAAAGGATGTTCGGGCATTGCTGTCTCTTAGGAAACAGAGCACGGAGAGTCTGAAGGAATTCAGTGCTCGTTACTGGCTCCTCTATAATGAGGTAGAAGGAAGCAACGAACAGATATCACTGGCCACCTTCAAGCTAGGACTACCAAAAGAGAATCAGCTCCGCCAATTGCCGACAAAGCGATCCCTATCCACGCAGGGAGAATTGATGGAAAGGATTGAAGAGTTCATCAAATTGGAGGAGGACATGGGAGCACCTGAGCCAAGGTGGACTCACCTAATGGACGAGGGATCTAAGAGGAAGAGAAGAAAGGACTTTGGAGAAGTCTTTGATAGAAAAATGGGTCATACTGAACTCACAAGAGCAGCCTTTGAGGGGATATATATGATCTTTAAAGATCCGATATATAGAATCCTGACGCAGATCAAGGACAAATCATATTTTAAAATGCCATCGAAGATGGTGGGCGACCCAGGATGTCGAAATCCTAACCTCTGGTGTTCTTACCACCGGGAGAATGGCCATTTAAAAGAGAATTGCCAAATGCTCAAACAACATCTAGAAGACCTGGTCAAGGAAGGGCACTTGAAAGAGTATGTAGAAAACATAGGTACAAAGAAGAACCAGGGGAGCTTAGATCGTAAGGAGATAAAGAATGTCGCAGATGAAGGGGGACCTATGGGGATAATTGATGTGGTGCATGGAGTGATAAATCCCACGGAAATGACGACTCAATCCGTCAAAAACAAGAGAAGGATGGCTGCGCACTTGAAAGAAGTATACCAAATGAGTACTGAGCCGAGCATCGTAAACATATCCAGGAGAGGGAAAGCAGAGGTCTCATTCTCAGATGACGATTTGCGAGATGTAATCCAGCCCCACAATGGCGCCTTGGTACTAACCTTGCGAGTATAGGAGTACGATGTTCGGAGGATGCTCATAGATCCGAGGAGCTCATATGAAATCATGTACGCCAGGTTGTTTGATAATCTCGGCCTGAAGCACTCTGATCTACGACCGACCTCAATACCCTTATTTGGATTCAGTGGGCAAGCAGTGCAATCGATGGGTGTAATAACCGTGCGAGTCGGTGCTGGACCAGTCCGACTTGATATGGAATTTCTTGTGGTAGACGTACCATCTCCCTACAATGCTATTATGGGGCGGATGTGGATTCATTGCATGAAAGCGGTGCCATCAACTTACCACTAGAGGATCTGTTTCTCGATGTCAAAAGGAATCATGGAGATTAGAGGAGACCAAGAGACATCCAAGAGTTGTCTAATTGTGGCAATTAAAGGAAACACAAAAAAGGTGGAGGAAAAGGCCTACCTAAAATAGTAATTACAGTCAGGTCGGCTGGAAACAGGAGAGCAAAATGCCGACTTGACCGATTCAACGATGGAGGAGCTAAAGAAGATAGTCGTGGGAGGAGGAAACCCGGAGCGAAATTGGATGGTCAGGACTCTGATGACCAAGGAAGAACTGGAGAGTTTGGCTCAATTCCTTAATCATAACTCTGACATCTTTACTTGGACCTTGCATGGAATGCCAGGGGTTGATCCCAAGGTAATCAGTCATAGGCTTGGTGTAGATCCAAAAGTGAAACCAGTAATGCAGAAACAAAGAAAGCTCGCTCCGGAGCGTCGAATAGTAATATGCGAGGAAGTCGACAAGCTTTTGGAGGCAGACGCCATACGAGAGGTTCATTGCCCGGAATGGCTATCCAATACGGTGGTCGTGCCAAAAAAGGATAAAAAATGGAGGGTATGTGTGGACTTCACTGATTTGAACAAGGCCTGCCCTAAGGATAGCTTCCTGCTTCCGAAAACTGATCAGCTCATGGACTTTACAACGGGCCATGAGCGAATGAGCTTACTGGATGCATAGCGAGGATATCACCAGATTGCAATGGAAGAATCCGACCAGGAGAAAACAACATCCATAACGCCAATAGGCACCTATTGTTACAAAATAATGCCCTTTGGATTTAAGAATGCGGGGGCAACATACCAGAGATTGGTGATGAAGATATTCCATGATAAGATTGGGAAGACGGTGGAAGCCTATATTGATGACATGGTGGTCAAAAGTAAAGCAAAAGCTATGCACGAGGAAGACTTACGATCAGTCTTCGACATTTTGCGAAGATTTAAACTAAGGGACCGACCCAGCTCAAGGAAGGAAGTGCAACGGTTGACAGGTATGCTTACAACATTGAACCGTTTCTATCAAGAAGCTCAGATAAATGCCGACCTATGTTCCTCGCTCTGAAAAAGAAGGCAGAAAAAGTATGGGACGAGCAGTGTGACGAGGCACTCGCAAAGATTAAATAGTTTTTAAGTCCCCCCCTCCTGTGCTCTCAATTTCCAGTCCAGGGGAAGTGCTAATACTGTATTTGGCAGTTTCCGAACATGCAGTTAGTGCGGCATTAATGAGAGATCAAGGAAAACAGCAACTACCCATCTATTTTGTCAGCAAAACTTTGTTAGATGCCAAGACGAGGTACCTACCATTGGAGAAGCTCGCCCTGGCATTGGTGAGCGCAGCTCGGAAGCTTAGACATTACTTCCAGGCTCATACTATTAGGGTCTTAACTGAACATCCGTTACGAGCTATTCTACAGAAGGCCAACCTATCAGGGAGGATGGTAAAATGGGCAATAGAGCTCGGCGAACATGATATAAGGATAGTTCCCAGAAATGCACTTGAAGGTCAAGTGGTGGCTGATTTCATAGCAGAATTTACACATAAGGATGAAGTGAAACAGAGCAAAAAGAAAGTAAATGGCCTGGATACTGATGAAGAGTGGCAGCTATATGTCGATGGCACGTCTAATTTGCGAGGTTCGGGCACTGGCATGGTGTTCATTACACCAGAAGGAGTTGTGACTGAAAGGGCTATGGGATACAAGGCTCTATTATCCGGGCTTAGAATTGCTAAAGAGCTTGGAATTTGGCGGTTGATAATCCATTGTGATTCACAATTAGTTGCCAACTAGTTGAATGGAGAGTACGCAGCTCATGATGATCGGATGGTCGCATACGTTGTAGAAGCACGACGTTTAATCTAGGAGATAGGAGAAGTTGTGGTAAAACAGGTTGGACGAGAGGAGAATGTGCATGCTGACAGCTTGGTCAGCTTGGCTTCGGCCGTAAAATCCGAGCTAAGAAGGGAGATCCTCATTGATTTCCAACCGTCCCCGACCATAGGAGATCAAAGGATCATGTGCACCAAACAGGACACGGATGATCCAAATTGGAAGACACCAATCATCAAATACTTGAGAGATAGATTACTACCAGCGGACGGAAAGCAGGGATGGAAGGTAAGAAGAAAAGCAGCTAGATTCTGGTTATCACCGGAAGACAAGTTGTATCGGCGTTCATACTCAGGATCCTACTTACGGTGTGTGAGTCCAGCCAAGGTGGAGAACCTGTTATGGGAAATCCATGAGGGGTCCTGTGAGGGGCACGTCGGAGGATGTAGCTTGGCCCACCGAGCTATGTCTCTATGATATTGGTAGCCTTATATGCAGAAGGATGCATTGTAGTTTGTGCAGAAATGCGATAGATGCCAGCGCTTTGGCAAAGAAATTCATCAGCCGGCTGAACAGCTCAACTCAATAGTGAGCCCATGGCCATTCGACCAGTGGGGGGTTGCCATCATCGGGCCCATGCCAAGGTTGGCGGGTAATTGCTGATTCCTGATTGTTGCAATAGATTCGTGTGGAAAAATATCATCACAAGATTTGGAATACCTTGGGTGTTGGTAACTGACAATGGGAAACAATTTGAAGGCAAGGCATTCAGAAACTTATGTGAACAGTATAGTATCAGGCATTACTTTTCAACTCCCTTCTATCCACAAAGTAACGGCCAAGCAGAAAGCTCCAATAAAACCTCGCTTGATGGCATAAAGAAAAGGTTGAATGAAGTGAAAGGAGGATGTGTAAACGAGTTTCCTAGTGTCCTATGGGCTTATAGGATCACCCCACGGAGATCAACTGGAGAGATTCCTTTCTCTTTCGCATATGGAATGTAAGCCGTAATACCCTTAGAGATTGGGTTGCCAACCATGGGGACAGAGGCTTACAATCATGAGAAAAATAAAGAGAGAATTGTCGAGCATTTATATATGATTGAAGAACGAATGGAGCAAGCATTGATCAGGTTGGCTGCCTACCAGCAACAACTAGCTTAGAGCTACTAGAAGAAAGAGCGAGAGCGAGAATTCTCAAGGTCGGAGACCTGGTCTTGAGAAAAGTATTCCCGAATACCAGGGACTCCAATCATGGCAAGTTAGGACCAACTTGGGAAGGACCATATAGGGTCACCTCAGCTAGAAGGGCTGGAGCTTACCACCTAGAAACGCTTTAAGGAAAAGCTTTGATGAGGCCATGGCATGTAGCGAATTTAGGACAGGAGTGTCGGAAGAGGAAGAATTGTTTGAAATATTTAGGACAGGAGTTTGTTGATGGATGGCAGAAGGTGAAGAATTGCTAGAAAGACCAGCATGCTGTGATGATTCTTTTGACTTAGTCCGAGCAGATGAAGATTGCTCAATAGGTTGAGAGGGGGCAATGGAATGCTGAGAAGCAGAGGACTGAGTACTGGAAGCAGTACGAGCCCTAGAGGATCTAGAAGGTTTTACAGCAAGAACCTTCCTTCGCTTGGTAACAGTATCGGACTCCAGGGGTTCGTGCCAGGCAGGAACTGCTAGGAAGTTGTTGTATGTGCGGGTGTATCCAAGCAATAAGTGGGTAGCTTGGCCCCATCCCTTTAGCTCGGTAGGTCCTCGAAACTCTAGCACCTTCTTTAACTCATCAGGTTGGAGAAGAGGTTGAGGAACGCGATTGATTGTAGCATCTAAAAATAAAAAAAAGAAAGAGGCAGTGTAAAAAAAAAAAAAAAAAACAGAATGAAGAAAGAAAAGTGCCTTAAAAAGAGTAAGGCCAACCTGGGGATCTTGGGGTTTGGGGAACCGTGCGGCTAACCGCTCCCTAGATGGTTGGTATTTCCCAATTTCCGCTCACGATAACAAAATCCCCCTTACTAAGTTTGTTCGAATCTTAGAGATAATGCACAAAAAGTTTCTTGGAGTACTCCCTAGATTTCAAAGAGAAAATTGATTTGCTACTATCTAGAGGGATTAGCATGTAGCAAAATAGCATATCATAAACCCCAAGACTAGTGCCTAGCAGCCTATTTAGTGCAGCAACCCCCATGACAATCGGTACAGGTTGGGAGAACATTGGGCAGGGAAGAGATTTGCTAAAGAAAGAAAAAGAACTAAGAAGGGATCGAGAGGAAATCTAACGCCACCCTCTACAATGGCGATAGTAGGGAAGGGCACCCCATCTCGAGATCCATAGTCTAGAGAATCATCTGGCCGCGAAGCGCGGACCTGAACATCCGAAGGAATGTTGTATTTGTTCCTGAAATAAAAAACTCCTCTGGAGTATTAAGCAAATCTTTAAGGTTTTCCATCTATGAAGAGGCAAACAAAGGAAAATAGAACTTACCACGAATTGATGGAAGACGGAAGAATGGAAGTAGAAGCCAGGGAAGAAGATTTGAAAACAGAGAGGAGATGAGATGAAGATGGAAACCGAAAGGGCCAAAGGGCGATTTTAAGGGGATTGACATGTGACAGTTGTTGACAAGTAAATGAACCTGAGACGGACGTCTGTCTCGAAAATATCTCAAGCCATCCCATTCCCTGGAAAACAAAGAGGAAATGGATAGCTTGGGGGGCAATTGTAGGGGGAAAATTTGAATTCGTCACTAGGTTGGGCTTGGGTCCGAAACAAATCAACCCGCCATGATCAACTAGACCCATCAGGAGGGAGAATTTGAAGAGGCACTGGGACAGTTGGCTTAAAGACCGGATTGAAGGGAACGCCCCCACAATCCAATAACCCCATCCGTTACCAGTTATCACAATGAAGATGGGAGGGAACGTGCGTGAGGATTGGGCGGAAATCTAGGAGGAGACAACATATGAGGAGAAAAAGATCTAAAAAAAAGAAAAGAGGAAGGAGAGGAAAAAGTTATGAAAAAAGAAACAAACTAGAGCTTGAGGGGGGGATGGAGAGATTCTTGGAAAAATATTTAACTAACTTGAGCGTCGGAGAGACCTCGGTCAGGACATTCGATCAAGTTCTTACCGTGTTTTTCTTTTCTCTATGAACAAGAATCCAATTCAAGATTATTGCGCAAGAGAGAGAAGGAAGGTAGATTTCTCTACAAAAGGCTAAGCTGACCATTTCACCTTTGACCACGCAAAAATTGATCTTATAGGTACCGCTAAGGAAAGAGTGCCAGTGGTCAAACTAGACTTTCGAGACATTGGATCAGTTTGGACTGAACATAAAAGTTTTTGGGAATGATATTTTCTATAAAATGTGAGCAAGAAATGAATTTTATAGAATTAATAAATAACTCCCCAGTCTTTCCCGAAATTACAAACAAGCCCCTACAAGGGTCAAACTAGACTCGGAGGCTCTCAAAACTTTCCAAAGATATTAAAAAACTATTCTAATACACAAAATACCATGATTGGTCTCTAATCCTACTTAGTAACCCTAACCAAATAATTATTTAGTGCTAAACGCAGCGGTTAAGGGTCAGGTTCTTACACTCTGCCCCTGTGGGCCCTCCTTAAAGACATAAAGGGCAAAAGAAGGTTGTTGTGGTCTTATTCGGAGCACTCTAGGAACTGGCTCCTCTTCTTCCAGGGGATTTAGTTACATTGTTGATGAATTAACAATGTACATACAGATGGACCCAATTGAAGTCCCGGATGATGACAATGATTTTGACCATTTGGTGGGTGAAAAGCATGTGAAAGTAAATTTCATGTGCTTTCCACCATGGCCCGTGATTTACTAAAAGTTCTAGTGTCTACAGTTGCATCAGAGCAAACTTTAGTACATGTGGGCACCTTTTCGACAACAGGTGGACGATGCCAGTGGAAGATATAGTGGAGACCTGCATGTGCTAGCGGGACCGATTTCAAGCAGAGAGTAGAATACAATACTCGATGGAGGAAGATGAAATAAAAGAGTATGCTAGTGGTTGAGATTAGAGCTACCACTTTTCGTTCAAGACTAGTGGTTCATAGTGGTTCTCTTAATGCTATATCTTAGGTGTAATCTGCTGCTGCGATTTTTTAGAAGTTCTAATTCTATTTGAATGAGATTAAAGCTCTTTCAGCTACATTATTTGCTTCTTTAGCATGTTGGGTGAATGACCAATGGTTTTAAATAATTTTAGATAAGCAAGGAGTGGATAGGTCTTCTAATTAATCTCATTGCTTTCACTATGTAATATGTTTTACTGGTATAATGCTTTTATACCATGGCGCCCCTTTTTATTTGGGGGCGCTCCATTGCAATCTTTTTTCTTCCATTAATATATTTCATCATTACCAATAGAAAAAAAAGATGTTATTCTCATTGAGCAAATATATGTAAATAAAGTAGAGATTACAAAATTGAATGGCCCACTCAGTTGACCAAATTCATAAGAAAAGAGGACTGATATAACCATTTGTTACTGTTCCTCTCATGTGGAAACTGGGTTTTAATTAGGAATATAACTACACTTTACAACCATAACAAATCACTTGGTAATTGAAACCTATTAATAATACTTAAGGACAGGGTGGAGGAACTTGGGTCCCCATGTAGAGAGCTTTGATATTGGAACACGTTGATGTGAGTGGCGCTGCACCTTTGCTTGGTGTTATATTAATGTCCTGGAGCTTGACGTTCTTGCATGGCAAGCCCTTGCTACAAAGGAGTGTTACACCGACCTCAGATGCAGATGTCCCTTGGATGTTCTTGAATGTGACATCGCTGATCTGCACCTTGGAAGGTACCTACAAGTTGCAATTGACGGAAAGGACATAAATTAAGTTGAAAATTAGAAATGTCGAGTACATGCCCCGACCCACCATTGGTCTACAACATATGAATGAGTTCTATATATATCAAAATTCCATGGGAGTGGCTCATCTAACTAACTTAGAGAATAAGAAGAAGAAGAAAGAAAAAAAAAGAGGTTCACTAGTACTCTCTTCATACCTCATTTGTACAGGCGCCACCAGGACAATATTCCTGATCGATGATGATTGGATTGTTGACATTTTTGAAGGTGATGTTCTCAAAGGTTACGTTGGACACAGAGCTGGCTGAGGGAGAGTTGCCCCAGGACTTGATCCTAATACCATTCAAGGTGTCTGAGATGGTGCTGTCACTAACGATGAGTCCAGTCACATCCTTCTCATCTGGGTACTTTCCTAAGCTCCCCACACTGTTATTTATAAGTAACAAATTAACCAATTATAAGACCAAACAACAACAACAATTACAACAAGGATGCAATCAGTCAGTAATGCCTAGGCAACAAAGCAGAGGTGTCATATCCCTTTGCTTAATTATTGGGTGTAAAGTACAATATCTCATTTAATTTATAATTATAAGCAATACCATAGAAGAGATCCAGAAGAAAAACACACCTTATTCCATGGCCAGGTCCACATGTTACTTTACTGATCTGTACATTAGTGAGGCCCTGTCCGAGGGAGATGCAGTCGTCGCCGGTTCCAATCTGAGCACCCTCGATGGTCACATCGGAGCAACGCTCCACATGCATTCCATCAGTGTTGGGACTGTCGCCGGGGTTGGTGACTTTGAAGTTTATCGCTTTGAAGTTCTTGCATTCGACGACACCAAAGTTGAAGTTCTTGCTATTGAGGGATGTTATGCCATCGATGACAGTGTTGGTCATTGACATGAACTTGACGTTCTGTGGAGTATACACAATAAAATTATTTACACTTGATGCAAGATTAGGATTTTGCAGGCACCCACCTCCTCCAATTCATTTCTAATTGAGAATTGGAAGTTTTATTACTACTTACAGTTGGAAGAAGCTTGCACTTTTCATTCTGTTGGCAATCATTTAAGTGCCAAATAGAAGCTCCTTGCCCATCAAAAACTCCAGTTCCAGTGATGGTCAACCCATCTATCCATCCAAAATAAACCCAATCTCCACTTGGAAACTTGTTCAGGTCGGTCTCCGCCAGCAGATGACCCTGTAAAATACAAATAAAGATTGACATAATTCTCTATGTAAAGTAAGTATAGTAATAAATAGTGCTACACTTAATCCATGGATGATACTCTCCTGATCATCCAACAAAAATGACTAATGTTTGCTTACTGCACACCACTAAAAAATAAAAAATAAAAAATCAGAGTTTTAGAAGATGTACTCTTACATCCAATTTCATGGTTATAGATGGTACTCCTTTGCAAGGGCCTGTGAATTTAAGAGGGCCCATCCAATAATCGCCTTTTGGTACTATAATCGTAGCTGGTCCGCTGGACCCACATGCCGCCGTCCATGTATCTTGAAAGGCCTGCTCACCCACAAAATTAAGTGTCAGACATATAAAATGAAATGAGATATTTTTTTGGGTACCCAGCTTTGTGGGGTAGGGACCCTAGCCCTCTGGTAAGGCAAATAGGCCTCGGGTGAGGCGAGGGAGTCCTTGGGTGAGGTATGGTGATGGAAGGTTGCAGCTAGATAAGTGCCGACGCCTTTCACCACTAGGGTTAAAGGCCGTTCTTGAGATAATATTTAACCAGTATGATATAAGTCTAGTACAAAATCATGCCTGTTTTTGCCCCTCCGCAATTGAAGTATTGTCCACTAAAATAAAAAATAACCAAATAATTTTTTTTTATTGCAATTGAACTATACCAACCTGGGCATCGTCTGTCTTCCCATCAGCTTTTGCCCCATGATCCATAATGTTGAATTCCCCACACAGGGCAACTCCAATGAAACAACAGATAAAGGATAGGAAGAAGCTATGCTTCATCATCTTTATTTGTTTTTTGTTTTTTAAAATATCTTTTTCTTTTTTTTATTTGAATAGATTTGTTTGTAAGATGGGTGCTGGTGTTATGAATTTATAGGACTTCAATCTGAAATGGCCATTTGGTTATCCTTAATTGTAGCAACTCTCTCTCAACTATACCATTCATTTATTACCATAAGCACCTCTAAATGTGCTCAGGAGAATGGTCAACCCCCCGTTTCACGGATAACTACTTGCTTATTTTGACAAAAGCAAGCTTTTAACAGCCATGTATTACGGTAGCAAAAGAGCAAAAGCTTAACAACATCCACTCCATTTCTTTGAATTGAATGGTTAATGAGTTTACTCACACTTGGTCATGGGAAAGTACAGGTCAGTTCCAGCTTTGCCCGGAATCAACCCAACCTACTCGAGTTGCACCTTTATCTATGCGGTATATTTTGGAAATAAATAGGCCCAGCGATTCTTCGGAAGAAGAAATTCAAACAATGACCTGGGATTCTTTGGCACACGCAATTTCCATGGAATGATGAAATTGCCATATCAGCAGATTTTTTAGTTCTTGAATACTTCAAAAAAAAAGTTTTCTGCAAAAGTGAGAAATTTGTTTGGAGCAAATCTTTTTGCCTGGTTGAATTGGTGCTAATGTTGTTTAGTGCAGCTGCGGATTCCTTACTGAAAACTAGTATTTGCAATTTGGCGTGGCAATTTTCCTTGGAAAAAATGACAAAACTACATACCTATTGTCATTTGTCATTTAATTTCTATTTACTCATAGTTTGTTAACACTACTATGTATAAACTGTGACTTATAAAAGACGTTGGACAAAATAAATGGACTTCTTCTATGGGATGATCCATCAGATGATGTTTGGCACATGAAGTGAAGCCCATTTTCCAATTGTTGGGTTAACATATGGTTGGGTGCATGGTTGATAGGGACACATCTGAAATTCAATCCTATGGTATTATCCATCTGTTGTTGGAATGCGAAATGGATTGAAATCAGAAAACTTTGCTTGAGGGGATCCAGGCCTTGAGATATAAATAGACGGTTGTGATTGATGTGAGTGTTAAGAAAGGTGAGGCAGAGATGGATGTGAGTGTTGATATGGCCCAGTTGGTAAGGGGAGGCAGAGATGGATGCAAGGAGTTTAGGGCGTGGCCTTGGCAACAGGAGGGTGAGGAAGAGTGAGAGAGGGTGGGGGAAATGCTGTTACCGGCAGAAGGTTGATGATGATGGACCTTGCTGCCTTGCTCTGGTGGACGAAGAGAGGCTAGGGTTTTGTTGGTTTTTTTTTATATTTACGGGCACGTTTGTGTACAAGCAATTTCCATGGAAATTTGAAATTTCCACATCAGTAATTTT
Source organism: Persea americana (assembly GCA_029852735.1). Taxonomy (NCBI): domain Eukaryota; kingdom Viridiplantae; phylum Streptophyta; class Magnoliopsida; order Laurales; family Lauraceae; genus Persea; species Persea americana. Next base: position 10,495,227 of record CM056812.1, read on the forward strand.
CATGGTTTCTAAATACTTCGACAAAGGTTTCCTGTGGAAGTTAGAAATTCATGTTTGGTGCAAATTCTTTTTTCTCGATGAATTGGTGCTTATGTTGTTTTGTGCGGCAGATGATTCCTCTTTGAAAACTTCTATTAAAGAGGAGATGGTGTAAATAAAGGGGGTCTGTTTTCTGTTGAAATGGACTTCCCACACCCCTATGGGAAGTCTATTTCCAGGTTTTGGAAGGAATAAGATGACGTGGCGAAAAAGCAATTTTGCGGAAAACGGACACACCAATTGCATGAAAAAAGGGTTTTCAGCAGAGAAACATCAACTTTTCTATAGAATTGGGCTAGACAAACATGCCCTACGTGAGAAACGAGTGAGGAAATTAGGTAATTAAATATGGGGTTGAAATATTATGTGGAAATGGACTTCCCATACGAAAACACATATGTAGGATTATCGTTTGCAGTGGAAAACCTGCATTTCAGTTCAATTGCGGATATTTACGGTGGTAAACCAGCACTTTCTTTGTTCAATTTTTTTGGGTCCTTTCCTACTTTGGTTCTAGGTTGGTCTGGGTCGGGCCCCACATGACTCATGTGCATGACAATGATTTTCCTTAAAATAAATGCAATCTTAACAATTTACAAATAAATACATAATAGAACTTAGTGATTGGTGAGTGAAAAGTTTCTAGAAGCGTGGGGTCCCAAGCTAAGAGGCATCCTCTTGGATATGAGTTAACATCTTAGGGCTAAAGAAAATTACTTCTCTGCGCTTGGGATTTTGGTCCTAATTCTAAATGAGAACGGCTTAGGTCTATATTTGTCTAAAGCCAGGCCCAGTAAATATTTGTCCTAATAATTAAAGGAACAGATGTCAAATGGAATTGGCCTTGCCCAACCCACAAGATAAACAAACCCTATCCAAAATTAGAGGAGCAACTCAGGAATGCCAGACTAGGATTCTACAAACCCACTAGCCTAATTTCTCTTCCCTATCACTTTGTGGACATATGTGAAAACTTAGGTTAATAAAACATTTGACCATAAGTATCACCCAGGCCAGGCCACATTTCAAATGATTTTGGTGAAAGGCAGTCATAGAATCCATTCCTTGGTTTGAAATTGAATCAAGCTCTAGATTGGCCTTTCCTCTAAGCAAACTAGAATGAGCATGTCCTTGATCCGACCAAACCCGGACCCTCTATAGATCTACCGCTGCATGTTTCTGGGTAAAGCCTCAATTGCTGCTTTGCCGCTGGTATTTACGGTGGAAAAGTTCAACTTGCAAGTTTCCAAATGGTTGGTTTCCCTCCACTTCGTAGGGAGAAAACGTTGCAAACTGAGTGGTTTTATTTCTTTTTGGGCTGGGCGCGGTCTAGGTTAGGGCACAGACTTTTTGTTAATCACTTTTGTTTTTATCAAATAGTCAATCTTACAATGGGGTCTGTTAGAATTTTTTATTTGCAATTCTTGGGTAATGGACAAAACTCAAGTCCAAATAGAGTTGTAATTTTTATTTTCTTAGTTTTGGAGTGTAGCGTTGATCAAGATGTTGATTGGAAAAGGAAATTGAAGATTTTCTGAAGAATCTTAAGCTACACAGTTGCTTTTGATTGTTAGCTTTATCTATTATCTGTATAGAATTTCATAACTAAAGTCTGTTGGGACGTTGACCTAGCGGCCTCAGCATCAACCTATATTAGGGTAAAACTTAAGACTATCCATGTGCAGAAAGAGCATTGTTTTTTAGTGGATTGGATTTCATTAGGTGGGGCTCATTATGGACGATCGGACGTTCAACTTTGGGTTTCTCTAAGTCATAGACTTGGATGATCAGAGAGTTGTGCTCCAGGACCTAAGCCTTTGATTGGATGGGGATCATATCTCTGAATGTTTTGGCTTAGTGTGATGAAGTACATCAAATTGAAACTAGTGTTAAATCATGCCAACACGAACTAGATTTAAGTTTAAAAAAAAAGAGGAAGTCTAAATATATCCTCAACTTCTTTCTTATATTTTTAATGGACATTATCTAAGATAAGAAACGCCAATGATCTGGAAAAGCACAGCTTCCCAGTTATCCCTATTCCCACCGCACCATCTTCAGTAGCACTGTGCATTTTCTTTCACATTTGGTTTAAATGCAGTGGAAGAAAAAGAAAATATTAGTACATTCAAGTAATTTGATACATTGAACCACCGTAGAAATTGTGATTGGTTTCATGCATGCGGTTAAACAGTATTAAAAAAAAATAAAAATGGATACAGTACAACAATAATCCAGTGGGAAATTTTCTACCGCCGACTAAAAAAACCAAATGATATTTTGAATAGTAATGCCCTTTTCTTAATGTGGGTGTGTAACGAAGAGTCAGACACACACAAATATATATATATTTATATTTATGTATGTATGTATGTATATATGTATGTATGTATGTATACATACATACATATAGAATTTCGCTACAAAACTCACAGGGCGTTTTTCACAAAAGAAACGCCCCACTTTTAGCCAATGAAAGTATGACACGTGTCATCAATGGTACACCTATTCATTTTTTCTCCTAAATATTCTCCTAAAACTATGTATATTTTTATAGATTCTCTTAAATCACTGGTTAATAGATAAGGGCAGAAACTCCCCTTTTGAGATATGAGAGTTTTTTTAGAATTTCTCATACATATACATATATATATATATATATATATATAAAGAATTGTGCTACCGCCTTATTTATCAGTGGTAAAGATGCAAATGTAGTTTTTCAAATTGTTAACAAAAGCATGAAAACGAGTTGTTGGTGGAATCTGGCATAAGGCGGAAGTTGTCCGGGCATGAAAACAGTAGAAAACAATGTTTATAGAGGGATTGCAAAACTAAAATATTGAGCTACATTTCATCTTCGTAGTTCCACTTTGTAGCTAGCTCCGATCCATCATATTCATTTGAACCTTCTACTTAGGTTTCTATTAACTAAACGTTTCAGAACAAGGTGTTTCGTGTATCATTTCCGACGTCTATTTCTAAATTTGGCACCTATCTGCACTCCATTTGGGCTGTCAACGGAATGACAGATGGCGGTAGAGGTGGAAAAACACGACTTGACAAGCGAACCCATCCCGACTTGACCCGCACAACACGACCCGTAGAGTATGAATTCTGATAAATGGGTCGGATTAGGGTTGACCCGCCTAACCCACATATTCTGCATGACTTGTTTAAACTTCCTTTTATACTTTTATTATTAGCCCAAATCTCCAAGAGGCAAAGACCCAAATGATACCCACTTTCTACTTCAGCCTCCACTATCCAATTGAAACTTAGCACTCAATTTTCATATTTTTTTGAATAAATACTTTATTTTATTTCTTTTAGTTATGCTATTTTATTTCTATAGTCACTATTTAAACTTTTTATACAATATTGAAGCATTAGATAATTCTTTTTCTTTGCCTCCTCAAGTATGTCCTTTGTTAGCTTAATCAAGAACATTTTTATATGCTCTTCTTTCTTAAGATATGGATTATGGATGGAAAATACAATAGACATGACATGAATAAGAAAAGAGCTAAAATTGAATTGGACTATTTCAATCAATGGGCTATAAAAAGATGAATGGGCCTTCGCCAATTGGACCCCATGTTGAGTACATGAATTTGCATATTTACGTATCATTTTAGGATGAATTAGGGGTTTTATTTGGTGAATTGCATCATTATTCATTTAATTCCATCATATAATGCATTTTCATATAGAAACCTGAATTTTCATATTTTTCATACATTTTCTGCATTAACTTAGAATGTTTTGCAATTTTTCTCCGAAGAGTTCTAGTTGGAGTAGAACTCTATCTGGATGGTTCCCACTTCAATTTGGATTCTTCAGTCTTTTATGTGTTGAATTAGAATGTACAGAAAATGAGAATTGCAGGCATCTGTCACGGAACCCACTTCCAAGCACATATAGTCATCTTGGGCCCTACATTGCTAAATTGAAGGTTGAAAAGAAGTAAATTGAAGAATTCACCACGTGGACCCCACATACAAGCCATGTGCAAATCAATCAAAGGAGGGGTCCACTCATCATGTCAGTTGAAGAGTCCTAAGTACAGTAAAAGAGTTCTCATAGGGCCCGCTGTTCAAGCAGACAAAATGTCCCACGTGGCAAGGTCCGTAGTGGTTGCAGATTTGAAATTATTAATGATAATTCAAAGAGTACAAGTTTGATTGGAATAAAAGAAGAAGAGTTTGGATCATCCACATCTGATATCATTTCAAAAATGAAAGTTGTACAGAGATAGAGTTCATTGCAAATCAAATTTCAAAAATCGATCCCGTTTTTCTCAAGATAACTCATCTTCAAATGGTCATAACTTTCAATCTGACTGTCGGATCGATGAAATTTACCTACCGTTAGAAAGCATATTCAAAGTAGATGTCCGTGGAGCCCAAGATTGCGCAAATCGGAGCTAAATTGACAAAGTTATGGGCCCAGAGATTTTCATGTTCATTTTTAGATGGGATTGCAATTAAAGCCACACCGTTGATAATCCATTGCTGCATATCCCTTGTGGGACCCCATTTGAAGATTAGCGAAGCCATCCAGAGGTTTCCAGAAGCTTCCACCTCATTCAAATTCAAAAAGGATAAGAGATATACCTTATCAATAAAGATAAATTAAAATGTATATGTAAGATAATCAGGAGTTACAAAAGGAACCAAATGAAGCATACGAGAGATACTCCTCCCTTGGACGTCCATTAGTACTCTCTCTTCTCTTTCTCTTCTTTCCCTAATTAATAGAATTTAAGAGTTATTTTTGGGTTTTCTGGAGCCCTGTTCCAGAGCTAGGTTAGAAGAGTGTGAGAGAGAATTGTAATTGCCATACAGTTCTCAATGAAGATCACATTTTTTGCAATAAAGGAGTAGATCACCGGATCAGAGTGTCAGATGAAGTTAAGTGTTTCTTATCGTTATTCTATGTGATATTTTTGTCTCTTGCATATTTATTATAATAATAAATCTGCCTTCTATCATTGACAACCTATGTTATTTAATTAATTTTTGATTTGAACAATGCTTTAATCATGTATGTTTTCTTAATAGATTATTCTTAGATTGAAATTCTTTGATAATCTATCTTTGATTAATATGTGATATTTAGTTAAGTTCATAATTTCATTAGGTGAAGGAGATTTTTTCCTTAAATAAATTGTGAAAAATTGTGCTCTTTGATAGACAAATTATCCGAATCAGAAACATTGAATTTTTTCTGATTTGAAGGATTTTGGGGATAAATTTATTTTATCGATTGCATAGAATGATGATGGGACTACTTAATGGATTCATGATATTCTGATATGCATTCTCTCATATCTTATTTCTGCACTTTAGATCTAGAATTTTCTCAATCTTATTATTGTTTATTTTTTTCTTTATCTCTCTTGTCATTATCATTGATAAAAAAAATCAAATTTTAAATTTTAAACTTAATAGTGCTCCCTGTGGGATCAACTTGTAATTGCCATTGTCTCAACAAGACAATTGTGCACTTGCAGTAATTTTAATGGATTAATTTAAATCACATCACCCCACCTTTTATGGATGGAAAATTGCGTAACCAGCCTCCTGTCATTGAAACAAAGTTGGTCTTCATCATTTACAAAATGGCTAGAGCTTGAATGAATTGGTTCAATGTATTGAGAATAAAAAGGTTAATTGACCTTGACCTCACTTTTCACCGATGGAAAGCTATGTACTACACATCAAATGGCTGTTGAAATGACATTGGGTTCAAGTTAAGCTTACAAGTCAGTTTGGGTAAGGTAAGGAACCACGGTTCGGTCAATTTGTCCCCTAGATGGGTTAACTCCAGTAACTCGTAATGGTTATGTGGGTTAAAGTGGGTCGGGTCGGGTGGACCAACAATGGATTTGGCTTCGCGATGTCCAACTAGTTTATTAAGCGGACCCGCTTAGCCCGTCCTAACCCCGCTTGCCACCTCTAGCTGGAGGGGAACATACAACTAGCTTGTAAATCACCATTTGTTGGTTTCCTCAAGAAAATCGGCACCAACCACCGAATGATGCGCATTGTTTTTTCTAAAATACAAAGGATAAGCAAGTGCAAATTCGCAAAATGGCTTTTATCATTTCACGCATTCAACATAAGTGCACATGCGAGAATGGTCACTTTCCTCCATAAAAAGTTTTCACCTGTCTGTCCAGGGTTCAAACCTTTGGAATGCCCCCTTCCGTCCCCTGAGGCTCTCTCACCTGACCTGAGGTCTACTTCCCTCAGTTGAGGGCTCCATCACCTTACCAGAGGGCGGGGCCCAATCCCCTATAGTTTGGTGGGAAAAATAAACACATAAGTGCTTATACTCAATAAAAAAATGTGGTCATATATAGTTTGGTTGTGTTGTAATTTGTACAGCTTTTTGTTAAATAAAATAATGATCAATCCAACAAAAACAAAAAAATTAAAAGGAAACTCTCGAGAAGGGAACTCTTTTTTTTTTTTTTCTCTTGATTCAAATGGGACCTGAAGGTTCAACTTTGGTAGGGCTTAAGCCCATATGCTCTGGCAGACATGATTACTTAATTCATGGTGCACTTGTTCAGGATCATGCGTGAGGTCAGTTCTAAATTTTAGAGTTGGGCTCAATTCGAAGACGTGAAAATGTGGAAAACATGAAAATGCAACTTTACAGCTGATTTTAGGGTGGTAAAGTTCTATTTGGTGGTCTTCTGTGGATATGGTCAGGCCCACAGGTAGGGCCCTTACAGCTAAAGGTGCTTTTAAACTCTTCCTGCACACCGCACGAACTTGCTATGGGGTCCTTGTGGGTCCCATCAGGGGATGGGACCTAGGGGGATGGAATCATGGAAATTATGGGACCACCCTAAGTATCAAGCTTGACCCCAAGCCCATTCCCCTAAGCCCCCCTTCATATGTGGCTTACAAATCTAACGACTTCATATTCAAAAAAAGTTTTTCAACCTCCATCCAACGTTCCGGTCTATTCTCATAGGCTCCAAGTTATCAAGGATCGGTGTCTATCGGGAGATCCCTAGCTATCTATTGCACGGTTTGGAATTGGTGATTGATTGTATTCCTAAACTAACAAGTCAGCAATATTTATATATAAGCTCTTTTATACATATCAATGTTTGCTGCCTTGGTTTTTCATTAGTTGTAAAAACCCCAACAAACTCAGCTCAAGTGTATTTATGAATTTAGCATGCGGATTTCATACCGACGATACTTGTTTAAAATAAATTATTGTATTTTATTGATGATGCCCATTGTCTGGCCGAACTTTTTGACCCACGTGCATCCTAAGTTTCCTTCGTAAGACTCACTCATATTATGTTTGTCTGTGCATGAACTAACGTAAATGATATTTCCAAAATTAGGGCTTATTTAGAAAAACTTTTTTTTTTGGAATATGCTATCCAAATGCGTAGATCTGAAACGCCCTCTACACCTATGGGTGCTCCCCAAATGCATAAAGGGAAAAAGAAGGCCATTTGAGGTCTTAATAGGAGCACTCTAGGAAGTGACTCCTCTTTTTCTTGGGGATCCAATTACGTCGTCAATGAATTATCGATGTACTTGCAGATGGATTCAATTGAAGTCCCGGATGATGACAATGGCTTTGAACATTTTGCTTGGTGTAAAGCATGTGAAAGCAAATTTCATGTGCTTTTTGTAGGATCTTACACCCCATTGAGGTAGCACTTATCCTAAAACCAATTGGTAATAGGAAACGGTACAGTAATAGTTTTTTGGTGAGGGCAAGGGCTCGACCACAATTATGACCGCTCAGGAGCGAGGGTGGACGTTGACCTCAACGATCCCTCCCTCAACGGCACACTCACCGCGACTCCTGCTGCGAACTCTCAAAACGTATGTCCCCTGACCTGAACACCCGACCTACCAGGCTTTGATACCATTTGTAGGATCTTACACCCCATTGAGGTACCACTTATCCTAAAACCAATTGGTAATAGAAAACGGCACAACAATAGTTTTTTTGTGAGGGTAAGGGCTCAACCACAATTATATATGACCGCTCAGGAGTGAGGATGGACGTTGACCTCAACAACTTTTCTCTATGACCTATAATTTACTAACAGTTTCAGTGTCGACAGTTGCATCGGAGCAAACTTTTAGTGCAGGTGGGAGCCTTATTGACAATAGACACATGATGCTAAAAGAAGAAATGGTGAAGGGATGTGCCTGCTAGAGTGGTTCCAAGTAGTGGCGTAGGGAGATGAATAGAAGATGAGCTTTCGGCATTACAGATATCATAGTATTCAAAATTTATCATAGGTATACTCTTTTTTGAAATTTATCATACTTTCTCATGTTGTAACATTTTTTCCAAAATATTCTTTATTTCATTTGTCATAAAGTTGTAATTCTTACTCTTTTTTTTTTTTCCAAAATGTATCATAGTGTTCAAAGTTGTAATTCTTATTTTTCCATTTCTCATAAAGTTTGAATTTCATCGAACTTATAGATTTTTGTTAAGTTTTTTTAACTTCGTTTGAAAGAAAAACAAACTATTTTGGTGTGTGTGTGTGTGTGGGGGGGGGGGGGGGGGGGGGGGGGGGGGGGGGGGGGGGGGGGGGGGGTGCGGCGGCGGCGTTGGTGTTTGGTGGGGAGCTGACTTGGGAATGGCACTAGGCCCGGCGAGGACAGCCCTTACCCGAGCCGCACCATGCAGTTTTCACCCCTACCATGTAGTTTTCACCCCTACCATATGCACGACACTAAATAAGTCTCTACATGGTGTAGCATGAGAAGAGGCTCCGAATTCTACTATCCAATCTGTGTTGATGTTCGTTACATTGAGACATTTATTCTCTTATACTACAAGTAGGTCATCATCAGTCACTATGCTAGAGGCGGGTTAATCATCACTAATCTTGAGCTTTCCTTCTTTCTTGTCTCTCTTGAACTTCCAACATTGCCTTTGTATGGACCGGCTCCGCTACAATAGTGGAAAATAATCCAGTTTATTGACTTGGATCTAAGCTTGGACTTTTCTCGAATATGTGAATCGTGATGCGAAGATCCACCTCTTTCTTCGCTTGCCCACAGTTGTGTGCTTGAAACACCATTTTTCACTCTTCGCGTTTCTTCATTCAACAAGCTATTTGTTACATAACTCATGGTAAGCAGTGCATCCAGCACCAAATTACTCACGAAAACCACCAATGTTTCCCAACTTTTCGGTAATGAACCAAGTATAAAATAATGCTTGCGACCCATTATCTAAAGCCATGCTCATGTCAATTGGTTCACAATACTATTCATCTCATTGAGATGCTCCGCCATCGAAGATCCTTAAGTGAATTTCAAATTTACAAGTTGCCTAATGAGCAATGTCTTGTTGGTAGTTGTCTTTCTTTCATACAAGTCATGTAACTTCTTCTATAGAGATTCTGCCATGGTTTCTTTTGACACATGATGAAAGACCCCATCATCCACCTATTGGCGAATGGCTGGAATAGTCTTTCTATTTGGTTTCTCTCATTATTCTTTGAATATATCATCCGGCTTCTTTTCTTCAATGGGTTTATACGTATCTTTGCAATAAGTATGTATTCCATCTTAGCCTTCCATATCATCCAATTATTAATCTCATTGAGACTAACCATCTTTGGTGTAGCAATTTCCATGTTGATTCACACGAATACAACTTGTATAAATAACCCAAGCTTTGCTACCACTTGTTAGGAAGTTTGCGGAACTCTTCCCCTCAAAGTGAATTACTTAGGAATCTCCACAGACACAAAGGATGCACAATCCAAACCAAGCAACCACAACAAGAAATAATGGTGCAAAAATGAATAGAGTAAGGGAAAAGAATGAGCACACCAATAAATGTGGAAAACCCTCTAAAATAGGAGGGAAAACTACGGAGCCTACCAAACAAATCCATTATGCAATTGGGAGATCACAAGCTTCTACTTCTCAAGTTAGAAACTCAGAGTAACACCTTCTCCAGTACGAGAAACCCCCTTTCTCTCTCTTTTTGGAAAAGAAAAGAAAAACAATCTCTCTCTTTCTCACTCTCAGCATGGGAAATCCACCTTAGTAAACAATGGCTTCTCCCAACACAATGTCTTTAAGATCATTTTGAAATAAAGAAGAAAATGGGGTTTAAGAATATTTACACTCACACATGTAAAACTTACAAGTGAACTTAAGTGGGAATCCAGCATGGGCCTTCACATGAGGACGAGCACAAACTACCCAACCATTTTTTGATTTTTCTCCCCCAATCCATTGAGATCATGTTTGGTGTGTGTTTTCTCTTCCCTATAATCTAACAACATCTATGTCTGTTAATATTCTGTTCTCCATATTCCAAAGAAGCCTTTATTCAAATGAATGATTGAAGGGATGAATCAATCCTTAACCCTATTGGTTACGGATTTGGATAGGGGGTGTGTGTGGGTGTGTGAGTAAAGAATGCACTTGTTGCTTGCTAACTAGAATAATGGTTTGAGTATAACGTGATGATTTTCGATGTCTCTCCTGGGGTTGCAAAGTGCCTAATGTAGTAAGTTAGTATACAAAGGTGTCCGGATTTCCTCTTGAGAGGTGCAATGATAGTCATCGATAATTTATTAACAAGTTTGTTGCACTTCTTCCTCATTAACAATGACAGAAGAAAAGAAAATCCAATAATTCTTTTGATAAGGTACGTATCAACTTAATTTCAATAAAAAAGGTATTAAAAACCTATGTACGAAAAAATAGCAAGCATTATATATAAGAAATTGTACATCAAACTCCATTCCATTTAGGACTTGTTTGAGTACGCTACACGCGTGGGCAGAGAGAGAGAGAGAGAGAGAGAGAGAGAGAGAGTATGCTAGTGATTGAGATTAGAGCTACCACTTTTCTTTCAAGACTAGTGGTTCATAGTGATTCTCTTAATGCTATATTGTAGGTGTTATCTTCTGCTGAGACTTTTTGGAAATTCTAATTCTACTTGAATGAGATTAAAGCTCTTTCATCTTCAATTAACTGCCTTTTCATCATGTTGGGGGAACGGCCAACGGTTTTACATATTCTTCACTAGGTAATCTGTTTTATTGGTATAATGCTATTTTACCATAGCGCCCCTTTTTATTTGGCGGCGCTCCTTTGCAATCCTTTTTATTCCATTAAAATATTTCATCATTACCAATAGAAAAAAAAATGATGTTTTTCTCATTGAGCATATATATGTAAATAAATAGAGATTACAAAACGGAATGGCCCACTCAGTTGGCCAAATTCACAAGAAAAGAGGACCGATATATGCATTTGTTACGGTTCCGCTCACGTAGAAACTGGGTTTTATGAATATAACTACACTTTACAACCATAACAAATCACTTGGTAATTGCAACCTATTAATAATACTTAAGGACAGGGTGGAGGAACTTGGGTCCCCATGTAGAGAGCTTTGATATTGGAACACGTCGATGTGAGTGGCGCTGCACCTTTGCTTGGTGTTATATTAATGTCCTGGAGTTTGACATTCTTGCATGGCAAGCCCTTGCTACAAAGGAGTGTTACACCGACCTCAGATGCAGATGTCCCTTGGATGTTTTTGAAGGTGACATCGCTGATCTGCACTTTAGAAGGTACCTACAAGTTGCAATTGAAGGAAAGGAGATAAATTAAGTTGAAAATTAGAAATGTCGAGTACATGCCCCGACCCACCATTGGTCTACAACATATGAATGAGTTCTATATATATCAAAATTCCATGGGAGTGGCTCATCTAACTAACAAGGAGAATAAGAAGAAGAAGAAAGAAAGAAAAAAGGTTTACTAGTACTCTCATCATACCTCATTTGCACAGGCGCCACCAGGACAATATTCCTGATCGATGATGATTGGATTGTTGACATTTTTGAAGGTGATGTTCTCAAAGGTTACGTTGGACACAGAGCTGGCTGAGGGAGAGTTGCCCCATGACTTGATCCTAATACCATTCAAGGTGTCCGAGATGGTGCTGTCACTAACGATGAGTCCAGTCACATCCTTCTCATCTGGGTACTTTCCTAAGCTCCCCACACTGTTCTTTATAAGTAACAAATTAACCAATTATAGACCAAACAACAACAACAATTACAACATGGACGCAATCAGTCAGTAATGCCTAGGCAACAAAGCAGAGGTGTCATATCCCTTTGCTTAATTATTGGGTGTAAAGTACAATATCTCATTTAATTTATGATTATAAGCAATACCATAGAAGAGATCCATAAGAAAAACGCACCTTATTCCATGGCCTGGTCCACATGTTACTTTACTGATCTGTACATTAGTGAGGCCCTGTCCGAGGGAGATGCAGTCGTCGCCGGTTCCAATCTGAGCACCCTCGATGGTCACATCGGAGCAACGCTCCACATGCATTCCATCAGTGTTGGGACTGTCGCCGGGGTTGGTAACTTTGAAATTTATCGCTTTGAAGTTCTTGCATTCGACGACACCAAAGTTGAAGTTCTTGCTATTGAGGGATGTTATGCCATCGATGACAGTGTTGGTCATTGACATGAACTTGACGTTCTGTGGAGTATACACAATAAAATTATTTACACTTGATGCAAGATCAAGATTTTGCAGGCACCCACCTCCTCCAATTCATTTCTAATTGAGAATTGGATGTTTTATTACTACTTACAGTTGGAAGAAGCTTGCACTTTTCATTCTGTTGGCAATCATTTAAGTGCCAAATAGAAGCTCCTTGCCCATCAAAAACTCCAGTTCCAGTGATGGTCAACCCATCTATCCATCCAAAATAAACCCAATCTCCACTTGGAAACTTGTTCAGGTCGGTCTCCGCCAGCAGATGACCCTGTAAAATACAAATAAAGATTGACATAGTTCTCTATGTGAAGTAAGTCTAGTAATAAATAGTGCGACTCTTAATCCATGGACGATATTCTCTTGATCATCCAACAAAAATGACTAATGTTTGCTCACTGCACACCACTAAAAAAATAAATAAATAAATTCCAGAGTTTTAGAAGATGTACTCTTACATCCAATTTCATGGTTATAGATGGTACTCCTTTGCAAGGGCCTGTGAATTTAAGAGGGCCCATCCAATAATCGCCTTTTGGTACTATAATTGTAGCTGGTCCGGTGGACCCACATGCCGCCGTCCATGTATCTTGAAAGGCCTGCTCACGCACAAAATTAAGTGTCAGACATATAAAATGAAATGAGATTTTTTTTGGGCACCCGGCTTTGGTGGGTAGGGACCCTAGCCCTCTCGTAAGGCAAGTAGGCCTCGGGTGAGGCGAGGGAGTCCTTGGGTGAGGTATGGTGAAGGAAGGTTGCAGCCAGATAAGTGCCGACGCCTTTCACCACTAGGGTTAAAGGCCGTTCTTGAGATAATATTTAACCAGTATGATACAAGTCTAGTACAAAATCATGCCTGTTTTTGCCCCTCCGCAATTGAAGTATTGTCCACTAAAATAAAAAATAATCAAATAAACATTTTTTATTGCAATCAAACTATACCAACCTGGGCATCGTCTGTCTTCCCATCAGCTTTTGCCCCATGATCCATAATGTTGAATTCCCCACACAGGGCAACTCCAATGAAACAACAGATAAAGGATAGGAAGAAGCTATGCTTCATCATCTTTATTTGTTTTTTTTTTAAACTATCTTTTTCTTTTTTTTATTTGAATAGATATTTATTGTAAGATGGGTGCTGGAGTTGTGAATTTATAGGACTTCAATCTGAAATGGCCATTGGTTATCCTTAATTGTAGCAACTCTCTCTCAACTATACCATTCATTTATTACCATAAGCACCTCTAAATGTGCTCAGGAGAATGGTCAACCCCCCGTTTCACGCATAACTGCTTGCCTATTTTGACAAAAGCAAATAGCACCACGGTATTTTATGCAAGCTTTATACAGCCATGTATTACGGTAGCAAAAGTGCAAAAGCTTAACAACATCCACTCCATTTCTTTGAATTGAATGGTTAATGAGTTTACTCACACTTGGTCATGCGAAAGTACAGGTCAGTTCCTGCTTTGCCCGGAATCAACCCAGCCTACTCGAGTTGCTCCTTTATCTATGCTGTATTTTTAGGAAATAAATAGGCCCAGCGATTCTTCGGAGGAAGAGATTCAAACAATGACCAGGGATTCTTCGGCACACGCAATTTCCATGGAAAGATGAAGTTGCCATATCAGCAGATTTTATGGTTATTAAATACTTCAAAAAATAGTTTTCTGCAAAAGTTAGAAATTTGTTTGGAGCAAATCTTTTTGCCCGGATGAATTGGTGCTAATGTTGTTTGATGCGGCAAAACTACATACCTATTGTCATTTGTCATTTAATTTCTATTTACTCATAGTTTGTTCACACTACTATGTATAAACTGTGACGTATAAAAGACTTAGGACAAAAGAAATGGACTTCTTTTAGGGGATGATCCATCAGAAGATGTTTGGCACATGAAGTGGAGCCCATTTTCCAATTGTTGGGTTTACATGTGGTTGGGTGCATGGTTGATGATAGGGACACAAGAAATTCAATCCTATGGCATTATCCATCTGTTGTTGGAATGCCAAACTTAGAAATGGATTGAAATCAGAAAAACGTTGCTTGAGGGAAGACAGACCTTGAGATAAAAATAGACGGTTTTGATTGATGTGAGTGTTAACAAAGGTGACAAAGAAGCCTCTGTCGTGCAGTAGCTTTGCTGCTTGCAACATGGGGTTGATATGGCCCTGTTGGTAAGGGGAGGCAGAGATGGATGCAAGGAGGCGTGGCCTTGGCAACAGGAGGGTGAGGAAGAGTGAGAGAGGGAGAGAGAGGATGGGGGAAATGCTGTTACCTGCAGAAGGTTGATGATGATGGACCTTCCTGCCTTGCTCTGGTTGACGAAGAGAGGCTAGGGTTTTGTTGGTTTTTTTTTTTTTACATGCACGTTTGTGTACAAGCAATTTCCATGGAAAGATGAAATTTCCACATCAGTAATTTTCATGGCTTCTAAATACTTCGACAAAAGTTTCCTGCGAAAGTTAAAAATTCATGTTTGGTGCAAATTCTTTTTCCTTGATGAATTGGTGCTAATGTTGTTTTGTGCGGCCGATGATTCCTCTTTGAAAACTTCTTTTAAAGAGGAGATGGTGTAAATCAAGGGGGTCGGTTTTTTGTTGAAATGGACTCCGATACCCCCCCATAGGATGTCTATTTCCAGGCTTAGGAAGGAATATGATGACGTGGCAAAAAAGCAATTTTACGGAAAACTGACGCACCAAATGAATGAAAAAAAGGGTTTTCAGCAGGGAAACACCAACTTTTTTTTTTTTTTTTTTTTGTAGAAATGGGCTTGACAAACATGCCCTACGTGAGAAACGAGTGAGGAAATAAAGTAATTAAAACGGGGGTTGAAATATTATGTGGAAATGGGCTTCCCAAACCCCACCACACCCCCCCTCCCACCCCGAGGAACTCTAATTCCAGGTTAGGGAATGAAAATGCCAAGGTAATGTGCATATGCAGGATTATCGTTTGCAGCGGAAAACCTGCATTTCGGTTAAACTGCGGATATTTACGGTGGTAAACCAGCACTTTCTTTGTTCAATTTTTTGGGTCCTTTCCTACTTTGGTTCTAGGTTGGTCTGGGTCGGGCCCCACATGACTCATGTGTATGACCATGGTTTTCCTTAAATGCAATGTAGGAGGGAAAATTCAAATTCCAATACCAGGTTGGGCTTGGATCATAGTGGATCAGCCCAACCCGCTAGGAGGAAGAATTTGAAGGGACGATTGAATTAAAGGGGCTTGGATTGCTAGAACGCCCCATGAAGAAATTGATTCTTCTATTATTAGTTATCTCCGTAAAGTAGAGGAATGAAACGTGCGCACGAAGTGGGCAAAAATTTAGGAGGAAACGCAATATAAGAGGAGAAAAATAAGGAGAGAAAAAGGTATGAAAAATTATTGCAAAAGATCTTGCAGAAAAAATCTTTTTGAGACTAGCTTGAGCGTCGGAGTGACCTTGGTTTGGTTTCCTGATTGAGTTCTGATCACTTGTTTATCTCTGTTAAACAGACATCAATTTTCAAGCTAACGTGCAGGAGAAGGAAAAGAACAGGATTTTCCTACAAGGGCCGAGCTGACCATATTACCTTTGCCCCGTCCAAATATTGATCTTACAGTTAGCGCTGTCTGTAGGAAACAAAGTAGGGAAGCACCCATTGATATCTCATACTGTTGAGAGGAATGGTAGATCCATAGCAGAATCCAGGATCGCAACCTCCAATTGGACGACCTTCATCTCATGTGGAGGAAGTCCTGACTAGACGACAGCGAGAGTAGACGGGAAAGGACCCCGCGGTCAACCACTCAGGTGGGGCAGATTTCGAATATGTCCCATGCACGGATAGTGACTGGACTGTCCTTTCTTCACTAGGGAAGGGGTGGATTCGATTAGAAGTCAACCGCGCAGACCCGAGTTGCCCAGTAATTCCACCATCTGTAGACAAATTGCAAGGGGGAACCCACCGAAAACAAAACCACGGTCTCCTCGGGCGAACTGCGTCATGAGATCCATATCTCCGCCTAGAACAAACTTGCAGAGATGCTGCTCGAGACTTGGCTGAGGGAGTATAGTGGCAACAGGAAAAGATTAATAGCATGTTGTAGGAGCGGGAAGCCACAAGAAAAAGACAACGACGATCTCCAAGCTTGGAAAATGTTCGTGGGATGTGGAAAGCCGAACACCAAGCTTGCCCGATAATATGAAGGCCTCGAAGTCATTATTCTGAGTTGAGAGCTTGGCGGGACCGTCGTAAAGCTAGAACAATGGATGAGGGGAGTAGGATCTCAAGCACCCGACCCTCCCGACCAAGGAGAGAAGAAGAATCTGAAGTCCAGACACGATGCGATAAAGATAGGGGAGCACCGAGAAAAACAACTTCCACACGGATGCTCGTAAAGGAAGATGTGCAGGCTCTCATTGATAAGGCATTAGCAAATCAGGAATCCCACCAAGAAACTGCGAATTAAGCAAGGTACTTGAGGAATGCACAAAATTTTGAGTCACCTTTTTCAATGGAAATAGAAAGAACATATCATCTTCGGCGATTTTCCATCCCCAAGCTGAGGATTTATGATGGGACCTCAGATCCAGCCGATCATATCTAGCACTATCAACACTCCATGGCACTCTGGGTAGGAAATAAGTCACTGATTTGCAAGGTTTTCCCCTCTAGTTTGGGAGACCTAGCCTCAAAATGGTTTTCTCGTCTGAAGCCGAGATCAATCCACGGCTTCCGGGAATTAGCTAGATCATTTGTCACTCGTTCTGTGACAAGTTCCAAGCAGCCAAAGGATGCTGGAGCAATGATGTCTCTTAAAAAACAGAGGGCTGAGAGCCTGAAAGAATTCAGTGCTCGGTATTGGCGCCTCTTTAATGAGGTAGAAAGAAGTAATGAACAGATAGACATTGAAACCTTCAAGCTAGGGCTACCTAAGGAGAGTCAACTTCGCCAATCACTGACGAAGCGATCCCCTACCACGCAGGGAGAATTGATGGAAATGATCGAAGAGTTCATCAAACTAGAGGAAGACATGGGAGCGCCTGAGCCGAGGTGGACTCGTCAGATGGACGAAGGATCCAGGAGGAAGAGAATAAGGGAGTTCGGAGAAGCCTTTGATAGGAAATTGGGTCGTGCCAAGTCCACCAGAGCTCCCTTTGAAGGGACATATACGATCTTCAAAGCTCCGATCTATAGGATCTTGACGCAGATCAAAGATAAACCATATTTTAAAAGACCTCCAAAGATGGTGAGTGACCTAGGATGTCGGAATCCCAACCTCTGGTGTTCTTATCATCGGGATAATGGTCATTTAACAGAAAATTGCCGCATGCTCAAACAACATCTGGAAGACTTGGTTAAGGAAGGGCACTTAAAGGAGTATATAGAAAGCACAGGCACAAAAAAGGGCCGTGGAAGCTGAGATCGGAAGGAGATAAAGAATGTTGCAGATGAAGGGGGACCAATGGGGGTAATTGATGGTGCATAGAGCATTAAATCCAGCAGAAATGACGACTCAGTATGTCAAAAACCAGAGAAGGATGGTTGTACATTTAAAAGAAGTGTACCAAATGAGTACTGAGCCAAGTATCGTAAATATATCCGGACGAGGAAAAGCAGAGATATCATTCTCAGATGATGTTTTGCGAGATCATGGAAGAAGTGTATCACTTCCGGACACCGAAAGGAATCATGGAGATCAGAGGAGATCCGGGCTGAGGACTGCCAAAGAGCTTGGAATCAGGCAGCTAATAGTACATTGTGATTCATAATTAGTGGCCAAACAGTTGAATGGAGAATACGCAGCTCGTGATGATCGGATGATCGCATACGTCAAAGAAGCTCAACGTCTAATTCAGGAGGTTGGTGAGGTTATGGTGAAACAGGTTGGACAAGAGGAGAATGCGCATGCTGACAGCTTGGCCAGCTTGGCTTCGTCCGTAAAATCCGAGTTAAGAAGGGAGATCTTCGTTGATTTTCAACCGTCACCGACCACAGGAGATCAGATTATCATGTGCTGTGAACAAGATACAGTTGTCTAGATTGGATGACACCAATTATTGAATACTTGAGAGATGGATTACTACCAGAGGACGAAAAGGAAGGATGGAAAGTTAGGAGGAAAGTAGCTAGATTCTGGTTGTCACCGGAAGGAAAGCTATACGACGATCATACTCAGAGCCTTACTTATGATGTGTAAATCCAACCAAGGTGGAGAACCTGTTATGGGAAATCCATGAGGGGTCCTGTGGGGGGCACGTCGGAGGACGGAGCTTGGCCCACCGAGCTATGTCTCAAGGATATTGTGGCCTTATATGCAAAAGGATGTATTGGAGTTCGTACATAAATGTGATAGGTGCCAGCGTTTTGCCAAGGAAATTCATCAGCCGGCTGGACAACTCAACCCTATAGTGAGCCCCTGGCCATTCAGCCAGTGGGGGATTTTGTCAACCAGTGGGGGATTGGCATCGTCGGACCCATGCCAAGGTCAGCACATAATTGTCGATTCTTGATCGTAGCAACGGATTACTTCACTAAGTGGGTAGAGGCAGAGCCTTTGGCTCATATTCGAGAAAGTGATGTAAGGAAATTTGTGTGGAAAAGTATCATCACAAGATTTGGAATACCTCGGGCATTGGTGATTGACAATCGGAAACAATTTGAAGGCAAGGCATTTAGAAGCGTATGTGAACAGTATGGTATCAGGCACTACTTTTCGACTCCCGTTTATCTACAAAGTAATGGCTAAGCAGAAAGCTATAATAAAACCTTGCTTGACGGCATAAGGAAAAGGTTGGATGAAGCAAAAGGAGGATGGCTGAACGAACTCCCTAGTGTCTTATGGGCTTACATGACTACCCCAAGGAGATCAACTGGAGAAACTCCTTTCTCTCTCGCATATGGAATGGAAGCTGTAATACCCTTGGAGATTGGGTTGCCGACCATGAGGACAGAAGCTTACAGTCATAGATCAAAATAAAGAGAGAATCGCTAAGCATTTAGATTTGATTGAAGAGCTGAGGGAGCATGCCCTGATTAGGTTAGCTGCCTACCAGTAACAGCTAGCTCGAAGCTACTAGAAGAAAGTGCGAGAGCGAATTTTCAAGGTCGGAGACTTAGTCTTGAGAAAAGTATTCTTGAATACGAAAGATCCCAATCTTGGCAAGCTAGGACCAACCTGGAAGGGACCATATAGGGTCACCTCGGCTGGAAGGGCTGGAGCTTACCACTTGGAAATACTGGAAGGAAAAGCTTTGAAAAGGCCATGGAATGTAGCAAATTTAAAGAAGTTCTATTATTAATCTTCGTACCAAAGAACTTGTAGACTTAGCTTGAATTGTCTTGTTTTTGTGCCAAAAATGAGAATTCCATTGAATTAATGGTCACAACAAAAGTTCATCTAGTCAAGATAAACTTGCAAAAATAAGGCCAAGGGCTAAGAATTAAGAGGTAGCATCATAGCCATTACTTCGCACCGAAGGATAAAAACCTAACTGGGAAGAGCCCAAACTAGGTACACCTCATAGGCATGACGATGCAAGCATAGGTGTAACGCCCCAATTCCGAATATCGAAGTTACTGCCAAGGTAACCGAATTTGGCGTGCTACTTCCCGGAAAATCGGAGAACTTCCAAGATCATAGTGCGCATTGAGGTCAAATTTTTAAAACTTTTTGAACAATAAGATGATCAACAATTAAATTGCGGAAGTATAAGAAAAGATAGCGGAAGCAATTTATATCATATAAAATGAATCAAGTAAAGCAAGGCTGAAGTCTAACAAAATCTCAAAGTGTGAATAACAAGTTTTACATATCTGTTTAATTCCCACTCACTACATAATCACTCAAAACCCAAAAATAAACAGCGCTCAAATACCCTGTACGGGCACTCCATCATCCGATTCGACCACCTGGTCGACCGGTCCCCACCCGTAGTCGTCGGCTACAGGCGCCTCGATGATCGCATCACCCTCAGGGTCGAAGTCATAACCTAAGCACCAAAGATGGGTAAGATCCAAGGATTTGGAAAGGCACCATATACAGATAACACATGATGTATGCATCAAAGAGAATAGAGACGATAATTTAATCATAAGAATAACAATGAAACATAAGCTAGGGAATTGAGCAGTAAATAACATCTCAGAATAAAAAATATAAGTAATCTAGTCTAACAGATAACAATATGGCACATTCACACAAGTTGGATACCGCGGGATATTATGCCGCGACCCTCCCATACTGTAAACAGCCGCGGCGAGGAAAAGTAAAGTAACCAGGTAAAGAATAATGGCCCTGCTAATAACAATTTATATAAATAGCACCGATTACACCCCTTTATCGCACTGATCATACCCATTTATCACATTAGACCGGACCCGGTATCACACCGTTTGTCTAGTCATTGCTCATCATGATTGCTCTATTCACAACCAATATACCTCCTACCAGTGATGATCAGTCAACAGGCTGAGCTTAGATCAACTGAGTGAATGTCTAGTGCCGACCCAGGGAATGAATACAACTCTTTGTCTGTCTAGGCTTACCTTGCATGAGCAAGGTCCTAACCAAGTCTCTAAGAGGTTGAAGTACAATATTATGGGACACAACCCAATATCCAAGTCCAAGTCCAAGTCCAATCACCATTGGATCCAAACTAGGCCCACAACCATGGCCTTAGTCTATAACAAAGCAAGTAACCAATCCATACCCATTCACAACTATACATTATAACTAACCTCTTCATTCTAAGGTACCACACACCCAACTTAGGCCGTATGAGGGCCCGCCTAGCCACAGACATTGGTTATTTATCACTAATTACATCGTCGGGTTGCCATACGTAGTCCTAGGTTCAAGTCCTCCAATTCCCATTTAATTAACAAGTTTATATCAATAACAAGGACACAAGAGAAGAACAATATATAATAGTCTCCAAGCAATATAATCAAATGGAATAAGCAAGGGTCCAACTTAGGTAATGACCCACTCTTGGTTCAGGGTCTCATTGGTTAATTGGATCCTTAATTGCAGTCTCAGGTGCCAAAGATGTTATATTTGGTGCTCCTAAAGTTACGGGCACCCTTGACTACATTTATGGCTCGAATTACCGATAATTCGAATCCTTAAATCCTATTTGGTGGTCCTCATGAGTCAAGGTTGAGCCACACCGTTGACTCCTGCTTGGCACATCAATGAAGGTCTATTTGAATGGTTAATGGACCCCACAATTGGTTAAACATCTGAATTTACAGAAAACTGGAATTCCACATTTTACAGTGTATCCGGTCGACATCATCCTTAGAGATGTCGACCGGGTATACTGGATGTTGACTCCCAGGTCGACTTCTTCTACAGTGTCCCCGGCCGACATCGTGGCCATGGTGTCGACCGGGTACACATGATTTTATAGTCAAACACCTAGGGGGCAGCATCCTGTCTCAAGGATTTTCCTGTGTGTTCGGTCGACATTGTGGCCTGGATGTCGACTGGGTACATAGGGTTTCTGAAACTGAGAGAATGTCCAGCTCTTGGTTATTCTCTGAACATGTCTATGTATCCGGTCGACCCGGAACAGGGCCCGGTCGACCGGGTACACTAGACTGAGAGATTTACCGAAAAATTTAACTGAGACTTGGACTTCCTAGTTTTTAGTATAGCCGGTCGACCGAGCTACAGGCAGGTCGACCGGGTACACGCCCTGATGTAAAATTTCAGATTTATGGAATTCTCCTTTTTCAATCTGAATTCCAACCAAAACACCTCCAGTCACTTCCATTCATCATAAAAACATCACCAAACAAGAAAAACACTCCAATACACATCCCACCATTCATCCTTGGGTCATTGATCTTCCAAATGAGAGATCTCATCCCTCAAATGGCCAAAAATCCATATCACAAAGCTCAATGATAGATCTAAACATGTATATACATCAATTGAATTGAAATTGCAGAATCAAAGGAAATAAAACATGCATTTTAAGTTATCTAGCATAGGGTACTTGCTTTAGATCAATAGAAATGGGAATTGAGTATAAAAAAAGGATCCAAGCTCCTAATGTTGGGCTAATAATGCAATTGGGGATGATCTCCTACTCCTTGTGCTAGGATTTGGGAATTAAGGACAGAGATAGAGAAGATGAGAGTGGAATGAGAGTGAATTAGGGCTAGGTTGCATTTCATTTGCAATATTACGATATATATAGGTTAGGGTTAGTGGTTGTTTACTAAAAGGCCCTTAGGGTTTAAATGGAATTGGGAATGAGGGTATGGGCAACTTAGTCATTTGGAGGAAATTCTATAAGCTTCCTAACTATAACACCCCTCCTATTAAATTTTAATTATTAGCTAAGGCGTAATCTAACTAAAACCTTAATTAAATTGTAAAGAACACCCTATATCTATAAAGAAATAAATAAAAGTCTAATCTTAAGACTTAGGAACAATAATAAACTACCCTACTAAATTCTATTAATTAGTATAATAAGATAGATAATATAACATTAATAATTATTTAAATCAAATTGAGGGCCACAAGGGGTGGGGCCTCACAATAGGCAAAAGAGGAGTTCGGAAGAAACCGACAGTGGTGGTGGGATAGGAAAGTAAGAAGGAATTAATATTTCATTCCACTAGAAAGTAACCATTAGCATTCTTTATACAAAAAAAAAAGAGAGAGAAGCAGAAATGGTATTATGCCCACTGCTTGGGCAAATCAACCAGCAACATTAAAAGAAAAGTTTTTATGTTCTCTTATTTAGGAACTTTGGAATCAGGAAGGATCTGCTCGGCGACCGACGAACAACCTGTGCCTTCCTCCATGACGGAAGGTGGAATAACTTCATCTGTCTTAGGACGAGCTTGGTCCTCGACTAATGAAGGAAGGATAGTAGTCTACTCGGACGAGTCTGCATAATTAGCCCAAAGAGGAGAATTTTCTGGGACTCCGACATCCCTGAGGGCAACATCATAGCCCCATTTAAACACAACAACTTTGATTTGTTCAACTTGGTGCATATAATGTACCTCGATTTCTTCAGATTGGGCATTCTTGGATTTCTCAACGGCCTCCCTAATCTCCTCTACTTTGGCTTGTCTGGAGCGGAGAGTTGCCAACTCCATCTCGACCAAAGTAAGGCGACTTTTGGTAGCGGTCGCCTAAGCTTGAACAATTTGGGCATTTTTTGAAAAAATTTCAGCATTAGATTCAGCAAGGCGCCGAGCAGCCTCGGATTTTGCCAGCTCCTTCTCTAAATCTTCCACGTGGCTCTAAGATCTTTGCTGGCGCTTGGAGACATTAAACCATTTCTGCAGCCCCCTGAAATAACAAAGAAACAGTGGAAGTTCTGCCGCAAAGGTATATATAAAAAAAAAAGGAGGGGAGGGGGAGGAAACGACATACCAGAAGACAGTGTTGGGCTCCCGTAGATACAAGCTCATCGTTAGATAAGGAGCTATGCAGATTCATATCAGAAGGGAGAAGGGCCGACTCTCCCAGGATCATCGCTAAGGATGGAGACCCAGAAATGCCTTCACCTAGAGAAGAAGACTTGAGAGAACTCTTCCGACCAGCAGAAGAGCTTAGGTGCGGGGCCAATGGGGACACACCTCAGCCCTCTAACCATGCAGTAGTAGTGTTAAGGACCTCGGTAGGCTTGAAGGGGTCTTTAACCTTCTTTGGTTCACGTGGCTCGGTCGGAGAAGCAGGTCTCTTGCCTAAAGCTGATGAAGGTTCGGAAGAAAAGGCCGTTCCTGCTTTGGAGAATGGAAGGTCGCCTAGGCAGTCGTAAAGATATTTTGGCTTGCAGCGAGACATTACTGGTGAAAGCTTGTTAGTGTCGGATGAGGAAGAATTATCCGAAATATTTAGAACAAGAGTTTGTTGATGAGAGACAGAAGGAGAAGAATCGCTAGAAAGCTTAGCATGCTGCGAGTTCGTCCGAGCTGATGAGGACTGTTCAGAAGGTTGAGAAAGGGCAAGGGAATGATGAGAAGCAGAAGCTTGAGCACTGGAAGTAGTACGAGCCCTCAATGACCTGGAAGGTTTCTCCGCTGGAACCTTCCTCCGTCTGGTAACAGTATCAGACTCTAGGGGTTCGTGCCAAGCAAGAACTGCTAGGAAGCTGTCATATGAGCGAGCGTATCCAAGCAGTAAGTGGGCAGCTTGGCCCCAGCCCTTCAGCTCAGCAGGACCTTTAAACTCAAGAACCTTCTTTAAATCATCAGGCCAGAGAAGAGATTGGGGAACACGATTGATTGTATCATCTGAAAAGAGAACAAAACATTGTAAAAAATAAAAAGAAAAAGGGGGAATGGATAGAGAAAAGTGCCTCAAAATAAGTAAGGCCGACCTGGGGAGCCTGGGGTCTAGCGAACTATGTGGTTAACCCCACCCCAAATGGTAGGGGTTTCCCAATTTTCGCTAACGATAACGAAATCCCCTTTACTGAGTTTATTCGAATCAAGGAGATAATGCACAAGGAGTTTCTTGGAATCCGTAGATTTCAAGTAGAAGATCGATTTACTACTATCAAGAGGGATTAGCATGTAACAGGAAAGGATGTAAAAAACTCTGAGTTCAGTGCCGAGCAATATGTTCAAGGCAGCTACACCCATGATTGCAGGAACACCCCATGAAGTAATTAATCCTCCCGTTATTAGTTATCTCCATAAAGTAGAGGAAGGAAACGTGCGCAGGAAGTGGGCAAAAATTTAGGAGGAAGTGCAGTATAAGAGGAGAAAAATAAGGGGAGAAAAGGTATGAAAAATTATAGCAAAAGATCTTACAGAAAAAATCTCTTTGAGACTAACTTGAGCATTGGAGTGACCTCGGTCGGGTTTCTCGATTGAGTTCTGATCGCTTGTATATCTCTGTTAAACAGGTACCAATTTTCAAGCGAACGTGTAGGAGAAGGAAAAGAACCAGATTTTCTTACAAGGGCCGAGCTGACCATATTACCTCTACCCGACCAGAAATTGATCTTACATGCAATATTAACAATTCACAAATAAATACATAATAGAACTTTGTGATTGGTGAGTGAAAAGTTTCTAGAAACGTGGGGTCCGCTCACTATAGATCGTTGGGTAAAAAATCTATATCAGAGATGTTCTGGGATTGGTCCCTTAGAAATATAATATACTTTGTAAGAAATAATTTAGATGGTCTGAAGAGAGCTCTTCGAGTAAAATAAATCTCGAAAAGAGTCGAGCTTTAATTGGACATCAGCATACTTTCTTCACCCCATTGGTTAATCATGGAAGGGTCTTGGATGGACCAAAGAGTTTTTTTGTCTATTTAGGGTTGTTCGATCCTAGTATGACACCTGAAGAGTGTGTTCAGCTCCAAGTTTAAACCTGAATTAGGGTTGCGTGTGGGATTATCCAGCCCATCCTAGTCCAAGCTAAAAGGCATCCTTTAGGGCTACAGAAAATTACTTGCTATGCGCTTCGGATTTTGGTCCTAATTCTAAATGAGAAAGGCTTGGGTCTGTATTTGTCTAAAGCGAGGCCTAGTAAATATTTTTCCTAATAATTAAAGGAACAAATGTCAAATGGAATTGGCCTTACCCAACCCGCATGATAAACAAAGCCTATCCAAAATTAGAGGAGCAACTAGAGAATGCCAGACTAGGATTCTGCAAAACCACTAGCCTAATTTCTCTTCTCTATCACTCTATGGACATATGCCAAAACTTAGCTTAGAAAAATATTTGACCATAAGTATCACTCAGTCCTGGCCACATTTCAAATGATTTTGGTGAAAGGTAGTCATGGAATCCATTCCTTGGTTTGAAATCCAATCAAGCTCTAGATTAGTCTTTCCTCTAAGCAAACTGGATTGAGGATGTCCTTGATGCGACAAAACCTGGACCCTCTACAGATCTACTGCTGCATGTATCAGGGTAAAGCCTGAATTGCTGTTTTTCCGCAGATTTTTATGGTGGAAAAGCTCAACTAGCAAGTTTTCCAAATGGTAGGTTTCCCTCCACTTTGTAGGGAGAAAAAGTTGGAAACTGAGTGGTTTTATTTCTTTTTGGGTTGGGCGCGGTGTGGGTTAGGGCACAGACTTTCTATGGTGCCTATCCAAGGATGTACTAGCTGGTTATAAAAACTTCAAATCACAACTATGTATTTGTTGTGCGCGTGTATGCAGAAACGTGAATCTAATGCGAACGAACAAACAACGAACCACACAAGAACAAGCAATCACACAGAGAATTACGTGGTTCGGCAAACTTGCGTACGTCCACGGGAAAGAAACTCGACTCTCCTTGGGTTCACAACATCTTTCATGTTGAATCTTGCTAGCACCTGTTCAACATATTTCTCCTGTGACAACCATAGCTTCTTGGCATTCATGTCATGACGTATTTGCATTCCCAATATCTATCGTGCAGGACCCAAGTCTTTCATGTCAAAAGTCTTTGACATGTCCCTTTTCAGCCTGTCAATTATCTTACTATCATGTCCAACTATCAACATATCATCTACATATAGAAGAAGGATGATAAATTTGCCATTACCAAACTTACGAATATAAACACAGTGATCTGCAGCTGTCCTCTGGTACCCGTGACTCACCATGAATGAATCAAACTTCTTGTACCACTGCCACGGTGCTTGCTTCAGCCCATAGAGACTTTTCTTCAACCTGCAAACCAAATGTTCTTTTCCTTCTACCTCAAACCCCTCCGGCTGAGTCATGTAAATCTCTTCTTTCAAATCACCATGAAGAAATGCAGTCTTCACATCCATTTGTTCAAGCTCAAGGTCCATGCTGGCGGCTAGACCTAAGGCAAATTTAACAGAAGTCATCTTCACAACTGGAGAGAATATTTCATCGAAGTCAATTCCCTTCGTCTATACAAAGCCTTTAACCACTAGCTGTGCTTTGTGCTTTATCAGTTTTGCACTGTCATCTCTCTTCAGCTTGAACACCCATTTGTTCTTCAAAACCTTCCTGCCTTTTGGAAGTTCCACCAGCTCATAAGTATTGTTCTTTTTCAAAGAACTCATCTCATCCTGCATAGCCTTCATCCACTCATCTTTATCTCCATGAGTTCTTGCTTCTGGGTAGCTCTCTGGCTCCCCCTCTCTGGATCGTTTTGCCCACCTTCTTCACTTGTACTCTGCACTGGAGAAGGAGTCGGTGTGAGATCAAGCACTCCATCAACAACTTCTTTTGACTTTTCAGTCTTCTCAATATCTCCAAAGAACTGGTCTTCATGAAACACCACATCCCTACTCCTGATAATTTTTCTCTTCTCTAGATCCCATAACCTGTAGCCAGACTCAGCTCCACCATGGCTAAGAAATATGCAACATACTGCCTTATCATCCAGCTTTGAACGTTGCTCCTTTGGTACATGTGGAAAAGCCTTGCACCCAAACACCTTAAAATGAGAATAAGAAACATCTTTACCTGTCCATTTTCTCTCTGGAAGGTCAAAATCCAAAGGAACTGAGGGAGACCTATTAATCAGGTAAACAGCAGTTAGAACGGCTTCACCCCAAAATGGCTTGGGTAGCTGTGCCACTCTAATCATGCATCTCTTCTTTTCAAGAATAGTGCGGTTCATTCTCTCTGCCACACCGTTGTGCTGTGGAGTGCCAAGAACTGTTCTTTCATGTCGAATATCATGCTTTGAGCAATAGCCTTTAAATTGATTTGATGTGTACTCACCACCATGATCTGTGCGAAGACATTTTAAGAGCTTTCCTGTTTCTCTTTCAACCATGACATGAAACTATTCAGAAACCTGAAACACTTGATCTTTCGATTTCAACGCATATACCTAGACTTTCTTGGATGCATCATCAATAAATGTGACAAAAAACTTATTGCCACCCAATGACAAAGAACTTATTGCCACCTCCATGGGACCACAAACATCAGAATATACCAAATCCAACACATTATATTTTATCGTTTATGTTTTAGAGAAAGATACCCTGTGTTGTTTACCAATCATGCAATAGTCACAAGGGTCAAGGGACGTACCTTTGGAGTAATGAATTCGATCTTTCTTTGCTAATAACTGCAGTCCTTTCTCACTCGTATGTCCCAGTCTCTTGTGCCACAGATTTGGAGAGGTTTTGTCTTCAACAACATTCAACACACCTTTGCATAGCTTCACATGTGTCTTGTACAACGTATTACACGCCTTCCCTCTCGCAATAATAAGAGACCCTTTAGTGAGTTTCCACCTGCCATTTCTGAAGTAACTCTCATAACCTGCACGGTCTAATGAAGTTCCGGAAATCAGATTCAACCGCAGATCAGGAATATGTCGCACATCTTTCAGAGTCATTGTGCAACCAATATCGGTTCGAATGCAGACATCACCGATCCCAACAATATTTGAATGACTTGTGTTGCCAATCTTCACAGTGCCAAAGTCCCCTGCTTTGTACGTCGTAAATATCTCCTTACAAGGAGTAGCATGGTAGGATGCCGCTGTGTTAACAACCCACTCAACCTGATCATCTGCAACACTCAAACACTCTTCATCTTCACTGGCCAATACCACTACTTCATTATCCAAAGTAGCTGTAGTGTTAGTATGGTTCTTCTGCTCATTGCTGGCTTCTTTCTTTTCCTTCAAGGCAAAGCAATTCTTCTTAATGTGACCCTCCTTGCCACAATGGAAGCATTTTCCAGACTTTTTCTTAGTCTGTGATCCACCTCTAGACTTGCCACGACCACCCTTTGGTCCCCTACTCTTACTCCTCCCCCTTTTCTCAGAAACAAAGGCCTGTGCATTATCTGTCCCTACAGTATTCCTTCTTGTTTCTTCATTTAACAAGCTGCTAGTAACCTGACTCATTGATAACAGACTATCTGGAGTGGAGTTGCTCACGGAAACAACCAATGTCTCCCATGTATCTGTGAAAGAACTTAGAAGCAACAAATCTTGCATCTCATCATCAAGGACCATCTTCATTGTGGCTAATTCATTCACAACGCATTGGAAATCATTGATATGATATTCAATTTTACCACTCTCCTTGAATTTCATGATCACAAGCTTTCTAATAAAAAAAGTTCTATTCACTGCAGTTTTCTTCTCATATTCATCTTCTAACTTCTTCCAAAGGGTATTTGCATTGGTTTCATTAGACACGTAGTGAAATATGCTGTTATCCACCCACTGTCTGATGTGACCAATAGCCTTTCTATGCATCTTTTCCAATCTGGATCAGACATATCTTTTGGTCGAGCTTTATGCCCTTCAATGGGATCATAGAGGTCTTTGCAATAGAGTATATCCTCCATCTTTGGCTTCCAAATTAACCAATTTGTATGGTTCAATTTGATCATGGTAGTGACGTAGGGAGACGAGCTTTCGACATTACAGATATCATAGTATTCAAAATTTATCATAGTTATACTCTTTTTGAAATTTATCATAGTTTCTCATGTTGTAACATTTTTTCAAGAATATTCTTTATTACATTTCTTATAAACTTGTAATTCTTACTCTCTTGTTTCCAGAATGTATCATAGTGTTCAAAGTTGTAATTCTTATTTTTCCATTTCTCAGATAGTTTGAATTTCATCAAACTTATATATATATTTTTGAATTTTTGTAACTTCATTTGAAAGAAAAAGAAACTATTTGATGTCATTTTTCAATGAATGTTTGTGCATTTATTTCAATTGAATTGTCTTGAATATTCTATAATAAGACTATAAATTGCGCATTTTAAATTTCAGTTTAAATTTTTTTTAACTTAATGCTTGCGACCCATAATCTAAAGCCATGCTCATGTCAATTGGTTCACAATAATATTCATCTCATTAAGATGCTCCGCCACCGAAGATCCTTCAGTGAATTTCAAATTTACAAGTTGCCTAATGAGCAATGTCTTGTTGGTAGTTGTCTTTCTTTCAGACAAGTCATTTAACTTCCTCTATAGAGATTGTACCATGGTCTCTTTTGACACATGATGAAAGCCCCCATCAACCACCCACTGGCGAATGGTTGCAATAGTCTTTCTATTTAGTTTCTCCCATTATTCTTTGAATATATCATCCGGCTTCTTTTCTTCAATGGGTTTATACGTATCTTTGCAATAAAGTATATATTCCATCTTAGCCTTCCCTATCATCCAATTATTAATCTCATTGAGACTAACCATCTTTGGTGTAGCAATTTCCATGTTGATTCACACGAATACAACTTGTATAAATAACCCAAGCTTTGCTACCACTTGTTAGAAAGCTTGTGGAACTCTTCCCCTCAAAGTGAATTACTTAAGAATCTTCGTAGACACAAAGGATGCACAATCCAAACCAAGCAACCACAACAAGTAATAATGGTGCAAAATTGAATAGAGTAAGGGACAAGAACGAACACACCAACAAATGTGGAAAACCCTCTAAAAAAGGAGGGAAAAACTATGGAGCCTTCCAAACAAATCCACTATGCAATTGGGAGACCACAAACTTCTACTTCTCAAGTCAGTAAGTCAGAGTAACACTTTCTCCAGTACAAGAAACCCCCTTTCTCTCTCTTGATGGAAAATAAAAGAAAAAACAATCTCTCTCTTTCTCACTCTCAGCACGAGAAATCCACCTTAGTAAACAATGGCTTCTCCCAACACGATGTTTGAACGATCATTTTCTATTAAAGAAGAAAATGGGGTTTAAGAATCTTTACACTCACACATGTAAAACATATAAGTGAACTTAAGTGGGAATCCAGCATGGGCCTACACATGAGGACGAGCACAAACGGCCCAACAATTTTTTCATTTTTCTCCCCCAATCCATTGAGATCATGTTTGATGTGTGTTTTCTCGTAAAAAGCTTCCCTATAATCTAACAACATCTATGTCTGTTAATATTCCGTTCTCCATATTCCAAATAGGCCATCATTCATATGAATGAGTGAAGGGATGAATCAATCCTTAGCTCTATTGGTTACGGATTTGGATAGGGGGTGTGTGTGGGTGTGTGAGTAAACAATGCACTTGTTGCTTGCTAACTAGAATAATGGTTCGACTATTACGTGATGATTTTCGATGTCTTCTGGGGTTGCAAAGTGCCTAATGTAGTAAGTTAGTACACTTAGGAGCCCAGATTTCCTCTTAAGGTGCAATGATAGTCATCAATAATTTATTGACAAGTTTGTTGCACTTCTTCCTCAATAACAATGACAGAAGAAAAGAGAATCCATTAAATCTTTTGATAAGATACGTATCAACTTAATTTAAATAAAAAAGAATTAAAGACCAATGTACGAAAAAATAGCAGGCATTATATATAAGAAATTGTACATCAGACGCCATTCCATTTAGGATCGACTTGTTTGTGTATGCTACGCGCGCGGGCAGAGAGAGAGAGAGAGAGAGAGAGAGAGAGAGAGAGAGAGAGAGAGAGAGAGAGAGAGAGTATGCTAGTGGTTGAGATTAGAGCTACCACTTTTCATTCAAGACTAGTGGTTCATAGTGGTTCTCTTAATGCTATATCTTAGGTGTTATCTTCTGCTGTGATTTTTTGGAAATTCTAATTCTACTTGAATGAGATTAAAGCTCTTTCATCTTCAATTAACTGCCTTTTCATCATGTTGGGGGAACGGCCAACGGTTTTACATATTCTTCACTAGGTAATCTGTCTTATTGGTTTAATGCTTTTTTACCATAGCGTCCCTTTTTATTTGGCGGCGCTCCTTTGCAATCCTTTTTATTCCATTAATATATTTCATCATTACCAATAGAAAGAAAAATGATGTTTTTCTCATTAAGCATATATATGTAAATAAATAGAGATTACAAAACTTAATGGGCCACTCAGTTGGCCAAATTCACAAGAAAAGAGGACCGATATATGCATTTGTTACGGTTCCGCTCACGTGGAAACTGGGTTTTATGAATATAACTACACTTTACAACCATAACAAATCACTTGGTAACTGTAACCTATTAATAATACTTAAGGACAGGGTGGAGGAAGTTGGGTCCCCATGTAGAGAGCTTTGATATTGGAACACGTCGATGTGAGTGGCGCTGCACCTTTGCTTGGTGTTATATTAATGTCCTGGAGTTTGACGTTCTTGCATGGCAAACCCTTGCTACAAAGGAGTGTTACACCGACCTCAGATGCAGATGTCCCTTGGATGTTTTTGAAGGTGACATCGCTGATCTGCACTTTAGAAGGTACCTACAAGTTGCAATTGAAGGAAAGGAGATAAATTAAGTTGAAAATTAGAAATGTCGAGTACATGCCCCGACCCACCATTGGCCTACAACATATGAATGAGTTCCATATATATCAAAATTCCATGGGAGTGGCTCATCTAACAAACGAAGAGAATAAGAAGAAGAAGAAAGAAAAAAGAAAAGGTTTACTAGTACTCTCTTCATACCTCATTTGCACAGGCGCCACCAGGACAGTATTCCTGATCGATGATGATTGGATTGTTGACATTTTTGAAGGTGATGTTCTCAAAGGTTACGTTGGACACAGAGCTGGCTGAGGGAGAGTTGCCCCATGACTTGATCCTAATACCATTCAAGGTGTCCGAGATGGTGCTGTCACTAACGATGAGTCCAGTCACATCCTTCTCATCTGGGTACTTTCCTAAGCTCCCCACACTGTTATTTATAAGTAACAAATTAACCAATTATAGACCAAACAACAACAACAATTACAACATGGACGCAATCAGTCAGTAATGCCTAGGCAACAAAGCAGAGGTGTCATATCCCTTTGCTTAATTATTGGGTGTAAAGTACAATATCTCATTTAATTTATAATTATAAGCAATACCATAGAAGAGATCTAGAAGAAAAACGTACCTTATTCCATGGCCTGGTCCACAAGTTACTTTACTGATCTGTACATTAGTGAGGCCTTGTCCGAGGGAGATGCAGTCGTCGCCGGTTCCAATCTGAGCACCCTCGATGGTCACATCGGAGCAACGCTCCACATGCATTCCATCAGTGTTGGGACTGTCGCCGGGGTTGGTGACTTTGAAATTTATCGCTTTGAAGTTCTTGCATTCGACGACACCAAAGTTGAAGTTCTTGCTATTGAGGGATGTTATGCCATCGATGACAGTGTTGGTCATTGACATGAACTTGACGTTCTGTGAAATATACACAATAAAATCATTTACGCTTGATGCAGGATTAGGATTTTTCCGGCACCCACCTCCAATTCATTTCTAATTGAGAATTGGATGTTTTATTACTACTTACTGTTGGAAGAAGCTTGCACTTTTCATTCTGTTGGCAATCATTTAAGTGCCAAATAGAAGCTCCTTGCCCATCAAAAACTCCAGTTCCAGTGATGGTCAACCCATCTATCCATCCAAAATAAACCCAATCTCCACTTGGAAACTTGTTCAGGTCGGTCTCTGCCAGCAGATGACCCTGTAAAATACAAATAAAGATTGACATAGTTCTCTATGTGAAGTAAGTCTAGTAATAAATAGTGCGACCCTTAATCCATGGATGATATTCTCCTGATCATCCAACAAAAATGACTAATGTTTGCTCACTGCACACCACTAAAAAAAAAAAAAAAAAAATTCCAGAGTTGTAGAAGATGTACTCTTACATCCAATTTCATGGTTATAGATGGTACTCCTTTACAAGGGCCTGTGAATTTAAGAGGGCCCATCCAATAATCGCCTTTTGGTACTATAATTGTAGCTGGTCCGCTGGACCCACATGCCGCCGTCCATGTATCTTGAAAGGCCTGCTCACGCACAAAATTAAGTGTCAGACATATAAAATGAAATGAGATTTTTTTTGGGCATCCAGCTTTGGGGGGTAGGGACCCCAGCCCTCTCGTAAGGCAAGTAGGCCTCGGGTGAGGCGAGGGAGTCCTTGGGTGAGGTATGGTGAAGGAAGGTTGCAGCCAGATAAGTGCCGACGCCTTTCACCACTAGGGTTAAAGGCCGTTCTTGAGATAATATTTAACCAGTATGATACAAGTCTAGTATAAAATCATGCCTGTTTCTGCCCCTCCGCAATTGAAGTATTGTCCACTAAAATAAAAAATAACCAAATAAACATTTTTTATTGCAATCAAACTTTACCAACCTGGGCATCGTCTGTCTTCCCATCAGCTTTTGCCCCATGATCCATAATGTTGAATTCCCCACACAGGGCAACTCCAATGAAACAGACAAAGGATAGGAAGAAGCAATGCTTCATCATCTTTATTTACTTTTTGTTTTTTAAAATATCTTTTTGTTTTTTTTATTTTAATAGATATTTATTGTAAGATGGGTGCTGGAGTTATGAATTTATAGGACTTCAATCTGAAATGGCCATTTGGTTATCCTTAATTGTAGCAACTGTCTCTCAACTATACCATTCATTTATTACCATAAGCACCTCTAAATGTGCTCAGGAGAATGGTCAACCCCCCGTTTCACGCATAACTGCTTGCTTATGTTGACAAAAGCAAATAGCACCACGGTATTTTATGCAAGCTTTATACAGCCATGTATTACGGTAGCAAAAGAGCAAAAGCTTAACAACATCCACTCCATTTCTTTGAATTGAATGGTTAATGAGTTTACTCACACTTGGTCATGCGAAAGTACAGGTCAGTTCCTGCTTTGCCGGGAATCAACCCAGCCTACTCGAGTTGCTCCATTATCTATGCTGCATTTTTAGGAAATAAATAGGCCCAGCGATTCTTCGGAGGAAGAGATTCAAACGATGACCAGGGATTCTTCGGCACACGCAATTGCCATGGAAAGATGAAGTTGCCATATCAGCAGATTTTAAATACTTCAAAAAAAAGTTTTCTGCAAAAGTTAGAAATTTGTTTGGAGCAAATCTTTTTGCCCGGATGAATTGGTGCTAATGTTGTTTGATGCGGCAAAACTACATACCTATTGTCATTTGTCATTTAATTTCTATTTACTCATAGTTTGTTCACACTACTATGTATAAACTGTGACGTATAAAAGACTTAGGACAAAAGAAATGGACTTCTTTTAGGGGATGATCCATCAGAAGATGTTTGGCACATGAAGTGGAGCCCATTTTCCAATTGTTGGGTTTACATGTGGTTGGGTGCATGGTTGATGATAGGGACACAAGAAATTCAATCCTATGGCATTATCCATCTGTTGTTGGAATGCCAAACTTAGAAATGGATTGAAATCAGAAAAACCTTGCTTGAGGGAAGACAGACCTTGAGATAAAAAATAGACGGTTTTGATTGATGTGAGTGTTAACAAAGGTGACAAAGAAGCCTTTGTCGTGCAGTAGCTTTGCTGCTTGCAACGTGGGGTTGATATGGCCCTGTTGGTAAGGGCAGGCAGAGATGGATGCAAGGAGGTTGGGGCGTGGCCTTGGCAACAGGAGGGTGAGGAAGAGTGAGAGAGGGAGAGAGAGGATGGGGGAAATGCTGTTACCTGTAGAAGGTCGATGATGATGGACCTTGCTGCCTTGCTCTGGTTGACGAAGTGAGGCTAGGGTTTTGTTGGTTTCTTTTTTTTTTTTACATGCACGTTTGTGTACAAGCAATTTACATGGAAAGATGAAATTTCCACTTCAGTAATTTTCATGGTTTCTAAATACTTCGACAAAAGTTTCCTGCGGAAGTTAAAAATTCATGTTTGGTGCAGATTCTTTTTCCTTGATGAATTGGTGCTAATGTTGTTTTGTGCGGCTGATGATTCCTCTTTGAAAACTTCTATTAAAGAGGAGATGGTGTAAATCATGGGGTCGGTTTTTTGTTGAAATGGACTCCGATACCCCTCACAGGATGTCTATTTCCAGGCTTAGGAAGGAATAAGATGACGTGGCAAAAAAGCAATTTCACGGAAAACTGACGCACCAAATGAATGAAAAAATGGTTTTCAGCAGAGAAACACCAACTTTGTTTTTGTAGAAATGGGCTTGAGAAACATGCCCTACGTGAGAAACGAGTGAGGTAATTAAGTAATCAAAATGGGGGTTGAAATATTATGTGGAAATGGCCTTCCCATACGCCCCCCCCCCCCCTTCCGAGGAACTCTAATTCCAGGTTAGAGAAGGAAAATGCCGAGGTAGCGTGCATATGAAGGATTATCGTTTGCAGTGCAAAACCTGCATTTCGGTTAAACTGCGGATATTTACGGCTGTAAACCAGCACTTTCTTTGTTCAATTTTTTGGGTCCTTTCCTACTTTGGTTCTAGGTTGGTCTGGGTCGGGCCCCACATGACTCATGTGCATGACCATGATTTTCCTAAAATGCAATGTAGGAGGGAAAATTCAAATTCCAATACCAGGTTGGGCTTGGATCATAGTGGATCAGCCCAACCCGCTAGGAGGAAGAACTTGAAGGGACAATTGAATTGAAGGGGCTTGGATTGTGAGAACGCCCCATGAAGAAATTGATTCTTCTGTTATCAGTTATCTCCATAAAGTAGAGGAATGAAATGTGCGCACAAAGTGGGCAAAAATTTAGGAGGAAACGCAATATAAGAGGAGAAAAATAAGGAGAGAAAAAGGTATGAAAAATTATAGCAAAAGATCTTGCAGAAAAAATCTTTTTGAGACTAGCTTGAGCGTCGGAGTGACCTTGGTTTGGTTTCCCAATTGAGTTCTGATCGCTTGTTTATCTCTGTTAAACAAGCATCAATTTTCAAGCGAACGTGCAGGAGAAGGAAAAGAATAGAATTTTCCTACAAGGGCCGAGCTGACCATATTACCTTTGCCTCGTCCAAATATTGATCTTACAATTGGCGCTGTCTATAGGAAACGAAGCAGGGAAGCACCCATTGATATCTCATACTGCTGAGAGGAATGGTAGATCCATAGCAGAATCTAGGATCACAACCTCCAATTGGACGACCTTCATCTCATGTGGAGGAAGTCCAGACTAGAGGACAGCGAGAGCAGACGGGAAAGGACCCTGCGGTCAACCACTCAGGTGGGGCAGATTTCGAATATGTCCCATGCACGAATAGTGACAGGACTGTCCTTTCTTCATTGGGGAAGGGGCGGATTCGATCAGAAATCAACCGCGCAGACCCGAGTTGCGCAGTAATTCCACCATCTGTAGACAAATTGCAAGGTGGAACCCACCAAAACAAAACCACAGTCTCCTCGGGTAAACTGCGTCACGAGATCCATATCTCCGCCTAGAACAAACTTGCAGAGATGCTGCTCGAGACTTGGCTGAGGGAGTATAGTGGCAGCAGGAAAAGATTAATAGCATGTTGTAGGAGCTGGAAGCCACAAGAAAAAGACAAAGACGATCTCCAAGCCTGGAAAATGTTCGTGGGATGTGGAAAGCTGAACACCAAGCTTGCCCGATAATACGAAGGCCTCGAAGTCATTATTCTGAGTCGAGAGCTTGGCGGGACCGTCGTAAAGCTAGAACAATGGATGAGGGGAGTAGGATCTCAAGCACCCGACCCTCCCGACCAAGGAGAGAAGAA
Source organism: Persea americana (assembly GCA_029852735.1). Taxonomy (NCBI): domain Eukaryota; kingdom Viridiplantae; phylum Streptophyta; class Magnoliopsida; order Laurales; family Lauraceae; genus Persea; species Persea americana. The sequence goes on from CM056812.1 coordinate 10,533,220, forward strand.
GAATCTGAAGTCCAGACACGATGTGATAAGGATAGGGGAGCACCGAGAAAAACAACTTCCACACGGATGCTCGTAAAGGAAGATGTGCAGGCCCTCATTGATAAGGCATTAGCAAATCAGGAATCCCACCAAGAAGCTGCGAATCAAGCAAGGTACTTGAGGAATGCACAAAATTTCGAGTCACCTTTTTCAAAGGAAATAGAAAGAACATATCATCCTCGGCGATTTTCCTTCCCCAAGCTGGGGATTTATGATGGGACCTCAGATCCAGCCGATCATATCTAGCACTATCAACACTCCATGGCACTCTGGGTCGGAAATAAGTCATTGATTTGCAAGGTTTTCCCCTCTAGTTTGGGAGACCTATCCTTAAAATGGTTTTCTCGTCTGAAGCTGAGATCAATCCGCAACTTCCGGGAATTAGCTAGATCATTTGTCACTCGTTTTGTGACAAGTTCCAAGCAGCCAAAGGATGTTGGAGCAATGATGTCTCTTAAAAAACAGAGCGCTTAGAGCCTGAAAGAATTTAGTGCTCGGTATTGGCGCCTCTATAATGAGTTAGAAAGAAGTAATGAACAGATAGCCGTTGCAACCTTCAAGCTAGGGCTACCTAAGGAGAGTCAACTTCGCTAGTTGCTGACGAAGCGATCCCCTACCACGCAGGGAGAATTGATGGAAATGATCGAAGAGTTCATCAAACTAGAGGAAGACATGGGAGCGCCTGAGCCGAGGTGGACTCGTCAGATGGACGAAGGATCCAGGAGGAAGAGAATAAGGGAGTTCGGAGAAGCCTTTGATAGGAAATTGGGTCGTGCCAAGCCCACCAGAGCTCCCTTTGAAGGGACATATACAATCTTCAAAGATCCGATCTATAGGATCTTGACGCAGATCAAAGATAAACCATATTTTAAAAGACCTCCAAAGATGGTGAGTGACCTAGGATGTCGGAATCCCAACCTCTGGTGTTCTTATCATCGGGATAATGGTCATTTAACAGAAAATTGCCACATGCTCAAACAACATCTGGAAGACTTGGTTAAGGAAGGGCACTTAAAGGAGTATATAGAAAGCACAGGCATGAAAAAGGACCATGGAAGCTCAGATCGGAAGGAGATAAAGAATGTTGCAGATGAAGGGGGACCAATGGGGGTAATTGATGGTGCATAGAGCATTAAATCCAGCAGAAATGATGACTCAGTATGTCAAAAACCAGAGAAGGATGGTTGTACATTTAAAAGAAGTGTACCAAATGAGTACTGAGCCAAGTATTGTAAATATATCCGGACGAGGAAAAGCAGAGATATCATTCTTAGATGATGATTTGCGAGATCATGGAAGAAGTGTATCACTTCCGGACACCGAAAGGAATCATGGAGATCAGAGGAGACCAGGTGACATCCAAAAGCTGTCAAATTGCGGCAATAAAAGGGAAAACAAAAAAGATAGAGGAAGGTGATGGTTCATGCATGGGCAAAAAGGCCAACCTGAAATAGCAATTACAGTCAGGTCGGCTGGAAACATAAAAGCAGAATGCCGACCAGACCAATTCAACAATAGAGGAGCTGAAAAAGATAGTCATGGAAGGAGGAGACTCGAAGCGTTATTGGATGGTCGGGACTTTGATGACCAAGGAAGAGCAGGAGAGTTTGGTTCGATTTCTCAATCATAACTCTGACATCTTTGCTTGGACCCCGTATGAAATGCCTGGGGTTGATTCTGAAGTAATTAGTCACAAGTTAGGTGTAGATCCAAAAGCAAAACCAGTAATGCAAAAACAAAGGAAGCTCACCCCGGAATGTAGAATAGCAGTATGCGAGGAGGTCAACAAACTTTTGGAGGCGGACGCTACACGAGAAGTTCAATACCCAGAATGGTTGTCCAATACGGTGGTCGTACCAAAAAAGAATAAGAAATGGAGGGTATGCGTGACTTCACCGACCTGAATAAGGCCTTCCCTAAGGATAGCTTCCCACTTCCAAAAATTGATCAGCTCATGAATTCAACAGCGGGCCACGAACGAATGAGTTTTCTGGATGCTTACCGAGGAAATATCACTAGATTGCAATGGAAGAATCTGACCAAGAGAAAACAACATTCATAACGCCAAGAGGCACCTATTGTTATAAAAGGATGCCATTTGGACTTAAGAATGCGGGAGTGACATACTAGAGATTGGTGATGAAGATATTCTTGGATGAGATTGGAAAAACGGTAGAAGCCTATACTAATAACATGGTTGTCAAAAGTAAGGCAAAAGCTATGCACGAGGAGGACTTACGGTCAGTCTTCGACATTCTGTGGAGATATAAGCTGAAACTGAATGGTTCAAAATGCTCGTTTGGAGTGAGTTCAGGAAAATTCCTTGGATACATTGTAACTCAAAGAGGGATTGAGGCTAACCTCAACCAAATCCAAGCAATACAGAAGGTAGAACGACCCAGCTCCAGGAAGGAAGTGCAAAGGTTGACAGGTATGCTCGCAACTCTGAACCATTTTCTATCAAGAAGCTCGGATAAATGCCAACCCATGTTCCTTGCTATTAAAAAGAAGGCAGAAAGAGTATGGGACGAACAATGTGACAAGGCACTTTCACAGATTAAACAATATTTAAGCTCCCCCCCTGTACTCTCAATTCCCAATCCAGGGGAAGAGCTGATATTGTATTTGGCAGTTTCTGAATATGCAGTTAGTGCAGCATTGATGAGAGATTAAGGAAAACAACAGCTACCCATCTATTTTGTCAATAAAACATTATTATATGCCGAGACAAGGTACTTACCATTGGAAAAACTTGCCCTGGCACTAGTAAGCGCAGCTCGGAAGCTCACGCATTACTTCCAGGCCCATACTATTAGGGTCTTAATCGAGCATCCTCTACGAGCTGTTTTACAGAAGGCCTACCTATCCGGAAGAATGGTAAAATGGGCGATAGAGCTCGGTGAGCATGATATAAGAATTGTTCCTAGGAATGCGACTAAGGGTCAAGTGGTAGTTGATTTCATAGCAGAATTTACACATAAGGATGAATTAAAGGAAAACAGGAAGGAAGAGAATGGTCAAGATACTCGTGAAGAATGGCTGTTATATGTCGATGGCGCATCTAATCCACGAGGTTCAGGTGTTGGCATGGTGTTCATTACACTAGAGGGAGCAATGATGGAAAGGGCTGTGACATTAGGTTTTGCTACATCAAATAACGAAGCAAAATACGAAGCTCTACTTTCTGGGCTGAGGACTGCCAAAGAGCTTGGAATCAGGCAGCTGATAGTACATTGTGATTCATAATTAGTGGCCAAACAGTTGAATGGAGAATACGCAACTTGTGATGATCGGATGATAGCATACGTCAAAGAAGCTCAATGTCTAATTCAGGAGGTTGGTGAGGTTGTGGTGAAACAAGTTGGACAAGAGGAGAATGCGCATGCTGAAAGCTTGGCTAGCTTGGCTTCGGCCGTAAAATCCGAGTTAAGAAGGGAGATCTTCGTTGATTTTCAACCATCACCGACCATAGGAGATCAGATTATCATGTGCTCTGAACAAGATACAGTTGTCTAGATTGGATGACACCAATTATTGAATACTTGAGAGATGGATTACGACCAGAGGACGAAAAGGAAGGATGGAAAGTTAGGAGGAAAGCAGCTAGATTCTGGTTGTCACTGGAAGGAAAGCTATACGACGATCATACTCAGAGCCTTACTTATGATGTGTAAATCCAACCAAGGTGGAGAACCTGTTATGGGAAATCCATGAGGGGTCCTATGGGGGGCACGACGGAGGACGGAGCTTGGCCCACCGAGCTATGCCTCAAGGATATTGTGGCCTTATATGCAAAAGGATGTATTGCAGTTCGTACATAAATGTGATAGGTGCCAGTGTTTTTCCAAGGAAATTCACTAGCCGGCTGGACAACTCAACCCTATAGTGAGCCCCTGGCCGTTCAACCAGTGGGGGATTGTCAACCAGTGGGGGGTTGGCATCGTCGGACCCATGCCAAGGTCAGCAGGTAATTGTCGATTCTTGATCGTAGCAACGAATTACTTTACTAAGTGGGTAGAGGCAGAGCCTTTGGCTCATATTTGAGAAAGTGATGCTAGGAAATTTGTGTCGAAAAGTATCATCACAAGATTTGGAATACCTCGGGCATTGGTGACTGACAATGGGAAACAACTTGAAGGCAAGGCATTTAGAAGCTTATGTGAACAGTATGGTATCAAGCACTACTTTTCGACTCTCGTCTATTTACAAAGTAATGGCTAAGCAGAAAGCTATAATAAAACCTTGCTTGACGGCATAAGGAAAAGGTTGGATGAAGCAAAAGGAGGATGGCTGAACGAACTCCCTAGTGTCTTATGGGCTTACAGAACTACCCCACAGAGATCAACTGGAGAAACTCCTTTCTCTCTCGCATATGGAATGGAAGCTATAATACCCTTGGAGATTGGGTTGCCGACCATGAGGACAGAAGCTTACAGTCATAGATCAAAACAAAGAGAGAATCGCTAAGCATTTAGATTTGATTGAAGAGCGGAGGGAGCTAGCCCTGATTAGGTTTGCTGCTACCAACAGCTGCTAGCTCGAAGCTACTAGAAGAAAGTGCGAGAGCGAATTTTCAAGGTCGGAGACTTGGTCTTGAGAAAAGTATTCTTGAATACGAAAGATCCCAATCATGGCAAGCTAGGACCAACCTGGAATGGACCATATAGGGTCACCTCGGCTGGAAGGGCTGGAGCTTACCACTTGGAAATACTCGAAGGAAAAGCTTTGAAAAGGCCATGGAATGTAGCAAATTTAAAGAAGTTCTATTATTAATCTTCGTACCAAAGAACTTGTAGACTTAGCTTGAATTGTCTTGTTTTTGTGCCAAAAATGAGAATTCCATTGAATTAATGGTCATAACAAAAGTTCATCTAGTCAAGATAAACTTGCAAAAATAAGGCCAAGGGCTAAGAATTAAGAGGTAGCATCATACCCATTACTTCGTACCGAAGGATAAAAACCTAACTGAGAAGAGCCCAAACTAGGTACACCTCATTGATCTCCTTTTTACTTATAGCATAGGCCTGACGATGTAAGCATAGGTGTAATGCCCCAATTCCGGATATCGAAGTTACTGCCAAGGTAACCGAATTTGGCGTGCTACTTCCCAGAAAATCGGTGAACTTCCAAGATCATAGTCCGCATTGAGGTCAAATTTTTAAAACTTTTTGAACAATAAGATGATCAACAATTAAATTGCGGAAGCATAAGAAAAGATAGCGGAAGCAATATGTATCATATAAAATGAATCAAGTAAAGCAAGGCTGAAGTCTAACAAAATCTCAAAGTGTGAATAACAAGTTATACATATCAGTTTAATTCACACTCACTACATAATCATTCAAAACCCAAAAATAAACAACGCTCAAACACCCTGTGTGGGTACTCCATCCTCCGGTTCGACCACCTGGTCAACCGGTCCCCACCCGTAGTCGTCGGCTACAGGCGCCTCGATGATCGCATCAATCGCGGGGTCGAAGTCATAACCTAAGCACCAAAGATGGGTCAGATCCAAGGATCTAGCAAGGCACCATATACAGATAACACATGATGTATGCATCAAAGAGAATAGAGACAATCATTTAATCATAAGAATAATAATGAAACATAAGCTAGGGAATTGAGCAATAAATAACAGTTTAGAATTACCGATAATTTGAATCCTTAAATCCTATTTGGTGGTCCTCATGAGTCAAGGTTGAGCCACACCGTTGACTCCTGCTTGGCACATCAATGAAGGTCTATTTGAATGGTTAATGGACCCCACAATTGGTCAAACATCTGAATTTACAGAAAACTGGAATTCCACATTTTACAGTGTATCCGGTCGACATCATCCTTACAGATGTCGACCGGATATACTGGATGTTGACTCCTAGGTCGACATCTTCTACAGTGTCCCCGGTCGACATTGTGGCCATGGTGTCGACCGGGTACACATGATTTTCTAGTCAAACAGCTGGGGGGCAGCATCCTGTCTCAAGAATTTTCCTGTGTGTTCGGTCGACATCGTGGCCTGGATGTCGACCAGGTACATAGGGTTTCTAAAACTGAGAGAAGGTCCAGCTCTTGGTTATTCTCTGAACATGTCCGTGTATCCGGTCGACCCGAAACAGGGCCCGGTCGACCGGGTACACTGGACTGAGAGATTTACCGAAAATTTTAACTGAGAGTTGGACTTCCCAGTTTTTAGTGTAGCCGATCGACCGAGCTACAGGCAGGTCGACCGGGTACACGCCGTCACGCCCTGATGTAAAATTTCAAATTTATGGAATTCTCCTTTTTCAATTTGAATTCCAACCAAAACACCTCCAATCACTTCCATTCATCATAAAAACATCACCAAACAAGAAAAACACTCCAATACACATCCCACCATCCATCCTTGGGTCATTGATCTTTCAAATGAGAGATCTCATTCATCAAATTGCCAAAAATCCATATGACAAAGCTTAATGATAGATCTAAACATGTATATACATCAATTGAATTCAAATTGCAGAATCATATGTAAGAAAACATGCATTTTAAGTTATCTAGCATAGGGTACTTGCCTTAGATCAATAGAAATGGGAATTGAGTATAAAAGAAGGATCCAAGCTCCTAATGTTGGGCTAATAATGCAATTGGGGATGATCTCCTACTCCTTGTGCTGGGATTTGGGAATTAAGGTTTATTAGGGACAGAGATAGAGAAGATGAGGGTGGAATGAGAGTGAATTAGGGCTAGGTTGCATTTCATTTGCAATATTAGTATATATATAGGTTTGGGTTAGTGGTTGTTTACTAAAAGGCCCTTAGGGTTTAAATGGAATTGGGAATGAGGGTATGGGCAACTTAGTCATTTGGAGGAAATTCTATAAGCTTCCTAACTATAACACCCCTCCTATTAAATTTTAATTATTAGCTAAGGCGTAATCTAACTAAAACCTTAATTAAATTGTAAAGAACACCCTATATCAGTATAGAAATAAATAAAAGTTTAATCTTAAGACTTAGGAACAATAATAAACTACCCTACTAAATTCTATTAATTAGTATAATAAGATAGATAATATAACATTAATAATTATTCAAATCAAATTGAGGGCCCACAAGGGGTGGGGCCTCACAATAGGCAAAAGAGGAGTTCGGAAGAAACCGACAGTGGTGGTGGGATAGGAAAGTAAGAAGGAATTAATATTTCATTCCACTAGAAAGTGACCCCATAACATTCTTTATACAAAAAAAAAGAGAGAAAAGCAGAAAGGATACTATGCCCACTGCTTGGGCAAATCGACCAGCAACATTAAAAGAAAAGTTTTTATGTTCTCTTATTTAGGAACTTTGGAATCAGGAAGGATCTGCTCGGCGACCGACGAACAACCTGTGCCTTCCTCCATGACGGAAGGTGGAATAACTTCATCTGTCTTAGGACGAGCTTGGTCCTCGACTAATAAAGGAAGGAGAGTAGTCTGCTCGGACAAGTCTGCATAATTAGCCCAAAGAGGAGAATTTTCTGGGACTCCGGCATCCCTAAGGGCAACATCATAGCCCCGTTTAAACACAACAACTTTTATTTGTTTAACTTGCTGCATATAATGTACCTCGATTTCTTCAAATTGGGCATCCTTGGATTTCTCAACGGCCTCCGTAATCTTCTCCTCTACTTTGGCTTGTCTGGAGCGGAGAGTTGCCAACTCCATCTCGGCCATAGTAAGGCGACTTTTGGTAGCGGTAGCCTAAGCTTCAACAATTTGGGCATTTTTTGAAAAAATTTCAGCATTAGATTCAGCAAGGCGCCGAGCAGCCTTGGATTTTGCCAGCTCCTTCTCTAAATCTTCCACGTGGCTCTAAGATCTTTTCAGGCGCTTGGAGACGTTAAACCATTTCTGCAGCCCCTGAAATAACAAGGAAACAATGGAAGTTCTGCCGCAAAGGTATATATAAAAAAAAAAGAGGGTAGGGGGAGGAAACGACATACCAGAAGACAGTGTTGGGCTCCCGTAGATACAAGCTCATCGTTAGATAAGGAGCTATGCAGATTCATATCAGAAGGGAGAAGGGCCGACTTGCCCAGGATCATCGCTAAGGATGGAGACCCATAAATGCCTTCACCTAGAGAAGAAGACTTTAGAGAACTCCTCCTACCAGCAGAAGAGCTTAGGTGAGGGGACAATGGGGGCACACCTCAGCCCTCTAACCATGCAGCAGTAGGGTTAAGGACCTCGGCAGGCTTGAAGGGGTCTTTAACCTTCTTTGGTTCACGTGGGTCGGTCGGAGAAGCAGGTCTCTTGCCTAATGCTGATGAAGGTTCGGAAGAAAAGGCCTTTCCTGCTTTGGAGAATGGAAGGTCGCCTAGGCAGTTGAAAAGATATTTTGGCTTGCGGCGAGACATTACTGGTGAAAGCTTGTTAGTGTCGGATGAGGAAGAATTATCCGAAATATTTAGAACAAGAGTTTGTTGATGAGAGACAAAAGGAGAAGAATTGCTAGAAAGCTCAGCGTGCTGCGAGTTCGTCCGAGTTGATGAGGACTGTTCAGAAGGTTGAGAAAGGGCAAGGGAATGATGAGAAGCAGAAGATTGAGCACTGGAAGTAGTACGAGCCCTAGAAGATCTGGAAGGTTTCTCAGCTGGAACCTTCCTCCGTCTGGTAACAGTATCAGACTCTAGGGGTTCGTGCCAAGCAGAATCTGCTAGGAAGCTGTCATATGAGCGAGCGTATCCAAGCAGTAAGTGGGCAGCTTGGCCCCATCCCTTCAGCTCGGCAGGACCTTTAAACTCAAGAACCTTCTTTAAATCATCAGGTCAGAGAAGAGATTGGGGAACGCGATTGATTGTAGCTTCTGAAAAAGAGAACAAAACATTGTAAAAAAGAAAAAGAAAAAGGGGGAATGAAAAGAGAAAAGTGCCTCAAAATAAGTAAGGCCAACCTGGGGAGCTTGGGGTCTAGGGAGCTATGTGGTTAACCCCACCCCAAATGGTAGGGGTTTCCCAATTTTCACTCACGATAACGAAATCCCCTTTACTGAGTTTATTCGAATCAAGGAGATAATGCACAAGGCGTTTCTTGGAATCCGTAGATTTCAAGTAGAAGATCGATTTACTACTATCAAGAGGGATTAGCATGTAACAGGAAAGGATGTCAAAACCTCCGAGTTCAATGCCGAGCAATATGTTCAAGGCAGCTACACCCATGACTATGCGGTAAAGATTGGGAGAACATTGGGTAGGGAAAAGATTGGTTAAAGAAAGAAAAAGAACTAATAGGCGATTAGGAGGAAATCTGATGCCACCCTCCACAATAGCGATGGTAGGGAAGGGCATTCCATATTGAGACCCCGAATCTAAAGGACCATCTACCCGTGGAGCATGAACTTGGACATCCGAGGGAATACTATATGTATTCCTAAAGTTGGAAATTCCTTCTGGAGTATTGAGCAGATCGTTAAGATTTCCCATTTACGAAGAGGCAGACGAAGAAAAGCAAGGAAAACCAGGACTAAAAGTTGAACTTACCACGAACTGTTGGAAGAAGAAGCCGGAAACGGAGATTTGTAACCAGAGACGAGATAAGAAGAAGATGGAAACTGAATTGACTACTGGCGATTTTAAAGGGATTGCTGTTGACAACTATTGACGAGAAGGGAAACCTGAGGATGACGTGCATCTCTAAAATATCTCAAGCCATTCCATTCCTTGGAAAAAGGTGAGAAATGGGATTGCTTGGGGGGCATTGTAGAAGGGAAAATTTAAATTCCAATACCAGGTTGGGCTTGGATCATAGTGGATCAGCCTAACCCGCTGGGAGGAAGAATTTGAACGGACGATTGAATTAAAGGGGCTTGGATTGCCGGAACACCCCATGAAGAAATTAATTCTCCCATTACTAGTTATCTCCATAAAGTAGAGGAAGGAAACATGCGCAGGAAGTGGGGAAAAATTTAGGAGGAAGTGCAGTATAAGAGGAGAAAAATAAGGAGAGAAAAAGGTATGAAAAATTATAGCAAAAGATCTTACAAAAAAAATCTCTCTGAGACTAACTTGAGCGTTGGAGTGACCTCGGTCGAGTTTCCCGATCGAGTTCTGATCGCTTGTATATCTCTGTTAAACAGGGATCAATTTTCAAGCGAACGTGCAGGAGAAGGAAAAGAACCAGATTTTCTTACAAGGGCCGAGCTGACCATATTACCTCTACGCGACCAAAAATTGATCTTACATGCAATATTAACAATTTACAAATAAATACATAATAGAACTTTGTGATTGGCGAGTTAAAAGTTTCTAGAAACGTGGGTCCGCTCATTATAGATCGTAGGGTAAAGAATCAATATCAGAGATGTTCTGGGATTGGTCCCTTAGAAATATAATATACTTTGTAAGAAATAATTTAAATGGTCTGAAGAGAGCTCTCCGAGTAAAATAAATCTGGAAAAGAGTCGAGCTTTAATTGGACATCGGCATACTTTCTTCACCCCATTGGTTAATCATGGAAGGGTCTTGGATGGACCAAAGAGTTTTTTTGTCTATTTAGGGTTGTTCAATCCTAGTATGACACCTGAAGAGTGTGTTCAACTCCAAGTTTAAACCAAAATTAGGGTTGTGCGTGGGATTATCCAACCCATCTGAGTCCAAGCTAAGAGGCATCCTCTTGGATATGAGTTAACATCTTAGGGCTACAGAAAATTACTTGCTATGCACTTGGGATTTTGGTCCTAATTCTAAATGAGAAAGGCTTGGGTCTGTATTTGTCTAAAGCTAGGCCTAGTAAATATTTTCCCTAATAATTAAAGGAACATATGTCAAATGGAATTGGCCTTACCAAACCCGCACGATAAACAAACCCTATCCAAAATTAGAGGAGCAACTAGAGAATGCCAGACTAGGATTCTGCAAAACCACTAGCCTAATTTCTCTTCTCTATCACTCTGTGGACATATGCCAAAACTTAGCTTAGAAAAATATTTGACCACAAGTATCACCCAATCCTTGCCACATTTCAAATGATTTTGGTGAAAGGTAGTCATAGAATCCATTCCTTGGTTTGAAATTCAATCAAGCTCTAGATTAGTCTTTCCTCTAAGCAAACTGGATTGAGGATGTCCTTGATGCGACAAAACCCGGACCCGCTACATATCTACTGCTGCATGTATCAGGGTAAAGCCTGAATTGCTGTTTCTCCACAGGTATTTACGGTGGAAAAGCTCAACTAGCAAGTTTTCCAAATGGTAGGTTTCCCTCCACTTCATAGGGTGAAAAATTTGCAAACTGAGTGGTTTTATTTCTTTTTGGGTTGGGCGCGGTGTGGGTTAGGGCACAGACTTTCTATGGTGCCTATCCAGGGATGTACTAGCTGGTTATAAAAACTTCAAATCACAACAATGTATTTGTTGTGCGTGTGTATGCGGAAACGTGAATCTAATGCAATCGAACAAACAACGAACCACACAAGAACAAGCAATCACACAGAGAATTACGTGGTTCGGCAAACTTGCCTATGTCCATGGGAAAGAAACTCGACTCTCCTTGGGTTCATTTTGTGTATACGATCAGTACAGTCTACCATGAGTTACACATTACATAAATATATAATGCACTCTTTCTTATCCCCCAAGAAACCCTATCTCAGTCAATAAGAAAGTCCTAGTACAATTACCATAATACCCATGATCATGAACCCACTTGGTCTGGATCCACTAGGCCAACAATCTCCCCCTCCAGACCATGGGGAAGACGTGCCTCTCTGAACCCCCTCACTAGGAGTCCAGTCCGACCAACTCTGAACACAGCTCCAGCTTTCCCTTTGACACGACCTTCGTCATCATGTCCGAGGGATTCAGTCATCATGTCCGAGGGATTCTTGTCAGTATGAATCTTCTCCAACTTCATGAGATTCTTTTCGATGACATCACGAATCCAATGGTATCTCACATCAACGTACTTCGTGTGGGCATGATATGTAGCGTTCTTGCTAAGATCCATAGCACTCTGACTATCACAGTAGACTACATACTCTCCTTGCTTCAGACCCAGTTCTCGAATTTTTTTTTTCAACCACATCATCTCCTTCCCTGCTTCATAAGCAACTATGTATTCTGCTTTGGTTGTAGACAATGCTGTACACTTCTGCAACTTAGACTGCCAGGAAATAGCTCCCCCTGCAAAAGTAAATAAGTACCCAGAAGTAAACAACTGACGATCAAGATCGCCTGCAAAATCAGCATCTGTAAAGCCTTCAAGAACTGGCTTGGAGACTCCGAAACACAAGAACAAATTTGATGTACCTTTCAAATATCTGAAGATCCACTTAACGGCTTCCCCATGCTCTTTCCCAGGGTTAGAAAGAAATCTACTCACTAAACCTACTGCATGAGCAATGTCAGGCCGTGTACACACCATGGCCTACATAAGACTCCCAACTGCTGAGTATGGAGTAGACATCATCCGTTCCTTTTCGTCATCTGTAGTAGGAAATAATCTCTTACTGAGCTTAAAGTGGCTGGCTAAAGGTATACTAACTGGCTTTACATTCCCAACATCTATCGTGCAGGACCCAAGTCTTTCATGTCAAAAGTCTTTGACATGTCCCTTTTCAGCCTGTCTATTATCTTACTATCATGTCCAACTATCAACATATCATCTACATATAGAAGAAGGATGATAAATTTGCCATTACCAAACTTACGAATATAAACACAGTGATCTACAGCTGTCCTCCGGTACCCGTGACTCACCATGAATGAATCAAACTTCTTGTACCACTGCCTCAGTGCTTGCTTCAGCCCGTAGAGACTCTTCTTCAACCTGCAAACCAAATGTTCTTTTCCTTCTACCTCAAACCCCTCCGGCTGAGTCATGTAAATATTTTCTTTCAAATCACCATGAAGAAATGCAGTCTTCACATCCATTTGTTCAAGCTCAAGGTCCATGCTGGGGGCTAGACCTAAGGCAACTTTAACAGAAGTCATCTTCATAACTGGAGAGAATATTTCATCAAAGTCAATTCCCTTCGTCTGTGCAAAGCCTTTAACCACTAGCCGTGCTTTGTGCTTTATCAGTTTTGCACTGTCATCTCTCTTCAGCTTGAACACCCGTTTGTTCTTCAAAACCTTCCTGCCTTTTGGAAGTTCCACCAGCTCATAAGTATTGTTCTTTTTCAAAGAACTTATCTCATCCTGCATAGCCTTCATCCACTCATCTTTATCTCCATCAGTTCTTGCTTCTGGGTAGCTCTCTGGCTCCCCCTCATCAGTAAGAAAAATATGATCTGTTGTAGGATATCTTGTTGATGGTTGACGCTTTCGAGTAGACCTCCTAACCTGAGGTTCCGTGGTTTCTGACTGAGGAGACTACTCCCCTTGCTCAACACCCTGTTCATTTGGCAACCCATGCGCCTCATCACGATCCGGATCGTTTTGCCCACCTTCTCCACTTGTAGTCTGCACTGGAGAAGGAGTCTGTGTGAGATCAAGCACTCCATCAACAACTTCTTTTGACTTTTCAGTCTTCTCAATATCTCCAAAGAACTGGTCTTCATGAAACACCACATCCCTACTTCTGATAATTTTTCTGTTCTCTGGATCCCATAACCTGTAGCAAAACTCAGCTCCACCATAGCCAAGAAAAATGCAACATACTGCCTTATCATCCAGCTTTGAACGTTGCTCCTTTGGTACATGTGCGAAAGCCTTGCACCCAAACACCTTAAAATGAGAATAAGAAACATCTTTACCTGTCCATTTTCTCTCCGGAAGGTCAAAATCCAAAGGAACTAAGGGAGACCTATTAATTAGGTAAACGGTAGTCAGAACGGCTCCACCCCAAAATGGCTTGGGTAGTTGTGCCACTCTAATCATGCATCTCATCTTTTCAAGAATAGTGTGGTTCATTCTCTCTGCCACACCATTGTGCTGTGGAGTGCCAGGAACTGTTCTTTCATGTCGAAGTCCATGCTTTGAGCAATAGCCTTTAAACTGATTTGATGTGTACTCACCACCATTATCTGTGCGAAGACATTTCAAGAGCTTTCCTATTTCTCTTTAAACCATGACATGAAACTGTTCAGAAACCTGAAACACCTGATCCTTCGATTTCAACGCATATACCTAGACTTTCTTTGATGCATCATCAATTAATGTGACAAAGAACTTATTGCCACCTCCATGGGACCACAAACAGCAGAATATACCAAATCCAAGACATTAGATTTTATCGTTTATGTTTTAGAGAAAGATACCCTGTGTTGTTTACCAATCAAGCAATAGTCGCAAGGGTCAAGGGATGTACCTTTGGAGTAATGAATTCGATCTTTCTTTGCTATTAACTGCAGTCTTTTCTTACTCATATGTCCCAGTCTCTTGTGCCACAGATTTGGAGAGGTTTTGTCTTCAACAACATTCAACACACCTTTGCATAGCTTCACATGTGTCTTGTACAACGTATTACACGCCTTTCCTCTCGCAATAATAAGAGACCCTTTAGTGAGTTTCCACCTGCCATTTCCGAAGTAACTCTCATAACCTGCACGGTCTAATGAAGTTCCGGAAATCAGATTCAACCGCAAATCAGGAATATGTCGCACATCTTTCAGAGTCATTGTGCAACCAATATCGGTTCGAATGCAGACATCACCGATCCCAACAATATTTGAATGACTTGTGTTGCCAATCTTCACAGTGCCAAAGTCCCATGCTTTGTACGTCGTAAATATCTCCTTACAAGGAGTAGCATGGTAGGATGCCGCTGTGTTAACAACCCACTCAACCTGATCATCTGCAACACTCAAACACTCTTCATCTTCACTGGCCAATACCACTACTTCATTATCCAAAGTAGCTATAGTGTTAGTGTCGTTCTTTTGCTCATTGCTGGCTTCTTTCTTTTCCTTCAAAGCAAAGTAATTCTTCTTAATATGACCCTCCTTGCCACAATGGAAGCATTTTCCAGACTTTTTCTTAGTCTGTGATCCACCTCTAGACTTGCCACGACCACCCTTTGGCCCCCTACTCTTACTCCTCCCCCTTTTCTCAGTAACAAAGGCCTGTGCATTATCTGTCCCTGTAGTATTCCTTCTTGTTTCTTCATTTAACAAGCTGCTAGTAACCTGACTCATTGATAACACACCATCTGGAGTAGAGTTGCTCACGGAAACAACCAATGTCTCCCATGTATCTGTCAAAAAACTTAGAAGCAACAAGTTTTGCATCTCATCATCAAAGACCATCTTCATTGTGGCTAATTCATTCACAACGCATTGGAAATCATTTATATGATCTTCAATTTTACCACCCTCCTTGAATTTCATTTTCACAAGCTTTCTAATCAGAAAAGTTTTGTTCAGTGCAGTTTTCTTCTCATATTTATCTTCTAACTTCTTCCAAAGGGTATTTACATTGGTTTCATTAGACACGTAGTGAAATATGCTGTTATCCGCCCACTGTCTGATGTGACCAATAGCCTTTCTATGCATCTTTTTCCAATCTGGATCAGACATATCTTTTGGTCGAGCTTTATCCCCTTCAATGGGATCATAGAGGTCTTTGCAATAGAGTATATCCTCCATCTTTGGCTTCCAAATTAACCAATTTGTATGGTTCAATTTGATCATGGTAGTGACGTAGGGAGACGAGCTTTCGGCATTACAGATATCATAGTATTCAAAATTTATCATAGTTATACTCTTTTTGAAATTTATCATAGTTTCTCAAGTTGTAACATTTTTTCAGGAATATTCTTTATTACATTTCTTATAAACTTGTAATTCTTACTGTCTTGTTTCCAGAATGTATCATAGTGTTCAAAGTTGTAATTCTTATTTTTCCATTTCTCAGATAGTTTGAATTTCATCAAACTTATATATTTTTTTTTGAATTTTTGTAACTTCATTTGAAAGAAAAAGAAACTATTTGACGTCATTTTTCAATGAATGTTTGTGCATTTATTTCAATTAAATTGTCTTGAATATTCTATAATAAGACTATAAATTGCGCATTTTCAATTTCAGTTTAAATTTTTTTTAACTTAATGCTTGCGACCCATAATCTAAAGCCATGCTCATGTCAATTGGTTCACAATAATATTCATCTCATTAAGATGCTCCGCCACCAAAGATCCTTCAGTGAATTTCAAATTTACAAGTTGCGTAATGAGCAATGTCTTGTTGGTAGTTGTCTTTCTTTCAGACAAGTCATTTAACTTCCTCTATAGAGATTGTACCATGGTCTCTTTTGACACATGATGAAAGACCCCATCAACCACCCACTGGCGAATGGTTGCAATAGTCTTTCTATTTAGTTTCTCCCATTATTCTTTGAATATATCATCCGGCTTCTTTTCTTCAATGGGTTTATACGTATCTTTGCAATAAAGTATATATTCCATCTTAGCCTTCCATATCATCCAATTTTTAATCTCATTGAGACTAACCATCTTTGGTGTAGCAATTTCCATGTTGATTCACACGAATACAACTTGTATAAATAACCCAAGCTTTGCTACCACTTGTTAGAAAGCTTGCGGAACTCTTCCCCTCAAAGTGAATTACTTAAGAATCTCCGCAAACACAAAGGATGCACAATCCAAACCAAGCAACCACAACAAGTAATAATGGTGCAAAATTGAATAGAGTAAGGGATAAGAACGAACACACAAATAAATGTGGAAAACCCTCTAAAAAAGGAGGTAAAAACTATGGAGCCTTCCAAACCAATCCACTATGCAATTGGGAGATCACAAACTTCTACTTCTCAAGTCAGTAAGTCAGAGTAACACTTTCTCCAGTACAAGAAACCCCCTTTCTCTCTCTTGATGGAAAATAAAAGAAAAACAATCTCTCTCTTTCTCACTCTCAGCACGAGAAATCCACCTTAGTAAACAATGGCTTCTCCCAACACAATGTTTGAACGATCATTTTCAATTAAAGAAGAAAATGGGGTTTAAGAATCTTTACACTCACACATGTAAAACATATAAGTGAACTTAAGTGGGAATCCAGCATGGGCCTACACATGAGGACGAGCACTAACGGCCCAACAATTTTTTCATTTTTCTCACCCAATCCATTGAGATCATGTTTGATGTGTGTTTTCTCGTAAAAAGCTTCCCTATAATCTAACAACATCTATGTCTGTTAATATTCTGTTCTCCATATTCCAAATAGGCCTTCATTCATATGAATGAGTGAAGGGATGAATCAATCCTTAGCTCTATTGGTTACGGATTTGGATAGGGGGTGTGTGTGGGTGTGTGAGTAAACAATGCACTTGTTGCTTGCTAACTATAATAATGGTTGGACTATTACGTGATGATTTTCAATGTCTTCTGGGGTTGCAAAGTGCCTAATGTAGTAAGTTAGTATACATAGGAGCCCGGATTTCCTCTTAAGGTGCAATGATAGTCATCAATAATTTATTAACAAGTTTGTTGCACTTCTTCCTCATTAACAATGACAGAAGAAAAGAAAATACATTAAATCTTTTGATAAGGTACGTATCAACTTAATTTAAATAAAAAGGAATTAAAAACCAATGTATGAAAAAATAGCAGGCATTATATATAAGTTGTACATCAGACGCCATTCCATTTTGGATCGACTTGTTTGTGTATGCTACGTGCGCGGGCAGAAAGAGAGAGAGAGAGTGAGAGAGAGAGAGAGAGTTTGCTAGTGGTTGAGATTAGAGCTACCACTTTTCATTCAAGACTAGTGGTTCATAGTGATTCTCTTAATGCTATATCTTAGGTGTTATCTTCTGCTGTGATTTTTTGGAAATTCTAATTCTACTTGAATGAGATTAAAGCTCTTTCATCTTCAATTAACTGCCTTTTCATCATGTTGGGGGAACGGCCAACGGTTTTACATATTCTTCACTAGGTAATCTGTTTTATTGGTATAATGCTTTTTTACCATAGCGCCCCTTTTTATTTGGCGGCGCTCCTTTGCAATCCTTTTTATTCCATTAATATATTTCATCATTACCAATAGAAAAAAAAATGATGTTTTTCTCATTGAGCATATATATGTAAGTACATAGAGATTACAAAACTGAATGGCCCACTCAGTTGGCCAAATTCACAAGAAAAGAGGACCGATATATGCATTTGTTACGGTTCCGCTCACGTGGAAACTGGGTTTTATGAATATAACTACACTTTACAACCATAACAAATCACTTGGTAACTGTAACCTATTAATAATACTTAAGGACAAGGTGGAGGAACTTGGGTCCCCATGTAGAGAGCTTTGATATTGGAACACGTCGATGTGAGTGGCGTTGCACCTTTGCTTGGTGTTATATTAATGTCCTGGAGTTTGACGTTCTTGCATGGCAAGCCCTTGCTACAAAGGAGTGTTACACCGACCTCAGATGCAGATGTCCCTTGGATGTTTTTGAAGGTGACATCGCTGATCTGCACTTTAGAAGGTACCTACAAGTTGCAATTGAAGGAAAGGAGATAAATTAAGTTGAAAATTAGAAATGTCGAGTACATGCCCCGACCCACCATTGGCCTACAACATATGAATGAGTTCCATATATATCCAAATTCCATGGGAGTGGCTCATCTAACAAACGAAGAGAATAAGAAGAAGAAGAAAGAAAAAAGAAAAGGTTTACTAGTACTCTCTTCATACCTCATTTGCACAGGCGCCACCAGGACAGTATTCCTGATCGATGATGATTGGATTGTTGACATTTTTGAAGGTGATGTTCTCAAAGGTTATGTTGGACACAGAGCTGGCTGAGGGAGAGTTGCCCCATGACTTGATCCTAATACCATTCAAGGTGTCCGAGATGGTGCTGTCACTAACGATGAGTCCAGTCACATCCTTCTCATCTGGGTACTTTCCTAAGCTCCCCACACTGTTATTTATAAGTTACAAATTAACCAATTATAGACCAAACAACAACAACAATTACAACAAAGACGCAATCAGTCAGTAATGCCTAGGCAACAAAGCAGAGGTGTCATATCCCTTTGCTTAATTATCGGGTGTAAAGTACAATATCTCATTTAATTTATAATTATAAGCAATACCATAGAAGAGATCCATAAGAAAAACGCACCTTATTCCATGGCCTGGTCCACATGTTACTTTACTGATCTGTACATTAGTGAGGCCCTGTCCGAGGGAGATGCAGTCGTCGCCGGTTCCAATCTGAGCACCCTCGATGGTCACATCGGAGCAACGCTCCACATGCATTCCATCAGTGTTGGGACTGTCGCCGGGGTTGGTGACTTTGAAATTTATTGCTTTGAAGTTCTTGCATTCGACGACACCAAAGTTGAAGTTCTTGCTATTGAGGGATGTTATGCCATCGATGACAGTGTTGGTCATTGACATGAACTTGACGTTCTGTGGAGTATACACAATAAAATTATTTACACTTGATGCAAGATCAGGATTTTGCAGGCACCCACCTCCTCCAATTCATTTCTAATTGAGAATTGAATGTTTTATTACTACTTACTGTTGGAAGAAGCTTGCACTTTTCATTCTGTTGGCAATCATTTAAGTGCCAAATAGAAGCTCCTTGCCCATCAAAAACTCCAGTTCCAGTGATGGTCAACCCATCTATCCATCCAAAATAAACCCAATCTCCACTTGGAA
The DNA here is from genome assembly GCA_029852735.1 of Persea americana. Taxonomy (NCBI): domain Eukaryota; kingdom Viridiplantae; phylum Streptophyta; class Magnoliopsida; order Laurales; family Lauraceae; genus Persea; species Persea americana. Next base: position 10,552,844 of record CM056812.1, read on the forward strand.
ACTTGTTCAGGTCGGTCTCTGCGAGCAGATGACCCTATAAAATACAAATAAAGATTGACATAGTTCTCTATGTGAAGTAAGTATAGTAATAAATAGTGCGACACTTAATCCACGGATGATATTCTCCTGATCATCCAACAAAAATGACTAATGTTTGCTCACTGCACACCACTAAAAAAATAAATAAATATATTTCAGAGTTTTAGAACATGTAGTCTTACATCCAATTTCATGGTTATAGATGGTACTCCTTTGCAAGGGCCTGTGAATTTAAGAGGGCCCATCCAATAATCGCCTTTTGGTACTATAATTGTAGCTGGTCCGCTGGACCCGCATGCTGCCGTCCATGTATCTTGAAAGGCCTGCTCACGCACAAAATTAAGTGTTAGACATATAAAATGAAATGAGATTTTTTTTGGGCACCCGGCTTTGGGGGGTAGGGACCCCAGCCCTCTCGTAAGGCAAGTAGGCCTCGGGTGAGGCGAGGGAGTCCTTGGGTGAGGTATGGTGAAGGAAGGTTGCAGCCAGATAAGTGCCGACGCCTTTCACCACTAGGGTTAAAGGCCGTTCTTGAGATAATATTTAACCAGTATGATACAAGTCTAGTATAAAATCATGCCTGTTTTTGCCCCTCTGCAATTGAAGTATTGTATACTAAAATAAAAAATAACCAAATAAACATTTTTTATTGCAATCAAGCTAAACCAACCTGGGCATCGTCCGTCTTCCCATCAGCTTTTGCCCCATGATCCATAATGTTGAATTCCCCACACAGGGCAACTCCAATGAAACAACAGATAAAGGATAGGAAGAAGCTATGCTTCATCATCTTCATTTTTTTTTTGTTTTTTAAAATATCTTTTTCTTTTTTTTATTTGAATAGATATTTATTGTAAGATGGGTGCTGGAGTTATGAATTTATAGGACTTCAATCTGAAATGGCCATTTGGTTATCCTTAATTGTAGCAACTCTCTCTCAACTATACCATTCATTTATTACCATAAGCACCTCTAAATGTGCTCAGGAGAATGGTCAACCCCCAGTCTCACGCATAACTGCTTGCTTATTTTGACAAAAGCAAATAGCACCACGGTATTTTATGCAAGCGTTATACAGCCATGTATTACGGTAGCAAAAGAGCAAAAGCTTAACAACATCCACTCCATTTCTTTGAATTGAATGGTTAATGAGTTTACTCACACTTGGTCATGCGAAAGTACAGGTTAGTTCCTGCTTTGCCCGGAATCAACCCAGCCTACTCGAGTTGCTCCTTTATCTATGCTGTATATTTTGGAAATAAATAGGCCCAGCGATACTTCGGAAGAAGAGATTCAAACAATGACCAGGGATTCTTCGGTACACGCAATTTCCATAGAAAGATGAAATTGCCATATCAGCAGATTTTATGGTTATTAAATACTTAAAAAAAAAAAAGTTTTCTGCAAAAGTTAAAAATGTGTTTGGGGCAAATCTTTTTGCCTGGATGAATTGGTGCTAATGTTGTTTGGTGCGGCTACGGATTCTTTATTGAAAACTAGTATTTGTAATTTGGTGTGGCAATTTTCCTTGGAGAAATAACATAACTACATACCTATTTTCATTCGTCATTTAATTTCTATTTACTCATAGTTTGTTCACACTACTATGTATAAACTGTGACTTATAAAAGACTTGGACAAAATAAATGGACTTCTTCTATGGGATGATCCATCAGATGATGTTCGGCACATGAAGTGGAGCCCATTTTCCAATTGTTGGGTTTACATGTGGTTGGGTGCGTGGTTGATGATAGGGACACATCAGAAATTCAATCCTATGGCATTATCCATCTGTTGTTGGAATGCCATACTCAAAAATGGATTGAAATCAGAAAAACTTTGCTTGAGGGAATCCAGGCCTTGAGATATAAATAAACGGTTGTGATTGATGCGAGTGTTAACAAAAGTGACAAAGAAGCCTCTGTAGTTCAGTAGCTTTGCTGCTTGCATCATGGGGTTGATATGGCCCAGTTGATAAGGGGAGGCAGAGATGGATGCAAGGAGGTTGGGGAGTGGCCGTGGCAACAGGCGGGTGAGGAAGAGTGATAGAGGGAGAGAGAGGATGGTGGAAATGCTGTTACCTGGAGAAGGTTGATGATGATGGATGTTGCTGCCTTGCTCTGGTCGATGAAGAGAGGCTAGGGTTTTGTTGGTGTTTGTTTTATTGGCACGTTTGTGTACAAGTAATTTCCATGGAAAGATGAAATTTCCACATCAATAAATTTCGTGGTTTATAAATACTTTGATAGAGGTTTCCCGTGGAAGTAAGAAATTCATGTTTGGTGTAAATTCTTTTTCTTCGATGAATTGGTGCTAATGTTGTTTTGTGCAGCCGATAAATCCTCTTTGAAAACTTCTATTATAGAGGAGATGGTGTAAATCAAGGGGGTCGGTTTTATGTTGAAATGGACTTCCATACCCCCCGCAGGAAGTCTATTTCCAGGCATAGGAAGGAATAAGATGACGTGGCAAAAAAGCGATTTCATGGAAAACTGATGCACCAAATGCATGCAAAAAGGGTTTTCAGCAAAGAAACACCAACTTTTCTGTAGAAACGGGCTAGAAAAACATGCCTTACGTGAGAAACGAGTGAGGAATTCAAGTAATTAAAAAGGAGTTGAAATATTATGCGGAAATGGACTTCCCATACCCCGCCACCCCCCCCCCCCCCCCCCCCCCCCCCCCGAAGAACTCTATTTCCAGGTTAGGGAAGGAAAATGCCGAGGTGGCGTGCATATGTAGGATTACCGTTGAGTCGCAAAAAAGATGCGTATTGTAAGACCCCGGCCCCTAATTTTCGCGATTAGTGTATTTTTAGCTATGGGTTAGTTCTCTAAGTGAGATTTGAGCCTGATTGAGCTAGATTGTGGTTTAGAGTATTTTTCCTTTAGCTTTGGGAAATCTTTGAGAGCAGTTGGACCCAGTCTGACAGCCCAGAGATGCCTTGGGCTGTACGTGGCAGCGTGGGGGATTGTTCTTGATTTTTGAAAAATTCCAATTTTTGGTTTCTTTTGATAGGTCAAATTAGCCCCAACAACTTTTGTGTTCAGCTCGATCCTATTTGAAACTCAGAAAATCAGTTTTTCAGCCCGAAGGGCAAAACAGTCTTTTTACATTGAAATCTGAGCCCAAATTTTGAAATTTCAGAACCATGTCAAAAATATACTTTTTGAAAACTAGATTTTATGAGGATCATTTTTGTTTTCTTCGTCAAGTCCATCCGAGGCCCAAAAAGGCCCAGTTCTAAGCCCATGAAGAGTTTTTAGTTGTGGGCCCCACTTGAACCTTGGGTTTTGGCAAGGAATGGAAGAAGGTGAAATGGGAAGGAGATTGAAGGAGAAATGATTGAACTAAATTAGTTCGCAGAGGGTCGGTCAGCCGACAACCCCATTTCGGTTAACTGACGATCGACCAAAATCTGTCGGTCCATATTCCAGAAGCTCGCCTCGTATCAGGAGAGTTGTCGGCCAGTTATCGGTCAGTCGACAAACCCCTCTCGGCTAGCCGACAGCCAACCGAACCACAGTTCGGTCCCATTTCCAGAAGCCTACATTTCCCTATTTGTGAGCAGGGGTCAGCCGTCGGTCAACTGGCGGCTAACCGACATGCACCACGTCGGTTAGCCGACAAGTAACCTAGAGCTGACCAAGATTGCAAGATTAAACTGTTTCAGGGAGGATTTTGACACGAATGAAAAACCAGAATATTCTAAGAGCAATCAACTTGATTATGTGTACTGGGAACTTAGAATGTCTACTATCTTCTGGGGCACCAAATTATAATTAGAAAATCCGACATTCTAGTTTCAATTACACATGGATCAAATGATGGGCCTTAGCATATGCTTGAAATGTTTGATTTGAAAACCTTAGGGTGATGTGAAAAGGCATTGTTTTACAATGATTTGATTTGTAAAGTTTTGCGTGGATTTTCATGTCATCATGAAAATGATGTTTCCAAGGTTTTATTTAAAAACCCTATTTTTGGGAATCATCGCTTGAATCGTGTTTTCATTACATCGTGTCGGGACTACTAACTTGTGAATTCTAGTGAACAAATGTGCGTGCCCATGATATTGTGCGAGTAGTTCCCGAATTCTTGTGTATCAAGCGTTGTTTTGAAAGTTCGTGTGTATTTATTTTCTTGTCGGCACTACTTAGCTTGGACGACCTTGCCGGTCTGATCAACCGCCTTGGGTCTTTAAATATTTCGTACCAACTGCAGTTTGGATTATCGTGCGCATTTATTTAGCCTGTTCCGAGGCGGGATTCATGAGTGATGCCCAACCTTTATGTGTCATGATTGTGTGTGCTCCCTTCACCTCGTGTGACGGAAAATTATTATCGTGAGTGCTCTCGTTACCTCGTGTGACGGAGAATATAGCTTCATTTGGTTGCCATTAGTTCAGTTGGTTTTATCATAAGTGGTTTTTAGCTTGTACATGAATTTCAATGTTCTTATCTTGCAAGCTTGACATGATCTATCTGGGATTTTCAAATGTGCTTTTGTATTGAAAAATGGATTTATTATTCATGCTCATCTCATTTCGTATATGGTTCATTCACTGTTTTAAATTCCGTAAAATTGTTTTAAACATGGCATCTTCTAAATTTAAGTTTGTTTACGCTCATGCCTAAATTGATCACCTGCCAGACCATCGTGTCTGATATTCTATCTTTGGTGCCTTAGGTGGCAAATTCCCGTCTTGAGCTAGTGCGTGTGCAGATGGCTGTAAAGCCACAAGTTGTGCAGATTCGTTTGTCACTGATGTCATATAGACGCCGTGCTTGGCTTTGGAGATACGTTATACACCTGGGTAGTCATTGTTCTTAGATTGTTATTTTGTAAGGCTTTTGTTAGCCTTTCCTTTTGGGATTGTAATTAATGCACTTGTTAATTTGTAACTTGAATATTCTTGGGTAATGATTAGTCTGTTACTGTCAGCTCTGTATATTGTGATATCATGTTTTGTTCCAGTCTGGTTATGAACGTTGCTATGACAGCTTTATGCTGATAGGTTGAGTGCGACACGGAATCCGATGGCCACGGACTCCGAGTCGCAACGCCACGTAAGCTTCCGCGAAATGTTCTTGATGTGTTTGAAGATTTGGTATTCCTCACACACGCGGATCCTGGGGAGAAACATTATTTCATCACTTACTTCCCAATTCACGTCCCCAAGGTCAGACCGCTGCAGGAGTCTGGTTTTGGGGTCGTGACACGTATGCAGCATTTCTGTCTTGCTTGCTGTAGAAAACCTACATTTGCGGTTCAACCGCAGATATTTACGGTGGTAAACCATCATTTTCTTTCTTCATTCTTTTGGGTCATTTCCCACTTTGGTTCTAGGTTGGTCTGGGTGGGGCCCACATGACTCATGTACATGACCATGATTTCCCTAAATGCAATATTAACAATTTACAAATAAATACATAATAGAATTTTTTTTTTCTTTTGCTGTAAGGTTAATTGTATTGAAAAAAGAAGAAGAAGTAGAACAAGGGAAAATAAAATTTACATTGGGTCAAATAGAGACCCCCAAAAGCTACCCAAAAGCATGAGGAGAAGCATAAAGAAAAGGAGAGAGAGCTTTAGAAGAAAGCAAAGAAATCAAGAAAAGAGAAATGAAAAGAATTACATCAGGTCAGAAGAGAAGGAGCTCCTAGATGGTGGAGTTATCCGAAATCCTCATGAAAGTGAAGAGAGCTCTGAGTTGGTAGCTGAAGAATGGTTTGGGGATCTTCTTCAGTGAGAAGGAGATAGCTTCTAACAGTTGGGATTTGAAGATGTTAAGGGATGGCTTGCATGCTTCAAAGTAGATTCATTTCTTGCCTTCCATAAAAAGTAGATAACAGTGATGAAGATGCTGCCATGCACTTGGAGCCTGTAGAGTCATTACCCTTGTAGAGGGTCAACCAAATAATAGAGGCAGAGAACAATGGAGGGGCTTGAAGTCCAGCAGCCCGAAGAAGCTAGAGCCAGATGGATTTAGCTTGATCGCAGGAGAAGAATAGGTGACCAACTGAATCTTCAACAAGCACAACAAATTCTACATCTAGAAGCAAGCAAAAATCCCAAACACTTCAACCTGATTTCTATGGGAGTTTTGTTGTGTATCAGGCACCAGCCAAAGCAGTTAATTTTGTGGAGGGAGATGCTTTTCCAGATCAACTTGGGCCAGGGGACAATGTCGTTTCTACGTCTGATGATCTGCATCATCTCTGTGTCTGATGATCTGCCAAGCTGCTTGCAGGAGAGCTGACCGTCTGAGGAGTCTCTCCATCTGAGAGAATCACTGGCTTTAAGATTGGCAGAGAGGTCAGAAATGAGAGAAGAGAGCTGTTGTTAAACTTCTAGTGGAATGTTAGCAGGAATGTGCCAACACCCTAATTGGTATAGGGAGGAGAGTCTTTGATCGAGGGGGGAAATACGGAAGAGGGAAACAAGCAGAGAGAGGTTTACCTTTAATCCAGGAGTCATGCCAGAGGTAGATGTTCTGACCATTGCCGAAGATCCAGGAGCTCCCTTGATGAATATGAGGAGTAAGACAGTGAATTTTCTTCCAAATGCAGGAGCCATAGATAGTGTTCTCTACAGTCCAAATGGGTTGAAATTTAAAATAATGGTTCTTGAACCAATGAGACTAGAGAGAGTTGGCTATAGAGGCTTGCCAGTCGAGCTTGATGAAAGAGGCATTGTTGACATCTAAGATTTTATGGATGCCCTTACCTCCTTCTGCCTTTGGAAGAGTAATGGTAGCCCAATTAACATAATGGATTTTGGAGTGAGGGGCATTACCTGACCAGAGAAAGAGCCACATCTTACTCTCTATCTCTTTGAAGATGGAAGCAGGGATAGGGAGGATGGCTACAAGGTGGATTGGCATGCTGGAGATGACGTGCTTGATCAAGATCAGCCAGCCAGCAAAGGATAGAGACTTAGCTTTCCAAGCCGAGAGCTTGGAATTGACAACATCCAGCAGGGGGAGGAAGTGGCTTCTTTTTGGGGTGCCAAAGCAAATCGGAGCACCCAGGTATTTTAACTGGATCGAAGCTTCTTGAATGCCTAAGAGGGAGCAGATTCTTCTTTTTCTTCTCATGCCACACTTGCCTATGTGCAGCTAGCTCTTGTACAGATTGAAGAATTGGCTTGCTGCTGATTGGTATGTCTCTAAGAGATCTTGCAGGACTAAGAGACTAGAAGTTGCCCCTTTCATGAAGATAAGGATGTGATCTGCATAAAGCGGATGGCGGGGGGTGGAGGGTATTGTAGAGAGGGGAAGAAAGATACCTTGGGTTTGAAGGTTGTGGAGGTGGAGACTAAGGATTTCTTCTGCTAGGATGAAGAGATAAGGAGACAGAGGGTCTCCCTATCTGAGACCATAAGAGGAGCTGAAGAAGCCTTAGGGAACATGATTAAGGAGCACGAAGCCTTTGGTTGTGCAAATGCACTCTTTTATTAGAGAGATCTAAGCATCAGAGAAATTGAAAAACTGGAGGCCAGAGAAGAGGAAAGACCATTTTGATTTGTCCAAAGCTTTGGAGATATCGAGTTTTAGACAGATAGAACCTTTGTTTATCTTGGAATTCAGCTTCTGATAGAGCTCAAAACCCAAACCCAAATGGTTTTGTTTGTTCCTTCCTTTGATGAAAGCAGCCTGGGGGGGGGGGGGGGGGGGGGGGGTGGGTGAGGAATAAGAGTGAGGAGTATTTTAGAAAGTCTGGTGGCTAGAATTTTGGAAAGGATTTTCTAAGTGAAGTTCAGCAGGCTAATTGGTCTAAAATCTGTGAAGGTGACAGCGGATTTTGTTTTTGGGATAAGGGCTGGGAAGAAGGTGTTGGATGCTCTATTTAGTCTTTTGGATTGGAAGAAGTGCTGAACTGCTAAGGAGACAGATTAGCCAATGATATTCCTGGTTGCAGTGAAAAAGGCTCCATTGAACCCATCAGGACCAGAAGAACTATTCTGCTTGAGAGAGAAAACTGCTGCTTTGATTTCTTCAGATGAGGGAGTGGAGGTGAGGAAAAAGTTATTTGAAGCTGAGACCTTAGGGCTATTAACCTGGAAAAGGGTGGGGCTGGGTTGGCAGGCATTTGGTTTGAAGAGGTTTGAGAAGAAGCCCACTGCATGGGCTTTGATGATAGCTGGGTCCTCTGTGGTGCTGCCATTAACAAAGATATGGTGGATTGAGTTAAAAGAACTCATGGCCTTGGCTGATAGGTGAAAAAACTTGGTATTTTGTTCCTCCTCTTTCAACCAATTGATTCTGGATCTCTGTTTCCAGTGAATCTCTTGGGCTTTAAGGGCCTTGTGGAGCTCTGATTTAGCTAACAGGAGAGCTTCTCTAGAGAGGTCCGAGGGAGCTGAGTCTAGGAGAAGTTGACTATGCAGGACTTTGGCTTTAGTAGCTTGGATGGTTTGAAGGAGATGACCAAACTTACTCCATTGCTTGAGAGATTGTTTGAGAGCCTTGAGTTTTTGGGCTAGGATGATGGGGGTTGCCAACTATGGGAATGTCCTCACTAGATTTGACTAGTTCTAGGAAAGAAGGGTGGAGCAGCCGTTTGTTTTCAAATTTGAAAGGGGCATCACAGAGAGGGCTAAGGTTATGATGGGTAACGAGCATAGGGCTGTGATCAGAGGAAATCCTAGCTAGGTGGTGGACTAGAGGAAAAGGGTAATTTCCCAGCCAATGGGAGTTGACTAGAGCTCTATCTGACCTGGCAACCACAAAAGAGAGGCCTTGCCTATTGTTGGACCATGTGTACTTGTTGCCAACAAAATGGACTTCTTCTAGCTAGACCTGCTTGAAGTACAGCAGCTTGGAAGTCTCTAAGGGAGGAAGGGTTAGATTGGTGAATGCTAAGCTTATCTGCATGGGATAGGGAAGCATTGAAATCCCCTAAGACACACCAGGGCATGGTAGTTGTGGAGGAATAAATGAGAACTGACCAAAGGTCTTGTGATAACAGTAGAGAGCCTAGAAACATGGTTGTGAAGAAGCACTAAAAGGTGTTGGGATGAGAAATCTTTTACTATGGTGGTGAGGTGGTGGGAGGATTTGGAGAAGCACCAGAGGTTGGTGGTAGCTGAAGGGGGACATTGGAGTGGAAAGTGTCAAATCCTAGACTACTCCATCTAAGGGAAATAGTAGATGTAAATAGAGTCATAGGTTTTTGAAATGAAGATGAAAATTGGGGAGTGTTTGTGAATCATGTTTGCCAAAGCTTTTTGGGTAGGGTCATTGGCAATGCCCTTACAGTTCCAGTAGAGGACTTTTAACATGGGGAGGATTTAGGGGAGGTTTTTTTTTTTTTTTTTTTTTTTTTTTTTTGCCTCTAGACCTCCTAGTGATCGGGCCAGAAGATGAAGCTAGAGCTTGGGAGGTGAGTTTTTTCCCCTTCCTTGTTTTACAGATGTTGGTTCTAGTGGAGGAGTGGTTGACAACAGCTGGGACCAAAGGAGGGTAGTGGAGAAGGGAATCATTTGTGATTTGGCTAGCCTGAGCCCTCTTAGTGATCGGGCCAGAAGATGAAGCTAGAGCTTGGGAGGTGAGTTTTTTCCCCTTCCTTGTTTTACAGATGTTGGTTCTAGTGGAGGAGTGGTTGACAACAGCTGGGACCAAAGGAGGGTAGTGGAGAAGGGAATCATTTGTGATTTGGCTAGCCTAAGCTTTGGGGTCAAGGGAGGGGGAACTTGGTTGAGCAGGGGGTTGGTCAACTTCCAGGGGTGAACTTGGTTCGGAAGGCAGAAGGGTAGAAGGTTTAGGAGGAAGCTCAAAAACTGGGGGAAGATCTATGGATGAACAACCTTCTGAGATAGACTGGAGATTACGGGCAAATGTAGAGGGGATGAGGGTTGGGTCTGCAAAAGTACAGTTGTCAAGGATGGAGAAGGGGTTAGAGATATCTATCGTAGGTGTGGATGATTTTTGTAGGATCACAGAAATAACATCATAGGGGAGATCAATAAGGAAGGGAGGGGTAGCCTTAGGAGTAGTGGTTTTGTGACTGAGAGAGGGTATATTTTTGGTGAGAGGCCCGGGCGGTAATTTCTGGATGTTCGAGCTAAGTGTTAGCTGGGAGGGGATGAGTTGTTAGTCTATTGGAATTGTGGGGGGCATTTGGGGGAAAGGAGGTTGGGTGGAACTGGACTAGGAGCAGGGTCTGAGATCCTAGGGTTGGAAATTGTGAAGTAGCCTTGTGAATGGTTTGTGGCACTAGGGTTGGCTAGAGGATCTGGGGAAGAATAGTTCAGACCAGGGATGGAGTGACAGAGGGCAGAGTCTGAGAGTCAAGGGTGGGAAGGATAGGGACAGCCTAGGAGAGCAGGGACAGAGGGCCTGGGTTGAGGGGAAGCTAAGGTTGAAGAGGCATGTTTGCTGGCTGAGTGTTTATTGGAGGGGCTAAGGGGGATAGAGGAGGGGCATGATTGGTGGCTATGACCTGGTGAGAGACAAATTGGGCAAGGACTGTGCTCGTAATCGACAGTAATTTCCAGTTCACATTCTCCTTGAAGATTTACCAAAATGGAAGATGGCCTGGGCTTAGAGAGATCGATGTTAACCAGAACTCTCGTAGATGTGAGAATATTATGGGCCATTGTGATGTTATCTTGCTTAGTGGGTTGCCCTATTGAGTTCGCTAGGGAGAGGATAATGTTTTGGCTCCAGCAGTGGTATGGTAGCCCAATTAATCTGATCTAGACAGGGGCTATGGATGGCCAAGCAAATTCTTCTTGCCTAGGAGTCTAAGGCAGGAATAGGACTTTCTTTTTGTCTAGGGAGAGAGGAGAAAGGCTTAGGATGAAGGCCTTATCTTTTGGAGAATTGAAACGAAAGATGAAATAACCTTTTTTGGTGAGGGAGACCATGCAGGTACTAAAGAGAGTCTAGAGCTTGGCTTTGTCTTCCACCCATTCAAGAGTAGGACATCTACCTGTGAATCTGCCGATGACAGCATTGGAGAATGAGTCTTTGCTAAAGGTGAGCATGGCTTGAGGGACTATTAAAGCCGGCTTGCCATTGATCCACGATGAGAAAGGGTAGTTAGCTGGGTTGCAGGGGAAAGAAGAGGAAGTAAAAGGAAGGGGTTGTTGGGGTTTGGCGCATTGAAGAGATTTGTGAAGGACTGCCGAGGTTGAAAGGGGGTTTTACTGGCAGAGGGCATTGCTGCAGTGTTAGCCGGTCTGGGTTTGCTATGTTTGGGAAAGTATTTTGGGAGGGAAGGGCCCCTAGCAGGGGAGATGGGAGAGTTGGAAGGGGTAGGGGGGAAACCTGGTTAAGTAATGGGGGAAAGTTGTGTGATTGAAAAATAGGAGGTTGGGGAGCTTGGAGCAGACTGGGAAGTGGGGGAGATTGGAGAGCAACTGGCGAAGCTTGGCTAGGTAATGGGGGAATGTTATGTAATTGAAAAATAGGAAGTTGGAGAGAAGGAAGCAGGCTGGGAAGTGGGGGAGGTTGATCAGTGGAGGTAGTCAGAGAGGGTAGGGTTGGAGTTTGGACGGGGAAGGAAGGAAAAGGGAACATGCTGATCCCGAGCCTGAGTTGAAATACGTAATAGAACTTTGTGATTGGTGAGTGGAAAGTTTCTATAAACATGGGGTCCAGTCATGATAGATCCTAGGATAAAAAATCTGAAAAAAAAACCAGCCTTATCACAAGCTGAGGTCCCAATACGTAGATCTCTATGAAATTTCAAATAACTCGTGATTAATCTAATAATTAATCCTAAACAAGATTAAAAGCAATCCATGCACAAAATGAGAAGGACACAAGATGTACACATAGAAAAACCCTACTCGGGAAAAAACCACAGGCCTTTTAGTCTAGACCAACAGACAACCAAGCACTAAATAAAATTGAAAGTTACAAGAAAGTAACTCACAACCCTTTCCTAGCTGCAACTCAACCTAAGGACTGCGCCGTCTTGCCGACTGCTTGCCGTAGATCTTCACCGTGCTTGAACCAACCACCTTGAATGCCTCTTTAAGATGAATCTACTTTAAAAAAGTAGCAGAAAGAACTTCCAAAGACTTGAACTTCAACACAACAACTTGAAGCTTTGGAGAGGGAAGCAATCTCTCAATAGATCTTTAAGTTTTTGGATGGGAGAGTGGTACCCTAGAGTTGAGAGAGGAAGGCCATATATAGGCTTTAATTCGTGCCTCAATACTTGTAGAGCAAGTAGGACACTTAGAAGTAAGTTGAAACAAATAAGAAGGCAGTTTCCTACTCAAACTGGGTTTTCTGCACACTGGCTGCTCGAGCGCATTAGTGTGTGCTTGAGCGGATGGCTAACTGCCTCTCGTGTGCTCAAGCGCCCAGACATGGCTCAAGCGCCCATCCTTTCTGTAGTTGCACGGATCTAGGCAGCATGCTTAGCTTGACTGTACATCAAGACAGGAGACAATTCCTGACGCTTTAGACTTTTGTGTTTCCCATGTCAAGTCTCCATGCCATGGCAACTACCATGTGACCACATGATGTCATCATGAAAAAATATAAGTGCCCCTGTGACGTCATCGTTGGAAAGAAACTTTAAGTGCCCATGTGATGTCATCATTGGAAAGAAATTTCCCATGTTATGCTAAGTGGAAACTCACAGCCTGACTCGTGTGACTCGTGCACCGTGCACCCATGAAGCCTTGGAATTTTGATCGAATACATCTTGTAGTCATCTTTCTTGGGCAATCCCACTAAAAATACAATTGTAAATAAATCCCAGGTTTTGTCCAATACCCAATGAATTTCCCAATACTAATGATAATAGGATTATAATCCTTACAATCTCCCCCTTTGGCAGTTCTTGGACAAAACAACTAAATACAAGAAAGATTTTGCCCGGAAAAAATAAGATGAATTTGAAGAAACTTTTATTCAGTTCAGCCCAGCAATTCCTGTTCACGAAAAGTTTGGCAAAAAATTAAGCGTGAAATCTTGAAAATTAAAATTAATACCGACAATATATAACTTTTCTTCAATTCAGCCCTTCAATTCCTGTTCACGAAAGTTTTGCAAAAGATCAAGCGTGAAATCTTTAAAATTAAAATTAATTCTGACAATATAATAAACTTAACAAAACCACTTTCTGACAATATAATAAACTTAACAAACACACTTTCTAACAATATAATAAACTTAGCAAAAACACTAATCAGCACGTATAAAAAACACTAATCAACACGTGAAATCACATGAGCTATCTCAACTTCTCCCCTTTTTTGTTCATAATTGACAAAGTTCATACTCCCCCTAAATCAGATAATCTATATCCTTGAGAAAAAAATGCACAAATGCAAAACTCAATCAGGCTAAAGTTCAAAATTCCTCGATGATCAAACATGATAATTTGCAATGCATGAGGCATCACAATTTTAGGGAATTTGTCATGTGTGTTAATTGTGTCTAAGATAATCTCAAATGAAAAACACAGAAATCGTAGATTGACCACAAATCAACAATCATCAGATACATAGCGAATTTCACACCTTTCAAAAACAATCGATCCAATAAGTAATGAGGTGTGAAGCTCCCCCTTAATGTCACATTTTTTTTTTTATATAAATTTTTTTTATAGCCCAACTCAAGATTTCTTATGAACTTTTCGACATAAAATAACGCACAAGTTCGGGTGCGGTGCTCATTTTTTTTTCAGAAATTTTTTGAACCCTATAGGATATAGTTCCATTGCGTCGGTCTACAAAAATATCTACGCACTTTGGCTCACATATAAGATATAGACATTAAGAAGAGAGCGTAGAGAGGTGGGAAAATCAAAATTGATGCTCCGAATAAGTACAAAACCACTAAGACTGTACGTGGATCCTGTCAATCCTAGTGTTTCATTGACCCTAAGTGAGTGTCCAAGTGAGTCATCGTGTACTTGTGGACAAGATCAAAATCCTTATATCGAAAAAAATCCAGTTTGAAAATCTAACAATTCAAAGTGTATCACATGCCAGATAATCTCAAAATTAGCCCGAGAAAGTATGCATGTGCGATTCAAAACATGATTTGAGGATTAGGGGTTTAGGCCACTGCCTAGGGGCTTACGGAGAGGGGGATCAACCTTAGCATTCTCAATTGATTTAAACAGTGCAGTGTAGACCACAGTACAAATCAGGTCAGTCTTACGATTCTAAACAGCCTTAGTCTTGACCTATTGAGGAGAAGGAGGTTTCTTCGATCCTCGTCTGATTTCTGATATGATTTCTTCTTTTATTGCAGTGTGGTCTAATGTGTCCTTTAATTCTACAAAAGTGACATGTGGGGGTGAATTTAGGCTTGGGCACAGTCTTAGCATTCACAGATTTCAAGGGTGGAGCCTTATAAATTAAGGGTGTCATGGAGTACACAGTACGCCCTTGAACAAATACAAATTTACCTTTATCTTTTAAGGACGAAGCTCCATGAGTGTAGCGAATTCCAGATTTAGACGAGTCAGTTTTTTGGCTTCCAAGTATCTCATCAAGTTTCTTAGACCCAGTATTCATCCGCTTGATTGATGCAATAGCGGAATCCACTTTAGTGAGAACCATCTTTAGCTTTCCTCTTAAATCTTCCTTTTAAGCTTTACATTCACTCAGCTTTTTCTTTAAATTGTTCATCTCAGATTTTGCTATCAGCTTTTATTGCTTCAATAATTCACTCTCCTTACCTGCAGCAATCAAATTATTAGACAATATTATATGTTGATCTTCTAATTGGCTTACCATAGCATGTGGTTCTTCTAGTCATGCAGTAAGAGAAGAATTTTGAGATTCCATTTCTTTCGGCTTTAATGCTTTTTTCTTACTAATCTTTGACATACGTAGGGAATCTTCCAGCAATTTCTTGTCTGCAGTTGCTCAATCCTTGTCATCATCAGAAAGATTATCAGAATCTGAATTGTCATCATACTTAGACTCCCTATTAGATGAACCCTGCATAGAAGAGACAGTAGACAAAGCCATGAAAGCAACACAATTTTTAAAATCATTATCAGGAGATTAAGGCTCACTCTTCTCTTCAACTATATCCTTTTCCCAAACATTAAGAACCTTACCTTTGCTGTTTTCCTCTTTGTGGGCACACTTAGCAGCAGTGTGAAGCATTGGATAGGCTTGGTGGATCCTTTAGATGGGTTCTTTTTTGGCACATATTTGGTCTTGTAGGGTGCCTTGTTGTTACCATCCTTCTTAGGCTTTTTATTTTCCAACAGCTTTTTGAATTTTTAATGAAATATTTTTCAAACTCAACGTCCTCTAAGTCACACTCTGATTCAGAACTACTGTCCAGGGATTTCGAAGACTTGAGTGCAACTTCCTTACAATTCTTGCTAAGACAATGGTTAGCTTCGTATGTCTGCAAATTACCAACTAACTTTCCCACACCGAAGGAAATGAGATCCTAATGCGCCTCGATGGCAACTACTTTTGGGCAAAAACGTTCTGGCAGTGACCTCAAAATTTTCTTGACAATTTTAGATTGAGGAATGGGTTCTCCCAAATTGAAGCATGAATTCACAATCTCACTTAGTTTTGTATTGAATTCATCAAAAGTTTCTGAATCGCTCATTCTGATCGTCTCAAAAGCAGTGGTCAGATTCTGGAGTTTGGTTTGTTTCACCGTATCCGTTTCCTTATGAACAGTTTGGAGCAGATCCCAAGCTGCATTGGCATTTAGACGCCCATAAATTTTATGGAATTCTGCCGGGATGATTCCATTATAAATTGCATTTATGGCCTTATTGTTGTAATTGGACTTAGTCTTTTCATCAGTAGTACATTGGGCTTTGGGTTTTAGTTTAGTCTGCCCATCTACAACAGTGGTGGGATCAGAGTATCCCTCCACAACAGTGTCCCAGACTTGATCATCTATAGCCCTAAGAAAGGCAATTATCCTTACTTTCCAGCAAGCATAATTTGTTTCGTCTAAGAGAGGGGGCTTGTTTGTAGACGTTCATTCTCTATTAAAATCCATTAGAGACCAGTATTAAATAGATCACACAGTAAATTAGTGCAACGTTCTCTGATACCAATTGAAAAAACCGGCCTTACATAGGCTGAGGTCCCAAAAAGTAGATCGCTATTAAATTTCAAATAACTCGTGATTAATCTAATAATTAATCCTAAACCAGATTAAAAGCAATCAATCCGCACAATGAGAAGGACACACGATGTACATGTGGAAAAACCTTACTCGAGAAAAAACCACGGACCTTATCATCTAGGCCAACAGACAACCAAGCACTAAATAAAATTCAAAGTTACAAAAAAGTAACTCACAACCCTTTCCCTGTTGCAACTCAATCTAAGAACTGTGTTGTTTTGCTGACTGCTCGCCGTACACTTTCACCGTGCTTGAATCAACCACCTTGAATGCCTCTTTAAGATGAATCTACTTCAGAAAAGTAGCTGAAAGAACTTCCAAAGACTTCAACTTCAGCGCAGCAACTTGAAGCTTTGGAGAGGGAAACAATCTCTTAATAGATCTCTAAGTTTTTGGATGGAAGAGTGGTACCCTAGAGTCGAGAGAGGAAGGTCATATATAGGCTTTAATTCGTGCCTCAATACTTGTATAGCAAGTAGGACTCATAGAAGTAAGTTGAAACAAATTAGAATGCAGTTTCCTACTCAAACTGGGCTTTCTGCGCACTGGCTGCTCGAGCGCATTAGTGTTTGCTCTAGTGGATGGCTTACTGCCTCTCGTGCGCTCAAGCGCCCATCTTTTTTGTTGTTGCACGGATCCCGAGGTAGCATGCTTAGCTTGACTGTGCATCAAGACAGGAGACAATTCCTGAAGCTTTGGACTTTTGTGTTTCCCATGTCAAGTCTCTATGCCATGGCAACTACCATGTGACCACATGATGTATAAGTGCCCATGTGATGTCATCATTGGAAAGAAACTTTAAGTGCCCATGTGATGTCTCGTTGGAAAGAAACTTCCCATGTCATGGTGAGTGTAAACTCACAGCCTGACTTGTGTGACTCGTGCACTGTGCACCCACGAAGCCTTGGAGTTTTGATCAAATATAAGATACTTTGTAAGAAATCATTTAAATGGTATGAAGAGAGCTCTTAGAGTAAAATGAATCTTGAAAAGAGTCAAGCTTTACTTGGACATAGGCATACAATCTTCACCCCATTGGTTAACCATGGAGGGTCTTGGATAGACAAAAAAGTTTTTTGCTATTTAGGGCCGTTCGATCCTGGTGTGACACCGTCCTTAAATAGTTAAAAGAGCTGTTGCTGGTGAAGTCAGTGGGCTTGGGCCAATTTCGGTCAGGCTGACAGGTTAAATGGGCAGAATGGAAGGAGCCCAAACCGACCTCATTATAAATCAGTTCAAAATTAATTTTATCACAAACAAGTAATAAAATAAAAGGGTCCGCCTGCACCTTGAATTACGTTATTAGGTTTGGCGGGTTAACAAGATACTGCAAGTATTCATGAATTTCAGTTCTCATTAGAATTAACCTGAGGATTGGTCGGCTCCAATTTTAAACCAGAATTAAGGTTGCAAGTGGGATTGGCCAGCCCACCCTAGTCCAAGCTCAGAGGCATCCTCTTGGATATGAGTTAGAATCTTGGGTCTATATTTGTGTAAAGGCTCAGTATATGGCCCAGCTTGGCCCTGAAAGTGGGACCTATATCTCACTGATGGGGGTGGGGGCCCTAACCTTATGGACACGGGCTTAAATATTTGTCCTGATAATTAAAGGAACAAATATCAAATGGAATTCAAGATACACAGTTAAGTAGAGAAGGCCGAGACAAAACCTCGTCATGGTCGACCCAACTTGAAACTGGGTCGAGCGAGAGACATCCATGTCTCAATGATTTCAAGACATAACCTCAGTTCGGTCGATCCAACTTTGAGTCAGTTTACGCGCCCTGTCAAGAAACGTACCTATATTTTCTCTCCTACCAATTTGAGTCCTAATTAATCTTGAAAACTCATTGTACGACTCAAAAAACTATTTTGCAACCCTAGAAAATAATTCTCTTCATCCTAAACCTAGAGCATCCAGAGAAGATCTTTTGGAGAGTTCGACTACAGATCTAAGCAGCTTGTTCAAGAAGACTTTATTCTGCTCTTGCATAGTTGATTGAAGCATCTTGAGAGGCAACAAGGTGAGTTACTGCTTCAAGCACAGACGAATGGTGAACGACTAGTCATCGACAAGAAGAACTACCATCCTTAGGTTTAGTTCAACTAGGGAATGGTCTGTGAGTATATCTTGTAACTGTTCAAATTATTAGTGCTTTGTTTTTCCCTTGAACCGGGTGAAAGGGTCTATAGTTGTTTTTTTTTTTTTTTTTTTTCTAATTTTGGGTTTTGCACATTAAATTTTTTTTGTCTCCTTTGGGGCGCTTTTAATTGGTTAGTTTTATCTATTATTTGTGGAGAGGTTCATGCTAGAAATCTATTGGGACGTTGACCGGTAGTAGTCTCAGGGTCAACTTCTATTAGGGTAAGACTTGAGACTATCCATACACAGAAAGAGCGATGTTTTTTAGTGGATTGGATTTCAATAGGTGGGGCTCGTTATGGAGTATAACTCCTTCAAATTTGGGTTTCTCTAAAGTCAAAGACTTGGACGATCATAGAGTTGTGCTCCAAGATCTAACCCGGTGATTTGGTGGGGATGAATGTGATGAAGAGCATCAAATTGAAACTAAGTGTTAAATTGTGCCAACACGAACTAGATTTAAGTTTTATAAAAAGAAAATGTCTAAATTTATCCTCAGCTTCTTTCTAATTTTTTTTAATGGACATTATCTAAGATAAGAAAAGCCAATGA
Organism: Persea americana; assembly: GCA_029852735.1. Lineage (NCBI taxonomy): Eukaryota > Viridiplantae > Streptophyta > Magnoliopsida > Laurales > Lauraceae > Persea > Persea americana. The sequence continues at coordinate 10,571,668 of CM056812.1, forward strand.
TCTAGAAAAACGCAGCTTCTCAGTGATTCCCATCACCATCACATCATCTTCAGTAGAACTGTGCATTTTTCTTTCAGATTTGGTTTAAATGCAGTAAACTAGAGATAAAAGTGGATGAAAAAGAAAAAAATCAGTACATTCAAGTAAATGGATACACCGAATCACCCAAGAAATTGTGTTAGGTTTCATGCATGGGGTTAATTTGTGTTTTTTTTCAAAATATGGATACAGTAAAATAACAATCCTGTGGGGAATTTTTTACCACCGACTGATATCATTCGACATTTAGAATAGCAATGCCTTTTTCTTAATGTGTGTGTAAGGACCCAACCCGAACTAGACCCAGACACACAAAAAAAAAAGAAAAAAAATAATTGTTAACAAAAGCATGAAAACGAGTTGTTGGTGGAATCTGGCACAAAAGAAATGAGCAATGTGTAAGTTGTCTGGGCAAGAAAACAATAGAACAATGTTTACAGAGGGATTGTAAAACTAAAATGAGCAACATCTCCACTTCGTACTTACACTTTGTAGCTCGTATCCATCACATTCATTTGAACCTTCTACTTATATTACTATTAACAAAAATGTCTGAGAACGAGGCGTTTCGTGTATCATTTCCGACTTGTATTTCTAAATTTGGTACCTATATGCATTGCAGCCACTAACCTACTACTCCATTTGGGGTGTGAACGAAATGGCAGTTGGGCCGGCTTGACCCGCCCAACCCGACCCGTAGAATATGCGTTTTAATAAATGGGTCGGCTTAGGGCTGACCCGCCTAACCCACCTATTCCGCATGGCCTGTTTAAACTTTCTTTTAAACTTTTATTATTAGTCCAAATCCTCAAGTGGAAAAGACCCAAATGATACCCACTTTCTAGTGTAGCCTCCATTATCCAATTGGAATTTATCACTCAATCTTCATAAGTTTTTTTTTTTTTTTTATTTTAAGAAAGACTTTATTTTATTACTTTTAGTTATGCTATTTTATTTCTATAGTCATTATTTAAAATTTTTATACAATATTGAAGTATTCGATAATTTTGTTTCCTTTTTCTCCCTCAAGTATGTCCCTTGTTAGCTTACTCAAGAACATTTTTATATGCTCCTCTTTCTTAGGATCTGAATTATGTACGTGAAGAGAATACAATAGACATGACATAAATAAGAAAGGTGCTAAAATTGAATGGGACTATTTCAATCCATGGGCTAGAAAAGGATGAATGGGCCTTCGCCAATTGGACGTACCCCACCTTTTATGGATGGAAAATTGAGTAACCAGCCTCCTGTCATTGAAACAAAGTCGGTCTTCGTCATTTACAAAATGGCTAGCGCTTAAATGAATTGGTTCAATGTATGGAGAATAAAAAGGTTAATTGACCTTGACATCACTTTTCACCGATGGAAAACTAGGAACTATAGACCAAATGGTTGTTGAAATGAAACTGGGTACAAGTTGAGCTTACAAGTCAGTTTGGCTCCGGTATGGGACCAGGGTTCGGTCAATTTGTCCCCTAAATGGGTTAACTCCAGTAACCCGCAATGGTTATGCGGGTTAAAGTGGGTCGGGTCGGGTTGACCTGCAATAGATGCGGCGTAGCAATGTCTAATGCATTTATTAAGCGGCCCTGACCCGCTTAGTCCGACTTGACCCGTTTGCCACCTCTAGCTCGTGGGGAACATACAACTAGCTTTCCACAAGAAAATCGACATCAACCACTGATAGATGCGCATCGCTGTTACTCAAATACGAAGGATAAGCAACTACAAATCCATAAAACGGCTTTAATCATTTCATGCATTCAACATAAGTGCCCGTGTGAGAAAGGTCTCTTTCCTCCAAGTTAGTTTTCACCTGTCTGCCTAGGGCTCGAACCTCAGGAATGCGACTTTCTGTCCCCCGTGCCTCTCTCACCTTACCTGAGGTATACTTCGCTCAGCTAAGAGCTCCATCACCTTACCAGTAGGCGGGGCCCAACCTCCTATAGTTTGGTGGAAAAAAACACATAAGTGTATATACTCTATAAAAAAAGGTGGTCGTATATATTTTGGTTGTGTTGTATTTTGTACAGCTTTTTGTTAAATAAAATAATGATCAATCCAGCAAAAAAAAAAAAAGGAAAATTTAAAAGGAAACTCTCGAGAGGGAATTCTCTACCGATACTTTTCTCTTCTTTTAAGATTCTTTCTTTCTCTAGATTCAAATGGGACCTGAAGGTTCAACTTTGGCAGGGCGTAAGCCCACATGCTCTGGCATACATGATTACTTAATTCATGGTGCACAGTTCTAAATTTTAGATTTGGGTTCATTTCGAAGACCTCCAAATGTTAAAAAACCTTAAAATGCAACTTTACCGCTGATTTAACGGTGGTAAAGTTTTACTTGATGGTCTTCCGTGGATATATATACGGAAGTAAAGTTGCAAACCGTGCATTTTTTTCCTTTTTGTTGGTTGTGGTCTAGGTCAGGCCTGCTGGTAGGGCCCTCACACCTCAAAAAGGTGCTTTTAAACTCTTCTTGCACACCGCACGTACTTTCTACGGGGTCCTTGTGGGTCCTATCAGGGGATGGGACCTAGAGGGATGGAATCACGGAAATTATTGGACCACCCTAAGTATCAAACTGGACCCCAATCCCATTTCCCTAAAACCCCTTCATCCATGACTCACAATTTTAACGACTTCATATTCAGAAAAAAGTTTTTCAACCTCCATCAAACGTTCGACTCTATTTTCAAGGGTGCCAGGTTATCAAGGATCGGTGTCTATCATGAGGTCCATATTTATTGCCCGGTTTGGAATGGGTGATTGTTTGTATTCCTATACTAACAAGTCTGGAATATTTACATATAAGCTCTTTTTTACTGATTAATGTTTGCTGCTTTGCTTTTTCATTAGTTTTAAAAACCCCAACAAACTCAGATCAAGTGTATTTATGAATTTATCATGCGGATTTCATACCGATGGTACTAGTTTAGGATAAATTATTGTATCCTGCTCATGATGCCCATTTTCTGGCCGAACTTTTTGACCCTCGTGCGTCCCAACTTTCCTTAATCTACAACTAGAACCTATTTAGAACAACTTTATTTGGAATATGCTATCCAAATGGGTAGATCCAAAACGCCCTCTACCCCTATGGGCCCTCCCCAAACACATAAATCATAGTATTCAAAATTTATCATACTTGTATATACAAATTAGAACATCAAATTACAAACCACCCAAAATTAAGGCTAAGAAGCTAAATTAGAAAAAAAATAAACTTAAGTTAGAAACCAAATTAATCAAAACTAATTTAACTAAGATTAGTATCAAATCAAATCAATCAAAATAAAAGCAACCAATCAACTTTCTAAAATTAAAAATTTCCTAAGTTAGAAACTTTCTTAAATTAATTAAATTCCTAAATCAAAATAGAAACTAAGTTAAAATTGAAAATTAGGTTAGACAACTAAGTTAGATTTCCTTTCCTAAATTAACGAACTAAGTTAAACAACTCCCTAAAGTTAAGGACTTTTCAAATAAATTATGATTTTCAAATCATAACAAATTTAGAAAGAATTTAGTCAATCTTACCCTATGTTAGAATTTCCAAATCTTAAGAAACTCCTTAAGTTAAGATCTTCAATAAAAAAAATAGAAAGATCTCTTATTTCTGGAATTTATCTAAATAATCATAAACTTAAAATTCAAAACTAATCCTAAAGTTAAAAAGTTACTAATGCAATGTATGCTATGAGATGCTAAAAAATTTTAAGTATGGAAAACCAGTATGCTAGGCTGTTTTCATACATGATTTTTCCTAATCTAATGCAACTTAAAACTGAGTTTAATGGCTGGTTTTTGAACTACAATGATGCATGAATCAACTAAAAAAAAAAAAAAGCGAAAGTGTAAAAGGATTTAAAATGAATGAAATAAGAATACATAAACATGACCTGAAAACTGAAACTGTGCAGAAAGTTTGCACACGGGTGGCCTAACATGCCATGTTCAAGCCACTGGTTTACCAACCTCCTAAAATCGTTTTGATATGAAATGTTGGAACGTGATAGACCACATGCTGAACTTCAATTTCCATAAATCTCACAGAACAATACCATGATTTTGTTGGTCTACCCACTTCGAACGGTTTGCCAATAATTGTTTCTGCAGTTTTGTTGAAACTGTGCAGAAAATGGGCTATTTGGTATTAGAGATTGTTTTTCCAGCCTTGTTCTTATCCAAAATTTTCCATCCAAATCATGATCTTTTATTTCCAAATCTTTACCAAATTCTATTTTCAGTTAATCACAATTGATTAATGGACATTTATCCATTGATTTCATGCTTCAAAAGTATGTCCCGTGTGGACTGTTTGGATGTCCAACATATGTTCATCAAAATTTCTTTTCTTTTCTTACTTCCTTATAGATTTGAAAGCTTAAATTTCAAGCTAGCCACTTAAACATGCACTAACCTTATGATATGAAGGTAGATGCAATGAACTCTAATCCCAACCATAAGCTACACATAAGATTCACATAAACGTCTAAGAAGCTAGCATAAGAAGAAAATAAAACAACGAGAGCTTGAATTTAAATATGTGTAGTGCACAAAAAATTAAATGTGTGGATTGACTAAAGTAAATGTGTGGCATTAACAAGAAATTAACTGTGTGGGTTTTTCAATAAATGTAAATGTGTGGGAATTGCAATAAAAATAAATGTGTGATAAGTGTGCTCTTTTCTTTTTATTTTCAAACCAGGTTCATAATTACTTATTTCATGCCCTTAGGATCTTATGTTGTCAATCTATTAACAACAACAAAGAAAACACAATTCAAGCTTTATTCACATAAGAGAAATAATAATGAAAAAAGAATCACACTTTTACTGATATGCAATGTTTTTACATAAAAGATGGAGAATTAAAATTCCAAAAAAAAAAAAAAAAAAAAAAAAAAAAAAAAAAAAAAAAAAAAAAGACAACTACTACTACATATTAGGATGAAAGGAACCTCTCTAGTTGAAGCATCAATTTGGGACAAGCCTTCTTGATGAGAGATGAGCTATGGTAGAGAAAGGAGATTGGCAGAATGGTGGAGGAATTATACTAGTGAGGGGGCTTTTTCCTTCATAAAAGGTAATGGACATCCAAGGCACTCTTTAAATAGGGCATGAGATGCCATATTCCTTCTCTCTAATCCCTACTTTGTTGCAAGAATCTTCTTCACTTAGTCAGTCTTCTCCTTTCTTTACCCCATTCTATCTTCATGCACTTGTCATATTTTCTTCTAGCAAATCTTCCTTTTTACTTGACATTTAAGAGAGATAATTAAAGAAGGGAAGAATCTTTACATGGGGTGGTAAACTCCAAGTTGGAATCAAGAGAAGATTAAATGCCCAATATGTGTAGATTCTTTCCACTCTTGTCTCTTTGAAAATCTTCTTTCTTGACGTGGCCCTTCATGGATTTTCTTTGATTATCTTGAATTATATTCAAAATGACCTTGGGATTTTGTCCAAAGGTGGACCCTCTTGGATGTCCGCACACATGTACATGTGTGTGGAACCCACAAAGGAATACAACTTGTATAAATTACCCAAGCTTGATACCACTTTGTTCTAAAGCTCACAGAACTCTTCCCCTCAATGTGAATTACTTAGGAATCTCAACAGGCACAAAGGATGCACAATCAAAACCAAGCAACCACAAGAAGTAATAATGGTGCAAAAATGAAGAGAGTAAGAGAAAAGAAGGAACACACCAACATATGTGGAAAACCCTCTAAAATAAGAGGGAAAAACCATGAAGCCTTCCAAACAAATCCACTATGCAATTGGGAGATTACAAGCTTCTACCTCTCTAGTCAGTAACTTAGAGTAACACCTTCTCAAGTACAAGAAACCCTCCTTTCTCTCTCTTTTTGGAAAAGAAAAGAAAAGCAATCTCTCACTTTCTCACTCTCAGTACGAGAAATCCACCTTAGTAAACAATGGCTTCTCTACTCCGCTCAACACAACTCTCTATTGTTGCATGTCTTAAAGATCGATCATTTTGAAATAAAGAAGAGAATGGGGTTTAAGAATCTCTACACTCACACATGTAAAACACACTTGTGAACTTAAGTAGGAACCCAACATGGGCCTTCACATGAGGAAGGGCCCAAATGACCCAATAATTTTTTTATTTGTGTCCCCCAATCCATCGAGACCATTTTTAATGTATGTTTTCTCGTAAAAAGATGCCCTATAATCAAACAACATCTATGTCTGTTAATGTTCTGTTCTACATATTCCAAATGGGCCTTCATTCATATGAATGAGTGAAGGGATGAATCAATCCTTAGCTCTATTGGTTAAAAATTTGGATAGGGGGTGTGTGTGGGCGTGTGAGTAAAGAATGTATTTGTTGCTTGCTAACTAGAATAATGGTTTGAGTATTAAATTATGATTTTGAATGTCTTCTTGGGATTGCAAAGTGCCTAAAGTAGTAAGTTAGTATACATAGGAGCCCGGATTCCTTCCTAAGAGATGCAATGATAGTCATCAATAATTTATTAACAAGTTTGCTGCATTTCTTTCTCACTAACGACGACAGAAGAAAGGAAAATCCATTAATTATTTTTATAAGGTATCAACTTAATTTAAATAAGAAGGAATTAAAAACTTATGTATGAAAAAATAGCAAGCATTATATATAAAAATTGTACATCAGAGTCCATTCCATTTAGGACTTGTTTGTGTGCGCGACGTGCGCGGGCAGAGATAGTGAGAGTATGCTAGTGGTTGAGATTAGAGCTACCTCTTTTTGTTCAAGAATAGTGGTTTAGAGTGATTCTCTTAATGCTATATCTAAGGTGTTATCTTTTGCTGTGATTTTTTAGAAATTATAATTCTACTTGAATGAGATTAAAGCTCTTTAATCTTCAATTAATTGCTTCTTCACCATGTTGGGCGAACGACCAATGGTTTTAAATGATTTTTAGATAAGCAAGGAGTGGATAGGTCTTCTAATTAATTTCATTGCTTTCACTACGTAATTTGTTTTATTGGTATAATGCTTTTATACTATAGCGCCCCTATTTAATTGGCCGCGCTTCTTTGCAATCCTTTTTCTTCCATTAATTTATTTCATATCATTAGCAATAGAATTAAAAAAAGAAAGATGTTATTCTCATTGAGCATATATATGTAAATAATTAGAGATTACAAAACTGATTGGCCCACTCAGTTGGCCAAATTCACAAGAAAAGAGGACCGATATATACATATGTTACGGTTCCTCTCTTGTGGAAACTAGATTTTATGAATATAACTAAAATTAAAACCATAACAAATCACTTGGTAATTGAAACCTATTAATAATACTTAAGGACAGGGTGGAGGAACTTGGGTCCCCATGTAGAGAGCTTTGATATTGGAACATGTCGATGTGAGTGGCGCTGCACCTTTGCTTGGTGTTATATTAATGTCCTGGAGCTTGACGTTCTTGCATGGCAAGCCCTTGCTACAAAGAAGTGTTACACCGACCTCAGATGCAGATGTCCCTTGGATGTTTTTGAAGGTGACATCGCTGATCTGCACTTTGGAAGGAACCTACAAGTTGCAATTGAAGGAAAGGAGATAAATTAACTTAAAAATTAGAAATGTCAAGTACATGCCCTGACCCACCATAGGTCTACAACATATGAATGAGTTCTATATATATCAAACTTCCATGGGAGTGGCTTCTCTAAACTTACAGAACAAGAAGAAGAAGAAGAAAAAAAAAAAAAAACGGTTTACTAGTACTCTCTTCATACCTCATTTGCACAGGCGCCACCAGGACAGTATTCCTGATCGATGATGATTGGATTGTTGACATTTTTGAAGGTGATGTTCTCAAAGGTTACGTTGGACACAGAGCTGGCTGAGGGAGAGTTGCCCCACGACTTGATCCTAATACCATTCAAGGTGTCCGAGATGGTGCTGTCACTAACGATGAGTCCAGTCACATCCTTCTCATCTGGGTACTTTCCTAAGCTCCCCACACTGTTATTTATAAGTAACAAATTAACCAATTATAGACCAAAACAACAACAATTACAACAAAGCAGAGGTGTCATATCCCTTTGCTTAATTGTTGGGTGTAAAGTACAATATCTCATTTAATTTATAATTATAAGCAATACCATAGAAGAGATCCAGAAGAAAAACGCACCTTATTCCATGGCCTGGTCCACATGTTACTTTACTGATCTGTACATTAGTGAGGCCCTGTCCAAGGGAGATGCAGTCGTCGCCTGTTCCAATCTGAGCACCCTCGATGGTCACATCGGAGCAACGCTCCACATGCATTCCATCAGTGTTGGGACTGTCGCCGGGGTTGGTGACTTTGAAATTTATCGCTTTGAAGTTCTTGCATTCAACGACACCAAAGTTGAAGTTCTTGCTATTGAGTGATGTTATGCCATCGATGACAGTGTTGGTCATTGACATGAACTTGACGTTCTGTGGAGTAGACACAATAAAATATTGACACTTGATCCATGATTACGATTTTGCAGGCACCCACCTCCTCCAATTCATTTCTAATTGAGAATTGGATGTTTTATTACTACTCACAGTTGGAAGAAGCTTGCACTTTTCATTCTGTTGGCAATCGTTTAAGTGCCAAATAGAAGCTCCTTGCCCATCAAAAACTCCAGTTCCAGTGATGGTCAACCCATCTATCCATCCAAAATAAACCCAATCTCCACTTGGAAACTTGTTCAGGTCGGTCTCCGCCAGCAGATGACCCTGTAAAATACAAATAAAGATTGACATAAATCTCTATGTAAAGTAAGCATAGTAATAAATAGTTCTACACTTAATCCATGGATGATATTCTCCTGATCATCCAACAGAAATGACTAATGTTTGCTTACTGCACACCACTAAAAAAATAAAAAATAAAAATTCAGAGTTTTAGAAGATGTACTCTTACATCCAATTTCATGGTTATAGATGGTACTCCTTTGCAAGGGCCTGTGAATTTAAGAGGGCCCATCCAATAATCGCCTTTTGGTACTATAATCGTAGCTGGTCCGCTGGACCCACATGCCGCCGTCCATGTATCTTGAAAGGCCTGCTCACCCACAAAATTAAGTGTCAGACATATAAAATGAAATGAGATATTTTTTTGGGTACCCGGCTTTGTGGGGTAGGGACCCCAGCCCTCTGGTAAGGCAAATAGGCCTCGGGTGAGGCGAGGGAGTCCTTGGGTGAGGTATGGTGAAGGAAGGTTGCAGCTAGATAAGTGCCGACGCCTTTCACCACTGGGGTTAAAGGCCGTTCTTGAGATAATATTTAACCAGTATGATACAAGTCTAGTACAAAATCATGCCTGTTTTTGCCCCTCCGCAATTGAAGTATTGTCCACTAAAATAAAAAATAACCAAATAAATTTTTTTATTGCAATCGAACTATACCAACCTGGGCATCGTCTGTCTTCCCGTCAGCTTTTGCCCCATGATCCATAATGTTGAATTCCCCACACATGGCAACTCCAATGAAACAACAGATAAAGGATAGGAAGAAGCTATGCTTCATCATCTTTATTTGTTTTTTGTTTTTTAAAATATCTTTTTCTTTTTTTTATTTGAATAGATATTTATTGTAAGATGGGCGCTGGAGTTATGAATTTATAGGACTTCAATCTGAAATGGCCATTTGGTTATTCTTAATTGTAGCAACTCTCTCTCAACTATACCATTCATTTATTACCATAAGCACCTCTAAATGTGCTCAGGAGAATGGTCAACCCCCCGTTTCACGCATAACTGTTTGCTTATTTTGACAAAAGCAAATAGCACCATGTATTACGGTAGCAAAAGAGCAAAAGCTTAACAACATCCACTCCATTTCTTTGAATTGAATGGTTAATGAGTTTACTCACACTTGGTCATGCGAAAGTACAGGTCAGTTCCTGCTTTGCCCGGAATCAACCCAACCTACTCGAGTTCTACCTTTATCTATGCTGTATATTTTGGAAATAAATAGGCCCAGCGATTCTTCTGAAGAATGACCAGGGATTCCATCCGGCCCACACTAAAAATCATCCACTAGAGTGGAATGTCAAACTCTTTATTATGTAATCATTTTGCATTTCACAAATGACTCTCTCTCTCTCTCTCTCTCTCTCTCTCTCTCTCTCTCTCTCTCTCTCTCTCTCTCTCTCTCTCATTAATATTAATATATTCATACATAATCTTAATTTCAGATTCTCATATAAAATTATCATGGGCCCATTTCTTTGGTCCGTTTAAAACTCGTCGTAGTTGTAAATGTTGGCTTACTATCATATGGTTTTAATTTCTATTAGGCAGCCCTTACAATAAGCACTTGTTTCTCTTCGAGCAGCGCCCTCTTCCAGTTTTCGAGAGAGGGCATTTCGTTCTAGAGAAAAAGCATACGATCCCATATGAGAATTAGATTGATACGAAGGTACGGGAAGGCGTTAATAGGAGTATTCCAAGTTATGATTACATTATCAATTATTTCCCAATGGTGATTGTTGGGTTTATGTCTTGTATTCTGAGTTTATCGGAGTGGTCCATTGGGTTATCCAATGATCGAATTTAAGGTCAAGGGTATTGTGGTTATTGTACCGGGACTTTCTTGGGGGTTAAGATAGTAGAGATTTTATGTGGTTCGGCAAAAGCACCTTGAACTTGTTCGCGGATTGTTTCAGGACTATCGGGGTCAGCGAATGTGAGAATCTGTGGGGTCCAACCCTTTCGGAACCAGAGACGAGCGAACACTCTTTTTCTTTTGTGTACGGGTATGCCAAGTATTTAATCGACTTGAAAATAACAAGCGGTGATCCGTAGATCAACCTTTTCATATAGAAAATAAAATAAATTTTTTTTGTAACTTTCATTGAATGTTTTAAAAAAGTAACATAATTTGAATTTTAAATGCCTTTAAAGGCGAATTTAATTTGTTTGCCATGAAAGGCGATGTTGTGTTTGCCATTAAAGGCGATTTTTGTTGTCGTGAGAGGCGATTTAAAATTCTTAAATTAAAAAGAGACAAGATCATGCGATTTTTGTGTCTCTTTAAAAATACAAATCCAATGAGAAGAATGAAAAGGAGATCTGACATTAATAGGAGATTGCGAGACTCGTTCAGATTGATGGTCGCAAGTCATGTTTGGTCTTCATCATCATCCTTCTGATAATAACAGTTGATGTTTTTGATTCTCTTAGCCAGGCATGAACCTCAGATTTTTAGAGAATAAGGATCAAGGAGAGTTCCTATATCCAATAAAGAAAAACAAGTAGACGGGCTAAATGGTTGCGTCTAACCCATGAAGATAGAAGGAGAGGGCCTTCAGGAGTGGCCCCCAAGGGTCATCAATCTCCTTGTGGTGCTGGTTGTTGCAGAGTTTCTTCAACAATAGAGAAACCGTTGTAGGAGTGTAGGAGCAACAATGGAGAGCTTGTGCGTCGATCAGAAAAGCTTGCAAGGTTGGAAGAACATGCCCTGGAATGGTGGAAATGACCTCCTTTTATATGCTTTTGGTGGGCATGAGGGGTGTTTATGGGATTTAAATGCATTAATGCTCCATGATGGGAGGAGTTATACATTTTAAATTTATGTTTTTGTAACTCCTTGTTCTTGATTTTTTATTGGCCGTTGGAGAATAATGGGCCATTATTTGCATTTCATGATGGGGGAATTCACATGCTTTAATACCATAATTGCCTTGACTTGTAACACCCCCCTCCCTCTTCTAGGATTTTGATTGGGTCATCCATAATAATGGGCAATTAACAGCATTAAGTGGCCACCAAAGCATTTGAAGAGATGATGAGGGCCATGCTGTGACTTTCGGAATTCTACATTAATCGTTCATGAATTTCTCATATTGATTGTTCCAAGTAGGCCAGTACCATCAATCTTGTCGATTTGTCGATCAGTCGGGCAGAAAGTATGCTTTCTTAGTTGACCAGTTGATGATTTTGAAGTGTCCAATGATGAACCCATGATTTCGATTGTGAATTCATGATGTTGTCAAAGATCGATGGATTTCGTGTCCTGAAAATAAATTTTCAGAAAATGATAGAGGACAAATGGCTCGAAAGTGCAAAAACAATCCAAAATTGGTTTTTTCGGCGAAATCTGGCTACTCGAAATTCCCGGTGACCATGGGTCAAGTTTGCTCGATCGGTCACCTTCTCCGATTTTTTCTTTTTGACATATTTGTCCTTGTACTTTCGCACTCTTTGGGAATGGTTTTCGTACAAAGAACTTGACGAGAAGCTGTGTAAAATGTGGGGTGATGACTTCTGCGGTCTCCGCTGTCGGAAGGCCTAGTTCTACTGCTTAAGGGTTGATGTTAGGTCATAAATTGTTGGATTGACCTGAAATTCGACAAAGAGACACTTGGGAGTAATTTTAGACCTTCAACGGGCTCTGATTGAAGATTCGATGTCTCCGATGCTGTTGTTGCCGGAATGGTTGACTTTGTCGCGATGAGAATGCGGCTTTCGCATTTTGGGCCAAACTATGTCGGAGTGGCTTGATATTTGATGTGGAGCCTTTTTGTGGCATTTTGAGGCCAATTGTACGCTCTTTTTTGTGAAATAAGGTTCCCACTTCACCGTCGCCGGGAGCTCTGATTTGGCCACTGGAAGAGGAAAGTCAAGCTAAATGATGCTGAAATGGTCCAAAACTTCATACGAACACTCCTCATTATTGTTTTGAAGGATCTTGAGGCTTTCAGGTGGTTTCGATAAAATTTTATGCTTGAAGCAGCTTCACCCAATCTGGTATGATGCAGCTTCATGTGACTTCTTTGATCTATGAAAGTATATGAAGAGGCAAAGTGACATTTTTTATGTCAACAGATGACCCATAGAGGTACAACGATGAGTTGAATAACTTTGTAGTCGGTTTTTGTATTTTTTTTTGGATTTTGGATTTTGGGTTTTTTTTTTTTTTTTTTTTCTGACCTTGTGAACCTAAAGGCTTTATGTGGCGCATTAGGCGGTCAAGATGATGTTTTGCTTTTGACCTTGTGACCTAACAAGCTGTATGTGGCAGATTAGGGGGCCAGAAGAAAATATTTTTTTTTTTGACATTTTGACCTAACAAGCTGTATGTGGCAACTTATAGGTTTAGGATTTAGGATTTTGGTTCACTCTTTGGGTCTATTTTGGACCATTGGAGGGATCATGTACCATTGTTTGGTTTTTGTGGAATGTCAATTTCATGAGTTTGGCTCAATTTGATGTAAGAGGAGGGATGGTTTAATTTTTGGAAGCTCATCAATCTTTAATCAAGCTCTTAGCTCTAGTGGAAGATGGAGCAACTCCATTAAAGATTGCATCGTTTCTTTGGAGCCAAATTGTATAAACAACATAGGAGAAAATGGCAGCACATATTTGTTTCTTTGAAGACGTTCTGCCTGAAGCTAAAGCCATCCATAAGCTTGAATAAGATGAGGAGTTGAGTTGAAGAGGAAAATTTAACACATCAAGAATCCAACATTAGCGATCTGTAGAGAATGGGCAGAGAAGAACAAGTGGAGATCATCTTCGTGATTATGGAGGCAGAGAGAGCGACAAGAAGCTAGATTAACACCAACTCTTTGAGCCCAACATTCACTTGGTGTTTTTCTGCGAAGCAAACACCAAGGAAAACAAGGTATTCTTGGGTTCATGGCAGAACTCCAGATGAGCGTTGACCAAGTCTTAGGAGACGCCCTTATCTAACCAAATGGGTGTCCTGACCAGATGAGCTAATCATCCTGAGCTTGAGGAGGTTAGACCTGAGATATAATAGAGGAGAGGAACTCAACAATATCATTTGGGAGGCTAGATGGGGTATGCCAGCTACCATCTAAAACGAGTGTCGATAGGCGATCATCAAAAGGGAAGGAGTAGCTGGGGAACAAGGGATCTATCATATCATACTCAAAACATATATGCAACCAACTTTTAGCATTTTCATTTAAATAAAAATATATTATCATATTTTTTTTATTTAGACTATTACTTTGCCACCTATAGTTACTAAATATGGAAATTTGATACTTCTAAATAAATGTGCAACTTCATCAAAAGTGATACACTTGTGGTTTGTTTGATTGTACATGTAGCACTCAATGTGTATATAGATTTTTTAAAGATTTTTTTTATATACCCCCTATGTTTTCTTTGATTTGTAAATAGGCCCCTGTGGTTTTATTATCTGCAAATAGGACCCTACTCTTTCATGTTAATACCTTTCATGTCCCAAACTTAATAAGAATGGGTAAATATCATGAGATTTGTGTTGAACTTTTAAAAAAGTGACAGATTTGCCCTTACATCCTGTGAGAACTTGGTTTGGGCGGCACCCTTAACTACGGGGCGTAGCGTGTGAACCATGGGCTTCAAACAGTGAGTCTCCGTTAGCCCGCCTCGGAAATATATCCAAGTCTTGACCCTGGGCTTATAAGTCAAACCCCGTACTAACTTAGTATGAGGCCTTTTAAAACCGTGCGGCCTCGGAAACTATAAGAACTCCGAAGTTAAGTGTGCTCGGGCGGCCTGCTGGGGAGAATGTGAGAATTTGGTCCGGGCGGCACCCTTAACCACGGGGCGTAGCGTGTTAACCACGGGCTTCAAATGGTAAGTCTCCGTTAGCCCGCATCGGAAATATCCAAGTCCATACCCTGGGCTTATAAGTCAAACCCCGTATTAACTTAGCACGAGGCCTTTTAAAATCGTGCGGCCCCGGAAACCGTAAGAACTTCAAAGTTAAGCGTGCTCGGGCGAGAGCAGTACTAGGATGGGTGACCTTCTGGGAAGTCCTCGCGCGTGCACGTGGGCCAAAGCAAACAATTTCATGCTGAGTTGTGTGGGGTTGTGACACATCCACTAAACAAAAATGAGTATATTATTTTTTTTAAATACCATTATTTTGTCCCAACTCCCAACTGTCTCTCAATATCTTTTTAATGCACATGAAGAATAATCATGTAATTTGAAACTTTCATCAATCTAACGGTAGGTCCTGTATGAATTGGATCAATTATAACCAATTATAAGCAGAGGCATTGATTGTCATTATGATCGATTTGGATTTAATGAAATAGGCCCACTATTGATAAAAACAAATTTAGTTATGGTTATTCTCTCCCTCTAAATGTAATTATTGATGTTACAAGCTTTAGAGAAAAACAAGACCAAGCTTTTGAGTTTAAGCATATAGTGATGAAGAGATGGGCAAAAGTGTCATTTTGCTCTAAAAACTTTTGATGGTTGGAAGGCTATTGATTTTGGAGATACAAAACGAATTAAAATGAAAAAGCAGGGGCCTATTTGCAAATACCAAAACCATATGGGCCTATTTATAAATCCTAAAAACCTTATGGGGCCGGGGTATATGCAAAATGCTCTTTTTTTTTTTTCTTGATAGGTTGTTTTTTTTATTGCAAAACTGGATTCAAGCAATAAGTTGGTCCAAAAATAAATAGCCATTTACTTAAATCCAACTTAAACCTCTCGAAAATCTTAGGTCAGGGTTAGGTGTATGATATATTTAAGCTTAGGTTGTCCCTTACCATGGTTGAGGTTTTGTTATGTCTCTTGAAATGTCAAGATGATCATCTTTATGGAACTTATCTCTTGCTACTGAATTCCTACTGCTACTTAATCCTCTTGGGTTCAATTCAAATGAAACTTTCGTTATCAATGTGAATGTCACGACCCGAGCCCAAGATTAGGATTACGCCGGACAAACCCCGGGTCGCGATCTCCATACTTACTCCCATAAAGTCCGAATTAACCGAAGTTAAAACGAAATCCACAAGGGATAACATACTTCATGCCTGTCAAATGTACATTTTTGCGGAAAATAAATATACATTGACAAAATGATTTAAAACAATACAAGTTCTTTACATAAAAGTAAAGCCTAAGATATATATCAAGTGCTACTATTGAAGTCAACCACTGCATATTCAAAATACGATGCAGGTGACAACTATTTACATTCCAAATTAATATATAAAAGTATTTCTCAAAATTTTTCCAAATGTTCTAATTGATTCTCCCTCCGATTTATGTCCATTTAATCAATCCTCTTGGAGGAATCTGATTGGCCTCCTCCGCAGGCGACACGGCCTCTGCAATACCAGCACGGGCAACTGGGCTTATAATGTTATCAATAACACTGTGAACACGATAGTTTAACAATGTATGCACAAATATATGAAAGTACAAGCTAAGGAACATGTTTATCAATTCTATAATCAATAATCCTGGACAATTTAAATCAATAACTGTAATCTATACATTGGAGTCAAATCAATAACACTTACTAATGTTGGAAACTACAATAGTGTACAGCTCATTCAGTTCCTTCCAAAAGGAAGCATTCAGTTCTTCCTAAAAGGAAGCATTCAGTTATCCAATTAACGGATTCAGTCAGTAATATATTCATTATTCATTCGATTTCCAGTGAGTACACTTTATTAAGTGGCTTATCATTCAATATGTGTAGGATCTACCAGTGTCTTGATCAGAGATCACTAGCATCACCACGAAGCTCCGGAACACCCCATTCCATCTACTGCAGTAGGATTGTTCATTAATTCATTAATCCATTTCATTACAGCTCAATAACGAGCTTGAGAATTATTATGTAGTGCCGGACATGGGAATCAAATCAATCAACAAATCCTATTTAAACTTCTAAAACAAACATTCAGGTGAAACGTTCGTTATCTAATGCATGTGCTATTCTAGATGACATTACTCTAAGTGTAATTTACACATTAGTATAACCTTCGCTAACACCCATGAAAGTTTAGGATAAACACCATAAACACTAGCCTTAGTCAATAGGCTTCTATTTAGAAAAATCAGACCTCCATCTAGATTTTTTCTCAAGTTCGGTCAACTTGTCGGTTACCTGTTAGTTAACCGAAATTTGGGACTCGACTAACCGAACGCTTTCGATCAGCTCACAGTCAGCTTCCCAGAAGCTCTTTTTTCAAGGGAATTCAGTCACCTTGTCGGTCAACCGAACCCACACTGTTGGTTAACCGAACATAGTTCAGTAACCTCTCGGTTCACAATCCAGAGATCTCCAGATGAGCTCGGTCACCTGTCGATCGATCGAAATGCGTTTCGGCTGACTAAGCCTAGTTTGGTCAGTTTTCCAAAATCTGGTTTTTCCTGAGAAACTCAACCCAGAAGGGTCGGTCAGCATGTCAGCCGACCGAATTGCTCCCAAAATTTCAGAAAATTTATGAACCAAAATTTAGAATTTGAGCTCCTTGAGGTCAAGCAAGTCCAATAGCACCATAAATCATAAGAATGAGCATGCTTGCCTTTGTTTGAAGCTAATGAGCAAAAACCCCTTTGTTTCGCTTGATCATTGAGATGAAATCTCCTCAAGCCAAGCTTTTTCCAACCTAAAAACCAAATTCAATTCACAAGTAGAACTCAAATGAGTTCTTTGTGCTAGAAAACACTACAAGCCATTATTTTATCCCAACTCCCAACTCAATATCTTTTTAATGCACATGAAGACTAATCATGTAATTTGAAACTTTCATCAATCTAATGGTAGGTCGTGTATGAATTGGATCAATTATAACCAATTATAAGCAGAGGCATTGATTGTCATTATGATCGATTTGGATTTAATAAAATAGGCCCTCTATTGATAAAAACAAATTTACTTACGGTTATTCTCTCCCTCTAAATGTAATTATTGATGTTACAAGCTTTAGAGAAAAACAAGACCAAGCTTTTGAGTTTAAGCATATAGTGATGAAGAGATGGACAAAAGTGTCATTTTGCTCTAAAAACTTTTGATGGTTGGAAGGCTATTGATTTTGGAGATACAAAACGAATTAAAATGAAAAAGTAGGGGCCTATTTGCAAATACCAAAACCATATGGGCCTATTTATAAATCCTAAAAACCTTAAGGGCCGGGGGTATATTCAAAAAGCTCTTTTTTTAATTTCTTGATAGGCGGCTTTTTATTGCGAAACTGGATTAGGTGTATGATATATTTAAGTTTAGGTTGTCCCTTATCGTGGTTGAGGTTTGGTTATGTCTCTTGAAATGTCAAGATGACCGTCTTTATGGAACTTATCTCTTGCTACTGAATTCCTACTACTACTTAATCCTCTTGGGTTCAATTCAAATGAAACTTTCATTATCAATGTGAATGTCACGACCCGAGCCCAAGATTAGGATTACGCCGAACAAACCCCGGGTCTCGATCTCCATACTTACTCCCGTAAAGTCCGAATTAACCGAAGTTAAAACGAAATCCACAAGGGATAACATACTTCATGCCTGTCAAATATACATTTTTGCGGAAAATATATATACATTTCCAAAACAATTTAAAACAATACAAGTTCTTTACATAGAAGTAAAGCCGAAGATATACATCATGTGCTACTATTTAAGTCAACCATTGTATATTCAAAATACAATGCAGGTGACAACTATTTACATTCCAAATGAATGTATAAAAGTATTTCTCAGAATATTTACATATGTTCTAATTGATTCTCCCTCTTATTTATGTCCATTCAATCAATCCTCCTAGAGGAATCTGATTGGCCTCCTTCGCAGGCGGCGCGGCCTCTACAATACCGGCACGGGCAACTAGGCCTATAATGTCATCAATAACACCGTGAACACGACGGTTCAATAGTGTATACACAAATTTATGATATTACATGCTAAGAAACCTGTTTATCAATTCTATAATAAATAATCTTGGACAATTCAAATCAATAACTGTAATCTATACTTGGAGTCAAATCAATAACACTTACTAATGTTGGCAACTACAATAGTGTAAAGTTCATTCAATTCTTCCCAAAAGGAAGCATTCAGTTCTTCCCAAAAGGAAGCATTCCGTTATCTGATTAACGGATTCAGTCGGTAATATATTCATTATTCATTCGATTTCCAGTGAGTACACTTTATTAAGTGGCTTATCATTCAATATGTGTGGGATCTACCAGTGTCTTGATCAGATATCACTGACATCACCATAGAGCTTTGGAACACCCTATTCCATCTACTGCAGTAGGATTGTTCATTAATTCATTAATTCATTTCATTACAGCTCATTAACGAGCTTGAGAATTACTATGCAGTGCCAGACATGGGAATCAAATCAATCAACAAATCCTATTCAAACTTCTAAAACAAACATTCAGGTGAAACGTTCGTTGTCTAATGCATGTGCTATTCTCGATGACATTACTTTAAGTGTAATTTACACATTAGCATAACCTTCGCTAACACCCATGAAGGTTTAGAAAAAACACCATTAACACTAGCCTTAGTCAATAGGCTTCTATTTAGAACAATCAGACATCCATTTGAATTTTTTCTCAAGTTCAGTCAACTGGTTGGTTACTTGTCGGTTAACCAAAATCTGGGACTCAGCTAACCGAACGATGTCGGTCAGCTCACGGTCAGCTTCCCAGAAGCTCATTTATATGATAAAATTTCTAACATTTCTCAAGGGAATTCGGCCACCTTGTCGGTCGACCGAACCCACATTGTCGGTTAACCGAACATAGTTCGGTAACCTCTCGGTTCGCAATCCAGAGAGCTCCAGATGAGCTCGGTCACCAGTTCGGTCACCTGTTGGTCGACCGAAATGCGATTTCGGCTGATTGAACCCAGTTCGGTCAGTTTTCCAGAATCTGGTTTTTCCTGAAAAGCTCAACCCAGAAGGGTTGGTCAGCATGTCGGCTGACCGAGCTACTCCCAAAAGTTCAGAAAATTTCTGAACCGAGATTTAGAATTTGAGCTCCTTGAGCTCAAACAAGTCCAATAGCACCATAAATCATAAGAACGAGTATACTTGCCTTCGTTCGAAGCTAATGAGCAAAAACCCCTTTGTTTAGCTTGATCGTTGAGATGAAATCTCCTCAATCCAAGCTTATTCCAACCTAAAAACCAAATTCAATTCACAAGTAGAACTCAAATAAGTTCTTTGTGCTAGAAAACACTATAAACCATTGAATAGAACCTAGAAGTTCTGTAACTAACCCAAAGTACTTACTTGTAGTCCTAGGGCAAGGAAGGTTGAGCTTCCTTTCAAGCTTTTAACTCTAAGAAAATAGAAAGAGAGATAGAGGAAGAAGATGAAGAAGATGAAGTCCTCTCCAATCCACATGCAAAGCCTCAATCTTGATTCTTGATGAAGAAAGGGAAGGGAGAAGAAGAGAAAATGAACCTAGGGTTTGGCTGTGATGGGAATAAGTGGAATGAACTCATTTGAGTTCATCTTATCTCTTATAAGCTTCATTTTTGGAATCAAGCCCTCCACTTCATCTCTCATTTCCAATTTGAATCAAATAAAAGGTCATTTGATCCAATTCTCGCCGAATGAGCTTAAGTTTATTACGGAAATCGACGTACTCTTTGAGATACACGTGTTGGTATCAAGAGTTACCGTATTCGATGAAATACGTGAAAATTCATATATGCGGAAAAGTCCTTGTATCACTTGGTTTAAGCCTAAAACCAATTCAAATCATTCAATAACACTCATTATCATTTCATTAAGCTCAAATTCATCATTTAAGACAAATTCAATTCAATTTGACCGTTAACCATAAGTAGCCCAATTAAAAATGGTTATTTAGCATTAATTCCAATCAATTAAAGTTAATTTTGATTAACTAGGGATGGTGTGTAACAGTAAACCCCTCGTGGGACCCTCAATGACAAGCTCAAATCAAGAAGGGAAAGTGTCATGGAAGGTCTCACTTGTGGATTAAATTTTGGATAAAAATACTATGACAATTAGATCGCCTCAACCTCTGATTTTAGGGCCTAAAATTTTATAAGGTTTTTTAACTTGCAATTTTGGTAAAAACTCAATTCAACATTGGGTGTCATCACGTATCAAAAAGAAGTCAGTGCTAATTCACATGGGGATAATGAGTACGAGGGAGTTGGTTTGATTTCACATGAATCCTATGAGGTACTCAAATATTTACCTCTTGCTAGCATCGATCGGTAGAGCCATCTCTAATATGAAGAGTTCTGAAATATATTTGATGTTGTGAACCTTTATTTGAGCAAAATGGTAATAGTCACTACAGAAACAAGTATGTAATGGGCAATTATTATATATTATAGGAATATGATTCGATTTTCCAATTGAAGCTCAGTTTGGCAATTGATTGCAAAATTGCACGATGATCAAGTTACTAAAATTGCCATCAAGGAAGAGTCCTACTGCTTTTCCTCCTTTAAGTAGAAGAGTCTTACTGCCTTTTCTCATGTAATGACTTAGTGGAGACTGGGTTGCAACAAACCCAATGTTCATGGATAGATTGTACTGGGCCGTCCAAGCTTGGTTTCTCTAACCCATTTGGACTCAATTTGATGACTAGTTTCACAATTAGAATGATATGGTGTGAGACAGAGAAACCAAGCAACAGGGGAGTTTTACCTATCAAAATGATCATATAATTCTGGGAAGGGTCCAGCTCTGGAAAAATCCCATGTAGCCACTCCCACGAGCTGTTACGATGTGAGCAAAAGATGTTTTAATCGTATATTGACATTAAGATCTCATCCATATAGCATGTCATCTATCTTACTTCATTTTTAAAATAGTCAACCTCAAAAAAGAATTCACTAAACAATATGGATACATTGATGATGAATTTTGGGGCTGATCCAATCGATTTTAGAGATTGTTAGCCATCCAATCAGTAGCGCTATAAAATAAATTATTATGCATTTGATGGCTTTAGATAAGATGCCTAGCAACATCCTTCAGATCTGATTTCTTGCTTGATTTTATGCTGGTTGCTTAATTAACACCAGTCTAATATTAATTTCTCTACTGGCCTGATGCATAGTGTAGGTTTAACCTTCTATTCAGTCACAATGAACAATCTGCTTGTGATTGGTGTGCATTAAAATATTTCAGGCTTGGATGATAAGTGTCCAGCCTTACCACTTTCCCAGTTATGCTGTATTCTTGCGAGGCAATACGTGATTCGTGGGTAGGATATAATACACTTGCAAGAGTATATACTGAGGCATTTGATCGTAGGCCAACTGAAATAGGACTTGATTTTTCCTGCACAAAAAAAAAAAAAAAAAAAAAAAAAGAAAAATACTTGATTTTTGTTGTAGCTCTTTCCTTTTGAATTTTTATGGATCTTTTGTGCAGTAAATCTTAAACATGAAATTGCAGTTTTCTATTAGTGATTATGTATCTCGATCTCATGTTTCCCAAGGTCTGTTTTTATTTTATTTTACATTTTCCTTTGGTGTGGGGGATAATTGGGGTTTGGCAGACAGAATTTTCATAAAGATTAAAGGGAAGATGCAATAGAGGAATGATTTTATACTTATATATATATATATATATATATGTGTGGAATGTTCCTATGCATCTTTCCCTCACCATAGGGTGAGGGACACTTCCCTTTTTGCACATGGAGACAAGGAAGTATACCTCACCCTATTACTTGAAAAGTACATTTTGTATCTGAAAATGTCAAAAAAGGGGAGTGTCCCTCACCAAAGATGCATGCGAACATTCCCCATATAAATACACACACACACACACACACACACATAGAGCTTTTATGTTGCAGTTCTTTCTTCTTTTTTTTTAATAGATTTTTTTTTTGTTTCAATAAATGCTGAAACATAAAACTGCATTTTTATTTGGTGTTATTGTGATTTCTCTAGGTATCTAGATGACATATAGGGTTGCCAACCAACTAAGCAACTGCGCAGTTTCGTTGTTGTCATTATCAATTTTGATGATTTTTAATTATTATTTTTTAGTTTCAACTATCTTTTTTTTATTGGTTTCTCATTGGTTTCTTGTTTCTTCTAAATCACACTTCTTAATTCTATACATTTTCTTTTCTTATTTTAAAATTAACCAACTAAAATTTATTATTATTATTATTATTAAAGGTTTTAATTTTTATTGCAATTTTTACCATCTGAATATAATTTATACTAAATATCATTTAAAATTTATATTAATTTAATATTATAAATTATCTTGCCCGTGCTAAGCGCGGGCCTGATTGGCACTTTTCATTTTTAGAATTTAATTTTATTGATTGATATTAGTGATGATGTAACCTGATCTCATGTATTCTAAGTTCTGTTTTTATTTTATTTTACATTTTCCTTTGGTGTGGGGGATAATTGGGGTTTGGCAGACAGAATTTTGATATAGATAAAAGGGACAGTGCAGTAGAAGTATGATTTTATATTTATATATATATATATATATTTTTTTTTTTGTTATACATTTTTTATGTTGTAGTTCTTTTCTTTTGTACTTTTATAGATTTTATTATTTGCAGTAAATGCTTAAACATGAAACTACTTTTTTATTTAGTGCTCCTATGATTTTTCTAGGTATCTAGATAACATCTAAGGTTGCCAACCAACTAAGAAACCACACATTGTCGTCGTTGTCATTATCAATTTTGCTTTTTTTTTTTTTTATTAGCTTCAGCTATCTTTTTTACTGTATTGGTTTCTCATTGGTTTTTTGTTTCTTCTAAATCACACTTCTTATTTTTATACATTTTTTAATTTTAAAATTAGCAAACTAAATTTTTTATTATTATTATCGCTTTTAATTTTGATTACAATTTTCACCATCTCAATATAATTTATACAAAATATAATCTAAAAATTATATATTTGTAAATATTATAAATCATATTGTCCGTACTAAGAGCGGGCATGTTTTGCTAGTAAACCATTATACAAATTGCTTTATTTTGAATCATCCCCTCAAAACTATATTTGTCTGACGATTATTATATATATATATATATATATATTTATGTTGAGATGAAGTTTGTAAACTGATTAAATTAAAGGTATATAAAATTCAAAGTACCAATGTATAAAACAAAGTCTCGTGCTACACCCTTGCGTCAAAATAGTTGTGCGGTAAAGGGGGCTGACTATTCTCTTGGGACTATTTACAGGTGCTTATGGTTTAGACTGAGTGGTATAGTTTGAGAGAGGATTGCTGCATTTAAGGATGACCAAATGGCCATTTCAGACAGAAGTCCTATAAATTCATAACCTCCGTACCTATCAAACATAAGATATAAATTCAAATAAAAATAGAAAAATATATTTTTTAAAAACCAAAAGAAAAAAGACAATAAAGATGAGGAAGCAAAGCATCTTCCTATCCTTTATCTGTTGTTTCATTGGAGTTGCCCTGTGTGCGGAATTCAACATTATGGATCATGGGGCAAAAGCTGATGGGAAAACAGACGATGCCAAGGTTGGTTAAGTTTGATTACAATAAAGAATGTTTATTTATTCATTTTTATTTCAGTGAACAATTCTTCCATCGTATAGGGGCAAAGGGGCAAAAATAGCCATGATTTTGTGCTAGACTTGTATCATACTCGTTAAATATTCTCTCAAGAACCACCACTTACCGCAGTGGTGAGAGGCATCGTTCTTACCTGGCTGCCACCTTCCCTCACCCGAACTTTCCCTCACCTCACCTGAGGTCTACTTCCCTTATCAGAGGGCAAGGGTCCCACTAAACCGCGCACCAAAAAATAAATCTCTCATTTCATTTTACATGCCTGATATGCGTATCGTGACATTTTTATTTTGTGGGTGAGCAGGCCTTTCAAGATGCATGGACGGCGGCATGTGGGTCCAGCGGACCAGCTACAATTATAGTACCAAAAGGCAATTATTGGATGGGCCCTCTTAAATTCACAGGCCCTTGCAAAGGCGTACCATCTATAACCATGAAATTGGATGTAAGAGTACATCTGCTGAAACTTTGTGTTTTTTTTTCTAGTCATTTTTGTTGGATGATCATGAGAATATCTTCCTTGGTTTAAGCGTCACACTTTTTTTTAATATACTTACTTTACATAGAGAATTATGTCAATCTTTATTTGTATTTTATAGGGTCATTTGCTGGCGGAGACCGACCTTAACAAGTTTCCAAGTGGAGATTGGGTTTATTTTGGATGGATAGATGGGTTGACCATCACTGGAACTGGAGTTTTTGATGGGCAAGGAGCTTCTATTTGGCACTTAAACGATTGCCAACAGAATGAAAAGTGCAAGCTTCTTCCGACTGTAAGTAGTAAGAAAACATCCAATTCTTCCGACTGTAAGTAGTAATAAAACATCCAATTCTCAATTAGAAATAAACTGGAGGAGATGGCTGCCTTCAAAATCTTAATCTTGCATCAAGTGTCAATAATTTGATTGGGTCTACTCCACAGAACATCAAGTTCATTTCTATGACCAACACTGTCATCGATGGCATAACATCGCTCAATAGCAAGAACTTCAACTTTGGTGTCGTCGAATGCAAGAACTTCAAAGCTATAAATTTCAAAGTCACCAACCCCGGTGACAGTCCCAACACTGATGGAATGCATGTGGAGCGTTGCTCCGATGTGACCATTAAGGGTGCTCAGATTGGAACCGGCGACGACTGCATCTCCCTCGGACAGGGCCTCACTAATGTACACATCAGTAAAGTAACATGTGGACCAGGCCATGGAATAAGGTGCGTTTTTCTTCTGCATCTCTTCTATGCTATAGCTTATAATTATAACTTAAATGGGATATTGTACTTCACACTCAATAATTAAGCAAAGGGATATGACACCTCTGCTTTGTTGCCTAGGCATTACTGACTGAATGCGTGCTTGTTGTAATCGTTGTTGTTGTTTGGTCTATAATTGGTTTGTTACCAAAAAAAAAAAAAAAAAAAAAAAAAAAAAAAAACAGTGTGGGGAGCTTAGGAAAGTACCCAGATGAGAAGGATGTGACTGGACTCATCATTAGTGACAGCACCATCTCGGACACCTTGAATGGTATTAGGATCAAGTCATGGTCCAACTCTCCCTCCGCCAGCTCTGTGTCCAACATAACCTTTGAGAACATCACCTTCAAGAATGTCAACAATCCAATCATCATCGATCAGGAGTACTGTCCTAGTCGCACTTGTACAAATGAGGTATGAAGAGATTAAACTTTTTTATTTCCTTATGCTGTAGAGCTAACGTTTTCAATTTTCAACTTAATTTCTCTCCTTTCCTTCAATTTCAACATGTAGGTACCTTCTAAAGTGCAGATCAGTGATGTCACCTTCAAAAACATCCAAGGGACATCTGCATCTGAGGTCGGTGTAACACTCCTTTGTAGCAAGGGCTTGCCATGCAAGAACGTCAAGCTCCAGGACATTAATATAACACCAAGCAAAGGTGGAGCTCCACTCAAAACAAAGTGTTCCAATATCAAAGCTCACTACGAGGGGACCCAAGTTCCTCCACCCTGTCCTTAGTATTATAAATAGGTTACGAGTACCAAGTGATTTGTTATGGTTGTAAAGTATAGTTATATTCATAAAACCCAATTTCCACATTAGAGGAACCATAACTAATGTAAACATCGGTCCTCTTTTCTTGTGAGTTTGGCCAACTGAGTGGGCCCTTCAGTTTTCTAATCTCTAATTATTTACATATGCTCATTGAAAATAGTTTATTATTCTTCATTTTGTTTTTGACAAAAGATTCTCTCTCTCTCTCTCTCTCTCTCTCTCTCTCTCTCTCTCTCATTGTAAAGCGGGGAATCCTGGACAAACAAGTCCCAAAAGGACATGATTGTAATATATGAAACTTATTGGATGGAGAGTTTGAAACTTGGGCGTGTGTCGACTGAAGGTTTAAGGTACGAGATCTCTAAATTGGTCTACTCAATAAATCTACCCAATAGTTTGCAAAAGATAATAACTATGCAGTGGAAATAAAATCACAAAGCACACATTACAAGGACACCAGATTTTGTGTGGAAAACCATAACCGAGTAAAAAATCACGGATTCGAACTAGATCGATAATCAAGTACTATGAATCTCGGATTATAAGAAACTCAGATTTTTTTCCCCAGATACTGTTAGGCCAATAGTCAAAGAAAAGGGCTGTCAGAGGTAAACCCATTCGTTGGCAGAATTGGAGACAGTTTCATGTCTCGCTCGAGCGAGACTTCTTCTCGCTATAGCGAGAGTAAAGACTGATGCAGGTGCGTTCCAGAAAGGCGTGTTCCAGAATAGGGTCTCACTAGAGCGAGACACAAGCTCGCTATAGCGAGCCTGGGCGGTGACGACAGATCTGATCCGGACTCTTATGTGAAGTTTGACACAAACTGCTATTCTGAGTGGATTATGATTAGGAGCCTTATGCACGAACTTGAGGCTATTTATTGGGTGTTTCTCTCAACCCTAAGGTACAACACCATCACTCTCATTAATCTGAGTTAGAGATATCTTTAAGAGAGTTTATTCTCTAGAGCCATTGAGAGATCGTTCTGAAGGGCTGCTCTAGAAGGTGTTTGCTGCTTTTACTCTCTTGTAGAAGATTGATCATCTTGTTTGACAAGGTGCGAGGAGATCAAGTAAGGAGAACGGGGCACGTTTGATGTCGTGTTAGTGGATTCTTTACAAGAACAACTATAGTCTTTAGGTCGAGGTACAGACTGAGGTAAAGGAGCTTGTGAGTATATCTTGTAACTGTTCGTGAACTCTTGATTTCTGGTTCGTGGTTTTTCTCCCTGGATAGGGTTTCCACACTAAATATTGTGTCCGCCTTTTTGTGGTGTGTGATTGGTAGATAGCTAGTTTTATTTTGTTTGATTGGTTATTTCCGCTGCATGTTGATTGATTAAATTAGAACTAGTATTCCATTTTAGTGGGTCCTGCAAATTCCTCAGATAGCCCCTACCTAAGGATTGAAGTTACCTTGTATCACTTCACGCTTCAACGACGTTACACCAATGATTGCAACACACTCAATCCCATGATTGACTCCTCAAATCTTCTCGCAAGAAGATAATCTTCTATAAAGGATGCAGAAGAAACTGCCTCTCTAAAGTACTTGGCAGTACAACTCTTTAAAAAATCTCTAGAGAAATGTGAGTGCCCTCGCGTTCAAGGCTTATGACAACATATTTGTCAGCCGTTATTGTTGACCCTTCATACTTTTTGGCTTTAGAATCTCCCTATTTTGGCAATTCTTGGACAAAACACCTTAGAGCAATACAATATGATATACCCAAAATACATTGAATTTTGAGGAAATTACCAAAAAAAAGGACACTAGATCGCCACTAACCGAAAAAGAGGCCATTAGTCAATATTGCACGGAAGTAGTTCCCTGTGACCACTTCCTTTTTTTTTTATTAAAGATTTAAACGTGTGACGACGTCGTCGCTTAATCGCCCGAAACCCCATTTCCCCATTTTCCCTTTCTTCCCCCCATCGTTTTTTCTTTTCTCTAACGATTTCCTTTCCCCATTTAATGGGTCAATCCCTCCAAAGTAAACAATAGGAAAAGGCACAAAAGACCCAACATAGAGGCCATTGATCGTGGCGAAAACCTGCTGAAACGCGCTCATGACAGGAGCTACGGTTAGACGGTTGTTCTGCAAGAATGTGTTTGGAGGGTTGGAATACCAGAATTCATCACTAGCATGCGAAGACATGTAGATCTCTAGAACAACCTTGTATGTGTTGTCGAGGATTTTGATTTCCTTGGAATGTAAATCCGCCCCATTTTGAATTACAAACCAGGAACTAGTACTGTTACCACCTTTGCTAATTGGGATTATCAAATCTGTAGGTATTTGGTAGAAATGCTTGTATTGCAATCGATTTTCTGTCTTTCCATCACTACCTTCTGATGGGAGTTTTAAAAAGCTTCCAGATTTTACATTTTCTTCACTTTCCCCACTTGTTTTCTCTTCCGATTGAAATCCCATCTCCCTCACTTCTTCTTCCTCCTCCTTTCTTTCATCTTTTCAGATAAACACGCCAACTTTTTCTCATTTAAAGAAGATAGCGAGCCCCCTAAACCCAAACTTCCTAATTTTCATCCCATTTTCGACAGCAGAAACCTTACCCCCGAGAAAGGGGGAAAGGAAACTGACAAAGAAAGGGAAAGAAAAGGGGGGAAGCGATTAAGCGACGATGTCATCACACGTTTAAATCTTTAATAAAAAAACAAAAGTGGTCACAAGGAACCACTTCCGTGCAATATTGACTAGTGGCCTCTTTTTCGGTTAGTGGCCATCTATGGTCCTTTGCTTGGTAGTTTTCTCTTGAATTAAAAAAAAAAAAAAAAAACACCAGCACTATATATCTTGAATTGCATTAGCTTGTAGAAATCCCCTTGGCTTCATTCTTCTCCCCCTGTATTTGTCCATAATCGACAAACAAATATTATCATGCAACTTCTGTCAATCTGGATGTAGTAGCTCCCTCTCAATTTCAACCCCCCCTGAATGTATCTTCGTAGCAGCAATAGGGGTGGGAGCTTGGCTTCCTTAATCAGTGCTTTCTATATGTAGCCACCCACACTTGTGTAGTTTGAGCTTTTAGGATAGTATGAGCAAACACTTTAGGCAAATTAGACATTCTAACCCAAATTGGAGTCGTCTTGAGTGGAGAAAAATTCGTCCGACATTGCTTGGTCTTAGGTAGACTTTGCAGCATCTTGCAATGGGGACGAATGTGTCCTTTCTTTCCGCAATGGTGGCACGTGGATGTGCTTGCAGTGCCTGACACATTCTTTTTCTTGAAACTACTCGACACATTATGCATTTGTGTAGTATGCTAGCAAAATTATTTTACCTTTAGCATTTAAAGTAGAAGCACCCTTTTATTTTATCTTGCTATGACCCATATCAGATTCTCTTTTCTCTAGAAGATGGGTGGGATCTCCAAGAGAAAAACCAACTAGAAACTCAAGGGAAACTGGAAGAGAACTAGAAGAGGAAGAGGAGTAGATGCATGTGCAACTCTTGCAAAACAAGGGCCATGGGCCTGAATCCCTAGGGGGATATAGTGCATGGACGTCCAAGGGCCTCTTCTCCTCTCCTATTTATAGCTTTAAGCAACTCCTCTTTGTTTATTATTAGAAGTCCAACTTCTATAATAACTAGTAACTCATTAATCTTACTATTACCACTATTAGAAGTCTCACTTCAAATAGAAATAGTAGTTTTTCATTTTTGAGTTCAAATAGAATTAGTAAAGATCCAATCTTGGGCTAGCGTGGGGACCACTAGGGATTCCATAGAAAGCTGACTCCAACTGGGACACCGCGACCCCACATCTCATGTGCAATCCGGGCCTACAGTTAATTGCAAATAACTCCACTAAATAAATGCAATTGAACTCCAGTATTAGGAATAAATTACATGAAGACCCTAAACTTCCCAATTTCCACAAGTAGGCTCCTCCATCAATATCCATGGATCAATTGGACCGGTCTTCTAAACTCATATCCATATCTTATTATTCTTGAGCCCCAATTAATTATAATGATCATTTGGTACCGATCCAATTAACTCTTAATTGGAATGTGTGTGCACTTACCAATGATAGATCCATTAATTGGCACAAGGGGATATTAAAGATAGATTTTATCTTGACCATCAAATGTTCCCACAGCTCTACTACCACGTACCCAAATCACCGAGGTGTTGACCTACAATTGGCCTCACTCATTGGTGACTCAAAGCAAATGAATAGATAGAAACTTGAGTTCATTAATACCTTAGGATTGAGAGCCTATTGCTAGGGAATTATGAGAGCAGACCTTAAAGTAAAGACAGTGTTCATAAGGTGTTTCTCATGGTCCTTCAATACATCCAATGTACCAGCACTATGATCCAGAATCTTACATTCTGATGATCGAGACAAATCACACTATCTCATAGTTATCAAAGTACTGCAACCTTATCAGATGAGATGTCCAATCTCATCATTGGTTGTAAAGATATTCAAGTATAAAATTTGCTATACATGTATCCCGTATGTGAATCTCATCCATACACATGTATTGCATCTAGTATACTTATGGACTCCAGTTCATCTCATGAACCATCATGTCATTCGTATTAGTTATGTGCAAACAAGTAATAAAACACCAATCATCTCATGAAAGGAAAGCATGAATATATTGATAAATAAAGAAATTAATCAATTTATTACATCAATCTTAATGGATTGAGACCATAAAACTAACACAAACACCACTACGACCTCAATTTTCAACCATTGATCCTTCCTAAGTTTTGAGATATTTGTAAAAAAATAGTCTAAATTATAAAATATTAATTTGTTATTCCAGTGGGCCCCCTTTGATTGATCCGAACCGTTCAAATTATCTACATGTATAACACGGTTAAGGCATGAGATCTAAGGTCTAGATTTTTGATGGATTTTGAGAAATTTACAAAAATCTTACAGCCATCGGGTCACATATCCTACGGATGATAGGAATCCTCTCTTTTTACAAAACCTGGAACTTTCCACAAAATTCCTCTTTGATGATGTTTTGATTCTAGTAGATGGTGGGAATCCTCAAAATAGAGGATTCTTCTCTATTTGGCAAACGCGCCCTAAAAGTGTAAGGATTCTTGATTTGACCATGAACCATGGATTTGACCAAGGATTCAGATTTTCAGGGTTCATGATTTGAACAAGCTTCCTAATCTGTCTATCTCTCTCTCTGCTCCCTCCTGGCGGGCCGGCTGTTATGGATGGGGCGGCCCGTAGCGTGATGTGCATAAATGGGCCGGCAGTGCCTGTTCCCTCGGCCTAACACCTTGCTGTGGGTTGTTGATTGACGGGCCGGGCCAGCCCGGCCCATTTGACATCCCTAGATATGGTAGGACTTGTCCCTAAATCCTTTGCTTAGCCAGTTTTATTTTCTATCATTGTTTGTAGGGATCGACCCTTTGCTTGTATTGATGAATTTTCAATTCGTTTCTATCTATGTATTCAGTAATAGCTATTTAATAGCAAATGACTAACAGAAAGATATCAATTTTATTCCCCAAAATTTTTGTGCTTG
The DNA here is from genome assembly GCA_029852735.1 of Persea americana. Lineage (NCBI taxonomy): Eukaryota > Viridiplantae > Streptophyta > Magnoliopsida > Laurales > Lauraceae > Persea > Persea americana. The sequence continues at coordinate 10,603,579 of CM056812.1, forward strand.
CACAAGGAGTTCGCCCATCCTCAAATTAGGCAATTTTATCTTCCTCTCATGGCCTGCACCATATCACATAAAGTCATTGGCAAGTAAGAGGAGCTTTAGATGCCCCATATTTATGGAGTTAAAAGTCACCAAATATCACAACTTCAACGGGAAAGAAGAGGTTTAAAATTAATTACTCTCCTTGCTTAAAATGGGTGAAGAAAGCTGACAAAGTTCCATGCCTTTCATAATAGGAGAGGACAATCCCATACCAATAGTGAAGATAAATTACGATAGGGGGTGGCTTTAACTAGTTACTCTTGGCTTTTGAGAAAACCCCTAGATTTGCCATTGATAAGTGCATAGCAAGAAGGACAAGAAATGCAACCCAAGATGAGATGATGAAGAAATTCAAAGCCTTGGGTGAGCAACAGTAAAACCCCATCTAATTGTGTTAAAAGTGTTTTTGAGATCAATATTGATACACATATTGGAATGGCCTTTTATACCGAGTTTTTGTACTCGGACCAAGACTTTGAGTCAAATTGGACAATCAATCGCTAAGAAAGTTGGACAATTATCTAATAAACACATGGGGTCATTCAGTTAACTGTTTCTAACTTTGCAGATGTAAAGTCAAAAAGTATGAAGGGTCAACAATAACAGCTGACATATATGTTGTCATAGCGTGGCACTGAGAGCCAAGTTGGATCTGGACTCTATTTTAGAGTTTGAAAAATGACTCTCTCCTGATTGGATTATTATTAGGAGTCTCTTGCACAGATTTGGGGCTATATATTGGGTGTTTCTCACAACTCAAAGAGACACGAATCATCTCTAAAGTTCTGAATTATTGATCTAATTAAGAGAAATTTTCTCTAGAGATTTTTTGAAGAGTTGTGCTACCAAGTACTCTAGAGAGCCAGTTTCTTTTGCATCCTTTGTAGAAGATTATCCTCTTGCGAGAAGATTTCGGGAGTCAAGTACGAGATTGAGTCTGCTGCAAATAGTAGTGTGATGTCGTTGAAGTGTAAAACGAAATAAGATAACTTCAGTCCTTAGGTAGGGGATATCTGGGGAAGAAATCTGAGTTTCTTGTAATTACGAGGTTCATAGTGCTTGATTATCGATCCAGTTCGGATCCTGAATTTTTATCCGGTTAGGGTTTTCCACGCAAAATCTGGTGTCCATGTAGTGTCTGCTTTGTGTTTTTAGTTCCGCTGCATAGTTATTGTCTTTTGCACACTATTGGGCTGATTTATTGAGTAGACTAATCTAGAGACCTCGTGCACTAAACCTTCAATCGGTATTAGAGTGGGTTTCACTAAGTTGTTGTGTTTAATCCTAAGAGATTTCTAGAATGACACTTGATCGAGAAGGGACATCAACAATTCTAAGGCCCCTTTGCTAGATGATTCTAATTATGCACATTGGAGGAAAATGATGATTGGGTTCCTTAAGTCCAATATTGATGATTAGGATATTATTGAGGAGGGTTACTCCAAACCAACAATTGTGGCTGATGGGAAAACTAATCCTAAACCTAAAGCCCAATGGACTAAAGATGAGAAGCATGCCTCCAATTGTAATAACAAGACAGTGAATGGAATATACAACGGAGTGTCTTCTGAAGAGTTCCCTATCATTTTCACTTGTAAAACTGCAAAAAATGCATGGGAAGTCTTACAGACAGTGTATGAGGGTACAAACATGGTGAAGCAATCTAAATTGCAAAGGCTGACTAAAGAATTTGAAACCATTGTGATGGAAGAAAATAAGACCTTCGATTAATTCTATGCTAAGCTGAATGATAATGTCAATTCCGTTTTCGGTCTGGGTGAGGAAATTCCAGAAAACAAGAACGGCAAGAAAAGTCTAAGGTCTCTACCTTCGATGTTCGATTCTCAAGTTGATGCTATTGAAGAAAATAAGAATTTGGATACCCTCAAGGTAAATCAGCTGGTTGGAAATCTTCAGACCTTTGAAGCAAACCGTTTGGATGAAGGATAATATAAAGAGAAAGGTATTACTTTGAAATCCATCACAGAGTCAACAAAGAAACCTGAAAAGAAATTTGAGTCTGATTCTGAATCTGAGGCTGAATATGACATGGCTATAGACAATATGCGCATGAGTGTACCAATAAGAAAAAGGGTATAAAGAAAAAGGCTCTCAACACAACTTGGGACGAAGAGTTATCAAAAAAAGAAGAAAAAGATCCTAAGGATGATACTTCAGATAATGTCAATGGCAAGTTTATGGCTTTCATGGCTAAGTCACTATCAGACAATGATACTGATAAAGATCATGATGATGAGATGTCAGATCGAAAGAAAGACTATAAAGAGTTGTATCATACTACATATGCTGATTACGTCAGGATGACCAAGTCTAGCAACAAGATTACTATCAAGTCTAAGGATGCTCATGAAAAAAAATCTTCCCTGAAGATTAAATTAGAGCAAGCATTTGAAAAGGTTCATCTCTTGGAAAGTCAGAAGAGCTGTATAGCTGAAAATTTGACTACTGAGGGTCAGAAATTCAAAAAGGCTGAACCAGAGATTGAGACTATGAAGACGGAGTTGTAGACTGTTAAATCTAAAAATAAAGATTTGCAAGGGAGACTGAAGATCACTGTCTGAGCTAAAAGTGAAACAAGCTTCACTATAAGATGGACACTGGTTCGAAGACTCTTACAAAGATCATGGGTAGTCAGAAGTCTTCTTTTGATAGAAGCGGTATCGGTTATGATCATTATAAATCAGTTCAAAATTAATTTCATCACAAACAAGTAATAAAATAAAAGGGTCCAACCGCACCTTGAATTACGTGATCAGGTTTGGCAGGTTAGCAAGATACTGCAAGTATTCATGGATTTCAGTTCTCATTAGAATTAACCTAAAGAGTGTTCAGCTCTTAAACCAGAATTAAGGTTACACGTGGGAGTGGCCAGCCCACCCTAGTCCAAGCTAAGAGGCATCCTCTTGGATATGAGTTAGAATTTTGGGTCTATATTTGTGTAAAGGCTCAATATATGGCCCAGCCTGGCCCTGAAAGTGGGACCTATATCTCACTGATTGGGGGGGGGGGGGGGGGGGGGGGGGGGGGCGCCTAACCTTATGGACACGGGCTTAAATATTTGTCCTGATAATTAAAGGAACAACTGTCGCTGCACTGTTAAGTAGAGAAGGCCGAGACAAAACCTCATCTCGGTCGACCCAACTTGAAACTAGGTCGAGCGAGAGGTATCCATGTCTCAATGATTTCAAGATATGACCTCAGTTCGGTCGATCCAACTTCGAGTCAGTTTACGCGCCCTGTCAAGAAACGTACCTATATTTTCTCTCCTACAAATTTGAGTCCTAATCAATCTTGAAAACTCATTGTACGACTTAAAAAACTATTTTGCAACCCTAGAAAATAATTCTCTTCATCCTAAACCTAGAGCATTCTTCATCCTAAACCTAGAGCATCCAGAGAAGATCTTTTGGAGAGTTCGACTACAGATCTAAGCAGCTTGTGCAAGAAGACTTTATTCTACTCTTGCATAGTTGATTGAAGCATCTTGAGAGGCAACAAGGTGAGTTACCGCTTCAAGCATAGACGAACATTCGACATTTAGAATAGCAATGCCTTTTTCTTAATGTGTGTGTAAGGACCCAACCCGAACCAGACCCAGACACACACCAAAAAAAAGAAAAAATAATTGTTAACAAAAGCATGAGAACGGGTTGTTGGTGGAATCTGGCACAAGGTGTAAGCTGTCTGGGCATGAAAACAGTAGAACAATGTTTACAGAGGGATTTTGTAAAACTAAAATGAGCAACATCTCCACTTCGTAGTTCCACTTTGTAGCTCGTATCCATCACATTCATTTGAACCTTCTACTTATACTACTATTAACTAAAATGTTTGAGGACAAGGCGTTTCATGTATGATTTCCGACGTGTATTTCTAAATTTGGCACCTACAACTCCATTTGGGGTGCGAACGAAATGGCAGATGGGCAGGCTTGACCCGCCCAACCTGACCCATAGATTATGTCCGTTAATAAATGGGTCGGCTTAGGGCTGACCCGCCTAACCCACAAATTATGCATGACCTATTTAAATTTTCTTTTAAACTTTTATTATTAGTCCAAATCCTCAAATGATACCCACTTTCTAGTGTAGCCTCCATTATCCAATTGAAATTTATCACTCAATTTTCATATGTTTTTTTTAATAAAGACTTTTTTTTATTACTTTTAGTTATGCTATTTTATTTCTATAGTCATTATTTAAAATTTGTATACAATATTGAAGTATTCGATATTTTTTTTTCTTTTCTCCCCCTCAAGTATGTCCCTTGTTAGCTTACTCAAGAACATTTTTATTTGCTCTTCTTTCTTAGGATCTGGATTATGTACATGAAGAGAATACAAACGACGTGACATAAATAAGAAAAGTGCTAAAATTGAATGGGACTATTTCAATCCATGGGCTAGAAAAGGATGAATGGGCCTTTGCCATTTGGACCTCGCCTTTTATGGATGGAAAATTGAGTAACCAGCCTCTTGTCGTCATTGAAACAAAGCCGGTCTTCATCATTTACAAAATGGCTAGAGCTTAAATGAATTGGTTCAATGTATGGAGAATAAAAAGGTTAATTCACCTTGACCTCACTTTTCACTGTTGGAAAACAAGGAACAGCACACCAAATGGTTGTTGAAATGAAACTGGGTACAAGTTGAGCTTAGAAGTCAGTTTGGCTCCGGTAAGGAACTAGGGTTCGGTCAATTTGTCCCCTAGATGGGTTAACTCCAGTAACCCGCAATGGTTATGCGGGTTAAAGTGGGTCGGGTCGGGTTGACCTGCAATATATGAGGCGTAGCAGTGTCTAACACATTTATTAAGCGGCCCCAACCCGCTTAGCCCGACTTGACCCGTTTGCCACCTCTAGCTTGAGGGGAACATACAACTAGCTTTCCACAAGAAAATCGACATCAACCACCGATAGATGCACATCGTTTTTACTCAAATACGAAGGATAAGCAACTGCAAATCCGCAAACTGGCTTTAATCATTTCATGCATTCAACATAAGTGCCTATGCGAGAATGGTCTCTTTCCTCCATGTTGATTTTCACCTGTCTGCACAGGGTTCAAACCTCGGGAATGCCACCTTCTGTCCCCGAGGCTCTCTCACCTTACCTGAGGTATACTTCGCTCAGCTGAGAGCACCATCACCTTACTAGAGGGCGGGGCCCAACCCCCTATAGTTTGGTGGAAAAAAACACATAAGTGAATATACTCTGTAAAAAAAAAGGTGGTCGTATATATTTTGGTTGTGTTGCATTTTGTACAACTTTTTGATAAATAAAATAATGATCAATCTAGAAAAAAAAATTTTAAAGGAAACTCTCGAGAAGGGAATTCTCTACCCATAGTTTTCTCTTCTTTTAAGATTCTTTCTTTCTCTAGATTCAAATGGGACCTGAAGGTTCAACTTGGTAGGGCGTAAGCCCACATGCTCTGGTATACATGATTACTTAATTCATGGTGCACAATTCTAAATTTTTGATTTGGGTTCATTTCGAAGAGCTCCAAATATTAAAAAACCTTAAAATGCAACTTTACCGTTGATTTTGCGGTGGTAAAGTTTTACTTGACGGTCTTCAGTGGAGATATATATATACACACACGGAAGTAAAGTTTCAAACCGTGCATTTTTTTCCTTTTTGTTGGTTGTGGTTTAGGTCAGGCCTGCTGGTAGGGCCCTTCCACCTTAAAAGGTGCTTTTAAACTCTTCTTGCACATCGCACGAACTTTCTACAGGGTCCTTGTGGGTCCCATCAGGGGATGGGACCAAGAGGGATGGAATCAGGGAAATTATTGGCCACCCTAAGTATCATGCTCGACTCCAATCCCATTCCCCTAAAACCCCTTCATCCATGGCTCACAATTTTAACGACTTCATATTCAAAAGAAAGTTTTTCAACCTCCATCAAACGTTCGACTCTATTCGCAAGGGTGCCAAGTTATCAAGGATCGATGTCTATTAGGAGGTAGGGGTGTACACGGATAGGATTGGTGCAGATTGGGCCAAATCTGTCACCAATCCATTGCCTACAGATTGACGGATTTGAAATCCGTCACCAATCCGTTACTGTTAAAATCCGATCCGATCCGATCAGTGGAGGAGCAGATCGGATCGGATTAATCCGTTCAATCCGTTCCTGTACATTACATGGAAAAAGAAAGAAGAAAAAACCCATGAATTTTTAAGCCACTGAATTAAAGGAGCATGAGTTGAGAGCTGTATGCCTATTCTATTCATAAGGTTAGTGACTCTGTGCATTTTTTTCTTATTATATATATTTATATTTATATTTAATGACAACGGATCGGATCAGATTGAATCTGCGGATTAAGGGTGAAATCCGTCATCGATCCATTGCTAACGGATTACACAATTTCCAATCCGTCACCAATCCGTTGGACTTCGGATCGGATCAAAATCCGCGGATTGGATTGACGGATTGACGGATTTTTTGTACACCCCTATCAAGAGGTCCATATTTATTTCACGGTTTGGAATGGGTGATTGTTTGTATTCCTATACTAACAAGTCTGCAATATTTACATATAAGCTCTTTTTTACTGATTAATGTTTGTTGCTTTGCTTTTTCATTAGTTTTAAAAACCCCAACAAACTCAGATCAAGTGTATTTATATATGAATTTATCATGCGGATTTCATACCGAGGGTACTTGTTTAGGATAAATTATTGTACCCTGTTCATGATGCCCTATTTCTGGCCGAACTTTTTGACCCTCGTGCGTCCCAACATTCCTTAATATGATGCACTCATATTATGCTTTTCTGTGTATGCAAACTAATGTAAATGATATTTCTACAATGAGAACCTATTTAGAACAAACTTATTTGGAATATGCTATCCAAATGGGTAGATCCACAATGCCTCTACCCCTATGGGGCCTCCCCAAACACATAAATCACAGTATTCAAAATTTATCATACTTATATATACTCTTTGCGAAATTTATTGCTGTTTTTCATGTTGTAACATTTTTTCTAGAATATTGTTTATTTCATTTCTCATAAAGTTGTAATTCCTACTTAATGTTTTTTTTTTCCATAATCTATTTCAAAGTTGTAATTCTTACATTTTCATTTCTCATAAAGTTCGAATTTCATCAAACTCATATCTTTTTTTAAAGATTTTGTAACTTTATCTCGAAGAAATATGATTGCAGCTCAAAGTACAGAGCTTTGATTGCAGTAATAAAACTGGTGAGACCAGGTCAATCCACATGGAGCTTTAGAAATAAGGCTTTCAAACTTTGTCACCTGCCCTGAATAAAATCTAATTTTAGCCCAAAATCTAGAAAAGTACATTCATCATTCCTCCTTTAAATTAAAATTAAATACATTTTCAAAAATAAGAATTCATAAATCTGAAAACCTAATATAAAATGAATCAGAAGTTGCTGTAAAGAACATACAAATTAGAACATCAAATTACAAACAACCCAAAATTAAATCTAAGAAGCTAAATTAGAAAAAAAAAAATCCTAAGTTAGAAACCAAATTAATCAAAAAAAAAAAATAACTAAGAACAAACAACTTTCTAAAATTAAAAATTTCCTAAGTTAGAAACTTTCTTAAATTAAATTCCTAAATCAAAATAAAACTAAGTTAAAATTGAAAATTAGGTTAGACAACTAAGTTAGATTTCCTTTCCTAAATTAACGAACTAAGTTAAACAACTCCCTAAAGTTAAGGACTTTTCAAATAATTTATGATTTTCAAATCATAACAAATTTAGAAAGAATTTAGTCAATCTTACCCTATGTTAGAATTTCCAAATCTTAAGAAACTCCTTAAGTTAAAATCTTCAATAAAAAAAATAGAAAGATCTCTTATTTCTGGAAATTATCTAAATAATCAAAATCATAAAATTCAAAACTAATCCTAAAGTTAAAAAGTTACTAATGCAATGTATGCTATGAGATGCTAAAAAATTTTAAGTATGGAAAACCAGTATGCTAGGCTGTTTTCATACATGATTTTTCCTAATCTAATGCAACTTAAAACTGAGTTTAATGGCTGGTTTTTGAACTACAATGATGCATGAATCAACTAAAAAAAAAAAAAAAAGCGAAAGTGAAAAAGGATTTAAAATGAATGAAATAAGAATACATAAACATGACCTGAAAACTGAAACTCTGCAGAAAGATTGCACACGGGTGGCCTAACATGCCATGTTCAAGCCACTGTTTTACCAACCTCCTAAAATCGTTTTGATATGAAATGTTGGGACGTGATAGACCACATGCTGAACTTCAATTTCCCCAAATCTCATAGAACAATACCATGATTTGGCTGGTCCACTTCGAACGGTTTGCCAATAATTGTTTCTGCAGTTTTGCTGAAACTATGCAGAAAATGGGCTATTTGGTATTAGGGACTATTTTTCCAGCCTTATTCTTATCCAAAAATTTCCATCCAAATCATGATCTTTTATCTCCAAATCTTCACCAAATTCTATTTTCAATTAATCACAAATTGATTGGACATTTACCCATTGATTTCATGCTTCAAAAGTATGTCCTATGTGGACTGTTTGGATGTGCAACATAGGTTCATCAAAATTGGTTTCCTTTTCTTTCTTTCTTATAGATCTGAAAGCTTCAATTTCTAGCCACTTAAACATGCATTAACCTTATGATATGAAGATATATGCAATGAACTCTAATCCCAACCATAAATATGCATAAGATTCGCATAAACTTATAAGAAGCATAAGAAGAAAATAAAACAATGAGAGCTTGAATTTAAATATGTGTAGTGCACAAAAAATTAAATGTGTGGATTGACTAAAGTAAATGTGTGTCATTAACAAGAAATTAACTGTGTGGATTTTTCAATAAATGTAAATGTGTGGGAATTGCAATAAAAATAAATGTGTTATAAGTGTGCTCTTTTCTTTTTATTCTCAAACCAGGTTCATAATTACTTATTTCATGCCCTTAGGATCTTGGGTTGTCAATCCAACAATAACAACAAAGAAACACAATTCAAGCATTATTCACATAAGAGAAATAATAATGAAAAAAGAATCACACTTTTACTAATATGCAATGTTTTTACATAAAAGATGGAGAATTAAAATTTCAAAAAAAAGAAACTACATATTAGGATGAAAGGAACCACTCTAGCTGAAGCATAAATTTGGGACAAGCCTTCTTGATGAGAGATGAGCAATAGTGGAGAAAGGAGATTTGTAGAATGGTGGAGGAATTATACTAGTGAGGGGGCTTTTTCCTTCATGATAGGTAATGGACATCCAAGGCACTCTTTAAATAGGGCATGGGATGCCATATTCCTTCTCTCTAGTCCCTACTTTGTTGCAAGAATCTTCTTCACTTAGTCAGTCTTCTCCTTTCTTTTCTCTATTCTATCTTCATGCACTTGTCATATTTTCTTCTAGCAAATCATCCTTTTGACTTGACATTTATGAGAGATAATTAAAGAAGGGAAGAATCTTTACATGGGGTGGTAAACTCCAAGTTGGAATCAAGAGAAGATTAAATGCCCAATATGTGTAGATTCTTTCCACTTTTGTCTCTTTCAAAATCTTGTTTCTTGATTTGGCTGTTCATGGATTTTCTTTAATTATCTTGAATTATATTCAAAATGACCTCAGGATTTTGTCCAAAGGTGGACCCTCTTGGATGTCCCACTTGTGTGCCCCACACTTGTGCATGTGTGTGGAACCCACAAAGGAATACAACTTGTATAAATTACCCAAGCCTTGATACCACTTTGTTCTGAAGCTCGCAGAACTCTTCCCCTCAATGTGAATTACTTAGGAATCTCAACAGACACAAAGGATGCACAATCAAAACCAAGCACCCACAAGAAGTAATAATGGTGCGAAAATGAAGAGAGTAAGAGAAAAGAAAGAACACGTCAACATATGTGAAAAACCCTCTAAAATAAGAGGGAAAAACCATGAATCCTTCCAAACAAATCCACTATGCAATTGGGAGATTACAAGCTTCTACCTCTCAAGTCAATAACTTAGAGTAACACCTTCTAAAGTACAAGAAATAGCTTAAACCCTCCTTTCTCTCTCTTTTTGGAAAAGAAAAGAAAAGCAATCTCTCACTTTCTCACTCTCAGTATGAGAAATCCACCTTAGTAAACAATGGCTTCTCTACTCCGCTCAACACAACTCTCTATTGTTGCATGTCTTAAAGATCGATCATTTTGAAATAAAGAAGAGAATGGGGTTTAAGAATCTCTACACTCACACATGTAAAATGCACTTGTGAACTTAAGTGGGAACCCAACATGGGCCTTCACATGAGGAAGGGCCCAAATGACCCAATAATTTTTTTTTTATTTTTTTCCTCCAATCCATCGAGATCATTTTTAATGTATGTTTTCTCGTAAAAAGATGCCCTATAATCAAACAACGTCTATGTCCGTTAATGTTATAACAACATCTATGTCTGTTAATGTTTTGTTCTACATATTCCAAATGGGTGTTCATTCATATGAATGAGTGAAGGGATGAATCAATCCTTAGCTCTATCGGTTACAGATTTGGATAGGGGGTGTGTGTGGGTGTGTGAGTAAAGAATGCATTTTTTGCTTGCTAACTAGAATAATGGTTTGAGTATTAAATGATGATTTTCAATGTCTTATGGGATTGCAAAGTGCCTAAAGTAGTAAGTTAGTATACATAGGAGCCCGGAGTTCTTCCTAAGAGATGCAATGATAGTCATCAATAATTTATTAACAAGTTTGCTGCATTTCTTTCTCATTAACGATGACAGAAGAACGGAAAATCCATTAATTATTTTTATAACGTATCAACTTAATTTAAATAAGAAGGAATTAAAAACTTATGTATGAAAAAATAGCAAGCATTATATATAAAAATTGTACATCAGAGTCCATTCCATTTAGGACTTGTTTGTGTGCGCGACTTGCGCGGGCAGAGATAGTGAGAGTATGCTAGTGGTTGAGATTTGAGCTATCTCTTTTCGTTCAAGAATAGTGGTTTAGAGTGATTCTCTTAATGTTATATCTAAGGTGTTATCTTTTGCTATGATTTTTTAGAAATTATAATTCTACTTGAATGAGATTAAAGCTCTTTAATCTTCAATTAATTGCTTCTTCACCATGTTGTGTGAACGGCCAATGGTTTTAAATTATATTTAGATAAGCAAGGAGTGGATTGGTCTTCTAATTAATTTCATTGCTTTCACTACGTAATTTGTTTTATTGGTAAATGCTTTTATACTATAGTGCCCCTATTTATTTGGCCGCGCTTCTTTGCAATCCTTTTTCTTCCATTAATTTATTTCATCATTAGCAATAGAATAAAAAAAAAAGATGTTATTCTCATTGAGCATATATATGTAAATAATTAGATATTACAAAATTGATTGGCCCACTCAGTTGGCCAAATTCACAAGAAAAGTGGACCGATATATACATCTGTTACGGTTCCTCTCTAGTGGAAACTGGATTTTATGAATATAACTAGAATTAAAACCATAACAAATCACTTGGTAATTGAAACCTATTAATAATACTTAAGGACAGGGGGGAGGAACTTGGGTCCCCATGTAGAGAGCTTTGATATTGGAGCATGTCGATGTGAGTGGCGCTGCACCTTTGCTTGGTGTTATATTAATGTCCTGGAGCTTGACGTTCTTGCATGGCAAGCCCTTGCTACAAAGGAGTGTTACACCGACCTCAGATGCAGATGTCCCTTGGATGTTTTTGAAGGTGACATCGCTGATCTGCACTTTGGAAGGTACCTACAAGTTGCAATTGAAGGAAAGGAGATAATTTAACTTGAAAATTAGAAATGTCAAGTACATGCCCCGACCCTCCATTGGTCTACAACATATGAATGAGTTCTATATATATCAAAATTCCATGGGAGTGGCTCATCTCACTATCAAAGAGAATAAGAAGAAGAAGAAAGAAAAAAAAAACCGTTTACTAGTACTCTCTTCATACCTCATTTGCACAGGCGCCACCAGGACAGTATTCTTGATCGATGATGATTGGATTGTTGACATTTTTGAAGGTGATGTTCTCAAAGGTTACGTTGGACACAGTGCTAGCCGAGGGAGAGTTGCCCCATGACTTGATCCTAATACCATTCAAGGTGTCCGAGATGGTGCTGTCACTAACGATGAGTCCAGTCACATCCTTCTCATCTGGGTACTTTCCTAAGCTCCCCACACTGTTATTATATAAGTAACAAATTAACCAATTATAGACCAAACAACAACAACAATTACAACAAAGCAGAGGTGTCATATCCCTTTGCTTAATTATTGGGTGTAAAGTACAATATCTCATTTAATTTATAATTATAAGCAATACCATAGAAGAGATCCAGAAGAAAAACGCACCTTATTCCATGGCCTGGTCCACATGTTACTTTACTGATATGTACATTAGTGAGGCCCTGTCCGAGGGAGATGCAATCGTCGCCGGTTCCAATCTGAGCACCCTCGATGGTCACATCGGAGCAACGCTCCACATGCATTCCATCAGTGTTGGGACTGTCGCCGGGGTTGGTGACTTTGAAATTTATCGCTTTGAAGTTCTTGCATTCGACGACACCAAAGTTGAAGTTCTTGCTATTGAGGGATGTTATGCCATCGATGACAGTGTTGGTCATAGAAATGAACTTGACGTTCTGTGGAGTATACACAATAAAATTATTGACACTTGATGCAAGATTAGGATTTTGCAGGCACCCACCTCCTCCAATTCATTTCTAATTGAGAATTGGATGTTTTATTACTACTTACAGTTGGAAGAAGCTTGCACTTTTCATTCTGTTGGCAATCGTTTAAGTGCCAAATAGAAGCTCCTTGCCCATCAAAAACTCCAGTTCCAGTGATGGTCAACCCATCTATCGATCCAAAATAAACCCAATCTCCACTTGGAAACTTGTTCAGGTCGGTCTCCGCCAGCAGATGACCCTGTAAAATACAAATAAAGAGTGACATAGTTCTCCATGTAAAGTAAGTCTAGTAATAAATAGTGCGACACTTAATCCATGGATGACATTCTCCTGATCATCCAATAGAAATGACTAATGTTTGCTCACTGCACACCACTAAAAAAATATATAAAAAATTTTCAGAGTTTTAGAAGATGTACTCTTACATCCAATTTCATGGTTATAGATGGTACTCCTTTGCAAGGGCCTGTGAATTTAAGAGGGCCCATCCAATAATCGCCTTTTGGTACTATAATCGTAGCTGGTCCGCTGGACCCACATGCCGCCGTCCATGTATCTTGAAAGGCCTGCTCACGCACAAAATTAAGTGTTAGACATATAAAATGAAATGAGATTTTTTTTGGGCACCCAGCTTTGGGGGGTAGGGACCCCAGCCCTCTCGTAAGGCAAGTAGGCCTCGGGTGAGGCGAGGGAGTCCTTGGGTGAGGTATGGTGAAGGAAGGTTGCAGCCAGATAAGTGCCGACGCCTTTCACCACTGGGGTTAAAGGCCGTTCTTGAGATAATATTTAACCAGTATGATACAAGTCTAGTATAAAATCATGCCTCTTTTTGCCCCTCCGCAATTGAAGTATTGTCCACTAAAATAAAAAATAACCAAATAAACATTTTTTATTGCAATCAAACTATACCAACCTGGGCATCGTCTGTCTTCCCATCAGCTTTTGCCCCATGATCCATAATGTTGAATTCCCCACACAGGGCAACTCCAATGAAATAACAGATAAAGGATAGGAAGAAGCTATGCTTCATCATCTTTATTTGTTTTTTGTTTTTTAAACTATCTTTTTCTTTTTTTTATTTGAATAGATATTTATTGTAAGATGGGTGCTGGAGTTATGAATTTATAGGACTTCAATCTGAAATGGCCATTTGGTTATCCTTAATTGTAGCAACTCTCTCTCAACTATACCATTCATTTATTACCATAAGCACCTCTAAATGTGCTCAGGAGAATGGTCAACCCCTCGTTTCACGGATAACTACTTGCTTATTTTGACAAAAGCAAGCTTTTAACAGCCATGTATTACGGTAGCAAAAGAGCAAAAGCTTAACAACATCCACTCCATTTCTTTGAATTGAATGGTTAATGAGTTTACTCACACTTGGTCATGCGAAAGTACAGGTCAGTTCCAGCTTTGCCCGGAATCAACCCAACCTACTCGAGTTCTACCTTTATCTATGCTGTATATTTTGGAAATAAATAGGCCCAGCGATTCATCTGAAGAAGAGATTCAAACAATGACCAGGGATTCCATCCGGCCCACACTAAAAATCATCCACTAGAGTGGAATGTCAAACTCTTTATTATGTAATCATTTTGTATTTCACAAATGACTCTCTCTCTCTCTCTCTCTCTCTCTCTCTCTCTCTCTCTCTCTCTCATTAATATTAATACATTCATACATGATCTTAATTTCAGATTCTCATATAAAATTATCATGGGCCCATTTCTTTGGTCCGTTTAAAACTCCTCGTAGCTGTAAATGTTGGCTTACTATCATATGGTTTTAATTTCTATTAGGCAGCCCTTACAATGAGCACTTGTTTCTCTTCGAGCAGCGCCCTCTTCCAGTTTTCGAGAGAGGGCATTTCGTTCTGGAGCAAAGAGCATACGATCCCACATGAGAATTGGATCGATACGAAGGTACGGGAAGGCGTTAATAGGAGTATTCCGAATTATGATTACATTATCAATTATTTCCCAATGGAGATTGTTGGGTTTATGTCTTGTATTCCGAGTTTATTAGAGTGGTCCAATGGGCTATCCAATGATCGACTTTAGGGTCAAGGGTATTGTGGTTATTGTACCGGGACTTTCTTGGGGGTTAAGATAGTAGAGATTATAAATGTGATGTAATCAGTAACCTTGACTCTGAAGAGAGTCAAGACATGAAAGATTGCTCTCTTGCTGTGGACGTAGGCGGTTTTGCCGAACTACGCAAAATCCCGGTCTCTCTTGTACCATGCAGCAACTGAAAACCCTAGGGTAACGATTTTCCTCTTTGCGTTTTTGATCTTTTCATGTGGTTGCATAACTCTAAAGATCTAATGATAAAACCATCAAATGCATAACACAACCCATGCTCTGATACCACTTTTCATCATACGGAAGAGTAAATACCTGCGATCGATCAATCATGCCATACAAGAGAGAAGATGATTTTATGTGGTTCGGCAAAAGCACCTTGAACTTGTTCACGGATTGTTTCAGGACTATCGGGGTCAACGAATGTGAGAATCTGTGGGGTCCAACTCTTTCGGAACCAAAGACGAGCGAACACTCTTTTTCTTTTGTGTACGGGCATGCCAAGTTTTCTAGTCTACTTGAAAATAACAAGCGGTGATCCGTAGATCAACCTTTTCATATAGAAAATAAAATAATTTTTTTTTCTAACTTTCATTGAATGTGTTAAAAAAGAGACATAATTTGAATTTTAAATGTCGTTAAAGGCGAATTTGATTTGTTTTCCATGGAAGGCAATGTTGTGTTTGCCATTGAAGGCGATTTTTGTGTCTCTTTAAAAATACAAATCCAATGAGAAGAACGAAAAGGAGATCTGACATTAACAGGAGACTGCGAGACTCATTCAAATTGATGGTCGCAAGTCATTTTAGTCTTCGTCGTCACCCTTCTGATAATAACAGTTGATGCTTTTGATTCTCTTGGCTAGGCTTGAACCTCAGATTTTTAGAGAATAAGGATCAAGGAGAGATCCTATATCTAAAAAAGAAAAACAAGTAGACGTGCTAAATGGTCGTGTCTAAGCCATGACGATAGAAGGAGAGGGCCTTCGGGAGTGGCCCCCCAAGGGTCATCAATCTCCTTGTGGTGCTGGCTGTTACAGAGTTTCTTCAACAATAGAGAAACCGTTGCAGGAGCGTAGGAGTAACAATGGAGAGCTTGTGCGTCGATCAGAAAAGCATGCAAGGTTTGAAGAACATGCCCCGGAATGGCGGAAATGGCCTCCTTTTATAGGTTTTTGGTGGGCATGAGGGGTGTTTATGAGATTTAAATGAATTAATGCTCCATGATAGGAGGAGTTATACATTTTAAATTTATGTTTTTGTAACTCCTTTTTCCTGATTTTCTATTGGCCGTTGGAGAATAATGGGCCATTATTTGCATTTCATGATGGGGGATTTACATGCTTTAATACCATAATTGTCTTGACTTGTAACCCCCCTCCCTCTTCTAGGATTTTGATTGGGTCATCCATAATAATGGGCAATTAACCGCATTAAGTGGCCGCCAAAGCATTTGAAGAGATGGGGGCCATGCTGTGCCTTTCGTAATTCTACCTTGATTGTCAATGAATTTCTTATATTGATTGTTCCAAGTGGGCCAGTACCATCAATCTTGTCGATTTGTCGATCAGTTGGGCAAAAAGTATGCTTTCTTAGTTGGCCAGTTGATGATTTCGAAGTGTCCAATGATGAACCCATGATTTTGATTGTGAATTCATGATGTTGTCAAAGATCGATGGATTTCGTGTCCTGAAAAATAAATTTTCAGAAAATGATAGAGGCCAAATGGCTCGAAACTGCAAAAACAATCCAAAATTGGTTTTTTCGGCAAAACCTGGCGACTCGGAATTCACAGCGACCATGGGTCAAGTTTGCCCGATCGGTCGCCTTTTCCGATTTTTTCTTTTTGACATATTTTTCCTTGTATTTTTGCACTTTTTGGGGATGGTTTTCTTACAAAGAACTTGACGAGAAGCTGCATAAAACGTGGGGTGATGACTTCGGCGGTCTACGCTGCCGGAAGGCCTAGTTTTGCTGCCAAAGGGTTGATGTTAGGTCATAAATTGTCGGATTGACCTGAAATTCGACAAAGAAACACTTGGGAGTAATTTTAGACCTTCAACGGGCTCTGATTGAAGATTCGAGGTCTCCGATGCTGTTGTCGCCGGAATGGTTGACTTTGTCGCGAGGAGAATGCGGCTTTCACATTTTGGGCCAAACTATATCGAAGTGGCTTGGTATTTGATGTGGAGCCTTTTAGTAGCATTTTGAGGCCAATTGTACGCTCTTTTTTGTGAGATAAGGTCCCCACTTCACCATCGCTGGGAGCTCCGATTTGGCCACTGGAAGAGGAAAGTTAGGCTAAATTAATGATGCTGAAATTGTCCAAAGCTTCATATGCACACTCCTCATTATTGTTTTGAAGGATCTTGAGGCTTTCAGGTGGTTTCGATAAGATCTGATGCTTGAAGCAGCTTCACCCAATCTGGCCTGATGCAACTTCATGTGACTTCTTTGATCTATGAAAGTATATGAGGAGGCAAAGTGACATTTTTTTTGTGTCAACAGATGACCCATAGAGGTACAGCGACGAGTTAAATAACTTTGCAGTCGGTTTTTGTGATGTTTTTTGGATTTTAGGTTTTGGGTTTTTCTTTTTTTTTTTCTAACTTTGTGAACCTAAAGGCTTTATGTGGCGCATTAGGTGGTCAAGAGGATGTTTTGTTTTTGACCATGTGACCTCACAAGCTGTATGTGGCATGTTGGGGCCAGAAGAAAATATTTTTGTTTTTGACATTCTGACCTAACAAGCTGTGTGTGGCAACTTAGAGGGTTAGGATTTAGGGTTTTGGTTCACTCTTTGGGACTATTTTTGACCATTGGTGGGATCATGTACCATCATTTGGTTTTTGTGGAATGTCAATTTCATGAGTTTGGCTCAATTTGATGTAAGAGGAGGGATGGTTTAATTTTTGGAAGCTCATCAATGTTTAATCAAGCTCTTAGCTCTAGTGGAAGATGGAGTAACTCCATTAAAGATTGCATCGCTTCTTTGGAGCCAAATTGTATAAACAACATAGAAGAAAATGGTAGCACATATTTGTTTCTTTGAAGACGTTCTGCCTGAAGCTAAAGCCATCCATAAGCTTGAATAAGATGAGGAGTTGAGTTGAAGAGGAAAATTTAACACATCAAGCATCCAACATTAGCGATCTGTAGAGAATGTGCAGAGAAGAACAAGTGGAGATCATCTTCGTGACTATGGAGGCAGAGAGAACAACAAGAAGCTAGATTAACACTGACTCTTTGAGCCCAACATTCGGTTGGTGTTTTTCTGTGAAGCAAATGCCAAGCAAAACAAGGTATTCTTGGGTTCATGGCAGAACTCCTGATGAGCGTTGACCAAGTCTTTGGAGACGCCCTTATCTAACCAAATCGGTGTCCTGACCAGATGAGCTAATCATCCTGAGCTTGAGGAGGTTAGACCTGAGCTATAATAGAGGAGAGGAACACAGCAATATCATTTGGGAGGCTAGATGGGGTATGCCAGCTACCATCTGAAACGAGTGTCAATGGGCAATCATCAAAAAGGAAGGAGTAGCTGGGGAACAAGGGATCTATCATATCATACTCAAAACATATATGCAACCAACTTTTAGCATTTTCATTTAAATAAAAATATATTATCATATTTTTTAATTTAGATTATTACTTTGCCACCTATAGTTACTAAATATGGAAATTTGATACTTCTAAATAAATGTGCGACTTCATCAAAAGTGATACACTTATGGTTTGTTTGATTGTACATGTGGCACTCAATGTGTATATAGATTTTTTTTAGATTTTTTTTATATACCCCCTATGTTTTCTTTGATTTGTAAGTAGGCCCCTGCGGTTTTATTATCTGCAAATAGGACCCTAATTTTCCATGTTAATACCTTTCATGTCCCAAACTTAATAATAATGGGTAAATACCAAGAGATTTGTGTTGAACTTTTTAAAAAATGACAGATTTGCCCAAACATCCACTAAACAAAAATGAGTATATTATTTTTTTTTAAATACCATTATTTTATCCCAACTCCCAACTGTCTCCCAATATCTTTTTAATGCACATGAAGACTAATCAGGTAATTTGAAAGTTTCATCAATGTAACGGTAGGTCGTGTATGAATTGGATCAATTATAACCAATTACAAGCAAAGGCATTGATTGTCATTATGATCGATTTGGATTTAATGAAATAGGCCCTCTATTGATAAAAACAAATTTACTTACACTTATTCTCTCCCTCTAAATGTAATTAGTGATGTTACAAGCTTTAGAGAAAAACAAGACCAAGCTTTTGAGTTTAAGCATATAGTGATAAAGAGATGGGAAAAAGTGTCGTTTTGCTCTAAAAACTTTTGATGGTTGGAAGGCTACTGATTTTGGAGATACAAAAGGAATTAAAATGAAAAGGCATGGGCCTAGTTGCAAATACCAAAACCATATGGGCCTATTTATAAATCCTAAATACCTTAAGGGGCCGGGGTATATGCAAAAAGCTCTTTTTTTTTAATTTCTTGATAGGCAGTTTTTTATTGCAAAACTGGATTCAAGCAATAAGTTGGTCCAAAAATAAATACCCATTTACTTAAATCCAACTGAGACCTCTCGAAAATCTTGGGTCAGGGTTAGGTGTATGATATATTTAGGTTTAGGTTGTCCCTTACCATGGTTGAGGTTTGGTTATGTCTCTTGAAATGTCAAGATGATCGTCTTTATGGAACTTATCTCTTGCTACTGAATTCCTATTGCTACTTAATCCTCTTGGGTTCAATTCAAATGAAACTTTCATTATCAATGTGAATGTCATGACCCGAGCCCAAGATTAGGATTACTCCGGACAAACCCCGAGTCGCGATCTCCATACTTACTCCCGTAAATTCCGAATTAACCAAAGTTAAAACGAAATCCACAAGGGATAAGATACATCATGCCTGTCAAATGTACATTTTTGCGGAAAATATATATACATTGACAAAACGATTTAAAGCAGTACAAGTTCTTTACATAGAAGTAAAGCCCAAGATATACATCACGTGCTACTATTTAAGTCAACCACTGCATATTCAAAATACAATGCAGGTGACAACTATTTACATTCCAAATGAATATATAAAAGTATTTCTCCAAATGTTTCCATATGTTCTAATTGATTCTCCCTCAGATTTATGTCCATTCAATCAATCCACCTACAAGAATCTGATTGTTCTCCTCTGCAGGCGACGCGGCCTCTGCAATACCGTCACGGGCAACTAGGCCTATAATGTCATCAAAAACATGTGAACACGACGGTTCAACAATGTATACACAAATCTATGATAGTTCATGCTAAGAAACCTGTTTATCAATTCTATAATAAATAATCTTGGACAATTCAAATCAATAACTGTAATCTATACTTTGGAGTCAAATCAATAACACTTACTAATGTTGGCAACTACAATAGTGTAAAGTTCATTCAGTTCTTCCCAAAAGGAAGCATTCAGTTCTTCCCAAAAGAAAGCATTCGGTTATCCGATTAACGGATTCAGTCGGTCATATATTCATTATTCATTCAATTTCCAGTGAGTACACTTTATTAAGTGGCTTATCATTAATCAATATGTGTGGGATCTACCAGTGTCTTGATCAGATATCACTGGCATCACCATAGAGTTCCGGAACACCTCATTCCATCTACAACAGTAGGATTATTCATTAATTCATTTCGTTACAGCTCAATAATGAGCTTGAGAATTACTATGCAGTGCCAGACACGGGAATCAAATCAATCAACAAATCCTATTCAAACTTCTAAAACAAACATTCAGGTGAAACGTTCGTTATCTAATGCATGTGCTATTCTCGATGACATCACTTTAAGTGTAATTTACACATTAGCATAACCTTCGCTAACACCCATGAAGGTTTAGAAAAAAACACCACTAACACTAGCCTTAGTCAATAGGCTTCTATTCAGAATAATCAGACATCCATCTGAATTTTTTCTCCAGTTCGGTCAACTGGTCGGTTACCTGTCGGTTAACCAAAATATGGGACTCAGCTAACCGAACGATGTCGGCCAACTCACCGTCAGCTTCCCAGAAGCTCATTTCTCTGATAAAATTTCTAACATTTCTCAAGGGAATACGGTCACCTTGTCGGTCGACCGAACCCACACTGTCGGTCGACCGAACCCACACTGTCGGTTAACCGAACATAGTTCGGTAACCTCTCGGTTCACAATCCAGAGAGCTCCAGATGAGCTCAGTCACCTGTCGGTCGATCGAAATGCGATTTCGGCTGACTAAACCCAATTCGGTCAGTTTTCCAGAATCTGGGTTTCCCTGAGAAACTCAACCCAGAAGGGTCGGTCAGCATGTCGGCTGACCGAACTGCTCCCAAAAGTTCAGAAAATTTCTGAACCAAAATTTAGAATTTGAGCTCCTTGAGCTCAAACAAGTCCAATAGCACCATAAATCATAAGAATGAGCATAATTGCCTTTGTTTTGAAGCTAATGAGTTTGAAGCTAATGAGCAAAAACCCCTTTGTTTAGCTTGATCGTTGAGATGAAATCTCCTCAATCCAAGCTTATTCCAACCTAAAAACCAAATTCAATTCACAAGTAGAACTCAAATAAGTTCTTTGTGCTAGAAAACACTATGAACCATTGAATAGAACCTAGAAGTTCTGTAACTAACCCAAAGTACTTACTTGTAGTCCTAGGGCAAGGAAGGTTGAGCTTCCTTTTAAGCTTTTAACTCTAAGAAAATAGAAAGAGAGATAGAGGAAGAAGATGAAGAAGATGAAGTCCTCTCCAATCCACATGCAAAGCCTCAATCTTGATTCTTGATGAAGAAAGGGAAGGGAGAAGAAGAGAAAATGAACCTAGGGTTTGGCTGTGAAGGGAATAAGTGGAATGAACTCATTTGAGTTCATCTTATCTCTTATAAGCTTCATTTTTGGAATCAAGCCCTCCACTTCATCTCTCATTTCCAATTTGAATCAAATAAAAGGTCATTTGATCCAATTCTCGCCGAATGAGCTTAAGTTTATTACGGAAATCGACGTACTCTTTGAGATACACGTGTTGGTATCAAGAGTTACCGTATTCGATGAAATACGTGGAAATTCATATATGCGGAAAAGTCCTTGTATCACTTGGTTTAAGCCTAAAACCAATTCAAATCATTCAATAACACTCATTATCATTTCATTAAGCTCAAATTAATCATTTAAGACAAACTCAATTCAATTTGACCTTTAACCATAAGTAGCCCAATTAAAAATGGTTATTTAGCATTAATTCCAATCAATTAAAGTTAATTTTGATTAACTAGGGACGGTGTGTAACAGTAAACCCCTCGTGGGACCCTCAATGACGAGCTCAAATCAAGAAGGGAAAGTGTCATGGAAGGTCTCACTTGTGGATTAAATTTTGGATAAAAATACTATGACAATTAGATCGCCTCAACCTCTGATTTTAGGGCCTAAAATTTTATAAGGTTTTTTAACTTGCAATTTTGGTAAAAACTCAATTCAACATTGGGTGTCATCACGTATCAAAAAGAAGTCAGTGCTAATTCACATGGGGATAATGAGTACGAGGGAGTTGGTTTGATTTCACATGAATCCTATGAGGTACTCAAATATTTACCTCTTGCTAGCATCGATCGGTAGAGCCATCTCTAATATGAAGAGTTCTGAAATATATTTGATGTTGTGAACCTTTATTTGAGCAAAATGGTAATAGTCACTACAGAAACAAGTATGTAATGGGCAATTATTATATATTATAGGAATATGATTCGATTTTCCAATTGAAGCTCAGTTTGGCAATTGATTGCAAAATTGCACGATGATCAAGTTACTAAAATTGCCATCAAGGAAGAGTCCTACTGCTTTTCCTCCTTTAAGTAGAAGAGTCTTACTGCCTTTTCTCATGTAATGACTTAGTGGAGACTGGGTTGCAACAAACCCAATGTTCATGGATAGATTGTACTGGGCCGTCCAAGCTTGGTTTCTCTAACCCATTTGGACTCAATTTGATGACTAGTTTCACAATTAGAATGATATGGTGTGAGACAGAGAAACCAAGCAACAGGGGAGTTTTACCTATCAAAATGATCATATAATTCTGGGAAGGGTCCAGCTCTGGAAAAATCCCATGTAGCCACTCCCACGAGCTGTGACGATGTGAGCAAAAGATGTTTTAATCGTATATTGACATTAAGATCTCATCCATATAGCATGTCATCTATCTTACTTCATTTTTAAAATAGTCAACCTCAAAAAAGAATTCACTAAACAATATGGATACATTGATGATGAATTTTGGGGCTGATCCAATCGATTTTAGAGATTGTTAGCCATCCAATCAGTAGCGCTATAAAATAAATTATTATGCATTTGATGGCTTTAGATAAGATGCCTAGCAACATCCTTCAGATCTGATTTCTTGCTTGATTTTATGCTGGTTGCTTAATTAACACCAGTCTAATATTAAGTTCTCTACTGGCCTGATGCATAGTGTAGGTTTAACCTTCTATTCAGTCACAATGAACAATCTGCTTGTGATTGGTGTGCATTAAAATATTTCAGGCTTGGATGATAAGTGTCCAGCCTTACCACTTTCCCAGTTATGCTGTATTCTTGCGAGGCAATACGTGATTCGTGGGTAGGATATAATACACTTGCAAGAGTATATACGGAGGCATTTGATCGTAGGCCAACTGAAATAGGACTTGATTTTTCCTGCACAAAAAAAAAAAAAAAAAAAAAAAAATGAAAAATACTTGATTTTTGTTGTAGCTCTTTCCTTTTGAATTTTTATGGATCTTTTGTGCAGTAAATCTTAAACATGAAATTGCAGTTTTCTATTAGTGATTATGTATCTCGATCTCATGTTTCCCAAGGTCTGTTTTTATTTTATTTTACATTTTCCTTTGGTGTGGGGGATAATTGGGGTTTGGCAGACAGAATTTTCATAAAGATTAAAGGGAAGATGCTGTAGAGGAATGATTTACACTTATATATATATATATATGAGGAATGTTCATATGCATTTTTCCCTCACCATAGGGTGAGGGACACTTCCCTTTTTGCACATGGAGACAAGGAAGTGTACCTCACCCTATGTACTTGAAAAGTACATTTTGTATCTGAAAATATCCAAAAAGGGGAGTGTCCCTCACCAAAGATGCATGCGAACATTCCCCATATAAATACACACACACACACACATAGAGCTTTTATGTTGCAGTTCTTTCTTCTTTTTTTTTAATAGATGTTTTTTTTGTTTCAATAAATGCTGAAACATAAAACTACATTTTTATTTGGTGTTATTGTGATTTCTCTAGGTATCTAGATGACATATAGGGTTGCCAACCAACTGAGCAACTGCGCAGTTTCGTTGTTGCCATTATCAATTTTGATGATTTTTATTTATTATTTTTTAGTTTCAACTATCTTTTTTTTATTGGTTTCTCATTGGTTTCTTGTTTCTTCTAAATCACACTTCTTAATTCTATACATTTTCTTTTCTTATTTTAAAATTAACCAACTAAAATTTATTATTATTATTATTATTAAAGGTTTTAATTTTTATTGCAATTTTTACCATCTGAATATAATTTATACTAAATATCATTTAAATTTTATATTAATTTAATATTATAAATTATCTTGCCCGTGCTAAGCGCGGGCATGATTGGCACTTTTCATTTTTAGAATTTAATTTTATTGATTGATATTAGTGATGATGTAACCTTATCTCATGTTTCCTAAGTTCTGTTTTTATTTTATTTTACATTTTCCTTTGGTGTGGGGGATAATTGGGGTTTGGCAGACAGAATTTTGATATAGATAAAAGGGACAGTGCAGTAGAAGTATGATTTTATATTTATATATATATATATATATATATATATTTTTTATTTTTTTTGTTATACATTTTTTATGTTGTAGTTTTTTTCTTTTGTACTTTTATAGATTTTATTATTTGCAGTAAATGCTTAAACATGAAACTACTTTTTTATTTAGTGCTCCTATGATTTTTCTAGGTATCTAGATAACATCTCAGGTTGCCAACCAACTAAGAAACCACACATTGTCGTCGTTGTCATTATCAATTTTGCTTTTTTTTTTTTATTAGTTTCAGCTATCTTTTTTACTGTATTGATTTCTCATTGGTTTTTTGTTTCTTCTAAATCACACTTCTTATTTTTATACATTTTTTAATTTTAAAATTAGCAAACTAAATTTTTTATTATTATTATCGCTTTTAATTTTGATTACAATTTTCACCATCTCAATATAATTTATACAAAATATAATTTAAAAATTATATATTTGTAAATATTATAAATCATATTGTCCGTACTAAGAGCGGGCATGTTTTGCTAGTAAACCATTATACAAATCGCTTTATTTTGAATCATCCCCTCAAAACTATATTTGTCTGACGATTATTATATATATATATATATATTTATGTTGAGATGAAGTTTGTAAACTGGTTAAATTAAAGGTATATAAAATTCAAAGTACCAATGTATAAAACAAAGTCTCGTGCTACACCCTTGCGTCAAAATAGTTGTGCGGTAAAGGGGGCTGACTATTCTCTTGGGACTATTTACAGGTGCTTATGGTTTAGACTGAGTGGTATAGTTTGAGAGAGGATTGCTGCATTTAAGGATGACCAAATGGCCATTTCAGACAGAAGTCCTATAAATTCATAACCTCCGTACCTATCAAACATAAGATATAAATTCAAATAAAAATAGAAAAATATATTTTTTAAAAACCAAAAGAAAAAAGACAATAAAGATGAGGAAGCAAAGCATCTTCCTATCCTTTATCTGTTGTTTCATTGGAGTTGCCCTGTGTGCGGAATTCAACATTATGGATCATGGGGCAAAAGCTGATGGGAAAACAGACGATGCCAAGGTTGGTTAAGTTTGATTACAATAAAGAATGTTTATTTATTCATTTTTATTTCAGTGAACAATTCTTCCATCGTATAGGGGCAAAGGGGCAAAAATAGCCATGATTTTGTGCTAGACTTGTATCATACTCGTTAAATATTCTCTCAAGAACCACCACTTACCGCAGTGGTGAGAGGCATCGTTCTTACCTGGCTGCCACCTTCCCTCACCCGAACTTTCCCTCACCTCACCTGAGGTCTACTTCCCTTATCAGAGGGCAAGGGTCCCACTAAACCGCGCACCAAAAAATAAATCTCTCATTTCATTTTACATGCCTGATATGCGTATCGTGACATTTTTATTTTGTGGGTGAGCAGGCCTTTCAAGATGCATGGACGGCGGCATGTGGGTCCAGCGGACCAGCTACAATTATAGTACCAAAAGGCAATTATTGGATGGGCCCTCTTAAATTCACAGGCCCTTGCAAAGGCGTACCATCTATAACCATGAAATTGGATGTAAGAGTACATCTGCTGAAACTTTGTGTTTTTTTTTCTAGTCATTTTTGTTGGATGATCATGAGAATATCTTCCTTGGTTTAAGCGTTACACTTTTTTTTAATATACTTACTTTACATAGAGAATTATGTCAATCTTTATTTGTATTTTATAGGGTCATTTGCTGGCGGAGACCGACCTTAACAAGTTTCCAAGTGGAGATTGGGTTTATTTTGGATGGATAGATGGGTTGACCATCACTGGAACTGGAGTTTTTGATGGGCAAGGAGCTTCTATTTGGCACTTAAACGATTGCCAACAGAATGAAAAGTGCAAGCTTCTTCCGACTGTAAGTAGTAAGAAAACATCCAATTCTTCCGACTGTAAGTAGTAATAAAACATCCAATTCTCAATTAGAAATAAACTGGAGGAGATGGCTGCCTTCAAAATCTTAATCTTGCATCAAGTGTCAATAATTTGATTGGGTCTACTCCACAGAACATCAAGTTCATTTCTATGACCAACACTGTCATCGATGGCATAACATCGCTCAATAGCAAGAACTTCAACTTTGGTGTCGTCGAATGCAAGAACTTCAAAGCTATAAATTTCAAAGTCACCAACCCCGGTGACAGTCCCAACACTGATGGAATGCATGTGGAGCGTTGCTCCGATGTGACCATTGAGGGTGCTCAGATTGGAACCGGCGACGACTGCATCTCCCTCGGACAGGGCCTCACTAATGTACACATCAGTAAAGTAACATGTGGACCAGGCCATGGAATAAGGTGCGTTTTTCTTCTGCATCTCTTCTATGCTATAGCTTATAATTATAACTTAAATGGGATATTGTACTTCACACTCAATAATTAAGCAAAGGGATATGACACCTCTGCTTTGTTGCCTAGGCATTACTGACTGAATGCGTGCTTGTTGTAATCGTTGTTGTTGTTTGGTCTATAATTGGTTTGTTACCAAAAAAAAAAAAAAAAAAACAGTGTGGGGAGCTTAGGAAAGTACCCAGATGAGAAGGATGTGACTGGACTCATCATTAGTGACAGCACCATCTCGGACACCTTGAATGGTATTAGGATCAAGTCATGGTCCAACTCTCCCTCCGCCAGCTCTGTGTCCAACATAACCTTTGAGAACATCACCTTCAAGAATGTCAACAATCCAATCATCATCGATCAGGAGTACTGTCCTAGTCGCACTTGTACAAATGAGGTATGAAGAGATTAAACGTTTTTATTTCCTTATGCTGTAGAGCTAACGTTATCAATTTTCAACTTAATTTCTCTCCTTTCCTTCAATTGCAACATGTAGGTACCTTCTAAAGTGCAGATCAGTGATGTCACCTTCAAAAACATCCAAGGGACATCTGCATCTGAGGTCGGTGTAACACTCCTTTGTAGCAAGGGCTTGCCATGCAAGAACGTCAAGCTCCAGGACATTAATATAACACCAAGCAAAGGTGGAGCTCCACTCAAAACAAAGTGTTCCAATATCAAAGCTCACTACGAGGGGACCCAAGTTCCTCCACCCTGTCTTTAGTATTATAAATAGGTTACGAGTACCAAGTGATTTGTTATGGTTGTAAAGTATAGTTATATTCATAAAACCCAATTTCCACATTAGAGGAACCATAACTAATGTAAACATCGGTCCTCTTTTCTTGTGAGTTTGGCCAACTGAGTGGGCCCTTCAGTTTTCTAATCTCTAATTATTTACATATGCTCATTGAAAATAGTTTATTATTCTTCATTTTGTTTTTGACAAAAGATTCTCTCTCTCTCTCTCTCTCTCTCTCTCTCTCTCTCTCTCTCTCTCTCATTGTAAAGCGGGGAATCCTGGACAAACAAGTCCCAAAAGGACATGATTCTAATATATGAAACTTATTGGATGGAGAGTTTGAAACTTGGGCGTGTGTCGACTGAAGGTTTAAGGTATGAGATCTCTAAATTGGTCTACTCAATAAATCTACCCAATAGTTTGCAAAAGATAATAACTATGCAGTGGAAATAAAATCACAAAGCACACATTACAAGGACACCAGATTTTGTGTGGAAAACCATAACCGAGTAAAAAATCACGGATCCGAACTAGATCGATAATCAAGTACTATGAATCTCGCAATTATAAGAAACTCAGATTTTTTTCCCCAGATACTGTTAGGCCAATAGTCAAAGAAAAGGGTTGTCAGAGGTAAACCCATTCGTTGACAGAATTGGAGACAGTATCATGTCTCGCTCGAGCGAGACTTCTTCTCGCTATAGCGAGAGTAAAGACTGATGCAGGTGCGTTCCAGAAAGGCGTGTTCCAGAATAGGGTCTCACTAGAGCGAGACACAAGCTCGCTATAGCGAGCCTGGGCGGTGACGACAGATCTGATCCGGACTCTTGTGTGAAGTTTGACACAAACTGCTATTCTGAGTGGATTATGATTAGGAGCCTTATGCACGAACTTGAGGCTATTTATTGGGTGTTTCTCTCAACCCTAAGGTACAACACCATCACTCTCATTAATCTGAGTTAGAGATATCTTTGAGAGAGTTTATTCTCTAGAGCCATTGAGAGATCGTTCTGAAGGGCTGCTCTAGAAGGTGTTTGCTGCTTTTACTCTCTTGTAGAAGATTGATCATCTTGTTTGACAAGGTGCGAGGAGATCAAGTAAGGAGAACGGGGCACGTTTGATGTCGTGTTAGTGGATTCTTTACAAGAACAACTATAGTCTTTAGGTCGAGGTACTGACTGAGGTAAAGGAGCTTGTGAGTATATCTTGTAACTGTTCGTGAACTCTTGATTTCTGGTTCGTGGTTTTTCTCCCTGGATAGGGTTTCCACACTAAATATTGTGTCCGCCTTTTTGTGGTGTGTGATTGGTAGATAGCTAGTTTTATTTTGTTTGATTGGTTATTTCCGCTGCATGTTGATTGATTAAATTAGAACTAGTATTCCATTTTAGTGGGTCCTGCAAATTCCTCAGATAGCCCCTACCTAAGGATTGAAGTTACCTTGTATCACTTCACGCTTCAACGACGTTACACCAATGATTGCAACACACTCAATCCCATGATTGACTCCTCAAATCTTCTCGCAAGAAGATAATCTTCTATAAAGGATGCAGAAGAAACTGCCTCTCTAAAGTACTTGGCAGTACAACTCTTTAAAAAATCTCTAGAGAAATGTGAGTGCCCTCGCGTTCAAGGCTTATGACAACATATTTGTCAGCCGTTATTGTTGACCCTTCATACTTTTTGGCTTTAGAATCTCCCTATTTTCGCAATTCTTGGACAAAACACCTTAGAGCAATACAATATGATATACCCAAAATACATTGAATTTTGAGGAAATTACCAAAAAAAAGGACACTAGATCGCCACTAACCGAAAAAGAGGCCATTAGTCAATATTGCACGGAAGTAGTTCCCTGTGACCACTTCCTTTTTTTTATTTATTAAAGATTTAAACGTGTGACGACGTCGTCGCTTAATCGCCCGAAACCCCATTTCCCCATTTTCCCTTTCTTCCCCCCATCGTTTTTCCTTTTCTCTAAGGATTTCCTTTCCCCATTTAATGGGTCAATCCCTCCAAAGTAAACAATAGGAAAAGGCACAAAAGACCCAACATAGAGGCCATTGATCGTGGCGAAAACCTGCTGAAACGCGCTCATGACAGGAGCTACGGTTAGACAGTTGTTCTGCAAGAATGTGTTTGGAGGGTTGGAATACCAGAATTCATCACTAGCATGCGAAGACATGTAGATCTCTAGAACAACCTTGTATGTGTTGTCGAGGATTTTGATTTCCTTGGAATGTAAATCCGCCCCATTTTGAATTACAAACCAGGAACTAGTACTGTTACCACCTTTGCTAATTGGGATTATCAAATCCGTAGGTATTTGGTAGAAATGCTTGTATTGCAATCGATTTTCTGTCTTTCCATCACTACCTTCTGATGGGAGTTTTAAAAAGCTTCCAGATTTTACATTTTCTTCACTTTCCCCACTTGTTTTCTCTTCTGATTAAAATCCCATCTCCCTCACTTCTTCTTCCTCCTCCTTTCTTTCATCTTTTCAGATAAAGACGCCAACTTTTTCTCATTTAAAGAAGATAGCGAGCCCCCTAAACCCAAACTTCCAAATTTTCATCCCATTTTCGACAACAGAAACCTTACCCCCGAGAAAGGGGGAAAGGAAACTGACAAAGAAAGGGAAAGAAAAGGGGGGAAGCGATTAAGCGACGATGTCATCACACGTTTAAATCTTTAATAAAAAAAAAAAAGTGGTCACAAGGAACCACTTCCGTGCAATATTGACTACTGGCCTCTTTTTCGGTTAGTGGCCATCTATGGTCCTTTGCTTGGTAGTTTTCTCTTGAATTAAAAAAAAAAAAAAAAAACACCAGCACTATATATCTTGAATTGCATTAGCTTGTAGAAATCCCCCTGGCTTCATTCTTCTCCCCCTGTATTTGTCCATAATCGACAAACAAATATTATCATGCAACTTCTGTCAATCTGGATGTAGTAGCTCCCCCTCAATTTCAACCCCCCCTGAATGTATCTTCGTAGCAGCAATAGGGGTGGGAGCTTGGCTTCCTTGATCAGTGCTTTCTATATGTAGCCACCCACACTTGTGTAGTTTGAGCTTTTAGGATAGTATGAGCAAACACTTTAGGCAAATTAGACATTCTAACCCAAATTGGAGTCGTCTTGAGTGGAGAAAAATTCGTCCGACATTGCTTGGTCTTAGGTAGACTTTGCAGCATCTTGCAATGGGGACGAATGTGTCCTTTCTTTCCGCAATGGTGGCACGTGGATGTGCTTGCAGTGCCTGACACATTCTTTTTCTTGAAACTACTCGACACATTATGCATTTGTGTAGTATGCTAGCAAAATTATTTTACCTTTAGCATTTAAAGTAGAAGCACCCTTTTATTTTATCTTGCTATGACCCGTATCAGATTCTCTTTTCTCTAGAAGATGGGTGGGATCTCCAAGAGAAAAACCAACTAGAAACTCAAGGGAAACTGGAAGAGAACTAGAAGAGGAAGAGGAGTAGATGCATGTGCAACTCTTGCACAACAAGGGCCATGGGCGTGAATCCCTAGGGGGATATAGTGCATGGACGTCCAAGGGCCTCTTCTCCTCTCCTATTTATAGCTTTAAGCAACTCCTCTTTGTTTATTATTAGAAGTCCAACTTCTATAATAACTAGTAACTCATTAATCTTACTATTACCACTATTAGAAGTCTCACTTCAAATAGAAATAGTAGTTTTTCATTTTTGAGTTCAAATAGAATTAGTAAAGATCCAATCTTGGGCTAGCGTGGGGACCACTAGGGATTCCATAGAAAGCTGACTCCAACTGGGACACCGCGACCCCACATCTCATGTGCAATCCGGGCCTACAGTTAATTGCAAATAACTCCACTAAATAAATGCAATTGAACTCCAGTATTAGGAATAAATTACATGAAGACCCTAAACTTCCCAATTTCCACAAGTAGGCCCCTCCATCAATATCCATGGATCAATTGGACCTGTCTTCCAAACTCATATCCATATCTTATTATTCTTGAGCCCCAATTAATTATAATGATCATTTGGTACCGATTCAATTAACTCTTAATTGGAATGTGTGCGCACTTACCAATGATAGATCCATTAATTGGCACAAGGGGATATTAAAGATAGATTTTATCTTGACCATCAAATGTTCCCACAGCTCTACTACCACGTACCCAAATCACCGAGGTGTTGACCTACAATTGGCCTCACTCATTGGTGACTCAAAGCAAATGAATAGATAGAAACTTGAGTTCATTAATACCTTAGGA
This sequence comes from Persea americana, assembly GCA_029852735.1. Classification (NCBI taxonomy): domain Eukaryota; kingdom Viridiplantae; phylum Streptophyta; class Magnoliopsida; order Laurales; family Lauraceae; genus Persea; species Persea americana. Next base: position 10,635,663 of record CM056812.1, read on the forward strand.
TTGAGAGCCTATTGCTAGGGAATTATGAGAGGAGACCTTAAAGTAAAGACAGTGTTCATAAGGTGCTTCTCATGGTCCTTCAATACATCCAATGTACCAGCACTATGATCCAGAATCTTACATTCTGATGATCGAGACAAATCACACTATCTCACACTTATCAAAGTACTGCAACCTTATCAGATGAGATGTCCAATCTCATCACTGGTTGTAAAGATATTCAAGTATAAAATTTGCTATACATGTCTCCCGTATGTGAATCTCATCCATACACATGTATTGCATCTAGTATACTTATGGACTCCGGTTCATCTCATGAACCATCATGTCATTCGTATTAGTTATGTGCAAACAAGTAATAAAACACCAATCATCTCATGAAAGGAAAGCATGAATATATTGATAAATAAAGAAATTAATCAATTTATTACATCAATCTTAATGGATTGAGACCATAAAACTAACACAAACACCACTACGACCTCAATTTTCAACCATTGATCCTTCCTAAGTTTTGAGATATTTGTAAAAAAATAGTCTAAATTATAAAATATTAATTTGTTATTCCAGTGGGCCCCCTTTGATTGATCCGAACCGTTCAAATTATCTACATGTATAACACGGTTAAGGCATGAGATCTAAGGTCTAGATTTTTGATGGATTTTGAGAAATTTACAAAAATCTTACAACCATCGGGTCACATATCCTACGGATGATAGGAATCCTCTCTTTTTACAAAACCTGGAACTTTCCACAAAATTCCTCTTTGATGATGTTTTGATTCTAGTAGATGGTGGGAATCCTCAAAATAGAGGATTCTTCTCTATTTGGCAAACGCGCCCTAAAAGTGTAAGGATTCTTGATTTGACCATGAACCATGGATTTGACCAAGGATTCAGATTTTTAGGGTTCATGATTTGAACAAGCTTCCTAATCTGTCTATCTCTCTCTCTGCTCCCTCCTGGCGGGCCGGCTGTTATGGATGGGGCGGCCCGTAGCGTGATGTGCATAAATGGGCCGGCAGTGCCTGTTCCCTCGGCCTAACACCTTGCTGTGGGTTGTTGATTGACGGGCCGGGCCAGCCCGGCCCATTTGACATCCCTAGATATGGTAGGACTTGTCCCTAAATCCTTTGCTTAGCCAGTTTTATTTTCTATCATTGTTTGTAGGGATCGACCCTTTGCTTGTATTGATGAATTTTCAATTCGTTTCTATCTATGTATTCAGTAATAGCTATTTAATAGCAAATGACTAACAGAAAGATATCAATTTTATTCCCCAAAATTTTTGTGCTTGCACAAGGAGTTCGCCCATCCTCAAATTAGGCAATTTTATCTTCCTCTCATGGCCTGCACCATATCACATAAAGTCATTGGCAAGTAAGAGGAGCTTTAGATGCCCCATATTTATGGAGTTAAAAGTCACCAAATATCACAACTTCAACGGGAAAGAAGAGGTTTAAAATTAATTACTCTACTTGCTTAAAATGGGTGAAGAAAGCTGACAAAGTTCCATGCCTTTCATAATAGGAGAGGACAATCCCATACCAATAGTGAAGATAAATTACGATAGGGGGTGGCTTTAACTAGTTACTCTTGGCTTTTGAGAAAACCCCTAGATTTGCCATTGATAAGTGCATAGCAAGAAGGACAAGAAATGCAACCCAAGATGAGATGATGAAGAAATTCAAAGCCTTGGGTGAGCAACAGTAAAACCCCATCTAATTGTGTTAAAAGTGTTTTTGAGATCAATATTGATACACATATTGGAATGGCCTTTTATACCGAGTTTTTGTACTCGGACCAAGACTTTGAGTCAAATTGGACAATCAATCGCTAAAAAAGTTAGACAATTATCTAATAAACACATGGGGTCATTCAGTTAACTGTTTCTAACTTTGCAGATGTAAAGTCAAAAAGTATGAAGGGTCAACAATAACAGCTGACATATATGTTGTCATAGCGTGGCACTGAGAGCCAAGTTGGATCTGGACTCTATTTTAGAGTTTGAAAAATGACTCTGTCCTAATTGGATTATTATTAGGAGTCTCTTGCACAGATTTGGGGCTATATATTGGGTGTTTCTCACAACTCAAAGAGACACGAATCATCTCTAAAGTTCTGAATTATTGATCTAGTTAAGAGAAATTTTCTCTAGAGATTTTTTGAAGAGTTGTGCTACCAAGTACTCTAGAGAGCCAATTTCTTTTGCATCCTTTGTAGAAGATTATCCTCTTGCGAGAAGATTTCGGGAGTCAAGTGCGAGATTGAGTCTGCTGCAAATAGTAGTGTGATGTCGTTGAAGTGTAAAACGAAATAAGATAACTTCAGTCCTTAGGTAGGGGATATCTGGGGAAGAAATCTGAGTTTCTTGTAATTACGAGGTTCATAGTGCTTGATTATCGATCCAGTTCGGATCCTGGATTTTTATCCGGTTAGGGTTTTCCACGCAAAATCTGGTGTCCATGTAGTGTCTGCTTTGTGTTTTTAGTTCCGCTGCATAGTTATTGTCTTTTGCACACTATTGGGCTGATTTATTGAGTAGACTAATCTAGAGACCTCGTGCACTAAACCTTCAATCGGCATTAGAGTGGGTTTCACTAAGTTGTTGTGTTTAATCCTAAGAGATTTCTAGAATGACACTTGATCGAGAAGGGACATCAACAATTCTAAGGCCCCTTTGCTAGATGATTCTAATTATGCACATTGGAGGAAAATGATGATTGGGTTCCTTAAGTCCAATATTGATGATTAGGATATTATTGAGGAGGGTTACTCCAAACCAACAATTGTGGCTGATGGGAAAACTAATCCTAAACCTAAAGCCCAATGGACTAAAGATGAGAAGCATGCCTCCAATTGTAATAACAAGACAGTGAATGGAATATACAACGGAGTGTCTTCTGAAGAGTTCCCTATCATTTTCACTTGTAAAACTGCAAAAAATGCATGGGAAGTCTTACAGACAGTGTATGAGGGTACAAACATGGTGAAGCAATCTAAATTGCAAAGGCTGACTAAAGAATTTGAAACCATTGTGATGGAAGAAAATAAGACCTTCGATTAATTCTATGCTAAGCTGAATGATAATGTCAATTCCGTTTTCGGTCTGGGTGAGGAAATTCCAGAAAACAAGAACGGCAAGAAAAGTCTAAGGTCTCTACCTTCGATGTTCGATTCTCAAGTTGATGCTATTGAAGAAAATAAGAATTTGGATACCCTCAAGGTAAATCAGCTGGTTGGAAATCTTCAGACCTTTGAAGCAAACCGTTTGGATGAAGGATAATATAAAGAGAAAGGTATTACTTTGAAATCCATCACAGAGTCAACAAAGAAACCTGAAAAGAAATTTGAGTCTGATTCTGAATCTGAGGCTGAATATGACATGGCTATAGACAATATGCGCATGAGTGTACCAATAAGAAAAAGGGTATAAAGAAAAAGGCTCTCAACACAACTTGGGATGAAGAGTTATCAAAAAAAGAAGAAAAAGATCCTAAGGATGATACTTCAGATAATGTCAATGGCAAGTTTATGGCTTTCATGGTTAAGTCACTATCAGACAATGATACTGATAAAGATCATGATGATGAGATGTCAGATCGAAAGAAAGACTATAAAGAGTTGTATCATACTACATATGCTGATTACGTCAGGATGACCAAGTCTAGCAACAAGATTACTATCAAGTCTAAGGATGCTCATGAAAAAGAATCTGCCCTGAAGATTAAATTAGAGCAAGCATTTGAAAAGGTTCATCTCTTGGAAAGTCAGAAGAGCTGTATAGCTGAAAATTTGACTACTGAGGGTCAGAAATTCAAAAAGGCTGAACCAGAGATTGAGAATATGAAGACGGAGTTGTAGATTGTTAAATCTAAAAATAAAGATTTGCAAGGGAGACTGAAGATCACTGTCTGAGCTAAAAGTGAAACAAGCTTCACTAAAAGATGGACACTGGTTCGAAGACTCTTACAAAGATCATGGGTAGTCAGAAGTCTTCTTTTGATAGAAGCGGTATCGGTTATGATCATTATAAATCAGTTCAAAATTAATTTCATCACAAACAAGTAATAAAATAAAAGGGTCCAACCGCACCTTGAATTACGTGATCAGGTTTGGCAGGTTAGCAAGATACTGCAAGTATTCATGGATTTCAGTTCTCATTAGAATTAACCTAAAGAGTGTTCAGCTCTTAAACCAGAATTAAGGTTACACGTGGGAGTGGCCAGCCCACCCTAGTCCAAGCTAAGAGGCATCCTCTTGGATATGAGTTAGAATTTTGGGTCTATATTTGTGTAAAGGCTCAATATATGGCCCAGCCTGGCCCTGAAAGTGGGACCTATATCTCACTGATTGGGGGGGGGGGGGGGGGGGGGGGCGCCTAACCTTATGGACACGGGCTTAAATATTTGTCCTGATAATTAAAGGAACAACTGTCGCTGCACTGTTAAGTAGAGAAGGCCGAGACAAAACCTCATCTCGGTCGACCCAACATGAAACTAGGTCGAGCGAGAGGTATCCATGTCTCAATGATTTCAAGATATGACCTCAGTTCGGTCGATCCAACTTCGAGTCAGTTTACGCGCCCTGTCAAGAAACGTACCTATATTTTCTCTCCTACCAATTTGAGTCCTAATCAATCTTGAAAACTCATTGTACGACTTAAAAAACTATTTTGCAACCCTAGAAAATAATTCTCTTCATCCTAAACCTAGAGCATTCTTCATCCTAAACCTAGAGCATCCAGAGAAGATCTTTTGGAGAGTTCGACTACAGATCTAAGCAGCTTGTGCAAGAAGACTTTATTCTACTCTTGCATAGTTGATTGAAGCATCTTGAGAGGCAACAAGGTGAGTTACTGCTTCAAGCATAGACGAATAGTGAACGACTGGCCTTAGGTTTAGTTCAACTAGGGAATGGCCTGTGAGTATATCTTGTAACTGTTCAAGTTATTAGTGTTTGGTTTTTCCCTTGAACCGGGTGAAAGGGTCTAGTTGTTTTTTTCCAATTTTGGGTTTTGCACATTAAAAAAATTATGTCTCATTCGGGGCGCTTTTAATTGGTTAGTTTTATCTATTATTTGTATAGAGTTTCATACTAGAAATCTATTGGGACGTTGACCGGTAGTAGTCTCAGGGTCAACTTCTATTAGGGTAAGACTTGAGACTATCCATACACTGAAAGAACGATGTTTTTTAGTGGATTGGATTTCATTAGGTGGGGCTCGTTATGGAGTATTAACTCCTTCAACTTTGGGTTTCTCTAAAGTAAGAGACTTGGATGATCATAGAGTTGTGCTCCAAGATCTAACCCGGTGATTTGATGGGGATCATATGGATGAATGTGATAGAAGAGCATCAAATTGAAACTAATTGTTAAATCGTGCCAACACGAACTAGATTTAAGTTTTATAAAAAGAAAATGTCTAAATTTATCCTTAGCTTCTTTCTAATTTTTTTAATAGACATTATCTAAGATAAGAAAAGCCAATGATCTAGAAAAACACAGCTTCTCAGTGATTCCCATCACCACCACATCATCTTCAGTAGAACTGCGCATTTTTCATTCAGATTTGGTTTAAATGCAGTAAACTAGAGATAAAAGTGGATGAAAAAGAAAAAATCAGTACATTCAAGTATTTGGATACACCGACTGATATCATTCGACATTTAGAATAGCAATGCCTTTTTCTTAATGTGTGTGTAAGGACCCAACCCGAACCAGACCCAGACACACACCAAAAAAAAGAAAAAATAATTGTTAACAAAAGCATGAGAACGGGTTGTTGGTGGAATCTGGCACAAGGTGTAAGCTGTCTGGGCATGAAAACAGTAGAACAATGTTTACAGAGGGATTTTGTAAAACTAAAATGAGCAACATCTCCACTTCGTAGTTCCACTTTGTAGCTCGTATCCATCACATTTATTTGAACCTTCTACTTATACTACTATTAACTAAAATGTTTGAGGACAAGGCGTTTCATGTATGATTTCCGACGTGTATTTCTAAATTTGGCACCTACAACTCCATTTGGGGTGCGAACGAAATGGCAGATGGGCAGGCTTGACCCGCCCAACCTGACCCATAGATTATGTCCGTTAATAAATGGGTCGGCTTAGGGCTGACCCGCCTAACCCACAAATTATGCATGACCTATTTAAATTTTCTTTTAAACTTTTATTATTAGTCCAAATCCTCAAATGATACCCACTTTCTAGTGTAGCCTCCATTATCCAATTGAAATTTATCACTCAATTTTCATATTTTTTTTTAATAAAGACTTTTTTTTATTACTTTTAGTTATGCTATTTTATTTCTATAGTCATTATTTAAAATTTGTATACAATATTGAAGTATTCGATTTTTTTTTTCTTTTCTCCCCCTCAAGTATGTCCCTTGTTAGCTTACTCAAGAACATTTTTATTTGCTCTTCTTTCTTAGGATCTGGATTATGTACATGAAGAGAATACAAACGACGTGACATAAATAAGAAAAGTGCTAAAATTGAATGGGACTATTTCAATCCATGGGCTAGAAAAGGATGAATGGGCCTTTGCCATTTGGACCTCGCCTTTTATGGATGGAAAATTGAGTAACCAGCCTCTTGTCGTCATTGAAACAAAGTCGGTCTTCATCATTTACAAAATGGCTAGAGCTTAAATGAATTGGTTCAATGTATGGAGAATAAAAAGGTTAATTGACCTTGACCTCACTTTTCACTGTTGGAAAACAAGGAACAGCACACCAAATGGTTGTTGAAATGAAACTGGCTACAAGTTGAGCTTAGAAGTCAGTTTGGCTCCGGTAAGGAACTAGGGTTCGGTCAATTTGTCCCCTAGATGGGTTAACTCCAGTAACCCGCAATGGTTATGCGGGTTAAAGTGGGTCGGGTCGGGTTGACCTGCAATATATGAGGCGTAGCAGTGTCTAACACATTTATTAAGCGGCCCCAACCCGCTTAGCCCGACTTGACCCGTTTGCCACCTCTAGCTTGAGGGGAACATACAACTAGCTTTCCACAAGAAAATCGACATCAACCACCGATAGATGCACATCGTTTTTACTCAAATACGAAGGATAAGCAACTGCAAATCCGCAAACTGGCTTTAATCATTTCATGCATTCAACATAAGTGCCTATGCGAGAATGGTCTCTTTCCTCCATGTTGATTTTCACCTGTCTGCACAGGGTTCAAACCTCGGGAATGCCACCTTCTGTCCCCGAGGCTCTCTCACCTTACCTGAGGTATACTTCGCTCAGCTGAGAGCACCATCACCTTACTAGAGGGCGGGGCCCAACCCCCTATAGTTTGGTGGAAAAAAACACATAAGTGAATATACTCTGTAAAAAAAAAGGTGGTCGTATATATTTTGGTTGTGTTGCATTTTGTACAACTTTTTGATAAATAAAATAATGATCAATCTAGAAAAAAAAAATTTAAAGGAAACTCTCGAGAAGGGAATTCTCTACCCATAGTTTTCTCTTCTTTTAAGATTCTTTCTTTCTCTAGATTCAAATGGGACCTGAAGGTTCAACTTGGTAGGGCGTAAGCCCACATGCTCTGGTATACATGATTACTTAATTCATGGTGCACAATTCTAAATTTTTGATTTGGGTTCATTTCGAAGAGCTCCAAATGTTAAAAAACCTTAAAATGCAACTTTACCGTTGATTTTGCGGTGGTAAAGTTTTACTTGACGGTCTTCAGTGGAGATATATATGTACACACACGGAAGTAAAGTTTCAAACCGTGCATTTTTTTCCTTTTTGTTGGTTGTGGTTTAGGTTAGGCCTGCTGGTAGGGCCCTTCCACCTTAAAAGGTGCTTTTAAACTCTTCTTGCACATCGCACGAACTTTCTACAGGGTCCTTGTGGGTCCCATCAGGGGATGGGACCAAGAGGGATGGAATCAGGGAAATTATTGGCCACCCTAAGTATCATGCTCGACTCCAATCCCATTCCCCTAAAACCCCTTCATCCATGGCTCACAATTTTAACGACTTCATATTCAAAAGAAAGTTTTTCAACCTCCATCAAACGTTCGACTCTATTCGCAAGGGTGCCAAGTTATCAAGGATCGGTGTCTATTAGGAGGTAGGGGTGTACACGGATAGGATTGGTGCAGATTGGGCTAAATCTGTCACCAATCCATTGCCTACAGATTGACGGATTTGAAATCCGTCACCAATCCGTTACTGTTAAAATCCGATCCGATCCGATCAGTGGAGGAGCAGATCGGATCGGATTAATCCGTTCAATCCGTTCCTGTACATTACATGGAAAAAGAAAGAAGAAAAAACCCATGAATTTTTAAGCCACTGAATTAAAGGAGCATGAGTTGAGAGCTGTATGCCTATTCTATTCATAAGGTTAGTGACTCTGTGCATTTTTTTCTTATTATATATATTTATATTTATATTTAATGACAACGGATCGGATCAGATTGAATCTGCGGATTAAGGGTGAAATCCGTCATCGATCCATTGCTAACGGATTACACAATTTCCAATCCGTCACCAATCCGTTGGACTTCGGATCGGATCAAAATCCGCGGATTGGATTGACGGATTGACGGATTTTTTGTACACCCCTATCAAGAGGTCCATATTTATTTCACGGTTTGGAATGGGTGATTGTTTGTATTCCTATACTAACAAGTCTGCAATATTTACATATAAGCTCTTTTTTACTGATTAATGTTTGTTGCTTTGCTTTTTCATTAGTTTTAAAAACCCCAACAAACTCAGATCAAGTGTATTTATATATGAATTTATCATGCGGATTTCATACCGAGGGTACTTGTTTAGGATAAATTATTGTACCCTGTTCATGATGCCCTATTTCTGGCCGAACTTTTTGACCCTCGTGCGTCCCAACATTCCTTAATATGATGCACTCATATTATGCTTTTCTGTGTATGCAAACTAATGTAAATGATATTTCTACAATGAGAACCTATTTAGAACAAACTTATTTGGAATATGCTATCCAAATGGGTAGATCCACAATGCCTCTACCCCTATGGGGCCTCCCCAAACACATAAATCACAGTATTCAAAATTTATCATACTTATATATACTCTTTGCGAAATTTATTACTGTTTTTCATGTTGTAACATTTTTTCTAGAATATTGTTTATTTCATTTCTCATAAAGTTGTAATTCCTACTTAATGTTTTTTTTTTCCATAATCTATTTCAAAGTTGTAATTCTTACATTTTCATTTCTCATAAAGTTCGAATTTCATCAAACTCATATCTTTTTTTAAAGATTTTGTAACTTTATCTCGAAGAAATATGATTGCAGCTCAAAGTACAGAGCTTTGATTGCAGTAATAAAACTGGTGAGACCAGGTCAATCCACATGGAGCTTTAGAAATAAGGCTTTCAAACTTTGTCACCTGCCCTGAATAAAATTTAATTTTAGCCCAAAATCTAGAAAAGTACATTCATCATTCCTCCTTTAAATTAAAATTAAATACATTTTCAAAAATAAAAATTCATAAATCTGAAAACCTAATATAAAATGAATCAGAAGTTGCTGTAAAGAACATACAAATTAGAACATCAAATTACAAACAACCCAAAATTAAATCTAAGAAGCTAAATTAGAAAAAAAAATCCTAAGTTAGAAACCAAATTAATCAAAAAAAAATTAACTAAGAACAAACAACTTTCTAAAATTAAAAATTTCCTAAGTTAGAAACTTTCTTAAATTAAATTCCTAAATCAAAATAAAACTAAGTTAAAATTGAAAATTAGGTTAGACAACTAAGTTAGATTTCCTTTCCTAAATTAACGAACTAAGTTAAACAACTCCCTAAAGTTAAGGACTTTTCAAATAATTTATGATTTTCAAATCATAACAAATTTAGAAAGAATTTAGTCAATCTTACCCTATGTTAGAATTTCCAAATCTTAAGAAACTCCTTAAGTTAAAATCTTCAATAAAAAAAATAGAAAGATCTCTTATTTCTGGAAATTATCTAAATAATCAAAATCATAAAATTCAAAACTAATCCTAAAGTTAAAAAGTTACTAATGCAATGTATGCTATGAGATGCTAAAAAATTTTAAGTATGGAAAACCAGTATGCTAGGCTGTTTTCATACATGATTTTTCCTAATCTAATGCAACTTAAAACTGAGTTTAATGGCTGGTTTTTGAACTACAATGATGCATGAATCAACTAAAAAAAAAAAAAAAGCGAAAGTGAAAAAGGATTTAAAATGAATGAAATAAGAATACATAAACATGACCTGAAAACTGAAATTGTGCAGAAAGTTTGCACACGGGTGGCCTAACATGCCATGTTCAAGCCACTGTTTTACCAACCTCCTAAAATCGTTTTGATATGAAATGTTGGGACGTGATAGACCACATGCTGAACTTCAATTTCCCCAAATCTCACAGAACAATACCATGATTTGGCTGGTCCACTTCGAACGGTTTGCCAATAATTGTTTCTGCAGTTTTGCTGAAACTATGCAGAAAATGGGCTATTTGGTATTAGGGACTATTTTTCCAGCCTTATTCTTATCCAAAAATTTCCATCCAAATCATGATCTTTTATCTCCAAATCTTCACCAAATTCTATTTTCAATTAATCACAAATTGATTGGACATTTACCCATTGATTTCATGCTTCAAAAGTATGTCCTATGTGGACTGTTTGGATGTGCAACATAGGTTCATCAAAATTGGTTTCCTTTTCTTTCTTTCTTATAGATCTGAAAGCTTCAATTTCTAGCCACTTAAACATGCATTAACCTTATGATATGAAGATATATGCAATGAACTCTAATCCCAACCATAAATATGCATAAGATTCGCATAAACTTATAAGAAGCATAAGAAGAAAATAAAACAATGAGAGCTTGAATTTAAATATGTGTAGTGCACAAAAAATTAAATGTGTGGATTGACTAAAGTAAATGTGTGTCATTAACAAGAAATTAACTGTGTGGATTTTTCAATAAATGTAAATGTGTGGGAATTGCAATAAAAATAAATGTGTGATAAGTGTGCTCTTTTCTTTTTATTCTCAAACCAGGTTCATAATTACTTATTTCATGCCCTTAGGATCTTGGGTTGTCAATCCAACAATAACAACAAAGAAACACAATTCAAGCATTATTCACATAAGAGAAATAATAATGAAAAAAGAATCACACTTTTACTAATATGCAATGTTTTTACATAAAAGATGGAGAATTAAAATTTCAAAAAAAAGAAACTACATATTAGGATGAAAGGAACCACTCTAGCTGAAGCATAAATTTGGGACAAGCCTTCTTGATGAGAGATGAGCAATAGTGGAGAAAGGAGATTTGTAGAATGGTGGAGGAATTATACTAGTGAGGGGGCTTTTTCCTTCATGATAGGTAATGGACATCCAAGGCACTCTTTAAAGAGGGCATGGGATGCCATATTCCTTCTCTCTAGTCCCTACTTTGTTGCAAGAATCTTCTTCACTTAGTCAGTCTTCTCCTTTCTTTTCTCTATTCTATCTTCATGCACTTGTCATATTTTCTTCTAGCAAATCATCCTTTTGACTTGACATTTATGAGAGATAATTAAAGAAGGGAAGAATCTTTACATGGGGTGGTAAACTCCAAGTTGGAATCAAGAGAAGATTAAATGCCCAATATGTGTAGATTCTTTCCACTTTTGTCTCTTTCAAAATCTTGTTTCTTGATTTGGCTGTTCATGGATTTTCTTTAATTATCTTGAATTATATTCAAAATGACCTCAGGATTTTGTCCAAAGGTGGACCCTCTTGGATGTCCCACTTGTGTGCCCCACACTTGTGCATGTGTGTGGAACCCACAAAGGAATACAACTTGTATAAATTACCCAAGCCTTGATACCACTTTGTTCTGAAGCTCGCAGAACTCTTCCCCTCAATGTGAATTACTTAGGAATCTCAACAGACACAAAGGATGCACAATCAAAACCAAGCACCCACAAGAAGTAATTATGGTGCGAAAATGAGAGTAAGAGAAAAGAAAGAACACGTCAACATATGTGAAAAACCCTCTAAAATAAGAGGGAAAAACCATGAATCCTTCCAAACAAATCCACTATGCAATTGGGAGATTACAAGCTTCTACCTCTCAAGTCAATAACTTAGAGTAACACCTTCTAAAGTACAAGAAATAGCTTAAACCCTCCTTTCTCTCTCTTTTTGGAAAAGAAAAGAAAAGCAATCTCTCACTTTCTCACTCTCAGTATGAGAAATCCACCTTAGTAAACAATGGCTTCTCTACTCCGCTCAACACAACTCTCTATTGTTGCATGTCTTAAAGATCGATCATTTTGAAATAAAGAAGAGAATGGGGTTTAAGAATCTCTACACTCACACATGTAAAATGCACTTGTGAACTTAAGTGGGAACCCAACATGGGCCTTCACATGAGGAAGGGCCCAAATGACCCAATAATTTTTTTTATTTTTGTCCTCCAATCCATCGAGATCATTTTTAATGTATGTTTTCTCGTAAAAAGATGCCCTATAATCAAACAACGTCTATGTCCGTTAATGTTATAACAACATCTATGTCTGTTAATGTTCTGTTCTACATATTCCAAATGGGCGTTCATTCATATGAATGAGTGAAGGGATGAATCAATCCTTAGCTCTATCGGTTACAGATTTGGATAGGGGGTGTGTGTGGGTGTGTGAGTAAAGAATGCATTTTTTGCTTGCTAACTAGAATAATGGTTTGAGTATTAAATGATGATTTTCAATGTCTTATGAGATTGCAAAGTGCCTAAAGTAGTAAGTTAGTATACATAGGAGTCCGGAGTTCTTCCTAAGAGATGCAATGATAGTCATCAATAATTTATTAACAAGTTTGCTGCATTTCTTTCTCATTAACGATGACGGAAGAAAGGAAAATCCATTAATTATTTTTATAACGTATCAACTTAATTTAAATAAGAAGGAATTAAAAACTTATGTATGAAAAAATAGCAAGCATTATATATAAAAATTGTACATCAGAGTCCATTCCATTTAGGACTTGTTTGTGTGCGCGACTTGCGCGGGCAGAGATAGTGAGAGTATGCTAGTGGTTGAGATTTGAGCTATCTCTTTTCGTTCATGAATAGTGGTTTAGAGTGATTCTCTTAATGTTATATCTAAGGTGTTATCTTTTGCTGTGACTTTTTAGAAATTATAATTCTACTTGAATGAGATTAAAGCTCTTTAATCTTCAATTAATTGCTTCTTCACCATGTTGTGTGAACGGCCAATGGTTTTAAATTATATTTAGATAAGCAAGGAGTGGATTGGTCTTCTAATTAATTTCATTGCTTTCACTACGTAATTTGTTTTATTGGTATAATGCTTTTATACTATAGTGCCCCTATTTATTTGGCCGCGCTTCTTTGCAATCCTTTTTCTTCCATTAATTTATTTCATCATTAGCAATAGAATAAAAAAAAAAGATGTTATTCTCATTGAGCATATATATGTAAATAATTAGAGATTACAAAACTGATTGGCCCACTCAGTTGGCCAAATTCACAAGAAAAGTGGACCGATATATACATCTGTTACGGTTCCTCCCTTGTGGAAACTGGATTTTATGAATATAACTAAAATTAAAACCATAACAAATCACTTGGTAATTGAAACCTATTAATAATACTTAAGGACAGGGGGGAGGAACTTGGGTCCCCATGTAGAGAGCTTTGATATTGGAGCATGTCGATGTGAGTGGCGCTGCACCTTTGCTTGGTGTTATATTAATGTCCTGGAGCTTGACGTTCTTGCATGGCAAGCCCTTGCTACAAAGGAGTGTTACACCGACCTCAGATGCAGATGTCCCTTGGATGTTTTTGAAGGTGACATCGCTGATCTGCACTTTGGAAGGTACCTACAAGTTGCAATTGAAGGAAAGGAGATAATTTAACTTGAAAATTAGAAATGTCAAGTACATGCCCCGACCCTCCATGGGTCTACAACATATGAATGAGTTCTATATATATCAAAATTCCATGGGAGTGGCTCATCTAACTATCAAAGAGAATAAGAAGAAGAAGAAAGAAAAAAAAAACTGTTTACTAGTACTCTCTTCATACCTCATTTGCACAGGCGCCACCAGGACAGTATTCCTGATCGATGATGATTGGATTGTTGACATTTTTGAAGGTGATGTTCTCAAAGGTTACGTTGGACACAGTGCTAGCTGAGGGAGAGTTGCCCCATGACTTGATCCTAATACCATTCAAGGTGTCCGAGATGGTGCTGTCACTAACGATGAGTCCAGTCACATCCTTCTCATCTGGGTATTTTCCTAAGCTCCCCACACTGTTATTATATAAGTAACAAATTAACCAATTATAGACCAAACAACAACAACAATTACAACAAAGCAGAGGTGTCATATCCCTTTGCTTAATTATTGGGTGTAAAGTACAATATCTCATTTAATTTAAAATTATAAGCAATACCATAGAAGAGATCCAGAAGAAAAACGCACCTTATTCCATGGCCTGGTCCACATGTTACTTTACTGATATGTACATTAGTGAGGCCCTGTCCGAGGGAGATGCAATCGTCGCCGGTTCCAATCTGAGCACCCTCGATGGTCACATCGGAGCGACGCTCCACATGCATTCCATCAGTGTTGGGACTGTCGCCGGGGTTGGTGACTTTGAAATTTATCGCTTTGAAGTTCTTGCATTCGACGACACCAAAGTTGAAGTTCTTGCTATTGAGGGATGTTATGCCATCGATGACAGTGTTGGTCATAGAAATGAACTTGACGTTCTGTGGAGTATACACAATAAAATTATTGACACTTGATGCAAGATTAGGATTTTGCAGGCACCCACCTCCTCCAATTCATTTCTAATTGAGAATTGGATGTTTTATTACTACTTACAGTTGGAAGAAGCTTGCACTTTTCATTCTGTTGGCAATCGTTTAAGTGCCAAATAGAAGCTCCTTGCCCATCAAAAACTCCAGTTCCAGTGATGGTCAACCCATCTATCGATCCAAAATAAACCCAATCTCCACTTGGAAACTTGTTCAGGTTGGTCTCCGCTAGCAAATGACCCTGTAAAATACAAATAAAGATTGACATAGTTCTCCATGTAAAGTAAGTCTAGTAATAAATAGTGCGACACTTAATCCATGGATGATATTCTCCTGATCATCCAACAAAAATGACTAATGTTTGCTCACTGCACACCACTAAAAAAATATATAAAAAAATTTCAGAGTTTTAGAAGATGTACTCTTACATCCAATTTCATGGTTATAGATGGTACTCCTTTGCAAGGGCCTGTGAATTTAAGAGGACCCATCCAATAATCGCCTTTTGGTACTATAATTGTAGCTGGTCCGCTGGACCCACATGCCGCCGTCCATGTATCTTGAAAGGCCTGCTCACGCACAAAATTAAGTGTCAGACATATAAAATGAAATGAGATTTTTTTTGGGCACCCAGCTTTGGGGGGTAGGGACCCCAGTCCTCTCGTAAGGCAAGTAGGCCTTGGGTGAGGCGAGGGAGTCCTTGGGTGAGGTATGGTGAAGGAAGGTTGCAGCCAGATAAGTGCCGACGCCTTTCACCACTGGGGTTAAAGGCCGTTCTTGAGATAATATTTAACCAGTATGATACAAGTCTAGTATAAAATCATGCCTCTTTTTGCCCCTCCGCAATTGAAGTATTGTCCACTAAAATAAAAAATAACCAAATAAACATTTTTTATTGCAATCAAACTATACCAACCTGGGCATCGTCTGTCTTCCCATCAGCTTTTGCCCCATGATCCATAATGTTGAATTCCCCACACAGGGCAACTCCAATGAAATAACAGATAAAGGATAGGAAGAAGCTATGCTTCATCATCTTTATTTTTTTTTGTTTTTTAAACTATCTTTTTCTTTTTGTTATTTGAATAGATATTTATTGTAAGATGGGTGCTGGAGTTATGAATTTATAGGACTTCAATCTGAAATGGCCATTTGGTTATCCTTAATTGTAGCAACTCTCTCTCAACTATACCATTCATTTATTACCATCACTACACCAAAAACGGAAAATTGGAACGGATTTCCGTTCCTGATTCGCCCGTTCCTAATCTGTTAAACCGTTCCAAAAGCGTTCCAATTTCCTATTTTTGGAACGGATTAACGGATTAGGAACGGAAAACAGGAAATTGGAACGCATTACCGTTCCTAATCCGTCCGTTCCTAATCCGTTAAACCGTTCCCAAAGCGTTCCAAATTCCCGTTTTTGGTGTAGTGCATAAGCACCTCTAAATGTGCTCAGGAGAATGGTCAACCCCCCGTTTCACGGATAACTACTTGCTTATTTTGACAAAAGCAAGCTTTTAACAGCCATGTATTACGGTAGCAAAAGAGCAAAAGCTTAACAACATCCACTCCATTTCTTTGAATTGAATGGTTAATGAGTTTACTCACACTTGGTCATGCGAAAGTACAGGTCAGTTCCGGCTTTGCCCGGAATCAACCCAACCTACTCGAGTTCTACCTTTATCTATGCTGTATATTTTGGAAATAAATAGGCCCAGCGATTCATCTGAAGAAGAGATTCAAACAATGACCAGGGATTCCATCCGGCCCACACTAAAAATCATCCACTAGAGTGGAATGTCAAACTCTTTATTATGTAATCATTTTGTATTTCACAAATGACTCTCTCTCTCTCTCTCTCTCTCTCTCTCTCTCTCTCTCATTAATATTAATACATTCATACATGATCTTAATTTCAGATTCTCATATAAAATTATCATGGGCCCATTTCTTTGGTCCGTTTAAAACTCCTCGTAGCTGTAAATGTTGGCTTACTATCATATGGTTTTAATTTCTATTAGGCAGCCCTTACAATGAGCACTTGTTTCTCTTCGAGCAGCGCCCTCTTCCAGTTTTCGAGAGAGGGCATTTCGTTCTGGAGCAAAGAGCATACGATCCCACATGAGAATTGGATCGATACGAAGGTACGGGAAGGCGTTAATAGGAGTATTCCGAATTATGATTACATTATCAATTATTTCCCAATGGAGATTGTTGGGTTTATGTCTTGTATTCCGAGTTTATTAGAGTGGTCCAATGGGCTATCCAATGATCGACTTTAGGGTCAAGGGTATTGTGGTTATTGTACCGGGACTTTCTTGGGGGTTAAGATAGTAGAGATTATAAATGTGATGTAATCAGTAACCTTGACTCTGAAGAGAGTCAAGACATGAAAGATTGCTCTCTTGCCGTGGACGTAGGCGGTTTTGCCGAACTACGTAAAATCCCGGTCTCTCTTGTACCATGCAGCAACTGAAAACCCTAGGGTAAGGATTTTCCTCTTTGCGTTTTTGATCTTTTCATGTGGTTGCATAACTCTAAAGATCTAATGATAAAACCATCAATTGCATAACACAACCCATGCTCTGATACCACTTTTCATCATACGGAAGAGTAAATACCTGCGATCGATCAATCATGCCATACAAGAGAGAAGATGATTTTATGTGGTTCGGCAAAAGCACCTTGAACTTGTTCACGGATTGTTTCAGGACTATCGGGGTCAACGAATGTGAGAATCTGTGGGGTCCAACTCTTTCGGAACCAAAGACGAGCGAACACTCTTTTTCTTTTGTGTACGGGTATGCCAAGTTTTCTAGTCTACTTGAAAATAACAAGCGGTGATCCGTAGATCAACCTTTTCATATAGAAAATAAAATAATTTTTTTTCTAACTTTCATTGAATGTGTTAAAAAGGAGACATAATTTGAATTTTAAATGTCGTTAAAGGCGAATTTGATTTGTTTTCCATGGAAGGCAATGTTGTGTTTGCCATTGAAGGCAATTTTTGTGTCTCTTTAAAAATACAAATCCAATGAGAAGAACGAAAAGGAGATCTGACATTAACAGGAGACTGCGAGACTCATTCAAATTGATGGTCGCAAGTCATTTTAGTCTTCGTTGTCACCCTTCTGATAATAACAGTTGATGCTTTTGATTCTCTTGGCTAGGCGTGAACCTCATATTTTTAGAGAATAAGGATCAAGGAGAGATCCTATATCCAATAAAGAAAAACAAGTAGACGTGCTAAATGGTCGTGTCTAAGCCATGAAGATAGAAGGAGAGGGCCTTCGGGAGTGGCCCCCCAAGGGTCATCAATCTCCTTGTGGTGCTGGCTGTTGTAGAGTTTCTTCAACAATAGAGAAACCGTTGTAGGAGCGTAGGAGTAACAATGGAGAGCTTGTGCGTCGATCAGAAAAGCATGCAAGGTTTGAAGAACATGCCCTGGAATGGTGGAAATGGCCTCCTTTTATAGGTTTTTGGTGGGCATGAGGGGTGTTTATGAGATTTAAATGAATTAATGCTCCATGATAGGAGGAGTTATACATTTTAAATTTATGTTTTTGTAACTCCTTTTTCCTGATTTTTTATTGGCCGTTGGAGAATAATGGGCCATTATTTGCATTTCATGATGGGGGATTTACATGCTTTAATACCATAATTGTCTTGACTTGTAACCCCCCTCCCTCTTCTAGGATTTTGATTGGGTCATCCATAATAATGGGCAATTAACCGCATTAAGTGGCCGCCAAAGCATTTGAAGAGATGGGGGCCATGCTGTGCCTTTCGTAATTCTACCTTGATTGTCAATGAATTTCTTATATTGATTGTTCCAAGTGGGCCAGTACCATCAATCTTGTCGATTTGTCGATCAGTTGGGCAAAAAGTATGCTTTCTTAGTTGGCCAGTTGATGATTTCGAAGTGTCCAATGATGAACCCATGATTTTGATTGTGAATTCATGATGTTGTCAAAGATCGATGGATTTCGTGTCCTGAAAAATAAATTTTCAGAAAATGATAGAGGCCAAATGGCTCGAAACTGCAAAAACAATCCAAAATTGGTTTTTTCGGCAAAACCTGGCGACTCGGAATTCACAGCGACCATGGGTCAAGTTTGCCCGATCGGTCGCCTTTTCCGATTTTTTCTTTTTGACATATTTTTCCTTGTATTTTTGCACTTTTTGGGGATGGTTTTCTTACAAAGAACTTGACGAGAAGCTGCATAAAACGTGGGGTGATGACTTCGGCGGTCTACGCTGCCGGAAGGCCTAGTTTTGCTGCCAAAGGGTTGATGTTAGGTCATAAATTGTCGGATTGACCTGAAATTCGACAAAGAAACACTTGGGAGTAATTTTAGACCTTCAACGGGCTCTGATTGAAGATTCGAGGTCTCCGATGCTGTTGTCGCCGGAATGGTTGACTTTGTCGCGAGGAGAATGCGGCTTTCACATTTTGGGCCAAACTATATCAAAGTGGCTTGGTATTTGATGTGGAGCCTTTTAGTAGCATTTTGAGGCCAATTGTACGCTCTTTTTTGTGAAATAAGGTCCCCACTTCACCATTGCTGGGAGCTCCGATTTGGCCACTGGAAGAGGAAAGTTAGGCTAAATTAATGATGCTGAAATTGTCCAAAGCTTCATATGCACACTCCTCATTATTGTTTTGAAGGATCTTGAGGCTTTCAGGTGGTTTCGATAAGATCTGATGCTTGAAGCAGCTTCACCCAATCTGGCATGATGCAACTTCATGTGACTTCTTTGATCTATGAAAGTATATGAGGAGGCAAAGTGACATTTTTTTTGTGTCAACAGATGACCCATAGAGGTACAGCGACGAGTTAAATAACTTTGCAGTCGGTTTTTGTGATGTTTTTTGGATTTTAGGTTTTGGGTTTTTCTTTTTTTTTTTCTAACTTTGTGAACCTAAAGGCTTTATGTGGCGCATTAGGTGGTCAAGAGGATGTTTTGTTTTTGACCATGTGACCTAACAAGCTGTATGTGGCATGTTGGGGCCAGAAGAAAATATTTTTGTTTTTGACATTCTGACCTAACAAGCTGTGTGTGGCAACTTAGAGGGTTAGGATTTAGGATTTTGGTTCACTCTTTGGGACTATTTTGGACCATTGGTGGGATCATGTACCATCATTTGGTTTTTGTGGAATGTCAATTTCATGAGTTTGGCTCAATTTGATGTAAGAGGAGGGATGGTTTAATTTTTGGAAGCTCATCAATCTTTAATCAAGCTCTTAGCTCTAGTGGAAGATGGAGCAACTCCATTAAAGATTGCATCGCTTCTTTGGAGCCAAATTGTATAAACAACATAGAAGAAAATGGTAGCACATATTTGTTTCTTTGAAGACGTTCTGCCTGAAGCTAAAGCCATCCATAAGCTTGAATAAGATGAGGAGTTGAGTTGAAGAGGAAAATTTAACACATCAAGCATCCAACATTAGCGATCTGTAGAGAATGTGCAGAGAAGAACAAGTGGAGATCATCTTCGTGACTATGGAGGCAGAGAGAACAACAAGAAGCTAGATTAACACTGACTCTTTGAGCCCAACATTCGGTTGGTGTTTTTCTGTGAAGCAAACGCCAAGCAAAACAAGGTATTCTTGGGTTCATGGCAGAACTCCTGATGAGCGTTGACCAAGTCTTTGGAGACGCCCTTATCTAACCAAATCGGTGTCCTGACCAGATGAGCTAATCATCCTGAGCTTGAGGAGGTTAGACCTGAGCAATAATAGAGGAGAGGAACTCAGCAATATCATTTGGGAGGCTAGATGGGGTATGCCAGCTACCATCTGAAACGAGTGTCAATGGGCGATCATAAAAAAGGAAGGAGTAGCTGGGGAACAAGGGATCTATCATATCATACTCAAAACATATATGCAACCAACTTTTAGCATTTTCATTTAAATAAAAATATATTATCATATTTTTTAATTTAGATTATTACTTTGCCACCTATAGTTACTAAATATGGAAATTTGATACTTCTAAATAAATGTGCGACTTCATCAAAAGTGATACACTTATGGTTTGTTTGATTGTACATGTGGCACTCAATGTGTATATAGATTTTTTTTAGATTTTTTTTATATACCCCCTATGTTTTCTTTGATTTGTAAGTAGGCCCCTGCGGTTTTATTATCTGCAAATAGGACCTTAATTTTTCATGTTAATACCTTTCATGTCCCAAACTTAATAATAATGGGTAAATACCAAGAGATTTGTGTTGAACTTTTTAAAAAATGACAGATTTGCCCAAACATCCACTAAACAAAAATGAGTATATTATTTTTTTTAAATACCATTATTTTATCCCAACTCCCAACTGTCTCCCAATATCTTTTTAATGCACATGAAGACTAATCAGGTAATTTGAAAGTTTCATCAATGTAACGGTAGGTCGTGTATGAATTGGATCAATTATAACCAATTACAAGCAGAGGCATTGATTGTCATTATGATCGATTTGGATTTAATGAAATAGGCCCTCTATTGATAAAAACAAATTTACTTACACTTATTCTCTCCCTCTAAATGTAATTAGTGATGTTACAAGCTTTAGAGAAAAACAAGACCAAGCTTTTGAGTTTAAGCATATAGTGATAAAGAGATGGGAAAAAGTGTCGTTTTGCTCTAAAAACTTTTGATGGTTGGAAGGCTACTGATTTTGGAGATACAAAAGGAATTAAAATGAAAAGGCATGGGCCTAGTTGCAAATACCAAAACCATATGGGCCTATTTATAAATCCTAAGTACCTTAAGGGGCCGGGGTATATGCAAAAAGCTCTTTTTTTTAATTTCTTGATAGGCAGTTTTTTATTGCAAAACTGGATTCAAGCAATAAGTTGGTCCAAAAATAAATACCCATTTACTTAAATCCAACTGAGACCTCTCGAAAATCTTGGGTCAGGGTTAGGTGTATGATATATTTAGGTTTAGGTTGTCCCTTACCATGGTTGAGGTTTGGTTATGTCTCTTGAAATGTCAAGATGATCGTCTTTATGGAACTTATCTCTTGCTACTGAATTCCTATTGCTACTTAATCCTCTTGGGTTCAATTCAAATGAAACTTTCATTATCAATGTGAATGTCATGACCCGAGCCCAAGATTAGGATTACTCCGGACAAACCCCGAGTCGCGATCTCCATACTTACTCCGGACAACAGTAGGATTATTCATTAATTCATTTCGTTACAGCTCAATAATGAGCTTGAGAATTACTATGCAGTGCCAGACACGGGAATCAAATCAATCAACAAATCCTATTCAAACTTCTAAAACAAACATTCAGGTGAAACGTTCGTTATCTAATGCATGTGCTATTCTCGATGACATCACTTTAAGTGTAATTTACACATTAGCATAACCTTCGCTAACACCCATGAAGGTTTAGAAAAAAACACCACTAACACTAGCCTTAGTCAATAGGCTTCTATTCAGAACAATCAGACATCCATCTGAATTTTTTCTCCAGTTCGGTCAACTGAACGGTTACCTGTCGGTTAACCAAAATCTGGGACTCAGCTAACCGAACGATGTCGGCCAACTCACGGTCAGCTTCCCAGAAGCTCATTTCTCTGATAAAATTTCTAACATTTCTCAAGGGAATTCGGTCACCTTGTCGGTCGACCGAACCCACACTGTCGGTTAACCGAACATAGTTCGGTAACCTCTCGGTTCACAATCCAGCGAGCTCCAGATGAGCTCATTTACCTGTCGGTTGATCGAAATGCGATTTCGGCTGACTAAACCCAATTCGGTCAGTTTTCCAGAATCTGGGTTTCCCTGAGAAACTCAACCCAGAAGGGTCGGTCAGCATGTCGGCTGACCGAACTGCTCCCAAAAGTTTAGAAAATTTCTGAACCAAAATTTAGAATTTGAGCTCCTTGAGCTCAAACAAGTCCAATAGCACCATAAATCATAAGAATGAGCATAATTGCCTTTGTTTTGAAGCTAATGAGTTTGAAGCTAATGAGCAAAAACCCCTTTGTTTAGCTTGATCGTTGAGATGAAATCTCCTCAATCCAAGCTTATTCCAACCTAAAAACCAAATTCAATTCACAAGTAGAACTCAAATAAGTTCTTTGTGCTAGAAAACACTATAAACCATTGAATAGAACCTAGAAGTTCTGTAACTAACCCAAAGTACTTACTTGTAGTCCTAGGGCAAGGAAGGTTGAGCTTCCTTTCAAGCTTTTAACTCTAAGAAAATAGAAAGAGAGATAGAGGAAGAAGATGAAGAAGATGAAGTCCTCTCCAATCCACATGCAAAGCCTCAATCTTGATTCTTGATGAAGAAAGGGAAGGGAGAAGAAGAGAAAATGAACCTAGGGTTTGGCTGTGATGGGAATAAGTGGAATGAACTCATTTGAGTTCATCTTATCTCTTATAAGCTTCATTTTTGGAATCAAGCCCTCCACTTCATCTCTCATTTCCAATTTGAATCAAATAAAAGGTCATTTGATCCAATTCTCGCCGAATGAGCTTAAGTTTATTACGGAAATCGACGTACTCTTTGAGATACACGTGTTGGTATCAAGAGTTACCGTACTCGATGAAATACGTGGAAATTCATATATGCGGAAAAGTCCTTGTATCACTTGGTTTAAGCCTAAAACCAATTCAAATCATTCAATAACACTCATTATCATTTCATTAAGCTCAAATTAATCATTTAAGACAAACTCAATTCAATTTGACCTTTAACCATAAGTAGCCCAATTAAAAATGGTTATTTAGCATTAATTCCAATCAATTAAAGTTAATTTTGATTAACTAGGGACGGTGTGTAACAGTAAACCCCTCGTGGGACCCTCAATGACGCGCTCAAATCAAGAAGGGAAAGTGTCATGGAAGGTCTCACTTGTGGATTAAATTTTGGATAAAAATACTATGACAATTAGATCGCCTCAACCTCTGATTTTAGGGCCTAAAATTTTATAAGGTTTTTTAACTTGCAATTTTGGTAAAAACTCAATTCAACATTGGGTGTCATCACGTATCAAAAAGAAGTCAGTGCTAATTCACATGGGGATAATGAGTACGAGGGAGTTGGTTTGATTTCACATGAATCCTATGAGGTACTCAAATATTTACCTCTTGCTAGCATCGATCGGTAGAGCCATCTCTAATATGAAGAGTTCTGAAATATATTTGATGTTGTGAACCTTTATTTGAGCAAAATGGTAATAGTCACTACAGAAACAAGTATGTAATGGGCAATTATTATATATTATAGGAATATGATTCGATTTTCCAATTGAAGCTCAGTTTGGCAATTGATTGCAAAATTGCACGATGATCAAGTTACTAAAATTGCCATCAAGGAAGAGTCCTACTGCTTTTCCTCCTTTAAGTAGAAGAGTCTTACTGCGTTTTCTCATGTAATGACTTAGTGGAGACTGGGTTGCAACAAACCCAATGTTCATGGATAGATTGTACTGGGCCGTCCAAGCTTGGTTTCTCTAACCCATTTGGACTCAATTTGATGACTAGTTTCACAATTAGAATGATATGGTGTGAGACAGAGAAACCAAGCAACAGGGGAGTTTTACCTATCAAAATGATCATATAATTCTGGGAAGGGTCCAGCTCTGGAAAAATCCCATGTAGCCACTCCCACGAGCTGTGACGATGTGAGCAAAAGATGTTTTAATCGTATATTGACATTAAGATCTCATCCATATAGCATGTCATCTATCTTACTTCATTTTTAAAATAGTCAACCTCAAAAAAGAATTCACTAAACAATATGGATACATTGATGATGAATTTTGGGGCTGATCCAATCGATTTTAGAGATTGTTAGCCATCCAATCAGTAGCGCTATAAAATAAATTATTATGCATTTGATGGCTTTAGATAAGATGCCTAGCAACATCCTTCAGATCTGATTTCTTGCTTGATTTTATGCTGGTTGCTTAATTAACACCAGTCTAATATTAATTTCTCTACTGGCCTGATGCATAGTGTAGGTTTAACCTTCTATTCAGTCACAATGAACAATCTGCTTGTGATTGGTGTGCATTAAAATATTTCAGGCTTGGATGATAAGTGTCCAGCCTTACCACTTTCCCAGTTATGCTGTATTCTTGCGAGGCAATACGTGATTCGTGGGTAGGATATAATACACTTGCAAGAGTATATACTGAGGCATTTGATCGTAGGCCAACTGAAATAGGACTTGATTTTTCCTGCACAAAAAAAAAAAAAAAAAAAAAAAATGAAAAATACTTGATTTTTGTTGTAGCTCTTTCCTTTTGAATTTTTATGGATCTTTTGTGCAGTAAATCTTAAACATGAAATTGCAGTTTTCTATTAGTGATTATGTATCTCGATCTCATGTTTCCCAAGGTCTGTTTTTATTTTATTTTACATTTTCCTTTGGTGTGGGGGATAATTGGGGTTTGGCAGACAGAATTTTCATAAAGATTAAAGGGAAGATGCAATAGAGGAATGATTTTATACTTATATATATATATATATATATATATGTGTGGAATGTTCCTATGCATCTTTCCCTCACCATAGGGTGAGGGACACTTCCCTTTTTGCACATGGAGACAAGGAAGTATACCTCACCCTATTACTTGAAAAGTACATTTTGTATCTGAAAATGTCAAAAAAGGGGAGTGTCCCTCACCAAAGATGCATGCGAACATTCCCCATATAAATACACACACACACACACACACACACATAGAGCTTTTATGTTGCAGTTCTTTCTTCTTTTTTTTTAATAGATTTTTTTTTTGTTTCAATAAATGCTGAAACATAAAACTGCATTTTTATTTGGTGTTATTGTGATTTCTCTAGGTATCTAGATGACATATAGGGTTGCCAACCAACTGAGCAACTGCGCAGTTTCGTTGTTGTCATTATCAATTTTGATGATTTTTAATTATTATTTTTTAGTTTCAACTATCTTTTTTTTATTGGTTTCTCATTGGTTTCTTGTTTCTTCTAAATCACACTTCTTAATTCTATACATTTTCTTTTCTTATTTTAAAATTAACCAACTAAAATTTATTATTATTATTATTATTAAAGGTTTTAATTTTTATTGCAATTTTTACCATCTGAATATAATTTATACTAAATATCATTTAAAATTTATATTAATTTAATATTATAAATTATCTTGCCCGTGCTAAGCGCGGGCATGATTGGCACTTTTCATTTTTAGAATTTAATTTTATTGATTGATATTAGTGATGATGTAACCTGATCTCATGTTTCCTAAGTTCTGTTTTTATTTTATTTTACATTTTCCTTTGGTGTGGGGGATAATTGGGGTTTGGCAGACAGAATTTTGATATAGATAAAAGGGACAGTGCAGTAGAAGTATGATTTTATATTTATATATATATATATATTTTTTTTTTTTGTTATACATTTTTTATGTTGTAGTTTTTTCTTTTGTACTTTTATAGATTTTATTATTTGCAGTAAATGCTTAAACATGAAACTACTTTTTTATTTAGTGTTCCTATGATTTTTCTAGGTATCTAGATAACATCTAAGGTTGCCAACCAACTAAGAAACCACACATTGTCGTCTTTGTCATTATCAATTTTGCTTTTTTTTTTTTATTAGTTTCAGCTATCTTTTTTACTGTATTGGTTTCTCATTGGTTTTTTGTTTCTTCTAAATCACACTTCTTATTTTTATACATTTTTTAATTTTAAAATTAACAAACTAAATTTTTTATTATTATTATCGCTTTTAATTTTGATTACAATTTTCACCATCTCAATATAATTTATACAAAATATAATCTAAAAATTATATATTTGTAAATATTATAAATCATATTGTCCGTACTAAGAGCGGGCATGTTTTGCTAGTAAACCATTATACAAATCGCTTTATTTTGAATCATCCCCTCAAAACTATATTTGTCTGACGATTATTATATATATATATATATATTTATGTTGAGATGAAGTTTGTAAACTGATTAAATTAAAGGTATATAAAATTCAAAGTACCAATGTATAAAACAAAGTCTCGTGCTACACCCTTGCGTCAAAATAGTTGTGCGGTAAAGGGGGCTGACTATTCTCTTGGGACTATTTACAGGTGCTTATGGTTTAGACTGAGTGGTATAGTTTGAGAGAGGATTGCTGCATTTAAGGATGACCAAATGGCCATTTCAGACAGAAGTCCTATAAATTCATAACCTCCGTACCTATCAAACATAAGATATAAATTCAAATAAAAATAGAAAAATATATTTTTTAAAAACCAAAAGAAAAAAGACAATAAAGATGAGGAAGCAAAGCATCTTCCTATCCTTTATCTGTTGTTTCATTGGAGTTGCCCTGTGTGCGGAATTCAACATTATGGATCATGGGGCAAAAGCTGATGGGAAAACAGACGATGCCAAGGTTGGTTAAGTTTGATTACAATAAAGAATGTTTATTTATTCATTTTTATTTCAGTGAACAATTCTTCCATCGTATAGGGGCAAAGGGGCAAAAATAGCCATGATTTTGTGCTAGACTTGTATCATACTCGTTAAATATTCTCTCAAGAACCACCACTTACCGCAGTGGTGAGAGGCATCGTTCTTACCTGGCTGCCACCTTCCCTCACCCGAACTTTCCCTCACCTCACCTGAGGTCTACTTCCCTTATCAGAGGGCAAGGGTCCCACTAAACCGCGCACCAAAAAATAAATCTCTCATTTCATTTTACATGCCTGATATGCGTATCGTGACATTTTTATTTTGTGGGTGAGCAGGCCTTTCAAGATGCATGGACGGCGGCATGTGGGTCCAGCGGACCAGCTACAATTATAGTACCAAAAGGCAATTATTGGATGGGCCCTCTTAAATTCACAGGCCCTTGCAAAGGCGTACCATCTATAACCATGAAATTGGATGTAAGAGTACATCTGCTGAAACTTTGTGTTTTTTTTTCTAGTCATTTTTGTTGGATGATCATGAGAATATCTTCCTTGGTTTAAGCGATACACTTTTTTTTAATATACTTACTTTACATAGAGAATTATGTCAATCTTTATTTGTATTTTATAGGGTCATTTGCTGGCGGAGACCGACCTTAACAAGTTTCCAAGTGGAGATTGGGTTTATTTTGGATGGATAGATGGGTTGACCATCACTGGAACTGGAGTTTTTGATGGGCAAGGAGCTTCTATTTGGCACTTAAACGATTGCCAACAGAATGAAAAGTGCAAGCTTCTTCCGACTGTAAGTAGTAAGAAAACATCCAATTCTTCCGACTGTAAGTAGTAATAAAACATCCAATTCTCAATTAGAAATAAACTGGAGGAGATGGCTGCCTTCAAAATCTTAATCTTGCATCAAGTGTCAATAATTTGATTGGGTCTACTCCACAGAACATCAAGTTCATTTCTATGACCAACACTGTCATCGATGGCATAACATCGCTCAATAGCAAGAACTTCAACTTTGGTGTCGTCGAATGCAAGAACTTCAAAGCTATAAATTTCAAAGTCACCAACCCCGGTGACAGTCCCAACACTGATGGAATGCATGTGGAG
This sequence comes from Persea americana, assembly GCA_029852735.1. Taxonomy (NCBI): domain Eukaryota; kingdom Viridiplantae; phylum Streptophyta; class Magnoliopsida; order Laurales; family Lauraceae; genus Persea; species Persea americana. The sequence continues at coordinate 10,664,027 of CM056812.1, forward strand.
CGTTGCTCCGATGTGACCATTGAGGGTGCTCAGATTGGAACCGGCGACGACTGCATCTCCCTCGGACAGGGCCTCACTAATGTACACATCAGTAAAGTAACATGTGGACCAGGCCATGGAATAAGGTGCGTTTTTCTTCTGCATCTCTTCTATGCTATAGCTTATAATTATAACTTAAATGGGATATTGTACTTCACACTCAATAATTAAGCAAAGGGATATGACACCTCTGCTTTGTTGCCTAGGCATTACTGACTGAATGCGTGCTTGTTGTAATCGTTGTTGTTGTTTGGTCTATAATTGGTTTGTTACCACAAAAAAAAAAAAAAAAAAAAAAAAAAAAAAAACCAGTGTGGGGAGCTTAGGAAAGTACCCAGATGAGAAGGATGTGACTGGACTCATCATTAGTGACAGCACCATCTCGGACACCTTGAATGGTATTAGGATCAAGTCATGGTCCAACTCTCCCTCCGCCAGCTCTGTGTCCAACATAACCTTTGAGAACATCACCTTCAAGAATGTCAACAATCCAATCATCATCGATCAGGAGTACTGTCCTAGTCGCACTTGTACAAATGAGGTATGAAGAGATTAAACGTTTTTATTTCCTTATGCTGTAGAGCTAACGTTTTCAATTTTCAACTTAATTTCTCTCCTTTCCTTCAATTGCAACATGTAGGTACCTTCTAAAGTGCAGATCAGTGATGTCACCTTCAAAAACATCCAAGGGACATCTGCATCTGAGGTCGGTGTAACACTCCTTTGTAGCAAGGGCTTGCCATGCAAGAACGTCAAGCTCCAGGACATTAATATAACACCAAGCAAAGGTGGAGCTCCACTCAAAACAAAGTGTTCCAATATCAAAGCTCACTACGAGGGGACCCAAGTTCCTCCACCCTGTCTTTAGTATTATAAATAGGTTACGAGTACCAAGTGATTTGTTATGGTTGTAAAGTATAGTTATATTCATAAAACCCAATTTCCACATTAGAGGAACCATAACTAATGTAAACATCGGTCCTCTTTTCTTGTGAGTTTGGCCAACTGAGTGGGCCCTTCAGTTTTCTAATCTCTAATTATTTACATATGCTCATTGAAAATAGTTTATTATTCTTCATTTTGTTTTTGACAAAAGATTCTCTCTCTCTCTCTCTCTCTCTCTCTCTCTCTCTCTCTCATTGTAAAGCGGGGAATCCTGGACAAACAAGTCCCAAAAGGACATGATTCTAATATATGAAACTTATTGGATGGAGAGTTTGAAACTTGGGCGTGTGTCGACTGAAGGTTTAAGGTACGAGATCTCTAAATTGGTCTACTCAATAAATCTACCCAATAGTTTGCAAAAGATAATAACTATGCAGTGGAAATAAAATCACAAAGCACACATTACAAGGACACCAGATTTTGTGTGGAAAACCATAACCGAGTAAAAAATCACGGATCCGAACTAGATCGATAATCAAGTACTATGAATCTCGCAATTATAAGAAACTCAGATTTTTTTCCCCAGATACTTTTAGGCCAATAGTCAAAGAAAAGGGCTGTCAGAGGTAAACCCATTCGTTGACAGAATTGGAGACTGTCTCATGTCTTGCTCGAGCGAGACTTCTTCTCGCTATAGCGAGAGTAAAGACTGATGCAGGTGCGTTCCAGAAAGGCGTGTTCCAGAATAAGGTCTCACTAGAGCGAGACACAAGCTCGCTATAGCGAGCCTGGGCGGTGACGACAGATCTGATCCGGACTCTTATGTGAAGTTTGACACAAACTGCTATTCTGAGTGGATTATGATTAGGAGCCTTATGCACGAACTTGAGGCTATTTATTGGGTGTTTCTCTCAACCCTAAGGTACAACACCATCACTCTCATTAATCTGAGTTAGAGATATCTTCGAGAGAGTTTATTCTCTAGAGCCATTGAGAGATCGTTCTGAAGGGCTGCTCTAGAAGGTGTTTGCTGCTTTTACTCTCTTATAGAAGATTGATCATCTTGTTTGACAAGGTGCGAGGAGATCAAGTAAGGAGAACGGGGCACGTTGGATGTCGTGTTAGTGGATTCTTTACAAGAACAACTACAGTCCTTAGGTCGAGGTACAGACTGAGGTAAAGGAGCTTGTGAGTATATCTTGTAACTGTTCGTGAACTCTTGATTTCTGGTTCGTGGTTTTTCTCCCTGGATAGGGTTTCCACACTAAATATTGTGTCCGCCTTTTTGTGGTGTGTGATTGGTAGATAGCTAGTTTTATTTTGTTTGATTGGTTATTTCCGCTGCATGTTGATTGATTAAATTAGAACTAGTATTCCATTTTAGTGGGTCCTGCAAATTCCTCAGATACCCCCTACCTAAGGATTGAAGTTACCTTGTATCACTTCACGCTTCAACGACGTTACACCAATGATTGCAACACACTCAATCCCATGATTGACTCCTCAAATCTTCTCGCAAGAAGATAATCTTCTATAAAGGATGCAGAAGAAACTGCCTCTCTAAAGTACTTGGCAGTACAACTCTTTAAAAAATCTCTAGAGAAATGTGAGTGCCCTCGCGTTCAAGGCTTATGACAACATATTTGTCAGCCGTTATTGTTGACCCTTCATACTTTTTGGCTTTACAATCTCCCTATTTTGGCAATTCTTGGACAAAACACCTTAGAGCAATACAATATGATATACCCAAAAGAAAAACCCAAAATACATTGAATTTTGAGGAAATTACCAAAAAAAAGGACACTAGATCGCCACTAACCGAAAAAGAGGCCACTAGTCAATATTGCACGGAAGTAGTTCCCTGTGACCACTTCCTTTTTTTTTTATTAAAGATTTAAACGTGTGACGACGTCGTCGCTTAATCGCCCGAAACCCCATTTCCCCATTTTCCCTTTCTTCCACCCATCGTTTTTCCTTTTCTCTAACGATTTCCTTTCCCCATTTAATGGGTCAATCCCTCCAAAGTAAACAATAGGAAAAGGCACAAAAGACCCAACATAGAGGCCATTGATCGTGGCGAAAACCTGCTGAAACGCGCTCATGACAGGAGCTACGGTTAGACGGTTGTTCTGCAAGAATGTGTTTGGAGGGTTGGAATACCAGAATTCATCACTAGCATGCGAAGACATGTAGATCTCTAGAACAACCTTGTATGTGTTGTCGAGGATTTTGATTTCCTTGGAATGTAAATCCGCCCCATTTTGAATTACAAACCAGGAACTAGTACTGTTACCACCTTTGCTAATTGGGATTATCAAATCCGTAGGTATTTGATAGAAATGCTTGTATTGCAATCGATTTTCTGTCTTTCCATCACTACCTTCTGATGGGAGTTTTAAAAAGCTTCCAGATTTTACATTTTCTTCACTTTCCCCACTTGTTTTCTCTTCTGATTGAAATCCCATCTCCCTCACTTCTTCTTCCTCCTCCTTTCTTTCATCTTTTCAGATAAAGACGCCAACTTTTTCTCATTTAAAGAAGATAGCGAGCCCCCTAAACCCAAACTTCCTAATTTTCATCCCATTTTCGACAGCAGAAACCTTACCCCCGAGAAAGGGGGAAAGGAAACTGACAAAGAAAGGGAAAGAAAAGGGGGGAAGCGATTAAGCGACGATGTCATCACACGTTTAAATCTTTAATAAAAAAACAAAAGTGGTCACAAGGAACCACTTCCGTGCAATATTGACTAGTGGCCTCTTTTTCGGTTAGTGGCCATCTATGGTCCTTTGCTTGGTAGTTTTCTCTTGAATTAAAAAAAAAAAAAAAAAACACCAGCACTATATATCTTGAATTGCATTAGCTTGTAGAAATCCCCCTGGCTTCATTCTTCTCCCCCTGTATTTGTCCATAATCGACAAACAAATATTATCATGCAACTTCTGTCAATCTGGATGTAGTAGCTCCCCCTCAATTTCAACCCCCCCTGAATGTATCTTCGTAGCAGCAATAGGGGTGGGAGCTTGGCTTCCTTGATCCGTGCTTTCTATATGTAGTCACCCACACTTGTGTAGTTTGAGCTTTTAGGATAGTATGAGCAAACACTTTAGGCAAATTAGACATTCTAACCCAAATTGGAGTCGTCTTGAGTGGAGAAAAATTCGTCCGACATTGCTTGGTCTTAGGTAGACTTTGCAGCATCTTGCAATGGGGACGAATGTGTCCTTTCTTTCCGCAATGGTGGCACGTGGATGTGCTTGCAGTGCCTGACACATTCTTTTTCTTGAAACTACTCGACACATTATGCATTTGTGTAGTATGCTAGCAAAATTATTTTACCTTTAGCATTTAAAGTAGAAGCACCCTTTTATTTTATCTTGCTATGACCCGTATCAGATTCTCTTTTCTCTAGAAGATGGGTGGGATCTCCAAGAGAAAAACCAACTAGAAACTCAAGGGAAACTGGAAGAGAACTAGAAGAGGAAGAGGAGTAGATGCATGTGCAACTCTTGCACAACAAGGGCCATGGGCGTGAATCCCTAGGGGGATATAGTGCATGGACGTCCAAGGGCCTCTTCTCCTCTCCTATTTATAGCTTTAAGCAACTCCTCTTTGTTTATTATTAGAAGTCCAACTTCTATAATAACTAGTAACTCATTAATCTTACTATTACCACTATTAGAAGTCTCACTTCAAATAGAAATAGTAGTTTTTCATTTTTGAGTTCAAATAGAATTAGTAAAGATCCAATCTTGGGCTAGCGTGGGGACCACTAGGGATTCCATAGAAAGCTGACTCCAACTGGGACACCGCGACCCCACATCTCATGTGCAATCCGGGCCTACAGTTAATTGCAAATAACTCCACTAAATAAATGCAATTGAACTCCAGTATTAGGAATAAATTACATGAAGACCCTAAACTTCCCAATTTCCACAAGTAGGCCCCTCCATCAATATCCATGCATCAATTGGACCTGTCTTCCAAACTCATATCCATATCTTATTATTCTTGAGCCCCAATTAATTATAATGATCATTTGGTACCGATCCAATTAACTCTTAATTGGAATGTGTGCGCACTTACCAATGATAGATCCATTAATTGGCACAAGGGGATATTAAAGATAGATTTTATCTTGACCATCAAATGTTCCCACAGCTCTACTACCACGTACCCAAATCACCGAGGTGTTGACCTACAATTGGCCTCACTCATTGGTGACTCAAAGCAAATGAATAGATAGAAACTTGAGTTCATTAATACCTTAGGATTGAGAGCCTATTGCTAGGGAATTATGAGAGGAGACCTTAAAGTAAAGACAGTGTTCATAAGGTGCTTCTCATGGTCCTTCAATACATCCAATGTACCAGCACTATGATCCAGAATCTTACATTCTGATGATCGAGACAAATCACACTATCTCATAGTTATCAAAGTACTGCAACCTTATCAGATGAGATGTCCAATCTCATCACTGGTTGTAAAGATATTCAAGTATAAAATTTGCTATACATGTCTCCCGTATGTGAATCTCATCCATACACATGTATTGCATCTAGTATACTTATGGACTCCAGTTCATCTCATGAACCATCATGTCATTCGTATTAGTTATGTGCAAACAAGTAATAAAACACCAATCATCTCATGAAAGGAAAGCATGAATATATTGATAAATAAAGAAATTAATCAATTTATTACATCAATCTTAATGGATTGAGACCATAAAACTAACACAAACACCACTACGACCTCAATTTTCAACCATTGATCCTTCCTAAGTTTTGAGATATTTGTAAAAAAATAGTCTAAATTATAAAATATTAATTTTTTATTCCAGTGGGCCCCCTTTGATTGATCCGAACCGTTCAAATTATCTACATGTATAACACAGTTAAGGCATGAGATCTAAGGTCTAGATTTTTGATGGATTTTGAGAAATTTACAAAAATCTTACAACCATCGGGTCACATATCCTACGGATGATAGGAATCCTCTCTTTTTACAAAACCTGGAACTTTCCACAAAATTCCTCTTTGATGATGTTTTGATTCTAGTAGATGGTGGGAATCCTCAAAATAGAGGATTCTTCTCTATTTGGCAAACGCGCCCTAAAAGTGTAAGGATTCTTGATTTGACCATGAACCATGGATTTGACCAAGGATTCAGATTTTCAGGGTTCATGATTTGAACAAGCTTCCTAATCTGTCTATCTCTCTCTCTGCTCCCTCCTGGCGGGCCGGCTGTTATGGATGGGGCGGCCCGTAGCGTGATGTGCATAAATGGGCCGGCAGTGCCTGTTCCCTCGGCCCAACACCTTGCTGTGGGTTGTTGATTGACGGGCCGGGCCAGCCCGGCCCATTTGACATCCCTAGATATGGTAGGACTTGTCCCTAAATCCTTTGCTTAGCCAGTTTTATTTTCTATCATTGTTTGTAGGGATCGACCCTTTGCTTGTATTGATGAATTTTCAATTCGTTTCTATCTATGTATTCAGTAATAGCTATTTAATAGCAAATGACTAACAGAAAGATATCAATTTTATTCCCCAAAATTTTTGTGCTTGCACAAGGAGTTCGCCCATCCTCAAATTAGGCAATTTTATCTTCCTCTCATGGCCTGCACCATATCACATAAAGTCATTGGCAAGTAAGAGGAGCTTTAGATGCCCCATATTTATGGAGTTAAAAGTCACCAAATATCACAACTTCAACGGGAAAGAAGAGGTTTAAAATTAATTACTCTCCTTGCTTAAAATGGGTGAAGAAAGCTGACAAAGTTCCATGCCTTTCATAATAGGAGAGGACAATCCCATACCAATAGTGAAGATAAATTACGATAGGGGGTGGCTTTAACTAGTTACTCTTGGCTTTTGAGAAAACCCCTAGATTTGCCATTGATAAGTGCATAGCAAGAAGGACAAGAAATGCAACCCAAGATGAGATGATGAAGAAATTCAAAGCCTTGGGTGAGCAACAGTAAAACCCCATCTAATTGTGTTAAAAGTGTTTTTGAGATCAATATTGATACACATATTGGAATGGCCTTTTATACCGAGTTTTTGTACTCGGACCAAGACTTTGAGTCAAATTGGACAATCAATCGCTAAAAAAGTTGGACAATTATCTAATAAACACATGGGGTCATTCAGTTAACTGTTTCTAACTTTGCAGATGTAAAGTCAAAAAGTATGAAGGGTCAACAATAACAGCTGACATATATGTTGTCATAGCGTGGCACTGAGAGCCAAGTTGGATCTGGACTCTATTTTAGAGTTTGAAAAATGACTCTATCCTGATTGGATTATTATTAGGAGTCTCTTGCACAGATTTGGGGCTATATATTGGGTGTTTCTCACAACTCAAAGAGACACGAATCATCTCTAAAGTTCTGAATTATTGATCTAGTTAAGAGAAATTTTCTCTAGAGATTTTTTGAAGAGTTGTGCTACCAAGTACTCTAGAGAGCCAGTTTCTTTTGCATCCTTTGTAGAAGATTATCCTCTTGCGAGAAGATTTCGGGAGTCAAGTGCGAGATTGAGTCTGCTGCAAATAGTAGTGTGATGTCGTTGAAGTGTAAAACGAAATAAGATAACTTCAGTCCTTAGGTAGGGGATATCTGGGGAAGAAATCTGAGTTTCTTGTAATTACGAGGTTCATAGTGCTTGATTATCGATCCAGTTCGGATCCTGGATTTTTATCCGGTTAGGGTTTTCCACGCAAAATCTGGTGTCCATGTAGTGTCTGCTTTGTGTTTTTAGTTCCGCTGCATAGTTATTGTCTTTTGCACACTATTGGGCTGATTTATTGAGTAGACTAATCTAGAGATCTCGTGCACTAAACCTTCAATCGGCATTAGAGTGGGTTTCACTAAGTTGTTGTGTTTAATCCTAAGAGATTTCTAGAATGACACTTGATCGAGAAGGGACATCAACAATTCTAAGGCCCCTTTGCTAGATGATTCTAATTATGCACATTGGAGGAAAATGATGATTGGGTTCCTTAAGTCCAATATTGATGATTAGGATATTATTGAGGAGGGTTACTCCAAACCAACAATTGTGGTTGATGGGAAAACTAATCCTAAACCTAAAGCCCAATGGACTAAAGATGAGAAGCATGCCTCCAATTGTAATAACAAGACAGTGAATGGAATATACAACGGAGTGTCTTCTGAAGAGTTCCCTATCATTTTCACTTGTAAAACTGCAAAAAATGCATGGGAAGTCTTACAGACAGTGTATGAGGGTACAAACATGGTGAAGCAATCTAAATTGCAAAGGCTGACTAAAGAATTTGAAACCATTGTGATGGAAGAAAATAAGACCTTCGATTAATTCTATGCTAAGCTGAATGATAATGTCAATTCCGTTTTCGGTCTGGGTGAGGAAATTCCAGAAAACAAGAACGGCAAGAAAAGTCTAAGGTCTCTACCTTCGATGTTCGATTCTCAAGTTGATGCTATTGAAGAAAATAAGAATTTGGATACCCTCAAGGTAAATCAGCTGGTTGGAGATCTTCAGACCTTTGAAGCAAACCGTTTGGATGAAGGATAATATAAAGAGAAAGGTATTACTTTGAAATCCATCACAGAGTCAACAAAGAAACCTGAAAAGAAATTTGAGTCTGATTCTGAATCTGAGGCTGAATATGACATGGCTATAGACAATATGCGCATGAGTGTACCAATAAGAAAAAGGGTATAAAGAAAAAGGCTCTCAACACAACTTGGGATGAAGAGTTATCAAAAAAAGAAGAAAAAGATCCTAAGGATGATACTTCAGATAATGTCAATGGCAAGTTTATGGCTTTCATGGCTAAGTCACTATCAGACAATGATACTGATAAAGATCATGATGATGAGATGTCAGATCGAAAGAAAGACTATAAAGAGTTGTATCATACTACATATGCTGATTACGTCAGGATGACCAAGTCTAGCAACAAGATTACTATCAAGTCTAAGGATGCTCATGAAAAAAAATCTGCCCTGAAGATTAAATTAGAGCAAGCATTTGGAAAGTCAGAAGAGCTGTATAGCTGAAAATTTGACTACTGAGGGTCAGAAATTCAAAAAGGCTGAACCAGAGATTGAGAATATGAAGACGGAGTTGTAGACTGTTAAATCTAAAAATAAAGATTTGCAAGGGAGACTGAAGATCACTGTCTGAGCTAAAAGTGAAACAAGCTTCACTATAAGATGGACACTGGTTCGAAGACTCTTACAAAGATCATGGGTAGTCAGAAATCTTCTTTTGATAGAAGCGGTATCGGTTATGATCATTATAAATCATTTCAAAATTAATTTCATCACAAACAAGTAATAAAATAAAAGGGTCCAACTGCACCTTGAATTACGTGATCAGGTTTGGCAGGTTAGCAAGATACTGCAAGTATTCATGGATTTCAGTTCTCATTAGAATTAACCTAAAGAGTGTTCAGCTCTTAAACCAGAAGTAAGGTTACACGTGGGAGTGGCCAGCCCACCCTAGTCCAAGCTAAGAGGCATCCTCTTGGATATGAGTTAGAATTTTGGGTCTATATTTGTGTAAAGGCTCAATATATGGCCCAGCCTGGCCCTGAAAGTGGGACCTATATCTCACTGATTGGGGAGGGGGGGGGGGGGGGGGGGGGGGGGCGCCTAACCTTATGGACACGGGCTTAAATATTTGTCTTGATAATTAAAGGAACAACTGTCGCTGCACTGTTAAGTAGAGAAGGCCGAGACAAAACCTCATCTCGGTCGACCCAACTTGAAACTAGGTCGACCGAGAGGTATCCATGTCTCAATGATTTCAAGATATGACCTCAGTTCGGTCGATCCAACTTCGAGTCAATTTCTGCGCCCTGTCAAGAAACGTACCTATATTTTCTCTCCTACCAATTTGAGTCCTAATCAATCTTGAAAACTCATTGTACGACTTAAAAAACTATTTTGCAACCCTAGAAAATAATTCTCTTCATCCTAAACCTAGAGCATTCTTCATCCTAAACCTAGAGCATCCAGAGAAGATCTTTTGGAGAGTTCGACTACAGATCTAAGCAGCTTGTGCAAGAAGACTTTATTCTACTCTTGCATAGTTGATTGAAGCATCTTGAGAGGCAACAAGGTGAGTTACTGCTTCAAGCATAGACGAATAGTGAACGACTGGCCTTAGGTTTAGTTCAACTAGGGAATGGCCTGTGAGTATATCTTGTAACTGTTCAAGTTATTAGTGTTTGGTTTTTCCCTTGAACCGGGTGAAAGGGTCTAGTTGTTTTTTTTCCAATTTTGGGTTTTGCACATTAAAAAAATTATGTCTCATTCGGGGCGCTTTTAATTGGTTAGTTTTATCTATTATTTGTATAGAGTTTCATACTAGAAATCTATTGGGACGTTGACCGGTAGTAGTCTCAGGGTCAACTTCTATTAGGGTAAGACTTGAGACTATCCATACACTGAAAGAACGATGTTTTTTAGTGGATTGGATTTCATTAGGTGGGGCTCGTTATGGAGTATTAACTCCTTCAACTTTGGGTTTCTCTAAAGTAAGAGACTTGGATGATCATAGAGTTGTGCTCCAAGATCTAACCCGGTGATTTGATGGGGATCATATGGATGAATGTGATAGAAGAGCATCAAATTGAAACTAATTGTTAAATCGTGCCAACACGAACTAGATTTAAGTTTTATAAAAAGAAAATGTCTAAATTTATCCTTAGCTTCTTTCTAATTTTTTTAATGGACATTATCTACGATAAGAAAAGCCAATGATCTAGAAAAACACAGCTTCTCAGTGATTCCCATCACCACCACATCATCTTCAGTAGACCTGCGCATTTTTCATTCAGATTTGGTTTAAATGCAGTAAACTAGAGATAAAAGTGGATGAAAAAGAAAAAATCAGTACATTCAAGTAATTGGATACACCGACTGATATCATTCGACATTTAGAATAGCAATGCCTTTTTCTTAATGTGTGTGTAAGGACCCAACCCGAACCAGACCCAGACACACACCAAAAAAAAGAAAAAATAATTGTTAACAAAAGCATGAGAACGGGTTGTTGGTGGAATCTGGCACAAGGTGTAAGCTGTCTGGGCATGAAAACAGTAGAACAATGTTTACAGAGGGATTTTGTAAAACTAAAATGAGCAACATCTCCACTTCGTAGTTCCACTTTGTAGCTCGTATCCATCACATTCATTTGAACCTTCTATTTATACTACTATTAACTAAAATGTTTGAGGACAAGGCGTTTCATGTATGATTTCCGACGTGTATTTCTAAATTTGGCACCTACAACTCCATTTGGGGTGCGAACAAAATGGCAGATGGGCAGGCTTGACCCGCCCAACCTGACCCATAGATTATGTCCGTTAATAAATGGGTCGGCTTAGGGCTGACCCGCCTAACCCACAAATTATGCATGACCTATTTAAATTTTCTTTTAAACTTTTATTATTAGTCCAAATCCTCAAATGATACCCACTTTCTAGTGTAGCCTCCATTATCCAATTGAAATTTATCACTCAATTTTCATATGTTTTTTTTAATAAAGACTTTTTTTTATTACTTTTAGTTATGCTATTTTATTTCTAAAGTCATTATTTAAAATTTGTATACAATATTGAAGTATTCGATATTTTTTTTTCTTTTCTCCCCCTCAAGTATGTCCCTTGTTAGCTTACTCAAGAACATTTTTATTTGCTCTTCTTTCTTAGGATCTGGATTATGTACATGAAGAGAATACAAACAACGTGACATAAATAAGAAAAGTGCTAAAATTGAATGGGACTATTTCAATCCATGGGCTAGAAAAGGATGAATGGGCCTTTGCCATTTGGACCTCGCCTTTTATGGATGGAAAATTGAGTAACCAGCCTCTTGTCGTCATTGAAACAAAGTCGGTCTTCATCATTTACAAAATGGCTAGAGCTTAAATGAATTGGTTCAATGTATGGAGAATAAAAAGGTTAATTGACCTTCACCTCACTTTTCACTGTTGGAAAACAAGGAACAGCACACCAAATGGTTGTTGAAATGAAACTGGCTACAAGTTGAGCTTAGAAGTCAGTTTGGCTCCGGTAAGGAACTAGGGTTCGGTCAATTTGTCCCCTAGATGGGTTAACTCCAGTAACCCGCAATGGTTATGCGGGTTAAAGTGGGTCGGGTCGGGTTGACCTGCAATAGATGAGGCGTAGCAGTGTCTAACACATTTATTAAGCGGCCCCAACCCGCTTAGCCCGACTTGACCCGTTTGCCACCTCTAGCTTGAGGGGAACATACAACTAGCTTTCCACAAGAAAATCGACATCAACCACCGATAGATGCACATCGTTTTTACTCAAATACGAAGGATAAGCAACTGTAAATCCGCAAACTGGCTTTAATCATTTCATGCATTCAACATAAGTGCCTATGCGAGAATGGTCTCTTTCCTCCATGTTGGTTTTCACCTGTCTGCACAGGGTTCAAACCTCGGGAATGCCACCTTCTGTCCCCGAGGCTCTCTCACCTTACCTGAGCTATACTTCGCTCAGTTGAGAGCACCATCACCTTACTAGAGGGCGGGGCCCAACCCCCTATAGTTTGGTGGAAAAAAACACATAAGTGAATATACTCTGTAAAAAAAAAGGTGGTCGTATATATTTTGGTTGTGTTGCATTTTGTACAACTTTTTGATAAATAAAATAATGATCAATCTAGAAAAAAAAAATTTAAAGGAAACTCTCGAGAAGGGAATTCTCTACCCATAGTTTTCTCTTCTTTTAAGATTCTTTCTTTCTCTAGATTCAAATGGGACCTGAAGGTTCAACTTGGTAGGGCGTAAGCCCACATGCTCTGGTATACATGATTACTTAATTCTTGGTGCACAATTCTAAATTTTTTATTTGGGTTCATTTCGAAGAGCTCCAAATGTTAAAAAACCTTAAACTGCAACTTTACCGATGATTTTGCGGTGGTAAAGTTTTACTTGACTGTCTTAAGTGGAGATATATATATACACACACGGAAGTAAAGTTTCAAACCGTGCATTTTTTTCCTTTTTGTTGGTTGTGGTTTAGGTCAGGCCTGCTGGTAGGGCCCTTCCACCTTAAAAGGTGCTTTTAAACTCTTCTTGCACATCGCACGAACTTTCTACAGGGTCCTTGTGGGTCCCATCAGGGGATGGGACCAAGAGGGATGGAATCAGGGAAATTATTGGCCACCCTAAGTATCATGCTCGACTCCAATCCCATTCCCCTAAAACCCTTCATCCATGGCTCACAATTTTAACGACTTCATATTCAAAAAAAAGTTTTTCAACCTCCATCAAACGTTCGACTCTATTCGCAAGGGTGCCAAGTTATCAAGGATCGGTGTCTATTAGGAGGTAGGGGTGTACACGGATAGGATTGGTGCAGATTGGGCCAAATCTGTCACCAATCCGTTGCCTACAAATTGACGGATTTGAAATCCGTCACCAATCCGTTACTGTTAAAATCCGATCCGATCCGATCAGTGGAGGAGCAGATCGGATCGGATTAATCCGTTCAATCCGTTCCTGTACATTACATGGAAAAAGAAAGAAGAAAAAACCCATGAATTTTTAAGCCACTGAATTAAAGGAGCATGAGTTGAGAGCTGTATGCCTATTCTATTCATAAGGTTAGTGACTCTGTGCATTTTTTTTCTTATTATATATATTTTTATTTATATTTAATGACAACGGATCGGATCAGATTGAATCTGCGGATTAAGGGTGAAATCCGTCACCGATCCATTGCTAACGGATTACACAATTTCCAATCCGTCACCAATCCGTTGGACTTCGGATCGGATCAAAATCCGCGGATTGGATTGACGGATTGACGGATTTTTTGTACACCCCTATCAAGAGGTCCATATTTATTTCACGGTTTGGAATGGGTGATTGTTTGTATTCCTATACTAACAAGTCTGCAATATTTACATATAAGCTCTTTTTTACTGATTAATGTTTGTTGCTTTGCTTTTTCATTAGTTTTAAAAACCCCAACAAACTCAGATCAAGTGTATTTATATATGAATTTATCATGCGGATTTCATACCGAGGGTACTTGTTTAGGATAAATTATTGTACCCTGTTCATGATGCCCTATTTCTGGCCGAACTTTTTGACCCTCGTGCGTCCCAACATTCCTTAATATGATGCACTCATATTATGCTTTTCTGTGTATGCAAACTAATGTAAATGATATTTCTACAATGAGAACCTATTTAGAACAAACTTATTTGGAATATGCTATCCAAATGGGTAGATCCAAAATGCCTCTACCCCTATGGGGCCTCCCCAAACACATAAATCACAGTATTCAAAATTTATCATACTTATATATACTCTTTGCGAAATTTATTACTGTTTTTCATGTTGTAACATTTTTTCTAGAATATTGTTTATTTCATTTCTCATAAAGTTGTAATTCCTACTTAATGTTTTTTTTTTTCCATAATCTATTTCAAAGTTGTAATTCTTACATTTTCATTTCTCATAAAGTTCGAATTTCATCAAACTCATATCTTTTTTTAAAGATTTTGTAACTTTATCTCGAAGAAATATGATTGCAGCTCAAAGTACAGAGCTTTGATTGCAGTAATAAAACTGGTGAGACCAGGTCAATCCACATGGAGCTTTAGAAATAAGGCTTTCAAACTTTGTCACCTGCCCTGAATAAAATCTAATTTTAGCCCAAAATCTAGAAAAGTACATTCATCATTCCTCCTTTAAATTAAAATTAAATACATTTTCAAAAATAAAAATTCATAAATCTGAAAACCTAATATAAAATTAGGTTAGACAACTAAGTTAGATTTCCTTTCCTAAATTAACGAACTAAGTTAAACAACTCCCTAAAGTTAAGGACTTTTCAAATAATTTATGATTTTCAAATCATAACAAATTTAGAAAGAATTTAGTCAATCTTACCCTATGTTAGAATTTCCAAATCTTAAGAAACTCCTTAAGTTAAAATCTTCAATAAAAAAAATAGAAAGATCTCTTATTTCTGAAAATTATCTAAATAATCAAAATCATAAAATTCAAAACTAATCCTAAAGTTAAAAAGTTACTAATGCAATGTATGCTATGAGATGCTAAAAAATTTTAAGTATGGAAAACCAATATGCTAGGCTGTTTTCATACATGATTTTTCCTAATCTAATGCAACTTAAAACTGAGTTTAATGGCTGGTTTTTGAACTACAATGATGGATGAATCAACTAAAAAAAAAAAAAAAAGCGAAAGTGAAAAAGGATTTAAAATGAATGAAATAAGAATACATAAACATGACCTGAAAACTGAAACTGTGCAGAAAGTTTGCACACGGGTGGCCTAACATGCCATGTTCAAACCACTGTTTTACCAACCTCCTAAAATCGTTTTGATATGAAATGTTGGGACGTGATAGACCACATGCTGAACTTCAATTTCCCCAAATCTCACAGAACAATACCATGATTTGGCTGGTCCACTTCGAACGGTTTGCCAATAATTGTTTCTGCAGTTTTGCTGAAACTATGCAGAAAATGGGCTATTTGGTATTAGGGACTATTTTTCCAGCCTTATTCTTATCCAAAAATTTCCATCCAAATCATGATCTTTTATCTCCAAATCTTCACCAAATTCTATTTTCAATTACTCACAAATTGATTGGACATTTACCCATTGATTTCATGCTTCAAAAGTATGTCCTATGTGGACTGTTTGGATGTGCAACATAGGTTCATCAAAATTGGTTTCCTTTTCTTTCTTTCTTATAGATCTGAAAGCTTCAATTTCTAGCCACTTAAACATGCATTAACCTTATGATATGAAGATATATGCAATGAACTCTAATCCCAACCATAAATATGCATAAGATTCGCATAAACTTATAAGAAGCATAAGAAGAAAATAAAACAATGAGAGCTTGAATTTAAATATGTGTAGTGCACAAAAAATTAAATGTGTGGATTGACTAAAGTAAATGTGTGTCATTAACAAGAAATTAACTGTGTGGATTTTTCAATAAATGTAAATGTGTGGGAATTGCAATAAAAATAAATGTGTGATAAGTGTGCTCTTTTCTTTTTATTCTCAAACCAGGTCCATAATTACTTATTTCATGCCCTTAGGATCTTGGGTTGTCAATCCAACAATAACAACAAAGAAACACAATTCAAGCATTATTCACATAAGAGAAATAATAATGAAAAAAGAATCACACTTTTACTAATATGCAATGTTTTTACATAAAAGATGGAGAATTAAAATTTCAAAAAAAAGAAACTACATATTAGGATGAAAGGAACCACTCTAGCTGAAGCATAAATTTGGGACAAGCCTTCTTGATGAGAGATGAGCAATAGTGGAGAAAGGAGATTTGTAGAATGGTGGAGGAATTATACTAGTGAGGGGGCTTTTTCCTTCATGATAGGTAATGGACATCCAAGGCACTCTTTAAATAGGGCATGGGATGCCATATTCCTTCTCTCTAGTCCCTACTGTGTTGCAAGAATCTTCTTCACTTAGTCAGTCTTCTCCTTTCTTTTCTCTATTCTATCTTCATGCACTTGTCATATTTTCTTCTAGCAAATCATCCTTTTGACTTGACATTTATGAGAGATAATTAAAGAAGGGAAGAATCTTTACATGGGGAGGTAAACTCCAAGTTGGAATCAAGAGAAGATTAAATGCCCAATATGTGTAGATTCTTTCCACTTTTGTCTCTTTCAAAATCTTGTTTCTTGATTTGGCTGTTCATGGATTTTCTTTAATTATCTTGAATTATATTCAAAATGACCTCAGGATTTTGTCCAAAGGTGGACCCTCTTGGATGTCCCACTTGTGTGCCCCACACTTGTGCATGTGTGTGGAACCCACAAAGGAATACAACTTGTATAAATTACCCAAGTCTGGATACCACTTTGTTCTGAAGCTCACAGAACTCTTCCCCTCAATGTGAATTACTTAGGAATCTCAACAGACACAAAGGATGCACAATCAAAACCAAGCACCCACAAGAAGTAATAATGGTGCGAAAATGAAGAGAGTAAGAGAAAAGAAAGAACACGTCAACATATGTGAAAAACCCTCTAAAATAAGAGGGAAAAACCATGAATCCTTCCAAACAAATCCACTATGCAATTGGGAGATTACAAGCTTCTACCTCTCAAGTCAATAACTTAGAGTAACACCTTCTAAAGTACAAGAAATAGCTTAAACCCTCCTTTCTCTCTCTTTTTGGAAAAGAAAAGAAAAGCAATCTCTCACTTTCTCACTCTCAGTATGAGAAATCCACCTTAGTAAACAATGGCTTCTCTACTCCGCTCAACACAACTCTCTATTGTTGCATGTCTTAAAGATCGATCATTTTGAAATAAAGAAGAGAATGGGGTTTAAGAATCTCTACACTCACACATGTAAAATGCACTTGTGAACTTAAGTGGGAACCCAACATGGGCCTTCACATGAGGAAGGGCCCAAATGACCCAATAATTTTTTTTATTTTTGTCCTCCAATCCATCGAGATCATTTTTAATGTATGTTTTCTCGTAAAAAGATGCCCTATAATCAAACAACGTCTATGTCCGTTAATGTTATAACAACATCTATGTCTGTTAATGTTCTGTTCTACATATTCCAAATGGGCGTTCATTCATATGAATGAGTGAAGGGATGAATCAATCCTTAGCTCTATCGGTTACAGATTTGGATAGGGGGTGTGTGTGGGTGTGTGAGTAAAGAATGCATTTTTTGCTTGCTAACTAGAATAATGGTTTGAGTATTAAATGATGATTTTCAATGTCTTATGGGATTGCAAAGTGCCTAAAGTAGTAAGTTAGTATACATAGGAGCCCGGAGTTCTTCCTAAGAGATGCAATGATAGTCATCAATAATTTATTAACAAGTTTGCTGCATTTCTTTCTCATTAACGATGACGGAAGAAAGGAAAATCCATTAATTATTTTTATAACGTATCAACTTAATTTAAATAAGAAGGAATTAAAAACTTATGTATGAAAAAATAGCAAGCATTATATATAAAAATTGTACATCAGAGTCCATTCCATTTAGGACTTGTTTGTGTGCGCGACTTGCGCGGGCAGAGATAGTGAGAGTATGCTAGTGGTTGAGATTTGAGCTATCTCTTTTCGTTCAAGAATAGTGGTTTAGAGTGATTCTCTTAATGTTATATCTAAGGTGTTATCTTTTGCTGTGACTTTTTAGAAATTATAATTCTACTCGAATGAGATTAAAGCTCTTTAATCTTCAATTAATTGCTTCTTCACCATGTTGTGCGAACGGCCAATGGTTTTAAATTATTTTTAGACAAGCAAGGAGTGGATAGGTCTTCTAATTAATTTCATTGCTTTCACTACGTAATTTGTTTTATTGGTATAATGCTTTTATACTATAGTGCCCCTATTTATTTGGCCGCGCTTCTTTGCAATCCTTTTTCTTCCATTAATTTATTTCATCATTAGCAATAGAATAAAAAAAAAGATGTTATTCTCATTGAGCATATATATGTAAATAACTAGAGATTACAAAACTGATTGGCCCACTCAGTTGGCCAAATTCACAAGAAAAGTGGACCGATATGTACATCTGTTACGGTTCCTCTCTTGTGGAAACTGGATTTTATGAATATAACTAGAATTAAAACCATAACAAATCACTTGGTAATTGAAACCTATTAATAATACTTAAGGACAGGGGGGAGGAACTTGGGTCCCCATGTAGAGAGCTTTGATATTGGAGCATGTCGATGTGAGTGGCGCTGCACCTTTGCTTGGTGTTATATTAATGTCCTGGAGCTTGACGTTCTTGCATGGCAAGCCCTTGCTACAAAGGAGTGTTACACCGACCTCAGATGCAGATGTCCCTTGGATGTTTTTGAAGGTGACATCGCTGATCTGCACTTTGGAAGGTACCTACAAGTTGCAATTGAAGGAAAGGAGATAATTTAACTTGAAAATTAGAAATGTCAAGTACATGCCCCGACCCTCCATTGGTCTACAACATATGAATGAGTTCTATATATATCAAAATTCCATGGGAGTGGCTCATCTAACTATCAAAGAGAATAAGAAGAAGAAGAAAGAAAAAAAAACTGTTTGCTAGTACTCTCTTCATACCTCATTTGCACAGGCGCCACCAGGACAATATTCCTGATCGATGATGATTGGATTGTTGACATTTTTGAAGGTGATGTTCTCAAAGGTTACGTTGGACACAGTGCTAGCTGAGGGAGAGTTGCCCCATGACTTGATCCTAATACCATTCAAGGTGTCCGAGATGGTGCTGTCACTAACGATGAGTCCAGTCACATCCTTCTCATCTGGGTACTTTCCTAAGCTCCCCACACTGTTATTATATAAGTAACAAATTAACCAATTATAGACCAAACAACAACAACAATTACAACAAAGCAAAGGTGTCATATCCCTTTGCTTAATTATTGGGTGTAAAGTACAATATCTCATTTAATTTATAATTATAAGCAATACCATAGAAGAGATCCAGAAGAAAAACGCACCTTATTCCATGGCCTGGTCCACATGTTACTTTACTGATATGTACATTAGTGAGGCCCTGTCCGAGGGAGATGCAATCGTCACCGGTTCCAATCTGAGCACCCTCGATGGTCACATCGGAGCAACGCTCCACATGCATTCCATCAGTGTTGGGACTGTCCCCGGGGTTGGTGACTTTGAAATTTATCGCTTTGAAGTTCTTGCATTCGACGACACCAAAGTTGAAGTTCTTGCTATTGAGGGATGTTATGCCATCGATGACAGTGTTGGTCATAGAAATGAACTTGACGTTCTGTGGAGTATACACAATAAAATTATTGACACTTGATGCAAGATTAGGATTTTGCAGGCACCCACCTCCTCCAATTCATTTCTAATTGAGAATTGGATGTTTTATTACTACTTACAGTTGGAAGAAGCTTGCACTTTTCATTCTGTTGGCAATCGTTTAAGTGCCAAATAGAAGCTCCTTGCCCATCAAAAACTCCAGTTCCAGTGATGGTCAACCCATCTATCGATCCAAAATAAACCCAATCTCCACTTGGAAACTTGTTCAGGTCGGTCTCCGCCAGCAGATGACCCTGTAAAATACAAATAAAGATTGACATAGCTCTCCATGTAAAGTAAGTCTAGTAATAAATAGTGCGACACTTAATCCATGGATGATATTCTCCTGATCATCCAACAAAAATGACTAATGTTTGCTCACTGCACACCACTAAAAAAATATATAAAAAAATTTCAGAGTTTTAGAAGATGTACTCTTACATCCAATTTCATGGTTATAGATGGTACTCCTTTGCAAGGGCCTGTGAATTTAAGAGGGCCCATCCAATAATCGCCTTTTGGTACTATAATTGTAGCTGGTCCGCTGGACCCACATGCCGCCGTCCATGTATCTTGAAAGGCCTGCTCACGCACAAAATTAAGTGTCAGACATATAAAATGAAATGAGATTTTTTTTGGGCACCCAGCTTTGGGGGGTAAGGACCCCAGCCCTCTCGTAAGGCAAGTAGGCCTCGGGTGAGGCGAGGGAGTCCTTGGGTGAGGTATGGTGAAGGAAGGTTGCAGCCAGATAAGTGCTGACGCCTTTCACCACTGGGGTTAAAGGCCGTTCTTGAGATAATATTTAACCAGTATGATACAAGTCTAGTATAAAATCATGCCTCTTTTTGCCCCTCCGCAATTGAAGTATTGTCCACTAAAATAAAAAATAACCAAATAAACATTTTTTATTGCAATCAAACTATACCAACCTGGGCATCGTCTGTCTTCCCATCAGCTTTTGCCCCATGATCCATAATGTTGAATTCCCCACACAGGGCAACTCCAATGAAATAACAGATAAAGGATAGGAAGAAGCTATGCTTTATCATCTTTATTTGTTTTTTGTTTTTTAAACTATCTTTTTCTTTTTTTTATTTGAATAGATATTTATTGTAAGATGGGTGCTGGAGTTATGAATTTATAGGACTTCAATCTGAAATGGCCATTTGGTTATCCTTAATTGTAGCAACTCTCTCTCAACTATACCATTCATTTATTACCATAAGCACCTCTAAATGTGCTCAGGAGAATGGTCAACCCCTCGTTTCACGGATAACTACTTGCTTATTTTGACAAAAGCAAGCTTTTAACAGCCATGTATTACGGTAGCAAAAGAGCAAAAGCTTAACAACATCCACTCCATTTCTTTGAATTGAATGGTTAATGAGTTTACTCACACTTGGTCATGCGAAAGTACAGGTCAGTTCCGGCTTTGCCCGGAATCAACCCAACCTACTCGAGTTCTACCTTTATCTATGCTGTATATTTTGGAAATAAATAGGCCCAGCGATTCATCTGAAGAAGAGATTCAAACAATGACCAGGGATTCCATCCGGCCCACACTAAAAATCATCCACTAGAGTGGAATGTCAAACTCTTTATTATGTAATCATTTTGTATTTCACAAATGACTCTCTCTCTCTCTCTCTCTCTCTCTCTCTCTCTCTCTCTCTCTCTCTCTCTCTCTCATTAATATTAATACATTCATACATGATCTTAATTTCAGATTCTCATATAAAATTATCATGGGCCCATTTCTTTGGTCCGTTTAAAACTCCTCGTAGCTGTAAATGTTGGCTTACTATCATATGGTTTTAATTTCTATTAGGCAGCCCTTACAATGAGCACTTGTTTCTCTTCGAGCAGCGCCCTCTTCCAGTTTTCGAGAGAGGGCATTTCGTTCTGGAGCAAAGAGCATACGATCCCACATGAGAATTGGATCGATACGAAGGTACGGGAAGGCGTTAATAGGAGTATTCCGAATTATGATTACATTATCAATTATTTCCCAATGGAGATTGTTGGGTTTATGTCTTGTATTCCGAGTTTATTAGAGTGGTCCAATGGGCTATCCAATGATCGACTTTAGGGTCAAGGGTATTGTGGTTATTGTACCGGGACTTTCTTGGGGGTTAAGATAGTAGAGATTATAAATGTGATGTAATCAGTAACCTTGACTCTGAAGAGAGTCAAGACATGAAAGATTGCTCTCTTGCCGTGGACGTAGGCGGTTTTGCCGAACTACGTAAAATCCCGGTCTCTCTTGTACCATGCAGCAACTGAAAACCCTAGGGTAAGGATTTTCCTCTTTGCGTTTTTTATCTTTTCATGTGGTTGCATAACTCTAAAGATCTAATGATAAAACCATCAATTGCATAACACAACCCATGCTCTGATACCACTTTTCATCATACGGAAGAGTAAATACGTGCGATCGATCAATCATGCCATACAAGAGAGAAGATGATTTTATGTGGTTCGGCAAAAGCACCTTGAACTTGTTCACGGATTGTTTTAGGACTATCGGGGTCAACGAATGTGAGAATCTGTGGGGTCCAACTCTTTCAGAACCAAAGACGAGCGAACACTCTTTTTCTTTTGTGTACGGGCATGCCAAGTTTTCTAGTCTACTTGAAAATAACAAGCGGTGATCCGTAGATCAACCTTTTCATATAGAAAATAAAATAATTTTTTTTCTAACTTTCATTGAATGTGTTAAAAAAGAGACATAATTTGAATTTTAAATGTCGTTAAAGGCGAATTTGATTTGTTTTCCATGGAAGGCAATGTTGTGTTTGCCATTGAAGGCGATTTTTGTGTCTCTTTAAAAATACAAATCCAATGAGAAGAACGAAAAGGAGATCTGACATTAACAGGAGACTACGAGACTCATTCAAATTGATGGTCGCAAGTCATTTTAGTCTTCGTCGTCACCCTTCTGATAATAACAGTTGATGCTTTTGATTCTCTTGGCTAGGCTTGAACCTCAGATTTTTAGAGAATAAGGATCAAGGAGAGATCCTATATCCAATAAAGAAAAACAAGTAGACGTGCTAAATGGTCGTGTCTAAGCCATGAAGATAGAAGGAGAGGGCCTTCGGGAGTGGCCCCCCAAGGGCCATCAATCTCCTTGTGGTGCTGGCTGTTGCAGAGTTTCTTCAACAATAGAGAAACCGTTGCAGGAGCGTAGGAGTAACAATGGAGAGCTTGTGCGTCGATCAGAAAAGCATGCAAGGTTTGAAGAACATGCCCTGGAATGGCGGAAATGGCCTCCTTTTATAGGTTTTTGGTGGGCATGAGGGGTGTTTATGAGATTTAAATGAATTAATGCTCCATGATAGGAGGAGTTATACATTTTAAATTTATGTTTTTGTAACACCTTTTTCCTGATTTTTTATTGGCCGTTGGAGAATAATGGGCCATTATTTGCATTTCATGATGGGGGATTTACATGCTTTAATACCATAATTGTCTTGACTTGTAACCCCACTCCCTCTTCTAGGATTTTGATTGGGTCATCCATAATAATGGGCAATTAACCGCATTAAGTGGCCGCCAAAGCATTTAAAGAGATGGGGGCCATGCTGTGCCTTTCGTAATTCTACCTTGATTGTCAATGAATTTCTTATATTGATTGTTCCAAGTGGGCCAGTACCATCAATCTTGTCGATTTGTCGATCAGTTAAGCAAAAAGTATGCTTTCTTAGTTGGCCAGTTGATGATTTCGAAGTGTCCAATGATGAACCCATGATTTTGATTGTGAATTCATGATGTTGTCAAAGATCGATGGATTTCGTGTCCTGAAAAATAAATTTTCAGAAAATGATAGAGGCCAAATGGCTCGAAACTGCAAAAACAATCCAAAATTGGTTTTTTCGGCAAAACCTGGCGACTCGGAATTCACAGCGACCATGGGTCAAGTTTGCCCGATCGGTCGCCTTTTCCGATTTTTTCTTTTTGACATATTTTTCCTTGTATTTTTGCACTTTTTGGGGATGGTTTTCTTACAAAGAACTTGACGAGAAGCTGCATAAAACGTGGGGTGATGACTTCGGCGGTCTACGCTGCCGGAAGGCCTAGTTTTGCTGCCAAAGGGTTGATGTTAGGTCATAAATTGTCGGATTGACCTGAAATTCGACAAAGAAACACTTGGGAGTAATTTTAGACCTTCAACGGGCTCTGATTGAAGATTCGAGGTCTCCGATGCTGTTGTCGCCGGAATGGTTGACTTTGTCGCGAGGAGAATGCGGCTTTCACATTTTGGGCCAAACTATATCAAAGTGGCTTGGTATTTGATGTGGAGCCTTTTAGTAGCATTTTGAGGCCAATTGTACGCTCTTTTTTGTGAAATAAGGTCCCCACTTCACCATTGCTGGGAGCTCCGATTTGGCCACTGGAAGAGGAAAGTTAGGCTAAATTAATGATGCTGAAATTGTCCAAAGCTTCATATGCACACTCCTCATTATTGTTTTGAAGGATCTTGAGGCTTTCAGGTGGTTTCGATAAGATCTGATGCTTGAAGCAGCTTCACCCAATCTGGCATGATGCAACTTCATGTGACTTCTTTGATCTATGAAAGTATATGAGGAGGCAAAGTGACATTTTTTTTGTGTCAACAGATGACCCATAGAGGTACAGCGACGAGTTAAATAACTTTGCAGTCGGTTTTTGTAATGTTTTTTGGATTTTAGGTTTTGGGTTTTTCTTTTTTTTTTTCTAACTTTGTGAACCTAAAGGCTTTATGTGGTGCATTAGGTGGTCAAGAGGATGTTTTGTTTCTGACCATGTGACCTAACAAGCTGTATGTGGCATGTTGGGGCCAAAAGAAAATATTTTTGTTTTTGACATTCTGACCTAACAAGCTGTGTGTGGCAACTTAGAGGGTTAGGATTTAGGATTTTGGTTCACTCTTTGGGACTATTTTGGACCATTGGTGGGATCATGTACCATCATTTGGTTTTTGTGGAATGTCAATTTCATGAGTTCGGCTCAATTTGATGTAAGAGGAGGGATGGTTTAATTTTTGGAAGCTCATCAATCTTTAATCAAGCTCTTAGCTCTAGTGGAAGATGGAGCAACTCCATTAAAGATTGCATCGCTTCTTTGGAGCCAAATTGTATAAACAACATAGAAGAAAATGGTAGCACATATTTGTTTCTTTGAAGACGTTCTGCCTGAAGCTAAAGCCATCCATAAGCTTGAATAAGATGAGGAGTTGAGTTGAAGAGGAAAATTTAACACATCAAGCATCCAACATTAGCGATCTGTAGAGAATGTGCAGAGAAGAACAAGTGGAGATCATCTTCGTGACTATGGAGGCAGAGAAAACAACAAGAAGCTAGATTAACACTGACTCTTTGAGCCCAACATTCGGTTGGTGTTTTTCTGTGAAGCAAACGCCAAGCAAAACAAGGTATTCTTGGGTTCATGGCAGAACTCCTGATGAGCGTTGACCAAGTCTTTGGAGACGCCCTTATCTAACCAAATCGGTGTCCTGACCAGATGAGCTAATCATCCTGAGCTTGAGGAGGTTAGACCTGAGCTATAATAGAGGAGAGGAACTCAGCAATATCATTTGGGAGGCTAGATGGGGTATGCCAGCTACCATCTGAAACGAGTGTCAATGGGCGATCATCAAAAAGGAAGGAGTAGCTGGGGAACAAGGGATCTATCATATCATACTCAAAACATATATGCAACCAACTTTTAGCATTTTCATTTAAATAAAAATATATTATCATATTTTTTAATTTAGATTATTACTTTGCCACCTATAGTTACTAAATATGGAAATTTGATACTTCTAAATAAATGTGCGACTTCATCAAAAGTGATACACTTATGGTTTGTTTGATTGTACATGTGGCACTCAATGTGTATATAGATTTTTTTTAGATTTTTTTTATATACCCCCTATGTTTTCTTTGATTTGTAAGTAGGCCCCTGCGGTTTTATTATCTGCAAATAGGACCCTAATTTTTCATGTTAATACCTTTCATGTCCCAAACTTAATAATAATGGGTAAATACCAAGAGATTTGTGTTGAACTTTTTAAAAAATGACAGATTTGCCCAAACATCCACTAAACAAAAATGAGTATATTATTTTTTTTTAAATACCATTATTTTATCCCAACTCCCAACTGTCTCCCAATATCTTTTTAATGCACATGAAGATTAATCAGGTAATTTGAAAGTTTCATCAATGTAACGGTAGGTCGTGTATGAATTGGATCAATTATAACCAATTACAAGCAGAGGCATTGATTGTCCTTATGATCGATTTGGATTTAATGAAATAGGCCCTCTATTGATAAAAACAAATTTACTTACACTTATTCTCTCCCTCTAAATGTAATTAGTGATGTTACAAGCTTTAGAGAAAAACAAGACCAAGCTTTTGAGTTTAAGCATATAGTGATAAAGAGATGGGAAAAAGTGTCGTTTTGCTCTAAAAACTTTTGATGGTTGGAAGGCTACTGATTTTGGAGATACAAAAGGAATTAAAATGAAAAGGCATGGGCCTAGTTGCAAATCCCAAAACCATATGGGCCTATTTATAAATCCTAAGTACCTTAAGGGGCCGGGGTATATGCAAAAAGCTCTTTTTTTTAATTTCTTGATAGGCAGTTTTTTATTGCAAAACTGGATTCAAGCAATAAGTTGGTCCAAAAATAAATACCCATTTACTTAAATCCAACTGAGACCTCTCGAAAATCTTGGGTCAGGGTTAGGTGTATGATATATTTAGGTTTAGGTTGTCCCTTACCATGGTTGAGGTTTGGTTATGTCTCTTGAAATGTCAAGATGATCGTCTTTATGGAACTTATCTCTTGCTACTGAATTCCTATTGCTACTTAATCCTCTTGGGTTCAATTCAAATGAAACTTTCATTATCAATGTGAATGTCATGACCCGAGCCCAAGATTAGGATTACTCCGGACAAACCCCGAGTCGCGATCTCCATACTTACTCCCGTAAATTCCGAATTAACCAAAGTTAAAACGAAATCCACAAGGGATAAGATACATCATGCCTGTCAAATGTACATTTTTGCGAAAAATATATATACATTGACAAAACGATTTAAAGCAGTACAAGTTCTTTACATAGAAGTAAAGCCCAAGATATACATCACGTGCTACTATTTAAGTCAACCACTGCATATTCAAAATACAATGCAGGTGACAACTATTTACATTCCAAATGAATATATAAAAGTATTTCTCCAAATGTTTCCATATGTTCTAATTGATTCTCCCTCAGATTTATGTCCATTCAATCAATCCACCTACAAGAATCTGATTGTTCTCCTCTGCAGGCGACGCGGCCTCTGCAATACCGTCATGGGCAACTAGGCCTATAATGTCATCAAAAACATTGTGAACACGACGGTTCAACAATATATACACAAATCTATGATAGTTCATGCTAAGAAACCTATTTATCAATTCTATAATAAATAATCTTGGACAATTCAAATCAATAACTGTAATCTATACTTTGGAGTCAAATCAATAACACTTACTAATGTTGGCAACTACAATAGTGTAAAGTTCATTCAGTTCTTCCCAAAAGGAAGCATTCAGTTCTTCCCAAAAGAAAGCATTCGGTTATCCGATTAACGGATTCAGTCGGTCATATATTCATTATTCATTCGATTTCCAGTGAGTACACTTTATTAAGTGGCTTATCATTAATCAATATGTGTGGGATCTACCAGTGTCTTGATCAGATATCACTGGCATCACCATAGAGTTCCGGAACACCTCATTCCATCTACAACAGTAGGATTATTCATTAATTCATTTCGTTACAGCTCAATAATGAGCTTGAGAATTACTATGCAGTGCCAGACACGGGAATCAAATCAATCAACAAATCCTATTCAAACTTCTAAAACAAACATTCAGGTGAAACGTTCGTTATCTAATGCATGTACTATTCTCGATGACATCACTTTAAGTGTAATTTACACATTAGCATAACCTTCGCTAACACCCATGAAGGTTTAGAAAAAAACACCACTAACACTAGCCTTAGTCAATAGGCTTCTATTCAGAACAATCAGACATCCATCTGAATTTTTTCTCCAGTTCGGTCAACTGGTCGGTTACCTGTCGGTTAACCAAAATCTGGGACTCAGCTAACCGAACGATGTCGGCCAACTCACGGTCAGCTTCCCAGAAGCTCATTTCTCTGATAAAATTTCTAACATTTCTCAAGGGAATTCGGTCACCTTGTCGGTCGACCGAACCCACACTGTCGGTTAACCGAACATAGTTCGGTAACCTCTCGGTTCACAATCCAGAGAGCTCCAGATGAGCTCAGTCACCTGTCGGTCGATCGAAATGCGATTTCGGCTGACTAAACCCAATTCGGTCAGTTTTCCAGAATCTGGGTTTCCCTGAGAAACTCAACCCAGAAGGGTCGGTCAGCATGTCGGCTGACCGAACTGCTCCCAAAAGTTCAGAAAATTTCTGAACCAAAATTTAGAATTTGAGCTCCTTGAGCTCAAACAAGTCCAATAGCACCATAAATCATAAGAATGAGCATAATTGCCTTTGTTTTGAAGCTAATGAGTTTGAAGCTAATGAGCAAAAACCCCTTTGTTTAGCTTGATCGTTGAGATGAAATCTCCTCAATCCAAGCTTATTCCAACCTAAAAACCAAATTCAATTCACAAGTAGAACTCAAATAAGTTCTTTGTGCTAGAAAACACTATAAACCATTGAATAGAACCTAGAAGTTCTGTAACTAACCCAAAGTACTTACTTGTAGTCCTAGGGCAAGGAAGGTTGAGCTTCCTTTCAAGCTTTTAACTCTAAGAAAATAGAAAGAGAGATAGAGGAAGAAGATGAAGAAGATGAAGTCCTCTCCAATCCACATGCAAAGCCTCAATCTTGATTCTTGATGAAGAAAGGGAAGGGAGAAGAAGAGAAAATGAACCTAGGGTTTGGCTGTGATGGGAATAAGTGGAATGAACTCATTTGAGTTCATCTGATCTCTTATAAGCTTCATTTTTGGAATCAAGCCCTCCACTTCATCTCTCATTTCCAATTTGAATCAAATAAAAGGTCATTTGATCCAATTCTCGCCAAATGAGCTTAAGTTTATTACGGAAATCGACGTACTCTTTGAGATACACGTGTTGGTATCAAGAGTTACCGTATTCGATGAAATACGTGGAAATTCATATATGCGGAAAAGTCCTTGTATCACTTGGTTTAAGCCTAAAACCAATTCAAATCATTCAATAACACTCATTATCATTTCATTAAGCTCAAATTAATCATTTAAGACAAACTCAATTCAATTTGACCTTTAACCATAAGTAGCCCAATTAAAAATGGTTATTTAGCATTAATTCCAATCAATTAAAGTTAATTTTGATTAACTAGGGACGGTGTGTAACAGTAAACCCCTCGTGGGACCCTCAATGACGAGCTCAAATCAAGAAGGGAAAGTGTCATGGAAGGTCTCACTTGTGGATTAAATTTTGGATAAAAATACTATGACAATTAGATCGCCTCAACCTCTGATTTTAGGGCCTAAAATTTTATAAGGTTTTTTAACTTGCAATTTTGGTAAAAACTCAATTCAACATTGGGTGTCATCACGTATCAAAAAGAAGTCAGTGCTAATTCACATGGGGATAATGAGTACGAGGGAGTTGGTTTGATTTCACATGAATCCTATGAGGTACTCAAATATTTACCTCTTGCTAGCATCGATCGGTAGAGCCATCTCTAATATGAAGAGTTCTGAAATATATTTGATGTTGTGAACCTTTATTTGAGCAAAATGGTAATAGTCACTACAGAAACAAGTATGTAATGGGCAATTATTATATATTATAGGAATATGATTCGATTTTCCAATTGAAGCTCAGTTTGGCAATTGATTGCAAAATTGCACGATGATCAAGTTACTAAGATTGCCATCAAGGAAGAGTCCTACTGCTTTTCCTCCTTTAAGTAGAAGAGTCTTACTGCCTTTTCTCATGTAATGACTTAGTGGAGACTGGGTTGCAACAAACCCAATGTTCATGGATAGATTGTACTGGGCCGTCCAAGCTTGGTTTCTCTAACCCATTTGGACTCAATTTGATGACTAGTTTCACAATTAGAATGATATGGTGTGAGACAGAGAAACCAAGCAACAGGGGAGTTTTACCTATCAAAATGATCATATAATTCTGGGAAGGGTCCAGCTCTGGAAAAATCCCATGTAGCCACTCCCACGAGCTGTGACGATGTGAGCAAAAGATGTTTTAATCGTATATTGACATTAAGATCTCATCCATATAGCATGTCATCTATCTTACTTCATTTTTAAAATAGTCAACCTCAAAAAAGAATTCACTAAACAATATGGATACATTGATGATGAATTTTGGGGCTGATCCAATCGATTTTAGAGATTGTTAGCCATCCAATCAGTAGCGCTATAAAATAAATTATTATGCATTTGATGGCTTTAGATAAGATGCCTAGCAACATCCTTCAGATCTGATTTCTTGCTTGATTTTATGCTGGTTGCTTAATTAACACCAGTCTAATATTAAGTTCTCTACTGGCCTGATGCATAGTGTAGGTTTAACCTTCTATTCAGTCACAATGAACAATCTGCTTGTGATTGGTGTGCATTAAAATATTTCAGGCTTGGATGATAAGTGTCCAGCCTTACCACTTTCCCAGTTATGCTGTATTCTTGCGAGGCAATACGTGATTCGTGGGTAGGATATAATACACTTGCAAGAGTATATACTAAGGCATTTGATCGTAGGCCAACTGAAATAGGACTTGATTTTTCCTGCACAAAAAAAAAAAAAAAAAAAAAAATGAAAAATACTTGATTTTTGTTGTAGCTCTTTCCTTTTGAATTTTTATGGATCTTTTGTGCAGTAAATCTTAAACATGAAATTGCAGTTTTCTATTAGTGATTATGTATCTCGATCTCATGTTTCCCAAGGTCTGTTTTTATTTTATTTTACATTTTCCTTTGGTGTGGGGGATAATTGGGGTTTGGCAGACAGAATTTTCATAAAGATTAAAGAGAAGATGCTGTAGAGGAATGATTTACACTTATATATATATATATATATATATGAGGAATGTTCATATGCATCTTTCCCTCACCATAGGGTGAGGGACACTTCCCTTTTTGCACATGGAGACAAGGAAGTGTACCTCACCCTATGTACTTGAAAAGTACATTTTGTATCTGAAAATATCCAAAAAGGGGAGTGTCCCTCACCAAAGATGCATGCGAACATTACCCATATAAATACACACACACACACATAGAGCTTTTATGTTGCAGTTCTTTCTTCTTTTTTTTTAATAGATGTTTTTTTTGTTTCAATAAATGCTGAAACATAAAACTGCATTTTTATTTGGTGTTATTGTGATTTCTCTAGGTATCTAGATGACATATAGGGTTGCCAACCAACTGAGCAACTGCGCAGTTTCGTTGTTGCCATTATCAATTTTGATGATTTTTATTTATTATTTTTTAGTTTCAACTATCTTTTTTTTATTGGTTTCTCATTGGTTTCTTGTTTCTTCTAAATCACACTTCTTAATTCTATACATTTTCTTTTCTTATTTTAAAATTAACCAACTAAAATTTATTATTATTATTATTATTAAAGGTTTTAATTTTTATTGCAATTTTTACCATCTGAATATAATTTATACTAAATATCATTTAAATTTTATATTAATTTAATATTATAAATTATCTTGCCCGTGCTAAGCGCGGGCATGATTGGCACTTTTCATTTTTAGAATTTAATTTTATTGATTGATATTAGTGATGATGTAACCTTATCTCATGTTTCCTAAGTTCTGTTTTTATTTTATTTTACATTTTCCTTTGGTGTGGGGGATAATTGGGGTTTGGCAGACAGAATTTTGATATAGATAAAAGGGACAGTGCAGTAGAAGTATGATTTTATATTTATATATATATATATATATATATATTGTATTTTTTTGGTTATACATTTTTTATGTTGTAGTTTTTTTCTTTTGTACTTTTATAGATTTTATTATTTGCAGTAAATGCTTAAACATGAAACTACTTTTTTATTTAGTGCTCCTATGATTTTTCTAGGTATCTAGATAACATCTAAGGTTGCCAACCAACTAAGAAACCACACATTGTCGTCGTTGTCATTATCAATTTTGCTTTTTTTTTTTTATTAGTTTCAGCTATCTTTTTTACTGTATTGATTTCTCATTGGTTTTTTGTTTCTTCTAAATCACACTTCTTATTTTTATACATTTTTTAATTTTAAAATTAGCAAACTAAATTTTTTATTATTATTATCGCTTTTAATTTTGATTACAATTTTCACCATCTCAATATAATTTATACAAAATATAATTTAAAAATTATATATTTGTAAATATTATAAATCATATTGTCCGTACTAAGAGCGGGCATGTTTTGCTAGTAAACCATTATACAAATCGCTTTATTTTGAATCATCCCCTCAAAACTATATTTGTCTGACGATTATTATATATATATATATATATATATTTATGTTGAGATGAAGTTTGTAAACTGATTAAATAAAAGGAATATAAAATTCAATGTACCAATGTATAAAACAAAGTCTTGTGCTACACCCTTGCGTCAAAATAGTTGTGTGGTAAAGGGGGCTGACTATTCTCTTGGGACTATTTACAGGTGCTTATGGTTTAGACTGAGTGGTATAGTTTGAGACAGGATTGCTGCATTTAAGGATGACCAAATGGCCATTTCAGACAGAAGTCCTATAAATTCATAACCTCCGTACCTATCAAACATAAGATATAAATTCAAATAAAAATAGAAAAATATATTTTTTAAAAACCAAAAGAAAAAAGACAATAAAGATGAGGAAGCAAAGCATCTTCCTATCCTTTATCTGTTGCTTCATTGGAGTTGCCCTGTGTGCGGAATTCAACATTATGGATCATGGGGCAAAAGCTGATGGGAAAACAGACGATGCCAAGGTTGGTTAAGTTTGATTACAATAAAGAATGTTTATTTATTCATTTTTATTTCAGTGAACAATTCTTCCATCGTATAGGGGCAAAGGGGCAAAAATAGCCATGATTTTGTGCTAGACTTGTATCATACTCGTTAAATATTCTCTCAAGAACCACCACTTACCGCAGTGGTGAGAGGCATCGTTCTTACCTGGCTGCCACCTTCCCTCACCCGAACTTTCCCTCACCTCACCTGAGGTCTACTTCCCTTATCAGAGGGCAAGGGTCCCACTAAGCCGCGCACCAAAAAATAAATCTCTCATTTCATTTTACATGTCTGATATGCGTATCGTGACATTTTTATTTTGTGGGTGAGCAGGCCTTTCAAGATGCATGGACGGCGGCATGTGGGTCCAGCGGACCAGCTACAATTATAGTACCAAAAGGCAATTATTGGATGGGCCCTCTTAAATTCACAGGCCCTTGCAAAGGCGTACCATCTATAACCATGAAATTGGATGTAAGAGTACATTTGCTGAAACTTTGTGTTTTTTTTTCTAGTCATTTTTGTTGGATGATCATGAGAATATCTTCCTTGGTTTAAGCGTCACACTTTTTTTTTAATATACTTACTTTACATAGAGAATTATGTCAATCTTTATTTGTATTTTATAGGGTCATTTGCTGGCGGAGACCGACCTTAACAAGTTTCCAAGTGGAGATTGGGTTTATTTTGGATGGATAGATGGGTTGACCATCACTGGAACTGGAGTTTTTGATGGGCAAGGAGCTTCTATTTGGCACTTAAACGATTGCCAACAGAATGAAAAGTGCAAGCTTCTTCCGACTGTAAGTAGTAATAAAACCTCCAATTCTTCCGACTGTAAGTAGTAATAAAACATCCAATTCTCAATTAGAAATAAATTGGAGGAGATGGCTGCCTTCAAAATCTTAATCTTGCATCAAGTGTCAATAATTTGATTGGGTCTACTCCACAGAACATCAAGTTCATTTCTATGACCAACACTGTCATCGATGGCATAACATCGCTCAATAGCAAGAACTTCAACTTTGGTGTTGTCGAATGCAAGAACTTCAAAGCTATAAATTTCAAAGTCACCAACCCCGGTGACAGTCCCAACACTGATGGAATGCATGTGGAGCGTTGCTCCGATGTGACCATTGAGGGTGCTCAGATTGGAACCGGCGACGACTGCATCTCCCTCGGACAGGGCCTCACTAATGTACACATCAGTAAAGTAACATGTGGACCAGGCCATGGAATAAGGTGCATTTTTCTTCTGCATCTCTTCTATGCTATAGCTTATAATTATAACTTAAATGGGATATTGTACTTCACACTCAATAATTAAGCAAAGGGATATGACACCTCTGCTTTGTTGCCTAGGCATTACTGACTGAATGCGTGCTTGTTGTAATTGTTGTTGTTGTTTGGTCTATAATTGGTTTGTTACCAAAAAAAAAAAACAGTGTGGGGAGCTTAGGAAAGTACCCAGATGAGAAGGATGTGACTGGACTCATCATTAGTGACAGCACCATCTCAGACACCCTGAATGGTATTAGGATCAAGTCATGGTCCAACTCTCCCTCCGCCAGCTTTGTGTCCAACATAACCTTTGAGAACATCACCTTCAAGAATGTCAACAATCCAATCATCATCGATCAGGAGTACTGTCCTAGTCGCACTTGTACAAATGAGGTATGAAGAGATTAAACGTTTTTATTTCCTTATGCTGTAGAGCTAACGTTTTCAATTTTCAACTTAATTTCTCTCCTTTCCTTCAATTGCAACATGTAGGTACCTTCTAAAGTGCAGATCAGTGATGTCACCTTCAAAAACATCCAAGGGACATCTGCATCTGAGGTCGGTGTAACACTCCTTTGTAGCAAGGGCTTGCCATGCAAGAACGTCAAGCTCCAGGACATTAATATAACACCAAGCAAAGGTGGAGCTCCACTCAAAACAAAGTGTTCCAATATCAAAGCTCACTACGAGGGGACCCAAGTTCCTCCACCCTGTCCTTAGTATTATAAATAGGTTACGAGTACCAAGTGATTTGTTATGGTTGTAAAGTATAGTTATATTCATAAAACCCAATTTCCACATTAGAGGAACCATAACTAATGTAAACATCGGTCCTCTTTTCTTGCGAGTTTGGCGAACTGAGTGGGCCCTTCAGTTTTCTAATCTCTAATTATTTACATATGCTCATTGAAAATAGTTTATTCTTCTTCATTTTGTTTTTGACAAAAGATTCTCTCTCTCTCTCTCTCTCTCTCTCTCTCTCTCATTGTAAAGCGGGGAATCCTGGACAAACAAGTCCCAAAAGGACATGATTGTATTATATGAAACTTATTGGATGGAGAGTTTGAAACTTGGGCGTGTGTCTACTGAAGGTTTAAGGTACGGGATCTCTAAATTGGTCTACTCAATAAATCTACCAAATAGTTTGCAAAAGATAATAACTATGCAGCGGAAATAAAATCACAAAGCACACATTACAAGGACACTAGATTTTGTGTGGAAAACCATAACCGAGTAAAAAATCACGGATCCGAACTGGATCGATAATCAAGTACTACGAATCTCTCAATTATAAGAAACTCATATTTTTTTCCCCAGATACTGTTAGGCCAATAGTCAAAGAAGAGGGTTGTCAGAGGTAAACCCATTCGTTGACAGAATTGGAGACAGTTTCATGTCTCGCTCGAGCGAGACTTCTTCTCGCTATAGCGAGAGTAGAGACTGATGCAGGTGCGTTCCAGAAAGGCGTGTTCCAGAATAGGGTCTCACTAGAGCGAGACACAAGCTCGCTATAGTGAGCCTGGGCGGTGACGACAAATCTAATCCGGACTCTTATGTGAAGTTTGACACAAACTGCTATTCTGAGTGGATTATGATTAGGAGTCTTATGCACGAACTTGAGGCTATTTATTGGGTGTTTCTCTCAACCCTAAAGTACAACACCACCACTCTCATTAATCTGAGTTAGAGATATCTTTGAGAGAGTTTATTCTCTAGAGCCATTGAGAGATCGTTCTGAAGGGCTGCTCTAGAAGGTGTTTGCTGCTTTTACTCTCTTGTAGAAGATTGATCATCTTGTTTGACAAGGTGCAAGGAGATCAAGTAAGGAGAACGCGGCACGTTGGATGTCGTGTTAGTGGATTCTTTACAAGAACAACTACAGTCCTTAAGTCGAGGTACATACTGAGGTAAAGGAGCTTGTGAGTATATCTTGTAACTGTTCGTGAACTCTTGATTTCTGGTTCGTGGTTTTTCTCCCCGGATAGGGTTTCCACACTAAATATTGTGTCCGCCTTTTTGTGGTGTGTGATTGGTAGATAGCTAGTTCTATTTTGTTTGATTGGTTATTTCCGCTGCATGTTGATTGATTAAATTAGAACTAGTATTCCATTCTAGTGGGTCCTGCAAATTCCTCAGATACCCCCTACCTAAGGATTGAAGTTACCTTGTATCGCTTCACGCTTCAACGACGTTACACCAATGATTGCAACACACTCAATCCCATGATTGACTCCTCAAATCTTCTCGCAAGAAGATAATCTTCTATAAATGATGCAGAAGAAATTGCCTCTCTAAAATACTTGGCAGTACAACTCTTCAAAAAATCTCTAGAGAAATGTGAGTGCTCTCACGTTCAAGGCTTATGACAACATATTTGTCAGCCGTTATTGTTGACCCTTCATACTTTTTGGCTTTACAATCTCCCTATTTTGGCAATTCTTGGACAAAACACCTTAGAGCAATACAATATGATATACCCAAAAGAAAAACCCAAAATACATTGAATTTTGAGGAAATTACCAAAAAAAAGGACATTACATCGCCACTAACCGAAAAAGAGGCTATTAGTCAATATTGCACGGAAGTAGTTCCCATTGACCACTTCCTTTTTTATTTATTAAAGATTTAAACGTGTGACGACGTCGTCGCTTAATCGCCCAAAACCCCATTTCCCCATTTTCCCTTTCTTCCCCCCATCGTTTTTCCCTTTCTCTAACGATTTCCTTTCCCCATTTAATGGGTCAATCCCTCCAATGTAAACAATAGGAAAAGGCACAAAAGACCCAACATAGAGGCCATTGATCGTGGCGAAAACCTGCTGAAACACGCTCATGACAGGAGCTACGGTTAGACGGTTGTTTTGCAAGAATGTGTTTGGAGGGTTGGAATACCAGAATTCATCACTAACATGGGAAGACATGTAGATCTCTAGAACAACATTGTATGTGTTGTCGAGGATTTTGATTTCCTTGGAATGTAAATCCGGCCCATTTTGAATTACAAACCAGGAACCAGTACTGTTACCACCTTCGCTAATTGGGATTATCAAATCCGCAGGTATTTGGTAGAAATGCTTGTATTGCAATCGACTTTCTGTCTTTCCATCACTACCTTCTGATGGGAGTTTTAAAAAGCTTCCAGATTTTACATTTTCTTCACTTTCCCCAATTGTTTTCTCTTCTGATTGAAATCCCATCTCCCTCACTTCTTCTTCCTCCTCCTTTCTTTCATCTTTTCAGATAAAGACGCCAACTTTTTCTCATTTAAAGAAGATAGCGAGCCCCCTAAACCCAAACTTCCTTATTTTCATCCCATTTTCGACAGCAGAAACCTTACCCCCGAGAAAGGGGGAAAGGAAACTAACAAAGAAAGGGAAAGAAAGGGGGGGAAGCGATTAAGCGACGATGTCGTCACACGTTTAAATCTTTAATAAAAAACGGAAGTGGTCACAGGGAACCACTTCCGTGCAATATTGACTAGTGGCATCTTTTTCGGTTAGTGGCCATCTATGGTCCTTTGCTTGGTAGTTTTCTCTTGAATTAAAAAAAAAAAAAAAAAACACCAGCACTATATATCTTGAATTGCATTAGCTTGTAGAAATCCCCCTGGCTTCATTCTTCTCCCCCTGTATTTGTCCATAATCGACAAACAAATATTATCATGCAACTTCTGCCAATCTGGATGTAGTAGCTCCCCCTCAATTTCAACCCCCCATGAATGTATCTTCGTAGCAGCAATAGGGGTGGGAGCTTGGCTTCCTTGATCAGTGCTTTCTATATGTAGCCACCCACACTTGTGTAGTTTGAGCTTTTAGGATAGTATGAGCAAACTCTTTAGGCAAATTAGACATTCTAACCCAAATTGGAGTCGTCTTGGGTGGAGAAAAATTCGTCTGACATTGCTTGGTCTTAGGCTGACTTTGCAGCATCTTGCAATGGGGACGAATATGTCCTTTCTTTTCACAATGGTGGCACGTGGATGTGCTTACAGTGCCTGACACATTCTTTTTCTTGAAACTACTCGACACATTATGCATATGTGTAGTATGCTAGCAAAATTATTTTACCTTTAGCATTTAAAGTAGGAGCACCCTTTTATTTTATCTTGCTATGACCCGTATATGACAAATAAAATAATTTCAAAATTAATTTCATCACAAACAAGTAATAAAATAAAAGGGTCCACCCGCACCTTGAATTACGTGATCAGGTTTGGCAGGTTAGCAAGATACTGCAAGTATTCATGAATTTCAGTTCTCATTAGAATTAACCTGAGGAGTGTTCGGCTCTTAAACCAGAATTAAGGTTACACGTGGGATTGGCCAGCCCACCCTAGTCCAAGCTAAGAGGCATCCTCTTGGATATGAGTTAGAATTTTGGGTCTATATTTGTGTAAAGGCTTAATATATGGCCCAGCCTGGCCTTGAAAGTGGGACCTATATCTCACTGATTTGGGGGGGGGGGGGGGGGGTGGTGGGGGTGCAGGGGGCCTAACCTTATGGACACGGGCTTAAATATTTGTCCTGATAATTAAAGGAACAAATGTCGCTGCACAGTTAAGTAGAGAAGGCCGAGACAAAACCTCATCTCGGTCGACCCAACTTGAAACTAGGTCGAGCGAGAGATATCCATGTCTCAATGATTTCAAGACAAGACCTCAGTTCGGTCGATCCAACTTCAAGTCAGTTTACGCGCCCCGTCAAGAAACGTACCTATATTTTCTCTCCTACCAATTTGAGTCCTAATCAATCTTGAAAACTCATTGTACGACTTAAAAAACTATTTTGCAACCCTAGAAAATAATTCTCTACATCCTAAACCTAGAGCATCCAGAGAAGATCTTTTGGAGAGTTTGACTATAGATCTAAGCAGCTTGTGCAAGAAGACTTTATTCTACTCTTGCATAGTTGATTGAAGCATCTCGAGAGGCAACAAGGTGAGTTACTGCTTCAAGCATAGACGAATAGTGAACGACTGGCCTTAGGTTTAGTTCAACTAGGGAATAGCCTGTGAGTATATCTTGTAACTGTTCAAGTTATTAGTGCTTGGTTTTTCCCTTGAACCGGGAGAAAGGGTCTAGTTGTTTTTTTCCAATTTTGGGTTTTTCACATTAAAAAAATTATGTCTCCTTCGGGGCGCTTTTAATTGGTTAGTTTTATCTATTATTTGTATAGAGTTTCATACTAGAAATCTATTGGGACGTTGAACAATAGTAGTCTCAAGGTCAACTTCTATTAGGGTAAGACTTGAGACTATCCATACACTGAAAGAACGATGTTTTTTAGTGGATTGGATTTCATTAGGTGGGGCTCGTTATGGAGTATAACTCCTTCAACTTTGGGATTCTCTAAAGTAAAAGACTTGGATGATCATAGAGTTGTGCTTCAAGATCTAACCCGGTGATTTGATGGGGATCATATCGATGAATGTGATAGAAGAGCATCAAATTGAAACTAAGTGTTAAATCGTGCCAACACGAACTAGATTTAAGTTTTATAAAAAGAAAATGTCTAAATTTATCCTTAGCTTCTTTCTAATTTTTTTAATGGACATTATCTAAGATAAGAAAAGCCAATGATCTAGAAAAACACAGCTTCTCAGTGATTCCCATCACCACCACATCATCTTCAGTAGAACTGCGCATTTTTCGTTCAGATTTGGTTTAAATGCAGTAAACTAGAGATAAAAGTGGATGAAAAAGAAAAAATCAGTACATTCAAGTAATTGGATACACCGACTGATATCATTCGACATTTAGAATAGCAATGCCTTTTTCTTAATGTGTGTGTAAGGACCCAACCGGAACCAGACCCAGACACACACCAAGAAAAAGAAAAAATAATTGTTAACAAAAGCATGAAAACGGGTTGTTGGTGGAATCTGGCACAAGGTGTAAGCTGTCTGGGCATGAAAACAGTAGAACAATGTTTACAGAGGGATTTTGTAAAACTAAAATGAGCAACATCTCCACTTCGTAGTTCCACTTTGTAGCTCGTATCCATCACATTCATTTGAACCTTCTACTTATACTACTATTAACTAAAATGTTTGAGGACAAGGCGTTTCATGTATGATTTCCGACGTGTATTTCTAAATTTGGCACCTACAACTCCATTTGGGGTGCGAACGAAATGGCAGATGGGCAGGCTTGACCCGCCCAACCTGACCCATAGATTATGTCCGTTAATAAATGGGTCGGCTTAGGGCTGACCCGCCTAACCCACAAATTATGCATGACCTATTTAAATTTTCTTTTAAACTTTTATTATTAGTCCAAATCCTCAAATGATACCCACTTTCTAGTGTAGCCTCCATTATCCAATTGAAATTTATCACTCAATTTTCATATGTTTTTTTTAATAAAGACTTTTTTTTTATTACTTTTAGTTAGGCTATTTTATTTCTATAGTCATTATTTAAAATTTGTATACAATATTGAAGTATTCGATATTTTGTTTTTCTTTTCTCCCCCTCAAGTATGTCCCTTGTTAGCTTACTCAAGAACATTTTTATTTGTTCTTCTTTCTTAGGATCTGGATTATGTACATGAAGAGAATACAAACGACGTGACATAAATAAGAAAAGTGCTAAAATTGAATGGGACTATTTCAATCCATGGGCTACAAAAGGATGAATGGGCCTTTGCCATTTGGACCTCGCCTTTTATGGATGGAAAATTGAGTAACCAGCCTCTTGTCGTCATTGAAACAAAGTCGGTCTCCATCATTTACAAAATGGCTAGAGCTTAAATGAATTGGTTCAATGTATGCAGAATAAAAAGGTTAATTGACCTTGACCTCACTTTTCAGTGTTGGAAAACAAGGAACAGCACACCAAATGGTTGTTGAAATGAAACTGGGTACAAGTTGAGCTTACAAGTCAGTTTGGCTCCGGTAAGGAACCAGGGTTCGGTCAATTTGTCCCCTAGATGGGTTAACTCCAGTAACCTGCAATGGTTATGCGGGTTAAAGTGGGTCGGGTCGGGTTGACCTGCAATAGATGAGGCGTAGCAGTGTCTAACACATTTATTAAGCGGCCCCAACCCGCTTAGCCCGACTTGACCCATTTGCCACCTCTAGCTTGAGGGGAACATACAACTAGCTTTCCACAAGAAAATCGACATCAACCACCGATATATGCACATCGTTTTTACTCAAATACGAAGGATAAGCAACTGCAAATCCGCAAAATGGCTTTAATCATTTCATGCATTCAACATAAGTGCCTATGCGAGAATGGTCTCTTTCCGCCATGTCGGTTTTCACCTGTCTGCACAGGGTTCAAACCTCGGGAATGCCACCTTCTGTCCCCGAGGCTCTCTCACCTTACCTGAGCTATACTTCGCTCAGTTGAGAGCACCATCACCTTACTAGAGGGCGGGGCCCAACCCCCTATAGTTTGGTGGAAAAAAACACATAAGTTAATATACTCTGTAAAAAACAGGTGGTCGTATATATTTTGGTTGTGTTGCATTTTGTACAGCTTTTTGATAAATAAAATAATGATCAATCCAGAAAAAAAAAATTTAAAGGAAACTCTCGAGAAGGGAATTCTCTACCCATAGTTTTCTCTTCTTTTAAAATTCTTTCTTTCTCTAGATTCAAATGGGACCTGAAGGTTCAACTTGGTAGGGCGTAAGCCCACATGCTCTGGTATACATGATTACTTAATTCATGGTGCACAATTCTAAATTTTTGATTTGGGTTCATTTCGAAGACCTCGAAATGTTAAAAAACCATAAAATGCAACTTTACCGCTGATTTTGCGGTGGTAAAGTTTTACTTGACGGTCTTCCGTGGAGAGAGATATATATATATATATACACACATGGAAGTAAAGTTTCAAACCGTGCATTGTTTTCCTTTTTGTTGGTTGTGGTTTAGGTTAGGCCTACTGGTAGGGCCCTTCCACCTTAAAAGGTGCTTTTAAACTCTTCTTGCACATCATACGAACTTTCTACAGGGTCCTTGTGGGTCCCATCAGGGGATGGGACCAAGAGGGATGGAATCAGGGAAATTATTGGCTACCCTAAGTATCATGCTCGACTCCAATCCCATTCCCCTGAAACCCCTTCATCCATGGCTCACAATTTTAACGACTTCATATTCAAAAAAAAGTTTTTCAACCTCCATCAAACGTTCGACTCTATTCGCAAGGGTGCCAAGTTATCAAGGATCGGTGCCTATTAGGAGGTAGGGGTGTACAAGGATAGGATTTGTGCAGATTAGGCCAAATCTGTCACCAATCCGTTGCCTACAGATTTGAAATCCGTCACCAATCCGTTACTGTTAAAATCCGATCCGATCCGATCAGTGGAGGAGCAGATCGGATCGGATTAATCCGTTCAATCCATTCCTGTACATTACATGGAAAAAGAAAGAAGAAAAAACCCACGAATTTTTAAGCCACTGAATTAAAGGGGCATGAGTTGAGAGCTGTATGCCTATTCTATTCATAAGGTTAGTGACTCTGTGCATTTTTTTTCTTATTATATATATTTTTATTTATATTTAATGACAACGGATCATATCAGATTGAATCTGCGGATTAAGAGTGAAATCCGTCACCGATCCATTGCTAACAGATTACACAATTTCCAATCCGTCACCAAT
Source organism: Persea americana (assembly GCA_029852735.1). Taxonomy (NCBI): domain Eukaryota; kingdom Viridiplantae; phylum Streptophyta; class Magnoliopsida; order Laurales; family Lauraceae; genus Persea; species Persea americana. The sequence goes on from CM056812.1 coordinate 10,706,720, forward strand.
CCGTTGGACTCCGGATCAGATCAAAATCCACGGATTGGATTGACGGATTGACGGATTTTTTGTACACCCCTATCAAGAGGTCCATATTTATTTCACAGTTTGGAATGGGTGATTGTTTGTATTCCTATACTAACAAGTCTGCAATATTTACATATAAGCTCTTTTTTACTCATTAATGTTTGTTGCTTTGCTTTTTCATTAGTTTTAAAAACCCCAACAAACTCAGATCAAGTGTATTTATGAATTTATCATGCGGATTTCATACTGAGGGTACTTGTTTAGGATAAATTATTGTACCTTGTTCATGATACCCTATTTCTGGCCGAACTTTTTGACCCTCGTGCGTCCCAACATTCCTTAATCTGATGCACTCATATTATGCTTTTCTGCTTATGCAAACTAATGTAAATGATATTTCTACAATTAGAACCTATTTAGAACAACCTTATTTGGAATATGCTATCCAAATGGGTAGATCCAAAATGCCTCTACCCCTATGGGGCCTCCCCAAACACATAAATCACAGTATTCAAAATTTATCATACTTATATGTACTCTTTGTGAAATTTATTATTGTTTTTCATGTTGTAACATTTTTTCTAGAATATTGTTTATTTCATTTCTCATAAAGTTGTAATTCCTACTTAATGTTTATTTTTTTCCATAATCTATTTCAAAGTTGTAATTCTTACATTTTCATTTCTCATAAAGTTTGAATTTCATCAAACTCATATCTTTTTTTAAAGATTTTTTAACTTTATCTCGAAGAAATATGATTGCAGCTCAAAGTACAGAGCTTTGATTGCAGTAATAAAACTGGTGAGACCAGGTCAATCCACATGGAGCTTTAGAAATAAGGCTTTCAAACTTTGTCACCTGCCCTGAATAAAATTTAATTTTAGCCCAAAATCTAGAAAAGTACATTCATCATTCCTCCTTTCAATTAAAATTAAATACATTTTCAAAAATAAAAATTCATAAATCTGAAAACCTAATATAAAATGAATCACAAGTTGCTGTAAAGAACATACAAATTAGAACATCAAATTACAAACAACCCAAAATTAAATCTAAGAAGCTAAATTAGAAAAAAAATAATCCTAAGTTAGAAACCAAATTAATCAAAAAAAAATTAACAAAGATTAATATCAAATCAAATCAATCAAAATAAAAGCAAACAAACAACTTTCTAAAATTAAAAATTTCCTAAGTTAGAAACTTTCTTAAATTAAATTCCTAAATCAAAATAGAAACTAAGTTAAAATCGAAAATTAGGTTAGACAACTAAGTTAGATTTCCTTTCCTAAATTAACGAACTAAGTTAAACAACTCCCTAAAGTTAAGGACTTTTCAAATAAATTATGATTTTCAAATCATAACAAATTTAGAAAGAATTTAGTCAATCTTACCCTATGTTAGAATTTCCAAATCTTAAGAAACTCCTTAAGTAAAAATCTTCAATAAAAAAAATAGAAAGATCTCTTATTTCTGGAAATTATCTAAATAATCATAAACATAAAATTCAAAACTAATCCTAAAGTTAAAAAGTTACTAATGCAATGTATGCTACGAGATGCTAAAAAATTTTAAGTATGGAAAACCAGTATGCTAGGCTGTTTTCATACATGATTTTTCCTAATCTAATGCAACTTAAAACTGAGTTTAATGGCTGGTTTTTGAACTACAATGATGCATGAATCAACTAAAAAAAAAAAGCGAAAGTGAAAAAGGATTTAAAATGAATGAAATAAGAATACATAAACATGACCTGAAAACTGAAACTGTGGAGAAAGTTTGCACACGGGTGGCCTAACATGCCATGTTCAAGCCACTAGTTTACCAACCTCCTAAAATCGTTTTGACATGAAATGTTGGGACGTGATAGACCACATGCTGAACTTCAATTTCCCCAAATCTCACAGAACAATACCATGATTTGGCTGGTCCACTTCGAACGGTTTGCCAATAATTGTTTCTGCAGTTTTGCTGAAACTATGCAGAAAATGGGCTATTTGGTATTAGGGACTATTTTTCCAGCCTTATTCTTATCCAAAATTTTCCATCCAAATCATGATCTTTTATCTCCAAATCTTTACCAAATTCTATTTTCAATTAATCACAAATTGATTGGACATTTATCCATTGATTTCATGCTTCAAAAGTATGTCCTATGTCGACTGTTTGGATGTCCAACATAGGTTCATCAAAATTGGTTTCCTTTTCTTTCTTTCTTATAGATCTGAAAGCTTCAATTTCTAGCCACTTAAACATGCATTAACCTTATGATATGAAGATATATGCAATGAACTCTAATTCCAACCATAAATATGCATAAGATTCGCATAAACTTATAAGAAGCATAAGAAGAAAATAAAACAATGAGAGCTTGAATTTAAATATGTGTAGTGCACAAAAAATTAAATGTGTGGATTGACTAAAGTAAATGTGTGTCATTAACAAGAAACTAACTGTGTGGATTTTTCAATAAATGTAAATGTGTGGGAATTGCAATAAAAATAAATGTGTGATAACTGTGCTATTTTCTTTTTATTCTAAAACTAGGTTCATAATTACTTATTTCATGCCCTTAGGATCTTGGGTTGTCAATCCAACAAAAACAACAAAGAAACACAATTCAAGCATTATTCACATAAGAGAAATAATAATGAAAAAAGAATCACACTTTTACTAATATGCAATGATTTTACATAAAAGATGGAGAATTAAAATTCCAAAAAAAAAGAAACTACATATTAGGATGAAAGGAACCACTCTAGCTGAAGCATCAATTTGGGACAAGCCTTCTTGATGAGAGATGAGCTATAGTGGAGAAAGGAGATTTGTAGAATGGTGGAGGAATTATACTAGTGAGGGGGCTTTTTCCTTCATGATAGGTAATGGACATCCAAGGCACTCTTTAAATAGGGCATGGGATGCCATATTCTTTCTCTCTAGTCCCTACTTTGTTGCAAGAATCTTCTTCACTTAGTCAGTCTTCTCCTTTCATTTCTCTATTCTATCTTCATGCACTTGTCATATTTTCTTCTAGAAAATCATCCTTTGGACTTGACATTTATGAGAGATAATTAAAGAAGGGAAGAATCTTTACATGGGGTGGTAAACTCCAAGTTGGAATCAAGAGAAGATTAAATGCCCAATATGTGTAGATTCTTTCCACTTTTGTCTCTTTCAAAATCTTGTTTCTTGATTTGGCCGTTCATGGATTTTCTTTAATTATCATGAATTATATTCAAAATGACCTCGGGATTTTGTCTAAAGGTGGACCCTCTTGGATGTCCCACTTGTGTGCCCCACACTTGTGCATGTGTGTGGAACCCACAAAGGAATACAACTTGTACAAATTACCCAAGCCTTATTCCACTTTGTTCTTAAGCTCGCAGAACTCTTCCCCTCAATGTGAATTACTTAGGAATCTCAACAGACACAAAGGATGCACAATCAAAACCAAGCAACCACAAGAAGTAATAATGGTGCGAAAATGAAGAGAGTAAGAGAAAAGAAAGAACACGTCAACATATGTGAAAAACCCTCTAAAATAAGAGGGAAAAACCATCAAGCCTTCCAAACAAATCCACTATGCAATTGGGAGATTACAAGCTTCTACCTCTCAAGTCAGTAACTTAGAGTAACACCTTCTCAAGTACAAGAAACCCTCCTCTCTCTCTCTTTTTGGAAAAGAAAAGAAAAGCAATCTCTCACTTTCTCACTCTCAGTACGAGAAATCCACCTTAGTAAACAATGGCTTCTCTACTCCGCTCAACACAACTCTCTATTGTTGCTTGTCTTAAAGATCATTTTGAAATAAAGAAGAGAATGGGGTTTAAGAATCTCTACACTCACACATGTAAAATGCACTTGTGAACTTAAGTGGGAACCCAACATGGGCCTTCACATCAGGAAGGGCCCAAATGACCGAATAATTTTTTTTATTTTTGTCCTCCAATCCATCGAGATCATTTTTAATGTATGTTTTCTTGTAAAAAGATGCCCTATAATCAAACAACGTCTATGTCCGTTAATGTTATAACAACATCTATGTCTGTTAATGTTCTATTCTACATATTCCAAATGGGCCTTCATTCATATGAATGAGTGAAGGGATGAATCAATCCTTAGCTCTATCGGTTACAGATTTGGATAGGGGGTGTGTGTGGGTGTGTGAGTAAAGAATGCATTTTTTGCTTGCTAACTAGAATAATGGTTTGAGTATTAAATGATGATTTTCGCATTTTTTGCTTGCCAACTAGAATAATGGTTTGAGTATTAAATGATGATTTTCAATGTCTTCTGGGATTGCAAAGTGCCTAAAGTAGTAAGTTAGTATACATAAGAGCCCGGAGTTCTTCCTAAGAGATGCAATGATAGTCATCAATAATTTATTAACAAGTTTGCCGCATTTCTTTCTTATTAACGATGACAGAAGAAAGGAAAATCCATTAATTATTTTTATAACGTATCAACTTAATTTAAATAAGAAGGAATTAAAAACTTATGTATGAAAAAATAGCAAGCATTATAAATAAAAATTGTACATCAGAGTCCATTCCATTTAGGACTTGTTTGTGTGCGCGACGTGCGCGGGCAGAGATAGTGAGAGTATGCTAGTGGTTGAGATTTGAGCTACCTCTTTTCGTTCAAGAATAGTGGTTTAGAGTGATTCTCTTAATGCTGTATCTAAGGTGTTATCTTTTGCTGTGATTTTTTAGAAATTATAATTCTACTCGAATGAGATTAAAGCTCTTTAATCTTCAATTAATTGCTTCTTCACCATGTTGTGCGAACGGCCAATGGTTTTAAATTATTTTTAGACAAGCAAGGAGTGGATAGGTCTTCTAATTAATTTCATTGCTTTCACTACGTAATTTGTTTTATTGGTATAATGCTTTTATACTATAGTGCCCCTATTTATTTGGCCGCGCTTCTTTGCAATCCTTTTTCTTCCATTAATTTATTTCATCATTAGCAATAGAATAAAAAAAAAGATGTTATTCTCATTGAGCATATATATGTAAATAACTAGAGATTACAAAACTGATTGGCCCACTCAGTTGGCCAAATTCACAAGAAAAGTGGACCGATATGTACATCTGTTACGGTTCCTCTCTTGTGGAAACTGGATTTTATGAATATAACTAGAATTAAAACCATAACAAATCACTTGGTAATTGAAACCTATTAATAATACTTAAGGACAGGGGGGAGGAACTTGGGTCCCCATGTAGAGAGCTTTGATATTGGAGCATGTCGATGTGAGTGGCGCTGCACCTTTGCTTGGTGTTATATTAATGTCCTGGAGCTTGACGTTCTTGCATGGCAAGCCCTTGCTACAAAGGAGTGTTACACCGACCTCAGATGCAGATGTCCCTTGGATGTTTTTGAAGGTGACATCGCTGATCTGCACTTTGGAAGGTACCTACAAGTTGCAATAGAAGGAAAGGAGATAAATTAACTTGAAAATTAGAAATGTCGAGTACATGCCCCGACCCTCCATTGGTCTACAACATATGAATGAGTTCTATATATATCAAAATTCCATGGGAGTGGCTCATCTAACTAACAAAGAGAATAAGAAGAAGAAGAAAGAAAAAAAAACTGTTTACTAGTACTCCCTTCATACCTCATTTGCACAGGCGCCACCAGGACAGTATTCCTGATCGATGATGATTGGATTGTTGACATTTTTGAAGGTGATGTTCTCAAAGGTTATGTTGGACACAGTGCTGGCTGAGGGAGAGTTGCCCCATGACTTGATCCTAATACCATTCAAGGTGTCCGAGATGGTGCTGTCACTAATGATGAGTCCAGTCACATCCTTCTCATCTGGGTACTTTCCTAAGCTCCCCACACTGTTATTATGTAAGTAACAAATTAACCAATTATAGACCAAACAACAACAACAATTAGAACAAAGCAGAGGTGTCATATCCCTTTGCTTAATTGTTGGGTGTAAAGTACAATATCTCATTTAATTTATAATTATAAGCAATACCATAGAAGAGATCCAGAAGAAAAATGCACCTTATTCCATGGCCTGGTCCACATGTTACTTTACTGATCTGTACATTAGTGAGGCCCTGTCCGAGGGAGATGCAGTCGTCGCCGGTTCCAATCTGAGCACCCTCGATGGTCACATCGGAGCAACGCTCCACATGCATTCCATCAGTGTTGGGACTGTCGCCGGGGTTGGTGACTTTGAAATTTATCGCTTTGAAGTTCTTGCATTCGACGACACCAAAGTTGAAGTTCTTGCTATTGAGGGATGTTATGCCATCGATGACAGTGTTGGTCATAGAAATGAACTTGACGTTCTGTGGAGTATACACAATAAAATTATTGACACTTGATGCAAGATTAGGATTTTGCAGGCACCCACCTCCTCCAATTCATTTCTAATTGAGAATTGGATGTTTTATTACTACTTACAGTTGGAAGAAGCTTGCACTTTTCATTCTGTTGGCAATCGTTTAAGTGCCAAATAGAAGCTCCTTGCCCATCAAAAACTCCAGTTCCAGTGATGGTCAACCCATCTATCGATCCAAAATAAACCCAATCTCCACTTGGAAACTTGTTCAGGTCGGTCTCCGCCAGCAGATGACCCTGTAAAATACAAATAAAGATTGACATAGTTCTCTATGTAAAGTAAGTCTAGTAATAAATAGTGCGACACTTAATCCATGGATGATATTCTCCTGATCATCCAACAAAAATGACTAATGTTTGCTCACTGCACACCACTAAAAAAATAAATAAAAAAATTTCAGAGTTTCAGAAGATGTACTCTTACATCCAATTTCATGGTTATAGATGGTACTCCTTTGCAAGGGCCTGTGAATTTAAGAGGGCCCATCCAATAATCGCCTTTTGGTACTATAATTGTAGCTGGTCCGCTGGACCCACATGCCGCCGTCCATGTATCTTGAAAGGCCTACTCACGCACAAAATTAAGTGTCAGACATATAAAATGAAATGAGATTTTTTTTGGGCACCCGGCATTGGGGGGTAGGGACCCCAGCCCTCTCGTAAGGCAAGTAGGCCTCGGGTGAGGCGAGGGAGTCCTTGGGTGAGGTATGGTGAAGGAAGGTTGCAGCCAGATAAGTGCCGACACCTTTCACCACTGCGGTTAAAGGCCGTTCTTGAGATAATATTTAACCAGTATGATACAAGTCTAGTATAAAATCATGCCTCCTTTTGCCCCTCCGCAATTGAAGTATTGTCCACTAAAATAAAAAATAACCAAACAATTTTTTTTTGCAATCAAACTATACCAACCTGGGCATCGTCTGTCTTCCCATCAGCTTTTGCCCCATGATCCATAATGTTGAATTCCCCACACAGGGCAACTCCAATGAAACAACAGATAAAGGATAGGAAGAAGCTATGCTTCATCATCTTTATTTGTTTTTTGTTTTTTAAACTATCTTTTTCTTTTTTTTATTTGAATAGATATTTATTGTAAGATGGGTGCTGGAGTTATGAATTTATAGGACTTCAATCTGAAATGGCCATTTGGTTATCCTTAATTGTAGCAACTCTCTCTCAACTATACCATTCATTTATTACCATAAGCACCTCTAAATGTGCTCAGGAGAATGGTCAACCCCTCGTTTCACGGATAACTACTTGCTTATTTTGACAAAAGCAAGCTTTTAACAGCCATGTATTACGGTAGCAAAAGAGCAAAAGCTTAACAACATCCACTCCATTTCTTTGAATTGAATGGTTAATGAGTTTACTCACACTTGGTCATGCGAAAGTACAGGTCAGTTCCAGCTTTGCCCGGAATCAACCCAACCTACTCGAGTTCTACCTTTATCTATGCTGTATATTTTGGAAATAAATAGGCCCAGCGATTCATCTGAAGAAGAGATTCAAACAATGACCAGGGATTCCATCCGGCCCACACTAAAAATCATCCACTAGAGTGGAATGTCAAACTCTTTATTATGTAATCATTTTGTATTTCACAAATGACTCTCTCTCTCTCTCTCTCTCTCTCTCTCTCTCTCTCTCTCTCTCTCTCTCTCTCTCTCTCTCTCTCTCTCATTAATATTAATATATTCATACATAATCTTAATTTCAGATTCTCATATAAAATTATCATGGGCCCATTTCTTTGGTCCGTTTAAAACTCCTCATAGCTGTAAATGCTGGCTTACTATCATATGGTTTTAATTTCTATTAGGCAGCCCTTACAATGAGCACTTGTTTCTCTTCGAGCTGCGCCCTCTTCCAGTTTTTGAGAGAGGGCATTTCGTTCTGGAGCAAAGGGCATACGATCCCACATGAGAATTGGATCGATACGAAGGTACGGGAAGGCGTTAATAGGAGTATTCCGAATTATGATTACATTATCAATTATTTCCCAATGGAGATTGTTGGGTTTATGTCTTGTAGTCCGAGTTTATCAGAGTGGCCCAATGGGCTATCCAATGATCGAATTTAGGGTCAAGGGTATTGTGGTTATTGTACCGGGACTTTCTTGGGGGTTAAGATAGTAGAGATTATAAATGTGATGTAATCAGTAACCTTGACTCTAAAGAGAGTCAAGACATGAAAGATTGCTCTCTTGCCGTGGATGTAGGCGGTTTTAACGAACCACGTAAAATCCCGATCTCTCTTGTACCATGCAACAACTGAAAACCCTAGGGCAAGGATTTTCCTCTTTGCGTTTTTTATCTTTTCATGCGGTTGCATAACTCTAAAGATCTAATGATAAAACCATCAATCGCATAACACAACCCATGCTCTAATACCACTTGTCATCATACGGAAGAGTAAATACCCGCGATCGATCAATCATGCGATACAAGAGAGAAGATGATTTTATGTGGTTCGGCAAAAGCACCTTGAACTTGTTCACGGATTGTTTCAGGACTATCGGGGTCAACGAATGTGAGAATCTGTGGGGTCCAACTCTTTCGGAACCAAAGACGAGCGAACACTCTTTTTCTTTTGTGTACGGGTATGCCAAGTTTTCTAGTCTACTTGAAAATAACAAGCGGTGATCCGTAGATCAACCTTTTCATATAGAAAATCGAATAAATTTTTTTCTAACTTTCATTGAATGTGTTAAAAAAGAGACATAATTTGAATTTTAAATGTCGTTAAAGGCGAATTTGATTTGTTTTCCATGGAAGGCAATGTTGTGTTTGCCATTGAAGGCGATTTTTGTGTCTCTTTAAAAATACAAATCCAATGAGAAGAACGAAAAGGAGATCTGACATTAACAGGAGACTGCGAGACTCATTCAAATTGATGGTCGCAAGTCATTTTAGTCTTCGTCGTCACCCTTCTGATAATAACAGTTGATGCTTTTGATTCTCTTGGCTAGGCTTGAACCTCAGATTTTTAGAGAATAAGGATCAAGGAGAGATCCTATATCCAATAAAGACAAACAAGTAGACGTGCTAAATGGTCCCTTCTAAGCCATGAAGATAGAAGGAGAGGGCCTTCGGGAGTGGCCCCCCAAGGGTCATCAATCTCCTTGTGGTGCTGGCTGTTGCAGAGTTTCTTCAACAATAGAGAAACCGTTGCAGGAGCGTAGGAGCAACAATAGAGAGCTTGTGCGTCGATCAGAAAAGCATGCAAGGTTGGAAGAACATGCCCTGGAATGGCGGAAATGGCCTCCTTTTATAGGTTTTTGGTGGGCATGAGGGGTGTTTATGAGATTTAAATGAATTAATGCTCCATGATAGGAGGAGTTATAGATTTTAAATTTATATTTTTGTAACTCCTTTTTCCTGATTTTTTATTGGCCGTTGGAGAATAATGGGCCATTATTTGCATTTCATGATGGGGGGATTTACATGCTTTAATACCATAATTGCCTTGACTTGTAACCCCCCCTCCCTCTTCTAGGATTTTGATTGGGTCATCCATAATAATGGGCAATTAACTGCATTAAGTGGCTGCCAAAGCATTTGAAGAGATGGGGGCCATGCTGTTTCTTTCGTAATTCTACCTTGATTGTCGATGAATTTCTTATATTGATTGTTCCAAGTGGGCCAGTACCATCAATCTTGTCGATTTGTCGATCAGTCGGGCAAAAAGTATGCTTTCTTAGTTGGCCAGTTGATGATTTCGAAGTGTCCAATGATGAACCCATGATTTCGATTGTGAATTCATGATGTTGTCAAAGATCGATGGATTTCTTGTCCTGAAAAATAAATTTTCAGAAAATGATAGAGGCCAAATGGCTCGAAACTGCAAAAACAATCCAAAATTGGTTTTTTCGGCAAAACTTGGCGACTCGGAATTCACAGCGACCATGGGTCAAGTTTGCCTGATGGGTCGCCTTTTCCGATTTTTTCTTTTTGACATATTTGTCCTTGTATTTTTGCACTTTTTGGGGATGGTTTTCCTACAAAGAACTTGACGAGAAGCTGCATAAAACGTGGGGTGATGACTTCAGCGGTCTACGCTGCCGAAAGGCCTAGTTTTGCTGCCAAAGGGTTGATGTTAGGTCATAAATTGTCGGATTGACCTGAAATTCGACAAAGAGACACTTGGGAGTAATTTTAGACCTTCAACGGGCTCTGATTGAAGATTCGATGTCTCCGATGCTGTTGTCGCCGGAATGGTTGACTTTGTCGCGAGGAGAATGCGGCTTTCACATTTTGGGCCAAACTATATCGAAGTGGCTTGGTATTTGATGTGGAGCCTTTTAGTAGCATTTTGAGGCCAATTGTACGCTCTTTTTTGTGAAATAAGGTCCCCACTTCACCATCGCTGGGAGCTTCGATTTGGCCACTGGAAGAGGAAAGTTAGGCTAAATTAATGATGCTGAAATGGTCCAAAACTTCATATGTACACTCATTATTGTTTTGAAGGATCTTGAGGCTTTCAGGTGGTTTCGATAAGATTTGATGCTTGAAGCAGCTTCACCCAATCTGGCATGATGCAGCTTCGTGTGACTTCTTTGATCTATGAAAGTATATGAAGAGGCAAAGTGACATTTTTTTGTGTCAACAGATGAACCACAGAGGTACAGCGACGAGTTAAATAACTTTGTAGTCGGTTTTTGTGATTTTTTTTGGATTTTGGGTTTTGGGTTTTTCTTTTTCTTTTTTTTCTAACTTTGTGAACCTAAAGGCTTTATGTGGCGCATTAGGTGGTCAAGAGGGTGTTTTGTTTTTGACCATGTGACCTAACAAGCTGTATGTGTCAGGTTAGGAGGCCAGAAGAAAATATTTTTGTTTTTGACATTTTGACCTAACAAGCTGTATGTGGCAACTTAGAGGGTTAGGATTTAGGATTTTGGTTCACTCTTTGGGACTATTTTGGACCATTGGAGGGATCATGTACCATCATTTGGTTTTTGTGGAATGTCAATTTCATGAGTTTGGCTCAATTTGATGTAAGAGGAGGGATGGTTTAGTTTTCGGAAGCTCATCAATCTTTAATCAAGCTCTTAGCTCTAGTGGAAGATGGAGCAACTCCATTAAAGATTGCATCGCTTCTTTGAAGCCAAATTGTATAAACAACATAGAAGAAAATGGTAGCACATATTTGTTTCTTTGAAGACGTTCTGCCTGAAGCTAAAGCCATCCATAAGCTTGAATAAGATGAGGAGTTGAGTTGAAGAGGAAAATTTTACACATCAAGCATCCAACATTAGCGATCTATAGAGAATGGGCAGAGAAGAACAAGTGGAGATCATCTTCGTGACTATGGAGGCAGAGAGAGCAACAAGAAGCTAGATTAACACCGACTCTTTGAGCCCAACATTCAGTTGGTGTTTTTCTGCGAAGCAAACGCCAAGCAAAACAAGGTATTCTTGGGTTCATGGCAGAACTCCTGATGAGCGTTGACCAAATCTTTGGAGACCCCCTTATCTAACCAAATGGGTGTCCTGACCAGATGAGCTAATCATCCTGAGCTTGAGGAGGTTAGACCTGAGATATAATAGAGGAGAGGAACTCAGCAATATCATTTGGGAGGCTAGATGGGGTATGCCAGCTACCATCTGAAACGAGTGTCGATGGGCGATCATCAAAAGGGAAGGAGTAGCTGGGGAACAAGGGATCTATCATATCATACTCAAAACATATATGCAACCAACTTTTAGCATTTTCATTTAAATAAAAATATATTATCATATTTTTTTTATTTAGACTATTACTTTGCCACCTATAGTTACTAAATATGGAAATTTGATACTTCTAAATAAATGTGCGACTTCATCAAAAGTGATACACTTATGGTTTGTTTGATTTTACATGTAGCACTCAATGTGTATATAGATTTTTTTTTAGATTTTTTTTATATACCACCTATGTTTTCTTTGATTTGTAAGCAGGCCCCTGCGGTTTTATTATCTGCAAATAGGACCCTAATTTTTCATGTTAATACCTTTCATGTCCCAAACTTAATGATAATGGGTAAATACCAAGAGATTTGTGTTGAACTTTTTAAAAAATGACAGATTTGCCCAAACATCCACTAAACAAAAATGAGTATATTATTTTTTTTAAATACCATTATTTTATCCCAACTCCCTTCTGTCTCCCAATATCTTTTTAATGCACATGAAGACTAATCATGTAATTTGAAAGTTTCATCAATCTAACGGTAGGTCGTGTATGAATTGGATCAATTATAACCAATTATAAGCAGAGGCATTGATTATCATTATGATTGATTTGGATTTAATGAAATAGGCCCTCTATTGATAAAAACAAATTTACTTGCGATTATTCTCTCCCTCTAAATGTAATTAGTGATGTTACAAGCTTTAGAGAAAAACAAGACCAAGCTTTTGAGTTTAAGCATATAGTGATAAAGAGATGGGCAAAAGTGTCGTTTTGCTCTAAAAACTTTTGATCGTTGGAAGGCTACTGATTTTGGAGATACAAAAGGAATTAAAATGAAAAGGCATGGGCCTAGTTGCAAATACCAAAACCGTATGGACCTATTTCAAAATACAATGCCGGTGACAACTATTTACATTCCAAATGAATATATAAAAGTATTTCTCCAAATGTTTCCATATGTTCTAATTGATTCTCCCTCAGATTTATGTCCATTCAATCAATCCTCCTACAAGAATCTAATTGTTCTCCTCTGTAGGCGACGCGGCCTCTACAATACCGTCACGGGCAACTAGGCCTATAATGTCATCAATAACATTATGAACACGACGGTTCAACAATGTATACACAAATCTATGATAGTACATGTTAAGAAACCTGTTTATCGATTCTATAATAAATAATCTTGGACAATTCAAATCAATAACTGTAATCTATACATTGGAGTCAAATCAATAACACTTACTAATGTTGGCAACTACAATAGTGTAAAGTTCATTCACTTCTTCCCAAAAGGAAGCATTCAGTTCTTCCCAAAAGAAAGCATTCAGTTATTCGATAAACGGATTCAGTCGGTCATATATTCATTATTCATTCGATTTCCAGTGAGTACACTTTATTAAGTGGCTTATCATTCAATATGTGTGGGATCTACCAGTGTCTTGATCAGATATCACTGGCATCACCATAGAGTTCCGGAACACCTCATTCCATCTACTACACTAGGATTATTCATTAATTCATTAATTCATTTTGTTACAGCTCAATAATGAGCTTGAGAATTACTATGCAGTGCCAGACACGGGAATCAAATCAATGAACAAATCCTATTCAAACTTTTAAAACAAACATTCAGGTGAAACGTTCGTTATCTAATGCATGTGCTATTCTCGATGACATCACTTTAAGTGTAATTTACACATTAGCATAACCTTTGCTAACACCCATGAAGGTTTAGAAAAAAACACCATTAACACTAGCCTTAGTCAATAGGCTTCTATTCAGAACAATCAGACATCCATCTGAATTTTTTCTCCAGTTCGGTCAACTGGTCGGTTACCTGTCGGTTAACCAAAATCTGGGACTCAGCTAACCGAACGATGTAGGCCAGCTCATGGTCAGCTTCCCAGAAGCTCATTTCTCTGATAAAATTTCTAACATTTCTCAAGGGAATTCGGTCACCTTGTCGGTCGACCGAACCCACACTGTCGGTTAACCGAACATAGTTCGGTAACCTCTTGGTTCGCAATCCAGAGAGCTCCAGATGAGATCGGTCACCTGTTGGTCGATCAAAATGCGATTTCGGCTGACCGAACCCAATTCGGTCAGTTTTCCAGAATCTGGTTTTCCCTGAGAAACTCAACTCAGAAGGGTCAGTCAGCATGTCGGCTGACCGAACTGCTCCCAAAAGTTCAGAAAATTTCTGAACGAAAATTTAGAATTTGAGCTCCTTGAGCTCAAACAAGTCCAATGGCACCATAAATCATAAGAATGAACATAATTTCCTTTGTTTGAAGCTAATGAGTTTGAAGCTAATGAGCAAAAACCCCTTGCTAATGAGTTTGAAGCTAATGAGCTCAAATAATGAGTCAGTGCTAATTCACATGGGGATAATGAGTACGAGGGAGTTGGTTTGATTTCACATGAATCCTATGAGGTACTCAAATATTTACCTCTTGCTAGCATCGATCGGTAGAGCCATCTCTAATATGAAGAGTTCTAAAATATATTTGATGTTGTGAACCTTTATTTGAGCAAAATGGTAATAGTCACTACAGAAACAAGTATGTAATGGGCAATTATTATATATTATAGGAATACGATTCGATTTTCCAATTGAAGCTCAGTTTGGCAATTGATTGCAAAATTGCACGATGATCAAGTTACTAAAATTGCCATCAAGGAAGAGTCCTACTGCTTTTCCTCCTTTAAGTAGAAGAGTCTTACTGCCTTTTCTCATGTAATGACTTAGTGGAGACTGGGTTGCAACAAACCCAATGTTCATGGATAGATTGTACTGGGCCGTCCAAGCTTGGTTTCTCTAACCCATTTGGACTCAATTTGATGACTAGTTTCACAATTAGAATGATATGGTGTGAGACAGAGAAACCAAGCAACAGGGGAGTTTTACCTATCAAAATGATCATATAATTCTGGGAAGGGTCCAGCTCTGGAAAAATCCCCTGTAGCCACTCCCACGAGCTGTGACGATGTGAGCAAAAGATGTTTTAATCGTATATTGACATTAAGATCTCATCCATATAGCATGTCATCTATCTTACTTCATTTTTAAAATAGTCAACCTCAAAAAAGAATTCACTAAACAATATGGATACATTGATGATGAATTTTGGGGCTGATCCAATCGATTTTAGAGATTGTTAGCCATCCAATCAATAGCGCTATAAAATAAATTATTATGCATTTGATGGCTTTAGATAAGATGCCTAGCAACATCCTTCAGATCTAATTTCTTGCTTGATTTTATGCTGGTTGCTTAATTAACACCAGTATAATATTAATTTCTCTACTGGCCTGATGCATGGTGTAGGTTTAACCTTCTATTCAGTCACAATGAACAATCTGCTTGTGATTGGTGTGCATTAAAATATTTCAGGCTTGGATGATAAGTGCCCAGCCTTACCACTTTCCCAGTTTATGATGTATTCTTGCGAGGCAATACCTGATTCGTGGGTAGGATATAATACACTTGCAAGAGTATATACTAAGGCATTTGATCGTAGGACAACTGAAATACACTACTAGAAAAAGGACTTTTAGCGACCAGATGACTCCGCTCGCGCGATGTGGGAACGTGGAATGCCCGTCCCATACGTGAGCGTGTATCCGTGCCCATCCCGGCCAACGATGGAGTGGAATATCTCATCCCTCCGCGCTGGCAAACTGCGCTCCTCTTCGGGCAATGCCTCCAGTTTGGACTGAAACTGGGCCTGCGTAGTTGATTCATTTAATATATTATCATGCATAACAAGACATAGTAATAGACAGATAATTTAAGCGGTTCAATATAAAAACTTACGAAGATAGCTGCAACCTCCGGGTGGCGAGGATCTCGAGAACGCATCCAGACGGACATCCTGTCGAGCGGACTGCCCGTGGCACTCAACTGTTTGGTGGAGAGTTAAATTATTAGTATCATATCATACAAAATGACAAAAATATAAATCACACGTACGATCTAACTTCTTACCTTGTGGCGGACCTGGGTGATGTGTTGAGTCCCCAACCTGTGTGCGGGACCCTGCATTGCGCGGTTCCGCGCATTCGTAGCCGCCTCTTTCTGTTTTTAATATTTATCAGTTAATTTTTGTTAGTTACTTTTAGTCACTAGTAAATTGATAAAATTCAAATAAAGACATTACAAGTTTCTCACCTTTGCCTCCTCACTCGTCCAGTACCCGACGAGCTGAGTCCACTGGTCCGGGAGAACGCCCTTAGGAACTCGGTCCAGTATGTCGGGGGCATCCTGATGTGGCCTCCAGTGCTGCGTCTTTATTTTATTTTTATGATCTTTCCACATCTTCCGGCACTTCGACATGCAAATTGGCCGGAAGAGCTCAGGACATGCCCTCAAATTGTCCTGAAAAGGACAAATAACTTTTTGTTAAGTTATGGTTTAAATTGACACATCTTGTGGAGAAATGTTAAATTATTACCTTAAGCTGCTTCCACATTCGATCTAATGTCTCCACCGGGAATGCCTCCCAATCAAGTGTAGTCAACGGGAATGCATATGGATCCCGGACCATATGCCCAAATGGCTGATGAGCTGGCGAGCATGCGGACCCACCGGATGATATGTCTCATCAAACTCCACATCAATGGGCGATCCGAAATTCCATGTTCGATCCCTCTAGCAGGGCCTCTCCCCCTGCTGGAAGATGGGCCCGTGCTCAAAGACTCTGTTCAAATTAGAGATGATGCAATTAAATTGAAATAAAATAATTTGCTAGAATTAAAATGTTTTAATTAAATAAACTTATACCTGTCTGTGTATCGGCTGATGCAAGCCGAGACGGTGAAGCCGAAGCAGTCGAGGCCGAAGGCCCCACTGGGGTGGATAGGGATGGTCGATCAATCGGGGACGATGGCCTCGGCCCGGAGGTCGACGGACAGGGATGAGAGGTCGATGGCCTACTCGGTGGGGCCATCGAACTAGGCTGGGCAGCACCCGGTGTATGCCCAGGGTCCCCAGATGGCATACCAGACTGGGTCTGGCGTAGTAGCTCGTCGATCGTCTACGGACAATCTCTCCTCTTTCTCCCTAACATATCTATTCAAATGTTTGTAAGATAAATTAATTTAACAAGATAATTGAAATTAACATTTAAAAATCATTTACACTGAAATTTAACATTGGTGAATTAGTTCACAACCGTTCACTGTTAATGTAAGTCAACTGTATCTCCTTCAATGGTTTCCTGAACCCAATTAACATCTTCATCACGTTGAACAACTGAATTCTGGTCAAGAACTTGTTAGGCGAATGCATCAATATCTAGCTCATCACATTCAATCTTATACACTCCCCTCCTTGACATTTTAACTGCAACTTGCCAATTAAGATCTTTCAGATCTCTGACATAGTAAACTTGCTCCGCCATTGAGGACAGTATGTAGGGTTCGGCACTTATTCGATCATCACGATGTAACAAATTTTTAAATTTTACCAATGTAAACTGGTAATTATCTGTTTTCACCCCTCGGATGGGATCCACCCAATCACACTTAAACAATAGAAATTTTAACCCGTGATTGTATACAACTTCAACAATATCCTTCAGAAGGCCATAGTAGTAACCAGCATCGACAGACGGACAACCAATCCCACTATTTTGCGTCGCTCGTTTCTCATCTACATCCTTGATGCGAAATCGAAAACCGTTGACATCACAAGTTGTGTAACGTCGGGCCGTTATAAAGGTTCCATCAGCTAACTGGTTTATTTCATCGGTCAAATTAGGATCGTTGGTTCTTCGTAAGTTACACACCTATGCAATGCATGTAATCAATGAATATCACTACATGAAATTGACAAGTCAGGAACAAGTGAAACTACTCCTAATGATTGAATACGTACGTGATTCTTGAACCATTCGTGAAATGACCGATAATGGGGCTGATGAATTTGATTCTCTGTAGCACGAGGCATGTCCCGTTTGAGCTCATCGATGTGTGTCCTGCGATGCGTAACACGTGTTAATGACAAGTACGATAATTTAGGCAAAAAATTGAGGAGTTACTCTAATGAATGAGTGATAACTTACTGAGTAAAAGCCACAACATATGGGGTGTTGAACAACACCCACCGGTGAGCTTGAATCTACTCAATATTATTGAGATCAAATGGCGTGCCCTCCCTTACTGGACCATCATTAATCCGCGATGGCCTAGTAAACTTTGTTTCAATATTATCATTAAGATATGATGCGCAGAAATTGGTGCACTCATCCATCAAATACCCCTTAGCTATTGATGCCTCTGGACGAGCCCTATTACGAACATACCTCTTCAATGTGTTCATGTACCTCTCGATTGGATACATCCATCTGAATTGGACGGGGCCACCAAGCAGTTGGGCTTCACTGGTTAAGTGTATGGTCAAGTGAACCATGATATCGAAAAATGCAGGTGGAAATTTTTTTTCTAGATGACACAATGTCACAGCAATCCTCTCTTGCAGACCATTCAACTCATCTATTCGGTGAACTCTAGAACACAGTTGTCTGAAGAAGTTACTAACTTCAATCAACGGCGCTACAACATTCTTAGGCAAACAATTCCGTATGGAGATAGGCAGTAATTGTTGAATGAGAATATGATTGTCATGACTCTTCAAACCCTGTAATGTTCTTTCTTTAATGTTTACACGCTTAGCGATATTCAAACAGTACCCGTCAGGAACCTTGACACCCTTCAGAACAGAGAGGAAGACATCTTTCTCATCTTTACTCATCATGTACTGCGCAGGAGGCATGTATGCCTTGTTGGACTCTCTCAGCTACAAGTGCAACGGTTTTCTCAAGCCCATTTCTTCCAAGTCACGGCGTGCATTGACACCATCCTTTGACTTCCCCTGAACACCGAGAATGGTCCACAATATATTATCACATACGTTCTTCTCGATGTGCATAACATCTAAGTTGTGCCTGAGTAAGTTATCTTTCCAGTATGGTAGATCGTAGAAAATACTTTTTTTCTTCCAATTATGACTTCGCCTTCTATTTGCATCGGGAATAGAAGGCAGCGGGGGGGCCCGTAAATCTTAAAAATCATACACAGTACGTATTTGCTCCTACTCGAGCTGTGACAACAATTCAACTCCAGTCATTGTTCGAGGTGCTGGACCATATTCTCGAGTGCCATCAAATGACACATTGTCCTTCCTAAACCTATGCAATGGAGGTAGAAAACGTCTATGACCCGTGTATGCCCATTTTCTGTCGTGCTTCAACCAAGTTGACTTCTTCTCCTTATTGCAACAAGGACATGCAAACTCTCCCTTTGTGCTCCAACCCGACAAGTTAGCATACGCTGGGAAGTCGTTGATTGTCCACAATAATGCAGCGCGGAGTTTAAACATTTCATTGCTTTCAGCATCAAATGTCATCAGACCATCAGCCCATAATTCATTCAATTCATCAATCAAAGGTTGCATATATACATAAATCTTGTCCCCTGGTCCTCTTGGTCCATCAATAAGTGTGGATAGGATTAGAAAAGGTTGCTTCATACACATCCATGGCGGGAGATTATAAGGTACCAAAACAACTGGCCACGTACTGTGATTTGCCCCAGTCATGGACCTGAAAGGACTAAAACCATCTGCAGCCAAACCAAGCCGCGCACTGTGACAATCCAAGGCAAAGTTTGGATTCCTCCGATCGAAGTCTTTCCATGCTGGGGAATCTATTGGATGGGTTAACTTACCATCGTCCCTGCTGTTCTCGGCATGCCATCTCATCAGTTTAGAAATCTTTGATGACATAAAAAGCCTCTTCAGCCTTGGCTTAAGTGGGAAATATCTCACTTGCTTTGCTGCCACACGTTTGCCACGATTGACAACACTTGTAGAACTATTCTGATGATTGTAACTAACCCCATCCTCCTTCCATCTCGAAATCTAACAGACAATGCACGTATCAAGATGGGCATTCTCATTCCTAAACAACATACAATTGTTTGGACATGCATCCAAAGTCTCATATGTGAAGCCTAAATTTTCAGTTAACTTGCGAGCCTGGTAGTAGGACTCGGCAAGTTTTGCACCGGATGGGAGCACTCGATGCAACAACTGGAGGAGCATATCGAAGGACGTGTCAGACCACTGATTCAATGCCTTCAAATGTAACAACTCAATGATAAAGGACAATTTACTGAAGTCCTTGCATCCAGGATACAATTTTGTCTGTGCATCGTCTAGAATTTCAAAATATCTCAAGGCTTCTTCATCGGCACCGGAGCGAGGATTACTCCCACCCGCCCCCTCAGTCTCACAGCTTGTGTATTCGAGTTCCAACCCGAACGCGATATCATTTAGCATCGCGATCATCGGATCAGCCTCTGACATATCATCCACCTCAATTTCATCTCTTTCCTCTCTGCGACAAAAAACATACTCTTCTCCATGTCTTATCCAATTCTTGTACTGCTTCAAGAATCCGTTCAGAATCAGATGCTTTCGGACAAACTCTCTTCTGTAATAATACCGATTCGCACATTTTCTACATGGACAACTGATGAACTCATTGTCAAACCCATTGGTAAATTCCATGAACTGGTTAATCCCATCCATGTATTCCCTAGACATCCTATTCGGTAAATCAATCCAACTCTTGTCCATCTCGGTAACTATTTCTGTGGAAATATAAAATGAGCAAGTACAATTAGCCCAAGGTACCGTGCATCATGCAAATCACCTACCCATAAACTGCAAACTCCTTACTACAGGGTGGTTGGTCCTATCCCATTCGAGAATGCACGATCCAACTTGCACTCAACAACTCGAATGCTTCGTCCCCTAGTCAGACAAAATTTCGGTAGCATGTCCGCGTGGTTCTCCAAGTACATGACATAGGTACAACATCAGTCATACCTATTTATGTACCCAGAGAACAATGGGACATCAACCGAAACTCTATTTAACATCAGACTTGCATGAGTTATTGAGTATAAGATGGATAATTGCATTCTCAAACTGTCTGAACTGGACAATTCAAGAATCCTATACGACAAAGTTCGAATGTACATCACAAGAACAACGATTCTAGTCAAAGATCCAATCCGTTGCGTCAAGGATTACTGAACAGATGTCGTACACAATTCTCGAACAGGTCTAAGTTTCACTAATGCATGGAAATCAATAAAAGTTGATAATGAAAGGTTCACAACGAATGAAATCTTCAAATATAAAACCATCTATAGCAGTTCTAAATTAAGGGTCAATGTGGAATAGGTAAATGAGCATTTAAATTGCAATGTTGCATCCAAGACCACACAAAGTTAAAGAAAGTTGATTATCACATAATGCATACATTGAAGAAAAAGAAACCTAATAAGACTCCATCAGTCTTGAGACCTGTCTGTCTGATTCCTTTTGGGTCCACATGACTGGCCAAGAGTCCTTGAAAAACAAATCAAGCCCAAGAACAAGATCAAGAATGGGCACAATATTTTTTACTTACAAATGTGTCCTAGATCTATTTGAATGTCGGAAATACATTGCTTAGACATATCACATATTTGTCGTCTCTCTAGTTAACTAAACTGTTGAAGTGGGAACTAATTCACATATAGTGGCTTATTAAAGCAATTTTTAGTTCATAGTAATTTGAAGCAAAGACAATGATTAAATTAAGGTAATAAGACGTATAATCATTGTAACAGTCCATTTGTTTTTTAGAAAGAAAACAGCACCTTAACTGATCTATGATAAGATAATATGCTATGAAATGTGATTGCATACTACAATACCTCAAATAACATATGTATCAGCAAGCAATAATCAGCCGGGCTAGACAAATTTCTCCTCTCCTTGCCCTTTTCCCATTCAACACCCATGAAGTAAAACTATACATATAGCATTAGTCACCTTTTTACTCACCTTGTACGCTACACTTGTTAAACATGTTTGTTTAGCTTATAAAACAAAGTAAAATGCAAACAATAAGGTATATGATGCGACCCATCCTTTAAATTCATAGTGTTTTGGATTGAAATAGTAGACTAGTAAAATCGATAATATTGACGTTTTACTCCATCCATGTTTAGATTAAAAAAATTTTATGAAAAATAAAACTAGTGACATGATAGAAAGGTTAATCTCCATCCACTTTTGCCCAATTCTAATTACTTCCCAATAGCAGAATAAATAAATGCAATAAAAAGAGGAGGAAAT
This sequence comes from Persea americana, assembly GCA_029852735.1. Lineage (NCBI taxonomy): Eukaryota > Viridiplantae > Streptophyta > Magnoliopsida > Laurales > Lauraceae > Persea > Persea americana. Next base: position 10,728,968 of record CM056812.1, read on the forward strand.
TTTTGTCACCCACCACTTTCTCTCCCCCTTTGTTGGTTGCCATTCTCTCCCAACAAAAGAGTAAGAGTAGGATCACCGAATGATCCTGATAGCATAATCTATCAACCATAGCTCCCGCAATCACATTCATCAGATAGATGGATTAATTAGGAATAGCACATTGAGCCCATTTATCAGACAAATCTCCTTAGATCTCTTAAAGGGAGGAAAAGTGATCCTTTTCTCTTTCATGGAGGCTCCTCTGCCAAAGGGGTCAGCAAACAATGTCCTAAGAGAAACTGAGTTTCTTGGCATTTGGCCATTCAACCAACACCCTTGTTTGAAAAGGAAAAAAGAAAAGTGAGAAAATCACAAATCACAAATGATGATATGTAAATCATCCTATCCATTGTTACATGATGCACCCATCTAACCCATGCCAAATTTTTCACAACAAGTTGATGTTTTCCAGAGAAAAATCAACAGTAACCATCTCACTATTGAATAGAGAATATTAACGAAATTGATAAAAATAAGATTTACCAAAGAAAAACCGATCTTTAAAAAGAAAAAAAAAGTCTGAAAAATAAAAATAAGAAAATAAAAACAAACAAAAAAATAAAAAAGAAGAATGAATCATAAAATAAAAGTTAAAGAATTGAATCCAGCCATGGGGAAATAAGGTCCTGCCAAAGTGAAAGAAACCTGATCAAGCATGGAGAGAAGCAAGGAATCTAAACATGGCCAGTTAGTAAGAAACTGGATATTCATCCAGCTGAGAAATTGGATTGGATGAAATGATTTTTTTATCTTACAAGAATTCAATTTGAGATATGTAAGTTTTTCTAGAGCTTTCAAGGATGCCCAAATGCACAAGTAGGAGCTAACCGCTTATTGTTTGCACTAAAATACATAGGAATTAAATACATAAGATGGTTAAAATGAAGATTGAATGTGGGTTTTTTTTTTAATCACCTCATGTCTTCAATTCTTTTTAATTTTAATGCAAATAAATGGGCGCTGCGGAAATTGGCGATTTAAAGGTCAATAGTTCAGTAGAGAGAATTCGAAATCCTTTCTTCTTCTTCTTTTTTATCTCATCAATCAAACATAGAATTCAATCCCATTAATTGAACATAGAATCTCAAATGCTCCATAATAGTAACCAACATTACTATTAAAAATTCTTGATTAATGTAATTCAGTCAAAAATTCATCCAAACAAATTGGCACCAAGTTTCCAACTTCCACTTCAGTTACCAAAAAAAAAAAAAAACATTGGCTTGACATTTCTACAACCCTCAATCACATCAACTTTAGGCCCAACTTAGAAGGTTAGTTCTTCGTAATGCATCCTTTTGCATCGCTTGAACTAGTTTAATTGATATCTAATTAGAACATCACTTACTATTTGATCTCATCAAGATAACTTTGCAAGGTGCATTACTTTTTCCCCCATACACTATGTCAAAATACATCCAGCTCTATGTTATCTTTAATTTTACCCGAGTCGTAAGAAGGTATGCATGAGATAAAGAAGGCCAGAGAGAGAGCAATTGAGGATGGGATAAAGAAGAGAAACTCATGATTTCAGATTGAAAACTATTTTTTGATGATGAATGATCAAAAGGGCATCATAGATCCCCACACTCAACACTAAGTTTCTATCCAACATGCTCAGAACCGCTTCTAGAACACAATGTCAAAAGAGATAGAATTCTCCTTCTTACAAACCTACTTCTCCTTCTTTGCCTATTTCAATCCCCCAAAGCCCAAATGCCATTTATCACTGTATGTTTTATGCAGCTCTGTATGTCATAATTAATATTTGCCTTTAAAGCAACTCCTTATTGGGTAATGATGCTTATCATGCAAAGCAACAATCCTATTGAGCTTTAAAATAATTTTCTTTGTTGGCCTTGCTAGCGCAGATGCTCGTGTGCCTAAGTTCTTGGGTTTTTTCAGTTAATTAAGTAAGTGCTCCCTTCCCTTCATAATGCAAGTGTTGTACCTGTTTTAGTTATCTATTTCTGAATGTAGTTTCAATTTAGTATATTAGATGGCATTCAACATACTGATAAAAAAAAAAAAAGATGGCATTCAACACGAAGACATAATTTCAATCCAAACTATAAAAGCAATATTAGTTGATTTGATTTTGTTGCGTTCCTTTTAGCTCTTTGGCTCTTCAAGTTAGCTGCCAGTGAAAACTGGAACTTAAGCCTAAACATAATGTTTGCTTGGAGATGAAATATAAGTTTTGATAATTAGGTTTGAGTTTTATCAGACAGCTAATCATCATAAGCACATGGATTGACTGGCCCTCAAGCCAAGACTGAACCACCAACAAGGCTTTGAGGAATTCAAGTTCTGATCCAAAAGCTCTGTGCCAAAGCCCCCAACAAATTAGATAAAAAAAAAAAAAAAACAAACAAACCCAGAAACAAACATGTGCAATGACGATCACTTCGAAGCTCTAATCTACATTTTAAAAAAAAAAAATGCAAGATCTGGAAAGAACTTAATTGAAAGTGGGAATAGATCATCAACATACCTGGAGATGATTTGGATGTAGAGTGTATAGACAGATGCTTGTTTCAGAAGCTGTTCTTCGTCTTCGAGGTTTAATGGCGGAGAGAACACAGAGGAAGAGCGAGGGAAAGAGAGAGATTGTTGGTGAGGGAGAGCGAGCAGCAGCAGCAGAGTGAGGGAAACAGAGTCCTCGGCGGCATTGAGGACCGGAGACGGAAAGACCAGCGGAAAGAGAGAGAAATAGAGAGAGAGAGGGAGAGGGAGAGGGAGAGGGAGAAGGAGAGGGAGGGAGAGAGAGGGCTCCGGCTCCGGCGTGGATGGTGCGGCGGGAGATGGGAAAAGCGCGCGGGAGGGCAAAGTGCAGAGCGCGGGAGGGAGGGGAAAGGAAAAAAGGAAGAGAGAAAAGTGAAAATCGCTAGGGTTATAAAAGACCCTTTAGCTACCGCTATTGCAGCTGCAATAGGCGGTCGCTAAAGGGTCTTTAGCGACCACCAAAAGCGGTCGCCCGCCTTTTCCCTGCGCCAATACTCCCTTTTCTAGTAATGATAGCTCTTGAGTTTTCCTGCAAAAAAAAGAAAAAGAAAAAAAAAAGACATGATTTTTGTTGTAGCTCTTTCCTTCTGAATTTTTATGGATCTTTTGTGCAGTAAATCTTAAACATGAAATTGCAGTTTTCTATTGGGTTTTTATATGCGCGCTTCTCATTTTTAGAATCTGATTTTGTTGATTGATATTAGTGATCACGCGCGTATATTGATCTCATGTTTCCCAAGTTCTGTTTCCATTTTATTTTACATTTTCCTTTGGTGTGGGAGATAAATTAGGGTTAGGCAGACAAAATTTTCATAAAGATTAAAGGGAAGATGCAGTAGAGGAATAATTTTACACTTATATATATATGATGAATGTTCATATGCATCTTTCCCTCACCATTGGGTGAGGGACACTTCCCTTTTTGCAAATGGAGACAAGGAAGTGTACCTCACCCTATGTACTTTAAAAGTACATTTTGTACCTGAAAATGTCCAAAAAGGGGAGTGTCCCTCACCAAAGATGCATGTGAACATTCCCCATATAAATATATACACACACACATAAAGCTTTTATGTTGTAGTTCTTTCTTTTGTTTTTTTAATAGATTTTTTTTTGTTTCAATAAATGCTTAAACATAAAACTGCATTTTTATTTGGTGTTATTGTGATTTCTCCAGGCATCTAGATGACATATAGGGTTGCCAGCTAACTGAGCAACTGCGCAGTTTCGTTGTTGTCATTATCAATTTTGATGATTTTTATTTATTATTTTTTAGTTTCAACTATCTTTTTTTAATTGGTTTCTCATTGGTTTCTTGTTTCTTCTAAATCACACTTCTTAATTCTATACATTTTCTTTTCTTATTTTACAATTAACCAACTAAATTTTATTATTATTATTATTATAGGTTTTAATTTTTATTGCAATTTTTACCATCTGAATATAATTTATACTAAATATCATTTAAAAATTACATTAATTTAATATTATAAATTATCTTGCCCGTGCTAAGCGCGGGCATGATTGGCACTTTTCATTTTTAGAATTTAATTTTATTGATTGATATTAGTGATTATGTAACCTGATCTCATGTTTCCTAAGTTCTGTTTTTATTTTATTTTACATTTTCCTTTGGTGTGGGGGATAATTGGGGTTTGGCAGACAGAATTTTGATATAGATAAAAGGGACAGTGCAGTAGAAGTATGATTTTATATTTATATATATATATATATTTTTTTTTTATTTTTTTTGTTACACATTTTTTATGTTGTAGTTTTTTTCTTTTGTACTTTTATAGATTTTATTATTTGCAGTAAATGCTTAAACATGAAACTACTTTTTTATTTAGTGCTCCTATGATTTTTCTAGGTATCTAGATAACATCTAAGGTTGCCAACCAACTAAGAAACCACACATTGTCGTCGTTGTCATTATCAATTTTGCTTTTTTTTTTTTATTAGTTTCAGCTATCTTTTTTACTGTATTGATTTCTCATTGGTTTTTTGTTTCTTCTAAATCACACTTCTTATTTTTATACATTTTTTAATTTTAAAATTAGCAAACTAAATTTTTTATTATTATTATCGCTTTTAATTTTGATTACAATTTTCACCATCTCAATATAATTTATACAAAATATAATTTAAAAATTATATATTTGTAAATATTATAAATCATATTGTCCGTACTAAGAGCGGGCATGTTTTGCTAGTAAACCATTATACAAATCGCTTTATTTTGAATCATCCCCTCAAAACTATATTTGTCTGACGATTATTATATATATATATATATATATTTATGTTGAGATGAAGTTTGTAAACTGATTAAATTAAAGGTATATAAAATTCAAAGTACCAATGTATAAAACAAAGTCTCGTGCTACACCCTTGCGTCAAAATAGTTGTGCGGTAAAGGGGGCTGACTATTCTCTTGGGACTATTTACAGGTGCTTATGGTTTAGACTGAGTGGTATAGTTTGAGAGAGGATTGCTGCATTTAAGGATGACCAAATGGCCATTTCAGACAGAAGTCCTATAAATTCATAACCTCCGTACCTATCAAACATAAGATATAAATTCAAATAAAAATAGAAAAACATATCTTTTAAAAACCAAAAGAAAAAAGACAATAAAGATGAGGAAGCAAAGCATCTTCCTATCCTTTATCTGTTGTTTCATTGGAGTTGCCCTGTGTGCGGAATTCAACATTATGGATCATGGGGCAAAAGCTGATGGGAAAACAGACGATGCCAAGGTTGGTTAAGTTTGATTACAATAAAGAATGTTTATTTATTCATTTTTATTTCAGTGAACAATTCTTCCATCGTATAGGGGCAAAGGGGTAAAAATAGCCATGATTTTGTGCTAGACTTGTATCATACTCGTTAAATATTCTCTCAAGAACCACCACTTACCGCAGTGGTGAGAGGCATTGTTCTTACCTGGCTGCCACCTTCCCTCACCCGAACTTTCCCTCACCTCACCTGAGGTCTACTTCCCTTATAAGAGGGCAAGGGTCCCACTAAACCGCGCACCAAAAAATAAATCTCTCATTTCATTTTACATGTCTGATATGCGTATCGTGACATTTTTATTTTGTGGGTGAGCAGGCCTTTCAAGATGCATGGACGGCGGCATGTGGGTCCAGCGGACCAGCTACAATTATAGTACCAAAAGGCAATTATTGGATGGGCCCTCTTAAATTCACAGGCCCTTGCAAAGGCGTACCATCTATAACCATGAAATTGGATGTAAGAGTACATCTGCTGAAACTTTGTGTTTTTTTTTTCTAGTCATTTTTGTTGGATGATCATGATAATATCTTCCTTGGTTTAAGCGTCACACTTTTTTTTAATATACTTACTTTACATAGAGAATTATGTCAATCTTTATTTGTATTTTATAGGGTCATTTGCTGGCGGAGACCGACCTTAACAAGTTTCCAAGTGGAGATTGGGTTTATTTTGGATGGATAGATGGGTTGACCATCACCGGAACTGGAGTTTTTGATGGGCAAGGAGCTTCTATTTGGCACTTAAACGATTGCCAACAGAATGAAAAGTGCAAGCTTCTTCCGACTGTAAGTAGTAATAAAACATCCAATTCTTCCAACTGTAAGTAGTAATAAAACATCCAATTCTCAATTAGAAATAAATTGGAGGAGATGGCTGCCTTCAAAATCTTAATCTTGCATCAAGTGTCAATAATTTGATTGGGTCTACTCCACAGAACATCAAGTTCATTTCTATGACCAACACTGTCATCGATGGCATAACATCGCTCAATAGCAAGAACTTCAACTTTGGTGTCGTCGAATGCAAGAACTTCAAAGCTATAAATTTCAAAGTCACCAACCCCGGTGACAGTCCCAACACTGATGGAATGCATGTGGAGCGTTGCTCCGATGTGACCATTGAGGGTGCTCAGATTGGAACCGGCGACGACTGCATCTCCCTCGGACAGGGCCTCACTAATGTACACATCAGTAAAGTAACATGTGGACCAGGCCATGGAATAAGGTGCGTTTTTCTTCTGCATCTCTTTTATGCTATAGCTTATAATTATAACTTAAATGGGATATTGTACTTCACACTCAATAATTAAGCAAAGGGATATGACACCTCTGCTTTGTTGCCTAGGCATTACTGACTGAATGCGTGCTTGTTGTAATTGTTGTTGTTGTTTGGTCTATAATTGGTTTGTTACCAAAAAAAAAAAAAAAAACAGTGTGGGGAGCTTAGGAAAGTACCCAGATGAGAAGGATGTGACTGGACTCATCATTAGTGACAGCACCATCTCGGACACCTTGAATGGTATTAGGATCAAGTCATGGTCCAACTCTCCCTCCGCCAGCTTTGTGTCCAACATAACCTTTGAGAACATCACCTTCAAGAATGTCAACAATCCAATCATCATCGATCAGGAGTACTGTCCTAGTCGCACTTGTACAAATGAGGTATGAAGAGAATAAAACATTTTTATTTCCTTATGTTGTAGAGCTAACGTTTTCAATTTTCAACTTAATTTCTCTCCTTTCCTTCAATTGCAACATGCAGGTACCTTCTAAAGTGCAGATCAGTGATGTCACCTTCAAAAACATCCAAGGGACATCTGCATCTGAGGTTGGTGTAACACTCCTTTGTAGCAAGGGCTTGCCATGCAAGAACGTCAAGCTCCAGGACATTAATATAACACCAAGCAAAGGTGGAGCTCCACTCAAAACAAAGTGTTCCAATATCAAAGCTCACTACGCGGGGACCCAAGTTCCTCCACCCTGTCCTTAGTATTATAAATAGGTTACGAGTACCAAGTGATTTGTCATGGTTGTAAAGTGTAGTTATATTCATAAAACCCAATTTCCACATTAGAGGAACCATAACTAATATAAACATCGGTCCTCTTTTCTTGTGAGTTTGGCCAACTGAGTGGGCCCTTCAGTTTTCTAATCTCTAATTATTTACATATGCTCATTCAAAATAGTTTGCTCTTCTTCATTTTGTTTTTGACAAATGATTCTCTCTCTCTCTCTCTCTCTCTCTCTCTCTCATTGTAAAGCGGGGAATCCTCGACAAACAAATCCCAAAAGGACATGATTGTATTATATGAAACTTATTGGATGGTGAGTTTGAAACTTGGGCGTGTGTCTACTGAAGGTTTAAAGTACGAGATCTCTAAATTGGTCTACTCAATAAATCTACCAAATAGTGTGCAAAAGATAATAACTATGCAGCGGAAATAAAATAACAAAGCACACATTACAAGGACACCAGATTTTGCGTGGAAAACCCTAACCGAGTAAAAAAATCACGGATCCGAACTAGATCGATAATCAAGTACTATGAATCTCACAATTATAAGAAACTCATAATTTTTCCCCAGATACCCCCTACCTAAGGACTGAAGTTACCTTGTATCACTTCACGCTTCAACAACGTTACACCACTGATTACAACACACTCAATCCCACGATTGACTCCTCAAATCTTCTTGCAAGAAGATAATCTTCTATAAAGGATGCAGAAGAAACTGACTCTCTAAAGTACTTGGCAGCACATCTCTTCAAAAAATCTCTAGAGAAAATTTCTCTCAATTAGATCACTAATTCAGAACTTGAGAGATGATCTGCATGTGTCTCTTGGGGTGTTGAGAAACACCCAATATATAGCCCCAAATTCGTGCATGAGACTTCTAATAATAATCGAATCAAAAGAGTCCTTTTTCAAACTCTAAAATAGAGTCCGGATCCAACTTGGCTCTCAACTAGAGCGTGGCTGGAGTCTCGCTATAATGAGAGTGCTCTCGCGTTCAAGGCTTATGACAACATATTTGTCAGCCGTTATTGTTGACCCTTCATACTTTTTGGCTTTACAATCTCCCTATTTTGGCAATTCTTGGACAAAACACCCTAGAGCAATACAATATGATATACCCAAAAGAAAAACCCAAAATACATTGAATTTTGAGGAAATTACCAAAAAAAGGACCTTAGATCGCCACTAACCGAAAAAGAGGCCATTAGTCAATATTGCACTGAAGTAGTTCCCTGTGACCACTTCCTTTTTTTTTATTAAATATTTAAACGTGTGACGACATCGTCGCTTAATCGCCCGAAACCCCATTTCCCCATTTTCCCTTTCTTCCTCCCGTCGTTTTCCCCTTTCTCTGATGATTCCCTTTCCCCATTTAATGGGTCAATCCCTCTGAAGTAAACAATAGGAAAAGGCACAAAAGACCCAACATAGAGGCCATCGATCGCGGCGAAAACCTGCTAAAACGAGCTCATGACAGGAGCTACAGTTAGACGGTTGTTTTGCAGGACTGTGTTTGGAGGGTTGGAATACCAGAATTCATCACTATCATAGGAAGACATGTAGATCTCTAGAACAACCTTGTATGTGTTGTTGGGGATTTTGATGTCCTTGGAATGTAAATCCGCCCCATTTTGACTTACAAACCAGGAACCAGTACTGTTACCAACTTTGCTAATTGGGATTATCAAATCCGCAGGTATTTGGTAGAAATGCTTGTATTGCAATCGATTTTCTGCCTTTCCATCACTACCTTCTGATGGGAATTTTAAAAAGCTTCCAGATTTTACATTTTCTTCACTTTCCCCACTTGTTTTCTCTTCTGATTGAAATCCCATCTCCCTCACTTCTTCTTCCTCCTCCTTTTTCTTTCATCTTTTCAGATAAAGACACCAACTTTTTCTCATTTTCAGAGATAACCAGCCCCCTAAACCCGAACTTCCTATTTTCATCCCATTTTCAACGGAAGAAACCTTACCCCCGAGAAAGGGGGAAAGGAAACTGACAAAGAAAGGGGGGAAAGCAATTAAGCGACGATGTCGTCACACTTTTAAATCTTTAATATAAAAAATGGAAGTGGTCACAGGGAACCACTTCCATGCAATATTGACTAGTGGCCTCTTTTTTGGTTAGTGGCCATCTAAGGTCCTTTTTTGGTAGTTTTCTCTTGAATTAAAAAAAAAAAAAAAAGAAAGAAAAAAAAAAACCACCACTATAGATCTTGAATTGCATTATCTTGTAGAACTCCCCCTGGCTTCATTTTTCTCCCCCTGTATTTTTCCATAATTGACAAACAAATATCATCATGCGACTTCTGTCAATCTAAATACAGTAGCTCCCCCTCAATGTCAACCCCCCTGAATATATCTTTATAGCAGCAATGGGGGTGAGAGCTTGGCCTCCTTGATCAGGGCTTTCTATATGTAGCCAACCACACTTGTGTAGTTTGAGCTTTTAGGATAGTGTGAGCAAGCTCCTTAGGCAAATCAGATCTTCTAACCCAAATTGGAGTCGTCTTGGGTGGAGAAAAATTCTTCCACTATTGTTTGGTCTTAGGTAGACTTTGCAGCATCTTGCAATGGGGACGAATATGTCCTTTCTTTCCACAATGGTGGCACGTAGATGTGCTTGCAGCGCCTGGCACATTCTTTTTCTTGAAACTACTCGACACATTATGTATATGTGCAGTATATGGAGTAGCATGTGCAACACTTGAAGAAAAAATTGTTTTACCTTTAGCATTTGAAGTGGAAGCACCATGATCATAACCAAGACCGCTTCTGTCAAAAGAAGACTTCTGACTACGCATGATCTTTGTAAGAGTCTTCGAACTAGTGTTCATCTTGTTTAGCAAAGCTTGTTTCCCATTTAGCTCAAACAGAGTGATCTTCGGCCTCCCTTGCAAATCTTTATTTTCAGATTTAACAGTCTACAACTCTGTCTTCATATTCTCAATCTCTTGTTCAGCCTTCTTGAATTTCTAGCCCTCAGTAGTCAAATTTTCAGCTATACAGTTCTTCTAACTTTCCAAGAGATGAACCTTTTCAATTGCTTGCTCTAATTTAATCTTCAAGGCAGATTTTTCTTCTTGAGAAGACTTAGACTTGATAGTAATCTTGTTGCTATACTTGGTCATCTTGATGTAATCAGCATATATAGTATGATACAACTCTTCATAGTCTTTCTTTCAGTCTGACATCTCATCATCATGATCTTCATCAGTATCATTGTCTGACAGTGAGTTGGCCATGAAAGCCACAAACTTGCCATTCACATTATCTGAAGTATCATCCTCAAGATCTTTTTCTTCTTTTTCTGATAACTCTTCATCCCAAGTTGTGTTGAGCCTTTTTCTTTATACCCTTTTTCTTATGGGCACACTCATTCGCATATTGTCCATAGCCTTGGCACTTAAAACACTTACTTTGTTTCAAAGAATCCTTCTTCTCAAATTTTGAACTCTTCCACTTGACTTGTTTTGACTTCATGTACTTCTTGAAGCAATTAAATAATTCAGCCATATCATATTCAGCCTCAGATTCAGAATCAGACTCAAATTTCTTTTTAGGTTTCTTTATTGATTCTGGGATGGATTTCAAAGTAATACCTTTCTCTTTAGATTTTCCTTCATCCAAACGGTTTGCTTCAAAGGTCTGAATATTTTGCAACCAGCTGATTTACCTTGAGGGGATCCAGATTCTTATTTTCTTTAATAGCATCAACCTTAGAATCGAACGTCAAAGGTAGAGACCTCAAAATTTTCTTGACATTCTTGTTTTATGGAATTTTCTCACCCAGATTGAAAACGGAATTGACAATATCATTCAGCTTAGCATAGAATTGATCGAAGGTCTCATCTTCTTCCATCACAATGGTTTCAAATTCTTTAGTCAGCCTTTGTAATTTAGATTGTTTCACCGTGTTTGTACCCTCATACACTATCTGTAAGACTTCTCATGCTTCTTTTGCAGTTTTACAAGTGGAAATCCTAGGGAACTCTTCAGAAGACACTCTATCGTATATTCCATTCACTGCCTTGTTATTACAATTGGAGGCGTGCTTCTCAACTTTAGTCCATTGGGCTTTAGGTTTAGGAATAGTTTTCCCATCAGCCACAATTGTTGGTTTGGAGTAACCCTCCTCAACAAATATCCCAATCATTAATGGACTTAAGGAATCCAATCATCATTTGCTTCCAATGTGCATAATTAGAACCATCTAGCCAAGGGGCCTTAGAAGTTGATGTCCTTCTCGATCAAGTGCCATGCTAGAAATCTCTTAGGATTAAACACAACAACTTAGTGAAACCCACTCTAATACCAATTGAAGGTTTAGGATATGAGATCTCTAGATTGGTCTACTCAATAAATCAGCCCAATAGTGTGCAAAAGACAATAACTATGCGGCAAAACTAAAAACACAAAGCACACACTACAAGGACACCAGATTTTGCATGGAAAACCCTAACCGGATAAAAAATACGAATCCGAACTGGAACGACAATCAAGCACTATGAACCTCGCAATTACAAAAATCTCAGATTTCTTCCCCAGATATCCCCTACCTAAGTACTGAAGTTATCTTGTGTCGCTTCACGCTTCAACGACTTCACACTGCTAATTGCAGCAGACTCAATCCTGCACTTGACTCCCCAAATCTTCTCGGAAGAAGATAATCTTCTATAAATGATGCAAAAGAAATTGGCTCTCTATAATACTTGGTAGCACAACTCTTCAAAAAATCTCTAGAGAAAATTTGTCTCAACTAGATCACTAATTCAGAACTTTAGAGATGATCTGTGTCTCTTTGAGTTGTGAGAAACACCCAATATATAGCCCCTAATCCGTGCAAGAGACTCCTAATAATAATCCAATCAGGATAGAGTCCTTTTTCAAACTCTAAAATAGAGTCCATAATCTCAAACCACCAATTTGCTTTCGTAAAAGGTAGATCAACCCATCACCATGTTGTTCTGGCCCATGACCTCTTCCAAAAGCTCAAACCCAAGACCAGAGGAGGAACTGTTTCCATGAAGTTGGACATCTCCAAGGCATTTGACAAATTGAGTTGGAACTTTCTCTTCAGAGCCCTCCATTTCTTTAATTTTTCTTCTAAATGGATCAACCTCATAAGAGAACTTGTATGCAGCATTAGAGGCTCTGTCCTTGTCAATAAAAGTACATGTGGTTTCTTCAGTTTGACCTATGGTTTGCTACAGGGCTACCCCTTGTCTCCCTATTTATTCATTCTAGCTGTGGAGATTCTTAGCATTCAGGTGGAATAACTAAGAAAGAAGGTGCAATCACTCCCATCTCTCCCGTTACTTCCACCCCCTGCCATCTCCTCTACGCTGATGATATGTTGTTCTTCTTCAAAGGAAAAAAGCAAGACATAAGAAGGCTATTTGAAATCCTTAGAAGGCCACGTGATTAACCTTCAGAAAAGGCAGCTATTCTTCGGCAATTGCAATGCTAGAAGAATTCATATAGTCATAGAGCTTCTCCAAATACACCAAGCAGCGAGGCATGTTCTAAGTTCTATTCCTCTGCACATTGCCCTGTCATCTTCCAAGCAAAATTTGCCTCCAAATAGAGAGACTGGTGAGAAATTTCATGTGGCCAGTGGATCCAATCAAATCCAGCAATAATTATGTTAGGTGGGAAACGATTTGCCTCCCTAAATCAGAGGGAGGTCTGGGTCTGCGAAGGCTAAAAGAGCTAAATGAAGCCTGTTTGCTCAAGTTAGCTTGGCCTGCTGTTATAGAAGCCTCTCTTTGGGCCAAATGGTTCAGTGTTAGATACTGCGGAGGTAACTCCATTTGGCACCCCAACAACCCTGAAAATGGCTCCACCATTTGGAAAAAGATAAGATCTTTATCTTCTGTTCTTCAAGGTGATAGTAGATAGACTGTAGGAAATGGGAAGTCTATCAATCACGGGTTTGATAATTGGATAGACAATGACTCAATTGCTTCAAGGTTCCACTACATCCAGTTCTCTGAGCATGATTTAGTAGCTGACTTAATATCAGATGATGAATGGCACATCCCAAGCCAACCGCCGGTATTCTTGCAAGAGTTTCTCTCCCAAGCTACACCGGTATTCCTAGATCTTTCTTCTTTATTTGCATTCCATCGTTATACATGTCTAGAAATACGTTTAGGATCATTCATACAAAGTAGATCTTCATTAATAATAGTAGGTTCGCAATAGATCTGATTTTCATTAATCATCCATTATTAGGAACATGCCTAGGATCAATCATAAGTAATAGATTTGCATCATTTTCATCATCCCGAACTCGTGATTAGGTTAGATCTTGCATCCATACCATCCTCATTAAGAAAAATCCGAACTTGAAAGACAAAAGTGCAAAAAAGCACTTGGGTGCACATACAGCTGTGCCCAAGTCCCAAGTGCTGGGTTTCGACCCCGTTTTCCATCATACGTATATTTTGTCTCTTAAATTCGTGTTATTCTTCATGTAAGTTGACATCAGGGCCTTCGGATCTATAACTTTGTGTTCTAAATAGCACGAAAGGCATCACAAGAACACATAAAAATATTACTAAAGAAGAAAGGAAGAGAAAAGGTGCAAAAAAGCACTTGGGCGCCACTGTGGGTGCGCCCAAGTCCCAGGAGTTGGACTTCGACCCCATTTTTCATATTACTTGCATTTTACTTCTCAAATACAGATCTTTCTTCCTATAAGTAGACATCATAGCCCTCGGATCTGTAAATTTACATTCTACATCGTGAAAAGAATCGAAAAGATAAACAAACACATTACCAAAAGGGAAGGAAAAGAAGAGAAAAACAGACAGTGCACTTGGGCGTCGCTGTGGGTGCTCCCAAGTCTCTGCCAAGGGGATTCACCCCTTTAATTTGGATCCTCGCGTCATCACTCTTAGATCCGAAGTCTCTGACATCAGTAATTAACATTAGGACCCCGCATTTAGTCATAAAGTGTTAGAAATTGCGTCGAAGTATCGTCGAAAGTTACAAGTGCATGCCAATTCGCAGGGAGACACTTGGGCGCCACTGTGGGTGCGCCCAAGTCCCTAGTTCATTTTCCGATCGCGTTTTCCATATTTTGCATTTTTATTTAGCTTGTTATTAAATCTCTGTGATGAATATGAATTATTGCTGAACTTCCGAACTCTGAATATCTGAATCATCACACTTTAGCCTAGGTTGCATTACTTTTGCATAAAACGCCAAAAAAAATCATAAAATCATAAAACTCTTCCCTTCTCATCTTACTCTTTAGTAGTTAGAGAAGAGAACAAAAAAAAGAACAAATAGAAATAGAAAAGTCCAAACAATAAATAGAGTAGATGTTTAGTAGGTGATCCTAAGTTATTGCACTCGTGCCTAAGTAAATTAATAAACTCAATCAATCACAATCTAAAACACTTAATTCAAAACACCTAAGTAAGAACATCCAATTAAAATCCACAGACTTAACTAATTAAACTTTAATTAATCAAACCCTTAAAGCCTAATTAACAATCCCTAATAAAACTCCAATTAATCAAAACCCCACTTAGTAAAACTTAATCAATAAAACTTAATCAATAATCCCTAATTAATAAAACCCTAATTTAATAAATCCTAACTAAACAAAAATTAAATAAAATAAAACTCCTAATTAATCAGAACCCTAATCAACAAGTCCCAATTAAAATCCTGATTAATAAACCTAATCAATAAGCTCTAATTTATTAAGACCCAAATCAACGAAGTACAATTAACAACCCCAAATTCAAACCTTAACCAAACTTTAATCAAACCTTGATTACCAACTCTTAATTTAAATCCTAATCAAGACCTAATTAAAATGATAAATCAATCACATTCCGAAAATAAAAACATCTCCCAACCAAAACAGAAGTCAAATACCAAAAGCTAACTTAGAAATACCCTAGAAACCATCGAACCAGAAGCCACCCTAGTAGGCCAACACTTGGGCGCCACCACAGGTGCGCCCAAGTCACATTTTACCCCCGGGATCACCGAATCCCTGTTAATCTCAAATCTTGTCCCAAACCAGCACACTAGAACACCCCTACAATTTGAAACAATTAAAACCAGAAGCCCGAATTAACCTAAAACATCGAACCAACTCAAATCACGAAAACATCCAATTGGGCACCACTCTCTTGGCGCCCATCCTTCTTTAATCATTAAGAAACCTAATTAACTGAAATCTAACTTAATCCTAATCAACACAACACAGTAAATCACATATAATTTAAAGAACGTCAAACCATAAAAGTTCAACCTCAAATCAACTCAGAAGAACACGAAACTAACTTGATCAACATCCCAAAACCTTTACAGAACCGATAACGGCCTTGGAATTAAAATTTTAATCAACTTAAACCCATCCAGAACCTCGAACCGAAGTCAGAGGATCGAAAAGCATCAAATTAAGACTTGGGCGCCACTGCTGGTGCGCCCAAGTGCACAGAACCACTTAGGCACACACACAGGTGCGCCCAAGTCCTCTATCTCACCTGGGTTGTGAATCTCAGTCACGTTTCGAATTCCGGATTTAAAGTCATTACAATAAAATCAACGACAACCTAAAACAATAGCAGAACACAGACCTACCCTAAGTAGAAACTCCCTGAATTCCGAAATTAGCATAAATACCATCACCACAAGCCCAGCCACACAGAACCAAACACTTGGGCGCCACTGTAGGTGTGCTCAAGTCACCAGAGTGACCTAGGCGCCACTATGTGTGTGCCCAAGTCCTCCTTCAGTCCCGTTCAGCCGATTTCGGCATTATTTCACCTTTTAAATTCAAATCTTAAATTCCAGAACCCTAAAGTATTTAAAAACACACTAATCAGAACTCTAAGACACTCCTAATCCATCCCTAAACCACTCCTAATCAATTTATAACTTAAAATAAACCGAACCAAATAAAGTCACACCGAACAAGTTGCTTAGGCGCTGAAACCATCAAGCTTAGGTTGCCTACACCCTAGCATTAGCTCAGATTATCTGATTAGGAAGCTTAGAGCGTTAGGCTCCACCCCACCACTCTTCCTGTTCCGTTAGAGGATTGGGAGAGCTAATGTAGGCGGTCTAGGACCTTAGGTTAGGGTTAATCTGATGATCAGTAATAAAGTACTAATCACGTAAATCCAAGTAAAACCCCTTAGTTAGGCCCTTCTAGCCCCATATAAAAAAAATCCATAAAAACTATAAAACCAACAAAATAAACCCAAAAAGATTTTCCTTTTGTTTCTTCCTTCACCTCAGGTGCCAGATATTTGATCGAACTTAATGATAAAAAGGAATAAAAAACTGATTTCTAAAATTGGATAAATGAGAATAATGAGATGAGGTGAGTGATTTCGCACACACTTTTAATCAATCACGGCCCATCGGCCATCCTAAAACAAACACTGGCCCATCGGCCATTTCCAATCAATCCTGGCCCATCGGCCACCTTCAATCAATTACGGCCCATCGGCCTTTTACTTTTATCACTCGTGTTTCACACACGAAAAACACAGAAATCACAAATCAAAGTCTCATTTGCATCATCATTTTGGTTTGAAAAATCAGCCTTTAAACCTTAATTTGCCAAGGGATCTGAAGGGGGTACCCGGGAACGGGGCCGATCCTCTTCTTAAGTATTTGGCACCTCCCCCCTTTTTATTTTATTTTTCTTTATTTTAGTTATTTTATTTTACTTAGATATATTATGATTATGCTATGTGAGGATTAACCCCTATTTGGACTTTAACTCATGACCCTGAATTGACCTAAAATTAAAGAGACCCAAAGAAACCCAAATTAATGTGACAGGACAACCGTCGTGTGTTGCCGGCAGCACATTAGACGAGAGGAAGAACCCACCTTATTATTTTTCTCCCCATATTTCTTCGACTTTTGTAGAAAAACAGTGTTACGGCCGTTACCGTAGCTGGCAATCGTGATCTGTCGATTTTAAGGATAGTCGGAATCCTCATTTTCGATGTAAAATTTAAATAGCATATATAGGTGAATGGAGATTTCCCCAAACCATGTCTCTCTTGGAGAGGGGGGGTCAGAATTCACATCCGACAGAAACCTGACGAGAAGTCGTGCAATTTAGAGCACAAAGTTTCCAATTTTCTGGAAAAGTCTAAGACTTTGTAGCCGATTTTCCGTCAAGAGTCAAAACTAGGACAAACGATGTCAGAATAACCTAAAATTTGAGGTGAAGTTTTCTGAGCAATAGATAGACCAACCATGGGCTTTTGTTTGAATTTTGAAGCCGTTTGACGTCCCATTGCTGCTAGACTTGATTTCGCCGCGAGAAAAATATCGAGGTTTGATATACAGTCAACCGATTTTCGATTGACTTGAAATTTGATAGGGAGCCTATTGAAGTCATTTTGAGACAATCCATTAGCTCCGATTTCGATGTCATGGTCCTAGGAGGCTCCGCCGCCGGGAGGCCTGATTTTGCTTCCGAGCGTCAAAGTTGGGTCAAATGTTGTCAAAATGATCTGAAATTTGATGTGTAGCCCTTTGGAAGCATGTAGAAGCCACCCATATGCTCTGTTTGATGGGTGATGGCCTCGGTGGTTCTCGCTGCCGAGAGGCTTGATTTTGCTGCTTGAGGGTTGCTAGATGGTTAAACATTGTCTGTTTGACTTGAAACTTGACATGGAGTCTTTTGGAGTTATTTTGAGACCATCTATAGACTATGATCAAAGATTTGATATCTTCGATACTGTTGCCGCCGGGAGAGCTGATGCTACTGTGGCTCCCTTTTTAGGCCAAACAATGTCTGAATGGCCTGAAACTTGATGTAAGGCCTCTTAGTGGCACTTTGAGGCCACCTGTATGCTCTGTTTTGTGTGTCAGGGTCTCTGGCTTCACCGCCGCCGGGAGCTCCTGCTCAGCTGCTGGAGGAGTGAAGTCAGGACAAATGATGTTGAAATGGCCCGAAACTTCATGTGTACCCCTCTTTTGGCTTTTTTTGAAGGATCTTGCAGTTTTTGTTTGATTTTGACAAGATCTTATGCTTAAAGCCATACTTGGTTATTTGTGGTAGGATGCAGCTCCATGCAACTTCTTAATGTTGAGAATTTATGAAGAGGCAAATTGACATTTTTGGTGTCAACACTCTCAAGCACTCATACTTATTAAAATTTTGGAATCTTCATGCATTATTTGTTTTCTAATCATAGCATCAAAAGATTTTGTAAAGGCATGCTCAAATATGTTTTAAACTGCATTTTAAAATCTCGTTTCTTTAACATCTTAGCCTCTAGTCAAGCCTAGTTCTCCAAGACCAAGTTTCCCATTGAAAAACATTTTTTTAAGACTTTTAAAATCAGGGAAAGTTCAGTCAGCCGAACTAGTGTTGGTCAGCTGTCGGTTCTGCTTCCATAATGTAAAAACTGTTTTATTAGGGAAGTTCGGTCAACTGTCGGTTCCATGTCGGTCAGATGTCGGTCGACCAAACTTCAGTTCATTGAGCCGACAGGCTTGGTTCGGTCCGCCAATTTCAAAATATATGACCGTTGACATATGACCATTGAGTTCGATCGACCGGACCCCATGTGTCGGCTGACCGATAATAGATTCGTTGGAGAAATTTCTTCTTCTAAAAAGAACCATTCCTTGGGATTTGTGCCAACACTTTTGAGACTTTTGAAGGCCAAGGAAGGTGGGACATCCATGCTAGGCTAGAGGGAAGTTAAGAGGGCAAATCAATCATTTCAAACCTTTGATTCGTCAATGGGTTTGCCTCTTTTAACTTATTTTATTCATGCTTGTCTTGAAATCTTTGATTTCTTCAAATGCATGATTAAAGTGTTCAAAGTGTTCAAATATTGATTGTTTAAATATGCTTTGATTTTAAAATGTGTTAAACTTTTAAACCTCATCATTTGAATAGTATATCACATGTTAGTCATTTAATATCTTTAGAACAAACTTGCCAGTTGCATGTTAGACTTTTCAAAACAAGTTTGTCATTATTTCAAAAACATGTGTGAATCTCTTCTACCTTACATTTGCATCATTTATGAGCATTGAATTTCAAGAGAGATAGAAGAAGTCTTTAAGACATGTATCTCATACAAATCTTTGCATTCATTATGCATGTCATAGATAGGATTTCAATTTCAATATCAGCCTATGTTAAGAGGCATCAACATGTATTCACTTGCATCTCATCTTATGCTTATTTAGGCATAGTTTATTGAGATAAAAATCTGATGTTGTAAAGGTTAATGTTCAGCCTATTGAAAAACATATGAGATTGTAAAAGGTTATTGCTTAGCCTTGTGTAAAAGAATATGTGGTTGTAAGGTTGGAGGTTAGCCTAAACCTTAAGTTGATAGTGGAAATACCGGTAGGGAAACCGGGAGTGGATGTAGGTTTGTTTGGCCGAACCACTATAAATTTGCTTGTCATGGTGATTGATGTGGTTGATATGTTTATGATCAATGTTTCTTTTTAAATGTCTATCTTGAATGTTTAGTTGGGTTCTTTACTTGTTATTAGAAATCTCTTTAAAAAAAGATGATAAATCTTCAAAGCATAATTGACATAGGTTTTTAAAAAGAATTGGTCTAGTTTTTAGAGCTCACCCTATTCACCGGTAGGGAAACCGGGAGTGGATGTAGGTTTGTTTGGCCGAACCACTATAAATTTGCTTGTCATGGTGATTGATGTGGTTGATATGTTTATGATCAATGTTTCTTTTTAAATGTCTATCTTGAATGTTTAGTTGGGTTCTTTACTTGTTATTAGAAATCTCTTTAAAAAAAGATGATAAATCTTCAAAGCATAATTGACATAGGTTTTTAAAAAGAATTGGTCTAGTTTTTAGAGCTCACCCCCGCCCCCCCCCCCCCCCCCTAGGGTTCTGTTCTGGACTTTCACTTTCTCATTACATCGGGCACATTTGACCATTTATCAAATGAGGGCGGTATATTATTCTTCATAGACCGCCTATCATTGTGGAAAAACTAGCTGCATTGTCACTGACGGCAACCCATCAATGTTAAGTGTCACTGGGGAGACATGACCTGTTACAAATGACATCAACTTATGAACATTAAAAAAGTTAATATCTCAAATTAATGAGAATTGGAATATGCATTTCATACTCTCACAAGAACCACATCCTTGCACTATAGACACGGTTGCTGACGATGTTTGATCATATGGCATAATGCCTGCACAAAATTTTACAAGTGTTTTGGATGAAAACAACCTCATAGAATTTGAAAAAATGATGGAAATGGTGGCTTCTACATTGTAACTTCTAAAAGGTGGGTCCCAATTACCACAATTCCTAAAGTGGGCTCCAATTACCTCACGAAATAAGTTCCTTTTTTATAACTTTATTAAATAGGCTCATTGTAAATTAGAACTTATAAATAAGAGCTTTTATTTTAAATCTTACTCTAACTAGCTATTATTAATTAGAGTAGGATTTCCAAATGGTCAGAGTTGAACTTGGCCATGTTCCTAAGCTACTCTAAAATAAACTTGAACTTGTGTCATCTACACCTATATGCATTATGTCAAAATGGGCATTCACACGTGAGAGAGAGAAAGAGAGAGATGGGGAGTATTTCTAAATTATCATTTGTAGATCTAGAAAAGATTTAATGCATGGCAGTGGAACCTTATTTGCCCAAATCAAGAAGGATTTGACCAAGAAATATCTAGATTTAAATCTCTCTAGATTCTGATTGAACCATTGTTAGAGTTGAATTTGAGCTTGTTTCTAAATCACTCTACATGCAATTTGAACCTGTGCCATGTGGGTGCTTTGTCAAAATAAACATTCAGATTAAAGAGAGAGAAATTAATGGAGAGGATTGTAAATTAAACATTATGAACAATTTAATCCATTGGTGTTTTGAAAGCCCTATTTAAAGTAGCATCTATAAGTTGCTCACTAGTTGTTAACTCAGTTATCTATTACACTAATCTTATTGATTTTTTAGAAGATAATTAACAACTTCCCTTCATCTCTTGGGGCCAATAGACCCATTATATGTAGATTAAATATACATTGATTATGAGGACTGGATCGAGAAGGATTACATCCAAAAAATATCTTGGTATAAACCACTCTAGTTTCAATTGGAACACTCTTTAAGTTGAACTTTAACTTGTTCCTAAATCACTCTAGATTCAACTTGAACTTGTGCCGTCTGTACCTATGGTCTTTATGCCAAAATGAAAATCCAAATTTGAGAGAGAGAGAGAGAGAGAGAGAGAGAGAGAGAGAGAGAGAATATTTGTAAATTAAGCATTTTAGAAAATACCAAAAAAGTATAACTCACAAACAAGGTGGCATTTATAAGATGCTTGCTAGTTATTATCTTAGCTGTCTCCCACACTATGTTAGACTATCAAAACTTGAGACAGTTTGATGTCTCGCTATAGCGAGAGTGTCCTAGGAGAGCTCCCAGAACAGGGTCTTGCTATAGCGAGACACAAGCTCGCTACAGCGAGCAGGGCGCAGTTGCCCAATTCCATCCGAACTCTTTTTTAGAGTTAGAGGATGAGTGCTATTCTGAGTGGATTATAATTAGGAGCCTTATGCACGAACTTGAGGCTATTTATTAGGTATTTCTCTCAACCCTAAAAGACAAGATATCACTCTCATTAATCTGAGTCAGAGATATCTTAGAGAGAGACTTTTCTCTAGAGCCATTGAGAGATCGTTCTGAAGGGCTGCTCTAGAAGGTGTTTGTTGCTTCTACTCTCTTGTAGAAGATTGATCATCTTGTTTGACATGGTGCGAGGAGATCAAGTAAGGAGAACGGGGCACGGTGGATGTCGTGTTAGTGGATTCTTTATAAGAACAAATATAGTCCTTAGGTCGAGGTACAGACTGAGGTAAAGGAGCTTGTGAGTATATCTTGTAACTGTTCGTGAACTCTTGATTTCTGGTTCGTGGTTTTTCTCCCTGGATAGGGTTTCCACGCTAAATATTGTGTCTGCCTTCTTGTGGTGTGTGATTGGTAGATAGCTAGTTCTATTTTGTTTGATAGGTTATTTTTGCTGCATGTTGATTGGTTAAATTAGAACTGGTATTCTATTCTGGTGGGTCCTGCAAAATCCTCAATTGGTATCAGAGCAGGTTACACTATTTTATTGTGTTGATCCTATTTTTGCTGAGAATGGATATTCACAGCGAAGGCACTTCAACCAATAAGCCTCCTCTGTTGGATGGTAGCAATTATGCTTATTGGAAAGCCAGGATGGTTGCCTTCTTGAAAGCCATAGATCTGAAAGTTTGGAAATCTGCTGTGAATGGCTATTCCTTGCCCACTATTACTACTGATGGGGTAACTGGTCCCAAACCTGAAGATAAGTGGACTAAGGAAGAAGAGATGGCTGCCACTTGCAACTCTAGAGCTTTGAGTGCTATTTATAATGGAGTTAGCATGTCTGAGTTTCGTAGAATTTTTACATGCACTGCTGTAAAAGAGGCTTGGGATGGCACTGGAGATTGTAGAGATTTAGGCGCTTGATCACTTGATGGGGATGGCGCTAGAGATTGTGGAGATGGCGGTGATGGTGGCGATTAGGGGCAATTAGGGATAACATCGCTTAGAGATTGCAGAGGATGATGGAGATTGTAGTGGAGATGGGTGAAGAGAGAGAGCGGAAGAGATATGAGTTGCACGAGAGAGAGGGCGGGAGATAGAGCAAAGGGCGGGAGAAGTAAAACTTACGAAAAGATAATTTTTAACACCGTAGTGGAAGAAAAAGCAACGGCCTTGATCTATGGTCTGTGAAAGAAAATGTCGTTAAAAATACGACTGCAGAAAGATCACGCTATTAACACTATCTTAGTGCGGTATATAGCCGGTTTTGACGCTGTGATCTTAACACGAGGGCCGGCATTATCTCAAAGGGATGGGGCCTCTAGTAGGTCCCAACTCCCTTGGTTGGGTAACAAAAAACAAACTCAAGAGAGAAAATAAAAGAAATGATAGACAATCCCTTTAAATAAACAAGTAAAGTCCACAAGACACATTTCTTTTATGCATAAGATTTTGGGATATATAGTTCAACAAGTATTTTTTATTATTGTGGGGACATTTAGATTTTTCTTCAAAATTGTGGGGGGTCTTTTGCAACTTCTTGGGCTTGGAGATTTAAATATAATGAAATGGCATTTATTTTGCACTTTATGAGGCCTAACCCAGGCTAACCCCGTCCCTCATTAGGCAAGCCAGGTTGGAGCATATGAGCTTAGCGGTAGTTAAGGATAATTATTAACTACCTAACATAGTTATGTCCGAACCTTAAAAGTCTAAATGGATATGTTTTAAGGCCTTTCTGAAACTCTTCCAAAAAAACTTTTCAAATGTAATGACATATTCGCATTTGGGTTGGACTTGGGTATTTGGTCAAGGTTGATTTTTTGGGCCAGGAAATGCAGATTATAACATCTACTTTAGTTAAACTTCATTGTATCTTACAGGCAGTCCACTTGGTAACCCATTGTTGAATTGGTCCCACCAAGTGGGTGGCGGAAAAACTTCTCAAGGAAAGCGTAATTGAAGCATCCATTTATTTGTTCTATGTTTTCAAACACCACAGCAACACAACTTAACAGCAGTAACTAGGTAACTAGGTAACCATTTCTTGTTAAAGGCAGACTAATTGATGGCCCCTCTATGTATTTTCATCCTTTAATTTTGACTTGCCTGTTTTTTGACTTGTCTGTTAGTTGTATGAATACTATTTAGAGAGAGAGAGAGAGAGAGAGAGAGAGAGAGAGAGAGAGAGAGAGAGAGAGAGAGAGAGAGAGCATCTTTAGTGGATGATTTCTAGTGTGGGCCTTGTGAATTCCTGGTCATTCTTTGAAGCTCTTCTTCGCAAGAATCGCTGGCCCTATTCGATTCCTAAAAAGTCCGCTTAGAAAAATGTAGTAGGTTGGGTTGATTCCCGGCAAGGATGGAACTGACCTGTACTTTCGCATGACCAAGTGTGAGTAAACTCATTAACATTCAATTCAAAGAATGTTGTTAAGCTTTTGCTCTTTTGCTACTGTAATACATGGCTGTATAAAGCTTGCATAAGATACTGTGGTGCTATTTGCATTTGTCAAAATAGGCATGCAGTTATGCGTGAAATGGGGGGTTGACCATTCTCCTGAGTACATTTAGAGGTGCTTATGGTATTAAATGAATGGCGTAGTCGAGAAGATGCTACAATTAAGGATAACCAAATGGCTATTTCAGATTGAAGTCCTATAAATTCATAACTCCAGCACCCATCTTACAATAAATATCTATTCAAATAAAAAAAGGAAAAGATATTTAAAAAAACAAAAAAAAAATAAAGATGATGAAGCATAGCTTCTTCCTATCCTTTGCCTGTTGTTTCATTGGAGTTGCCCTGTGTGGGGAATTTAACATTATGGATCATGGGGCAAAAGCTGATGGGAAGACAGACGATGCCCAGGTTGGTATAGTTTGATTGCAATAAAAATTGTTATTTGGTTATTTTTTATTTTAGTGGACAATACTTCAATTGCAGAGGGGCAAAAACAGGCATGATTTTGTACTAGACTTGTATCATACTGGTTAATTATTATCTCAAGAACGGCCTTTTACCCCAGCGGTGAGAGGCATCGGCTCTTACCTGGCTGCCACCTTCCCTCACCATTCCTCACCCAAGGTCTCCCTCACCTTGCCTTAACAGAGGGCTGGGGATCCTACCCCACAAAGCCGGGTACCCAAAAAAAATCTCATTTTATTTTATATGTCTGACACTTAATTTTGTGGGTGAGCAGGCCTTTCAAGATACATGGACTGCAGCATGTGGGTCCAGCGGACCAGCTACAATTATAGTACCAAAAGGCAATTATTGGATGGGCCCTCTTAAATTCACAGGCCCTTGCAAAGGAGTACCATCTATAACCATGAAATTGGATGTAAGAGTACATCTTCTGAAACTCTAAATATTTTTTTTTAATTTTCTTAGTGGTGTGCAGTAAGCAAACATTAGTCATTTTTGTTGGATGATCAGGAGAGTATCATCCATGGATTAAGTGTCGCACTATTTATTACTAGACTTACTTTACATATATATAGAACTATGTCAATCTTTATTTGTATTTTGCAGGGTCATCTGCTGGCGGAGACCGACCTGAACAAGTTTCCAAGTGGAGATTGGGTTTATTTTGGATCGATAGATGGGTTGACCATCACTGGAACTGGAGTTTTTGATGGGCAAGGAGCTTCTATTTGGCACTTAAACGATTGCCAACAGAATGAAAAGTGCAAGCTTCTTCCAACTGTAAGTAGTAATAAAACATCCAATTCTCAATTAGAAATGAATTGGAGGAGGTGGGTGCCTGCAAAATCCTAATCTTGCATCAAGTCTCAATAATTTTATTGTGTATACTCCACAGAACGTCAAGTTCATTTCTATGACCAACACTGTCATCAATGGCATAACATCCCTCAATAGCAAGAACTTCAACTTTGGTGTCGTCGAGTGCAAGAACTTCAAAGCGATAAATTTCAAAGTCACCAACCCCGGCGACAGTCCCAACACTGATGGAATGCATGTTGAGCGTTGCTCCGATGTGACCATCGAGGGTGCTCAGATTGGAACTGGCGACGACTGCATCTCCCTCGGACAGGGCCTCACTAATGTACAGATCAGTAAAGTAACATGTGGACCAGGCCATGGAATAAGGTGCGTTTTTCTTCTGGATCTCTTCTATGGTATTGCTTATAATTATAAATTAAATGAGATATTGTACTTTACACCCAATAATTAAGCAAAGGGATATGACACCTCTGCTTTGTTGTAATTGTTGTTGTTGTTTGGTCTATAATTGGTTAATTTGTTACTTATAAATAACAGTGTGGGGAGCTTAGGAAAGTACCCAGATGAGAAGGATGTGACTGGACTCATCGTTAGTGACAGCACCATCTCGGACACCTTGAATGGTATTAGGATCAAGTCATGGGGCAACTCTCCCTCAGCCAGCACTGTGTCCAACGTAACCTTTGAGAACATCACCTTCAAAAATGTCAATAATCCAATCATCATCGATCAGGAATACTGTCCTGGTGGAGCCTGTGCAAATGAGGTATGAAGAGAGTACTAGTAAACCGTTTTTCTTCTTCTTCTTCTTCTTCTTCTTCTTCTTCTTGTCTAAGTTTAGAGAAGCCACTCCCATGGAAGTTCGATATATATAGAACTCATTCATATGTTGTATGACCTATGGTGGGTCAGGGCATGTACTCGACATTTCTAATTTTCAAGTTAATTTATCTCCTTTCCTTCAATTGCAACTTGTAGGTACCTTCTAAAGTGCAGATCAGCGATGTCACCTTCAAAAACATCCAAGGGACATCTGCATCTGAGGTCGGTGTAACACTTCTTTGTAGCAAGGGCTTGCCATGCAAGAACGTCAAGCTCCAGGACATTAATATAACACCAAGCAAAGGTGCAGCGCCACTCACATCGACATGCTCCAATATCAAAGCTCTCTACATGGGGACCCAAGTTCCTCCGCCCTGTCCTTAAGTAATATTAATAGGTTACAATTACCAAGTGATTTGTTATGGTTGCAAAGTGCTGTTATATTCATAAAACCCAGTTTCCACATGAGTGGAACCGTAACAAAAGTATGTATCAGTCCTCTTCTCTTGTGAATTTGGCCAACTGCGTGGGCCATTCAGTTTTGGAATCTCTAATTATTTACATATATATGCTCAATGAGAATAACATCTTTTTTTTTATATTGGTAATGATGAAATATATTAATGGAAGAAAAAGGATTGCGAAGAAAAAGGATTGCAAAGAAGCGCCCCCAAATAAAAAGGGGCGATGTATGGTATAAAAGCTTTATACCAATAAAACAGATTACATAGTGAAAGCTATGAAATTAATTAGAAGACCTATCCACTCCCTGCTTATCTAATTTTTTTTGTAAAAACATTGGCAGTTCGCCCAACATGATGAAAAAGCAGCTAATTGAAGATGAATGAGCTTTAAATCTCATTCAAGTAGAATTAGGATTTCTAAAAAATCACACCAAAAGATAACACCTAAGATATAGCTTTAAGAGAACCACTCTAAACCACTAGTCTTCAACTAAAACCGGTAGCTCTAATATCAACCATTAGCACACTCTCTCTCTCTCTCTCTCTGCCTGCCCGCGTCATGCACACAAAAAAGTCCTAAATGGAATGGAGTCTGATGTACAATTTTTCATATATAATGCTTGCTATTTTTTCATACATAGGTTTTTAATTCCTTCGCTACACCAAAAACGGGAATAAGAGACGTTGGCTTCAAACGGTTGGAAAACGTTCGTAACATGATGTGGTTTTGAGCCGTAAGTGAAAAAACCGTTTCAAATGTAAAAAATTTAGGGCTCCGCGTGTAAAACCCCATTTCTTTAACGTTCCCTCCATTCCACACCCGTTCCCTCCCCTCCATTCACTCTGGCTCCCATCTCCATTCCACACTCATTCTCATCTTCTCCCTCCATTCCCATCTCCCCCCTCATCCATAGATTCCACAACGTGCAACAACCCCAAATTCAGCGAATCCAGCGGTGCCACCCCCTTCTCCGCCTTCCCACTCGACGTCCTCAGCCTTCTTGATGACTCCACCCTCACCTCGGACAGCTGCACGCCCTCCTAGCCCTAGGCGTTTTCTTCATTCCAATCAGTTACACTGACTCGCCCGACGCCCTGGATCTCAACTCCTTCTTGAAGTCGAACATCAATAGGTATGTGATTCTCAAATTAGGTGTTTTTTCGAGACTCTGATATAAGAGTTGAAGGTTTTTCTTTTTTCTTTTTTTTGGGTATTTTTAGGTCGATCTGTTTGAGTTTGATTTTGTGTGTTGGATTTGGAAATGTTTCTGCTGCGGAGGGGAGGGATCGGGGGGGTGGAAAGAGGTGAGCAGTGGACGGAAGTGCTTCCGTGGGAGCTACAAGCATTCATCTATCATAATTTCTTGGTTAGTGTCTGAATTTCTTGTTTTCACAATCTTTTTTGTCTTCGTTTTTTATCTACCATGCTTTTGATCTGTTATGGTGAGTTTCCTTTGATTCGCTTTGTTCTGTTTACAAAATCAAGCAGATCTGGAGGCCTTTTGAGAGATTGTGATGATTTTTTAGCAGAGATCGGCTCCCATTCCTTTGATTCTGATGAAAATCCAGCAGTTCTATACGTTTTCTTTGATCTTGTTGGGTTTTGAGGTTTTTTCAGTCGTTTTTTGGGATCCGGTTTGAGAGATGGTCGATGTGTGTATCTTCTGGAGAAATTGTGTCCTTCTAACGATAGTTTGTGATTTGTACCTTGTACAGCCTTCCAAAACAAGTTTCACCAATGAATTGATGTGATTCTGTTGTTCTTTTCACTTAGTTTTGACATGGCACAGTTCATGTTTATGGGCATGGTGAGGCTAAACTATATAGCAAGGTAAATTTCTGCTCTCTTTGGCCTTGTTGAGAATGGAAATGTTGTTGGAGTAGAATTTCTGAACTTGTGCCACTGATAAAGCTTCTATTTTCTAGTGAATAACATCCTTTCACAAATCTTTAGAGGACAGGACCCCTTCTAATTATGTGGCTGGAAAATTAAGGACTCTCCACTCTCCTCAGAAAGTTAAAGTACTCTGCATCACATCACTGCATTCAGGCCATGAAACCCATTGCCATCCTGATCTTATTGGGTGTGGTTTGTGTATGTATGTTTGTGTGGTAAGCTGGTACAGTCACAGATTTGTGTCACTCTCACCTGGTAAATTTAGAAAACCAATCCAAATGGATTTGATAATTCTAAATTCTATTCATGTGGAATGAGTAGAAGATACAACCTCTTTTTGGACTAAAAGTCTGTGTTGTATGTGTGTGTAAACTGATTTTTATTTGCTTGGACTGAAAGCTGGCTATGGTGTCAGGGTAACTCCTTATGTTGATAGAAATTGAAAATGCAGTAAGTGGAGTCTTCTGCCTTAAATTTCCAAAGAAAATGAAATCATTGCTGAAACAAAATCAGCGGAAGTTGATCCCAGTGGAAGATATGGAAGGGTATTATAAGTAACAATCCTTAACACTTTCTTTTGGTTTATTCCTCTGTTCTTGTTCATCATTCTTCCTTTTGTAGTTGGGTTTGCTATTGTGATGGAGTTTCAATTATTGGGTTGAAAAAAAAAAAAAAATCAATCGTTTTTCTTTGTTGCAGTACAATGAGATCCTTGGCAAAGGAGCTTCAAAGATAGTGTATGGCCTTCTGCTCAGATTGCCCACCTACCCTTTTCATAATTTCTTAAATGGGTCTTTTGTAATATTATTCCTTGGGGATTTCATGTGCAGCTATAGAGCTTTTGATGAGTATGAAGGGACTGAGGTTGCTTGGAACCAGGTCAATGTCAATGATTTTCTTCAGAGCCCTGAAGATCTTGAGAGGCTCTACTATGAGATCCATCTCCTAAAAACCTTGAAACACAAGAACATCATGAAGTTCTACACTTCTTGGGTTGATGTTGCCCACAGAAACATAAATTTTGTCACTGAGATGTTCACCTCAGGGACTCTCAGACAGTAAGTGATGTGGGTTTTATGTAGTCATTTAACACTGATACCTTTTGTTTTTCTTTTCTTCTTTTGCTTATTTGGTTAAGATTATAGTGTATTATAAGATTTGAAACGTTCTGGCTTTTGGGGTTATTTGGCTGGTAGGTATAGGCAAAAGCACAAGAGGGTTAACATAAGGGCATTGAAGCATTGGAGTAGGCAGATTTTGAGAGGGCTTCTTTATCTACACAGCCATGATCCACCTCTGATCCACAAGGATCTCAAGTGTGACAACATCTTTGTGAATGGGAATCAAGGAGAGGTCAAAATTGGTGATCTGGGTCTCGCTGCATTTCTTCGAAAATCCCATGTTGCTTATTGTGTTGGTGAGTGCTACTCATCTTTATCTTGTATCTGATGATCATTAATGTATTTGCTTGGGACTAGTTCTTTTTATGAAGAAATTGTTGCTGTTATTTCTGATTCATATCATATTCACTCTTTACATGCTAGTCAAATTCGAAATGGTCCTAAAATCCCAACCAGCGTCCATCATTCAGATTTGACAAATTTAACACTTATCTACTCAACAAGATGTAAATAAACATGCCTTCTAAGTCAGCCTATGCCAGGGTCTGAGTCACAACTGATTTGATGCCAGTCACAACTGATTTGACCTTCAGAGTGTAGGATCCATGCATGTGGTGAGCTGGATATGTTCATTATTCTTCGTGATATTTACTAATTAATCCAATTGACATGTCATTTGTTATGTCTTTAAAATTAATTTCCAAGTCATATAGCTATGTGGTTCCCATGGTTACTAAAACTAATTTCATTACTAACCCTCCATTCTTTTGAATTCATTTTTTCAGGAGGATGCTCTAAAATTAATTACGAAGTCAAGAAAAGATGTTCGTTGCAAAGCATGCTACAAGTTAATTGGAGGGCCTTTTCCACGATAACAATTGGACTCAGCTAGCAGTAAAAAAACATTGGAGAAAGTTAAAGCCACAACAAATGTGATGAGATGGACTCTTTGGTGGTTATTATTTTTTTTTTGAAATGGAGTGGATGCAAAGTAGTTAGAAGGTTATATGAGGTAGATGTGTGATGTATGGATATTCAAATATTATAAATTTAATATTTGAGTTCAAGTTAGTCTATTGATTTCAATTTTAGATTTTGTGAACCATTTGGTGATTGTTTTATATGAGTGTGTATGGGTGTGAATGCTACAGTTTATGAACTTTTTTTAAAATGCATTTGTTTTGGTGGCATATTTAAATTTTATAATTACAATTTATAAAAAAATAAAAAAAATTTACTCATTATAAACGGTTATAAACCGTTTTCACTAAATTTGGAACGGTTCTAAATGGTTCTCGAATAGGAACGGTTTAACAATGCTTTTGGAACGGTTTTTAGAACGGTTAGAAAACTGTTCCAAGATAAACAATAGGAACAGACATAGAACAGTATTGAAACGGTTTATAAACGTTCCTAAATTCAAACGTTGGAACGGGTATAATCCGTTTCAAATTTATTATTTTGAAACAAATATATACCGGCCATTCCAATATTTTTGGAACATAGTTTTTTGAAACAGTTTCATACCATTTCAATTCACCTTAGAAACGGTTCAAGTCAGTTCCTAATGGCCAATTTTGGTCTAGTGCTTCTTATTTAAATTAAGTTGATACCTTATAAAAAGAATTAATGGAGTTTCTTTTCTTCTGTCATTGTGAATGAGAAAGAAATGGGGCAAACTTGTTAATAAATTATTGATGACTATCATTGCACCTCTTAAGAGGAAATTCGGGCTCTTATGTATACTAACTTACTACATTAGGCACTT
This sequence comes from Persea americana, assembly GCA_029852735.1. Taxonomy (NCBI): domain Eukaryota; kingdom Viridiplantae; phylum Streptophyta; class Magnoliopsida; order Laurales; family Lauraceae; genus Persea; species Persea americana. The sequence goes on from CM056812.1 coordinate 10,760,736, forward strand.
TGCAACCCTAGAAGACATCGAAAAACATCATGTAATGCTCAAACCATTATTCTAGTTAGCAAGCAACAAGTGCATTCTTTACTCACACACCCACATACACCCCCTATTGAAATCCCTAACCAATAAAGCTAAGGATTGATTCGTCCCTTCACTCATTCATATGAATGAAGGCCTATTTGGAATGTGTATAAGAGAAAATTAATAGACATAGATGTTGTTAGATTATAGGGCAGCTTTTTACGAGAAACTTATTCCATGGCTAGTTTGGAACTTGGACATTTGTCTACAAAGTTAAGAAAAGATAATTGAATGACCGTGGTCAAAGGGCCAGCACTTTCATATGTTTATTAGATAATTCTCTTACTTATTTTGCCATTGATTATCCAATTTGACTCAATGTCTTGGTACAAATCTTGCAACATGGAAACTCAGTATAAAAGGCCCTCCAACTATGTGTATCAATATTGATATCCAGAAAACTTTTGATGCAATTAGATGGGATTTTACTGTTGACGCACTCAAGGCAACAATCTCATCTTGGGCATCATTTCTAGTCCTTGTTCCTATGTACTTGATGAGTGTTAAATATTACATATTTTACCCTTCATTAGTCCGAGTTTTATCAACATCTCATATGCATATCATTTGCTTTACACGGAGATTTTATCCTTCTATCATATTAACGGATTATCGGGTTATCATGCATAAATCCGATTATTTATAGAGCATTTTTATGTAATTTCTCTTGTGTATGTGAACCCCGCGACTACCCCAACCTTCCGGCTAGTGTCCTAAGGCATAAAGAAGAGATTTCAATAAAGAAGTATGAAGAAATCTTATGAAGTGTTGAAGAATTCCAAAATAAGACGAGAAGACTTTAAAGATAAAAGAAATCATTTTCTAACACAAAGGAGTGGTTAGTGTATTGGTTAGAGCTTGGGTGGGTATAAAATAGGTTATAGGTTTCAAAGCCAATCAAATGTCCTCAATGTTTCTATAAATTGGAATATATTTGTAGAGAGAAAAAAATCTTTTGGAAAATTAGTCTTTTAGCAATTTTATTTTACCTTCTCTATACTTTTATATTGTAATTAGGAGCTTATTCGTAACTAATATAGAGAGAGTGTGTATAATTAAAGAACATTAATGAAGATTTAGAGCTTTTTCTTGATGTTTAGTGGCTAAAGCTCTTGGATTAGGCTCTCCTTTTGAAGCTAAGTAATGTGATTTGTTCAATTATATGCATATTTTAGTTTAAATTATCTACTTGTGCCTTGATTGATTAGTAAATTCTAGATCTAATTGTGCTAATCTCTCTCATTTCTCATACTCTATCTCTACACTTGATGTTTTGATAATCTCAATTGATGCTTTGTAGTTGAATTAAGTTCTCTCAGATAGCATGCTCTAGAGCCCGTATCTTTGATCTTTTGTAGCTTGATTTTGATGATTTGCTGTTAGGGTAGCCAGATGATGATATAGGATCTTAGTTTTTTATTTTCTTTACTTTGATCTTCATTGCTATATCATCCAATCCAATTAGGCAAGAGATTGCTAATTGGATTGTAGATTTGGGAGTTGAATTAGAACATGCATTGACTGGATTAATTACATACTTAGAGGATTTTGGATTGCCTAATCTCTTATTTTTATTATTATTATTTTGAATCCTTGTTTTAAAAATATCATAAACATTTTACACAACTTGCTTTAAAATCCTACACATTTCATACCACATATTCACATTAAATCTTCCATTTCCACCACCATTCATCCACTAGTTAAGTGTAGTTTGTTAGATCTTATTAATTTCATATTTTAGATTGTCAATTAGAGTAGTTTAGTTGCTATTTTAGTTTTATTTCATATTCTAATTAGTTTAATTATATTTTTCACTCATAGTTTAGTAGTCTTAATTGTTCACTTTAATTGTCAATATTAGCTAAATCTTAATTCAATTCTACTTAAATTGGATTCATTACTTGTTCCATCCTCTCTTCGTGGGATCAATAGTTCGGACTCTTTAGTCATTTACTACTTGACGACACCGTAGTCTTGTGGGTAAGCATTGCACATCTGAGTGTAAATCTAGCTCTTGGCGCCATTGCCTGGGAGAGGAATCGGAAAGCTTTGAATTCCATAGAGTTGAACTCATTTTTAGCTTACACTACACCAAAAACGGGAATTTTGAACGGTTTGGGAACAGTTTAACGGATTAGGAACGGACGGATTAGGAACGGTAATCCGTTCCAATTTCCTGTTTTCCGTTCCTAATCCGTTAATCCGTTCCAAAAATAGGAAATTGGAATGGTTTGGGAACGGTTTAACGGATTAGGAACGGACGGATTAGGAACGGTAATCTATTCCAATTTTCTGTTTTTGGTGTAGTATTAGTGTACTTTTTATCTTTCCTTTATTTTCCTTGCGGATTCTACACATTGTTTGTGTTTGTTTTGTAGGGAATTTCTCACTTGGAGAGAAGGAACGTGGAAAAGTGCATTGGAGAACTTGAAGATTTTATTTGATTTCCTAGTTTATGAGTAGTTTAGATATTTATTTGATTTCTTAGTTGGTTGTATTAGGTATTTATTATCAAAGTTGTAATAATTTTGGTTGCGGGTTGGCCCGTGACCCATTACTTTACTTGCTTTAAATAGTTAGCTATCTAATAGAATCACAATAAATTGCTTATAAGGAAGGAGGACGGATGGATTATACCATCGCGGCCCCTTACATTCGTACACGGAACTAGTGTCCGTGATGTGAGTCGACGACAATTGATTCGTCCCCCGAAATAAATCGGGAGGTTAACATTTCCTGACCCCCGCGAATCCCTTGCAAGCGGGTTTACTTTGTTGGTCGTTCCTTGCTTTATAATGTAATTGTTTCAAATACACTTGTAATTTGGTGCACTACTAGTAAAGGGCAAATTACCCCAACAATATTAGGATTCAGATTTCATCACCGTTTCCTTGCCCTTAGAATTTCATCTTAATTCTTACTTAGTTTAAAACCAATAGACCATAATAAAATTGAGTAGAAACGTAACCTTAGGTTACGAGCTCACTAGGGAAGACCACTGCGGTTGCACGAATTGTGTAACTTGGGGGATTTTCTGGTGCCTAAGAAAAACCTTGTCCCTTAGCCACCATCTTGACAAATAGGGAGACAACTTTTTTGCTCGAGGAGTAGCTAGGTTTTTAAGAGGAGCCTTCACCTAGTGCGTCGTGATCCCACCATCTACCTGGCAATTAACTTGCCAGAATTTCCATTTCATATAAGGTCCATGTTGGAGGCCAGAGTGTCCTCTTCATAGTTAGGAGCTTTCTAGAATTCTTTTAGGTGACCTTAGTTTTGATTTGCTTTTCATTTAGTTTTCAAACTTTTTGTTATGTTGCATTCATTTCATTGAGCGTACCATTGCATTGCTAGCTTAGTTGTAGTTGCATATGAGTGTAGACACATGATCAACGCTGATTAGTGGGAATTGATTACCTTGCTTTATCCGTCCCACGCATAGTACCCACAATGGCAGCCCAAAACCCTCAGCAAAAGACCATTAATGAACTATTTGCACCATTTTCGTCCACTTCACCTAACTGTATAGTTTTGGTAGAGAATAATGCGGACTAATTTGAGATCCGGCCCGCCACCATCAACATGTTACCAAAATTCCATGGAACCGACTGTGAGCAGCCCTATATTCATTTGAACAAATTCCTGACCATCTGCCACACATTTAAGAATCAAAATTTGAAAAGTGGAGCAGTAAAGCTTAGGTTGTTTCCCCTCTCACTAGAAGATCATGCAACCGCCTCGCTGAATTCCTTGACTCCAAACTCCATTACCACCTAGGATGAGCTTGGCAAAAAGCTTGTGTCTAGGTTTTTCCCAGTGAGCAAAACTGAGTTGTTTAGGAGTGCCATCAAGAACTTTAGGGGACAACTTGAGGAAGGGTTTTCAGAAACCTGGGAGAGATTTCATGACCTTTTTATCAAATACCCACATCACAGGATTGATAAAGGAGTTGATACATTTCTTTTGTAGAGGTCTTATAAACCCCCAGCGTATTTATGAATCAAATTGTCGATCAAGCATATATACGAGTTCCTTGTCAAGCATGCAAAAATTCACAAAATTGGAGCAATGATAGGAAAGATTTGGAGAGAGATGAGACAGGGATCCAGAAGCCTGGAATGTACAACATCAAATAGGATCCTGAATTGAAAAATGTGATGACCAGTTTAGTTCAAGTAATGGGAAATTTGAGCAAAAAGATAGGATCTATGTCTGTGATGTTATACCAACCCACCCCTCAGCAACAAGACCCCATCTTGAGAAATATGAGCGAACCGCATCATATTTGTGTGTTATGCGATAGTTGTGAGCATAGGGTTGAGAGTTGCCCTAGTCTACCATTTGTTAAGGCCGAGCAAGCCAATGCGCTAAATTCCTACGGGAAATTCTAGAAACCAATTGTTAACACTTTCAATTAGACCTACCACCCAGACAGAAGGTTCCACCCCAATTTTTCGTACCGTCAAGCCGTGCCTATTCAATCCCACGAAGGTCAACCTGGATTCCACCCGCAGTATCTAGGCAGCAATACCAACAACCTGCTCAAACTAATTATTCCATGGTTCCTCATCCTCAGCAACCCACACAGCAGAATCAATTTCACCAACAACATCCGTTCCAACCACCGAATTAGTGTAGGACACTAGTACTAGATCAGATGCCAAACTAGTCTGCACAAGCCTCTCAACAATCCTCTCACATGGAGAACCTATTGACCAAATTCATTCAAATCCAAGTGCAGACTAATCGGGTCCAGAACCAGTCCATTGCAAAACAAGAGGCCCAGTTAGGTCAGCTCACCTTTCAGTTGTCCGAGAGAGAGAAAGGCAAATTCCCAAGCCAGACCATTCCTAATCCGAAAGGATAGCCTAATCAGCCTAGAGGCCTGTGTTCGGTAGAGAGTAATGAGCATGTGCATGCAATCTATACACTGAGATCAGGAAAGACTGTTGACAATAAAGTTGAAATGCCTGCAGATGATCAAAGAGAGAAGAATTTCTTAGGAAAACCAGAGTGTTCGAGGAAAGTTGTCAAACCCGAGGGAGAGAATTTGATGAAAGATGCAGAAAGAGAAAAAGAGAAAGAGAGAGAAGAGTCCATAGCAAGAAGAGAGCCACATAGAGAGAAAATTCAAAAGCCCATTGTAGTTGAACCATCATCTTTAGAAGTGGTACCTAGAGCACCATTCCAACACCGATTGAAGGAGACTAGGAAGAAGGATCACTTTGAGGGAATCTTAAAAGTTTTCAATAATGTCTAGATAAACATACCCCTCCTTGATGCCATAAAGAAAATCCCTTCGTACTCCCAATTTTTTAAAGACCTGACCACTGTCAAGCGAAAATTCTCAGTGCCCAAAACCGCTGTGATGGCAGCCCACGCATCAAGGTTGATCCAGTAGACCATTGCACCCAAATACAAAGACCCTAGCTGTCCTACCATTACCATTCAAATAGGAGACTCTGTCGAGGTGTCTCCTTGATCTTGGGGCAACCATGAATTTACTACCATACTCCATGTACACGCAGTTGGGTTTGGGAGGACTGAAGAAGACCGATATTACCCTTTGTCTTGCTGACAGGTCAGTCAAGTATACAAAGACCCTGGCTGTCCTACCATTACCACTCCAGTTGATTTGTGGTTCTAGGTACCGAACTAGTGGCAGCCCCCGACAAACATATTCCTGTCATTCTTGGTCGACCGTTCCTTGCAACATCAGATGCAGTGATTAGATGCAAGAATGGGGTTGTGACACTTGGTTTCGGGAACATGAAGTTGGAGTTAAATTTTTTTCGTAATGGACTCTAGATATCAGACCTAAATGATGATGAGGAAGTGGACATGATTGACACATTAGTTGACCAACCAATTCAATCCTTATGTTACATAAATCTACTGGAGGAGTGTCTGGCTCACTTCAATGCTGCCATAGACATCGACGGGTCCATATGCGAAGTTAATGCATTATTGGGTTCGGCCCAGCCGATGGATATTGGCCAATGGAAGCAAAAAATTAAGCCTATATTTACATCCACCTCTGAATCTAAGGTTGAAAAAGAATTAGTTACTTTTGAGCTACCAAAGATAGAATTAAAACCATTACCCAAGAATTCAAAGTATGCCTAGTTGGGGCCCTCTACTAGCAACCCAGTAATTATTGCCTGAAACCTTGAGGAAGTGCATGAAAAGAAATTACTGGATGTGCTGAAAGACCATTAGAGTGAGCTATGTTGGACCATCTTGGACATTAAAGGAATAAGTCCCTTTATAGTTATGCACCAAATTCATGTGGAAGAAGGTGCCAAACCATCTCGTGAACCGCAGAGGCGACTAAATCCGATCCTAAAAAAAGTAGTGAGGGGAGAAGTAATCAACCTTTCAGACACTAGCATTATCTACTTGATTTCTGGCAGTCAATGGGTGAATCTTGTCCAAGTAGTACCCAAGAAATCTGGCACAACCATTGTCGCCAATAAAGATAATGAACTAGTCTCAACCCATGTTCAAACAAGTTGGAGAGTCTGTATTAATTATAGAAAATTGAATTCAATGACCAAAAAGGACCATTTTCCATTACCCTTCATTAATCAGATGTTGGAAAGATTAGCCGGCCACACTTTCTATTGTTTCTTGGATGGTTATTCAGAGTATAACCAGATCCATATCTCCCCCGAGGCCAAGAGAAGATAACATTCACCTATCCTTTTGGCACATTTGCCTATAGGCATACGTCGTTTGGCATGTGCAATGCACCTGCGACTTTTCAAAGGTGTATGTTGAGCATTTTCTCGGACATGGTGGAGAGATTTTTGGAAGTCTTCATGGATGACTTTTTTGTTTTTGGCTCGAGTTTTGATAGTTGTCTGCACCACTTGACTCTGGTATTGCAAAGATGTAAGGAAAAGAACCTGGTTTTGAACTGGGAGAAGTGTCATTTTATAGTCAAGTTGGGCATTGTTTTGGGTCAATTGGGTTGCACTAGCATCGTACTTGTTAAAGACTGTCTCTCATTTCATTAAATATGTCTAACAAATGCATGATGGCTTTTTTATTTTGTGGATGTGCAGGCCTTTCAGGACACATGGATCGCGGCATGTGGGTCCACTGGACCAGCTACAATTATAGTACCAAAAGGTGATTACTGGATGGGCCTTCTGAAATTCACAGGCCCATGCAAAGGTGTACCTGTTAAAGACTGTCTCTCATTTCATTAAATATGTCTAACAAATGCATGATGGCTTTTTTATTTTGTGGATGTGCAGGCCTTTCAGGACACATGGATCGCGGCATGTGGGTCCACTGGACCAGCTACAATTATAGTACCAAAAGGTGATTACTGGATGGGCCTTCTGAAATTCACAGGCCCATGCAAAGGTGTACCATCTATAACCATGACATTTGGATGTAAGAGTTGTCCTGCTTGAACTCTGCCCTTTTTTTTTCTTTTTTTTTTTGGTTACTCGGTGTACAGTGAGCAAACATTTGTCATTTTTGTGGGATGCTCCTGAAGCACGGTGAATCTCCATCCATGGTTTAAGTGTCAAACTATTTATTACTAGACTTACATACATGGAGAATGCCAACCTTTACTTGTATTTCACAGGGTCATCTGCTGGCGGAGACCGACCTGAACAAGTTTCCAAATGGAGATTGGGTTTATTTTGGATGGATAGCTGGGTTGACCATCACTGGAACTGGAGTTTTTGATGGGCAAGGAGCTTCTATTTGGCTCTTTAACGATTGCCAAGAGAATGAAAAGTGCATTCTTCTTCCAACTGTAAGTAGTAATAAAACATCCAATTCTCTGGTAGAAATAAATTGAAGGAGGTGGTTTCCTAAAAAATCTTAATATTGCATCTAGTGTCAATAATTTTATTGTGTCTACTCCACAGAACCTCAAGTTTATGTCTATAATCAACACTGTCATCGATGGCATAACATCCCTCAATAGCAAGAACTTCAACTTTTGGTGTCCAATGCAAGAACTTCAAAGCTGTAAATTTCAAAGTCACTAACCCCGGCGACAGTCCAAACACTGATGGAATGCATGTGGAGCGTTCCTCCGATGTGACCATCGAGGGTGCTCAAATTGGAACCGGTGACGACTGCATCTCCCTCGGACAGGGCCTCACTAATGTAATGATTAGTAAAGTAACTTGTGGACCAGGCCACGGAGTAAGGTGCATCGTTCTTCTCTCTCTTCTTTGTTATAGTTTAGGGACAATTACTATACGGATGGTGTTAAAGCTGACAATAACCCCAGAACAGCCCAAAAATGTATATTTACCATAGAGCTGTTCGATCTGTAGGATATCGCAGTTAGGGATGTAGGATATCCTACAATCAAAAGCAGGAAAACTTGAACAGTCCTTTTTATTCTTTTCTTTCTTGACAGTTGGACCACCAAACCACCATCCAAACCGTTGGATAGCTGTATGAGTATAAGAACTAATATCGCACCAAATTTGAACCGTTGATCTATCACGGTTATCGAGAGATTCACAAAAAAGTTAACGGTTTAAATTTGGTTCGATATTAGTTCTTACACTCATACAACTATCCAACGGTTTGGATGGTGGTTTGGTGGTCCCACGGTCAAGGAAAATAATAAAAAAAATAGACTGTTCAAGTGATTGTGGGATATCCTACATCCCTAGAATATCGTAGCAGTTCTGCATTAAATATTCATTCTTGAACTGTTCTGGGGCTATTGTCAGCTTTAACACCGTCCATATAGTAATTATAAATAGAATGGGATATTTGCAAAAGAATGTGACCTTTGCTTTGTTGTTTGTGTTAATTGTTGTTGTTGTTTGATTATGACTGGTTTGTTAGTGGGGAGCTTAGGAAAGCATCTCAGACACCTTGAATGGTATTAGGATCAAGTCATGGGCCAACTCTCCCTCGGCCAGCTCAGCATCCAACATAACCTTTGAGAACATCACCTTCAAAAATGTCAACAATCCTCCAATCATCGTCAATCAGCAATACTGTCTTAGTGGCTCCTGTGCAAATGAGGTTTGAAGAGATTAAACTCTTTTTTTTTCTTCTGTGTTCTCTAAGTTAGTCGCATCACCCACTGCCATGGATTTTTGTGTGTGTATTTGTGTGTTGTAGACCTATCGTGGGGTATTGAACATCTTTCTCTTCTAAAAAAAAAAAAAAAAAAGACCCTTTAAATCTCTCTCATTTCCTTCAATTACAACAAGGACATATGTTCCACCACCCTGCACTCAGTAATTTTCTAAAATAATGTCTAACAAACTAAAAAAAACTGTCTCTAAAATAATACAATTACTGGCCGTAGTTATTTACAAAAAAAAAAAAAAAAAAAAAAAAAAAAAAAAAAAAAACAAAAAAGAAGATCAAGTGGCTTTGGTTTCCAATTAACTGTCTCCTCTATCTTATGCATTAGACCATCTTCTTCCCTATCTGTAGAATGTTGGGTTTCTTTTGGACCATAATATTCTACTCAAATGGAGACTGTACATATTACGCTTATTTTTATTTATTCTAGGAGACCTTTGTAATCTTGATTTACAAATGTTCAATGAATGAAGAGAACTATTTCTATTATTTTATTTAACAAAATCATACTCTCTCTCTCTCTCTCTCTCTCTCTCTCTCTCTCTCACATCATGGTTTGCGTAATTGTTTGATCAGTGGAGTTGGTTACTATAGTGGAGATCATATGTGGACACTCGGGGTGAGGACGGCCAAGTCTGGTCTATTTTGGGCTTAGGTCAAAAATGCCATCCCTATGTGAATTCTCAGGACTGTTTTGGGTTAAGGCTCAAATAACTCATAAATTGTTATAAACTTGTTAATGATGGGGCAATTTAATTAATTAGTGCCAAATGAAGGCTCTTAAGCAAAAATCATTGTCACCAAAATCTGTCTGATAATGGCTCATAGGTTTACAAGTGGCCACAAGGGTTTCAATGTGATAGGAGCCCAACTCAACTGCATGATAATAGTTGAGTCATTGGCCCACACAAGTTAAACCTTGGGGGTCATGCATGTGAGGCAGAGTGCAAGTAAGTTAGGAAAGTGAATAAAGTGATGAGGCTTAAGTTGTCAGTCTAATCATCTATTGAGTCAGTGTGTTGATATAGGATTGGATTTCTTTCCCAGTTAAGTAATAGGATTTCCTCTCCTAATAGTGTGGTGATCTTTCCTTGATGTAAGGGAGATCTATTTAATTATCTTTCTATCCATGTAAACCAATCATGGCTATTTAATAAGAGAAGAAAAATGAGAGAGGCATCAGAAATTATCCCAAAAATCTATGCTTGCACAAGGAGGTTGTCCAAGCTCGAATTGGACGAGCTATCTCTCTTTTCTCTTTTGGTTCCTATCACAATGCTCTGTTCCCCTGGCTTGCTTGTAGGGCCTTATACTTTGAGACCCAGTACCTTTGAAGGCTTGTTGGTGGAAATATAATGGCATCGTAAATTTTCTACCTCTTTCTGTTGTTACCCCTGCCTAGCCATGGGGAAAGAAGCATATTCCCATAGGAATAGAAACCCCAATCATGCGAAAAGAGCCTACTACAGTAAGAAGTGGAATCCAATGATCAAACTCTAAGCAGTTATGTGAGAAATCAGGTACCAAACCAATTGGAGATGTGTGAAAGTTTTGATGTAAAAACCACCTCATTTGCACACTATTTTCCACATCAAATTTTATGTATTCGACGAGTAAATAATTATAATTACATATTATCATCATCGTCAAAGTTTTATCCTAATTAGGTTGCACCCACTTTGATCCAAATCTTTCCACTTTCCTGAGCTCTATCATGAGCCAGATGGATGCAATTAGATCCTTGTGTAAATGTAACCTGCCATGTATAAATGAGTACTGCAAAGAAACTAATAAATAAATCTAGTTCGATGAATGATTGATGATCCCATATTGTATTCCATGAATTTAGCAATATCTATGGTCGGCTGCATGTTTTTATTTAGGTGCTTGGGAGGCACCACACACTTATATTAAATTATTAGAGTTTAGGCTGTTTTAATATTTTAATAATCTAGCATATACAAAACGTGATTCTATTGGTTAATATGGTAATCTGGCTCAATTCCAATCTGACGTGAACTCCCTCTCTTTGTCAATAATTCTATTTTTATATCATAAGATCTGAACCGTTGATCAGGTACTCCGTACTTCCTATAGTCTCCTGACCAATGATCACAACAACAGACGTCTCTCACTTACCTTTTAGCTCTGCCCTACTCATCCAACGGTCTAGATTCATACCAATTACACACTTGACCAATCGAAGCACGCGTCTGACATGGAGCTTTCAAAATCAAATTTGGATTCTTCTTCCCAAATCCGGGTCCTTTACAGAAAATGATAAATCGCATGATATCATGGGACTGTCCCACGACGTCATGGCTTTATGCGGGATCTTAATAAATCTTTTTTTTTTTTCTTGTTTTTCAATTGATAGAATTTAGGGAATGGTAGTTAGATGTATATCTATTTTTTACAAAATGTCATATTTCGTGTTCTATAGTAAACAAATTTGCTCGCTGGTTACAGAAAGTGTATGACACAGAAACTAATAGGTCTCATTGTATCATGGGATAAAGCATAAAAAGTTTAAAAAAGATGTTGACTGAATCAAGCGACTTTGGTAACATTATTTGAATTTCGGTCATCAAATTGGGAAATCCGGGTCTAACGAGGACTAGTAAGTCAAAATCCTAAAAAATCTCCATTATGAATTAATTTAAGGGAGATTTTCAAGAATCTATAAGACTTTTGGCCCATTTTCAAAAGTGCATAAAGATTTGAATATTTCAAAAGAGTATAAAAGTTCTCCACAATTCTTTGAATTAAGCCCTCTCCACAAAAAATATGAGAAATGACAAAAATACCCATACGCCATTTTTAAATTCTTCCTTTAATAAATCATTTAAGAGAAATGATCAAATCCAACTCCAATGACCTAGTGGCCCCACTTCAACAACCTTTAAGCATGGATAGTCAAAAAAGGGGATTCCAGATGACTTAAAAAACTAGATTCATTAAATAGTTATGATCATCAAAATAAAATTGCCTAGTTTTAGTGAGGAAAAACATTAAGAACAAAAACATGTCATAAGGAAAGGGTATTTCTATCATTTCTCAAAAAGATTATGGACGTAACCTGATTGAAAGAGTTGTTGGAAAGATTTATATATGCTTTTTTGAAATATTCAAACCTTCATGTGTTTTTTTGAAAATGAGCTGAAATTAATTTTTATACTTTTTTGAAATTTTCCCTTAGTTTGAACTTTTACCAGAAGATATTATGCATGCTTCTACTTGACAATATGATATCGAACAAGACTGAAGCTTTGTTTTTAGAAATTGTGGTAAGTATAAATTGGGGATATAAAACTCTTCTCATGATAATAGTACTTAATTCAATATATATATATATATATACATGTGTGTGTGCGCGCGCTGGCCGAATCCTTGTGCTCTAGTTATGAACCCATCTTTGTCCACTTTTTCACATAGACTGACTATACACTGAGGTTCAAAAAATTCTAATGCAATCTTAACCTCATTTCTACTAATAAGAAAGTTAAGCTACTGTTCCCTTCTTCCCTGTTTTACTTCATAGGGCTTTGCCCGGGAGTAGAGGGGGAATTGTAAGCTTTCCCACCACACTTGGGCAGGAGGTGCTCTATTATATTTCCATGGCATAGTTGATCTGTTCCGAATCTTTTTGAAATGGTGTATTAGCTGACATGAGATTTTATACAGCCGTCAGTTAATAGAATGAATTAGCATCTCAGACTCCTATTAATCCTAAAATGTTCCAATTGAGTTAAAAGAGGCGCTGTGCTTCACCGGGAACTCCACACTATAAAGCAAGATGACAACATGAGCAACCTAGTTAGATACAACACAATACTCCATGTTTGAAGTTTGATTCCAATCCACTCTCTCCTGTAATCACCCATTAAGACTTTTAAGTGAAAGATGATCTCTTATAATTAACTAACTTACTTAACATAATCTGGGCCCACACAAAATTCTCACATCAAGCAATCCTACCCGTACAGTTGGAATTCTACTCTCTCACATAAATTAGAACTCCACCATTCAAGAGAAGACACATGTTTGCTTTCTAACCAAACACCACTGTTCCTCGACATAACACTTCCAAGGCACGTAAAAGAGAAGGGACAGTTGGCTCTCCCTCTTAGAGTTTTGGTTGGAATGATGAGGTGATGATGGTGTCAAACCAGCAACTATTCCTAAGCAGGGTCGGATCGCCACGTAGCCCCTCTCAACTTCGCAGACTCCAATAGCGTTAAGCAACCAAAAAACTATCACTAATCGTGCACCCGCCCATTGAATACGAACCCTTGGGCTTCACCTGGTGCTCATGGACCGAGCTAGCCCGGGTTCGACCTGGCTTCAGCCCCCTTTGGGCCGTATTTGGACCTTAGGCTTACGATTTGGATCAGGCTTTGATCTAAAATTTGGGCCTGGTTGATATTTAGGCCGGGCTCAGATTAACTTAATTACAAAAAGCCCAAAGTCTTGCCCAACATAGCCCCAACAAGTAGTGCTTGTAGTTTAATGAAGAATATACCCAAATATGTGATAAAAAGCCACCCTAATTGACTAAATGAACGGGCTAGGCCTGATATGTTTATCATAATTTTGTGGCTTTGGTTTAGATGATTTAACAAATTTGGAACTGGCTAAGGGCCTATTTGTTTCGTGAAATTGAACTTTCTGGAATACCAAGGAATATATTTTTAAGAGTGATTAAAATTGAAAAACAAAAGTCATGAAGATCCAAATATAGCCATCAGGGAGAATGTTCTCCTATGAGCAAATTGAATATTTATATGTAACTCAGCTCACGTGTGGACCATTAAGATGCAAGTTTATCAATGGGAGGAGCCCAGCTGGAAAGTTCTCCGCATGGACAAGGGAGATCGAAGAAATCATCCCTATCAGATTATTTTAAACACTTGATTTAATAATTTTAAAGTCTAATAGAATCTTAATCATAGATTTAATTTCTTGAGATTCAACCCAATTGTGAGCAAAGGCTCAGTGAGTGTGGAATTGGGCTTAATGCCAGATCATGATATGAGAAGAGTATCAAAGGAGCTGCTATGATGAAGGTGGGACCAAGTGGGCCCAATAGTGCTATTATGCACTTGCAGTTTCTCATAGGAAAATATTACCTTAGCTATCAAATAATCATTCTTTTATTAGAAACATAAATGAAGTGAAGATGGTAAAATTACCAAGCCATCATCACCATATAGTAAATCAAATTCTAAGAAAGTCAAGTTCCCATATACATCTCTATCTAATATTTTTAATATCTTACTTCTTTAATAACACTTAATTAATAAAACACATTTCACTATAAATTCAATGAGAATATCACATCAAGGTCTACTCATAGAGCTAGTGGAACCCACAAACACCGCTTTTTATGATAATTAAAAAGGTATTGCCATTAAGGCTATCAATCAGACCATCCCATATATGAGTGTAATCAGCCAAGCCCAACCCTTATAAAGCCTACAAAATGAGGGCATTTCTTTAATTTAAAGGCCAGAGGGTCATGCTTGGACTGAGTTTGCTTTTGTAGGCCGACCAATTTGAGGGTCAAATTTGGACAATACTAGGCCTAGGCCTCCCTTCTGGATTAATTTAAGCATATAAGTGAGTTTATTTGAGCATAATCTTATTTGTGTTTTTATGTCATTCTTATATTAATTTAATTATAAGATTCGTATATGATTTTCACGTGATACTCATGTAATTTTTATGTAAATAAGGTCTTCAAACTTTCTCTAAAGCCCCACTTCTTGGGTGAGACACAACCGTGATACAAAATCACAATGGCAATGCTATAGATGAAATTACAAGTGCTGTGTGTGTAAGGATATATTTGTTTGTTGGGCGTTTTTTATGAGAACTTAATACAATGTATTTTATCAAAACTATCAAATAGTCTTCTGTTGGCCAGTAAATGAAGTCCTAGCCATCGCTCCAAATCAGATTGGAATAAAGCGAAACTCCATCTACTGCCATGTTGCTTGTTCATTGCAATGATAGTATTAATCACGAATAAGGAGAAGAGGGGTTAACGTAAGAAAAAAATTGAAAATTAAGTTTCTTTCCTTCAGGCTGGTGGGGCTGCCCTGGCCTATGCGGGCGGGGCAAGGGCCTAGATAACGCAAGCCCTTTAAAGACCTTGGGCCATCTCGGCCGAGCCCGCACTAGGGCATGTACTGTACGACCTCAGGTCCAACCCGGCCCAGACTCATGACAGCCCTACGTGCCATGCAATGGATCACAATCCCCACTACCAGACGAAAGTTGGCCAGGTGACATGGATGCCACTACAGAGATCCCAATACCCTTTTTACGTTAAGTAACGGCGCTGCTGCGTCATCCATTCGCCACCAACCCTAGCCATGTGTGAAACCATGATTAGCCATACCGCGCCTGCTCATCTCTCTCATGGTCAAAAATCAGGCGCCAAACGCTCACGTCAACGGCAATTAGGCAGCCCTAGCACAGCACACCACCACCTCTCTCTTAAAAACATGGTGGTGTATCTGTAGCTACCACCACCACCACCACCATCATCATCTTCTTCTTCTTCTTCTTCTTCTTCTTCTTGTGAATTGCAGAATGGCCATGAGCTCTCTTCTCCCCCAAAGTTCAAGTTCTAGTGCTTCTTTGTGTTCAATTATCTCAATACATCTGATTTTCTTGGCAATTGTCTTCAATGCCTCGGCCCACGTCGACTTCTCTATATCGACAGACCGCGATTCATTGCTTTCCTTCATGTCGGGAATCGTAGGAGACCCACAACATGCACTTGAGAAATGGAATTCCCCGCATTTGCACGTGTGCAACTGGACTGGGATCATGTGTAACCATGTGAAGGAGCGCGTGGTGCAGCTTGATCTAAGTGAACGGTCGCTGCAAGGGACGATTTCTCCGGCTTTATCGAATTTGTCGTTCTTATCGGTGCTTGATTTGTCTGGGAATTTCTTCAGGGGTAGCATCCCGCCGGAGCTCGGGGCTCTCTCCACCCTCACTCAGCTTAGCTTCGACTCGAACTTTCTTGAAGGGGAGATTCCGGCGGAATTGGGCTTACTTCGTCGGTTGGTTTATCTTGATTTGAGAGGTAACAGGTTGGTGGGTGAGATTCCCGCCACCCTCTTCTGCAATAGTACCTCATTGCAGTACATTGATCTTTCAAACAATTCGCTCAGCGGTGAAATCCCATCAAGCAACCAATGCAAGCTAACTGAATTGAGGTTTCTTCTACTGTGGTCGAATCATTTGGTGGGTCAGATTCCACCATCTTTGTCCAACTCATCCAAGCTTGAATGGATTGATTTTGGGTCCAACTTTCTCAGTGGGGCATTGCCGGCATCTATTGTGGACAAAATGCCATGTTTGCAGTTCCTTTATCTCTCATATAACAACCTGGTAAGCCATGATAATAACACTAATCTAACACCTTTCTTCTCTTCTCTTGTGAATGCCTCTCGCCTCCAAGAAGTTGAATTATCAGGAAATAATCTTGGAGGAGAAATTCCATTTGTAGTTGGGAATCTTTCCTCTACTCTTCTTCAACTTCACCTTGGTGAAAATCTGATTTCCGGGTCAATTCCTCCAAGTATATCAAATCTTGTTAACCTCACCCTCCTAAACTTATCATGTAATCTCTTGAATGGATCGATTCCCCACACGATAGGTCTCATGGGGAAGTTAGAGAGGGTCTACATATCCAATAACTCCCTCTCAGGCAAAATCCCAAAGGCTTTCGGTGACATTCCTCACTTGGGTCTTCTTGATTTATCAAAGAACATGCTCACAGGATCGATTCCGGAGTCCTTATCAAATCTTTCACAGCTAAGAAGGCTCCTTCTGTATGGAAACCATCTCTCAGGAAAACTACCACCAGCTCTAGGAAAATGTGTGAACTTGGAGGTTTTAGACCTTTCTCACAATAGAATAACAGGGTTGATTCCTGCTGAAGTTGCAGGGTTGAGGAGCTTGAAGTTGTATTTGAATTTGTCTAGTAATCTCCTGCAAGGGCCTTTGCCTCTTGAGCTTAGTAAGATGGACATGGTATTAGCTATTGATTTGTCATCCAACAACTTCTCCGGGACCATCCCAGCGCAACTTGGAAGCTGTATCGCCCTCGAGTACCTTGACCTTTCAAGAAATCTATTACAAGGGCCCCTTCCAAATTCAATTGGTAATTTGCTCTATCTCCAAGTGCTTGATCTGTCTAATAACCGATTGACAGGAGAAATTCCAGGGTCTCTACAAGCATCTTTAACTCTCCAGCAATTGAATTTCTCTTTCAACAACTTCTCTGGCTTCGTAACAAATGAGGGCGCATTCGCCACCCTAGCATTCAATTCATTCATAGGCAACTCCGGCCTATGTGGGTCCTTCTCCGGTATGCCATCATGTAAAAAGAAACGAACTCGGGGGCATTTGCTCTTGCCCGTTCTTCTCACATTATTTGGTACTCCATGTTGTATATTGTGTCTATTTGGTTATCCTCTAGTACTCAAGTCAAGAAGAAGGCGATCACTCGCTCCTTTCAATGGCTTCACATCTGAGGATGAGGAACAAGTAAAAGAAGCCAATTACCCGAGAATTTCTTATCGACAACTCGTCGAGGCAACGGGTGGATTCGACAGTTCCTATCTAATTGGGTCTGGTCGATTCGGGCATGTCTACAAGGGAATTCTTCATGACGAGACAAGAATTGCTGTAAAAGTATTGGATTCGGACATCAGTGGAGAGATCCAAGGAAGTAGCTTTAAGAGAGAGTGCCGAGTTCTAACAAGGACTAGGCATCGGAACCTGATAAGGATAATCACAACTTGCAGTAGGCCAGATTTCAAGGCTCTTGTCCTGCCCTTGATGTCAAATGGGAGCCTAGAAAACCATCTATACCCGAGCAGCGGTTCGGGCCGTCGGTTGAGCTTGGTTCAGCTAGTGAACATCTGCAGTGATGTAGCTGAAGGGATGGCCTACTTGCACCACCATTCTCCAATTAGGGTTATTCATTGTGATCTGAAGCCTAGCAATGTACTTCTTGACGATGACATGAAGGCCCTGATCACAGATTTTGGGATTGCAAAGCTAGTCGAGAATAGCAAGGGAGAAAGCGATGCGATTTTCGATTCTGCATCCTTCACTTCAACGGCAGGATTGTTATGCGGCTCCATTGGTTATATTGCTCCTGGTACATATATATTTCTCTATTTCAATTCCTCACCTTCTCATAGCTTTCTCCTCTATTAACAACAAACAAAATTGTGAAAAGTTTTAAATATTCTAGAATTTATAAGCATGTGCAAAGCAGTTTGTGTTGAATATTACATTATTCTGAGGTGTAATGAGTGCTTTGCCCTAGTGTTAGTTGTTGATCTTTTGTCTCCTAGTTCTTCCATGGAAGTGGAAGTTAATTGGTGGTTTTACTTCTAGTGAGCCCTATCGTTGATGGCCAATAAGGAACCCCATAGATTGGGCCCATTCTACATTTCCAATCAATGGGTTTCAATTGGATGGTGAGAACATGGGTGACTATTGATCCATAGGGTAAGATCATCCAAATGTCCAACCAATTAATTGGCCACTGTACCAGTTGTCCAGTCTCCCCCGTCGCCACAACTATGGTGATAAGTGGTGATTAGATTTAGAAAACAGGCGGATCTAGGATAGATCAACATGGATCTAGTAAAATTTTGACTACTCAGATTCTGGCCTGGATCCAATTTTGATATCAGTTCTCCTTACAAGAGTTCTGTCCGTATCAATCCGCCTGTAATTAGAATCTGAAATCAGAATATTTCAGATCCAAACGCAGACTCAAGCCCAGATACAACTTTACCAAAAAACAAAAAATTAGTCCAGATACAAAACCGAGTTTTAATTTGATCGACTAAGGAGCCCGGGTGACATCCCCATAACTAGGGTTGTAAACGGGTCGGTTCCGGTCCAGGTCCATGGTGGACCCGGGACCGGAACCGTTAAAGGAGAAGGTGGAACCGGACACGGACCCGAAACCGTTTCGGAACCAATTTCTTGGCTTCAGAACCAAAACCAGAACCAGAACCATATATGAAACGGGTCTGGATCAGGGTCCTGGTCTAGGTAGAGAATGGTATTAAAAAAACATAGATTTTACGTGAAATTTTCAAAAATTGAGGTAATATGTCGGGTCTCGGGTCCATGGGTCCGATCCAAGGCTGAACCAGACCCAGACCCATTTACTTATCGGGGCCTAAATAAAGCCTAGACTCGGTTTTTAACGGGTCGGAACCTTCGGGTAATTGGAGAATCAGGGATTCATTTACATCCCTACCTATAACAGTCCGGCAGTCCCAACACCTACAACATTTAACTTTTTAACCTATAGGCTATGCACACTAATCGGCCTAGAAGAGTGACTAGATCCATGCCCAGCCTGCAAATAAATTCTAACCCTAAGCCCCGACCCAGATCCGGCCTGAATCATTGATAACCTGAAAAGTCCTCAAAACCTAGTAAATCCAACCCAGTCATCGATCACAATGGAAATGTCAAACGGAGCCATTAGTTCTTGGGGCAGGTTTAGTGAATTGATCGGTTTGTATGGACCTGGCCCAAATGAAAGCCAATTTACTAATAATATTGGAAACAGGTCAGGCCAACGTGGATTGGTTAATGCCTTGTCATCTGAAACAAAATTAAACCTTGTTGCAAAGTGAACTTCCTTTTCTTTCTTTAAGGAGGGCATACTATAATAAGCACTAGTGCATCTTCCACATGCCCTAATTCATTCATGCCTTACATAAGGGAGATCATTTTTGTATCTCACCTTTTCGAAAATCCGTGCTTATGGCATACAAAATTTATGGACTGCATCTTGATTAATCCTCATTAGATATCCAACCTTTTTATTATTTTCTCTTAATGGGTGGGCAAAGTGCTGACCACACCATGCACACTGTAGACACCATTCCTCACATTCATATCTAGCTAATGCAAGGCCAATCAATGGTTTCTATATATGAATGCAGAATATGGATTGGGAAGGCATGCTTCAACAAAGGGTGATGTATACAGCTATGGGGTTCTCCTCTTAGAAATTGTCATCGGAAAGCGACCGACCGATGTCATCTTTCAGGCGGGTTCGAGCGTGCATGAATGGGTTAAGAGCCACTACCCTCACAACCTAGACCCCATCATCGAGCAGGCGTTGCAACGGGCTGCCCCGCCTTCGGAGACGGCCTACTATAGTAAAGTTTGGCAAGATGTCATCATGGAATTGATTGAGCTGGGTCTGATTTGTACACAGTCATCGCCTTCGACACGGCCCACCATGATCGACGTCGCGCATGAGATGGGCCGCTTGAAAGAATTTCTGTCTAAAGGCGCTGTATTGGCCATTCAAGCTCTTGCAGGGGGAACATGGAATGGGTAGGAGAATGGAAATGATAGTTTAATTTTGGTGGGGTGCTTATTTTACATTTTAAGTTTGATTTGCGGTCGGTTAACCCATTGCTTGTATCTTTCCAAATTATGAAGTGATGGTGCAATCACTTGTCACATTCATTTTAAATATCAGTTTTGTAGTCAAATTAACATACACAAAAAAGTAGTGGAGCTCTCTTTTTCTCTCTCTTGTACAATGCATGTGTTCATTGTTGGAAAAAGGTAGGCTGAATAAAGAAGATTAAGAGCAATTAGTGGGTTTAAGGCGTGTTAGTATATCGCTTTCTTGAAGAAGGTGTTTTTTCCATTATCAGAATGTCAGCTCGACGAGCAGGACAATACCATTGTACGGTTGAAGACCTGCTTTTCTTTATTTGGGATTTGACATATTAGTCTTCTCGGCTTTATCAGTTTCATGATCTAAATTTAGATAAAGAGTCATTTGACTTTAGTCAATATTAATTTTGAACTTTTTCGAACCATATCTCGTGAAATCTTGGAATTTATCAAGTTATGTATCATACATTTTTTGCAACTAACAAATGAATTCATTTTTTATAGAACACGAAAAACGGCATTATGTGAAAAGTAAATAAAGATGTAACCACCATTTCTTAAGTTCTATAATAAGAAAAAATCTTTACGAAAAATAATATTTTATGAAAAGTAAATACACATCTAACCACCATTTCTCAGGTTCTATTGTTGAGAAAAAGTTTTCTCTAAGATGCTGCAAAGAAAGCCATGATATATTGGAATTTATCAGTTTTTGTGATTTACATTATGAACAAATGTATCATTATATTAGTTTCGGTGACATTTATCATTTTTTGTCGCTTGGTAGAAGCTGATATCATAATATGACAGCTGGGACAACCCATGATATCATGATACGAAGGCCGAAAAGTTTTAAAAAAGTATTAATTACAGTCAAGTAACTCTGATGACATCATCTGAGTTGTGGTCATGAAATTGGAAAAATGAATTTAAGAAAGACTAATGTGTCAAAACCCCTTCGTTATTTGAGGTGGGATCATGGGCTTAGTCACACAAGTAGGCTCCATTGTATTGGTGGCCCCTCTCACCTGCTTTCCTGCCTTAATTGCTTAGCAAGGAGTAGTAAAAGGTTCAGTTGTAGAAGGTAGAGCAAAAAGATTGTGTGATGTGATGTTTTCTACTTCAGAATATTTGAATGAAAAAATTGGAGTGTATGAATTTAAAAAGTGCAGTGAAGTAAGTTATGAAGTGACACCACAACGTCTTTTAATCCACTTCAGGCCTTTTTTATTAAAAAAAAAAAAAAAAAAAAAGTGTGATAAACTGAGATGCTCTAAACTTTAGAGGATTAAAAAAAAGGCCCTGTATTTTTTTAAAACATCAAAAAGGTCCCTATATTTTGTATTTTAACTAGAGCCCCCTACTCTAGGTAATCAAATAAATAACTGTTAGTTTTATAGAAATTGACAAAACTACCCTCAACGATTTCCAAGGATGGAGCAGAGTAGATTTCCTATATGGGTTTTAAATTGTATTTGGTCATGATGGAAAAGGAAACGATTTAAGATAACATGCTTACACTTCCGCACTTTTGCAAGTCATCTGGCTCTGATCTGACTACACCAAAATTGTCAACTAGAAACGGTTTTTAGTCGTTTCTAGACAATTTTGGAGCAGTTTTGAATAGCTCTATAAGGGGGTGTCTCTAATTTTTAGGAATGGTTGCAAATTTAATTTTGGAATAGTTACAGACCGTTCCATTATTTTTTGAGCAGTTAGGTACTGTTCTTAATTTTATTTTTGTGAACAATTTAAAGTCATTCTAAATTAGTATTTGAGGGTATAGATTTCATCTGTTCCTATATTCATTCGGAACATCTTTATAACTGTTCCTAGTTTTAAGGTTGTTTTTTTACGAAATAGTCATAATCTACTAAACCATTGCTAATTACATTTAGAAAAACCACCAAAAAATGAAAGTTGTGGCACTCACATTCATACAAACACAATCATAAAATGAAAATCCATATACTGGCTTGAACTCAAATGTACAACCTCTTAATATTTAAAAATTCATACCACATTCCCCTCGTACAACATTTTTTTTAACAACATTCAGTCATTTCATTTTTATAACAAAAGAAGAAAAAAGAAAGATCGAAGGACACCATAACTATCAACATAGTGTCTACTTTCAAGGCTCTTCTACTTTTAAAGGACTTATCTTAATTTTGATATTCTTCTTACTTCTTCCACCTTTTTCTGTGTCGACCAATGTCATGTTAACGTTGAAATCTTGACCTGGCCTCTCAAAGCCTGCAAACTCTGATGCTTGTAGCTTATGGATCACCACTTGTTCGGGATTAAATAGAAGAAGATGTGGGAAGAAAAAGCAATGGATGTGTGAGAGGTTTTAAATAGCAAAATCAATGCATCAAAGTATTGTTAGAGTTATTGGAGACGGACAATGCATCATTGCTGGCAAGAGTACGTAGCACATAAAGTATTTGAAGCAGCAGATATCGGAGATGGCCGGGTCCAATATTCTCCAACGTGATTGTTGTCTTCTCCGACAAGATCTCCAGTGAAGGGAGGTCAGTCTTCAAGGCATCTCTTTACTCCGAAAACCAATCAAAATGCTGAGATCGTTGTGGCTCAAGAAGACCAAGGACGAGATGGCGATGCTCGGAGGGAGGGTGAGGAATGTCCTAGTCTTCACCGGAGAAGGTTTGGTCGATTTCTAGAGAGAGAGCCTTTTGAGGGCGCAAGTGGAGCCGAGATGAGAAAGGAGGGAATTGGAGTGAAAATGGAAGGAACATTTTAGGTCTTTTTCAAGAGAGGGTTCTTACTGTTGGCCCCACTTTTTTATATTAGGAACGATTTTCTAATTTAAATCGGTCTAAAACCGTCACTAATTAGAAATGGTTCAGAACCGCGCCCAACCAACGTTCCAAATCTTCATTTTTTGCGTAGCAACAACTTGGAGACAGAGCACCTTGGAATCCTAAGAGAAGATATCACCATCTCAATAGTGAGCTCTATCAATCCAATTTTCAGAAAAACCCCATTCTCAAAATTACAAAATAGAATGCAAATTCAGATATAACCCAAGTTGAAAAGTACTGCATATCACAAGATATGACGTGAAACCAACCTCAAGAATCAGAGAAAAGAACACTCTTCAATTGGAGGATTCATAGGCACTAAACCCTCTTCAATCTCTAGTTGTTATTTTTTTTGTGGTTTAGGCAGTAGTTCTGCTTGTTTTGGTTTATTTTGCAGATTCTTGTCTTTTGGTGTGCTTTTGGTGCTCCTGCTGTCTATTGCTGGTGGTTGTATGTTCCTTTGTACTAAAAAAATGGGAATTTTTACTAAAAACTAAGCTTAAATATTAATTAAACGGTTTTATGAAAAAAAAAAAAAAATGACAAGCTAATTTTCGTACATTTATTTTGGATGAAATCACCCTAATTGGCGATATCATCAACTTTCATTGCAAGAAAATGATATTTGCTCTATCTTCTTCTACCTAGTGATGGAAAGGTTATGAAAATCATTGCATTTTTTCTTCCAATTGTTTTCCTTAAGTGGCTCAACAATCTTGCTTAAGTATATGAGTCCCATGCTTAGTTTCTATGCTTTGCGCTATGTCGCATGAATTTTGAGAGTTCAAGTTTGGAGTGCAAGGTATGTGGTGAAATGCCTAAATGAGGATTTTCTCTCAATTTGGTGATGGCTTGAGTGAGGTTGGAGGAGATGAACTTGGGTATACTTTTGTGAACATTTGTTTGGTGGTTGGTAGAGCTTGAAGTCTTTTGTTTGGAAAAATTTTGTAGGTCTTGATGTTTGTGAACAACAAGTAGGGAGTTATATTGGGTAATCTTTGAGTAGTGAATGTGGGATATTCTTTTAGGTATTATATTGTTTGTGTAAAGTTTCCAAAGACTGTTTTTTGCTTCATTAATTTGGAATCTTTGAACAACTTTAAGAATGGATATATAAAAACCATTGAAGAAGAAGAAGAAAAGTTGCAGGAGGTTGACGATATCATCAACTTTCATCAACCAAGTTGATGATATCGTCAACTGAATTGATGATATGGTCAATTATGGTAGTCTCGACCAAAAAAATGTACGAACAATTATCTTGTCATTTTATAAATTTTCTTTATAAAAATGTTTAATTATTATTTAAGCTTAATTTTTTCATAAAAATCCCAAAAAAAATACGATGTATGTGCATTTACTGCTTCCACCTCAATATAGCCACTAGCCTCCACGATGAGCTCAAAGAAGTAGGAGTTTGCCTCCAAATAACACATTATTTATTATTGTTAATTCCCTCACTACCTCGGCCTTCTTCACCCCACCTTGTTGTTGCTTCACATCTCACATCTACAAAGGTTTACAAAGGGTCTATTTGTCATTTACTCATACCGATCAAAAAAAATTTCCATTTACTCATAAAAGTTTCACAGAGATGGTTTTCACTGTCAGAATGAGGGGCTTCTGTAAAAGTACAAAATAGAGGGGATTTTTTTAGGCTTTCCAAAAATACAGGGATCTTTTCATAAAAACATCTAAACTTTATAATAAAAGTGTTTTTCGATCTACACTCCCTCTCTAACTTGTACACGCTTGTGTGCGTGCTCTTTCCTCGTGTGTGTAGGTGCTCTTATTGTTCTCAGTCTCCTTGGCTGGGATTAAATAAAATAAAAAAACAAAACTTACCGTTTTCCTTTAACTAGCATCAAAGCCCGTGTGATGCATGGTTAAGTCTCATATAACCTGAATAGTTAATTTGAACTAATAACTAAATAATTATCATTTTAATACGAAATCACTCAAATCTAACATTAGACTGATCACTTATTGAAGACACGAGGAAATTGTTATGAAAATTCATATATTGTGATGGTGGGCCACATCTAATGAAATGATGAAATTTAGTAATTCACTATGTGAGGAAAATATTATGAAGGATTCATATATTTTAGAGATCAATATGATAAGATTTAGTGAAGACTGTTTACTTTGAGCGGTTTATAATTCCTAAGTAGGCCTCAGTATGGAACCTCATGCATATCTTAATGAAATCTCTGTTAAGTCCAAGGAATTGCACCATTTAAGCATTAATTTAGGGTGAATTAAGGACTTAATTAAGTTAAATGCATCAGTTTTCACTTAATTTCATAATTTCATGCAATTTTTACTTAGGGTTTGAAATTTCCACATTTTTCACACTTTCTCTGCATTATTTAGTATTTTATGCAATTTTTCTTTGAAGAGTCTTAGTTGGAGTAAAACACTGTCCGAACGGGTCCCGCTTCAAAATAAGTTATTCAGCATTTTACGGGTTAAATTAGAATGTGCAGGAAATGTAAGATCCACAGAACCCTAGAGAAGATTTAGAGAACAGTCCTACAAGCATCACGACTTTGCAATGGGACCCACATCCTTATAGGGTGTCCCACACTCTCTCTCCCCTCGTCTAGGAAGATTCCATATGCCTCCAGATTATTCCCCTTATCCTCATCTCTCAAGAAGTTTGAAAGTTGCATAAATTATCATAAAAGAAAGATAGAGTTGGAAACTGAAAGAAGGCAGAAGAAACAAGAAAGCAGAGTCCAAAAAGGACTCCACACATGTATGGGGCATCCAACACTCTCCCATAGGCCCCACCTCTCATGTATGGAAGAGTCCTGTTGCAAACAGAAAGTCAGCCCCATTTTTCTCAGGATAGCTTATCATAAAATGGCCAAAACTTTCCATTTGACCGTCGGATCGGTGAAAATTTACCTACCATTTGAAAGCTTATTCAAAGTAAATGTCCGTGGAGCCTAAGATCAAGCAAATCGGAGCTGAAATGACATGACCTCGGGAAGTTGGTTGTGAATTTTCTACTCGGGATTACAATTAGTTACAATAAAAGCGGGCCCAATCTTTGTTCAAAATTCAAATTAATTCCAGATAGGTTAGGAGATTGGAACTCTCTCTCTCTCATCTTATCTCGTCCAGATCACGGGATCATCCTCTCTTAAAGATAATTGCAAGCAAAAGAAAGGATTGAGGACTTTGTGCTAAAAAACTATTTAAGGGAGCAACCCCATGAGGATGGCATGCCTTCTCTTCCTTAGGGTGAAATGACCATCATCATTCTCCTCTCTCTCTTCTTTCTTCTCCTCTCTCTCTAATTAAGTGTATTTTGAGAATTATTTTTGGGTAGTCTGGAGCCCTGTTCCAAAAATTATGACTATAAGAGAGAAATTTGAGAAATCTATTGTACTAATATGGAGAAATCACTGGAAATTTTCTGAAGTTCTTCACTATGGAAGAGTAGTCTGCTAGATTGGAGCATCTTAATGAACTTAAGTTAGCTTTTTCTACCTTTTTATGTAACTCAGTTTAATTGTTTGAATGTCTCTATATTATGCATGCTTTATTATAAGAATAAATTTGTCTTCATGTCTATGACGAGCCTCTGCTTAGAATTCTATTGATTATACTTTGATCATATATGCTGGTTTAATAGATTATGCTTAGGATTTAATCTCTTTGATAGTCTATGTTTACTTGATATGTGATGCTTGGGTGTTTTCAATCTTTTATGAGGGTGAAGGAGGTTTTGGATTTTTTTTAATTAAATCTGAAAAATTATTCTCATAATAGACAAATCATCCAAATCGAAAACATTGATTTGTTTCTTATCTGAGTTAGTTTGAGACGAAACTGTGTAATTGATTGCATAAATTGGTTGATCAACTTACTTGATGAATTCTTGATGTTCTGATCTATTATCATCATTATTGTTTTTCTATGTTTTAGCTTTAATCATTGAAAATTTCTAATTAATACGCATCACTTTTTAATTATTGTTTTCGAAAAAAATTAGATTTTTAATTAAACTTCAAAAATGCTCTATATGGGTTCGACCTGTAATTGTAACTGTCTCAACAAAACAACTATGCACTTACAATTATCGTTGGATTGAAGTAAATTTCACTTCAATCTCATCTTCCTCTTTCTCTATGCCCCTCTTGCTACACCCCATCCCGGATTAATTGAGATTAGTGCTAATTAATTATATTTAATTAAGTTAATTGTGATTAGTTGACTTAGTCTCAAATAGTTGAATTAAGCTTTAAGGAATGAATTTGGAAGAGACTAAGTTAATTGAGTTGGTTTTAGACTCAGACAAGAGAGAACAGAGACTTTTTCATAAATACGGATTTTCGTGTATTTCGTCGAATACGGTAACTCTTGATACTATCGCATGTATCTCGAAGAGTACATCAACTTTCATAATATATTTGATTGCATGTGATCTCAAATGGATCAAATGAATCTTCATTTGACTCAAAATGAAAATAGGTTTAAGGAAGGGGGTTTATGTGCAATTTTCATGTTATAAGGTTCTAAATGAACCCAATTTCATTCCATTCGATCATCTCAGCTCAGCCAAAACCTAGTTTTCCTTTCCTTCTTTCTTTCTTCTATTTTCTTCATCAACTGGCAAGGTTTAAAGCTATGCAAAGGTTTTTTGAAGAAGATTTGTGCTAGCTTAATCTTCTTCATCTTCTTATTCGATTTTCTTTGGAATTAGAGTTAAGGAGAAGCTGTAGTTTCTTTTCATCAAACTACAAGTAAGTATTTTGAACTCTTTACAAAACTTTGAACTCTTTACAAAACTTTCAAGTTCTATTGGGTGGTTAGAACAATTGTTTAGCTCTGTTTTTGAATTGTATTATGGAATTAGGGTTTGAAATTGGTGAAGTTTGTGTCGAATTGAGCTTACAAAAAGGGATTTCTGTGAATTGACTACAAACCGAGGCAAGTATACTCAATTCTTTTGATTTAAGATGCTGTAGATGCAGTATGAACTCTTGGAGTTCAAAATCAAAAAATTTTGAAACGATTTTTTTGTAAAACTGGGTACTGTTTAGCCAGCCGAAGGTGGCCAAACAGGTGGCCGAATGTTTCTGTAGCAGTTTTTTCAGAAAATTGAAGCTACTAAAAAGCTAACCGAAAGGTAGCCAAATGGTGTTCGGCTAGCCAAAAGCTACAGGAGTATTTTTATGTTTTGAAGTTCTGAATTTTAATTTTGAAACTATTGAATTAGAAGGTTGTTAGGACTATTAAATTCATGATTTTAAGTTCAATTACCTGAACTTGATTATTGTAAGTGGATTGAAGTCTTTGAAAGACATGAAAAGTCCTTAGCCTCTAGTTTTATTGAAATGAGTGAAGAGCGAAGTGTTGTGAAAACTAGTATACAAACCTCCATAGGTGCTAGCTAAGGAAACTCTAATGTACAAAATTATAAATAATGTAATGTTCATCAAGAATAACACGTACTTTAGATAACAAAGCTTTTCACCTAAATGGATGGTTTGAATCGAGAAAGGTACTAAAATGTGAATTGTCTTAATTCTCTAATAGAATTGCATTAATACTGTTAATCTAAAGTCTAAAGTGTGATTTGCATTAATTGTATTCCTTTCAATTTTCATGAATCGAATTTATGGAATTGAATTGAAATCCAAAGTGGATTGAATATCGACTTGAGTTGTATTTGATTTGTATTGACTCTTTGAGTCTGGTACTACATAGCGGTCCTGTTAAAACTCATTATAGAGCCGAAATAGGTTAATGATTATTCATATTGCAATAGATAGATTTGGGGCATTCCGGAGATCTGTGGTGATGCCAGTTGTCCCTGACCCTGGCCCTGGCACTAGTAGATACCATAATATTATTTGTAATTGAAAAACTGAATGAATGCTTTCGTTTGGAAGAAATGAAATGCTATAGTAGTTGTCAATTAGTTAATGTTCCTAATTTGACTCTTATTGCATATAATGATTAATTGTGCGAATTATTTAGAATTCGATGTTTAAATTGAGAATTGTTTAAATGATAGATTTGAACAGACTTAGTACATGTAATGGCATATATGTACTATCATAGATCTGTTTATACATTGCTGAATCGTGGTATTCACTATTGTTATGGATGGCATTACAGGCCCAATTGCCAATGCCAGTCCTGCTGAGGCTACAGCGCCAACGGAGTAGGCCGCTCCGGTTCCTCCAGGAGGACTAGTGGAGTGGAATGACCGAGATATCATTTGATGTTGATATCTGAGAGCGAACGTGATATGAAAACCTTTTGAATGATTTTGGAAACTTTAGAAATATGTCATCATGCATTGTATTTTAAATATGCAGATGGACAACATAGTTAGAAAAATGAGAATTTTACTTGTGTATAAAGAACTTTACTTTTATATAAAGGACTCGTAGATTTGTATATGATATCATTTGTATATGTCTTCCGCAATATGTGCATTTGACATATGTGAATTGAATGTCTCGCTTGTGTGAAGTATAAATATCCCTTGTAGATTTCGTTTTAACTTCGGTTAATTCGGAGTTCACGGGAGTACGTGTGGTCACAATTTGGGATTTACCCAGATATAATCAAATCTCGGGCTTGGGTCGTGACATATCTCTATCTCCGCACCTACTAAGGTATGGTTTTTTATTTCAGTGCTCTACTATTTTGCTGTTGATGTCAATAGAAATGTACGTTTGTAATTGGGTTTTTTTTTTATTTTATTTTTTTCTAAGGCATAGAATACGGAGATTTGACATTGGGGGTTTTTCTTAAAAAGAAATGTCAATATGAGTGTTTCTGATTAATTTCTTTTTATTTCCAAAAATGAAATCACTGGCGATTTAACACTAGGGCTTCTTTCTTTCTTTAAAAAAAATTATCAACAAACATAAAACTAACACTAGGTCTTCTTTCTTTCTTTAACCAAAAAACATCAACAGATATAAGACCTAACTCTGACGATTATTGCTTGGCATTTCTAATATATTCTTCGTCCTTGATACTATGAGATCCACCTGTGCATCGCATTGGGGTTTATGCTAGTGACTATAAAAGCACTTTAAATGTAGGGATAACAATGTGTCGAGTGAGAACAGCTGCAGTTATGCTTTGACCTGAGTTGGGTTTGAGTTTTAGGCGTGTTGGACTGACCCTGCCCCGATTATATACTTTATACACATTTTGTACACAATTTTGTACTTCATTTATAGAAAAACTAGTACCAGCCATCCAACTTGATCATGAGGCCATGTTTTCAAGACCCTCACCCAATGCATTATATGGAATATTATGTTTTGTTTTTAAAATTAAAAAAAATTGGCATCAACAAAACCCACCCTGAATCGGTTTTGGCAGTAAAACATTCAACATGTCACAAATCGGTTCGGGTTTGGGAGGGGTACCTGCACATAATCCGACCCATTGCCATCCCTATTTAAACTTATGTCTATTAAGTGTTCTCCCTTAACAAATCCTACCAATACCTCGAGCCATTAGTAGAGGAGTAGAAATATTTTTCAACACTCCCCAGGTCGTTATATATTTCACAACATGCACATTTTCAGCATCGAGTCACTCCTTTTATACTTCGAACTTTCAACCGGTTGACTTTGATTCCATATTAAATTTCCTTCGCTAATCAATCCTACCAAAACATTGAGGCCATTGTAGAAGCAGCAGAAATAGTTTTGAATACTTTTTTTCTTTTTCAAAAGACTCTTCATAAACTCGAAGGACACTTTAAAAGGGTGAATTTTCTCCTTATATGAGGCAGTCGGGTCAATGGAACCCACTTTGGCTCACCTTCAATCAGTGCTGATCTTTAACACTCTTTTGCGCCTTGCCCAATTTTTATGCTTATCAAACCCATATTAACTGTTGAATTGAATCTAAAAATATCTACGGTTAAAAGACCATTAGCCAGTCCACACAACCACATCCAAACACAACAGCCCGCCTTGGGAAGAGCATGAGCAGCCTCATTCAAAATTCTGGAAACATGAATAAACTTTATCTCTTCAAAAGACACAGCTAATTTGAGAATATCCAAAATTTTAGTTCCATTCTTCTCGCCATTGGTATCCCTCACACCTTTTCTAGAGCATCCTACGAATATGGTTTCTTATTCGAAAATGTGACATCCATTGAGACTCCAACAAAAGACACCAGAGGACCATATATATCTAACAAACAATCTAATGAATTTTGTGATCCAAGCCATACAAAGCATATCAACTAGGTCTGATCATATGAGAACCAATTGATCTAAGACCCAAGAACGAAGCAAATACAGATGTAAGAGTGGAAGATCTATTAAGACCTAATAACGAGCGATCCAAAAAAACTGAACTATTTCATCATCTTTACATGACCGAACCGATCAATGTTCTCTCCACAAACTATAAATAGAATCTCTTTTTTTCTTTTTTCATTACCCAGCTTAGGGAGCTAGGAGCCTGGACCCCAGCCCTCTAGAGAGAGAGAAGTAGACCTCGGGTCAGGTAGAACAGCCCTCGAGTGCAGAAAGGTCACTATACAGGTTCGGACCCTGAGTAGTTAGGTAAGAAATGAAGTCTCTTACCACTGGGGTAAGAGGTCATTCTTAACGGACATCATACTATTAATATGCTAATCAGGTATACATCGGGTTTTTCATCTTAATATCTGGTTTCATCATCATGGAAATTGGGCATTCCACACATTTAATTGGAAACCAGTGTTGATAGTAAATGGGCAAGGCTATTTTTTCTTTTTTTACCCCAGCCTAGGGGCCTTCGACCCTGGGAGGCCACACATGCATGTACAAAAGATAGTCCACACAACTGGGAAGAGGAGACCACGTTAGTGGGAAGGAAATCCCACAAATTTGGGTATAGAAGGCCACAAATATGGAAAGCCTGACTGGCATACCCATGGACCCATGGATGGGTCACAGTGATGAGGGCGACAATATGAAGTTGAAACAAACTTGTTGCGACTGTTCGATTTTGATAAAATATTAACTGATATTATATAAAATATAGCTCATATCTCTTTGCAATATATTGCTTATATGGGTCTAATTTCCCTTAATATTGAGACACAGAGGGCTGGGCTGGCCAAAATTTAGGACCAAATACAAATGGGCTGGGCTGGGGTAACCTCAGCCTGGGCCAAACTTGATCTATTGACATCGTTATGTTCCATCTCCTGTGAGGACCACCAGATGAATGGATGCATCTCATATAGGGATGTGAACAGGTCCCTGTTTAAGCAATCAGAACCTGAACCAAGAAATTCAGGTATGGACTATTTTGTACTTACCAAACCCTATCATCTGATGCCAGGTTCAACCTGGGGTCAATGCAAGTAGTCATTAAACGAGGTGGTTAAACTTTTCCATCTGCTTGGTGCCCATGTTTCCTTTTGAAAAAGAGATCACGGGCGTCAATGGGTTGGGCCTAACTATAAGAAAATTGAATAAAGCAGGCCCACTAGTTCAACATCCAAGCCTGTAGAAACTCAGATATGTGGTGCAACTACTCCAACTGAATGACCCATTATTGAGTGAGTCATTCACCTCAACTCCAGCAACTCAAAATGAGTTCACTCACCCCTTGAGTGAGTCATTCACCTTAACTCCAGCAACTCAAAATGAGTTCACCCCTTTAGTTGCAATCAAGCTTGCCCATGTGAAACCGTATAATTAGGTCTGATTGAGACTCTCACTTTAAATGAAACTGGCTCATGAGTTCAAACATCAAGCGAAACTTCCAGACTTTATGGATCCAACCACAAAACCTAAAACTCAAATTTTGAGATCATCCAACCACATGTGAAAGGGTGTCAATCTGGACCGTCCAAGTACCTTAGACAGTTAGACCTCAGTGTGGATGTGCTAAATACAAACATAAGTGTGTCCGGTATTTTGATCAGATAATCATGACCATCAAATTGATGCTCATCATTCAAACAAATCAATATGGCTACAAAGACAATTGATTCAAAGTTTCGGCCCTGATTCTATCGATAGTGGGACCCATGAAAACAGATCATGTCATCTTGCTGTAAATATTTGCCACATGTACGGTGGATGAGTTGCCACAAAGCAAGATCCGATGAGTCATTTGCCACTCACATTGGCTAATGTGAGTTCACCATTCAGGTGCAGGTGATGAGCACCCCAGGCGTTTACTTTACATGGTGCGGCATGATGGTGAAACCACTAATGACAGTGATTGTAACAGAAACCAAATTTGTAGTGGGCTACACATGGACAGTACAAGATATGAAAGGGAAGAATATGCAGATCTGATTTCTTGTTATTCTCTCCTTTTATCAAAACATATCAAATACTGAGACTAGATTTCAATGTGTGTTTGCCAGAACTTGCAATTTAGCCGCGATCTCTGGGCTGAATGGAGGATTGAGCAAAGCCCAAGAAACAACTTAATCAAACTACTGCAATGAAGCAATAGTGGCCTTCAAATTGGAAGCTTAAGGAGAATGCAATCAGCATTCTAAATTCAACTGGCAAAAATCAGATGATTAAGATCATCTGTCATTGTTTGTTCACATTAAGGGCAAAACACCATATGCAGCAAGTAGGTTCACAAGATAAAGTTTAAAGCAAGCGATGAAATGGACAGTCGTGATTGATTTGGGGCCAACGGCATGTTTGGAAAAATCGCAATAAATTTCTGAGAATTCCTAGGAATTGGGCTTACTCTAAGAAGGGGTGCAGAGTGATGGATCACAATGGCTATCAAAATTTCACAATTCGATAGGAAATAATTGTTCACGCTTCATCACCATCATCATAGCTTTATTCCATTGCTATGTGGTGGTTATATTATGAGCTTCGTTTGCACACTTCATCCAATGAAAAATAATCCTAGGAATTTAATGATCCCTAGTAAGCTGTAGCTCTTTGCGTTTCCTTCATGAATTCAATAGGAATTTTTTCAAACTCGGCGTTCAGGCCTAGAACTAGTGGCAGAACAATTTTTGTGATGAGAAGATAGTAAGAAATTATCAAGAAAAAATTATTGTGTCATAACTTTTAATCCAAATTCTCGTCTTGTGTGCATAATCAGCCTTAAGGTTGATAAAAATTTGAGCAGTTTTTTACAATGGCCCCAAATTGAGGCCATTTCAAAGCATGCAATTTTCATCCAAAACTTGCTCTCGTATTAATTTTCTATTATGCTTGTTTTATGGTTTTTAAGTCCGTTTGAGTCTGAATTTTGGTGGAAGGTCATGAAAAATAATTTGGAGTTTAGGTTGAGGGTTTATGTAATATAGGGTTCTATACCATATTTAACAACTTTTACTATTTTAGGAAGGTTAGAGGTTTTAGGTTGCTATAAGTCATTGTCATGTTGCTAATTAAATACAATACTAATTTCAATTTCTCTTTTGGGTTTCCGCTAGTACTTTCTTGTGGATTTCATGGTTTTGTTATTAGATTGAGGACAATGATCTCCTTCCTTTATTCTTTCTCGCTTTCTACTTGCCAGTTCTTTTGGTTGAAACTCTCAAGAGCTAGACTTTATTCCAAGTAGACAAAAAAAAAATTAATCTCTTGGATGGTGTAATGACTTCGGTGTTAACTTTTAGAAAGCTAAAAAAAATTGTGTTCCTTTTTTCTATTTGAATAGAAAAGGGATTGTGGTTGAGAGCCTTTGATTCAGAATTTAGTGGATCGATGGGAATTGCAAAGTGTGGGATTTCTTGGTAACAGAGAGCAATCTTCCCAGAATAGAGTGATGAACCAAAAAACAAAAACATCTTAATATAGATCATTAAGGATGATCATTCCAAGGAATATGCAGGACACGCACCAATTATCAAAGATGATTCACTGATCAGTTTCAGTTTACTAACATAAAAGCGAAGGCAAGTTATAGCTTTGTCTGATCAACAATTAACAGACCACATATTGCATATGTTATGGAGTTAATTGAGGAATTCAATGAAATCAAAATGTATTTTCAAGAAAGAACCAAGCACATTGAAGTTCAATTGAGCTGCTAAAAGATAATGGCATTTAGACAGGTCAAGCTCATATAGTGGACAGTAACACATATTCATTAGTATTAGACAAGAATAGAAAAGTTCTGCATCTTTTAATTAGCAAGGTAGCAGGAAAAAGAAATCCGCATTCAGACAAACTTGAATAGGGAGGTTTTGTTGTTCCAAAAAATTTTTTTCTTGAGATTCCAACTTATATTTGTTTGTGGATATGCTTCTCAATGAAGGCAAAGACACAAGCCTTGAAAATTAGTTTTGCGACATTGATGTCTTAGCTAAGCATCATACTATCTCTGCATGCTCCTTCATTCAACAATTTGGTAGAGTTACTCATCAATTTAATGTACATACAGAATGATCTTATACAACTAAGTGGATGTTTCAAGTAGGGCATTGCAGAATCTTAAAATTTGTTTATTACTATTAAAAAATGAGTAAAACGACATTCATGCCCAACAATAAGAATCATATGCATATCCATTGTCTCTTCTGAGTCAGACTAACTCAGTTGGATCCAGTTTCAAACTATGAACACACAATTTAAAAGCATCCCATGATGATCACTCTTTATTTGTATAATGTAACATTAAATATAGATAAGTTGTAATTTATGCTAGTCATATCATTATGATGATTAAATACCCTTATTCAAAGAGCCTCCTGTGGACTACAAATTTCAGTCTTATCATTCCAAGATTCTAGCACCTAGCTTTTGTCCTCTATGAGAAACAACCCATGTAAATTTGGTTCCACGATCTAATAGTAGGCAGTGACCAATATGTATGGAAGTGGAGTTGAGAACTTTGTTTTACCAAAGATCTCAGCTCATTATTGTGAACATGGCAAGTCATTGATAAGGTTATTAGGCTGGAACCCAACATATTTCTTCCTAAACAAAAGAACTTTTCTGCTCTATGATTGTGGAATTTGAGGAGAATAGAGTCAAATCAAATCATTGGAAACACATTTGCATGAGTGGTAACAACATAGGTGTCAGTTGAAATTAAATAATTGAAAGAAGACGTATTCATTTCTATGTTTGTGTTGTTCTATTACTATGACTAACACAGGTTTAAAAAAAAAAAAAAACTTTTAGCTAAAAAACTGCAACTGATTTGTTACTATGTTACTAGAAAAACAGAACCATGGAATGCTTTTCTTTATGAAAATAAAATTACAACACAAGCTATCCCCACAAAAGAGAGAAAGGAAAGGACAAGATTTACATGAGCTGTTATGTTCTTGTTTCACATATTATACCCTTAATTTACAATGAAGTTCAAAGGCCCAAAACAATATCAATTTTCTTTTAGTTAATATGTAAATGTGATGAGAAGGTTAAGCAAGACTAATGGTGAATAAAGCATCTCTTTGGAAAGAACAAAAAATCAAATGAAAAGCCCATTCACTTTTGAAGAACTAAGCTAGTATGTAGGTGACAAATTCAGTTTAAATGTTGATGTGCAAATTTATTTAACATGGTTTTAGAAATGAATTATGACCAATGATGGCTTTTACATAACTGGAAAGAAAAAGTTAACTGATAACAAACAGAACAATTTTGAAAATGAGGACACTTTCTTCATCATGAACATCACCACCATCATCAAAGCTTCATCCCAACTTCGTTGGGGTCAGCTACATGAATTCTGCTTTGCCATTCCAGTCTATCCTGGGACAAATCCTCAAAATGGTTGCACTTCTTCAGATCTATTACTTTCATCCATGACCTCTTCGGCCTACCCCTTCTCTTTATAGAATTCTTAATATCTAGCTATTTTTTTCTAATTTTAGAGGATAAGAAAGAAGTGTAATATCCATTGGAAGATATGAATGGACTCTCACTTCATGAGTGTAAATGTAATTGCATTCCAACTCTACTACATACGCCCCCACATCTGAAAGAAAATCATTACCTTTACATCCCACTGGTCAAGTTGCCTATGCTTCCCACCACTAGTAGATTTCTAACACACAATCACTATTTCTTCAGATACTTTTGAACAGCCAGGTACTCCACCTTCCCTTCTCCTTCAATGTCTTTGAATTGTATAGTAATGTAGACCTCATGGTTGGCTTTTCTTGCATCACAGAAGTTCTCATTACTCACAGTAACAGACATGAAACATTATCAAATGGGTGTTTTTGCTATAGCCTTGATTCAACTTCTCAATTTCCCATTCACTGCTCTTCCTCTCCAAGAACACCAATCAAATGGGTTGCAGATAGACCGATCAGCACTTTTGGCATTCAAGAAAGGTATTCTCGTTGATCCTCAGAACATGCTTAGTAATTGGATAGAGAACATCCATGTTTGCAAGTGGAATGGCATCATTTGTAGTCAGAATGGAGAAAGAGTAACTATGCTGTATCTTGGGAGTAGCTTTTTGCAAGGAACCATTTCACCATTTTTGTCAAATCTCTCTTGCCTTGAGCAGCTTGATCTGTCAGAGAATTTCCTTCAAGGACCCATTCCTTCTGAGCTTGGCAATTTAGAGAGCCTAACAGAATTCAGTCTAAAAGGAAACCTTATGCAACATGAAATTCCTGAGAGCTTAGGCAAACTCAAGAAACTCCTCTACATCAACCTTAGTGGAAACCAGCTACAAGGCCAGCTCCCACCTTCCCTCTTCTACAACTGCACTGCATTTCAATACATAGACCTTTCTTCTAACTCATTCACTGGTTTCATTCCTTCAGAGATTGGAAACCATCTGCCAAATCTGAGCGATCTCTACCTTTATCTGAACAATTTAGTTGGCAGCATTCCAGTGTCACTATCCAATGCCTCACAGTTGATGAACCTTGATCTGGAGAGTAACTTTCTAACAGGTAGATTGCCATCAGAAGTTGTAATGCATATGCATCAACTGAGAACATTGCATCTTTCCTATAACAAACTCTCTAGTCATGATGGTAACACAAATCTCACACCTTTCTTCAACTCCATTTCAAATCTGACTCATCTAAGGGAGCTTGAACTGTCAGGGAACAATCTAGGAGGCGAGCTTCCTTCAGTAATTGGCCTAATGCATGTAAATCTTTCAGAGCTACATCTTGAAAATAATCTCATTCAAGGTGCAATCCCATCAAATATAGCCTACCTTTCAAACCTTACTCTTTTGAACTTATCAAGTAACCTTCTGAATGGTTCCATTCCTTTGGAAATAAGTCATCTGCCCAAGCTAGAAAGACTCTGCCTATCCAACAATTCATTAGAGGGTGAAATACCAGCTTCACTAGGCACTCTAAGTCACTTGGGTTTGTTAGACCTGTCCAGAAACAAGCTTTCGGGATGCATTCCAACCACACTAGAGAACCTCACCCAATTAAGGAGACTCATCCTCAACAATAACATGCTCTCAGGAACAATACCACCAAACCTAGGAAAATGTCCAAGTTTAGAGACCTTGGACTTGGCCCACAACAAGGTAACAGGAGTCATACCGGCAGAA
The DNA here is from genome assembly GCA_029852735.1 of Persea americana. Lineage (NCBI taxonomy): Eukaryota > Viridiplantae > Streptophyta > Magnoliopsida > Laurales > Lauraceae > Persea > Persea americana. The sequence goes on from CM056812.1 coordinate 10,799,680, forward strand.
GTTGCAGGCTTGAGGGACATGACAATATACTTCAATCTGTCTAACAACTTCTTAGGCGGGATGGTGCCACTGGAGCTGAGTAAAATGGACAAGATTCGTGCAATTGATTTGTCGTCGAACAACTTCACCGGAGAGATTCCTGCCAATTTGGATGACTGCCTAGCAGTCGAGCTGATCAACCTCTCTCACAATTCTCTTCAAGGCCCGGTTCCAAAGTCTATGGGCAATCTGCTTAGTATTAAATCCTTGGATCTCTCATACAATCACCTTTCCAGTGAAATTCCAGCATTCCTTCAGAACTCTAACACCCTCACTGAACTAAATCTCTCATATAACAACTTCAGCGGATCAATACCAAGAGGTGGCATATTTGATTCTCTGACATTTGACTCGTTTCGGGGAAACCCAAATCTCATTGACTCATCATTTGGAGCACCAAGTTCCCATTCTAAGCAGAGAACCAGAAGACATTCACCCAAATTCACAGGCATTCTTGTCAGCATTGTTTCTGCATCAGTTTTTCTGCTTACCATTTGTTGCATGGTTGGTGTCAAGAAGCTCAGAAGATCAGCAATTCACAGAGATAAAGGGATTTTGGGCAAGTACTCTCCAGCATTGATTTCGAGCTACCCAAGAATTACTTACAGAGAACTTGAGGAGGCTACAGAAGGATTTGAGCAAAGCAGATTGATTGGGTTAGGTAGCTTTGGCCATGTCTACAGAGGAGTACTGAGAGACGGTAGTGTCGTTGCTGTGAAAGTTCTACAACTGCAAGCTCAGAACTCTACCAAGAGCTTCAATAGAGAATGCCAGATTTTAAAGCGAATTCGGCACAGGAACCTGATGAGAATTGTGACTGCCTGCAGTCTCCCAGACTTCAAGGCTTTGGTTCTGCCATTCATGGCAAATGGAAGCTTAGAAAGCCATCTCTACCCGCAGGCACAAAGTTCCAGTAATTCAAGTTTGACTTTGATTGAAAGGGTAAATATCTTAAGCGATGTTGCTGAGGGACTGGCATACTTGCACCACCATTCTCCAATCCAAGTCATCCACTGCGACTTGAAGCCCAGCAATATCCTGCTTAATGATGATATGAATGCACTTGTTACAGATTTTGGAATTGCAAGGTTAGTCATGACAGCTGAACAGGGAAACATGACAGTCGAAAACACGACAAATTCAACAGCCAACCTTCTTTGTGGCTCAATCGGATACATTGCACCAGGTACCAATTTCTTCCTCTTGAAGTCAAGAATGTTTGAAAAACCTCAAATGAAGATTCAGATGGTGAAGCAGTGCTTGCTTACCAAAATGTCAGCAAGTGAGGTTTGCTTGGATAAAAACCAAATTATGTAGGCAGCATGGATGGTGATCTGTTACTCTGTGTATTTGAACTGGTGCAGAACGAGAAAGAGGTACAGCACAATGCTAGCCCAAATTAAAGTCATTTTCAATTGAGCCAATAATTACATACAGGTGGGATCCAACTTTTTCATCATACAGTTCATTCATCAAGTTGACCAGACCATGGATAGGCAATGAAATGAAATATCCTCCATTGAATATTTACTAATCGATGGATAGTTTTTAAGTTAAATATGGACTGTTGGCTATCTTTTCTTTGTAACTGCGCATATAAAATACGATTTATAGATGATTGGCGTCTAGCAGGGGCATTCTTAGTAACATTGCCCATAACCACTTGAGAGTTGAGACCACTTGATGACTGGTCTGGATCACTGAAATGTAGACCCCACCTGTATAGGGTGCTGGCCTGAATAAAAATGGCGTTAATTTGGGTACACTGGTGTATACTATTACAAATAACATTAGGTGGGAGGCATTTTTTTTTTTTTCCTACTTCTCTTTGCTAATATAATATCCTAAATCACTCTGGCAGTCATATAGGCCAACTAAATGCAGTTAAATACTATCCTGTTAAATGTGACTTCTGCTGTCTGCACCACCCTGAATGCATTGAACAGATTACCATCAGTTTCCCATAATGCTTGAGCAAATCGCGACTTCTGAATATCCTCAAGGGCCCTTTTACCCATCACCAAATACATTTAAGAATGGATAATATGTGCTAATAAATTATCCTAGGCTAACAGCTTAGTGAGGTTTAGCATTCTCAGAGTAGCCATAATTGAAAGAAGATTGAAGATGTTTGTTGGACATGTGATGACATTTCAGAGTATGGAATGGGAAGAAATGCATCTACCAAGGGAGATGTATACAGTTTCGGCATTCTTGTGCTTGAAATAGTGACAGGGAAGAGGCCCACAGATGATATGTTTGTAGGTGGGCTGAGCTTGCCAAAATGGGTGAAGAGCCATTATCATGGTCGGCTGGAGAAAGTCATCAACTATGCACTTATGAGAGCTTTGTGGGATCAGAGTCCTGAAGTGAGAAACATGTCAGAAGTTGCGATTTCTGAACTGATAGAACTAGGCCTTCTTTGCACTCAAGAGGCCCCTTCAACTAGACCCACCATGCTTGATGCTGCTGATGACTTGGATAGACTGAAACGCTATCTCACCGGTGATATCACCGCAACCTTTGCCTCATCACTTGGGATATCATCCTCTACCATTACGCGAGGAGATTTTGAGTAGGCGGCTGATGATTGACTGATCTACAATTCTCTGTAAAGTTCAACAGTGATGGGATGTACTTTAAGATTTTATAGTGGTTGGTTCTATTGCATCATCAAATCTCCAACTAATTATATTGAAGATGTTAATTAGATTTCAAAACCTGAAGGTCCTGAACTGTGCTTGGTCTGCTCAAATGGTTTGGTGACTGTAGTTGACCATTATGTGGGTCCCATTTCAGATCATCTTGATGATCTCAACTTCAGCATACAAACTGCTGACTTCCAGCAGGTCGCGATGGAAAGAAACATTTTATTCAACTGACGGTCAGGATTGCGTGTTCAATATCTTCTTGGGCTTATCAATAATTAAGCGTATTCGACGAACAACTTCAATGACTTCGGGGAGAATACATTTGATGTGGAGATTGAGACAGACCACCAATTCAAGTGGCCAAAATGATCCCATCTTTTGCACTCCAACTTGAAATAGTAATTTCCTACAGTACAGGATAGCAGAATGCATCTATGGATACACCCCTGTATTTCCTAACAATTACAAAGAAACCCCTCTATGGAACATTTACAAACACACCCCTCTTTTCTTACAATGAAAAAAAAAAATCAATGTGCTCTTTTCTGAAAGTACGAACACCCATCATTGGGAAATTTATACATTGACCCTTTCTTTTTCTGGAAATTACTAACATCCTCCTATGTTTTTATACAGCCAGTCATTTGAGTAAAATGGAAACTATATAACCATTTTGAACTTAACAAAATTACAATCAATTTATATTTAAACTGACGAATTGATTGCTTGGAATAAACCATTGTTGAAATCTACGGAACATTGGTTTAACAGAATGGCTCGAATCATCTCTTTGAGATAGAATGGAAAGTCCATCCTAGCATATCTAAATGGGATCCACTAGGTACAAGATCCAAAATACATACCCATTTACCCATCCATGCGGTTCCACTAGATGAAATATCGAATCCATTCACCTATATACCCTAGATATGTTGGACCCACTAGAAAAAAGAACCTACCCATCATGCAAACATAATCCTTTTCATACCAATCTGAGCCATTAGAATTCAGACCGACCTCCTATCTGAACAAGCTATTGCATCTGTATTGGTGCCTACATTGGGCTTAAATGTGCCAGTTTCCATGACCAAAAAATAACTAATATGATTTTACATCTGCACTGCACTATGATGGTATGTGAAAAATATAATTACTGTGTAGCTTTTTTATAATAAGATTAATTTTATTTCACAAAAAGAAAACCACCAAGGTAGAAACACTGCAAAAAAACAAAAATGAAGAACACAAAAACAAAAACATAAAAGAAACTGTTCATCAAATGAAATGGAAGAACCAAGAACTCATTCCCTTGCAAGACCATTTGCTGGCACATTTGCCTCTCTTAAAATATGATGAAATGAAGTACCCAACCATCTCAAAATATCTTGCACCTCCTCCACCCAGTCCGCCAGTCTCCAAGGATGAGAGCCTTCCCTAATCCCCACTGATAGACGAAAAAGAATCACCTTCAAGAACAGCGTTAGATCATCCCATCTTAATCTATTGATATGATTGCTGTGTTATTACAATCTCAAATAGTATCACAGTTCAGTGCAGATGCAGTGTTATCTTAGTTATTTTTTGGTCATGGAAACTGGCACTTTAATCTAGGCCTCTTTCCTTTAGGTAAGAGTGGGTGACTTGGCATGTTCTGTGAGGTGGAAGAACAATTGCATTGTCCTTGGAAAACTCGACCAGGGTTAGACAAAGTGAAGGATATTCTTATGGGTCAAGAGAGAGTTATCCTTTTCCCACATGCTGAGAGTGGCTAATTCTGCTGCTGATTCTCTAGCTAAGGACGGGATCTTACACGTGGGGTTGATGCTCAATGTGTGATTGTTTCCTCGTACGGAAAGGACCAAATTCAGGATTGTTAAGATCATCCATCAGTGTGACTTTTAAACATCTCAATCAAATGAGGCACATTTTTTATTATGCATAGTGATGTAAATGTTTAGTTTGAACGTTTCTTTGGTTCCTTATCCTTTTCCATTTTGTCCCAATTTTATATTCAATTTTTTCGTTAAAAAAACACTAAAATGAAATGTCAGAACTCCAATGTTTCAGCCCACATGCATGACAAAAAGATCTCCAAAATGAAATTGACAACTATGCTTTATAGTCCTCCTACAATGAATGATTCTAATTCAGAAAATTCAGGACAGCCTGCTAAACTAAAATCAATGAAACAGTACTTGCCATGACAAAAATGAAGCACATAACAAGAAGATGTCTCATTTTACCTACATTTATTATTTGCAGTTCACATTTCCAGACAGATAAACAAAGAGGGCGTCAAAGTTTTGCAGACTCTATTTTCCTTCCCTTGGATCTCTATCAAGAGCAAACATGGAAAGTAAATCATTCTGGAAGAAGATGATGATAGCCTGGATATGTTTTAAGATCCAACATGTATAACTATACATCTTTGGAGATGAATCTTTACTTGATACAGTGTGTATACAATAAGCAATCCACAAATATACACATCATGAAACTGACATGAAAAAATTAAAAATATACATTCCATGTAACCAATTTCTCACAAACAAAAAGAGGTTCCCCCAGCACTGATGAGCCAAGAAACATGAACTGAACACCAGCGCATCGGAATTTGATGTTGCATAGGAAATTTCACAAACACAATTCTGCCTGCATGACTAAATTGAAAAGGAGAGCATAGCCTGTTACAACAAGAAAGTACATAATTAACTTTCATCTCTAGATACGTGATTTGTCTAGAAAAGTCAGCTGCACTTCTTTGCAAGTTCTACTCATATTTAGTGATGATCTCTAGATACGTAGCACAAATCAAATCACCTTTGCTAGCATCTATGCATGGAAACCCCCACTATATCATAATAAGCTGGGTTTTGCAGTTCCACAAAGGTGTGGAAATAAACCAATCCACACACAGCCATATATGTGTGGGACACAGACACCAGATATAAGGTTGGCCCACCATGTAGATGCTCTGGCAAAATCTTCAGACTACTCTTCAGGTGGTCCAACATAAAGATCATTTTTCACCACTGAATTGTATTGTACACTGTCAGCCACCTGATGAGTAGACCAGTCTCCTTTTAGGACAGGCATCTACATGTGAGACCAACCAGATCGACAGTTCGAATGTCACACAGATGTCCGCCTTAGAGTGCAGTTGCCTCCACATGTGTAAAACTTGCAAATCTCATGATAAGCATATGCTACAGCTACCAGTAAGCCAAGGAAACACTCATAAGATTCAGGAATGGTGTGAAACATAGTGTAAAATCAGAATGAAAGGGCAAAATTAGCAATGCAAAATTAGTTTAATACAAAGAACAAACTAGTATGTGAAAATAATAATGGAAGAAGAAACCATGAAGAAGCCAACAATACCAAGTCAACCCACAGTGATCATTTTAACAAAATAAAAAATTCAAGATGTAATGTGAGGAAAAGTACCTCCATGGCAAAAGCTAGCAAGGATTCATCCAGAGGAGAGTGCTTATCAGCTTTCCGACTACTCATCTGAGACTGCATTATCTTTAGCTGTTCACATATTGCCTTCAGCAACTTGATTTCCTCGTCTCTCCTTTCAGAAGCTTCTTGCTTCATAATCCGTGTGTCATTCTCAAGTAGCCGCAATCGATTTTTGAGTTGTTGCACCTCAACTTGAGATGAAGCAATTCTGTTTTTGGGATCCATGGCAACCCAATCACCATCCATTTTAAATACACTTGACAGTGCAGAAAAGTTTTCCTCATGGTGTGCATATGGCATTGCCTTCATTATCCATTGGGCATCATCTTTAGAGAGATGTTCAACACTTTCTTTCTTCTCTAAATCCAGCTCTTCAAGCCTCTTCTCAACCTCCAAGATCCGTTTTTGAGCCACTTGCTTCTGAGGATCACAGAGTTGGTGACTATCAAGATTTTGTGGTACTTCATATATGTCATGAACACTCGTGCAATGTATTATATTTCCATCCATCTCTGTTTCTACACATGGCATGCTACATGAATTGAAGTCCGATAAGTTCTCTGTATCTTCAGCTTCAGAACTTGCACATGTCAATGAACTACCAGTGTCCAATACAGTCTCCAATCCTGTTGTTGAAACATACAATGGTTTCCTGGTAACTGCCAGACGGCTCGAACAGGTCCTTGATCCAGCCCGCAGGCTTGCAGAATATGCTGCAATAGTCACCTGAAGCTCCTTATTTGCCAAAACCCATTCAGATGTAAATCCTTCATCGGCAGACTTGCAATGAGATAACTCTTGTACCCTTTTAGTCATCTGTTCGATTCGTTCCCAGTAAGAACTGCAATCTTCAACTGTTGATTCTGTAAACATGTTTTGCGTCTCATCATGTATCTGACTCAACTCTTCATTCTCAATCATATTATTCCATTGATTCTTGGCTCCAATTTCAGTATTAGATTCATAGGTAGTGCCCCCTGGATTTTCTCTCTTTGTTGAATAGGATGCCCCCCTCTCAACACACTGCTCCATAGAATTTGAGCCTTTACAGCACTCAAAAGGTAGAGAGAGGCTCTGTCCGACAGTTTTCCAGACACCCACTTCATCCAAATGATAATAACCTTCATGTAAAGGCCGATTTTTGGGAAGTTTTGTTTCTCCAATATCAAGATCAGTGAATCCCAAACTAAACAATTTATGCTTATAGGCCTCAAGTTGAAAGAAGAGAGAAGCAATTTCCATTTCCTTGCGATACAAGAGCTCTTCAAAAACTGCCAGTGATTGTTCAGCATGGTGCATTTTTTCCTCTGTCACTCTCCTATATTGATTAGCCTCCATCTTCTCTACAGCCTTCTCCCCCTGCAGACGCAAAATCATGGATAGGGCTTCATTCACTGCAGTAGTGGAGGCTTCTCTTTCCACCTCTAGCTCAACACAGAGCTTCTGCATGAGTTGATGTTGGGCATAGAGTGCTTCTTTTAATGCAGCAACCTCATTTTCGGCCATCGCCGAATACATATTACTTTCATCCATTGCACATACACTCAAGTCCACAAAGGAATCAAAGTTCGTGCCTTTACAGTATCAGATGAAGAATGGTATCTGCACCAAAACTCAAATACAACCAACTAGCTGTTACAAACTCTCAAATTAAATCATAGAATTATCACATATCCAGTTTCTAACTGCTTCTTCTTGAACGAGAGCCGTTTACAAAATTAAACATTGATTAAATCCTAAGGAATTTTAATCTGAAATGAAAGACACCAAATCCATGAAAAGTTATCCTCCTAAAATTCAAAGCGGTGGTATATAAAGCACTCTAGTTAATCAATTCAACTTAAGGAACTGAAAACAGAGCATGTGTATGGGACCAAACATGAAAAACTGCTGTGACACTAGAAAATGAAGGAAGGGTGAAGAAGGGAATGTGTAGCTTTTTACCTGACAGTTCGTGGAAATCGGGTAGATAAGAAAAGCCTTCTTCGCACAATAAATCGTCTGCTCCAAGACTATCAATATTCAAGAAATCATTAGATGAGCAACCATCCCTCTTTAAGAAACCAGGAGACGAACTTTACATGGAAGCAATCACACAAACCCAAGGGTGGAAAAGAAAAAAAGAAGTCTCAACAACTAAAACAACTCTTCTCAACAGATAACTGGATATTTACATCACTGCAAACCAGAACATTCACACATCAATGAAAATAGAATTCAACTTTGCAAGAATTTTGCACAGAAAGAGGGCTTCATACCATTAGAATGATTCATTCAACATCAAGATTACAAACAAAACAGCTCTACATGAGAGGAGAGACATGACTTCATCCTCTTTCAGCCAAAAACAAAAGACAGACTTTCACAAAACCAGAAGCTGTGAATTCCTCACTAAATAATGAAAACCCACTGTGCGAAATTGCATAGAAGAAAGATTCTTCATGACTACTCACAGAAAAAAAATAAAAAGATCACCCAAGTTCAACTTTTGAAAAATGATAAAAGGCAAGGTGACTCATGTATGAATTTGAAATATTTCTCAAAAACCCCTAAAACAGTGCCTGGATTTATATAAAAGCAGAAACCATAAAGTTTTAAACAAGTAAAGAAAACCCACATCACAAATTGAAAGGAAAGAACAGGAAGTAGAAGATGAACCTGTTGAAGTGAGAGAAGTGGCCCATGATATTGAAACTTGCAACTTTTACACATCATTCATGGGTAATTCAAGCTTTTCATTCTTCTGATTTCTTAAAACATTTTTCCTTCCCTCCTTTGCTTGAGAAAGATTTAAAAATCCCAACTACTTCATTTTCAAATCCACCTTTTCCTTCTTTGGACAGGAAAAGACAACAGAGAGATTCCGACGTCTGCTGTTGGATATACGCCAAACATCTTCTTCCTCATGGTGGGGAACACATAAGGGCGCTCTGGGTAAGGTTGTAAATGGGCCTAGAACCAGTCCGGAGCCAGGTCCATTTACGCTAGCCTTGCCGGCCCTTGTGTTTGCATGAAATTGAATTCTAGGAATTCACAGTAAAATGTGTTCGGCAAATGACTTTTAGGGCATCGGTAGGGATGTAAGTGGATTTTCAATTCTTCGATTATCCGGAGGTTCTGAACCTTTCAAAACCAGATCTAGGTCCTTATTTAATCTCCTATAACTAAATGGGTTCGGGTCCGGTTCCACCTTGGTTGAGACCCGTGGACCTAAGACCCGACATATTATCTCATTTTTCAAAAATCTCTTCTAAAAACTATATTTTTCTAATATCATTCTCTACCTAAATCCAAATCTGTACCCGTCCCATATATGGTTCTAGTTCTAATTCCGGAGCCAAGAAACCAGCTCTGAAACTAATCTGGGTTCGAATCCGGTTCCACCTTTTCCTTAACGGTTCCAATTCCGGGTCCACCATGGATCCGGACCGGAACCGACCCGTTTACGATCTTAGGCGAAAGGATTCAGCTCCTTGAGGATTTTCATTTTCACGAGAGGGAAGAAATCTGCATTTCTACCTCTCACATGAAAAATTGAAATCCTTTCCATCGAAGAAAATAATTTCAATTTTTTCTTTTGTTAGAGAAAAATGCATTGCAGTAAACAATCACAAAAGGAATGCATAGAAAACCAACACAATATCTCTTTCTATTAGGGATTCCTCTCGTTGCACAAATGCACTTACAAGAGGTGAGGGGGAAATGATATAAAATAGAGATGTAGATGGAATGATGGATCCATCATTTTCATGAGATTTGATTTATTAGGATGTTGGTTTGGTATTTATTCTCAATCTTCCTTTAATTTATTTTTCATAAAAGGAGAAATTATCAAATGGTCATTCATGAACCTTCCCTTATATTTATTCAATTTTAGCCACTTTTGGCAATGCATTTCTTATTATTTTAGGAATTTAGCTTTTTATAAAAACAAAAAGGTAAGGGTCTAAAATGCCAAGGACATGTTTGCATAACACTATGCAAAAGTAAGGGATTTTTCATAATTTGGTGCCGCACTCTTTCAAATTGACAGACTCAAGTCAAAGCTCTTGGATCGCTTGCACATGTCAACCCCGCACATGGAATCCTCAATTGTAAATTAACTCAGTTCTAAATTGTCTAATGAGGGAAAATGTTCTCCTCTGAGCATATTAGCTCATGGGTCCACTGAAATGCATGTTTATCAGTGGGAGTATGGCAGATGAAAAGTCCTTGTTATAGAAAAGGGGGAGTAAAAAAAAGCAACCCCACCAGATTATCCTACCCTTTGGTTTAACAGGCACTTTAACCATTAGATTTTATTGATATAACGGTGAGTGAAGGTTCAATGATCATGAAATTGTGCCCGTAAAAAATATGGGATGTCAAGAGTATGAAACGAGCTGCACAGATCAAAAGTGCACCCAAGGAGCTGCAAAGAGCTACATGCAGTCTGCTTGTGCAAGAACACTTTCCAACTTATGGGCCCACCTGGAACCCGGGCCGCTGACAGTCTAATGAGTGGCCCAAGTCCTTGTGCTTGATGCCCAGAGGACTGATCAGGGCACAGGTACTCCGCAGAAAGTGCCTCCTTAGCCCTAAATGGAGGACATGCACTGCAAGTGAGGAATGTGCTCTCATGATGTTGATGGTAGCTATGATTTCCCTCCATCTTGACTCATTCTGCTTGTTGGGGGATTGTGAGCACAAAAATGTCCAGTCAATGAGGCCCACTAGGGCCCATCTTTCATCAGTTTACCTAGTTCACCTCCACCTGACCTACAGGACCTTAATTGGAACAAGGCCCAATTTGACACTCTTCCTGGCTCATAATCACCCCCGGATTGAATCTAAAGGACCATTTAACTTTGAAGCTATTAAATCAAGGGTTGAGATAATTTGATTGGACTGGTTTACTTCTAGTAGGAATTAAACCAAACATCTTTCTTCTGCAAGGACAAAACTCAAGAATTAATTTTCTGAATAAGAAGCTCATATCTACCCTGGAATGAGGTACAACTGAATTTATATAGTTCATTTTTCAGCAAAAAAATGAAAGACCTGCAATTCAATTAATTTTCAAACTGAAAATTGAGAAGACTAGAATGGCTCATATTCCCACAAGGCCAAATAAGCCAAGAAATCCACTTAATAATATATTTGATACATTTGATTAATGATCCCAAACTGTGTCATATTTTTGGGCCTAAAAGACAATTGGTTGGATGATTTTCTTTTTCTTTTTCTCTTTTCCTTTTTTCTTTGGGCCCACATTGGCTTGGTGGCCAAGGGAAGGTAAAGAAACCTACCCACCTAGGGATCAATATGTAGATGGGAGTGTGTGGGTTTGCTATCCACCGCTACCACCCTATGATTCACAGGTTGGATCATTTGAATCATGGAATATTTGTTTGCTTGGCTGCTGTTTTTAGAGCTCATTTGTGCTCGAACGCGGTTAAAGACGTTGCACAAATGCCTCATTAGGGTTGGAACAAAAAAAATAGTTAACATCTTTCAATATTTTTCACATAGGCCCCTCAGGACTTCTTTTTATATAGTAACCCCCTTTATAGGAAAATTCATGGGTCGGCCACTTGTTTCTCCCAGGGATCATGCATCGGATCTTCATTAAAAGTATATAAAAGAGAACTCAAGAATAAATAAAGTGTTAGAGAGTTGTTTAAAAGTAAAGAAGATGGAGCACTTGGGCTCCACCCTAGCTAGACTTGTTGTTAACCGTTGTGAAACGTCAATTTGGCGCGTCATGTTGGGGAATCAGGCCGGGATCCTTGACACTTTCAATGAGTGGAACCTATGGAGGAACGCACCTATTGAAAATCCGAGCAGCTCAAGAAAAACAACACCTAGGATCCAAGATACGAGTATCTAATATTGCAAACTACAGCTCACAACCAACTTTGGTTGAACATTTTTATATTTAATTATGAAGGTAATGGACTTGATGCACTGTTGTAAGCTTAATGATATCCTTATTTTAAGTTTAAAAATATAAATGAAAAAAAAGTCAAAACTAATTTTGAAATTGAATCCCAATCTTCTAGTCGGAACTAGTGCCGGAATCAAAACCGAATCTAGGTCCTTTTGTTAAAACCGGATCTAAAATCAAGAAAACAGGTTCAGAGTCAAAACCAAATCCGAAAACGATTTCAAGTCTAGCAACCTTCTAACCTAGAACCGAGCTCTTTACATCCCTAAATAAGACACATGCATGGAGCTCAGGAATCCAGACTTCCTTCTGCAGTTCTGCTAGACGACTAAGTAAAAAAAGGTCCACTTGGAAGTACATAATTCGAAAAGAAAATTAATGTTGTATCCTCGAATCATCTTACAATTTTGTCACAAAACTCAGTTAAGACGTGTATGTTTATTTGTTTGATTAGGCAACGGCAAATGCAGGCAATCTCCCTAATAATTTATCTTTTGTTTCAATTCTATTTTAATTTAAGTCTGGTCTTTCCACTGTTGGACCTTCCAACCCAAGTGTTTCAGTCACACTCCGATTCCTTATACTAGTATAATATTCTCATGTGTGCGTCTCATTACAAGGGGGAGAGGGTGAACATGGCCTCCCAAATTTTCTGACAATCTTGGGTGATTTTTGCATATAGATCCCCTAAGGAAAAGTTACACGGTAGTACCCCTGTGAAAAAGACTTTATCCCTACATAATATAATGTAGCAAGGTTTTCGCCTTTAGGAGTCTCACACACACAAGTCCAGATCTCCTGTTTCGTTGAAATAGGAGATCCCGACTACTCACACAAAGAAGGTGCAGGATTTTCAATCTCCATTGTCCATAAAAGTAGGAGCCCTATTTTATTGGGGACCGTCCTAGGAGGAAATTCCCCTATATATAACCTATGGCTGTGGCATTGGGCATTTGGTTTTCATGTATGAAATACAAGGACTTGAATTTTATTTAGGTTGACGCAATGGACCTACATTCAAAATGCGTCAAAATATTAGACCTACAAGAGTTCTTCACGACCACCACATTAGGTTCTGCTGGCATTCTTGGCCCCATTAACATCCTAATTTAGGGATTTGTAGCGTGACTTTAAAGGCAAACTATCCTTTTCGATTCCCCTAACAAGTAGAGATGCAAGTGGTTACCCGATTATCTAATTATCCGAAGGTTCCTATCAGTTAAAAACCAAGTTTGGAACCTGTTTTAGGTTCCGATTGACAAACGGTTCTTGGTCTGGAACCCAATTTAAGTTCCAATTGATAAATGAGTCTAGTTCCAGGTCTATATTGGTTTCGACCAGTGGACCCAAGACCGGACATATGAGTCTTTAATGTTCAGATTTAGCTCAAAATCACTTTGAACCCAAAACCTGATATATGTTTACTCCTGGAGCTAATAGACTTGATGTACTATTATAAGTTGAGTGATATTCTTATTTTAAGTTAAGATTTAAAAAAAAAAAAAACAATTAACAAGTCTCAATTGGTATTGGAACTATATCCCGATCCTCTAGTCAGACCAGGTTCCGGATCCTAATCCAGGTCCTCTAATTGGAATTGGGTCTCGAACCAATAAAATAGGTTTCGACTTGAAACTGGAACCGTCATTTAGAAATGGGTCCGAGTCCAAGTCTAGTATGAATCCGGCCAAGAACCGACCTATTTACAAGGGGAGTTCGCCTATCTCCTCACACATGCCTATCCCACTTAAATTAACACCTTGCCCCCACACTTACACACACTACCCTAATCTGGCATTGACCATAAATTATCCATCCCGGGTTTTCATCAATATGCATAAATGTATTGACAAAATGAATGTTGAAGAAATTAAAGACACAAAATTGTTCAATCAAACTGACATTCTACACGCTCTTATTTTTATTTCCGTCCAATGTTATCCATCATTCGATCCTTAATTATCATGGATCCATATGGGCCCAACCAAGCTCCCCAAGAACAATTAAGGACCAAGTAATTGGGGACTGCTGCCTCAGAAAAGGACTCATATGATGGTCCTCGACCAAAGGGCTCCTCCACCTGTAGGCTGTAGCACCCTTTGTTGTCTTGGCATAGAGAAATAAAGATGGGTCAGCAATTGGGAATCCTAGTAAATGATGTTAGTTGGCTTTTTTATCATCATTCAATACAAGACAACGGCAGGCAACTTGATTCACAAGAGGACAGACACATTCATCACCCATCATCAAATCTTTCTTTCTTTATTAAAAGCACGCTATCTTTCTCTTCTTCTTTCCTTCTTTTCAAAGAAAGTTGCTTCAGAGACGTTAGAGAAAGGAGTGGAAAGATAAGACGTTTGGAAAGGGATGGAGAGCGCCTAGAAGAAGAAATGAGTGTTTTGAAGAATCCATATTTCATATTGCCTTTTCCTAATTTTAACTTTTTCTCCTCTTTTTTTTTTTTAAGAAAATCTTCATCTTATTGAGCCCAAAATATTATCACACAGTAATAGATCTATAGACACCAACACAAATCTCAATTTAATTGGAGGTGAAATTGGAGTTGAATTAATCACATCTAAAACACAGGATTAACGTCAATGAAATAAGTTAGAGCCTCCCTCCCCTCCCTCTTGTACTTTTACTGGAACCACTCTAGTCTAACTGTGAAACATATTTTTTTTGAGAAATTATAAAAATACCCTTGCTTGAACTTAGCAAGTCTCATGACTCAATACAAGTAAAGCGGGGCCTACCTTGATGCATGATGACCAAAGATATGGCATGGCGATGGAAAGGCTTAGATGTGTATTAGGAATGTGTAATTTCAAGTGGATCAAATGATTCAAACTCTCTGCCTTAAGTCCTCAAAGTTTAATAGCTACCCATTGCATAAGCTTCTTATGATAAAATTGAATGGTGACAAATGTCCAAAATAGTGTAAAATGAGATAGGGTTTAATCAATGGTCATTGTGTATGTGAATTGATTGGATTAATCAAAGGTGAACTCCTACATGAAAGCCTAAAATAGAGAGTTTGTAAAAAAGAGTGTTTCGGCAAAATTATCATTTCATTGTTTTATGGTCAAAAACAAAAAACTGGAGAGTATTATCACCATTTGGTAGGGTCAGACGGTTATTCCGGACAAATTTTAGTAAAAACACATTATATAGGAGACGGTTTTTAGGTTGTGTCAAGATGCATGGACATGTTCTAAACAAAAAAAAAAAAAAAAAAGATTATGTTTTTGTATGTGATTGTCCATTGGAGGGGTATACTCCAACTGAAATAAATTTTGGGTCCACATCTACTTGTGGAAGCCATGTTTTTTGTTTGGTAAACGGAAGCCATGTTGAATGAGAAGGTGAGATTTATAGTAGATAGGAATAGGACCATTGCACATATTTTAAAATAATGTAAGAATGGTAATAGCCCAGCAAATCTTAGGAAGCTCATTTCATGAGATGCCTGATTAAGTTTCCAAATTGGCAGTCAGAGAAATTTTGGTCATTAGTCCATAATCAACATCCAAATAAGATCATGGCACTACATGTTCACTCAATGCAGCTGGAAGGTAATCTGTTGCCATCAAATGGTCCCATGACTTTTTGAATAAGTGGTTAAACTAAATGAATCATGGGGACCAGTTAACTAAAATTCCTTGCCGGCAAATGCCCACAACAAGCCAAATGGAATATGTGCCATTGTTTTTTTTTTTTTTTTTTTTTTTTTTCATTTTGAAGGATATACTTAATCTTCCCTCCTAATTATCTAGAACTTTTTTTTAACAGTGCAAATGGATGATCAGAACATGAACTGGTAAAAAAATCTGGGCCACAGTATACCAGGACGGATCTCAATTATTAATCAGGTTTCAACCCATGAGCCCAATTCTCAACCCAATTATTAGTAAGGCATGGAAACAAGGTTTATGCCCCCATTTTAGAAAAAAAATAAAAATCAAATGACACCTCCAATAGTGGCCACCATGTGAGGCATGTGGGGATCTAACGAAAGTCAGATTCACTAGGTATTGTCGTTGATCTATTTTAAGGCCATTAAATAGAAGGTCAAATAATAACCGTCTATGAATGGATTGCAAAATCCGAAGAAGACGATTTTGGTTAGTAGTTAAAATTGAAACCCTGAATAAAATAATGATCCTAAACATCAAATCAATGTGGCACGAAGGTGACCCATTGCTATCATCTTCCAATAGTGGTAAATGCTTAGAAATCTCTAATCAAGATGATTAGACCAAATGCATCAAGCAGTTTTTGATATTGATGATAGTTGGTAGGTTAAGGTTAGTTATTTATCATGTTATTATATGGAGTATTTTCAAAAGATAAGAAAGAAACTCCCAATTGTGCCCACAATAAAGAACAATTTGACGCAGACCAATCGTCATTACTGTTGTCATAACCCAATCCATCTAAATCTGGACCTGGATTTGATTATTAATGCAGCCAAATCTTTGGATCTAGACCCAAAACAATCTATATCAGGAATTTTTAAACAGGGCTCAGTTGCCATTCATACCTGATTTTGGTTGATAGTCAGAATGTAAAGCCTGAATAAGGGCATGTTTGGTTAGAAGAATTTTAAGAATCTTGTCTGGGGAATTATGAGAATTCCAAATGCTGCACCCCAAAATAGGATTCCAAATGCTCACCCCCCTCTGGCATTTGGAATTCTGAAAATTCACAAGGCTAAAAGTGCCTTTTCAAGTGGTTTGGAATTTTAAATTCTTGCATGAAAGCATTTGGAATGCCCGGGTACAAGATGTCACATCACACAATAAATCCCCAACCATTTCAATTCCTTGTCAGAAATGCCTCTAACCAAACATGCCCTTATTGGATTCTGGTCTGCACGAGTTCGTTGGTAACCAAAGTTTGCGGATGGGAAGATCAAATCTATGTGACTTGAAGGTGACCCATTGCTATCCTATTCCAATAGTGGTAAATGGTTAGAAATGTCAGATCAGGATGGTTGGACCCAATGAATCAAGCAGTATCTGCTATTGATGATAGTTGGAAGGTTAAGGTTAGTTAGTTATCATGTTATTATATGGAGTATTTTCATTTTCAAAAGGTAGGAAAGAAACTTCCAGTTGTGCCCGCAATAAAGAACAATTTGACGCTGACCAATCGCCATTGCTGTTGTTATAAACCAATCCAACTAAATCTGGACCTGGATCTGATTATTAATGCAGCCAAAGCTGTGGATCTAGACCCAAAACAATCTATGTCAGGAATTTTTAAACGGGTCAGTTGCCATCCATACCTCCAAAGTTGTTGCCTTTCTAGCCACATTGCTAACTGAAGAGTCACCAGATACAAGCACTTTTCCTGATTCTGATATGCATGAGTCATCAATTGTGGGCTAATATTGTTAGGAATCGGAACACACGCACGATCTACGAGAAACAATCAATCAATCACACAGTCAATCCACGAGACACGGATTTACGTGGTTCGACAAGATTGCCTACATCCACGGGAGATTCACCCCGTTCACTATTATTGGAGATTCCCACAAGAGTACAAGCACTCACTGTCTCTCTTGTTCTCTCTCAATTTCACCGTAATAACAATGCTCTCACCACCCAGTATAAATAAATGAAACCCTAAACCTCTAGACAACCACAACCGTCGGATCTGGCCTCATAACAAATGGTCCAGATTAAACCGACACATTACAGATAAACCCCTGTAAATAAATAAAGTCTAAATCAGGCTTCACCAACCCATCAATCTCCCACTTGAAGACTAATCATACTGAATGGCTTTGACAATAACAGAACACGGCTAAGAATCTCGATACCTCATCTTCATGCTTGAAGACCAACTAAAGCTGAGCACAGCTTCAGTTTTTCTGTAGTTACCACCTTTGTGAACATGTCTGCAGGATTCTCACTTGATAAAATCTTCTCCAGTTTCAACACTTTTTCTTCTAGAAGCCATCGTATGAAGTGATATCTGATCCGAATGTGTTTGGTTTTTGGATGAAAGGCTGAATTCTTTGCAAGATGGATGGCACTCTTACTGTCACTGTAAAGCCTGCTAGACTCTTGCTTCTTACCCAACTCTTCCATTAACTCCTGTAACCAAATCATTTCCTTACTAGCTTCTATAGCGGCAACATACTCTGCTTCTATGGTTGAAAGTGCAACGACATCCTGTAATTGAGATTTCCAACTGACTGTTGCACTACCCAATGTGAAGACATATCCTGTAGTGCTTCTGCTTCTATCAAGATCTCCTGCCAAGTCTGAATCAACATAGCCATGCAATTTAATCTCTAATCCTCCAAAATGCAATGCTGCCTTTGTGGTGCCTCTCAGATATCTGAGAATCCACTTAACTGCTTCCCAATGCGTTTTTCCAGGATTACTCATAAATCTGCTTACAACTCCCACTGCATGAGCAATGTCTGGTCTAGTGCAAACCATAGCATACATCAAGCTACCAACAGCTGAAGCATATGGGACCTTGGACATGTTCTCCTTCTCCTGTTCTGTCTTAGGAGACAACTCTTTTGAGAGTTTGAAGTGGCTGGATAGCGGAGTGCTAACTGGCTTAGCATCATGCATGTTAAACTTGTTTAGAACATTTTCAACATATTCTGCCTGAGACAACTCCAATGTGCGATTTTTCATGTCTCTACTAATTCTCATACCAAGAATCTGATTTCCCGCACCCAAATCCTTCATTTCAAATTCCTGTGACAGCTGTTTCTTCAAATTATTTATTGCATGCATATTTGAACCTGCAACGAGCATATCATCTACGTACAAGAGTAGAATAATGTAACAGTCATCAAAACTTTTGAAATAACAACAATGGTCTGCATGACATCGTTTGTAACCTGTGTTGTACATAAACCTGTCAAATTTAATATACCATTGTCTTGGGGCTTGCTTCAAACCGTATAAACTCTTTTGAGCTTACACACCATTTCCTCCTTCCCTGGCACATCATATCCCTGTGGCTGATGCATATAGATGTCTTCTTCCAAGTCACCATGGAGAAACGCAGTTTTCACATCTAATTGCTCAAGATGTAAATTTTCTACCGCCACAATGCTCAACACACTTCTGATTGTGTTCAATTTAACCACAGGAGAAAATAACTCAGAGTAATCAATACTTGCCTTCTGCTGGAAGCCTTTTGCAACTAATCTGGCTTTGTATCGCTTGCTACCGTTATGTTCTTCCTTCAATTTGTACACCCACTTGTTGTGCAATGCTTTCTTTCCCTTAGACAACTGAACTAAGTCCCATGTCTGGTTTGATGATAAAGATTTCATCTCATCTTCCATGGCTTGTTCCCACCTTGCCCGAGTTTCAACCTGCAATGCTTCTTCATAACATTCTGGCTCACTACCATCAGTTAACAACAAGTAAAACAAAGAAGGTGAATAGCGCTGTGTAGGCTTAGGAGTCCTAGATGACCTTTTTACTAGGGCAGGTGTTTGAGGGTCCACCTGCGGGTTTTCATTTCCATGTACTTCAGGTACATCATTTTCAGAAGTGTCATCCAGTTCAAAATATTCATTGCTGTCCTCATGCACCTTGTCCTTATTTTTGTGCATCACTTTCTCATTGAATATAACATTTCTGCTTCTAATGATTTTTTTATTTTCTTCATCCCAGAAGCGGTAACCGAACTCATCAGAACCATATCCAATGAAAGTGCATTTCCTAGATTTAGAATCTAGTTTGTCTCTTTTTTCAGCATCAAGATGAACATAAGAGATACAACCAAATACTTTTAAGTGTGAAAGGTTTACCTCTTTTCCGGTCCAAGCTTCCTCTGGTAGTCCACCATCCAAAGGTACTGAAGGCCCTCGATTGATCAAGTATGTAGCAGTATTCACTGCTTCCGCCCAAACTGCTTGGGCAATCCAGCATGTAGCCTCATACTTCTGGCACGCTCAACAATTGTCCTGTTCATGCGCTCAGCCACACCATTTTGCTGTGGTGTATTGGGAATGGTCTTCTCTCGCTTAATGCCATTTTTTGTGCAATACTCCTCAAATTCTTTGCTGCAATACTCTCCCCCATTATCAGACCTTAGGCATTTCAGTTTCAAACTTGTTTCGTTTTCAACCAAAGCTTTCCACTTCTTGAAAACATCAAACACGTCAGACTTGTGTTTCATGGGATATACCCATAATTTCCTGGTAGCATCATCAATGAATGTAACAAAGTAAGAAGATCCACCAAGAGAAGGTACCTGAGTTTGTCCCCACACATCCGTGTGTACTAGTTCCAACCTTTCTGACTTCGGTGGCCTGCCTACTTTAGAGAATGTAACTTTCTTCTGCTTTCCGAAAACACAGTCTTCACAGAACTCTAAGTCCAAGGACTTGAGCCCTTCTAGCTTACCTTTAGAATGAAGAATCTTCATCCCTTTCTCACTCATGTGTCCGAGTCTATAGTGCCATGTGTTTGAGTCAATGCCTTTATCTGCAACTGCAATGGAACTTGTAGAGTTGTTGGTCAAATAAAGAGTTCCTTCTTTCTTACCGCGAGCAACAACCATACTCGCTTTTGTAACTTTCCATAAATCATCTGCAAAAACAGTTACGTGACCAGAGCTAGCAAGCTGACCAACTGATACGAGGTTTCTCTTCAGGCTGGGTACATGCCTGACATCATTCAATTGCCATATACTGCCGTTTGGCAATTTAATCTGAACATCTCCCTTGCCAATTGTGTCACAAGGTTCATCATCACCAGGATAAACTTTTCCAAAATCACCTTGTACATAATTTTTGAGATATTCTTTATGTGCAGTGGCGTGAAAGGACGCACCCGAATCTATAACCCAAGATTCAAACTTATAATCAAAAGCAAGAATTAAGGCATCTTGAACAACATCACCTGCGACATTTGCGGAAGCTTCGTAATCCTTATTACCGTTCTTTTGCTTATTCTTCTTTGGTGGAGCTCTGTAATCCGTTTTCAGATGTCCCTTTTTGCCACAATTCCAGCACTCGATTTTGCCTTTTGAAGATCTTGACTTGCTCCGTGATTTTGATCTTCCATGACTTTGCTCTCTCTCACATGACCTTCCTCTGTTTCCCACATTCAATACACTTCCTGATGATTCACCTGAAGGTTTCCTGCGAATTTCCTCATCGAGGATAGCACTCACAACATCATCAAATTTCAGTTTGGCTGATCTTGAAGAATTACTCAGTGATGTAACCATACCATTCCAGCTGTCTGGTAAAGAAGACAAGACCAACAAAGCCCAAATTTCATCTTCAAAGTGTACGTTAACAGAGGATAACTGGCTCATAACTGTGTTAAACTCGTTCAGGTGTTCAGCAACAACCCCACCTTCAACCATCTTCATGTTAAACAACTTTCTCATCAAAAAAACTTTATTTGAGGCGGAAGGTTTTTCATACATTCGAGATAGGGCATCCATAACATCTTTAGTGGTTTTCTCCTTTGATATATTGAATGTAACAGACTTTGATAGAGAGAGACGAACAGTACCTAAGGCTTTCCTGTCGAGTACCTCCCATTCTGCATCTGACATTGTTGTAGGTTTCTTGACTTTTCCTCCAAGCGGCAAGTAGAAATTCTTCTGGTAGAGGAGATCTTCAATCTGCATTTTCCAGTACGCGAAGTTTGTGCCATTAAACTTCTTAATCGTGAGCTTTATGTCGTCCGTCATTGCTCCCACTCAAATCAAGCTCTATCTACTTGATATAAATTCTGCCGGTCAAACTGCCAATCCGTTCTGTCTACCTTGTAGATCTCGTTGATACGAATCCAACAAAAAAAATGGAGCGCAATTCTGAGTCCGGATGGCTTCAGAAATCAAGAAACAATTATGGCCCTTGAATCCGGTCAAACTAGGCTGTTGACCGTACTACTGCGTTAGGATGACGTCGGCGTCTGGCTGGCTGCTGGGCTTCTCCTTCATGGACTAGTCCGGGCCAGACCTGACCTGGACTGGAACCTGGCCTGGAAACTGACCCAAGTACTGCTGGGCTTCTGGAGTGGGTGAGGTCGGACCTGACCTGAACCAACCCAAGACTTGGGACGGGCCCAACTGGGCCTTCTTCCTCAAGTGTCTCTGCTTCAGAACAGAGACTGCAGCCCAGTCTCCCTCTTCGTCTTCAGCGGCGACGACGGCGCGGGCAGCCGGACTGCAAGGCAGCGACGATGGCTCAACGACGGAACAGCGGCGACGGCGATCGTGCAAGGATGGACGGGGGGTGGTGGACTGTGATGGACCGTCCGGATTCTCTTCTGTTTCTGGCGACGACAGCGGCTGTGGCTTCCCTCTTCTCAGACGATGCTGGGCGGACGGCGACAGAAGACGGCAGCGTCCGGCGATGGTTGAGACGGCAATGCGGGCAACGGCAGAATCCTTCTGCGAGTTCCAACCCAAACCCTTTTGGGACGTTCCTCCGTGCACAAATTTGGCCCACCGAGATTCAGATCACCGTGCACAATGATCTTCAATCCCCTGATCCGTTTACTATACGGCGATTCAAGAGATTCAGATGATCTCTTCTCGGGGATGAAACCTAATCTCGATCCAAATCGCGCGCGAAACCCTAGGCTCTAATACCAGTTGTTAGGGATCGGAACACACGCACGATCTACGAGAAACAATCAATCAATCACACAGTCAATCCACGAGACACGGATTTATGTGGTTCGGCAAGATTGCCTACATCCACGGGAGATTCACCCCGTTCACTATTATTGGAGATTCCCACAAGAGTACAAGCACTCACTGTCTCTCTTGTTCTCTCTCAATTTCACCGTAATAACAATGCTCTCACCACCCAGTATAAATACATGAAACCCTAAACCTCTAGACAACCACAACCGTCGGATCTGGCCTCATAACAGATGGTCCAGATTAAACCGACACATTACAGATAAACCCCTGTAAATAAATAAAGTCTAAATCAGGCTTCACCAACCCATCAAATATTTCATTGAGTTACAAAGCAGGAGCTGAAAACTGTTGCACTGAACCTAAGCTTAGATTAATGGCTGCATTTTCATCATAAGTATGAAGAAGAAATCAAAAGAGAATCAGAGAGAGAGAGAGGTGGAAAAATTGATAAATTAAACCATTTTAAACATGGTTAGAGGTCAATCTTTTCTACTAATTAGACTGGTAAGCCGTGTTTAATATTAAAATGACCACTTCAACAGCCTCGGTCAAGTTCAGGAAAACAGTTGACCCAAATCCGGTCATGTTGATTCATCTAAAAACTGCATCTGCTTTGATCAAACGAGTTCCTAAAAGGATCTCATCCCTGCTCATTCCAAGTGTAACCCAAAGTATTAAAACAGCAGCAATGAGCTCAGTACTCCATCGGGTTTCTGGGTCCAACTCAACTTCCATGGCAATATTTGGACATACTTTAGGTCCCTGGATTGCATCAGGGCCCAGGTTTTAGGTCCACTCATAAAAGGGTAGCCTCAGGCTCATGTTCAGCAAAATTTGTGTCATGGAGCTCGGGATCAGGTTGCTTATTGCAGCTTTTGCGCGGCCAGATAAAGAATGGAAGCACTGGTCAAGATCTGAGCTTCAACCCTTCCTAGTGAATGGACTTACCAGAGACTACTAACTCAGGCCTAATCCAAAACAAGGCATATGAGGAGCCCTAGACAATTTAGAAAGGATATACCACCTTGATGGGAAACTCATTTTGCCATGCTAATGCTGCATAACATTGGGTTTTGTCCATTACATGGAGAATGGGGGCAACTCATTAAGAAGACAAGCTGAGTTCTTGCCGTGATTTGCTTTGGCGATACTTGCACTCAAAAGTGCCGCAGCGCACCTGCTACAATCACCAGTAGAAAACTGAATAAACCTGTCAATTGAGCCCGTTGAAAATGGTACCAGGCCCAAGTCCGAAAATATAGGGCTCTTAAAAAAAAATTGAGCCTAGCGGGCTGGGCTTGGACAAACATTTTAAAGCCCGGACAAAATGGGACTGAAAATGGACAGAACATGCCCGGCCCGCCAGCAAGGTATTTTTAACGATCATGCACCTGTTTGTCAAATCAAGAATAGTAGCAGAAGTAAAACACATGGATTTCAGTACTTCAACAAGAATAAGAAAAAAGAAGAGAGAGAGTTGGTATATGTTTCTTGTTATATTAGACATAGATAAAGTGCTGCATTGTAGTCATTAGCTGGATTGGCATAAAGTGCTAGCCAAGGTTTTGTGATGACGTAATGGAACGAAAAACCGTAATGGTTGTTTGTTGTCCGTTGAATGGTATTTCTTTTGGGCAATTGAGCATGAGTATGATTACAGGGAGGTGCTCTCATGCAAGACACTCTCACCAAATTTATGAGAGATGAGTGGAGGCCCTCACTTTCATATCCACTCTCACCAACTTAAATGCAAGGACCCCAAATATGGAAGTGATGGCCCCACCAATCTCTCGTAAACTTGGTAAGAGTATCTCTCATAAGAGCACTTCCCATGATTATATGAACATTGTTTGTTCCTTTTTTTGGTCTCTTTTTTGCAAAATCTTAGTTGTAGGGCCATCTTTTGATGTGCTTAACCCTTTTCTATCAAACACATTACCTTTAAAGTCCCAAGCTCGGAAAAAACCAAACAGGGTTTAAAGTCCTATTCACACCCATTGTCCAGTGGCAGTGTAGGAATAATTATAAAATGTTTAGCTTATATTAAAAATCGTGCCGGCCCTAGCCTAGCACTGGCCCGCACAAGACAAGTAGGCCCGTTCAATTTAGAGACAGGATTGGACAACCCCCTTCAAGCCCACCCAATTTACGGGACGGGATTGGACAACCCAAGCCCACGCCCGTCCCATTGACAGGCCTAAAACTGTCCCATGTTATCAAGTAGGCGTGCAAATATTTGATGGTTGAAATGCTACTAACATAGGATATTGATTGTCATACTCATACTGATACCACCAAGGGAAGCTCATTCACAAACGGAAAGGCAGAAACGCACAGGAACATCTATCTAATTAGGATGTTCCCTGGGTGGAGAACAGATGAAGCATCGGCTAATTCATGATTTTAACAAACTGCTCCCTTCGAAATTGAATTAGCTGATCTTTTTGGGCAGCTAGGATTATCCTGATCACAGTGGTTATAGCGAGGCCTATCGTAATTGGATGCAGTCTAGCCTTCTTCAAATATTTCCCATGTGGACATGAGCTGCTAGCTCATCAGTTAAGGAACATGAAACTCCTCCCTGAGTAACGCAGAAGGGATTGATTGAGCACCGGTGAGATGCAGAGAGGTACAGGCCAGTGCACTCTGGAGAGAGGCCCGGGTAATTTTACATTTTACTTTCACTTTCTAACATCCACCATGCACACAAGGGGCAGTGACTAGTAGTCCCACAGTCCAAAGAAGTATTTCACCTATGTATTAGGGATTTATAGTCCAAAAAAAAGAGAAAGAAAGAAAAAGGCGAAACACATACGGAATTGCAATATCCTACAAGGGCTACTGACAAAGTTACATTTTTGTGTGCCATAGACCAGGACACAGTATGAAAACAGTAGAAACCCAAAACGGAGAGCGGTAGCACAGATTAATCCACTGGTACTTCAACCTCCATCTTCAAACCAGAGTTGCCAAGAATCTGTAAACAATGAGGGTATTCATTTATTAGTCAGATAAGTGAATGGCTAAATCACTACACAGTTCTCATCTATGAAACCAAAGTAAGATCTCTGCATAAATTGATCGACGTTCAGAAGTTGGACGCTAATTGATTATCACCAGTGGAAGACAACTACTCATAATTTTAAATATAATTCCTTCCTACATTTAGAACTACCAATAACCTACAAAGTCTCATGTGTTCGGAGGGTTCAAAGATCAGAGATCAGGGACTTGCCCTGAAAATAGTGAGAATACCGGTAAAGCACAATTATCAACAATAGATATTGTGCTTTGTTATCATGAGAACAAGTGGTAGGAACTATGCTGGCAAAAGTAGAAAATGGTTGATCAATACAGTATAATACAAGTGAAAAAAAAAATAGCTCAGCCACATATGAACACCATTCTTAGAAGTAACTTAAACTGAGAAAAACTACAAACATCTATAAAAAAAAAAAAAAATAGTATTTTTGCAGAAAAAATTCAATAGTTAAACCTATAAGCACAGGGGAGTCGTCGTCCTCATGGTTGTCAGTGTCGGCATCATCATCCTCCTTTGATCTACCTAGTTGAAATGGCTTTGTGACTTTTCCAATCATATCCAGTGAATTAAGTTGTAAACATATACAGGAATCCAACTTAATCATAATTTTGAAAGAAAAAAAAAATGGGATTGAGAAGAAAGTAATGGTGCATAAAACTTGTTCAGTCTTGAGTGGAAATTGACAGTGCATGAAACCTAGTTCAGGTTTACGAACAGTTCTTTCTGCGGCATAACCTTTTTTTCTGCCAACGTTTCATCCAATGACATTGTATAGCTAATGCAAAGAATTAAACTCACCAGTAAAGAAAAGCAGACTCAAGAAAACCAGCACATTGATCTCAAGACAATCCAGCTATTGTGATACTACAACTTGGGGGATATTCATGCGCATCTGGTGAGGGACGAGCTTAATAGGGCCCAATTAGGGACCCAATGATCATGGGACTTGTGGTGGATGGAAAGAGACATCTTGGATGGGCCCATATAGCAAGTTTGGGGTCAATCCCATGCCTCTAAAGTCTAACCCCTTCATCCTCGGCCCACAAATTTAACGCCTTTATATTAAAGAAAAAAATTTGACCCTTGATCCAACGGTCCAATCCATTCAAATAGGTGAAAACTCGATAGATCTAGTGCACTTAAGGGGGTTCCATGTGTGTAGATTGGATCAGATGTATCATAAAGTTAGCCCCACTATGTTGTCCCTCACCGTAATATGGTGAGGGATGATGCACATGAATATTTCCCCTATAACTTTCCTGATTCCACGTCTTTGCAAGGTAAGCTTGTAAGGAGGAAAAAAAAAGCACCTTGACAAAGTCGGATAGAACTAACGAAGAATCCATTGTGTAGCCAGCTTCTTCCAGAACATGAGTTAGAACTTGCTGAATCAAATACAAAGTAACTTAATTAGAGCTAAGACTGGTTGTCAAAAATAGTAGATTGACACCAAATGAGAACCAGAAATGTAAGAAAATAACCAAAGTCATCAAATGCATAAATAAATGAAAAGGGTGTGACATCCCATAAAATAAAGACAAGGAGAAATTATGCAATTCCTAGAGGACAAGTGTCAATGTGTATCTAAAAATATTGGAAGGTTTCAGTGAATACGTGAAATTTGGTTTTGTAGACCATATAAGTCAGACAACTAACAAATCCATAGCCATTTTGGTCAACACCAGTCTGTTTTGGGGCTTTGGCTGAAAGGGCGATGAAATTATTTTAATAAAATGATCACAACATGGCGACAAGTTTTAAAAAAAAAAAGGTAAAAATATGATGTTATCAGATTCCATTGCTTCTTCAAAATAAGTAAACATTTTCAAATGTTCAGAACTCTATAGGCAGCATGTAATTATTTATCTGTTAGTCCAAGAGACTTTCTGATTTGATTTGAGAGTGACGACACCCGACTCAATTTATTTTAAGTCTGTTGACAACCACCAAGGGTCCTCTCTTGAAACAGAAAAGGTCAACCTGATATAAAATAGATAGATAGCTTTAGATAAAAAAATAAAAAATAAATAAAAAGAAATTGGTCGACATATGAATTGAATTAACCCACCCGTAGAATGACAAACCCTTAAACAAGAATCCACAGCAATAGAATTCAACATTCATGGCTATCAATTCTATTACGGTGCCAATTCCATTTCGGTCATGGAATGGATAGTTTCAAGAGCCACATTTTGGAAAAGAATCGGAAAAACCAAAATATTAAAAGAAAAAAATTTAAAATAAAAAATAAGAAAAATAGTAGAATTCAAAATTGGCAATAAAAATTCATAGTTACATAATTGAACATGGACAACACTATAGAATTGGCCATTTCTACCTTTCTACATGTCAACTATGTCAAGTCATGAACCTAAGGCATATCATACAAAGCAATTAAGGCTTAAGCACACATGCAATTTGTTGTGAAAATGCCCTTATAGGATGAAAATGTCCTTATATATTAATTTAAGGGATAAAAGATGAAAAATGGAACACCGTTTGTTGTGTAACTGTGTGTGTCGCTTTCAACCTGAAAAAACCATCCCAGCCAAAATTAACCTGCATTTTGAACAAAATAATAAGATGAAACGCAGGCGTTCCAGTCTGTTTTCACATTTGGACTTTGGAACGAAACATTTTGGCAATCTCTGTTGCAATGGATAGAAATGAAAATTGTTCATTCACTAAATCCCAAATGTAGCACCTTGGAGGAGCTCACTAGCTTAAGGGACTCAAACCCCAACTTATGCCCCTCACCCTTGCAACAAGGTGTGACCAATTTCAGTTTTTACATGTGGCGGACATTATCTCAGATGAGCTGGGAAGCTCTTCAAGTGTCCCTCCAGCAAAACCTTGTAACATCTAAATTTATTTTAGACTTCAAAGGAGCTTTCAAATGGATTTGAATCACCCAGAATTTACATTTAAGCACATACATCAGATCAAAACACCAACAATAATAAATATCTTAATATAAGAGGCACATCAAAGGAAAACTATTTAAAATCTCTTACAGAGTCTAGTTTCGAATGCCAAAAAAGGAACTACAAGGAAAGAAAAATCAGAATAATACATGTGGTAGCGAGGGGGTGCTCAAGCACTGTGGCATGCACAGGGAGGTAAGATAGGTCCAGCAAGATTTTCAGATTATGACAAATGCATCTGCTTCTAAAATTAAGACCCCAATTCTTGAATTAACCCGCAATCACTCTTTCTTTGGCCAAACCTTAGCCAGTAATAAAGACCCTCGAAATAGTCAGCGGAATAAGTGGTCTATATTGTCATTTTTAAGAGTCCTACTTAGACTATATCTCTTTCTACTTTCATGTTTATTACAAGTGATTAAAGAAGTAAAGACCTATTACAATTTAGACTTGGAGGAAAAGTCAACTCAGTACTGGCTGCAAAAAGTAACATATGAACTTTTGCATTCCAATCGAAGGGGTGATGGGAAGGACTAACTGTGAATTAGAGGGGTGGGTCAGATATTATTATTGTCTGACGATCATAAGCATAGGCTTGAGGACCCCAAACTGAAACACAGTTTTATAAGTGCATTAAAAACTGTTAAAATATGCGGCCCTTAAATTGATGGTTGCGATCCAGATAGTTGTGATATTTGACCCACAGTTGGACCTTCCAGTCCCCGTACACCTTGTGATTGACATGCGTCCAGGTAGGCCCCAGATCAAAGGTTCATACATTGATCAAAGGTTCACCTTTAGCAGCCAGTTCTTAGCCACCTCTTTAGATTTATTTCTACTTTTTCTTACTTGAGTGTCCTTTCATCGTTAAAAGATGATTTAGGAAATTCCTTTATAAAAGGGTAGTTGACTTGTATTAGAAGACGAAGCTGTCGAAACAAACAATACGTATGTAATCTCTTGTTCTGATTTCCTTACATAAATTTAATTAGCAAATCCAAAAAAAAAAAAAAAGTGATCCTGACATGTGACTGTTTTGAAATACAATGAAATTGCAATTTCTATTGAGTATGGTCATGATACCTAGTTTAAAGTAGATTCCAGTCATCCTCTAGTAAAGTGTCAATTTCCCATGTCTATACAGTGCAGTCTACAATAAAAGTTCTTACATCAAAGGCTGTTGTTTGTGGTCGCAGGGGAGGTTGTCTGGGTTTTTAGCTTTAGAAGAAATTTGTATGAGGCAGAAGCCGCAGATCAGAGCGAGAACATGTCCTCATTAAGTATGTTCATGGCTGCTCTTATTTGCACGAATGATTCCAATACTCGGATTTGGAGACATTGCCCTTCAGGAGTTTTCTCAGTTAAGTCTTTTCTGAAGGCCTCTATCTCTCAATCCAAGTTGGCCCCTCCAGGGACAGCAGCATGGAGAGGCCATACTCCTTCTAGAATGGAGATGTTCACTTGGTTTGCAATAGAAAGATATATATCGACTGACGACAATTTCAGACATAAGATATCTCCTCATTTCAACTCAGAAATTTGTTTGTTGTGTAGGGTGGAGAAGAAAAGATCATCTCCTCAACAGTGTGAAGCCTTTTTCATAAACAGTGTCATTCAGAATGGTCTTTCATGCAGCCATTTTCTTACACAAAATGATTACAATGTTCGTCCTCAAAATCTTTGAAGGACAAGTAAATAAGTTGGGGGTGTGGTGACTGTCACATTTCATGATAGGAGCAAAACTTTTATGGCAATTGGTTTACAAGGAAATTAATGGTATATAGGGAAAGAGAGAAGAGGAGATATTTCAATGTTAAGGATAGCTCATTGGAAGAATTTCTTGACACTCACAAAGGAAGAATTATTACAGGAGTGATGAGTAGAAATAATTCCTGAATTTATCAATGAATGATTTTTTGTTGAGTTAGAAACAGTGCATGAAGGACAAAAGGGCCAAAGTGAAGAGAACAACACGGTATCCCCTACTGATAGCACACCACCATCTGAGATTCCGAAGTTCATTTTGTGTGTGTGTGTGGGGGGGGGTTTTTTGGGGGGGCGGGGCGGGGGCGGGGGGATGTGGAGGAGAAATTGGTGGAATTTTTCGAAAAACTCCTTGAAGGTGTTCTCAGGTGTAGTCAGAGTCAGACAATCTAATAAAGCAGAGATATGAGTCATAAGAGAACCTTCGGCTTGAATGAGTCTTTCTCCAGTGAACTTTTGGTTGAGAGCTATTCTTCATATGTGGTTCTGCAAATGTCCTAAATGCATCATGGGGATCCTTTTTGTCATTGTACAGGAGTAAGGACATGAGTCAATCAAGCGTAGTCAATTTTCAACACATTTGAAGAGAAGCTAATGAAGAAGCAGATGGGCTGGCAAAAGAAGGCGTAGATAGAAATAGGATGTACAAGAGGACTGAAGTAATCTGTCATCCTATGTTTATATTGTCACCTTTGGCTCTCTTTTAGTCTTGTTATTGTTTCATTTCTCCTTTTCTTTCTGGATTCTAATATATCCTCTTATCCCAGTTCAGCTTGTATTCTCTTTTTTTTTATCCTATAATGAAAATGATAGTGGGCAAGTTCCTATGTTTTGGGGCATGTATTGCAAGTAGGTTGGATCAAAACAAAGTCAGGCACCGGTATGTGTCAAATTGAAAAATGGCTCAGCTGCCAGGACATGATATTTTTCCTATCATAATCCCTAGCAAGCAAATTCATGACCAGAAGAAGAACCCATCAATAGAAATTATGATGGAACTCTCATCTTCTTTTCCACATAACTTTACCACCACAAGTAATTTAATGAACATATAGCAAAAACAGAGAAACATATATGGCAGATATAGGCAACAGAAACCACTCAACACAAACCTGTCTTTGCTGTTCAGATATAAATGACCCTGTCAAATCACGCAATACATCTAATACATCATTGAAGGTAACCTTCCCATTGCAGTCTGAATCATAAACCTTGAAGATAACTACAACAGTCAAACACCAAACATCAAGAAAGGAAAAGGAGATTAAAAATAATAATAATAATAATAACAATATATAGAACTGTGCTGAGTAAAAACGCAGTTACATTCAATTTTCTGCTGTAGAGTCGCGCGAGAACTGAACGCAGACAAGAATGCAACAAACTCCTTAAAATTCAACCCATCAAGTATCCTTAACAATCTCTGAAACCAACAACAAAATCACTGAAACAACCGAAAAAAAAAAAAATGCATGCAATTCTTGTTCAGATGTCATAACATTTCAACAGAGATACCTGAGATAGAGGATTGACTGCAAATTCCGGTACAGACATGAATTCCTCTGCAGAGATGAAACCGCCACCATTCCGGTCCAGCTGGCAGAACCTCTGATACAGTGAAACAATCTCTTGCTGCGAAACTGTTACACAAAACCAAAGCAATCAACCACAAAATCTCCACATCCTTGAAGCAAAAGCACACCGAATCAACTCTCAAACAGGAGCAAAATGAAGGAAGTGCATGTGCCAACACAATTCGAAACCCAAAGCACAAAAACTCAAATCTACTGCAGGAACACGAATCGATTGAGTTGAAGCTGAAAGAGATTGTAATACTTACAAACATCAAATCTAGCACAAAAAAGAACGAAAGAAAGATATGTAATTTCAATTCAAAGCCCTAAGAACTCATATGTACGAAATTCCATGGAAAAACCCTAGAAATGGATTGTACAGGTGTGATTGCAGTGCTGTTGGACTTCTTCGATGTCGTATTGTGTGAGCATTGAAGATGTATTTCCCATGTCTTTCTTCCTGTTCCCTTTCGAAAGCTTCTTCGAGAGAGAGAGAGAAAGAGGATATGGAAAGCAATGCTTGCTCGCGGCGGAATTTTTACCACATGGTGGCTCGCTCGCTGCAGTTCGGTTCTACTACTACATGGTGGCTCGCGCTGATCACGTGCGGGGGGTGGGGGCGCACGTGATGTTGGTTGAACCAACCGAGTGAAGTGAGCGATAGACTAACCGACTGAATCAATCGCGTGTGCGCTTCTGCTTCCTGGTGCGGATCTTACGAGGTGGGGGTGAAACCGTGGGAGCGTCAGATTCCTGCACATAAAAGCTAGGGGCTGCTCCAAATAAACTTCTTTAACATGTGATGTCTCTAATTTTACCCCTTGGGAGTTGGTACCACCTGAGATTGAAGGTTTGATGAGAAGTGACTAATGATTGATGCACAAGATTGTTTAATTATGTTTTTAATTAGATCATTGGATTTTATGATGGGACCAACTTTTAGTGGATTAAGATTTGGAGATGGCTATAAATTGGGAGGTCATTTACTTTGAGCAGTTCGGATTTTTAGTTGTTGGGGCCCTACTATATAGGTCCACCGACTTGGGATTTCTTGGGCATGTTGCTTTAATAGAGTTTCTTATAAGTCAAATCCTTAGATCTATACTCCTTTTTTTTCGCTAGCTAGGGTATCTTTGTCGTATTTGACCCTCCCACCCACACGCGCGCACATTATTGCACAACATACGTTCATAAGGTAAATCAGGGGTGTTGAACACATGACATGGGAAGCAAAGCAAACCCGCTACTTTTGCATTACATATTATTATCATGTTTTTATCATTTCCTTGAGTTTGGTGTGTAATTGGAAAATAAATTTTAGAGGATCTTACAGAAAAATGAACCGTATTTGGCCGTTGCACCAAATAGTGCATAGTATTTTCCAGTGCACAAACGTGATCCGTTAGGCATGATTTCTTTTTTTTTTTTTTTTTTTTTTTAACTTTGGGACCAGCCACGCTAGTGTTTCTCAAGTTAAAATGTCGCTCTTCGTAAATCCCATAAAACAAAAGCTCTTCATGTAATTGCTACTACAATTGAGACTGCCACTTCTGTTGAATCGCCGGAATGATTTCATGGAAATGGGCTTTTCGTTGGATTATGGATTCGCCAAAATCTCTCTCGAGCTCTTTTTTTCTTTCTAATCACGTTGGGCTGCTTTCATTGAAAGAATTAGTGGGTCAGAGAATCGCTTGGAACACTATGTGCTTGTTTGAGATCATGGGAGAACGAGATTCTCAGGCTGATTGTATTCCTACTTGGGCTATGCAAACAGAGCTCAGCAGCCATTGGAACGTGACAAACAAAGAGAAAAAGGATGGTTGCTTGCTGCCATTTGTCCTTGCTATTGGCAAAACTCAATGGGTAAAAAGCCTCTTCAGTTTAAGAGATAAAAGTGCAAAAGAAGTCTCTCCCTTCTTCTCAGTTGTCCTTGCTACTAGACAAAACCCAATGGGCAAGAAAACTTTCCGTACAATATCCAGAAGGTATGAAAGAGGTTCTCTCTTTTTTTGAACGCAAAAGACAAAACCTATTTTCATTGAGATGAGCAAGGAGAAGATCCACAATGGTTGTTGGACATGGTGCAACACATCTGGACATGCACTTTGGTGGGTTATAAATACATGTCTATAATAAAGAGGAAGGGGCATGGTCATCAAGAACAATATATGAAGAGGAATGGGTTATGGCAATGATATAAAGCGGGCGGCTGCACACCACGATGGCTTCCATTTCTATGCTTCTCACTCTACTCATCTTCCATTTCTATGCTTCTCACTCTACTCGTTTTCCCATCTCAAGATCCCAATCAGTGATGGAAAAGAGACATTTTAGAGTTCTTTTCTTGAAGTGCTTTTGAGGGACGCTAGCGTCACCAATACTTATTTTGGGCGACGCTATCATCCCTTGTAAAAAAAAATGAAAAAAAAGAAAAGAAAAATGTGGCAGGATGAACAACTTTGTGCAGCGGGTAATACTTTTCACTATTTCGTGCATCGGCCAAATATTTTTCAGGTAAAATCCTTTAAACTTAAACAATAATAATAAATAAATATAAAGTGTTTTTAGAAATTTTATTATGTAGATATTCTTTGGTTTTGCATTTTTACTTCAATATTATCCTGGTTTTCTAGAATTTTTGTAATACCTTCAAAACAATCAAAGAAATTTAGATACATACGAACTACAAGATATATCATTGTGTTTAAAAATATCGCCAATATTCAAGAATTTTGTTGCATTTGTACCTTCCCATTGTAGGTTGAATTCAAAAGGCCTACAAAATAATGGTTTTATTTTTCTTAAAAAGCCTGAGGACTGGTTTGGACAAAAAAAAAAAATTTTGGCTCAGCCTCGCCCATATATTTATGAGCATATATGCATAGGTTTATTTGAGTATGATTCTTACGTTGGTTCTTATGTGATTCTTATATTGTATTTTTTTTCATATGATTCATGATTTTCATGAAAATAAGCTATGCATGATTCTTATGTTCTTTTTCTTTCTTTTTCCTTTCTTTTTTATTTTTTATTTTTTATGTTTGCACTGGTTTACTTACATACAATTGTTGTATATGTGGATTTATTTTGTTTTAGAATATATACATATAATAAGAATTTTCAAAAAACTCCCCTTTTTGCTCCCCTATGTTTTTAGGGTGTGGAGTCCACCTTAAGTCAATCCAATCACTTTATATGCTATCCTCTGTGAATTGGTATCAAGCCCAAATTTGACACTCATCCAACTTTTACTCATTGTTGGATTGAAATCACAAAAAAGTGATGCCTCTAAAACCATTAAACTTCAGGGCAAGGATCATGGGGTTAGGATAATCTATTGGAGTTGAGAATTGTCGCATAGGTAGATCCCATCTCAATTATTCCATCTAGCTGCATTCCATGGTTGTCATACAAAATGGTGGGCCCAACTGAGAGGGGCATTTTTTTGTATAAAACGAAACTCCCCGGGAGTTTTCTAACGCTCCTTTATATGTGCGTTTGTGTTCTTATATGTGAGGGTTTACTTGAGCATGATTCTAATGTGGGTTTCTTATTAGCATAGAATCACGTCTGTTTAGCCTCATATTCACATTCAACTCCAAATGGCCCATCTCTTGAATGGACAAAAGTTTAGAGAACAAAGTGCTAAAAAATCCTAGTGGCATGTTGCAGAGGGAATTATGAGAAAAGTTTTTTCATTTTTTATATAGGATCAATTTGTTTGTTTAGTATTCAATTCATAAAAATTCGATGCAATGCATTCCATAAAGATAAGATCATCATTACCATCAAGCAGTCTTCTCTTTGATTGTAAATGATTGCTTAAAATTACCCTACTAAATTAGATTATAGTAAAATGAGATTTTTATCTACCACCATATTGCTTGTTACATTGCATATTCCGTTCCAAGCTAAGATAAAGGACGGTTAGAATAAATTTATGTTTAGACGTGCTTGTGGCAATGAATAAAAAATAAAAAACTGATTTTCTTCTCTTTTGGGTCTCAGCCTTGCCTTGGCCCACAAGGCCGAGTAAGGGCCTAGGTGCGATGAGCCCTCTAAAGGCGTTGGCCTGCCCTGCCCAAATATGTTGAGAGTAGGGCTTGGACAACTCTGGACGATGGGTCTGGCCCAGCACTTTGACAGCCTAAACAAACTTGGTGAGGCTAGATTCAAGTCCACTGTGGAATCAACCTGAATTCAAGCCCTCTGTATCCTAAAGGGTCGTCAATTTGTTTGCATGGAATTGAGTTTCCAATTAAAATTGGAAAAATAAAAGTGAGAAATCTTCAAATGATTATAAAGCATTCTCCCTTTCATGAAAAATAATTAATTAACAATCATTCTAATAAATCAAATTCTAAGAAAGTCAATCACATCTATATCTTCACCGTATAATCTTCCATCCTCACACAGGGGCGAGCGAGGGGGCGGTGTTTTATGTAAAAGGATATTGGAGGAATGGGCAAACATACAATATATATATATATATATATATATTAATCCTCTCCTCACATATCAAATTTTCATTCATCGTAACCCATTTTGCCATGAATTACTTGGAACTCAATTCCATTCAAACAAATGAGCACCTAGGTGAGACCAACTTCTAAATGAAAACTGAACCGATGCTACTACATGAAGCTAAATTGAAAATTAATTTTGGCGGCTTTTTTCATAAGAGAATAATCTTGATGTTAGTTTAGACTTTGGATAAGGCTTATGCAGCATAGGAAACAAAATTATCTGTTGAGGTTTAAAGATAGTCCATTTTTCTTCCTTCTCAGTCATATTACCCATCCAAATCTATTCTACTCCAAGGCACTATCTATTCTACACCAGGGGTTGTTCACTTAGTTAGCAACCCTGCATCTCACCTAGTTGCCCAATTTTGATCCCTGGTTATCCTTCCCTTTCTCACTCCTGCAAGCTCCCTTCCCACGCCTATCAGCTTTCATCCCACGTGTGCACGCTCTCTCCCCATGTGTGTGCATGTTATCATGGGTCCTAGCAAGGGTACAAGAAAGGGGAGAAATCTAAAAAATAGTATAGAACTTTTATCTCATTTTCAAGAAAGTAATGGAGAATATATTTCAAAAAAGTATGAAGTTTACCATATTTCTATCAATCAAGTCCTCACCATAAAAGCTTTTTGGAAAATGAAAGAAATAACCTTTTGTAATTTCTAAATTTTTTCCTATGATAAATTATTTAAGAGAGATGATTAAATCTTAACCAATCGACCTAGTAATGCCCACTTTAGCTACCTTTATGCATAGATGGTTAAAAAAGAAAGGTTTGTGTAGATTCCAAATGATTGAGGAACTATCTTCATTGAATGCTTATCATCATCAAAATCAAGTTGAGATTTGGGCAATATAAGAATCCAAAAGATTAAAAAAAAATCCCAAGATCAATTCTGACATTCTCCTAGGTGATTGACCCCTTAAAAGTAGAAACCCCACTAATAAACATTTGATCTGGCCATAAAAATTGAATCCAACAAGCAGACTTAACAATTTATATCAACACCTCTCCTCGAATGAGAAGTCCTTCGAATTCAAGACCTAATAGACAGACGGAACAAACAAATAGAGGTAACATGCCTCTCATGGGTTTTGTACTCGTGATCTCTCGCTTTGATACCATGTTAATAACCAGTAACACCAAAAGCTCCAACTAGTAGTATTTTTGTCGTGAGCGTTTTATATATATATATATATATTTCATTAAAAAGAATCTTCCGGTAAATATGATAAAATGTGTTTCCTCACAGTGAGCTAGAAAAGGGAAAAGAATATAAGGTAAATATTCTTGTGATGGTCATGGAAATATCAGATTTATTTTCTTTCTTTCTTTCTGAATAAAAAAAAAAAAAAAAAAAAACAAAGTTCACGTTATCAGTCTAGTGTGCCATTGTGAACATGCCGCCAATAAAATATGAAATCAAACGAACCAGCGTATTACAAATCAGACTGCACCAGCTGGTCCAAGCCGGTACCTTTCACAGTTTTAGTTAGAAGTTAAAAACCGGGTTGAGTTATACCCGTCAAAACCAATAAAAATGGTCAAGCGCCAGTTTGTTTCGTATAATTGAATTTCAAGAATTGTATTTTTATAAGTAGTTAGAAAAACAAAAAATAAAGACGAATATATATAAGAAAAAATTCAAATAACCCACTTTTCGCTCACGAGGATGTCTAGCCGCTTCAAGAACTGACCATTCCCCTGGGCACGTGAAGCCCCTACCTCCCCTATACACTTGGGCAAGTCAGGCTTTTGCCCAAGCAAATGGCAAATAAGCCTCTCTTTGATGAAAATTGAACTAAAGGAAGATGAGAAATGAATACCCAGCCATCAACCCAGTATTTTAAATCTTAAGAAAGCCAATGTCTCATCTGCATTGCTACCTTTTATGGTTTACCGTTCACCCATCACCGGGGAGCTTAATTGTCCATGAACTTTTATATATATATATATATATATATATGGGAGGTGCTCCTATGAGAGGCACTCTCACTAACTTGGTGAGAGATGGGTGGGGGCCCTCACTTCCTTATCCACTCTTACCAACTTAAATGCAAGGACCCCCAACTTAAATGTGAAAGCCCCCACCCATCTCTCACGGTGAGAGTGCCTCTCATAGGAGCACCTCCCATATATATATATATAAATAAATATATATATATATATTCAATTCCTATGTATTCGTTGAATTTTTATGTTTCATACTTTTTACATAACATTTGAGCTGGTTTACTCGGATGATCTAACCATGCCAAATAGAACCCTCAACTCCATCGATTCACCCTGAAGTTCAATTTTAAGACTTTGGGTGCCAATTACAAGCAAGTCCATATGGACCACATATCATTTTTTTTTTCTTAAAAGTCTGACAATCTAAACGCAATTGAAAAAGAATGAAGACTTACAAATTTGTATTTCACAATTAATTTTGATTTTCTTTTTTACCATAAAAGAGTCAAAACAAACTGAAACATAAATGCAATAGTAATCTATGGGTAGATGAAAGAAGGTTAGGGTTGGGCTTTGACCCATACAACGTTTGAATCCGTTTTTATAACACCATGTGACACCATGTAAAAACTCCAGCACGGCCGTTACATTCGAAGAAAAGGAAATGACTGATGAGTTCCGTGCATTTATAAGGATTCACCGCAGGATCGATCGAGACCCTTGAGAATAGAAATGAAGGTCAACTAAGACCCTACAAAGAAAGTAAATAGGAGTTCTGTGAGGGTTAGGATGGACCGCAGGGTCTCAATCGACACTCAATATTACAAATGAAGGTCTCTATCGACCCTAGAAAAGAATGAAAAAAAAAAAAAACGTCTTCCGGACAATATGACCGGTTCAATGTAAGGGCACTTAAAATTACCTTTTTTATATGGTGGTCACATAATTTATTTTTTTCCGGTAAAACCCTCCAGTATAAAAGAGTCAAAATAAACTGAAATATAAATAGTAATATATGGGCAGATGTAAAAAGGTTAGGCTGGGGCTTTGACCCCTACAACGTTTGAATCCGTTTTTCTACAAAGAAACTAATTTGGAGAAGGATGCCTTGTATTCGAGCAACAATGTGTGGGCGTTGTTTGTGTAAGGATCTTGATGGGAAACACAATACATTTTCCGTTCTACGTGCAAATCAATGGAGAATAAAGAACAACACAACCACGATCCATAGGCAGTAAAATAGAAAAGAGAAAGCAAGACACCAATTTTTACGTGGAATCTATAATTAATGGGTCACCTCTTTTGAGGTTATAAAGCCCAACAAAGTGATTTTTGGGGCCCAAACTTATGAGGAGTACAATGACCCAACAGTTCGGGCCTCTTTGCATGGAAAAATTTCTAATGAGAATTTTATGTATGTAGTTTGAGATTTTTTTTTTAATGACAGAAATTCCAAAATTAAGCCCAGGACGGGCATTTAACAATCAGGCCAGAAAAGCAAGCCCAGTCCAGCCCATGAACCTATATAAAGTGCCAAAATCCAGCCAATGTCGGCTGGCATCTTGTCGGGCTCCTTCTGGTGCGACTGATTTACAGGGACTGATTTACACCCAAAGGTTAAAAAAATGAAAGGAGAAAGAAAGCAGAGATACAGCACTAAAGGTTTTCCAAACAACTTGCATTCAAATCATTCACACAACCACTACTCTTAATAGTAATATACTGTAATGAGTAATGACTACAAACAAAAGATGTTACAGATCCAAACCTGTTTCAGGAATTCCAGCAAACTGTAGTCAGAACATCTCTTCCAAGAAATCCTAAACAGGTTGCGAAGACCTGGCTCTTCTCACTATTATTTACATTCCATAGCTGCCATTTATTCATTTTTTGCAGTGATGCCAATGCTCATGCCGCTGCAAGGAGCTTCTGGATGTCCTTCTGCAACATTAGAAATAACAGAGTTACACTAAGTGGGGTTTTAACAAAAAGAGATTTTTAATCATCATTAACTCAATCATTGTAGTTTAAGGCCAGGTTTTAAATGCAGATGTTATTGTGGAAGTAGTCATGTGATCCTGATCCTGCAGCTATTTATGAGCCTTCACAGTCAATCTGGTCCACATGAAAGGTTGATATCTATCAGTTCATTGGTTAATCAATCAGGATAAGATTTTTTAGAAAGGCTCATTAACTTTGGAGACACATGATAAATATAAATATATATATATATATATATATATATATATAAAACCCACATCAACAAGAATGTGCCACCTCTACAGTAAGGTCATTTTAAGCATATTGCATTCTTTTTTCATGGCCCTTGTGAAAAAAGGTTAACATGCTGATTTTTGAAAGGAATGAGAAAGATGAAAATCTGCAAACTTTGATGCTAGCTTTGCGCACTACAAAATATTTCCATCCACTGTAATGTTCCAAAGGCACCTGACAATCTACATATGTAATATGAAATTGTGGGCCTCTTTTCAGATGGATCGTAACAAAAGATAGCCCTGAATAAATGATCCTAACCACCTGATTTACTCATTAAACCTATAACATTAACCATTACTTTTTTCGACCATTCCATTTTATGGAAAATAAATTATTCTATGGTGATTTTCAGTATATGAAAGATGATCACATCAACTATCAAGTACACTCTGTGGTTTAAGTTGCCACAGAATTTGGGGGTGTACAAGAGCAGACCAAATATTTTTTCACATAGACATGAGTGAATATGTTCCCAGATCCCAACCAGATGAAATGTTCTGGCAATGCCATGGTGCATCCATCTCTCTTGGAAATGCATTTAGACGGCAAAGAAAGACAGCAGTGTAATGGTACCCTTCTTAGTCTTCTGACTAACCTGCCCTGATCCAAGTAAATTCTCTAATCGACTTGGCTGAGTAAAGGCAGGAAAACAATGCCCCACAACACGGCTTCCATCTCTCACTGGCCACATCTAGTACAGTAGAGAACCAACCCATCAAAAAGTTTGATGGCTTCAATTTGGAATACATCCAAGTTCCAAATGGTCATGGGCCTCTTTGTTTACATACGTGTAGTAGTAAATGTGAGGTGGAAGTCAAATCATGGGAAAGGTAAAGGTATGGTGTGTTAAAGTAAAAGGAGATGTGAGGTAAAATCTTTGTCAGGATAGTTTGAGGTACAGTATAGGTAAGAAAAGGGAGTGAAGATTAAAAAGCACTTTTTGCAATGAAGTTGATTGTACCACACTTTATCACACTTTTTTATGGTAAAAAGAAAGAGGCTTGTAGAGGGGTAAAAGGTGAGTGAAAGAGTCTTGTAGAGGTAAGTGAAAGAGTCTTGTAGAGGAGTAAAAGGCAAGTGGTGTTACATCATAAGTTTACTTCACTCTACTCTTTTCAGCCACACATGGTTTAGTAAAAAACGTCACATCACATGCTACATTAACTCCACCCTTACTAAACCTTGTGCCAAACAGACACCCAAGCACTCTTCCAGCCTGTGATGAACAGTCAAGTCTTAGCAGGATCTAATCATCAAAACTAACCACAAAATCTTACATTTCTTGAAACGGGTGAAGAGGGAAGGACCATACCTCAATCTGGAAAGGGGACGTCGTTGGTGGGTATCTCTCCACAACCTTACCATTCTTCTCCACCAAGAACTTCTCAAAGTTCCATTTCACCACATCACCCAAAAATCCCCCCGCACTTGATTTCAGGAACTGATAAACAGGAGCTGTATTCGGCCCATTAACATCAACCTGTCACACATGCTAGTGCTCAATCAACAAATCATTGACTAGAGAGCAAGCAAGAAAACAGTAGAGAGTGAAATCAGTATACCTTATCAAAAATGGGGAAATCCGCTTTAAACCTTGTACATGCAAGCTGCTTTATTTCTGCATTCGGTCCAGGCTCTTGCCCACCAAATTGATTGCATGGAAAAGCCAAAATTTCAAACCCTGCAGCTCAGAATTGCACAACTAATTTGTCAACTTTTTTTTCTTTTTTTTTTTTTTTTTTGAATGGTACACCTAATTTGTCAACTAGAAAAAGAAAAAGGCTCTAATCTCCAAGAATGAAAAGTCTCATCTCTATGGGTGCGTTTACATAGAGAGAAGATTCTTTTGCTCCATGGATTTTCTTTTCTGTGTGGGCATGGAATCCAACTCACCATCGCCCCTCACAAATCTCTGTGTCCTCTCTATGGTAGAAAATTGAAATTAAAAAAGGTGCCTTCTCTGAACAGGAATGTGGCACACCAATGGTGGAAAAAATGGCCACATGGGAAATCAGAGCCCTTTTCCAATTGTGTGACACAAATGTGCCCTGTTATAAGATATGCAGAAGATAACTGGAAAAAGAAAGAGAAACTGAAGATGTCACAAGACCTGACCATTGGAAGACCTTAAGACTTCTGCCGATACAAAGTGAGGTTTTTGGACATGGGTAGGTCCATGATCCATCTGGTTGGTGCTGTTTATATTTGCTACTTTTCTTCCAGAAAATTGAATAGGAGGCAATATCAACAATGAGGGTGCAGTTTATATTTTGCCTGTTCTGTGGTCTAATTACAAAGCTGCTTTTAAAATCATATGAAGAGGATACATTTTCCATGCAATCTTGGTTAAGGGACTCAACTAGATGCACCCAAGGAGCAACCAGAAGAGGCACTTTGCCAGAATAAGTAGGCTATGATGCTTCCTTTTGAAAGTAATAGAGACACATTCTGCTGCGGACGTCCACACCCATGTCTGGACTCTGGGGCCTTTAATGGAAATGGCCCCACTCGCCATTGAAGGTGGATAACTAGAGATGCACTTTCGTGCATAGAACCTCCTGTGGATGCCCGCAGGAGAAAAATCAGTTGTTAATTGATATACCAGCAAAAATCCAGCACTTCAGCAGATGGACTGCAGTTTAAAACGAACCAAACATCACCTTTTTCTTTCAAAAGTAATGGCAGACAATATGCTTTGCACAGGGAAAGTACAGAAACCTTATCCCCTTGTCTTTTCAGGTTCACTTGGGCGCGGGCACATTCATGGAATGTGCATTCCTAAGGTACCATGTCAACTTTTTCCATAGAGGGCAAACTGCCCTTATCGTGAACCATTACCAGGTTTATTAGATAATCAGGTTGATCCTTAGCAGCTGACAGCCTAGAAACAAAGAAGAAAGCACGATAGATGATGAGTTTTAACTCACCTTGAGATTTGTACTTCTCATAGATGTGGGAGAGTTCTGTGTAATTTGACGTTGTCAAACCACTGCATGAATAATCAAACCCTTCATTAAGATCATGGCAAACCCTTCATTAAGATCATGGCTTAACATTACTAATTGAGATCAAATAAACAAAATGAGAGCAAGCCTATCTAATCACATTCAAGCAAGGGTGAAAGATAAAACTGGATATCTATAAAACAAAAAGCCTGCAAAATGAAGAAATTACCATTTCGAAGCTACATTGACAATCAAGAGAACTCTCCCCTTGAATTTGCTAAGAGATACACCCTTCCCATCAATATCCTGTATCCACATTATTGAATAATAAAGTTTAAATGAATTGCTTTTGATTATTTATTAGTGGGTCAAAATTCAAATTGTTAAAAAATAGTGTAATGATTGTATTTTTTGGTCTATACTTCAATGACCGAATTCTGCATTTTTAAACAGATAAATCTATCTATCTATCTATCTATCTATCTATCTATCTATCTAGAGAGAGAGAGAGAGAGGATTTTGCTCTAGTAAATACACCTCACACTGTATACTATACAAGGTACTATGTTCGGCCCACCTATCACCAATCTGAACTGTGCAAGCACATAGACGACCCCCACCAATCCAATTCCCCCCCCCCCCCCCCCCCCCCCCCCAAAACAAAAATACACTAGATCCATGATACAAAATAGTGGCTGCTACGCAACGTAGCGGCTGCATTATCGACTGTAGCGTTTGAGGCTTCGGTGCTATTTTGAAAATAGTAGCGTTACGGTCTACAACATAAGTAGAGTTAGGCAGTTTCAATTTAAAAAACTGTTTTTCCTATTTCTCCTCAATATTCTATTCTAAAAGTTGTC
This sequence comes from Persea americana, assembly GCA_029852735.1. Classification (NCBI taxonomy): domain Eukaryota; kingdom Viridiplantae; phylum Streptophyta; class Magnoliopsida; order Laurales; family Lauraceae; genus Persea; species Persea americana. The sequence continues at coordinate 10,844,287 of CM056812.1, forward strand.
TCTACTCTTATATAGTTCCAAATCACTGAAAAAAACACAAGATTGGTTGCTACACAAGATCTGAATTCTTTTGACCATTTAAAAAATTCACACCGCTACGCCACTACGTATCGCCACAACCGCTATGTAGTGTTTTTGCCACTAGCCGCTACTCCTGCCGCAGCTACTATTTTGATCCTTAAAATGGATCCCATGGGTTTGCAGTTTGCACCCATCCGATGGATTGGATTCAATATAAAGCCATTAAGCTTGCGGGCCATAGATCAACGGGTTAGTGGCATTAGATTGACCCCCATACCGTGATCAGTGGAGCCCCAAGTGGGCTCCATCCAGCTTTCTAGTAATTGTATTATGCTATGAGATATATGTACCGGAGCAGGCCTCGTGTGTGTGTATAGACACATACACAAAATGAAACCCACAAAAATTTGAAACTGCAAAGTTTTTCAAAGAATAAAATTATGGATGCGATGAATAAATTATAATTGCAAATCAGTTGCTTCCAACATAGATTCTTTATGAAGCCACTTCAATGTCAATGTGTTCTAACAAACTAAACAAATAAAACCAGAAGGAAGAAAGGGATTTGTTTTTCTTGGGATGGGGAGTGGGGGGGCATGCAAGCTGGAAAAAGTATAACCTACAAATTTCCAACTTGAGATTGAAATTTTCTATCTTTTAATTGTAAATGGTTAGAAATGAATATTGTGACTCATTTTGCTCAACTTTAACTCTGAACCATTCCAAAACTGATTAGACATCAATTTCCTGTAATAGATATCCATGACACCCAGGTATGATATTGGTAGGTATGGACATGGAATGAGCATGGGTGTTAAAATTTAAACACCAAACTGGATTGTCAGAAGTTCCAGGATGTAGAGAGCCATAACGATAGGGATTAGTTTGGAGAACGTGGATAAAATCAACCTTGTGTTTAAGGGGTTACATAAAATGGGACTTGCATTTAAAAGGATTTCACCAAGTTTTTCTACCTTGAATTGTTCTTACTTTTTAAATTCTCCTACAGGTTCGAGCAGTGATCATCTCAGAGACTGTCGAAAGAAGGAACACCAAAACAGGCCCTCAAGAAAAACAGAAAAAAGAAAAAAAAAATAATGACTAAAAAAGCATTGCTATCATAACATTAATAAGAAGAATGAGGAAAAGAAGGAGAAGACAAAGATGTACAACAATAACGATAACAACAGAAACAATAAGAAGCATCGTCATGACCATCTTCATCTTGTCACTCAATTCAAACTTCAAGGAGCATCACTCAATTCCAAGCGAAACCAATCGCTTACAGTTATAAATTACTCCAAGCATCTCAACACTTTGTGTGAAGAACTGACAACTCCGCTAAGGGGGGCACATGTCATGCTTGTGGGGCCAACTAGTACTACTCCCACCACATAAAAACAGGGTTCACGTTATAGGTGTTTCCTGAAAATCAGTCCCATCAATTCAAATTTGAAGGAGCATCACTCAAGTCCCAGAGAAATCAATTACTTTCAGTTATAAATTATTCTAGACTCCTCAACACTATATGTGTGACAAACCAACAACTCCGCTCAGAGGGACACGTGGCATACCGGGGTTGTTATGGGTGTATCTGGAAATCAGTACCATCAATTCATTTTAGCTGCCCAACAGAATTGATAACTGTAAGTCCCTCACTGGCATCTATTTGGAGTGGGTGTCTGACCATCACCTTTGATCTGAGTTCAGATGGCTAGCAACGATGAATTGGACTATGTTAGGCAGATAGCTAATCCACACACACACAGGACACACACAGAGACTCAACCAAAGCCAATCCAAACACAAAACTCATGAAGGAACAGTGTCTCAAAGTATACAATAGGCCGTCTTTTGACACAGCTGTTAGTTCTTTCAGAGTCATACAGCTAGCATGACTTTCAATAAATTGCATTCTAGTGAAGTCAGGACTGCTTTAAAAAGGAAATTATTAATCATCCTACATCATGTTACTCAATGCTAAGTGGAAATTAGTCGCTTTTAATAGCAAATGATTCATCCATATAATCATGCCCCATGTTACAGACAACAAATTCTAACCGAAATAATGATAGCTCATCAAGAAACAGTACAGAAGAACACAACAGGTCAATCTGTTAAGCTCTACATTGGCCATCGGATTATTGATACTTCGAATGAATATTATTAGAGAATATACTGCAATGTATTTATCAAATATAACTGCAAACCAATTACCCAAAAATGTTTTCTGTTTTCCTTTTTTTTTTTCTATTTTCGTTTATGACGAGGGTGTCCAGTCTCTTTCGAGAACCGACTAGTCCCCCGGGCACGTGGAGTCCCTGCCTCCCCCACGCACTAGGTAAGTCAGGCTATTACCTGGGCATGTGGCTTTCAAGCGCAAGTTCAAAGCCACAACCTCTCTCCTAAACTGTGGTCCTAGCCAACTGTGCCATCCCTTGGGGTTAATTACCCAAACAAGTTCAGGGACCACAAATTTAAATATTCTGAACCCTCCTCAACACCAATGAAAATCTAAGAATTTTGGGGAAGGAAAAACAGAAAGAAAAAGTAAAAACCAACCAACACCACAAAAGGAAAGAGAAAAAGAACATGTGAATTTCTACTAGGAATGAATGCAAACCTGCTTCAAATTCATTGTGTTATGAATTCTCACATCACATTCCTTAACTGTTATCCAAAAAAATGGATTCTAAGCTCAGATATAAATTTCTGTGAAATGGTTTGTGTTCTCTGAAGACATTTTAAAGGAAGAATCCAGAAAATTTTAAACAAACAAAACTCACAAAGAATAAAAAAATAAATTAAAAAAATAATAATAAACAATGATGACGACGACGATGTTAACGAGCCTTGAGCTTGGGCTCATACTTTGGGCTCAAATCTTCTTTGGTCATCCCATGGGTGTTGACTTTAGATTGATTTGTATATCGTCTGTAATGGATTTAATTACCCCAATCAGGGAAATCAAGACTTGTAAACATTCCATTATTGTACATTGATCAAGTATATAGTGAGGGGTCCTCCAAAGGAGAAGACACATAATTTACTCCTAAAATTCTCTTGCATTCTCTCTATTTCTGTTAACCTCGTTATGGTATCAGATCCCAGAAAGGGTGGGTTTTTTTTTGTCTTTCGGTGATCTTCTTTCTTCAGCTTGGTCTCTAGGATTCCTGCCTCTATTATATTATCAAAGAAGTCGATACTTCGACTCCTTCGTGATTGGCTTCGGGATCTCGTGGAAATGCAAAAAACAAGATAGAGTTTCTAAGTCGTCCACTGAAGCTGAATACAGATCCATGTCCTCTACTTGTTCTGAAATTATTTTGGTTACGAGGGCTACTCAAAGAACTTGGCTTTCCTCAATGTTCTCCCACCCCACTTCATGCAGATAATACAAGTGCTATTCAGATTGCAGAAAATCATGTTTTTCATGAACAGACGAAGCATATTGAAGTTGATTGTCATTATATTCGGGAAGCCTTTGAAGCCAAGACACTTACATTACCACATGTTACTACTGATCTTCAAATTGCTGACAGATTCACAAAATCTTTTCCTCAGGTTAAGCATAGATTCTTTGTTGACAAAGTGATGTTGGTTGATTCACCACCATCAATTTGACGGGGGATGTTAACGAGCCTTGAGCTTGGGCTCATACTTTGGGCCCAAATCTTCTTTGGTCATCCCATGCGTGTTGACTTTAGATTGATTTGTATATTGTCTGTAATGGATTTAATTACCCCAATCAGGAAAATCAAGAGCAGTAAACATTCCATTATTGTACATTGATCAAGTATATAGTGAGGGGTCCTCCGAAGGAGAAGACACAGAATTTACCCCTAAAATTCTCTTGCATTCTCTCTATTTCTGTTAACCTTGTTAGACGACAATTGTGATGGTGACATACTAAGATGAAACTGAGATTTTCTTCCATGACAGAAAACTCATGGTTGCTTCTAACCATGGTTATTTTAACATCCCAAATGCAAATTTATCACTTCCAAATTCAAATTTCCCTGTATATTCTAAAATCATTTGGAATCCATTTCAAAGTAAATGAATCCCCATCGCTTAAAAGAATAATGATAAAAACAGAGAAAGGTAACCGACAACAGCAAAAGAAATAAAAATTTTCTACCTTAACAATTTCAATGACCACAAGTCCAGTTATTTTGAATCACACATCATATAAATCAAGTCTAACGGCCTATTTGGATGTAGATAAAATGATAAGGGGATAATCCACACTAAATGGAGAAATACGGAGAAAACTAGGGGGGTGGAAAATTCACTTGTGGAGAACCATCACTTCAAACCATTCGTGTTTCTCCGTCGTGTTTGGATTTGAAAGGAGAAAGCTATGTAGATGAAAATTATTTCCAAAATATCTTTATAAATAAAACTTTTTATTATTAAATACTTAAATGTCAATTTTACTAACAAAAGTTACAATTTCAATTTAAATAAAAAAAGTCTTTTCTCCAACATTTGGCAAAAGTCGGTTAAAAGGAGAATTAGTTTTCTATCCGAAAGTGGATCCAAACAGGGAAAATGTATGTCATAAGAGAAAAGGGTCTCCTCCCTACTTCTCTCTACATCCAAATGGGCCCTTGTGTACAAATCAGTCTACTTCTAAGCACAGAAACATGATTCAATAAAACCAAAAGGCAAACAAAATCAACAATGAAACAATAGATCCTTCTAACAAAAATTTTACTAAATTCTACTTTCTGGGTTCAAATATAACAATTTCAATTACCAACATCTCTACACATAATAAATTCCTTCAGACCCATTTCAATGAAAAGAAAATCAGATTATCTACATCAAAAAAGACAGAAAAAGCTCAAAGTCCCTACCTTTACATTGAAATCATGGAGGCTCTTCTCCGTCGCTGCAGTGGCGTAAACAACACCAGGAGTTCTAGCAGTTTTTGACCGGAACCCGGAAAGTTGAGATGGCTGAAGAAGCAATCTAAGGCTCACAAAGGAAGATTTTGAGAACCCAGATGGGATTTTGCTGGATAAGTTGAGAAGAGCCATGGATGGAGTACAAGTGTATGAAGAATTTGCAGTTTTGTACTGTGTGAAGGATTTGAAAGGGGCTGTAATGGAGAAAGGAGTAGCTAAGGCCATTGAAACCATGTAATCTTCGTTGGTTTGGGAGTTGCAGAGAGTATCTAAAGATGGAAAGAGCAGAGAAAGCTACCGATGACGAGAAAAAAGAAAAAGTGTAAAAGGTTTTGGAGTGGAAGCCATGTGTCCACGTGGGTCTGCGCCGGCCGATAAATTATCTCCATAGTCGCAAATCCGGTCTTGGAAATTTTATTGCCCTCCAAAAATGTTGAAATATGGAATTCCCTATGTTCAGTGGGGCCTAGCTTACGATCCATCTGAGTAGGCCATAAAACAAAAATCTTGTTGGATCTCGAATTTGCACCTATCCAAATTGATTGGACCGTTGGATTAACTTGCACTCATTTTGGATGATAAAATCTTGTCAACTGTTGATCAAGTGATTAAGATGATTATTTGATCCCCAAGTGGGGTCCCAGGTGGGCTAGACAAGAAAGTGTTTTCACTTTAAGGTGCACATTGGTGCTCGGCAGAGAAGAAGGCCTTGAAATATTTTAGAAAATGGAAATCTATTGATAACGTAAATGATAAATAAATATTTACAAAGTGAAGAAAAATAAATATGAATCCCAAATTATTACAAAGAATAACCAAGAGATATATGTTACTAAATGATTTGATAACAATAATGATTAAAAGAGTTATTATAATAATAGGAATATTCTCTTAATATCAGAAAGGATATTTATTGGTGATAAAATATATAAGCTTGATTAATATATTTATTGCATTTACTATTTCCTTAGGTATATCTATTACCCTTATCTATTACCCTTATGATAAAAGCAAGGATAGTTTCCTGCTTAAGCTGCTTGTGAAATTTCTCTACACACAGTGGACCCACTTTCAACCTGACGAAATTTCTCTAGACCTAGACTTATCTCCACACTCATTTCTTCTCTAGCTCTAAACGACCTGCTCCCATTGCTGTTGCTTTCGTGGCTTACTTAGATGGCAGATGGTATGGTTTCTTTACACCTTGCTGCTGCTTGGTTTTGGGCCTCACTCAGATGCATGACAAGTGCACCCTGCATGAGCTTGCCAAATGGAGAGGGAGATGCAACCTGTTGGCTTCTCATTCCCACCCCACGGAACCCCATAGAAGTAATTTTGCTTCTGTTTTTGTTTTTTCCCGCCACCAACGACTGGAAGAAGAAAGAAAACGCTAAGAAGAAAGGAAAAAGTTTTCTGCCATTGTTGATCCAGCAGGTATGAGTCTAATACTCTGTTTTGATTTATTCATAAGATATATAAAATCTTCATGAAAGGATGAAAGAGGTGTTTGATGAAATGGCTAGGTAAAATTTTTTGATAAAGAGCTTGTGAAAGAATCCCTTCATTTACATGATAGACAAGTTGTTTGATGAAATGCTTAGCCCAAATTTTCATAAAGAGTGCTGTGAAATTTTATATTGCAACAGAGCTTGTGAAGATGAGTTCAATGAAATGGGTTGATATGTTTGAGAGATAGAAGAATCTCAGCTTTTTTTCATATAAATTGGTTTTGGAATTTGTTGTTGATTTATTACATGATGTAGAATCTGTTTGATGAAATGGGTATGAAGAAACTCTTTGATGAAATGGGTATAAAGAAACGGTTGATGAAATGCCTAAGTAATTTTTTTTAAAGAGCCTGTAAAATAATCCCTTCATTTATATGATGAAAACAAAGAAGGCTGCATCTCATTATTTGTACAATTGATCAGCTCAAACCATCTCTAAAACTTTTAGTACAAGAATTTTTAGGGGCATGACTGTTTTGATCCCATAGGAATAGCCATGTTTTCTTATTTTGCATTTGACTATGCCATCTTCAGCCACTGTACACAGTACATCAGTGCCCAATGGCAACACAAAACTGCATTAGAAGCCTTAGCACTGGATATGGGTCATTGTATCAATCACAGGGCTCTTATTTGCTTCAACTTTTGTAAATAACATTTATGCTTCTCTTTAGCTACAGCCTAGAGTACCCTCATATTTGCCACAAAGAAACAAAATGGAAAAGGAGAAAAAGGCGATTGGCATAATATTATCAAGAACACCTCATATATAACTGTAAAACAATGTAGACAGTAGACACAATTTGCTTGGAGATTTTCAATGACAGCCATAAATTCAGGTAAAAGGACAAAAGACATCTATTGCAAGTCATTTATTTTTCACTCTGAATGGTAGAAAGTTTTGCATCTTTTCCCCAACTAAAAAATAGGTATCATTCTGCTGAAGCAAAGCAGAGTGTAGAGTATAGTAGCACATAGAGCCAGTTTGGATGGGACGCTCCAAATGCACAGAAGATACTTTCATCTCAATCCTCATTATGGTTTGAGGATGGAACTTAGGTGGTCATCCCCAACTGCAGTGCATCCAAATGAGCCTCCAGTTGCCAATGTGCCAACCATTTGAGTATGAAACGAATAGGCCACCAAATGAACTAATTGGCTTTTGGACTGAAGACTTGGGTCCACATTTGGCAATCAGAAAAATGATTTCTTCTTTTCGCTAAGTCGTGGAAACCAACATTGTCTGAAGATTTTGATGCAGATTCATCAAATATTGAAGAAGTGTGTGCTGCAGTTGACTCATATATTTGATATACAGATTATTGTTTTTTATTAAAAGAAAATTTAGACTTTTTATTATTTATCATAGATAGAAAATTAATCAATGGAAATGTTAAACTATAGAAGGCGAAGCAATGTGCAAGAGAAATAAAATAGAACAATGTTAAAAATATGTTCTTAGCCTTTTGCATATTGCGTCTTTGTGATTACTATGCCAATTTTTTTTGGCCTGATGCAATTTTCTTATCTGAAATTTATAGTGTTCTGTGTTAATTATAAGTGTGCATTGGATGTAGTCCTCTGATTGAAGAGGACTAACTTGGTGATTACTTTGTCAAAAATTTTTTTTGGCCTTACACAACTTTCTTATCTGAATTTATATTAATCTTTGCTAATTGTAAGTGTGCATTGGATCTAGGCCTCTGATTGAAGAGGACTAAGTTTTTAATTCATGGGTTTGTCATCTTTGTTTATTTTCCTTCATTTATATGATGAAAAAGTTGTTTGATGAAATGCTTAGCTCAATCACATCCAAACATACTTGACATTTTTTTTGGGTATTTTGTTTGATTTAATTCCAATATGTACTGAACATCTACCAACCTACATAGAACATCTACCATTGGAGTCTAGGCCCAGTTACTTCTAATCTGACTAGGCCCATTACCACTATTACCGATCTTAGTGTTAATAGTTTGAAGCAAAATTGTAGCTCTAACGGTTGGGTAAGTCTAAAAAACTCCACAAGTTAGAGTACTTCTGTGAAATTGGTAGCTGCCAGCCTGCCACACTATTGCACTTGCCTATGGTTTATGGCATCATTTTATAAATTTTTTCTAGGACATGTCTAATAAAGTTGATTGCATTTTGCCTTGAGCCCTTGCAAGCTTTCAGAATGCAGAACTCATACCTGTAGTGAGACCAGCACATCAATGTGGGGCAAATTTTAGCTCCATTATAACCAGTATTCAAATCTCAATGTACAAGTGCCTAGAAGATCTTCTACTTCACTTCTGACATATAATATTGTTCTATATTATTCTAATCCACGAATTCTCATTCTTTTATAACAGAAATGTACAAGTTTTTTTTAATAAAAAAACAAATAAAAGATTGTTCTATCTATGTGGACTGTAGACTAAACTACAAGCACTACTTTTTCGTCTTACCATCCCTTAATCCAAGCTCATTTCAAATATTGAATGGAGTAAAACTTAAGATCTAGGCCCAACCCAATTACTAAAACACAACATTCAAACTAGCTCAACCAAAATTTATTCTTAGTAATTTGGACTCTACTCAAATACTAAAATGTAAGGTTCAAACTAAGCTCCAATTGGGCTAGGCCTGTCCATCAGTACTCCTAAGCTCAACCTAAATTTTATTTTCTGTAATTTGGGCACAACCTGATTACTAAAATATAAGGTTCAAACCAGGCTGATAGTAGGCTAGACCTGCCCTACATAATCCATATTTTTTTTTATTCAAATTGCTTGAACTTTTCTAACAAAGTTGAAAGACATTGTTATAGTAGAATTCTTGAGTGTGATGCATTCCAACTTGAAATTGATTAGTCAGAAGAAGCCAAAACAAAGTGAAAATATGTTATTTAGAAGAGTTATCAAGCCAAGTTTAGATTATGCCTTTTTTTTGTTAGATTTAGGTTGTTTGGTTGGGTGGGTTAATGTTGCTTGTTTTTCTATCTTAAATTTTTAAATACCATGCGGGCTGTCAATTGTAAGGAATTGGAGACTGCTGATTTGAGGCAATATTGCAGCTGTTTTAAAGTTGTAAGTAGTGCTATTAAATAGTGTTTTCTTTCACATGTTCCAATCATTATGTTGAATGAATACTTTTGAATTTCTTATGATTTGCCGACTAAGCTCATTATTGAATTGTAAAATGTTCTATCTTTCATGGTGATATTTATATACAATTTCCAATTTTTCCCATTTACTTATGCCCTGTTACTTTATAATAGTAACTGGGCACGTGCAGTGTTGAAACAAATATATGAAGAAAAAGTTAACAGACAACTTGATTTTTTAGACAGAGATCATATCATCAAGATCATCAAGTCTGATGTTTGATTTATAAGGCGGTCTTGATACATGTGCAGTAGTTATGAATGCTTTGTACAAAAAGAAGTAGAATTTTGCTTACCAGCTTCAATTTGTTGTTGGTAGCTAAAAATGGCTTATGCTTGTCTAAACCTGTGTAATTTCAAACTCAACTAATTTCACATGTTTTGAGAGCAGAGTCTGAAAAATGCAAAGTTGGGAGCTTCTCTTTAGAAGAATTGGGTAAAAACTAAAAAGAGCATGATGCACTCCATTAGAATTGCCAAGATATATGTAATGAGTATCCAATCTATACCATCTTGTTTTAGAAATAAATCAAAGATAAATAACCGTACATTCAAAAGAAAACTTCACATTTGCAATCAATGAAATTTGACATGGTATCACTTCTTTTTATCTATGAGCAAAAAATGACATGAAGCTTGGTAAAGTTGAAAGGTCATGCCTGAAACAACTTTGATTGTGGTCTCTACTCCATATCCACCCAATATAAGATCTGGTTTGAACCATCTCAAGTGCATGATGAGTTTGCCTGTAGGAAGTAGGAGAAAGAGGCATCTCAAGTGCATGATGAGTTTGGCAGTAGGACGCAGGAGGAAGAGCTGTGTTGGAGCATAAAGGGCAACATCTCAAGCAAAGCATCTCAATCTTCAAATATGACAAAGTCCAAGAGGATTGATATTGAAGATACTTAGGGCATATTAGTTTAGTCAAAATTGAATTTGAATTTAAACGGTGAATATCCATAAGAAGCCATCAAATATTCTCTCATTTGATAGGAATTATCACCCAACCATCTACTTATCAAATTAAATCATACTGAAGTGACAGTGGCATCTAAATTTCCACCTAAAAGCTCTTTTGCCAAGTCATATGTGGACAGATCACCATAATGATTTAGGGTGGAAAGTCAAGAATATTCTGTAGAGTGTTGACTGTCATATTCCAAAAGAAATCAGTTGATGTTTTTAAGTTGCAGACTGAGTTGCAAAGAGAAAATTGATATTGCAGCAGATTTAGTGTCAAAGAAGCAATATTTTACATTGAGATAGAACAATATTTTGTCCGTTTAAGAAGTGAAATAAGATCTTCTAGGCACTTGCTCCCACTTGTAGGTTAGTCACATCTTCACTGAAGTACCACAATCCTACAAGGATTTACAAGCAAAAGCATGTCCAATGGAGGCATCATCCCCAAAAGCCTAATACTTGGGTTCAACCCTGATTTAGAACATCATGAAATGTGATAAAAAAAAAATTATTCCTATTTCCCATGCTGTTTTGATATGCACCAAGTTAAAAGTGATTTGGGCAATCAGGAATAAGTGAGATATTCAATTCATTACACATTCATCCGGCTCAAAAAAGTTGGGGGATCATTTCCTCTGTTCCATCAACCAAAACAGAGAAACGATTTGTTGGTAGCAAGATTTCAAATGCAAACAAATTTATCCTATGAATGCAAGATAATATAGATGACATCAGTAGATGGTGTAAGGTTTTGACAACAAAGATATTTAAAAGAAGTAACATAGGATAACATAGGATGAATACTTGAGTAGCTCTATAATTTACTTCTCTAGAGGTCAGTGAAATAATTCTATGAAACATGGTCTTCATTCTATCCCAAAATTCGAAGATCTTAGTATTCAAAGAACTATTCATAATTTGAAAGGATCCATATATATGCAAATCCAAGAAGCATTAGTAGAATTAAATGCAAGATAAAATACAGAAGAATAATTTAGTAGGCGCAAAAGTAAACATACCAGCTGCTTTTTTATCGAAAATGCGAGGAAAGAGTAGAGTCTAACCCTGAAATCCGAAAGTGATACCAAACAACATCAAAATGATATGCCATCAAAATGATGCATATCATTTTGATGTTGTTTGGTATCACTTTCGGATTTCAGGGTTAGACTCCACTCTTTCCTCGCATTTTCGATAAATACATGATCAACATCCATAAAGTAGAAGTACATTTGCATAATAAATTAGTGTTTTATGGGGAGAATTTGGCCCCTTCTTTTTGAAATTTTTTTTAATCTAGCATTTAATTTATGTATTTATCTTTTTTTGTAGGATCTAAATGAATAGAGGTTTGATCTACTAACTTGGATTCAAGCATTGAAATTGCTTGTTTAGTCTCCTAACGCATTTACAACATTTCTAGCCACTTTCTGGCTTGTTTATTTAGAAGAATTTTTCCTTTTTTTTTTTACTGGATTCAGCCTGTCTGGCTGGGTTTGTTAGTGTTGTTTGTTTGGAATCAGCTTATATCCATCGATTTCTACTTAGTTATTGTAAAATTACTTCTATAAAATTAAACTTTGTAAAATGAAATTCATAGTAATTTCCTTGTATTTTAAATATTTGCTCATACCTAATTGGATAATTCATTGGGCATTGATATTTGATAATGATAACATATCAGCCTAGGCTCAAGCTTCATTATCAGCCCTACCGTTGATTCTCTTAATTACATTAATGCCCAATAATAGATCAATCGAAACATAACATTTGCCTTAATGTAGAGAAGAAATTGGGAGGAGGTGCTAATACTATGGAATTTTGATTTCAAAACAGAAACTGTCTACAAGTCTGCTTATAAGTAGTATGTTTAGCTTATGACCATTTTTCCCTTATTTGTTTACCTTTTCCCCCCTTTTTTTTATTTTTTATTTTGTTAGTGTGTTACAATTTAAAATTTTATTTTATAATACAACATAGCACATAATATTGATATTCTTTGTTTGGTTGGGTTAACCTGCCGTCTCATCCTCCTACACTAAAATTATCAGCAAACTGATTCGCAAGTTCAAGTAATGTCTTTTATGGATTTCTTCAACTCCAGAGACCAGAAAATGAATCTGGTTTTAGCGTTAGTTGTAGAGTCTTTGAACAAAGCTGCATTTGAATGGTGGAATCGATTTTATGTTTTTATTACGGAACTTTCTACCACTGTTTGATTGCTTACTCGGTAATGGTATTCTTATAACTTGTTTACATTACTGAAACTTGGTTGAGTTGATTTGACCTCTACAGGGGAGTTGAGCTACTTTGCTTTTTCGTCAATTAATGCTTTTTCTTTTGATGTCAAGAGACTAAAATAAGACTCATTTTAAACTGACTTTTATATACTGATTTGAATGGGCAAAATCAATTTAGGATTTTATTTAGTCTTTTTTTTGTCTATTAATGCAGTATTTAGTGATGCCTAATCCAGTTTTACAATGTTTTTTACCTCCAACATCTTCAGAGTGGTGTATGCTTTTAACCTTTTTAAAATTCATGAAACAGGCCCGCCCATGACAATTCCAATGTGCTGAACCTCAATCCTTTCAATGCCCTATTATACTAAGGCCATTTCCTCTTCGAGATTCGCTAATTTTAATTCAATTCTTAAGAGCTCTCCCAAGAGCAAAAAAAACTTAAAATATACATTAGTACATATAACTGTTAAAATTATTTTGAATAGTTCAACTGTTGTATTAATTTTTATCTCAACATCCATTCCATTTTTAATTTTTTTAATACCATAATCTGATAAAAAAATACCTTTCTTGTGTAAATATCTTTGTTAGTTGTTCAAGTGTTTTTTTATCCGATTTTATAATGGATTATGAGATAGGGTAGGTCCCAATATGCCTCTGTAACTTCTTTCTGTGAATTAAAGAAGATAAGGTTTTCTGCATTTTTAGTCACTATCAAGCTCCAAGAATTTAATTTAGCGGTTATTGAACAACTCTAGGATTCTTCATAGATGTTGGTGTATAGCATTGAGATGAGGATGAGCTCATGAAAATTGAATTTACTTGAGATATATTTGTATCTTCATAATGAGTGATTGTAACAAAGGAAGCTAACAAACTAGAGTTGATAGTTCATTATTTTCTAAAGTCATTCTGATTTTCTATTGTACTTTTCTTGCAGCAGACAACAAACTACTGCTCTTTAGCCTTTCAGTTTCTTTGCTATTACTTGCGATACATACAATACTAGTATGAAAAGGATTTATTGTCATTACAATAATCATATTTCTTAGATATTCTAATTCTAAATAAATGTTATTAATCAAGCATCTGCTATTGATGAATATTTAGACTTTTTTTATTCATATATATGCTCACATATATATGCTATTTTCTGAATAGGTATAACTAACTAGGCATCTGGTAATTGACTGTTATGAATTGTTATTCTCTCTTCTTCATTATTCTCTAGCTTTATATTGCATCTAGAATTTCTAATATGTACTTTGAAGAATGTTTAATATATATTCTACATTTTTAGTCACAATCAAGCTCCAAGAATTTAATTTAGCGGTTATTGAACAAGTCTAGGATTCTTCATAGATGTTGGTGTATAGCATTGAGATGAGGATGAGCTCATGAAAATTGAATTTACTTGAGATATATTTGTATCTTCATAATGAGTGATTGTAACAAAGGAAGCTAACAAACTAGAGTTGATAGTTCATTACTTTCTAAAGTCATTCTGATTTTCTACTGTACTTTTCTTGCAGCAGACAACAAACTACTGCTTTTTAGCCTTTCAGTTTCTTTGCTATTACTTGCGATACATACAATACTAGTATGAAAAGGATTTATTGTCGTTACAATAATCATATTTCTTAGATATTCTAATTCTAAATAAATGTGATTAATCAAGCATCTGCTATTGATGAATATTTAGACTTTTGTTATTCATATATATGCTCACATATATATGCTATTTTCTGAATAGGTATAACTAACTAGGCATCTGGTAATTGACTGTTATAAATTGTTATTCTCTCTTCTTCATTATTCTCTAGCTATATATTGCATCTAGAATTTCTAATATGTACTTTGAAGAATGTTTAATATATATTCTTTGTCTTCATGCTTATAAAATATGGACATGCTGCTATAACCAAAAGATTGCTTTGTTATTAACCCCTTTTTAATAGATATAAAAATGGGCCAAAAGAAAGATAGAAGAGAATATTTCAAAAGCTATTATAAAAATTTGATTGATGAAAATAAGGAAGAGCTCCGGAAAAAGAAAAGAGAGGCATACAAAAGGAAGAAATTAGTGAACATTCTTCATGCAAAGGTCTCATCATCAACCAAGATTACTTTTGGAGGTATAATTATAACAAAATGAAAATAAATTTTGCTAATTTTTTGGACTTGATAAAAATAACTTGATCAAAATAAATAGTATGCTAACATTCTTTGGTAAACTTGATGTAGGATCTACGTCAACTCACAACCCAATTGAAGATGCTACACAGAAAAAAGAATGTAGAAAAACACAATTTCAGAAATCTTATGCTACATTGAGTGAAGAAAAGAAAGAAATACTGCAACCAAAAAGAAGAGATGCCTACAAAAATAAAAAAACATGCAATATGAAAGGCACTCTGGAAACACCCACATTTGATATCATTTCAGAACAACGAGGTAACTTTTAAATGACTATTACGCACTAAAAATTGCTAATCATGCAAATCTAAATTTCATCATTTTTCAAACATTATTACAAATATATTCTTTGATAATAAATGTTGTTTGTTTTATAGAGAGAGTAAGATCCACATCGAAAGAATAACTACAAAGAGACGATAGACACGCATCCAAAAAGCGAAAACTATTGATTTTGCAAAATACACAGACAACATGCACAACTTCTATCCTTACAAAAGAAAAAGGTCTTTACTAATTGAGAACTATTTTTTTATTCACAATAAATATGTAAATTACTAAAATCTTTGATGAATGACCCAGACTTTTTCCTTTGTTTTTTTACATACTCACTGTCATAGTGAATGAAGTTGAACACATTCCATCAAGAATCTCAAACAAGGGAAAGCAGCAAATTGAATTCTATAGCACTTATGAAGTTGGTAAGAATAAATTTTTTTAATCATTGAATGCATAAAACAAAGTTATCTACTAACATTATAGAAAATATTCTAATAGGATCAACATCAAAGCCAGTTCGTCGTTCCTCTTCATCAAAAAGACATAATCAAGATTTCAGAGGTGATAGGTCATTTCAATGATTTCTTTACCTGCTTTATAATTTTATAATGATACTCCCTCCATTTTGCCTTCTGTCATAGTTAAACAATAGTTGATATTTGGTTTGTTTATCATAGGACAAATCTGCTATAGCTCTACATCCATCAATTTGTTTCTTCAAAATATATGCCAAGAGCCATCTATTTTACCATCTTCTCCAAGATGCCAGTATTGTGACGCAAAGCGGTTTTATCACGAACCTCTAGGATTCTGTTGCTCTGGTGGACAAATATCATTGATCTCAAATGACGCCCCTCAAGAACTCCACATGTTATTCAAATCTAACTCGAAAGAATGTGTTGGATTCAGAAAATATGTCCGTACATACAACAATACTTTTGCATTTACATCTTTTGGCATCAAATATGATAAGCAACTTTGCAAAAGAGATAAAGGTATATATACATTCAAGGTACAAGGTCAGGTATACCACTATATCGACGACTTGATACCCACAGATGGACATCCTTCTTTCTTGCAACTCTATTTTTATGATATAGACAATGACTTAGAGAACCGAATGTAGAGATCGTAAAAAATGAATTTAGCCATCATTCAAAAGCTTATGAACATCTTATCAATTAATCCATATTGCTCATTTTTTCGGAGCATTCAAGATATACCTGGATTGGAAAGCCTTCAAATTGTAATCAAGAGCAATGTCGGGTTAGATTAGAGAGTGTATAATGCTCCATCAGAATCACAAGTCGCAGCAATATGGATGATGACTCTGGTGCACCTACTGAACGGGATATAGTTGTCCAAAGTCATTCAGGCCATAGTCACAGAGTGCAATACTATTTTGGATGTTATGATCCACTGCAATATCCAGTACTATTTCCCTATGGTGATACTGGATGGCATCAAGGCATACAAAGACTGAATCAAATAAATTCGACAATGTATTGTCAAGGGCAAACATCTCTTGATCCTTCTCAAATCCCTTCAATAGATAAGCTTCTTGAAAGAGAAAAACAAGGTATTGATGATATATTACTTATTCAAATAATAAAATCAGTATTGAAAACATAATAATAATATATATATTTTTGCAGTGATGCAAAAGAAAGTTAATAAGAGAAAGGTTGTCTCATGTCGTGAGTATTATTGCTATAATTTGCAAATACGGCAAAATACAACTTCATTATTATTACACTCAGGCCGTCTCTTACAGCAGTATGTTGTTGATATGTACATCAAGCTGGAAAGCTCTCGATTAGACTACTTTCGTTATCGACAAGATGATATCCGGGCTGATTTATATCAAGGCCTTGTTGATAGCATTGCAGGTGGAGAGACTCATGCTTCCAAAGTTGGACTTAGAATTGTCCTATTGGCATCATTTATAGGAGGGCCAAGAGACATGAGACGCCGTTATATATATGCAATGGCACTGGTCCAACATTTTGGAAAGCCTGATAGATTTTTTACAATGACATGCAATCCTTCTTGGTTTGAGATTAAGGAAGAGTTAGAATCATATGAAGAAGCACAAAATAGACCAGATTTGATTGCACGAGTCTTCAGGGCAAAACTAGAAGAGCTAAAAGATGACTTACTCAAGAAGCAAATATTTGGACCTGTTGTTGCTTATGTATATGTCATAAAATTTCAAAAGAGAGGGCTTCCACATGCTCATTTCTTGCTTATTTTGAAGCCAGGCTATAAAATTGTCATGCCAGATGGATATGACACATTTGTTTGCGCTGAATTGCCTCAGAAAGATACAAATCCACACTTATATGTAGTAGTTGTGAAGCATATGATGCATGGTCCTTGTGGTATATATTTTAAACCCAAAAAATGTATGCATGAAAAAAGATGGACATTGCAAAAACCATTATCCTAAAGAGTTTTGTTCTTCAAGTACTCAAGGAAAAAACTCCTATCCAATATATAGACGGAGTGACACCAATCAAGAAGTCAAAGTACGGGGTGCATACTTAGACAATCGATGGGTTATACCATATAATCCATACTTGCTTGCAAAGTTTGATTGCCATATGAATGTTGAAATTTGCTCGACAATTAAAGCGGTCAAATATCTATATAAGTATATCTACAAGGGCCATGACCATATTGCTTTCCACATTGTTAGTGAGGAAACTCTCATGTTGATGGAATAGAACATTTCCAAACAGCAAGATGGATTTCACCCCCAGAAGCCGCCTGGAGAATTTAAAAGTTCTTATTAAATGAAACTTATCCATCTGTGACCAGCTTACAATTGCATCTGGGGGACAAACAATCTGTAGCATTTAAGAAACAAGATAGTCTTCTTCGTGTAATCTCCAAAACTACAACAAAATGCACATTTCCAGACACAAGTTGCCAACGCAGTGAAAATTTGCGTTGGCAAAAGGCTTATTTCCAACTCATATTTAGACTGCGTTGGCAAAAGTAACAAAAATTGCTAATTTTACCGACGCAAGTAAGACCGCGTTGGCAAAAGCTGTGGAAACCGCGTTGGCGCCAACAAAAATTTCCTCCAAAAGAAAGGAAAAGTTTTTCCGACGCGTGTTTTTCTAATGGCCACGCAATAATGCGTTGGCAATTATCTTGCCTATTGGCGATGCACAGGTGTGCGTTGGGAAAGCTCTAAGTTTTTATTCACACCATTGCCAACGCAGGAGTTGCGTCCGCAAAGCCCCATCTTTGACAAACTTACATTTCCCGACACTATTTTCCGGCGCAGTGAAAATTTGCGTTGGCAAAAGTCATAGAGAATTGCTACTTTTACCGACGCAAATAAGATCGCGTTGGCAAAAGCCATAGAAAAACTTTTCCGACATTATTTGCCGACGTAGTAAAAATTGGCGTTGGTAAAAGTCTTATTTTCGATGCATATTTGGACTGCGTTGGCAAAAGTCACAAAGAATTGCTACTTTTACCGACACAAGTAAGACCGCGTTGGCAAAAGTTGTAGAAAACATACATTAGCTCCAATAAAGATTTCCCCCAAAAGAGTATAATAGTTTTGCCAACGCGTGTTTTTCTACTGGCGATGCATTAATGCGTTAACAATTATTTTGCCTACTGGAGATATACAGGTCTGCATCCACAAAGCCCCATTTAGTAAAATTCTTTTTTGCCAAAATAATATAGGACACCGTTTTAATCGATTTTATTTATTCCCAACTCTCTACCTTTTTCATGTTTTTTTTTTTTTTAATTCTGCGGTTTCTGATAAAGTTGAGATCTTTTTACCTTCAATATTAAAAACCTAGACTCCAGATTTTCAAAACTCGGTTGATTTTATTTTCCCATCTGGGATGTTTTGGAGTGCTTGTTTTTCTTCAGGAACGAAATGTGAGAACTTGGTTTCCTGATTCTTCAATGATTAGATGCGGGTCATATGGTATCGAGATGACTTTTTGATCTTTTTGAGGGAAACCCAGATGCAAGGTTTCTTTTTTCTTTTCTTTTTTTTTTCATTATAGTTTTCATCTGGGAATGAATGGGATCTTTGGTTTCTTCAGGAATTGAGTTATGGGTTTGTTGGTATTTTTACTAGTTGAATAGAATTACATGGGATCCAATGAAATCTTACCTTTTCCTTACCCAGGTGCAGATTTTTGTACTGTTGTTTAACTTCTTTTGTTGGGTATGTGTGGGGTTGACTTATAATAACTGGTTTTCCTTATTTTTTTTAAATAATTGGTTTGAATTTAGATGAAATGTGACTAAATGTAGAGTTTTTAATTTAATTTTTGGATCTTAATGAATTGAGTCTATAGTCTTTTCCTTCGGTTTTTGTTTTTTTTTTTTTTTTTTTTTGAGAGATAACAGAGAAATTTTCTCTTGGGGAGAAACACTACAGCAAAAATCATTTTTCGCGGCAAATATTCTGTGACGTTTTGAAATTTTGTCACTAAATATTGTTTTTCGCGATGAAATATTCATCTCGTCGCCTAAAAAGAAAACGCAAATTTTTTAGCGACAATAATTTTCAGTTGTCGCTAAATATTGCTGCGAAAAGTTTGGCGCCAAAAAAATGGAATTGGCGCCATCAAGTGGTAAAGTTTTTCCGATGAAACTATTTATTTGGCGATATATTATTTACGTCGGTAAATCTTTTGTACTATATTTTATTAAAAGATTTTTGCGACAAAAATATATTGTCCCATGATTTCTTAAAAATAATCCACGACGAAATTATTTCGTAGCGGAATACATAAAAAATTTGGGGGTTACGCGGTCCGTGTTCGCGGTTTATTTTTGAGGAAACGAAATGAAGAGCGACGAAATGAAAACCCCCCCACGGCAAACTCCTCTTCTCACTCAACGAGTTTTTTTGCAGAGCATTTCTTTTTCTTCTTCAGATCTCAAAATTGGAAGAAGGTACTCTCTTTCTCCCTCTCTCCCTCTCTCTTCTTTCTTCTATTCTTCTCATCTACCGATCTCCTCTTGCTTCCCATCTCTCATCAACAAAACCCCATAATAGGGGCTTTTCATTTATCTGCTGCAATTTGATTCTCTGTTGAAATCTTGTTGTATATTGCAACAGCTGAAGTTGTTTTCGATTTTCAAATGAAAAGGAAGCATGGGGATTTTTAGATTGAAAGAGAAAGTCCTTAGGGCATCTTTGTGGATGCTAGTTTCCTGTGGCACTTTCGTTTTGATGCTCTTTCCCTCTCTCTATTTCTCTGTTTTCTGTTTTCGATTGGGATCGTTTGATCTGTTTCTCCAACGAATCTATCTTTTTAGATTGAATCCTTTGTTTCCTGCTGAGATTTAGTGAAGTTGGTGATTTTTTTTATTATTTTTGCTGTTTTTGATGTGTTTTAGCCACAGATTTGAAAATCTGGGTTCGATTTTTTACTAGGTTCGATTTTTCTTAAAGTTTATTTGATTCTGTTATGGGTTTTCTGTTTGAAATCAAGAGTTCTTTAGATTTGAAAATTTTGTTGTAGTTTTGGTTTGGATAAATGTTCGAATCTAGATGGGTTCTTTTGTAATCATACTTTTTCTTTGGTTTCTTGTAAGAATCTTGTTCCTTCAGTTGGATTTGTTTGTTAATGTTTTGTGCCTATACGTTAGAATTATTCTCTTACTGTTTTCATTCTCTGTTAACTGTGATATGCTCCATGTTGATTGTTGAAGGTTGTGCAAATGTTTTTGATTTATTATTTTTCTTTTTTGATTCTGTAGTATGGACATTATTTTAGAAAAGAGAGTATTTTATAGAGGTCTAGTAGTAACTGCTAGTTAAATGAACTGCTTTTTATTTTTATTTACTTATAATTATTTTTCTTCTATGAATTCTGTTTATTCTTATTTTAATCTCTTCCTTTTGGAAGATTGTTTACTTGCTTGGCCAGATTATCAGTGGAATCAAGTATGGGCTTTATCTTTTTACCATTCAAAGACGATTGTCTTGAAACAATCTTCCTTTCCTCTCTCCTGAAGTGAGTTTTGGACCCTGCGATGAATAATAAAAAGAACTAAACAAATAGTTACTCTTTACTTACAAAGTTTTTTCACAGAGAAGTAATAGTTGCTCTTTGCTGTCTTCTGCTTATTACTGGCCTTTTTTTTTTTAAATTCATTTCTTATATCATGTTCTGGAACTTTGTTTGCTTTTGAGTGATGTTATAGATGGATCAAGTGTGGGGTTTTAGAGCTTGAAATCAGCTGAGGCTTTGGTGAAAAGTACAAGAGGACATTGGAGATCACAAGTTCTTATCAGTTTGGTAATTTCTATTTATGTCTTCAATTGTCCCTGTAAAGTAGTGTTAACAAGAGTAGGGCAGTTGTATATCTTGAGCTTATTGTATATTTTAAGTTTGTCATAATCCAAGTGTCAGCAGATGCAAGGAATGATTCATCTATTGCCTTCCCCCAATATAGCAATATTAGAATATTCAGCTCAAAACTGAATGATCGTCCATACAGTATTTCTGCTTTCTATGCTAATATAGTAGAAGTAAACAAAATACTTGGGTGCTATTGTTTTAACATGCACTAGTTTGGGATATGCTACTTTCTTGTGCAGTTTAAATTTACTCTGGAAGCATGGCAGGTAGGAGTAGGACCATTCAGATTTTTGGTTTTCCTGCTACTGTGTCTGCGAATGACTTTTGGAATGAATTTAGATATTATTTTAGTAATCTTTTAATTTTTATCAGAATTGCTCATCAACTTCATTCAGTTGCAGAGGTCTAATTGGTGTTGGAAGAAAGCTCTTTGTCATGTTTAAGCATCATCATCATCAGAATTTTTGCATGTACATTGAATTGTGTAGATTTTTGCATGATTTGTTGTAGTCTTGTAGCTCGAGTATATCCCAAAAAAAAAAAAAAAACCTTAATAGAGTGCTGCATATATGTTTCTAGCTTAAACTCTCTTTCCTTTGCAATGTCACAATCTGGTCTCTCATGTGTTCATCCCCACACATAAATTCACATTGAGAGAGAGAGAGAGAGAGAGACCATTCTTTCATGTTCCACACTTGATGGTTATAGCTACAGCCTGCTTGGAGTTTTTTTGTGGCACTCTGTTAGCGGACACTAGATTGATGGTATAAGGCTCACATGATGATAATGATGCAGCAGCATTCTCCCATGTCCCATATCCTACTACAGGTTTTTTTCAATGATCATGACTCTTAAGGTTTTTTGTTGCTGGAAAAGGAAGTACTGAAGTGGGTTGCTGGTGGGGAATTAGGTAGGGATGTGTTCTTGGAGTCCACCACCTTTGTCAAATGGTGGAAGACTCTCCCCCAACAGCACAGATTGGCCCTATATCAATTAGTCTATGGAGGATTGCATCAATTGGAGCAGCATGACATAACTGTCTTATCCAATATACATGCAAGCCGAATCTAACATAGGAATCTTCGCATTTAAATACCCTTCCTTATATTG
This sequence comes from Persea americana, assembly GCA_029852735.1. Taxonomy (NCBI): domain Eukaryota; kingdom Viridiplantae; phylum Streptophyta; class Magnoliopsida; order Laurales; family Lauraceae; genus Persea; species Persea americana. The sequence continues at coordinate 10,867,024 of CM056812.1, forward strand.
TCCTCTTAGATGGGGCTTTGTTCATTATTACCATCCTAAATAATTCAATTTTTTTTACTTACAATTTCTCTTTGTTAGATATAAACAAAATTAATTGCATTGAATGACAGATTAGTATTGGAGTTATTCTTGCTTGTACTCATTTGTCATTCTGAACTATGGGGCCACCTAGGAGAAGTAATCTTGTTTGGTATACATACAGCCAAATGAGGACCACTAAATGAGAAAGATTGATCACATGATCATCCCATGTGAAAACACAATCCGAGGTCACACAATCAGAGGAGTGTATTTATCTTGTTCAATCCTATTGAAAAAGCATAATCATGGATGAAAATAGCGGTAGCGGCGGGCGTAGCGGCCCGCCGCCAAACCGCTACGAAGCGGGCGATACGTAGCGTAGCGGGGATACGTAGCGGCGTAGCGGTGCGTTTTGAAAAAATCGCCAAAAAAATATGAAAAAATTCCAGAAAATCCAGAAAATTGTGAAATGAAAGAAAATGTGGTTCTTTTGCAAAAGTAAGTAAGAAAAGTGGGCGTAGCGGTGCTCTCAAGATATGAGGTCCTGTATCGCTGTATAAATAGAAAATAATAGTAATGATTAGTTTTTTTACATGTATTCATGTTTCTTAGTCATGCTAACCTAGAAAGTAATGTAAAGCTTGTAAAAAAAAAATTAGAACATGAAATAAAGGCATAAGACTTAAGAGCTAGGTCATTAGTGAACATTGAACAATCAATAGTCAATACTTTAAGCCTCAAGGTTAAAGGTTCAAATTCAATCAAGTGAATAAAGTGGTCAACACTCAACAACTCAACATTCAACACTAATTTAGAAATGAAGTGGTCAACACTCGTCCTCTCAGAAGATGACACATCCGATTAAGAGGAAGACTGCAAGGTCAACACATAAATCAATTACATCTCCTACAAAACAATGATGGAGACCGTGGGAACTTAAGAAGTTCCCTCTCGGGCCTCTCCCACTTAGTTATTTAACAATGAGGGTTCTTTAAAAACAGTTAAATTAAGACCAGTTTAAAATTTAGTAGTAATAGGTAACCATATCTATACTACTACACACATTCCAAATATAATAAAACATGCTTAATATCATATATTAACAAATAATGATAATAATAGACATCCAAGCACAACAAAGAAAGACAACCAGTAAAAGAGGCCTAGCTATCATGGTCAAGTAGGATCCTTTTGTTTTCATGATTGCCACTTCTTTAAAACATGCGTTTCGCAAAGGGGGTCCGGGGGTATCCCCCGGCGGGGATCGAGCTGCCCGGTCAGCTCGCGGGGGCCCAGGGGGCAGCGCCCCCGGACCAGAAATTTTTTATGAAGTTCTTCCTTAGAAATCGAATTTCTGCTTTCAGAACCTGTGCCCCTCCTTAAAAGTTGTGATTCATAGTAGTTAGAGAGTGATAATCTCAAAAGTAGAAAAAAAGTGAAAAAGTCGTGGGGGGGGGGGGGGGGGGGGGGTGGTTTGTTTAACACTGCCGATATGTATCGGCCGCCACCCGCTATTTTAATCCATGAGTCCTAGATGATGAATCTTCTTTAGATTTCTTAGAATAGTTGAATCTCTTGATTTTGTAGCAACAAATCTTGACAAAATGGAGTTGGGACCACTAGGGGGACACACAAAGGGTTCACAGCAGTAAAAATGTAGAAAAAAGAGGAAGGAAGATGAAAAAAGTTGAAAACGTAGAACGAAAAGTCGTCAGGGGGGTTTTATTACCCCCCAGCGCCACGTAGCGGCCGCTACGGCCTGTAGCGGCCCGTAGCGGCCGCCACGCTTGCGTAGCGGCCGCTACGGGCCGCTACGGGTCGTTACCCGATAAAATCAATGTAGCGTGGCGGCAGCTGCCGCCACGGCCGATATATCGGCCGCTACGCTACGTAGCGGCCGATATTTTCATCCCTGAGCATAATGCCACCATTAAATTGAAAAATTAGTTATGGTGGTAAGAAGAGGGAAAGAAAACAACAAACTTTAGAAGTCCAAGGAGTTTAATGATTTGACTTTCAGTTGGTAGTACACTATGGATGACATAAAATTGGAGTAGAAAACAAGGTGGAAGAACCTCAAAACAAGATCATTATCAATTGCAGGCAAAGGCAAGAGGGATCAGCTGTGAGAAGAAGAAGAGGAAGTGGCCTCCACAAGCATTCCCATGGCCTCCCAGGTGCAAGTTGCCAATGACCCACCTGCATTATGATATAATTGAGAGCTTAACCCAAGAGAATTATAAGTTTCTCAATCTCCCAATGCCTGTTTGATAGCAGGTAATTGAGGAATTTTATGCCTGTTCTTAGTTGCTGTAGCTGTACGAATAGTTTCCATTTAGGAATCTAATGATAGGAGAACTATAGGTAGGTGTCTACTTCTATAATTTGGGATACTTATTTACTATTTTTTTTTTTTTTTTTTTTTTTGCCATGTAATTCAGTTCTTCCTTGATGGGACATATTTTGAGACCTGTGTGCACCTTTTTTTTCTTCATGTCCAACTAGTAGTAGAAGTAGTAGCTGTAGCAGTAGGAGCAGCAGCTGTAGTGGATGATAGTAGTTAGCTTTTAAGCAATCATTGAGGAAGTGAGTGCCCCTTTAAATAGACATGAATTCTCATCTATGCCAACCAATGAGTTTTCCCAACATGGGCTACTCTCTTTCTATTCTAATGTACAACAGGAGGAACTTTCTTTGCTGAAGTATGAAGAATGCTATGCTCACTGAGTCAGTCTAACATCATCCTTCACATGTTGTTCGCAATGGTTAATTGTGTTTGTTTGTGTTTCAATTTTATGATATTTCTTACTAGCTTCCCTTTTTATTTTCTCTTTATTTCTACTATTTTTTGAGTCGAGATACAATCGATTTTCGCTCATGTTTCTTGCCTTCTTTATCTCATGATCAGCATAAAAAATATAGCCTTATGTCATCAATTTAGGATCGGCTGAAACCATTTTACTAGTAACTCTAAATATTATCTATATGACTATGGAACATGATGCTTTCTCTTTCTGGAATATGATTGTGTGTGAAAGAGGGAAATAAATTGGCACCCTCTAATTTAGAGATATCCTTTACTTCAGGATATCAGATTTACCCACTGTCGGTACAAAATTGCCATCTTTATATTGAAAGCTCAATCTCAACAAGCCAAGTCAGTTTTTAAATTTCGCTGTCTTTCATAGTAGATCTCATTAGTGAGCATACTACCTCAATGGAAGCATTTTCTTTTTCCTTTTCCTCCCTATCAAACCATCTAGTGGTGTCATTTCAATTCTCCAATCAAACCATCTGGGAGATTTTGCAAATGGCAGACAAAGAAATCTCCCCATTCCTCATTTATATATCAGTTAAAAAAACCGACTTGTGTTTGTCATGAATGCTCTCTAACAAGTTTTGAATGATCAAACTTCATCTCCCTCTCTCCTACAGTGTCATATCAACATCAATGATTCCATTGGAGTAATTTGAACACTGAAAGAGCGAAACACCGTTGACATGGTCCTAGAAGCAGTAAAATCTAGTAAGATTTTCAATCAAAGATCTCTATTTAAGGACAAGTACAAGGCCTATGCAACACATTTTTTTCCTCAAGTGCACTGATATTGATGTTTCTCTCCTTTCTCATTTTCGTTTACTATTACTATTAGGTAAACACATGCTTAGTGATTTAGAACTTAATGTCTCATTTTCACATGTTCAGGTTATGTGAAGGTGGGGAGCTTTTGGATAGGATACTCTCCAGATGAGTTTTTGTTATTGTCATATGGGTACTGCAAAGTGATTATATAAGATTATTATGCTAATTTAATATTATCTCATTATCCCAAGATCTTTTTTGTAGTGAATGCTTTGCCTTGTAAGAATTTATTGCTACTTGTATTCTGATGATGTTCTTTTTTTGTTTTGCAGATTGGTTTTGGATTTCATTGTGCTGGCTGCGGGCTCTTAGGGATTAGCTTTTTTATTTTGATCACAGACATTTGTGGATGTTAGAGATTTTTGGAAATGATAAAGTAGTAATATTTGTGTATTTTAGAGATTTGTGGGTTTATTTTGGTTTATGGATGTGGGATATTTGGTTGTAGATGTTATTTTTGATTTATTGATGAACCTATTTTAAACTGAGTTGTGCATCAAGTTTGTTAGTTTGGAAATTATTCATATTTTTATTTGTGGTATACAGGGAGAAATGAAAATTTAATTTGAAAAAAAATAATATTAAGCTTTCTTAACGCATCGGCGTGCGTTGTAAAAAAGAAAAGGTATTACAACATTTACCAACGTGATTTGTACTTTGGAGAAGTTCCATTTCCCAATATGTTAGCCGAAAGATATAGCGCATTCCCAACGCATTAGTAGTGTCGGCTATTTCATGAATTCCCAACGCTTCATCATCGTCGCCCATTACCATGAATTCCCAATGCACTACGAGCATCGGCCATTACCATGAATTCCCAATGCACTGCCAGCGTCGGCCATTACCATGAATTCCCAACGCACTACAAACGCAATGCCAGCGTCGGCCAATACTAGGAACTCCCAACGCACTACCAGCGTTGGTGTTTATTTTGCTGACGTTGGTACTGCGTTGGCAAATATAGCTTTCGAATCAGGAAGATTGGACTTTTGCCAACACACATCCCTTCACCGACGCATTGGCCGACGCTGCAGTGCGTTGGTAATTGTATAGGGATCTGCTGACGCAGTTAAAATAGCATCGGCTATGGATTTGGCTACACATAGTTGCCGATGTCACCTGAAGCCGGCCTAGCCCAGATCAGGCCTTTCTAGGCCCAGCCCAGGCCCAGGCCCATGCAGGCCCATTTGGCTCAGTCCATTGTTGTAAAGCTATTACTTAGGATCTGTCCTCTAAAATAGGATCTAAGGATTGTAATCATCCTATAAAATAGGATCTAAAGTTGTAATGAAGGGGAACAACCCCCTATATATATTTGTAACTACAGTCGTCCAAAGAGAGAAGGACAGACTCAATATTCAAAGAGTTCTATCAAAATCTGTTTCATATGATTTTCTGTTTAGTTTGATATGGTATCAGAGCCACCTTCTGGTCATCTTCCAAACCTTGGAAGATTCTCTGCAATCATCTTCATCAACCAGATCCCCTCTGATCCCCTCTGATCATCGCTAATCAACTCAGATTTGGGGTGGCCCTCCTGCGATCATCACAGCTCATCAACGGATCCTTCCCATCTTGGTCGACTGAATATTTCTGGTTTTATGAAGATTTTTCCCGGATTTATTACTCATCGGAGGTAGGTGTTCTACCATTTTTTGTGAAAGTTCCATCTTATTCACTAGTTTTCATCTTGGTCGTCCAAACTTCTGGATCTGGGTTTGTTTTGACTGAGACCAAGACCAGTAGTTGCAGAAAACTAGTCTTCTATCATCCCCACCCTCTGATCTGTGTCCAGATCACAGTGGGGCCCACTGGTGGATTTTTTTTTCCACAGACGACAGGGACGATTTTCCTGTCATTGGCTACAGTTGCTGTTGCATTCATTTTTTCTACTGGGTTATTATTCCTACTTGATTTCTGCTGCTGATTGCTCTTCTCTGGGGTATTTTCTCTGCTGGGTATTTTTACTGCTGGTTTTCAACCAATGTTTTAGTTTCTCCTCCTCTTGCTACCAATTTGGTTTCTGTGGGTCAACTTGTTGAAAATAATTACAATGTCTCTTTTTCTCCTACTGGTTGTGTTGTGCAGGACCAGGCGTCGGGGGATGTGATCGCGAGGGGCCCTAAGCGTGGCAGACTTTTTCCTTTACCAGTGTCTTTATTTCATCAGGATAAACCTTTACATCAGTTATTTTGTTTTTCCGTTCAGAATAATTCTCGATTGTGGCATAAAAGACTTGGTCATCCAAATGCTTCTACTATGTCTACTTTATTTCACTCTGGAATTATAAATAAACCTATTGATTCTGCTTCTTTTGAATGTGATGCTTGTAAATTAGGAAAGAGTAAAACGTTGCCATTTCCCATCTCTGACACACGGAGTACTTCATGTTTTGACTTAATTCACAGTGATGTTTGGGGTATTGCTCCAATCTTTTCACATAGGCATTTCAAGTACTTTGTAACATTCATTGATGACTACAGCAGGTTTACTTGGATTTATTTATTACATTCGAAATCTGATGTTCTTAATGCATTTAAAATTTTTGTTCATTATGTTGAAAACCAATTCTCTAAATGCATTAAAACATTGCGCTCAGACTCTGGGGGGGAGTATGTATCCAAAGAATTTCAATCCTTTTTAAACCATAAAGGGATCCTTTCTCAACGTACCTGTCCATATACTCCACAACAAAATGGAGTTGCGGAACGGAAAAACAGACATCTTCTTGATGTTACTCGAACTCTTCTGATTGAAGCATCCGTTCCACCTCGTTTTTGGACTGAAGCCCTCACCACGGCTGTTTATCTTATAAACCGCATTCCATCCCCTACCATTGGACATAAGACGCCTCATTTTAAATTGTTTGGTCATCATCCTGTGTTTGATCACTTATATACTTTTGGTTGTACATGTTTTGTTCATTTACCTCCCACAGAAAGAACGAAACTATCAGCACAATCTCGCAAGTGTGTTTTTTTAGGGTATGCCACTAATCAAAAAGGTTTTGTTTGTTATGATCCCATTGGACGTCGTATCAGGGTTTCTAGAAATGTTATTTTCTTTGAAAATCAGTATTTTTTTCAAAGTCACATGGACAGTCCTCCTCCCTCGTGTTCTCTTCCCCCTTCACAAGCCCTCTTACCAGGTTTTTCAGATCAAACCTCTGTTACTCGGTTTAATCCAGCTTTTGTATACCACCGGCGGGATACATCTTCCACTGCAGATGGCCCTTCCCCTGATCCTCCACCGACACTTGGTTCCACCTCTGCTCCTCTCTTACGTCGCTCCTCCAGAACTTCTAGACCGCCTGCTCGGTATGGATTTACCCATTCTTCCTTGATGACCACTCTCTCTTCTATCTCTATCCCAAGTTCTTATTTGCAGGCTGTCCAACAAGATTGCTGGAACCAGGCCATGACGGAGGAATTGGACGCATTGGCTCAGAATCATACCTGGGATATTGTGGAGTGTCCTTCAGGTGTTAAACCCATTGGATGCAAATGGATCTACTCGATAAAGCTTAAATCTGATGGGTCCTTGGATAGACACAAAGCCAGACTTGTAGCACTCGGGAACAGACAAGAGTATGGCATTGACTATGAGGAAACGTTTGCACCTGTGGCAAAAATGACTTCTGTTCGGTTACTTCTGGCCATTGCTGCCTCTAAATCCTGGCCATTATACCAAATGGATGTCAAAAATGCCTTTCTCCATGGGGATCTACAAGAAGAAGTCTATATGAGGATACCCCAAGGCGTCCCCTCTCCCTCAAAGCGGACTGTCTGTCGCCTGCGAAAATCGCTTTATGGTCTCAAGCAAGCTCCTCGGGCATGGTTCGCGACTTTCAAGGGTCGCTTATGCGAGAGTGGCTTTACTCAAAGTTCTTATGATCCATCTCTTTTTTTATGCACTTCCTCTACTGGTGTTACTGTGCTTCTCGTATATGTTGACGATATTATTATCACTGGCACGGACGATCGTATGATCAAATCTCTTCAAGCTTCTCTCAAGGTTTCCTTCTGCATGAAGGATTTGGGCCCCCTGCATTATTTCTTGGGCCTAGAGGTGCATCAATCTCCCAGGGGTCTATTTGTTAATCAACACAAATATACATCAGATCTTATCGAATTGGCCGGTCTCCAGGATTCTTCACCTGTCGATACGCCTGTCGAGGTCAATCTCAAGTTGAGTAAAGATGATGGCGACCTTCTTCCTGATCCTCATACCTACCGGCGTCTGGTAGGAAGTCTTGTCTATCTCACCATCACTAGACCTGACATCTCCTATGCCGTTCATCTTGTGAGCCAGTTCATGACAGCTCCTCGGACTCTTCATTTGACAGCTGTGAAGCGCATCATTCGCTATCTGCTCAAAACTGTCTCTCGTGGCTTATATTATCCCAAGGATAATCCTCTTCATTTAACCGCGTATGCGGATGCTGATTGGGCCGGCTGTCCAGACACACGCCGTTCTACTACTGGTTGGTGCATGTACCTTGGCACTTCTCTTATTTCCTGGAAATGCAAGAAACAAGAACGTGTGTCTCGCTCTTCCACGGAAGCAGAATATAGGGCTATGTCTTCTGCTTGTTCTGAGGTTTTATGGTTACGGGGACTTCTATCAGAACTCGGGTTCACTCAAACCTCTCCTACTCCTTTGCATGCTGATAATACTGGGGCCATCCGGATCACTGAAAACCCTGTCTTCCATGAACGCACCAAACATATCGAAGTTGACTGCCACTTTATTCGCGATGAATATACGCGTGATGTCATTAGTCTTCCTCATGTCTCTACAGAGTTTCAGTTTGCTGATATCTTCACTAAGGGACTTCCTCGCCCGCGGCATCAATTTCTTGTTTCCAAATTGCTGCTTTGTGACTCCCCAGCATCAATTTGAGAGGGGGTGTCACCTGAAGCCGGCCTAGCCCAGATCAGGCCTTTCTAGGCCCAGCCCAGGCCCAGGCCCATGCAGGCCCATTTGGCTCAGTCCATTGTTGTAAAGCTATTACTTAGGATCTGTCCTCTAAAATAGGATCTAAGGATTGTAATCATCCTATAAAATAGGATCTAAAGTTGTAATGAAGGGGAACAACCCCCTATATATATTTGTAACTACAGTCGTCCAAAGAGAGAAGGACAGACTCAATATTCAAAGAGTTCTATCAAAATCTGTTTCATATGATTTTCTGTTTAGTTTGATAGCCGACACGCAGCCGACGCACTAAAATGCGTTGGTAAATCCTTTTCCAACGCAAAACCTACCTTTCCAGATGCGGCGCCTGCGTTGGCAAAACTGTATTTTGTTGTAGTAAATGATCGCACCTCAAGGACAATGTTGACTGAGTTTTTTCAAATGAATAAAATTAATGCAGAGGCACGAAAATACTTGTACAAAGACTTTCCTGAACACTTTGTATGGCATGATGACCAGAGATACTGGAGTGAAAGAAAGAAAGGAAACACTATTGGAAGAATTGTCACTGCAAATCCAATTGAAGGAGAAAGATACTATCTACGCTTATTGTTGAATCATGTTAGAGGCCTAACATCATTTCAAGATTTACAATATCTTAACAGAATTCGAACATCATCATTTTGTGAGGCTGCATTGCTACAAGGCTTACTTGAATCAGACAATAGTTTTGAAGAATGCTTGCAAGAAGCATCTCACTATCAAATACCACAAAGCTTGCGTTGGCTGTTTGCTATTATTTTGGTCTATTGCAATCCTAGCAATCCTAAGATGTTGTGGGAAAAATTTGAAGATGCAATGTGTGATGATTACAAATGTGTTATATTGTCATGTAGCACAAGGCGCGCTAAAGCACTGGCGAGCATGAATTCTGTTCTTCAGTCAATGGGAAAAAACATTACTGATTATGGTTTTACTGACACAAATGTTGAAATTGATGTCCAAAAAGCATATTCAAGAGAAGTTGATGAAGAATTGAATATTTCGGTCTCTGAGTAAGATTTACTCGCAGCACATACACCAAATGAAGAAAAGAAGCATGCATATAACACTATATTGCAAAGGATTTCCACTAACCAAAATGGAGTCTTTTTCATTGATGGTCCTGGTGGCATTGGGAAAACATACTTGTATCGTGCTCTTTTGAGTAAATTAAGATCAGAAGGCTTTATTGCTCTTGTGACTGCAACTTCTGGAGTAACTGCATCTATATTGCCTGCCGGAAGAACAGCACATTCTCGCTTCAAAATACCACTTAACATTGAAGAAATTAAAAACTGTAATGTAAGCAAACAAGGAAGTGTTGCTCAATTGATTCAAATGGCAAAGCTCATTATATGGGATGAGGCATCAATGGCAAAGCGAGAAGCAATTGAAGCATTCAATCAGATGTTACAAGATATAACAGATTCACCATTGCCGTTTGGAGGTAAAGTTGTATTTGGAGGAGACTTTCGACAAGTCCTTCCCGTTGTCCCAAGAACAAATAGACATGAGGCAATCAAAGCAAGTTTAGTTACATCAAACTTGTGGCCAACATTAGAGAAAATCAAATTGACTGAGAATATGAGAGCAAAATTTAATCCATCATTTAGTCAATTTCTGTTGCGAGTTGGAAATGGAACAGAAGAAACTATGAAGAATGATAAAATCAGAATTCCAAATTGCATGCTTCTTCCTTACAAAGATGACATAACATCAAATATTACAGCTTCGATTCCGCAATAGATGATAAAGAGCAAATTCAGCAAGAAGAATTTTTGAACAGCTTAACACCAAATGGACTGCCTCCTCATGAGTTGATACTAAAAATCAATTCTCCAATAATATTGCTGCGAAATATTGATCCGCCTACAGGATTATGCAACGGGACACGGTTAGTCGGAGATTTTCAACAAATCTCATTGATGCAGAAATAATTGTTGGTCACCATCGTGGAAAAAGAGTTTTCTTGCCAAGAATTCCACTCCAGCCAGCTGAAAATGATAAGTATCCATTCATGTTCAGAAGGAAACAATTTCCAGTTCGTTTAAGTTTTGCAATGACGATCAACGAAGCCCAAGAGCAAACATTGGAACATGTAGGGATATATCTTCCACAGCCAATCGTTTCACATGGTCAATTATATGTTGCCCTATCCAGAGCAAAAACAGCAGCTGCTGTAAAAGTTCTTCTTAAACAGTACATAGATGACACACCAGAAAATACATGTACTTCAAATGTTGTATACTAAGAAGTACTAACACTTGCCAATTGTCTTTAACATCTAATATTGCTGTAGGTAATTTTAAATAGCAACAATTTTTATCAGTTTATATGCTTTATTTCCTAATATACAAAGATCCCTTTTTTTTCACAAATGCAAAAAGTCTTAATTCATCCTTTATTCCTAATATACACAAATCCCTTATTTTCACACATGCAAAAAGTCTTAATTCTCTAACCATGTCTAATTAATGTTTCAATTGTTCTTTCTACAGGTTGAAGAAAATGCCTAGAGATTGTAAGAATATTCTAGATATAACAAACCATACAACCAATTGGCTGGCAAAAATAAAAGTCAATGAGAAAAGCAATGCTCATTGGTCACGAGATGGGGCTAAAAGATATCAAAATCTAATATTTAGTGACCCTGAGGTAAATAGGCCATCATATGTATATCTTCTATTACTCCATGATTTTATATATATCATGTTTTTCTTCTGTAAACCACATTAGTATATAAAAAATATTGCTAAAACATTGACCAATTTTATCTTACAATTTTTTTTCTAAAATCTTAATCATTTAAAAGTAGATAAATTTCAAATATATGCAGGGAAAGAAAGTACGGGCGACAATCTTTGATAATGATATTGATTTCTTTGAAGACACATTTACTGTATTGAAGAGTTACTATATATCAAATGTGTCTGTCCACCTAGCTCGTCCATAATATAAATTTGGAGATACAAATTTCAGTGGTTTATAAATAATCAATCTCATGTTGAAGAGGTCATAGAAGAAGAAGAAGAAGACATCAAAGGAAATACTTACAACTTCGTTCCATTATCCGACATCAGTAATTCTAATTCAGAAGCAGAAATAGGTAAACAAATTTTATGCTCAAATATTATTTTTCCTCTATGTTCATCCATGCAATAAAAAAATTGTTTCTCAACTTTAGTCATTAAGATCCCATTTTTTATTATAAAAAAAATTAACAAATGCTTACTTTAGATCATACAATATTGCAAACATAATTGCAGTAGTTTTGGAGATCTTACCCCCAAAGATAGTGAAATCAGAGACACTAACACTTTAACAGTTACTGCTAGCAGATTCCAAGTATATCATCTACCTTCTCACCAATTAACTTTCTCTACTATATCCTAATAACTTCTTGTATTAATATTTTGCTCCTACAATTCTTAATTTAACAAGGATCACCCTATCTACATGGAACAACATGATGTCAACAGAGATTGAAGCTCTATCAAAAGAACTCGATACAAATCCCATTATTATTCTCACATGGACAAAGTTATCAATTTATAATGGTATGTAAATAACAAATGTATTATTACGACTTTTGTAAATAAATATTTTAACATTCTTATCATTTTCTCTCAGGAATAGCAGGGTTAAATACAAGAGCTTCCTCAACAATTATCATAGACCCACAAATACCAGAAGCTACTTTATTACGCACATGGTACATAAAACATTTCTTCATAATAATATAAAATAAGAATTTAGTCATTTATTACAATGATTTCTTCTTTCCTAGGTGTTTGAATCATGAGGATGACCTTAATCAATTACGAAAAAATAAGCATCATACTAGCACTGCAAATACATCAAAAACAGCAACCGTAGATATTCATGAGGTTCTTACTTTAGAAAAATTGGTACTTAATTCACTACCGTAAAATCCTTTTAAATCAATATTATTTGTTTATCCATATCTCTTTTTTTTAACCATGATTTAATAACATAAATCCTTATTTTTAGGATGCTGTTTTTTAATAAAAGCGTCAATTTTGATACATGATCTACAACAAAAGTTTTGGTACATGGGCTGCAGTTACTGTAAAAAGAAAACAATTGCAAAGCATAACGATGCAATTTCATGTTCATGTCCTCATAAGGATGCTACTGCACAGCCATGGTATGACAATTTCCAATTATATAAAACTATCTTTCCTTAATTTTTATTACTAATTACTATCTTTAATTCTCAGGTTTAGAGTTGTAGCAAATCTGTCTGACTCTACAGGGACCATCTCAGCCACACTGTTTGGAAATGAGATGAAGAAATTGACATCATGCACACCAATTCAAATGATGAATCTTTTTGAGGAGGTATAATTACTATCAAATTCACATTCATATAAGTACCGGCATATCTTACAAGTAGAAAATAAACTTACGCTTTCTTTTAATTCTAGGGTCGCGTTGATGATATTGAAGATGTTGTCAATAAATTCAATGGGCAAGAACATATCTTTCAGTTGAAAGCCTATCAGTATGGCTCGGCGGTTAACTTCACAGTTCTATCAATTGATGACACTCGTACAAACAGCCAAATATAGATAATTTGTCAAAACTATGTTCCGTAAATATTCACCTTTGTTAAAATTTTCACTACACTTCTGCCTACTATGTAAAAAAGCAAACTAATGTAAGTAAGAACTTCATTGTCTAATATGCTAGCTCTGGTAAATAGAAGTCCACTTTCTTTTCTTAGTTTTGCACTTTTACTTGAAATTGCTATATGTTACAGATTATGGGTTTGCTTATCCTTATATGTTATCACCTTTTATAAGTTTGTTAAGTAATGAAAAATCTTTTATGAATTGTTAATTGAATTAGCAACCTTTATAACGTGGCTCATGTTCCATACTTTTTCCTATATTCATATCACCTTCTAGCAACTACCTGCCTATGAACACAAGGATATGGCAGCTTGCTGTCGACCTTGAACAATGCCCCATAAGCTTTCTGGTCAGTAATTTGCATATCTTTGTTTGATAATTTAGTTTGATGTTTTTAAGAACTTCCTGCAGTTTTGTTTTTTGAGGATGCAACTTCACTAAATTATCTCTACTATGCTTATGTGCTTAAATTTCTATTCCAAAACACTCAAAAGGATTTATTTCAGTTATTTTAGATGACATTAGACATCACACAGGAATATGTAAGAGTTTGTTTTGAAGCCATGCTTTATATCTGTTACTCTCTTCATGTTACTGAGAATGACCCAAACAGCTAAAGTGGGATACTCGTATAAAACAAGTACAATACAGATTTCATATCGTCTCTCTGCCTAGGTTTGCAAGAGTTTATGACCAACGAAAGCTCGCCTCACAAACAGGTTCTTAAAATGCAATGCATGCATGTTACTAAATTATTCCTAATGAATTATTTATGTGTGTACTGACTTTGATTTGATAATCATCTTCTGTTTGCAGAGAATTTTTACACTGATACTAAACTTTGTAAACTATAATTTAAACATATATTGCTCTTTAATTAGTACAGTTTAATTTGTGCAATAGTTTATCGGCTCCACTACAATGATTTTAGATACAAACAACCACTATGCCACGGCCCTTAATTGATTCAAATATTATTCACTAAACACAAATTCTATTAACACAGTCACTGTTTCATTTATTTGCCATTAATTGGATTCTTCATTGATCCTACCCTAACTCTAAAACCCAATGAAAAGCTAAAAGAAAGCAAACTGGAATCTGGTAGGGTTAACACCCTTCTATTGATTGATTGATTTATTCCTTATTCAGTGTCAAATAACTGTTGGATTAATTTGAGAGAACAGTGATGGGAATAGAACGAACAAACAACATCATTCGTGGCATATGAGAGACAAAATAAGGATTCAACCAAAATAAGTTTCTGTGATATCCAGTGATCCCATTCACATACTTATAATTTTAGTTGATTCATTGAATATATTTGTTTCTACAGATCACTTCTTGTAGTAAGAGGAAGAAGACCCAAAACAGTGCCTGAAGGCATATGGGCCAAAAACAAACCAAAATCAACCATGGCTCCAATACAAAGCTTCCCAATAAAGATGTGATGGAAATAAATCCACCATGCCTAAGCTTGGGACTTCCATATGCAACCTTTTATTATCATTTTACCATGTACCTCTAGAAGAACAGAAGGTAGTTAAAAATGTTAGAACCAGTTTGCAGTAGAGTCATTAGAAGCAAACTTCGAGGACAAATGGGAATAGAAGATGACAACTTACAAGTTAATTAATTCTGTAAATTAGTGTGTGTGTCTGTGTGTGTTTTGAATGAAAATCAAGAGCTTCAAATCCCTTCTTCTGTAAGTAAAGCATGGATTCTTCCTTTTTCCTTTGATGGGTCAACTAAATATTTTGATCTCTAATGAGATATTTCATCAAGGGGGACAGCTATGAAAAAAAATCAACCAAAATAATTCAAAGTCACAGCAAAAACACCATAAAAAACCACAATAAAAAATAAGTTTATATAACATCATTCATATCTCTACAAAAAAAAATAAAAATAAATAAATAAATTTCATTAGTCAACTTTGACTCAATACGGAATAATCCATCCTCAAACCATAATGAGGATTGAGATTATGTGCATTTGGGACGTCCCATCCAAACTGGCTCTATGTGCTACTATACTCTGCACTCTGCTTTGCTTCAGCAGTATGATACCTATTTTTTAGTTAGGGAAAAGATGCAAAACTTTTTGCCATTCAGAATGCAAAATAAATGACTTGCAATAGATGTCTTTTGTCCTTTTACCTGAATTTATGGCTGTCATTGAAAATCTCCAAGCAAATGGTGTCTACTGTCTACATTGTTTTATAGTTATATATGAGGTGCGCTTGATAATATTATGTAGACTTCAAGTGAAAATTTAGTCATTGAATTCCAATATAGTTTTATTGAGTTGTGAAGAGACTTAACTCATTGTTTGTGGGACAACTGCTGAAACACAAAAATTGTTAGCAATATGAAAACAAAGACAGACCTAAATGCATCAAATTCTATTTTTATTCATTCTCTAAAAACTTAAGTATCAATTAAACTTCTGACTTGTGATTCTAGGATTTTAGTTGACCCATCTAATGCAATAAACAAATGAATCATTTTAAGATTGAATTTATTTGTACTACTATTCTTGCAAACTTGAATTGAAACTACTCTAATTCAAGTAGACCGGTTCCCATGTGGGAACACAATTTTATTTTCAAATACTATTTAAAAAAAAAACTCTCTTTCTCTCTCTTCTTTTTTATTGGTGACTGAATGAATGCCAGAAGAGAGAGACAGAGAGAGAGAGAGAGAAAGACAAAGAGAGAGAGGGAGAGAAAGTGAGAGAGAGGAGTACTCACATAGCAAGACCAAAGAAAAAAAAAGAGAAAAGGAAAGGCAAACTCATAGAACAGAGAAACAATAGCAGGGATCAGTGAGAATTTCAGTATTTTCTATCCCCATGAATGTTTCTTTTTATCTTTTGTATCTCACATGAACACTCACTCCGTCTTGCAATTTTTTTCTTCTTTCCTTCTTTTTTTCCATTAACATCTACAATGTACTTTTTCTTCTTTTTTGTTTTGAAAAAAATTTATGGGTTGAAATGAGTTGTTGTGGTAGCATTGTTTTCAAGCCTTGCTTTATATCTGCTGCTCTCTTCATCTTTCCTGAGAATCACCCAAACAGTTGAAGTGGGATACTCGAATAAAACAAGTACAAAAGAGATTTCATATGGTTTTCTCTTTTTGCTCTTTGATGGTTGTAACGCCCCAAAATGCGGGCGCCACGAATTTCGGGGTGCTACGAGAAAGTACCTAAGAGATATGGAAAATCCAATAATATAATCAAGTTTAAATCTCATATGAGCAGGTAGATGGACAGAGTCCTAAAATTTTGTTTCACTGTAAGGGATTATAAGGTACATTCTATAATTAAGCTAACTATTCAATCCTATGCCAACGCGGCCAACTACAATAAAAGGAAAGAATAGTAATCTATCTGATAGACGCCTCTTGGTGCACCAACTGCACCATTCTCTGAACCTTGCGGCAATGGATCAGCCGCCAAGCAGTTCTACCAATCAAAGGAAGCGGAAGAGAATATACCTGAAAACACCAAAGATTGGGTCAGGCTCGATGAGCCAGGCAAATAGGCATGCTTAGATGGCAATACATTATATAAACAGATAGGGAAGAGGGCCATACCTGATCCTAGCTGAACCTGCGTGATTAGTACCTCAATAATGATATAGGATATCAGAGTGCATCATAAACAGTGTGGTGTGTAGTGCATGAACAGTAATCGAGATAATAATATAACAGATGTTAGATACAACATATCAGATAGACAAGAGAAGCCATAATCATCAATATATAGTATAAACCATGCAAATACATCTGTATCACCAGTAACAGGAGTAACCAGAGAAAGTAACCCTACCATATCCACAATCATCGTATCTGGATCCAACCATGTCGACATCGACAGTCAAAGACACTAAGCAACTACATCCTGAATACGTAATAATAATACATCCAATATACATCTATAAGAGCACACAAGGTACGTCCACAGTTGAAGTACAAGGGACGTGGGAGTCAGAGCCAACCCGTCGTCGTCGTCCCGACAACTATCGATGGACATCAACTATGGGGGTCATAGCCACCCATCGCTGTTGTCTCATCGAGTAAGAGCGTACAAGAGTCCATCAATGTCCATAGCCACAGCCAAGTCCCAGCCATTGGTCTTACGTACTACATCAACCAGTAATATCCATAGCCACAACCAAGTCACAGCCATTGGTCTTACGTGCTAGATCAACTAGTAATATCCATAGCCACATCCAAGTTCCAGCCATTGGTCTTACGTGCTAGATCAACATCACTGTCCATCCACACCCGGTCCGTGCACCGGCGGTCTCAATACCCCTCCCCCACCGGTACCTACTGTGTCAACCAACAATATCTCAATATCAATGTCCATGCCTGCATCATAACCCTCGGCAGACCAATCGTACATCCACAAATCCTATAGACCACTAGGTGGGGGTACTCCGAACAGGACAGCCTTATTATAATTAATATGAGACGATATTAGTCAATGGCATGAGGCACGGAGCTCAGGTATAAGTAATCCATCCTTACAATTCTCAACAGTTAATAATGCATACCCTTGTAAACTCCACTTCTCGATACGCTTAATTAACATTATCTCATTATACAGTCCATCCATCAATATCTACCGTTAAGTTCCTAATATTACAGGTCAGGACTTCAAGTGCCATGTCCTAACATCTCATCCAATACGGACCGTGATTATGGATTAGATCCTAAGTGCAATATCTTGATTATAGTACCTCTCAAGGCCAATATCTCAGGTTCGGACCTACCAGCGAGCCTCAGTGTCCGTTCCATCAATATACGTGTCATATGTCACAAATCCATAGATGATCGGTGCCCTTCCATTCAGGTCTAGGGCCTCACTTCACCTAAGACAGTGATCACGGAGTCTCAGATGCTTATTATGTATCCTTAGTGCTCCTGTAGGTATTTAGTATCATAGGACATCCATAACCATTGAATCAGGTTCCGTTTACAACCCTAGACCCTACTTAGGTGGCTACACGGATCAAGGTTAAGCCCGGCTCTTGACTCGTGTTCGGCGTATCCCAAACGGTCCAAATGAAAGGTCAACGGGGCCTACGCATGATCAGATCATAGAAGGGAATTAAATCTGAAAAATCACTGTTTACAGTGTACCGGGTCGACATCATAGGTCCCCAGGTCGACCTGGTATTCTGTGGAAATGGACAGCTAATTGAGAGTCATGAATCACATTTTGCAGTGTCCCCGGTCGACATCATAGTCCACTTGGTCGACTGGGTACACTACAACACTTCCACAAACATCTGGCAGGTGGGGGAAAAAGTGCAGTGTGGCCGGTCGACCAGGCCTCTATATATATATAGAGTATAGACATGAAGCAAAGTGGTTTCAAATTGAAATCAGTTCCAATTCGCTTCAAATGATTTTGACTCATCAAATTTAATTTAGTTTGACCCTAGCAAATGGGTTGGGTCGGGGTAAATTAGGTCGGGCCAGAGATAAAGCACACTTTTTAGACCCAACCTGACCCGTGTATTTTTAATGACGGCTCCAATTGATTTTGACTCATCCAATTTAATTTAGTTTGACCCTAGCAAATGGGTTGGGTCGGGGCAAATTAGGTCGGGCCAGAGATAAAGCACACTTTTTGGACCCAACCTGACCCGTGTATTTTTAATGACAGCTCCAATTGATTTTGACTCATCCAATTTAATTTAGTTTGGCCTTAGTAAACGGGTTGGGTCTGGGTAAATTAGGTTGGGCCAGAGATAAAGCACACTTTTTTTACCCAATCTGACCCGTGTACTTTTAATGACCTGGTAAAAATTAATCATGATATGTGCCGAGATCCGAACTCAGGACAATATGGATTTCAAATAAGCGACCCTACCACTACACCATAGAGCATCCTTTTGTTAATAATTATCAACAAAAACTTAAATTAGTTAATAAGGAAAGGACCCAGCCCCACTTTAGAATATTTAGTAGGAGTTGGAATTTATCTACGTGGTATTTATAAAAATAACTATATTTTTAGAATATTGACCCCTATAAATACTGTTGTTATTATTCTCATACTTATGCATTGTACTTTAAGCATAGGTGATCAAACGTTTGAAATAACTGTTTTATATGATTTCCTATATAGTCATTGATTTTCTATGACAACCATTTTACAATAAATCTGAACTCAAATGAGTATATAATATATGGAATTGATCAACAAAAATAATAAGTTTTATAATTAATAAGTAAATGACAATATTATTGAAAAAAAAAAACTCGCGACAACAGCGTTGAGCTAAAGAGCCTGCGGGAAACTTTCCATGTAACTGATGTGCTACCATGCAAGCTTGCCGAGGGTAGAGTTTTGTTGTTTTAAAGGGTGAAGTTTTCTTTTTTTCTTTTTTGTGTGTGTGGCTTTAACTTTCATAAATCATAATGTAAATGGAGTGAAACACTATGATAGACCCCATTTATTAAAAATCACAATCATTAAGACAAACATCCTTGCTATTTATGGGATACCTCAAATTTTCACCTCATTCTGGGTTATTTCCACGGTCAAATTGATTCTCTAATAAAAAAATATAAAATATTGGAGTTTTCCAAATAAAGTTTTTTCTGTCATTTGGATTCTCCATCTGCCTTTTGTTTATTAAGAAACTCCCAATATCATCATATTTCTATCAAGGCAATTGCATTTAAGTGTTAATGGGTCCCAGTGTCTAAGTGCCACTCATCTAAGGAATTTCAAGTATTTTTGTTTGTTCTGAATATATGATGTTTTTCTTCTTCTTTTTTTCAAAATGTGAAATGTTGATTTATGGGTTGTCTGGTTTATTTAATCCTTAGTCTTTTTTATTTAATCTACTCTCGGTTTTGAGTTGTCTGGTTTCTTTTTTATCTATTGATTTTGATTGTACATTTGTTTTTAAGAATGCAAAACTAATGGTAAAAAGAATCTCCAATAATAGCGGTCCCTTTAAATAAAGAATTAAGCTCACTTTTATTGTCATCATTTTCTACTTTCTCCAGTATAATTCTATTTCTCTATGTCAACAAGAGGATTTTCATTTTTCCATTCATTTTACTTTTAAGTTCATTGTATTTTATTAGAGAAACTTCAATAATTCTTTTTTTTCTTTGTGTTTCTTTTTAGTACCATCTCAAGTCTCATTTGCATGCTTAGTTTAGATCAGTGTTCAAATCATTTTAAAAGTGTGAGCTTCTTAAGACAATTGGTGCAATTATTAAATGTTTCAATTTGAGCGGTAAACCTTTTTTAATTTATTTACTTTTGAGTTCGTCATTTTTTATTTGAGCAATTTTAATTATGTCATTTTAATATGATTTATACAAAAGAATCATTATTTTAGAATTTCTATAAATTTTCAATATTTTTATGGTTTGTATTTGTATGGTTTTCATAGATTGTGAGTTTCTATTTTCCCCTTTTTTGTTTCAACTTTTGGATATTGGGTTCCCCTTAGTTTTTTTTCTTTTAAATCACTTTTTATCATGGGAAGTTTTGTGAATTCTCATATTTCTGTTGCATTTTTTTATTTTTTTAATGCTTATCATTATGAGTTAATTATTAATTTTACTTCCATTGGGTACTTTAAGTTCTCTCTGTGAAATCTTTTTATAAATTTTTCTTATTTCTTTTGTTGCTTCAGATTTTCATTTTTGAGTATTAGATTATCATAAGTTGGTTTGGTTCTTCTAGATTTCTTTTATCATTGTATTGTCTATGGATCTTTATTTTTATATATTATTATAGCCTTATTAATAAAATTTATTTCATTTTATTTTATATTTCTTTTATTATAATTTTTCACTTGTGATGGGTTTTTAGTTTTTTTTTTTCTTTTTATGATGGTTTTTCATGAATTTGTGGGTTCTTTTGTCTGTGCCCTTTTGTGCTCCATTTTTTAGTTTTTTTTTCTTATGAAGTTTGATTCTTTTAAATTGCTTATGTTATTGAGTTGATTATAGATTTTCATTTCTATGTTTTATTCATAGTTTATATTGTTTGTTTGTTTTGATTTTGTTTTTTAGTTTTCTTGATCATTAATCTTCAATTTTCATGGGCTTGTGTTTTTTTTTTTTTTAAATTATATGGAACTAGGTATTGAATTATTATGGACTTCTTTTTTTCTCCTCTCTCTCAGACTAAAACCTTTTGCATTTAATTTTAAAGAAACTAATCATAAATATTTTTTTTATAAATTTTAATATTATGTTTATATTGACCACGGGCATGTTTTTCTAGTTCTTATATATGAAAGGGATCAATCCTAATTGAAAAATCAACATCAATTCAATTCCAATTGACATCAGTTCATTTTGACGCTCCCTAAATAATTGATTCCCAAAATGTCTCCACACGTCCTCAACCTCTCCACATAAATTTTAATTTAAGAAAGAAACTAATCCTAATTGAGAAATCAACATCAATTCAATTCCAATTGACATCAATTGATTTTGACGCTCCTTAAATAATTGACTCCAAAAATGTCTCCTCACGTCCCCAACCTCTCCACATTAATTATAATTTAAGAAGGGACTAATCCTAATTGAGAATTCAACATCAATTCAATTCCAAATGACATTGACTCCCAAAATGTCTCCTCCCATCCTCAACCTCCTCACATTAATTATAATTTAAAATTTTGACTCTTGGTATATCTCTTCAACCCCCCCCCCCCCCCCCCACACACACACACACACACACAAAAATTATAACCTAATTAAAATTAAGTTAATTGATATTAATGGTAAGTTAATAGAGGCAAAATGGATTGATGTTAGTTTCATAACTCTTCAACACGGTTATCGGATTTTCCTCTCCCTCTTTCTCTCTCTCTCTATCTATCTATCTATTTACCATCATCTCAAATGTTTTTCCCTCGTTATTACTACCAAACTCGCCCCCAACAAAAAAATAATAATATTTTAAATTTACTATAAAAACTTCCTTCTCAATATAAGAGATATAATATCATATTTTTAATTTCATTTTAAAATTTTAAAATTTTTATAATTTCTTATATATTGTGGATTATATTGCCCGTGCTAAGCACGAGCATGTTTTGCTAGTTATTATATATGAAAGAGAGTGACTCCATTTGAGAAATCAGTCTAGATTTATTTAATCGATTTTGACCCCTTTTATCCCCCTCTCTCCCAAGTCCGTTTCTCTTGCTACATTCAATTTGATTTTGATGCTTCTCCAATGTTGTCGTGTAACTTCTCCACTCTTTATTTACATGATCCCTCGTCTCTTCTTATTCCTTTCTCTACCCAACTCATCTATTTACCAGAACAAATGTACTTCCACCATCTCTCTCTTCCACCAATCCAAATACACATCTCTCTCTCTCTCTCTCTCTCCACCTATCAAAACACACCATCTCATACCTCTCCGCCTACCTCTCACTTCCTTTCTTTTCAAAACCTCTATGAAAAATTCTGTCGTTTCTTTTTTACAAAACTTCAAATCCCTGTCATTGCTAGTATTTTGGAGGGATTCCATATTGGATGATAAATAATGAGGATTTTTATGAAAAATCAAGCTTAAACACTGATTATTCAAACTTATAAATAAAAAAAAAATTTATAGCAAAGTTAGTTCGTACTTTTTTTTCGAACCAAATTGCCCTCATTGACTATATCGTCAACCAATTCTCATCTTCTTTGCCTTTTTCTCCAACAAATGCAGACTCAAAAGCCCTCTCAACTTATATATCCTTCACCAACAAACTGGGTGCAAGCATATTCGCGGTACATGGTGTTGAAGAGGATGCTGTCTAGTTAGGGAATTTGGTTGAATGGGTGTAGTCCATAATTGAAGAGTGTTGGAGGGAGCAAACATTGATGAGCTTGGTGAGGATAAATATGTCGTGTTGGAGGTTGGATTTTATAGTGGTGGCGTGGATTTGCTTGAGTTCTTAGAGTTTGGGATGTGATTAAGCAACCTTTAAAAGTACTATGCATATTTTTCTTAAAAGGAAAACTACAAAAATGACCCCTCAAATTGACCTAGTTTTGTAGATTGCTTTGTCTTTGACTTTTGCAGAATAAAATCTTAAAAAAGAAAAGAATAAATTGCATTTGTTTATTTATTTTGCTAAGATAACAAGCTGAATTTGGGTTGTTATTATTTGCAAGATCCTATCTTTTTTCCATCTTCTTCTTGTACATGAATTTTTAGGTCTCTAAATAATGATATCCACAATGACAACTAGGACGATCCTCCACATTCCTAACCCGACTAAATTTGTTACTGTAGTACAACTTATAATCGTTGACGATTTACCAAAAAAAAGAAATTATATAACAGTAGACCAACTTACCTAATTGTCCTTTATTGCCCTTAAAGACTCTAGGGCCCATCTTGCATGGGGGTTGGGGTGGGGACATGAACTTTTATTATGATGGTGGCTACAATTAAATGGGCCACAAATGAGGACAAAAAAAAAATTACAATACAATCATCCTGGCCGTCCATTAGATAAATGGCTATCATGTCCAAACCAATATCAGTGGGCATGGTCAGAGAGCAACTCCTTGAGATTCTCCATGTGCTTGCTATGAAGACGCAGTGCCACAATCATACCCCCATCATCTTCTTTGGTTGGGAGGATGAAGCCCTTGCCTTCAAATCCCAAGGCAGCAGGGCCCATGTACATAGGTGGGCCCCACCCAAAATCTGCATCGTAGAAGGACATCCCCAGCCAGCTCGTGAGCACCAGGTTGGGGCTCCCATAGAACCTTCCCCTCTGGGTGCACCCGAGGGTGTGGGATCCACTCCTGAACGGGGTCAAGTCCTCCTGACCATTCAAAAAGTCAAGGGCTGACCTCAAGTATTTGTCCTTCATCTTCTCCAGCCTTTCTCTAATCCGGCCCGCAACATGACCCACTGTTGGGCATTGAACTTGAACATCTTAACCACGGTCTCCTCTTTCCTCTCTTCTTCACCACCACCACCACCTTCTTGGTCCAGCAATCGTGGCGGGGGTTTGAATTCCTCGTGGTTGAAAGCAGGTTCAACCGGAGGGTCCCTAGCACGTAACAGGGTCCGGTCCATGAATGGCGGCACGCAGACATTGGACGTGCCGCTGCGGGCTATCTTCGCCCATGTAGAGACGAAATGGGATGCACTCTGGCCATCCATGGCAGTGTGGCTAGTGGCCAAGCCCAGTGAAATGCCGCCGCAGCGAAAGACTGTGAGTTGCACCAGCAGCAACGGCCATTCAGTGATGTCGGTAGTGTAGTCGATGTGAGGGGCTAGGTTTCTAAGCTCTGGGGTGGGCTTGAAGTCGCCGAAATCATCGATCTCGACGTCGGATTCAGCTTCGTAGAAGATGATGCCCGCCTCATTACAGTCGATCTCAAGGCGGCGGCTTTCATCATAGAGGAGGCGCCCGGTCAAAGGATAGAAGTGCACTAAGGTCTGGCTCAGGGAATTTTTCATGATATATGGGGAGAAGAAGGTGGTGGTGGTGTTGGAGGTGTTGGCTTTGTAGAAGTAGACAGTGGGAGCATGTGTAACGGGTTGAATTAAGTCTAGATCGGATACCCATAGCCGATGTTTCGGTGTCGGCTCGGCCGGTTTGATGGTAGAAGAAGCCTTCACTCTGACTCTCATGCTCATGCTCATAGAGGTTCTAAGCTTGAGAGTGTGGAAAATGTATTGTGACTTGTGAGGGAAAGAGATCATTCCTTGCCTCTATTTATAAAGAGAATTTTTATGAAACTCTTCTTTCATTGTTAACTTTGATGTGAAAATTATGGCTAATATAGTTGGGCCTATTTGTTTGCCTTAAAAGATATGGAATTTTTTTTTTCCGGTCAGTCATTTGTTGATCATTTATAAGATATTCACCTTTGATCTCCGGTCCACTTTTAGCCACTTGTCAAATGAACTTATTCTAACGCAAACCAACAGACTCAACTCAATATTTGACCATATTCATTAACTAGTAATGTATAAAATAATACTTTATAAAATCCTAAAAATCCAATGCCCACTAAAAAAAACACCGACCTTGAACCCCATAGCACATGGCATACCATGCCGGCCATGCCAAGAAATTAAATGTCTTTCATGTCTTTTAACATACACAACTTGCCTTTTCACACAACAAAATGAAAAAAAAAAAAAAAAGAAAAGAAAAAAAGGGCATACACAACTGGCCAAATGTGTTCTCACGATAAATGGAAGCCCTACGGGCCAGGACCACAATGACAGGGCATTGTCACATCTACTTCCCTTGCAGGAGAGGTGGCTGAGGAGGCATTATTAAGTCCTCTGCCAGCTTTCAATGCATTGTTTTTACCCTTATCCTCTGTTTGGGGAAGGAGGGGAAGTGGGGGAGGAAAAAAAAGAGGGAAAAATGGAGGGAAAATAAAAATTAACGGTGTTTGGGAAGGGGAAGGGAAAGTGGGGAGAGGGAAAATGGGGGTAAAGTTTTTGTGGGGCCACCTCAAAATTTTCTCCTCAAAAATGGGGGAAAAAGGGGATTCTTTGTAATTTTACTAAAATGCCCTTTTCGCTTTTTCACTTTTTCACAAAGTAAGGGTAAATTGGTAATTTTCTGTTTACCTCACAAACAAACAAAACCATACTTTTTCACTTTTCTTTCCCCTACTTTTTGACTATCCAAATAAAAGGAGGTAAAATTAATTTTCCCTCCCCTCCCCTCCCCTTCATTTTCCTTCCCCCTCAAATTTTCCTTCCCCTCCCTTCCCCCTCCCCCTTCCCAAACATAGGGTTAATGAATTTGCGGTATTTCCAATTTTACTCTTTAATGGGTAACAAAACCCCTCTCAGAGTCTCTTTATCTCCACGACCACAACTTTATCTATTCCATTTCCCATTCATCTCCTAACTTCATGTGATGAAAATAAATTTCTTTTTGCTCCTAGTTTTTAGAAGATCATGTTTGTATATCAGATATTGTACACAAACAA
The DNA here is from genome assembly GCA_029852735.1 of Persea americana. Lineage (NCBI taxonomy): Eukaryota > Viridiplantae > Streptophyta > Magnoliopsida > Laurales > Lauraceae > Persea > Persea americana. The sequence goes on from CM056812.1 coordinate 10,893,278, forward strand.
ATTCACAATTAAGGGGAAAAATCGTAAATAAATTTAAAATATTAAGCTATTTTGAGTTATTTTAATTGTCTGTTAACTCTCATAACACTTGTGTAATGAGAAATTATTAAAATGGACGGTTACTTAAATCATAGAATCAATGTTTTTTTAGTTTCAATCTCTTAAAGAGATTAAAATGGATTGTCACTTAAAATCATGAGTAAATTAGCGAGAGCCGAGAGGTCTCTTGATATTGTCGTTTAAGGCCTCTAATCCACAGAATTTTTGGTTAAGGCCTCTAGTCCATGTCACTAGACTTATTTCAGGCGGAGGTCCCTAAATATCCCATATCATACATTTGCATAACTAATTTGCCCATATAATTTCATTGCTAAATATGTAAATTGGTCACAAACGGAGCAAAGCAAGTTAAAATTTGAACTCGTAGCCCCTTTCATAGACAAATTTACAAAGCTATTGCAGACTTGAAGATGCTAGCAGTCCGTGAATTATTGAGGCTGTATTATTGCTCCAGACGTGAACACATTTGAAATCCGAATCCTTATCTTCTAGCTTGATTGATAGTGATTGGGCACTATTTGAACAGTAACCGAGATGCTTTTCGTGCATGAACAGTATCTAATAGTGACCAGTGAAAAGTGATTTATCGACTTGATGGGTGAAGAGTGACTGTTGAATAGTGTCAAATAGTGACTAAATATTGCCGAATAATGCTGAATAGTGAATTTGCGAAAGTGACATCCAAATGCTTGTGAAGAGTCGCTTTCGAGAGCTTGAGCTTTTTCACCAAAATTGAAAGCATTTGTTTTCCTTAAAAGACAAGGAAATTTTCTTTTTGATCTTCTTTTGATTCTAATTTTTAAAAGAAAAAAGTCATTTGTTGGTCATTTTAAATGAAATTCACCTTTGATCTCCAGTCCACTTTTAACCACTTTATCAAATGAACTATGTATTAAATGTCTATGTATTTTCAAAGGTCAAAAGAGACCTTTTATGTGGCTGTAATCCATAAATGCTAGTAAAGAAACATGGAATTCAGAAATTCTAGGGAACAGTCCGTCACATTCCGGACATGATAAATTCTTGACAGAAATTCTACTAAAGAAATGGGGCCTTAATGTCTTTTATGTCTCTTAACATACACAACTTGCCTAATGTGTTCTCACAAAAAGCAATAATAATAATAACCTTGTCTGATGCATTCTAAAAAAAAAAAGGTCTTGCCTAATGAAGATAAGGAGGCATTTCTGTTAGGGTTTTGTGTTTTGCAATTTGATAAATGCATTATCATTTTAGCATCATTCGAATTTTCACATGAGCATTGAATTTGAAACTTGAAATCTTGATTTTCACATGCATTGTTTTAAAACTTTTAGAGCTTATGTTACATGCATGTTTTGAATTTTAAACTTGGATGAATAAGTTTTTAAAAGAAGATTTTCAAATCATGCAAGCCTTTGGACCTACAGTTTTAAAATCATCTTAGGCATTGATAGGTTCATGTTTTGGAAAATATTTTTAGATTGATTAAAACATGAATCTAAACATGATTTCCATGACCCAGAACTCCCACTAGCAAATTGCTTAGGAGTAGCTCTTTGCTTAATCTTTTTCAAAAGGAAAAACTTTCTTATGCTACAATGATTTGCTATAGTGAATTGCTATAGTAAATTGCTACAGTGTTTTTGCTACAGTAATTTTGCTACATTGTTGTCAGTCAACCGAACTGGATGTCGGTCAACCGAACTTAAAATATTGATTAACTGAACCCACTTCGGTTTGCGTTCCAGAATGGTCAAAACTAGCCCTTTTTTATCGTTGGGAGTTCGGTTAACCGAACCTGAAGTCGATTAACCGACAATCTAGCCGTTGAGCAATTTTTTTTATATAAAAAAATCATTCATAGGCCAAATTTGAGGATCCAAGAGGCCCTCCTTGAGGTGTTTTAAGGCCAAACAAAAGGGAATGAGCTAAGGGAGGTTAGGGGGTCATAAAAGGAAGCTAAAGCTTGGAATCATGAGTTAATCATCTAAGTAAGCTTAGTTTTCCTTATCATATGTTTTCATGCTTTGTTTAAATATTTGAAAATTCTATTTTAGTATGATAACTATGATGTGTTGAATCCATTACGTACATTTAATCTTTGATCCTAGTTGTATTGGATTCTTCACCTTGATTCAAACCAAGTTTATTTTAAATTTCATAAATCATGCTTTCCTAAAATCTTTGATTTCTTTTATAGCATGAATCATTTACTTGGTTGAATCTACATATGTTGTTTTCAATCACATAAGAACAATGGTTAACCTAGTTGGTTTTTGAAAACAACAATATACATGCATCACATGTTTAGTCTTAAATAGTTTCATACAACTTGTGAGCCTTTGATTTTTCATGTTATCAACAAGTTAGTATTTTTATATGTGAGTTGCATTTCACTTCAATCAAATCTCTTTGTGTGCCTTAAACTTTTAAATGCTTTGAGCATATATTCATTGGGATTAATGTTTAAACTTGATTGAAGGTTTCACACAAACACCATGAGTATTCATCTTTGCATTTCATAGAGTGTTGTGTGAGTTTGGTTTTCAATTTCATATTAGCCTATGTTAGAGGCAAATGTATTGAGCTTAAGTTTGTATCTCCTCAAGTGTTGTGTAGACACTTTGTAGAGAAAACATTTTGGGTGCATTAGGTCATTGTTTAGGCTTAGAAAAACATAAGTGTATGGTTAGGGGTGAACCATAAAACCCAAGAGGTTATTGCTTAGCCTTGGAAAGCATGTTGTAAGGTTATTGCTTAGCCTTGAAAAGCATTTTGTAAAGGTTATTGCTTAGCCTATTGAAAAGCATAGATAGTGAAAATCCGGTGGGGTGTAGGATTACAAGCCGGTAGTGGATGTAGGCATTGAGGCCGAACCACTATAAATCTTTGTGTTATAGTTAAGTTATAGTGATTATTATTGATATCTTCCACATTGTGTTTCATAATCATCATTAGTGACTAAGTTAATTTTAAGAAATTAAAATCTGGCATAATTGGTCACTAATTTAGGAGCTCACCCTATTCACCCCCCCTCTAGGGTTTGGATCTCGGACTTTCAATTTCGTGTGGTCTGTATTGGCTCGAATAACTATAGTATAATTGCCCGAGGATAAAAAATGACAGCCCTAATTAAGAAAGGACGATAGTGACAAAGCATTTAAGGCCCCTGCCAGCTTTCAATGCATTGTTTTTACCCTCCATAAATCTTCTCACAGTCTCTTGTCTCCAAAACCACAACTTTATCAAATCCATTTCCTAGTCATCTCCTAACTTTGTGTGATGAAAATAAAAAATCTTTTGCTCCTAATTTTTAGAATATCATGTTTGTATGTGAGATTGTACACAAACAAATTCACAATTAAGGGTAAAAAGCCTTAAAAAAATAAAAGATTAAGCTATTAAATAATTAACATTATTTAGCACAAATATCAAGTATTGGAAGAAATCATCAAGCACAATACCCCAGTCCAGCCAAAGTTATGGTCTTCAAATCAAATTTAAATTTGGGCCACACAGAATTATCATTGAAACATTCATATCCAATCATTGGCCATGAGCAGACAATATTAACTTTAAGATTTTTATTAGAAATATGTTTGAAAATAAATATAGTTTTGAATAAGAAGAAGTAAAAATAAAATTATATATATTAAAAAACTATTATCTTTTGGTAATCTCATCATGATATAATCCTAGTAATCTGAAGATAAAGTATTTTTTAGCAATATATTTGTAAGCGGTAAAAACGACACCTACTTAGATTGAGATGAACTTCTTAGATCAGGGAAGACCGAACACCAAGAACCTGAAAAGGGAAGGAAAAAGGCTTGGGTCAAAGCCCCTGGCTGCCGTGAGCCGAAGGCGCTTCGATGCCTGAGTTAGTTCTGAGAAAACTAAGCAGGAGGAGGTAGAGGAGAATGAGAGTGTTTTGTGTATTGCGAGTTGCGTATCGCGTACCTCTATGGGACTGATCCCATGCGTATATGAAGTTCTTTCTCTGTGAGTGGGGGTAGGTGGGGTAAGGTCCCATCATCCTTACCCTGACATTCGGCGGTAGGTAAAAAGGGCGCATCCCATCAGTAACTTTCCAGGCTTTTGGTCAGTTGACGTGAAGGGATGATAAAGCCGACTTCTTATCGCCATAAATGAGCGCCCCTATCTGTCAGGGCTCGCCCGTGCTTTTGGTAGGTGTGATGGCCCACTCTTTGCCTTCGTACTTTTACCTGGACCAGGAACGGTCTGGATGAGCTGGCACTCTGCTGGCACACATGCCGAGCTGCCGAGCTGCCCCCTGCCGAGCCGGCACTCTGAACAGAGCTGCCGAGCTGCCCTCGTCGAGCTGGCACTCCTAACAGAGCTGCCGAGTTGCCCTCGTCGAGCTGGCACCCCGAACGGAGCTGCCGAGCTGCTGAGTTGATACACTGAGCTGGCACTCTTTAACCTAGCTGTCGAACTGCAGAGCCTCTGAGCTGACGCTTCTTATCGAGCCGCCGAGCTGCTGGCTCTGATTACCGAGACCAAGGTGAAGGGTCGGTGGATTACCGTGGTCCTCACTTAATCTCGTCATTATGGTATTTTACCCACACAATATTGAATTGTAACAATAAGTCTTAATAAGAAAACACCAAATGCATTATTAAGATAAATAGAGAATATTTGGCTTCAATGGGTCTCAAAAGTACCTTGTGCTTGAGAAGGACTTTTTTCTTGAGATTATATGGTGTTATACCCAGACCTTCCCAACATAAATTGAGGCGCAAGAGTACTCCATTCAACTTAATCAACCATTTTGGCAAGAACTTGGCAATACTTGTTTGCGCATATGTTTGGCAGAAGCTTGCCATAATGCCGCTCCCAAGGACCGGACTGAAGATTAGCCTCGTGAGGACAAAATATTGAAATTAGAGCTATTGACTTCCTCATCATTTTCCTCAAGTTCTATATTTCTGAAGGCAACACTTCTTTTTTCTTTCATGTACCACTCATTTGTTGTTGAACAAATTGGACAAGTGTCCGGCTACTTTATTCTAGGACCTACTGCAAAATTTTATTTTCCAAGTATCAAATGGTTTAAGAAAATTAAGGAGTTTTTTCCAAATAAACATAAAATCCCAAGAAAGACTCTTTTCTTTTTTCAAGCTCTCCAAAAAAAATGAGGCAATCTCCTTTAAGTATAATTCGTTTAATCTCATTCTGATGAAAAATTAAAACTCCTTCATAGAGGGCCTTTAATTCAGCTTCAGGTGCACCATTTATGTTACTCAAGAATATGTGACCATCATCTCTCCCTCAGGATTCCTTACAATGCCCCCCTAAGCCTCCTGTTTCGTTACCAAGGTTGACAGCCCCATCAAAATTTAATTTAAACACTCTTTCAGATGTGGGCTTACTCGGCCACCTGAGTAAGCCCCGCAAAGAGAAGGAAAATAGAGTGAGCAACATGCCACTCATAAAGGGCTAATTTGGTCATTTGAATAACTAAACATGGTAAAATTGGGCACTGTTAAAACAGGTTGTTTCTCGTCTTCCTTAAATACCAGCAAATTGTAACTCCAAGCCACTTGTTGTAGTTAGAGGACTTGTTCCAAAACCAATGAGAAAAGGTGGGGGACATGCATAGGTCTAGGAATAGAGCAAGTTAAGCGATTCCAAATGTCCACAGCAATAGGACAATGGGCAAGGAGGTGGTCCACTGTCTCATTTTCTAATCTACATAACATACATTTTGGGTCCACAGATTTTAAGAAATTGGCGCCATCTGAAAATTTGGATTTTGGAAGGTACTTTCAAATTCCACACAATCTTCCATGGCATTTGAGGACAAATTTGCATGCCATTCATAAACTTATAAATGACTTTAACTGAGCAACTCATGTCTTGCTCACTCCCCCAGCATCTAATGTTAGATCCTCAAAGCGGAATTGACAAAATTTACTCGGCCACATTTCTATCCCAAAGATTATTCACAGGCACTTCGTTTCATCTAATCACTATGGATGATCATGTCAGAAACTATAATGATAAAAAACTATTGTCATTATTATTATTGTAATCATGAAAATTCATTCTTTTCTCGACTTTCTTAAACTTTGGCCTCCATGGCCCATATTTTAGAGGCAAACCTTTTCAGTTCCAATCTCTAGATTTGAGCGGGCTTCCTCATAAAAAAACTAGATAAAAAAATAAATAAACAAAAGAAAAAGGAGAAAGAAAGAAGAAACTCGAGCATTCAACTATGTTTGTATGGAACTGAATTCCATGGAACTCTAGAAAATGTAATTCCTAAAATTGGTTAAACTGAAGAAACAGAGGTGAAGATCCATAAGTGGCCATCACATGAGCATCGTTTCATTGGAAAATGAATCATGGTGAGATGGTAAACGAGTATCAAGCCATGTAAATGAAATCCTATAAAAGTCAAGGTTCCACGTCTACATCTCTCCACCTCATTTCCCCTATCATCCTTTGTTGGAACACATTTAAACATTAATAAGAGGAATTCAATTCCATGCAAACAAGTGGGCGCTAGATATTGTTCTCATATTAATGATAAGATGTAGCGCATTGAATGATCTTAGAGAGCATCATTAATCTAGAGTCCACTGTTGCACGTGAAGGACATGGAAGAGTGGACTAGAAATGTTAGATTGTGTGGTCTCAATCTAGTAAATGATGTAATAAATTGATTTATTTCAATATAAACATGCTTTCTTTTCATGAGATAAATGGTGTTTTATTACTTGTTTGCATATAACTAATACGAATAACATAATGGTTCATGAGATGAACCGGAGCCCACGAGTATATTAGATGTGATACATGTGTATGGATGAGGTCCACATGTGGGAGATATATATCACAAATCTTATACTTAAATTGTTTCACAACTGGTGATGAGATAGAGCATCTCATTTGAGAATGTTGCAGCATTATGATCACTATGAAATAGTATGATTTATCTCAATCATCAGAGTGTAAGACTCTGGATCATTGTGCTGGTACATTAGATGTATTGAAGGACAATGAGAAGCACTTTATAGAACATTGTCTTTGATTTAAGGTTTGCTCTTATAATTCCCTAGCAATAGGCTCTTAATCATGAGATATTAATGAACTCAAGTTTCTATCTATTCATTTACTTTGAGTCACCAAGGAGTGACGCCAACTGTAGATCAATACCTCAATGTCTTGGGTGCGTAATAGTAGGAATGTGGGAACATTTAATTATCAATATAGAATCTATCATCATTATCCCCTTGTGCCAATTAATGGATTTATCATTAGTAAGTGTGCACCCATCTCAATTAAGAGGTAATTAGATGGTACTGATGATCACTGTGATTGATTGCGTCTCAAGGAGAGTAAGATGTGGATCTAAATTGGTTAGGTAGATTTAATCCAATTGATCTATGGATATAGATGGAGGGGCCTACTTGTGGTCATAGAGAAGTTTATGGTCTTCTTGTAATTTATTCCCAAGACTGGAGTGCAATTGCATTTATATAGTGGAGTTATTTGCAATTAATTGTGGGCCTGGATTGCACATGAAATGTGGGGTCAAGGTGTCCCAGTTGGAGCCAGCTTTCTATGGAATCCCTAGTGGTCTCCATGCTAGCCCAATTATTAGGTAGTTACTGATTCTACTTGAACTCAAAAGAAAAGAATAGAAAGTTACTAATTGTTATGGAAATGGGTCTTCTAATGATAATAGAAATAGGAGGTCGCTTTTGAGCTATAAAAAAAGAGAAGGGGTGGACGTCCAACACCCTGGAATCCACACCCAACCCCTAGTGCAAGAGTTGCATGCCTTTCTCTCTCCTCTCTCATCTAGTTTCTCTTCCGATTTGCTTTTGAGGTTCTAGTTGATTTCTTTTGGAGATCCCACAATTCTTCTTGAGAATAGAAATCTGAAACGGGTCATAGCGTGGAAGACTACGGGGTCTTGGAGATTCTAATTTGCTACAAGAAAGAGTTCTTTATCAAGTGAATTGTCTTCTTCTCCATTAGAGCACAATCGAGCTCCCAAGGTATAATCTACTCCTTGTATGTTATAGATTTATTATGAATGCTTGTTGTTACTGGTTTCTATCTTCTAGATAGTGTTGTTACTGATTTTGATCTATGAGAAAAAGGTTTTGGGTCCTGGATGTGGTTTCTGGCCTTATGGGTACCTGATCCCTGTGTTAAGCGGGTCAAAAGTTTTTAAAAACCTATCCACAATGCCCACCTACTATCGGATGTGAATTTTGACCACCCCCCCCCCCCCAACCCCACAAGGATGAAAGACATGGTTTAGGGAAACCTCCATTCATTTATATATGCTATTTAAATTTTACATCGAAAATGAAGATTCCGACTATCCCCAAAATCAACGGATCACGATCGCCAGCTACGGTACGGCCGTAACACCGTTCTTCGACGAAAGTTGAAGAAATATGGGGAGAAAAATAATAAGGTGGGTTCTTCCTCTCGTCTAATGTGCTGCCGGCAACACACGACGGTTGTCCTATCACGTTAATTTGGATCGCTTTGGGTCTCTTTAATTTTGGGTCAATTCAGGGTCATGAGTTAAAGTCCAAATAAGGGTTAATCCTCACATAGCATAATCATAGTATATCCAAGTAAAATAAAATAACTAAAATAAAGAAAATAAAAAAAGGTGGGAGGTGCCAAATATTTAAGAAGATGATCGGCCCCGTTCCCTGGTACCCCCTTCTGATCCCTTGGCAAAATAGGGTTTAAAGGCTGATTTTTTCAAACCAAAATGATGATGCAAATGAGACTTTGACTTGTGATCTTTGTGTTTTTCGTGTGCGATACACGAGTGATAAAAGTGAAAGGCCGATGGGCTGTAATTGATTGAAGGTGGCCGATGGGCCGGTTTTTGTTTTAGGGTGGCCGATTGGCCGTGATTGTTTAGAAGTGTGTGTGAAATCACTCATCTCATCTCGTTATTCTCATTTATTCAATTTTAGAAATCAGTTCTTTATTCCCTTTTATCATTAAGTTTGATTAAATATTTGGCACCTAAGGTGGAGGAAGAAACAAAAGGAAAATCTTTTTGGGTTTATTTTGTTAGTTTTATAGTTTTTATGGCTTTTTTTATATTGGGGCTAGAAGGGCCTAACTAAGGGATTTCACTTAAATTTACGTGATTAGTGCTTTATTACTGATCATCGGATTAACCCTAACATAAAGTCCTAGACCGCCCACATCAGCTCTCCCAATCCCCTAATGGAACAGGAAAAGTGACAGGACGAAGCCTAATGCTCTAAGCTACCTGACCAGGCAATCCGATCTATACCTAGGGTGTAAATAGCCTAAGTCTAATAGTTCTTGCACCTAAGCAGTTAGTTGATTTTTTAGTTGATTCGATTGGCTTGTTTTAAGTTGAAGGTTGATTAAGAAGGGGATTAGAGGTATTTTAGGGTCGTGTTTAAGTTGTTTAAGGTTATGGAATTTAGGGTTTAAGTTAAAGGGTGAAATAATGTCGAAATCGATGAAACGGGGCTCGCGGAGGACTTGGGCGCCTAGGTAGTGGTGCCCAAGTGGCTATTTCTAGGTAGTTTGGCTAGTGGCGTTGGTATCGATGTTATTTTTGGAATTATGGGGGTTTTGAGAACTATGTTTTGGTCTGGGAGTGTTTTAAGTTTCTGTGGTATTCTGTTGAAGTCAATTTTAAATCGGAATTTAAAACGTAATTGAAAATCACAATTCGGGGTTGCAAGGTAGGGTAGGCGCCCAAGGGGTGGTGCCTATCCTAACAGTTTATGGTTTTTTTTGTTTTTTTTTTGTGATTTCAGGATAATTCGCTTATATTTCAGTTTCCAATGGGCTTTGATGGGTAAATTTTAATATCCCAGATTGTTTCAAGTCTCTAATGTTCAAATGCTAAAGTGATTCGGATCCGAATCTTGAAACAAAATTAAGAATTCGCATTTTAGTGCGAGTGGAAAGATAGGCACCAAGGAGGTGGCACCCAGGTGGATGGCTTGTGATTTTCGAGTATTCTGGAAGGGACTTAATTATTGGTCTTTGTGTTCAGCGATTATTCTAGGTTCTGCTCTTAATTAATTTAAGTTATAGGATGCTTAATTATTTATTTTTAGTTGAGGTGGTGAATCGGGGCTAGAGTATAGGCTAGGCACCACAGGGGTGGTGCCTAAGTGGTTATTCGTTGGTTCGTAAGGGCTTTGGGTGCTAAGTCTGGATTGGTTAAAGTTTCAAGTGTTTTAAGTTAAAAGGGTTTTAATATGTTGACTGAGATTGATTTGAATATTGATTAATTGTATTAAGTTGTTGGTTGGGGTTCTTATTAAAACAGGTAGGTTGGGCGCCCAGGGTGTGGTGCCCAGGCGGATTTGGAAGATGGGCGCCCAAGGGCTCCCAGATGACTGTTTTTGTGGTTCGGGTCGGTTTTATGTTTTTAGGTGCATTTAAGTCTGAATTAGTTAAGGTTTCAAGTTTGTTCATATTAAAGTGTTATAATGTGTTAATTGGGGTTGGTTTGAATATTAACTTGGTTAAATTGTTAATTGGGGGTTTCCTAAGAATGAGTAGGCTGGGCGCCTAGGGGGTGGTGCCCAGGTGGCTGTCTTATGGCTCGAGTCAGTTTCGCGTTTTTAGGTTGATTTGGGGTTGAGCTTTTATGGTTTGATGTATTTTAAATAAAAAGTGTTTTACATTGTTGTTAGGATTAAACTAGGTTTTGATTAATTTGGTCTCTTTGTGATTGGGGAGGATAGGCACCCAGAGGGTGGTGCCCAGGTGGATGTGACAGGATGGGCACCCAGGGGGTGGCGCCCAAGTGGCTATTTTTTTGGGTTTTTTGGGTTTTGTTTTTTGGAGTTTATTCAAGTCCAAATTGATTAAGGTTTCAAATCTTTTAAGTGAAAGGTGTTTTTGTTGTGTTATTTAGGATTAAATTAAGGTCTTAATTAAATTAGATTTTAATTGGAGTTTCTTAGTGATTGGATAGGCTGGGCACCCAGAGGGTGGCGCCTAGGTGGATGTAGCAGGATGGGCACCCAAGGGGTGGCGCCCAGGTGGCTATTTTTTGGTTTTAGGTTTTTTTGTTCTCTTTAGGTTAATTCAAGTTTAGATTGATTTAAGGTCTTAGGTCTTTTAGGTTAAAAATATTTTATCATGTGCTTTAGGATTGGTTTAAGGTCTTAGTCATTAATTAGATTAAGTTTAATTGGAGTTCCTTAGGGACTGAGCAGACTGGGTGCCCAAGGGGTGGTGCGCAGGTGTACTTGGCTGGATGGTTTGAGTTGGTTCGATATCTTGGGCTAATTCGGACTTCTGGTTTTAGAATTGTTTTAAATTTCAAGGGTGTTCTGTTATGTTGGTTAGGATTGAATTCGGGTTTAATTTCAATTAGGGTTTTCCTAGTGACTGGGTAAGAAAGGTGCCCAGAGAGTGGTGCCCAAGTGGATGCGACAGGATAGGCACCCAGGGGGTGGCACCCAGGTGGATATTTTGTGGTTTATTCGTTTTGTATATTATTTTTAAGTTGGTTTGAGTCCAAATTGATTAAGATTTCAGGTCTTTTAGGTTAACAGTGTTTTAATGTGTTAATTCGGGTTTGGATTAAGGTTAATTTTAAGTGATGGTCTCGAAGGGAATGGAACAGGATAGGCGCCCAGGAGGCGGTGCCTAAGTGGATTGACAAGCTAGGCGCCCAAGGGGTGGTGCTCAGGTGTCTGCTTTGTGGTTCAAGTTGGTTCGATAATCTTTAGGTTAATTCGACGTCGAATTGATTAGGGTTTCAGGTTTCTTAAATCTAAAAGTGTTATATTATGTTGGTTAGGATTAAATTCGGATTGTGATTAATTAGGGGTTCCTTAGTGATGGGATAGGATGGGCGCCAAGAGGGTGGTGCTTAGGTGGACTTGGCAGGCTGGGCACCCAATGGGTGGCGCCCAGGTGGATTGTTTTGGAGTTTTGTTGGTTTTGTGTTTTTAGGTTGATTCGAGTCTAAATTGATTGAGGTTTCAGTTATTTCAAATTTAAAATGTTTTAATTTGTTAATTTGGATTGGTCTAAGGTCTTAACTAATTAACTTAAGCTTTAACCGGGGTGTCTCAGGGAATGAACAGGCTGGGAGCCCAGGGGGTGGTGCCTAGGTGGTCTTGGAAGGATGGGCGGACAAGGGGTGGCACCCAGGTGGCTGTGTTTTAGGTTTTTTGTGTTTCTAAAGGTCCTTAGTTACTTTTAATCCGAATTAATTAGGGTCTTAAGGGGATTAAGGGTGTTCATGTTCCAATTAATCTTAGGATTTATCCTATTTAGGCGCTAAATTCAATAACCTAGACTATCTACCTATTATTTTTGGGTTTTCTGGATATTTTTTAATTTATTTTTGGTTTCTCCTCTAATTTATTATAAAGTAAGGAAAGAGAAGAAGTGATTTTATGTTTTATGATTTTTTTGGGTTTTTTGCATGACTTTATGATTCAAACGATATGATGTGAAGTGTGGTAAAAATGATAATTCGGAGTTCAAAACACGTCAAACAACCAAACACATCATTATCATGCAGTTTCTAAATGAACTAAATGCAGAAGATGGAAAGTTGTGCACGAAGGTGGAGAAGTCCACTTGGATGCCACACCTGTGGTGCCTACCCTGTTCAATCAGGGTTCTCAATGGATCACAACAAATGCAGAAGATTCTTAGTATTTTCAACACAATCTCCGATATTCAGCGACTGATGCGAACGTCCTAATGCGAACTGTGATATTTTGATTATTTATCTATATATATTATTTATTTTATTATTATTGTTATGTAATTGGTTGTATATTAGTTAAATACGAGATTAGTGTTAGTGGGGACCACGTTAAGCTTAGGTTTGGTGAGTTAGGCTTGTTGGGTAGGTGGCTTGACCCATAGTTAACCCAGACCCAGTTTAGTAGGTGTAGTTCTTTTCAAACCAAAACTCTTGTTTACTTCCAACCCGAACTCTTATCTAATTCCAAACTCTATTCTTTTTAGAAATTTAAGTTAGATTACAACTCCTATTCTCATCCTCTATTTATACAACACCACACTCTTTTATTTTCACACACAATTCTCTCTTCCAACTTTTCTCTGGGATATCACTTGGGCTTTGGTATAGGAATTCTAGACCATCTCCCTCAACTGCGGATTTCAGGCAAGTACCTAACCATAATTTGTGAATTTAATGCTTGTGTTTCTCGTTGATTCGAGTGTGGATGCATGTAGAAACCCATTTTTATGCCCTAAGGTTTAATTTTCTCTATTTATGTGATGAGACCTTACCTATAGAGGGCCACGGTCTGATGGTTTAATATTAGGGGTGTGCGTCTCCTTAGGTTACTTTCTTTTATTCAATCTTGATGTGGGGCATAGGGAAACCTGATTAAATATGGTATGTTCTTGTAGCGGGACATGGCTGGGCGACCTAAATAGTGGGGTTGTTTGGGATGAGAGTGGGGCGCACTTTCCAGATGGCCTGATGCACTTGGCATGAGACTACCTGCTGCAGAAGTGCATTCTATGTGGAGTGACTGTTGACTGTTATGTGTGGGTGAGGGAGGAAGAGATTAATTCTATGTGTGGGTTGTTGGTAGGTACATGCATTAAAAAACAAAGAAAACTAAAGGGAGGAGGGGATGGCTTTGATTTGACTTATATAGGAATAAAGAATGGGAGTGGGTTGACCCGGAGGTGTTTTGGCATAAAGAAATCCCATGGAACCTTTAGTACCATGGGGGTATTTATTTCCTTGTCTCCTATGCTTTAAAAATTAGAAAAAAAAAAGCTCAGATAATTTTATGGAACTCAAACTAGACCCTGCGACTATTTTGACTGTGAAAAATATTTTGGATGAGTCCTCAGGTTTTCTAAAATTATAAACTAAGATTTTTATTTATCCTTATAATTTGTAAATTAGATATTAAATGATATCTTAGGTTCTTAATGTGTTAAATCTATATTTGTGAACTCTATTAATTAGATCTTTGGACTGAATAAATACCGTTTGGGCATAAGGTATCTTACTAACGTGGGGTTTAGTGCTTCGTATGACCTCGGGGAAATCCTGGTGGATTCGAGCTCAACCCATCTCTATTGGAAAACCCTTAATTGGGTCTATGCACCATTGATTGAGAAGGGATGTGTTGATCTTTTATCTATTTAGAGATTCATGTGGTTGTTGGGTACGAGACCTTATGTTTGACCATAGGATTGGCTTGTGATTATTCCTTGACCTTCGGGTTTGCATACATAATTGAGATTGATGTCAGTCTATTAGCTGCATACCTTATGTTGATTGGATATGGACCATGATGTGGCTTGGCAATCAATTGAGATATTGTAAAGATTTATTCGAATGCTTTATTGATATTGATTGTGGATTATTGTGCAGCTAACCCTTTACTTCGACTAAGGTTTCTGTGTCAGAGCATTACAAGTCACTAGGTTTATTCTACTACTGATTGGACTGCTGATCACCGGTGTGTGTGAACACTGTAATATCCGAATTGATTGTTGACCGGTATTCCGGATTATTGATTGGTTTATGACCGCCGACATGATTGAGATAGTTGGGGCTGACCACCCATAGCAGTGGTATTGCTTCTGTGTGATTATTGTACTGCTCTATTGTGTAGGTTGGATTTAGGTTTACGTTCTTTTCATTATTGTCAGTGTTATTCTCGTATGATCATTACCTGTCATTACTCTCATTGATCTTATGCTTTATTTATAAATTATGCTTTCGTGCTTGCTGTTTACTTTGCTTATTGGTGCATAGGTACCAACCCTTACCCTGTTGGGGAGATGGAGGAAGGTCAAACGTTTCAAGCGTTTGAGCCAGTTGACGAACCTGAGTGGAGAGCCGATGATGGTCACGGAGTGGTCTGAGTCCGCACGGGAGTGACTTTCATCATAGAGACCACTTTAGTACCAAATTATTCATAATGAACATAATTTTATTTAGTTGTTGTTTAGTTTATTTGGAAACTTTAACATTGAATATTCAGTGAGTTATGTGTTGGTTTGATTTTGGATATTGATACCAATTGATTTAATGCTTCCGCAAGTATTTTATTATGACTCACCATGTTTCGAAATTTTGTGGGTCCATATTTGGGAGCTTGTGTTGCATTAAACACAAGAAATTGAATGTTTATTTTTATTTTTCACGTTATCCCTTGGTTGCATTTTGTGGACGTGACATGAACTACTAATGATGCAGCTAACAAACCTACGAGAAAACGATGCAACGGGTGAAGACCTAGGACCCGGACCCTGTCTCAGAAGGGTAGGCGCCCAGCCTATCCAAGAGAGGGTAGGTGCCCAGTGGGTGGCACCATGCCTTTCTACCAAGGGATCTTCACGATTTCTTCGATATAAATGATGATGATGATGATGCTAATGCGAGCTCTAATTTAGTTACGCAATCAGAACCGTGAAATTAATGCAGATCTACTCTATTAGTATGAACCTAAGCATGTTACTAACATGATCATTCACTAATACCATTTTTATCACAAGCTAATGTAGATCTACGATGCTCGAATGGTCCTAAGCATATTTCTAAGCATATATGGTAATGAAATGCAATAAAAGAAATGAGAGATCTAGGAATACTGGTACATGACACGTTTCTCAAATTCCTAGAACGAAGCTTTCGTGAAGACCCATAGCTCCAGTTGAAGACATGGAAGCCTCCTCCTCTATTTCCTCTTCTTCTTCTCTAGATCTAAAGTTCTCTCTATAATGGCGGCTACCTTTCTTCTTCTTGCTTATTATCTCTTTTTCTCTCTTTTTAGGGTAGCTCCCCTTTGTAAATGAAGTTAAGAGGGATTATATAGAGGTTTGGGATGAGTTTAGAAGGGCTAGGGCTTCATTATTTCGTGGTTCTAGAAGGTTTCATGCATTAGGGCGAACTAGGGTTTGAGAGAGGATAGGAGCCCATGGGGTGGCGCCCACATGCTCTACACAGTCTAGGCACCCACAGGGTGGCGCCTAGATGGTCCTGTGAAATGTAGGCGCCCATAAGGTGGCGCCTTGATAAGTCGGGCTTGGCTTTGAACTTGGTCCCGTTTGGAGTCGAGGTTGAACGGATATATCTTCAGCTGGGGGGACCTGCACTAGCCTTTAACTAACTGGGCGCCATAGGGGTGGTGCCTAGGTGGATTTCAAGGCTAGGCGCCAGGGGTGGTGGCTAAGTGAATTTCAAGGCTGGGAGCCACATGGGTGGTGCCTAGGTGGTTCGGTTCGTCTTCAATGCTTGGTCCCTATGTATGAGTGGTCCCTGACTAATCTCAAGCCGAACAAGTAAATTTGGAGGTGGACGCCCATGACGTGGTGCCTACGTGATTCTGGGAAGTGTGGATACCACAAGGTTGGTGTCTATGTGGAACTCAGTAGGGTAGGCGCCACATGGGCGGTGCCTAGGTGGAGTCGATTTATTTTCGGAGTTCGGTCCCTACGTTGAGTGGTCCAGGTTTGTTTTTAGGCCAACTAGTGGAATTTGGAAGGTAGGCGCCCACCATGGGGTGCCTAGGTGGTCCTGGGCAGTGTGGGCACCCAGCATGGGGCGCTTAGATGGATTTCAGTAGCTTGTGGCGCCTAGGAGATTTTCATCTCCTCTTGGGACAAACTTCGGAAGCTCATAGCTTTTGATCTGCTTATCGGATTTGGACGTTCTATATATCGTCGAAAAGCTCTCGAAGTGAGGAATCCAAGGGTTCAAATGTCCTGATCAATATGGGCTGGAAAACAAGGGGGACCTCTGGACCAATGGATTCGGTTTCCTAACTTAGGCTAATAGGGTGACATTTTGGCAAACTAAGCACGGTCTTCGTAAGAATTGGCCTAAGCATGTCTTAAGTGGTCTGGAAAAGGTTTGAATAGTATCACGGTTCACTCCTTGTGTGAGCAGTGGGTTGGACTCGAGATCTTGACGCGATTTGGCTTTTTTCTCTCATGAATGTCTAGAAATCGTTGAACTAAGTCTAAAATTATCAACAAGCATCTTCATCATCATTAATTAATCTGAATTATACCATTAACCATTTAATTATGGGTGAAATGGGGGAACCGCTATATATGATAGGTGTTTAGGGCTATCATAGGGCGGCAAATGAGGTGTCTACACCTACTTCCAACAAGAAATTCTATGGCGTTTTCAGACAGAAAATGAAGTCTTCCAAGCATTTTCTTTTCAAATGATCCCTTGCTCCTCAGCAGGTGCCTGTAGCCTTGTACTAACGGGTCGTATGCGGGCAAAATCATGGTGGATCCGGACTTGGATCCATCTTCATAGATTCCAACTTTGTCTTAAGTCCAAACCAAGCCTGACATAGAACCCTGTGTTGTATCTGGATCTGGCAGCAATGAAAATAAATGGGTGCTGCCATAGGCCTTAGTGGGTGGGGTGGGTGATTGTGAGCTCTAAGAGCCGCGATGTAGTAATAAATTGGTAAGACCTGGTCAATCCACAGGGAGCAATGTAAACTAAGGTTTCTCTTCAACTTGTACCTACCCTAAATTAGAAATCTAAATTTAGCCTAATTAAAAACTAATTACAACCACCATTCCTACTTTCCAAAAATTAAATTAATTACAAGCCAATGAAAAGAAAACTTCCTACATAAAAAAAATTCTAAACTAAAAACTAAAATTGCTGCAGAATAATACACAAGTTAGAACTTCCAAAAATAAAACTAACAAACTAAACTAGAAACAAAAGAAACCTAAGTTAGAAAGTTAGTAATGCAATGTATGCCATGAGATGCTAAAATAAAAATCTAAGTCGGAAAGACTAGTATGCTGGGCTGTTTTTATGCATGATTTCTCCTAATCGAATGCAACCTAAAACTGAGTTTAATGGCTGGGTCTTGAACTATAATGAAGCATGAATCAAAAAAAAAAAAAAAAAAAAGGGAAGTGGAAAATGATTTAAAACGAATGAGATATGAGTGAATGAACATGACATAAAAACTAAAATTCTGCACACACGCAGCCTAACATGCCATGTTTAAGCCACTGGTTCACAATCTTTCCAAAATTATTTTTGCTTGAAATTCTGGGGTTTGAAAGTACACTGATCAAACTTTAATTTCCCCAAGTTTCATTGAGAAATAATGTGTTCTGATCAGGTTTCTAATTGCAAACTTTTCACACAGAATCTGTCCTGAAATTTCTACAGCAATGTGTAGAATTGTGCACTTTATGTTGGGATCCGAATTTCCAAAAAATATTTGGCTGAGATTCTTGATTCAAATCTCTGATTTTTCTTCCTTATTCAATTTTAAACTCCGATTCCAATTTCGATTCAGTTTCGAATACTCAAATAACCAGCAACTTAAAAATTTCTAAACTCAACCAATATGAATATGCATGCAATGATCACTACTTCCAACCATAAACTATGCACAAAATAATATAAAATTGAATTGATCATAAAAATAAAGACAATCAACAAAAGTTCAAGAATTTAAATGTGTGGTGAAAACAAGAGAAGTAAATGTGTGGTTTTAACATAAACTTAAATGTGTGGAAGAACATAAATTTAGATGTATGGAAGTGTATCACTACAGCAATTTTTACTTTTAGCGGCGGTCAAAAACCACCGCTAAAAGTCTGATTTCTGCCGCTATAGGTATTACCGACAGAAAATGGCCGCCGCTCTAGCCGCCGCTAAATGTATGGGTCACTGATTCCTACAGTGGCTGATAAAAACCACCACAAATGGAACATTAGCGGCGGTTTTTTTTATCCGCCGCTAAAACCTTTATTTATTTTTTTTGCAAAAAATGTATTTTAACCTCCATTATATACAATATTCGTAAATGCTTTAATTTAACCCATGCTTGTGATGTGCCAATAGAATTTGAATAATGTTATTATAGTACAAATTAACTAAATCCTAGTTGTGTTTGCTTGGGCCCATGTCTTACTCCTTATATGAGAGAACCTTTGGATGAATGGGTCAACATATTGAGTGAATGAACATTTTGTGAACTTGGCCTAACATCAGATCATGAGATGACCAAAGAGGCTGCACTGATGAAAGGTGTGACCCAGTGAGCCCCTTAAAGTTGGAACAGTCTGCCTATAGGAGAATATATGCCATTAGATAACATTAACATTTGAATAAATTAGCATTATTTATTCAATTTAAACACTAAACCCCAATTCAGTAGCTACTATGGTCCAAACTCAAACCTGACCTAAAATAATATAGAGCTTCAAAATCAAGACCTGATCCATATTAAACCCAAACAAGCACAACCCAAATTGCACTTCCATACAGGCTCACACTTGCAAGTTTAAAGTCTGGCCCAGCCCAAGGTGCCTCCAGCCACATATCCCAAACAAAATATGTTTTCTTTTTCTGTATCAAATTCACTGCAAAAGACATACCCATACATAGTCACTGTAATTCAAAAGAAGTTCACCAGTGTAAATAAAAGCATAGTCACTGTGATTCAAAAGAAGTTTGCCAGTGCAATCACCATCTAGCCAAAAAATAAAGAAAGAAAAAAAGAAATGGGTAACCAAGACTTAAAAAAGCAAGTTTTAAGCTTGTTCATCAATAACTTACAAGTTTTTTTCTTTTCGGGGGTGAAGACACTTACAAGTTACATTACAGCAAAGATACATCACCGCCCAGGGATCGACGATCCCGGCATTTAGCTCTCACTGTAGTGTTCCCACCAGTACTCCGTAGTAGAGGGAAAAATTAAAAAAGCTTAGGAGTTAAATTACAATGAAGGCAAGGTCTCCCTCAAGGCACAAATGACAAGGACCTCAGCAACAGGGAGTAGCCAGCACTTGGAGTGCATACGTAAAGCTACTAACTTAAAACACAAAACTATCCAAGTCTGTTATTTTTCACATCGAGAAGTGCTGCTAGTTGATGCTTGATCAAATGCATCTCCTGAAGCCTGCATCTGCTTAAGCCAAGATGCTACTTTTCAAACATCAGCCATTCTTGTCCTCATCCTTGTCCCTGTTGCTAAGTTGTGGAGTGTATTGACCAGTGGATGATGGAGAGTATCCCGGAGCAGTAGGCGAGTAGCCAGCACTTGGACTGCAAGCAGTAATAGTTAGTTTTTACTTTAATGGGAGTGTACAGACACAAAGCTATTGGCAAGATGGAGACCGTTCATTGGAGCAGTGTAAGAATCGGAAAATCAAATTAGGTGTGATGGTGTTTTCCTGACTTCCCACAAGGTTGAAAATTGCCATTGATAAGGGAAGGAGATGCAGAAACACACCATCACATAATCTGTTCAACACAATTCCTGCACTGTCCCAGCTCAATGTGGATATCCATCCATCCTGCCAAACGCAAAATGCAAAAAGATGAAAATGTTCGAGTAATAAATATTAAAAAAAAAAATAAAAATTTCAGCACCTGTACTGAGGAGAAAATTTTGTACACTTTCTGGAATGCCTGGTCCAGCTGCAGTTGGTGCAAACACCACACAGAGAACTGAAGCAAACAGGGTCAGAGCTAGATTGGCGCCTGTGAAGTAAATGAATCCTGTAATATACGTACCTGCACCACCATAATCAATACAAAACCAGCCATCTCAGCAAAAGTAGAAGAGACCCAGTTGAATTTTACTGTATTATTGGCCAATGGAAAAATGTAGAAGTAAATATATTATTTGAATAAATCACTTTATTGTTTACTTATGAAAATAAAAACAAAAAAATAAAATAAAAAGCAAACATGTATGATATAAAAGAGACCCAATTAAGTTTACAGTATGATTGGGCTATGGAAGGTTTGAATTTTGTAGTAACAAAGAGTCACATAGACACATGTTAAGTGCTCATGTTTTTGAGATAAAAACTGATGTTATGCTCATGTTAAGTGCCTGCAAGTGACAAAATTTCATTGAACATTTGTACATCATAAAGAAGATTTGGAAAAAAGATGGCTCTTAGTTGGAAAAGTATAGGTGAAAAGTATAAGCATTCTTTGAAATTTTAGAACTTGTAAATAGCTAAACATGAAGCTAAGACAAGCGATAGCATCAATATATATTAATATATGATATTCATATATATGGAGAGAGAGTATAAATAGAGTGTGTAGTTTGTATATATACAGAAAGGGAGCAAAAAGAAAACAGAAGTCAACAAATAATGGCAACCAAATGGTTGAGACTATAAAGCATGTGGCTTGAATGTCCTAGTCATTGGCTGAGATGGGCTACTGCCAACTGTTTGATTGATCAGGAAATCACTTTAAACTGACACTTCATCATGAGATAAATTATAGCAATTACCTGAGGATTTTGCAAGTTAAAAACAACCAGATTTCGATCAGCAGTGCCAACGACCATCAGAGGATGTCGAACCGTCAGCTCATAGCAGCGCTCTGGAAGTTGCTGGATGTGCACTGGGTTTGGCTGTCTAGTATCCAAAATAAACACATTTTAAGAAGTTAGAGAGAGAAAGATTAATCTTCTGTATTATATGAAAGCAAAACATTCACATGATGTAGTTGTTTGCTAAATCATCTTAGTCTTATTAGATTAGTTCACTTCTACTTTCTTCTTTCTTTCCTACCAAATTCTAGAATGTTCACAATTCACATTCAAGCTAAAAACTAGTTTTCTGTGGAAGTAGGGGTTCAAGGATTGGTACACCCTCTTGTTCATAAAAAAAAGTATCACAATTCAGAAGCCAACCAGAAAGAATGATAATATATGCTAATTGCAAATGCATATAATTTTACATTTATATTTTGATGATGGTTCTCTCTTCTCTTTCTTTCTTCAAATTCTAGAATGTTCACATTCAAGCTAAAAACTAGATTTCTGTACAACTTGTACGTATTACAATTCAGAAACCAACCAGAAAGAATGATAATATATGCTGATTTCATTTTTACAATTTCATTGTATACTTGGTGGGAGAAGACGTGTTTGAGAGACGTCAAAGAATTCAAAACTGAAAGAACTTGTGCCTTCTATTTATTCTTCTACCAACAACACATGTGGAATTTGCACCCTTTGACTCCTTCAGGTTAGTCCCCATGCCTATTATCCACACATAAGAAACACAAACACTCAAAAGTGAGCACCATCAATAACAAGAAATTCTTTCTAATACCCTGAAATACATTACATTAAGGTATAAATTAGAATGCAGCAAAGCTGTAATGTAAATTGAAATTCAAAGAATTCTGAAATAGATTGTAGTCTGGTCTAACATAAAAAGATTTACATTGCGCACAAATATATATTCCTAAAAATATTTGTAGATCTGACAAGCGAGGCAGTAGTAATGTAACAGATGACTCAGAGAATGAATAAAAATTACTGAATTGCATATTAAGAAGTTAGAGAGAGAAAGATTAATCTTCTGTATTATATGAAAGCAAAACATTCACATGATGTAGTTGTTTGCTAAATCATCTTAGTCTTATTAGATTAGTTCACTTCTACTCTCTTCTGAGAGTGTACAGAGAACATTTTCATAGTTATTGTGGTTGTTTGGTCTGCATTTTTTTTTTTTTTTTTACTTCCAGCAATTTGTTTGTCCCTTTAGTCTAATTATCAGTGTCGACAAGAATGGAGCATTTCAACATCCACTAAGGAGGCACCCACTATTATTGTTGTTATTAATTATTACTTTATTGTTATTATTATTTTAAAAGTGAACAGCCGATAGTATCATTTTCACAACTCAATCATTACGAATAGATTTATGCTGATGTGGTTGTGCTGTTAAAGGTTATTAATTTGAGTGTTTGGCAGAGCAGTCTTGTTCTAGCTCCAGCAATGAAGTAAAAAAAATTTTCTCTGCTTTGTAGGATTGGTTGTATTTTGTGAGGTATGATTAATGATTATATGAAGAATTTGTTGCTAAATGTTCTCATGATTTTGGAGTTTTTACACTGGGGGAAGAAACTTATACATATTTTCTTTATAATGTCTAGTTACTAGTTAGTCATGCATCTACATAGTCTGCTGCTCTGAAGGTGCATACTTGTGCCTGTCATTATGCTTGTTTTGGTTGAAAAATAATAATTGCTTTTTTAGTAAGTTCCAAATGAAACATTTTGTATATAAAGTTGTCATTTTACTATTCAACTTAGTCATTGACAAAGTAAAAAATTAAAGCCTGGGCAGTAGCTAAAGCAGAAATACTTTTCTAACACTCCTCGTTTTGATACATATTAAATTTTCTTACCTAACAATTTCTATCAAAATTTGGAGGCGTTAGTAGAGGTCACAAATATTATATTTATACTATAGTTCATTTACAACCAAACTATATATCTATAGGAAATTTAACAGAATTAAATGGAAACAAAAATACCAAAGAAGATAGTTAACAGAGATGATAGAGAAGCAATTGACAAAGTTAGTCATTGACAAAGTCAAAAAAGCTTGGGCAATAGATGAAGCATACATACTTTTTCAACACTCCTTTTCATCCCGATACATATTAAGTTTCATCATCTAAACATTCCTACCAAGATCTCAAGGCGTTAGTTGGAGGTAGTGAAAATACTTTTAAATTCTCCCCCTCGGATGGAACCCAATTTTTTTAACACTAATCCATAGGTGGAACCCGGTGGCGCACATCCTTTTTAGCGCCGAATTGTTCTACCTGGGACTCAAAACTTGCAATTGGTCAGCTCTAATACCATAAAAGCAATTCAGTGTAAGAAAATAATTCATACTCCCTGAGCATGAGAGTTGAGAGCTCACAGATATTATATTTATATTGTGTTTCTATTACAACTCAGCTATCTATAAGGAAATAGAAACGGAATAAAATAGAAGCAGAAATATCAAAGAAGATAGTGAACAGAGACGATAGAGAAGCATTTGACAAAGTCAGTTCTTCAAGCCTTCAGAATTGCAACCAAAGATGGATGTTGAGCTTCAACTGAGTTTGAGCCTGACTGGGTTAACTGAGGCTGGCTTTTACTCTTTGCATGATCCTAACTAAAATAATCTAAATATCTCCAGAAACCCAGAATCTGGAAGTATCTCAACTTTTTCTTAATACCATAAATTCCTGAGAACAAGAGTTTTTACTTGTTTATTAGGACTGAAAAGGGTGGGCGTGTCAATAAATCTAGTCTAGGTCCCAAACTTGTATTCTTAACTCCAACCAGTTTATATTTAATTAGGTCCGGTTGACTCTATAGTGATTAGCCATAACATTAAAATACTAATAACTTAGTAAATTCAATGAACTTATATTCAATAATAGTCACTTAGTAAATTCAATGAACTTATATTCAATAATAGTCACTTAGCACGTGCACCAATGAAATTATATTTAATGTTGAAGAATGACAATAATAACTTGGATAAAACAACACAGTTTTAAAGAATGACAACCCATTCTAGAGAAACAATACATCAACCAAAGCTAACACACAACTCAAAATTTTGACAACCAATGTCATCATAAAGGGGGTTAATCCAATAAGTTTTACTAGCTCAACCCCGATCACAAATCTTACTAGCTCAAGTAACTTTTAGTGGGGCCCACTTGAATGCAAGATGACAAGAGAGGCATGGTGATGGAAAGGCTTTCTTCCAGGATGGATGCATTTTCATATATTTTGAATTCAAATCAGAGAGTTAAGTACAACAGCTTCTGAAAATAGCTATAACTCCAATCTATCATCCCTCTGACTGCCTTTGATGAAAACCAAACTTATCCAGATTCAAGTGTTTGTGAAATGGGAACAGGTAACCATTTGTTATGAGTTATGACTTATGAATTTTGTGCAGTACAGGGTTTTCAAACTGAAATGGGCTCCCAGAGATTTCTTCAAGCCTGGCAAGCTTATAATAAATTTGACAAAGCAAGGCAATCAATCAATTACATATACCGAAATCTTATTTTGTATGACACAAGGAGTAAATGAGTAATTGATTCAATTACACAAAAACAGGCATACATAACCACCAAATTAACATATTGTAATGACTAACACATTGCAACCTACCAATTCAGATCTGAATTTCTCGAATACATAACCACAGTAAACGATGAGCAGAAACACCAGAATTTCTAGCATAAAGCAGCAATAATGAGCATGCTCTGTTAGAGGTGTTTTATATATATATATATATATATATATATATATAAAGACATAGAAAGGAACATGAAGAACAGCTATAGAACTCCCTATTAACTACCATTAATCAACACTACAGTGCATCCAGTTCATTCCCAAAACTGAGAACATCATAAACCTTGAACTGAAACTCAATATGAGATCGCATGTCATCTTTGGTTCAGTAATTCAGTTGACAAATGACAATCACTACAGGGGCCACCGTTTCTTTCTCACTTCTTCTATTCATTTCTTTCTTCTTTAGAGAAATAGATACAGTGGTACTGATAATGGTGATGACTGAAAACCAATAAATTTCAACCAAAGAAGACAGATCCTAATACATAAATCAGAAGCCTAATACATATATACAAACACACAATCAGAACAACACAAAGTAAAATCAAATTAATCTTCATCTCTACTGATCTAGAACAGAAATCAAACCTTGAAACCAACTTCTAAGCAAATTGCTCTTCTCTGCACCAAATCATGAAAAAAAAAAAAAAAACAGAAGAGAGAAGGTATCAACACAACGCCAAAATCCGTTCTTCTGCACAAGCACAGAACCGGAAATCAGAATTCGAAGCCTTCCGATCTAGAATTCCTGCACGCAGCAGACTTGATCGGAAGAACATGCACAAAGAGAAATAGCTGAGATGATTCGAATCTAACCGTTTGGATCTTATCGTCACAGTTGTCAGATTCATCATCCACACCGTTAGTTTTGTCATCTACGGCCTTGAATCGGCGCTGAAGTTCGTGGTATTTTTGTTTACAGTTATCCGCAGTGAGAAGGAGAGAAGACGATGTGCGATTTTGAATTTCTATGGCGATCGAATCCCAGCTCTTGGTACTGTGTCGATTGACGGCGAAGGCGAGCAAAAGCTCCTCCCAAGTGGTCCAGTTAGCGTTCGGATCTTCCGTTCTAGACATGATTTCTCATCTCCTTGTGTCCAAAAAACCCTCAAAGATCATCTGGTGTTCAAACCCCCGTAAAAACCTAGGGTTTTTGGTTTTCCTTTCTTTCCCTCGCCCCTTTTTTGGCTTTCGATTTTGAGATTATGATGTTCGTTTTTCTCTTCTTTCGCCTTTTTTTTCCTCTTTCTTCTTCGCGATATAAGGGTTGGATCTGGAGCACGCAATCGCAACTCCGTCGTTGAGATTTCTCCCTTTTGGAAACGAAAGTCACGAAAATGGAGAGATCGAGCATTCGAGAAGTCTGGAGGATTTTTGAAGAAGAAGAAGCGAAATGCTGCCGCTTCAAATCGCAGCTTCTGGTGCGATTCTTCAACGGATTTTTGAAGAAGCAGCTCCCTCTTGCGTCTCGGTTGAAGAAGCAACGGATCTTCAAATCGCTTGAGAGGTTTTTAGGGCTTTCAGGATTCAAATGCGTGGGGAGTTTGGAGACATAAAAAGTGGGGACTGCCTATAGGGGCGAAAATCTAAACCTTTTAACGGCGGAAAATATCATCCGCCGTTGGTACCCAAATGTTTTTTGGCCTTTTGCGACGGACTGTAATATCAGTTGCTGATGACCATGTTTAGCGGCTGAAAATTAAAACAGCTGCTATTTAAGTGTCACTAAAAGTCACTTTTCTTGTTGTGTTTTCTTCTCTTTCAAAATTCTTTTCTACTAATCTGAATCATGCTCTTAGGGCCTTTGGGTCGTCAATCCAAACACCAACAAAAAAAGAAACATAAAACAAGTACCAATCACCCAAGGACAAAAAAGAAAAATTGAAAAGAGTATGAAACAATTTACTAATATGCAAAGTCTTTACATAAGATAAGAAAATAAATAATGACAATTACATACTAGGATGAGAAACCTCTTCTAGATGAAAAATCCAAGGGTGTAGTGTGATTTCAGGGCCAAATCTCCTTGAAGACTTCAATGGAGAGAAAGAGAGAGGAAGAAGATGGAGTGTGGTTGTAATTCTAGAGAGAGGTGGTCAATCTTCCCATCAGAGGAGAGGGATGCCTATGCCATCAATTTATAAATTTTTCCTCTCTTTCTTTCCTTCTTTGTTCCAAGTTTGTAGCCTGCAATCTTCTTTATATGGTAAGTCCCTTCCTTGGCCAACAAGTCCTCAAAGAAATAGCAAGGTGAGAGAGATTTTTGTAATTTCCATGAGCAAAATTGAAATTCCGAGTAGAATTTATCGCACTAACTTCCAGAGGCCATATCTTCCTTGTTTCAGCTCCAATTGACATAATCTTGGGCTCCACGAATATCTACTCGAAAAGAGCTTTCCAACGGTGCGTAGATTGCACCAATCCGACGGTTGGATTAAGAGTTATGGCCATCTTAATCTTTCTGTCCCTGAAAAATCCGAAAATAATTGTACACATGGAAGCTTCTAATTAGTAGTGCAATGGGGTGTGTGGGACCCATGTGGACATCCAAAGGGATCTTGGGATCTTTCTTTTCTTGTTTCTTGACTCCCCTTCCATCTTTGGTTTGCTTCCAAGCTTCTTTGATTGATTAGTCAACTCTTCTAACACACTTTCCTTTCTTGAACTTCTTTCTTCATTTTTGAGTTTTCAAACTTAGTAAGAATTAGATCTTACCAAACCTGAAGTTTCCTCTCTTGATCTTGAAATCCCAAATCTAGCTTTCTATTGTTGACTTTTTAAACTCTCCAAAACTACAAAGATATGTGGGTCCACCGTGAAAGTTGTCCTATCATTGATCTCTCTCAAATTTCACCAATGTGGGTCCCATTCTTGATTTCTCCTACACAAATTGAAATAAATAAATTCAACGGTAATCACATGTGAGGAATTTGAATGGACTATATATGCATAGGACCCTACTTAATGCACCCAAAATAGCCGACTTTCCAAAATTAGATTTCAAAAAATGGCAAGTTTTATAAATTTATGCAAAAGTGTGATTTTTAAGCAAATTATGTATGAATGCACTACAATGAATCCTAAATGCATAAAAAACATGATTTGACACTAAATGAAGCTCTTTAATATATCAATAAGCCCTTAGAATGGTCCAAAATGTGTATGAAAATATGCGCTTTTAAGGACTCATCAGTGGGCACTGCTAAAAATGGATTAAAGAAATCGTTTATATAAAGGGGTTTTTTATTGGAGTTTAAGTGGGGCCATGGCCCCTGCCAGCCCCTCAATTCCACCCATGGGTGCGGCTGTAGTTCCAAATCCAAAATAAAAACTTGAATGCATTAATATAATAGGCAAGTTATATTTTTAAATGATAAAAATTTTATAGGACAGCAATTAGACCAGCTATGACCGATGGAGTAGAATACTGGCAAACCAAGAAGCAGCATATGCACAAAATGAATATAGCAGAGATGACAATATTGAGATGGATGTGTGGTAAAATTATGAAGGATAGAGCTAGAAATGAGTGCTTTCATGAGCATTTATGGGTAAGAACAATAGGGGATAAAATTAAGGGAACCTATTTAAGATTGTTTGGGCATGTCCAATGTAGGCCGGTAATGGCACCGGTAAAAAAAAGTTTGGCCATAAAAGTTGATGACCCACCAAAGGAAAGAGGTAAGCCAAAGAGGAAGTGAATGAATGTAGTAAAAATATATATACATATATATATATATATATGAAGTGTAACTTATCTAAAGATTTGGACCAAGATGGATAGGAGTGGAGAAACATAATTCGTGTAGTTTACCCCCAACATAGTTGGAACAAGGCTTTGATGATGATGATGAAACGATTATCGCTAAGTCGATCCTCAAATATATATATATATATATATCGCTAAAGTTTTACAAACCCTTTAAAACCTAAATATCTTTTTAATATGCAAATGTAATAGTTTGGATCTAGATCCTCGGTTCTGCTCACGCAAAGATCTGAACCTGGATCCAAATCTTTTGAATCCGTTATGCATTGATTTAGATCTAGATCTGAGTTTCTTCTTGATCAATGGATCAGAAGATAGAGTTTTTACCCTGTTCATCCTGAGTCGGGAGATTTGGATTTTTGGATAATCAAATACTCATTCGCAAATTGCAACCTTATCTATGACGATAATAACAATAGTTCATCTAGTGGGTCACACATGGACTGATATACTCAAAATAATTAACCGCAATCGTACAAATTTCTATTAAGTAGATAATGGCAAATACACAGAGATTTGTAGAAACAAGATCTAAAAATCATCAATCAACTTTCACATTAGGGATTTAAAAAACACAATTAATCAAGAAAATAATAACTAAAATGATATCAAAGGAAATCTAAATACAAACTAATCAGAGAAAGAGAGATTAGGATATCGGATTTCACCAAAACGTATTTAATAATTCCAAGATTACTTCATAGTCTTATCTAAATAAAACTCAACCTAATGTTCAAGCAATTGCCTTGGATCGGAAGATTTAGCTTTGAATACCATTTTTCTTAAAAATTCAGTTATCTAATAAGTACCTAAGACTCCCTTCACTTTAATATGTTGAAACTCTAATTACTATTTATCAAAATCATGCACAAACCATTAAAGGAATTTAACCTAAATATGATATGTCAAGATCAAGCATAAAAACTAAAAGACATTCCAAATAACCTTTGCAAAATCAGAAGTTCAATAACATTAATGAAGGAGAACCTATTAAATCATTAAGCATAATGAGGGAAAGACATAGAAAAATAATAAAAAGCAATCTCACCGGTTTTGGTTTCCTCCTCTACCCTAATCCACGTATTAGCCAAGCATTGTAGAACAAACAACAATAAAGAAGCAAATCTCCATTATTGAAAACCTTCAAAGTTGTCTATTACACTACTCAATCTCCACCTTCATTTTTTAAAAAAGATTAAAGAAAAATAACTTTTTAGAGCAAGAGAGAGCCTCCCCTTAAAAAGAAAAAGTCAGAATTGGGAGATCCTCGTGAGACAAATAAAAATAGAAACTGATTGTGGCGTCTTGAACTCATGACTTCTAACTTGAAATTCCAACTCTCTTCCAACAAGCCTATATGTTCTTTGTGTATAACTTTTCTCAAATGAGGGTTTACTTTTAAACCTCTTCGAATTAAGCTCAAATATGCTCCGCTCCTTCTAATTCCTACATAATAAGAAAAGGGCTATAATTAGAATATTTAACACAAAATAAACAACTAGCAAATTCAAATAAAATGGTAGTTATTAATATTATGCCATGCATATCATGGACTCCTTGTTATAGGACCGAATGAGAAAATATATCTTGGTTTTATTTGGAGAAAAGGATTTATTGTATCGGAAAAGGAAAAAAAAAATTGTCTCCAAACAAATTATTTGGTTCAAATGTCAAATAGGTCCAGGGCCCTACTAGCCTGGGCGTGGCTTTCAGGCCTGTGAGCTGGGTTTGACCTAAATTTTAGGTCCAATTACTAAATTGACCACGTTTGGACAAGTTTTTTGCTTCATGTACTTGTATTTTATTTAGTTAGAATAATTGAATTTTCAATCTGACATAATAGTTGTATTGATCTTGATTTATACTCCTGTTGGAAGAATAATCATAAGTTAGATAATGTGATAACTACAACTAAATATTGGTTCTTTTCTGATATTAGTGATTGCTAAAGATAATTCCTTAAATGCAATTTAGTGGTAGGTCTTATAGATTGCTATCGTAAAATTGTTGTTGTTTTGTACACTTTTTAGTTTCTTAATATACATCTTTTTGTGAATTTTTTTTATTATAAAAGGGCATTTCAAGGGCATGAATATATTAATTTATTATTGCTTTTATTCATGAGGTTTAAATGGAAAAACTTTGATAATTTTCTAACACATTTATTTCTTTCATCATTGCAAAGCTTCTTCTTCTTCTTTTCATATACTTCAATGAAGCATCATGCCTTTCCTTAAAGAGAAAATGAGAATCTCATGGAAACTACTTGTTATGCTAGCATTACTACTAACTTTAGAGTCAGTAAATGAAGTGATCATTTTAAGTGTAAACAACTAAAATAAGTATTTAATGCTGAGCTGCAACAAATTCAGTTTGTCTTTGTTCGTTTCGAATTTTTCTTATTTTGATCAGCACTCCCATCCTCTATACAGAGCAGAGCAAAATAGTTGATCTAGAATACATGTGTTACATTCTTATGTATTTCTTAAGAGGAAGGTCCAATTTTTTTGGTAGATTTGTATTTGTAGTTTTTTATTTTTTGGTGTTTTTTCTATATGGATATCTCTATTTGTGAGCTTCCATTTAACTGAACTTCTATGATTACTTTGTATTATCTTTTTCTTACAGGGTCAAAATATAGCACTTTGTATCAAGCAACAGAAGATGCTGGCTCTTGGAGAGGTATTGAATCTTTTTACCTGATAGTGGTCCGTCTTATAAAATAAAACAAAGCACATGTTAAATACTATTATTGATCAACATGTGCTCTGCAAATCTTATCTGTCAGAGTTCATATCATATTTCCACCATTGTTGATCCCTGTCGCTTGAGGACAATCCGGATTACTTCATTATTCTTGATGGTCGGTGTAAGATGTTATTCTTCTTTGTAAGTTAAGACTAAAACCTCCATCTCAGTTTTGTTATTTTGATGTCCTTAGGTAGGATATAATTAATTTTTTTCCTTAATAGAATATGTTTTTATAGTGAACATATAATGTCAATGGTAACTGGTTAGAACAGTAAGTTCATCTGGTTCTTAGTTTTTATTTTTAGTTTTTATAAAACTGCAGCTTATCAATTTGACTATGCTTTCGACTGTACTCCAACTTTAGCAGGTCAAGTCTACCAGGAAACTGATAAGTCGACTTGACAGGTTAAAAAAAGTAAATTAAAATTTCTTTGTACGCATTCATGATAAAATATTTAGAAATATGTGATTTATAAATTCCATTTCGATTACCCTTTGAGATCTCATTTTTCTCACTATATCATTGTTTTATTGTTTTTAAATGTATCGGAAAAAAGTAGTGTCAGTTGTATTTGGACATTGCACGGACATTGCAATTTACAATCACTCATTTTCTATTGAAAATTTATTTTTAAATGAATTAAAGCTTCTACTAAATTTTTTAAGAATTTTATTTTTTTAAGATTTTTTTAGTGAAACTTTGTGTTCGGTGCACGTGCATTACACGTGCAGGGCTCCACTAGTATATATATAAAGGCCCATCCCTAGAAGTCAGTAGAAAGACTTCCTAAGATAGTGAAAATAACTGAATTAAATATTATTTCAAAGGGACAAATTACGCATTAGCGTATGCAACTTTTCAGCTGGACTTTGTCATTAAAACAAATCCCATTGTTTGAAAATCAGCCATTCACAGTCTACATTCCACCTTTGACCAACACAAATTAGGAGAAAAACAAGGAATACCCCCATTGCCAATCCTTGTAATATTAATCCAATGTGCGTTTAATAAAGGGGCGTCCCATTACCAATTTTTGTCACATCGATAGATCTCTGTTTATCTCCTGTGTGGCCCACAAATCAACGATTCAATTTGATCAGCCACTTGTGTCCCAATCAAATCCATCGTTTTCTCATCCTAGCGTAAAGCTACCCCCTTCCTGAAAAGGACGCCATTATCAGTAGGTATTGAAAGCAACATCTCAATTCTCAGGTAGTACGACCCCGGAGTGGTCTAATTACATGCTTTTCGAGTGGAATTCACCGTGGGGCTCATCTACCGATGATCCGAACCATTAAAATCTTGATTCGATAAAATTTGATCCCACTGTAAGACTGAACATATGATCTATAACATAATTAATGCGTATAATATTGTACTAATCACGTGTTGCGCTGTGGCCTTCAATTTTAACGGTTTGAATCATCAGTAGGTGGGCTGCGTGGTGGGTTCAGGGATCCAGACTCGCATTCTTATTGACTAATCAGCGTACACGTGGCATATTCCCCATCTTGGTCGTCTATTGCTAGCCTTTTTATTACGAGGCTGAGAATTTGGACGGTCTCGATTGAACGATGGATGAGTGATGATGAGGAAAAAGTCCTGGCCGTGTGCAAGACTCACAGAGAGATCCATCAATGGCCTTTTCCCAACCGAAACCTGTTTTCCATTCCAGATACTTTCTTCGTCTTCTTATTCCAATCTCCCAATTCGGAGACTTTCACAGCTCTGAGCATCCCTCGGCTATTGATGCTCGTATTTCCGGGAATCTGAACCCGATTCCCACACGCTCCTTGATGGGAAAGTTGGATTTTCGTGGCAATTGCGATTTTCAGCGTTCTTCTGAAATCGCGAAATTGGTTCGAATGGGGAAATGAAATCAGGGTTTGAGAGAATTGGTAGAATCGAATCTGGAATTTGAGGTAAGTTGCTCTGAATTCTTTTGTTTGATTAGTTATTAATCATTTGTATCTTTGTTGATGATGAAGGCGTGTGTGTGGTTGCTCCCAAATTTGCTGGGTGTGAATTTTGTGGTTTGGCGTAGGGATGCCCATGGGCCGGGCTGAGGGATAGATGGGCCTGGCCCGATTTTAAAGTGACAGGGCCCAAGCGCAGCCCTAGCCTGAATTAGGCCATAACGGCCTGTCTAGCTCGTTATCATCTGTGTCGATGAGTATGGCTTGGACTCTTCATTCCAACAGAAATCCCATATATATATATATATATATATATTATTTTTTTTGCTTAAATGGGTTATCTCATTCGGGATGGACCGGTTTTGGGCTTTCTACCCCTGAGTCCAAGCCCAATCCAT
The DNA here is from genome assembly GCA_029852735.1 of Persea americana. NCBI lineage: Eukaryota > Viridiplantae > Streptophyta > Magnoliopsida > Laurales > Lauraceae > Persea > Persea americana. Next base: position 10,927,107 of record CM056812.1, read on the forward strand.
ATATTAATCGGGATCAGATTAACAGTCCAAGCCCGATCCACAGCGGGCTGGGCCTGGGCTGGCCGGGTCCAAGAGCACCCCCTAGTTTAGCGAGAGCCACTTGGGGGATTAGTCTTATTGGATCAAAGGCCTGGGATACCCACATCATTAGAGAAAAGAAGAAGAAGAAAAAAGAATGGATGAGCAATATTAGGAGAGAGACTGGAAATGTTTTGAACTTGAATTAGTGGTACATGAAGTATTTGGATCAAAATGACTCTATTCTTCAGTTTGAGATCCTTGGAAGTATGCCAGATGGGGCAAACTCACGGGTGTGACTAAAGTTAGAAGATGTATTATGCACATAAGAACATTGGTCCGACTTACAAAAATGAGATTATATTGAGAATAAAAGAATACTAGCACAATAATTTATGCGGATCACAGAAATGTTGACTAATAACGGCAAAAATATGTTCTACCACAAAAAAATTATAATTGCCTTTAAACCTTAGACTCGCCCCTGAGTGGTCAAAGTTTAAGTATTTCCCTTGTGCGATATCCTAGGGCTATGCGATATTGCACATATTATATTATGCGATATCCTAGGGCCATGCGATATTGCACACATCATATTGTGCGATATCCTACGACCATGCGATATCACACACATCATTTTATGCAATATTCTAGCTAGGATAGTGCGATATCACACATGCGATATTCTAGGGCTGTCCGATATCGCACCATTAATGTATGAACAGTTCTTGGGGAATTATATAAACTTTGATTATTTTGGGGCAAATGTCACATGTAAAAGTAGTCATACGGTCGATCTTCCTTTTGTATTTAGTAGATTAGTGGTAGGGCTGTCAAATGGCTAAACCAGGCTAAGCTTAAGATTATCCAAGCCTTATCCTCCATATATACAGGCAAAGACCTTGGAGGGCCTCCATTACCTAGACCCTTACTTGGTTGGCCCTTTCGGTCTAAGGCCGGGCCTAGGGCCTGAAGAGGATAAAATAGTTTTTTATTTTAAATCTTTTTCCTACTTTGGCACTTGGCATTAAGTGTAAACCTAATGTTAGTCCTCCTTTATTTTTTAACTTGTTAATTTAGGCCCATGATAAGTTGTATTGCATTGAATTCCCATTATTTAAATACCTAACAATCAAATGGATACTACATAAGAAAAAAAGAAACAAAAACAGTTTCATAACTTCCTCTATAATATGTCACTGGGATTTTGTAGCATTTTGTTTTCAAAGTTGTGGCCCATCCAAGAAGTGGGCCACTTGGGTTGATCAAAATATAAGGTTAAACACTAAATCCAATAACTAAAGAAAAGTGATCTCATTTTAATAAGAACCCAAGTAAGAATCATGCATGGTTTATTTACATAAAAATTGCATAAGAATCATATCAAAATCACATAACAGTCATAAAAAGTTAAACAAAATCACAAAAGAACGATACTCAAATAAACCCACATATGTGCTCAAATAAATCCACATATATATATATATATATAAAGAGTAGTAGGGCTGGGCCAAGCCTAGTATTGTCACTGAAACATACTTGAAGGAGTCGTGGAACAGCTTGCATGCATTGTATAGAATCATTGATGCGGAACGGGGTACCAGGTGCAGGGTGGGTAGAGGCGAAGAGACGAGAGATGGAGTGGGGAAGGGATATGTCAAGCGAAAGCCTGAAAATTGGCCTCACGCCAAACTCCCTATCGCAGGTGAAGAAGAAGAGACAACTTGGAAATACCCAAAATCACTCGTGAGAAATTTCATTAATCAATAACTAAAACCAAATAAGGCATTACAATCTTAAATAGAGAAAAGACTAACCCTAAATCTGATATGGACCATTCAAATGCAATGATGGCCAGGATTAAAATATCCACCTAAATATAACTTAAGACATAAATAAATAAATAAAACTCTGAGTAGGCTAAGATAGGTGGGCTAGGCCCAAAGAACTGGTCTAGACAGATGGGTTGGGCCCACTGGCGGGTCGACCCATGGGGACCATGGGTCTGTCATGCATCAACTCTCCCCTTCTTAGGGAAAACTCGACCTCGAGTTTTATAGATGTCCTCCAGGATAAAAAATCCATCGCATGAATCCACGATTTGCCGGTTGGTCTTCGTTTTCTTCACAAGGCTTGGAGGCTTGACATGACCCTTTCTTCCAACTCAAATGAGGCTTGACACATTGCTTCTTTTGGTGATTGGATTTTGCATTAATGCGAGCTCGAATGAAGTGATGCTTTAAATCTTGAATATTGTCCATTAATGCGAGCTCGAATGAAGTGATGCTTTAAATCTTGAATATTGGCCATTTGCACACATTCTCCAAGTAGAATTGGCCGATCTCTGAGGACAAAGTCAATATGAGGAACTTTGATGAGGTGAACCTCTTTGGCAATCTCCTGATTAATGGTCTTTTCATCTGATAGTTTAATTTGATTTGTTGGAGGCGGACTTGCCGTAGGATCCATCGGATGATTAGACTCCTTAATGTTTTCTTCATTGTCTGTTTCTTCTTGTTCCACCTGCAAATGATGAGACTCGGGGTCCTTTTCTTCAAATTGTCTTAAGGCATTCTCCATGAGTGGTTCCACTACTGGAACTTCTATGGTTTGCAAAGACTTCTCTTCTTGCATCTTAGCTTTTCAGAGGCGATAACACTTTATCAAGCGCTCAAAACGGAACGCTTCCCAAAATGCCGCATACATGTCATTGCATTCCTTCGCCATATTCTTCAATATACTTGGTCTCAAACCTTTGAGAAAGTTATTGAAATCAAGTGTATCTCCCAATTCACATAAATGATGCAGCCTTTCAAATTCAACGGCATATTCCTCGATAGACAATTTTCCTTGTGTCAAAGTAATATATTGCTCAAAGCAGTCTTTATTTGCATAATATCTTTTCCCATATCTGATTGCATATGTCATCCTTTTAGCCCAGTTGTTGATTTCTTTAAGCTCTTTGTTGGTTTATGTAAGCCTTCTATTCATTTCAAGAAGTTGTAATTCTATCTTGGCTGACAATTCCATATTAACTTGATGCAGAGACTGAAAATTTTAATGCTCTTCAAAATTAAAATCAGACTGACCAGATGTGTAGATTTTACTGATCGAAGTTTGTAGGTGAAGACAGAATGTCGATCGAAGTCCTGATGGAGAAGACCTTACTATTTGAAAATGGATGGCTGAAAATTTGATGGGATCTGGGCCCACTTTCTAGCTCGAAATATATTTCTGCAGTTGCACTATGATCAATTGATCGGGCCTTGCTGATGCAATAATGAGTTCACTGCTGTCACTTTTTTTTTTTAACTGGTTTTAAGGTTCGGGCTTAACCCGAACTCAGGCCCATTAAATGGCTCAACTCAGAGGGTCAAGTGCTGGACTTGGGTTGGGCTCACCCCGCCCAATTCCTTAGTCCTTTGTCTCGTTCTTTGCGTAGAAGAGGAAGAAAAAGAGAGGAGATAAGGGTTTCGACCCTTTCTGCTACTACACCCCAACAAGAGAGATGATGGAGCTGGCGAGGAGTCGTGGTCGACGAGACGCTGACGACGATGGCGTGCTAACAGGCTGGTGTGATGACTTTGAGATGGCTCGACAATGGTGCTGCTGGATGCGAGGTGAAGGCCGATGGGGATGGAGCTGGTGGCGCTGCTAACAAGCCCTCTAATCCAAGGTGCCGTCAAGGTTCGGCAATGGACGACGATGATGATGAAGATGGTGACGTGCGCAAGTGCCCAGGTACGCTTTGCAACCTTTCTTCTCTTTTTCTTTCTTTTTTTTTTTTTCTTTTGATTCTTCTCTGTTCCTATTTGATGCTTTTTTTTTTTTTGGGGTTTCGGCGGCAGGGCCTTGAGGTGGGTTTCGGTGATAGGTTGTGAGGGGAAGATGTTGAGGAATTGGGGTTTAATGGGTTTCGATTTGGTGTTTGGTGAGCTTGTGTGACGGTTGAGGTTTGTGGGATTTGGATGGACAGAGGGTGGACGGGGTTTCTCTGATGGCGGGACTGGGTTGGATGGGGTTTCTCGAATGGTGAAGATCAGATGACTGGTTTGATAATGGGCTCTTGGTTATGCAAAATGAGATGTAATCAACCAAAGGGAATCAGATTAGTACCTTAAAGATGATAGAGTGAAGAATTAGTGGATCTGAGACTCGTGATGGTGATGGGTTGGCCATCTCGAATCTGGGTGGATCGATCTTCGGCTCTGATACCAATTGATGCGGAACGGGGTACTAGGTGTGGGGCGGGTAGAGGCAAAGAGACGAGAGATGGAGGGTGGAAGGGATATGTGAGGCGAAAGCCTGAAAATTGGCCTCACACCAAACTCCCCATCGCGGGCGAGGAAGAAGAGACAACTTGGGAATACCCAAAATCACTCGTGAGAAATTTCATTAATCAATAACTAAAGCCAAATGAGGCATTACAATGCTCAAATAGAGAAAAGACTAACCCTAAAACTAATATGGACCATTCAAATGCAATGATGGCTAGGATTAAAACATCCACCTAAATACAACTTTAGACATAAATAAATAAATAAGACTCTAAGTAGGCTAAGATAGGTGGGCTAGGCCCAAAGAACTGGTCTAGATGGATGGGTTGGGCCCAGTGGCGGGTTGACCCATGGGGACCATGGGTCTGTCCTGCATTAACCATGCTAAAACTCATATTAAAGTTTGGTTTGTTAGAGATAATAGTAACAAAGGCCATCGCAACGGCCGTTTTGTAATTTTACCATAAAATAAAAGTTAAGTAAATCCTTCATTTCCCAGACAAGAGGTCACATAAAAAACACTTTAATTCAAATTTTCCTCCTTTTTTTTTTTCAAAAAAAGTAAAAAAGCAACCACCTTTATCCACTAAAAGACAAAAATTCTCCACTTTCCCATACAAAAAGTAAAAAAGATTTCATACTAAACAACTAAAAATAAAATACCATCATAATCCAAATATATATTTTTAGAATATTATTGATAAGTAAAATAATATATTATTTTAGAAAAATGGCTTGGGTCTTCTGAACAATACCTATTTAGGAAAAAAAAGCAATGGAGAAATGAATAGAGAAAATGTTTTCTTAAGAAGTCAAAGTAATGTGTTACATGAACTGATCAAAAATAAAAGAAATAATAAATAACATAAATTATTCATCATCTAAAGAAAGCAAGCGCTTCGGTTAATCATTTACGGCCAACACATTTAATGAGGTTGAATCACTAAAAATCAATATCTGTACATGAAGAAAATAAAATGGCAAATGCATCAAGCAAATCAGTATCTTGAGTTTTAGAGATATATTATTTATATATGAAAAATTCTTTCAAAGAAGAAAAAAATTTCTTTCAATCTTCTTATTCGTGGAAAACAAAAAAACAAAAAAAAATAATAATAATGATTACCGATGGAACATGCTTTGGGGGCCCAAATAAGTCCAAAAATTTATATATATATATATATATATATAGGTTAGAATTTTTTCATAAATTGCTCAAAATTTATGAAAATTCTAGATAATCAGCTTTAGGGTCTAGATAATCAGCTTCAGGGTCTTATGGTCAATTAGTTTAATAATCAAATTAAATGGTTTGGAGGTGGGGCCCAATTTTATAAGGAAAAAAAAATGTCATAAATAGGTCTTAAGTAAGAAAAAAGCACCGCGTAACAACTTGTACTAGTGCATTTTGCCAAGAGAGATGTGAATCGTTTTCACACCTCCATAGGTATGAAAATGATTGTGTAGAAGTGGCCTCATTTACCACAGTTCATTTACATGCCATATGCATAAACTCGTGCGGATAGACGTAATATATATATATATATATGCATAATGCCAATGATTACGCATGTGAATCATTTATATATATAAATGAGAGCAAACAAACAACTCCTAAGTATAAAAATAAAGGTACATTGGAAAAGGCATCTCAATCAATTAATTTGAAAAATTATTTTAACACAAAAAACATTATCACAAGACATCTCAAGCTTAGCTATAAAGTGAGCAAAAACATTCATTTGCCCAGGGGTGCACATGGATCGGATTGGTGCGGATTGGGCCAAATCCGTCACCAATCCGTTACCTACGGATTGATGGATTTCAAAGTCGTCACCAATCCGTAGTTGTTAAAAACCAATCTGATCCGATCCTTGGAGGACCAGATCGGATCGAATTAATCCATTCAATCTCATGTTAAAAGAAAGATGTCAAACATGTTGTAAAAACTTTCATATTTGACCCCTTAATTTTTTTTCTTATTTTATATTTAGACATCTTAACTTATATTTAGACCCCTTAAATTTTATTTATTTATATTTAATGTCGACGGATCGGATCGGATTAAATTTGCTGATTGAGGGTGAAATTCGCTACCGATCCGTTGCTAATGGATTACAAGATTTTCAATCCGCCACCAATCCATTGCTAACGGATTACAAGATTTTCAATCCGTCACAAATTCGTTTCCCTTCAGATTGGTTAAAAATCCGCGAATCGGATCAGATCGGTTTTACGGTCGATAGATTTTTTGTGCACCCCTACATCCGCCTATGAATAAAGGTATAAAATATATCTTATTAAAATCATTGACAATGTTCCAAATCCAAGACTGTTGGGTTAATGGACCAACCATCATCACCATTAATATCCAAATATCCAAAAGTATAGTAATTTAGTCAAATGCCTTCAATAACTCTTAAATGGGATTAGAACTTTTAACTATAATAACTAATGCCCAAAACTCTTTTAACTTGTATAGATGAATTCTTTACATTAAAGCTGGATGTTAGTTGAAAAAAAAAAAAAAAAAAAACCCCCTTAAATCTTTCCTCTCCTTGTGCCACATCGGCTCATCTATTCCACATCAGCCATCACAACTCTCAGTTGGCATAATGTTTTGCAAATGTCAAACCATTGAGGCACACTTAATTCTCATCTTATTGAGGTGAGTAATTTAACCTCATCTCATGTGAGTTACATGTCGACATTAACTATCATTTAGGAGAGGCCACTATTATTACGCTATTTATGTGATCCCACATAATTATGTTATTTAGGGGGTCCACTTAAAGATTTGATTTAATTTTCAGTTCAAAGTACTTCAGACTTATACAAAACATTTAACCAAATGCATGAGTGGTTTAAGTTCAAATCGTTGAGTAATTCATAGATATTTACTCACATATTATTTGAGTGCCATATATGAACTTATTTTTACTCAGTTATTTTATAATATAAATTTATTTTTTGATGATTACCCAAATAGTTTATCATTCGATCAAATCATTTATTTTTTTTTGTTAATAACACTTAATTTTAATTTATTATCTAATTTGCATGAAACTTTAACTTGTACATCGCGCGGACTTTAATGCTAGCACTAGTTAGAAAATTATGGCCCTTTCAAGTTCAATACCAATAAAAGAAGCCACACTGCATATGTTTGTTTATCGATGGGCAGCATTCACCTTGGTCTGTTTGTGTTTGCATAAAATTGAATTCCTATCAATTCATAATGGTAAAATACGTTGCAATAAAAGATTATTAAAGGAGGGTTCATGGTATGAAGTAGAGATGTAAATGAGACCTTATTAAATTTCTCGGTTTCATTTAGTAGTGTTACTTAATTCATTCTTTGTTAGAGACATTAATAGCCATTTATAAATTTTTTACTTTTGTTTTTTAGATTTTAACCACTTTTAAGAATACATTTATTTGAAATTCATATGAATTCAATTACATGTGCATACATCTCTTGCCCCCAGTCAACTTAGAATTTCTGTTCCCCAGTTGGAAAAAATGAGCACGACCTAAAGTACTATGCGTACCCATCACGGAGGAATACACGTGGTTAGAGAGGAATCTCAGGGGACATTAAACAATTTCTGTTGGGTTGAATTAATAATTCTCCAAATTCCATCCCTTCCAAATCCTCAAAAAGGCTCTTTTAGACTTTTACACCCTACCATTCATCATTCATGGGAGTGGTAATTTGAAAATCTTGGATGGTCAAATGTGACTTTTTAAAAGTTTGACTTTTGAAATTCCATTAATCAAACAAAGAATAAATTCTATAGGCCAACTTGCTTTTAAAAATGCCCAACACATGGTTTTTCATAAATGAAGAGATTTTTATGAAAAATTAGCACTAAACACAAATTAGATGATTTGATTTTGAAAAAAATAAAACTGTCCGATTAGGGGAGCACCACTCAGTCTTCCACCTCTTTTATTGGAAAAGCTTTTTAGATTAATTTCTCAGGATAATAAAAAATAAAAAATTATTATATACATATATGTCAAAAATAGGAAAACAAAAACAAAATATAAATTATGCATGTGTTCTTGATATGGATATTGAGAAAAAACATTAGTGAGAATTGTGCACCAAATTGAAATGGACCGGAATGAACAACCAAAATGGTTTGGAATGGACTGAAATTCAAACTGGAATGTTTCGACCTCTAATCCGTTTCAACCAATGGACCGGAACGAAGAACTCTAGTCGAAACGAAACGGAATCGACTAATATGATTCTTGCACTCAATCTTTTATACATCCAACTCTTGAAATTCTATAGTGAGGCCGACGTATCTTCCCTGAAAGAGTTTAGCAAAGCTCCACACTTAATAGTCCAAGAGTCCTCAATTATATAGTAGGGTATTCTAAATGTAACCTTTTAGCATGTATTATTTTCCAGGCGTGTCTTAGAACTAGTAGCGTTGTTATAGTCGTGTCACCATAACCAGCTAGGTTGTTCCATCAGAATTGCTCAACATTTCTTCCATTAAAGACTAATCCACACTTAATAATAAGGCATGTTTGTATGGAGCATTTTCTTTTGAAAAATGAATCTGATTTTGAAGAATTATTATTTTATATTCTTTTATCCTCTTATTCTTTTGTGTTTTTGTTTTCAAAACTGGAACAAGGTTTTACAATTTTAGAGGACGTTTGGTAATTGCTGCGGAAGAGGAAACAATGCTTTTCCTCTTCCGCAGCACCACTTAGTGGGATTTTCAGATCTCTTCCAACACTGTATTTTAGTAGAGTTTTCTGAAATCCTGTTCAAAGTTCAAATTGTCGTGGAAAGCGCCGAAAAATCTAACGCCTTATCTTATGCTCTCTGCACAAACAACTCCCAGGAGGAAAGCAACTTATTAGACTCAAGTAGCATAGAGCAACTTTCAAAAACACATTTTATTACAAAATGAGAAAAAAAAAAAAGAAGCTAAAACAACAGAAAATATAGTCTCTACTCGTATTTTGCAAAAGTAAATAAAATGTGGCATGCAGAAACATGCCCTAGATGTATGGTGTTTTCCGCAGTCAATGGTGGATTCCACTTTCACTGCTCTTGCAAATGAAAAAAAAAAAGGGCCAATCAAAAGTGCCAAAAGGGTCCCCTCTCTTGAGCAAAAAAGGGCAGAAAAAGGGACCCTTCTGTTGACCAAAATCTAAGGAGCACAATCCCCAAGTGTTCAACAGGAGCACCAACGCTTCCCCTCCTGAGAACACGTTCTAACTAAAACCAGAACTGACAGGTGGGGTCCGCAACATGCCTCTCCCGTGTGACTGAAAAACTGAAAGGAGAGAGACAGAGAGCCGTTGTCATAGGCGTCGTCCAATCCAACGGCAGATATCGTGCTTTTGTTGTTTATAGATGAAGAAGACCGTTTAATGCACGTCGTTCCCTAATTGGTTGGTTTATCCGACGCCACCAATACCCGTTTCAGAAGGAATCCTCGTTCCAATGGAGTGATCTTGTTCAGATTCGAGATTCTCATGACCCAAACGCAAAACCCATTTCCCTTGCACAACTGCATTTGGTGATTTCACTTCCCACCCAGATCCTTTTTTTCTGTGTAAGAAATGTGGTCTGTTTGCTTTTTTCTGTTAATGGGTTCTTTTTCCTTTTCCTTTCTTTGCCATCTGTGAATGCCCTTTTGTTTTTAATCATCTCTGTCTGTTGGCAGATTTTTATGAGAGAAGGAAAAAGAGAAGTGGGGATGATTCTTCTTCTTTGGGGTTGTAATATTAGAGGAGAGGTGTCAATGTGATTTGGGTCTGTCTGTTTGGCAGATTTTTATAGGATAAAGAAAGAAAGGGGATTGATTTTGATTCTTTTTTCTTGTTTGGGTGGGAATATCAGTGTGGGTGCTCTCAATGTGGTTTGGGTTTGTGGGTATGAATGGATGTGTGTGAGGCAGAGGAAGCAATAGAAGTACAGAAGGGGCCATCTGAGAAGAACAATGGGGTGGCCCGAAGGCCACGAATTCGCGAAATTGCATCCAGATACAAGGCTGCTTCCACGCCTGTGACTGCGCCGAAGCGATGCCCATCTCCAAACCTCTCCCCCCGGGCTCCCTCCTTGCCGACGGCCAACAAGCGAGCCCAATCGGCCGAGAGGAGACGCCCCACCACGCCTTCTTCCCCCTCAAGGCCTTCCACGCCGCCCCATGATGTGGAAATGCAGATCTCCGCGAGGCGGTCGATGGGTGGGCGGTCGATTGAGGGGTTGTGGCCATCAATGCGAAGTCTCTCTGTTTCTTTCCAGGCTGATTCCATCTCAGTTCCTTTTAGTAAGAGAGAGAAACCAATTGCAAATGCTTCTGCGGATCAAACATTGAGGAATTCAGCCAATTTGGCGCGTAAGGGGGTTGAGAGTGCAAGGAAAGTGACCCCGGAGAGAAAGAGGACTCCTCTTAGGGGGAAGAATGTTGTGGATCAATCCGAGAATTCGAAGCCTGTGGAGAATTCAAATGCTAGGGTGGTACCAGATCAGCATCTGTGGCCAAGCAGAATGGGTGGGAAATTGTCTGGCTACGCCCTTACCAGAAGCCTTGATCTCACTGACAAGTATAATAAATCTACTCCTTTGATAAGTTCTGGACGTGGGGTCTCTCCAAGTAAGAGAATGCCTGTGTCTGATGGTATGGGAAGAGGAGGATTACTAAATTCTGTGCGCGAGGTGGCAAAACAAATTTCAAGAATTTCTTCAGTTGATAATGCTTCCTCACGACCTGCTGGGTCTTCCAAGCTTGTATCATCAAGTGGTGGTGTATCCTCAAACTCATCAGAGAAGATTTTGATGAAGGCACGTCCTAATAGGTCTCAATCGTCCCCTGTTAGGGAATCGCATAATCCACCATCACCCCAGAAGGCTACATCAGCATTGCCCTTTTCAACTAGGGGCTCACTGAGTCCAGCCAGGTCAAGGCCATCGACCCCTTCCTCTCCAACAGGCTCAGTGAGCAGTCGGTCCAGCTGCTCATCCTCTGTTTTCGGTTTTGTTGTTGATGTCCGCAATGGAAAGAAGGGCGTGGGTCACGCTGAAGATGTTCATCAGCTGAGAATACTCCACAATAGGTACCTGCAGTGGCGCTTTGTCAATGCCCAAGCAGATGCGGTCTCATCTATCCAGAAATTAATGGCAGAGGTAAGTTTTATGGAACATTTGAGTGTTGTTGCCTTTCTTCTCCTGGTTCTTTTGCTAATATGATGCCTACCATTTGGAAGTTATATAAAATGTGTGTTCTTTTGTAGCCTTGATAAATAAGATACAAGCTTTGGCATTTATGTATTTAATAAAAATAGGAATCCCTGAACCTTTCATATTTTGGCTATAATAATGGGACTGCAATAATTCTGTCATCAACATTAAGCCTTGTATCATCCTAGTTCTTTAATCTTGGCCCTGATGACAACCATTGATACAGAACCATCGTGACCATCAGTCCATCCCCCTTGATAAGTTCCTACAGAAGCAAATCTTTCAAGGTTTGCATTATCATCATGTAGCATAACCTTTTTGCTACTCTCTTCCCATTGGTGTAGAGAGAACATGACCTCCAACGAAGGGAGAGGATCCTGGTGTAGTATCTTAGCATTTATAGGTTAATGGATAAGGGTTGAGTTTGGTATAGTTCAGGGTAAACTTGAACCTACCTCGACCTACACCCCTGCCCAGCCCCTACCAACCTGATCCATGATGGGTTTATGGTATGTGATGCCAAACTCACCCTATGATGTGTTTGGGTTGGGTTGGTTTGGTTTGATAACTGTTAGGCTGTTACCTTTATATATATAAATATAAATATATATATATATATATATTTATAGGGCCGCGCTACAAAACACCCCGGGCGTTTTGTTGCCAAGGAACGCCCCTCTTTTAGTTGGCCAACATAGCATTCCTTGCGCGCTGATTTTTAGGAAGAAAACTCACACCATTTAAAGGCCTACTTTCTCAACAAAAAAAATAAAAAATAAAAAAATACAATCTTCTTTTCCCTATTTATTCTCTTCTTTGAAATGATTACTTAGATGCTAAGACTAGACAGTTCATCCTTTTCCTAATTTTTCTCCTCCTCAATGAGTGCTCGTATCTTTTAGATTGTTATCAAATTAACCCCAACCATATGAGACACGTGACAAATCATGATCTATTTATTCAATTGTGAGCCCTACTTTTTTTAAAAAGTAGATTAGTAGTGATACTTGTCTTGGTGAAATTTGCTCTGTGACATGTATGAGTGAGCCCCTTATAAGAGATGCGACAAACAATGAAAGCCCTTGATAGATTTATAGGTTTTGAATCAAAGGGTTTAAATTGAAACAATGATTTGTAATCCCTATAAACGTACATAGCTCACTGTCAATATGCCTTATTTTTTTCTCTGTCTCTTTATACAGCTGGACAATCAATCTAATGTAATTCCCATACGGATTAGCAATAACTACATTGTTTTTTATTTGATGTTATAAATGGGTGAGAATGCCTTTATGATAAGGGCATTTTGTAGAATTTCCTATATATATATATATATATATAAACGTGCATCCATTCCTCACCATATGCCGAGGGACAAACTTAAAGGGGCCAACCTAGGGCCCCATTGATCATGGCACTTGGGGGCGATGGAAAGAAACATCTTGGATGGGCCCATATATCAAGTTTGGGGTCAATCCCAAGTCTCTAAACCCTATATCCGAGGCCGAAAAATTTAACAACTTTATAAAAAAATTTTTGACATTTGATCCAACGGGCCAATTCATTCGAATTAGTGAAAATTCGATTAATCCATTGTAATTTAGGGGGTTCCATATGTGTGGATGGTTCGGATGGATCATAAAGTCGGCCCCACTATGTTCTCCCTCACCATATTATGGTGAGGGATAGATGCACATGAATATTTCCCTATATATATTATATTATATTATATTATATTATATTTGATCCAACCCATTTGGCAGGACTCAGATCTGCTGCCTCAAGTCTCACTCTTAGTTTTGCTATGCAGGTTTTGTGCATTATGTTCCAACAAAAATGTATAAACTAGATATAAATTGGGCATGGTGTGTTGGGGCTCGTTAAAACCCTATCCTACTTCAAACCAGACTCGGGTGAACATTTATAAACCCATACCAACTGCCTATAATAAGCACAGGTCTGGGTGGGTCAATTGTTCAACCCGACCTATTGCTATTTTGGTGGATAGATTCAGTCTATATATATTTGTTGCTCCTCTACGTCTACCTCAAGTTCCTTGAAGTGTACAGGTCAATAGTGACTCAAGCATCATGCAACTTATGTGAACATGGCAATCTCCCCAAGACTCTCGCCTTGTCTAAACTCCCATACCATTTGTAAACTGATAAGATTGTGCATCATTCTTCTCTTGAGAGTAGTAAAAAATAAATATGTCCCCTATCTCTTTGGCTATTCTACAGTACAAGAACATTTAGAAATCTCTTATGTAATTATGTCAGCCGTGACATGACAGTGAGATAATTCCCCTTCCAGTCAACATGTAATGCATCATCTGCAGCAGGCTCCATAATTTTTCCATTTAAATATTCAAATGTTTTCCTTGCTCCAATGGCTGTTCTTGTGGACTTGGAACCATTCCAGAGAATTATAATCTTCAAACCTCAATGGTATCATTTGAACACCAGGATGTTCACGACACTTATTTTTCAGCAAAAAGAAGTTCCACGATATTTGAGGAAATCCAAGTACTTATCCGCTCCAGTTGTGATGGTACTGGATGAAAGGATTGACAAAGGAGTTGGGACATTCTCCATAGCTCTCTAATTGTAGCAGGAAAATAGCCAATAATAATTTTTTAAATTATTACCCTTCCCTATACACACCAATCAAGGAAACAAATATATGATCACACTATTAACTGAAGGAGATTCACACACACAAATAGGTTACAAACCAAATCTGCTGCACAAAACTAAAGCACTGTCCCAAACAACTTCAGATTGCATAAGCATGTCAGATCTGTTGTAATCAATTTAAGATCAGCCATAAACATCTTAAGATCTCAGAACACAGTACTGAACACCCTTCAGATTTTCTAGAGCTACTTCAAAACTGTTGTAAGCAACTCACAAAACAAACCCCCACATTCAGTTGTTTGATTTGTAATTTAGTGTCAGCGACTGGCCGTAGCATAGAAACAGTCACAAAACTCAGCCATGTTGGTCAGCTATCTGCTATTGGAGTATTGCTACAACATGTCCAAATCTTTTCTAAATATCACCAACCATCCTTCAGTTGATACAAGTAAAGTTTAGAGATAGATAGTGAGAAAAACCAAATGCTTAATATAACTCCCAAAGCTGTAGCTCAGCTATTATATGGGTGTGTAAGGGTGCATGAGTTCGCGACCCCACTGTAGCGAAAAATAAAATAAAATTGGTGAGAGGTTCATACAAACTCCTCTAATTCAGTAATCGATCCCCAAATCATTGTTCAAAAAATTGAAATCATATTGCAAATTGTTCATATCCATGAATCAAATAGAATGGTGAATCATATTGCGAATTGTAGGATTTTTTTTTATTTTTCTAATAAAAATGAAAAATAATTAAATATTAAAAAGAAAAAGAAAAAGTAGTTATTCATAATCCTTCCATTTCCCATTGATAGCAGTATAAATGCAATGACAAGTAAGTCTATCATACAGTCATATCAAGAATATGATGATATATATATATTAATATATAATAAACGATATATGTAAATAGTTAAATAAGTTTAAGGTATCAATATATATTAATTTATTTATCCTTAAATTATAATATAAAAGTAAAAGAAAAATCCAAAACCATCAATCTTATGAAGTAGGATAACTCTTGAAGTTTGAAAAGTGTTAATGAAGAGAAAAACTTGAAAAGATTAAAAAAGAAGAAGAAGAAGATATAGACCAGCCTTATGCATACAGTCAAATGCTTTAATCAAACACATGTTCTTTATTCATCTCTAAAACCTCCCCAAAGCTACAAAAATTCTTAAGAGCTTTTGTTAACTACTAAATAACCTTTTATAACAATGCTAAAAGAAAGAAAAAATGTAAAACCTTCCCGAAGCTGAATTGCTTGAATCGTAAGATTCGACAAAACGAGTATCGAATTGTAAGATTCACACCTGAATCATAAGATTCATCTGTAAATGGGATTCGTTGCATAAAAGCAAACCGTTTTCCTGTAGGATTCGGGATATGAATTGTAGAATTCTGATAACAATTCCCCAAATCCATATTAGTTCCTTTTTCTAATAAGACCCATAACAAATAACTTAAATGAGTCCAAAGAATTTCATAAAAATATCCACAAATATTTATAAATCCTTACAGATAATGCAATAAATGATGTGGAATAGACCCGTGGAACCCATGGGTCGACCTGCCAATGAGCTCCGCCCATCCATTTTATGCTATTTTCATGTTATTTAGAGTTACTTTAATTTATTTTGTGGTTTATGTCTTTTAAATTCAAATGTTTTAATTCTGACCATCCATGTGCTTGGATGGTCCAGATTAGCTTAGGGTTATGTTTTCTCTTATATAATCATTGTAGTGCCCCCTTGGCTACATAGTGATTTTGGTTCCCAAGTTCTCTCTTCTTCCTCGCCCACGACGGGGAGTTTGGCGTGAGGTCAATATCCAGGGTTTTCCCTGAACCTACCATCTCCACGTTCCATCTCTAGTCCCTCCATCTCTACGCGCATCTGATACCCCACTTCGCATCAATATATGTGACTAGACTCCATTGAGGATGTTTTACAGATATTCACCTAAGCAATATTGACAACCAACTTTAGGTGTAGATGTGGATCTCTCCAATTTAATGCTTTGATGCCATTGAAAACTATGATTAGGGTTTTAATGGGTTGAAAGTATTGATTGGGGGGGGGGGGGGGGGGGGGGGGGCGGGGGGGGGGGGGGAAGAGAGAGAGAGAGAGAGAGAGAGAGAGAGATGTTTGTAATGTCGAAAGTGCGAGCCGCACACTCCTAAATGTATGAGAAATTTGTCACTAATATATGGTGCTTGGCACAGTTACATTTTTTAATATAATAATAGTTATTTCCACAATTCACTGCAAATACAATCTCCTGGTCGAAGATTTTTTTTTCTCCACATTCATTTACAAGTTGGTGCTTATTCTCGCACTGACTGGACTGAATCTCCTGATGATCGGCCTTTCATTCAAGATATGGCACATTTGTTTGTGGTAACTAGTTACTTGGAATTGGAAGTAAGAATAGATTTGTGTGAGAACTGGTGTAAAGGAAGAGCGTAGGGCCATGGTTCATGCTACCTATGAGTTGCTGTTCACTGATGATGTTCTGACAATCAGGTGTCAATTCACAGTGCTTTTTTTTTTTTTTTTGGATAATAGTAAAATTTATTAATAAGAGGGAAAACCCAAAAGAATAAAGTATAGGAGGAAACTCATAACAAACTATACCTCAAAGGATAAAGAAGGACGAAGTACTCCTTCCTTAGCGAGGATATCAGCCGAACCATTGGCCTTACGTACACATGATAAAGGACAGCATCCAAGTGACTCAAGATATCTTGCACTTCCTCCACCACATCAGCCAACCGCCAAGGATAAGAACAATTGCCTAAGCTCCACTGAATGGCAGAAAATGAATCTCCTTCAATGATAATTTTAGACACTTCCATCTTACGCAACTCACAGCAACCGACCAAAAGAGCATTCATTTCAGATTCATTAGCATCTAGAGAATCTACCGTCCCAGAAAAACTCCTTATAGTAATGCCATTCCAATCTCTAATGACACCTCCAATACCACCTCTTCCAATGGCTTGAACGTAACTTCCATCAAAGTTTATTTTGAGAAAACCCACAGGCGGACATTCCCAAGAAACACTATTTAAAAATTTAGAGACCCACCCACCTTGAAAATGAGCTGCCCATGATCTACTTAAATCCTCCAGACACACCCCTTTAAACTCTTTTATTAAAAACACCCACTCTAAAACAGACCAGATAATAGATGCAACAACATCCTCCACCACATATGCTATTTAAAACACCCACAGTGCTATTATTATTCATGGTTTTTTCATGAGCGGACCAATCATATGGAAGTTGATTGTCATTTCATTCATGATATGGTAGCTTCTACCTAAATCTGCACTCCATATGTTCAGTGTAAGTAGCAGCTGACAAATGTCTTTACTAAATTACTTTGAAGAATGGTTGAGCTTGATCACTAGCAAGTTGATTGGCAACTATTCTCCAACTCGTGGTTTTTTTAGAGGATAGTATATTAGGATAGTTAATATGGTGTTAGAGCGTAATATTGTCTTAAAATGGTTGTTAGAGGATGGTATATTAGGATAGTTAATCTGTGACGTTGGGGGCTATTTTTGAATTTGTGTACTTATTTAAAACATTAGCCATGTGACCCAAAATACAGTAACACAATTTCTTTACATCTTCCCTGTTCTGTTCTTTTCCTTTTCACCTTCCTCACATTTTATTCTGAACTTTGATGTGATTAATACCCAAGCTAATGTTCTCATGACCTCTAAATGGCCTCACATAAAAGGAACTAGTCCTTGTGGTATTGAAGGATCTTTATGCCAATATTTTCTCAAAAAAAAAAAAAAAAAAAACCAGCCATATGTAAGACTTCTACTGGCTTGACCATTATTTTCCAAAACCTGACCTAGCCACTGATAATACAATAAATTAAATCCTGGCAGCCTATTACGAAATAGGAAATAACTATTAACCAATATAGGACTCCTAGTGGAACTAAATAAAGTAAAAATAAGAGTTTCAATTAAAAGAAATCAATGCCAACCCATATGGGAATGCAATGGTAAGGGTAAATTCCTCCACAAGTGGTTCTAGTGTCGGTGGGCTCCCTTTGCCAACCATATTTTAATGCAAATTTTGTTCATATTATTACTGTAGGAATGGATGTCCATAGACTATTTCATCCAGGTAGTGAGATAACATTATATACGCTTCTGTTGAAAGAAATTATAATTGATCTTTTCCTATTTTCATGTTTCTTAAAGATCAAGTATGAATATTTGTTGCTTTGACTTATGCGCTGAGCAGTTTCATTTTATGCTTTGGACAATAGTTCTAGATTTGTGTTCATCAGAAGTTATACATTCCTTGTGTTGGTCGAAATAGAATCTTTAGTATACTTTTACAATATTATCTAATCCTTGTGCAGTAATAATTTTTACCGTTATCAGGGGATAAGGAAAAAAAAAAAGAATCTAATCCTTGACTCTGTGCTGCAGAACATCCTTTACAGTGTGTGGCACACAACTTCTGGGCTGCGTGATTCTTTAACAATGAAAAAGATCGATCTTCAGCAACTGAGCCAAGAGATGAAGCTCAAGTCAATTCTTAGTGGACAAGTAAAATCTCTACTGTTTTGTTTTCCATTTTTATCTCTTTGTTTACAATGGATATATTCCTTTTCTTGGGTGGTGCTGAATAATCCATACTCCACTGTAGTCCTGACTTTAAGAGTTTTAAAGAGTTTATGCTATGATCAGTTTAAGAGCAAATGCATCCATTTTGCCTGCTTTCCATTCTAGAGCACACAATATTGGTTCCATACTTCGGGAATTTGACCAATAACTAGGGGGTACGACTTAGGCTGGGCACAAACTGAACCCCACTGACCTGACACAACCAAATCCCAAATTTGGATGGGGAATCTTTGGGTTAGGTCATGTTGAGACTGAAATCAGAACCTGATTTTCATCTGATTTTAGTTGATGTTGGGTTAAAGTCAGGTTAGGTTTGGTGTATTTTAAAAATGTAATATAACCTGGGGCCAGGGTGACATGGGTCAATTCAGGTTAAGTCGGATTTGGGTGGGCACTTTTAGAAAATAGGTCAGGTTGGGGCTGGCCCAAAACTGGACCTGATGCGCATCTGTTGCAACCTACCAGTGAAGAATCCCTAAACTAGATGTAATTCTCTGTGCTCAACATGTATTTTAAGTTTTTAGCATCCCTTTCTTGTATCTGTAATAATGATACTCATTTTTATAAATCAAGAGAAAGAAGATGGTGAGATGAGAGTGGTTTTGATGTTCTAGAATCAGTGTTGCGTTTTAATGAATTTAAGTTCTATGAATTTAAAATTTGAAGATTTGTTGTTTTTCATTTTTTTAGTTATGAATTTAAGTAGTTAGAGGGTACCTATATTTCTATTTCATTCAGTCTGATAAATTGTACCCTTGATCTTCAAATGCTTGAATTATAAAAAAAGGTGGTTTACATTTGATCTTCTCGAATCATTGTGAAATGTCTATAAGAGCCTCTACAATTTTTTCTAATAGAAAAAAAAGGAGATAAGCGCATTTAGGGCTAAAAAATTATAGGAAACAGCCAACTCTGCAGGTGACTCAAATCAGCAACCACCTCGGACTTGGCTGATTTTAGAACCTTGTATTGGTCTTTGTGCCTTCGTACTTGCTAGAACTTGCAAGGTCGTCATCACTAGTTTTGAATTTGTTCTATACTTGAGTTGTTTTATAGACTTCTTATCCTAAATTCTTAAATGAAAATTTTATTGGTTTAGATGAACTTCCTTGACGATTGGTCTCTGGAGGAAAGAGAGCATGCAAGTTGCTTATCTGAGGCAATTGAAGCTTTGGAGGCAAGCATTGTCCACCTTCCAGTTACCGGAGGGGCAAGGGTATGTGATTTCTAATTATAGGAGATATTCCCTGATCATGATAGATTCATTAATTATGATTGTGCATTGTTGCAAGTAGTTTTGTGAAAGTATACAAATGCCTCTTGTGAATACAATTTGAATTTGTAATTATAAAAATATTTATATAGGTTATCTCATTGCTTTTGCAGGCTGATATCCAGACAGTGAAGGTTGCTGTTAGTTCAGCAGTTGATATCATGCAAGCTATGGGGTCATACATCTGTAAGATACTTTCACGGGTGAGTGTTATATGCTGATATTTGTGTAGTAACCATCAATAGATGCAATTCAGTTTATTTTCTTATCATCTTATTGACTTTTGAGTTTTGAACGGTGCGGGCTCTGGCCTTGTGTGTATCTCAGAATATCAATGGCTAGAAAGCTGCTGTATTTTTTGTAGCTATCTTCATTTGTAAGAATATCTACTTCTGTGTTTCACAGGTAGAGAGGATGAATCGGCTAGTGTCACAACTTGCGAGTGTGACAGTGCAGGAGAGAGCCATGATTGATAAATGTGGAGACCTGTTAGCTTCAACCGCTGCAATGCAGGTAAAACATGTGCATGAGCTTGAACATGTCACATTAACACATCAAAATTTGGATAAGATACTTTTGTCCTTTAAAACTTGAATATCACTTTCTGATGGAAATATCATTCAGGCAAGGAAAATTTATGCAAGTTGGACATGGTCGTTTTATTGCTAAACATGGGTATAAGAATTTAGAAACTGAAAGCAAGGAAGATCTTAAAGAAAATTATGCTATTTAAGATTGTATTAATACATAAAGCCACCAACATTCCACCTCAACCAAGTCTTTAATAAGTATAAAATGGACATTTTCAATGCCGTCCAATTATTGGGTATAATAATGCCATTCTCTTTAATATTCTTATTCTGTCCACCTTAATGTGTAAAACTTTTAAAAAATAAGAATAATGAAACTATTGCTATAATGGAGTCCTCAATACTAAGGCAAATCGATAAGCCCCATATTTCTGACGTGCTCTTTGTAAGCCTTTGGCGCCAACGCCTTCATTAATGGATTCGCTATCATTTTGTTCGTTGGAGGCCCAACAATAGACACCAATTGATCTCATACATCTTCCTTTAATACAAGGTACTTTTTCAGAAACTTTGATCCACTAGAAACCTTGTTATTTTGAGCAGATTTCCTTGTTGCGTCATTATTACAAAAGATTTTAAGAGGTTCAGAAATTGTATCCATATTTCATAAGCCCGTGATAAAATCATGAATTCCCTTAAGTGTGAACCATGCCTTCAAAACATGCCGCATATTTAGCATCAAATGTGGATGGAGTCACTAGCATTTGTTTCACATTTCTCCATGATGCTTCCCTGCTAGCCAAAAGGACAATGGAAATGTTTCTTGAAGTCGACTTTCTTGTATCGAGGTATCTAGCGAATTCCAAATTTGAATAACCGAGCACTTCTAATTAATTGGAGGATAACCGATCACTTCTAATTGATCGGACATTCCGTACGAGAACCTTAATTCCTAGTGCCATTAAAATATTGTAGAACTTTCTTAACTCCTACGCAATGGGCACTTCCAAGGTCACTTTGAAATCATTAAACACACAAATTGCAAAACTGATATCAAGTATAGTGCATATTTGTGCATACATCAGACTCCCTACTACAACAGCATAAGGGCATTTGTCCATTAGTCTTTCGATTTCTTTTCTTAGACTTTGCTCTTCACTAAATTTGTCACCTTTAATTATGGGTGCATCCTCAGGCCGACATCCTTCCAAATGGAATCTTTTAAAATAGTTTTGATATAGGATTCCTGTGATAACCCAAGTAATCTTAGAGATCTATCTCTATATATCTCGATTTCTATTACGAATGTTGCTTCTCCCATGTCATTTTATATCAAAATTGTTCTTAAGGTATTCCTTGGTTTCATGGATCATACCATGGTCATTACAAGCTAGCAAAATGTCGTTGACATAAAGAATCAAAATTGTGAACTTGCTCCCACTAACCTTAAGAAAGATGCAATGGTCTACTAGTAAAACCAAATGATGTGATAATATGATTAGACTTACCATTTCCTAGAAGCTTGTTTCAAACCATATATCGATTTCTTTAATTTGCAAACTAATTTATTGTTACTCTGTTTTAGGAGTCTTTCCTTTTGCTCCATTACCTATTGTTGTTGTCCATTATTATTGCTGTCTTTTATACATACATACATACATATACATACACATACATACATACATATCAAAATACAGGTATAAGGGGCCCATCAAGTGTTTCCTACTGAAAGTTCCAATATGGGTTTGGGATGTGGTGTGTCAAGACTAATGCAATTCCAGACAAAAAATTAAAAATTCAAAGTGCAAGAAAGCATTTAACAAGATCTTGAAAGGTGCCGAAGGTTAATGCAAATATGCAATCAAATGAAGTGTTAAATTTCTCTTTTGATGAAAACCTAAAATAAGTTAAAAAGATTATTTTGCAAGAGGAGCTTTGAACCAGATGAAAATCCGGTCACCTAGAGGATCATCAGCTGTTCTCTAAATGGCACCTATTACTTGACGTATTGAATGATGAAGTGGGAATGTCCCTTTAAGTCCAGAACTTCAGGTTTGCTAAGTGAATTCCAATCAGCAGCTATTTCCAATGACATCATTCATGAGTCCTTAACAAGGCTTGCACTTCTTTCCCTCAGTGACATTTGGTTTGTTACTCTGGGAAGGCACTGAATCTGGATGTACAAGAGGGATGTAAAGTTCTTATTACGCATTGTAGAATGGCAAAGGAGACAAAAGGTAAATATTTTTATCAAATGGGGAGGGCTGAAATGTCTGCCGGCAAGTGGTGATCTAGGAATTATCACTGTTTAAGTAAAGAAATGAGTGGCCCTACTTGAAAAATGGTGGTAGATATTTAAAGAAACGGAGAAGTCTTTTGAAGAAAAGAAATTATTGCTATGTGAAGATATAAAGGGGTTAGTAGAAGTTACAGTTCACAAGTTTGAAAGTATATCTCAAAGTTTGATAATCTGTGAACAAAATGGGGAAATTACTGAATAGTGAGGCAAAAATTTTTAGTGCGTGATTGGGAGGAAGATAGCTGACTGCAGAGTCTTCATGAGCTTCAATTTATCAAAAGATTTAATTCTCTCAAATGAAAGAAGAGAATTCATTAGAAATTGTGTGGAATTAATGAAGTATTTGTTAACCTTTCAGAGAGATTTGCAATTATAAAATTGAACCATGCCCCGTGCTGGTTAAAATGAGGTGGTTCTCTGATTTGATGAGGCAAGCATATGTTTGATTTGGAAAAAAAAAGCGTTACATGTTGGAGAAATGTGGGATTATAAAATAGAACAGTTATGTCCCTCATTGGTCAAATGTGGTGGTTTCCCCATTTGATAAGCAAGGCAAGCATGTTTATGCTTGGAAACAGAGCACTATATGTTGGGGAGATGTGGGACTATAAAATAAAGTAGCCATGTTCCTTATTGGTCAAATGAGGTTGTTTCTGATTTCTCAATTTGATAAGCAAGACAAGCATGTGTATGCTTTGGAAATCTCATGGCATCTTTACTGTGCCACATTACTTATAATTAATCGTAAATTAAGTACTACTTTTCCCGTGAAAGCATTTCAGAGATGGATGGCTATAGCAAACAAGATCTGAAGTATCAACTATTTCAGGAGCAAGAACTTCACTCTGTCTCAAGGTCGGAAGGTGCTTATTGCCTGTTGTTGCAACCACAAGGTTGCAGGTTCAAGACATGTTACATCATTCCAGAAAAAAAAAGTTCTCAGTTATTTTACCAGCAACCGCAAAAAGGAAAACAGAAAAGAAAGAACATCCCTCTGCTAGACATTTGTTTCGTGTTGGTCAAACAATGATTGTTTGATCACCTTGTTGTCCATTGCCCTTTTGCTTATAATATTTTGATTCCCTTTGTCTCCCAGTACAGAAAAAAAGGCAACACTAACTCTGTCTTGCGACTTCCTCAGCTAAGCCATCTACCTCCACATTTGCCTCTCATTTTGACATGGTTGAAGGAAGCATTCAGTTTTCCAACTAGGTCAATAACATCCCCCACTACATCAAGCATGCACCAAGGAGACTTAGAGCAGCCCGACACTCATCCGATAGCACATAAGGATCCACCTTCCACCATCACATGTTGTAAGTTGAGGCAAATAGCATTGCAGAGGGATGTCCTCAAAGCAAGTAGTTCCGCCTGTTTATCGAACAAACTCCAGTCTGCCTGAGAAGAAAATAATGTGCAAGGCATGATTATTAGGAAGAATGCCACTGATACCCAATGGACTTGGGTTGCCAGTGACACTTCCGTCAAAGTTAAGCTTGATACGGCCTAGAGGGGGAGGGCGCTCTTGGTTGGTGAAAGGAGGAAAAAGAAGCTTCTTTCCAACTCATCAAGATAAGCCCACCAAAAAAATGCCGAATAGCTGAGGAGAAACCAAGAAACAACGAGGAATTTCAGCCAACAACCAAGACTTCATAGAGTAAGAAAGGCCCTCAAAACACCACAAGTTCTTTGCATTCCACAAGACCTAAAGAATGGCAAGGAAGGGTATCCTCATAAAATTCTTCCTCTTATCGGACCCATAGAAAGCTTCCATGCCTTGAAAGGAAGAAAGATGATAGAGGAAAAAACCCAATGACATCCAAACCAAATGAGCATTGACCTTGAAACTACTGTGAGAATGTACTACAAAGAGATTCATTTTGATACATTAGCTTGATGATTACTAAGGATGGAGAGATTGAGGAAGATGTTGAACATAAGACGAGTGGATGGCTGAAATGGAGACTTACTTTTGGAGTGCTTTCTGATCGGTGCATACCAAAAGTTTGAAGGAAAACTATTATAGTATAGTAATTAGGCTAGCTCTGACCTATTAAGTAAAATGTTGGCCAATCAACCAAGAGCACATACACAAAATGAGTGTAGCAAAGATGAGAATGTTGAGATGGATGTGTGGTAAAAATAAGAATGATAGAATTAGAAATGAGTGCTTTCGGGCGCATTTATGGGTAGCTTCATTAAGTGACAAACTAAGAGAAACTTGCTTAAGATGGTTTTGGACATCTCCAATGTGGGCAAGCAATAGTGCCAATGAGGAAAAGTTTTTCTTATGCACGTTGATGGCCTAGTAAGGAGAAGAATGAGCTAAAGAGGACATGGGCAGAAGATAGTAAGGATAGATGTGAAGAAGTACAACATATCTGAGGATTTGTAGGATAGATGAAAATGGAGAAACAAAAATCATGTAGCAGAACCCAACATAGGTGGGACAAGGCTTTGATGATGATGAAAAATCATAATTATTATAAAAAAAAAAAATATTTCTAGGAAGAAAATTATCAAAATAGTGTATACCATTTCTTTTATTGCAAGTATATCATGTTTTTTTAATGACCATCAAATCTGTCCATTCCGTCAACTTTCTCCATCACTTTCTCCAAAACTGTTTATAGGTTCCTACCGTCTACGGTAATGCCCATCTTCCCCAACTCACTCATTTTGTGCTTGGGCTTCTATATCACTTTTAGTTTCACTTTTGTGCATCTCTTAACCTCATGTTCAAGCATTTGTACCCATCTTCATTATTATGCCTTAATCTTCATCTTCCTAGTGAAAATGATACCTAAAGTAGGGTTTTGGCTGATTCTCTTGTCTTCGCACCTCCTTGTTTTCCCCTTATTTTCTTCCATAGATGATGAGAGGGCAATGGATTTGAGTAGAATGTTGATGGTTAAGCGACGACTTGATATGAACATGGATGGTTTTGTGAAGTAATTGAACCATAGGAAATCGAATTTTCTTGTTAGTTGAAAAAGGAATAGATGGGTCCCAACTCGTATTGAAGTTGATAGATAAGGATGGTATGCACCTCTCATGGTCAATTAGATAATTGGAAATTGAGGGTTCACTTGTGTAGTTTTGTGATTCCCTTTCTCCAAAACCAAAAATAAATAAAAAAATGTGAGGGCTTCATATATTTTTTCAATTAAACAGGTTGGGGAATATGATCAAAAGTAAAGAATTAGCATAGAAGCTTGAGAAATGTTGATAGTGGCCCATGTGGGGTGAGGTTGATTGGTTTGATTTAAAAGAATCATGATTCATGAAATGGTTTTTTTTTTTAGAAAAAAGGAACTCATATTCATTGGATTTTCAACTTTGCGAAAAGTGGGTGCACGATTATGATGGTTAGAGGTTTCGCTTAGGTGGAAAAAATTATGCCGATAGCTGTGGGGTTTATTATGATCTATGGAGCAAAATGTTGGCAAATTAGGAAACAACACGTGTGTGGCGGAGATGAAAATGTTGAGATGGATGTATGGTAAAATTAGGAAAGATAGGATAAAAAAAATGAGTACATTCTAGCATTTAGGGGTAGCATCAATAGATGATAAATTAAGAGAGTGACTCATTTGAGAGAGTTTGGACATGTCCATCGTAGGCCAACAACGAGAGTGATGAGGAAATGTTTCTCTATATATGTTTATGGCCCCTCAAGGAGAAGGGGTAGGTTGAAGACGACATGGATGGAAATAGTAAAGATAGATATGAAGAAGTGCAATCTATTTGATGATTTATAGATTGGAATGGAGAAATATAATTCATGTAGCTCAACCCATCAAGGATCAAAATAGCGGTTGTGGCAGGTGTAGTGGGCACCAAAGTGCTACGTAGCGGCCGATACTTAGTGGTGTGAATTTTTTAATTGGTAAAAAATTCTCAATTTGGTATGACAACCAATCTTTTGTTTTTTTAGTGATTTAAGGGTAGAGACAACTTTAAGAAAGGCTATTAAGAAAATGAAATAGGAAAAACATCTTTAAAACTAAAACTGCTTCGCTATATTAGGCTTGAAACCGTAGCGCCACTATTTTCAAAATAGCGTAGCGGCCTTGACTGCTACGGCCGATTATGCGGCCCGCTACGCTATGTAGCACCTGCTATTTTGAATCATGTAACCCAACATTAAGAAATGTAATCTGTTCGAGGATAGGATAGACTGGAATGTCAAAATAGAATGTATGTAGCTCAACATAGGACGTTTGGGACAAAACTTTGATGATGACAGTGAGAATGAACTTGTAGGGTCCATCATCTTGAGAGAGTATGAACGGATGATAGGGTATAATAAGGGATTGAAGTATAGACATTTTGATAATGACAATCTTGTACTCTCTCTCTCTCTCTCTCTCTCTCTCTCTCTCTCTCTCGTGTAAGGTAACCGAACCATATGGATTCGACTTTCTTGGCAGTTGAAAAAGGCATGGGTGGACCCCAATTCTTATTGGAGATGATAGAAAAGGGTGCTATGCACCCCTCAAGGTCAATTAATGGAAATGAAGGGTTCACTTAGGTGGTTTTGCGGTTCCCGTTTTCTAAAACCAAAAAAACATAATTTATAAAGGGATTTGCAATTTTTTTAATTAAATAGGTGTAGGTTATGATAGAAAAGATTAAAGAATTAGTGTAGAAGCTTGAGCAGCATTGATAGTTGCCCATTTAGGGTGAGGTTGATCGGTTGGATTTAAAAGAATTGTTGAATGGTTTTCATGAAAACAAGAACTAATATTCATCGGATTTCAACTTTGAGAAAAGTGTGCACATGATTATGATGGATGGCCTAGGTGGGAAAATTATGGCGATAATTGTGGGGTCCATTATGGCCTATGGAGCAAAATGTTGGCCACTCAGGAAACAACAAATTTGAAAATTAGGGTCATAGAGATTATAATGTCGAGATGGATGTGTGGGAGAATTGGGCAAGATAGAATCAGAAATGAGTGAATTTAGGAGTGTTTAGGGGTAGCATATGTAGATGATAAATTAAAAGAGATTCGTTTGAGATACTTTGGACATTTCCAATGCAAACCAACAATGGCTGGTGAGGATTAGTTTCTCTATGTATGTCGGTGGCTTCTCAAGGGAAAAAGGTAGGCCAAAGAGGACATGGATAAAAGTAAGAAGTGAAATCTATCCTAGGATTCGGTTCATGATAGACTAGAACGGCAAAACAGAACTCATGTAGCTCAACCCAACATAGTTGGGAGTTGGGACAAGGCTCTGATGATGATGATAGTGATGATGAACTTGTGGAGTCCATTATCTTGAGAACGTACAATTGGATGATGGGGTAATGTAAGGGATTGAAGTACAAATTTTTTAATAAGGCCAATCTTGTACTCTCTCTCTCTCTCTCTCTCTCTCTCTCTCTCTCTCTCTCTCTCTCTCTCTCAAGATAACTGAACCGTACTAATTCGAACTTTCTTGATAGTTGATTAAGGCATGGGTGTGCCCCAATTCATAGATAGGAATTGGAGGGTTTGTTTGGGTAGTTTTGTGGTTTCCCTTTTACCAAAACCAAAAATCACAAATTATGAAGGGTTTTGCAAATTTGTTTTTAATTACATAGGCTTGGGGTTATGAGCACAAGTAAAGAATCAGCATAGAAGCTTTGAGCAGTGCCAATAGTGGCCCATCTATGGTGAGGTTGATTCGTTGGATTTAAAAGAATCATGGCTGGTTTTCATGTAAAATGGAAACCACATTTGTTGGATTTTCAACTTTGGGAATAGTGTGCGCCCTACTATGATGGTCAGAGTTGTGGCTTAGGTGGAAAAAACTATGGTGATACTTGTGGGTCCATTATCTTGAGATGTATGACTGGATGATAAGGTATTATGAGGGATTGAAGTGCAGAAATATTGACAAGGCCAATCTTGTTCTCTCTCTCTCTCTCTCTCTCTCTCTCTCTCTCTCTCTCTCTCTCTCTCTCTCTCTCTCTCTCTCTCTCTCTCTCTCTCACACACACACACACACACACACACATGTTCATGTGAAGGGCCACAATAAGGGCCATTGTTGATAGTTAAGAAGTGGATTTCCAGTTGGAGGAAGATGGGTTTCACTCAGCCTATAATTTTGTTGAACAGAGGAGGTCAAGAAAATGTAAATTCATTCATTGGGAGGGTAGTAGTGTTTTAAGTTATTCTCCTCTCCACTCAACATGGTTTGACTAATCTGCGACTTCATTTGGTGTGGAATGGACTCTTTCGATAGTTTTCAAAGAACTTTAGAAATGTTTTAGAACATTCCTGACTTGCCCTTTAGGCCAAAATTGAGGATGAATCAAATCTTCAACATTGCCGTAGCTTTCCAAGCCTAATGCCATCTAAAATTTAAGACTATTTTGGAAATGTTCCAGCTAGAAATGGTGGCTATGTAATAATTTTTGGTATAACCATAATCTATTTTAAGCCCATCGTACATTTTTGTTATATTTATCTAAAAGTACAGTCAGTTAGAAATTGAATGTGAAAGTACAGTTCCGTTTTCATCTTGTAATATTTTATTCATTCAGTAAATTCATCTCTGCCCACCCACACACACACATAATATATATATATATGTATATATTATTAATAATGATGTATGTCATGATGTAATTGCAAAGCATATTGCATTACATGGATCTGCACATGTAATGTAGATGCAAGCACAAATGGACACATGTATGTGTATCTTGGATCCTAAGCTAACCTGAGGTAAGAAAAACAGGTAGAGGAGTCCAGCCTCAGAACACATCTGATGCAACTGCAACAAGCTATGTGCAAGCGAGAGCAGTCAATAGTGTCAATTCAGAAACTCATGCGACAACCATCACCAGCTCTTTACAGCTAACAACTTTTACTGCTTTTGGTCATCATTGCCAGATAACAATTTGCCCGTGCCGCGCCCTCAATGTATATTTCGTGGGCATATTTGTTGATGTCATTTTTATTTTTCCCCCAAAGGCTTTGAGGCCTGAGCATTTTTTTTTTCTTTTTCTTTTGTTTTTGTTACACGTGATTTTTTTGTATCACTTGCATGAAAAGAAATGGAAAGAAAGCAGAGGATTCAAAAAGGATGCAGAACAGCAATGTGTCTCTAGCGAGAGAGAGAGAGAGAGAGAGAGAGAGAGAGAGAGAGAGAGAGAGATTGTGTTTAAAATATCCTTTAGTATATTTTAAATTGCAGCAGACGTTAGATTGTGTGGGGGTGACAACCATGGGGTAACCCTCCCCACTGGAACAGTGTGGGCAAGGGAGAGAAACCTATATGATGTAGGAAAATGTTCACCTTGCCTGCAGCGGGCACGTGCACAGCGCATCTGGATCCATAGCGTGAGAAATTCCGAGGTGAGTCCTGCCTTTGTGACGGTCCATATGTGCAGTGCACATGCGTGTGTGCAGTGCAGGTGAGAGTTTTCCTATGATGCATCAACCATATTGTTGATATTGTTCATATTGGCTGCAGCAGTATGATTTTATTTTGAGCTGAAAAAAATAAATTAGTAGTTCACATTGGACCTCATGGTTAATAGTTCACCTTGAACTTTGTATTAGCTTCTTAAAACTATGGCTGCATTACCTACCTTGGATTGATGGGATAAGGCGTTTTCCTTCTTGGTGGTGATTGTTTTATAAAATATTTAATGAGGACTTTGTCCTCGTTGCATTTCACTAGTCAAGCCCATGGCTGATTGGGGTTGGAAAGAGATGTTGCTTTACGTGCTCCTTTGTAATTACTTCATAGATTTTGTCCAACCAGGTCACTCTTATACCACTCTGGCTAGTTTCTTTTCTTCTTCTTTTTTTTTTTTTTTTTTTTTTTTTTTTTGTATCATTCTGCTCATTAATTTAATTTACTGTTGTGTTACTGATGAAAATGATGGTAAACAAAAACAACAATAAAAATGTATAAATAATTAAATTGAGAACGAGTGATCCACTGATGATGCTATGACTGCAAATGAGTTGGATTAGACCAAATGGATTAAGGTCTACGTCTTGGATCTATAGTCCTGATGTATGCTAATATGTTACATAGCAAGCTTTTCAGATAATTATATGTTACTTTGGTCATAAGCAAGGGCTCAAGCTCAAACAGATTGTGGTAAAACCAAATCCGGGGGGGGGGGGGGGGGGGGGGGGGGGGAAGCACGTGTGGGAGATTATTATTCAGGGTTTTTTTTTTCTTTCTTAGCAGGGTATCATTTCCCTGAGATCTTTGATCCAACTCTCCTGGTGGTGCCTGCTAAACTCACACAAATACACATGGTAGATCTGGGGCAGTTTCGAATATAAGATGTAAGGAGAAAACCCACGCCTTGTGACATTGCCACTCCACCAAGTCCGAGGTGAGGTGGGTCACCGCTCAGGAGATTAAGACCCAAGTTTCTAACTGTTAGGAAGAAAAAAAGATGAAAATAAAAACCTGAATATGCTAAGAGTACAGGTGGGCAAAATGGTCATGCTTGGATGGACAGGCGATGTTACTGGTGAGAACACATTAGAATGAGGATATGAGAGGAGGAAAACATTGACAGCTTTCACAGTAGAAAACGAAAAGTAATCAATAGTAGCTGGAATTAAAAAAAAAAAAAAAAAAAAAGCGAAGTAAGCCCTCCGGCACCAAGGATGGAGAGTCGTTTTCATGCATGTATCAATGCTGCTGCCACGCTAAACTACGGTGAGTTTCAAAAAATTCATTAAAAATTGTGAGCCTACCCTCAAAATCCACTTGAAAACCCTTAGTTTGTCCCTAAATCATGATACCTATTAAGGTTTACACCCTTAAACGAAAATTCTGGATTCGCCACTGATCACGACGTCGGTGAATTTGCCTTATTCTAATATGTGTGGGTGAATAAAATCTGGGCTTATTGTTAGGGAAAGTGTGGATCTTTTGTGTCTGGCTAACTTGATCATGCGTGGGCCAGGAAGCTCTAAAACTAGTAAAGATCGCACAAATTTTCCCTGTCGACGGTTCTCATGTAAATATTTGTCAGTGCATATGGCTGTGTGCATAAGCATTAGTATATATTCTACGTATTCGCAATATAGTTTTATATATAAGTTGGGTATCCAATTTAGAATGAGAAGCCAAAACTTGAAAAAGACCCATGTTCTATGCAGTTATCAAAATTTAGGACCAAGCACACCCAAACCTGACCCAGGCCAGCCCAAATTTCACTTTCATTTGGCTCAGCCAAGTACTTCTAGTTTTGCCAGGGTCCATTTATAAATGCTCCAGTTAAAAAGCTCAAACCTTTGGGGCACATTTGTGTAGAGACAACTTCCATAGAAAGATAAAATTACCACATCAACAAATTTTATGGTTTTTAAATATCTCGAAAAAGATTTTTTGAGGAAGTTATAAATTCATGTTTGGTGTAAAAAGTTTTTCCTCGATGAATTTGTGCTTGTTTGGTGCAGCTGCGGATTTTTTTAGTAAAAACTACTGCTTAGTGAAAACTATTAAGTGGGGGGTGCGGGGAAGAAAGAGAGTGACTGGGTGGAGTGGGGGTGAGAGTGAGGAAATGAGGAATCAGTTTTCCGTGGAAATGGACTTCCCATACCCCTCATAAGAAGTCCATTTCTATGCCTAAGAAGGAAAAAGCAGACATGGTAAAAAAGCAGTTTTGCGAAAAATTACGGCACCAAATACATGAGAAAGGAGTTTTCAGTAGAAAACTACGTCATTTTCCGCTTAAATGGGCCAAAAGTGAGAGTGGGGAAGGAGAGGGAAAAGGAATTTGATTTTGAAGAAGCTACCTTCACCCCAAAAAAAACTAACAGGCATTTCCACAAACACATGACATGGTCCTGAGAAACCTCCCATTTTCCTTCCCCTCTCCATCTCCAAACCTTACCTCCCTCATCTCCAAATCCACCACTCTCCACCACCTTCACCAGATCCTCTCCCACATCATCGTCACCGGCGTCGAAAACCACCTAATTACAGCCACAAATCTCTCCAAGAAGCTCTCGGCCCTCAGCGCCGTCTCCGAAACCCTCCTCCTATTCTCCTCCATTCCACAGCCCGATCTCTTCCTCTTCAATGTCCTCATCCAGTCCTTTTCGCAGAACAATTGCCATTCCTCTGCCATTGCACTTTACTCCCGCCTCCGCCGGAGGAATTCTATCAAACCCGACACCTTCACCTATGCCTTCTCCATCTCTGCATCGTCTTCGCTTGGTTGTGATAAAGTCGGCCGCTTGCTTCATGCCCATTCGGTCGTCGATGGGTTCGGTCACGATCGCTTTGTTGCGTCCGCGCTTGCTGATTTCTACCTCAAATTCTCACAGGTGGACCTTGCAGAGAAGGTGTTTGAGAGAATTCCTGCCCCGGATACCGTTTGTTGGAACACCATGATATCTGGGTTGGTTGGAAATTGCTGTTTTCATGAGGCAGTGTTGGTTTTTAAGAAAATGGTTTTTGGGGGAATGCAGGTCGATTCAACCACCCTTGCTGCTGTTCTCCCGGCGGTGGCCGAGTTGCAGGATTTGAAAATGGGGATCAGTGTGCATTGCTTGGCAGTGAAGAAGGGCCTGCATTGTCAGGCTTTTATTGTCACTGGTCTGATTTCCATGTATTCGAAATGTGGGGAGGTTGAGTTCGCGAGAATTTTGTTTGGAAAGATTGAGGGAGTGGATTTGATTGCTTCGAATGCGATGATCTCAGGGTATTCAAGCAATGGTGATGTGGAGGCTGCACTGAATCTGTTTAAAGTGCTGCTGATTTCTGAAGAGAAGGTTAATGCAAGCACTCTTGTGGGTTTGATCCCTGTGTTTTCACCGTTTGGACACGTGGGTCTTTGCCAATTGATTCATGGATTCTCAGTGAAGTCTGGAATCGACTCCAATTCGAATGTTTCGACGGCACTTACCACTGTTTATGCAAGATTAAATGATATGGAATCTGCACGTCAGGTATTTGATCAGATGCCAGAGAAGACTTTGGCATCTTGGAACGCCATGATATCTGGTTACACTCAAAATGGGTTCACAGATATGGCCATCTCGCTCTTCAGGCAAATGCAAATGTGGGATGTTCGACCAAATCCAGTCACAGTTACAAGCATTCTTTCCGCATGTGCTCAACTTGGGGCTACCAGTTTAGGAAAATGGGTCCATGATCTCATAATCCAAGAGAGAATCGAATCTAATGTGTATGTTTCAACAGCATTGATTGACATGTATGCAAAATGTGGTAGTATTACAGAGGCAAGGGGTATATTTGATGCAATGCCGGAAAAGAATGATGTCTCTTGGAATGCCATGATATCTGGCTATGGCCTCCACGGGCAGGGGCAAGAAGCTCTCAAGCTATTTACTGACATGTTGAATTCCGGCATTGTACTAACAGGAGTTACGTTTCTTTCTGTCTTACATGCTTGCAGTCACACAGGTTTGGTGAGAGAGGGATGTGAAATATACCAATCAATGACTCGTGATTATAAGGTCGAGCCAGGGCCCGAGCACTATGCATGCATGGTCGACCTCCTTGGTCGATCCGGGAGACTTGACGAGGCATTGAACTTTATAAAGGCAATGCCCGTCGAACCAGGTCCTGGTGTCTGGGGTGCACTGCTTGGCGCATGTATGATACACAAGGATACAAACCTAGCGAGCTTGGCTTCAAAGAGATTGTTTGAACTGGAACCAGAGAACACGGGTTACTATGTTCTACTCTCAAACATATATTCAGCTGATCGGAACTATCCAGAGGCAGCCATTGTGCGACAAGCGGCTCAGACGAGAAAATTGGCTAAGACGCCTGGGTGCACTCTAATAGAGGTGGGCGAGACGCTTCATGTATTTACATCTGGTGACAGATCTCACATGCGGTCCGATGAGATCTATGCAATGTTAGAAAAATTGACTGTAAAGATGACTGAAGCTGGATTTCAACCAGAGATCAATGCAGCACTCTATGATGTGGAGGAGGAAGAGAAGGAGAACATGGTGAAGGTTCACAGTGAGAAGTTGGCCATTGCTTTTGCGTTGATTAGCACTGAACCAGGGACTGAGATTAGGATCATCAAGAATCTAAGGGTGTGTTTGGATTGCCATAACGCAACTAAATATATATCCAAAATTACTGAGCGAGTGATCGTAGTGAGGGATGCTAATAGATTCCATCATTTTAAAGACGGGATGTGTTCTTGTGGAGATTATTGGTGATGATGGGAGCCACCACTCATGATGGTTAGTTACTGCATAAGCACCTCAACATCAAGCCTGCATGCTCAAGTTCTGACCTAGGTTTTGAAAACTAAATAATATCAAACCTACAAGGGCAAGCATGAGGATTCTGAGAGGCGACCCACACTCAGGAAGTGTGGTTTATTCTTTTTAGTTTTAGCTTGTGATCTGCTCATATTTAAACTTCATTAGGTATAAAGAGGTCTAGGGTGTGTTTGTTTGTACCCCATTTATGAGTATATTTTGATGATGAAGGCGATTTTGGATTAGCCTCATCAATTGTATTGATCCTACACAGGATCAGCAGCTCTTTTTTAACCTGTAATCACTGTAATTGGTTCCCATATGAGTGTTCCATATTATCTTAAACCATCTGATTATTCCATGACGCATTAAAACTTCCTTATTTCATTGGCTTACTTGATTATGCTGAGGTGGTTTTATCAGATATAAAGGCTGCAGGTCTAAGCTCTTTGACCTTCGTTCAATGTGAACTATCTCAAATGGTGCTTATTGGGATGGCTTGTCTAGAAATAATACGCTTATATGGGCTGTGACATTTTGTTCATCGGATGCACCCCAGCCATGAATTCCATCATGGAACCAGCAGAGTTCGATTGCTAATCATGCAACATCAATTGTATTAACTTGCCCACCATGGTTCCTGCTAATGTTAATGGACCGAACATCATAATCCAGCAAATAAGTACTTACCTACATTTTTTTTTTTTTATGACTCATCTGTTGCATATAATGCAACTTGAGGATGTAGATTTTCATGCCCTCACTTCGTGGCTCAATATCAGGATGCTACCTTTACATCTTATATTTCCTTTGGTGAGTTAAGAATGAATGAGGAAACTTATAGCTAGGTTCAACTGAAGAAAAAATATCAAGAAATATCATTTGAAACAGCCTGATTATATACATAAAAGGCTATAAGTAGTGCACGCGAAAGGTCAATACAAGTTCAAGGAAGTAGAAGGGGAAGACCATCAAAGGCTGGAATGAAGTTGTTAGGAGAGATGTTCAAACTTAACAGGGTTGGCTTCCAAAAGAGCCAAATAAAAAGGCAAAACTCCAAAAGATGATCCTAAATAGATGGGATAAGGCTATATTATTGGTGGAGTTGATAATCCATCCATGAACAAGTGAATGCTTCGAGGATGGCATCTTCATGGCAAACATTATGCATGCAATTCAAACTGTCCACATCATTCTTCGAAGAAGAATTGCTCGGACCAAATACAATTACCAGAACATGATGATGAGGGATGAAGACGAGAGAATAAAGATGATAGCAAAAGCCTGATTGCGATGAAAGAGGAGAAGAATTGTCTACAGTTTAGACTAAAGATGAAACAATAGAATAATGCAATCTTGTCAGAACCAGAAGACTACAAGATCTCAAGTTGCTAACCAACACACTCAAAATGCCTAAGCATTAAAAGGTGCGGTAAACTAACTATTTAACAACCCCCTTGGGCAGGACACTGCCCAGACTTGAAGCACACGCTTGCACAAGATGCGGCATGGGGCCATTTTGGCTGCACGGATTTGACGTGTTGACTCCGATACCATCTCAATTTGCTAACCAATACACCTAAAATACATAAGCATTAAAGGTGCGACAAACTAACTTGATAACTTAGGAGAACTCATATTCATCAGTATAGAAAAATGAAAAGTCAGACCTAACACAAAGCAAAACCAAGGAAGACAACTATTGGAGGATGACAAGAAAGTCGAAACTGTCACTTCTAGTTAATTAGCTCAAACCATGCGATTTGATTTAGTTCGGGTTAGTATTAATTCTGTGAAGAATAGATTCAAATGAAGAATAAACAAATGAAAACATTCCTCACTGCTCTTTTAATAGAGAGCCATATCAATTGACTACTGAGTAAAGCCTTCCTGTTTTGGTGTGGGTACCAATAATCCTCAATGACAGATGCCACTAGTCAAATGTATGCATGCAGGGGAATGTTCTACTACAAGCAGGCTGCATTTATCCTGTGGGGCCCACTTAGATGCCTACTTAACAATGGGTTTCGGGTACATGGAAAGATTTTCTTATGAAGGATCAGTCCAAAACTTCAGGCCATTCAGATCATCCTAGCCCTTGATTTTAGTGGTCTTTTAACTATAGATTTCTTTGATGTTCAATCCTATGGTAGATAAAGGTATGATGAGTTAAATCTAGCTGGGTGCCAGATCATGGTGGGATGAGAGTGTGAAAGGGCCTATATTGATCAGAGGTGTGCCCAAGTAGGCCCCATAGAGCTTGACTGCATTTGATGTTGCTCATAGGAGAACATTTCTCATGCATGTACCAAGAAAACTTTATCTCGTGAGTCTACAAACAGTGCATACTGCTTATATTTATAATCTACTAACTAAAGGTGATCATATATCCTCAGCAGGTAAGTGCATTAAAAGGCCCAAACAATTGTACTGCAATAAAGATATTATCAGAAGATGATAAGACACAGTTATTCATTAAAAATTCAAAATGTTCAGGTTCGAACTTCCAAGATTTACATGAAAAACTGAAAGATGAATCTAGTTTGAATCGTTGCCTTAGTTAATCTTGCAAAGATGTCAATGGAACAGATCATCTAGAATATCCATGTCAAGCATGCCATTGCGAGAAATAATCCCCACCTGTTTCAACAATTCCCCAATTACTCGATCCATGAACAGCATGTAAAGCCCATTCCTGCTCTCAAAGAGGTTCAGTGCCTTCTTCACTTGTACAACTGATCTCACCCACTCCTCGAACACTCCTGCACAGACAAGAACAGTTACCTACAAAAATAGATTTAGATTTTTTAATTAGTATTATTATTATTATTATTATTATTATTATTATTATTATTTTGGAAAGTTAAGTACTCACCCACCTACATACACACTCACCCATGTCCCTCACAATTAGCGCTATTTCAAGGGATTGACCTCTGGTTGTTTTTATTGAAGGGTGGTACCTCACTAATAAGCTACCATTGGGTTAAGTTTTCCTGGGACCTAATATTAAGGATGCTTGCACATACCCAAGAAATGGAAGCATTTTGAATATGGTCGTCTCCAATAAGCAATTGGGATAAATGATCTGCTGTAGATGGGATGCTGTGTGCCTCTTTTGATACAAATTATTATAAAAGCAGATCAGCAATGATTTTATAGAACTGACACCACAGATTGACAGAATAACGATAATATGATGATGATCAACGATAGTTTTCTCTAAAGGTAAGTTGGGAGAATGTGTCTGGGGGGATTTCTCATTTCCATACCGCTCCAAATGAAAAGTAGAAGAGGTCAAAATTCATCCTATATAAAAAAAAAAAACAAAAAAAAAACACTCAAATCAACAGTGAACAGTAGCATCAAATCAGAACTGCAACAAAAAGTACCTTTTGCAATCTTGTTTCCACTAGGAAATGGAATCCCAATGCACTATTTTGTTGCTACACGTAGCAAGGAAGTTTCACTGAAACATCCCAACCACATCCCACCCCCACCACCGCGCCCCCCCCCCCCCCCAACACCAAACACCCCCCAATATAATAATAATAATAATAATAATAATAAAATTTCTTTCTATCATTAGAATATGTCGGAATGATTTGAAAGTATGTTGGTTTCTTGCAATTTTGCCTCCTTCCATGGCTTTTCCAGAACTCTACAACTAGTTGGACTTGGGGATCTAGCTTTCCTTTGGAATCAAATAGCAGTTGATCCTACCGTATTTAAGCATATGTATAGAATGATGTGCTCAATCTTATGGTGGGACCAGCTCCTATTGGAGTAAAATTTGGGAAAAATTCTCTTAAGTGGCTATTTGTTCTAAGCACCATGGATATTACACCTTGACTCTTTATTTTTTTTTATGGCATTGGTTAATAGCTATCAATGGTGTGCTCTCGACCATCCAAGCCAACCACAAGCATGCTCACCAAACGATCACAAGTAACCGGTCAATGGTTGTTTAACCACCCATGTTTATCATAGGAATGGTCTCCAATCAAATGGTCACAAGTAACCAATCAACATATTTTCATTAATTAATTATGGGTGGATCGGTTTATATGTGATCAATTTGATATAGGCCATCCATCGATTGGTTTCAAGAAATTATGTCTTTAAAACTATTTAAGTATTTTTCAATATAGGGATTTTTCTATAGATATTAGTAAAAAAAACTTTGCAAAAATAAAAAAATTTATTTTAAAATTATAAGTGAAAATTTAATAAATATAAAATATCATTGATCCGCTCTAGAAAAAAATCTGGTTCTGCCGCTATTAGCCGGCTATTGCTTGCCCCCTCTGAAAGAAAATTCTAGCTATCCCACCGATCATTAATCATCATATTGACTAACCATAACTTGTCAATCTGGGGTTAGCTTTAATAGTTCGACTATCCAACAAAATATCTCTACAAAGAGGTCTTGAACTGAAGCACTCTCAGATACACACTCATACTTGATGAAATATTAATTTCGACCATCATTAGATTATGTAAATAAATTAAAGAGAATATACAAATAACTTTCACAAACCTGATTGTTCAAGTCAACTCAGCATGAGTCTAGATGTTCACAACAGATTTTTTTAAACCATATATTCATCAATATATCACATAATAGGAATGGCTGAAATCCATGAAGAGTCAAGATTAATATCTAAAATTCATCAAACCATTTGTTTTAACAAATAACACAATTACTGCACAACTTTCTCCACAGAAATCATGGAAAATATTAACAATAAAAGTGAAGTTTGAAGAGGAGAAAAGTGGCATTATGGATCATATGGAAACCACTGATGAAGAAAATGCAGTTGAATTGAGAGACAGTGAAGGCGATAAGTTTAAATGATTCATTCTTATGCAGAGATTGTGAGCGAGAAACATACTGTTCTCAAAATCTTCATTACTTGTCCATGTTTGGACATAATCTGATATCAAAAACTCGATAAGTTGAATCCTGTACTTGATATTATTTGTAAAAGAAACACAAAAACATTAAAATTGCAACTTCAAACATCATTTTCAAAATATACTTGCACAAAGTAATGTCCTGAAATTCAGAAATATAGGCAAAAATATTAGAATAGAAAACAAACGTGTTGCACTGTTTCACTCAATAAAATTCGGTTTTCAGAGATTCATCAAACAATGGCCTAATCTTGTGTTTTTATATACTATGAAAATCAATGACAGGTATTAGTAGTAACGACTTCCTTCACTCTCTGCTGTTCCCAAGTTACCATTTCACAAGTCTGGAAGTGACATTGCTACATAATGATGGCAGCCGGTTTCAAGTATAAGCATTTACTGTTTAACTGCAAGCAGGCAGATCTCAACACATTGGAAAATCATTTTAGGTACTCGCCTTTATTTTCACATGGTTACTACGGATCTACAAGATATTGCAGATAGTGACAACTGGCAAAAATAGGTACCAAAATGGCATTTTTATTGATCTATCAATATGTTTAACAGAAAATTTTCTCATGTGTCCACGCTCCTGCAGGAGGGTGCATCCAGATCGTCCCCAAAGGCAGGACTGCCCCTGAATTTCACTGGGCCCTGTTGTGACAATGGTACAGATCTGAATGGACCAAATAGTGCATAGCGAGGAGAAAATGATCCTATGGTTAACACGAACATGTAATATCATCATCATCAAAGTTGTATCTCATTTATCTAGGATTGGCTTTGTGACTTCAACTTTTCTATTCAACTCTATTTAAAACCCAATTTTATCAAAGATGAAAAAGACTAAAAATCAGTAATCAAGTCTCATTCCATTAATATAGAAGTTCCAAAGTTTACTATCGAAGCATAACTCAATTCATCCCTCGAAAAGTTTGGATCTATAGTATTTGGCTTTATCATTTAAGAGTGATGATGGGTTGGCTATTTGGTTATAAAACATTTGATTTGCATTTCACTTATTTTGCATCAAATTAGTTCTTTACATAGTAGTTGTGATAAGGTTCTCCCTCCCTATAGCTAGATGTTCACAGGATTTGCTGCGCTGAAATTGGCCAACTGATACCCATGTTTCTGTTTCTAATCAATAAGATAAGCGCAAGTTTTGAACCCTTGAACTACAGCTTTCAGAAGAATTCATGAGCACATCTTATTTGTATTGTTGGGTAAAGATTTAGATTAACTTTATTATATTAACGGAATGCTAATAACCTTTGTTGTTCCCATAACCTGAGAATTCTGTCCTGCTTTGATAGGGACTTCACAGTTGGGAATTTTATGTAGTTATAATAAGGGGAATACGAAGGCAGGAGTTGGGGAAATCATTCAAGAACATGATGTGACTTTTTTACTTGCTTCTGCAGGCCTCGTAAATTTTTTTATTCAATGCTGGTGAAATGCATCCCTTTAAAACCCCGAAGTATGGGCAGAGTTGTATGCTATGCAAGGGGATTGCCGTGAATTAGAAAAGATATCAGCTATGAACACTTTAGTTGAAGGTGACTCTTGTTCTGCTCTTCAGTGGGATTCTACGGCCTCTTTGTTCCCTTGACTGCTGGGTAGGCTGATAGTTCTGCATTGCACAAAACGAGTTTGTTTCATTTATTCTGCTCATCAATATGTTGTTAAGCATCTGTTATGGAAGTAAATGAATTAGCTGGCTGATACTTGGGCAAAAGAGAGTGACTCTAGCACAGAGATTTTGTATGATGTTTAATTGTTTGTTTATATCTTTTGTGGATTTTGGTTAATGAACTTAATTGATCAGGAAAAAAGAAAAGAAAAGGAAAGGATTCACAGGATTCACCATATGAAATTTCTGCTCTACTAAATGCTAGTAATTGTATAAAAGTAAAAGAGATTCTGTGCAACTTTATTGGTTCCAAATTCAGAAGGAAATAAATCTACTGGGCCATAACACCATCATTTAACTTTGAAATAAAATATCCATGGGTCTAGTAACCTGTAGGTTTGCCAAGAACTTACATCATATACATGCTGCAATGATTATTAGGGAAGGCATCATCAAAGGGATCCATTAAAAGCAAACAGTCTGAAAGTATGCACAGCTTTTGAGAAACTAAGAGCATGGTGCGTTGACCGATAAATGGCTCACTTCCTAGCTTACGAATTATGTGCTGAACACAGGACTGGGCATCAAAACCAGAATTTTCTGTTCCTAAAATAGAAGGTGAAACTATAATCAAGATTCAAGAGAGAAAACAAAAAAACTTGTAAGATTGTTAGAAGTGGAAAAAGAAAAAAAAAAGTAAAAGAAATAACAACGGCATTGATGCAAAATTTAACAGATTCTCAATTAGTAAACAAGAACTCCGACATTATTCAGAAAAGTGCATGAAATTCAATGTTGGCTTGATGAGCTCCAAAAGAGTATACTTAATAAATAGGAGATGTCAACTGACAACTGCAGCCACAGCGTATTAAATCCTAGTCTTTTCTAGAGCTGGAATTAAAACCTGAACAATACTGGAAGCCTCATTTGCTACAATAACATCTTAGTTGTTGTAGCAAATTAAGTACATTGCACAGATGATTAACTGGATCTTTGTTCTATTTTGTTTAAATAAATTGGTATAGCATACTAATAACAATCATCAGATGTTAAGCTACATGGAATGCACAAAGCCATATTCATCTTGACAAGGTAACGAATTAAATCTCTAGGGTGTTGACAAGCCTGAATCAGTTCCCAAGAACTAACTGGGTTCAGACTGCTATGAGGACTAATGAGATAAATCTGGAACGTGCAGCTGGGTCTGACAAATAAGCAGGATGGATCATGTTTTATCTATAGAGTTCTTTGTCCTCTTACAAACAGGATTTTGAAGTACTCCTCGTGTCGAGTTCGCTAGACTGAGTCACATGGGACTCAGCCGACCTAGATCCCTAAATTGCCAAAAAAAAAAAGAGGCAAAGATTATTTTTTTATACTTATAAAAGATAGAAATTGTCCTATAAATCTAGAATTCTGAGGCTTGTGTTTAAGTATTCTGAAAGAATTTTAGAAGTAGTAGGTGGTCGAGTTTGAATTTCACTCAAACCGATGAAAGGTACCTCCAATGTCTGAATGCAAAGATTTTCAACAAAATATAGTTTTGATCTTCTAATTTCAGTGCAAAAGGGAACCCAAAGACCAAAAACCTCCAGCATCTTCTCACAACAATAAAATAGGTGGGGGGCAGGCAGGGGGTGGTTGGGGCGGGGGGACGGGGAGGATGGTTTGAATCGAATAGGCTGATTTGAAAAACCATGCTTACCAAGCCTATTTATATTCATTCAATATTAAAATATTTTATGCAATTTATCATTCAAAAACAAAAGATATGCCAAGTAAAATAATTTGGCTCACGACATGGATTAGGATAGCCAAAAATCTATCTAGTTAAACAATGGTAGCTATCAATGTAACGGTGCAAAAAATCTAAGTGTTCACTTCAGGCTATTCAACCTAACAGCAAATATTACTTCACCGGAATGAAAATTGGTTGTATAGCAATTCAGAGTTTCAGACTACAGTTCAAAAATAATGCAGCCAAATTGACTAGCCCATCAGAACATTAGGACTTAAACAGCATGCATACTTGAGTCAAGTAGGAAGAATAATAAAAAGCCAAAGGCAACACATAACACACAAAAACGGCAAAACACAGTGCATTAGGACTTACCATCACTTTCCACTGAGGTGCACATTCTTCTAATCAAACGCAGAATCAAACTACTAACAATCCCTTCGAGGAGTTCGCAATCTATTTTCCTTGATAGCAAATTCTTCAATGTAGCTTAAAACAAATGACAGTAATCAGTATCAAAGAAGATGTATTTGAAGAACGTAGAGTCCAATATTGAGGTTGGTGTATTCTAGTCGCCTTTCAGTGTACCACATTCACGATGGATCTCTTTGGTTGCTCAAATTATGCAATTCTTATTTCTCTAGTTTGGTATAATGCTCTTGTACTCTCATGTTTCTCCAATCACGTTGATTGGTTCTTTTGGTTTGTGGTTGTAAGCTTTCTTTTTTAATCAAAGTTACCTGTTACCATTCAATGTTTTATGTTTAGTTCAAGTTACCAGTTACTATTCAAATAAAACAAAAAGAGAGAGCTAATAAGAGAGCTTCAAAAGCAGAAAGTCAACATCCTGACGTGAATTTGTTTTAACAACCGAAAGAGATGAAATTACACATACAACGCCAGATGTTAGGAAATCTAAAAATAATAAAGATAGAAGTGCGGCTAATACCTATAATGAAGTCTACAGCTTGGTGTGACAATGCACTAAAACGAGGGTACTTTCCTGCATGCAAATAAAAAATGAAACAGTTGAAGATTGAAATGGTAGATATTTCTCTGAAAAATGTTTGACAAAAGGGACAAAATATTGGATAGAAGTGGTTCAAAATCCAAACAGACGGGAGAACCGGTATCACAAAGCTCCACCAAGAAATCGACTGAGGTACTAAGTCGCTCCATCTCATCATCACAATTCACTTCTGCAACAGATAATATTAAGATCACTGAAGTGCATTAGAAGTGTGCTAAAATAATGCACAACTTTCAAATTCCTGAGAAGTTTTTCAGATGAA
This sequence comes from Persea americana, assembly GCA_029852735.1. Classification (NCBI taxonomy): domain Eukaryota; kingdom Viridiplantae; phylum Streptophyta; class Magnoliopsida; order Laurales; family Lauraceae; genus Persea; species Persea americana. The sequence continues at coordinate 10,971,825 of CM056812.1, forward strand.
AATTGTTCCAACCAATTCTACCATAACAAATATATTCTGTATCGAATTATAACCAATAGTATAACATCAAGTGAAGGTACTGGAAAATGAATGAGCATAGAAGCAACAAATTTTGAGTTCCTGCCTACAAACTCTCCAAGTTAAATATCACTGTAATGCACTCTCTTAACGTTTCCAAGGAGCAGCGAAATCATATATTTTGAAGAAGCTACCAAAGGCTCTAAATTCATGCACTGAATCAGATGGTCTTAAGTTTGTAATGGCTGGCTGCTGATGTTCTTTTTATTTCTTTTTCAGTAGTAGTAGTTTCATTACTTTGAAAGTATATTGAAAAAATTTCCTATGTCCCAATTTTACATGCAAATGAAACTGAACAGACATCCACCATACGATGCACGGTGAGAGGGCCAATATGTATTATCAAAGGAATGAAGTGATGGACCCATCTGAAGAAGTTCAATCGATATCAAGAGCTGGATTAGGAAAGGTCATTTGTGGAGACAATAGAGATATCTTGCATATTCTTAAATAGAAAGTATGGAGGACTAGAGCATGACAAATCGATTATCATTCCTATACATCCCCTGCCAAATAATCAAGATTAAGTAGGATAAACGTGGTCTACTCAGAATAACATTGCAGCCTCTAACAAAAGAGCTTTCGCAGCAGAATTCACATTCAATACTAAACAATCATCGTCGAGCAAAGAAGGAGATAAGAAGAAAAATTAGCAACATTGAACATAATAATTACCTAGAGCAATTCTCCGCCTCGATACAGAATCCACTGTTCTCTTTCGTCTTTCCCTCCAGCGCACTGAAAAAAAATTTAAAATCTCACAAAATCAGATTGAAGAATTGCAAAACTGAAATCAACAAACACTAATTGAAAGAGGAAAGGAACAATCACCACCTTGTCTGAGGAATCTACGATGCAAGACCTCATTGATCCAACGATGATCGCCTCCCAAATTCACTCCTCTAGGGCTCAATTTCCCGCAGTTATCGAAGAAATGACACTTGCAAGAAGCAATTTCCGGGACCAGATCTCGCTCCGATCCATCTAAAACCTCGACGAATTCAAGAAAAATCACATCTTTCTGCTATCGCCAGTGGAAACCGAAGGAAAGAGGGGTAAGAAGGAGGGAGAAAGTGGAAGGAAACCTTGGATGTCTTTGAGCTGTTGTTTGAGGATCAGAAGCTCTCGTTTCCTCTCCTTGGCCTGAGAAGAAGACGAGAAGATTAGGGTTTTGCAATGGAAATGGTAAAAGACATGTGGAATTGAAACGATACCTTTCGTTTCCAGCGTTGGAAATCGGATTCGGAGGATGAAGAAGAAGAGAGCTTGGATTTGATGAGAGCGATTGCTGTTGCGATTTTTAGAGCTGTGTCTTGAGAGTTGGAGCTCGTATTCGTCGAATCCGTCATCTTCTCATCTCCTCCTCCTTTCCTCGTTCCGTTCTTTTATAAGAAAGAAAGAGCGCCAAACTTTCCTCTCATTTGATTTGAAGGAGGAGGCGAAAACCTTTTGCGCCACTCTTGTTTGGGTGGAACTCAATTCCAACCAAATCATGGAAAAAGGGTTGCTTGCACCGAGTGATTTGTAATTGTTGGGAGATTTTCAAAAAGAATTATTGTACTTTTCTCTCATTTTTAAAGAAGTACATGAAGATTTGAATAATTCAAAGATGTATAAAAGTTTTCTCACAATTTTTTTGATTAAGTCCTCCCTGTAAAAGAATTTCGAGAAGTGAAAGAAATAATACTATTTTCTTATGCCAAGTTTTTGTCTTTTTTTATCATATTTCCTTTTCAAAACTTACAATTTTGATTTTTGATGACGATAACAACGGACTGGGAGAAAAATATACAGCTCTATCTATGATACCACTTCACAGAGGGATTTGTGTCCAAAACATCACAAACCACAATTCTATTAGGCTTCATTAACAAGATTGAAGATAAATTTATCATACTACCTAATCAAAGAAACTTGACCCTACCCAATCTTACAAAAGATGCAAAGCTTTCACAGCATTCATAGGCCTACAAAGTTTAATAAGTATTACAAACCAAATCACTCTATTACAATAATATGAAAATACAACATATCATGAGGTCAAATCTCCACCCACTTCAATCTTTATTCAAATCTATCACTAACCACAGTCTTTATTCAAATGTCTCACCAGATCAACCAATTCCATATTTCCAAAGATGCTATAAGTTTCTCTTATTGGATTCATCTTTTTCTTTTAAATGTCGTAGAGGTACTTTTTGAAGAGGCCCATGTGGTCCGGTTCCAATGAAATGACCAAGGACAGGCTCCCATCATCTATTGGATTCGGGATCAAAATAGCTGGACCAGGGATTCCGATCGCACCGGGCCCCATAAATATGGGCTTGCCCCATCCGAAATCTGCATCATATATGGGGAGCCTGTACCAACTATTGATAATATTCATGGCGTGGCTTCTGAACATGTGAACCCCAAGAATGGTCGCGGTCGGACCGGATTGCAACTCTAGGAAATCCAATTGTGATCTCAAATACTCATCATCCATCCGTTCCAATGCATCATTTATTCTAGTGGCAGCGTAGATCAACGGATTAATGTGAGATCGCCCACGGCTACGGTCAAGGTCGCCATGAAGATGGCATTGCCGAAGTAGCCAGGAGGGAGGGCCAGGTCGAATCGGGTCCGAGCATCGACGGGGATGTACAATTTGGTCTGTTGATCATCAGGAAGGCCACGAGCCTTGCATATGCACCGCCACACATGGGCCGCCAACAGCTCAAAGGAGCTGTAGCTGGTAGTGCTGTGTGGCCCATTCTTTGATTTGGACTTGAGGGTGTTGAGCTGATTACGGGTGATTTTGAAGATGGAAGCGGATGGATCAGCTTCGGATATTCGGGTATGGGGCGGGTTTTTCATGGGTGGAGGGGGGTGGAACTCGACGTGGGGGAATGTCGAAGTGGGCGGGTCACGGGCCTGTAGGAGGGTCCGGTCAAAGAATGGAGGGGTGTGGAGATCGAGCCCGCGGGCCACATCTGCCCAGTGGTTGATGAAGTGGAGCCCAGAGGCACCATCAGCCACATAATGCTGCATTCCAACGCCTAGTGAGACCCCTCCACATCTGAATCGAGTCACCTGTAATACAAAAGCAAATACAACATGTTACTCTCTAATTCGGTGGCGAATGGCTCAGATTTAGACTAACCCATGTCTAACTAGTTTGTAAATTGAATCAAAAAACCAAACTGACCCTCATGAGTGCTAGTGCTGGTTAGGATTTCTTCGCCCAAATGTTGCCCATGTAAGCTGTGGGTCAGTCAGATGCAGGTCAGGATTTACTGTCACTCTGCAGAACCTAGTATGAGATTTTCACCTTATGCAGCTCCTGGTTTAATTCTTTCGAAGTAATTGAGTCCTTTTCTTAGTTTGAGAATCTCCTCCCTTCTTCCACTCTCCCCCGAAGAGTAACTAGGACCAATTCACTCGCGACCCATCACGTATACCGCCTTGTTTTTTATTTGGGTCAAAATTGACTCTAGCTGCTTTAAGTGTGGGTCAAGGTTTCCTATTCCACATCTGACCCATATGAGGTGCAGGTCGAATGTAACTATTTTACAAGCTCTTCTAGTCATTAATCATCCTCAAAATGTTGTAGACCATTAAAACTATATCTTATATTAGAAAATCAGGGAGACTAGTAGGTATTTTACCTGGAGGAGCAAGAGTACATGGGATGAGAAATCCTCTATGGAATCAACGGTTGGGACGAGCGGCTTGAGTCGCATTGTGGGTGCGAAGTCCCCCAAGTCATCTAGGACCGCATCGGTCTCTGCTTCGATGAAGAGGACACCCTTGCCATTACGCTCGATCTCAATCCGACCATCCTCATTTATTTTTAGTCGCCCGGCGATAGGGTAGAAGTGCACCAAGGCCTTGCTCAGTGCCTCCTTGAGTATCTGTGGCTCAAAGAAATTGGTAGAGCCATTGGGCCGGTAGAAGTAGACACTAGGGGTGTGCATTCTGGGCATCAGTAGGTCTGCGTTTGAGAGCCACAGAGTACCTTCGTGTGTATCTTGCGTTGGGCGCACCATGGTCGACTCCTTCACTTCGATGATCATCTTGATAATATGCCTGTAAGTGGTGAAGTTAATGTTTGTTGGATATCATTGTAAGTACTTAATAAAACCTAGCCCACTCTCTATGGCAAATTAAGTAATAAATGACCAGTAATTGAGGGTCCTTTTTATTGCGCACAGTGGAAACCTTCAATCGATACACAATCAGGATGCACATTCAATTTTTCTTATTTTTTTATTTTTTGTTTTTTTTACAATAGTAGGGCTATTTTAGGATGACGTGTTTTTTTCTCCTTATGTGGGCCTAGATGGTAAAAGTATCCTAGTCCTAGACTAGTCTAATCTGACAACCCAGGGGCCATCTCTTCTTCATGCACCGACAACTCCAGCCCATGTGGGATCTGCACCTGAGCATTTCTATACTCGTTATAAATCTTAGGAATCAAATTGCATGTAACGGATCACACCCAAAGCATATGTTCATGGTTTGTTGAATAGGTAGATGAAATTTTCTAATAATTTTTAGCTATTTGGTCTAAGTTAGTAAAAATTATAATTAAATATATAATCACGAACCTACCTCAACCAAATACACAACTAGCAATTCAACAAAGATATTATTCTCAACAAGTGGCTAACTTAAATTAGCAAACCTCTCTTCAATAGGGATAGCGTGCACCACTCCAAAGAGTCGTCAGCTCGTCACGAAATTCATCAGTGGATGAGAGACGACGGATATCTGCAAACAAAGAGAGAGAGGTGGGCACATATATTCGCATCCGGAGAGATGACGTGGCACATAAAGAGGTCACGTAGGTGTTAAGATAAGCTTGCTTGGAATGAATAAGCAAATAAATGTGTGACGACTGACGACTAACCTTTTTGGGCCGTACCCTCTGGGGGTAGCTGACGTGGATCATGATTCATGAGCCCTTTATTGGAGACATTTCATGCAATAGGTCCGAGCAGCTCATTTACTAGAGTATTTCTCGTATTTCTCGTTGAGGGATTCACACCCACATAGACGTAACATTTTGATGTTTAGATGACCATATTTTCACACCTCCATTATACACAGCATGAGTAAATTAGATGTATAGTTATTATGTATGAAAATTATTTACATAGGTAAATGAGAGTAAATAAACAATCCCTTAGGAGAGCGAAGTGTCTACCTATTTTGTGGGGCATTTGTTTGAGGTTTTTAACATTCGTTTGAGTCTATCAACCAAATTCCTAAATATTTACTTATATTCTTATTCTATAATTTTCTTTTATTATATATAATTAAAAATGGTCGATCACCCCCTAGATGCTCTTTTAAAAAATCCATCAATTGTAGATGATTTTCCCATCTACAAATCAAATAAATATCATATTTATTATATGTCCAAAATCAAATAAAAAATATTCATTGTCTCAAAATATGAATCATTCATCAAACAACTCAATAAATAAACGGTATGTAAGAAGATCTCTTTTACATACATGATACATGCCTGTTTACTGTGATTTTGGGGTTACAATGGTTAGAGTTTTTTCACTTTCTTTTACATCCAAAATGGACTCCATCTCAACGATTATAAGGTTAGAAGCCCAATCTTTCTGGATTGGCTTTTTGATGGAGAACTCATGAGGTAAAAACTCAAGCAGAGAGTGATTCTTTTTTTCTTCTGTTTTGTGATGGGAACTACCACTGTTTGATGGTTACACACAATGGAGAGAATGAGTGGTGCAAGAGGGATTTGAATTTGATCTATACACACTCTCACAAAGGGACTTTTAAACTATCCATATTATTTATCCATCACCTGTGTCTTTGCCTAATGCTTTCAAGATGGGTCATTCAGATACTTTGAATCTTCCTTTGCAAGAATTTTCTTCAAACCTAGTTCAGAAAAGAGGTGTCTCAGTACTATTTACATGACCATTATTCCATATTAGTAAATTCTTTTTTACTATATTTCTTTCTTTTCTTTTTTTTTTTTTTTTTGCTATGGGAGGGTTCCCAACTCTTTGGGCTGAATTATCCCTCTGGGACCAGAGGGACGCCTATCTCTAATCATTCATTATAAAAATAAATATCAATATAAAAAACTATATACGGGTCATGCAGGTTAGGCGAGTCAGCCCTTACCAGACCTATTTTTCTATGGGTTAGAAAAACCTAACCCGTGACCAACCCGTATTTTATGCGGGTTGGGTTGGTGGGTCGGAACCCGTTTTGCCACCACTATTCGAGTGTCTTCTATGGTGCACATGTACACCCACATTCTCCACCCAAGTACACTCAAGCCAGTGGCAGTGTAGGGGGATCAATCCCTCTGACACCGTGGCGAGAAGCAACGCTTCTTTACCAATGAGGCATCTCATGGTTCTCAAATGATTTGTGTTAGATCGTTAGTTCAGATTTCCACATCAAATGAAAGGAGGCAATTTGTTGACCAGGCATCTAAAAAGTTCTAGTGTTTAGTCATTCTAAATTATCAAGCATTGATGCTTGATATATTCTTAATCCCCAAACCTCTCTATTTTTTGAGTCAATTGAGGACCACTTGATGGGATAACTCATGGCCCCAGCCACCATGGATGGGTATCGAAAAGAAAATGTTAGGCCGACTAATATGCCATGCATGTTTATCCCCAATAATACTGTAATTATTCATTTTATAATAATGTCAACATGAAGATTGCTTGTTGGCAAAAAATTGGCAAAAAAAAGAAAAAAAACCCCACTTAGTGCCTATTTGTTTGCATTAAAATATATAGGAATTGAATATGCGGAATGGTTAAAAATAAAGATTATAGGCGATCAGTTTTAAAAAATAAATACAGACAAGGAATTCATGAGATGTAGATAGGACTCTCACCTTCATAGGATATGATTTAATAGGGTCATGGCTTGATATTTACAATTCATTATAGAAAACGTTCTATCAAAGGAATCCCAAAGATAAATGAGGTAAACGTTATAAGGTGGAGATGTAGGCACGACTTTGCCTCTCATGGGATTTGACTTGCTAGGGTCAAGGCTTGATCTTCAATTTTGCCATAGTGGATTAACTAACGGACATTTGTAGATCTTGACTTTTGTTTCTTTATGAGCCACTTTGATCTAAACACACTCATTATAATGCTTAGGAATCTCAACCCAACATACCCAAAGCATATTCGTGGTTTGATGAATCTACATAAGTCAACTTTCTAATAATTTTAATCATCTGATCTAAGTTCATAGATATATAATTTCGAATCTATCTCAACCAAATAGATGCCTAGCAATTCCACAAATATATTATATTCTCAACAAATGGCTAACTTAATTAGCAAACCACTCTTCAACGGGGATAGAGTGCACTCCAAAGAGTCGTCAGCTCGTCAGGATAATTCAGGAGTCGATGAGAGACGACTGATATCTGCAATCAAAGAGAGGGATTGGTATATATATTGGCATCCGGATAGATGACGTGGCACATAAAGAGGTCACGTACGTGTTAAGATAATTTTGCTTGGAACGAATAAGCAAATAAATGTGTGACGACTGACGACTATCCTTTTTGGGCCGTACTCTCTGGCCGGTAGCTGATGTGGATCCTGATTCTTGACCTCTTTATTATTGAAAACATTTCATGCAATGCAAGTGTAACATTTGTTTGGTCCAAGTAGCTCATTTACCTAAGGGCATGTTTGGCAAATTGACAGGAATCCCCTTAGTTAGAGGCTTTCTTTGGTCTGTTGGATCCAAGCCATCTTCAAAGAGGATTTCCTAAAAATAGTTCCAAGTTTGGCAAAAGAGAGGAATCATGAAGCCTATGTATTATGTGATCCAACAATTATAAGTTTTTAGTTCATTTCTCATAATCCATGAAATATCAAAGGTTGATCTTTCACCCCATAATCAGTTTTGGCTCTTCAGATATTCTGAACAGTTTAGATTGTGCAAAGGGGGCCACATAAATTAAAAAATTAATATTTTAGAGTATAGACTCTTTTGCAAATATCTCAAAATACATGATAGATCTACGGTCGAAATTTGGGTCCCTATTTGTATTTGGTCTCCTCTAAATTATTCATGGTTCAGATGATGATTTCGAGGCCCACATAAATCAGAAAAATGGAAAAAATGTGCTGTCAGTGTAATCCCGTTTTCCTTACTATGGGGCATAAAAACGGTCAGAATTGTTTTGTAAATATATCAAGTTATAGATGGAATCAACGGCTGATTTTTGGTGTGGTAGCTGTTTTGAACCTTGTTAACACTATTACCGGTTTAGATCTTGATTGTGGGTCCCATATAAACTAAAAAAATGCAAAAAATGTACTGCCAGTTAATCCCGTTTTTCTTACTGTGGGGTATAAAGACGGCGGGGCATTGTTTTGCAAATATCTCAAGTTATAGATGGAATCAACGGTTGATTTTTCGTGTGCTAGTCGTTTTGGACCTTGATAACACTTTTACCGGTTCAGATCTTGATTGTGGGTCCCATATAAACAAAAAAATGCAAGAAACTGGTGACCCCTATATTAACGTCCAGGAACACTGTAGCTCCGCTTTTCCACTGATGCGTGGATTCTTCAGGTCCGATGGGGGGGGCGGGGGGGCGGGGGTGTGGATGGGATTCTGAAAATATTTGCAAATGAAGAATCCTCTGGTCCTCCATTACCTTTTCCATGCTGATCCAAACGTGGGTTTTCCACGGGATTGCGGAAAGTTGCCAGAAATCCTCTCTGAGGATGTTTACCAAACATGCCCTTAGTGTTTCTCGTCAAGGGATTCACACCCACATAGGCATAACATTTTGATGTTTAAATGACCATATTTTCACACCTCAATCATATATAACATGAGTAAATTAGATGCATACCTATTATGCATGGAAATTGTTTATATATATATATATATAAATGAGAGCAAATAAACAACCCGTAGAGATTGGAGTATTTATCTATTTTGTCGGGGTCATGAGTTTGAAATATTTAACTCACAGTGGTTTTGCGATTCACGTGTGAAGTAGGGCCGGTGTCAATTCGGGTCTGTCAGAGTTGGACTCAAGTCCAGGTGTTTCAGGTCATAAGGTCCAGGTTTACGTCCAAAGTGCACCCATAATGAACCCAACCTACTTACTTCACTAGGCTCAGTGTCAGGTTCAGGCTGAATTGGCAGCGTCAATAATAAGATTGGACTCTAACCTAAACCTAACCCAGTTTTAAATTTGATAAAGAGAAGTAAACTAGTAACCTGGAGTAGGGAAAGGATTTGAGTAGGGTTGTAAACGCGTCCCTTTCGGTTCGGAACCGGAACCGTTAAGGAAAAGGTGGAATTGGATTTAGACCTGAAATCGTTTCGAAACTGGTTTCTTGGCTCCAGAACCATATATGGGACGGGTCCAGATCCAGGTCTAAATAGAGAATGATATCAAAAGAATATGATTTTTTTGAGAGATTTTCGAAAAATGAGATAATATGTTGGGTCTCAGGTCCACGGGTCTGAACCACCTCCTTTTTAGGTGAAATTACTGTGTATGGTAGGGCAAGTGGTGGGGGCAACCTTTTCTAGGTTGGTTTGGCTACAATTGGTTGAACCATCCTTCATACGCAACTGGTAAATTCCCTGATTTTAAGCAACACACTCCATTAATTTTCAAACTACCAACATTAATTTGTAGGAATCTTCTCCTACAAGCAGATTACATAATATTCATGAGCACTCTGATGTTGGGTCTTTGGGGACCATTCTCATGTGAAGGTTCATGCACATAGCGCGGGTCTTTTGTGTGTGTGTGTGTGTGTGTCCTAGCTAACTTGAGAAGCTCATACACGTGACGGAAAGAACCCACATATGGGGGGAGTGAAGGAACACCAAGGTCGATCCATGGTTATCCCGGTGAGTGGTAGGGTTGCCAACCGAGTAACACCTTGTTCTCATGTGAAGGCCCATGTTAGATTTTGATTTAAGCTCATGTTTGAGTTGTGGCTATAGAAAAATCATGACAATCAGCAAGTGGGATTCTCTTTTCTTGTGAGTGAAAAAGGTAGAGCTTTTATTTTCATTTTACATGAGAAGGAATCCCAAGTGAGTAGCTTTGGAAGAAGAATGATGTAAACTCCTATTTTGTGGCGGGTAGGGATGCCTTCTAGTTGATTAAGATTAGACAGGCGTTATGGGTTGTTTGTTCATTGGCAAAGGAGCAGAAATGGAGCCGAAGAGGCGCTGGAATATCCGAGATTGCCATTGTCATTGTCTATTGCTGCTGGTAAAGGAGCAGAAAAATCTCCTTTTTGCATGGCCGGCTCGAGACAATTTGAGGCCTAAAGCGACGATCCTAAATGAGGCCTTTCTTATTTTTTAATATTATTATAAGCGTTTTATTTTAAAATCTATTTTTCTCACTTTTTGTAATGTAAAATTACTAATTAAGTTTTTTATATTCAAGTTTTGCTAATATATCCGTTTTCTGGAGCTGCATTGTAACATTTTTTTCCATTAATTTAAAGGCAAGATTTAAACACCAACATAACTGCTAATATTTTCCTAATCCTCTTGAGATGTTGTACAAACTATAAAAGAGAATTTTATGGATCTTTGAATCAAAGTAAAATCTGGGTTGGGTTGAGCCGACCTTGGACCCATAGTAAGTTTGTGTTGCGGTTCGCAGTTTAAGCTGGGTTAGGCTTGGGCACAGTAACCCAATTTTGGGTTAACTTAGAGTTGGGTCAGGTTCATGTTTCAAGCCCATTTACTAAACAAAGTGGAAGAGGGACAACCCTCTTTCAAACAAAAACCATATTCAGTTGCTTTATGACTCTATCTCATGAGCATCACACTAAACACCATTTACATAACCAACTATTAATGTCTACAACTTGTATTTAAATCAGGGTCATGTTTAGGAGGAACTTCCCCTCCAGCACAAGAAACTGTGTTATTGTTTCTAGTGAGACTCAGAGACTCAAAACATCCAAGATAACCCATCCCCTCTAGACCCTTTCCCAACCCAACTTGATATCCATTTGAGTTAGTTTGAGTCAAATAACTATGGATCGATCAACTCATATATTCAATGAAGTCTTGACTCTTGAAAATAATTTTAATTATTAAAGGGACTTAATTCAAAGTTTTCAACAATATTGAATCAAGCGATGTATTGGAACCATCTAAATATGGATTATAGTCATAATCAATGTAGGCGGTGAAAACACGACGCCCATTTAGATTGATATTAACTTTGTAGATCAGGGAATACCGAACGCTAAGAACCTGAAAAGGGAAGGAAAACGGCTTGGGTTAGAGCCCCTGACTGCTGTGAGCCGAAGGTGCTCCGATGCCTGAGTTAGCTCTGAAAAAATTAAGCAGGAGGAGGAAGAAGGAGAGGAGAATAAGAGACGATGTGTTGTGTATTGTGTGTTGCGTACCTCTATGGGGCTGACCTCACGTGTATATATGTGGACATTCCTCGTTCATTCTCTCTGTGAGTGGGGGTAGGTGAGGTGAGGTCCTATCGATCATCATCCTGACATTCGGCGGTAGGTAAAAAGGGAACATCCCATCAGGACCTTTCATGCTTTCGATCAGTTGATGTTAAGGGATGATAAAGCAAACTTCTTATCGCCATAAATGAGCAATTCTATCGCCATAAATGAGTGCTCCTATCTGTCAGGATGTGCCCGTACTTCTTAGAGGAAGGTGACGGCCCACTCTGCCTTCAGCGTTTTGTACCGATACCAAGAATGACTTGGCCGCGTTGGGCATTGTGCTAAGCTGGCACTCACGCCGAGCTGCCCCGCCGTGCTGGCACTCCTAACTGAGCTGCCGAGCTGCTGGGCTGTGATTACAGAGGTCGAGGTGGACAACAAGTACTACTGTAATCCTCGCTTAATCTTATCATTACGGTGTTTTACCCACACAATTGCCCCTAGCTTTTGACCTCTAAGAGTCCTCCGGCTCGAGGAGGTCGGAAGCTAAGTGACTGTGTCTAGCCGGCACCGCTACCGAGCTCGAGAGAGGGTCACCGAAGTGTGGGAAGGGGTTACCGGGATAGAGGAGTTTCGGATCAGAGGGGATCCCTCCTGAGCCTGATGACCGTCGCTGACGTACGGCCCCTTTCAAGATGTCTCTTCGCCTGTCCAGGACATTTAATAGCCCTCAGATATTGCACCGATGGTGGCACGTGTCGCTTATTTGGTTGCCACGCAATTACTTTGAAAAGACGTTAGGGTTGCGAGATGCGACGTTAGGGCTGATTGAGGGGACGCCTCATTAAAGGCTCTTCTCGAAAGCCAAAACGGCGTCTCTGACCCTTATAAACCAGGGCTTCTCCTTCATCTTCACCTTCTTTACTCTTTCGAAATTTCTATTGCACCCTACTAGAGAACTTCTTCATCGTCTGCAAGTTTCTGGCAATCTTGTCTGTGCAGTCCCCCTTCGTACGGCTTCTTTCTGCTTCTCTCGTCTTTTCTTCTGGGTAGACTTTCGTCTGGGTTGAGAATGAGGATCTATAGACATCTGTTAGAAGACCCGGGTTCCATAGCCTACTTTAGGAACACGTACAAGATCCCTGCCACTGTGGAGGTCAGACCAGATGGCCCTGATGATGGCCTCGCCTACCGCGATGGCTGGATGCCGTTCTGGCTGGTCTCCGTTGTGGAGGGAGGGGTCCGCTTCCCCCTTCATCCACTGGTTAGGGACTGCCTCCGGGAGTGGAGGTTGTGCCCCTGCCAGCTACTACCCAACGGATACAAAATTATCATGGGAGTAGTGCGGCTGAACGAGCTCCTAGGGATTGGCCTCGGTGTCCCGGACATCGAGGATACGTACGACCTCTGCAAATCCGCAGAAGGGAACACCCATTACCTCCGGCTGAGGGTCCGCCGGGTTGGCTTTGTAACCGTGCTGGAGGATTCCAACAAATACGTGGGTGAAGACCGAGTATTCGTCAGAGGAGGATGGGAGTTCGGCGAAGCAGAGCCTAGCACCACGGTCTGGATTCCTCGAAAAATAGGAACTCCACCAAGTAAAGACCGAAGTCTTTTCGGTTTGCAGTTTTTTCTTCCTATGCCTGTCTAACACAACTTTCTGTTTATGTAGATTTTCGCCAAAGGAGGGAGCTTGCCAGGAAAAACCGTTGGAGGGTGAACACTGAGTGGCACGAAAAGGTGAGAAACTACCGCGATCACAACTGCCGTGCTGCGTGGTCCCTCCTGGGGTATACGCCCCACTACAGATCCTTCAACACCTCGAGAAGGGTGTCGGGAATAGACTCCGTGCTGCGCGGGGAAGGTGCCAGCTCAGAGTCAGCGACGACCGCGGTGCCCAGCTCGGAGGCAGTGACTATCGCGATACCTACTGGGCGTCTGGTTGAGTCCGGACACCGAACTTTAGCACTCCCAGACCCAGAGCCTGCCAGGACCTCTGGAGCCGAGCCCGGGCCTTAGCGAAGGAAGAGGCTAGTAGCTTCCAGCAAATCTGAGAGCTCGGCATCTTCCAGCTCGGAGGAAGAGGAAGAGGAGGGAGAGATGCTACGCCAGCGCGGGCAATGCTACGCGGCAGAAAACCTATCTGCCGCGGCCTTTGGGGACATCGGGGGCGAGGCCCGGGATCCCCCTCAGGCCGTGGTCGTCGCTTTGGCTGCGACGCCTTCGGCCGCTGCGGGCGGAACTCCTACTGCCCCGATTGCCTAGACGGTCCGTGCAGCCGCGACCGAGGCCACTCACTCCACCGCGGTCGAGGTCGCCTCGGCTCCGCCTTCAGTGACTATCATCGTAGATGACTCACCCCCGGACCATGCTACAAGGGCTGGAGGTCGGGCTCGCTCCGCCAAGGTCGTTGAGGGGGGCCGACCCGAGAAGAGAGCAAGGGTCGAGGCCTCGCCTGGGCCCTCGTCGCCTCCGCCAGCTGGTGGAACGATCTCGCCCCCTTCGCTGGCTCCCTGGAGGCCGGCCATTGAGGAAGTACTGGGGAGGCGGCTGGCCGAAACAGACCGCGCGACCGATCCTCAAGTGGTCGCCGAGCTGGGACGCGCCTGCGCCCTTCCTCAAGACATGGCGAGGTGGGCAGAGACGGACAACGAGTCGCTCGTGCTCTCGTCGATGCGCTCGCTGGTAGCGGTAAGTGCAGCATTTCTTCGGAGCCTTTAGTTCGGTATTCTTCTATTGACGTTTGGTTTTTTTCTTGCAGCTGTTGCAGAAATGCCAGATAGGCATAGAGAGGCTGGACGCAGCCGAGGCCAAGGAGGTTGAATGGGTGGCCGAGAGGGAAGAGCTGCAGGCCTCCTTGGCGGCCAGGGAGGCGATGCTGGTAGAAGAGGCGGGCAGGAATGTTGGCCTTGTTGCCGACTTCGAGGAGTCCCAGGTCCTGGTGGAGCATCTTAGGGAAGAGCTGAAGGATGAGGAGACCTAGAACCTCCACCTTGCCTCTGAGCTCGATGATCTCCGGACCGTGGTGGCGCGACTGGAAGAGGACCTGTGAGAAGCCAAAGGGACAAACAAGAGGCTCCTCTCCTAGCGAAACATGGCGAAAGGCGAACTGGAGGTGGCCTTGAGGGGGAAAGCGGCCGAGATCGAGTCTGCTTTGGCGAGGCAAGAAGCCAAGCTCAAGGAGGAGTTCTTGGCTGAGCATAACTCCATTATGGGGGGAGGAGGTTGGCAAACTGACAGCTGACTACAAGGCTCAGTTACCAGGGATCCGGGACCGAGCCTGGGAGCTCGGATGGAAAGCAGCCTTGAAGAAGGCTGGGGCTCCTGGGGATAGCCCTCTCCTCAGGAACCCTCCAAAGTTCCCTCGCTCGGACTTGGAACTTATAGCCATATCTCTGGCTTCCCCTTGCCTTCCTCCGCGAGCCTGCCCAAAGGCGAGCGCCGCCCCCAAGACGCCTTCGGAGGCCCCTTCAACTGCCAGCGCCGAGCTTGAAGACTCCCCTGCGCCCGAGGTCGTCCAGGCTCCTCCTGAAGCCGCCGCTCCTGAAGCTCCTGAGGCTAGCGTTTCCGAAGTGAGCGCGGCCGTCTCTGAAACCACCTCGACTGTACCCGAGGCCAACGCGGTCGTGGCCGAGGCTGCTCTAGAGATCGACTGCAATGTAGAAGCTGTAGCCCCCTGAGCCCCCTCTGTATTTTTCCCTTCTTTCATTGTATTCCTCTTATCCCTTATGTAATCTGAATTTTATTAATGGAACATCAACTTTCTTTGAATTCCTTGGCTTTCTTTTTTTTTTTTGTCTTTGGTGGAATGGGTGTATGGATGACGTCTACCTTACTATGCTTCATTTGCTAAGTGGTTGGTCTGGATAACCGAACTCTTCGTAAGTCTTAAAATTAAAATTGGACATCTGCCCTTGACTGAGCTTTGGTTTATGAACCGTGGTCCCAATCAGCACCCATAACCCTTGAGAGCGAAGGCTGCCGGTATTGACTGACGAAGGGATCCCTGGTTTAAGAACTCGAGGTGTCCCTAAGCGCCCAAGTCAGTGTCTGACATTTTTGGCTTTACCGCCGTAGCTGGTGCTGGCACCGAGTTAGGATGGCTGGCACTCTGACTGAGCTGCCAAGCTGGGGGTGGTGCTGTCACCGAGCCCTAATGAAACTGGCTTTACCGCCGTAGTTGGTGCTGGCACCGAGCTAGGGGCGAATGGCACTCTGACTGAGCTGCCGAGCTAGGGGTGGTGCTGTCACCGAACCCTGAGGAAGCTGGCATTGCTGCCGAGCTGCATAACTTGGAAGCAATTTGAAAGAGAGATTCGCTCAAAAATGTTCTTTTTTATTGCTGTTTAAACCCTTGAATACATGTTTTTAGAAGTAGAACTTTTTGAGATGCATTGTGTTCCATGGTCGCGGCAGCTCTTTGCCTTCCATGTCCTCAAGCCTGTACGCGGCTCTTCCCGCTGCTGATAGCACTTTAAATGGCCCCTGCCAGTTGGGTGCCAATTTCCCTTCATTAGGATTTCGGTTGCCAGGAAGTGTTTTCTTCAGGACTAGTTCTCCCACCGCGAATCTTCTTGCTTTGACCTTCTGGTTGTATCCCCTGGCCAACTGCTGTTGATAGGCAGCCAGGCGGATAGTTGCTGTCTCTCTTCGTTCTTCAGCGAAATCCAGCTCTCGGGCTACATTCAAGTCGTTCAGCCCCTAGTCACAGAGTTCCGACCTTAAGGTCGGGAGGCCGACGTCAAGGGGAATGACTGCTTCCATGCCGTAGGCAAGGGAGAATGGTGTAGCCGAGGTGGAGCGCCTTGGAGTTGTCCTGTAAGCCCATAGAACACTAGGAAGCTCTTCTGCCCACCTCCACTTGGCTCGGTTGAGTCTCTTCTTGAGTCCGTCAAGGATCACTTTCTTTAAGATCTCAGCCTGGCCATTGCTTTGTGGGTATGCCGGGGTGGAGTAGACGTTTCGGATGCCGTACTCCTGGCAGAAGCTCTTGAAGAAGTTGGAATCGAACTGGGTCCCGTTGTCGGAGATGAGAGTTCGAGGGATTCCAAATCTTGTGATGATGTTCTTCCATACAAAGTTCTTCGTGTCTTGCTCGGTGATGGAGGACAGAGGCTCCGCTTCGACCCATTTTGTGAAGTAGTCCATGGCTACTATCAGCCATCTTTTGTTCCCTGGAGTTCGATGTAGCAGTCCTACGATGTCCAGACCCCACTGAGGGAAAGGCCACGGGCTGGATAGAGGGCTTAGGTCCTGCACTGGCTGGTGGAGAGAGTGTGAAAACTTCTGGCACTTTTCGCATTTTCTGGCGTAGATCTGGGCGTCCTTCTGCATATATGGCCACCAGTATCCTTGGCTGATTGCTCGGTAAGCAAGCGACCGACCTCCGATGTGGCTGCCGCAGATCCCTTCATGAATTTCGTATAGGAAATCGTCGACTTTGCTCGGGTGGACGCACTGGAGGTAGGGTCCGGTGAACGACTTCCTGTAGAGCCTGCCATCCGGGGAGAGCCAAAACCGGGCTGCTTTCAGCCTAATCTTCTGCGCTTCCATCCTGTCTTCAGGCAGCAGATCGTCCTTTAGGTAGGCGATGACTGGATCCATCCAGCTTGGACCGAGGTCGACGCACATGAGTTCCTGAGGTTGCTGTAGTTCGATGCTGGGCTCTTTAGGGTTTCCACTTCGACAGTCCTTTTATTACCGGCCTCGACAGCTGAGGCAAGGCTGGCAAGGGCGTCAGCATGGGAATTGGACTCTCTGCCGACCGGCCGGTTCTCGGCCTTTTCGAACTGGGAGAGTAGTTCCTTCGTGTGAGCTAAGTAGGCCGCCATTCTCTCGTCCCGAGCCTGGTAGTCTCCGCTGAGCTGGTTCGTCACCAACTGAGAATCACTGAAAACCACAATGTGTCGAGCTTTCAAGATTTTGACACTGTTGAGCCCGGCGATGAGTGCTTCATACTCGGCCTCATTATTGGATGCCTTGAAGCCGAATGTTAGAGCTTGCTCGATGACAAGGCCCTTCGGGGACTGGAGGACTATGCCGGCGCCAGCCCTATTAGACGTGGAGGATCCGTCGACGAAGAATTTCCAGGACTGCTCTTGCTCTGTCTCCGTTGCTGCCTATGTATCCTTATTGGCCCCAGTTCGGTGTCGAGCAGGGTCGGCGCCGAACTCTGAGAAGTGAACTCGACAATGAAGTCTGCTAAAACTTAGGCTTTGATGGCCGTTCTGGGTTGATACTTGATATCGTATTGCCCCAGTTCGATAGCCCATTTGGAGATTCGACCGGAGAAGTCTGCCTTTCGGAAGAGAGCCTTCAGTGGGTGCTTGGTCACGACCACGATAGTGAAGGTTTGAAAGTAATAGGAGAGCTTTCGCGAGGCGCTGACGAGCGCCAGGGCAAGCTTTTCGAGCTGTAAATACCGGGTCTCGGCATCGAGCAGGATCTTGCTGGTGTAATAGATAGGTCTTTGCTGGCTGTCTTCTTCTCTGATGAGCACCGAGCTCACTGCGTGGTCCGAGACTGCGAGGTACAAATAGAGTGCTTCGCCATGAGTTGGGGTTGACAGTAGCAGAGGTGAAGAGAGGTAGTGCTTGAGCTGTTGCAAGTCCTGATCGCAGTCCGGCGTCCATTGAAACTTGGAGCCTTTATGTAGGAGCTGGAAGAAAGGCTTGCACTTGTCGGAAGCTCGGTTGATGAAGAGATTGAGCGCGGCAGCCATGCCGGTCAGTCTCTGAACTTGTTTGGCCGAGGTCGGGCTCTGGAGCTCCCGGATCGCCGTGATCTGATCGGGGTTTGCTTCAATCTCCTTTCTCGTGACCAGGCTCCCCAAGAACTTTCCGGAACCGACACCGAAGGCACATTTAGACGCATTTAGCTTCAACTGGAACTGGCGGAGGATGCCGAAAATTTGGCGGAGGTTGGCCAAGTGGTCCTGTGACTTTCTAGACTTGACGACCATATCATCGATGTAGACCTCCACTGTCTTCCCGAGCTGCGCCTGAAACATCTTGGTCACTAACCGCTGGTATGTCGCCCCTGCGTTCTTCAGCCCGAAGGGTATCACCTTATAACAGTAGGTTCCCCGGGGTGTGATGAAGGCTGTCTTCTCTTGGTCAGGTACGAACAGAGGTATCTGGTGGTATCCTTGGTAAGCGTTGAGGAAACTCATTCGGTCGTGTCCGGCAGTGGCGTCAATGAGCTGGTCGATCTTTGGAAGGGGGAAACTGTCCTTGGGACAAGCTGTATTGAGGTCGATGAAGTCGACACAGACCCTCCACTTCCCCGTCTTCTTCTTGACCACTACTGTGTTGGCTAGCCACTGCGGATAATGGACCTCTTTTATCGCTTGCGCTTCGAGCAGCTTTTCAACCTCTTCCTTCACGGCCTCAGTTTGTGGGACCCCGGTTCGGCGTGCTTTTTGGATCACAAGCATATGTTGGGGTCCACATTCAGCTTGTAGCACATGACTGCTTGGTCGATGCCGGGCTCGTAAGGCGTCCACGCAAAGACCTCTTTATTCTAGAGAAGGAGGTCTAGCAGCTGCGTCTTCTCAGGCTCGGGGAGCCGGCTTCCAACAAGGAAAAATCTGTCCGGGTCGGCGGGGTCGATCCTTACCTCGGTGAGGTCCTCGATGCTCTTCTGCGCCGGGGCCCTACCAACATCCCCAAGCTCGGCTTCTCTGTCCAGCTCGGCTACATGGACCTGGGTTAACTCGGTTTCTCCAGGCAACACGGCCATCAAGCATTGTCTGGCCATGTGCTGGTCACCTCTTATAGTGATCACGTCGGTCCAGTCAGACGGGTTCTCTACGGGGAACTTGAGCTTCTGATGACGGGTGGAGGGCACAGCATCCATGCTATGCAGCCACGTCCTTCCCATTATGACATTGTATGGGGAGGGAACGTCGACGACTAGGAAGTTGACCTGCCTGGAGGCGCCTCCTACTTGAACTCTGAGGGAGATCTTCCCCTTCGGGTACACCAGTTTTGAGCTGAAGCCGACGAGAGGAGTTCGGGCAGTCTGGAGGTCCTCGTCCTTGAGTTTCGACTTCTGAAAGCAATCATAGTTTAGGATCTCGGACGAGCTGCCTGGGTCGACAAGGACTCTTTGAACCAAGAAGTTCTGCAGCTTCAAGGTGAGTACTAGAGGGTCGTTATGTGGGAGTTCGACGTCTTCTAGGTCCCTGTCGGAGAACCATATTCTGGGCCCCTGTGTCTTGGCTTTCTTTGCTGCTGGTTCCGGCGCCGCAGTCAACACCTGCTTCTGATGGGAGGCTCTTTTGGCCTCGGCACGGGCCTGGGAGCTCCCCTTAGGCAGAGGAGCGAGGTGGATGACGTTGATGATGCCCTCTGGTTTGCTATCCTGGCCGCCATCATCTCGGCGCGGAGGTCGGCTGCTGTCCCGGCCCTCCTTGACGTAGTCCCTCAGGTGCCCCTCCCTCACAAGGTTCTCCAGGTGGGACTTGAAGCTTTTGCACTCATCAGTTCTGTGCCCGCTCTGCTTGTGATAAGCACAGAACTTGCCCTGGTCCCGGGAGGAGGGGTCATTCTTCATCGGCTGCGGCCACTTGAAGAAGGGTTGCGCCTTTATTTTGTGGAGGAGCTTATAGATGAGCTCCTTGAAGATCGTATTTACCGCCTTGAAGGTGGCGACATCGTTTCCGGTCCTCCTGCTGCTCCCCGAGGCTGCGGCCGAGGTGGAGGGGTTCCGTCGACGATCTGAGGACCGGGACCTGTGCCGATCCGGGGACGGGTCTCTGTGGCGGTCCTCCCTCCTGGAGGACCTGTTGTCTCTGTCTCCTTTTGATGGTCGGTCCTTCTGGGAGAGGCCGAAGTTCTCCCGCCTGCGGACCTCGTCCTCTTCTGCCAGGATGAACCGGTTTGCCCGGGTCATGAGCTCCTTCATGGTGGCCACGGGGTACATGACCAGTTGCGCCCAAAGCTGGATGCCCAGGTGCAGGGCCAGCTAAAAGGATTTCACTGCCATCTCCTCAGAAGCGCACTCGATCTGGCTGTAAACAGTCCATAAGCGACGGGCGAACTGGGTGACGTTCTCGTCCTCTCGCATCCGGAGGGCCATCAGGTCAGCATCGGTCTTTGGGATGACCCGGTGGGCCTGGAACTTCTCCAGGAAGCACGTCCGAAGCTGTCGCCAACTGGAGATGGAGCCTCCAGGGAGTGAGCAGAACCATCATAGGGGGAGATCTCCCAAACTGGAGGAAAAAACTCGACAGTTCAAGAAGTCGTCGTCCCCCTAGACCGACATCCTCTGGATGTAATGTCGGAGGTGAGCCGCAGGGTCCGAGGTTCCATCATACAGGGTGAACCTCGGGACGTTGAACTTCCAGGGGAGTACTTTCTGATCTCCCTGGAGAAAGGAGATGCGCCTGTGTCTTTAGTTTCAAAGGCGCTGCACTGGTCTCGGGCGATACCAGTAGTCTCCATATTCTGGCGAACAGTCTGCTTGACCTGCCGGTCGATCCACTGCTTGAGCTCCTCCTCGTCTTCTGGTATCCTCCGCTGCTTCTTTGGCTCTACATGCTCGTGGCTGCTGCTAGAGTCTTCTTCTCTGTGGACCCGATCACGCCTCTTATTATCGAGGACGTGCCTCAGGTCCTGCCCGTGGCCCGGAGGAGCCTAGCTGTGCCTGGGTGGAGGACCCGAGGCATGGCTACGCCCGTGAGGTGGGCTCCGAGCCCCTTTCTTCTCCTGGAGCTGCTGTTTGAGCCGCAGGATAAGCTCGTCCTGCTCCTGAATGAAGCGGTTCTGAGCTCTGACCTCATCCAGGCGAGGGTCTTCGTCTTTGTCAGGATTGACCTGATGGTGGGACTGAGATCCAGCCCGTGCTGACTTTTCACGCAGCTTGGTGACTGACTTGTCACCTCGCCTGTCGTGCTCATTGCTATGGTGGGGCTGCTCTGGAGGCGTAACATTGTGAAAGGAAGGCATTGTCAATCCCCTAGACTGGGATATCGACTGGACTGTATGGGACCTTCCTCCTGACCTTCTCTGTCAAAGGGGTGGACCTTGTACCAGCACAGGATGCGTGGTTGGTCCCTTGCCCTTGGAGGGTCCTTCACCATTTCTGGTTTTTAGAGGCATGGTGTTTGAAAGCTTTTTGTTCAGTGTTTCCGCACAGACGGCGCCAAACTGTAGGCGGTGAAAACACGACACCCACTTAGATTGAGATTAACTTTGTAGATCAGGGAATACCGAACGCCAAGAACCTGAAAAGGGAAGGAAAACGGCTTGGGTTAGAGCCCTTGGCTGCTGTGAGCCGAAGGTGCTCCGATGCCTGAGTTAGCTCTGAAAAAACTAAGCAGGAGGAGGAAGAAGGAGAGGAGAATGAGAGACGATGTGTTGTGTATTGTGTGTTACGTACCTCTATGGGGCTGACCCCATGTGTATATATGTGGACATTCCTCGTTCATTCTCTCTGTGAGTGGGGGTAGGTGGGGTGAGGTCCCATCGATCCTCATCCTGACATTCGGCGGTAGGTAAAAAGGGAACATCCCATCAGGACCTTCCATGCTTTCGGTCAGTTGATGTTAAGGGATGATAAAGCCAACTTCTTATCGCCATAAATGAGTGCTCCTATCTGTCTGGATGTGCCCGTACTTCTTAGAGGAAGGTGACGGCCCACTCTGCCTTCAGCGTTTTGTGCCGAGACCAAGAATGGCTTGGCCGCGCTGGACATTGTGCTGAGCTGGCACTCACGCCGAGCTGCCAAGCAGCCCCGCCGTGCTGGCACTCCTAACCGAGCTGCCGAGCTGTTGGGCTGTGATTACAGAGGCCGAGGTGGACAGCAAGTACTACTGTAATCCTCGCTTAATCTCGTCATTACGGTGTTTTACCCACACAATCAACATCATCCCAATTGTTGTAATTGGTTAAGGTCTCGATTTATATATTTTATTGAGCTGTAATAGAGTTTCAGTCTCCTACATGAGCCCCATATATAATGCAGCTATGCAAGATTTACTTCATTTCAGAAGAACTCACATTCAAACCCTCTCACACACCTCAATTCTATTATACTTCTCATCTCAGAAGTGCCTCATAACAAAGTGGCAAAGAGGTGTCTCAGTACTATTTACATGACCATTACTCCATATTAGCAAATTCTTTTTTACTATATTTCATTAACAAGATTGAAAAGAAATATTTTATCCCACTACCTAATCAAAGAAACTTTTACCTGCCCAATCTTATAAAATATGCAACATTCACAACATTCATAGGCCTACAAAGTTTAATAAGTACTATAAACCAAATCATACTATTTCATTTCACGACTTTGAAAATACATGTCATGAGGTCAATCCATATTAAGAAGTCTAGCTGCATTCATACTTCTAAAGCAAACATAAGCATATAGTAAATCTTTATTTTCTCATGGTACTAGAAACATATATATTTTCTTAATGACATGGGCTTCCTTTGAATCTTTGACCCAATAGGATTAATCCCATCGGTTGCACCTGCTAAATCTACGCAGACGCACACCCGACAAATTTAAAGCACTTTCAAACATAAAAAGAGATGGAGAGCAAAACTGCGCCTTATGTCACTCTACCAACCTCCACGTGGGTAAGGATACTAGTATATATACCAACCTCCACGTGGGTAAGGATACTAGTATATATATACTTTCATCTTTCTGTTAGATGTCATAGAAGTATTTTTGGAAGAAGACCATGTGGTCCGGTTCCAATGAAATGATCAAGGACAAGCTCCCATCATCTGTGGAACATGGAAGCATAATACATAGACCCGGGAATCCGACCCAACCAGGCCCCATGAATATGGGCCTGCCCCATCCGAAATCTGCATCATATATCGGAAACCGGTACCAACTATTGACGGTACACATAACATGGCCTCTATACAAGTGGAATCCCCCAGGCATGATCGCCTTCCAATCCGTCTGCAACTCTAGGAAGTCTATCGCTGATCGTAGATACTCATCATCCATCCGGGCCAATGCATCATGTATCTGACTGGCAGCGTAGCTCAGTGGATTCGACACCAGATCTCCGGTGACTGCAGTTGGGGCTGCATTGATGAAGGCATTGCCGAAGTAGCCCGGAGGGAGGCCCGGTTGGAGGCGGGCCCGAACGTTGGTGGGGATGTACATTTTGGTCTGTTGATCATCAGGAAAGCCAGAGGCCCTGCATAGGCACCGCCACACATGGGCCGCCAACAGCTCGAAGGTGCTGAAGCTGGGAGTGTTGAGTGGCCCTGGCCCTGGCCCATCATTTGTTTTGGACTTGAGGGTGTTGAGCTGATCACTTGTGATTTTAAAGATGGAAATGGATATAGCAGATTCGGGTATTCTTGTATGGGCCGGGTTTTTCATGGGTGGAGGGGGCTGGAACTCGACATGGGGGAACTTGGGAGTGGGTGGGTCATGGGCCTGTAGGACGGTCCGGTCAAAGAATGGTGGGGTCTTGAGATCGAGCCCGCGGGCCACATCTGACCAGTGGTTGATGAAGTGGATCCCAGATACCCCATCAGCCACAAAGTGTTGCAGTCCAACGCCTAGTGAGACCCCTCCACATTTGAAACGAGTCACCTAACATATTAAAACAAAAGAGTCCATGTTAACCACATGAAGGTAGAAAAAGGTCGGGTCGGGCTAAGCGGTATGGGCCATGGCTTTAGACGAACCCATGTTCGGATTCTTCATTCAATGAATCAAAAACCAAACTGAACCATACAAGTGCGGGTTAGAATTTCTTGACCCAAATCTGACACATCTAAGATAGCGGGTTAGATACAGGTCAGGTAGATGGGTTTTGCTCATAAGCAATTAAGGTTAAATTACTTTGATTGGCAAATGGGCTGGGTCTGGATGGGAGTCTAAAGGTTAAGATCCATCAGGCATTTGTTTTGTTTTGTTTACTAGGTGGGTCAAAGATGAATCTCCCTGCTTGAGTATCACTCGAGATTTCCCTCTGACCCATGTAACTTCTTCTTTTTTGGCTTTTTCATTTTTACCCCAGACCCATTAGAACAGGCTTTTACAATTCTAACTTGGTAATTTGTGATTGCGACAATGAGCACCTTCTAACTATTTTTACGAGCTCTTGTAGACATCATTAGTAATTCTTGTACTGCTGAAGACTACTAAAACTATTTTATTAAAACAACTAAGAAGATTAATTAGCAGGTATTTTACCTGGAGGATCAACAAGTTGTAGGAGGAAATGTCCGCGCTGTAATCAACGGTTGGGATTAGCTGCTTCTGTTGAATAGTGGGTGCAAAGTCCCCCAAATCATCCAGGACCGCGTCGGTCTCTGCTTCGACGAAGAGGACGCCCTTGCCATTGCAATCAATCTCAATCCGGCCACCCTGATTCCTTTTCAGCCTCCCGGCCAAGGGGTAGAAGGACACCAGGGCCTTTCCCAGTGCCTCCTTGAGTATCTGTGGCTCAAAGAAATTGGTAGAGCCATTGGGCCTGTAGAAGTACAAGCTAGGGGTGTGAAATCTGGGCAACACAAGGTCCACATTAGAAAGCCACAGGCTACCATTGTGTGTATCTTGTGCGGGGCGCACTGTAGTCGACTCCTTCACGTTGATGATCATCTTGATTATATGCCTGTAACTGGTGGGGAACATAATCTTAGTTGGATTTCATTGTATCAATTACTCTATAGCATATTAAGTGATCGGCAACTAGGTAATTAATAGAGAATCCTCTTTCGTGTGCATAGCTGGATTTCATCTATAAACAATCATGGTGCACATAAATGCTCCGAGCGCAAAGCGGGGCAAGGAGCGCCGGAGTGCTAAATCTTTAAGGGTACGTTTGGTAAACATCCACTGAGAGGAATTCCAAGTGATTTTCTGCTCATTCGCGGAAAACCCAAGTTCGGTAAATACATGAATAGTGTCGTGTGGATTCCTTGCATCCATTGGACTGAGTATTATGGGGATCAGACCTCCCCCCATCGGAACAAAGGATTCTACTCATGTCGGATTTGCAGAGCTACAGTAATCTAGGCATCATTTTTGGAACTACCAGCTGCTTTGGATTTTTGATTTTTGTGCGTCCCATATTAATGATCTTAACTGATCATCACGTTTAGAATGTCCAAAACAGCTCATATCTCAAATATCAGTGGTTGATTCATCTTATGTTCTCAGATATTTATGAAGATGTTCAAACAATTGGATCCATAGATTTGGACATTTGTGGGCCCCTTTTGAAAAATCCAAACCAATAGATGTGATCAGGATACCCAAATCGGCTATGGAACCAAATTTGGGAACGTGATGAGTCACGGATCATAAGATATTGACAAAAAGTGCCCACCCGTTGATCACTTACAGTGTATACTAACGTGATTGTTTTGACGGTCCATTTTTTCGAATTTTCTCACCATTATGGGCCTCAAAATAATTATGTGAACAATCAATAATTTAGAGGAGGTCAAACAGGGCTAGGGGATCAATTTTAAACCGCTGATCCTTCCTAGATTTTGAGATATTTATATTAAAAAAAGTACTTTCTTTAAATCTCTGTGGACCTCCTTTCCATGATCCGAACCGTTCAAATCCTTTCAAAAGCTCTACATAACCATATATAGTCAACTTAGCCGTTGATCCTTTATGGATTATGAGAAACTTTCAAAATCTCTAGATCCTTCATGGGATTATTCTTTTTTGCCAAACTTGGAAAAATCTTGATAGAGAATGGCTTGATTCCATTGGAACAAAGGAATCATCTGGAGTATATAATCCCTTCCCTACCATGGATGTTTTCCAAGCATGCCCTAAATAATTATATGTTCGGAATGCCTGTAAAACATAGTGCTTGTGGATTTATAATGGGCACAAATATATCTTATCCATATATTCAAGTATAAAAAATGGAGAAAAAAATTAACTTTGCAATTTGGTCACATAAAATAGACAAAGATTAATAAGTCAGAAGAAGTTTCTTCATTCAAAAGATAAATGTCAAGCTCACGGAAAAAGAAAATGCACATAAAACTAAAGATTCTGCACGGTTCGCTCCATATTTCACCAAATCGCGCTCTGAGGACAGTTCCACTCCGAAAACGTGATGCCCTACCACGTTTTCGGAGCGGGATCGAGAAGGCCGAGAGGCGGTTCTGGGCACTAAGTGATGCAGACATAGATCTGGTCAAGCCTCAAAAAAAGGGGTAAAAAAACGTGTGAGCTCGCCTAAAGTGACCTTTTTGGTCTATTGTCCATCTAAAGTATTTTTTTTTTTTGTAAATTTCTCTAAAATAAAAATCATAATTGAATTTTTAAAATTTATTTGTTCAATAAAGGAGTCAGAATTATTATAAGAGAATGAAATTAAAAAAAAAAAATCAAAATTGCATATATTAATCACAGGCCCAAAAGAGAATAATATATATTATTAAATTTAGAAATTCACTTTAATTTTAATAGTATGACTAAAATCAAAATTATATTATCTGTACCAAACCTAATGACTCGACCCCTTTTTAGTGACTTTCATATATCTTTATTTGACATAAATCCAAATTGGTTACCCAAAATATTTGATTTTTGTCGAAGGTATTGTTTTATTCCTCTCTCAAAATCTTATATTAAAATACGAATAACTTAATAATTTACAAAAATTCCAAATATCTTTGTTATTACTATGAAGATGGGTGATCATCATTCATTTTTCTTGTAATTAAAGTTTTCAGTCTCTATCTTACTAATCTCAATACATGGACAGTTGAAAAATGGATCATGCATGAGATGGTCCCTAGAATTGTTATTGGAATACCTCTTAAGGTGAAATTCTCCCATCCAACCTTATCCTTAGTTCCGTGTTAACAAGTTTTGTAGTTTAATTTTATAGGCAAAATGGACTGACACAAGTGCAGAGATCAAAAGTATATTAGGCTTTGTTTTATGTTTCTTAAACTGTTTTTTTGTTTTTTTTAAATGCTTTAGGATGGAGTCTTGTCACTTCTATGAGAACATAGAAGAGTTAGGATCATGAATGTGGGGACCCCATAGGAGTGTAAAAAAATGAAAACTGGGATTAAACCAGTTTTTGTATTTCTCACATGCATCTGAAAATCCGTGAACATCTAATATATGAACCCCCATACCTTAGGGCTTATCATTTCTACGAAAGCACTAAATTGGGGGCCCACATGAGTGTAGAAAATCCAGACAATAGGATTCGGTTGGTGAGGCACCTCCCTCTTCAACAAAATCAACCAAGGGACTATAGCGATGATGATGAGGGACTTCGAAAGGTGTGAGTGATTAGTAAGGTGAGTACTTACCTTTAAAAAATAGAAGAAAGAAAGGAGAGGTAAAACCTAGATAAGTACACAATCCACCAAAAAGCTGGGTGCTAAACATCTCATAGATTCAACATGTGGAACCTCCTTCAACCATATGGTAGTAATCTGTCTGATTGGCCGTATTCATGGTGGCCAACCTGATCACATATAACTTCCCCCACTCTTTTTTTTTTTTCCTTTGGGTCTACCAAGTGGGGTTGGGACCCAAGATAATGAAAGTGCCCAGCATACACAAGAAGATAGCTAGCCTGCAAAAAGAAGTAGAGAGTCTGCACACATGGGATGAGAGCCGGCACACAATGGAAGAAAGCCCACACAAGTAAAAATGGAACCCTCACATGTGAAAGGGAGCCCACACAAGTTAAAAACAACAGAGATCGAACTTGAGAAGCTGGGTGAAATATGGGTTGCTTTGGTAACCAACTGAGAGGTAACTTCTCATAATCCTTGTTTTCTTAAGAACAATCAATATAAATTTCAACCCATAAAAAAGAGACAAAAAGCAAAAAAGATCATGCTGTGATGGTGGAAACCATCCAAGCATGTAAAACAACTTCATCAAGTGTAGGAACACATACAAATACCTTCTCAAAATGCAGGGCAACAATCACTGTTACGGTGGTACGATGATATACTCCTACTAGCAAGGGGAAAACTTAGGTCTTTAAAATAAGAGAACAAAGGTGGAAACGAAGTTGGTTGGTTCTAATGAGGGAGAGTGATCAGAGAGAGCTCGGGTCTTTGAGCAGTTCATATGCATGGACTTGTGGAGAGAGACGAGGTAGGTCTAACTTTTATTTAGTCACCTAGCGCCGATACATATGGCGAGAAGAAAGAGGCCACGTGGAGGTAGTATGTCCGGATACCCTGAATATCTCACTAGAATGATCCTCTGCCTTTGATGATGGAGGGATTTTGTACTGCTTTTTGCACTTCATCCTGATGCGTGAAGACCCTACCGTGGGACCATAAAATGTAGGCCTCCGGGCATTACGGGATCGCGGGGAAGAGTGCTCTCAAGGATACGTTAAATTTCACTCTAATAAAAGTTGGTTCTATTTTAAGTTTGAAAATACTTTTAATAATGTAATTAATAATGCATAAAATTATGTAAATAACATTCTAATCTTATAGCGGGACTGGCTCTGATTGAGTTCAAATTTGAGGTCATCATTATATAAATAAGCCGGGCATTTATTTTTATCGACTCCAATTTTTAATAAGTGGGTCACACTATGGAGTTTCACTCTGTTCACTCAGCGATCTGAGTGAGACACTCATGATATAATAATATTCATTTTATTGTGGACTTTATCAATAATCTGTCCCATGCTCATGCTTGCTGTCTTAGATTTCATTCATCTAAAGCTGGGTTGTGTTGGGTTAGGCTTTTCGGTGTTAGATTTTCAATTCATTGTCTAATTTGTATGAACTTCGATCAACCGGTGCATCGTATGGGCTTTAATGCTAGTATTTCATTATATGGCTAACCCAAAAAGCCATTCAGCCATCCCTAATAATTTCCAAATTAGAAAATAGCCAGTTCAGCTCTAGCTGGCGTGCTATCTATCAGTGGTGATGTTTTCATTCACTTAGAAAAAGAGAGTTCATAATAGGGATTTTTTTTTTGGGTTTGCTTGGCTGAGAACAGCACTAATCAATGATATTATGGAGTTATTTTCATTGAGTTAGAAACCGTACTGGATGCCGGATCTTTTCTAAGTTGTCCAACAACAATTAATCAATCTGAGATGGACATCAACCAATAGAAACATTTAATTGGGCACTTGCAGTTGGAAGAAATAATATTAATCGGTGCCGCTTGTTTTGGTACTCCTTTTATTATGTGATGATGGCACACAAAGATAATGCATCGGGTCCATAGTGGGTCCCTATCAGAGCCAGACTGTGACAGAAATCAGTGGTGTATTGAGTATTGACTCAGAAGTATTACGATGTATACTAGAGGGGGATTTTTCTCCTGGGCATGTTTGTTTACCCACTGGCGAAGTAACGGTAAAGTAAAGGTAAGTCCCACAGTAAAAAAAGTCCCCCTTATTTATTAGTTTTAGATGAAAAAGTAGTTTGGTCTATCCGCCACTTTACCACAAGCTCACAATTAAATATGGTATAGTCAAGTCAATACAAAAAGCAAATGCTAACTCTCTCTCTCTCTACTAGCTTCATCACATAGCTTCATCGCCTAAATTTGACTATCACTGTTACCTTATCTCGCCGTCCATGATGCATATCTACCTTTACTTTTTCTTTACTGCGCATATTTTAGGATTTACACATTCGTGTTATGAGATATGGATCATAGGTGGATGCCCACATAAGATGTGTTAGGGTTAAAATCTTATTGTAATTAGGGTTTTTCAATTAGGAGGTTACTTTGCTTATAAATAGACATCATCCCTTGTATTTATATATACTTGAGATAATAGAAAACTCTATCTCTCTTCTCCCTCTATTCTTCATTCTCAAAGTTTTTTCCTTTTCTAACACGTTATCAGCACGAAGCTTTAAGAGAAGGAAGAAAACCCAGTCTTCTTGCTCGAAGAGAAAAAAAATCTTTCTCTACGCGGATTTTCATCGCAAAATCCTTCCTTGCCCGTATTTCCATCGTGAAACCCTTCCTAGTGCGGAAGGAGACCTTGGAAGGCAGGTCCATCAAGGATCTTTCATAGTGGGTCCCACCATCTATTATGCTCAAAGGCCAAAGGCAAAAGTCATCTATTTTTGTTAAACACATTGTGTGTAAGAACCTGGACCCTGCATGTGTATGGTGTATGACACATTGTGAATGGGATAGAACATCTCATTGTGCTATAATAAACACAGTGAACCCTTAATATCTTTTGGTGTCATGTGATACTACAAGGATTACATGACTACCCATTATGTATGGTAGGTACAAGTGAAGCCCTTTAATTATTTATGAAAACCTCTGCCTTTAATGATCATGTGAAATCATGTGGTAACATTAGGAAGTTTGCACCTGCACTGTACTTTATAACCTAATAAAGCTCATGAACTAGTTATCTGGTATTTGTCAAGTAATTGTGTATTAAGTATTTAAATATTTTTAGCAACTAATGAGGATAGCCAACCTCTGAATAATGAGGAATTTATATTGGGAGTACCCCCTGGCATGGTCTAGAAGACCAATAACTCTTTGAACTTTACAAACTTATTTTTTTAATTCCTTTTGAGATGCAAATTTTTAGACTTATGGTTTATGTTGGGTTTTAATTTAATTGATGTTCTATTTTATGGTGAATGATTTGATCTTTATCATGTGGTTGCATAATTATATTAGTTTATTATTTTGTTTAAGGTATGGATCGTGAAATTAAGGACAATCTCTGTCTTGAAAACAATGCCACAACACACCATTTTGAAAAATTAGAAGTTTTTATCAGAATTGGTGTTCAATTCCACAAAAGGTATCCATCATAGCAAGACTTGTGCAAATAATTGAAGGTTCCGGAAGAGCCCATATGATGTTACCTAATGGTACCTAACTATTCATTAAATATGCATTGTTCTCAAGAAGTTCCCGAAGAAACTTTATTAGTTTCAAAGACATCAAAATGAATGGGTACCACATTGAGACTATGAGTGAAGGTAACAAGGAATATTTATGCATCGTTACTAGTATTGGAAGTCAGAAGCAAATACTAGAAAAACTAGGTGCACTCTTCTTAGGGTTATATTATACGACAATCTTCAATGTTAAATCACATTCGATTATGAGAAAAAAAACAAAGTCAAGACCAAAGCTTAGTGATCCTGAGACTTTAAAGCTTTTGTATAATAGGAGCCCTACGTGTACTAAGATGGGACCACAACGTAGATTGGGTATCTATGTATGTTATGACTCTTAGTCGATTATTCGATATCTAGAACCAATGATAGGAGATGTCTTTACTGCTCTTTTTTCCGATTGTCAATTCGATGAGACAATATTTCCACCATTTGAGAGAGATAAGATAGTTTCTGAAGAACGTATTGTTTCTGTAGAACAATCCGTTCCTGAAGAACGGCGAGAACTAACATGGAATACTTCCACTTTGTCTCATCTAGATCCACGTATTTCACAATTTTAAAATGAATTACAGAGCATTGTGCATTTACACGAAATTGCAAACAAATTACCTGATGCAACAAACGTGACAAAGTTACATGTACCAGCTACGAATACACCTGTCAGGATTAATGTCCCTGAAGGATAAAGTCAAAATACAGCTGCAAAAGAATCTGCAATACGCCATAAGCGTGGTAAACTTATAGGTTCAAAGGACTCAACTCCGCGGAAAAGGAGAAATGAGCAAACATTATCATGTCCTCCCGTAAAGGCACATAACGCTCCTAAAGAGTCCTTCTGAAGAGGCACATAACACTTCTGAAAAGGTAGTGGTAAAATCTGTTCTCTCTAGAATAATGGAAGTTCCCGATGAAACTTTGGAAGCCCCTAAAGAGGCACCGTTACCGGATAATGAAGAGATCTCTATATTTTATAATCGTTCAAGAGAGACATGGAATAGAAATGAAATTGTCATCGATGACGCATTTGCATATGCGGTAGCTACACAAATCTCAAAGGAAAATGATGATGATAATTGAGACACAGAACCACTTACTATAAACGAATGTCGACAAAGAAATGATTGGCCAAAGTCGGAAAGTGCTATCAAAGTAGAGTTAGTCTCTCAATAAATGTGGTGTGTTCGAACCTATAGTACAAACCCCAAAAGATGTTAACCCTGTAGGCTACAAGTGGGTGTTTGTAAAAAAAAAAAATAAAAAAAAAATGATTGAATGAAATAAATAAAATTACCATATATAAGGTACGATTAATGGCTCAAGGTTTCCTGCAGAGACCTGTGATTGATTATGAGGAAACATACTCCCCTGTTATGGACACATTAACATTTAGATATTTGATAAGTTTAGCAGTTTCTCAAAATTTAAAAATGAGACTCATTGATGTTGTAACTGTTTACTTGTATGGGGACCTAGATATAGAAATTTACATGAAAATCCTGGAAGGATTTCCTTTGCTTGAAGCAAAAGCAAGGAGTATGTACTCAATCCAATTAGGATGATCATTGTACGGTCTGAAGCAATCCAGAAGAATGTAGTACAATTGTCTTAGTGAATACTTGTCTAAAAAGGGGTATGAAAACAATCCTATGGGGTGTGAAAACAATCATATTTTTCTGTATTTATTCAGAAAGAAATTTTTGAAGGGATTTTCAATAGTAGCAGTTTATGTGGATGATATAAATTTAATAGGGACTCCGGAAGAGCTCGGAGAAACTGCTAATTATTTAAAGAAAGAATTTAAAATGGAAGGCCTTGGAAAACGAGATTCTGTCTTGACTTGCAGATCAAGAGAAATTCTAATGGGATGTTGGTCCATCAATCTAATTATACTGAGGAAGTTTTAAATGATTTGGTATGAACAAGGCACATCCATTAAGCACCCTCATGGTCGTCTGGTCTCTACATATAAAGAAAGATCAATACTGTCCATCGAGGAAAATGAAGAAATATTGGGTCCCGAAGTACCATACTTAAATGCTGTTGGAGCCCTGATGTATTTGCATAATGCACTAGACCGGATATTTCATTTTTTGTGAATCTACTTGCCAGATATAGCTCCGCACCAACTCAAAAGCATTGGACTGGTATTAAACACATCCTACAACATTTGCACGGAACAACTGATTTGAGAATATTTTATTCTTATGATTGTAGAGATCTCAGTTGTGTAGGATATGTTGATTCGGGTTATCTCTCTAATTCTCATAAGGGTCGATCACAGATAGGTTATATATTTCTTAATGGTAATGCCGCCATTTATTGACATTCTACTAAACAGACTTTGGTAGCTACTTTGGCTCTTTATGAAGCTAGTAGGGAATGTGTATGACTGAAATCTTTGATTCGGCATATTCTTAGTTCTTGTCAATTACCTTCTGCTGCAGGTATCTCGAACATTATTTATGAAGATAACGAATCATGCATAAAATAGACTTAAGAAGGTTTCATTAAAGGAGACAGGACTAAGCATATAACATCAAAGTTCTTCTTCACTCATGAACTTAAGAAGAATAATGAAATTGAAGTCAAATAAGTTTGTTCGAGTAAAAACCTGCCTGGTCTGTTTACCAAGTCTTTGCCAAAATCAATTTTCCAGAAGTTTGTATATGAGATTGGCATGCATAGAGTTTATCATCAAATTATGTGAATGGTTGCTATTATCAGGGGGAGTAGTTAATCAAGGAGGCATCTGAAGTATGCTACACAAGACATCTGTGCGCTTTACTCTTTTTTCTTTTCTAGGTTTTATCCCACTATGTTTTCCTAGTTAAGGTTTTAATGAGGCGGCATTATGCACGTCCAACACTAGCTCAATGATCATGAAGAATATTATACTTTTTTTCCCTTCGCTTTGGTTTTTTCCCATTGGGTTTTTCCTTAGCAAGATTTTTAATGAGGCAACTGTTATTGAATGGTGGTCATCCAAGAGGGAGTGTTATGAGATATGAATCATGGGTGAATGCCCACATAAGATGAGTTAACGTTAGAATCTTATTATAATTAGGGTTTTTCAATTAGGATGTTACTTTGCCTATAAATAGCATCATCCCTTGTATTTGTATATACTTGAGATAATAGAAAACTCTATCTCTCTCTTACCCCTCTAATCTTCTTTCTCTAAGTTTTCTCCTTTTCTAACAATTCGCCTTTTTTAGGTGGTTTTCTATATTTTATAATTATTGGGGAATTCCTTCCTTTTATCATAAACAACCACAAAAATTAATATGTTATACTCAGGCATGTCGTAATAGATCATTTGTAAGGCATTTCCCTCGCCACAGTCAGGCATCAATCAATTCCAGCAGGTATCTCAGTTGACCTATGACCACGGTTTGCTTTCAGAAGTTGAAGGCACAAAATTGTGCTACCACACTGGGGCCACTGGGGGATTTATCCCCCCCAGGCCCGTAGGGATTAGTCTAGCCCAAAAGGTTGGGACATCCTCCGATATAAAATAAAAAATAAATAAAAAATAACTCAATGCCATTGTTTGAAACCTCACCTATTAAATGATCATCTACTAAGTTGAAGCTAGCACCTCATGTGGTCTGCCAATTGATAAAGTTATACTTTAATTTGATTCCACTATTAATATTATTGGCTAGTAGGGGCTGCAGAACAATAGATCTAGATGCCCTATTGCTTGAGGGGAATTAAAAAACTATTTTGATTGATACAAGGAAATAAAGGAACCTTTGAGTTTGATGGTTTGATATAAGGTGCACAGGAGAGGGAGAAAAGCTTCCACATAATAAAATATGATGGTAGGAGCTGTAGTCCAACTGTATTTGCTGTTGAAATGAAAGTCTCACGCATTCCAGCTCTTTTTCTTTGTTTAGAAAGAGAAATTCATTAAAACAAAGGTAAGAAGAACAACTGAAACAAGAGACAAGTCAAAACAAAACATGACTAGGGTCTACTCCCCTAGCTCCAAAACATGAAGAGTAAGAGCATTTAGCCATATTATGGGCCACAAAATATAATTTTGACTTCTGGGGATATAAGAGATTTCAAAGGCTTCAAAATTTTTGGTAACGGACTTAATATCTTGCAAAACAGGATGCCAACGAGTCCGCCAAAGGGAGAACTTTAGCAAAGCCACGAGCTCTAGCTACAGTCAGTGCAGAAATGACCGCCCTTGTCTCAGCTTCTTTGGAGGAAGAGACCTTTCGCCCATCATGCAATGAAACTTACATCCACCAAAGATCCATTTAACAAAATAGCAAAGCCAAACCCAGTTTTGCCACCAGAAGCTCTAAATACTGCATCAGAAGATATAATAGCATATTCCCGTGACTTCCTCACAATGAGGCCTTGGGATGAGTTGTCCACCTTCAAATGAGGCTCCTTGCAATTACATTTGAAGCTATCCACAACCGATAAGGCATATTTTAAGGAAGAGGTGGAAATGTAGAAATTCTCTTGCCCCTAATTGTATGAATCTTCTTTGATTCGGAGGAAGCACTGCAGAAAAATTTTCTAAACATTTTATCCATAGTGTCGGTGGTTTTGGGTGGGAGTAGGAGTACAAACATATTATATACGGGAATGGTAGTAGCGACAGACTTAATAAGGTTGCTTCTTCCTGCTTGGGAGAGGAAACGAGTTTGCCAATAAAATATACGATATTTAACCTTATCAATTAGAGCCAAGGAACTTGAGTTTCTGTTTCTTCTCATAATAATAGGGTTTCCTAAGTACTTATCACTCATTTAAATCTCTAACCCCTAACATTTGTCAATTCTCTACTTCTTACTCGAGATGTGCCGTTATTAAAGTAAACAGCAGATTTCCTATAGTTAACAAGTTGCCTTGACATTTGACAATAGCTCTCAAGAATGTCCCTAATCACCCTGGCTTCATTTAGATTAGCCTTACAAAAGAGAAAACTATCATCCGCAAAGAATAAATGGGATATACTGGGGACATTCCTAGCTACCTTAAATCCATGACTTAGCCCTTCCTCCACTACTCTCAAAAGCAAGCGAGAGAGAACTCTCACTCCTACGATAAAGAGATAGGGTGATAATGAGTCTCACTGTCAGGGGCGGAGCTACAGTAGGGCCTGTGCGGGGGGGGGGGGGGGGGGTGTGGTTGCAGGTTTTGGAAAATTCTCTTATATGTCCAAAATGCCGTGCCCACACCCCCCCCCCCCCCCCCCAGGTTTTTGTAGTAAAAAGAAAATTAAAATAAAAGAAGGGGGTGGATTGAAATTTCTGAACTATAAAAGTCCCTTCCCAGTTGCCCTAATGACCCATCTCATTCTAGAATCCAGACGACTGTAGCTGTCCACAGAAACTAGAGAGTAGAGAGAGTGAAGAAGAAGAAGCTGTCCACAGTCCACAGTCCACAGACTAGTCACCAGTGTCTCCACTCGTCCTATGAAGAAGAAGAAGCTTTTCATTCCAAACTACTGTAGCTGCTTGCCTGCTTCTTCTAGCTCCGCCCCATTTCATCCCAAGCTATCCACTGTAGCTCATCCTCCAAATTTCATTCCAAATCTCATCTGACATCTCTGTAGTTCAAACCAATTTGAATGTAAAACATTTGCCCTACTGTAGCTCCGCCCTTGCTACAGCCTACAGAGAGAGAGTCAGAGACCAAGTGTCCAAGTCAGTGGTCACCGAGAGATAGAGACTAGAGAGAGTGAAGAAGAAGAAGAAGCTAGCCTGTCCACTGTCGTCCAAAATGTCGGTTCATATGAAGAAGAAGATTAGAAGAAGCTTTTCTGATTTTTTCTCCTCTGCCTCTGCCCTATGGTGAGTGCATATTTCCTTAATTCCTTTCTGATATCTTCTCTTTGAATTGATATTTCTAGATTTTTGTTTAGTGATGATTGGTTTCTTAAATTTTTTTTTTTGTAAGGCTAGGATGGACCACTGCCCCAAAATCACATTGCGGTGCAGTGCACCGTTTCTCTCTGATCTAGTTGTCTGTATCTTCCAATCAACTTAATTTTTGGGTCATTGACAAGCACAATTTGGGTACCACTGCTATATAAATGTTGCATATAGTCTTAGGGGTACCTTACCTCATTTATTTTCTCACTCTATTGAGAGAAAACAATCACATATTTTTTTCTAAAACACTAATTGCAGCAACTGCTGTATGGAAGCAAGTTCCCTAAAAACTATCAACAAATTCTCCAAGCAGTCATGAACTCTTCTCACATACACCAATCACAATATCATTCATGTCAACTGTACAATAACATGTGCATTTATTAATCATTCCCACAGCTTTACTTAATTGTTTGAAGATTATGTTACAAAAATCTTCCTTCATATTTCAATCTCCACACACAAAACAAAAAAATATGAAGCATAATACAAACCCGAATTACCCTGCGTTAGGAGAGATTGCTGGGTGGAATCAGAACCTGCCATTATACAAAAGAAAGGAAAGGAATGGTAAACTGAGTAGTGGGGTGTATGAAGAAATCCAAGATGGTAATATGGTGAGTTGTGAGTTGTGTAGTAGACGGGTCATTGTGGGTTATATTTATACTATGCTTAGAGACTAGAGAGGGAAAGAAAGTTGAGTGCAGATTCCAAAGTTGAGAAGAGAATGAGAAAAGAAATGGAGTAGAATCTTTTATAAATCAATGTAAAGAAGAGATGTGGACAAGATTGGAGTGAATATAAAAGAGAGGAAGCTTTCCCCTCTTGAGGATACATGACAGGTGATCCTGTCTTTCTTCATGCCTCAGAAAGAGATTTTCTTACATACCACGTGTTTATTAAGTTGTTTGATGAATGATTCATATTTTGAGACAAGGAATACTTTTTATTTGATTTTGGACATATAGTAAATATGATTTTTATTTGGTTTGTAGATGGGAAAGTCATCTACAATTGATGGATTTTTTAAAAGAAAAAATCCTCAAAACTTAGAAGCCGATGCATCATTGCCGACCTCTAATGTCGAGACTCCAATTTCTGAAGATCGTCCTACAAAATCACAAAGAACTAAAATCAATGAAGTTTATATTAATTCATTAGAGCGTGATCCAGGATTGCGTCTACAGATATGGGATTATGATATTAATCAGCGTAATGAAATTTGACGGAAGTACATTAAGGTTGGTCCATTCCAACCTATGCTTTCAAAGTATCCAAAATCTGGATCAACAAATCATCTTCGTAGCTTTCAATATTCGTGGTTCAAGCTATTTCCTTCATGGTTGGAATATTCCCCAGAGAAAGATGCTATTTTTTGTCTGCCATGCTATCTTTTTAATAAGCAAACTGGACTTGCTTCGCAAAATGCATTCACTCTTACTGGATTTAAGAATTGGAAGAAGGTTAAAGATGGCAAAAATTGTGCTTTATTGAATCATGTGGGGAAGGATCCTAACTCTCCTCATAAAGTTGCTGAGAGATCATGTGAAGACTTGATGAATTAATCTCAACACATACAGAAAGTGCTTGACAAATTCACTTCAGAAGAAATTGCAAACAATCGACTACGGCTTACGGCTTCAATTGATACGGTCCGATGGCTTACATTTCAAGGTTGTGCTTTTAGAGGCCACGATGAAAGTCATAGTTCAATCAATCGTGGAAATTATATTGAAATGTTGAATTTGTTGAGTTCTTATAATGAGAAAGTTGCAGGAGTTGTGTTAGATAAAGCTCCAAAAAATGCTTCTTATACATCACCAATGATCCAAAAAGAAATTCTACATGTTTTTTCAATCAAAGTGAAGAAGATAATTCGTGAAGAAATTGGTGATGCAAAATTTTGTATAATTGTTGATGAAGCTCGTGATGAGTCAAAGAAGGAGCAAATGGCTATAGTTTTGAGATTCGTCGACAAAGATGGCTTTGTGCGAGAGCGTTTTTTTGGGCTTGTTCATATTTCCAACATTGCAGCATTGACCTTAAAAAATGAGATATGTGCTGTATTGTCTTATCATAGTCTAGATGTTCAGAATATTCGAGGGCAGGGATACGATGGTGCAAGCAATATGCGGGGTGAGTGGAATGGATTACAAGCTTTGATTTTGAATGATTGTCCATATGCTTACTATGTCCATTGTTTAGCACATCGCTTGCAATTGGCATTAGTTGCAGCATCAAAAGAAGTTATTCTAATTTATCAATTTTTTACTAAATTGACTTCTATTGTCAATATTGTTGGCGCTTCATGAAAGCGTAGTGATGAGTTAAAAGTTGCTCAAACTGCTGAAATTGCACATTTGATTGCCATTGATGAGCTCAAGAGTGGGAGGGGACTTAATCGGATTGGTTCTTTACAACGGGCAAGAGATACTCGTTGGAGTTCTCACTTGAAATCAGTTTCTAGCTTGATAAAGATGTTTAGTCCAACATGTGCAGTTCTAATTAACATCATTGAGGATGGAACTACTCTTTCTCAACGAGGAGATGCAGACTCAGCTTACAAGGCAATGATTTCATTTGAATTTGTCTTCATCTTGCATCTCATGAAAGAAATCATGGAGATCACTGATTTACTTTGTCAAGCTTTGCAATGTCAATCTCAAGACATTTTAAATGCCATGCATCTTGTTTCATCTACTAAAGCACTTATCCAAAAATTGAGAGATGTTGGGTTGGATGCTTTACTTACCAAGGTGAAATCATTTTGTGAGGCACGCAATATACATGTCCCAGATATGAATGCTCGTTATGTTGCGAGACGAGGTCAAGCCCGCCATCAACAAGATGAGTTTACAATTGAGCATCATTATCGAATAGAAATTTTTTATGCTGCAATTGATTCTCAATTACAAGAATTAAATGATCGATTCAGTGAGCATGCGGTAGAGTTGCTTATTCTTAGCTCAGCTTTGGATCCTCGAAATGCACATGAATCTTTTAGAGGCGATGATATTTGCAAGTTGGTAGACAAATTTTATTCTCAAGACTTCACAGAAAATGAGACAATGCAATTGACAATGCAACTCCACCATTATGAGTATAATGTAGTTCGACATTCAGACTTCAAAAAATTGTCAAATGTTTCTGATTTGTGTCAATGGTTGGTAAAGATTAGAAGATCAACAATCAAC
This sequence comes from Persea americana, assembly GCA_029852735.1. Classification (NCBI taxonomy): domain Eukaryota; kingdom Viridiplantae; phylum Streptophyta; class Magnoliopsida; order Laurales; family Lauraceae; genus Persea; species Persea americana. The sequence continues at coordinate 11,012,285 of CM056812.1, forward strand.
CAACTTGTTTTTAGAGTGATTGAACTTGTGCTTACTCTTCCAGTTTCTACTGCAACTACTGAACGATCATTTTCAGCAATGAATATTGTCAAAACTAGGCTTCGCAGCAAAATGGAGGATGATTTTCTGTCTGACTCTTTGATTGTGTGCATTGAAAAAGAAATTGCTGAGAAGCTTAGCACAGAATCAATCATAGACGATTTTTGAGATTTGAAAGAACGTCGAGTTTCATTTTGATAGATGATTGAGTTCAAATGTATTAAGAAACAATTACTTTACGACTTTTGTTTGCTTATATTTTGTTAAGGCTGAATAGATACTAGTTTTAATTTCCATGTAAAATTTAGTCTTGAATTGTAATATATTTTTTATGCTTGAACTTACAACTATGGCGAAAGAAAACTTAAAAATATGAAAGTTATCATAATTGGTGAAATAAAAATTTATTCAATTCCTCCCCCCCCCCCCGCGCCCCCCCCCCCCCCCCCCCCCCCCCCGAGATGAAATCCTGGCTCCACCCTTGCTCACCTGTCTTTATGCGTAGTTGCTCCTCCTAGTATTCGAGATCACTACTGCTTGGCTTTGATGCCATAAAGAGTTTTAAAGAAATAAATTCATTGCTATGAATTAAATCGCTGTAATTCCATTTGACTAGCATATATATATATATATATATATATATATGGGATCTCAATTCATGCACAGTAATAATAAGAAGAGACTATTCAATTCCACCTCAAACCCAAAAGCCTCTACCTAATCTCTTTTTTTATCTCTAATAACTAAAACCAAACTAATCCTATTTTATCTTATAAACTATCAATCTCTAACCGGCAAAACGTCTGGTACATTTGCTCTAACCGGCAAAACGTCTTGTACATTTGTGATATTCTAACCTGCTGTGGTGATATTGCAATACATGGAATCTTTTGAGTTATTTTGCCCACAAACTGTATGAAGCACTTCACGATAAATCTCTGAAATTTATATCCTCTGTAATAATTAATTAGTCTAACTGAATTTTTAGGTAAAAGTCCCTAAAAATATCATGTTATTTTCAGCACAGTTAGCTATTCTTGATGAAATTGTTTAGTATAGTGTAGTATTAATTGCCACTGCTGGCTGATATCAATATCAAGTATACATCCTCACCTAATGACATATGAAACCTTTGGTGTCAATATTCAACACACTATGGATTCTGTCGTAGTCTGAATCTGATGGATTTGTCTTCGCGTGTCAGCGTCACATAATAAAAGGAGTCAAAAAACAGGTGGCACCGATTAATTTTTCCAACTGCAAGTTCCAACTAAATGTTTCTATTGGTTGACGTCCATCTCAGATGGATTAGTTAATGTTGGACCATTTAGCTAAGATCCCTCGTGATTTCTAACTTAATGAAAATAACCCCATAATATCATCGATAATTAGTGCTGTTCTTAGCACAAAAAGAAAGCCGTGTTTAATCGGAGGTCCTTCAATATTAATTTCTATTGCAAACTGTCAACGAATTAATTTCGTAATGGCAAAGGTCCCTTTCGCCATTTCATATATTTGAAAGGACAATAATACCCTCATAATCGTTTATTTCTTCATTAAAAACGCTAAGCCTAAAATCGCGGTAACTTGCCAAGAAGGAATGAAAGTGAGAACTTAGGGATTTTGAACATCGGGCGTAAGGAGAAGGAGGGAAATTGAATTAGGGAAGGAGACACTTCATTAAGTGGATCCCACCATGGATAGGCATCGACCAACAAATCCAATTAACTAGACCTTTGTGACTGTCGAATTAGTGCAAAATATCCCACCCAAAACTGACAGTACCAAATAAAAAGATTTGCTGTCTATTCGTCGGCTTCAATCAAGTGGCTTACATTGCCCAATCAAAGCCAATATCTCCCAAAATGGCCTATTCGTAGTGGGGCACACCAACTGAACAGCCTTGATTGAAAGCATTTGTGCCTCGTATTCAATTAAATTGTTCCAGTACTCAGATAAATTTGTCCAGAAACTCGGATGAATCTGTTCCAAGACTTAGATAAATTTGTCTAAAATTCAAATAAATTTTTCTAGATTTTAGATAAATTTGCGCAAAACTCAGATAAATTTATTTCAAAACTATAATAAATTTATCCTAGTTAGCGACATATGAATTTGTCTGAATTTGTCACATAAGCTTAGATAAATTTATAGCGAATGACATGACTGGATTGAACAAAGGTTCTTTAATATTGTCATTTAAGACCTTTTGCAATACCGAACTCAGATAAATCTAGAAAATGATGGATCAAATCCACAATCTCATAAAAAAAACTCCACTCTCCACCCTTCCTTCAAATTCAATCACAAAAAAAAAAAAAAAGAATAAAAAAAGAAAAAAAAAGAGTCAAGTCCCCAACTAAAACTTCACAAGAAAAAACAAGACCTAAATCTCAAAATACTACTAGAACAAAGTTATTCTCACATTCAAGCCGGTTGGGAGCATCCTCGTCATCATAAATGATGTCGCCTCCTTCAACAAGACCAACACTCAAGAGTCAAGACCAAAAGAAAAGGAAGTGACCAAGAAATCTGCTTGCGGGAATCCATGAACTCCCCAAATCCACACAAACAGGAGCTAGAAGAAGAAAGGGAAATTGGGGAATTTCAAAACATCATCTAAAACTAGAAATTTCGTTCCCTCCCATTTGATTTTTGGAACTTGATCTATTCCCTCCCATTTGAATTTCGAAACTTCATCTAAAACTAGCAAATAAAATCCGTTAGAAGGGCAAATTAGCCATGAAATATCATGTTAAAGAGCTTAAAACTATGGATTAAATTCGTGACATAACTTCAAATGGTTAAAAGGGCAAATCAGTCATACAAATGTATGATCTGTCATATTTAGGGACCTCCGCCTTCGATAAGTCTTAGGCGCATTGACTAAAGGCCTTAACCGAAAATCCTGTGGATTAGAGGCCTTAAACGTCAATATTAAAAGACCTCTCGCTAATTTCTAAAAAAAAAAATCCCTTAACTAACTTTTTTTTAGTGAATGAAGACATCACCATAGATGTCTTATCAGTTAGAGCTAACTGGTCAACATTAAAGCCCATACAATGCATGGGTTGAATTTCATGCAACTTAGATAATGAGTTTAATACCTAAAATTAAGCATGAGCCCAACACACCCAAGCCTGAGATAAATGAAATCCAAGACACCAAACATGAGATAGATTCTTTAATAAAGTCCATAATAAAATGAGTACGGTTATATCTTAATCCAAGACACCGAACAGTTCATCACTATTCTTTTTAATCAGCAGGGCTCATGTTTGAAATATAAAATTCTCAATATTACTAACTCTATCTATGTTATTATTACATAAATTCCCAATGAATCGAAGGTACATCCTCCGTGGAGGAAAAAAGAAGTTGTTATCTTGAGTTTTGGTTATAATTTCTATATTAGAAAAATACTGATTGGAGCAAATTATTTTAAACAAAAAACTAGTGGGACCCTATTCTTGAATGATTTAGATTTTAAATATTGATTACAGTCACATATATATGTTAAAGAGCATACATATTTTAGGTGTTCCAATCCCCATTGTCATTTTTTTAAAATTTTGCTATAGTTATAGAATTGCTTCTGTACTCCCAGCACTCCTTTCTTGAATAAGAATGAGATAATTTTTTTGATTTTTTTAAAGTAGGATTTTGTGTGCTACTTGATAACTCAATTTCTTAGATTATTTTATTTAAAATAAGAGTAATGCAATATATACTATAAACATGAGTATTTGTGCATTGTAAATAAGCCTTTCCAAAATGTCATCCAATAGAAGACGGTCGATTAACAAATTGAATAATTAAAATATTAAACTTTTCATAATATTTTGTTCACGATCTTTTGTAAATGATCAATTAGAAAGTGGCCCAGAATCCCATTTGAGTGAAATTTAGGAGAGCTAAACTATTTTGGGATGTTTAGAATTTTCAAAAGCAGTCCCACTGAGTGAGTATCTTCATGAGTTTCTAATTAATGAGTCTAAGCTTTAAATGACTTGAACTATTTTTAAATAAAGTATTCTTGCTGCCATTTAAAGACTCACCTTGAAGTTGATAGGCATTGGGCCTCGGATTTCTAATGTGACTAATGAATTTTTCCTTTTTATTTATAGCAGCAATTATTATTATTATTATTAGAATTCTTTATATTTAATTTTTGTTAATTCTTTTACGATCCTCTAACCATGGTGAATTCAACTACAATCAATACATTTTTTAAGAAAAAAATGTTCAAAATTTTTAGAGGTTAACTTTATCTCGTGAACCATTAAATTCTAGTCCTTCAGAGTCTCCAGCTTCAATAAATAATATTTTAGTAAGGTTTCTTTTTTCTTTATTTTGGCCCCTTTCAAGCTATTTAAATTCCATACAAAGAGGTTGTTTAGCATCTCTACTTTCAAGGTCTTATTGGCTTAAAACCAATTCAATCCACTTTTAAAGTGTTTGATAACGGCTTTTACTGTGTCCATTAATTGCAATGGTATTTAGACATAACAAGTTCTTTTTAAATTGTCAGCAAAAGACAGAGAATTGAATCAGAGAAATGGGTCTTTAGCGGAAAGACATATGGAGCAACAATGTTTTTGACGTTCTGCATGGTAGTCTGACTTTTTAATTTCTGGGAACCTAAATCATGATCCAGACAGTTAAATATATTCAGAGGGTCCAAAATGGTCAGGTGTCCAAATCTCAGCAGTTGGATATTCCTATATTTTGAGATATTTGAAAAAAACTCCAGGCCCTTTGATCTACTTTTTTCTACTTTTGTGGGACCCAAACGTCAGATCTGAACCGTTAGTTCCCTTGGTAAGGTCAGTCATGGCTTCGCTGCCAATTTTAATACTTGATTCCGCACGGATCTCAAGGAATTTATGAATCATCGTGGACCGTTGGTTTAAAAACAATTGGTGGCTGAGTTTTGTAAGGGTCCACAGGCAGTCGGGCATTTTGTATTTTCTTAAAAGCTTTGGGACCATAAATCATAATCCAAACCATTTGATATATTAAGAAGACCATGCACAACTATGGGTCCAAACTCTAGTCGTTGGATCTTCATGGATTTTGAAATATTTGCAAACAAACCCAAACATTTTTACCTATTTTTTAAAAATAGGTGGGCCCCCAATGAAAGATCCAAGCTGATAATTTTCTTTGTAAGACTAAACACGGCTATGGCATCAAATCTCATTGCTTGATTCATTATGGATCTTGAGATATTTATGAAAAACTTCCAACCATTTCTTTAAAAAGATTTATTTCAATCAATCTTTTTGTGTTATCAAATAGACTATTCTTAAAACATCTATTTCAAATGGGGCCATTAGAAATAGATCTATTTCATAAAGATAAGACTTGCCAAACGGGGAAATTCCAAATGCAGATTTATACTAAACCCACACAAAATATATATTTCAAAGGCAGCTTGTGTACTCCATCCACAAAATATACTATTTAAAAAAGAGATATACTGTGACAATATGAAAGTTACATTTATAAAAATAAATATTCTTCAAATTTCTCAAACGAATCTCTCAATGAGAGAGAGAGAGAGAGAGAGAGAGAGTTCTTCATGTCAATTTATGGAGCTTTAACTGTTAGGCATTAGCATTCCATATCTATAATGATATCATATATATCTCCTAAGCAATAACTATATTGGCTGTTAGCAGGGGCAGAACCAGGTATTTTTCCCTTTTTTTTTTTTTTTTTTTTATCTTTTGTTAAATAAGGGATGCTTGCCCTTTAAACTTGCACCTTGAATTTGATTGGCATTGGGCCTCGAGTTTTTGGGTTCTTAATGGGCCACCTATGAAAAGTTTAAGGCATCTCAAAATAGTTGAAATCCTCACTAAATTTCATGGAAATAGGATTTTGACCTACTTTCATATTGATCACTTGCTAAAGACTGTGAACAACATAGCATGACAAGTTTATTTACTTTATTGATCATTTTGAGGATAGGCCATCTTTTATTAGAATGAAATTTAGTGAGGGCTTAAAAGTGGGGCCATTTAATTTAAACATTCTATCTTCGTAAATATGCCCAAGTAACGTCACAAAATCTTCTTGAGTCCACTTGATAAAATCTTCATACTTATAGTTTATATTTAGAAAAAATATAATTTAATAAATTAAATAATAACCCTTAACTCCTTTTTAAAAGACCCCAGTTGCTTCAAGATAGGATAGCTTAGAAGTGAGACAAGAGACCCTCCATATTCATTCAAAATCTCAAAAGCGACGTTGGGGATTTTTTTTTTTTTTTTTTTGTACAACTGTCTTTAGTATCTTCATCCATATTTAAAATCTAAACCATTCAAAAACATGTTCCCACCAATTTTTATCAATTTAAAAGATTTTCCTCCATTTGGATTTATTATGAAAAAAAATCATAATAAAAGGGAAAATGAAACTAATTGTTTTTTAATCATCTCAAAACTAATTGTCCTCCATTCAAAATGCGGTATATATAACTTTGATTGGATTAGAAGTTTATTTGTTAAACAGTACGGAGGCACAATAATTTTGAGTGGTTCGGATTTCATATATGGGCATCGGTGAGTGAAGATCACAATGATGTATCATTCACTACTATATGTACCAATTGTAAACTACTTAAGTAAAGAAATTCTAGAGATGGGTTCGTTTCGTCTCAAAGATACCTGCAACTTGTAGCAAGACCTCAAAATTGAAATTGGTGACGATGAGGGAGGGCTCTTGATTTAGATCCAGGACTCCAAGCAGACACAAATTTAAGGTGGGCAGAAACTTAATGAGGGAGCGGCAGAGGATCTACGTCCTCACGATTATCACCGTTGTCGTTGTCTTGTCGTCATCAATATGTATTGTTTCTTAATGATGATGGTAATCAGTGTCTAGACCTTTTGGTGTGTATTCTAATAAATGTGGTTGGGGCATTCCTTTCGTTGACCATCTCTTGTGGTGTTCACACACCATTAATTTGCCCACTTCTTTTAAGCATCGCATCTATAAATGATTCTAGGCAAACTTGATTACTGTGTTCCCTCTCCAAATATTCATCAATTACATACGTAAATGGTGCAAACAATTGATCGTTGAGATTGTAAAAATTACATTTTTAGGTAAATGATCATTTCTACTGTGGAGCCAAGTCCTATCATTATAAAATTTAGGAATATCTGAATAGGCAAAAATCATCACATTTTCTCAATACAGATATGGAGACCGCAACAAGACCGGTTAAACATTTGATCTTCCCCGATAAGGTTTTATGTGAACGAGTTTGGTATCGATTTATGTATATTGACAAAAGGAGTCCAAATGAGGATGCATTTGGCCTTTGGCTACCCCAACCTATTTGTATCCAGTTAACAAATATTTTGATGAGTTGTCATAGAGTTTTCGTCTCCTACTGCACCGGTGCAAGATTTTCGATCTCTAACTCTATTTGAATGGGGTCGGTCCGTCTTCTATTGTGCTTAACGGTGAAACTTATATTCAAACCCTCTCACACACCCCAACTCTGCTCTACTTCATTTACAAGATTAAAAAGAAATTTACCCCGCCACCTACTATTGAAAGAAATTTGATACTACCCAATCTTATTAAAGATGCAAAACATTCACAAATTCCTACAGAGTTTAATAAGTATTATATATAATAAACCAAATCACTCTATTTCAAGAATTTGGAAATACTACATATCATGAGGCCACATCTCCAACCCACTTAAATACATATTAAGATTCAAGTGTCTCACTAGACCCAGTCATCCTTCAAAAGCAAACATAAACAAATAGTAATTTCTTGTTTTCCAAAGCTACTAGTAGGAAAATATTACTTCCCCTTTTCAGTTAGAAGTCATAGAAGCACTTTTGGAATTGGATCATGTGGTCCGGTTCCAATGAAATGATCAAGGACATGCTCCCATCATCTATGGGACCCGGAAGAATAACAGATAGACCCGGCAATCCGATCCAACCAGGCCCCATAAAAACGGGCCTGCCCCATCCGAAATCTGCATCGTATATGGGGAACCGGTACCAACTATTGACCGTACACAAGGTGTGGATTCTGAACATTGGGACCCCAGGAACGATCCCCGTTGGATCCGTCTGCAAGTGTAGCAGATCAATCGCTGATCGCAAAAATTCATCATCCATCCGTGCCAATGCATCATGGATCCTACTGGCCGCATAGATCAGTGGATTTGAGATGAGATCACCGACGGCCGCCTCTGGGGCCGCCAGGATGGTGGCATTGCCGAAGTAGCCCGGAGGGAGGGGCGGTTGGAGGCGGGCCCGGGCATTGACGGGGATGTGCAATTGGGCCTGTTGATCATCAGCAAGGCCACGGGCCTTGCATACGCACCGCCACACATGGGCCGCCAACAGCTCGAAGGTGCTGAAGCTGGGTGTGTTGTGTGGCCCTGGCCCGTCCTTTGTTTTGGACTTGAGGGTGTTGAGCTGATCACTAGTGATTTTGAAGAGGGAAGTGGTGGGTGGAGCAAGGTCGGGCATTCGGGTATGGGGCGGGTTTTTCATGGGTAGAGGGGGCGGGAACTCGACATGGTGGAACTTGGGAGTGGGTGGGTCACGGGCCCGTAGGAGGGTCCGATCAAAGAACGGTTGGATCTTGAGATCGAGCCCGCGGGCCACATCTGACCAATGGTTGATGAAGTGGATCCCAGAGACCCCATCAGCCACATAATGTAGCACTCCGACGCCTAGTGAGACCCCTCCACATCTGAAACGAGTCAACTAAAAACGGAAAACAAAAGAGTACATGTTAATTTATCGACATGAATAGAAAAATGAGGTTTTTACAAAAAGGCCCCTATATTTTTAGAAAATCTCAAAAGGACCCTATCATTTATGTTTTTGCGAAAAGGACCCTTGTTTGACTCTGCACCATGTGATTGTTAGTTTTTTTTTTCCTTTTGATAAATTATAGAAATACCCTTTATTTAAGCTTAGCAACTCTTACTAACTCGATTTACTTTTAGTGGGGCCCACTTGAATGCATGATTACCAAGGAAGGCATGGCGATGGAAACGTTTGGATGTAGATTAAAAAATATAGTTAATGTCAAATGATCCTAACCTTTGGGTTTAGGTCTTCAAAGTTTAGAGGCTAAAATGTTTTTTTTTTTTTTTTATCTTTTAACTCAAGGGATAAGTCATTTGAGACTTTCTCAAGACGGAATTGACTAAAATAGAAAAAAAGAAATGTCTAGCTACTATGTGCATGCATGGTTGAACTGTTAGTCAATGGACTTTTAGTAAAAACACAAAATGAAGGGGGATTTTTTAGATTTTTTAAAATTACGGGTGTCTTTTGGTGAAAAAATTCAAGAAAAAAGTAAAAAGCAATGATCCGATCACTGGGTGACATATTTTGACTGCCTCAAAATTGAAAATTGTCCAAGTCCAAGATATTCAATCAAGTGTAAGAAACTTAGATGTCTCAAGTTTTACCTGAAGGATCAAGAGTGCATAGGAGGAGATGTCCTCCTTGTATTCAACAGTTGGGATTAGCTGCTTGAGTTGAATGGTGGGTGAGAAATCCCCCAAGTCATCTAAGACTGCATCAGTCTCTGCTTCGACGAAGAGGACGCCCTTGCCATTGCAATCGATCTCGATCCGACCACCCTCACTTTTTTTCAGCCTCCCGGCCATGGGGTAGAAGGATACCAAGGCCTTGCCCAGTGCCTCCTTGAGTATCTGTGGCTCAAAGAAATTGGCAGAGCCATTGGGCCTGTAGAAGTACATACTAGGAGTGTGAATTCTAGGCAACACAAGGTCCACACTAGAGAGCCACAGGCTACCATTGTATGTATCTTGTGCTGGGCGCACCATAGTGGACTCCTTTACTCTGATCATCATTTTGATAATATGCCTGTAATTGGTGGGGAACAAATTTTTAGTTGGATACTCATTGTATTAGTTAAAAACTGGGTCATTCTCTATATAGCCTATTAAGAGAGCAATAAACACAACTAGTTTATTCCTTGTTTTTTCCCCTCACGTTCCCTTTATAGGGTGAGGGCTTACAAGTTACACATCGACATTTATTACTTAAAACTTAATTATTATATATTATGAAAACACCCCTAAATGGTCACATTTGGCTGACCTAGATTGGCCTTTGTTAACCAAAAGTCCAAAACCAACACTTTTACAACCCTGGATATGGATGAAATAAGTCATGCAAAGATAGATATATAGATTGCAATTTTAATGGGCATATACATAGCTGAAAATCCTGTGAGAATTGAAGCCCAAGATAAGCTACAAAGAGATATATTCTGTTATTACCACTTGATAATTAGTAAGATTGGGGAGATTTATGAAGAAATATGGACTTCCTTCTTGAATTACCCTTCATTTAAAGTCATGACATGACATGGTTCTGGTAACTATTACATGCAACCAATCGTCGTGGGGATGCTGGTTATCCTTGATCATCGCAAGGACGCAGATAAAGAAAATGAGGAGAATATAAAAGAATTAAAGGAGGGTTTTATTTCAATGAATGGTAATATGGGTCATTTTAGATTTTCGAGGGGAAAACTCATCGGAAAATAGCTTTAAAGGGTCAAATGTCCTTAATTGAAAACTTATTAAAAAATTTAGGGACTAATTTGAAAAGTCTTGACACTTATGTCCTTTTTTTAAATAGGACAACAACTTAATGCCTTATTTGAAAATTCTACTTTAATTTTATGGAAAAATAGTACCTCTCATGAGCACTGAAACACTCGGATCATGATTAGTGGCTCCCAGAAGTGCAGAAATCCATGAAGACCGAATATATGAAATTTCATACCTCGAGGCTTCTCATTTTTAAGAGAGAACTATTTATTTATTTTTTTGTACCCAAGCCGAGGGGGCTGGGACCCAAGAGAGAGCCCACATACACACAGAAAGATAGCCCACTCAAATGGGAAAGGAGCCCGCACAAGTGGTAAAAGGTGACATACCCGGGGTTTAGGGTTTAAATTTTAGGGCAATGATGATGACAAGTGACTTGGATAAGTACGAGAGAGTGATCATGTGAGTACTTACCTTAAACTATAAAAAAAAAAAAAAAAAAAAAAAAGCAGAAAGAAAGAAAGATGAAATTAAAACAAAATCCAGAGAAGTCCACAACCCACCGAAAAAATATTACATTATTTAGATCCTAACCGTCTCATTAGATTCAACATGTGGAACCCCCTTCAATTCTATGGTTGTAATTTGTCTGATTGGCCGTATTCATGGCTGCCTACCAGATCACGTGCAACTCCCCCCTCTCTCTCCGTGTCTTTTTTCATCAACCAACTGGGGCCGGGACCCATGATAGTAAGGAAACAGTGCCCATAGAAGTGAGAAGTGAGTCTGCACATAGGGCAAGAGAGCCTGCTGGCACACATGGAAAGGGAGCCCATACAAGCCGAAAAGGGCAGCAGATTCAGAGATCCAATCCAGCGACTCTCGGTGAGACATGGGGTTGCTAACCAACTGTGCAACCACTGCTTCTCTATGATAACTTCTTTTAGTAATCATTTTCATACGATCAGGCACTTAAAAGTTTAACCCATAAAAAGAAACAAAAACCCAAAAAGGTCATGCGTGATGATGGAAACCGTCCGAACATGTAAAAGAACTTCATCAAGTATAAGAACACATTTAAATACCTTCTCAAAATGCAGGGCAACAATCAGCAACCGAATTATAATGCTTGGATGTTCTTCTCACTGTTTCAGTGGTACAATCATATACTCTTACTATGGAGAAAACTCAGGTCCTTAAAATAAGAGAACAAAGGTGGAAATGGAGTTGGTTGGTCCTAATGAGGGAGAGGTGAGAGAGGTCGGATCTTTGACCAGTTCAGATGCAGGGACTGTGTCACTGTGGGGAGGGGCGAGGTAGGTCTAACTTCTATTTATAGTCACCTAGCGCTGATATTGCCTGAGGAAAGAGGCCACGTGGAGGAAGTATGTCCGGATACCCTGAATATCTCACTAGAATGATCCTCTGCCTGGAAAGATTTTCTCCTGCTCTCTGCAGTTTATTCCGATCTATGCCCAAGAATAGGGGTCCGGAATTGTCTCAAATAGAGTGCTGAAATTTGGTTGGGACGCATTTCAATTTTACTTCAATAAGAGTTGGTCTTTAATATAAAAATAAATATATGACTAAAAGTATGATTAATGAATGTAATTGATAATGTAGAAGAATATGTTAATAACATTATAATATTATAGTGGGATCGACTCAGGGACATCGTATAAATAAGTAGGGCATTTCTTTTTATTTCTTTTTATTTTTTAATAAGTGGGCCCTACTTTAGAGTTTCACTCTATTTCATGAGTGTTTGAATGAGACTCAAGAGGATCCACTATACAAATCCTACTCACGAATCTGAACGGAGAGGAATTGTTTAGAAACATGAAATAAAAAAGAACACTCTTTGATAATAAAAGCTGACTCCTCAAAATAGTGTAGAGCAGAAAAGGAGGGATTTATATCAGCTGATGCACCCAAGCATGGCCAAGGTAGAGCCGTAGAGGTTTTGCCTGAGCTGATCTTGACTTGCTTTTATCAACCCCTAGCTCAATCATGAGGCGGAGCTTGGCCTTTATTTTATTTTGTTTTCCTCTTTTTAATATTACGACAGAAATATGTTTTGCTAAAGAGGTTCCACTCATGGATTATTGAGTAGTAACATCTTTACTACCCATTCGGCTCGCACTAACAATTAGCAATCACCCAAATCTAGCACTAGTCTAAATAATAATCAACATCAAATTAAATTTGAACAATTTCTTAGATTATATTTTTCATAAAATTTAATCCATCAGTGGTTAATATTCAGTTTAGTGTCAAATTTGGATGAGTGTTAACTCATTGGGGGTTAGTGAGTGTAAAGGGGTTGGATTTGTATGGGTGTCTTTCGCGGTGGTAAAAAGCTTACCTCTCGTACAAATTCATCAAAGGTACCTCTCTTAACATAATATTACCACATTTATATATAGAGAGAAAGTTATGTTCATATGCATCCATCCATCGTTGTATTATGGTGAGGAACAACTTGATGGGGCCCACTTGGGGCCCCATTAATCATGGGATCGGGGATGGAAAGAGACATTCTAGATGGCCCAAATATTAGGTTTAGGGTCAATCACATACCTCTAACCCCTTCATCCATGGCTCAAAAGTTAGCGACTTTATATTAACGAAAAAACCCGACCCTCAATCCAATGGTTTAGTTCATTTGGGTCTGTGAAATCTCAATGCATCCAATGTAATTCAGGGTGTCCCGTGTGTGTGGATGGTTTGGATGGTGGTTGGACCAATTTGTGGAGCCCCCAAAGCCATGGGAGGTTCATGTCTCCTAGGGCAGATCCCTTCTTCATTTTTGTTGTGCGCGTGCGAGCAAAAGTGTAGAACCTGCGATCGATGAGGACTTTACGTGGTTGGGCAAAACCGTCTACGTCCATGGCAAAAGAGCAATGACTCACATTTTGACTCTCTTCAAAGTTTACGGATTACATGATATATATAATCTCCGCTTTCTTAAGCTCAAAGAAAACTCCAGTACAATGACCAAAATACCATTGACCTTTAACCCAATCATTAGCTAATCCAATGGACCATTCCAGTAAGCCGGATCATACAAGACATAAACCCAACAGTTTTCCTCTCTAGCATCATTCATCTTCCCATTTCTAAATCATTTTTTCCTCAATTTCTGTTTTTGTGTCTATTTCTTTCCTTTCTTTGTCTTTTTTTTTTCCTGTTGCTGTGTAACCCTTTCGAGGTAGAAAAAAAATCACTTTTTTCGGTTTCTACACTTCTTACAAATGATTGCATGGCTAAGCCAAAACGCCATTTAACTATCCATAATAATTCTCAAACTTGAAAACATCTTAGTTAAGGGCTTTCATTATAGGGATATTTTTTAGTGGGGGTGCAAAGAACAGCAATGATCAATGACATTATCCCGTTATTTTCATTGACTTAGAAATAATGCCATATCTTAACTAAATAGTCCAACATTAATTAACTCATCTGGAATGGACATCAACCAATAGAAACATTTTGTTGGACACTTGCAGTTGAGAAAATTAATCAGTACCGCCCTTTTCGGTATTCCTTTTATTATGTGATGGGGACAAACAAAGAAAATGAATCCGGTCCATAGTGGATGCGGATCCTTATCAGATCCAGACTACAACAGAAATCCGTAGTGTATTGAGTATTGGCACCGGATTTTACACGATGTATGCTTGATATTGACATCGGCCAATAGAGGCAGTTAATACTACACTATACTTAACCGTTGAAAAGGAAAAAAAATTCCCAAAACAAGCTAATTGTGCCGAAAATGACATGATGTTTTTGGGAACTTTTACCTAAAAACTCAGCTTAGACTGATTAATTATCACAGAAGACCTGATATTTAAGATTTTATCGTGAAGTGCTCCATATGCTTTCCCGGCAAAATGACTACACAGCCTTCATGGGTTGCAATATCACCACAGCAGTTTAAGATAATGCAACCTACAACACCTTTTAACTTCACTGTAACCTTCCCATTTAACTTTTGGGTTTTCCATGTTTTTGGTTACTGTGCAATTGCTGAGGGAAGTACAAAGGGAAATTAAAACTAATGATTATTATTCCCGGATTTGTAATGACCTATAAATATTCAGCTATGTATTTCCTCTCAAATCAAGTTGATTGAGTGAACATTTGAAGCTTCATAGATGGATAAACTATTAGCCTTCCTTTCTTATTGTTTGACGTCAAAAGAACAAGTTTTTTCTCTTGAATCTGCATTCTGTCACTCCATTGGAAGTAAATCCAACATTTTCTTTTAGTCAGAGTTTCCAAGACCTTTTCTTGTGTGGTGAAAGAAGATAGCTTGATTACTTTTATGATACATAAGAAAAATATTATATTTCCACTTTTTTTTTTCATACATAAGGTCTTTTTATTGATCTGTGCCCATTGCTGTATTTCATTCCAAAAATCTTGAACTTTATTGTAAAAACTAGAGTCATGAACAGGGTGTGTTATTTTCATTAGATCTTTCAAGAAGAGTCATTAGCCTTATCTGAATATTCTCAACCAGATATATGAAATTGGTCTGCCATTTGTTTGGTATGAAAAAGTTGCAAGGATAATGACTTCCAAGCTTTTTTGGCAGAAGATAACTTATTGCTCAATGGACTTGAACCTATTAATTAGAAAGAGCAACTTCTGGCCGTTCCTGTTCTTCCAAATCCAGCTGAATGTTGCATTCAACATTAAAACTAGCTCCATATTGATAATCTTATTATTAAATTATAGCCTATTTCTTAGGGCCTGTTTGGATGCACAAGAAAACACAAGAGAATAATATTTTATAGAATATAATCTTTCATTTTTAAAAGAAGAAAATCTTGTACGTTTGGTAACTCAAAAAAAAATTGAAGAAAAGATTCTTTTATTTCAAAAAGCTCAATATTATCTCCTACAGCTTTCCCCTGTAGAAAACTTTCTACAAGATAAGAATATTTAAAAATGACTATTACAAAGTGGTAGAGTAAAGTAAAAATTTTAGTTCACCAAATCCATTATAATGTGTATGATTACATATATGGTAAAGTAAAGTAAAAGTAAATTTCACAGGACGGTAAATGTGTGGTAAAGTAAAGGTGAGATAAAGTATATGGTGAAGTAAAGTGGGAAGGAATGGCAAAATAGTTTCTTTTCTTTACTTTACTCTATCATATTTTATCGTAGTTTTATATAGTAAATAAAAAATGACTTGTTTACGGGTGTAGTAAAGTAAAATAAAGATTGATGTCATATCATTGTTAAAGGTGAGGTAAAGTAAGGTCAGATGAAGTATGTGTTAAAGTAAACTGGGAGAGAGAGAGTTATCAAGTAGTTATTTTTTTTTTTAACTTTACTTTACTATACTTTATCATGGTTTTATGTGATAAAAGAAAAGTAACTTATGGTAAAAACATAAAAGTTAAACTTTACTTTACCGCATTACTTTTTTATCTAGATGTGATAAATTACATATAAATTAAAAAAATTAATAAAAAAATATTCTTATAATGTAATTTACTTTAATCATAACACATTTCAAACTGTTCAATTTAAAATCTGTAATATTCTTCAAAGATTGCAAAACAGTAAAAATATTATACTGTTATAATATTGCATTATTGTATTTTATACTATTTTATTCTTGCAATATTTAAATCTGTAAATATTTTATTCTGTAGACATCCAAACGGGCCCTTAGCTAAGATATTCCATCAATGAATAGACCCATTAAATAATACAAGGAGCAAAGACAACCAACCATCCATTTCAAAAGAAAAGGAAATAGAAAGAAATGAAAAATCCAATAAGATATCAATTGACTTGACTTGGTAAAATATATGGCTTTAAAAAATGAAATAGTTTCAAATATGAATTTGACCTTTTTTGTCTCTTTCTATAAGTAACCCAGTTTTTTTTTTTTTTTTTTCTAACAAAGAACAATAAAATTTGATAGGGGCCTAGACTTATCAGGCGTAAATTGCTTAAATATCTTGAACGTTCTCTCCCTCTCTCTCCCTCTCTTATGTTGTTAATTTATTCACTTCTGTTGATTTAACTGCAGGACTATACAAAAGAGAAAAATTTGAGTAGCGACTCCTATGTCAAATATCAAGATAAGGCACGCTTTTAGGTACTCCTATATTCAAACAAAGAAACATGTCGACCAAAAAACCAAGAAGCATTCAAAATCCAAGTCAGCTTGTTATATCAAATGAATCATACAAAAACACCCATGTGATGGGAAGAAACGACTTTTCTACAAAAATAACTAAATAAAGAGCTAATTTGACCATGAATTCCTATGTGGTATTCTATGCAAACAAATAGGCCCTCATTAAGGTTCATGTTGGTGAATGGCTTTGATTCTCATTATGTGATTTCTCACGTTCGATGGATATTGAAAATCATGCATACATCCTAGGGACGAGATTGTGTACAAATTGGTAGAGACATCGAGACACGATCAAATGAGGTCATGAAGGTCATGATAAGGTCAGATCTGTGACTAGATCGATGGAGGTCTTGTGTTTGGGTTAGGGAGATAGGGGAGAGAAAAAGATTGGTTTTGAACTATGGGTAGTCCAGATCATCAAGGGTTTGAATTTTTTTTTTTTTTTGGTACCCCAGCTTTAGTGGCTGGGACTTTTTTTTTTTATAAAAATTATATAGAGTCCAGTACACCTGAGAAGGAAGCCCACCGAAGTGGGAAGAAAGCCCGCATATACACATGCATGAATATATAAGGAGGAGGTGAGGGTTGAACCCTTGACCTCCCAAATAAGAGCCCTACTCCTTACGAGTGCGGTAAGGAGCGGTTCTTCATCAAGGGTTTGATTACTTGGTTTAACTTGCGTATGTATATTGAATACAAGAGAAAGGCTTTTATGTTCGTCTCTGCAACTGATAGTAGAATGTCGAAGGACGCGGTCTTGAGTTTAGGATTGATTGATGGTGTGATTAGAGAACAAGAAGGAAGCTCGGTTGTTGGGGGAAACGACCCAGACCCAAAATTATGGAGAAGAGTGAAGGAAGAGCAAGGCCTATTCCGATTTTTGTATAATAGAGGGGAAGAGAAGATAGGGTACAGGGGTTTGCACGTTTGCAAGAGTTTGGCTTCTATCAGAGGAGACGAAGGAGCTTTGTCCATTGCTAGATATCATCGATCGTAGTTGACCGGTTCAACCACCGTATTGTCAACAAAACAAGGAGTTGTCAAAGCATAGAAAAAGGGGATCATTAGAGTGCTCAGTTTTAGAAACCAGTGCCTTGGAAAAACCGCAATGTTTTAGAATGTCCAAAACAGCTAGCAGATAAGAAATCACATCCAAACCATTAATTACATTTAGAATGTCCAAAACAGCAAGCAGATGAAAAATCAGCCGTCATTTCGTCCTATATTTTGAGATATTTACAAAAAATTTCAAATCGTTCGATGACATAATTAGGACTTTTGTGGGCCTCTTTTGTAGGATTTAAAGCATACGTCCATTCTCTTTAAAATGCCTAAAATGGCTCGGAGTTCAAATTTTGAAGCATGATTCACCATGAATCATGAGAAAAATGACAAAAATATAGTAACCACTGAACCTACTTTCATACTAGTGAATGCAAAGAGGCAGTGCTATAGTGGAGAAACCGGCAACACAAAGGGCACTTTCTATGCTTTTGAACCCTACTTTTTAGGTCCCACAACCAAGATCTATACCGTTAATCGTGATTAGAATGTCCAGAACGGCTATTAGGCCCAATTTTAGCTGTTGATCCATGATTGATTTTGAGATATTTGCGAGTAAATCCATACCGTAACAGATCAATGTTCAATTTTATGGGGCCCATTTGCAAGATCCGAATTTTTCAAATTCTTTAAGGAGTCAAGGACGGTTATGGGGTGAAAGCTTAGTCCTTTATTTCTCATTGATTTTAAGAAAAGTACAAAAAACTATAAACCATTGGATCATACATCCTACACATGTAGGAATCTTCTTGCTTACCAAACCCTAAACTTTCCAAAAGAATCCTCTTCCAGGGCATGTTGGATCCAAAAGAATCCTCTTTGTTTACCAAATGCGCCCAAAATTCTCTAGAGTACTCTACTTGTACATAGAAAAGCAATTGTTTTTCCCATTTCATTTATTTTGACTGTGGCTTGTTGCCCTAAAATGCGCAGTGTGCAATTTGTTAAAAAAAATGAAATGATAGTGAAAAATAAGCTAAGAGAGATTGAAGAAATGGAAAGGCGGTTTAATGATAAATGGAACAAAAGGTGAAGAGATAAAGAGTAAAAAAACCTTTCATATATGTGGGGCCTAGTTCTGTACATTATCTCACAAAAGGATAGTTTTTTCCTAAAAATATTGCCACTCACACGATCACCCCATTTCTGAAAGAGAGCAGCTAAATGCACACTGATTTTTGCTCTCCACACACAACACTTTATTATGACCAATATACCCTGTGTTAAGGACATCTCTCAATTCCCAGCTTCTTTCTACACCCACCCATCCTTATCCCCGCCCCCACCCCTAGCCCCAACCACCACCGCACGACCGGAGGGGGAGGGACTGAGAGACATGAAGGGAGAGATAGGGAGGGAGAGAGGGCGAGGTGCGCAGGGAGAGGGAGAGAGGCAAGGAGAAGGAGAGAAAAAGAGGCGGAGGGCGGGTAGGGAGGGAGAGGGAGTGTAGAGAGACGTTGAGAGATGATAGTTTAGGAAAAATGGGATGTGTAGAGAGTAGTTTTGTTAAAAAAAATTCAACTTAAGTGGTGTGTGTAGAGAGAAGCAGTGAGTGGAGAGCACAAATCAGTGTGCATTTAGCAGCTTTTTTTGTGAAATTATTTGGATGAACACGCCTGTCCATTAAATTAGAGTCTATGAGCTTATGTATAGTCCAAATCCATTTTTTAAGACTCCAAATCTTGTTTTGCAGTTGATACACATTTACCTTGAATGTACCATTCACAGTGTGCCACACTGACACAAAACCATGTGTAGTCACTCACTCTCCTTTCAATTCAAAGCTCTTACAATGTCAAAATCATGTGGGTTTTGTGTCGACGTAGTGCACCGTAAACGGTCTACGAAAGACGAGCGTGTCTCAATTACGACAGAAGATCCAGACGCCTTTTAAAAAAGTAGATGCAAGTTTCAATAACGCAACTTATGAGTACTTTTGTTATTTTACAAAACACTTTTTCAAATGAGGCACTTTGGGATGAGTTGCTTAAAGTCAACTCATATGCAGTAATAATTTAGTCTAACCTGAATTTCAAGATAAAAACCCCTTTTCGAGTTATTTTCATTCACTCGATAAAAAAACTAAAAACCATCTTTTTCATTATCCTAGCCCAGGGGCTTGGACCCATGAGAACACCTATACAGGTGTGGAGAGAACACCGGCATTAGCCAAGAGGAGGAACCTGCTTATGTGGAGAGAGGGCACCCACATACTTGGAGAGGCCACATTAGCACAAAGGAGGCACCGGTTCGCATGTCAGGAGAGAGAGCACCCACATACGTGGAGATGAAGCACCCGCACATATGGGGAGAGAGCATGTAAGACTTTAGGTTGGCTAATTCATTGGGTAATATTGGACAAAACCGGGTTTTCTTATAATGTAAGTTTGATTAGAAAAGGACTGCCCAAGATTTGATTTAAAGAAGTTTAGTTCGTCCAGGAACTTACAATGGTCGCTCGAGCGAACATCAATTCGCTCGAGCGAACCCACACATAAGCTTCTTCGCTCAAGTCACTCTTTCAGTTCGCTCGACCCATCTCTCAGCGCCAAAGGCATAATGCATTTCGCTCGAGCGATACTGAATTTGCTTGAGCGAACCCAAGACAGAATGTCCTTCGCTCTACCCATCTTTATTATTAGCTCGAGCCATCCTTCATTGAAGAATACAGATTGCTCATTGCTCGAGCGAAGTTCAAGACTGCTTGAGCGAACCCCAAATAGAATGTTCTTCACTCAAGCTATTCTTTTAGTTCGCTCGAGCCAACAAACCGAAGTTCGAATTTTCGAAGACAGAGGCATGGCGCGAACATGGGCGCAAAAATAGAAACTTGCCCAGAATTTCTCTCCTGATTTATCTCAAGTTGCCATGCTGATTCCTAATGAAACTACAACACTTAAGGCACGAATCTATGCCCGATCAAGTTAAAACCCTAGAGAGAACTTGAGAGATCCATCTTCCCCCCAAGGTTATCATCTACTGTGCTGAAGATCCAAGCTTTGGTTATGCTCTATTCTACTCCTTTGAAATAGATACTCCTTGAAAACGGCTTCGAGGTGTTCGGTTCAAGTACGGTGAAGGTGCACAGCGAATAGTCGGCAAGATCGCGTAGTCCTTAGGTTGAGTTTCGACTGGGAAGGGTTGTGAGTAACTTGTTTTCTTTACATAGTGTTTGGTTGTCTGTTGGCGTAGACGATAAGACCCGTAGATTTTTCCCGAATATGGTTTTTCATGTATAAATTTTGGGTCCTTCTCTTTGTGTGGATTGCTTACTTTTAATTGGATTTAGGATAAATATTAATTTAAACACTAGTTAATTGAAATTTAGTTGAGATCTATTTGTTGGGATCCGAGCCTGTGTTAAAGGCCGAATTTTCAGAGCACCCACACACTTGGAGAGTGAAAAAAAGGCCGAATGGAGATAAAGACAGTTATCTGCACTGATTTATTTCATGCCGGGGCCTAAGTCCTAGGAACAAATGATCCAACATTGATTGATCAGCCAATAGCAACATTTAGTCGTACACTTGCAGTCGGACAAAGAATAATGTAATGGGCGTTATATGTTTGGTATGCGTTTTTATCATGATAGATGACTTCCAAATCCAGGCTGCAAGAAAAATCTGTAGAATACTCACTCCAGAGAATCCATATTGTGCGACGTATACTTAAGAGGGGGATCCTCTTTTTTTTGGCTTTCACTTTCGAAATTTCATCAGTAGGCCCACTATCAAGTCGGATTAATGGGCCCACATACCTTCCCCTAAATTGGAACTCACTCAAAATTCACTCCAGTTAGAGTGCACTCTAGGAGTGGATTAATCATGCATACAATGGGATTCATTCCATTAAGATTAATCATGTTCGTTTTTTTAATCTAAATGGAAACCTATCCAGCTATAATTTCCAAAAAAGTCTAAACAATAAAATTCATATGTTTTTTTTATATAGAATTTACATGTTACAATCAGTACTCGGCCATAAAACCAATTTTGAGGCCTCACCTTTTAAAACCTGACCAACAGTCCCACCTACAATAGAGCCAGCCTTCTCATATCGTACACTTCAGCACAATCTAACCTGGCCCAGCCCGAGTACCTATGCCAGAGCTCACTTCTCAACACTCTCTCTTAAGTGGAACAGTGCACTTTAGGGGACGCTATTTTTATTTTTTTTCTTTGTACTGAGTTGTTCCTCCTCATATTCAAACTCACGACCGGGCATTTAGCAGACGCAGCATAAATACTTTTTCAATATAAGCCCATGACTATTTTGCAGAATATGGCCCAATCAGGGGCTGATTATTAGGACGAAACCAATGGTTAAATGGCCTGACCGGCATTGAGACAACACAACCCACTCTGACCAGACCCATGAACTTCCCCAGTGACCATTGAATTAGTTGAATGTAATTACTTTCAAAACAACAGGGAGCTATGTCCAGCATTTCGTGACCTGATCCGCCTACCAAACCTGGTAAGTTTGGATTCAGGTAAATTTACAAGCTTATCAATAAATGCCTCGGGATCGGATTGTCCATAGATGCTACTCGTCTACCAATCTAACCCAACCTGACCCGACACAAAATGACTTCATGCTCTCAACTGGATCCTAATCCATCGCCATAATTCAGAAATGGGGTTGACGTTCCCTACTAAATTTTTAAACAGGTCAGGTTCGGGGACCTTAAGAAATCAACCTGACCTAGGCGGGCACATTTTCGTTTGCTCCTAATGTGAACTAATCATGTAATTTACCTAATTGTAACATTCATTCATCTCTAAGAAGCCCATCTTTCCATATGGGCCAGTGTAGATTTAACTGTCTGAATTAAATTTGTATGTTTTCTATCACCATTCAGCGCTAGCTAGAGGCAACCAAGCTGCAGATCATCTCTGGATTTCCAGCTGCGTTCCCTTGCAGGCCGTACCGAAAACTAGATTGTATGGTCTGGGCCTGAGTAGCCCTAAGATGGGCTTTGGGGTGGGCAATTTATATTGTTATCATCCAATTTAGCCAGCCCGAAAGATTTGGGTATTCATATTTTATTCATTTGAAAAATGTATTTCAGCTTGTGTCAATTTGGATGTATTTGGTTGCAAGAAGTGATCTTAATAAGATATCTTTTTTCTGGCTTGATAGTTGTCCCGCAAGCATTGGGGCATCCCTGTTTAGTTTGTGAGTTTTAAAAAATCTAGCCTTCTAGATTTACTTTGTAGTGTTTTGATTTCTCCAAATTCTTATCCATGCATCTTTCAAAATGAATAGGAAGTTCAAGCATTTGCGAATCTTGTTGGGGTATATCATTCCTCTCTCTTGCGAAAATGGAAATCCACAGAGAGCAAAATTCTCCCATTGCATAAATAAGTCCTAAATATCAAATGCATCTTTGGGTCAATGCCATGTACCTAAATGTATTTTTCCAGTTCTAGACTCTCACCTGCTTCCCCAATCCACACAGCAAGTACTCACTTCCCACGTGTGTATGTTTGCACGTGTACAGGTAGCCTGGTGAGTCCCAGCCCCCTTAGTTGGGTTAATAAATAAATAAAATTTTGATTTGGGCCCTTTTTAAAACCAGAAGATGAGGAAGAGAAAACAATTGGCCTATTTAACTAGCACTTAAAAGACACAACCAACACACTCCCCTTTTTTCTAAGAAAATGAGACACACACACACACACACACACTTCTCTTGAGTGACACACACACTTCTCTTGAGTGGGCTAGGTGGAACTTCAACATAGTGCCTACTTATTGATAATTCAAATAGAAAAAAATGAGACATCCCCTCTTGATATGAGTCTGGATCGTTTGAGGGTTTTCTCCCATGGTGATCGTGAGGAAACCAATCAGGATCCACCAAGTTGCTGGGAGATGCTTGCCATGCACGTGGGCAGTTGTGCCTGCCATTAAGGCAGGATCCCCACGGTGATGTGGTAGACCCTTATTGATCCACTTACACTCACAGTGAGAAAAACCCTCACAAAGTCACGATTCCTCTTGTTATAAATCCTCAATTTTTACTTCAATAGTAGTTTGTCACAATGCAAAATTAAGCAATGACTAATAATGCAATTAATGGATTTGATTAATAATGCATAAGAATGTGCTAATTACATTATTGGTGATCATATGCTTAATTATCCAGTGGATCACCTTCAAGTAAAGTAAAATTTGAAGATACCTCCCTAGAAAAAATGTCATTATTATGATGTAGTTCTACACATTCCATTCATAGAAGCCTGTTGGAGACACACAGGGGATCTGGCCTCAACACAACCTATAGTTGGAAAAGTCCATTGCCACATCATCATACATGGGCCCCAACCGCTTGAAGAGAGAGCAAAACCTTATTAGTTCTCGGTTTTTCTTTCTTCATACAGTTTCCTCTTCTTGAATGAGGAAACTTATACCTCTTTGATGTTTGTCCTCAATGATCCTCCCCACTATGACTCATATAAGGATAAGGTGGGTATTTTTTTTTTTCTTCTGGTGAGATCCAAAGAGCCCCCCGCAAACACACTGAAAAGAAGCTCACTCAAGTGGGAAAGAAGCCCGCACAAATAGGAAGAGGTGCCGTACCGGGGATTTGAACTCCGGGCAACCAGGTAAGAATTGACGCTCCTTACCACTCGGGTACAAAGTTGTTCTTCCATATAAGGAGAAGTTGAAGAAGAGAAAAGAGATCGTCATGTTCTTCTATCTTTATCCTTGCTGTTAAGTGTGTTAGGCGAGTGTTATAAGTCATTAAGAAACCTTTGTGGAAAGGGAAAGAGGAAGAAATTATTCTTCAAATCCAATACATTGGTTTGTTTTATTATCAGACATCTATCTCAAAGCCCCTAACACAATAGGCAGTGATAACATTGTGGGACCCTATAAATCTCCTCCGGGTTCTTGATGTAGTCTCAAACATTGGATTGTACACATTGCACTAAATTCAGAGCTCACGATTCTCCACCAAAAACAATATCCAAGAATGGGGTCTAATTTAGCCCCAGTAGAAAATCAAATCCGGGTCTGGCTGCATATGCACAATAAGTAAGGGCCCAAGTTGTACGGGCCCGAGTTTGACCATTATAAGATTAATTTGGTTTTGGGATTAAAATGGATTCAAACTTTTTCTCTCTGTTTTTTTTTTTGAAAAGCTAAAGTCTGCTGTAGGTAAACAGTTAATGCGCCAGGAGGATTGGATGTCTCCCTACAACTATAATGGGTTAGCAAGGCCTAGAAAGCCCAATCATAAGCATATGGGCCACCTCAAGCTAATACAAGATCAAACCATCAGTGTATGTTAGGAGTGTACACAGATCGGATTGG
Source organism: Persea americana (assembly GCA_029852735.1). NCBI lineage: Eukaryota > Viridiplantae > Streptophyta > Magnoliopsida > Laurales > Lauraceae > Persea > Persea americana. The sequence goes on from CM056812.1 coordinate 11,037,466, forward strand.
TGCGGATTAGGCCAAATCCGTCACCAATTCGTTACCTACGGATTGAGAGATTTGGAATCATTTAACAATTCGTGGCTGTTAAAAACCGATCCGATTTATTCGTGCAGGACCGGATCGGATGGGTTTAATCCGTTCAATCCGTTGAATTTGATCTTAAAGAAAATTTGAAGAGCATGCACTCAAGGCTAGGGTGAAATTTGGTCTAGGGTTTCATTTGTTATACTTATATATAAAAGTGAATTACATTTTGACTTCTGAAGTTTTTTTTTATTTTTTATATTTAGATCTCTTAACTTATATTTAGTCCCCTAAAGGTTTTTTAAAATCATATTTAATGTCAATGGATCAGATCAGATTGAATCCGTGAATTGAGGGTAAAATCCATCACCAATTCGTTGCTAACGGATTACAAGATTTTCAATCCATCATCAATCCATTTACCTTCGGTTCAGTTAAATATCCATGGATCGGATCTGATCGGTTTTACGGATTGACGGATTTTTTGTACACCCCTAGTGTATGTCATTGATTGGTATAAAATATAAATTAATGGATGTCTATAACTTTTTGTGTAATAAAGCCATTTGACCCCATATGGATCAATAAGGTGGCGCACAGTGGCGGGCTTTGGATTTTCAACTGAGTAGGGGCTACCAATGGTTAATTGAAAAAGATCTCCAAGGAATTATTTTGACAATTGTGATTGAGAGTCATTTAAAGCTGAGAAAACCCACAAATACAACTTCAACATCGACATAGGAAATACATAAAAGAAGAATGAAGGGATGCATTTTACGGAGAAAACCCACAAATTGAAAATCAAACTTTCATGAGAAACGGAAATCACAGACAACTGTTCCAAAATCTACATGTCATACAAATACTTCTGAAAGTGGACCATGTGGTCCGCATGCAACGAAATGGCCAATGACAGGCTCCCATCATTGGTGGGGCTTGGGAGAACAATACCCAGGCCCTCATAGCCTATCCCACCAGGCCCCATGAATATGGGCCTGCCCCACCCAAAATCTGCATCGTGGATCGGGAGACGGGACCAGCTCGTGATCCCGACGTTCGGGCATCTGAATGTGTGGGCCCCTCGGACGAGTGGGGTAAGATCGGGCTGCATCTCTAGGTAATCCAGTGCGGATCGTAGATATTCATCATCCATACGCACCAATATGTCATGGATCAGGCCCGCAGCATAAGTCACCGGCTTGGATATGAGGTCGCCGGCTACTGCAATCGGAGTTGTGGTGAAGATGGCATTGCCGAAGTAACCCCGCGGGAGGGGCGGGCGGAGGCGGCCCCGGCTATCGGTTGCGATGAACAGTTTGGTGGGTTGATCATTAGGGAGGCCCCGGGCCTTGCTCGCGCATCGCCACACATGGCCCGCCAGCATCTCATAGGAGCTGTAGGTGGGGGCATTGTAGGGCCCATCCCTGGATCTGGACTTGAGGGTGTTGAGCTGATCACGGGTGAACTTGAAGATGGCAGTGGACGTACAGGATTTGGTGTCTTGGGCTGGGGATGGGGTCTTCATGGGGAATGGGGGTTGGTACTCGATGTGGGGAAACTTGGGAATGGGTGGGTCCCTGGCCCGCAGGAGGGTGCGGTCGATGAAGGGTGGGATGGTGAGATCGAGCCCACGAGCCACATCTGACCAGTAGTTGATGAAGTGGAGCCCAGAGGCCCCATCCGCCACGTGATGCTGCAAGCCCACTCCTAGTGAGACTCCTCCACATTTGAAATATGTCACCTGAAATTGAAATTTACAAAACTGGTAGATAAAATGTTGAGCAACTCAAGTATTCAACTCAGGGATATAGAAAAACCACATGGCATTGGAGATTGCCAATACATGCATGCTCATACAGTCAACCAGGCTACAGCTTGGGGCGTTTTAAGCAAACCTATGTTTTTTACTAAAAAGGCTAGTCATTCACCCCCCAGACACTTTGATATGGGTTGGGCTCTGCCTAAATCTTTTTTGGGGGTCGGGCTCAGGTCATGCACTTATGGCCCGAGCCAAAGTGCATATTTATTGAAATGAATTGGACTTAGCCAAAGCTTATAGGTTGGGTCGAGTTAGGGTTTAGCTGACCTGCGGTTGGAGTTAGGTGATCCATCTTAAAAACAGGTCAGAAGTGGGTTGAATTATCCCTAGTAAACTCGACTTGTTTTTACCTGACCTGACCGTTTGCACCTTTACCTTTTCGTCACGTTTGGCAACCAAATCCTCACCAATTTTCACAGAGTTGTGTGTTGGCAATTGTGAATCCTCAAGGCTTTGGGACAATGAAAATCCTCATTTTTGAGGATTTTCAGGTCCGAGCCCCCTCCTTAGGACTTGTAGATCCTCATTATTACCGATTTATGCAGTGATATCAATTTTCGTAAGTTGTTTACATTAACATGTAGTGAAATCGATGTGAAATCTCCAGATATATAAATCCTCAATGAGAAACCTCAAGTCTACAAATTCCCTGCCTGTAACAAAGTTACAAAACGTGCCCTTAATGTTTGAATCCCTGGTCCTAATTCTAATTAAAGGCCAATGAGCATTATTCATCATCAAAACTAATGGTATGATGTATGAACATTACCTGTAGCACTAGCAAAGTGTAAGAGGAGATGTCCTGAGAATAATCAACGGCCGGGATGAGCCGCTTGAACTCCATGGTGGGGGCAAAGTCACCAAAGTCGTCTATGGCCGCATCGGTCTCAGCTTCGACGAAGAGGACGCCCTCACCATTGCAATCGATCTCGATCCTTCTGTTCTTGTCTCTCTTCAGCCTCCCGGCGATGGGGTAGAAGGGCACCAAGGCCTTGCTCAGTGCCTCCTTGAGTATCTGTGGGTCAAAGAAATTGGTGGAGCCATTGGGCCTATAGAAGTAGACGCTGGGAGTGTGCATTTGGGACACCACCAGGTCCACGTTAGAGATCCACAGGATGTGTCTCGGAGTATCTTGTGCCGGGCGAACTACAGCCGACTCCCTGACTTTGATCATCATCTTCATCATTCCTGTGATTGGTCGGGCACTGATGTTAGTTGGTACAAGAAACTCATGAGGCTTCTCACTAGAGCCTGCCCTCTTATAAATCTAAATGGCTGATAATAAACCACCCCTCTTGCATTGCTCTCCGCAATAGGAATTGGTCCTACCATCATAGATTGATCATTATACAACAATAGAATTTTATCAATATTATGAGTGATCAATCTGCAGTTAGTACACATTTATTTTGAGCAGTTTAAATTTTTCTTTTTTGTTTATAAATATCCAGAATTTGGTTGAACTATACTAAAATGTGGCTTATAATTTGCAAAACAGAGGAATTTTTTTGTGAATTTCTCGATAACTGTAATAGATCAACGGTTTAAATTTGGTGCGATATTAGCTCTTATACTCATACAATTACCCAACGATTTAGATGGTGGTTTAGTGGCTCCACAATTAAAAAAAATAAAAATAAATTATTTAAATTTTTTCGCTTCAGATTATGCGATATCCTACATTTATATAGTATCCCACCGTACTAATAAATCTGCTGTAAACATATATTCTTTTGCTGTACGGGGCTATTGTCAAGTTTACCACCTTTGGTACTGTAATGGTCCCCTCTTCCAATTTGGAGTTGCAATATTTGAGGTTGGAACTGACACATGATAACTCACACAAAATACCAACCATTTAACCCTGTGAACTGAACAACGTGGCCACGTCCGAGGCCTTTCACTCAAAAGTGATTAAAGACAAAGGGATAGTACAGTCATTGATTGATGAGTTTTGTTTCACAGTCAGTATAAAGTAGGGTAAAGCTACCATTCAGCGGTGCTGCATCTTAGTATAATACAGCGCCTGGCACATGTAAGTGATGGGGCCCACTCTTAAGAAATCAAATCCATTCATTGGTTCTAACACACACGGCAGGTTATACATATAAAATATTATTTAAATCAACAATATGCACACCATCAGATTAACTAAATCCTGAACACACGATTCAACTTTATTAACTTTCTCTCTATCCCTATCGAAATAGCAGTTCGGCACATATTTAAAATCAGTATATAAATCTAACGGTAGGCCCCATGAAAAATACTTTAAAATTATAAATGCAAAGAAAATGATGTGTATAAAAGACAATGGACAGATTGGATTTTTTAAAAATGGATCCCCATCATAGTATGATGATGCGCTGCTTTATGGTAGCTTTACCCTGTAAAGTATAGTATTTCTCGGTCAATATAAAGTATAGTATTGAATGCATAAATGTGAAACACGTGACAGTGATAGTGGCTCAGTTGATCCTTTTGACTTCCTGAGCAATGGTCGAGAAGTTGATCCACCAAGCATTCGGAGTACCAGCGACCAAGAAGTCGCCACTATTTTATGGTCCTCTCAAACACATGAGCGCTGCTACGTCATTAGCAAGCTAAGCTGAAGAGCCCCTTTATCCAACCCATTGCAGGTTTTATGGTTGTCATACAAAACCCTCATCCCCATGACCTTCCACAGTCGGGTTAGGGTAAAAGTGTAAAACGGGATGTGCCAAACCATACATGGGCAGTGTTGTGCCGTGCCCAGGTTGGTTGGGGCTTGGCCCAACACAGCCCACAGGCCTGAGCCGGGTTGTGTTGTGCTAGGCCATGCCCTCCAAGAGGTGGGCTGGGCCGTGTTCGTCGACGGCCCTTTTTCTCTTTAAATGTCAAATTTTATATTTAATGCTACATGTGGACTAGAGAGAATTATCTTCCCAATGCTCCACTGTTAATGAGATTAATAACTCAGTTGGTTTAGTGGGAAGAGTAGCTTCTCAATGCTAATACTCATTTAAGTATGGGTAATGACATTGATTACTATGTCGGAAAAGATTATTTGCATCTATTATCCATATGAGTTAATGCTAATACTCATAAGTTAATAACCATATGTACTAATACCATATATATTGGGAAAGATAATTTCCATTATCCCATCCTAACCTATTCTACGACCCATAATCCATTGACCAGGCCACCAGGCTCAGCACGGCCAGTGCCTGGGATGGGCTGGTCAGTGTGTAGTGGCTTGCCGGGCTGGGGAGGCCTAGCCCATTTTAAACCTTCAGGTTAGGATAGCATTTGGGAAATCACGCCCAATCCTAGTCCTAACACACTACCAAACCTACCCCTTAATAAGAACAAGTGGGGGAAGAGCTACTGCTTAAACCCGCCATTGTCATCCCTATATCCAGACCCTCACCAATTATATGTCATCATTTCGCATAGGTTTGCCCCGCCCATAATTGGATTAGACTATCAGACCGAGGTGGTTTAACCTAGTGGGTCATGGATCAAGCGGTTGAGTGTATCCAATTGACTTGAAATTCTATATTTGGGTCCCACTCATAGGCATGTTTCGTTTGTAGCCCTAGGTGGACCTGGCAGCATTTGTCTCCCACGGCAAGTTGAACAAGGGCATCTTACATGATTAAATGAATAAATTAAACATGAACAATGGCAAATTGGTTCCGTTTAAAGTGCCACATAGAAAGTACAGAATGATCTAATTTATCAATGAAGTAGACCCTCCATTGATAATCTCAAGTTGCTCCCACCACATTCTCCTTGTCATGCACTGCACTCCTACAAATTTTTCTCTAGTCATCATTAGATGATTGATCACATTTAAAGGTTGGAATATCTAATCAAACTAAGTTGCCACCCGATAAGATTTAGATTCATCACGAAATCTAAGTCTACGTACGCTCTATGTGCAAGGCAAGAAATGATGAAAAGCAAACAAACATAAAAAAGAACTCATGAGGTGAGGTGTAAGAAACTATTTCAGTACCTTTAAGATGAAAACAATCAGCAACTGAAATCTTCTCAATCTAACTGAGGAACAATCACAGAATCCTTCCATGGAATTCGAACATCACCCATCAGTAAAAGAAAACATATATTTCTTTCCAGTAGAGGAATAAGAGAATAAAGATGTAGAGATTGAAATGAAGAGATGCCAAAAAGAAGAAGAAGAAAGACGAGGAATTTCCAAGCGAGAGGAAGAAGAGAGATCAGAAAGAGCCAAGTACTCTTCGTTCCCAGTATGGAAAGGAGAGGCAGGTATGTACACTCAACGAGCGTTTTGACGTCCAAATGTCAAGGTGAAGTGGCAGTTGCGAGTCCGGATCAACTAGGCTTTACTCCAGTCAAAATTAAATCTTGAGTTCTTTTATTCTTTGATTAAGGAGTTTCTTTTTTTTTATTTATTTATTTATTTATTTTTATTTTTTTGGGAAGGTTCACAATGGTGCCATTCTTTCTCTTTAAAGTTGAACTAGCATTAAACCCCTGCCATGCAGGGTAAGAAATAATTTACCTATATCAGTAACCCCAAGAGAAATTAGAATTTTATATTAATAAAAAACTTAGTAAAATAAAATACAGTGAAAATAAAACTTCCAATTTTTTCCAATGCAATCACTTGCTTGTATGTTAGATATACATGTCCCAAAATATCATTATTCATGTGAGGTGATGAAAATCTCAAAATAAAATACAACCAACAAAAATCCCCAATTTCTGTACTTACATAAATTTGGCCAAAAAAGGATTTAATTACCAATCATTTCTCGACTTTCAAGAAAAAGAATTTGAACCTGGCATACGTTTGTAGTTGCCTTTTTACTTGCTGACATGAGAGATCGTAAGGAGGACCAACTATGTGAGAGACAGGCGCCAATGATCAAGGTGCTAAATATTTGAGATACAGAGAGGACAGTGGAGATTAGGAAGGGAGAGAAAGAAAGAGGATGGAGAGAGAGAGAGAGAGAGAGAGAGAGAGAGAGAGAGAGGAGGTTATAGGGAGAGAAAAGAGAGACCGGCTTTGGAGTTGTGAAGAAGAGGGAAAAAACATAGAGTAGGTTCAATGTGTCGTTTCAATCAGAAAATGAGATGGGTTTTTTTTTCTTCAAATTTCAAACTTGTGAGGTGTTAATTTGGTCCCACTCCAACTTGCTGATGTGGCTTACGGTCCCCTAAAAAATGTATCTTAAATTAACCAACTGTTTCTTAGCTTCCAAGAGAGAATATTTGAATCAACTGCGAATTGATCACACATAAAATCGCATTTTTAAATCCTATAGTACACTTTTTTGAACCCCTAGGTAAAAATTTGAGCAATTTCTAACAGTAAACACTTGCAGAATACTTCACTATCAAAACACTTAAAAACGCACACCCCATGTCATCAAAATCCGAAACAATGGTTGACATTGGTATGGGGAAATGTTAGAAAAACATCATGTATCATATTCAAATGCCATTTAAATTTCTGCACCGCCTTCAACAAAGATCAAGAACCACCCTACTCTGTCAAAACAACCCAGCTGATCCCGAATTGAAATTCTACCAAAATATTCCAACCAATTGCGAATTGGGGAACGCCCAAAATTGCATCTTTAAATCCCAACAATCTTGTTTTGCAACCCCCAGATTGAAACTTGAGCAATTTCCCACCAGATTTCAAAATTTAAATCACAAGGAAAAGGTAAAAGCTACAATGTAGAATTCTTTTATAATGCAGCTGAGTTGGAATGGCAGTTTTTTTTAGGTAAAAAGCAATTTTATTAGAGAGGAAAGAAAATAAGATAAATCCTAAACTGCATAGGAGATCAATCCCTTGTTAGCTTTGAGTTGGAATGGCAGTTGAGTTATATGTAGGGGAAGGGATCATACATACGATGTGATTTGATGTAAATATGCAGGGAACCGCCCTGCTTTTGATGGAACAATGATGCTTTTCCCGTAGCTTTCTAGCAACTTTTGATCAAGCCTATTCGGTTTTTTGTAGATTTCATCTTCTTCTACTCTCGCTCTTCTATTGTTTGGGGGTGGGGGGTGGGGGTTGCGGGTTGCGCACGTAGGAGGCACCGTCGTTACTTTTCTTAATTTAATGTAGAGATTTTGTGAAACGGCAGCGCAACAGGTGAGGGGATTCAATTTACTGACGTGGCTCAAGGTGAAGCATACTTTCTTTGTTTTTTTCATAAGCGCTATTCAGCTTTAAAGAATAATAATTTCTGTTGGAAAAAAAAAAAAAGAAAAACTAAATTCTGGCCTTAGGAGAAGGCATCTCAGCTTCTTGGGGCCCATTTGTGAATGTGTCTTTTTAAAAACACATATGTGCATTTTAAATAAAATGTGCCCTTTTTTGGGCCCATTTGTGAATGTCTCTTGAATGTATCTTTTTAAAAATACATATGTGCCTTTTCAATAAAATGTGTCTCTTGCGCCCATTTGTGTGGATTGGATCCAATTCTTAGGGATGCCTTACAACTCTATAAATAGAGGTGATTTTTGTAGTTTTCGATCAAGAGTTGGTTACACCCTGAGGGTACAACCTCACACTCTCTCCCTAGCCCATTGGCCTAGAGTTAGACAAATGTTGAAAAAACCGGGCGGGGGCGGGGGGGGGGGGGGGGTTGTTTATTTGAATTTTGAAGTAACTCAAATAAGATGAATAGATGATACAGGTGCAAATGTGCAATCCTATTATCTCTCTGTAACATCCTTCATATTTGAATAATCTGTATTTTGTGGAAGAGAAAAGGTGAATATGACTTTATGGATAAATGATAATAGAACTAAGAGATATTGATGACTGGATGAGTAAATTGGCACTGGGTCCGATATATGATCACCACAGATAGCTGAATTAAACCACCCCTTAAATAGTGGCTAGCTCAATTATTACTCAAAAGTCTAGTGACTCAGATCATCTAGAAATCTGAAGATTGGAGTTTTAGTGAAAACTCAAAGGGTTCAAGACTCGATGAGAACTCAACAGTTCAGGATCAGTTTCATTTCTTTTATTTTATTTTTTTGTTAAGAGCAAGTCTTCTTTAATTGTCTTGATCAATGTTTAATCTTTAACTACTTATTTCTTCTTCTCCCTTTTCTTTTTAAAAACTTTTTTCTTGGCCCGTAATATGAAGTTTATGATTATGCTGATAATGTTTATTTATAAATACAGGTGCTCTCATTTGGATTCATATGTTAAAGGAATTGTTTGGAGCTTAAGAAAAGAATAAAAATGTACTAATTTTTACATGCTAATGTGTATTACTTCTTTAGAGTTTCGTTATTATTATTGTAGTTTGCTTGTTAATTGATGTGCTAATTTCTGAGGATTCGTGTTTTGGGTGTTATAGTTTAAAAGTGTATTCACAAATTAGGTGTTAGTAGTAGGGTTCCTTAAAAAAAATAAAAAATTACTTAAATCATGTCTTTAACCTTTGCTATAAATGGTGATTATTGGTGGTTGGCGAGGATTTTGATGTAATTGACCTTATCTTTGAATCGGATATGGAAAAATATTACAAAAGGCAATCAACAACCAATCCACCATCTCTGACTAAAAAGAATGACATGAATGATGAAATGCCATCATCCTCAAAGAAAGGGCGAGTAGAAGTTAACTTGACAGATCTTCCCGCATATTCTGGGTTACAGAATCCAATCTCAAGCTATCATCCTACATATAGGGACCGAGTCTGAAGAGGGTATCTACAAAAGGGGTCTTGTCAGCCTTGTGGACAAGATAAGTGGCGATTTAATTCCTTTTGGTTTAAGGATTACAGTAGTTGGTTGGAGTACAGCATATAAAAAGATGTTGCATTTTGCCTTTGTTGTTATCTTTTTGGAGAGGAAACGCGTTATGATGCTTTTATAAGTCAAGGATTTAAAAGTTGAAGGAAAAAAGAAAGAGCTGAAAATCATGTGGGAGGACCGAATAGTGTTCATAATCAAGCATATGAGAAGTGTCGGAATTTATTGAATCAGGAGCAACACATTGAGACGATTATTGTCAAGCACTCAAGGTTTCTACGGTGTTGAATTTTGCATAAGGCTCTTGCAAACGCCACGACATGTTCCAAAGTATACAAGCTACTAAAGTCGTTGATGCTCTTGATTTGGGCAAACTTGAAAGTGGACAGGGTTTGAATCAGAAGACTAGCCTCAAGAGGCCAAGAGATATACTTTGGGGCTCGTATTTTGATACATTGATTAACTTGAGACTCATGTTCTCCTTTGTGGTTGATGTGCTTGAAATTATCTCAGATGATCAAATGAGCGAACACAAGGGCTCTGCCGCTAACTTATTGTGTGTATTGGGTGAATTTGATTTTGCATTTAAAATGCATTTGATGATAGATATATTGGAAATCACCAATGAATTATCAAAGTCATTGCAGCGAAAATATCAAAATATTATCACTGCCATGGAACTAGTGAGAGTGTCGAAGCAACAACTACAAATGATGAGAGATGATGGGTGGGATCCTCACCTATTTGAAGTACATTCATTTTGTGATAAACATGAAATCATCATTCCCAATATGAATGATATGTTTGTTGAACGAAAGCGATCACGACGTAAAGCTGAATTGACAAATCTCCATCATTTTCAAGTCGACATATTCTATGCTACTATTGGTTTGCAACTTCAAGAGCTCAATCGGCGCTTCAATGTGGTGAACACCGAGTTGCTTCTTTGTGTGGCATGCTTGGACCCAAGTGATTCATTCTCTGTTTTCAATAAGGAAAAATTGATCCGCCTTTCTCAGTTATATCCAAATGATTTTTCGAACTTAGATCAGGCGAGACTTAATATTCAGCTTGCTACTTATATTGTTGATATGCGCACCAATAGTAAGTTTTTCAGAGTGAAAGGAATTAGCGGCCTTACTCAGAAGATGATTGAAATGGAAAGGGACATTGCATATCCTTTAGTTTATTGGCTCTTGAAATTAGCGCCAACCCTACCAGTTGCCACTGCTACTGTTGAGAGGGTATTTTCTGCTATGAAAATCATTAAGAATCAAGTGTACAATCGAATGGAAGATGAGTGGATGAATGATTGTTTGCTTGCATATATCGAATATGACATATTCAATAGCGTTGATGATGAAACGATCATGCAACGCTTTCAGAACATGAAGAATCGTAGAGGGCAGTTGTAAAATCTTTATCTTGGAGTTGGGATGGCTTTTGATGAGAGAAGTATATATTAGTTGATGTCTAATCGTTAATATGTACTTCTTTCTTCGGGTTGATAGCCGAATTTTTTTGAGGTTGTTAACCCTTTCTTTTTGGAGATGATTGAATTGCCCATGTATTTTGGGGTTTTTCTTTTGTTTTCAGTATAGTTCTCTTATACCTTAAATTTTGGAGAAATGAATATAGTCGTCATTTCGAACAAAAAATATATGTTAGTTTACTTAGTTAAATATTTTTGCATCTATTTAAATGGAATATAGTTTCTCCTTTTCTTTTGTTGATATGAAAAAATTTTTAGCAAAAGTTTAGCCCCACCTAAAAGAAAATCCTAAGTCCGCCACTAATATCTTATATAACATTTTTTAATGGCGCACTTCTTTTCCGCATAATCTTTTTCTAAACTCTTGCAAGCGCATGTATCTTGTATACAAGTCGTGTGTATATGTGTGCAAACTACACATGCGCGCTACTATGATCAGGCATTTGTACACGAGATACACGCGCATGCACGGGAAAAAAAAGTTGCACGAAAATTATTACACCTACTATGATCAACTTACGTCTCAATTTTCTTGACATGGTTTTAATGTTGGAATACTGTGGCTGTGACTCCACTTGTCTAGCTCTAAAATAATTCGATGACCAGCGAGAGTCATGTACTTTTGAAAGTATTTTAGGATTATTTAAAAATAGATCAAATATTTCTTATAATTATTTATAAACTGATGACTTCAAACCTCTGGCATTATCTACTTGAATTTACTTTGGCTGAGTTTCTCCTAACTCAAGTCTTCTATCAAAATGAGGTGACTGGGTAGAGTCAAGAGTCAAATCCATCATATATCCACTCCCTTCAATCTCACGTCGATGTAACATGAGCCTCACCAAGTCACAAAACATCTATTTTTCAAATTAGGATCGATCATATTATATTTTGCGTCTCGTTTTCTCTTTTATTATTGAACATTATTGCAAATCGTAGGAAACACTAAAAATTTAAGCTATTAAATAATCTAGTGATTAAAGAGTAAAATATATTATACATTTTAAACTAATACTTGATCTATTAAATAATAAAGAAATGTTATGCACTCAAAAAAAAAAAAAAAAAAAACTTAAGCTATTAAATGATAAAAAACATTGCATATTAAAAAAATTATTAAGTGATTAAATGGTAAAAGAATATGTTGTCTTGATTTATTTAGCAGATCTTTTATGACCCACAAAAAAAGATAGTTTAAATCAAATGACAGTGGCTGATGAAGGGATAAATGAGGAATAATGGGTCCCTCCTTGATCCAATCCGTGGGTCGTGAGAGAATTAGAGCCATGCAAAAGAGAAAAATAAAGGAAAGATGGAGAGAAATCAAGAGATAAAAGTGGTTAAAAGAGTTTACTAGTAACAAATGATAGTTGTTTTTCAATTAATGAAGCCTGCAGAATATTTTGATGGTACCAGAGCCTAGCAGCAAATAATGCCTTGTACTGTCTGCCTGTACCAGGGCACAGTAGTAATTAAACCTTGTACTCTCTGCCTCCTCTACTTTCTCAGGGCCAAGCTCGGCTGGTTTACAGGGCACAGTATAATAACAGAATGGTAAAATCAAAAGAAAAAATAGGGGGCAGGCTTCCGTGCAGCAGGCTTCCGTGCAGCGACGCTGTAGCTCAATATGCTATAGCCTGGATGTATATCCAATTGAATGTCACCACGTATTTGAGGGATTTCCAAACTGCATTTACAACTTGCAAAACTTCCTTGAAGATAATAAATGTATTTTCTTTCCAGTTTTACTGTTTTGAAGTAAACAGTCATTTGCAATGGTTTTTTTTATCTTCCATGACAAAATAAGGGCCCCACCTCAACATTTTTCCTACATAAATATAAAAATGAAACCCACCTCTCTCATGCTTACAGAAAAGCTCCCCTAGGTGTAGACACCTCATTTGGCCCCTATGATAGCCTTAAATACCTATCATATATGGCAGTGCCCCCATTTCACCCATAATTGAATGATTAATGGCATAATTCAGATTAATTAATGACGATGAAGATGCTTGTTGATAATTTTAGACTTAGTTCGACGATTTCTAGAAATTCGTGAGAGAAAAGTCAAGTCGCGTTGAGATCTCGAGCCCAACCCACTACTTACACAAGTAGCGAACCGTGACACTATTCAAACCTTTTCCGGACCACTTAAGACATGCTTAGGCCAATCCCTCTAAAGACCATACTTAGTTTGCCAAAATGTTACCCGATTAGCCTAAGTTAGGAAATCGAATCCATTGGTCCAGAGATCCCCCATATTTTTCAGCCCCTATTTGTCAAGACATTTAGACCGTTGAATTCCTCACTTCGAGAGCTTTCCGGTGATATGTAGAACGTCCAAATCCGATAAGCGAGTCAAAAGTTATGAGCTTCCGAACTTTGTTCTAAGAAGAGATCACCTAGGCACCACCCATGTGGCGCCCATCCCACTGAAATTCATCTAGGCGCCCCATGCTGGGCGCCCACACAGCCCAGGACCACCTAGGCGCCCCATGGTGGGTGCCCAGCCTCCAAATTCCATTAGTTGGCCTAAAGTTAGCTCGAGATCACTCAACGTAGGGACCGAACTCCGAAAATAAATCGACTCCACCTAGGCACCACCCATGTGGCGCCTGCCCTCCTAAGTTCCACATAGGCACCAGCCCTGTGGTGCCCACACTGTCCAAGACTGTATAGGCACCACCTCATGGGCGCCCACCTCCAAATTCCACTAATTGGCTTGAGATTAGACCGAGACCACTCATATGTAGAGACCAAGCACCGAAGACGAACTGAACCACCTAAGCACCACCCAGGTGGCGCCCAGCCTTGAAGTTCACCTAGGCACCACCCATGTGGCACCCAGCCTTGAAATCCATCTCGGCACCACCCATGTGGCCGCCCAGCCTATTAATGCTAGTGTAGGTCCCCCAGCTGAAGATATATCCGTTCAATCTCGACTCCAAATGAGACCAAGGACCAAAAGCGAAGCACAAACCACCTAGGCACCACCCTGTGGGCGCCCACTCTCTCCAGGACCACCTGGGCACCACCCTGTGGGCGCCCAGACTGCGCAGGCCATGTGGGCGCCACCCCATGGGCGCCCATCCTCCCTCCAAACCCTAGTTCACCCTAAAGCAACTTAAGCCGCCTAGGGATGCGTGAGACCTTCTAGAAACCCGAAATAATGAAGCCCTAGCCCTTCTAAACTCGTCCCAAACCTATATAATCCCTCTTAACTTCATTTACATAGGGGGCTAGCCAAAAACCCTAAGAAAGGAGAGAAAAGGAGAGAATAAGCAAGAAGAAGAGAGGTAGCCACCATTAGAGAGAACTTCAGATCTAGAGAAGAAGAAAGGGAAATAGAGGGGGAGACTTCCATATCTTCAACTAGAACTATGGGTCTTTACGAAAGCTTCGCTTTAGGAACTTGAGGAACGCGTCATATACCGGTATTCCTAGATCGCTCCTTTCTTTTTCTACATTCCATTACCATTCATGCTTAGAAATATGCTTAGGACCATTTGAGCATCGTAGATCTACATTAGCTTGTGATAAAAATAGTATTAATGCATCATCATGTTAGTAACATGTTTAGGTTCATTCTAATATAGTAGATTCGCTTTGATTTCGTAGTTCTAATTGCATAGCTAGATTAGATCTCGCATTAGCATCATCATCATCATCATTTATATCGAAAAGATCGTGAACAACTTTTGGCAGAAAGGCTGGGCGCCTGCCCTCTCCGGAACCACCTGGGCGCCACCCACTGGGCGCCTGCCCTTTCCCGAACCACCTGGGCGCCACCCCCTGAGCGTCTACCCTTCTGCGACAAGGTCCAGGTTCTAGATCTCCGCCCGTTGCATTGTTTGCTCATAGGTTCGTTAGTTGCATCATTAGTAGTTTGAATTAAAACATTCGCATCAGGCACTGAATATCGGAAGTTGTCTTGAAAACACTAAGATTCTTGTGCATTCATTGTGTTCCGTTGGAAACCTTAACAGGGCAGGGTAGGCGCCACACCTAGTGGATTCCTCCACTTTTGCGCACAACTTCCGATCTTCCGCATTTAGTTCATTTAGAAACTGCATAATAATGATATGTTTGGTTGTATGATCTGTTTTGAACTTTGAATTACTATTTTTGTCACACTTCACATCATATCATTTGAACCACACATCCATAGAAAATCCCAAAAAGAACATCATAAAAACATAAAATCCCTTCTTCTCTTTCCTTACTCTCTAGTAAATTAGAGGAGAAACCAAAAACAAATTAAAAGATATCCAAAAAAACCAAAAAAGAATAGTTAGATAGTCTAAGTTATCGAATTTAGTGCCTAAGTAGGATAAATCTTAAGATTAATTAAAACAAGATAAATTAGTAAACTTAAGCAACATCACATCATTAAGAGTTCTAAAACATTAAGACCCTAATTAATTCGGATTTAGAAATAATTAAGAACTTTAAAAACACAAAAACTTAAAACCCCAAAAGACAGCCATCTGGGCGCCACCCCCTGGGCGCCCATCTTTCCACAACCACCTAGGCACCACCCCCTGGGCGCCCAGCCTATTCATTCCCTAAGACACCCCGATTAAAGCTTAAGTTAATTAGTTAAGACCTTAAACCAATCTGAATCAACACAGTAAAACATTTTAAACCTGAAATAATTGAAACCTTAATCAACTTAATCTCTAATTAACTCAAAAACTCAAAACAAACAAAACTCCAAAAAGTCCACCTGGGCGCCACCCCTTGGGTGCCCAGCCTGCACTGCCACCTGGGCACCACCCTCTTGGCGCCCATCCTATCCCATCTCTAAAGAACCCCTAATTAAAACTTCTAATTAATCACAACCCAAATTTGCTCCAAATTAACATAACAAAACACTTTTAAATTTAAGAAAAATCTGAAACTTCAATCAATTTAGACTTAAACCGGCCTAAGAACGCAAAAGCAATACGAAACCACAAAACAGACACCTGGGCGCCACCCCGTGGGCGCCCAGCCTTCCTATACACTTGGGCACCACCCTCCTGGCGCCTATCCTATCCCATTCCCTTAGAAACCACAACTTAATTAAACTTAATTGATTAAACCCGAATTAACAACTTAAAACATTGTTAACCTAAAAGACTTGAAACCTCAATCAATTTGGACTCAAACCAACTTAGAAAATACAAAACGAATAAACCACAAAATATCCACCTGGGCGCCACCCCCTTGGTGCCTACCCTTCCGCATCCACTTGGGCACCACCCTCCTGGCGCCCATCCTACTCAATCACTAGGAAACCCCACTTGAAATTAAATTCGAATTCAATCACGATCAACACACCGGAACACCCTTGAAATCTAAAACAATCGAAACCATAAGCCTGAATAGACTTAAAACATCGAACCAACTCGGACACACAAGATAGACACTTGGACGCCACCCCCTGGGTGCCCATCCTGTCACCTCCACCTGGGCACCACTCTCTGGGCGTCCAGCCTCTCCCGTCACTAAAGCCAAATTAATTGAAACGGAATTTAATCTTAATCATCACAACAGAACATTTTAATTTAAAATACATCAAACCATAAAGCTCAACCGCAAATCAACCTAAAGAATACTGAACCGACCCGAACCACAGAATAGTTCACCTGGGCGCCACACCCTTGGCGCCCATCTGTCAAATCCACCTGGGCACCACACCCTGGGCGCCCAGCTTCCCCGTTTTCAAGAAAACTCAATTCACAACTTAGCCCAATTAATTGGTATTTAAATAAATTCCAATTGAATACGAATAGCATCCCACGCCCAAACACACTAAGTCCTTAAATCAATTTAAACTTAAATTGACCTAAAAAAATACCAAACTGACCGAACCTCAGCACAGTCACCTGGGCGCCACCCCTTGGGCGCCCACCCTCCAAATCCACCTGGGAACCACACCCTGGGTGCCTAGGCTACCTGTTTTCATAAAGAACCCCTAGCGAACAACTTAATACAATTAATTAACATTCGAACCAATCCGAATCAACATATTAAAACACTTTTAACTTAAAACGTTTGAAACTTTAATTGATTCGGGCTTAGCACCCAAAGCCCTTACGAATCGACGAACAACCACTTAGGCACCACCCCTGTGGCGCCTAGCCTACACTATAACCTTGGTTCACAACTTCAATTTAAAACGAGTAATTAAGCATCTTATAACTTAAATTAATTGAAACCAGAACCTAAAACAACCCTCGGACCCAAAGACCAATATCAAATCCCATCCGGAATACCTGAAAATCTCAAGCTATCCACCTGGGCGCCACCTCCTTGGCGCCCATCCTCTCATTTGCACTAAAACGCGAACTCTTGGTTTCGTCTCAAAATCCAGATTCGAATCCCTTTCATTTGAACACCGGAGAATTAAAATATTTTGAAATATTAAAACTCACCAAGTAAGAACCCCTTGGATTTCGAAAACAATATCGATACCGTCGTCACTAGCCAAACCACCCAGAAGCAGCCACTTGGGCGCCACTGCCTGGGCGCCCAAATCACCAGAGTAACCTAGGCGCCACCCCCCTGGTGTCCAAGTCCTCTGTTAACCCTGTTTCACTGATTTCGACATCGTTTCACGTTTTAAATTAAACCATAAATTCCAAAACCTTAAATAACTTAAACAGAACCCCAAAATACATTTAATCCACTCCTTAATCAATCGTCAACCCAAAACTAACCGAACCAATTAAAAATCACAATTAATAAGTTGCTTAGGTGCTAAACCATCAAACTCAGGCTATTCATACCTAGGATTAGATCGGATTATCTGATTAGGTAGCTTACAGCATTAGGCTCCGCTCCACCACTCTTTCTGTTCCTTTAGGGGACAGGGAGAGCTGATGTGAGCGGTCTAGGACATTAGGTTAGGGTTAATCCGATGATCAGTAGTAAAGCACTAATCATGTAAATCCAAGTAAAAATCCCTTAGTTAGGCCCTTCTAGCCCCATATAAAAAAGCCATAAAAACTATAAAACCAACAAAATAAACCCAAAAAGATTTTCCTTTTATTCCTTCCTCCACCTCAGGTGCTAGATATTTAATTGAATTTAATGATAAAAGGGAATAAAGAACTGATTTCTAAAATTGAATAAATGAGAATAACGAGATGAGATGAGTGATTTCGCACACACTTTTATCAATCACGGCCCATCGGCCACCCTAAAACAAACACTGGCCCATCGGCCATTTTCAATCAATCCTGGCCCATCGGCCACCTTCAAATCAATTACGGCCCATCGGCCTTTTACTTTTATTACTCGTGTATCGCACACGAAAAATACAGAAATCACAAGTTAAAGTCTCATTTGTATCATCATTTTGGTTTGAAAAATCAGCCTTTAAACCCTATTTTGCCAAGGGATCAGAAGGGGGTACCCGGGAACGGGGCCGATCCTCTTCTTAAATATTTGGCACCTCCCCCCTCTTTTATTTTATTTTTTCTTTATTCTAGTTATTTTATTTTACTTGGATATATTATGATTATTCTATGTGAGGATTAACCTTTATTCGGACTTTAACTCATGACCCTGAAGTGACCCAAATTAAAGAGACCCAAAGAGACCCAGATTAATGTAACAGGACAACCGTCGTATGTTGCCGGCAGCACATTAGACGAGAGGAAGAACCCACCTTATTATTTTTCTCCTCATATTTCTTCGACTTTTGTCGAATAAAGGTGTTACGGCAGTGCCGTAGCTGGCGATCGTGATCCATCGATTTTGAGGGTAGTTGGAATCCTCATTTTCGATGTAAAATTTAGATAGCATATATAGATGAATGGAGATTTCCCCAAACCATGCCTCTCTTGGAGAGGAAAATGGGGGGTCGAAATTCACATCCGACACTAGGTTTTTCACATCTTTAATAGCGACTATCAAATTAAAGTTTTTCTTATATAATCCTAGCACCTTGAGTTGAAGTGGGACCCACCTTTAAATGGATTATCTATAAGCTTGATTAAGATTATAAAGAATAAATAAATAATTGAATCAAATCAAATGGTATCCCTCTTATGGATGATACAACTCTTTAATTGAAATAGTATTTGGTCGTGGTAGGAATAATAGCACATGCATTGATGCACTATTTTTTTCCAATTCAATGGTAGGAAAGCTTGGATTGAGATAAAATTTGAGGATGTCTTATATATTCGTAGGGAGTTTATTTTGAATGGTTTGGATTATAACAGGTGGGTTAGGCCCATTGTGGAGAATCTGGATTCAATAACCTAAAGATGGGCCTGCCACACTGTGTGGTCCACCCTCTCCTCCCACTGGCATAGTGATAAAGGTCTACGACAAGCTAAAAAACTTAATTTCTATAGAAAATACAAAAGTATAATTAATTTGTATATGTAAAACTGAAGTAATATTAATATTAGTATTAATAGTAGGACCTGTAAATTAAAAAAGGTTGGAAAAAAACATTAGTACATGTAAATTATAATTTGGCCTCATAGTTTTGGAATTATAATAAATGGGACCCACCTTTTCATCTCATAAGTTGAGAGTTTGTAAAGGGGGTAGTATTGAAAACCATTTTGTTAAGGAATTAGCAAGGGTATTTTTGAAAATAATTTAAGTACTCATGTTTTGAAGAGAAGCATTAAAAGTGTCGTTCTTCAATCCATCCTCCATGTTGACGTGCCATTTTTTATTGGATGGAGAGAGACGCTAAATACTATTAGTATGAGTGTTGCTGTACAGAAGCCCGCCCCCACAAAATAAAAAAGGCTGAAAGTAGTTGAGCCGCAAAATATTTTGATGATCCATGCTACCTAGTAGTACCAGGGCATTAATGCCTCAATCAAAATTAAATCTTGGGGTTTTTTATTCTTTGATTAAGGAATAATTTTTTTTTAAAGGTTCGCAATGGTGCCATTATTTCTCTTTAAAGTTGAATTTCACTTGGGCAAAAAACCTAGACTCTGGCATTAGGAGAAGCCACATTAGCTTCTTGAGGCTCATTTGTGAATGTGTCTTTTAAATGCGTCTTTCTAAAAACACATATGCCTTTTCAATAAAATGTAGCCCTTTTTTAGGCCCACTTGTGAATGTATCTTTTAAAAATTACACAAGTGCTTTTTTAATAAAATATGTTTCTTAGGCCCACTTGTATGGATGTGATCCAATTATAAGGGATGCCTTCCAACTCTATAAATAAAGGTGATTTTTAAAGTCAAAATGAGCAATGTTGCATATTTTATAAATTACCCAGATCCCATGATATCATGGGTACAATGTATGTCACAAACTAATAAATCCCTTGATATCATAGAATCGTCAAATGATGTCATGACTTTTATTTAGTATTTTAGCAAAAAAAAAACCTTCAAATGATGGAACATGGGAAATGGTGATTAGATGTGTATTTACTTTTCACATAATATCATTTTCATGTGCTATAAAAATCAAACTCGCATGCTGGTTGTAGAAAGCGTATGATACGGGGATATGATACAAAAGAGCTTCAAAAAAATATTGACCAGAGTCTGACTCGGGTGAGATTTTTAGAATTTCAGTCATGAAATTGGAAAACCCGGGTTCATTGTGGACTAATATGTTATAATCCACAAAAAAAAATAAAAAAATGAAAGCCATTTCAGTACCTTTTAGATGGAAAAAATCAGCAGCTGAAACCTTCTTGATCTAGCAGAGGAAAAATCACAGAATCCTAGCATGGAAATAGAACATCACCCATCAGTAAAAGAGAACATATACTTCTTTCAGTAGAGGAATAAGAGAATAAAGATGTAGAAAAATGATGAAATAGCGAAGAGAATAAAAAAAACAAAGATGAGGAATTTCCAACGCTGACAAAGAAGAGAGCACAACGAGCCCGGTCTTTCTTTTTGTAAGTTGAAACTAGAAGAGCCACATCTTTGTCCGCAGCATGGAGAGGAGGGGCAGGTATTTATACTCAATGAGCGTCCTCACGTCGAAATGCGGTAGTTGCATTGAAATCCTGAGTCATGATGAGCCCCACAGTCGAGTTGCACTCTTTTTAACTCTCAAGGTTTCGGTAGATTTAAAGCCAGAGCATCCAAATTTGATGAATGAGTGGGGCTTTTCTTTTCACCAGCCAATGGGGCCAGAGTATGCATGAGTCATGTTGCAAACTTCCCATTAATTGCTGGGCAGTGTGGAGGTTGAAAGGGCTCCAGGTCATCGGATACCATAACAAGTGCAAAAGCCAGTAAAGAAATTTAAATTAAATTATTTTTTATACAGACACCATTGGTTCCATATCGATTAAATGTCTGGGAAATGATCTCTAATTGTTAATAAATAAAATAAAACCCTTATTGGTCTCTTAATAATAAATGATAATTCTTTTTAGTAGAAACAATATTTAATAGAAAAAAAATTCTGAATTAGATTATTATTTTGAGGAGCTAAGGGATAAATCTATAAATTTCAATATATTGAATTAGTGGAAAGTTAATTCAGCAAAATATCCAATTATTTCAATAATAGCCCCTGACATTTTAGCAATTTCAGTTTCTACAGATGCTTTTGAATCGGTATTTAATACAAGAGGAAGAGTATTTGACCAGCATAAGAGTAGTTTGAAATCTGAAATAGCAGAAGTCTTAACTGCATTTGCATTGTCGGTCCTTAATCCAGACAAAGTAGGAGGGTTAGCATTAAGTTAGAAGTTAGTGGTGGTGTATGAAAGATTTATTTTCTTTAAAGGAAAAAAAATATTCTTTTCTTTTGGCCCTGGCCTTGGCCCGACCCTAGCCCTGCTATGGCCCTTGAGGGTATGATAAAGCCTTAAAAATTATAGGCCCGCTGTAAAATACGAGGGCTTTTGCTCACTTAGGCCCTGCCCGCACATGTGAGGGTAGGATAAGGGCTTAGCTCGGCCTGGCCTGGGCCCAGACCTTTGAATGCCCTACTACTGCTTGGTGGTACCAGGGCCTAGTAGCAATTCATTCCTTGTCCCGTCTACCTGTACGAGTGCAAAGTAGCAATTAATGCCTTGTACTATCTGCCTCCTCTACTTTCTCAGGGCCAAGCTCCGCTGGTTCACAGGGCACAGTAAAATTACATAATAGTAAAATCAAAAAGAGAAAAAAAAAGGAAAGTAGTTGGCCCGCAGAATATTTTGATGGTCCCTGCTACCTAGTGGTACCAGAGCTTAGTAGGTCACCAATGAGTGAAGACAACAGCAGGTCAATACCTCGATGTCTTAGGTGCATGGTAATGAGATTGTGGGAACATATAATTCTCAAGATAGAATCTATCCTCTAGAAGAGAAATTAAAACATCATAAAAGAATGTGAAGAACTAAATCTAAAGTATAAATGTTTAAACATATAAATATTTAAATGATATATTTGAATGATCAGCTTTACATTGCTCACACGATTCAGATTCTTAAACAGTTTTATTGGTTGGGCCTACTCCTATTGGATTATTTTTAAGTAAGAGACCCCCATTGGGTTTTGAGTTGTAAAGCTAAGATTGATACTTTCTTAATAAAGTAGGAGCTAATTAGGGAATGGAAGGAGAGAGTTTAGGATATCAGAGGGAAGCAGAGACTTTAGGATTGAAACAATTCGAGGAGTCCAATAATAAATTAAATATTCGATAGCTCCAAGCCACACACAGGAGCTGATTTGATATTATATAATAAGATAAGAGCACAATCTACCGACGCTGAGGATATCTCATTGGTAGAGGAAATGATTCAAGAGAGTAACTGTCATCATGTTGGCCCAATGGTAAAATATGACTGCCACCAAACATCTAGATTTTCTTGTATGAGTTGCAGATATGTCAG
This sequence comes from Persea americana, assembly GCA_029852735.1. Lineage (NCBI taxonomy): Eukaryota > Viridiplantae > Streptophyta > Magnoliopsida > Laurales > Lauraceae > Persea > Persea americana. Next base: position 11,060,374 of record CM056812.1, read on the forward strand.
TAGGTAGGGGATGCTGACAATGAAGTAAGATTGGAGAGTATGAAAAGGACATGACAAATTACCCATACTTAAAAAAGTATTAGCATTGAGAAGCTAACCTAATTGAGTTATTAATTCCATTAAAAGTGGAGCATTTGGAAGATATTCTTTCTAGTCCACATATAGCATTAAATATAGATTTTGACATTTAAAGAAAAAAGGGCTGTCGACAAGAATGGCCGAGCCGGCCTCATGGAGGGCATTGCCTAGCACAACACAACCTTGCTCGTGCTTGTGGGCCGTGTTGGGCCAAGCCCCGACCAACCCGGGCACAGCACAACACTGCCCAGGTATGGTTTGGCTGGTCTCTAGACGGGTCGTGCCATTCTGGCACATCCCGTTTTACACTTTTACCCTAACCGGACTGTGGAAGGTCATGGGGATGAGGGTTTTGTATGACAACCATAAAACCCGCAATGGGTTCAGGTGGAAATAGGGCAATGTAACTACCAATCAGATTATATTCGGATCTAAATCCGCCCCGTCCGATTGAGACCTTCCATTCGGATCAATGGTCAAGTGTCCCCTCATGTTGCCTCCTAGATGCACAGTAGCAACTTCCTTTATAACCATATGGAAAAACAAACAATCAATTAAATCAATAATTTTTAGTACACGAGTGCACTGCAAGCCAATCGAACTTCTTTACTTCTTTCCCAATTGAATATCTTCCCAGCTCATGCGCTCTCCGGCTTAGCTTGTTAATGACTTAACAGCGCTCACCTAATAATTTATTTGTGTGGACCATAAAATGGAGACCTCTTAGTGAATGGTCCTGGAGTTAATTATTACGTCCATCCGAATCGTTGCTGGACCAACTTGTCGACCATTGCCCAAGAGTTCAAAAATGGTCACTGTCACGTGGACAGGACAAGATCTTTCACGTGGACGGTACCATTCCCTTGTCGCTTTGGCGTGGCCACGTTGTTCGGTTCACAGTGATGATGTGTCAGTTCCAACCTCCAATGCAACTCCAGAAATTGGAAAAAATTACAGAGGCTTAAATCTTGGAATTCTTAAAAATAAAAATGAAAAAACATGAAATTTACAAATGCCACCAAACAAGCCAACGTAACAAATTCTTGTCAGAGATTATACCTGTATGGTTAATTTTAATATTTTTAGACATGGTGAATTTTCTGAATCCTCCCTTGCATTTAGGCATTTAGAAATTCTATAAAAAAATTTTTTAAGGTATTGGAATCTCAAAGGTCATTTGAGATCTTTTTACAGGTTGGAGTTTCGAGATGCTCGTAAAGTAATATGACATTTGCAGATGTTAGGGGACAAGACATCTCATCATATCATGAATTCCCCGACACACCAAATTCTTTCTGAAATCTAGTCAAGAAAAATTAAAAATAAAGAATCTCTCCTATCATACAATATCCTTATCTTTTTCTTTTTTTTTTTTTTTTTTGTACCCCAGCCAAAGGAGCTGGGCCATAAGAGAGAGCCCAAGTACACACGGGAAGGTAGGCCACTCAAGTGAGAAAATGTGCCCGCAGAAGCGGAAAGAGGTGACATACTCGGCGTTCGAACCCCATGCAATCAGGTAAGAACTGACGCTTCTTACCACTTGAGTAAGGAGCCGTTTTTATACATTGGGTGAAAGTAGCGACACCTACCCTTCCATACTAAAAATCCATCCAAGTGTAGAGTTACATTTTTTTCCCATTGGAATGATTTGGCAGATTACTTTTACCTTACTGGAATGGCATCCAAACCTACATAAATTATTTTTAACAGCGTTTTATGTTTATTTTGCATTTATTTATTTAAAACTTAATCTATTTCCCATGATTTTTACAGTAATACCAGAAAACAGCACACAACTTAATTGGCAGAGAAAAAAAATCTATAAAAATCCTCTACAATAGTCTACTAGCAATTGATCCAATGCATTCACACATCCACATAAGTTCTATATACATGCAATTTGATACTCATCCATTCACATTTTTTACTCCACTGAATTTTGATTGGAAAAGCTACAATTAAATCACAGTTTTAGTGTAAAATTATTTAAGGTTAGAATCATTTGACTAAAGTAATACTTAGTTTACTCCCAGTTGATTGTAAGATTGTTTGATTAGAGGCATTTCTATTAAGGAATTGAGCTTGCTGGGGATTTATGACATGATATGTGACATCTTGTCTCCTGGGCATTCCAAATGCTCTGTTTGATGCAAAAATTTATAATTTTAAACCAGTTGAAAATGCACTTTTTGCCTTATGAATTCTCAGAATTTCAAATGCTAGAGAGGGGTTGAGCATTTGAAATTCAACAGTGGGAACAACATTTGAAATCTCTAAATTCTCCAAAATAATAATTCTCATAATTCTCCAAACAAACATGCCCTTAACCCTCCTCGCCTCACTTCCCCTTAAGAAATAGCCTATAATTTAATAATAAGATTATCAATATGGAGCTAGTTTTAATGTTGAATGCAACATTCAACTGGATTTGGAAGAGCAGGAACGGCCAGAAGTTGCTTTTTCTAATTAATAGGTTCAAATCAATTGAGCAATAAGTTATCTTGTGCCAAAGAAGCTTGGAAGTCATTATCCTTGCAACTTTTTCATGCCAAACAAATGGCAGACCAATTTCATATATCTGGTTGAGAATATTCAGATAAGGCTAATGACTCTTCTTGAAAGATCTAATGAAAATAACACACCCTGTTCATGACTTAGTATTTGTTGGAAATAGGGCTACAGTACTGAAAAGAAAAGTTGAAATTAAAACAATGGTACCAGATTGCAGATTGTGAAGAGCGTTGTATAGGCGGAAATCGATCGAGATTGGGGCCAAGGCACGTCTGGCGACGCTTTCTTTAGGATGAGTTCCGCCCTTCCGGGATGAACCCAAATGCGAAGAGGATCTCTGCAGGAACTGCCCCCAGGATGCAACGGCCTTCACAGATGATCAGGCCTGGTCGCACACCAAGTCCAGATCAAGCTCCAAAAACCACAGAATGCTCAGGAGAGAAAGGAAAAAGAACAGAGTAGTTTTTTTTTTTCTAATTTTTTCTGTTCCCGGACAAGCTATTTTATGTCCAAAAATACTGTCGTTGGGCTTTAAGATCAGCGATTAATCACAAAATTAATGCATTAATAAAAATAATTAAAACGCAGTTTTGAATTTCAATTTTGAAATTGTTTTAAAATTGAAATTTCTGCAACGTTAAGTGTTTGAACGTTGATAATTAAAACGTTAATAATTAGAATTAAAACAGTAATAAAACACGTTTTTTAGTAAAACAAATATTAGAAATTTTTGCAAAAGTGAGCCATTTCTATATCAGAATATGGGTCCCTCTAGGCCAGGTGGCCTGGATTTGCACCCCCCCTGCGCGCGATATACACGCAGGATGCGCGTCGCGTACGCACGCCCGGTTAAACGTTTTCTGGACCGGCCACCCTAGGTCAAGCCCGACGCGCATGCGTGCATAGGGCCCATGACAAAATGTTCCAAAACTCTTTAAGGCATATGGAAGTGAAACCACATATAAAGGCATCTCAAGAGTTGAGTTTTAGCAATGTGGGATGCTAGGAATTCTAGTAGTATATACTACCCACAAAAAGTAAAAACACAAAGGACAAAACACCTTATGAATTTTTGAAACACCCAAAAAACCCAACAATCTCCCCTCTGTTTCAAAATATTCACTGAGCATCTTACTGGTAAGGTGACAGAGCTTGAACCTCACCGTCATGACATAATTTCAAACCTTTAGTAGTTGGAGTGAACAAAGTCTTGAACTTCAACTTTTTATATTAGTTCAAAATTACGTTAAGTTTAATCTTGGAGACATTAGGTCAGCACTTTACGGCCATGTGCTTAATCCCGGATTTCGTGAGTGCTCTAGAGAATCTGTCCAAATTCTCATAGGAAGCGGCCCCACTTCCACACTCATATAGGTGAGTCTATCAAGAGCGCTCCTGCAGCTATGCACCCCACCATAGAGGCTATAGATCTCATTAAGGATTTTAATCCAACCTCATTCGCTACAGGTTATGTACCAACTATCAAGTAATCTCACACAACAGGGATGAGTACTGAGTAATCATACTCTATATGTCAGTACTTCACATCATCGAAATAGCTTATTTTTCCCATTGAACCTATTTCTCGGGATCGCCGGTCATTAGGTTGGGTTCCCGCTATTGATGATTTATGGGCTTAAGACCCATCCCTTTTGTTGTTTCCTTTATTTTTTCTCTTGCAAGTCCTTTTGTCAAAGGATCTGCTAAGTTGTCCTTTGATTTCACATAATCAATAGCAATCACTCCTCCAATGAGTAATTGTCTCACATAGCTATGTTGTAATCTTACTTGTCTAGACTTTCCATTGTATGTGGCATTGTGTGCATTTATGATTGCTGCAGTGTTATCACAATGAATAATAATAGGAGGAATTGGTTTAGTCCACAAAGGAATATCATATAATAAATTTCTAATCCTTTCGGCTTCGGTCGCGGCGGCTCCCAAAGCCAAGAATTCCGAATCCTTAGTGGATTGAGTAATGGTAGTTTGTTTCTTGGATTTCCAAGAGATTGCAGCACCTCCCAAAGTGAAAATATAGCCACTGGTAGACTTAGAATCGTCTAAGTCTGTGTTCCAATCAGCATCGTTGTAACATTCAACTACAACTGGAAAACTAGAGTAACACAATGCATATTCTATAGTATGCTTTAAATATTTAAGTACTCTGAATACAGCATTCCAATGTTCAACACCAGGATTACTAGTGTATCTACTTAATTTGCTTACAGCATAAGCTATATCAGGGCGAGTACAGTTCATAGCATACATTAAACTACCAATCACACTTGCATAATCAAGTTGTGCTACACTATCACCATTATTCTTTACTAATTTAATACTAGGATCAAAAGGAGTGGACACTGGTTTGCAGTTAAAGTGGTCAAATTTTCTCAACACTTTTTCAATGTAATGTGATTGGGATAATTTAATACCAGTGTCATCTCTAATAATTTTGATTCCCAATATTACATTTGCTTCTCCCAAGTCTTTCATATCAAAATTATTGGAGAGAAGTAACTTTGTTTCTTCTACACAATCCAAGTTTGTTCCAAAGATCAATAAATCATCAACATATAGGCACAAAATTATTGTTGAATCACCATCAGATTTATAGTAAATACATTTTTCAGCCTCATTTAATTTGAAGCCATTTGAAAGAATAACTTCATCAAACTTCATATGACATTGTTTTGGTGCTTGTTTTAGTCCATATAAGGACTTTAACAATCTACACACCTTATGCTCTTGTCCTTTTATTACATAACCCTCTGGTTGATCCATATAAATTTCCTCCTCTAAATCACCATTTAGAAAAGTAGTTTTGACATCTATCTGATGAATATATAAATTATACACAGCAGCTATAGCAATCAAAGTCCTAATAGAACTTATTCTTGATACAGGTGAAAAGGTATCAAAGAAGTCTACCCCTTCTTTTTGCCTAAAGCCTTTGGCTACTAGCCTGGCTTTGTATTTCTCTATTGTCCCATCAGGTCTTAATTTTTTCTTAAGAACCCATTTGCATCCTAAAGGCTTGGTACCTAGAGGTAAATCAGCTAGTTCCCAAGTATGGTTTGCTAAAATGGATTCTATTTCATCATCTAATGCTTCTTTCCAAAATGCAGCATCATGGGCAGACATTGCCTCATTATAAGTAGATGGGTCCTTTTCTATATATAGGTCTCAAAGTCAGGGCCAAAACTAGTGGATGTCCTTACTCTCTTACTTCTCCTAAGTTGGGGTTCCTCTTCTTCCGGAATTTCCGAAATTCTTTTAGATGAGGAAGGTTTAGATGTAATCCTTGTTTTAAAGGGAAAAACATCTTCGAAGAAGTCTGCATCTCTAGACTCAACTAGAGTTAGGTCTTCAATTTTTAGGAACCGATAGGCAGCACTATCTTGTGCGTATCCTATAAACACACATTTCCATGAATGGGGTCCTAACTTTGGTCTTTTAGGATCAACTATCCTAACATGGGCTAGACAACCCCAAACTTTAAAATATCTAAGGTTAGGCTTTCTCCCCTCCCAAATTTCAATGGGTGAACTATTAGTTTTAGAATGTAAAATTCTATTTAAGATATAACAAGCAGTCAATAAAGCTTCACCCCACAAATGTTTTGGACTACCGGATGAAATCAACATGCTATTCACCATTTCAATTAGAGTCCTATTTTTTCTTTCTGCTATCCCATTTTGTTGAGGTGTGTATGGAGCAGTACTTGTTCTTTTAATTCCTTTAGATTCACAAAAGTCCAAGAAATCTTTTGAAGTGTATTCACCACCTCTGTCACTTCTAAACTTAATTAATTTTCTATTTAATTTATTTTCAACTTTAGACAAATAAATTTTAAATTTAGATAAAGCTTCATCTTTAGTTCTAAGTAAATATACATAGGTATATCTAGAGCAATCATCAATAAAAGTAATAAAATAATATTTTCCACCTCTAGTCATAGTGTTACTTAAATCACATATATCAGAATGCACTAACTGAAGTAACTTAGTTTCTCTTTCCACTTGATGAAAAGGCTTTCGAGTAATCTTGGATTGAGAACATATTTCACATTTCTTGTATTCATCTTTATATTTATCAATCAATCCATCATTACTCATTTTTTTCATTTTTCTAAAATTAATATGACCTAGTCTTCCATGCCAGTCATAAACAGAAGCAACTATATAAGCAGAAGAAGATGCATTATTATTTATTACATTCAATTTAAACATTCCATCAGAAGCATAACCTTTACCAACAAAAATACCTTTCCTTGTAATTACAAATTGATCAGACTCTATTACTTGCTTGAAGCCTGCCTTGTTGAGAAGAAAACCAGAAACTAGATTTTTTCTCATCTCTGGAGCATGAAGCACATTCAGCAGAGTCACAGTTTTTCCAAAAGTGAACTGAAGTTCAACCTTCCCTTTACCTATTACCTGTGTAGTAACGGTAGTTCCCAGAGCAAGTTTACAGTCTTGCTTGACCTCCTCATAGGTCTTAAACAGACCTCTATCAAATGCAACATGAGTGGTTGCGCCTGTGTCAATCCACCATCCTTCGCTCTTTCCTGTACTGAGTGTGTTTACTTCAGAGATAACAGCCACGAAGTGTTCTTCTTTAGTGATATTAGCTTGAGGCTTATTGGATTGGGACTGTTGTGGGAACTTCTTTCGGTGGCGACATTCTCTTGCAAAGTGGCCTGGTTTCCCACAAACAAAACAGCTTCCCTTTGCCTGTGGCTTGTTTGACCCTTGGTTCTGATTTTTGTTTAAACCTTTTTTATGATTCTGGTTATGCTTCTTGTTTTTGAAGGAAGGATTACTTTTCTTGTTTCTGCCCAGATGTTGATCAAACTTGCTCTTCTTTTCGCCATCACCTTTTGGTTCAACAACATTTATTTTTCCACTGTTTTCATGTGTGTTAGTCTGATCACTCATCCGAGCTTCTTCTTCAATTCTCAGGTAGCGCTGAAGGCGCTCTAGTGAGTAATCCCTCCGTTTATGCCTCAGAGTCTTTTGAATATCCTTCCAAGTTGATGGCAGTTTCTCAATTATTGTTGCAACTTGAAACTGTTCATCAACTCGGATCCCTTCTTTGACAATTTCATTCACCAAAGTCTGTAACTCATGTACTTGTGGAAGAATGGGTTTATCATCTATTATTTTGAAATTTAGGTATCGACCCACTGCATATTTTTTAGCCCCAGATCCCTCTGTCTTATACTTTTTATCAAGAGCTTTCCAAAGCTCTCTGGCAGTTCGTGCATCAAAGTACAGACTGTAGATGTTGTCGGCAACCACGTTGAGTATATGGCCTTTGCACAAATAGTCATCTTCTTTCCATTTTTTTCGTGCATATGAGCCCCCATGTTGCTCTTCACGATCAGGACATGGTTCAGTTAAAACATATGCAACTTTCAGAGACGTTAACAGAAATAATACTTTCTGTTGCCATCGTCAGAAGTTGGATGCGTCAAAACTATCCAACCGAACTAAGTCCTGATGCATGAACTTAATGGTAGAGGTAGCCATTGCAGAGAAATTCGTCCTAAATTATTGGAAATAGGGCTACAATACTGAAAAGAAAAGCTGAAATTAAAACAATGGTACCAGATTGCAGATTGTGAAGAGCGTTGTATAGGCGGAAATCGATCGAGATTGAGGCCGAGGCACGTCTGGCGACGCTTTCTTTAGGACGAGTTCCGCCCTTCCGGGATGAACCCAAATGCGAAGAGGATCTCTGCAGGAACTGCCCCCAGGATGCAACGGCCTTCACAGATGATCAGGCCTGGTCGCACACCAAGTCCAGATCAAGCTCCAAAAACCACAGAATGCTCAGGAGAGAAAGGAAAAAGAACAGAGTAGTTTTTTTTTTTCTAATTTTTTCTGTTCCCGGACAAGCTATTTTATATCCAAAAATACTGTCGTTGGGCTTTAAGATCAGCGATTAATCACAACATTAATGCATTAATAAAAATAATTAAAACGCAGTTTTGAATTTCAATTTTGAAACTGTTTTAAAATTGAAATTTCTGCAACGTTAAGTTGAACGTTGATAATTAAAACGTTTTAATAATTAGAATTAAAACAGTAATAAAACACGTTTTTTAGTAAAACAAATATTAGAAATTTTTGCAAAAGTGAGCTATTTCTATATCAGAATATGGGTCCCTCTAGGCCAGGTGGCCTGGATTTTCACCCCGCGCGCGATATACACGCAGGATGCGCGTCGCGTACGCACGCCAGGTTAAACGTTTTCCGGACCAGCCACCCCGGGCCAAGCCCGACGCGCGTGCGCGCAAAGGGCCCATGACAAAATGTTCCAAAACTCTTTAAGGCATATGGAAGTGAAACCACATATAAAGGCATCTCAAGAGTTGAGTTTTAGCAATGTGGGATGCTAGGAATTCTAGTAGTATATACTACCCACAAAAAGTAAAAGCACAAAGGACAAAACACCTTTTCAAAAACTTCCAAAAAACACCTTATGAATTTTTGAAACACCCAAAAAACCCAACAGTATTTACAATAAAGTTCAAGATTTTTGGAATGAAATACAGCAATGGGCACAAATCAATAAAAAGACCTTATGTATGAAAAAAAAAAGTGGAAATATAATATTTTTCTTATGTATCAGAAAAGTAATCAAGCTATCTTCTTTCACCACACAAGAAAAGGTCTTGGAAACTCTGACTAAAAGAAAATGTTGGATTTACTTCAGTATAATGGAGTGACAGAACGGAGATTCAAGAGAAAAAACTTGTTCTTTTGACGTCAAACAATAAGAAAGGAAGGCTAATAGTTTATCCATCTATGAAACTTCAAATGTTCACTCAATCAACTTGATTTGATAGGAAATACATAGCTGAATATTTATAGGTCATTACGAATCCGGGAATAATAATCATTAGTTTTCCCTTTGTACTTCGCTTAGCAATTGCACAGTAACCAAAAACATGGAAAACCCAAAAGTTAAATGGGAAGCTTACAATGAAGTTAAAAGGTGCTGTAGGTTGCATTATCTTAAGAGAAATGCTAACATAGCCTGACTGAGAGCCCGATATACAGCTGTATGCAACAGTTTTTGAAAAATGAGACCTGCATTTTTATTTTTAAATGAGGCATCAACAGTTTTTAAAATGCCATACAGCTGTGTATCGGGCTCTGAGTCGGGCTTTGAGTCAGGCTATGTAGCATTTCGCTTCAAAATAATTTCCCTCCAGAAACAAGGGGTGTCTTCAAATTATATGTTTTGTTCCATCATTGGATTTACTCTTTGACAGAAAACGAGATATATGCATGACATTGTGTCAATCATTTTCTTAATAATAAAAAAAATCAATCCAACAATAGAACAAACTAGGATTGATATAAATTTTTTTGAATGCCCCACCTAGCTAGAAGGCTTTTATTTTGAATGATTTGAATTTTACTAGATGAGCTCCACTGTGGAGTTGCACTCTTTTAACTCAATATTTGGGTTGATTTAACAAGTACACAAATAAGGAGATAACGGTGTCAAAGGGTACACCAATATGTAGAGAACAGAGCAGGTGCCGCTTTTCCAAAACAACCATAAAAGATCACATTATGGGCATAAATGTTTACCAAAAACTGCCCAAATTTAATAATATTTAAACATTAAAAAAAAAAGAAAAAAAACAAGAAGAAAGTCCCAGCCACTAAAAGCTGGGGTACCAAAAAAAAAAAAAAAAAATCCATATGTGAGAAATTAATGAGGTTTTGTAGTATGTGGGCGAAGTCTTTAGGGCCCAACTGAATCTCTGCCAACCATGAAGGAAATGGGAACCCAAGGGGTACTTCAGTTGGCTTAGGACCACAGTTTGCACTTAGAGGTTGTAAGTTCAAAACTGCACTACCACATTGGGGCTACATGGGAGTTCACCCGACTTCCCTCTGGTCCCAAAGGGATTAGTCCAACTCAAAGGGTTGGGAACCCACCGATAGCAACAAAAACTAAAAAAAAATAAAAATGAAGGACATGGGGAATGGGAAAATCTTGAGAGCAGTTAGAGGTATGTGCAAAAACCAACCCCCTGCGTGGCTATAGGTGCATAAATTTTACAAGTAAATATGACACAGTTCTACATCTATTTTGGAATGTAAAAAAGGCCAACTATCATCACAGTAAGTATTGAAAACTTTGGGCTAAAAAAAAATTTCAGCACTCGTTTTAATAGGTTTTGAGAATCTGAAACCTACGGAATAGAAATCGGTGCTTCAAAAATATGACAATCATCATCAGAAGCAGTGGATGGAAACACAAAGACAATCAATATATTTGCAACAATGCAAGTGCAACCGTGCAACCCTCGATAATACAAAGACAATAGAACTGCAAGTTTGACTCTCGTTTTCCATCTTGCTCCTCCGGCGAGGTCTGTTTCTCCTTCTTAGCCTTTTTGTTATTCTTTTTTGTTTTCTTTTTTGTGTCTTAGCGAAGGTGACTCGGACACAAGGTAGCCCACAAATGCGGGAAGTAGCCCACAAATGTTGGAAGAGTGGCACTCAAGGACTGTTCTCTTGCTGGCTAGATGACAACTGAGCGAACCCCATGTTGTCGATCTTTTTTTATTTAAAGATATGTTTAATGGTATATTTTACTTTACCCAAAGATAGAAAATTAGTACCCATGAGAGGAAGATCAAATGTTGTAAGAATATATAGGTGTAGAATTGATTAATATAATGCATTGTTATTAGGTTGTTAATGTTTCAAAAATATGTAGCTTTATGCTATTCTAAATGTTAATGCTTAGATTTTAAACTCTTAATTTTGCATCTGCAAAAATATCTCCATTGAACCTTATGCTTTTACGTCAAGCACCACCAGCAGCACCCATCCAGGTCACACCTCTGCAGCAGCACTTCCATGGCAGCAACAAGCAATGGTTTCGTGAGCAATCGCAGGAGGAGCAGAACCACAGGCAACCTCAGCAAGCCCGACTCCAGCAAATCTCAAACTACTAAACCAGAAGATTGACTCATTGGATACAAACCCAGCAACAAGAAAAGAAAAAGCTAAAAATTTCCCACAAATTCCCACCAACCTCCCCTTTTTCAATATTCGGCCAAAAGCAGTTCAACATAATCCCACAAAAAAGAAAAAGGCAAACCAAAAGCCCACTCAATCCACTAAAGATTACGTATAAAAACCGCACTTGATTGTTCCAAAGAAGTAGAAATTCTTTTAGCTTCCAATGCTTGATGATCTTGTATGCTTCCAAGCTAGCTGTTTGCACGGTTCCATTTCCTGGAAATGCCACTCCACATTTCCTAATAAATGGAAATGAGAGACAACAAACATGGTTCCTAAATGTCATAGAGATACTTTTGAAAGTGGACCATGTGGTCCGCTTGCAAACAAATGGCCAATGACAGGCTCCCATCATTGGTGGGGCTGGGGAGCACAAAACCCTGACCCTCATATGCAATCCAAGCGGGCCCCATGAACATCGGCCTGCCCCACCCAAAATCCGCATCATGGATCGGGAGACGGGTCCAGCTCACGATCGCGATGTTGGGGCATCTGAATGTATGGGCCCCGCGGACAAGCGGGGTAAGATCAGTCTGCATCTCCAGGTAATCTATCGCAGATCGTAGATAATCATCATCCATCCGCACCAATGTGTCATGGATCCGGCCCGCCACATAATTGAGTGGGTTGGATATGACCTTGCCCGCTACCTCAACCGTAGTTGTGGTGAAGATCGCGTTGCCGAAGTAACCCGATGGTAGGGGCGGGCAGAGGCGGGACCGGCTATCAATGGCTATGTACATCTTGGTGGGTTGATCATCGGGTAGACCACGGGCCTTGCAAGCGCAACGCCACACGTGGCCCGCCAGCATTTCAAAGGAGGTATAGGTGCGGTTGTTATTGGGCCCAACCTTGGATTTGGACTTGAGGGTGTTGAGATGATCGCGGGTGATCTTAAAGATGGCAATGGACGTACAGGATTGGGTTTCTTGGGAATGGACGTGCGCCTTCATTGGGGATGAGGTTTGGTACTCAATGTGGGGGAACTTGGGGCTGGGTGGGTCCCGGGCACGCACGAGGGTGCGGTCGAAGAAGGGTGGGATGGAGAGATGGTGTCCACAGGCTATATCTGACCAGTAGTTGATAAAGTGGAGCGCAGAGGCCCCGTCGGCCAGAGTATGCAGCATGCCCACGCCCAGTGAGACCCCTCCACATTTGAAATATGTCACCTGAAATTGAAAATTACAACAGTGGCAGGAAAAAAAATGTTAAGTGAGTGATTCAGGGAATGTAGAAATAATAGAATTCAAAAGTGTTTTACAGATCGATCTGAATTTATATATTCTTTAGGAGTGAAATTTTCCAAGGACCAATACAGCAGCTATATAGCAAGGGACCATTTACTTCTGAAAGTTTAGATTTTCTTGAGTAGAAGCCTTGAGAGTGTCCAAAGTAAAAGGAGTACTGAAATAGAAAGACTGTATGAAAGGGAGGAAGTAAACCCCAGTTGGTAGGAAATGGTTTGATGTGAACTCCTTTCCATTTATCAAAGCAAGGTTATCTCTTCAAGAGGGTGAAAATGAAAGCCAAAACCAAAAGAACAAAATTGGGAGATGAACTTTTAAGCCAAACAAGAATTCGTTTCATGTGTGGGAACTCTTCAAGTGAGAATCCACTTCACCCCCTGTAACTAGGGGTATCAAAATCTGATTCAACCCCTTAATAAGACCCATGTCCAACCCACATTTGACCAACAAAACCCGACCCGCAAAAAACACAAGTCAGTCATAGGGCAGGAAAACCTGCAGACTCGCATTTCATAACCATCATAATCCACATAAATGGATTGGGTTAAGGTCAACCTGTATATCTTACCTGTAGCACTAGTAGAGGGTGAGAGGAGATGTCTTTGGTGTAATCGACAGTCGGGATGAGCCGCTTGAACTCCATGGTCGGGGCAAAGTTATCAAAGTCTTCTATAACCGCATTGATCTCAGCTTCAACGAAAAGGACACCCTTGCCATTGCAATCAATCTCAAACCGATCGTTGTTGTCTCTCTTCAGCCTCCCGGCCACTGGGTAGAAGGGCACCAAGGCCTTGCCCAGTGCCTCCTTGAGTATCTGTGGGTCAAAGAAATTGGTGGAGCCACTGGACCTGTAGAAGTACACAGTGGGGGTGTGCGTTCTGGGCACCAGCAGGTCCAGGTTAGAGATCCACAGGCTGCACCTCGGAGTATCTTGAGCTGGGAGCACCATAGACGACTCCCTGACATTGATGATCATCTTCATGATTCCTGTGATTGATGGAGTTGATTAGTAATTGGCCCCACTCTCAAGGTCGTCTCATATTGGACCATTGGTATGGCAGAATCTGGATCCACTACATTTGAGTATGAAAATATAGGCTAGATCCTCTCAAGGCTTTGAAGCTCAAGAAACTCACGAGGCTCCTCAATAGGGCTGCCCCCTTATAAAATCTGAATGGCTCAAATTAAATCCCCTTCTTGCGGAGCTCTCCACACTCCCTATCAAAAATTGATAACCGTAACACGATTGACTTTTTTTTTAGTAATATATATTATAAGAGATTAATCGGCCATGGGTACATATAAAAATAGGGCATTTATTTTAAGGAGTTTAGTTATATTTGTGTGTGTGTGTGTAAAGAATCAGAAGAACGTGGATGGACGATACAAGCTAAAGGGCCACACACAAATTTATTCCTAATACCTGCAAATGGATGTGTCATTTATTAACCATTCATATTTAAAACTTTGAGGCATTAGTAAAGGTAGCATAAATACTTTTTAATACTCTCATTTTGGCGGAAACTAATTAGCGCACATTTCGAGCCACGCACATTTTTTTCAATGCCGTGACATTCCTCATGAGACTCGAATTCACTACTAGTTGGCCTAATACTATGAGATTATAGTAGGCATTTTTTTCAATGCTGAGCATTAATAAACGGTGAGATTATAGTAGGTAATGTTTTGAGCTGACATTCACCTATAGATTGCCTTGAGATTGTGTAGGTAATGTTTTGAGATAACATTCACCTACAAATTGTCTTGAAACTGTGTAGAGCAATGCTAAGTAAAAAATGTGCTATTTTAGGATCCCCATTGCTAATTAGCCTCAGTATCACAGCTACATAATGTTGAATAGTATTGCTTTTGGATAACCCAAACTATAGACTTGGTATTTATGATTATTCCATGATTGTCATTAATCATAAATTGGTTACATCTATATATGTGTTCGCATTGCTCGCATATGCATCTTTGTATTCTATTATTATTGTATGAATCATGTTAATTAAATGGTTTATTGATTTTGTTTTAAATCTGAAAAATTGCTCATTATGTTATGCAATTTGTTAAGTTGAGTTTGTTTCGAGAAATTTTATTTTATTGATCATGACATGATTGATTTCTCACGTTCGATGGATATTGAAGATAGCGCATAGATCCTAGGGACAAAACTGTGTACAGTTTGGCAGTGACATTGAGACACGATCAAATTAGGTCTTCATAAGGTTGGATTTGTGATTGGATCGACGAAGGTCTTGTGTGTGGGTTAGGGAGATAGCGGGAGAGAAAAGGATTGGTTTTGAATTGTGGGTGGTACAGGTCATCAAGGGTTTGATTACTTGGTTTAACTTGTGTGTGTAGATTGAATACAAGAGAAAGGCTTTTCTATTTGTCTCCACAACTGATAGTAGAATGTCAAAGGACGCAGTCTTAAGTTTAGGATTGATTGATGGTGTGAATCAGAGAACAAGAAGAAGGCTCGGTTGTTAGGAGAAACAATCTAGACCCAAAAGTATGGAGAACAGTGAAGGAAGAGCAGGGCCTATTCCGATTTCTGTGCAATAGAGCGAAAGAGAGGATAGGGTACAGTGGTTTGCACGTTTGCAAAAGTTTGGCTTCTATCAGAGGAGACGAAGGAGATTTGTCCATTGCTAGATATCACCCATCATAGCCGACCGGTTCAGCCACTGCACCGTCAACAAGACACGGAGTTGTCACAGCATAGAAAAAGGGGATCATTAGAGTTCTCGGTTCTAGCAACCGGTGCCAAAGAAAAACCGCAACCGGTAGAGCGTTAGCGAACGTTGACATGTTGCAGCCTTCGTCTGAATCTTGAAGGAGCCACGGTTAGATAGGAGCTTAGAAAAGGAATGTGAGGAGGGGGAGGTTGATCGATCCGAGATTAGATCAAATCGTCAGGTCTCTTCAAATTCCAAAGCATCTGAAGGTTATGTGCGGGATTGCTTCAAGAAAAAGGATTCAAAAGTGGAGGATGATCTATTGGGAACTAGATCAGTTCCTCAAAACATTTTGATTAGGGCATTTGCAAAAGCTATTTCTTGCAACACCATTGTGGTTCACATAGTTGTTGAACTGACTTTATTTGATGATACACAGGGGGTCAAGGAGTGCATTTCAACATGGAGGGGTTGACATGAGGATCTACTTCGAGTTGGCACATGGTTTTGAGGATCAGTAAAAGCTGGCACCACAAGCATGGAAGGTCTATTTAGAATTCCGATGGAAACTTAGCATATGAGCGTGAAGGTAGCTCTGAGGGGAAATGTTGAAGTCATCTCTAACTCAGCACTCGCATGAAGGGGTTAGGCCAGTGACGTCATATAGGTTAGGTTATTATTGCTTTCATTATTTAAAAAGGTTTGCTTATATGATTAGGATTATGTTTTCCACTTAAGTTAGGAGTCTTGTTTAATAAGTTTGCCTTTACTTTTCTTTATATATTGGTAGATGTAATTTAGTTTAATAGTTTAATAGAATATAATATATGAGTGATTTTTTTTTATCACATGTTCCCACCTTCCTCTCCTCGATCCTTTTTTAACTCAATACTACATTTCTAAGTGATATCCCTCTTTGATACTCCTTTGATAGAGCTCATTTAACCATAAAATCTTACATTTCGAGTTCCAATGCATTTAGTTGCAAACAAATGGGACATTAGCTAACGCAGCCATACGTTTGTTGTCATTGCAAACTCCAAAGATTAGTGACTTTCAAGAACAATCAGCCAACAATGGTAATTACTAGATAGAAAATAGATTCTTTAACCTTGAAAACCACCCACAAAATTATGATTATCACACAACTTCGTACACTAAGGGCATGTTCGGCAACGGTCCTCTTAGTGGATTCTTTGCCGCTTTTCTGTGACAGTGTGGAAAAACCACGTTTGGTTGAAGAAGTAGAACCGAAAGAGGAAGCCATCTTTTGAGTTTTTTATTTTTTGCTCGTCAGACCGCTCCCTTTGAATCTCTTTAATCGGCGAAATTGATGAAAGGAGGAGCTACAGTGCTCCACACGGCATCCATAGGATTATTGGTTTTGCCTTGGAACCCTACCATAAGGCAACCCATAATCACAATCCAAACCGTTAATCACATTTAGAATGTCCAAAACGTCTATCAACCATTGATTCGTCCTAGATTTTGAGATATTTGCAAAAATTTTCAAATCTTTCGATCACATTATTAGGACTTTTGTGGGCCTCTTTTGCAAGACCCAAAGAGTACGTCCAATCTCTTTAAAATGCCTAAAATGGCTTGGAGTTCAAATTTTGAAGCATGATTCACCATGAATCATGAGAAAGATGACAAAAGTATACTAACCATTGAAGCTACTTTCATACTACGAATGCAAAGAAGCAGTGCTACAGTGAAGAAACCGATAAGACAAAGGGCACTTTCTTATGGTAGGGAGAGGGAGAGAGACAGGAAGGAGGAGAAGAAGAGGGAGAGTGGGCAGGGCCAAGAGAGAGATAGAGGGAGAGAGAGAGAGGGCGGGTGGCGAACAAAGAGAGGCAGAGAGAGGGATGGAGAGGGAGTGTAGAGAGAAGTTGAGAGAGGATAGTTTAGGAAAAATGGGGTGTGTAGAGAGTAGCTTTATTAATTTTTTAACTTAAGTGGTGTGTGTAGAGAGAAGCAATGTGTGGAGAGAAAAAAGCAGTGTGCATTTAGCAACTCTCTTTGTGAAATTATTTGGATGAACACGCCTATCCAATAAATTAGAGTCTACTAGCTAATGTAGAGTCCAAATCCCTTTTATAAGACTCTAGCTCCTGTCTTGCAGTTGATACCCGTTTATCGTGAGTGGACCATTTATAGTGCACAACGTCGACGCAAAATCACGTGTAGTTGCTCTCCTTTCAATTCAAAACACGTACAACATCTAAATTATGTGGGTGAACTCGTAGGCGAGGTGCAAGAAACCATTTCGGTACTTTTAAGATGGAAACAATCAGCAACTGAAATCTTCTCGACCTAACCGAGGAACAATCACAAAGCCCTTCCATGGAATTAGAACATCACCCATCAATAAAAGGAGACATATATTTCTTTTCAGTAGAGGAATAGGAGAATAAAGATGTAGAGAAATGAAGAGATACCAAAAAGAAGAAGAAGAAAGACGAGGAATTTCCAACTGAGAGGAAGAAGAGAGATTAGAAAGAGCCAAGTCTTCGTTCCCAGTATGAAAAGGAGACAGGTATTTATACTCAACGAGAGTCCTGACGTCCAAATGTCAAGGCGAAGTGGCAGTTGCGAGTCCAGATCCACTAGGCTTTACTCCAGTCAAAATTAAATCTCGAGTTCTTTTATTCTTTGAATAAGGAAGATTTTTTTTCTTTTTTTGAAAGGTTCGCAGTGTTGCCATTATTTCTCTTTAAAGTTGAATTTCAGTTGGTAAAAAAAAACTAAATTCTAGCATTAGTTCTTAGGGCTCATTTGTGAATGTGTCTCTTGAATGTGTCTTTCTAAAAACACATATGTGCCTTTTCAATAAAATGTGCCCCTTTTTTGGGTCCTTTTGTGAATGTATCTTTTTAAAAATACACATGTGGCTTTTCAATAAAATGTGTCTCTTGGACCCATTTGTGTGGATGTGATCCAATTCTAAGGGATGCCTTACAACTCTATAAATAAAGGTGATTTTCAAAGTTTTTATATAGTATTCAAAATGAGTAGAAATGCATCATATTTTATAAATTACCCGGATCTCGTGATATCATTGGATCAATGTATGTCACAAACTAATAAATCCCTTGATATCATAGAATTGTCCAATAATGTCATGACTTTTATGTAGTATTTTGGAAAAAAAAAACTTCATATGATAGACCATGAGAAATGGTGATTAGATGTGTACATACTTTTCACATAATATCATTTTCATGTGCTTTAAAAATCAAACTCGCTTGCTGGTTGTAGAAAGTGTATAATACGGGACCTAATAAATCCCATGATATCATGGGATATGGTACGAAAGAGCTTCACAAAAATATTGACCAAAGTCTGACTCGGGTGACATTATTAGAATTTCAGTCATGAAATTGGAAAACCCGGGTTTACGGAGGACTAATATGCCATAATCCAAAAAAGAATGAATGTCATTTCAGTACCTTTTAGATGGAAAAAATCAGCAACTGAAACCTTCTCAATCTAGCAGAGGAACAATCACAGAATCCTAGCATGGAAATAGAACATCACCCATCAGCAAAAGAGAACATATACTTCTTTCAGTAGAGGAATAAGAGAATAAAGATGTAGAAAAATGATGAAATAGCAAAGAGATAAAAAAACAAAGATGAGGAATTTCCAACGGTGAGGAAGAAGAGAGCACAACGAGCCCAGTCTTTCTTTTTGTAAGTTGTAAATAGAAGAGCCACATCTTTGTTCGTAGCATGGAGAGGAGGGGCAGGTATTTATACTCAACGAGCGTCCTCACGTCGAAATTTGGCAGTTGCATTGAAATCCCGGGTCAATGATGAGCCCCACTGTCAAGCTGCATTCTTTTAACTCTCAAGGTTTTGGTAGATTTAAAGCCAGAGGATCCAAATTTGATGAATGAGTGGGGCTTTTCTTTTCACCAGCGAATGGGGCTAGAGTATGCATGAGTCATGTTGCAAACTTCCCATTTGCTGGGTAGTGTGGAGGTTCGGAGGGCTCCGAGTCATCGGATACCAAAACAAGTGCAAAAGCCAGTAACGAAATTTAAATTAAATCACTTTTTATATAGACACCGTAGGTTCTATATCGATTAGATGTCTGGGAAATGATCTCTAATTGTTAATAAATAAAATGAAACCCTTTTTGGTCTCTTAATAATAAATGATAAATCTTTTTAATAGAAACAATCTTTTAAGTTTTCGTGGGGATTGTTGTCTGTCTGTGGATCCATCACTGTCGTTACGCGCTCCTCTTAAGTATGTCGGTGTTGGTGGTCCAATAAATCGGATTTGACACGATCTCTTATTGTCACTACCTGCTCCTCTAAAGTATGTCGATATTGGTGGTCCAGTAAATCGGATCCTTCCAGAAGATTTGATCGATGAAGATTTTGACGAACATGACGAGATCGTAAGGCGTGAATGGATGGATGAAAGAGAATGATGATTCTTTTCTTCATTGAAATAGAAAAATTGACAGTGATAATTACAGAAGCGAGATCGTACCTAGCTTGATCAAAAAATCATTGCCGGGCACCATGTTGATACTAGAAAGAAATTTAAAATAAATCACTCAACGTAAAGTCACCATAGGTTTCGTTCATAAAAACTTTTCAATTTATGCAGGATACATAAACTTATAAGATAATAATTTAAAATTCAAACTCTTAATCTATCCCTAAAATTTCTAAGAACCTAAACTTAATCTTTAACAGTAGCCAAGACAACTACCTGTTGTCTTTCCCATGCAATTAACCTATATATTATTAGGGATAATTAATACGAAGGGTTCCAATAAAGACCCAAAAGAGTTCGACATTCCAAATATTTCTTGTGTGCAATAATAGTTTACAAAGGCGGACCCATGTGGTTCTGATCTGGGGCGGTCGCCCCAGGTCAATTTTCAATTTCCCTTTAAAATCGCATTGGGCCCATGGCCAACGCCCCACACGCCTAAAAGAAATGCCCCATGTCTAAAAGGGCGGAAACAAAAAAAAAACCCTCCAAGTTCCAACTCTTGTTTCGAACTTTCTTCTTGTTTTGACCTCAGCCGGACAACCCTTCTTGGCGTGCATCTTCCTTCGATAATTGTCGCACTCGTCGTCGGACGTCTACGAGTATGATGATATTTCACCTTCAGATAAATCTCTCTCTCTCCCTCTCTCTCCCTCTCTCTCTCTATCGCCTCTCTTGCCATCACTCTCTTTCTTTGTTTTTAATGGTCTATGTCATTGTCACCACTCTCTCCCTCTCCCCCATTTTCTTTGATTTCATTCATTATTTTAGGCATTTCATTCATTATTTTAGGCGTTGCACAAAGAAATTAGGGTTGTCAGTTCTGTTTGTTTGATTTCTGTTTCATGGTTAGGGTTTGGGGTTTTTTTTTTTTTATTTAGGGCTTTTTGTTTGTGATATTCTTTGTTACAATACTTGATTTTAGGGTTGTTTTGATTTAGGACTTTTATTTATGATATTCTTGGTTACATTACTTGATTTTAGGGTTGTTTTGATTTAGGACTTTTATTTATGATATTCTTTGTTACATTATTTGGTACACTAATATGAGTCCCCCAAAATAAATTTATTAATTATTGTAGTTTTTTTTTTTCAAAATTTAATTCGATCAAGAGTTGGTTACACCCTGAGGTTGCAACCTCACACTCTCTCCCTAGCCCATTTGCCTAGAGTTAGACAAATGTTGAAAAAGAAGGGGGGGGGGGGGGGGGGGGGGGGGGGGGGGGGTTTCTATTTGAATTATGAAGTAACTCAAATAAGATGAATAGATGATACAGGTGCAAATGTGCAATATTCCTATTATCTCTCTATAACATCCTTCATATTTGAATAATCTGTATTATGTGGAAGAGAAAAGGTGAATATAACTTTATGGAGAAATGATAATAGAACTAAGAGATATTGATGATTGGATAAGTAAATTGGCATTGGGTCCCATATATGATCACCACAGATAGCTGAATTAAACCACCCCTTAAATAGTGGCTAGCTCAATTACTACTCAAAACGAAGTGACAATGGCCTGAGTCTAGTGACTTAGATCATCTTGAAATCTGAAGTTTGGAGTTTTAGTGAAAACTCAAAGAGTTCAAGACTCGATGAGAGCTCAACACTTCAGGATCAGTTTCATTTCAATTTTTTTTTTTCAAGAGCAAGTCTTCTTTAATTGTCTTGATCAATATTTAATCTTAACTGCTTATTTCTTCTTCTCCCTTTTCTTTTTAAAAACTTTTTTCTTGGCCCGTAATATGATGTTTATGATTATGCTGATAATGTTCATTTATAAATACAGGTGCTCTCATTTGGATTCATACGTTAAAGGAATTGTTAGGAGCTTAAGGAAAGAATAAAAAGGTACTAATTTTTACAAGCTAATGTGTATAACTTTTTAAGAGTTTCTTTATTATTGTTGTAGTTTGCTTGTCAATTGATGTGCTAATTTCTTGAGGATTCGTGATTTGGGTGTTATAGTTTAAAAGTTTATTCACAATTTAAGTGTTAGTGGTAGGGTTCCTTATAAAATTAAAAAAAAAATATTTAAATCATGTCTTTAACCTATGCTATAAATGGTGATTATTGGTGGTTGGCGAGGATTTTGATGCAATTGACCTTATCTTTAAATCAGATATGGAAAAATATTACAAAAGGCAATCAACAACCAATCCACTATCTCCGACTTTAAAGAATGGCAAGAATGATGAAATGCCATCATCCTCAAAGAAAGGGCGTGTAGAAGTTAACTTGACAGATCTTGCCGCAAATCCTGGGTTACGGAATCTAATATCAAGCTATCATCCTACAGATAGGGACCAAGTCCAATGAGCGTATCTACAAAAGGAGCCTTGTCAACCTCATGACCATAAGTTTCCTTATATAGGGTGTGGACAAGATAAGAGGCAATTTAATCCTGTTTGTTTTAAGGATTATGGTAGTTGGTTGGAGTACAGCATTGAAAAAGATGCTGCATTTTGCCTTTGTTGTTATCTTTTTGGAGAGGCAACGCGTTATGATCCTTTTATAACTCAAGGATTTAAAAGTTGGAGGAAAAAAGAAAGACTTGAAAATCATGTAGGAGGACCGAATAATGTTCATAATCAAGCATATGAGAAGTGTCGGAACTTATTGAATTAGGAGCAACACATTGAGACGATTATTGTCAAGCGGTCAAGTCAAGCACAAGCAGATTATCGAATCCGCTTGAAGGCAAGACTTGCTTTTATTTGATTTCTTCCACACCAAGGATCGCCTTTTCGTGGTCATGATGAATCTGAAGATTCAAACAATATGGGTAACTCCCTTAAGGTTTTGCAAGTACTTGTCAATCAGAATAAAGCTATTAAAAGAGTCGTATTGGAAAATGCTCTTGAGAAACTGAAATTGACCTCCCCTAAGATTCAAAATGACATTGTGAATGTGGCTGCCACAGAAACTGCTCGGGCTATCATTTACGAGCTTAGAGATGCACCATTTGCCCTTTTGATGGATGAATCTAGGGATATTTCTATTAAAGAGCAAATGATTGTTGTTATACACTATGTGAATAAACAGGGATGTGTGATTGAGCGGTTTTTAGCCGTAGAACATGTTACAAACACTAAAGCTCAATTACTTAAAATAGCCATCGATGCGATATTTTCCATGCATGGATTGAGCATCTCAAGTTTACGTGGGCGAGGTTATGATGGGTCTGCTAGTATGAAGGATGAGTTTAATGGCCTCCAAAGGCTCATTCAGAATGAGAATTCAACTGCATTCTATGTTCATTGTTTTGCACATCAGCTTCAGTTGACACTTGTTGCAGTTGCAAAAGACAACAAACCAATCGCCGCTTTCTTCGTCTCAGTTTCTATGGTGTTGAATGTTGTTGGAGGCTCTAGCAAACGCCACGACATGCTCCAAAGTATACAAGCTGCTAAAGTCATTGATGCTCTCGATTCGGGCGAACTTAAAAGTGGACATGGTATAAATCAGAAGACTAGCATCAAGAGGCCGGGAGATACACTTTGGGGCTCGTATTTTGATACATTGATTAACTTGAGACTCATGTTCTCTGTGGTTGATGTGCTTGAAATTATCTTAGATGATAATATGAGCGAACACAAGGGCTCTGCCACTAACTTATTGTGTGTATTGGGTGAATTTGATTTTGCATTTAAAATGCATTTGATGATAGATATATTGGGGATCATTAATGAATTATCAAAGTCATTGCAGCGAAAATATCAAAATATTATCACTGCCATGGAACTAGTGAGAGTGTTGAAGCAACAACTACAAATGATGAGAGATGATGGGTGGGATCCTCTCCTATTTGAAGTACATTCATTTTGTGATAAACATGAAATCATCATTCCTAATATGAATGATATGTTTGTTGAACGAAAGCGATCACGACGTAAACCTGAATTAACAAATCTCCATCATTTTCAAGTCGACATATGCTATGTTACTATTGATTTGCAACTTCAAGAGCTCAATCGCCGCTTCAATGTAGTGAACACCGAGTTGCTTCTTTGTGTGGCACGCTTGGATCCAAGTGATTCATTCTCTGCTTTCGATAAGGAAAAATTGATCCGCCTTTCTCAGTTATATCCAAATGAGTTTTTGGACTCAGATCGGGCGAGACTTGATATTCAACTTGCTACTTATATCATTGATATGCGCACCAATAGTAAGTTTTTCGGAGTGAAAGGAATTAGCGGCCTTACTCAGAAGATGATTGAAACAGAAAGGGACATTGCATATCCTTTAGTTTATTTGCTCTTGAAATTAGCACTAACCCTACCAGTTGCCACTGCTATTGTTGAGTGGGAATTTTCTGCTATAAAAATCATTAAGAATCGACTGTGCAATCAAATGGAAGATGAGTGAATGAATGATTGTTTGCTTGCATATATCGAAAATGACATATTCAATAACATTGATGATGAGACGATCATGCAATGCTTTCAAAACATGAAGAATCGTAGAGGGCAGTTGTAAAAACTTTATTTTGGAGTTGGGATGACTTTTGATGAGAGAAGTATATGTTAGTTGATGTCTAATCGTTAATATGTACTTCTTTCTTCGGGTTGATACCCGAATTTTTCGGAGGTTGTCAATCCTTTCTTTTTTGGGATAATTGAATTGCCCATGTTTTTGGGGTTTTTTTTTTTTTTTTTTTTCTTTTTTTTTTTTTTCTAGTATAGTTCTCTTATACTGTAAATTTTGGAGAATTGAATACAGTCATCATTTCAAACAAAAAATATATGTTAGTTTATTTAGTTAAATATTTTTACGTCCATTTAAATGGAATAAGTTTCTCTTTTTCTTTTGCTTTTGTTAATGTGAAAAAATTCTAGCAAAAGTTTAGCCCCACCTAATCGAAAATCTTGGGTCCGCCTCTGATATTTTATATAACATTTTTTTAATGGCACATTGCTTTTCCGCATAATCTTTTTCTAAACTCTTGCAAGCGCATGTATCTTGTATACAAGTCGTGTGTATATGTGTGCAAACTACACATGCGCGCTACTATGATCACCGTGTACATGTCGTGCAGGCGTTTGTACACGAGATACACTCGCATGCACGGGAAAAAGAAGTTGCACGAAAATTATTACACCTACTATGATCAACATACGTCTCAATTTTCTTGACATGGTTTTAATGTTGGAATACTAAGGCTGTGACTCCACTTGTCTAGCTCTAAAATAATTCGATGACTAGCGAGAGTCATGTTCTTTTAAAAGTATTTTAGGATTATTTAAAAATAGATCAAATATTTCATATAATTGTTTATAAACTGATGACTTCAAACCTCCAGCATTATCTACTTGTATTTACTTTGGCTGAGTTTCTCCTAACTCGGTCTTCTATCAAAATGAGGTGACTCGATAGAGTCAATAGTCAAATCCATCAGATATCCACTACCTTCAATCTCACGTCGATGTAACATGAGCCTCACCAAGTCACAAAACATCTATATTTCATATTAGGATCGATCATATTATATTTTGCGTCTCGTTTTTCTCTTTTTTTATTGAAAATTATTGCAAATCGTAGGAAGCACTAAAAATTTAAGCTAATAAATAATCAAGTGATTAAAGAGTAAAATATACTATACATTTTAAACTAATACTTAATCTATTAAATAATAAAGACATGTTATGCACTCAAAAAAAAATATAACTATTAAATGATAAAAAAAAAAACATTGCATATTAAAGAAATTATTAAGTGATTACATGGTAAAAGAATATGTTGTCTTGATTCATTTAGCAGGTCTTTTATGGCCCACAAAAAAAAAAAAAATAGTTTTAATCAAATGACAGTGGCTGATGAAGGGATAAATGAGGACTAATGGGTACCTCCTTGATCCAACCCGTGGGTCGTGAGAGAATTAGAGCCATGCAAAAGAGAAAAATAAAGGAAAGCTGTGGAGAAATCAAGAGATAAAAGTGGTTAAAAGAGTATACTAGTAACAAATGATACTTGTTTTTCAATTAATGAAGCCTGCAGAATATTTTGATGGTACCAGGGCCTTGTAGCAAATAATGCCTTGTAATGTCTGCCTGTACCAGGGCATAGTAGCAATTAAGCCTTGTACTCTCTGCCTCCTCTACTTTCTCAGCGCCAAGCTCGGCTGGTTCACAGGGCACACTAAAATACCAGAATGGTAAAATCAAAAGAAAAAAAAACAGGGGCAGGCTTCCATACAGCGAGAGCTTAATATGCTGCAGGCAGCGTGGATGTATATCCAATTGAATGTCACCACGTATTTGGGGGATTTCCAAACTGCATTTATAATTCGTAAAACTTCCTTGGAGATAATAAATGCATTTTCTTTCCAATTTTACCGTTTCAACTAAAGAGTCATTTACAATGGTTTTTTATCTTTCATGAAAAATAAGGGCCCCACCTCAACATTTTTCCTATATAAATATAAAAATGAGACTCACCTCTCTCATGCTTACAGAAAAGCACCCCTAGGTTTCTCACATCTTTAATAGCGACTGTCAAATTAAAGTTTCTCTTATATAATCCTAGCACCTTGAATTGAAGTGGGACCCACCTTTAAATGGGTTATCTATAAGCTTGATTAAGATTATAAAGAATAAATAAATAATTGAATCAAATCAAATGGTATGCCTCTTATGGATGATACAACTCTTTAATTGAAATAGTATTTGGTCATGGTAGGAATAATAGCACATGGATTGATGCACTATTTTTTTCCAATTCAAAGGCAGGAAAGCTTGGATTGAGATAAAATTT
The DNA here is from genome assembly GCA_029852735.1 of Persea americana. Lineage (NCBI taxonomy): Eukaryota > Viridiplantae > Streptophyta > Magnoliopsida > Laurales > Lauraceae > Persea > Persea americana. Next base: position 11,087,223 of record CM056812.1, read on the forward strand.
GAGGATGTCTTATATATTCGTAGGGAGTTTATTTTGAATGGTTTGGATTATAAAAAGTGGGTTAGGCCCAGTGTGGAGAATCCGGATTCAATAACTTAAAGATGGGCCTGCCACACTGTGTGATCCACCCTCTCCTCCCACTGGCATAGTGATAAAGATCTATGACAAACTAAAAAACTTAATTTCTATAGAAAATAAAAAAGTATAATTAATTTGTATACGTGATACTGAAATAATATTAATATTAATATTAATAGTAGGACATGTAAATTAAAAGAGGTTGGAAAAAACATTAGTACATGTAAATTATAATTTGGCCTCATAGTTTTGGAATTATAATAATTGTGACCCACCTTTTCATCTCTTAAGTTGAGAGTTTGTAAAGGGGGATGGTATTGGAAACCATTTTATTAAGGAATTAGCAAGGGTATTTCTGAAAACAATTAAATTTATTTAAGTACCCATGTTTTGAGGTGAAGCATTGAAAGTGTCGTTCTTCAATTCATCCTCTAAATTGACGTGCCATTTTCTTATCGAATGAAGAGAGACGTTGCAGTGTGATGTACAGAAGCCCGCCCCAGAAAACAAAAACGTGGGCCGCACAATATTTTGATGATCCCTGCTACCTAGTAGTACCAGCCCAGGGCCTTAATGCCTCGTGTTGTCTGCCTGTACCAGGGCATTTTAGCAATTAATGCCTTGTACTCTCTGCCTCCTCTACCAGGGCCAATCTCGGCTGGTTCATAGGGCACAGTAAAATTACAGAATAGTAAAATAAAAAAGAGAAAAACAAAGGAAGTAGTTGGGAGTAAAAGCATCTTATTTTGTCATTTTTTAGTTTTTTAATATATAATTTTTCTTATTTTAGAATATTTTTTTGACATTTTATAAAATAAAAAGTAGTTTTTTTGTGATTTTCAAGAGTTTTTCTTTTTCTCATTTTGTGCCTTTATATAATATATTTTATCTTTTTGTGCAACTTAAAGTGGTTTTTTTTTTATAAATCTTTTTGTACTTTTACAACCAACATCCTCCATTATTTTATTTTAACCCTGATATTCAGACCTATATGTATTGTTTGTAGCGATAATGATAAAAGGGTTTGGCCTTTTTCTTAAAAATGGAAAGTTTATCCAACCGTGAGGAAGAAGAGTGAACAAAGGAGCCCTGTCTTTTCTTTCTGCTGTAAATAAAAGAGCCCCGTCTTCGTTAGCAGTATGGAGAGGAGAGGCAGGTACTTATCCAAATCTATATCACGTAGAAAGGAAGAAGTTGAGTAGAGTAGTCAATCCTCAATCAAAGGGAATCACCACAGGAGCAAAGGATTAAGCACAAGACAATCTTTTTCATGGTTAGTAAGTCTTTCATCGGAGAGGAGAGGCAGGTACTTATCCTAATCTATTTCAATTTCAATTGCGAAATTGGAACTCTAATTTCTATGTCAACTTTGATTGGAGAGAAATTTTAAGTTTGTTATAAGGAATTTCCATATGAGTTCACTTTTGATAACTTTCTTTAGGTGAATTTAAGTTTTTAATATATCTATTATGGTTTGAAGATTAAAGAGTCATGATGATGTAAGAACTCCACCTTACTCAGTAACTTTATCCAACTAAGTTAAAATGAGCCTTCTTTAGGTGAATTTGAAATTTTAATAGATCTATTATAGTTAGAAAACTTTAAAGCTTTATGATTTTAGAAGTTGATTTCACAGTGATTCATACATATGGGCTCCACGAACAACAAACTTTTTTTTAAGTAAGCCACATATTCTAATTCCTAAATTACTATATATGAAAGGGGGGATAGGATTAGATATCTAAATCCAGCTCCAATTTTCCAATTGATTGAGAAATTGATCCTCCATTGAGATTTCAACCTTTCTCCTATTTTGAATTGGAGAGGAAATTTAGGAACCTATCCTTATCTAAACTTCTATGATGTATGTAGATCTCATTTGGCAACCATTTAATGTTTCCTTATTATGAAGTCGGCTTCCTTCCCTGTTTTTCAAAGAAGTCCAAACCGACTTTCTCCCGAGATTTTAGAGATTTTGAAGTGGGGGCAAATTCAATGGAATCTATTTTTTCTAATTTATCTCCTTATAATTCATCAGATTGCGATGTAGAATAATTAAGGAGTACCATGTGATTTTGTGGGACCCTTACTCTTCAAATGGGTTTTACAAAAAAAAACATAGTCTAGAGAATGAGACTCTCGCCCTCCTTGTTAGTATGTTGGTATCATCCAAGAGATCCATTTAGTTTTCTTTCACCATTGGATTTAGAAAAAATGTGCCACTCTTTCATTATGCTTTTGAAATGAGTGTTATTGTCCTGATCATTTGTTAATTAGAGCTCTATAATTATGTAACGATGTGATATCCATCCAGAAGACAAATCATGAACTTCAAACATTAGTTTTTCCTTTTTTTTTTAGAAAGATATTGTTATATCTACGTTAGAATTTGTTTAGAATATGAAATATTTTCATTGGTTTTTGACATAAGAAGAGTGAAAAATATGTGGAATTTTTATACTTCAAATTTGATTTGCAGATTATGTAATTTTATCACATGCATGTTCTTCTTTTAAATAAACTTTGAATATCTATTGAATTTTAAAAATGATAATGATATTTTTGTTTGTTTTAGCTTTATTTTCTTCTTATTAATTAATATTTCAAAATTAGCTCCAGATTAAATATGTTTTTATTTTTGGGCCCAGGCTTAGCGCGCCTGTGCCTCTTTTTCTAGTATTAATTAACGCTAATACCCTAATACGCATATGAATTAGATTAGACTATTGGATAGAGGGTTAAAAATATTGATATAAAACCATTCACGTTGTGGGTCTCCCACCACACTCTCCTTGTCATCGGTTGTACCCTACAAATTTTACTCTAGTCATCATTAGACGGACATTTAAAGGTTGGAAGTTGCCAACCAATGAGATCCAAATTTATGGTCAAGTAGACCAAACACCAGGGCTAGCCTAACCATCATTAACCATAAAAAAGCTATCCAATGGGATAGTTGTGATCCACCGGCGCCCACTGAATCGCATAGCGCGATGTCATTCCCTTCTTATCCTAAAAAGTTACCAAGGAAAATCAGCAAAATCTAATTGTAGTCTAACCTACATATGTAAGGCAAGAAATGTAGAAAAGCAAACAAACATATAAAAGAATTCATGAGTTTGAGGTGTAAGAACCTTTAAGATCAGCAACTGAAATCTTTTCGATCTAAGTAGAGGAACAATCACAGAGTCGTACCATAAAATTAGAACATCTCAACCATCAGTAAAAGAGAACATATACTTCTTGCCAGTAGAGGAATAAGATAATAAAGATGTAGAGAAATGAGGAAATACCAACAAAAGAAGAAAAAAATGATGAGAAGGAAGACAGAAGAAAGAACCCGGTCTTTTCTTTTGTTGCAAACACGTCTTTGTTCACAGTATGGAGAGGAGTGGCATGTAAATGTAGGAGAGGCAGGTATTTATTGTCATCCATACAATAAGAGAATGGCATGTCAATATGGAGGATCAATTTGACACTTTTAATGCTTCTCCTCAAAACATGGGTATTTAAATAAATCTAATTATTTTCAAAAATACCCTTAACAAAATGGTTTCCAATACTACCCTTTACAAACTCTCAACTTATGGGATGAAAAGGTGGGTCCCATTTATTAGAATTCCAAACATATGAGATCAAATTATAATTTCGAAAAGTGGCTTCATGTTATAATTCTTAACGGTGGGACCTATATCTACATTAAAAAAAGTGGCATGTCTTTGAGTTTTTTGTAAAATGTGGGCCATATGTAATTCCTAAAGATGAGTTTCATGTTATAACTTCTTCATCTCATATTATTATTTCTAAAGATGGATAGTTTTTTTTAATGCAACATATGAAGTAATTCTTAAATGTGGGCCCCATGTTCTATTTCATAAAGGTACGTCCAATTTACTATAATGAACCTACATTATAACATCTAAACTACTCAAAATCATCATTCTATTATACATGATAAGAAGAACAATGATTAATCTATAAAATAAAAACTATGATACACATTTAAAATGAATAATGAAAAGATTAAATAACAAAAAAATGTTACCTATCTTTAAACAAATATTAAGCAATTAATGACAAAAAGAATTACACGTTGGAGTACAATAATTAAGCAATTAAATATTAAAAATGTGGCACGGACTCAAGCATTATTTGGGCTCAAGCATTATCCAATTTGATCTACTTAGAGTTCTCATATAGTCTAACAGTGGGCGACAAATCATTACTCTCCTCAATGGGGGCCACTCATGAAAAATGTTGATAATGAGACTTACCATTTATTTTAATCAACTCATAATATTAATATTATGTACATTAGTGAGAATTAATGTTTTTTCCAACCTTTCTTTAATTTACATGTACTACTATTAATATTAATATTAATATTACTACAATATTAGATATACAAATTAATTAGACTTTTTTTTTTTATATAGAAATCAAGTTTTTTAGTTTGTCATAGACCTCTATTACTAAGTCCACGAGAGGAGAAGGTGGACAACAAAGTGTGGCACGCCCATCTTTGAGTTATTAAATCCGGATTCTCCACGCTAGGCCTGACCTACCTATTATAATCCAAACCATTCAAAATAAACTCCCTATCAATATACAAGACATCCTCGAATTTTATCTCAATCCAAGCTTTCCTTGCTGTTGGATGGGCCATTAAAATATATATATATATATATATATATTTATATGGTGCAACAATGCATATGCTATTAGTCCCACCACGACCAAATACTATTTCAATTAAAGAGTCGTATCATCCATAAGAGCCATACAATTTGATTTGATTCAATTATTTATTTATTCTTTATAATTTTAATCAAGCTTATAGATAACCCATTTAAAGGTGGGTTCCACTTGATTTTAAGGTGTCAGGAATATTATATAAGAAAAACTTTAATTTGATAGTTGCTAGTAAAGAAGTGAAAAAACTAAGGGAGTTTTTTCAGTAAGCATGAGAGAGGTGGGTCTCGTTTTTATATTTATATGTAGGAAAAATGTTGAAGTAGGGCCCTTATTTTTTCATCAAAAGAAAAAAAGAAAAAAAAAAAAAAAAGACATTGCAAATGACTCTTTAGTTGAAAGGGTAAAAGTGAAAAGAAAATGCATTTATCAGCTTCAAGGAAGTTTTGCAAGATGTAAATGCACGTGGTGACATTCGACTTGGATATACATCCACTCTTGTGGCATATTAAGCTACAGTTACACACACTGTATGGAAGCCTGTCCCGTATTACATAGGGATGTATGTAATAAGTAGACGCAGTGTGAGGCTTACTTAAGACACATTAGACATAAAGCATTGAGAAATGCGACATAGCCTGATGCACAGCTGTATGCAACAGTTTTTGAAAAACGAGACCTGCATTTTTTTAAAATGAGACAGCAACAGTTTTTAAAATGCTATACAGCTGTGCATCAAACTCTGAGTCTGAGCTAGGCTATGTAGCATCTCTCTAAAGCATTTGCCTGTAAAAAAGAATTAGGGATTATATATAAAAAGCTAAAGCTGTGCAAGTAAAGATGTTTTTTTGGGATGACTCTTTTGGGTCTTTTCACATATTTAAGTTTTTTTTTTTTTTTTTTTTTTTTTTCAATTGTCCCTATATTATTGTGGTACCAATACAAGGGCCCTCATTACAACGAGGCTTCGGCACTACACTGCAGTGCGTGGAGTGGCTACATCCTCAAATAGCATTGTCACACGTCACTATCAAAATTGAAGACCAAAAATAAAAGTTCTATTATTGAGTCGTGGAAAGGCTAGCTCCACAAATCAATGTTCTACGTCACCATGAGAATTTAAATATATAAAAAAGGGCTCATATGCTGTCGTGGAGCGGCTGGATCCTCAAGGAGTACTGTCCCACGTCAGAAATGGGTCTTTTTGCTTACACTTTTGTTTAAGAAAAAGGAAAAAAAAAAAAAAAAAACAGAAAAACCTCCATTTATTCCTATGATACCCTTTGACAACTTTATCTCTAGATCTCTCTCATCATGTTGCCGGTTCTCCCATTATTAGCAGGCTCCACCGTGGAACTGGATTGAAACCGACCCGTTTACATCACTATCTTTCACCTTCTCATTTGTCTTGGGCAACCCTTATTCTCTCACTATCACTAGTAAGATCGAGAAGGAAGCCAGCAGGCCCCTTTTATCCGTCCATCTGCCCATATCATTTTCTTTCATTTTCATTGGACATACAAGATCCTCTAAATCAATTGAATAAATCTAAAGGTGATTCCATTATTTTTAGTATTTAGTTATTTATTTAAAATATGTAGTATATTTGTATTATTTGATCACATAATTATTTATATAAAATGTGCAACATATCTCTTGATTATTTAATAGCTAAGTTATTGTTTTAAAATGCGTAGCATCTTTTACTATTATTAAGTTTTCATTCCCTCCCTCATCATAACATACAATCTCCTATCTAAAGATAGTGTTTACAGGATTCTCGGGCTGGCCTTATTAAGTCCTTCAATGGAACCTACATTAAGATCTAGCCACCTAAAGTCACAATTTCCTTTCCCACTTTTGGGCCAAATTTTAGTCCACTTAGAGGTGTGTGACCAGCCATCAAATTGACATTCCTAATTTTTTACTTATTTACATAATAAACCATCCAATTGTAAAAGCTAATTAAATGAGGGAGAGTTTTTTGGTATGTCTTGCCTCGAGAAGAGGAGAGGCATTGTTGTGAAATCGATTTTTAAAAGACTTTCATATTAATAAAGTGATTCTAAATAGAAGGCAAGGATATGAAGAAGAAACAGTAGAAGGCACATAAGGGAAAAAAATGAGATGAAGCATGTTGGCACCTATATGCACCGCAGCCACTCGCCTACAACTCCATTTGGGTTGTGAACGAAATGGCCGATGGGCCGGCTTAACCTGCCCAACCCGACACGACGCGCGAACCCAACCCAGCATGACCCACCCAACCCGACCCGTAGAATATGCGTTTTAAAAAATGGGTCGGCTTAGGGCTGACCCGCGCGCCTAACCTGCTTATTCCACATGACTTGTTTAAACTTTCATTTAAACTTTTACTATTAGTCCAAATCCTCAAGAGGAAAAGACCCAAATGATACCCACTTTCTGCTCCAGCCTCCACTATCCAATTGACACTTATCACTCAGTTTTCATACGTTTTTTTGAAAAAAAAAGACTTTATTTTATTTTTTTTAGTTCTGCTATTTTATTTCTATAGTCATTATCTAAATTTTTTTAAACAATACTGAAGTGTTAGATAATTCTTTTTCTTTTTTTCTACTCAAGTATGTCCTTTGTTAGCTTACTCAAGAACATTTTTATATGACCTTCTTTCTTAGGATATGGATTATGGATGTGAAGAAAATACATTAATAGACATGACATAAATAAGAAAAGAGCTAAAATCGAATTGGATTATTTCAATCCACGGGCTAGAAAAGGATGAATGGGCCTTCACCAATTGGACCCCTCCATTTATGGGTGGAAAATTGAGTAACAGCTCACATCCAACATGAAAATTCACTCAAAAAGGAAGGCTAAAATGTCAACTATTACCAAATCAATGGTTTTAATCCTTCTCCAAGTCCCCTAGGTGTACAAAAAGCTTTGTATTGTATTCATGTGCAAGAATAGTTAATCTGTGGGTAATGGAGAATCAGTATTTTTATCCTCCATTACTAAATCTTTTAAAGAGTCCAGATGCAAGTAATCCAATTGAAACCCCTTTTCATATTTAGCAATGCCAACTTATCACCCGTAGGTTAATGCACCTCTCCTAATCATTCCCATTTTTAGCAATAACAGCCCATCATATATAGATGTCTGCAGGGGATGAGAAGCACCACCTCAACTTAAAAAGCACCCTTCTTCTTCTTCTTCTTCTTCTTCTTCTTCTGTAATAGCAAAAATGTCTTCCACTTCATCATCCGACTCATTTGAAGATTTTATTTCTCGTGTATTTAACGACCTGGAGCCAATATCATTCTCGTTACTGATGGAGTTGGATTCATTTGTTGAGACCCACGTCAACTTTCAAAGATACTTGGCACTAGTTACCAACACCACCCCTGACAAAACTAACATAGCTACATTGGCCGAAGCTAAGGGTGAAGAATCTTTTGAAGTAGCCAAGGAAGAATGCCAATCCAACATTCCTGAAATGCCATCTGAAACCCCCAATGAAACTAACATGGCTACATTGGCAGGAGCTATGGGAGAAGAAGCTTTAGAAGTAGCCGAAGAAGAATGCCAATCCAACATTCCTGAAATGCCATCTGAAACCCCCAATGAAACCAACATAGCTACATTGGCTGCAACAAAAGGTGAAGAAGTGATGAGTTCACAAAAGATACACTTTTACAGCATTATTTTATGAGTTTTTAAAGATAAAAGAACTCAAAACACTATTTTTAGCATAAAAATCATAAAGTTCTTCCCCATCATTTTTGCTCATCTCTTTCCATTATAAATGGCCATTTGTATGCATTTATATGAGTTTCAATGGCTTCCATACTCTCAATTATATTAATTTCTCTTTGTAGGTGTTAATTGAAGATTAATTTAAAAATTAAAGTTGAGATTCAAGAATTAAAGAGAGTTAGGATAAGATTGGAAGGCAATTGGACGAAGAAATGACAAAATTAGGCCAATCATAAGAAGGAACATGATAGACCTGGGTTGGTATTTTGACCATATCTTTTTACTCGGGTGTCCGATTGAGGTGATCTCAGAAGCATTGGAGAACTTGTTCAAAGACCTACAAATCATATTTTGCAATATTTTTTCCAATTCGGACGTTTCGGGGGTCAAAATCATACATCAATCTGGTAACTGTTTTCTAACACGGGAATCACATACATATGTTCATATTTCCATTCTTGTGAAGTCCCATATTGGAAAGAAACCAAAAGAGAGCAAGGCAAATGTTTCTATATAAAGAAGAGAGCTCTAGGCATTAGATACACAAGCAAGGAGAACCTCCTCCTCTTTACTTAAGCTATTCATGTAATTGAGAGCAAATTGTAGAGAGAAAGTGGGGAAAGCCTTGTAAAATTAAATATTTGGAATGGAATTGAATGCTTTATCTTCTCCAATGGGTGGCTAATTCCTTTGATTGGATCTTCTCGGCGAAGCTAAGTTGATCCTATTCCTTTTGCTTATGCTCTTTATTTTTAAACTCCTTTGTTTATTTCTTAATATGTTAGAATAGATTTTTCTTCATTGCATTGTGCAACCTTCCATGCTTAAGTTTCTATATTAGCATTCTTTTTACTATCTATGCTTAGGTTTGATAAATCATGCTTAGGAGTTAATATCTTTTGATGGTTTATGCTTACTTTTGATAGATAGTCATTAGGAATCTTTTCTTTTATGAAGGGAAGAAAATCTTGTCTATTAGATTGTTAATTTCTATTTTAGAGCTTTAATATTATATTTTCCAAATCTAAGCATTGATTTGTAATTAGATTTGAGTATTTTTTTTTTTTTAGGAAAAGAGAATAGCATTAGTGTTGGATTAGTGTCACTTAGTGGATTCTAGTGATTCATTCATCCATTAGTATTGCTTGTTTCTTGTTTTACTTACTTTAGTTTGATTCTATTCACATTCTCACACACTTATTCACTTGTTTTAATTCTCACAATCTATTTCTTTATTTACACCATAAATTCCATCTTTGATTTTAAAATACTTTAGCACATTTCTTTATCGCCATCCACTCATTTTCCATGTTTCACTTGTTATTTTCTTATTAACCTTGTTATTTTTCTTTTGTCATTAACTTTGTTACTAACTTGTTACTAACATTGCTCTTGGTTTGTTCTCATTTTTTTTTACTAACTTCTCTTTGTTATCTAGTTCTAGTTTTATTTTAGTTTGCATTTTTTATTTTCCTTGTTATTATCTAGTTTCTTGTTTTCATTGTTATTTTCAGTTGCATTAATTTGTTAACTATAGTTGAGTTGATACTCCTTTTCATAGATCATTTTTATTTCCCTTGTAACGATCCTCGTGAGAACGATATTCGGACTTCTATAGTCTATATTACTTGAGACAACCATATACTTGAGGGAAAATACGCATCAAGAAGCTGTAGAAGTACCGGCGGCAGAAGAACACCAATCCATCATTCCTACAATGTCATCTAAAGTGAACACTGTTCCATCGCCCGCGACAGCAGGATCCAAGAGGGGGCGTAAGAACAAAACTAAGGAGGAGCTGGAAGTGCTTAGGTCTCGAACACCAGATTGGCTGCTAGAAGGCTGGAGAATGGAAGTCAAAATCCGAAAGGATGGTGCCACTTCAACAAAACAAACAATCTCCTATCTAAAGATAGTGTTTATAGGATTCTCGGCCTGGCCTTATTAAGTCCATCAATGGAATCTACATTCAGATCTAGCCACCTAAAGTCACAATTTCCTTTCCTACTTTCGGGCCAAATTTTAGTCCACTTAGTGGTGTGTAACCCGCCATCAAATTGACATACTTAATTTTTATACTTATTTACATGATAAACCATCCAATTGTAAAAGCTAATTAAATGGGGGAGTGGTTTTGGGTATGTCCTGCCTCGGGAAGAGGAGAGGTGTTATTGTGAAATTGGTTTTTAAAAGACTTTCATATTAATAAAGTGATTCTAAACAGAAAGCAAGGATACGAAGAAGAAATAGTAGAAGGAATAGAAGGAAAAACATGAGGCACCTATATGCACCGTAGCCCACAACTCTATTTGGGTTGTGAACGAAATGGCCGATGGGCCAACTTGACCCGCCAAACCCGACCCGACGAGCGGACCCATCCCGAAATGACCACCCGACCTGACCCGTAGAATATGCGTTTTAATAAATGGGTTGGCTTACGGCTGACCCGTCTATTCCACCTATTCCACATGACCTGTTTAAACTTTCTTTTAAACTTTTATCATTAGTCCAAATCCTGAAGAGGAAAATACCCAAATGATACCCACTTTCTACTCCAGTCTCCACTATCCAGTTGAAACTTATTTAGTTTTATTTCTATAGTCATTATCTAAATTTTTTTTATACAATATTGTGAAGTGTTAGATAATTCTTTTTCTTTTTTTTCCACTCAAGTATGTCCTTTGTTAGCTTACTCGAGAACATTTTTATAAGATCTTCTTTCTTAGGATATGGATTATGGATGTGAAGAAAATACATAAATAAGAAACGAGCTAAATTCAAATTGGATAATTTCAATCCATATGGGCTAGAAAAGGATAAATGGGCCTTCACCAATTGGACCCCACCTTTTATAGGTGGAAAATTGAGGAACAACTCACATCCAACACGAAAACTCGATAAGGTTTAATGTGGTTGGCTAATTCATTGGGGATTGGACAAAACCAGGATTCTTAATATGTGTAATTTTTCTTAGAATGGACTGGCGCCAAGACCCAAGAGTTTTCAAGGAACAAAACTCTTCAAGAAAGAAAAGGATTTTGAAGTGGTCGCTCGAGTGGACCCTTACCCGCTCGAGCGGACCCTCACAGAACCTTCTGCACTTGATCCAACTCCTTGGCCGCTCAAACAATGGGGATTCTGTTTTGATTTCTCTAAACAAAAGCTTGGCCGCTCGAGCGGACCCTCTAGCCGCTCAAAAGGATCTGGACGTGAAATTGGAAACTTGCCCTGAATTCTCTCCTACTTCGTCTCAAGATGCCTTGTTGATTTTTAATCAAACTATAACTCTTGAGGAACGAATTTAGGCTTATAAATAGCCTTTATCTCTTTATTCAACTTCACTTCTCTTGCATACGTACAAAATCCTAGAGAATATTTTGAGAAATCCACCATTCCCCAAGGCGACTAGTGATAGTGCTGAAGATCAAAGCTTTGGATTTTGGCTCCTTTCTACTCCTCTGAAGTAAAGACATCTTGAAGACGGCTTCGGGGTGTTCGTTTCAAGCACGGTGATGGTGTACCACGAGCAGTCGGTAAGAAAACACAGTCCTTAAGTTGAGTTACAACTGAGAAGGGTTGTGAGTTGCTTTCTTGTAACTTTCTTTTTGATATTGTGCTTGGTTGTCTGTTGGCCTAGACGATAAGGCCCTTGGTTTTTTCCCGAGTAGGGTTTTTCCACGTATACATTGTGTCCTTCTTATTGTGTGGATTGATTACTTTTAATCGAGTTTATGATTAATTATTAGTTTAATCTCTGGTTGATTGAAATTTACTAGAGATCGGTTTGTTGGGACCTCAGCCTGTGTTAGGCCGGATTTTCAAATGGTATCGGAGCAGGTTGCACTAATTTACTGTGTGATCTATTTAGTACTGGTCTCTAATGGATTTCAATAGAGAAGGAACATCTACGAACAAGCCCTTTCTCTTAGACGAAACCAATTATGTTTATTGGAAAGTAAGGATGATTGCCTTTCTTAGAGTTATAGATGATCAAGTACGCGACACTGTTGTGGAAGGATATACTGTTCCCACTGTGATTATAGATGGGCAAACTGTTAAGAAACTCAAAGCCCAATGGATTGCTGATGAAAAGACTAAGTCCAATTGCAACAATAAGGCCATCAATGCAATTTACAATGGAATCAGCCCAGCAGAATTCCATAGAATTTTTGCGTGTTCGACTGCCAAGACAGCCTGGGATTTGCTTCAAACTGTTCATGAGGAAACGGACACGGTGAAACAAACCAAACTTCAGAATCTGACCACTGCATTTGAGTCGATCAGAATGAAAGATTCAGAGACTTTTGATAAATTCGATACAAAACTAAGCAAAATTGTGAATTCCTGCTTCAATCTGGGAGAACCCCCATTCCTCAATCTAAAATTGTCAACAAAATCTTGAGGTCAATCCCAGAACATTTTCGTCCAAAAGTGGCTACTATCTAGGAGCATCAGGATCTCAATTCCCTAACTGTGGAAGAACTTGTTGGAAATTTGCAAGCTTTTGAATCGAATCATTGTCAAACTAAAAAAAAGAAGGACATAGCTCTCATGTCCTCTAACTCAGTGGATGAAACTGAAAACATTGATTCAAACAATGATCTAAATGATGCAAAATTTGAGGCTTACTTCGCTAGAAAGTTTAAAAAGATGTGGAAAAATAAAAAGGCTTTCACCAAGAAGGATTCCACGAATCCAAAGGCATCTTCAAAAGGAAAGTTTGTGCCCAAAATGGAAAGGAAATGTTTTTATACAATATTGAAGTGTGAGATAACTCTTTTTCTTTTTTTTCCACTCAAGTATGTCCTTTGTTAGCTTACTCAAGAACATTTTTATATGATCTTCTTTCTTAGGATATGGATTATGGATGTGAAGAAAATACATTAATAGACATGACATAAATAAGAAAATAGAAAAAATCGAATTGGATTATTTCAATCCATGGGCTAGAAAAGGATGAATGGGCCTTCACCAATTAGACCCTACCATTTATGGGTGGAAAATTGAGTAATAGCTCACATCCAACATGAAAACTCACTCAAAAAGGAAGGCGAAAATGTCAACTATTACCAAATCAATGGTTTTAATCCTTCTCCAAGTCCCCTAGGTGTACAAAAAGCTTTGTATTGTATTCATGTGCAAGAATAGTTAATCTGTGGGTAATGGAGAATCAGTATTTTTATCCTCCATTACTAAATCTTTTAAAGAGTCCAGATGCAAGTAATCCAATTGAAACCCCTTTTCATATTTAGCAATGCCAACTTATCACTTACAGGTTAATGCACCTCTCCTAATCATTCCCATTTTTAGCCATAACGGCTCATCATATATTGATGTCTGCAGGGGATGAGAAGCACCCCCTCAACTTAAAAAGCACCCTTCTTCTTCTTCTTCTTCTTCTGTAAAAGCAAAAATGTCTTCCACTTTATCATCCGACTCATTTGAAGATTTTATTTCTCGTGTATTTAACGACCCGGAGCCAATATCATTCTCCTTACTGATGGAGTTGGATTCATTTGCTGAGACCCACGTCAGCTTTCAAAGATACTTGGCACTAGTTACCAACACCACCCCTGACAAAACTAACATAGCTACATTTGCCGAAGCTATGAGTGAAGGTGCTTTTGAAGTAGCCGAGAAAGAATGCCAATCCAACATTCCTAAAGTGTCATCTGAAACCCCCAATGAAACTAACGTTGCTACTTTGGCGGGAGCTATGGGTGAAGAAGCTTTAGAAGTAGCCGAAGAAGAATGCCAATCCAACATTCCTAAAATGCCGTCTGAAACCCCAATGAAACTAACATAGCTACATTGGCTGCAACAAAAGGTGAAGAGGCTGTAGAAGTACCGGCGGCGGCAGAAGAACGCTAATCCATCATTCCTGCAATGCCATCTAAAGTGAACACTACTCCATCACCCTCGATAGCAGGATCCAAGAGGGGGCGTAAGAAGAAAACTAAGGAGGAGCACGAAGAGTTCAGGTCTCGAACGTCAGATTGGTTGCCGAAAGGTTGGATAATGGATGTTAAAATCCGAAAGGATGGTGCCACTTCAACATAACGTACAATCTCGTATCTAAAGATAGTGTTTGTAGGATTCTCGGCCTGGCCTTATTAAGTCCATCAATGGAACCTACATTAAGATCTAGCCACCTAAAGTCACAATTTCCTTCCCTACATCCGGGCCAAATTTTAGTCCACTTATTGGTGTGTGACCCACCATCAAATTTACAAACTTATTTTTTTTTCTTATTTATGTAATAATTCATCCAATTGTAAAGGCTAATTAAATGAGGGAGCGGTTTTAGGTATGGCCTGCCTCGGGAGGAGGAGAGGCATCATTGTGAAATCGATTTTTTAATGACTTTCATATAGGTTGGCACCTATATGCACTGCAGCCACTAGCCTATTACTCCATTTTGGGTGTGAACGAAATGGCAGATGGATCGGCTTGACCCGCCCAACCCGACCCGACGTCCGAACCCATCCCAACTTTGCCCCGCCCAAACTGATCAGTAGAATATGCGTTTCAATAATTTGGTCGGCTTAGGCTGACCCGCCTAACCCACCTATTCCGAATGACCTCTTTAAACTTTCATTATTAGTCCAAATCCTCAAGAGGAAAAGACCTAAATGATACCAACTTTCTACTGCAGCCTCCACTATCCAATTGAAACTTATCATTTATTTCTTTTAGTTCTGCTATTTTATTTCTATGGTCGTTATCTAAATTTTGTATACAATATTGAAGTATTAGATAATTCTTTTTCCTTTTTTCCACTCAAGTATGTCCTTTGTTAGCTTACTCAAGTTCATTTTTATATGATCTTCTTTCTTAGGATATGGATTATGGATGTGAAGAAAATACATTAATAAACATGACATAAATAAGAAAAGAGCTAAAATTGAATTGGATTATTTCAATCCATGGGCTAGAAAAAGATGAATGGGCCTTCACCAATTGGACCCCACCTTTTATGGGTGGAAAATTGAGTAATAGCTCACATCCAAATGAAAGCTCACTCAACAAGGAAGGCTAAACTGTCAACTATTACCAGATCAATGGTTTTAATCATTCTCCAAGTGCCCTAGGTGTACAAAATGTTTTTTTTTTATTTATTGTATTCATGTGCAAGAATAGTTAATCTATGGGTAATGGAGAATCTGTATCTCTATCCTCCATTACTAAACCTTTTCAAGAGTCCAAATGCAAGTAATCCAATTGCAACCCCTTTTCAGATTTAGCAATGCCAACTTGTCACCCACAGGTTAATGCACGTCTCCTAATCATTCCCATTTTTAGCAATAACAGCCCATCATATATAGATGTCTGCAGGGGATGAGAAGCACCACCTCAACTTAAAAAGCACCTCTCTTCTTCATCATCCGACTCATTTAAAGATAATATTTCTCATGTATTTAACGATCCAAAGCCAATATCATTCTCTTTACTGATGGAGTTGGATTTATTTACTGAGACACCCATCAGCTTTCAAAGATCCTTGGCACTAGAACCCAACACCACCCCTGACAAAACTAACATAACTTCATTGACCGGAGCTATGGGTGAAGAAGCTTTAGAAGTAGCCGGAGAAGAATGCCAATCCAACATTTTTGAAATGGCATCTAAAACCCCCAATGAAACTAACATAGATACATTGGCTGCAACAAAAGGTGAAGAGGCTGTAGAAGTATCGGCGGTGGCAGAAGAACACCAATCCATCATTCCTATAATGCCATCTAAAGTGAACACTACTCCATCGCCCATGACAACAGGATCTAAGAAAGGGTGTAAGAGGAAAACTAAGGAGGAGAGGGAGAGTTCTCGTCTCGAATGCTGGATTGGCTGCCTTAAGGCTGGAGAATGGAATTCAAAATCCGGAAGGATGGTGCCACTTCAACATAACATGCAATCTCCTATCTAAAGATATTGTTTATAGGATTCTCAGCCTGGCCTTATTATGTCCATCAATGGAACCTACATTAAAATCTAGCCACCGAAAGTCACAATTTCCTTTCTTACTTCTGGGCCAGATTTTAGTCTACTAAGTGGTGTGTGCCCCGCTATCAAATTGACATACTTAATTTTTTACTGATTTATGTAATAATCCATCCAATTGTAAAAGCTAATTACATGAGGGAGTGGTTTAAGGTATGGCCTGCCTCGGGAAGAGGGGAGGCATCCATCATTGTGAAATCGATTTTTAAAAGACTTTCGTACTAATAATGTGATTCAAAACAAAAGGCAAGGATACGAAGAAGTGGCAATAGAAGGAACAAAAGAAAAAAAATGGGATGAAGCATGTTGGCGGGAATTTCTTCTTGCTACAGATAAAATGAAAATGAGGATACAGGAATGAATTTTTAGGAATCCCGCGGTGGGTTTTATAAATTACATGACAGTTTGAGTTTGCAGGTATCAAATTTCACTCAAAACTTTTCCAAATAGGTTCAAATGAAATCGAGCCAGAAGAGAAAATCATCACATTTTTTTCATATGAAATCAAAATCGTCGAAAAATCCCACCGTGACAGGTTTTCATAAAAATTTAAATTATAAATAAGTCCTTAAATGATGGAATTACTCTTCTTTTATCAAATGACATTTCAAAACAATAAGGGTCTAAAAAAAAGTATTCAGCATTATTTTACTAGACTAATGAGATCAAGAAACTGATAGTACCTTGTCAAAAAATTAATCTAGCATGCAAATCAAAATGATTAACTATGAATCATGCTTAATTAATTATTAAACACACTTAATTAAATATATACACACAAGAAAATCAAGGATCTCACAATATCGACCTTTCCCTAAACAAATGAGGGTAGACATCGAACCTCTGCATGCGAGAAAAATAGTTTTCCGTCATTTTCCTCCTCTCTTCCCCTAAACCGAACGCAATGGGGAAGACGAAATGGAGTGAAAAGGCGACATTGGTTTGGATATATGATTTTTTTAGATAATATGAGGATTCTCACCAAGGAAGAAGAGAAGATTTGCAAGTTCCAACTTGGGATGAAGCAGAAGAAGACATTGGATTCCCGCAGAAGAAGGAGAGGAGATTTGTAAGGGTCCAATCTGGGATGAAGAGAACCCCTGCAAATCCCCTCTTCTTCCTCCGAAGGAGTCCAAATATTATCTAAAAAGTAATCTCCATACCGATATGACCTTTTCCCTTTGTCTTCCCCATTGGGTTGGGTTTAGAGAAGAGAGGTGGAGGAAGATGACGGGAAACTATTTGTTTCGTGAACGGAGGGTTGACATTGACGAATGTCTCATTTTACAATATAAAAAAAAGTGAAGTGGCCCCGGGCTTTTTGGTGTAATCCACATCTAAGGTGATTTGTTTTTGGTAAAATCCTCTTTTTTAAATAAAGAAGCTTGGGAACATATATTTTAATGGTGACGTGGAACCATGCCATTTGAGGATGTGGGCCCGGTGCACTGGAGCCCAGCCTTGTGGTACCATACGTTACAATTAATGCTTTATAGTAAAGCCTACTCATTGCCTCCTCTCCCTAATTATGGGGCGCATGGGGCAGGGGAAAAGGGGGGCCAAAGCTTGAGAAAACTTAAAGTCGGATAGAGTTCTATGAGCTCGGATCTGGTAAGGCTTTAGCCCATGGAGAGCGTGACCCACAGTGACATGGTGGATCATGATTGGTCTACTCATAACAACCGTGGGTAAAATCCTGAAAGGGTCCGGATTCAAATTTTATGCTTTTTTATGTCCCACTTATTAAAAAAATCTTTATTCCATGATGCCTGCCGCACCCAACCAGTTTGGGCTGAACATATGCCCAAGTCCCAATTCCATCTCTAGTGTTTATAATATGTACAAAAAGCCATTAGGCTCAGTTTAGTCTTGGTTTGACATTTATGCTGGATCTGCCAGTAAGTTCTTCTTGTTTGGTTTAGATATTTTTTTGATTGCCCTTCTATGGAGTAAAATTGAGTTATCGGATTAGTGATCTGGTCTATAGGTTTGTTTGCTTTTCCGACTGATTTATTTAATAATTCTTTTGAGCGAAAATGATGGGACTTTCAGATAAATATCAATGGAAGATCATACCCAAAGTTGCCATATATATATATATATATGAGAGGGGCTCTCCTAAGCTGCAACTTATTGTAGACACCTCATTTGGTCCCTATGATAACCTTAAATACCTGTCATAGATAGCGGTGTCCCCATTTCACCCATAATTGAATGATTAATGGCATAATTCAGATTAATTAATGATGATGAAGATGCTTGTTGATAATTTTAGACATTGTTTGACGATTACTATAAATTTGTGAGAGAAAAGCCAAATCGCATCAAGATCTCGAGTCCAACCTACTACTCACACAAGGAGCGGACCGCAACACTATTCAAACCTTTTCCAAACCACTTAAGACATGCTTAGGTCAATTCCCACAAAGATTACACTTAGCTTGCCTAAGTACCATATGATTAGCACAAATTTGGAGGTTAAAATCATTGATCCTAATATCCCTTCCTTTTCCGACATCTGATCACTATTATATATAGACCGGCAGATTCTTCGTTCCAAGATCTTTCCAACCATATATAGAACATCAAAATTCGACCAACGGGTCAAAAGTTAGGAACTTCCGAAGCTTGTCAAATTCCACCGAGGCACCACTTCATGGGCGCCCAAGTTTCTAAGTCTCACATAGGCTCCCCAGGCTGGGCGTCCACACTGTCCATGACCACCTAGGCACCCCAAGATGGGCGCCCAACCTCCAATTCTACTAATTTGGCCTAAAACAGCCCGAGACCACTCCACATAGGGACCTAACTTCAAAGGGGTGAAAATCCATCTTCGCACCACCCTCTAGGCGCCCAGCTAGTTGAAACCCAACTAGGCACCACACCATGGGCTCCTAGTCTGTGCCATTCCACTTAGGCTCCACCCTTGTGGCGCCCATCTTATCTGACAAACCCTAATTTGCCCAAATGCCACCAGATTTGCCTAAGTTAGGAAGCCGGATCCATTGATCCAGAGGTCCTTTTGTTTTCCAGACCCAAATCATTAGGACATTTGGACCCTTCGATTCTTCACTTCAAGAGCTTTCCAATGATATATAGAACATCCAAATCCGATAAGCGGATAACAAGTTATGAGTTTTCGAAGTTTGCCTTAGAAAAAGGACGAGAATCCATTTAGGCTCCACCACATGGGCGCCCAGCTTACTGAAATCCATCTAGGCGCCCTAGGCTGGGCACCCACACTATCCGAGACCACCTAGGCTCCACCCCATGGGCGCCCAGCTTGCTGAAAACCACCTAAGCTCCACCCCATGGGTGCCCAGGTTGCTAAAAGCCACCTAGGCACCACCCCTATGGTGCCCAGCCAATTAAATGCCGCCACCCCACAACACCCCCCCCCCCCCCCCCCCAAACATCTATTCATTCAAACCCGACTCCAAATGGGTCTAAGTTCCAAAAGCAAACCCAATTCATCAAGGCGCCCACACTATCCGGGACCACCTAGGCGCCACCCTATGGGCACCCAGTCTACGCAAACCACGTAGGCTCCACCCTATGGGCGCCCATCCTATCTCAAACCCTACTTCGCCCTAAAACAACTTAAGCCGCCTTGGGATGCATGAGAACTTCTAGAAGTAAGAAATGATGAAGCCCTAGCCCTCCTAAACTCTTCCCAAAACCTCTATATAATCCCTCTTAACCCCATTTGCGAAAGAGAGCTACCCTAAAAGAGAGAAAAATAGAGAATAAGCAAGAAGAAGAAAGGTAGCCACCATTAAAGAGAACTTCAAATCTAGACAAGAAGAAGACGAAATAAAGGAGGAGGCTCCCATATCTTCAACTAGAACTATGGGTCTTCGTGAAAACTTCATTCTAAGAACTTGAGAAACAGACCATATATAGGTGTTCCTAGATCTCTCTCTTCTTTTATTGCATTTCATTGCCATTCATGCTTAGAAACATGCTTAGGATCATTTATGCATTGTAGATCTGCATTAGTTGTGATAAATCTGATATTAGCATCTCATCATATTAGGAACATGTTTAGGTTCATTTTAATAGAGTATATATGCATTGATTTCGTAGTTCTAATTGCATAACTTGATTAAATCTCAAATTAGTAGCATCATCATCATCATTTAGATAGAGAAAATTGCAAAAAGCCCCCAACAGAAAGGCTGGACGCCACCCACTGGGCGACTACCCTCTCCTGGATAGGCTGGGCGCCTACCCTCCTGAGACAGGGTCTTACTTTTTAGATTTCCACTTGTAGCATCGTTTTCTCGTAGATTCGTTAGTTGCATCATTAGTAGTTCGCATTAGGACATTGGCATCAGTTGCTGAATATCAAGAGCTGTGCTGAAAAATACCAAGACTATTGTGCATTCGTTGCGGTTCATTTAAAACCCTGACTGAACAGAGTAGACATCACAGGTGTGGCGCCCAAGTGGAGTTTTCCACTTTTGTGCACAATTTCTGATCTTCCGCATTTAGTTCATTTAGGAGTTGCATAACAATTATATGTTTGGTTGTTTGATATGTTCTAAACTTCGAATTATCATTTCTATCACACCACATATCCTAGGATCATTTGAATCATGAAGTCATAAAAAAACCCAAAAAATCATAAAACATAAAATTACTTCTTCTCTATCCTTACTCTCTCGTAAATTAGAGGAGAAAAACAAAAACAAATTAAAAGATACACAGAAAGCCCAAAAATAATACGTAGATAGTCTAGGTTATGAAATTTCCGTGCCTAAGTTGAATAAACCCCAAGATTGATTAAGAATTAACTACGACATTATAATTAATTAACTTAAAAATCATCTAATCATTAAAAACTCTAAAATAGATAATCTTAAGTAATTTGGACTAATATTGGATTGAGAAATTACTAAAATTAACTAGGGAGCCCAAAACTATTAGGTTAGGCTCCTCCCCTTTGAAGCCTAGCCATCTTATCCTTTAAAAGCACCTAATTAAGGATTAAATATAATTAATTAAGACTCTAATCTTACACCAATTAATACAGTAAACACCTTTAATCCAAAAGACCTTAAGACCCTAATAATTCGGATTAAAAATGACCTAAACCTAAAAACCTAAAACACAGTCACCTGGGCGCCACCCCCTGGGTGCCCATCCTGCCAAATCCACCTGGGTGCCACCCCCAGGCGCCCAGCATGCTCACTCTCTAAGAAACTTCAATTAAAACTTAATCTAGTTAATTAAGACCTTAATCTAATCCCAATAAACACGTTAAAATACTTTTCACATAAAAGACCTGAAACCTTAATCAATTTGGACTTGAATTAACGTAAAAACACAAAACCAACAAGAACTCTAAAACATCCACCTAGGCGCCACCCCCTGGGTGCCCAGCCTGCCAAGTCCATGTAGGCACCACCCTCTGGGCGCCCATCCTATTCTATCACTAAGACACCCCAATTGAAATTAAACAAAACTCAAATTAACACAGTAAAACACTTTAAAAGCTAAAATAACTGAAACCTTAATCAATTCAACCTCGAATTAACTTAAAGTTCATCAAACCAACCCTGACTTCAAGATAGTCACTTGGGCACCACTCTTTGGGCGCTCAGCCTGTCAATCCACGTAGGCACCACCCCTTGGGGCCCCTAGACTGCCCATTCCCTTGGAAACCATCAATTAAAAAATTAAACCTAATTAATTGAAACCTAATTCATTCCCAACTAAATACTAAGAAACACCTTTCATCCAAATACATCAAACCACAAAAGTCCGACTTCGAATTAACTTAAAGAAATGCAAAACCAACACCGACCTCAAGACAGTCACCTAGGCACCACTCCCTGGGCACCCAGCCTGTCAATCCACTTAGGCACCACCCCTTGGGCGCCTATCCTGTCCAATTCCCTTGAAAACATCAATTAAAAATTAAACCCAATTAGTTAAAATCTGACTCCATCCCAACTAAATATGAATAAACACTCTCCACCAAAATACACTAAGTCCCTTCACCAATTTAGACTTGAATTGACCAAAGAATCACAAAACTGACCAAGCCTTACGACAGTCAGTCTGGGCGCCACCCCTTGGGCGCCCATTTTGCCATTTCCACCTAGGAGCCCAGCCTACCCATTTTCAGAAAACCTCGAATTTATAACTTAGCCTAACTAATTGACATCCAAACCAATCCTAGTTGAATACGGAAAGACATTTCCCATTAAAACACATCCAATCCCATAAAAATCCAATCTAAGAATAATCCTAAAATATCCAAAGCCCTTACAAACCAACCAACAACCATGTAGGCTCCACCCCTGTGGCACCTAGCCTACACTTTGACCCTAATCCACCAACTCAACTAAAAACGAGTAATTAAACACCTTATAACTTAAATTAATTAAGACAAGAACCTAAAACGTTCCTCGAACCCAAAGACAAGTAATTAAGTCCCATCCGGCACAGTTGAGAATCACAGGCCATACACCTGGGCGCCACCCCCTTGGTGCCTATCCTTCTACTTGCACTAAAACGCGAATTCTTGATTTTCTTTCAAAATCCGGATCCGAATCACTTTGACATTAGAACATCAAAGACTTAAAAGAATCTTAGACGTTAGAATTCATCAATTAAAGCCCATTGGAATCCGAGATATAAGTGAATTATCCCAGAAGTCACAAAAAGCATAAACAGTCAGGATAGGCTCCACCCCCCTGGGTGCCTACTCTGCCTTAAACACCGAATCGTGATTTTCAATTATGCTTTGAATTCCGATTTAAAATTGACTTTAACAAAGTACCCCGGAACCTTAAAACATTCCCCCAGACCAAAACCTATCCCTCAAAACTCCCAGAATTCCAAAAAGAGATCGAAAAATCTGAAAAGCATAAACTGTTAGGATAGGCTCCACCCCCTAGGCGCCTACCCTTACCTGAAACACCAAATCATGATTTTGACCTAGTTTCGAATCCTAGATAAATAGAACCTTCCTAATCATTGCACCATATTGAAAACTTAATTACCTTGACTTAAACCCCCTGGGATTATGAATAAAGCTCGAAAAATCAAGAAAGCGCAAAACTATCAAGATAGGCTCCTCCCCTATGGCACCTACCCTGTTTTAGTCCCAGCTTGAGAGTTTCGTCCACTTCTCAAATTTTCTGATTGAACTCATTAAAATTCGAATTGTCCAGAACTTAAAACAAACCTGAAACAATAACCTAATCCAACAAAAGCCAATCGGGACTCGAAATTATAGTTGAATTGTTGACAAGTGCTAAAAACATTACAACAATTAAGATAGGTTCCACCCCCTGGGCGCCTATAGGTTCCACCCCCTGGGCGCCTATCCCTATCTTGACACCGAAGTGCAACTTTCGAATATTTTCTGGAATTTCGATTCAAATTGAAAATAACAGAACCTTACAATATTTAAAAATACATTAATCAGAACCCTAAAATACCTCTAATCTGCTTCTTAATCAAACTACAACTCAAAACAAACCAAGTCAATTAAAACCTTACCCAACAAGTTGCATAGGCGCAGGAACTATCAAACTTAGGCTATTTAAACCCTAGGAATAAATTGGATTACCTTGTTAGATAGCTTAAAGCATTAGGCTTTGCCCCATCACTCTTCCTGTTCCGTTGGAAAACTGGGAAAGCTAATGTGGGCGGTCTAGGACCTTAGGTTAGGGTTAATCCGATGATCAGTAATAAAGCACTAATCACGTAAATCCAAGTAAAAATCCCTTAATTAGGCCCTTATAGCCCAATTTCAAAAATCCATAAAAACTATAAAATCAACAAAATAAACCCAAAAAGATTTTCTCTTTATTTCTTCCTCCACCTCTGGTGCCAAAGATTTAACCGAACTTAATGATAAAAGGGAATAAATAACTGATTTCTAAAATTGAAAAAATGAGAATGTTGAGATGAGATGATTGATTTCGCACACACTTTTAAACAATCACGGCCCATCGGCCACCCTAAAACAAACATTGGCCCATCGGCCATCTTCAACTAGTCCCAGCCCATCGGCCTTTCACTTTTATCACTTGTGTATCGCACATGAAAAACACAGAAATCACAAGTCAAAATCTCATTTGCATCATCATTTTGGTTTGAAAAATCAGTCTTTAAACCCTATTCTGCCAAGGGATCTGAAGGGGGCACCCGGGAACGGGGCCGATCCTCTTCTACAATATTTGGCACCTCCCCCCCTTTTGTTTTCTTTATTTTAGTTACTTTACTTTACTTGGATTTACTATGATTAAGCTATGTGAGGATTAACCTTTATTTAGACTTGAACTCATGACCCTGAGTTGACCCATCATCAAAGAGACCCAAATCAATGTGATAGGACAATCGTCATGTGTTGCCGGCAGCACATTAGATGAGAGGAAGAACCCACCCACTTATTTTCTCCCCATAATTCTTTGGCTTTCGTGGAAGAACGGTGTTACGACCGTTACCGTAGCTGGCGATCGTGATCCATCGATTTTGAGGGCAGTCGAAATCCTCATTTTTTATGTAAAATTTAAGTAGCATATATAGATGAATGGAGATTTCCCAAGCCATGTCTTTCTTAGGGGGTCAAAATTCACATCCAACACTTATGTTACCCTAAGTTAAAACAGTGTTGGTCACACAAACCAAAATCGCCTATCTCTGTTTTTTGCCCGATGGAACTGAAAAACTCGGCTCTAGTTGGATTTAACTTGATTTTGGAGACGATGATTTGAGACAGTTTACGATGGAGAGAATTTTACAGACTGTTTTAGCTTATGAGAGCCTCTCTCTATATATATATACACACACACACACACACATACACACGTCAATATGCATTTCAATGGGCCCATCTTCATATTGATTATGTGTCTCATGTGATGCAATCCCTTGGATCTCTTTAAAAGATTTTTATGAAATAATTAAGCTTATAATCTGATTAGACAGTTTTATGAAGAAAAATAATGCAACTATGTGTAAATTGTTTGTACATTTTTTTATGAGATCCCCAATTAATGATATTGCTTGGTTGGCGATATCGTCAATTGAGGGTGCCAATATCGTCAGTTGCTTGTATTTAAATCTCAACACGAAACATGAGTTTTCAAAGTGGATGCTACTTTTTCCCCTCTTCTCCTTTCTTTTCATTTCATTCTTTTCAAGTGGCCTCTTTTCGAGCCAAACAAATAACTGATCATATATACATAAAAAAAAAGGATCATATAAAACTTTGACGAGTTAGACCCACAAAATCTTTGGTTTAAGCGGGTAATAGTGCTTTGGGTCTATCTTTAGAGGCTAAGGAAATCAACTTGAAAAGGTCTAGGACTGCACAAAAAATCTAGTATCACTGCAAAATCGAACCGAACCAACCGAACTGGGTGGTTTTGATCGGTTTTATGTAGACCGGTTCGGTCAACGATTTGAAAATCATAGAAACTGCCTTACATCGATCGGTTATCGATTTGAACCCACGATTAGCCACCTAAACCGAACCAACAATATGTATTAATTTGAATATTGAGTTTTGACTATTTTAGCCTTAGGGGAAGCGCTTGTATATATGTTCTACTTGCATGTTACATGTTTGATGAAAGTTCTAAAAGAAGTGTGCATTATTGGGTTTTTAGTAGCGCTACCCAGAGGTTTAGTCTAACCCAAGAGAAAGTGAACTATGAAGAGGCCCATCTCAGTTAGTTCAAAATTGGGACTACATTCCACTCGAACCCATCTTGTTGGCAAAAAAAAAAAAACTAGTTCCTTTTGTGTTGATTTCATTTGTATGGATCAAGCAATGTAGTCTAGTCCAGGTTTTATGCAAAGAAATAGGTACGTGCCTGACCATTTTGTTGGTCTATTTTACCAAAAGATTTGAACTGCTTTAGCTCACTGGCCTGAATAGATGGCTGAACCTAGCCTGGCCCATTCAATCACCTGACTGGATAATGGATGGAAAGAGTCCATCCATCGTTTGATGTATGCTTCCTTGGTTGAAATGAGTTATAAAATGTATTTTAGTGTTCATTATAGCTTTTCTCCTCATTCCATTTGATGGACCAAGTTTGAGCTGCAATTTGTTTATGAAAAAAATAATAAAAGAAAAAAAAAACAAAAAAGCCATAACCGAACCGGTTCGGTTCAGTTTGAGCACATGGGCGGTTCGGTTCGCTTTGGAAAAATAGAAAACCGTTGGGTTCGGTTTGATTGATGGTTTTCCCTCTAAACCAATCCGAACCGCCCATGTACACCCCTATGAAAAAGCCATTTCTGTTCTTATAAAGAACTTTGGCTCTATCTTTAGAGGATAAGGAAATCAACTTGAAAAATCCATTTCTGTTCTTATCAAGATGAAGTGGGGTAGACCCACAATCCTTGCTTTGCGGGGTTAATGAGAATGTGCCTATTGGAGGACAATTCGAACAAAAAGTACTTTAATTCTAGTTTAGCACTTTACTGGCATAGTAAAAGTCAAATAAAACCTCCATTTTTATCATATCAAAAGTACTTTAATTCAAAACTCCCTTCATCTTTTTCAAAAAAAATAAAAAACCGACCACCTTTATCCACAAAAATAAAAAAAAATAAAAAAAAAAAAAACCTTCACTTTCCCATACAAAAAGTCAAAAGGATTCCATAATAAACAACTAAAAATAAAATACCATCATAACCCACTTATATTTTATTCTTTCTTCAAAATCAACTTTACTTCACTTGACTCTATTAGTAGAGTTGCCAAAGAAGGGTGTTATGTGATTGCCAACGACTAGACAATACAAAATCCTCATTCACCTGTAATTCACCCATTTGTCTCCAGTACTTCTATCCACCTACTCAACCACTTGAACATTAATGAAGTTCAACCAACACCTCATAATTACTCGGGCAAGGACTCATATAAGTGAAACCTTACCCATCTCTATTACAGTAGCAACCACTTACTTTTGGACCTATTTGAACCCAATAACCAGATATCCGTCTTCACAGCCAAGCCCAATCCACACTCAACAACATAACTTTACATCTTCATTTACCCCATGCGAAACCTCCAAAAGCAAACATTTAAGTTAAATTCGAACTTGGAATTTGTTCGGACATTTTGCCAAGTACTTTGAAGCCATATTCCCCATTCCGGATTTTTCTCTCCATTTTGCTCAAATAAGATGAACAAAAGAAAATAAAAAAACTATGAAAGGAAAAGAATAGAAATGAAGCAATAATGATGACCTAACAGACTTTCTTGCACTCACCTTCTAAAACCTGACCAATGGGCTCACCTAGGATGGACCCAGCCTGCTTATATCATATGCTTCTTGGATTTGCCATTTGGCCAAAATATACACGAGAGTGCACATGATCATTTGATTTTTTTTTTTGATTTTTTTTTTGGTAAATACATGATCATTTGATTGGTCTCAAAAAAAAAAAAAAAAAAAAGCATGACTTATTCCTCTGGACTTGTTTATTTTTTATTTATTTTTTTGGAAAGGTTAATCTAACATGAAAAGGTTTTCCACTGGAGTTACATGAAAAGGTTTTCCACTGGAGTTAATCTGGTATGATTACTCTAACATTGATTTGTATGTTGTCGATTTTGTACGGAAATATATTGTTCTAAACTCGGCTCTCTAGGTGGGTCGCTGGACGTGTTTAGATGTATGGTGAATTAAAGTGAGATGAGGTGGGATAGATAAACATACACTTATGGCGTAGGCATGAGAGTGGATGAAGAAAAGAGAAAAAAAAAAAAAAAGGAAAAGTAGAGGATTTAATGTCCACTGCATTTAGTGCCGCTGAGCAGGAGTCAAGTGCTACGAAGGAGATTATTGCCACCAGCCATATATTGCTGTCCTTGGAGGACCCAGTCACCCGCCCATTTATGGCAGTAATGAAGAAGGAGAGCTGTCCCGACCAATGCCGCCAAATATGGCATCTGCAACAACATTAACTCTAGCTCTGATATTCAGACTTTGCAGGCTTAAAGCCTTTCCAGCCTTCCAAGATACTCATCGGTACAGCGACAAATATGCTGCAGCGTCCGGTATCCGATAGAAGCCCACCGTCTGTCATGGAATATGAAAGGGCAGTTTCTCATTTCCAAAATACTCAACTAATGAATGTAACTTTTTTTCCAATTTTGGCCTTTCATGTTATTAATTTGAAAGCTCCTACTAGAGAGGTGAGAAGATTAATTGAAAAAGGACTTAAATGAAAAAGATATAATTAGTTTTATATCCGTTTGGAATGTGAACTCTCTCCTTCTAAGTAGGAAAAGAAAGGCTACAACGCCTAATTCTCTCTCTCACCCTAACGTGTCGTTTCTCAACATTTCTCTCACATAAATAGAAAAATGGTCCCACCTTTCTAATGCTTGCAAAAGGACCTCATTTCTCACCTCTCTAGTCGGAGCTTTCAATTAAGGTTTTTCTTATTTGACCATTGATCTTGAATTGGAGTGGGACCCACCTTCAAATCGGGACCCTAGCACCCATTGTCTCAATCAAGTTGTAAATTATTATTCAGATTAGTGAGATGGTCATCGTTATTCATGTGTTTTCAATCTTATGATGGGCCCATTTTCTATTATAGTGAAATCTGGCACTAAAAAGAGGAGATTATTTGCAAAGCTTTGGGTTTTGGCCAACATATAATCTTAAATATGTTTTAGAATCATGGTTTGCGGATGCCACATTTACTTTGGTATATAAATTGCAATGCATATGCTACTGATTTTCAATCCGTTAACCTAACCAAAACATAACATAACCCAACTAGCTATAATCACTATGAGTCACACCAACCAAGTTGTGTGATGAACCCTGATATAGATGTGACGCATCCATGATCTAAGATCTAAAATTCCAAAAAATGCTTGAGAATCGAAGAGGATCAAACAACAGTCTACTTATTTTGATTGTCATTCACCTCTAAAAAAATAAAATAACATCTTCACTTCTTGATAGATAATTCTATAAATAAAGCGATAACCTCAATAAAAAAAAATCTCTTCTTAACAAGATCATCTTCTAAAAAAAAGTTAGCATGTCTAAAAACAAGATAAAAACAAACTGCTAAATTACTAATATCAGCTCCAAAAAAATTGTCAATATAGTGCTCAAAACAACTTCCTCATTTCCTATTGCAATTGCTCATTTGACATAAGATCAATTATATTCAGGATCTCTTGTTCTCTTCTAATAATGTAGATTCCTGCAGATTATAAAAAAATAATAAATATCCATAAACTTTTAAATTATAAAATAAAAAAGACTAATTTATTCTTATTCAATATTAACTATACATGTGTTAGCAAGAAAGGCATTGAAATACAATTTTCAATGAATGAATTCTGATTGTAGAAATTACTTTCCTCGTTGCATCTGATTCAAAAAATAAATATACAGAATAATTATTGAATAGAAGTAGACTGACAACTATTGTATACAAATTTAATTTAAAACTTCACTTACGAAGGTTCGTAAGAAAAATATTTTTGTTGCACACCTAAATTATAATGGACACTTGGATCTTTTCCTCCTACAATGAACAAAGTTTACAAGATTGAAAAAAATATTTTCATATCAAATGTAAATGAAAAAGTAAGATTTACTAACCGGTAAAAGTTCCATCAATTGGTTGATCATTTGCACAATATCTTGTGATAGCATTGACATTGTCCAATAATTGAACCAACGCTTGGTAGCGCCATTGGTTGGGGCACTCCGTAACCACTCGGAGATCTCAGCATCGAAGCCCGCCAATGCGTTGGGACCCCAGGCTATTATATAGCCCGATGAACCCGGTGAGTGGAAACAGGGGAGGCCACCACCCTGGGGGATTAGTCAGGTGCTCAAAGAGGCCTTTGACAGCCCCGGTTAGCAAAAAAAAAAAATTGTCCAATAATTGAGTATCATGAGATTGTGAAAAACATCTATATAAAGAAACGTAATTTACAATCATAAATACATATGGAAATATGAATTATGATAAGCGCGCGAGCACACACAAAAGGAAAAAAACAAAAACAAAAAAAAAAAACAACTAGAACAAAACATACGAAAATCCATTAAACAACTCTTGTTGTTGAGCTCCATGAATCCTCACTTGTCCATTGACATTACATTCATTTGATGCCCCTATTTAACAAAAGAAAACATAATAATATAAAAAATTGCAATTACTATTAAAAATAAAGTTATATTCACAAATACATCAAAATGCATTAAATTTATTACCTGCACCATTGGCTATAGAATTAGGACAATTGCGAGTGTTGTGGCCACATTTTCTACATCGGCTGCATCTCTTTTTCTTCTTTTAGTTAATCTCAAACCCACACTTGTATCGAGCAGATGATTGCCCTTTTGTTTTACTACCTTTAGGATCATATAAAGTCTCTCCTTCTAAATGATCTACATCAATATTAGAGTACCGATTAATTGTTGTACCTTTCTCCTGTGTATCCTGTGTGTCCAAAGCAGCCAATTCTTTGATGGTTCGTTTCAATCCATTTAAAGCCACAACACAAGATCTATCAGATTTTGATGCTTTTTTTAGCAGCTCTTGGGCTTCATAATAAAGAATATTTTGTTGTAGCATTTTAGTTTGCTGCCCCTCAACCTCTATTGTAGTCCATTCTTCATTAAAAATAACATTAGTCTTTGCATGTCTTGTCCGTCTCTTCAATAAGTAGCACGATGGGAGCATTGAGATGTTCTTTTTCCTAAAGACACTTATCATGTGTCTACATGGGATGCCTTGAAATTCAAACATTTGACAACTACAATTGGCTCTTATTTCAGAGGAGTTGTAAGTAACAATATATGCCTTGGGTTCTAATTCTTTTCTTTCGCTTGGTCCTGTGATGAACCTTTGCAACTAGTACTCTATATATAATAAAGCCCACTTTTCCAAATTTATTTATAACAAACTCGCTACATTGTACTTCATGTTGAAGCTTCTCAAACATTATTCTTGAATATTCTTTAGATGCTTGCTTTTCATATGAAGAATTTGTCTTTAAAACTGGTTTACTGTGATTTGTTCTATAATCTTCTTCATTTTCAATTTCACATTGACTAATGAGTGCCCTTTCATATTGTTTAACAAACTCATTTAGAGTTGTCCTCGAATTTACATAACCATCAAAAAATGAATTTATACTTTCGCTACGTTGTATTGTTTGCAAATTTGCAAAGAATGTATTTCTCAAGTACACTGGCACCCATTTTTTACACTTGTTATACATGGAAATGAGCCAAGCATTATCTTTCAAATCATATATTTCGAGTAAAGAATCCCACTTCATTTAAATTCATCCACTGTCGCTTTTAGAAAGATGCACTTCGAGAGTTCTGCTGCAAAATTACTTCCTTCCTTGAACACATGTGTTAAATTCTTTGCTACATTCTTATATATGTGCCATAAACAAAAACGGTGACGAGTATTTGGAAATATTTTTGCAATTGCTCCTGTAATAGCCCCATCTTGATATGTAATTATGGATGTCGGATGATGTCCACCCACTGCATTCAACCATATTTCAAATAACCATATGAATGATTTTTCAGTTTCATCTTCTAACAATGCACAACCCAATAAAATTGTTTGACCATGATGATTAACTCCCACAAAAGGTGCAAATGGCATTGAATATTTATTTGTTTTATATGTAGTGTCAAAACTGATAACATCCCCAAAATATGCGTAATCCATCCTTGACTTAGCATCAGCCCAAGAAATATTTGTCAATCGACTTTCACTATCAACTTGCATAGAATAAAAGAAATGGGAGTCTTGCATTTGCATTTTTGTGAAATAATTGTACGCAGATTGAGCATCACCAAGTTTAATTTCTGCTTGTCGAATACGTGCCATATGATTTTGAACATCTTTTCTAGTGCAATAAAGGTTAGACGAACCTCCAGCTTCTTCACTTAATATTTTTCTGATGACTGATGGTTTTGCACTTGCCTTAGCCATATTAGCAATTTTTTTCCCATATAGATCACCAACTCTTCCATGTGATTTCAAATATTGTACCTTTGATGGGATTACTAATTCATGGTTATGATGATCCTCAAATTAGCTACAACCCACTTCTCATCATCCTGTCTCTTCAATTCAATCAATGCTTTACATCCAGTTCTAGTCAATGCCCATTCTTTCGTTTTCCTATTCTCAATTTCAGTGTATTCTTTATGACGAAAGCCTTCTTTCCAACATACATAAGTAACCCTTTGTACTATTCCATCCCGTTTAGATTTGCGAACTTGTCCTTTTCGTACACTAAACCCTCTCACCATGGCAAATGCATTATACAATTCTAGTGCTTCATTAGTAGATTCAAATAGCATACCAGCATATGGTTTTTCTTCGGATGACTTAGGGCTCCCCAGTATTACTTCTTTCGTTGTCCCCTCAATTTCATCACAATTTTCACCAACTACATCTTCATTGAGATAAAATTTATATGGTATATTTTGAGAGCTTGTACCTTCCATTTTCTTGTTTCTTTCTAAACAAACAACAAATTATAAGAGATACAAAGTAAGTTCTAAAATAACAAGTTTAAAGAATATCATTTCAAAAAGAAAGAAAAACACAAACAAATAACTTTCCTAGAGAAAAAAAATAAGCTATTAAAGAACTTAAATTATCATGCATAAATATCAAGTCTAGGGAGAAATGGTCATGCACAAAACTCCAATCTAATGAAGTTATGGTCTTCAAATCAAAGTTAAATTTGGGCCACACATGATCAACATTAATGGAACATTTCTATCCAACCATTAACCATAAACATATAATTAATTTCTTTTTTTTTTTGTTTGCACTTGAAGAGAGATTTTACATTTGTTGCCAAAAAAGAATCTTAATAAGAAAATATCAAATATATCATTGGACGATCAATGGAGAATATTTGACTTTAGTGGGTGCCACCTTGTACTGTTGAAACTAATTGCATCATAGATGAGAGAAGATTTTCTAAATCTTTCCAATTTTGTTGCACACATGGAGAAGGTTTGATAAGATTTTTCAACTAAGGTGCCTTTTTTTATTTATATACTTTTGTTTAGTTTGCTTGCACTATTGGATGTACCGATGGTATAGTCTTTTATACTTGAATATCTAGTATTTAAGGTTTCTAAATCTCGAGACAACAAAAAATGTTGAAAAGGAAAAGAAAATTAACAATAGCAAAAGGGAGATTTTACATATTAACATCTAATTTGTAGGGAGTATTTGTACCTGTCTCACAATAACAAAAGAGATGAACGAGAGGATAGCTAGTAGTTGATAAGTTGAGAAGAGAGAGATAAGGGTGAGAGATATTTTAGCCTTTTTTTTCTAGTAACAGAAGGTGAGAGAGAGAATAAGGTGTTTTAGCCTTTCTTTTCCTACTTAGAAGATGAGAGTTCACATTCCAAACGGATATAACATGAAAGGGCAAAATTGGAAAAAAAGTTACATTCATTAGCTGGAGTCAAATTTTGGAAATGAGAAACTACCCTTTCATATTCCATGACAGACGGTGGGCTTCTATTGGATAAGACCGGACACTGCAACATAATATGTTGCAGCGTCGCTGTACCGAAGCTCTCCCCTATGAGAAAAATCTTCAACTATCCTGAACTCTTGACTTTAGTCTTAAAATACATCTAATATCTCCGGAAGACCTCATACACTCTAATGTATGTCAGTGTATATATATGGGCCCCACCCTTACTCTCACAGTACCGTGAGAGTTATTCTAACAGAAGCATCTCCCAAAATGCAAGGATGGATGCATATGAGGGCAAGCTCCTCCTCAACCTTTTGAAACTCTATAAGGCGACAATGTGTTTTAAATTTTTTTCTATGGGCAATTTTGTCTTTTAACTACTTTTGCCCCTCCTCACTTTTTGCTACAACTAAGTAGGCCTATCAATGGGATGGGCCAGGCCTGGGCATGGGTTGTCCAATCCCGACCCTAAATAGAGCAGGCCTATGTCAAATCCCATCTCGTGTAGGCTCCAGATGGGCCCGGGCCAGCATGGGCTTTAGCATTTTCATCAATAGAGACGTCTTTTTTTCTTTTGAATGGGTGAAGCTCTGTTAATAAAGATGATAATGATGGTCGGACAAGGAATGAACCAAATTTCAGCTTAACCAAATTTCAAAAGGTCTAGATACTAGATAGTAGATATTAAGTCTTCGAAATGAAGGGTGATAAATCTAACAAAAATTCAAAACTCAACTCAATTGTGGATCTCGGCCAAGAATCAAATTGAGTCCACTGCCAATTCATGGTGTGGGTTTTTGGTGTGGAGTGGGAAATGATTGAATTCATGAGAAATGGTGGAGGGAAGAGACATTTTGGAAGGAGTTTTTGGAGGATTCCCATTGAAATATATAAAATTTTGTAAAATAATGTTGTGGGTGGGCCTGGACAAGCTGGGCAAGCTCTGTCCATTCCCAGTCTCATTTTGGTCGGGTTTTCAAATAATTGTCCAAGCCCAGCCCACTGGGCTCAAATTTTTTTAAAAGCGCCGTGTTTTCGGGCTTGGGCCGGGCCCATAACGCCCTAATTCCGAATGATGAGGTTACAGCTAAGGTCCCTAAAATTGGCGTGCTACTTTCCATAAAATCTGAGCACTTTCAAGATCATAGTCTGTAGTGAGGTCCAATTTAAAACTTTTGAAACAACATAATGATCAATGGTTAATTGTGGAAGCATAAGATAGATAGCGAAAGCAATATCAAAGAATAGCGGATGCAAATAATGTTGGAAATTTATACTAAAAACATACTTTTATGTACTTTTCTTTGATTGCTTTATTTGTGAGTATGTTTTGGCTTTTCATCTGTCTGAGATTTTGTATGGGCAAATGGTTGCATTATTTATAATTATGCATATTTATGTCTTTTACTCTATAAAGTAGACAAGTTAGTGTGTAGAGTTCTACTTATATACGGAAGACTTCTTTGTCGGTTCTTATAGAATATAAGTTGTTGTTCACAGTCTAGATAGATTTGGACACACCATCGGTACGATTGTAGCATGATGTTTCAGCAGGCTTATCTTTGGCTGCAGGAAACGGTATAGTTTCGACTCATTATGCTAGTATACTTTGTGTGTATTGAACAGGACCGCTTTTGGGTTTATTGTCTTTATGCTGACTATATGCGATGATTAACATCCAAATGGTTATTGTGAGTACTTATACTCTTAATCCCGACATAAATAATAAACACATACATTTAGTGTTTGGCATTTTGATTTACGAATGAGTGAGATCTTTTATGGGTCAATAATCTCAGTGAATTGGATGACTACACTACATGTATGGTGTATATTAGTTTATTGACGGAATCCACATCCCGTAATATGAATTGATGATATCCCCTTAATGAAGCTTTTAAGTTTTGATTATGTCAAACCCTGCAGGTGGACTTTGTGTCTAACATATCAAATAATAAGTTAAGCGTAAAGTCTCAAGGAATTATAAAGATATTGATTAAATATAGACGTCAGTAATTATTTAATCGATGGATATCTGAAATATTAACGTGGGGAGATTAATAAGCATTTAATAACATGAAGCCCGAAATATTATTTTGAGAATAAGGACAGAAGTGCAATCATAATTCTTTAGTGGACTGAATTGTAATTTATGGAACTAGGATTCTAATTTCGGTCGAATTAGGGTTTCCTGCTTTCATAAGGAGCCTATTCTTATTTACTTCTTAAGGTCCCTATTGTAGCCTATATATATGCGTTATTGCTCTCTAGGTTAAGAATAAGAGAGAAATCTCGTTTTGGAGAGCAGAGAGAATCCACAGAAAAGGCCCACTCCTTGGTGTGAGTTCGGGTATAGTGGAATACAGTAGAAGATCTTGAGATTTTCAGGTTGCTGTAAGACCAAGATCAAAACAGAGAGATCTCGTAGGTATGGTTTTTTATCATCTTCGTCTAAAGATATTTACGCATTGATCTGTACGCAATATCTAGGGTTTCTGGTGGAAACTTTTTTCTAACAAAATCTAAGAACCATGTAAAAGTTTGTAAAATAACCTTGTAGGTGGTTTTTTTAGGGAGTTTTTGGAGGGTTCCCATTGAAATATATAAAAGTTTGTAAAATAACCTTGTGGGTGGGCCTGGACAAGCTAGGCATGCTCTGTCCATTCCCAGTCCCATTTTGGTCAGGCTTTCAAATAATTGTCCAAGCTCAGCCCACTGGGCTCAAATTTTTTTAAAAGCCCCATGTTTTCGAGCTTGGGCCAGGCCCGTAATGCCCTAATTCCAAATGCTAAGGTTACCACTAAAGTACCCAAAATTGGCGCGCTACTTTCCGTAAAATCTGAGAACTTTCAAGATCATAGTCTGCAGCGAGGTCCAATTTAAAACTTTTGAAACAATATAATGATCAATGGTTAATTGTGGATGCATAAGATAGATAGCGGAAACAATATCAAAGAATAGCGGATGCAAATAAAGTATCTCAATCATATGTCAAATGCAGCAGGGCATCTGTCTGTTAATCTCAAGATAAGTTATAAAGTCTGTACATATCAGATGAATAAAAACACCTGCTCACAACAAAAGTCACTCGAAAACCCCAAAATAAGACCACTCAAACTCCTTGTGCAAGCACTCCGTCCTCTAGCTTGACCACTTGGTCAGCTGGTCTCAGCTACAGGT
This sequence comes from Persea americana, assembly GCA_029852735.1. Taxonomy (NCBI): domain Eukaryota; kingdom Viridiplantae; phylum Streptophyta; class Magnoliopsida; order Laurales; family Lauraceae; genus Persea; species Persea americana. The sequence continues at coordinate 11,124,412 of CM056812.1, forward strand.
GTCTCGACAAGCGCGTCATTGATGCGTATTTTCCCGCAAGTATACGGTTGTCTCAAGTAATATAGACTATGAAAGTCCGAATATCGTTCCCACGAGGATCTTTACAAAGAAAATAACAATGATCTATGAAAAGGAGTATCAACTCAAATATAGCTAACAAATTCAAATGAAAATAACAATGGAAACAAGAAACTAGATAATAACAAGGAAAATAAAAAATGCAAACTAAAAGAAATCTATAACTAGATAACAAAGAGAAGTTAGTAAAGAAAATGAGAACAAACCAAGAGCAATGTTAGTAACAAAGTTAATGACAAAAGAAAAATAACAAGGTTAATACAAAAACAATGGAGAAATGTTAGATAGATCAAATGAATAAGTGTGTGAAAATAACAAGTGAAATATAGAAAATGAGTGGATGGAGATAAAGAAATATGCTAAAGTGGTGTAAAATCAAATGTGGAATTGATGGTGTGAATAATAGAGAAATGGAGTGTGAAAATTAAAACTAGTGAATAAGTGTGTGGGAGTGTGAATAGAATCAAACTAAAGTAAGTAAAATAAACAACAAGCAATACTAATGGATAGATTGAATCATCTAGAATCCACTAAGTGACACTAATCCAACACTTATGCTCTTCTCTTTTCCCAAAAAAAAAAAACAATACTCAAATCTAATTACAAATCAATGCTTAGATTTGGAAAATATAACTTTAAAGCTCTAAGATAGAAATTGACAATCTAATAGCTAAGATTTTCTTCCCTTCATAAAAGAAAAGATTCCTAATGACTATCTATCAAAAGTAAGCATAAACCATCAAAAGATATTAACTCCTAAGCATGATTTATCAAACCTAAGCATAGATAGTAAAAAGAATGCTAATAAAGAAACTAAGCATGGAAGGTTGCACAATGCAATGAAGAAAAATCTACTCTAACATATTAAGCTCATAAACAAGGGAATTTAAAAGAAAGAGCATAAGCAAAAGGAATAGGATCAACTTAGCTTCACCTAGAAGATCCAATCAAAGGAATTAACCACCCATTGGAGAAGAAGCTTTCAATTTCATTCCAAATCTTTAATTTTACAAGGCTTTCCTCACTTTCCCTCTACAATTTGCTCTCAATTACATGAATAGCTTAAGTAAAGAGGAGGAGGCTCTCCTTGCTTATGTCTCTAATGCCTAGAGCTCCCTTCTTTATATAGAAACATTTGTCTTGCTATCTTTTGGTTTCTTTCCAATGTGGGACTTCACAAGAATGGTAATATGAATATATGTATGTGATTCCCGTATTAGAAAACAGTCTCTGGATTGATGTACGATTTTGACCCCCGAAACGTCCAAATTGGGAAAAATGTTGTGAAATATGATTTGTAGATCTTTAAACAAGCTTTCCAATGCTTCTGAGATCACCTCAATCGGACACCCGAGTAAAAAGATATGGTCAAAATACCAACCCAGGTCTATCATGTTCCTTCTTATTATTGGCCTAACTTTGTCATTTCTTCATCCAATTGCCTTCCAAACTTTCCTAACTCTCTTTAATTCTTGAATCTCAACTTTAATCTTCAAATTAATCTTCAATTAACACCTACAAAGAGAAATTAATATAATTGAGAGTATGGAAGCCATTGGAACTCATATAAATGCATACAAATGACCATCTATAATGGAAAGATATGAGCAAAGATGATGGGGACGAACTTTATGATTTTTATGATAAAAATAGTGTTTTGAGTTCTTTTATCTTTGAAAACTCATAAAATAATGCTATAAAAGTGTATCTTTCGTGAACTCATCAGTCATCCTCAGGATCGGTGTCAATACCTAAGCACCACAAATAGATCAGATCCAAAGATCAAGGCACAATATACAAGTAGCATAGGATGTATGCATCAAAGGTTAATAACGGTACGAACGCTGGGCAATTAGCAAGATATATCAAGTAGAATCATAATGGAAGATAAAAGCATATAATCTAACCATACAACAATGTGGCATATTCATACAACCTGGACACCGCAGGATATTATACCGCGGCCCTCCCATACTGTAAACAATCGCGGCGGGGAAATAAAGTGACAGTGCAAGGGATGACGAGCCCCACCAATAATAACAACATCAATCTCAATATCAATACCTTCACACTCAATAGACCAGAACCGGTATCACACCGTCCGTCTAGCCATAGCTCATCATGATAACTCTCAATAGTAACAAGTATAGCTCTCACCAGTGATGATCAGTTCAAAGGCTAAGCTTATAATAACTGAGTGAATGTTAGTGCCGACTCAAGAACAAATAAAGATCTGTGTATGTCTAGGCTTGCCTTGCACGAGCATGGTCCTATCAAGTCCATAAGAAGTCAACGGGATAGGTCCAAGTCCATAAATATAATCCAAGTCCATAAATATAATCCAAGTCCAAGTCCACCATTGGATCCATGCTAAGGCCCATCAACATCGTGGCCTTAGTCCAAAACAGTCCAAGTATAACATCCAAGTCCAATTCAATAGTATTCCGTCCATTCCCACTCATAATGGGTCACAAGTACACAACATCCAACATCATCATACTAAGGTATCACAACGTCCACCCTTAGGCCATATGATGGCCCGCCTAGACACAAACACTAGTAATTAATCACCAATTCACAACATCAGGTCACTGCCAGGTAATCTTAGGTTCAGGTCATCCAATTTCCAATTAATTAACATGTATTAACACTAGAAAAGATGCAAGAGTGATAGTAAAGAATCAAGTATAATAGATCTCCAAAACTAAGGAAATCAAAGGGAAATAACAAAGGTCCAATCTAAGTAATGGCCCCCTTTTCAGATCCAGGTCATGTCAATCCATTTGATTCCTAAATGAAGTTTCAGATGCCAAAGATACTGAGTTTAGTGCTCCAGAAGTTACGGGCATCTTCAACAACGTTTAAGGATCAAAACGGCATCCAATCAATACACTAGACCCTGCTTCGTGGCCCCCATGAGTCAAGGTTGAGCCACATCATTGACTCATGCTTGGCACATCAATCGGCCCCACAACAGATCAAAACCTTAGAAACTAAAAATCTAGAAACTCACTATCTGTAGTGTATCCAGTTGACATCCCTAAAGGCCGGTCGACCAGGTACACTGGGAGAGTCAAGATGTTGACTCCCAGGTTGACATCCCCTGCAATATATTCGTTCAACATCGTGGCCATAATGTCGAGCGATTACACATGAATCTGGGACAAACAACTGGGGGGCGGCACTCTACTTCTGGAAATTGCACAGTATGCTGGTTGACCGCATGGCCTGAATGTCGACCGGGTACACTGGATTTCTGGGATTGGGATACAATTCCAATCTCAGTTATTCTCCAGAAGTTCCTTTGTATCCGGTCGACCGGGTTCATATGATTTATGGGACTAATAGAGAATTCAGCTCCCAGTTATTCCTCTGGATTTCCTGTGTGTCTAATTGACATCCCCAATGGCAGGTCGACCGGGTAGACTAAGGATTCAAATTTTAAGAATTCTAGAACTTCTTCCATTCAACCCAATTTCCATCAAATCTCCAACCAATCTCGTCCATCAATCATGGAAACATACATAAACAACAAATGCACTTCCATCATCATCAAACCATCCACAATTGGGCCATTGATCTTCCAAATGAGCAATCTCATCCATCAATGGCCAAAATCCATGAAAACAAGCTCAAAAAATAGATCTAAGCATTCCAACAATAATTGAAATGAAATTACATAATCAATAGAAGGAAAACAAACATTCTATGCTAAATAAGTATATTGCACTTGCCTCAATCCTATTTGCAATGAAAATGACAAGAAGAAGAGAAATCCAAGCTCCAAAACATAATCCAAGTAACTAAGGTCTTCCAATCACTCAAATACTCCTAAAATCCAGATCTAAGTAGATCAATAACACATAATCCCAAAACCACAAGAGAATTGCAATAAGGAAAGGAATCTAGAGAGAGAAAGAGAGAATTCTAAGAAAATTAAACTTGAAGATAAAAAATACCTTGATTAGAAGAGAGAGATGAGATCTATAAGATAGAAGAGTCCCTTGGAGCAGATAGTAGCTGGAGCTTGTAGTAGATCTTCTTCCTCTTGAAGCTAGGGTTTTAGATCTAGGGTTTTAGAGAGAGAAAAGGAGGGAAATGAGGGAATTGAAGGGAAAAGGAGAGAGAAGAGAGAAAAGAGAGGGAAATGAGAGTGAGAGTGTTAGGGATTGTTTGGCATGGGGGAGGTGTGTTTTATAGTTTGTGTTGAGTGGCAAATGACCAAAAGATCCTTCTTAGTTTAATGGAAAATGAAGATAAGTACAAGGGTAGTTGGGTCTTTTGGAATATTCTTTTGTGGAAACCCCTCATATTAACTCTATTTACTAGATAGGGCCTCTAACTAACTAACAAACTCTAACAATTACAATTGACACCCTATAGAACCTATAAACTACAAAAATACACTAATTCTTAGAAAATAGGCTAACGGTACTACTCTACCCTTACTAATCCCTACTAAATAGTATAATTAGATAATCTATACTATAATTAATAATATTCAAATTAAAATGAGGGTCCACAAGGGGTGGGACGTCACAGGGCCGGGTACCCATTTCAACGGGCTAAATTGATAGGCCTACAACTAAGCTATAAAACCATAAGAGGATTTGGGATAAAATTGTCTTTTTTATCTCTTCAAAAGCAAGTTATTTTAGACAAGATATTGACTCTCCTTGTACAGCAAGTTTATCTCCTCCCTTTTCTCCTCTTTTCTCTTTTGCTTTATTTCTCTCTTAGTTTCCAAATACAAGTAGCAACTACCTAGTCTTTTATTTTATTGTGCACATCCATTGCCTATTGTCTACTTTTTCATTCTTCAACACTTAACTCTTTTGCATTGGTATGCGGGCTCTCATTTGGGTCCCCTTGGCTGGGTTACCAAAAAAAAAAAAAACTTCTTTGCATTGGTTCTCAAATACACCTATACAAGTAATTTGGAAAACCCATCTTGTTTTTTGTCTCTTTCGTATCTTTTTTGTTTTCTTTTTTGCTTGAGTTCAATGGATGCCTCTTTAATGAGTATCTTTCAATGCATATGCTAGTTTTCTTTTTCATGTCTTGTGTGTTTTTGTTAAATACAATTAAATCCTTTATTTTATGTTGTGAGAAATTTTTTTGATACCATGTTATTTAAAAATTTGCCAAGAATATTGATTTTGATTAGATTTGGTTAAAATTCTAGTGCTATCAGGCTATGTAAATGGATAGATTAGATTAGCAAGAATAATGGTCGAATAATTGTTTTATGGCCTGCTGTCTTTTTATAGGTTAGAAATATTAAAAAATCACTATTATATGCTAACTTACAAGTCTCCTGAAACCCATTATAGTGCTGGCATAATTATAATCCAAATCATTCAAAATGAACTCCAGCCCCTCTAATGACATGCTTTAATATTTTATATCAATACGAGTGGGGCCCACTGTCCGATTGAGTAAATGATTGAATGTGCCTTTATGATATTTTGCAAAAAATGTAGTTTTATAAATAAAAAAAAAACAAAAAGGTTAAAAAATAAAAAAAGGTCACTAATTTTCGATCCTAATTAACAAACATTGATGGTAGTGATGAAAATAGGACCGTGATGAAAATGCGTCGAGGACAATTGTAAAAGAAGATCTTATTTTATGTAATTGAATGTCTAATTTATATATAGGTTTTTGTGTTAATATAACTTTTTTTATAAATTTTAGATTTATTGAAGATTTTAATTCTTCCTTGCCCCTCTGGGGGAGATTCCTGGATTTGTCAATGCTCTCACGGTACTATGAGAGTAAGGGTGAGAGCCTCAACATCCATATCCAATGCCAACAGCCTAAATGTGAAGGCCACCACCCCTTACTCTCATAGTACCTTAAGAGTAGCTCTCACAAGAGCATCTCCCATATATATAAATATATATATATATAGGAATATTCAATGTGCATCAATCCCTCACCATAGGTGATGCACACTTACATGGCTTTCTTTCTTTGCACATGAACATTCCTTTTCTACAAATGACCATATATGGCTTTTCCTCTTTTGCACACAAATATTTCTAATTATGTATGTGTCCACCTCACCCTATAGTGAAGGATAGATGCACATGAACATTCCTCACCGCATTCAATTGAAAATGGTAACAAATTTTTTGTTGAGAGCTGCTAAATGCACACTAACTTTTGCTCTCCACACATTGCACTTTTTTATGACCAATATAGCCTTGTGCTAAATTACCTAAAAGGATGTAAATAAAATAAAGGTGCTAATGTAGATGCTTTGCAGGAATGTAAATTGCTTGAAAAGTAAAGTGTATGAATGGAAATGACAATGAAATTTAAGTGGTTTGGCAATGCTTACATCCACGACCCGGAGGAATGACCTCCCAGTAGGATCTTCATTAAGGAATAGAAGAACCAGTACATCTACAATGGTATTGTAAATAAGAAGTGGGGACTCTCGGCTAACACTAAGCTCCCGGTCGATTATAGAATAATCGTTGGCGCCCCTTTTATAAAGAGAACCAAGAAACTAGAGACTAAGACCAAGGGGTTGGATCAAGTAGAGCTCGTTGAACTCGTTGTAACTCCCCAACGCTAGCTATTGTTATCGCCAAAACGCCCTCTTGGGCAAGAAGGGAGCTCCTGAGGGAGTCTCTGCCCTGCTCTCCAATGGGTGCTTATAGACCTCTATCTCTCCTTCCTCGCTCCTCTTCGCTCTGTAGTCGTTGCCTAGGGATCGATGCTATTTGTAGACTTTTCGATGGTGGTCCCCACTGTGGCAGCACAAAATATGTATAGTTGGCAAGCGCATTCCGTGACTAACAAGTAGTGAGATCCTCTTTCGGTTGTTGTGTGAGCAAGAGCTACTTTCGAGAGTACTTGCCTTTGTGAGCTCCACGCAAGAAGCCTCTTCCATGGAGGTAGTTGGCGCCTCCTTCCTTCGTCAGGTAAGTCTTGGGTTTCCATAGATAAGTGGGCTTTGGAGGCTAATTACGTGATCTCCAACTCTTCCCCCATTCATGCCTATAATCTTCTTACGTGGTTGCTTCCAAGAGGTCATCCACATGAAGGCCACCTCTGGGAGAGCCCCCTTCATGAGGGCCTCCTCTCTATGGGGGCCCGCTTTGTGAGAGTCACCTCCATGGGGGTCACTTCCAAGAGGTCACCTTCATGAAGGCTGCCCCTGAGAGGGCCAGCTTCATGAGGTCCTCCTTCGTGATAGCCACTTTCGTAAGGGTCACCTCTCTATGAGAACCGCCTCCATGGGGCCCACTTACATGAGGGTTGCCTGTGGCGGCCACTACCATGAAGGCCAATTCCTTGCATTAAGCTAGGACGCTAGACTTTAAGAACCTGGGCCCGTGCCACATGGCTTTCCAAGGCAGAACGCCCTTTTTGGAGAGCTCTTCACGTTTAGGTGTCTACAAAGGACATCTCTCCCATCCCAACTTCTTTCTACACCCACCAACCCTCATTCCCACCCCCACCCCCAGCTACCACCGCCCCCTTCGGCAGCACCACCGGAGGGGGAGGGAGGACGAGAGGAAGGGGGAGGGAGGGAGGGAGCGAGACAGGAAGGAGGAGAGAGGGGGAGGGGGAGAGCGGGCAGCAGATAGGGATAGGAAGAGAGACATGGATAGGAGGAGAGGGAGAGAACAAGGGGAGAGGGAGAGCGAGCAGCAAGCGGAGAGCGGGCTGTGAGAGGGAGAGAGACTGGGAGAAGGAGAGGGAGAGAGGCCGGGAGAGGGAGGGAGGGTAGCTTGCAAAGAAAAGGAGAGAGAGGGAGAGGGATTGTAGAGAGAAGTTGAGAAATGGTAGTTTAGGAAAAATGGGGTGTGTAAAGAGTAGTTTTGTTAATTTTTCAACTTAAGGGGTGGGTGCAAAGAAAAGCTGTGTGTGGAGAGCAAAAAACAGTATACATTTAGCAGGTCTCTTCTTTCCTTTCTAGATGACTAAGGGTAAGGAGAAAATAATACACAATGTCATTAAGCAAACATAAATGCAAAGGGCCATAATCCCAAAGGACACAATCCAGCAGGAAAGGGATGGTTCTTAACTTATGGGCACTATTTCCAATTAAACATACCCATGTTTTAAAAACCATGGAAACATAATTATTTATATCTAGAACGAGTGTCATATGATCATCTTTCTCATATGAAAATAATTGATGTACTGGGCACTAGGACAAATATACATGATAGAAAAAAAAATCCAGCGGAAATAATTTCACTATGCTTAGAATGGCCATTTGAACGTTTTTGCTGGAATATTTTTCACTACACTTGGAATGGCCACAAATAATGAAGAACACAACAATAGCTCACATTCCATGTAAGAAATTATGATAATATATGTCACGACCCGGGCCCGAGTTATGATAATCCAGGGCCGCGACCATACTTACTCCCGTAAACTCTGAATTAACCGAAGTTAAAACAGAATCCACAAGGCATAACATTCATTCATACCTGTCAATTGTACAAATTGCGGAAGTATACATTGACAAAATCAATTTAAGATTTACATGTATCATTCCCTTTGCTTTCATTCATCAATCCCTGCATATTCAAATACTATGCACATTGATGACTATTCAAGTTCTCAAAATATTACATTCCAAAATGAATCTCAACTATTTCCAAAAAGAATTCTCAAAAAGAATTGCCCCAAAACATTCTTAGTCCATTCGCACACTCGAATACTGTAACACCCTGTCCCGAGTTAATTAAGATTAACTCTAATTAATCGGGATTAATGCTGATTTAACAGGATTTATTGAATTAATGTTGATCAATGACTAAATTGATAAGAATTTGGCTCAAGTGGTCAAATTGCACTTAATGAAGCGAATAGTGAAAGTTCTGAATGGATTAGAAATGGTTTTAGGCTAAACCATGCACTGTAAGGACTTTTTCGTAAATACGAAAGTATACGTATTTTGTCGAATACGGAAACTCTTGATACTCACACGTGTATCTCAAGGAGTACGTTAACTTCCGTAAATGTATTGTTTTCATTCGACGTGAATTGGGCCAAATGACCATTCATTTGACTTGAATTGTAATTAGAGGGAATGGGAGGGGGTTTACTGCAAAAATGGGATTATAAGATAAAGATGAACTCAATTGAGTTCATTCATCATCCCAGCAGCCGTTCTCTCTTCTTCTCTTTCTTTCCCTTCTTCTTCTTTCTTCCAATTTCTCTTCAGTGAGTGATGCTTGGGAGAGCTGTCTAGTGCTGGTGAAGAGGGATTCCATCTTCACCATCCTATTCTCCATCATCTTTCTTACTTTCTTGGAGTTTCAACTTGAGAAGAGCTCAAGATTATCGTCAAAGAAGCTACAAGTAAGTGTTGAGTTAACTTCAGCACTTTCCATGGTTTCATTATTGAGTTATGGTTCAAAGAATTCATAAGAATTCTGTTTTGTGGATTGATTTTGGGTTTTAGGTTCAAAAGGAGCTTTGCCTTGAGGAATTCAGCTTGGATTCAAGCTAGGCAAGGGAATTCTTGTTAAAAAGCTTCCACATAAGGCAAGTATACTCAATTTCATTGATTTCAATTGTTAGGTAATTTGTTAGAACTCAAGAAGTTCAGTTACAGAAAATTCGGTTCAGAATTTTCTGAACTTCTGGGCGCAATTCGGTCAGCCGCCAGGCTGACCGCCACCTGACCGCTAGCTAACCGAGAGCTGACCGACATTGGTCGGCTAGCCGCATTTGTGAGTTCGGCTAGCCGCGGGTTAACCGTAAGGTGACCGCAATTCTTGTCAGGGTTCTCCATCAGAAATCGAGTTTCTGGAAAACGAACCGTAAGCTAACCGAATAAATTCGGTTAGCCGAAATGTAAATTTCGGCCAGCCGTGAGGGTGACCGCGTAGGTGACCGAATGTGGACAAATTGTCCTGTCGAAAGTGAAAGTCTGGAAGCTGACCGAATGTGGTTCGGTCAGCCGAAACCCCCCTCATGCGGCTAACCGCTAGGTAACCGCCGAGGTGACCGAAAGTGAGGGAATATCAGAATTTAGTTCTGATAATTTCCTAAACCTTCATGGGTGTTAGCTAAACTTATGTGAATGTACATTTCACTAAAAAGTGATGTCATCTAACATAACACCTACATTGCATAATGAACGTTTCACCCGAATGTTGTTTTAGGAAATTTAATTGTTATGACTTGAGTTGGCTTGTCCTCTCTCGTCTCTTACTGTTATGCTCCTTGTGGAGCTATCATTGAATAATGGATTGAGTTAATATAATGAAATGCAATGAAATGACAAGAAAAGAACTGAAATGTACAACCACTGTAATGAATCAAAGAATAAGTCTGCTGCAGTAGATGGAGCGTTCCGGAGCTCCGTGGGACCGGTGATCTCAGATCAAGACATTGGTGCACCCACCCATTTGATAAGCCACCTAATAAAGTGCGTAACCCTTTGAAAAGCCACTAATAAAGTGAGCACTAAGGAACTGAAATGAGTCCTCGAAAGGCTGGGTTGTGAATGGTGCGCCTTCCGCCTATGCTAGAGGACAACGAAAAGACACTAGATACAGTGTATAAAATGAAAGGACTGCTCTCTTCAGGGGAGAACTACATGAACTGAAGTCTTCCTCCACGGAAGAATTAATTGAATTGACTTGTATTGAATTGAATTGAAATGAATTGACTTGATTTGAATATAATGGTTATACATTGCAACTTAGATTGCTAACATGTGATTATCATAGAATTGTGTATACATTGTTGAACCGTCGTGTTCACAGTGTTATTGATGACATTACAGGCCCAGTTGGCCGTTCCAGTGGTTCCGAGACCACGCCGCCAGCGGAGGAGACCCATCCGGTTCCCCCAGGAGGATTGAACGAATGGACGTAAAACGGAGGCGTCCGGTTTAGCAAAGTTTGGAAACATTTTGCATAGATTCATTTTGTTGTAAATAGTGATCACATGCATTGTATTGAATATGCATGGGTGATTTAAATAGGAAATGAGATGTATAAGTGAACTTTACTTTCTGTAAAGAATTTGTACATATTAAAGTTGAATGTCAATGTATATATATTTCCGCACAAAAAATGTACATTTGACAGATATATGTAAGATCCCTTGTGAATTTCGTATTGGCTTTGGCCATGCGAGGTTTACGGGAGTAAGTATGGCATCACGACTCGGGGTTTGGCCGTGGTAACCCTAATCTCGGGTCCGGGTCGTGACATACTTATTGTATGGTATCAGAGCTAAGTTAACTAAGTTAACTAAGTTAAATGACTTAGCCAATGATAGGAACGAAGTGAGGAATGTTACGTTTCGTGCCAAATCCAATCTTGGATTTGTGATTTAAGTGCTTTCACCTTATGTGATCTATGTGATGGAAGTGTTGAGATCTATGTATCTTACCTTCCGTATTGTTTACAGCATGGCTGCATCTGGATCGAATCCAGGAAGTGATGACTTTATTGAGGTTGTCACCCCGTCTCCTGTCTCCGATATGGACACACGGATGACTGCCATTCTAGAGCAATTGGTGAGAAGCAATGAACAAATGGCCAAGAGTCATGAAGCACAGATGGGTATGCAAGCCCAGATCACTTCTTTATTGCAAGTGCAGAGCCAATTGCAGGCTCAGATGCAAGCAACGCCAGTAGTGCCACCAGTTCAACCACCTACTCAGGTTGGAACACAAGTGGTCATTCAATCCAAGGAGAAAGACCCTAATGTCCTGTATGAACAATTCAGGAAAAGAGGAGCTACTGAGTTCCGGGGTACTGAAGATGTGCTGAAAGCTGATGAATGGCTGGAACACATTGAGGATGTGTTTGGCACAGTCACGTGCACGCAGAAACAGAAAGTTGCCCTCATTTCCTCCATGCTACGAGAAGTAGCAAAGACATGGTGGAAGAGTGTGAGTGGGGCAATCACTAAATTGCCAGAAGCAGTAATCTGGGAGACTTTCAAGCAGCAATTTCAAAGGAAGTTTGTTCCAGAACATGTGAGGCAGAAGAAAGAAGCAGAATTTCTGCAATTGAAGCAAGGTCAAATGACCGTATCTGTGTATGTTCATACCTTTCTGCAGTTGTCTAAGTATGCTACTGATTTGGTAGATACGGAAGACAAGAAGGTGAAGAGGTTTCTCAATGGCCTGAATGCCACATATAAGAAAATGGTATTGGCAAATAAGCCTACTACCTTCGATGATGCCGTTGATAGAGCCTACACGGCAGAAGAAGTACACAGAGAGGAAATGGTTGAGAATGAGAGTACTAAGAGGAGTAGTGGTGAAAAATCTACAGGCTCCTGGTTCAAAAAGGGAGGACGATTCAAGGATAAAAATAAGAAACAGAAATTTGCGGCTAAGACTGAGAATAAACCAGTTTGTGAGACATGTGGAAAGGCTCACAAGACTGAGTTGTGTTGGAGAACTACTGGAGCATGCCTTGTTTGTGGTTCTTTGGAACACAGAATGGCACAATGTCCAAAGGCAAGGAGAGATGACAGAGCTCCTAATCAGCAGACTGCTCAAGGACAAGCAGCACTTCCTGCTCCTCCACAGCGATTAGCTTTGCCAGCACCTCCTAGGCAACAGCAACAACAACGCCAGCAGCGTCAATGGCAGAGGCAACAGCCTGGACCGCAACAGCAGAGGCCACAGATAGCTGGAAGGGCTTATGCTCTTAACCGAGAGCAAGCTGATGTTGCAACCAATGTGGTTGAAGGTACAATTCTTATTGGTGATAAACCTGCGGTTGCATTATTTGATCCCGGTTCCACGCATTCATTTGTAGCACCTGTATTTGTGTGTAATATGCGAGACCGGATAATGCAATTGCCATATGACTTCACAGTGTCTACTCCTTTAGGGAGAAGAGTGGTATGTGAATTGTACGTTCCCCAATGTGATGTGAAAATCGGGGAAGTGGCAATGCCAGCTGATCTGGTTATATTAGCCATGAATGATTTTGATGTAATCTTTGGCATGGATTGGCTTGCGAAGTACAGAGCTTGTTTAGACTGTTTCCGCAAAATCATCACCTTCAGGGTTGATGAGGCCAATGCCAGTGTACTTTTTGAAGGCACTTTGAAGAGGTTTGACACGAGGCTTATTTCAGCACTTAAGGCTGAACGAATGATGCATAGTGGTTGTGAAGGCTACATTGCATTCATTTCTGAACAGAAGCCTGAACAGAGATTAGAAGACATCCCGATAGTCTGTGAGTTTCCAGACGTGTTTCCCGATGAAGTGCCAGGTCTACCTCCAACAAGGGAAGTGGACTTCACTATTGAACTTGTGCCCGGTACTGCACCGATATCCAAGGCACCGTATCGAATGGCACCATCAGAGTTGTATGAGTTGAAGAAACAGATACAGGAATTGCTAGACAAAGGTTTTATCAGACCGAGTGTCTCACCATGGGGAGCACCTGTACTGTTTGTGAAGAAGAAAGATGGCACCTTTCGAATGTGTATTGATTATAGGCAGATCAATCAAGTGACCATTAAAAATAAATATCCACTGCCTAGAATCGATGAGTTGTTTGATCAACTCCAAGGTGCAGCTTACTTTTCTAAGATTGATCTTCGATCTGGATATCACCAGATACGAGTTAAGGATCAAGATGTACAGAAGACTGCGTTCAGGACTCGTTATGGACACTATGAATTTTTAGTGATGCCTTTTGGTCTAACCAATGCACCTGCAGTTTTTATGGCTCTAATGAACAGAGTGTTTGCCTCGTACCTAGACCAGTTTGTGGTGATCTTTATTGATGACATCCTGGTATACTCAAGGTCAGAAAGAGAGCATTCACATCATCTGAGAATAGCCTTGCAGACACTGAGGGAGAATCAGTTGTATGCAAAGTTCTCGAAGTGCGACTTTTGGTTGCAGCAGGTTGCATTTCTGGGTCACATCATTACCAAAGATGGCTTAGCTGTTGATTCGGCTAAGATTGACGCGGTTAGCAATTGGCAGAGTCCGAAGAATGTGCCAGAGGTTCGGAGTTTCTTAGGGTTGGCGGGCTACTATAGAAGGTTCGTAAAGGACTTCTCCAAGATAGCAGCTCCGTTGACGAAACTGACTCGGAAGGATGTTCCTTTTCAATGGAATGATGTCTGCGAGTGCAGTTTCCAAACTCTGAAGCAGAAGTTGATAACAGCCCCAATCTTGGCTTTACCTGAAGGAAGAGGAGGGTTTGAGATTTACTCAGATGCCTCAGGCGTTGGATTGGGATGTGTGTTGATGCAACGAGGTAGGGTAATTGCCTACGGTTCGCGTCAATTAAAAGAGCATGAGAAGAATTATGCTACACATGATTTAGAGCTCGCGGCTGTTGTATTCGCATTGAAGCAATGGAGACATTATCTGTATGGAGAGACTTTTGAAGTCCATTGCGATCATAGAAGTCTCCAATACTTGTTCACTCAGAAAGATATCAATCTGAGGCAACGCCGTTGGTTAGAGCTAATCAAGGATTATGATTTTCCATTCACATATGTACCTGGAAAGGGTAATGTGGTAGCTGATGCTTTGAGTCGCAAATCAGCTGACTTGGCATCATTGGTGGGCGAATGGCGTATGATTGAAGGATTTAGGGATTGGGATGTGTCCATTGAAGTTATGGACAATCATGTCATGTTTGCAGCGATGTCAGTGTTCGAACCGCTACTCATCCAGCAAATTAAAGATAGGCAGTTCGATGACCCGGAATTAGTAAAAATTCGGGATAACATTGCAGCAAGGCCAGATTTCGTGTTGGTAACAGGAGTTCTCTATTTCAGAGACAGACTGTGTGTACCAGCACAGGAAGATTTGAAGCAAGCAGTCATGTTTGAAGCTCATCACACTAGATATTCTGTGCATCCAGGAAGTACGAAGATGTATAGAAATCTTAAGGGCAGATTCTGGTGGAATAACATGAAACGGGAGATAGCCAGTTATGTATCTTCCTGCTTGACTTGCCAGCGTGTGAAATTTGAGCACAAGAAGCCACCAGGCTTGCTTCATCCATTGTATATTCCTAAATGGAAGTGGGAACATCTCACGATGGACTTTGTGTCCGGATTGCCAAGGACGCGGAGACAACATGATGCCATTTGGGTTATTGTGGATCGTCTTACGAAGTCCGCGCATTTCCTTCCATTTCGAAAAGATATGGGATTCAGTGAAATGTCCAAATTGTTTGTCAAGGAGATTGTTAGACTGCATGGAGTACCTGTCTCGATCGTTTCTGATCGAGATAGTCGCTTTGTCTCCACATTTTGGCAGACATATCAGAATGCCATGGGTACGAGACTGCGCTTTAGTACTGCATATCATCCACAGACAGATGGGCAGTCAGAGAGAACAATTCAAACTCTTGAAGATTTGCTTCGGGCTAGTGTTGTAGATTTTGGGAGTGATTGGGATGATCATCTAGCTTTGTGCGAATTTGCGTACAATAATAGCTATCACTCCAGCATTGAAATGGCACCCTTTGAAGCATTATATGGTAGAAGATGTAGGACTCCAGTTAGCTGGGAAGAAGTTGGAACTCGAAGTTTCCACGGTCCTACGATCATTGCTGAAACAGCAGATAAAGTGCAGAAGGTGCAAGAAAGATTGAAAGTTGCTAGATCAAGGCAGAAAAGCTATGCTGACAATCGTCGGCGTGATCTAGAATTCGCCGTTGGTGATTTAGTCTTTTTGAAGACTTCTCCAATGAAGGGCACCGTCAGATTTGGACAAAAAGGTAAGCTTTCTCCGAGATTTATCGGACCCTTTACGATCCAAAGTAGAATTGGGAATGTGGCTTATCGTCTAGATCTTCCAGCAGCACTCTCTGGTATCCACAATGTTTTTCATGTGTCAATGCTTCGGAAGTATGTGTCAGATCCTTCACATGTGATTCGTCATGAAGAGATCCAAGTGTTGCCAGACACTGCATACGTTGAGAAGCCAATTCAGATAGTTGATACCAAGGAGGTGGTTCTGCGTACCAAGACAATCAAATGGGTCAAAGTGCTTTGGGCACATCATGGACCAAACGAAGCTACGTGGGAGCTTGAAGAGCAAATGGCTCGAAAGTATCCAGAGCTATTCACTCAGGTAATTTTCGTTTTCAATTGCTTAATTGATTTGTATTGCATTCGGAGGACCGAATGGTTCTAAAAGTTTAGGGGAATGTAACACCCTGTCCCGAGTTAATTAAGATTAACTCTAATTAATCGGGATTAATGCTGATTTAACAGGATTTATTGAATTAATGTTGATCAATGACTAAATTGATAAGAATTTGGCTCAAGTGGTCAAATTGCACTTAATGAAGCGAATAGTGAAAGTTCTGAATGGATTAGAAATGGTTTTAGGCTAAACCATGCACTGTAAGGACTTTTTCGTAAATACGAAAGTATACGTATTTTGTCGAATACGGAAACTCTTGATACTCACACGTGTATCTCAAGGAGTACGTTAACTTCCGTAAATGTATTGTTTTCATTCGACGTGAATTGGGCCAAATGACCATTCATTTGACTTGAATTGTAATTAGAGGGAATGGGAGGGGGTTTACTGCAAAAATGGGATTATAAGATAAAGATGAACTCAATTGAGTTCATTCATCATCCCAGCAGCCGTTCTCTCTTCTTCTCTTTCTTTCCCTTCTTCTTCTTTCTTCCAATTTCTCTTCAGTGAGTGATGCTTGGGAGAGCTGTCTAGTGCTGGTGAAGAGGGATTCCATCTTCACCATCCTATTCTCCATCATCTTTCTTACTTTCTTGGAGTTTCAACTTGAGAAGAGCTCAAGATTATCGTCAAAGAAGCTACAAGTAAGTGTTGAGTTAACTTCAGCACTTTCCATGGTTTCATTATTGAGTTATGGTTCAAAGAATTCATAAGCATTCTGTTTTATGGATTGATTTTGGGTTTTAGGTTCAAAAGGAGCTTTGCCTTGAGGAATTCAGCTTGGATTCAAGCTAGGCAAGGGAATTCTTGTTAAAAAGCTTCCACATAAGGCAAGTATACTCAATTTCATTGATTTCAATTGTTAGGTAATTTGTTAGAACTCAAGAAGTTCAGTTACAGAAAATTCGGTTCAGAATTTTCTGAACTTCTGGGCGCAATTCGGTCAGCCGCCAGGCTGACCGCCACCTGACCGCTAGCTAACCGAGAGCTGACCGACATTGGTCGGCTAGCCGCATTTGTGAGTTCGGCTAGCCGCGGGTTAACCGTAAGGTGACCGCAATTCTTGTCAGGGTTCTCCATCAGAAATCGAGTTTCTGGAAAACGAACCGTAAGCTAACCGAATAAATTCGGTTAGCCGAAATGTAAATTTCGGCCAGCCGTGAGGGTGACCGCGTAGGTGACCGAATGTGGACAAATTGTCCTGTCGAAAGTGAAAGTCTGGAAGCTGACCGAATGTGGTTCGGTCAGCCGAAACCCCCCTCATGCGGCTAACCGCTAGGTAACCGCCGAGGTGACCGAAAGTGAGGGAATATCAGAATTTAGTTCTGATAATTTCCTAAACCTTCATGGGTGTTAGCTAAACTTATGTGAATGTACATTTCACTAAAAAGTGATGTCATCTAACATAACACCTACATTGCATAATGAACGTTTCACCCGAATGTTGTTTTAGGAAATTTAATTGTTATGACTTGAGTTGGCTTGTCCTCTCTCGTCTCTTACTGTTATGCTCCTTGTGGAGCTATCATTGAATAATGGATTGAGTTAATATAATGAAATGCAATGAAATGACAAGAAAAGAACTGAAATGTACAACCACTGTAATGAATCAAAGAATAAGTCTGCTGCAGTAGATGGAGCGTTCCGGAGCTCCGTGGGACCGGTGATCTCAGATCAAGACATTGGTGCACCCACCCATTTGATAAGCCACCTAATAAAGTGCGTAACCCTTTGAAAAGCCACTAATAAAGTGAGCACTAAGGAACTGAAATGAGTCCTCGAAAGGCTGGGTTGTGAATGGTGCGCCTTCCGCCTATGCTAGAGGACAACGAAAAGACACTAGATACAGTGTATAAAATGAAAGGACTGCTCTCTTCAGGGGAGAACTACATGAACTGAAGTCTTCCTCCACGGAAGAATTAATTGAATTGACTTGTATTGAATTGAATTGAAATGAATTGACTTGATTTGAATATAATGGTTATACATTGCAACTTAGATTGCTAACATGTGATTATCATAGAATTGTGTATACATTGTTGAACCGTCGTGTTCACAGTGTTATTGATGACATTACAGGCCCAGTTGGCCGTTCCAGTGGTTCCGAGACCACGCCGCCAGCGGAGGAGACCCATCCGGTTCCCCCAGGAGGATTGAACGAATGGACGTAAAACGGAGGCGTCCGGTTTAGCAAAGTTTGGAAACATTTTGCATAGATTCATTTTGTTGTAAATAGTGATCACATGCATTGTATTGAATATGCATGGGTGATTTAAATAGGAAATGAGATGTATAAGTGAACTTTACTTTCTGTAAAGAATTTGTACATATTAAAGTTGAATGTCAATGTATATATATTTCCGCACAAAAAATGTACATTTGACAGATATATGTAAGATCCCTTGTGAATTTCGTATTGGCTTTGGCCATGCGAGGTTTACGGGAGTAAGTATGGCATCACGACTCGGGGTTTGGCCGTGGTAACCCTAATCTCGGGCCCTGGTCGTGACAAATACCCATCTCAAATGGTATTCCGACCGTCCCATTCCATTAATCCTTCTGGAGGAACCGGAACGGTCTCCTCCGCTGCCACAGGGCCGCTGCTGGGCCGGCATGGGTAATCGGGCCTGTAATGCCATCAATAACACTAATGAACACGACGGTTCAATAATGTATAAACAGAACTTATAATAACACATGTTAGTACGTATACTAAACTCATGTAATCAGTTTAGCAATTAAATCTCAATTCTAAACAAGTCTAGATAATTCCTACAATGACAATGGTTGAGCACAATAAATCAATCAATAGACATATACAAGATGGCAACTACCATAGCATTCATTTCAATCATTTCATTTCATTTCATGTCATTTACCATCTTCCCTCAAAGGAAGGATTCATCTTCCAAATGGAAGGCATCGATCAGTACCCATAGATACGATCGGAATTTGTGAGACTTACCAGTGTCCGGTCCAAGGACACTAGCATCACCATGGAGCTCCGGAACGCCCCAAATCCATCTACTACAGTAGGAATAGTCATTTGGCTCAAGGCAGAAGGGTGCACCATTCATGACCCCGGCCTCATGAAAATAATCATTTATTAATTCATTTAAAACTTAATACAATAGCTAGGTAGTGCCAGACTCAAGAGTCAATACATTTCATTAATCAATCCATTTCTGGATTCAATTCTATACGGTGATTCCATTCTTAACAATGGAAAGGAAATAAACAATAACATCAATCTTATGAGATTGGAATGCAGTGACACAGAATGCCATACAATGAGAGAATTACTAATTACACAATTCTACTCATTTCTATCTCAGTTCCAACCAACCATTTAGGTATAACCATTGGTTATCCAATGTACTTGTTATTCTCGATGGACATCACATTAATATATAATAAGTACATTGGAGTCTCCGTAATCAACACCTATGGAGGTTAGTCCATAATCAACTAACTATGAGAACCATGGCTTCTAATGGTCTAATCACAATTCCTCCTTTTATTGTTCTTAATTCTTAACAATCTTGAATCTCTCCATAATTAGTCTTAAAACTAATTTAGGGTGTGCTCATACTCATTATAAGCACTCTTAAAGCAAATAAAAATCCAAAATCTAACTGTCCTCAGTTAAATCCCTATCCGATCGATCGGACAGTCAGGTTCGATCGATCAGACTTGCATTGAAACCCAGCTTCATCGCAGAAACCGATTTCTCTCTTCCTCATTTCCCCTTCTTTCCATTCTAAGCCTGTACACAAACTTGGACCTCCTGTCCACTCCTCATCTAACATCTCATTCATACATTAACAACTCCATTATTCCATCAATCAACCCACAAGATGATTCCATTCTAAAAACAATAAAAATGGTACAAAACCCAAATAAATAGGATACTATGAATTTTCTATAGTAATCAATACTAATCACAAGTAAATGTTTATACTTGCCTCCTTTGAAGCTTCTTTGACAAAAGGCCCCTTTTTTGCTTGGCTTGGTTTGACACAAATCTCTCCCAAAGAATATTCCAAGCTTTTCAACAATGGAGGATGGCTCAGTGGAGAAGATGAAGATGACCAAGCTTCTTCAAAAGCTACTTGCAAGCTCTCAATCCTCACTCTTGATGGAGAAGAAATGGAAGATGAGGAAGAAGAGTGCCTAGGGTTTGTTAAAATGGAAAAGGAACCCATCTCTTAGCTTATATAATGGACTTTTTGCACTTAAGCCCTCTTCCATTTTTTTATTCACATTTTGGGGAAAATGAAGGCCCATTTGATCGACCTTACGTCAAATGAAATCAAGTGTATTATGAAAGTTGACATACTCTTCGAGATACATACGTTGGTATCAAGAATTTCCATATTTGATGAAATACGTGAAAACCCATATTTACAAAAAGGTCCTTAGTTTACCTTTGTTGAGTCTAAACTCATTTTAATCAACTAAATCCCATTCAAATTCACTTCATTAAGCTTAATTCAATCTTTTGAGATTAACCCGTCTCATTTCTTTTTCACTAACCCCGATTAGCACAATTAATCATGCTTAAATATCACTAATTGGGATTAATTAGCTTTAATTATTATTAGTCCGGGTCGGGGCCTAACAATATAATAATGCCAGATGGTAATGATCTTTCAATGAGGTTGAATCTATATTAGCACTTTTAATCTCCTGACTGCCCAAATACAAATTTATGAAATACTAACAAATTAGAAGGAAAATGAGATTTCAAATCTATGTGAGGGCATCCGCCCCATGTCCTTAATATATATATATATATATTTATTTATTTATATATGGGAGATGCTCCTATGAGAGTAACTCTCACAGTACTATAAGAGTAAGGATGGGGGCCTTCACATCCATATCGAATGCCAATAGCCTAAATGTTTGGGTCCCTCCCTACTCTCATAGGAGCATTTCTATCCATATATATATATATGCGCTAAATTTCTATGGCCCACTTGGATTTCTTCCTACCATGAAGGGCATGAGGGATTGAGAGAGCAAAATGGGAACTAGGTGTGTATAAAAATCAGCCCCATCCAATCAGCCTATCCCCTTCATCTTAACGATCCACATATGTAATGGTTGAAATATAGGATTTTACACAAAACATCTGTTAGACTCGGTGTAGACCAAAAAAGCCTCAAAACATATGTATCAACTATTATGATCCTAGGGGCCTTTTTTGGCCTTCCGTTTTTGTTTTTTTTTTTTATTCCCTAGGTAGGGATTTGCCTACTTCCCTAAAATAAAAATAAAAAACACTATTCAAGTTCGGCTGTCTTTTGGGCAATGACCTCCACCAGTCAAAAGTTGGAAAAGGACATCCAATTTCCACCATTCAAGACCTGGGAGAAATGAATGTAAACTATATTTGTTTGATGTGGGAATATTATTGTTTGTATGCTTTGTCTTACGTGTATCGATAGCTTGAATGTAAATTATTTAGTTTAAAGTAAATGTGGTTGAAGAAACAGTGAAATGTGAATGTGGTAGTTTTTTGTGGAATGTGGTTGTGAAATGTGTACTTCATGTGGTATTTGTGGAGAAGATAGGAATGTGAATATGAAATGTAAATGTGAAATCTAGAATGTGATACATAAATGTGAGTGAATGTGAAAAGTGATTGTTAATGCATCTTGAAATCCACAATGTAATTTTTTCCAACCTTTTCTTTTAATTTAGGATGAGCAATAGTATCCCCACTCAGCACAAGTTATACATTTAATTGAGCATGGATATCGTCACCCATGTTATGAGCGGTGATAGCCCTGCTTATGAAAATTATACATCTTGTTAAGCAAGAATATTGTCGCTTAAAGAAAAATTGAGAGAGAGTGAGAGAGAGAGAGAGAGAGAGAGAGAGAGAGAGAGAGAGACGGCTGGAGGGCCTATATGGTCTATATTAAAAATTGAGGGCATTTTGCGTGTTCACAGAGTCTAAGGAAAATTCTCCAGAAAAATTCATATATATATGAAAAAACTATCCTCCTCGCGCACGGAGTCGTACTATAATCTTGTACCAATTCAAAGACCATACTATAATCTTATACCAATTCAAAGACCGAAACGGCTGGAGGGCCTATATGGTCTATATTAAAAATTGAGGGCATTTTGCGTGTTCACCGAGTCTAAGGAAAATTCTCCAAGAAAAATTCATATATATATATATATATGAAAAAACTATCCTCCTCGTACTATAATCTTGTACCAATTCAAAGATCGTACGATAATCTTATACCAATTCAAAGACCCTTTTAAAAACCTTTCTTGTCTCCTTTGTTCGCAAGTTGTTATTTTGCAAACCTTGTCCAGCATCTTTAGGGTTTCCAACAATGGAAGCTCAGCATGGAAAGTCGTAGTAGAGGGCAATCGGCTCTTCTTTTTGTAGACCTTCTCCATTGTTTGTTGGGTTCCATATTATAAAAGACCAACATGGTAAGTCATTGAAAGCAAAGAACGGGTTCCATATTATAGAAGATCAACATGGTAAGTCATTGACTGCGAAGAACAGTTCCTTACCCCATTGGTAAGGAGTATCGGTTCTTACCAGGCTGTCCGGATTCGAACTCGTACGTCACATCTTCCCGCTTGTATGGGCTCCTTTCGCACTTGTGTGAGCTTCCTTCCCGTTTGTCCGGGCCTCTTTCCCACTCGAGTGGGCTAGTTTCCCATGTGCATGCAGGCTCTCTCTTGATCCTAGGCCCCTTGGCTGGGGTGCTAAAAAGAAAAGCCATCGAGAGCGACCACCTGGTCTTTTTTAAGATCTCACGTGTTTGAGTTTGAACACCTCGTTTTTTGTTTATGGAATGTGCATGCCATTTCTTCCAGTCATCATTACCTTGTTGTTTTGGAGATCTTCTCAGTTGTTTTTAGAGTTTGAAGTTGCAGCAAGCTCGGCATGGCAACCTGTTGAGGGCAAACACCTCGTATTTTACTGTATGGTTTGTGGCATTTCTTCCTATCATCATTAGCTTCTTGTTTTCAACACCCTCTCACATGAATTTAACTTGCAGCACTTGACATGGTTACTCGTTGAGGGCGAACATCTCATTCTTTCTGTATATGGTTTGTGCAATTTCATGCTATCAGCATCAACTTGTTCTCCATAGGAATTTTTTGAAGATCTCCATGTAGTTGCTACCAATCAGGTATGGTTCAGTGCTCCCCTGTTTTATTATGTTTTCTTCCATCATGTGGTAGAATTAGGCTTGGAGCAAGTGCTTCTTGTCATTTTGGTTTGGAGAGTTTTTTAGAATATCTCCTCCACACCACACGGTTAGTTTTAGAAGTATAAAAAAAGCACGGTTGTCCCAATCTTCATATCTCCTCACTTGTCTCTTAGTTCTTTGACCGTTTCTTCTTTTTATTAACAGTGGCCCATATCCCCCAATGTTTGGAAAGTAAGGTTGGTTGGAAAGAGCAGATTAGGTAAGTTTTTTCTACCTTCGTATGGATTTATTCTTGCCCATATTTTAAAACTGATAGGTCCCTTTCATTTCTAGGGAAGGGCAGATAACATGCACTCACTTGACAAATCAAAAGAGGACCCCACCGACCACCGTTAATTAGCTATCCTGTTTTGGGAATGTTCATGTTCTTTATAAAGCATAGTGAAGTTGGGGAAGATTTAAGCTTTTTATGTGTAACGGATTATATGAAGTGCGATCTACTCTCTTCAAAACAAATGCTCCCTAGATGGTGTTGATGTTTAGATGGAATTAGATCTGTGAGTGGATAAAAATTGGATGCTTCAAGGCGCGTGATCGCTTTCTTAAGACGAAACAATGAGTTGTTGATCTGTGTTTGTTGGTCCGAAAATCAACCCTGAACTCAGGGCCCCCACAAGGATGCAATAGCAGAACAGTGATGTGATCAATAGTTGTGTAGATGCAGTGTTCTTGCAAGTTTAAGTTGTCTAGTTTCCGGACATAAAGTTCCAATTTATAGAAGTTGAATGGTAATATATCCGTTCGGGGAGTGGCTGTTAATGTGTTAATGGCCATATAGTCGTTGGAGAGTGGCTCTAATTTCAAAGAATCTTTCCCAAACTTGAGACATTAGGACAATAACTGTCATACGTAGTTAAAACAACTATAACCAGCCTTTGGGCCCATTAGATCAAACCTGACTCATAAACAATTTGACTTAACCCAAGAGGGAACTGGGTGCCCAAAAGGGAACTGGGTCAACTGGGTCCGGCCCAATATACTGTAAAATAATGACTGCTCTAATATACCTAAGACCCAAGCCCAAGCCCAATAGAGAGAGTCCAAGACAAGTAAATTAACATGGTTAACAAAGGGTTATCATATAAATGCTTATTTTGCCTTTGTACGTATCCAAGCGAGATCCTATAAAATGGAAATCAAAAGTAAGTTTCTAAAATGAAAAATGGGTTTTCAAAAGGATTGGTTTCGTTGAAACTTTCTACATAGAATATATGATAATGAAAAATCATTCACTACTAGAAAATCTGTTCTTTGCGCAGGAAAAACGTGCTCTGCACTGTGCCCTCCCGCGCACTTTTCCTATGTCCCGCCGCACCAGCCACGCCACTGCCGGAGCCGCCTGGTCCAGAGCCGACACCGGTTCCCTCTCTCTCCCTCCCTCTCCCTCTCCCTCTCTCTCTCTCTCTCTATTTCTCTCTCTTTTCGCCGGTCTTTCCGTCTCCCTCAACGCCGCCGAGGACTCCTTCTCGCCGCTGCTGCTCGCTCTCCCTCACCACATCCTTCCAGGTTCGTTCTCCTCTTTGCCGCGTCCTCTCTCAGTTGTGGTGTTTCTTTTTTTTCCGGTTTTAGTATTGAAAAAATGATCGGAACAACAGGGGCGGACCAGTGCTTGGGCTTAAGAAATTCATGCTAATCTTCATTCTTCTTTGGGGGCAGAAGTTCTTCAGTTATACAGCAATTACACCCATTTCGAGTTGCATTTCTATCTGCTCTTGTTGATTTTGTCTGATTTCTTATTTGGGGTTTCAGTATTATGACAGATGTTTGTATCATTGGGTTTTGGGGGTTCTAGGTATATGACAATGATTTGGAGGTGTATAGACTGATAATACTGAAGATTTGCTACTATTGCTCTGATTTTCAACTGGATTTTTGTTTTAGATCTTTTTCTTGGATGAGTAGTTTATTGGGTTTCTGATTTTTTTGCCTTTGTGGGTGTAAATGTAAAAGATGGAGATGAATTTTGACATCTTGGTGCACTTTAGTGTTAGAGTAATTTTTCATGAAAGAGCAATGTGGTGAAATTGTACTTTTTTTCATCTTTTATTTGGGGGTTTGCTTACTTTTTGTAGCTAGGATATTTCCTTCATTTATCTGATTTTGTGTGCCCCGACTGGATGAACTGAGTTTCCCTACCTGTAAATCTAGTTAATCTGCAATTTTGTTTGCCTGTAATTACTTAGTTATGGGAGCTTTTAGGAGATAACCATAAAGATCACAATCAGGCTGTTCTATCCTACCAATTTAACATGACCATTGGGTCAGTGAGGGACCAGCTCTAGGGTCAGAGGTATTTTGAACATTTGTCTCAAAATTTCTATGGGCTTAAGAAAAACTTTATAAATTTAATGTATCTTGAAATCCCCAAATCCAAAAATGAAAAGAAAGAGGGCTCTTTTTGTCCATGTAGGTGGGCACACCGGAGTGCCTTGTAGGTCTCTCATTTTTCCTTTATGTGCTTTGCTTCTATGATTGATTATTGATTGCAAGTTTTTTTAAAGCATAACTTCCCATCTGATTGTGAATGACTCAGAAAATATGTAGTTGCCACATTGTGCAAAGTTCCTTCCACTGCTTAAAATGGGTGAATTTTAGCTGCAAAGTAGTTGAACAGTACCCTTTCTTGTTGACTTTTGGGGGATTTCTCCTCACCTACATTTTATCTTTGTTGGGTTTTGTTGAATCTGTGTTTTTGTTGAATCTGTGTTTATGGTATTGTTGAATCTTTGTAGGGTTTTTGGTTTAGTTTAGTTAGGCTAATTTGTTTTTTACATTAGTTCTTGAATGAGGTGATTTATGTTTTTTTTTTTCTTTTTGGGTATTCAGTTGGGTTCTCTGCTTTTGGTTACAGGTTCCTCATACAGGGCATTTCTCCAACAGATCAACACTCGGCAGTCCTCTCTGATTACAAGTTCCTTTATTTTATTTTTCTGATTTGGTTGCTGGTTTTTTTTTTTTTTTTTTGAATTGTTTGCTGTTTTTCTTTTTATTCTGATTTGTTTGCTGTTTTTTTTTTTTTTTTTTGGGTGGGCTGATTTGTTCACTGATTTATTTGGAATGATGTGAGTTTTTGCTGATTTATTTGTTTGCTACTTAATTTACTTAATAGTTTGGCCATTAGAAACTTGAGCGAGTTGTTAGGTTTGTTGTGTTAATTTTATCTTGTTGGGTCGTGTTGGTTGAATTTGAAGAGATGAGAGAATGAGGGTTTTTTCTACCAATTTGGGAATGAGAGTTTGATTTTGGGGTTGTTGCTTAATTGATTTAGTATGCTTGCAATCTGCTTCTTCTACTTGTTTTAAATTTTAGTATTATTAAATTTTAATATTAGTATTATAATTCAATTGGTTCGTAGAAATGTTGTTAAATTTTATTGTTATTGAATTGTTGATTGAGATGTACTAATAGAGTTGTCACTTGTTTTATCCTTCATGGAAAGTAATATTTTTAATAAATAATATTAGAAACTCCTAAAATTTAGAACTACCTTCAATTATAAAATAAAATATAAAATTTAAATTGGTAAATTAAATATGTATAATTCAATTATTTAAAATAAAATTAAATCTTATGAATTCGGCTAATTATGCTTGCTCATTTTAGATTTCCACATAAATAGTTGCCGAGATGGACAAGAGTTGGATTGATTTACCGAATAGGATGTCTAGGGAATACATGGATGGGATTAACCATTTCATGGAATTTACCAATGGGTTTGACAATGAGTTCATCAATTGTCCATGTAGAAAATATGTGAATCGGTATTATTACAGAAGAGAGTTTGTCCGAGAACATCTGATTCTGAACGGATTCTTGAAGCAATACAAGAATTGGATAAGACATAAAGAAGAGTATGTTTCTTATCGCAGAGAGGAAAGAGATGAAATTGAGGTGGATGATATGTCAGAGATTGATCCGATGATGGCGATGCTAAATGATATCGCGTGCGGGTTGGCACCCGAATACACAAGCTGTGAGACTTAGGGGGCAGGTGGGAGTAATCCTCGCTCCGATGCCGATGAAGAAGCCTTGAGATATTTTGAAATTCTTGACGATGCACAAACAGAATTGTATCCTGGATTCAAGGACTTCAGTAAATTGTCCTTTATTGTTGAGTTGTTACATTTGAAGGCATTGAATCAGTGGTCTGACACGTCCTTCGATATGCTCCTCCAGTTGTTGCATCAAGTGCTCCCATCCGGTGCAAAACTTGCTGAGTCCTACTATCAGGCTCGCAAGTTAACTGAAAATCTAGGCTTCACATATAAGACTTTAGATGCATGTCCAAACAATTGTATGTTGTTTAGGAATGAGAATGCCCATCTTGATACGTGCATTATGTGTCAGACTTCGAGATGGAAGGAGGACGGGGTAGGTTACAATCGTCAGAATGGTTCTACAAGTGTTATCAATCGTAGCAAACGGGTGGTAGCAAAGCAAGTGAGATATTTCCCACTTAAGCCAAGGCTGAAGAGGCTTTTTATGTCATCAAATATCTCCAAACTGATGCAATGGCATGCCGAAAATAGCAGGGATGATGGTAAGTTAACCCATCCAACAGATTCCCCAACGTAGAAAGACTTCGATCGGAGGAATCCAGACTTTGCCTTGGATTGTCGCAGTGTGCGGCTTGGTTTGGCTGCAGATGGTTTTAGTCCATTCAGGTCCATGACTGGGGCAAATCACAGTACGTGGCCAGTTGTTTTGGTACCTTATAATCTCCCGCCATGAATGTGTATGAAGCAACCTTTTCTGATCCTGTCCACACTTATTGATGGACGAAGAGGACCAGGGGACAAGATTGATGTATATATGCAACCTTTGATTGATGAATTAAATGAATTATGGGCTGATGGTCTGATGAAATTTGATGCCGAAAGCAATGAAATGTTTAAACTCCGCGCCGCACTATTGTGGACAATTAACGACTTCCCAGCGTACGCTAACTTGTCAGGTTGGAGCACAAAGGGAGAGTTGCATGTCCTTGTTGCAATCAGGAGAAGAAGTCAACTTGGTTGATACACGGTAGAAAATGGGTATACACGGGTCATAGACGTTTTCTACCTCCATTGCATGGGTTTAAGAGGGACAAAGTGTCATTTGATGGCACTCGAGAATATGGTCCAGCACCTCGAACAATGACGGGAGTTGAATTGTTGTCACAGCTCGAGCAGGAGCAAATGCGTACTGTGTATGATTTTCAAGATTTACTGGCCCCCCCGCTGCCTTCTATTCCCAGTGCAAATGGAAGGCGAAGTCATAATTGGAAGAAAAAAAGTATTTTCTACGATCTGCCATACTGGAAAGATAACTTACTCAGGCACAACTTAGGTGTTATGCACATTGAGAAGAACGTCTGTGATAATATATTGTGGACCATTCTCGGTGTTCAGGGGAAGTCGAAGGATGGTGTCAATGCACGCCATGACTTGGAACAGGCAGCTACGAATGCACGGAACTGCGCAATGCAGGGTCCCTCACACAGGTTGGGGACTCGACACATCACCCAGGTCCGCCACAAGGTAAAGAGTTGGATCGTACATGTAATTTATATTTTTGTCATTTTGTATGAAATTATACTAATAATATAACTCTCCACCAAACAGTTGCGTGCAGAGGGCGGTCCGGTCGACAGGATGTCCGTCTGGATGCGTTCTCGAGATCCTCGCCACCCGGAGGTTGCAGCTATCTTCGTTAGATTTTATATTGAACCGCTTAAATTATCTGTCTATTACTATGTCCTGTTATGCATGATAATATATTAATGTACACAGGCCCAGTTTCAGTCACGCCTGGAGACATTGCCCAAGGAGGAGCGCAGTTTGCCATCACGGAGGGATGAGATATTCCACTCCGTCGTTGGCGGGGACGGGCACGGATACATGCTCACGTATGGGACGGGCATTCCACGCTCGCACATCGCACGAACGGAGCCATCCAGTGCTAGGTCCTCCTAGGGCTTGCGCCTCCGTACAGATGAGGAGGTCAAGGCGTTGCTGCAGTTCATGAAGGCAGCGATCAGAGAGGAGGTGACGAATGAGGTGAGGGCAGAGATGAGGGCCGAGTTGAGAGCGGAGTTGACAGAGCTGGAGGCTCGTCTATCACAAAGTCGCGGCCCCATCACTTCAAACCCACCACCCACTACTCAGGTTAGTAAGAAAATATTTTGTACATTTAAATTGTCAATTATGTCATTGATGTGTCAATATTTATGTTTTTTTTAAATGTTTTTAACTGTATAATAAATAATTACAGGCACCTGACGCTGGCAGCGGCCACAAGGCGAGACATGACTCGGTTGGAGAGGGCAGTCATGATCCGTCAGGCTTGACTGATCCTGACCAGGTATAAATATTTTTTTAATTCAAGATTTCAACATGTAGATAAATTTTCTAAGTTGTGTTAGAAATTTATAGATTTTGAAACTTAAAAAGTTAGAAACTTATAAATGTAGAAACTTAGAAAGTTATAACCGGAACTGACAGTTCGAGCATTGGACTCCCGGATTGCTCGTAAAGTTGAAACGTAGGTTTCACCTTAAACGTGAACTTAAAACTTGGAAAAATAGCCTCCGAGAGCCCAAACCTGGCAAATGGGCTCCGTTGCCAGTGAAACTGGATGGGCATGAGCCCCTAGTCATTCCACCATTATTAAAGTAAATTAAGGTTGCTAAGATATGGATAGGATGTCAAGAAGAATCACTACTCATTGCACCATTATTAACCGAAAATGCCATCAAAGTTACAATTTAACATTAAGTGTTCTACTATCGTTTCTTCCCAAAACTCAAAAGTAGGATATAAAGCATTAACACCAGGTAATGGTATCCGAAAGCGAAGCGCTTTGCGTATACGAATTTCATCGGTTTTCCAGATTTATATTTCAGGCTCAAGATCTTCTTACTCTCTTTTCACTGGTTTCTCAATTACTTTCAGGTAAACTGCACTTTCTATGTTGTTGTGTTTGGATCTGATTTGTGGTGTTTTGGAATTTCTTTGCCTTTCCAATGCTTTTTTTTTTTTTTTGTGGAGATGTTTGTGTAATTGGGGGGAAGATCAGATCTGGTTATTCTGTTTTTGGAGGGGGCTTGTTTGTTTGGTTGGTTGGTTGAGATCTAATATGTGGGGATTTGTTTGGTTTTGATCACATCTGGTCATTATGATTTTGGAATGTTAGGAATTGTTGGAATGAAGTCTGATTCTTTGTTAGGTGAGGAGATGAAGGTGATTGGAGTTTGGGTAATGTTTTAGAGTCTTTTTGTTAGGTTTTGGGTTTTGTTCTATCCATTGAGAGATGAGATCCATTGAAAGGACTAGGGCTAGGGACAGGGCTAGGGTATTTTGCCGGAAAGGACTCAATTGAAAGAAACAAACAAGACTGGGACCCAATTGCCTGCACCTTTCACTGGGGAAGGATCCATTGCACCTTTTAGAGTTGCAATCTCTCTTACTGCTAATTAAAAACCATTTCCCATTTCATAACTGTACCAGGAGGTAGATGCAATTAAAAACATCTTTTTTTGTTGACAATAAATTGTTTTGTTTATTCTGATGCCTAATGTATTGGCCATGTGTTCAGTATTGTATTACGATGGTGTTGATACGTGTGTAATTGAGAAATTGAATTTTCAGAATTGTGCACAATAGTCCCTGCAGTTCAGATGTTCAAATGGGCATTAAATTACTAGCAATCAGAAATATAAATACAGGGACTGATAACAAATGTTTATAGGGCCAAAAGATCCTGAAATTAGGTTTCGTCAAGTAGAGATCAAACCCAATAGTGCTTGGCTTGGGTTTGGGTGGATCCAAATAAGGTTCAGTTAATGCTCTGAGGTGCTGGTAGTAGTTTGGCTATGCAGTATATGGGTTGGAAGGTCTTGACAGGTGTATGGTATGATGTGTATGGCTGTTGTGGCTGTTGGATTTCTTGAAATCTGGTGCTTGTCTATGTTATCTAAAGTGATGCCAGGGGATCAAAGGAATGGGCAGTCATACTTTTGTATATGGACTCTTGAATGATCCTTTCCAACTCTTTCCAATGCTTCTTATCCTTTTGTCTTTCAACTGCTTGACATTTGATTCCTTTAAAAAAAATGATGGGAGGAAAATCTATTTCAAAGCTCATGACAATATACATGATCTCAACCCTATGGTAGATTTAAAAAAAAAAAAAGAAAAGGATTTACAAAGCCTTTTCCCCTTCTGTTGGGTTTCTGTGAGAACCAAAAGTTTGAGAAAGGTATCAATTGCATTTAGATTTGTGTCAAGATTCTTTTTTCTGCTTGTTCATATCTGTGTGCTCATTTCATTTATTGTTGTTATGATTGTTTAAAGGCAATAGTTCCTGGGCCCTAATCATCTTCATAATATTAACGTGCATCATCTACTGTCAACTAATATTGCTCCATATGGGGACAACGGATACTCTCATTTCCAATCAATCTTATCGTGTTTGTTGATCATGAAGGACAAAGACGCTAGTTTTGTTTCTTTGGTGGTCTAAGCATTGGCATTTATAGGCCTGGTCCCTTTGACTAGCGATGGAAGAACCCACCTTGAACTCTCACTTTGGTTTTAACTTTTTTCTCCAGTGGTATTTTATTAATCCTTCTCTTTTATCTTCAACATGGAATAATAGAATCTTGAGCATGCTGCTGAGTTGAAGGATAGGATCCAAAGGGAGAGATTCAAGTTTGAGATTATTGTTTCGAGGTTGATCTGAGCTCGTTTGTTTCAGTCAAGACTTTCTGTACTGCTCTCTTATCTCTAGGGTGTCTGCTTAATGGCTGGTATTGGTTCTTAAACGTGAACTTAAAATTTGGAAAAATGGCCTCTGAGCGCCCAAACCGGGCAAACAGTCTCCGTTGCCCGTGAAATTAGACGGGCACGAGCCCCTAGTCATTCGTGACTTGGCGGAACTGATGGCTCGAGAATTGGACTCCCGGATTGCTCGTAAAGTCGAAACGTAGGTTTCGCCTTAAACGTAAATTTAAAACTTGGAAAAATGGCCTCCGAGCGCCCAAACCAAGCAAACGGTCTTCGTTGCCCGTGAAACTGGATGGACACCAGCCCTTGGTCATTCGTGACCTGCCGGAACTAACGGCTCGAGAATTGAACTCGCGGATTGCTCGTAAAGTTAAAACATAGGTTTCGCCTTAAACGTGAATTTAAAACTTGGAAAAATGGCCTTCGAGCGCCCAAACAGGGCAAACGGTCTCCGTTGCCCGTGAAACCGGACAGGCACGAGCCCCTAGTCATTCATGACTCGCCGGATCTGGCGACTCGAGAATTGGACTCCCGGATTGCTCGTAAAGTTGAAACGTAGGTTTAACTTTTAAAATTTTATTTTTAATTCTTAATTTTGTTTCTATTTACTATATATTGCCAATTCTTTTAATTAACGATTAATATTTATTTTCCTTTTTGTCTTCAGGTTTGACAGCATCAGATCGATCACGGCACCCTACGCAGACAACATGTTTTTTTTTTTTTTTTGCTGGAATTGTAATGAATATAATTTTTTAGAACTTTTGTAGTTTTTGAATATCATTAATATAAGACTTTATTTTGTTATTAGTATTTTTAACTAGTTGTAGTAGTTGTATATAATATATTCAGGTATCGGTATAAAAAGCAATTACAAAATTGACAAGTATAAAAAGCATGTACAAAATTGGGAAATTAGATGAAAGTGGAAAAAAACTGTAGGCTAATGGCTGCCGCAAAAGGTTTTTTAAATTAACTATTAGCGACCACTTTTTCAGATTTAGCGGCCACTATTAGCGGTCGCTAAAAGGTATTAAAAAATTTAAAAATCGCATTAGCGACCGCCGTTTTCAGTTTTAGTGACCGCCATTGACGGCCACAAAAGGTTTTAAAAAATTAAAAAAAAAACTATTTGCGACCGCCTATTTTAACTTTAGCGACAGCGTTTGCGGCCACTAAAAGGTTTGGCACATCGTTTTCTTTACCGTCGCTAAGCCGTCGCAAAAGGGTTGCGACGGCAATATGGCAGTTGTTAATACTCTTTTGCGACGAATTTATTGTGTCGCTCAGTTGGTCATTACTGAACCGCCGCTAAAGACTATTAGCGACCGCCGCCTCACTTTTAGCTACGGTTGTTGGCGGCCGCTAATACCCCTTTTTCTAGTAATGATTTTCAAGAAAATCCAAAGCCAAACATTAAAACTCTAAGCTTTTGAAAATCTCCAACAATCCCCCATAATTTTCAAAAGTTTAAAATACCCCCCACAATTTTAAAAATTTCAAAGGAAACCCCCATAATTTTAAATAATTATAAATGACCCCCACAATGCAAGAAAAGATGAAAAAAAAAAAAAAAAAAACCCCTACTATTGAAGTCCCGAAATTTTACGGATAAATGAAAGGTGTCTTGTGGAGTTGTTGAACCTTCACTTAGTATAATGTTTCAAAGTCTTATTGAAGTGGCTAATAGCCGTGGATTTGAATTAGTGACTCCATGAAGGAAGACGGAAAATATTATCACACAGAGTTTCTCAGCTTTTGAAATTCAGATAAAGCCGACACTATCTCAGGCCATGTGTCTATATCCTGGTGGACCTATCAAAGGTGCCCATGTCACATCAACGCCTCAACATAATTTGTTATAGGTCCATTAATAGCCTTGCTCATCCTCTCCTTTTCATTACAGGTCCAAGCACTACTTCTAATCCAGGGGATGAAAATGTAAATTTACTGCTTGGCACTCACAAACTGATGATATACTTTGCTCATTGAACTCAGGATTTGGGATACAAACGCCTAGTCGAGTTTCTATCATAGGTGATCAATTAGTGTGTTCAAACCCATCCCCATTGAAGTTTTAAGAACCGCATCCCTTGCAAGGCCTTCGGGTTTTCACCAGAACTGACATAATTAATTGTGATCACACCAGATTTAAGCAATCCAGAGACATAGTTATGTCCTAGTCCGATATGCTTGGACTTACCATTGTGCACTTTACTGTTACCCTGTGATAGTGTAGAAGTACTATCACAATGTAAAGAAATTGGTGGCATTGATTCAGCTTTGTGGGCTCCATGTAAAAGAAATACACACACACACATACATATATATATATATATATATATTAATTTTTAGAATTGGAAGGGGGGATTTAAAAATTTTATACTTTTCACATATATGGGTTGGGGCTTCAGCCCCAGGCAGTTGTACCTGGGTCTGGGTCTGGGTCGGCCCCTGCTCGTGGCTGGGCTGCTTTTCTTGAACTCATCCCGTACTAGGGGGATGCAACACATTTAGAAAATCATATCTGGCTGTCTGGTTGCATATTTATGGAAGTTAGAGGGCGAGACTTCAGGCCTCTATTGGTAGGTTTGGTACGGGCTTGTACAAAGCATGAGGTTCATTGACTTTCATTGGTGTATGTTAGTTCTAATGAAAATGGTATGTGCCAAGGCTGTCGAAGAGAGATTCCAGCAGCATCCACATGGATTTGGATCCAAATTTTATTACATTCACTGATTTAAGGGGAATTTGATTTTCAACTCAAAGGTCCAAATTTTATTACATTCACTGGATTTAAGTGGAATTTTAATTCACAGATGCACTTGTTTCTTTGTTTTTTTAAGAGCTTAAGTCCACTGTTGTGGGTAAACGCCAAGTGGATTGGATGCTGCATGGCCTAGTGGATTGGATGCTGCCCCACAACTATAGTAGGTTAGCCAAGCCCAAATAAGCCCAATCATAGTGGTGCTCATGGACCAGGCCAGGCCAGGCCGGCCCGAGCGTGATCCAGGCTTGGGTTAAGTGATAGAAAGCCCAAAGCCCGCCCTGGACTGGCCCATACAAGAAATGCATGTAATTCAATTTAATTAGTCCAAACAATTGCTCAAATGCCAACAAAAGAGATATAAAAGAAGGAAAAAAAACCCAGTTTGGCCCTACCCGATTGGTTCAATCGGGCAGACTTGGGCCATACTTTTACAGCCTTTATCGGGTTGCGCCAGGCCTGGGGGAGTGTTTCTAAAGCCGGACTAGGGCTGGATATGCCTTAGCCCAGACCGGCCCATGAACACCCCTACCCAATCATAAGCATACGGGCCACATTATGTTATGTTTATAGTTGATCAAATCATCAGTATATATCACTATGATTATATTAAAGTTCATATTAATTTATGTTTGTATATAAAACTTCTGTGTTAATAGAGCAATGTGGCCCCCATATTAATTTAATCAGGTACTGGGCGATGATCTCCCAATAGGGCATCGTAGTAGTTTCTTTCTCTATAAACTATTCAAATCTAAGATCACTAGCAAAAAACTATTATATCTTAGAAATGATTGTGGAATCGCCTCATCGGATAAGAGAGTTAGACCAACTTTGGCAAGCAGATGAGCCCCCACGTTTTAAAAATTGTAATTATAAACAGGAGAAATGATCAGACTTCAAGAAATTTTAAAAGAAACAATAAAAAGCAAATGAGTCAAAATAGGAGTGCCAAAGAAACTATTAAAGCAAAAGACTTCATTCAATGGATTGGAAAAAAAAAAATTCAAAACATGGAGATTGACATTATCACCAACCCACCAAAACCAAAAGAAAAGAAGAGAAAGAAGGAAAGAAAATTAAAAAATTCCCACCAAATACCCTTTGTTCAACTTTCAGCCAAAAGGAGTTCACCAGAAGGCCACTCAACCCACTAGAGAATATACATACAAAAATTGCATTTGATTGTTTCAAGAAACAAGACACTCTACAGCTTCAATGAATTGACCTTACCAAGGGATCTTCTGCTGTTTATTTGTCTCCATTTCCTGGAAATCCCACTCCACATTTCCTAAGAAACGGAAATGACAGGCAACAAACATATAGTTCCTAAATATCATACAAATATTTTTGAAAGTGGACCATGTGGTCCTCTTGCAACGAAATGGCCAATGACAAGTTCCCATCATTGGTGGGGCTGGGGAGTACAAAAGCCAGGCCCTCATAGGCGATCCCGCCGGGTCCCATGAATATGGGCCTGCCCCAACCGAAATCCGCTTCGTGGATCGGGAGCCTGGACCAGCTCGTGATCCCGAGGTTCGGGCATCTGAATGAGTGGGCCCCACGGACAAGCGCGGTCAGATCAGGCTGGATCTCCAGGTAATCCAACGCGGATCGTAGATATTCATCTTCCATCCTCACCAATGCATCATGGATCCGGCCCGCTGAGTAAGTCAGTGGCTTCGACAGCAGGTCCCCGGTGACTGCGATCGGGGTAGCGGTGAAGATGGCATTGCCAAAGTAACCCTGGGGGAGGGCCGGGCGGAGGCGGGCCCGGCCATCGGTGGCGATGTACATCTTGGTGGGTTGATCATCAGGGAGGCCACGAGCCTTGCAAGCGCAGCGCCATACGTGGCCCGCCAGCATCTCATAGGAGCTGTTGGTGGGGGTGCTGTTGGGGCCATCCTTGGATTTGGACTTGAGGGTGTTGAGCTGATCGCGGGTAATCTTGAAGATGGCAACGGACGTACAGGATTGGATGTCTTGGGAGGGGGGTGGGGTGTTCATGGGAGGTGGGGGTTGGTACTCAATGTGGTGGAACTTGGGGGTGGGTGGGTCCCGGGCCCGCAGGAGGGTGCGGTCGATAAAGGGTGGGATGGTGAGGTCGAGTCCACGGGCCACATCTGACCAATAGTTGATGAAGTGGAGCCCAGAGGCCCCATCGGCCACATGATGTTGCATGCCCACGCCCAGTGAGACCCCTCCACATTTGAAATAGGTCACCTGAAATAGAAAATAACAACACAAGTTAGTATAAACGTTAAACCAACATCATTTGAATTGGTTAATAAGTCAGATTCATGGTGTTAGGTGTAAATGGCTTTGGATTTATTGGTGTGGATGAGTTGGGAGGTGATTGGAGAAGAACCAAAGGAAGTGTGAAAATGGTCAGGCTGAATAAGGTGTGAATACGCAAAAGATTTAGTTTCATATGTAGGCCCATTTGCACTGAAAATTCACTTCACCCCCTCTAATGTTAATGTTTGCATCTTTTTTTTTTCCCATTCCTAACATAACTCCAACCCACAGCCTCAAGGTTGCAGAAGCGAGCATTGTCTACTGTGCCAAAGTCAGCTTGTCCTAATTTCTAATTGAAAAGCCCAATGAATCTTTTTCAACATTAATACAAGGAGGCCAGGAAGGGAAAATGTTACCTGTAACACAAGTAGAGCATAAGAGGAGATATCTCCAGAGTAATCAACCGCTGGTAGGAGCCGCTTGAGCTCCATGGTAGGTGCAAAGTCACCAAAGTCATCTATGTTCGCATCGGTCACAGCTTCGACGAAGAGAACACCGTTGCCATTGCAATCGATCTCGATCCGACCATCCTCATCTCTTTTCAGCCTCCCAGCCATGGGGTAGAAGGGAACCAGGGCCTTGCTCAGTGCCTCCTTGAGTATCTGTGCGTCAAAGAAATTTGTGGCGCCATTGGGCCTGTAGAAGTAGACGCTGGGGGTGTGCATTCTGGGCACCACCAGGTCCACGTTAGAGTTCCATAGGCTTCGCCTTGGAGTATCTTGTGCCGGGCGTACCATAGTCGACTCCTTGACATTGATCATCATCTTCATGATTCCTTTGATTGGTTTGGGGTCACTGAATGTCAGCTGGATGTGATAGATATAAATTAGACTATTTATTTGACAGAATCTGTATCATCTAGATTTGGGTATGAAATAAACTCCAGATCCTCCAAGGGTTAGAGGTGCAAGAAATTCATGAAGCTCCTCACTAGGGCCTACTTTTCACAAAAGTAAGAATGCCTCGGACAATACATAAAGGGCCAAACACATGGCATGTGGCTGGCTGGCTTTGACTTAAAAAAAAAAAAAAAAGAAAAAATCCTAACCACCCATACCGTATGCCCCAAATTTTGGTACTCTCTATAAACATGCACGAGACAATTTGCCTTTTTATATGCATTTTTTAAGGAAAAAGCTTGTATGGTTTCTTTGACAATTTATGATTTGTTTGGACAAAATGGTTAGGAATCTTTCGGTTGTCACAAAATTTCTGCCACAACCGATTCTTCTGTATTCTTCCAAAAACATCTTCTATGGAGAGGGACACAATGCCAAATGGGCAATTTCTTCATTAAAAAAAAAAAAAAAAAAACTCCTATTATAAAAGAGCCCTGAATGCATAAAAGAAAATTGAAAAGGACAGAAATGAATGATAATGATGAGATATATGTCACTACAGATTAAATTAATACTACCTTAGAAACTAAGGATCATTTTGATGATTATTTTAGCAACCTTAAGAGGAGGTGGATTTAAGTTTTAGCAAACATGGTTAGGATGAGGGCTTGAAAAGTCTCTCACCCCACCTACTTAAAAACCAACTGGACAAGAGAAAGTACCAAGGGCCTGAATTTTGTCCACATCCTAACCATTAGTTGAGAAGGGCCTGCAAACTCGGGTGAGTTCAAATTTGGGGTACTTCAAATTCATAGTGGCACTCATCCTAATTCACGCCAAAAATCAGTCACCATTGATAGTTATCATAATAGGTTTACATTAAAGATCTAAAACTAAAGGTTAGGATCGGTGTTTCAAAACTCAAACTCGGCTCCCCTGCGGGTCGGTCAGAGTCAGGCTGAGTCCAGATTTGGGCCTCTTTGGTCCAAAAAACTCTGAAAAAAAAAAAATCTTTAAAAAACTAAAACGAATTGGTATTCCATCCAAGTGGCCTAAAGACATGGTACCCAAACTTTGGATTGTTGATGGGCTTCTTCCTAGATTGAGTTACCCTTTGAAAATTTAAGGGTTTAGAGTTATCTAGTATTGAAGTAAGGGGTTGTTTGGCATGAATTATCTCGTGGAAGATAAGTTCTAACACATAAAGCAAACTTTGGGGAGCAAAGAGATTCCATCTGAGCTCCAAAAACTGCAAAATGAGGTCCAATTAAACAAATGCGTGTTTCTTCTCCCCTCGTGCATATTATATGAGAAAGCTAGAATTTGTTTAAAAGTAAAGTTAGGTGTTTCTTCTCCCCCCACCCCTACCAACATAATGGGTCGACCACTTTGTAGCAAATTAGCCTATGGGCTCAACTGTCCACCTTTCAGGATCCAAAGTAGGATAATGGTAGACGTGTGACGTGTTAACTTCGACATGATGACGCAAGCCTTATCGAACCCACTACCTTAACCCCATTATCAAGTCAAATCAAAGCAGCTCTGTAGGATGAGTGGGCCTCGGAGGCTTTAACTTAGAGGCATCTCTACCTATTGAAAATCTATACTATGCAAAATAAAAGCTCTTCATTTGAGGATACCCCATCAATCATAAATCCATATGACCTTTATTTTGAACGGCTGATATTCAATAGGTGGAGGCAGCTGTAGAGTCGCACTCCATTAACTCAAGATTTCTATAGGTATTAGAAAACCTCAAACCTACACCCGCCAAACTCATCCATCAAATATTAGCATTTAAATACGCTTTAAAAGAAAACAGTTGTTTATCCCAAGTGGTAAAGAATTACAGTTTTTACATAGCTGTACACGGTTCGAACCTTTGGATAGGTTCACTTCTTCTGCCTGTCTGTGGGCACCCTTTCCACTCAACCATAAAAAGTGTGCTAAAAAAAAAAACAAAAAATTGTCCAGTTACAGTGCAGGTAACTTTTGAAAAATCCTGCTGGATTGGACAACAGACACATGATATAAGTACTGGTTGATGTCTGATATTCAATTATTTAATGTTTATGTATAACATCTTTCCTGTGAAAAAAAAAAAAAAAAAACAATCCTGGCCTTTGGCTTCATACCCATCATGCATGTCCATTGATTTTTATTAACACCACATCAGTCTTGTACATGGAACATCTTCCTACAAATTCCCCCAGATTATGCAGAAGTTCCCAACCGGAAGGATCCAAACCGTTGTTCAAGTGGACCACACGCCTCACCATCCAATGGGATTCAACATATGGAAGCCGTATCAATTGGATGGTCGTGACGATCCACTGGGGCCCACTGAATCACAAATAAAAGGGGATGTGCCCCTCTCTCTTCGTCCCATTTCCAAGGAAAGCCAGAAGAAAAAAATGGTGAAAAGCAAACAAACATATAGAAGAATTGATGAGATGGAAGAGCCTCTTTCAGTACCTTTTAGATGGAAACAATCAGCCACTGAAACTTTCTCGATAGAGCAGAGGAACAATCAGAATTCACAGAGTCCTACCATGGAAAAGATCACTTGCGTCTTCAACATAAGAAAAGGAGAAGAAAGATGGGAGAGAAAGTAAAGAGATTTTCAATGATAAAGAGAAGAAACGAGGAAATACCAAATGAGAGAAGAAAAACGAGGATTTTGTTTTCTCAGGGAGGCAAAAGAGAACACGCGAACAGGCTTCCCTTCCGGCGTATGGGGAGAAGAGGGAGGTATTTATTGTCCACAGCCGTATTCAAGTGGGAGCCCAGGAGCTGACGTGGCGGTTGGATAAAAGGAGAATGAATCGGTAAGGAAAAGGGGTAATGACTCGGTGGATTCGCGTCTACTGAAACTCCCTACACCCCATCTCTCTGCGTGTGGATTTTGTTAATGGGCTGGATTTTGATTTTGCCCTTCTTGGGTAAGCCAGACGTCTCAAGGGACAGACCCCGTGCCCACTCGGAGGACAAAGGGCCGATACAACTCTCATAAAAGAAGTCTGTATGAACGGAAAAACATGACATACCCGAAATTTATATTTTTAGTAGTAAGGTGAGAATTGCTTGTATTTACAAATGAGGTATGTGGTCATTCTCATATTGGATTTTGTTAAGAAAGCTCTATAAATAATTTTCAGAATTAGGCTTGGACTTTGGACCGGACAAGGGGATAGGGCGGGGATCATAGGCAGAACCAGGCCTGTAAAATGGGTTGAGCTGCAATTTGTTCATGTTTTGGGTGGGTTTGACTGAGGAGTACAGGTCCAAAAAGATTTTCCCAAGACCAACTTAAGTGGAAAAAAAAAATTGAAAATCATCTCATCAAGAAATATAATGCTTTCTACCCCAAAATTTTCATCATAACCAATAGAGAAGATAGGATTTCGGCCAGAATTTTGTACAGTTTATTGTGAGACCTCTAGATTGATTATGGGATGCTAGGTCACAAGGTAAGATTGTTCATAACAATAGACGGGCCAAATCGGTCTCAATTTTCTGCATTTGCGCATGTGTGCGCGCGCATGTGTGCTTGAACTTAAGCGAGCTCTTTGTAAGTTATCATAAGCTAATGGCAGATTAGCTGGACTTTTCAAGATATATCTCATTTCTAAAATAAGCTCCGGCTGAAATCATCTAACAAGCCTAAGCCAAAGTAAAATGCGCAGGATATGGTGGTTTGGCACGAAATATCGATCACTAAGCAATTAAGTGAGAAATGAGATATCCAACCAACTAGGCTATCCTATGTTGTCGTCATAACTTAATGTATGCCATACACATAATTTTTTTTTGGTAAATTTTTTCTTTTGGTAAAATGCACATATTGTTTCTTTGGTCATGTTCAAGCCGATCCTTAAGACTTGAACCCTGAGTCTACTTCCAAGCCAAACTAAAGCGATGTCTACGTCATGAGCCCATATCCAATTTTTATCACTACTTTACAGGTATGGGATGTCATCATCAACAACACGCCTAACCTCGCCTCATTTTTTTTCTAGTATTGTTTGCACTTGAAATTTGATGTACTACCCAAGCAAATAGATAACTTGCCTATTGGAATATGACCCTTGTATCACTGGCACCAGAGATTGACATAAACCTTATCCTCCATGTGAAGGTATGCCTCACCCAACCACACTATGTTAGTGATGGCAAATCACTGTGACAAATACCATTACAATTGAATGATACTAAATTGTATATAGGAATCTACAAGGCCTTTAAATTAAATAAGATTTTTAAAAAAAAGGACAGATGCATTGGCCATGGATCCAAACTAGGCAAAACAATACCAATAAGAAAATATACTCAGGGAAAAACTTACACTTCTTACAACATCAATGCAAGTCACAAGGGTTTATATATATATATATATATATATATCTGAACTTTTGTTTTTTGGGTGACAATATTTATGTTGATGGTGATGACAATGATGATGGATTAACCACAATAATCTTAAATCCAACATCAAATATTAGACGGTTTGATGTTGAAAACTTATGAGTCACCATCATTTACACTATTGATTTCAACGTAACCCTACGTAAACTCTCATAAAGAAGTTGAGTCTAGTACTATCTCAAGTAAAAAGTGGTCCTAGCATTGAACAAGTCATGTGGCCTCTCATGCAATAGAAACACAATTACATGTTAATTATAAAATTTTGGTATGAAAATTAACGGCCAGAATTTTGCTTGATCTGTATTTTAATTATGTGGGTCATCTCCATTAATACAATTGATTGATTTCAAATAGATAAGACTGAAGAAGGCAGAGGTGGATGAGAGGAAATTAGGGGGTGAGATGCGGGTGCATGGAAAAAAGAAGTGGTCAAAAGGGGACTACGGAAAGGGAATTCTTAGCTGAGGGTTGGTGAGGCGGTGGTCCGACCGGATCTAATCGGTATCTCACCTAACACCATCCGGTGAAAGGGCGGAAATCCCCCACCACTTTCTTCGGTAGGTTGTGGTGGGTGGGGCCCAGTCACCAACCCCTGAAATTGACCACATCTTCTTCATTTCCTCCACTCTTTGTCCGCACGCCCCATGGGCCCCACCTCAACAGGGTTTTATGCGCGGCGTACGCAGGCAGTAGGTAACTGCGAAAATGGCGACTGTGGGAATCACTGTTTCAGACATCATTTTCCACCGAGACCATTCATTTCTCATCCTTTCGGCTTTTCCCTGGTGGAGTAGGCTCGTAGTTTCGTACCCTCCGGTGAACGGAATTTCGGAAGGGGCCCTTTTTTTTTTTTTTTTTTCTTTCTTTCCGGCACTTTCTACGGACGTCCATATCCACCTTTATTTTACAACGTTAAAGGATTTGTAGGAACCTGCGAGAGATTTCCCATTTAAGTTCTCAGTGAGGTCTCAGTTGACTTTTATTTCCAAAAATAAGAGTTCCCATCAACCGTACAATGTATACAAATTAGAACAAAATAGAACTTAGAAGCATGTGTTTCATTGTCAACAACTTTTTTTTTCCTAGACTAAAAAACGAAGTTGGGCTGAATGACCCCGTTTGTACAGCTACGGGCCATTTTTCGTGCAACGGCCACCTATTAAGAATTTTCGTGCAACGGCCACCTACTAAGAATTTTCCGATAAAATCTTTCAAAATAATTATAGAAAAAGAAGTGTAAAAGATATGGATATAACGGTTGGTCCAAATGTGTTTAGGGAGATTAAGGTGGGAAAATGTTGTCATGTGCATCAGAGGGCCCTGGAACCACGGGAGGGGATTTGCATCCGCGACCCTAGGTGCACGGTGCGCGTGCGGAATTTTTTTTTATTAATGCGATGTTAGGTACAAACCACTTCTTTTTAATAATATAGGTTTTTGCCCCTTCTCATGA
Source organism: Persea americana (assembly GCA_029852735.1). Classification (NCBI taxonomy): domain Eukaryota; kingdom Viridiplantae; phylum Streptophyta; class Magnoliopsida; order Laurales; family Lauraceae; genus Persea; species Persea americana. Next base: position 11,168,440 of record CM056812.1, read on the forward strand.
AATTCTCATGAATAATTGGAGCCAAACTTGATTTGATGAGGTCTTTGTTGGGCTTTTTTTTTTTTTTTTTTTTTTGACTTATATTGAAACAACCACATCAATGGAGTTGGTAAATTGATACATATAGATTGCATTAGTTAGTTTTTTTTTTTTTTTTTTTTTTTTTTTTTTTTTTTTGATCTATTACATGGAAGGAATGATAAACTACCCTAATCTATCAATCCTAGGGTCATTTATTGAGTGTTCTTTTCCTTTAGCAATTCCGTCCTAGTCTTCTCCACTTTAGTAGTCTCATCCGTGCTCTGCCCTACGCCTAGGATGATTCCCCACTATGCTTTGCCAATGTTAGAGTGGGATGCCCTTTACCATGGGGGTATTCCATACTTCTCAATAGACTACATTACTTATGGGCACATTTCTATACACTTATACGAAATTGGTTCCCGTGGAATCTTTCCTCTTATGCGAAAACAATGCTTTTTTGGGGAAAGGCTTTAACGACTAATCATGGAAAGTTTTTCTCATTTCTGTGTTGTTCCTTGAGGAAAAGCGAAAAACATGGATTTTGCTGAAATGTAGAAAAAATTTACCTTTTGCCACACTTTTTCCGAAGAAAAATGTGTGCACAAATGACACACTTGTATCACATTATAGGAAAAATTGAACTTTTCTTTTTATAGAAATTTTCTTCTACTTCACCTATGAAACGGTATTTGTGGAATCGTAGAAAATTATGCTCATCTTATCATTCCCCCTCACAGAAAAGCAGTCCCACAATGGAAATCATCCCGCTTTACATCTTGTTTTCTTTTTCTTTTTTTTTCTTTTTTTCCCATAGACAAGGCTACACAAACGTGCCTTATATGTATTTGTTTTTCTCTCAACCTGGAATGATACTTGAACCCTCATCACAATTAGGAGTGTAAACAAGTCGAGTTAAGGTTGTGCCCTTTTTGTATCAAAGCTAAAGTATTCTGTCTGTTTAGTAATTGTGTAATATTCTACATCTTCCTTTTCATCCAAATAAGGAACTTCTTGACTTGTATAAATGCATGTCAACCATGGGCAAGAGAGATAGATAACGTATGGATTAGGGTAGATTAGAAATTATCCATATCAAAATCATCAATCCTTTGAGGGGGCTTAAAGTTTCAATAAGTGGATAGAATGATTTTTTTTCATATGAGAATCTTCATATTAATTCAATGCAATTAATTTATACGTAAGCACCTGCGGTGGAATGTAAGGACTTGGATTCATCTAGGTAGACACAAAAAGTTCCTCTTTGGGGAAAACAAGAAACTCTCTTGAAAAGGAAGGGTAGCTCAGATGCTTGATTAGCTAGCAACCCCGTCTCTCACCTAAATGACCAGGAATCGACCTTAGTCTCTCCACAATCTTTGTATGTACAAGTTCTCTCTCCTTAAATGTATGAGTTTCACTCCCGATGACTGTAGATAGTCTCCTTAAGTGTGCAAGTCTCTCGGGGTCCTAGCTCCCTTAGTTAGGATACCCAAAAAAAAAAAAAAAAAGGTTTCTCTTTTAAAATTTCTCCTACAACAATTTATATTATGTATTTTATATATAATATCATTAAAATATGTTTGTTAGTACATGGTCCTAACTAAAGTCGGATTCAATTATCAATTGGGCCTGAAAGGTAGACGAGGACCTAGACCATTTATTCATTAGATCTAAAAGGGTTCCTGCCCATATAATAAAGAAATGGATTAAAAAATCACCAATAAGATTTGTATTGGTTAATTACATATAAACAAAAATGGCTAACCCGGCCAAGGTTAGACCCATGAGAGCAACTGCATACGCTTAAGTGAGGAGAGGACGCCACAAACATGGGGAGAGACCCATAAATCGATCCCAGATCATGGGAGGAAAGCCGACGAGAAGTGGGTGAGGCAGTGCTCCTGCAATTTTGCCCCTTCCTGCTCCTTTTTCCGTTCATAAAAATGAGAGAATTTAAAAAGTTTTGAGGTTTTTTTTTCTTTTACTTGCTTTTAAAAGATAAGTAAATCATTCTCTTAGTTCCCAGGAGAGTATTAAGGAGATGTTTCTCTTCGTTAGCACTTTAAGAAAAGCCTTTCAACTAGTTGGATTTAGGCATCTAGACTATCCCTTAGATTCAACTAGGAGTTGGTCCCACCATCTTTGAGCATACCACAAGCATCGCAGCCCATTAAATGGTCACAAGTAAGCAATCAAAAGGCTTCGATTAATTAATTTATGGGTATAATTGACTGTATGATTCATGTTGATGGCGAAATACAGGCAATTCTATCCAAAATGAGAAATATTTCAAAGTATTCTACGGTAATATAGCTGGGTTATTTCGAGGTGTAAAAGGTATCGTCCAATAAAGATTTCTTGATTTTATAGTAGTTGATAAAATATTTTCGTAAAACATTTTTTGTTTACAAAATCTAATATTCCGATTTGCAACTTTAAAGAGTAGTAAAAACTGAAGAATAGTAACTATTGGAAAGCTTTAAACGAATACAGAACCTGCAAAGTGATGCATCTAAATAACAAAAAATTCACATTGATTAGAAAAAAAAAAAAAAAAAAACTCTATAATGTTGAAAATCCTACCATGTTTGGGCCAGAGTTGGCCTAAGACCACAGTTTGCTCCCGGAGGTTAAGGGTTCGAAATTACAGTACCACATTGGGGCCACATGAGACTTACCGGTCTCCCCTTGGGCCCGTAGGGATAAAAATATACAAGTAGGGTTCCTAAATGGTATATAATTGAAAAAAAAAAAAAAAAAACTAAGTAGACTTTTAGATATGAAGATAATTCAAGCGATCTAGGCCTTTACAACCTTTATATATATATATTAATTATAAATATAATTATCCTAGATTTGGATCCTTAAGTCAAAACGTACAATGATCCGCCTTGTAATATCCTATATCCGTAGATTTGGATCAGGACCCAAAATTAAATTCCATGCCTGCTTTATTCAAAATCAATAACGTAAAGATTGATACGCACATAATTTTAGTATTTTTATCTTTTCTTGATTTTCATATATTTCTAGGCTTTTTTACTTTTTCTTCAAGATCACAACGATACAGAATTGATACACATATAATCAGTGCAACAAAGATTTCTTTGTGGGACCAATTGAGGGCCCGGACCAATAGTTCAACCCATGCCTTGGGGTAACCAGGTAATTGGGACCCATTGACATAATCGGCCAATGAGAATGGCTCTTATTCATTGAGAGCACCCCAAAAGCCCACTACGTGGAATCAACATTCTTAGATTCAAACCTTTCAAAATGAGAAATCGACCATCTACATGAATGGGCCTAATTTAGCTGCAGTGGGTCCTGCTGGTATCCACGAATCATGACTTCATTGGCTTTCGTTCCATTCTTGATTGCTGGGCTGGTGGTACTCATGCAGTTGTAGTCAGCAAACCATGAACTTTTCACGCTATTCAAGTTATGAAATGTTGACTAGGTCAATGAAATACTACTTTTTGGTGTAGGGAATTGGGATGGGTCAAGTCGGTTTAAGTTGACCTAGAGATGTTAAATAAATGACACAGTCCAGAAGGTCCTGGGCAAGTGGGTGGTATCACAGGTTGTGTCTTGGTCCAGAAGAACTTGGTAAAAGAATCTACAATTGGAGTGAGACACATTAAAAGATTCGGTTACTAAAACTTTAAAATGTGATCCATTAAAATCAAAAGCTAGGATGATCAAATTAAAGTGATATTTGACCAATACCTAATACATACTATATACCCTTCTTCTTTCTTTACCCTTAAGTTTGATATGTATCCATGTGGCTCCCACACAAACAACAGTGCTTTTTTAATAGCAAAATTTATTTTCTTTTTCTTTCTTATTGTTTTTCTTTTTCAATTAATCCCTGCAAATAAGAGATGTATGATATATCTTCAAAAGGTTCCCCAACTCAGAATTGTTTGGCCAGTCCATTTGGTAGTATGACAATCATTTTTGGGTGGAAATTTAAAGGTCAGGACTCACTCCTATATATAGTATGAAAACCACCAAGACCGATGAAGTTGCAATTTTTGAGGAGGTTGTCCAAATCCTAGTTATTTGATAAGGTGGGATGAGTTCCAAATTAACTCTTACATGAGATAGAAGACACAGCTCAAATGAGTATCAAATTGGTCCACGCTAATTAAAGGAATTAGTCATAGTAAATGACTTTAGATCGTTTGTAAGAGGTGGTGGCGTTGGGTTTGATTGAAGAGACAAGAAAGGTTCTCTTTACAGGCTAGGCTGCTCCAAGTTTTAAGGATGGACTTACTGATTACAGTTCTGTATCTCCAAAATGTTGAAAAATCCCAAGATATCATTGGATTTTCCCACACCATAGCTTTTGTGTAGAATTTAGGGGGAAAGGTTATAGATTTTTAACTCTTATTGAATGATTGCAAATTATCTATTGCTTTTTTCTAAGAACTCGGTATATGGAGTTAATTACCTTGTTGATTATCATGGGAGAATCCATGATATCGTGACTTCGTCAAAAGAATCTGACTTGAGTCAAAGGACTCAGCTGACATGTTGAGGACTTTTGTCATTATCCCGTGGAATCTTAATGTAAGAGGTAACAATCCATAACCACCCAAAAAGAAAGAAAGAAAACGTAAAGGGCCTTGATTTGGCCCGGATATAGACCCATTATTCCAATCTTAATCAGTGTACGTATGGGCCTTTAATTGTAACTTGGGTATAGTTGTCGGTCCTCTAACATGGACCTGAATCGGGTACATAGTTCAAGTTTGGGTCTGGATATAGCATGGACCTGACCCATTTTCATCCCTGATGTCAACCCTAATAAAAAGTTAGGGTTTGAGTTGGATGATTGGTTCGGAAACATCCCCCCAAGTAAAGTGGACTTTTTTTTTCTTTTTTTCCATTTCTATCGCCTGTGAATTGTTGACCAACATAGAGCATTTGTTAAATTATAATTTCAATGTCAATATGAAAAAAAAAAAGTAGTATTCTAACTTAGCCTAATCATCTCAATCCGCTAATTGAGATGACTCGTTCAACACAGAGATTTCTTCTCCATTTTACTAATAATTGCAGTTGAACCATCTCAATTGCTAAATACATTTAGAATGGGTGGATTAGGTAAAGTTTGGCACGGGCACGGCAGTCCATATTATTTTCTATTGATAAAGTAACTTGGAAATGTGATCAAAGTTTGATTATGTTTTAATAACTGGGTAACATTTCTCCACTATGAAAGTTTTGGGTCAAGTTGATTTGGATAATGGACTAGGTCTTCTTTCTATTATTATTATTTCTTAGAGATATATATGACTTGCTCTCGATTGAGTAAACATGTAGAGATTGGGACATTGGGTGCACAAATCAATTTCATCTTATTGACTTAGCCACTTCATCTCAACCAGACTGTTGCAATACTGAGATAATGATGCCCCACTCCACCTTTCAAATGAAAATGAATGAGAGAACATGGGGTTGCTTTGGTTGGCTACCCACCTATCTTATTAACTTAGCCACTTCATCTTCCCCCACTTGTCCAATATACGAGTTCTCTTTTTTCACATGGGCAAGTCTTACTGTCTACCGTGCGGGTTCTCTCACCTCATATGTGCGAGTCTCTCATATCTGCCCTCTCAACCAATATACCAAAAATAAAAAAATAAAACAGGAAAGAAAGAAAATAGATAAGGTTGACATTTTGTATAGGGCTAGCCATGGCTGACACTAGTTGATGTCGACCCTGTAAAGTTAGTCCATTCATCTCGTACTACCATATATATTAAATATATGATAACTGATTTAGCACATGTGGGGCCCACACATCATCAATTCCACATTTTGACACTGACTAACTCTCGTGAATTGGCACTCACTCTAATTTGATACTACTCAAAATCATATTAATTAACCATTAGATTGAGTTTTCTAAATAATTTAACTTGGGAAATTATTAATTTTGAGGCCACTAAATCAATTGTTGTGATAATCTAATTGAAATAATTTTTTGCCCAAAATCATACTTATCGGGACTAACATCTGTCTATCAGGCTTAAATTCTAAGCCTGATGTGTCAAAATGGACCTATATATGTTGGGGCAGACCGGCCTGAATTCAGGTGACAGCCTTTTCTTTTTTTCTTTTTTTGTCAATCCCAGCTCTTTCTACTACTTGGACTGATATTCTTGATGCTAACTTGTAATGGAGAAAGAGGGTGCTGGATCAGATTCCTCTCCCCTCTACTTCTCTAAAGTGGACAGAGGCTGAAAATTCTGCCTAACGCCTCAATTTTCAAAAACTTTGTCCCCTTTACAGATTTATGAAAGTAGAGGCTCAAAATAGTGATGCCAAATAGGGGCTAATCATTCGGTGGAGCTCATTTGACCTTAACTTTCTGTCTATTTTAATGTGAACAGGCAAGCCCTTGGAACCGTTATCCTAAAGTACTGGTGACTTCTCCACACACATTGCTTTACTAATGGTCCTAGCGATGGATCGATCATTCCGCTTTAACCATCGATTTCTAAGAAACCTACTCCCATTGAAGTGGCTAAAATTGGCCACCGTCAAATAACTTTTCTTTTTAACTAGCCCTCACCCTTGCAATTTAAATCTCGAAAAAGTAAGGGTTCTATTTACATGATCTTTGCCTTACTATACTTCACCACTCACTCCTTTGCTATTCCTTCTTTGGAACCATTTTAATATAAATTTCTAGAAATTCAATTTTATGCAAATGAAATGGCATACATAAAAAGCTTTTCCACCTCTCTTAAAGCTAGTGTATGAACAAGATAATAATTAAAGAAGACCTTGAGGTTTTCACTAACCTGCACACGCCAAGAGAAGTAAGATAGCAAGAGCCACAACTCTTATTGTCACATAGCAGGAAAATCAGATATCCCCTTGTTCTTCTTTTACAGTCTTGAACCCTAGAAATTGCTTGGTTATTATAGCTTTCTTTACACATGCAAGAAAAACCACTACGGAAGACCAAAATCCATGTATTAGATTCAGACGCCGCTTACCAACAATTAAGTGCAGATTGTGTGCATGAATGGGATCATCCTTTTATTTATTTTATTTTATGATGACTTGGGTCTCCTGAAGGTCTTTGTCCCAACAAAACTAATCCCCAGCAGTGGCGTCCGCTAAATCCACATAAACACATACAAGGTAAATTTAGGGAAATTTCAAATACAAGAAGTGGGGATCAGACCCACGGCTTATGCTACTCCACCAGCTCCCAAATGGGTCATGAGTAAGATGATATTTAAAAATATCATTACACATATCTAAAATGGCAATCTCGGTAACATTGTGATATTTTCAAAATACAACAGGAAGTGGAAATATTAAAAGAAATCAAGACTAAAATTGGGAATAAACCAGGAGAAGTTGATACAATATTATTAATAGTTTTTATATTTATTTATTATTCTTTCTTATCTCAAACTAATTTGTGCGACCTTTTCTTGGTACACCCAAAGCATGTAATTGAATATTCACTGAGATAATGGCCTGTTCTTTTCTTTTCTTTACTAGCCAATGGTGCCGGACCCATGAGGAAACCGACAAACACAGGAGTAAGCCCTCATGACACATGCAGACCACCGGCACACGTTGGGGTGAGGACGCGAGGATCGAACCCTAGGCAATTGGTTTAGAAATGTGATAGCCAACCAACTGAGCTATCCCATTATCGCTGCTCTAAGTGCAGAGGTTTAATTGTAGTAAAAACTGATAAGACCATACCAATCCAGAGGGAGCAATTGAGATAAGGTTTTCTAACTTATACCTACCCTAAATAAAATCTAAAATAGCCTCATTAAAAACTAATTACAATCATTCCTACTTTAATTCAAAGATTTAATTACAATCCAATGAAACCAAAAATTTCCTGAAACTAGGAACATAAATCTAAAAAGGATCACAAGGTGCTCCAAAAGAACACACTAATTAGAACATCAAATTAGAAACAATCCAAAAATAAAATAATCCAGAAATAAAACTAAGAAACTAATTAGAAACAAAATAAACCTAGGTTAGAAACCAAATTGATCAAAACAAATTCAGCAATGATTAGTAACAAATCAAACCAACTAAAATAAAAGCAAGCAAACAACTTTCTAAAATAAAAAATTGCCTAAGTTAGAAACTTTCCTAAATTAAATTCCTAGATCAAAAGTAGAAACTAAGTTGAACAACTAAGTTAGATCTATTTTTCTAAATCAAGTTAGTTGTTTTTCTTAAATCAAAAACTTCCCAAAAGTTAAGATTTTCAAATCAACTTCCATTTCGAAAGTGTTTAAATTAAGAAAGTAAAAAAATAGTAACTATCTAAGTTAGAAACTAGGTTAAATTAGTAATTATGCTATGTTAATTACTTTCCTAAGTTAGTGAATTAAATAAGTAAACTTCCTAAAGTTAAGGACTTTCCAAAAGTAAAGATTCTCAAATCTCACCCAATTTATAAAGAACTTAAGTAGGAAATTAGAAAATTAGAAACTACACTAAGTCAACTTTCCAAGGTTTGAAGAACTTCCTAATTTTTAAAATCATCACATAAAACAAATCTAGAAGATCTTTTAATTCTGGAAATGATCTAAAATAAGGGAGCTGCTATTGGCACACAATTTTTCTCCCTTCACACACACACACACACACACACACACACACACACACACACACACACACACACACACACACACACACACACACACACACACACACACACACACACACACACACACATATATATATATAAATTTAAAAACCTGTGAAAATACCTTTTTGCCCACCCTCTCCATTTCTCTCTCCCCACCTCCCCGCACCACCGACTCCGGCCAGGGCCGCCGCCGACTGGTCCTTCTCCTCTCCCTCCCCGCTGTTTTCTCTCTCTCTCTCCTCCTCCCTTTCTTTCCCCCCACCCTATACCTCCCTCCCCATCTCTCTCCCTCTCCAATCGCAGCAAAGTTGCTCTTCCCCAACAGATTCACCTCAGAGAAGTACTGAGTCGCCGACCCCACTTCTTCTAAATTAAATCTAAAGCCCTATAAAACCTCCTGAGAGAACCCAACTCCGCTCCTTCCATCGGCCAATGGATCCCAGCCATTGGAGTACTCGAGATTGATGAGAGGAGAGGCGCTTTTTCTGCAGAACTCCTTGGCCTGGTCCGTGCTCATTCGGCTATCGGAGAGCTCGAATATACTTCCAATCTTCTGTTTTCTACGACAGTACCATAAGAAGGCGAAAAGCCCTGCAAATGCTCCTCCTACAACAACTGCAATGGCAGAGGTCTTGGACGGATTTGGAGAGTGGGTTTTGTTACCACGCAGCTGAAGATTTGCAGACTGTGGAATGTCGTTAGAAGGAAGAAAAGAGGGAGTTGTCGCCATTGGTGTTCTGTGGAAGAAACAAGAAGTGAATTAGTTGGTCATCTTGTACTGTGAAACACGAATTTCATGGTTTGTATCGTAAAGCAGAGGGAGCAGATGGGGAGGGAGGAGAGGGAGAGAGAGAGAAGGGGAGGAGAGGGACCGGCCGGCGTCGGTCCAGGCCGGAGCCAGAGGTGAAGGGGAGGTGGGAGAAAGGGAGAGGGTGGGCAAAAAGGTAATTTCACAGGATTATTTTAAAAAAAAAAAAATGTGTGTGGTAAGGGAGAAAAATTGTGTGCCAATAGCAGGACTCTAAAATAATCAAAATATGAATTAATAAACTAATCTTAAAGTTAGAAAGTTAGATAATGCTATGAGATGCTGAAAAGTTCCAAGTCCGGAAAACTAGTATGCATGGCTGTTTTTATGAAAGAGTCTGCCTATTCTAATGCAACTTAAAATTAACTTCTAGCACCTAGCGCAAGTCTTTATCCTTATAGGTTTTGACTTTGTTGTTTTTCATTTTGGGGTAAAGGGTATTACCAACAGTTTGTGCCCTCCTTGCTCCCTGCACTTCTTTGGTGATGCGGAGGCAAGTTGGTGCAGCTTTCTTCTGGTCTCAGTGTTCTTTGAGATGAACGCCAAAAGGGTTTTGGGCATATTTCAACATCCATGGCCCGCGTGGCGTGACCTTTTTGGAAAGCTTCGTCGATATTGGAGATGCTTTGATGGAAGAAGCACAGGAGTTATCCATTGGAAAATAGATACTCGAACTGGAAGTTCATTTTCATTGTGGGCTCTTTGCTAGCCCCTAGGAGTCTTGCTTTCTCGGATGGAAACCTTGTACAAGCATTCCTTGGTCTCATCGAAAGTAATGACAAGAGAATTCCTGATTGATCTACAATATAAATAAAAGACCAACAATGAATGAGTGATAGAAGAGCATATTCACTTGCTCAATCCTATATCAATCTATTTCATTTTCTACTTCTATGTTTTTATGTACATGCTGCCGATAAACGGGCAGCACTTTGGTACAATAAACATAGCCCAAAAATAGGTGAGAAAATTATTTGTGATCCAATCATATTCATGGTGATGTATTTGGCTTTTGACCGACATACACCATTGAACTGATTAACTAAGATCTCGTCAAGTTTCGTAGGTCATAAGCAGGGCAATAAATGCTCGCTGCCGACCAAAAGAAACTGACTTTGTATAAAATAATATAAATTGATCAATATGGACTTATAAATTGATACAACTTCATGAGAAAGAGTCTTATTGGCCATATTATTCTGTGATGTATTTACTTTCTGTCACCATTTTCCAGTTCTCCATTTAGTACTGTTTAGGAGAGTCTTGTTCAGTACAATGAGTATTCAATCAGCAAATAGGCTTAGAATTTCATGACAGAACATCCAAGAAAAGAAAAATGTATAAAAAAAATCCAGCAGCCACTTTTCCTATGGACTAGTCGGTGAAGGCTACTGGTACTAACCGATGAAGGCTGTTGGTTGGTCATTGAGTGTAAAGCATTTCAAGCTAGCCACACTGGCTTCGCACTCCATGGCTGTTAAATAGACGATGTCTTAAGTGTGCAATCCACCGGTCGCAAGACTTAGTCAGTTGCTATGGCCTCCTTGGGATGCACTGACTTTAAAGACATTGGCCGTTTTGAATTGAAACAGCCGTTGGACGCTCGCAATAGAATGTAAACGACCGGTCAACACCATTTTTAATGGCTACCGCATCCTTTCAGCATTGGTCGCTGGGCATTATGTGTAACGCCCCAATTCCAAATACCGAAGATAACGCTAAGGTACTCGAAGTTAACGCGCTACTTCCCGGAAAAAACGAGAACTTCCAAGATCGTAGTCTGCAGTAAGGTCAAATTTTAAAACTTTTTACACAACATCATAATCAACAGTTATATGCGGAAGAGTAACAAAAGACAGCGGAAGCAATAGTATCAAGTATATAAATTAGATGTAAAAGTACGGAAACCTGATATAAATCTCAAGTGTAAATATCAAGTGTTTATACATATCAGTAAGTCTACTCATGTCTCACTACAAAAATGCTCTCAAACCCAAAATAATAATCTGCACTCAACCCTCCTGTGCAGGCTCTCCATCCTCCGGCTCGACCACTTGGTCAACCGGTCCCCATCCGTAGTCCCCAACTACGGGCGCCTCATAGATCGCGTCACCCGCGGGATCATGGTCTGGACCTAAGCACCAAAGATGGGTCAGATCCAAAGATCTGGCAAGGCACCATATGCAGATAACACAAGATGTATACACAAAGAGAGTAATGACAGGTACATAATCATATGAGTAAACAAAGTACAGGATCTAGGCAGTTGAGCAGTAATAGCAGTTTAGAATCAGAAATGTAAAGTATCTAAACTAAACAGACAACAAAGGGGCACATTCACACAAGCTAAATACACCGCGGGATATTATGCCGCGGCCCTCCCATACTGTAAACGTCTCATACCATAAACAGTTTGCGGTGGGGAAAGGGTAATAACCATACAAGGGATAACAACCCTAATAAATATAACATACAATATACATAACACCGATCACACCCCTTTATCACACCGATCACACCCCTTTATCTCACCGATCACGCCCCTTTATCAGATTAACCCGGACGCGGTATCACACCGTCCGTCTAATCACAGCTCATCATGATAGCTCTAAGTAACCAGAACATAGCTCCTACCAGAGATGATTAGTCAACTGGCTGAGCTTAGAACAACTGAGTGAATGTTCAGTGCCGACTCGGGAACTAAGTACGGGTCTGTGTCTGTCTAGGCTAATCTTGCGTGAGCAAGGTCCTAACCAGGTTTCTAAGAGGTTAAGGTACAACATGGAACACAGTCTAACAACAAGTCCAAGTCCAACAACATTGGATCCACTCCAAGGCTCACACCGGTGGCCTGAGGTAACACAAGTACCATGTTGTGTCCATTCCACCAGTATCCATCCTATGCTCATACACAATGAGCTAACCAACCATTCCTACTAACCTCTTCAGTCTAGGGTTCCACATTCCCAATCCTAGGCCGTATGAGGGCCCGCCTAGACACAGACACAGGTCAATTATCTTCAAACACGGCTTAGGGTCACCTCTAAGTAATCCTAGGTTCAGGTCCTCTAATTTCCATTAATTAATAAGGTTAAGACAACAGCAAGGATAAGAGAAGAGCATAACTCATGAAATCCATAAAAACAGAGAATCAAGTGGAAATAGGCAAAGGATCAGTCCTAAGTAGTGGTCCACTCTTGGTTCAGGCCTCATCACATGATTGGATCCATAACTGTAACCTCAGGTGTCAAAAATAGTAAGTCTGGTGCTCCTGAGGTTGTGGACACCATGGGCTACAATTAAGGTTCGAGTCAATGATGATTCGAATTCTAAAACCTCAATTGGTGAAGCTCACGAATCAAGGCTGAGCCATGCCATTGATTCATGTGTGGCACACTTGATGGAAGGTCATTTAGAGGGTCAATGGGCCCCACATGCGATCAAACATCACAAACATCGAAATCTGAAAAATCCACTGTTCACAGTTTGCCCAGTCGACATCACACCCTAGGATGTCGATAGGTGAACTGGATGTTGACCTCCCAGGTCGACATCTTGCAGTGTCCCCGGTCGACATCATGGTCGTGATGTCGATCCTGTCCAATGAGACCTAAAGTCAAACAGCTGGGGGGTCTTGTAGGATTCTCTATGTATCCGGTCGACATTATGGCCGTGATGTCGACCGGGTACACACGAAACCTGACCTTCTGAGAAATTACAGGTCTCAGCTACTCCCTGTGTTTTCCTGTGTGCCCGATCAACCGAGATAGGGTCCGGTCGACCTGGTACACAGTCTGAGCACAGTTACAGAGAATTAACTGGGACTTGGTTTTTCTCAGTTTTTAGTGTGCCCGGTCGACTGGGTACACGCAAGAAGTTGAATTTCCAGAATTCAGGATTTTCCCCTTCTAAATCAATTTTTCATCCAATTTGACCGAAATCATTCCCATATATACATAAGGAAATGAAAAAACACTTCAATGGTCATCATCCACTATCCATCCGGGCCATTGATCTTCCAAATGGAGAAACACATCCATCAATGGCCATTTCCATGAAAACAAGCTCAAAAAGGAAGATCTACACATGCATCCCTACTCAATTGAATTGAAATGACATAAACAAATGAAGAAAGCATACAACTAGTGAAATTGCATAGAGTACTTGCCTTAGTGAAGAAGAAATGGAAATTGAAGTGAGAGAGAAGATCCAATAGAGTGTTGTAGATGAAGAGGGGCTGGTCTCCTAGCTCCTTGGGCTGGGATTTGGGAGAATTAGGGTTGCTTGGGGAGGAAGATAGGTTAACTGAGAGAGATGAGAGGCAATTAGGGTTTTAGGTTCTTGTTGCAATAGCTGAGGTTTTATAACTTAGGGTTTTAGGCTAATTACCTAAATTGTATTTTGGTTCCAAATGGGAATAAAATGGGGCCATGGGCATTTGGGTAATTAGGTAAGGTTCTAGAATGTTCCACTCTCATTAGCCCTCCTATTAATTCTAATGAAAGTCAAATCCTAATCTAATCCAAATCTAATACAAATTAAATTAAAGCTATATCTAAAACTTAGGAATATTAGAATCTATACCACTAATTTCCTATTAAATAGCATATTAAAGTATAAAATACTTTATTAATTATTATTAAATTCAAACGAGGGCCCACCAAGGGTGGGGCCTCACATTATGCGTCTTCTCCATTTTATCTCTGTCAGCTTTTCCTCTGATCTGTTCATTCTTCTTTTTCTTATTCTTTTGGAACAGCAACAACTGAGGAACTCTCTTCAAGTTCTTCCCAAGTATTTTAATTAATGAAGCATTACTAATAATGTGTAATGATTTCCCACAAACACCACCAATCTTCTGTTTGCCCAAAAAGAAGGAAAAGGAATGAAATTTAGGTGAAGAAACTTTTCTTTTTTTTCCATCATTTAAACATTATAGAAAGATGTGAAAATGTCTTGCACGAATGCTTGATCGCGTAGGAAGAGTCATTTCCACTTTTATTTACGTGGGTTCTTTGTTGCTTCACCTTCTGAGTGCAGGTTGTTTGCAATTTTTTTTATAAACAACCTTCTCGTCAGGCTTAGGAAATCAAAACAATGGAAAGATGGATTGAAGGAAGAGAACAAAAGTTTGCTATCTTCAAGGGTTTACTGGAGATGAAATTAGAGAAGTCTGCAATTTAGATTCTTTTGTCAGTCTTTATAGTTCATCACCACTGTTTAGGAAGAAGGATTGTTCAGAGAGGTCTACTTCAAAACAGCAGAGACGATCTCTGTCCTTCCTCCATGGTGAGAGGAACAAAGGCTGGCTTTCAGAAGCTGTCGCTCCAAGCCCAAGGGAAAGCGTTCACTACTGCCTGATTCTCACATTATGGATGAAGGATGAGAGAGTTTTGAAAATGACAGCGTTTTTGGGCTTCTTTGCGCTTGGTTCAAGGGGGGGGTGTCGAACAAAAAATGGCCAACCCCTTCCTTGCTCTCCCCAGTCTTCATTTTATAGCCTTTGAGGAGCCATAATTGCTGGAGATCATGAAGGAGTGAAGGTAGTTTTGAAACTGTCTTCAACAGGAAACGTGGTTGTTCCCCTTTTGCATGTTTCAACAGCCATTAGAAGAAGCGACTGGCTATATTGTGGGAGATCGTAGGCGTCAAGTAGCTGAGAGAGTAGTTCAGCGGCCAGTGAGGTAACGTCCAGCGGTCATCTTTTGAACAAAGACCGGCGACTGCTTCATTGCGCTGAGCAGCTGCTGAAGGTTGCAGCGGCCGATGGGCCTTATGGACAGTAGCTGTTGAGGAGCTCTCTTGCTGTAGCCAGTTAGACTCCAACAGTCATTAATGTCATTTTTTATGAAAAATGAGTGTTTTTGCCTTGGGGAATGTTATGGATTTTTTTGTGGGTCAGCAATCATAAAAATAAAAAGTTTAAGAATTTAAATTAGTGGTAAGCACAAGGAAAAGTAAACGTGTGGTTTTAACAAAAGTCTAAGTCTGTGGAAGAACCTAAATTTAAATGTGTGGAACTGTATTCTTCTCTTTCAAAATTCTTTTCTAAGTGGGTTTGTAATTTGAATCATGTTCTTAGCACTTTTCGGTCGTCAATCCAAACACAAACAAGAAAAGAAACATAAAACAAGCATCAGTCACCCAAGGACAAGAAGAAAAATTGACAAGAGTAAGAAATACTTTTACTAATATATGATGTTTTTACATAAAAAAATAATGAATTAAAAACAATCACATACTAGGATGAAAGGACCCTTCTAGTTGGAGCTTCAAGTTGGAGAAAGAGCCCTCTTGAAGAGAGAGTGTGTGGAGAAGAGAGAGACGGAGAGAGTGGACTGTTTGTGCTAGAGGGTGGTGCCCCCTTTCATTGGGAGAAGTGCATTCCCAAGCCTCCGTTAAATAGGATAACACAGCTTTGGTAACACATCCCTTTTGTAGCCATGCAACCACTATCTTTGGTAACACATCCCTTCTTTATCTCAAATTTTGCAAAACTTTAGGATCTTGAAGAGAAATTATCTTCTTCTTCCATTCTTGTAAATATCTCTTGTTGACTTCGAATTTTGAGAGAGATTTCTGAGATAGAACTTCTATAATTTTGAAAAGAAAATCCAGCCCAAATATTCCAAAATATGGGATGTCCCACACACATGCAAATCTTTCCATTTTTTGCAATTATTCGACATGTACATGAGATTTTCTTCCTTGACTTGCCTTTTTACAAAGAAATTTGTATTTTCTTCAAATTCACTTGAGATTCTCTTGAAATTATCCAAAATATGTAGAAGAGGTGGCCCCCATGTTCTTGGATGTCCTACGCATGTGCATGTGTGGGGTATTCTCTTGCAAATTCTTTGAGTTTTTTTATTTTCTTTCTTTTCCTCCTTTCTTCTCTGGACCAATCATTCATTTGCTTCAATCCTTAATTGTGGGACCCATTTCACCAATTATCTACAAACAAAAAACAAGACTTCATGTACAATAATAATTTTGATAAAAAGACAGAAATGCATGATAGTGATGAAAATGATGATGAAGATTTGATTTATTTAATGAGAGAAACAATTTCCACAAAACTTTCCAAAAATACATTTCTAAAAATGGCAGGTTTCATGATTTTGTACAAAAACTATGAATTTTGAGAGAAATGTGCATGATTACTCTACAATGATTTCAAAATGTATAAGATCGTGATTTGACACTAAATGGGGCTCTTTTGAATGGATAAACCTTTAAAATGGTCCAAACTGTGTATGAAAAAATGCATTTTTTAAGGATTTATCAATTTGCAAAATAAATGTGATACAATCTTGACCAATATTTAAAGAACTAGCATCCCTTTATTAGGGAGTGAATGAAATGTGTTGCTTATTTGCAGGGGCGGGCCTAGGGGGGCTGGCAGGGGCCATGGCCCCCCCATACTTCATAGGCTTCTCTAAGAAGCTTGCTTTGGCCCCTCCATGGTGTGGCCATTCATTAATGGATGGCCCCGCCCCGCCTCCCACCCCACCCCCATTGTTTATGGCTCTTTTAACATGGTATGACTCTTAGTAAAAAGGAAATAAAAAAATTGCTGATTTTAAGAAAAACTTGAAATGAAAAAAACAAAAGGAAAGGAAATGAAGAAAAGAATAACAAATAAACAAGGCTTAATGGAGTTAGGAAAGAGATTTTTTTTAATATTCATTTTAACCATCTACACTTGCCCCAAATCTTATTAGCTAAGAGAGAGAAGAAAAAGACCATCTTGCAGAGACTTTAAAGTTTTGTTTGTGCAAGCGACGTTTCAACGAAAAGGGTTAAAATCTAGAGCTTTCTTCTTCTTATTTGGTGCAGCAGCAAGAATGCAGGTATTTTTGGTATTTTATATTATCTTTCCTTGCTAGAGAGGTTCCGAAAATCCCAGCTACCCTCGTCGGAAACCAAAGCTGCAGAACAAGAAACCTATGGCTTTACACAGAGAAGTTTGTCGGACCGTTTCCTCTTGCCCGGCATTTACCCAACAAACCTTAATGCGTGAATAAAGAAGAAGAATGATAAATCCATTTTCTCTTTTATAAATTTTTTTACATTGCAATTTTGTTTATTGTCTTTTTTTTTTTCTTTGGCCCCCCCTAAATAAAGTTCCAGGTTCCGCCCTGCTCGTTTGGTTGATGCTGATGTGCTTCCTTATCAGTTGCTATTTTGGTTGATCTTGTTGATGCGTATCCTTATCATGCTCGCTCAAACTTGGCAATGCGACAACAATGCTAAGTTTGGACTATAGAGTTTAAAATCTTGTTGATGGTAGTCCTTTTGTAAGAATGTCTTCCTGCTGGTCCTTGGTTGAAAATAATTGAACTTGAAGCTCTCTTTTTGCCAGTTTATCTCTGACAGAATGGAAATGCACTTCGACGTGCTTTCTACTCCCATAAAAAATGGGATTGGCACTGAGATAGGTAGCCTCCACATTATCACACCATAATATAGGCATGGCTGATAAATAAAGGCCAACCTCACCAAATAAGGACCGTTACCAAGTTAATTCAAGAACAAAATTTGCCCAAACCGGACATCCACTTTCAATAATAGACCTCGCAACTGTTTGTTGCTTTTTGAGATTTGGTCTAAAGAATATAAGATATCCTCCTTGTGATTTTCTATCAACAGGGTACCTGCCCACTCAGCATCTGAAAAAGCTGCTGATTGAGAGGAAGAAGATCTTGCCAACATAATACCATGTTGCAAATTATGTTTGAGATATATTAGGATTTTCTTAACTAGGCCTCAATACTGATTTGTGGCATGGTGCATAAACTGAGAGGCCTTATTAATTGCAAAGGAGATATCGGGCATGAAGAGTAGTACACATATTGGAGTGCACCAATTGTGTGGTGGTATAGAGTAGGATCATCCATCAAGGTCCCATCTAGGATGGAGAATTTGTTGTGGCTTTCAATAGGTGTGGCAAAAGGTTTGGAATCTTCCATCTTAGTGCGTTTAAGGAATTCCAAAATGTATTTTTGTTGACTTAAGATATAGGCCTCCAACAAAGGAACGTACAATGGGCGTAGATCCTTGATAGCAAATTCTTAACTTAACCGTATAATAAGTGCAGTCAAGCAGGTAAGTGTATTACCTATAACTATAATGTCAACAACATAGACCAACAAATAGATGACCACTACATTTTCAATCGGCCTCCTAATCTTAGCAAAAGAAAAACAATATTCCTCTCAAGCCGGCTATTACGGCTTTCGCACTCTTGTTTTCTCAAAGGCCGTGATTACAGTTTTTTGCAAGGAATTCCTCTTTTCTCTTTTGTAGGATAGGGCTCCTTTCCGGTGAATTTGACTAGAATGTACAAGACATGGGGGCTATTACACACTTTACAGGTAGGCTGATTAGAAGAGTTACCAAACTAATCATTTGGTCAGTTATTAGATAGTCCACGGCTACAATTATTGCACCAGCCTCCATTGTTGGACTTCCCTTGCTCAGCCACTTATGCTTACGGGAATCAGTTTTACCTCGATTAGAAGAAGATGAATTATTTTTATCTTTGGTAGCAACATTGTCAACAATATTTTGAAGATCTGTCTGAGACCGACTCAAATTTCTTCACTAAAAGAAACCCATGAAAATCCAACAGCCGAGTAGGGGCATCGCGAGTGGTAATAGATGTGACAAAAGGACCATAATCAAGACCTAATCCACCAAGAATGTAGAGGATTAAGCCATCATCAACCACTGGTTTAATTGCCATTGCAAGTTGATCAGCAAACAATTTAGCTTTCAAAAGATAGTTAGACATGGTGTCAACACACTCATTGAATTAATGCAGCTGAAGACAAAGCTGCATAATGTGAGCTTTGGAAGTTGAGGCTACGTTGTCACCAAAAGATTCCTTACTTCAAAAAATGTAGATAAACCAATGACCTGGCATGAACACCCTTTGTTAATGACGAGAGGATCCAACTAAGGAGAAGTTGGTCTTGTCGTGACCAAGATACATAATCAGGATTGAGAGCAGAAACCTCACCAGATGCAGATTTGGAATTGGGATCTTTCTCAATATCAATAGACCCGTCCTTTTTTTATGAGACATATGGTGGTGGGCAGGGCTTTGTCCCATCCATGAAGCCAAGATGATTGTGTCCTTCGAGAAGAGGTAAAAACTGGGACCTCTGTAGGAGATGGTACAAGTAATTTGATGGGAAGAAAGTGGTGGACGATGGATGCTGGAGGTGTTTCAACCATATGAAATGATAAGAGTGATATTGCCATAGAAGTTATCAGAACAGAATGGCTCTAATGCCATGTAATTGTGGTGCAACTGTGCATTTCATTATGATTTTTATGAGAATGTATAATTGATTACAAACAGGTCATGTATATGCAGAATGATAATTGCTTACAAACAGGTCATGCATATGAGAATGATTTTTATAAGAATGTATAATTGATTACAAACCAAATGGCTCTTTGGGAATATTGTGATATGTGAAATAGATGTGATATAATCTCAACCAATATTGCTGATATGTATCCTCATCAGGGAGAGTATGCTTCAAAAGAGTTTGAAGAGTACGTAAAAGAGCTCAGAATCCAGAGGCATGTCACTTTTCCTTACACTCCACAATAGAACAGAGTGCTAGGACGGAAGAATCAACATTTAGAAGAGACGAGTCAGTGTCTGCTGCATGCTAAAATGTGCGACCACAATTTTGGGCTGAGTATATGGCAACAATGGCTTATGTAATCAGCCAACTATGACAACCTCAGCTATCTTTGTGAAGAAAATGCTAGATGTGCTGCGACACAACAAGGAGGAGGATTTTTGTCTCAATCGACATGGTCTTTGATGAGACACCATCCTGATGTTCAACAGATGAAGTAATGTTACCAGAGAAGAATGAAAGGCAGGGGAAGTCAATTAATCTAGGTAGGAATCAAGTTCTCTTTTTTGTTGCGTTAGTATGATGCAAAAGTATGAAATGAAAGAGAGGGAACTGGAAGTCTCATTGCATGATGCTACTCTCATCGCATCATCATGTATGAACATCTCTTTAATATTAAACCACCTTCAAGAATTTTCTAAAACAGCAAATATCATCTCTACTTGCAATAAGAGGAGCATAGCCACAATGATTACAAAGAAAAATCCAGCACACTCAAATCTGATAAATTTTGCCTAGGAAGAAGATCAAACCCTACTGCACCACTTTTATACTAAAGAATTGCATGAATTCACATTTATTTTTTTTTCCGTTCCTTACTTTCTTTTTGGGTAACGTGGCTCAAACACGCGAGCTTTTGGTTACAACAAGGGGCACCTTCCAACTGTACCATAGGCTCTACCCACAGTGGGAACCTTATCAAAAGAATCACATGTCGATGAATATATGCCCAAATAGAACTTTTTTTTGGTGGGTGGATAGACAGTACACTGGTATCTATTAAACTTAGGAATACTCTTAGATGAGCAGAAGAGATATATAAGCACATGTGTATGATGTCCCAACCAGTCATTGAGCACGCTCGACCAAGCAGACGCTGTGGCAGAAAATTCAGGGCAGTCCACTCTTGAGGCGAGTGACATGTCTACGAAACAAATGGACGACTAAAACCAATAGTCCACATGCAACATACATGCTGATGCTGTGAAATGGATGAGCAGACCAACATGACTTGAGGGCTGATGAGCAGAAAAGACATAGTTACCAGGTTTGCAGTTTGACTAAATCAAGTTCAAGTTCACAATTTGCTTGTTGATGCCAGTCATAGTTAGCTAAACGCTGCAAAAAGCTCATAATTCATCTAGCTCTAGTTGTATTCACAAGTTTCAATTCGGAGCCTGTCATAGCACGCTGATCACCATGGTAGATTCATTCAGATTGTTTTCCAGTTCTCCCAACTGATAATTCTAGTTCACTGACTTTTGATGAACGAATTTGATACTCTAACCTGATATTTTTAGCTCCAATTTGCTGGTTCATAGGTCCAGTCCACTAATTTGCAGGTAAATATATCTGAAACCCTAAATGACCTTGCCAAATCAGATATATAGAAATTACAGTACACAAACTCTCTTTCGATCATTTGTACCAAAATAAAAGCCCTACCAAAGAAAGGTATTTTAGAGTAAAGTACACATAAAAGACTAATATAAATATTTCTTTTTGATAACCAGACTAATATAAATATTCAATACACTCAATATGAAAAAGTTGAATGGGAGTCCCAATGAAACTGAACTAGTTCCATCTAATTCACGAACTAGACTGAATTGGGTATCGAACTATTGGCCATGTCAAAATTGTGGCCCCTATGTGAACACAAAAAAAAAAAAACAAAGAAAGATTTAGTACGAACTAACCATGTCGTTTTCACATTAGACCCTGTTCACATAGGGGCCACAATTTTGATCCAGCCATCTACCTTGATGAAGATTTCACTAAAATTATATAGAGTATCTCTTTTAAGTTGTCTAAGTTACTTCCATTAACAATAGGAGTTTATTTTAATTAAAACAAGTGTTTGACTTATAGTTGAACATGGGTGCATTGGTGTTCATATAGTCCAAAATTTTGGATTGACAACTAAGGCCCACAATTTGGATATCCCAAATTATCCAACATACAAATGCATGTGCAAATAAATAACAACAACAACAACAAAGAGAAGGCAATCCAAAATCTACAACATCTAAAACAAAGTGTCCTAAAGTGATCATTCATTCCATTAAAGAAACAAACCCAAACTCCAAAACAGCAAACAAAGACAAAGATGGATTATTTGAAGGGAGAGAAGGTAAAAAAATAAAGGGGGTGGGGAAGATTATGCCTATGGGTATCAATTGATGGGATGATAGTAGTCGCCATTTCGAAGGCGCTCGCGATCGACGACGACGATTGCGTAGACGGCGTAGATGATCCCCGGGACGTACCCTAGAATTGTCAATAGCAAGCAGATACAGAATTCCATCTGCAAACAATCACACACACGTAAAAAAAAAATCTCAAAACCCTAACATCATCACACCATCATCATTATCATTGTCAATCAGATCAAATCATATAGCCAAAAGAAAGAGAAAGAAAAGCGTACGCTGCAGCAGCCATGGCGGAGGAAGACGCCTAGAGGAGGGACCAAGATAGCGATCAGAACTTCAAGAAATATCACAGTTCGGTCCGGACCCATCGCACCAACAAAAGATCGAGATGGAGATGGAAATCTCTCAACTGATTGAGTTCTCTTCTTCTCTGCGGAACACTGAAACTTTGTAGCGTGATATGTGTGGAAGACCAAAGAAGCCAATTGCGTGAGACAGACCCGCCCTTGAATTGTCCCAATTTCAAGACAAAAAATGTTACCACATTAGTTTGGCTCTAATAATTTTTTTAAACTTTCTGTGAGCTCTCTGTGAATTAAATATTAACATGATTAAGTCACAATGTCGAAAAAAGACTCATGAGTTTAATAGTTGAAGTAAACAGAAATATGATACATGGGCGTGCATGTAGATTGAATAACAATTATGAATATGAAGGAATAATTTCTGTAGATACATGAGTTCAACCATTCTATTATAAGTTTCTTAAATAATAAATATGGTCACCGCGAGCATTCTCTTAGTACGATTTTGTGGAGATTTTGCTAAAAACTATGACTATTTCATTTTTACAAAGAAATAACACAAAAAATTGTGCTCCGCTCCATTCCCTATTCGTAACCCTGCTTTTGCTACAGTCATGGAGAGGATGATTACCTTCAAAGTTGATGATGTTTTTCCTTGACATTTATTGCTTTAGAATATAGGTTTAAAATAAATGTTAACTACTTATGTCTTGAATAAATTAGTGAGTTCGAGAATTGAAACAAAAATAACAATTCTCGAAATACTTCAATGCGCGAATGCGGTCGAGTCTCAATGTCGCGAGAAAGGAGTTGAAGGGCAATTTGGTCTGAAAAAATCAAAGTATGCTGTATAAGATGCTTTTGAGCATTATGTATATTTAAGGATGCTTTTGGAGATATAGGGACATTTGAGGATGCTTTTGGTCAAAAAAAAAAAACTTTTATAATTTTATTATTTTGTTTGGATGCACTTGAATGCAATGACATGTAAAAAAATGGAAAAAGTGGAGATTTTTTTTAATTACTGGGATAAGGGGTTTTCCAATCTCTGATCATTCTTTTTGCTTCACTATTTTAATCACTATTTTAATATTTAATATTTTAATCACTATTTAACTCACATGAAAATTTTATTTTTAATTGTATGTATAAATAAGACATATTCACTTATAGGTTATATGAAATACTCTCGAGCCATTTTTAAATATCTCATCGTTCAATGTAGCAAAGATGAAAGAAGATAAAGGGTTTTTACGACAAAAATCCCTTTAAACTATGAAAGTATGGCCGTGGATCCAAACTCCCATCTCTTTTTCATTTTTTATTTTTTTTTTTAAATCTTCTTAGAATTTTATTGGGAAAATTTTCTCAGATTCACTATAGACCAAAAACGACCTAAAAGATACAAAACAACCGTAGTAACCCCAGGGGTCCTATTTTGTTCATTTTTTTATTGTTGTTTCACCGGACTACAATATCCTTGCTCATCTACATATACGAGAACACGAAAATAATCCCCAACCACGGTGGCATAGGTTTAAGAGGTGGAAAGGATGGGAATGTGACCTTTGAATTTGGGTTATCTGTAGGACAATGTGTGCATCTTTTAATATGAGCCATCTATTTCAAGGCCCACAAGATGGACTATCCAGATTCAAAGATCATACGACCCGCCATTGAATCTGTAGTGAATAAACTAGAAATAGTAGGCTGTGCATTGCCTAAGTTGGGCCGGGTTCAAGCTAACCAATCCAAGACCCCCTGCTATGTCATTGGTCCTAATATTAGATTCAACTCGTAGGCCTGAAAGTTGGGCCCGAGCTTAAAGACCAGTTCGGGAATCTATTCAAACATACACACAAATCCAACCCAACTCATTCAGCCATCTGGAAATAGAGCAGGCGTGGGTAACCCACTGGCACACTAACACTAAATGCACAGCCTAAAATTTATCCCAAACCGGCTGGGAATGGGCACAAGGTGGCCACCCTTGGAAATTGCTTGAAATTAATTAGGAAATCTAAAGAGAACGGCTTTTTATTCGAGTGGTAAGAAGCGTTAGTTCTTACCTGGCTGCCCATGGTTCGAACTCTGGGTACGCCACCTCTTTACGCTTATGCCATTGTGGGGGCTCCTTTCTCACTTGTGTGGGCTTTCTTTCTGCTTATGCAAGCCTCCTTCCCACTTGAGTGGGCACCTTTCCATGTATATGCAGGCTCTCTCTTGGGTCCCAGCCCCTTGGCTAGAGTACCAAAATTGAAAATAGGGAATCTAAAGATTTATTTGTAGAAAGACTTAATTGAATCGATTGGTAAAAGATATTCGAAATCAATTTTTTCTTGAGATCGTCTCTCTAATGGGTGTCTGCCTTGCATAAAGGTTGATAGCAGCCTTTCGATGTGTCTATTTTAAGATGGAACTTGACAAGAAGATCAATTCAACCTCCGGATGTACCAATCCACTAGTAATATAGTGGTGAGGCACCTCTCCTCCAAAGTTGATGTCGAGGGACTTGTGTGGTTGTTTGCGGATTTTCCAAAAAAAGGAAAAAAAATCGATCATCTTCCTCATGTTATTTTTCAGTTGGAATTGGGCCGGACATAGGTTCAAGAACAATATCATCTTCCTACATTAAAGCTTGAGTTATATTAAATTGGTATCAAAGCAAGTTCTGTTCTCTTAAAGTTGCATGACAACAACACTTATAATCAAATGGCGCCTATCTATGCTCAGTTAATGTTTAACAAAGACAATTGTTGTGTTAATTTGAAAGATCCAATGATAGAGGTAGCAGAAGTTGAAAGTTGATCAACCCACCAACTACTATCCTTACCTTACTAAAGTGGTTGCCTGTTCCGGTCTTGGCACGGAAGAACATGTAATATGTCTATCAATCAGGACCCTACCATGAATTAAGCCCTTGCCATCTGCCATTTGAAACAATCCTATGTATTGGGTTTTCTAGCTGGACTGTTGATCTAAACTTCTCTTGATTGTCTTCAAATTGGTAATGGATTGGTAAAATTGATCTTCTAAATGGGCCATCTACAGTGAGATCCTTTTAAATAAGTGGTCAAGATATATATACATGTGCAAGAAGCACCACCAAGTTTTGTGTTTATAGGTTGATACCATTTACTTGATAGGGTATACTACTAACACTGGATCTGAAGCCATTATTTTAATGTTGTTAGACGGATGTTATCGGATCCTTTGGTTTTATTAGTCATTCATTTCAAGAAAGGATCGAATTTGTCTCATTGGATGATTGGATATTGCCTAATATCTCCAAATAGTACATGATTGGGCACAAAACTATGGACGTGATAGGAAGGCCACTTAAATGGTTATAGAATATGCATAAATTACATTGATTAGTTGATCATAACCTTCTGGTTGCATTTGGGTGTGTTAAAACAAGATTTTTTTTTTCTTCATCATTAAATTTATTATCATCAGTTGGTTATGACTGAGCTACGAGTGGCAATGAGCTAGAGCAGCCCATTTGGCCTTTGATCCCAACCTCCCATGCTTGGCATAGGTTTTTAAGGTTAATAAGTACGGTCGGATCAAGTCTAAGTAGTCAGTTGGAAACTCGAAATCTAATTAATAAGAACTAATTAGATTAACATCTAAAATACAAGCTCTATTTTTTAATTAGTGTGTTTTATGAAATTATAAGAAAAAAGCTCATATTTTATAGATAAAGCTCACGAGCGCACCTTATCATACGCTCAATGATTGCACGATGCAATGGAAGACGTCATCGCATCCCTTCAAACAGTCATGCAACTCATAAGCGCACCAGAAGGAGCCCCTATTTGGTGAGAAAATATTTGGAGCCCACCTTTAGGAATTGTGGTAATTGGGACCCACCTATTAAAAAAACTACAATGTAGAAAATGCCATTTGTCTGTGAGAGTATTTTCATCTAAAATACATAAATCTTGCATTGTCCACCTTTATTCACTTTAGCTAAAAAAGATCTAAAAAAAAGTAGGCATACCTTATTTATTTTTTTAGGCAAAAGCTCTGATTTTTAAATAAACTCTTTAAAAAAGAAAATAGATTAGTGGTTTACTAAATGCTCTAATATATAAGTAAATCCTAAAAATCACAAAATAAGAGCTTATTTTTAGAGTGACCAAATTGCCCCTAAGAAGTAAGCATGTCTAATATCAGGGAAGGACCCTGCCTTCTAATAGTAACGAGCTGGGAGGGCCTAGCATTGGCTTCTTTCTAGCCTATTTATGTTATATATATTAAGATATTATGGACACGTCCACCATAGGCCAGCAACGGTATTGCTGAGAAAAAGTATGAGGGAGAAGGGATAAATAGAAGAAAGTATGAATGAAAATAGTAAGGATAAGTCCACAGAATTGCAGGCTATCTAACGATTTAGTTTAGGATAGATCGAAATGAAGAAACAAAATTCATAGAGCTAACCCCTATATAGTTCAGAAAAGACTTTGATGATCAGATGATTATGTCATTTGGCAACTTTTATTTTTGTGTCTATTTGCAGGCACTATTTAGTTTTGTGTGTGTGTGTGCACGCGCCCAAGCATTTTTTAAGTGAAGCACCCCCTTTCCTTGTCAAGTAAAAAACATCCACATGCTATGCATCATTTAATGTAGCTAATACATTTATAAGAATCTTGGAAAGAAAGCAAAAGGCATTTTGAGCATTTGAAAATGAAGATAACGCCCACCCTTTCTGCATTTAAACCATTGTGGTTCCACTTCCTTTGTTTTCTCCTACAAACATAGGAGATTTTAGTTTCATAAGAAGATTATGGCCCCATCACCCATTCATTCCTACGTCCAAATATTTTGAAAGACACTCAATTGTTGTTTTTTTAGATACTATTTTGTAGGATGTGTCAAGAAACTAAGTCACAAGATTTTGGGCAATCAATCGTTGCTTTTCTTAATATACTATTTTGTAAGATATGTCAAGAAATTAAATAACAAGATTTGCTTAAGATACTCTTTTTTTTTAAGAAGCATAAGAAGGTAATAAATGATTTCTTTGAAGAAGGAGAAAAAGTCTCATGCCAACCTTTTCTAGTGGGGTGTTCCGTAGAATTTCTCATATATATATATATATATGTGTGTGTGTGTGTGTGTGTGTGTGTGATGAGTCAATCTAATCTTTTCACACACATTACCCAACGAATAATCACAAGTTCAAGTTTGGCACCCATCCAACTTTTCTTCACAGTTGGATTGAAATCATGATAAAATAATGCCTCTAAACCATTAAACCTTAGGGTCATTAATCAAAAGGTTATGATGATCTTATAGACTCAAAATTTTGCATATAGGTAAACTTCATTTAGATCTTTTCATCCAATGGACTTACATGATCATCATGTACCCCAGTAGACCCAATTAAGAATTAGGAAGGGCATTTTCTTCTAAAAAATACTCAGACGCTGTATACTGATATGTAGGCGGTGAAAACACGGCACCCACTTATATTAAGATGAACTTTGTAGATCAGAGAATACCGAACGCCAAGAACCTAAAAAGGGAAGGAAAATGGCTTGGGTCAGAGCCCCTGGCTGCCGTGAGCCGAAGGCGCTCCAATGCCTGAGTTAGTTCTGAGAAAACTAAGCAGCAGGAGGAGGGAGAAGAGAATGAGAGAGAGTCCGTTGTGTATTGTGTGTTGTGTACCTCTATGGGGCTGACCTCACGTGTATATATGTGAACATTCCTCGTTCATTCTCTCTGTGAGTGGGGGTAGGTGGGGTGGGGTCCCATCGATCCTCACCCTGACATTCGGCGGAAGGTAAAAAGGGAACATCCCATGCTTCTGGTCAGTTGATGTTAAGGGATGATAAAGTCAACTTCTTATCGTCATAAATGAGCAATCTTATCGTCATAAATGAATGATCCTATCGCCATAAATGAGTGCTCCGATCTGTCAAGGCACGCCCGTACTTCTCAGAAAAAGGTGACGGCCCACTCAGCCTTCAGCGTTTCTACCGGGACCAGGGATGGCTTGGCCGAGCTGGGCACTGTGCTGAGCTGGCACTCACGCCGAGCTGCCGAGCTCATGATTTAAAATCTCGATTTTGGTCGCAGTCTCAGCCGGGCCAAAAAACCGATATGATATCAGTATCGGTCGCAGATATCGATCCATCGCGGTCGTCGCGGTGTGAATTTTTTTTTTAATCCAAAAAAGTTTGCAAAAATATCCAAAATATCCAGAATATTAGAAAATGTTGAAAAACAATATTTTTCAACAATAAATCAAAATCTCGGTCACCTTAAGTTATGAGTCCTGTCTATATCGCAGTCCGCTGTCTTCTCCAGTATTTCATATAATGCAACCATTATTGATGCTCATGATCAATTTATTAGTGTAAAATATAAGAAAATAAAGATAACATACCAATCATCATTTAATACTAACTCAATCAACAAATAAATTAAGAAATTCAATACCATGAGTGTATGACAGATTGACAGATTGATAGCCTAATTCCAAGTGGAGTGTCGCCCAGGCTCGATATCATCATCATCATCATCATTTCTCCGGTATTGGTTAAAAAGATATGCTCCATACTGTTGTGCAGCACTATCATACCCATGACCATATTCAGATTGTTCCTGATAAGATGATGAACTATGTTGATCCCCTGTAGATTGAGATGGCTGGTTGTAATCTAATGGCATGAAATAAAAATGAGGGGCATGAATAGGTCGTTGGGGAAGTCGTGGGAGAAGCCTTCCTTGCTCAATTAATATCTGTTCGATAGAAAGTATCGGTGTTGGTGAAGGGGGTACCCAATTAGGGTCATATGAATAATCCTCATACTGTCCATACATAGCACCTTGTTGGCTAACATAACCCCCATAATGACTATGAGTACCTTCCCCCACTCCTTGTCCAGTAGGGCCCGTCCCACTACTACTCCCTGCCTCGGTCCCTCCAACATGCCTGACATAGCCACGACGAGGATCTAACTCAGTAGCACCAGGAAAATGCTCAACTGTCTCATAAGTGAGAGGCTCATCATCTCTATAATGACCCTCATCACCGGGAGAGTCAGGTGGAATTCCTGCTGATGATGATGAAGTAGAAATACTTGACTCACTCTCCTCGTCCACCTCCTTTCCCTTTGGTTGACTTGTATCAGGTGCGCGCCCCTGTTGCATTGTCAAGTTTATTTCTTCCATCCTTTCTGAGGCCCTTACTGGCTCAAGCCTATCCCCAGTCAATTCCTCCATCAACTCCTCAAACTCTGGGTCTTTATCTAACATTGGTTCTTCTTGTTCCTCCAACCATTCACCTAACACTGTATCCTCTTCTGAAAAGATGTAGTCCAAATTAATTGGACAAAAATAATCCCGTTGATCCTCAAACTGTCTTCTCTTTCTATTTCCACTCCGGAGCTTGAGGTTGTAGTGGATGTAGACCAATTTATTTAGCTTCTGCATTGTTAATCTATTTCTTGGTCTTGTGTGGATAAATGAGAAGGTGCTCCAATTTCTTTCACAATTAGAAGACGATGTAGTTTGACTAAGGACTTTAATAGCAATCGTCCTTAGTGCAGGAGCACTCTCTCCATAATTCAACCACCATTCAGCTGAAAATAAAAATAGAAATGATATTAGAGTCAATAAAATAATAATTAGAGTCCTTGAATAATATAGAGATGACATTACAATTTACAATTAATACCAGGATTGGTCTGTATGATGGCTCTTCGCGCAGTCGTCGTTCCAAAGCTTCCAGCACGTACATTGTATATGTCAATCTGAAGATGTTGAAGTAGAGAAATAAATTAGAGAACTTACATTCTTACAATGTTATACTTTTTCGGTTTTTCCCTTAATTAGCCTACTGCCTACCTGATTTGTAGCCCAAATTGCTTCATCTGTATTCTCTGCTAGTCTTTCAATCACATTTTTTAGTCCCAAACGGATTTCATCAGATATGTGCCCATTCGTAAATTGTGGATTAAAGAAGTATCCTATAAAAGTGTAAAACCAATGAATTTTAGTCAATGATAAATTAATATAATGAGAAGAATTGAATACAATAATTTAAGTATTAAAGGAAATAGCCTTCACTTACCAGCAGAGTGTAAATCATGTTTCAATTGTCGTCCCCATCGATCGTCAATGATCTTCCAATACTTTTTATAATATCTACAATTTGCTTGAATAGCCAACTTTGATCTCTCCATGGCCTCATGTAAAAAGCCCATTGTTGGCTTATCATCGCCATCAACCAATCGAAGAACCTTTATTAGGGGATCAAAAACATTCAAAACACCCTTCACATGAGGCCAAAATTTGTTGGACTCAATTGTTTTACATATTTCTTTTGTAATGGGACTTGGCCTCTTTCCCCATTTTGAATTCATGAACTCTTGTGATTTTATCAATTGGAGAAGTCCATTTCTATACTTGTAAACACATTCGATGGCAATGAAGTGGGTGGCAAATCTAGTAATGCCAGGCCGCAGTAGTTCATGGTTGTCTGTATACGTTTTCATCATAGAAATGAGTCTATATGACTGATAAAAAAAATTTGTGATCTTCTTTATCTTACCAATCACTTGCACCATGACTTTTCCTTTTGCAATATCTTCAAGCATTAAATCCAGGCAATGTGATGCACATGGAGACCAGAAAATCCTTGGCCTTTGTTTCATAAGCAACATTCCTGCAGCCTTCATGTTTGCAGCATTGTCAGTAACAACCTGAACTACACAATCTGCCCCAATTTCTTCAATCACCTCATTCAATAACCTATTAATATATTTTGCATCTTGGATGTAATCAGTTGCATCAACTGATTTGATAAACACTGTGCCCATAGATGAATAGACTAGAAAATTCAAGAGATGACGATGTGTGATGGTCGTCCACCCATCGCACATTAGTGTGCAACCTCTTTCCCTCCATGCCCATTTGAAAGTTTGCACCCAAGCCTGCAATTCCTCATACTCTTTCTCAACACAGACATGCCCAATCTCATAAGGGGTGGGTGCCTTTATACCTGTACTATGTTCTGCAGCCGCACCTAACATGGTGGTGAAATAAGGAGAAGATGCCTTGTTGGGTGGGATGCTTCCATGCAAAAAAAACTTCTCAGTAGCCCTTACTAGATGTTCTCTTGCTTTACCAAACTTGCCCTTTAGAGCTTTGATAATGCCGGGCTGCTTTGAAGTTGGTTTTCTATAAGCAAATGGGTCTGTTGGCCCCACCACATCTAGCCTACGAGGTGCATGTGTAGGAGGTTCAACCTCCTCAATGTTTGGATCTTCACGGACACGGGGTTGTTTTTAACTAACTGCCCGACGCAAACTCGCTGCCCCCAGTTCAGATGACCCACCACCATGCTCATATTGGCTACCTCTAGCGGCTGCTTCATATTGCATTCTTCTCCTCTCTTCCTCCTCTTGAAGTGACCTCACACTTTCTCTCCTAGCCCTCCTCATTTCTGGGTCTTCATCGTCATCATCGGAGGAACCAAATATTTCTTCTCTACATGCATCAAGTTTCTCAGTTATTCTTCTTGCTTGTACTTGTTTTTTTTTTTGCAGATGCATCAAGGAGCTCATGCATTTCAGCCCTCACATTTGGTGGCACTTTATGACATTTTGTCACCTGTCCTAATACATGTGCCAAATGTTGTTTCAATCGGGTAATCCCCCCATTGAGCACTCGTCCACAATAATTACATTTTACTTTGTTTTTGCTTCCTACTGCTTCACCATGGCTCCAAGCTGGATCTAAGTCACGCACTATTGTTCCTAACTTCCTATAAAATAAGAAATTCATGTAATAGTAATACTCTAACAACAATTATTTTTAGAAAAAGTAGAAGATTTAATAAAATCATTTTGAAATTCCTAAATATATAGATCTAGCATAAAAGTATGTAAATTAATCATTTATACACCACACAATGATCATGAATCATTAAAACAACATATTTATGATGAAATCCCCAAAAAATGATATATTATAATTCAAATATTGAAAAATCCGAAAATAAAATAATTAGAATAAAAATCTAAATCATGTTTATGACTATGAGTAGATGTAGATTTATCATCTACACACTAGTATCATAAATACTCTAACAAGTGACAACAATTATTTTTAGAAAAATCAAGATTTAATAAAATCATTTTCAAAATACTAAATATATAGATCTATCATAAAAGTAAGTAAATCAATCATTTATAAACCACACAATGATCATGAATCATTAAATCAACATATTTATGATGAAATCCCCAAAAAATGATATATTATAATTCAAATATTGAAAAATCCGAAAATAAAATAATTAAAATAAAAATCTAAATCATGTTTATGACTATGAATAGATGTAGATCTATCATCTACACACTATTAATAAGCCTTTGGTATCATAAATGCTCTAACAAGTAACAACAATTATTTTTAGAAAAATCAAAATTTAATAAAATCATTTTCAAAATACTAAATATATAGATCTAGCATAAAAGTGTATAAATCAATCATTTATAAACCACACAATGATCATGAATCATTAAAACAACATATTTATGATGAAATCCCCAAAAAATGATATATTATAATTCATATATTGAAAAATCCGAAAATAAAATAATTAAAATAAAAATCTAAATCATGTTTATGACTATGAGTAGATGTAGATCTATCATCTACACACTATTAATAAGCCTTTGGTATCATAAATGCTCTAACAAGTAAAAACAATTATTTTTAGAAAAATTAAAATTTAATAAAATCATTTTCAAAATACTAAATGTATAGATCTAGCATAAAAGTGTGTAAATCAATCATTTATAAACCACACAATGATCATGAATCATTAAATCAACATATTTATGATGAAATTCCCAAAAAATGATATATTATAATTCAAATATTGAAAAATCCGAAAATAAAATAATTAAAATAAAAATCTAAATCATGTTTATGACTATGAGTAGATGTAGATCTATCATCTACACACTATTAATAAGCCTTTGGTATCATAAATGCTCTAACAAGTAAAAACAATTATTTTTAGAAAAATCAAATTTTAAAAAAATTATTTTCAAAATACTAAATATATAGATCTAGCATAAAAGTGTGTAAATCAATCATTTATAAACCATACAATGATCATGAATCACTAAAACAGCATATTTATGATGAAATCCCCAAAAAATGATATATTATAATTCAAATATTAAAAAATCCGAAAATAAAATAATTAAAATAAAAATCTAAAAATCATGTGTATGAGTAGATCTAGCATAAAAGTATGTAGATCTAACTTCTAAGTGGAGAACACAACCAAAGTAACAAACCAAATGATTTCTATACTTCATCTAAAAATAAAAAACAAAAAACACATAATAAAATTGTATAAATTGATTTTCTCTTACCTTGAGGCTTGAATAATATTTCTTTAAGAAATAAATTTGAGATTTGAAAAGATGCAAGATGGAGAGTAGTTGCAGCCCCTAAGGAATAAGGAGATGAGAGGAGAGGAGAAGAAGAGGAAGATTGGGGATTTTTTAACAAAAAAGTAGGATTTTTTCCATTATATATCATCTCGGCCGATATTTTGCAAAATATCGGCCGAGATATCGGTTCTGTCGATATTTTCAAAATCTCGGCCGATATCGCCGATATTTTGGCGATATATTGCCTGCGATACCGAAACCGATATCGCAGGCAATATATCGTGTCGGTACCGGCCGATACCGATTCATATCGGCCGATATGAACCGGTATCGGCGGATTTTTTATACCATGGCCGAGCTGACCCCGTTGTGCTGACACTCCTAACCGAGCTGCCGAGCTGCATGGTGGAGGTCTCTTGAGTCGGCGCACCTTACCGAGCCGCCGAACTGCTGGGCTGTGATTATCGAGGCCGAGGTGGACAGCTAGTACTCCTACCGTAATCCTCCCTTAATCTCGTCATTACGGTGTTTTACCCACACAACTGATATATTCAATTTTGAGGATTATAGAGCAATGGATTAAGATGATCTAACAGCGTTGATATTTTACATAGCCATGGGTCTCATTGAAATCTTTCCATCACTCACCTTTTCCATGATTGGCACAAGCCCCCACAAATGAGCTTGCACCACGCTATGTCTAGCCGGTTCTCACCAGAATCATACTCCTCATTCAGATAAGTCATGAAATAGAGATGTTTTCTGTCATGTGCTGTGCATGAACAGGTGCCAATCCAATTATAACAAAGTAATAAGGCATCTCCTATTTCTTTTATATAGGAATGACTAGAGATCAATTCTCGCTTGTTCTCTTGTGGGCGGGACTTTTGTAAAGTGTGGATGTGTGCATGAGTATTTGCCAAGTAAAAACATTATAGGTGCCAATCTCAAGTTCCCATAAAAGAAGAGAATTGTTTAATGGTAGTCAAATACGAAGAACCAACTAATTATAATTTGAGTTTGCCATAGAAAAAAAGTATCATTTAGCCAACCCCATACAAGCAATAATATCTTGATGATGAGCAGCATATAATTAACACTCACTTGCAATGTGTACTGCAAATGGTCACCACAACCTTTTGTTGTGTTTAGGTCAATATCTCTATTGTTTTAGATCTGCCGACTAAGAAGATTTACATCATAAAAGGATCAAGAGATCCAAAAAACCAACAAAATC
This sequence comes from Persea americana, assembly GCA_029852735.1. NCBI lineage: Eukaryota > Viridiplantae > Streptophyta > Magnoliopsida > Laurales > Lauraceae > Persea > Persea americana. The sequence continues at coordinate 11,203,725 of CM056812.1, forward strand.
TAAGATTCCCATCTCCTTATAGATGTTGAAATTAAATGCTATTGGAGTTGACATTATAAATAAAGAACAAAATCCCTAGTTAGTGCTATGACAGTATTAGACGCTACCAACAACTAAAAAGATTTGCCGAGGAGAATATTGTGCTAAACAACTCAACCCATAACGTGGGCATGGAAGATTTGAAACATCTTCCAAGTTATTATATTTGATTTGATCTTGCCTTGATCCCTGCTAGACTGCTATTTGCATGTTGGCATTTCCCATATTGATTGCACATTTGCACCCATTTTGGAAGGTCAATGGGAATTCTTTGATTTGAGGGGAAGAAGAAATCTCAAGATTTTTAAAATATGTCTACTGCCCAAAAAAATAAAAAAAAGTTTTAAAACATGTACAAGATTTTGTTTTTAAATCAAGGCAACTATCAGTTAGATGGGTCTCGTCACATCATTTTTACTAAAGTCAGTTGGTCACAGTCAGGACTTTAGATACTAACGGGTTGAACACGGAGCTGCTAGAGATGATGGGCTTTGCCTAGGAGTAAAATATTAGAGCCTTGTTTGATATTTCTATTCTTGTTTTAAAACTATTTAAAATAGAACTATTAAAAAAGGAGCCATAAAAAAAAGAGGCTAGAATTAAGATAGATGTTAAAAGACTCTTATTTTAAAAACCGCTGCCCGCTTTAGAGATTTTTAAAGAAGTATAGGTTGGAAATAGAGATGCCAAACGGGAGCGAGATCATACCAACGGCAGATATCATGGACAACAACAGAAATGGATGCATTAAATGTTTAAAATCATGCTAGGGCCCATCTAAGCTGGATTTGCAAAGGGCTCACCTAATATTGGTAATAAAAAATGAAAACTAACTAGTTTCATCATGGATCAGGCCAACCCAAATTCAGCCTAAGCTAGTGTTGCATTCGGGTGCATTTGAATTTTGTTTTGGGCCGTGCCCTTGTCTAATTCTAGCCCTTCGATGAAATTAACGTTTGGGCCTATGTGTACGCCTAAAATGTCCATACACAAGCCAGTCCAGCCCAAGATATCTAAGCAAAGAGGACATATATCTTTAAAAGGGCCAAGCTTAGGAGTACTCATGGGCCAGGCCAACCCAAGCCCTGCCCAAGTTCCATCAGCATTGGGCTCTACTCTTACACTCATGGGCTGAACAGGTACTCAGGCCTAACTTTTTGGCCCGATTGTTGAATTCGATCGGGCCTCGGTCTCTTTGGCCTGATTGTTGAGTTTAATCAGGTCCGGACTCGACAGACACATTGGATACAATGGGTGTATATATTTTGAAAATGGGCTGGACATCGGCCCTATTTTTGGGCGTTATTAATAAAATGAGTTGCCTGGCCCAACTAGGCCCATTAACACCCCTTGCGAGGCTGTGAGTGGAATGTAAGTTAAAAGTTTATTTCCCATGTGCTAGATTAAATGAGCCAACTTTGGGCAAGTTTAAACCAACCATATAATGTTGGAAATCGTGGTGAAGCCCACTTAATGTTTTAATCATATATGATTTATGATTAAGTTGAAAATCAAAGTAATCATACTAATACCTTGTTTTATGGTATCCCAACTTAGTGGGGCTGGAGCACCTAGCCCACTGGCGAGGGAACCCTCGGATGGGGTGGGAGAACCCTCTCATGGGGGAAGTTGAACTCTAGTGAGGTAGCATAATCTCAAATGAGGAAATGTACTTGCCTAGGTTCTACCCTAGGCAGCAGGCAGATCTTACTAACACTTTAAATCGCAAGGAAAACTACTTGAAACCAGAAAAGGAAGTAGAACTTTTGGTTGAGATTATGCTAGAACCCATCTTAGAATCACATGTACCTACCTAACGTTGGCAAACAAAAGGGTGCCAATATAAGTTGGAAATCATGGTCGGATTCATTTAATGTAAGGTTGGAAAACTCGAGACTCAGACTTGACTCAACCAATGCAAAATCTTGACTCGGATAGAGTCAATGAGGTGACTCGAGAGAGTCATGTCTTTTTGAAAATATTTTTAAAATTATTTTAAAAATAGATCAAATACTAATAATATTAAATACTTATTTACTTGCATGCATTCATGATAATAAACTTAGATAAATAAAAGAAAAATATTATAATAAAACATAAATGAAAAAGATTGCACATTACATAATTTGTTAGTCCAAATATTGAATATAAAATCTAAAATATAAGTTTCAAATTACATCCCAATCATCATTTCTAAACTGTTGATTCGTCGATACTTACTTAAAAAATAAATATTAAATTATTTAAAAATATACCTACCTATCAAGTGGTTCAAATGTAAATAACTTACTAAGCCCATCTCATTATTTAAAATAGGCAGAATGGAGAGAATGAATAAAGTGGAGAATCTGGACCTCTTATGGCGCATCATCTACATACTACATTGGATGCTAATCTTTAGAGTCTGCCGGTAGCGTCCGCTTCTGATATTAGATTTTCTCATAATCACTCTCTATCCATGTATTTTATGCTCGGTAGGATTATTAGTCTAGAGTGATACTTTAAATCTGAAGAACTGAGGATCGATCCCTAAGCATGTATGTGATACTAAAGTACCAACACCACTTAATCATGAGCGTGGTCGGTGTTGGCAATCATTTATCATTTATGATGCTTTGTTTAAGAACACGAGGAAAACCCATCAAGTCATTCTTTCCTTCTCCTAGATTAAGAATATTTACTTCTCTTCATTCCCTTTTAATGACAACATAAATTCCTTTCTTTATACTGTATTAGTACACATCCCTCTAAGTTTTAACAAAACCAACCCAAAATGCAAACTCCCTCCTCCCATTTCCACCCCTTTCCCATATTGTGCGTGCTTTTCATCTCAGATCATGGTTTGATGCATAGTACGTGTAGGTGAAGGAGCTGGATGTGCTATACTCCGACACACAGTCGGAGATCTATTGCATCCCGACAATTGAGAAGGTTTGCGAATCTTTTTGCCTCTGCTTTAACCTACGGGATGGTGTATAGTGCTTGGGATACCAACCCTGGTGCTCCCATATCATTTATAAGGCCAATACCAAATAGTTACACTTCCTAAAGACTTCTTCCCTAGAAACCCACATCCATCCTTATCATATTGGGAGACTTATCCAGTGAGTGTAGATAAAGGCTTTTGATTAGAGTGGGATACCAATTTCTCTGATGTCCACAACCATACTTGATCTGTTACTGATTAAATAAAAAAAAAAAAAAGAAAAAAAAAAACAACCATGCTTGATCTGGCGTGGGACCTGTGGCATGTGGGCCACACGATCTCCAATAGTAGGAAAGTTCATTCTCTTATATGAGCATTACATTATGTAAATCTATTCATTGTCTACATTGAACATATCGTTTTGGTTTTTTAACCTAGAGTTTTATCATGAGATGATCAAAATACAAAATACTCAATTTGCTAAGTATCATGATTTCAAAGCTAAGAGTAGAAATAGATCAAGTAAAGTTTGTAATTTTTTATTTCGCATTCCTCAAGTTTGCTTTTCGATAAAAAGGGATCCAATGAAGAAGGGCAATGAATTAATCAAAACGTAACAACTCATATTTAAGTTTCATGATTTGCTAATGAAATTAAAAGTGAAATTTCATAATCAATGAAATGAGATAGAAGTTTACTTGCAACAATTAAGAAAATAATTCCTCACATAAATCCCAAAGCAGAATAAAAACCTAGATTAACTCCAATTGAGAATACATATTTCTCTATAGATTTGGAATAATAAACTAATAGATCATAGAAACAAAAATCCATACCTTGAGAGAGAAGCTAAGGCAATGAAGTCTAGCGTGAGGAGTAGAGAGAGAGAGGGAGAGTGGTGTTCTTCGATGAGGAGAGGTAATGAGAAAGAGGGGGAGGCAAAAGAGACTAAAGAGAGAAAGGTAGAGAAATAGGATAGTTGTTATGTATTTTGCTAAAATGTTTTAGGTGTTGAGATATTTCACAACAATGAAGAGGTATTGAGGTGTGCAGAGGCATTTAAAAAATGAAGAACTTTTTTTTTTAAGATTTAGATGTTAATGCCTGTTTGGCATTGTTCTCGTGTGTTCCTAATAATGTGCTTAGATCAGGTTGCGCCGAGATCGAGTGATACCGAGACTATACCTCGCAGAACTTATTTGGTAACATTATATTAAATTACTTAATTTATTGAGAATATGCGGTACAAAACTTGTTTGGCAACATTATAAAAGTCTTGCTCCAAGGAGTGGATATAGGATTTATAATGTGGGACTCACCTGTAGAAATTACAACGTAGTGCCCACCTTTAGAAATTAGAACATGAAACCCATAATCTTAGGATTTACAATGTGTGCCTACCTTCATAAGAATTATAATATGGGGCTACCTTTTTGTGAATGTAAATATGGAACCCTCCTTTAGAAATTAAAATATGGTACCACCTTTAGATATTAGAATACGGGGCCCACACATATGATTTGCAATATGGGTCCACCTTTTTGTGATCGTGACACATGAGAAATTATAATGTGGTGTCCACATTTAGAATTTAAAACATGGGGGCAGCACATTTATAAGATTTACAATGTGGGCCATCTTTATAGGAATTGTAATGTGGGACCATCTTTTTGTTGATTGTGAACATGGGCCCACCTTTAAAAATCACAATGTGCTAGCCACCTTTAGAAATCCGAACATGAGGCCACATTTATAGGATTTACAATTTGACTCCACCTTTTGTGATTGTGACCATATGACCCACCTTTAAGAATTATAAAGTAGGACACCTTTAGTGTGATTGTGGACAATGTAGCCACATTCAAAAATTACAATGTGATCCCACGTTTAGAAATTAGAAGATAGGGCCCACATTTATACGATTTATAATGTAATCCCAATATTATATGAATTACAATATGGGTCCACCTTTTGTGATTGGTGACCATGTGACTCATCTTTAGGAATTATAAAGTGGGGCTACATTCTTTGAGATTGTGAACATGCCTATCTTATAAGTGAGAGGATTTGAAAATTTTAAATGTCATTATTTAAAAGGCAATATCTAATTTTAAAAAATATATAGTTTTTTCGTTCCAACTTTTTTATACCAGCGGGTTAAGATTTTTAAATTCCTTCCCGTAAGTTCAAAATTCATAAGAATGGTTTACACATAAAAAATATATTTTCCATAGTATCTCATGGGAACATGGGGGCATTCGAATGGTAAGATGTCAAACACACCCTAAGTGATTAATGAGATGGAAAGAATGACCCATTTTCTTTTAAATAGATGGCTGAGTGATTTGATGTGGCTTTTCCTCAGTCAATATCCAATTTCAAAGTAAATAAATTTCTTTTTGCTTTGAATAGAAGCAGAATTTGAAAAGAACAAATTTTCTTACTAACTTTTATTAAGTAACTAGCAACAAACACCCGTGCTAAGCTGGGGCAAAAAATGAAAATATATTAAAATTTAAGAATTTTTTTTAAATATTATTAAGATAAAATAAATATAAACTAAATAAATTTATTATCTTTGAATATTAGAATCTTTTAACATATAATGAAAATAAATATAAAATGAAGTAAACTTAAATAACATGACGACCCCTTGAATTTAAAGGCATTGACCATTACATAAGAATGAATGCGTGTTTATATGGGATAGCTCTCATAAGGTAAAACTTAGGATAAGGTAAGCTCAAGTGTGTGGTGGGGCCCACATGGGGGTGGAGATGGGAGGGATTTCAACTACTCCATGGGACTCTTCTCTTTGTAGAAAAATAGTCTCAACCGTGGTTTCTACCATCTCCATTTGGCCTCATAAGTTTAATAGTCAATAGTTCATTCGAATTGGTACACAGTCGATTTAACGGTCCAGTAAATCCAAATTTAGCCAAAAGCTAGTGGACATGTGCGATTTAGGGGGGTCGTGTGTTTGGTTCATTTAGATGGACCAAGGGTGGACCCCACAAGCGTATGCTTACATAATTAAATAGATATTTATAGTGCGCGGGCTAAAAAAACATAATGAAATATGTGATTCTTTTCTGAGGTATTATTGAAAAAAAATAGATTTTACAGAAATAAATAAATATTTAATATTTAATATTTAATATTTAAATATATAATATATATTTAATATTTTATTTCTTTAATGTGACAATCTCACATATGGGGAAATCTCAGAGCCCTCCTCCCCGTTTACTTTAATATATATAAAGGTTCAAAGCTAGTAGTTTTGATTTTAGTCAAAACCTAAACACCCTTCAAAGTTAGTATTTATTCATCTTATCTCTTAAAAAGCAAATAATTACAGGGGCAGTTAATCTATTCAAATTCCAGTGCATGCGGATGAAGATTAGAGTCCTACTCTGCACATTGAGAGTAACTGATGATATGGGCTCCATTGAACACGTCAAAGTTAAATGCAAAAACCTCCTTATAACATACAATAATCGAAAGTAATTAGCGCTTTTAGAGTCAAAATTGGGTACTAAAAACGTCAAAACCGAGAGACTCACATGAGTCAAAATTGAATGGGAAACCCTCATTGTAATTATCATTGAACAAACAAAAACCTTCACTGTAATAATATATAATAATACCCAGGCCTTGAAAAATTGAAAATGCATCTACTTGTCTTGTCCTTCCCTCTGACCTTTTCATACACTTCTTGATTATATTATTATTATTATTATTATTATTATTTTTCCATCATCAACACAAACTCTTGTTTTGATGATCCTATCATTCATATCTCCTAATCCAACCAATAACAACAATTTTCATTCACAGTCAAAATCCTCTATCAACTAAAATAAAAGTCAAAATTCCTAATTAACCAATCGAATATACGGCTGAGATCACACCAACCTCCATTCGCCCATCCGTACCACTACAGTCCAGTGACACCCCTCCCTTCATATAGAAAAAGATCCCATACCATGACTTTCTAACTTCCACAGTACATGCTGCCATCACCACTACCCAAAGTCCACACAGACGACGCTCAGGATGCCAACAGGTTTCATTGAAAAAACGAAAAAATCAAAGCTCATGGACGGCCAGATGTTAGTCTTTCTCAATGGGCCCCACTACATAGCAATCTCCATTCGGCGCCTCTGTCTTTGCGGAGTCTTCAAATTGAGAGTAATCATTCGCAGCAGATCTCCAAAACAAATTCCCTTGGAAACCATTTTACCCCTAGAAAGCTTTCACTTTCCTCATTTGATCGGATCGAATTCCAGGTTGCTCTTTCTCTCTTCCTTCCGTTTTACATGAAATTTCGAGAATGACCCAATAAAGTCAAAGTGGAGGAAAGAAGAAGAGGAATCCCTAACCGGTACCAAACGCAATAAAATCAAAACGCTTGGAAAAGTCCTATCGTCCGCCGGCTCCGTTTTCTCTCATCCGAACCTTCTAGAAAGAAAAAAACCTCTCCCTCTCTCTCCCTCGCTCTCTTTTTCTGATTGTGAAGGAGAAGAGTACCGAGACTCGAACTTGTGACTATTTCTCTCTTTTTCTCTCTTATGTGAGTACTTCATTTAAGAAACCCTAGATCGTAGATGTGTGTATTTTTAGCAAATCTGTGGTTATTTATGGAATCATTGAGTCTACCAGTCGATTTTGCTTTTCCTGTTTTTGATTTGGGTTTTAGATGTGATTGTTGATTTTAAGCTGTTATGATCTATCTCTTTCTCTGTGGTGTGTAGTTTGTGTAATTAGATTCGGGGGCTTGGGTTGTTGGTTTGATCGAATCTAGGGTTTAGTTGGTGGATTGATTTAGGGTTTATGTTGAATTCCGTGTGATTGATGTTGGCGGCCTGGAGGTTTTGATTAGTTTGGATGATTGTTGTGTGGATTCTTTAGTTTTTGAGATTTTTGGGGGGCTTTGAATTTTTTGTTTTGGACATGTTTATCCCACTGATCGAGAATTGGTTTAACATCTTCTACTTAGAGCACAAACAAGCTATGCCTATCTGTTCTGCATTTCTAGCTCTGTTCCACAAAGTGGTGTGTGGTGTGCCCAAGAGATTAATAGTGACAAAAAAGAAAGGATGGATGGTGTGCACATGCTGACTGGAGAGAGTTTCTTGATGGAGAATTTGGGTCTATGTATGGGTACATCCTTTGAAATGGAGCGTTCCGGCGGCCCTGAAAAGTATTGGAAAGGATGCGATTTAGATACTTGATGGACGCTGAAGTATCTAAGTCTAAAAATTATTGATTGGCATCATGTTGACATTAAAGTTTTTTTGGATGTGAGTGTATGCTTGGGCACTTGCTTATTCCAATAATCAGTTCCACTAGAAAAATATATTCTTGGTTATTCATGTGTTTTGCAAATATAATTGTTGAATGGTTCAGTATGATTGTAAGTCTGTTTTGGAGTTTTGGTGTATGTTACTGTGTTTGTGGCCACCGTGGGCTTAAAGGAGATTTTATGTGATGGGATCCTTTTTTTTAAATAAGAGGAGGATGCATTTTTTAGCTTCTTTATGGGTCAGCATCACACCCATTGTAACATAGTAGTCACTTGCCTACGAAAAAAAAATGTAAATAACAGGGCTTTTCTATGTTCCACAATTGTTATCCATATCAAAAGAAAACATAGTATATCCTCATTCAAACAGTTCTATATTCTCATAGATATGATAAACCCCAATGTATGAAGTTTCATGTCTTAGATCCTCATGGGTTTTGAGAAATATGTGAAAAACAGAAAACCAGCTTAATCCCATTTTTTAATTTTCTGCATTTATGTGGGCTCCCAATTCATGATCTGAACCATTCTGTGTTTGAGACCCGCTAATTCTTCTATAGACAAATTTTGGGGTCCTAGAGCCCATTGAATTGTATAAAAGCCGATAAAGGTCTTTTCTTACACTTTTTTCACACCAGAAAGAACCTAATACTATATCGTGCTATAAACTTCAACCATGTATTTGCATGGATGTTTGACTTAATATACACTCTTACTCTTGTTATTGTCTGCAATACACAATTTGAAAATCAATTCTTAACAAGTAGTGATTTTTTTATTTTATTTTTTACGTTTACTTGTTTCTTGGTATATGTAATGTCCATTGTGCTTGATGTTGTCTTCATATTAACAGGGAAGTAAAGTTTACATGGTGGGTTCGATGAAAATTTAGCTGGCATCGCTTGCAATTGCAATCACGCGAACTTGATCAGGTTTGTTACATGTTTATTGTGTGGGGTCACTTTAAAGATTAATGAATGATATGTACCATCAGAAGGTTTATATTATTTATTATTTTTCATAATAGGTGACATGGGTATATATTTGAGCACGCCAAAAACTGAAAAATTTTCTGAAGATGGACAGAATGATAGACTTACGTATGGTTTATCCTCTATGCAAGGGTGGCGTGCAACTATGGAAGATGCGGTGAGTACTCGTTCAAAAATCTTATTGTTCTGTGTACCTTTCCTCTTCCTGCATCTTGCATTTACCTTCTAACAGCATGGAAAATTGGCCCCTATCTATAGCCTCTATGTGTGTGTGTTTTTTTTTTTTAAATTTATTTCTCACATATTTTTTTGCTTATTAATATTTTTCCAAATATTGTGTGGAGTACATTACGTTTGAGAGTTGAACTTTTGCTAGTGATGGAAATTGTTTGTTGTTGAATATGACATGAAGATGAATACTGACTGACCCTATTAATCATAACCTTCTTTACCTTGGTATCAGTTGATTTGAGGGCAGAAACCCATGCTTGGTTCATAGCAGAAAAAGGCAAGAAAGAAATGGTTGAAGTACACTTCAGTTATTTCTAATCTTTTACCTTTCTCTTGTACACACTCTTTTTAAGTGCTTGCAATGTGTATTACTTAGTGGATTACTGTCATAGACACATCTATTCAATTCAGACAAACATTTTATGGGATCCAGCCAATCAAGAAAATCATTACACTGCAAGCTACCATGATACTTGGGATCTCTTGATAGCAAGATCCCACCCTTGGCCTTCTTTACCCTCCCTCCTTCCCAGTTGTCATGGCTCAGCATGCGAAGCTTTCGGTAAGATGGTTTATGATACTCCCATCTAAGCTATTGCCATCACTGAAGATTGAGGGTTCATTTCTTGCTAAGAGTTAGGGAGTTGCTAGTACTGATTTGAGTCATGGTGCCTCTAAAAAGCAATCGTCCATATCATCTCATCAACCTTCTTGTCATCTTAGCTCACCACGTGGCATAATGGACATTAGGGAAGCATACAAGGGGTCAAATCTGGTGGAAACACTGGCCATATAACAACCATCCTGTTGACCTCCTGGGCTTCTTCCTTGACCACATGACATAATGGGCATTAGAGTGGCACACAAAGGATTGAATCTAGTGGAACCATTGTGGTGCAAACCTCAAAGGGTTTGGATTGAAGCTTTGCAAAGTGCGGAAGCACAGAAAAGATGTCTTAAAAAAGATAGTCACAAAGATGAATGAACCTTATAACCGGGACAAATTTAATTAGTCTCCAAAACTCCCTTTAATGTTCTACAATGCTCATATATATGGAAAAACAAGCCCTATAACTGAAGATTTTTAATGAAACTAGTGAACTAATCCTAATGACAACTCATTAAAGAAACAAATGAAGAAACAAAAATCCTAGATTCTTTTTTGTTTCATCTCCTATAGCTTCTCATTTCCCCTTCCCTTTATTGTTGTGCTTCTGATGGTATGGTTTTGGTGAGTGATGTAGGACATGCCCATGACCTATGGGTTGACCAAGTCCATTGGGTCTAGCCCATTCAATTTATTTGTTTTATCTCTTTGTTTCATTCAGAGTTATTTTCTTTTAATGGTTTATATCTGTTAAGTTATTTTGTTTTGATCTTGGTTGAGATTAGATCTAGGTTTAGTTTTCTCCTGTGTAAGCATTATTTGGCAATGTTCTCCTGCAAGCAGGGGAACACGGAAAAAATGGCTGGTGCTATGCATCACGGGCCATCCACATAAATTCAGGGGGCGTTGCCATCCACGTAAATTCAGGGGGAGTCGTGTGTTTTTGACACGCGGAATGTGAGCTTGTACATTCCATTGCTCCATAGGTGAATGTTTTCAAAGCATTGAAAATGTAATGCCTCTTTGGCTTTTAGACAATGATTAATAAAAAAAGACTCGAGTGTTTTCTCTCCTCTCTCCTGTGAAAGGATCTGGCATGACGCCTATCCACTTCAGGTGTGAGGTCTGACCTAGCCCCCCTATCTCTTCCATCTTCCCCTATCCACCCTACATCTCTTCCTTGTTCCGCAGACATGGCTAGATTTGGTAAACAAGTCTCCTAGGGGGCCAATTTCAGGAGGAATCTTTTGGATTCTGATTTGGCTTAGTTCCTGCCCTTGGTTTCTCTTCTCGGCAGTTTTTTTTTCCCCGGAGGCTGGGGAGGAGTGGAGGACAGTAGGTTTTGAATGGGGTTTGACTGATGGATCTTTTTCAGTTAACTCTTTCTTTGAGAAATTTTCATTTGGATCTTCAGAAGTCAGAACCCTCTCCTTTTCAGGCATATGGCACATTAACCCCAACCTTTCTGTTGAACCATTCATTGGATTGGTCTACCCGGCGCCCTCTAGGGGCGGTGGAAGGATCAACCCTCTCGGGCAAGGGGGATGAACGTATAAAAAGGCTGGTGCGTACGTTCACATAGCTTTTTGTCTCACGACCCGACGGGTTCAAGAGAGAGATCAACCGGAAACGATGACTTCACCTTTCATTCTTTTTATTCCTTCCCAACGACTGATTCATGCCCACCCTTTATGGCTTCCCCATTTCTTGCCACCATAGACGAGACTCCCGATTCTGCCTATCCTCGCCTAGTTGAGGGGAGGGAATCACGGAGAAGCGTTCAAGCCGCAGTAGGAGATGAAATCAACTCTTTGGTGTCGGGAGGGGGAAGGGAGATAGAAAATTAGAATTCACCGAAAGAGGATAGAGTGCCAAATAGGCTATGGCATAGAGGTCAACCCTCAACAAGGGACAGAAAGCGGGTCTGGTTCATGAGTACGTGCTTCTTCCTCTGAGCTACCAAGCTCTGTCTGCCCAGGTGTAGAAGTGCCATAGACTGACATGAAAACATGTCTTGAGTCCAAAGAGAGGCTATCTTTTGGTTTCATTGGTTGGCAACTATGGGATGCATTCTTATAATAGATAGCCTGTGAAAGGTGTGGGATGATTATTGTCAATGGCTGCCCTATTTGTCTCAAGGGTGCCGAATTAGTGGACTGTCCTTTTGTCTTTCATAGATGAGCCCATGTTTTTTGGATCTTCATTCATGGTTGGTTCGATTGCAGCTTGTAGATGCCAAATTCTCTAAAGGGAAGCTTGTAGTAATAATAACAAGAAAATGTTGAAGAAATAATGATTTGCAATGAAAAACTTTGTAGTATTCTTTAAAAACACTAAAGATATCTGGAGCAAGGACGAAGTCTGTTGAAGGTGATGTGACATTTTGTACCAAAAGTAGGAAAAGCAAATATTATGGTAGAAAAATAAGGAAATAAAAAAGAACCGTGAATGCTTATAACCCAATTATTCTCTAGAAACACTGAAGACATCTGGAGCAAGGGCGAAGTCTCTGGATGTTGATGTGGCATTTTTGTACCAAAAGTTGAAAATAAAATATTATGGTAGAAAAAACAAGGAAATAAAAAAGAATTGGGAATGCTTACACCCATTTATGCCCAGATAGGACATGGATAAGACATGGACATGGCAGGGATAGGGGTTTTATACATAAAAAGTGAAGTATTGGATACAATACGATACAACACGATATGTTGCCATTGTGAAGTATCCGTGTATCATAGCTTATACCCAATGGCTAAAGTGAAAAAAAAACTAGACAAACATTTATTCTTAGATCCATGATTGCATATAAATGCTTGCAATTTTGTAGTCTGGAGAAGAGCTAATAATTATGTAATGCCATTTTATTCCTGTTCAAGATGCTTATACGTATATAACCCTACATTCCATCCCCCAAACAGTTTCCTTATATGGTGTGTTACTATAGCATGCAGCTTTGCCGGATCTTGACCATCGCACGTCTTTCTTTGGTGTGTATGATGGCCATGGAGGTATGCATCAGAGCGCTCTCTCTCTCTCTCTCTCTCTCTCTCTCTCTCTCTCTCTCTCTCTCTCGCTCGCTCTCTCTCTCTATCTCTCGCAGATGTTTAGATTTATTTTGTTTATGTTCTTCAATACCATGTCCTCTCAAGTTTTGTCATTCTCTTCAGTTAAACTTTGAGCCTGTTGCACCTGATTATATTTTGCTCTTCAATAGGAAGGTACATTTTGTTGCATCTCTGCATAAGTTTAAGACATTTATGTGGCTTGCAAATAGTTAACAGTTTGCATGGTTTGGATATATGGCTAGGAAAAGAGATTTCATTATCCTGTGTCACATTTTACTTTGTTAATCCACAATAAAGATACCCATGACAGGATAAGCCTTGTAGTTCTTTTTTTTTTTTTTTTTTTAGAATGGCTACTTTCATTAAAAAAAAAAAAAAGCAGTACAAGAGGTGAGTACTGACAAGCTAACAAGAAAACATGAGAACAAGAAGGAAAAAAGGAAAAGTCTTAGAACAAACAACTAATCCTTTGCACAAGAAAAAGCCAACTCCTTCCAATGAACCATTATCTGATCTGTAGAGTAGCCCTTGAAAGACCGGCTTATGGAGACCCAAAGAGCAACTAGGAGCTTAGTTTTCTCCACCAAACAGCTCTCACTGGATATTTCAACCCCTCCAAATCACCTTGAATTCCTTTCCTTCCATATTATCCAGAGAACCACAAGAAATGACAATCTCCACATTTCTTTACCTCTAGGAGCCCCTATTGGAGCCTTCCAAGCTTGGAAGAGCTCTATGGTTGACTTGGGGAAGACCCAGCTGCAGCCAAACCACCCAACCACCGACATCCAAAGAGCTTGAGCAATTCTACAATTCAGCATGAGGTTGTCAACAGACTCCTCGTCTCTTAAGCACATGGGGCAGCCCGATCCTCCCCCTTCTCCTTAGACTGTCCATAATGAGGATTATTTTCTGAAGCGCCAACCACCCAAATATAACCACCCTTGGAGGGGCCTTCATCTTCCATATGTTGCACTCCACGTTCCTCTCCCTCGATCTGTCAGAAAGGGCCTTGAAGAAAGTAGAAACTTAGAAAATCCCATCTTTTGAGGCAGTCCGCAACATTGCATCCTCCCCTCCTTCCATAATGTACACACCGTTGGTCTGACTTGGGTATTCTGGGCATTGTACAAGTACCTGGGACCATCTGTTGGAATTTTGACTAAGAGGGTGAAGATTTTAACCAAAATTTTCGAAGTCAAAATTGCATTTCCTTTAGGGTGGTAGGCGACTCATTGCAATAGCATGGGCAAACAGGAAACCTAAAATACCATGGCATTTCTCACATGTCTTCAACGAAATCTACACATTGGCTGGGGAAAGTGCTTCCTTTTTCAAAATGGTCCTGGCGGGATGAAGTTGGCTGCAGAGAAGACAAAATCTGTTTTTCATTTCATTATAAAAAAATGATATTATTTTTTTCTCTGTACATCTTCTTGTTGTTGATGTGTGTGCGCCTCTCTCTCTCTCTATATATATATATATATTCTCTCTATATATCTATCTATCTATCTATATGTATATCAGGTTTTTTTAATTTCACTGTTTTTGAAAAAGGGGCTTTGTATCAGGTCCACATTTGGGATTATGTAAAGGTATCTAATGCCAAGCCTTCATGTCATATTATGGTGTGATATCCTTTGCATGGGACAGTGGACTCCTTATCTCACTTGCATGAACTTTAAAATGGAAGGGAGTCTCTCAGATTGTGTAGAGCCACCTACTGCCCCAGTTGGGCGATCTTTTACATTATTGAAGCACCTCAAAATGGATGTTTCGTCCAGATATTAATAGTATCAATGATCTGGTCTTTTACTCAACAGTTTAAGGTTATCCAGTTAGTGTTGATAAACCATCTATTCTAGACCATAAACTTCAAATCATAGGGGCCTAGAATTTAATGCAAAGAAACTCACTCTTAACTAAAACTTATTTTTATATTTGCAATTTAAAACATCAAACACAAGTGATGTCTTCTTAGTCTTTGGGCTGAGTATGAATTTCAGATGAGTCCAATACTTGGATTTGGATCCCCACTTGACACCTGTAACCCTTAAAATGCATAACTGTGTAGATACTGACTGCGCATGTTTGTGGGTATCTCCTTTTGAATTCCTGTGGAATACGTGGTGTTCTGATCACGTGTCACTGGCACTTCATCATCATCATAGCCTTGTCCCAACTATTTTGGGTCAGGAACTAGAATTTTTTCCGCCATTCAAGTCTATCCTAGGCCAAAACCTCAAAACTTCTTCAGATCTATCCTTGCTACTTCCATCCTTGTCCTTTTTGGCTTACCTCTTTTCTTTGGCTTTTATTGCTTCAAAATCAAGTTTACTGAACTCAAACTATTTTTGAAGTATGGGCTTCTGCTCAGCTTCTGTGCTTATGCAGTTTCCTTGCAAAACTTTGAACTCAAAACTTGACTATATGGTCTGTTTTTTTTTTTTGTTTTGTTTTGAAACCGCAAGTGATAGGGTGAGCAATTACAATGCACATTCTGGGCTTGTTTGTAGCCGTCTAGTTCTATGTTGTAACCTAATCCTGTTGTGCGGTTGTCTCCTCGATGGCGGTTAGTTTATTGGGGATTGGTAATATCATGCATCAATGTGATCATTCAATTAATTTTCCTCTTGCAGGTAAAGTAGTTGCCAAGTTTTGTGCAAAGTACCTTCACACTCAGGTTCTCAAGAATGAAGCATATTCAGCTGGAGATTTAGGTGCTTCTGTTCAGAAGGCTTTTTTCAGGTTAATTAACTTTGTTCATATTCTTTCTTTTTGTTTCTTTATTGTTCAATCAGCAGACACTGTACAACCTTCAGTAGTCTCTCTCTCTCTCTCTCTCTCTCTCATATAAATCACGAGGATTTTATGGCGTAAAGTAGTTCTCCAAATTGCAAATTGAATATGTGGCTGAATATATGGTAATCTGTTGCACTACATATAGGGTGATGAGGATATTTTTAGTCCCATTGGGAATTATTTTACTTCTTGCGCCAAATTGACCATGGTGGATGAGGAAGAAAGGCAGTGAAAAGGTTAACCATCTATCCTGAAAATATTTCCATGACTTGCAACTCAGTGTACTTTGTACTGGACCCATAATTAAGAGAATAAATAGTTTGCCTGAACAAGGAGAAAATATACCTAATTCAGATAATTGCTTCTGCTTCAGATAATCTACTGGACCCAATTTCACCACTCTGATGTTACTGAATTTATTGCAGAATGGATGAGATGATGCGTGGGCAAAGAGGTTGGAGAGAGCTAGCTGTATTGGGGGACAAAATAAACAAGTTTACTGGAATGATTGAAGGTTTGATATGGTCTCCTCGTGGTGGTGAAGTTAATGATCAAGTAGATGACTGGGCTTTCGAGGAGGTAAGGGCTCATATGACTTATCTACAATTCCAACCTTGTGCATGTGTATGAATACAAAGTTTTCTTGCCATGAATGTGTGCATTAAGGAGGTACTGTCAAATTTGACCATCTTTCACTTCAATGCTGTATGTTTATATATAATTTAAATACACATATAGGCTTAGTTAATACAAACCCTATTCCGAAACACCAAACCACCCCACTCCCCCCCCCCACACACACACACAATATATATTGGTAGATTATCGGTGCAAATATTTCGCATGGTGCGAGACATCCATTGGGGCCCCACATGATCAAGGCAATTGCGTCACCCAAAATCACCCTTCTTGCATGTCACGGATCCAATGTGTTTTACACTACTACGAATGGACTATAAGACCATTGGATCAAAATAAAATGAAAGGATTTGGTGCATTTTACAACCGTTAAACTTGTGGGTCATAGATCAAGGGCTTAGGGTGATGGGATTGACTTGAAATTTTATATATGGGCTGGTTCCATTTGGATCTTTCAATCCTCATTGCATCCATGATTGGTGGGGGCCCCCAGTGGGTCCCGCAAGTAGTCTCATGGGTTCCAGTGCAAGGCATCCACACCTGAGCATGCCTCATATATACAGACACACACTGGTGATCCAATGCAGGATGTGCAAGTGCTGGACACCTTGTAGTGGGGCCCACCTGATCACCCATCCGTAGGGCCTACACACAGGGAACCCCCGATAGCCACTGATCCTATGCAGTTGCACTGATCCGAACAAACTGGACCATTGGATCAACTGATCCGAATGCACAGCCCCCTAAAACTTTTCGCCGAATTTTTCGGCTGAAATTCATCATTTCGGTTTATTTCCATGGATTTCGGCCAAAATGCTGAATTTTGTCAATGTGGATTATATATAAAAATAATAATAAATAAATAAACTAGGGCACTCCCTGCAAATATGTTTCTTAAAAGCCCTGATCCCTTCCCTACCCTAATTCGACTGAAATGAAAAAGAAAAAGAAGAAGAAGAAAAAAACTCACAAGTAGTAGAAAAGGAAGAGCCTCATAACCACTGCACTTCTGCTATGATTTGCTGCTTGGCCGGTGCTGGTTCCCTCTCTGTTGCTGCTGGCGCTGCTGCTTCTGGTGCCTGGTACTACTTCCCTTCTTCTCCGCCTCCTCTGTTGCATCGCTATGTTCCCCTTTCTTCATTTTTTTCTGTGTGTTTTAAAGGCTGGGAGTGTGGGACTGAGATGCTGACCTGCAGACTGGCAGCTTGCTGCTGAGGTTTTCCTTTGATCCTCTTGACTTGCTGACCTGGGAGTGGGCTGGCTGGGACTGAGCTCAGCTGACCTGCCGATGCTTTTAATTTTTAATTTTAATTTTTTTTTGTCCTCTTCTGACTTGCTGCTGGGTTTTGGGAGTGGACTGGGCTGGGGCGGGGGCTGACAGACTGCTGTCACTGCTTTCTTTTTTTTTTTTTTTTTTTTTCTGCCAGCTAGGGACTATGGGCTGGGATTGGAAGCATGATCTCTCTCTCTCTCTCTCTCTCTCCCCCCCCCCCCCCCCCCCCCCCCCCCCCCACCAACCACTCCCCCCCCCCCCCCCCCTCCTTTAATATGGAATTGTGGATAGACTTTTGTTTGGATTTTTTTCCTTTTTTCTATCTTACAAATTACAAAGCATTTGTGGTAATATTGAGTTTAATTTTTATTTTATTTTTCATTGCATTGGATATTTGGAATTGTGGTAATTTCTATGAATCATAAATTAGATGTGTCAATTCATATTTTTAAATTTTAATATTAGTCATTTTTATGCATATATTTCTAGTTTTTTGATATTTTTCCAAAATGTCAGTCCAAAAAGTTTCACCAAAATTTCTAAATCAGCCGGAAATTTTCATTTGGAGCCTAAACCGAAATTTTCACAACTATGGTTTCACCCGTAGTTTTCAAAATCGGAATCGTATCGCAAATCGTTCATACCCATGAATCGAATCATATTGCGAATCGTAGGATTTTTTTTTCTAATAAAAATGAAAAATAATTAAAAACTAAAAAAAAAGTAATTATTCATAACCATCCATTTTCCCATCTATAGCAATATAAAAATCTATCATACAAGCATATCAAGAATATCATGACATATATGGGGCCAGCTCTCCTAAGCTCAAGCTTAGGATAAGGTAAGCTCAAGTGTATAGTGGGGCCCACCTAGGGACCCACATGGGGATGGGGGTGGGGGGGATTTCAAGGACTCCTTAGGATCTTCCTCTCTGCAAAAAATCAGCTCCAACCATGATTTCTATCATCTCCATATGGGCCCAAAAGTTCAATGGTCAATAGGCCATTCGAATCAATACATAGTCAATCCAACGGTCCAGTAAATTCAGATCTAACCGAAAAGTGGTAGACATGTCCAATTTAGAGGGTTCATGTGTTTAGTCCATTTGGATGGACCAAAGGTGGGCCCCACAAGCATAAGCTTACAAGATTTTATCCTAAGCTTGAGCTTAGGAGAGCCTTGCTCTCTCTCTCTCTCTATATATATATATATATATATGAAATAAATGATGTGTAAATAGTTAAATAAGTTTAAAGTATCTATATATATTTTATTATCTTTAAATCAAAAAATAAAAATAAAAATAAAATCTAAACCATCAATTTTACACGGTAGGATATCTCTTGAAGTTAAAAAGTGTTCATGAAGAAAAAAACCAAAATAGATTAAAAAAAGAAGATATAGACAAACACCAACGTACAGTCAAATGCTTTAAATAATGCACATTCTTTATTCATCGTTAAAACCTTATCAAAGCTGCAAAAAATTCTTAAGAGATTTCATTAACTACTAAATAACCTTTTAAAAATAGCAGCGTTAAAAGAAAGAAAGAAAAAAAAAGTAAAATATTATTAATATTAACTTATTGGTTATAAATTCTCGCTTGGCCGAATCGCTTGAAGCGTAAGATTTGTTGAAACGAGTATCGAATCGTAGGATTCACACCTGAATCTTGAGATTCATTTGTAAATGGGATTTGTTGCATAGATGCGAATCGATTTCCTTAAAATTCGGGATACGAATCGTAGGATTCTTATAACTATAATTTCACCCCTTAAAAAACTGACCCGTAGGTCCAACAGTGCAGTCCATTCAGGTGGGTGTAAAAAGAGGGACTGGTGTAATTCAAAGGGCCATTCGGATTGGTCTTCAGGTGAGCCCCGCTATTGGTTGTGCATAGAAGCACCAGAAACATCGTGCACACTGTGTGCAATGGATAATTTCTGTATATATATTTATGTGTAGGGAAATATTCACCTGCACTCATGCGATGAAACGTCTAACGTGCGCTCCGCAATCGTATTGGATAGCAACGATTTGATTTAGTTTTAAAGGCTGGCCCCACAATAATACTGGTTTAATAGGATCTCCTCTCTCTCTCTCTCTCTCTGCTCCCCTTTTTCATCTCTCTGTCTCCTGCACATGGACTTCTCATCTTCATCTTTCAGCCCAACTTCTACTCTCTCTGTTCTTCACTCTACTCTCTTATATCTCTTTCTTGTCTCCTGTTTCCATCTCTCAAATCTCAGCCTCATCTCTCTTTATCTCTTTCTTTCTCAACCCAACTCAAAAGAAACATTCATCAATCTCCTCACCTTGTCTCTAAATAAGAGACCATGCGGTTTGAATTCTAGATGTGATATGAACATTTCAACAAACTCTCTTGAGGAAAGATGAGTTCTGATGATTAGTTTCTCGCATATTTGGCCAATGTTAGAATAGATGGTCATTATTTTCTATATTGGGGAGGATGGAAACTGAAAATCACATCAACAAAAAATACTATTTGACAATTTTTTCTACCCAAGCCATTATCAGTAACAGATCGATTTGGCAGGAAAAGTTGGAAAGAGCTGCCCACTTTGGTACAACTTATTTCTATGATTCTCAATCTGACATGTAAATGATGTTTAAGAAAAACTTAGCCTTCATCAAAAGGGGTGCTTCAGCAACAGAAATACAACTTTGGCACTCCTGCACTCGAATCCCTATTGACTTTGTGAATTAATATCCATATACTTGGTTCAGGTGATATTTACGTCTATTTGAATGGGAAACCTCCAAGCTTTTGGATATAATTATCTACTCATTTTATTAGCCATCAAGTCGGTCTTAAATTCATAAGCATTACAGTAGGTTATAAATCGGCTTCAAACTTGTAGAATAAGATGATTCCATATGATTTTCTTATTCCACCCATTTCTCACAATCAATTTATGAAATGTAAATTTTCTGGATTCCCCTACCATGTTGCTCAACACCATTCAAATTTAGACCCGATTCTCTCAGGGAGGGGGGAGATTCGTTGGGCTGATAAGATAAAGGAGAGATGGGGGGACGATGAAGAAACGTTGGGACCTTGGAGTAATGAAGGAGGGCGGAACGAAAGGAGAGAGAAAAAGAATCCAGGAGTAGTTGGAGTATTTAAATATGAATAGTTCTTTTCTTGTGGGCCTGATATTTCAAATAAATCTGAATGCAAGCTGTCCAATAAGGATGCACAGCGCATAGTAGAGAATTGGTTTGCTACTGTGGCAGAAAAACTATCCATACGAAGTCATGAATGAGCTAAAGAAATCGAAAAGAAGTGATTTTTATTGCACACGGTCCATGTATCATTTGGAAAGAGGGAAATGAACAATTTGGCACATCAGATGTAGTCATAGTAGAGAATAGATGTGCAACTGCAGCAGAAAAATTATATCCAGTCCATGCATCATTTGGGAAGAGGGAAACAAACAATTTGGCACATGCACATCAGATGGCAGGCATAGTAGAGAATAGATTTGCAACTGTGGCAGAAAAACTATCCCTAAGAAGTCATGAATGAGCTAAATGAATTGAAAAGAAGAGATTTAGTGTCTGCAATCCATGTATCATTTGGAAAGAGGGAAATGAATGATTTTTTAGGATGGTTCTGATAGTGAGGTTGTTGAATGAGAATTAAAAGATTGCTTATTTTGTGGGCATTTCCCCACTCTGAAGTGGTTCCATCTGGATAAAAGTGATGGGGAAGGAGAACCTTCATGTGGGTTGTGGGAACTCAACATTGATGGTTTTTCCCTAGGTAACTCAACATTGATGGTTCTTCCCTAGGTAACTCAAGATTTTCTATTTTGGGGTTGGTGGTGGTGGGTGACTGCAATCATGTGTATATTTTAACAGTTGGGGGAAATATGTAAATTAGTCCATCTTTTTTCTTTACTGAGAAGCCTTTGATGAATTTCCCATTAGAAAATGCTCCTTGAATTACCATAAAAAAAAAAAAAAAAAGCTCCTCGAATTGTTTCATTGTCTTCCAATGAGGCCCTCGAACTTATGCAATGGACAAAGTTAATTGTGCTCCATAGATGTTAACCCTAAGTTTCTTTCTTTCTTTCTTTCTTTTTTTTTTTTTTTTTTTTTTTTTTTTTTTTTCGGTTTATTGGTTTCGACAACATCAAGGGGCATGTATCTGTTTTAACAGCATTTACTTAATATCCATGCAAGGACATTAGCTTTTGTTACTTGATTTTAAGGACTTAATTGAAAGAAAAAAAGTGCTTAAAGGTCCAATTTCTAATTGGGAATGCCTAGGGACTTCTAAATTTAGTGAGGGTTTTTTTACAAATTTCTCTAGGTATAAAAGCCGGCCTTCACTTAATATCATTGTGGAGGGTCACTCAGGGATTGCTATTATGTGGCCTGCCAACTGCTACCTTTTTTCGTAGTTCCTTGGAAGTTTGCTTCCACATTAACGAAATCGGAGAAGTAAATTGACATTTATGTTGTGTTCAGTATATTCCTCGCCCTTATAATCTGGAGGTTAATTTCCTAGTAATATCGGGATTTGAGGCCATTAACATGTAGTGAATCTTTTGATCTGTAGCTTTTCTCATTGACTTCATGAGATCCCTCGTTTTTATTAATTAGTCTCATGAACTTTGAAAGAAGTTCCAATTATTTCAAGAAAAGTATGACTGTACATGTATCTATATGATTTTACTAAAGAAAAAGGAGCAAACGATCCTACTTTTCCTCATTGTAAGTTATTATTCAAGATCCTACTGTGCATACATCCATTTATTTACTTTATTTCTTCCCTCTACAGTTTTCACATCTTTCAGAAAGCCTTGGTTTGCTCACTGCATATAAATGACTGATCCAGATAGCCTTAATTTTAGTGTATGGAATCTTTTCACACGTAGAAATATTCATGTAATAGAAAAGCAAAAGATGGTCTCTAATGACGCCAGAAAAACAGAAAAAGTGTTTGTGCCAGCGAAATCACGTTAGAGAAGTAAGTGGTTTGCTGTATTGGTTTGAAGTTTTTTTGTTTAAAGACAGTTAAATTGTATCAGACTTTGGAACTTGAACCACATTCTCTCTGTGTTTCTCTTCGTTTTTTTCTGAAATATACCTACTTCTAAGTTTGCCAGTTCCATCATAATATAAAATTCGGCTCGTCACTGTGCTCTGAGGTTTTTAATGGATTACAAAAGGTGAAACTATGTGTATACCTCCACAGATTGCATGATTATGCTATCTAAGAAAGATTATGCCTATCAGATGGCACATGACCTTTATCCTTTATTTTTCAAACTCTTTCTTTGAGTACATAACAAAGTATTCAATTTTTGTTTTAAACTTGGTATCAGGGCCCTCATTCCGATTTTTCTGGTCCAACATCTGGATGTACTTCCTGTGTAGCAATCATTCGAAACAACCAACTTATTGTTGCAAATGCTGGTGATTCTCGCTGTGTGCTCTCAAGAAAGGGTCAGGTATGTTCAGACTGTTGTGTACACTTTTCATTTAGCAAGAATTTTAGTTACTATGTTACCTGGACACAGATTTTTGTCGTTGGAGGTGGGGATCAAAATAACTCGACAAACATAGGGAATCTGGACGACCTCACACATACAAATATATATATATATATATATATGATATTGATAAATTTATTGGTAGTTTGCAGTAGAGTAGAAAAAAGGGGAATTTTAGTTCATACATGCTTTCAATGTGTAAAATTGCAAAAAAATTAATAAAATCACATTAAAAATATACGTACATATGTATAGGGAGATGCTCTTATGAGAGATATCTCTCACCTTAAATGATAGATTGAATGGGGGCCCTCACATTCATATCCAATGCCAATAGCTTAATTGTGAGGGCCCCCACCCCCATCTCTCATTTAAAGTGAGAGATATCTTTCATAGGAGCATCTCTCATATATATATATATATATATATATATATATAGCCCCTCCTTTTTTGGGGGGCATGGGGCCCACCTTGAGCCAATCTAATCTTTTCACACACAATACTCCCCCTGAATTGTCACAACTCCAAATTTGACACTTATCCAACTTTTCCTCACCATTAGATTGAACATAAAAATACGATGCCTCTAAAACAATTAAACTTTAGGGTGATGGATCAAAGGGTTAGGATGATCATATGGAGTCAAGATTTTATATATACATTGTCAACAGATAGATTATAATTGCTCTTTCTTTCCAAATGATTATGCATATGGACTTCAAAATCTTGATTTTTTTCTTTCCAAATGATTATGCATATGGACTTCAAAATCTTGATTTTTTTTGTTGCAGGCATACAACTTGTCAAGGGATCACAAGCCAGAACTTGAGGTTGAGAGAGAGAGGATCCTGAAGGCTGGAGGTTTCATCCACGCTGGCCGAGTGAATGGAAGCTTAAACTTGGCAAGAGCGATTGGTACTTAAAGAGATTACGTGTAGTTCATAGTAATTTTATATCATGTTCATTTTTTAAGGTCATTTCTCTGTCTGCAGGAGACATGGAATTCAAGCAGAACAAATTTCTACCTGCAGAAAAGCAAATTGTAACTGCCAATCCGGACATAAATACTGTATGTACTGTGTTCTCGTGTGTCCTGTGCATCAGATGATGATATTAAATACTGTATGTGTTTGTGTTCTCGCATATCTTGTGCATCAGTTGATATTATGTTTATAAACTTTACAATGCATGTTGTATTCTATGTCATTGAGTTTGTAAATGTGATGCCCTTCTGTCCTGATGATCTGCTGGACACTATGACTTGAATTGGAAAGTCATAGCCATCCGATGGCTTGGCCTTTTTCGGGTGAATGTTGAATATCGTCATGGTATGATTTATTTGCAGGCTGTTGGTCAAATGGCTAAGATTTTACCAATTATGCAGAATTTTACGTCTCAGTACCAACAGATTGACTCATCAAACCATGGGATCTACATTTACTTTTTTTTTTTGAGACCTGACAATATTAAGTAAATGTTCCATGTTCTCATCATCACCACCACAAGGCAAATGTTTCAGTCTAGGATCATATAGTGTCAATTTACATAATTGTCGTTAAGTGTTTCTACTTCCTTGCAATGCATATCAATTTAAGTTGCACTTATTTATTCTAGTAGATTTTCTATGATCACATTGCCTTACCACATGTCTTTCTGGCTGCATTTAGGTTGATCTCTGTGATGATGATGACTTTATTGTAATTGCATGTGATGGTATCTGGTAAGTTTCTTAATTTCTCCTTTTTATCTTTGGAGGTAATCCCTCTATGGTTATGTGTAAATGAAGTATTATTTCCCATCCTAGTAAGATACATGCAAGCAAGGTTTTCTGTTTCTCTTTGATCAGTCTCATGGAACAAATTTAGTATTGGGCTATTTGCTTTTCATGCTTTATGGGTAAAAGGCAGCTGGGCAGTTCCCATCCACTAATCCTTTTAATTGGTAACATGAAGTTTTGATTGATATAAAATGAAAAATATAATAAGAAAGGAGATAATAGAAAACAATACAGTGGAAGATGTGAAATCTTGTTAATCTTTCATTTATAAATTTTGAGGCCCGAGGAAGCTTGTGCAAAGTACAACATGACGAAATTGATTTGTTTTTTAGCCTATTAAATTTAAGTACCACGAGTAGAATTTTCCATTATTTCTGAAATTTAAAATCAAAGCGCATCCCTAGCTTGTAATCCTTGTTGGAGGATCTAATGAGTAGTGATGTAAGGGAGAAAAGAAGAAGGGAGGGTTACATGATAAAGTAATCCTGACTATGTCTATGACATGGTCTAGACGCTTTGCCTCAAAAAAAAAAAAAAATTAATTCATAATATGCACATTTAAGAATTGCAAATAAACAAGAAATTACTTGGGATTACCTTTAAGTTTGGCCATTTTGGAACCCTTTTTTTCCTTTGTATAGGTCTAGAGTATTATCATGGGCTAAAATCTATAAACGAGTAGCTGAATATCTTAGTGATATTTGAGAGAGTTCGCAATTTGATCTTTGTTTCTTTCTTATGTTATTTGTTAACATGTTCCCCACCCTACAAAACAAAACAAAAAAAAAAACCTCCCTCTCTCTCTCATTGCTGTCATTATTAACAGGGATTGTATGTCAAGTCAGCAACTGGTTGATTTCATCAATGAACACATCTACACTGTAAGTTGACAGTACTTTTTTTTAAAAAAAAAACCAACAGCTTCTGTGTAGTGCCATATGGAAAAAACTAGATTCCTGCGTCGTTTTAAAAAAGTGTTATCGCTCTCCATCTAATGATTACCATGATAATGCAGGAAAGTAGTCTTTCTAAGGTGTGCGAAAGAGTGCTTGATAGATGTTTAGCACCATCTACAGCTGGTGGAGAGGGATGCGATAACATGACCATGATCTTAGTGCAGTTTAAAAAACCCATCAACCCTAATTCAGATGGGGCTGAGCAGTCATCGCAGCCTGCGCAGTCTGTAGAAGAGACTGAAATCAAAGAAATCCATGTTGATTAAAGGTGAATGAATTGCTGGTTGTCATTTTCATGCACTCCAGTTTCTGTTGGGTGCCAAAAACAGATTTCCTGGCTTCATACTTCAGACCTGGATTCTCTCGTATAGTTTTATCTGTAAATGTAGTTCTTCATGAATGTTTTTCCTGCTCTCATTTAGAATTTAGATTTCACTGGTTAACCAAGAGAAGCTACTTGAATAAAGTGTACAGGTATTTTTAGCCATTGGTGATCTCACCTGTGCATTCAGTTTTTCAAAATCCCTCTGTAAATGTTGTTCATTTAGGAGTGACCTGTTTTCAATTAGAAGGTAGATTTTGTTGGTTGACCATGAAAGGCTTTACTTGAATAAAGTGGAGAGGTATTTCTAATCTTTGGGTAGTAGAGGTATTTCAAATCTTTGGTTATCTTACTGTGCATTCAGTTTTTCCAAATTTAGAGACGATGTTAAGTAGTATACGACGGCCGTGGTCATATGAGGAATCCTCTTTTTCATAAGCAGTTTCAACATCATAGGTGGGATCCCGCTAATTGTTCTAGCCAAAAAAACCAAGTCAATTGATTTATGGTGTTGGGTAATGGATTTTATGAAGTGGCTTGCACCCATCATCAACAACAACAAAGCCTTGTTCCAACTATATTGGAGTCGACTATATGAATTTTGTTTCTCCATTCTAATCTATCTTGAGTCAAATCTTGAGATAAGTTGAACTTTTTCATATCTAATTTTACTATCCTCTCTCTTTAGTGGGTCATCAACTCCCGTGGCCAAAACTTGCATCCAGCTTCTAAAATAAAATAATCCATCACTGCTTTATTTGTATTTACAGGTATGTGTGTGAGACATAGGGAGGGAGGGAGAGAGAGAGAGAGTCTCTCCATTTCCTTAATGACAAATAAACGATCTATGGTCTCTATTACACGTTCGGGCAAGGCCATCTTGGCAAATTGATGAAGGTTGAGATTGTTTTTAAGCAGGTCATCATCAGGTCTTTCTTCAGTGAGCATTTCCAACAAAAGGATGCCGTAGATATAAATAAACGTCCCCATATTCTGGTACCCAAGCCAAACTATGCGATTCAGTGTACCTCATGTTTTCAGTAACCAAGAACTAAAACCTTGGCTGGTTCAAATTACACATACATACGCCCCACTCTCCCGATGTGAGTGAAATAAAGAAAGAGCTTGAATAGTAAACCACTAATTATGTAGAATGAACAACTTATGATTGTATCATAATTACGCAGGTTGGATAATGCTTAGCTTTCGATAGGACATTAAAATTTTAGTGATTCAATATTGACTAATGATCAAGATTTTAAACTTTGATTATTTGTTCAAGCAAAACAAAATTTGGTCAAATGAGGGGTGTTTTGTGTCATTTCAAAACTTTGAAAGTCTATAAATACAACCTCGCTCGTCATTTCTCAACACTTATCTACACTCTCTCTAAGCTCTCTTTCTCTTCTTTAAGTTCTCTATGGCGCCGAGAACTCTTTTCAAGCTCTCAAAAGGCTAAGGAGTTTGTGGGTGACAGACTACCTATCGGAACTTCTCTATAGGCTATAGGCTTCTCTCTCTCACTTTAAGGTATTTATTAATTTGAATTTTATTTAATATATACATAGTAATATTATATAATAAGTCTTACCTTCTCTCTTTTCTTATATAAGTTATCACAACAAATACAATATATATATATATTTATTTATTTATTTATTTTTTCTATAAACTTTTTTTTTTAGAAAAATTGCTGAAACTTCACAACCGTTCAACCTTGAATTCTCTTTAAATGGTTGGGTTAAGATCACGAGGTAGAGGTAGGAAGTAATCTTGGATTTGGTGGCCCACATTCTTCAAGCAGAAAGAAAAGAAAGAATGACTTCTAGAGTTTAGAGATCTTTTACAATAGTTCATATTAATGATCCCATTGGGAGAACAATGGATAAGGCACGATGTATGTTTTGCAAAGAACTTTACAACTATACGTCATTGGGTACGTCATTGGGTGGCACTCGCTACCTTAATAGACACGTGAAATCACATATGCCTAAACATATCGAAGGAGATGTTAATCCGAGGGTAGGAGTTGGTGGCGTCCAAACCCAACTTTCTCAAAGTTTCTCAACCGATAGTTGAGGGGTTTTTAATTATAACCCTGCTAATGTTAGATACCAACTTGTAAAATTTATTATAATTAATCAATTACCCTTTGTTCTTACTGAAAATCAATTATTTGAAGATTTTGTGAGACAATCGTTCGCTTCTTCATGGAAAAAGATTTCTAAAAATACTGCAATAAAATATTTTAGAAAAATATTTAGAAAAGAAAAGGAGAATTTAAAATTTATTTTTCAAAACATACCTAGAAAAATAGTATTAACTTTAGATTTATGGACCTTCAAACAAAATATTTTGTGCATTTCAATAAATGCACATTATATTGATAACAACTGGATTATACAGAAGATAATGATCTCATTCTTTTTACTTGAGTACCAACACACTGGTGCTAGGCTAGCGTCCACTATTCTTGGGAAAAAAAAAAGACTATAATATTAAAAATAAAATAATCTCTATAACTTTAGATACTGCAAGGTCTAACAAAAGCGCATTAGATATACCAAAATATGCTCTCCAACTTAATTTAAATGGAGCTTTGTTTGCAATAGATGTACATATCACATCTTAAATCTTATAGTACAAGAAGGCTTAAGATTTATTAAACATATCTTAGAAGTAATTAAATACATTATAATTTACATTTTTCATCTCCCACAAGAAGGCAACAAGGGGTGGAGAAATGTGAAAGTCTTAATAAAAACTCAAAAAAAAGAAAAATACAAATAGATGTAAAGCATAGGTGGAGTTTTACTTATAAAATATTAAAAGAAGCTTGCAGTTACAAAATTGCAATTAATCAACTTTGTGCTTTATATTTATCACATGCAAATATTTCTATAGGTGAAGATATTTGACATATTCTTGAAAGAATAAAAGAGTTTTTAGAAGTTTTTCATGATGCAACCTTATTTTTTCTGGGGTATATAATCCCACATCAACTTAAGCTTTCAACTACTTTTATGAAATTAGTATTGCTTTTGAAGAATATAGAGATGTATCGACTTTCAAAAGTATGTGTGCAGCAATGGAGTTGAAGTTTTCACAATATTGGAAAAATCCTCCATTAGCATTTTGTTTTTCTCCAGCATTAGACCCTAGGTTAAAATTTAAAGTTGTAGAAACTTTACTTGAAGCAATAAATAACAATATGAATCAAACTAATATAAATGATACTTCTATGATCAAAACTTATTTAGAACAACTTTATTTGGAATGTTTTACCCAAATGGGTAGACGAGAAACATCCTCTACCCCTATGGGTCCTCCCTAATTACCAAAGAAAGGAAAAAGAAGGTTATTTGGAATTTTATTAGGAGCTCTCTAGGAAGCGGCTCCTCTTTCTCCGGATTCAGTTACGTTGTTAATGAATTAACAATGTATCTACAGATAGGTTCACTTGAGGTCCTAGATGATGATGCTAGTTTTGACCTTTTTGCCTCGTAGAAAGTATGTGAAAGTAGATTTCCTGTGCTTTAAGCCATAACCCATGATTTACTAACAGTTCCTAAGCTTTTAGTTTAAATGGAGGACTTATTTATAACAAGCAGACAATATTATCAAAAGAAACAGTAGAGATCTGCACATGCCTGTGAGACCGGTTCCCAAGAGAGAGTAGAACGCACAACTTAATGGAGGAAGAAGATAAAATAGAAGATGAGTTTTCAGCACTAGAAATATCACAGTGTAAAAAAATTCCATACTTATAATCTTTGTGAGATTTAATTCAACTTAGAAAGTAACATCATAGTTGTTCATGTTGTAACTTTATTTTCAGAAAACTTTCATACTTTTAATTTTTATTTTCTTCATATTATAACTTTCATAAAGTTAGAATTTTGATCAAACTTGTAATTTCTTTTTAAAGTCTTTGTATATTATCATCAAAGTTCTTGTAAACTTCATCTCAAGGAATATAAATTGATGTCATTTTTCAATGAATATTTGTGCATTTATTTCAGTTCATTTCAAGTTGAAAACCCTTTAAGGTCCCTTTACATTTTTTTTTCCAAAATATTAAAACTTAGAAAAAAAGGGCGGCATGTGGGCGGCACAACCCAGCCAAGATGGGGCAGACCCAGCACTACACGGATAAAGCCGTGCCATGGGCCGGGCTGGGCTGGCCCAGCCTTGCCAACACGGCCCACTTTACACTTTGAGATGTGTATCTAATATCTATGATAGCAATAATATAAAATGTTCTAGACACAATAGCATGCAGGGATGCCAACGAGTTGACCTCGAGTTGGCTTGATTAGCTCACAAGCTAAGTTTACTTGATTTTTATATATTTATTATAAAATGGTATAGGGTTGTGTTCTAATAAGAGATGCCTCTCATATATGTGCGTATGAGGTAACTTTTTTTACACTGGGTGGGACACTTTAAGACAAATCCAACATCCTCGTATACACTGACTCCCAATGAATTAGAACTCACTTTAATTTGACACTAATCTAAATAATAATCTTTGTCGGATCCATGAAAATTGTAACTTAAGAAAGCACCGAAATTTCATCCGATGGTGATTAGTATATATTATTAGAATCATTTTTTATAAGCTTATAGTATTTAATTTGAATTAATATTAGAATCGTCTCCATCTTTTTTTCTTGCAAGTTATAAAAAATGATTTTTCTCCATAGCAAATTGCTGCACCAAATAAAGAAAAACTATAGTTTTTCACCAAGGAACCTAGAACCGCACCAAACAATATCAGTACCAATTTATTGAGAAAAAAAACCACACCAAACATGAATTTATAACTTCTTGCAAAACTCATTTTCATTTACCATGGACTTTGCTTACATGTCAATTTCCTTTTTTTGTGGAAAGGGAGTGTACACAAATGTGTCGTAAGAAATACTAACCTAAACATCACTGTGGTGCTACGATGGTTGTGGTCATGTATTAAATCCTCTTTTCTTGAGCAGTTTAAAGTTTGAACTACAAAGGGGTTTTAAGCAGAACAGTGGTTGCCGATACTGCAAGAGATCAACAAACCTTTACAAAAGAAGCCAAACGCCAAAAGAAAAAAATAAAAATAATCACGTTGGAGTAACAACTCCCAAAAAATGAAAACTTGAAGGTAGTGGGGAGGAATATCTGCTTTTAAGCAGAACAGTGGTTGCCGATACTGCAGGAGCAAAGTCTCTGAAGATGGTGCCGTTTCTTGTTCTCCAAAGTTTAAACTACAAAGGCAGACCCCACTGATTGATTTATGGTGTTGGGTTCCTTAATTCTTTTTTCAAGTGCCTTGCACCAACTACAAAAATAAAAGAATTCTCTTAGTTTACTTGTACTTTCAGATATAACTATGATTGGAGTAAAATTTTTCTTAATTTATAAAAAAAGGTGAGTTATTTTGTACAGTTCGATTTCAAACGTAGACGCCATTAATGGATTTATGCTATTAGGCTCATAGAATTCTTTCAGTTCACGTATGAGAATCTGAATGTAGGGGAGAGAGAGATTCTCCATTTCCTTAATGACAAAACAAACACTCTCCAAGCAAGAATACACTATAGATAAAAAAAACAAAGTCTTAAGGAAGACACTGCTCTTCATACCATTTCATGATATAAGACAACAGGAATAACACTATTGATAAAACAAATAAAAATAAAAACACCAAAGGAAGACACTGCTCTTCATACTCTCTCATCAAGCCAACAAAAACCCAATTCAACTAAGAGAAGACGAAGCATCATTGACCATGAGTGTTTATTATGCGTATCTTACCACTTTTAAGCACTGAGGTAAAAGTCCCTCACTTTATGCATTTCAACAACAACATCTTTCATCTCCATCCGTTCTTTTGGCGAATCATGAGAACAAGATACACCTATTTTCACCAAGGAAACTAGGCTTTCATGCATTATGCTTCTAATTTTGTTGTAATTCTCACTGTGTCTAATGACTTCAATTTCCTCTGAGAGCAATCGCTGATCTATGATCTCCATCACACTTTCAGGCAAGGCCATCTTAGCAAATTGATGAAGGTTGAGATTGTTGCTAAACATATCATCATTAGGTCTTTTACCAGTGAGAATTTCCAATAAAAGGATCCCATAGCTGTACACATCTCCATATGTAGATGCATTGGCACCCACACCATACTCTGCAATTCATAGACCTCAGGTTTCCAGTTAGCAAGAAATAAAACTTTTGCAAGCTCAAATTACACCTCCAAACCCCTACTCTTCTAATGTGCGTGTGAATTAAAAAAAATAAAAACATGAAAAACAAATAACTTATTAAGTAGAACAAAAAACATATGATTGTATCATAATTAGGCAGGGTGGATAATGGGTAGTTTTTCATAAGATAAATAAAGTTTTAGCGATTCAACGTTAATTAATTATGATTTTTTTTAAATTTGATGTTTATTTATTCTGGTAAATCAAAAACCAGGATTGCTGTGAAAAAGTTCATAACCATTTCTTTAAAGATATGTGATGTGGATATTTATGGCTAAAATGATTTTAAATGTTATTGACACATAGCTATGTTTGTACCAAAAAAAAAAAAAAAAAAACACTATGCAAAACTAAAATCTAAATGCGGGGCCCACAAGTACTATGAAAAACTATAAATCAATCTTTGGTTAAAAATAATGGCCCAACTTCTTTAGCAGTGTTTGGATAATCTATGGACAAAATTATCATTTTAGCTTTCTAACAATCCTCCAACTAAGCTTTTCTCAAAGCTGAACTTGTCAAAAACCAAACAAACGAAAAAAAAAAAAAAAAAAACCATTTCTCTTTGCACACCCACCATAATACCTAAACCACCCTCTTTCTATTGGTGGTGCAGAGAGCAAGAGGGTGTGCAGAGAGAAATCAGTGGTGCATTTAGAAGCTCTCTAATTACTTTTTGTACACTTTGAATGTCAGTCAAGGGGGTTTTTAGTAAAGAAAAATATATATGGGGCTTTCTCGTAAAAACCTCTTTGAATTATTATTTTATGCAAATCATATGGGGTGTTCGTGGGCCGGGGGAGCTTGGTTGAAGCTTGTTATTAGGCCCAATATTCTCGCCGCACAGGTCAAAAAACTCAACATAAGTCCAGCGTAGTTGCATAGTTCATGTAGGCCTTCTGCTAAATACGTCGGGCCAGAACAGGCCTTCAAGCGTACATAGGCCCAGATCTAGGCCTGGGCAATTTACCTATTTTGCGAGAAAATTAAGCCCTAATCTATCCCAAGGCGCCCTTAAAACACAGCCTAAACCCAGCCAAGATGGAGCCCATGAATTACCTTTGCATACCTAAAGTTAGAATTTTACATGAAAGGCCTGATGCTTGCCGGGGCCTTGAAACAAAGACCAAATCCAGCCAACACAAAGGCCCATGAGTAACCCAACCATATAAAGAGTCAAGTTTTTTATTTGAAGGACCTGAACGTTCCCAAGGCCTTAAAACAAGTTCCAAATGAGGCCAACATGGGCCCATGAGTGACCATGTCATATGTAGTGTTAAGATTTTATAAGGAGGTCATTTTTACACTGTGAGGTCCATTTAATATATACATGAGGAGGGCTCTCCTAAGCTGGAACTTAGCTTATCCTAAGCTGGAATAATGATGGTCCCACAAATCAAAGTTGATTATATTTGCTTTTTGCATGATGGAACTGAAAAATCAAGCTCAAAATTGGATTTATCTTGATTTTAGAGACGATCATTATGCAAAAAACAACGATAATCGATTTTGATTTGTGGGACCAGTACTGTTTCAACTTAGGATAAGCGAAGTTTCAGCTAGGGAGAGCCGCCCCTCTATATAAATATATATATATATATAAATATTTATAAGGTCCTAATATAACAAAAGAATTTGGCAAAATATAATTAGGCCTACACCTAGCCTTGCCCATTTAACTATTGGACAATATTAAAAGACTTAGCAAAAGCGATAAATGTTAAAATAAGGGATTCATGGATACAAGTAGTACCTGGAGCAACATATCCGATTGTTCCCCTTATTGCAAGTGAGTTGGTTTGTGAATGAGAATAGTTTATATCTTCTGAAAGGATCCTTGCTAGGCCAAAATCACCCACATGTGCGATCATGTCATCATCAAGAAGAACATTGCTCGGTTTAAGGTCGCAGTGAATTATTGGTGCTTGACAATGATTATGAAGATAATCCAAGGCACAAGCTATATCAATGGCTACATTTAGCCTTTGAACAAGACTCAAAGTTCTCAACTGATGGTGTTCATCATTTGCACTTGGATGTAGCCAACTGTCTAGACTCCCATTGGGCATGTATTCAAGAACTAATGCCTTGAAAGCATTGCCGCTATAGTCCACGCTTGAGCATATAGTTAAGATTTTGACAATATTCCGATGTCTAATGTTTCTCAAGGCTCTGCCTTCAGCTATGAAACTCTTAGAAGCTCTTTGATGTTGTAACTTGAGCACCTTTATTGCAACAACCATCTGCATGCGATCAGTAATTCCCCTGTACAGAACCATAACCTCCCACACCGATCAAATTGGCTGATGAGAAGCCATTGGTCGCTTTGAAAAGCTCCCCATAAGTTACCTGTAAGAAACGCATTCCCATGGAAGAAGTAGAAGCAAGTTTCTCTCTCAACTTCTTTGACCGCATAGCCAAGAAACATAACAAAAGAAATGCAATGAGAATGACAGCAACAACAACTATGATTATTACTCTCCACGAAAAGCGCCTCTCTTGCTTCTTGAAATCATGTTTGGGGCATTTAGGCAATTGTAATTTGGGAACTCCACCACAAAGCTTAAGGTTTCCAGTAATTGAAATAGCGGATGAATTCTGGAAAATACTGCCATGTTGTGGCACTTCACCTTCCAAATTATTGAAAGACAAATTCAGATACTTTAGATTAGGAAGTTGAGCCAAATCGCCTGGAAT
Organism: Persea americana; assembly: GCA_029852735.1. Classification (NCBI taxonomy): domain Eukaryota; kingdom Viridiplantae; phylum Streptophyta; class Magnoliopsida; order Laurales; family Lauraceae; genus Persea; species Persea americana. The sequence goes on from CM056812.1 coordinate 11,239,150, forward strand.
ATGCCCGGTTAAGTTATTGCGCGAAAGATCAAGTACCTGTAAAGCTTTTAAAGCACTCAGGGAAGGTGGAATGCTTCCCTGAAACAAATTCCCTTCCATATAGAGGACCTCCAATTTAACACAAGTGTCAATAGTGCCAGGAATCTTACCAGATAGACGATTGTTAGAAATGTCCAGTCTAATAAGATTTTCTGCTTTACCTATATCCAATGGTAAGGAACCAATCAAATGATTCATTCCTAGTTGAAGCTTTAACAGCGAGAGATTATTTACAACGGGTTCAGGTATTGTCCCATTAAGGTTATTGTAATCTAGATACAAGTATTGTAGAAGCTGACACTCTCCAAGACTCCTAGGAATGCTTCCTTGAAGATCATTTCCATCTAAACCGAGGTGGTATAATTGAGTGAGATTTCCAAGCGAAGCCGGGATTTGCCCCGAAAGCTCGTTTCCCGACACAGAAAGCACCTGTAAACTTTTAAGCTTTGTAAGATGGATGGGAATAGTACCTTTGAGAAGGTTAGCCCCAAAGTCTAGTAAAATCAAGTTGGAGAGATTCTCAATTCCTGATGGGATGGCTCCAAAAACCTGGTTTCCGCCTAACCATATTCCTGTCAGCTTGGTAGAGAGATTAGCTATTGAGTTAGGCAGTTTGCCTTGAAATAAATTTCTGTCCAGAGCTAAAAATTGTAAGCTACTGCAATTGGTTAAAGAAGTGATGAAAGTTAATTCCTCATCATTCTCACTGGCAAGTTGGTTATTCTCAACGTTAAGGTCCCGGAGGTCCTTTAGCCTTCCCAGATTCATTGGCATAGGCCCATTAAAAAAGTTAGAACTGAAATCAAGCACAGCTAACCTTGAAGCATTGCCTAATGAAAGTGGGATGCGTCCTGTGAATCTATTGAGTCCGATATGAAGTTGTTCAAGATTTGGAAAAAGAAGTCCTAGCTCAGATGGAAGGCTCCCATCGAGACGGTTTTCTTGAAAGCCAATGGACCGAATTGATGAGAGATTATAAATAGAGGAAGGAATATCGCCTGAATGATTATTGTTGCCGATTACAAGATATTGCACGTTCACCAGTCGGCCTAGTTCTCTGGGAATGCTTCCATCCAAACCATTCCATGATAAATCAAGATAGATAAACGAGGAAAGGTTCCCGAGAGATGAAGGGATGTGGCCTGCGAGCATGTTTTTCCGAAGATTCAGCCAATAGAGCTTCGACAAAGAGCCAACATCCGATGGAATTTTACCGACAAGCTTATTGCGATAAAAGCTTATCGCTTCAAGTTGCAAACAACTGCTCATATTTTTAGGGATCTCTCCGTTGAAAGTGTTAGAGGAGAGATCAAGAATGCGAAGCCTGCGCAGATGGCCTATCTCTTGGGGAATTTGGCCTTGGAAGCTGTTGTATGAGAGGTTGATATACTTGAGAAAGGAGAGGTTTCCAATGTGGGGAGACAAATAGCCCACCAAGTTCTGATTTGCTAGGCTCAAAGCTTTTACGCGCTGAGGATGCCGTTTGCTGCAAGTGACTCCACTCCACATACAGAAGTGGAAAGAATTGTTCCAAGAGCTCAAGGCTAGATTAGGAGGATCAGCAGATATCTGATCCTTGAATGCAAGTAGAGCGAGTCGATCCATCTCATTCTCTAAGGAGGTCACAGATTCTGCAAAGCATTTGAGGTTGATGGAGGTAAGGAGGAGCAACGACCAAAACGCAATGACACAATTATCACTTGTGGGTGGATATGGAAGCAGCTTCATTGCTGTAACAGGATATGACACTACACAACGTGGGAATGAAATGCTGAATTACAAGTCACCGCAACTCTTCATATTTATTATGAACGAGGAAAAGGTATTCATTAGTTTAGTTGAGAGGCGAACCAACAACTGACACCTGCTTGAATGCTACTTCGAATTTCCCACCAGCCTCAATGGCCCTTTTTCTTTCATCATCAATTGGACAGGCATTTATCCAACTTGCAACATTGTGGGGCCCATAAGCATGGTCACATGTTTGTAGAGGAGACATGCAGGGTTTTTTATTTTATTTTTATTTTTTATTTTTTATTTTTTTTATTTTTTATTTTTTTTTTAATGCTAAGATGCAAATTGTATTGAGAAGAAAGAAAGGAAAAAGAGCTGAGGAGCAGCTCCCAAAATTACAAAAAGATCATTAAAAAAAATGGATCTTGACTGCTCGATTTTTCATCGATCTGATGGGTAGGATGCGACTGCATGAACATTGAGTTTGTAAATATTTTTGTGTCAGCACCCTGTCAGTGGATTCAGACTCTCAAGGCTCCCCTATTGTAAATGTCCCTTGCTGGCTTGCTTTACTATCTTCAAGGACTAATGTAATCTTTCACATCTGTTCCTAAGATATTTTATCTTTGCTTCCTAACAACACACACTTCTTAGAGATCAAGATTCCTTGAGATAGGAGCTAAGTTCATTTAATTTTGAAAGAATGACAACCAAACTAAACCAGTACCGCCAGATTTCTCTATCTCATACCTAACCTAACTCGTGATGAGTTTATGATTTGTGATGCTAAATCCGACCCACAACTTATATGGATTAGATGAGTTTTTATTCATTTTAAAATTAAAAAGAGCATTCATGTGGTGGGTGGGAATTAAACACGATCTGAAAAATGGCATGCATTGCCTCTTACCACCTTTTCAAATATCACAATACCATTGGAATATTAATATCATTCTTAGTAAATATTGTGGTTTTTAGCCCAAAAAAACGAGTAAATATCTTGGGGAGGTGCTCCTATGAGAGGCAATCTCACCAACTTGGTGAGAGATAGATGGGGGCCCTCACTTCCATATCCACTCTCACCAACTTAAATGCAAGGACTCCTAACTTAAATGTGAAGGATCCCACCCATCTCTCACCAGGTTGGTGAGAGTGACTCTCATAGGAGCACCTCCCAATATCGTAATATTAACAAGATTATTTCAAAAAGATACCAGCCACATCTGTAAAGCAGGGAACCGGATCCCCTGATTCGCTCCCCTGTTTGGACGAAACAGGGGATCCGGACTCGTAAAGCAGATAAGGTTTTCACAACATTAATGGTCACCAGTTTTTTTTTCCATGAACAGAGGATGTAACAATCTTAGAATGTCAAGAATACTCCATCAATCAACAATATGGATATTAAAATACTTGGGACTCATTCCAATGGATCTGTTGTAAGCTTTTCTTTTGGTTTTCAAAAATATCACAATAACGATGATAGAATATTTCACAGTTTTTTCCACTAGTTGTAAAAAAACATCTAAATTACAGTGATACAATATGATGCTAAGTAAGTGAAATATTGTGATATCAGGGCAGTAATTTCAAGTTATTGGTCACATTTGCGAAATAGATACGAATTTCTCTTAGATCCATGGTTTTTTTTTTTTTTTTGCTACAACCTTTTCAAACTAGGAAAGGACCTAACTAATCGGTGCTTTAATATGATGCTCATTTGAAAGCGAACACAATTCGAAATCTTAAGACAGTCCCCATCTGTGAACCGCACCCATTGACCAGGTGGGCTAGAGAATTAAAGCAGGTGGGCCTCTAAATTGAACTGTTAGCAAAAGAAGGCAGTTCTTGTACTGTCACAATTAGGTAGTTAATGTCCTCTCATCTGGTGTGTGGTTCTCAACATGTTTATGAAGAAATTGCCACAAGCGTTGAGGAGTTATTAATGCGTAGTTTAAATTGGATTTAAGCTTGTGGTTTTTTTTTAACCCAAAAAGTACCATAGCAATTAAAATAATTGAAAGAGTATGGAAAATATATTAAAAAAAAAAAAACATTTTTATACCTTACTGTTGTACTTGTTGGACAAAGAAAAGTTGAAACTTTCTCCATAAGAGTGACTACGCAAGAGTAGAAAAGGTTGAATTAAAGTAGGCATGTGATTTGACGCTTTTTCGCTTCACTGGATTTGGGTGAAAATTTTAAAGTGGTGGAAGCAGCAACATTGTTGTTGGGTGGGGGTGGTTTGGGTTATCAGTTACCACACCACACAATAAGTGAATGCTATGCTCCATTATCGGCAGCACAACTCTCGTATTTATAGTCAGTGCACCACACATTGAAGAAGAAAATGAGGCTGTTGTGACTTCTTACTTCAGCCAGAATGGGTAAATAGACGAAAGCAGGGCAGAGTGGGTCAAGTAGTCATCATCCTATAACCAGAGGCCATTACAAGCCCACACAATTCCAAATCTTAGAACCAGTAGGCAGGGGCAGACCCAGATATAGGGATTGGGGGCACTGTTAAAAAAAATCCTTGGGGCCATTGCTAAAACCTTCTTGAGATCTTAGTTTCATTAAGGTTTTTTCTTTTCACAATTTAGCCCCCCAGTTCTACCCCTAACGAAAGCCAATTAGAAAGGGGAAATATTTATGTGCATCTATCCCTCACCATAGGGTGAGGGATGCTTCCATAAATGATATTTTTCAAGTACAAAAGGAGGATTTCAAATACATAGGGTGAAGTACAAAATGGGGATTCATGTGCAAAAAAGAAAGTGCCCTTATCTTATGGTGAGAGATAGATGCACATGAATGTCCCCTATTAAAAAGTGGGTCAGACTTAATGACCTCAACTCATTTTCGTCCTAAAGCTGTAATGGCCGTACGTAGACTTCAAAATTAAATAGTCAACAAAATAAGGCAGAGTCTTGTCACATAGATGAGCAACTCATGTTTATAGAAGTGATCTGGAAAAAGCAGTTGTATAATGTTTCTTTTTTACATGCAGAAAAACATTATACCAAATCTTGGAAAATTATTGAATAGAGAAAAAAGAATTTTTTCTGCTACTTTTTTTTTTTTTTTTTTTATGTTACATAAACAGGCCTTTAGAGGATAGAAAATCATGATTATTTACTAGTATAGTAAAGAAAATTTATTTAACACAAAATCTTCTTGTTTGTTATACACATTCAACCTAAAACAAGATTTGTGCAACACTAAAGCTTTTAGAATAGCTTGAAAAGCATTCTAACTCTTTTTATGGATACATTCTAGGGGATTTAACGGGAAAAACTCTCATAAACGGTCATTTGATTAATTTGGCCTCAATAAAAATTGGTAGACAGAAGGGGCCCTGAATTTACGTTTCTCTTTTTTTCTTTTTTTTTTGGTCTTTTAGCGCTATAGTCGATATCGATTATCCATGTGTGTCAACTAAAGACCGAAACCCCTTTATTCCTCATTTGTCTTCTTCCTCTTTTCCCCCTTTTCCCGTTTCTACTTCCCTTTGTCGTTGCCTACACCCCCCTCATCCCCAATCAGTGTTGATTGAAATTCAATGAGGACATTCTTTTCACAAATGAGTTAAAGAAGCCAAATCTTGGACTTTTCAACTTCGAAGAGGAAGATTATTGCTTTTAAAAATAGAGATTGGGTTCCAGAAGAAGAGCTGCTGTTCTGGAAAGGACGTTCAAGAAGATGGGATTGGAACTGCGACGTGAGGTTTTGGGGGGTGAATGGAAGTCGAAAATAGGGGATTTTGTTGTATTTGAATCGAAGAAGGGTAAAAGGTAAGGATTTTTACAGACATTACTTAGAAAGTTGGGCTTTTTGGAGATGGGTTTTTCACCTTTTGGGTTGTAGCTGAGTTTGGGCTACTAGTATTTTAAGATGGCAGCGTTTTTCGTGGATATAGTTATTGAGAATGAAAAGCTCTTGTTTTCTTTCAGAGGCTCATGGATATGCATATTTCCCATTGCAATGAGATGTAAGGAATTCAGTAGAAAGATGAATGGAATGCAAGTTCGGAGTCCTTAAACCGATCATTTAACTGTAACCATATCAAGCTGGAGGGTTCTTCAAAATAAAGCACTTGAGAGAGAGAAGTAAGAAATTTGGAGAAGACCTAGAAGAGAAATACAGTGGAATCTCGTAAGAAATTTGGAGAAGCAATGAGCCACAAATCTGTGTTGGAATAGTTTTCATGAAGGTGTTCGATGAAATGACGAAGAGAAATGAGAATGAAATTTCACACTCATTTCTCTTATTTTTCTCATGGGAAAGAAGTCTGCTGCTGTTGTGGGGTTTGTCATTCATTGATTTTTCTCACTAGGAGATATTGGAGGAGAGGATTTAGAGAACATAGGTGGGGTTTTCATTCCTTGATTTTTGTAACTTTCAAACATATTTCATGTATTTATTTTTTGAAATGTAAGGTCAAGACACAAAGAACTTGTGATGTTGTGAATGGTTTCCCCCTATTTGAGGTGTTTGAAATGTGTTTGAGGTGTTTGAAATGTGTTTGAGATGTCCGAACTCTTGAGCTTTTGAAATGTTGTGAATGGCCCCTTCTGTCTACCAATTTTTATTGGGGCCAAATTAATCAAATGACTGTTTATGAGGGTTTTTCCCGTTAAATCCCCTACATTCTAAGATCGTTTTGTTGCAACTTGCTTTTACATCAAAAAAAGAAAGTTTTGACCCAATGTTTTGTGATAGCAAAGAAAACTGCCACTACCAAATGCTAAGGGCCATTTTTTTTTTTATATTAGAAATAAAGGAATTCATGATTGAAATATTTGTAGATTCTCTAAAACCTATCCCCTGGTTGGAATTATTCCTAAATCATCCTCTTGGATCGAAGATTTGTAAATACTAGGGAGGTTGTCATTTTGAGAATTCTAGAGCCTATTTGACACTTTTCATGTGGCTAAAATTTTGAAACATGGTATTTTTAAATGCCTAGGGGAAAAACCATCACATCATGCCTATGATTGCCAAATAGTCCATATTTTCATTAAAAATTCTTTGACTTTATATCATGTATGTGGCCTCCCTGTCTAAGGGTGTTGATTCTGGCAAGTATCCGCCTAGAGAGAGGGCAATGTAAACTTTTAATGACTGAGTTTGTAGTGGTGCATAAGTCCCATTTCAAAAATATTGAAGTCCTAACCTTGGACATAATAACGTTCGACCTAGTCTTAACAACAAGCGACATGTTTTAATGCCGTGAGACTTCGGTTAAAGCGAACAGTATCATGTGGATAGTAGGCTCATATGGCTCGACATCGGAAACATTAATAAAGTTCCAACCCTTTTAGGGAAATGAACTACCAATAATCATCCTAGAGTGCAGTACCATCTCTTTTTTTTTCCATTCTCTCTTCCTAAAAAGAATGGTTATTTATGCCAATTTTTAAAGTTAAGATACGTATTATAATGAAAATAAACAGGTCCTTCGAATTCTCAAAATTCCAACATACATTTCAAACGCTGGCCGGGTCATGAGGATTTTGAACAAAGATAGAGAGTTTCAAAAAAAGATGCGGAGAACAAATTGTCCACCACAACATGATCTAAAGGCGTGTAATATCTATGACATTGGAGAGGTCTTCAATTAACAAGAGGACAGGTGATTATTTTTAAAACAAAAAAGAGCACGTCAAATGATTTCCAGCAAAAATCAAGTTTAATGAACATTGCTTGCCGACAGATGAATTGACCATCAAAAGTTGAAACTCTCCTCTAATAAACATGGCATGTGTCTTTGGAGTAGTTTCACACTGAGAAGAGGATCATGCTCAAGAAAAATTGGAGAATATGGCATTTTTGTGGTACAAAACTTTTGGAGCACTATTAAGTCTATAATCCACTCACAAGTTAGCATCACATCATACACTTGACTAGTTATTCACAAGTTGGCATCACATCATACACTTGACTAGTTATTTCCTTTCTTCCATTTGATGACCACCAAATGGCACTAAAAAAAAAAAAAACCTATTCTTTCGTGCAACATATCGTGTTCAGAAGAGACGTTTGTTTGGTATAAGTTCTTATCAAGGTTCATTAGAAGGTCAATCACATGGGTTGGACAAACATATTATATGTCCTCCTCATATATCTGTTTTTCACTGGAGAGGATTGACTCAAGAAAAATGGGAGCATGCTAGACTTTTGTAGCAACTCGCTTTCCTCAATCTGACGGGCATCAAATATACAAAACTCTCACTCCCTATATTATTATCTCATCTAAGCGTCTCTCGTAATATTTTCTTGTTGGAGGACCATACTCTCAGATAAAAAATTTAAAAAAAATTAGGGCATCTCATGTGAAATCCCTTTGGGCTCAAACTTCTGGATGAAAGTGAGTCTACATTTGCGACTTTTATCCTTTTTGACAGGTGCCTTGCCTCGCTTTTTGCCTCATAATGACTGAAATGTTAAAAACTTTTGCAAAACGATTTGTGCAAAAGAGGATAAAATAAAAATAAAAGTTTGGCCTTTACTCCATCTAATATCTTAGATGTGTAGAAGAATATCGTACATGTGGACGTAGGATATTGTTTAAAACTAATGCAAATTTATCAACTTGCCACTGTATAACTTTATTGTATGAACCACTCTAGGGGAAATTTTTTAAATGTCAAATGTACAAGGTAAAAAAAAAGGTTACGAGACCTGTAAGATCAAAATCTCTTTTCCTTTTTGGTAAGCAGGGCCAAGTTAGTATCACCAGTTCCTTGATTTAAAAACATAAAACTGTCTTAAGATGTTGTCATTGAATGAAAGAAGTTTATATGGCCATTCAGGTATGGCCATTCAACCTGAGCTAGGATGGATGTATTAAATTCTAACCCATCAAAATCACTACCCCATCGTTTTTTTATCCCTTATCTAAATATCAAGTCAATCTGGCATGCGTCCATCTTAATTAAGACTAGCAATAAAGGCCCATGCTAAGCCCGGGCAAGAAAAAACTAAATATATTAAAATTCATATATCTCAATACAATATTAATGGAAAGAATACTTAACCAAATCTTGGAAAAAAAAAATTTATAAAAAAGTGATAAAGTGTAGTGCAATAGAATTTATGACAAGAAGTTCTTGTTAATCTACACCCACTAACCTATACTTTACATCGTACTTTCAAAGCAAGGATTTTACCACACCTACATTTTTACTTTATCTTATCTTTACATTTTCCATGATTTGGCATCAACCTCACCTTTACTCCTCCTCATATGTAAATAAACAAGCCCTAATTAAACCACATGAGCGAGAAGAGTTATTATGCACAATCTGAACTTAAATGTTTATGACCCTCACCTTTACTCCTCATATGTAAATAAACAAGCCCTAATTAAACCACATGAGCGAGAAGAGTTATTATTCACAATCTGAACTTAAATGTTTATGACTCATTAAATGAATATCATGCACATCTTACCTTCATCTAAATAAATGGGATCCACCATGAGCAACCCATCCTTTGTCTCCTGATAGATGGGACCAGTCACATCCAACCACTATTCTATAAAATGCGGTGTATACATATTTCTTTTCACCAATTGGTCTTATAGGTGGATAGATTTGTTGGATCTAATCTAATAGATATCATATACACCTGCTGTAATTAATTAATTAAAAGATAAATCTCAATCCGAATCTGAATCTGAATCCCTCTCCCTCTCTCTCTGCCACGATGAGGACTCGAACTAAGGCACTCTTACCCACACATGTCCTTAACCAACTCAACTATCAGGACATTAATCGATTATCCCTTGATATATCTTCAGTAGAAAAGGCATACTAAGTAGCTGCAGGGTAGGTCATTGTTTTGGAAGGCCATTGTGATAATGGACAGGTTAATGAAGTTGCCCCCACGTACAAAAGGGTGCTGTGGTGTTGAGCCTCAGCTTGGAGGGCCAAGCCATTACCCTCTTCTGCCCTGGTGCTGGTCACTGGTGGGATTAAGATTGGGCTCTGTAATGTGAAAAAGGGCCGATAAGTTTCTTTATTTTATTTTTTTTGGGTAAATGGGATAATGAGAATTACTTAGCTTGTTTTGAAATCAGTATACAGTAGAAATGAGTTTGTGGGTGCAGTTGTAAAGGGTGTTTTTCCCCCTATAGGCAGCACTCCAAACTATGCACACACCCACGCACACCCATATCCCTAACCAGCTGAATTGTAGTTAGGAAGTATGCATGCATTGTTTAAAATGTCCATCAGCAACTTATTCTGCATCGTTATAGGCTATTCCAATACATTATTATGTTTGCTCTCCAATATTCTGGTTAAGGATTAACTGATACCTCATAATCATTTCTTCTTTCACTGTTTTCAAGTCAATCACTTCATTAACTTGAACTAAATCATCTGTCACCTGTTCCACATCCAGAGTTCCATAGATCATCAATGACTTCAGGGCTTGAATTCAATCTTCAGTTAGATCCCCCACCAAATGGATGGTCTGCTGTCAAAAATGAGGAAAGGCCAGCCTAGACAGGTACCTAGACCTGAAAGCAGCCCACCCAGCTCCCTTTTAAAAATGATCTTGAATAACTTCAACTGAAGCACCCACACAACGTACGGGCTGATGTGTTGACATAATCACAAATATCCTCGTACAAATCATGAGACAATGATATAATACTGACATTTTCAAATTTATGAGAAAAATAACTTTAAAAGTAGACTCTCAAAAGGGGTTGTATAACAACAGCAAAGGGCAACAAGGGCTTGTGGGCTTCCAGGATGAGAAAAACTTGGTATTTTCATCTTCAACTTCTGTCGCAAAGAAGTCTGGCCTTTTTTCCTTTTTTTTTTTTAAAACAAGTGTTGAACTTTTGTTGATTTTGTCACTGTATGAGGAGGTGAACATCTTTTCATGAACTTGTTACTGTGATAACAAGTTGTAATTATCAGTTACAAGTGCGTCACTACTGTTTAATCGATCAAGATCTAGGGTTTAAAACTAGTCGACAATATAGACAAACATAGCGTTCATCAACAGAACATAATCGGCACTACAGTGCAATACATACCATAATCAACCTCAGCTGCTTTCTGAAAAAGAAAAGGCAAAATTTTGATCTTCTCAATCACTGGAGAAGTTATACAAGAAACTCGGCAGAAATTGCTTACCACACATCAGTAATACCAACTCTCATTGTCCTCCGAACCTGTGCTTCACTCCCGGAAGATAAGTTTCACCCTTTCTGTGAGGAAACCATGAATCATCATATATGATCATGCATCTAGAATCGGAATTAGCTGATCCGGCCACTTGGGGTATGCACGCTTGTACAAGCTCATGCAGACTGTGTCGTGCTGCTGAACAACACTGTTGAAGAGACACTTCATAGCCCCTGAAAACAAATGAATGACAACAGCAAAAAACAACATTGGACACTTCATAGCCCCTATAAACAAATGAATGACAACAGCAAAAAACAAAATTGGAAACCAAACCATCATGTGACAGATCCATACGACTTGAAGCAAGGGCAGCCCAGTGACACAAGTCCCACCAAGGATATCTGGGCAATGCCTTCTTAATTTTAAGCAGTTGGCACAACATAAGGAAAACCTCATCTTTTGCATTCAAAATTAGTGGAATCACGTCGCATAGGACAGTAGTCATGAGGGAAAATTTAAAAAGTCCACAACCCAGAACCAACAAGCAAAAGTCCACTACACTGCTACATCACAGATGAGCTTACTCAAAATAGAAGCAATCAAAAGCAAACGATGGGCATCATACCATGTGTACCCACAGGCTCCTTGATCCGTCCGCGCCGACCACATTTTGTCCACACTTCCACCGGCTGCACAACGACACGAGAACCAACTTTATAAGAAGCTTCATTACCACTAAGCTTGAGAATCCATAATATAGATAGAGGTGAAATGCATGCTCATACCTTAAACCATCTGACATCTTCAGGATTATGAAACATAAACCTCACTGTGGCTTTTAATTTCGACACACGTTGCGGGTAACTGCATCAGCAAAATGGATTTTCAGATTCCCAGAACCAGAGAAGATGGTAGTGTAGTACCCCAAAACTCTATTGTGCAGTCATAACCATGTTTTGAAACTCAGCAAAAACCAAGTTGTATTGCCCAACAAGTGAAGGTTTTGGTAATGAGTAATGACAGATACCGATTTTTTTTTAATTCATTCCTTCCAAAACCAAAAAATTGTTGGTGCGTGGTCAAGAGTAAGACAAAAAAATGGAAGTTAATGAATCTCACTTCCACCATTTAAAAAGAGAACAAAGAAGAAAAGAATTAAAAGAAAATCAAGGAAACTCACCCGGTTAAAATTATTTTCTTCAGAATTATCCTATCTGGATCAATACTTCTCAATGAACCCACAGCAGCAATAGCAGGTGAAGTAGCCTCCCCATGCCCATTTTTTAAAGCTATCAGAGGCAAAGGAGGAAAAGAAATTGGGGCGTACACAGAAGCAATGGAAAACCGCCCCGCATGCAAAAACCTCTCCATCTTATGCTTTTCTGAGTTTAAACTGTCAGAAGAAAATACTGGCCTGCAAAATGACAGGCATCAACATAATTTACTGAGAGATATTAGCCAAAAAGCTTCCAATGAAAACTAAAACAAAAACAGATCCCAATATTGATACCGGTTGAAGTTACCTTGCAATGAACTGGCGAAACCCAACATGGAAAACAAGTGTCTCTTTGGATTTGATAGGAGCATCATATGAATCATGCTTTTTTATGCTGCAGAATATATAGGACTGGCTTAGGAATAACATCGAACAAAGACAGAACATTGAGAAACCAAATAAAGTTAATTATGCAGGCCAGGGCGGTCAGGCCCATCAAAATGGACCAAAGTTCATGGGCCATCACAAGCCCCATTCATGCTTTAATCTGTTCTTATTTTTATCTATTCATAAAGTCTTACCATGTAAGAAGTTGATTTGTTTGAAACTACATGTTCTCAAGAATCTTAAGTAATAAGAAACTAGTTGTTATTGGCTACAAACTACAAAGTAGGGTCCAATGCATCTTTTTCAAAGATGGGTCAAATTTCAGTGTCAAACATACTCCAATCAACATGAAATTAGGTCCATCAAAGGGGTCATTCAGTCACCTACCCAATGAGCCAAGACTGTAGGAGTCCAACATGATTTGGTGAAGTTATGACCTTGTTTCCTAACAAAGTGAAACCTAATTAAAATTTCAGTTGGGTTTTGTCACAGTTAGGGTGCAATTTGTGCATACAAACATTCATTCTACACTTCGGAAAAATACTCTTCCTTAAGTCTTGATATGCTCAATCCTATGAGAAACCTAGATCTAGTGGTAGTACTAAACTAGATCTGGGGATGCGTTGATAGGGCTGATCATCTCGTCGAATCAATTGGTCGGTTAATCATGTAGATATTCAGATAAATGCACTGAACAGATATACCTAAAGTGAAGCACCGACATCTTTGATTCATGATGCAAGAGACCACACGCTAGTACAGGCAACGTTCTTGACAGAGTCAAAAATTTAGAAGCAACATCGAGTGGCACTTGCTGTATATGAAGCCTAACATAAGTGCCAGTTGGAACACATTCATCCGTGCTCCCTTGATCCATTTCTAGAGCTTTCACCAAGACATGTTTCTGCGTTCTTGCAAAATTATCGAATGCAAAAATTCTTGCATAATCAGGAGGCAAAGATTCCTGTCATTGACAAACAACCAAGAAAATCATCATCATAATAACCTTGGATAGGCTGCACTTCTTTAGAAAAGAAAAATGACCGGATTTTAGAAGCTAAAATACCATAAGAAGGAACATTTATGGTTGCTGAGTTTCAGTATTACTGACCTTCGGGTCCCAGGAAGAAGTCCTAAAAGACTTCAAGCCTCTGTACTTCGCAAAACGCTTTCTAGCTGGAACATCCAAAGGCGTATCCACTTCGTCCGGAAATTCTGAAATGATAAAAAAAGACTTCTGATTTAAACTTCTTCACCTCAATATAAAATATGAGATTAACATGAGCAGATGGCTTTGTTCAAGCAGTGTAAACTCCAACATGTACAGTGAATATACAACTAAAGGTTCTAAACATAGTGGGCAGATTGTCAATCCATCCATCCACCACCAATCATGAACTTGGATATTAACACAGGCCAAACAATAAGTCGGCCAACCCATTGGGCCCAGCCCATAAACCCAACAAGACATCCATTTAATTAGAAATTTTATTTAGAGTTTCATGTATTTAGAAGTACTTAAATTAGGAGTTTATTTGAATTGGATTGTTAGGCAAGTTTAGTGAATTAGTTTCCTCTTTTAATTAGGTTTCTTAATTATTAGGAGTGGCTTGGTGGGTAAGAAAGATGTCCAGTCCTATATATAGAGGACATGCCTCACTTGTAATCCAATGCTTATTATCAATTAGTATTTAAGTCATGAGAGTTGCTCTTCAGTAATGGTGTTTTCTCCTCGTGTGATAGTGGCTGAATCCATCTTTGGATTAAATCAATCCTTGGAGAGATTGATCTAACTTCGATCGCGGATACGGGGCTGCGCCAATGTGGTATCAAAGCCGAAGAGCAATCGTCGAGACTCGGAAAGACAACAGTCCTCCCCGGATACCTATCCCATCTTCGTTCAACCCCAACAAATCCCTAAAACCCCTCATTAGTTCCGGAACCCAGTTGTCCTTCGCCAAACACCCATCAACCCAAAACCCATCCCTTTTCTAGACCATCACCCTTCCACCCCTTGTTCCCATATCCCAACCCCAACCGAACCCATCAGCCCCAACTGAACTCCACTGACCCAGCCAGCTCTCGGCCTTTTCCCATCCAAACCCCAAAACCCACACCCTAACTTCAAGCGAACCCTAATCACCCACTACCTCACCCCTCAACCACGGCCTTCGACCTCCCAGAACCCTAAGACCCTCAACCTTGCCCTCCACCCAGCCCTACCGTCCACAAACACCAACCCCCGCCGATACACCCATTCCCGACACCCTCAAAGCCTCTCTGCACCAAAAACTGCCACCAAAGAGGGAAACAAAAAAAGCAGAAGGCCGTAGAGAAGAGTTCGTAGGGCATACCTAGTGCTCAATTGTCTCCACTGCTCCTTCGTCAACGGCCAGCAGCCAAGCATCCATCCTCTGCTTCTTCGTCTTCAGCCATCAACAGCAGCAGCCTCCTCCTAAGAGCTCCCTTCTCTCTTTCGGTTTTTTTTCCCCTCTAAGCCAAGCAACTAAGAGGCCAGCACCTCTTTTCTTTCATTCTTTGCACGAGCTCCCAGTCAGACCAAAGGACCTCCCACGTGCCATCCTTCTGCACGATCTGAGCAGAGCCTTACCTATAGTTTGGGCCTGACCAGAGCTCGGGTCCAACCCAAACCCTAACTCAGCCCACTAGCACTTGAAAAAAAAAGGAAATCCGGAAAATCCAGCCTCCAATCACATCAACCAGACCTAACTTGAGATTAACCACACTTATTTTACAGTTCTTCTTGACGCAAGTCATCATGAGAATTTTTGGGAACTCCAATGAAATTCTAGGAATTTTGTATCAACTTAAATATGGTGGTTGGTATATTGAGAATGAATTCTAATTTAAGCAATTTCTTACTCTAAAGTAAGAAGGCCTGATGGTGGATGAATATACCCGGCAATTTTGAGAGTTGCAAGACCTAAGCAAACTGGAGGAAGGCGCGACAAATGATTTAGCTCATTATGTCAGAGGCTTGACACTAGACATCGTGGAAAATATGAATTATTGCAAAACCAGTCAAGAAGCATAAGCGTATGCTTAGACAGTCTCACAGGTGACAATGTAAGCCTGAAGAAAGAAATTCTCAACAAAAACCAAGAGGCCACGTTGTGGAGAAACTTTTCGCAGCAGAAGATAATCCCACACTTGTCATTCGCAAAATCCTCAATACAAATGAGAAGGAAGAAATGGGTGGGATGTCTCAGGGCCTTCATACAGATTTTCTAGCCTATGGAGAGGTATTATCTCTATTAAGGACCTTTTTGCAGCCCATGTCAGATATAAGGTTGTCTCAGGAGAAGACGTCTTCTTTTGGTCGGATGTCTAGCTGGGGGATAGACCTCTTTCAAAGAAGTTCCCTGCTCTTTTCAGATGCGCCTCAAATAAATCGGCTAAGGTCAAAGATTACATGGAAAAGGTTAATGATGATATTGTTTGGAACCCGATTTTTAGAAGGAATTTAAGAGAAGATGAGGAGACGGAGCCTCCCCGCCTCCTAGGGGCCCTGAATGAGGTGTTGGTTCTTGAGGGGGATGATTGCAGGGTTTGGGCTCCGTCCAAAGAAAGGGTCTTCACACTCTCTTCTTTTTTCTCGGCTTTGTCCAGAACTCCCACTACCAATAGTCATTATGACTTTCTTTGGAAATCGAAGGTGCCTCTTAGAGTGTTGGCTTTTGCATGGCTAGTGCTTTGAGGTCATATCCTCAATTTTTATAACCTCCGTCGCCGAAAAGTGATCGTGGTCAATACTTGTCCCCTATGTCTAGCTGCTGAAGAAACAATCGACCATCTTCTCTTGCACTGTCCAATGGCTTCTAACATCTGGAACTCGCTCCTTCAGTCCTTCGATCTATCATGGGTTCTACCTTCAACCATTATAGACCTCTTTGGAGCTTGGAAATTGATGTTTGGTTCTCACAAAAGGAGACTGTTATGGCGAGCTTCTTTTTTTGCAACTTTGTGGGCTAATCTGTAAGGAAAGAAACTCAAGATGTTTCCAAGGAAAATCGTCTCCGTCCTCTATTGTAATCTCCAGGTCCAGATTTATGGCTGCCTCTTGAGTGTCTATTCTTCAAGCGTTTTGGGGTCTGCCCATAGAAAGTATCCTTCTCAACTGGAGGGAGGTGATATCTTAATTTTTTTGGGAGGTTTTTAAGGTCTCGTTTTTTTAGGGCCTTTTTGTTAGGCTGGTTTCAGATCTGCCTTTTTTGTGGATCCCTGTTTTGCTGTTTTTTCTTTGCTTTTCAGTATATCTCTTTTGTACTGTTAAGTCTTTGATCAATTCAAGTTAATTTTTAAAAAATAAAAAAAAAAAAAAGAGAAGGAAGAAGAGTGAAGACAGGTTAAGAAATTGAATATTAACAATGGTAGTGCAACAAATTTTATCGCGCAAGAGGTCATTGACAAACTTCATTGGACTATTGAGAAGCTTCCTAAGCCCTACCAAGTCACGTGGTCTGATGGTTTTGTCATCCACGTTACTCATAGATGTTTGGTATAATTCAAGATTGGCAATTATGAGGGCAAAATTTTATGTGTTGTGATCCATATGAATATTGCTCATTATTTTTGGACGTCAATGAATTTTTTATCGGAAAGTGCAAAATGATAAAGAGGCGAACACGTATACCCTTGTGTGGAATGGAAAAAGGATTAGACTCATTCCAATGAATTCAACAGCCCCGTCTTCGTTCTACATCATCACCTTCAATAGAAGAGCCACAAAAAGAGGAAAAGGATATTCCACAAAAACTGCAGTTTGACCATCGAAGCAGCCGCTTTTCACTTTGGACACGGCGATGGACTCACATCGGTGCCCATGATGTAGAGCTCATATGTTGCTCTGAAACGAGTACTTGTGCATTATGAGTGGATGTATGGATCAAAAGTTCTGGCCATTTGAAGTTGGCACTATCCTTCTGGCATGATTTTCTTTCATCTTGACATTCCAAAAACTGCCCCACAACTTGTTCTACATCAGCAACCCATTGACTTCAAACCATTGCAAGTATGAAACAATGAGATTGGAGTAAATAGTAACTATTAACTAATCAAGCTGATTTTCAGGTCATATCTAATCCATGATAGGACCATTCTATCTAACCCTGCCCCAATGAGTATTGGAGAGTCCCACAAAAAGTAGGTATGTGTAATCAAGCTGATTTTCGGGGTCAGATCTAATCCATGATAGGATCATTCTATCCAACCCCACCCCCATGAGTATTGGTGAGCCCCATAAAATGTACCTAAGTGTACCCCGTATGATGGTGCTGCATAAAGAAAATACTGGAGAATAATTTCTTTTTTAGGAAACAAGATCGTTATCGTTAACTTTTAAAAACAAAGGAAAAGGAAAAAGAAAAGGATCATTGGTTTTGATAACAGGTAAAAGATAAATGGCTATCGTGCTATCGTGCTATCGTTCGTGCGTTCGTGCGTGCGTGCGTTCGTGCGTGCGTGCGTGCGTGCGTGCGTGGGTGTGTGTGTGTGTGTGTGTGTGTGTGTGAGCGAGAGAGGGAGAGAGGGAGAGAGAGGGAGAGAGAGGGAAGAGAGACCTTCATCTTCAGCATGAGCATCTTTTATCTTACGAATCTCAACTTCTATCTGCTCCCTTGTTAAATTCTCACCATCCTGAAAGAACAGAAGCATTTTAGCGTAAATAATTAATGTTCATCTATATTCACTACATATGGGGCTAAGAGTATGCAATAAGTATTTGCCTTTTTCACCCAAAAAAATGGATTGTCTTTCTGTTAGACAAGGTCCAAACTAGAACAATTCAATTTTCTAAATTATCATGGCCCAAGACCCAAAAAAGATGATTTTTTTAATGGAAAAAAAGATGATAGTTAGTTACAGAGCATGCTTTTCCTGCAAGTCTTTAGCTCTTGTTTGCTAGATCTTATTTTTTAATCGTCCACTGTTCTAAAGTAAAGCAAGAAAAGGGTCACCATTTGCATAAAGAAAAAGTTAATTGGCATAGAGAAGGATCAATGAAAAAGGCAATCATTTGATTCCATGCCAAGGTTTTGAAATTTGGACTTAGGAGACAATTCATATCCCTCTCGAGGTGAAGCAGGCCAGCTGAGTAGCATCATGGGAGACCATTTTCTATTTTTCAAACATTTTTATCACTTCTACAAATATTTGAGGTTTCTTACCCTCCAGCCCTTAAAATATTTGTAAAAATGATTAAAAAATATATTTAAATAACAGAAAAAATTATCCTATGTTTCTGAAATGTTCGGACACGTGTTTTAACCGTTAAGAGTGAATTAAGTGGTAATAGTTGTCCGCATTTGTCTTTTATTGAGTCAAATTAATAGTAACTCAGATCTAGAATGCTAACATCTTTCAAAAATTATGGTCATATCTTCCAAAATCAGAGCAAAAGGACCCCTAAATGTCTTACATCGTGTCACAACATGAAACTGGAGAACATATATTAATTTTGCTGTTTTTTCAAAGGAGTCGGTGTGTATGTGTGTATGGTGTTTGGGGAGACTCAACTTGGTAGATGGTCTGGAGGTTTTATCAACTCTCCTTGGAGGATTGTTTCATGGATGGTATTAACTAAAAGAACTCCTCCATGATCACCAAGCCTCTCTCTCTCATATTAGGAGGGTTGCGAATTCGGAAGTTGATTCCCTAACCAAAGAAGGGGTTTCATGTTCCTTGTTAATTGCTGAAATGTAATGTTCTCCAGCAAAAGAAGAGGTTATGTGCTCCTTGCTAATTGCTGAAATGCAATCAAATTGAAAAATTGATACTTACTGTCATTGCTGTGTCGGCTTCTGTTTCTCCATCAAAATCTCTCATGCTGAGTGAAAGTGAAGCTTGGTCTTCATCAAAATCAGAGAATGTGTTTTCTTTATGTCCAGAGCTATCATTTTGTCCTTCATCCAGTATCATACCATCGCTATGATCCTCATCTGAGTCATCATCTGTATCCTCCACAATCCAAGCAGCCTGCAACATGTGAAAATTAAAAAGTCCTCAGCACTGTCAGGTCATTCCAGAGTAAGAGCACCAAATGAAAGGTTTAATAAGTAATAACCATCTGGCTGAACATAAACCTGGTATTCTGAGGTGCCACGAGGAAGAACTTTCTTTTTAAGTGTTTTGGTTTTGTTAATCTCATCAGCTTCAGCCATCTCTGCTTCTGTTGGCCACGTCTGATAAAATTGCATTAAAAAACGTAATTACTCCACTATCCCCAAATATTTTACATGCAAAATGTCAGAGATATATGAAGTTTTTTTTATCCATTTTTTTGGATCGGTAGAGACAAGAGCTAATCATTATGAAGAATCCAAAAGTTAATTCGCAAGATGTCATAGGCAATCTAAAATAAAATATAAATTATTGATGCAAGGTAACAACCAGACTGTCTCCAGAAATCAATTTGATGCAAGGTTCATCATTATGCAATCTGAGGGGTGATGAGAAGTAAAATATACCACTGTAAATGTTATCTATCAATTTATATTGACTCCTAGCAGCACAGATGTCAGTGCAAAATTTAAACTCCTAATTGTATTGGTGATAGAACTAATAGAGTTGATGCACATGCCGATTTGAGAAGACCTCGCTCCACCTTCTCAAAACATTTTTACCGCAGATTTCTTTAGCAGAATAACAGTTAATCAAATACTGGAATTTATATAAAATGTTTCTGAAGACGTGACAAAAAAAACTCAAAACAGACATAACTCAGTCGAAAAAGTTTACAGTTTACACAGTCAAGGCTTGGTTGTTAAGCCCATTCGCAACTCCAAATGACTATGAAAAACTTGTGAAGACTCAATGGACATTTTATTTTAATTTTTTTACTGAGCTCATTTACAATAGCAACCAAGACCTGGCCAGAACTCCACCAGTTTGTCGTAACTGCCTGTTCCAAGCCCCAATAAAGGAGGGCTGCATCAGTGGTAAGCTAGCATAAAACTTTTGTCACAATTACAACATGAACAGCTGACCCCAACATAGTTGGGACAAGGCTTTGATGATGATGATGAACCAAGACATGGTCAAGAGTTCCAATGACTAAACTCTATGACTTTCGAACAAGTTCTTGGGTTTTAAGACAATGTCTAAGAGGGCCATTGACGATGGTTACAGATTTAACAATACGAAGTACCGGCCTCAATAAAGAAGAGGGTGAAGGATATAGAGCTTATTTAGGTCTGCATCATCTCCTCAGTCTGGCATTTCACAAAATGATTAAAAAATTGTGAAAAAAGCTATTTTTGTAAGCACAAGGAGTCTAAGCACAACGTTGGTCTTGAAAAGCAAGATTTCGAAAATTTATACAACAAAGTTAGTCTTTCTTTGTATGAAAGCATGCATTTTATTCATTTTATTTTCCTGGGAAAAAATGATCCTTTAAAAGCAATATAAAAGAAGCAAGTACGCAATGAATTAAATATTTTATAAATAGCAGTAATAATTTATTGAAAAGATAGATATATACAAAGGAGTAAGACAAGAGAGAACAGAAAAAAATTATGCAAAGAGAAGCCTCAGGTAACAATGGAAAAGTACACTGATTTATTATGCATATTTTCCTCGGGTAAAATGATCCTTTAAAAGCATTACAAGAGAAGCAAGTAAACAATGAATTAAATATTTTCTGAATAGCAGTAATAATTTATTGAAAAGATATATGTATATGCAAAGACATAAAATAAGAGAGAACAGGAAAATATATATATATGAGAAGAGAAGCCTCAGGTAACAATGGAAAAGTGCTCTGAACTAGATCTCATATATATATATATATATATATATATATGAGAAGAGAAGCCTCAGGTAACAATGGAAAAGTGCTCTGAACTAGAAAGTTTAACATATTTTAAAGCATAGTTGCGTTTTCAATATTTTACAGAGCTAAACGAATATCTGATAAGAAATATAATGTGCACAAAGACATCCACATAATACACAATATCGAGAACATTCAAATTATTCACAATATCGAGAACATTTAAATTCTTACTTGTTCTCCAGCAAGAGGATCGGGAATATTTTCAATGAGTAGAGGCTCTTTCTTCAAAGGATCAGGTACCAAGGTGCGTATTATCTGCATCTTTTAACAAGAAATACTTGAGTCTAATAGCAATTCAAATTCATCCCAAGAATGTATGAATCAATTTGTAGGAAAAAGAAAAATGAAATACATAGGTAGGAAGGTTAGGTAGGAAGGTTATTTGGGACAGAGTTAAAACTTTCTATGAAGAAAGGATATTTGACAGAGAATGATATATAAATACAAAATCTCCTCTTTTTTTCCTTTTTTGATTGACAACATGACTTGAACCCACAACCTCAACGTTGCAATAGTGAGTACCTTCCACCATGTCATGGGCTCGTCATAGTCATACACAATCAAAATTAAACTGCAGAAAAATTGATGAAAAGGAAATGGGCTTGATGAGTCTGAAGCAATAGGTGCGAACCAACCATTCAAAAATAACCAATGTTTTTTCCCAAGAAAAACTCAAGAACATCTTACAGAAACATGGTCTATTAAACTGGTATAACAAAGCAAACAGTACTGCATATATGAACGAAGAAAGGTCAATGCATTGCAGTCTATATATACTTCATTTGACCTCATACATGCTTCCATTTCATACCAAAGAGAGGTTTGGCATGGAAAACTTTTAAACATGGACAACGGCACTAAATCAAGTCCATATATACAAATGTTGCCTTTAACTGATAATAAAATATATTTCTTCATGTTAGTAGAAGTTGTTAATGTAAAGAAATAAAATGCAACAAACACAACGCTTATAGGCGTAAAACCACAACTGGCTTGTAAAAGACTATTTAGCACAAAGAATTGACAATTTCATTTGCTCATCTTTGGAGACGGGGAAAAGGAATGTAGGTTTCATGTTATCATATCCCTGATTTCAAAATAAATGATTGGCTAGAATTCAGAAGAGGCCCAACTGATGACATTGCAAGAACACTTCCACCAAGAGTCTACAAAATGCCCAAAATTAAGTTGCAAAAACCATTTCAAAGTTTTATGATCTCTCTTAAAGTTCACAGCTCCTAGTCACTAGCTTCAGCATCATGGCATGGAAATTTGGAAAAGAATCTTCCTCTTTTTTTCTTGTTTTTCTCAATATGCCCATCGTGGCAACCTCTCAACCAACACACCCCACCCCACACCATTAAAAAACAAAAAATAAAGTCCAATAAAAAAATCAATGAATAATATCAGGTGTTGACAACCAACATATGCAGAACTCCTAGACGGGCCCACCTGGACTCATGCCAGTCACCGGAGGAGAAGGGGAATGAGAAGGTCTATGCATGGGTTAGAGATGCTTTGAAAATACAGCCTAATCAGGTCACCACAGGCACCGTATTTGAGGCCCCAAAAGATCAGGGGTGAATATATTAAAAAAAGAAAAAAAGAAAGAGAAGTGCTCCATCCATTGGATGATTGACAGATAAATACATAAGAAAATAAAATACAATTATTTATTTTAGAAACTGACTTTAAGAATTTTGGAGAAAAGAGAGGAAGATAGTCCAGGCAAACATGAACTGAAGAATATGATAAATAATTACTCCGTCAAAATTTCACTACCTATAGCATGAAAGCATGAAACATGAAAATAAAAGCCATCACCTGCACATCATGTGACTCATCAGAATCCATTAAGTCATGGCCTTTCCTCTCTTTTATGGGAAATGGATCCTTCAGAATGTCTATTTTGGATAGTTCAAAATCCCCAGCACCTGAAACATGAATCTATTTTGGAGAACAAATATTCATATGAAACTGGTAAGAGTCATATAACAAAGCCATGGCTAGAGAGTAAAGATAACTTGTGCCAAAGAAGAATAATTTACCAGCTGATTAACTGATAAACAGCGAGCACGCACATAACCCGTCAGAAGGAGGGTACCTTTTCCTGGATTTTCATCATCAGCCACTAAATCAACCTGAAAAACCATCCCAATCCAAGCTTATTGCCCACACAGATCAGATACAAAATGCCAAAAAATCAAACAGTTGCGCTCCTTTTCACATGGGTAGAAGGGGTCAATTCGATATATCAGGGACTCTGCACCTCAGAAAAATTGGTGTTTTCTCTATGTTATGGAATTGTTTATTTCCCTTCAAAAGAAATTAGTTTGCTGTGAAAGCTACAATCAATTTTATGTTATAGCTAGCAGCTCAAAATTATTTGATGCATTCATTTCTTTCACTTCAAGAGAAGATGATTATAATGAATATAAATTCAAAAGATTACAACAGCTTTGCTCCCAAAATATGTTTTGGTTTTGTTCTAATAATATAAACTAACAAATCAGGATTTTTGAAGGGGGGAAAAGTTAAGTAGACAACAGAAATCTCCAAAGCCAGCAAAATTCACAGTAGTATGAGCATTTTATAAGGAAGCTTTGAAGCAATGTTATGCACCAGATGGGACATAAAGTGAATAAACCATAATTTTTTAATTAAAAATGAGATGCTAAAACATTGTCCTGCCAGCACAATCAAATCAGCATAGATATGGATTTTGAGGGCTCAATGATCAACAGTTGTAACATATAAAAAATGGGTGTTTCAATCCAATTGTTATGAACCGTAGGATGAGTGTCAGACTTTTGGTGGATGGGAGGTTGGTTACAACTGATCATAGGTTGGTCTCGCAAACTGGTTCTCATATGGTTGTATGAGATGGAATCCTCACAAAAAATGTGAACAGACATGCACATGCTCACACAGATATTATGAGGAGTCAGGCAACAAACTAGACACAACTACAAGAGCTGAGGTCCCTGCTGTGAGAACCAAACATGCATGCCAATCATGAGATCAGAATGTGATTAAGTATCAATTAGGACTTCACGCAAAACCAGTATGATCTGATGATCATGACCATCTATTTTTATACCTCGAAGGTTGATGCACTTTTATGTGCATATATAGCCATATACCCATTAAACCTTGGAACCCTTAAATGGATGGTTACAATCATACTGATATTTGGCCCACTTTTAACTTAATTTTAAGAACTTTCCATCATATTATTACCCTGTAATTGGCATGCATCAAAGTGGGCCTGCAATAGAATTTGAAACATTCACACTGAATTTTTGTGTACAGACATGCTCCACACACATAAAAGCAGAGAAAAGAAAAATGAGGGGTTCTTTACAAATTATGAAGATACCTGTTGAGCCATCAGATAAGGTCGATGGGTACGCCAGTGAGGAACAGAAAGTCGTTGCTCCCTGAAAAGCCACATGAACTGCAAAAGAAAATAAGCAAAACAAATTGAAATTGACTAAAACAGTCATGAAAATGAATTTTCAGATTGCAGTAAGTTGTTATGAGACCAGCTTCTGAACATCTCCATAGGGGTATCGCTTCACCCAAACAGCTGGTAACTATGTTATAATAGGTCATACCTTATGCAACTCTTCTTTAGTATCCGCTGGATAAAATTTACAATCCTCCGGAAATTCAGAAGCAAGGGTCGATGAGCACATCTTCTTCAAATCACTTTTTCTCCTCTGGTCCTCAGGAAGATCCTAGAAACCAAATAAAATGGCATTTTTTATAGCTTTTGAGTCATAAAGGCCCAGTCACAAAGAAGCATTCACTGAAACATATATTCCATATTTCCATATGCATGGTGTACTACTCACACGAATCAGTACAGCAGTACTTGGTAAGCCCAGCGACCTGAAGACAGAAAGACACCGACTCCCAAAGGAATCTACATAACTATTGGGTTCACTTCCCTCACATAAAGAGCTGGCTGATGCTACAAAAGCAATGAGATCGGCAACCTAAGTTGATAATAGCAAGCCATGAGAAGAGAACTAAGTGAGAAACTTTTCAGGACCTGCAATCATCCAAAATTTTCTTTTAAAAAATGAAAGGAAAACTGACAAAAATTCACTGAAATATCAAATACCTTCGCCATTGCCATGCAAGATGCCATATCCCCATGAGGTGCTTCCAAGACCTTGCAAGGTTAAGTTCAAGTCTTATTTATCTACAGAAAGTAAACTAAAAAATAGTTTTTAATATACAGGCACAGTAAGATTAATGGTTTGAATATCTTCACACATCTCGAGTCTTAATGCTGAAAATTTTGGCATAATTAAAACCAAGTTCTTCCACATCTTTTGAAAATAGATGAAAACAGACACCAAGCATTCCATTTCAATTAATGAAACAAACTGTAGAAACATTAACTAGAAGACTTTTTTTTTTTTTGTTTTTTTTTTGCTGTCATATTATGCCACTGATATATTTAAAACTTTACCCACTGATTTTTTTTTCCTTTTCCACACACAACTTATTCGTTAAACAGGAAAATACAAGTAGTGCCCTTATGTCCATCTTAGTGAGTCATCCAACAATGATAAGTTTGTCCAACATAGTGTTCGGTTCATTCTTCGTTTTTGGTATCCATCTGAGCTTTTGTAGAAGTCATTTATCAAAGATTTCAATCATTCACATATATGATCATAATAAACCAAAATGAAATGCACACTGATATATTTAAACCAATTTATGTTTGGAAGTCCGAATCGGCTTGGGTAAATATAGCTTTCCACATGACTATGTATGTAGTCTTCTAGAAGAAAAATATCAACTTAATCTAGTAATAACCATCCATGAATTAAAAAGTTATCCCACAACAAAATCAATTAATAAAATGCCCTGGAACACATGTTTTATTTTATTTTTACACGAATAACCAGAACTATGATATCTTATATCAGTCGCACCATGTAGTTAAGTCAACAGAAAAGATAAGACTTAATAACATGCCCTGGAACACATGTTTTATTTTATTTTTACAGGAATACCCAGCACTGTATCAGTCACACCATCTAGGTAAGTCAACAGAAAAGATAAGACTTCCTGCAGCTCATCACAGAATTTAAACATGGCCCTCCACAAGGCAGAATAAGTAATCGGGCAAAAGGAACATACTGTTGTTCTGAGTTTGTATGTCGGAGACGCAACTGTAGTAGATGTGGATCCTGTACCCTCAGGTGATAATAACATCAAAAGATCTCTCACAAGCAGATTTACATTTACAGATGCAGAAAGTCCAAAAAGAACCTGCGGAGAATACAAAACATAATTTAGAGAACAAATAGTCCAACTTATTAGAGAAGCTAGAGATGTAGAAAGGCCAAAAAAAAAAACAAAACATCCAGAGAAGATTTAAAAATAAAAATAAAAAGATTAAGATGGGCAGCTAACGATCCAAATTCCAACTTTCTGAAAGCACATAGGAAAACATGTATTTGCAAACATGTATAATAAACATGCAAAGTGGTTTGACTCTCCATCTACAACATTAAATATTCCACATAAAGCAGAAATTTCCAGATGCAGAAAAATCCCAAATGATTAGACCACAGACCATCCATTCCTTAACCCACACATGCAGAAATGCACACTGAAGACCAATAAAGTCACAAACAGAGAAAATCATAGTAACATTCTTGACAGTCAGAGAAAATCATAGTAACATTCTTGACAGTCAAAAACTGCCGCATATAGTTAACAAATAAAAAACAAACATGAAATGGGGAAAAAAATAAAGCATCCAAGATTAATGCCTACTGATAACAGCCACAGATTTAGTGCTAGCATACAACACTGGCCAAAACATATTTTCTTCTAAAAGTAGTAGACCTTTATGATTATTTGAGGAAGACGGCTCGTATAAGTACATATACCATGCCAAAGCAACAGGGAAGATGGGGAAGGGGAGCAGGGTGGTGGCAGGGCTGCTGTGCATAAAAAGAGGACAGTGAACTTCAGGAGCTGAAGAAGAAAAGAAAGATACAATAAAACGCAACCATCTACAAGTCTCTAGCTTTTCCTAGTTATTCACTAATACTAGAAGCCTTGAACCATGTAAGTTGTGCCCAGAGAGAGGAAAGAGAAACAAATGAAATCATGAAACTCTTCTTTTATTGGAAACAATGAAATAACAAGATGACAGAAGCATGGTAGATAAAAGTCATAAAAAATTTGAGTACTCACAATAACACGAGGCGAACTTGTTGATGCACTTGTGGCCCTCTTCTCTTTTAATAGAGTTGCACGTTTTTGCTCTCGCACCTACAGAACACATAGGTGAGAGCATAAGACAAAAACAACCACTTACATGCCAATAATGATTTCAGGTGTTTCGCAAGTCATGAGAACACCGCATGTTGGACACTTAAGGACAATGGATGTGGAGAAAACTAGTGAAATAAATGGTCTACAATACAAATTTGAGTTGTATATAGTATTCTCCACCTTTCCTCATGTTTTTTAATGAAAAGTGACTGAACATCTAGTAGGGCCTTCCTAGGGAATAAAATTCGTAGAAAAATGTGGGGGCACTTCACACCCATCACATTACAGAAAACACACACCTATCCCATGTCACATAAAATTAAATTAACTATGTGCGTGTGCATCAGTTGATATTGCTAATAGGGTTCAAAAAAGGATAACCTCATAACAAACTCAATATTGGAAACAACCCATCTACCACAATTCTTCCCTTACCATTTTATTACGCTGAAGCCGAGCAGCACGAGCACCCTTCCCCATGCTGTGCACATCTGGCTTTGCAATCCTGCTCTTATCTAAAACCCACAAATAGAACCATGAAATTTTATTTATTTATTTTAATGGTAATAGAACATGAAATTAACATAGGCATGACAGAAAACTCTTAGGGCCAAATTATTTGCATTTAAATACATATGAATTGAATACATGAGGTGGTTAAAAATGAAGATTAAAGGTGAATTTCCAAAAACGAGCATCAAATAACATTTTACCTTAGCGAAATGGAATCAAAAGAATATGCTATTTGATACTCTTTTTCTCGGAAATTCACATTTGATCTTCACTTTTAACCACCCTATGTATTCAATTTCCCTGTATTTTAGTGCTAGCCTTATATTAAATACACATTACTAAAAATTATATTTTGTACAGAACATAGAGCAATTCATTCCACAATGCCTTTAGGGCATTGTTGGAATCAGAAACAGCACTAGGATAGCTACTATTCTCTACCATTTGTGCACAGATTCGACGGGGAAAAAATGTGGGACAAAAGGGGATTTCTAAAACTGATGATACCCCTTAATTTTCCCCGAAGAAGTCAGAAAACGTAATCATCGAAAGAACAATCAAACGAAGCATCTGCTATAAGGCGAGGAAGGGGTTTAGGGGTTTCACCTTTCTGAGAAGTTCTGTGGATTTGGCGAGAGGCCTTGGAGGCGAAACGGGTCTTGTGAGCCTTGTTGATCTGGACTCGAGATCCCGCCATGGGAGCTCGGCTCTCAAGGATCTTCGAGTTGCAGACAAAACCCTAACTTTTCCGTAGCTAGCTCCGCGCCATACGAAGAGAAACGCAGAGCACAGCAAAGAGGGTTTATGTTTTGGTCCTAGGGTTTTGTTATGGGTTGATTTAATTTTGAGGCCTGTTTGGGTCCAGCCCATGCCCGTGTATCAAGCCCGTGTATTGGGGGCTTATTGGGGGCATGGTGAACATAGCAACCCTACCAATCGATTAAAGACAAAATACTATCATAACACCATTATATTCTCTGCTCTCCTGATTTAATACTTTATTTTGCTTTTACTTTAATAGTAAATTACCAAATTAAACTGCCCTCAGAGCTCATTTGGCACTTTACTAATATAGTAAAAGTCAAGTGAACCTACATTTTTCAGACAATATGCCATATCAAAAGCACTTTAATTAAAAACTCTCTTTATCTTTTTCAAAAAAAGCAAAAAATCAACCACCTTTATCCACTAAAATACAAAAAAAACTCCACTTTCTCAAACAAAAAGTCAATAAGATTCAATAATAAACAACTAAAAATAAAATACCATTATAATCTACTTGTATTTTATTCTTTCTTCAAAATCAACTTTACTTCACTTAACTCTATTAGTAGAGTTGCCAAACTAGCCCGAATTCAAGAAACTTGTTGGTTTCATAAATTAGTAAAAACTTATTATATTATAAGATTTTTCTATTAAGTAATTCATGTAGCTTTGAAACATAGAATTTAATGGAATTCAAATTGCATGAAATTTTCAGACAATAATCCAAACACAAATGAAACAAAAATTTAGAAATGACATCATCCAAGGACCATGGTAACACACACCTGTGACAGAGATAGATCCATAGGTCTTTAGGTTTGTTGCATCACTCTAAGCCAATAGGCTAACCTAGTAAAATAAGAAAAAAAAAAGAGAGGATAAAACGCTTTTTTGATATAGGAAATGGCAACTTCTTTATAGAAATATTTTTAACTTAAGAAATCTAGGTTTGAAAAGAGTGAAACTTCACCCTAAATTATGAGCTAGCTCAAATATATATTGTGTCTTCAAATTTTACCTTTAGATGGGTCAGTCCCACCGTAAAATTGACGGTTTGATTAAGATTATTATAATGGGAAATTTTCAAATAAGGTTTTAAATGTTTGCCTTATTTAAAAAAAAGGACAATAGCCTTAAGATTTTTCAAATTAGTCTCTAAGGTTTTCAATAAGTTCTCGATTAAGGACATCCGTCTTTTTAAAAGTTATTTTTTTAGTGACTTTTCCCCTTAATTTCTTTGAAC
Organism: Persea americana; assembly: GCA_029852735.1. Classification (NCBI taxonomy): domain Eukaryota; kingdom Viridiplantae; phylum Streptophyta; class Magnoliopsida; order Laurales; family Lauraceae; genus Persea; species Persea americana. Next base: position 11,269,356 of record CM056812.1, read on the forward strand.
TATTAAAATTACCCTTTATTGAAATAAAATCCTCATTCATTTCCTCTATATTCTCATCATTTTCTTCACTGGCAGCATCCCCACGATGATTGAAGAATCAAAATCCCCATGGTGATCAGAGCTACATGTAGTGTTTGACAAAATCATATCGTAGCCTTAAATGAAGGCTAATTTGGATATTTTAAAAAGATTGATGTGAAAAGTCGCCATAAAATACCATTAAATGGCCAGATATCCTTAATTGAAAACTTACTAAAAAACTTAAGGGCTAATTGAAGAGAAACACATAGCACAACAATAAGGGTTTATGTTTAGGTCCTATGGTTTTGTAATAGGTTGATTTAATTTTAAGGGTTGTTCTGGTCCAACCCATGCCTGGCCCGTGTATTGCTGCATGGGCTCGAGCCCGTATATTGCTGCATGGTGAACATAGCAAAGTGATGGGTTAGGAAACTGTTGATTTTATAAATTAGTAAAAAAATTTATATTATAAGATTTTTCCATTTAAAAATTCTTGTGGCTTTAAAACATAGAATTTATGGAATTCAAATTGCATGAGATTTTCATATAAGAATCTAGACACAAATGAAACAAAAATTTAGAAATGACATCAACCAGGACCCTGGTATCACATACCTATCACAGTAATAAATCCCTAGGTATTTATGTTTGTTGTATCACTCTAAGCCAATAGGTCAACCTATTAAAATAAGAAGAAAAAAAAGGAGCGAAGGCTTTCTGATATGGGAAATGGTCTCAACTTCTTTATAGAAATGTTTTTAACTTTAGAAATATAGATTTGAAAATTGTGAAACTTCACCCTAAAATTTGAGCTGGCCCAAATATATATTGTATCCTCAAATTTTACCTCTATATGGGTTCGTCCCACCGTAAAATTGACGGTTTGATAGAAGAGATTATTATAATGGGAAATTATCAAATAAAGGTTTAAGTTTTTGCCTTATTTCAAGAAATAACACAACTCTTAAGAATTTTCAAATTAGTCCCTAAGGTTTTCAATAAGTTTTCGATTAAAGACATCCATTCATTTAAAGCTATTTTCTGGTGACTTTCTCACTCAATTTTTTTATAGTACGAAAATTACCCTCTATTGAAATAAAATCCTCATTTACTTCCTCTATATTATACTCCTTTTCTTCACTGGCATCCTCATGGTGATTTAGGAACCAGCGTCCCCATGGTGATCAAAGCTCCATGTAGTGTTTGACAAAACCATGTCATAGCCTAAAATGAAGGGTAACTTGGATATTTTAAAAAGACTGACGAGAAAAGTCGCCATAAAATACCATTAAATGGCCGAATGCCCTTAATTGAAAACTTAATGACTAATTTGAAAAGTTTTGAAACCTGTGTTTTTTTCAGAAATAAGATAAAAACTTTAAGGCGTTATTTGAAATTTTACCTTAATTATATCAATGAAACTTATTGATCACATTTTCAATTATGGCGGGACCAACTATTTATTAGAAGAAAAAGGATTGTTTCCAGGATCTTCACATTAAAATACTCAAATTAATGTTATTACATCCATGTAAAATATAACCTCCCGGTTTTGCTCTTCCCTTTAAAATCCAAAGCCAAACAAAGAAAACAAAAATGTCTAAAAAAGTGTAATTTTTTTACAGAACAATCAAACGAAATATCTATTATAACAAGGGGAAGGGGTTTAGGGTTTTACTTTTTTTTTAAAGTTCTGTGGAATTGGCAAGAGGCCTTGGAAGAGAAATGGGTCTTGTGAGCCTTGTTGATCTAAAATTGAGATCCTGCCAAAGGAGCTCTGCTCTCAAGGATTTTCGAGTTGCAGAGAAAAATCCTAACTTTTCCCAAGCTAAGGCTATGCTGTTTTGTGGTGTGATGAACTCTCGTACCATAGAAAGAGAAAGCACACCAACCTTTTAGGTCATAGGGTTTTGTCATGGGCTCATTTCAGGGTTGTTTGGGTACAGCCCATGCCCTTGTATTGCTGTATGGGCTCGAGCCTAAATTGAGAGGGGGGAGATAAGGAAGGTGATGACTTTTAAGTAATTGTAGTCGTTGAAGATTTGGTTCCACTGAGAATTTGTTACTCTTTGGATTGTTAATCACTTTGATTGAATACAAAGGCCCGCATATGATTATGTGATAATTTGCTTGAATCGTCTAAACATAAAATTTATTTAATTCAAGTTGCATGAAGTTCTCCTGCAGGAATCAAAGCTAGAAATTCTAGAAATGACATTAGCGAGGGACCTTGGGATCACAAACATGAACATGGATGGATCCCTTCTCCCAATATTTCTTTTACACCCCCCCCCCCCCCCCCCCCCCCCCCCAAAGTTGAGTTTCATGGTTCCTCCCTTGCCCCAAACCAATGGGTAAAAATTTGTCCTAGCTAGCTTGGGACCCTCCAATTCCAATCCCCCCACCCCCCCCAAAGTTGAGTTTCATGGTTCCTCCCTTAAACCAATGGGTAAAAATTTGTCCTAGCTAGCTTGGGACCCTCCAATTCCATTGGTACGGTGTGTTACTAATTCATTACTCTTTGGCTGCCCAGGTGGGCCCTCTAAGTAAATGATTCACATGAATAATGGTTAGTATCGACTTTTATTTAATGGAAGGCGGTCCTGTAAGGACCGTCCTAACGGTTTACTGTGCGGACCGCCTATTGGGGCCCACTATGAGACCCCACTGGTCATGGGACAAGGGGGACTGAAAGATCCAAGTGGGGCCAACTCACTTATCAAATTTGAAGTCAATCTAATACCTCTAATCTCTTCATCCATGGTCCACAAGTTTAATAGCTTTATATCAAAGAAGGAAAATTGACCCTCAATCCAACGGTCTAGTTCATCTGAATCCATGCAAATTCACGGGATTCAGTGCCTATAAGGGGGTTATGAATGAGCGATCAATTTAGATGGATCATAAAGTGGGCTACAGTGGGCATTCCAAATGGTGCGGACCGTAAGGACGGTCCTTACAGGACCGCCTCCCTTATTTAATTATTTATATTTGTGCTCATTTATACATATAATGTGTAAAAAGAGTGTGCAAACAAGGTCATTTACATGACTGCATAGGCATAAAACTCACTCACATGCTTCTTCCAAGTACTCACCGTCATTGCATCCTTGTGGGCCCCATCTATGGGACCCCAATTTATTATCCGAACCGTTCAATATTCTTTTATCAATCGTAAATATTGGGATATTTAGTTTCAAATGTAGTTCTTCGTTGATTTTGAGGAATTTGTGAAAAACATCTAAAATTATTGGCTGTACTAATTTACTCGTATGAAAATGTATTAACATGTTTAAACTATGCATATGAAATATTTACAAATGTAAAACTCATTTTCCTTTCATATGAGTCAAAGGAAAACGACCGTGAATCCACTCGAACGAGTCCTCTTCACCAAAGTGATTTGATTAAATCATCTTCTTCCTTGGGTTGAGTTTCCTAGCCAATGACATTGATGCTCACCGTCCAGTCTCTCTTCTGAACCATGGAGTCCACATCCAATCGTTCCAACAAAACCCTCTCTATAGGTCTATGCTGGTGAATTGTGGAGTTGCACCCAGAAGGAAATACTATTATTCTGACTCCATAAAAAATGTTGATTTTGACTTCCTCAAAAGTCTAATTATTTCTAACTTATTGCAGTCCTAGAAGCAGAAGGGCTTGAAGCTCAATTAATGGTGAGTTCAGACCTAATCAAAACTCCACTTTAAACTGTTATTGGACATAACTTGAAACTGATTTTGACTCAAACATTAGCCACCACTAGACATAACATGATTATTTCTCACTTGTTACAGTCCAAGAATCAGGTAGAGGCTTGAAGCCGGATTAAGGGTGAGATCAAACCCAATCAAATAGTCTTAATCGTTAATATTAGATAATGTCCTTTTAATTTGAGATCTTGAAAGACTCTGTAATTTAGTTGTAAAAGGTGGTGGTTGACCTATGCTTGACCAGAGCCAAATCTGAACTCCACTTTGAATTGCTGGTGGACATAGCTTAACCACGGTTACATTTATTATAATTAATTAAACTTATGGTTCGGTCCCTATCCTCTTTATCTCACTTGGGCTTTCATTTATGGAAGGAGTGAAATTCCACACTTAGGGCTCACATACTAAAACTAAATGCCCTGACAATGAAATTCACAAATTTTACTCTAATTAGAGTTACCATTAAAAGGTAATTAACACAATCTTATAGGTCCAAATTCCCAATATCATTTTGGTTATGTTTGGCAACGAAGGAAAAGATTTTCGGTTTCCTTAAAGTGGTTGTAAATTCATGTTTAGCAATTGTAAATTTTCGAGGATTTGGACGAATGAAAATCTTCATTTATTAGAATTTTTAGATCCGACCACCCCCATAAGATTTAGAACACGCTGAACCCTATTTCTTTTCAACTATATACATCGATATACAATAACATCAATATAAAAATCTTCAAATATATAAATTCCAGCTAGGAATTCTTATTCCAGTGATAGTGAAAAATCATCAAATTTATATATTCCTCTCATGTTACCAAACATGCTATTTATATTTAAAATTTGCTCATATTCTATGTCATGCCCAAAGGGCCAAAACCACTGGTGACCATTACATTATCATTAACCTACTAGGAGTCTAGGACCAATTTCTAGCTCCAGGCCTACTAGGGTGGGGTACTTCTGTGTGAGCGGGGGAAATAGGAGAGATTTTAGGTGGGCCCCACAGGAGGTGCACGTTTGTTTTCAAAAAGAGAATGGCCGTTCATGACATCAATCATCAAATACCAAAAACGGGAAGACAAAATCTATCATCTGTGCCGACAGCATGAACTACTTCCGCTCTTTTTTTTTTTTTTTTTTTCATCCTCTCTCTCTCTCTCTCTCTCATCTCTAAAACCCTAACCTAACGCTTCAATCCCTCTCCCTTCTCTCTGTCTCAGATTTCTACAACTCTAACTTTACTTCCTAAAAATCCCCCTCCTCTTTCCTTAGATTTCCAAAACCCTAATCCTGATTTCAGATTCTATCTCTCGATTTCTCTCATGGAGTTCAAGTTCCGGGCAGGAGAAGATCGGTCTTCTTCTATCTCTCACCTTCGCCTGCAGGTGGGTATTTCGCCGCTCAAGCTCTTCGAGGTATCTCTTCTCTCTCTTGATTTCTTCAATGTTGACATTAGAGTTTGATTTTGATTCAATGTAAAGATTAGATCATGATTTCTTTGCTTTCTTTGCCTTGATTCGTAGCGGGTTATTTCGGGTCGGTTGCCTTGATTCGTAGCGGGTTATTTCGGGTCGGATCTCCGAAGACCTGATTTATTGCAGAACCAAATGATCCCTGCAATCCCTGCAAGAGAAGCTCTCCGGAGGGAGCTCGAGAAGGAGCGCATTCGAGAAGAGATCATAGCTCGTGAGATCCTGCGAAAGCGGGAGCTTGAAGAGGAGGTTAGGAGAGAGCTTGCGTACGAGAGGGAGATGGCGCTGCGAAGGCAGGCCGATCGATTCTCTCTCGCGGGCAATGCGCCAATTGCCTCCCCATCGCTGCTCACGGAGCCGCAGAGGGTTCTGATGCCGTCGTCTTCCAACCATGGAGTGAGAATTCTTGACAGATTCTCGGGTTCGAGCCCCCTTGAATTTGGGGTTGTGGAGAGATTGCCCATTTCTGGAATGCCTGCGCCCAAGCTGGTGGAGGCTAGGGAAAGCGAGATTCGGCAGATTACTGAAGTGGGCAATGCTAAAGTCTTCCACTTGGTGAGTGAATTGGTGCTTGAGTTCTTATAATGTTATGGTGATTTCCTCGAATTTATTGGCATTTCCATTTTTTATGAGTTGGGGTTTTTGAATGTGCACTGTTTACGGTGTTCAAGCGGTCAACATTGCATCTTTTGCAGTTCCTGCTTCCAACATATTCGATTTCGATTGATGGGGACAGTCGTTAATGGGCCATGCTCCAAATTAGTTTCCCTTGAAAAATCACACGCATGCAATTGTTTGTTTGACTCTTGTTTACTTTTTTGAATGCTAGTTGCTTGTTATGCTGCCAGTTGCTTTTTACTAATTAGATGGTTTAGTGGATCTCGATTCTCGCAGAATGAATGATACTAATAGTTCATAGATGGGCCTGTTGTGTTGTTGCTGGGCCAAACAAAAAAGAGTGATTTCTTTGCATATGTTTGATCTTTTTCTAAACTGTTCATTTGGTGTGTATTGCTGTTGTTTTAGCTAACTTTTGGTTTTAAGACAAGTTTATATTTGAATTTGAATTGTAGATAGTAGATATACGAAGTGTGCATTATTTTGTCGTTTATGCTTGAAACTCCCTTTACATCTTTCACAACAAGTGCTACTTTTGTCATCCCAAAGTTTCGATGCCATTGGATTTTTGGCTGCATGTTTTATGGTGTTGTGATAGAACTTCAGATAGATACCCCTCAGCAACCAAAAATGGAAACATGGGAATGAAAAGTACATCTGGGTTCTGCTATTCAAAAACAGGAATAAAAATCTCAGGTTCTGTGCTGGAAGAAGCAAAAGTACTATTTTTTGGAGATGGTGTGGGTCTTGGATTTAATTGAACGATCTGATGGTAATACCACAGACCACGGAATATGCAAAACTTTTACTGGGTATTGGTTGATCTTAGATGTAAGCCAGCAACTGATGATAATACCTAGGGTGGCAATGTATCTGTATAGGGAAACAATCACATTAGCATGAGTTTGGGTTCATTTATTCGTGTTGGGACTGAGCTTGGGTTTGAGTCTGAGAGGATTGGGTTTAAGCCTGCTCATTTAACAAAATTGGGTATCCAAGCTAGAGCCGGCCCATTTGGAGCTTGCAGGAGATGCCCACTACCATCTCCAATTTTTTTTAATCCAATGAGAAACCTTATTTTTTTCATATTTTATTTTTTGTTATGGATAGGGACCATTTGTTGGTTAGCTATCTAATGTGTTGTGGACCTTTTTCCTTTTACAATTGGCAACCACAATTTCATTGAAACAGGAAAAATGCAAGCCAAAAGAGACAATGGTAGTACATGCATGAACACAAGTTCATTGACCATGTTGACCATATGCAGTTCTTTCTTCTAACTGCTAGCTGTATCTACTTCCTTTTTGTTTTTGTTCATACAAGAATGCATTTGGTTTACCAAGATGTGAATGTGCCTTAAATTATGTTGTAGGTAACTTGAATAAAGAAATGAAAAACTTGATCCAAGGATCAAAACTGAGGCATTTAGACTGCCAATCTAGATAACAAAATAGCATTAAAACCACCTTGTTTTTCAATCAAGCTAATGGCAAGTTTCAGAGGCAATGACTACAATCTCCACATAATCAAAGGCGGCAAGGCATATCATGAAATAGCTTTACTTTCAGCAAGAGCTTCATGCCCTTCATCTTATCAAACCAAAATCGAAAATTCTTTGCCAAACCAGCTATCAAGTTGGTCTTCAGTGGTTATATGGGCTGTTTTCATGAGAATGTAAAGAAGCCATCAACCAAATGAAAGATCAATAAGAAAGTTGTGCAGCCCACTTTAAATTCATCAGTGCAATTGCATAAGTTTGATTCTGTATTGTATACAACTATTACTTAACATGGGAAAAACAAAGAAGGAACATCCAAAATAGGAACGGTATAGAACCATACCAATTACAAAAGTACATTGGCCTGCTAGCTGTAGAGATTACCTTGAGTTACCCATGAACATTGTCTCTATCAACTCCATGATTCACCAATACATTTACTACATTGGCTCTCATTAGAAAGTCCACGCTCATTGCCTAGCAAAATGAATATTTCTCATTCTATGTAAAATTATGTTCAAATTTCTTTCAAACTTTCTACTAATGAAGTTTGAGGAGACACTTTTCTTTATGAGGGAATGGGGATATGAATCATTAAATGTGCATTAGTGTGATGAGAGGATTTTGATGACAAAGAGGAAAATTGTTCTGATTTCCATACAGCCCACTCTTCAATTGTTTGGTGTGGCACATTTTCTTTGCAGAAAATGAAATACAAATAAATGATTTTCTTTGATATCAAGGGTTTTGATTTGCTTACAAGAGGGGTAGGAATGCGCGTGATGCGAAACGGAGGGGAGATGCTAGGCACAGAAGGATAGTTGTGGGGGGGGGGGGGGGGGGGGGGGGGGGGGTGTGGTGTGGTGTGTGGTTTTCAGCTGAAAAATTGGCCTCACACCAAACTCCCTATCACAAGCGAAGAAGATTTATCAATCATCAACTTATCTGACAAGCCAAGGAGGCTTCACATCATTATATAGGAAAATAAGAAAACCTAGAACTAATATGGACCATCCAAACATGTTGATGGATAGGATTAAAACATCTAATTAAAAGACATAAACCACCTAAAATATAATAAAAATACTTAATAAAATAAAAATAGATGGGCTGGGCCCATTGGTGAGTCGACCCATGGTGGACCATGGGTCTGTCCTACATTAGCACAGTACTTCTCTCTTATGGAAATAGAAATCTGTGGATGAGGATTCTCTCATTGCTAAACAAGTCCTAAAACCTTCAAAGCTTCCCTACTAGCCCAAATTTCTACTTCATTGGAGTCTTATCCCAATTGAACTAGAGTACGCTACCAATCGTTCTCCTTCCTCATTAGCAACGCCACACAAATTCTTATTGGACACAACTCCTTATTCCACAATAAGTTTGAATTTACCTATAGAGGAGGAACTCGCTTAACCTTCTCTCTCTCTATACACACACACACACACAATGAGGAATGCTACAAATCACTTGGGCAAAATTTTTTAATGTCCACACCTTTTCAATCCAATGCAACTGGAGGGAGAAAGTGCTGATTGGCTTAAACAGATCAGTTAATCATAAAGTTCTAGTTTTCCTTAAAACCTGGTTTTTCATTAACTATGATCACTAAATCTTGAGTTAGGATCTTCTTTAAGGCCTTTTTGTTAAGGAAAAGGAGTAGTGAAGCTACGTGGCACATGACGTGACGTTTTTAAATTCAGCCTGTTTGGATAAAAAGTGGAGTGAAAAAGTAAAGTTATGATGTGAGATCTTTTACTTCAGCCTGTGGGTGACAAAGCGGAATGGAGAAGTAAAGGTATGATGTGACACCGCTTGCCCTTTTACTACTCCTTTGGCTCCTTTTCTTTACTTCGACAAAGTGTGATAAACTATTGTGTGGTAAACTTTATGAGAAAAGGTGCTTTTTATTTTTATTTTTATTTTACTTTAACATACTTTATGTTTACTTTTTTCGTGATCTCACATCCACTTCATCTTTACCCCACATGTAAATAAATAGGCACCGAAGCTCAAACTCATGGGAAATTCGTGAGGCTTTACAGTAGGGCCCACCCATTAAAAATATAAAGCGCTAAAAATTAATGGTCCCTCATGTATGTGATATGGCCAAATTTTGCTCCAATGTATTTTGGGCCTACCGTAAGATTTATCATGAATAAAGCAAATAAATTTATCATAGTATTTTATTTACACGTTTTAGACATGATCAATTTTATAGTAGGCTAAAAACATCTTGGAATGAAATTTGGCCATATCTCCTATGAGAGGGCAACATACTAACATTCAATGTTAGCAGTTTAGGTTTTTAGTATGTCTAGATTTTAAATACGTATGCCCTACTATAGAGCCTCTCTCATAAGTCTGAGCCTTACAAGATCTGTGCTTGTAAATCTCACACATTTGTATGAATTTGTCGCCATCACATTTTTCCCTCTATGTATGAAGAAAATTTATTTGCTCTTCAAATGAAATCTGCAATGATAAGGAATCTGAAACTTTTTTTCTTGACCTAGTTTTTTTTTTTAATAATTATATTTACTTTGATAAGAAAAAAGTTACTTTGTTCTCATATGTGATTAATCTAACAATAAGCCTAGCTCCTGTTGGAGTAAAATTTTTCCAGAGCCTATCAAAGAAAGAAGCATTTACTTTGAGCATTTTGAAAATTTACTAAATGGGCCCCACAGAGGAGGAGGAGCAGGAGGAGGAGGAGGAGAAGAAGGAGGAGAAGAAAGAGGAGAAGTAGGACAAAAAGGACGAGGGGAAGGAGGAGGGACTGCTTGTAGTGGGAAGAAGAGAAGGGAAAAAAAAAAGCCTGTGTCATTGCCCTTCGCTTCCGTTGCTCACGATCACTGCTCTCTACCGCCGTTGCTGACGACTGATCTCCAACCTTGTCAGTGGCTAACGCCACTGCCCTCCTCCATCATCTTTTTCTACTTCTCCCTCTCCCTCTCTCCATTGTTCTTGCTCTCTCTTGAAACTTCTCAGGAAACGGTACAGCGAAAGCAATGCCCTCAAAAGAGCACTTTCCACTATTGCCCATGTCTTTTATCATTTTTCAGAAAGTGTCCTTCCTCTTTTGTACCAAGTGTAGTTGTTTAACTGCAGTAGTTTAAAAGAGTCCTGTTTTGTCTTTTTCCAAAACATTTGTGTGGGCATTATCTTGGGCAGCTTGTCATGCCCACTTGGTCCACTTGGTTGGCATTTTTTCAACACTACTGATTGACATTGTTATCTAATATACTAAAATTTATACCTATTTTTATGTTTTCTATATATATTATATATTATATTTTATATTTTTCCAAAGAAATATTCTGAAAAGTTTTGCTGAAATCCCGAAATGCCGAAATATTTCATTTTGGAGGCTAGACTGGAATGGAGACTGAAACAAAATTGACAACTACGCCTTAAACCCCACCCATCTACCAAACCTAAATAACCTAACATCCATTTGTCAGAATCCTAGGGTTTGTGTCCGGAATCCTAACAAAAAGGGTTTGTATGTACTTGCATCCCATTTACAGATGAATCTTATGTCCTTTTTGGTTTCAAGCATTTTGGGATACCTTGTCTGGGTACATTTGGAATTCTCCAAATGCCATCCCTCTTTTGGAATTTCCAATGCTCAGGCTTGCTCTAGCATTTAAAATGCTTGAAGTCAAGCAATTCAAAAGCTATGATGCCCATATACGGATATGGATACAGACACTGATACGGGGATTGTGGATACGACTCCTAACTTTTGAAAATCTAGGGCACGGATAAAGATACGTGTGTCCTAATTTTTTCTTTAGATCATTTTTGAATCAATGAAATTATCATTGTTTTTGACCCTTTGTAGCATTTTTTTTTTTATGGTGAGAAGTAAAAATATTAAAAGAATTATATGAAATAAAGGACTTTATAATTAGGATATGTTAAACTTGTTCCCTAGAAGTATTGGTGCAGTAGTAGGTACCAATACAAGTGTCTCACCGTTCCGATATGGATACGTTAGGCTTGTACAAGTATCTAGATATCATAGTTCAAAAAGGCTAAAAGTGGCTTTTTGGTGGGCTGGTATCAAGAATTCTAATATCAAACAATGCATTTGGAATTCTCAGGGACAAAACTTGAAACAAATGTCATAAATGCCCAACAAGCTAAGTTCTCATTAGAAATGCCCCAACCAAACAAGCCCTCTTCTACCCTTTTATGTTTAAAAGAACACCAAAAAACACATGATCTCACCGAATTACTGTTGATACAAGGAGTTCTTCTTAAGGTACATCCTATTAGACACCTCATTTGGTGGATGTATTCTTTTCTCCAGGTACTCTTAAGTCTTAAGTAATTACTTCATGACATTTTTTTTATGAGCCTTTCATTAGTTTCTAAGTTAGCATAACTAAGCAACATGAATACATGTGAAAAAAATGATCATTACTATTATTTTCTATTTATACAGCGATACAGAACCTCATACAATGAGGGGACTGCTACGCCCTCTTATTTTAGTTACTTTTGCAAAAAAAAAAAAAAAAAAAAAAAAAAATAATTTTTTTTTCTATCATTTTTCAATATTCTAGATTTTCTACAAGTTTCTTAGATTTTTTTTGAAGATTTTTTCAAATCGCACCGCTACGTAGCTTTTTGGCGGCGGGCCGCTACCGCTATTTTCATCCTTGAGTATTAGTATTCTTTTAGTTTTTTCTTCTTTCCCTTTTTTTTTGTTAGGATTTTTATTTTTAAAAGGTTATTTAGTGGTTAAGAAACTTCTTAAGACTTTTTCCAGTTTTGTTGAGGTTTAGAGATAAATGAGGGTCATGCTTGTGACTAAAGCTTTCGACTATATGTACGAGGTTTTGTCTTGTATTCACTTTATTTTTTTTTTGCAAATTTTTTAATAAACACCCTTTTAACTTCAGCGGACATCCTGACCATGTAAGGTTGATGACTTGGATGTCATTTTCATTTTTTTTTTTAAAGGGAAGAAAAAAAAATTGCAGCTAATATATTTTTCCTGATAGCATTAATATCTTAAACATATTAAATTATTCAAACATATCATTTATGTAATATATTATTTAATTTTAATGATAGATTTCTTCATATGATTGTATGATAGTCTTATTTGTCATTGTCGTTATGTTGCTATGAATGGAAAATGGATGGATTATGAATAACCTATTTTTTTCTCTTCTTTTTTAAATAGTTAATTTTTCCATGTGTATAAGAAAAATAAAAATACTATGATAGATGGTACGATTCACGATATGATTTGATTCATCGCTTTTAACAAATTGTGATACAATTTTGATATTCAGAACAATGCCAACACCTACCTTATACCACATCCGAAATACTAGTCATCACCCACAGTGGAAAATCTCTCTTCAAAGCCCTCACGTTTTAGCCATAAAAAGTCTCCTCAGGACCCACCCTCTCGTCCCCTCCCCATGCTTATCGACAATGTTCCTTTTCATCATGCTTCTTTTGTTTCCATACCCCCTCTACTGGTCGTGGATGAGGGCCCAATGTTTTTCCTCCACCCTTCCTAATCTCTGACCACTTTTCCCTCTTGGTTTCACTACCTTTCTCAACTTGACCAAATGCTTTGTTTTCTTCTCCTACACTTTTTCCATAAGACAATCCTTTTGCATTTGTTCTAGTTTCTTCACCTTCAGCGTAGCCATTGAGATTGATCCTAAATAATGATAAACTGAAATATTAGCCAACATAGCTTTAATTAGAGTGATATAGTGCCCTTGAGAGAGATAATATTGTTTTTTCCATGTTGATTTTTTTTTCTTTTTCAAAATCTTGTAACCATTGGATCTCAATGGCTATGATGAAGAAACTAAAACAAACATTAGCACCAAAGGGTAAACCAAGACAAAGTATTGGGAAAGAACTAACTTCACAATTTACAAATAGTTCTTTCTTAGTCCCCTCTTCCAGCATGCAGTCTTTTACTCATGTACTGACTTTCAAACCCTGGGACTTCATAAGATCTGAAATGTGTTAATAGAATCCCCCTCTAAAGCCTCAGCCATCATGATTAAAATCATTTCATCAGCAAACTGCAGATGAGTGATATCCGAATCCTCTCTTCCGACTCCAAAGCTATGAATGAAGCCAAGCTCTGAGGCCTTTTATCAGGACTGACCCGCTGCAAGAATAGTGAATAAAAATGGGGCAAGATATCTTGAAGCTTGGAACAGACGGGTCAGAGAACCATTTACTAACATGGACAGAAGTTGATGATGTACAGCCTGCAACCTAAGCTCTCCATCTATTGGTGAAAACCCATCTGTCCAAAGATGCAGCCCACAAAACTCCAATACCTTTGATTATAGGTCTTTTCCAGGTCAGTTCAAATGTAATTCCAATCCCCCCCCCCCACCCCCCCTCTTCCAAAACGTCAAATAAAATGGGTCTAGAATCTGTCGGAAAACTGTTTATTTATTAATGGAAGCCCCTTGGTGTAAGCTAATGAGCGAAGACACCACATCTATCATACGCTTAGCCAGTTTCTTGGTAAGGGCTTCGAAATTCTCCCTACTAAACTAATGGGTCTGTAATTCTTCAATTCCATTTTTTGGGGTTAGGGTCTGTACTGGGGTGGTTTTCAAGGTTATGCTTAACATCATGTTTCATCACAAGCATTTCAAAATTCCAGCCACCTTAAAGGTCTCAAATGACCTTTGGAGTTCCAGCCACCTTAAAGGTCTCATATGACCTTTCGAATTCCAGCCCCTTACCTTTTTGGTGGAATTTCTGGATGCTCTAGTACAAGGGAGGATTTTGAAACTCCACCATGACTGGGAATCTCAAAATTCTCCAGACAGGAATTCTATGAATTCCAGTAAAGAAATGGGCCCTAACTCTTTATTGAGTTTACCCCTTCTATGATATTTTCACAAAATTCTCATAAAATCCTTTTTTTGAGGAGAAATTACAACCATGACTACCAATAACCTTATCACTTGTTCTATAAGCAAAGCTTCCACCTCAACCTCAATTTTTCTTTCCAACCATCTAGTTGTTTCATTTGATATTTTGGGCACAAACAGCCATTGATTACATTGCCTGAAGAATCAACTTCGTACTTTTTTTTGGTGAAAAGCTTCGAGTGTGAATTCCGCACTCATGGAATTCACAATTGTTTTGTTTGGTGCAGTGATGGAGAGAGGTGGGAGAGAGCACGCATTTTCTACAGCACAAGTCTTACCCTTCCTCCTTTTAACCTCAAAAATCTTTCAAGCCACTGGTTTTTGCTAAAACTCCTCTGTACAAAATTCTACACCAAACATTGGATTAGGACATATCTGATTCAGTTTTTCTGCAAAAACATTGCCGCATAAATGCGCCATTAGCTTTGTTCATGTTTAGGAGAGGGAGGCCTTTGTTTCTGCATATCCTTCAGGAGAGGATATTACATATATCTGATTCAGTTTTTTCTGCAAAAACATTGCCACATAAATGTGCCATTAACTTTGTTCATGTTTAGGACAGGGAGGCCTATGTTTCTGCATATACCTTCAGGAGGTGATATTACATATAAGATTTTGGATGAACCGACAATCTACCCTGTTGTGCAGGGTAACACTACGAATAGTCCCAATTTTGCTGGTTCTAAGAGGAAAGCTGCAGTTGAAGCTGCGGAGTTCACAAGTCCCAAGAAGGTGAAAAAGGAGTGGTCTTGTGCTCTGTGTCAAGTGAGCACCACGAGCGAACAGGGTCTGAATGAACATATTCAAGGGAAAAAGCATAAGGCCAAAGAGGAGGAACTAATGGCAAGTAAACCTGGAGGCAATAACAACAAGGCTGCTTACTCTCCAACACCAAAAAGGGCTAATAAGTCTAAGCTTGCGAAGCAAGGTGTGACAGCCAGTGGCCAACAGAAGTCTCAAGTTGGCCAGCCTGAGGAGCAGCAGGTGCCCAAAAAAGAGAACGACATTGTCTGCAAGCAGCCCCTTCATTGTGAACACTGCAAAGTGAAATGCAACAGTGAGAGCATGCTGGCATCTCATTTGAGTGGGAAGAAGCACCTTGCCCGCATGGAGGAGCTGGAGCGTGGCAAGGCTCCAGTGACTAATGGAAATGAGGAAAGTAGGGCTAATGTGAAGGTGGTGAAGGCGAGGTGGAGATTGGAAAGGCAAGGCAAGCAGGAAGTGGTTTCATCAAAAACATCGGCGGGGGCACCTTCCACAGATGGGGTGGCCAAAACAAAGGAAGAGCTGCCCAAAGAGGAGGTACTAAAAGCGAATAAACCTGGTGGCAATAATAAGGGTCCAAACCTGAAAAAAGCTGACAAGTCTAAGTTTGTGAAAAAAGTCACTAGCACCTCCAAGGGGCAGCAGAAGCACCAAGTTGGCCAGTCTGAGAATCCACTAGTGCCGAAAAAACAGAATGGAGCAGTGAAAAAACATCCTGCCCGTTGTGAACATTGCAAAGTAAAGTGCAACAGTGAGCTCATGTTGGAGTGTCATTTGCGTGGGAAGAAGCATCTGGCTCGCATGCAGGAGCTGGAGAGTCTCAAGGCAGTCTCATTCAACCATGCTGGTGCAGAGCGTGGAAAGGTAAATGCTGCAGTGACTGATGGAAATAAGAATAGTGAAGCTGATGATGGGAAGGTGATGGAAGTGGTAGAGGTGAACCAATGCACTGGAAAGCAAGATCAGGAAGTGGTGGCATCAGAGACAGCAGAAGGGGTACAGTCCACAGAAGAGATGGCTGTAAGAATGGAGGCTCCAAGTGACGAGGCGGACAAAATAGCAGCAACTGAAGAGACAACTTGCACGATGGAAATAAAGGAAGAGAAAGACTAAGTAAGATTTGTGAATAATGCTTGTTGGCTTCAACTTTGGGTGGGGAACTTCCTAGTGTTGTGTTTATGAGATAGAACTCTTATCTTTGGATTTGGATGCTTAAGCACCACATTTGAATTTTCAGATGCCTTGGTATCATGAAAATTGTGGTCTGATTTGTAGATTTTCATCAGATCATTTTAAGCTAAAAGCAAATGATCTTCAGAAACTTCAGTTCTATCATGCATTCATTTACCAATCAAAGTACCAATAATAATAAGAAACACAATGAGAGTAAGGGGGAGGAAAATAAATATTGAAACTATAATTACAAGCTCTCTCTTTCCTGTCCAAATAGGGTCTGTTTGCTAAGCTCCTGTGCTGGACCCACCAAATTCATGGCTATGCATCATTTCACTTCATACCATCCTCCTTCCTGTGAGAGTTGTAGACTTCAATTTATAATTCATTTGCTAGAGTTATTAAATTCCTTAGTTCTCACCCTGGATATGTTTGTTGCATGGTATTCGTTATCCCACTAGATTTGACAAATTGAATTGGTTAGCTTTGCGATTAAGCATTAACAAGTAGTTCAGTTTGGCTATTTGGTTATATTGGTGGACGTGGAGATGTTGATAATTTGAAAACCATGATTCATACTAATCCATTCGAATGCTGATAAACTCACAATTCTAATGCCATTTTTCAAAATTGTGAATTGTTTATTTATATTGATTTGGCTGTACCTGCTGCTATTTGTTGGCTGTGTGACCGGCATGTTCGTAACCCCTCATGGGAATTGTGAAGTATTAACTAGTCCTATTGCAGTGAAAATGATGGTTAGTTTCTTATCATATCATGGTAATCTAGTTGAATTTATAGATGATGTGTTTTGTTGAGGTGCAGTCCATATACATAAACAGCGGTCAACTGTTAAGTCTGCATCTTTTCCAGTTCTTCTATCCCTGATTTTCTTTTGACCGGACCCATCACCGACAGCTGACCATGCTCAAAGATTCTCCCCTTGGAAAATGATACACACACGATTGTTCGATTCTTATTTGCCTTTTCTGATTGCAGGTTACTAATTAAATGGTCAAGCGTTATCTGGCTGCTTAAGTGATGCAAGCAGCTGAATGATAAACCTGTTTGATAGTTGCTGGGACAAACAAAGAACATTGCCTTTTTGGGCAGGTCATGTAATTATTGGATGCCAGGTTTTTTTTTTTTTTTTGGTAAAATATTGGATGCCAGTTAGTGATACCTTTTTGGCCCCCATGGGTTTGCTTGTGATTTGGTGTGGATTGCTGTTGGTTTTGATTAACCTATGGTGTCAGGAAATTGATTAACCTATGGATTCCTTGGCCACCAGAATTGTAGATACATGGAAATTGATGCTTGCAGGTTATCCTGATTAAAAAAAAGAGAAGAAAACTCAGGTTCTATTGGGGAAGTAGGAAGGCAAAATTATATGCTGGAGATTGGATGTAAACGAACTGTGTGTTGTAAACCGCGGGCCGTGGCCCGTGAAACCTCTGCTTGATTACTTGCTGGTTGTAGTTAATGATTAATGTAAACAAAGTCTCAAATGAGTGGGAGTCTTGGCCTATTTGTTTATATAGGGCCAAGCCAAGTTTGAGTTTGGATGGCTTATTGAGCTTTTTTCTGAGCCTGCTGTTCCTTTTCAACAAGAATTGGTATCCACACTTGGGTTCGTTTAGCTGTCTACCACCTCTTAATTTCAATATGAAGAGTCTATTAGCGTACTCCCACAAACACATAAATAGTCAGTCTAATTGAGTTACCCTGCATACCTGATTGGCCGGTAATAGTTAATAGACCTTAAAAGTACCACTTTATTTTGAATGAGGTCAATTTAATCCGCTGAATAGTGAAGTTGGGAGTCGTAGAGTGACTTGAGAGGAGCCACTGAGCTAGTGGATGGGTTGGCCAAACAGTGAGTAGATAGAGACTTGAATGTTTATAATATTTATAGGTCTTTGTAGCCAGCATTCCTTCTTTCTGCGTTGTACCCCCACCTTTCTTTATTCTCTGTCAAGGCCACTGTCGCTCTTGGCTTGCATTTTTCCTATCTCAAATGAATTATAATTACTGACAAAGAAAAAAAAAATATAAATATTCCAATCCAAACCAGAACAAAAAGGGCTCCCTTTGTGTTAAGTGCCCATCCAGTTGCAGGCAATTAAATATGAATTCATGATCAAATGGGCTCCACAAAGGATTAGTAAAGAGTGTGGACTAAGTAATAAAAGTTGGGGATATAGATAAGGGGGTGTTTGGATAACTGCAGAACATAATATCATCAAATTTGAATATTGTAAAATTTTATTATCATATAATAAAATAGTATCATATTATAATATTGTGTCACTCATAGTGTTTGGCAATTTCTATGAATTTCAATATACTTATCTAGTAGTTGGCAATTTAGAAAATTCTCACTAGATGATGCACCGAAAACAAGAAATGAAGAAAGAAATAGGGATCTTAGACCCAAAGGAAACCCACTAATTAGTACTCACACAGGAGTTATTTAATATTGGTAATCAGAGTAGGGCCCATCTAATTAGAAAATTATTTGACTAAATGTTAAAAACCATGAGCAATTTTGTTTAGTCAATGTCGGTCCATATGTTGAAAACCACAATGTAATACATCTAATGATGATTATAACAAAAGACCCTATCAAGTGTTAGATAGCATTGATGAATCCATCAATGAAAAATCAATGTGGGACCCATTTGACAATCTAATGTTGATAATGAATATGAGACCTACCTAATGTTAGTAGTTTAGTATGAGACCCACCTAGTGTTGGTAATAATAGTGAAAGTCACCTAATGCAACATTTGTAAGACTCATCTAATATTAATAATCAACAAGGGAACCATATAGTTATGGTAAGGCTATAGGACCCACATAAAATTTATAAACATGGAAGGGTCCATCTAATAGAGTCATAGTAGGGCTCCTATAAAAACCAAGTGGGGCCACCATGGTAGTATTTGCCCAAGAACCTCCACTCGTGTTTTTGCAAAAACTTTGGATAGTTTTTTTAACGAAAGATTGTTTTATACAGCATATACTTGAATATTTGAATATAAAGGTTTTTGTAAGAAAGTGAGATATTGTAGGATACATTCTAAGTTATTCAAATACCTAGTTTTTAGGTGTGTAAATTATATTCTAAACTAAGGGATAATATATCAAAATCTTTAGAAATATACGCTTTCCAAACACCCCCTAAGACCTTGGCTTTCTTAGGTTTTTATTTTTATTTTTTATTGCATTAGGATTCGAATTGACACATACGCAGGTCTTTAACTAGTTGAGCTATAACTGAAGGACGACTTCGCTAGGATTTGAATTCGTAGGGTGATGGCTAGGTATTCATTTCCTCTCATTCATTTTCTATAGATGGGTATGCTATTTAGTGGCCAATTTTGAATATTCACTTTTGTTTCTTCATTTTTAACCAATTTAAGAAATACGAGTTTGAGAATTCCTAAGAATTAAATCTCATGAAACAAACAGGCCCTTAGGGCACATTTGTGTATTATGTTTTTAGCGGAAGCACAATTTTTGTTTCTCTTACATTCTTGTTTTTGGTTATTCGGAGCAGTGGGACTCTATGCGGAAATCCCTATATTTGTGGAATCTTTCTGTGCAAGAGAGGAAACTCAAGTCCAACCCTCCCCCCTCGACTTCATTTATGGCATTACACAAACAAGGCATAAGGTGTGTTTGTCCAATGGGAGAATTATGTGCTCCATGGAATATCATTTTTGTGGGAAAGAGATGAATCCTTCATAACGCCCCCTCCTTCCATCCCAAAATGAATAAATAAATAAATAAATAATGGAAATCAAAATTCTCTCCATCAAGGAAAACTAGTTCATTTTCTCTTTTATCCTAGAATGATGTGTCGACTCCGAATAGTGGAAGAGTAGGTTATATAAAAAATAAAAATAATTTCACCCTATTGCATAATCCTCTTGTCATAAAAATGTACCCCAAGGCATTTTTAGTTGTATATATTTTGACCTCATAGGAACCTCTTATCCTAATTGAGCTAGAGAAGACCGCCAATCTCTCCCTTTTTTCATTTAATTCTTATTTTAAAGAATGTTTTTGTCTTTAAAGAAACCGGGCTTCCCTCTAATAGCTGCCTCCAACCTCAATAAATTTGAATGTACCTAGAATAGAGAGCCCCACTTAACCCCTGTCTTCTTCTTAATTTTCACACATGTCAGCTGTCATTGAGGTTATCACTTTCAGAGAAATCATAATAGGAAAATTTTCAAATAAAGCCTTAAGTATGCTTTATTTCAAAAGGACACGAGTTTTCAAAATTCTAAAATTAGCCCCTAAGTTTTTCGGTAAGTTTTCAATTAAGAACATCTGGTTATTTAATGGTATTTTTTATAATCTTTTCCTCATTTTTTTTTAAAACACCCAAAGTACCCTTCATTTAAAGCCATGACATGCTTCCGGCAACCACTATCTTTATCAAGTTTTAGGGGTTGTTTGCCTTTACACGGTAGGAAAATTGTTTTACATATGTAATTATTACATATGCAAATTAACGTTACAAATGTAAAATGCTTACCCTGTTTGTCAAAATCACTATTTTCTTATGAATAAGTGAGTATATCCAACGGTTCTAGATGGATTTGGATTTTTTGGCTTTTTTCACAAACTTCTCGAAATCAATGAAGAATTAAGATATGAAACTTAATGTCTTGACGTTTATTATTAATACAAAAATATTGAATGGTTTAGATAATGAATTAAAATCCCACAAAACATCTTGATTGATTTGGATCATGAATTTGGGCCCCACAAAAATCAACAAAAAAAGTTCATGGTTGGGTTCAAATATGGGTTAGCTGAGCATCACCATGTGTTCCCCGACACTTTGATGCAGTACTGTGTGTAAACCATTCTGGCACCTATTTTATCTATGTAAAATCTCATGTGAAAATGGTATTATTTACACACGATTTTTACACTTGATTTTCGTATCACATTCGTAAAGCACTATAAACAAATGTAAAGATGAGTAACCACTACACATGTGAATTTGTAAACGATGATAAACAGATAACCCCTTAAAACATTATCTTTTTTGGTAAGCGCCCCATTAAACATTATCATACTACCAAAAGCAGCTTTCACAATGGATGCTTTAAAAGCCGGCTCCATGTAGATGTAAACAATATCCTTTTTGGTCTTCAACCACCATCCCATGTGAAAGGAGAGCTCCTGGAGCCAACTTGACATTCGACGTATTAAGGGAGTAAAGCATAGATTCCACTATCTGAAGATGGCCTTCCAAAGAGCCCAACATGAAGCCATCACCCTTGCTTTCATTGGAGAATCATTTAGGGACAAATGTTTTGGTTGAACATATGTTTGAAACACTTGACCCACCAATCAGGAAAATGATTAGAAATTAAGTAGTGAGCCTGCATTCCAAGTTTCGAACCGGACTAAACTTCTTGAGCAAAGTTATAGTGGTGCAAAGCATGCTCAATCATCTCATCTTACATGCCACATCTAGTGCAAGCCGCGGAACAACTAGGTAATTAATGTCCAAAGTAGTGTGAAACAAGATTTGTTCCAATCAATGGTCATGGTGTCAATTGACTAAAGGTGGACTCCCGGGCCAGTTTGGTAACTCTACTAATAGAGTCAAGTGAAGTAAAATTAATTTTGAAGAAAGAATAAACACTACTAAGAAAAGGGGTATTAGCGACCGCCAAAAGCCGTTGCTAAAAGTGACGAGGCGGTCGCTAATAGCCTTTAGCGACGGCTTAGCGACCGCCAACAGACCGTCGCAAAAAATTCGTCGCAGAAGACTATTAGCGACCGCTCAACACTTTTAGCGACCGCTTAGCGACTGTGAGTAGAAAAATGTGCAAAACTTTTAGCGACCGCCAAACACCGTTGCTAAAAAGAAAAACGATGGTCGTTAAAGCTCTATCTAAAATTTTTAAAACCTTTAGCGACCGCCAAGAGCGGTCGCTAATGCACCTTTTGCGACCGCCTGTGCTTTAGTGAAAGACTTTTAGCGACCGCCAGTCGCGGCCGCTAAAGCTTATATATATTTTAATTTTCATTTAATTTTCCAATTTTGTACTTGTTTTTTATACCTGTACCTGAACATATTATATACAACTACTACAATCAATTAAAAATATTAATAACAGAATAAAATTATATTAATGATATTCAAAACATTACAAAAGTTTCAACAAATTATATTCATTACATTTCCAGCAAAAAAAAAAAAAAACAAAAATAAACATGTCGTCTGAGCAGGGTGCCATGATCGATCCGATGCTCTCAAACCTGAAGATAAAAAGGAAAATAAATATTAATAGTTAATTATAAGAATTGGCAATATATAGTAAATATAAACAAAATTAAGAACTAAAAATCAAAATTTAAAAGTTAAACCTACGTTTCAACTTTACGAGCAATCTGGGAGTCCAATTCTCGACCCGTCAGCTCCGGCAAATCACGAATGACTAGGGGCTCGTGCCCGTCCGGTTTCAGGGGCAACGAAGCCCGTTTGCCCGGTTTGGGCGTTCGGAGGCCATTTTTCCAAGTTTTAAGGTCACGTTTAAGGTGAAACCTACATTTCAATTTTACGAGCAGGCCGGGAGTCCAATTCTCGAGATGTCGGCTCCAGCAAGTCACAAATGACTAGGTGCTCGTGCCCGTCCAGTTTCACGGTCAACGGAGCCCGTTTGCGCTCGGAGGCCATTTTTCTAAGTTTTAAGGTAACGTTTAAGGTGAAACCTACGTTTCAACTTTATGAGCAAGCCGGGAGTCCAGTTCTCGAGCCGTCAGCTCCGGCAAGTCACAAATGACTAGGGGCTCGTGCCCGTCCAGTTTCACGGTCAACGGAGTCCATTTGCTCGGTTTGGGTGCTCGGAGGCCATTTTTCCAAGTTTTAATTTCACGTTTAAGGCGAAACCTACGTTTAAACTTTACGAGCAATCCAGGAGTTCAATTCTCAAGCTGTCAGCTCCGGCAAGTCACGAATGACTAGGGGCTCGTGCCCGTCCAGTTTCACGGTCAGTAGAGCCCGTTTGCCTGGTTTGGGCGCTCGGAGGCCATTTTTCCAAGTTTTAATTTCACGTTTAAGGCGAAACCTACGTTTCAACTTTACGAGCAATCCGGGAGTCCAATTCTCGAGCCGTTAGCTCCGGCAAGTCACGAATGACTAGGGGCTCGTGCCCGTTCGGTTTCACGGTCAACGGAGCCCGTTTGAGCTCGGAGGCCATTTTTCCAAGTTTTAAGGTCACGTTTAAGGCGAAACCTACGTTTCAACTTTACGAGCAAGCCGGGGAGTCCAATTCTCGAGCCGTCAGCTCCGGCAAGTCACGAATGACTAGGGGCTTGTGCCCGTCCGGTTTGACGGTCAACGGAGCCCGTTTGCCTGGTTTGGGCGCTCAGAGGCCATTTTTCCAAGTTTTAATTTCACGTTTAAGGTGAAACCTACGTTTCAACTTTACGAGCAAGCCGGGAGTCCAATTCTCGAGCTGTCAGCTCTGGCAAGGCACGAATGACTAGGGGCTCGTGCCCGTCCGGTTTCACGGTCAACGGAGCCCGTTTGCCCGGTTTGGGCGCTCGGAGGCCATTTTTCCAAGTTTTAATTTCACGTTTAAGGAGAAACCTACGTTTCAACTTTACGAGCAAGCCGGGAGTCCAATTCTTGAGCCGTCAGCTCTGGCAAGTCACGAATGACTAGGGGCTCGTGCTCGTTCGGTTTCACGGTCAACGGAGCCCGTTTGCCCGGTTTGGGCGCTCGGAGGCCATTTTTCCAAGTTTTAATTTCACGTTTAAGGAGAAACCTACGTTTCAACTTTACGAGCAATCCGGGAATCCAATTCTCTAGCCGTCAGCTCCGGCAAGTCACGAATGACTAGGGGCTCAGGCCCGTTCGGTTTCACGGTCAACGGAGCCCGTTTGCCCAGTTTGGGCGCTCGGAGGCCATTTTTCCAAGTTTTAATTTCACGTTTAAGGAGAAACCTACGTTTCAACTTTACGAGCAATCCGGGAGTCCAATTCTCTAGCCGTCAGCTCCGGCAAGTCACGAATGACTAGGGGCTCGGGCCCGTTCGGTTTCACGGTCAACGGAGCCCGTTTGCCCAGTTTGGGCGCTCGGAGGCCATTTTTCCAAGTTTTAAGGTAGGAATGGATGCTCTAAACCATTTGCATAGGAATGACAACTTGCCCTGCTAAGAGGCTATTTTCAGGTTGCCTCTGCAACTCTCCCCAAACCACCTGTAATTCATAATTCAGGTTGAAGGATGTTTTTTATTATCAAAGTTGTTACTTGACCTGTGCCAACATGACCCAGCCTATTTCAATCAAACTAACCTGCCGACCCCACGCGGAGCTGACCTGATAATTTATAGTTCATCTTTTGATTATGATGATGTTATAGTACTGGGCCCCAAGCTGTGGTCCAGAAGATCCTAGTCATCCACCATATAAGGTAAGTAGAGTTGTCAATGAGCCGGACTCTCCTAGTCTTTAGGCCTTTGATATCAGGTCAAAGAAAGCTATTTAATTAGTCTGTCACATATTCTTCCCCCATAAAAGGGTATCTAAAAGTAAAACTTCCAACTCAATGGTATCTCATTACCAGTGAAAAGTATAATAATCAATGGCTAAAAATGTGTTACAACTAACTAGGACTTACACTGCAAAAAGATGGGAATCCAGCTGGGTTTCAAAGTTCATCCTGAAAAAAAAAAAAAAAAAAAAAACAGAGACAGAAATATATAAGAGTTCATAGGCATATATAAGAGTTTGTTGCCTTGTTAATGATCACCAGCCCAACAGCATCTCTCTCATTGGCCTGAAAGTTAGGCACCAACCAATCCCATTTGTGACTTACCCCTTCTGCAAGTAAGTTGGACCTAGCTGGACATCTAATCATAAAAGACTCAGACCCAACACGTCAAATATTCGATCAGAAAGTCATCCCATAAGCCTAAAAACACACCCAAGACCCAACCAGTGCAGGCTAGATCCTAGTTGTG
The DNA here is from genome assembly GCA_029852735.1 of Persea americana. Taxonomy (NCBI): domain Eukaryota; kingdom Viridiplantae; phylum Streptophyta; class Magnoliopsida; order Laurales; family Lauraceae; genus Persea; species Persea americana. The sequence goes on from CM056812.1 coordinate 11,294,556, forward strand.
CCCAAGATGACCAAGGCCCTAACTGTTCTCATTTCTGGTTCAAGCTGACATCCATTATGGTGATTGAGGGCTGTGGGGTTTAAGAAGTTCACATGCACATTTAAGAAGATCACTAGGAAATGGGAGGTATCTGGCTCACCCTCCCAAATAAAATAAGCCCCACAAATCATATGTGCACAGCTCACTCGATTTAATTTGGTTCCTGGCAACTAAGCACTTGAAATTCATACAACAGTTTTATTCCAACAATTTACCTTGGCCAGACACAGGTAGGATTTTAAGAGCATTAGCATCTTATCTCATTCCTAACATTCCATCCAGTCAGTCCATATGTTAATCAAAATCCTCTGGGCCAACTGTAAAGAGGCCTCAAAAGGTTTCAGAATCAAAATGCTCTGTTTCACCAGAAATAATTGAAGATCCAGGCACCGATGTTTGCAACAATTGATTAGTTACGCTGACTGCCTCCCCAAGGTTTCAACCATTTGCTGATCCATAGGATGGGAATACTAGTGACAACAGAGAAACAGGATTGGCCATGTCCTATCCACTGTGGGGCCTATCTCCTCAGTGATTCCTATCATGGATTAATCCTCACCGTACACACCCAAGAACCATGAATAGAACCAGTGTTTCTTGTGGTCATTCAGACCACTACACTAATTTAAATATCTAAGAAGAATCTCAATAGTATGCAAATTGCATGTTCAATGGATTGAGCTAGTGGTGCAGTCAGTAGTTTCTTCAAGTGCAATGTATGGATTTAACCCAAAAAAAAAAAAAAAAAAGTGCAGAGTATGGGCAACTTCCCATACAGAAAACAACAAAAATGCAGACGGTAAACCCTATCCTTCAACTTGCATTGCCACCCAACATGGCCATTCCCTTATTTTTCCTCCCAGCATATCACAGTCTCTCCCTATAAATACCCCAACGCGGTTATAATCCTATCATCTCTCTACAACACTTAGGTTTCTCTCATTCATTGTCCCTAGAAGTGTAGAGATGGGTTCCAAGGCCTTTGCAGCAACTGCCCTTTTCCTCTCTCTCAACCTTCTCTTCTTCACCTTGGTCACATCCACCAAAGTCTGCCCACCTGTGACCCCTAAGCCCACTCCCAAGCCCCACCCAAATCCTCATCCAAAGCCCCACCCAAGTCCCCCAGCCTACCCTTCATGCCCCAGAGACACACTCAAGTTAGGTGTGTGTGCAGACGTGTTGGGGTTGGCGAATGTTGTTGTTGGCTCCCCACCAACTCTACAAGATTAATCTAAATTCTGATTCAAGTGCTTGGCTACTATCAGGAAAAATGCAGGAAAACCGTCATTTACATTTGAGTCGTTTAGAATGGCTGCTCATCAATCAACTGAGTTGTGAAGTCATTTCCAAGATTTTGATGTTTTAAGGTTAAAAAAAAAAACCTGCATCCAAAGTTCCAAACATTCTCAAGAAATTAAAAATATCACATGCCCACCGTAGATATTCATTCCATCCAACTAAACAGCCCAAAATAATCAGTATATGGAAGGGTGGGTTAGTTTCAGTTTACAAAAAACCTTAAACAATTTAGATAACTATGACGCAGATTTCGGAGTTAATATTGCAGCATTACACCTTGTATTAGAAGGTATGCTGCTATTACCATTTGGATCTATCAACTCCAGACTAGTAACTCATGATGCTTGTCTTCAATCTCTCAAACTCAACTTGAAACCAAATTTTTAGTTATGGTGGCCAAAACAAAAGCTAACATAAAACTCATGATCCTAGCTTGTTTCTTTATTATTTGAATATAAAGATGACACAGTCCAATCTCAATGGGAATAAATCTAAGATGCTATTTGACAAAGCCATTTACACAATCTAAAATGAGAATAATATTTTTTTAATCCGTCAAATACTGGATTTTCATTAGTGTTGTGACCATTCTGGAGCTGTTAATTCATGAACATATATGATAGCAATGTATATGATATCAAAATCCTAAATCTTCTCCAGTGGACCACATCATTATCTTCTCCCATTAAGAAACAAGCAAGCTGAATCTGTCCATTTCAGCAGCTATATATGTAAGATCCATCCCAATACTACCAGATCAAGGTAGCTATGGACTCTCTCTTATACTTTGAATCTTATTCAGATCCTAATCCATTTCTTAATGAGTAGGTATGCTTTCCTAACATTACTGAAGATAATGGAGTTGTTTTCATCACCTTAACTAAAATAGGGCCCAAGTCTTCTTTGTTTCTTTCAATCGAGTCCTTTCCTGGCAAAATACCCTAGCCCCCATGAAGAAATCAGATCTCATCTCTCAACGGATAGAACAAAACCCAAAACCTAACAAAAAGACTCTAAAACATTACCCAAACTCCAACCACCTTCATCTCCTCACCTAACAAAGAATCAGACTTCATTTCTCATTATCTAATCCAACAATTCATAACATTCGAAAATCATAATGACCATATCTGATCGCTTCCAAACAAATCCCCACATATTAGATCTCAACCAACCAACCAAACAAACAAGGTCCCTCCAAAAACAGAATAACCAGATCTGATCTTCCCCCCAATTACACAAACGGCTCCTAAAAAAAAAAGGCATTGAAAAGGCAGAGATCCTACCAAAACATCACAAATCAGATCCAAACACAACAACATAGAAAGTGCAGTTTACCTGAAAGTAATTGAGAAACCAGTGAAGAGAGAGTAAGAAGATCTTGAGACTGAAATATAAATCTGGAAAACCGATGAAATTCGTATACGCAAAGCGCTTTGCTTTCGGACACCATTACCTGGTGTTAATGCTTTATATCCTACTTATGAGTTTTGGGAAGAAACGATAGTAAAACACTTAATGTTGCTTTGTAACTTTGACGGGGTGGTTTGTAAATAATTCTCGAGCCGTCAGTTCCGGTTATAACTTTCAAAGTTTCTACATTTATAAGTTTCTAACTTTTTAAGTTTCAAAATCTATAAGTTTCTAACACAGCTTAGAAAATTTATATACATGTTGAAATCTTGAATTAAAAAAATATTTATACCTGGTTAGGATCAGTCGAGGCTAACGGATCATGACTGCCCTCTCCAACCGAGTCATGTCTCGCCCTGTGGCCACTGCCAGTGTCAGGTGCCTGTAATTATTTATTATACAGTTAAAAACTTTTAAAAAAACCATAAATATTGACACATCAATGACATAATTGACAATTGATAACGTACAAAATGTTTTCTTACTAACCTGAGTAGTGGGTGGTGGGTCTGAAGCAATGGGGCCGTGACTCTGTGATAGACGAGCCTCCAGCTTTGTCAACTCCGCTCTCAACTCGGCCCTCATCTTTGCCCTCACCTCATTTGTCACCTCCTCTCTGATCGCTGCCTTCATGGACTGCAGCAACTCCTCAACCTCCTCATCTGTACGGAGGCGCAAGCCCTAGGAGGAGCTAGCACCGGATGACCCCGCTCGCGCGATGTGCAAGCGTGGAATGCCCGTCCCATACGTGAGTGTGTATCCATGCCTGTCTCGGCCAACGACGGAGTGGAATATCTCATCCCTCCGTGATGGCAAACTGCGCTCCTCCTCGGGCAACGCCTCCAGGCGTGACTGAAACTGGGCCTGCGTACGTTAATATATTATCATGCATAATAAGACAAAGTAATAGACAAATAATTTAAGCAGTTCAATATAAAAACTTACGAAGATAGCTGCAACCTCCGGGTGGCGAGGATCTCGAGAACGCATCCAGACGGACATCCTGTCGATCGGACCGCCCTCGACACGCAACTGTTTGGTGGAGAGTTATATTATTAGTATAATATCATACAAAATGACAAATATAAATTACATGTACGATCTAACTCTTTACCTCGTGGCGGACCTGGGTGATGTGTCGAGTCCCCAACCTATGTGCGGGACCCTGCATTGTCCGGTTCCGCGCATTCATAGCTGCCTCCTTTTGTTTTCAATATTTTTCAGTTAATTTTTGTTAGTTACGATAGTCACTAGTAAATTGTTAAAATTAAAATAAAAAAATTACAAGTTTCTCACCTTTGCCTCCTCGCTCATCCAATACTGGACGAGCTGAGGCCACTGATCCGAGAGAATGCCCTTTGGAACTCGCTCAAGTATGTCGGGGGCATCTTGATGTGGCTTCTAGTGCTGCATCTTCACCTTATTTTTATAATCTTTCCACATCTTCTAGCACTTCGACATGCAAACTGGCCGGAAGAGCTCAGGACATGCCCTCAAATTATCCTGAAAAGGACAAATAATTTTTCATTAAGTTATGGTTTAAATTGACACATCCTTTGGAGAAATGTTAAATTATTACCTTAACCTGCTTCCACATACGATCTAATGTCTCCACTGGGAATGCATCCCAATTAAGTGTAGTCAAAGGGAATGCATATGGATCCCGGACCATATGTCCCAAATGGCTGATGAGCTGGCAAGTATGCGGACCCACCGAATGATATGTCTCATCAAACTCCACGTCAATAAGAGATCCGGAATTCCACGACCGGATCCCTCTAGCAGCGCCTTTCCACCTGCTGGAAGATGGGCCAATGCTCATAGAATCTGTTCAAATTACAAATAATCTAATTAAATTGAAATAAAATGATTTGCTAAAATTAAAATGTTTTAATTAAATAAACTTATACCGGTGCATGTATCGGCTGATGCGAGCATCGACGGTGAAGCTGAAGCAGTCGACGCTGAAGGCCCCACTGGGGTGGATGGCCTCGGCCCGGATGTCGATGGACTCGAATGGGAGGTCGAAGGCCTACTCAGTGGGGCAGTCGAGCTAGGCTGGGCGGCACCCGATGTAGGTCTAGGGCCCCCAGATGGCATACTGGCCTGGGCCTGGAGCAGCAGCTCGTCCATCGTCTGCAAACAATCTCTCCTCTTTCGCCTTGATATATCTGTCCAAATGTTTGTAATATAAATTAATTTAACAAAATAATTGAAATTAACATTTAAAAATTATTTATACTGAAATCTAACATTGGTGAATTAGTTAACAACCATTCACTGTTCATGTAAGTCAACTGTATCTCTTTCAATGGTTTCCCGAACCTAATTAACATCTTCATCACGTTGAACAACTGCATTCTGGTCAAGAACTTGTTGGGTGAATGCATCAATATTTGGCTCATCACATTTAATCTGATACACTCCCCTCCTTGACATTTTAACTACAACCTGCCAGTTAGGATCTTTCGGATCTCTGACATAGTAAACTTACTCCGCCATTGAGGAGAGTATGTAGGGTTTAGCACTTATTCGATCATCACGATGTAACAAATTGTTAAGATTTACCAATGTAAACTGGTAATTATCTGTTTTCACCCCTCGGATGGGATCCACGCAATCACACTTAAACAATAGAAATTTTAATCCGTGATTGTACACAACTTCAACAATATCCTTCAGAAGGCCATAGTAGTAACCAGCATCGACAGATGGACAACCGATCCCACTATTTTGCGTCGCTTGTTTCTCATCTACATCCTTGATGCGAAATCGAAAACCGTTGACATCACAAGTTGTGTAACGTTGGGTCGTTATAAAGGGACCATCAGCTAACTGGTTCATTTCATCGGTCAAATTAGGATCGTTGGTTCTTCGTAAGTCAGACACCTACGCAATGCATGTAATCACTGAATATCACTACATGAAAGCAATATGATAGGAACAAGTGAAAAAGTTCATACTGATTGAATACGTACGTGATTCTTGAACCATTCGTGAAATGACCGATAATGGGACTGATGAATTTGATTCTCTGTAGCACGAGGCATGTCCCGTTTGAGCTCATCGATGTGTGTCCTGCGATGCATAACACGTCTTAATGACAAGTATGATAACTTAGGCAAAAAATTGACAAGTTACTCTTATGAATGAGTGACAACTTACTGAGTCAAAGCCACAACATATGGGGTGTTGAACAACACCCACCGGTGAGCTTGAATCCACTCAATATTATTGAGATCAAATGCCGTGCCCTCCCCAACTGGACCATCATTAATCCGCGAGGGCCTAGTCAACTTTGTTTCAATATTATTATTAAGATATGCTGCGCAGAAATTGGTGCACTCATCCATCAAATACCCCTTAGCTACTGATGCCTTTGGACGAGCTCTATTATGAACATACCTCTTCAATGTGTTCATGTACCTCTCGATCGGATACATCCATCTAAATTGGACGGGCCCACCAAGCAGGGCTTCACTGGTTAAGTGTATGGTCAAGTGAACCATGACATCGAAAAATGCAGGTGGAAATTTTTTTTCTAGATGACACAATGTCACAGCAATTCTCTCTTGCAGACCATTCAACTCATCTATTCGGTGAACTCTAGAACACAGTTGTCTGAAGAAGTTACTAACTTCAATCAACGGCGCTACAACATTCTTAGGCAAACAATTCCGTATGGAGATAGGCAGTAACTATTGAATGAGAATATGATTGTCATGACTCTTCAAACCCCGTAATGTTCTTTCTTTCATGTTCACACGCTTAGCGATATTTGAACAATACCCGTCAGGAACCTTGACACCCTTTAGAACAGAGAGGAAGATATCTTTCTCATCTTTACTCATTGTGTACTGCGCAGGAGGCATGTATGCCTTGTTGGACTCTCTCAGCTGCAAGTGCAACGATTTTCTCAAGCCCATTTGTTCCAAGTCACGGCGTGCATTGACACCATCCTTCGACTTCCCCTGAACACCGAGAATGGTCCACAATATATTATCACAGACGTTCTTCTCGATGTGCATAACATCTAAGTTGTGCCTGAGTAAGTTATCTTTCCAGTATGGTAGATTGTAGAGAATACTTTTTTTCTTCCAATTATGACTTCGCCTTCTATTTGCACAGGGAATAGAAGGCAGGGGGGGGGCAGTATATCTTGAAAATCATACACAGTACGCTCGAGCTATGACAACAATTCAACTCCCGTCATTGTTCGAGGTACTGGACCATAATCTCGAGTGCCATCAAATGACACTTTGTCCCTCCTGAACCTATGTAATGGAGGTAGAAAATGTCTATGACTTGTGTATACCCATTTTTTGCCGTGTTTCAACCAAGTTGACTTCTTCTCCTGATTGCAACAAGGACATGCAAACTCTCCCTTTGTGCTCCAACCCGACAAGTTAGCGTACGCTGGGAAGTCGTTGATTGTCCACAATAATGCGGCGCGGAGTTTAAACATTTCATTGCTTTCGGCATCAAATGTCATCAGACCATCAACCCATAATTCATTCAATTCATCAATCAAAGGTTGCATATAAACATCAATCTTGTCCCCTGGTCCTCTTGGTCCATCAATAAGCGTGGATAGGATCAGAAAAGGTTGCTTCATACGCATCCATGGCGGGAGATTATAAGGTACCAAAACAACTGGCTACGTACTGTGATTTGCCCCGGTCATGGACCTGAATGGACTAAAACCATCTGCAGTCAAACCAAGCCGCACACTACGACAATCCAAGGCAAAGTCTGGATTCCTTTGATCGAAGTCTTTCCACGCTGGGAATCTGTTGGATGTGTTAACTTACCATCGTTCCTGCTATTCTTGGCATGCCATCTCATCAATTTAGAGATATTTGATGACATAAATAGCCTCTTCAGCCTTGGCTTAAGTGGGAAATATCTCACTTGCTTTGCTGCCACCCGTTTGCCACGATTGATAACACTTGTAGAACTATTCTGACGATTGTAACAAATGCCGTCCTCCTTCCATCTCGAAGTCTGACACACAATGCACGTATCAAGATGGGCATTCTCATTCCTAAACAACATACAATTGTTTGGACCTGCATCCAAAGTCTCATATGTGAAGCCCAAATTTTCAGTTAACTTGCGGGCCTGATAGCAGGACTCAGCAAGTTTTACACCGGATGGGAGCACTCGATGCAACAACTGGAGGAGCATATCGAAGGACGTGTCAGACCACTGATTCAATGCCTTTAAATGTAACAACTCAACAATAAAGGACAATTTACTGAAGTCCTTGCATCCAGGATACAATTCTGTCTGTGCATCATCTAGAATTTCAAAATATCTCATCGCTTCTTCATCGGCACCGGAGCGAGGATTACTCCCACCCGCCCCCTCAGTCTCACAACTTGTGTATTCGGGTGCCAAGTCGCACGCGATATCATTTAGTATCGCGATCATCAGATCAGTCTCCTCAGTCATATCATCCACCTCAATTTCATCTCTTTCCTCTCTGCGACAAGAAACATACTCTTCTCCATGTCTTATCCAATTCTTGTATTCCTTCAAGAATCCGTTCAGAATCAGATGCTCTCGGACAAACTCTCTTCTGTAATAATACCGATTCGCACATTTTCTACATGGACAACTGATGAACTCATTGTCAAACCCATTGGTAAATTCCATGAAATGGTTAATCCCATCCATGTATTCCCTAGACATCCTATTCGGTAAATCAATCCAACTCTTGTCCATCTCGGTAACTATTTCTGTGGAAATCTAAAATGAGCAAGCACAATTAGCCGAATTCATAAGATTTAATTTTATTTTAAATAATTGAATTAAAATCTGGGGTACTTGTAAAAACCCACAAAAAAAGGAAAAATCTACAGTAGCGTTGTGTGTGTGTGTGTGTGTGTGTGTGAGAGAGAGAGAGAGAGAGAGAGAGAGAGAGAGAGAGAGAGAGAGAGAGAGAGAGAGAGAGAGAGAGAGAGAGATTGAGGAGGGGACCACTGAACATCACCCATTTATATTCATGGAGGAAGTCCCATCTCCATAGTAAAAAAATCAATTCATGCAAATGATTCCATTTTTGTTATAAATATACAAATATAATAAAATGGTTCTTTCTTAAAACACTCACACACAAAAACAGGAAGAAAAAGAAGAACAACCATCAATAGAAGCGGAAAGCTTCTTATAGGAATTCTCCTCATATTCTATTAACTCAAGCAATTACCCACAGACAAGAGAGCTGTATAAGAAAGGTAATAAAATAAAAGTTCAAATCATTCAAACAAGTACAAACATTTCAAACAGAAATTTCTAATTATTTAAATGGGATTCCTTCAAAATACCACAAATACATAAATTTCAATCAAGACTAAGGAAACCCTTAAATCAAAGCACAAGGAAACCAGAGCACAACAACACAAATGAATAGAGATAGAGAAAAAGATATTCCAATCACACGGGTCTTCATAATTCACCAATCAACATACACCAAAAGGCAGTAATGAAAGCATCAACATCATCAGGACCTAAATCCACAAGGTTTGGTATGATTTTCTTTTCTTTTCTCTTTTGTTTTAGAAATGCTCGGAGATGAATAAAAGAGTGTCTTCGTTACATGGCAACAGATTCAATGTAATCAAGGTGGACCTCATTTCTTGTTCTTTTGTGATGGGATTCTGGTAGTAATATTGATACTTGTATGGGTTAAAAATCCCTCTCTTGAAATATGTTGCTAAGATGAGAACAAATAGATGATGAACATAATTTTAGAGGCCCTCGTCTGACTCCAAAAATATCAGCAATGAAGGTGTTACGTTTGAGCGGGGATCCAACAAATAAGCATTTATTTATTCACTACTGCATCATGTAATAAACAATCATTCTAGAGAAAAAATCAATCAAAGGTGTGTTTCTTAGTAAGGATAAATGAATGCCTCGCTGTAGACCTTGTAAGCATTTTAAATAAAAAACATATGAATGGCCCAAGGGACGACAAAAAGACATCGATGGTCATTTCGATGGCCATAAATTCTGAAATCAATGAATTCTACTAGTATTTACAGGCCCATCAAACATAGTTGACCACAAGACTTCAGAAAATATGCACAGCATCCTCTCTAGATAGTAAAAGGTGGCCCATGCTTTGAAAACCAAATGCCAAAACAATGGCCATTGTGCCCCTTCCATTAATAGCTTATGCACTAATATTGTTGATGTTAGATCATAATTGTGTTTTTCCATACTCTCTCCTTAATAAAAAAGAACTTTCCACAAGTAAATCTTATTCCGGATGCAGATAGAGTCACTTTACATCAAGCTCCATCACAAATGCATATATGCATGCATATATGAACAAATGTATGTATGTATGCATGCATGTATATTGAATGGTAAACTATCACAAATACACAAACGTGAAGGTTAGCCTAACTATCAAACTTTTCTAAGTCCGTCAAAAATTTTATCATTTGTTTTGCTTTCTTTAACTCGGAACCATTTTTAATTTCTTTAATTTCAAATGAAGAAACACCATCTTTTTTTTTTCTCTCTCTAACAGTGGTTTGAGTTATATGTTAGACAAGAAGGAGTCTTTGAAATGGAAAAATACAATCAGGAATACACTTTTAACATTAGCTCCAAATCACAACGGTGAAGGTAACATTAGCCACAGAAAGAAATATCTTAGATCTTGTCAACCACCACCGCTAGCCGCCATGGCACACCACAACTACCTGAAGCCCAGTGAATAGCACAATCCGAGTCTCTTGTCACTACACTCAGGTTTAAGGTTCAGACTCATAGTTTCATGAGGACCCCACTCGACTGGCGGAATCAACAGACTGAACTCCCACCAGCCCTTAAAAAGTCCTAATAACAAAGGCAGCACTATCCCAAACAAGATCACCCACATTGGAAAAGCCTTCTTTTTACCCAAACATATCAATATTAAACTTTTTGCAGCAACCCAAAATTTACCACATTTTAAACTGCCCAAACAAAATATACCCCCACGACATACTGGGTGCAAATTTTTTTTTATCCCTAGTGACTAATTATGCTTTCAAGTTACCAATCAACATTCTAATCCTAAAACTTTCACATGGAAAATTGCCCCCATATGGGAAAAGCCCAAACAAGCTAAGAAAAATAGCTTGATTTCACATTCTACATAAAATGGCAAAAAAAAAAAGAACGGCGTGGGCATCATCTGGCTATGATCAGTGAGGACCACTTACACAAGCTGAACAGAAACAAGCATACCACACATTTATAAATTAAATCCCACCATTCCAACTTACATTCGAATATCCAATGACTTCATTCGTCTCAAAACGAACAGAAAGCATGATCGCAAAATAGTAAATGAGAAAAGTGTTTAAATCCCTGCGCTGTTTGGTTTCTTTTCATTTGTGAAAAGTTCTGATCTTTACAATACGAGCCCTGGGTAAATCCATTATATCCTAAATGTTAGAGAAAGGGTTTTCATAGCATTGGAAAAGATCATTTTTTCAATACTAGCTAGAACCGGAAAAAAAAAAAGAAAAAAAAGAGAGAAAAAATAGAGAGAGCGAGCAGCAGCGGCAAAGAGGAGATTAACGAACCTTTGTGGATGTGGTAAGGGAGAGCGAGCAGCAGCGGCGGTAAGGGAGAAGGAGTCCTCGATCGGCGGTGTTGAGGGAGACGGAAATACTGGCGGAAAGAGAGAGAGAGAGAGAGAGGAAGCGGTGTCGTCTTCGGCGCAGGCTGGCTCCGGCAGAGGGATGGCTGGGGCGGTGGGACAGTGAGGGGAAAGAGGAAGTGAGGGCAGAGCGCGGGAGGGGAAAAAAGGGAAAGTGAAAGTGGATTTCGTGGGGGGTGGTCTTAAAACGTTTGGCGACCGCTGTTGCGACCGCTTGTGGCGGTCACAAATGACCCTTTTGCGACCGCCACTAGCAGCCGCCTGCTTTTCCATCCACCAAAAGTCCATTTTCTAGTAGTGAAAATATAAATGAGTTATGATGATATTTTATTTTTAGTTGTTTGTTATGGAATTGTTTTGACTTTTTGTTTGGGAAAGTGAAGTTTTTTTATATTTTAGTGGATAAATGTTATTGCTTTTTGACTTTTTTTTTTTTAAAAGATGGAGGAAGTTTTAAATTAAAGTGCTTTTGATTTGACATCTTATCTGAAAACTGGAGGCTTTATTTGATTTTTACTATGTTGGTAAAGTGTCAAACTAGCCCTAGGAAAAGACCTCCGTTTGAAAAGAGATGGAGAGAGAAAAAAGCTTCTTCAAAAGAAGAAGCAAACTATGTGAAAAACCTTTTTCTCTTGAGGAAAAAGAACAAAAATGAAATCTTTAATTCTAAAAGGGCAGAGCTCGAAAAACGCCTCTTTTAGTATGGCCCACCGGAATGTATAATGATCATAAAAGTTTGTTGGATGGAAAGATCTATATGAGAGCTATATATGTGCGAAATTTGGACTCCATATATATGATCATCCTAATCCTTTGATCCATAGCCCCAAGGTTTAATGGTTTTAGAGACGTCACTTTCTTACAATCTCAATTCAATGGCGAATAAAATTTGAATGAGTGTCCAATTTGAACTTGACACCGTTCATTGAAGAGGGAGATAGTGCGTTTGAAAATACTAGATTGGCTTTAGGTGGGCCTATGCAAGAAAAAAAAAGCAGCAAAAGGGACATTTTTGAAAATTACCTATTTTAAAAATATCCATTTGTTTGGGGTTGTGCCACTCACATATTCTAAAGCGTATTGGATCCAATTCATCTGCATCCAATGATGGATTTTGGTGGGATCCAGCAATCGACACGTGACAAGTAAAACGAATGAATAAAAACCCAGCTTCTGGTTGTAGCTTGCAGTTTTTTTTAATCAAGAGACAAAAAAAGCTGGAATGGGTCTAAGTTAACCATCATGATATTTGGTCCAAGTTAACCATCATGATATATATGGAAGCCAACTAAGATTGATTGTGCTCTAAAAAAATCACTTGCATTTGCCATCAGCTTGTTTCAGGTAACTGAATTATAGATTTTTAGAAATAATTAAAATTGAAAAAACAAATGTGAGTTCATGACCATCAAATTATATCTTCTATAATTGAAAAATGAATAAATGGACGGTGGAAAATATATACCAAGCAACCACCTTAGTAGTTCAAATCCTACGAAAAGTGAGGAGTGCATCTACAACTTTGTTAGAAAGATGTTTTGGGGCCTGCTCACTTTTGCTTGGCCAATGTTAAGACCTTTGTTTGATGTTGTGATTCCCGTGCCTGCAACCCTCACCCTCTTGATATTACTTTCTCAAAGAACCTTCATAGCTCAAGTGTTCAGTATTACTTAGGATACAACTGAAAAAGATATTGCTGAAGTAATGTGAAACATATGCAATTTTCTTAAAATGTATTATAGCTCATAAAATATAGACTTTTAATCAAATATGTGAAACTACATACTTTTAATCAAATATGTGAAACTATGGTGAAAATCTAGAAAAAATCACACAAAAGTAACAATACAAAAATATTTGGAGAATATTCTCAGCTTTCATTTCCAAGAGCCTGTTTGGTTAGAGGTATTTCTGACAAAAAATTGGGCTTGTTAGGGATTTATGACAAGATGTGACATCTTATCTCATGGCATTCCAAATATTATGTTTGATATAAGAATTCAGAATTCTAAACCACTTGAAAAAGGCACTTTTAGTTTTTTGAATTCTTAGAATTTTAGAATTCTAAATGCTAGAAGGGGGTTCAACATTTGAAATTCTACTTTGGAGTGATAGCATTTGAAATTCTCATAATTTCTCCGTACAAGAATTCTCACAAATGTGTTGACCAAACAGTCCCAAGTGTGGATTTTCACATATAATGGTGCCTAGGAGTTAAATGAAAAGTCCCTTCGCTCTATAATGTGGATTTAACTTTCAATACGTCACGAGTCTTTAATCCGTACAAGATATGCTTTTTTCTCCTATGGTTTGTTCAATAATGCCGTTTCAAGATATCCCACACGTAATTAATCCATACCCCCGACACACACACACACACACACACACACATATATATATATATATATATATATATATATCTTTCCAGCTATATGGTTCGTACAATTATGGGTTTCAAGATGCCCCCTACGCGTCTTTGACCCGTACAACCTAGGCTTCTTCCTACAATGGTTTGTTCAGTTACGTGGTTTCTTATTACCTACTCTAAATGAAAAGGTTCGATTCAATATTTTTTTTATTATTAATACTATCAACTATGATTTCAAAGCTGTTTTTTTTTCTTTTTTTTTTTTATTATAAATTTTCTCCTCATCCTCCCCTCTCTTCATTTGGATGGATGAAGTAAACTTTTGAGAGAACATTGATTATAATCCTATCCTTGTTCTGAATAGTTTCACATCAATCTGATCAACACTTATTTCCACAAGTTCTGTTTTACTTCACAATCTTACATTTGACTTCTAGCTGTTGCTCTTTTGGTTATCATTCTTAACAAAAACATTAATCAATGAACTCTCATCATTAACCTGAATCATATTCATGTATAGCTGAAAAGTTAGACTAAAACTATTCTCATTTTCATAATAGTGATCATCGTCTTGGTTAGCTATTGCCTCACTTCTCATTTTCATAATAGTGACAGAAAACATGTTTCTATATTCTTCTTTTTATAATTAGAGATACTGGAAACCATATTTTTCATTCATAATTTTATGATACTGGCCCGGGCCTATTTTTTCTAATCTTAAATGTGATGATGCTCCGCAACATTGCTACAGAAGCTCTATCCACATTCCCACGCTTGTTCTCACGGTAAAATTCAACATCCGATTAATAAAGTAATCAACACAATATTGTGCAATCAGGATTTTTTTTTTCTTTTTCTTTTAGTAGAAGTGCAATCAGGATTATATGTATTGAAATTGAAATAAAAGAATTTTTTGTCCCCACTTGATCAATCCTCCATATCTTTCGGTGGAGATGGGATAGGACTACAGCAGCCGACAACTTTTGACTGTCCTTTTGCGTCGCCTTCCAACTTTTTGACTCTTCCAACCCAACCTTAATTATAGGCTAACACAGTGATGATGTTCCACGACATTGCCACAGAACGACATATTTTTAGACATTGTAAGGTCCATCGATCATGCTTCACAATCGTAGTCTCTATTAACATTTAACAGTATATATATCGGTTGAGGCAGTGCTTTTTGACATTAGTGGGTTCGGTAGAACTGTAAATAAGGGCTTATAAGAGGGTGCTTCTCTATAATTTTTTTTTAGAAAATGTTTATAAATTGAATAGTTCCAGTGCCAAGAAAAATAGTGGAGGACATTTCCATCATTACGACTGTTTTTTCTTAGCTATTAGGAAAAATCTCAAGGGTTATTTATACTTCAAACCGTATAAAATAACATCAGGTTGTGTTTAGTCAGGGTTTTTATTATAAGTTTATATCTCACCTAGAGTGGATTGCTCAATTGATGCCTACTCCTGCTTTGTCGGCATTCATTGTAAATATAAATGCTTCTTGCGATATTGCTTGTGTTCCCTGCATGTGATCATGTGTACGCATGGTCCACCTCTGCTTCGGCATGAAGGTATGCATAGCCCACCTCTTCTATCGTGTCTTGTCACTTGTGACTCTTGCCCGCTCTTGGGGCTAGGTTGTCACTTTACTAATATAGTAACAGTTAAGTAAAGTTTTTATTTTTCATATAGATGTCACATCAAAAGTGCTGTAATTCAAAACCACCTCCATCTTTATTAAAAAAAAGTAAAAAATCAACTACCTTTATCCGTTTAAATAATAAAAAAAAACTCCATTTTCTTATAAAAAAGTCAAAAAGATTTTATAAGAAACAACTAAAAATAAAATACCATTATAACCCACTTATACTTTACTCTTTCTTCAAAATCAACTTTACTTCACTTGACTTTACTAAATTGGCCCTATGAAAGCCCAAGAGGAGTGATTGTTACAAGAGGCCTTTTGGCAAAATCATCATTTGAGTCATTTGGGTTTTTCTTAGGGGTAAATCAATCGAAAACAAGATCCTTGGGCTTTTCTTCTCCTGTAAGACCCTTTTCAGGTTATGTGAAAATTTAAGGACCCTTAGTTTTTTATATAAAAGTTCTTTATTTTACGGACAAGAAAAGTGATAACATCGGCTTGCTATTTGCAAAATCATCCGTTTCGAGGTTCATGTAAATTTCTATGTTTTCTTATGTAGGCACTCCCTAAAATTTTTCACTTTTACATAGTGGATCTCCAAGGCAAAATTTTGGGTGCTGCCCCGCGGTTCATGCATTTGAACTTAGGTAAGTTTTATTCGCGGGACTCTAAATCTGATGCTATATGAGAATTTTGGGGTAACAACAAAGGCATTGCTATATGATTCAATCCCAAGAGCATGTAGTAGAATTAAGGGCATAGAATCTAAAATTGAGATTCTGTGAACGAAAAGTGAAAATGAATCATGGTTTTAGGGTTTTAAAGCTTGGGTTCATTCCACGATATCAAGAAATAACTCAACATGTTGTGATATTGTGGAATATGAACAAAATTTTCACCAAATAAAATACAATAAAAAATTGGCGAGAAGCCCTCTGCCATATGTAGTTAGAGTTTGGTCCCTCTACTGCTTTTAAAGGATTTAACGGGTTTCCTTTGATAAAAATCTCGATTTTCTCATATTTTATTCATGTTTTTATACAAGCTCAATTTTATAACGAGCTAATTTATATTGGAGAAAAACCTGGCAATGTCCCATAAGAGAAAGTTGAGCAGTTGAGCCGTACGATATTTGTAAGGTCCCCGACCTTAATAGGGTGTTTAATTTCTTAATATTGGCAATTAGCCTAATTAATTGTGATTTTAGCTAATTAGGCGGGTTTAGTGGCTAAGCGAGTTTCTTTTGTCATTAGAAAGATGTTCCCGAAGTTTCATTCGATTCCGAGTGCGATTAGTCTTAAGAAGGGGTTAGGTTGTGATTAATAGGAAAATTGGGTATTTTTCCGAAAAGTCCCGTTTTCGCCGAATTTGGGCTCGTTGGAAAGATCTCGTCGCGCTCGTCATCTTTCGTTCTTGGCTCGTCATGATTTGACGCCCCGAAGTCCCTCAAATAATTGATTTTCTCTCATTTCACTCAAAAGGGGCATTTTGGACTTTTCCCCTCCAACCCTCATTTAAACCCTAAACCCAGCCCTACCCTTCGTTTCTCTTCTTCACTCAGCTGCTGGAGCTTCTTCTTCTTCCTCCTTCTTCATTTTTCCTTCTTGCAAGTGTGGATTGAAAGCATCCCAAGAGACCAAGCACTCCATCTTCTTCCTCTCTTCTTCCTCTACCTCTTGATCTAAATTTGGTGAGTTTTCCCCTTCTCCTTCTCTCCCCATTTCGTTTTTCATGGCTGCAAATGGGTAGAATGTTAATGGCTTCTCCCTTTTCTTCTTCTTTGGTGTTCATTGGGTGTAGGAGAAGAGTTTTGGAAGGTGGGTTTGGCTAGAGTTTGTAGGGAGCTCTCCTCCTCAAATTTCTCTCTCTAATCTCCATCTCTTCCATCCATTTGGTGAAGGCAAGTAGATTAGCATTGTGTGTTAATCATGCATGTATGTTTACTTCATTCTTGTTAATGTATTGCTTAGGTTTCCACCAAATTCCAAGCTTGTTTTATGTTTCATTGGACTTCACATGTGATTAGGGATAATGTTAATGGACTTAGATGGAATGGATGAGTGTTTTGAGGCATGATATATGTGGTTTACAGGTGTGGAATGTGAGGTCTCTGAAGCTCAGTAGGGTATCTCGAAATCTGACTGAGAACAGCTTCAGAAACTTCATGTTCTGCACGGGCGGTCACCACGCGGTCAGCCAGCGGCTGACCGCCTACACAGAAACTGGACACATTTGTTCACGCGGTTACCCCCGCGGTTAGCCCACGGCTGACCGCCTAATCAGAACAGAACCTCTTCAGGTTCTGTCTCACCCGCGGTGACCCAGCGGTCCTCGCGCGGCTAGCCGACCTGACGAAATTCCAACCCAGTAGTGTCTGCACTACACGCGGTGACCCGGCGGTCACCACGCGGCGACCTAGCGGTTAGCCGACCCACCCCAGGCGGCTAGCCGCCTGCTCAGAAAACTGTTTCTGAAAATGGGATTTCTGCCATAGGTCTTGACTTTATATGTGGGACCCCTTGACCCTACCCTTACCTGATCAATTAGGGAAAATGGAAACGGAGCATGATTGGCTTGGTGTGCTTCGTTGGTTGTCCGGGATTTCCGTATATTGACGTTACTTGGCCGAATGCGTGTGGTAGTGAGTTGATTGGTGCCCCATAACTTCCGTACACCATGAGCCGCCAAATTAGGACACCAATGACTCATTCTCCATACGTACTCCGTTGGGAATACGTTGAGTACACGGTTGACAGCCCTTGACCTAGGTTTGGCTTGTTCCTCATTCTTGACTCTTGAATCTCGTATCCGTAGTATGTCGTACCTTGTACACTCTATCTCGATTACTTGTATAATTGTAATTTAACTTGTAGAATTAGGGTTGGACCGGACTTAGAGTGTATCCGTAGGTACCTTGCCTTGTATTGACGGACACGTGTGGATAGACTTGAAAGGGGACTACTCATGGAACTTGGACTCGACTTGTATCTTGGCTTGACTTGGAGTAGCCCTCGGCTTATTGTCTTGTACTTGGAAACCTATCCACGTGTATTTGTCTTGGAACTTGTGTAGTATACAAACCATCACCATCATCTTGCATTCATACCAGCTGCAGTCTGATGATTCTTGAGTGGGCCGGATACCGGACACTAGGGTGGGCAGTCGGCTTTGGACGGCGTCCATGGCGTGAATAGCTGGGAGCGGGCTAGGACCGTGCTGCTATTCCTAGGACCGGGAGCTAGGATCCCCCTAGAGCCGGACTTTGGGTATTTGTAGTTGGCTCGGACATCACTTATACCCCCGGGAGATGGCTTTGGACATCCTCGGAGTCTCCTCTTGCTTGCATTGCATTTCATGGATGGTTATTCTTGTTTATCTTGCTAGGACTTACCTTATTACTTGATTCTCGTATTATTCATGCTTATTGCCTAGCTTGTACCTCGTTATCTTATGATCATGTAATTGTCTTTACTCTCCTTTGAAGCATGTTATGAATAATGTATATTGCTTATCTTCTTGCCAACATGTGTTGACCTTATCCCATGGTGTGCAGAGGACACCTACTACTACCCCTACGCCGACCCGGATGCCGAGGCAATCCCAGAGGATCCTCAACCGGGGGAGGAGGACGAGGTACGAGAGTGGGGTGCCGATGACGTAGCTTAGCGCCATCACTTCCGGCACTAGCGCGCGTAACACGGGGATATTTCTCATCGTGCCACTCCGTCTCATCTTTTGGTTTAACATTTTGTAATCACCATACTTTTGTATATCTTTTGTACCAGGGCCTAAGTTTTTGGGATGGCCCTGATGTTTATAAACTTTATAGGTTTTATTTGAAACTTGGAATTTAATGGAATGAAATTCATACTTGCTTTGATATCTCTACAGGTTTAATGAATGTGTTTATTGGACAAGCCTGTTGATTAAATGGCAATGAGGCAACTATACAATCCTCACAGCGGACTTCGATCCGTGGGCATTAAGGGCAAAATTTTTAATTAGTCCTAAATTTCACACCCCGGATCCGGTTTAATTACTAATCGGGTTCGGGGGCGTGACAATATTTTCAAAAGATGGGATCCATTTTAGAGTTATCTCACTACGAGGAGAATAAGAAGTGAATAGCAATTTTGCTGATCCATTTTAGAGCTCTCACTAAGAAGAGAATAAGAAGTGAATAGCATTTTTGTTGAGTGGAGAATAAGAATTATGAAGGGGAGGGCATTTACAGACAATAAGAATTGAAGAGCATTTTTGATAGGTGTAAAATAAGAAGTGAAGAGCATCTTTTTAAAAGAGAGCTACTAAATGCACACGGAACATTTCTTTCCACACACCGCTTCTTTCTACACCCACCACTTAAATTAAAAGATTACTAAAACTATTTTATACACACCCATGTTTCCTAAACTACCTTGACCTCTACTCTCTCAACTTTTCTCTACACTTCCCTTCCCAAAACAACCTCTCTCCCTCTTTCTCCCTTTCTCCTTCTCCCTACCCACCTTAGCCCGCCCCCGCCTGCTTTCCCTCTCTCCCTCTCCTTGTGTCTCTCCCTCTCCTTCTCTCTCTCCTTGCCCGCCTCCAGTAGCCGCCAGCTCTCTCGTTTTCTCTCCCTCCCCTTATCTCTCTCCCCTTCCCTGTCTCTCTCCATGCTCGGCGTCACCAGCCGCCTGCCCTCGTTTGCTCTCCCTATTCGTGTCTCTCTCCCTCTCCCTGTCCTGCTCTGCCTGTCGCCTGCTTTCCCTCTCCCTGTTGCTCCCTCTCTCCTTCCGGTGGTGCTGTCGAAGGGGGCGGTCGTGGCGGGGGTGTAGGTAAAGTTAGTTTAGGATAAGTGAGTGTAGAAAGAAGTTGAGGCAGATAGAAAAACTTTGATAAATATCTTTTTAGGTAATTTACCACATGCATATATTATCCCTCTCTTTTTAAAATTAAAGGGTGAGGAAAAGGGATACCTTGGTTTTGGGTTTCCAAAAAAGAAATTCCCTCATCCATGTTCTTTTACAAAGGAGAATGTACGAGCAAATGAGAATTGTTTCCTTCGTCCCAAAGCACTTTGTCTCCTTACCATTGCCTTTTCTTCAATTCCCCCACTCTCACATTTCTGGTACTCAAATACTAGTTTCTAAGAATCCCTGCACCCACACACACCCACCCCAAAACCTCTCATCTCGAAAGCCCAGATTTCAGATTGTGTCTCTCGATTTCTCTCATTTCAGCTCTCATGGAATTCAGGCTTCGAGCAGGAGAAGATCGCCCTTCTTCCTATCGTTCCCCTTCACCCGCAGGCACAGATGGCTATTTCACCGCCCAAGCTCTACGAGGTCTCTCTCTCACACACAACGCACGCATATATTTCACTTCATTGATTTCTTCAACGTAAAGATCAGATCTTGATTTCTCAAACCCTTCATTTTTCTTGCTTCTAGGTGGTTATTTCGGGAGCGATCTCCGAAGGCCCGATCCATTGCAGAACCCAATGATGATACCTACAAGAGAAGCTGTCCTAAGAGAGCTGGAGAAGGCGCGCATTCGAGAGGAGATCATAGCTTCCGAGATCCTGCGAAAACGCGAGCTCGAAGAGGAGGTTAGGAGGGAGCTCGCTTATGAGAGGGAGGTGGGGCTGCGAATGCAGGCCAGTGAATTCTCTCTTCAAGGGAGGGATCACAAGCCCAAAGAAGTAAAAAAGGAGTGGTCTTGCGCTCTGTGTCGCGTGAGCGCCTCAAGCGAACAGGCTCTGAAGCAACATCTTCAAGACAAGAAGCACAAGGCCAAAGAGGAGAAACTAATCGCAGCAAGTAAACGTGGTGCTTCCTCCTCTGCAGCCCCGAAGAGGGCTAACAAGTCTCAGTTTCCAAAGCAATTCTGTGGTGTGACCACAAATGGGCAACAGAAGAAATCGCAACAGAACGGAGAGGAAGTAAAAAAGCGTCCCCTTCGTTGCAAAGAGGAAGTAAAACAGAATCCCCTTCGTTGCAAAGAGGAAGTAAAACAGCATCCCCTTCGTTGCAAAGAGGAAGTAAAACAGCATCCCCTTCGTGGCAAAGAGGAAGTAAAACAGCATCCCCTTTGTGGCAAAGAGGAAGTAAAACAGCATCCCCTTCGTGGCAAAGAGGATGTAAAACAGCATCCCCTTCGTCGCAAAGAGGAAGTCAAACAGCATCCCCTTCGTTGCAAAGAGGAAGTAAAACTGCATCCCATTCGTTGCAAGCATTGCAATGTGAAGTGCAACAGCAAGGCCGTGTTCGTGTCTCATTTGAATGGGAAGAAGCATCTGGCCCGCATGCAGGAGCTCAAGGCTCCACTGACCAAGGGAAATGAAAAAAGCAGAGCTGATGTGAAGATGAAGCAAAAGAGATTGAGCAAGCAAAAGGCATTTTCAGCAGATGTGGTGGCCAAAGCACGAGAAGAGCTGCTGCCCAAACCAGAGGAGGAGGAGGAGGAAGAAGAAGAAGAAGAAGAAGTAGAAGAAGTAAAAGCCAATAATAAAGCTGGTGCCAGTAACAAGAAGGGTCCAAACATGAAAAAAGCTTCCAAGCCCAATGTTGTGATGAAGTTCATGACCACGTCCCACTCCAGGGGGCAGCAAAAGCCCCAAGTGGGTCAATCCGAGCAGCAGCTGCAGGTGCCCGAAAAACAGAATGGAGCAGTAAAAGTAAAAAAGTATCATGTTCCCCGTAAACATTGCAAAGTGAAACTGATGTGTGTTAAGAAAGACAATGCAGAATATAAGGTTTGACTGTGCCAAGCAGAATGCATAGTTGTTGGGTTGTTTTCTTAGCTACGAAGCAACGCTTGTGCCAAGCAGAATGCATAGTTGTTGGGTTGTTTTCTTAGCTACGAAGCAACGCATACGTGAGTTCGTGGGCTGTTTTATATGGTAAGTGGTTTGAGTGGGTTGTTTGTCACAGTTTAGGTACTGGTGTCATGGGTTGTAACTCTTTATTTAAAGCATCATGTATTGCAAGTACATCAATCCAATCCATTAGATTTTACATTGCCCATCTTGTTTTCTATAACCAATAATGCTAATTCAATCTTGGAATAACATTGCTTTCCTTTATTTACAATGATTAGAGAAAGACATAAGTCTTGATTTTGTCAATGGGATGGTAGTGAAAGGGATGGCTCAAAGAAGAGACAGAATTGCTTGTTGGAGAGGGTGGTATTAGCTGTAAGTGAACAATCTCCTGTTGAACCACGGGCTGTGTGAAACCAGCTGGTTGATCACTTGCTGATTGTAGGTTGATGGAACAAGAGACTGAAATGGGCTCAAGTCTTGGCCTAATCTGTTTGCAGAAGGCCCAACCCAGGCTTGAGTTTAGAGGCCTTTCAATCTCTTTTCTAAGCCTGAACACTAATTCCTTCCTTTATTAATTTATAATTCCTATCTTAAAATAATTTTTTGGCTTTAAAGGAACTCTGCTTCCCAGTGATATTATTAAGTTATCCTAAATTTGTCACTTTAAGCAAATTGATAACGTTAAAATAGTCTTCAGATTCCTATCTTTTTGGTAAAGAGATTAAATTTAAGTAAAAGAAAACTACAAGGGATTCATCAACTTATAAAGCCAATCTGGAAAGGAATCATGCCAAATCATATCACGAGGAGATGTGTACCTGAACTTTGTAAGATATGAGCAACAGCATTAAGCTTATTAGGACTGTGCACTAAAAAAAAGCCCCTCTCCAAAATATCGAGGACTACAGACTCAATTGACCAATTCTTTTTTTGTTTTTTCCACCTGCCTTATCTGAAAGCACAAGAATTTTGGAAAAAACCCTATCCTCATCCAGCCGTGTGTGTTTGGATGTATTAGTGTTTTGTAGTAAAATGAGGTGAATCATCAAATCAAGAGAGAATAAAATAGAAGGGGTTATGATGGTCTTTTATTTTTAATGGCTTGATAGGAAATCTTTTTTACTTTTTTTTGTAAAAAGAGGATTTTTTTTGTCATTTAGTGGATAAAGGACGTTTTTTTATTCTTTTTTTTTTTTTAAAGAAGAGAGAATTTTGAATTTTTGTACTTTTAATATGTCTCCTTATCTTATGTTGTCTGAATAATGAAGGCTTTACCTCACTTTTTTTCAATTCACCGTACATCTAAACACCCTCAAATAATTGCATGCGATTCAACTTCTCTGAACAAGGAGAGACACGCACGAGTCATAGTAAATGCACCCATTTTCATATCCAATGCATAAAAGACAAACTATTTACCAAAAAAAAATAAAAGAAAATTGCATAATAGACGAACAACACCTTTGGGGTCCTCTGTTTGCACTCATTTACTCATTTAAATGTTGCACATTTGTGATCATGTTTGTTTATTCTCATTTACTAATTATATCTATAAATGAGATGTGAGAATGGTGTATCAATGATGATCTTTTTCAGTTAATCATTTACATTCCTTAGGAGTTGTTAAATGGGTACATACGTAAACGAGAAGCAGGTAATGGAACAGGTTTGCAATAAGGCTCCCACTAAAAATAGGTTGCTCGTTAGAACCCCTTCAACCACATTATTTATTTTTTAAAGATTTTTGTCGCCCCAAATTAGTAATTCAAAGTCATTCATCTTCTTTGTAGGGCTAAGGAGACCTTAGTTTAACATAAATCTTGTTAGATTCTGAAAATTGTATTTAATCTTTTACATATGCATGGAAAACCTATTTTCATATCCCTTGCATAAAAGGCAATAGACCCCTTATACATTATATGATCTTTCAATCTTCCACTCCTACTGGTTGGTAGGCAAGCACCAAGATAGGCCCAACAAGCTTAAACAGTATGAATGTTGTCAAATCCGAGACTACTAATGTTTTTCTTTCTTTATTTGAAAAAATGCCCTTTTCTTGTTGCTCTCTCTTAACAAATCTTAACTTATTGATAGAATTAAACTCTACAGTGGGTCCCGCTTATTGAAAAGTTGTTTTAAACTTTTCAATTGAAAAATAAAATGAGAATTTTCACTGTGACGCGGATGTGATACAGCTTGTAGGTCAACCAAACTTTATTTTCAAAGCCGATTTTTATTCAAATCCAAATCTATTTATATTCAAATAAAAACTTATTTTTTTTTCTAATTTATAGCACTTAACTTGAATTAAAAGAGGTCAAACCTAATTTCTTTATTTAATTCCTTTAGTATTAAGAGCTATCGTTCATCTATACAAATTAAATAACGTTTTTTTGGCGATTTCTGCAAATTTTATTTAGTTTGATGCAAAGGCCTAAGCCCCAACCTCATGCGCAAACTTGATTTTTTTTCCACATTAAAGCTTGATTTTCTTTTTTTCAAATTACACAACCCAGATTAAAATGGGTTACAATATTGTAAATCAGATTTTTTAATTTTTCGAGTCTCATTTATTTACATATGATTCCTTAATCTGCTAGATACTGACAAGTATAATTGTTGTATTAAAGTACAAGCATGTATTTTTATTAATATATATATACTTACATGCATTATTTTAGATAGAAGAATAATCATTTATTAATTATAAATAAGTAAGATAAGAAAAGTTAAAAAATCAGATTATGTCCAATATTTTTGACTCAATTTAATTTATGTTATGAGATTTGAACAGAATATAGTTTGTATTTAACATAAACTAGGCTTGAGAAAGATTATACTTATGTCTGATTAAACTTATTTTAACTCGAGTTAATGATCTGAATAAACATTAAACTTGACTATGAATATAAGTAAGCTTGGACTCGAGTAAATATTGAATTTTAATATGAGGTTAGGTTGATCTCCCAAGTTGAATCATACTCTGTCGAAGGAGACAATCTTTTTTTTTTTTTTTTTCAATTGAAAAGTGTTAAATTAACTTTAGGGAAAAGAAAACATTTTGCACCTTATTTAGTCGTGTCTTTTCAACACTTAACAATTTCCACTTCACAATTTCAAAAAAAGATTTTGGATTGAAATGTATTATATCGGCCCATTTGTATGTCCACGAAACGAGTTCCTATAAAAACACATGATTTTTTTGATATTTTATTTATATTGTTATAAAAGCTAAATTTTATAGCTAGTTTTTGTCAGTGTAAACTTTGGCTACAGCCATAAGAGGAGGATGTGCATTAGCTCAAAATTTCATGAATAGAAGTCAAGATCAGCTTGGTTGTGAAGTTCAATTCTCTTTTAAGAACAAAAAGAATATTTTAGAAAAGCGTGAGGTTTTTTTTTTTTTTAATATATATATATATATATATTTTTGCTAGATAGGACGAGTGGTCTAGAGTGTCACGTTCAACTTGAAGATCCAAGGATTGGTCCCTGGTAGGGCTGTCGAAGGGCCGAGCGCCCGAGCCTGAACCGTGTCGGGGTAAGCCCTTACTCTACCCTCATATATGTTGCTCGGGTATAGGTTGAGCCAAAACCCTTTGTGGGCCTACAATACCGAAGCCCTTTCCCTATCCTTAAGGCGTAGGGCACAAAAGAAATAGTTTTTTAGTATTTTTATATATAATGATTTTTCTATGTCACGATACTAACCTTTATTTAAGCTAACGACAAGTACAATGCAAAAGTCAAACTTTTATCCCACTTTTAAAAGAATGCACGAACCAAGTTACTTTATCCTCATATAAAAACTTTATTTAGAATTGAATGAAATAAGCTAATCTAATAGTATTGTGATATGAAATTAGGACATCGAAGAAACAAGTTATGACCTTAGCGCACTAGCAGTGGTTGCAGAGTTCAAGAAATGTGGCCAGTCTTATTTGTCGTTAGGCTATTAATAAGATTGTTGTAGTTGAAGTTCTACTAGTTATAGCCTTTTTCACTAGTTCATGTACTGCATTTTTTTTTTTTTTTATAAAGCAATAATATGGACCATCAAATATGTTTGAGAAATCTCACCTGTGTTTGAGAAATCTCACCTGATTCAATTAGATTTATCTCAAATGAGCATTAGACATTTTCCAAATAAATTACTTTTAGTATATGTGGTTCAAATAGACATTAGACCACTCTTAAGTTAACATTAGCCGAAATTTGTAATTCTTTTGAAACATCACCATTGGATTTTATAACAAAGCAATTAGACGTTGACTACCTAAAATGAATAATGAAGATGTTTTGATGAATCTGAACATGAGTTAAGAGTAACAAACTTTAGCTCCATATGGGGGGTCAACTTCAATAAAACAACAATCATGGAAGTAAGGAGATAAAAAGAAATTGACATTGATCAATGGCTAGTGGCTGAAGCTCAACTCAACTCAATGATGATATTGATGACCATCCATCTAAACTCTCAAACTTCGATAGTTTATATTAACAGTGAAAATCAATCTAATCAATGATAACTTCAATTCATTTTTTATTGAAGAATATGTCCATGTTGGGCAAATGTAGAATCAAACATAGGTGCTAATATTGTTATCTATGAGGATGTCCATCAAAATATTTTACTTAAGATTTTGTTATTATTATTTGATAAAATAGTAAATATGTATTATTAATTGCTAATTAGAAGGCTGTTTATAATCTTTTTTTTTTGGTAAAAAAAAACTTATCTATGATATATTATTCATATTATTTATTTTATATATTAATAGAGAAAGGGCCAGGTAAGGTCCCCTGGGCTAGCTAAGTTAAGCCCTAGCTCTACCTTTTAGGTTGCGGGCTTTTCAAAATTGAGCCCTACCTTACCCTTGGACGGGTTTTTAGGGTTGAGCCGGGCCCCTTATGAAAGGGCAGGATTGATAGCTCTAATCCCAAGGCATATGCATCTGTGTGAAACTGAGCCTATTGACATCATTTGCTTGTAAAATTTCTTTTTTTTTTTTTTCATAAAATGAAAATCACAAGAAAGTGTTTGGCTACATTGTATTGACATTCCCACTGAATTTCTTTTAGAAAATAAGATCATTAGGAATGAAAGTTCCGAATAATTGAAAGTTATTTTTTTTTATTAGAATTAAGGCTGGCACATTTCTGCCCTCAAAACCCTATCTGCTCTATACGCGTCTTTTCCCCGCCGGCATATTTCTGCCCTCAAAACCCTATCTCCTCTATACGCGTTTGTTCCCCATCCTTGTCTCGTCTCTTTTGAATGACCCCACCCCCTTCTCTCTCTCCACCTTCTCATAGTCCTGCCCCCTTGTGATCATTTCATCTATTCTTGTCTTCTTAACCAAAAAATCAAATAAATAAAAATCATAGGGGATCCCCTCTTATTTGATGAGTTATTGTTTCAATCACCAATCAGCCCTTTTCTCTAATCTTAAAAAATCCAAAAATATTTAAGATCCCATGTTCTTGAAAGATTCTACTATGATTAAGTTATTAAATTTCTTCAGCTATCAATTCCTACCAAAACCTAGAGGCAGCGGAAATACTTTTCAATATTCTCCTTCGGGTGGAGCCCACTCCTCAATACTCCCCCTCATATGGAATCTGGCCGACGTACTTTTGGCGACACGTATTTTTTATTTTGTGCCGAGTCGTTCTTCTTGGAATTTGAACTCACGATTGGTTGACTCTAATACCATATTAAATTTCTTCAGCTAGCCATTTCTACCAAAACCTTGAGACGTTAGTACAGACAGTGAAAATACTTTTCAATATTCTCTCTTGGTGAAGTCCAATCCTCAATATAAGTCACTCATTTTCTTATAGAGTTGTGGTTTCATTGTCTTCAAATCCAAGATATGGTTCTCCCGACATTTATAGCATCTCCAACATCAAATAGTCATTGACAGATAGAAAATTGATCAAAGACAGTATATCTTATGTGAAGTTGGATGAATTTATACTTAAATCATCACCACGTTTGTCCTCTCTCTCTCTCTCTCTCTCTCTCTCTCTCTCTCTCTCAAGTTCACTCTAATTAATGCCCATTTATCTTTTGCAACTACTCAACCCATCAAGGTCGCAGTAGTCGTTGCGCAGAGAATATTTCCAAACATAACCTATGATAATTCTACTCCTCATAAACAATCCTAACAAAATGCTACCAAATTGAGAACCGCCACTATCCCAATGGTGAGCGCGGCAGTTCACACGTGGCTGTTCGGGTTCGAATCTTTAATACGCTGCTTTTTACCACTTTTACGAGCTTTCTTTTCGCGTGTGGGCTCTATTTTGGGTCTAGCCTCTTTTCTAAGTAAAAAAATTAATATTACCAAACAATTTAATATAGCCCATTTTCAAAATAGGAACATTCTTAGGAGCTAGCACAATCCATTCTTGGAAAATAAATATTTTTACCACAAGATTGATGCCAAACCTGCAACAGCCCAGGCAGCATGAGTGTGTTGGCAGAAAAGGGCGAGTTTAAAAGAAAAAAAAGCAAATGATTCTTTATCTTTAAAGCTGAATGTTGGTTAAGAAAAAAAGTAAAAAAACAATTCTGGCCTCAGGAGAAGCCACATCTGTTTGTTGGGGCCCATTTGTGAATGTATCTTTTCAAAAACACATATATTCCTTTGCAATAAAATGTGCCCCTTCTTGGGGCCATTTGTAAATGTGTCTTTTTAAAAATACATATGTGCCTTTTCAATAAAATATTTCTTGGGCCCATTTTTGTAGATGTGACCCAATTCTAAGGGATGCCTTCAAACTATATAAATTAAGGTGATTTTGAAAGTTTTTATATAGTATTAAAAATGAACAAAAATGCAGTATTTTTTTATAAATTAAGGTGATTTTCAAGTTTTTATATCAGAATCACATTCTATAAGAGCATTTTCTTCTAATTTATTTTTACTTTGATTTGAAGGGCAATTCCATATTTCTGAATTCTCTTTAATTTTGTGTGTGTCTTTTGTGTTATTGAATAAAATTAGTATTTAACATGGACTAACTTAATTTTTTATGTCCCTTAACCTTGTTATTAATTGTTATTTATTTTAAATATCAGTTTTAACTTATAAATCAATTTATACAGGACATAACTGTGCATCACACTTAGATTTTTCATTCTTATTAATGATTTTTTTTTAAGTTGATAATTACTTTAAATATTTATATTGATTAACTATTTCATTTGGATGATATTTAACCCTGTATCGCGGGCACTTTCATGCTGGTATGTTTTAAAAACATAGAGTGAGAAACAAAGGAAAAAAAAGTAGGAGTCAATAAGAATGCTTCGTCTCAAAGCAGCCCGGTCTCGAATCTACTTTTCCTTTCTAATTTCCACACTAGTCTTTCTTAAAATTTCAAACTCCAAATTCCCATCTCACTCTAATCTCTTCCTGTTTCTTCTCATCATGGAATTCAGATTCCGAGCAGGAGAAGATCGCCCTCCATCCCATCTCCCACCTTCGATAGCAGATGCCTGTTTACCCCCTCAATCTCTACGAGGTATCTCATCTCATCCTGATTTGACTTTTACTATGCCTCCATCATTCTTCCCAACTTCTTCTTCTTCTTCTTCTTTGCCTCAATTCCCACCCGATTATTTGGGTCCCAATCTCCAAAGACATGATCCGTTGCAGAACCCAATGATGATCCCTGTAAACCCAATGATGAACCATGTAAACCCAATGATGATGATGCCTATAAGAGAATCTGTGCGAAGAGAGCTGGAGAAGGAGCGCATTCGAGAGGAGATCATAGCTGGCGAGATCCTCCGAAAGCGCGAGCTCGAAGAGGAGGTCAGGAGGGAGCTCTGGTTCGAGAGGGAGGTCACGCTGCGAAGACAGGCAGAGCAATTCTCTCTACGAGGGAGGAAGCACAACAAGAAGGCGAAAGAGGAAGAATTTCTGAATAAACCTCCTTGTGGAGGCAATAAAACTGAAGCTGCAGAGTTGATGAATCAGAACAAGGTGAAGGAGGAGTGGTTGTGTGATCTGTGTAATGTGCGCGCAACAAGCGAATTGGATCTGAAGAATGGTCATCTTCAAGGGAAGAAACACAAGGCGAAAGCGATAGAGAGGGAACTACTAATTGCAAGTGAAACCGGTGGAGGCAGTAACATTGAAGCTGAAGAGCTTGTGATTCCAAAGGTGGTGAAAATGGAGTGGTCTTGCGATCTCTGTCTCGTGATGGCATCGAGCGAACAAGCTCTGACAGAACATCTTTATGGGAAGGAGCACAAGGCCAGAGAGGAGGAACTGCTGATAGCAAGTAAATTTGATGAAGGCAATAAAAATGAAGCTGAAGAGTTGATCAATCCAAACAAGGTGCAAAATGAAGCTGCAGAGTTGATCAATCCAAACAAGGTGAAAAAGGAGTGGTCTTGCGTACTGTGTCAAGTGAGCCCCCCAAACGAACAACATCTGAGTAAACATCTTCAAGGGAAGAAGCACAAGGCCAAAGAGGAGGCACTGATAAAAGCAAGTAAACCCAATGAAAGCAATAATACTGAAGCTGCACAGTTGATAAACCCAAACAATGTGAAAAAGGATTGGTCTTGCACTTTGTGTCAAGAGAGCGCTCCCAGCGAACAGGGTCTAAATGAACATCTTCAAGGGAAGAAGCACAAGGGCAAAGAGGAGGAACTGCTAATAGCAAGTAAACCTGCTTCCCCCTCCACGACCTCGAAAAAGGCTGATAATTCTAACACGCTTGAGAAGCAAGGTGTGACCAGCAATGAGCAAGAGAAGAAATTGGAACAAAAGGTGCCGAAAGAAGCGAAGGAGATTGTTAGCAAGCAACACCTCATCCATTATTTTAAACATTGCAAACTGCAGTGCAACAGTGAGAGCATGCTTGCGTCTCATTTGAGTGGGAAGAAGCTCCTTTCCTGCATGCAGAAGCTCAAAGCTCTACTGGCGAAGGTAAACGAGGAGACTAGAGCAGATTTGGTGGCCAAAACAATGGAGGAAAATATTGAACCTAGTGGCAACAACAACAAGGGTCCAGCTCTGAACAATGACGACAAGTCTAATATGCTTGTGAACGAAGTCATGACCACCTCCAGCTCAAAGGAGCTGCAGAAGCTCCAAGTTGGCCAGTCCCTGCAGCAAGTGCCCAAAAAACAGAGCAAAGCAGTAAAAAAGCTTCCCGTCCGTTGTGAACTTTGCAATGTGGAGTGCTACGGTGAGAACATATTGGAGTCTCATTTGCGTGGGAAGAAGCATCTGGCTCGCATGAAGGAGCTGGAGAGTCACAACGGGGTCTCAGTGAACCATACTGGTGATGCAAATGCCGGAGTGAGTTATGGAAGAAATGAGGAAAGTGAAACTGAAGTAAACAAGGTAGTAGAAATTATAGAGCTGAAACCAAGCATTGGAAGTCATCAAGATGAACAGGTGGTGGCATCAGAAACAATGGATGGTGTACCAGTACCATCCGCAGAAGAGGTGGCTAACAGAATGGATGACGGTGCTTGAAAAAACTACTCCTTGGGAAATCTTACACACGTGATTAAACCATATCTGGCCGCATGAACGATCCTAGCAGTTGAAAACAAATGATGAATGTGTACGCTGGTGTGTGGTTACCTCTAGATTAGAAAAAAAAAGAGAAGAAGATCCTAGTAGTTGAATGATGAATCTGCTTTGTAGTTGCTGGGAGATACTTCTTGTTGAGAAGGTATACTAGTTATCCTGTGCTTGGTTCTGGTTATGGTTAGGCAAACTTCTTTAGCGCATATATAGGTTTGCTTCCTTGTATGATCTTTCTGTTGTAACCTGTTTTTCTCTTTTTATTTTCTTTTTTGCTAATGTTGTTGTAACCTGTTTCATTTGGCTTGCATTGTTATTGTTTTTTTACTAGCCTATGGTATTAGTACAAGTTCATGTTTGAAGAGACTGAATAGTGGATAATAGTTATACTTCCTCTCGATTATTACTAATGCTTAAATTCCTTTACGTCTTTCACAGTCAGTGCTGGTTTTGACTCCAAAGTCTTCTATGCTATTGGATTTTTAGTTGCATGTTGTGCATTCTTTTGTGATAGATCTTTAGATATTCCTTGATCAATCGCCCAAATTGTAGAAACGTGGAAATGATTATCTCCGGGTTATACTAATTAAAAGAAACAAGAAGAAAAAAGAAAACTCTGCTTCCACGGGGGAGGAATAAATGCAGAAATACTTGTTGAAGATGGTGGTCTTGGGTCTTGATGAAAGCGAGCAATCTGCTGTTAAACCATGGGCCATGGCCCGTGAGCCCTCTGCTTAATTACTTGCTGATTGTAGTTGATATTGGATGTAAACAAAGACTCAAAATGAGTGCCGAGTCTTGGCCCTTTTGATATATAGGGCCAAGCCAGGTTTGAGTTTTGATGGTGATGCAGGATAAAATGAAATCTAACGTAATATGATATGATGAGATCAGATTTAGAATTAAAATTAATATGAACTTGATACACACCATTCATATTGATAAACATGTAAAAGTCATTTTCAGATGAAAGGGTAGGATCTCAATGGAATATAGAACTCCCAAAATGTTTAGGGAAGGCCCACTTGTGTAGATCTCGTGTTTCTTGTGATTATCTTAGTAGGGGCTGGGTGAGATTGACTAATGAGTTAACCTGGGGTTGTGATCTAGAGATAAGGGTCGCAAATCTGATTATTATGTTCTTAAATGGAGATTTAGGGTTAGGTTCTTAAATGAAGATTTAGGGTTAGATTCTTAAATGAAGACTTAGGGTCAGTGCAGGAAGATTGAAAAGAAATAGAGAAAGAGAAGATGATACCTTTGATTGGGCTCTCACTAAACTCCGATCCGGAGGCGTTACGACCTTTGAGCAAGGGGAGCCAAAGAGACTCACAGAGAAGAAGAGGGAAACTCCATTACTTTCATTAATATCAAAGTTTTATTAAAAGATAGCATATCAGGAAGAAAGAAACCAACACAGTTTATTATTATTAGCCCTAAGTGATGACATCATCACATAATAATAAAAAGGAGAAAAAAAAAAAAGAAGACAAAGAATAAGAAACGGATATGACGGAGGACTTGTGCCAATGTCTGCACGAATCCTGAGACCCTTTTCTCTTAAGTGGTGCCCCCCTATTATTTATTCCCTTCTTTAATGAACATGGGCCCCTTTTTATGACTCTATTCTTCATTAAATAGCTGGGGCCTCTCTCAACTCTAAAAATCACTTTATTTCAATCCATGTGGCAATGCTCAAAGTGGGGCCTTCTATGTGATTGCACACATGCGGCTTTCTCTCCCTCAAATGGTAGATCCGCCAAAATCCAACCGTTGGATATCATCGTAGTGGTAATCAAACGGTGGATTTATGACATCGTGGCGAGCAAAGTCATGATACACATCATCCATACACATTATAGCTTGATCCGCCACCCTACGCATCCTCCTTTGGTAGACCTTGAAGGAATTAGGGGTATTAGGCATGATGTCCCCATCAAGTCCCCTCAGCTGAGAAAATCTCACGTCTGCTGAGATAAAACCATCATATCGTTGCAGGAGGTCTTGATTGAGACACTGCACTCATCACGTGTGATCCATGTGCTGTCATGCAGCGGATAGTTCTTCCACGTTTCAAGGAATTTTTGAATGCCTCCTTGCATGGTAGAGACCAACTGGTCATCTAATGTGTCTTCCACAATTTCTTTCCTATGAGCTTTAGGAGGGGGATGTGGGGTTGGTTGTGGGAATTGGCTTTGGGAAAAGGATGGATCAAAGTCTTTGGGTGCATGAGTTGGAAAGGCATTAGGAGACGTGTTGGCAGAAGGCGTTTAAGACCCTCGAAAAGGAACACAATCCTCTACATTGAAAGTAGAGCTGATTCCCATATCAGATGGAAGGTCTAACACATATGCATTGGGACCCAACATCTTCAAGATTTTGAATGGACCGGTACTACGACCCTGCAATTTCTTGGCAATTCCTTGTGGGAACTACTCAGGTCTTATATGGACCATAACTTCATATCCCACTTGAAACTCAATGTACTGACGGTGTGAATCAGCAGATGATTTGTAATATTCATTTCGCTTATTAATTCTTTGTTTGATCTCATTTTGCAATGCATGAATGTGATGGATGAATGCATCAGCTGACTCAGATGGATGATGAATGGATGACATGGGGATGGGATCTACAAGCATCCTGGGTTTATAACCAGTGGCGGCTTCAAAAGTACTCATGCCTATGGATCTATTTACGGAACTGTTATATGCAAGCTGGGCAATCGATAACATAGACTCCTATGAACAGACATGCTCACCAACATAGGCTTGGGATGGGGAATTGAGGTCAAGCCTAAACGAAACAAATTGTTGGTAGAAATTTCATTAGTACAACTTCCACTGTCGATGATGACCTTATAGCTCTCATCACTGCATTTGACGTAGGTATGAGAGATGGAAGTCCTATGCCAGTTCTCATTTTCTTCGAGGGTCAATGCACATCTAACTGCCATCACACGAGGTGGATCACCTTCAGTTTTGCTCAGTGCATTTTCATCTCCATGACATGAGGGGGCAAATCTAAGAAAGTTTACTTGATCCTCCTGGCCATCACAATCATCATCACTAGGCACAAAATCCGGGATGTAGTCATCTATTGTTGGGTCACTTTCACCCTCCACATCCTTGATGCAAAGGTTTTTGGTGGGGCAATCACGACCGATATGCCTAAATTCGTGAGGACAGGTAACCGAATTGCTCCATTTAGAGCTGTCACTAGCGATTCCTTTGCATTTATTGTCCTTGATGGTAGGCGGTAAATTCGCAGGGTCTTGGGAGGTGACCTCCAAAATTTGATTTACTGCTCAAAGAGTAAAGCTTAGAATCTGTTCCGCGATAATCACTATGCCTAGCCTATTTACTTTTCATGACAGACTCAGGGTTTTGCACTACTTCGTAAATTTCCTCTAGGCTAGTTGTTTTAATAGTGATTAGTTTCCACTGAAACTCTTGACGAAGACCCGTCCTAAATTTGGAAATTCTAATAGGAAGGTCTTCATGGACCCTACATTGAAGAGTTCCTTGAACTTATTAATGTAGTCAGTCACAGACATACTACCCTGTCGGAGGTTAGATCTTTGATATAAAAATCTATCATAGTATGACTGGGGTAGGTATTTAACCAGCAAGTGCTCCTTTGTCTCGTCCCATGTACCAATGGGTTCCTCTCGACGCTAATGTAACTTATGCTCAATGTTCGACAAATACAACTGGCCTTGACTTACTAATTTCATTTTGGAAAATCGAACTCTCCTCTCCTCAGACATATCATACCACTCAAAGTTGTGGTTGATGTCCGATTCCAAATCAGAATAGGCTCTTGGGTCAATGCGACCATCAAAAGTTGGTGTTTCTATCTTAACACTCTTCACAGCCTGCTCATCAGCATTTCGTTCTCTACCACGAGCCCCACGTCATACCAAGCCTCGGATTCGAGGTCAGAATCATCATTGCGCTCATTACCCCGGTTCCTCTCATGTTTCCTGTTACAATTACAGTGATGTGCCATATCACCGTGTTGGGTCCTCTCAATTTTCTCAAGACGAGTCTTGAGTTCCTCAGTTTGGGCTTGTGACTGTTGCGTAAATGCATCCAGTCGGGCATCAGTGTCCTCTTTATTTTTGGCCAAGATTTATTGGATTCTCTCAGACAACTGTTCTTTGATACTCTTAAACAACTGCTCAAGATTCACTTTGAGATGTTCTGGTTGAATGTCCTTACCAGGGCATGCAAATGCGAAAGAAAGACTATGATGGCTATTATAATGATGCAGTGCAATAAAAATGTATGATGATCCAACTTGGGTGACACTTTTTTTTTTTTTTGAAAAAAAAGACTTGGATGACTCCCCAAGCAATCCTAAGCTTTGATACCAAGATTGATGCAAGACAAAATGAAATTTAACCTAATATGGTATGATGAGAGATCAGATTTATAATTAGAATTAATATGAACTTGAAACACACCATTCATATTGATAAACATTGCAATCAAACGGGAAAATCAGTAATTGATCCAAAACGGGCTTTCAGTCCTACAGTACAAGTCATTCTCAGATGAATGGGTAGGATCTCAATGGAAGATAGAACTCCCAAAATGCTTAAGGAAGGCCCACTTGTGTAGATCTCGTGTATCTTGTGATTATCTCGGCAGGGGCTGCGTGAGATGGACTAATGGGAAAACCTGAGGCTGAGATCTAGAGATAAGGGTCGCAGATCTGATGATTAGGTTCTAAAATGGAGATTTAGAGTTAGTGCAGGAAGATTGCTCATAGGAAAAGAAATAGAAAAAAAGAAGAGGATACCTTTGATTGGGCTCTCACCAAACTCCGATCCGTAAGCATTACGTTCTTTGAGTAAATGGAACCCAAGAGATTCACAGAGAAGAAGAGGGAAAATCCATTCCTTTTATTAATCTCAAAGTTTCGTTACAAGATAGCATAGCATCAAGAAGAAAGAAACTAAGATAGATTATTATTATTAGCCCTAAGTGATGACATCATCACATAATAAAAAAAAGGAAAAAAAAAAGAGACAAAGAATAAGAAATGGATATGAGGGAGGACTTGTGCAAATGTGCGCACGAATCCCGAGACCCTTTTCTCTTAAGTGGTGCGCGCCCCCCCCCCCCCCCCCCCCCCCCTAATTCTTTATTCTCTGCTTTAATGAACATTGGCCCTCTTTTTATGACTCTATTCTTCATTAAATAGCTTGGGCCACTCTCAACTTTAAAAACCATTTTATTTCAACCCATGTGGCACTGCCCAAAGTGGAGCCTTCTATGTGATTGCACACAAGGGGCCTTCTCTCCTTCAAATGGTAGATCCTCAAAAATCCAACCGTCGGATATCATCGTAGTGGTAATCCAACGGTGGATTTATGACATCGTGGCGAGCAAAGTCATGATACACATTATCCATCCACATCATAGCTTGACCTGCCACCCTACTCTTGCTCCTTTGGTAGACCTTTAAGGAATTGGGGGAATTAGGCATGATGTCCCCTTCAGACGGCTTTCTAAGCTTTTTTCTGTGCATGCTGCCAATTTAATAGGAATGGATATCCGTGCTTTGTTTGACCCAATTTTGAGCTTGGAGGAGATACCTGCTCTAACTTATTTAATGCAATAGGGAGTTTTTATTTTATTGTTTGGATCGGTGCCATTAGTAGGGTATGGTGTTTTGATCAGTTATTTATTTAGGGTCTATTTGTTTGTATTGAATAGATTGGAGCTCATAGTCAGATTAACTCAGTAAAATATTATTGGGGGCTTGTTTGCCTTCCACACGAGATTTGAAAATGTGTTTTACACATTTAAAGGGTTCATATATAAATTTATATTGTAGCCAAATACTCAAATGAGCCAAATGAGCCTCACGCTTCTCCTCTTTTTTTCTTGCAAAATGAGTTGTCCTTTTTTTTCCCCTTCTTAAAACTCTCTTTCCGAAAATTGTCATTTTCTTTTCACTCTCTTTCCAAAGAACTTCCCGACGGTGGGCACACCTATGGAAAATTTGATCTCGTCCTCTGTTATGGGACTTGGCCAAATACTACTTGAACAAAAGCGGTCTACATCTTAAGCTTCAAGCCAAACCAAACTTCTTGAGCAAAAGTATAGTGGAGCAACGCGTGTTCAATTGTCCATGGCAGATCGCTCTCAAGAGAATTGTTGTACTAGATCAGAAGTAGAGCCACCTACCTTAATCTTGAGGTTTCAGAGATTCTCACAGCTGAATGGGGTCTCCCTCCTTTGGCAGGATATCACTGCACTATTCATCAGATTGATACTTTAAGTGCTTGGAATCTTTACATTTCAATACAAGAAGGTTTCTCTGTTGGTTTCCTCAAGACCCATGGTATTTTTAACTAGATTGAAACAGTTGTTTAAGAAGATGATATCCAAGCCGCTGCCACTCACATAAATGAAGCTAGTAGGGATTTTGGGAAGCTTAGCAATATGGCCGACTGCGACAAGCTCTACGGGGCTGTCATATACTCAGGATGTTTAGCTTGGAAGCGAAGCACTGAAACTAGAAGTATAGCCGCGATCTAGTGAGTACTCTCCCGATTTCTATTCTCCATCCAATTCTGAGATCAAACCCATGGACTAAGAGAGTTGCGCATCTCAGAAATCAGAAGGCAGTGGAGGTTAATACACTGTAGCTATCTTTATGCTTCTTGTGTAGTTTCTCATATGTCTTTTGGCTTGCCGGGGCTGTGGGATTTTGGGTGGCTTTGAGTTGACTAGGCCTGTGGGTTTATGTTCTCCTAGTTTTCCTTATTTTGCCGGCTAGCTCCACCTTCGTTGTTTCTTGGTTGGGAGATTCCCAACTGAGGTGGAGGTTCCCTCCAACTATTTGTCATTCATTCTGCTCTGTACATCCCACTTCGAAATATACACTTATTTTCAAAAAAAAAAAAAAAAGGGGATGTTCAATCATCCAGGTGCCATACGTCACATCTAGGGAAAGTTGTGGGATAAATGTCCAAAGCAGTGTGAAATGGGATCCACAGTGAATGGGTTGGATTAAAGTAAAACCCAGCCCCCACCCCACCACAAATGAAAGCCCGAAAAAAAAAAGCATTTTTGAGAGCTAGCCTTTTTGGTAAAATCATCATGTGGGTCATTCAAGTTTTTCTTAGGGGTGAATCAGTCAAAACAAGAAATGGAGAGTATATTAGATTTTGACTATTAGTCAAGAGAAGTTTTAGTAAAAACACAAAATGTGGGGTCATTTTGAGGTTATATGAAAATTTAAGAGCCTTTTTTTAACAAAAGCTCTTTTTTTTTTTTTTACAAACAAGTCAATTCATTGAACAACTTGCCTATAGTTTTATTTTATTTTCTTTTTTTATGTTTTGTTTTGGTAAACAAATTGCCTATAGTTAACAATGCAAGAGTCAAGATTTTATTTAAAACTTTGTAACAAACTCCTTTTGCTCATTCTTGGGGTTGCTTTGAATCTTTGTAACTAAAGTCCATAATGAAGGCTCAACCATTTGGAAAATCCAACTTTTGGGTAATTTTCGCCCATTGGATGCCAGATCAGTAAGGAGATAAAAAGAAATCGACATCAATCAATGGCTAGTGGCTGAAGCTCAACTCAACTCAATGATGATATTGATGACCATCCATCTAAACTTTCAAACTTTGATAGTTTATATTAACAGTGAAAATCAATCTAATCAATGACAACTTCAATTCATTTTTTTATTGAAGAATATGTCCATGTTGGGCAAATGCAGAATCAAACCTAGGTGCTGATATTGTTATCCATAAGGATGCCCATCAAAAGATTTTACTTAAGATTTTGTTATAATTATTTGAAAAAATAGTAAATCTGTATCATTAATTGCTAATTAGAAGGCTGTTTATAATCTTTTTTTGTAAAAAAAATAATTTATTATGATATATTATACATTATATCTATTTTATATATATTAATAGACAAAAGGGCTAGGTAAGGCCCCCTCGGCTGGTTAAGTTAAGCCCTAGTTCCACCTATAAGGTTGCGGGCTTTTCAAAATTGAGCCCTACCTTACCCTTGGACGGGTGTTTTAGGGCTGTGCCGGGCCCGTCATGAAAGGGCATGGTTGATAGCTCTAATCCTATGGCATATGCAAGTGTGTGAAATGGAGCCTATTGACATCATTTGCTTGTAAAATTTCTTTTTTCTAATAAAATGAAAATCACAAGAAAGTGTTTGGCTACACTGTATTGACATTCCCACTGAGTATTTTTTAGAAAACCAGATCATTAGGAATGAAAGTTCTGAATAATGGAAAGTAATTTTTTTTATTAGAATGAAGGTTGACATATTTCTACCTCAAAACCCTGTCTCCTCTATACGCGTTTCTTCCCCACTGGCATATTTCTACCCTCAAAACCTTGTCTCCTCTACATGCGTTTCTTCCCCATCCTTGTCTGGTCTCATTTGAACCACCCCACCCCCTCTTCTCTCTCCACCTTCTCATAGTCCTGCCCCCTTGTGATCATTCCATCTATTCTTGTCTTCTTAACCAAAAAATCAAATAAATAAAAATCACAGGGGATCCCCTCTTATTTGATGAGTTATTGTATCAATCACTAATCAGCCCTTTTCTCTAGTCTTCAAAAATCCAAAAAGTCAAGATCCCATATTCTTGAAAGATTCTACTATGATTAAGTCACTCATTTTCTTATAGAGTTGTGGTTTCAATGTCTTCAAATTCAAGATATGGTTCTTCCGACATTTATAGCATCTTCAACATCAAATA
This sequence comes from Persea americana, assembly GCA_029852735.1. NCBI lineage: Eukaryota > Viridiplantae > Streptophyta > Magnoliopsida > Laurales > Lauraceae > Persea > Persea americana. The sequence goes on from CM056812.1 coordinate 11,335,111, forward strand.
GTCATTGATAGATAGAATATTTATCAAAGACTGAATATCTTGTGTGAAGATGGCTGAATTTATACTTGAAATAATCACCATGTTTGTCCACTCTCTCTCTCTCTTGATAGAAAGTCCACTCTAATTAATGCCCATTTATCTTTTGCAACTAAGCAACCCATCAAGGTCGCAGCAGTCGTTTCCAAACATACCTATGATAATTCTTCTCCTCATAAACAATCCTAACAAAATGTTATCAATTTGAGAACGCCCACTATCCCACTGGTAAGCGGTGCCAGTTCTCACGTGGGTGTGGCTGCTCGTATTCAAAACCTTTAGTATGCCGCCTTTTACCACTTGTGTGGGCTTTCTTCTCATGTGTGGGCTCTGTTTTCGGTCCCAGCTCCCTTTCCGGGTCAAAAAAAAAAAAAATTTGTTACCAAACAATTTAATATAGCCTATTCTCAAAATAGGAACATTCTTGGGAGCCAGCACAATCCATTGTTGGAATATAAATATTTTTACCACGAGATTGATGCCAAACAGACAACAGCCCGCGCAGGCTGAGTGTGTTGAGAAAAGGGTGAGTTTACAATCAAAGAAAGCAGAGGGTATGTTTTAAAAACCTATAGTGAGAAACAAAGGAAAGAAGTAGGAGCCAATAAGAATGCTTCCCCTTTTTTTTCGTCTCCTTTCTACTTTCCACATTCACACTAAAAGAAAGTCTTCGTCTCCTCTCTAATTTCCACACTAGTCTTTCTTAAAATCTCAAACTCCAAATTCCCACCTCAGTCTAATCTCTTCCTGTTTCTAGCAATCAATTCCTCTTCTCATCATGGAATTCGGATTCCGAGCAGGAGAAGATCGCCCTCCATCCTATCTCCCACCTTCGATCGCAGATGCCAATTTACCCCCTCAATCTCTACGAGGTATCTCATCTCATCCTGATTTTACTTTTACTATGCCTTCATCATCCTTCCCAACTTCTTCTTCTACTTCTTTGCCTCAATTCCCACCCGGTTATTTGGGTCCCAATCTCCAAAGACATGATCCGTTGCAGAACCCAATGATGATCCCTGTAAACCCAATGATGAACCATGTAAACCCAACGATGATGATGCCTATAAGAGAATCTGTGCGAAGAGAGCTGGAGAAGGAGCGCATTCGAGAGGAGATCATAGCTGGCGAGATCCTCCGAAAGCGCGAGCTCGAAGAGGAGGTCAGGAGGGAGCTCTGGTACGAGAGGGAGGTCGCGCTGCGAAGACAGGCAGAGCAGTTCTCTCTACAAGGGAGGAAGCACAACAAGAAGGCGAAAGAGGAAGAATTTCTGAATAAACCTCCTTGTGGAGGCAATAAAACTGAAGCTGCAGAGTTGATGAATCAGAACAAGGTGAAGGAGGAGTGGTTGTGTGATCTGTGTAATGTGCGCGCAACAAGCGAATTGGATCTGAAGAATGGTCATCTTCAAGGGAAGAAACACAAGGCGAAAGCGAAAGAGAGGGAACTACTAATTGCAAGTGAAACCGGTGGAGGCAGTAACATTGAAGCTGAAGAGCTTGTGATTCCAAAGATGTTGAAAATGGAGTGGTCCTGCGATCTTTGTCATGTGATGGCACCGAACGAACAGGCTCTGACAGAACATCTTTATGGGAAGAAGCACAAGGCCAGAGAGGAGGAACTGCTGATAGCAAGTAAATGTGATGAAGGCAATAAAAATGAAGCTGCAGAGTTGATCAATCCAAACAAGGTGAAAAGTGAAGCCGCAGAGTTGATCAATCCAAACAAAGTGAAAAACGAAGCTTCAGAGTTGATCAATCCAAACAAGGTGAAAAAGGAGTGGTCTTGCGCAGTGTGTCAAGTGAGCCCCCCAAACGAACAACATCTGAATAAACATCTTCATGGGAAGAAGCACAAGGCCAAAGAGGAGGCACTGATAAAAGCATGTAAACCCAATGAAAGGAATAAAACTGAAGCTGCACAGTTGATAAATCCAAACAATGTGAAAAAGGAGTGGTCTTGCAGTTTGTGTCAACCGAGAGCTCCCAGCGAACAGGGTCTAAATGAACATCTTCAAGGGAAGAAGCACAAGGCCAAAGAGGAGGAACTGCTAAAAGCAAGTAAACCTGCTTCCTCCACTACGATCTGGAAAAAGGCTGACAATTCTAATACACTCGAGAAGCAAGGTGTGACCAGCAATGAGCAACAGAAGAAATTGCAACAACAGGTGCCGAAAGAAGCGAAGGAGATTCTCTGCAAGCAACTCCTCCTCCATTATTGTGAGCATTGCAAACTGCAGTGCAACAGTGAGAGCATGCTTGCATCTCACTTGAGAGGGAAGAAGCACCTTTCCCGCATGCGGAGCCTCAAAGCTATGCTAGTGGCAGAGGTAAACGAGGAAAGTAGAGCAGATTTGGTGGCCAAAACAATGGAGGAAAATATTAAACCTAGTGGCAATAGCAACAAGGGTCCAGCTCTGAACAAAGATGACAAGTCTAACAAGCTTGTGAACAAAGTCATGACCACCTCTAGCTCAAAGTGGCCGCAGAAGCTCCAAGTTGGCCAGTCCGAGCAGCAAGTGCCCAAAAAACAGAGTAAAGCAGTTAAAAAGGTACCCGTCCCTTGTGAACTTTGCAATGTGGAGTGCTACGGTGAGTTCATGTTGGAGTCTCATTTGAGTGGGAAGAAGCATCTGGCTCGCATGAAGGAGCTGGAGAGTGGCAAGGAAGTCTCAGTGAACCATACTGAAGATGTAAATGCTGGAGTGACTTATGGAAGAAATGAGGAAAGTGAAGTTGATGCAAACAAGGCAGTAGAAATTATAGAGATGAAACAAAGCATTGGAAGTCGTCAAGATGAGAAAGAGGTGGGATCAGAAAGAACAAGCATTGGAAGTCATCAAGATGCGAAAGAGGTAGGATCAGAAAGAACAAGCATTGGAAGTCATCAAGATGAGAAAGAGGTGGGATCAGAAAGAACAAGCATTGGGAATCATCAAGATGGGCAAGGGGTGGAATCAGAAAGAACAAGCATTGGAAATCATCAAGATGAACAGGTGGTGGCATTAGAAACAATGGATGGGGTACGAGTACCATCCACAGAAGAGGTGGCTAACAGAATGGAGGACGGTGCTCGAAAGAATTTCTCCTTGGGAAACCTTACACACGCGATTGTTCGATTCTTGTTTATTTTCTCTGTTGCAGGTTACTAATTACATGATTAAGCCATATCTGGCTGCATGAATGATCCTAGCAGTTGAAAAAATTGATCAAAAGAAGAACAAAACAAAGAAAGAAGATCCTAGCAGTAGAATGATGAATCTGTTTTGTAGTTGCTGGGACATACTACTTGTTGAGCAGGTATACTGATTATCCAGTACTTGTTTGTGGTTATGGTTAGGCATACTTCTTTAGCACATAGGTTTGCTTCCTTTATGATCTTTCTGTTGTAACCTGTTTCTTTTCTTCTTTTTTTCTTATTTGCTAATGTTGTTGTAACCTGTTTCATTTGGCGTGCATTGTTATTGTTTTTTACTAGCCTATGGTATTAGTACAAGTTCATGTTTGAAGAGACTGAATAGTGGATAGTAGTTATACATCCTCTCGATTTTTACTAATGCTTGAATTCCTTTACATCTTTCACAATCAATGCTGGTTTTGACTCCGAAGTCTTCTATGCTATTGGATTTTTAGTTGCATGTTTAGGTATTCCTTGATCAATCACCCGAAATTGTAGAAACATGTGATAGATCTTTAGGTATTCCTTGATCAATCACCCAAATTGTAGAAACATGGAAATGAATATTTCCAGGTTATACTAATTAAAAGAAACAAGAAGAAGAAAGAAAACTCAGCTTCCATGGGGGAAGCATAAATGCAGAATTACTTGTTGGAGATGGTGGTCTTGGGTCTTGATGTAAGTGAACAACTTGCTGTTAAACCATGGGCCATGGTCCTTGAAACCTCTGCTTAATTACTTGCTGGTTGTAGTTCATAACTTGATATTGGATGTAAACAAAAACACAAAATGAGTGCTGAATCTTTGCCCATTTGATATACAGGGGCCAAGCAAGGTTTGAGTTTGGACGCCTTTCTAAGTTTTTTTTTCTGTGCCTGCTGCCCATTTAACAGGAATTGGTTATCCGTGCTTTGTCTGACCCAATTTAGAGCTTGCTGGAGATACCTGCCTCTAATTTATTTAATGCAATGGGGAGTTTTTATTTTATTATTTGTACGTATTGGTGCCATTAGTAGGGTATGGTGTTTTGATTGGTTATTTATTTGGAGTCTATTTGTTTGTATTGAATACATTAGAACTCATGGTCAAATGTGCTCAATGAAAGATTATTAAGAGCTCGGTTGCTTTTCACCAATTTCTTGGTTTTTTTTATTCGTTTTTTTTTATCGCGAAATTAGTTGACCTTTTTGTTTTCCTTTTTTTAAACTTTCTTTCTGAAAACTTTCTTTTTCTTTTCACTCTCTTTCCAACGGGCTTTCCGACGGTGGGTACACCTATTGAAAATCTAATCTTGTCCTCTTTTATGGGACTTGGCCAAATACTACTTGAACATAAGCAGTCTACATTCCAAGCTTCAAGCCAAACCAAACTTCTCGAGCAAAATTATAGTGGACCGTTCAATTGTCATTGGCAGGTTACTCTTAAGAGAAATGTTGTACTAGATCAGAAATAGAGCCACCTAGCTTAATCTTGCGGTTTTAGAGATTCTCGCAGCTGAATAGGGTATTCCTCCTTTTGTTAGGTTGTATGCCTCAATTGATTCTAACGAATCTGATAAACCGGGCATCTGCCTTGCCCATGTTCTTCTGTGGGTTTTGGGGCTGATACTATAAATAGAGACTAAGGGGTCTCTATGATGTACAGCCTCATCTAATTGCATCTCATCTAATTATATAATGAATTCTCTCGTCTTCTCTGTGGACGTAAGCCAAAAGTCGAACCACGTAAATCTTCGTGTTTTCTTGTGTGTGATTGATCTCTTCTTGTAAGCCCTAGATCACAACAAACTGGTATCAGAGTGTTGCATGTGATCGGAGGAGATTCGATGACTTGGATCTCAGAGGGCTGGAGTTGTGGCTGCGTGTAACACCCTGTCCCGAGTTAATTAAGATTTACTCTAATTAATCGGGATTAATGCTAATTCAACAGGATTTATGGAATTAATGTTGATTAAGGGCTAAATTGATAAGAATTTGGCTCAAGTGGTCAAATTGAACTTAATGAAAAGAATAGTGAAAGTTCTGAATGGACTTGAAATGGTTTTATGCTAAATCATGCAATGTAAGGACTTTTTCGTAAATACGAAATTACACGTATTTCTTCGAATACGGAAACTCTTGATACTCACACGTATATCTCGAGGAGTACGTTCACTTTTATAAATGTGACGATTCCATTCGACGTGAATTGGGTCAAATGACCATTCAATTGACTTAAATTGTAAGTAGAGGAAATAGGAGGGGGTAAACTGCAAAAATGGGGTTATAAGATGAGGATGAACTCAGTTGAGTTCATTCTTCATCCCAGCCGATCTCTTTCTTTCCCTTCTTCTTCTTTCTTCCATGTTTTCTTCCTTAAGTGGTGTGCTTGGGAGAATTGTCAAGGGCTTGTGAAGAGGGCTTCATCTTCACCATCCTATTTTCCGTCTTCTTTCTTATTTTGTTTGGAGTTTAAACTTGAGAAGATCTCAAGATTTCCATCAAGAAGTTACAAGTAAGTGTTGAGTTGAATTCAGCACTTTCCTGGTTTCAGTATTGAGTTATGGCTCAAAGAATTCACAGGAATTCTGTTTTGTGAATTGATTTTGGATTTTAGGTTCAAAAGGAGGTTTGACTTGAAGAATTCAGCTTGGATTCAAGCTAGACAAGGGACTTCTTACTAAGAAGTGTCCAAACAAGGCAAGTATACTCAATTATCTTGATTTCAATTGTTAGGTGATTTGTTAGAACTCAAGGAGTTCAGTTACAGAGAATTCGGTTCAGAAGTTTCTGAACTTCTGGGCGTAATTCGGTCAGCCGCCAGGCTGACCGACACCTAACCGAGAGCTGACCGACATAGGTCGGCTAGCCGAAATTGTGAGCTCGGCTAGCCGCGGGTTAACCGTAAGGTGACCGCAAATCTTGTCAGGGTTTTTCCATCAGAAATCGAGCTTCTGGAAAACGAACCATAAGCTAACCGAATAAAGTCGGCTAACCGAAATTTGAATTTCGGCCAGCCGCGAGGGTGACCGTAAGGGTGACCGAATTTGGACACATCGTCCTGTAGAAATTGAAAGTTTGGAAGCTGACCGAATGTGGTTCGATCAGCCGAAGTTCCTAATGCGGCTAACCGCTAGGTAACCGCCGAGGTGACCGAAATTGAGGGAATATCAGAATTAATTTCTGATATTTTCCTAAACCTTCATGGGTGTTAGCTAAACTTATGTGAATGTAAATGTCACGAAAAAGTGATGTCATCCACAATAACACCTACATTGCATAATGAACGTTTCACCCGAATGTTGTTTTAGGAAATTTACTTGTTTATGACTTGAGTTGACTTGTCCTCTCTCGTCTATTACTGTTATGCTCCTTGTGAGCTATTATTGAATAATGTATTGAATTAATATACTGAAATGCAATGAAATGAAACGAAAAGAACTGAAATGAACAAACACTGTAATGTATGAAAGATTAAGTCTGCTGCAGTAGATGGAGCGTTCCGGAGCTCCGTGGTGATGCTGGTGATCTCTGATCAAGACACTGGTAAATCCCACACATTTGACAAGCCACCTAATAAAGTGCGTAACCATTGAAAAGCCACTTAATAAAGTGAGCACTAATGAAATGACATGAGTCCTTGAAAGGCTGGGTTGTTAATGGTGCGCCTTCCGCCTATGCTAGAGGACAATGAAAAGACACTTGAGACAGTGTATATATGAATCGAATGCTCTCTTCAGGGGAGAACTACATGAAGTGAATGCTTCCTTCGGGGAAGAATTATATGAATTGAATTAAATTGAATTGATTTGAACATTATTGTTATATATATTGATTGGAATCAAATTGCTAACATTTGAGTATCATAGAATTGTGTATACATTGTTGAACCGTCGTGTTCACAGTGTTATTGATGACATGACAGGCCCAGTTGGCCATTCCAGTGGTACAGAGACCACGCCGCCAGCGGAAGAGACCAATCCGGTTCCCCCAGGAGGATTGAACGAATGGATGTAAATCGGAGGCGACCGGTTTAGAAACTCTTGAGAACATTTTGAATAGATTCATTTTGTTGTAAACAGTGATCACATGCATTGTATTTGAATATGCATGGTTGATTTAAATAGGAAATGAGATGTATAAGTAAACTTTACTTTTGGTAAAGCATTTGTACATATTAACATTAAATGTCAATGTATATATATATTTCCGCAAAAATTGTACATTTGACAGGTATATGTAAGATCCCTTGTGAATCTCGTATGAGCTTCGGCGATGCGAGGTTTACGGGAGTAAGTATGGCATCACGACTCGGGGTTTGGCCGTGGTAACCCTAATCTCGGGCCCGGGTCGTGACACTGCGTGATCGACGGATTAGATCTCAAGATTGAGATAGTGTTTTCTGAATCGTGCAGAGGGAGATCGTCTGATCTCGGTGGGCCATACAAATCGCAGAGAGAGGGAGATCGGATCGGACGGATCAACGTTTTCCGGATAGGATCCGGACTGTTTCGTTTTCTGGTCGGACCGATTGGAGAAGAAGAAGCAGAGACCAGGGGTTCTAATTGAATTCTGAGATCGCAAGGAAAGCAAAAACAAGGGGTTTGTTGCTTGAATTCCGCCATTGCCGGAAAATGCCCGTCGCTGACTGGAAGAAGAATGAAAGTGGGGTTGTCTGTTCTATTCCGGTGAAGCACCGCCGCCGTCGCGCCTCTTCACGTCGCCGGAGCCCTATGCCACCGCGCCGTTCGTCGTCATCCATCACTGGATTTTGCGCCATCGGAACCGAAGAAGAAGCACTGCCTGCATTGTGCCATCACTGAAGAAGAAGAAGACTGCTCCTGGTCTTTTATGTCCGATTGCAGAACGAGAAAAGGGGGAAGAAAACGACCCTTGTTGGGTCGGTTTCTGGCCGGGGTTGAGTCCAGGTCAGGTCAAGCTTGACCCGTTTCAGAAGCCTGTCCACTCGTTTAGGTCGAGTCAAGTCCAAGTTGACCTGACCTGTGCAGAAGAAGCCCAGAAGCAAAGCCCGTAAAGAAAAGGTCCGCTGATGTCAGCAACACGTCAGCACTTGTATGGTCAAAGGCAGATTTGACCGATCAACGCATGAAAATTGTTTTCGCGATATCTTGACGATCCGGAGTCTAATCGAAGATCCGTTTGAACCTACGAACTTGCCACGAGCAGATCTACGTGGTTGTGGAGGAAGATTGGATGTTCAACGGTTAACAAAGGAGAATGACTAATCGGAGTGCAGCAACTTATTTCAACGATATCTTAGTCGTCCAGAGTTGGATTTCATATCCGTTTCTTTCAGCGTGCTCGTGGTGACCAAATCTACACAGGTACAGTGAAAGATTCGCATAATGGCTACGAAGTTTGAAATGGAGAAATTTAATGGAAACAATGACTTCGGTCTTTAGCGTTTGAAGATGCATGCTTTGCTAGTTCATAATGGGTTGCATAAGGCTTTGAAGGGAAAATAATACTTTGTCCGACAAACTGTCAGATGATGAGAATAATGAGTTGTTGGAAAAGGCGTACGGTCAGATTGTGCTATTTCTGAGCGATGGTTTACTGCGAAAGGTTGCTTAAGAGAAAATTGCTGCTGGCATATGGCAGAAGTTGGAGAACTTGTACATCACGAAGTCTCTTACAAATCACTTGTATCTGAAGAAGTGGTTGTTCACGTTATAAATGCAAGAAGGTACGTCTGTTTCGACCCACCTTGATTCTTTCACAAATGCTATTATGGATCTGGAAAATATCAATGTTGAAACTGATGATGGGGATCAAGCTATTATGTTACTGTGCTCATTACCACCCTCATATGAGCATTTTTTTTATACCATGATGTATGGTAGAGATACTCTGTCCAAAGAGGATGTAGAGGCAGCCTTGAACTCAAAAGAGTTGAAGAAAAATGTTGCGGCTGACAATTATGGTTTTGGTGAGCGTTTGGTAGTACGAGGAAGAACAAAATACTCCAATAATAAGGGCAAACGTAGATCTAACAGTAAAAAAACATTGAATGTTATTATTGCTATAAGAAAGGGCACATCATAAAAAACCTATCCCGAAAGGCAGAGGAAAGGAAAAGAAATAATAGTAGATTCGTCATCTGATGATGATTTAGTCAGTGTTGCAGATGGAAGATTAGATTATGTTTCCGAAAATGCACTTTCTTTGATTGAAAAAGGTATTCGTCCTAAGGATGAATGGGTTCTGGATTCGGGTTGTTCCTACCACATGTGTTCCAATAGGGACTGGTTTACCACTTATAGAGAAATCAACGGTGGTATGTCTTGATGGGCAATAATGTTTCATGTAAGACGATTGGGATTAGAATAGTTAAAATCAAAATGTATGATGGAATCGTCAAAACGTTGGCAGAGGTTCGGCATGTTCTTGATCTGAAAAAGAATCTTATTTCTCTTGGTGCCTTGGACTCTAATGCTTGTAGGTTCTCAACTGAAGGTGGAGTTATAAAGGTTGTGAACGGTGCTCTGCTTCTTATGAGAGGCAATAGAGTTGTAAACTTATATGTTTTGTTTGGAAATACAATTACAGGTGGAGTTGCAGTGTCTTCCTCAGATGACAATGAATCTGTCTCAAAGCACTTATGGCACTTGCGCCTGGGTCACATGAGTGAGAAGGGATTGACAATGCCGAGCAATCGGAATTTGCTATGTGGCACGAAGATAGGCAAGTTGGATTTCTGTGAGAAATACATATTAGGAAAGCATCAAAAAGTCATGTTTAAGAAAGGTATTAATCTCACGAAAGGTATCCTTGATTATATTCATTCAGATGTATGGGGGCCTTCTAAGGTTTACTTCAAGGGCGGGTCCCGGTTTATGCTGACTTTTATTAATGATTATTCAAGGAAAGTCTGGGTTTATACTTTGAAAACGAAAGATCAAACCTTTGTTACATTCAGGTGATGGAATGAAATGGTTGAGGAACATACTGGCAAGAAGGTGAAGAAGTTGGAGACAGGTAATGGCAAGGAGTACAGATCGATAGAGTTAGAGAACTATTGCATGGATCATAGCATAGTTCGGCATTACACCACCACAGAAACTCCGCAGCAGAATGGAGTTACAAAGATGATGAACATAACAATCTTGGAAAGAGCTTGTTGTATGTTGTTTACTGCAGGATTGTCTAAGGATTTTTGGGTTGAAGCAGTAAATGTTGCAGGCTACTTGATAAATAGATCTCCACACATAAAGATTGGTTGCAAAACACCGGAAGAAATGTGGTCAGGTAATCCAGCTGATTATTCTAACTTGAGTATCTTCGATTGTTCGGCTTATGTTCGCGTGCAAACCGATAAGTTAGAACTAAGGACTGCGAAGTGCATCTTGGTGGGATATGCTGCTGGGGTGAAAGGATACAGGTTGTGGTGTACTGATCAAGATTCACCCAGATTTATCATCAGCAGGGATGTTACATTTCATGAGGATGCTTTACTCGAAGCGAGAAAGAAGGTGGAGAAGACAAAAGTAGGTAGCAGCAGTGACACTGTTCAGGTGGAGTCAGACATCCTAGTGAGGAAGGAGAGTGCATCCGGCTCCTCCCAAGATACAGGGGAACGTCAGACTGTGCAGCAGATGCAATAGATAGAGCCGCAGATGCTGTAGATGGGTAGACCGTAAAGAGAAAGGAAACCGCCGATTAGATACGATTTCGAGGTTATGTCGACGTACACGTCGACATCAGACAATGGCCGTGATGATATGGTTGCATACGCATTGATGACTGAGTCTTTTGAATTGATGGAAGGGCTGGAATGTAGTCACCATACAACAACTATGACTGAAGAGATGGAGTTTCTTGATGAGGAAACCCAGGCCATAGGATGCAAGCGGTTCTACGAGGAAGAGGAAGGAGCTTCCAGTTCAGGTAGAGTGCAGTTTAAGGTTCCTGATTATGTATGCGGCTTGAAGAAATCATTGTGTGGGTCGAAGCAAGCTTTTGGACAATAGTACAAGCGATTTGGTGCATTCATGAAGGAATGAGTTAAATTCAAGTTTAAGCACTGCTTGGACTTGATCGGTGTGCTCAGTACCTGAGTGTCTTAAGGGACAGGTGGAGACGGTGAGATGTGTTTAGTGCATGAGGATCAGCTTTAATGTTCGCCAAGGTGGAGATGTGTTAGGTTGTATGACTCAATTGATTTTAGCGAATCTGATAAACCGGGCCCCTGCCTTGCTCATGTTCTTCTGTGATTAGAAGTATGTCTATTATCATAGGTCTACTATGATTAAAAGTAGCGCTTGGGTGTAATAGGGTTTTGCGGCTGATCTATAAATAGAGGCTAAAGGTCTCTATGATGTACAACCTCATCTGATTGCATAGTGAATTCTTTCTTCTTCCCTGTAGACGTAGGCCAAAAGCCGAACCACGTAAATCTTCGTATTCTTGTGTGCGTGCTGGTAGGCCCTAGACCACAACATCTTTGGCAGGGAATCTCTGCACTATTCATCAGATTGATACTTAAGGTGAACGGAATCTTTTCATTTTAAGACAAGAAGGTTTCTCTATTGGTTTTCTCAAGATTGGAGGCGGACCTACATGTGACACGATCAGAGGCGGACCTACATGTATTAGCCCCCTCGATCAGAGGCGGACATACATGTATTTGCCACCCGATCAAAGGCGGACCCATTAGGGCCCTAAGAGAAGCTTGATCCAGTCCCCGCTTAAAATAATGCATAGCCCAAACCTCCCTTTCCCCATCTCAAAAAATCCCCTTCCCAGTCTCTTTTGCTCTCTAAAACACCCATTAAAATTTAAAAGAACTTCCCATTCATCTGAGAATATTAATGATTTGGGTAAAAAAAAATGTGACCCATAGATTTATAGGTTGGATCTTATATATATGTGTGTATATATATATATATAAATATATATATATATATTTATATAGGGGGAGGCTCCCCTAAGCTGCTGCTTGGGGGAGCATAAGCTGGATCGTGTGAATCCGCACGTGTGACAGAAATTCAGGGCCCACTTATTTTTTTGATTTTTTCCCTTTCATTCCTTAATTGAAACAATCCTCCCTTGCAAAAGATTCCCTTCTGCCTCTCCCTCTCTCGCCTCTCGGTCTTGTCTCATGTGCATATATGATTTCTTCCACCATCTGGGTATTTCTGGATTTACACAAGTGAAAGACCTCCAATACTTTCAAGTATCACTTATGCTTCTTCGGACAATGCAGGAAACTACTACAGATGGATGGCACCATGCTCTTCATGGAAAGATTGTTTATTCACTTGGAGACCATTATTATTTCAGAAAATATCTTAAAATATTGAATCTTATCACTGGGCATGATTGAGATGATGAAGAAGAGTTATTCACTTGGAGACCATTATTATTAAAGAAAATATCTTAAAATATTGAATCTTGTCACTGGCCATGATTGAGAAGATGAAGAAGAGTACAGACTATACTGAGATTTTTTTGCAACATAAACCGTCAATGCCCACCAACAGTAGTCATTGCAAGTTTTCGGATCATCAGTTAGAATACAAAGAACCCATCAATGGTCACTAAAACAGAGGCACTAAAAGAACCAGAACATATATAAATAACCCACATTCATATTTGAATGGCGAAGTTAGAATAACACCCATGAATTCCCCCATCACCTATCATCAAACCCAAACAACATTGAAAAAAAATTACAAAAAAAAAACCCAATGTTGAAGAAACAAAAAGAATACGAAAAAAGGGGCCTTCTTCTATCTCCTTTCTATGGAAAAGGGGAAAAAACACTGAAAACAAATCCCATTTCCTTTTCCTCTGTTTGGGTGGACTCTAATCTTCAAACCCAGCTTTCTCCCAAATCCCTCACCCTGCTCAAATCCCTCCCTTTTAGAGACCCAACCCCTTTATGAAGTGAGAAAGAAGAAATCCTCATACTTGCCAATTGCCTTGCCAGAAACTCATGAGGAATCCTCCCATCCGCTTCCTCCTCCTCATCAAAATCTCCATCGATTCCACCCCTTCTTGAATCCTTATAATCCTCTCTCAGAATCTTCGACCAGGCACCGAGAGGGAGAGTCCCCTTTTCTGGATCTGGGCGGAGATGGAAGCGCAGGGCGGACCAGTTGTCACACTGAGAGACGAGAGAGGGAGAGCTGCAGAGAGAAAAGGTTCTCGAAGAGACTACTCCGACTGATGACGAGTAGAGAGGGAGAGCTGCAGCGAGATCTGATGACGCCCGTGAGAGAGAGACGAGAGATGGAGAGTTGCAGGATAGTGATAGATTAGGTTTAGCTATAGCCAAAAGGGGGAAATGTGAAAAAAAAAAGAAAAAAGGAGCAGGCCTGGAAATTTTCATCTTGGTTCTGCCACACGTGCGGATTCGCACGATCCGGCTTATGCTCCCCTAGGCTGCAGCTTAGGGGAGCCTCCCTCATTTATATATTCAAAAATTGCTCAAAATCCATAATTTTTTTGTCCACTTGAAATATTGGATTTGAAGAATGAACCTTAAAACACTAATACAAATGTCATATAAATTTTGAAGATAGAATGTTAATTGATGTAATTAGATATTTTGTAATTACAATACTTTCCCTTTTGCAAGAGTTAATGTTAGGAAAGAATAAAAAATTAGTGATCGGATTTCTCAATTGAGCATCGTATGCCCCCCTCAAATGAAAATCATGGTTCCACCACTGCTCGAGATCCATGGCATTTCTAACTAGAATGAAACAGTTGTTCAAGAAGGTGATATCCAAGCTGCTGCCACTCACATAAGTGAAGCTAGTAGGGATTTTGGGAAGCTTAGCAACACGACCGACTGCGACAAGCTCTATGGAGCCCTGATATACTCATGTTTAGCTTGGAAGCGAAGAATTGAAGCTAGAAGTATAGCCGTGATCTAGTGAGTACTCTCACAATTTCTATTCTCCATCCAATTTTGAGATCAAACACATGGACTAAGAGAGTTGGGCATCTCAGAAATCAGAAGGCACTGGAGTTTAATACAGTGTAGCTGTTGCAATCTTTATGCTTCCTTTGTAGTTTCTCCTTTGCCTTTTGGCTTTGCGGGGCTGTGGGATTTTGGGTGGCTTTGAGTTGACCAGGCTAAGGGGTTTAGGTTCTCCTAGTTTTCCTTATTTTGCCGGCTAGCTCCACCTTGCTTGTGTTTCTTGGTTGGGAGATGCCCAACTGAGGTGGAGGTTCCCTCCAACTATTTGTTATTCATTCTACTCTATACATCCCACTTGGAAATATGCACTTATTTTCCAAAATAAAAAATAAAAAAGGTATGTTCAACCATCTAGTGCCATACATCACATCTAGGGAAAGCTGTGGGACAACTATTAAGTAATTAATGTCCAAAGCAGTGTGAAATGGGATCAATAGTGAATGGGTTGGATTAAAGTAAACCGACCCCACACCCCACCACAAATGAAAGCCCAAAAAGAAGCGTTTTTGAGAGCTAGCCTTTTTGGTAAAATCATCATGTGGGTCATTCAAGTTTTTCATAGGGGAGAATCAGTCAAAACAAGAAATGGAGAGTAGATTAGAGTTTGACTATTAGTCAAGAGAAGTTTTAGTAAAAACACAAAATGTGGGGTCCTTTTGAGGTTATATGAAAATTTAAAAGCCTTTTTATAAAAGCTCCTTTTTTTTCTTTTTTTTTTTTACAAACAAGTCAATTCATTGCACCAACTTGCCTATAGTTTTTTTCTTTTCTTTTGTTTTGTTTTGGTAAACAACTTGCCTATAGTTAACAATGCAAGAGTTAAGATTTTGTTTAAAACTTTGTAACAAACTACTTTTGCTCATTCTTGGGGTTGCTTTGAATATTTGTAGCTAAAGTTCATAATGAAGGCTCATCCATTTGGATAATCCAACTTTTGGGTAATTTTTGCCCATTGGATGCGGGTGTGGGGGTGTAAACGTGTTTGTGATTATCTAGAAGTTCCGACTCATTACAAATCAGGTTTGAGTCCTCTTTTAGGTCCTAACAAGTACAAGGGTCCAGGTCCGGGTACTTTTTTGCACCTGTGACCTAAACAGGTCCAAGTCCGGTTCCACCTTGGTTCCTACTTTTGGACCTGTGACTCGATATATTACCTCAATCTTAAATAATCCCTCCTTAAAACTAGGATTTTTTTTCATATCATCCTTGTTATGCCCCGATTTTAGGGCCCATTGAATTTCGAGCCATGACGTAGGCGTATCTAATAATTAGTTATTTCAGAAAATGAGCCCATAAAAAATTCTCATAGTAACTGTCAGAGCGAGTATAAATATATTAAGGGACAATTACTGTACGGACTGCCTTAAAACTGATAATTACCCCAGAATAGTTGGAAAAAGGTTATTTACTGCAGAATAGTCCAATCCGTAGGATATCGCAAGCTGCGATATCCTATGGAAGTAGGATATCCTACAGTTAAAAGCGGGGAAATTTGAACAGTTAGTTTTTTTTTTTTTTTTTCCTTGACTGTGGGACCACCAAACCACCATCCAAACCGTTGGATATCTGTATGAGTGTAAAAGCTAATATCGCACCAAATTTGAACCGTTGATCTATCACGGTTATCTAGAAATTTGTAAAAATCACATTGTTTTTCAAATTATAAGAACAAATTATAAGCCATGTTTTTTTTTTTTTTTTTTTACAAATTTCTAGATAACCGTGATAAATCAACGGTTTTAATTTGGTGGGATATTAGTTCTTACACTCTTACAGCTATCTAACGGTTTGGATTGTTGTTTTGTGGTCCCACAGTCAAGAAAAAAAAATAAAAAAAATCTAACTGTTCAAATTTTCCCTATTTTGACTGTAGGATATCCTACTTCCATAGGATATCTCAGCTTGCGATATCCTATGGATTGGACTATTCTGCGGTAAATAAACTTTTTCTAACTGTTATGGGATAATTGTCAGTTTTAAGGCAGTCCCTACGGTAATTATCCCATATATATTAAAGTTACCAATACTACAGTTACAACATGTTTTAGAATATTAAATCTAGTACAACTTTAGCCACGTATGGCTGAAATACAAAATATAGGAAAGTAAACTGAAATACAAAATATAGGAGAGTAAACTATCTCATGAAGTAATGCCACTCAGCATAACACTACTATCAATAGTCGGGTTCAATTTGTCGCTCCACTAAACCCGGGGTTCAAGCAACCATTATCATACGAGTTAATGGAAGATGTACATGCTACTTGTAAGCACCAAGGTGCAGTATCAGACAAAATATGACAAGCATCAATCTTGAATTACATAACATGTACTGATAAATAAAAAATACAGAAACAACCCTGCAGTAGACAGATGGGTGAGTGCAAAACAGAATATCTAACAAATAACCAGAACCAAAGCAGCACGAGAAAATTACCATCATACCATACCTGTGAGCCCAACGAGTTGGGCAAGCATCTACCTATGTTGAGAAATATGATAGCCAAAATTACAGTTGGTGCCATATATTTATGAATCGATAACATCAGAAAAAAGATTTACTACACATAATGTGCGAAACATACATTAGGTTCGAGGTTCTCACTAACCAGAGCAATATCAAGAAATAATAAGGGCTCGGTGTGCGTTACCTACCTCTCTGCTCCCGTTGATGCCGACAACATTAAGACTCGGCTCACAATAGCCTCCTCATGGTATGCCTGATACCTACAAAAAGCTCGGCATCGATGTGCCTACAACTTGGTATCACTAAGATACCTATCAGTACACATCTCAAACTCATATCATTATCTCAATTGTAATGTGTCCGTAATATATATCAATCAAGTGAACATGTGTATACAGTGCATTCATTCCTTACCAGTGCGAATACGCACAATAGAATGTCTTGTGTTAGTGCATTCACATGATTAGCCTGAACAATGCAGCCATTTTCTTAAGTGGGACCAGGCAATGAACAAATAAATCGAAACTAATGAACCATTCTAGTCTCAATTGGTTAGGGCGGTGTCAAAACTAGTTAGGGTCTAGTTTTGGGTACATTGTAACTCCTCGCATGACTCGTAGTATTTCATGGACCATTTACATTCGGTCCCTCTTGTGACCCCCATTTATGGGTGGAGTAATAATCCTCCCATTGCAAATGGATTATACATTATGGTTCGAATTCTAATTCTAATACCGGGTCACAGTATGATTGACAAGGCCAACGAGTCCAAACGAAGTGAATTGAGGCATACTAGTCTCAACTAGGTCTAACTACACCATCTCAATCATACCTAAACGGACAGCATTCGGGCATTAGCGAGCGGACCCCAAAACAGATAAAGAAAGGCAAGGTGGATCCAGTCAATTTGGACGGCAGCGAGGCAGATAATGCACACTATCTAACCAAAAAGACAAACCTAGTGATCCGGTCGGTCTAAAGAAGCAATGCAAGGCAATGAAAGCGCGCCAAGGTCTAAGGACTTACCACACGGGTCAAAAACATGTGCAAATTGGTCCGTACTTACCAAATTACAGTCTTCTAAGTTCCTATTAAACAAACTAGTGCTAAGATAAATAACAACAACACTATTCAACTCCACGCATAACTTGGAGTTCTGAATGCCTTGGACGATACATTTCTTAGTGCTTTTGAAGGTAATTAGTTGTATACGGGATCTTAGGACTACATACCCTTAACTTAGGGTTGCTTTAACACACTTTGGAATGGTCTAGGGGTATACAATAGCTCATAGCATCGCCCCACATTGGTCTTAACTCAAAATAAGTATCGGGCAAACTTGGGGTACAAAGCTCCATTGATTTCTAGGTTCTCGGTCCCCTAAAAAAAAGGTATAACCAATTACAATGGGCCGGACCAAGTTTAAGAACCTCAAAGGCCCTCAAACAAGGGCTCCCGATTGTCCACACCTCATTTTAGAAGCAGACAACCAGTAGGTTCAACTGGTTGTTCAAATAGTCGATCATTCATGAAGAAAACCCAAGCCGCTGGGGAATAATTCCGGGTATAAATATGGCTCGATCACACCTTGGGGCCCACCTAACATGTATAAAAGCACACACAAGGATTGGGAAGGGTTTAGAGTCAATTTCAGACAAGAAAAGCCAAGAAACAAGGACCCTAGGGTGGACCGTTGGGAGAAATAGGGCTTTTCCTGATGGTCTAGTAGAATAGACAACGGGGTTTATCTTGGAAACCCTAAACCCTAAACCCTAAACCCTAAACCCTAAACCAAACTTTGCGGTCAATCTCAAAGGACCCTCCATCGGGTATAGCAGAGACAAGGACCGAAGTGCCATTTAGAGTAAAGGAGAGAGATTAGAGAACAGATAATTAAGTTTTAAAGCAAAAGGAATTCAGAAAGTATGAGTAACCAAGGATTACTTACAGAAAGCTTATAACTATTACAGACTGATTACAGTATATGAAAGACTATATAAAAGACTTACTGTTTTGAGTAAGCGAGGACTTTTACAAACTTCTTGCTCAAGTAAACACTCAGCTAAAATCCAAAGAGAGGTCACCACAGTATTTTTCGATGCCTTCTCTTCCAAGCTACTGTCTATTTAAAGACCCTGGACCCCAAACACTTCATAACAAAATACAATTAAAAGATAAAATCCGCATATGTGGATGATAAGGATGGATAGCTGGCTTCTGCTTTTAGCGTATGCGGATGAACAGTATGGACAGGTGGCTTCTGCTTTTGATACATGATAGAGATAATGGGTAACATGATGGACAGCTCCTTTTTCTGACTGATTAGTGACAGATGTGCTTTTTCTGCCTTTAGTCACATGGAGGCGGCTCCTTTATCGGTCCAGATGATTTTCGTAATTTTCCCAGCCGGTACTATCTAGATCATTGAAAAATTCCTCATCTTCATTATGTTCCAGACAAGGTTCTAGATCTGGGTCAAAATCGATCATAGATTCATTTTTTACGAAATCTGATGCCATTATCTTCTGATCCTGTAGGGCTGTTCTGAGGTTTTGAAGTAGATGATGTTGTTTTTCAAATTGATGTTCTTTATCCTTGTAAGAAATAAGGATTCTTTCATCTCCTCCAATGATGGTGAGGTTGCAAGATAGAATCTGGCTTAGATTCCAAAATTGTCTAGCCCTTATATCTTGAAGGGTTAGGTGGATACTGATGGGATCTTCGTGAGTAATCCATTCAGGGATTTTTTCAGCTGGGCGAAGGGGAGATAATTCTTCATCTCGTCTTTTTAATTCGATGAAATGGTAACTTGGGTAATAAATAACTTCTTTATCCCCTTGATCATTCTCTATCTCTTCCCATTCTAGAATAACAGAAATGATGTCTGCTACCACTGTTTTGGCCGAAGGGTGTTTGGTAAACCAAAGAGTAAGGGCTTTGTAGATGCAGATTGGAAGAAAATTGTAATATTTTTCTGTTTTAACAAAATTTGTTCTTTGAAGTATCCCTGCTTCGAATAGTTCTCCAAACTCTGATGGCAACATCTTGTGCATCAGAACATCTAAAGCGGTAAATCTTTTATCGCTGTAAGTTCCTAATCCTCCCCATCCAGGCAGTCTTGTATGAATGGTGATACATTGTACTCCTAGGAACAAGGTGTACCAGGCAGCTTCATCACAAGTCACTTTTCTAAGAATGTTTGTAACAATTTCTCCTGGAAGTTCCTGTAAATAATTTTCCAGTTGCATCCGAACAGTCTTGTCGGAATGTGTTGTGATAATTTCAGATTCACTTAGGGTCATGCTACTGAAATTATCAAAAGTAGCCTCCCCTTGTTCCCTCTTTACATATTTTTTAGGACTTGCCTTCTGAGGGGTGAAGGTAAAATTATGCTCAACTAATCGAACACTATTCTTTAGAGATTCGATAGCTAGCTTTTCTGGCATGGTTGGATGAGGTCGTTCTTCTTGAAGACCTGCTATGGCATTCCAGATTGAATTTGTATACCTATATATTAATTGAGCTTCTTGCTCTTCTTGGGACATCTTGCCCTTTTCTTTTCTTCCTTTCATTTCCTGCATCATAAATATCATTTCTCTGGTTAGAGCATCAGGAAGACAATTTTCTATTCCTTTAATATGTTCTACTTTGAAGTTCCATTCTGAAAACCAGGCCTGCCATCTTCGCATTTTAGCTTGATTCATTGCCCTTTGTAAATCAGATCTGAGAAATCCTGCAAAGTTTGAGTCAGATCTCACAAGAAATATTTTTGGTAGCAAATGGATCTTGAAACTTGTCATTCCTTGTTTGATAGCTAGGATTTCTTTTTCTAAAGCACAATAATTCTTTTCGTGCTTTTTAAATGTTCCGGAAGAATAGCCACAAATTTTTTCAATTTTTTCTTTGGAGTGGTTAATAGCTTTTAACACTCCTGCCCAGTGGAACTCTGAGGTGTCTATTTCCAGGATGACTTCGTCTTCTTCTCTTGGAAGTTCTAATTTGGGAAGGTTTCTACATAAGTACTGTATCCTTCGAACTACTATGGCGTCTTCTTCTGAAAAAGACCATTTGTAATCTTTTTTGACTTTATTTTGTAAGGTTTGAGCTATCTGAGCTATTTTTGGGATAAAAGTTCTGACATAGTTGATACATCCCAAAAATCTTTGGACTTGAAGTTTATCTTTAAGATGGTCTGGGAAAAGATTTATTTTTTCTATGACATGATTTTGTAATTCTATTTCCCCTTTGTTGATGATCATGCCTAAAAAATTGATTCTTTCAACTTCAAGTTCCATTTTCTTTTCAGAAATCATTATCCCATGATCTCTGATTTCTTTAGCAATCTTTGCTAAATGTTGTTTATGTTCTTTTTTTGTTTTGCTAAAAACAATAATATCATCAATATAAACAAGACAATATTCATGATGTTTTTTAAAAATGTTATCCATTCTTCTTTGGAATATTTGGGGTGCATTTGTTAACCCAAAAGGCATTACCATCCATTCATATTGCCCTTGCGGGGTACTGAAAGCTGTTAGAGGAATGCTGTCCTCTTCCATCTTTATCTGCCAGTATCCAGATTTACAATCGAACTTACTGAAGACTATTTTCTCTTGTACTTCTTTAATGAGAGCTTCTTTATTGGGAAGAAAATATCCATCTCTTATGGTGAAGCTATTTAATTTTCTGTAGTTTATGACCATTCTTGGCTTTTTCCTAACTTGCTCTGCATGTTTTCTAACCATAAAAGCAGGACTACTATGAGGACTATTGCTTGGTCTTATTAGTCCTTGAACAAGTAATTCTGTAACTTGTTGATCAAATTCTTCCCTATCTTGAGGAGAATATTGTATTGGTTTTACCCTAACAATCTTTTCAGGATCTTTTAGGAGAATTTCACACTTGGCTTGATCTTTTTCCCATAGTTTGAGTGGATTATCATCTAAATTCTTTTTTAATGATTCTTTAATTTCTTCAAGGGAAAGAGTTTTTTCTATCTCATTATTTTTTATTCTTTTCAAATTTTTATAGTAGAGATTGATTATATCTATTTCTTTTTGCCAAGAGTCTTCTTCTTTCTTCCGATTTTCTAGAAGAGGTTTCTCTCCTTTGTCTGACTCCTTTCCTTTATCCCAGTTCTCTAGAAGAGGAAGAAGTCTTTCTTCGTCTTCGGATTCACTACTCCAATTTCTTACTTGGATTTCTTCATAATTTGTTAGCATAGGTCGCATGGGAGTTTTGAATAAGATTGAAGGTCCACCAGGCTTCTCGACTGGGCACTCTGATGGAGGTTTCTTGAAACTATCAAGAAAAGCGGGATCGAAAGCATGAGCATAAGCATCCCGAATTTTGTCAACCGTGACTGGAAGGCCATTGGGAAGGGTGAATTGAATAGTATTTTTGGTTTGGACAAAGGGTTCATAAGTTTGAATGAAATTATTCCCAAGAAGGAGATCAGGTTGACCCTTAATATCCGTTTGCCAGACTTTATCAATGAGGAATTCTTTTCCAGAAATAAAGATATGAATGTTATGAGCCACATATTCTAATAAACTGGTATTGGTGTTGGCCATAACAGCTTCTAGTGGAATAGGAGCTTTTTTCCACATGTGGTCTGGAAGAGCATGTTTTAACATCATGTTAAACCCAGCTCCAGTATCTACATAAGCATTGAGCGTATATCTGTGATACCCTCGCACACTGACTCTTGTTTCAATGTAAATGCTATGTTTAGAGGTGAATGGTTTGGCTGATTCGAGCAATACTTTTGCATCGATTTGGGGTGTTGGAATTTCTTCCCAACTAGGATATTCAAATTCCATACAAGGATCTAAAGGGGGATCATAGATGATTCTTTTCATCCATTTGTTGTTAATCTGAATGATATTTGGAAGAGAGTTCTCAGAGATTACCATCAGATTTTCTGTATTCGATTCAGAATCAGATGATTCTTCTTCTTCACCATTACTGCTTAGTAATGAAAAGACCTCGGATTTTGTATCAGATTCTTCATCTTGAATTATCTTGAAATCTTCAAAGTATTTTTTAGGCATTTGTTCGAGGATTTGTACCATTTTTGTATTTTGCATTTTTCCTCGGTTAGGACATTTATTAGCAAAGTGTCCTTCTTCATGACAAATAAAGCATGTACAATTTTGCTTATCTTTAGCTTTTTCATTTTTATTCATGGCTGGCCGTGGAACAACCAAGAGCTACCCGGTTGTTGGCCACAGAAACTGGGGTTCGGCCCATATTTCCGGCAGTTTGCTACGGGACTTGGATTTTGGGATTGTTTTCCTAATTTTCTTATTTTTCGAGTTGAAGGAAAATCCCCACGCCATTAGGAAGATAATTAAACTTAATTAAACATATTAAAAACTATTAGAGCTTGAAAATCACGTGATTCAACCCATAGAATGAAAAATAAAAGAATCATGAAATCAACACATTACATGCTATGCAATTCAAATTGGCACTTTCCTTGGCTCCAAAGCAACTCAAATTCACTTCCAAACACTTTCTAAGCTTGCTGGAATCTCTCTACAAGAATTCCTCAAATCTCACATAAAAAACCGCCCTAAAAACACAACCATTGCTAGAATTGGAATGGGGCTTTACATGTCACATAAATGGTGTAAGATTGAATCCAAACCATGAAGGAAACAAAAGAGAAGGAAGCTCCTACCTCTACCAGGTCCAACGGAGAAGACGAAGTGGGTAGGAGGGATTGTCAATTCCATCTTCTCATTAACAGTTCAGTTCTGGGTCTACCATTGAGCCAGACCGGAACCAACCACTTTACATCCCTAGATAAGATCCAATAGTGAATAATGTCTTAAATAGTGTAAAATGTGACTAGTCTCAATGAAGGGTCTTCATATTTGTGAATGGGTTAGGCTAATCAAAGGTGGGCTTTTTATATGATAGCCCCAAAAGAAGGATTTTATGAAAAGGGGGTGTTTTGGAAAAAATACTCATTTTGAGTGTTTTTTCATTTTTTAATTTTAGACCAATCATTAAAAGCAAAAATGGAGAGGCCTAATGGATAGGGAGTGCTCATGGGCTGGGCCAAACCCAAGCCCGATCCGGGCCTAGCCAGCTTTGGGCCGAGCTTGGATATGTAATGAGGGCTCAAATAATAAATGGGTCGGGCTTGGATTAAGTGATTGGAAGCCCATAGCCCTGCCTGGCTTGTGTAAGAAATGCATGTAATTTAATTTAATTAGTGCTCTAATTCCCACAAAAATGATGAAAAGCCTGGTTCTACCTGGCCCGATTGATTAAATGGGCGGTCTCAGGCCTCCTAACTTTAATGGCCCATGTCGGGCTTGGGCCGGGCCTAGGCCAATGTTTCTAAAGCTGGGCCAGGCCTGGATATGCCTTAGCCAGGCTTATGAACACCCCTAAAAATGGATATACTTACTTTTTGTACAAATTAGCTGTTAGTCAAGGGAGGCTTAGCAAATAGTTCGACCTTTATAACATATATACTTGATCACTTTGGTTTGCAATCATTTGCACATCATATGCATAAATTTTGGTATGAAGATCGTGTGTAGATGGGGTCATTTTTACATCTGAATTTCACACTTATTTCGGTGTGAAACAATTAAGGGGTTGTTAATTTGTTTGCTCATTTAGATAGTAAACGACTCGCATGCATAACAGGTATTGATATGTCACGTTTGTGTTGCAGGGAAAATGATTCACATCCATAAAAATAGGGTGAATATAGCCTCATTCTGCCCTTCGTTTTTGCACCTTAGGAGGTGTGATACCGATTCAATTCACTCTCCTTTCTCAAAAGCCGTCGAGAATTCACACTAAATTTTCTCCCATCGGACCCATGAAAGACCTTATTTTTAATTCATGTGGGCCCTAATTCACAATGCAAACCAATCATCTTCTTTACATGGGTTAAAACAGCTAAGAGGTCAAATTTTACATCTAAATCTTCATGGATTTTGAGAAATTTATGAAACAATGAGGACAATTATTCTTAATTTTTTGGACTTTTGTGGGCCGCCAATTCATGATCCAAACCGTTCATTTTCTTTATATGGCTACGCATGAAAAAGAGGTAAAATTTACATCTTAATTGCTCATGGATTTTGAGATACTCGTGAAAAACGTCAAAAAAGTTTCAGACACATCTAGGAGGGTTGGACATGCTCATTTATGCATGTAAAAGTAGTGGCTTTGACAAACATTAAAATGTATATCATTTTCATATGTAAATGATTCACATGTATCATTTACATATGTAAAATTGATCGACAGCCCCAAGTACAAGGCTGCGATGCAGTAATAATCTCGGTAAGTTTGCGGTCGATTCATATAAGTGAAAGAGAGGCAATTAACTCACACCTGTCCTATGAAAAATCTAAAAACTAGCCTAAAAGAAGCTATACAAATCTAATCTAATATTCTGAAAATTAAAAGTAATTACAAGCAATTAGAAATTCCTACACTAAAAAGACCTAGGCTAAGAGTCCTGAACCAGTGGACCACATCACCATAAAAATAGTCAAAACAACCATTTTAAATAAAAATAAGAAAAATCAGAAATTGAAAAAAAAAAAATCAGAATATGGGTCTTTGCAATTCAAGAGTCCGGATCCGTTGATCTAAGCATTGGAAAAACGTACGGCGTAGATTCAATCTCTTCCATATAGATGAGCCAAGGTGCGGTTCTAAATTATTAATTTGATAAGAAATTTCACAAGAGTCAAGGCTCCTACAACATATTTTCATTACTATAAGCCCATAAGCATTCTCTATATCTGAAAAAAATAACGAATCTCATAAACATTAGATAATGAAAAAAAAAAAAAAAACAACAAGAAAAACATACCTTTTATTGAAATAAACCGTCGATAATCTCGCCCCTTCATCTTCATTTTCTACCTTGAAAAAAATCTGAATTGAAGCCTTACAAGTATAAAAAAGAAATAGGGGAGAGAAATGTGGAATGTGTGAGTGGAGAAACGAGAGAGAATGGTGAGGCTTAGAAAGGAAAATTAATAGAGAATAGGGGTGGAGTCGAATGGACGTGTGGAGTGAAGATGAGATGGTGTTACACCTCTAACGGCTGCCTCCCCCTTTGGAACGCCCAGCAACCTGGGGTATTTATGTCCTTTTGAATTCTTGCTTTGCAAGAATTTAAAGTCTGAGAAAGTCGTGTTACTTGGAGTCTAAGTTGGGTAAGGTTTTTGGAAGGTTTTCTAGAGATTCTGGGACTTCTTTGAAATTTGTTTACCAATTTGAACCTGCTTCACAAACCCTTCTATAAAATTAGAACTATCCTTGCTTCTTCCAAGTTCTCCACTTGGGCCCACTATGGATTAAAAATTCCAAAATCTGAATGTTGAATTTGTTTTGCTATCTTGGAATCAAGATGGCCCCCACATGGGCATGCATACCTAGGATCAGCCATGCATGGAAGTCCTCTCCTCTCTTGCAACTTTCCTTGATTTCTCTTTCTTTATTTTCTTCCCTTTCTTCCTTCTTTCCTTCTTTAATTTCTTCCTCCACAAGTACCTAGTTCCTTTCTTAAATCTCAAATCTGAATTTCTAAATCCCAAAAATCTTCTCTCAAAGAGGAAAGGACCATTTCTGAGTTTTTGAAACTATGTGGACCCCACCTTGGTCGTCCCTCCACCTTGAGATTCACGCCAAGGTGGTGGGTCCCAATCGTGGCTTCTTCATGAGTTTTTTTTTTTTGCTTTTTTTATTCTCTGTTGATTTCTTCCTCCCGCGGGCCCAAATCTGAATCTCTCCTATACAAAAATATGAAATAAATTAAAACAGTAATTTTCATGAGAAAAAGAATAATGTGATGCATGGGGCCCAATTCACACTAAATATGAGCAAGATATGACACCATTTGATCTCTCATGTTACTTAATTAAACCAAAGGTGAAGAGAAATATCATCATTTCATGTGTGAATCAAAAGTTGTGAGAAATTCCCGTCTTTCAATGTAAATCAGAAAGTTTCATTATTTCATGTAAAAATATGATTTTCCAATGAATTTTGACTTAAATTCAAACATTGATGCATGAAAACATAAAATCATGAATTTCTAATAAAATGATGCATGATTTGATGCATAAGTACTTAAATCCTCTAAATTAATGATGAAAATACGCATTCTTAAGGGCTTATAAAAAAAATAAAGGACCCTAAACACCTCACACCTTAAAAAGGCCTTGGTACATACAATTACCACCTAAAGTGGGTTGTAGAATCAAAACTAATGTCTTCTACTTTTTAGCAATCCTATAGGCTACAGAATTAGATTTGAATTTTTTAAGATTTTTATTGAACTAATAAACACAAAGACATTTAGCTTCATATCTCAAATCTACACCCCATCCAAAGAAAAAAAATTCCAACGCATAGATCTACCATTAAGAGGTTCTAATTCATGATCCAAACCATTTAATATTCTAATAAATTTCAAAATATAAACTCTCACATATCAGATCCTCATAAATTTCACGAAAAATAGCAAAAACCTTAAAGCAACTTATTTGAAAATGGTACTTCCATACAAACAAACATATAATATGTTTCACAAACATAAATATTTAATATTTAAATTTTACATATATCAATTTCATTTCATATCCCATGCAGAAAAGACAAATTACCTCATAGCTTCATTTGTTTGCACTCATTTGCATGTGTAAATGATGTAAGGGCGTGGCAATTATACATTATCACATTTATTTGTGCTCATTTATGCATCGTGCATTAAACTCATATTTAAATGATGACATTTCCAATTAAATCATTATATACTTGAGGAGGTGAATATACCTACATATGTAAACAAGGAGAAGCTGTTGGTACAGATTGCAATAGGGGTTCATCTTCTTTGTTGGATTTTGGAACCCGAAGATGTATAATTCCATATATGAAATATTCATAAATTCTGAGATATTTGCGAAAAATGTGTAAAAAAAATTCTTGAACTTGATTTTTTTCTCAAATTAATTTTTATTCAAATTACACAATGCAAATTAAAATGGATGAAAATATTGGATATAAACATGATTTTCTTGGTTCTCTAGTCCCACTTATTTATAATTAATAAATGATCGAGTATTCTTCTATCTGGTTCTCTAATATGTTGAATGCTAACAAGCAGGATTGTTGCATAACAATACAAGCATATACTTAATCTGTTGAATGCTAACAAGTAGTCTGATTGTTGCATAACAATACAAGCATATGCTTATCAATCAACATAATTTTTATAATGCCTGATCTTAGATAGAAGGATAATCATTTATTAATTATAAATAAGTAACATTAAAAAAACTAAGAAAACTAGACTTATGTCTAATATCTCAACACAATCTAATATGGGTTATGTGATTCGAACAAAAAAAGATTTGGGTTTGAATAAAAGTTAGATTTTTATAGACTAAAATCATTTCAATTTGAGTTATGTGGTCTGAATAAAAATCAAATTTACATTTGAATACAATTAGGCTCTGATTTTGGGCAAAAATAAGATTGGAATATGCAGTTAGATGACTCCATGAGTTGAACCCTACCCTGTCAAAAGTTAAAACTTTAGTATTTTTAATTAAGATTTGTAAAAATAATCTTACAAAAAGGAAGAAGAAATATTTATACTTTGACGGTGACTTTTTAGCCATTTAAAATCTGAGCTGCACAATACCAACACTTAAATTTGATATAAACTATAATCATTTCCACATTTGAAAAAAATGCAGCATGACATGTAAAGCATATTACTTCTTTATAAATCCTTATTATATTTTGGGACTTTTATGAAAAGAGGCCTCAAATATCGTCGTACCTCCAAAAGCATCCTCAAATAAATGTAATGCCCAAAAGCATCTTATACTGTAGACATCATTTATTTTCTAACCAAATTGCCCTTCACTTTATTTTTCGCGACATCGAGACTTGGCGGTGTTCTCGCATTAGAGTATTTTGCGATTCGTTGTTTTTGTTTCAACTCTCAAACTCACTAATTTATTCTGGACATCAAGAGTAGTTAATGTCTATTTTAAAATAATATTTTAAAGCGAGAAATATGAAGGAAAATATCCTCAACCTTGTAGCTAATTGTCCATATATGTAGTAAAAGTAGGGTTACAAATGAGGAATGGAATATATATATATATATATATATTTTGTCTAAAAATGATATCGTTGATTTTTCTTAGTAGAATCTCTACATATTGTACTAAAAAAAGGGTTGCAGTGGGTACATTCACTATTTAACAAACTCACAATTGAATGGTTCAACTCATATATTCATAGAAATCGCTCCTTCAACTTCAGAATTATTAGTCAAACCTAATGCACATGTATGTATCTTATTTGAGAAAACTTTAACTATTGAACTCGTGAGTATCTTCTTAACATTGCGAGTTGATTCTTGACATCGTGACTTAATCATGTTGATGTTCAATTCATACTTAAAAGTGAGGAAAGTGGAAAAAGCTTTCTAAACTTTGGAGCAAATTCTTCTCAGATCATACTAAAAGTAGGGTCAAAGTGAGTACATTAACTGTTAAACAAAGTAACGGTGGAATTATTCAATTCCTGACTTCACAGGTTCTTGAGTTTGACAAGATATTCATATCCCTTCAAAAGTTCCAAGCGAGGTTATCTTGGATTCCTATAGGTTTGACCTAATTTTCTACTAATTATAGTAAAAGTACATTCTTAATGAAGACATTAGTAGAGTCTATAGAAAATATAAATCAATCTACTATGATAGAGAATCTAAATGAATGATTGTCGATGTTGATGATTGGAAATGAACAGAAGAAGAAAAACCCAAGTTTCGCGAATAATGTTGGGCACATATATGGACACTAAATATTGAACTCGTGATCATTATGTCTTACACTCATGAGTCATGTGTCTAGCTCGCAAATATTTATGAGAGATAAAGTGAATGTCAATTTGGTCTAGAGAAAAATAAAGTTTGCAATATAAGATGCTTTTGGGCATTGCATGTATTTGATGATGCTTTTCGAGATATAAAAATATTTGAGGCTTTTTTCATTAAAACCCATTGCATTTTGGGGATTTGACATTTCAATGCTCTTTAAATACTCAATCCCCAATTTCATGACTCAAAGTCTCTAAATGTCACTAGAGTCGTATTAACTCTGGTACATTTTTTTTTTTTTATACTTTTTTGCCTTGGACCCATGATATTATGGGTTTTGAAACTCCCGTGATATCATGGAATCAAGGGCAAAAAAGTAAAAAAAAGTATACTTGCCATGAAATTAGAAATCGGGCATCTAAGGGGCATTGGAATCTCAAATCCCCTGTATTTTTACACCAGCTCAATTTTACATGGCACCCATATGTCTTAAAGTAAATTTAGTTGTACTCGATAAAACAGGCATTTAGTAAAGAGAATGCATTTAATTCTCTTACTTAGATTTGGATAGAGGAAACCAAAAAGAAAAACTATTTCTGAAAATCAAGGGAGAAGAAATTGGGGTGGTTTCCCTTTCATTTTGTAATGAGAGAGAAATTTTTGTTCACTGTGGTTTTCTCAAAAAGGAAAGAAGATACGAACCAATGAAAATCGTTTGCTTCGTTACAAAGCAGCCTGGTCTTCGTACAAATATTCCTTTCTTCAAATGCCCGCATTCCATCTCCCCATACAAATCTCAAGACCTTCATTTCCGGATTGTATTTCTCGACTTCTACCACCATTTCTGTTCTTAATGAATTCGAGTTCAGAGCAAGAGAAGATCGCCATTCGTCCTGTCTTGCGCCATTTCCCACATATGCCCGTTTCCCGGCTCCAGCTCTGCGCGGTCTCTCTCATTCTTTCATTTCTCTTCTTTTGATTTCTTCACTGTAAATAGCAAGTAAACCTCCTGGTGGAGGCATTAAAACTGAAGCTGCAGTTGATGCGGCAGAGTTGATGAATCAGAGCAGGGCGAATGGGGAGTGGGCTTGTGATCTGTGTAATGTGCGTGTAACAAGGGAATGGGATCTGAAAAATAGTCATCTTCAAGGGAAGAAACACAAGGCGTAAGCGCAACAGAGGAAACTACTAATAGCAAGAGAAACCGGTGGTGGCAATAACATTGAAGCCGAAGAGTTTGTGATTCCAATGAAGGTGAAAATGGAGTGGTCTTGCGATCTTT
Source organism: Persea americana (assembly GCA_029852735.1). NCBI lineage: Eukaryota > Viridiplantae > Streptophyta > Magnoliopsida > Laurales > Lauraceae > Persea > Persea americana. The sequence continues at coordinate 11,365,888 of CM056812.1, forward strand.
GTCACGTGATAGCACCGAGCGAACAGGCTCTGAATGAACATATTTATGGGATGGAGCACATGGCCAAAGAGGAGGAACTTCTAATAGCAAGTAAACGTGATGAAGGCAATAAATTTGTAGCTGCAGAGTTGATCAATCCAAACAATGTGAAAAAGGAGTGGTCTTGCGCTCTATGTCAAGTGAGCACCACAAGCGAACAACATCTGAATAAACATCTTCAAGGGAAAAAGCACAAGGCCAAAGAGGGGGCACTGATAAAAGGAAGTAAACCTGATGAAAGCAATGAAACTGAAGCTGCGCAGTTGAAAAATCCAGACAATGTGAAAAAGGAGTGGTCTTGCACTTTGTGTCAAGAGAGCGCTCCCAGCGAACAGGGTCTAAATGAACATCTTCAAGGGAAGAAGCACAAGGCCAAAGGGGAGGAACTACTAATAGCAAGTAAACCTGCTTCCTCCTCTACGATCTCGAAAAAGGATGACAATCCTAGCACACTTGAGAAGCAAGGTGTGACCAGCAATGAGCATGAGAAGAAATTGGAACAACAAGTGCCGAAAGAAGCGAAGGAGATTGTTGGCAAGCAACCCCTCATCCATTATTGTGAACATTGCAAACTGCAGTGCAACAGTGAGAGCATGCTTGCGTCTCATTTGAGTGGGAAGAAGCACCTTTCCTGCATGCAGAAGCTCAAAGCTGCACTGGCGAAGGTAAACGAGGAAAGTAGAGCAGATTTGGTGGCCAAAACAAAGGAGGAAAATATTAAACCTAGTGGCAACAACAAGAAAGGTCCAGATCTGAACAAAGATGACAAGTCTAATAAGCTTGTGAACGAAGTCATGACCACCTCCAGCTCAAAGGAGCTGCAGAAGCACCAAGTTGGCCAGTCCCTGCAGCAAGTGCCCAAAAAACAGAGTAAAGCAGTAAAAAAGCTTCCCGTCCGTTGTGAACTTTGCAATGTGGAGTGCTACGGTAAGGACATATTGGAGTCTCATTTGCGTGGGAAGAAGCATCTGGCTCGCATGAAGGAGCTGAAGAGTCACAAGGGGGTCTCAGTGAACCATACTGGTGATGCAAATGCCGGAGTGAGTTATGGAAGAAATGAGGAAAGTGAAACTGAAGTAAACAAGGTAGTAGAAATTATAGAGCTGAAACCAAGCATTGGAAGTCATCAAGATGAACAGGTGGTGGCATCAGAAACAATGGATGGTGTACCAGTACCATCCGCAGAAGAGGTGGCTAACAGAATGGAGGACGGTGCTTGAAAAAACTTCTCCTTGGGAAATCTTACACGCGATTGTTCCATTCTAGTTTATTTTCTCTGTTACAGGTTACTAATTACATGATTAAGCCATATCTGGCCTCATGAATGATCCTAGTAGTTGAAAAAAAAAGATCAATACGCGCGGGCATGAGTGTGGTTACCGTTGGATTTGAAAAAAAAACAAAAAAAAAACAAAGAGAGAAGATCCTAGCAGTTGAATGATGAATCTGTTTTGTAGTTGCTGGGACATACTTCTTGTTGAGCAGGTATACTAGTTATCCTGTACTTGGTTCTGGTTATCGTTAGGCATACTTATTTAGCACAGCCACATAGGTGTGCTTCCTTGTATGATCTCTCTGTTGTAAGTGGTAACCTTTTTCTTCCTTTTCTTCCTTTTTTTTTTTTTTTCGTTTTTTGCTAATGTTGTTGTAACCTGTTTCATTTGGCGTGCATTGTTATTGTTTTTTACTAGCCTATGGTATTAGTACAAGTTCATGTTTGAAGAGACTGAATTGTGGATAGTAGTTATACATCCTCTCGATTATTACTAATGCTCGAATTCCTTTACATCTTTCACAATCAATGCTGGTTTTGACTCCGAAGTCTTCTATGCTATTGGGTTTTTATTTGCATGTTGTGTATTCTTTTGTGATAGATCTTTAGATATTCCATGATCAATCACCCAAATTGTAGAAACATGGAAATGAATATTTCCAGGTTATACTAATTAAAAGAAACAATAAGAACAAAGAAAGCTCAGCTTCCATGGGGGAAGCATACATGCAGAATTACTTGTTGGAGATCGTGGTTGATATTGGATGTAAACGAAGACTCAAAATGACTTCTGAGTCTTGGCCCATTTGATATATAGGGCCAAGCAAGGTTTGAGTTTGGACGGCTTCCTAAGCTTTTTCTGTGCCTGCTGCCCATTTAATAGGAATGGTTTATCTGTGCTTTGGCTGAGCCAATTTAGAGCTTGCAGGAGATACCTGCCTCTAATTTATTTAATGCAATTGGGAGTTTTTGTTTTCTTGTTTGGATTGGTGCCATTAGTAGGGTATGGTGTTTTGATCGGTTATTTATTTAGGGGGTGTGTTTTTTTTTTTATTTTTTTATTGAATACAATAGGAATTCATGATCAAATGAGCTCACTGAAGTTTATTAAGGGCTCATTTGCCTCCCACACAGGAGATATGAAAATGAATTTTACACATGTAAAGGGTTCATATATATAACTTTATATTGGAACCAAATACTCAAATGAGTTCCAGTCCCCTTTTGTTTAGGATAGGTACTCTGTTACTTTTTTTTTTTTTCAAAATGAGTTGTCCTTTACTTTTTCTTTTTCTTTTTTTCTTTTTTACTTTCTTTCCAAAAACTGTATTTTCTTTTCACTTGCTTTCCAACGAACTTCCTGGTGGTGGGCAGACTTATTGAAAATCTGATCTGGTCAAATGCACGTCCTCTTTTATGGGACTCGCCAAATTCTACTTGATGATAAGCAGTCTACATTCCAAGCTTCAAGCCAAACCAAACTTCTCGAGCAAAATTATAGTGGAGCAAAACGTGTTCAATTGTCCATGGCAAGTCACTCGTAACGCCCGTTTGTCACGTCAATAGTATTTTAATTCAAAATTTTCTCCATCTTTAAAAAAAAAAAAGAAAAGTAAACAAGCAACCTCATTTCTCCATTAAAGAGAAAAGCTCCACTTTTCTATACAAAAAGTCAGAAAAATTTCATACCAAACAACTAAAAATAAAATACCATCATAACCCTATTATATTTTATCCTCTCTTGATTTGATGCTCTACTATACTTTATTTTACATGTAAAATAACCAAACATGGAGAATTGTTGTACTAGATCAAAAGCAGAGCCACCTACCTTAATCTTGAGGTTGCAGACTCGCGGTTGAATGGGACCTCCCTCTGGCAGGGAATCACTGCACTATCCATTAGATTGATGCTTCAAGTGAATGTAATATTTTTATTTCAAGACAAGGTTTCTCTATTGGTTTCCTCAAAATCCCAGGCATTTCTAACTAGATTGAAACATTTGTTCAAGACGATGATATCCAAGCCGCTGCCACGCACATAAATGAAGCTAGTAGGGAATTTGGGAAGCTTAGCAATACGACCGACTGCTATAAGCTCTACGTAACTATGATATATACTTAGGATGTTTAGGTTGGAAGCGAAGATTTGAAGCTAGAAGTATAGCCACGATCTAGTGAGTACTCTCAAGATTTCTATTCTCCATCCAATTTTGAGATCGAACCCCATGTACTAAGAGTGTTGCGCACCTCAAAAATTAGGAGGCAGTGGAGGTTAATACAATGTAGCTGTTGCAATCTTTATGCTTCTTTTGTAGTTTCTCCTATGTCTTTTGGCTTTCTGGAGCTGTGGGATTTTGGGTGGCTTTAAGCTGACCAGGCTTGTGGGTTTAGATTCTCATAGTTTTTCTTATTTTGGCGGCTAGCTCCACCTTGGTTGTGTTTCTTGGTTGGGAGACGCCCAATTGAGGTGGAGGTTCCTTCCAGCTATATATTTTGTTATTCATTCTATATGTACATCCCACTTGGAAATAAACACTTGTTTTTCCAAAAAAAAAGTGTGTGGTTGGGGGGGGGGGGCGGGGGGGGGGGGGGTGTGTGGTGTTGTTTTGAAATGTTTCATTTCTATTATTAGAAGTAGTAAGGATCTTGAAAGCAAATTTAATAGATGAGTCTCCATTTCTAGTGAAGGGCCACACCCCGCTACCAACTCTATCATTATTTGTTATACAAATCTTTTAGGGGATGTTTGGGAGCGAGCTTTATTGATAGAGTTGATTGGAGTAAAGATTATTTTGAAGAAAGAATAAAATATAAGTGGATTATGATGGTATTTTAATTTTAGTTGTTTATTGTGAATTGTTTTTTTTTTTTTTAGCTTTTGTATTGATTATGGTGTTTTGTTGTATTTTAGTAAAGAAATGAGGTTACTTTTTAACTTTTTTTTAAATATGGTGAAAGTTTTGAATTAAAGTACTCTTGACGGAAGTTTTTTGTTAGAAATGGTGGCATTTTTACCTTACTGGACTCTATTGGTGGAGTTACCAAACAAGCCTTAAAGGTACTCTCCATGTCTCTAGTGTCAGAAAAAGTACTTCTAATAAGTCTTTCATCTCATCCTTTCTCATGGTCCCAGAGGTCTTTAACATGAAGGTCCAGGGTTGAAATAGTAGGAAGAAGGGGATGTGCATCTCCATATAGATCAGATCTAATTACTCTCAGATATATAGTTGTATGATTAAGAGGTTCTACAGAAAGCTCCCTTTACTTTCAAACAACCTCAAGAAGGCCATTGTATTATGTAGTTTTACAAAAAATCTGAAGGTGCCTTTTATTTAATTGTTAGTTTTTATGGACAAATGATGACAATATCATTTGCTTAAACTTAGAAAATCTCTCCATCTCAAGTGGGGCAAACCTGAATTCATGCTGTTGTTCAAGGGATGCTTGGCAATGAAAGGCTTGGATGTGGACAAGGGAAATATGTAATATCAAGTCAATTAAATGATCATTGCCCTTAGTTTTGGGTCATCAAAGTGTCGTGGCTTTACACTATTTAAACTTCTTGTGATAAAATTAGGGATGTAAATGGGTTTTCCGTTATCCGAAAGTTCCGACGCATTAAAAACCGAATTTGAGCCCATATTTAGTCATTGTTTTGAAAAACTTAAGCCCTATTTTGAAATATAAGTATTTTTTTTATCCTCATTTGAAATATGAGCAAAACTTGAAGCCCGTTTTCAAAATTTCCCATTTTTTTTTTATTCACTGCGGTTTCCTCGAAAAAGAAGAAGGAAGGTACGAGCCAATGATATCGTTTCCTTCGTTACCAAGCAGCCTGGTCTTGTACAAATACTTGCTACGATCTTCAACTGCTCGCACTCCATCTCACTTTTCGGCAACTCCTAACCTACCATCATTTCCAGATTGTATTTCTCGACTTCTCCCAGTCCCACCATTTTAGTCCTCATGGAATTCAAGTGCAGAGCAAGAGAAGATCGCGCTTCTTCCTATCTCGCGCCTTTTCCCACATATGCCCGTTTCCCCGTTCAAGCAATACGAGGTCTCTCTTATTCTTTCATTTCTCTTTCTTTGATTTCTTCACTGTAAAGATCAGATACTGATTTCTCTATGCTTTCATCATTTTTCCTGCTTCTTCTTTGTCTCGATAGCTTCCGAGATCCTGCTGCGAAAGCGCGAGGTCAAAGTGGAAGTCGGGAGGAATCTCACGTATGGGAGGGAGGTGGAGCTCCGAAGACAGGCCGTGCGATTCTCTCTTCAAGAAAGCACAAAGCACAAAGCTAAAGGGGAGGCTTCTGCTTCCTCCTCTCCAACTACTAAGAAGGCTTACAAGCCTAAGAAGCAAGCAAAGCAAGTCGGGCAGCAGAATAAATCGCAAAACATTGTGGGGAATGGGGAAAGTAGAGCTGATGTGAAGGTGAGAGTGGAGGTAAAGGTTAAGCAGGACAAGAATGAGGTGGTGGTGTCATCAGGAACTGCAGTGAGGGCACTAAAAGCAAATAAGTCTGGTGGCAATAACAAAGTCATTGTGGCATCCAAGGGGAAGCCCCAAGGTTGTGTTAAGAAATATTGATGCAGAAATATTGGGCTTTTGTTAAATATATATATTGGGCTTGACTTTGTGAAGTATGAATAGTTGTGGGTTGTAATTTTCCTGGTTACAAAGCAACATATATGGGTGAGTGGGTTGTTTGTTTGTTGTTTAGGTCTTAAAATATGTAGGGAGTGGGACTTATTAGCCCAATGGGTTGTGACTTTTTATTTAAAGTATCATGTAATGTAATAACAATAATCCAATCCATTAGATTTTGCATTGCCCTTCTTACATTTTACTTCCAACAGCCCTAATTCAATATTGGGATTACATTGCTTTCTTTTTGTTTACAATAATTTGAGAGAGAGCCTTTCTCAAACTAAAGGGTTGAAAAAAAAAAAAAGAAGAGGGAGAGCACAGGCCATCTTAATCTTGTCAGTGGGAAGGTACTGAAAGTGGTAGTGGGGAAGCAGGGCATTGGAAAGTAAGATGAGGAAATGGTGGCATCACAAACGAGGGAATGGGTACCATCCAAAGAAGAGACTGACAAAATAGCAGTAGGTGGAGAGACGTCTTGCGTTGCTCGACAGAAAATAAAGGAAGAGCAGGACTGTGTAAGATCTGTGAATAGTGCTTGCCGTTGGCTTCAACTTTGCAGGGGAACTTTCTAGTGTTCGGTTAATGAGATGGAACCTCTTATCTTTGTTCGACTTGGATGTTTAAGCACCACATTTGCATTTCTCGATTCTCTAGTATCATGACAATTGTGGTCCGATTTGTATATTTTCATCAAATCTTTTGATTTTTAGATTTTCTTCGGATCTTTTTAAGTTAAAACAAATGATCTTCAGAAACTCTCTGTTCTATCATGCATTCATCCACTCACAGTAGTGGAAATGGTTTTAGGTCGATTGCCATTTTCATGGCATTAGAAATGGCAATCATAATTCATGTACGTAATCAGAATTTTGAAATTTAAATGATCCATATTTTATAGAATCCCAGGGACAAAAAAATCTATTAAAATTGTAATCTCTCTCTCTCTCTCTCTCTCTCTCTCTCTCTCTCTCTCTCTCTCTCTCTCCACAGTTTACTCTGGTCAATGGTTGTTACTTTGTTCAGTTGAAGTCTGTTTTGCTCAGTTCCCATGCTAGATTCACCAAATTCATGGCTGCTTAATATTTCAGTTCATACCATCAATCTGCTTCCAATGAACTTTTCAATTTTACATTTACTTGAATTAGTTATATATTTGCAACAAAACACTAACAAATATTTCTGTTTGGTTGTTTTGGTGAACATGGGGAGTGCTAATAATTTGGAAACCATCATTGATACTAACTTCTTGGAATGCAAATAAACTCAAACGACTTAAGGGCATCTTTCAAAATTGTAAATTCCTCATTTATAGTGATTTGGACGTCTCTAGTAATTGTTGGCAATGCGAACGCTATGTTCTTAATATCATTTTATGGTAATCATACACTGGAACTAGGAAGTTTTATTTAGTCTCCTATATGTAGTGCAAATGGTTGCTGGCTTCTTCTCATATTATGGTAATCTCATCAAATTTATAGATCTTGCACTTCAACGTCATTAAGGGTCTTTGAAGGTGAGAATATGCATAAACTTTGGTTTCTTCTCATAATTTTGTGTAATCTCATCAAATTTATAGAAATTGCACTTTAATGTCACTTTGGGTCTTTGAAGTTGAAACTATGCATACTCTATGGAAAGTCTAAAGAGTATTTTGTATGCTTACGTTTGGATTATTCTTTTTCCTATTACTCTCTTCTGTTGAATAAATCAAAGAGTTTTTGTTTTAACAACAATATGTAGAATTTTATAGAACTGTAGTCTTTTTAAAATTTATGCATGGTACTAAAGCCACGGCTCATTGCGATCTTGCAATCAAGCCGGTCATGGCCATATCTCTTATGTTTCCTCACCACAATGATCTCATTGACAATTTTTTATGGGAGGATGTTGAGAGACCCTATGAATAGATAGAGGGAATAGTTTGTTAGAAGAGATAATGGTTAGTTTGAATGTTTAGATTTTGAATTATTCTCTTTTCATTTACTCTTTTCTCCTATGCTAATTGAAGTTCTGTTTATAGAAGTACGGTGAATTCTATGGGAAAGTAGCCTTTTTAAAATTTTCACGTAAACAATGGTCAGCAGCTAAAATTGCATCATTTTCAGCTCTTCCATCCATGAGGTTTTGTTGATTGGACCCATCAACATCAGGTCATGCTTGCAGAAAGTGAACCATGCTCCAGAGAAGTTTCCCCTGGAAAATCATGCACATGCTATTGTTGGTTCAATTGTTACTTGATATTGTTGAATGTTTTTTTTTTTTTTTTTTTTTTTTTGGGGGGTGGGGGGGGGGGTTGGGGTTTGCGGGCGCTCCACTGTTGATCAAAACAATTCTCTGACGACAGTCCCCTCTTTTGCAGAGATCCGAGAGGTTGTTTTTGGGCTCAAGAGGAATAGCTCTCCGGGTTCAGATGGCTTTTCAGGAGCGTTCTTCACCAATTGTTGGGATATTGTTGGTCGTGATGTGATTCAGGCGATTTCCCATTTTTTCTCAACAGGTAGACTCCTAAGAGCCACCAATGCCTACTTCCTAAACCTCTTACCCAAAAAACAGTCTCCAATTACCTTCTCAGACTTCCGGCCTCTCAATCTTCTCAATTTCAGCTACAAAATTATTTCCAAAATTCTGCCAACTAGACTTTCCAGAATCGTCCCCCTTCTCATTTTAGACCACCAATCTACCTTCGTCAAAGGTATATATATCAATCCATCACCACGTTGCTTTGGCTAATGACCTCTTCTACAAACTAAAGTCAAATATCAGAGGGGGATCAGTTTATATGAAACTTGAAGTATCAAAGGCTTTTGATAAACTTCAGTGGAACTTTCTTTTCAAGGCCCTCCACTTCTTCAAATTTCTCCCCTGAGTGTTCAATCTCATGAGAGAATTGGTCTGCAGTAGTAGAGGCTCAGTTTTGGTAAAAGAAAGTCCTTGTAGGCTCTTCAGTTCTTCCTACGGCCTAAGTCAGGGTGACCCAATGTCGCCCTATCTCTTCATTCTAACTGAGGAGATTCTTAGTCATAAGGTGGAAGTGTTAGGGCAAGAAGGTTCCATTGTCCTATTCTCTCCGGTCATCTTTACCCCCTACCATTTACTATATGCTGATGACATCTTGTTCTTCCTCAAAGCGCACAAGAAAGGTTTGAGGAGGCTCTTAGAAGATCTCAGTTTGTATCAAGATTCCTCGAGCCAATGTTTCAATCTTCAGAAAAGCCAATAGTTTCTGGGTAAATGTAATGTTAGAAGAGCTCACATGGTTACGGGGTTTCTCCAAATTAATCAAGCTCCTCTGCCTTCTGTCTATCTTGGGGCTCCTCTCTTCTTTGGCAGTACTTGACACACTTATTTCAACCAGATCCTTGATTCTATCAGATCAAGGCTTGCAGGTTGTAAGACAAAATGCCTCTCTTTTGCGAGTAGACTGACCCTAGTCAAGCATGTCATTTCTTCCATCCCTCTGCGTATTTCTCTTGTCATCCCTCTCCTTAGAAAAATTTGCCTTCAAATTGAGAGGCTGGTGAGGAATTTCCTGTGGTCAGCAGATCCAGTCAGATTGAGAAGTAATCTCGTTAGATGGAAGATTGTTTGCTTACCAAAATCTGAGCAAGGTTTGGGCTTGCTTAGGTTGAAGGAGTTTAATGAAGCCTGCTTGCTGAAACTAGCTTGGTCGGAAATCACTGCAGACTCTCTTTGGGCCAAATGGTTTCGAGCAAGATATTTCAGAGGTCCCTAGATTGGTATTCTAGGAATCCAAGGAGTGGCTCTTGTTTCTAGAAGAAACTCAGATCCATGTCTTTCTTTCTTCAAAGGGATAGTAGATGGGTTGTAGGTAATGGTCGGTCCATTAGCCTGTGGTTTGATAATTGGATAGATCATAATCATATTGCTTCTAAGTTCCCCCATATCTAGTTCTCAAAAAAGGACTTAATAGCATATATTAAAGCTGAAAATGCATGGCACATTCCAAATAAGCTTTTGACAATGTTGCCGGAGTTCCTATCCCATTCCACAAACCTCATCTCGAGAAGTGATGTCTCAACCCTTGATTCTCTCTCTTGGCTTGGCAATTCCACAGGTAACTTCTCCCCTATTTATGCATGGAATATACTGAGAACAAATGTTGCCGCAATAAGTTGGTTTGGCCTGATCTGAAATAAATTTGTCAACCCTCATTTGGCTTGCCTGAGTTGGCATCTTATGCACAGGAAAACTCCGACTAACTATTGGGCTAAACACATAGGATGGTCCTTAGCCTCTAGATGCCACATTTGTTTCAGTGGAGAGGAAAATGACCTAGATCTGTTTCTTTCCTGCTCCATGGCCCAATAATTCTAGTTTGGCCTTCTCAGTCCTTGTGGAGCTATGCTCTCCTCCTCTCTTTCTACTTCAGTTATATGGAAGACTATCGCTAAGGATGGAGATGTCTCCGGAAGAAAATGTGCAGCTGCTATCTTCTTCCACGTCATCTTTGTTTTCTGCATGGTCTCTCCGGAATGATTCTAAGTATAATAATAAGAAGCCTTCCTTGGAGAGAGCTAAGTTGATTTTCTTGGATTGTTTGAAAGGCATAGTCACTTCTGTCCCAAGTTTGAATTCGAACCTCCTTTACACACAATCATCACGTTTTTTTTTTTTTTTTGGTGTGTGTGCGTGCGCGTGTGTGTAAAAAATAGGGATTTCTTGGCAGGAAGACCACTTTGGTACGTAGCAAGGGAATTAAGACGACCTTTTTGGTCTAGAGTGCATCTAATTAAGTTTTTTTTTTTTTTTTTTTTTTTTTTTTGTGGTAAAATCCTCTAGTTTTAATATTCTTATAAATATCAAGATGTAAAGTTTCACATCTTAGATCTTCATAGGTTTTGAGAAAAATGGGAGAAACCTAAAAGTAACTATGTAAAAATGGTACTTCCAAATAAATATTTGATATGAAAATTTTACATATGTCAATCCCATACACAAAAGACGAATAACCCCTCAAGGTCATTTGTTTGCACTCATTTGTGTATGTGAATGATGCAGATGCATGACAATTATGCATCATCACATTTATTTGTACTCACTTATGCATCGCTCGCTAAAATTGGTATTTAAATTTGGACCTTTCCAAGTTAATCATTATGTACTTCAGAAGGTAAATATGGTTACATATTGGTACAGGTTGTAGTAGGGTTTCATCTTCTTTATTGGGCTTAGAAACCCAAAGACGCATAATTTCATTTCTTAGATCTTTATAAATTTAAATTTTTTTCAAAACGTAGAAAAAAAATTCTTGAACTTAAGTTTTTTCCTAGAGCCAAAACCTAATTTTTATTCAGGTTACACGATCCAAATTATAATGGATGAAAATATTGGATATAAATATGATTTTCCTATTTTTCTATTTTTAATTTTTTAATAATTAATAAATGATTATTCTTCTTTCTATACATGATATGCTAATTTGTTAATGCTAAAAAGCAATTTGATTGTTATATAACGATAAAAGCGTAAACTTTGAGTAAAAGTAAGGTTGGAACATGCAGTTAGATGACTCCCGTAAGTTGGATCATATCCTGTCAAAAGTTAAAATTTTATTATTTTTTTATTATAATTTGTAAAAATAATTTTAAAAAAAGTATTTATACTTTATTTCACTGAACTTCACAATGTCAACACTTTTAAACTTAAATAAACTATACTCTTTTCCACATTTAAAAAACTGAAAAATAATGTGTAAAATATATAATATATTTATAAATTCTAATTATATCTTTTTAACAGATCAATTATATATGGCGCCAATTCATATTAAAATAAAATTTAGTCATATTTCAATAGATACGCATTTCAATGATTGTAATCTCCAGTAAAAAGAAAATGCATCTAATTCTCTTATTCTAAGATTTGGGTTAGACGCATGGTTTAAAATCGCGGTATCGGTCGCGGTCTCAGCCGGGCCGAAAAACCGATATGATATCGGTATCGGTCGCGGATATCGGTCCGTAGCTGTCGTCGCGGTGTGAATTTTTTTTTTAATCCAAAAAAAATCGCAAAAATATCCAAAAAATCCAGAATATTAGAAAATGGTGGAAAACAATATTTTTTTCCATTAGTAACAACAATAAATAGAAATCTCGGTCACCTTAAGTTATGAGCCCTGTCTGTATCGCAATTCGCTGTCTTATCCAGTATTTCATATAATGCAACCATTATTGATGCTCATAATCAATTTATTAGTGTAAAATATAAGAAAACAAAGATAATATAAAAATTATCTATACACTATTAATAAGCTATTAGTATTTACTATTGAGTAGCATAAATACTCTAACAAATTTTTTTTCAAAAAGTAGAAGATTTAAAAAGCACCATTTTTCTACATCCAAAATCATATTTATAAGTATATCTAGCATAAAAGTGTGTAGATCTAAGTGAAGAACACAGCACAAACCAAAAAATGACATGCAAATGATCTTTTCATTCATTTTTATGCTTTATCTAAAAATAAAAAATAAAAAACACATAATAGTAAAAATAAGGTAGTTAAGTACTTGATTTTCTCTTGCTAAATAAAATGATTTCTTCAAAAAATAGTTTTGGAATTTGGAAAATATGAGAGAATGAGTTATGGAGACATGATTCCTCTAAAGAGATGAGGGGAGAGGAGAAAAAAATTGGAGAATAGGGAAAAAGTTATAAAAAATTACCTTTTTTTACCATTATTCCATTGTAGTCCATCTCGGCCGATATTTTCAAAATATCGGCCGAGATGTCGGTGAGATATCGATAAAACCGATATTTTGACCATATCGGCCGAGATGAACCAATATTTTGGGGATATTTTGAGCATATCAGCCTGACTCGGTATCACGGTAAAATATCATCGCGGTATCGGTAGATACCTGAACCGGTATCGATCGAGATTTTAATTCATATTTAGACAACTGTGAAATCAGAAAGTATTTCTAAGAGGAAAGTGAGAAGAAGTTGGGTAGTTTCATTTTATACTGTGAGAAGCTTTTGCTTAATGTACTCTTCCCAAAAAGAAAGAAGGCAGGAACCAATGAAAATCGCTTGCTTTGTTACCAAACAGCCTGGTCTCCGTACCACTATTACTTGCTTTCCTCAAATGCATGCACCCTTATCTCTCACCCACAAATTTCAAGATCTTCATTTCTACTTTCTAGATTGTATTTCTCGACTAGACTCATCTCGGTTCAGTTCCCATGGAATTCAAGTTCAGAGCAGGAGATGATCGCCATGCCCGTTTCCCGGCTCAAGCTCCACAAGGTCTCTCTCTTTCATTTCTCTTTCTTTGATTTGATTTGTTCTCTGTAGGAAGATCAGATCCTGATTTCTCTATGCTTTCATATCGTTTTTCCTGCTTCTTCTTTGTCTCGATTCCTAGCTGGTTATTCTGTTCCGAATCTCGGAAGGCCTGGTCAGTTGCAGAACCCAATGATCCCTTCAAGAGGAGCTCTTCCAAGAGAGATGGAGAAGGAGCGCATTCGAGAGGAGATCATAGCTTCCGAGATCCTGCTGCGAAAGCACGAGCTCGTAGAGGAAGTCAGGAGGGATCTCGCGTATGAGAGGGAGGTGGCGCTGCGAAGGCAGGGCGAGCAATTCTCTCTTCAAGTGGGGATGAAGCACAAAGCCGAAGGGGAGGGACTAGTAATAGCAATGAAACCTGGTGGCAGTAATAAGAAGGCTTTTGCTTCCTCCTCTCCAGCTCCTCACAAGGCTTACAAATGTAAAAAGCCAGCCAAGCAAGTCGGCGGTGGTGGGGTGATCGCCAACGGGCAGCAGAGTAAACCGCAAAACATTGTGGGCAAGCAACCCATCCTCCATGGTGAACATTCCAAAGTCAAGTGCAACAGTGTGCCTCATGTGATGGGTGGGAAGAAGCAGCATGTCCCCATGCAAGAGCTCAAGGCTCCAGTGAATAAGGGAAATGGGAAAGGTGGAGCTGATGTGAAGATGACAGTGGTGGTACAGGTTCAGCAGGGCAAGAATGAGGTGGTGGTGTCATCGGGAACTGCAGTGAGGGCACCAAAACCAAATAAGCCTGGTGGCAATGGCAATAACAAGGCCAAGGGGAAGCCCCAAGGTGGTGTTAAGAAATGATAATGCAGAAATATTGGGCTTTTGTTAAATATATATCTAGATATATATATTTATATATATATATATATATATTTTTATTGGGCTTGACTTTGCCCAATATGCATAGTTGTGGGTTGTTTTCCTGGTTACAAAGTAGCATATGAGTGAGTGGATTGTTTGGTAGTGGGACTTATCCCAGTGGGTTGTAACTTTTTATTTGAAGTATCATGTAATGTAAGTACATCAATCCAATCCATTAGACTTTGGAGTGCCCCATCTTGCATTTTACATCCAATAGCCCTAATTCAATCTTGGAATTACGTTGCTTTCCTTTGGCTACTCTAATTTGAGAGAGACCTTTTCTCAAACGAACAGTTGAGAAAAGAGGGAGAGTACAGGCCATCTTCATGTTGTCAAAGGGAATATAGTGAAAGTGGTAACAGGGGAAGCAGAGCATTGGAAAGCAAGATGAGGAAATTGTGGCATCACAATCAAGGATTTGGGTACCATCCACAGAAGAGATGGCTGAAAGAAGGGAGGCTCCAAGTGATGAGATTGACAAAATAGCAGTAGGCGGAGAGATGTCTTGCGTTGCGTGACGGAAATAAAGGAAGAAAAAGACTGAGTAAGATCAGTGAATAGTGCTTTCTGTTGGCTTCAACTTTGCAGGGGGAACTTCTTAGTGTTGGGTTAAGGAGATAGAATCTCTATCTTTGTTTGAGTTGGATGTTTAAGCACCACGTCTGCATTTTTTTGATGCTCTAGTATCATGACAATTGTGGTCTGCTCTGCATATTTTCATCGGATCTTCTGATTTGTTGATTTTCTTCTGATCTTTTAGTCCTATCATTCATTCATCTACAAATTAGTAGTGGAAATGTTTTTAGGTGGATTGCCATTTTCATGGCATTAGATATGGGAATCATAATTCATGTATGTAATCATAATTTTGGAGTTTAAATTATCCGTATTTTATAGAATCCTAGGCACAAAAAAATTATTAAAATTGTTCTCTCTCTCTCTCTCTCTCTCTCTCTCTCTCTCTCTCTCCACACACACACACAGAGTTTACTGTGGTCAATGGCTGTTACGTTGGTTCGGTTGAAGTCTGTTTGCTCAGTTCCCATGCTAGATTGACCAAATTCATGGCTACTCAATATTTCAGTTCATATCATCAATCTGCTTCCCATTACAGTTAATTTGCTAGAATTACTGAATTCTTTAGTTCTATGTTTGTCACATGGTATTGGCTTATTTTTTTCAATTCTACGTTTAATAAGTCCCTTATAAATTAACAAATTGAATTAGTTATATTCTCAACAAAACATTAACAAATAGTTCTGTTTGGATATTTTCGTGAACATGGGAGTGCTGATAATTTGGAAACCATCATTGATGCTAACTTCTTGGAATGCTAATATACTTATTACTAAGGGCATCTTTCAAAATTTTAAATTGCTCATTTATAGTGATTTGGACTAATTGTTGGCGATGCGAACACCATGTTCTTAATATCATTTGATGGTAATTGGACTGGGAAATTTTAATTAGTCTCATACATGCAGTGCAAATGGTTGCTCGCTTCTTCTCTCATATTATGGCAATCTCATCAATTTTATAGATCTCGCACTTTAATGTCATCTAGGGTCTTTGAAGGTGCAAATATGCATATACTTTGGTTTCTTCTCATAATTATGTTAGTCTCATCAAATTTATAGAATTTTCACTTTAATGACACTTTGGGTCTTTGAAGGTGAAAATATACATGAACTGTGGAAAGCCTAAAAGCTTGTATGTTTACGTTTGAATCATTCTTTTTCCAATTACTCTCTTCTCTTGTATAAATCAAAGAGTTTTTGTTTTAACAACGATATGGTGGGTTTTATGGAGCGGTAGTCTTTTTAAAAAAATTTGCATGGCAGCAGAGACACGGCCCATAGCAATGTTGCAATCAAGCCAGTCATGGCCCTATCTCATAAGTTTCCGCAATGATCTCATCGCCATTTTGTGATGGGAGGGTGTTAGAGACCCAATGAGTAGATACTGGGAATGGTTTGTTAGAAGAGTTAATGGTTAGCTTGAATGTATAGAATTGAATTATTCCCTTTTCAATTACTCTTTTCTCTTATACAATTTGAAGAAGTTCTGTTTGTAGAAGTACGATGAATTTTATGGGAATGTAGCCTTTTTTAAAATTTTCACATAAACAATGGTCAGCAGCAAAAACCACATCATTCTCAGCTCTTCCATCTTTGAGGTTTGTTGATTGGACCCATCAACATCGAGTCATGCTTGTAGAAAGTGAACCATGCTCAAGAGAAGCTTCCTCTGGAAAATCATGGACATGCTATTGATTGTTTAATTCTCGGGTACTTGATCTTGTTGAATGTTAATAGCTGCCCAAGTCATCTGGTTGCAGGTTACTAATTAGATGGTTAAGCTCATCTGGATGCATCGATGATTCTTCCAGCAACGAATGTTGCCTTGTTGGGCAGGTATAATAAATACTGGTAAGTCATACCTTTTTAGCCCCTTGGTTTGCTTCCTTGTATGATCTTTCTGTAACTTGTTTCACTTGGCATGCCTTTCTGCTGGTTTGACTAATCTATAGTTTTAGGACAAGTTCATGTTTGAAGAAATTGTATAGTAGGATAGTAGATATACATTTTCTGCATTTTTATGAATGTGCTTGAATTCTTCTGCATCTTTCACATGAACCCCAATCTTCAAATCTGTTGGATTCTCAATTGCATGTTGTGCGGTTTTGTATGATACGACTTCGGGTATTCCTGGGGAAACAAAACTATAGAAATATAGAAATTAATACTTCCAGTGTGTCCTAATTGGGAAATATTCACCTGTACACCGTGCACAACGCGCATGTGCACCGGGCATCCAAAACACATGTCATCCATAGTCTTTGAAAATCAGAGGTAGGTCCCACCCCTAGGACAGTCCACATGTCAGTGCACATGGGCACTGTGCACAGGTGAAAGTTTTCCTGTACTAAATTATATGATTAGAAAAGAAAAAAGAAAAAGAAAAAAAAGAAATTCAGGTCCCGGGTAAAGCTGAAGTGCAGAATTACTTGTTGTAGATAGTGGGTCTTGGGTGTAAGTAAACAATCCGCTGTGGAACCACGGATTGTGTCAGTTGTGCCATAGGGAACTTTAATATCAAATCAACTCTTATCTGCCATCGAAATGTCCCTCAGAATAATTCGTGGTGTAACATAATGTGGTTTAAATGCCGGATCAATAAATTTTCTTTATGCTCCTGGATGGCTGTTCATGGGTGCTTAAAAAGCATGGAGATCCTTGCTAACTCTAGAAACGTTGCGACCCAAGTTGTGTGCTTTGCAATTGCTGCCTGGAAAGTTGCAAGCCCATCTTCATTGAATGTCCCTACTCCTCCCTGATATGGAATTCATTATCTTCAAAGTTTGGTCCCAGCCACCACAGAGGAACTTCTGTCGAAGATCAGATGCTTAAGTTCTCAGGCAGCTGTAACAATAGGAAGGCAACATTTCTTTTTCATAGGTAGATAATGCCAGATTTTTACCATGCAAAGCTTGACTGAAAAATGCAATTGGCCTTTGATCTTGCATCAATTCCCCACCAATTTCCAAGCCTGAGGCATTGCACTCAACAATGAATGGCTTTGAAAAATCAGAAAATGCTAGGACAGGGGCTTGTGTCATTGTAAGTTTTAATTCTTCGAAAGCGTTCTCTGCTTCATGAGTCCAAAAGAAGGCATCTTTCTTAAGTATAGATGTCAAGGGGCCTGCTAATCTTCCATATCCTTGAATGAACTTGAGATAATAACTGGTTAGGCCAAGGAACCCATGTAATGCCTTAAGAGTTGTGGGTTTTGCCATTCAACCATAGCTGCTACTTTATCTGGATCCACAGATACCCCACTTGCAGTGATAACATGGCCTAGCATGGCGTAGGTACTTGACTTCCATTTGTCCAAACTGACATTTCTCTCTTTTGACGTAGAACTTGTGGGGTAGACAATGTGATGTCCAGATGGTTCAAATGTTCTTCCCATGTACGACTAAAAATCAAAATATCATCAACAAATACTAAGATGAATTTTCGCAGAAAGTTTTTGAATACTTCATTCATGAGTGATTGGAAGGTTGATGGAGCGTTTGTGACCTTGAATGGCATTACCAAAAATTCATAATGCCCTTCGTGGGTTTGAAATGCTGGCTTAGAAATGTCACATGCATGCGTATTTGGTGATAGCCTGATCGCAAATCAAGCTTAGAGAAGATTTGGGCTCCATGTAGCTCAAGTAACTCATCTTTCACAGGAATTGGATATCTATCCTTAAGAGTGATTTGATTTAAGGCCCTCTAAACCTCTAAGATCCATCATGTCTTTTTACAAGTTTGACTGGCGAAGAATAAGGACTAGTACTGGGGCAGATTATACCTTTGGAGAGCATGTTAGACACCATCAGTTCGATCTCATTTTTCTGGAAATGAGGATATCTGTATGACCTTACACACACGGGCCCACTTCCTTGAACCATTGAAATCCTGTGGTCATGAGATCAAGGTGGTGGCAGGCCTGTAGGTTCAGCAAACACATCTGCATAGGAGGTCAAAAGCATGGTGAATGGTGTTTGGTGAGGCATTAATTGAAAGAGAGTAAAGTTGTAACAATATTCCCTACTTTTCTTTCCTCAGACCTCGACTTATTTCTTTTGCATTAACAACTTTTTATTGTGTGGTACAGAGATACCTTGCAAGGTTACCTCCTTATCACCCGCTTGGAATCTCATTAGTAGCTTTGAAAAATCCCAAACTATCAGGCTTAAAGTCATGTACTAATACGTATTATATTGTTACAAGAATTTGTTCTACTCCTTTTATTTGGAATGTTCGAAAGGAAAGGAGTTTCTGAATTTTTAGGAACTCATAAGAGGACTTGGCAAGCTCTCCCTCCCTAAGACATCCACAATATCGACTCCTCTCCTTCACTTGCTGCAACTTGGGATCTGCCTCTAGTTATTCCTAGAACACCTTGTATGAGGATGTTTACTGCTGATACATGGAACTTTCTGATTGCCACTTATGATAGCTTCTCCATAGGCATCTTAAGGGAGGATCTTCAACCTTTGGCTTGCTTGAGAAAGGTGAATGAAGCTGATGACCGTATGAATGAAACTGATGATCTTATAGCAGCATACTACCTGTGACTAGAGAGTTGGCTGACTACAGATATCTCAATCCTTGCTGAAAACAAGGCAGTGCGTGATTTTTACTTCAAGACCCAGACTTATTTCCTGGGAGGCGATTTTAAGTATGGGCTTTGTTTTTGGTTTTTGACCTGGCCTGACTTGCGGGCTCTTTCATGTTGGTTGTATCCCTGTAGCTTATTTTATGGTAGCTGGCTCCCTACTCAGATGCCCCTCTCGACCAGAGAGTAGCAAATGGGTAGGAGCCATCCTACCATGCTTTGCACCTTCCAAAAAAAAAAAAACAGGAAGAAAGAAAAACCACAGGTCATGGCCTGTGAAACCTATGCTTAATTAATTGCTGGTTTTAGTTGATTTTGGATGTAAACAAAGATTCAAATGAGTGCTACGTCTTGTATTAGAGCCATTAGTAGGATATGGGCTATTTGATCATCTATTTATTCACAGTTTTGATGGTGATGTTTTAATCCATTAACATCTAGGCTCCTTGATGTCAATGCTATCGACAAAATAGGCTTAGATGAATAAATGAATGTGTTTGTTTTTCTATTTTAATCATGTGATTTATATAAGTTCAATCTCAAGGTGGAGCCAACTCAATTTGGCCAAAGTCTTGTATGAGAGGAAGGCGTGCGTTTGAGCAGTTTAGCTTTTGTGGAGCCCACTAGCAAGAGGTTCATTGAGAAGAGAATGATAAGAAAAGGGCAAAGGGGCATGAAAAAGGAAAAAGACAACTTGATAGCTGATTTTGCTTCACCATGAGCATTTTCTTATTATGGAATGAAAATGCTAGAAATGTGTTTGGCAGAGCATTTGAATGATTCGTGAAAAATCTCTGATCTTATTATCAATTCGGCCATGACTTTATTTTCTCAATAATCTTATTGTCAAATTTTCTCATTTCAATAAAAATAAAAAATCCTTGCTTATTTCATGCATTTATCCAAGTTGTTCAATCTTCTTGTTTCCATTAAGAGTTTTTTTTTTTTTTTTTTGCTGAATGGGGGTGTCCGATGCCTCTTTGAGCACCTGACTAATCCCCCGGGGTGGTGGCTTCCCCCTGTTTCTACTCACCAGGTTCGTCGGGCTATATAATAGTCTGGGTCCCAATGCATTTGCGGGCTTCGATGCTGAGAGCTCCGGGTGGTTACGGAGTGCCCCAACTAACGGCGCTACCAAGCGTTGGTATGTTTCCATTAAGTTGAACGATTGAAAGCTTTTGGAAGATATAATGTTAGATCTAATCGAGTGGGTATTCGGCATTGATAACATCAAAATGAGTGGGATGCAACATTGGACTCTACAAATGAGCAGTGATAATCAACAAACCATGATGTTCGTTTCTACCAAATATCTATCATTTATTTTTAAGAGATCAAGGGGTTTATTCTTTCCATCTCTCTCCTTTTTACCAAACGCGCGATCCTTTATATGGAAAGATGTTGCTATTGCAAGAGGGTGTTAAGATATTGAGACGTAGTCTGAGATTTTTAAGATAATAGGATAGAGGTAGTGAAAATAGTTAGAGAGGGTGAAAGGGAGGGTGAGAGATATGAGACATTGTTGAGACAAGTGAGGAGAGAGAGGAGAAATTTGAATTATTCTTGAATCAATTGGGGCATACTCCTGGTTGCAATGGTGGGCCGTACTTAATCAAAACTACTCTCCTTTCCATGAACCCTAGCAGTTGCCAAAAGCCAGTTATTAAAATCCTCCAGTAACTGTTAAGAGGACAAAAGGGGTTCTACAAAGAGGCTAAGTTAAGCAGAGGCAATAGTCCAAGCCACTTAAAACTAGCAGTTGGGCCTTGAACACAGACAGCCTCTTCCATATTGCCTAAAAAGAAGCCTAGCCGCTTAGGCAAGTTTTGCTCTAGATGTTCAGGCCTCAAGGAATTGGACCAGCATGGCCCATTCCTAAGGAAAGAAAGATTTCTTCTTCAGAAAAACTGTACCATGAAAGTGGCCCACTCAAGTGATCCATTGCATTGTGAATGGCAAGATAGACACCCGGATACAAGGCTCTTAGAAAAAGGTCACACACACAAACTCTCTTTAATAGTCTTTGCCCTTTTGGGAAAAAAGGAGGGAGGGTATATAGTTTGCCAAGTATAAAAGCACAAAATACTGCTTTGGCTACAAAGATTTATAAACATGTATTCAGTCTTTATCTACTCGTTATATGGCCAACTCATCCACTAGGTCAGTGGCTCCTCTAAAGTCAGTCCACTGTAAATTAAAACTGATCTCATTCAAAACAAAATGATACTTCCTAAGTCTATCAACTGTCACCAGCTAATAACGTTTAAAGAGTCACTTTCTACAATAAGCATACCCAAATATGGCTCCTTAATAAAAACATTTGAACCTTCTTTGGTTGATAGATTTGGACCTCATTGGATGCCCTTATCCTAATTGGAACAGAGAAGACCATTTACCTTTTCCTTTGTCATTTAATTGTTGTTCTTGTCGTAAAGAATTTTATGATTTAAAAAAAAAAAAAAAACCAGGCTTCTCCCGATGGCTCTATCTTCAATGGATCTGAATCCTTTAACTCTTTCTGTTTTTCTGTGTCTTTGCTCATGTCCCTGTCATTAAGTTATCCTAATGTTGTCACTTTCAACAATTGATAATATTCAAAAAGTCCATAGATTTTTAAGGCATCTCAATCAGGTCCCTCCCCCTTTTCTTTTTAATTTTTTGGATAACGCAGGATCCTTAATACTTTGGGCCAGAACAATCCCTATGGGTCAAGAGAAAAAGCCGAGTAAAATTCCCCTGTGGCTCCAATTTGGTAGTGCAGTTTCGAACCCACAACCTTCGGGTGTAAACCGTATTCCTAGGCCAACTGAGCCACCCCTCGGGGGTAGGTCCCTCCAGTTAAGTTATCCTGAAGTTGTCATAGTCCAGGTCCAGGCCCAAGGACGGATATACAATGGAAAAGCCTTATATCAAAGATCCAGCAGCTTAAAGATGTGGTGGTTATTGATCTAACATATAAAAAGTCTAAGATCTGAGAGTTAAAAACATATTACTTTCGGATCATTGATTAACAATTTGAAAGCTCTGATCAGCAGTCCAATGGCTGAAATGCCTCAGATCTGTTAGATCAAATGATCTACATCTTTTTGGTCATTGGATCAATGATCTATCCTTTTTTACCCCGCTAATCAATGATTCACATCTATCATGTCTTGGACCAACGATCACAAGCATTTTCCCACATTAGTTTGGTAATCCACATATTTTAAGCCGTTGGATCCTCGATCTGACGCTTGTCCATCGTATATCCACAGTTGAGATATTTTGTTATATCTGATTGATGATCTAGGCCTTTTCATCATCAGATAGATGACCCATTTGGGGCCCCACAAATCAAGGATGAGGTAATGGATAGAAAGACCCAAATGGGCCCAGTCCATGCATATATGAAATTTCAAGTCAACCCATCATCCTAACCCTTTGATCTCCTCAAGCTTAATGGTGTTAGAATGTATCATTTGGCTTGAGTACTTCAATCCAATGGTGGAGTACATCCAAATTTGTATAAATCCAATCAGATCCATGGCATATAAGGGGGTGTTTGGATGACAGGTTCATATTGATCTTCTGGGGCTCCCTGGTGGTCCTCATGGACTGTCGTGCATGGTAACCGAGTGAGACATCTGCAATGGATCACCAGCCAGCCAAAACTTATTGATTGATCATTCCCAACATTACAAGAGTTTGAGCTTGTGAACATTAATGGCCGGATCTTCCTATCTATTTATAGTAGTGTGCCTTATGCAGGTGACACATGTTTTTCATGCTGCAGCATAATCTTATCCAATAGAAGCCCACCGTCTGTCATGGAAGATGAAAGGGCAGTTTTTCATTTCCAAAATTTGACTCCAGCCAATGAATGTAACTTTTTTTCCAATTTTGCCCTTCCATGTTTTATCCGTTTTATATCCATTTGGAATGTGAACTCTTATCTTCTAGGTAGGAAAAGACAGGCTGAACCACCTCATTCTGTCTCTCACCCTGACTTGTCTCTTCTCAACATTTCTCTCACATAAATAGAAAAATGGTCCCACCTTTCTTATGCTTGGAAAAGGACCTCATTTCTCACCTCTCCAGTAGGAGCTTTCAAATTAAGGTTTCTCTTATTTGACCATTGATCTTGAATTGGAGTGGGACCCACCTTTAAATTGGGACCCTAGCGCCCATTGTCTCAATCAAGTTGTAAATTATTATTCAGATTAGTGAGATGGTCATCGTTATTCATGTGTTTTCAATCTTGTGATGGGCGCATTTTCTACTATAGTGAAATCTGGCTACATCACTAAAAAGAGGAGATTATTTGCAAAGCTTTGGGTTTTGGCCGACATATAATCTTAAATATGTTTTAGAATCATGGTTTGCGGATACCACATTTACTCTGGTATATAAATTGCAATGCATATGCCACTGATTTTCAATCCGTTAAACATAACCCAACTATATTCACTATGAGTCACACCAACCAAGTTGTGTGATGAACCCTGATATAGATGTGATGCATCGATGATCTAAGATCTAAAATTCCAAAAAATGCTTGAGAACCCAAGAGGATTAAGCAACAGTCTACCTATTTTGATTGTCATTCACCTCTAAGCAAATAAAATAACATCTTCACTTCTTGATAGATAATTTTATAAATAAAGCGATAACCTCAATAAAAAAAAAATCTCTTCTTAACAAGATCATCTTCTAAACAAAAGTGAACTTGTCTAAAAACAAGATAAAAACAAACTGATAAATTACTAATATCAGCTCCAAAAAAAAATTGTCAATATAGTGTTCAAAACAACTTCCTCATCTCCTATTGTGATTGCTCATTTGACATAAGATCAATTATATTCAGGATCTCTTGTTCTCTTCTAATAATGTAGATTCCTGCACATTATAAAAAATAATAAATATCCATAAACTTTTAAATTATAAAATAAAAAAGACTAGTTTATTCTTATTCAATATTAACTATACATGTGTTAGCAAGAAAGGCATTGAAATACAATTTTCAATGAATGAATTCTGATTGTAGAAATTACTTTCCTCGTTGCATCTGGTTCAAAAAATAAATATACAGAATAGTTATTGAATAGAAGTAGACCGACAACTATTGTATACAAATTTAATTTAAAACTTCACTTACGAAGGTTCGTAAGAAAAATCTTTTTGTTGCACGCCTAAATTATAATGGACACTTGGATCTTTTCCTCCTACAATAAACAAAATTTACAAGATTGAAAAAAATATTTTCATATCAACTGTAAATGAAAATGTAAGATTTTCTAACCTGTAAAAGTTCCATCAATTGGTTTATCATTTGCACAATATCTTGTGATAGCATTGACATTGCCCAGTCCAATAATTGAGTATCATGAGATTGTGAAAAACATCTATATAAAGAAATGTAATTTACAATCATAATGCATATGGAAATATAAATTATGATAAGTGCGCGCATGCAAAAAAAAAAAAAAGAAAAGAAAACTAGAACAAAACGTACAAAAACCCATTAAATAACTCTTGTTGTTGAGCTCCATGAATCTTCACTTGTCCACCGACATTACATTCATTTGATACCCCTATTTAACAAAAGAAAACAAAATAATTATAAAAAATTGTAATTACTATTAAAAATAAAGTTATATTCACAAATACATCAAAATGCATTAAATTTATTACCTGCACCATTAGCTATAGAATTAGGACAACTGCAAGTGTTGTGGCCACATTTTCTACATCGGCTCCATCTCTTTTTCTTCTTATGGTTAATCTCCAACCCACACTTGTATCTAGCAGATGACTGCCCTTTTGTTTTACTACCTTTAGGATCATATAAAGTCTCTCCTTCTAAACGATCTACTTCAACGTTAGAGTACCGATTAATTGTTGTACCATTCTCCTCTATATCCTGTGTGTCCAAAGCATCCAATTCTTTGATGGTTCGTTTCAATCCATTTAAAGCCACAACACAAGATCTATCAGATTTTGATGCTTTTTTTAGCAACTCTTAGGCTTCATAATAAAGAATATTTTATTGTACCATTTTAGTTTGCTGCCCCTCGACCTCTATTGTAGTCCATTCTTAATAAAAAAACAACATTAGTCTTCGCATGTCTTGTCCATCTCTTCAATAAGTAGCACAACGGGAGCATTAAGATGTTCTTTTTCCTAAAGACACTTATCATGTGTCTGCATGGGATGCCTTGAAATTCAAACATTTGACAACTACAATTAGCTCTTATTTCAGAAGAGTTGTAAGTAACAATATATGTCCTGGGTTCTGATTTTTTTCTTTCGCTTGGTCCTGTGATGAACCTTTTCAACTCGTACTCTGTAATAAAGCCCACTTTTCCAATTTCATTTATAATAAACTCGCTGCATTGTACTTCATGTTGATACCTCTCAAATACTATTCTTGTATATTCTTTAGATGCTTGCTTTTCATAGGAAGAATTTGTCTTTAAAACTGGTTCACTGTGATTTGTTCTATAATCTTCTTCATTTTCAATTTCACGTTGACTGATGAGTGCCATTTCATATTGTTTAACAAACTCATTTAGAGTTGTCCTCGAATTTACATAGCCATCAAAAAATGAATTTATACTTTCCCTATGTTGTGTTGTTTGCATATTTGCAAAGAATGTATTTCTCAAGTACACTGGCACCCATTTTTTACGCTTGTTCTACATGGAATTGAGCGAAGCATTATCTTTCAAATCATATCTTTCCAGTAAAGACTCCCACTTCATTTCAAATTAATCCACTGTCCCTTTTAGAAAGATGCTTTCAGAGAAGTCTGCTGCAAAATTACTTCCTTCCTTGAACACATGTCTTAAATTCTTTGTTGCATTCTTATATATGTGCCATAAACAAAAACAGTGACGAGTATTTGGAAATGTTTTTGCAATTGCTCATGTAATAGCCCCATCTTGATCTGTAATTATGGATGTCGGATGATGCCCACCCATTACATTCAACCATGTTTCAAATAACCGTATGAATGATTTTTCAGTTTCATCTTCTAACAATGCACAACCGAATAAAATTGTTTGACCATGATGATTAACTCCCACAAAAGGTGCAAATGGCATTGAATATTTATTTGTTTTATATGTAGTGTCAAAACTAATGACATCGCCAAAATATGCATAATCCATCCTTGACTTAGCATCAGCCCAAAAAATATTTGTCAATCGACTTTCACTACCAACTTGCATAGAATAAAAGAAATAGGAGTCTTGCATTTGCATTTTTGTGAAATAATTGTACACAGATTGAGCATCACCAAGTTTAATTTCTGCATGTCGAATACGTGCCACATGATTTTGAACATCTTTTCTAATGCAATAAAGGTTAGACGAACTTTCAGCTTCTTCACTTAATATTTTTCTGATGACTAATTGTTTTGCACCTGCCTTAGCCATATTAGCAGTTTTTTTCCCATATAGATCACCAACTCTTCTATGTGATTTCAAATATTGTACCTTTGATGGGCTTACTAATTCATGGTTATGATGATCTTCAAATTTAGCTACAACCCACTTTTCGTCATCCTGTTTTTTCAATTCAATCAATGCTTTACATCCAGTTCTAGTCAATGCCCATTCTTTATTTTCCCTATTCTCAATTTCACTGTGTTTTTTATGACAAAAGCCTTTTTTCCAACATTCATAAGTAACCTTTTGTATTGTTCCATCCCGTTTAGATATACGCACTTATCCTTTTCGTACACTAAATCCTCTCACCATGGCAAATGCATTATACAATTCTAGCGCTTCATTAGCAGATTCAAATAGCATACCAACATATGGTTTTTCTTCGGATGACTTAGGGCTACTCAATATTACTTCTTTCGTTATCCCTTCAATTTCATCACAATTTTCACCAACTACATCTTCATTGAGATCAAATTTATATGGTATGTTTTGAGAGCTTGTACCCTCCATTTTCTTGTTTCTTTCTAAAAAAAGAACAAATTATAAGGGATACAGAATAAGTTGTAAAATAACAAGGTTAAAGAATATCATTTCAAAAAGAAAGAAAAACACAAACAAATAACTTTCCTAGAGAAAAAATAAGCTATTAAAGAACTTAAATTATCATGCAAAAATATCAAGTCTAGGGAGAAATGGTCATGCACAAAACTCCAATCTAATGAAGTTATGGTCTTCGAATCAAAGTTAAATTTGGGCCACACATGATCGACATTAATAAAACATTTCTATCCAACCATTAACCATAAACATATAATTAATTTCTTCTTCTTCTTCTTCTTCCTTTTTTTTTTTTTTTTTTTTTGCACCTAAAGAGAGATTTTACGTTTGTTGCCAAAAAAGAATCTTAATTAGAAAATATCAAATATATCATTGGACGATCAATGGAGAATATTTGACTTTAGTAGGTACCATCTTGTAGTGTTGAAACTAACTGCATTATAGATAAGAGAAGATTTTTCTAAATCTTTCTAGTTTTGTTGCACACATGGAGAGGGTTTGATAAGATTTTTCAACTAAGGTGCCTTATTTATTTATATATTTTTGTTTGGTTTGCTTGCACTATTGGATGTACTAATGGTATAGTCTTTTATATTTGAATATCTAGTATTTAAGGTTTCTAAATCTCAAGACAACAAAAAATGTTGAAAAGGAAAAGAAAATTAACAACAGCAATAAAAGAGAGATTCTACAGATTAACATCTAATTTATAGGGAGTATTTGTACCTGTCTCACAATAACAAAAGAGATGAACAAGAAGATAGCTGGTAACAAATAAGTTGAGGAGAGAGAGATCAGGGTGAGAGATATATTAGCCTTTTTTTTTTTTTTTTTCTAGTAACATAAATTAAGAGAGATCGTAAAGGATTCTTTAGTTGAAACGGCAAAATGGAAAAGAAAATCCATTCAATTAACTCGTGAAAGGTTTTGGAAAGAGGGAGTACCGCTGCCACTTCTGTGTATACGTGGAGCATACCCATTGGACATGCGGGACGCTGCATCACTCTCCCCATTTTCTTATTCTATTGGATGATTCATGTGCAAGTTCTTTACACTGCAAAGGGTTTGATCTAGCCTTCAAACCAATCTGTATGTTTGACTCTGCCCAAAGAGGTAGAGCCTTTCACACTCTACTGTTATTTTAAGTTTAATAGTAGCTTCCTCCATATTAAGATAAGAATCTCTAAGAAATTGAAGATCATTCCATTAAAGCCTCTAATTTGTTTTCACATGCTGTCTACTTATCTAGAAGAAAGCAATCTCATTGATTGCAACTGGGGGACCCATGCAATTGGCTGATTAGTGATTACTGCAGGTGCCCTTGGGTTCCAACATTGTCTACCAATAGCAATGTGGAGCTAGCCCATGGAACCATAAAAGAATGGACTCAACTTTGATAACAGCATTTGTCCTGATTAAGAACTCAAAAATGTTATAATTAAATTAACAATGCTCTCCATTACAGGTGACTTTCTGATGCAATATCCTACATTAGGGTTTACATGATAAGTGCCAAAGCACGATAAAGGCTTCCGCATAGACAATCACATGAGGGCGCACTTGAAGCGGAATCAAACCCAATCAAATATTATTAATCTTCTAAAGACTGAGATCCAATATCCAAAATGTCACATAAATAAAAAAGAAAAACAAAAACTTAAAGGCAAAGACTCCTAATCAAATTAGGAAACAAAGGAAATTAAAAAAAAATCATAATTGCAACTCGTTAAATAAAATTAGTAAAGTAATGACTAACAAGTAGAAAAATAAAATAAGAAACAAGATATTTCTAAACTTCCATAGGTCCCACGTGTGGGCCATGGGCATATGCTCCCTTGCAACTTCTCATCTCGTCAACTACGAATCACTTTCTATAGTTTCTATGAAGGAGATTTATCTTTCATCAATT
The DNA here is from genome assembly GCA_029852735.1 of Persea americana. Classification (NCBI taxonomy): domain Eukaryota; kingdom Viridiplantae; phylum Streptophyta; class Magnoliopsida; order Laurales; family Lauraceae; genus Persea; species Persea americana. Next base: position 11,395,081 of record CM056812.1, read on the forward strand.
CAATCAAGTCACCCATAAACTCCTTGTGTTGAATTAGCACTTGTCCTAATTTCACACCATTATGGTATTATTTATTGTTGGGTTTCGTCACAAAAAATTTGCATGACAAATCGCATGTTGGGTTTATGTCTTGTAATATGATTTGACGGGATTGGTTCATTATGTTAGCTAATGACTAAGTTAAAGATCATGGGTATTTTGGTCGTTCAATGGGAATTTCTTAGGGGCCAAGAAAGTAGATATTGTATCTTGATGTAATTTGCCACCTTATACTATGTGAGAGAGTTAGAGATGTGAACGCTCTCTCTCTCCTCATGGTGTTTGTAGCCTATAGGGCTGTGTAAAGGGAGATGAAGTGTTAGTATAGCTTGGAATTCTTATAATGAGTTGTCCAATTTCTACTAAGCGAAATCGAGTGGAACACTCGTAATCAAGTGGATGTAGGAGAGTTTGTCGAATCACGTAAATTCTTTTTCATTGCAATTTTACCCTAATTATCCCCAACATAACTATTAAAATTTGAGGACTTAAATTCAATGTCCGTATCATTACAGAAGTTAAGATCCACTTAAATGCCAAGAAGAAGATATAAAGAAAATGAAAGTAGATAAAATTATCCAACTTCAAAATTTAGCATTGGCTTTCCACCTTTTTCTCCACATCCAAAAACAAAACTCCTAATTTTGTAAGTTATAAGCACGTATGGAAACATTATTCTGTTTTGGGTTTATCCAGTTTTGGCTAAAACAAGCCAAATCCAAATCGAAATTATCCCAAGCATTATCCAACACAAAATTTGCATTGAAACAAAACTCCTAAATTTCTGTTCTTACACAAAACCGCGGCCAAACACGTGTCCGTCACATACACCCCCCCTTCCCATCGGCAGGCACGTGTTTGTCCCCATTAGGGATTTCTAAAAGATTCCCTGACGAATAGGGATAAGAAAGGGCAACGGATAAGACCGCCCCGTCTTCCGGTCCACGTCAGCCCCCACCTTCTCCCACGTGAACAAAATCCTCTTCTCCTCAATTGAGAAATCTGACGGTGGGCCCACATCAGATCACCGTAAGACTGAAAGAATCTCCGTAAAAGACAGTCAGATATGTTTTTTAAACGGTTCGGATTTGAATCAATGGGCCCCACTGAAGAGCCCCACGAGTTTCCTCGTGAGTACATGACTCAGAGGGATCTGGCCTTCTTCCAACCAGCCTTCTATATATATATATATATATATTATAGTACAAGGCACCAACCGAGCGTATCAATTCTTACAAGGTCCCCATCTTGAAAAGTCGCTTTGCCGTGTCTTTTGATTCTTTCCAAGCTCTGTTTTTATTATTCATTGGGTCTCAATCTTTCTGAGGTGTTGGGATTTGTGGGGCATGCATCCCTACCTATTTATTGGGTCTTGATCTCTCTGAAAATCATCTGATATCTTTGATATCTTTTCCTGTTAAAGGGTGTTGATTTTGGTGTTTGGAGTGTTTGCATTTGGTGCTCTTGATTGAAGATGGCTAGTTCTATGGGAATGGCATGTGGGTCTTGGATTCAAGGAGGTTATTTGAAGGGAAAGAGAAGGAACATTGGAAGGGTTTGTTGTTCTTCTGCAAGTTTAACAGATCAGTACAGGACTTTGAGGATTCAACCAGGTGCTTCTGAGAAAGAGGTGAAGAAAGCCTTCAGGCAGCTTGCATTGCAGGTGGGGTTTTTTTATCTGATGCCATTTTTTTTTTTTTTTTTTTGCATGTCTTGTTGGGAGTTTTTGATATTGAGATTCTGTTTTTTTTTTTTTCTTTGAATGGTGTTTTGATGGTCTTTTGATTGATGATGGTATTTTGGGTTGTTTTTGTGTATGTTTCAGTATCACCCAGATGTCTGCAAGGGGAGCAACTGTGGGGTTCAATTTCATAGGATCAATGAAGCTTATGATGTGAGTATCCATATACATCTCTTTGACTACAATCAACTCCTATTGATTGAGACATTGAGTTTGAACTGGGTTTTGGTTTTTTGTTTTTTTTTTTTTTTTTCTGTTTTTTTTTTTTTTTTTTCCTTGTCACCCCAGATCACTTAAGAGGGATATACCCATGTCCCTGAATTGGGTGACATTGATGTCATCCATAGATAGTTTGTACAATGCACTGTGGTTAATGAAGTGCATTGTCCTATTGTCCATCAAAGGGTTCAATGTATGTCAGGGTGAATCCAGAGCATCCAATTCATTGTACAGTTCTTGACTTTTGGATGGTGAAAAAGGTATACAGAAAAATATCCATTTGATCACAGTGTAAGATCAGATGGGTGGATTTCTTGGGGATTGGCTTTACCCTATGGGTGAAAAAATGATTGGGCTTTTCACCCACTGTGTGTAATCCAAAACATCTGACAAAAATTTTAGATGTTATAGAAATCTAACGTTGGTTATGTTTGTTTGATTTATGCAGATGGTGATGACGAATCTGAGGGAGTCTAATTCGGGTGATTCTTATGATCAATACAGTGAAGATAGTTATGATGATTCCATGAGGGGAATGCATGATCCAAGCTGGGACTTGTGGGAGGAATGGATGGGATGGGAAGGTGCAGGCATCAGAGACTACACTTCACACATCAATCCTTACATTTGATCAGATTTTGATTTAATCTGATGAATGCCAAAAGGCATCTCAGAATAACTTTTAAGATGTAAATAACATTGGGTTTTCTTTGTATTAATTGAACTGGCTGTGTATAGCGAAGTATATAATGCAGAGTTCCTTCTCTTCTTTATTTCTGTGGTTCAAAGGGGCTCTTGCTTAATGTATTTTGGTAGTATTTTGTGTTATACTACCATCTCCCAAGTTTTATTTCAACTACTGAATGTATACCAAGTTATTGTAGGAGTGTGATTCGCATCTCCCAAGCGGGAGAGAGTATTTTATTATATCTAATGAAACCTTTTTTATCAAGCTCTTTTCTGTCCCTTTGCTATTCAGTTGCAGGCTGTATATTTCATGTCATTTACAGTCACCTCTTGAATTTACACTCTATTCAATTTTACAGTTACCTGAAAAATTAATCCAACGAAATTGCATTAAAATTTTATTAAGTTTAAATCCTTGAATTTGAAGTTCATGTTATTTGATCAAAACAATAAAGGGCAAAATGGATTTAGAAGGGTCAGTCATGGCTGTAAAACAGAAATAATGTAGATCCAGGCAGTGGTGTTCAAAGGTCCACTTCTCTAATTCCTATAAATCATTCAGGATCTAATTATATTCATTGAATAATTGAAGTCTTCTTTGTTCTTGTCAATTCTCCAAATGCTAGTGAAATGAGGACTCCTGATCCTCTCTAAGGACTCTTAACGCTTTGAGTCTGATTAGGATTAAGCAGTTGAGAAAACTATCCATGGTTAGGGAGACTGTAAATCCCATCCTGGTTTCAGAATGACAACTTGACCCTTCTGGCAATCCCCCTGAGGAGGGAGTTATGAAAGCTGTGCTTCATTTGGGTGCTCTAAAATCGCCAGGCTCCTATGGCGATAACTTTTTAGCCTCTGCTTGATAAAATTAAATGATGGCAATCTTTGATCCTTTCACAAGTGGGGCTAAATATGCTGAATAAAGCAATGGCATCAACTATACCGGTCTAGGAAAAAGAACCTTCATACAATCAGCTGAAAGGAATATGCAAACCAATTATTAGGGGTGGTTTGGGTAATAGAAATTCGCAATCCAGTAATTTTGCTCTATTAGTCAAAACTGGGTGAAAATATCATTCTAATGAAAGTTTGCCATGTTCTAGAATTCTTCAAGTTATACCCTAATAAAACATTGCTGGAGCTCAATAGTAGGAAGGGGATCTCTTGGTTTTGGAAGGGATTTGTTGAAGCCGTTAATTTCATTAAAACTAATACAGCGTTGTTTATCGATAATGGGGAAAAAAATCTCTACCCAAAGCAATAGTTTGATCCCATTGAAGAGTGGGCTTAGAAAATCAATCTTCCCTATCCCCGAGCCTAGAAAATTAGTAAAGGATCTCCTTACTCCAAATAGAAATCAGGGCGAAAGAAAACTTAAAAGAGTATTTCTAGTAATGGAAAGGATGTGGAGGATATCCTTAAAATTTATGTCTCATGCAACAACGAGGATAGGAGGGTCTGAACTTTTTTCTTAGAATGGCCAGTTTACCACAAAGCTTGCCTATAAACTGTTAATTAGTGATAATATTAATAGTAATAGTACCCTTGTCAATTAGAAGGCCTTCTGCAAAACTCATATTCCCCAAAGGTTCTACTGCTTGGGTGGGAATTCATAAAGAGGTTATACCAGTAAGATCTTTCCTCAGCTCAAAAATCCTAGGCCTTAACAGCAGTATACTCCATTTGTGAGGTAGAAGAGTGAATGTTTCATTGTGATTTGGAATGAACAGTGTGATTTGGCTTGTGGTTTGGAATGTTGTCTAATTTTCATTATGACATCAGTATTGAAAAACGGTGGAACATACGAATGGGATTCCCCTCATCCGGCCCACCCATTCATCGATAATTAAAATGATGTTTTTTCCCTCAAGGGCTAGAGTATAAACCCACTTCATACTATCTTGTTCAGATTCCCATTGGCCCCAGAAGTGGATTTGACACCAGGCTGAGTTTTGTTATCTCGTTGGTGTTTTGCTTTGTTGTCCTTGTGATGTTTTTCCTTGATTAATCTGATGCAATTGGTTGCATTAATGAACCACAAGTATAAACGGCCTCACCTTCTATCACCCACTACCAAGCATTGTGAATTAGGTAGGTGGCTGTGTTTCAAGGGAGTCATTCAAAGCTAACAATTTTCAAAAGTACCCCAGTAAAACAGTAGTAGTCTTCATTGGATTCCTCTTCAAAATGCACGGTGTGAAAAATGTGGGGCACCAAATTGGTAGGTGCTGCATTCCATCTAGTTGGTGCAAAACAGGTGAATAGAGTCAGGTTGGCGGGCCATCAAGGTGTAACCTGAATCTTAGAAGGACCAACTTAAACCTACCTATTTCTAATTAAAAAAATCTCACCGCCCTTCTAATACCCTGTATTGGTGCTCAATCTAATTTGACACTGATAACGTATTCTTCTATTAAATCAAGATAGAAATTGCACCTACAAAGCCACTAAAGTTGAAGGTTAAGAATCATAATACGCCCTCTTAAAACCTGTAATCAGAATGGTTGCTCAATTTAAACGACCCCGTTAAATCTTCCTTAAAGTAGACCAAATGCAAACAGATCAAGGGCACATGACTGGTCATGTGTTTACAGGATCTGAGTTGGCCTCAAATCAGTAGAGCTGCAGGGCCAATGACAGGCAATAAGATTCACTTGTTGCCTAGCTGCAGGGCAACTTAGTTACAAGGATCCAAAATGTGACAAAAGAGACCCTCATTCCAAATCAAATTAGAAGTGATATTCATCATTAAATAACAATCTAGCGCCTACACTCCCAATACCCAGAGCATTTTGGAAGAAAGCAAAATGCTCAAATTGCTTAATCATGCCTAACCAATTGTGATGATCCAAGAGTCTCATCTGGAAGTTCTTACCAAGGTAAGCTCACAAGTGACCGGATGGGGATGGAATTGCCACTGTCACTTCAAATATCAACTATTTCTCAGTAATCAATCAGAATATCAGAGAGTTCCCTTTAGAGAAATCTGATAAAAACAAATTTCACAACTTCCTAATTTGATGTCATTATCATTAGTGGAAAAAAAAAATTCCAGCAAAGAATGTATTCAACCACCACATCAATCTCTTAAAGCACAAAAAAATAAAATAAAATAAAAAATCTCCACATCAATCAAATCAGAACAAGGATCTTAAAATGTTTAGGTGTGTAACTGATCAAAATCTGGTGCGACTTTAATTGTGTCACAAGGAATATCTGTCCCTTTTCCAATTGAATCATCAAATATCATTATCATCAGTTTGGCCTTATCATCAATTCAGCTAAAACATCAACAATATAAAGATAAAACAGATACATGGGGTGGTTGAGAAACAAATCTAAGTTGCATAAGCACATAAAAGATACTGTCTCATGTGATTAGATAGAACTAAGAAGTCTTTAAACAGTGAATTAGGTGCAGGGTAGGTACGGACAACAAGGGAAAAGCAGCAAGCATTCTTTGCATCGTATGAAGAATCACAATGCATTCTTTGCATCTCATTAAGAATTACGTTCTACCGTGCATGGTCTTGGTCCACAAATTCATGCATGTGAAACCATGGTTGGGAGTTCCAGATAGCTTATCCGATGGAATTCATTCTTTGCATCTCAGGAAGAATTAGTTTCTAATGTGCATGGTCTTCAGCCCAAATTCATGCATATGAAATCATGGTCTGGTGTTACTGATAATCATGCCATGCATACACCCAAGCAGGATAACTCTTAATCCTTTCATTGGTTGGCTGCACCAAGGGCACATAAATGACAAACAAATAATAAAAAGGCCAAAACCCGTAGGCTGATACCATGCACTCAAATTTCTATTGCCCATCTCCTGGTCAATCAAGGTTCTTGTGATTACAATCGCAACCATCAGATACTGCAAATGGTCAGTCAAAAAGAAGACAGGAAAAGGCCCTCACTCAACTACAAGAGAAGTAACAAATTGTAGACTAGGTGGCTCAATGGATATTATTTTTCTAACCACCTACAACAGATTCCACCACATCAGGAATAGCAACAGGCTGGTTTCATATGGCCGAAAGATATTAACCACAAACTCATTTAAGAGGATAAATAATCACCAATAAAATGGACAAGTACAAGGCAACACAGACTATGGACATGGTGGGATCCAGCCTCCACCCTAAATCATCCTACCATACAGTATTCAGCTGTCTTCATTGAAATGCGGATATTTTGTGCTATTCTACTTAATCATCTATTTACAAGCTGTCTGGAAGAATTTGGTCTGAATCAATCTGTGTAGTGTAACCCATCAGATCAACTGTTCAAATGAAAGAAATAAGAGCCCCACTAATGCATACAAGGAATGAACAATTGCAACAATAGCTGCCTATAAATTGATCGACATCACACATTTGGTCTATGCTACTATTCACAGGTCATCATGTGCAATCTCCTAATTGAATATTACCAAGCATATTGCTCTTTTATAAACAACCTAAAATGACAGTTGGAATTGATAGGTCTGTATAACTTTGCATGATGACCTGAAATGGAACAATCCAAAAAGTTCAGATAACTCATGCACCCAATTCACCCAGCAAAAGTGTGTTCAACTTATACTGAACTAGGAAATTATTGAGAAACAGAAATTTTCCTTGAGAAAGAAAAAATATACAGATCATCTGGTTAATTGGTATGGTTCTTCTGCAACAACATTACGGATTTTCATGTTTCTTTACAAAAGAAGAAAAACGATATATAAGAAAAAAGGAACAACCAATCACTTGTGCCTGTGATGAGCACCTAAGAGAGACCTAGTTTCTTTTAGAAAGAGAATTCCTCCACCGGAAGGGAAAACTTAAATAGGAAGCTCTCAAACCCTCAAAGCTACCTGATCTTGCCACGAAATCTTCCTTTTCCCAGACCGACTTGGCCCGTTGCCAACATCTCTACAAACCCATTTCAGATCACCTGCGGACGCATCACCTTCAGCTGAAGGCCTTTCTAATTTCTTATCCATCCTGGGGGGTTCCCAAACAAATTCCTCTGTTTCTTCCCCTCTCTGCCATTAGTATAAAAAAATTACTAACCCATAAGATAAAATGCTTATATTAGACAAAACTCAGATTTTGATCAAATTGAGAAATTAATTACCGATATCTGATTCAGATCAATTGCAGGAGTTCTTTTAATAGAAGCTTCCTTTTCTCTGTAATTCCTTTCTTTTAAGGAGCTCTGATTGCGGATATTTGGAAGTTTAGGTTGGACATTTGGAAGTTTAGGTTGAACAAGCCGTTCTGAAGGGGTTTTCTGAGATGGGTTTTTCAATAAATATTTGTATCTTCGCCTTAAGAATCTGAAATTCACAAACACATAAAAAGAAATTTCAATTTCTAGTTTTTACTGTACTATTTTAGAGATAAGAAAAACCAACCATACATAAAGAAAAATGGGATTGAAACGATGAAAGAGGTAAGAGTTGCTACCGGACTTCAGCTAAGAGCCTGAGCTTTTTTCGTTTAGCTTTCTGCAATTTTTTCATCATCTCTTCAGTTTCCTGTTACATGATCACAGTTCAAGATGAAACCTATTAAAGATTTAATAGACACAACCAAATATCTAATATAAAAAAACTCAAATTTTTTTATAAAGTTGCCTCGCTCTTTAGGGGGAAAACTTATTTACTTTCAAGTAACCTTCGTCTTTTCCAGGAAGAGGATTAGAAATGATCATAAGAAATCTTAAAGGGCATGGGCATATTTCAGATGATTACAGAGAAACCCATAAGAAAGAAACCCATAAGAAGATTGTAATTGGTAAGAGAAGGATATTTTATTCAATAGAGAAAAGGCCCAAAAGAGATCTTAGAGAGGCCCAAAATCAAACCTCTGAGCCCTAGTTCTTCTGCAAATCAAAGAAGAGAACTCTCAGAAAAATTGCATATCAAAAGAAGAATAAACCCAAAGAACCCCATATGTTTCACAAATCAACAAGCCAGGAAAACCCCCCAAAAAATGATAATTGAAAAAACTACAGAAGCCCTATTTTCACCATTCAATAACAAGAAGCCAAGAAAAACCCCAGATCATTGACAAGATACAAATCAGCATATATAACAGGGAGAAGAATTCACATATAAAAGAAGTCTAAACTTAAATTTGAGAACAAGCAAAACAGGCAACCATGATCCCTTCTTAAATCAAGCAAGGTGCAAGAAGGTCATAAAATTACAGACCCTAGATCTTCTAAAGAAAACCCCACATCACAGAACCCTTGATCTTCCCCAAAGTAAGAAAAAATGGTGAACCCATCTAAGGAAAAACACAAGGTCCTGAACAAATGGGAAAAAAAAAAGGACCCAGATCCATAGAAGAGAACCCAGACAAAAGAAAGTCCTAAACCTTCCAAAATAAAGGGAAAGGAAAACAAAACAAGAACCAGATCTGACCTTCTCCAACTCGCTGAAATCTTGCATGAGGCTCTGATGCTTGAACTTGTTCTTCGCCTCTTCATCAAATACATAAGCAGGAGAAGAATCCAGAACAACCTTCTTCATCTTCTTCATTGTATCTCCCAAGATAGAGAGAAGAATAAACACCTCAAATAGGGAAAGGAGAAAGCAGAGAGAGTTTTAATAAAAAAGGAAGACAGATATGCAATGGAAGGTAGAGAAATAAAGGGGGGTGATGGCAGAGAGAAAGAAGAAAGAGAGAGAGAGAGGTAGGTTCCTTCTCCTGTTTTCTCTCTCTGAAAAACTCTGACTGAGACAACCACACAAAACCCAAAAGCCCACATAAATTGGTAATACCCAATTGGATTCTTTGATGGAGGTGGGATCTTTTGGGGTTGCAGAAGGGCATTTCTGGGAAGTTCTGTTTTTGTAGGTTTGGTTGGATAGAAGACCTTTGAAGACATCTTCCTTTCTTTCCTCCTTTCCTTCTCTTTCTCTCTCTTTCTATTTTGTTTTTGCTTGTTACACATAAACTTTGGTGTAGATGGGCCATTAGGAAGAGAGAGAGAGAGATAATAGGGAGAGAATAGAAAGAGAAAGAGAGCTCCTGGGTCTCTTTGATGGTTGGCTGATGTTGTTTCCTTGTTTCTTCTATATTTCTTCTCTTGTGCTTTGTTGGAAGGGGGGGTTTGGTTTGGAGACTTTGGAGGGTGGTGAGGTGAGGTGAGATGTGTGCTGTAAAAGAAAGGATAAATGGCTGCTGTTTTTCTGATGAGGTTTCAGCTGTTGCTTTGTACCTTGGGAGACCTTGTGATGAGGTGGTGGATGGGGAGAGATTCTTTAATTGAAGGCTCTGGTGAGATTACTGAGATGCCCTTGCTTTCTTTTTCATGTGGTCTGATGGAAGTTGTCTGTCCCTTGTAGTCTTGTGTAGGAGATGAAACCTAGAATACAGTACAATAAAATAAATAAATCAGACAACTGAGAAATTGTAGGAGATGAAACCTAGAATACAGTACAATAAAATAAATAAATCAAACAACTGAGAAATTGCAGGATCTGGAGTATGGACTCTTCGGTTGTTTTTTCCCCTTATAATGGGCTCTTCCATGCACATATGGGGCCCATCTAGGCTTTTTTCAAGGATCTGTGGTGGGTCCAAATCCTGATGCCATCATCTTATAGACTTGTATCATGATTTCTTGATAGATTTTTTTTAAATGATGGGGGCCATCTAGGTCCTTTTTCAAAGATCTGATGTGGGTCCAAATCTTGATGACATCATCATCAGGACTTGTTTCATAAGATCTTGATGGATTGTTAAAAAAAATTGATGGGGCCCAATGCAGTTGTAGTATACCTTGTAATTATTGGGTATCTTCATTTTTTTTAGGTATTTGTGTTTTTACTTTAATTATTTTCCTGGTTTTATTTTTATATGTTTATTTAGACAACTAGATAATAGATTGCAATTTCTCAATTAAGTGAATCCTCAGAGCATGAATGACTGACCTAATGACAATAAATGGCACTAGAGAAAATTCTTACCTGGAGATGCCTATTTTCTCAGGGATCCCTCCTTGCTTCAAATCTGCACTATGAATAGTTTTCTCCAATATCTTTATCTGTTTTCTCTAAATCCAAACTATATCATATAGAGAAAACATATGGAGAATTCAGTCGCATTACAAAGTTAAACTAAGAGCATCTCCAAGAGACACTTCAAATTTGGATATGTCTTTTTCAAAATAAAGGCTTATGTGAAAAAAAAAAGCATATGTAAATTTGGCATCTCACTTGGGCAACTCCAAGAGAGAAGTCAAATTATTATTTTAGTATTTTTTCATTTCAAATTTGGCATCTACTTGTACCAACTTCAAATGCATTTACCCTCATCACCGTTATTTTATTTAAAAAGAAAGAAAATGAATCTTACTTTATGGTATGCCAAATTTGGCATACCAACACAACCTTCAAATGCCATGTGGGATTTGACCATTCTCTTGGAGGCAAAGCCATATGCCGATTACAGTCGTTGGGGGCTAAGTTGGACAAATAAAGCCTCTGTTGGAGATGCTCTAAGGTTGCATTTCAAAGTTAAAAGTAAGGTTGATTTTTCTGCCTTTTCCCCTCAACCCAGAGAATAAATATATTTCTCCAATTAAGTACTTATGCATAAATATGAGAAGTGAATTTTCCTTTGGGTTGGAGAAGATTTTAATTTCTCCTCCATATATTATTTTTATTACAAGTTACATTCATCAGTTAATAATTAGTTCATATTTAAAAATAAATAAAAACCATTTCCCCCTACCATTCTCCATTTATATCCAAAAACAAATGAAGAAAAACCTAGTATAGAAAAGTAGTAATCTTCATAAAGAGTTCTCCATCCTCCTCCATATTTCTTCTTATTTCTCTGCCTATAAGTTTTTCCTGAACCAAATAGACTTAGTACAATACCATCCACTGAAAGGCATGTATCATGTATTAAAATTGAGGATTATAAATTATTGAGGTGGGGTTATTAAGACAAGAATCCCTCACATGGCATGGAAAACAATAATGGCTATAAATTGAAGTGTTACTCTTCTTTCCGCACCATTTGTTTACAGTGACAACTCATCTACCTCCAACATCATATGCATCATGTGTTAGACTACATCACTCAAGTCATTTGCCCCTTTGCTGCGTCATTTGCCCCTTTGCTGCTGGACCATTAGATCATTGCCGGATAAATGAATAAGAGGAATTACCAGGTACTCACATTTAGAAATTTCCAAATCTTTTATCATCAATGTGCACACTAACCAAGAGAAAGTTTTCCAGCTATCCCATTGATTTTTAAATTTTTAACAAGAATGGATTCTCTGGTTTTGGACACTTACCAAAATGACAGATACTAATAGCCATTAGCTATACTTTTTGGATCCTTATTTTCCTAAGCCATGTTTGATTGAAGATTTCACATAAGTCATGTCGGGAGATTCTAAAACACCCTTCTTTACGTTCTCCCAATTCTCTCAATGGAATTAGTCAAATGCTAATCTCCAAATGTTGTTCTAAATTATGAAGACTTAGAGAAACAAAAGGTTTAAAACGTCAAAGCATGTTAGCAAATTATGTTTTTTTTTTCCTTGAAATGACATTAAACATAGTTTTCACCCAACAGTTGCTTAAAAGAATTTCAAAATTTTAGATATCCCCAATAGATTACTACTGTCAAACATTCTCTTGTAGTGTTTCAGTCTTCATGGACACATATTTGAATAAAAACCTCTCATCTTAGGGAACTCATCACAAATCAAAAAAATTAAAGAAAGATCTTTTTAATGAAAACAAAATGACAGCATACATTAAACGCCCGCCTATTTTTGGAAAATGAATACGTAGGAACTCATGGTTGAATTGCTCCAACCAAGATTATTAAAGAGGTGAAGGATATGAGGTGAGGATATAAATCATAGGACTTGAATTACGGGGTGATGGCTGACTATGTATTTTCTTTCTCCCCTTGATTTATCTTCTGGTAAAGGAGATAATTTGTTGTTTATTTTCAATTTTATCTGTTTTTAGATATAGAAGTCATACAATTCTTATGTATGCTGTTATACAATTGATCTTCTCTTAAGTACCCCACTTGTCTTATTTATGTGCCCTCAAAAACATTTTTAAAAAGTAGGATGAAATAATAAGTTTGATCTATGGTTATTAGAGACATAATTCCTCTCTCTCTCTCTCTCTCTCTCTCTCTCTCTCTCACATTAGTGGTTCACACATAATCACTCCTTCGATATTGATCCATCCATCAGTCATTCACTCTTTCCATAAAAGCAGTAAGATACAACTATGTGTCAAAAGCTACTAAGGGTGCATCAATTCTCTTTACTTTTTCTATTTCACTTTGGTCAGAACAATAATCTTTTTCAGCATCTTTTTCACTTGAGAAGCAAAAGGCCCTCCTGCACCATTCCAACTGAGACGTAAGAGACCCACATGCAAAGGCACCTACTTTTCTAAGATAACTCACACTGAAGTCCACTCTGATCTGAGGGCTCCATGCCTCACACGAAAAAGGGAAAGCTGCTATGTTTGATGTATCTTCTTCCGTGACATTGTCGGTGTTCCGGACTTTTATTTTTCATCTAGAGGCGTCTGGTTGGCTCTATCTTCAGTCCCTTTTATACTGTCTTCTCTTAATTTATTTAAGATTAGGACATTGATGTAGACTATGTAGAGAGAGAGAGAGAGAGAGAGAGAGAGAGAGAGTTGGAGCACTATTCACACATTAGTTTATAGGGGGAAATGGTGGTCCAACAGGCCATCTAAATGGATCTCAAATTCGGAATTTATTGGATTGATTCTTCTCCTAATCAGGATTAGACACTAAACCTCTATATTGGGTTCATATTTAACAAATGGAGTTCATAACAGCATGGGAATTTATAAAATGTTTAATGAAAATAAAGTAATTACTAAGGGCATAAAGGTAAAACAAATGATATAAACCCAAGCCACTTAACAATCCTACAAATAGGACTGCCCTAGTTGCAAAAGGAGAAAAGGAGAGAAGAGAGAAGGAAAGAGAGGAGACAAAGGAGGAAAGAGAGCCTGAACCAAACTGCTAAGGTGCTGGTAGTATGCAACATTGTAAGCAGCAAGTTAGATAGTTATAGTTCTGTTTTTTTGTTAGCTCTAAAAGCATTATAATTGGATTTGGATTGATTTTTTTTAATGAGTTAGTAAACATGGATTTGAAGTGCACACAATTCTGATTTACTTGGTTTTAATTGTTAATTGGAAGGGTTATCTGAATTTGAATATCCAATTTTTCTCACTAACTTTATTTGAATTTTTCTGAATGAATAAGTGGTTTTTTTTTTTTTCCTTTTAGTTTGAGAGGAATTGATTTTCTTTTCTTTTTTCTCTTTGTTTCTTTTTTTTCCTTTTTTTTTGCTATGGAAGATTTCATTAATCATAAGTGAAGGAAAGGAAGATAACAACCGGGACTAGAAGAGCATGGTGAACAAAGAATTCAGTAAGAATAGATTTTCTCTGATTAGATTTTCATAGGGATTTCTAAATGAATAAGATCTCCACATTTGATTTGATAATATTTGACTTGATTTAATAAAAAATTTGAATATTGAGTTAATGGTGGTTCAAAAAGATATTTGATTTCAATATTTTATGAATTTATCTGAATATGTGAAAAGAATACAATTGTTTACTGAATAAGAAGTGGGGGTACAAAAAATCCATCAATCCGTCAATCCGATCTGATCCGATCCGATCCGCAGATTTTGATCCGATCCGAAGGCCAACGGATTGGTGACGGATTGGAAATTGTGTAATCCGTTAGCAACGGATTGATGGCGGATTTCACCCTTAATCCGCGGATTCAATTCGGTCTGATCCATTGTCATTAAATATAAATAATATATATATAAAATAAGAAAAAAAATGTAAAGAGTCACTAACCTTATGAATAGAATAGGCATACAACTCTCAACTCATGCCCCTTTAATTCAATGGCTTCAAAACTCATAGGTTTTTTCTTCTTTCTTTTTCCATGTAATGTACATAAACGGATTGAACGGATTAATCTGATCCGATCCGTTCCTCCACGGATAGGATCGGATCGAATTTGAACAGTAACGGATTGGTGACGGATTACAAATCCATCAATCCGTAGGCAATTGGCCCAATCTGCACCAATCCGGTCCGTGTACACCCTTAATAAGAAGGGTATTTAAAGTTCAAGGGATGAAAGACAGTACCCTAAAATGAGATCAATTATTGGCCAGGTGGTTATATTAATATATGACTCTATACTAATCATATCGAGGGCTAAAGCTAGTTAATAGTTTGAGATTAACACTTGGTATTCAATACTTCTATTAGCCATATGTTAACATGGGCATTTATATGCATGGCCAATTATTTTAAGTAGCCTTGGATTACTGATTTTTGTATTTCGTTGTGAGGTTATTTTATTCACCATATCATGAATTTCTATCCTTAGAGTTAGCTCGGAAGAAGTGTATTTTTTATGTAATTATCTAGTATTTCTGACATGATACAAGATTATATATAGGATTTGCTTTGAACAATACATCTCTAAATCGATTATGAATTTTAATGATTATGACAAATTATTTGTTGGGTTTTTTTTTTTTTTTTGGTACCCCAACCAAGGGGACTAGACTCAGGAGGAGCCCGCACGGACATAGAAAATAGCTTTCTCAAGTGGAAAAGGAGCTTACAAACGTGGGAAGAAAGCCTAAAAAAAAAAAAAAAAACATGAGAGGAAACAAAATAAGAGTTATTCAACGGGCTCAAACAAGGAACAAAGAATGTTTAAAAAATAATTTAAATTTTACTTTCAAATTTTTTTTTTTTTGAAATCATAAGAATTATTAAGTGGGCCCATCACACGTTCAAGTATTTTCTATTTTTTTTCTTGACCCAATTTGGCAAATCCTATATTTATAATACCTAGTAGAATTTGTTTCTAATTAAAAACCCGATATCTACCATGATAAAAATATGAAAAACTAGAAAATATCCAAGTGATCAGTTTCTCTATATAATATATAATAATACGTTGACGTCAGGTCTATTGAGAGTTAAAATTGATCGAATTGAGAAGCTTCTTCTCTAACATACAATAACTAGAAAAACATGCCCGCTCTAATCATAATATTAAAATTAATTAAAAAAAATTTATGATTAGTTTATTTAAAATTAGATGCAAAAGGTTTTAGTCTAAGAGAGGGGGAAAAAAAGCCCATAAGGATTTAATACCTAATACCACATAATTTAAAGAAAAAACACAAGCCCATGAAAATTGAAGATTAATTATCAAGAAAACGAAAAAAAAAAAAAAAACAAAATCAAAACAAACAAACAATATAAACTATGAATAAAATTCTATGAAATTTGAAAGGCACATAAAAATAAAACATAGAAATGAAAATCCATAATCAACTCAATAACATAAGCAATTTAAAAGAATCAAACACTCATGGGAATAAAAAATCAAAAAAAAAAAAAAAAAGAAAATGGAGCACAAAAAAGGCAAAGACAAAAGAACCGATAAATTCATGAAAAACCATCATAAAAAAAAAAACTAAAAAGCCATCACAAGTGAAAAATTATAATAAAAGAAATACAAAATAAAATAAAATAAATTTTATTAAAAAGGCTATAAAAATATATATAAATAAAGATATATAGATAATACAATGATAAAAGAAATTTAGAAGAACCAAACCAACTTATTATAATCTAATACTAAAAAATGGAAATCTGAAGCCACAAAAGAAATAAGAAAAATCTATAAAAAGATTTCACAAAGAGAATTTAAAGAACCCAATGGAAGTAAAATAAATAATTAACTCATAATGATAAGTATTTAAAAAATAAAAAAAACACAACATAAAAATAAAAATTCACAGAAAATCCCATAATAAAAAGTGATTTAAAAGAAAAAAAAAACCAAGGAGAACCCAATACCCAAAAGTTGAAACAGAAAAAGGGTAAAAAAAGAAACTCAATATCTATGAAAACCATACAAATTCAAATTATAAAAATATTGTAAATCTATAGAAATTTTAAAATGATGATTCTTTTGTATAAATCATATTAAAATGACATAATTAAAATTGCTCAAATAAAATATGATGAACTCAAAAGTAAATGAATTAAAAAAGGTTTACCGCTCAAATCGAAATATTTAATAATTGCACCAATTATCTCAAGATGTTCACATTTTAAAATGGGTTTTAACACTGATATAAACTAAACGTGCAAATGAGACATGAGACATGAGACGGTATTAAAAAGAAACATAAAGAAACAAAAAAATTTATTGAAGTTGCTCTAAAAAAATACAATGAACTTAAAAGTAAATGAATGGAAAAGATGAAAGTTCTCTTGTTGACATAGATAAATAGAATTGGAGATAGTAGAAAATGATAATAATAAGAATGAGCTTAATTCTTTATTTAGATGGACCAATATTATTGGAGATTCCTTTTGCCATTAGTTTCGCATTCTTAAAAAAAAGTGTATAATAAAAATCAATTGATAAAAAAGAAATCAGACAACCAAAAACCGAGAGTGGATTAAATAAAAAATAGTAGGGATTTAATAAACCAGACAACCTAGAAATCGGCATTTCACATTCTAAAAGAAAAAAGAAAAAAAATCATATAATCAAAACAAAACAAAAATACTTGAAATTCCTTAGATTAGTGGTACTTAGACACTGGGACCTATTAACACTCAAATGCTATTGCCTTGATAGAAATAGGATGATATTGAAAGTTCCTTAATAGACAAAAGGTATGATGGAGAGTCCAAATCACAAAAAAAAAAAACTTTATTTGGAAAACTCCAGTATTTTGTATTTTTTTTATCAGAGAATCAATTTGACCGTGGAAATAACCCAGAATGAGGTGAGAATTTTAGGTATCCCATAAATATCAAGGATGTTTGTCCTAATGATTATGATTTTTAGTATATGGGGTCTATCGTAGTATTCCACTTCATTTACATCACGATTTATAAAAGTGAAAGTTACACACACAAAAAAGAAAAAAATCAGACTCCACCATTTTTCCCTCGGCAAGCGTGCAT
Source organism: Persea americana (assembly GCA_029852735.1). NCBI lineage: Eukaryota > Viridiplantae > Streptophyta > Magnoliopsida > Laurales > Lauraceae > Persea > Persea americana. The sequence goes on from CM056812.1 coordinate 11,412,831, forward strand.
GGTAGCACATTAGTTACATGAAAAGTTTCGCGCCTCCTTTCTAGCTCCACGCTGTTGTTGCGAGTTTTTCTTTTTTCAATAAAATTATCATTTTCTTATTAATTATGAAACTTATTATTTATGTTGATCAATTTCATATATCATATATTCATTTGAGTTTAATTTTATTGTAAAATGGATGTCATAGAAAATTAATGACTATATGGGAAATCATATAAAATAGTTAGTTCAGAAGTTTGATAATCTATGCTTAAAGTACAATGCATAAGTATGAAAATAATAACAACAATATTTATGGGGGTCATTATTTTAAAAATATAGTTATTTTTATAAATACCTCATAGATAAATTCCAACTCCCGGTCAATATTCCAAAGTGGGGCTGAGTCCCTTCCTTGTTAAAGTTTGATCATCTATGCTTGAAGTACAATGCATAAGTATGAAAATAATAACAACAGTATTTATAGGGGTCAATATTTTAAAAATATAGTTATTTTTATAAATATCTCGTAGATAAATTCCAACTCCTGGTCAATATTTCAAAGTGGGACTAAGTCCCTTCCTCATTAACTAATTTTAAGTTTTTGTTGACAACTATTAATAAAAAAAAAAATGCTCTTTGGTGTAGTGGTAGGGTCGCTCCTTTGAAGTTCATATTGTCCTGAGTTTGAGCCTCAACACAAACTATGATTAATTTTTGCCATGTCATTAAAAATACACGGGTCAAGTTGGGTAAAAAAAGTGTGCTTTATCTCTATCTCGACCGAATTTATCATGACCCGACCCGTTTGCTAGGGTCCAATTAAATTAAATTGGTAAAGTCAAAATCAATTGAAGCAAATTGGAAGTGATTTCAATTTGAAACCACTTCGGTTCATATATAATAATTGGTTGATGTGGGGTCTTGCTGGAATCAAAGTTAAAACATGACTATCAAACTTGAATTAAAAGACTCTGCTATATAATGTAATAATATATATAATGTAGGGTTTGGTGAGGGTCAAGTTGAACTGAAAACGTTATCTTATAATACAATAATAGGTTGATTTTTGGTTTGGTGAAAGTCAAAATTAAAAAGTAGCGGTCAAAATCGAGTTGAAAAGCTTTTTGACAACTAGCTTGACCACCTATGCTCAAAACCATTATAATCTACGTAAGAAAAGTTATAACAATCATTCCTATTAGTAGTAACAAGGGTAAAAAAATCAAAACTTCAAAGAATAGTTAAAATAAAAATAAATAAAAATAAAGGTGAAATTAATATTTTCCATAGAAAATCGACCCCTCAAAATCCCTGCATTTCTTTATCAGTTATTGGAGTCGATGATCGCTTAATTCCACTCATCTTCAAAAACCTAAAAAAAAGAAAGAAAAAGAATTTGATGTGAACACGCACCCCTTTGTCAGTTCAAAGGACCTTCCAATGACGACCAATCTGTTTTTCTATATACACTTTTCTTTTTTAAGAAAAATAGGAAATCATAGTTTTTAAAGAAAATATACCCCAAAATCTTGCCTTAGTTTATGTCAAAAAAGAATTAATACACATTTAAGATGGAAGCTGCCAATTTTTTTTTAAATTAATATTTAGAATAGGTGCAAAAAACAGAAATGATACAAAAAAAATTTATGAGGTGCATTGGGCCAAGTAGGTTTTCAAAAGCTTCAAGAATTGATATGAGAGGCTGTGAGTATAAATATTTACAGTGTATGCATTTGAGCTTTTTATTAGCATGGATGGTTTAGCCTAACCTAAAACGATTCCATCCGATTGACAGTGGGATCCACCAATGTCAAAAAAAAATTATGCGGGCTTCATGTCTAGTCAAAATTAATAAAATAGTTAAAATCAAAATTGGAATTGAAGGTCAAAATCAAAATTGAGGTAGTCAGCATTGACAAAATTAGTGTGTAATATAACCAGCAGAAAAGGCCTGTGCTAATCTAGTGCCTTAAGAATAAACTAGTATATTTATATTGAGATTTAATTATTATATTCAAACTTAAGATTCTCTTGGAGATACTACTTAGAAGTAAACAAATCCAATGTAAAGATCAGGCAAAACCTATTAAAAATAAGAGAGGTAGAGGTTAGGGAGAATGAAAGTTGTTACTGCTTTCTCATAAACGGTGGGCATTCTGATGAGATAAATTAAATACCAATTAAATAATTATCTAAGAAATATCTCTTTCTATGAGTGTGTCTGGGGACTGGCAATGAGAGTTAAAAGAAAGCACAATAATCTATAAAATTCAAATAATAAAAAATTTAATAACTCAGAAATAATATATATAATATAGATAAATGATATTTAATTATGAAACTTATCTTCAAAGATGAACAATATTTGGGTACTTAACCAATTTCACAATGGAAATCTCCCTCTTAATATTAAGAATCTAAAAGAAATATATACAACTAAAGAAGAAGACTACCTATAATTAGTATTCTTCTATTTTTCCAAAAGAAACGAATATTCTAAAAGACAAAAAGCACTTGAATTCAAAACTTCCTCCTTCTTTTTCAAAAAAAGTCTAAAAGCAACTATCTTTATTCACTAAAAGACAAAAAAAACTCTATTTTCCCATATAAAAAGTAAAAAATATTCCATCCTAAACAACTAAAAATAAAATACCATCATAACCCACTTATATTTTATGGGGCTAGCTCTCCTAAGTTCAAGCTTAGGATAAGGTAAACTCAAGTATGTGGTGGGGCCCACCTGGGGACCCACATGGGGATGGGGATGAGGATGGGGGGATTTTAAGGACTCCGTGGGATCCTTCTCTCTACAAAAAATTAGCTCAAATCATGATTTCTATCATCTCCATATGGGCCCAAAAGTTTAATGGTCAACGGTCCATTTGAATCAATACATAGTCGATCCAACGGTTTAGATAACTTGGATCTAACCGAAAGTTGGCGGACATGTGCAATTTAGGGGAGTCATATGCTTGGTCCATTTGGATGAACCAAAGATAAGCCCTACAAGCATGGAGCTTACAAAATTTTATCCTAAGCTTAAGCTTAGGAGAGCCTTGCTCATATTTTATTCCCTCTTTTTATTTCACTTCACTCCACTTTATTTTAAAAGTAAAATAGCAAACGGGCCCGAGGAACTCACAAAATAAAAGGAAAAGCATATTATATAAGAGAAACGGTTTTTAATCATCGAATCCACCTCAAAGAAAGAACAAAATTTAGGTGCTTAACCCAATTCATAGTGAAAATCTTCCTTTCAAGTCTGAAAAATCAAAAGACTACCCATCAGCAAAATTTCTATATTTCTTTATAAAAAAAAAACAAATTGTAGCCAATTATTATTCCCAAGCTAGGATGTAAATAACTTAGAAGGGAAAAAATTACATATTATATGGATAAATGATTTATAATTATGAATCCCAACTGAAAAAGAGGCAGGGCATTTGGGTTCAAAACTAATAATGAAAATCTCCTCTCTATTTGAAAAATCAATAAGAAATACATAAAATTAAGGCTACTCAGCAGCATCAAGGTTTCTTTATTTCTTCAAAAAAATCCCTCTTTCTCTCATCTTTATTTCTCAATCCTTGAACCTCTTTTTTTTTTTTTCTCTTTCTTTTTAACGACAATGAGAAGTCTCGGATTGGAAGTTGGAACCCAACTGCCGTCTTAAAAACTCTATGCAAAGACAACTGTGGAACGTCATCCTGAGACTTGGTATACATCCGAATACAGCGAAAAGGAGCACATCTCCTGTACAATGTTCTAAACATATGAAAAAAAAATAAAAAAAAAAAAACTTTTAAGAATTCCTCCAAGCAAAAAAAAAACCTAATTGAAGGTACGCAGACACCAAATCCACCAAAACAGAGATCCAATAAACCCATAAATCCAAAGAATACTAAACCCAAAGAATGTAAATAATAATAATAATAATAATAACTCTTAAAATATATATATATATCTACATCTTTCAAAAAGCTAAAAAATTACCATCTTTCCTTCACAAGTTAGATAACAGAGGAACCCAAAGACATTCATCATGATTCATCACAAGTCAAATAATAAAGGAGCCCATAGACATCCATCTTTCCTTCACAAGTCAGATAAATTTAGTATGGGCCAGTTTTTTGGCCCAGTTAAAAATTGGACTTGCGATCGGATTCTCAGCAACAAGATTCACTGAGAAATTAATCATACCAAGTGGGAACTATATTTTTCCCTTTTCAGAAAAATTCTCCTCCTATTACTTTATCAAATTTAAGAAATGCACCACATTTCTAATCACCCTGACATATGATCTTTCCGTAATACATTACTTTCAACTCTATACATTGTTTCCTGCTTTCTATATTCATTATGGGTCTTTTTTATTTTTTTTTCACAGAGTGGGTGAAAAAAGAAGCATTTTATGAAACACTATAGAAACTAATCATTATGCATAACCTTTTGGAGGGGTGCTTTGCAATAACAAATGTGGGGCTTAGTTTATGTTCTCTAAGCATGTTGGTGTTAGCAATTCTAATGAAGCGATGGTGCTAACCATCTTAGAAGCTCTTTAATATTTCTCAAGATCTTTTCATGCTAGTGGTGGAAAGTGACTCTTCTAATACGATTTCATAGGTGTCTAATAGAAAGGTGAATCCTTAGAAATTCCAACTCTTATTCAATAAAATCCAAAATCTAGCTTCGTCAATTGATGTCACATTCTAACACGAGTCTAGATCGGCTAATTTTATACCAGAAGCTTTTGCAAAATAGATAGTTGAGAGGATTAATCCATGAGAGGAAGTTGCTATGTAATTGTGATGTGAGTGGGTTACATCTCTCTTGTACTTTCTTGCCCATTTTGTTCCCTAATTTGTATTTTCAACTTCCTTTAATAAAAATTTTATTATCGATTTCAAAAAAAAAATCCTGAATAGCCTTATGACTTGGAGAAGATGTATGTCTCAAATATTTGATGTGGGGAATTTGCCTTTACTACATTTGGAATGGAATCGACAACCCGTTGAAAATCCTTCGGCAGTAGGCTGTTTTAATATTGAGTAATATATGATTATAATTAAATAATGAGTACAAAAATCACCAATTTATGATTCAATAATGTGGAGTACTAGTGGGTGTTTTATATATTATAAAAGAAGAAGTAGAAGGTAGAGGGAGATAAATACCATTTTTAGTTTGAAATGTTGCAAAGTACAAAAGTGCCTGCAAGGAAAGAAAAAATGACTGCTGCATATAAACATTAAAAAATATATATAAAGACAATAAAAAACAAAAACAAAAAAACACTACATATAAACACCAACACCACAGTTCGACAAGTTCAAATCCCCAAAACAGACGACACAAAATACCAGCTTAGGTTTGAATATGCTGTGAACTTCAGAAGCGCCTGAAAGGAGAGAAGAAAATAATTTATGATTAAATAAAATGAGAATTTGGTGGGTATTTTGCATTTAGTACAAGAAGAAAAGAGAAGATGGAAAACAAATATCAGATTGGATTTGAAGATGTTGTGGACTACAGAAGCGCATACAAAGAGAGAAGCAATGAAAAGGAAGCTTGCCAACCTCAGGCAATATGTATGGTTGGAAGTTTCTATTTGAGGGATTCTAGATTCAGGGATTCCGGATTCTTCAAACATCTAGCTTATGCTTTTGAGGAAAAAAGACCAAAAAAGATAGAAGATTTTACTGGAAAAATCCTCTAGACTTTATGAAGCCCCGAAAGGCTCTCAGAGACCAATATAAAATTAAAAAAGCGCTCCCAACACTTTTTTGGTTTTATTTTTTATTTTTAGCCAAGATCGTTTCTTCCTCCTCCTCTTCTATTTTCTTGATCTAAGAGAGATCAAGGGTTCTACTGGAAAAAACCCTTTACCAATCTGACCTCCACATGGCATATCCAGCATCTAGGTTCCATGACAAAGCCCATGTAATAACTTGCCATGTCCATACCTTCCTCAAAACTCCATGTCTTTAGCCATTATGCACAAAAAAGAAAAAAAGAAAAACCACCCCGTCTTTGAATTAAGCAACAAAATCACAATGCTTTTTGTTTGAGTTTAATGGGCTGAGTTTAAAGAAAGAAAATTGATAAGATAGATGTTTGTGATTCACGGCTGTGGTGGGGTTAGATGGAAGGAGAATGGTGACATATGGTTTTGGTTTTGGATTGGCTGGTTTTGATGACAGTGGGCGGTTGCGTAGGGTTGTTGGTGTTGTAAAGGGTTGATTCCAGCAAAGATGAAGGTGGAGGGAGAAGGTTTATGTTTGTTTAGACTGGATTCTGATAGGCGGTTAGGAAGAAGATGATGAAGAAGAAAATACAGGTGAGCAGTGATATCCCCGCTCGGCAAAACAGGTGAGTCGCAATATCGCTGCTCACTTGTATCTTATTCTTCTTCGTCTTCTTCCTATCCACTTATTCGAACCCACTCCAACCGAACCTGAACCTTCTCCCTCTCCTTCCTCATCACTTATAGGACCCCAACCCTTCTTAATCTCTATTATCATCTAATTGTTGGTGTTTAGATGCTAAATGTGATAATTTGAGTGTCAATGATGGTAATCAGGTAGATTAGGTGGGTTTTGAACCAAACTAGGTAGCTCGAGTACCTTTCCATAATTTTGGGTTTATGAAAAGCATTGCGTATGATTTTAGGGTTAGTGCGAAATCAGGCTCATTGGGTAGAGTTTTTCGTCCTGATCAACTTTTGTCTTTTGACCCAATTCATTTGAGCCCATTTAGACCAGTTTTTAGCCCAAAAGACCTAAACTAATAATTCTTATAAGAATCTGGATTTTCCTGCAGATACCAGAGACTTCCTCTTAAAACCTATCCTAAAATCCTAAACTTACTCCTATCTCATTTCACTCTCACCCATACCCTCTTTGTAAGAACATAGTTGGAGCTCATCTCTTCCTCATCAGGGATTCCAAACCACAAGAGAGTCCTTGGAATGTGGGACTCCTAGGCTCCAAGGTCATCTTATTCAAGCTTCCAACATCCCCATTTGTTTTCTACTTGTCCCATTTGGTAGCTTTTCACTCTCAGACTCTCTCACTGGCTTGAAATCAGTTTCTAGAAGCTTAAATCAAGCAATGCAAGCTCTTTCAACCCTCATTTTCATCTATCTTGTTGTGTAGGGTTTCTCTTGAGCCATAGATTTAGAGTTTTTTATTTTTATTTTGAGGCTTGATAGTAGGTGGGAAAAAACTTGGATTTAGTGGGTTTGAGCTAAGCACCATGATAAGGCAAGTTGAACGTCTATAATATCATGCATGCATGCCTATTTTGATAATTCTTCACGGCACCCATGTATAGATCACCCAATACAAGCCCATTAGTATGTTTTGGCAGGTTTTGTGGAATGGAGATATGGGTTTTTGTTAATGGTTACTTATTATAGTTTAAACAAGATCAAAAGCATCTATTTTAATGTAAAAACATGATTTATTGAAGCTTGGACTAAGTGAAAGGTCAATCTATCGCTGTCGTTTTCAGCTATTTTTTAGGTAGTGTAAGGCCCCATCTACATCTCCACATTATATCCTTCACTTCTCATTTCATTTTCTCCACCCCTCACCATTTTCATGATGCTTTAATGAAGCTCATTTGACCATAAATTTTAATGTACTCAATTCCTATGTATTTTATGCAAGCAAAAGACCGTTACAATATTATCTACCCGTTGGCAAATGGCCACAAAAGGTTAACGGATCATTGCTTGTAATGTAGAGTAGAATTCTGGTGCAGAGTGCAAGAATCATAATGCATTGGACTCTTGCATTTTAAGTGGAGTGGTGAGTGGCACCAGATCAGTGGTTTTTCTCACCAAACAGATTCCCTAAACTGAATGGTGGTGGGTCAACACTTGATAGAAATTCCATGCAGTGTGGATCACAGAAGCATTCTCTATGTTGAAAATAATGGGTGAATGCCCTACTTTGGGTTGGTGGATGATCAAATCAAAGCATGGATTTTTCAAATGATGTGGCATGTCAATTGGTATTTCAAATCAGCAAATCCTTTTTACCATGGAAAAGAATGATAAAATTCTGTCAAGATCTTTCTTTCTTTGGAAAATTGCTTACAAGTCTTGAATCATTGATATGAATTGTAGTGTATACAACTTGAAGCTGGATGTACATTAGAGAACTACTCTGAACCAGTGCTTTATCTTGCCTCACTCATAAGGTGCAGTGGGTTTGTTTTTGGTAATATTAAAACTTAAAAAAAAAAAAAAACCATCAGACACAAGCTGGTGTTGGAAGCACGGGTGTTCATGGGCCTTGTTGGGCTCGGCCGACGTATATTTAGGCCCCGCCCACTTCTAAAATATATGTCCAAGCCCGGCCCGTCTGAAAATGAGTAAGTCCAGGCCCAGCCCAAGTTTACTTTATAAAAATAAAATAGGTTGTTTTTTTTTCTATATAACTCCAACTGGTGGCTCTAGTGGTGGTCCCATACAGACACATTTGAGTTGGCATGTCTTCTAGTTTCCCCTCCAACACTCTAGTAATATTTTTTTTATTTCGGGCTGGGCCCAGGCTTACATATTTTCGGACAGGCCGGGCTTGGACCAGCCACTCGAGGCCCGATCCGGGCTTGGATATATATTTTAGAAGTCTGGCCAGGCCACAATAGACCTCAGCCCAGACCAACTTGGCCCATGAACACCCCTATAAATCACTGCATGTCAATGTTGGGCAATCTGGATGAAAAGAGCGTGTAACCGAGTTCCCCACCTTTTGTGGGTAGATGTTTTATACATAGCCTTGCCTAATCGCAAAATAAGATACGTACTTTTCCCCCTCTTTCCCACTTTTCTTTGTACCTTATAAATGGACATTAGTGCCATTTTTGGTTAAAGGCATTTTGGCAAAGAACTGTACGTGTTGGGAGTTTTTGAAATGATGTGACATTTTGTCCCTGTACATTTCAAATACTTCTTTTGATGTGAGAATTCAGAAATTGAGACCACATGAAAACACACTTTTAACCTTGTGAATTTTCAAATTTCAGTTTTTCAAATGCCAAAGGGGTTGAACATTTAGAATTCTAGTTTGTAGGTAGCATTTGGAATTTTTGAAATTGTCCCAAACAAGAATTCTCGCAATTCTTCCAAATAAACAGGCCCTTAGAGTAAGTTTCTGCAATGCCAATTATGAGAAAAAGGATACACTTCTCAATGCATTGCTATTAATCCATTGTTTGATGTGGTGCTTTTCAATGTGAAAACAGAGAAACAGTCAATTATTTTTTCTTCAAGTTTGTTGGAAACTATTTCCAACCTAGGATAAGGAGGGAAGATTGGAGAGGCCTATGAAATTTTAACATTATACAACCTAACTATTTGTTTAACATCCAATTTTGTAGAAAATGATCTCATTTTCCATGCTCATTTCTTTTACAATTTGTGTGGTGCTTTGTCATGTAGAAGTGAAAAAAATTGAACCATTTTCCCTTGAATCCAAGGAAAATAAGAGGTAACAACTACTTTTTTTTTTTAAATCATAGAAATGCAGAATTCTAGTGTTACACAAACATGCCATTTTTTTAGATTCTTTTATAGCAGCCTTATAATATCTATCATTAGGCCTACCGCTGAAACCTAATATACTAAAATGTCTCTCTCAAGTGGGAGTTAGGCTTGACATAGAAATTATCATATGTTTAATTTGTGCTTTAGGCATGTTTCTTTACTAGAATTTCTAACAAGAAATTTTAATTATTTGGCATTCATATTAAAAAATCTTTATTTTTTAGAGCATATTTGGTAATAAGAGAGTAATCCATAGAGTTGAGGATTCTTTATTATCCATAGAATTAGGATTCCTTACTGAGGATTTGTATAGTTGATGATTTTACATTGATATCTGTATATATCCTTATACATAGCTGAGAAAGAATTGCTTTTGTGTGCAAATCCACAAACAAATCCAAAAAGGTGTGATTTTCAGTTTGGGTGTGTGTGTGTGTGTGTGTGTATGGGTGGGGGGTGGGGGGGGCGGGGGGGGGGGGCTTGAAAGTTCTCAAAACATAGTCTACGTCCTTATAGATTTATAATTGTCAAATGTGGGTTTTCCACGATGTGTGGAAAGTAGAAATATATCCCCCTAGGATTTGGTTGGCAAACATGAAGGAAACTTTGAAAATCTAGGAATTCCAACATTCTTAAAAGCTCAAAACCAAGCACCTTAAAAATCTCAATAAGGGTGGAACTTGGCTTCCTCAATAGTCAGTTCAAACTAGGGTCCCTCACATGGCTGTTACAATTTACGACTATAGGGAGCCAGATATGGATGTCTTCATATTGGATGGGATTATGTTTTATATTTTGGAATTAATTTCTTTTTAATAATATATTTTTTGACATTTTTTCATAGGAATTAGACGTGCCAATTCTTTTCTTAATTTTTAAAGGGTAGGCTCACCATATCTTTATGACAATTCTGGTTTCGAATCCAGTTTCGACTCGGAACCTGTTTCGTTGGTTCTAGACCCAGTTCCGATTGGAAAACCTAGATCTGGTTCTGGAACTGAGTCCACCTGGAGGACTGGAATCTAATTCCAAAATTGATTTTAATTTCTCTTTATTCTACATTTTTCTTAAAATAAGCATATCATTCAAGATATATTAAGGATCAACAGTTGAAAGTTGGTCACCTAGCCGACCCTTCCGAACTAATGAATGGTTTTGATCTTGATTGTGAACCCCACATAAACCAGAAAATTAGGAAACACAGACTGTTTTTATTCCTGTTTTGGAGTTGCTCTGAATGCTAATGACATTTTGGCAAATATCTCGAGATATAAGAGGAATTAACGGCTGAAATTTGGTCACCTTGCCGTGTTTGACCATCCCGAACTAATAACCGGTTCCGATCTTGATCGTGGACCCCACACAAACCAGAAAATTGGGAAATATGGATTGTTTTAATTCCTGGTATACATTCACTATGAACGGTAAGGACGTTTTGGCATATATCTCGAGATATAAGATGAATTAATGGCTGAAATTTGGCCACCTTGCCGTGTTTGACCTTACCAAACTAATGACCGATTTCGATCTTGATTGTGGACCCCACATAAACCAGAAAATTGGGAAAACACGGACTGTTTTAATTCCCGGTACACATTTACTGTGAACGGTAATGACGTTTTGGCACATATCTCAAGATATAAGATGAATTAACAGCTGAATTTTGGTCACCTTGCCGTGTTTGATGTTCCCGAACTAATGACCGGTTCCGATCTTGATTGTGGACCCCACATAAACCAAAAAATTGGGAAACATAGACTGTTTTAATTCCCAGTATACATTTCTTGTGAATGGTAATGACGTTTTGGCACATATCTCGAGATATAAAATGAATCAACAGCTGAAATTTGGTGAGGTAGCCATTTTTGGAGTTGTTAAAGGTGATTAACGGTTTGGATCTTGATTATGGATTTAAAAGGTACATTCCTAAAGTAAAAACTTATTAGTCCCACATTACCGCCCTAGTTACTGTATCTTTACTGTCGCTCCGTCTTTCTCTCCTTCCCTGGATTCTGCGCATCCAAAGGGGGCAGGTCCGACTCCAACAATATTTGCTTCCTTAGCTTTCGCCCGTCCACCCTCTACAAATCCACGCCCATTCAAACACGTAAAATCCACGATCGTGTGGAAAAGGGCGAAAATTCCCCTTGCGTGGACTGGTACCAAACGTTCCCCAGGAGAATTAGAAATCCTCCAAATATGAATTCTTCAAGTCATAGTAAAAGAACATGCCCTTAGATGTTATCAAATGTCAAGTGCACATAATTTTAGTTAGAGCAAGATTTTAGCCATTCACTAATAGGGGAGGGGGAGGGGGAGGGGGGTTTGATGTAAATTCCATCAAATATGTTATCAGTTTCATTATCAACCCAAATTTTTCTTGAGTGGAGCTCAACACAACCCCTAATATTAGGGGATTGTATATGTTTTTTAAATATTTACTAAGTACGGTCTTGCCTTAATTTGTACAGTTTTTTCCTGTTTGTCAATGTAAACTCCTTTATTTCGGAACTTAAAACAAATTAAAGAAAAAATAAAAAATCCGATAATTATGAGTGGCTCGAATCTCAGAGGCAACTTACTTCCATTAGATTAGAATTTTTCCAGAAATAATAAGGGATCGGTGAACTTAAGTTCAAACTAGTGGATCCCACCATATAAAAACCTGCTTGTGCATGTATTGCAATTTGATGGATGCATATTTATTTTACCATCATTTGAATTTTCACACATGCATTGGTTTTGGGTATCTTGAAAACATGAATTTACTCATGCATGGTTTTATAACTTTAAAACTTGTTTTTCATGCATGATTTGGAGTTTTAATCTTGGATGCATAAGTTATTTAAAAATAAGTTTAGTCATGCATGTCTATGGTCTTATAATTTCAAAATCATCTTGTGCATTGATAGATTCTCGTCTTGGAAACACCTTTTAAATTGATTTAAACATAAAACCAAGCATGACTTTCGTGACCAAAAATCTCCTTTTAGAAAATCATTTTCAAATAAAAAACTCTAGAGATTTTCGGTTAACTGACCTGCATGTCGGTCACCTCTCGGTTACATTAATTGGCAGTAAAAACCCCACAGAATAGGCCAGTCAGTGACTTGTTGGTTAGTCATTGATTAACCAACAGTGTGCTTCGGTTAACTGAGCTAACTAAAGTGTAAATTTTTTTCAATTTGACTGGAAGTCAAGATCTGTATAGACTAAACTCTCAAAGGATCTCAAATTCCAACCAACCAAGGCGCATTTGTGTAAATGATTTTTTACTCAATAAATACGCACAAATTAAAATGTGTTCTACAGTTAAAATTATATTTGATGTGGCCGCTTTTTTAACGCGAAAAGTGCAAATAATTATCCAATTGCTTAATAATTTGTACGGAAAATCCACCGTCGCTCAAATCCCTAAAACCCAAAACCTAAAACAGTACAGACCGCAGGTCCAAGACGTGGGCACAAGACAGAATTTGCTTTCGTATCAGTGAAGAGAAATAAAAAAGAGAGACCGACTGGTTCTTCTCTCCAAATCGAAGAATCCGATCCTTCTCTCAAAAAATCTCTGCAACGAAGAAGATGACAGGAATGGAAGCGTCTGTAGTTCCAGATTCGATTATAGAATCCGCGAACAGAACTCTTTCCAACTTGGAAGAGCTGAAGACAAACCTCCTCCACTTCTTGTCACTCTCAGAGCCCCAAGTCCTCTCTCAAGTGCCGCCTCTCCAACGCGCCCAAGCCTTTCTCGTTCTTGCCAAAGCGCTCTCCGCCCTCTTCACAGGTACAATCACTCCTTTCCAACTCCAATTCATGTTTTATATATCTCGTTTTTGTTCTGTAGTTTATGCTCTTCTTTAAGTAACTTTTCGTTTTCAATATTTTGGAATGGACAGTGCGTTTGCGATGCAATGGAGTGAACCCAGATGACCATGCAGTGAAATCAGAACTTGTAAGATTTCTACTCACTTTTTTTTTTTGTTCTTTAGGTTTCTGGGGGTACCCCTGATTTCCATTTGTTTTCTTTAGGTTTCTGGGGGAACCCTGATTTCCATTTGTTTTCTTTAGGTTAATGGGGGTACCCTGATTTCCATTTGAGCCCAATATAGAGGGGGGGGTGGGGTGTGTAACATACGGTTTTATCAGATGACCATTTAGTTAAATCAGAGCTTTAAAGATTTCTACTCCTCTTTTTTTGAGGTTTTTGAGGGTGCCCCAGATTTCCATTAGAGCACAATGACACATGGTTGTATCAACCAGATGACCATTCAGTTAAATTAAATCAGAGCCTGTAAGATTTCTACTTCTCTTTTTTGAGGTCTTTGGGGGTGCCCCAGATTTCCATTAAAGCCTACTAAATTGGGTTAAAACGTGGTTCTATCACCCAGATGACCATTCAGTTAAATCAGAGCTTGTAAGATTTCTACTCCTCTTTCTTTAGTCTTTTTGGGTGTACACCAGATTCCCATTGAGCCAAATGTAGTGGGGTAACATATGCTTTTATCAGTTTTTCCAGGGGTAGAGAGAATGGGGAGCATGTTGATGAGTGTTGTTGTTCAATATATTGTGCATCAAAGCAAGTTGGACGTGTTTCTGACTAATGGTTTCGACCTTTTAGGGTCTGGTGGGCTACTTGGTATTGAATTCCAGGTGTTTCACTGTAAAGGGGTTTTTGTCATAGGAATATTGAAGATGTGGGGAGAGGAGCATCTATGGTGGACATGTAGATGGGAAAATCACTTTTTTAGGACTTAATTTACGTGGTGATGTGTTGGTAATCACTTCCTACCAAAGGAAAGAGTATTCGATGTGCCCATGTGGATCTGCACCTTTAGCTTGCCATTTTGATCAAAAGCATTGCTTTGAAATCTTTGCAATTCAATACCGAGTAAACAGATTGCCCTTACAATCTTGGGGTAGGGTGAGGGTGTTCACTTGGGGATTTTTTTCTTCTAAATTTTGTGCATTTTCTTTTTTTCATTTTTTATACAGGAGAGGCTAAGCTTGTATGAAGATAAATTTGAGCGGTACAATGATTGGAGCAAAGGTGTTTTGCATTATTTTTCTATTTCTATCTTTCATGTAGAAGGTTTTCAGTGGATGGTGCATTCTATTTCCTTCATTAAAGCTTTTATTTGGATTTGGTGATTAAGTGGGACTTCGAGATTTTATTGGTTTGCAGAAGAATGAAGGATCCTGTGTCAGAGTTGTTTATTTGTGCATTTTTTGGTTTCCTATTTTACTTTTTCCCCTTTAGTTGAAGAGTTCTGCAGTTGCATTCTTTACTTAGAATTCTTTTTGTTCAAATTCATCCGTTTTGGATGCATTTGGATTCTTCCGAAGGCACATTTCTGTGAAGGGTTGGATTTTTCTTGTTGAAGAGGATTTTGAAGTCCAAGGACATAATATTATACGTCCAGTGTAGCTATGGAAATAAGAAATAGAGCCATAACCCTCCGTTAAAACTGAAGAGCCTTCTAAATCTTTATTAAAACAGTGGGAATATTGCTACTAAGTGAATGAAAGAGAGAGAGAGAGAGAGGGGCAAATAGGAAGTAGAGCGGCCCTAAGTCTCCATTAAAATAGGAACTCTAATAATTTCTCTCCCCCCTCCCTTCCCCCCTTCTCTCTCTCTCTATATATAATATTCAAAAATAAAAATAAAAATATATATATGGGAAATATTCACATGCATACATCCTTCACTGTTTGTAACACAGTGAGGGACAGCTTGATGGGGCCCACTTGGGGCCCGACTGATCACGAGACTAGGGGATAGAAATAGACATCTTGGATGGACCTAGATATCAAGTTTGGGGTCAATCTCATGCCTCTAACCCCTTCATCGGTGGCCCACAAGTTTAACAACTTTATATTAAAGAAAAAAACATTTGACCCTTGATACAACGGTCCAGTCCATTCGGATCGGTGAAAACTCGACGGATTTGGTGTAATTCAGGGGTCTCGTGTGAGTGGATGGTTCTGATGGATCATAAAGTTGGGCTCACTGTGTTGCCCTCACTATAATACGGTAAGGGACGTATGCAAATGACTATTTCCCTGGAGTCGATTGGGTGTGATGAAACTTTCTTGCGATGGAATGTGTTTTCAATTCCCACATCTCCCTTTTTTCCAGCGAAAAAGATGAAAAGGAACCATGGGAAGGACCATGCCTCTTCTCAAATAAAACAAAACCCCCAACTTCGCCTCTCTTGAGTTTCTCCCCTACCCCTTTGAAACTCCTCAAACCCAGATCTCCCATGTCTCTTCCTCTCTGTCTCCCAGCCTATAACTATAATCCTTCTCTCTTTGGCTCCCTTCCAACCTGTCCAGAAGCCAACCCCGTCCCTCCCCTCTACCCATCACCTTCTTTTTTATTCTCTCCCAATCCCTACACTCTTCACTCTCACAAGTCACAACTCTCCTATGAGCTAAGAAATAGAGAAAGGCAAATGAAGCAGGAGCTTCTTTTATTTTATTTTATTTTGTAGGGAACCAAATAATGAAACGAAAAGGAATGAAATGGCTTTTTCACTCTCTAGATGTTGATTTAGTTGAACAAAGAACGGTGGAAAATGCAAAATCTATCCACCAGGATGATTATCAATAAGTAATGCATCGAAAACAATCTGAAACAAATTTAATGTAAGGCTCCTCGAAAGAACTTGAGACAGTCAAAAGAAAACTACAATGCCAGAAAAAGATTTGGATGAGTAAAGCTGAAGTGTTTACTGATCGAGATTGGCATGTAAGAGAACTGATAATAATCAAAACTTGATATATCACAAGTTCATATGGCTTCAAGTCTGTGCTGTGAACCTGTAGAAACACCTTAAAACGGCACTTCATATGCCCACAAGTTTAAAATCTTATGAGAGCTCGTTGTATGTGACATTAAAAGTGTAGAGCCATGAAGAAAAGAGTGACCCACTCATAGATCTGATCTCTTGTCATGCCAATAAATCTTAGGATCCATGTACTTGTTTAGATGCCTTGTGTACTGTTTTCAACAGGATATGATATATTTGACTGTGCTGTGGTTGTGTCAGCTCCATTGTCATGCTTCTGGAATGGCATGCTTTTATGCAGTTAACTGAACAAGTAATATTGATTTGGGATGTACTGGAGCTGTGTGTCAACTTCGAGCATGAGTCTTGCCCATAGTTAGAGGTGGGATGGGGCGGGTGTGGTTAGTTGCTGAGAAAGAGGGGCGGGTCTGGGGTGGGAGTGGTTAGTTCAAGAGAGAGAAAGGGTAGAATAGGTTTGGTTTCAGGGGAGACAGAGTGCGGTGTCTTCCTCTTCTTTTCACAGAGAGAGAGAGAGAGAGAGAGCTCTTTTAAAATAATCCTAATCCCCTAATCGTTTTGTATTACAAGAGAAGAGAGAGAGAGAGAGAGAGAGAGAGAGAGAGAGAGAGAGAGAGAGAGAGAGAGAGCTCTTTTAAAATAATCCTAATCCCCTAATCGTTTTGTATTACAAGAGAATTTACATTAAAGCCTCCAAAACTTTCTATTTTCGCCCTCTTAGTATGTAATTTTATGAGATACACCTGGACACATGCTCTGCCTAGGCCTCACGGAGTGCATGCACCCATCTTAAGGGGGTCATCTTTGCAACAGGTCCTGGCACCTTAACCTTCTGATTAGGCGTGCCTTTTGACAATTGTATTATGGAGCTGAAAGGACCCTCCCGTTTGTCTTTCAAGTGACATGTAATTTTACAGGATACACCTGGACACACTCTGCCTAGGCCCCAAGGAGTGCATGTACCCATCTTAAGTGGGTCATCTTTGCAACAGGCCCTAGCACTTTGACCTTCTTATTAGGTGTGCCTTAGACAATTATGGAGCTGAAAGGATCCTCCTATCTGTCTTTCAAGTTTGAAGTGACATCCAAAACATGCTCTTTGATTATATACATAAAATTTCAAATTATTATTTCAGAGAATGGGACCTTGTAGTAAAGATATTTTGTGCTGATTTTTACCTTTTGTCAAGGGTAACTTGCTTCTTTTTTCCCCTTCCTCGTTTGCTTGCTTTCAATTGTTATTTGAACTCATTGGTTTCATGGGTGTGTCTCATTTTGTTTGAATATTTTATTTTCTGTCACAGAGCCCTTACGACCTTCTGCTAAATTGAACTATCAAGCAGCCACACGTTTCATTGAGCATTCTTTGCCTGATCTTTCACCAGGTATAAAACCATTCTTCTTTTCTCCCCTTCTTTTTCACCTTGTTGGTATTTTTCCATCCTGTTTGAGTGTATTTGTTGAGAGGTGGCATAAAATTCCAGAGCAGAAGCAAAGTATGCGTAATATCAGTCGAGGGGAGGGAGCCAAGAGTAGGCTTCATGAAAATCAGAGTGCTCAAAGAAAGAGAAAGCATCCTTCATCTGGTAAACAACAGTCTGTTCAGGCCGCTGCACAAGAGTTCCTTGAGAAAGCGAGGCGAGAACTTCTCAGTGCTACATGTGATGTGAATGGGCCATTGAGAAATCAAAGTTCAGATGAGGAGGATCTGCTGATGGGTTAACACCTTAATGTTTATCCAGGTAAACTAGGATTCTTGATCACTCATCCTCTTGTTGTAGTTTGTGGCATGGCATCAAATTTTTATTGCTCTGAGACTTATTTTGGAAACTTTGAGCTCATGAATGTGTTGGTTTGTAATGGGTCTTAGTTTCTAGTAAACTTTATGTTTAGAAATTAAGTTATTACAGCTTGATATGTCTGAAAGTTTAGCACCAAAGCTGTTCAAATTTTGAACCTGTACATTGTTACACGCTTTCAATTTTTTTTTTAGAGGACCATTCTTGTTTCTGACTCGAAATAGATAAACAACTCTAATGATGAAAGTTAACAATATTTTTAAACTTCTCATCCTAGTATAAAGCCCAGTTGCAGATTTGGACTAGAAGCCCGGACACGGAGACGGACACGGGACACGGACACGACACGACATGGACATGCCGACACGGCATTTCTCAAAAAAGTAGGACACGGACACATCGGGGACACGTTAATATTTAATAATAATATATCTAATCATATACTAAAAGATAATATAATTTTAACTTTGTAATCAATTTAGCAATCAAATAGAAACGAAAATCAAGACATGTAATGTTTCAGAAGTATGATCTAAAGCTGTTAAAAAAACAATGAAACTTAAAAAAATGAAATTAACTGGAAAGGATTCTACCTTGTTAAACTAAGTTGGATCTAAGTACTGAAATTTCAGATATGTGTTACCTTGTCATGTTAAGTTTGAAAGGCAAGAGTCAACTAACAAATCCCCAGACCCAGTACTCAAATCCCAAAAAAAAAAAAAAAAAAAGCAAATGCATTAAAGAGAAGTCCACATCACCCACTACAGATATTACAATGCTAGGGAAATATAGAAGGAGCCCACAACAGGTCTTCACCCAAAACAGAAAGACCCAACAACAACAACAGATGTCAAAAACATAAACAGAAGTACAGAAACATAAACATAAACAGATATATAAAAAAAAAAAAAGCAGCAGATTACAGCAAAACAACAGCAGAAACAACAGATTTGATGAGCCAAAAACAAAACAGCAGCGAGCAGTAGCAGAGAAAGAAAAAACGAGAAAGAAAAAAGAAGCAGTAGCAGAGAAAGAAAAAAAGAGAAAGAAAAAATGAACAGCAGCAGAAGTAGAAGCAGAGAAAGAAAAAAAGAGAAAACAGGAAGCAGCTGCAGCATCGTATATAATGAGCAGAGAAAGAAAAACAGCAGCAGAAGCAATACCACAGGTGAACTTCTTCTTCTTTTCTTTTCTTCTTCCTTCTTCCTTTCTTCCTTCTTCTTCTTCTTTCGTTAGGGCTTTTCTTCTGGGGCTGGAGCTGGACGTTTTTTTCTTCTTCCTTCTTCCTTTTCTTTCTTCTTCTTCTTCTTCTTCTTCTTCTTCTTTCGTTTGGGTTTTTCTTCTGGAGCTTGGCTGGGGCTGGGGCTAGACGAAATAAAAGTGGCCTGGAGCCCTTTTCCTCTTTAAGTTTTAAGTTTTTACAAAGAGCCTCCTGTTGAACGAATTAAAAGAGGGCTGGAGCCCTTTTCCTCTTAAGTGATAAGTTTTTACAAACAGCCCCCTTTTCTTTTTTTGTTTTCCAATTAAAAGATGTCAGCGTTTCCCTGCGTGTCCCCAGCGTGTCTGAAATACAAAATATTAAAAAATAAATGGGATACTCTTTTTGGCATGTCCGACACGTGTCCGAGCGTGTCGGGAGCGTGTCCGTGTCCGACACGTGTCGGACACTGACACGATGGCTCCGAAGAGGTGTCCTTGCTTCCTAGGATTTGGATAATGCTCCCAGGATAAATGGTGGTACTTAGTGTATATGTTTTACGAGCAACTCCTAGTTTGTGTTTATTTTTGCATGTTGTATGCTTCTTGGATTGTCACATGACTGTAAAACATTTAGTTGTGTTTGTGATGCAGGCTAGACCCATGATCCATGGGTTGGTCTGGCCATTGGGCCCAGTCCACAGGTCCAAGTGAACATCCACTTAATTAGGGATTTTGATCTAAATAGTAGTCTTTAAATTAAGAATCTAGTTTGACTTGTATTAATTTCAGCAATTTTTTTTAGGGAATTTAGTTTCCTTTTAATAAGAGAAGATTTAGGGAATTAAAAGTCAACTAGGAAAGGGGACGTGCAATCCCATCCTATATATTTGTGTACTTCTCCTAGTGGGATGATCATCTTTTGTTATTCAATAAATAATTTTAGACTGGCTGAGAGTGTCTCTTTGGTTGAGAATGTTTGTGTGCTTGTGAATCCAGTGAGGGATTCAACCAACCCCCAGTACTGTGGATTCGGCCTATCGCTTGGATTCGGCCAACCCCTTCATGGAGTTGGTCTACTTCATTCATGGATTCGGGCCTGCATCACTTTGGTTGGGCTTCTTAAAATTCTTTAAGATTTTTTTGGCTTTTTTTTGATTGGTGAAAAAAAATAAATTCTCTGCAACCATATTAGAAAGATTGATTTTTTTGGCTTTTGAAAAACTCAAAAGCCCTTAAAAGCTAGTTTGATTATTAATTTATTCTCATTATTTTCAAATAATAAAAACCAAGATCCACATTTTGGGAGAGCAAGCCTTGACTATCCACTATTGTGGAAACAATGTGGAAAAGCTGCTTGTTAAAAAAAATAAAATAAAATGTGGAAAGCTGCAAGCTTTTATTGGAATTTTTTTTATCCCTTCTTCCTTTTCCTTTTCTTCCTCTCCCCAGTCCCCACCTTCTTCTCTCTTTCCTCTCATTCCACTTTCTTACTCCCTCCCTTTGGCCCTCTCCTTGAGAAGTCATCTCTCTATCCCTCTGTATTTCATTGCCCTTTAAAACCCATTCTGACAAGAGAGCTAGAAGAAGCAGCAGTAGCAAAAACCATTACACACACAAATGATCCAATGCACATGGTGTGCATGGATCTTACTGTGCGCAACATCTAGTGGGGCCCACCTGATCACCAATGTGAAAGTCCCACGCAGAGGGATGCCCCCTCGATCGTCACCAATCTCATGGGTTTGTAGTCGCACCAATCTGAATGGACTCCAGGTTGGAATGGACTCCAGGTTGGACCGGCTGCAAAATTATGTATATATTTATGCTTTTTCTTTTTTTAATTTTATAAAACCGTTGAATAAGTGGGCTATGGTTCAAGGGGTTAGGGTGATCTGGTGGGCCTGGGGTTTTTTGGAACGAGGAAGGGCCCATCAAGATCTTTCCACCCCCCCCCACCTCCCCCTTCCCAAAACCCAATCCCCATGTGGGCCCAACAACAAGGTGCGCATGGTACTTGCACGATAAGGGTTTATATATGAATTTCGTGAGAGGTAAAGCTCTAAGTCCCTTCTGTGACCCACTTGGATGTAGGTTAATCATCGGGGAATGTGTGACGGAAAGGTCTCATTGTAGGCATAATTTTGGGAAAATATCATCTCATTCATATCATCAAAACCATTGATATAAGGAACTTAAAGTTTAACGGTTTCTTAAGCTACATTTTTTATGAACTTTAATCCAATGGTACAATGGTGAATATAATTCAGATTAATGTCAAATTAGGTTGACTGCTAATTCATGTATGGTTAGTGAGTGTGAGGGGTTTGGATTTGTCGTAGGGTCTCTCATGTGGAGGCAAAAGAGTTACCGCTTATGCAATCCGTGAGAGGTATCTTTCGTAGACAACCTGGCAAGGAAAAAAAAAAAAAAAAGAGTTATTTGAGGTATGTTTCTTTGCGTTCTATTGTTAATTGGTTTTGGTGGAATCATTGGTATTGGATTTTTAACTATTTTTCATTTGGTAGGGTTGATTTTGATTGATTTCAAATGGGTTTTTGATGGGGTTTTTCATAGATAAGCTTCTGTTTATTGTGCTTTTCAATCAAGGTATTGTTTTGTACTCTTTTTTTTTTCTCCCACTTGTCACTACCCTTTATTACCCGCAGGGGCAGACCTAGGAACAACCATGTGGGGGCGGTCGCACCCGTTGGACCTCGGTGTGCTTATAAAACCATGATGAGAATTCTGGCCGTGCTTTGAAAATCCACATAAAAATTCAGCGTCCGCCCCCAAAACCAGCATGAAGATTCTAGGTTTGTTCCCAAAACCCAATTGCCTATTTGGGTCCACATCCCTCATATGAAAATCTTGGGTCCGCCATTGATTACCTGCGTCGCATCTCGAAAGGTTTTAAAACTCCCCTCCACACATGTGCACTTGCACAGAGAGAGAGAGAGAGAGAGAGAGAGAGAGAGAGAGAGAGAGAGAGAGAGAGAGAGAGAGAGAGAGAGAGAAGCCTCATCTCTCCCATTTCCTCTTTGCTGCCTCATTTTTTTTTTCGCCCTCTCCTCTTTCTGTTTTATTCCTCTCTCCCTCTCCTAGTGTCTATTCTCTCTGTATTTTCCCCCTCTCCCTTTCTCTCTGCTACCCTCCTCTCTCTATCTTAATCTTTCTCTCTTGCTCTTTCTAATCTCTCTTGAATCTCTCCTCTCCTCTCCCTCTCCCTCTCTCTCTCTTACATATTTCTCGGTTTTGACGCAACGGCAACAATCACATGTTGGAAGGAGTCTCGTGGTCCACATGTGGGACCTGAGGAAATTTAAAGTTGTATTTATTTCATTATTTGTTATTGCTTTTTAGTTTTTGCTTAAGAGTTGCAATTAGGATAGTTTCAATTTTGTTTGCTTTCCTAATTGATTATATTTCTTAGCCATTAAGTTTATTTTCCCTATTTATATTGCATTGTATAGAAGGAATTCTCAGACTTTGATTATTGACATAATATTGTGGTAGATCCCATCTCCTGAGAGGTGTGTCCTCGTGTGAAGTCTTTGAGGACATGTGCTTTGGCACTTCCACGCAAGCCCTGACCTTAGGGCTCGCATCAGGTTCTCTCCCTCTCTCATCTCTACCTACTCTCCTCTCCCCTTAGCTCCACCGTAGATTCAATCAAAACCCACCTATTTACATGGAATTGAGTTCCAAGGGATACATGGTGAAATGGGCTTTAACAATAGATTATTATATTTTGAGTGGGTCTAACACTAGATTGTTAAAGAGGCAAGTTTTGAAGGCTACATGGTGGAGATGTAGATGAGACCAAGATGTTCCTGGCATTTGATTTACTAGGTGATGGCTGGGTATTTTTCATCTTCCCTTATTCATTTAAAGGAGATATTATTTAATGGCCATTTGATAGTATTTTCACCTTTGTTTCTAAATTGAAAAAGTTTTTTTAAGCATGGCTTGGTATTTAATACCAGGGAACAAAAGGGCCTATTATAGATTTGGACCACACATGTAGGGTGGCAATTCCTGACTTGACCCACTAACTCAACTTAAATCATACTCGTTAGTTGACGATTCACTTTGACATTTTTGGCTTGATTAATAAATAAGGTGGGTTTGTATTATGTGTGCTCCTATTTGGTCCAAAATTCAACTGAGACCCAACCAAGCCTAACTAGTTGCACTATTATAACCTGTAACCCAACCCACCTCCACTTGTCAATTAAGGGTTTTGGATGAGATTGTCAACTTGACTAACAAATAATTCAGGTTCAAGTTGAGCCTATACATGTTATGGTCAGTTTTCAATTCAACCCAAACCCGTTTTGATGGTATCAATGACCACTCCTTCTCATCTGGTGGTGGTCTAATGCGGATCAGATTGTGGCCCAAATATTGGGCTGGTCAGACCAAATGTCATCTTGACCTTGGCTTTACACAACATATTGTGCATTTATTTTGACAAATGATCATTACTTTTTCACGGGCCATTTATATGAGGTGGTCCATCACTTGTCCCCAAGGAGAAAATTCTGGCTCCACCACTGGTCCTCCCTACAGAAAGGGCAGCTGACATGTGCTACACGCCCGTAGATATAATTCTCAGTTTTGCTTCATATCTGATAAATCTAATTACTGTATTCCCATTCAATAATCTTGCTACAAAGAATACAACAACACTCATGGCAGAAACTTGTTTCGCTACAGCAGACATCACGCTGTAGATCCATGTGCATTGGAGAGTACCTCATTGCTTCTGTTTGGACTTTGGAGACTGCAGATCTTATTTCCTGCTCTACTATTCATAGCCCCTGATAGTTGATTCAGATGCTAATTGGATGCATACCAGAGGAATTGCTGCCCTCTGTAAAGACCATGACACATGAAAACCATCAGTGCAAAATAATACATGCCTACCACTAACTTTTAATGAGTATGCATATAAAGTACAGGAGTGACCAAATATCCTCTTATGCCAAATGCATATTATGATAACAGTACAAGATGCTGATACAAAGCATTGTATTGAGTATTGGATGATATGTTTCACCACATGCATGTCCATTTGCTTCTTAATTGCACTTTTAGTGGATTCATTGATTTTCTAATGTCTTGATTGGCTGTTTTCGTTTTCCCTCTTTGATCTGAGCTCATTTTCTTGAATTTTCTAAATAGTTTGTTTTTTCTTTCTTTGGTTTTCAATTCTCTTGGGTGGAGAAGTAATGCCTGTGACATTGAGAAAAAAGAAAAAAAAGAAGTAATGCCTTTTAGAGTCTCCAACAGCAGTTTTTTCTTCAGCTTAAAGGGGAATGAAGTAAAGAAAAAGCTCATATGACAATCCTAACATAACATTACAAAGGTCTAAGATAGAATAAACTTGTCTCATTGGAGAAGAAGAAAAATTTTCAGCGGTAAAGACCTCATGCTGATGTGCATTATCTCTGAATCTCTGTTCCTGCAAAGCAGGAAAGAAGTAAAGATGGAGAGGAGCTGCAAGTTTGGCGAAGCTATCGGCGACCATATTAGCTGATCTTCAGTTGAAGAGAGCTTCCCAGTGATGGGAGTCTTGCTAGAAGGCACATTACCTTCTTCCAAAGGTTCATAAGATACCAAGAAGTATATGATCAATACTGAAGAGTGTTTTGCTAGAAGGCACATGACCTTGTTCCAAAGGTTCTTAAGATACCATTAAGTATTTGATCATTACTGAAGAGCATTGATAAGAATTAGAATCTTTTTCTATAAGAACTTCCATGTGGAATATGTTTAATGCGTTTCTTTCTTTGCATTTATTAGAATTTCTTGATTTTCTAATCTGAAACAATGCCACTTCTGTTTGGAATCTTGCATGGGTACTTTACTTGTGCTTTTCTTTCATGGATCTCATCTTATTTTCATTTGAATCTCTATCTTATATGCACTTGAATATGGATGGTCGTGAATAGAATGGGTGGTAGATGGTTTTATCTTTGGAATGTTATTGGTGTTGTAAATGAATTTATGTTAATGAGTAGGCATTGATAGGTTAAAGAGATGTGCATTTTTATGAAATGAACTTTTGCTAACATGGCTGATGTTTTCTTTTTTAAGACAAAGGTAAGACAGATTTTTGTGATTTTTATACATGGATTTTCATGTATTAATCAGGTAAAAGATCCATCACCAAGTTTTAAACAGTTCTATAGTTGAATGAGTGGGTAGAAGTTTTTATGGTAGTATAATGGTAAGAAATAGCCAAAGATACCCTGTTTGGTCTCTTATACCATTTGTTAATTTTCACCCCAAACACCAGTTCTGTACCATGTATATGATAATGGAGTCCTAGTGTAGTGGACTCATTATTGAAGTGTTTCCATTTTGGCGAACCTCTTGTCCTATTCTCAAAACACACAGTGATGACGATTTCAATTAAATGTGTAGTTTCAGTTTGACTATCTTCAGAAATTTGACTAGCCCCAACCTGATGCATGAATTGCACCCAAAGGAAAGCTCTCTCTCTCTCTCTCATTAATTGCTCCATTATGAAGTTGAAACCTGTTGCATGAAAGAACAAGAGAAATTAAGGACATAAGAAAATGAGTAAAATATATTACTTATTTTGTTACTCTATATGGTATTCTGTTGCACTTGAAAGAAGAATGAGAATTGCATTCCATTGTTAAAAAGAATTGCGTAGGCTCTGATGACTGATCATGTTTGTAACTTTTCCTTTAGTTCTAGCACTTTTGTATATCTCCTGTCAGTTAGATGTTGGGCACCTTAAATAAGAAGTAGATGAGAAAGGGATGTTAAAGCTGATGGCAATGTAATTGTAAATACATAGTATTGGTGCTAGAGTTTGGGGCGGTTCAATCTCCTATGGGTATTTAAGTTCTTAGTCGTGTAGAGGTTGCATGCAAGCATTTGAAGATGAAACATTTTAAGCAGGCAATTATATGTAGAGGACTTCATACCCCGCCAATTGGTTAAGACATAAACTATGAAAACTTTTCCTAAACATTATTCCGTATTTATTTTGCATTTTCTACCATTTAAATCTCAAGAAAATAAAGCAATAATTTCTCAAGATTCTAATCTTTTCTAATAATTTCTCAAGAAAAGAAAGCTATTCATGATAGTGTCTGTCATTGTCTAGTTATTATTTTTCCACTAGGGGAGAAGTGGGAATAAAGGAACGGAAGACAATGACGAAGAAGAAGAAGAAGAAAGAAAGAAAAAACAAAACCAAAGGGAGAAATGATTGCATTGTAGTAGGGCAAAAACCAAAGGGAGAAATGATTGCATTGTAGTAGGGCAAGAACAGCTTGTTACCCCAGTGGGTTATTCATATGGACTCTATAACAATTGTTTTTAAAATTACTACCTATTTATCTTGCATTTGGTACTATTTAAAAGTCAATTTGTTTTTCACTTAGTTTTCTAATGAAATCTCAAGAAAACCAGCAATAATTAATCAAGATTCTAATCTTTTCATAATGTTATTCATGATAGTGTCTGTTATTGTCTAGTCATTATTTTCCACTAGGAGAGAATTCAGAATCTTTGTTGAAGGAAGAAAAAAACAAGAAAAAAAGAAAGAAAAAAAAAAAACCCAATGGGGAAACAATTGCATTGGAGTAGGGCGCAGCAACACCCTTATTTATCACACCAGTTTGAGCCCACTTTTTGAGAATCCAAACCGCTCGGTCACATGGACACCCATTGTGGTAATCAACTTTAAAGTATTATTACTTACAAACAAAAAAAAAAAAAAAAAAAAACTTAAAATTATTATTCAAATCAATAAGATGCCCACTGTTGATTGACTACATTTTGAACACATGATCAATTTCCTTTGCTTTTCTCATCTCTCTGGATATAAAGAAAGGGAGTCCTTTATTTTGTAAAATCCAGTGATTAAATTAATGGTTGGCCCACTACAATTGAGTTTTTCAGCGATAGAAACTGAAGTTGAGTATTTCGATAAATAAGGTCACTCCCCCAGACCATTTGCTAAGCAAAAGTCTTGCCACCGAGTCTGGTCAATTTTAAATGCCTGTCACAAGTCAATGTCTTTTTATATATAGCAGTTGCACTATCTAGGTGGAAGATTTTCACTCACGCACTTGAACTTTATGGGAGACCTATGAAATTCAAGGCACGGAGTGCATAGTGAAGGAGAACATGTGGCTGAGTGGAAACTGTCCCTATACGGCGCAACATTTTTCTACCTAGACTAGAAAAGGAAATGAGTGAATCCCATTGATCAAGGCATAGGTGGTGTCTTCGTTGTATTTCTTTGACTGAGGCCATAAGAAGATTCCGATTCACAAGTCAAAACAGCAATTGGAAATCAATGGCTGGAAGTGTCCCTGTCCGGCTGTCCCTCCCTTCCTTCACCAATGTATTGTATGCCATTGAGTATAATAAATATGAGAGTCGTGCTGCTCGAGATGGAGCGTTGCATTCAGTTCTTGCGTTTTGCTAAGATGGTTCCTCCCACGAGTGATAACAGTTTGATTGTGTTCTGGTCTTTGCTCCTCCTTACCTCCATCAACCTTACATGCTTTGCACAATCTCTGACCCCCTTAACAAATGAGACGGATAGACTCGCTCTACTCGCCTTCAAGGATCAGATATCAGACGATCCTAATCGAGCCTTGAGCTCTTGGAACCATTCAGTTCATTTCTGCATGTGGAATGGTGTCACTTGTGGCAGACGACATTCTCAGCGCGTCACAGCCTTGAACTTCATAAACCAGAGCTTGGTGGGCTATCTCTCACCCCACATTGGAAACCTCTCTTTTCTCAAGCACATTGACCTCTCAAGCAACAGCTTCCAAGGTCAGATTCCCGAAGAGGTAGGCTGTCTATCTAGGCTTCGCATTCTTGGTCTCGACTCCAACAATTTTAGTGGGGAGATTCCCAAAAATCTTACCCATTGTCTGAAACTAAGAGCCATAGACTTTTATGGCAATATGCTTGTTGGGAAAATTCCATTGTCCATTGGCTTTCTGTCAAAGCTGGCTTATCTGGGTCTTCGCAGGAACAACCTCATGGGCCAAATCCCTTCATCTATTGGGAACCTTTCTTCGCTTATGTATCTTGATCTACAGGATAATAGTTTGGACGGAAGCATTCCCCAAGAAGTAGGCAAACTGGTGAACCTACAATATCTTGAAATGGGTGAAAACAAACTTTATGGTAAGATTCCTTTCTCTCTTTATAATCTCTCGCTCATTCAGCGCCTTGAAGTTGCAGTAAACCGTTTAGATGGGAGCCTCCCAGCCGAGCTGGGCCTACTTCTTCCAAATCTTGAAGGGCTTTTTATGGGAAGCAATAGATTCACGGGACCCATCCCGGTTTCATTAGGCAATGCTTCACGGCTAACCATTCTTGACTTTGGTATCAACAACTTTAGTGGGTCTATGCCAATGAATTTGGGAGGGCTAAAGGGCCTCGAGCAGCTTAACGTTGAGAGTAACCAGCTCGTCAGTGAGAATAATGAGGAATTCACTTTCATTACTTCTTTAATCAATTGTAGTGATTTGCAAATGTTAGCTCTAGACAGAAACTTATTCAGGGGTACACTGCCCGGATCAATAGCTAATCTCTCTACCAAGCTGACAGGGTTGTGGTTAGGCGGGAATCAATTTTTTGGAGCCATCCCAACAGGAATTGAGAATCTCACCAACTTGATGTCTCTGGGCTTGGAGGTTAACCTTTTCACAGGTACTATTCCCATCCACCTTATGAAGCTTGGAAGGTTGCAAGCTCTTTACATGGATGAAAACCAACTTTCAGGGCAAATCCCAATTTCCCTTGGAAATCTCACTCATTTATACTACCTAGATTTAAATAGAAATGATCTACATGGAAGCATTCCTTCGAGTCTTGGATACTGTCGACATCTACAATACTTGAATCTCAATGACAATAACTTAAATGGGACAATACCTGAACAGGTTCTAAATATCCCCACCCTATTAGAGCTCAACATGAGCATGAATAGTTTGAGTGGCTCCTTACCATTGGGTATTGGTAAATCAAAAAATCTTATCTCACTGACCATTTTTAACAATGGGCTGTCAGGTGAGATTCCTAGCACTCTAGGGACTTGTGTTAAATTGGAGGTCATCTATATGCAAGGAAATTTGTTTCAGGGAAGCATTCCTCCTTCTTTGAGTGCTTTAGTAGCTCTACAGGTGCTTGATCTCTCACATAATAATTTAACTGGGAGTATTCCAAGAGATCTAGCAAAGCTTTCTTTTCTACAATATCTAAATTTGTCTTTCAATAATTTGGAGGGTGAAGTGACAGAAAATGGGATTTTTCAAAATGCATCTGCAGTGTCAATTCGGGGAAATAATAAGCTTTGTGGTGGAATCCCCGAATTACAATTACCCAAATGCCCCAAACAGGATCTCAAGAAGCAAGAGAGGCCTCATTCTCAGAGAGAGATTATTTTAGTTGTTGTTGGTGTTGTTCTCTTTTTATTCCTTTTGTTATCATGTTTCTTTGCTATTCGGTCAAAACAGCTACAAGAGAGAATTTCTTTTACATCTTTCAAGAAAGAGAGTTTCTTAAGGGTAACTTATGGAGAGCTTTTAAGAGCCACCAATGGGTTCTCGTCGACTAATTTGATTGGTGTGGGAAGTTATAGTTCTGTATACAAGGGAATTTTAAGTCAAATGGAGACAATTGTTGCAATAAAGGTTCTCAGTTTACAACGACGAAGAGCTTTTAAGAGTTTCATAGTTGAATGCAAGGTACTGGGAAGTATTAGGCATCGTAATATTGTCAGAATCTTAACTGTTTGCTCAAGCCTTGACTTTAGTGGCAATGATTTCATGGCATTAGTTCTTGAATATATGCCTAATGGGAGTTTAGACAGTTGGCTACATTCAAGTGCAAATGGAGATGAGTGCCTTCAATTGAAAAGCCTGAGCTTTGTTCAGAGGCTAAATGTAGCCATTGATATAGCTTGTGCCTTGGATTACCTTCATAATCATTGCCAAGCACCAATAATTCACTGTGACCTTAAACCCAGCAATGTTCTTCTTGATGAAGACATGGTCGCACACGTGGGCGATTTTGGCCTTGCAGGGATCCTTTCAGAAGACTTCAATTATTCTCAGTCTCAAACCAACTCACTCACAGTAAGAGGAACTATCGGATATGTTGCTCCAGGTACGTAATACTTTTTTTGTTTCAGTAGAATAGGTAAACTTTTATCCATTTATCTCTTCTTTTAATCTTTAAGTCTTTTGGAAAAATGTTTTTTTTTTTTTTGTTTTTAAATTATATTAGTACCTAATATATAACAAATGGACATCAAGATGTAATTAAAACTTACTTCAATAAAAACCTTGACACTATATAGTACTCATGGACCAGACCAGCCCAAGCTTGTCATGAATTGGCTGGACTTGGGAATGGATCCGGGCCTAATTTTCTTGTTCAATAGTTAGATAGCCAAGGCAATACCTGGGCCTTTAGTATGCTTGAAGGCCTACGTTTGGTTTGGCATTTTTTGCACAATGACCTACACGAGTTTGGCAAATGGGTTGTACTTGCGCTTAGTTTTTAGACCTGTGCAGCTGGAATATTAGGCCTTATAACAATCTTCGGACCAGAATGTGGCAACCCATGAACACCCTATAATGAATGCATTCACCAAAATGTTTGTCTAATTATCTAATATGTTAGCCGAACTTAGATACATTGAATTATTGGGCTAGGTTCTTGGGTCAGACTCCCGGGTAATTTCTTATGTTTCTTTGTAGGGTCCAATTAAAAGTCTAAACTGCACGAGATATATGCCCCCTCTATTTTGTAGGCTCTCATCAAATGCCGCACAGTGGGAGCTTGGCCCCATGGTCGAATAGATTCGTATATAAAATGTGAATGAATATAAAAAATACACGTGTTTTATTGGTGATCAATCTAATGGTGGGCGCAAGTCCTGTGAGATTCTATGATTCATCCAGAGAGGCTGGGACTCACCAAATATGTGTGCCTTCTGGTCTGAATGTGCCACATCAGTTGGTATGTGATTTTTTAAAATAATTGTTTAAAAACTCTACATCATGGGTGACCTAGCTAATTGAATGCCTCACTTAGTTTGTTAGTCCCAGCAGCAAGTGATTGAAGTTCAAACAATTTCTTTATAGCAAGTATGTTGATAGTTGTGCTTGTGTGCTAGCATGACACTTTCATCATTAAGGCAAATTCATGAGATGCCAATTGCTGCATGTGGAGGATGGATTATTGAGAGTTTTAGACTTTTAGTGGTCAATACTAAACATAAACTTAGTGGACTGATTTTTCATCATTAAGGGTTTAATGGTAAGGAATTAGGATCCCGCACATAGAGATGTGAACTAGTTGAGCCGAGCTTGAGCTTGAGCGAGCTCGAGGTTGAACTTGAGCATGAGTCAAGTTTGATAAACCTAGCTCCGATTAAGCTCAACAAGCCCAGTAGGAGCTCAAGTTGGATCAGAAAGAAGGCCGGCCGAGTTGAGCTCGAGTTCGGCTTGATTCCTTCCCATTATATTCCTATATATGGCACATGTAGAGTCATGAAACAAATAAAATGATAAACTAGAGAGCAAACTGGTGCCAGGTCAAAGCTTTACTTGTGAGATAATCAAGCCATATTCTCAAGCTCCGTGAAAAACATATCATAAATCATTGCTGTATGTAATGCATATAACTCATATCTATAAGCAAATAGTGAATTTAATCTTTTCCCTTTCTATTAAAGCTAATTCTTTTTGTTTATGTGCATAAATAAGCATCAAGTTCCGAAAATCTTGGTCAGTAGTTGATGTTGAATGATCAGAGCTTTGTCATATTGAAAGCTAACCATTGCTCGACCTTCCTATGATACAATCGTGTGGTTTTAGTTCTACTTGATTTTCTTTCATTTTCAACTCACACATCCTTTAGTACTTATGAGTGTGAATATGGAGGTATGAGAAGCACTAGCAAACTTTAAATCCTTACTCACTGAAAATCAGAGGTATATGAATTGCAGAATATGGTACGGGTGCCATTACATCCACATTTGGAGATGTGTACAGCTATGGAATTGTTCTACTGGAGATGCTCATTGGAAAAAGACCTTCCGATGATATGTTTGAAAATAACCTGAGTCTTCATCAATTTGCGAAGAGGGCACTTCCTGAGCGTGTGATGGAGATCATAGATCACGGATTGCTCTCAGAAGAAATCGAAATCATTGGACACAACGAAAACTCCAACAACATTAGAAGCAAAATGCAAGAGGCTTTGATTTCATTGGTGGAAATAGGTGTATCTTGCTCTCATGAATCACCAAAAGAAAGAATGGAGATGAGGGATGTTGTCATTGAGATGCAAAAAGTTAAAGACTTTTATCTGAGGTGCTGAAGAGTGGTAAGTTGCCTAGTAGAAGGTCATTATTAATGAAGGTTCTGCTGTACTCTGTTTTATTGAGGTTACTTTGGCTTCCATGATGAGAAACCGTAGAGTTCTCTTTTTTCTTTCTTGTTCCTCTTTTCTTCCTTATATGTCCGGTGTGCTTCTTCTACGAGAGTGTCTTTTTGTCATTAAGGAAATGGAGAATCTCTCTCTCTCTCTCTCTCTCTTCATATATATATATATATATACACACACACACCACACAACACATATCTATATTTATTAGAGTAGGAAATTTGAACCATAGGGCGAGATGGAAAGGAAGGATGACACCTACTTGAAATTGAGGCAGAACGTTAAGGTTCTCAGAAAAATTGACAATACACAGCCCTTTCAGACCATTTGCACTTCATACGTAGAGAAGGAGAGTTGGTAGTTTTTGTACTTCTACCAGAAAAAAAAAAAAGTAATCACCACAAAGAAGAAAAATACCCCTTCTCATCTTAGGCTTTAGTTTCATAAGACTGGGCAAAGTAGTCCACAATGTAACATGATAATCCAATACCTTAATCTCCCATGTGCACAATCAGTGGCAGGTCCAGGATTTTCATTTGGGTGGTGCGGGCAATGATCAATTGAAGAAGTTAAATAATAAAATCGAATCTTTTAAGGTATTATATAAGGGGTTTCTCGAATCTCATGAGTGCGAACGCATCCATGTGCTAATACTTAGGTCTGCCCCCGTACACAATCTAACTGTGGGACAAACTCTTATTGAAGTGAAGTTTTTGGATAAGTCAGACAAGGGATGGGATTATTCAATGTATTTATTCATTTTATTGTTGTTATAAGGTAAGAGATTGAATTGGAGAAATGAAGAAGATACAAGGGTTCCCTAAACAAGCCCAAGGGACCTGCTAATTTACAAAATCTCATGCATGAAAAATCATGGGTTAAGAGAGAACAAAAACTGATTATACTGAGTGTGTTGTTGGAGATTAGACTCTGAAAAAAAAAAAATCCAAAATAGCAGTGGAAGAGGATTCGGAAAATTACTTGGTCATGGTGCTGCAAGTGTAGGAGTGGAATTTAGATCCTTAAAGAGGGGATGGGATCATAGATGAACGGTTCAAATTTTCATCATGTGGGCCAAATGATGGAGTTCCTGGTATCTGTTACGAGGAAAGCTGTAAGAGACGCATGCGAGAAGGGATCCAGACTCCTATGAGAGATGCCATAAAGGGATCTGGACTCATTCTAAAACTGTTTTTATTTTGCATTTAAGCTTCTCGACGTTGAATTGATGCTCAATTAGTGCAGTAAATTCTTATGCAAAATGTATAAATCACCAACCAGAGTCCCTTTACCCAAAAACCATTTAAAAGAATCATAGAAGGGAGTTCTTGAGCTATGGTCCTCAGAAGCTTAAGCACTACTCAAAAGGTGAGAAGAATACAACATAGTTGTTCTCAAAAGGGAGATCACACCTGACACAATCGTTGGTAGATAATTAAAGATGATAATTTTTATTCAAAGGTTGTCTCATATGCAGGTCGCCAATACACTCTTACATCAGTTATATAACTTCTAAGGAACTTCTAAGGACTATCTCCAATTGGAAGTAGTTCCAACACCTACACAACAGGAGAAAACACTTTCCTTGGGAGGGACTATGACTAATTCAAATTGGCAATAAAAAAAAAGAAAAAGAAATACCATCTTATCCTAATACAGACCCACTATAAGATAGGACCCTGTTTTGCATGAACGTGTAATGTGGCCATGACAACCATTGCAAAATGGGAAGAGAAAATCACGTATCAGTTTAAACCACTTAATCATAGTACTTTAAAAAAAAAAAAAAGTAAAGCTGAAATAGGGGATCATATATATTTCTTGGGACGATTTTTCCCTTGGCGACTGCAGTGCGGCACGCCCTTTTCACTTCATGTTCTTCCTCCTCCCCACAAACCCATGCTAGAAAACTTTTGTTTTTCTTGCCTTGGATTCCTTTATGTGTTTGTGGCCCACACTGGTTGTTTTCTTCTTCTGCTTTCTTGCTCTATTAACTTTATTAGACTAGAATGAAGTTCTTTTGTGTCACATATGAGATTGGGGGTGTAACAATCTCACTCCGAAAACACAAAGAGAAAATCAAAAGAAATAGAAACTCAGATGGAGCGAACCCAACATCTCTTAGAATCTTGGAGGGACCAAAACCTCCAAATAACTATTTATTACAAGTTTCTGAATGCATTGCATAGACCTACGCTCCTTTAAATAAGATTTACAACTGCATATATAAGAAAGAGCTAGGGATTTGTTTGCATAAAAAGGAAATACATTGGAATTTTTTATGGAATGGGCTTGTTTCTTGCATGAGATTGGGGAATACATAAGAATCCGATAATCGGTTGTGCCAGGTTGTGCATACGGAGCAACAAAAATGAACTTCATACAATTATAATTGATATATTTTCTTGCTGGCTATTGTATCACTGGCCATGGAGTGGTGCTATCAACTTGAAGAGCAGGGATCAATCCCTTCTTAGTGATTTGAATAATATCATCGATTTGCACTTGTACGTAAAATAAATGTCATAAAATGAATGACATGTATAAAAGTCATGAAAAAAATGCTTAATGCTCATGCATGCATATGAATATTTTCCACACACACACACATATATATATATATATATATATGGGAAACGGTCTAGTGAGGACCGTCCTTACAGTGATTTTTAAGGACTCATCCAGTTCGTCGATTCCTGCTCGTCATCCTACGCTCCTCATCGTTCCTTTAAAAGCCAGCGGAGGGAAGTGTAAAAAGCAAGGCACACTCTCCAAAAGCAAACCCAGTTCAGAATCGTCTTCCCCTTTACCAATTCTACTTGCATAAAAGGAACCTCCAGCCTTTTGTCTTCGAGTCCTCTTTGGCGACAGGCTGATATCCATTACGGCAACAACCGGAAAGAACCCAAAACGAGGGTAAGTCTCCACCCACCCTCTCTCGGTCTTGTCTGTCTCTCGGACACATCTACTTGGATGTTGCCGCTCTCTCTCGGACATGATCTACTCCGGCCTTCCCTCTTTGGTTCTTCTTCTTCCTACCTTCGAGGACTAAAGCTTCCCATCGAAGGAAAGAACCCGTCCCTTTTCCTCGCCCTCCCTCTCTCGAACTTGTCCCTCTTCCTCACCGGTGCTGATGAATTAGCTTAAGCTACAGAAGCCTTGCTCTGGGCCAGAAACGGAGAAGCCCCATCATATTCATCCTTTTTTCTTTTTTTTACTTCCATCGAACTTGCCGTATCTCAAGCTTGAGTGTAGCATTGATTATGAGTGTCATGAATTCTTGATTTTGAAATCACAGGTGTTGGAATTTGATGAGGGCTTTGCTCGACAGAATGGGATTCCTTGCAATTATTCTTATGTTTCCATATAGGAACAACAATTCTATACCCACATCAGGAAATTCATGTTTAAAACAACACTTTGATCTCTCCCACGATGAAAAACTTGTGGTTCATTCTATGGATCAAAATCGGGGTTTAAGCCCTACTTTTTATGGGCTTTGTTTCTGTTTCTGTTTCCTTTTTCTTTTTTTAACACAAACAACCTTGAAAAAAATCCATTGAATCGAAACCAAGATATCAATTCTGGGATAAAACCCCATATGTGAACAAGCAGCTCCTCCTGATAAATGGTTTAGAAAGTGGGGGAATCATACAAACAGGCTTGAGCCATTGCCTCAAATGGTGTAGAAATGAAAAAATAGAAAATAACAAATACATGCTTCCATTTAATGGCATCTTCAAGCTCTAAAGACTTAGCCTAGAGAATGAATCCATTCTTCAGTTACAGTTTTGAATTTTTTTTCTCCAAATATCTCACTCTCAATCCTTTCCTCTGAGCGAATCAAATCCATACAGCCCAATCACTGTAAGGACAGTCCCTTCGCTATAGCGAGCCCTGGCTCGCTATAGCGAGGTTCTCGCTGTAGCGAGCCCAGGTCTCGCTATAGCGAGGACAGTGAGGGAAGGAGGAAAGGGAAGGAGGAAGCGCTGCAACTTCGGATTCCTGCTTCGATGGCATGCGAGACCGTACCGGGAAGGAGGACGAGAAGGAGGAAGAAGAGAACGTCAGATTTGGGGCTTTTCTTCTGATTTGGGATTCTCTCTCCTCATTTTCATTTTTCCCTCCTTTAGTTATATAGGGGACATGACAAACATTGGATCAGTGTGTGAATCGAACGGCCCTGAGTGGTCCATACATAAAATGGTAAGGACGGTCCTCACTAGACCGTTTCCCTATATATATACACACATAATAAGATGAACAACATGGATCAAACTTACATGCCTATGAAAATTTGACTTATAATATATATTTTTTTTGTGTAGAAGTCAAATAAGTCTATGTATCACATGGTCATCACTTTCGATGGGACACCTGCTTGCATAGCTGGTGAGATTGATCACTGCGCTGAAAGGTTAAGTTCGCCTCCCTTGGCCATTAGGCCATCTTTGTGGAGAATGTAGGGATGTAAATGGGTCCCTAATTCTCTGATTGTCTGGAGGTTTCTGCCTATTAAAAATTAAAATTTGGTTCTTATTTAGGCCCTGATAAGTAAACGGGCCTAGATCCTTTTTTTGGACCCGTGACCTAAACAGGTTTGGTTCCACCTTGGTTTTGACTCGTGGATCTGAGGCACAGACCCATCCTCGACCATATATGGATCCAGTTCCATCTTTTCATTAATGGTTCCGGTATCAGAAATAGAAAATCGATTATAGTTCGGCCTTTTCATTAACAATTTTGGTTCCATGTTGACCTTGGACCCGGATCTGAACCGGCGCCTAGGAAAATATGTCAAACAATCCATCTTAGTTTTCCCTTTATGACCACGACGGGCAAGAAAACTGGAGCATATGGTGCTTTTGGTGGCCTAGACTTTCAAAAGCGAGTCAAGTCGCGCAAAGTCACTCCAAGTCATTGTCATGCACTAACTAGTTATGTCCTTTCTCAGGCAAAGTAACTCTAAGTCATTGTCATGCACTAACTAGTTATGTCCTTTCTCAGGCAAAGTAACTCTAAGTCGTTGTCATGCACTAACTAGTTACGTCGTTTCCTGGTTGAAATCTGGGTCACAAACATCATGCAAGATAATCGTGCTGGTTACGCGATACTTTGAAATTATTATGATAATATGTTTTTTTTTTAATTTAAAATAATATTCTCCTAATGTTATTTGGATATTTTCAAAATATTGTCAAATCAAAGGATCAAGACAAACTAGGATAAGATCGAAATGATAATAAAAGAAACTGAGAAAAATCCCCCCACCCCCCCCAAAATAAAAGGTTTCAACACAAATTTTTATGATTTTCATACTTATGTAAAATTTAAATAATTTTCTACAAAATCTATTCAAAGTATCTAGAGAAAACAACAAATTTGTAAAGATCTTTGAAATTCACTCATGAGATATAAGTAAGAAGCAAAGTTTTGACCGTTGAACTCCAGAGGCACTGACCTGTCACGTTGTCACAATTATCTTGATTTCAAAATTCTAAAAAGTTAAGTTTGTGAGAGAACTGTATAATTTAAAATAGATGGTGAAGAATTGATTAAAAAAACTATAAAAGTTTTTCTCAAGTTTGTTCTATGTTTATTTTGCATTTATTTAGTATTTTAAACTATTTAAAAGTCAATTTATTTTTTGGTGAAAGTGCCCCCTTCTTCACCTGAGCAGCGGTGCTCACAATAAGGTGAGCACGTGGAGGCCCAACCAACATGCATATGGTGATGGATGCTCATATTATCATCTTAACCACTTGATTAACTACCCATAATTCTCACCATCTAAAAAATTGTATAGTCGATCCAACGATCCAGTCCATTAGAATGGGTCGCAAACCTTAGACGATGACTATTAAGGGGGTCTTTGTTTTATGGTCCACTTAGATTGATGGCTAGGTGGGCCCCACTAAATATATAGGTAAGTGGTTCTCACCTTACTATGAGCATAGGTTTTTATAACTTATTCCGACAAATTAGTCGTAACAAAAAATCTCATAGTTTATTTCTTAACCAATTTTTTTACATTTTACTTACAATTACACAATTATCTAACAAACTTGCATTTTCTGAAATTTTGTCAGTCAGAGATAATTGTGACCATGTAGGCCGGTCTATGTGGAGTTGGACACTAATAACTTGGCTTCTTATTTATATCTTACAAATCATTCTTACAAATTTGATTCTCCAAAAGAATTGCATTTAGAATTTTTCTGCATTTGTTTCACATTTGCTACTATTTAAAAGTCAAATTGTTCTCCTTGAAATCTTCCAATAAAATTTCAAGAAAACAACCAATAATTTCTCAAGATTCTAATCTTTTCACGATGTT
Organism: Persea americana; assembly: GCA_029852735.1. Lineage (NCBI taxonomy): Eukaryota > Viridiplantae > Streptophyta > Magnoliopsida > Laurales > Lauraceae > Persea > Persea americana. Next base: position 11,451,975 of record CM056812.1, read on the forward strand.
ATTTATGATAGCATCTATCATTGTCTAGTTATTATTTTCCACTCGGAGAGAAGTGAGAATAAAGGAAGGGAAGGCAAAAAAAGAGAAAAAGAAAAAAAACCAAACCAAAGAGAAACGATTGCATTGTAGTAGAGCAAAAATAGCCTCTTACCCCGGTCATAAGAGACTTTAGTTCATACTTGCTTGCCCAATGTTTGAAACTGGGCATCCACCTTCCATCACCCGAGGGTTGTCCTACCTCTCTCGAGCTCTTCTTCCCTCACCCAAGGGCTCCCTAACCTCACTCGAGGTCCATTCCCTCACCAGAGAGCTAGGGGCCTAGCCCCGTTAAGCTGGGTACCAACAAACAAAAGAAAAAAAAAAAAAAGCAAAAAAAGATTGCATTGTTGTAGGGTGCAACACCTTGTTTATCACACCAGTGGAGCCCACTGTTTGAGAATCCAAACCACTTGCTCATATGGCCCTCTCTGAAAATAATTCTTAAAATTATTACCTATTTACTTTTCATTTGGTACTATTTTAAAGTCAATTTGTTTTTCACAAAGTTTCCTAATAAAATTTCAAGAAAACAAGCAATAATTTGAATCTTGAGGTTATGGATTTCCCTTAGCTCATGGTCAGCACCGGTAAAAGTTGAAGACAGGTCTTGGCTTTGTTTTTGTTTCTTTTGATCTACTTTATGACCTTAAAAACCAAAAAAAAAAAAAAAAAAAAAAAGCAATAATTTCTCAAGATTCTAATCTTTTCATAATGTTATTCATGACAGTTGTCTGGTCATTATTTTACACTGGAAGAGAAGTGGGAACAAAGGAAGGAAAAAAGAAAAACGTCAAAAATCAAAAGGAGAAATAAAGTAGGTCGCAGCAGTCAGCACCCCTGTAGTTGTTTATCACACCAGTGGAGCCCAGTACTTTTTTAAGAATCCCATCCGCTTGGTCACATGGACAACCATTGTAGTGATTAATAACGACCTAAAATTATCATTCAAATCAATATGTTGGCTACTGTTGATTGACTACATTTTTAACAAATGACAATTTCCTTTACTTTTCTCATCTCTCTGGATCTAAAGAGAGGGAGTCCCTTATTTTTACAATTGAGTTTTTGAGCTGTATTTAGATAGAAATTGAAGTTGAGCATTTAGATACAAAAAATTACAGGATGCTTAGACCGGAAAACCCGCTTGGATTTTCAAAAGTCTTGCCTCCGAGTCTAGTCAAGTCAACGTCTCACTATATCTAGTTGGAAGATTTTCACATTTCAAAAGTCTTGCACTATGCCACTACTCATGCGCTCCATTCAGCTCGATGCCATTGTCATGCGGAGACTGAAGGCGGTTTGGACGAGTGCTCTCAAGGAGTGCATGGTGAAGGAGAAAATTTTACCCATCTAATTAGTCTTTTTATTGCAATAGAAATATGTGTAATGATAGGAACATATGGTGCAACATTTTTCTACTTACAAAAGAAAATAAGTGAGCCCCATTGATAAAGGCATAGCCGCATAGGTGTCTTCCTTTTCCCATTCACAAGTCAAAACAGCAATAGGAATAGCTGGAAGAGTCCCTGTCCCTTCCTTCCTTCATCAATGAATTGAATGTCGACGTTGAGTATAATATATAAATATGAGAGTTGTGGTATTCGAGATGGACCATTGCATTCACTTGTTGTGTTGTGCTATATCCTATATATAACAACAATGGAGATGCTTCCACCCAGGAGTGGTAACAGTGTGATTGTGTTTTGGTCTTTGCTCATCCTTACCTCCATCAACCTTATATGCTTTGCACAATCTCTGACCCCCTTAACAAATGAGACGGATAGACTCGCTCTACTCGCCTTCATGGATCAGATATCAGACGATCCTAATCGAGCCTTGAGCTCTTGGAACCATTCAGTTCATTTCTGCATGTGGAATGGTGTCACTTGTGGCAGACGACATTCTGAACGCGTCACAGCCTTGCACTTCATAAACCAGAGCTTGGTGGGCTATCTCTCACCCCACATTGGAAACCTCTCTTTTCTCAAGGACATCCACCTCTCAAGCAACAGCTTCCAAGGCCAGATTCCCGAAGAGGTAGGCCGTCTATCTAGGCTTCGCATTCTTGGTCTCGACTCCAACAATTTCAATGGGGAGATTCCCAAAAATCTTACCCATTGTCTGAAACTCAGAGCCATAGATTTTTATGGCAATATGCTTGTTGGGAAAATTCCATTGGCCATTGGCTTTTTGTCAAAGCTGGCTTATCTGGGTCTTCGAAGGAACAAGCTCATGGGCCAAATCCCTTCATCTATTGGGAACCTTTCTTCGCTTATGTATCTTGATCTACAAGATAATAGTTTGGACGGAAGCATTCCCCAAGAAGTAGGCAAACTGGTGAACCTACGAGAGCTTGAAATGGCTGAAAACAAACTTTATGGTAAGGTCCCTTTCTCTCTTTATAATCTCTCGCTCATTCAGCGCCTTGAAGTTGCAGTAAACCGTCTAGATGGGAGCCTCCCAGCCAAGCTGGGCCTACTTCTTCCAAATCTTGAAGAGCTTTATATGGGACGTAATAGATTCACAGGACCCATCCCAGTTTCATTAGGCAATGCTTCAAGGCTAACCATTCTTGACTTCAGTGACAACAACTTTAGTGGGTCTATGCCAATGAATCTGGGAGGGCTAAAGGGCCTCGAGTGGCTTAACGTTGAGATTAACCAACTCGTCAATGAGAATGAAGAGGAATTCTCTTTCATCACCTCTTTAAACAATTGTAGTGATTTGCAGATTTTAGGTTTGGACAGAAACTTGTTCAGAGGTACACTGCCCGACTCAATAGCTTATCTCTCTACGAAGCTGAAAGGGTTGTGGTTAGGCAGAAATCAGTTTTTTGGAGCCATCCCAACAGGAATTGGGAATCTCACCAACTTAATGACTCTAGGCTTGGAGGTTAACCTTTTCACAGGTACTATTCCCATCCACCTTTTGAAGCTTAGAAGGTTGCAAGCTCTTTACATGAATGAAAACAAACTTTCAGGGCAAATCCCAATTTCCCTTGGAAATCTCACTCAGTTATACCACCTAGATTTAAGAAGAATTAACCTAGAGGGAAGCATTCCTTTGAGTCTTGGATACTGTCGACAGCTACAATACTTGTATCTCGGTGGCAATAACTTAAATGGGACAATACCTGAACAGGTTCTAAATATTCCCACCCTACTTGAGCTCGACATGAGCATGAATAGTTTGAGTGGCTCCTTACCATTGGGTATTGGTATATCAAAAAGTCTTATCGTACTGATCATTTTTAATAATGGGCTGTCGGGTGAGATTCCTAGCACTCTAGGCACTTGTGTTAAATTGGAGGTCCTCTATATGCAAGGAAATATGTTTCATGGAAGCATTCCTCCTTCCTTGAGTGCTTTAATAGCTCTAAAGGAAGTTGATCTCTCACATAATAATTTAACTGGGAGTATTCCAAGAGATCTAGCAAAGCTTTCTTTTCTACAATATCTAAATTTGTCTTTCAATAATTTGGAGGGTGAAGTGACAGAAAATGGGATTTTTCAAAATGCATCTGCAGTGTCAATTCGTGGAAATAAAAAGCTTTGTGGTGGAATCCCTGAATTACAATTACCCAAATGCCCCAAACAGGATCTCAAGAAGCAAGAGAGGCCTCATTCTCAGAGAGAGATTATTTTAGTTGTTGTTGGTGTTGTTCTCTTTTTATTCCTTTTGTTTTCATGTTTCTTTGCTATTCGGTCAAAAAAGCTGAGAGAGAAAATTTCTTTTACATCTTTCAAGAAAGAGAGTTTCTTAAGGGTAACTTATGGAGAGCTTTTAAGAGCCACCAATGGGTTCTCGTCAGCCAATTTGATTGGTGTGGGAAGTTATAGTTCTGTATATAAAGGAATTTTAAGTCACATGGAGACAATTGTTGCAATAAAGGTTTTGAAATTACAACAACGAAGAGCTTTTAAGAGTTTCATAGCTGAATGCAAGGCACTCAGAAGTATTAGGCATCGTAATATTGTCAGAATCTTAACTGTTTGCTCAAGTCTTGACTTTAGTGGGAATGATTTCAAGTCATTAGTTCTTGAATACATGCCTAATGGGAGTTTAGACAGTTGGCTACATTCAAGTGCAAATGGAAATGAGCGTCTTCAGTTGAAATGCTTGAGCTTTGTTCAGAGGCTAAATGTAGCCATTGATATAGCTTGTGCCTTGGATTATCTTCATAATCACTGTCAAGCACCAATAATTCACTGTGACCTTAAACCAAGTAATGTTCTTCTTGATGAAGACATGGTCGCACACGTGGGTGATTTTGGCCTTGCAAGGATCCTTTCAGAAGACTTCAATTATTCTCAGTCTCAAACCAACTCGCTCACAATAAGGGGGACTATCGGATATGTTGCTCCAGGTACATCATACTTTTTTTGTTTCAATAGAACATGTAGACTTTTATCCATTTATATTTTCTTTTAATCTTTAAGTCTTTTGGAAAAAGGCTTTTTTAATTATATTAGTACCTAATATATAACAAATGGACCTCAAGATGTAAAATTTAAAACTTACTTCAATACAAATCTTGACACTACGGTACTCATGGGCCAAACAAGCCCAAGCTTGTCAGAATTGGTTGGACTTGGGCTGTGTTTTAAGACTTTGGGATGGATCCGGGCCTAATTTTCTTGTTCAATAATTAGATTGCCGAAGGCAATATTTGGGTCCTTAGTATGTTTGAAGGCCTAGTTTGGTTTGACATCTTTAGCACAACGGCCTACACGAGTTTTGCAAATGGGTTGTACTTGCGCTTAGTTTTTAGACCTATTCAGCTAGAATAATGCATTCACCGGCCTGATTGTGATGAACACCCTATAAATAATGCATTCACCAAAATGTTTATCTAATATGTTAGCCCAAGTCAGATACATCGAATTATTAGGCTAGCTTCTTTGGTTAGACTCCAAGGTAACTTCTTATGTTTCTTTATAGGGTCCAATTAAAAGTCTAAACTGCATGAGATATATGCCCCCTCTATTTTGTAGGCTCTCATCAAATGTCACAGCAGTGGTTGCTTGGGCCTGCGATCAAATAGATTCTTGTACAAAATGTGAATGAATATAGAAAATACACTTATTTTATTGGTGATCAATCTAACGGTGGGCGCAACTCCTGTAAAATTCTATGATTCATCCAGAGAGGCCAGGACTCACCAAATACGTGTGCCTTCTGGTCTGAATGTGCCACATCAGTTGGTATGTGATTTTTTAAAAATAATTGTTTAAAAACTCTACATCATGGGTGACCTAGCTAATTGAAAGCCTCACTTATTTTGTTAGTCCCAGCAGCACAAACAATTTCTTTATAGCAAGTATGTTGATAGTTGTGCTTGTGTGCTAGCATGACACTTTCATCATTAAGGCAAATTCATGAGATGGCTATTGCTGCATGTGGAGGATGGATTATTGAGAGTTTTAGACTTTTAGTGGTCAAAACTAAACATAAACTTAGTGGACTGATTTTTCATCATTCAGGGTTTAATGGTAAGGAATTAGGATCCCGCACATAGAGATGTGATCTAGTTGAGCCGAGCTTGAGCTTGAGCGAACTCGAGGCTGAAATTGAGCATGAGTCAAGTTTGATAAACCTAGCTCAGTAGGAGCTCAAGTTGGATCAGAAAGAAGACTGGCCGAGTTGAGCTCGAGTTCGGCTTTATTTCTTCCCATTATATTCCTACATGGCATATGTAGAGTCATGAAACAAATAAAATGAAAAACTAGACCGAACTGGTCCCAGGTCAAAGCTTTACTGTGAGATAATCAAGCCATATTCTCAAGCTCTGTGAAAAACATATCATAAATCATTGCTGTATGTAATGCATATAACTCATATCTATAAGCAAATAGTGAATTTAATCTTTTCCCTTTCTATTAAAGCTAATTCTTTTTGTTTATGTGCATAAATAAGCATCAAGTTCGGAAAATCTTGATTAGTAGTTGATGTTGAATGATCAAAGCTTTGTCATATTGAAAGCTAACCATTGCTCGACTTGCCTATGATACACTCGTATGGTTTTAGTTCTACTTGGTTTTCTTTGGTTTTCAATTCACACATCCTTTAGTACTTATGAGTGTGAATATGGAGGTATGAGAAGCACTAGCAAACTTTAAATCCTTACTCACTGAAAATTAGAGGTACATGAATTGCAGAATATGGTACGGGTGCCATTATATCCACATCTGGAGATGTGTACAGCTATGGAATTATTCTTCTGGAGATGCTCACTGGAAAAAGACCTTCCGATGATATGTTTGAAAATAACTCGAGTCTTCATCAATTTGCGAAGATGGCACTTCCTGAATGTGTGATGGAGATCATAGATCACGGATTGCTCTCAGAAGAAATTGAAATCATTGGGCACAGTGAAAACTCCAGCAACATTAGAAGCAAAATGCAAGAGGCTCTGATTTCATTGGTGGAAATAGGTGTATCTTGTTCTCATGAATCACCAAAAGAAAGAATGGAGATGAAGGATGTTGTCAGTGAGATGCAAAAAGTTAAAGACTTTTATCTGCGATGCTGAAGAGTGGTAAGTTGCCTAGTAGATGGTCATTATTAGTGAAGGTTCATCTGTTCTCTGTTTTATTGAGGTTACTTTGGCTTCCATGATGAGAAACCGTAGAGTTCTCTTTTCTTTTTTCTTGTTCCATTTTTCTTCCTTATTTGTCCGGTGTGCTTTTTCTACGAGAGTGTCTTTTTGTCATTAAGGAAATGGAGAATATCTCTCTCTCTCTCTCTCTCTCTCTCTATCTATCTCTATCTTCATATATATATATATATATATATATATACACGCACACCACACAACACATATCTATATTTATTAGAGTAGGAAATTTGAATCATAGGGCGAGATGGAAGGGAAGGATGACACCTCCATGAAATTGAGGCAGAACGTTAAGGTTCTCAGAAAAATTGACAATACAACAGCCCTTTCAGACCATTTGCACTTCATACATAGAGAAGGAGAGTTGGTGGTTTTTGTACTTCTGCCAGAAAAAAAATGTAATCACCACAAAGAAGAAAAATACCCCTTCTTATTTTAGGCTTTAGTTTCATAAGACTGGGCAAAGTAGTCCACATTGTAACATGATAATCCAATACCTTAATCTCGCACGTGCACAATCAATGGCGGGTCCAGGATTTTCATTTGGGTGGTGTGGGCAATGATCAATTGAAGAAGTTAAATAATAAAATCGAATTTATTAAGGTATTATATAAGGGGTTTCTCGAATCTCAAAGGTGCGAACGCACTCGCGTGCTAATACATAGGTCCGCCCTTGTGCACAGTCTAACTGTGGGACAAACTGTTGTTGAAGTGAAATTTTGGATCTGTTAGATGAGTGATGGGTTTCTATTATTTATTTATTCATTTTTATTGTTGTTATAACATACGAAATTGTATTGGAGAAGAAAAGAAGATACAAGGGTTCCCAAAAAAAAAAAAGGGCCTAAGGGACCTGCTAATTTACAAAATCCCGAGCACGAAAAAACATGGGTTAAGTGAGAACAAAAATTGATTAAACAGAGTGTGTTGTTGGAGATTAGACTCTGAAAAAAAAAATCCAAAATAGCTTTGCAAAGGATTCGGAAAATTGCTTGGTCATGGTGCTGCAAATGTAGGAGTGAAATTTTGATCCTTAAAGCTAGGGGATGGGATCATTGTTGAATGGTTCAAATTTTCATCATGTGGGCCTAATGGTTGAGTTCTTGGCATTTGTTACGAGGAAAGCTGTAAAAGATGCTACAGGAGATATAGACTCCGGTGAGAGACGCCACAAAGGGATCCAGACTCATTCTAGAACTGTTTTTATCGTGCATTTAAGCCTCTTGGCATAGAATCGATGCTCAATTAGTGTGGTAAATTCTTATGAAAAATGTATATATCACCAACCAACGTCCCTTTACCCAAAAGCCATTTAAAGTATCAAAGGGAGTTCTCGAGTTACGGTGCTTGGAAGCTTAATTAAGCACTACTCAACAATTGAGAAGAATACAACATAGGTGATCTCAAATGGGAGAACGCACCTAACACAATCGTTGGTAGATAATTAAAGATGATAATTTTTATTCAAAGGTTGTCTCGTAAAAACAAGACACCAATAGACTCTTGCATCAGTTGCATAACTTCTAAGGAACTTCTAAGGACTATCTCCACTTGGAAGGAGTTCCAACAACTACCCAACGTACGTGAGAAAACACTTTCTTTAGGAGGGACTCTGACTAATTCAAATTGACAATAAAAAACTAAAGAAATACCATCTTATCCTAATAAGGACCCACTTCAAGATAGGACCCTGTTTTGCATGAACGTGTAATGTGGCCATGACAACCAATGCAAAGTGGGAAGAGAAAAATCACTTATTGGTTTAAACCATTTAATCATAGTATTTTATTTTTTATAGAAAAAAGTAAATCTGAAATAGGGGATCATATATATTTCTTGGGTTTTTTCTCCTATGGGGATTGCAGCAAGGCAGGCCCTTTTCACTTCTTCTTCCTCCTCCTCCCCAAAAACTCATGCTAGAAATCTTTTTTTTTTTTTTTTCCTTCCTTGGATTCCTTCTCGTGTTTGTGGCCCACCTTTTCTTCTCCATGCCATTTTCTTTCTTCGCCCACATCGGTTGTTTGTGTCATATATGGGATTGGGGGTGTAAAACTCTCACCCAAAAATAGAATAGAGAAAAATAAAAGAAATAGAAAGTCACATCGTTTCGAGGGAACCCAACATATCCTTCAAATCTTGGAGGGACTAAAGCCTCCAAATAATTGTTTATTGCAAATTTCTGAATGCATTACGTAGACCTACGCTCCTTTAAATAAGAGTTACAATTGTATATATAAGAAAGATGGATTTGTTTGCATAGAAAGGAAATACATTGGAATTTATGGAATGGGCCTGTTTCTTTCATGAGATTAGGGAATACATAAGAATCCGATAATGAGATGTGCTTGTTTGTGCATATGGAGCTACAAAAATTAACTTGATATGATTATAATTGATATATTTTCTTGCTAGCTATTGTATCACTGGCCAAGGAGTGGTGCTATCAACATGAAGAGCAGGGATCAATTGTAAGGACCCGTTCCTATAAATATCTAGTGGGACCCAATTTGACCAAGTCAATCCTAGGTTATCCTATTTAATAGTTGATTAATATGAGTACCTAGTAATTCCCATTAATTTAGCCTAGATTATAAGATTAAAACCCTTGTGAGATTAATAGTGGTTTTTTAGAATTAATTTTCTAATTAGAAGCTTTAATTGTAATCTTAACTATATATGAGTTTTCCTTAGAGAGTTGTGCAATTTATCTTAGAATGACCCAACTACCCATGGCCAAACCCATTAACCCATTTATTATATGATGGTACTCTAGTCCTTCCAACTACACATTTTTCGTTCTTTTTTAAAATCCCAATACGTTAAATAACCTTGGCCTCCTTTATTGTTAACGAAGTAAACATGTGCACTTTTGTCATTATAAATAGCCTACCTTTATTGCCCTTAGGCTCCTTTATTCACAACCACTCATTTGAGGATACTTTAGTAATTAAATGTGAATACCTAAACTGCTATAGTCTTATCTTTTAATTCTATTAGCAACCAAGGACCCTTTGGTCATTCCATTTTAACCTTCCTCAAATATCCCCATCCTTATCCTAAACTTACACTAGCAAGAGAGGGCATTTTAGACTATGATCGAACCAATTCCTATAAAAGAAACCCCTCTCATCCCTTCTTCTCATTTCACTACAATTTTCCTCCCATCTCTCTCTCTCTCTAAGTTAGAGATTAGGGTTTCTCTCTCTCTAGATCTTAGCCCTCCAATTACTAGAAGCAAGAGCCTCATCTACATCTAGCCATCTACAATCTTAGGAGCTCATCACATCTCCTAGATTTCTCTTTCCTCTCAATGTAAAGGTAACATTCCTTTCCCTTTTCAATTTCCTTATACAATAGTCATTTCTCTTAGATTTCTCTTCCTTATGCATTTCTCTCTTTGGAAATGGGTGTAGGGATTGTAGATTTAGCTATTGGGGAGATCTTAGAGCATTTGGAGTGATGCCAAGCTATTTGAGGAGCTTTCTTCCTAATTAGGCAAGTAGACATGCTTAGATTCTTTAATTAAATTGATTAACATGCTTCGGTTGTTTATTACTGTCTTTTATGGTTGTGTGGTATGATTTATGTGATTGGATGATTGATTGGATGATATGATGTATGTGATTGCTATTCTAAGCTCTTTTATATGATTTTGACTATTGATGGATGAGAATCCCCCATTTGGAAGATCAATGGCCATTTGTGATGAGATCATGATGTGGGAGGTGTGTTTGATGTTTGGAGGTGATTGGTGAAAATCTAGGATCTATTTGGTGGAGTTTTGATAGAAAATGGAAGAAGACAGAATCTTGAAATTTTGGGTTTCGTGTGTACCCGGTCGACCTGGTCACTCAGGATGTCGACTGGGCACATAGTGAACTGACCCTCAACTGAGAGCAGAAAACCACACACAGGGTACAGAACCCAGTGTACCCAGTCGACCGACTAAGAGGCCCGGTTGACCAGCCACACTGCAGTTTTTCCCCACCTGCCAGATGTTTGTGGAAATGCCTGCAGTGTACCTGGTCGACTGGATGACCATGATGTCGACCTGGGACACTGCAGACTGTGTTTTCTGACTCCCAGTTAGATGTCCACTTCCACAGAGTACTAGGTCGACTCGTGGACCCATGATGTCGACCCGGTACACTGTAAACATTAATTTCCTAGATTTGGTTTCCTTTCATGATCTGATCATGTGTGGGCCCCGTTGACCTTTTATTTGGACTGTTTGGGATACGCTAGACACGAGTCAAGGGCCGGGCTTAACCTTGACCCGTGTAGCCACCTAAGTAGGGTCTTGAGTTATGAAACGGAACCCGATTCAATGGTTATGGATGTCATATGATGCTAAATACCTTCAGGAGCACCAATGATACATAATAAGCATATGGGACTCCATGATCACTGTCTTAGGTGAAGTGGGACCCTAGACCTGAATAGAGGGGCAGAGATCATTGATGGATTTGTGACATGTGGTACTTATGTTGATGAAATGGACACCGAGGCTGACTGGTAAGTCCGAACCTTAGATGTTGGCCTTGAGAGGTACTATAATCAGGGCATTACACTTAGGCTCTGATCCATGATCACGATATGTATTGGATGAGATGTCGGGACATGGCACTTGAAGTCTTGACCTGCAATATTGGGAACTTAACGGTAGATATTGATGGACGGACTGTATAATGAGATAACGTTAATTAAGCGTATCGAGAAGCGGAGTTTACAAGGGTATGCATTATTAATTGTTGGGAATCGTAAGGATGGATTACTTATACTTGAACTCCGTGCCTCATGCCCTTGACTAATATTGTCTCATATTAATTATAATAAGGTTATCCAGTTCAGAGTACCCCCACCTAATGGTCTGTAGGATTTGTGGATGTATGGTTGGTCTGCCAAGGGTTATGATACCTGCATGGTCATTGATATTGAGATATTGTTGGATGACACAGTATGTACCAGGTGGGGGTGGGGTATTGAGACCGCCGGCGCTCAGACTGGGTGTGGATGGACGGTGATGTTGATCTAGCACGTAAGACCAATGGCTGAGACTTGGTCGTGGCTATGGATAAGTGATTAAGGTAGATCTAACACGTAAGACGAATGGTTGGGACTTGGCCGTGGCTATGGATGAGTGATTGTGGTAGATCTAGCACGTGAGACCAATGGCTGGGACTTTGCTGTTGCTATGGACATTGTTAGACTTTTGTACGCTCCTATTCAATGTGACGACAACGATGGGTGTCTATGACCACCATGATTGATGTCCATCGACAGTTGTTGGGACGACAACGATGGGTGGCTATGACCCCTATGATTGATGTCTATCGACAGTTGTTGGGACGATGACGACGGGTTGGCTTTGACCTCCCACGTCCCTTGTACTTTAGTGGACGTACCTTTGTGTGCTCTTATGGATGTATTAATATTATGTATTATGGATGTCGTTGCTTAGTGTCCTTAATTGCCGACATTGTCACAGATGGATCTAGATACGATGGTTGTGGATATGGTAGGGCTATTTCCTCCTGTTACTTCTATTACTGGTGAAACTGCTGTGCTTGTATGAATTATATGGTATATTGATGATGATGGTTTCTCTTATCTACTTGATATGCTATATCCAACATATGTTATATTACCATCTCGATTATTGTTTATGCACTACACTCCACACTGTTTCTGTTGCACTCTGATATTATATACTATTATCAAGGTACTAATCACGCAGGTACAACTAGGATCAGGTATGGTCTTCTTCCTTATCTGTTAATATAATGTATTACCGTCTAAACATGCCTATTTGCCTGGCTTATCGAGCCTGACCCTATCCTTGGTGTTTTCATGTATCTTCTCTTCCGCTTTCTTTGATTGGTATATTTTCTTGGCGGCTGATTCGTTGCCGCAGGGTTAGGAGAGCGATGCAGTTGGTGCATCGAGAGGCGTCTATCATATAGATATTTATTATTTCCTTTTTCTTGTAGCTGGCCGTGTTGGCCTAGGATTGAATAGATAGTTTAATTACGGAAAGTACCTTGTAATCCCTTAAAGTGAAATAAAAATTTTAGGGTTTTGTCAATTTACCTGCTCATATGAGATTTACACTTGATTATATTATTGGATTTTCTGCATCTCTTGAATACTTTCTCGTAGCACCCGAGATTCAAGGCGCCCGAATCTTGGGGCGTTACATCAATCCCTTTTTAGTGATTTGAATAATTTAATCCATTTGCAATTGTACGTAGTTAAATAAATGTTATAAAATGAATAATATGTATAAAAGTCATGAAAATAATGCTTAATACTTATGGATACGCAAGAATATTTTCCATATATATATTTTGAATTATAATATATTTTTTGTGTAGAAGTCAAACAACTCCATGAATCACATGGTCATTGCTTTAGATGGAACACCTACTTCCATAGCTCTTGAGATTGATCCTTGCGCTAAAAGGTTAAGTTCGTCTCCCTTGGCCACTAGGCCAACTTTGGGGAAAATGTAGGGATGTAAATGGATTCCCAATTCTCTGATTAACCAGAGGTTCTGACTCCTTAAAAACTGGGTTTGAGTCTTTATTTAGGCCCTAATAAGTAAACTAGCCTAGATCCTTTTTTATGACCCGTGCCCTAAAAAGGTCCGGTTCTACCTTGGTTTTGTGACCCATGGATCCAGGGCCCGAACCCGTCCCCGACCCATATACGTGGTTCCAGTTCCATCTTTTCATTAACGGTTCCGATACCAGAAATAGGAAATCGGTTCTAGTTCTACGTTCTCATTAATGGTTTCGATTCCAGATCCACCTTAGACCCGAACCTGAACCGGCCTGTTTACATGCCTAGGAAAATATGTTAAACAATCCCTCATAGTTTTCTCTCGATCTAGACCACAACGAGCAAGAAAATTGGAGCTTACGGTGCTTTTTGTGGCCTAGACTTTCAGATGCAAGTCAAGTAGGGGCAAAGTCACTCCGAGTCATTGTCATGCACTAACTAGTTGCATCCTTTCCTAGTTCAAATCATGGTCACCAACATCGTGCAAGATATTCGTGCTGGTTACGCAAATTTGACCGATACTTTGAAATTGTTATGATAATATATAAATTTTTATTTAAAATAATATTCTCCTAATGTTGTTTGGATATTTTCAAAATATTGGCAAATCAAATAATCAAGACAAATTAGAGTAATATTGAAATGATAGTAAAATAAACTGAGAAAAATTCCCAAAAAAAAGTTTCAACACAAGTTTTTACGAATTTCGTACTCATGAAAGATTTAAATAATTTTCTACAAAATTTATTCAAAAGTATCTGGAGAAAAATGGAAATTTGTAAAGATCCTTGAGACTCATTCATGAGATGTAAGTAAGAAGCAAAGTCTTGACCATTGAACTCCAGAGGCACGGACTTGTCACGTTGTCACAATTATCTTGATTTCAAAATTCCAAAAAAATTAAGTTTGTGAGAGAACTGTAATAATTTAAAATAAGATGGTGAAAAATTGATTAAAATAACTTTAAAAGTTTTTCTCAAGGTTGTTCATTTCTTTAGTATTTTAAACTATTTAAAAGTCAATTTACATTTTGGTGAAAGGGCCCCCTTCTTCACCTGAGCAGCGGTGCTCACATGTGGAGCCCCACCTAGGGATGGGACTACTTGGATTGAAAGACTCCCCTAACCAACATGTGTATGGTGATGGAGGCTCATATTATCATCTTAACCACTTGATTAACTACCCATATTTCTCACCATCTAAAAAAGTGTACAATCGATCCAACGATCCAGTCCACTAGGATGGGTGGCAAACCTTAGACGGTGACTATTAAGGGGTCCCTGTTTTATGGTCCACTTGGACTGATGGCTAGGTGGGCGCGCTAAATATTTAGGCAAGTGGTTCACACCCTACTGTGAGCATTGGTGCCCACATGAGGTTTTCTCTTTCTAATAAAAGTTATTATGCCAGTGTCTTCGTCTAGGGATGACAACCGGGTAGGTTAGGGGCAGGTTGCAGTAAATCCAAACTCGCCCTGTCTCAAGCTTGTCTCATCCTAACCTGTCTCGCCTAGTGATGAGTCACTGTTATGTGATACCAAACCCACCCCTTTTGGTAAGGGTCATGTGAAAATTAAATCTTAAAGATTTCAAAAATATATAAATGTATGTGGAATAGTGTGCTAGAATTCAAACACACAATCTTATCTTTAAGAATGCCTTAATTAATGCCCTAACACCACTTGGAATATATGGATTTTTTTTATGCTTTTAATAATAAATAAATATATGTTATATATACGCATTAGACGGGGCAGGTTACATCAATAAAATTGAAACCTGCGCCTTTTCAAAAAAACCACAACCAAACCTGCCCCTAGTACCAGCAGGCAGGGCGAGGCGGGTCCTTGTTTAAACCCGGCACAGTGCCATCCTTATTTTCCCACTATTGCGTGTGGAGTGAGTCGGGCGAAGATGACAGTTGCAACCCACAACACACAAGTCGACATCTCGTCGAAACACAAGCTAGTTAGGTCTTGTTGTTTTTATGTTGAAATAGTAAGGTCTCCTTGTTGATAAATGAAGATTGAACATATGACCCAGGGGAAATTTCGTAATTCTTTTCTTTGGTCTAGATGCAACGCTTCTTATAAGATGTGACACTTTCATAAAAGAAAATGTCTGAATTTATTCAATGTGGCTGAAAGGATTTTGATGTTCTACGGAAGGATAAAAATGCAAGATTCTTCTGTCTGTGGTCTATTTGGGTCTCACTAAAGGATTTTTTCATTTTATATATTATCAAACGACTCTAACTTATGCACTCTTTTTTGAAGATATTTTGTGTCTTTAACAACTATAGTTTTAGACCAAAGGCCCGTTTTAATTTGATCAAGATTAAACTTGAGGAGTGCTATGTTAGAATCATTCCAAAACATTATAATTTGTTATTCAATGCATTGGCAGGAGGTTTAATGAGATGATTGTTCATGTATATAGGGATTTAATGGAAAAATATCGCTAAAGTAAAATAAAAATAAAAATATATCTAACACTATTTTATTTGTATAATGAGGGGAAAGGGTCCATCAGTAATAAGATGTGCTTTTGATAAAGTAAAAAAAGATTAGTTTTTCATATATTATTGTTTACAAACCTATGGTAGCAACTGTTCTTTTTAAGGATAAGTATTTTTTTTTGTAGGTTCAGCCATTAAGTAATACGTCTGGCTTCTCATTGGAGTATAATTATTAAAAATCTAGACGGCTCAAAATAATTACGCTCGAGCTGAACGGATTTAGGCAAATTCAACTTCAATAGGAGTTGGGCCGAATGTCAAATAGATGACCTGTAGAGCACATGAATTTGTGCAAAATTTATAACGAATATAATAGATAAAGTATATACATCTTTAAAACATTAATACCGTTTGAAAAGCAAACTAAATACAAAATTTGGATACCTGACTAGACCCACTCAACCTTACTCAAACTGAATTGCACTCAAGTAATGCATCTACAGTTCTAATTTGAATTAATAATTTAGATTCAACTTCTGTTTAATTAGACGTTACCTCATTTAAATCCATCCTAATTTTGCCCAGACCCTAGCCTTTTCAAAGAGAATTTTGATGTTCTTAATTAACCAACTGCACTAGGCAGGCAGATGCTACTATTGAAAAAAAAGAGGAAAGGAAACTCATGGCAAGTCATCATCAAAAAAATTCTTCGTCTACTGATTTGATACTTAATTTTATTTTATTTTACTTCACCCCGCAAACAAACAGTCTGAAACAATAAAATTCTGGAACTCTCCCAACTTATACGACACTTAATGTTTCTTGTTCAATATCACCATCATTCATGAAGACTTACGAGAACCACACATGTAATGACAAGACTCGGCGTTCTCTTGTTGACCAATGAATTTTATGGTTCATAAGTTGTGGTTCGACCACTTCGAGTCACCCGCGCGCACTGACCCACCGCCACCCTTTCCAATGGGCACGTCAAGTGTCAGGGTTAGGTACTGGTTGGAAGATTGTGAATTGTGTTGGCTTGCAATGGATTGGATTCTGATTAATTATGGAATGACCAGCCCTGATTTCACCCTCTCATATTCTATGATAAGTAAAATATTAAAAATAAATCCATGTGCAGCCAGGGTTTGTAAAATTACTCTCTTATATTTGTTGGAGTCACCATCAATGGCTAAAATTAAACTCTTATAATTGTTGGAGCCACCATCGGATATGGATGTGATTACGATTTGTATGTTATGTGTCATCTATTTGATGGTAGTTCTTTACTTATTTGTGTTTTTTTGGTACCCCGGCTTAGGGGGTTGACAACAATGGAAAGAAAAAGTCCACAAATTCGAATGAGAAGTCACACACATAAGAAAGAACAACAGACTTTGGGATCGATTCTGAGCAGCCGGTTGACATGCAGGGTTGTCGACCAACTTATCAACCCCTTTTTATCAATTTAAGTAAGAAACCCGAGGCTCAACTTCAATATGATGAGGAAATTTATTTCGAGCAATTTAATTTTTTTTAAAGAGGCCTTTGTTAATGAATTTATGGGTTCTGGGCCATGGGAGGATTCGGACTCGCAACTGGAGCATTTATTACCTTATAGCCGAACGTCTCCTCTTTCTTCAGTGTATTGTGTGGCATTTGACTATAAATATGAGGAGTTGCATTCACTTGTATCAAATCATGTTTCTATAATCAATTCGATCCCCCGATCCAATTGGGGGCAAAAACCTATGAAAAGATCGCTTGGATTTATGAAAGGGCCGCTTGGATTTATCCATGGTTTATTTCTTATTTCTAAAATCCTATTTCTTCATTCATTTCGGACCCGACCAAAATAGGACTGGATTTGTATATATTATATATGTATATGTAATTTCTTCCTCTTCCTTGGAAGAGTGGCACACGCGTTCCGTTCGATTTATTTCTTTATCTCCCCATGAATCGTATGTTTGTAACAATAAGGGCATAATTTCTTCAAGTCCAATTGACTAGGTGTATTGTGTCGATTCTTTTGAGTATATCAAAGCAATTGTTGTCTGTGGTGTTCTACTACCCTGACGACAATACGTGTGGCTTCTCCTAATGTTGTTTGGATATTTCAAAATATTGGCAAATCAAATAATCAAGATAAATTAGGGTAAGATTGAAATGATAATAAAAGAAACTGAGAAAAATCCCCCCCAAAAAAAGTTTCAACACAAATTTTTACGATTTTCATACTTATGTAAAATTTAAATAATTTTCTATTCAAAAGAATCTAAAGAAAACAGTAATTTTGTAAAGATATTTGAAATTCATTCATGAGATGTAAGTAAGAAGCAAAGTTTTGACCGTTGAACTCTAGAGGCATGTACCTGTCACGTTGTCACAATTATCTTGATTTCAAAATTCCAAAAAATCAAGTTTGTGAGAGAACTGTGATAATTTAAAATAAGATGGTGAAAAACTGATTAAAAAAAACTATAAAAGTTTTTCTCAAGGTTGTTCTATGTTTATTTTGCATTTATTTAGTATTTTAAACTATTTAAAAGTCAATTTATTTTTTGGTGAAAGGGCCCCCTTCTTCACCTGAGCTGCGGTGCTCACAATAAGGTGAGCACGTAGAGCCCCACCTAGGGATGGGACTACATGGATTGAAAGACTCCCCCAACCAACATGCGTATGGTGATGGAGGCTCATATTATCATCTTAACCACTTGATTAACTACCCATAATTCCCACCATCTAAAAAAGTGTACAATCGATCTAGGTGGCAAACCTTAGACAATGACTATTAAGGGGTCTCTGTTTTATGGTCCACGAAGACTGATGGATAGGTGGGCCCCACTAAATATTTAGGCAAGTGGTTCTCACCTTACTATGAGCATAGGTGCCCACATAAGTTTTTCTCTTTCTAATTGAAGTTATTATATATGCTAGTGATACTCGTCTAGGGATGACAGCGGGGCAGGTTTTTTTTTTTTTTCCTTTTAGTTTGTGGGGGGTGTTAATTTGCCCCATCTCAAGTTTGTCTCATCCAAGCCCGACTCGCTTCGTGATGAGTTACTGTTATGTGATACCAAAGCCGCCCCTTTTGGTAGGGGTCAAGTCAAAATTAAATCTTAAAAATTTAAAAATATATAAATATATGGGAAATAGTGTGCTAGAATTCAAACACACAATCTTATCTTTAAGAAAGCCTAAACTAATGCCCTAACACCATTTGCAACATGTGGATTTTGTTTATACTTTTAATAATAAATAAATATATATTATATATACGCATGAGACGAGACATGTTACATCAACAAAACTCAAACTCGCGCCATTTAAGAAAAACCACGACCAAACCTGCCCCTAGTAGGAGCGGGGCAGGGAGGGGTGGGTCTTTGTTTAAACCCGACCCATTGCCACTCTTATTTTCCAACTATTGCGTGTGGGGTGGGTCGGCCGAAGATGACAGTTGCAACCCACAACACACAAGTCAACATCTCGTCGAAACACAAGCTAGTTAGGTCGTCTTGTTTTTATGTTGAAAAAATAGTAGGGTCTCCTTGTTGGAAAATGAAGATTGAACATGTGACCCAGGGGAAATTTCGTAGTTCTTTTCTTTGGTCTAGATCCGATGCTTCATATAGGCTGTGACACTTTCATAAATGAACATATCTAAATTTATTCAATGTGACTGAAAGGATTTTGATGTTCTACAGAAGGATAAAAATGCAAGGTTCTTCTGTCTGTGGTCTATTTGGGTCTCACTAAAGGATTTTTTTTCATTTTATATATTATCAAATGACTCTAACTTTCGCACTCTTTTTTGAAAATATTTTGTGTTTCTAATCAGCTGAGCTATAATTTTAATCTAAAAGTCATTTTAATCTGATCAAAATTAAACTCGAGGAGTGCTATGTTAGAATCATACCAAAACATTATAATTCATTATTCAATGCATTGGCAGGAGGTTAAATGAGATAATTAATGACAAAGTTTTGTTCATCATGTATGTAGGGATTTACTGGGAAAATATCGTTAAAATAAAATAAAAATAAATATAACACTATTTTATTTGTATAATAAGGGGGTCAGGGTCCATCAGTAAGACGTGCGTTTGATAAAGTAAACAAAAATAGTTTTTTTTTTCATATGTTATTGTTTACAAACCTATGGTAGCAAATGATCTTTAAGGAGAAATATATCTTTCGTAGTTCGGCCATTGAGTAATACGTGTGGCTTCTCATTGGAGTATAATTATTAAAAATCTAGATGGCTCAAAATAATTACTCTTGTGCTGAGCGGATTTAGGCCAAATTTAACTTCAATAGGGGTTGGGCCTAACGTAAGATAGATGACATGTAGAGCACATGAATTTGTGCATAATTTATAACGAATAGAATATATAAAGTATATACATCTTTAAAACATTAATACCTTTTGAAAAGCAAACTCAATACAAAATTTGGATACCCACTCAACCTTACTCGAACTGAATTGCACTCAAATAATGCATCTACTGTTCTAATTTGAATTGATAATTTAGGTTCAACCTTTGTTTAGATGTTACCTCATGCAATTCTAATTTTGCCCGGATCCTAGCCTTTTCGAAGAGAATTTTAATGCTCTTAATTAACCAAGTGCACTAGGCAGGCAAATGCTACCATTTCAGAAAGAAAAAAAAAAAAAAAAACGGAAAGAAAACTCATAGAGGTTACCAAGAAATTTTCCTCTTAATTTGACAATCAATTTTATTTTATTTTACTCCGCGCTACAAATAAGCAGCCCCAGAGAGAATAAAATTCTGAACTCTCCCAATTTATACGACACGTTAATGTTTCTTGTTCAAGATCATCATAATTCATGAAGACATATGAGAACCACACATCTAATGAGAAGACTAGGCGTTCTCTTGTTGACCAAGGAATTTTATGGTCCACAAGTTGTGGTTCGACGACTACGAGTCATCCGTAGATACTTTCCAATGGACACGTTTCAGGGTAAGGTGGTGGTTGGAAGATTTGGAATTATGTTGGCTTGTAATGGATTGGTTTCTGATTAATTATGGAATGACTGTCCCACTCACACACACTCTGCCCTCTGCCCTGCTTTCACCTTCTCATATACTAACTAATAAGTAAAATAATAATAAATCCATGTGAAGCCACGGTTCCTTCAGTGTATGGTGCATTTGACTATAAATATGAGGAGTGGAGTGCAGTCACTTTGTATTAAAGCAAAATTGTTGTATGTGTTGTTCTGCTACCCTCAACTTCCAACCATGATTCATAATCTCATTGCATTTTCTTCCCTGTTCCTTCTAACTTTCACCAGCCTTCTCTACTTTGCCGAATCTGTGTCCCTCTTAAAAAATGAGACTGATCATCTGGCGCTGCTCGCCTTCAAAGCTGAGATATCCGATGATTCCAACACATCAGTCTTGAGCAGTTGGAATGATTCTCTCCATTTCTGTATGTGGGCCGGAGTCACTTGTGGCAGACGACATCCTCAAAGGGTAGTGGCCCTCAACCTCACTGCTCAAAGCTTGAGGGGCTCCTTATCTCCCCACATTGGCAATATGACCTTCCTAAGGTCTATCATCCTCTCGAAGAATAAGTTGGAAGGCCACATTCCACAAGAAATAGGCAAGCTCTTTAGGCTAAGGAATCTCAGGCTCGGCGACAACTCTTTCTATGGAGAGATTCCCAACAATCTGACGCAGTGCTTGCGGCTCGAATACATTAGCTTGTATGCAAATAATCTTGTTGGTGAAATTCCTTCAAACATTGGTTCTTTGTCAAAGCTCTATTGGTTGAATCTTGAAATCAATGAGCTCAGTGGCCGCATCCCTCCATCTCTTGGGAACCTTTCATTACTTGAAAGACTCATCCTTACAGAAAATAACTTGAATGGAAGGATTCCAGATGAACTCGGCCGATTGGGAAACCTACAAAATCTTGGACTCTCCCAAAATAAATACTCAGGTGTGATTCCTCCCTCTGTATATAATCTCTCATTGCTTTCTATCATTGATGTCGGGCAAAACCAACTACACGGGACCCTTCCACCTGATATGGGCCTCATTTTACCAAATCTGGAAGAGGTTTATGTGGGAAACAACAGCTTCACAGGACACATGCCAGTTTCATTAGGCAATGCTTCAAGGTTAAGCACACTCGACTTTGGTTTAAACAGTTTTGGTGGGTCTGTGCCGATGAATTTGGGGAGGCTAAAGAGCCTAGAGTGGCTTAATGTAGCCTTCAACCAACTTGCAGGTGGTGAGAAGGATGAGGAATTCATTTTCATCACTTCTTTAACCAATTGCAGTGGCTTACAAACTTTAGATCTAAATGATAATCACTTCAGTGGTAAATTGCCCAACTCAATCGCTAATCTCTCTACCCAACTCACAGAGATATTGTTAGGTGGAAACCAAATCTTAGGAGCTATCCCAACTGGACTTGAGAATCTCGCCAACTTGATTTCACTAGGCATGGACGATAACCTTCTCATTGGTACTATTCCCTTCCATCTAATGAAGCTTAAGAGATTGCAATCGGTTCGTATGAGTGGAAATACACTGTCAGGGCAAATTCCAATTTCCATTGGAAATCTCACTGAATTGTACGAGCTTGATTTAAGCAGAAATAATTTACAGGGAAGCATTCCTCAGAGTCTTGGGAATTGTCAGCATCTACGAGACTTGATTCTTTTTGACAATAACCTTAATGGGACAATTCATGATCGAGTGCCCAACATTACCTCCCTCTCAAGGTTTTTTATAGACATGAATAGTTTGACTGGATCCTTACCGCTAGGTATCGGTAATTTGAAAAATCTTTTCCATCTGAATGTATCTAATAATAAACTGTCTGGTGAAATTCCAAGCACTCTCAGTACCTGTGTTAGTTTACAATACCTTAATATGGAGGGAAATTTGTTTCATGGAAGTATTCCACCTTCCTTGGGTGCATTAAGAGGTCTACAGGAGCTTGATCTTTCACGCAACAACTTAACTGGGCATATTCCAAGTGATTTGGCAGAACCTCCTTTCCTACAGTACTTAAACTTGTCTTTCAATAATTTGGAGGGCGAAGTTCCAAAACTTGGAATCTTTCAGAATGTATCTGCCCTTTCAATCTTTGGAAATGGCAAACTTTGCGGTGGAATCCCGGAATTGCAATTGCCTAAATGCCCCAAACAGGATTTCAAGAAGAAGAAAAAGCATCTTTCACCGAAAGTAATAATCCTCGTTGTTGTTGTTGTTGCCGCTTCCGTTCTCTTTTCATTTCTTCTGTTATATTTCTTGGCTATTCGGTCCAAAAAGCTGAGAGGGAAACGTGCTTCTAGATCTTCCATGAAGGGTGGTTTCTCAAGGGTAACTTATAGAGAGCTTTTCAAAGCGACCAATGGGTTCTCGTCGGCTAGTTTGATAGGTGCAGGAAGTTATGGTTCGGTGTATAAGGGAATAATAGATGGTAAAGAGACAATTGTTGCAATAAAGGTTCTTAGATTACAACAAGGGAGAGCTTCTAAGAGTTTTATAGCAGAATGCAGGGCATTGGGAAGCATTAAGCATCGGAATATTGTTAAAATCTTAACTGTTTGCTCAAGCATCGACTTTAATGGAAATGATTTCAAGGCATTAGTTCTGGAATACATGTCTAATGGGAGTTTAGACAACTGGCTACATAAAAGTGCAGATGAGCTCCATCAATTCAAAACATTAAGCCTTACTCAAAGGCTAAATGTAGCCATTGATATAGCTTGTGCCTTGGATTACCTTCATAATCATTGTGAAGCACCAATAATTCATTGTGACCTTAAACCCAGCAATGTTCTTCTTGATGAAGACATGGTCGCACATGTGGGTGATTTTGGCCTTGCAAGGATCCTTTCAGAAGATATCAATTATTCTCGGTCACAAACCAACTCACTCGCAATAAGGGGGACTATCGGATATGTTGCTCCAGGTAATTACACTTGCGTATGCATGATTTCTTTTTTGTTTCTTTAGATCTTAAAGTCCTCTACTATTTAGTACCTCATATATATCAAATGGGCCTCAAGTTAAAATACAAATGACCTTCAAATATAACATATTAATACCATGTATGGTGGAGATACTCATGGGCATGACCACCCCAAGCCGGTTACCATTGGCTGGCTTTGGGCAGTGTTTGCTGAATATTTGGCACGGTAACAAGCTTCAGCCCTAGCCCATGAAAACACCATAATATGAATGCATTCACCGTACTGTTTTTCCTAATATGAATCTTAAGTTGATTGGACCCGCCTTCTAGGTTTGACCCGTGGGAAACTGTGGGCCCACTTATTAAAACTCTAAACTGCTAGAAACAAAATGCACTCCCCTTGTTTATAGGATTGGGTCAAATTTCAGTCAAGTAGAAGCTAGACCATTTCGATAGGGGTGGTCATTGGCCGGGCAGAGGCATATCCAGGCCTGGCCTGACTTTAGAAACACAAGCCTAGGTCTGGTCTAAGCCCAAAACCGGCCATAAAAGTGTGGCCCGACCCCGCCCATTTAATGAACTGGGCTTGGCTAAACCAGGCTTTCGATCAATTTCTTGGGCTTTCTAGCAAATCTTTGTCCTAATTAAATTAAATTACATGCACTCATTAAACAAGTCGGACCGGGCTTTGGGCTTTCTTTCACCTAATCCAAGCCTAATCCAATTATTAAACGTACCCAAATTACATATCCAAGCCTGGCCTAAAGCAGGCTGGGCTGGATCGGGATTGGACTGGCCTGGCCCATGAGCACCCTACATTTCGATTATCGAGATTGATCACTTATAAAAATGAATTTATATATATATGGAAATTCTAAAAAACGCCCCATTTTTCCTTCCCCTCTTTTTGTCATGGGGCCCACGTTGAGTCAATTTATTCTTTTTACACACATTACCCAACCACGACTAGTCACAAGTCCAAATTTGACACTCATCAAGATTTTTCTCACCATTGGATTGAAATCATAATAAAATGATGTATCTAAACCATTAAATTTTAGGGCCATGGATCAAAAGGTTAGGATGATGTTATAGACTTAAGATTTTATATATAGGCAGGCCTTATATGGATCTTTTCATCGAATGGACTTTCATGATCATCATCTATTCCAGTGGGCCAAACTTTTTCACCTAAAAATCGCTCGGGCACTGTGTAGCTCTCCACACACACACACATATATATATATATATATATATATATATATATGGGAGGTCCTCTTATGAGAGACACTCTCTCAAAGTTTATGAGAGATGGGTGAGGGCCCTCACTTCCGTATATTATTTATATATATATATATATATATGCATATGCTCTTATGAGAGTAACTCTCACACTATAGTGAGAGTAAGGGGGACCCATTATATTGGATCCATATCTAGGTTGGCCCCCTTTGGATCTTTTTTTCCCTGCCCGTACCATGATTTGTGGGGTCCCAAGTGGGCCCTACTAGGTGGTTTGTATAGTAAAATGGTATTAGGTGCACTCTGTGCACATCTGATGGGCCATCCGATTGGACATACAACCCCATAAATTTCACATGCCTCGAATGGACTGGACGGTTGGCTCGGCTACACACCCATCCAAATGGACTGTACACCATTAAACTTATGTGACCCGGTTGGAGATGATAGGGTTTAGAGATTGATCTGATTTTTTTGCTGAGATAATGAAGGGCCTATGGAGATCTTTTGATCCCCCCAGGTCCCATGAAAATCCACAAGAATTATATGTTTAAATTATATACGAAAATCCCCATGAACTATATGTTTAAATAATTGTATATAATTTCTATAATACAAAATTCGTAGAAGCTAAGCCGAGTTCAAGTCTAGCTGAGCTGAGCTGAATAATCATCGGCTCGAGCTTAGCTTTTAATCAAGCCAACTCGAGCTTGGGTAGTTGACATCTTTGCTTACTCGTTTTAGCCATGAATCATTTCTACATATTTACAAGCAACCAGTGAATTACTTTCTCCAGTAATATTCTTTTCTTTTTATTTCGATCAAATAAACATCAAATATAAAAGTCTTCCTCATTATTATACAACTGCATGGTTTTGAATCTACTTATTTGGGTTCCTGGTTTTCCTGCTTTTTTATTGCATACATCTATTCATGCTGAAGAGAGTGAATATGGAGTTATGATTTGAGGAAGAAAAACTTAAAACTCCTTACTAAAAATACAAGGTGTATGACTTGCAGAATACGGTACGGGTGCTAATGTATCTATCTATGGAGATGTGTACAGCTATGGGATCCTTCTACTGGAGATGCTTACGGGAAAGAGACCTTCTCATGACATGTTTACAAATAATCTCAGTCTCCATCAATTTGCGAAGACAGTGCTGCCTGAACGTGTGATGGAAATCATAGATAATCAATTGCTCTCAGAAGAAAACGAAATGATTAGGCACAATGAAAATTACAATGAAATTAGAGCCATGATGCATGAGTGCATAA
This sequence comes from Persea americana, assembly GCA_029852735.1. NCBI lineage: Eukaryota > Viridiplantae > Streptophyta > Magnoliopsida > Laurales > Lauraceae > Persea > Persea americana. Next base: position 11,478,132 of record CM056812.1, read on the forward strand.
TTTCATTGGTGAAGCTAGGTGTATCCTGCTCCGTTGAAATGTTCTCATTATATTATATTTTATTTAAGAGCATGATGAGAACATTTCTCTGTCTCTAATTGGAATTTGATAGAATTCCTAGAGGCCTACCGCATAAATCCAATGATTGGGTCTAACGTTGAAATCTAAACCACTGAAAATAACTCTGTGGATCTAAAATTATGCTAGTAAATATAAATACTAAAATCAAAGTATCGGTACATCCATCATGACATTATGCAAGTAAAAACAATACTAAATCAAAAGTATATTAATATTTGATTTGAGTAAGTAGATGCAAGATTCTCATGAATCTTATAGGGTTGTTTGCCTTTTACACGCGATTTACATAATAAGTAAATGTCGCATATATAAATTTGACACCTGTGAAACACTTTACCATGTTTATCAAAATCACTGTTTTCACTTGAGTTAACGAGAGCGTATCTAATGGTTTTAGATGTATTTGCTTTTTTAGACTTTTTCACAAATTTCAAAGTCTATGAAGAATTAAGATACGAAACTAAACGTCTAGCAGTTTACCATTCCAATAAGATTATTGAACAGTTCGGATCATAATGGAGGCCCCCCCGAAACTACATGAATTAGATCTATAGGTTGGGACTTAATTACAAATTACTCAATCACTGTGAAGATGTAAGATAACCAGCTTCTTGACTCTTCTGGAAAGGTTACACCCATTGTTTTCAAAAGAAGGTATGACTCACATAAACCCCAACCAATCATCTAAGGAAATTATCCTTCTCTATTTTTTTATTAGAACTTTAAAGGACGCCTTTGGAAAGCTTTTAGTGTTCCTGTTTGTGGACATTTTAGAGTGCAATTGTGGGATCTATGGCTTATGTTTGATGGATTTTATTTATTTATTTTTAAAGTTTTTTTTTTTTTTTATTGAGGTGTGGTTTCTTGTTATGTTTGTCATTAATTTTTTGTGGTTTTATGTGGGGGCTGAAGTTAGAATGTAATTAATGATGGGACACTGGGGACGATCCAGCTGGTCCTCTACTGGGGATGTGCCACACTGATCTCCACCACATACAGGACTGGGGCATGACCATCTATACACTAGTACCTGGGTAATCTTTCTTTCTTCCACTATTCATGACTTTGATTTCGGCCATATTGGGCGCATGTGAAAGCTGTGGACCTTTGGATAAATGGGTTCATTTCAGATTTGCCATTGTTTTGGAAATCACAATGATTTGGCTTTCCTACTCTTATAACTTTTCTACAATGCAAATGAAATGGGAAGGAAGCTAAACTGAAAGGGGATAGAAGTATGGTTTGTCCCGTTGCTGGATTTTTCAGTAGCAATATGTATTCATATGCTTTGTCATGCTCTAATTTTGGTTATATATATATCGGTATCTGTGCCAACCATAATGGCATAACAACAACACGGACTGATGATGACACTGTTCAAAGGCTTAGAGAAGGGTTGATAATGGTCAACTAGAAAGTCAATCAGTCAATCATTATTTATTATACTTTCTTCACATTACCAATGACAAAAGAAAAGAAAAATGAATTTGTATTCTTCCTTGGAAGAGCAAAATCAACCAAGACCTTGAGTAAAACAATGTGCAAACAAATCAATTGTGCATTTGTGTAACCTACATGTTTGTCCGACAAAGGAGGTCCTAAATATACTTTGTTCGAGTAACATATAGATCCGAGTCCACCCTATATGCTTCAATCCCAAGGAAGTAATGAATGGGACCTAGATTCTTCATAGCAAATAGTCGCCCAAGTTCCACTAGTAAATAGTTGCATCTGGATTATTGCTAGTGAGAACAAACTTAGGTCCGTCGATGGGTCGTGACGGGCCGGGTCTGGACTTGGGTTGTCCAACCTCGTCCCAAATATTGGACAGGCATGGGGCTGTCCAATCCCAGCCCTAAATTGAACGGGCTTACGTCAAATCCCGTCCCGTGCTGGCACGAGCTTAGTCCAATCTTGAACATAAGCTAAACATTCTCTAATTATTCCTATAGTGTCACCGGATACCCAGTGTAAACCGGACTTTAAACACTCCTCCTTTTTCCCAGGCTTGGGATTGGCAATGCAATGCAACAAGCAACATGTCAGAGCTATTTTTTTTTTTTTTTTGTCGATGACAGTAGAAAATCAGAAAATCAATAGAAATGAGTATGTCCTATGTGGGTCAAGTAATGTTTAAAAGAAATCAACATAAATTATTTTTCTTTTAATATGTCTAAAAGACGATCAATTAGTGCATTCCCATCATTGCTTAAATCATTATCACTAGTAAGGTCATGAATAAACCAATTTTGAGCACAAAGTAATGTTTCTATCGTATCTGATTTTAAAGAAGTCCTATGTGGGTCAAGTACCCTCTCTCTAGTGCTAAATACTAACTCTAAAGCAATTATGGACACATAAATAACTAAAATATCACGAGCCATATGAGATAAAATATGATACTTAGTTTAATTTAATTTCCACCATTTTAATAAATCTATCATGTCATCTTCTTTTGCAGATTTTTCATCAAAATGACGATCTGATTCGATTTTTTCTTCTACAACTACCTTATTGATAATTTCTTTTTCGATATTAAAAAAAAGAGAGAATGAGCCTTTCCATATTCATCATCATGCCAGCCTTTCTTTTAGATTGCCTACTAGTTGCATCATTTTTATTTACGATCTGATCACTATCTTTAGCACCAAATCTCACCGATACTCCTCATAAAGCTTTTTAAATGGATTACGAGCTTCAACTATTTGATTACTTCTATATTCCTCTGTTTTAGATAATATCTTAAAAATCCATTCCAAGCACACCATCTTAGAGGAGGGATCAAGTAATATGGCTATTTCAAATATTTGATTATAATTCTTCCAATATTTCTCAAATTTTTCCATCATCACTTTAGCCATTCTTGAAAAAAAAAAATCAAAATCACCTAATCTTTGTACCAACTCATTATATATTGTACAAACTTCAAGTAAAAGGGTACATATAGTTGGATACTTTCTACAAAAAAAAAATCTATTTGTGGTTTTATAGAACCTTTCCAAAAAATCATTAAGGTTAACATCCTTATCCCATTCCTCATCTAAAGGAATTAAAGTCTTATAGTGTAAGTCATCTGTTTGAGATAAATAAGAAAAAACATCTAAAAAATGAAATGTCGACAATACCATAAGATATGTGGAGTTCCATCTAGTTTGAATATCAAGAGGCAATCCCCTTGTAGAACTTAGCCCTTTTGCACTTACAATATCCCGAGATTGATGTATATGATTCAAGCGTGGGGGAGGATCAACATTATGAAAGGTAATTTTGCACGATCTAAGAACCCAATCAGAATCAGAGTCAATATAATGTGTAGTAATAGCCATATAATCTAAATGTTGGTTGGCGTCTACCATCTGATGTGAGAGCAATCCTATAAGTGAGATCCTTGAAATCTTTTAAGATCTCATTCTTTTTTCCACTGTATAGCTCCATACAATCTGCCTTCACAATGTTACGTGATATAGTCTAGAATTCGGGTTGCAGAGTCGCATAGCTCTTTAAAACCTCATTGTTCGACAAGGTTAAAAGGATGATCATGTAATGGTATCATTTTTTCAAGGGCTTCTTGACTCTTTTTTTACTCAAACTTAAAAACACCAAGACCTGTTTTGGTGTGAGTGTCAAGACTTAAAAGTTGTTGTAAGTTGCATGGTCTATATATTGTGGAGTAGAATATATATAGATATTGTAGTGATCTTTTAGTTAAAATCCCTAATTCTCACCCAAAACAGAAAAAAAAAAAAAAGATGGAAGAAAAAAGGGGAGGAATGAGGAGACAAAAGGAGAGCGTACTTGGAATTGCATCTAGCTGGAGATTGGAGTCGGAATAACAGTACGTCGCCGCTGGAGTCAGAGTTGCAGCAGTCCTCCACTGCATGCAAGCCCCCTCCTTGATCTTCCTCCTCTCTTCCCTTTCCTTTCCTTCCTTCCTTTTTTTTTTTATTTTTTTTTATTTCCCAATTTCTCCGATCCGGTCTCCCCATTCCAGCCCCCTTTCCGTGTCTATGAAAATGAAAGGGAAATTAGGGCATAAGTTAAAAGGTTTTTTTTTTTTTTTTTTTAAATTTTTTTTATGGCCAATTAGAAGTTACAGCATGCATGTAACTTAAAAACTACGCCAATCTGTGGGCTTCACAGTTAGGCCCACTTATAGAAAATCAAAGCAACTGTAACTATTTTATATGGGCTTTGTGTAAGGGCCAAAATCGTGTGACAGAGGCCGTCAGAGCCAAAAAACCGAGAGGGACCTCGCTATAGCAAGGGTCCTGCTCGCTATAGCGAGCGAGGAGGAAAGTGTCCAATCCGATCCAGACTCTAAGTTAGAGATTGAGACAAACTGATATTCATAGTGAATTAATATTAGGAGTCTTATGTAGCGATTTGGGACTATATATTGGGTGATTCTCTCAACTCAAATAGACACACCACCTCTCTCAATATTCTGAGTAAGAGTGATCTTAAAGAGAGATAATTTTCTTTAGAGCAATCAATCGAGAGATTAGGCTGAAGCATTTTGCCCTAGAAGATTAAGTACGGCTTCTACTTTTTTGTAGAAGATTGTGCATCTTGGTCTCAAGGTGTTGAAAGAGGATCAAGCACAGGAAGCGATACACGGCGAATTGTCGTGCCAACGAGGAGTTGTACAAGAACAACTATAGTCCTTAAGGTCGACATACTGACTGGGATAAAGGAGCTATGAGTATATCTTGTAACTATTCAATAGTGATTGGTTTTTCTGATCGCGGTTTTTCTCCCGGAAAGGGTTTCCAAGTTAAATATGTGTTTCCCTTCTTGTGGTGATTTCTTGGTAGATTTATTCGTTAGTTTTATCTTGTTTAGTTGATTACATCCGCTGTGCTTTGGTTAATTAGACTAGCATCCATTTTAGTGAGTTTTGCGGGATTTTCAATTGGTATGAAAGAGGGTAACACTATTTTATTGTGTTGATCCAAATATTGTTGGAATGGAAACTACTGCAATGTGAAAATCCCAAAATCTGTTGAGAACAAATCTTTTAAAGGGATTCAGTGCTATAAGTGTCAAGGTTATGGACACATTTCTAGTGATTTTGCTAATAGAAAATCAAAGAAAAGGCTTCTTATTTGACTTGGAATAATAAGGAGAAAAATTTTGATTTTGCGAAGTCTGACACTAGCAAAGAGAAATTTATAGCATTCATCATGGCAACTTCTGGTTCTGCTAGTCCACATGTTTCTTTTGATTATGAGGCCGATCATGATAATAATGAGTTGGAAGAAAAAATAGATTGGAAAACAGAATATTAGACACTTTTCAAGAAGACCATGAAGATGGTTAAAGTGAATGAAAAAGTGGCTATCAAATAAAAAGCGTCTGAAGAGCAGAATTTCTCCTTGAAAGCTGAACTTGCAGAAGCACTTGCAAAAGTGAAAATTGGAGGATGAGAACAACAGAATGGCTGACAAGCTTACTGCAGAATCACAGAAGTGTAACTTACTTGATTCTGATATGAAGACTTTGGAAGTAGAGAATTGTGATTTGAATGGAAGACTCAAGATGGTTTTATCTAAGTTACATCAATGTACACATCCTGGTCAACCTCATGGCCAACTAAGATGCTTATATATGTAAATCTAGGTAAATGAGACCTCATTTTATGGTTAAAAAGGAACCCAGGGAGGGTTTGGTCACCTCTTCGTTGCCTATAAGCTAACTGGGTTCAAGTTACAATCAATTTGTGTATGAAACTGCATATTGCCTATTTTCGGTCAGGGCTCGATCAAGAATTCGGTCAACTGAACTCAATATCCAGCTTTCTGCATAAATTCAGTCAACTGTCTGACAGAATTATGTTGACCGAACTCACCAATTCGATTGACCAAATTTTGGCAAAAAGTTGCAGACAGAACCTGTAACATTTTTGTTTTGCATTGTTTACAACTTCATTTCATCCCAACTCCTCTTACTCCTATATTGAAAGGCATTTTCTATACAATTTGAGCCTCCAATGCTCTCATATAAAATCCATTCAACATCCCATATTCATTTCAACTTCCATGAACACATTTATGTATAAAAACTATTTACCTTGTAAATCTAATTCAAATGAAAACGGGCTGAATGACATTCAAGAGAATTAATATTGTTCAATCAATGAATTAATAACATGCATAAATCTAAATTGCTCAATACTTGCCTCAATTTGGTGCTTTCCACTCTAATTTTCTCTTTTGGCTTTAATCAATCAAAATCCCCAATTCTAAGCTCAAATTACTTCCCCACAATGGTGCATGAGACAACAAAATACAGTTTTGCAAACGCAGTCACTACGTCTGGAAAAATCAAAACTGCGTCGGCAAAGCATTTCCCAATGCATTTTAGTGCGTCGGCCGCGTGTTGGCAAATAGATGTAGCCAAATCCATAGCGAACGCTATTTTAATTGCGTCAGCAGATCCCTGTATAGTTACCAACGCATTGTAGCATCGGCCAATACGTCAGCAATGAGATGTGTGTCGGCATAAAGTAAATTTTCCTAATTCGAAAACCATATTTGTCAACGTAGTACCAGCGTCAGCAAAATAAACGCCAACGTTGGTACTGTGTTGGGAGTTCCTAGTAATGGCCAACGCTAGTGCGTGCTGACGCTAGTAGTGCGTTGGGAATTCATAGTAATGGCCGACGCTAGCCGTGCGTTGGAAATTCCTGATAGTAGTTGATGCCGGTATTGGGTTGAAAATTCATGGTAATCGCCGACGATGATTAAGAGTTGAAATGCGCTATATCTTTGGCTAAGGTGTTGGAAAATGCAACTTCGCCGACACACATATCACGTCGGGAAATGTTGTAATACTTGTTTCTTTTTTGCAACGCACGCTAGTGTGTTGGGAAAGATTATTTTTAAAAAAATAAATAAATTTCTATTTCTGAATATATACCACAAATAAAAATCTGAATACCTATTAAAACCAACATACTTGATGCACAAACGAATTTAAAATATAGGTCCATAAATAATTCCAAAATAACATTCACAACCAAATATCCTACATCCATAAACCAAAATAAACCCACAAATCTCTAACATACTTAAATATTACTACTTGATCATGTCCAAAAATCTGTAACATCTATGAATGTCCGTGATCAAAATAAACAATGTAATCCCTAAGAGCCTGCATCTAGCACAGTGAAATCCAAAACAAATTTGCAAAACAAAAAAAGAACACCATCAGAATACAAGTAGCAATAAATTCTTGCCAGGGCAAGCATTCACTCCAAAAACGATAAAGTGACAATGGGACAACATTAAATTAGCATAATCATTTTATATAATCACTTTGCAATATCCATATGACAAATACAAAAATTCACCTGGAGAGTATCCTATCCAAAAGCTCCCCACCTTCACATAACCTGAAACATGTGATAATGAGACATCAAGTTCTAAATCATTACGCATGTGTTTACCTAATAGTAATAATAAATGAAAATGGGAAATGAGAGAAACATCAATATCAGTACACTTGAGAACAAAAAATTCCAGAGTTCAAAAAATTTTTTGAATGGTAAAGACCTCTATTATTAACCCCAATGAAGAAACTCTCAGTCTTCTATCGCCCACTCTTCCAAACCTAACAATGGAATGGTAATTTTTTTCACCAATTCTTTCAAGCATAACAACGATAAGAACACAACAACAATGGCGGCAAGTATGACTGATGAATGTGATGCTACAGAAGCTGTATCTTAGTACAGACCTACTATCACATAGAAACAAGGTGGCAAGTACAACTGATGAATATGATGCATGCAGAAATTGTATCTTAGTATAGACCTACTATCATACAAGAATAAACACACCTCCGTGTCAAACTGAATTCTAATCACCCACATTTGTCATAACAAAAACACTACAAAAGCCCTACCCTATCAGCCCCCTTTAAATGACATGGTGCAGACAATGATGGAGGCATGGAGCTGATTTATAAGCATTATATCCATCAAGTAGCAATAGTAAGAACATGGACGACAATCAGTACAATGGAGTGCATATTTGCATTATACCCTGTTTCTTCATATATCCTTTTCTTTTTATTACAGATTCGCAATTCTGCCTTTTATCACTTGAAATTAGGAAAGGGGTTCTATATAATCCAAACAAATCGCTAAAATCACCATTTCCAAGGCTAAAAAAAAAATCAAGGATGCAAGAATTCTGACCCTTTGAACCCACCAGTATAAGGTTGAGAACTCCCATTGACAAACATAAGCAATGTTGGGAATCCTTTGATGCCAAGCAGTAAGGTGGCCTTCGCATGCCGCTCCGTGTCAAGCGTGCATATAAGCTAATGAAGAAATGGAGTCATGGTTTGGTATTGAGAAGAATTTCATGGTTTGTGCTTGTCACATTAAATCCCAGTGAGTTTTCTTGGGTTCAATTTCACAGGATATATATATTTTAATGTTTTTACTTTATTCCCCCCACCCCACCCCACCCCCCCCCCCCCCCCCCCCCCCCCCCCCCCCAGCACACAACACTGAAAAAAAAAGGGAAAAAAAAAAATGAATAGGGAAGAAGTCCAGAAGTTGGAAACAAAAGTTGTTGTCTTTAGCATCTTGATGTTCTAGGAGTGTTATAAAAATGTGGAGAACAAAAAAAATAGCTAGGACTCAAAACAGCCCTATCCAGTTACATGCTCATTACAATAAGGACAAATTGGGTAAGTAGCTATGTGATAAGACATCCATGTTTGATTTCTATACATATATTTAGCATATAAATAAGGAGAATATTCATGTGCATCCATGCCTCACCATAAGGTGAGAGACACTTCCACAATTGAAAATTTTCATGTGCAAAAAAGGAAAAGTCATATATAGTCATATGCATAAAAGGAATATTCATGTGCAAAAAGGAAAAGTTCCCTCACCCTATGGTGAGGGATGGATGCACATGAATGTCCCTCTATAAATAAATAGAATGCACAATACTATCCATGCAAGATATGTACAATGTGTTCAGAATAATTTGTATTTATGAAGGAAGTTCACCTATTCTTATGATGTATTCTTAACTTGCACATGTGTATGTGAATTCTTTGAAACATGAGTTCTATTTAGATTAAGCTGATAAGGCTCAGATGAAGATAAAGAACTAGATGATTGTTTTATGGCTTATTTTTAAAGGACTCTGCATGATAATCTTTCTTTTCAGATTTAAGTGCAACTAATTACAATTCAGTGCTCTGTAATTACTCATCTATTACTCATCTATCTTAAGATGAAACTGTATCCACTTTTGCTGCTAATTCTTCTTTTCTGATTTTTTCTCATCTTTTACACATATGAGTCTTTCAGCATATTTCATTTGTGTGAATTAAATTGGAATTGATGTCGGTACTGATTCAAAGAGTGATGTTTACTTGCTAATAGCCCAACCTGCCACTTGATATCATGAATTTTTGGGATCAATGAGAATAACAAATCATAGCAGTGAACCGGAAAAGAACTGAATAAGAGAGGTCATGATCTCCATTCCCATCAAGAGTTAACTGCCGCACTTTTTTTTATCAATATAGGAAAGGTTTGAGTCTAGGCTCCTGATGGGTCTTTGTTTGTAGAGTGATTTAGGTCACACAGTTGCACTTCAGGTAGACTCACATGTGTGAAAGTGAATGCTCCTTTGAGACTTAGGATGGTCCACTGCAGCAATTACTAAATTGGTATTTAGGCACAGATCATTAACATGTTAGCTCTTCAAAACCCTGAACTTATAAGAAATTTATGTACTTTCTATAATATGGTTTGTCAGATGGGATTCTTAGTTCAAGACCACCGTCATTATGCACATCGACAAACTTTATTGTGATTAGACTAACGCGATTTCAAGATGAATGGCACTTTCAATTGCAAAAAAAATAAAATAAAAAACTAAAAATATATATGTTTCTATGTTTAAAATCATTTGGAATAAGTGGCGATTGTTGGATTTATGTTGAGTATTCCTGAACATAGAAGAAATAACCTTTCTTTTTTTTTTTTTCTTATAACAAGAAGTTACCTTTCTTTAGAAGTCATCTTTTTTTAGTCACCGTCAGAAAAGGATTAAAATGGAAGGGATTCAAAGAGGATTCTCATTAATCAACTTGCTTTAGGTAACTGATGAATAAAATCATATTGCTTTAAGCAATGTAGAAGAAATCTGGACATCAGTGCTTGTGGTGTGATGGACCTTGCACTTTGCACATAATTTTTTTCTCAGAGAGCAGACAAGCCCTTTCTTATTTTGTCCCGTTGAATCTGACCACGTTAACTAGGTTCTTCAACTGAATCAAATAGGTTAGGTTAGACTAGTCATTGCAGACAAGCCAAGACCTTTGGCTTCTGACCATTAGTGGAAGAGATTTTAATCACTGCAAGCCAACTCAACCGTGTTAATACGAATTTGAATGATAAAAAGCATAGGCCACCTTCACCCCTAACAGGTTCCTGTTCTTCCATCACCACTCTTTCATAAATTGGGACAACATCTATCACAATCAGCTATACTTATAACTCAATAAATGTAACCACAAAGTGTCCATTACTGTAATTGTTGCTTTGACTTGAACTATCGACACTAGTTTCAGAACAAAGATGACTGTATTCTCAGAATGAGATTTGAAAATTATGGCTAGAGCTGAAACTAGTAAGCCATCAACTGGGTCTAATGTTTTAGCAATCCACAGTGCTCAAATGGAAGGCCCACCAGAGATGAAAGGACTGAAGACAACCAGTATAGTATTATAAGCTTACAAACCATTTGACTTGGGGAATCACCATGAGCAATTTCAGTGCTAGGTCTAGTTGGGCAACCTGATTAAAAGTCAGCCAGTTTAAATCCATCCACCATCTCCTAATTTAAGGACTCAACACAATTGAACAAACACCCATTTCCAAGGAAAAAAAAAAAAAAAAAAAGAACAAATACAGAACCGTTGAAAACCAATATATTTTTTCACTTTTAACAATGTATACAGAGACTAATTTCCATCCAATAAGCACTTATGTGATAAAACAGTCTATTGAGTAAAAGACGCAAACACTTGATTGATGCTCATTACTTCTTTCTCTACTCTACTCTAATAGTCCCTTCCACTACTAGAATGAAACAAGCAGTCTCATTTTCCTATTCTATTCAGCATTTCCCTTGCTTGTAGAACTTGTGATTTGGGTGTTTATTGTACTTGTTGTTGGCGGTTTTAGGAGGTGAGGAACCCAACTCTATTTAGTAGGGTTTCTCAAATTACTAGTTATATATGTTTAGGATTTTCGCGGAGAGTACAGTGACCTTATGGAAGGCTTATGATTTCTAGGATTTCTGAAATATTGATTTTTCGTGGAGCATAGTGATCATATTGCAGAACTGGCCACTCAAGGTTTTCAAGTCTAAAACTGAACTATTGATATTTTTTAATTGTTGGGAATCTAGAAAGGCTGCATTCCATCAGAAGAACAAAAAAAAAATAAAAAAATCCAATAGCAGAAATTCACTAAAATAATAACAAGCCCTAAATACCAGTGAAGGAGATGGCAAAGAGACGAAGAGAGTGGAGGAGGAAAGATGCTGCCGGCCACTAAGAAGATGTCGGAGGTCAACGTTGAAGGAGGAGAGGGCCGGTCGGGAAGTGAGAGACGGTAAGTGTTTGCCGGGGTGGGGGTGGGGGTGGGGGGATGGGTGTTGGTTGGGCGATGCTACGAGGGGAAGGAGAGTGAGAAAGAGAAGGGGGGAAGAGTGGAGCGGCGCCAGTCGAGGGGAGAGAGGGGATCGGCGCCCTGTGTCGTGGGGGAAGAGAGAGAGGAAAGAGGAGGAGGGAAAAATATAGGGCTGGGGAGTCCGGAATGAGTTATAAGAGAAGGATTTCAATTGCCCACTCTTGAGTCTTGAAAGGAAAACGTTGCAATTAAAAAGAATGGTACGGTTTTGGCAATGATTTTTTTGCCTTGATCGATGGGGACCATTTCAAGTAATGGCCTTCAAAATCAGTCGCCCTTGCCGAATGTCCTTGCCCAATGTATTCACTTGGCCAAATAAAAAGGAAAATTTATATACAAATCTCAACCCAAAACAGACCTACGGTTCCAATTGAGCCATGCATCCAATTGTGGAGGCTCATATAAAGAGTTAATTTCACCCCATGATTTATTAGTTCCTAAACGGTAGCTAGAAAAATCTATACAACCGATTGATTATCCATACTCATGGTGAAGCCCACAAAGGAGTTTTTTTCTTTTTTTTTTCTTTTCCTTCTTTTATTTTCTTTTTTGGGCTAAAACAGAAAGGATATAGGTTTTGGAAAACTCCTCTTCCAGCTCTAAAATATTGACTCAGAGAGAGTAAACTCGATGACTCACACGAGTCATATTTTTCTAAAGAAAAACTAAAAGTACTTTAAATAAATTAAATACTTATATATAGAATTTTGATATACATGTATTTACATTTAGTCTCAATCAATCATTTTAAATTGATGACTCCAAACATGTTAATTGCTTATATTTGACTGCAGAGTTTATTGTATATTATTTAACTCGGTCCTCCGTCAAAACGAGATGACGATGAATTTTTCGGCCCCTTATTAATACACATACGTAAGTATGTATCGTGGGAACACCATGTACATGCCTTGTGGGTTACTTGTCATTTGTCAGTGGTGCGGTGTCATTTGATTTCATATTGAGACAGATGTAACGGGAAAAATTCAGAGCTTTTCCAACGCACACATTTGCATCGCCGTAGGCAAAATAATTGCCAATATATTATTGCGTCGCCATTAGGAAAACACGCGTCGACAAATATTTCCCTCCCTTTTGGGGGAATTTCCTGTTGGCGCCAACGTCATCTTTTACAAATGCGGTCTTGCTTGCGTTGGTAAAAGTAGCAATTCTCTGTGACTTTTGCCAACGCAGTTCAAATATGCATTGAAAATAATACTTTTACCAATGCAAATTTTCATTACATAGGCAAATAGTGACGGGAAATATTTTCTACAGCTTTTGCCAATGCGGTCTTACTTGCATTAGTAAAAGTAGCAATTCTCTGTGACTTTTGCCAACGCAAATTTTTACTGTGTCGGAAAATAGTGTCGGTAAAGGTAACTTTGTCATAAATGGGGCTTTGTGGACGCAACACATGCGTTGGCAATGGTGCGAATAAAAACTCAGCTTTCCCAACGCACACCTATGTGTCGCCAGTAGGAAAGATAATTGCCAACGCATTATTGTGTCCCATTAGAAAAACACGCGTTGGCAAAACTTTCCTTCTCTTTTGGGGGGATTTTTTGTTGGCGCCAATGTGGTTTCCACAGCTTTTGCCAACGCGGTCTTACTTGCGTCGGTAAAAGCAATAATTTCTATGACTTTTGCCAATGCATTCTAAATATGCGTTGGAAATAAGACTTTTACCTACTCAAATTTTCACTACATCGACAAATAGTGTTGGAAAAGGTGTAGTTTGTTATAGAATGAGAAGGATTACCATGCATGCAAGCTAATGGAGTTCAAATCCCTATTACTAAGGAAAGAAAACACCTTAGAGGGAAGAGGCTTACCAATGGAGCAAGTGATGTAATTTGAGAAGAATGGTGGCTTGGAAGAGATGAAGGTGATGATTGAAATGAAGATAGGCTCCCTCATCCGCATGCACAGCTTCTTGGCTTGATTGCAAGTAAAGAAAGATGCTTCAGTGAGAACCTTGTCAATGGAGGAGGTGAGATGGTTTGGGGAAAATGGAGGGTTAGAAAAGATAGAGAAGATGAAGTGAAAGGGAAGAAGAAGAACTGCAGGAAAAGAGAAAGGAATGAAGAACTGTTGCTGATGGCTGGTTTTCAAAGGAATTAGATTTAGGTCTTTTGCATGCAAGCCCAGGTACTTTATGTTAATTTGGGAAAAAGGCTTCTTGGACTTGGATGGGCTGGATATGTGTCAACTTGGGCTTAAATGGTCTGGGTCCAAACATGAGAATCAATGCTAATGACATACTTTATTAAAAGCACCTAATCCATTAAACTTTGGCAATAAAAGCGAGGCCCAAAAGTCTACCTAAGTTGGCTCAAAACTCTACTAATCTACCTATTCCATCACAAAACCATCCAAAATAAAAATTAGACACCTAATTCGGATCAATTAGGCATTAAATACACTTAGGTGGGATCGGGGTCTAACAAAAGCTACCCTACCCGGTCGGTTTTCAATAAACTCATCTTCAACCTCGATATCAGCTGAAAACACCTCATAGTTCTTTTCGATACTACCATTGTATCCCATCTTCTAGAAGTAAATAAAATTATGCCATTTGCAAATTGAGGATGAGCTACCCACCTCTCCACCCCTTCGAGAAGTGAATCCACTAATCAACCCCATGTTTATCGCTTTTAAGATAAGTGCACCCATGGATTATGCTTCAATAGTAAACAGAAATGGAGGTAATGAATCACCTTGTCTAAGACCTCTCGAGATTTTAAAAAGACGCGATTTAAAGCCTCGAGGGGGAGCCATTTATAAGGATTGAAAAGGAAGTAGTTGATCTAACTTCACCACCTCTCTCCAAAGCCAAATTTGCATATCATGTAGTCAACAAAATTCCAATTGACATGATCAAATGCCTTTTCTAAATTTGTTTTGAATATTGTTTTCTCCTTGTGTTCTTTCTTTCTTGAGGTCACGAGTTCATTAGCAATAAGGACACCTTAAAGATTTGTCTATTATGAACAAATGCCCCTTGATATGGGCTAATACTTTGAGGCATTAATGCCTGCAAAGTACCTATTTGCCAAGATCTTCGCCAGAAATTTGTAAGTACATCCCATCAAATTGATCGTTATGTAGTCCTTCAAATCCACCGGCTTCACAATTTTAGGGATGAATTAATTTTTCACACTTTTGTAGGCCCACAATTCATGATTCAGACCATTCCATGTTCTCTTATAAATGATGAACCTCGAAACATGAAATTTACTATCTTAGAACTTTACGGAATTCAAAAGGCATATGAGAATCATAAAGAATAAAGATACTCAAACCCCAATTTCTTTTATTTGGCCTCCAATGCCTGATCCAAATCGTTTAATATTCTAATATCCATCATAAACCCTAATGCATGAAGTTTTCATATCCATTCATAAGACACAAGGACTCCCCATGACTCCCCATGGTTTCTTGATATTTTTGCCACGAATATCCAACCGTGAATATAAGGTAGGTGTGCGTGAAACTTCATGGGTACCAACTAGTGGCGGACCCACATTATAACCGCCCCAGGTGGAATACAAAAACTCCCTAAAACTCGTATGGACTTTGGCCCATACCCTACTTGTATCAAAACTTCCGCCCCACCCCTAAATCATTTTTTCTTTGCTACCGAAAAGAAACCCTGAAGAAAACGTCGCCTCTTCCTTTTTCCCCCTCCAAGATTGCAAGAAATGCTCTTGGGACGCCGATCTCTCAACTCTCAAAAGCTTCTCCTTATTAGTTAGGTTCAATCGTCTTTTAGGTAAGTCAACTTCCCTCTCTGTCTCTCTCTTCCTCTCTCTCCATCTCTACTTCTCGGTTGTGTTGCTTGCAGACATCTTTCTCTCTTTATTTTCTCACTTTGATTCTCAAGAGTTCAGATCTGTTTGGATGAGTTGGAGTAGTGGAAAATGGAAGTGGAGAGAACTTTGTTTGTGTCTCCAATTTAGATTCAGAATATGGGCAATTTCTTTTACTTCTAGGGTTTATTTCTTGTATAGTTTGATGATTATTGTGAAGATGAAGTACTCTTTTTACTACATTGTTCTGGAAGGGAATCTACTTCTCACTAGTGAATTTTGAGTTTCTAGGTCTATGATTCTTTGGATTTGGTTTATTTCTTGTATCATTTGAAAAGTCCTATTGAAGATGAAATACCCATGTTTTTCATTATTCTAAAAAATGGAACCTAATCTTTACTTATGGATTTTGAGTTTTTGGGTATATATGATTTTTTTTATTTGTTGGATTTTCTGGCTAGTATTTTGAATGTGCCCCCAAAATGTGGTGGATTAATCTTTGTTTGAACCCAAGTATTTGGTTCCAAAATCAGAAGATTGCATCAGTGGGGTTCTTGATTATTGAGGGAGAATTGCTGAGATTCATGGCTTGCTAGTGATCCTTACTGGCCAGTTTGATCCATTGTTTTTGACGTACCATTTTCTTATAACCATCCATTTAGTTGGCCACATGTTTTTGGACGTTCTTATTTACAATGAGCCATGTTCTTCATACCTAAGACAAGGTTGCTAGCGATGGATGTGGAACACCAAAACATGGACCATTAATCATTGCCATCGTTCATCACCACCACCACCACCAAGGGCCACATGTATATAGACAATAATGTTTCCCTTTTACCATATCATTTTACATTTCTTGACCTTGGGACTATATAATGCTGCCATGGAATAAGTATTTCAATAATTTAATTCAAATACATTAAGCTTTGCTTTTGTTGGACAATGACAGTAGTTTGTCATTTTTTCCTAAATGGAGTACAGTGAATTGCAAGAGTTTTTTTTTTTTTTTTTTTTAAAGGAAAGTATATATCAACAAAATTATAGGATTGACAATAAAATAAAATTATGTTTATTGGATTGAGCTTTAACTACTTACTTCTTGTTTAAAAAAAAAAAAAAATTGGACCATAATATAATGTTTATGATTGTGGTAAGAATGTCCATTTATAAATAAAGGTGCTCTCATATGAATTGGTATGATAGAGAAACCATTAGAAGCTTGAGAAAGCATAAATAGGTACTAGTTTTCACATGATAATGATTATTACTTTTTTGGAGTTCTCTGAAGTTTCTTTATTATTATTGCAGTATGGTTGCTAATTGATGTGCTAATCTTTTGAGGAATTGGGATTTGGGTGTTAAGTTCATAAACTTATTTGTGAATTGAGTGTTAGTAGTGTGATTCCTTAGAAAAAGAAAAAAAAATTGTTAGAAATCATATCTTTAACATATGTTGAAAAAATTTCTGCCCCACCCAAATGAGAATCCTGGATCTGCCACTGGTACCAACGCATTCTATAAGTTGTTAATAAAAATGGCAACTTATGAATCAGAATCTTATTCTTCTTGATTTGGTGAGATTTTGCTAATATCTCTTTTACCCTTTCCTACTGTCTTAACCTCATGAACCTCCCTGCCTTTACCTATTAAAGTCATGGTAGGAAGCTACTTAGGAAATTCTGGGATAGAGAATAAAATTCGGAATAAGATTGAATTCAACTGTGATAACATCATCCTGTTGAAATAACGGAAGATATTGATGAGTGAAAAGAATGGATGGATTCACAAAACTCACGCAAGAGAGAAAGCTTTGTTGACGTGTGATGCCTGGCATTGACGTGTTAGGTTTGTTATTGAAGAATTCTTTCTCCGTAGGAGAAGGGAATGGAAGAAGGAAACCTAGGAGGAAACAATTAGCATGATGTTGGTGGGGCCGTCTTTCTAGTGAGTGAAATAGTCATCTATTGCAAGAGTTCGGATCTGGTATGGACATGGAAAAAATATTTTCCGGATGACCGAAGTGGCCCACCTGAGGGCTAATAGGAAGTGGGTGGGCCCCATCTTGCAAATCAAATGAGCCGAGTAACCATAATATAAAAAGCATGCAACATATTTGTTGAGGTCAATGTCCATCCTCGCTCCGGAGCAGTCATAATTTTGGTCGATCCATCGCCCTTACCATAAAACTATTGTTGTGTGAAAATTCGCCTTTGATCTTCACTTTTAACCACTTATGGAATGAATTATTATTATTATTATTATTATTATTAAATTACTATGTATTCTAATGCAAACAGACAGGCTCTTAAGAATCCCACATATAGAGAACCATATTTGGAACTAAGTTTCTTCTTATTAAAAAAAATATCCATTCACTTTTAGATATTCTTCCAATCTAAGGTGACGTTCGGAAGCTCTAATCTCAGTAATTAGGGAAAATTAGACTAAGGTCTAAAATAAAAGCTCTAACTTTTATAAGTTATAATTTACAATGAATGTGTTTGATAAAATTATAAATAAAGCTCCTATTTCATGTGGTAAATCGAGCCCGCCTCTTAAAAATTACAATGTGGAGCCCTTCATTTACATCATTTTGAAGATTTATGTGGTTATTTTCATCCAAAACACAAATCTAGTGATCTTGTCCACCTCTATCCACTTTATCTAAACAAACTCGAAGAAATAACTAGCCTCCATAGCTTATTTTTTTAGAGGCAAAATCCCTAATATGTAAATAAGCTCTAAAATTAGAGGAATTAATTAAAAGTTTACCAAAATCCCTAATATGTAAATAAGCTCTAAATCACAAAATAAAATCTTATTTATGAAGTTACCAAACGGGACCGAAGACCCATTGCATCCCTAATCCGGACTAAGAAATCTATCTATCCATGTATTTAAATGTCCTAAACGAGGAGATGAAATGAAGACGAATTTGTAAAGACTTGGTCAAGTTCATCTCTTTCAGGTTGGTATTGCCAGTACGTAATGCCCCTTGAATGGACCCTGTTTCCACCAACTTGACTGCTTGCCGTTGGTGCCTTGTGGAACAAGCTACTGTTTCTGATGCTAAGGTGAGAGCCACAAGCTCCACTTGGGTGAGGGGAGGGGAGGGAAGATTTGAGGGGGAAGGAAAATGAAGGGGAGTTAATTTTCCCTCCTCTTATTTGTTTTAGTCAAAAAGTAGGGGAAATGGGTAGAGAGAAAATTACTATTTTAGCCTTATTTTTGTAAAAGATTCAAGTACGGGAAAGGGCAGTTCAGTAATTTTCTCCCTCTTTCCCCTCTTTGCCTCCCTCTTTCCCCACATTTTGGAAGGGAAAATTTAGGAGTGAAATTTTGAAAATTTTACCCCCAAATTCCCCTCCTCCACTTTCTCTCCCCCCTTCCCAAACACCCCCATTTTTAACTTTCTCTCAATTTTTTCCTCTTTTTTTTTTCCTTCCCCTCATTTTACCCCCTTCCCAAACATAGGGTAAAGTCTATGGTTTTTTTTTTTTTGCTATAAAAGTCTATGAGGTTGAATGACCACCTGTGTCGTGCCCCCGAACCCGGATCCCTGCAGCGGTTCGACCTCGGGGACGCGAATTGGGAAGTAAGTGATAAATATATTTCTCCCCGGGATCCGCGTGTGTGAGGAAGGCAAAATTTCCAAACACATCAAGAACATTTCGCGGAAGCTTACGTGGCATTGCGACCCGGAGCCCGTGGCCATCGGGTTCCGTATCGCACTCAACCCGTCAGCATAAAGCTGTCATAGCATAATCATATTCAGAATAGAACAAAATATGATATCAAAATATACAGAACTGACAGTGACAGGCTTATCATTACCCAAGCATATTCAAGTTATAATTTAACAAGTGCATTAATTACAATCCCAAAAGAAAAGTCTAACAAAAGCCTTACAAAATAACGAGCTAAGAACAAATACTACCCATGTGTGTAACGTATTTCCAGAGTCAAGCGCGACATCTGTATGACATCACTGACACAACATCCTGCACAACTCATGGCTCTACAGCCATTTGCACACGTACTAGCTCAAGACGAGAACCTGCTACCTAAGGCACTAAACAAACAAGGTCAGACACGACGGTCTGGCAGGTGATCAATTTAAGCATGAGTATAAATCATTTAAAATTTATAAGAAACCATATACTGAATTTAAAACAGTTTACAAATCTTGAAACGATGCTTGAACGATATACACTTCAAGAAAATAAAAGTCCACAAACGAGATATGAGGCAAAACTAGCATGAGTACATGTGGTCTAGCGTTTAAAACCATTTAATAAATTTTCAAATAGTACATGAACAAAAAGCAAGACAAAGCTAGTATGATTACGAGAAAACATCATGATTCGTAAATCCACATTGAGCTCATCCTTTCTCCGTCATACTTGATGAGAAGAGCAAGCAAAGACAAAGCAAGACAGGCGAGATGAAACGAAAGCCCGAGCCACACAAGGTGGGCGGGAAAACCGGCCGCGGAACCGGAACAAAACAAAAATGTGTATAAACACATGACTTATCTGCAGATAGTCCTTATGTTTAAGGACCCCCTAACTAGTGGATCAGACTAAGAGGGCAGTCCAAGCTCAGTGGTATTCAACGAAATTCATGAATGCACAAAACTAATGGACACTCGCCGTTTGAGGCCCGTGGTTGACACGCTACGCCCCGTGGTTTAGGGTGCCGCCCAGACCAAGTTCTCACATTTGAATGCTCAAAACTATTGGAGACTTGCCGTTTGAAGCCCGTGGTTGACACACTACGCCCCGTGGTTAAGGGTGTCGTCCGGACTAAGTTCTCACATTTCCCTCATCGACCACACGGGGTGGACGGTGCACGCAAGACAAAACAAGGTAGCATAAGCTATAAGCATGTCGAAGCACAATAAGTAGTCCCCTTTTTGGGTTCTTAAAACAATTTGAAACAAAGCTGATACTTGTAACTCAAAACAAGTGCAAAACAATACCCGAAACAAAACCAATGCTTGTAAGTCAAAACAAGTGCAAAACGAGATCCAAGACAAAACCAATGCTTGTAAGTCAAAAAAAGTACAAAGTAATATTCTTCATGTCAAGACTAAGTTTTTGAAAACAGACTTTCAAGTATATGCTAAGACCCTTCGTTCGATTCTTGTGTAATTGAAACCCAAATGTTGGAATTAAAAGCGGATTGGTGTCCCTGAAGCTAAACAACATTTCATGTTTCAATTGCACAACATCAAGCTAAAGACCCCTTAACATATTCTAGTTTTTTTTTCTCCCATCGAAGACCCTTCAAAATTCTCCTTCTGTACACTCGGCCACCACGCAGCTACATGGCGGCTAGCCGCCGGTTGGCTGGTCGGCTAGCCGACCATCTAACCGACCACTGACCGACTGTTTAGGAACAATACTACTTTTCCATTTTTCTGCGCAGGTCGGCCAGCCGCCTACTGACCGACCGCGGGCCGACCACACCCTGTGCAAAACTTGGTTGCTGTTATTCTGACCGACACAGGGGCGGCTAGCCGTGGTTCAACAGTCGGCTGGCCGACTGCTGACCTCCCATCTGCGGCAGCTTCAATTCAGTTTAGATTTTTCACACCATTTCACCCATTTTACATCCTTCCATTCCTTTGTCAAATCCCTGCACATCCCCTGAGCCCCCATGCTCTCCAAGGGGCCATTTCCATTCAATTTTAATAACCAACACATCCAATCATTTCACAATATACTCCTTCATTCTTTCATCCATTTGCAAAACATTTAGGCAAGGTAAAAGCTACTTCAGTTGAATGAAAACCATCAAGATAAACCACTAGCATATGCATTTCAAACTAAACAAAAATTCAAACCATAACACATATTTGAAACAATACATTGCTCAAATTAGAATGGAAAAAGAACCAAACCATGGAAGTTAAAACATTCAAACATTGCATGCATCAAGAAGAGCTAAGTTGATCACTTGCCTTTGTCTCTAGAACTCCAAGATTACTCAGAAATCTCACCAATTAGACACAAGCACACCTATTAAACAAAGACCCCCAAAACATACTCAAAAAGTGGCTCAAAATTAGGAATCTAGGAAAGAGTTAGAGTTAGAGCTTGCATGTTGAAATCAAGGCTCCCTAGGGGCTGCCCTACCTCATATAAAGAAATGAAAGGGAGGTCTTACTTGTTGCATCTCCAACCAGCAAGGAACAACTCAAACAAGGGGCTGTCCAGCTGCTCCTCACACGATAATGGGGTCTAGGGATAGCTTGGAAGGTGGGGAACATAATGGTGAAATCGGATTTTCAAACGGTGACGAATCATGGTTGATTTGGTGGAGGGAGAAGCAAGGAAGGAGAGGAATAAGGCTCAGCTGGGAGCCCCTGCAACTCACTCTCGTCGGGGAAGAGAATGGAGAGAAGAGATGGAAGGTGGGGCTTATATAAAGTGATAATTATGGGGCCCACAACTTAAAACTATTCATGGACTTAAAACCGGACTTTCTGTGCCTCGGATGAAATCGACGAAGAAGACCAAAATGATCATTATAAGATCTAGTTTTCAAAAAGTATATTTTTGGCATGGTTCTGAAATTTCGAAATCTGGGCTCAGATTTGAATGTGAAAAGACTGTTTTGCCGTTCGGCTGAAAAACTGATTTTCTGAGTTTCGAATGTGGTAGGTCTAAACACAAAAGTTGTTGGATCTAATTTGACCTATCAAAAGAAACCAAAATTGTAATTTTTCAAAATCAAGAACAATCCCCCACGCTGATACGTATAGCCCAAGGCATCCCCGGGTTGTCAAACCGGGTCCAACCACTCTCAAAATTCCCCAAAGCTATGGAAAACCATTCTAAACCACAATCTAACTCAATTAGGCTCAAATCTTACTTAGAAAACTAAACCACGGCTAAAAACACACTAATCCTGAAAATTAGGGGTCGGGGTCTTACAACCTGGGTGACATTAAAGTCTATGCAGGGTTGAAGGATCCATCTGGACTGGACTTGTTTACTTTGTTGCATAGATTTGAGTCCAGGTATCGTGTCGCGCCCGTTACGGGCTTTCCTTGCAAAAGTTACTTAGAACTCTATCATTGGGCCCACATGATGATATCCGGAGTGGTCATCTTAGAATCCCATTCCCTCTAGCAACATATTTTTTAAACTTCACTTCAATAGGAGTTAATCCCACCAACCGAATGTGAATGACTGCTAATTATGTGATTAGCACAATCTTACATATTATTAAATAAATATCTTAATGGGCCTGGGGTGGTTCAAGTGGTTTTGGGACATACCGTCAACCTGGAGGACACGAGGTCGACCCTTGCCCCCCGCTTACCCAGTCCTGATGGTTTCCGGGCTATTATCAGGGGCCGTAGGGACTAGTTTGACAGTAAAACCGAGATACCCTACGATATAAAAAAAAATATATATATATATATATATCTTAATCCATTTATCAGTCATGCGCACAATCTGATGGTGGGACGAACTAGTATTGATGAAATTTTAGGAAATGCCACTGGAGGGGATAGGATTCCAAATGAATGACCTATCATCAAGTGGGTCCTAAGGTGTAGTTGCAAGCATCTGTTGCAGGGAAAGCTTGTAGACAAAATGACAGGGTATCCGGATTCCACAGAAGTTACATGAGCTCGCCTGAAAAGTCAAAACGTGGCTCCACGCAATACCATTCCACACCCTGATGTTATTAGGGATGGCAATGGGTCAGATTTGTTGGCTCTTTGAGGAAGAAACAAAAAGAAATGGAAAAAAAATGGCAAATGTTAGTTATCAAACATCAAATTCCCTAAAGAAATTGAAGTGGCAAATTTCTCACATAAACAAATGGATATCTAGGTATTTGTTAGACCCCGTCCCAGACTAATTGTAATTAAGACTAATTAATCCAAATTAGTGCTACTTAAGCATGATTAATTGTGCTAATTGTGGTTAATGAATAAAATGAGATGGGTTAATCTCAAATGATTGAATTAACTCTAATGAAGTAAATTTGAATGGGAATGAGTTGATTAAAATGAGTTTAAACTCAAACAAGGTAAATTAAGGACCTTTTTGTAAATACGGGTTTTCACGTATTTCATCAAATACGGAAATTCTTGATACCAATGCGTGTATCTCGAAGAGTACGTTAATTTTCATAATAGACTCGAGTGCGTTTGACTTGAAATCAGATGAGCTTTCATTTGACTCTAAGTGTAAATAGACTTAATGATAGGGGGTTTTAGTGTGAAGACACCCTATATGAGAATGAAATGAACTTATTCATTCACTCATCTCCATCTCAAGCAAACCCTAGGCTCATTTCTTCTTTTCTCTTCCATTTCTTCTCTATCAAGAGTGAGGATTGGGAGTTTACAAGTGGCTTTTGAAGAGGCTTGATCATCTTCATCTTCTCCATTGGACTTCCCCCATTTTTGAAGTATTTGAAGTTTGGAAGAGAACCCAAACTTTCTCCCCTTTAGTTACAAGTAAGTGATTAGTGTTTTTGTAGGATTTCCAAGTTCTTCTAAGTACTTAAGAATGGTTTCTAGCATAGTTGGCTCATGGACACCCTTTTTCATGTTTACTTGGATTAGGGTTTGATTTTGGGGAAAGTAGTTGTCTCAAATCAACTAAGCAAAGAGGGCCTTTTGTCTAAGAACTTCAATAGAGGCAAGTATAAGCATTACTTGTGAATGGTGTTAGTCATTGTAGCATTTAATTGAGATTTCATAAATTTGGTTTGTGTATATTTCCATTAATATTTAGAATGGATTGTTTGTGGATTGATGGAATGATTAGAAGTGTTATTAATGTATGTATTAGATGATGAATGAGGAGTGGACAAGAGGTCCAATTCTATTGCAGGTGGTTGTGGTAATAGAATGGAGAAAGGAGAGAACAAGAAAGAGAGTCGAGTGAAATTCTGAAGCATTCGCTCGAGTGAACTTGAGTTTGCTCAAGTGAACTTTGGGTTCGCTCGAGCAACCACTTCTCTGTCTGAGTCCGCTTGAGCGAACTTGAATCCGCTCGAGCGAACCTGATGCTGGACAGGGTATTGACTGAGGGCGAAAATTTAGCCAATCGATCCGACCTAACGGGCCAATCGATTGGTTTTGGATTTTGTAGGAAACATTGATGCTTTTTGGACACTTATATGTCCTCTAAATTAGCTTTGTGCTAATTAATGCAAATAGAGATTGTTGGGGGATTGTGAACAATGAAAAATAATTTTTAAGAATTGAACCCTTGGGTTAATAATGGGTTAAAGTGTCAATTGATTATGGACCAAACCTCCATAGGTGGTAATTACGGGGACCCCAATGTACATATAATATATAAATGTGATGTCCATCGAGAATAACACGTACATTGGATAACCAACGGTTACACCTAAATGGTTGGTTAGGACTGAAATAGAAATGAGTAGAATTGTATAATTAGTAATTCTCTCATTGTGTTATGTTCTGTATCGTATCCCTGTGTTCCAATCTCATAAGATTGATGTTACTGTTTATTTCCTTTCCATTGTTAAGAATGGAATCACTGTATTAGAATTGAATCCAGAAATGGATTGATTAATGAATTGTATTGACTCTTGAGTCTGGCACTACCTAGCTATGGTCTTAAGTTCCAAATGAATTAATGAATGAATAAATAATTCTTTTCATGAGGCCGGGGTCATGAATGGTGCGCCCTTCCGCCTTGAGCCAAATGACTATTCCTACTACAGTAGATGGATTTGGGCCGTTCCGGAGCTCCGTGGTGATGCTAGTGTCCCTGGCCCGGATATTGGTAAGTCCCATAAATTCCGATCGTATCTATGGGTACTGATTGATGCCTTCCATTTGGAAGATGAATCCTTCCTTTGAGGGAATATGGTAAACGAAATGAAAGGAAATGAATTGAAATGAATGCTATGGTAGTTGCCATCTTGTACATACCTATTGATTGATTTATTGTGCTCAACCATTATCATTGTAGGAATTATCTAGACTTGTTTAGAATTGGAATTATTTACTAAACTGATTGCATGAGTTTAGTATATGTATAAACATGTGATATCATAAGTTCTGTTTATACATTGTTAAACTGTCGTGTTCATTAGTGTTATTGATGGCATTACAGACCTGATTACCCATGCCGGTCCGGCAGCCCCAGCGATAACGGAGGAGACCGTTGCGGTTCCTCCAGGAGGATTGATAGAATGGGATGGTCGGAATACCATTTGATAAGGGTATTCGAGTGCTCGAATGGACTAAGAATGTTTTGGGCAATTCTTTTTGAGGATTCCTTTTCAGATAGTTGAAATTTTATTTTGGAATGTAATATTTTGAGAACTTGAGTGGTCAACAATCTGTATAGTATTTGAATATGCAGTGGTTGATGAAAGAAAGCACAGAAACGATACATGTATAAAGAACTTTATTTTGTATACATGTAAAATCTTAAATTGATTTTTGTCAATGTATATTTCTGCAATTTGTACAATTGACAGGTATGAATGAATGTTATCCTTTGTGGATTCCGTTTTAACTTCGGTTAATTCAGAGTTTAAGGGAATAAGTATGGATCACGGCCCTGGATTATCGTAACTTGGGTCCGGGTCGTGACAACATTCCATAAATAAGTGGTATGGAGAAATAGGGGTAAAATATGATTTTTTTTTTAGGAAAAAATGGTTTAAGGTTATTCTAGAGATTCTGGAAAATAGGCAAGAGCATTTTGGTCTTTCAAATTCAAGGACGGAGGGAGGGGGGTCGAGTGGGGTCACTTACCCCCTTTCAACTCTTGGTATTGGTTTGAGTATAAGGGAATGTTGCAAATGATTTTATGGCATTCTTGTCCCTTACAATTTTGCCTCTGCTCACTTGCTTTTCATTAAAAAAAAAAGAGGGAGTTTAAAAAGATTCATGGATACATTTGTCTTTTAATTGTTTCGAAAGGGATAAGTAAATGATTCTCTAAATTTTAAAGAGAGGTCCCAACTTTCAATCAATCCCTTCCCTCTTTATGTCCCAGATGTTTATCTTCAGGGCAATTTGAGAGAAGCCCCTCTACAACTAGATTTGGGCATCTTGACTTTTTCTTTGGATTGAATTTCAAGCATTTATCCACCATTGGATTAAATCTCAAGGAAAACTACGGCTAAAAGACCACTAAATATTATGGCTATTCAATCAAGGGCTACGATGAGCTCAAAAAAGTTGGGATGTTAAAAATGAAGCCCCTCTCCTTAGTTGGATTGCTCAGAATTTTTACTCAATAGGAGTTAGTCCCACCATATTGAGCACATGCTTAAAAATATTATGTGCTTGACCTTACGATGAGACTAACTCCTATTGGAGTAAAACTTGAGGAAACCACTAAAGGGAATAGCTTTTATTATGAGGAGTATAGATTGTTGTTAACCATTTTATAATATTAGTGAATGGCTATCAATTATGATGTTCTTTCAATCATCTATTCTACTGCAGGCATCATGGCACATAAAAAAGATTACAAGTTATTAATCAATAGATTTTCAAACATCCATGTCTATCACGGGCTAGTGGCCCATTAAACAATCAAAAGTAATGAATGAATTCATAAATTAATTACGGGAGGATTGGTTACGAGTGATTAATCCGGCATGGACCCTACTTTGATGAGAGTGGGATACAACTCTCAATCCTAAAATAAGAAGTAATTGATTATTTTGAGCAGTTTGGATTCATTATGGCGAGCTCCACTATTTTTGTAGTTTAATTATTCTTAAAGTTTTGATAAATTGTCTTTAAGCCTAATTGGTATTTTCAAAATTAAGATTTTTCTTTGGATGTTATTAAAAAAATTCTGAAATAAATAAATAATTATGTTTTTAAGTGATAAGTAAAAAAATCAATAAATATGGAAATATCATTGATCTCTTCTAAAGAAATTATAGCATCGCTGATGCTAATTGACTATTGTTTGCCCCCTTTAAAAGAAAATCTTGGCTCTGTCACTGTTCACATTTACGAAGAGATAATCTTTTAGGGTAATTTGTGTACATGATTTTCCACAGAAAAAGCATCGAAAGCAAAAAAAAGTTTTCCACGCTATAGTAAACTCGATATTGGGTGCAACTGTTTTTTACGATGAAAAGCAGGAAAATGAACTAAGTTTTCTACAATTTCACGAAAAGCTGATTCCTACGACAAGTCAGATTTGGTGTTTTCTACGGAACTAGGATTCCGCAGAAGTGTTTAAAGTGGAAGAAACATATGTGAAATCCATAGATTTCCATTAAAAATGATGTTCCCTTCACGCTTGGCAAACAAATCCTCGAAGAAAAGATCTTTGCTTTCCACAACAGCATGGAAAACCCACATTTGGAAATTATAAATTCCCAAGGATTTGGACGATGGGAATCCTCGTTTTTTGAGGATTTTCGAGTCCATCCTCCCTCTATAGGATTTGAGAATCCTCACTTTCGCAGATTTGCACATGAAAACCAATTTTTCATAGCTATACACATAGATATGCGGTGACATCAATGTGAGATCTCAACTGTACAAATCCTCATCGATGAATCCTTATACCAAGGGCAAGAGGAATTATCAAAAATATGGATTCCTCACATATTACCAAATGTGCTCTTATAATGAAAATAAAGACCCAGCCACCTTGTAAATCAAATCAAAAGTATGTCAGTTTCTCATCTACATTTCCATCTTATATCCTTCACCTGCCATGTCTTTAATAATCATTTGTTGCATCCTATTTACCATGAGTTGTTAGGAATTCAATTCCATGCTAACCAGTTGGATTTTATTGGATTCACTTGCCGGCTGCGTGGAAGTTTTACTTAGTTTGAAGTGTTGAGATTTGGACTCAGAGGTTTTCCCCATTAGTCCAAACGTTAACACCTAATTCATTCTAGGTAAGGAGATATCACATTTTGAACATGTAGAACCCACTAAAGTTTTTCAGCTAAATAAATTGTGTAGGTGTTTTATTGTCTGTTGAGGATTTCCGATGTGAAGTGTGAGTGTGAAGTGTCAAGAAAAACTGCTATTCGAGTCCTTAACTAAATAGAAGCTAGTGTGAAGTCTCAGTCTAGCAATCATTGAAAGGGGAAGAAGGACAAAGAGAAGAAACTGCCAATTTCTGATGAACCTCAAACTCCTACCTGTTGCCTGCTAGGATTGCTAAAAGAATTATCATAAGAATGAGCATAGACGATTTATTTTTCTTTTCTTTGTTTTATAAGAAAATATTATTCAAATGGATCTCATGTACATCACCCAACCTATGGTCTATTCTCACCCCATATCAACCTTATTTACCTGTTTTTCTCAAAGAAAATTAAGAATTTCGGCCCCATTTGGTAATTTTACATGTAAAGTAAATTTAGTAAAGCATCAAATCAAGAGAGAATAAAATATAATGGGGTTAAGATGATATTTTATTTTTAGTTGTTTGGTATGAAATTTTTTTGACTTTTTGTATAAAAAAGTAGAATTCTTTTGTCTTTTAGTGGAGAAAGGTTGTTGTTTTTTTTACTTGAAAGAATTTTGAATTAAAGTGCTATTGATGTGACCTCTTACCTGAAAAATGAAGGCTTGACTTGACTTTTACTAATCTAATAAAGTGCCAAACGGGCCCAAGTACGGTCTTTGCTTTCACAAATTCGTATCCATTTCACAATAAATTGGCTAGATAAAGTGCACCCATCTTCATTCACTATTCCAACCAAAATTCCCACCTTATTTTTTTTCAAAACTTGAGAAATCAAAGCCATGTAACTCAAGAAATCAAAGCCACATGGCTTTGTTCATTTCCACCAAATCGACCCATAGACTCTTATCAAATACATGTAAGCAAATTTGAACTACCAACATTCTACATTCTCATCATCCATGAAAAGAGGTTAAGAAAAAGAAGACAAGAAGAGGAGATGGGAAGATATAATTATCCATTAAAACCCATCTTTATGCAGCATCGTCACTTATGGGTTTGAGATTAAGAGAAGGTAACATTGCTAAATTTGATAAAAGCTCAAGTGAACAATGAGTGAGTTGAATTCCAAGTGGCTCACTCGCTCACTCATGCTTATCGTGGATGAGAAAAGTGGAATCCAATAATCCATTATTGAAAATCTCAATTGCTAAAAATGCACCTGGCCCCTCCGCTTTTACTCAAGATCGAGGCCTATTTGTATTAGGCAGTTTTGATTTTTATTTATATCGCAAGAATTGGATCACTATAGGTTGAACATTGGACACAAATCTAATTTCTCTATTTAAATCCTTTAGCACTAGAACAATCTTAGATTTCATGTTTAGATTGTGACAAAATTTTACATTGGCTGCTAACCTAACTAACCAAGCCCCCCACCCAGGCTTGGGACCGGCATCAAAACCTGGTGGGGTTAGGACAAGGCTTTGATGATCGGAATGGAGAAATAAAATTCATATAGCGGACCCCAATATAGTTGGGACAAAGCTTTAATGATGATGATGATGAGTGTTTAGAACAATCTTTCATCATACTAATTAAAAATTGTCTTTTTTGACACTTTTCATGATTTTTGTTCAAGTTGTTGCAACAAACCTAACCTCATCCTCAAACTTGATTTTTACTGAGCTTGATTTTTGTTCAGATTACATAAACCAAATTAAAATGGAAAAAAATCTTATAAATAAATCTAGTTTTTTAATTTCATTTATTATAATTAATGAATTAGTATTCTTTTATATATATATATATATATATATGAGGAGGCCTCTCCTCAGCTGCTGCTGAGTAGAGGGTTCACTCAAGCTAGACCAAACACGTGCATGCGTGCTTTGGTGAGGTTGAAAAAAAAAGTCGTTTGGTGAGGTTGAAAAAAAACGTCCAGCCCTGGCGAAAATATTTCTAAACCAAAACACACACCCCCACAACCACCCCCCCCCCTCCCCCCGCCAAAATCAAAAAAGGCCCAAATCAAGGGAAAAGTGTTTTCAAAACCTCTTCCCATCCCATGCCCTCTCTCCACCCACCTCTTGTCTCTCTCTCCCGTCCTTCCGCTAGGCATCGGCCTCGACCTCACGCTACGATCGTCTATCTCCCGCGATCGTCGATCGTCCTTCAGGCTAAAATCCCTCCCGGAGCTCTCTCGCCCTTTCGACAAGGAGACGAAAAAAAAGCAAGGAAAGGGGGGCTTTTCAAGTCCCTCCATCGCCCTCCTTTCGATTTCAGCCTTCTTTGTTTTCAGAAAAGAGAAAGACCAAGAGAAAGAAAGAGAAGAAGATCAAACGCCCGGCAACCCTCCCCTGCGCATCTTTAGTTACCTCTCTTGCTCTCTGTGGCACGGCTTGGAAAGCTCGGTCTCTCTCTACCACGGCTGAGAGGGAGAGATCCGAACCTTTTTTTTTTTTTTTGCTTCTGATCCCTCAGCCACAACGGGCTTGTAGAATCTAAAACATATTTCTGTGTTTATGATTTTTTTCTATTTAAGTTTCAGAGTTGGTTCTTGGTTTTAAGTTTAGGGCTTTCAAATTGGGGATTTGGAACCGAGGATTTTTGGATTCGCAATCTTTAGATCTGTGATGTGCTTTTCATGTTATAAGAATTTATGTTTTCTAAAACTCTGTGTTTTTTAAATTGTGGAGGAATGAAATATAATGAGCCTTGGATCACATTGAGAGAGGAGGATTTGGATGCAAAGGAGTGCTTGATTCAGATGGAGTATTGTGTTCTAACAGTGAGATTGTCTTTGATTCGATGGAGTTTAAGAGATGGAAGAGGTTGTGGAATAGGAATTAAATGATTTAAGAGATGGATTTCTTTTTCCTGTGTATCTTTTCTTACCTTGGTCATTGCAATGGCTAATCTTCTGTTGTAAACAACATTTTCTGCTTTGTGCACAACATTCATGTTTTTGGTTGGGCCGAAGGTATCATCTTCACTTCATCTCAAAAAATTTTTGGGTGGATTGATGGCATGTTCCTCATGCTAGCATAGCACTCAAATGCTATGGTCATCCATGATCCAATCCAACCAACCGAAAGTATCTTTCATCCAAGATACAAAACTCAAAGTGGATTTCATCAAACAATTGAATTGTAAGGTCCTTATGTATCAGTTGCAAGACCTCCACCAATATTGATCATAAAATCATTTTTTGTCATGATATCGACAGGATTTAGCTCTTTACCATTTTTTCCTTTTAAAGATAAAAAATTTCAAAAACACACGAGTGGTATTCCATTAATACAAAACGACAAAAAAAACAAAACAAAACAAAAACACACTTTGAGGACCTATTCCATTAATACGATTTTGTTGAGACCCTTTGAGGACCTATTCCATTAATATGGTTTTGTTGGGACCACATGAATGGTATAGGGACCAAGGGGGATTTATTCGGTAATTTCCTCTAGATTTTAATTTGAACACCTTTTGAAGTTTTGAAAAATCCAAATTTTTTCCTCTTAAGAACCAATAGATGAATAACTCTAAAATATCTTGAAATCCATTTTTGCTAAATCAAAGATAGAACAATAGATTTCACTATTAGTAAATCAGATACCAAAGAGTCCACTTTATGACAAACATCTGATCATTCATCTCATATATATATATATATATATATATATCCAGGTCATGAAATATACTTCTTCAAACAGAAGCTTTACAAATTTTATATCATAAAGTTTCTTATAAACATCTGATAAAATAATTACAATCATTCAAATTGAAAGTATCAAAACGAGAAAGAGTCTCTTGGAGAAAGGATTCCATCTCTTCGTAGTTTGTACAATAGACAGTTGGGTCCCCAGTAGCTCAAGAACATCACTTTCATCATTGATTCTTTCGATTTCTAGGAAGAGGATGAAATGAGAGATGTTGAAAGTCTATTTGGTTGTGGAGAAGAACCCATGTTCTTTTTTGCTTGCTGATGTAGAGATCTGACATAATAATTCCATTAGAAAAAAAAGAATCATGTTTTGAGAAAAAAAAAAAAAAAAAACCCCAAAGCTAACTGTGTTTTCACACCTGCAAAAAACTCCCCAACCCTTTATCACCCTCTATCTATCACATGGACATTATGATAAAAAATACCATTGAAAATAAGGAGGGAAAAGAATGACGTTTTTGCAAACAAGCGAGAGAGATAGAGGTTCAGAAAAAAAAAAAAAAGTTGGGACAGAGATAGAGATGGAGACTGAAAAAGATAGGGAGAGAGGATGAAACCCTCAAATAACCCCAACCCACCTATCCTCTATTTCAGCCGAAATCTTCAAAATCCCCATCCCAAATCCTCCATTTCAACCCAAACCGTTGAATCGCCAAAGTCTTAAAAAAGACGAAAATATATATATTTTTTGTGAGAGAAAGAACCAGTAGGCCGGGCCAAATAATCCTCCTTCCTCATCCCTCCTTTCTTTCTCTCTGTCTCTCTATTTCTAAAACTAAAATGGTTGAAAACGAAAAGGGCAGGCAACAGAGGGAAATGAAAAGCCCCCTATCCTGGCTTCTTTTCGTCTCCTCATCCAAAGTTTTTTTTTTTTAAATATAAAACAAGAAGAGATGGAACCCGGAAGAGTTGAGCCGCATCGGTTTTTTTTTTTCCCTAAACCCACACGTGGTGAGTGGATGCTCTTCTCGGGATGAGCTGATGAGATGCCTCCCTAAATACAAAAGAGGTTTTCAAGTATATAGGGTGAGGTACACTTGTACTTAGTGGTGGACTCAAGAAATATCCTTGGGAGCCACTATGTAAAAAATAAAAAATTGAGGACGCCATATGTTAAACACATTAAGACTTAAAGAGAGGAAGAGGGCACGTGGCACGCCCTACCTCCCTGGTTCCACCTTGGCTGTAAAAAAAAAATGTCCATATTGGGACGCAATGTCTCCTTTATGAACCTCTAAAAAATTGATGTGCACAGGATGAAGTGTGGTCTTGCTTAAAAAAATGAGAGGGACACTTGTCCCTTAAAAATTCTCTTACATGTAGATTTATTCAACTCAAAATCTTTTTCATTTAAAATCCTTTTAGAAAAAATTATATTAGGATGAAAATACAATCTCCATAGTAGTTGAACCTTGGTAAGAGTCGAAATTCTTCCTAGTGTCATCTTCCCAAATTGAGCCTACTCCATCTTCTTTACCCTTAAAAAGCTAAATCTGAGAAAATAACTATAACTTTCTTCCCCTCCAAAATACAATTTTTTTGAAGGCATAACTACTATGACACAATTCAGTGGCTTAACATGTGTGTAAACAAAAGTATGTAATAAAACTCATAACGAGGCCATGTGGATAAAACCAAATCTCATGAGAGAGAAAAAAAAAAAAAAAAAGAAACAAAATTTCCCTTCAAAAAAAAAAAACCTCATGAGATGTGGTGATTTGGATAAAATCATATCTCAAATCCAGCCCCATGAATTGTGCAAAACAAGTTGAACATGGCCCTAGATGATGCAGACAGAGACCTCCGGCCACATGTATTGGGCCCAAGTAGATTTAGGATATATTATTAACTAATTATGTCATTAGTTTCCAATTTTAGTTAAAGAATTGTAATTAGGATTAGGTTTCCAATTTTTTTTTAGTTTCCTAATTTAATTAGGTTTCTTAGGCCCTAAGTTATATTTTCTTATTTATTTATATGGCAATGTAGAGAAGAAATTCTCAGAGAGTTGATTAAAAGAATTGGATTTTCCCATTGAGGTGTGTCATCATTTATCGTCTCTATGGAGACTTTTGAAGTTTCTTCGGACATGCGCTTTGGTGCCGATTGTTCTTTGGCACTTCCATGCAAGCCCTAACCATATGACCTGCATCACTAGACCACTGATTACTATTTTTTGAACATTCATTTTATGCAATGGAAAACTGCGGATCCTCCTCCCTGGCTAATATAAGAATTCACTAATCTAGTTTGTCGACTCTACCTAATTTGTGCCCTGAATTCTGAAAACATCCTAGTAGAATAGACATGCCTATTGAAAGGGTGAGACTATGAGATTGTTAGTTGCCCTAGAAACGCTTTTAATCCTTACTAAAAACAAGAGGTATTTGAATTGCATAGTATGGTATGGGTGGTGACGTGTCTACATGTGGGGATCTCTACAGTAATGGGCTCCTTTTATTGGAGATGCTCACAGGAAAGAGACCTACGGATGATATATTCAAAGAAAATCAAAACCTTCATCAATTTGCTAAGATGGTGTTGCTTGAACAAGTGATGGAGATAATAGATCATCAATTGCTCTCGGAAGAAATCGCAAGTATCAGACACAATGAAAATTACTGTGACATGAGATGCAGAATGCACGAGACTCTAGTTTCATTGGTGAGAATAGGGGTATCATGCTCTACAGAATCACCAAAAGAGCGGATGCAAATGAATGATGTTCTCATAGAATTGCCTAGGG
Organism: Persea americana; assembly: GCA_029852735.1. Taxonomy (NCBI): domain Eukaryota; kingdom Viridiplantae; phylum Streptophyta; class Magnoliopsida; order Laurales; family Lauraceae; genus Persea; species Persea americana. The sequence continues at coordinate 11,513,155 of CM056812.1, forward strand.
TTAAGGAGTTCTATTTAGGTGTAGGAAAGTATCAAGCCAAATGATGTTCTGTAGTGGTTAATCTGGCTCTTGTGTTTTATTGTTTTGGGGCTTGAATTTCAAGTCCTTGTAATTTGTTTTCTACTTTAATACAATTTTCATTTTAGCAAGAAAGATTTGAAGGTCCAACTTACCTCTGAGATAATATTGATTTATGAGTAGATAAGAAGACAATGTTAAAGAGTGTGTCTTTCTCAACACTGTATTTTCTAATTAGCAGTATGTTATATCTGAAAGTGTCTCTTGCAATGGCACTAACCAACTGAAATCTGTGTATAAAAATGTGAACATAAGAAATATAGACCTAAAAGTCGAAAACTCCCTGCAACAATAGAATGCAATGAATTCCTAGTCGAAAACTTCCTAGTCAATAGCGAATAGTTTGACATTGATTGTGGGGATCCTTACGGACCTTACCACAAGATTCCAATCCAGAAATGAGCATAGTATAATTTTAGAATGCATCCAATCCACACTGACACTATCGTGACAAAATCCCTCAAGTTTCTTCATCAATGGAATGCCATAAAACCCAAATGCTGCTGGACCGGTGCTCCATCACATAATTAAGTAAGTTAAATTTTGATGGATTCTTCTGACAAGAGGATAAAAGAGTGGGCATTGGGGGCATATTTCGCAATAGTGATGGGCTTATCATGTATGCCTTTGCCATGCAAATTGTCGCTGCTGATGCTTTGGGCGCAGAATTACAGGCATTACACCGAGGCTTATACATTAATTAATGCGGAACTGAACTTCCAAAAACATAATCATAGAAGGGGGGATTCCTCAATCATAATCAAAGCCTTGGGCTAGCAGTTGAATCTCTCTTGGAATTGTATGACTTTGGATTGGATGAGCTAAACTTGAGACGAGGCAGGTTGGCAGGTTTATCCCAACCAGCCCGCTGTCATCACTAATAATAATTTTAATGTTATAAAAATAAATCCAAGCTTTTGAGCTTATATATATATATATATATATATATATATATAAGGATAAAGAGATGTGCAAAATTGTCGTTTTACTCTAAATACTTATGGAGGCCGTAAAGCTACTAATTTTGGGACATGGAAGGTAGTAAATTGAAAAGGAAGGGGGGGTATATACAAATATTGAAACCACATGGGTTTATTTACAAATCCTGAAAACCTGAGAGGGATATATGCAAAAACCTCTAAAAAAAATTAAGATGGGTAAAAGAAACTCTCTAATAACATTTTGGGATATTTCCTGTACAGTCACTAGTAGTTGTCTGTTTCCACGGCTTGTCACCGAAGTAGAGATATTTCTCCACGGGTTCTCCGCATTGCTCCTTATTGCAAGCGATATCGCATAATTTAACTGCATTTTTAAAAGCTCAATGACCACCTTTTTCTTTACATATTAGTGCCTGTTCTGAATAATCCAATGAAGTTTTCCGATAATGTAGAAAATGGAGCATTGTAGACAATTTGTCTAGAAAAATATCTAGACTTTGGTCGCCAGGCACATAAATCAGCAGCTAATGGTGACTGAACAGTAAATACCCCTAACATTTTTATGCACAAACTAAAGAATGATGAAGCAAGGTAGGCTGTTTTGCCTGTAGGTTCAGTTCGGTCCAACATAAACGACTATTTTTGTTGTAAATAGTTTTGTTCCCTCACATACATGGGATTATATAAACATGGGCGGCGCCACATTGATCACAGTGGGGTCAACTTGAGATCCGAAAAAATATTTAAAAATAAATTTTTTTATGTTATGGATTGAACTTATGGGAAGCTTTTGACCCCACTCAATTTAAGAATTTCACCCTACATTAGCTAACTTTATACCTTTTCCTTATTGCTGTGGTGGTGAACAAAAGTCACCATAAAATACCCACCGCCTAAGTTAATGGGCCAACTGTCTACCAAAATAAAAAAAAATTAATGGGCCCACATTGCTGATATGCACTCTAGCAACGAGTTTTTTGAACTTGGTGACATCGCTAGAAAATTAGTGGAGACAAAGAAGGATAACGTATACCAATTAATTTATTTGCTTCTAAAATTGGCGTTGATTTTATCAATAGCGATTGCGATGGTAGAAAGAGACTTTTCAGCAATGAAGTACGTAAGGAAGATGTTGCGTAACTGAATGGGAGATCGATGGATGAATGATTGTTTGGTCACATATATTGAAAATGATGTGTTTGCTAGTGTTGATAATAAAGCTATTATGCAACAATTTCAACACATGAAAACCTATTGAGGACAGCTGTTGGAGTTTATGTATTTGGATTTTCTTTTTGGATTAAAAACTATTAGTAACAATGTATTAATTTTTTTTTTTAGAATTCAATATTATCTTTGTCGGATTATCAGAAATAGATTATTTGATAATTTTTCTATTATATTTGTAGAATTATTGAAAGTAGATGATAGATGTTGATAAAGGGGAAAATAAATTTATTCGATTTGCGGAAGATGAGTCTTTTGTTGACCCCACTGGCTGGAATTCTTGGAGCCACCACTGTATATAAATACTACTGATATAAATATGGGTGGCTAGCTGGCTATCATATAGTTTGTTGTTAGAATGTTGTTTTTTTGTTGTCGTTAAGATATAATCATCCAATTTAGGAAAATACATGTTAATATATGATAACATGTTTTGCTGCATGTTTTATTTGGTGAACTGCAAATTGATTGTTGTTTCTTCAAGTCTCGAAAATTTTATTTCTTTGTGATTATGAAGTTTTGTAGTTGTAGGAATGAAGGGTTTCTTTTCTTCTTTTTTTTCATTTTTTTTTCATTTTTTTTACAATGTTGGATGGGTGGGTTGTTGTAGGAAAAACAGTTCTGTATAGGTTCTTGAAGGTTGGGTTTGGATATGGAATGGTGATGGTGGTGAGTAAAAAAAGAAAGAAAAAAATGTAAATGAAAACAGAGGTCTTACAAGCGGCGGCGGTATTTATTTGCATTTTCCTTTGAGGGGCTGAAACGGTTATGGAGAAGAAGGATGAAGTGATGGTGTATGATTAATGAAGATGGAGATCGGGAGATGATGAAGAAGAAAAAGTTTTTTTGTAGTTGTCAGGGTCCTAGTGTGAAGTTGCAATCAGCTATGTAGATGGGTTGAAAATGGATAGAGTTTTTGATTGTGTTAGTGACTCTGGTCTCGAACTTGAGGATTTGCCCATCTATCTTCGTCACCTTGGCTGTTGTCCTTCTAAAGTTGTTTCCCTGGCTTGTGTTTTTGAAAAAGGTTTTTATCTTATTTTGAAAAAGGACACAAGTTTTAAGCTTTTTAAACTAATTCCTAAGTTTCCAATAAATTTTCAATTGTGGGCATATGGCCATTTAAAGGTATTTTTTTATGACTTTTTCCATCAATTTTTTGAAAAAGGACACAAGTTTTAAATTTTTTTAAACTAATTCCTAAGTTTCCAATAAATTTTCAATTGTGGGCATCTGGCCATTTAAAGGTATTTTGAAAAAAAGGACACAAGTTTTAAACTTTTTAAACTAATTCCTAAGTTTCCAATAAATTCTCAATTGTGGGCATCTGGCCATTTAAAGGTATTTTTTTTATGAGTTTTTCCATCAATTTTTTAACATACCCACGGTACTCTTCATTTAAAGCGATGACATGGTTCCAGCAACACTACATTCAACCGATCGCCATTGAAATGTTAGTTTTCCTATCACTATGAGGATGCCAATGAAAGTGAAAGAGGATTTTATTTCAATGAAGGGTAATTTGAATAGTTTAAATTTTTGAGGGAAAAAGTTGCCGGAAAATGGCTTTAATTGGACGAATGTCCTTAATTGTAAACTTCCTTGAAAACTAAGGCTTAATCTGAAAAGTTATAAAATTTATGTCCTTTTTTGAAATAAGGAATAAACTTAATGGCCTTATTTAAAAATTTTCCCTTTGGGAGAGAAAGGGAAAGGGAAAGGAAAAGGATGGACTCTTGAGCTCATCTCGAAGCTCTTGTTTTGGGATTAAAAAGTAATTTGGATGACTCTCTAGTTATGGTCTGAAGTAAGAAAAAAGGAAAGACGGCAACACTAATCAAACAAAAACCTGTCCATATGTAATATCTGGCATGCCTGCTCTATCCAAGCATCTAATGGAGGTGTCCTACATAGGTTACCTTGTTAGTTGGACTATTTTATTTTGAGCTTTTTGTATATACCGCTCTAAGGTTTGTAGGATTTGTAAATAAGCCCCTAAGGTTTTAAGTATTTGCAAATAGAACCCTGCATCTTTATTTTAATACCTTCTATGTCCCCAAAATCAATAGTCTTCCAACCACCATAGGGTTTTAAAGCGAAATGACACTTTTGTCCATCTCTTTTATCCTTATATGCATAATTTCAAAAGCTTAGACTTAATTTTTTTTATATAAAGTATGTTGCATTAACAATTGCACTTAGTGGAAGATAATAACCCTACATAAATTCATTTTTTCTTATCAATACATGGTTCATTTTATTAAATCCAAATTGATCATGACGACACAATTAAAACTACTTATAACCGGTTTTGATTTATCCAATCCATGCATTTCCCACCATTAGATTGATGAAATTCTCAAAATACTTGATCATACTTCATGTATATGGGGTTTTAAAAGAAATATCGGGGGAACGGGTAAATGTTAAAAAAAGGTTAATTTTTAGAATTTGCGGCGAAGAGTGTTTGGCTCTATGCAAAAGAAATTTTGGGGGAAGGGGCAAATGTAAAATATATATTATTAATTTTTAGAATTTGCGGGGGGAGGGGGGGTATTTTAAACTTTTCTCAGGTATGGGTGGGGGCTCTAGTTCCTAGACCCTTGTACCTGGGTCCACCCCTGATCATGTGCATGAGAGAGTTACTGAGAGAAAGCATTGGGACTTGGGATAAAATAATGAAATTTTTATAAATAATAATATACTCTTTTTTGTTTAATAGATGTAAGGGCAAAGCTGTCATTTATATAAAAATCCAACACAAATCTCATAGTGGCTACCCATTCTTAATAAGAATATTGATTTTGGGGATATAAAAGGTATTAAAAAGAAAAGACAGGGGCCAATTTACAAATAATAAAACCTCAAGGGTCTATATACAAATCCTACAAACCTTAGGGGGTATATACAAAAAGCTCTTATATTTTTACAACCATGACATCGTCATTTATCGTCAATCTTCTCTCTTTTTTCTCCAAATGAAGTTATGATACATTTGTTGACATAACGACCACTAGAATTGCCCAAATGGGCCAATCAAACCCAAATTAGAATTGAAGTTGAGGTTTTGGGTCTAGCATACCAAAATCTGAGTTTATTTTACAAGCTCAACTTAGCCCATAAACTACTCTATTAATTGCATAACCAACATAATAAATAAAAATAGCAATGCTCCTAATAGAATAAAATGTACACATTTGCTTCCCAAGCTGTTAGTCAGCTAATAAAGGATATGTGTAGTGTATGTGGGTGTTAGTTGTAATTCCATGTTAAGCAAAATGAGAAACAATATATATATAAGAATAATGAATAACACATCATGGGGCTGTAGTCCTTTTTTCTTTGTATTAGAATACATAGGAACTCATCGTCAAATGGGCTCCACCAAAAGATTATTAAAGAGGTGAGGGCTGAAGTATTTAAGTTACAGATGTGGAAAGGACCTTGACTTTTCTAGGACCTAAAATACTAGGGTGATGGCTGGGTAAATATGTTCCATCTTCCCTTGATTCACTTTCCATTAATAGGGAGATCATTTGATAGTCATTTTCGTATAATCACCTTTGATCTTTGTTGTTAACCACATATATCATGAATTCCTATGTATTTTTAGTGTGGGTTTGAAAATGAGTTGGATCATATCAGAGACCCGATTAGACTCAATTGGAAACAACAATGTCTCATTTCAATTAGGAGTGTGGCTTTTACCAAAACAAAAAGTTTGGAGCGTGGCAAACGAGTTCGGTCAAGTCAAGATGGGTAGGGTAGTTGGGGTCCAACTGTCCAACCTGTTTTTAAAATGGGTCAAGTAAGAGTAACCTATAAAAGATGATGATCATCATGACACAACCTAAACAATCAACATTCAATAGAGGTGACCTATTCAACCTGACATAACCTATAGAACGTTCACCCAAACCCAATGCTTTTCAAATATTAAGGCTCTATTTGAGTTAGGTTAGTTTATGCAGGTTAAACCTAACCCAGCCAGTTCAGATGAACAAGAGAAGATGTGAGAGGAATGAGATGAATTCCATCACCTCCCACGTCTTTAGGGCCTGTTTGGTTAGAAGAATTCCTGACAGGGAATTAGGTTTGTTGGGGATTTATGACATGGTGTAACATCTTATCCCCAGGGCATTCCAAATGCTCTATTTGATGCAAGAATCTAGAATTCCAAAGCACTTGAAAAGGCTCTTTTAGCCTTATGAATTCCCAGAATTTCAGAATTCTTGTTTGGTGGAATTTTGAGAATTCCAAATGCTACCCCCAAAGTAGAATTCCAAATGGAGCTCCGTCCACTATGAACTCCTATGTAATTCTATGAAAATATTAAACAACAACAACAAATGGGATCAATAACTCCCCTTATCATATTTTAAATCTGAGCAATAGCTTGTAAAGTTGAACCCATGATCTCTTATTTCTAAAGTAACTTACCTAACCACTATACCACAACACTTTTATTTGAGTACTAGTGGAGCCCTGCACGTGCACCAAACACATAGTTTCACTAAGAAAATCTTAAAATACTAAAGTTCTTAGAAAATTCAGTAGAAGCTTCAATACATTTAAAAATAAAATTTCAACAGAAAATGAGTGATTGTAAATTGCAAGGCCGGTGCAATGTCCAAATACAATTGACACTACTTTTTTCTTATACATTTGAAAACAATAAAACAATAATATAGTGAGAAAAATGAGATCTCAAAAGACAATCGATATGGAATTTATATAAATTTTTGAGGATATAAATGACATATTTCTAGATATTTTATCATGGATGTGTACAAAGAAGTTTAAATTTACTTTTTTTAACATGTCAAGTCGACTTATCAGTATCCTAGTAGACTTGACCTGCTAAAGTTGGAGTCCAGTCGAAAGCATAGTCAAATTGATAACCTGCAGTTTTATAAAAAATAAAAATAAAAACTAAGAACCAGATGAGCTTACTGTTCTAACCAATTACCATGAACATTATATGTTCACTACAAAATCAGATTCTATTAAGGAAAAAAAATTAATCATATCCTACCTAAGGACATCAGAATAACAAAATTGAGATGGTGGGTTTAGTCTTAACTTACAAAGAAGAATAACATCTCACACTGACCGTTAAGAATAATGAAGTAATCTGGCTTGTCGTCAAGCGACAGGGATCAACAATGGTAGAACTATGATATGAAATCTGACGGGTAAAATTTGCACAACACCCGTTGATTAATATTAGTATTTAACATGTGCTTTATTTTATTTTGTAAGACAGACCACTATCAAGTAAAAAGAGGTAATACCTCTCCAAGAGTCAGTATCTTCTTTTCCTTGATACAAAGTGCTATATTTTAGACCTGTAAGAAAAGGATAATACAAAGTAATCATATAAGTTCAGTTAAATGGAAGCTCACAAATAGAGATATCCATAGGGAAAAAAATACCAAAAAACCAAAAACTACAAATACAAACTTGCCAAAAGAATTGGACCTTCCTTTGAAGAAATACATAAAAATGTAACCCACGTATTCTAGACCAACTCTTCTGCTCTGTTATGTATAGAGGATGGGAGTGCTGATCAAAGTAAGAAAAATTCGAAACGAACAAAGACAAATTGAATTTGTTGCAGCTCAGCATCAAATACTTATTTTAGTTGTTTACACTTAAAACGATCACTTCATTCACTGACTCTGAAGTTAGTAGTAATGCTAGCATAACAAACAGTTTCTATGAGATTCTCGTTTTCCTTTTAAGGAAAGATATGATGCTTCAGTGAAATACATGAAAAGAAGAAAAAGAGCAAGAAGAAGAAGCAGCTTGCAATGATGAAAGAAATAAATGTGTTAGAAGGATCAAAGTTTTTCAATTTAAACCTCATGAGTAAGAGCAATAACAAATAAATATATTCATGCCCTTGAAATGCCCTTTTATAATAAAAAAAATCACAAAAGTTGTATATTAAGAAACTAAAAATTGTACAGAACAACAACAATTTTACGATAGCAATCCATAAGACCTACCACTAAATTGCATTAATGGGATTATCTTTAGCAATCACTAATATCAGAAGAGAACCAATATTTAGTAGTAGTTATCACATTATCCAACTTGTGATTATTCTTCCAACAGGAGTATAACTTAAGATCAATACAACTATTATGTCAGATTGAAAACTCAATTATTTTAACTAAATAAAATACAAACACATGAAGCAAAAGGGAAAAGAATATTTAAATTTTTTTAATAGTAACTTTCATTAAAAGAGAGAAAAAAATAGGGCAGACATAAAATGAGTTTAAGTTTGTACATTCCACTTTCTTATTTATGATATTTTGTCAGTTGCTACTTTTTTCTAAAAAAGAAAAAGAAAAAACTAAATATAAAGCAATAATGCAAACGAAGTACCTGTATATATGGGATGGGCTTATGAGTTTTGGAGGTCCCTATACCTTTTTCAAAGGGGCCATAATCAATAATATACAATTGAAGGAACATCAAATTACAAATATTTAAGGTTAGTGTACAAAAGATTAAACGGTTAATATTTAAAAAATCACAACAAAGGGTTACATCCGTACAAAGAAAATAATCCCATTTCTTTTGGAAACCTACCAGAGTCCTCTGATGTTCTGAACTCTCAAATTTGAAATACAAATGCCACTCAAGTATCTTTTAATTCCACCAAAATGTCGATTAGTGAATTCCGCCAGCCCATTTCAAAAATAGCATGTACACTATTGGGAATATGGAAATTTCAAAGAGAACTATTGAATGCAAAGCAGAGCATGAGAGCTTATGAGTTTTGAATGTCCCTATAAAAAAGGGGCCATGATCAATAATATACAGCTAAAGGAACATCAAATTACAAATATTTAAGGTTAGTGTACAAAAGATTAAAGGGTTAATATTTAAAAAGATCATAACAAAGGGTTACATCCGTACAAAGAAAATAATCTCATATCTTCTGGAAACCTACCGGGGCCCTCTGATGTTCTGAACTCTCAAATTTCAAGTACAAATACCACTCAAGTATCTTTTAATTCCACCAAAATGTCGATTAGTGAATTCCACCAGCCCATTTCAAAAATAGCATGTACACTATTGGGAATAAGGAAATTTCAAAGAGAACTATTGAATGCAAAGTAGAGCATGAGACAGAATCCATTCACCCCATGGTATAGCAACCACATTATCAAAGAATCACCAAAAACCCTTTTCTTTCCCATAGCACATAGGTAAAAAAAAAGTTCAAGAAATTAAAAAACACACACTACCGATTCCATAGAGAATACAAGAAACAAAAAAGAACAGATGGAAACACTTTGCAGATGTGAGAAGAAAAGGAAAAACGTTTTACAGGTTGGGGTGACTTGGAGAAGATCCGCCAAGGTATTAATCATCTTTAGAAGAGGGAAAAAAAGGCTCTCCGCGTACCATGGGGAGATGAACAATCGAAAGTGAGACAGCGTGCGATAGAGGGGGATGGTAGAAGAGGGGAAAAAAGTTCTATACTTACCATTGGGAGATGAACAATCGAGAGAGAGAGATTGGGATGGATCATTTTTCAGTGTGCCCCATAATCACAGTTGTTGGGTGCTTAATTTTATCAAGCATGAATTGGTAGCATCCATCTTGATCCCACAATGGTGTAGATGGACCCACAAAGGTGTAGAGAAATATGCTCGACAACTTATTCTCTTTTATAAGGGTGGATCTCTTTTATAAGGGTAGATAGATATGTAGAATAGGTAGATAGATTTATAAGGGTGGGCCCCACAAAGGTGTGTAGAGAAACATGTATTACAACTTAGATTTTTACAAGGGTGGGCCCCGCAAACTACAACTTGTTCTCTTTATAAGGGTGATTTTTATGATTTTTATAAGGGTGAGCTCCACAAAGGTGTGTAGAGAAACAAGTACAATAATAAGGGTGATTTTTATGATTTTTATAAGAGTGGGCACCACAAAGGTGTGTAGTGAAACAAGTACTACAACTTGTTCTCTTTTATAATAATATATATATATATATATATAAGGGAAATATTCAAGTGAGAACTAGTTCTCACCTACTATATGAAAGCTTTTTTGTGGGGCCCAACTGGCAATCTATATAAGCCTAGCAACCAATAGGGAACCCCTTGATAGTCACTAATCCCAAGGATTGGCACACATCCGAATGAACTGAACCGTTGATCGAAGGTTGAATATTTTTTTGAATATGAAGCCATTAAACTTGTGGGCTACGTATGAAGGGGTTAGGGGCATGAGTTTGGGGCCAAACTTGATACTTGGGGTGGTCTAATATAGATCTTTCCATCCCCCCATGTCCCAGTCCCAAATGGGGCCCACAATTGGGCCCCACAAAAAAGCTCTCACATAATATGTGAGAACAGTTCCCACCTGAATATTACCCTATATATAAAAGATAGAAATAAGGGTGATTTTTATGATTTTTATATGGGTGGGCCCCACAAAGGGGTGTAGTGAAACAAGTACTACACTTTGAAAGTTCACCTAGGGCCAATGTTATCAACCTAGAGGGGGGGTGAATAGGTTTATCAAAACTTTAAATCCATTTTTAAAGTATTAATTAAGATTTAAGAGAGATCAAGTGATAGGTAGATTAAGTGTGATAATCTAGCAATGTTCAATGATAAATAAGGCACGAAAACTAGATCAAAACACTTAGACAAACAACATAAGTAAGTGAACAGAGATTTATAGTGGTTCGGACCATATGTCCTACATCCACTCACAAGGTCCACACAGTCCCTTGGTTCCACTATGATGAATCAAAACTACACAAGTAATGATTATACATCAATTTTGTTCATGAGGTTCGATCACAAAGATCTACTCCCCTTTACAATTTTTATAGTGGTTAAATCACAAAGAGATAAGCCACTTTACAATGCTCTGATTTTAATGAAGTGAGGGAGAAGAACACTTGCCTCTTTTGATGAAGTCCAGAGGATGCTCTTCGAAGCTTGTCACCGTAGCTCCAAGCTTTTATGCCTCTTGCAATGCTTCCTTGATATTGATGATGATGCTCCAATGTTGTGCTCAATCAAGGGACAAGAGGTTGGGTTCTAGATTTTCCTAAATGTATATCATTTGAAAAACAAACTAGAATCCTTTTTCCAAACACACTTGTTTAGAGACTAACATCTCTCATTCATTTTCTAGATCAGGTTGATAGTGTGTTTGGAAGATGATTTTAAAGGCTTAGGAAAGATGGGAAGAAGAGGGAAAGTAAGCTCTTGAAAAATCTACTTGCTACAGTGTAAAACGAGCTCCACATATATATAGAGAAATTCCCAACGGCTAGTTTTGGCGGCTAGCCTCTTGGTAGTTCGGCTAGCCTCATTTCAATTTCTCTGAGGTAACGGCTAGTTTTTCTAATTCGGTCAGCTCACGGTTAGCCGACAGTAGACACAGCGGCTAGCCGTGAGGTGACCGCATGGTGACCGAAACTGAACCTCAAAAACCTGTAGCATTCTGGAAAGCTAACCGAGGTATTTCGGTTACATGGAGGTTAGCCGCCAGCCATATGGCGGTTAGCCGAAAGGTAGCCGCGAAGTGACCGAGCTTCCACAACAGAAGAGAGGTTTGTATTCTGGAAATGAAACCGTGAACCTCGGTTACCTGGCGGTTAGCCGCCAGTCCTTACTGCGGTTAGCCGAATTCTGACCGCAAGGTGGCCGAAATATTTCTGACAGAAAACAGCATTCTGGAAATGTAACCGTGATATTTCGGTTACCTGGCGGTTAGCCGCCAGTCCAAACGACGGTTAGCCGAATGCTGACCGCAAGGTGGCCGAAACATTTCTGATAGAAAGACAGCATTCTGGAAATGTAACCGAGGTATTTCGGTTACCTGGCGGTTAGCCGCTTTTTGCAAAGAGGCTAGCCGCCAGGTGACCGAAAGGTCACCGAACTCCCTATTTCTGAACAGAACATAATGAAGATAAGCATTAAATGAAACACTTATTATAGGCTAAGGAAGCAAGGCTCCTAGGGTCCAGGTAGGTAAAGATTTTGGGTCCAAAATACCTGAGATGATTTGCACACAAGTGGAGTCTTCTTTGACACATCCAGGTCTTCCAAAAGCTTGAACATATCCTTAAAGTAGATCATCCTTGAACCTCTTCGAGATGTAAAGTCTTTGGGACATAATGACACGGAATTGACAAACCAAAAATAGTGCTCACAGGAATGTGACACTAACAATCTCCCCCTTTGACAATTTCGTGGCAAAACACCTATTCTATACACTCTTACAATAAATGAACCCAATAACACTCAATATTACAAGAGAATGAAAACTTTACAAGGAGATGCAATAATTACAACTCAAATAAAAACTCCCCCTAAAAATGTGCTTGAATCTGACTGAATTACCTGCATAGGACAAGAAGAAACACATTCTATGGAGGGATTGCAACTCCCCCTTAATCATTAGTCCAAAATGACATATTCAAATAAGTTAGAAGCATTCACACATTCTTCCTTAGAATGTATCTGAAAATCTGAAATCCTGAGAATTCTCCCCCTTTTTGTCACAAATTGACAAGGGAAGGATCAAGCAATAAGAAAGAGAACAATGCAATAGAACAAATATATCAGGAAGTCATAACAGAAATGTGATATAAAAATTAGACATGAAGGTTCATACATCCAAGTTAAAAGAAGGTAGCATAAGTATCTTAAACCCATAAGAAAGGACAGCCACTTGTCAACAGAACACCACCAAAAAGAGAACCAATTAAACAAAAGTGGCTAAAAGATCCACTAATAACTAATCAGACGGAGGGGATGGAGAGGGAGGCATTTCGTTGAAATCATGTCCGCGACAGCCCTTGGACAAAGCCCCTAAGTATCGTAGAGTCTTTTTCAATAGTTTCTCTGTCTTGGACTGCCGTTGCTCTATTGCATCCAAACGATCTCCTACGCTCCGAGATGCACCAGAAGAAGTAGCCCCACGAACTTGCACCGGAGGCACTGATGGAGCTGGCTGCTGTGGAACTTGATCATCTGCAAGAGGCGGAACTGGCCCAGCTTCGGCGTTAGGAAGAAGATTCATCTGAATGAGGTTTGCTCTTCCAAAAGGAGCATGGGATAGAGGAGTATCAGTCGGCCGCGGAACACCATAAGAACGAGCCAGCTGAGTCATAAGAAATCCAAATGGGGCAGCAGTCTTTGTAGCATTTGAGAGGTGAAACCGAACGATGGTACGACAAATCAGCGAAGGAAGACATATGGGAACACCGGTAATGACTTTATGAAGGATATTGACCATATAAGCAGTTAATTCGGTCCTATTGCCTTTACGAGGATAGACATTAAATGTGAACAGATTGTGAAGGAGTCTATACTTGGGAATCAACGAACCTAGAGGAAGAAAATTCTTTTTACGATTCCACTCAGCATTAAATCCACAAAGACGAAGGGTAGCTTCAGCCTTTTCAGCCTCAGTAAGTGTGTCAGCAACCATAGTTAGGCCATTTTCACAAACAGGGATGTTCATAACAGAGGAAATACGATCGGGGTCAATAGTGACTACTTGATTTCGAAATGCTACATTGAAAGAGCAAGAGTCAATAGTTGAAACAACATCAGTAATAGACGCATACATGCTGTAAACAAGAGAAGGATAAGCCTTATCCCCCCAATCCAGAATGTTGCTCCAATTGATTTGAGCAAGAATAATGGCCGTTTCATGACCTTCAATAACTGAGCGGAGGGTGCGACGCTCAACCATAATCAACCGTTTTTTCATGTCAGTTAGCATTTGGGCATTTGGCTTGAGACTCATAGGCATAGATGTAGGAGGAAGAGAAGAAGAAGAAGGGGAACTAGAAGATGAATGTGAAGGAGAAGATGGGGGTGAAGGAGGAGGTCTCTCTTGACGAGACGAGGAGCCTCCAATAGAGCGTCCTCTTTTAGAGGGACGATTTACAGCTGATTTCATTCTAGGAGGCATTGATGCAAATAGTTGGAGTGCCCACAGAAGTGAAAACAGCAGACACAAGGAAAGGAAAACAAGAACAACAGATGCACAATAACGAGAACCGCAAATGCACAATAACAATGAAAACAAGAAAATGCAAAGTAAAAGAAAGAGGGAAACAAGAAGAAACGACCTTGAAGGGAGACGAAACCTAACTCCAGACACAGCCACGAGGGAGACGAACCAGACGAGAGAAGAAGAAACAACGAAATGAAAGAAAAACCTAGATTTTAAAAACACGGGCCCGCCACGGCGGTTAGCCGCCTAGAGGGTCCACGGCTAGCCGAAATTCCCCCCCTCTTTTTTTTTTTTTATTTTATTTTATTTTATTTTATCGAAGAGCACAAACACCAAGGGATTTTCTCATATTTTCAAATTTTGAAACATCCAAGGGTTTTGTTAAAATGTCTGCTAATTGTTTCTCTGTAGATATATGCTCCAATACTATGACTCCTTCTTCAACCAATTCTCTAATGAAATGATGTCTAATGTCAATATGCTTAGTTCTAGAATGTTGAACAGGATTTTTGGAAATATTGATAGCACTAGTGTTATCACAATACAAGTTCATGCTACACTGTTCAATACCATAGTCTGTGAGCATTTGTTTCATCCAAAGCATTTGGGTACATCCACTACCAGCTGCTATATATTCTGCTTCAGCTGTAGATAGAGAGATGGATGATTGTTTCTTGCTGTGCCAAGCAACTAAACAGTTTCCTAGATAAAAACATCCACCACTAGTAGATTTTCTATCATCTACATTTCCAGCCCAATCGGCGTCTGAGTATCCAGCAATACAAGTAGATGAATCATAAGGATACCATAAACCATATCCTGAAGTTCCTGAAACATATCTAATGATTCTTTTAACTGCTTTCAAATGGATTTCTTTGGGATCAGATTGAAATCTGGCACAAGCTCCCACACTGAAGGCAATATCGGGTCTACTAGCTGTAAGATATAATAGACTGCCTATCATACTCCTATACAGACTGGAATCAACACTCTTACCACTCGAATCTCTAGACAACTTTAGAGTGGTGCTCATGGGAGTGTTCATGTGTTTGGCTGAATCTAATCCAAATCTTTTGATCAATTCTTTTGCATATTTGGTTTGGGAAATAAACATTCCATCAGTCAATTGTTTGACTTGTAATCCTAAAAAGAAATTAAGTTCACCAACCATGCTCATTTCAAATTCAGATTTCATTAGATTAGCAAATTCTTCTGTGAAACTATTGCAAGTAGATCCAAACACAATATCATCAACATAAATTTGAGCAATCAGAATAGAATCATTGGTTTTTTGAATAAAGAGAGTTTTATCCACACTTCCCCTTTCAAAATTTTGATTAATTAAAAATTGTGTAAGCCTTTCATACCAAGCTCTAGGGGCTTGTTTGAGACCAAAGAGGGCCTTTTTGAGAAGATATACATGATTGGGCTTCTTAGCGTCTTCAAATCCTTTAGGTTGCTCCACATAAACTTCTTCTTCCAAAAGACCATTTAGAAAGGCACTTTTGACATCCATTTGGTATAATTTAAATTTTAAAGAGCAGGCAATGGCAAGTAAGATTCTAATGGACTCAAGTCTAGCAACTGGAGCAAAGGTTTCTTCAAAATCTATTCCTTCAATTTGAGAATATCCTTGGGCAACCAGCCTGGCCTTGTTTCTAACAATAGTACCATTTTCATCAAGTTTATTTTTGAAGATCCATTTAGTACCTACAACATTTTTGTCATTTGGCCTAGGCACTAGATCCCACACTTCACTTCTAGCAAACTGATTTAGCTCTTCTTGCATTGCATTTATCCAATTATCATCAGTAAAAGCTTCATCCACATTTTTAGGTTCAAGAGTAGAAGTAAAGCATAGATAGCTAACAATATTTTCTAATTGTCTTCTAGTCTTGACACCAGCCAAAGGATCTCCCAGAATTTGGTCCATAGGGTGATGTTTCACATTCACCAAATCACTAGCGATGGGAGCCTTGTTGAGTTTTTCAGTTTGGACATCTATCTCATCAAAATCAGAGTTTTCTTGAAAACTGAAATCATTTTGTTTGTCATCAATGACAACATTTATAGATTCTTGTATGACTCCAGTGTTTTTGTTCAACACTCTATATGCACGACTGTTTTGAGAATAGCCAATGAAAATGCCTTCATCACTTTTTGAATCAAATTTGCTCAAGTGTTCTCTATCCTTAAGTATATAGCATTTGCTACCAAAAGTTTTAAAATAGCTAATGTTGGGCCTTTTGCCATGCCATAACTCATAAGCAGTTTTATCCAAGCCAGTTCTCAAGTATACCCTGTTTATGATGTGACATGCTGTGCTAACTGCTTCAGCCCATAGATCTCTAGGAACATTCTTTCCATGAAGCATAACGGTGGCCATCTCTTGTAAGACACGATTCTTTCTCTCAGCAATACCATTTTGTTGAGGAGTTTTAGGGGCAGAAAATTCATGGTGAATTCCATATTTCTCACAAAATTTTTCAAACTTAATATTTTCAAATTCACCACCATGATCACTTCTTATCCGAGAAATTGCTCTTCCTTTTTCAACTTGGATTCTTTTTACAATCTTTTTAAATTCAACATAAGCCTCAGATTTTTCTCTTAGAAAAGCAACCCAAGTGAATCTAGAGTAATCATCTACAATAACCAGGAAGTATTTTCTGCCACCCCTGCTTTCTTTCTTAGTTGGACCAACCAAGTCCATATGAAGAAGTTCTAAAGGTCTAGAGGTTTTTAGAGACTTGGATTTTTTGTGAGAATTTCTAATTTGTTTACCTTTTTGACATTCTCCACATATTGTTTTTGAATTCCTGCTGATTTTAGGAAGACCCTTAACATACTTGTCCAGTTTGGACAAGTCCCTAAAATTTACATGACCAAGTCTTTGATGCCACAGTTGAGCTTCATCAAGATGAGCAATGTAACAGGCTGAACTAGATGATTCTTTCTGATCACCGATAACATAACAGTTTTCTTTGGTTCTAAGACCTCTTAGAATAATCTTTCCATTTTTGGAAATCTCACAACCAAGACTACTAAAGTTAACAATATGATCTTTATCACATATTTGAGAAATGCTTAGCAAGTTATGTTTCAAACCATCAACATATAAAACATCTTCAATAACAGGCATGTTTGGAACATTCAAAGTACCCTTACCAACTACTTTAGCAATATTTCCATCACCAAAGGTGACAGTTCCACCTTCATATTCAATTATTGTGGATAGGTATGCTCTATCCCCAGTCATGTGTCTAGAACATCCACTATCTAGGTACCACAAGGAATGATCAACTGCTTTAAAGGCTGTGTGAACCAACAAGCCTTTGTTCTTAGGAATCCAAATGTATCTTTGTGTGATAGGGGTTTTACCAAAACCTTGAGATTTAGCTTTGTTATGATTTTGTTGATGAAAATGTTTCTTAGAGTAGATTTCAGTTGATTTAATAGGTTTTGTGTGATTGTTGAGTTGTAACTTTAGACGACCAATTTGTTTCATCATCTCATTTAATTGTTGAGTGATAGAGTATTTGATTGTATTGTTATGAACAGTTTTTTTTGTTTGAGAATTGACATGTGTCTTAGCGGTCTGTCTTTTAATTTGTTCAATTTTGCAATCATACTTGACATGTCCTTTGCTTCCACATGAATGACATGTAATTTCAGAAATGTTTTGACTACTGGAGGAAGATTCTCCTTTCACAAACACAGTAGAGACATTAGGATTATGTTTGTCTATTTTGTTGTATCCTAATCCTGTTTTGTCTCTATGATATTTTCCCATTTTAAAAAGTCTTTCAAATTTTTCTTCTCCATGGGTAAATGAATACTCATACTTTTCTTTGAACCATTTCAGTTGAGTGACTTCATTTCTTAAAAGAACGTTTATTTTGCTTAGAGTTTCAGCTTCTTTTTCATAACTCTTGATCTTGTTGAATTCTTCACTAGCAATATGAAATTTAGAATTACTTTTATTTAGTTCGCTTGCTAAGATATTCTTTTCATTAGTTAATGTTTCAATTTTGTCTTTTAAGATTTTGTTTTTGGATTTTTGTTTGTTCAAGACTTCAATCAATTTGCAGCTCTCCTCATAGAGTCTATCATATGTTACTTGTGAATCTTCATCATCTTTTTCATTATCTGAGCTGTCATATTCAGATTCAGATTCACTCTCCAAGCTTTCAACATCATTTTCTTTAGAACTTTCCATTGTCTCAAGTAATGAGTCACACACAGTTTTGGCCATCAATACAGTGTAATTTTCTGTCTCATCTTTGTGTGATTCATCTGAATCTGTTTCGGCTTCAGATGAGTCATCCCATGTAGCCACAAGGGTCTTTTTCGATACATTCCTTTCCATTGGACACTCTGTAGATATGTGTCCAAACTTTTGACAGTTATAGCATTTCACATTTCTAGATTGATACTTGGAGGAGGAGCTGACTTTGTTTTTACCTTTATCAAAAGGTTTCTCTTTCTCTTTTCTATTAAACTTTGAAGTCTTCTTCTTAAATTGTCTTAAAAATCTTTTAGTAAGCAATGCAACAACTTCAGCATCACTTTCATTCTCATTCCCTGATTCTTCTTTAGGTGGAGATGGTTGAGAGGCCTTTAAGGCTATTGATTTCTTATCTTTGGATTTGTTGGAAGCATTGTTCATCTTCATCTCAAAGGTTCTAATGTTACCCGTTAGTTCTTCTACTTTCATAGTTTCAGGGTCATTGTATTCTTCTATAGAAGTTACTTTGGGGTGAAATCTTTCAGGTAGGGACCTAAGGATTTTGCTACAAATTTTGCCTTCAGGGATTTGCTCACCAAGCGACCACATCTCATTAACGATTACCATTAGTTTTGTTCGAAACTCATCAAACATTTCATCTTCCCTCATTCTTAGAGATTCAAATTGAGAAGTTAACATCTGGAGCTTGGCTCTTTTAACAATAGTTGTTCCTTCATAATTTGTTTCCAAAAGCTCCCAAGCTTGCTTAGATGTCTTACATGTCATAATCTTTTTGTATTCTTCAGCATTCATGGCACAGGTTATGGCATTTAATGCCTTTGCATCATAGTCTCTCATAGCTTTTTGATTAGCTGTCCATCTGTCCTTTGGGAGAGGTTTGACAGTGCCATCATCAGCTGTGAAGGAAGGAGGAGTCCATCCATCCTCAACAGCATCCCATATTTCTCCACTAAGATATTTTAGAAATACAGACATTCGGGCTTTCCAAAAGGCATAGTTAGTACCATCAAATAGTGGTGGTCTGTTTACAGCACTACCTTCTGGATTAGACATTGGCACAAGAAAAGAATAGATCAACTCCGGGTTGTAAAGCCTAAAGGAGTAACCTTGCTTTGATACCAATTGAAAGTTCACCTAGGGCCAATGTTATCAACCTAGAGGGGGGGTGAATAGGTTTATCAAAACTTTAAATCCATTTTTAAAGTATTAATTAAGATTTAAGAGAGATCAAGTGATAGGTAGATTAAGTGTGATAATCTAGCAATGTTCAATGATAAATAAGGCACGAAAACTAGATCAAAACACTTAGACAAACAACATAAGTAAGTGAACAGAGATTTATAGTGGTTCGGACCATATGTCCTACATCCACTCACAAGGTCCACACAGTCCCTTGGTTCCACTATGATGAATCAAAACTACACAAGTAATGATTATACATCAATTTTGTTCATGAGGTTCGATCACAAAGATCTACTCCCCTTTACAATTTTTATAGTGGTTAAATCACAAAGAGATAAGCCACTTTACAATGCTCTGATTTTAATGAAGTGAGGGAGAAGAACACTTGCCTCTTTTGATGAAGTCCAGAGGATGCTCTTCGAAGCTTGTCACCGTAGCTCCAAGCTTTTATGCCTCTTGCAATGCTTCCTTGATATTGATGATGATGCTCCAATGTTGTGCTCAATCAAGGGACAAGAGGTTGGGTTCTAGATTTTCCTAAATGTATATCATTTGAAAAACAAACTAGAATCCTTTTTCCAAACACACTTGTTTAGAGACTAACATCTCTCATTCATTTTCTAGATCAGGTTGATAGTGTGTTTGGAAGATGATTTTAAAGGCTTAGGAAAGATGGGAAGAAGAGGGAAAGTAAGCTCTTGAAAAATCTACTTGCTACAGTGTAAAACGAGCTCCACATATATATAGAGAAATTCCCAACGGCTAGTTTTGGCGGCTAGCCTCTTGGTAGTTCGGCTAGCCTCATTTCAATTTCTCTGAGGTAACGGCTAGTTTTTCTAATTCGGTCAGCTCACGGTTAGCCGACAGTAGACACAGCGGCTAGCCGTGAGGTGACCGCATGGTGACCGAAACTGAACCTCAAAAACCTGTAGCATTCTGGAAAGCTAACCGAGGTATTTCGGTTACATGGAGGTTAGCCGCCAGCCATATGGCGGTTAGCCGAAAGGTAGCCGCGAAGTGACCGAGCTTCCACAACAGAAGAGAGGTTTGTATTCTGGAAATGAAACCGTGAACCTCGGTTACCTGGCGGTTAGCCGCCAGTCCTTACTGCGGTTAGCCGAATTCTGACCGCAAGGTGGCCGAAATATTTCTGACAGAAAACAGCATTCTGGAAATGTAACCGTGATATTTCGGTTACCTGGCGGTTAGCCGCCAGTCCAAACGACGGTTAGCCGAATGCTGACCGCAAGGTGGCCGAAACATTTCTGATAGAAAGACAGCATTCTGGAAATGTAACCGAGGTATTTCGGTTACCTGGCGGTTAGCCGCTTTTTGCAAAGAGGCTAGCCGCCAGGTGACCGAAAGGTCACCGAACTCCCTATTTCTGAACAGAACATAATGAAGATAAGCATTAAATGAAACACTTATTATAGGCTAAGGAAGCAAGGCTCCTAGGGTCCAGGTAGGTAAAGATTTTGGGTCCAAAATACCTGAGATGATTTGCACACAAGTGGAGTCTTCTTTGACACATCCAGGTCTTCCAAAAGCTTGAACATATCCTTAAAGTAGATCATCCTTGAACCTCTTCGAGATGTAAAGTCTTTGGGACATAATGACACGGAATTGACAAACCAAAAATAGTGCTCACAGGAATGTGACACTAACACACTTTGTTCTATTTTATAATCATCAAAGGTGTGTAGAGAAACAGGTACTACAACTTAGATTTTTATAAGGGTGGGCCCCATAAACTAAAACTTGTTCTCTTTATAAGGGTGATTTTTATGATTTTTATAAGGGTGGGCCCCACAAAGGTGTGTAGAGAAACAAATATTATCACAAGGGTGATTTTTATAAGGGTGGGCCCACAAAGGTGTATAGTGAATCAAGTACTACAACTTGTTCTCTTTTAAAATAGTAGATATATATATATACAAGCAAGGCTCTCCTAAGCTTAAGCTTAGGTAAAAATCTCATAAGCTCGTTCTTGTGGGCCCCACCTTTGGTCCATCCAAATGGACCAAACACATGACCCCTTTAAATTGCACATGTCCACCAACTTTCGATCAGATTCGAATTTACTGAACCGTTGGATCAACTATGTATCAATCCGAATGGACTATTCACCATATATGAGAAATAGGGTGGGGGAACTCCCATTTAAGTTGTTGGCATTGGATATAGATGTGAGGGCCCCCACTCAATCTCTTATATAAGGTGAGAGATATCTCTCATACGAGCATCTCTCTCTATATATAAGATATTAATAAGGGTAATTTTTATTATTTTTATATGGGTGGACCCCACAAAGAGGTGTAGTGAAACAAGTACTACACTTTGTTCTCTTTTATAATAGTAGATAGATTTAAAAAAAATATATCAAAATTAGTAAGATAGAGTGGAGACCCTAGCCCCATGGGATTTTATAACTACGTTTGAACATTGGCCCCAATTGGAGCTAACAATCCATGATATATTCATAAAACTAACTATATTTTTAGAATGATAAATCCCTATTAATATTGTTGTTAAATTAACCATGTGTTGTTACTCTTGGGGGAGAGTAAAACAAATTGGTGAGACGTGGGGCAAAAGGCTTTCTTTATGTCACATCAAATTTTACTCCATCCTGCCCTTTTTCAATCCATACAACAATAAAATAAAACAATCATATCACTTTTTTTACTCTCCTTTTATTTTTTTCCCATCAAAATAATATGAAGTAAAACTTTATGGCACGTCATGTACTGTTTTATTCTCCTTCTTCACTAAACAAACACGTTAGGGACAAACAAATGGAATCCACTAACGTCAACTCCAATTCGATATAATTGCAGTATTGCTCTCTCTCTCTCTCTCTCTCTCTCTCTCTCCCCTCTCTCTGTGGACCACCAAGAGGCATTCCAATCAAGAGGAATTATCTCTCTCTTTGTGGACCACCTGGAGGCATTCCAATCAAGAGGAATTAAAGGTATAAAGAACTAATAATGTATTAGTATTGGATTAAAAATATAAGTCGTAACGGATTATGGAATCCCATAAGTTAGGGGTGACTTAGTTGCAATTTACTGATCTTGTAATACAATGGTGATGTGACGCCTCGGAGTCCCACATCGACTATAGAGAGGAAAGTGAATGGGTTTATATGTAGAGCTCATACCCTTACCTTGCATGAAGCCTTTTGATGGGTTATGGCCCATCATAAACAAAACTGTGAGGCCCGTGGGCCCAAGCGGACAATATCATGCATGTGTCTAGGGTGGGGCGTGACAGGTGAATACAAGTGAGATGAAGCATCCAATTGGGGTTAAGCGAGGTAGTGAATGTGGAGAGGTTGGATTGATCTAGGCAGGCACCATTATAGCAAATAGGGAGAAGAGAGCAAAAATAGTTGTTATTATAAGCAAATGGTTACTAGATCCAAGGTAGGCTTTAAGAGTCTATCAGCCAACCACAACAAAGATCTTGTCTAGGGAAGACATATGCATGCAACAGACCAAAATCTAGTGAGCAGAGATGTTAGAATTATTGGGCATAGTGTGGCCCAATAACCACACACCCATGTCCCCCGCTTTAGATGACCAATTCACTTTTTTTTTTTGGGTATGAAGGAGATTTCATTAAAAAAGAAAGCCAGCAGATAAGCTACAACAGACAAAAAAGACTCAGACACCAACTAGAAAACAAACAGAGGCCTATTCACAATGAGGCCATATAAAGTTTATCTCAGATTGTCCACATTTAGCAAGATAGTGGGAAACCCTATTTAAATCTCTTGGAATTAAAAATGTCTGATGAGAGCAAAAAATGTACCATTTAGGCCCCTCAATTCAGACTTTGATATATCTTTTAATGAGATTAATTAGTCTAATTATGTTATTTTTATGTTTAAAGGTTCCCTACGAGCTTTGAGAAGATATTTGCACAAGACAGAGAAAATGGCAAAAATCCAGAAAATACGGAAAGTCCCGGAGGTTCTGCCTCCGGGAACTGGTGTCCGGATGCTCGGAGACAGCAAAACACCGCCCAGACACTGTTTTCTGGAGTCCGGACGCCCAGTTCTTGGCTTCTGGACGCCCGACCTGGGTGAAGACTCCGTCTCCAAAGTGTTTTGACGAGATTTTTCGACCCAAAACATATAAATATGGTTCCAAACTCATTTTGAAGAATAATTCACATCTTGGGAGAAGATCTGAAATGAGGTTTTGGAGCTTTGGGAGAGCGTCAATGGGGATTTTGTCAGAGATTCTTTGTCAACCTCTTGCCATGAGTAACTAAATCTTTATCTTAGGGTTGCGATGAAGCCCTAACCTTGTGTTTATGGTGATGTATAGGCTCTAGGGTTTTCCTTCAAACGCTTTTGGTTATATGACTATGATGTTATCCATTGATTGAATTTTATTTTTTTAATGCAATATCTCTTTATTTAGTATTTTAAATCTTGTAGATTTGAATGCTAGTCATGTAACGGTGCTTGATTGAATGTGATATTAGATTTCAGATAATCTATGCCATAGAGATAGGTTATGCCCCGATCTATATCTACATCCTTTATTTGTTGACTCTGTGAAGGTTTGTAACCAGATCGAGTCTTTTTAGCGTTGATAGTGAAACCCTAGGTCTATACTTACCATTGTACAAGGTTTGAGTGGATTCATGCCCTGAGATCTTTTCTCTGATTGAATTAAAACATTGTCTTTTAATATGATCAAACCAACACTTCGTTTTCTCATAAGATTAGTTTAGGAATCAATACTTTGTTTTCTATTAGGATTAGTTTCGGAATTTAGGAAATAACGCAACTTAGCCTTTTTGTCTCAGTGGATACGACACCCGGTAAACATCGGGATAATTTATATTTGCAAACCTTGTTCTAGGACGGATTAAATTTTGGCGCCGTTGCCAGGGACAATTAGCACGGTTGTTTGCTTTTCTTAATTCTAATATTAGATTCTCCTCTTCTTCAATTTTTATTTTACTTTTTCAAATTTACTCACATCGTTTACTTTCCGTACTGCAGGGTATCAATTCTAACACAGAACCCTAGAGTGTGTGTAGTATCTGGGAGGATTCTATAAGGTTAAAGTTTAATCAATTAAAGCTCTTCACCTTTTTGCGCTGTAAGTCCTCAAGCTTTTGATTCTTTTGATATAATTGCAGTAAGTTTTGTGTGTGCATGCTTGGTCGTCGCTCTTGTCATCCAGACTTGGTTTCTTTAAACCAAAATTTAGAGTGAGTCCTTAGAGAAATTAGATCATCTAAACACTTAGCTAATTCTTCACACACGAATTCACAAATGTCTAAGGAAAGAAGAGAAGAGGAGGTTCCACCTGGTACACCACCTCCTCCTCCTCTCAAGGCTTTAAAGGAGCACTCTACTCCTTCGGAATACGCATCACCATCGTATATTCAGCTGCCTATTGTACAGGCAGCTCAATATGAAATCAAGCCCAGCACAATCAATCTTATCCCTTCCTTCTACGGCTTGAACAATGAGGACCCGTACAATCACATTGACGATTTCCTGGTTATTTGCTCTACTGTGAAAATAAGCAATTTCAGTAGTGAAGCCCTTAAGATGTTCCTTTTTCCATTCTCTCTAAAGGACAAAGCTAAGTATTGGCTGAGTAATTTACTTGCGAACTCTATCATCACTTGGGCCAAACTACAACAAAAATTTTTGGATAAATATTTCTCTATAGGAAAAACCAATCAGTACAAAAGATCTATCTCATCCTTCGCTCAAACTGATGGTGAACAATTTCATGAGGCGTGGGATAGATTCAAGGATCTCATTAGGAAGTGTCCTCATCACCAAATTGCCAAGTGGCAATTAGTGCAACTCTTTTATGACGGATTATCCCCTGAATGGAGAAACATGGTAGTCACCGCGAATGGGGGATCAATTATGTTGAAAAATGAGGATGAGGCATGGGAGCTTTTCGAGAATATGAGTGAAACCTTAACACCATGCCTCCACTACCAGATTAGAGAGACCGGTAGCCCCTAATTCTCAAAAATCTAGAGGGATGTTCGAAATCCAGGCCCCGAATGAACTTACCACTCAAGTGACCGCCTTGGCCCAAAAGTTAGATCAGTTGATATCTGGGGGTCAACCTCTCCATTCTTCACCATCCCAGCCGACTACTCATCAGGATGCATGCTCTTTGTGCAACAGCCTTGCTCATTTTGTGAGCGATTGTCCTACAGCATCCCAATTTCCTGAATTTGTGTAAGAGCAGGTGAACGCTGCACAAGGGTTCTCCAAACCAGGTAATGATCCATTTTCAAATACTTTCAACCCAGGATGGCGAAATCACCCCAATTTTTCATGGAAATCACCCGATCTAGGCACATCATTCCAGCAAACGGGAAATAGTGCTAATCTTCCTTTCAATCTGGCGGCATATCGATCCTAACAATCTTACCATTATCCCAACCCTCATCCACCTCAAAGAAATCTGTCATTTGAGGAGACAGTGCTGCAAGAGCTCAAAGAGCTCAAAGTATGCACTCAGCTGGTCCATTCCCACTCTCAGTCCATAGCTAAGCTAGAGACCCAAATAGGGCAAATAGCTAATGCTCTTAACAGAAGAGAAGAGGGACGCTTGCTTAGCCAACCCATGGTTAACCCCAAGAATACTTTTGAGGTGGGTAGTGGCTTGCAACCTAATGATATCTATCATGAGCAAGCGATCATAGTTGTCACATTGAGAAATGGACATGAGATTGAAACTAGGCCGGAGGAGCCTAAGCATGATTTGAGAAAGCCCACAGCCCATCCCCAGGGCGTAAGGGCTGAAGTGGTTTCTAAGGGAAAGGAGGTCACCCCTTCCAATTCTTCATCTGACCCAGCTGTGGCACCACCATATGTGCCTAAAGCCCCTTTTCCCACTTGTCTTGACACACCCTCTCCTTCTAGTAAAAAGAGAGCCACCATGGATGAAATGTTAGATGTTTTCAAGCAAGTCAAGATCAATCTACCTTTGCTAGATCCGATCAAACAAGTCCCTTCGTATGCTAAATTTCTGAAAGATTTATACACTCAAAAGCGCAAATCTAAGTTTCATGTGCCAAAGAAGGTTTTGCTTGCCAGGCAAGTGAGCTCGATTATCCATCATGACACTCCTCCCAAGATGAAAGATCCTGGCACTCCCATCATTACTTGTACAATTGGGAGTCACGTTATTGATCATGCATTGTTGGATCTGGGAGCAAGTGTCAATCTCTTGCCTTACTCAGTGTATGAGCAGATTGGGCTAGAGGAATTGAAGCCCACTCAGGTTACCCTACAACTTGCTGATAGATCTGTCAGGGTACCCCGGGGAATAATTGAGGATGTTCTGGTCAAGGTCGACAAGTTCTTTTTTTCTGTCGATTTAGTCGTCTTTGACACTGAACCAGTTCAAAACTCCTAGAAACACACTCCTGTCATTCTTGGCCGGCCCTTTTTGGCCACGGACAATGCAAACATTAATTGCCGCATCGGAGTTATGAATATTTCCTTTGGGAATATGAAAGTGCGGCTGAATGCTTTTAGGGCCTCTCATCAACCTCCTGACCAGGATGACTGCTTTGCAATCGATGTTGTTGATGAGCTCATGGCAGCTGATACTCTCCAACCTGAGGCTACATTGCCAGTTATCATTGCTCCTGATCTGTCTAACAATCAGGAAGATCAAATACTGGATGTGTTGACTGAGCACACGAGTGCACTCGGCTGGTCCATTGCCGAGTTGAAAGACATAAATCCTTCCATCTGCATACCCCACGCTCCTTGCATTGATGCTTTTACACATTCTCGGGGAATGCAACAGTTTTTAGTCCCTAACCTGGAGGCGGTAGACATGAAGGAAGTGCTGAGCCATGTCTTTTTGCAGGTTTGGTTTGAGTTTCATAGGTTTTCTTTGTTTTTGTTTGTTGTGCTTGCCGCTCACATTCTGCAAGTACTTTGGTCTGAGTTGGGGGGTGTCCTCCCCGTTTTCCTCCTGTCCACATTTTGTTAAGCGGTACGCAGGTGATATCCCTCCTTTTACTTTACTTTCCTTGTCCTTTATCTTTTCTTTTGTGCTTCACATTGTGGACAATGTTAAGTTCAGTTGGGGGGTGGGGTATTAACCTTTAGGTTAGTGTTAGTAGTTTTTGTTTTTATTTTCCTTGAGTTAAAAAATAATAATTTGTTAGTTTTGTTAGTTTTTGGGGGATTTCTAAAAAGATTTGTATGAAACGAAGATAGCTTGATTTTTGGAACTTTTTGTGAGAAAAAAGAGAAAAAAGGTTCACTATCTTGTTTTAGGAAAGAGTTTTTAAGAGATTGTTGAATGATTGATCCACTTTTAACACGTATTTTATAGACTTCTTTTGAAATGTGAAGCTATGAATTCCATACTTGTGAGAACCACATAACAATTATGATGGAAAGCCGACCTTTGGTCATACAGTGTCTTGGTTCAACTGAGTGGATTTATCCACAAATCGGTGAATTAATTCGGGCTACCTATTGTTGGAGACCGAATAAAAAAAAGTTTTGTGACTAGTTTGGGTTTGTAGCCTTTTTTACCTGAACCAGTAAATCCATAGGGGTATTGCCATACCTAGTGCCCTAAAGACATCTGTTTTGGGAGTCACTGGCTGAATGCTCGTTACATGGGTTGATTAGAAAGCTTAAGGGACCTAGGCATTGCACAGTCACATGCGTTTAAAAAAAAAAATCAAAATAGTATTGCTACGGCCTTTGAAAAACAATAGTGCGAAAGCCATCATAAATGCCTTGAGAGGAATCATGTTATCTTTCATTGAAGTTAGGTGGCCCAGAATCTAAAAAGAAAAAGAAAATAGATGTTTTCACGAGTATTCGTAGTGGATCGTTTTATGCTTTTATACTTCTATATATACACAATTTTCACCATGCACGATCAATTTATCCAGCATGATCTTGAGGATTTCTGACCAACAGATAGGATGTGTGAAATCAACTTTGTGGTGTGTGTTGAAAACCCCATGATCAAGAATATCCGGTGTTCGTAGATATCATTTCTGGAAATACCCCCTGTTATTATTTTGGTTTTAGGAATTTTGTGGGTAGATTCACTGCAAACCCTCATGAGAATGTAACTCGTCCTCTAGGGGGAACTTAGAGGTTTAAAGGCTTGCTGCACATGCTAAGTACAGCCGTGATCCCTATGAAAGTGGCCTTAGTTAGTCTTTTCTTTTGTTTTAGCTTTGCTCGAGGTCTAGCAAAGTGTAAGTTGGGGGGTGTGATGAGAGCCTAAAATGTATCATTTAGGCCCCTCAATTCAGACTTTGGTATATGTTTCAATGAGATTAATTAGTCTAATTATGTTATTTTTATGTTTAAAGGTTCCTTAGGAGCTTTGAGAAGAAATTTACACAAGACAGAGAAAATGAAAAAAATCCAGAAAATACGGAAAAGTCCCGGAGGTTCTACCTCCGGGAACTGGCGTCCGGACGCCCAGAGACAGCAAAAGGGCGCCCAGACACTGTTTTCTGGCGTCTGGACGCCCGACCCGGGTGAAGACTCCGTCTCCAGCGCGTTTTGACGAAAATTTTCAACCCAAAACCTATAAATATGGTTCCAAACTCGTTTTGAAGAATAATTCACATCTTGGGAGAAGATCTGGAGCGAAGTTTTAGAGCTTTGGGAGAGCGTCAATGGGGATTTCGTCATAGATTCTTTGTCAACCTCTCGCCATGAATAACTAAATCTTTATCTTAGGGTTGCGATGAAGCCCTAACCTTGTGTTTATGGTGATGTATAGGTTCTAGGGTTTTCCTTCAAACGCTTTTGGTTATATGACAATGATGTTATCTATTGATTGGATTTTATTTTTTTTAATGCAATATCTCTTTATTTAGTATTTTAAATCTTGTAGATTTGAATGCTAGTCATGTAACGGTACTTGATTGAATGTGATATTAGATCTCAGATAATCTATGCCATAGAGATAGGTTATGCCCCGATCTACATCTACATCTTTTATTTGTTGACTCTGTGAAGGTTTATAACCAGATCGAGTCTTTTTAGCGTTGATAGTGAAACCCTAGGTCTATACTTACCATTGTGCGAGGTTTGAGTGGATTCATGCCCTGAGATCTTTTCTTTGATTGAATTAAAACATTGTCTTTTAATTTGTTAATTTAGGAATCAAACCCATCAAACCAATACTTCGTTTTCTTATAAGATTAGTTTAGGAATTTAGGAGACAACGCAACTTAGCTTTTTTGTCCCAGTGGATACGACACCCGGTTAACATTGAGATAATTTACATTTGCAAATCCTGTTCTAGGACAGATCAATGTCTCAAAAGACCCAAATTGCTTCAAACACTTCAAAATACCTCCTGCGAGAGGCTCGTGACCAATTCACTTAAAGACTCCTATATCGGTCATTCTCCTATGGACATGTCTTTGGTGTTTAGGAAAAGTTTTTAGTTTAATAGAGTTTCATATGCTAAGAGAAGTTAAATCCTAATTAAATTATGACTCCATGATGGGGAGGGAGTTGTCTAGGAAAACCTTTTCATAGGGTGTAGGGGTAACAATGTACCTCTCTACACTAGCACATTGATTGCTCCATAAAGATCACATAGAAAGTCCATACTAGAGTAAATCCTCAATGGAAGGTAACCGTTCAAATCAAAATGAATGTGATTGAATTGACAATCAAACTTTTCACACATTGGGACTCTCTCCATTTCCACACCATTGACAATGGTTGCATTGTTTATCAATATACTGACGTCACTCAACTCTATTCTACATTGGATTAGTACGTGGTACATAACCTATTGGACAACTTACTTGTCGTGTTCTCTCTCTTAAACTATTTAGGTCCCTTGTCTTTGTCGGCTTTCTTACCTGCATCAACTTGTTATCCATCGCAGAATGTGATTGAATTGACAATCAAACTTTTCACACATAGGCACTCTCTCCATTTCCACACCATTGACAATGGTTGCATTGTTTATCAATAGACTGTCACTCCCTCTCTATTCTACATTGGATTAGTACGTGGTACATAACCTATTGGACAACTTACTTGTCGTGTTCTCTCTCTTAAACTATTTAGGTCCCTTGTCTTTGTCGGCTTTCTTACCTGCATCAACTTGTTATCCATCGCAGAATGTGATTGAATTGACAATCAAACTTTTCACACATAGGCACTCTCTCCATTTCCACACCATTGACAATGGTTGCATTGTTTATCAATAGACTGTCACTCCCTCTCTATTCTACATTGGATTAGTACGTGGTACATAACCTATTGGACAACTTACTTGTCTTGTTCTATCTCTTAAATTATTTAGGCCCCTTCTCGTTGTCGGCTTTCTTACCTGCATCAACTTGTTATCCATCGCAGAATCCACTACTGTTTGGTAATTTTTAATGTAAAATAAAGTGCAGTGAAGTATGGAATGAAGAGAGATTAAAATATAATGGAGTTATGATAATATTTCATTTTTAGTTGTTTGGTATGAAATCGTTTTAATTTTTTGCACTGAAAAGTGGAGAATTTTAATTTTTTAGTAGAGAAATGAGATTGCTTTTTGACTTTTTTTTTAAAAAAAAAAAGAAGATTGGAGAAAATTTTAAATTAAAGTGCTATTGACGTAACCCCTTATCTGAAAAATTGAGACTTTAGTTCACTTTTACTAATCTAATAAAGTGAAAAAAGACCCTTAAAGTGAACGCTTGAACTTGGCTTATTTTCTATATGGAGAAATTTCCACATTTGGTACAGCCCTTTTTCTGAATGGAGAAGGACAAAAACCAAGCTAAATTTCCTCTGAATACGCAAAAAAGGTTTTTCTGTTTGAAATTGAAAGTGAAAAAGAATTTCCACGAAAGAAAAATTTTCTGCGGAACCAACTCTACATGGATGTAAAGAAATGTAAAAATATTTCATTTTGCACTTTGCAAACTACACATGAATTTTAGGGTCATGGATGTGCTTTTGACAATTTCTTCAAATGCATTAATGAAGACCTACCTGCTCTAACCCACCTTTTAAATATTGGGTGGGGTCAGGGATGGGGACTGGTTGTAAGATTTACAATCGTTTCCTTTCAAATGAGAATCACATTAAAGCACCGATTTAGTTAGGTCATATTTCTAGCTTGAAAAAAAAGATCATATATGTATGTAATCGATGTCCCGGAAAATTATTACAATAATATCACAATACTTGCTTCAAATGATATCACATATATGCATATGCAGCAAGAGGTGGCATATCTAAGATTCAAATCTTAGATAGCCGGGGCAGAACAGCTGCCGCTTACTACTTAAATAATGAGCCATTCTCATCATCAAAACATTTTAAAGTACTACTAAGTATACAAATTTTAACCAACCTCACCACTTCTCAAACAAAACCAACCGCAAAGTGTACAATAGATCCAACAAAATGGCAATAGCTTTAGGTGGATGTTAAAATGCGCTAAACTAACTGCAGTTGCAAAATTAATCTGTGCTTAATAATGGACAGCCTCATTATAGTTTCTCGAAACAAAATTTACATCAATCTTATTAACAGACCTTATATAGTCCAATTCCCCACCGCCCCTTAAACCTTTAGCCTCCGAAAAACTGAGCTCCAGTATATGTGAAATGTGATGCAGTCCCTAACTCGAGGGACTATGAGACAAGTCAAGTCTACCATGCAAGCCATTATCAACTCAACGCCACATGAAAGCACTCACTAGTTACATCCTTTCCTCAATGGGAAATTTTCACCAATATCCATGGAAAAGATTAGTGTAATTAATTATCAGTTTTGCTAATGTGGCTGGGATCTAGAAATAATGCTGTTAATATCATGATATTTAATTAAAATGATATTCTCCCCGTGTTATTGTTATATGTCTAACTATTGAGAGATAGAAAAAAATGCAAGCTAAACAGGAGAATATATGAATGGCAATGGATGAAATAGAGAATTTATAAAATGTTTTTAGGAGAAATTTTATATAAGACTTTTGGATCAGTGTTACATCAAGAAAGTATGAAAGGTTCCTACGATTTTTACAACCAATTTCTCTCCATAAAAATATTCCGAGAACTAACAAAAATATTTTTAAAACTATTTTTATGATTTTTGTACTTACACAAAAATTAATTCATTTTCTACAAAATTTATTCAATAAATATCCAAAGAATTAACATGAGTCAACTAGACTCAACCTAAACTACACTTCTCAGAAGGGCCTTTACAATTCTTCTAAAGTTAATTTCGACTTCATATGGTCCGGATTCAAGGTTTAGACTTTGTCTACGAACAATTCAGCTGGAGTTAGGTTTAAACAGTAACTTACTTGACCCACCCAATTGCAACCCTGCCCGTGTGGAATGAAGGCGTTAATGTCTCAACCAACTGCAACATATGCAAGCAGATCACCAACTGCCAACATATGCAAGCAGATCACCAACATATTCAAAACCAATTGAATCTTTCATATTTTTCAAAGTATCACAGTAAAAATATGTTTTATTTCTCATTTGCTAATAATATATTGATATCGCAAGAAACTGAAAATCTAATTAAAAAGAGAGAATACGATATTAATGTCGTAATAATGCTTTTTTTTTTTCTAAATTTTCTTTTTCCCTTTGTTTTTTTTTTTTTTCCTTGTCTAAGATGCAAGAGATTGTATTAACAGAAGGCCAAGAGGCCCCCAAAAGTAAACCGACACGTAATTAGGTGCAAGACAATGAAACAGGGGACCAAAATCTCTGTAGTTTGTAGGCTTATATTTTTAATTTTTCAACGAGCTTTTTAAGCATTCTTCTTATTAAAATTATTTAAGTTTGGGCGGCATTTTTATTTTAAGGAATAAAAAAAGAAGAAAATCTGATCCCATTTTTAACTACATGTTAATAACTCGTCAATGTTTGTGGCTAACTTCACCTGAAGTCCCCTCATCATAAATTCCACAGTTCGTCGTTTAAAAGCATTCAAGAAAGAGAACGACGCAATTAGTTGCCTATTGAATTTAAAGGTCAATAGCCACTACCATTCTAGGAGAGAGCAATAAGTTGAGTTAAGACAGGTCGCCAGCTCTGACCCACCTTTTAAAGGGGCTTGCTTAGGAATTGACGAATTGTTAAATGGTTTTCATATTTGGAATTGTATAGGCTTGTAACTGCCTCTGGTTATGGGATGACCCACTCTGCCCTGCTTTCATTCATTTTTACATAACTAATAATTTAGCCTAATTGATGAATTTACACGCCTCAGTCTCATGACAACAATAGTAACGCATGCAATTATTAGTTGGTTGAAAAGGGCAAGGATGGAATACAATGAATATGCTCTTTTTTTAATGAATGATGCATTGACTTGACAACATCGATTATAAATATTAGAGTTGTGGTGCCGGCAATGGAGCATTGCATTCACTTGTTATGTGGTCTGATCACCCTCATAGTAACAGCAATGAAGCGGCTGCCAACCATACCCATGAGTGATAATTGTGTGATTTTGTTTTGGCTGTTGCTCCTCCTTACCTCCATCAACCCTATATGCTTTGCAGAATCTGTGACTCTCTTAAAAAACGAGAGTGATCATCTCGCGCTGCTCGCCTTCAAAGATGGGATATCTGATGATCCCAATGGAGTCTTGAGCTCTTGGAACAATTCTCTCCATTTCTGCATGTGGGATGGAGTCACTTGCAGCAGACGACATCCTCAAAGGGTCGTGGCCTTGAACCTTCCTAATCAAGGCTTGAGGGGCTCCTTGTCACCCCACATCGGTAACCTCTCCTTCCTCAGGACTATTTCACTTTACAATAACACATTGGAAGGGCACATTCCACAAGAAATTGGTTGTCTTTTTAGGCTTCGGTATCTCGTGCTTATCAATAATTCTTTGGATGGAGAGATACCAAATAATCTGACTAACTGTTTGCAACTCGGAGCCCTAAGCTTGTACGGTAATAAGCTTGTTGGCAATATTCCGTTGGATATTGGCTCTCTGTCGAAACTCTATTTCCTGAGTCTTGCCAAAAACAACCTCATAGGCCACATCCCTCCATCGCTTTGGAACCTTTCATCGCTTACAAATCTCCATCTGTATGGCAATAGTTTGGATGGAAGCATTCCTCAAGAACTAGGCCGATTGACAAAACTACAATATCTTGAAATCGGCGGCAACTCTTTCGATGGGGAGATTCCCCAAAATCTGACTCGGTGTTTGCAACTCAGAATCCTAAACTTGTACAGTAATAAGCTTGTTGGTAAAATCCCGTCAGATATTGGCTCTCTTTCAAAGCTCTATTGGCTAAGTCTTGGGAGAAACAACCTCACTGGCTACATCCCTCCACCGCTTGGGAACCTTTCATTGCTTACATTTCTCGATCTAGGTGAGAATAGTTTGGATGGAAGAATTCCGAAAGAACTGGGCCGATTGGTGAACCTACAAAATCTTATTATCCGCGCAAATAAGCTTTCGGATATGATTCCTTTATCTCTTTATAATCTCTCATCGATTCGTATCCTTAATGTCGGATCAAACCGTCTAAACGGGAGCCTTCCACCTGAGTTGGGCCTCATGTTTCCAAATCTTGAAGAGCTTTATATGGGAAGCAACAGACTCACTGGACTCATACCGGTTTCATTGGGCAATGCTTCAAGGTTGGTCATTCTCTCGTTCAATTTAAATTACTTTAGTGGGTCCCTGCCAATGAATTTGGGAAGGCTAAAGGGGCTTGTGAAGTTTGGTGCATTTGAAAACCAACTCGTCAATGAGAAGGAGGAATTCACTTTCATTACTTCTTTAACCAATTGCAGTGGCTTAAAAGATTTAGCTCTATACAATAATCAATTCAGTGGTATACTGCCCAACTCAATTGCTAATATCTCGACCGAGTTAACAGGGTTAGGGTTAAATGGAAACCAGTTTTTCGGAGACATCCCAAGAGGACTTGAGAATCTTGCCAACTTGATTTTATTGAACTTGGGGCAGAACCTTTTCACGGGTACTATTCCCATCCATCTTATGAAGCTTAAAAGGTTGCAAGCGCTTGCTCTCTATGGAAACAAACTTTTAGGGAAAATCCCAATTTCCGTTGGAAATCTCACTCAATTATCCATACTTGATTTAGACGGAAATGATCTACAAGGAAGCATTCCTTCAAGTCTTGGAAACTGTCGGTTTCTACAATACTTATATCTAGATGACAATAACCTCAGTGGGACAATTCCAAATCAAGTTCTAAATATTCCCTCCCTGTTGGAGATTAATATGGGCATGAATCATTTGACTGGCACCTTACCATTGGATATTGGTCAATCTAAAAACCTTGTCTGGCTGAACATTTCTAATAATAGGTTGTCAGGGGAAATTCCTCCTTCCTTAAGTGCTTTAATAGCTCTACAGGAGCTTGATCTTTCACACAATAAGTTAACCGGGCATATCCCTAGCAACTTGGTGCAACTTCTTTCTCTACAATATTTAAATTTGTCTTTCAATAATTTGGAGGGTGAAGTGCCAGAACATGGAATTTTCCAAAATTCATCTGCAATATCAATCCTTGGAAATGCCAAGCTCTGTGGTGGAATTCCCAAATTACAATTGCCTAAATGCCCCAAACAGCATTTCAAGAAGCAAGAGAGGCCCTTTTCGCGAAGAGTAATTATCATAATTGTTGTCGCTGTTGTTCTCTTTTCATTTCTTCTAATATGTTTCTTGCTTTTTCGGTCAAAGAAGTTGAAAAAAGAACTTGCTTCTACTTCTTCTGAGAGAAAGAGTTTCTTACAAGTAACTTACGGAGAGCTTTTTAAAGCAACCGATGGATTCACATTGGCCAATTTGATTGGTGAGGGAAGTTACAGTTATGTGTATAAGGGAATTATAGATCACATGGAGATGATTGTTGCAATAAAGGTTCTCAAATTACAACAACGAAGAGCTTCAAAGAGTTTCATAACTGAATGCAGGGCATTAAGAAGCATTAGGCATCGGAATATCGTCAGAATCTTAACTGTTTGCTCAAGCCTTGACTTTAGTGGCAGTGATTTCAAGGCATTAGTTGTTGAATACATGCCTAATGAGAGTTTGGACAGTTGGCTGCATCCAAGTGCAAATGAGGATGAGCACCATCAATTGAAAAATCTGAGCCTTGTTCAGAGGCTAAATGTAGCCATTGATATAGCTTGTGCCTTGGATTACCTTCATAATCATTGCGAAGCTCCAATAATTCACTGTGACCTCAAACCCAGCAACGTTCTTCTTGATGATGACATGGTCGCACACGTGAGCGATTTTGGCCTAGCAAGGATCCTTTCAAAAGATATCGATTATTCTCAATCTCAAACTCACTCACTCGCAATAAAGGGGACTATCGGATATGTTGCTCCAGGTATCCATTTATCTCTTATTTGATTTTTAAGTCTTTTGGAAAAAAAAAACTTTATTATATTATTTGCACCTGATATAGAGCAAATGGACCTCGAGATATAATAATTGAGAACTTCTTCAATTAAAATTCATACACTATGGTGCTTATGGGCCAACCAGCCCAAGCTTATCATGAATTGACTGGATTTGGGTTTTATTTTAAGACCTTGGAATGGGTCTGGGAGAAATTTTCTTGTCCAATAGTTAAATAGGCAATGAAATATCTGGGCTTATGTGTGCTTGAAGACCAAGTTTGGTGTAACATATTTTGCTGAAACGCCTACATGAGTTTTGCAAATGGATTGTACTTGGTCCTAATTTTCAGGACTGTGCAGCTAGAATTTTAGGCATTATAACAAGCTAACCCATGAACACCCCCATAATGAATACATTCACAACAATGTTTATCTAATATATGATAGCCATAGCCCAACCTAGATATCTAATTTATTGGGCCTTGTTCTTGGGTGAAACTAATGGAGAATTTTAGAGCCTCCTCTAAAGGGTCCACTTATTAAAAGTCCAACTGGACAAAATAAATGTGTCCCCCCATCACCCTAGTGGGAGCTTAACCCCGTCGCCGATTAGACTCATATATAAAACGTTAAAGAATATAAAAAACTCAAGTGCTTTACTGTGATCAATCTAACGATGGGCCCAACTCCTATTCATCCAGAGATTGAGACTCACGAAATATATCACACTTGCGGTCTGAATGCTCCACATCAGTTGGGTATGTGATTTTTGATTTTTTTAAGAAAAAATATACATTATCGGTGGCCTAATTAAAAGCCTCATGTAGTTGGTGAGTCCCAGCCACAAGTTATCCAAGTACAAACAATTTATTTACAAGAATATGTTTTTCTTTCTATCGGTAACAAAAACTTATATTAAAATGGCAAAGGGGATACAAGAAGAAGCAAACGAATAAAGCAAGTATGTTTATTTTATTTTATTTTATTTTACAGTAAGTATGTTTATACTGGTGCTTGTGTGCTAGCTTCACATAGCTTCACACTTTCATTATTAAGAAGGTACCTTGATGAAAACATATTGGGATTGCTCAATTGGTTAGCATCCCAAGATGTCACCTGGCTACCATAATTGACCTTGGGTATATATGTCACTCCTCCCACATGTGTGGGCTCCTCTTTCCACATGTGTGGGCTATCTTGCATCCTAGCCCCCTTGCCTAGGGTGCCAAATACAAAACCAAAAAAAAAAAAAAGAAAAGAAAAAGTAACTCGATGAGATGGTCACTACTTCATATGGAGGATGGATTTCAAGACTACTAATTAGTGGTCCAAACTAAACATATACTTAAGGGTTTAGTAGCTAGACTAATTTTCATCATTAAGGGTTTAATGGTTAGAATTAGGACATATCATGTGCATAGAGATGTAATCGAGTTGAGCCAAGATTGAGCATGAGTCAAGCTTGACAGGCCTAGCTCCAATCAAGCTCGACAGCTAGCCCAGTAGCAGCTCAAGTTCGATCAGAAGAAGACAAGCTGGAGTGGTTTTTTTTTTTTTTTTTTTTTTTTTTTTTTTTTTTTTTTTTGTGTAAAAGACGACCCGGAGTTGGAGTGTTCTTTCCATAATGTTCCCATATATGAAACCTAAACAACAGTCAGGATCAGGCCCAACTGGTGCAAGCTCAAGCTTAGCTTGTTAGTTGATCATTCCATCTCATGCTCTCCTCTTTACAATTTTGATTAAACGGGAGCTATGTTGTTAATTGTGAAGAACATTATTAATCATTTTTGTAACTAATGCATATCTACAAGCAAATGGTGAAATACATTTTTTTTTTGTACTTTTAGGTAATGTTTATTTGAGTAATCAAGCATCACGTCAGAAGGATCTTGATCACTAGTTGATGTTGAATTATCAAAAAATTATTTTTCTCAAATTGAAAGCTAACCATTGCTCGACCTGCCTAT
Organism: Persea americana; assembly: GCA_029852735.1. Taxonomy (NCBI): domain Eukaryota; kingdom Viridiplantae; phylum Streptophyta; class Magnoliopsida; order Laurales; family Lauraceae; genus Persea; species Persea americana. The sequence goes on from CM056812.1 coordinate 11,552,208, forward strand.
GATACAATCGTATGGTTTTAGTTCTACTTGATTTTCACACTTTTTCTTCAATCCGACGCCTTTTAGTACTTAGAGTGGGAATATGGATGTATGAGTTGCACTAGCAAATTTTAAATCCTCACTTTATTGAAAATAAACCATGTTTGAACTGCAGAATATGGTATGGGTGCCAATACATCCACATCCGGAGATGTGTACAGTTATGGAATTGTTCTGCTAGAGATGCTTACTGGAAAGAGACCTTCTAATGATATGTTTCCAAATAATCTCAGTCTTCATCAATTTGCTAAGATGGCACTTCCTGAACGTGTGATGGAGATCATAGATCACCGATTACTCACAGAAGAAAGTGAAATCATTAGGCACGGTGAAGATTATGACAAAATTAGAAGTGTGATGCAAGAGTCCCTAATTTCATTGGTGAAAATAGGTGTATCTTGTTCTCGTGAATCGCCGAAAGAAAGAATGGAGATGAAAGATGTTGTCATTGAAATGCAAAAGGTTAGGGACTTTTATCTCAAGCGCTGAAAAGGGGTAAGATACACATGGCAGACAGCTACTGTTAATAAAGGTTCATCTGCTCTTTGTCATATTGAGGTTTGGTTGTGTTCCATGATCAGAAAGAGCACGTAGAAAATGTCTTCTTTAATAGTGAGTTTTTCATCCTTTTTTTTCTTCTTTAGTGTACTTCTGTATAGTGTACTTGCTTTGTGTGCTTCTTCTAATAGTGTACTTGCTTTGTCATTAAGGAAAGAGAATCTCTCTCTCTCTCTCTCTCTCTCTCTCTCACTCCCCCCTAATATGTCATTTGAGATGGATGATTAAGCTTATTAGTGGCCACTCCTCGATGGAGACTAATGGGCTTGGTGGACTTTTTTTCTGATATGGGGCCGCACAAGATGGGTCATAAGATCAATTGTTAGGGTCTTCTACATAGGGATGTAATTAAGTTGAGCCAAGTTGAAAAATATCAATCTCTAGCTCTAGTCAATGCACATTCAAGTTCAAGCTCGACCATAATTAACTAAGCCAAGCTACGTTAACCTTGATCATTTTGGCTTGATTTCTTTCTTTATATTCCTATATTATGTATAATAAATATAAAAAGTACATGTGAGATTATAAGTATGTTTATATCATAGGTAGTGGTGGAACTACATGGTGTCATGTGATCTTATCCTCTCTGCCCCTCATCAAATTTTGTTCTATGTTTCTTGTTTGCCCCTCAATATTTTTGTCCGCTTTAGAAAAGAAAGAAATTCCAAACACATAAGGTCAATTTCATCATTTACTCTTATCCAAAAGACAAATCATCAAAGCTATCCAATTACCATTTTCATTTGAACTAGCAAAACACGCCCGTGCTAAGCACAAGCAATATAATCCCACGGAATTGATGAGAAGAATTGATTTTGAGGTGAGTTGAGAGAGAGGAATTGATGAGAGAACCACGGAAGATGAAGAGGAAGATTGGGCGCTGAGAAGGAGGTGTTCATGTGAGAGCATTATGCACTAACTGACATTTGCAACACAAAATTTGTGTATATATGTTTCATTGATATTTTATATTGCAATTGATCATGCCCAACTTGTGAAGTCTTAGCAAAAGATTGAACGAAGCTAATCCTATAGAAGCTATTCTAGTCTAATGCTGAATTTCCAATGCTTGAACATGATTGTATCCAACATAACTATTGCTTCTGAGTCTGGAGGAAGCTGGAAATCTAATAGAAAACATGATTACTTAATTATAATTCTTCAAATAAGAAAACAACTTCACAATGACTGTTCCTTGTGCTACTTATGAGTTCGAGCTCAAATCTTGGATGATCTTGTTTTCCAGATGTTTGGAAATTGTCAGAACTTCAATGCATTGGCAAGCACATTTGTTCATTTTTTTAGTTGATCTAAGCGAAACAAACTTCTCCTGAAATTTATGATTGAATGTAGAATAACCTTAATTTTCAAATGCATGAAGCTGAAAGAGAATAGAATTCCCTGGTTGCAAATCTTTTCAAACAATGTGTTTAGTAGTTTTAGTAGTGAGTACTTCCACCTTTCATCCTCGAATTAGGCCTGAACATCACAATATTCCTAGATAGAATGCAAGTTAATCGTGTAATACTAACTCATTAAATTCTGCGAAGAATATCAATCACCATGTTCAGAGTAATGTTGCGATTCAGAAAGTGTTAGAATTCTGCAGTATGAAAGTCTATCCTCGTGCTTCGCTAGATAAAGTACGCCCACAACATTTAATCTACTTGATCGTGGTATTCTGGACAAAATCATTTCGATATTTAATATTCAAACCAGAGTGAAGTTGCATTCGGCTTAGTACCTAATAAGCACCTGGATCTTGCTTTAGAAAACCTCATGAGTGAGATCTCATTATTTGAAGACCATTTGAAGTTCATGGCAGGATATAGCCATAATTCATGATAAGTGTATCGCATCAAATCATAATCTTGAATTTAGGATAAAAGACAACAATAGATTAAATAAGCATCAAGATGAGGAGATTGCGGGTATGTTTGGTGAGTTTGATAAGATGAGTTCGTAAAAATTTTATTGTTTCATATACTTTCGTTCTGCTAAATTTCACTCTGATAATTGTTGAATGTATTAATTAAATAGATTATGCATAAAATATTAATATAAATTTCATAAATTTGAATGTCTTTACAAATGTAAAACATCTTAAAATTTAAAAATAAAAAGCGTTTTCCCAAAGTTAACCAACATAGATGGGTTCTACAAAGAATTGGAAATAAAATAAAATTACCTCTCATTATTCCAAATATATGGGAACAACCATCACGAATTTCTAGCATATTGTTGATCTCGTTTTCCTACACCAATTTGCTCATCTGATTGCTAAACTCAAGATTCATATTGAGGTTCCAACAAATAAAACCATAATATCATTTATGAATTATAAAGTAGCACTAAAAACCACAACATTAAAGAGATTCAAACCATATCACAATTCAAGGACCTTATTTTGATCTAATTGCATCTTTTGAAGCATTATGAATTGTAGATATCTACTAGTTGCCTATAGACAATTCATAGGGTAACTAAAAAATTTTACAGGACCATTATTTTCACACACAAAATTTAACAGCGGTGGGAGGGTTTTAAACTTTCCAGGCTAAATTGTAGCAAGGAGTCCACAGTGTTTGATTGAAAACATATAGTGTGCTGAAAATAATTGTTAATTGATAAGTGATATTTTGTTGTTAAACGAAGATGAATGTCATTGACTTGGTTCTCTACTACTGCCATTAGATTAAACATATCCAATAGTTGCATCAATATTTAAATAATGAAAGAAGCTATTTGAATCGTAGATCCAACAGGCGAGGCTATCATACTTAATAATAGGAACTCCTCACGTTATGACCCTATTCAATTGAAAGAAAAATCCAACAATTGAAGCAATCATACCCAACAAATATAAACACCCTGCACTCACCCTTCTTAAAGTTTAGGTAACAAGTAGTAGTTGTTGACAGAGTATCATCCAAAAAAAACTTAAAATTCTTCATTGACATAGCTATAACCTAAGCAAGAAAATCATACCATCTCAATGATGAAGGTCCCTACAAGATGGATATTAATATAACCAGAATCTCCCAATGACTTTTCATAAGTATAAACAGAGTTATGCGTTTCCAACTCAGAATTCCATTACAATTATACAACCATGAGCTTTGGCAACATTGTTCATGAGTTCCATGATAGGAACAGTCTTTCTGACACCAGCACCGCCAAATAATCCAATCTTTCGACCTCTTTGGTAAGGTGCAAGTAGATCTAAAATCTTTGCATGTACATTACAGCACATAGGAATCAAAGATGAGGAATATCCAACATGCACTTAATGTGAGGTGATGAAGCAAAGCATATGATAACTACACTAAGAAAAAGGCACCCATCTGTGAAAATCTCTTCAGCGTGGGTGAGTTAGCAAGGCATCGACTTCATCTCCTTGCATTTACTCTTTGTACTATATCCAAGATCCAGATATTATTAAGGGATTGTATTTCTAAAAGAATACTCAAGTAGTGGATGATGAGAGTTAAACCCATGGCATAAAGAATGGTATGCTCGTCATGTGATCATTTAGTAAATAAATTAACGGTGAACAGAGTGAAGCGAGTCAAGCAAACCCAAAATAACAGTCTTATCTTATAATCGTATCTTTTTCCCCACTCCCATGTTTAGCCAATTCATCTACCGACGTTTGTTCCAACCATTCCAACCTTTCAAAAGTCCACCCAGGATTGTTTTGAGTTGTACAGTTGGGGTGAACTTTACATTGTACAGACTACAGACCCATCATTGATAATTAATTTGGAGAGGTGTACTAAATCTGTGCAACTTCACATGCAGTCACTTGTAGCTGCTTAGAGATTCCATGCCTTGTCCAAATAATGTAGCCATTAGATGTCAACATATACATATAGAGCAAGGCTCTCCTAAGCTCAAGCTTAGGAGAAATTCTTGTAGGCTCACGTTTGTAGGGCCCATCTTTGGTTCATCCAAATGGACCAAACACATGAACCCTCGAAATTGCACATGTCCACCAATTTTTGTTTAGATCAAAATTTACTAGACCGTTGGATTGACTATGTATCGATTCTAATGGACTATTGACCATTAAACTTTTGGGCCCATATGGAGAAGATAGAAATCAGAGTTGGAGCTGATTTTTTGCAGAGAGGAAGATCCTAGATAGTCTTTGAAATCCCTCCCACCCCCATCCCCATATGGGTCCCTAGGTGGGCCCCACCATACACTTGAGCTTACCTTATCCTAAGCTTGAGCTTAGGAGAGCTGGCCCCATACATATATATATATATATAGCTCTTGCACAAAAATCTGTTTAGTCCATTTATTTCAGAGCTCCTCTCTCTCTCTCTCTCTCACGCGCGCGCAGATATGGACACACATCTATAAATCATGTAGACGGGTAACTCACAAGATAAGTGGACCATCCAAATTTTAGGCCAGGCCATCTACACAGGATATGCATTCCTTTTTACTGCTAGAATGATTTGTACATGTGACATCAAGCATATGTGTAACACCCCGTCCCTTAACCCATTATTAATTATAATTAATTGTGTGATTAGTTAGTAAGCGTATTTAGAGTCCTAGCTAGTTGAGTTTGGCGTATGGATCACGCGTGCGAAGTCGCGCAAGAGTCTGAGTTCGTTTGGGTAGAGTTGGGGGTTGCTTTGCAATTTCGGAAAGTTTTCAGGGGTTTTTATGAGATTACGAGTTTTCATGAGTTTGGGTGCATCAGGTAGGTCTCGGCATTTCACAAACTTTAGTTTTCAGTCGCGTTTCGATTCGACGCGTCTAAGAGGCCCAAAGATCATCATTTAGGGAACTAAGGACTAAACTCAAATTTCCCACTTAAGTCTAACCTAATATAAGCCTCACCCATCTCTTATCATCTCTTCTCTCATTCCACTCTCTATTTCTCCTAAGCTTCTCCTCCTTCACTGCCTCCTCACCAAATCCGGCCACCGGAGTTCTGACGGCGACGACCAGGCTCCACTTCATCTTCCCCAATCCTCCAAGAGTCCAACCATACCATTTTCCAAGTTCTTCACTCACAACCCCCCTCTAGGTGAGCTCCCAAAGCTTTTAAGTTTAGTGCATCTTCTTCCTTTGGTTTAGAAATGGATTAGGGAGACTCATATCAACCCTTTGCACGTATTTGTAGGAGTGATTTGGGGTTGAAAGTGTTTTCTCCAAGTTTGAGCTTTAGAGAGGGATTTCCCCAATTTTCTCTTGGGCTTTTCTTAAGCTCTTCATCAAGGCAAGTTTATATATATATTTATGATTTGATATGTTTGCTTCTCCTTGAATTGATGATTAATAATGCTTAGATGACCATATGCTCTAAGATAGATTGATTTTGAATTTAACATGATAAATAGGCTTTAATGATTAAATGGATTGAAATGGATTGGATAGATTGTGTATGGACTTGATGAGAGGGGGTATAGATGTATGTGGAGAGGGCATGGCCCTATTTTATTGTCTACAGGTGTGGATGAAGAAGGGAATGGATTTTTCCCAAAAATCCTAACCGAAAAACAGAATCCAGAGAGGATTCTGAAGCTCACGGCGAGCCGTGGATTTGCTCTACGGCTAGCCATGAATGCCTCTACGGCTAGCCGTGAAGCCGGTCGTAGTGATCTGGAAGCTTGCGCTTCTAGGTCGTTTAATTTACAATGACCTCATGGCGAGCCTACGGCTAATCGTGACTATTGAAGTTAGGTTCTGTCTGGAATCTGACTGTCAAGCAGCTGGGAGGGATTTTCAACCCAGTGCCTATGGCGACCTCACGGCTAGCCGTGGAGCTCGCCGTAGAGGACCCACGGCTAGTCGGAAGGTAGCCGTAGGGTATGTATGGATTCCTCTTGTATTGGGGTTTCTTTCACTGGCTTGCTGACCTAGGTGGGACCCTTGGTAACCTGTGATGCCTTGCTTTGGACTTGATACGATAGATGTTTGAGTGGACATCCACTCGTAATTATTCCGGTTTTCTCGGCTTTTAATTCATCTCAATCTTGAACGGTACGGGTCAACGGGATACCCTCATTTATATCTATGCATGAAGACTGTTTGTTTGGGTATCGCGAACCTTATTCCTTTCGTAGACTGAGTAAGGTTGGACGAGACTTAAGGAATAATATTTGACTTAGGCTTGGATTGTTTATCGCTTCTGATTCCGACTTGTACCGTTCGGTATTATCTACATATAATGTGCATGTTCTTTAGCTCCGTTTACTTTACTTTGTATTGGGATCACTTGAAGAACTTAGATGATGGACTTAGGATCCCCTTTGATGTTCCATTTGTTTCGAAGTTTGATGATGTGTTGAGGCTAGACGGCTTTGATTGTAAAAGCTTGTCGAGAACTATCTATGATGATGATATTTTGAAGAAGTTTGATGTTTGAAGAAGTTTGATGATTTTGGCTTTGATTTGATGATGGAAAGGTAGTTTCTCTTTTGACTGATGAATCTTGTTCACGCAAGAAAGTCTAGCCCTTCACTATTGCTTTTTTAGAACTCTTTATGCCAGGCGCCACTCAGTTGTTAAAGCCCAATACAGATGGGGCACCATCTGTGTGAGGACTTTGGATTGAACTTCTGCACAATACGACTTTTTACATTTTGATGGCTGTAACCATCGGATACATCTTGATTGTTTGATTTTGATGACTGTTGGCCTTTTGGTATTCATTTTGCTTGCTTGCTTGCCGGGTTTTATCTGTGCCACTCTACCATAGCTCTTATGCTGATCCGGAGGGTCATGTGAAACTATCCCGTAGTGTATTAGCTTATGTGGGTTACCTAAGTGTTAGATGTTTTGTTCGTTTGCTTATGACTCGAATGCTATGCACTTCTTACGATCAAAATGCTATGCATTGCCTATGATTCTTGACAATTGTTTACTCACATTCGGACTGCATATCTTAATGTCATTTCTATATATATTGCTTGCTGACTGTTGTGTCTGATGATGCTACTCTTGGTGCATAGGTATCAAGCCTTCTACCTCAAAGAAGAGACGACGAAGGAAGTTCAGGCAGATCATCCTGAGGACTCCTTAGACTATAGTACGGACGGCATCGTCTAGACTTATCGACCCCGTACACGAGAGCCATCATGCTATTTCCTTTTAGCTTCATCTTTTGGTCTTTTGTTCTCATTTTGATTAGGCCTAGTTTTTGTGTGGCCTTTGTTTTGTAATTAATATTTTGTTAACTGCCCTAAACTTGAACTTTAATTAATATTTCAGTCTTTGTTCTTAACTATACAATTTTGATATACCTCTTCTAATTATGAAGCTTCCGCTAATTGTTGTTTTATTCGATGAAACGTTTACCTCTCACAGCGGTCTTCGATCCAGATGGGACATGATTTGGGTCAAGTTACATTTGATTTATGTTGGAAAAATTTTAAATTGACCCTAATCTCACACATAACGCCGGTTTCACTTTTGGGGGTGTGACAATATGAATCCGCATGTGAAGGCCCATCTGTAGCAACTTGGCAAAGTTTATTGAGATGGTATACCTGAAAACCAGTTGTAGCCTTCGTAAATTAACAGTCCATTAGAGTCCCCGTATACTCTATTGGCAAGATGATCCCCAGCAAAGAGAACTTTTAGCGGCTTTTACAATAAACAGAAGCACCCTTCCAAAAAGATTCCACAGTTAGATAACCGATGATAATTAAATGTAGATAACAAGAATGTGTTGGGATTCCGAAAGTGTTAATATTCACACAAGACCGGGAGGTCCTAACTACGTGGAGCAAATTAATCATGGAATTGAAGTCAGAACCCAAGAAGTGAGAGGAGAGAATGGAATACCTTTTCCATTAGCATTGTGGGGATTAGAGACAGTGGGGTTGCAGAGCCTTGAAGGAGGGAGGATTCCATGGATGAGGAGATTGGAGGCAGAAGATTGCCATACGAATCCGTTTGGGATTGGATCTGATAGAAAATCCAATTTTTACGACTGTAGATCTGCATGAAGCATCGACATTTCTATTTCTGGGCAACGACAAAGAGAGATAGAGATTCACAGAGATGAAGAAAACCAGAGAGAGATGAGGAGAGAGAGAGAGAGAGAGAGAGAGAGAGAGAGAGAGGATTCAATACCTATGCCCTAACAAGTGTGATCGTTGGAGGTGCCAAGTCGGTGCCTGCAATGATTGTGGGTTTGGAGATGATGGATAGTAGAAGGAGAAGTGGAGTAGAAGGCGAAGTGGGGATGATCGAGTTATTCTCAATGATTTTCCAAGAGTTACTGGAATGGAAGAAATACATCTGCTTGAAAAACATAGGAGGAGTTACAGAGGAGTTGAGGGGAATGAATTAGTTCATGAAACGGTAGGTTGGATGCAGAGATGTCAAATGGGTGGTGGCCGTCACGGGAGGCCAAGAGCTCGCCCAGCACAGTGTATATGAGTCGTGTTTGGCCGTGTCGTGCCTTCACGTCCATCATGGCTTGCCATCTGGTTTGGGCTTAGGCTAAAATAAATATGTTTTTAAGTGGTTCGTATGGTCTTGTACTAAAACATACATACAAAAAAGTAAGATTACGTCACACAGTTTTAAGTAGTTTGGTCAAACTCGACTTACTCTACTGAAAAGAGAACCATTTCGATCTTTTTTACTTGAAGGTTTTCTAATAGAATTACGTTCAAAACCTTTATAATCTTTTTGGAGAATAAGAATATAAAAAAAATAAAAGACTTTTATTTTTACAAATTACAATCAATAAAAGGAAAAATTTAGATTTGTAGTTCGCTAATGTATTTGACTGGGTCATAATCTTCAGTTTCTGCCACTCTTGCTTTCTCTTATCAGCTAAATATCAATCTCTATGCAAACACAATACTCCACTGTTTATTCAGTTAAATTCGTCATTCTATCATCCACCACACGTCTACTTGCAATAAAAGCCTGCTCTGTTGCTATTGAAGACATTTGAATAGTTAGTAGATCACGAGCTATGGCAGCTAACACCGGAAACTTGTTTTCGTGTGTTTTCCACCAGGCTAAAATGTCCAAACTAAATGTATCATGCATCTCTAATACACCGGAGTCTAGATACATGGATAAATCCATCACAACTTCTCTAAAAACTTATTTTCAACAAAAACAAGTGGTAATTCAGCCTAGGCAATCATTAACAAGTGATTGTCTAGCAGTAACAACATTGAAAGAAAAAAGCCCAAAACTACTACCACTAGTAGTAGAATCATGAGTATGCATCCCTAAACCCCAACCCCGCCCCCCCACCGGATTCCCCACAATATGTTTTTCCTATGCCTTATCAAATGGCCAGTACCCCTAGCCTATTCTACAATATAAATCTTACCACAGTATTTACATTTAGCCATAAGGACCTCACGGTATTTACATTTAGCCTTAGGGACCTCCTTTCCATCTTCAATAACCTCAATAATTTCATATTCTTGCCAAACATTAAAAGTTCTAGCTCTCTTAGATGTTCTACAGGAACTAGTAGGCTGTATTGGGACTTAATCTACTACTTCTTCCTCTTTCATATGGACAAAATTGTATTCTGCCCCTAAATTAATGGAAGAAGATTGTATGGTAATTCTTCTAAAATATCGTCTAGCAATATTTTAAAAACGAAATTTGAAAGAAAACATTATATAATAATAGTAATAGAGATTTTTGTGATAATTAATGTAAGAAATGAGACAAGATGAGAGTTGATATAATATATTATAGACTATATATAAATATGAAATCTCAAATTTAAATGATATAAATAAATCAAAATTTTCGAAAACCCTTCTTTTTTTCTTTTTTTTTTCTGGAAAGATGAACTTGTCATTGAAGAAGAAGAGACTTGATTACAAAAAGATAGCTTGAGACTTTTTAGCCTAAGAGACAGACCATCCTGAGTCCATATTACAGAATCAATTGTTTCCAAAAGAGTGGTTCCCAAAAGACTTAGCACCCAAAAAAAAAAAAAAAAAAAATGACTGTCATTCTGTTTGCTGCTCCAAAATGCCTTGTGCCAGAAGTTGAGCGTCAAGGATCTCCTGTGTAGACTACTGCATAGAAAGCTCTTGAGAGTAAAGATCTGTAATATGAATAGGTAAAGCATATTTAAACAAGATTTCCAATGGGGGGTTAAGTTTTGAGAGTGTGTCTAACACTTTGTTTGCTAATCTGAAAATTTGGCCTTAACACAGGCTCGGGTCTCAACCAACCGATCTTTACTAGATTTCAATAATGTGATTAAACTAGTGATTAATCCTATATCCAATTAAAAATAATCAATCAACACAAAGAGAAGGACACAGGATTTTTACGTGGAAAACCCTACTCGGGAAAAAGCTACGGGCCTTATCGTCTAGGCCAACAGACAACCAAGCACTATGTAAAAAAAGTTACAAGAAACTCACAACCCTTCCCAATTGAAACTCAACCTAGGGACATCTTGCTGACTACTCGCCGCGCACCTTCACCATACTTGAACCAAACGCCTCGAAGCCGTCTTCAAGGAATTTCTACTTCAAGGGAGTAGAATGGAGTATAACCAAAGCTTGAGATCTTCAGCACTTTAGATAATCGCCTCAGGGGAAGATAGATCTCTCAAATTCTCTCTTGGGTTTTATCTTCATAGAGAGGTGAGGTTGAATAGAGAGATAAAGCCTTTATATAGGCCTAGGTTCGTGCCTCAAGGGATGTAATTTCATTAGGAATCACTTTGGCAACTTGAAACAAAGAAGGAGAAGAATTCTGGGCAACTTCCTAATTTTGCGCCAATGTTCGCTCGAGCGATCATGAGGTTTGCTCGAGCCACCATGCTTCTGACTTGGAAATTCGCAGCTTCAGATGATGGCTCGAGCGAGTAAGTAGCTTGGGTCCAGCGATGATGGTTCTATCTCGTGTTCGCTCGAGCGACCAGGAGGGTTCGCTCGAACGAACTGCTGACTATCTTCAGTTAGAGGATTAGCTCGAGCGAAGAATAACAGGGCTTGAGCGACCAACGTTCTGTGAGCTGTTCGCTCGAGCGACTAGAGGGTTCGCTCGAGCGAACTGCATTCTGTCTTGACACTAAGAGCTGGGTTGAGCGAACAGAATGGAAAGCTTGAGCGAATGATATTCTTTGTGGGATTGCTCGAGCGAACTGAAGATTACTCGAGCGACCACTATCAATTCCTGATGGAACTAGACTTCTTTACAAACGATCTTCAGCAGTTCTTTTCTAATCTAAATTACATTATAAAGAAACCCGGTTTTGTCCATAACCCAATAAATTAGCCAACTAAAAATCTAACATAATCTACGAACAATCTCTGCCCTCCACCTTGGAATATTTTCCAAGGTTGTCAAGATTCTACGTCATATGTGCATTAGGCCCCAAGGAACCCCAGCCGTGGAGGTAAGAGAGTTCCAAATGATGAAAGAGTCTCCTTCCATTATGGCTCAACACATAGTTGCGTCCCTCTTACAAGGGCCAACATTTCAGCTTCAATAGCGGAATTTGTGGTGGTGGCAAAAGCAAATGCTAGAAAGAGGCGCCCACAGTTGTCGCGGATGATTCCGCCAATACCCGCAGTACCATTAGAATTATGGAATGATCCATCGACGTTCAACTTGTAATGTTGAGGAGGAGGAGTAGTTTAGACCTCCGAGGACATGGGTTTATTAAGGTTGTTGCTTAGAAGAAAGAGCGGCACATTCCATTCGTGCAGGGCGTGACAAACCTTCCCCGCAATGGAAGTTGGGTGGAAAGGTTGGGATTGAAAGAGGATGCCATTACGGGATTTCCAAATATACCACTATGTCCATGTAACTTGAGTCATAACCTCCTTAGGTTGGTCGCAGAACCAATTGATAATGGGCTGTCTTGGGGTGTGTGCGCCAAGCCTGCGTTGTAGGTCTTGCCAGACCCTCCCAATGGATTGACATGATGAAAAGAGGTGATCACTAGATTTTGGTTCAATATGGCAAAGCACACAGGAGGAGTTTATTGAGAGAGTTTATTCAGGTAGAGTTTTTGAAAGCCCTTTTAATTTTGTTTCTTGATGACTTGATCGTTAGTCCCCCAAAAACTTTTTGGAGAGAGTGAGAGAGTTAGAGAGTATTGAGAGAGAGAGAGATGGATGATCTTGGTGAGAAATGAAAATAGGAGGGTTGAGACTATTTATAGACTTTAAAAAAATTCAAAAAAACTAAAAATACCCCTAATATAACTGTTTTATAGTTGTTGGGAGAGGGTAAAATAGGCCTTTTAGCCCACATAGCCGTTGGGGCGCAAGCGACCGCCACCGTGTTGGTTATGCCTTGCACCTCTCCCAGGTTCCGTTGACCGGGCTGGATCGAGCCACGACACGTTGACTGGTGCTTGGCCGTGCTGTGCAGCGCTGGCCCGCACATTTTACGCCCGCCCATTTTACATCTCTAGTTGGATGTTTTAAAGATCGTCAAAATCCAAAGGGAGTCAAAATAGATTAGCTTATTTCAAATTAAAAACAGTTCACTTCCATAGTAAAGCAAGCTCAAGTGTCCCATCTATGGCTCCACCTTATCTTGACCACCCCTTACATCTTTAATGTTCTTTTGTTGGAGACCATTTGACCATAAATTTCTAGGACTTCAATTTCTTTTCACATAAGAAATGCTCTCAATTGCAAAAATAAATGCTTATGGCAAATAATGACTACTTTTGAGGAAAATTTACAATAAGACTAATGATACTAATGAGCAAAGAAGTTGATTCTGACATGAATAAAAATAGATGAATGTCCTAAGCCGGAATTTCATGCTTACTGGATAAAGTATAAGCAATGGGTTTTAATGATACCTCATTCTTTGTGGTGTTCTCACTTGTGCTCTTTGTAGATGATCCACTCGGCTACTTCTCAGATATATCCCTTCAAAATCTACATTCACAAATTCAAGCATGAATCATAAGTCATAACATTTCTATCTTATCGACATAAAAACACCAATTTCACCATTTGTAACACAGTTGAACCTAGGGTCTACATAAGCATGCAAAGTCTGGCAATTTTTCAACCTTTGTCCCATCCGAACAACATTTCACTATCACTTGGCCAATCAAATCAATATTACCAATTCTGGTCCCCACATCAACACATGAAGGCTTGAAGACATTATGCAAACGATAGTTTTAATATACTACTTTTTATGCCCGCTGAAACAGTTATTTTATGATTGATACATCAGTTTTAACAGTGAATAACAACTTTAATTTTAATGTTTTTTTGACATGTGGGTGGTTTTGGACATGAATATCAGCTCAAAGCATTGCATAAAATAAAATAAAATAAAATAAATCAACTGAGAGCTTTTAATGAGTGATCCACTGTTTTAGGCTTTCTCCAATTCCATCCATGGAAGTACCATCTTTCAAAAGAAAAACAATAAAAAAACACAAAGGCTACAAAACACCTTCCTATCCAGACAAATTATTTTTAAAAATGATTTAATTTGGCCCTGATTCGGCTGTGTCAAACTCATCTGATTTCATTTGGCCCTGGCAATTGGTGATTCAGCTGCTGAGCTTGACATAGTCATAAGATCAGCTGGCATTTGATATTTGCCTGATTTGAAGGTGTTTTGTAGTAATGGCCCACCTCGGATCTGATCAGATCCTCAGCAACGGACATATCCGACGGACACTGATCTCGGACATACCCGTAAAATCTCCGACGGTGGCTGCGAGTCCAGATCCTCTGTTTTTTGTCCTGTTGTGGCCCGAACCGGACTATTACGACTTCTTCCACGACACCTGATCAATCCTTGTGATCCGGACTGAGCACCAAAGAGGCCCGATCTGAAAGAATACAGACGCCTCTTGCAGTAATGGCCCACCTCGGATCTGATCAGATCCTCAGCAACGGACATATCCGAGATCAGTGTCCCTCTCCTACCACCACGTACGTGTCACGTTACATAATTAGTCTTGGAAATTTACGTGAGATTAGGGGGTCAAATAACAATCTTTTATAAACAAACTATCCAATATGGCCCCCAATCATGGTCTCTTATTAAGGATAGAAGACATTCGCGTCCTCAGTGGATGAGCTGAGTACCTATATAAATATAGCATCATCATACTACAGTTAGTCGGCAAGCGAATATATATAAATAGAAACAAAACAATAGTTTATAATTTCAAATGAAATCTGTAATTCAGACTCTCATATAAAATCAAAAATTCTTGCTTACAAATCCGATCCATACTTTCATAAATTCCACTGAAAGCATAATCTCATATTAATAAAAAAAATCTCTTAGGCTTTTATCGTGACAATAAACCATTGCACTTTGGGTCCTTATCCTGTCCATAAGTTCTCTTATCCAATAGATATTACGGGTATCTGATCCTGTTCTTAAGTTCTTTTCCAGATTTTTCGGGAATCTGTGACCATGTTCATAAGTTCTTTTCACGGTGATCAACCAACCATTTTTACGAAACATTATTCATCTTTATGTTTTATTTTTATTTTATATTTTACGTTATGTTTATTGAAATATTGGTAGTACGGGGCCACACCCGACCCGTTAACTTCTAATACATAAGTTACATGTTTTTTTTTTTTATATATACTTTGCAGTTGATTTTAAGTTTTATTTATTTTCTATTGAAAGAAAAAAAATTAGGTTCTAAAGTTAGAAGATCAAGCATATAGGCCGGATTGGGACAACATCCACGAAAGTCTTTTTTAACTTAGTGACATTAATTTTTTTATTCCTGACCACTAGGCCAGCACTATATCATTATGGGCCTATCTAATCAGTCCAAATCATTTATTTTTCTCTTACTCCTTCCCTCATCTTGCTTCCTCTATAAATCTTTTTTAATATTTTCTTTTTCTGTTTTTTTTTTTTTTTTTGCTCGTGTTGGGCACGGGCCTTTGACACTAGTCTACTAAAATGTCTCTCTCAAGTGGGAGTTAGGCTTGCCATAGAAATTATCATATGTTTAATTTCTTCTTTACTAGAATTTCAAACAAGAGATTTTACTTATTTGGCATTCCTATCAACAACTCTAAATTTTTAGAGCATATTTGGTAATAACCGAGGAATCCATAGAGTTGAAGATTCCTTATTACTCCTGGAACAAGGCTTACTTAATGAGGATTTGTATAGTTGAGGATTTTACAGTAATATTTGCATATATCCTTGCAAATAACTAAGGAAAATTTGCTTTTGTGTGCAAATTCACAAAGGAGTTTTTTTTTTTTTTTTTTTTTTGTTTGGGGGTTGTGGGGGGTGGTGGGGTGTGTTTTCAAACTTGAAAGTTCTAAAACACCGTCCACCTCCTTACAGATTTACAATTGCCAAACATGGGCGTAAGGGGTTTTTCGAACTTGAAAGAGGGATGTTTCAAACTTGAAAGTTCTAAAACACAGACCATGTCCTTATAGATTTACAATTGCCAAACATTTTCGAATTTGAAAGTTCTAAAACACAGTCCACATCCATATAGATTTACAATTGCCAAACATGGGTTTTCTACAATAGTGTGGAAAGTAGAAATATATCCCCCGAGGATTTAGTTGGCAAACATAAAAGGGAACTTTGAGAATCTAGGAATCCCAACATTCTCAAATGCTCAAAATCAAGCACCTTAAAAAACCTTACTAAGGGTGGAACTTGGTGTCCCCAATTGTCAATTCAAACTAAGACTGGGATCCGGGCTCGCGAGCGGTGATGATCATATACATATGAATAGTGTTGATGTGTGGTGGTTACAGCAATGAATACTATGAATATACACATTTAATCTCCTACAGGGTTCCGCGGTGAGAATTTCACACACACTCACATATTATTTACTTTGATGCGGAAGCGTGTAGCAAATTAAATTCATAATCCATTCCACAATACTAGACTGATAAATACATATAAATGACAAGATGTCAGAGTGAGCAATGATCTCATTGGCATTCCTAAAATATAAAGTTTAGAGTTTAAACAAAAGATCAGTTAAGTTAACATTCCCCAAAAATAATGGCCAACAAAGGCCATTACAACCAAAAGTGTAAATCAAGTATCATTCTATAATTCCCCAAAATGTTACACAACTCTTAGCTCGATCCAATGTCTAAACGACATTGTCGGCTTGCCACTCCACTAATCGTTGCGGTTATCCAACTGCCTCCTTTGGCTCCTCCTCAAAAGCAATAACAGGGATTCGACCTGAGTACCACAAAATGGGTCAAACACGGCGGTCTGGCAGGTGGGTGAATAGATAATACTATTAAAGAAATCAAAGCATATCTTAAACATAACGAAATCTTATTAAAACAATAACTATCATAAAACAGGGTGCATTGTTCATTTAAAGTACAGATGCAATATAAATCATGTAGGGTATTTAAGGTACAGGAACTGACTAGATGGCAACCACACTAAAGCTAAATCCTCTCTATCACTAATGTGATGAGAGCACATTCAGTACGTTGGGCTTGAGCACACAAAGTGACGGGGACCAACAATAAATACATATACATATAGCTAGACAAGACCACGGCAGCGGAACCGGGTAACGGGGCAGGACAAGATCCAAGTTACAACTGGCGGGAGCATGAGGGGGAGGCTCAAGTCAGTTGATCCGACTGACAAGGTCGTCAAAGCTTAGTGGTGCCGACTCATAGGTTACATGAGAAATCAAAACATGTACATAACTATATCAATGTAAAACACTCAGGCAGGTGGGGCATGGTGCTCATAAGTACACATTCCACATCATTATCTTTTCATGCATAAACAGGGCTGGCAGGACATGTCAGGTGCATAAATCAGAGTTTGAGATAAAACCAGTGATATCGGGTAAAGACATGTATAATCTGAGTAAAACAGTACAATGAATCTTTATACAGTTACGGATTATATATTGGAGCTTCCATATTCAGACAACATGTATAAAGATCTTGTACGTCTATTATTTCCCTTAGTATGGTACTCGAATGATAGAGGATATACCAAGTTTTCTTATACAAATTGATGAATCCAAAATCCCCAATACATTTCCGAAATGGGGTTTCTTTCCAAGTCGATCTCCTTATGTCATCCCCTAGGTCTTTCCAAGGTGGTAGGGCATCTAAACAACCCATCCAAACCTTAGAATACCATTTCTGAAAACAATAGAAAAGACTCAGGAATTCTGGGTGAAATTCGGTCACCTGTCGGTTGGCTGGCGGTTAGCCGCTGGCTGATCGCGGTTCACCTTGCTAAAATACAACATTCTGTATTTCTAACCGCGCATTTCGGCTACCTGGCGGTTAGCCGTGGCCAAGGTCGGCTAGCCGCTTGTGCTCGCCCAGGATTTTAAGCATTCTGGATTTGTAACCGAATCCGGGTCTGCTAGCCGCCGGTCACCTGCTGGCTAGCCGCCAAGGTGACCGCCAGCTGACCGCCCAGCTATGGGGACTACACATCAAGTGCAAATTTGTGCTCTTTCTTTCCCAAACCATTCTACCTCCACTTCATCCATTTCCTGACATGAAATAGGTCTATCCCGTTCCACTCAACATCCATTCATTTCCTCTAACAACCATTCCATCAAGGCATTAATTCACCTTCCAATACCAACCACATTCAATGCAAGTACAAATATCATTTAGGAAGTCCATAATGGCAAAATAAGCTTTAATGAATGAATGCATACATTCTCATAAAACTGATTAAAAGGAAATCTTATCAATAAGTACATTTCGAAAAAAGCATTATGAAACATAGGAAACTAGAAGAAGATGAGTAGTAAAATCCACATTTTCAATAAAACAAGAACTCATTCAAATCAAACCCATTCATCCACTTGCCTTGGTCTCCAAATATGCTAATCAAGCTCTAAGCACACTCTCTAGCTCAAAATCCACAATCTACACAAAAATCCCCAAAATACACTCATTACAAACCCTAGAATGTCAAAAACAAGAAATAGAAAGAGATAACTTTTAATAATGGAAATGAAGACTCTCTAGGGCTAGTAGAAGCATAATCTAGAAGATGGGAAGGATTACTTACATGGAGGGTCCTTTAATGACAAGAGCTTGTTCAAAGTGAATCTTGGAGTGGAGAGCTTCTTCTAAACATGATACCAACAGGGAGCCAAGATGGAGAGGAAAGAGAAGTTGAGCTCCATTTTTCTTTTAGCAAGAGTTTTGAGAGTGATTGGGAGATGGAGAAGCAAGAAGCAAAGGAGCAAACCCTAGGGCTGGAGTTCTCCTCTATCTCAAGAAAGTTGCAAGAAAAAGGAAGAAGAGAAGAAGACTCCTCCTTTTATAGAAAGCGGTGATGGGTCCCACCACTAAAGAATCTTGTGGGATTAAAACTTCGACTTCCGGGACTCGGATGGATTCGACGAAGAAGGAAGAATTGTTCGTCGAAATTTCTAGTTTCCAAAAAGTATATGTTTTACGAGTTTCGGAGACATTGAAAATAGTGTCCAGATTTTGTGTAAAAAGACTGTTTTACCCCTATCATTAGCAAAGTAGGGTCTAGAGGTCTCGAACGGAAACGGAGCAAATACGAAAGTTGTCGGGAATAATAAAATAAACTAAATGGGGAAAGTTACAGATTTATCTTAGCATCCAATAAATCCCAAAATCACACAAAACACGGTAAAGGAACTCCCAAAGGGTCCCAATAAGTCAAAAGAGTTCCCAAAATAATCCGAAGCTATTTAAAAGCTATTCTAATCCAATCTTAGCTAAAACTCACTAATCACACTTATAACGAAGGCACGTCTTAATTAGAACTAAACGTAAACTCTCGGGGTGGGGTCTTACACTAGTCTTTCCGATTTGGATTGACCGTCTTCTCCAAAATTTGTTTAATCTGCCTATTCGAAATTTCCGCTTGGCCACTTGTTTGTGGGTGATAAGGTGTAGTAGCCTTATGGGTGACAGAATATTTTTTCAACAAATGCTCAAATGGACGGTTGCAAATGTGAGTGCCTCCATCACTAATGATCGCCCTATGGGTACCGAAGCGAGAAAAGATGTGATCTCTTACTAACTTGATCACCACATGGTGGTCATTCTTCTTTGTCGGTATGGCTTCTACCCACTTGGATACATAGTTTACTGCCAGCAAAATGTAAATATTCCCAAAGGAATTTGGAAATGGCCCCATGAAGTCAATTCCCCACACATAAAAAATTTCCACCACAAGTATGGGATTCAAGGGCATCATGTTCCTCTGATTGATCTTGCCAAGCTTTTGACACCTCTCACAGTTCAAACAGAAAATGTGACAATCTTTAAAGATTGTGGGCCAGTAAAATCGACACTGCAAAACTTTTGCAGCTGTCTTTTTTGAACTAAAGTGGCCACCACATCCATGATTATGACAGAATGAAATGATCGAGTAATGGTCATGATCAAGAATGCATCTCCTGATGATCAGGTCTGGACAGTACTTAAAAAGATACAGGTCATCCCAGAAAAAGTACTTGACCTTAGCTAAAAATTTTGATCGATCTTGTTTTGACCAATGGGTGGGCATCTTCCCTATAACAAGGTAATTGATTACATCTGCAAACCAGGGGATTTGGGAAATACTGAGCAATTGTTCATCAGGGAAATTTTCATTCAGTGGGACCACATCTAATGGCTTTAAGGGTGTCCTCGAAAGATGGTCTGCTACAACATTCTCACATCCTTTTTTATCTCTTATTTCTAAATCAAACTCTTATTGCAGAAGGATCCATCGGATCAATAGGGCTTTTGCATCTTTTTTGGACAGAATGTATCTCAGAGCTGCATGGTCCATGTAGATGATGACTTTGGACCCTATCAAGTAGGACAGAAATTTCTCCAGAGCAAAAATCACAACTAGCAATTCTTTTTCAGTGGTTGTGTAATTTAGTTGTGCATCATTGAGGGTCCTACTAGTAAATCACATGAGGTAACTTCTCAACCTGTTGACCCAACACAGCTCCAATAGCAGTATCAGATGCATCACACATTAGTTCAAATGGAATGGTCCAGTCAGGTGGTTGAATTATAGGGGCTGAAGTTAGTTCCTTTTTCAGTCTCTCAAAAGCCTGTAGACACTTCTCATCAAATGCAAACGAGGCATCTTTTGTCAGCAATTGGCACAAAGGTTTAGCAATTTTACTAAAATCCTTGATGAATTTACGATAAAAGCCAGCATGGCCCAGGAATGATCGAATCTGCTTAACTGATTTTGGTGGTGGCAATTTGGAGATCAAATCGATTTTTTCTTTGTCCACCTCAATTCCTTGTTAAGAGATAGTGTGTCCTAGGACTATCCCTCTCTTCACCATGAAATTACATTTTTCCCAATTTAAGACCAGAGTTTTCTCTTTACACTTAAGCAGCACAAGTTCCAGATGCTGCAGGCACTCTTCAAAATCATTCCCAAAGACCGAAAAATCATCCATG
Organism: Persea americana; assembly: GCA_029852735.1. Lineage (NCBI taxonomy): Eukaryota > Viridiplantae > Streptophyta > Magnoliopsida > Laurales > Lauraceae > Persea > Persea americana. The sequence continues at coordinate 11,573,183 of CM056812.1, forward strand.
AAAACCTCAATGAAACGCTCAACCATATCCGAAAAACTACTCATCATACACCGCTGAAAGGTAGCAGGTGCATTGCATAACCCAAAGGGCATGCGTCTGTAAGCAAATGTACCAAAAGGACAAGTGAAGGTGGTCTTTTCCTGGTCCTCAGGAGCAATTGTAATTTGATTGTATCCAGAATAACCATAAAAAAAAAAATAATAATATGCATCACCAGCTAGCCTTTCGAGCATCTGATCCATGAAGGGGGGGCGGGGGGGGGGGGGGGGGGGGGGAGGATGATATTTCCGGGTGACTGAGTTTAACTTCCTATAATCAATGCATACCCTCGATGCAGTATGTATCTGAGTGGGTACTAATTCATTGCCCTCAATTTGAACTACTATTATCCCTGATTTCTTAGGTACTACTTGAATCGGGCTCACCCATGCACTGTCAGATATGGGGTAAAGCACCCCTGCATCAAGTAATTTTAAGACTTCCGACCTAATTACTTCCTTCATTGTAGGGTTCAGCCGCCTCTGTGCTTCATGAGAAGGTTTTGCATTTTCTTCCAAATGGATTCTTTGTTGGACCACAGATAGGCTTATTCCTTTGATATCTGCGATTGATCATCCAATAGCTTCTTTATGTTCATCCAAAAATTTCACAAGTTTTTCCTCTTGGACAGGGTCCAAGTGTCACGTCCCCCGAACCCGATTAGAAAATAAACCGGATCCGGGGAGTGAAATTTATGGCTAATTAAAATTTTTGCCCTTTTAGGCTCAACGATCGTAAGTCCGCTGTGAGGATATTGCATTTCAAACCTCAAAATATAACACTGTGCGGAAATCATACAATTCGGGGCATAATTTAAATATCAAGACAATGAATAATCAATCTCATTTATTAATTTAAAATTGCAAAGAGTAAATAAAGCAAATAAAAACGTTAATTCAATTACAATAGCCAACCCACTAACCAAGGCCATTTAAACAAAAAGAAGTCAATGAGATAAAGGTCCAACAATGAAACAATAAATGAAAAAATAAAATCTAGCGGAGTCCCCATGAGGCTCTTTAGTGCCAGGTATGATGACGTTACTCTACATCATTGGCACGCCACTCTCGCTCCTCCTTAGCTGGTTGGAGATCCTCTGGGATCTCCTCACCTGCCTGCTCCTCATAGTAGTCACCTGGGGTGTCTGCACACCAAGGAACAGAGTCAACGACATGTTGAGCAATAGATAAGAAAAACACAATAAAAACATAACATGCATCAAGTGAAAGAGTATAGACAAGTACAGGATCATAACAATACAAGAAAACAATATTAGGCATACCGCATGAGTAATAATCATCAGAATCAACAATAGGAATCTGACCTCATCTAACGATCACCGCTATCCAAACCATGCAAATGCAAGAATCAAGAGGGAGACTCCAAGGATGTCCAAGTCACCTCACGGGGGTACCAGTAACAATCCCAATCCAGACTACTGATACTAAAGTTCGGCTCCAGAGGGATCCAAGCTCCTTGTCCTAGGAATAGTAGCACAGTCCAAGTCCCTTCCCAACTATTCAACGCCATGGAAGCCGTCCAAAGCCGACTTTCCACCCCGATGTCCGAGTAACCGGCCCATCAATAAAATCCCCAAACTGCAGTTGCCCATGACATGCAAATAACAATAAAGTGGTGCTGACACAAGGAAAGCCAAGACAAGCAAGTCTTGCTAGTTTAACAAGCGTGACATGATCATAGGGGTTTTCTCTTCCAAAACAATACAAGACAAGTCAAGCACACCTGATAATCCCTTATAACTAGCCAGTCATGTTTATCAATACTTGACACAAGATCCTAAGGTACACTCTAAGTCAAGTCCAAGTCCTAATTCTACAGGGGATTATGTTTCATAATTAGTTAAGTGTTTTATGCCAAGAGAGTGTACAAGGAAATAGTAACAACGGATACAATCCACAATTCAAGGAGGAATTACTAACCAAACCAAGGCAAGTGGTGTCATCCCCATATCCTACATGTTCTAACGGAGTACGTGTATGATTGGATCAATGATGCTTTTAAGGAAATCCCTTGGTGTACAATCATGTGAAGCATCAATTGATTCAGTCTTACACACATTCGGTTACCCCATGTTAAATACAGGAATACATAGACAACCCATCAAAGCATACCAAGCCACATGCTTTGATTTCCAATTCCATTAATGGTCACATGAAGTGGTTAAGGGTTTCCAACCTCTAAGTCCCCAAAACTAGGTTAACAGTCTTGTTTCTAACAAAACATGGTCTGAATTATTAATCTCCATCGTTACCTCATTTCTCGATCTCCGATCATCGCGAAACATGTACCATTGGATTCTACATTCAATGAGTTTTCCAACGGTATATGGCTCGCAAAAATCCTACGAGCGGTTCAAAAGTTATGGCCTTGGAAACATACCCAAACATCAATCAAATGCCGAGGGTTTGAACTCTTGGAGGGAGAGTTCGAACTCTCGCGCTCCAGGACAACACACCAGCAGCATTGAACATCTGAACGTCTGGGAGGGACATTCGAACGTTCAACGCGCATCCTCCAGTGTCCCGGAAAGTCCAACGTTCGAACGTTCGGGATGAACATTCAAACGTTCAACATTCCCCACGCCAATCACCCGCAGGCTTCAACGTTCGAATGTTCAACATTCTCACGCCAAATCGCCCACAGGCTTCCACGTTCGAACATTCGGAACGAACATTCAAACGTGCAATCCCAGCCATTCTCGGTGAGTCCCAACGTTCGAACGTTCAAAGGAACGTTCAAACACAGAAAACCCACTTTGCTCTTCTTCCATTCCAAATCATCTCCAATCCATTCCAAACCCTTCCAATGGTTATACCTGCACGAAATTGAGCCACCATGCTCTCCCAAAAATCCATTCCATTAATTCCAAATCATTAATAATAAATTAAACATTCAAGGTTATTACCAAAAACCTAACCTAGCATATTATACCCCAATTCAAATCCATACAACTTGGCATTAGGGTATCCTATCATATGATCAACAGGCAATCAATACAACAAGCATCCATGTTAAATTGTAAATTGCATATCTACTTACCTCAACCAAGCAGAAGATGAAATTGGGGGAAATTCGAGGAGAAGCTCTATTAACACGAAAACCACGATCTAATCCAACCAAACGCAACCTAAAACGCAATGGAGAAGGAAAGAGAGGAAAGGATCGAGATCAAACCTAAACCTAACCAAAAGAGAAGATGATTGAAAGATGAGGGTGAGAGAAATCTTACCAAACTAGAACCAATGGAAAGAGGAGATCGCAAGGAAGAAGATTAGCGGTTTGGATCTTCGAGATGATCTCTCCCAAGAACTCTGGGCTTGAGAAGATGATGAGGAAGAAGAAGAGGGCTCCTGTAGCTCTTTCGTTGTAGAGATTCATAATGAAATTAGGGCTAATCTCTGCTTTAAGAGAAAGGAGGGGAAAAAGATTAATTTGCCCTTAAGTGGGTCCAGCGAAAGAGTAGACCACTTGAAGGGTTTCTGATCGTCGGATCGCGACGAGCCAAGAGACAAAAATGATCAGCGCGACGAGGCCTTTCCAATGAACCCAAAATCATGGCGCTTGGAATTTTTTGGAAAAACAGTCAATTTTTCCTAAATTGCAAACTACCCTCCTGCTATGATCAAACGAACTCGGAATCGCACGAAACTTCGCAAGCACTATTCTAATGCTAAAAGAAACTCGTTCATGATCTAAACCCACATAGTTATCTAACAATACATTAATTATAATAAATACAAATAAACGGGTCAACGGGCCTACCATTGGGCCCAACTGACCTAGTAAGGTCGCGGACCTTACACCAAGTCTGAAGCTCTAATCACTGGAAGGGTTTCTAGTGGGCCTAAAAACACATATTTCAAGGTATCTGGCAACTGCTTGAGTTCTAACTTAGGGGACTCTACAATCGATGGGACGGGAGGGGAAGTAGATGGAGTTAAAATCTCCTGCTTCGGTTGCCATTTGGAACAGTCCATGGATGGGGTGGAGTCTAATAGTGCATTGACTTCCTCAATATGTCCATTTACATCAAAATCACTTCCAAAGTGGGCCAGACAAGCCTTTAGTGGATTTTCAAGTTTCAAATGGGGTAAGTGATTTTCCACCAATTCATGAACGTAACTGACTTCAAAAGCCCCATCATCCTCATCAAGAGGTTGCTTACTGATATTAAAAATGTTCACTTGAACTGTCAAGGTCCCAAAAGAAATTTGCATCACTCCATTCCTACAATTGATCAAGGCATTTAAGGTGGCTAGGAATGGTCTACCTAAGATTACTGGAATTTTGGGTTCAGCCCCAGATGTGTGTTTGGTATCCAAGACAACAAAATCGACAGGAAGCACAAAGTTTTTGACTTTGATCAGAACGTCTTTGACTACCCACTTGCGCTATCGAATCGATGCATCAGTCAATTGCAAGGTGACATGGGTCTTTTTCAAATCCCCCAAACCTAATTCTTCATAAACAGAGTACAGAAGAAGGTTCACACTTGCACCCAAATCTAGCAAAGCTTTCTCTATGTGATGGTCGCCTATCTGACAAGAAATTGTTGGACACCCCAGGTCTTTGTATTTGATTGGGGTTGGACAAGAAATGATCGAGCTAGCTTGTTGGGCTAGAAAAGCCTTCTTGGGCACATTAATAGTCCTTTTAAAGGTGCAAAGGTCTTTCAGAAATTTTTCATAGGTTAGAATCTATTGGATAGCATCAAGTAGTGGGATATTGATCCTCACTTGTTTGAATACTTCTAGCATTTTATTCAACTGCACAGTTGATTTTGCTGGGCCTAGTCTCTGTAGGTATGGTGCCTTGGGAACATAAGTCCTAGGAGATGGCTCAGTAGGTGACGGATCAGATGGATCAGTTATGATTGAGTTTTCTTTGACTGGCTCAAGTTCTACCATAGGTTCGGTATTTACAATTTGTTCCTCACTTTCCACATCCTCAGTTGGTTTTTCCTCGGATTCTTTGTGTAGTTCAACCTTGTTATCTATTTGTGTACCCGACCTAAGAGTAATGATGGACTTAACTTGCTCTGGGCCTTTTCCTTTTATATCACGAACGACTTGGCCCTTGGGATTGGGTTCAGGTTGACTAGAGAAGCTTCCCTTGTCCCTAGCACTCAATGAACTGGCCAGTTGGCCCATTTGGTATTCCAATTTTGCAAGGGTTCGAGTGTGGCCATTTAAAAGTTGAGTAGTGGTCTGCTGGAATTGAGCAGTACTCTGAGACAATTGGGCCGTGGTTTGAGACATTAGTTTCATGGCCTCTTCTAGAGAATCTACCCTCTAGGTCAATAGATTGGGGTTGAAGTTTGGTTTTTGGAGACTGGGTGGGGCATTGACTTGAGATTGATTGGACTGAGATTGAGTGGACTGAGATGGGCCACCTTGAGTTGGGCCTTTGGTCCAAGAAAAGTTCGGGTTGTCCCTCCAACCTGGTTTGTATGTGTTGGAGTACGGGTCATACTTCTGACGATTATCAAAATGAGTGTTTTGATATAGTGCATTAATATCCTCAACAGATTCGGCTTGACCCAAAGTTGTTGGGTCAATCCCTTCATTTATGGCTTGGTTATATTTCAATGACTCCAAAGTGTTTGGATTGGGTTTTTGGTTCATTTCTAAGGCCTCTAACCTCCTCATCATTATGACCAATGTGGCCTCTGCCTCAATTTTGGGTTCAATCTTGAACATTCCCCCTTTTGCAAGAATGGTGGTTTTAGTGGGCTCCCTCTTGATTGGGGCCCACTGCAATGTGTTCTCAGCGGTATCTTCCAAAAATTTCCAAGCTTATTCCGCTGTTTTCTGTGTAAATTTTCCACTACAAAAAGATTCCACCATTTGTTTGGTTGGGTAATCCATGCCTTCATACACAATTTGGACTAATAGGATTTTTTCAAATCCTTGGTGGGGACATTGGATTAAGAGGTCTTTGAATCGTTCCAAATAACTGTAAAGTGTCTCCCTTTCCATTTGATGGAATCCATTGATGGCCTACCTAATCGAAGCGGTTTTTTGCTTGGAATAGAATCTTTTGTAAAATTCTTCGGCTAGCTTGGCCCAGGTAGTGATGGACCCGGCCTGTAAGGCATAAAGCCAAGCTTTAGCCTTCTCTTTTAAGGAAAAAGGAAATAAACTAAGTTTAAGGACTACCTCAGTCATGTGATTGATTCTCATGGTCCCACAAATGTCCTCAAATTCCCTAACATATTGATATGGGTTTTCTTGGTCTAGCCCACGGTATACTGGGAGCATCTGGATAATGCCAGATTTCAGCTCAAATGTGGCATTAGTCTGAGGCAGGGTAATGCAGGACGGTTGAGTTGTCCTGGTGGGGGACATGTAGTCCTTCAAAGTCATGCGTGGGTCCGTGTGATCAGCCATCCTAACAATTTCTTCAAAGATGGAAGACTTTCCAACAACGGTTAAGGCTAATTCGGGCTCTATCCTTACTAACCTTTTACTCTTGCGTACGCACAGTTTCTCTCCCTCAGGTCTAGAGCGCATTCATCGGGTTTAACCTTAAAGAAATGCAAGCCTAATCTATATGCGGGGCCCTAATGGTCTTACTAAATGATGAACAAGCAGTCAAGCACAAAGATTGAGCACAAGAAATGATCCTAGGGTTAGCCTAACTCACTAGACAGCTCCTAACTGGTTTGAAGAGTGCACTAAGGCCTCCAATCCAATCTTATGAAGCCAAATCGAGTAGGTAAGTCCCTAGGATGAGTGGTGGGGTCACAATGCACTTGGCAAGGGTCCCGCTTAAGAACCAAACTCTTAGAATAGAGACTGTCACCCTTTGGATGGACAGGACTTACCTAGACATCGACTCTACCAAAGAACGCAATTGGTGCAACCTTTTGTAGTCTTCGTCCTAATGAGCTCGAGTCCTATGGTCTTGTTTCTACTTGATTTTAATTAATGGTTAGGTTACTATGTGAGAGGTGGTTAAACGTAATTGGGCAAGGATCTAGTGATGAAATCCAGTCCTTATCTTATTGGGGTCAATTGCCCTTAACTAAGTGTGTGGGTCCAATTAATTGGTGTGTCAAGTAAGCATTCACACTTTGCAAAAATTAAATCACCCAAGCCCCACTTGCAAATAAAAGATTCGTGGGGTAAAGTTTAGAAACTCTTACAGCAGGTCCATGCTAATCCTTAAACCGTGTAAGCATAACCCTTTTTCGTCAAATTTTGCAATTCTGAGAGGAATTTGTTTTAAGCAATTCTGAGAAGAACTTGTTTGCTTAGAGCAAATCCACGCAGTTTCCTGTTTTTATGCAACTCTCCTCTTAGCAAGATAACCTATCCAGAAGAAACTTTTGTTAGTAAATCCTAAGTTAACAAACCAACTCAAATTCTTATCCTATCCTAAAAATTCTATCTTATCCTACTTTTAAACAAAAGACAACCAAGTTAATCAAAACTCTATCCAAAGTGGACTCTAAGTTATTGAAACAAATAAAAAAAACTCTATCTACAAAAAAAATAAAAATTGAGAAATTCTAAATTATCCAAACAAGTGTCCAGATATGGTTAGAGTTTTCAAAAAAATTTCAATTATCAAAAATCCAATCTTATCCAATTCAAATTTCAGATTTTAGAACTCTAACTAATCTAAAAAAAATCAAGGGATAGAATTTTAAAATTTCTAACTACTTAATTTCAGAATTCAAATGTTAGTTATTAATCAAAACAACCTAATCCTAAAGATTTTAAACTCTACCTTACCAATCCTAATCTAAACCAATCTAAAATATATATATATATATTTTTTTTTTTATTTACTGAAATTCGGAATTAAAAGAAATCCTTCAAAAAAAAATTTTGGCTTTTTTTTAATTATTTAATTATTCCGAAAATTCATTTAATTATAAAAAAAATCCAAAAAATCAGAAAAATCAGCAAAGTGAAATAATAACTAATACTAATTGCAAAGAACACTACTAATGCAGAGTAGATGACTAAACAACTAATGCAACCTAAATATGAGCATGCGTATGAATCTAAAAAAAAATTCAGATTTTTAACAAAAACTCAGATTTGGCTTCATCGGCAACGGCGCCAAAAACTTGATGTGATTTTAAATTCAATCCTTTAATATTGCAAGTGCACAGTTGTCTTGTTGAGACTTTAAATTCAATCCTTTAATATTGCAAGTGCACAGTTGTCTTGTTGAGACTTTGGCAATTACAGGTCGATCCCACATGGAGCACTACTAAGTTAAATTTTAAAATCTGATTCTTTTTTTATCAAGAGAGATAGTAAGAAACAATAATAAAATTGAGAAAATTCTAGATCTAAAGTGCAGAAACAAAATATGAGAAAAAAAGATCAGAATATCATGAATCCATTAAGTAGTCCCACCATCATTCTATGCAATCGATAGAATAAATTTGTCCCAAAAATCCTTCAAATCAGAAACAAATCAATGGTTTTGATTCGAATAATTTGTCTATCAAAAAGCACAATTTTTCATGATTTATTTAAGGCAAAAATCCCATCACCTAATGAAATTATGAACTTAACTAAATATCACATATTAATCAAAGATAGATTATCAAAGAGTTTCAATCTAAGAATAATCTATTAAGAAAACATACATGATTAAAGCATTGTTCAAATAAAAAATTGAATAACATAGGTTGTCAATGACAGAAGGCAAATTTATTATTATAATAAACACGCAAGTGACAAAAATATCACATAGAATAACGATGAGAAACACTTAACTTCATCTAATACTTTGATCTACTGATCTACTCCTCCATTGCAGAAGATGTGATCTTAATTGAGAATTTCATGGAAATTACAATTTTCTCTCACACTCTTCTAACCTAGTTCTGGAACAGGCTCCAGAATACCCAAAAATAAAAATTATATTCTATTATTTAAGAAAAGAAGAGGAAGAGGAGAGAGAGAATGCAGTGGACGTCCAAGGGAGGGAGTTGTATCCACGTATGCTTCCTTTGGTTCCTTTTATAATTCCTAATTATCTTACAGATACATTGAATATGGACACCTTCTTTGCAGATTTGATTTATCTTCATTGATAAGGTATATTGATGCGTATTTTCTCGCAAGTATACGGTTGTCTCAAGTAATATAGACTATGGAAGTCCGAATATCGTTCCCACGATGATCGTGATCGTTACAAAGAAAATAACAATGATCTATGAAAAGGAGTATCAACTCAAATATAGCTAACAAATTCAAATGAAAATAATAATGGAAACAAGAAACTAGATAATAACAAGGAAAATAAAAAATGCAAACTAAAAGAAATCTAGAACTAGATAACAAAGAGAAGTTAGTAAAGAAAATGAGAACAAACCAAGAGCAGTGTTAGCAACAAAGTTAATGACAAAAGAAAAATAACAAGGTTAATACAAAAACAATGGAGAAATGTTAGATAGGTCAAATGAATAAGTGTGTGAAAATAACAAGTGAAATATAGAAAATGAGTGGATGGAGATAAAGAAATATGCTAAAGTGGTGTAAAAGCAAATGTGGAATTGATGGTGTGAATAATAGAGAAATGGAGTGTGAAAATTAAAACTAGTGAATAAGTGTGTGGGAGTGTGAATAGAATCAAACTAAAGTAAGTAAAATAAACAACAAGCAATACTAATGGATAGATTGAATCATCTAGAATCCACTAAGTGACACTAATCCAACACTTATGCTCTTCTCTTTTCCAAAAAAAAAAAAAAAAAAAAAAAAAACAATACTCAAATCTAATTACAAATCAATGCTTAGATTTGGAAAATATAATTTTAAAGCTTTAAGATAGAAATTAACAATCTAATAGTTAAGATTTTCTTCCCTTCAGAAAAGAAAAGATTCCTAATGACTATCTATCAAAAGTAAGCATCAACCATCAAAAGATATTAACTCCTAAGCATGATTTATCAAACCTAAGCATAGATAGTAAAAAGAATGCTAATAAAGAAAGTAAGCATGGAAGGTTGCACAATGCAATGAAGAAAAATTTACTCTAACATATTAAGCACATAAACAAGGGAATTTAAAAGAAAAAGCATAAGCAAAAGGAATAGGATCAACTTAGCTTCACCTAAAAGATCCAATCAAAGGAATTAGCCACCCATTGGAGAAGAAGCTTTCAATTTCATTCCAAATCTTTAATTTTACAAGGCTTTCCTTACTTTCTCTCTACAATTTGCTCTCAATTACATGAATAGCTTAAGTAAAGAGGAGGGGGCACTCCTTGCTTGTGTCCCTAATGCCTAGAGCTCCCTTCTTTATATAGAAATATTTGTCTTGCTCTCTTTTGGTTTCTTTATAATGTGGGACTTCACAAGAATGGAAATATGAACATATGTATGTGATTCCCGTATTAGAAAACAGTTTCTGGTTTGATGTACAATTTTGACCCCCCGAAATGTCCGAATTGGGAAAAACACTGTGAAATATGATTTGTAGGTCTTTGAACAAGCTTTCCAATGCTTCTTAGATCACCTCAATCAGACACCCGAGTAAAAAGATATGGTCAAAATACCAACCCAGGTCTATCATGTTCCTTCTTATTATTGGCCTAACTTTGTCATTTCTTCATCCAATTGCCTTCCAAACCTATTCTAACTCTCTTTAATTCTTGAATCTCAACTTTAATCTTCAAATTAATCTTCAATTAACACCTACAAAGGGAAAGATATGAGCAAAGATGACGGGGAGGAACTTTATGATTTTTATTCTAAAAATAGTGTTTTGAATTCTTTTATCATTGAAAACTCATAAAATAATGCTATAAAAGTGTATTTTTTGTGAACTCATCATATATCTCTTATCCTTTTTGAATTTGAATGAGGTCGAAGCTTCCGAAAGCTTCTCGAAACCTCTGGATGACTTGGCTAATCTTTAGATGGGGTCCCACAAGGGATATGTAGCAATAGATTAACAACGGTGCGGATTTAATTGTAATCCCATCTAAAAATGAACATGAAAATCTCCGGGCCCATAACTTTGTCAATTCAGCTCCGATTTGCGTAATCTTGGGCTCCACGAACATCTACTCTGAATAAGATTTTCAACGGTAGGTAAATTTTATCGATCCGACGGTCGGATTGAAAGTTATGACCATTTGAAGCTGAGTTATCCTGAGAAAAACGGGATTAACTTTTGAAATTTGATTTGCAATGAACTCTATCTCTGCACAACTTTCATTTTTGAAAGGATATCAGATGTGGATGATTCAAACTCTTCTTCTTTTATTCCAATCAAACTTGCACTCTTTGAATTATCCATTAATAATTTCAAATTTGCAACTACTGCGGACCCTGCCATGTGGGACATTTCATCTACTTGAACAGTGGGCCCTATGAGAAGTCATTTGCTGTACTTAGGACTCTTCAGCTGACATGATGAGTGGACCCCTCCTTTGATTGATTTTCAAAAGGCTTGTATGTGGGGTCCACTTGATAAATTCTTTAATTTACTTCTTTTCAAGCTTCAATTTAGCAATGTAGGGCCCAAGATGACTATATGTGCTTGAAAGTGGGTTCCGTGACAGAGGCCTGCAATTTTCATTTTCTGCACATTCTAATTCAACACATCAAATACTGAAGAGCCCATATTGAAGCGGGACCCATCCGGATAGAGTTCTACTCCAACTAGGACTCTTCGGATAAAAAATGCATAATATTCTAAGTTAACGCAGAAAACGTATGAAAAATATGAAACTTCAGGTTTCTAGGTGAAAATGCGTGAAATGATGGAATTAAATGAATAATGATGCAATTCACCAAATAAAACCCATAATTCATCCTAAAAGGATGTGTAAATATGCAAATTCACGAACTCAACACCTTTCCTTCAATCTTAACCTCATGAACCTCCCTGCCTTTACCTATTAAAGTCATAGTAGGAAGCTACGTAGGAAATGCTAGGATCGAGATTAAAATTCGGAATAAGATTGAATTCAACTGTGATAAGATCATCCTGTTGAAATAACGGAAGATATTGATGAGTGAAAAGAATGGATGGATTCACAAAATTCACGCAAGAGAGAAACCTTTGTTGACGTGCGATGCCTGGCATTGACGTGTTGGGTTTGTTATTGAAGAATTCTTTCTCCGTAGGAGAAGGGATGGAAGAAGGAAACCTAGGAGGAAACAAATAGCATGATGTTGGTGGGGCCGGCTTTCTAGTGAGTGAAATAGCCATCTATTGCAAGAGCTCGGATCTGGTATGGACATGGAAAAAATATTTTCCCGATGACCAAAGTGGCCCACCTGAGGGCTAATAGGAAGTGGGTGGGCCCCATCTTGCAAATAAAATGAGCCGAGTAACCATAATATAAAAAGCATGCAACATATTTGTTGAGGTCAATGTCCATCCTCGCTCCGGAGCAGTCATAATTTTGGTCGATCCATCGCCTTTACCATAAAACTATTGTTGTGTGAAAATTCGCCTTTGATCTTCACTTTTAACCACTTATGGAATGAATTATTATTATTATTATTATTATTATTAAATTACTATGTATTCTAATGCAAACAGACGGGCTCTTAAGAATCCCACATATAGAGAACCATATTTGGAACTAAGTTTCTTCTTATTAAAAAAAATATCCATTCACTTTTAGATATTCTTCCAATCTAAGGTGACGTTCGGAAGCTCTAATCTCAGTAATTAGGGAAAATTAGACTAAGGTCTAAAATAAAAGCTCTAACTTTTATAAGTTATAATTTACAATTAATATGTTTGATAAAATTATAAATAAAGCTCCTATTTCATGTGGTAAATCGAGCCCACCTCTTAAAAATTACAATGTGGAACCCTTCATTTACATCATTTTGAAGATATATGTGGTTATTTTCATCCAAAACACAAATCTAGTGATCTTGTCCACCTCTATCCACTTTATCTAAAAAAACTTGAAGAAATAACTAGCCTCCATAGCTTTTTTTTTTTTTGAGGCAAAATCCCTAATATGTAAATAAGCTCTAGAATTAGAGAAATTAATTAAAAGTTTACCAAAATCCCTAATTTGTAAATAATCTCTAAATCACAAAATGAGATCTTATTTTTAAAGTTACCAAACGGGACCTAAGACCCATTGCATCCGTAATCCGGACTAAGAAATCTCTCTATCCATGCATTTAAATGTCCTAAACAAGGAGATGAAACGAAGACGAATTCGTAGAGACTTGGTAAAGTTCATCTCTTTCAGGTTGGTATTGCCAGTACGTAATGCCCCTTGAATGGACCCTGTTCCCACCAACTTGACTGCTTGTCGTTGGTGCCCTGTGGAACAAGCTACCTTTTCCGTTGCTGAGGTGAGAGCCACAAGCTCCACTTGGGCGAGGGGAGGGGAGGGAAAATTTGAGGGGGAAGGAAAATGAAGGGGAGGGGAGGGAAAATTAATTTTCCCTCCTCTTATTTGTTTTAATCGAAAAGTAGGGGAAATGGGTAGAGAGAAAATTACTATTTTATCTTTATTTTTGTAAAAGATTCAAGTAGGGGAAAGGCAGTTCAGTAATTTGCTCCCTCTTTCCCCTCTTTGCCTCCCTCTTTCCCCACATTTTGGAAGGGAAAATTTAGGAGTGAAATTATAAAAATTTTACCCCCAAATTCCCCTCCCCCACTTTCCCTCCCCCCTTCCCAAACACCCCCATTTTTAACTTTCCCTCAATTTTTCCCTCTTTTGTTTTCCTTCCCCTCATTTTACCCCCTTCCCAAACATAGGGTAAATCCTATGGTTTTTTTTTTTGTATAAAAGTCTATGGGGTTGAAGGGCCACTTGGGTGACACTAAAGTCTATGTAGGGTACCAGGGTTGAAGAATCCATCTGGACTGGACTTGTTTACTTTGTTGCACAGATTTGAGTCCAGATATCGTGTCGCGCCCGTTACGGGCTTTCCCTGCAAAAGTTGCTTAGAACTCTATCATTGGGCGCAGATGATGATATATGGACCGGTCATCTTAGAATCCCATTCCCTCTCGCGACGTATTTTTAAACTTCACTTCAATAGGAGTTAATCCCACCAATTGAATGTGAATGACTGCTAATTACGTGATTAGCATGAATGACTGCTAATTACGTGATTAGCACAATCTTACATATTATTAAATAAATATCTTCATGGGCCTGGGGTGGTTCAATTGGTTTCGGGACGTACCGTCAACCCGGAGGTCCCGATATCGACCCTTGCCTCCCGCTTACCCAGTCCTGATGGTTACCGAGATACCCCGCGATATAAAAAATAAATAAATAAATATCTTAATCCATTTATCAATCATGCGCACAATCTAATGGTGGGACGAACTAGTATTGATGAAATTTTAGGAAATGCCACTGGAGGGGATAAGATTCCAAATCTATCTATATATCTAAGGGAATGTGGTTACTCTTATGTGAACCACAGGCCTCCAAAACAGAGATCCTGATTTTTTAAGATACATGAGGATAACTGTCAACACCTATCCACTCTCCTCTCTCTCGCCACTCTACTCTCTCTCTACTATCCTTTTTGAAATTGCTCTTTCTAAGTGATTTTGAAACTGCTCTCTCTCTCAATATCCTAATCAAAATACACATAATAGGAAAAGAAAAAAAAAAAAAAGACTCAAACCAAGGTAGAGGAAGTCGTTGAAAACTTCAGGGAAAGCGTTGCAATTGAATCACCGGACCTTTTTCTTTAAATGGTAAATCTTTTTAAAAGGAGAAGATGATTTCCCGGTATTGAGAAACTTTTCCAATACATTCCTTAAACTTTATTATTCTCCCTTTAAATGTTTTTCCACGTTAGCCTTAGAACAGAAAGAGCAGAATGCATGCAATCTGTTCTTGACGAAACGGTGGTCGACTAATATTCCTCTGTAAAGAAAGTGATGTTTTCACCCATTGCTTTTACACATTCAACGATCCATTTTTCTTTTAAAATTATATGAAAATGTCTATTTTCTGGATATATCTCGGTTTCTATAACAGTCCATTGTGGCATCTTGGATGGTGTTCTAGCTTAATCGACAGCCTTCATTGGGTGGATTTAAGCCCTCTCCACACACACAGTCGAGGCAGAACCCAGTTCTGAAATTGTGCTTGACGCCAGCAACAACTGGGACATTCGGATAGTGGGCCCTCTGATCAAGAACACAAGATCATTCTCACCTTTTATATCACCCGGCCTAATACGGCTAGATGCCCGGACCAGATC
Source organism: Persea americana (assembly GCA_029852735.1). Taxonomy (NCBI): domain Eukaryota; kingdom Viridiplantae; phylum Streptophyta; class Magnoliopsida; order Laurales; family Lauraceae; genus Persea; species Persea americana. Next base: position 11,588,430 of record CM056812.1, read on the forward strand.
TGCAGTCAGATCGTCCCGCGGGCCCCAAAACCATCAAATGCCAAAACAGTCCATCTTTCCCTCATTCACGTCTCCTTCTGATCAAGTTACTGGATAATGGCCAGGGGTGTCCACTGCCTATGAGACCAACTGCTCTAGGATCACCCGTGGGTCCCTCTTTGGATCAACGGATCAGATCCATCATCATATGGCCCACACGGGCCCCACAATCCAAAACATGGGTACAGTTCTCCACGATTCCAGTCACATAAACAGGACCACCGCCACCACCCGCCTCCGCGTCTCCGCCGCCGCCGCCGCCACCTCACTAGCAACCCCAAGCATCGCCACCATGTACGAGCTTTTATCGGTTAAGGAGAGCGCCGGTCCCGGCGAGATCAAGGCCGTGTTCAGGAGGCTGGCGAGGAAGCTGCATCCGGACACGTGCCGGTCCTCCGAGGGAGAGGAGAAGGATCAGATGACCCAGCAGTTTATAATGGCGGGAGAGGCTTATCGAGTCCTGTCCGACCCGGTCCTTCGAGAGGACTACGATTACAGGCTGAAGAACGGGTGGGTGCTGAGTCATAAGAGTCCAATGACGAGAAAGAATGGTTCTGGGGATTGGGAGTCTCAATTGGAAGAGTTGATGAGAAGATCTTCTCTTCGTGAGAGCACATCGTCTTCTTGGGGAAGACGAATGAGGGCTGCTGCTGCTGTTGCTGCTGCTGCGAGAAATTGATGACTCAGGACGCAGGAGTCAGTGGTGGACTCATATGAACCTCTCTTTTTTTTATCTTTTCTCTGTCTTTTCTTAATGGCAAAGGAAAAGGAGGTTACTTTATCCTTATTTGAGACTTTCTATAAATATCCAATGATCGTTACATATGTGATTATTGAGTGTACAAAGAAATGATAGGAACTGTAAGGACGAAACCCACCGGGCCCGAACCGAGCTGGCCTGTAAGTACAGGGACCGAGCTGGTGGAACCGCGGGTAGGTGTCTCCACACCTGAGAGGGGGGCGAGGCCACTCCTTCCATGCTTTTGTCCCACATCGAATGTGGACGCCTCCCACCCTTGCTATATTAGCCTTGGCGTAAGACAAGGGTGTACCACCACTAGCACACGTGTGCTCTTGGTGGTACACCATTGTCTTACGCCAAGGCTAATATAGCAAGGGTGGGAGGCGTCCAGATGTGGGACAAAAGCATGGAAGGAGTTACGCCTTGGTCCGTCTCCTGAAGTGTACACAATACCTCCTGCAGCTGGGTGTGGCCTCGCCCCCCTCTCAGGTGTGGGGACACCTACCCGCGGTTCCCGGTGGGTTTCGTCCTTACAGAAAAGGAGGTGTGCTCTTGGTGGTACACCCTTGTCTTACGCCAAGGCTAATATAGCAAGGGTGGGAGGCGTCCACACTCGATGTGGGACAAAAGCACTGCAGCTGGGTGTGGCCTCGCCCCCCTCTCAAGTGTGGGGACACCTACCCGCGGTTCCACCAGCTCGGTCCTTGTCCTTACAGGCCAGCTCGGTTTGGGGCCCGGTGGGTTTCGTCCTTACAGGAACAAATGTTTATCTTTCCAAATCAGAATTTTGTTTTTCAATTTTTATTATTGTTTTTATATTTTTTAATCATTTTGGTAAATGTGGATTAAGAGTCGTAGGTAAGTAACCACATATAACTAGAAGGTGGAGAGTACGTGTCTGCGGTTTTCAATCAAAGCTCAGCAGGATAGAGATACGGAGAATTTAAGCAGCAATGGTCGACTTGGAGTCTCTACTCTGTTAAGAAGGGAAAATTTAACATTTGACTTGTGCCAGATTGCACCAGAACAGTGGGAGTAGATCAAAGGGGAGGTCAAGATGGGGGAATTTGTCCATTTACAACAACATAGTAGAAAGTGAAGAAAGCGATATGCCTTCCATTAACCTTTCTCGGAGAAAATGACATTACCTTCCTTTAGACAAAGCTACAAACATGTCCCTAGCGTAGACTCACATTTCGTTTATTTTTTATTATCTCTGTCAAATTTAGATCTTGAGTTCTAATTTAAACTATGTTTACATGGAATATTTGAGCATGGAAAATAACAAAAGTAGTCACCTATGCTAGAGCTTAATCTGTCCAACCCTTGCACCCTCATTTATGCATAAAACTGGTTTATAAAGAATCATACAGGCCCTTGCTTTTTCTCATTTTTGCCAATATGATTGAGTATCTTTACATCTCACATGTCCTAAACATCTAAACCCAATCTCAGGTCATGCAAAAAATAGTTGATCTCTTTGTATTTTAATTAAATGTTTTATGAGACCAATCTGATGTGTCCCCAACTCTAAATTGGAGATATTAATGCAAGAAATTGATCATTGGATGCTGGGTCAGTATCTAGTGGTCGAGTTTTTGGGACCAGTCTTTTTCTTTGGTTTCTGTTTCCTCTGTCTCTTCTTAGCAGTAAAGGAAGAGTGTTCTGATTTTTCCTTTTGCTTTCTTGACTTTTCTGTAAGTAATGATTTTTGGAAAAGCATTACTGACCTGTAAAAATAAAAGATTATCTATACAAGGAGATATGTACAAATGTTTACCTTTCCAGATTGGATCTTTGTTTCGCACATATTAATTTTTTAACTCTGCTGAAGATGGAATAAGAGTCAAAGGTGGGTAACCATGAACATCTAAAGTCATAGAGACCCATTCCCGGAAGTCTTGGACAGACATTGTAAGACAATTTTCACCTCTGATTATACTACAAGCGATTTACAATACATGCTATTCAGATCCTGGGTCCCACCTACATACAAGCGGATAAGTAAAAGCAAAGGATGAAAATGTTTCACCATTAAAAAGAGTTAGGGTATGTTGACATAAATCTATATATCTATGGGAATGTATTCCCCCTTCGTTTAACCCCAAGTCTCCGTTTTAAGAATCCTCATTTTTTACAATACCTGAATACATATGTCATCAACTAATTCCACTCTCCACTCTCCTCTCTCTTCACTATCCTCTCTCATTCCACCCTCCACTAACCAAAACCCATAACCTCCTAAAATTTTAAAAAATCCCACTACTACCAACTTCTTAACTGCTCTAAAAAACAAAGAAAGTGAAGAAGACAGAAAAAAAGAAGAGAAAACAGTGGGAGCGAGAAAACGGTGAGAGCGATTTTTTATTTTCTTTAAACTCATACTCTCATACTCTCTAATCTTGATTGCTGTCAATGGAAATGCGATGAAGCCGAAGTTGGTGATGGTGTCTGGCTCCCGGAAATGGTGAGAGCGAGAAAACGGTGCCAGGTACTGATTAAATTTTTTTGGGCTGAGATTGGATTTGGTGTTGTTAGAATGTTTTTAAACACTTAAAAAACCCCATTTGTATTGAATACCTACATATCTTAATTCAAACAAATACGGGCAACGAACAGGGGAATGCAATAAGTGTGTTTCATCATTTTTTGGATTGAAAATCTGCAACTCTATCTCTATCAATGCTTTGTTATGGGTTGTTAATGTTCTATAACATGTGGCCTCCCTCAATCCAAAACATGTCCATGCTTTCCCTCACCTTTCTCCTCCATACACAAAAGCCATAAACAACAAAGGGCTTCACGCCTAATGATGCAGGTGGGTGGATAGTGGTTCCCACTGGTCCAAACCTAAGATGGACCTAATGATCATGGTCGCCCAACGGTCCTTTATCCTTTGACTGGTTCTGATCTCGGATCATGTGGGCCATGGGGCCCTACCAAGGCTGTTGACAAAAAAAATATTTCTTCGTCCTCACTCATGCCTCTAGGTTTTAAGGTATTTGGATGGTGGGCCAAACGGGGCCCACTTCTAATGGGTCCAGTACTACCATGGTCAACCATGGGTCCCCAATCAAATCCTAGGTACAAATTTATGATCAGGTGGGCCATGTGGTCCCACAACCACAAACAACCTAATTTGGGTTATATCGTGCTGGAACTGTACAGTCTGGTTTTGACTGATTCCTCTTTTGCTGATCCCACTCTTTTCACAAGTTTGCAGTTAGACCCAAACCTGATATTAGGCCCGCTAATTTATATTTTGAAATTCTGTATTTAATATATTTTAAATTTGAAATAAAAAAAAATTATTGAGCTATCTTCAAACAGGAGCTCCGCTCGGGAAAAATTTACTAGGATTTAATGCCTTTTAAAATAAAACAACTTAAGGAATTAGGTACAGGAGCTCCACTCTTTATTATTATTATTATTTTTTTAAAGTGCAGCTCTACTTTTAACTATCATCATACCAGCAAAGCTTTAAGAAAAAGAGGACCTCACACCTCATACTAGAAGTTGGAAAAAGGCAGGATTTGTATTCCTATTTGCAAAAATAGGAGCAACAAATAAATCATCTTCATAGAATAAGGTAGTCTTTTCTCCTACTCCATACAATACTATCAAAATATTATAATATAGTATAATGCATTGATTTTTTATTTTTTAAATTTCAAAATCTACTATACTTTGTAGTATCTTTCTTACAGTATAGATTTTAAATTTTCATTTCATGCTTATGTTTAAGAAATAGAAAATTTTATTAAATGACATAAGATGTATTGCCTTTCCAAATATAACAACTTATTGAATTGGGTACTGGGTCTTACTGCAAGGCCTATGATAAATTAGAGACCCAAGCATGATATTAGGCCCACCAATTTATATTTTGAAATTGAAATTGGTCAGAATTTCAGCTCATTAATGACAATTATATTGGGTCTAATTAAAGCCAGATTTTGGGCCTAAATGAAATAATTACTGTTCATAAAATAAAAATGACAAACAAATAAATAATAATAATAATAATATATATTACACAATATCGACAAGATGAATCTTATGTTGATTAATATGTTAGCATCACCAAAGACGAAAAACCAGCATAAATATATATATAAAAGCAGAACCCCATATGAAATAATTATGGTTCATAAAATAAAAATGGAAAAAGAAAATAAATCATAAAAAAAAAATTTATTCCACAATATTGACAAAATGAGTCTTAATGTTGATTATTAATGTGTTAGCATCACCAAAGCCAAACCAACAGCATAAATATATTTAAAAAAAAAAAAAAAGCATAACCCCAAATGAAATAATTACAGTTCATAAAATAAAAATGAAAAAAAATAATAAAAAAGTATTACACAATATTTTCAAAATGAATCTTAATGTTGATTAATGTGTTAGTATCTCCAAAGGCGAACAAACAACATAAATATATTAAAAAAATAAAATAAATTAAATAATTAGTGTTCATAAAATAAAAATGACATAGGATTTAATGCCTTTGCAAATTAAGAAAATAAAAGTGAAAAAAATAAAATAAATCATAATAAAAAAAATATATTACACAATATTGACAAAATGAATCTTAATGTTGACTACTATGTTAGCATCACTCAAGGCGAACAAACAGCATAAATATATTAAAAAAAATAAAAACTCGAATGAAATAATTACTGTTCGTAAAATAAAAATGAAAAAATAAAATAAATTATAATAAAAAAAGAAAATTTTAAAAATATATCGTATTAGCCTGTGCATTTGGTGGTTCCGTTGTCCGTACATGGCACGGGGTTTTACTAGCGAATGACCTATCATCAAGTGGGTCCTAAGGTGTAGTTGCAAGCATCTGTTGTAGGGAAAGCTTGTAGACAAAATGACAGGGTATCCGGATTCCACAGAAGTTACATGAGCTCGCCTGGAAAGTCAAAACGTGGCTCCACTGCAATACCATTCCACACCCTGATGTTATTAGGGATGGAAATGGGTCAGATTTGTTGGCTCTTTGTGGAAGAAACAAAAAGAAATGGAAAAAAGATGGCAAGTGTTAGTTATCAAACATCAAATTCCTTAAAAAATTGAAGTGGCAAATTTCTCACATAAACAAATGGATATCTAGGTATTCCATAAATAAGTGGTATGGAAAAATAGGGGCAAAATAGGATTTTTTTTGGAAAAAATGGTTTAAGGTTATTCTAGAGATTCTGGAAAACAGGCAAGAGCATTTTGGTCTTTCACATTCAAGGACGGAGGGAGGGGGGTCGAGTGGGGTCACTTGCCCCCTTTCAACTCTTGGTATTGGTTTGAATATAAGGAAGATGTTGCAAATGATTTTATGGCATTCTTGTCCCTTACAATTTTGCCTCCACTCACTTGCTTTTCATTAAAAAAAAAAGAAGAAGAGGGAATTTAAAAAGATTCAAGGATACATTTGTCTTTTAATTGTTTCGAAAGGGATAAGTATATGATTCTCTAAATTTTAAAGAGAGGTTACAACTTGCAATCAATCCCTTCCCTCTTTATGTCCCAGATGTTTATCCTCAGGGCAATTTGAGAGAAGCCTCTCTACAACTAGATTTGGGCATCTTGACTTTTTCTTTGGATTGAATTTCAAGCATTTATCCACCATTGGATTGAATCTCAAGGAAAACTACAGCTAAAAGACCACTAAATATTATGGCTATTCAATCAAGGGCTACGATGAGCCCAAAAAAGTTGGGTTGTTAAAAATGAAGCCCCTCTCTTTAGTTGGATTGCTCAGAATTTTTACTCAATAGGAGTTAGTCCCACCATATTGAGCACATGCTTAAAAATATTATGTGCTTGACCTTATGATGGGATTAACTCCTATTGGACTAAAACTTGAGGAAACCACTAAAGGGAATAGCTTTTATTATGAGGATTATGGATCGTTGTTAACCATTTTATAATATTAGTGAATGGCTATTAATTATGATGTTCTCTCAATCATCTATTCTACCGCAGCCATCATGGCACATAAAATAGATTACAAGTCATTAATCAATAGATTTTCAAACATTCATGTCTACCACGGGCTGGTGGCCCATTAAAAAATCAAAAGTAATGAATTAATTCATAAATTAATTACGGGAGGATTGGTTACGAGTGATTAATCCGGCATGGACCCTACTCTTATGAGAGTGGGATACAACTCTCAATCCTAAAATAAGAAGTAAATGATTATTTTGAGCGGTTTGGATTCATTATGGTGAGCTCCACTATTTTTGTAGTTTAATCATTCTTAAAGTTTTGATAAATTGTCTTTAAGCCTAATTTGTATTTTCAAAATTAAGATTTTTGTTTGGATGTTATTAAAAAAATTCTGAAATAAATAAATAATTATGTTTTTAAATGATAAGTAAAAAAATCAATAAATATGGAAATACCATCGATCTCTTCTAAAAAAATTATAGCATCGCTGATGCTAATTGACTATTGTTTCCCCCCTCTAAAAGAAAATCTTGGCTCTGTCACTGTTCACATTTACGAAGAGATAGTCTTTTAGGGCAATTTGTATACACGATTTTCCACAGAAAAAGCATCGAAAGCAAAAAACGTTTTCCACGCTATAGTAAACTCAATATCATGGTTTAAAATCGTGGTATCGGTCGCGGTCTCGGCCGGGCCAAAAAACCGATATGATATCGGTATCGGTTGCGGATATCGGTCCTCGCGGTCGTCGCAGTGTGAAATTTTTTTTTAATAAAAAAAAATCGCAAAAATATCCAAAAAATCCAGAATATTAGAAAATGGTGGAAAACAATATCTTTTTCCATTAGTAACAATAATAAATAGAAATCTCGGTTACCTTAAGTTATGAGCCCTGTCTGTATCACAGTTCGCTGTCTTCTCCAGTATTTTATATCATGCAACCATTATTGATGCTCATAATCAATTTATTAGTGTAAAAAAGATAATATAAAAATTATCTATACACTATTAATAAGCTATTAGTATTTACTATTTAGTAGCATAAATACTCCAACAAATTTTTTTTTTTTAAGTAGAAGATTTAAAAAGCATCATTTTTCTATACCCAAAATCATATTTATAAGTAGATCTAGCATAAAAGTGTGTAGATCTAAGTGAAGAGCACAACACAAACCAAAAAAATGACATGCAAATGATCTTTTCATTCATTTTTATGCTTTATCTAAAAATAAAAAATAAAAAACACATAATAGTAAAAATAAGGTAGTTAAGTACTTGATTTTCTCTTACTAAATAAAATAATTTCTTCAAAAAATAGTTTTGGAATTTGGAAAACATGAGAGAATGAGTTATGGAGATATGGTTCCTCTAAGGAGATGAGGGGAGAGGAGAAGAAAATTGGAGAATAGGAAAAAAGTTACAAAAATTACTTTTTTTTACCATTATTCTATTGCAGTCCATCTAGGCCGATATTTTCAAAATATCGGCCGAGATATCGGTGAGATATCGGTAAAACCGATATTTTGATCATATCGGCCGAGATGAATCGATATTTTGGGGATATTTTGACCATATCGGCCTAACTCGGTATCGCGGCAAAATATCGTCGCGGTATCGGCCGATACCGGTTCATATCGGCCGATATGAACCGGTATCGGGGGAGATTTTAAACCATGCTCAATATTAGATGCAACTGTTTTTTATGATGAAAAGCAGGAAAATGAACTAAGTTTTCTACGATTTCACGAAAAGCCGATTCCTATGACAGGTCAGATTTGGTGTTTTCTACGGAACTAGGATTCCGTAGAAGTGTTTAAAGTGGAAGAACATATGTGAAATCCATACATTTCCATTAAAAATGATGTCCCCTTCACGTTTGGCAAACAAATCCACGAAGAAAAGATATTTGCTTTCCACAACAGCATGGAAAACCCACATTTGGAAATTATAAATCCCCAAGCATTTGGAAGATGGAAATCCTCATTTTTTGAGGATTTTCGAGTCCATCCTCCCTCTATAGGATTTGAGAATCCTCACTTTTCGCAGATTTGCACATGAAAACCAATTTTTCATAGCTATACACATAGATATGCAGTGACATCAATGTGAGATCTCAACTGTACAAATCCTCACAGATGAATCCTTATACCAAGGACAAGAGGAATTATCAAATATATGGATTCCTCACATATTACCAAACGTGCTCTTTATAGTGAAAATAAAGACACGACCACCTTGTAAATCAAATCAAAAGTATGTCAGTTTCTCGTCTACATCTCCATCTTATATCCTTCACCTGCCATGTCTTTAATAATCATTTGTTGCATCCTATTTACCATGAATTATTAGGAATTCAATTCCATGCTAACCAACTGGATTTTATTGGATTTACTTCCCGGCTGCATGGAAGTTTTACTTAGTTTGAAGTGTTGAGATTTGGACTCAGAGGTTTTCCCCATTAGTCCAAACGTTAACACCTAATTCGTTCTAGGTAAGGAGATATCACATTTTGAACATGTAGAACCCACTAAAGTTTTTCAGCTAAATAAATTGTGTAGGTGTTTTATTGTCTATTGAGGATTTTCGATGTGAAGTGTGAGTGTGAAGTGTTAAGAAAAACTGCTATTCGAGTCCTTCTTAACTAAATAGAAGCTAGTGTGAAGTCTCAGTCTAGCAATCATTGAAAGGGGAAGAAGGACAAAGAGAATAAACTGCCAATTTCTGATGAACCTCAGACTCCTACCTCTTGCCTGCTAGGATTGCTAGAAGAATTATCATAAGAATGAGCAGAGATGATTTATTTTTCTTTTCTTTGTTTTATAAGAAAAGGTTAATCAATGGATCTCATGTACATCACCCAACCTGTGGTCTATTCTAACCCCATATCAACCTTATTTACCTTTTTTTCTCAAAGAAAATTAAGAATTCCAGGCCCGTTTGGTAATTTTACATGTAAAGTAAAGTTTAGTAAAGCATCAAATCAAGAGAGAATAAAATATAATGGGGTTATGATGATTTTTATTTTTAATTGTTTGGTATGAAAACTTTTTGACTTTTTGTATAAAAAAGTAGAATTCTTTTGTCTTTTAGTGGAGAAAGGTTGTTGTTTTTTTTTACTTGATAGAATTTTGAATTAAAGTGCTATTAATGTGACCTCTTACATGAAAAATGGAAGCTTTACTTGACTTTTACTAATCTAATAAAGTGCCAAATGGGCCCAAGTACGGTCTTTGCTTTCACAAATTCGTATCCATTTCACAATAAATTGGCTAGATAAAGTGCACCCATCTTCATTCACTATTCCAACCAAAATTCCCACCCTATTTTTTTTTCAAAACTCGAGAAATCAAAGCTACTTGGCTTTGTTCATTTCCACCAAATCAACCCATAGACTCTTATCAAATACATGTAAGCAAATTTGAACTACCAACATTCTACATTCTCATCATCCATGAAAAGAGGTTAAGAAAAAGAAGACAAGAAGAGGAGATGGGAAGATATAATTATCCATTAAAACCCACCTTTATGCAGCATCGTCACCTATGGGTTTGAGATTAAGAGAAGGTAACTGTAGGCGGGAAAAACAACACCTACTTAGATTGAGGAGATGAACCTCTTAGATCAGGGAATACCGAACGCCGAGAACCTCCACGGGGTTGAGGAACCTGAAAAGGAGATGGAAAAAGGCTTGGGTCAGAGTCCTTGGCTGCCGTGAGCCGAAGGCGCTCCGATGCCTGAGTTAGTTCTGAGAAAACCAAGCAGGAGGAGGAAGAGGAGAATGAGAGATCGACTGGTCTTTTGCCAGTTGCATATTGCGTACCTTTATGGGACTGATCCCATGCGTATATGAAGTTCTTTCACTGTGAGTGGGGGTAGGTGGGGTAAGGTCCCATTAGCCTTACCCTGACATTCGGTGGTAGGTAAAAAGGGCGCATCCCATCAGTAACTTTTCAGGCTTTTGGTAAGTTGACGTGAAGGGATGATAAAGCCAACTTCTTATTGCCATAAATGAGCACCCCTATCTGTCAGGGCTCGCCCGTGCTTTTGGTAGGTGTGATGGCCCACTCTTTGCCTTCGTACTTTTACCTGGACCAGGAACGGTCTGGCTGAGTTGGCACTCTGCTGGCACACATGCCGAGCTGGCACTCTGAACAGAGCTGCCGAGCTGCCCTCGTCGAGCTGGCACTCCGAACGGAGCTGCTGAGTTGATACACTGAGCTGGCACTCTTTAACCGAGCTGCCGAACTGCAGAGCCTCTGAGCTGACGCCTCTTATCGAGCCGCTGAGCTGCTGGCTCTGATTACCGAGACCAAGGTGAGGGGTCGGTGGATTACCGTGGTCCTCACTTAATCTCGTCATTACGGTATTTTACCCACACTATTGCCCCCTTACTTTTGACCTCTGGAAGTCTTTGAACTTGTGGAGGTCGGAAGCTAAGTGACTGCCTAGCTGGTGCCTCCACTGGGCTGGAGAGATGGTTCCCGCAGTATGAATGAGTACCGAGATGAGGGAGTCCCGGTTCGAAGAGCGAGTCCCTCCATATCCCGATGACTGTCGCTAACGTGCGGTCTTTATCAAGATGTCCCTTCGCTTGTCCGAGGCATTTAATAGCTCTCAAGAATTGCGCTGATGGTGACACGTGTCGCCTTTTCGGCTGCCAAGCAATCGCTTCGAAGGGACGTTAGGGTTGCGCGATGCGATGTTAGGGCTGCTTGAGGCGACGCCTCATTAAAGGCGTGCCTCGAAAGCCGAAACGATGCCTTTAACCCTTATAAATTGTAGCGTCTTCTTCGTCCTGGCTTTCTTCTGCGCTCCATCGATATTCCTGCTTCTTCTGCTCCTTAAGCTCTCTGCTATCTGCTTCTTTTGCTTCTTAAGTCACCAGCGCCTTCTGCGCAGTCCCCCCGTAGGGCTTCTTTTTGCTTCTCTCTTTTTCGTTCTTCTAGGTAAATTTCAGTTCGAGTAGAGAATGGGGATTTACAGGCACCTGTTAGGAGACCCAGCTTCCATAGCTCTTTTTAGGGAGATGTACAAGATCTCCGCTAATGTAGAAGTCAGACCAAACGGCCCTGACGACGACCTCGCCTATAGTGACAGCTGGATGCCGTTTTGGCTGGTCTCCATTGTGAAGGGAGGAGTCCAGTTCCCCCTTCACCCACTCCTTAGGGATTGCCTCCGGGAGTGGGAGTTAAGCCCTTGCCAACTACTGCCCAACGGATATAAAATCATCATGGGAGTAGTGCGGCAGAATGAAATCCTGAGGATCAACCTTGGTGTCTCGGACATCAAGGAGACATATGACCTCTCCAAATCCGCAAAAAGGAACACCTACTACCTCCGGCTGACGGTCTGCAGAGCTGCCTTTGTTACCGCGCTGGAGGACTCGAACAAATACGCGGGAGAAGACCGAGTGTTCATCAGAGGGGGATGGGAGTTCGGCGAGGCGGAGGCCAGCACCACAATCCAGATCCCAAGAAGAATAGGAATTCCTCCAAGTAAAAGGCCGAAGTCCTTTCGGTTTGTAGTTAATGCTATTTTTATTCTTGACTAATACAGCTCTCTGTTTATGCAGATTTTTGGCAGAGGAGAGAGGTAGCCAGAAAAAACTGGTGGAGGGTGAACACCGACTGGCTTGAGAAGGTGAGGAGTTACCACGGTCACCACTGCCGAGCTGCGTGGTCGCTCCTGGAGTACACCCCCCACTATAAATCCTTCAACACTTCGAGACGGGTGACCGGGATCAACTCGGTGCTGCACGGAGAAAGCTTCAGCTCGGAGCCAGTACAGACCGTGGTCCCCATCTCGGAGGCAGTGACGGTCGCGATCCCCAGCGGGCGTCTGGTAGAATCGGGCGACCAGGCTTCAGACCGTGAACCTGCCGGGACCGCGGGAGCCGAGGCTGGACCCACGCGGCGGAGGAAGAGATTCGTCACTTCCAGCACATCTTGGAGCTCGGCATCCTCCAGCTCGGAAAAAGCAGAGGGAGAGATGTTGCGCTGTCGCGATCAGCGCTACGTGGCCGAGGACCTGTCCGCCGCAGCTTTCGGAGACATCAGGGGCGAGACCCTGGATCCCTTCCAGGCCGCCAGCGTCGCCCCGGCTTCGACGTCCACGGCTGGTGCGGAGGAAACTCCTGCTCCTGCAGCCGAGATGGCTCCTGCGGCTGAGCTGGCTCCTGCAGCCGTGGCTGAAGCAGATTTCGCCGCCGCGGCCGAGGTCGGCTCAACTACGTCTCCGCCCATCGTTGTCGATGACTCGCCCCTCAACTTTGACAGGGGAGTTCCTGCCGAGGTCGTCGAGGCGCGCCGGCCCGAGAAGAGGGCATGGGTTGAACTTCCGCTCGGTCCTTCGTCACCTCCGCCTGTCGAGGGAACGGTCACGCCCCTGCCGTTTGCCCCCTGGAGGCCGGACATTGAGGGCGTGCTGGGGAGGCAGCTAGCAGAGTCGGACCGTGCGGTCAATTCTGAAGTGGTTGCCGCACTAGGACGAGCTTGAGCCCTTCCCCAGGACACGGCGAGGTGGGTGGAGATGGACAATGAATCGCTGCTGCTTTCCTCAATGCGATCGCTGGTGGCGGTAAGTATTTTTATTCCTTTGGAGCCTTTATTTCGTTGTGTTCCTTAGTTGACACTCGGTTTCATTCTGCAGCTCTTACAAAAATGCCAGACCGGCATGGAGAGGCTAGATGCAGTCGAGGCCAGGGCAGCTGAGAGGGAGGAGCTACTAAAGTCCTTGGCGGCCAAGGAAGCGATGCTGGTGGAGGAGGTGGGCAGGAATGCCGGTCCTGTTGCCAACCTCGATGAAGCGCAGGCCTTGGTGGAGCATTTCAGAGAAAAGGAAAAAGAGGAGGCGAACCAGAACGCCCACCTCTCCTCTGAGCTAGACGAGGTCCGGCTTGTGCTGTCGCGGCAGGAAGAAGACCTGCAAATCATCCGGGGGGCAAACAAGAGGCTTATCTCCCAGAGAAACATGGCTAAAGGTGAACTGGAGATGGCCCTGAAGGGGAAGGCAGCTGAGCTCGAGTCTGCTCTGGCGAAGCAAGAAGCCAAGCTCAATGAGGAGTTCCTGGCCGAGCATGACGCCACAATGAGCGAGGAGGTCGGCAAACTGGCAGCTAACTACAAGGCTCAGTTGCCAGGAATCCGGGACCGAGCTTAGGAGCTTGGATGGAAAGCATCCTTGAAAAAAGTTGGGGTTTCTGGGGATAGCCCTATTTTCAGGACTCTCCCCAGGTTTCCTCGCTCGGACTCGGAGCTCCACGCTATTGCTTCGCCCCTTCCTCAAGCCCCGCCCGAGGTGAATGCTGCAGAAGAGGTGCCTTCGGAAGCTCCAACGGCCAGTGCTACGCCCGAAGTCGTCCCCGTTTCCTTGGTAGTCCCTGAGACCGTTTCGGCCGACTCTGGAGAGAGCGCTGCCAGGTCCGATGCCGGGGCACCTGCAGGGATCGACTGCAACATGGAAGCCGCAGTCCCCTGAGTCTTTTGTATCATTTTTTATTGTTTTTACATTGTATCTCACATCTTGTAATCAACAGTTAAATGTTAATGAAAAAGACTGTAATTGGCTTCTTTTTTACTCTTGTCTGAATGTTGAAAATGGGCGTACGGATGTCTCATGCTTCACTGGTTTTGGCAGCCGAACTCATAGGCTTAGAATCCAGACTTCCCTTAGGGGACCGTGCTTGGTCTAACAACCAAAGCCTTAGTGGCCCATACCCATAATCGTTCGGGGAGAGTACATTGTGCTGAATTGACTAGGTGACCAACCTAGGGCTTCTTTAAGCGCCGAAGTCAATGTCATCGTTTTTGGCTTTACCGCCGTGGCTGGTGTCTGCACCGAGCTAGGGAAGGTTGGCAATCTGACCGAGCTGCCGAGCTGGGTCTTTATCGTCATTACGGGTGCTGGCACCGAGACAAGGATGGTCGGCACTCTGAGCAGAGCTACAGAGGTGGGGGTTGGTGCTGTCAACGAACCCTGATGCTTGTGGCTGTGCCGTCGAAACTAGTGCCGGCACCGAGCTAAGGACGGTTGTCACTCTGAACAGAGCTGCAGAGCCGGGGGTGGTGCTCTCACCGGACCCCTGATGCTACTGGTTGTGCGGGCTGTACCGTCAAAGCTGGTGCAGCCACCGAGCTAAGGAAGGTTGGCACTCTGAACAGAGCTGTCGAGCCGAGGGTGGTGCTGTCACTGGACCCCTGATGCTGCTGGCTATGCCGTCGAAGCTGGTGCAGGCACCGAGCTAAGGACGGTTGGCACTCTGAAGAGAGCTGCCGAGTCGGAGGGTGGTGCTGTCACCGGACCCTGATGCTTCTGGCTGTGCTGTTGAAGCTGGTGCAGGCGCCGAGCTAAGGACGGTTGGCACTCTGAACAAAGCTGCCGAGCCGGAGGGTGGTGCTGTCACCAGACCCTGATGCTTTTGGTTGTGCTGGCTGTGCCGTCAAAGCTGGTGTAGGTACCGAGCTAAGGACGGTTGGCACTCTAAACAGAGCTGCCGAGTCGGAGGGTGGTGCTGTCACCAGACCCTAATGCTTCTGGCTGTGCCGTCGAAGCTGGTGCAGGTACCGAGCTAAGGACGGTTGGCACTCTGAACAGAGCTGCCGAGCCGGAGGGTGGTGCTAGCACCGGACCCTGAAAGGCTGGCATTTATGGTGAGCTGGACGGGGTCGATCCCTCTTGAAGGATCTCATCACTCTTGGGTGGCTGATCCTTGTGGTGGTAGCCAAGGTTCTCCCGTCCTCGAGCCTCGTCTTCTTCCGCCTTGATGAACCGACTTGCCCGGGTCATTAATTCTCTCATTGTGGCCACGGGGAACATGACCAAATGCGCCCGTAGATTGGTGCCCAGTCGCAAAGCTTGTTGGAAGGACTTTACGGCCACTTCGTCAGAAGCGCCCTCAATCTGGCTATAGACAGTCTAGAATCGGTGGGTGACCTGTGTGACGTTCTCGTCCTCCCGCATCCTAAGGGCCATTAGGTCGGCGTACGTCCTCGGGATGATCTTATAGGCTTAGAACTTAACTAAGAAGGAGTGCCGGAGCTGCTGCCAACTGGAGATGGAGCCCTCGGGGAGCGAGCAGAACCATCTCAAGGGGAGATCTCCCAAACTGGAGGAAAATACTCGACAGTTCAGGAAATCATTGTCGCCCCACACCGACATTCTCTTGACGAAGTGTCGGAGGTGCGCTGCAGGATCCGAGGTTCCATCGTACAGGGTGAACCTTGGGACGTTGAATTCTTCAGGGAGGGTGAGCTTTCTGATATCTCTGGAGAAGGGAGATGCGCCCTTGTCTTCAGCTCCGAAGATGCCGAACCGGTCTGGGGCGATACCAACAGTCTCGATACTTTGTCGAACAGCCTGCTTGATCTGCTTGTCAAGCCACTGCTTGAGCTCCTCTTCGTCTTCTGTCATCTGACGCTGCTTCTTTGGCCCTTCATGCACATGGCCGCTGCTGGGGTCTTCTTTTTTGTGGACCCGATCACGCCTCTTGTTGAGGCCGTGCTTCAGGTCCCGCTCGTGGGTCGGAGCTTGGCCTTGCTTGGGTGGAGGACCCGAAGCACTCGGAGCCCTTTTATCCCGGACCTGCCGCTTGAGCCTCCGGATGAGCTCTTTTTGCTCCTGGATGAGGAGGTTTTGGGCCAGGACAGCATCCTGGAGAGGATCTTCATGGTCCTTAGGGTTGGCCCAATGATGAGACTTTGCCCGCACGGACTTCTCACCTGGTTGGGTGACAGATTTGTCACCTTGCCTGGTGTGCTCTTTGTCATGGCGGGGCTACTTTGGAGCTGGAGCATCGTGAAGAGAAAGCATTGTCAGCCCTCTTGACTGCGATACTGACTGGACCGTGAGGGACCTTCCTCCTGACCTCCTATGTCGAGGGGGTGGATTTTGCCCCAGTTCAAGCTGCATGGATGGGCCTTTGCCCTTGGAGGGTCCTACACCATTTCTGGTCTATGGAGGCATGGCGCTTGAAAGCTTTTTGTTCAGTTCCCCACAGACGGTGCCAAACTGTAGGCGGGAAAAACGACACCTACTTAGATTGAGGAGATTAACCTCTTAGATCAGGGAAGACCGAACGCCGGGAACCTCTACGGGGCTGAGGAACCTGAAAAGGGAGATGGAAAAAGGCTTGGGTCAGAGCCCCTGGCTGCCGTGAGCCGAAGGCGCTCCGACGCCTAAGTTAGTTCTGAGAAAACTAAGTAGGAGGAGGAAGAGGAGAATGAGAGATCGACTGGTCTTTTACCAGTTGCATATTGCGTACCTTTATGGGACTGATCTCATGCCTATATGAAGTTCTTTCTCTGTGAGTGGGGGTAGGTGGGGGTAAGGTCCCATCAGCCTTACCCTGACATTCGGCGGTAGGTAAAAAGGGCGCATCCCATCAGTAACTTTCCAGGCTTTTGGTCAGTTGACGTGAAGGGATGATAAAGCTGACTTTTTATCGCCATAAATGAGCGCCCCTATCTATCATGGCTCACCCGTGCTTTTGGTAAGTGTGATGGCCCACTCTTTGCCTTCGTACTTTTACCTGGACCAGGAACGGTCTGGTTGAGTTGGCACTCTGCTGGCACACATGCCGAGCTGCCCCCTTCCGAGCTGGCACTCTGAACAGAGCTGCCGAGCTGCCCTCGTCGAGCTGGCACTCTGAACAGAGCTGCTGAGCTGCCCTCGTCGAGCTGGCACTCCGAACGGAGCTGACGAGCTGCAGAGTTGATACACTGAGCTGGCACTCTTTAATCGAGCTGCCGAACTGCAGAGCCTCTGAGCTGACGCCTTTTATCGAGCCGCCGAGCTGCTGGCTCTGATTACCGAGACCAAGGTGAGGGGTCGGTGGATTACCGTGGTCCTCACTTAATCTCGTCATTACGGTATTTTACCCACATAGTAACATTGCTAAATTTGATAAAAGCTCAAGCGAACAATGAGTGAGTTGAATTCCAAGCGGCTCACTCGCTCACTCATGCTTATCGTGGATGAGAAAAGTGGAATCCAATCATCCATTATTGAAAATCTCAATTGCTAAAAATGCACCTGGCCCCTCCGCTTTTACTCAAGATCGAGGCCTATTTGTATTAGGCAATCTTGATTTTTATTTATATCGCAAGAATTGGATCACTATAGGTTGAACATTGGACACAAATCTAATTTCTCTATTTAAGTCCTTTAGCACTAGAACAATCTTAGATTTCATGTTTAGATTGTGACAAAATTTTACATTGGTTGCTAACCTAACTAACCAAGCCCCCCACCCAGGCTTAGGATCGGCATTAAAACCTGGTGGGGTTAGGACAAGGCTTTGATGATCGGAATGGAGAAATAAAATTCATGTAGCGGACTTCAATATAGTTGGGACAAAGCTTTAATGATGATGATGATGAGTGTTTAGTACAATCTTTCATCAATACTAATTAAAAATCGTCTTTTTTGACACTTTTCATGATTTTTGTTTAAGTTGTTGCAACAAACCTAACCTCATCCTCAAACTTGATTTTTACTGAGCTTGATTTTTGTTCAGATTACATAAACCAAATTAAAATGGAAAAAAATCTTATAAATAAATCTAGTTTTTTAATTTCATTCATTATAGTTAATGAATTAGTATTCTTATATATATGTGGGGAGGCCTCTCCTCGGCTGTTGAGGAGAGCGTTCACTCAAGCTCGACCGAACACGTGCGTGCATTGGTGAAGTTGAAACCCCCCCCCCCCCCCCCCCCCCCCCCCCCCCCCACCCAAAATCTAAAAGGGCCCAAATCAAGGGAAAAGTGTTTTCAAAACCTCTTCCCATCCCAAGCCCTCTCTCCGCCCACCTCTTGCCTCTCTCTCCCGTCCGTCCGCCAGGCATCGGCCTCGACCTCATGCTACGATCGTCTATCTCCCGTGATCGTCGTTCGTCCTTCAAGCCAAAATCCCTCTCGCAGCTCTCTCGCCCTTTCGACAAGGGGACGAAAAAATGCGAGGAAAGGGGGGCTTTTCATTTCCCTCCATCGCCCTCCTTTCGATTTCAGCCTTCTTTGTTTTCAGAAAAGAGAAAGACCAAGAGAAAGAAAGAGAAGAAGATCAAACGCCCAACAACCCTCCCCTGCGCATCTCTAGTTACCTCTCTTGCTCTTTGTGGCACGGCTTGGAAAGCTCGGTCTCTCTCTCTCTACCACAGCTGAGAGGGAGAGATCCAAACCTTTTTTTGTCATGATATCGACAGGATTCGGCTCTTAACCATTTTTTCCTTTTAAAGATAAAAAATTTCAAAAACACACGAGTGGTATTCCATTAATACAAAACGACAAAAAAAAAAAAAAAAAAAAAAAAAAAAAAACAAAACAAAAACACACTTTGAGGACCTATTCCATTAATACGGTTTTGTTGGGACCCCATGAGTGGTATAGGGACCTACAGGGATTTATTCGGTAATTTCCTCTAGATTTTAATTTGAACACCTTTTGAAGTTTTGAAAAATCCTATTTTTTTCCTCTTAAAGAACCAATAGATGAATAACTTTAAAATATCTTGAAATCCATTTTTGCTAAATCAAAGATAGAACAATAGATTTCACTATTAGTAAATCAGATACCAAAGAGTCCACTTTATGACAAACATCTGATCATTCATCTCATATATATATACCCAAGTCATGAAATATACTTCTTCAAACAAAAGCTTTACAAATTTTATATCATAAAGTTTCTTATAAACATCTGATAAAATAATTACAATCATTCAAATTGAAAGTATCAAATCGAGAAAGACTCTCTTGGAGAAAGGATTCCATCTCTTCGTAGTTTGTACAATAGACAGTTGGGTCCCCAGTAGCTCAAGAACATCACTTTCATCAATGATTCTTTTGATTTCTAGGAAGAGGATGAAATGAGAGATGTTGAAAGTCTATTCGGTTGTGGAGAAGAACCCCTGTTCTTCTTTGCTTGCTGATGTAGAGATCTGACATAATAATTCCAATAGAAAAAAAGGAATCATGTTTTGAAAAAAAAAAAAAAAAAAAACCCCAAAGCTAACTGTGTTTTCACACCTGCAAAAAACTCCCCAACCCTTTATCACCCTCTATCTATCACATGGTCATTATGTTAAAAAATACCATTGAAAATAAGAAGAGAAAAGAATGACGTTTTTGCAAACAAGCGAGAGAGATAGAGGTTCAGCAAAAAAAAAAAAAGTTGGGAGAGAGATAGAGATGGAGATTGAAAAAGACAGGGAGGATGAAACCCTCAAATAACCCCAACCCACCTATCCTCTATTTCAGCCCAAATCTTCAAAATCCCCATCCCAAATCCTCCATTTCAACCCAAACCGTTGAATCGCCAAAGTCTTAAAAAACACCAAAATATATATATATATATATTTTGTGAGAGAAAGAACCAGTGGGGCCGGGCCAAATCATCCTCCTTTCTCATCCGTCCTTTCTTTCTCTCTGTCTCTCTATTTCTAAAACTAAAATGGTTGAAAGCCAAAAGGGCGGGCAACAGAGGGAAATGAAAAGCCCCCTATCCTGGCTTCTTTTCGTCTCCTCATCCAAAGTTTTTTTTTTTTAAATTTAAAACAAGACGAGATGGGACCCGGAAGAGTTGAGCGGCATTGCTTTGTTTTTTTTTTTGTTTTTTCCCTAAACCCACACGTGGTGAGTGGATGCTCTTCTCAGCATGAGCTGATGAGAGGCCTCCCCAAGTACAAAAGAGGGTTTTCACGTATATAGGGTGAGGTACACTTGTATTTGAAAATTTTCAAAAAAGGAAGTGTCCCTCACCATATGGTGATGGAACGTAAGAATACTCCCATATATATATATATATACATATATATATACACTAGTATTAAATCCCTTGCGATGCACGGATTAATCTTTATGAAAATTGAATAAGAAAATTAGATTATACTTAAATTAAATATTAATCAGTAAAAAAATTGATAATCACACTTAATTGAAACAATGAAATAATATAGTTAATTTTTTTATTATTATTTTTTGAATGGTAACTTATATTAGAAGAAAAAAGAAAGAAGAGAAAATTTAAGAGGTCCAAGTTTAATAGCTAACATTTCATTTTTAAGAAGCAATTAAATAAATGACAGGAAAACCCAAAAAATATAAAGTTAGTTAGAATTGAAATTAAAAAACCCCCAACTCAGAGAAAATTAAACCATGGCTGATTACATTTTGCTGGAAATCTTGAGTAGTTCAGCCCTGAATTCATTTGAAATTAGATATCATTAAAATAAATTTAATTCCTAATTCAATAAAGGAAAAAGTATGCATAGTACATAAACCAAAGTCATAATAAAACCTCCGGTAGGATCTTGAATGATTCAGAAGGGGAAAACGCCAAGAAGTCAAAACAGACATAGTAAGAAATTGTACTATAATATATATGAAAAATTAAAAAGAAAAAACAAAATGGTAAAGAGTAAAGAACGAATGAAAGAAATCAAATTCTAAGGGATTGAAAATGGTTAAAAGAATACATATAAATGGGGTCTATTTTTCCCAGAAAATTATATTTCAATGGATTGAGAAAAAAAATCAAACAAACTTTGCAAAATCAGATCTAATCTCCTCGGGGAAAAAGTTGAATAATCTAAAAGATTAAAAAAAATCCAAAAATGAGATTTCTTGACTTACAAAAAAAAATGATAATCTCATACCAACCGGCAGGACAGGCTCTCAATTTATAAAGGCCAATACCAGATAAAAACCTATTCTATTTACAAGATTATTCCAAAGTTTAACTTTACCTAAAATCCCTAATCAACAGGTAACAGATAAATTTATCATAGATCTAATCAGCATTTATGGAACACGTTGTAAATCAAGGCATAGATTGGCTTCTATTTTGCTAATGCATAAAAGTAATTCAACAAAAATCAGCAAAGTGTGGGAAAGGAACATAAAAGAAAGAAAGAAAGAAAGTTGGAAATACCAGTTCCAGACAGCATAATAGTCATCGGCTACCGCCTCCTGCTCAGAATAATCCTCGGCCATGGCCCATCTTGATTTTTCCCTCAAATCTACTTCTTCTGTGGCATTCACCCCTTCTCCAACTACCCGTTTTTTTCCCCACTTCCCTTCTTGTTTTCATGGGAAATACAAAGCCAATGGTCGTCATATTTACTACCAGAGGAAGAGGTGTTTCTTATCATCCATATGCGTTGATGAACAGGCGTATGTGTTTACGTAGATGAATGAGGTGAGGAAAAGGAAGAGGATTTTCTCAATGAGGAGAATATGCTTACGTGGATCAAATAGGGTTTAGAATGAGGCAGTTCTTGCAACCGCTATCCAACTTTCAAGAGAAAGAATGGTTTCCTGATTTGCTAGATGCTAATGTGAAGTCTGATTATTATATGAATATGCAAGCATATATATATATATATATATATATTTATTAATCTATATTTATTCTATACATGCATTAACTCAGATATTAAATCATTCATTAGTTATAAATAAGTGAGATTAAGAAAATCAGGAAAATCATATTTATATCCAATATTAACTCAGTTTTATTTGGGTTATGTGATTAAAGAGTTGATTAGGATTTGAATAAAAACCAGGATTGAGAAAATTGAGAATTTCCAATAATTCTTTATCTAAATATACTTTTTTTATTCGAGTTATGCAATCTGAATAAAAATGAAGTTTTTCATCTGCACCTAAATATAATTAAGCTTGGATTTTAGTAGAAATCGGATATGCATATGAGGCTACGTAATTAACCCCACAAGCTAACTCCATCCTGTCATAAAATAAAAATGTAGTATCTTTCTCAATTGAAAGTGTAACGACAACTTAAAAAAATTTTACTTCATTTTTCAATTCCTTTTCAGATCTTTAAAATTTGGGCTTAACGTTTGCAATGTTTTAGATTGAAATGGACTATAGTCGTTTACATGTCCGAGAAAGTGGGCCCTGATGTGGAAAATACATGAATTTTTAGTTCATATATATTTTTATACAAGCTAAAATGTTATAGTATAACCAACTCATATTAAAGTAAAATTTTGTCAAATCCTTAAAAGAGGAGAATGTGCAAGTTCAAATTTTCAATAGGTAGAGAGCGCACCAAAGAGTTTTATTTTTAGAGCAAAAAGGGCATTTTAAAAATAAAATAAGAATAAAATGGCAACTTAAGATTTGGATTCCAAAAAGATCTATTCTCTATATTTCTCGTAAAAGAACAACTTATAGGGTCCTCCATTCCTTCATTTCAAACAGAGCTTCATCTCCCTATGATTTTAGTTTTAAAAATTTTCTAAATTTTTCTTTTACTTTCAACGATTCCCATTTTGTGAGTCATATCAAATTCTCTTTATTTTGGACTTTTCATTTTCAAATTTTCTATAATTTCTCTATGTTTTATATATTTTTACTCCTATATATATATTTTTAATTTATTTAATATATAAGCACAATGTCATGTTGACATCACTATTGAATGAATGAAACATTGATTTGATCTCAACATTCATCAGTTTTTTTCCTTTTTTCTATTTTTGTTATCTAGTAAATACTCACACACTTACCCAAGTGCCTCACCATTAGGCATTAGCGCTACACTCAGGGATTGATTCTTGATTGTTATTCTAAAAGGGACGTGCCTCACCACTGTGCTACCAATGGATTGGCTGATCCTCTTTTCATTTTTCCCAGAAACATTGCAGTGAGAAATCAACATGTGAAATATCTATCAAAATAATAATAATGATGATGATGATGATGATGATTATAATTATAATCGGCATGCCAAATGTATTGGCCACCTGGACATGAGTGTATCACTTTGATCTTCATAATTTAGTTTAAATAAAGTAATAGCACGGATCAGCTAATAATTTATATCGGATACACATGCCTTTAGCAGCTATAATATCGACACTAGTAAAAACAATAAGCATTGGCCAATACAACACTTCGGCCGATACAATTAAAACCATGATGGAAATCCAAAGTTTTGGAAATTTATCAAAATCATTGCACAAAGAAATAGTGGTCAGATCCTCCTTGTATCTAGTGGGACCCATCATCTCCTTTTTCGTTAGAAGAGGATCAGAACTTGGATTTTTAAAGGATTGAGTGTTGACCCATCTACCTAAGTCACCAGAATGTGGGATCACATGTTGAAAAGACTCATTTCTCTAAGATGATCTACTCCGCGAAAGTTTATTGAGTGCTGACCCATCTACCTAAGTCACCAGAATGTGGAATCACATATTCAAAAGAATCATTTCTTTAAGATGATCTACTCTGCAAAATTTCCAGTTTCAGACCCAGTACCGGTAAATGTTAAATACTTACAGATTGGCTGATACATTATCGTTGTTGAACTAAACAGTTTGTAAAGAAATTTGAGATGGTATAAAATGGTCCATGTAAAAGACACACAGAAGGTCAATCACATAATCACTGTTGCCAGCGTCACAGTGACGGCGCAATGAGATCATTTCTCCAAGAAAAAAGGGGTATAATTCAGCAGAGTTTTAAAAACTGCAAAGCTTAGTTGGAGGATTATCAATCCCTCCTAGGGCCTGTTTGTTTCCATTAGGTTACGTAAAGATTAAATACCTAAGAATTCATGCTTAAATGAACTCCATCTTAAGATTATTAAAGAGGTAACGGGTGAAAGAAATCAAGCGGTGATGAAATTGATGGAACCATGGCTTTCCTACTATGTGAATTACTCGGGCGATAGTTGGGATATTTATTCCCCATCTTCCCTTGATTATACTTTACGGAAAAAAAGAAAAAAAAAGATTATTTGATGCTCAATTTTTGCCTTCATTTTTAACCAGTTATAGGAGACATGCATTCATATGTATTGGGTTACTAACTAATATACGTAAGCAAATACGCCCCAAGGAAAATGCCACAAAATGTCAAGCTGCACTCTTCAATTTCAAAGTCACCAGCCAAACATTGAAACAAGCACGAAATCATCATACATCTTCCTCTTGTCTTCTGAAGTCACCAATTCATTAATGCAACCAGGAAGAAACCTTTGCCAAACATTGAAACAAGTGCGAAATCATCATACATCTTCCTCTTGTCTTCTGAAGTCACCAATTCATTAACGCAACCAGGAAGAGACCTTTGGGGTTCACATATTCATATATGGATGACTTCCCAACGCAACAGACTCTGCCTCTTTCGGTGCATGTGTAGTGCTACAGGGAAAAATAAGTGTGGTTCAATTTGATTCACAGTTTGGGTCACACGCGTGTATGATAGAGAGTCTGCTTTCCCTTTCTCTCCCCAGGTTTCCAGGAATAATTCATCAACCTCTTGAGATTAAAATGATACACAAGTAATGCAGCCAAGGAGGTCACATTTGTCCAGGAAATTTAAGGACGGTCAGATGGGACCAACTACAATCAACTCCAGATTACTATTGAAGGCCCCCAAAGGTGTGCGAAGGTCTATCTTAACTGTGCGATATTCTGAACTTTTAATTCAATGGTGAAGGTGAGATGATGAGTCTAAAGAGGCTGGATTGATCCAGGTGGCCCTATTCTACCAAATAGGAAGGAGAGCCAAAAAAGACGCATCAGGGCAGAGTCTTTTTTAGTTTTATCATGAGGAGATGGTAACCAGACTTAATGTAGGGATGGAGCACATGAGACAACCATTACAAAGATTTTGTCAGGTTAAGGCATATACATTTGACCAAAATCTAGTGGGAAGAGAGTCAAAGAAGAAAATGGTGCTAATAAGAAATTAACGCTCATCATTTCACACACAAGTACCATCTGTATCCCTTTTCCTTACAATTGACAAGGGTTGCATTGGCTATAAATACAGAGTCTCTGTTTTTTGAGGTTCACCACATAACAACAATGGAAGCCCAGCACAATACTTTTTCTTTGAAATTGTTCAGGTCCATTTTCCTTCATGCCACCCTTCTTTCCTGCATCAACTTGTTATCCTTTGCAGAATCTGCGACCTCGTTAGGAAATGGGACGGATAGACTTGCTCTAGTTGCCTTCAAGAATGGGATATTTGATCCTAAAAGTGCCTTGAGCTCGTGGAGAGATTCTCTACATTTCTGCAAGTGGGATGGAGTTATTTGCAGTAGACAACATCCCCAAAGAGTCACAGCCCTGAACCTAGTGGGTCAGCACTTGGCTGGGTCCTTATCTCCCCATGTCTCAAACCTCTCCTTCCTTGCTAGTATCGATCTTTCAAGCAATAACTTCCAAGGCCAAATTCCACATGAAATAGGTCGTCTCTATAGGCTCAGGTTCCTCAATCTCAGCTACAACTCCTTCGATGGAGAGATCCCCAAAAATCTGACCCTATGCAAGGAACTTAAAAGTTCTTGAATTGAATGACAACGAGCTTGATGGTAAAATTCCAGTTGAGCTAGGCTCTTTGAGAAGGCTTGAATCTTTGACGCTTAACCGCAACAATTTCATTGGCTCCATCCCTCCGTCAATCGGGAACCTCACATCACTCACTCATCTCGATCTATCAATAAATAATTTGGAGGGCAATATCCCAGATGATATAGGCCGAATGGTGAACTTGAAGGTTCTTGTAGTTCGTCGAAACAATCTTTTAGGTACAGTTTCTTCCTCCCTTCGCAATCTCTCAACTATCATTTTTCTTGATGTGGCATACAACCAACTACATGGGTGCCTTCCACCCCAGCTGGGACTCAACTCTTCCCAAGCTTGAAAAGCTTATTGTCAGAAGAAACCAGTTCACAGGATCCATACCAATTTCATTAGGCAATAATTCAATGATCCAACATCTTGATTTCAGTCTGAACAACTTCACTGGAACTGTGCCTACAAACCTAGGAAGGTTGCATGAACTTAAAAGGCTTAATTTTGGAAACAACAACCTCAGTGGTGACTTGGGTTTCATAACAGCTTTAACCAATTGCACTAGGTTAGATTCTTTAAGTATAGGCAGAAACAAATTCCTTGGTGTAATGCCCAACTCGATAGGTAACCTCTCAACTCAGCTGAGGAACCTAGAAATGTATCAAAACCAAATATATGGAACCATCCCATCAGGAATTGAGAATCTAGTCAACTTGACTTTATTGGCGATGCAGATTAACCTTCTCTCAGGTACTATTCCCAGTAATTTTCAGAAGCTTCAGAAGTTGCAAGTCATTAGTTTGCATGACAACAAGCTTTTGGGGAAAATTCCATCTTCCCTTGGAAACATTACTCAATTGTTTGGGCTCTATCTACATAGAAATGTTCTACATGGAAGCATTCCTCCGAGTCTCGGAAATTGCCGCCATCTAGAACATTTACGCCTTTCCTACAATAACCTTAGTGGTGCCATACCTGAAGAAGTTTTAAATATTCCCTCTCTGATATGTCTTGAAGTAGATATGAATTCTTTGACAGGATCCTTACCGTTTGATACAAATAAGTTGAGAACTCTTACACAGCTGAACATCACAAACAACAAATTTTCTGGTAATATTCCTAGCTCTCTTGGCAATTGCACTCATTTGGAATACCTTTACATGAAAGGAAATTTCTTCGAAGGAAGCATCCCTTCTTCCTTGAGTTCTTTAAAATCTATTCAGGTGCTTGATCTTTCACATAACAACTTATCCGGGCAAATTCCAAAATATCTTGAGCAACTCCCTTTTCTGCATCTTTTAAATTTATCTTCCAATATTTTAGAAGGTGAGGTCCCGACACTAGGAATTTTTCGAAATACAAGTGCAATCTCACTTTCTGGAAATAGAAAGCTCTGTGGGGGAATCTCAGAACTACAGTTGCCTGCATGCCCAAGACTACCTACCAAGAAACAGGGAAGAGCAATAGTCATAGGTGTTGTAGCTGTAGGTTTCTCTCTACTGCTATCATCTTTTCTAGCCATCCGATTTCTATTGACAAAGTCCACCAAGAAGCCCACGTCTACATCTTTCATGAGAAGCAGCTTTTTGGGGGTTACTTATGCAATGCTTTTTAAAGCAATAGACGGCTTCTCATCAGCCAATATGATTGGTGCGGGAAGTCATGGTTCTGTCTATAAAGGACTTCTAGATTGCATTGAGACACCAGTTGCAATAAAAATTCTCAAGTTACAGCAGAAAAGATCTTTTGAGAGTTTTATAGCAGCATGCAAAGCCTTGGGAAGAATCCAACACCGAAACATTATCAAGATATTGACTGTCTGCTCAAGCATTGATTTCAGAGGTAATGAATTCAAAGCATTAGTATTTCAGTACATGGCTAATGGGAGTTTAGATATGTGGCTACATCCAGATGAAAATGAGAAACTAGAAAGTCTTAACCTTCTTCAAAGATTAAATGTGGCCATCGATGTGGCTTATGCGTTAGATTATCTTCATCACCACTGTGAAGCACCAATAATCCATTGCGACTTGAAACCTGGCAATGTTCTTCTTGATGATGACATGGTTGCCCATTTGGGTGATTTCGGCTTAGCAAGAATCCTTTCTAATGATGTCATCAGTTCCTCTCGAACTCAATCCAGCATGCTTGAGATGAAGGGATCCATTGGATATATTGCTCCAGGTAACAACTCTATACAAAAATTCACTCTCTCATTATTCAAGATCTTAGGAAATAATTTCTTTTAGTACCTTACATTGCAAACTCATAATCGAGGTACCATAAACTAAATCAAACGTATCTTTAAATAACACTTTCACATATCTCTACAATATTAACCACATAAGAAACACTACCAATATCACCAACAGCAACAAAAATAATGGTAATAATGATATCAACAATAACAATAAAGAAATCTTGATATAAATGAATGTATTGATGGAAGAGTTTGGCAAAGAGAAATTCAAAGATATTTAACCACATAGATGTCCAAGAGTGAATCTGTAGCAAAATTTGCCGATGTGCTCTATCTGTGTAAGTGAAAATTGTTAATAACAAGTAACACCAAAAGCTCGATCTGTTAATAAACGCCACAACAATGTATATCCTGCCTCCTCGAACGGGAAACCGTTCGAATTTGAAACCCGACAAACAAACCAGACAGACAGATGGAGATGACATGCTTCCCAAGAGGTTTTGAACTTGTGACCTTTGACTCCGATACCATGTTAATAACCAGTAACACCAAAGCTCGAGCTTTTGGTGTTTCTAGTTATGAACATGGCATTAAAGTGTGACCTAGCTTTTGGTGTTTCTAGTTATCAACATGGCAATGTGACTTAGCTTTTGGTGTTTCTGGTTATTAACATGGTATTAAAGCTAGAGGTCAAGAGTTCGAAACCTCTGTCTGGTCTGGTCAGTTTGTTGGGTTTCAAATTTGAACTGCTTTCCGTTCGAGAGGGGTTGATGATATAAATTGTTATGTCATTCAATAATAGCTCGAGCTTTTGGTGTTTACAGTTATTAACATAGTATCAGAGTCAGAAGTCACGAGTTCAGAATCTCTGGGAGGCATGTTACCTTCATCTGTTTGTCTGTCGGGTTTTAGATTCGAACGGCTTCCCGTTC
This sequence comes from Persea americana, assembly GCA_029852735.1. Taxonomy (NCBI): domain Eukaryota; kingdom Viridiplantae; phylum Streptophyta; class Magnoliopsida; order Laurales; family Lauraceae; genus Persea; species Persea americana. Next base: position 11,617,626 of record CM056812.1, read on the forward strand.
AAGAGGGGTTGTTGATATAAATTGTTATGCCATTTACTAACAGCTCGAGCTTTTAGTGTTACTGGTTATTAACAGAAAATCATCAAAGAGCTAAGGTGGGTGTGGGAAAGCATGAAACTTGAGTAGGCCAAACCTAAAAGATTGCATTCTTGAATTCAGGCGTCAAGCGCTCATTTTGTCTAGGAAAGAAAATTGCCCCTCAATACCCAAACGCAGGAAGGACCTTACAAGAAAAAATGGATAAGTATAGGATGCATAAACATTTTGAATTAAGTGCCTAGATCGAGGTCCACTAACTTGGACTTGAATAACATTCGATTCAGGTCTATGTCCATGGGCTCACCTTGAATCGGAACACCTAAATGTCATATAGCAAAATTTTAGGGGATAGCCAAACCAGCAGTACACATGGAACAACCTGGCCTGTGGAGCCCAGCAGGCATACCCTTTCATCAATATGGAAAGGATGAGTTTAACTTAGATTAGATTGTTAGGCTAGTGTTATTATATGCATAGTTTTTCTGTTTTACGCTAGCGCAATGATGTGATTTGGTTGACTGTTATTATGTGATTTGGTCTCCCATCAAGGATGTGATTAGGTTTCTTAGTTTGAGTCAAATTATGCTTTCTATTTAAGTTTAACCATGTGCGACAAGGAATATTCTCCCTCCCAACATACACACAATGAAAGAGAACCTACCTCTTTTCCTATATTTTGAATGAACTTAACCAACAATACCCAACAATTTAAAATATAGGATAACCAATTAAGGATAAAAAGATAGAAATAATACATAGGCAAACCAGAAAATTTACATGTCTGGCTATCAAGAGAAACGGGATTTACATGCCTAATCTAGTTTTTCATAAGTCAGTCAAGTGACACAATCAAGTAGAAGATGGAGATAAACTATCATTTATAATTTTGAGTTTGAATAGTCCATCACATAACTCAAGCAGCCCACTAGGGGTTGCCGCAGAATGGGCTGTGTCCATCCTAAGGCCAACGGGCCAGTGCCAGGTCTTGGGCCTGAGCTCAGGTCCCACAGTTGGTGTTACATGCCTAATTGAACACATCAGGAAGCCCAAGGTTCCCAAACAAGCAATATAATGTAAGAACCCTGCAGGTTATTATGTCCATTGTTTCTTTTTTTCAGTTTTTTTTCTTTTAAGTATTTCTCTTATTTTAGTCTTGGGGTCTAAGATCAATGAATATTTTTAAGAAAGCAAAGGAAATTCATGTACATTCAACTCCCCTCTTTGGATGTCCAAGAGGCCTATTTTAGGGCCTCTTATGTGTATTCTTAAGAATCATCTTGAATTATATTCTTATCTTTATCCTCTCTTTGAGATAGAACCCGAGTAATAATTGTAATAAGCTTGGCCTGAAGGTGCCTGCGATTGGACAGATGCATCTACACCAGCCCGGGAACATTACATGCATAAACCTTTCCAAAATAAAATATTACTTTTAGAAAGTAAATATTTGCCTGCCCCAAGCACTAATTTGAAACCATTTTTTCAAGCCTAGAGCCGGAAATATGATCCATTTTGAAGTAAAGGACGCGAGGCACCTTCATCAAGGTCAAGACCCCTCTCGATGTGAGCTCCAAACACTTTCCCTTACCTACAATCTTGGCCTTCAAGGAGTTCACCATGTAGATCTCCATATCCTCTCCTATATTCTTGTAGCAAACAAAGGCAGTTTAGTCCAGGAAAAGGTACTTGATGGCTCCCATATCAATGTACCAACCGCTTGCATCATTCAGCAATGAGAGCTTTGAAGATCACCTCCACAAAGTCCTCAACAACTAAGTCCACAAACTCCATATCATCTCTGATTTCAGACGAGCAATACTCTGTCCCACACAGATAGAGAAGGAAAATCCACCTTTTCCAATATTTCAAATCCACCTAAACCAATAGAGTGTTGGTATTCAACATACACATGGTATACCTGATGAAATGATGGTCGAAATTTTATAGAAGACAGGTTAAAGGAGGGTGATCATTAACCAAATGAATGGTCCAAGCCTTGAAAGTGTGAGCAATGTTGTGATGTGAGCTGTAAATAGTGGTGGACCCAAGAAATATCCTTGGGGGCCACTATGTAAAAAATCAAAAATTGAGGACGCCATATGTGAAACACATTAAGACTTAAAGAGAGGAAGAGGGCACGCGGCACACCCTACCTTCCTGGTTCCTCCCCTGGCTGTAAAAGGAAAAAAAAATTGTCCATATTGGGACGCAATTTCTCCTTTATTCATACCTTTAAAAAATTGATTTGTACAGGATGACGTGTGGCCTTGCTTAAAAACTGAGAGGAACACTTGTCCCTTAAAAAGTCTCTCGTAGATTTATTCAATTCAAAATCTTTTTCCTTTAAAATCCTTTTAGAAAAAATTATATTAGGATGAAATACAATCTCCATAGTAGCTCAACCTTGGTAAGAGTAAGAATGCTTTCCAGTGTCATTTTCCCAAATAGATCCTGCTCCATCTTCTTTACCCCTTAAAAAGCTAAATCTGAGAAAATAACTATAACTTTCTTCCCCTCCAAAGTACAATTTTTTCGAAGGCATAACTACTATGACAGAATTCAGTGCTTAACATGTGTGCAAACAAAAGCATGTAATAAAACTCATAAAATGAGGCCATGTGAATAAAACCAAATCTCATGAGAGGAAAAAAAAAAAAAAGAAAAAAGAAAACAAAATTTACCTTCAAAAAAAGAAAAAAAAAACTCATGAGATGAGGTGATTTGGATAAAATCATATCTCAAATCCAGCCCCATGAATTGTGCAAAACAAGTTGAACATGGGCCAAGATGATGCAGAGAGAGACCTCAGGCCACATGTGTTGGGCCCAAGTAGATTTAGGATATATTATTAACTAATTATATCATTAGTTTCCAATTTTATTTAAAGAATCGTAATTAGGATTAGGTTTCCAATTTTATTTAGTTTCCTAATTTAATTAGGTTTCTTAGGCCCTAAATTATATTTTCTTATTTATTTATATGGCATTGTAGAGAAGAAATTCTTAGAGAGTTGATTAATTGAATTGAGCTTTCCCATTGAGGTGTGTCCTCATTTATCGTCTTTGCGGAGACTTTTGAAGTGTCTTCGGACACGCGCTTCGGCGCGATTGTACTTCGGCACTTCCATGCAAGCCCTAACCCTAGGGCCAGCATCACTAGACCACTGATTACTATTTTATGAACATTCATTTATGCAATGGAAAACTGAGGATCCTCCTCCCTGGCTAATAGAAGTATTCACTGATCTAGTTTGTCGACTCTACCTAATTTGTGCCCTGAATTCTGAAAACATCCTAGTAGAATAGACATGCCTATTAAAGGGTGAGACTATGAGATTGTTAGTTGCCCTAGAAAAACTTTTACTAAAAACAAGAGGTATTTGAATTGCAGAGTATGGTATGGGTGGTGACGTGTCTACATGTGGGGATGTCTACAGTTACGGGATCCTTTTATTGGAGATGCTCACAGGAAAGAGACCTACGGATGATATATTCAAAGAAAATCAAAACCTTCATTAATTTGCTAAGATGGTGTTGCTTGAACAAGTGATGGAGATAATAGATCATCAACTACTCTCGGAAGAAATCGCAAGTATCAGACACAATGATAATTACTGTGACATGAGATACAGAATGCACGAGACTCTAGTTTCGTTGGTGAGAATAGGGGTATCATGCTCTATAGAATCTCCAAAAGAGCGGATGCAAATGAATGATGTTCTCATAGAATTGCTTAGGGTTAAAGAGTTCTATTTAGGGGTAGGAAAGTATCGAGCCAAATGATGTTCTGTTGTGGTTAATCTGGCTCCTGGGCTTGATTCTTTTGGGGCTTGAATTTCAAGTCTTTGTAATTTGTTTTCTACTTTAATACAATTTGCATTTTAGCAAAAAAGATTTGAAGGTCCAACTTACCTCTGAGATAGTATTGATTTATGAGTAGATAAGAAGACAATGTTAAAGAGAGTGTCTTTCTCAACACTGTATTTTCTAATTAGCAGTATGTTATATCTAAAAGTGTCTCTTGCAATGGCACTAACCAAATGAAATCTGTGTATAAAAATGTGAGCATAAGAAATATAGACCTAATATACATTCCATGCATGTGCATGCAATGAATCTCAACCATTTCCTAAATTATGTCACTATAGACCTAATATAGAGTCCACGCAAAACACAATTAAATGAACACATTCATCTTTTCAAATCATGAAGGCCTCAAAATCGTGACCTTTGAGATCCAATCGAGTAGTATTTAGTTGTTTCTCATCCATGCATAGTGTTGCTCAAATGGTATCAAGGATATTTGATAATCTTTAAGTCGGAGTTGGCTCGAGCTCGAACTTGATATTCAGTGTAAAGCAGAGCTCAAGCTTTGCTTGCTCTAATCCTCCATAAATCGGCAAGAGCTATGGGTAAAAACAACACTGCTTAATTAACAAGTGAACATTTCGAAGGGATTACCCTTGTTGGCCATTCCCAGTGGTGGAATTCACAATGACTCTGGCATCGATGGATCTGCTTGTACTTTTGTTGGCATTTCATCGAACATCTTATCGACGGCCTCTGATTTAACTCTGCTCACATTTCGTCCAATATATTCTTTCTAGAAATGATTGCTTTTCGTATCTTCTTCCCAGCCCACTGTGTGCATATGTCCAAAGGGGATTGGCAACATGACCAAGTCGAAAACTCCCTGCAACAATAGAATGCAATGAATTCCTAGTCGAAAACTTCCTAGTCAATAGCGAATAGTTTGACATTGATTGTGGGGATCCTTACGGACCTTACCACAAGATTCCAATCCAGAAATGAGTATAGTATAATTTTAGAATGCATCCAATCCACACTGACACTATCGTGACAAAATCCCTCAAGTTTCTTCATCAATGGAATGCCATAAAACCCAAATGCTTCTGGACCCGTCCTCCTACAGGGGGTGTAAATCTGGGCAGGCGGCCCAAGCCCAGGACAGGCCCAGCATGGAAAAACCGTGTCTGGGCCATGCCTAAGCCCGTTGACTTGGTCAATGGGCCGGCCCGGCCCAGCAGGTCTCCAACGGGCCGTGTTGGACCAGGGCTGCCAGGCCTGAGGGACTGCCCGGCCCAGCAAGAATAAAACTCGTGTCGTGCTGGGCCAGGCCCCCCTAGCCCGTTGGCGGCCCGGCCCGGCATGAGGAGGGCCCAACAATCTATTTTTTGAAAAAAAAAACCCCTCCCCCCCTCAAAATTCAATTTTGATTATATGTTTTCTGGGTTTTGTATTATATATTTGCTTATAGAGGGGATTTGTGTTCCCATGTAATTATTAAAAAAAAAAAGGGGGGGGGGGGGGGGGAGGGGGGGGATCTGTGAGCCACCCATGGGCTGCACGGCCCAGGCCCATCTGGGGCCCAACCCAGCACGGCACAACTAGGGCCGTGCTGGGCTGACTTCTAAGGGGTTGGGCTCGGCGCAGCACGGCCCGCATATCAGACACGGGGCCGTGCTAGCCCAGCCCGGGCACTAGTGGGCCCGGTCTTGGGCGGGCCGTGCCGGGCCAGATTTACACCCCTCCTACACATAATTTTTTTTATATATACCACGCTAGGGTTGTAGAATTTGTAAATAGGCCCATGTGGTTTCAGTATTTACATATACCCTACCTTTTCATTTTAATACATTTCATGTCCCCAAAATCACTAGTCATAACTAGAATAGACGTCCGCCAAGAGATTTGTATTCCTTTTTTTTTATTTATAAAAATGACAACTTTTCCCTTAAGTTCAACAAACAAAGATAAGTATGTCATTATTTATAAAAATACTGTTATTTTATCCCGCGTCCCCATTGTCTCTCTCAACTTCTCCCAAGCACATAAAGCCTAATAATGTATTTGAGACTCTCATCAATCTAATAGCGGGTTGTAGCGGGTTGTGCATGGGTCAATTATAATCAATTATAAGAACAAGTGTTGATTGTCATTGTGTTCAATTTAGATTTAATGGAATGGGCCCCATATTAATAAAATGGATTTATGTTGGATTACTCTCTCCCACTAAATGTACTATAGTAATTAGGGATGACAAGGGTCGAGTTTAAACTAGGACCTGACCCGCCCCAGCCCACTCCTATTAGGGGTGGGTTTGTTATTGATTTTCATGGAATGAGACGGGTTTGAGTTTTGTTGATGTAACCAGCCCCACCTCATATATATAATAAATATTTATTTATTACAAAAAGTATAAATGAAGTTCATATGGTACAAGTGGTGTTGGGGCATTAACTTAAAGCATTTTTGAAAATAAGATTGTGTCTTTGAATTCTACCACACTATTTCCCATTTATTTATATATTTAGAAATTCTTAAGCTTTAAATTTAACCTAACCCTTGTCCAAAAGAGGCTGATTTGGTATTACATGCCACTGACCCATCACAAGGCGGGTGAGGTTTGGATGAGACAAGCTTGAGACGAGGCGGGTTTGGATTTGGCTTATCCCAACCCGCCCCAAACCCACCCCGTTGCCATCCTTAATAGCAATTGTTAATGTTACAAAAATAAATCTAAGCTTTTAGCTTATGTATATCTGGATAAAGCGATGGGCAAAGCTGTTGTTTTACTCTAAATACTTATGGAGGCCGTAAGGCTACTAATCTTGGGACATAGAAGGTATTAAATTGAAATGGCAGGGGGGGTATATACAAATATTGAAACCACATAGGCTTATTTACAAATCCTAGAAACCTTAGGGGGATATATGTAAAAACCTCCAAAAAACATTATGATGGGTAAAAGAAATTCTCTGATAACATTTTGGGGTTTTTCCAGTACAGTCACTATTAGTTGTTTGTTTCCCCAGCTTGACACCAAAGTAGAGATATTTCTCCACGGGTTCTTCGTATTTGGAGCGATATCGCATAATTTAAAATTACACTTTTAAAAACTCAATGGACGCCTTCTTCTTTACATATTAGTGCCTGTTCCAAATAATCCAATAAACTTTTGCAATAACACAAAAAATGGATCATTCTAGACAACTTATCTAGAAAAATACTTAGACTTTGATCACTAGGCACAGAAATCAGTAGCTAATGGTGACCGAATAGTAAATACCCCTAACATTTTTATGCAGAAACCAAAGAATGATGAAGCAGGGTAGGCTGTTTTGCCTGTAGGTTTAGTCGGTCCAGCATAAACGGCTATTTTTGTTGTAAATAGTTTTGTTCCCTCACATACATGGGATTATATAAATACATGGCTAATTGGCTATCATGTAGTTTGTTGTTAGAATGTTGTTTTTTTGTCGTCGTTAATATATAATCATCCTATTTAGTAAAAAAACGTGTTAATATATGATACATTTTTTGCTGCATTTTTTCTTTGGTGAAGTGCAGATTGATTTTTGTTTCTTCAAGTCTTGGGAATTTTATTCCTTTGTGATTATGAAGGTTTGTGGCTATAGGAATGAAGTTTTTTTTCTCATTTCTTTTTACGATGTTGGATGGGTGGGTTGTTGTAGGAAAAACGGTTATGTATAGGTCCGTGAAGGTTGGGTTTGGATGACGGAATGGTGATGGTGGTGAGTAAAAGAAGAACGAAAAAAATGTATATGAAAACAAAGGTTCTACAAGCGGCGGTGGTATTTATTTTCATTTTCTTTGAGGGGCTGGAACGGTAAAGGAGAAGAAGCATGAAGTGATGGTGTATGATTAATGAAGATAGAGATCGGGAAATGATGAAGAAGATAAAGTTCTTTGTAGTTGTCGATTTGCAAGTTGCAGGGTTCTGGTGTGGAGTTGCAATCGGCTATGTAAATGGGTGAAAATGGGTATAGTCATTTATTATGTCAGTGACTTTGGTCTTGAACTTGCGGATTTGGCCATCTATCTTCATCACCTTGGCTGTCCTTGTAAAGGTGTTTCCCATGGCCTTGGTTTTTGAAAAGGGTTTTTATCTTGTTTCAAAAAAGGAAACAAGTTTTAAAAAATTTCAAATTAATTCCTAAGTTTTCCAATAAATTTTCAGTTGTGGACAGGCCATTTAATTGTATTTTTTTATGACTTTTTCCGTCATTTTTTTTAAATATCCAAAGTACCCTTCATTTAAAGCCATGATATTGTTCTGGCAACACTACATTTAACCGATTGGAGTTGACATGTTAGTTTTCCTTGATCAATGTGAGGATCCCAGTGAAAAAAAAAATGATGAGAAAATAAAGGAAGTGAAGGAGGATTTTATTTCAATGAAGAGTAATCTAAATAGTTTAAAAAAACTTGGGGGCAAAAGTTGCCGGAAAATAGCTTTAAATGGACAAATGTCCATAATTGAAAACTTGCTGGAAAACTGAGGGTTTAATTTGAAAACTTTTAAAATTTGTGTTCGTTTTTGAAATAAGAAAAAACCTTAAGGCCTTATTTGAAAATTTTCCATTTAGGAGAGAAAGGAAAAGGAAAAGGATGGACTCTTCGGCTCATCTGGAAGCCCTTGTTTTGGGATTAAAAAGTAATTTGGATAACTCTCTTGTTATGGTCGGAAGTTAAAAAAAAAAAAAAGACTTTTAAAGTGGGATAACACTAATCAAACAAAAACTTAGTCCATATGTAATATCTGGGATGTTTGCTGTCATGCCCCGAAACTAGACTTTTAAAGTGGTTCGATCTCGGGGAGTGTGATTTGAGATTCAGTAAAATTTAAATTTTTCCCAAGATCCGTGTGTGTGAGGATATCAAAATTTCAATACAACCTGAATATTTTTGCGGAAGCTCATGTGGCATTGCGACTCGGAGCCAGCATAAAGCTATCATATCAAGGCCCATAGTCAGGCTGGAACAAACCATATTAACGAAACATAGAGCTAACAGTATATGATAATTCATTTCCCCACATACGTTCAAATTACAAATGATATAAGAACATTAATTAAAGTCCCGAAGGAAAAGGTTAATAAAATCCATACAAATGTATCAAATTAAATAAAATACTAAACCCCAATTGTATGACGAACTCCTGTGCCAAGCACGAAGCCTAAATGATTAAGGAATGAATCGGTATCTCTCATAGTAAGGTGGGGACCCTCACATCAATATCCAATGCCAACAACTTAAATGTGAGGGTCCCCACCTTATCTCTCATAGTAAGGTGAAAAATGCTCTCACATGAGCATCTCCCATATATATATATATATATATATATATATGAGGGATTCTCAAAAACTCCCCATTTCAAAAGGGGCATTTTCTCCCCTCTTGATTTGTCCAATGAGATAATGCCACCTCACGGCCAATTGTTTCTCCCCTTTAAAGGCAATAACTATTGAGCTTTCAAAAGCATTAAATCTTTTCCTAACTTTTCTCTTCTTTAAATCCATTACATTCCTATGTTTTCTCTCTTTTACAAAAGTCTTCTTTCAAAAATTTGAATATTGAGAGAGGATGACAGGATGTGCATTTGACACAAACCTTTATTTTTCCTTCTTTATTTTCTATAGTGGGGCACACCCTTGATAGAGCCTCTTACATAAATATTTAGATAAATCCTAGCCATTCGATTCACCTACCTTATATGAACTTGTTTTTTTTTTTCCAATTTGTCACTAATCTGATCATTTAACTATGAATAGATTTAATAACAAAATAAGTGGGTCCTACTAATAGATTTCTAATGTTCCCATGCTACGATAACAAAACAAGTGGGTCCTACTGATATATTTCTAATGTTCCCATGCTATGAAGCAATAATTAACACCATGAATCGGCATTAGTTTAATACCAATCAAACCATTAACTGTTATTGATTAAAAATAAGATGATCCTACTAATAGATTTCAAATATTGCCATGCCCATTAACTTCAATGAATTTAATCAGCAAAGTGACAGCGTCCCACTAGTAGATTCTTTATTCATAATTTGCCATGCTATAATGCAAGCAATGATTAAAAAAATACATTGACATTAACTTGATATCCAATCAAATCATTAACTGCCATTGATTTAATCACGTAAATAAGATGGCCCATTGAGAAGGAGAAAAAAAGGGAGATATTTATGGTCGTTGAACTCTAAGTATGGAATTGATATTTTGATAGAGGGAGAAAAAATAGGGAAAGGATAACATAACTTGTTTCTTTTTTAGAGATAAAAAATAGGGATCTTAAATGCTTTATCCTCTCTCTAAATGCTCTTATGAGAGATATCCCTCACCTTATATGAGAGATAGGGGTAGGGACCCTCACATTTAAGCAATTGACATTGAATATAGAAGTGAGGGCCCTACCTTATCTCTCATAGTAAGGTGAGAGCATCTCCCATATAAATATATATACATATATATATAAACTGCTATGAACATCTTTCCATCATTCCACATTCACAAGATGGGATAACAAGTGTTAGGGTCTGCACCTATCACTACTTGGCCATCAAGAATCAAGAAAAACCAATACACAACATGAACAAGGAAAAAAAAATTGAGTAAAGAAAACTGTAGCTCAATGTTGCAACAATCTCTTTCTATCAATGAACAGAGGAGGCATGTATTGTCCAGTCTTCCACTGGCCAGCTTCAGACAATCATACATTCCAAAACTTGTATGCTCATATGAACAGAAAACAAGCCAACATCAATGGCTTTAGAAAATCATCCTGCCTAACTCCATGATTCGGCCTACAAATGAAGCCTTCATTCAATTATTCATTCACACAGACCGAAGAGGGGCTCTGGTTCTATTGGAACGAAAGGCAAAGGAGAGTTAAGTACGGTGCAAAAGGCACAACCCTTCTGGAATCCACTCCGCTGCCATCAACCCAAATGTAGCCTCCTCCAGAATTGGCGAGTAACATCGATCGCAGCAGCGTCGTTGTTGCAAGTTTGCTAAGTGAAAAAGGGTTTTCGATTTTTTTTACAATGAATATAGAGGAAATCGCTAGAGCTTCTCCCCAACGCCAGAGAAGACAGCTGGTTCAGACCGGTCTCTCTCTCTCTCTCTCTCTCTCCACCGCTCTCTCTAACTACTCTGTTAGGAATTTATTGCGTTAGCTAATTCATGGGTTAGACAAAACTCTTGGTTCATTTGAATTGTACTTTTCTATTTCTTTTAGAATGAACTGTGGACGAGCTGCTAGAAGACTTGAAGCGAAGACTAGAGAGTTTTGGGTCGTTCAAGCCAAAATCCAAAACCTATATTCGCTATAGCAAAGCTGCAGCGAAGGCGGGACAAGAGAGGGACCTCGCTATAGCGGGAATCCAACTTGCTATAGAGAGCGTGACGGGAAAGCCCAGTTCGATCCGGATTCTTAGTTGGAATTTGTTCAAACTTACTATTATGATTGTATTTTGCTTAGAAGTTTCTTGTACTAGTTTGGGGCAATAAATTGAGTGTTTCTCTCAACCCAAAAGCACACACCACCTCTCTCATTATTCCATGCAAAAGAAATCTAAGATGGAGAATTCTTCTATAGAGTTATTATAGAGAGGCTGTTTTGAAGAACTGCTCTACAAGGTTTGAAGCTTCTACTTCTTTGTAGAAAATTGGTTCATCTTGGTTCTCAAGGTGATTGAAGGAGGATCAAGCACGGGCAGCAGGTTGATTGCATATGCATCATTTTAGGCTAGGATTGCATTAGGGTGAGCCCAGTGTATGCGATTAAAGAAAAATCGAAAAAAAAAGTTTTGGGTACGTGAAAAAGGGCATTTAAACCAATTAGAGTAAGATCTACCCTTGACAGTAGTAGAACCATCTTCCATTTTTGAAGATATTTTTCAAACAATGACGAAAAAACCCCAACTTGTTACCCTGAAGGATTATATGTACTCCACCCGAACCTCCCAACCATCATACATCACCCTAGCTGCTACAAATGCTACGTTCGAGCTAAAAACTAGTTTGATCAAGATGCTCCCCGTATTTCGTGAGATGGACTAGGAGAACCCATACCAACATGTCAGGGAATTCGAGGACATATGTGAGACCATGAAATACAATCACATGACTGAGAATCCCTTAAACTTAGATTGTTCTCATTTTCTCTAAAGGAAAAGGCTAAATCATGGCTTTATGCCTTATAGGCAGGTTCCATAACCACGTGGGCCACGCTAGTAGAGGGTTTTTGTAAAAAATTCTACTCAAAACAGAAAACAACCTCAATTAGACAAGCCCTAAATAGTTTCCATCAGTTGGAAGGGGAGACCATGCATGTACAATTACTTGGAGTGGTTCAAAGATTTGTTAATCCAATGTCCCCACCACGGTTTTGAAAAGATTCGATTGGTTCAAATCTTATATGAGGGGATGGATTACTCTACCAAAACCATGGTAGAGTCTTGTTGCAATGGTGTGTTCACACAGAAAACAATGAACCAAGCACGGATATATTTGAAAGAGGTCGTTGAAAACACAACACACGGAAAGGCACCCCACTCAAGTGGAAAAGAAGCATGCACAAGTGGAAAAGGAGCCTGCACAAGTTGGAAAGGAGCCCAAGAAGGAAGAGGTGACATACTCGGGCTTCAAAGCCCAGACAACTAGATAAAAACTGTCGTTACTCGGCCTTCAAAGCCCAGACAACCAGATAACAACCATCGTTCCTTAATCACTTGGGTAAGAAGTCGTTCCCGGGGAAAGAGACCATTTAGAGCATCTCCAATAGAGATGCCAAATTTATTTTGGTGGCTGATGTAACAAATTAACCCTTTGCAATTTGACATCTCTATTGGAGGCAACTCCACTCCATATGTCAAATCTAAGATTTTATTATTATTTTTACTTTACCTCTTTTATATATTAAACTCAACTCATCCACAGTAGTCTATTTGAAATAAAATAATGCAAAATATAACTTGGCATCTCATTTTTTTACATATCAAATTTCACATCTTGCTCTCATATGCCAAATGCCATTTCATTTTTAACATAGATTTTAAAGTAAAAATCCATGCAAAAATTTCCATATGTCAAGGTCCACGCATCTCTATTGCACAGTAGTCTATTTAAAATAAAATAATACAAAATATAACTTGACATCTCATTTTTTTACATATCAAATTTCACATCTTGCTCTCATATGCCAAATGCCATTTCATTTTTAACATAGATTTTAAAGTAAAAATCCATGCAAAAATTCCCATATGTCAAGGTCCACGCGTCTCTATTGGAAAGGCTCTTGTTTCATACACGGGAGAACTTGGAGCATACGACATTTTTGTGGCCGCAGCTCTTGGGCACGCGTCATTTCAAGCGTACAATGCAAGTCATTCCCAAGTCAGGGTCACATGTCAAGCGTGCAATGCAAGTCATTCCCAAGTCAAGGTCACATGTCAAGCGTACAATGCAAGTCATTCCCAAGTCAAGGTCACATGCAAGGACTCATGAGTTACAACCTCTTTTACCCAAGAAGGAACCAAAAAAGTTACAACTTTTTCCTTAGTGGAAAAGGTCGTCACTGATGTCCATGTATGAGTTTTGTATTAGTTTTGAAATTATAGCCGGTAACTTGAAATGATCCTGTTAATATCAAAGTAATTACTTAAAATATATTCTCCCAATGTTATTGGGACACTTCTAGATATTGAGAAATCAAAAAATTGCAACATAATTAGAAAATGTATAAATGGTGAAAATATCTCATCTAAAAATATTTTTTCATTCAAAAATAGAGAAAATATTTAAAATAGTTGGCACTATTTTTATGATTTGGTTTACACCAAAAGTAGTTGTTTTCTATGGCATTTATTTTGTAATATCCAAAGAATTAACTCAAATCTAGTCAAGTCAACCAATATCAAAATTTAGTAGGGCCTTTACAATTCGTTCGAAGCTCATTTGGACTTTATATGGGCCGGATTCAAGTTCAGGTTTATCCACATACAATTCACCTTGGACTTGTTGGCATATGTGATGAGGCACACCTGTGCTTACATGCAACCATTATAAAATGATAAGGATCAGAAATCTTTTGAATTTGAACAACTCTCCATCCCTATAATCTTTTTCACCCCAAAATCGAATTGAGATCTTAATTATCAGCCTGGCCAAGAGGCAATATAAAGATGGAAGAATCTCTTCCATCCGATCTCTTACACACACATACCCAATGAGAAGTATGTCTAAGTTATAAGACAAAAGGAAATCCTCCATGAAAGCCTATTCTCTTTTTCTTCTCTTAGATCTAAACAGTTCGTAATTATTTTTTATATCCATCGTGGATATTTTTATTTTTAAATATTGAAGAGTGAATCATATGTGACTGATGTCTCGTTAATAATAATCAATCTCCGCATGTCACGTTTAGAGCGGCTATATATTTGTCAATTTGTGCGGTGGCAACAACTAACCAGACTTGGCTCCTACGGTACCTATGCTTTTATAAAAGAAAAGAAGGCTTTAATGTATATATTTACAAGCGCACTATCTTAAAGTCACCTCAACCCATGTGATGAGAGGACGCCACCTCATCTCTGTGACAAGACTCAGCCTTATTTTGTTGACTCTTTAAGAGGGAAATGAGTTGAGTTCAGACGAGTCACCGGCTCTGACCCACATTTTAAATGTGCTTTGGTTATCAGATACTTAAATGGTTATAAGGTTTGTTACTGTGTGGGCTTGTAATGGCCAGTGGATGATGACTAGTCGACCCACTCTCCCCGGGTTTCGTCCATTTACCTAATTAATTAAGTAAGCCGATTCGGACTGAAGTAAGAAGTCACATCAGCAATGTATGGTGAATTCACTATATAAATATGTGAGTCATTGTGCCGATAATGGAGCATCGCGTTCACTTGTTCTATAGTCTAATAACCCTCGTAGTAACAGCAATGAAACTGCTGCCACCCATATCCATGAGTGATAATTGTGTGATTTTATTTTGGTTGTTGCTCCTCCTTACCTCCATCAACTTTATATGCTTTACAGAATCTGCGACTCTCTTAAAAAATGAGAGTGATCATCTCGCGTTGCTCGCCTTCAAAGATGGGATATCTGATGATCCCAACGGAGTCTTGAGCTCTTGGAACAATTCTCTCCATTTCTGCATGTGGGATGGAGTCACTTGCAGCAGACGACATCCTCAAAGGGTCGTGGCCTTGGACCTCTCTTATCAAAGCTTGAGGGGCTCCTTGTCACCCCACATCGGTAACCTCTCATTCCTCAGGACTATTGCACTTTACAATAACACATTGGAAGGACACATTCCACAAGAAATAGGTCGTCTCTTTAGGCTTCGGTATCTCTTGCTTCTCCATAATTCTTTCATTGGAGAGATACCAAATAATCTGACCCACTGTTTGCAACTGAGAGTCCTACGCTTGCGTGGTAATAAGCTTGTTGGTAATATTCCGGTGGATATTGGCTCTCTGTCAAAGCTCTATTGGCTGAATCTTGCCAAAAACAACCTCATAGGCCACATCCCTCCATCGCTTTGGAACCTCTCATCACTTACAGATCTCTATCTACATGACAATGGTTTGGACGGAAGCATTCTTCAAGAACTAGGCCGACTGGCAAAACTACAAAATCTTGAAATCGGCTACAACTATTTCAATGGGGAGATTCCCAAAAATCTGACCCGGTGTTTGCAACTTCAATACATAGGCTTTCGTAATAATAAGCTTGTCGGTAAAATTCCGTCAGATATCGGCTCTCTTTCAAATCTCTATTGGCTAAATCTTGAGAATAACAACCTCATTGGCCACACTCCTCCATCTCTTGGAAACCTTTCATCGCTTACAGATGTCTCTTTATCAGAGAATAGTTTAGACGGAAGCATTCCTCAAGAACTAGGCCAATTGGTGAACCTACAATTTCTTGCAATCAGACAAAATAAACATTCGGGTATGATTCCTTTCTCTCTTTATAATCTCTCATCAATTCATGTCCTTAGCGTCGGATCAAACCGTCTATATGGAAGCCTTCTACCTGAGTTGGGCCACGTTTTTCCAAATCTTGAACGGCTTTATATTGGAAATAACAGATTCACAGGACTCATACCAGTTTCATTGGGCAATGCTTCAAGGTTGGTCATTCTCTCAATTAATTCAAATTACTTTAGTGGGCCCCTGCCAATGAATCTAGGAAGGCTAAAGGGCCTTGTGTTGCTTCACGCAATGGAAAACCAACTCGTCAATGAGAAGAAGGAGGAATTCACTTTTATCACTTCTTTAACCAATTGCAGTGGCTTAAAACGTTTAGCTCTATCCAAAAATCAATTCAGTGGTATACTGCCCAACTCAATAGCTAATCTCTCGACCCAACTGACAGGGTTATGGTTATATGGAAACCAATTTTTTGGAGTCATCCCAAGAGGACTTGAGAATCTCGCCAACTTGATTGTATTGAACTTGGGGCAAAACCTTTTCACAGGTACTATTCCCATCGATCTAATGAAGCATAAAAGGTTGCAAGGGCTTTTTATTCAAGGAAGCAAACTTTCAGGGAAAATCCCAATTTCCATTGGAAATCTCACTCAATTATTCATACTTGATTTAGGTGGAAATGATCTAGAGGGAAGCATTCCTTCGACTCTTGGAACCTGTCGGCATCTACAATACTTATATCTAGATGACAATAACCTCTGTGGGGCAATTCCAAATCAAGTTGTAGATATTCCCACCCTGTTGGAGATTTATATAGGCACCAATCATTTGACTGGCACCTTACCATTGGATATCGGTCAATCTAAAAATCTTGTCTTGCTGAACATTTCTAATAATAGGTTGTCAGGGGAAATTCCTCCTTCCTTAAGTGCTTTAATAGCTCTACAAGTGCTTGATCTTTCCCACAATAAGTTAACCGGGCATATCCCTAGCAACTGGGTGCAACTTCTTTCTCTACAATATTTAAATTTGTCTTTCAATAATTTGGAGGGTGAGGTGCCAGAGCATGGAATTTTCCAAAATTCATCTGCAATATCAATCCTTGGAAATGCCAAGCTTTGTGGGGGAATTCCCAATTTACAATTGCCTAAATGCCCCAAACAGGATTTCAAGAAGCAGGAGAGGCCTTTTTCACAAAGAGTAATTATCATAATTGTTGCTGCTGCTAGTCTCTTTTTGTTTATTCTAGTATGCTTCCTTGCAATTCCATCAAAGAAGTTGAGAAAGAAACTTGCTTCTAAGTCTTCCATGGGAAAGAGTTACTTGCAAGTAACTTACGGAGAGATTTTTAAAGCGACCGATGGGTTCTTGTTGTCCAATTTGATTGGTGAGGGAAGTTACAGTTCCGTGTATAGGGGAATTATAGATCGCATGGGGAGGATTGTTGCAATAAAGATTCTCAATTTACAACAAAGAAGAGCTTCTACGAGCTTTACAGCAGAATGTAGAGCCTTGAGTAGCATTTGTCACCGGAATATTGTCAGAATCTTAACTGTCTGCTCAAGCATCGACTTTTCTGGCAATGATTTCAAGGCATTAATTCTTGAATACATGTCTAATGGGAGTTTAGACACTTGGCTGCATCAAAATGCAAATGAATACCACCAATTGAGATTTGTAAGCCTTATTCAGAGGCTAAATGTAGCCATTGATATAGCTTGTGCATTGGATTATCTTCATCATCATTGTCCGACAACAATTCTTCATTGTGACCTCAAACCAAGCAATGTACTTCTTGATGATGACATGGTAGCGCACGTTGGTGATTTTGGCCTAGCAAGGATACTTTCAGATGATATCAATGATTCTCGGACTCGAACCAATTCACTTGCTATAAGGGGATCTATTGGATATGTTGCTCCAGGTAACACTTTTATCCTTTAACCTGTTCTTTTAGTCTTTGGCACTTTTGCATAGTCCTTTTATTCTTTTAGTTCTTTAAATATACCAAATGGACCTCAACAAAACCATAATTCAGTAAATTAGAAATTACATTCAAATTAAACATACCTGGTTTTAAGTGGGCTTTAAGGCCCATGTGATAAACTTGGGCCATTTTTCTTGGCCCATATTTAAATGGGCTTTGCAGATGTCTGCAACCTCTTTGTTCTACTTGGCCTGACATCTTTAGCACAAAGGCATACATGTATTTTTGCAAATAAGCTGAAATTGAGCTTTAATTCCAAGCTTGTGCAGATACAATATTAGGCTCCACAACAATCTAATGGGCAGGCTCTCCCCAAGCCCATGAACACCTGTAATGAATGCATTTACCACAATGTTTATACAAATATGATGGTCCTGTCTGGATTTGTAATTGACTGGGGCTGAGTTATGGACACTTATTAAATCTCTAACCTACTCAACCCTCAAAGTAAATGTCAGCCATCGTGAAATTGATCACATTTCAGAAAAAAAATAAGTGTTGAAAAATTCATGCTTGCTATATAAGCAATCATTTTTATAGTGAGCCTAACTCATGTTAGATGTTTTAGGACTCACCATCTAGGGTTGAATCACCTATGGGTGGGACTAGGGCTGTCAAAGGGCTAGGCTCCCAAGCTTCCAGCCCTTACCACACACTCACATTTTCGTGCTGGGCCTAGACCGGGCCAAAGCCCTTGCAGCCCTACAATGGCTAGGCCCTCACTCCACCCTCAAGACCCAGGGCAGTAAGAAATGAAAATATTTTTTTTTAGTTTTTTTTTACACCGGCATTAATCGCCACGTAATGCTAACTAATGCAATTTGTTGTTGGTACATGAGTACGTGAATGATAGTGCATGAGTTCAGGAATTCAAGTCCTAAATGCAACTAGAAAGGAAAAAAAATAACAAGGTATAAAACACATGTACATATGTAAATTTTACATATATAACACTCATTTATATATATATATATATGGAAAAGATTGACCTCTCTTTGGGCACTGAAGCGTGTAGAGAACCTTCGTCTCTCACGATAGGTTTGCAACAATTTTGCTTTTCCTTTTTTATCTATGCATTTAGATGAGCTCATTTGTTGGACAACACTAGAAGGATCATTTGCTTGCATGGAACTCGATTAATGAGAATATATGAAATTTGAATAAATAGGAATTCATTATCAAATAGACTTATTTGTGTGAATGGAATTGGAAACGTAGGAATTCATTGATGGAATGCGCTTGTTCATTTGCACGGAACCGGAATAGTATGAATTAATTGTCTCTGATGGACCGATTTATTTGCATATAATTGGAAAACATAGGAAGTAACTATTTGGATGGAATTTGGATACATAGGAATTCATTTTTAGACGGGCGTTTTCAAATTGAAAGGAATACATATCTACACACATTTACTTATATATATATTAATAGACAAAAGGCCCACCCTCTGGGTCGTGGGTTTTTTAAAATGTGCCCTATCCTACCCTCAAGCTTTAGGACAAGAAAAGAAGGCCTAGTTTTTTGTGGGCCCGTGTCCCACAAAATATATGGGGCCTTCAGTCTAATGCACATCAGTTAATATATGCTTTGCAGAAAATAAACTTTTAAAATTATACAAGAAGGGTGCCGTGCCGCATCCTAATTGGAAGCTTCACCAATTTGGTGAGTCCTAGCCTCAAGTGATGGGTTTGATGGCCTTAATTTCTAATATGAGGCTAGCGCAAGATGGGTCATAAGATCAATTGTTAGGGTCTTCAACATAGGGATGTAAATTGAGTTGAGACAAGTTGACCAAGCTCAATCTCTAGCTCTAATCAAGCTTGACAAGCCCAACTCAAGTTCAAGCTCAACCATAACAAAGCCATGGTAAGTTAACCTTGATTTTGGCATGATTTCTTTCTTTATTTTCCCAATTGTATACACCATACATAAAACTAGAATGTAAGGTTATAAGTATGTTTGTATAATATGTGAACTCCACTAATATATTATTTACATATATGAATATATTGAATCATACATATGATATTGTGAATCATTATATAAGGGAAATGCTCATGTGAGAGGCACCTTCACCAAGTTAGTGAGAGATGGATGGGGGCCCTCACATAAATATTTGGGGCCCTTGCATTTAGGTTGGTGAGAGTGGATATTTATGTGAGGGCCCCCACCTATCTCTCACCAACTTGGTGAGAGTGTCTCTCACATGAGCATTTCCCATTATATAAAACATATATAATTAAAACTCAAACAAGCTGAATTGAGCTTGAGCCAAGCAAAGCAGGCGTTATCGCAACCATAGCTTGTGAGCTGATCAAGAGAACACAAGCTCAACTCGTTGACATCCTTGCTTATACATGAGAGCTATAATCTTATGTGTCAAGAACATTTTTATATCATTGGTGTCATAAATACTCATATCATGTATATCTATAAGCAAGGGTGAAATACTTTTCATAGTAATGCTAGTTATTGTTTAATTTGAATAAATAAACAACAAATCTGAAAGTCTTGATCATTAGTTTATTTGAGCTAGTAAAAGTTTCACTTCTTGCTTACTGAAAACATAACATATATGAATTGCAGAGTATGGCATGGGTGCCAATGCATCTACATATGGGGATGTGTACAGCTATGGGATCCTTTTGTTGGAAATGTTCACTGGAAAAAGACCTTCTGATGGTATGTTTGAAAATAATCTCAACCTTCATCAATTTGCTAAGATGGCCTTGCCTGAACGCGTGATGGAGATTATAGATCGTCAATTGCTCTCACATGAAAATGAAGTCATTAGACAAAGTGAGATTCACAGCAAACTCAGAAGCATAGTGCATGAAACCTTAGTCTCATTGCTCAAAATAGGTGTATCTTGTTCCAATGATTCCCCAAGAGAACGAATGGAGATGAAAGATGTTGTCATTGAACTGCATAAAGTTAGGGACTTTTATCTCAGCGCTGAAAAGTAGTAAGATGCACATAATAGACTCTCATTGTTAATGATTTTCTTCTTCTCTTTGTTATGTTGAGGTTTTGTTGCCTTCCATGATGAGAGTGTAGAAAGTGTCATCTTTAGGAGTAAGTTTTTTTCTCCTTTTTTTTAATCTACTATTGCTTCCCTGCTATGTATTTGCTTTGTCATCTAGGAATGAAGAAACTCTCTCTCTCTCTCTCTCTCTCTCTCTCTCTCTCTCTCTCTCTCTCTCTCTCCCTCTCTAAATATATATATATATATTCCTTGTGTAGTTTGGATCCTCTCATATCTAAACCAGAAGAATTCTTTGAGCCCAACACCAGAAATCCATGAGTGGTGTCCACCTTTGAAATCCAAACTGCTTAAAATAACTTTCATCTTGCTTTATAATTGTGCAAAATGTTACTCCAACCATAGTTATCTGTTAACTTATTGTAAAACAGAATAAATGTCCTGCATCAAAATTTCTCTACACAGCTCTGTGGGGCCTGAATGGCCAACAGTCTCTCTTTACACCACATTAATTAAAAAAAAAAAGAAAAGAAAAGCTTCATTGATTGAATATATCCGGTGGTGAAAATGGAGAGATTGTAGAGGATATTCTCAGGAGCTTGATTCATCTGAGCAGTTCTACATCTCTTTCCTCACTCTTCTCAAAATGCTCAAACAAGTTATAGTTTTTCAAGCTCTCTCCAAAAACGAAATATCAGTTTGTTGTCATTGTTTGCAACAATTAGAGTTTTGTAGTGTCACAAAGATGGAGTCTTTTAACTTTATTTCTTCAATCTGTTGTAAATCCAATTCTGGCACAAACACCACTCACAAGCAACAGATAAATGACCCAATTACAAAATCCTCCTACAAAAGGAAACCCAAAAAATATATATATATATATATATATTTAAAAAGCACCTACATCACCTTATCTTAAATAATAAAAGCACTACTCTTCGGAGTGTTGATAGTCATATTCCAAAAGAAATCTTTTGATGCTTTTAACTTGCAGGCTGAGTTGCAATGATGAAAATCGACATTACGGCAAATCTAGTATCATAGAAGTAAGTGGAAAAATCTATATAAAAATGCATAAAACCATTATAACACGAGCACATACATGTACTAAGAAGAAATTAACTACGGCTATAGAAGAATCCATCAATTAAATCCATTGAACCAATGTACCATTCCACCAGCATTACTGACTGTTAATAGTAGTCATTATTTACACAAGTTGGTTCATAATTGCATGGCAGAGTATCTGGTCCTGCTATAGTGATATCATTTCAGCCATGGTATCAACAGAGGCCACACAAATGGAGGTACCGATCTTCCTACAATCTACGTAGTCATTCATTTCAAGGACTAGTTCAATTGAAAATTTGGGGTCATTCATTATTTACGTGATTTTTATGATTTCTGATTCTAATTGACGTTCTGGCTTCAATGTGGAAGGATTTTGATAGAAACATGTTCTAGTTAGCTATAATTGGTGAGGGGCTTGGTACTACTCCATGTTATAGTTCTATCTATTCTTAAATTCAGAAGGGACACAACAAAAAAAATAATAATAATAAATAAATAAATAAATAAATGGAGCACTTACATTTCCTAGGTTTGAGATATTCTTGACACTCCCCGGATTGCCATGTATCTTTTAAGCATCTGCAGCTATCTTTAAAGGGATTGTCATTTTTGGTACATGTATTAAAATTTTCATTGGAGCTAAGTCTAGTATTTGCATATACAAATAAAGAGTGAAGTGAATTATTTATTTTAGCAGTTGGGTGAAAGTACTTGGAAAAAATTCCGTGAGAATAGCTCAACATGGTTATAACTGTCGATTGGTGCTATCAAAATAGCCTGGCATGGTTAAAGCCAGGCTCAAGCTAGTCTAACCAGACTTGCCGCGAACACGAGGTGGCTAGTTTAATGTTCAAGCAGAGCTCAAGATGGGATATGCTTGGCTCGCCTCAGCTTGTTTACATCCCTAAGCCTACCAAAGAGGTTTAATGGATCCCACTGGCAAATCCTTGCAAAATTGGCAAGAAATTATATGAATCACAAATGCCATGTAACAAACAACAACCCTTAACAAGTGAACTTCATGATCCAGAATATATTACCCATGGAACATGTTTCTCTCTTCAAGATGACCATGGAGCAACTGATTCACAAAGACTTTCGCATCAATGGATCTGTTTGGACTTTCGTTGGCATTTTGTCAAACACCTTGCCTGCGTCTATTTTGGAGATTGTTGTTTGCAGGAAAAAGAAAATCGTTGCCGAAACGCCGAACAACCGATGTCAAGGGCTTGATTGAAGGCAGCTTAAAAAAATTTAAATTCCTTGTTCATATTATCAAATGATTGAGTCTAGATCCCAAGCTTCTCACCTGCTCACTCAGGCTTGTCGTAAACAAGAAAAGTGAAACTCTACTGTGCGGCCCACCCTTTGAAAATCTAAATCGTTAAAAGTGGAAACCCCCATCTTTTATTAGATTTGGCCAAGTTTTATTTTTACATGACTTGGTCCCACCATAAGATGAAGCCTCGTTGTTTTATATTACGCATTTCTTTAGTGGTATTTATATTTATATGAAACATTATCCATCATATGTTCAATCTTAAAGTGGGATGGACTCCACATAAGTAAAATTCAGCCACAACCCATGAAAGAGAAGGGCACGCATTTAGAGAGGTTTAGATTTTCAATTAAGTAGGACCGACTATCTTCTCACTCACGAGAAGAGTGAGTGAACCACTCACAAGATCCACTCTTTTAAAATAGGGAAATGTCTGGGTATGAACTTCCCATGTGAGCCAGCTATGGAGTCCACTATGGGTCCCATTTGGGGATTGGACTGGGGGATAGATAGATACATATGGGGCCACCCCATGCCACAAGTTTAATAGCTTCATATTAAAAAAAATATATATTTCAACCTCCCATCAAACGGTCCAGTTCATTTGGATGGGTGCAAAACCCCCGATCGGTGACTATTAGGTCCCTGTTTGGTGCATGGTTTGGTTTAGCATGGTTCTATTCTCACTTGAATATTTTCGTTTAAAATATTAGTCATAACTTAGGAACTATTTTTATAGTTTCTAAAAGAAGAAAAGTTTTGAGTTTCACTCGTCCCATTTTGCCATTCATATTAAAGTTTCCTCTTTATTTTAGACTTTTTAATTTTTCAAAACTTTCTATAATTTCTCTTCATTTTTAATTTTTTACTCTTATATTAGTTATTTATTGATTAAATTACTATGGTGTCATGTTGACATAACCATTCGATCAATGAAAGTCACATTGACTTAACCTCAGGCTTCACCAGTTTGATGGTTGATCCTTTTTTTTTCTTTTTATAAAACAATGGTCTAAAAAAAACGTCGTGCAAAAAACAAGGACACATATTGGCCACATATCACTTTAACCTTTTTAATTTAGTTTAGACAAAGTAATAACCCCCATCAACTTATAATTTGTGTCTGCCATGTCAAAGATACATATCAACATTTATCAGTTACAAGGGAAATATTCATGGGCATCCATCCCTCACCATAAGGTGAAGGACACATAGTGGGGCGGGCGTTATAATCCATCCAAACCATCCAAACACACAGGACCCCTGAATTGCACTGGATCTATTGAGTTTTCACCGATCCGAATAGACTGGACTGCTGGATCGAGGGTCAAGTTTTTTATTTTTTTAATATAAAGCCATTAAATTTGTGGGCCATGGATGAAGGGGTTAGAGGCATATGAACATCCCTCCATTTACAATATCCACAATATATATATATATATATATAGTATCAATCTCTTCACAAAGCAATAGAGATTATCAAAATCTGTGGTTAGATAAATAGTGGCCAGATCCTACTTGTATCTAGTTGGAACCATCATCTCCTTTTGGTTTGGAAGTGAATTTGAAGATAGATTTTTAAAGGATTAAGCGTAGACCTGTCTACATGGGACTTTCTTATTTGGACTGGTACTGCTGGGAGCCACATATTCATATATGGATGAATTCCCAACTCAATAGACTTCTCTTCCTTCTGGGCGGGTGTAGTGTGTATAGTGCGCAATTCAAGTTAGGTTGAACTGGATTCACACTTTGGATCTTACTTTTATACAAAAGAGAGTACCCTTTGCCCTTCTCTCCCCCACTTTCCAGGAATGATTCATCAACCCTCTTGAGGTTTCAAAGATACACTAGCAAAGGAGGCCCGTGCTAAGCCCGAGCAAAGGAAAAAAAACTTTCTCGATGAAGATATTTTTTTACTCTGAATGAAGAATAAAATAAAATTTTAAATCAAATAGAAAGTAAAGTTAAAACTTACGAATAAATATAAAATGAAAATTTAGTATAAATTAGATTAAATTTCTCATATTAGCATCAAGATTTTAATACTTTTAAATGTTCAAATTTCAATGAAATGAAAATATCAATGAAAAAGAAAATTATTTAAAAATTTTTAAATTAGATTATAACTTCTTAGCTGGTACATAAAAATATTTCTTTACAATAGTTTACAATTAGTTGTTACATTTGTTCGCATAATCACATCTCTCCATTCCTTAGATCATGAATGACTTGATTATATATGAAGTACAATCTTATACTCAAGCTCTTTTTGTTATGTGTGTGTCCATGGAACAGAACACCATTCTACATTCAATATGGCTGCATAAAATTATATTTAGCTATATATGCCTCTATAGACAAATGCCTATATGTGTAGTTCCACCTATAAGAAAACTTTCAAATGAGAACCAGGCCATATAAACCTCCACGTGGAGCTAGCCTACGATCATTTGTGGGGCAGACAAATGGTTAAATAGGTAATAATAAGTTTTACTTTTAAGCTTTCTATATAGTCTACTTCAATGTCTGCACCGTTCATGATGTTATGGAACATTTAGCATATTGTGTTTTCCATCAAGTATAAACACTCTATCTTAAAAAACTATTAATGTTGATTCTAAGAAACAATTAACATAACATGGTACTTATGCCCACCAATAAGAGCAAAAAATGCAGTATTCATATCAAGGAAGCCAAGTAGACAACAACATGACAACATTTTTTGCAAGCAACCGTAAGTATTTGGTAAGGAAGTCAAGTTGACAAAAGTTATTTGAACAGGTATGCCAATGGAGAAACTACAGTTTAAATTTCTATCATCTGACCATGTATATATTATATGTTAGATGGAGAAAGAAAAGTTATATATTGCTGTAGTATCCAGTGGCTTAACATGTATATATTATATGTTAGAAGTACATTTTTGCCAGATTAAAAAAGAAATGAACTTACTAACATCCCTGTTATATGACTATAGATGAGCTCACACATGCCATCAATACATCAGGGACACTAACTTCACATTTAAAAAATGAAATATCAGATAGAATATAGAAGGCCTGTAACCTATTTTGAAGCATCATGGTATTATCATAAGAAAGCAAGACAAGAAATCAAAAAAGAGAATATTATAGTATAAACAAGTTAAATCTCAATTTTCAAAGGCAAACAAGTGAGTCCTAAGAACTCAGCTTCAATCTCCAAAGGCTCAATGATCTCACTGTAATATATGGGGGAAAGACACAAAATCAAACTTTAATTTCATTGCCAACCAAATTACATCGAACCTCAGACACGCAAACACATACCAAGTCATCAAGAAGAACATGTGCTAATCAGATTAGAAGAAAAAAGAAACACCCAAAACAACTAACATCATTAATTTCGGGAAAAATAATGAAAGGAGGGCATGGATTAAGTAGAAATTATAGCATGTGATTCCTTCTCCAAGTTGTATTGTTTTAGCTTAATTGAGCAATCAATTTAATCTATTCCTAACATACAACTTTGTACCACCATCCAAATTACGAGTAAGCCAAAAATGATTTTGAGATCAAAACATTCTAATGTCTAAAAGCATTCTAATTTTGATTTAAGGATTTAAAGTTCTAACCTTTAAATAAGGTTCTTTTTTTCTGGTCATAAAGCTTTATATTAGTCCCATTGAGTATCTATTCAGGACAGAGCAAAGGTAAGAATTTTTTAGAGGTACTTCAAATAGCAAAATGCTAACATAAGAGATAATTATTGCTTCTGCATCACAGTTGTGGCAGCACGTAAATAGGAAACCACATTTGGTAGTAGCACTTGGTTTTCTACTTTTAATTCCTCATTAACCCTGTTTTACTTCCCCACCGAAACTTAAACATATTTGGTGCAAGAAAGGTAGAAAAACAACACTTTTGCTAATGTTGTTTCCAATCCTCACTGACAAAAGAAGACATTCAAACCATTGAGAAGGGGTGAACTGACAGCAATGAAGTAATTAACATTTGGCTAAATAAGACATTTCAGCTTTCATCAGATCCTAAAGAAATGAAGCAATTAACATTTGGCTAAATCAAACATTTCAGCTTTCATCAGATCCTTCGACAGTCTCCACCTTATTTGATAACTAATAAATTAAATGGGTTTTTAAATTATTTTGGGTTGAGACCCGCCATCCCTGACTCTACAGCCAAATTAGGATGAGTTCCAATTCAAGATATGGAATGAAAGAAACATGCTAGTTTCCAAATTTCATTCTCAAACAAAATGCAAAAGAAACCAATCTCAACAAACTAAAAGAAAAGGAAAAGTTACCAAACAATAGTAACAGAAAAATAATATATAACTATTGTCCTGATTTGAGTCAAATGTTAAATCAGGATTCTTATTCCATGACTGTATACCCTAATCTCTATGTCCACCAAAACCCCCTTCCTAATGCTTACGCATTAGCTATCAGTGGTAGGAAGCCTTTCATTGCTGTACATACGAGCCTTGTGGAGTTATTGACCAGAAGAAAGCTACAGGGCTTCACACCTACTCTTTGTTGTGGTGATGCTTCTGATCCCTGCCACCTTACTCAAACAGCTTCTTTTAACATTGATGACTAAGTTTAATTTACTGCTTAGAAAGCACTTTTAAAGTACTAAGTGGTGAACATTGCATTATAAGTCCTGTAAAATCCTTTGCCATGTAAAAAGGTAGAACCTTTTATTTTTCTTTTTTTTGAATCAGTGCCAAAGCCACTGATGCATTGATCAAGTATTGGGAGCTGGTTATGAGCTGCTTGGTGCTTATAGTAACAATTCAACTCTTGAATGTAGACTCTTGGGCACTTAGGAATGTTGTTTACCTCTTTTATTTATTTATTTATTTTTTGATGGAAATGGAGATTATATCAATAAAAGAAGAACGAAACATAAGGTTTAAACAACTTACTTATATTAAGTGGGTCAATCAAAATGCAATCTATGACAAACTATGGGTGAATTTTGAAAATCTGCCCATTATGGCATTACAACATACAATTGGAATGCATAACGCAATCAAGCTTGATGCAATCTAAACATAGTCAATTATATTATGGAATATATTTAGTTTAAAAAAAATTAAGAAACCATAATATTGGAGACTCAAAATTTTGCTTATATTAAGTGGGTCAATCATAATAAAATCTATGACAAACTATGAGTGAACTTTGAAAATCTACCCATTAGGGGGGGCATTACAACATACAGTTGGAATGCATAATAAAATCAAGCCTAATGCAAAGCAATATCACGAAAGCCCATCATCAAAGCGAAACATAAGGCACTCTCGATCAAAACGATAAGATAAACAGAGCATTATAAAAGCGAGAGGAAATGCCTAATTCATTTACCCATAAAAAGATTTCCATTTGCACGTTACAAAATCGCTGAAGAGAAGGGCAAGGTAGCTTCTCAATCCATTTTCCGGAAGAGAACGAAAACGCTGGTAACTAAAGAGAATAAAGAACAGAATGTAAATGTATCTTCTCCATCCCGGGAGAGAAGAAAAGGGCCTGTGTAAGTGTAACGGAAGGGAGCAGTTTAATTTAATGAGTTATCTTGGGTTAGGTTGTGTCAATGTGTTGGGTGAGGTATCAATGGACCGGCAGGTTTGGATCTAAATTAAGGAAGATTCAAAAAGCATTTACATCCTAAATGGGTCGAAAACTATTTTATTGGGTCAGTTATGAATGGACCAGCAGTTTTGGATCTCCATTAAAAAACTGTCAAAATCATTTAGCAGCCAAAATTGAGAGGCTGATTTCTCAATTGATCACAATTGGAATCAGCAGCTTTCATATATAATATAATAACTAGAAAAACATGCTTGTGCTTAGCACGGGTAATATAATCATAATATCAAAATTTATAAAAAAGAACTTTATGATCAGTTTCTTTAAGATTAAATGCAAAAGGTTTTAGTATAAGAGAGAGGAAAAAAAAAGTCCATAAGAATTCAATACCTAATATCATATAATTTAAAAAAAAAAAACACAGGCCCATGAAAATTGAAGATTAATGATCAAGAAAACTAAAAAACAAGATCAAAACAAGCAAACAATATAAACTATGAATAAAATCCAATGAAATTTGAAAGACACATAGAAATAAAACAAACAAATGAAAATCCATATTCAACTCAATAACATAAGCAACTTAAAAGAATCAAACACTCATGAGGAAAAAAAAAAATTAAAAAATGGAGCACAAAAGGGAAAAGACAAAAGAACCCACAAATTCATGAAAAACCATAATAAAAAAAACTAAAAACCCATTGCAAGTGAGAAGTTATAATAAAAGAAATAAAAAATAAAATGAAATAAATTTTATCAAAAATGCTATAAAAATATATATATATAAATAAAGATCCGTAGACAATACAATGATAAAAGAAGTTTAGAAGAATCAAACCAACTTATGATAATCTAATACTTAAAAATGAAAATCTGAAGCCACAAAAGAAATAAGAAAAATCCATAAAAAGATTTCACAAAGAGAACTTATAGAACCCAATGGAAGTAAAATAAATAATTAACTCATAATGATAAGCATTGAAAAAATAAAGAAAATACAACAGAAAAATGAGAATTCACAGAAAATCGCATGATAAAAAAACGAATTAAAAAAAAAAAACCAAGGAGAACCCAATACCCAAAAGTCACGTTTTAAAATGGGTTGAACACTGATCTAAACCAATCATGCAAATTAGACATGAGATGGTACTAAAAAGAGACACAAAAAAACAAAAATGTTATTGAAGTTGCTCTAAAAAAAATACAATGAACTTAAAAATAAATGAATGGAAAAAATGAAAGTTCTCTTGTTGACATAGAGAAATAGAAATGTTTTGGAGAAAGTAGAAAATGATGATAATAAGAATGAGCTTGATTCTTTACTTAGATGGACCAATTTTACTAGATATTCCTTTTACCATTAGTTCCGCATTCTTAAAACAAAGTGTACAAAGAAAATCAATAGATAAAAAAGAAACCAGACAACACAAGACCGAGAGTAGATTAAATAAAAAAGACTAAGGATTAACTAAACCAGACAACCCAAAAATCGGCATTTCACACTCTAAAAAAAAGAAAAAACAATCATATAATCAAAACAAACAAAAATACTTGAAATTCCTTATATTTGTCGCACTTAGACACTGGGACCCATTAACACTCAAATGCTATTGCCTTGATAGAAATAGGATGATATTGAGAGTTTCTTAATAGACAAAAGGCATGATGGAGAGTTCAAAACACAAAAAACACTTTATTTGGAAAGCTCCAGTATTTTGTATTTTTTTTTATCAGAGAATCAATTTGATCGTGGAAATAACCCACAAAAAAAATTTTCTTTGGAAAACTCTAGTATTTTGTATTTTTTATCAGAGAGTCAATTTAACCGTGGAAATAACCCATAATGAGGTGAAAATTTGAGGTATCCCATAAATAGCAAGGATGTGTGTCTTAATGATTATGATTTTTTATAGATGGGATCTATCGTAGTGTTTCGCTCTATTTACATCACGGTTTATAAAAGTTAAAGCCACACACACAAAAAAGAAAAAAAACCAGACTCCACCCTTTCTCCCTCGGCAAGTGTGCATGGTAACACATCAGTTACATGGAAAGTTTTCCGCCTCCTCTTTAGCTCCATGTTGTTGTCGCGAGTTTTTCTTTTTTCTATAATATTGTTATTTTCTTATTAATTATGAAACTTATTATTTTTGTTGATCAATTCCATATATTATATATTCATTTGAGTTAAGGTTTATGTAAAATGGTTGTCATAGAAAATTTATGACTATATAGGAACTCATATAAAATAGTTATTTTGAAAAATTTGATCATCTATGCTTAAAGTACAACGCATAAGTATGAAAATAATAACAACAGTATTTATAGGGGTTAATATTCTAAAAATATAGTTGTTTTTATAAAGGGAAATATTCAAGTGAGAACTAGTTCTCACCATGCTTTCGTGAGAGCTATTGGTGGGGCCCACCTAGAAACCAATCCAAACCGCGCATAAACAGTGACCTCCCTTAATAGTTACTAATCCCGAGGTTTGACACCCATCCAAATGGACTGGGCCGTTGGATGGATGATTGAATTTTTTCTTAATATGAAGCAATTAAACTCATGGGCAATGGATGAAGGGGTTAGAGGCATGGGATTAGGGTCAAACATGATACTTGGGGTGCTCTCATATAGATCTTTCCATCCCCTCTGGTCCCATCCCTAAATGGGACACACAAATTGGCCTCATAAAAAGTGCTCATAGTGACTATGTGAGAACAGTTCTCACTAGAACAAAGCCCTTTTATAAATACCTCGTGGATAAATTCCAACTCCCTATCAATATTCCAAAGTGGGGCTGGTCCCTTCTTCATTAACTAATATTAAGTTTGTGTTGATAACTATTAACAAAAAGATGCTCTGCGGTGTAGTGGTAGGGTCACTCATTTGAAATCCATATTGTCCTAAGTTTGATTCTCAGCACATATCATGATAAATTTTTACCATGTCATTAAAAATACATGGGTCATTATTTTTATAAATACCTATAAATTTAAACTCCAGTCAATATTCCAAAGTGGGGCTGGCTCCCTTCCTCATTAACTAATTTTAAGTTTTTGTTGATAACTATTAACAAAAAAGATGCTCTATGGTGTAAGTTCAATTCTCGACACATACCAGATCCAAAAAGTGTGCTTTATCTCTAGCCCGACCCGTCCAAGCATTAGAATCTAGGCTCTTCGAGGAAGAAGAAAAAAGAAATGGAAAAAAAAATTCTCACATAAACAAAAGGATATCTAGACATTTCATCAAATAAGTGGGATGGAAAAATAGGGACAAAATAGGAACTTTTTTAGGAAAAAATGCTTTAAGTTTATTCTAGAGGTTCTGGAAAATAGGCAAGAGCATTTTGGTCTTTCACTTTCAAGGACGGGGGGAGGGGGTATTGGTTTGAATATAAGAAAGATGGTGCAAAAGATTTTTTGGAATTCTTGTCCCTTATAAATTTTCCCCCACTCGCTTTTTATCAAACAATAAAAATAAAAAATAGAGAAATTAAAAAGATTCAAGGATACCTTTGTCTTTTAATTGTTTCAAAAGGGATAAGTAAATGATTCTCTAAATTTTTAGGAGAGGTTACAACTTGCAATCAATCCCTTCCCTCTTTATGTCCCAGATGTTTTTCTTCAGGGCAATTTGAGAGAAGCCTCTCTACAACTAGATTTAGGCATCTTGACTTTTTCTTTGGATTGAATTTCAAGCATTTATCTGTCACGCCCCGAGCCCGAGACTACACTCATCTCGAGGCGCGACAAACGCCCGCATGGGGATTCGAGTCAAACTTGTTGACTCTTTGTCCCCACGAACGGAATTCACCCACAAGATATCATGTGTGAGGTTCAAACCTCCATAAACCTGTATAATTTTGTCAAATCGATATCCAAATTGTAAAACAATAATATCACATCCGTCAAGATATAGAGCATAAAAGTTCATGAGCATAGATTAGAAATTCAAGTTTAAGTTCAAGAGATAGGAGGAAAGAAAGAAGTAAGTAAAGTTAAGTGCTACAAGCCATAGTCTAAAACAAGTTTATAATCTACTGCAAAAGATGTGGCAATTCCAAGCCACGGTCCATAGGAAGTGTGATATCCAATCTCATCAGATAGATGTCTAGAAGACATCATCAGAGGTCCATTCAGCTATGTGACGGGGAGATTCCTCCTCCTCGTGGATCTCCGGGGCAGTGGCATCGAGGTACTCACCTGTAACGCCAAGTGTAGCACCATTAAACAAAGCTAAGCAAGATAAACAAATATAAATCATATAGCATGTGGCAAATGAATAGTTAGACGGATATAATTCATATGAGGTCAAAGCATGATCACTAGGCAAATCTGTGCATGAGTAAGCATGAGACGTACGAATCATAGATGACAGATATACACAATAGCAGAACTAAATGGCACATCCACATTAGCTATATTCTCTCAAATTATTATGTAAACATGAATGTAAAGTGAGAGCAGAAAACACAACAGAACAGATCAGAGTGGTGCCACTAGGAGACTGAGGGCCCAAAACTCTCCATTGTGGACCTAGGGTGCCGGTAAACCCTTGGAATATAATCCCATCTGCAGAGGGCCACATAATTATATACTAAACTCACACTTAGCCGGGTCCGACTTAGATAGGGTCGAAGCCAAGTGGTGCCGACTCATGGAATGCAGTATACAAAATAGCAGAACTTATATTACAAAAAACAGATCATATCATATGGTACATAATCAAGACTTATCATAAGTGTAACTGAACAGATACAGAAGCAGATATAAATGTAAATAGATATATAAACAAGGTATACAAGAACTAAACAGATGTATGATCAAGTCATACAAGAATACTGGAAACGGAATGCAATGCATATACATAGATCATATACGGAATCAAGATATGAATAAAGCCAAGCCTACAGTCTTGAAATCCTCGTGGTCTTCACCATCCAACACGGTGTAATACTAAGGATTCTGGCGTTATTGGGCTACAAAGGAACCCTTGGCGTTACTTAATTTGGACGCCGAATCCCTTAGTATAACACAATTGGTTCAGATCACAATTTCGAAGAACACGAGGTCCCTTATGGCCGCACGGTTGCTCAAGCCCGCATCCACATAATCACAAATCCATTTGGGCATGATAAAAGGTTCAAAGTATCCATCCTTAAGGTCCAACTATCAGGCCAACTATTCTAAACATGCTACGGTTCAACACTTAGCTCACGGTACCACCCGATTGTTAAGATTTATTTAAAATCCAATTTCCTATCCATTCCTAGTCCTAAAATCAAATAAATATAGGAAGCATTGGATTCTACACTTTAAGTGCTTTCCAATGGTATGTAGAACTCCAAATTCTGACATATGGATCAAAAGTTATGGCTATTCGAAAATCGACCTTGTTGAGCCCAATGGGCCTACCCGCTCGAGCGGGCCAAGGTCCGCTTGAGCGGCCCTGCACGCTATAACACGATTTTAGCTCAGAAACTGAGCTGCAATGCTCTGTTTTATGGGGTTGTATCTTCTAAACCAAAAACTCATCTTACAAGGTATAATTTTGGACAAAAACAAGCCACCAAAGTGCTAATAAACATAATCATTTAACCACTATTAAATCAACAAGAAAACAAAAATCATTTGTAACACCAACATGAACAAAAGAAATCCAAATTTGAGCAAGAATTGGGTATCTAGCATGATTGATCATTTCCAAGAATCAAATGGACTTATATGCACACATTTATAAATGTTTAACTTGCCTTGGTGTTTGCACACTCAAATCTTACACCTCAACCTTTCCTAGCCAAGCCAAGCTTCTCCAACTAAAAACCCCCAAAAATGCAACTCAAGAAGCAACCTACAATGGTGAAGAATGCAATCCTACAATGGTAAATGAAGAGAAATGGTTTTGAATTCACATGCAACACCAATAAAGCCATCCAAATTCGGATTTAAACAAGGGAAATGAGTCTTGAATCAACTTACCAAACTAGTTGAGAAATGGACAATGGGAATGTGCTTGGCTCAATGGATGAAACCCTTGTAGTAAAGGAATGAAATCCACTCACATGCAAGAGGTCTCCTTGGCTGGTTGCTTGGAAATGAGGAAGGAGATGAAGTAGTAGAGGAGTAGAGAAGAGAAGGCTCAGCTGAATGAAGGAAAGATCCGTTTGAAATGGAGAAAAGAGGTTTTGAGATGAATTCCTTCCTTGCACTGCATGCAAGTCCCACTAAGTTGCAGGATTTTTCAAAATGGGGCTTGGGCTGGAGTATGGGCTGGAAATGGGTCACTATGGATCTGGATTTAATGGGTCAAAACACCAAAATGAAAGCCCAGATTAGTCTATACGCAATGCACCCAAACCCACAAAATTCTAAATATACACATAAGACCCAAAACACTCCAAAAGTCATAGTCTAGCTAGTAAAAGGTCAGACCCAACTAATTCTACCTAATCAAGCCCAAACACATACAAAACATCCATTAAACTACTAATCTCAATTAATTAACTATTAACTGAAATTAAGGCGGGTCAGGGTGTTACATTATCCACCATTGGATTGAATCTCAAGGAAAATTACGGCTAAAAGACCACTAAACAGTATGGCTATTCAATCAAGGGTTAGGACGATCTCAAAAAAGTAGGGCCGTTAAAAATGAAGCACCTCTCCTTAGTTGGGTTGCTCAGAATTTTTACTCAATAGGAGTTAGTCCCACCATATTGAGCACATGCTTAAAAGTATTATGTGCTTAACCTTATGATGGAATAACTCCTATTGGACTTGAGGAAACCACTTAAGGAAATAGCTTTTATTCTGAGTAATATGGATCATTGCTAACCGTTTTATAATATTAGTGAATGGCTATTAATTATGATGTTCTCTCAGTCATTTATTCTATTGCAGGCATCATGGCACATAAAAAAAGATTACAAGTCATTAATCAATAGATTTTCAACCATCTATGTCTATCACGGGCTGGTGGCCCATTAAACAATCAAAAGTAATGAATGAATTCATAAATTAATTATGGGAGGATTGATTACGAGTGATTAATCCTGCATGGACCCTACTTTGATTAGAGTGGGATACAACTCTCAATCCTAAAATAAGGAGTAAATGATTATTCTGAGCAGTTTGGATTCATTATGGTGAGCTCCACTATTTCTGTAGTTTATTTATTCCTAAAGTTTTGATAGATTGTCTTTAAGCCTAATTGATATTATCAAATTTAAGATTTTCTTTGGATGTTATTAAAAATCTCTGAAATAAATAAATAATTATGTTTTTAAAAGATAAGTAAAAAAATAAAAAAATATGGAAATATGTTTGATCTCTTCTAAAAAAATTATAGCTTCGCTGCTGCTAATTGACTATTGTTTGCCCCCTCTAAAAGAAAATCTTGGCCCCGTCATTGTTCACATTTACGAAGAGTTAATCCTTTAGGGTAATTTGTGTACACGATTTTTCACAGAAAAAGCATCGAAAGCAGAAAATGTTTCCCACGCTATAGTAAACTCGATATTAGGTGCAACTTCTTTTTATGATGAAAAGAAGAAAAATGAACTAAGTTTTCTATGATTT
The DNA here is from genome assembly GCA_029852735.1 of Persea americana. NCBI lineage: Eukaryota > Viridiplantae > Streptophyta > Magnoliopsida > Laurales > Lauraceae > Persea > Persea americana. The sequence goes on from CM056812.1 coordinate 11,653,944, forward strand.
CACGAAAAACTGATTCCTATGACAGGTCAGATTTGTTGTTTTCTACGAAACTAGGATTCCGCAGAAGTGCTTAAAGTAGAAACATAGGTGAAATATTTAGATTTCCATTAAAAATGATGTTCCCTTCACGTTTGGCAAACAAATCCTAGAAGAAAAGATCTTCGCCTTTCACAACAGTATGGAAAACCCGTTTTGGAAATTGTAAATCCCTAAGGATTTGGACGATGGAAATCCTAGTTTTTTGAGGATTTTCAAGTCCATCCTCCCCCTATAGGATTTGACAATCCTCACTTTCATAGATTTGCACATGAAAACCAATTTTTTGCAGCTATACACATATATATATATAGTGCTATCAATGTGAGATCTCAGCTATACAATTCCTCATCGATGAATCCTTATACGAAGGGTAAGAGGAATTATCAAATCTATGGATTCCTCACATGTTACCAAACGTGCTCATAATTAATGAAAATAAAAACCCAGCCGCCACCCTTGTAAATCAAATCAAAAGTATATCAGTTTCTCATCTACATCTCCATATTATATCCTTCACCTCTCATGTCTTTAATAATCATTTGTTGCATCCTATTTACCATGAATTATTAGGAATTCAATTTCATGCTAACCAACTGGCTTTTAATGGATTCACTTGCCGACCATGGAAATTTTACTTCGCTTGAGTGTTGAAATTTGGACTCAGAGGTCTTCTCCCTGTAGTCCAAACGTTAACACCTAATTCATTCTAGGTAAAGAGATATCACATTTTGAACATGTAGGTCTTCTCCTACTAAAATTTTTTAGCTAAATGAATTGTGTAGGTGTTTTATTGTATGTTGAGGATTTTCGATGTGAAGTGTGAGTGTGTGACATGTCACGAAAAACTACAATTCGAATCCTTCTTAGAAGCTAGTGTGAAGTGTAAGTCTAGCAATCATTGAAAATTGAAAGGACAAAGCGAAGAAACTGTCAATTTCTAATGAAACTCAGACTCCTACCACTTGCTTGCCAGGATTGCTAGAAGAATTATCATAAGAATGAGCATAGATGATTTAATCTTCTCTTCTTTCTTTTATAAGAAAATATTATTTAAATGGATCTCATGTACACCACCCAACCTATGCTCGGTTCTCACCCCATATCAACCATATTTACCGTTTTTCTCAAAGAAAATAAAGAATTCCTTGGGGCCGTTTGGTAATTTTACATGTAAAGTAAAGTGTACTAAAGCATCAAATCAAGAGAGAATAAAATATAATGGGGTTGTGATCGTATTTTATTTTTAGTTGTTTGGTATGGAATCTTTTTGACTTTTTTTTTTTATAGAAAAGTAGAGTTTTTTTTGTCTTTTAGCGGAGAAAGGAGATTGCTTTTTTACTTGAGGGAATTTTGAATTAAAGTGCTATCGATGTGTCCCTTTGTCTGAAAAATAGAGGCTTTTACTTGACTTTTACCAATCTAGTAAAGTGCCAAACGACCCAGTCTTTGCTTTCACAAATTCGTATCTATTTCACAATAAATTGGCTAGACAAACTGCACCCATCTTCATTCACTATTCCAACCAAGATTCCCACCCTATTTTTCTCAAAACTCAAGAAATCAAAGCCACATGTCTCAGTTCATTTCCACCAAATCGACCCATAGACTCTTATCAAATAGATGTAAGCAACTTTGAACTGCCAACATTCTACATTTTCATCATCCATGAAATGAGGTTAAGAAAAAGAAGACAAGAAGAGGAGGTGGGAAGATATAATTATCCATTAAAACCCACCTTTATGCAGCATCGTCACTTATGGGTTTGAGATTAAGAGAAGGTAACGTTGCTAAATTTGATAAAAGCTCAAGCGAAAAATGAGCGAGTTAAATCCCGAGTGGCTCACTCGCTCACTCATGCTTATCGTGGATGAGAAAAGTGGAATCCAATCATCCATTATTTGAAAATCTTTTACTCAAGATCGAAGCCTATTTGTATTAGGCAATTTTGATTTTTATTTATATCACGAAAATTGGATTACTATATATAGGTTGAACATTGGACACAAATCTAATTTCTATATTTAAATCCCTTAGCACTAGAACAATCTCAGATTTCATGTTTAGATTGTGACAAAATTTTACATTGGCTGCTAACCTAACCAACCCAGCTCCCCACCCGGGCTTGGGACCGGCAGTAAAACCTAATGGAGTTAGGACAAGGCTTTGATGATCAGAATGGAGAAATAAAATTCATGTAGCAAACCCTAGCATAGTTGGGACAAGGCTTTAATGATGATGATGATGAGTATTTAGAACAATCTTTCATCAATACTAATTAAAGATTAGCAAAACATGCCCTCGCTTAGCACAGGCAATATAATTTATAATATTAAAAATAATAAAATCATTAAATAATATTCATTCTAAATTATATTGAGATGGTAAAAATTGCAATCAAAATTAAAATCTATAATAATAACCAAGAAATATAGTTGATTAATTTTGAAATGAGAGCACTTTAATTTGATTGAAATCAGTTGAGTATTTTGCTACAAACATTCTTTTAAAATCATAAGAATAAACTCATAATAAAAAAAATTGATAAAACCACCACAAAAATGCGACATGAAAATAAAAGCCCATAGACATCGAATAATAAAAACGGCTTAGAAGAAACAAATAAAATCATAGAAACTCAATGCCTTAAAACAAAAAATTAAAATCAAAATAAAATAAAATAAAGAAATTCATGAAAACCAAAAATAAATTCATGAAAATCTATCACCATGAAAACTAAAAGAACCCATCAAAAGCAGAAGAAATAACAATATAGAACTATCATCGAAGGGATGCAAAGTTATCCATTGAGAGAATGTGCATTTTGTGGAAAGTCTCGTAGAGAGTGCTCTTGTGTAAAATTCAAATTTCTGGATAAAATCAATTTAGTAAGTATAGAGGTCTAAGTTTGAACTGGAAAGTTTGCTAAAGAGTCAAACTCCCTTGAGGCTCCTTTTAGAAATTCACAAATGAAATCCCGAAAGGACTCAAAGAGGAAGAATGGAATGGAAACCTATACTTACCAAAGGAGAAACGGAATCAATGTGGGATCTAAAATCCCTAAATTATGTCTCTGAAATCTGAATTGGATCAACATTGAAATCCTGATTGAGCTCCAATTTCGCAATCAATATTTAAAAAATATAAAACTAACATAAATTGAAAAATGTAAAATAAATTTAATTAGCATGTACAAAATAATTTAATTTTTAAAGTTTTCGTTTATGTAGAATTCATTTTGATTTAAAATTTTATTTATTCTCCTTTATATAATTGGGGAATGCTCATGTGAGAGACACTCTCACCAAGTTGGTGAGAGATGGGTGGGGGCTCTCACATAAATATTTGGGGTCCTTGCATTTAAGTTGGTGAGAGTGGGTATTTATGTGAGAGCCCCCACCCATCTCTCACCAACTTGGTGAGAGTGTGTCTCACATGAGCATTTCCTTATATAATTTCTTTATTCATGAAGAAAGTTACTCCATATCTTACTAAAAAAAGCAAATATTAGGTGTCAAAAACCTCAATCTAGAAACGCGTCTTTTTTATTTCATCTAGCTTTCGAATTTGTTAGTGTTTTCTTTTCTTGTAACTGCTAGCAACTAAGAAGAAAGGATAACTTAAGATCAACAAAGACTTTGATCAGTAGAAGAAATATAAATTAACCATAAGTACTAATTATAATTTTATTACCATAAACAATAGACTATACATGAGACTTTGAAGATGAATGGTCAGGATTTGCCCCCCCTGCTTATATAGGAAACAGAAAAATAATATGTTTAAAACAAACATTCTCATGAACATATTTTATTCCACATGAATCATTTAAACTGCATGTACTATGTGAATGCTAAATAATACAAGTGGATCATCTACACCAGACAACATTATTGTGCAAATTCATTGCTAATCGTTTGAGACTTTGATTTAGGCTAACGCTACTACCTTGGCTAATCTTCAGCACAACCAAAGCCTTCTGTATCTCCATGGTCTTTGCATTGTCCACGCTACCAGATGAAATCTTCTTGTGCGACTTCTGCAAATGAAGTTTGAGGAGCTGTTGCTCAGACCTACATTCTTCCAGCAGATTGGGCATACTTTCATTGCAGGTTTCACGGTGCCACTCCATAGAAGATTCCCCATGCATCTTCCTATCAAGATCCAAAAGGATCTTTGCAAACCCATCATTGGGTTGTTCACTTAGATTAGATACAATGAACCGAAGGGGATTTGATTTCATGGTTCAAATTTAAGAAAGAGGTTGATGAGATCTTTTATTCTAAATATTAGGATGTTTAAATGTAAAAGGACATATAATTTGATTTAAATCGAAACTCTTCTTACATTAACTTGATAAGATTAGATATAATTTGATGTGACTCTTTCAAAAGAAACTTCTCTTTAGATGAGACTCTTCAGATTGGCTAAAACAATCTAATTATTCAAATCAATTGCAAAAGTCAATTTCTCAATCAATTGCGAAATCGGAGCTCAATTTTCCAATCGAATCCTATACCTATAATATATGATAACTAGCAAAGCATGCCCACGCTAAGCCCGGGCCCAAAAATAAAAACACATCCAATTTGTGGCAATTTTATGAATATTACTTAATGAGAAAATAAATATAAAACAAACACATATACCATTTATTACGGTTTGAAGCATGGCCCGGCCCAACATTTATACAAAGTAAATATTATTTTTTATATAAATGAGTATGAAACTTCAAGTCTTATGTAATTTAACATCAATGTTTATGTATTTATTTTAGTAATTTCAACTTTATTTCAACCTGAAAACCGAAAAGCCCATAAAGTCTCTTTTAATTTATATAAATAAACTTAAAAATAAAATATTAGGATAGGCATGTGGGCCAGCTCATGGGTGGCACTGCCAGACCTAATGGGGGTACAGCACGGCACGGCTGGGCCGATCTGAAAGTGGGCCGTGCTTCTTTGATAAAAGTTCAAATCTTATCTTTATTTGAGAATTACTGGAAGTCTTTATATCTTCCTATAAGAATCCCTTTTGTTTTTATATATTCTTATAAAGAACTTTGAAAAACATTTCACTTTTTGCGGAATGGACCAAAATCCCATTTGGACGCCGGGCGCCAATACATACGATAATTTTGGATGTAAGTAGTTTGGATTTCACAGGTACATATCAAGGATGAATAAAAAGGTAGAAAGAAAAGGTCCTCGATCAAGATCTGATATTTATTTCTTTCCGAACTAGGAACTTGGGTGCCTTACAAAGTTGCAATATAACTTGCTTTGAAATTGTATGTATATTACATATCACTCGACACAAAAATTTTTAGTTACTATCTGAAACTTTCTTAATCAATTGCAAGGCAACCCAAAAGATAAGATATATATTGTGGATTCTATTTAAATAAATCTCTTTATAAGAAAAATCATAACATATAAGATGTATCTCTATTTTTTAGAAAGAAGATAACAAAAAGTCAATATTAAAATCAAAATCAAACAATCAATTGCAAATGCATGTGGCCCCTTCTTTAGGAATTAGAATATGAGGTCCACTTTAAAAAAGTTTATTGTATGTGGAGCCCATATGTATAAATCACTATCAAGGATCCACTTTTAAAAATAAAAAACATTAAGGATTTTCTAACCATAATAGATATATTAAAATTCTAAATCCACCTAAAGAAGACTCATTTTAACTTGGTTGGATAGAGTTATTCAGCAAGGTGGATTTTTTCATCTGGACTCTTTAATCACCTTTCCATAATAGATATATATTAAAATTTGAAATTCACATAAAGAATCTTAACAAAAGTGGACCTTAAGTTGATTCATAGAGCTTATCTCTTGAAATGGATTTGAGATCCAATTTCTCAAATTGATTTGAGATTAGAGTCCAATTTTGCAATTGATTAGCAAATTGGACTCCAATTTCGAAATTGATGCCTACGTCTATAATATATTATAATTGTCTTTTAATTTTGACACTTTTCATGATTTTTGTTTAAGTTGTTGCAACAAACCTAACCTCATCCTCAAACTTGATTTTTACTCAGAGTAGAGCTTGATTTTTGTTTAGATTACATAAGCCAAATTAAAATGGGTAAAAATATTATACATAAATCTATTTTTTTTAATTTCATTTATTATAATTAATGAATTATTATTCTTCTATATTATATATATATGTGTGTGTGTGTGTGTGTGGTTTCGTGATTTGCTAGATGCTAATGTGGAGTCTGATTATTATATGAATATGCAAGCATATACTTATTAATCTATATTTATTCTATACATGCATTAACACAGATAAAAATCATTCATTAATTATAAATAGGTAAGATTAAGAAAATTGGGAAAATCATATTTATATCGAATATTGACTCAGTTTTATTTGGGTTATGTGATTAAAGAGTTGATTTGGATTTGAATAAAAACCAGGATGGAGAAAATTGAGAATTTCGAATAATATTTTATCTAAATATACTTTTTTTATTCGAGTTATGTAATCTGAAGAAAAATGAAGTTTTTCATTTGCACCTAAATATAATTAAGCTTGGATTTAAGTAGAAATCGGATATGCATATGAGGCTAGGTTAACCCCACAAGCTAACTCCATCCCGTCATAAAATAAAAATGTACTATTGTTCTCAATTGAAAGTGTAAAGGCAACTTAAAAAAAAATTGTACTTCATTTTTCAATTCCTTTTCGGATCTTTAAACTTTGAGCTTCAAGTTTGCAATGTTTTAGAATGAAATGGACTATAGTCGTTTACATCTCCAAGAAAGTGGGCCCTGATGTGTAAAATATATAAATTTTTAGTTCATACATATTTTTATACAAGCTAAAATATTATAGTAGAACCAACTCATATTAAAGTAAAATTTAGTCAAATCCTTAAAAGAGGAGAATGTGCAAGTTCAAATTTTCAATAGGCAGAGAGTGCACCAAAGAGTTTTATTTTTAGAGCAAAAAGGGCCTTTTAAAAACAAAATAGAAATAAAATGGCAACTTAAGTTTTGGATTCCAAAAAAATCTATTGTCTATATTTCTCGTAAAAGAACAACTTATAGGGTCCTTCGTTCCTTCATTTCAAAAGGAGCTTCATCTCCCTATGATTTTCATTTTAAAAATTTTCTAAATTTTTCTTTTACTTTCAACTCTTCCCATTTTGCGAGTCATATCAAATTCTCTTTATTTTCGACTTTTCATTTTCAAATTTTCTATAATTTCTCTATGTTTTATATATTTTTACTCCTATATTTTTATTAATTTATTTAATACATAAGCACGATATCATGTTGACATCACTATTGGATGAATGAAAGATTGACTTGATCTCAACATTCATCAGTTTTTTTTTCTATTTTCTATTTTTGTTATCTAGTAAATACTCACACACTTACCCAAGTGCCTCACCATTAGGCATTAGTGCTACACCTAGGTATTGATTTTTTATTTTTTTTCTGAAAGGGATGTGCCTCACCACTGAGCTATCATATCCATAATAGTAAAAACAATAAGCTTTGGCCAATACAACACTGCGGCCGATCGATACAATTAAAACCATGATGGAAATCCAAAGTTTTGGAAATTTATCAAAATCATTGCACAAAGAAATAGTGGTTAGATCCTCGTATCTAGTGGGACCCATCATCTCCTTTTTCGTTAGAAGAGGATCTGAACTTGGATTTTTAAAGGATTGAGTGTTGACCCATCTACCTAAGTCACCAGAATGTGGGATCACATGTTGAAAAGACTCATTTCTGTAAGATGATCTACACTGCAAAAGTTTATTGAGTGTTGACCCATCTACCTAAGTCACCAGAATGTGGAATCACATATTCAAAAGACTCATTTCTCTAAGATGATCTACTCTGCAAAATTTCCAGTCTCATACCCAGTACCGGTAAATGTTAAGTACTTACAGATTGGCTGATATATTATCGTTCTTGAACTAAACAGTTTGTAAAGAAATTTGAGATGGTATAAAATGGTCCATGTAAAAGCCACACAGATGGTCAATCACATAATCACTGCCGCCAGCGTCACAGTGATGGCGCAATGAGATCATTTCTCCAAGAGAAAATGGGTATAATTCAGCAGAGTTTTAAAAACCGCAAAGCTTAGTTGGAGGATTATCAATCCCTTTTAGGTCCTGTTTGTTTCCATTAGGTTACGTAAAGATCGAATACCTAAGAATTCATGCTTAAATGAATTCTATCTTAAGATTATTAAAGAGGTAACGGGTGAAAGAAATCAAGCAGCGATGAAACTAATGGAACCATGGCTTTCCTACTATGTGAATTACTAGGGCGATAGGTGGGATATTTATTCCCCATCTTCCCTTGATTATACTTTACAAAAAAAAAAATTATTTGATGCTCATTTTTTGCCTTCATTTTTAACCAGTTATAGGAGACATGCATTCATATGTATTCGGTTCCTAACTATTATACGTAAGCAAATAGGCCCAAGGAAAATGCCACCAAATGTCAAGCTGCACTCTTCAATGTGAAAGTCACCAGTCAAACATTGAAACAAGCGCGAAATCACCATACATCTTCCTCTTGTCTTCTGAAGTGACCAATTCATTAACGCAACCAGGAAGAAACCTTTAGGGCCCGTTTCTTTCCTAGAATTCCTGGAATTCATGTTTGGTGGCTGTCAGGAATTTTCAAATGGTGGGATTCTGAAATGCTACTGAATTCTTTCATTCTTGAATTCCCTGCTTCTTTTATGCCTGAATTCCTGCCTGAGGATTCCTGAATTCCTGAATTTCCTGAATTCTCTGTTTTATAACTATAAGAATTCCTTACTAGAATTTTTCTCCTGTATGCATTGTTTATATACCAATTTCACAATTCAATTAGCAAAAAATAAAAAATAAAAAAATAAAAAACATATTCCCTGCAAAAAATAATCACATGTCATCTGAATTCTTACTTGAGAATTTCTAAATTTATGAATTTCATAAAACTCATGTTTCATTGCTACATAAATTTTAGAATGGAATTACACATTTTATGTATTGTAGTACATGGGACCCACCTTTTGTGGTTGTGAACTTGCTACAAAAATTTGAACATGGACCCATCTTGATAGGAATTGCATAGGTACAATTTTTATAATTGTAAATATGGGGCCCACTTTTTTGTTGGTAGGAGGGTTCACAGTTGGGTGCCGGAGTTCCAACCAAGCTTCTCGGAGTTCCAGAATTTTGAAATGCTCTTGGAGGGGTTAGCATTTTGGAATTCCACTTTTTTGGCATTTGAAAACTCTGGCTGCCTTGAATACTGGGAATTCCACCAAAAGAATATTGAATTTCTGACAAGAATTCTTAAATCCACAGACAGCCTGAATTCCTATCAGAAATGCTTGTAAAGAAACAAGCCCTTAGGGACCCTCCTTTGGACTGGGTTTCACATATTCATATATGGATGACTTCCCAACGCAACAGAAACTGCCGCTTTCGGTGCATGTGTAGTGCTACAGGGAAAAATAAGTGTGGTTCAATTTGATTCACAGTTTGGGTCACACGTGTGTAAGAGAGTCTGCTTTCCCTTTCTCTCCCCAGGTTTCCAGGAATAATTCATCAACCCCTTGAGATTAAAATGATACACAAGAAATGCAGCCAAGTAGGTTACATTTGTCCAGGAAATTTAAGAACTGTCAGATGGGACCAACTACAATCAACTCTAGTTTACTGTTGAGGGCCCCCAAAGGTGTGCAAAGGTCTATCTTACCTTTGCAATATTCTGAACTTTTAATTCAATGGTGAAGGCGAGATGATGAGTCTAAAGACGCTGGATTGATCTAGGTGGGCCCTATTCTACCAAATAGGGAGGAGAGCCAAAAAAGATGCATCAGGCAGAGTTGTTTCTAGTTTTATCATAAGGAGATGTGTAAGGATTATAATCCGATTATAATTAGTATTGGCAAATTCATTAGGTATTGGACAAAATTTGGGATTTATAATTGTAATTTTAGTGGGACTGCCCAAAGAAGATAGTTACAATATTTATATTGTGGAGTTTCAGATGCCCATCACATGTGGACCACCATACACGTTGATCATGTGGACCACCATATGCCCATCACATGTGGACCACCATACACTCACATGGACTATCATAAGGAAGTCTGCCATTAAACGTGGATTATTTTCATGAAGTAATGTATGATGACATCAAGTGGGAATGGAAGTTGCGATGGATAAAGATTTTGTCATATGAGGCATGGAAAACACAGAAGTCCTACTTGACATGACTTGTCTATGACTCAGATTATTTGAATAAGAGCTCAGACCATTGGTTCCTTAAGATACAAGTCAAAGTTTATAAAGCTTCAGGGATGAAATGCATGTACAACTGCTGTTGCTGCCTCGTGTTTTGTGCAACATCACAGAATACATGTCGCCCGACCCAACTTATGATCGCTCGAGCGATATGATCGCTCGAGCGAATGAAGACAGAATGTCATCCGCTCGAGCGCACGCTTATTCGCTCGAGTGGTCAGTGCGTAGAAAGTCCGTTTTGAACAGGAAACTGCCTTCTAATTTGGTTCAAATTACTTTTTTGAGTCCTACTTGATCTACAAGTATTGAGGCACGAATTAAAGCCTATATATAGCCTTTCTCTCTCAAATCTAGGGTACCACTCTCCCATCCAAAAATCTAGAGATCTATTGAGAGATTATTTTCTTCTCCAAAGCTTCAAGCTGCAGTGCTGAAGTTCAAGTCTTTGGAAGTTTTTTTTGCTACTTTTCTGAAGTGGATTCATCTTGAAGAGTCATTCAAGGTGATTGGTTCAAGCGCGGTGAAGGTGCACGGCGAGCAGTCGGCAAGATCAAAGCAGTCCTTAGGTTGAGTTAGCAACTGGGAAAGGATTGTGAGTGTTCTTGTAACTTTCAATTTATAGTGCTTAGTTGTCTGTTGGCCTAGATGATAAGGCCCATGGTTTTTTTTCCGAGTTGGTTTTTCCACGTATAAATCATGTGTCATTCTCTTTGTGTGGTTTGATTATTCTTAATCGGATTTAGGATTAATTACTAGTTTAATCACTATGATTGAAATTTAGTAGAGATCTGTTGGTTGGGACCTGAGCCTGTGTGAAGGCCAAATATATTTTTTTTTCAATTGGTATTAAAGCAGGTTACACTAATTTACTGTGTGATCTTTTTAAAACTGATCTCTAATGGATTTCAATAGAGAAGGAACATCTACTAATAAGCCCCCTCTCTTAGATGGAACCAATTATCCTTACTAGAAAGTAAGAATGATTGCTTTTCTCAAGGCTATAGACGATCAGGTCTGGGATACTGTAGTGGAAGGATATGCTGATCCCACTGTGGTTGTAGATGGCCAAACTGTCAAGAAACAAAGGGCCCAATGGGCTGCTATTGAAAGGACCAAGTCCAACTGCAATAACAAGGCCATCAATGCTATTTACAATGGCATCACCCCTGCAGAATTCTATAGAATTTATACGTGTTCTACTGCTAAGGCAGCTTGGGACTTACTTCAAACTGTTCATGAGGAAATAGACACAGTCAAGCAAACCAAACTCTAAAACTTGACAACCGCTTTTGAGACGATTCGGATGAAAGATTCTGAAACTTTTGACGAGTTCAATTCTAAATTGAGTAAAATTGTGAACTCAAGTTTTAATTTGGGAGAACCTATACCTCAACACAAAGTTGTCAAGAAAATTTTGAGGTCTCTCCCAGAAAGGTTTCGTCCAAAGGTAGTTGCCATTGAGGAGCATCAGGATCTCAATTCCCTCAGTGTGGAAGAGTTAGTTGGTAATTTGCAGACATACGAAGCTAACCATTGTCTTAGCAAGAATGGTAAGGAAGTTGCACTCAAGTCTTCAAAATCTATGGACAGTAGTTCTGAATCAGAGTGCGACTCAGAGGACGCTGAGTCTGAAAAATTTTTCATCAAAAAATTCAAAAAGATGTTGAAAAATAAAAAGGCTAAGAAGGATGGTAACAACAAGGCACCCTACAAGAACAAATCTATGCCGGAAAAGAACCCATCTAAAGGATCCACCAAGCCTATCCAATGGTTTGAATGTCAAGGTTATGGTCACACTGCTGCTAAGTGTGCCAATAGAAAGGAAAAGAGCAAAGGTAAGGCTCTTAATGTGTCTTGGGAAGAGGATACATATGAAGAAAATAGTGAGCCCGAATCTCCTGATAATGATTTTTAAAAATTGTATTGCTTTCATGGCTTTGTCTACTGTCTCTTCTATGCAGGGTTCATTTGACAGGGAGTCCAAGTCTGATGACAATTCAGATTTTGATAATCTTCTAATGATGACAAGGACTGGGAAACTGCATATAAGAAAATGCTGCAAGATTCCATACATATGTCAAAGATTAGTAAGAAAAGAGCAATTAAGCTGAAAGAAATGGAATCTCAAAATTCTTCTCTTACTGCACAATTGGAAGAATCATATGCTAAGGTAAACAAGTTTGAAGATCAACATATAATCTTGTCTAATAATCTGATTGTTGCAGGTAAGGAGAGTGAATTCTTGAAGCAATAAGAGCTGAAAGCAAAATCTGAGATGAGCAATTTAAAGAAAGAACTGAGTGACTGTAAAGCTGAAAAGGAAGATTTAGTAGGAAAGCTAAAGATGGCTCTCACCGAATTGGATTCCGCTACATCATCAATCAAGCGGATGAATACTGGATCTAAGAAACTTGATGAGATCCTTGGAAGCCAAAAGACTGACAAATCTAAATGTGGAATTGGCTACACTCATGGAGCTTCGTCATCAAAAGATAAAGGTAAATCTGTATTTGTTCAAGGACCCATTGTTTATTCTATGATTCCTATTGTTCATCCACCCTTGAAATGTGTGAATGCTATGAATGTGCATAAGCCAAAATTCACCCCCACATGTCATTTTTGTGGAATTAAAGGACACATTAGACCACACTGCAATAAAAGAAGAAATCATATCAGAAATCAGATGAGGAAGAAACCTTCTTCTCCTCCACAGGTCAAGACTAAAGCTATTTGGATTTGTAAAACTGACCTGAGCTATAATGTGGTCTACACTACAATGTCTAAATCAATTGAGAATGCTGAGGTTGATCCCCCTCCGCGCAAGCTCCTAGGCATTGGCCTACACCCTTAATCCTCAAATCATGTTTTGAATAGCACATGCATACTTTTTCGAGCTAATTTTGAGATTATCTAGCATGTGATACACTTTGATTTGTTGGATTTTCAAACTGATTTTTTTTTTCACGATTTAAGGATTTTGATCATGTCCACACGTACACGATGACTCACTTGGACACTCAGTTAGGGTCAATGAGACACTAGGATTGACAGGATTCATGGTCTTAGTGGTTTCATACCTATTCGGAGCATCGATTTTGATTTTCCCACTTACACCTATGCTCTCTTCTTAATGTCTATATCGTATTTGTGACCCAAAGTGCGTAGAGATTTTTGTAGACCGACGCAATGGAACTGTATCCTATAGGGTTCAGAAATTTTTCAAAAAAAAAAAGAGCACTCGAACTTGTGCATTATTTTATGCCAAGATGTTCATAAAAAAAATCTTGAGTTGGGATAAAATAAAAAAAAAGAAAACAAAAAGGTGTGTGACATTAAGGGGGAGCTTCGCACCTCATTTCTGATTGGATCAATTGTTTTTGAAAGGTGTGAAATTCGCTATGTATCTGATGATTGTTGATTTGTGGTCGATTTGCGATTTCTTTGTGTTTTTCATTTGAGATTATCTTACACACAATTAACACACATGACAACTTCCCCAAAATTGTGTTGCCTCATGACTTGCAAATTATAGTGTTTGATCATCGAAGGTTTTCGATTGTTGGCTTGATTGAGTTTTGCATTTCTGCATTTTTGATCGAGGATATAGATTGTATGATTTAGGGGGAGTATGAGCTTTGTCAATTATGAACAAAAAGGGGGAGAAGCTGAGATAACTCATGAGATTTCACATGCTGATTAGTGTTTTGTTAAGTTTATTTTATTTTCAGACTTAATTTTAATTTTCAAGATTTCATGCTTGATCTTTTGTCAAACTTTCGTGAACAAGGATTGCAGGGTTGAACTGAAGAAAAGTTTTTTGAAATTTATTTTATTTATTCTAGGTAGAATCTTTCTTGTATCTAGGTGTTTGTCCATGAATTGCCAAAGGGGGAGATTGTAAGGATTATAATCCAATTATAATTAGTATTGGCAAATTCATTGGGTATTGGACAAAACCTGAGATTTATAATTGTAATTTTAGTGGGACTGCCCAAAGAAGATGGTTACAAGATTTATACTGTGGAGTTTCAGATGCCCATCACATGTGGACCACCATATGCCCATCACATGTGGACCACCATACACTCACATGGACTATCATAAGGAAGTTTGCCATTAAATGTGGATTATTTTCATGAAGTAATGTATGATGACATCAAGTGGGAATGGCAGTTGCAATGGATGAAGATTTTGTCGTATGAGGCATGGGAAACACAGAAGTCCTACTTGACATGACTTGTCTCCTTTTATGACTCAGATTATTTGTATAAGAGCTCAGACCATTGGTTCCTTAAGATACAAGTCAAAGTTTATAAAGCTTCAGGGATGAAATGCATGTACAACTGCTGTCGCTGCCTCGTGTTTTGTGCAACATCACAGAATACATGTCGCCCGACCCAACTTATGATCGCTCGAGCGAATGAAGACAGAATGTCATCCGCTCGAGCGCACGCTTATTCGCTCCAGTGCGCAGAAAGTCCGTTTTGAACAGGAAACTGCCTTCTAATTTGGTTCAAATTACTTTTTTGAGTCCTACTTGATCTACAAGTATTGAAGCACGAATTAAAGCCTATATATAGCCTTTCTCTCTCAACTCTAGAGTACCACTCTCCCATCCAAAAATCTAGAGATCTATTGAGAGATTATTTTCTTCTCCAAAGCTTCAAGTTGCAGTGCTGAAGTTCAAGTCTTTGGAAGTTTTTTTTGCTACTTTTCTGAAGTGGATTCATCATGAAGAGGCATTCAAGATGGTTGGTTCAAGCGAGGTGAAGGTGCACGACGAGCAGTCGGCAATATCAAAGCAGTCCTTAGGTTGAGTTAGCAACTGGGAAAGGGTTGTGAGTTTTCTTGTAACTTTCAATTTATAGTGCTTCGTTGTCTGTTGGCCTAGACGATAAGGCCCGTGGTTTTTTCCCGAGCTGGATTTTCCACTTATAAATTATGTGTCCTTCTCTTTGTGTGGTTTGATTATTCTTAATTGGATTTAGGATTAATTACTAGTTTAATCACTGTGATTGAAATTTAGTAGAGATCTATCGGTTGGGACTTGAGCCCGTGTTAAGGTCAAATATTTTTCTTTTCAAGATGGTAACCAGACTCAATGCAGGGATAGAGCACATGAGACAACCATTACAAAGATTTTGTCAGGTTAAGGCATATACATTTGACCAAAATCTAGTGGGAAGAGAGTCAAAGAAGAAAATGGTGCTAATAAGAAATTAACACTCATCATTTCACACACAAGCATTGTCTGTAACCCTTTTCCTTACAATTGACAAGGGTTGCATTGGCTATAAATATACAGTTTCGGTTTTTTGAGGTTCACCACATAACAACAATGGAAGTCCAGCACAATACTTTTTCTCTGAAATCTTGAATTATCAAAATGGTTGTCGTAGTACAGTTTGATACTTTTATGTGAATGCATTCCTATTGAGAGAGAATTCTACTGATCCATTTTGTACATTTTTCTTTTTCTTTTTTTTCTTTTTCTGGATTTAGTGAGGAGATTTCATCTTTGGAGACCTTATTTTAGGTTTTTTGAAGCGGCCATCAATTATCATGATATTGGATTTCATTGGATTTTAGATTTTGAATGTATCACATGTATCTCCATGCATCCCCTGCAACAAACATAAGGGATAGTTAAAAGTAGCAACCAAAGCATGTCAATTTAGACTTTGGAATTTGGATGATCAAATTTCAATTGTTTTCCCCTTGCCAAAGAAGGTGAGAAAATCAGCACCAGAAACAATTGTCATTAGTTCATTGATTTGAACTAATGATGATTGAATCACAATCAAGCTGGGTTTAATGCTACTGGAAAGGGTATTGTAAAGTGGATGTAGTTGGAACAATTCAACCATCAATGGCAAATGCCCAAGAACTCTAACACCAATTATACCCTCTGCTTTTGAAAAAGAGGCCCCCTGGCTTTATATGTTTGCTGTATGTGAAGCATAGTTCAGGTGCAGTTCAAGTCCTTTACATGGTGTTGCTACCAGTTCTGTTTGTTTGGTGTTGCTACCGTTCACTCTTTTCCTATGGGTAGTATAGTTTAGGTGTAGTACATGCATGAACACAAGTTCATTGACCATGTTGACCATATGCAGTTCTTTCTTCTAACTGCTAGCTGTATCTACTCCCTTTTTGTTCTTGTTCATACAAGAGTGCATTTGGTTTACCAAGAAGTGAAATGTGCCTTAAATTATGTTGTAGGTAACTTGAATAAAGAAATGAAAAACCTGATCCAAGGATCAAAACTGAGGCATTTAGACTGTCAATCTAGATAACAAAATAGCATTAAAACCACCTTGTTTATTAATCAAGCTAATGGAAAGTTTCAGAGGCAATCACTACAATCTCCACATAAGCAAAGGCGGCAAGGCATATCATGAAATAGCTTCACTTTCAGCAAGAGCTTCGTGGCCTGCATCTTATCAAACCAAAATCGAAAATTCATTGCCAAACCAGCTATCAAGTTGGTCTTCAGTGGTTATATGGGCTGTTTTCATCAGAATCTAAAGTAGCCATCAACCAAATGAAAGATCAATAAGAAAGCTGTGCAGCCCACTTCAAATTCATCAGTGCAATTGCATAAGTTTGATTCTGTATTGTATACAATATTATGGGGCTCAGTAAAATCTATCATCAAAGATGTGGTCACTGTCCTCATCAGTATTCAATTATTATCTTAACAATAATACAATCAGCTAGTCTTCCAAGACATGATAAAATGAAAATATGGATTTCACTAAGTGCATATATTACAACCGACATTGCCAAGGTGTGTCCTCCATAAAGAAGCTACGGCTTTCAAGTTTCAATTTCAAGATCTTTTGCATTGTTCCAAATCTACTTTTTTTTGGATAGCAAAAACATGATAAAGAAAGCTTCAAAATCTTTGATGATGTAGTCCTTGTAAATGCTTTAAAAGCCACATTTTCTTTCTTAGCAATATTTTATGTGCAACTAACATTGGATTGAAATGTGAAGGAGGAGCGGGGCTCCAGAAATATCTCTTTTGCAAATACAAAAAATTCTATAAAATGATTGTAATACATGTTTGTGCACTTTAACAAACAGATAAATACATTTCATGGAACTCGTGAAATGGACATGATATAAATGGTTTAACCGAATGGCCCTCTTTTTTTTCAAACTGTTATGTTGGATGTCTTCCACCCTATGATGATTGATCGCGTGGGTGTTGCTATATGCAGTAACCCTTAATTCGATGATCTGATATATACATTATCTATAATTATTTCTTCTAAAAAAGAACAGAATCAAACTGAAATGTCATTCCAGAACTGGCCCGTACATAGAGGGCTTAGCAATAGCCGATATCTTTGTCCAAATTTGGGTTTTTAAATTGTGATCCTTACCCCTTCTATACTATGTTTTATTTCTTTATTGCACCTAACACACCCTAATCACAATTTAATGAAAATATTCATATTTTTTCTGTATATTTTCATTTATTCCGTAAAATAGACTAAGGAAATAAAAAGTTCAGTCAAGGAGTAATATATATCTGTCTAGGATTGAGTTTTAAAACCATGATTTATACCTATATTTTGTGTATTCTCTAAAAAAAAATTCAGAAAAAGAGTCAAAACAAACTAAAAAAAATCGGTTCCCACGTTTCCTATTGCTGGGCCCCACCCATTTCCAAACCTTCAGTCCCCATCTCCATAAAAATAAAAAAATAAAAAATAAATAAAAACCCAAATCCCAAAAAAAAAAAAAACAAGAAGAAGAAGAAGAATCCAGAGCCCCACCCCCACTGGCTCCAACATCCAAAATGAATACCCAAAATCACAATACCTCTTCAATCCAGTACCCAAAACCCCCACAAAACCCTAAATCTTCAAATTCAGAAACCAAAACCCTCCATCCGAATCCACTAAACCCTAATCGACCATCACCCAAACCCATCTCCCTTTCAGCCAATTATCATCAACCCCACCCTCAATACAGAACCCCCACCCCCATCTCACAATAACAAAAAACCATTCCCGTGGAAAAAAAAAAAAACTCAGCGTACCTGAAACCGGAATCCGGCAGCCGACCAGCGCCCAGCGTCGCAGGCCACCAGTTGCATCGTTGTCGTTGTCGTCATCATCGGCAACCCTCAGCACCATCCCGCCATCCTCCAGCAGCCCTCATCGTCGTCCACCTCCACCATCATCAGCATCAGACATTGACACGAGTTGAGCCCAGTTTGTGGACTTGCAGTCGAGTCGAGTCGAGTCTGACCCAGCAAAAGTGTTAAAAGGCCAAAAAAACAAAATAATAAAAGAGAACACAAAGAAGTGGCCTGAGCCGAGGAACCTCTACTGCTATTGCTATTCTCCTGGGTGAACGTGAAGAAGAAGTGTGAAACGGTTCATACCTCTTCCATTATCAGTTTGGACCTTATGGGCACTATTCAAAATCGACCCGTTTACGGGTAGGAGCCTAGGTTAACTCAAGTCAGGTTTTGAGTGAGTCCAACCGTACCCACATCTCGGAGAGCACCAGCCTCACTGAACCGACCAGCAGGTGCGAGCAGCAACTGACATCAGCCAAGGTGTCGTCGTCATCACTTCATCAGCCAGCACGGGTCAAAGCAGTGTTGACTGATCAAATTGCACTTTGACTACTCAGAGGGCCAGATTTGCTTTCAATCCGTATTCATCTGTGACATCCAATGAGTGAAATTTACACATGCGGTAAGTGTAATTTTTAAGAGCATTAAATTTTGACGCCCATGAACCAAATATGGAATCGGAAGACAATTTGCTATTGAAAATCTACAATGATATGCAAAGAATCATCTATTTCCATATGTAAAGAATCATCTATGCACGCAAATATAGACGGTGGTATTCTTACAATAAAGCCTACTTTGATCAATTTCGTAATTTGAGCCAAGGCAAGCCAATGAAGAATACTCTCATGAATTTTCAAGACTACCAAGTACGATGTGCATTAAATGATAATGATGAAAATTATATTACTATCTTTACCAAAGGTTTGAGGCCAAATATACGAAATAATACGAAGAAAGAATGCAGAGATATGTCATATGTATGAAGTATTTTGAGAAGTGATCCGTTTTGAGTGCTTGATAAAGCCAAGTCGCATCCAAAATGCTAAGATGCAAAAAGAGAAGTTTCTACAGACCACAAAAGTCCATGATTTGGAACTACTTGTGGAGAATGCCCTAGATGAATCTGAAGAAACAGAACTCGATTCTCATCATTCTAACAATGTTGATCAGGTAATGCAGGTGGAACAGGAAAAAACAAACAATAAAGAAAACATCAACGAGTCTGATCATCTAATGGAACCCATCACAAGTCCACCTCCAGAAAATCAAATTAAACAATCAGATGAAAAGACCATTAATCAAGAAGTTCTGAATGATGATCAAATCATTGAGGTTCCACCTATTGATTTCAGCTTTGGAGATTGATTGTTCATACTTGAAGATTGTATGCAGATAATTGAAATTCAAATGATGATGCATCTAATGGTTTGATCTCAAATTCAAGGTGAATTCAGAAATAAAAAGAAACAATGCCTCCGGTCTACTTCGAGTTAGAAGAACATATCACATGAAGCCTCCACACTATGAACAAAAGACGAAGATCAAGCAGCACATCAAAAGTTTGTCCGGTTGATTTTCGGTTCTTATAGACAATTATAGAACTCGGGGTCGAGTTGTCTCCAAGTCGGCGAGGATTTGATGCAGGACAAATCCATGGTCCCCACATAGGCCGACCCGCCTTTGCTCCCAACCCAGTTATCTTTATCTTGTTTAAAGTTATTTTCATTTATTTATGCCCTTTGTTTAGTTAAGTGAGATGTTTTAACTTCAACCGTAGGATTATTTGATGGTTGAAATTAGATCTAAGTTTGTGTTTTCTCATATATATAAGCACTAGCAAAAAATGCCCGTGCTAAGCCCAGGGCCCAAATAAAATTTATTTAGAATACTTCATTTTTTCTAAAACACTATATATAACTTCTATTTAAAAGTTAAATTAAAATCTAGAATACATTAAAAAATTTATAGTATTTTATTAAATTTACATTAAATATCTAGCACTTTTGTAAATAACAAAATTCAATAAAAACAATATCAATGCATTTTGAAAGACATAGTTTTAGATTACTTACTTGAACAACCCTTTGATTTTCTAACTTTATTAAGGACATGATATTAAACATCCACTTAAGAAGGCATAGTCTTAAATTTATTTTTAAATTAATCACCTTTCTAACACTTAATTTTCTAACTTTCTTCAAAACTTGATAGGAAAGTACATTAGATGAAAAATACGAACTATAAAACATAATCTTAAAATCCAAATTGAAAGATATTGTGGTGCTTGAAAAACTAATTAATAGAAAAAATGAGAAACTAATTAATAGAAAAAGTATAAATCTAAGAAAAAAAAAAGTTGCCATTTATTAAAAAAATAATAGTATGTTCCTATTGCACGTTGTGACAATAAACCAAAAACATGATTTATGGAAAAAAGATATTATAATAATTTTGAAATCATGATGTAAATATAAAAACAAATCTAGAATTTCCATAATACAATGCGAAAATATAAGTTTCCTAAAATCAAATTACTTGCATTGAAGCCATATACACCTTTGTACTCCATGCCCCACTTGAGTTAGTGGAAAGGATTTTCTGAATCATCATCATTTTTTAGTTATACTGTGGAAGGGAAAAGGGTCGTTGGGGTTTCTGTAGATAATATCACTACATTTGCCTCTACTTCTCTTGGTATGAAACTAAATATGTCCTGATATAATAATAATCTATAAAAAGGATAATGAGAGAGAGAGAGTACTAACCATCATCTAAACCTGTGATTTGAAGATGATAAATCTTATCTCTGAAGATTAGATTAGAAAATCAAATTCTCCACCATTATAAAAAATTTAAATGACGAGATTTAGAGAGGTGTGGTGCGCGGCTAAATAAATAAGAATATAATGAAATTATAATTTTTTTCTCTGAGATGTTATTGGAAAAGAATAGATTTTACATAAATGAATAAATTATTTATATTTATTATATATATAACTTTAATATAAAAAAAGAATAACCAACTCGGCGGGGTCACATGATGTAACATTTAAAGGTGGGCCTGATATCCTAATTCCTTTAAGGTGTGTCCAATTGGACAGTGGGACCTTACTGATGTGGCATTCCGACGACCCTTAGTGGGGTCACATGATATAACATCTAACAGTAGGCCCCGTATCCAAATATCTAAATGTGTGTCCAATTGGACATTTGGACAGTAGGCTCTTGTTGATGTGGTGTTCCAAGGAACCTTGGCGGGACACATGATATAATATTTAAAAGTGGACCTCTTATCCCAATTCATAAAAGGTGCATCATGTTGTGTTTAAAGATGGCAGTTCTCATGTATTTTTTACATGTGGTGAGCAAGTTCAAGTATTTCTCGTCCTGCCACATCATCAAAAATTGAATAGACCGGATGGATAGTATTTCATATAGCTAGATGTCCAAGATCAAGTGACAGGTATTAACAACCAATGGAAGATCAAGCCAAGATGGGCATGCATTAATGGGCCCACATGAATAATTAGGCACACCCATGTAGCAATTGGACAGTCCAGATTACCTTGCACTCTTTTTATGGACGAATTAGATCACTATAAGACCATCCAAATATCTAAATCTCAGATTCTGTTTTTGTGCTTTATTTAGATGATAAGGTTTCCTACTATTAAGAAGAGATTTTAGGAATTCAAAGAGATATTTTAGGCCTTAGAGAGAAAGTTTTGGATATTCAAAATTCATATACAAGTATTTCATGTATTAGTGAAGAGGGATCGTTGAATGAACCTCAAAGCATCATTCTTCTTCTTCTATATTTCTTTGAAAGGAGAGACTTTTTAGGGATGACGTGGCACCCCTCACAACCCACCTCTCCCTTTGCTTTAATAGATATAATTGTAAAGCCTCTTGGCTTAGTAAGCTCGTGATTAATGAAAGGTTTTCTCTCGAGTGATTTTGGGGTTGTCCAAGTTATCCCTTCTTCCTCGTCCATGATTGGGGAGTTTGGCGTGAGGCTAATTTTCAGGCGGAAGCATGACCTATAGCATTCATCTTCCATCTCTAGTCTTTCCATCTCTACCCGCCCTACGTCTGGTACCCACTCTGCATCATGTTCACTCGTCTCAACTTGGGTCTAGGATGGGTTGTTATGACACTTGGCCAATATCGACCCAAGATTTCCCTTTAAAGGAGAAGTAGCTACTTTTAATCATAAATTTAATATAGGATAAAAAATTGTTGGTCAATATAACATAATATCATGAATTTAAAATTGTTAACGATCAATTCAATCAATATACTACTATACATAATAATGCTATTTACAGATTAATAACATAAAAAACAATCATATCCTCACAAGAAAACTATATTGTTGGCCTTCATAACCACCCAAAACATATTTAAATGAATGCCTTTTTAGCACATGTTTAGTTATTTGATCTTTAAGGCCTTAAAATCTGAACCTTTGAGACTCAATCAAGCTGTATTTACTCTTTGGGTATTTCTCATTCATGCATTGGTTCACAAATGGTGCTCATATAAATCGTGTTGATGATTTTTGGATATCTTTGAGTTGCGATGTACACGAGCTCAAACTTGGTAAAACCGGTCAAGCTGAGTTCAAGCCTTGCTTAGCTAGGCTTGATTACCAATCAAGCCTAAGGGCCCATTTCTTTACTATAACTCCAAGAGTTCATGTCCAGGGGAATTTCAAATTCTCCAAAAGTTGTCCCCTTAAGTGGAATTCTAAATCCCTCCTCTAAATGGAGCATTTGAAATTCCAACAAAATGCATAGAGAGTGAAATTCCAAGAATTCCAAAAGGTCCTTTGAGACCATTTAAGTCCCCCCTCTAGCTTGATTTGGTGCTATCAAGAAATATTCTACAGGGTTAATGTCTACCTCTCAAGCTGGGGTAACCTCGACTTGCCTCAGCTCTTTACATCTCTACTTCAAAGAGATTTCCTGTATCCCATTGAAAGATCTTTGCTTTTCTGAATTGGAAAGAAAGAAACACCATGTAAAACCAATACATTGTAAGAAGCAAAGATCATGTTCCAGAAGAGATTACCCTTGTTGGCCATCTAGATAACCGTGGAGCAGCGAATTCACCATAATTTGGGAATCGATAGATATGTTTGGACTTGGGTTGGCATTTCATCAAACATCTTGTATGCGTCCTTTGATTGAGCTTATTCTCACATTTCATCGAACACCTTGTCTGTGACCCTTTTTTGGAGACCGTCATTTGCAGAAACAGAAAAAACGGTGTGCCCAAAAGCATATGACAAAATAACCAATATGAATCGAGTGGATTATGAAATTATCTTTTGGTGCCCATTAAATCTATTCCTGTGGCCCACAGGATAAATCTAAACCACTAAAATCACACATTTTAGGGGCATCTATTATGCTAGTTGATATGTCACTCAATGATGTATCAGTCTATATCGTTGTTTCAAAGAATGCTACTAGCTTCTTTTTTTCCACCTTCTATGGGCATCGATTTGTAATCAAAATCATTCGAGTTGATCATTTACTTGTGCTTTAGGACTTGTTTCTTTACTAGAATTCTTGGAATTCATGTCTCTAGGCTGTTTGGGAATTCCAAATGCTAGAATTCTGAAATGCTATTGAATTCTGCGATTTCAAAATTCTCTGTTTTGCTACTATATGAATTCTTGCATGAGAATTTTTAAATTGCTGAATTCCATAAACTCCATGTTTCATTGCTACATAAATTCTTGACTGGAAGTACACATTTTATGGATTGTAGCAGATGGGGACCACCATTGTTGTTGTGAATTTGGGACAAAATGGTAAGAATTACAATGTGGACCCACCTTAGGTATATGGTGCATGGGCACATTTTTTAGAAACTAAAGCATGGAATCCAAATTTAAAAATCTGAATATGGGCCCATCTTGACAAGAACTGCATGGACCCAATTCTTGCAATTGTAAATATGGGGCCCACTTTTTGGTGGGTAAGATCAGTTGGTTTGAAAATGTTAACTCAAACCCAAAATTACCGGGTTGAGTTGGAGTTGGAGTTGAGTCAATAGGCGTGCCAAGGAATTGCGACCATGTGGCCGAGTTCAAGCCCCACCTCCAACAATATATATCCATAGATGTCCCTGCACTTACCTACCAAGCAATAGAGGGTTGAAGTTTTAAAAGAAGAAAGTACTCCACATTTAAGTTTTTTTCTCTCTAAAATTGACCGTCCCAAGGTCTAATTGATTGGATAGGCATCAAAGGAATGGATCACAGAAGATCTCATAAAATTTGCAAGGTCACGATTGATGTACATATCGACAGAATAATGGACTAATGGGTCTGGGTGTAGGAAAGTGGGGCTATAGGTGCAACAAATTTGGCCCACAGATCCCTCCCATACAATCGCCATAATTGATCACAGTATTCAGAGAGTACTGAGATGGTGTTGGGTGCCGGAATTCCAACCAAACTTCTCGGAATTCCAGAATTCTGAAATCCTCTTGGAGGGGCTAGCAGTTTGGAATTCTACTTTTTTGGCATTTGAAATTTTTGACTGCCTTGAATACTGGGAATTCCACCAAACGAACATTGAATTTCTAATAGAAATTCTTGAATCCATAGACAGCCTGAATTTCTGTCAGAAATGCTTATAAAGAAACAGGCCCTTAACAATGATATAGGAAAATGGGGTTTTAGATAGGTACATATTATATATGCAAATGTTACAATTATGAAATACGTTGTCATATTTATCGAAATCAACATATTTACCTGAGTAAAATGAGTGCATATGGTGGTTTAGTTATATTGGATATTTTGGTGTTTTCAAAATTTTAAAATATTAAAACTAAAGTATTGATGTTCATCATTAATATGATAATATCGAACAGTTCAGATAAAAAAATTTGGTAACCCACAAAAGTGTAAAATATTAAACCTATAGGTTGAACTTTTTCACAAGTTACTAAAACTGTATGAAGACTTTAGGATAATCAACTTTAACTTTATGTGTCTTGGGGTTTATTAGTTCAATAAATAAATTGAACACTTTCAATTACAAATATAGGGCCCAAATGATTGAAACAAAAAATAAGCACGGTTGATTAGGCCATGGGAATGCAATCACCGTGTGAAAACAAACTAGCTAACGATGTTTTTTACAACAGGTGCGGAAATTTTTGTGTATAAATGGCCTTCTCTCGACACCATTTTCGCACCTCATTAAAGCATCAAGTGTGTAAATGAAAACGAACCCCCGTAAACCCTCAAATTAGATTCACTTTTTATGTCTTACAAATTTATAAATTTATAAGGGTCTTATCTAACTTTTAAATATTCACTTATGTGAAAATGATCATTCCAAACAAACATAATATTGTGTTTCACATGTATAAATTTCATGTATGCAACATTAACATATGTAAATGGTATTTTCACATCACATGTGTACAAGACAAACAAACCCTTAAAAACTTTTTGCTAGGTTTAAGAAAGAGTCTTACGAATTACTTAATATTTCATATCGTTTGGTAATTTTCTCGAGAAATAAACGTAAAGGAAATCATCAAATCAAGAGAGAATAAAATATAAGTGGGTTATGATTGTATTTTGTCTTTAATTACTTACTTGGTAGGGAATTTTTTTGACTTTTTGTGTAAAAAAAAGTGAGTGTCTTTTGTCATTTAGCAAATACAGGAGGTTGCTTTTTAATTTTTTTTTCAAAGGAGGAGGAAATTTTCAAGATATGTACTTTTGATGTGACCCCTTGTTTGAAAAATGAAGGCATGACATTACTTTTGTAAAGGACTCAAACTCACAATGGAGGATCCTTTGCGGTATTGACTTAGAAAAATCCTGAGTTGAAAGAGTGAAGCTCAATGTGAATCTGGGCTGCTGAAAATGATTGTCCCAAATATATGGGGTATCCTTGAGTCTTACCCTAATAGGATTTAATCCAACCTTGAGATTCAGTGTATCAACTTAACAAGTAATGCATGAAATTTTGCTACCGCAATTTTCATAAAAACTGTCAATCTTAGAGTGGGATCAACTCCTTTTGGGATATGATGCGAGGAAAGGCCATACATTGGGAGGGTGTTTAGTTTTGGAGTGGCACAAATTTTTAAAAAATAGGCCTTGCGATGGTGTTTGCTTCTTCAACTCAAAACTTCTCTAACTCAATTCCCTATCCTAACTCCTAATTTGCACCCAAGCTTGTACCAAACCAATTGAAGAACAACCAAGAACATTATGCATTCTGTTTTCTATTATTCTCGGAAAATTTCCTTTAACGAGAGTGCACATCCGAATTGTCACCAAAGGCAGGACCATCTAAATCTCACCCAATTATATAAGGTAAACTAGGGATGTCAAATGGGCCGGGCCGCCAGTCAACGGCACGGCCCGTGACGCGGGCCGTGCTGGGTCGAGGATCCTCGGCCCGTTGGCCCGTTTGGCCAGGCCTGCCAGGATGGTGGGCTACACCCTGCAGCCCGCCAGGCCCGCCCAACGGCAAAAAATGGACATATTTTTGAAAAAAGTCCATTTTACCCCCCACAACAGCTATCAAACGGTCATATAAGGCGTATTTTGCGTCCTTTTCATTTTTACAAAGTCTATAAATACCCTAACCCTCCCATTCTTATTCCTCACCAATTTACACAACTCTTTCACTCTCTATACACTCTCTAGCTCTCTCTCAAAGCATTCAACTCTCTCACTCTCTCTAAGAAGTTTTTGGAGGGCCAAAGATCAAGTCATTAAGAGACAAGATTAAAGAGGACTTCAAACATTTAGAGGTATTTATATTATTAAAATTTGAGATTCCATATATATAAGCTTATAATATATTATATTAATTCTCATTTTCTTCCATTTCTTATATTAATTATAACAAAAGAAGGCTGTTAGCCTATTACTGTTATTATTGTTAAATTTCATTTCTTGAAATATGGCTAGAAAATTTCCCACATAATCTTCTTCTGTTAATTTAGGGGTAGAAGAAGATTTTGTTGAGTTAGAAAATGAAGTAGATGATTTACCAACCCCCTTTCCTCATAGATCCCGTAAACCAACCAAGAGGAATAGAACTTCAATAGTTTGGGATATATTTGAAAGGTTTGAAGTTATTGAAAATGGAAAGGAAGTTGAAAAGGCGAAATGCAAATTTTGTAGTAAGACTTATGTTGCCGGGTCAAAAGGGGGTACCGGCCATTTGTCAAGACATAGAAAAGCATGATTAGCCTTACATAGGCCGGCGAATGCAGGGACAGGGATGCCTGGTTCACAGACCCAAATTTCTACTACTGGTGGTAGTAGTAGTAGTAGTTTGGGTCTTTTTTCTTTTAATGCACAAAGTACTAGACAAAATCTTGTTAAAATGATTGTGTTATCCGAATTACCATTTTCTTTTGTTAAAAATGAGTTTTTTGAAGAATGGGTCCAGAAAACCTGTCAACCACAATTTCACAGTATTTCAAGAAATACTGCTAGAAATGATGCTATTAGACTCTGGCAGGAAGAGAAAGTAAATATTAAAAATTACCTTACAGAAATTCCTGGTAGAATAGCCATAACTACAGATATGTGGACTTCTAAAGGGGGTGATAGTTTTCTTTGTATTACTGCACATAACATAGATGCAAAATGGATTATTAATAAACGTATAATTAGTTTTAGCACACTTGAATGGCCACACAATGGCACTAGAATAAGTACATTTATTTTGGAAAGAATAGATGAATGCAATATTAAGGAAAATGTTATATCTATAACTTTAGATAATGCTAGTAATAATATAGTGGCCATTGAACTAATGAGAATACAGATGTCACTTGCAATTTTGATAGATAGCTCTATCTTCCAAAATAGATGTGTATGTCACATCTTAAATCTCATTGCAAATGTTGGTTTAAAGCATATTGTAAGTTATACAGATGCTATTAAAGACATTGCTAGATTTATTTTTTTCTCCACAGAAAGAAAACAATTGTATGCCCAAATATGTGCGAGGCAAGGCGTATCAGCTATTAAAATACCTAAAGAGGTAGAACATAGATGAAATTCTACCTATGATTTGTTAAACAAGGCACTAAGCTGGAAAACTATTTTGAATGAATTTTGTGCTTTTCATGCACAAGATTTGATGATTAGTGATGAACATTGGGAGTTATGTGCCCAAATAAGAGATTTATTAGAAGATTTTTATTCTTCAACATTAATTTTTTCTAGGATATATTATCCCACATCTAATGAAGCATTTTAAAATTACTTTACAACTCAATAGATTTAGAAATCATTTTTTACTTAGTAACACTATTAGAAACATGGAAGAAAAATTTAATAAATATTGGAAAGAGGCTTCAATGGCATTTTCTTTAGCTGCTGTATTTGATCATAGGTTAAAATTAAGTGGTGTACAGTTTTTTATTGATGGAATAAAAAAATATGAATTATATAGATTTAAATGTTTTTTCAAATATAAAGGCAACTTTACAAGTATTTTTTCAATTTTATTGTGAGCAAATGGGTACAACCGGGCTCAGTATGGGCCATTCAGAAGTCCAGCAAATATGGTGTTGGTGAGTGGGATGTGTGGTATTCTTCCCTGTCCACAGGCATAGCATCCAGCTTAAGCTCAAGTAACACGGTGACGAAGTTATCATTGTATCTTGATGTTGGTGTAATACGAGTGCAGGATGCATCTAGTTTTGACCTTTTAGCCTAGTGGAAGCAAAATGAAAGCATGTATCCGGTGTTAGCCGCCACGGCTTGTGATCTATTGACTATTCCAATTTCTTCTGTAGCATCAGAACATGCTTTTAGTGCAGGTGGACGTGTGGTGGATGACAAAAGAACAAATCTAACTGAAGAAACGGTGGAGTGCTGTGTTTGCCTACGAGACTAGTATTTGGCAAATAAGAGGAAGCAAGAGTTGACAGCAATAGAAGATTGTGATCCAGCAGAATATATTAGTGGACTACACATATGATTTTTTAATTTTTTTCTTCATTGTAATTTCTAAATATATAAGTTTTTCATTCTTTTTTTTTTTTATTTTCTAAAAAAGATTGTAAGGTTTTGAAGGTAATTATATTTAGAAACCTTCAAGAAGTTAAGATCCTAATGGTTCTCTCTTCTCAGTGGAGTAGGTCGAGTTTGACCGAACCACTTAAATATCTTTGTCATTCTCCGTGCTTGTGTTCTAATTTTTTATTTTAATATTGAAAAAAATGAGAAAAAAAGGGGGCACGCCTGGCACGGAGGCACGGCACGGGCCAGCTCGCTCCAGCCTGGCCCATGGCGGGCCGTGCCATGCCAGGCCATTTTCCTAGTGGGCCGGGCCGGCAGGCACGGGTGGGCCTCAACTGGATTGGGCCGTGCCAGGCCGTTTGACATGCCTAAGGCAAACAACATTGATGTGCAAGAGAAAATCGACATACATCTCTTTAAAAAATTATTTCTTCTTTTAGCACCAAAGTTTATGACAAGAATTTGGAATGTGGAGGTTCTTGACCATAATGTGATGGCTTGTTCCTAGGCCTATGGATTTAGCCCGTTGAAATGGGTACCCGGCCCGTCCCAAGCCCGAAAACACAGGGCTTTTAAAAATCTTTGAGCCCAATGGGCTGGGCTTGGACAATTATTTGAAAGCCTGGCCAACATGGGTTTGAGAGTGGGCAAAGCATATCTAGTACGCCCATGCTCGGCCCGGTCCGCCCACAAGGTTATTTCCTAATTTTTATATATTTCAATGGGAACCATCCAAAAACTCCCTCCAAAATGTCTCTTCCTTCCACCATTTCTCATGAATTCAATTCCTTGCCACTCCACACTAAAAACCCACATCATGAATTGGCAGTGGACTCAATTTGATACTTGGACTGAATCCACTATTGAGTTTAAGTTTGAAACTTTTGATAGATTTACGACCCCTCATTTTGAAGACTTAATATCTACTATCTAGACCTTTTGAAATTTGATTCACCCCTTGTCCGGCCATCATTATCATCTTTATTAATAGAGCTTAACCCATTAAGAAGAAAAAAGACGTCTCCATTGATGAAAATACTAAAGCCCAGGCCCCACCCAAGCCCGCACTGGATGGGATTTGACATAGGCCCGCTTAATTTAGGGCCAAGATTGGACAATCTCCGGCAGGCCCATCCAATATTCGGGACGAAATTGGACAACCCATGCCCAGGCCCGACTCGTCCCATTGACATGCCTATTTTGCATTTGAAATGCCATATTTCTTTTGGCCTAGTTTAAAATTCCAACCATCTAAGATCTGTTGGGACTACTTCTTTACTTAGAATTTCTTATAAGAATTTACCATGTTAGAGGTTTCAAGCCCAAGATAAGTAACACGGAAAATCTATAATATTGGAGTATGGGTGAATAGTGGTTTTTTTTTTTTTTTTAATATATAGAGTGAGCATCATTGTTGTTATCGATTGATTGTACCATTTTGATATTAGGCTAAAACTAAGTGACTATTTTGAAAAATCCCAATTTATAGATAAATGGGAATTTAGAAATTTCATCCCTCAAGAAAAGATATTTTTCATCCTCAAAGATCCCCCCTTTGCTTCATTCACCAGCTGCAGCATTCTCTCTATCCGTAATGGCTTCTACCAGCACTTTAACGGCTTAGATTTCTTACCTCCCAAGATCAGCTGATCGGAAAACCCCTTTCCCATCTTCTATCACCTTCTATAACTCTCTTTCTCCTTCTCTTCTACTTGTTAGGGTTATTACTTGTTGATTTAAGTTTCTTTTGTTTCTTCAATCTGAATAGCTCATATGGGATTATATATATTCTTTGGTAGACGAATCGCTAGCTTTTTATTACATCTTTCATAAAGTTTGGATTTTTCTCACTCCTATTTGGAATGGGGTTTTTGGGATTCTTTCTTTGTTGTGAATTGTAGGAATTGCTGTAGTGTTTAATTTTGTAGACAGCTCAGAAGCTTTCTGACATTGTTCGGGTATTTGGGTTAGAGGAGATGCTTCTCATCGAGTGAAGATTGGAGCTTTGGTGGGTTTTTTTTAGGTTTTATGCTGATGGATTTTGGGGGCGTTGCAAGGTTATGGAAGGGGATTTTGCACTATCATTACATGGGGTTTAGTAGGCTTCATTTATCTATGTGTGGCCGCCTACATGTGCTAATGTGGTGCTTGTTTGAGAATCCAAGCGGTTCATGTGTTTGTCTAAGGTTGCCATGGCCGTAGGAATCAAGACTCTCAGGTTCAGTTCATTAAGTGCGTCCCTGCGTGTGGAATAAATGAAAGGTTGAAACTTTTTGAATGCTCATCATTGGGTTTATATTGATGGTACTGCAAATGGCAATGGATATTGCAGCATGTGCAATGCAGGGCTTTTGGGCCTGTGGTCTGAGACGGAG
Source organism: Persea americana (assembly GCA_029852735.1). Classification (NCBI taxonomy): domain Eukaryota; kingdom Viridiplantae; phylum Streptophyta; class Magnoliopsida; order Laurales; family Lauraceae; genus Persea; species Persea americana. The sequence goes on from CM056812.1 coordinate 11,685,782, forward strand.
GGTTTTGTTTCCTGCACTTGTAATGAAGGGTAAAGAATACAAGATCTGTTGCAAGCAATTTACTGTTGTAGTTGGTCCTGAAGGAAATCAAGTAGACAGGAAAGAGGAAATTTGGAGGAGTGGAGGTTCAAAACTAGACAGAAGTTGCAAATGCTATTTCTCCTAGCCTCCTACTGCAATGTGGGTTTGATTTTGCTCTTATAATGTGGGTTGGATTTAGATTTCTTTTCCCTTTTTTTTTTCCCTGTTTCCTTTAGATGTGTCAACTAGTTCAAAAGGAAAAAAAAAAAAAGAATTGTTGCATCAAATCCCACGATTCAAGCAACTAGATTGGGAAAGCATATACTAATGGTTCATATGTTTGTTGATCTGCAATTTGTTTCTATTGAAATGTCATTATTTTCTTCCAGTTATTGGAATGTAAAAAAAAAAAATCTCATTATTTCATGAAACATTATAGTTGTGACTAAGTTCCATGATTATGGGTACTTTGCAGAATCTGACACTGTATTGGGTGTTTGCTTCAGTGGATCGAGAATTTAGGATTTGGTGATTTGAGGTGTTGTTGGAATCACTATAAATATACATCCACTTTTCTAAATATTTTAGGATTCTATAGTCTACTGACATCTCTCAAGTTTTTCATTCACCTCATCTATCAATTTGTCCACCAACACAGTCTCATATGTTAACAACATCCACCAAGGTACCTCCTCTTGAATATGACTAGTTAACTCACGTAAAGTGTTAGGGCTTAAAACCCACCCCCAATGTAAACCTATAGTATCTAGAAACTCACATGTCTTTTTACAAGTAGTTCTCACACTCATAACTGCTCCCTCGTACATGTTTTAATGATTTCAATATAACCTCATGTGACACTTCTTTTATCTAAAACACACTACATCAAATCTCTAGGTACCCTTTAGTAGGTTTTCTTTAAATAAATGAAGATTATATGAATTTTTTCTTCTTCTCTCTGTAGTTTTCTGTAATCGTCTCAATGAAAAGATGGTTTCCATAGTTAACCACCTTGGCATGAAAGATGTAAAAGCAACACTTCAAAAGGAACTTCAAATATCCTATGACAAGCATCCCTTACAAGCATATCAAGATGAGAGTATCCTTTCTAATTGATTGTACATTATAAGTTAGGTATTTTACCCTTGGATGTGTAAAATCTCATCAAGGGATACCATTCAAAAAAAAAAAAAAAATCTCATCAAGGGATAAACAATTTTCCTGCCATCGAAGCCTTTTGCTATCTATTTAGGGTCTCCTTAGTTTTTTTTTTTTTTTTTTCTCAGCTCAAGTCAGCCATGCTCTCTTTAGCTTCATAATCTAACTCATCTTTCCTCATTACTTCAAGGTGTTTTTTCTCATTGCATCGAAGTCTTTTTCGGTCTTCCCTTTCTCCTAGCTCCTTGTACCTATATCCATTAAACATCTAGTAAAAGAGCTATTCATAGCTTTTTATCAACATGTTGACAATGACATTCCTTGATTTTGTATTCTATTGAACATGCCTGTAGGTTACTTTCTATGAATTCATTTCTGTACGTATCCTTGTAATAACACATATCAATCTCAGCATGCGAATCAATATCGATCCTCTCTGTTTTTTTTTTAATGGTAAATCAATCAATCAATATCGGTCATCTTAGCTACATAGATGTACTTTAGCCTATTTTCTATTCTTGTTGTCCAACCTACGGTATCTATTGGTGTTTCAAAACTTTGAGACAATAGATGACGCACCATCTCATCTGCTGATGTTTCCAAGTACAGCAAATGATAATTTTCGATGTTGCCAATCCTTCCAAAACTCTTATGGCTTCCAACCCACGAACCAAGAGTTATTTAAACACATTCTCTCTCAAACCTAGAGAACCTTTCTCCCATTCTAAACCCTAAAATCCTTTGAGAGGTCCATCATCTTCTCCAAAGCATCCCTAGCTGCAGAGCTGAAGCATCAAGCCTTGGAGATTCTTTCAGTCTACTCTCTTGCAGTAGATTCACCTTGAAAAAGCATTCAATGTGGTTGGCTCAAGCATGGTGAAGGTGTACGGTGAGTTGTTGGTAAGACCATCACGGTCCTTAGGTCGAGTTACAACTATGGAAGGGTCTGTGAGTATTTCTTGTAACTTTCAATTACATAGTGTTTGGTTGACTATGGTCCAGACGATGAGATCTGCGGGTTTTTCCGAGTAGGGTTTTCCACATAAACAATCGTGTGTCTCTTTCTCTTGTGGTTGATTGCTTGATATTGGTTTAGGTTAATTAATTAGCCTTAATTGAAATCTAAAAGAGAAACTGATTCGAGACCTTAACCCATGTTAAGGCATAAATGCGACCTACAATTGGTATAAGAGCGTGTTGCACTAATTTATTGTGTGATCAATTCATTAGTTTTTTCTTATGAAATTCACTAGAGAAGGAACATTGACTATTAAGCCCCCGTTGCTGGATGGAGCCCATTATGCTTACTGGAAGGTAAGGATGATTGCTTTCCTTAGAGCTATAGATGATGAGGTCTAGGATGTTGTTGAAGAAGGTTATACCAGACCTAAAAAATTTTATAGATTGGCAGACAATTCTTGAATCTAAAGCCCAGTGGACTCAAGAGGAAAAATGTGCCTCTAATTGCAACAACAAGGCAATTAATGCCACATTCAATGGTGTTGCTGCCTCAGAGTTCCGCACGATCTCTGCATGTAGTTCGGCTAAGGTAGCATGGGACATCCTGCAGATTGTTCTTGAGGGCACAGATGCAGTTAAGCTAACAAAGCTCCAAAATCTAACTACCGCTTTTGAGATCTTGAGAATGAAAGATTCTAAAACGTGCATCTAATTGCAACAAGAAGGCAATTAATGCCACATTAAATGGTGTTACTGTCTCATAGTTCCGCATGATCTCTACATGTAGTTCGGCTAAGGTAGGATGGGACATCCTCCAGAGTGTTCATGAGGGCACAAACACAGTTAAGCAGACAAGGCTCCAAAATTTAACTACTGCTTTTGAGACCTTGAGAATGAAAGTTTCTAAAACGTTTGACGAGTTTTATGAAAAACTCAGTGACATTGTCAACTCAAGTTTTAATTTGGGAGAACCAATTTCTGAGGTCAGAATTGTGACAAGTTTAGTCCAAAAGTAGTATATATTGAGGAGTATCAAAATCTGCACTCTTTCACGGTTGAAAAACTGGTTGGGAGTTTGCAAACCTTTGAAGCCAACCATTGTTAAACCAGAAAGGGCAAGGACATTAGTCTAATGTCCTCCAAACTTGCTGAGGATGTTCCTGATATGGAATTGGATTGTGAATCGGACGATGCTGAATTTAAAGCATTCTTTGTTAAAAAGTTCAGAAAGTTGTGGAAAAACAAGAAAAGAACATTGAAAAAGGACTTTTGGAACAACAAGGCACGCAATAATTCTAAATTCGTACCTAAAATCGACAAAAATTCGGTGAAAGGATCCTCCAAGCCTATCCAATGCAACGAATGTTAAGGATACGATCACACTGCTGCTAAGTGTGCTGATCAGAAAGAGAAAACCAAAGGTAAGACTTTGAACGTCTCTTGGTAAGACGATTCTGAGGAAGAATGTAGTGAGCCTGAGCCCCCCTCTCATGAGTCTGGAAAATGTGTTGCTTTCATGGCTTTGTCACATGTCTCTTCTAAGCAGGGTTCATCTGACAATGACTAAAAGTCAGATGAAGATATAGATCTACATGATTTTTCTGACAATGAACAGGACTGGGAAGCTGAGTATAGCAGAGTGTTGTAAGATTCCGTACGTATGTCGAAGATCAATGAAAAAAGGGCATTAAAGTTGAAAGCAATGGAATCTCAGAATTCTTCTCTGAAAGCACAACTAGAGGACTCACAAGCAACAGTTACTCAGTTGGAAGATCAGTGTAATATTTTGTCTAACAACCTAATTGATGTAGGTAAGGAGAATGCTCTATTGAGAGAGCAAGTTGAGAAAGCTTCGAAGGATTTGGAAGCTTTGAAGAAAGAGTTGATAGACTGCAAGGCTGAAAAGGCTGACTTAACTGGAAAATTCAAGATGGCAACCTCTGAATTGGCAACTACAATGACGTCTCTGGACCACATGAACAAAGGGTCAAAGAAGTTCGATGGCATCTTGAGCAATCAAGTTTTGAATTCAGCAAAACACGGAATTGGCTTTGTGCATGGAGCCTCCACATCGAAGTCCACGGGTAAATCTGTGTTTGTTCGAGGACCTACTTTATTCTCCATGACACCCATTATACATAATGTTGCACCCATGAAATATGTGAATGCAAATTACAAGCATGCGCGTCATAATAAATTCATTCTCATATGTCACTTCTATGGGATTAAAGGACACATCCGACCACATTGTTATAAATTGAGAAATCATTTGAGAAATCAGCAAAGGAAGAAACATTATTCTCCTCAACAGGTCAAGACAAAGTCTGTATAGGTTCGTAAGTCTGACCTTCATTGTACTGTGGTCCACACTGCACTCACAAAACCTATTGAGCCTGCTAGGCTAAATTCCCTCCGTAAGTCACTAGGCGTTGGCCTACAACTCTAAATTTTGTCCTCAATACGTGTTTTCATTTGCACATGCATGCTTTTTCAGGCTGATTATATGATTATATGGCATGTGATGCACTTTCATTTGCATGGTTTTGGAACTGAATTTCTTTGTGCGTAGTTTAAAGTTTTTGAACATGTCTCTAAGTACACGATGACTCATTTAGACATTTACTTACGGTTACATAGGATTCACGGTCTTAGTGGATTTGCATTATTTTCGGAGCATCGATCTTGATTTTCTCATGCTCTCTTCTTAATGATTATATATGAATATTTTTGGCCCAATGTGCGTAGAGATTTCTGTCGGGAGTATGTGCGAAAAGGAATAGTGACTAGGTCCACTCCCTAGGTCTTAACTTTGCCTATATCATATGATTCAGAAATTTCTACGCAAAGAAAACAAAGTGAGCGAGTGAAAAAGTTAATAACTAGGTTTGCTCCCTTGATTTTAACTTTTTCTAATAGCTTTCGAACTTGAAAGATTCTTACGTTTGAGAAAAGGTTGAATTGGGTCAATGATGTTAAAAAAATGTGTCATTTAGGGGGAGCTTTATATATCATTAATGATCGGGTCGAATGTTTTTGAAATGTGTGAATCTCAGTTTGTACTTGATGAATATCAATTTCTGGTTGATAATTGTCTTCTTCGTATTTTTCCATTTGAGATTATCTCTCAAACACAATTTACACGTCAAATTCCAAAAATTTGTGTTGCTTTACTTATCGGTTTCTTAAAATTTTACAAATTTTTGTGATTGATCATCGAGGGTTTTCACATTTTTGGCCTGATTAAGACTTTGCATTTGTGCTTTTTATTTGATACTTGAGGTTAAAATTATCTAAAAGTGGAGAGTATAAACTTTGTCAATCTTGAACAAAAAGGGGGAGATATTATGAGTATAAGGTGTTGATTTCTTTTCTATTTTCTAGTTCATGACATTACACTTGATCTGCCGTCAAGTTTGCGTGACAGGTTTTTGCAAGGGTTGTTGGATTTTAAATTGAAGCAAAAGGATTGGTTTATATTGTAATGATTTCTGTGTCAGGGTAGTTTTGTCATGTAATTAGAAGTTTTGTCCATGAATTGTCAAAGGGGTAGACTGTAAGGAATCTGAGTGTTGGCAAATTCATTGGGATATGGACAAAATAGGGATTCATGTTTTATGTTTGTAATTTATAGACGGATTGCCCGGTTAGAAGAATTGAATAAAATAAAAAAGGCAGGAGCACACCTAAGATAGAGGCTCACGCGCTCAAGCCTGACACATGGAGCGTAGAATAACTAGATGTTTTATTCATGTGCTCGGGCGGACAAGGACCTGCGCTCGAGCGGCTGATGCGGGAATTTAGAGTTTTAATTAGAAACCTCTTCTAACTTGTTTCCCAATCCGTCCAAAGTTCTTATGGCTTGCAACCCACGAACCAAGAGTTATTTAAAGACATTCTCTCTCAAACCTAGAGAACCTCTCTCCCATTTTAAACCCAAGAAGCATTTGAGAGATCCATCATCTTCTCCAAAGCATCCTTAGTTGCGAGCTGAATCATCAAGCCTTGGAGATTCTTTCTGTCTACTCTCTTGCAATATATTCACCTTAAAAAGGTGTTCAAGGTGGTTGGTTCATGCACGGTGAAGGTATACAACGAGTCGTCGGTAAGACCATCACAGTCCTTAGGTTGAGTTGCAACTGGGGAAGGGTCTGTGAGTACTTCTTGTAACTTTCAATTACATAGTGCTTGGTTGCCTTTGGTCTAGACGATAAGACCCGTAGTTTTTCCTAAGTAAGGTTTTCACGTAAAAAATTGTGTGGCTCCTTCTCTTGTGGTTGATTGCTTGATATTGGTTTAGGTTAATTAATTAGACTTAATTGAAATCTAAAATAGAAAATGATTTGGGACCTTAACCCATATTAGGGTTTAAATGCGCGACTTTCAGTGATGGAGATGGAGATGGTGTTTGTATGGGTTGGGTTAGTGTGGAATTGATTCAAGTGGAACTCCGAATAAATGTAACATGCTAAAGTGGATTTAATTGGATGACCATCTACATCAACACCATTTTGACATGAGCAAAGAAAAAGAAAATTAAAAGCAAAATCCCAAGTGTTGAAAAATGTACTCTCTTTATACCAATGGTCACTGGTGTGTTTATTTCCTTTCATTTCTTTTTTTCTTTTTCTTTTTTGTATCCATTTTTACCTTAAATCAAATCATTAAAATTCAATAGGATGCTTAGGATTTTTTACCATATTATATATGTGCCTTATACTCCCATAGATTTTATTTTTCTGAACAAGGCCCCAAGAAAGGAGTGGGTGGCTTTGTGTGTGTTTGAATGCCAAATGATGAGATGACCCTTTTCTTTCTCTTTCCTTTGTCATAGCTTTGAGATTTTGCGGATCGACTTTAGCACTGGCTCTTGTTTTTTTTATTTGTGTAGTTAAATCATTCGTCAAATGTTATTCATTTTAGTTTGTGACTTGAAAATGCAATGTCCATAATTACATAATTGTCTCAAGAACTAATCCGCCTTTTTTTTTTTTTATGTCCTATAGTCATTTTCTATTATTGGTTTAAGGATGAACTTTGTCTTCCCACTCTCAACTCCTCTTGGCCTCAAGAAGAACCAAATGATCGATGTCGTCATTCGATTCGGATCCGCCCTTCAAGAATCGGCAAGGAAATTGAGGAGAAAACGCGCTTCATTTCACACTTCTATCTCCTGGCCCCTTCCACTGGATCTCACTATAAAAGAATGAACTTCGGAGAATTTCACGTTTGTTTAGACTCGCAATTCTATTGATTTGTTTTGTTTTGTATTCCTTCTCTGCTTTGAATTTGTGGATTTTGTTGTGCTAAAGTTTGATTTTTGTGGAAGAGGTTTTTGATGGTGGGCATAGGTAATTTGAGGTATAATTGTTGGGAATATAAACTTTATATAGCAAAGTTTTTGAAATTTCTTGATTCTCTTCGATTGATTTATCCATTTATTATGCCTTTTCTACTTTAAATCTATTGATTTTGTAGTTTTAAAGTTCGATTTTGGTGGGAGAGGTGTTAATGGTAGGGCATTGGATAGTTTGAACTATAATTCTTGAAAATTTTGGGTGGTGTCAGCTATGTTTGGACATTGCCTCACGTGCAGGGCTCAACTATTAATAATATAAATGATTCACATCTCTTTGGGCATAGAAGCACTATAAAGCACCTCCATCTCCCATGTAGGCAGGTTTGCAACAATATTGTTTCTTTTCCCCTTTTTATCTATGCATTCAAATGGCTCCATTTGTTATATGAAATTGGACCTATGGATTGAAATTGGGTTGTTTGTTTGCATGGAACTGGATACATCATAATTCATTATCAAAAGGCCTTATTTGTTTGCAAGAAATTGGAATACATAGGAATTAATTTTCAAATAAGCATGTTTTTTTGTGAATGGAGTTACAATGTGTAGGAACTATTTGATGGAATTAGCTTGCTCGTTTGACAGATCTCTTTTCCACCGTCCCTGGAGTACCAGCTACCGGATTTCTACGCTTGCCAGCGTTTTAGTCTTTACATTAAAAGCACTTTTAAATTCAAAGGAAAAAAGAGCTTGAGCAATGATGCTACCCGACACTAGGGGTGTACATGAATCGGATTGGTGCGGATTGGGCCAAATCCATCACTAACCCGTTACCTACAGATTGACGGATTTGGAATCCGTCACCAATTCGTGGTTGTTAAAATCCGATTCAATCCGTGGAGGAACGGAGAACGGATCGGATCGGATTAATCCGTTCAATCCGTGCCTGTACATTACATGTAAAAAAAAAAAAGAAAAGAAGAAGACCCATGAAGCATTTAAGATTCTTCCTCTGAAGCCATTGAAGTAGCTTCTTTAGCTTTATTTTCTGATTTCTGCACCTCCACTCTCAAATTTTTGACCTGGTGGATGATTAGTACATAAAAGGAAATAATAAAATTACTTTGTTTATGGTAAGAACACATTAGATTAAAGGGAGAGCGACAAAACAACCAGCCGTGTAACAAGAATTAAAGGGGCATGAGAGTTGTATGCCCTTCACCTAAAAATCAATACAAATGTATGACCGAGCATACAATTATGAAAAGAAATTCTTGTACTTACCTGGGCTTGTAACTTTAAAACTTCTTGGTTCATTCTTTAGGCTATCAACAATACCTCTAGAGAATACATTTAGATATCTTAATTTATATTTAGACCCTTTGATGGACCCGGCTCCGTCTCCTCCCTCCGCCCCCCGAGGGGGAGGGGGGGGGGGGGGTGGTGAGGAAAAAAGAAGAGAGCGAGCCTCAACATTTTTTTGTACTGGTATGCCAGATTTTCTATTCTACTTGGAATTTAGATATGGTGATCCAAAAATCCACCTTCACAAGTAGAAAGGAAATCAAACTTTTTTCTAACTTTCCATTGTACAAATATTTTTAAGAAAAGAGAGATTTTGAGTGCCGTGAAAGGCGGTTTACTTTTGTTTGCCATGAAAGGCGATTTTGTGCCGTAGGTGGCGATTTTGTCGTGAAAGGCTATTTACAAATCTCATCAATGAAGAAAGATAAGAGTTGTGAATTTTTTATCTCTTAAAAAAATACAAAATACAATAACAGAAGTAAGAAAAGGGATCTAACTTCGTAGGAGATTGTGGGGACTCGATCAGATCGACGGTCGTGAGTCATGTATGGACTCCGCCATCGTCCTTGAGATGAGAACACTTGATTCTTTGATTCACTTGGCTTGGCTTGGACCTCAGATTTTTAGAGCATAAAGACCAAGGAGAGGTCCTATATTCAATAAAAATCCGGGTAGACGGGTTGAAAAGCCACATCTAGGCCATGTTGCATAGAAGGAGAAGGGACCTTGGGGGGGGTGGCCCCCTAAGGGACTTCGACCACCTTGTGTTGTCTCTTGCAGCAGATTTTTTTCAAAGTAGGAGAGCTTCTTTGAGCAAGGATTTCTTCTTGATTCTTTTGGCTGTGGTTGCGGCAGCATAGTGTGTAGTGCTCTTCTTCTTGGAATGACCCCCTTTTTATACGCTTTTGATAGCCATGGGTGGGTTTATGGGCATTGATGGCATTGATGCTCCATGATGGGAGGAGTTACAAGATTAATTTCATAAGTTTTGTAACTCCTTTTTCCTTGGATATGATTGGCCGATGGAGAATAATGGGCATTTGATTGCTTTAATCTCCATGATGATGGGGGTTTCATGATTAATTACCATGATTAAATTCCATAATGATAGGAGTTACATGGTTAATTGCCATGATTAATTGGACTTGTAACTCCTTTTTCCTTGAATCTGATTGGGCTATCCAAAATACTGAGTTAATGACCGCATTAACTTGCCATAAAAAGGGTCATTTAACTTCATTAATTAGTCGCCAAGTCGCTTGAAGAGTCGCGGGCTGTGCCGCTTCTCTTGGAATTCTTCTTACGATGATCGCCGATGGATCCACATGTTGTTTGATGTCGGATGGCGATACAATTTCAGACATTGGTTGACGCCAATGGGCCGGCAACATCTGTCCAGTCGATTTCACGATCGGTCGGGTAGAAAGTATGCTTTCTTGGTCGGCCAGTTGGCGATCCCGAAGCGTCGGATGATGACTTCATGATTTAGACGGCGGATCCGTGACGTTGACGAAGATCGACGGATATCATGCCTCAAAGATTAGATTCTGGAAAAATCACAGGGGCTAAACGACTCGAAACGCGAAAAGTACCCAAAAAAGTGGGTTTCCGGACAAAATCTGGCTACCCGGATCCCTATGGTCGCCGGCAACCATGGGGCCAGCGACATGGGCCATGGTCGCCGGCCACCATGGGCCAAGGTCGCCGGCGACCATGGGGCTTTTGTCCCCTTTCGGTCGCCGCTCGGTCGCCGTTTTTCCTTCTTTTTCGTTTCTTCTTTTCTTGTATTTTTCTTAACATCTTTCCTCACTTATTGACTTGATTTTCTTCAGGAAAACCTGACAAGAAGCCGTGCAAATCAAAACACAAAGTTTCCTATTTTTTGGAAAAGCCGAAGACTTCGTAGCCGATTTTCCGCCAAGAGTCAAAACTAGGTCAAACGACATCGGAATGACCTGAAATTTGACGTGAAGCTTCTTGAGCAATAGATAGGATCAACCATAGGCTTTATTTGAGTTTTGAAGCTGTTTGGGGTCCCGTCGATGCTAGACTTGATTTCACCGCGCGAAAGATGTCGAGCTTTGATGTACGGTCAACCGATGTCCGATTGACCTGAGATTTGACAGGGAGCCTATTGGAGTCATTTTGAGACGATCCATTAGCTCTGATTTGGATGCCATGGTCCCGGGGAGTTCCGCCGCCGGTAAGCTTGATTTTGCTTCCGAGAGTCAAAGCCAGGCCAAACGTCGTCGGAATGACCTGAAATTTGATGTGCAGCCCTTTGGAAGCATGTAGAAGCTACCCATGTGCTTTGTTTAATGAGTGGCGGCATCGGTGGTGCTCGCCGCCGAAAGGCTTGATTTCGCCATTCGAGAGTTGATGGAGGGTCAAATGGTGTCGGTTTGACTTGAAATTTGACGTGGAGCCTTTTGGAGGTATTTTGAGACCATCCATAGGCTCTGATCGAAGATTTAAGTCTTCGACACTGTCGCTGTCGGGAGCTCCTGCTCAGCCGTTGGAGGATTGAAGTTTAGCCAAATGGTGTCGAAATGGCCCGAAACTTCATGTGTACCCTTGTTTTGGCTATTTTGAAGGATCTTGCAGTTTTTGTTTAATTCTGACAAGATCTGATGCTTGAAGCGTCTCTGCCTGTTTGTAGTAGGATGCAGCTCCATGTAGCTTTTGATATCGAAGAGGCAAAGTAACATTTTTGGTGTCAACAAATGGCCCCTCGAGGTACAGCGATGAATTGCATAGCTTTTACGGTCGATGTGCCTCAAAGAAGAATTTAAAAAAGAGCTTCTGACTTAACCAAGAGTCTCTGAGCATTTTTCTTTTGACAGAGTAGCCTTTTGAGTTTCCAAGGGGATTTTATGGCAGTGAGAGAGATCACGTACCATCTCAAGGCAAAATTTTGAAAATGACATATGGATCTGGTTTTTGGGTTTTGGATTTTTCTTTTTAACCTTGTGAACCTAAAGGCTTTATGTGGCGCATTAAGCGGTCAAGAAGGTTTTTGGTTTTTTGACCTTGTGTCCTAACAAGCTGTATGTGGCAGGTTAAGGGGTCGGGTTTTGGATTTTGATTTTGGCCTTGTGACCTAACAAGCTATATGTGGCAAGTTAGGGGACCGGGATTTGATTTTTTGTTTTAGCCTTGTGACCTAACAAGCTGTATATGGCGAGTTAGGGGACCATGGTTTGGTTTTTGGTCACTCTTTGGGACAATTTTGGGTTCATTGGAGTGGTTTGGGTTTTTGTGGAATGTCAATTTCAAGGTTTTGGCTTAATTTGGTTCATGAGGTGGGATGGTTTGGATTTTTGGAAACTCATGAGGCTTGGATTTTTTTTTGTATGGTCCAATCAACTCAAAGGAGGCATGGAATCATTTTTGTATGCTCTTGGTAAGAGGAATTTTGACTAAAAGTTACTTTTAGTGCCTAGGTGGTCAAACCTGGCTCATGTGGGCTAGCCCATGGGACCTTAAGTATTAAAGATGGCTTAGATCTCATGTGGTATTATTTTTGTGAAGAATATCTAAAGATATCTCCTTTTGGTAGAGAATATCTAAAAATATTCTTACTTGGAGAGAATTTCTCAAGTTTCCTTGATTTTGGGAGAGATTTTCTCAAAGTATCTTTCTTTGGGAGAAAGTTTCTCACATTCCCCCTCTTTTTGGAGAGAATTTCTCAATGGATCTCCTCCTTGGGAAGGAATATCTCAAGATCCCTTTCTTTTAGGAAGGTTGCTAATTTGTAGCACTTACCTTCTTACTTCTTTTCTTCTTTCCTCTTTTGGTTTGCTTTCTCTTATAAAAGCAAGGAGGTTGGATCTCTTGCTGCTATTGCTCTCTTTTTGCAAAAGTCTTCAAGAGTGCTTGAAGATCAAGAACTTTTCTTCTTCTTCAAGGATCTTCAAACTTTTTCTTCTTCTTCTCCATCAATGGCTTCAAGTAAGTTTTCTTCTTCCTTAAGAAACTCCATGTAGAAATAGAAGAAAAGGTTTCTTTCTTTTCTTTTCTTTTATTTTTCCTTTTCTTGTTCTTTTTATTTTCTCTTTTTCTTTTCTTTTTCACGTGTTTTATCTCTGTTTTTTTTCACACGTTATTTTTTCTTCTCTATTTTTTTTCTTTCTTTGTTCGTTTTTTTTTCCACGGTTTCCCATTTTTTTTACCGTCTTTTCTTCTCTCTCTTTTTTTTTTCCTTTTTTTTTTTTCTTCTCTCTTTCTTTTTTTTTCTTTTTCTCTTTTCTTTTTCTTGGCTGTAGGACAAGTCTGTACGGACCTAGCCGTACTGCCACGTGGCAGTTGGCCATAGCCTGTGGGATTTTTTTTTTTTTTTGAAAGAGATTCTCTTCTTCTTCTTTTTTTTCTTTGCCCTCCTTTTTTATGGATTTCAAGATGCCCATGCACGACAACTTTCCTTCTACGCACTTTTTTTTTAAATGGAATTGGAAATATGATAGTGCACACCTAGAAATCTTTTGCAAGTCTTGGGATTTGGAGCTCGGAGGAATGTTGAGCCCTTTCTTAGTCTTGTGGGGATTTTTGAGGAGCTTTTGCAAGCTTTGGAGTCTGGAGCTCGCAGCAATGTTGACCCATTTTCCAATCTTGCGAATATTTGAGAAGATTTGGCTTGATCTCGCAGCAATGTTTGAGTTCGAGCCTTCTTTGAGAATTCTCCATTGATTATGAACTCGCAGCAATGTCGAGCACATTTTCAAGCTTCCTATCTTTTTCGGGGTATTTCCTTTTCTTCGGAATTGCCCCAGAACCATGCCAAAATTTCGCTAGAATTTTTTAACAAAATCCTATCATTTTGATGATTGATTTTCTCTTTTCCATGCTTTGCAGGTAGTTCCTCCAGAACGAACAAGGGTAAGGAGCCTATCACTGATGCGCCTCGCCGTTTTACCAGATCTTCTAATGTGGCCGTACAGCAGGCCTGGGAGAAGGTCCAGTGTGTGGAGAGGAACTTGGAAGAGTGTGACTCGCTCAACCGAGATGAGATGAGGCAACGTTTGATTGCCCTCAAGGATGACGAGTTTTACAGGATTGTGGTAAGCAACCGTCCTTAGGTCACAGACAATCAGAGCATTGTGCCCAAGCCTACCTTATTCTTTAGTGATGCAGTCCTTGACGATTCAACATACCAAAGGAGATGTTTTCAGTTCTTTTACATAGCTGATGGTGAGGAGAGAACTATTTCTACCCGGTCGACCTTCGATCGGACTATCTCAATCATGAGCCTTTCTCCCACATGCTCAAAGAGGGAAGATCCTCCAAGCTGGGTGAAGAGGACTAATGTGATCAAGACTGGGGTTTTTGTTGGCGGCCCTTCTAGTTATGCAGAGAAGTCGCCTGCCCGTATGGACATTTTGATGCCGGCCAGCGGCTCCCAAGGTTCAGATCACCCTTCGATTGATTTGAGACCGGTGGGCCTTGGTATTTTCAAGGGCGATGGCAGTAATTGGGTGAAGCCTTTTCGACTTCGTGGCCGTTTTAGCGCTGACTCGAACTGGGAGTCGTGGACCTATCATATCCTGCAGGTCGGCGGTGCCATTCTGAAGGAGGCCGAGATCTTTGATGCAGTTCGCGCTTTTCGGCAAACCGTGGTTTTCTCCGATGAAGCCTTCATGGCCATGCTGGAGTCATTCCTTCCACAAACCAATACCTTCGTTGTCACGAACGGTGAGATTGGCTTTTCTTTAAAGGAACTGAGCGCCATCAGCGGGCTGCCTATCCTCGGCAAACTCTATGAGGAGTTTATGCATATTGACAGTGTCCTTGAGGAGCAGTCTGAGGAGTTCCGGCTCTTGTACTTTCAGCTCGTCGCCTTCTATGATTTCTTGAAGGAGAAGGAGGGCTTGAAAGTTCGGTGCAGCAGTTGGAAGAGTGGTAGCTCTTTGTCTTCCAACTTCTTTGACAGCGGGGAGTCTTCTGAGAGTACGACCCAGGAAGCCAGGGCTAAGAACCCGGGTTCGAAGAAGATCTCCGCCATGCGAGAAAATTTGAAGGAATTCTTCGCAAACACAGGCGCCATTCATTCTGACATTACGTTGCGGAGAGATCTCGCTGTTTACCTCACTTATTGGCTGGGTGAGGCAGTTTTTGCTGGAGGAGATGGAACGCACATCAGGCCGCACTGCATTTTTCCAACTTGTCAGATGGCATTTGGAGAGTGGCTTGCTTTGGTGCCTGCTTTCTACTCTTATTTGTGCACCGAACTGCAAGCTGCTGCTTTCCTGGTTCGGTTTGGGCTCCCTATGAACATGGTATTTTCAGCCCAAATTTTCAATTCGTGGTATGTATACCACTGTCTTGGTTTCCACCGATTGGGTGCAGCACAGGACGATGAGTCGTTTATGATTCGGTTGGCCAGAGGGAAGCCTGTTTCCGAATCTCTTTTATCCGCCCGTTTGAGGATCCGACGATTCAGGGACGTCAAGATAGGGCAATCTTCAGTGAAGCTTTCTCCGGGCTTGCGAAAAAAGGCTTTGATTTTGGTGTCTCCCGAGATTTCACCAAGGCTAGGTTGGGGAGACACAATTCTTTGACAAATGCAGAGAGGAGTTGGCTTTTTAACATATGTGTTGGTACGATGGTGTACTGTAGACATCTTTTCGTCGACATCCAACAGTATGTCCCCTCGCGCTTTGCACTGCAGTTGGGTTTTTCCCAAGGTGTTATTAGAGAGCCTTCAAGTAAGGTGAAGCGCTTTGGAGGTTTACAGGAAGGGAGGAATGCATGTACCATTTATAGCGCGGAAGACACTACTGCCATGATTTCTTATCCTGAGTTGCCCACTTTCTGAACTGCCGGCTTCACAAAATGGTTTGTGGAGAGCTTTTTAGTGCACCGGGGGCTTTCCAAGAAGGAGCTCGATGTAAAGCAGTCTTCTAGGAAAGGTCTTGGGAAGTCAGATGGCGTCCGCCGAGAGGAAGTTCTGGCTTTCGTTTCTGTAGAAAAGCACAAAATAGGCTTTCTCGATGATCGGGACGTCATCAGATCAGGAGCTATACAAGAGATACCTGGTGAGGTCTTGGAACAACTCGCAGAGGAGGAGGCTGAGGTCGACACTTGGATGCAAGCGGAACTAACGAAAGCTTCCATGGAGTCTACTGGCAAGAATAGATCATCCAGTGAGAAGTCAAGTGAGAGGCCTGACTCTGAAGGTGGGGCGGGTTCTTCAGACAGACCGACCCATAGAAGTAAGAGGAGGAGAGGGCAGCGCCGTAATAAGAGACGTCATGAGGACTCTCCTGATATGGAAATCCCTCTCACCATTGCTGAGGAGGCATCAGGGGATGACGATGAGCCTCCAGAGAAGAGGAGCCGAGAAGAAAAGATCAGTAGTGATGGTATGACCCTCCTTCTCTCTTTTTCCGCTTCTTTCTTTTTTATGAGGATTTTGTTTTGATCCATTGCTTTCTTTCTTTTGGAAGAAGATGATGATTTGATGATGCCTGAGGTTTCGGCCGATGAGGCGGTGACGGATCCGGTTGTGGCATTTGATGAAGAACCAAGGGACTCTGGAGTAGATCCAGAATCTTCACCTGGTATGATTTCTTTGCCTTTTTTTTGACCTTTTTGTTTTTCTTTGCCGCCACTTGCTGATATACTTTTTTGTTTTCTTGCCAGCTAACTGGCCAGAGGATTTTGACAACTTCCAGCCATCCATGGATGCAACTTTTGACGATGCTTCGGATAAGCTCATGGAGGCAGAAAGTATTCCGCCGGTCGTCGAAGAAGGTACTTTGTAGTGATAATCTTGATATTGATTTTTGACAAGATCATATTCATACATTTTCATCTTTCATTGGTAGGCTATGAAGAGACAGGAGAAGTTCCTCTGTCTTTCTCAGGGCCAAAGCAGGGGGTGCCGGCGGTTGATCCAGGAGTAGGGGCTTCTTCCACCAATTTTGATGAGGTAGAGGCGAGTTCGCGTGCTAATATTCCTTCTCCAGCTGCTCCGATTGGAAAGAGCTTCTTGGTTACTCTTCCGACGGTGCATGACATGGGAAGTCGACCAACGGAGCATGGCGAATCTTCGTCTAGGTCATCCCTTCAGTTTGTGAAGAAGGTGTTGAAGAGAGTCTTGAGCTCATGGGTCGAAACTCTCTCTTCTGGCCATTTGGAAGTTGGCTTCGGCATGATTGAGCATGCGCAAGACATTCTTGCTGAAAGCGAAGAGGTCGGTCTGGACATTACAAATGCTAAGGCTTTTGTTGATGAAGTCATTGCTCTAGGCAACAAGTGGACTGAGACCAAGAGCTTCCCAAATGGTGACTTCTTTAATGAGATGTTTTTGAAGCCTTCTGGCGAAGTCAGATCTGAAGTGGATGAGATTTCGCGGACTCGGAAGCAGTTCATTCGAGAGAGGAACGTCACCGAGTTGGCTATCATCGAGCTAACACAAGACCTGCACCATCTTGAAAGGGAGGTCATTGAGACCAGACAGCGCCTTGAGCCATTAAAGGAACAAGCTGCTGCTAAATGGGCTGCCATTACGGAAGCTCGCTATAGAGAGAGGACTCTCATTCGCCACGTTGAGGAAGCTGAAAACAATCTCCAGAGGAAGACTCAGGAATATGAACAATGGCAAATTCTCTGGGAAGAGCTTCCTCGTGCTGAAGATGGATCGCGACAGCCTGTCGCATTTTATGGGAAAATTCTGAAGAAACGTGGCCTAGAAGCTCTGGAGGCTAAGGCTAAGAGTCTGCTTGAGGAGTTAAGTCTTTGGCTGAAGACCATGTTGGACTAATCTCCTGATTTGTAACAAACTTTTTGTTCTTCTCTTTTGGTGCCTCCATGTATAATCATTTTTTTTGGCACCTTCTTTTTTTGTATTCCCACGCTTCAGTTAAATTCTTTTTTGATGAAAATAGGTAAAAGTTGGATGGGAATGTTTGTTTGAAAATTTGATCAAAAGGTTGTCATTTTGTGAAAATCTTTTGTCAAAGGGTTGTTTTGGGCATGAAAGCCAGATTTTGTGGCAAAAGGCCTGGTTTTTGAGATGGCATGAAAGCCGAATTTTGGAGGCATAGGAGCCAGTTGTTGTTTTTTTTTTTTTTTTTGTGTCATGGAAGCCAAGTTTGGTTTTGTGGCGTGAGAGCCAAAATTTTGTTTTCGGCATGAAAGCCAGGTTTTTTGTGGCATGAAAGCCAAGTTTGGTTTTGTGGCATGAGAGCCAAAATTTTGTTTTTTGCATGAAAGCCAGGTTTTTTGTAGCATGAAAGCCAAATTCTGGTGGCATAGGAGCCAAAATTTTGTTTGTGGCATGGAAGCTGGTTTTTGGCATAAAAGCTGGTTTTTGTGGCGTGAAACCAAGTTTTATTTGTGGCATGGAAGCCGGTTTTTGGTGGCATAGGAGCCAAAATTTTGTGGCATGGGAGCCGAAATTTTGTTGTGTGGCATGGGAGCCGGATTTTGTGGCATGAAAGACGAGTTTTTTGAAAACCAAGTTTTGTTTTGTTGGCACGGAAGCCAGGTTGTTTTTTTTTTTTGGCATGAAAGCCGGGTTTTTTATTTTTCGTGTGAAAGCTAGGTTTTGGCGTGAAAGCTAGGTTTTTGGTTTTCAAAATGCAAGTATCGACTAAGAGTTGCCTCCCTACTGAATGGTACTGCAAGTATCGATGGAATGTCGCTTCCTTACTCATTCGGTTGCGAGTATAGATGGAATGTCGCCTCCTCGCGGATTTGGGTGCAAGTATTGACCAAGCGTCGCTTCCCTGCTTTTTTCAAAAATTTTGTTTTGTGAGTATCGATGGAATGTCGCCTCCCCACGATTTTTGAAATTTGAGGTTTTTTCGAACCTTTGAAATTTGGGTTGTGGATATCAACTGAAACGTTGTGTCTCCACGATTTTTTTTTAAATTTGGGCTGTGGATATCAACTGGAATGTTGCGTCTCCACGATTTTTGAAATTTTGCACGTATTAATGAGGTGTCGTTTCCTTGCGATTTTGAGGTTTTAGAAGTATCGAATGGGGTTCGCATCCTTCCGATTTTTGGGTTTTGCGAGTATTGACTAAGCGTTGCTTCCCGCGGTTTTTTTTTTTAAACCATTTTTGTTTAAAGACACGAGGGTCGTAAATTTTGACTCAAAACCATTTTTGGTGGTAAAAGTCGAGGTGGACTCTGGTGGAAATCCCTGGGTCCTGATTTTTGTTTCAAACCATGAATTTTTGGGTTCAAGGATCGAAATTTTTGGTCAAGTTGGGGAAGAGGCTCCTGAACTTGGATTTTTGGGATTTGATTGATTTTTTTTTTGTTTTTGAACAATGAAACATTGAAAGTAAGCATTGTTTTGAGTTTTTAGAAATTTCAACATAGGGATGAAAACTCTAAAAGGGGTGGGTTTGCTAGCAACTACCTAGGAATAAGCTTTGGCCATGCAGGCATCGCTCTGACCCATTGTACGAAGTCTTCAAGGGTAGTATCGCTTTAAGAACTTGCCATTGATGGGCAGCATACATCTGTCACCCTCTGTATTTAGAAGAGCATATGCGCCGTTGAAGAAGACTTTGTCAATGATGAAGGGTCCCTCCCATTGGTTCGAATTTGCCTTTAGATTTGTGGGCAAAAACCATTGGCCTTTTCACCGCAAGGACCAAGTCACCCTTTTTGTGGGCACCTTGCCTGACATTCTTGTCGAAAGATCCTGTCATGCGTGCTTGGTAAAGCTCAACGCTTCATAGAGCTCCGAGCCATCTTTCATCGAGATTATCCAATTCTTGGAGTCTCAATTTGACGTTGCTTTCTTGCGTCATGTCATTTTGCAGAGATACGCTCAAGGAAGGAATTTGTACTTCCAATGGCACAACAGCTTCGCATCCATAGACCAAAGAGAATGGTGTGCTATGGGTTGATCCTCGAACAGTGGTTCGATAGGCCCACAAAGCTTCATGTAGTTTGTCGCCCCAGTCTCTTTTGTGACTAGAGACCATTTTCTTGAGGATTTTACAGAGTGTCTTGTTGAAGGCTTCTGCTAGTCCATTTGCTGCCAGGTTATACGGAGTCGAGGGACAACTTTGGATTTTGTATTTATCGGAGAACCTGTAGAATCTATGATCCCGGATTTGTGGTCCATTATCATGGACGAATCTTTTAGGTATGCCAAAGAGACAAATGATGTTGGTGCACAAGAGTTGAAGGACTGATGAGGTCTTCATTTCACTGAACGCAAATGCTTCTGACCACTTGGAGAAATAATCCGTAGCGGCGAAGATGAAGCGATGACCTTTACTTGATGGGGGAGAGATAGGACCTATGATGTCCATACCCCAAGCTTCAAAAGGCCACGAGATTGCGGTAGGGTGTAGCCATTTTGGAGGCATGTGGACATAGTCTCCGTGAACTTGGCATTGTTGGCTGCGCTTAGCAAATTGCATTGCGTCAGCTACCATGGTAGGCCAATAATAACCTAACCTTTTTATTTGATCGTAGAGCTTAGGACCAACCTGATGGGCTCCACAAAGACCAGCATGCACTTCTTTGAGTGTTTCTTCAGCCTCTTGTTGCGACAAGCAGCGTATAAGTATTCCATTGAAGGATTTTCTGTAAAGCATTTTTGAAGGGATATCCAAATGAAAGTTTGGGGCTCGTCTTTGAATGCTTACCCACTCTTTTGGATATTCAGGTAGGATTCTGAACATAATATAATCAATGAATGGATCCCTCCAGTCGCTGATCGGAGGTTTAAAGATGGAAATCCGACTTCCAACCACTCGGTGGCATTCAACAACTGCTTCGTGTGTGTTGAGAGGAGGAAGAATCCTTCTTTGACACACTGTAATTTTCATATTTTCCCCGTCTTTGATTGCCATAGATGTAGCAAGTCCAGCCAGGGCATCTGCACGGATGTTTTCGCCTCTGCAAATGTGGGTGATGTGACATATGTCAAATTTTTTACGAAGCGATTGCACCTTATTGTAGTAAGGCAATAGATCAGGCTTCCTGATTTCATATTTCTGATTCATCTGATTGACGATCAGTTGAGAATCCCCAAATGCTTCCAGCACGGTGATGCTGGATTCGAGGGCGAGTTCCAATCCTATGATCAGAGCTTGGTACTTAACTGCATCGTTTGAACATGGTTCCAATAGCGAGAATGCATGTGGAATCATGTACTTGTTTGGACTAACAAAGAGAATGTCAATTCCCGATATCAGCTTTCCTTTTTCATTTGTCCTGGTTGCACCATCGAAGTAAATGTCCCAGGAGGCATTTGATAAGGAGGTCTCCACGCTGTAGACAGACTCGTCTGGGAGATCATCCCTGAGTGGAGAATCCTTAGGTAGTGGATGCTCTGCGACAAAGTCTGCCAGAGCTTGGCCTTTGATTGCTTTCTGTGGTACATACCTAATATCAAATTGTGACAGAAGGATGGACCATTTTGCCAGTCGAGCATTGAGGGAACCTGCTTTTGTGATAAGGACTTTTAAGAGATTGATCATCGAAATCAAGTATGCTGTGTTGGACAGTAGGTAGTGACGTAGCTTTTGTACAGCAAACATCACTGCAAGGCATTCTTTTTCGACTGGGGAGTAGCAATGCTTTGTACCAACCAACATGCGACTGAGGTAGTATAGAGCAGCTTCTTTTCCTCCGTCATTTTCTTGTGCAAGTAGAGCGTCCAAAGAATAGTCGAGAGCTTTTGTGTACAAGATGAAAGGTTTTCCAGTTGTGGGGGCAACCAACACCGGAGGTTTTGTCAGGTATGACTTGATGTCTTGAAATGCAACTTCACATTCTGCATCCCAAACAAAGTCTACACCTTTCTTCATTAGGCTAGAAAATGGACGGCATTTTCCTGATAGGTTGGAAATGAACCGTCGGATGTATGCCAATCTTCCTTGAAGCCCTTTTAGTTCTCTTAAGGTTCTTGGAGATGGCATTTCTAGGATAGCCTTGACTTTGGTGGGGTCAAGTTCTATTCCAGCTTTCCGAACTATGAATCCGAGAAACTTACCCGATGAAGCACCGAAGAAGCATTTGAGTGGATTTATTCGCAGTTTGTGTTTGCGAAGTCGGAGGAAGACTTCTCGAAGATCTTTGAGATGGTCTTATTTTCTTTTGCTTTTGACGGCGAGGTCATCTACATAACATTCGACCGTCTTGTGCTGCATATCTTGGAATATCTTCATCATGGCCCTTTGATATGTTGCACCGGCATTCTTCAGACCAAATGGCATGACAGTGTAGCAATACACACCAAATGGGGTCCGAAATGATGTGTGCCTCTCATCTTCGAGATGCATCTTTATCTGATTGTAGCCAGAGAAGCCATCCATGAAAGTAATTAGCTCAAATCCGCAGGTATTGTCAATCATTACCTCCGATATGGGGAGCGGGAATTCATCTTTGGGGCATGCATTATTCAGGTCTTTATAGTCAATACAGACCTTGATTTGCCCATTTTTCTTTGTCATGGAGACAATGTTGGCCAACCATTCAGGATGCTGTTTCTTGTGGATGAAGCCAACTCTTTTGAGTTTCTAAACTTCTTGTTCAATTTTATCCATCACGTCAGGATGGAATCTTCCTTGACCTTGTTTGACAGGCTTAATATCTTTTTGCAGATTGAGTTTGTGGATTGCTGTTTTGGGGTCTAAACTAGGCATTTCAGCATAAGACCATGTAAAACAATCAACGAACTCGCGAAGAAAAGAGACATATTCGGGTAACTCATCATCCTTTATATTCTTACTTATGAATACAGGGCGTGGGTTATCTAGTGTTCCCAAGTCTATCTTTTGAACAGAATCTTCTGTTGGAAGGTTTGCAGGTGGTTCCTCCACAATATTTCGGAGGCTTCCAACTCAACAAGACCTTCTGGATTTCCAAGGGAATTTTCAAACCAAGGTTCTACTTCTGTCCATAAATCTTCTTGATCAGTACTCTTCTCAAGACTTGCTATGAGATGATCCCAATCGCCTGCTGAAATTGGGTCGAAGTAAGGCACTTCTTTTGGAGACAATGGTTCTTCTGGGTCAGAAAACCGTATGTTTGTGTCATCGGACAATTCCTCTTCATCATCAGAGAAATCGTACCAATTTGATGAGTCTTCTAGATCCTTGTTGGGTAACTCTTCAAAGAGATATCCAGGGAGATCGATGTCTTCATCGACATGAGATGCCGAGGCCTGGTTGGCAAAACGACTTTATAGCCTTTGTGTCAACTGTCTCATGGGAGTGTCAGGATCATATCCCAACCCATATGAAGACTTGTCTATATGACAGTGGAGTCTCCAATCCTCTAGTTAACTTTTGGTTAGGGTGGGTTCCAATGGCGTGAGAATACCGCAGCCACCTCCCAAACCGATTAGATTTTGAGCGTCATAGCCCATTTTCTTCATGATAGCTTGTGCCATCGGACTATACAGGGATAGTTGAGGCATAGCTTTATTTTGGAAAGGTTCAAGCAAAGAATTTGATGAAGAAGCGTCCGATCTATGGAAGAAGATTGGTTTCTCATCTACCGATGTTGCCAGAACGATGAAAGTAGCAGACGCAGGATCTTCTATGTCAACAGGTGTCTCCAATGGAGTGAGAGCAGGCCAAACTCGCTGAGTATCAGCTTGGCTTGACGATGTATCATCTTCGGGCTCTAATTCTGAATCTGTGTCTTGCATAATAGACACAAAGGAGACAACAAACTTGCCCCCAGCCTTTTGTTTTATCTTCTTTGCTTTGGTAGTGATTACCAAAGGTTTGGAGGATTTGAAGGAGACAAGGAAGGGAGACAGACTGCTCTCTTCAGATTTGCCGGAAGGTTTCTTTTCTTCCAATGATTGTTGAGGAGCCTTGCCTTTATCTTTCTGGAGATTTTTGGCAAATGATGCTATTTCTCCCTCCTCCTGTTCTTTCTCATCCATGTACATCTAAGAGTCTGCAAATTGGACTTCTTTTCCTTTGAAAGGCTTTCTGTCTGCAAGCACTAGATGTATCAAGCCGTCGTTGCCAACGAACTTGACGCACTGATCTAGAGTCGAAGGGGCGACACCATTCTCGTGTATCCAGGGGTGTCCGAGAAGGATGTTGTAGCATGAAGGGGTCTTTATTGCATACACGGTGACTTCAGAGATAAGATCACTGATTTGCAACCTGAACCTGATTTTGCCAATAGGTCTTTGAGTGCTCCCATCGTATCCAAAGATGGTCACAGATGTGTGACTCAGTTTGCTAGGTGGGATACCCAGTTCTTCGAGTGTCGAAGTAAAGATGAGGTTAAGTGCAGAACCTGGGTCGATCTGGACTCTGTGTATCGGCATCTCTTTGATGTACCCTGTGAAGTACAGGGGTCGATTATGCTTTGTCTCACCTAGCAGGAGGTCTTCCTTATTGAAGGCGATGGTCGCATTTGCGGCTTTTTGGACCGAGAGGCATTCAGTGCAAGGTCCCTCAGTTTTCTTCTTTTCTCCTTTTAAGGAGGTTTTTGATTTTTTGACCCTATAGTCCATTTCAATTTGTAGGATTTGTGGGGCATGTTTTTCGACATCCGCATTCAGCTTTTGCAGTTCTGAAATGAGACTATCACGAGTTTGTGGTGACATTCGTAATAAGTCTAGGATGTGTAGTTGTGCAGGTATGTGTTTGAAGTGCTCAATCAAGTCATACTTGAAAGCCTCCTGGGGGCCTGCATCTTCATTATTGTTGCCACTTGGGGCATTTACAACTTGCTTTCCTGAAGGATTTACATAAGAAAAAGAAGAAGGTTTGTTGTAGTTTTTGTGGTAATCCCGGCCAGAGCGGGTACCTTTCCCAACTTCAAAAGCTTCTAGAGATGGTTCTTCTTTTGGAAGACCTTCTTCGGGATCAAGGGGTTGATCCTTCTCATTTAAGATTGTTTCCGCGTCAGCACTGCCATCCTCAGTAATTGCGTTGCATGGAGCGTTTTCCGGGAACAAGTCCTGAACAACATCCAGCAACTTTTCTTCTTTGTCGAGTATTTCATCGGTCCAGACATCTCCTATGAGGTTGGGTATCTGAGACCAATTGAATGGGTTTTCTTTGAAGACTTCATCAGCCAAAGCTTCTCCATGGTGATCAGTCGGAAGAGGCTTGAATTCTGATGTCACAGTTTCAGGAGACGAAGGCTGAGAAGATGCTATCTCAGTGGAAGTCACCTGAGAAGATGTAGCTCCAGAAGATATGCTATCAGACGTAGTTTGAGAGTTTGCAGCTTCGGCAGATGGAGCTTCAGAGGCACTATCATCCTGAGCTATCGCATTGCAAGCAACTCCGATAGAAGATGCTTCTATAATGCATTGCTGGGATTCAGACTCGTCTTCAGATGTGAGAGGATCATCGATCCAGCAACCTTATTCATTTTCTGGAGTTACTAGAGGAGATGCTTGTAGATTCTCCGAGACTTCCGGTTCTAGATTTTGATGAAGCTGATTGATGCGATCCTGCTCTTGCTTTATGGCAAGACACTACAAGATCCCCGCATATTCTTCGAGATCTGGCATAGGAGCTAAATCTTCTTCATCTGCTCCTTGTGGTTCAACCCCGTTAGGTTCCACTAGAGCATTCGCTTGCGCTAGGTCAACGACACTTTGTTGAGCAGCCTCTTGGTCTTCATCATCATCAGACCAGAATCCTTGTGTCTGGAAGGGGTTATACCAGATTACTGGCATAAGGTGAGATTCTGGGATCCATTCTTCATCGGAGAGATATTATCCAGTTTCAAGGGATTCCTCCCACTCGTCGATATCACTGGCAGTGTCACTAGACTCATATCCATCCATGGAGAATCCAACTACCGAGTTGCAAGAGTATGATGCCCCCTGCATAGTCTCATTTCCGAGCCATGGTGGCATGAAATCACCGAGGGTGAATTTTCTTACCACTCTTAAAGTCTTAGGAAGGGACTCCTCTGTTGCCCCCCAGTGAAGCAGTAGAGGAGGTTTCTGCCTTTTAAAGGACTTTTTGCTTGGGTTGAGCCTTCTCCTGCTGCTTGAGCTTGCGGAGTTGTCTCTTGGTTTGCCTTCGCTGTTGAGCGGCCGGCTTTGTTTTGACGATCTCCCAATTTTCATCTTTTAGGAGATCGGGATGCACCCGTATGGGCTGTCCATCCAGTGTTGGGTAAGGAACCAACTCTTGGGATGTTTGGATCATTTTTATCACCTTGAAGGAAGTAGTGATTTTCTCCTTTGGTGACTTTGATGTTCGTCTATATGACACTATGTTAACGGAGGTAGGCCCGTAGTTTTTGTCAAAGGTGATGACTCCATTTTTCCACATCTCATTGATCTTCTCTCTCACAACGAAACATTGATTGAGAGGATGCAAGACCATTTGGTGGTATGAACAATATCGGGGATCATTGGTTTTGCCAACATCTCTCGGTCTTTTGGGGTCTGGCAAAGTAAGTTTTCCATTTGCTAAGAGAGCCCCAAAGATTTCTTCAACATCTTCATCGAACGGGTATTTCTTCTATACTCGTTCTTTGAAGGCATCAGAGAGTTCATGCCTCTTACCTATAGTTTTGTTTTCAGCTTTCTTTGGTGGATGAGGAGCTGACTTGGTTTGCACATTGAGAACCTCCTTTTTCTTTGGCTTGGAGGTTGGAATGGCGGTCAGCTCTTTCTTTGACGACTTCTGACCGTTGAGGTCTTTGATCCCCGTTTCAGCCTTCATGGATGCTTCTAGGAGTTCTCCCAAGTTCTTTGATTTGTTGCTGATGATTATGGAGTGGATCCTTGCTCTCATGTTGTTACGGCAGATGTCGACCAGCGACGCTTGTGGCAGTACGTCTGAGCATTTGTATGCCATTGCCTTCCACTTGTGAATGAAGTCGTATGTTGACTCATTATCTCCTTGTTTTAGGCTGCAGAGTTGAGCCATAGTAACAGGATGATCCTCACCTTTGAAGTGGGTCAGGAAGCGTGTCTCTAGCATGGTCCAGTTTTGAATGGAATCCTCTGGTAGAGTGGAGTACCAATCAAAGGCTGTACCTTTCAGGGTGCTTGCAAAGAGACGGATCTTGAGGGCATCTTGATCTGCAATAGCTCCTGTCAGGATCTTGAAGTGGATGACATGCTGTCTAGCTGAACCTTTCCCCGTATATGTTTGGAGAGTAGATAGCTTGAATTTTGTAGGGAACGGGACCGAGTCCATCTATAAGGGATATGGTGGCTTGATTCCATGCTCCTTTAGTGTATCCTCTTCTTTTGCTTTGACGAAGATATTGTCAACGTCCTTTTTAGTAAGGGCGCGTGACTCATCTTCTCCACCGTTTGCCTCATCATTTGGAGGGATTTCATTGTTTGGCGGACGTTGGAAAGTGAGAAGGAGGTTTTCCATCAAAACCTTTATTCTTTGCTGTCCTTGCTCCAACTGCTGGATGCGTAGAGCCATGTCATCATGTGGTGGAGGTTGCTCAGAGTTTGTGACCAAGACATTCAGCCTTCGAGAATCGAATGAGGAAATTGTCTTAGTGACTGAGCTGGAGCTCATTCTTCTAGATAAAGAGCCCGAGGATTGATCACTCTAATGTCCTTGACTTGAAGAAGTGAGAGAATCTTCCTGATGTCTTTGTGTCCAGGAGAAGCACCGGCCGTCTGACATGTATTTTAGTTACTAACTTCTGGCGTCTTTTGGTTTTGCCAACCATATGGACAGCAGCAACTTGGTCGGGTCTTTCTTTTTCGACCCATCTTTTAGAGACCTGAAGCTCATAATGCTGGGTTCTTTGCTTCTCTAGTCTCTTTTGTCGATATGCCGCGCAGCGACGTATACGACGAACAATTTGAGCTTCAGTTAACTCGGGCTGTGCTCTGGTAATGAAGGATGTGGTCCCTCGTGCGCAACAGCCGAGCTTGTCTTCCTTGAAGACTGGCATGGACAAGATTTGGACACGGTCCTGTCGCAACGAAGCTTTAGATTTTGCAAGCTCGGCCCCTATTGAGATGAAGAGTCGAGTTGCAGGAGAGCAGGCCTTGGCGGGTTCTTGCAGAGGCCTTGTAATGCATGATCTGATTTTGGGCTTGTAGGAGCAAGCCGGCTCATGCTGAGTAGTTTTTGTTGTTTGGCGGAGGGTAGGTTTCTCCTCTTTTATGTAGGCGAGAGGATAGAATCGGTTCTCCTTAAGAGGGGCCAAGTATGCTGGCTTTGCAGATGTTCAGGATCTTTTTTGTCTTGGAGAAGGTCTCGGTGACCAAGTCATGGGGAAGACCTGGTTTTTTGCAGGCTGAGGCTTCGCGGGGTTGCCACGAGCTTCAGGCTTTTTGGTGACTGCCTTTGGTGTCGTGGCAGTGACATGTTCAGGGGCAGTCTTCTACTTCTTGGTAGGCGCAGTTTCTTCTACGGTAAGTGGAATGGTCCCAGTGACCCGAAGACGATAGTCCAGGGAGTAGAGATCGACCCGGTGTTTTGAGAGTTGCCGAGAGAGGTGACGTTTCGGCAGTTGGCAAGACGCTTGCTTTGCTTCTCTTGAAGCATGAGTTAGTACTTGTTCTCATCGAAGGTGATGGTTAATGAAGCTGCCATTTTTAGTTTTTAGAAAACTTCTGAAACAAGACCACATCCATTAGTCATCACAAGAATATGGTGATCATAAATGGAAAATACTATGGTTTTGTCTTTTCAAATCGCTCAAGGGGCATGGCACAGCCTAAGCAAAATGAGGAAGGTAAAAAGCCATAGAGGGTATAATTGTTCTGAACGCAAGTATGGTAGGCTCAAAATGAGCGTTCCAGTGACTGCTAGAAACAATTATAAACCTTAATTCAAATTACCGAGAAACGAGTCTCACTCGAGGTAAGATGATATAAGGTTAGAGATACAAATGTGTCGGTCGCGAATACAATAGACCCGAAAGGGCGTACTAGCACTATTAGGCACAAATGTTGCAAATCGCATCCTTGGGAAGGGCATGAGATGTGATTTTTTTTGAAAGGCCAAGATCGAATTCACAAAAGAGAGCAAATGGTATTCCAATCCGAACACAAGCTCAAACATTTCTGCGAGCACTAAATCCGAAAGAGGAAGGAACCAGGATTTCTCAAATTTGAATCCAATAATGACGGAAGTCTTTTTTGAAAAGTCAATATTAAATTCATAAAAGAGAGCAAATGGTATTGCAATCTGAATATAGGCTCAAACATTTTTGCGAGCACTAAATCCGAAAAGGAAGGAACCAAGATTTCTCGAATTTGAACACAATAGTGACGGAAGTTTTTTTTTTTTTTTTAAGAGAGATTTTTTTTTAAGAGTACACATAGGTCTTCCAATTCGGTCTTACGAAACCTTAGTGGCTAAATCAGCCCCCAGGTAAGGGTAGGATTACATAATGAACAAGTTTGAAGGACCCTTGCCTCGAACAGTCTAGCTGCCTCCACACTCTGGATAAGGCTTTTCTTAGATTCACTTTGGTCAAGAAACGCAATTGGTGTAATCTTAATGTATTTTTTCTTTGAAAGATTACTAATGAACCCATCAAAGAGAGGAAATGGCCCTTCCCAATCCGAACACTGGCTCAGCGATTCCGCGAGCCATTGTATGAAAAGGAAAGAACCAAAGTTTCTCCAATTTGAATCCAAAAGAGAGAAATCTGAAAATTTTTATTTTATATATATATATATATATATTGAAATATCACTAATGGACCATCAAAGAGAGGGAAATGGCCCCTCCCAATCCGAACGCTGGCTCAGCGATTTCCGTGAGCCATTATACGAAAAGGAAAGAGCCAAAGTTTCTCCAATTTGAATCCAAAAGAGAGAAATTTGAAAAAAAAAATTTTAAAGGTCAATATTGGATTCACAAAAGAGAGGAAACGGTATTCCAATCCGAACAAAGGCTCAGCGATTTCCGAGAACACTAAATCCGAAAGGGAAGAAACCAAAATTTCTCAAATCTGAACTCAATGATAAAAAAAAAAAAACTTTTTTTTTTTGTTTGAGAAGAGAAAGAATGGAAATAAACTCAAAGACAGAAATTTCCAGAGAATCCCATCTCATGTTTTTTTTCCTTAAGATGCAAGATCCAACACAGGCCACCAACTAGAAAAGAGCCAAGGAGTCTAAGCATTGTGTACTCAAATGAACGAGTCCCACCGGGTATGCCAACATGATGGACCCGGCTCCGTCTCCTCCCTCAACCCGGGGTGTGGGGCGGGGGGGGGGGGGGGGGGGGGGGGGGGTGGGTTGAAGAAAAAAGACGAGAGCGAGCATCAACATTTTTTTGTACGGGTAAGCCCGATTTTCTATTCTACTTGGAATTTAGAAATGGTGGTCCGAAGATCCACCTTCACAAGTAGAAAGGAAATCAAACTTTTTTCTAACTTTCCATTGTACATATATTTTTAAGAAAAGAGACAGAGTTTGAGTGCCGTGAAAAGCGGTTTTCTTTTGTTTGCCAGGAAAGGCGATTTTGTGCCGTAAGTGGCGATTTTGCCGTGAAAGGCGATTTACATATCTCATCAATGAAGAAAGATAAGAGTTGTGAATTTTTTGTCTCTTAAAAAACTACAAAATACAATAGAAGAAGTAAGAAAAGGGATCTAACTTCTCAGGAGATTGTGGGGACTCGATCAGATCGACGGTCGCGAGTCATGTATGGACTCCGCCATCGTCCTTGAGATGAGAACCCCTTCATGCTTTGATTCACTTGGCTTGGCATGGACCTCAGATTTTTAGAGGATAAAGACCAAGGAGAGGTCCTATATCCAATAAAAATCCGGGTAGACGGGCTGAAAAGCGACATCTAGGCCATGTTGCATAGAAGGAGAAGGGACCTTGGGGGGGGGGGGGGGGGTGGCCCCCCAAGGGACTTCGATCACCTTGTGTTGTCTCTTGCAGCAGAGTTTCTTCAAAGTTGGAGAGCTTCTTTGAGCAAGGATTTCTTCTTGATTCTTTGGGTTGTGGTTGCGGCAGCGTAGTGTGTAGTGCTCTTCTTCTTCGAATGACCCCCTTTTTATACGCTTTTGATAGCCATGGGTGGGTTTATGGGCATCGATGGCATTGATGCTCCATGATGGGAGGAGTTACAAGATTAATTTCATAATTTTTGTAGCTCCTTTTTCCTTGGATATGATTGGCCGATGGAGAATAATGGGCATTTGATCGCTTTTAATCTCCATGATGATGGGGGTTTCATGATTAATTACCATGATTAAATTCCATAATGATAGGAGTTACATGGTTAATTGCCATGATTAATTGGACTTGTAACTCCTTTTTCCTTGAATCTGATTGGGCTATCCAAAATACTGAGTTAATGACCGCATTAACTTGCCATAAAAAGGATCATTTAACTTCATTAATTAGTCACCAAGTCGCTTGAAGAGTCGCGGGTAGTGCCGCTTCTCTTGGAATTCTTCTTACGATGATCGCCGATGGATCCACATGTTGTTTGATGTAGGATGGCAATGCAATTTCAGACATTGGCTGACGCCAATGGGCCGGCAACATCTGTCCAGTCGATTTCACGATCGGTCGGGCAGAAAGTGTGCTTTCTTGGTCGGCCGGTTGGCGATCCCGAAGCGTCGGATGATGACTTCATGATTTAGATGGCGGATCCGTGATGTTGACTAAGATCGACGGATATCATGCCTCAAAGATTAGATTCTGAAAAAATCACAGGGGCTAAACGACTCGAAATGCGAAAAGTACCCGAAAAAGTGGGTTTCCAGGCAAAATCCGGCGACCCGGATCCCTATGGTCGCCGGTGACCATGGGCTTTTGTCCCCTTTCGGTCGCCGCTTGGTCGCCGTTTTTCCGTCTTTTTCGTTTCTTCTTTCTCCTGTATTTTTCTTGACATCTTTTCTCACTTATTGACTTGATTTTCTTATGGAAAACCTGACGACAAGCCGTGCAAATTAGAACACAAAGTTTCCTATTTTTTGGAAAAGTTGAAGACTTCGTAGCTGATTTTCCGCCAAGAGTCAAAACTAGGTCAAACGATGTCGGAATGACCTGAAATTTTACGTGAAGCTTCTTGAGCAATAGATAGGACCAACTATAGGCTTTTATTTGAGTTTTGAAGAGTTTGGGGTCCCATCGATGCTAAACCTGATTTCACCGTGCGAAAGATGTCGAGCTTTGATGTACGGTCAACCGATGTCCGATTGACCTGAGATTTGACAGGGAGCCTATTGGAGTCATTTTGAGATGATCTATTTTGCTCCGATTTAGATGCCATGGTCCCGGGGAGCTCCGCTGTCATTAGGCTTGATTTTGCTTACGCGCGTCAAAGCCAGGTCAAACGTTTTCGGAATGACCTGAAATTTGACGTGCAACCCTTTGGAAGCATGTAAAAGCTACCCATGCTCTTTGTTTCATGAGTGGCGGTATCAGTGGTTCTCGCCGCCGAGAGGCTTGATTTTGCCGTTCGAGAGTTGATGGAGGGTTAAATGGTGTCGGTTTGACTTGAAATTTGACGTGGAGCCTTTGGAGGTATTTTGAGACCATCCATAGGCTCTGATCGAAGATTTGAAGTCTTCGACACTGTCGCCGCCATGAGCTCCTGCTCAACTGTTGGAGGATTAAAGTTTGACCAAATTGTGTCGAAATGGCCCGAAACTTCACGTGTACCCTTCTTTTGGCTATTTTGAAGGATCTTGCAGTTTTTGTTTGATTCTGACAAGATCTGATGCTTGAAGCGGCTCTGCCTGTTTGTAGTAGGATGCAGCTCCATGTAGCTTTTGATATCAAAGAGGCAAAGTGACATTTTTGGTGTCAACACCCTTTATATATATTTTTTTATATTTAATGTCAACGGATCGGATCGGATTGAATATGCGAATCAAGGGTGAAATCCGCCACCGATCCATTGCTAACAAATTACAAAATTTTCAATCCGTCACCAATCCGTTTACCTTCGGATCGGATAAAAATCCGCGCATCGGATTGGATTTACGGATCGATGGATTTTTTGTGCACCCCTACCCTACACATGCCTTCCCTACTTTCACTAGTGACCTCTTCTCTTTGCGTACTTCCTTTCCATGAATTGATTGTAACTGCCGGAAGCAGCTGTGTTGACATGAAATAGAAATGCGTATGAAGTAATTCCTTCTAGAGGGGCTATTTCTTTGCATAGAATTGGAGACATATGAAAAAATTGATTTAGATGAATTAGAATACATAGGAATTCATTTTTATACAAATTGTTTGTTTTGAATGGAATGGAATAAATATCTACATATATTTGTTTATATAGATAATATATACATTAATTGACAAAAGACCCGCCCTCGATGTGACAGGCTTTTCAAAATGGGGCCCTTTCCTACCCTTAAGCGTTAAGATAAGATAAGAAACCCTCACTTTTTTGGGCTCTAGTCAGCTAGGTCAAGACATGCATCCTTGTCAGATGACTAGATCAGTAGTTCTAGATGGAACTCGCCAAATACGTGAAGCCCTTCATTCTAATACGCCATATATATATGGGGCCAGCTCTCCTAAGCCGAAGCTTAACGTATACTAAGCTGAAACAGTGCTGCTTCCACAAATCAAAGTCGATTATCGATATTTTTTCCATGATGATCGTCTCCAAATCAAGATAAATCCAATTAGAATTGGATCTTCCAGTTTCATCATGCAAAAAACAGATATAATCAACTTTGATTTGTGGGACCAGCACTATTCCAGCTTAGGATAAGCTAAGCTGTAGCTTGGGGCAGCCTTGCTCTATATATATATATATACAATTTGGGGAGTATTCCTATGCATCTATCCCTCACCATGTTATGGTGAGGGACAACATAGTAGGATTGACTTTATAACACATCCGAACCATCCACACACATGGAACCCCCTTAAGTACACTAGACCCATTGAATTTTCACCTATCCAAATGGATTGGACCGTTGGATCGAGGGTCAAAGATTTTCTTTTAATATAAAGTTATTAAATTTGTGGGCCATGGATGAAGGGTTTAGAGGCATGGGATTGACCCCAAGATTGATATATTGTCTCATCCATGATGTCTCTTCCCATCCCCCATAAATCCCATGATCGGTGGGTCCCTAGGTGGGCCCCATTAAGTTTGTCCCTCACCATATGGTGAGGGAAGGATGCATAGGAATATCCCCTCATTTATATATATATATATATATTTATATATATATATATAGGGAACGACTCCCCTAAGTTGTAGCTTAGGGGAGAAATAAGCTAAATCGTGCCAAAGCCCCATGTGGGATCGATTTCTATTTTAAGTCGATGAAATTTCAGAGGGCCCGCTTTTTGTTTCATTTCCCCCTTTTCAGACTTAATCGATCCTCTCTCGCCCCCCTTTCTATCGACCTAACCTCATATTCTCTCTGTAAGACAAATCGTTTCCTCTCTCTCTGCAAGATAGACTACTGTATTGTCTCTCTCTCTCTCTCTCTCTCTCTCTCCCTCTCTCTCTCTCTCCCGGACGGATCTCCCAAACGGGGGATTAGTTTTGTTAGGTCAAAGACCTCAGAGATAACCACACCATCATAAAAAATAAAAAAAAACTAACCAAATTTTGAGACATTCTTTCTTAAGGATGTTGGAAACTTTCAAATTAGATATTATTGAAAAATCTAAAAAAAAGATTTGTCTTATTAAATGATTAGAAATAAATCAATTAGTGCAAATATTACAGGTCAGCCATCACCTTCCCCTACAAAAAAATCCATCCTCCGTAGGAGCGCATACAAAAGAGAAGACTTTCCCAAAAGGGGTTGTTTGGTTGGTGTGAAGATGGTATGAAAATGAAGATGCGACTAATGGTTGTGCATTGGTCATGCTTGGTTGCACTCTTTCCGCATCACATGCGTAGATTTGGGGTGAAAAATAGTGTAAAACTGATGTGGATTTTTAGCCTCAAGTTTTCACACCTGGATAGGTGTAAAATAGAACCACATAAGATGTGAAACTGGGCAGCTTCTTTAGTAAAATGATATCCTCAATGGGTAGTCTATATTTTTCATATTTTTTACTCGCTTGGGCCCTTTAATCAAGACCTGTACCATTCATACTCTTTAAAAGATAAAAAATGGCTTTGTTTTCAAATTTCAATTGTTGATTAATCACAGATTTTGAGATAATTGAGAAAAATTCCAAATCCTAAAAACGGTCGTTTTAGACTTCTATGGGGAAAATGCAAAATGACATGTTATGGACATCACTCCAATATCAGTCTATTTTTTTCAAATATTTTGAACTATGTGGGCCCTTAATTTAAAAAAAAACCGATGTGGTAAATTCTCATCCTTTTATTCGTAACAAGTTTTGGGATATTTGTAAAAAAAAATCCAAATCCTAAAACCCGCCATTCTGCATTATTGTGGGGTTCATTTTCATGATCTGAACCGTATATCGTATTTGGAAGGCCAAAAACTACTTGGAAATCAAAGGTCAAGTTTTGATTCATCATAGATTTTGATGAATCTTAGAAGAAAAAAAATGAGAACCATTAAATAAAAATGACCCCTTTTCCATGTAGTTTTGAGGCAACCTATTTTTTTCAATTTTTTTAAGAAATCGTGTGGGCTTCTATCTCATGATCCAAACCATTCAGCGTCATTACAACGCTTAAAACAGTTGGAGAATCAAATTTTAACCATTGATTTATCGTAGTTTTTAAGAAAATCGATAAAAACTATAGATGAATAAATCTAGTTCTTTGGACTTCTTGGCCCCTAAATCATGATTTGAGCCGTTCAGCCTCTTTGGAAGGCTCAAAGCCTATGAGGTTAAGCGTTATTTCTTGAGTTGCCGTATTGTAACGCCCCAATTCCTAATACCGAAGATAACGCTAAGGTACCCGAAGTTGGCGCTACTTCCCGGATAAACCGAGAACTTCCAAGATCGTAGTCCACAGTAAGTCAAATTTTAAAACTTTTTAAACAACATCATGATCAACAGTTATAAGCGGAAGCAAAATAAAAGATAGCGGAAGCAAAGGTATCAAGTATATATATCAGATGTAAAAGTGCGGAAGCCTGATAATAATCTCAAAATATGAATATCTAGTGTATATACATATCAGTCTAACCTACCCATCTCACTACAAAAATAAACTCTCAAAGTCCCAAAAACAACTGCACTCAACCCTCCAGTGCAGGCTCTCCGTCCTCCGGCTCGACCACCTAGTCAGTCGGCCCCCATCCGTAGTCCCCGACTACAGGCGCCTCGTGGATCGCATCACCCGCGGGATCGTGGTCTGGACCTAAGCACCAAAGATGGGTCAGATCTAAAGATCTGGCAATGCACCATATGCAAATAACACCAGATGTACACAACAAAAGAGAGTAATAACAGGTACATAATCATGTGAGTGAACAGAATACATAATCTAGGCAATTGAGCAGTAATAGCAGTTTAGAATCAGAAAGATAAAGTATCTAATCTACACAGACAACAAAAGGGCACATTCACACAAGCTAGATACACCACGGGATATTATGCCGCGGCCCTCCCGTACTGTAAATGTCCCATACCATAAACAGTTTGCGGTGGGGAAAGGGTAATAACCATTCAGGGGATAACAGCCCTGATAAATATAACATACAATATACATAACACCGATCACACCCCTTTATCTCACCGATCACACCCCTTTATCAGATTAACCCGGACGCAGTATCACACCCCTTTATCAGATTAACCCGGACGCGGTATCACACTGTCCGTCTAATCACAGCTCATCATGATAGCTCTAAGTAACCAGAACATAACTCCTACCAGAGATGATCAGTCAACTGGCTGAGCTTAGAACAACTGAGTGAACGTTTAGTGCCGACTCGGGAAACTAAGCACGGGTCTGTGTCTGTCTAGGCTAATCTTGCGTGAGCAAGGTCCTACCCAATGTCTCTAAGAGGTTAAGGTACAGCATTGTGGAATACAGTCCGATATCCAAGTCCAAGTCCAACAACATTGGATCCACTCCAAGGCTCACAACCGTGGCCTGAGGCAACACAAGTACCACACCATGTCCATTCCACAATTAATCACCCTATGCTCCTACATAATGAGCTAACCAAACATTAAAGACTAACCTCTCCTATCTAAGGTTCCACATACCCAATCTTAGGCCATATGAGGGCCCGCCTAGAGACAGACACGGGTCAATTATCTCCAAACATCATATAGGTTCACCTCTAAGAAATCCTAGGTTCAGGTCCTCCAATTTTCATTAATTATTAGGTTTAAGACAACAACAAGTATATGAGAGAATAACAACTCATGAAAACCTTAGAGACAGGGAATCAAGTGGAAATAGGCAAAGGACCAGTCCTAGGTAGTGGTCCACTCTTGGTTCAGGCCTCATCACCTGATTGGATCCCTATCTGTAGCCTCAGGTGTCCAAAAAGATAATTCTGGTGCTCCTGAGGTTGTGGACACCATGGGCCACAGTTAAGGTTCGAGTCAATGATGATTCGAATCCTGAATCCTCAATAGGTGGACCCCACGAATCAAGGCTGAGCCATGCCATTGATTCGTGGTGTGGCACACTTGATGGGAGGTCATTTGGATGGTCAATGGACCTCACATGTGATCAAACATCACAAGTGTTGAAGTCTGGAAATCTGCCTGTCCACAGCTTGCCCGGTCGACATCACACCCTGGGATGTCGACCGAGTGAACTGGATGTTGACCTCCCAGGTCGACATCTTACAGTGTCTCCGGTCGACATCATGGTCGTGATGTTGACCGGGTCCACTGAGACCTAGTGTCAAGTACATGGGGGGTTCTGCAGGAATTCCAGTGTATCCGGTCGACATCATGGCCGTGATATCGACCGGGTACACTACATTTCTGCTTTGTTCTGGAAATCCAGGTTCCAGTTATTCCCTGTGTTTTCCTGTGTTCCCGGTCGACCGAGACAGGGTCCGGTCGACCGGGTACACTGTCTGTGCACTGTTTCAGGAAATAACTGAGACTTGTGTTTTCAAGCATTTTAGTGTGCCCGGTTGACCGAGTCAGGGTCCGGTCGACCGGGTACACCCAATTTACAGAATTCCTGATTTTATGGGATTTCCCCTTTTCAATCAATTTTCATCCAATTTCTCCCCAATTCACCTCCAAACATCACAAAAGCATTCAAAACATAGAAAACACTTCTATACTCCATCCCTCCATCAATCCATCAACCCATTCGGGCCGTTGATCTTCCAAATTGAGAAACCCATCCATCAATGGCCATTTTCCCATTAAAACAAGCTCAATAGCAGATCTAAACATGAACTAACATCTAATAGAATTGAAATTACAGAAATAAGAAAAAGAAGCATGCATCTAATGAAATTGCATAAGGTACTTGCCTTAATGAAGAAGAAAATGGAAATTGAGGTGAGAGAGAGATCCAATGGAGTGATAATTGCCAATGGGGAGAGTCTCTAGCCTCCTTGTGCTGGGATTTGGGGGAAATTGGGGTTGCTTCGGGAGGAAGATAGGTTAATTGGGGAAGATGAGAGGCAATTAGGGTTTTAGGCTCTTTTGCAATAGCTTAGGTTTATATAGATTAGGGTTTTAGGCTAATTACCTAAAGGGTATTTTGGTTCTAAATGGAATTGAAATGGGGCCATGGGTAGTTGGGTAATTAGGTGGGTTCTAGAAGGTTCCACTCTCAAACCCCTTCCATTAGTGCTAATTATAATTAAACTCTAATCAAATCAAACCTAACATAAATTAAATTAAAGCTATATCTAAGACCTAGAGATATTATAAACTATACTACTAATTCCCTATTAAATAGCTTATTAAAGTATAAAATACTCTATTAATTATTATTAAATTCAAACTGAGGGCCCACCAGGGGTGGGGCCTCACACGTATATTTTAAGAACTATGAAAAAATATGGTGAGCTGTTTGACTAATTGAGATTCACATGTGAAAATGACAAACAATGGAAAATGTTTTCATGGGGCTCAATTGCATATGGAATTAAATCAAATGTTCATTATTTGCACATTTGAATCATTATTCTATCAGGTGTAAAAGCCAAACAACCCCTAAAAGAATATAAAATTTTCGAGCATCGTTGCTGGTGGGGCCATGATATGATGTCAAATGTTATTTCAGGGTTCAATAAACTGTTTAAAAACATATTCTCCAAAGGGCAAAGTGCATACAGTGCATATGCAACCTAGCTCATGGGGCCCACCAGGATGCTTTCCTATCATTGAGGGTCGGATGGATGGAAAGATCTCTTTACAATAACGATTGTGCAAAAACTAAGGCCCATCACGTTATCTTGATTTGTGATCTAAGAGGCCAGATCCTCTGAGGGTTTAACCTAGAGAAACCGTGAGGTAAGGAGTGGAACTCCATGATGGGGCCCATCCACCAAAATCCAGTCCTTTCCAAATAAATTCCATCCACTCATACATGGTATCCTCAATTTTGAAATCAATTTGAATCCTTTCCGCCTTTTGATTGTCTGTTTAATTAGAAACGTGATAGTGAATATGCATAAGATTGTGCTTATCATGTATTATCAAATGACCAATCAAAAGATGGGAAAAAACTAAAATTGATGTAAAATTTAAGTATAGCTCATATAGCAAAATTGAATTTATTTTGAATGGTTTGGATTGTCGTAGATGGGATCCACTGTGGAGTTTCACTCATTTAACTCAGGATATGACATGGGAGATTTCTTCTAAAATGTCCTTCTGGTTTATAAAAAATTCGGAAAAAATTTATTTTGGCTAATTTTCATAAAAGTACATGAATTCTTGAATATTTAAAAAAGATTATGAAATTTTTTCGCATTTCTTATAATCAAGTCCTCTCCATAAAAAAATTATAAAATGACAAAAATGCCCTCGCGACAATTTTTTTTTCTTTTCTTCATATCATCCTCCCCCAACACATATTACCTTTCTTCTCCCTCCTTCATCCACCAAAAGTTTTATAAATTTTTAAAGAGAAATTTACCTGAAATATCGCCTTAGATGGCCACAAACCAAAAAATGCCCTAGTAGTTTTTATCAAAACAAAATCGGTCTTCCCACCAATTTTTTTTTTTTTTTTTTGCCCTTTTTAAACGAGTGTCGACGTCGTCGCTCATTTCAATGAGACCAAGCGTTTCAAGATTCTGCGGAGTGACAACGTCGTCACTCATTCTAACCTTTAGCAAGACTTTATAAATGGTTGGGCGACGACGCCGACTCTGTTTTAAACTATAAAGTTTGGCAGCATATTCTATCAAACGATAACGCCAACGCTGGTGTTAGTTTAGAAAAAAAAATCGTTTGATTCACTATGATGTGCACATGCACAACTTGATCCACAGAAACCAACATACATCCTCTGCATGCTTCATTGCAAGCAATACTACAAAACAAGGAATGCAAGATCAAAAAGTCCATATTCAAACAACTTCCCTACCACCACCCTATACTGATCAATCCCTAACAAGTTTCCAACGTTGTCCTTCTACATTTGAAAAGATCAAGACTGAAAGAATTACTATTAGCAACTTTCTAGGCTATTTACAACTAAACAACATTGTCTAAAGGGTGGCTAACATAACAACACATGCAACAAAATCACAGATTTGTACAAAAGGGCCAAAAAAATTTGGGTTTAACAACATCCTTTTCAGATATAACTACATTAATCGGAAGCTCTTTAGGATTCAATCGGTGCGCATTCAACTCCCAGCTCCTCTCGAAGATCCCGAGAACTATTCTGGAAGGTTAAAGGAAACAGAAAGAAGATGATGAAACCCTCGTAAATCGTCATTTTGGAAAACAAAAATGGGAATACGACAAGAAGAATATCTCCAAGTGATGGGATGCTGGAATCTATGATGCTTCAATTCAAAGGAGGTTGAAAAATGACCCATGGGACCACGTTGTAGGTTGTTGAGGAAGGAGGAGGCAATGAAATCGCCAAATAGGAAAAAACGATGGGGAGGACGAAAGGGAAAATAGGGCTTCGAGGGTTTTGTAGGGTTTAAACAAGAGACGACGTTGTCGCTCAATGAAAACTTTAATAAAAAAACGAAAGTGCACCCAAGGGATCACTTCCGTGTCATACGAACTCCTGGGGCCTCTTTGTGGCTAGTGTCCATCTAAGGTGATTTTTCCGGTAAATCCCTCATTTTTAAAAGTTTCACAAAAAAGTTCCCTCTGGTTAGGGCTGTCAAAATGTCACACGACCCGTTAACACGACACGAACCTACACGATATTAACGGGTTCGGGTGGGATCTTAATGGGTTTGGATCGTTAACGGGTCAAACCCGTTAACACGTTAAGTTAACGGGTCGTGTACGAATTAAACCAGTAACCCGTTGACAGCCCGCTTAATCCGTTAAAAACTTCTTGGTCCCTAAGTGTAGCTAGAATTAATTTATATTCATAAAGAAGAAAATGAGATTTATTGTTTTCTAGTGGGGTTTTAGGTGGAATCCACTCGAGATCCTCACTTACAGTTTCGTGTAGTTTATACATTTTTCTCCCTAAATATTTTTGTATGGATTTTCTTTTAATGTTCGAAATGACTTAATTACTTAACGTGTTAACGGGTTGGGTCGTGTAACCCGTTAAATTAACGGGTCGTGTTCGGGTGGATTTTTTGAGATGTTAAGTTAACGGGCCGTGTACGGGTGGAGGTGATTTTAACATGAATTCGTTAACCCATAACGCAAATTCGTTAAAACGACACGATTGACCGCCCTACCTCTATGGCTCGCATATCAAGAAAAGAACGTAACAATCCAATGCTATAATGTGATGCTAACTTTTTTAGTTTTTGTTGAAAAATGTGCTGTTAACTTGGGAGAGAGTCTAGTCAAGTCTATAACACCGACCCACTCATATTTTAGTTTGGCCCCGTGAAAACGTTGTAGGCTTCAATTTTGCTTGAGTGGAAGTGTTGAATATTATAGGCTTGACTTGACCTGTTCCGCCCACAAAATCGCTGTTGGCGTTTCTTTTTTTTTTTTTTTTTGAGTGGAGTAGTGGGGCAATATAGACTTGAGTTGGCTCGTACCTAAGTTTGGGCCAATAAAAACGTGCATTATATACTTGACTTGAGTGGTGTCGATGGGCATTATACAGGACAGAACATTTTTTATTGGCCATAACTCTTGGATATAGCCCAAGTCCACTCAAGTCAAGTCTACCTTGCAAGCCATTCCCAGGCCAACATCACTTTAAAGCATTCGCCGGTTACATCCTTTGCTTGGTGAAAAAAGCTATCACCAATATCCATGTACATGTTCTGTATTAGTTTTACAAATGTGGCTGGTATCTTGAAATAATCTTGTTAATATCACAACAATTACTTAAAACTATATTGTCCCAACTTTATTGTGGTATTTCTAGATCTTGAGAAAAAAAAAATGCAAGATAAACAGAAAACTTATGAATGGTAATGTATGAAATAGAGAAAATCTGTAAGTGATTTGTGACACTATTATTATATATGAAAAGGATAGGATTCAATTTTCCAATTGAACTTCAGTTTTGCAGTTGATCGAGAAATCGGAGCGAAATGGCAATTTTGATTTTAGCCCGATCTTGAATTGGAGGAGAGATTTTAGATATTAGAGAGACTCCGAATTTTATAGAGAGACTCCGAATTTTTAGCCATCTAACTAAATAGGCAAATCTAAAGTGAGTTTCCTTTTAAAAAGTCTAATCTTCAACAGTATCTAATCAATCAATGCATATTTAGATTTTATATCTAAAAACATTGGTAAGCAAAGTGCATGCAGTGCATATGCAACCTAGCTCATGGGGCCCACCAGGATGCTTTCCTATCATTGAGGGTCGGATGGATGGAAAGATCTCTT
Organism: Persea americana; assembly: GCA_029852735.1. Taxonomy (NCBI): domain Eukaryota; kingdom Viridiplantae; phylum Streptophyta; class Magnoliopsida; order Laurales; family Lauraceae; genus Persea; species Persea americana. The sequence goes on from CM056812.1 coordinate 11,728,254, forward strand.
TACAATAACGATTGTGCAAAAACTAAGGCCCATCACATTATCTTGATTTGTGATATAAGAGGCCAGATCCTCTGAGGGTTTAACCTAGAAAAACCGTGAGGTAAGGAGTGGAGCTCCACGATGGGGCCCATCCACTAAAATCCGGACCTTTCCAAATAAATTCCATCGACGCATACATGGTATCCTCAATTTTGAAATCAATTTGAATCCTTTCCGCCTTTTGATTGCCTGTTTAATTAGAAACGTGATAGTGAATATGCATACGATTGTGTTTATCATGTATTTTATCAAATGACCAATCAAAAGATGGGAAAAAACTAAAATTGAAGTAAAATTTAAGTATAGCCCATAAAGCAAAATTAAATTTACTTTGAATGGTTTGGATTGTCGTAGATGGGATCCACTGTGGAGTTTCATTCATTTAACTCAGGATATGACATGGGAGATTTCTTCTAAAATGTCCTTCTGGTTTCTAAAAAATTCGGAAAAAATTTATTTTGGCTAATTTTCATAAAAGTACATGAATTCTTGAATATTTAAAAAAGATTATGAAATTTTTTCGCATTTCTTATAATCAAGTCCTCTCCATAAAAAAATTATAAAATGACAAAAATGCCCTCGCGGCAATTTTTTTTTCTTTTCTTCATATCATCCTCCCCCAACACATATTACCTTTCTTCTCCCTCCTTCATCCTCCAAAAGTTTTATAAATTTTTAAAGAGAAATTTACCCGAAATCTCGCCTTAGATGGCCACAAACCAAAAAATGCCCCAGTAGTTTTTATTAAAACAAAATCGGTCTTCCCACCTTTTTTTTTTTTTTTTTTTTTTTGCCCTTTCTCAACGAGTGTCGTCGTCGTCGTCGTCGCTCATTTCAATGAGACCAAGCATTTCAAGATCCTGCGGAGCGACGAGGTTGTCACTCATTTTAACCTTCGCCGACTCTGTTTTAAACAATAAAGTTTGGCAGCATATTCTATCAGGCGATTACACCGTCGCTAGTCTTAGTTTAGAAAAAAAATTCATTTGATTCACTATGATGTGCACATGCACAACTTGATCCAAAGAAACCAACATACATCCTCTGCATGCTTCACTGCAAGCACAACTACAAAACAAGGAATGCAAGATCAAAAACTTCATATTCAAACAACTTCCCTACCACCACCCCATACTGATCAATCCCTAACAAGTTTCCAAAGCTATCCTTCTACATTTGAAAAGTTCAAGACCGAAAGAATTACTATTAGCAACTTTCTGGGCTATTCACAACTAAACAACAGTGTCTAAAGGGTGGCTAACGTAACAACACATGCAACAAAATCTCAGATTTGTACAAAAGGGCCAAGAAAATTTGGGTTTAACAACATCTTTTTCAGATATAACTACATTAATCGGAAGCTCTTTAGGATTCAATCAGTGCGCATTCAACTCCCAGCTCCTCTCGAAGATCCCAAGAACTATTCTAGAAGGTTAAAGGAAACAAAAAGAAGATGATGAAACCCTTGGAAATCGTCATTTTGGAAAACAAAAATGGGAATACGACAAGAAGAATATCTCCAAGTGATGGGATGCTGGAATCTATGATGCTTCAATTCAAAGGAGGTTGAAAAATGACCCATGGGACCACGTTGTAGGTTGTTGAGGAAGGAGGAGGCAATGAAATCGCCAAATAGGAAAAAAAGATGGGGAGGACGAAAGGGAAAATAGGGCTTCGGGGGTTTTGTAGGGTTTAAACAAGAGACAACATTGTCTCTCAATGAAAACTTTAATAAAAAAATGAAAGTGATCCCTACTGGGGCCTTTTTGTGGTTAGTGTCCATCTAAGGTGATTTTTCCGGTAAATCCCTCATTTTTAAAAGTTTCACAAAAAAGTTCCCTCTGGTTAGGGCTGTCAAAATGCCACACGACCCGTTAACACGACACGAACCCACACGATATTAACGGGTTCGGGTGGGATCTTAATGGGTTCGGATCGTTAACGGGTCAAACCCGCTAACACGTTAAGTTAACGGGTCGTGTACGAATTAAACCAGTAACCCGTTGACAGCCTGCTTAATCCGTTAAAAAATTTTTGGTCCCTAAGTGTAGCTAGAATTAATTTATATTCATAAAGAAGAAAATGAGATTTATTGTTTTATAGTGGGGTTTTAGGTGGAATCCACTCGAGATCCTCACTTACAGTTTCGTGTAGTTTATACATTTTTCTCCCTAAATATTTTTGTATGGATTTTCTTTTAATGTTCGAAATGACTTAATTACTTAACGTGTTAACGGGTTGGGTCGTGTAACCCGTTAAATTAACGGGTCGTATTCGGGTGGATTTTTTGACACGTTAAGTTAACGGGCTGTGTACGGGTTGAGGTGATTTTAACATGAATTCATTAACCCGGAACGCAAATTCGTTAAAACGAAACGATTGACCGCCCTACCTCTATGGCTCGCATATCAAGAAAAGAACGTAACAATCCAATGCTATAATGTGATGCTAACTTTTTTAGTTTTTGGTGAAAAATGTGCTGTTAACGCCTAGGACCACGATTTGCACCCGGAGGTTGTAAATTCTAAACTGCACTACCACACTGGGGCTACAGGGGAGTTTACCCGGCTTTCCTCTGAGCCCGGAGGGATTAGTCCAGCCCAAAAAAGTTGGGAACCCTCCAATAGCAAAAAAAAAAAAACCTGGGAGAGAGTCTAGTCAAGTCTATAACACCGAACCACTCATATTTTAGTTTGGCCCCGTGAAAACGTTGTAGTCTTCAATTTTGCTTGAGTGGAAGTGTTGAATATTATAGGCTTGACTTGACCTGTTCCGCCCACAAAATCGCTGTAGGCGTTTTTATTTATTTATTATTTTTTTTTTGAGTGGAGTAGTGGGGCAATATAGACTTTTGTTGGCTCGTACCTAAGTTTGGGCCAATAAAAACTTGCATTATATACTTGACTTGAGTGGTGTCGATGGGCATTATACAGGACAGAACATTTTTTTTTTTTTTTTGGCCATAACTCTTGGATTTAACCCAAGTCCACTCAAGTCAAGTCTACCTCGCAAGTCATTCCCAGGCCAACATCACTTTAAAGCATTCGCCGGTTACATCCATTGCTTGGTGAAAAAAGCTATCACCAATATCCATGTACATGTTTTCGTATTAGTTTTACAAATTTGGCTGGTATCTTGAAATAATCTTGTTAATATCACAACAATTACTTAAAACTATATTGTCCCAACTTTATTGTGGTATTTCTAGATCTTGAGGAAAAAAAAATGCAAGATAAATAGAAAACTTATGAATGGTAATGTATGAAATAGAGAAAATCTGTAAGTGATTTGTGACACTATTATTATATATGAAAAGGATAGGATTCAATTTTCCAATTGAACTTCAGTTTTGCAGTTGATTGAGAAATCGGAGCGAAATGGCAATTTTGATTTTAGCCCGATCTTGAATTGGGGGAGAGATTTTAGATATTAGAGAGATTCCGGGTTTTTAGCCATCTAACTAAAGAGGCAAATCTAAAAAGAGTTTCCTTTTAAAAAGTCTAATCTTCAACAGTATCTAATAAATCAATGCATATTTAGATTTTTTTATCACAAAACATAGGTAAGCAAAGTGCATGCGGTGCATATGCAACCTAGCTCATGGGGCCCACCAGGATGCTTTTCTATCATTGAGGGTCAGATGGATGGAAAGATCTCTTTACAATAAGGATTGTGCAAAAACTAAGGCCCATCACATTATCTTGATTTGTGATCTAAGAGGCCATATCCTCTGAGGGTTTAACATAGAGAAACCGTGAGGTAAGGAGTGGAACTCCACGATGGGGCCCATCCACTAAAATCCGGACCTTTCCAAATAAATTCCTTCCATGCATACATGGTATCCTCAATTTTGACATCAATTTGAATCCTTTCCGCCTTTTGATTGTCTGTTTAATTAGAAACATGATAGTGAATATGCATAAGATTGTGTTTATCATGTATTTTATCAAATGACCAATCAAAAGATGGGAAAAAACTAAAATTGATGTAAAATTTAAGTATAGCCCATATGGCAAAATTGAATTTACTTTGAATGGTTTGGATTGTCGTAGATGGGATCTACTGTGGAGTTTCACTCATTTAACTCAGGATATGACATGGGAGATTTCTTCTAAAATGTCCTTCTGGTTTCTAAAAATTAGGAAAAAAATTATTTTGGCTCATTTTCATAAAAGTACATGAATTCTTGAATATTTCAAAAGATTATAAAATTTTTTCGTATTTCTTATAATCAAGTCCTCTCCATAAAAAAATTATAACATGACAAAAATGCCCTCGTGACAATTTTTTTTTCTTTTCTTCTTATCATCCTCCCCCAACACATATTACCTTTCTTCTCCCTCCTTCATCCTCCAAAAGTTTTATAAATTTTTAAAGAGAAATTTACCCGAAATCTCGCCTTAGATGGCCACAAACCAAAAAATGCCCTAGTAGTTTTTATTAAAACAAAATCGGCCTTCCCACCTTTTTTTTTTTTTTTTTTTTTGCCATTTCTCAACGAGTGTCGTCGTCGTCGCTCATTTCAATGAGACCAAGCGTTTCAAGATCCTGCGGAGCGACGAGGTTATCACTCATTTTAACCTTTAGCAAGACTTTATAAATGATTGGGTGACGATACTGACTCTGTTTTAAACTGTGGAGTTTGGCAGCATATTCTATCAGGCGATAACGCCGTCGTTGGTCTTAGTTTAGAAAAAAAATTCATTTAATTCACTATGATGTGCACATGCACAACTTGATCCAAAGAAACCAACATACATCCTCTGCATGCTTCACTGCAAGCACAACTACAAAACATGGAATGCAAGATCAAAAACTTCATATTCAAACAACTTCCCTACCACCACCCTATACTGATCAATCCCTAACAAGTTTCCAACGTTGTCCTTCTACATTTGAAAAGTTCAAGATTGAAAGAATTACTATTAGCAACTTTCTGGGCTATTCACAACTAAACAACAGTGTCTAAAGGGTGGCTAACGTAACAACACATGCAACAAAATCTCAGATTTGTACAAAAGGGCCAAGAAAATTTGGGTTTAACAACATCCTTTTCAGATATAACTAAATTAATCGGAAGCTCTTTACGATTCAATCGGGGCGCATTCAACTCCTAGCTCCTCTCGAAGATCCCAATAACTATTCTGGAAGGTTAAAGGAAACAGAAAGAAGATGATGAAACCCTCAAAAATCGTCATTTTGGAAAACAAAAATGGGCTCGGGTTAGGAATTGACGAATTGTTAAATGGTTTTCATATTTGGAATTGTACAGGTTTGTGATGGCCTCTGGTTATGGGATGACCCACTTGGCCCTGCTTTCATTCATTTTTATATAACTAATAATTTAGCATGCAATTATTAGTTGGTTGAAAAGGGCAAGGATGGAATAAAATGAAGATGCTCTTTTCTTAATGAATGGTGCATTGACTTGACTAAATTGATTATACATATGAGAGTTATGGTGCCGATAACGGAACATTTCATTCACTTGTTTTGTGGTCTGATAACCCTCGTAGTAACAGCAATGAAGCTGCTGCCACCCATACCCATGAGTGATAATTGTGTGATTTTGTTTTGGTTGTTGCTCCTCCTTACCTCCATCAACCTTATATGCTTTGCAGAATCTGTGGCTCTCTTAAAAAACGAGAGTGATCATCTCGCGCTGCTCGCCTTCAAAGATGGGATATCTGATGATCCCAAAGGAGTCTTGAGCTCTTGGAACAATTCTCTCCATTTCTGCATGTGGGATGGAGTCACTTGTAGCAGACGACATCCTCAAAGGGTCGTGGCCTTGAACCTCTCCTATCAAAGCTTGAGGGGCTCCTTATCACCTCACATCGGAAACCTCTCCTTCCTCAGGACTATTGCACTTTTCAATAACACATTGGAAGGACACATTCCACAAGAAATAGGTCGTCTTTTTAGGCTTCGGTATCTCTCGCTTCTCAATAATTATTTGATTGGAGGGATACCAAATAATCTGACCCACTATTTACAACTCAGATTCCTAAGCTTGCGTGGTAATAAGCTTGTTGGTAATATTCCTCTGGATATTGGCTCTCTGTCAAAGTTGTATTGGCTGAGTCTTTCCAAAAACAACCTCATAGGCCACATCCCTCCATCGCTTGGGAACCTTTCATCGCTTACCGATCTCTATTTATATGAAAATAGTTTGGAAGGAAGCATTCTTCAAGAACTAGGCCGACTGACAAAACTACAAAATCTTGATATCAGTGAAAACTTTTTCGATGGGGAGATTCCCAAAAATCTGACTGGGTGTTTGCAACTCAAATCCCTATACTTGTACGGTAATAAGCTTGTTGGTAAAATTCCGTCAGATATTGGCTCTCTTTCAAAGCTCAATTTTCTAACTCTTGGGAGAAACAACCTCACTGGCCACATCCCTCCACCGCTTGGGAACCTTTCATTGCTTACATATCTCTATCTAGGTGAGAATAGTTTGGAAGGAAGAATTCCGAAAGAACTGGGCCAATTGGTGAACCTACAAAGTCTTATTATCCACGTAAATAAGCTTTCGGGTATGATTCCTTTCTCTCTTTATAATCTCTCATCGATTCGTCTCCTTGATGTCGGATTTAATCGTCTAAACGGGAGCCTTCCACCTGAGTTGGGCCTCATTTTTCCAAACCTTGAAGCGCTTTATGTCCCAGTGAATAGATTCACAGGACTCATACCAGTTTCATTGGGCAATGCTTCAAGGTTATTCCATCTCAGCTTCGATTCAAACAACTTTACTGGGTCAATGCCAGAGAATCTGGGAAGGCTAAAGGGCCTTGTGTGGTTTGACGTATTTGAAAACCAACTCGTCAATAAGAAGGAGGAGGAATTCACTTTCATCACTTCTTTAACCAATTGCAGTGTTTTAAAACGTTTATCTCTATCCAATAATCAATTCAGTGGTAGACTGCCCAACTCAATAGCTAATCTCTCGACCCAGCTGACATGGTTATGGTTAGAAGGAAACCAGTTTTTCGGAGCCATCCCAAGAGGACTTGAGAACCTCGCCAACTTGGTTCTACTGGACTTGGGGGATAACCTTTTCACAGGTACTATTCCCATCCATCTTATGAAGCTTAAAAGGTTGCAAGGGCTTTCTATCAGTGGAAACAAACTTTCAGGGAAAATCCCAATTTCCGTTGGAAATCTCACTCAATTATCCAAACTTGATTTAGGCGGAAATGAGCCACAGGGAAGCATTCCTTTGAGTCTTGGAAAGTGTCGGCATCTAGAATACTTACATCTAGATGACAATAACCTCAGTGGGACAATTCCAAATCAAGTTGTAGATATTCCCACCCTGTTGTGGATTCATATGGGCATGAATCATTTAACTGGCACCTTACCATTGGATATTGGTCAATCTAAAAATCTTGTCCGGCTGAACATTTCTAATAATAGGTTGTCAGGGAAAATTCCTCCTTCCTTAAGTGCTTTAACAGCTCTACAAGAGCTTGATCTTTCACACAACAGCTTAACCGGGCATATCCCTAGCAACTTGGAGCAACTTCTTTCTCTACAATATTTAAATTTGGCTTTCAATAATTTGGAGGGTGGAGTGCCAGAACATGGAATTTTCCAAAATTCATCTGCAATATCAATGATTGGAAATGCCAAGCTTTGTGGTGGGATTCCCAAATTACAATTGCCTAAATGCACCAAACAGGATTTCAAGAAGCAAGCGAAGCCTTTTTCGCGAAGAGTAATTATCATAATTGTTGTTGCTGCTATTCTCTTTTTATTTATTCTAGTATGCTTCCTTGCAATTCCATCAAAGAAGTTGAGGGAGAAACTTGCTTCTAAGTCTTCCATGAGAAAGAGTTACTTGCAAGTAACTTACGGAGAGCTTTTTAAAGCGACCGATGGGTTCTCATCGGCCAATTTGATTGGGGAGGGAAGTTACAGCTCAGTGTACAGGGGAATTATAGATCGCATGGAGAGGATTGTTGCAATAAAGATTCTCAATTTACAACAAAGAAGAGCTTCTAAGAGCTTTACAGTAGAATGTAGAGCCTTGAGTAGCATTTGTCACCGGAATATTGCCAGAGTCTTAACTGTTTGCTCAAGCATCGACTTTTCTGGCAATGATTTCAAGGCATTAATTCTTGAATACATGTCTAATGGGAGTTTAGACAGTTGGCTGCAGCAAAATGCAAATGAATACCACCAATTGAGATTTGTAAGCCTTATTCAGAGGCTAAATGTAGCCATTGATATAGCTTGTGCATTGGATTATCTTCATCATGATTGTCCAACAACAATTCTTCATTGTGACCTCAAACCAAGCAATGTACTCCTTGATGATGACATGGTAGCGCACGTTGGTGATTTTGGCCTAGCAAGGATTCTTTCAGACGATATCAATGATTCTCGAACTCAAACCAATTCTCTTGCTATAAGGGGATCTATTGGATATGTTGCTCCAGGTAACACTTTTATCCTTTAACCTGTGCTTTTCGTCTTTGGCTCTTTTGCATAGTCCTTTTATTCTTTTAGTTCCTTAAATATACCAAACGGACCTCAACAAAACCATAATTCAATAAATTAGAAATTACAATTCAAATTAAACAGTACCTGGTTTTAAGTGGGCTTTAAGGGCCATGTGATAAACTTGGGTCTTTTTTCTTGGCCAATATTTAAATGGGCTTTGCAGAGGTCTGCAACCTCTTTGTTCTACCTGGCCTGACATCTTTAGCACAAAGGCATACATGTATTTTTGCAAATAAGCTGAAGTTGAGCTTTAATTCCTAGCTTGTCCAGATAGAATATTAGGCTCCATAACAATTTAATGGGCAGGCTCTCCCCAAGCCGACGAACACCTGTAATCAATGCATTTATCTCTATGTTTATACAAATATGATGGTCCTGTCTGGATTTGTAATTGACTGGGCTGAGTTATGGACAATTATTAAATCTCTAACCTACTCAACCCTAAAAAAGTAAATGTTGCCCATCGTGAAATTGATCACATGTCAAAAAAAAAAAAAGAAAAAAGAAAAAAAAGTGTTGAAAATTCATGTTTGCTTTATAAGCAATCATTTTTATAGTGAGCCCAACTCATGTTAGATGTGGAATTAGGACTCACCATCTAGGGTTGAATCACCTATGGATGGGACTACGGCTGTCGAAGGGCTAGGCTCCCAAGCTTCCAGCCCTTGCCCTAAACTCACATATTTGTGCCGGGTCAAAGCCCTTGTGGCCCTACAATGGCTAGGCCCTCACTCCAAGCTCAAGAGCCAGGGCAATAAGAAGTGAAGATAATTGTTTCATTTTTTTATTTTTTTTTTAACACTGGCCTTAATCGCCACCTAATGCTATTTTTGCTGGTGACTTCAACATAGTATAGTCTCATATTGTAGCTGAGCCATTTGGGTACATGAGTATGTGAATCATAGTGCATGAGTTCAGGAATTCAAGTACCAAATGCAACTGGAAAGAAAAAAAAATGACATAGTATAAAATGCATTTACATATGTAAATTTTACACGTGTAACACTCCTTTATATATATGTAAAAGATTCACCTCTCTTTGGGCACTGAAACGGTGTAGAGCAGCACCTTCATCTCTCACGATAGGTTTTGCAACAATTTTGCTTTTCCTTTTTCATCTATGCGTTTAGATGGGCCCATTTGTTGCACAACACTAGAAGGATCATTCGTTTGCAATGAAATTGGAATAAAAAAGAACTTATTATCAAATAGACTTTATCTGTGTGGATGGAATTGGAAACGTAGGAATTCATTGATGGAATGCGCTTGTTCATTTGCACGGAATCGGAATAGTATGAATTAATTGTCTCTGATGGACCGATTTGTTTGCATGTAATTGGAAAACATAGGAAGTAAATATTTGGATAGAATTTGGATACATAGGAATTCATTTTTAGACGGGCCTGTTTTCGGATCGAATGGAATACATATCTACACACATTTATTTATATAGTATATATATTATATATTAATCAATAAAAGCCCCGCCCCCTAGGTCGTGGGTGTTTTTTAAATGAAGCCCTGAGTTTCTTGTGAGCTTGTGTCCCACAAAATATATGGGGCCTTCAGTCAAATGCACATCAGTTAATATATACTTTGAAAAAAATAAACTTTTAAAAATATACAAGCAGCGTACTGTGCCACATCCTAATTGGAAGCTTCACCAATTTGGTGAGTCCCAGCCTCAAGTGATACAAGTTCAAAAAGTTTCTTTATATCAAGTATGTTGATAGTTGTACATATCGTCATTTAAGAAGGCATCCTAATGAGATAGCAATAGTTGGATGGAGGATGGATTATTAAGCTTAATAGTGGTCAAGCCTTAACATAGACTTATGGGTTTGACGGCCTTAATTTCTAATATGAGGCTAGCGCAAGATGGGTCATAAGATCAATTGTTAGGGTCTTCTACATAGGGATGTAAATTGAGTTGAGACAAGTTGACCAAGCTCAATCTCTAGCTCTAATCAAGCTTGACGTGCCCAACTCAAGTTCAAGCTCAACCATAACAAAGCCATGGTAAGTTAACCTTGATTTTGGCATGATTTCTTTCTTTATTTTCCTACTTGTGTACACCATACATAAAACTAAAATGTAAGGTTATAAGTCTGTTTGTATCATATGTGAACTCCACTAATATATTATTTACATATATGAATATATTGAATCATACATATGATAATGTGAATCATTATATAAAACATATATAATTCAAATTCAAACAAGCTGAATTGAGCTTGAGCCAAGCAAAGCAGGCGTTAGCGCAAGCTTAGCTTGTGAGCTAATCAATAGAACGCAAGCTCAACTCAGTTGACATCTTTGCTTATACGTCAGAGCTATAATCTTATGTCCCAAGAACATTTTATATCATTGGTGTCATAAATACTTATATCATGTATTTATAAGCAAGGGTGATAGAACATTTTATATCATTGGTGTCATAAATACTCATATCATGTATTTATAAGCAAGGGTGAAATACTTTTCATGGTAATGCTAGTTATTGTTTTATTTGAATGAATAAACAATAAATCTGAAAGTCTTGATCATTAGTTTATTTGAGCTAGTAAAAGTTTCACTTCTTGCTTACTGAAAAAATAACATATATGAATTGCAGAGTATGGCATGGGTGCCAATGCATCTACATATGGGGATGTGTACAGCTATGGGATCCTTTTGTTGGAAATGCTCACTGGAAAAAGACCTACTGATGATATGTTTAAAAACAATCTCAACCTTCATCAATTTGCTAAGATGGCCTTGCCTGAACGCGTGATGGAGATTATAGATCATCAATTGCTCTCACATGAAAATGAAGTCATTAGACAGCGTGAGGCTTACAGCAAACTCATAAGCATAATGCATGAAACCCTAGTTTCATTGGTGAAAATAGGTGTATCTTGTTCCAACGATTCCCCAAGAGAACGAATGGAGATGAAAGACGTTGTCATTGAACTGCATAAAGTTAGGGACTTTTATCTCTGTGCTGAAAAGTAGTAAGATGGACATAACAGACTCTCATTGTTAATGATTTTCTTCTTCCCTTCGTTATATTGAGGTTTTGTTTGCTTCTACGAAGAGAGTGTAGAAACTGCCATCTTTAGGAGTGAGTTTTTTTTTCCTCTTTCTTTTTTAATCTATTGTTGTTTTCGTTCTATGTATTTGCTTTGTCATCCAGGAATGAAGAATCTCTCTCTCTCTCTCTCTCTCTCTCTCTCTCTCTCTCTCTCTCTCTCTTCCTTGTGTATTTTGGATCCCCTCATATCTAAACTGGAAGAATTCTTCGAGCCCAACACCAGAAATCCATGACTGGTGTCCACCTTTGAAATCCAAACTGCTCAAAATAACTTTCATCTTGTTTTATAATCAAGCAAAATGTCTCTCCAATCATAGTTATCTGTTACCTTATTGTAAAAGAGAATAAATGTCCTACTTCAAAATTTCTCTACACAGCTTTGTGGGGCCCAAATGGCCGATAGTCTCTCTACACCACCTTAATTAAAAAAAAGGAAAGGAAAGCTTCACTCATTGAGCATATCGGGTGGATTCTCAGGGAAAGGTGGAATGGGTGTGGGACGTTCTACATCTCTTTTCTCACTCTTCGCAAAATCCTCAAACAAGATATAGTTTTTCAATCTCTCTAAAAACGAAATCTCAGTTTGTTGCCATTGTTTGCAGCAATTAGAGTTTTGTAGTGTCATAAAGATGGAGTCTTTTTACTTTATTTTTTCAATCTGTTGTAAATTCAGGAGAGGCGCAAAAAAACAGAAAAAACTAAATGGAGCACTTATATTTCCTAGGTTTGAGATATTCTTGGCACTCCTCAGATTGCCATGTATCTTTCAAGCTTATGCAGCGATCTTTGAAGGAATTATCGTTTTTGGTACATGTATTAAAATTTACATTGGAGCTAACTCTAGTACATGCATATACAAATAAAAGAGTGAAGTGAATTATTTATTTTAGCAGTTGGGTGAAAGGTACTTGGCAAAAATTTCATGAGAATAGCTCGACATGGTTATAACATCAAAATAGCCCAGCACGGTTAAAGTCAGGCTCAAGCTGGGCTAACCAGACTTGCCTCTAACACGAGGTGACTCGTTTAATGTTCAAGCGAAGCTCAAGATGGGATACGCTTGTTTCGCCTCAGCTCGTTTAAATCCCTAAGCCTACCACAAAGGTTTAATGGATCCCACTGGCAAATCCTTGCAAAATTGGCAAGAAATAATATGGATCATAAATGCCACGTAAAAAACTACCACCTTGACAAGTGAACATCATGATTCAGAAGAGATTACCCGTGGAATATGTTTCTCTCTACAAGATGACCTTGGAGCAGCAGATTCACAACTACTTTCACATCACCCCTTGTTCTTGTGCCTGAAAGAGCAAACAAGGAAGAAGAAGAAGAAGAGGAGGAGGAGGAGAAGCAACGACAGCAGACGTGACGGAGGGTACTGCCTCTCTCTCTCAGATCTCAGATCTGCTATAGCTCTCTCATTCACCCTCTCTCTGTTTCCTCTTTCTTTCCCTGTTTTTCAAAATTCAACAGATCTTCTGGTTATTTATCTTACCCCTTTCTCCATACATCTTATGTCTTGTTTTCATATGGTTATCCACTCACTGAGATTTAATTTTGAAAAATTGCTTTTGGAATAATCCAACTATATATCTTTACCATATGAAAAGAATAATAGAACAACCAACAGTAGATCACAATGCTGCCATGTTTGGAATGTGAGTATTTCCTTTAAACTGTTGTGAGTCCCTATCTCCATTTTCATGGAGTTTTAGCATAATTCAATCCCTAATAATATCATGAAGACAGCAGAAAGTTCACATTTTATCAGAAATTGTATTATAATCATATTATAGTTGGAAAAATTCTAACTTCTTCTTTTCTGAAAAAAAAAAAAGAAGCTTACTCACTGGAGCTTCCTCTCTTCTGAAAACTCCAAGTAGTAGATCAACTCATTCAGACTTCTTCATACTTGCATTCAAGGAACACCCCAAAAACCCCAACCAAACTGGAGGTTTCTTCTCATCACGCATTGGCGCGAAAGGTATTTATCTAGGACTCGGAGAGTGATTTCCATGAAAGCCTCCCACGCCTCAATTCAAACTTATGGTCTACCTAAAAAGCAAATAACACAACACCCATCATAAAAATACTCAAGTATTTCTTTTTTCCTTTTTTCTTTTTTAATCTATTGTTGCTTCCCTTCTATGTATTTGCTTTGTCATCTAGGAATGAAGAATCTCTCGTGTAGTTTGGATCCTCTCATATCTAAATTAGAACAACTTTTTGAGCTCACACCAGAAATTCATGAGTGGCGTCCACCTTTGAAATCCAAACTGCTCAAAGTAACTTTCATCTTCTTTTTTTAATTGAGCAAAATGTTACTCCAATCATAGTTATATGTTACCTTATTGTAAAAGAGAACTTCTCAAGAGCAGGTGGAATTGGTGTGGGACACCCTCCCTCTTACTCTCCTCTCCTTGATTTATCAGAGCAATTCTAAGTCTCTTTTCTCACTCTTCTCAAAATGCTCAAACAAGATATAGTTTTTCAATCTCTCTCTAAAAACGAAATCTCAGTTTGTTTTCATTGTTTGCAGCAATTAGAGTTTTTTAGTGTCACAAAGATGGAGTCATTTTACTTTATGTCTTCAATTTGTTATAAATCCAATTCTGGCACAAACACCAGTACTCACTAGCAACCGATAAATGACCCAATTACAAAATCCTCCTACAAAGGGAAACCCAAAACCGTTTTTTTTTTTTTTTTTGTAAACACCTACATCACCTTATCTTAAATAACAAAAGCACTACAGCCTTTAATATTCTTTGGAGTGTTGACAGTCATATTCCAAAAGAAATCTGTTGATGTTTTTAACTTGCAGGCTGAGTTGCAACCATGAAAATTGACATTGCAGCAAATCTAGTATCATAGAAGCAAGTGGAAAAATCACATATAGATAATATGCATAAAACCATCATAACACGAGCACATACATGTACTAAGAAGAAATTAATTATGACTATGTACAGAAAAATCCATCAATTAAATCCATTGAACCAATGTACCATTCCACCAGCACTGACTGTTATTAGTAGCCATTATTTATACAAGTTGGTTCTTAGTTGCATGGCAGAAGTATCTGTTCCTGCCATATTGATATCATTTCAACCATGGTACCTATAGAGGCCACACATATGGAGGTACCAATCTTTCTACAATCTACAGTCATTCATTTCAAGGACTAGTTCAATTGAAAATTTGCGGTCATTCATTATTTATGTGATTTTTATGATTTCTGATTCTAATTGACATTTTTACTTCAAGGTGGAAGGAGTTTGATAGAAACATGTTCTAGTTAGCTATAATTGGTGAGGGCTTGGTACTGCTCCATGTTATAGTTCTATCTATTATTAAATTCAGGAGAGGGACAGAAAACGAGAAAAATTAAATGGAGCACTTACATTTCCTAGGTTTGAGACATTCTTGACACTCCTCGGATTCCCATGTAAGCATCTGCAGCTATCTTCAAAGGAATTGTCATTTTTGGTACATGTATTAAAATTTACATTGGAGCTAACTCTAGTATCTGCATATACAAATAAAAGAGTGAAGTGAATTATTTATTTTAGCAGTTGGGTGATAGGTACTGGCAAAAATTCCATGAGAATAGTTCGACATGGTAATAACATCAAAACATCCCGGCATGGTTAAAGCCAGGCTCAAGCTAGGCTAACCAGACTTGCCTCAAACACGAGGTGGCTAGTTTAATGTTCAAGGGAAGCTCAAGATGGGATACACTTGGTTCGCCTCAGCTCGTTTACATCCCTAAGCCTACCAAAGAGGTTTAATGGATCCCACTGGCAAATCCTTGCAAAATTGGCAAGAAATTATATGGATCACAAATGCCACGTAAAAAACGACCCTTAACAAGTGAACTTCATGATCCATAAGATATTACCCGTGGAATATGTTTCTCTCTTCAAGATGACCATGGAGCAACTAATTCACAAAGACTTTCACATCAATGGATCTTTTTGGACTTCTGTTGGCATTTCGTCAAACACCTTGCCTGCGTCCATTTTGGAGATTGTTGGTTGCAGGAAAAAGAAAATTGTTGCCGAAATGCACATGACCGAACAACCGATGTCAAGGGCTTGATTGAAGGCAGCTTAAAAAAAATTTAAATTCCTTGTTCATATTATCAAATGATTGAGTCAAGATCCCAAGCTTCTCACCTGCTCACTCAGGCTTTTCGTAAACAAGAAAAGTGAAACTCTACTGTGCGGCCCACCCTCTGATAATCTAAATCGTTAAAAGTGGAAACCCCCATCTTTTATTAGATTTGGCCAAGTTTTATTTTTACATGACTTGGTCCCACCATAAGATGAAGCCTCGTTTTATATTACACTTTTCTTTAGTGGTATTTATATTTATATGAAACATTATCCATCATATGTTCAATCTTAAAGTGGGACGGACTCCACATAAGTAAAATTCCGCCACGTCCCATGAAAGAGGACGGCACGCATTTAGAGAGGTTTAGATTTTCAATTAAGTGGGACCGACTATTTTCTCACTCACGAGAAGCATCAGTGAACCACTCACAAGATCCACTCTTTTAAAATAGGGAAATGTCCGGGTATGAACTTCCCATGTGAGCCAGCTATGGAGTCCACTATGGGTCCCATTTGGGGATTGGACCGGGGGATAGATAGATCCATATGGGGCCACCCCATGCCCACAGGTTTAATAGCTTCATATTAAAATATATATATATATTTCAACCTCCCATCAAACGGTCCAGTCCATTCAGATGGGTGGAAAACCCACGATCGGTGACTATCAGGTCCCTGTTTGGTGCATGGTTCTATTCTCACTTGAATATTTCCATTTAAAATATTAGTCAAAACTTAGGAACTATTTTTATATTTTCTAAAAGAAGAAAAGTTTTGATTTTCACTTGTCCCATTTTTCCATTCATATTAAAGTTTTCTCTTTATTTTAGACTTTTTAATTTTTCAAGTTTTTTTATAATTTCTCTCCATTTTTAATTTTTTACTCTTACATTAGTTATTTATTAATTAAACTACTATGGTGTCATGTTGACAAAACCATTGGATGAATGAGTCACATTGACTTAACCTCAGGCTCCACCAGTTCGATGGTTGATCCTTTGTTTTCTTTTTATAAAACACTGGTCTAAAAAAACGTCGTGCAAAAAACAAAGACACATATTGGCCACATATCACTTTAACCTTTTTTAATTTAGTTTAGACAAAGTAATAACCCCCATCAACTTATAATTTGTTTCTGTCATGTCAAAGATACCTATCAACATTTATCAGTCACAAGGGAAATATTCGTGGGCATCCATCCCTCACCATAAGGTAAGGGACACATAGTGGGGTGGGCTTTTTAATCCATCCAAACCATCCAAAAACATGGAACCCCTCAATTGCACTGGATCTATTGAGTTTTCACCGATCCGAATGGATTGGACTGCTGGATTGAAGGTCAAGGTTTTTTTTTTTTTTTTTTATAATATAAAGCCATTAAACTTGTGGGCCATGGATGAAGGGGTTAGAGGCATATGAACATCCCTCCATTTACAATATCCACAATATATATAGTATCAATCTCTTCGTAAAGCAATAGAGATTATCAAAATTTGTGGTTAGATAAATGGTGGCCAGATCCTACTTGTATCTAGTTGGAACCATCATCTCCTTTTGGTTTGGAAGTGGATTTAAAGATAGATTTTTAAAGGATTAAGTGTAGAGGCCGTCTACATGGGACTTTCTTATTTGGACTGGTACTGCTGGGAGCCACATGTTCATATATGGATGAAGTCCCAACTCAATAGACTTCTCTTCCTTCTGGGTGGGTGTAGTGTGTATAGTGCGCAATTCAAGTTGGGTTGAACTTGATTCACACTTTGGATCTTACTTTTGTAGAATAGAGAGTACCATTTGCCTTTCTCTCCCCCACTTTCCAGGAATCATTCATCAACCCTCTTGAGGTTTCAAAGATACACTAGCAAAGGAGGCCCATGCTAAGCCCGAGCAAAGAAAAAAAAAATTTCTCAATGAAGATATTTTTTTACTCTGAATGAAGAATAAATAAAATTTTAAATCAAATACAAAGTAAAGTTAAACTTACGAATAAATATAAAATGAAAATTCAGTATAAATTAGAGTAAATTTCTCATATTTGCATCAAGATTTTAATACTTTCAAATGCTCAAATTTCAATGAAATGAAAATATCAATGAAAAAGAAAATTATTTTAAAATTTTTAAATTAAATTATAACTTCTTAGCTGGTACATAAAAATATTTCTTTACAATAGTTTACAATTAGCTGTTGCATTAGTTTGCATAATCACATCTCTCCATTCCTTAGATCATGAATGACTTGATCATACTTGATTATATATGAAGTACAATCCTATACTCAAGCTCTTTTTGTTATGTGTGTGTCCATGGAACCAAACACCATTCTACATTTAATATGGCTGTATAAAATTAGATTTAGCTATATATGTCTTTATAGACAAATGCCTATATGTGTAGTTCCACCTATAATAAAAGTTTCAAACGAGAACCAGGCCATATAAACCTCCATGTGGAGCTAGCCTACGATCATTTGTGGGGCAGACCAATGATCAAACAGGTAATAATAAGTTTTACTTTTAAGTTTTCTATATAGTCTACTTTAATGTCTGCACTGTTCATGATGTTATGGAACATTTAGCATGTTGTGTTTTCCATCAAGTATAAACACTCTATCTTAAAAAATATTAATGTCGATTCTAAGAAACAATTAACATAACATAGTACTTACGCCTACCAATAAGAGCAAAAAATGCAGTATTCATGTCAAGGAAGCCAAGTAGACAACAACAACGTGACAACATTTTTTGCAAGTAACAGTAAGTATTTGGTAAGGAAGTCAAGTTGACAAAAGTTATTGGAACAGATATGCCAATGGAGAAACTATAGTTTAAATTTCTATCATCTGTTAATAAGCCAATCAGACCATGTATATATTATATGTTAGATGGAGAAACAACAGTTATTGCTGTAGTATCCAGTGGCTTAACATGTATATATTATATGTTAGATGTACATTTTTGCTGGATTAAAAAAGAAATGAACTTACTAACATCCCTGTTATATGACAATAGATGAGTTCACACAAGCCAATATACAAACTACAGTTTTTCATCTGCAAATGAGGATTTCAAAGTGAAGGCTAGCAAGCTATGATGCCCAGATACAGGCTGGATAAGGCAGCTTAGAGAAAGACATGCTATCAATACATCAGGGACACTTATTTCACATTTAAAAAATGAAATATCAGATAGAATATAGAAGGCATGTAACCTATTTTGAAGCATCATGGTATTATCATAAGAAAGCAAGACAAGAAATCAAAAAAGAGAATATTATAGTACAAACAAGTTAAATCTTAATTTTCAAAGGCAATCAAGTGAGTCCTAAGAACTCAGCTTCAATCTCCAAATGGCTAAGTGATCTCACTGTAATATCCGGGGGAAAGACACAAAATCAAACTTACATTTCATTGCCAACCAAATTACATCGAACCTTAGACACGCAAACACATACCAAATCATCAAGAAGAACATGTGCTAATCAGATTAGACGAAAAAAGAAATACCCAAAACAACTACCATCATGAATTTCGGGAAAAATAATGAAAATAGGGCATGGATTAAGTAGAAATTATACCATGTGATTCCTTCTCCAAGTTGTATTGTTTTGGCTTAATTGAGCAATCAATTTAATCTATTCCTAACATACAACTTTGTACCACCATCCAAATTACGGGTAACCCAAAAATAATTGAGATCAAAACATTCGAATGTATAAAAGCATTCTGATTTTGATTTAGGGATTTAAAGCTCTAACCTTTAAAAAAGGTTCTTTTTTTCTGGACATAAAGCTTTATATTAGTCCCATTGAGTATCTATTCAAGACAGAGCAAAGGTAAGACTTTTTTAGAGGTACTTCAAATAGCAAAACGCTAACAAAAGAGATAATTATTGCGTCTGCATCACAGTTGCGGCAGCACGTAAATAGGAAACCACATTTGGTAGTAGCACTTGGTTTTCTACTTTTAATTCCTCATTAACCCTATTTTACTTCCCCACTAAAACTTAAATATATTTGGTGCAAGAAAGGCAAAAAAACAACACTTTTGCTAATGTTGTTTTCAATCCTCACGGACAAAAGAAGACATTCAAACCATTGAGAAGCAGTGAACTGACAGCAATGAAGTAATTAACATTTGGCTAAATCACACATTTCACCTTTCATCAGATCCTAAAGAAATGAAGCAATTAACATTTGGCAAAATCAAACATTTCAGCTTTCATCAGATCCTTCGACAGTCTCCACCTTATCAGATAACTAATAAATTAAATGGGTTTTTAAATTATTTTGGGTTGAGACCGCCGTCCCTGACTCTACAGCCAAATTAGGATGAGTTCCAATTCAAGATATGGAATGAAAGAAACATGCTAGTTCCAAATTTCATTCTCAAACAAAATGCAAAAGAAACCAATCTCAACAAACTAAACGAAAAGGAAAAGTTACCAAACAATAGTAACAGGAAAATAATATATAACTATAGTCCTGATTTTAGTCAAATGTTATATCAGGATTCTTATTCCATTACTAGATACCCTGATCTCTATGTCCACCAAAATCCACTTCCTAATGCTTACGCATTAGCTATCAGTGGCAAGAAGCCTTTCATTGTTGTACATACGAGCCTTGTGGAGTTATTGAACAGAAGAGAGCTACAGGTCTTCACACATACTCTTTCTTGTAGTGATGCTTCTGATCCCTGTCACCTCACTCAAACAGCTTCTTTTAACATTGATGACTAAGTTTAATTTACTGCTTAGAAAGCACTTTGAAAGTACTAAGTGGTGAACAGTGCATTATAACTCCTGTAAAATCCTTTGCCATGTAAAAAGGCGGAACTTTTTATTTTTCTTTTTTTGAATCAGTGACAGAGCCACTGATGCATTGATCAAGTATCGGGAGCTGGTTATGAGTTGCTTGGTGCGTATAGTAACAATTCAACTCTTGAATGTAGACTCTTGGGCACTTAGCAATGTTGTTTACCTCTTTTATTTATTTATTTATTTTTTGATGGAAATGGAGATTATATCAATAAAAGAAGAACGAAACATAAGGTTTAAACAGCTTACTTATATTAAGTGGGTCAATCAAAATGCAATCTATGACAAACTATGGGTGAATTTTGAAAATCTGCCCATTATGGCATTACAACATACAGTTGGAATGCATAACGCAATCAAGCCTGATGCAATCTAAACATAGTCAATTATATTATGGAATATATTTAGTTTAAAAAAATTACAGAAACCATAATATTGGAGACTCAAAATTTTGCTTATATTAAGTGGGTCAATCATAATACAATCTATGACAAACTATGAGTGAACTTTGAAAATCTACCCATTGGGGGGGCATTACAACATACAGTTGGAATGCATAATGAAATCAAGCCTAATGCAAAGCAATATCACGAAAGCCCATCATCAAAGCGAAACATAAGGCACTCTCGATCAAAACGATAAGATAAACAGAGCATTATAAAAGAGAGAGGAAATGCCTAATTCATTTACCCATAAAACGATTTCCATTTGCACGTTACAAAATCGCTGAAGAGAAGGGCAAGGTAGCTTCTCGATCCATTTTCCGGAAGAGAACGAACACGCTGGTAACTAAAGAGAATAAAGAACAGAACGTAAATGTATCTTCTCCATCCCGGGAGAGAAGAAAAGCGCCTGCGTTAACGGAAGGGAGCAATTTAATTTAATGAGTTATCTTGGGTCAGGTTGTGTCAATGTGTTGGGTGAGGTATCAATGGACCGGCAGGTTTGGATCTCAATTTAAGAAAGATTCAAAAAGCATTTACATCCTAAATGGGTCGAAAACTATTATATTGGGTCAGGTATGAATGGACCAGCCGTTTTGAATCTCCATTAAAAAACTGTCAAAATCATTTAGCAGCCAAAATTGAAGGGCTGATTTCTCAATTGATCTCAATTGGAATAAGAGGCTTTCATATAGAATATAATAACTAGAAAAACATGCCAGTGCTTAGCACGGATAATATAATCATAATATTAAAATTTATAAAAAAAAAAAAAATTTATGATCAATTTCTTTAAAATTAAATGTAAAAGGTTTTAGTCTGAGAAAAAGGAAAAAAAAAAGTCCATAAGAATATAATACCAAATACCATATAATTTAAGAAAAAAAAACATAAGCCCATGAAAATTGAAGATTAATGATCAAGAAAACTAAAAAACAAAATTAAAATAAACAAACAATATAAACTATGAATAAAATCCAATGAAATTTGAAAGACACAGAAAAATAAAACATACAAATGGAAATCCATAATCAACTCAATAATATAAGCAATTTAAAAGAATCAAACACCCATGAGAAAAAAAAAACCCTCAAAAATGGAGCACAAAAGGGGAAAGACAAAAGAACCCACAAATTCATGAGAAACCAATATTAAAAAAAAAAAACTAAAAAACCCATCACAAGTGAGAAATTCTAATAAAAGAAATACAAAATAAAATTAAATAAATTTTATTTAAAAGGTTATAAAAATATATATATAAATAAAGATCCATAGACAATACAAGGATAAAAGAAATTTAGAAGAACCAAACCAACTTATAATAGTCTAATACTCAAAAATGAAAATCTAAACCCACAAAAGAAATAAGAAAAATCCATAAAAAAGATTTCACAAAGAGAACTTAAAGAACCCAATGGAAGTAAAATAAATAATTAACTCATAATGATAAGCATTAAAAAAATACAATAGAAAAATGAGAATTCACAGAAAATCCAATGATAAAAAGTGATTTAAAAAAAAAAACCAAGGAGAACCCAATACCCAAAAGTTGAAAAAAATATGGGGGGGAAGAGAAAGAACCTCAAACCTATGAAAACTATACAAATACAAACCATTAAAATTTTGAAAATCTATAGAAATTTAAAAATGATGATTCTTTTGTATAAATCATATTAAAATGACATAATTAAAATTGCTCAGATAAAATATGATGAACCCAAAAGTAAATAAATTAAAAAAGGTTTACTTCTCAAATTGAAATGTTTAATAATTGCACCAATTGTCTCAAGATGCTCACATTTTAAAATAGGTTGAACACTTATCTAAAATAAGGATACAAATGAAACATGAGATGGTACTAAAAAGAGACACAAAGAAGCAAAAAAGTTATTGAAGTTGCTCTAAAAAAATACAATGAACTTAAAAGTAAATGAATGAAAAAAATGAAAGTTCTCTTGTTGACATAGAGAAATAGAAATATATTGTAGAAAGTAGAAAATGATGATAACAAGAATGAGCTTAATTCTTTATTTAGATGGACCAATATTATTGGAGATTCCTTTTACCATTAGTTCCGCATTCTTAAAAAAAAGTGTAAATACAAAATCAATAGATAAAAAAAAAAACAAACAAACAAACAACCCAAAACCGAGAGGAGATTAAATAAAAAAGACTAAGGATTAAAGAAACCAGATAACCCAGAAATCGGCATTTCACATTTCAAAAAAAAAGAAAAAAATCATATAATCAGAACAAACAAAAATACTTGAAATTCCTTCGATTAGTGGCACTTAGACACTGGGACCCATTAACACTCAAATGATATTACCTTGATAGAAATAGGCTGCTATTGAGAGTTTCTTAATAGACAAAAGGCATGATGGAAAGTCCAAATCACAAAAAACACTTTATTTGGAAAATTCCAGTATTTTGTATTTTTTTTTTATCAAAGAATCAATTTGACCGTGGAAATGACCCACAATAAAAAATTATTTGGTAAACTCCAGTATTTTGTATTTTTTTATCAGAGAATCAATTTGACTGTGGAAATAACCCATAATGAGGTGAAAATTTGAGGTATCCTATAAATAACAATGATGTTTGTCTTAACGATTGTGATTTTTAATAGATGGGATCTATCGTAGTGTTTCACTCCATTTACATCACGATTTTTAAAAGTTAAAGCTACACACACAAAAAAGAAAAAAACCAGACTCCACCCTTTCTCCCTCGGCAAGCGCGCATGCTAGTACATTAGTTACATGAAAAGTTTCCCCGCCTCCTTTTTAGTTCCACGTTGTTGTCGCGAGTTTTTCTTTTTTTCAATAATATTGTTATTTTCTTATTAATTATGAAACTTATTATTTTTATTGATCAATTCCATATATTATATATTCATTTGAGTTTAGTTTTATGTAAAATGGTTGTCATAGAAAATTAATGACTATATAGGAAATCATATAAAATAGTTATTTTGAAAAGTTTGATCATCTATGCTTAAAGAACAATGCATAAGTATGAAAATAATAACAACAGTATTTATAGGGGTCAATATTCTAAAAATATAGTTATTTTTATAAATACCTCGTTGATAAATTCCAACTCCCGGTCAATATTCCAGAGTGGGGCTGGGTCCCTTCCTCATTAACTAATTTTTAGTTTTTGTTGATAACTATTAACAAAAAGATGCTCTGTGGTGTAGTGGTAGGGTCGCTCCTTTGAAATCCATATTGTCCTGAGTTTGATTCTCGGCACATACCATGATTAATTTTTACCATGTCATGAAAAATACACGTTTCATTATTTTTATAAATCCCTATAAATTCAAACTCCAATCAATATTCCAAAGTGGGGCTGGGTACCTTCCTCAGTAACTAATTTTAAGTTTTTGTTGATAACTATTAACAAAAATATGCTTTGTGGTGTAATGGTATGGTCGCTCCTTTGAAATTCATATTCTCCTAAGTTCGATTCTCGACATATACCATGATTAATTTTTACCATGTTATTAAAAAACCACGGGTCAGGTTGGGTCCAAAAAGTATGCTTTATCTCTGGCCCGCCCAAATTTACCCCGACCTGACGCTTTGCTAGGGTTAAACAGAATTAAATTGGTAAATTAGATGAGTCAAAATCAATTGGAGCGAATTGGAATTGATTTCAATTTGAAACCATCTATAATAATATAAATCTATCGGACCACTCCCAGCATTAGAATCTAAACAAAAAGAAATGGAAAAAAATGGCAAATGTTAGTTATCAAACATTGAATTCCTAAAAAAAAATTGAAGTGGCCAATTTCTTACATAAACAAAAGGATATCTAGAAATTTCATCAAATAAGTGGGATGGAAAAATAGGGACAAAATAGGATTTTTTTTAGGAAAAAATGGTTTAAGGTTATTCTAGAGATTTTGGAAAATAGGCAAGAGAATTTTGGTCTTTCACATTCAAGGACGAAGGGAGGGAGGTATTGGTTTGAATATAAGGAAGATGGTGCAAAAGATTTCTTTTGGCATTCTGGTCCCTTTTAATTTTTCCCCCACTCACTTGCTTTTCATAAAAAAAAAAATAGAGAATTTAAAAATATTTAAGGATGCCTTTGTCTTTTAATTGTTTCAAAAGGGATAAGTAGATGATTCTCTAAATTTTAAGGAGAGGTTACAACTTGCAATCAATCCTTCCCAGATGTTTATCTTCAGGGCAATTTGAGAGAAGCCTCTCTACAACTAGATTTGGGCATCTTGACTTTTTCTTTGGATTGAATTTCAAGCATTTATCCACTATTGGATTGAATCTCAAGGAAAGCTAAGGCTAAAAGACCACTAAACATTATGGCTATTCAATCAAGGGCTAGGACGATCTCAAAAAAGTCGGGCTGTTAAAAATGAAGCCCCTCTCCTCAGTTGGGTTGCTCAAGATTTTTACTCAATAGGAGTTAGTCCCACCATATTGAGCACATGCTTAAAATATTATGTGCTTAACCTTATGATGGGACTAACTCCTATTGGAGCAAAACTTGAGGAAACCACCAAAGGAAACAGCTTTTATTCTGAGTAGTATGGATCATTGTTAACCATTTTATAATATTAGTGAATGGCTATTACTTATGATGTTCTCTCAATCATCTATTCTACTGCAGGCATCATGGCACCTAAAAAAGATTACAAGTCATTAATCAATAGAAATTCAACCATCCATGTCTATCACGGGCTGGTGGCCCATTAAACAATCAAAAGTAATGAATGAGTTCATAAATTAATTATGGGAGGATTGATTACGAGTGATTAATCCGGCATGGACCCTACTTTGATTAGAGTAGGATACAACTCTCAATCCTAAAAGAAGGAGTAAATGATTTTTCTGAGCGGTTTGGATTCATTATGGTGAGCTCCACCATTTTTGTAGTTTAGTTATTCTTAAAGTTTGATAAATTGTCTTTAAGCCTAATTGGTATTTTCAAATTTAAGATTTTCTTTGGATGTTATTAAAAAAAAAATCTGAAATAAATAAATAAATAATTATGTGTTTAAAATATAATTAAAAAAATCAATAAATATGGTAATATGATTGATCTCTTCTAAAAAAATTATAGCTTCGCTGCTGCTAATTGACTATTGTTTGCCCCCTCTAAAAGAAAATCTTGGCCCCGTCACTGTTCACATTTACGAAGAGATAATCCTTTAGGACAATTTGTTTACACGGTTTTTCACAGAAAAAGCATCGAAAGCAAAAAACGCTTTCCACGCTATAGTAAACTCGATATTAGGTGCAGCTGCTTTTTACGATGAAAAGAAGAAAAATGTACTAAGTTTTCTACGATTTCACGAAAAACTGATTCCTATGACAGGTCAGATTTGTTGTTTTCTACAGAACTAGGATTCCGCAGAAGTGTTTAAAGTGGAAGAAACATATGTGAAATCCATAGATCTCCATTAAAAATGATGTTCCCTTCACGTTTGGCAAACAAATCCTTGAAGAAAAGATCTTCGCTTTCCAGAACGGCTTGGAAAAGCCACTAAGGAAATTGTAAGTCCCTAAGGATTTGGACAATGGAAATCCTAGTTTTTTTAGGATATTCAAGTCCATCCTCCCCCTATAGGATTTGATGATCCTCACTTTCGCAGATTTGTACATGAAAACCAATTTTTCACTGCTATTCACATTGATATATAGTGATATCAATGTGAGATCTCAGCTATACAATTCCTCATTGACAAATCCTTATACCAAGGGCAAGAGGAAATATCAAATCTATGGATTCCTCACATGTTACGAAATGTGCGCATAATTAATGAGAATAAAGACCCACTCGCCACCCTTGTACATCAAATCAAAAGTATGTCAATTTATCATCTACATCTCCATCCTATATCCTTCACCTCTCATGCCTTTAATAATCATTTGTTGCATCCTATTTACCATGAATTATTAAAAATTCAAATCCATGCTAACCAACCGGCTTTTAATGGATTCACTTGCCAACCATGGAAATTTTACTTTGTTTCAGTGTTGAGATTTGGACTTAGAGGTCTTCTCCCATTAGTCCAAACTGTAACACCTGATTCATTCTAGGTAAAGAGATATCACATTTTGAACATGTAGGTCTTCTCCCACTAAAGTTTTTCAGCTAAATGAATTGTGTAGGTGTTTTATTGTATGTTGAGGATTTTCGATGTGAAGTGTGAGTGTGTGAAGTGTCACGAAAAACTACTATTCGAATCCTTCTTAACTAAATAGAAGCTAGTGCAAAGTGTAAGTCTATCAATCATTGACAAGGGAAAGAAGGACAAAGAGAAGAAACTGTCAATTTCTGATGAAACTCAAACTCCTACCTCTTGCCTGCCAGGTTTGCTAGAAGAATTATCATAAGAATGAGCATAGATGATTTAATTTTCTTTTCTTTCTTTTATAAGAAAATATTATTTAAATGGATCTCATGTACACCACCCAACCTATGCTCGGTTCTCACCCCATATCAACCATATTTACCTTTTTTCTTAAAGAAAATTAAGAATTTCTTGGGGCCGCTTGGTAATTTTACATGTAAAGTAAAGTGTACTAAAACATCAAATCAAAAGAGAATAAAATATAATGGGGTTATGATCGTATTTTATTTTTAGTTGCTTTGTATGGAATCTTTTTGACTTTTTATATAAAAAAGTAGAGTTTTTTTTTTTGTCTTTTAGTGGAAAAAGGAGATTGCTTTTTAACTTGAGAGAATTTTGAATTAAAGTGCTATTGATGTGACCTTTTATCTGAAAAATATAGGCTTTTACTTGACTTTTACCAATCTAGTAAAATGCCAAACGGGCCTAGTCTTTGCTTTCACAAATTCGTATCCATTTCACAATAAATTGGCTAGACAAAGTGCACCCATCTTCATTCACTATTCCAACCAAAATTCCCACCCTATTTCTTTCAAAACTCAAGAAATCAAAGCCACATGTCTCCGTTCATTTCCACCAAATCGACCCATAGACTCTTATCAAATACATGTAACCAAATTTGAACTACCAACATTCTACATTCTCATCATCCATGAAATGAGGTTAAGAAAAGGAAGACAAGAAGAGGAGATGGGAAGATATAATTATCCATTAAAACCCACCTCTATGCAGCATCGTCACTTATGGGTTTGAGATTAAGAGAAGGTAACTTTGCTAAATTTGATAAAAGCTCAAGCGAAAAATGAGTGAATTGAATCCCGAGTGGCTTACTCGCTCACTCATGCTTATCGTGGATGAGAAAAGTGGAATCCAATCATCCATTATTGAAAATCTCTTACTCAAGATCGAAGCCTATTTGTATTAGGCAATTTTGACTTTTATTTATATCACGAAAATTGGATTACTATAGGTTGAACATTGGACACAAATCTAATTTCTCTATTTAAATCATTTAGCACTAGAACAATCTAAGATTTTATGTTTAGATTGTGACAAAATTTTACATTGGCTACTAACCCAACTAACCCCGCCCCCAACCCAGGCTTGGGACCGGCACTAACCAGGTGGAGGTAGGACAAGGCTTTGATGATCGGAATGGAGAAATAAAATTCATGTAGAGGACCCCAACATAGTTGGGACAAGGCTTTAATGATGATGATGATGAGTGTTTAGAACAATCTTTTATCAATACTAATTAAAGATTGTCTTTTTTGACACTTTTCATGATTTTTGTTTAAGTTGTTGCAACAAACCTAACCTCATCCTCAAACTTGATTTTTACTTAGAGTAGAGCTTGATTTTTTTTTTCAGATTAAATAAGCGAAATTAAAATGGGTAAAAATATTATACATAAATCTATTTTTTTAATTTCATTTATTATAATTAATGAATTATTATTCTTCTATATATACATATATTTATATGGTTTCCTGATTTGCTAGATGCTAATGTGAAGTCTGATTATTATATGAATATGTAAGCATATACTTATTAATCTATATTTATTCTATACATGCATTAACTCAGATAAAAAATCATTCCTTAATTATAAATAAGTGAGATTAAGAAAATCGAGAAAATCATATTTATATCCAATATTGACTCAGTTTTATTTGGGTTATGCAAGGATTGAGAAATTTGAAATTTTCGAATAATTTTTTTATTATCTAAATATACTTTTTTATTCGAGTTATGTAATCTGAATAAAAATGAAGTTTTTCATTTGCACCTAAATATAATTAAGCTTGGATTTAATTAGAAATCTGATATGCATATGAGGCAAGGTTAACCCCACAAGCTAACTCCATCCCATCATAAAATAAAAATGTACTATTTTTCTCAATTGAAAGTGTAAAGGCAACTTAAAAAATTTGTACTTCATTTTTCAATTCCTTTTCGAATCTTTAAAATTTGGGCTTCACGTTTGCAATGTTTTAGATTGAAATGGACTATAGTCGTTTACATGTCCGAGAAAGTGAGCCATGATGTGTAAAATCATGAATTTTTAGTTCATATATATTTTTATACAAGCTAAAATATTATAGTAGAACTAACTCATATTAAAGTAAAATTTAGTCAAATCCTTAAAAGAGGAGAATGTGCAAGTTCAAATTTTCAATAGGTAGAGAGCGTACCAAAGAGTTTTATTTTTAGAGCAAAAAAGGGCCTTTTAAAAAAAAAGAATAAAATGGCAATTTAAGTTTTGGATTCTAAAAAGATCTGTTGTCTATATTTCTCGTGAAACAACAACTTATAGGGTCCTTCGTTCCTTCATTTCAAAAGGAGCTTCATCTCCCTATGATTTTCGTTTTAAAAATTTTCTAATTTTTTTTTTTTTTAACTTTCAACTCTTCCCATTTTGCAAGTCATATCAAAGTCTCTTTATTTTGGACTTTTTCATTTTCAAAATTTCTATAATTTCTCTGTGTTTTATATATTTTTACTCCTATATATTTTTATTAATTTATTTAATATATAAGCACGATGTCATGTTGACATCATTATTGGATGAATGAAACATTGACTTGATCTCAACATTCATCCCTTTTTTTCTATTTTCTATTTTTGTTATCGAGTAAATACTCGACACACTTATCCAGTGCCTCACCATTAGGCAATAGCGCTACACCTAGGGATTGATTCTAGATTGTTACTCTAAAAGGGATGCGCATCACCACTGAGCTACCAATGGATTGACCGATCCTTTTTTCATTTTTCCTAGAAACATTGCAGTGAGAAATCAACATGCGAAATATCTATCAAAATAATAATAATAATCATAATAATAATAATAATCATAATGATGATGATGATTATTATAATTATAATTATAATGGGGATGCCAAATGGGCCCATATTGGCCACCTGGACAAGAGTGTATCACTTTGACCTTCATAATTTAGTTTAAATAAAGTAATAGCCCGGATCAGCTAATAATTCGTATCTGATACACGCCTTTATCAGCTATAATATCCACACTAGTAAAAACAATAAGCATTGGCCAATACAACACTTCGGCCGATACAATTAAAACCATGATGGAAATCCAAAGTTTTGGAAATTTATCAAAATCATTGCACAAAGAAATAGTGGTCAGATCCTCCTTGTATCTAGTAGGACCCATCATCTCCTTTTTCGTTAGAAGAGGATCAGAACTTGGATTTTTAATGGATTGAGTGTTGACCCACCTACCTAAGTCACCAGAATGTGGGATCACATGTTGAAAAAAAAAAACAAAGGATCAGAACTTGGATTTTTAAAGGATTGGGTGTTGACCCACCTACCTAAGTCACCAGAATGTGGGATCACATGTTGAAAAAAAAAAAAAAGGATCAGAACTTGGATTTTTAAAGGATTGAGTGTTGACCCATCTACCTAAGTCACCAGAATGTGGAATCACATATTCAAAAGACTCATTTCTTTAAGATGATCTACTCCGCAAAATTTCCAGTCTCAGACCCAGTACCGGTAAATGTTAAATACTTACAGTTTGGATGATATATTATCGTTCTTGAACTAAACAGTTTGTACAAGCCACACAGAAGGTCAATCACATAATCACTGCTGCCAGCGTAACAGTGACAGCACAATGAGATCATTTCTCGAAGAGAAAATGGGTATAATTCAGCAGAGTTTTAAAAACTGCAAAGCTTAGTTGGAGGATTATCAATCCCTCTTAGGGCATGTTTGTTTCCATTAGGTTACGTAAAGATTACATACCTGAGAATTCATGCTTAAATGAACTCCATCTTAAGATTATTAAAGAGGTAACGGGGTGAAAGAAATCAAGTAGTGATGAAACTGATGGAACCATGACTTTCCTACTATGTGAATTACTAGGGCGATAGGTGGGATATTTATTCCCCATCTTCCTTGACTATACTCTAGGAAAAAAAAAAAAAGATTAATTGATGTTATTTTTTGACTTCATTTTCAACCAGTTATAGGAGACATGCATTCAAATGTATCCGGTTCCTAACTATTATACGTAAGCAAATAGGCCCCAAGGAAAATGCCACAAAATGTCAAGCTGCACTCTTCAATGTCAAAGTCACCAGCCAAACATTGAAACAAGCACGAAATCAACATACATCTTCCTCTTGTCTTCTGCAGTCACCAATTCATTAACGCAACCAGGTAGAAACCTTTGGACTGGGGTTCACATATTCATATATAGATGACTTCCCAACGCAACAAAATCTGCCTCTTTCAGGGCATGTATAGTGCTACAGGTAAAAATAAGTGCGGTTCAATTTGATTCACAGTTCGGGTCACACGCGTGTATGATAGAGTCTGCTTTCCCTTTCTCTCCCCACGTTTCCAGGAATAATTCATCGACCTCTTGAGATTAAAATGATACACAAGTAATGCAGTCAAGGAGTTTACATTTGTCCAGGAAATTTAAGGAAGGTCAGAAGGGACCAACTACAATCAACTCCAGATTACTATTAAGGTCCCCCAAAGGTGTGCAAAGGTCTATCTTAACTTTGCAATATTCTGGACTTTTAATTCAATGGTGAAGGCGAGACGATGAGTCTAAAGAGGCTGGATTGATCTAGTTGGGCCCTATTCTACCAAATGGGGAGGAGAGCCAAAAAAGATGCATCAGGGCAGAGTTGTTCTTAGTTTTATCATAAGGAGATGGTAACCAGACTTAATGTAGGGATGGAGCACATGAGACAACCATTACAAAGATTTTGTCAGGTCAAGGCATATGCATTTGACCAAAATCTAGTGGGAAGAGAGTCAAAGAAGAAAATGGTGCTAATAAGAAATTAGCGCTCATCATTTCACACAAGCACCATCTGTATCCCTTTTCCTTACAATTGACAAGGGTTGCATTGGCTATAAAAATAGTCTCTCTGTGTTTTGAGGTTCACCACATAACAACAATGGAAGCCCACCACAATACTTTTTCTCTGAAATTGTTCAGGTCCATTCTCCTTCATGCCACCCTTCTTTCCTGCATCAACTTGTTATCCTTCACAGAATCTGCGACCTTGTTAGGAAATGGGACAGATAGACTTGCCCTAATTGCCTTCAAGAATGGGATATTTGATCCTAAAAGTGCCTTGAGCTCATGGAGAGATTCTCTTCATTTCTGCAAGTGGGATGGAGTTATTTGCAGTAGACAACATCCTCAAAGAGTCACAGCCCTGAACCTCGTGGGTCAGCACCTGGCTGGGTCCTTATCTCCCCATGTCTCAAACCTCTCCTTCCTTGCTAGTGTCGATCTTTCAAACAATAACTTCCAAGGCCAAATTCCCCATGAAATAGGTCGTCTCTATAGGCTCAGGTTCCTCAATCTCAGCTCCAACTCCTTCGATGGAGAGATCCCCAAAAATCTGACCCTATGCAAGGAACTTAAAGTTCTTGAATTGAATGACAACAAGCTTGATGGTCAAATTCCAGTCGAGCTAGGCTTTTTGAGAAGGCTCGAATCTTTGACGCTTAACCACAACAATTTCATTGGCTCCATCCCTCCGTCAATCGGGAACCTTACATCACTCACTTATCTCGATCTATCAATAAATAATTTGGAGGGCAATATCCCAGATGATCTAGGCCGAATGGTGAACTTGAAGGTTCTTGTAGTTCGTCGAAATAATCTTTCAGGTATAGTTTCTTCCTCCCTTTGCAATCTCTCAACTATCATTTTTCTTGATGTGGCATACAACCAACTACATGGGAGCCTTCCACCTCAGCTGGGACTCACTCTTCCCAAGCTTGAAAAGCTTATTGTCAGAAGAAACCAGTTCACAGGATCCATACCAATTTCATTAGGCAATAATTCAATGATCCAACATCTTGATTTCAGTATGAACAACTTCACTGGAACTGTGCCTACAAACCTAGGAAGGTTGCATGACCTTAAATGGCTTAATCTTGAAATCAACAACCTCAGTGGTGACTTGGGTTTCATTACAGCTTTAACCAATTGCACTAGGTTAGATACCTTAACTATAGGCGGAAACAAATTCCTTGGTGTAATGCCCAACTCGATAGGTAACCTCTCAACTCAGCTGAGGCAGCTAGGAATGTATCAAAACCAAATTTATGGAACCATCCCATCAGGAATTGAGAATCTAGTCAACTTGACTTTATTGGCGATGCAGATTAACCTTCTCTCAGGTACTATTCCCAGTAATTTTCAGAAGCTTCAGAAGTTGCAAGTTATTAGTTTGCATGACAACAAGCTTTCGGGGAAAATTCCATCTTCCCTTGGAAACATTACTCAATTGTTTGGGCTCTATCTACAGAGAAATGTTCTACATGGAAGCATTCCTCGGAGTCTCGGAAATTGCCGCCATCTAGAACATTTACGCCTTTCCTACAATAACCTTAGTGGTGCCATACCTGAAGAAGTTTTGAATATTCCCTCTCTGATATGTCTTGAAGTAGATATGAATTCTTTGACAGGATCCTTACCGTTTGATACAAATAAGTTGAGAACTCTTACACAGCTGAACATCACAAACAACAAATTTTCTGGTAATATCCCTAGCTCTCTTGGCAGTTGCACTCATTTGGAATACCTTTACATGAAGGGAAATTTCTTCGAAGGAAGCATCCCTTCTTCCTTGAGTTCTTTAAAATCTATTCAGGTGCTTGATCTTTCACATAACAACTTATCCGGCCAAATTCCAAAATATCTTGAGCAACTCCCTTTTCTGCAGCTTTTAAATTTATCTTCCAATAGTTTAGAAGGTGAGGTCCCGACACTAGGAATTTTTCGAAATACAAGTGCAATCTCACTTTCTGGAAATAGAAAGCTATGTGGGGGAATCTCAGAACTACAGTTGCCTGCATGCCCAAGACTACCTACCAAGAAACAAGGAAGAGATATAGTCATAGGTGTTGCAGCTGTAGGTCTCTTTCTACTGCTATCATCTTTTCTTGCCATCCGATTTCTATTGACAAAGTCGACCAAGAAGCCTACTTCTGCATCTTTCATGAGAAACAGCTTTCTGGGGGTTACTTATGCAATGCTTTTTAAAGCAACAGACGGCTTCTCATCAGCCAATCTGATTGGTGCGGGAAGTCATGGTTCTGTCTATAAAGGACTTCTAGACTGCATTGAGACACCAGTTGCAATAAAAATTCTCAAGTTACAGCAGAAAAGAGCTTCTGAGAGTTTTATAGCAGAATGCAAAGCCTTGGGAAGAATCCAACACCGAAACATTATCAAGATATTGACTGTCTGCTCAAGCATTGATTTCAGAGGCAATGATTTCAAAGCATTAGTATTTCAATACATGGCTAATGGGAGTTTAGATATGTGGCTACATCCAAAAGGAAATGAGAAACTCAAAAGTCTCAACCTTCTTCAAAGATTAAATGTGGCCATCGATGTGGCTTATGCGTTAGATTATCTTCATCACCACTGTGAAGCACCAGTAATCCATTGCGACTTGAAACCAGGCAATGTTCTTCTTGATGATGACATGGTTGCCCATTTGGGTGATTTCGGCTTAGCAAGAATCCTTTCTAATGATGTCATCAGTTCCTCTCGAACTCAATCCAACATGCTTGAGATGAAGGGATCCATTGGATATATTGCTCCAGGTAACAACTCTATACAAAAATTCACTCTCTCATTATTCAAAATCTTAGGAAATAATTTCTTTTAGTACCTTACATTGCAAAATCATAATCAAAGTAGCATAAACTAAATCGAACTTATCTTTAAATAACACTATCACATATCTCTACAATATTAACCACATAAGAAACACTACCAATATCACCAACAGCAACAAAAATAATGGTAATAATGATATCAACAATAACAATGAAGAAATCTTGATAGAAATGAGTGTATTGATGGAAGAGTTTGGCAAAGAGAAATTCAAAGATATTTAACCACATAGATGTCCAAGAGTGAATCTGTAGCAAAATTTGCCAAAGTGCTCTATCTGTGTGAGTCAAAATTGCTAATAACAAGTAACACCAAAAGCTTGATCTGTTAATGAATGCCACAACAATGTATATCCCACCCCCTCGAACCGGAAACCGTTCGAATTCGAAACCCGACAAACAAACCAGACAGACAGATGGAGGTAACATGTCTCCCAAGAGGTTTTGAACTTATGACCTTTGACTCCGATACCATGTTAATAACCAGTAACACCAAAGCTCGAGCTTTTGGTGTTTCTAGTTATTAACAAGGCATTAAAGCATGACCTAGCATTTGGTGTTTCTAGTTATTAACATAGTATTAAAGCTAGAGGTCATGTGTTCAAAATGTCTGTCTGGTTTGGTCAGTTTGCTGGGTTTCAAATTTGAACTGCTTTCCATTGGAGAGGGGCTGATGATAAAAATTGTTATGTCATTCAATAATAGCTTGAGCTTTTGGTGTTTATGGTTATTAACATAGTATCAGAGCCAGAGGTCATGAGTTCAAAACCTCTGGGAGGCATGTTACCTTCATCTGTTTGTCCTGTCGGGTTTTAAATTCGAACGGCTTCCCATTCAAGAGGGGTTGTTGATATAAATTGTGATGCCGTTTACTAACAGCTTGAGCTTTTGGTGTTACTGGTTATTAACAAAAAATCATGAATGAGCTAAGGTGCGTGTGGGAAAGCATGAAACTTGAGTAGGCCAAACCTAAAACGTTGCACTCTAGAATTCAGGCGTAGAGCGCCCATTTTGTCTAGGAAAGAAAATTGCCCCTCAATACCCAAATGCAGGAAGGACCTTACAAGAAAAAATGGACAAGTATAGGATACATAAACATTTTAAATTAAGTGCCTAGATCGAGGTCCACTAACTTGGACTTGAATAAGATTCGATTCAGGTCTATGTCCATGGGCTCACCTTGAATCGGAACACCTAAATGGCATATAGCAAAATTTTAGGGGATAGCCAAACCAGCACTACACATGGAACAACCTGGCCTGTGGAGCCCAGCAAGCACACCTTTTCATCAATATGGAAAGGATGAGTTCAACTTAGATTATTAGGCTAGTGTTATTATATTTATATGCATGGTTTTTCTGTTTTACGCTAGAGAAATGATGTGATTTGGTTGACTGTTATTATGTGATTTGGTCTCCCTTCAGGGAGGTGATTAGGTTCCCTAGTTTGAGTCAAATTATGCTTTGTATTTAAGTTTAACCGTGTGTGACAAGGAATATTCTCCCTCCCAACATACACACAATGAAAGAGAACCTGTGTAAACAAAAACATGTAATAAAACTCATAAAATAAGGCCATGTGGATAAAACCAAATCTCATGAGAGAAAAAAAAAAAAAAAAAAAAGAAGAAGAAAGAAACAAAATTTACCTTCGAAAGAAAAAACTCATGAGATGAGGTGCTTTGGATAAAATCATATCTCAAATCCAGCCCATTGTGCAAAACAAGTTGAACATGGGCCTAGATGATGCAAAGAGAGACCTCAGGCCACATGTGTTGGGCCCAAGTAGATTTAGGATATATTATTAACTAATTATGTCATTAGTTTCCAATTTGAATTGTAATTAGGATTAGGTTTCCAATTTTATTTAGTTTCCTAATTTAACTAGGTTTCTTAGGCCCTAAGTTATATTTTCTTGTTTATTTATATGGCATTGTAGAGAAAATATTCTCAGAGAGTTGATTGACTGAATTGGGCTTTCCCATTGAGGTGCGTCCTCATTTATCATCTCTATGGAGACTTTTGTATTGTCTTCGGACACGCACTTCCGCGCCAATTGTTCACTAGACCACTGATTACTAGGGCCTAGACCACTGCCATGCAAGCCCTAACCCTAGGGCCTGCATCACTAGACCACTTATTACTATTTTATGAACATTCATTTTATGCAATGGAAATCTGAGGATCGTCCTCCCTGGCTAATATAAGAATTCACTAATCTAGTTTGTCGACTCTACCTAATTTGTGCCTTGAATTCTGAAAACATCCTAGTAGAATAGACATGCCTATTAAAAGGGTGAGACTATGAGATTGTAAGTTGCCCTAGAAAAACTTTTAATCCTTACTAAAAACAAGAGGTATTTGAATTGCAGAGTATGGTATGGGTGGTGACGTGTCTACATGTGGGGATGTCTACAGTTATGGGATCCTTTTATTGGAGATGCTCACTGGAAAGAGACCTACAGATGATATATTCAAAGAAAATCAAAACCTTCATCAATTTGCTAAGATGGTGTTGCTTGAACAAGTGATGGAGATAATAGATCATCAACTGCTCTTGGAAGAAATCACAAGTATCAGACACAATGAAAATTACTGTGACATGAGATGCAGAATGCACGAGACTCTAGTTTCATTGGTGAGAATAGGGGTATCATGCTCTATAGAATCACCAAAAGAGCGGATGAAAATGAATGATGTTCTCATAGAATTGCTTAGGGTTAAAGAGTTCTATTTAGGTATAGGAAAGTATTGAGCCAAATGATGTTCTGTTGTGGTTAATCTGGCTCCTGGGCTTTATTCTTTTGGGGCTTGAATTTCAAGTCTTTGTAATTTTTTTTCTACTTTAATACAATTTGCATTTTAGCAAAAAAGAATATTTGAAGGTCCAACTTACCTCTGAGATGATATTGATTTATGAGTAGATAAGAAGACAATGTTAAAGAGTGTGTCTTTTTCAACACTGTTGTTTCTAATCAGCAGTATGTTATATCTAAAAGCGTCTCTTGCAATGGCACTAACCAAATGAAATCTGTGTATAAAAATGTGAGCATAAGAAATATAGACCTAGTATACATTCCATGCATGTTCATGAAATGAATCTCAACCATTTCCTAAATTATCTCATTATAGACCTAATATACAATCCACGCAAAACACAATTAAATGAACATATTCATAGCACATTCATCTTTTCCAATCGTGAATGCCTCAAAATCTACACCTTTGAGATCCAATCGAGTAGTATTTAGTTGTTTCTCACCCATGCATAGTGTTGCTCAAATGGTATCAAGGATATTTGATCATCTTTAAGCCGCAGTTGGCTCGAGCTCGAACTTGATATTCACTGTAAAGCAGAGCTCAAGCTTTGCTTACTCTAATCCTCCATAAATGGGCAAGAGCTATGGCCTATGGGTAAAAGCAACACTGCTTAATTAACAAGTGAACATTTCGAAGGGATTACCCCTGTTGGCTATAGCCAGTGGCGGAAGCCACAACGACCTTGGCATCGATGGATCTGTTTGTACTTATATTGGTATTTCATCGAACATCTTATCAACGACCTCTGATTGAACTCTGCTCAGATTTCGTCCAATTTCTTCTTTGTAGAAATGATTGCTTTTCATATCCCCTTCCCAGGCCACATGACCAAGTCGAAAACTTCCTGCAACAATAGAATGAAATGAATCCCTAGTCGAAAACTTCCTAGTCAATAGCGAATAGTTTGCCATTGAGTATGGGGATCCTTACCACAAGATTCCATTCTTGGAGCCATAGTTGTTTGGTTCATTTGGAAATCCAGAAATGAGTAAAGTATAATTTTAGAACCCAAATGGTTATGGACCGGTTCTCCAACACATAATTGAGTAACTTCAATTTTGATGGATTCTTCCAACAAGAGGATAAAACAGCGGGCATTGGAGGCATATTTCGCAGTAGTGATGGCTTATCATGTATGTCTTTGCCATGCAAATCGTCGCTGCTGATGCTCTAGATGCAGAATTACAGCCATCACACCGAGGCTTATGCATTAATGCGGAACTGAACTTCCAAAAACATAATCATAGAAGTGGGGACTCCTTAATCATAATCAAAGCCTTGGCAGTTCGTTCTGTAAAAGGGAATAAAATTAGGTGGCCGACAGGGTAGGATGAATTAGACCTTCAGTTAAGATGGGTTTTCTATTTTAAAAAAAAAAAATTTATATACCCAGCTAGGGTTTATAGAATTTATAAATGGGCTCCTGTTGTTTCGGTATTTATATATACCCCTCTGCTGTTTTCATTTTAATGCCTTTTGTATCTCCAAAATCACTAGTCAAAACGAAAATAGGCGTCCAGCAAGAGATTTGTGTTGATTTTTTTGTAAAAATAACAACTTTGCCCTTAAGTTCATTAAACTAAGATAAGTATGTCATTATTTATAAAAATACTATTATTTTATCCCGTGTCCCTGTTGTCTCTCTCAAATTCTCCCATGCACATAAAGCCTAATAATGCATTTGAGACTCTCATCAATCTAATAGGGGGTTGTGCATAGGTTGGGTCAATTATAAAAACAAGTGTTGATTGTCGTTGTGATCGATTTAGATTTAATGGAATGGGCCTTGTATTGATAGAATGGATTTATGTATGATTACTCTCCCTGACTAAATGTACTATAGTAATTAGGGATGACAATGGGTTGGGTTTAAATGAGGACCTGACCCACCCCGGCCTACTCCTGTTAGGGGCGGGTTTGTTATTGATTTTCTTGGAACGGGATAGGTTTGAGTTTTTGTTGATATAACCAGCCCCACCTCATATATATAATAAATATTTATTTATTACTACAAGTATAAATGAAATTCATATTGTACAAGTGGTGTTGGTGTTGGGGCATTAACTTAAAGCATTTTTTTAAAATAAGATTGTGTCTTTGAATTCTACCACACTATTTCCCATGTATCTAAATATTTAAAAATTCTTAAGCTTTAAATTTAACCTAACCCTTGTCCAAAAGAGGCGGGTTTGGTATCACATGCCACTGACCCGTCACAGGACGGGTTAGGTTTGGATGAGACAAACTTGAGACGAGGCGGGTTTGGATTTGGGTTTATCCCAACCCGCCCCAAACCCACCCGGTTGCCATCCCTAATAGTAATTGTTAATGTTATAAAAATAAATCCAAGCTTTTAACTTATGTATATCTGGATAAAGAGATGAGCAAAAGTATCGTTTTACTCTAAATACTTATGGAGGCCGTAAGGCTACTAATTTTGGGACATGAAAGGTATTAAATTGAAAAGGCATGGGGTATATACAAATATTGAAACCACATGGGCTTATTTACAAATCCTAAAAACCTTAGGGGGTTATATGCAAAAACCTCCAGACAAAATTAAGATGGGTAAAAGAAGTTCTCTTATAACATTTTGGGGTTTTTCCTGTGCAGTCACTATTAGTTGTTTGTTCCCTGGCTTGTCACCAAAGTCGAGATATTTCTTGTCACCAAAGTCGAGATATTTCTCCACGGGTTCTTCGTATTTCAAGCGATATCGCATATTTAAAACTACATTTTTAAAAACTCAATGGACACCTTTTTCTTTACATATTAGTGTATGTTCCGAATAATCCAATAAAGTTTTGCGATAACGCAGAAAATGGAGCATTCTAGACAATTTGTCTAGAAAAATAACTAGACTTTGGTCACCAGGTACAGAAATCAGCAGCTAATGGTGACCGAACAGTAAATAACCCTAACATTTTTTTGCAGAAACTAAAGAATGATGAAGCAAGTAGGCTGTTTTGCCTGTAGGTTCAGTTGGTCCAGCATAAACGACTATTTCTGTTGTAAATAGTTTTGTTCCCTCACATACATAGTATTATATAAATACTACTGATGTAAATATGGGTGGCTAACTGGCTATCATGTAATTTGTTGTTAGAATGTTGTATTTTTGTTGTCGTTAATATATAATCATCCAATTTAGGGAAAAACATGCTAACATATGATAACATTTTTTGCTGCATTTTTTATTTGGTGAACTGCAGATTAATTGTGGTTTCTTCAAGTCTCGGAAATTTTATTTCTTTGTGATTATGAAGGTTTGTAGTTGTAGGAATGAAGGTTTTTTTGTCATTTTTTTTTTTCACAATGTTGGATGGGTGGGTTGCTGTAGGAAAACCAGTTATGTATAGGTTCGTGAAGGTTGGGTTTGGATGATGGAATGGTGATGGTGGTGAGTAAAAAAAGAATGAAAAAAAATGTATATGAAAACAGAGGTCTACAAGCGGCGGTAGTATTTATTTGCATTGACTTTGAGGGGCTGGAACAATTACGGAGGAGAAGGATGGAGTGATGGTGTATGATTAATGAAGATGGAGATGGGGAGACGATGAAGAAGATGGAGTTCTTTATAGTTGTCGATTTGCAAGTTGCAACGTCCTGGTGTGAAGTTGCAATCGGCTATGTAGATGGGTGAAAATGGATATAGTCTTTCATTATGTCAGTGACTCCGGTCTTGAACTTGAGGATTTGCCCTTGACGAATGTCATTAATTGATAACTTCCTAAAAACTTAGGGTCTAATTTGAAAAGTTTTAAAATTTGTGTCTTTTTTGAAATAAGGAAAGAATTTAAGGCCTTATTTGAAATTCTCCCTTTTGGGAGAGAGAGAAATGAAAAGGATTGACTCTTCAGCTCATTAGAAAGCTCGTCTTGGGATTAAAAAGTAATTTGGATGACTCTCTTGTATGGTCAGAAGTAAATAAAAAAAAAAAAAGACATCAACACTAATCAAACGAAAACTTAGCCCCTATTTGGCATCACCAATTTTCTCCTCCATTTCTCAAAATCTCTAAATCGGGTAGGGATTTTGAGAATAGAAGCATTTGGCAGCCATTGTTTTCTATAGAAAAGTAGAGGCACTATTTCCCACAACCCACCATGTAGAAAGTAGTGAAAAAAAAGAGGCAGGTGAACAGTGTTTTTGCCCATCACGCCCTAGTCCTTTATTTACTCAAAATCTAAGAGTGTAAATCAAGAGCCAAACAGTTGAAAATGTTCACAAAATCAAACATGGCCATGACACCAAATTTCAGCCGTTAGATCATCACCAATCTCGAGATATGTGCAAAAAGATGTTAGCCATTCGATGTAATTTTATAAAATATGTGGGCCCCAAACACAAAATCCACACCGTTAGATCTCTTTGGAAGGATAAAAACGGCTATGTGGTCAATTTTAAAAGCTTGATACCTTGTGGATCTCGAAATATTACAAAACAATATCAGCTATTGATGTATTATGCTCAATATTGGATTTGTTCACGAGCAGTAATGTTTTTCTAATTTTTCTTTATTTCTGATAGTGTAAATCAAGATCCAAACCATTGTAAATGTTAAAAAGATAAATGACGGCCATGACACCAAATTTCGGCCGTTGGATCATCACCAATCTCGAAATTATGTGCAAGAAAGTGAGCCATTTGATGTAATTTTCTTAATTATGTGGGCCCCAAACACAAGATCTAAACCGTTAGATCCCTTTCGAAGGTTGAACACGGACATAGGATCAATTTTCAAGGCTTGATACCTTGTGGTCTTGAGAAATTTATGAAATACTTTCAACATTGATATAAAAAAATCTATTTAACTTTGCATTACCAAACATTTCTTTTGGTTCTAGCCTCTATTTTTTTATAGCACTTTTTTTAGTGCCTTCACTTTGATGGGTCTATAAAAAAAAAGAGTAGAGATATCAAACAAGGCCTTAATCCATATGTAATATCTGGCATGCCATATCTTTCCAAGTATGTAATGGAGGTGTCCAGAGCAGGCTACCGCCTTGTGAGTTGGAATATTATATTTTTACAACCACGACATGGTCATTTATCATCTATCTTCTCTCCTTTTTCCTCCAAATGAAGTTATGATGCATCTATCAACATAGCGACCACTAGAATTTTCCAAATGGGCCAATCAAACCCAAATTAGAATTGAAGAAGATGAGGTTTTGGGTCTAGCATGCCAAAATTTTAGTTTATTTTACAAGTTCAACTTAGCCCATAAACTACTCTATTAATCGCATAACCAACATAATAAATAAAAATAGCAATGCTCCTAATAGAATAAAATGTACATATTTGCTTCCCAAGGTATTAGTAAGCCGATAAAGGATATGTGTAGTGTATGTGGGTGTTAGTTGTAATTCCATGTAAAGCAAAATGAGAAACAAATATATATATATATATATATATAAATATATATAATAACGAATAACACATCCCAGGTTTGTAGTCCTTTTTCAAAAAAATACATATGAATTCATCGTCAAATGGGCTCCACCAAATGATTATTAAAGAGGTGAGAGCTAAAGTATCTAAGTTACGAATGTGCGTGGGAAGGACCTTGACTTTTCTAGGACCTAAAATACTAGGGTGATGGGTGGGTAAATATGTTTCATCTTCCCTTGATTCATTTTCCATTAATAGGGAGATCATTTGATAGTCATTTTTGTATATTCACATTTGATCTTTGTTGTTAACCACATATGTCATAAATTCCTATGTATATTTAGTGTGGGTTTGGAAATGAGTTGGATCGTATTAGAGACCCGATTAGACTCAATTGGAAACAACAATGTCTCGTTTCAACCAGGAGTGTGGCTTTTACCAAAACAAAAAGTTAGTGTGGCAAACGAGTTTGGTCAGGTCAAGATGCGTAGGGTAGTTGAGGTCCAACAGTCCAACCTGTTTTTTAAATGGGTCAAGTAAGAGTAACCTGCAAAAGATGCGGATCATCATGACACAACCTAAACAATCCACATTCAATAGAAATGACCTATTCAACCTAGGGCTGCACAAAAAATCCGGTATCACCACAAAACCGGACCAAACCGACCGAACCAGGCGGTTTGGATCGGTTTTATGTAGATCGGTTCAGTCAACGGTTTGAAAATCATAGAAACCGCCCTACATCGGTCGGTTATCGGTTTGAACACACGGTTAACTGCCTAAACCGAACCGCCCGTATGTATAAACTTGAGTATTGAGTTTTAACTATTTTAGCCCTAGGGGAAGCGCTTGTATGTTGAGGGGAAGCGCTTGTATGTTCTACTTGCATGT
Organism: Persea americana; assembly: GCA_029852735.1. Taxonomy (NCBI): domain Eukaryota; kingdom Viridiplantae; phylum Streptophyta; class Magnoliopsida; order Laurales; family Lauraceae; genus Persea; species Persea americana. The sequence continues at coordinate 11,772,447 of CM056812.1, forward strand.
TAGATGAAAGTTCTACAAGAAGTGTGCATTATTGGGTTTTTAGTAGCGCTGCCGAGGGGTTTGGTCTGACTTAAGAGAAAGTGAGTTATGAAGAGGCCCATCTCAATTAGTTTAAAATTGGGGCTGCATTCCACTCGGACCGATCTTATTGGCAAAAAAAAAAACCTAGTTCCTTTTGTATTGAATTCATTGGTCTGAATCAAGCAATGTAGTCTAGTCCAAGTTTTATGCAGATAAATAGGTACGTAGCTTACCATTTTGTTGGTGTATTTTACAAGAATATTTGAACTGTTTTAGCTCATTGGCCTAAAAGTTTGGCCAAACCTGGCCCTGTCCATTAATCACGCAACCGGATGATGGATGGAAAGAGTTCATCCATCGTTTGATGTATGCTTCCTTGGTTGAAACGAATTATGAAATATATTTTACTGTTCATTACAGCTTCTCCTCATTCCATTTGATGGACCAAGTTTGAACTGCAATTTCTTTGTGAAAGAAATAATATATAAAAATAGAAAAACCGTAACCGAACCGAACCATTTCGGTTTGAGCACATGGGTAGTTCGGTTTGGTTTGGTTGATGGTTTCCCCTCTAAATCGATCCGAACTGCTTGTGTGCACCCCTAATTCAACCTAACATAACCTAGAGAACGTTTACCCAAACCCAATGTTTTTCAAATATTAAGGCTTTGTTTGAGTTAAGTTGCAAGAAAGAAAAAACCAATGATGCTTTTCTCGTTCGTGTGAAAAATGACTATTCTAAGTAACAAAATATTAGATCACCGAATTGTTTAAATGAGTTCAAATATGCAAGTCAAATCATCGAATCAGGAGAGATTAAAATATAATGGGGTTATGATGATATTTTATTTGTAGTTGTTTGGTATGGAATCTTTTTAACTTTTTGTATATAAAAGTGGAAAGTTCTTATTTTTTAGTAAAGAAATGAAATTGCTTTTTTACTTTTTTTTTTAAAGATAGAGAAAATTTTAAATTAAAGTGCTATTTATGTAACCCCTTATCTGAAAAATGGAGGCTTTATTAGACTTTTACTAATCTAATATAGCGACAAACAGCCCGAAGGGAACGCTCGTGCCCCGTATTTTTGGAGAGGTGTTAAAAACTTGGCCCATTTTCTATATGGAGAAATTTCCACATTTAGTATGGCCCTTTTTCTGAATGGAGAAGGACAAAAACCGAGCTAAATTTCCTCTTAGTACACTGAAAAGATTTTGCTATTTGAAATTGAGAGTGAAAAAGAATTTCCTCGAAAGAAAAAAATTTCTGCAGAACCAACTCTACATGGATTACAGAAATGTAAAAATATTTCATTTAGCCCTTTGCAAACTACACATGAATTTTAGGGTCATGATGTGCTTTTGACAATTTCTTCAAATGCATTAATGAAGACCTACCTGCTCTAACCCACCTTTTAAATGGGTGGGGTCAGGGATGGGGACTAGCTGTAAGATTTCCAATCGTTTCCTTTCAAATGGGAATCACATTAAAGCACCGATTCAGTTTGGTCATATTTCTAGCTTGAAAAAAAGGATCACATATGTACGTAATCGGTGTCTCGGAAAATTATTACAATAATATCACAATACTTACGTCAAATGATAACACACATATGCATATGTAGTAAGAGGTGGCATGTATAAGATTCAAATCTTAGATAGCCAGTGTAGAACAGCCGCCGCTTACTATTTAAATAAGGAGCCATTCTCATCATCAAAATATTTTAAAGTACTGCTAAGTATAAAAATTGTAACCTACCTCACCACTTCTCAAACAAAACTAACAGCAAAGTGTACAATAGATCCAACAAAATGGCAATAGCTTTAGGTGGATGTTAAAAAGCTCAAAACCAACTGCAGTTGCAAAATTAATCTGAGATCTTAATAATGGACAGCCCCATTATAGTTTCTCGAAACAAAATTTACATCAATCTTACTAAATCCTTACAACCACCTATACAAAAACATTTGAAAAGCTTGCAAACAAACAACAACGCCCAAACTTTGTGATGAACTGTTCAAATAATGGGCACTTCCCTGCATAGTACGGCCAAAGAATTTTGAGGCCAATACCAATATTAATTTTAGGTGTTGTTTCCAAACGCACGTTGCAAATCCAAAACCAAAGTACAGGTCAAAGAAACAAACAGCAAAACAGAAATAGATGGCATCAAATCTCAGTGTGGCATAGTTGTCAAACTCGACAATTGGGCTGCTCTCGGACTGGGTCGAGCTTGATCCAATCTGAACCGGACCCGAACCGGCCTCCTCTCCCATACGATCTTCTTCTTTCTGCAACCGGAGACCCAGCCCCACTGTGAGCGTCAATACCGGAACCAGTTCCGATCTCTGATAAATCTCCGAGGGTGGTTGTGAATCAAGTTCCTCTGTTTTTTGTGTAACACTGCCTACGTTCATGGGAAAGAAAGGGAAACCTCAGTGTATCATTCTTCCCTCTTAATCAACGTTAAGATTACATATTATATTGTGATCTAGGGCCTACGAGAAGAGATCAAGCACGCATAAGAGAACACAAAGATTTGCATGGTTCGACTTTTGGCCTACGGCTACGTGTACGGGGAAGACGAGAGAATCCACTATACAATCAGAAGAGGTGTCCCATCAATGGGACGCGTTGAGACCGGTAGAAAGCCTAGCCCGGCCCGTCCCAAGCCCGAAAGAATTGGGCTTTTAAAAAAAATTGAGTCCAGTGGGTTGGGCTTGGACAATACATTTTAAAGCCCGTCCAAAATGGGACTGGGATTGGGTAGAAACAACCCAGCCCGTTCAGGCCCGGCCCGGCCCGCTACAAAGTTAATTGATTTCTTTTTTATATTACTTGACCAATATAGGATACTCATTCTCATTCATTTTATTGATTTTCTACTTTCACTGGCAAAAAAAAAAAAAAAAAAAAAGGTTTTTACCGTTTCTACATTACTTGACCCATATAGCCTATGGGATACTCATTCATTTCTATTGATTTTCTATTGTCACCGGCAAAAAAAAAAAAAAAAAAAAATTTTAACTCCGCCATCTTGCTTTTAGTTGTTGCATTGCATTGCATTGCCGGTCCCAAGCCCGGAAAAAATGAGGGTTTAAAATCCGGTTCACACCAGGTGTCCGGTAACAGTAGGAATAATTAGAAAATATTTTGCTTATGTTTAGGATCGGGCCAAGCTAAGGCCCGGCCCTATCCCAGCCCAGGCCCGTACCGGACGGGATTTGATGTGGGCCCTTTCAATTTAGGGCCGGGATTGGGCAACACCCAGCAAACCCGTCCTATTTTCGGGACGGGATTGGACAACCCAAGCCCAGGCCCAGCCCGTCCCATTGACAGGCCTAAATTCACAGACTCTTAGTCTCTATTTATAATATCAACCCCAAAATCCTATTACACCCAAACACTACTTCTAATCACAATAGATCAATAACAGGCGTACTTCTAATCACAGTAGAACATGGGCAATGCAGGGGCCCGGTTTACTAGATTTATTACTTCTATTGAGCCATACAACCTAACAAATCTCCACATTGGTGAACATTGAAGCTGATCCTCATGTACAAAACACGTCTCACCATCTCCACCTGCCCCTTATAATTCGTACTTACACCAAAATGAATTTCATTTGCTACAACATTTACTATATCATATCTAAATAATTAACACAAGTCAACTCAACTCAACCTATATTAAAATATACTAGTGCCTTCACATTCCGTTTAAAGCTCATTTGGATTTCCCATGGATCAGATTCTGGTTTATTTCTGATTTACTAATAACAGGATGTTGTATTAAAAAAAAAAAAAAAAAAAAAAAAAAAAAAAAAGGGCCAAGATGATACGAAAAGAAAACCGACACCTAATTAGGTGCAACACAATGAAACAATGAGCTATAAAAAAGATTGGAAAATCTTGACAACAAATAACAGCCAGGTGTCAGGTATTTTTAAGTTATTTTAATTATATGGTATTTTTCTTTGAGACGAAAAAGAACAAAATTTTATCCCATCTTTAACATGTTAATAACTTGTTTTTGTTTGTGAGCTACGAAAAGTCCCCTATCTAGTGATAAATTCCACGGTTTATTGTCGAAAAACATCCAAGAAAGAGAACCACAAATGTGATGAGAGGATATCTTCTCATCTCTGTGACACGACTCTTGCTTAATTTAATTTGTTGACTGAATTTTAAGGTCAATATAGCCATGGTCGTACGTTCTAGGACGGCAATGAGTTCACGTCAGACGAGGCACCGGCTCAGACCCACCTTTTAAATGGGCTCGGGTTATGGGACGAGCCTGCTTTCATGCATTTACGTAATTAATTTAATTTGTAGGGTTATATTCTTAATTTCTCAACATGTTTTTTTAGCATTCTTTTTATTAAAACAATTTTAGTTTGTGCGGCATTTTTCTTTTAATAAAACAAGATAAAAATCTGATCCCAGTTTGTGGCAACTTCATTCACCTAAAGTAGTCCCCTCATCATAAATTTCACAGTTAGACGTCGTTTAATAGCATTCAAGAAAGAGAACGACAGAGTTAGTTGCGTCTTGAATTTAAAGGTCAACAGCCACTACCATTCTAAGTAGAGGTGTACAAAAAATCCGTCAATCCGATTCAATCCGATCCGATCCGTGGATTTTGATCCGATCCGAAGGCTAACGGATTGGTGATGGATTGGAAATTATGTAATCCGTTAGCAACGGATCGGTGGCGGATTTCACCCTTAATCCGCGGATTCAATCCGATCCGATCCGTTGTCATTAAATATAGATTAAAAAATAAATATATATGTATATATATAATAAGAAAAAAAATGTAAGGAGTCACTAACCTTATGAATAAAATAGGCATACATCTCTCAACTCATGCCCCTTTAATTCAGTAGCTTCAAAATTTATGGATTTTTTCTTATTCTTTTTCCATGTAATGCACAGTAACGGATTGGACGGATTAATCCGATCCGATCCGATCCGTATAGTAACGGATTGAACGGATAAATCCGATCCGATCCGCTCCTCCACGGATCGGATCGGATCGGATTTCAACAGTAACGGTGGTGACAGATTACAAATCCGTCAATCCGTAGGCAACGGATTGGTGACGGATTTGGCCCAATCCGCACCAATCCGATCCGTGTACACCCCTAATTCTAAGACAGCAATACATTGAGTTAAGACAGGTCACCAGCTCTAACCCACCTTTTAAATTAATGGGCTCGGGTTAGGAATTGACGAATTGTTAAATGTTTTTCATATTTGGAATTGTAAAGGATTGTGATGGCCTTCTGGTTATGGGATGACCCACTCTGCCCTGCTTTCATTCATTTTTACATAACTAATAATTTAGCCTAATTGATGAATTTACAGGACTCACTACTCTCATGACAGCAACATTAACAGATGAAATAGTCCCTCTCTTTCTTCATCAACGTATTGTGCATTACTGACTATAATAAATATATATATATATGAGAGTTGTGGTGCCGATAATGGAGCATTGCTTTCACTTGTTCCGTGTTCTGATAACCCTCTCATAGTAACAACAATGAAGCTGCTGCCACCCATACCCTGGAGTGGTAATTGTGTGATTTTGTTTTGGTTGTTGCTCCTCCTTACCTCCATCAACCTTATATGCTTTGCAGAATATGAGACTCTCTTAAAAAACGAGAGTGATCATCTCTCGCTGCTCGCCTTCAAAGATGGGATATCTAATGATCCCAACGGAGTCTTGAGCTCTTGGAACAATTCTCTCCATTTCTGCATGTGGGATGGAGTCACTTGCACCAGACGACATCCTCAAAGGGTCGTGGCCTTGAACCTCTCTTATCAAAGCTTGAGGGGCTCCTTGTCACCCCACATCGGTAACCTCTCCTTCCTCAGGACTATTGCACTTTACAATAACACATTGGAAGGACACATTCCACAAGAAATAGGTCGTCTTTTTAGGCTTCGGTATCTCTCACTTCTCAATAATTCTTTGATTGGAGAGATACCAAATAATCTAACCCACTGTTTACAACTCGGATTCCTAAGCTTGCGTGGTAATAAGCTTGTTGGTAATATTCCTGTGGATATTGGCTCTCTGTCAAAGTTGTATTGGTTGAGTCTTTCCAAAAACAACCTCATAGGCCACATCCTTCCATCGCTTGGGAACCTTTCATCGCTTGCAAATCTCTATCTGTATGACAATAGTTTGGACGGAAGCATTCCTCAAGAACTAGGCCGACTGACAAAGCTACAAAATCTTATTCTCAGCGGCAACTCTTTCAATGGGGAGATTCCCCAAAATCTGACTCAGTGTTTGCAACTCAGATTTCTAAACTTGCACAGTAATAAGCTTGTTGGTAAAATCCCGTCAGATATTGGCTCTCTTTCAAAGCTCTATGCCCTAAGTCTTGGGAGAAACAACCTCATTGGCCACATCCCTCCACTGCTTGGGAACCTTTCATTGCTTACATCTCTCTATCTAGGTGAGAATAGTTTGGATGGAAGAATTCCGGAAGAACTGGGCCGATTGATGAGCCTACAAATTCTTGCAATCCACGCAAATAAACATTCGGGTATGATTCCTTCCTCTCTGTATAATCTCTCGTCAATTCGTACCCTTGATGTCGGATTTAACCGTCTATACGGGAGCCTTCTACCTGAGTTGGGTCTCATTTTTCCAAATCTTGAAGAGCTTTATGTCTCAACGAATAGATTCACCGGACTCATACCAATTTCATTGGGCAATGCTTCAAGGTTGGTCATTCTCACGTTCACAACAAATTACTTTAGTGGGTCCCTGCCAATGAATCTGGGAAGGCTAAAGGGCCTTGTGTGGCTTGAAGCAATTGAAAACCAACTCGTCAATGAGAATAATGAGGAATTCACTTTCATCACTTCTTTAACCAATTGCAGTTGCTTACAACATTTAGATCTATCCTACAATCAATTCAGTGGTATACTGCCCAACTCAATAGCTAATATCTCTACCCAGTTGACAGAATTATGGTTAGAAGAAAACCGGTTTTTCGGAGCCATCCCAAGAGGACTTGAGAATCTCGCCAACTTGATTGTATTGAGCTTGGGGCAAAACCTTTTCACAGGTACTATTCCCATCCATCTAATGAAGCTTAAAAGGTTGCAAGGGCTTTTTATGCAAGGAAACAAACTCTCAGGGAAAATCCCAATTTCCGTTGGAAATCTCATTCAATTATTCGTACTTAATTTAGGCAGAAATGATCTACAGGGAAGCATTCCTTTGAGTCTTGGAAACTGTCGGCATCTAGAACACTTGTATTTAAATGAGAATAACCTCAACGGGACAATACCAAATCAATTGGTAGATATTCCAACCCTATTGGAGATTAATATAGGCATGAATCACTTGACTGGCAACTTACCATTGGATATCGGTCAATCTAAAAATCTTGTCCGACTGAACATTTCTAATAATAGGTTGTCAGAGGAAATTCCTCCTTCCTTAAGTTCTTTAACAGCTCTACAAGAGCTTGATCTTTCACACAACAACTTAACCGGGCATATTCCTAGCAACTTGGTGCAACTTCTTTCTCTACAATATTTAAATTTGTCTTTCAATAATTTGGAGGGTGAAGTGCCAGAACATAGAATTTTCCAAAATTCATCTGCAATATCAATCATTGGAAATGCCAAGCTTTGTGGTGGAATTCCCAAATTACAATTGCCTAAATGCCCCAAGCAGGATTTCAAGAAGCAGGAGAGGCCCTTTTCGCCAAGAGTAATTATCATAATTGTTGTTGCTACTATTCTCTTTTCATTTATTCTAGTATGCTTCCTTGCACTTCCATCAAAGAAGTTGAGGGAGAAACTTGCTTCTAAGTCTTCCATGAGAAAGAGTTACTTGCAAGTAACTTACATAGAGCTTTTTAGAGCGACGAATGGGTTCTCATCGGCCAATTTGATTGGTGAGGGAAATTACAGTTATGTGTACAAGGGAATGATAGATCACATGGAGATGATTGTTGCGATAAAGGTTCTCAGATTACTACAACCAAGAGCTTCTAAGAGTTTTATAGCTGAATGCAGGGCATTGAGAAACATTAGGCATCGGAATATCCTCAGAATCTTAACTGTTTGCGCAAGCTTCAACTTTAGTGGAAGTGATTTCAAGGCATTAGTTGTTGAATACATGCCTAATGGGAGTCTGGACAGTTGGTTGCATCCAAGTGCAAATGAAGATGAGCACCATCAATTGAAAAATATGAGCTTTATTCAAAGGCTAAATGTAGCCATTGATATAGCTTGTGCCTTGGATTACCTTCATAATCATTGTGAAGCACCAATAATTCATTGTGACCTCAAACCCAGCAACGTTCTTCTTGATGATGACATGGTCGCACACGTTAGCGATTTTGGCCTATCAAGGATCCTTTCAGAAGATATCAATTATTCTCAGTCTCAAACCAACTCGCTCACAATAAAGGGGACTATCGGATATGTTGCTCCAGGTATCCATTTATCACTTCTTTGATTTTTAAGTCTTTTGGAAAAAAAAACTTTATTATATTATTAGCACCTGATACGAGCAAATGGACCTGAAGATATAATAATTAAGAATATTCTTCAATTAAAATTCTTATACTATGGTGCTCATGGGCCAAACCAGCCCAAGCTTATCATGAATTGGCTGGATTTGGGTTTTGTTTTAAGACCTTGGAATGGATCTGGGAGAAATTTTATTGTCCAATAGTTAAATATCTAGGCTTTTGTATGCTTGAAGACCAAGTTTGGTCTAACATATTTAGCTCAAAGGCCTACATGAGTTTTCCAAATGGATTGAACTCGGTCCTGATGTTTAGGACCGTGCAGCTAGAATATTAGGCCTTATAACAAGCTTCGAGCCAGCTTGCACCTACCCATGAACTCCCTATAATGAATACATTCACATCAATGTTTATCGTATATAAAATGTCTATAAATATAGAAAACTCAAAGTGTTTTACTATGATCATCAATCTAACGGTGGGGCCAACTCCTATTCATCCAGAGGTTGGGACTCACCAAATATGTGACACTTGCAGTCTGAATGTGACACACCAGTTGGTATGTGATTTTTGAAATTTTTTTTAAATCTACATTATGGGTGGCCTAATTTAAAGCCTCACCTAGTTGGTGGGTCCCAACCACAAGTTATCCAAGTTCAAATAATTTCATTACAGCAAGTATGCTTTTTTTTTATTGGTAATAAAAACTTATATTAAAAAGGCAAAAGGGGATACAAAAAGAAGCAAACGAATAGCAAGCATGTTTTTTTTCTTTTTACAGCAAGTATGTTGATAGTTGTGCTTGTGTGCTAGCTTGACACTTTCATTATTAAGAAGGTACCTTGATGAAAACATATTGGGATTGCTCAATTGGTTGCCTGTCCCAGATGTCACCTGGCTACCATGATTAACCTTGGGTATGCCACTCTTCCCACAGCTAGCCAATTAGGAGCTCTTGTTCGATCCGACGAAGACAAGCTGGAGTGTTTTTCTTTTTCCTTTTTCTTTTTTTTTGGTAAAAGATGAGCCGGAGTTAAATGAAATATATAATGCATAGCTACAAGCAAATGGTGAAATACATTTTTTGGTATTTTTCCACAATGTTTCTTTTATGGCATATGTAGACTTATATATATGAAACATAAACAACAGTCAGGCCAAAATGGTGCAAGCCCAAGCTTAGCTTGTTAGTTGACCAAGCCATCTCAAGCTCGTCTCTTTACAACTTTGCTTAAACGTGAGAGCTATGTTGTTATTTGTGAAGAACATTATAAATCATAACTGCAACTAATGCATATAATGCATATCAATTATGCAGAGGTGTAATACATTTTTTTCCTTTCTGGTAATGTTTATTTGAATAATTAAGCATCAGCTCTGAAGGATCTTGATCACTAGTTCATGTTGAATTATCAAAATTTTATTTTCTCATATTGAAAGTTAACCATTGCCTGAGCTGCCTATGATACAATCCTATGGTTTTAGTTCTACTTGATTTTTACACCTTTTCAATTCACACATCTTTAGTACTCAGGGAATATGAATGAGTTGCACTAGCATACTTTAAATCCTCACTTATTGAAAATAAAATGTCTATGAACTGCAGAATATGGTATGGGTGGCAATACATCCACATCCGGAGATGTGTACAGTTATGGAATTCTTCTGCTAGAGATGATTACCGGAAAGAGACCTTCTGATGATATGTTTGCAAATAATCTCAGTCTTCATCAATTTGCTAAGATGGCACTTCCTGAACATGTGATGGAGATCATAGATCACCGATTACTCGCAGAAGAAACTGAAATCATTAGGCACAGTGAAGATTATGAAAAAATTAGAAGCATGATGCAAGAGTCCCTAATTTCATTAGTGAAAATAGGTGTTTCTTGTTCTCGTGAATCGCCAAAAGAAAGAATGGAGATGAAAGATGTTGTCATTGAAATGCAAAAAGTTAGGGACTTTTATCTCAGGCGCTGAAAAGTGGTAAGATGCACATGGCAGACAGCTAGTGTTAATAAAGGTTCATCTGCTCTTAGTCATATTGAGGTTTGGTTGTGTTCCATGATGAGAAAGAGTATGTAGAAAATGTCTTCTTTAAGAGTGAGTTTTTCCTCTGTTTTTTTCTTCTTTAGTGTACTTCTTCTGTATAGTGTACTTGCTTTGTGTGCTGCTTCTAATAGTGTACTTGCTTTGTCTGTATAGTGTACTTGCTTTGTGTGCTTCTTCTAGTAGTGTACTTGCTTTGTCATTAAGGAAATAGAATCCCTCCCTCCTAATATGTCATTTGAGATGGATGATTAAGCTTATTAGTGACCACTCCTCGACGGACACTCATGGGCTTGGTGGCCTTATTTTCTGATATGGCCCCGCGCAAGATGGGTCATAAGATCAATTGTTAGGGTCTTCTACATGGGGATGTAATTAAGTTGGGCCAAGTTGAACAATATCAATCTCTAGATCCAGTCAATGCACATTCAAGTTCAAGCTCAACCATAATAACTAAGTTGAGCTATGTTAACCTTGATCATTTTGGCCTGATTTCTTTCTTTATATTCCTGTATTATGTATAATATATATAAAACTTACATGTGAGATTATAAGTATGTTTATATCATAGGTAGTGGTGGAACTACATGGTGTCATGTGATCTTATCCTCTTTGCCCCTCCTCAAATTTTGTTCTATGTTTCTTGTTTGCCCCTCAATATTTTTTTCCTCTTTAGTAAAGAAAGAAATTCCAAACACATAAGGTCAATTTCATCATTTACTCTTATCCAAAAGACAAATCATCAAAGCTATCCAATTACCATTTTCATTTGAACTAGCAAAACACGCCCGTGCTAAGCATAGGCAATATAATCCCATGGAATTGATGAGAGGAATTGATTTTGAAGTGAGTTGAGAGAGAGGAATTGATGAGAGAACCACGCCAGATGAAGAGGAAGATTGGGTGTTGAGAAAGAGGTGTTCATGTGAGAGCATTATGCACTGACTGACATTTGCAATACAAAATTTGTGTATATATGTTTCGTTGATATTTTATATTGCAATTGATCATGCCCAACTTGTGAAGTTTTAGCAAAAGATTGAACGAAGCTAATCCCAAGAAAAGCTATTCTAGTATAATGCTGAATTTCCAATGCTTGGACATGACTGTATCCAACAGAACTATTGCCTCTGAGTCTGGAGGAAGCTGGAAATCAAATAGAAAACGTGATTACTTATTTCTAATTCTTCAAATAAGAAAACAACTTCACAATGACTGTACCTTGTGCTACTTATGAGTTCGAGCTCAAATCTTGGATGACCTTGTTTTCTAGACGTTTGGAAATTGTCAATACTTGAATGCATTGGCAAGCGATTTTATTCATTCTTTTAGTTGATCTAAGCTAAACAAACTTCACCAGAAATTTATGATTGAATGTAGAATAACCTTAATTTTCAAACGCGTGAAGCTGAAAGAGGACAGAATTCCCTGAATGCAAATCTTTTCAAACAACGCGCTTGGTAGTTTTAGCAGTAAGTACTTCCACCTTTCATCCTTGAATTAGGCCTGGACATCACAATATTCCTAGGTAGAATGCACGTTAATGGTGTAATACTGACTCATTAAATTCTGCGAAGAATATCAATCACCATGTTCAGAGTGATGTTGGGATTCAGAAAGTGTTAGAATTCTGCGGTATGAAAGTCTATCCTGGTGTTTAGCTTGATAAAGTACGCCCACAATATTTAATCTACTTGATCGTGGTATTCTGGACAAAATCATTTCGATATTAAATATTCAAACCAGAGTGAAGTTGCATTGGGCTAGTACCTAAAAAGCACTGGGATCTTGCTTTATAAAACCTCATAAGTGAGATCTCATTATTTGAAGGCCATTTAAAGTTTCATGGCAGGATCTAGCCACAATTGATGATAAGGGTATCGCATCAAATCATAATCTTGAATTTAGGATAAAGACAACAATAGATTAAATAACCATCAAGATGAGGACATGATCCTGTGCACTATGTGCATAGTGTTACAAAAACCGGAGTAAAAATGGAAATGAAAATACATTTGAAGTGACTAATTTATTCGGAGATTGCGGGTATGTTTGGTGAGTTTGGTAAGATGAGTTCATAAAAATTTCATTGTTTCCTATATTTTCGTTCTGCTAAATTTCGCTCTGATAATTGTTGAATGCATTAATTAAATAGATTATGCATAAGATATTAATATAAATTTCATAAATTTGAATGTCGCTACAAATGTAAAACATCTTAAAATTTAAAAATAAAAAGCGTTTTCCCAAAGTTAACTAACATAGATGGGTTCTACAAAGAATTGGAAATAAAATAAAATAACCTCTCATTATTCCAAATATATGGGAACAACCATCGCGAATTTCTACCATAGTGTTGATCTCGTTTTCCTACACCGATTTGCTCATCTGATTGCTAAACTCAAGATTCATATTGAGGTTCCGACAAATAAAACCATAATATCATTTATGAATTATAAAGTAGCACTAAAAACCACAACATTAAAGAGATTCAAACCAGATCACAATTCAAGGACCTTATTTTGATCTAATTGCATCTTTTGAAGCATTATGAATTGTAGATATCTGCTAGTTGCCTATAGACAATTCATAGGGTAATTAAAAAAATTTACAGGACCACACAACATTTAACAGCAGTGGGAGGGTTGTAAACTTTCCAGGCTAAATTGTAGCAAGGAGTCCACAGTGTTTGATTGAAAACATATAGTGCGCTGAAAATAATTGTTAATTGATGAGTGATATTTTGTTGTTGAATGAAGATGAATGTCATTGATTTGGTTCCCTACTACTGTCATTAGATTAAACATTGCATCAATATTTAAATAATGACAGAAGCTATTTGAATCGTAGATCCAACAGGCGAGGCTATCATACCTAACAATATGGACACCTCACATTATGACCCCATTCAATTGAAAGAAAAATCCAACAACTGAAGCAATCATCCCCAACAAAAATAAACACCCTGCACTCACCCTTCTTAAAGTTTAGGTAACAAGTAGTAGTTGTTGACAGAGTATCATCCAAAAAAAAATTTTAATTCTTCACTGACATAGCTATAACCTAAGCAAGAAAATCATACCATCTCAATGATGAAGGTCCCGACAAGATGGATATTAACATAACCAAAATCGCCCAATGAATTTTCATAAGTATAAACAGAGTTATGGGTTTCCAACTCAGAATTCCATTACAATTATTCAACCATGAGCTTTGGCAACATTGTTAACGAGTTCCATGATAGGCAGAGTCTTTCTGACACCAGCACCACTAAACAATCCAATCTTTCCACCTCTTTGGTAAGTTGCAAGTAGATCTAAAATCTTTGCATGTACAGTACAGCACATAGGAATCAAAGATGAGCAATATCCAACAACATGCACTTAATGTGAGGTGAAGAAGCAAAGCATATGATAACTACACTAAGAAAAAGGCACCCATCTGTGAAAATCTCTAAGGTGTGGGTGAGTTAGCTAGGCATCAACTTCATCTCCTTGCATTTAGTCTTTGTACTATATCCAAGATCCAGATATTATTAAGGGATTGTATTTCTAAAAGAATACTCAAGTAGTGGATGAGCGTTAAACCCACGGCATAAAGAATGGTATGCTCTTCATGTGATCATTTAGTATATAAATTAAAGGTAAACAGAGTGAAGTGAATCAAGCAAACCCAAAATAACAGTCTTATCTTATAATCATATCTTTTTCCCATCTACCGGCATTTGTTCCAACCATTCGACCTTTCAAAAGTCCACCCATGGATTGTTTTGAGTTGTACAGTTGCTGTGAACTTTACATTATACAGACCCATCATTGATAATTAATTTGGAGAGGTGTACTAAATCCGTGCAGCTTCACATGTAGTCACTTGTAGCTGCTTAGAGAATCCATGCCTTGTCCAAATAATGTAGCCATTAGCTGTCAACATATATATATAGCACTCTCTCTCTCTCTCTCTCTCTCTCTCTCTCTCTCTCACACACACACACACACACACACAGAGATATGGACACAACACATCTATGAATCATGTAAATGGCTAACTCACAAGATAAGTGGACCATCCAGATCTTAGGCCAAGCCATCTACACAGGCTATGCATTCCTTTTTACTGCTAGAATGATTTGTACGCATGTGAAGGCCCGTCTGTAGCAACATGGCAAAGTTTATTGAGATGGTATACCTGAAAACCAGTTGTAGCCTTCGTAAATTAGCAGTCCAGTAGAGTCCCCATATGCTCTATCGGCAAGATGATCCCCAACAAAGATAACTTTTAGCGGCTTTTACAACAAACAGAAGCACCCCTTCCAAAAAAATTCCACAGTTAGATACCTGATGATAATTAAATGTAAATAGCAGGAATGTATTGGGATTCGGAAAGTGTTAATATTCACATAAGGTCCGGAGGTCCTAACCAGGTGGAGCAAATTAATCATGGAATTGAAGTGAGAACCCTAGAAGTGAGAGGAGAGAATGGAATACCTTTGGCATTAGCATTGTGGGGATCAGAGACAGTGGGGTTGCAGAGCCTTGAAGGAGGGCTGATTCCATGGATGAGGAGATTGGAGGCAGAAGATTGGCCATAGGAATCCGTTTGGGATTGGATCTGATAGAAAATCCAGTTTTTACGATCATAGGTGTGTGGGAAAAATACTGAAATGACGAGATTAAGCGAGGGTCACGGTAATCCACCGACCTTCACCTCGGTCTCGGCACCCTTAGCCCAACAGTTCGGTGGCTCGGTGAGGAGCCCCGGCTCAAGAGGCACCACGCTGCAGCTCGGCCAGGAGTACCAGCTCAGCAACTCAGCTCGGCAGCTCGGATAAAGAGTGCCATCCCATTGTATCAACTCAGCAGCTCAGTACGGCTGTTCAGAGTGTCAGCTCGGCAAGGGGGCAGCTCGGCTGCTCGGCATCGGTGCCAGCAGAGAGCCAGCTCAGCCAGACCTCTCCTGGTCCCGGCAACAGTACGGAGGCAAAGAGTGGGCCATCACACCTACTAAAAGCGCAAGCGTGCCCTGACAGATAGGGGCGCTCATTTATGGCGATAAGAAGTCGGCCTCATCGTCCCCTCACGTCAACTGACCAAAAGTTACTGATGGGACGCGCCCTTTTTACCTACCGCCGGATGTCAGGGTAAGGCTGATGGGACCTTACCCCATCTACCCCCACTCACAGAGAATGGACAAACGATTTTTCCTTCATATACACATGGGATCAGCCCCATGGAGGTACGCAATACACAACACACAAGATTCCACATTGTCTGATTCCTCTCTTCCTCCTCCTGTTTAGTTTTCTCAGAGCTAACTCAGGCATCGGAGTGCCTTCGGCTCACGGCAGCCAGGGCCTCTGACCCAAGCCTTTCGCCTTCCCCTTTCAGGTCCTTCACCCCCGCGGAGGCTCGCGGCGTTCGGTCTTCCCTGATCTAAGAGGTTCGTCTCCTCAATCTAAGTAGGTGTCGTTTTTCCCGCCTACAGTTTGGCGCCGTCTGTGGGGAAACTGAACAAAAAGCTTTCAAGCGCCATGCTTCCAAAAACCAGAAATGGCGAAGGGCCCTCCAAGGGCAGGGGCCACGACAAAGAGCACACCGGGCAAGGTGACAAATCTGTCACCCAACCAGGTGCGAAGTCCGCACGGGCTAAGTCTCGTCACCAGACCGCTCCCGACGACCAGGAAGACCCTCTCCAGGATGCTGTCCTGGCTCGAAACCTCCTCATCCAGGAGCAAAAAGAGCTCATCCGGAGGCTCAAGCAGCAGCTCCGGGATGAAAGGGCTCCGAGCCCGCCTCCTGCGCATAGCCGTGCTTCGGGTCCTCCACCCAAGCACGACCGAGCTCCGGCTCACGAGCGAGACCTGAAGCGCGTCCACAGAAAAGAAGACTCCAGCAATGGCCATGTGCTTGGAAGGTCACTGAAGCAGCGACAGACGCCCGAAGACGAAGAGGAGCTCAAACAGTGGCTAGACAAGCATATCAAGCAGGCCGTCCGTCAAAGTATGGAGACTGCCGGTTTCGTACCAGACCAGTTCGGCATCTTCGGAGCTGAAGACTCGGGCGCATCTCCCTTCTCCAGAAAGATCCGGAGGCTCACCCTCCCTGAAGAGTTCGACGTCCCGAGGTTCGCACTGTACGATGGAACCTCGGACCCTGCAGCGCACCTCCGACACTTCGTCCAGAGAATGTCGGTATGGGGCGACAACGATTTCCTGAACTGTCGAGTTTTTTCCTCCAGTTTGGGAGATCTCCCCCTGAGGTGGTTCTGCACGCTCCCCGCAGGCTCCATCTCCAGTTGGCAGCAGCTCCGACACTCCTTCTTGGTCAAGTTCCAGGCCAACCGGACCATCCCGAGGACGTGCGCCGACCTCATGACCCTCAGGATGCCAGAAGACGAGAGCGTCACCCAGTTCGGCCGACAATTCTGGACTGTCTATAGCCAGATTGATGGCGCTTCCGACGAAGTAGCCGTTAAGTCCTTCCAGCAAGCTCTACGACCGGGCACCAAACTACGGGAGCACTTGGTCATGTTCCCCGTGGCCACAATGCATGAATTGATGACCCAAGTAAGTCGGTTCATCAAGGCAGAAGAAGACGAGGCTCGAGGACGGGAGAACCTTGGCAGCCACTACGAGGGTTGGCCACCTGAGACTGACGAGCTCCTTCAAGAGGAATCGACCCCATCCAGCTCGGCATCAATTCCAGAAGATTCAGGGTCCGGTAGCAGTACCACCCCCGCGGCTCGGCGCCTCTGTTCAGAGAGCCAACCGTCCTTAGCTCGGTGCACGCACCAGCTCTGGCGGCACAGCCATATGCACCTCAGGGTCCGGTAGCAGTACCACCCCCGCGGCTCGGCGCCTCTGTTCAGAGAGCCAACCGTCCTTAGCTCGGTGCACGCACCAGCTCTGGCGGCACAGCCATATGCACCTCAGGGTCCGGTAGCAGTACCACCCCCGCGGCTCGGCGCCTCTGTTCAGAGAGCCAACCGTCCTTAGCTCGGTGCACGCACCAGCTCTGGCGGCACAGCCATGTGCACCTCAGGGTCCGGTAGCAGTACCACCCCCGGGGCTCGGCGCCTCTGTTCAGAGAGCCAACCGTCCTTAGCTCGGTGCACGCACCAGCTCTGGCGGCACAGCCATGTGCACCTCAGGGTCCGGTAGCAGTACCACCCCCGCGGCTCGGCGCCTCTGTTCAGAGAGCCAACCGTCCTTAGCTCGGTGCACGCACCAGCTCTGGCGGCACAGCCATGTGCACCTCAGGGTCCGGTAGCAGTACCACCCCCGCGGCTCGGCGCCTCTGTTCAGAGAGCCAACCGTCCTTAGCGCGGTGCACGCACCAGCTCTGGCGGCACAGCCATATGCACCTCAGGGTCCGGTAGCAGTACCACCCCCGCGGCTCGGCGCCTCTGTTCAGAGAGCCAACCGTCCTTAGCTCGGTGCACGCACCAGCTCTGGCGGCACAGCCATGTGCACCTCAGGGTCCGGTAGCAGTACCACCCCCGCGGCTCGGCGCCTCTGTTCAGAGAGCCAACCGTCCTTAGCTCGGTGCACGCACCAGCTCTGGCGGCACAGCCATGTGCACCTCAGGGTCCGGTAGCAGTACCACCCCCGCGGCTCGGCGCCTCTGTTCAGAGAGCCAACCGTCCTTAGCTCGGTGCACGCACCAGCTCTGGCGGCACAGCCATGTGCACCTCAGGGTCCGGTAGCAGTACCACCCCCGGGGCTCGGCGCCTCTGTTCAGAGAGCCAACCGTCCTTAGCTCGGTGCACGCACCAGCTCTGGCGGCACAGCCATGTGCACCTCAGGGTCCGGTAGCAGTACCACCCCCGCGGCTCGGCGCCTCTGTTCAGAGAGCCAACCGTCCTTAGCTCGGTGCACGCACCAGCTCTGGCGGCACAGCCATGTGCACCTCAGGGTCCGGTAGCAGTACCACCCCCGCGGCTCGGCGCCTCTGTTCAGAGAGCCAACCGTCCTTAGCGCGGTGCACGCACCAGCTCTGGCGGCACAGCCATATGCACCTCAGGGTCCGGTAGCAGTACCACCCCCGCGGCTCGGCGCCTCTGTTCAGAGAGCCAACCGTCCTTAGCTCGGTGCACGCACCAGCTCTGGCGGCACAGCCATGTGCACCTCAGGGTCCGGTAGCAGTACCACCCCCGCGGCTCGGCGCCTCTGTTCAGAGAGCCAACCGTCCTTAGCTCGGTGCACGCACCAGCTCTGGCGGCACAGCCATGTGCACCTCAGGGTCCGGTAGCAGTACCACCCCCGCGGCTCGGCGCCTCTGTTCAGAGAGCCAACCGTCCTTAGCTCGGTGCACGCACCAGCTCTGGCGGCACAGCCATATGCACATCAGGGTCCGGTAGCAGTACCACCCCCGCGGCTCGGCGCCTCTGTTCAGAGAGCCAACCGTCCTTCCCTCGGTGCCTACACCAGCCACGGCGGTAAAACCAAAAACATCGTGGACATTCGACTTCGGCAAACCATCTCTCCAGCTCGGTAGAGGCCCCAGCCAGGCAGTTACTTAGCTTCCGACCTCCACAAGTTGGAGAACTTTCAGAGGTCAAAAGCTAGGGGGCAATTGTGTGGGAAAAATACTGAAATGACGAGATTAAGCGAGGGTCACGGTAATCCAC
Source organism: Persea americana (assembly GCA_029852735.1). Lineage (NCBI taxonomy): Eukaryota > Viridiplantae > Streptophyta > Magnoliopsida > Laurales > Lauraceae > Persea > Persea americana. The sequence continues at coordinate 11,791,651 of CM056812.1, forward strand.
CGACCTTCACCTCGGTCTCGGCACCCTTAGCCCAACAGTTCGGTGGCTCGGTGAGGAGCCCCGGCTCAAGAGGCACCACGCTGCAGCTCGGCCAGGAGTACCAGCTCAGCAACTCAGCTCGGCAGCTCGGATAAAGAGTGCCATCCCATTGTATCAACTCAGCAGCTCAGTACGGCTGTTCAGAGTGTCAGCTCGGCAAGGGGGCAGCTCGGCTGCTCGGCATCGGTGCCAGCAGAGAGCCAGCTCAGCCAGACCTCTCCTGGTCCCGGCAACAGTACGGAGGCAAAGAGTGGGCCATCACACCTACTAAAAGCGCAAGCGTGCCCTGACAGATAGGGGCGCTCATTTATGGCGATAAGAAGTCGGCCTCATCGTCCCCTCACGTCAACTGACCAAAAGTTACTGATGGGACGCGCCCTTTTTACCTACCGCCGGATGTCAGGGTAAGGCTGATGGGACCTTACCCCATCTACCCCCACTCACAGAGAATGGACAAACGATTTTTCCTTCATATACACATGGGATCAGCCCCATGGAGGTACGCAATACACAACACACAAGATTCCACATTGTCTGATTCCTCTCTTCCTCCTCCTGTTTAGTTTTCTCAGAGCTAACTCAGGCATCGGAGTGCCTTCGGCTCACGGCAGCCAGGGCCTCTGACCCAAGCCTTTCGCCTTCCCCTTTCAGGTCCTTCACCCCCGCGGAGGCTCGCGGCGTTCGGTCTTCCCTGATCTAAGAGGTTCGTCTCCTCAATCTAAGTAGGTGTCGTTTTTCCCGCCTACAATAGGTCTGCATGAAGCATCGACATTTCTATTTCTGGGCAAGGACAAATAGAGATGGAGATTCAAAGAGATGAAGAAAACCTGAGAGAGATCAGGGGAGAGAGAGGATTCAATACCTATGCCCTAACAAGTGTGATCATTGGAGATGCCAAGTCGGTGCCTGCAATGATTGTGGGTTTGGAGATGATGGATAGTAGGAGGAGAAGTGGAGTAAAAAGGCGAAGTGGGGATGATCGAGTTATTGTCAATGATTTTCCAGGAGTTACTGAGGAGTCGAGGGGAATGAAATAGTACAAGAAACGGTAGGTTGGATTATTTTTAGAGAAATTCTCCGTGCACCCACTTGAAGTGTTGAGCACACCCACAATTTACAAAAAAAAAATTTAATTACTAAAATGGTCTCAGGTGAAAGTACGAAATCACCCTTACCATCAACATCCATCTTCCTCCTTTGGTTCAGCAGCAACAGTGGGTCTCCACTTCTTCTTCTTCCTCTTCTTCTTCTTCCTCTTCTTCTTCTTCATTCTCCCTTTTATCCATTCCCTTCTCCACTCCTTCTTCCTCATTAATTTTCATCTCCTTCGTCGTCATTTTCTCCAACTTCTTTCTAGTATACATCAAATCTCCTCCATTTCTTGAACGAGCTTGGAAGTACAAATATCCCTACACCACATTGTGTATTTAAAGAAGGAGATTTGCAATATGGACAAGCAGTTGACGATCTACGAAAACGAGGTATATGTTTTGACTTCGTTTTGTTTGTTTTCTTTACTTTTTCTCGCGTCCTGCACGGCATTCCAGTACCATGCAATTAATATATGCTCGGTTTTCATAAGCCGTGCAAAATTATACTGCACGGCTTATATATACTGTGCAATAGAATTTTACACGATCTATATATACTGTGCAGTATAAATGTATACGGCCTAAATATACCGTACAGTATAATTTTACACGGTAATTATTGAGTGTACAATTATAATTTAAGAATTTGTGATATATTTGCAAGAGGTTGAATCAACCGGTGCCAATGAGTGCCTTTTGGATTTTACAAATATCTTCACCACTGACATAATATTCAAAAGCCGAGAGGGCCTAATCCAATGGACAAGGGATGTTGGAAGGAAACATGGCTTGGTAATTGTAATTAAGACTTCGGATGCCGGTGGAGATGGAAGGAAGTCGAGAATTGTTTTTTTCTTATGAGAGAAGTGGTAATTATAGGAGTCCATCGAAGGTCTTCAAAAAGAAAAACCTAACAAGGCAACAGGAACGAAGAAGTGTAGTTGCCCTTTTGCTTTGAAGGGCCGAAAGTTGGCAACTGACGACGATTGGATCTTAACGGTGGTTTGTGGGGTGCACAATCATCCAAACGCACAGCATCTCAAGGGGCACTCGTTTGCTGGGAGGCTTTCTACAAAAGAAATCAACATTTTGATTGACATGTCTAAGAGTTTAGTGAAGCCGAAGAACATCCTTCGAACATTGCAGGAAAGGGATGTGCACAACACCACTACGATTAAGAGTATCTACAATGCTCGCCAAAAGTTGAGGGTGACAGAGATGGCCGGTCGATCACAGATGCAGCAACTCATGATGCATTTGGAACAGAAAAACTAAATTGAATGTCACACTAGCAATGACGCTACAGATGTTATCATGAACCTATTCTGGGCACATCCATCATCTATTCAGTTATTACGTGCATTTCCAGAAGTTTTGATAATGGATTCCACGTACAAGACAAATAGATATCGACTTCTTTTGCTTGAGATTGCTGGTGTCACATCTACTCAAATGACGTTCTCTGTTGCTTTTGTGTACCTTGAATCAGAGAGGGAGGCCAATTATAGATGAGCTTTGGAGAGGCTTAAGGAATTAATGGATGGATGCATTCCGACCCGTGTAATTGTCACAGACAAAGAATTAGCGCTAATGAACGCAATAAAGGTTGTTTTTCCGAATACAGCAAACTTATTATGCAGGTGGCATATTTCTAAGAACATCTTGGCAAATTGTAAGAAGTGTTTTGAGACCAACGACAGATGGGGTGCATTTATCTCTTGTTGGAACATGTTGGTAGTCTCTCCAACTGAAAGTGACTATACGCAAATGCTAAGTGCTTTGGAACGGAATTACGCAGGGTATCCACATGTTGTTGATTATGTGAAGACCTCGTGGTTGAATAAGCATAAGGAGCAATTTGTGGCTACATGGACGGATCAGCACATGCACTTTGGGAACGTCACTACTAACAGAGCGGAGAGTGCACATGCAAAGTTAAAGAGACACCTAGGCACATCGAGCTGTAGCTTTGATTCGTCCTGGCAGGTTATCCATGCCTTGCTAGAGTTGCTCTTTACAAAGATAAAGGCTTCTTTTAAAAAGAGTTTGAACATCGTACAACATAAGTTTAAACCGGCATTGTTTCATGAGTTGAGAGGATTTCTATCAAGGAATGCTTTTGGATATAGTGTTAAATGAGTCGTTAAGGGCTGGTGATATTGGTCTAGATTATGCCGCATGTCTCCATATCAGACTACGGACCCATGGTTTGCCATGTGCGCATGAAATTGCCGAGTACATAAGGGTAGGTTCTCATATACCACTGAGTAGTGTCTATCACTTTTGGCGGAAGCTCAATTTAGAAGCCACTATGGTGAACGAAGCCCATGAGTTGACCATAACTTCAGAGTTCGAGTTGATCAGTAAGAGATTTCACAGTAGTGATCAGAAGGGTAAAATACAAATATTAAGGAAACTTAGAGAATTGGGGAGTCCTTTGTCTTCTTCTCTTACTGAACCGGACATAAAATTGAATACCCGCGGTCGATCATCATTAAAAAAGAAGAAGTTGGATCAATCTATGTGTCGGGAACCATCTGGTTTTGAATACGCAGTGTCGATAAAAGATAGCATTTCATCTAGATTAAGCAATACAGCTGTAACGAAGAAGAAGGAGAAAATCACTGTCCGTCGCACTCGGTCATGTACGTTTCTGCATTTGCTTCCTGCTCCTTTGGGCCCCTATATCCTCACTGTTAAGGATGTGGCAGCTGATGGTAACTGTGGATTCAGAGCTATAGCTGGTCTTCTAAGCATGGGCGATGATAGTTGGATGTATGTTAGAATGGATTTGAGCAATGAATTGCAGAGGTATCAAAATTATTATGCATTGGTCTATGGAGGAGAGGAAAGGGTTGGGTAGCTGTATTACGCATTATCTTACTTTGAAAGCAATCCTCCCTTTGATCGATGGATGATAATATAAGACATGGGTCACTTGATATCTTTGTATTATAACATTGTATTGGTCATTCTTTCATTGCAGCAGTGCTTTACATTCCTGCCTTTGAGATCATCCTCGATTCCATCCAGTTCTCACAAAGTGCTCACGGTTGGTTTCATCAATGGAAACCATTTTGTTCAAGTCTTCATGAAACCCGAAGCACCCATGCCTCCCATTGCTACAAATTGGCATAGACACCACTATCCTGATACAGACAAATGGCAGGTCCCATATGCAAAGAGCATCGAAAAATTCAGAGAATTAATTGGAAACAATGTCGCAACACAGGAGTAAGTCAATTTTGATAGCGATTAATTATTTGCACTCTCGATTGATGGACCCGTCTTTTTCTCTCTCTGCCTTCCTCCATCCCGGGTCCGCCTGGGTGCGGCGGGGTGAAGAAAAAAAAGAGGCGAGCATCAACATTTTTTTTCTTTTTCGTACGGGTATGCCAGATTTTCTATTCTACTTGGAATCTGAAGTGGTGATCCGGAGATTCACCTTCACAAGTAGAAAGGAAATCAAACTTTTTTCTAACTTTCCATTGCATGCATATTTAAAGAAAGAGACAAGGTTTTAAAATGCCGTGAGAGGCGATTTTGTTTAGTTTGCCGTGAAAGGCAGTTTTGTGCCGTAGAAGGCGAATTACAAATCTTATCAATGATGAAAGACAAGAATTGTGATTTTTGTCTCTTTTAAAAATATAAAATACAATAGAAAGGGAAGAAAGAGGGATTTAACTTCTCAGGCGATTGTAGGGACTTGTTCAGATCGACAGTCGCAAGTCATGTATGGACTCCGCCATCGTCCTTCAGATGAGAACACTTGATGCTTTAATTCACTTGGCTTGGTTTGGACCTCGGATTTTTAGAGGACAAAGACCAAGGGAAGGTCTTATATCCAATAAAAAACCAAGTAGACGGGCAGAAAAGCAGCATCTAGACCATGTTGGATAGAAGGAGAGGGGAAACCTTGGGGGGTGGCCCCCCCAAGGGACTTTGATCACCTTGTGGTGTTTTCTTGCAACAGAGTTTCTTCAGAGTAACTGAGCTTCTTTGCGCAGAGATTTCTCCGAGAGTTTTTAGCAATTTTTAACCCTAATAAATTGCCATAAAAGGGTCATTTAACTTCATTAATTGGCCGCTGAGTCGCTTGAAGAGTCGCAGGCCGCGCCGCGTCTTTTGGAATTCTTCTTGCGATGATCATCGATGGATCCGTACGTTGCTTAATGTCGGATGACGATGAAAATTCAGATATTGGTTGACACCAATAGGCCGGCAACATCTATCCAGTCAATTTCTTGATCGGTCGGGCAAAAAGTGTGCTTTCTTGGTCGACCAGTTTGCGGTTTCGGAGTGTCCGATGATTATCAAATGATTTCGATGGCGGATCCGTGATGTAGATGAAGATCGACGGATATCATGCCTCAAAAATCATATTTTAAGAAAATCACAGGGGCCAAACATCGCGAAACGAGAAAAAGAACGGAAAAACGGCACTTTTGGCGGAAATCCGGTGACCCGGATTTCCAGGGTCGCCAGCGACCTTGGACTTTGTTCCATTTTCCGGTCGCCTTTTGGTCGCCGTTTCTCGGTCGTTTCTCTGGCTTTTTCGCTTCTGTTTTCTCCTGTATTTTTCTTTGACATTTCTCCTCATTTATTGGCTTAATTCCTCTGAAGAAAACCTGTCGAAAGGTTGTGCAAATCAGAGCACAAAGTTTCCTATTTTTGGAAAAGTCGAAGACTCTGTAGCCGATTTTCCGCCAAGAGTTGAAACTGGGTCAAACGATGTCGGAATGACCTGAAATTTGAGGTGAAGCTTCTTGGGCATTAGATAGGACCAACCATGGGCTTTTATTTGAGTTTTGAAGCCATTTGGGGTCCCGTCGATGCTTGACTTGATTTCACCGTGCGAAAGATGTCTAGCTTTGATGTACGGTCATCCGATGTTCAATTGACCTGAAATTTGACAGGGAGCCTATTGGAGTCATTTTGAGATGATTAATTAGCTCCGATTTGGGTGCCATGGTCTCGGAAAGCTTCACCGCCGGTAGGCTTGATTTCGCTTGGGTGCATCAAAACCGGGTTAAACGTTGTCGGAATGACCTGAAATTTGATGTGCAGCCCTTTGAAAGCATGCAGAAGCTACTCATGTATTTTGTTTGATGAGTGGCAGCATCAGAGGTTCTCACCGCCGGGAGGCTTGATTTCGCCGTTCGAGAGTTGATGGAGGGTCAAACGATGTCGGTTTGACTTGAAATTCGACATGGAGCCTTTGGGAGGTATTTTGAGACCATCCATAGACTCTGATCGAAGATTTGATGTATTTGACATTGTCGCCGTGGGGAGCTCCCACTCAGCTTTTGGAGGTTTGAAGTTAGGCTAAATAGTGTCGAAATGGCCAAAAACTTTATGTGTACCATTCTTTTAGCTACTTTGAAAGATATTGTAGTTTTTGTTTGGTTTTGTCAAGATCTGATGCTTGAAGCAGCTTTGCCTATTTGTAATAGGATGCGGCTCCAGATAGGTTTTGATGTTGATGAGGCAAAGTGACATTTTTGGCGTCAACATCGATTTGATGTAAATAAACATATTACTTGTTTTTTAACGGGTGGCTGATGAAATCGATGAAAAATTTATGTGTTTATGTTATGTGTTAATTTATTAATAATATTTCATAAAATGTGTTAATGCATTAACCACTGCTCAATTAAACAGGGTCGTGCAAATGAGGTTCTGCATGGCCAATAGATGACGTGCAAATGTTCCCTGCACCGCGAACATGTTCCGAGCATATATCATGTGCACGGTAATATAATGCTGTGCAGAATGGTTTTGCTCGTCCCATGTTGGCCGTGCAGTGCTCATTCTTCTCTAACAAAGTTTCATTCCGTTCTGATCAAAATTATACAAATTCCAAGTTCATAAAACCCATGCACATTCAAAGTTCATAAAACCTGCAGTGCTCATAAAACCCACATATTCAACCACTTCATATAAATCCATCAATAACATACAAGTTCATCCACCAAAATTCATCAAAAACCCATACAATCTAACATTCCCATAAAAAAAAAGAGAAGTGCAACATTCGTTTACAGAAGACTGGTACATATCAAACCGATACATATCAACCAGTACATATAAATGAAAATAAATAAAATTAAACCAATCCATAAAGCCCTCATCTCATCATTGGTGCGTGCGTCTATGGTATGTCACCGCAGGCCATCCAGTATCTCGAGTGTGGTCTGTAATGCCCGGTAATAGAAATCAACAGGCTGATCCGTTCGCACAATCGTGGAACGCAGATGGTCCTTCGCCTGAAGGATCTGTAAGAAACAATCAAATCTGTGAGTACCTACAATAGTTTGCAAAAATGGAACCATAAAGTATGAAAAGAGTCCACACCCTCACCGTTCTTCCTGTCGGGTCATCTCTACTCCCATTGGGGTGATAGTGGGAATGACGAACGGGGTTTTGTAATTGAAGGGGTGAAATCCTAGAAAACCACTCGAGATAATCGGTTGAACACACCCATGCATGTTGCGCTCGATGGCCGCGGTGCGCTACAGATAGTACATGATCCTCCCAAGTAACCCAGTATTGGTATAAAAATCTATAGGAGACCCTATATTTTCTAGTTGTAGATCCTCAAGATGCACGAATTGGGGCGAGCGGTGCGGGTGGGATAGTCTGTATATAGCCAAGCTGTCGGAGAACCCTATGTGGGTGGTAGGGTTCAATGACGTCTAACGATCTCAAACAACCACAAAAGAAAGCAATCTGATGGAATGGATGCTAAACCCTGACAACAGTGTACGGATCCCAAACCACCTGTGCCAAGTAAATGAAATAATACATTAATATAAGAAATTGTATTTTGTTTTTAAAACGTAAAATATATATATGAAAGCCTCTATTGGGTGTTCACCTCACTCGCTTGTAGGTCATCCAACCTCTCACGCAATAGCTGTGTGATCTGCCTCGGAATCCCGAAATCCTGACCAGGATGCCAGCGGCTCGCTAGAGGCATCTCAGCAGTATATCCCCAAAATACAGGAGGACTGAGAAATGGGAAGTGTTCGTACACCCAAGCATGCAAATGATACCAATTATTAATCCTACAATTTAAATGTTCAATTACGAGGGAACATGTATTTATAAAAGGTATACACATTTACCGTGAGCAGCGGCAGATATCCAGCAATCTGTCTCACATTGTCCTCGTGGCGGTCCCCAACTGCCGATATAGATATGCGAGTGCGGCAGCCCCCCATGCATAATGACAGACCCGTCCCAAGTCCATCAGTAAAGATAAGTAGTAGACGGGGACTCTAGTGGATGACTTATCGGCGAAGAGTGTGCAACCTAACAAATACAGAAGATATCCTCTTGCTGCACACTCTATCTGCTCAACAGACGAACAGGGAGTCACGTTGCGGCACGCTCTGAAGATCCACCCCATCCTGACTACCCCACCATGCGCCACTCTCAACTCAGCTGACGCAGATGCCCTATCTACACCCAGTCCACGATCAAGTAAATCTACTTGCTCAGTAAATCCCATACTTGTCGATGCGTAGACAGGAATACTCGTTACTGGGATGTCGAGGAGAGTACCGACATCATCTAAGGTGATCGTTATCTCACCAAATAGCATGTGGAAGGTATTTGTCTCAGGCTACCATCTCTCTACAAAGCTAGATACCAAAGGGCTGGAGATATATCTGTAGGCGTATTGCTTCAGGTCTGCCAATCCAGACTCTTCAAGAATAGCAGAAAACTGAGGAACATAAATATCATCCCCATCCCCATGCTTAGGTATGATCCAATCTTTCGGCTTATTCCAATGATTGATACATTTGAGGGGCTCACGGTCCTGCACATTATTAGTAAAAATCTTTATTAATATCTGTTATTATAGACTTGAACACATCTTATTTGAAAAACGATTAATCAAAACATTAAAAGAATGCAAATGTACCTCCCTGTTCCATATGGATACGACTATGTGTGTCCTAACACTTTCTAGGATAGATAGATCCGCTAGACCACCGGGAATATCACCCTCCTCTGCTGCCTCTCCGGGAGAACTAAACGGCGGCGCCTCCTCGTCTGACGAATCATCAAAAGAACTGTCAACATCCTCCTCTTCCGACTACGGGACTGGATCCTGCTGTAATCGACGTCTTCGTTCAGACGCCATTGGCCGTTGACGGCTGGCGGTCGAAGAACTGGCATGGACACCCCGTCCACCGGTCATCTGTGCGGCGGCACCAATACGGAGAGCTGGTCTTCTTGGCATTTCTTCCAACCTGTTAAAAATGAAAAACAATAAGAAGAAACAGCGTAATACATGGGATCATATTTTTTGTACTGCTCGGTTAAAACACGCAGTGTAAAATGCTTCTGCACGGCGCAATGGAATCTTGCAAATTCTTTCTGCATGGTAATATGGAACCGTGCATACTTCATATGTTCAGCCATTACATGCCATGCAAAAAAAATATGCACGGTTATGGATTGCTGAGCAGATCGTGAACAACGACTCATTTTTTCAAGAATGGAAAACATTGGAGTTTGAAACTACCATCCATCTCTCATTAGGGACTTCCCTATTTGTTGCAAACAACTACACTCACAACTATACTCTCTAATGCATAACTTGCAACTTAAACAAATTTGTGAAAATGATAAACCTATGAAGAATAAGAAGAAGAAGAAGATGAAGGGCTTGCTTACCTGTTTGAGTGTGCAGTTGACGATGGATACTCTTACTGTAGCACACCAATGATCCACGATGGTGATGAGAGCTCTGAAGTGGAGAAGGTTGACGACTCCGAAATGGCCAGAAATTTTAAAACTCTCGACGAGGGAATGGGTTCAGGAAACGGAATGACGAGGGAATGGGTTCAGGAAACGGAATGACGAGGGAAGTGAGCTTGGGGGTATGTTGGGTATTATGGTGGGTGGGCTCAGCAAGATCAAGCCCAATTTAAAATGGGTGTGGTGAGCTCAGCAAGTGGGTCTGTTCAGCAAAATAGGTGGGTGCATGTAGAATTTCCCTTATTTTAAAGATCATCAAAATCCAAAGGGAGTCAAAATAGATTTGCTGATTATATAAATTAAAAGCAGTTCACTTCCCTACTAAACCGAGCTCAATTGTACCATCTACGGCTCCACCTTATCTCGACCACCCTTCACATCTTTAATCTTCTTTTGTTGGAGACCATTTGCCCATAAATTTCTAGGAATTCAATTTCTTTTCACATAATAAATGCTCTCAATTGCAAAAATAATTGCTTATGGTAAATAATGACGACTTTTGAGGAAAATTTACAATAAGACTAATGATACTAATGAGCAAAGAAGTTGATTCTAACATGAATAAAAATAGATGAATGTCCTAAGCAGGAATTTCATGCTTACTGGATAAAGTATAAGCAATGGGCTTTAAATTAATTATACCTCATTCTTTGTGCTGTTCCCACTTGTGCTCTTTGTAGATGATCCACTTGGCTACTTCTCAGATATATCCCTTCAAAATCTACATTCACAAATTCAAGCATGAATCATAAGTCATAACATTTCTATCTTATCGACATAAAAACACCAATTTCACCATTTGTAACACAGTTGAACCTAGGGTCTACATAAGCATGCAAAGTCTGGCAATTTTTCAACCTTTGTCTCATCCGAACAACATTTCAGTATCACTTGGCCAACCAAATCAATATTACCAATTCTGGTCCCCACATCAACACATGAAGGCTTGAAGACATTATGCAAACGATAGTTTTAATATACTACTTTTTATGCCTGCTGAAACAGTTATTTTATGATTGATACATCAGTTTTAACAGTGAATAACAACTTTAATTTTAATGTTTTTTTGACATGTGGATGGTTTTGGACATGAATATCACCTCAAAGCATTGCATAAAATAAAATAAAATAAATCAACTGAGCTTTTAATGAGTGATCTACTGTTTTAGGCTTTCTCCAATTCCATCCATGGAAGTACCATCTTTCAAAAGAAAAACAATAAAAAAACACAAAGGCTATAAAACACCTTCCTATCCAGACAAATTATTTTTAAAAATGATTTAATTTGGCCCTGATTCGGCTGTGTCAAACTCATCTGATTTCATTTGGCCCTGGCAATTGGTGATTCAGCTGCTGAGCTAGACATAGTCATAAGATCAGCTGGCATTTGCTATTTGCCTGATTTGAAGGAATTTAAAAATGATTTTGAAGTGACTTGGTACTGGGCAAAACTGAAGACTATAGAACTGACAGGAACTGCCGAAACTAAGTGAGAATATCATAATTGGAACCGGAGTGACTTGGATTTGGCAGGTTTTGTTTCTTTGGCCTGCTCCAGTTTGTCAAATCATATTTCCCTCTGTCAAATGGTGAATCCAGTCCCTAGATTGAGGTCTTCTGCTATGTGCAAGAAATTAAGGTTTAAAGACCGCACAAAAAATGTTATGGATCATGATTCTTATTCCTATAACCCTCCTGTAATGTAGGTCATGAAGCTTAGTGTTTTACCACACCTCGGCCAACCCTCAAGACATTGCCCCCAGTACTATGATTCCAATGGGGCCTACAATTCCTCAACATCTAGCAATGCACCCTTATTCTCAACCAACTCTTTTTGCCAACATGATTACATATCCATTCCTGCATCAGAGCAATATGAATGTGCTATCTCCTTTCCAACAAGGATATGCTGCCAACGGTGTTTACCATCAATCTTCAGCAACAGTGCAGAGCACTGGCATAAAGTACTCACTACCATAGTACAAGAACAATTTTTCAATTGGTAGTTTACCTCGCCTGCCTCTGTAGCTTCAGGCTATGGAGGCTTTGGATGTTCAACTAACATCCCTGTAAGCTTTCAGAACCCTTCAACTACCTCTTCACTCTCAACAATTGGTCATAAAGAGTTTTATATGTCGTGGAAGAAGTAGTGGATGCCTTGGAGGTGCCAGAGTTGCACTAAACGCAAAATGCAATGAAGTAGGAGAGATATAGAGGAAGAGTTCTATCAGATTCATCCTTTGGATTCTCCAAAACAATAAAATTATCATGGTCTTGAATGTTTAAATAAAAAAATATCATCCGCTCTTGACAATTCAGCACACATACTATATGCATTTACAATTCAGCAAGCATACTACATACATTTACAACTATAATTTTTTTTTTTAATTTAGGCAATTTAGCAAACACGTTATATGCACCATTACAACCGTAAAAAATTTGTAAAATAAATAAATACATACCTTGAGAAGGAGATCAAAAGTGGGAAAGATCAAACACTAAGAAAGCGTTAGATAGAGTTTTTTTGAGAGAGAGTTGTTTATGGACAAAGATGGGGGTAGTGCATATGAGAGATTGAGGCATTTTGTACAAAATTATAACCGACGGTCAAAATTGAAGCCAAAACCCCCTAACTTAATATATTATAATGGTTGCAATTATTTCCCTTTTTTCTTTCTCTATCTACTTATTTCTCGTGAAAGCCTAAACACAATAAGTAATATAATACTCCCTCACATGAGTGAAGGGAGTGGAACCCACGTTGCGGCTCACTTAATGAAAATTCGACTCGTGCAAGATGGATTTCCCGTCCTTGCAATGGGATTTCCTCAAATTTTAATTTCCCGTCCTAGCCTTATAAACTTTATAATAATGATATTAATGTCACATAGATATACATCTACATAGGATTAATAATTAAAAAGTAAATTAGATTTGAACAAAGGGATCATCAAAGCCATATTATGAAAGTTAAGAAAATTAATTAATTTGAGTTTATTTATTTAAAATAATGTGTTTACAGGTAAATTTGTTAAAATCATGCAATTTTCAATTCTTCTGTAGTATGGGACCATTATTGAATGTTGTTGGATGTGGAGAGCAGTACAAGTTCAGTATTTTTATTATTTTAAGGATAATTTAAAAACTAAATTATAAGATTTTAAGTTTAAGAATAATTAATTTTTTCTAAATTTTTTATTACTTCTCAAATTCCTTGCTAAGAGAAAAATTAATCACGGTTCCGCCGCAACCCTTATATAATTTTTACATATATGAATGAGAGTTGAGGGACCCTCAGCTGAGTGTCGACACTTTATGTGCATGTTTGGCAAGTCTAATTTGTCCCTCTATTTCTTTATTTCTCTTAAATGGATAGAGGTTTGAAAAAATAGAGCATTTGGCACCACCTTTCAGCCTCTACTCATTTCAGAGAAGTAGAGGCAATACTTCCCACAGACCCCTTGATGAGGTAGTTGAGAAATATAGGCAAAAAAGAAGAGGCGGAGCTACAGTGTTTTGTTCAAAATCACGCCCAATCCGGCTTTTTCAAGTTTTCTCCAAATCTGAGAGAGCCAATCAAGATCTAAACCGTCGAAAATGTTCACAAGGTCAAATACGGCCATGTAACCAAATTTCAACCGTTAAATCATCACCAATATCAAGATATGTGCCAAAAACCATGGGCCATTGGATATAATTTGTTATGATCTATGGGTCCCAAACACAAGATCAAAACCGTTGGATATGTTTGGAAGGCTGAAAATGGCTATGTGGTCAATTTTTATCACAGAATACCTTGTGAATCTTGAGATATGTTCAAAACAAAAATAACCATTGATGCATTATGCTCAATATTGTATTTGTCCATGAGCAGTAAACTGTTTCAATTATTTTTATTATTTAAAGGCGTGTAAAATAAGATATAAACCATTAGTAATGTTCACAATATCATACATGACCATGAGACCAAATTTCACCCGTTGGCTCATCACCAATCTCTAGATATGTGCAAAAATCGTGAGCCATTATGTATAATTTTGTGGACTATGTGGGCCCCAAACACAAGGTCCAAACCCTTGAGATCTCTTTGGAAGGCTGAGCATGTTCATGTCGTCAATTTTCATGGCCTAATACATTGTGGATCTCAAGAAATATGTGAAAAACTCTCAACCAATGATATAAAAATGTCTATCTAGCATAAACCCCCGCATTACCAAACACCTCCTTTTATTTTGGCCTCTTTTTTCTATGGCTCTTTCTTGTATGGGCCTATTTTGAATAGTCTTTGAAAAATAGACTAGACTTCCTAAACAAGCCCTATGTTTATTGAGCGCAACACTTATGGGGTCCACCTCATGCCCCAGCTGGGAAAGGACTTGTCTATCAAACCGTTAATTTCGGTCGAATCTGATAGTTGAACATGGCTGGCTCCTGCTGACGTCAGTTTGCTGACTGGACAATTGGGCTACTCACGGACTGGGTCGAACTCGATCCAATCTAAACTGGACCCGAACTGGCCTCCTCCCCCATTCGATTTCCTTGTTTCTGCAACAAGAGACCCAACCCCTCTGCGAGCGTCAGCACCGGAACCAGTTCCAATCTGTGATAAATCTCCGACGGTGGCTGCGAGTCCAGTTCCTTTGTTTTTTGTGTTGTTGTTGTGGCCCGAATTGGACTATTACGACTTCTTCCACAGCACCTAATCAAGCAAGTCAATCCTTGTGATTCGGACTAAGCACCAAAGATCCCCTTCTATTCTATTCTTTCCCGATCGGAAAGAATACAGACGCCTCTTGCAGTAATGGCCCACCTTGGATCTGATCAGATCCTCCGCAACGCACATATCCGAGATCAGTGGCCCTCTCCAACGACCACCGTGATTTCTCCTCCATAGGTGTCACCTCCCAAAAATAGGCCTGGGAACTTACCGGAGATCAGGGGCCAAATAACAATCTTTTATAAACAAACCATGCAATGTGGCCCCCAATGATGGTCTCTTAGGATCGAATACTACGGTGAGATATAAATATTTCCTCAATTCACTATAAAAATACAGCGGAACTTATTATTTAACCAAAAAGTATAAACTATAACATTTCAGAGTATGTACATTTGCTCTATTCCGAGTTAAAGTTTATAAAAGACAACAAAGTCATTTTATTAAATAACATCTACAAAATCTATGCTAACAAAAAATAAATATAAACTAATCATTAAAATCAAAGCACTCATGTGTGGGTCAAACGACAATGTCGTTTACACATCACTCGTACTCACCAATAGGTTGTATTACCTGAATTCACACTTTTGCATTCCCCAGTAGATGAGGTAAGTACCTATGTAGCATCATCATACTACGACTAGCCGGCAGGCGAATATATATAAACAAAAACAAATATAAAATTGAAAGCGATTAAAGAAATAGTTCATAATCTCAAATGAAATTTGTAATTCATACTCTCATATAAAATTAGAAATTCTTACTTACAAATTCGATCCATACTTTCATAAATTCCACTGAAAACATAATCTCATATCAGAAAACACACCACTTAAGCTTTTACTATGACAATAAGCCATGACACTTTGGGTTCTTACCCTATCCATAAGTTCTTTTATCCACCAGATATTCTAGGTATCTGACCTTGCTCATAAGTTCTTTTCCAGATTTTTCGGGAATCTGTGACCATGTTCATAAGTTCTTTTCACGGTGATCAACTATTCCAGATTTTCGCGAGAATCTAACCCTATTTATATCATGCTGTGCAGTTGTCCAAAAGTTCATATGTGGATTTAGCTTAGTGGTGCTTGTTCATATATTTAGAAATTCATACTTTAAAGGCATATAAAAAGAAAATAATAATTTCCATTAAAACATTTGAAAAGTCCTCTAATATGGCCTCAGAGGGTATCATAAGATCATACAAACCTATGGGAAAGACTCAGTTTTTAAGAAAAAACAGATCAATATATAATTAATAGGCGATTAACGAACCAGCTCAGTGAACTGAGGGGTGACCGACCAGGTGATCGACTGTACACAATTCTCCATTTTTTTCTCTCTATTATTTTAACCAAGAGGAACCGAGCTATCTCTGTGCAAGTCGGTTAATCAACTTCCAAGTGCGGTTAACTGCCTCGTCCCATAATTGAAGTTCTGAAGCATGAACAAGCTTCATTTTTTGGTGTTTTCCTCCCTTATTCCTCATGTACCTGCATCAAATTTCAGGGCTAAGCCCTCCACACACTCAACCACACGCCCCCGACCCCCACCCAATATATATATATATATATCAAATCCTCCTTCATTCATCATCTCCACCATTCTATCCATTTTTTTTTTTTTTTTTACATGAATCAAAACATACAAAATTTTCTTTTATTTTTAGTACATTTTTTTCTCAGTTTTACTTCAGAATTTCTGGTTTCAGTTTCTTTCAGTTTACTACTGGTTTCTAATTCTTCTGTTTCTGAAACTAGTATTGTAAAACTAAGTTTCTTTCATTATATACAAGTAACAGAACTTCAGCTTATTCTGTAAATTGCTTTCTGTTTGCCTCAGTCTACAGTGACCAGTAACTGGTTACCATATAGTCTAAGTTACTATTTACAGTACTTTTAGTTAAAATTCTACAGTATACTATGTGTGTTTATTTAAGTGATTTTTGTTATGTTAAACAGAAATGGGTATTGAGAAGAATACTCCAGTCAATACCCCTGCCCCTGTTATGGAGAACCATAGGGAGAAACCTGAGAAGTTTAACTATACTGAGTTCAAGAGATGGCAACAGAAAATGTTGTTCTATCTCACTACCTTGAACTTGGCTCGGTTCCTCCATGAAGAAGCTCATGCTTTAATAAAAGGCGAGACAGACAAGCAAGTAGTTGTTGTTGTAGATGCCTGGAAGCATGCTAATTTCCTCTGTAGACTAGAGAATACATTATATAATGTATACTGTTCATTGAAGATTGCTAAGGAACTACGGGACTCACTTGACAAGAAGTACAAGACTGAAGATGCTGGAATGAAGAAATTCGTTGTTGGCAAATTCCTTCACTACAAGATGGTGGATTCCAAGGCAGTGATCAATCAAGTTCAGGAACTTCAGGTAATTCTCCATGAAATTCATGCAGAAGGAATGTCTCTTAGTGAGTCTTTCCAAGTGGTAGCAAGCATTGAAAAATTGCCACCACTTTTTGGAAGGATTTTAAGAACTACATAAAGCATGAGCGAAATGAGATGAAACTTGAAGACATGATTGTCAGATTGAGGATAGAGGCAGACAATCATGCATCTGAGAAGAAAGTAGGGAGAACCTTCATAAGCTAAGGCAAATGTGGTGGAACACGGGTAGAATTCCAAAAAAAGGAAGAACTTTTCCAACAATCCAAAAAAAGGTCCCAATGACAACAAGAAATTCAAAGGAAAATGTTATGTGTGCGACAAACCAGGCCACCGTGCTAAGGACTGTCGTAAGTGCAAGGATCAAGGGAATACCGGTAAGAAATCAGCGCAGGCCAACATGATGGAATTCAACACTCTCTCCAATGATGTTTCAGACATCAATCTTTCTGCTATGGTCTCAAAAGTTAATCTAGTTGGCAACACCAGAAAAAGGTGGGTGGACATTGTGGTCACTCGACATGTCTGCTCTAACAAAGATAGAGATGTTCTCAACTTATCATGCTTCAAACGGAGAACAACTCTTTATGGGCAACTCTGCCACTTTTAAGGTTGAAGGGCAAGGATAGGTGGTATTGAAAATGACTTCTGAAAAGGAACTCACCCTCAACAATGTGCTGTATGTACCCGATATTCGTAAGAATTTGGTATCAGGCTCACTATAGAGTAAAAAGGGTTTCAGACTGATTTTTGAATCAGACAAGTTTGTTCTTACTAAGTCTGGGATGTATGTGGGAAACGGGTATATAAGCGATGGGCTCTTTAAGATTAATGTAATGACTACTGTACCTAATAAGAATAAGTCTTCTGCTTATATGCTTGAGTCTTCTAATGTGTGGCATGATAGATTAGGCCATGTTAATTACGATGCATAGCATAGACTAGTTAATATGGAATATTTGCCTAAATGTAGTTTTGATTCAAATATCAAATGTGAAACATGTGTAGAAGCTAACCTTACTAGAACTTCTTTTCATTCAATTGAACAAACTTTTGAACATCTTCAGTTAATTCATTCTAATATTTGTGACCTAGAGTTTGCTCAAACTAAAGGTGGTAAGAAATATTTTCTTACATTCATTGATGATTGCACAAGATATTGTTATGTTTACTTACTGAGAAGTAAAGATGGGGCATTTGAAATGTTCAAACACTATAAGAATGAGGTTGAGAATCAACTTAATAAGAAAATTAAGGTGATAAGAAGCGATAAAGGTGGTGAATACGAATCACCTTTTGGTGAATTTTGTTCATAGCATGGTATTATATACCAAACTACTGCTCCTTAATCACCTCAATAAAATGGTGTTGCTGAAAGGAAAAACATAACTTCAAAAGAAATGATGAATGCTATGTTACTAAGTTCTGGATTACCCCAAAACTTGTTGGTGGATGCTATACTCTCCGCAAATTATATGTTCAACCGAATACCTCAAAAGAAAACCAATAAAACCCGTATGAATTGTGGAAAGGTAGAGTGCCTACTTACAAATACTTGAAAGTGTGAGGGTGTTTGACTAAAGTGGCAGTTTCTATACCTAAAAGGGTTAAAATAAGACCAAAGATAGTTGATTGTGTATTCATTGGGTATGCTCATAATAGTAGTGCGTGTTGGTTTCTAATTCACAAGCATGAGATTCCAGATATGCATCCTATTACTATTATTGAGTGAAGGAATGCATCGTTCTTTGAACACGTATTTCCTAACAAAACCTCGTAGGATTTGAGTTCTCTTAAAAGAACTCATGATACTGCTAGTAGCAGTAATAAAAACCAATAAAAGATTGATGAACCTAGACGGAGTAAGAAGGCTAGAATATAAAAAAAATATTTGATTTAGATTTTCTAATATTACCGTTAGAAGATGAGCTTCAAAGCTTTAAAGAAATTGTGTCTAGTCCCGAAGCACCGTATTAAAAAGAGGCAATAAACAGTGAAAATGAATCTATTTCGTAAAACCATACATGAGAACTAAGAACTAGTGTATCTTCACGAGGTTGTAAAACACCCGGGTGCAAGTAGATATCGAAGAGAAAGATGATCCGTACTCCACTTTCCTTGTCAAATCTATTGTTCGTTCCAGATTCACAGTGCATAGCCCGAGGGAGTCGTCGTCGGGGACTGTGATCTGCCGCACTGGCGGGGCGTCTTTCTGATCGGGATCGGCAAGGGAGTTTGGGTTTTGGGAAGGGAGGAGGGAGGAAGCGGCGGATACCAGGCAGAGGCAGTAGCCGAGAAAGATCTCGGTTGGTTCGATTCCTGATAGTGTCACGAAGGAGGACCCCTCGACCAAGTATGAGCTGCTTAATGAGCTGGGTGAGTAGAATTTTTGTGGAAAGATTGGATTTTTATTCATGTCTAAGGTCTTAGTTGTTGGGTTTGTTTTTGGGGTTGGATGTTTTTTTGTGTGTGTGTATGTTCTTTGATAGAGTTTCACTCTGGGGGGATGAGCTGGGTGAGTAAAGTTTCTGTGGAAAGATTGGATTTTTATTCATGTCTAAGGTCTTAGCTGTTGGGTTTGTTTTTGGGGTTGGTTGTTTTTGTGTGTGTGTGTGTATGTTCTTTGATTGAGTTTCACTCTACGGATGGATGGTGCCTTTTTTTTTTTTTTGTTAATTACTAGACTTTCTGACTTTAATGTTATCAGTCAAATGGGTTGGATTCATTTGGTCCTGATTTCATTCATTTGATCTGTTTTGAGGTGACAATTTGTTTGGTCTTCTGTAATTTCTTTAACTGGAGGGATTTATTCACAAGTAGAGTCAAATCCTGTAAGTAAGAAAGTAGGTTACTTTAAAAAGAGCTAAGAGACAGAATGGGTTGATTTATGTTTGTTTTGAACAAAAGCAACCATGACAAAATGGGTATACTGCTAAAATGCTCTTGGTGTAGGCTTGAATGTGTGAATTCAAGTCCTTTCTAGCTGTGAACTATCCCTCTTACCCACATAGATATTGTTGTATCTGTGCACCTATAGCTCTAAGACACTTTTTCTTGAGAAATTATTGTATTACTGCTACTATGTTCGTTGGGGTTAACTATAGTGCTGGCAGAGAACCCATAAGGGCTAAGATTTAGAAAGTCCATGTTCAGGCTATCAGGTTGTGACCTTTTGAAGCTTTATATAGATACAGTTGTTTCGGGTGCCTGTCTTGAGTACTTTAGTAAAATGAAGATTATATATATATATTTATCGGTATTAATGACGATTATATGTTATGCTGCATGATTTTAATCGCATGAATGTACATTAACAACATCATTGATTATTATTTCTGAGATATTTATTAAGTTGCCATGTTTTTTTATTTTCCCTCTTAGTTTTTTCTATTTAGTAGGAACTATGAAGTATTTGACTTGAAGTAAATAAATTGCTCTCACCTTGGAGATATTTTTATTTATGAGATGTTTAAAGAGTTTCCACTTGTTTTTACCTTTCCTCTTTTTTTTCTATTTAGTAATTAATGCATAGAAGAGAATGAGTCTCCTGTGTATTTTGCATTTTTTCTCAAGGTTTTAGGACCGAGGAGAAATGGCAATTGAGTCTCTCAATGCAACTACAGGTGAGAACCTAAAAGAAATGGACGGACAGAAAACATTATAAACTAATTTAATCCACCAAAGTCATGAGCATCGAACTTCATATTGTCACTGCTGGTCATTTGGAGGTTGCTTCCATTGTAGCTGAAATTTGTGAACACCCAAACAGTACCTTCACATAGTAGACGTCCCAAATGGAAATTACGTTCTTTTTCTTTTTTATGATTTGTTTAATACTTTTCAGCATTGGTTTTAGATATTTGATACCATCACGACAAATCTACCTGTCATCTACATCAACCAGGTGTCAATCAAAATTATAAGTGGCAAACCTTCAGTTTATCTGTTTTACTCAAAATCATAGAACATCCTAAGGTTCCTTTAATCATGTAACATTGTTGATGTCTCATCTTAGATTCCCCTTTATTATTTTAGAATTGTTTGATATGATTCGTTCTTTTTTCTTCTTTCTTTTTTCTTCTTTGTCATAGGGTTGTTTGAGCAAGAATCCACTTTTGTTTAAATGGTATAATGCCATTGAAGTTATTCTTAGAAAGAAAATGAAAGTCAGTTACACATTATTTGATTGGGCAAAACTTTGATGGTTTTGGTTATTCTTCAAATTCCACTACTTCATTTTTAATTACTAGCGTGATCATGAGGTAGTTGCAAGACTGGATGAGAGAGTTGTATTGGTTTTGATTTATACCCTTGTTGGAAAAATTGGGAGCTGTTGAAATACAGTTTGAGAACACACTGTGTTTTATGTCTGGCATATATGGTTTAGAGATTTCGAAAGATTATGGTACATCACAAGTTGAATAATGTGATAACTACTTCTAAATATTGGTTCTCTTGATCGCTAAACATAAATGCATTGATGCAATTTATATGTATGCCTTGTGGATTGCTATCGTAAAATTGTTGTCTTACGTAAAGTTTCTTTGGATTTTTATTTTTTATGACCTACATTTTGTTCCCATGTTTGAGGAATTGCAGAACTGATTCTTAATATACAATTTTGTGAATTAAATAATGTTATAACTACTTGTCAATATTGGTTCTCTTCTGATATTAGTGATCGTTAAACATAAATGCATTAATGCAATTTAAATGTATGTCTTGTGGATTGCTATCGTAAAATTGTTGTCTTATATAAAGTTTTTTATTGGTGTCTTCTATTGCGAGCATAAGTTAGCTTCTTATAATGTGCTATTATAGCTAAAGTACCTTCTTATTTGATCATTATAGAATGAAAGTTCTATTTTATTCATTAATGAACTCATACAGACATTCTCATTTCTAACATTTCCTTCTCTCTCAGAAGGTTGTAAATTTTTTCCATCTCTAAGGAGTCAAGATTTCTTCTTCTTTTCTCTCAATTTCTTTTTCTCATACTACAAGCCCTAATTTTTCGAAACTAAATTATCCTCATATGCTTCTTCTTTCTCTATTGCACATTTGCATCTGGGCCTACAACTGTTGGATTTAGTAGCTGCGTTGGGAGCTCTCAACTCAAGCCCTTATGTATCATCAAGAGAAGACTCTACTCTGGTCGTGACAAACTCTCTTTTTTCAAAATGTTCTCCAATGCCTCCTTTCCAAATTCCACTGACATTATATATGAATTTCAGTTTCTGTTCTCTTGGTATATGTCTTCTTCTTTGAATGATGATTTGATTGAATTTTTGGAACTAAAGTTATGATACATGTTTATGCCTTTTGAATGCCTAGATTGAGATTTGTTTGTGATGACATGTTAATTTTGTTGTAGAAGCTCTAGGCGATGGAAATCCTGAATTTTAGAAAATGTTTGAGATCCTAGGAAATGCAACTCACACTGCAAACAAAAATTGTATAGAACTTAGCATGTCTTTGTACAGTATAAAAAAAAAAAACAACTATCAGTTATAGTTTTCGATTTTGTTTTACAATCTGATTCAGTTTCACTCTGGACTGAATTGTTTCAGTGTTTCCTAGCATTTGGTGCTTCAGATTGGTAAAATTGAAAAAAATATTAAATATATATAAATAGTTTCCTCATCAGGTTCTCACCCTCTCAACCCACTTAACTCACTCTCTTCCTCATCCATCTCTAAAACAAAAATCATTCTCTCAGCTATCATTTCTCTTTCTTCAGATTTCTAATTACAATACAAGTATTGGCCCAGTTGGGCCTGCGCATGATGGGTATGATTGACATGAACATTATTTTCAACTGTTTAGTTGTCGAATATAGTTGTCACCGATCCAAAATTTGCCCCTGATTTGCGAACATCTTGTTTCTGATTCTATGGAGGACATCCTGCTCAAACTAATGATTCTTTTTAGAAAATACCAAGATGCCCCTCATAATGTGGTATATTTCATTTTCTCCCCTGCCGTTTAGCTTGTGTTTACATGCAATATTCCCTCTGGATGGTGACAGAACCCTCATCGACTTGGGGCATCCCTCCCAAGTCAGTCAATGACTAGTTGGAGTTGGGTCCACTGTTAAATTAGCTTGTTGTCACGACCCGGGCCCAAGATTAGGATTACACGGACAAACCCTGAGTCGCGATCACCATACTTACTCCCGTAAACTTCGAATTAGTTGAAGTTAATACGAAATCCACAATGGATAGCATTCATTCATACCTGTCAAATGTACATTTTTGCGGAAATATATATACATTGACAATTAATCAGAACAATACAAGTTCTCTACCTAAAGGTAAAGTTTAATATATACATTTCATTTAACATCTAAGTCAACCACTGCATATTCAAAACACAATGCAGGTGACTACTATTTACATTCAAAATGAATACACATGTATTTCTCAAAATATTTCTAAAATATTCTAAATTGTTCGCCCTCTGATTTCACGTCCACTCAATCAGTCCTCCTGGAAGAACCTGATTGGCCTGCTCTGCAGACGGCGTGGCCTCTGCATTACGGCACGGGCAATTTGGCCTGTAATGTCATCAATAACACTGTGAACACGACGGTTCAACAATGTATACACAATTCTACGATAGTACATGCTAATAATTTGTCTATCAAGTCTATAACCAATAATCCTGGACAATTCAAATCAATAACAACATTTACAAGAACTGGCAACTACCATAGTATTCATTCATTTAGTTTTTACACTTCGTTAAGTGGCTTATCATTGTCCTTTCTGGCACAGGGCAGAAGGGCGCACCATTCATGACCCAAGCCGTAAGAAAAGACTCATTCGATTAATTTACTTTATTAAGTGGCTGTTCAAATGTGTGGGATTTACCAATATCTTGAAAAGAGATCACTGGCCCCACGGAGCTCCGGAACACTCCATTCCATCTACTGCAGTAGGATTGTTTATTATTCATTCATTTCATTTCACTAATTCGATTCATTTCAATAATTCAATTCATTTCAGCTCAACAACGAGCTTAAGAAATACTATATAGTGCCTTATTCAATTTCCTAAACCAATATTCAAGTGAAACGTTCGTTATTTAATGCATATGTTATTCTCGATGACATCACTTTCAAGTGAAATTTACATTACATAACCTTAGCTAACACCAATGAAGGTTTTGGTAAAAACACCATCAATACAAGCCTTAGACATTGGGCTTCCATTTCAGAAAAATCAGACCTCAATGTGAAATTTCCCATAAGTTCGGTCACCCTGTCGGTCACCTGTCGGTTAACCGAATTCTGGACTTCGGCTAACTGAACATTGTCGGTTAGCTTTCCAGAAGCTCAGTTTTTCTGATACAATTTCTGACACTTTTCAAGGAATTCAGTCACCTCATCAATCGACCGAACCTACAGTGTCGGTTAATCGAACCTAGTTCGGTTACCCCTCAGTTCGCAATCCAGAGAGCCCCAGATGAGCTCGGTCAGCAATTCGGTCACCTGTCGGTCGACCAAATTGTGACTTCGGCTATGTTTAGTCAGCTTTTCAGAAGCTGCAATTTCATACAAAATTCAGCCCAGAAACGCCGGTCGGGTGTCGGTCAGCCTGTCGACTGACTGAACTGCTCCAAAAAATTCAGAAAAATTCTGAATTGGAAATTCCGGATTTGAGCTCCTTGAGCTCAAACAAGTTTATTAGCATCCTAAATCATTAGAGATGAGTATACTTGCCTTGCTTGAAGAGTAATTAGCAAAAACCTCTCTTTGCTAGCTTGATTTTGAAATGAAAATCTCACCAATCCAAGCCTATTCCAACCTAAAAACCAAAATCAATACATAATACATAGGTAGAACTCTTATGAGTTCTTTTCACTAAAACACATCCTAACTCATTGAATAGAACTTAAAAGTTCTAAAATTAACTTAAAGTACTTACTTGTAGTAAAAAAGGAAGGAACCTTGAGGTCTTCTCAAGCTTTACTCCAAGGAAATGGAAGGAGAGTTAGAGGAAGAAGATGAAGAGGACGTAAACCACCTTCACCCACTTGCAAAGCTTCCAAACTCACACTTGATGGAGAGAAAATGGAAGAAAGAAGAAGAATAGAAAAGAGCTGGGCTGCTGGGAGTTGATGAATGAACTCAAAGGAGTTCATCATCATCTTATAAAGTCGTTTTTGCATTTAAGCCCCCCTTCTTTTCCATCATTTACATATTGAGTCAAATGAAAGGTCATTTGAACCAATTCATATCAATTGAAATCGTGCTTAGTACGGAAGTTAACGTACTCCTCGAGATACATGCGCCGGTATCAAGAGTTTCCATATTTGACGAAATACGCGGAATTTCGTATTTACAAAAAAGTCCTTGGACTATATGGCTCAAGTTCAAAAATCAATGTAATCACTTAACAACATTCATTATCATCTCATTAAGCTCAAATTGATCATTTGAGACAAATTCACTTCAATTTGTTCATTAACCACCACTAGTTCAATGAAACATGCTCAATTAGCATTAATTTCAATTAATTAGAGTTAATCTTGATTAACTCGGGACAGGGTGTTACAATTGTTCACGTTAAAACACGTGATTAATTCACATCTAAGTGAATTGTGTATAATCACGTGTTTTATGCATGATCACTACGATGGCAGACCTAACTGGCCTAACAACAATTACAAATAGATATCAAAAGGATAACATTTTGCCCAACTATGAGGAGATCCAAAACTAGATCAGTTTTGACACTTCTATTTATGCATGGGCATAACTTGCTTTGGTTGGAAATGAACACAAAGAAGGAACCTTAAGAAATGGTTGCACTCAATTATCAAAATATTGGCTGATATTTATCACATCGGGGCCGATATACTGGCTATATTGGCCATGGCCAATATAATGGCCAATATACCAATTATATTGGCCATAGCTGAACTGATTAGAAAAAAATGCCCCTCACATCATTACACGCCAATATTAGCTGATACATAAATGTATCAGTAGGTATATGACAATACCGGCCCGATATGGGCAAATGCAGACTGATACAAGCAAATACAGTCTAGAGATGTTGGAAGGCAACAGGAAGCAAGGTGGAGCCATGGTTATTGTGATTCGTCTGCACAATAGGCGATCCAAGACACAGGCAATACTTCTATCCGTATCTTTACTATATAGAATAAACAAATTAGGCTTATGTTATCGATATGCCTTTTCAAGAGCTTGTGAATGATATATCTAATCTCTATGAATGATTTATGATTAAACACTCATAATATGTGCCCTCTGGTAAGTTGCTTATTTGAATTTAGTAATGCATAACTGTGATGAAATTTTGATGAAACTTTTTTAGTCATTAGCATTTTATGAGCAGTAATGTATGTGGGCAAATAGATTAATGTTGTTGTTTAACAATCATTCAGCATCACAAGGCCTATGTTTTCCAATATTATGGACTTTTTGGATATTTTTTCATTTTTAACTATTTTTTCTCAATTGACACTGATAACCAATACATATTGCTCAATATGTATCATTTTGCCTGCCAGCTGATACACCCACCGCTACTGTTATTCTTATCCTTAGTTGCACTAGTTAATTTTTTCTTTCTTCTTTTTTGCCATTTTTTTTAGATTAGGGAACGGTGAATGTTATCAATGTGAGTAAATTACTATGTGATGAGGAAAAAATCGTCAAAAATCAAAAGCCTAATATGCACATTTTATTTTATACTTTCTCATATCTAATTAGGGATATATCCTAAGGAAAGAAAGTAATTTGATGTTATTACATAGAGAAACTTAAAACCTTTACAATTTAAGATTGAGAGAACAGACTAGAAGTTGAGCTTCATTTTCTATGTGCCCAGTTTGTTTGAAAATTTGGATGCTTGTTACTTATTGACAGATGTGAAAGGATCAATACAACAGATGGAATGTATATAACTTCATTTGAAGCAAACAAAAATGCAAGGAACAAGCCTAAAAAAGGCTTGCACTTGAAGTTCCCTCGCATAGTGCAGTGGAAGGGACATCGTCTACGTTAAACTCGAGTGATGACAAAATTCACTTTCTTTATCTGATTTCAGATGGTATAGAGATGTTTTTCTCTCTCTTGTCTTTCAATTATTTAATTCTAATGAAGAATTTTGGAAAGAAAAATTTATTTCAGGCCTTCCAACTCATTTTGCAGAAAAAGTAAAAAATGTTCTAAGAGAACAAAATAATAGAATATTAAATTATACCAACTATACATATGGAGATTTAATTCAAAAAATTTCTTGTGTGGGTATGTCGTTATGCAGTGATATGAAAATTAAAGTAGATTTACATAAACAAAAGAAAATTGGTAAACAAGAATTAGGGGATTTTTGCTATCAATTTGGCTATGAACCCCTACAAAATCCATCTAATCAAATTCATAAAACATATCATCCCTCAAAAAAGAAAAAGTATTATCATAATGACAAGATATATAAATCTCATAAAAAATATTATAAGAAAAGAAAAAATGAATGAAGTGATTATAAGAAAAGAAAATCAAGCTCTCAAAACATAAAACTAATAAATCTGATTATACATGTTATAAATGTGGCAAAGAAGGATATTTTGCAAATAAATTTTTTGATAATGATTTCAAATAGAAAATCAATGAATTAGAATATCATTCTCATAATTCAGAAGATGATAAAGATATGTGTATGTTGCTAAAGCGCCGAAAGTTCTTATGATTCCTCATCCTCGTCCTCATCCTCATATTTATCTCTAATTGTATTAAATGCTCAAGATGAATGGGTTCTAGAATTAATAGAAAACATTTCATTTGAAGAAGAAAAAAGAAAATATTATAGAAAAATGCTTGAATCTAAATCCTCAGAAAAACCTTATAAGAAAAATAAAGATTTTAAACCGATTTCAATGAAAGATATTCTCTCTCAAAAATTAAACTCTTTAAATCCTTTAACAATTCAAGACCTTCAAAATGAAGTATAATTGAAACAAAACATGAAATTGCTCAATTAAAAGAAGAAACAACTCAAGAAATTGCTAAATTAAGAACAAGAATTGAAATCATTGAATTAGGAAAAGAAATCGATACAAACAATCAAGAAGGCACTAATCTAGAAAAAGAATTTGATGATGAAATTCAAGAATTTGTAAATTCCATTACTAAATATCATTCTCATAAATGGTATACAACTATGACCGTAAAAATCAAAGAATTTAATCTATATGTTGATTGTTTAATTGATAGTAGAGCCGATGTAAATTGCATATGAGAAGGATTAATTCCTACAAAATATTTTGAAAAAATAAAAAATTACATAATTGGTATTGCAAATGGTAAAAATATAATCGTCAATTACAAAATTCCGAATGCACATGTTTGCAAAAGTGGAAAATGCCTTCAGATTTCATTCATTGTAACAAAAGTATTAACTAATGATATCATCCTAGGAACCCCCCTTTTTATTAAAAATTCAGCCATTTTCCGTAGACACAAAAGGAATCCATGCATTAATTGACGATAAACCAATAAATCTTGAATTTATAGAAAACCCACGGCTTGGAAGAATCAATGGAATTAATTTTTAATTGCATACATGTTCATATTTCCAAAAACAATTTTATTGCATCAATAAAGCTTTTCAATGACAATTTTAATTTCTCTTCCCATAGGGAAACACCCATGTCTAAGGGTAAAGGCAAACAGCCTATAGAATCTAATCAAGTATCTGTCCTTGCTAATGAAGAACCTCATTTTTCAAATTCCTTTCCCATCCTTCTATCCTGCCCCCTCTGTAGCTTCTCAAATTCTTATTGACAAAATTTGGAGTGCATGTCTTTCTGGTCAATGTAGTTCTCTAATGCGAAAGCACCTTTCTAATCTGACCAGTCATATCAAATATTTGGTAGCAAAAATTCAAATGTTAGAACAACAATGTGCACTGCCATCTATCCCTCCAATTGAATACAGAACACAACTCCTGTAAAAGGTTAATACCTTCTTCTGGATGATTTAGCTGTAAGAATTAGAGAAGAAACTCTATCTTATCCGATAATGGAGCGTTTAATGCATTAAGCATGCTACCTCAGCTGGGCCACTAGTTTTCCAAAAATATTCTTACCAGCGGAAGAGTTCGATATCTCTTATATTGAACAAGGCCTAGTTCATCAATTTATTCTCGACAGAGATAATCTTGCAATAATTCGACAGTTGCCTGCTATTGTCAAATATGCTCTTAGTTTCCTCGGCATCACCAAGTGAAATATTATCATAACGATCTCTTCTACTCTTGGAGAAAGAGATGAATTCGATTTTATTAGCCATATCAATTATGGCCCTTCATGATTTATGAAGATGGAGATTTGTTCAGTAAAAAATACATCATTCCTTTCAATGACTATGAACATTTTCCAGACAGAAACTGGAATCGAGAATAGATTGAATCTTCAGACGCGGCAACCCTTAGCTACAGCTTGGAGCATATACAATTTTACAATATTCAAGCAGATCAAAATGAAAGGTTCATCAATTTAAAAAGACATCTCGAATTTACCTACGCTTTTAAGGGAATTTGGAGAGATGGTCGTCGTGTTATATGTCTAGATGATGACCTTGCAAACGACACTTTTGTGTATTATGATCCATTTAGATCAGGCCATACAATTCTTGATGACATCCTCGATAAATTCAAAGATGTATTGTCTCTTGATATTACTGAAAGAACACAGAGACAACTCATCCAGCTATTTCAAAGAGAAACTGATTATAGTGTATGGACTCCTAGTCTTGAAGATCTAGATCAATACATCATCGATGATTCCTAAAATAATGTAGCACATGCCAGCACATCTAGCAATTATCATCAAGCTTGCCGACATACAGCAATGCCAAATGTATCTTGCACAAATTCCAATGCAGAGTTATTTCAGCTATACAGATGTCTCGAATGCAAAATACCACAGTTCCCCATGCAACCTCACAGTTAACAACGTTTACGCCATGGCGACAAGTGTCCCGTAATAAATTCTTCCATCTCCATCAACGATGGCTTAAAACCATCAAAATGAATTTTATACACAAGTGCATTTATGACATTGTTTTATGTCAAAACATGCATTTAATACCCTCATTTTATATTCATCCTTCATTCCTACATGAATGCAAAGGTGCATCAAAAGTCAATTATGTGGGCTATAGTGCTCCTCACCTTATAATAGTCTCCATTGCTATGCAAATGCCTCTTCATATCTCCCATGCAAAAGTCAACAATTGCATCTACAATAATGCAAATAATGCAGCCACAACAATACCGCAAGTAGCAACTACTGTAATGTAAATTATATCATCAAATGATACAGTACAAATGACGTGTATATCTTATCTATACACTGTATGTACTTCAATTCAGTGGAATCCGATGGCGGATTTCAAATGTAATTAAGTATGTAAATGTCTATAAATAGAGATTGTGAGCCCTTGTCTCACACAACCAAAAAAATTAGGAACAACCAAAACTTTTAGTCTTCCGCTTTTCACTTTCTTGTTAGTTTTGTTTAGCGAGAGTCCTCTGGTTGATCTCGGTCCAGTTTTACACTGTTTTCTTTCATAGAATTGGTTGCCTATTTCCCAATTTTTTCCCTCTATATATGTAACTGCATTGAACTACTGGTTAGCAGTCAGACTGCAAATCCTAGCCCTTTCTTTAAGGAAGTTAAATTTAGTATTATCTCTAACTTTTTTTTTTTTTTTTTTAAAGATTCAATTCATAAGTGAATGAAAACTGGATGAGTGTAAAATTAGGTCAGATGCCATAACCTGAGATGATTAGATTTCAAAGTGGGCTGCATTGATAAAAGATGGCCCCAAATAGCCCCCCGTGGAAGAGCACTTTTTTCCCTTGATTATTTTTTGAGAAAAAATCTCAATCAAGGCATTAAGATTCTATCTTATTTTAAAAAAGGACACAAGTTTTAATACTTTTAAATTTGGGCCTAAGTTTTCTAGTATTTTTTAATTAAGAACATTCAACCATTTAAAGGTTTTTTCCGAAGAGTTTTCCCTCAATTTAAAAAAAATCCAAATCACCCTTCATTTAAAGCCATGGCATGCATGGTTTAAAATCACAGTATTGGTCGCAGTATTGACTGACTCCAAAAACAAATATGGTATCGGTACGGTTGTGGACTCACATTTTGCGGTCATCATGGCATGAATTTTTTTTTCGACCCCAAGAAAATTTGAAATAATATCTGAGAAATCCAGAAATCGTAAAATGCTGAAAAACAAAATCATTTTGCAATATACAGACTATGAAGCAAAATATTGGTGCCCCTAAATCATAACATCATGTATATCAAAGTTTTGTCTTAAACTGTTTGAAATATTTTTAGAATTAAACGGGGTTATATGTACATATTAAAAGAAGTATAATAAAAACTTTGACAGTCAATTAAACTTTTAAATGTTGTATTCACATGTTTTATAAGTGCAGCGTGACAAATGGGCCAACTCTTGAAAAAATTATATGGACGCTCTGGGCATCGGTGAGGGGTAGTGGTCTAGAGTTTTCTTAAATAGGCCTATTAAAGGGTACAAATTTAAAAAAAAAAAAAAAAAAAAAAAACCCTGATCATCAATAAAAATCACACCAAATATAGGTCACTTAAATCCTTTTATACATCTAGTAGTCAAAACTCTTCTCCTATCTAACTATAAGAAATTCAAAGGTCCCATAGTGGGGCTCACCAATTAACAATCTAAGCCATTAAAAAGAGTGCCCCATTATTATAAAGTGCCTGGTTAAATTTTACTCTAATAGGAGTGGACATATTGTCAGATTGATCAACAGCATCAAATTAATCAGAAATCCAATCAATCTAACAAGGGTCTAATCTGATATTAGTGTGAAATCTTACAAGGGCTCCTATAATAATGGGCCATTCATTTTGAACGGCTTGGATTGTTAACATCTGGTCCCCACCATGGGATCTATAATTTCTTGAAGTAAAGATGAAAAACAGTCCGAACTAAAACATTAGTTAGTAAAAGGGAGAAAACTGGAAAAAAAAAAAAGGAAAGACGAGCAGCAAGGGATTGAGAAAAACGAGAGGAGGAGAAGAAGAATCGGCTGCAAGTGAGAGAGTTTTTTGTAGAAAGGTAATATGTGGTATTGTCTGGAGCTAATTTGAAGCGGAACAATCAAGATCTTTGTGGATTATGTTTCCTGACACTTAAGATTGATCAATCATGTATAGAAAACTGATAGCTGTACACTGTTTTTTTTTTTTTTTTGGTTGAGTTACAAGAACATTTATCACTTGTTTGTTCTGTGTTCGTAATTTATCAATATATCGTGATCGCGATAGGAGAAGAACAACGAAAAGATTGTAAATCCTTGCACATGTAGGCATTGTGAAGTGTGAAAAAAGTGAGAGAGAGAGAGAGAGAGAGAGAGAGAGAGAGATGGTGGTAGCCTCGGGAACTAATACACATGCTAAGGAGATGGCCATCAGAAAGTGGGTTGCCAACATGTATGTAGCCCGGCCTCTTTTTTCATCATGCTTACAAGTTTGTCTTTTCTCTTTTCCCTGTTTCAATATTTAGAATAAATGCATCAAATGGAGAGAGAATTTTGAATAGCTGCACGTTGCCCTTTTTGTCACCTTTGGTGATAATATCTTTCTGTTGGCATTTTTCATGAAACTTGTCCTCTGATGCAAGATGTGGAGTGGAAAGCATGACACTTGTTTTTTTGCTTTCTTTCCCTTTTTTTAATTGTCGAAGAGCATACATGTGAAGACTTGTGTAGAGTACTATATATATGTCGTGTGTGTGAATAATTGCAGAGCAGAATACTCAACTCAAGTGTAAACTTAGTGTTTTAGGGGTGCATACTTTCATGTATGGTTTTTTTTTTTTTTAGAAACTATCAAATACATAGAGATCATTACAGATATGTGTAGAAATGGACAGAGTTGTAAATGGGTCTTGGTTTACATGTACAGCTCTCATTTAAGAGAGACCTACTAAGCATGGAAAGCATAATAATAATAATAATAATAAAAATCTAAGTGCAAATCCCACACTGAGATCACTCCTTCACATAATTTCTTGTTTTTGTTAGTTGTCATGGTACAAAAGCAAATGTCCTGTCTTTCTGGGGCTCACTGCCAGAGAGATGAAGCTGCTTCAATACGCCTGCTGATGTGATCAATCATCGACTCTGGAAGATCTTAGAGGGATTTAGCTCACTGGATTTTATTTGAGGGTTTTTATTTGTTCTCCTGAAATTCAGGTTTTTTTTTTCTACAATCAGTTTTCCACCTCATTCATTTTCTTTACTGCTTTTATTCTCATTCAGTTTGGCAGTGTCTTGGGTGAATTTTTCCCAATAACCTTATTATGTTGAGTTCTGAGTCCCTACAACATGTGGACCTCTGGGGCTAGCAGTGGGGCCCACTTGGATCTTTCAAGCCACTTGATTTGCATTGGCAAGCAAATTTTCCTTGTGTGAAGCCAAAAGTTTTCGTAGTTTATTACTTATTCTTCAACCTGTTGACTCTCTAGAAGGTGGCTTTCTGATAAACTTACTTTCGTGGTGCATAGATTCAATAAGAGAGAAGATGACTTTCCCTCTTTGAAAGACTACAATGACAACTTGGAAGGAGTGGAGGACATGCGTAAGTTGATTGAATATCTTACTGATTACCTGATATTCGATACATTTTTTTTTTTGATCGGTAAATGATATTCCATACATTGATTGCACCTTAAGAATGGCTGTGTTTCTTTGCTCCAGCCTTCAACTTGGTTGAAGGAATAGATGTTGCTGCTATCGAAGCAAAAATCGCTAATTACCAAGAAGAAAATGCAGAGCAGATAATCAATGCTCAAGCGCGTAAGGTACTTCGTGAAGTTTCTAAAGTTGTGTTTCTTAGTTTTTTGTGCAGTTTGGGGGTTTTACCTGGCTACTTCAAAACATAAGAATACGACGGCCATACCCCGTTCATTCTATTTTTATTGCATGTAAGCAATTCCTGTGTTAATTTCTAACACTGATCTATCAAAATCCAGGCCATGTTTGCCTAATAGTCATGAATGTTCTGAGATTTATGCAGGCTGAAGAGCTAGCAGCAGCTCTAAAAGCAGGCAAGGGAAATCCTGTGCAGGCAGAGACCACTGATGGGGTGAGCTAATTGGTTGCACCCTAGTTTTCATGTTCATACCTTGGCTTTTTCAAGAGTAATTTTGAATATTAACTGGCAAGAAAAACGTTGGTATTTTTCCTTGATTTAGTTCTTTTTTAGAGTACTGCATTTTGTGTCTGGCATGATGGCATCTCAATGTCTATCCTGTGGCATTCTGGTAATCTAGGAAATAGATGAAGCTAATAACCCAATATTTTCTGACGGATTAGTGAAACGAGAGAAAAACAAAAGATTTTTCCGTTGTTTTAGATAATATTGCTGAAATCCACAACATTTTTGCATATTTTCCAGATTTATCAAATTTTAAGCAATATATATATATTTTAATTTTCCTCCTTCCTTTAATTTAATTATTTTTATTGGATGAGATTTTCTGATAATATACTGAGAAATCCTAGAATTAAAAAAAGATATCCTGATTCCTGAGTCCTGATAGTATCGAGATTATAAAACCTGAGATTGAGAATGAGATTTTTGCTCTAGCTGAATAGAAAGCGTGCTGTATGTGTGGCTGTGGGTTCTGAAACTGTTTATGTCACACCCCCGATTGTGAAACCGGGGTTTATGAGTGAGATTATGGCCAATTAAAATTTTTCAACATTAATAACAACACTGGGCCCCAATCATGTCCCAATATGGATCGAAGATCGCTGTGAGGTATAAACATTTCCTCGAATACATAATACGTATAGCGGAAGCTTCATAATACAAATGGTATCTTAAGGTATAGTTAAGAGCAAAGGCTGAATATATATATATAAACTAGAGTTCAAGTTTGAAACATTTAAACAAAAGTATTATTTACAACAATAGGCCCCATCCAAAACTCGGGCCTAATTAAAAGATGAATAAACCAAAAGATGAAGCTACACAAATATAACGTGAAGGCTCTCATGTACGGGGTCGTTACGGCTATACAACGCCGTTTGTATTGTAGTCTAGGAAGTAATCAGGCTGATCTGCTTGAACTTCTTTCGTCGTCTCCTCCTCTGTAAAGAAGAGCTCGGTACCTATGCACCAAGAGTAACATCATCAGACACGAAGGTCGGCAAGCAATATATATATATATATATAAATCATCCATATATGTAGAACAAATCAGAATAGGTGATAGACAAGATTATCATACATGCGTAGCATCTTGATCGTAAGAAATGCCTAACATTTGAGTCAAAACCATCTAAAATAAACATCTAACAAATAGGCAAGCTACATAAACTAATACACCACTGGATAGTTTCACATGACCCTCCTGGCTCAACATAAGAATTGTGGTAGAGTGGCATGGGATGAAACTCGACAAGCAAGCAATCAAAATGGATACCAAAAGGCCATGAGTCATTAAAGTCAATCGTTCAATATGTATCCGATGGTGTACATCAATCAAAATATATAAAGTCGTACTGCGCAGATGTTCAATCCAAAGTCCTCACACAGAATGGTGCCCCATCTGTGTTGGGCGTTAACAGTTGAGTGGTACCTGACACAAAGAGTCCTAAACAAACGATAGTAAAGAGCTAGGCTTTCTTGTGTGAACAAGATTCATCAATCAAAGAGAAATGACCTTTCTATCATCAAATCAGAGCATCAAACATCAAACTTCTTTAAAAACCTCATCATAGGTAGTTCTCAACAAGCTTCTACAATTGAAGCCGCCTAGCCTCAACACATCATCAAACTTTGAAACAAACGGAACCTCAAAGGGGATCCTAGGTCTATCATCTAAGTTCTCAAAAGTGATCCCAAAACAAAGCCAATAAACGGAGCTAATGAACATGAACATTTCATGTTAACAGTACCAGTCAGTATAATTCAGAATCCAAGGCAAATAACAATCCAATCCTAAGTCAATTGTTAAATCCGAAGCATCGTACAATTCTACTTAGTCAACGAAAGGGTTTAGGGTTTGCGATACCTGAATATATGATCTTTGTGCATAGATATAGAAAAGGTATCCCGTTGTCCTGTACCGTTCAAGATTGAGTGAAATTGATTCCCGATACAACCGGAATAACTTGAAGAACGTTAGCTCAAAACGTCCTCACATATAGTCAAATGAGTCCTAAAAAGGGTAGTCAAAGTTCCACCTAAAGTCCTCCAAAACATAGGGAAAAGAACCCCGGACAAAGGGTTCCCCACAGTTGACCCGGTTGACCTGGCCGACCGCGTACATAGTCTACCCGGTCGACCGGGCCCCTGGCCGGTCGACCGCCCATATAGCATCCCCTGTCAACCTGCAGGAAGCAGGTTGACATCTTCCTATGTGCCCGGTCGATTGGGTCAAGGCTCGATCGACCGGCAGTTGTAAGTGAAAAATAGAAAACAGTGTTCTCGTCAGGTTCCAGAGAACCTGACTCAGTGTCGCCAGTCGACCGGGCCCCCTGGTCGGTCGAACGGGTACACTACGGTTACAGAACACAGATTCTATAACTGAAGTGAACCTGGGACCTTTCCTTCATCTATTTCCTGGACCTGATAAATCACTTACAAGT
This sequence comes from Persea americana, assembly GCA_029852735.1. NCBI lineage: Eukaryota > Viridiplantae > Streptophyta > Magnoliopsida > Laurales > Lauraceae > Persea > Persea americana. The sequence goes on from CM056812.1 coordinate 11,828,376, forward strand.
AGATATAACAAGTCCATAGAAAATCAATACCATTATCTAATCAAGTCATTAAAGTTCAAATCCAATTCATTAAGCAATTACATCTAATTATCATGTTTTCAATCTAAAACGAATCCAAAGAGCAATTGATCATCTAAACATCATAAATCACGAATCAAATGAAAAACAAAACATATCAAATCACAAATATGTATATTAACTTGCCTTGATGAAGAGCTTAAGGAATTCAAGAAGAAATTTGAAAAAAAGTCCTCTAAAGCTCAAAGGTGAGATGAAAAGGTTTTCAAACCAAAACCTCTCTACAAAATGAATGCAAAGGGTTGCTCTGAGTCACCCTAATCCATTTCTAATAAAAAGGAAGGAGAGTATCTAGGTCTAGTAGCCTGTAATGGTTTGTTAATGAAACACTTAGAAAATTGGATGGTTGAGTTCTTGGAAACTTGAGGAAGAAGATGGGTGGATTGGCCGGCAAAGATGGAGCTCCGGTGGTTGTCGTTGGCAAGGAAGCAGTGAGAAAAAGAAGAGGCTTGGAGATGACACAGAGAAGTGAAAGAAGAGATGAAGATAAGAGAGGAATGAGTCATCCGTTAGAGGCTTCATGTTAAGAGGGGAATTAGGTGAAATTTGGGTTAAGCCCCAGGTTTGCTAAATGTGATTATTTGGGCCTCTTTAACGAGTCGAATCGAAACGCGATAGAAGACTAAAGTTCATGAAAAGACGATACCTATCATATGCACCCAAACTCACAAAACTCTTAATCTCATAAAAACCCCTGAAAACTTCCTGAAATTGTAAACCATCCCCCTACTCTATCCAAACGTATTCGGACTCGCGCGAGACTTCGCACTCGCAATCCACACGCCAAACCCGACTCGCTAAGACTCTAAACGCACTTACTAACTAAGCAAGCAATTAATTATAATTAATACGGGTTTAAGGTACGGGGTGTTACAGTTTAAGTGAGAAAGGCTGATAGAATTGAATTGGAAATGCAAATGTTAAACACTAATGCTCGAGTGATTTTTTTTATTTGCTCTCTAAATGCTGTGTTTTAGAATAATCAGTACTCAAATTGTGTATGGTTTGTGAAATTGCACACTGTAGGCTGTAGGGCAGAGCTTGCAGGCAGGTGGTGTGCAGGGACAGTAAGCACCGGTTGTAGCTGGTGCTGTGTTTACTCAACCACGGCCTACGGGTATGATGCCTCATGTGCATCCTGGCCGGTTGGAGGTGGGTCTGAAATTTAGGGTTCTCTGGGTTTTGATGAAGAAACTCAGAAGCTACGGGCGGAGAGAGGTGCAAGGGCTGGAGGGTGGACTGTGGAACTCAGCAAGAGGAGAGCTTTGGAAGAAGCATTTTGTCACGTCCCCCAAAATAAGAATAGAGGGAAAACGTGAAAAATAAATCAAATTCGAATTTCCTGTGTTTAATACAACACAAGCTCCAACATTGGACCCACATAAAATTTCAAACTGTGGTGAGTCAAAATAAATTTTATTAAATGCAACAGAAGCTTTATTCAATTGGTATTCCAAGTTCGCAAATAAAATCCAACACGAAAATCAAATAAACAATTAATAGTTAAAGTTGCATAATGAATAAAACAATTACTAAGGAAATGTTTATCATTAAAGAAAGTTCATCTAAAGAATTGCTAAGATGACGTTCACTCTCTTGCCGTCTCCGGCATCCCACTCGGGTTCATCAGTTGGCTCAAACATTTGAAACGTTTGATCCTCCTCTGTCTCCTCGGTATAGTAGGGCTCGGTACCTATGCACCAAATATTACAAAGTAAATAGCAAAAACATGATCATAATTCGAAATCAAAATACGATAACGAGTTGAGTAAAGACAAGTGAGATCATATGAACAATGGTAAAGATAATGACAAGAAGAACGTATAATATAATCCAAAAGACACCAAAGGGAGCAATATATAATTCACACGGAGACAATTGCCCCTATTTTCGATGGTCAACCCTACATAAACGGGAGAGCCCGTCCACAACGTCGGTGGTCATAAACCGATCAAAATCAGGATAACCTGTTCACATTCAAAGCGGATTATAAGTGAGCCGGACAAATCGGTGATCAACCGTCCACATATGATTGTAGTCGTTCATAAATGACCCACATAAACAGAAACATATATGCATAATATACCTGAATAATAAAGCTTCGACACAAGAGTCGTAAGTCAAAATGTAGTGCTGGCCATTCCATAATACATATCATAATCAAATCCACATACAGAATTTGCCAAGCAACTTCATAGTCCATAACACATAACAGGGTATGCATCTAAAGGAATATATAACCTAAATCAATATATGCATGCGAATCCGAAGGTTGGGACATAATCATAATCCAATCATAAGGTTAGACATATATTCATATGCTCGTCAACACACAGCCATAACCAATAGTGAGTGAGGAACATTCATCTCTCTAAATTCACAGTTCATAGTCCCAATGAAGGGTTACCAATAGAGATGTATCGAACCCCTCTAGCTAGAGTTTACGAAAGTGACATCGGGTATTTGAATCCTACGTCAATAAGACACCATATGTCCAAAGACGGTTCTTATGTAAGGTCTAGGTACATATTTAAGGTTACTAAATCCATATGAAGTCCCATACACAATGCCATGAATTCCCATAATGATATAGAGCCAGAACAGTGCAAAGGAATCATAAATTGCTCAAGTGCATTGAACGTTCGAACGTACGAAAGCAACGTTTGAACGTTCAACACTGCGAGTTTTTGACTCAAGAGTAAGGAGTCAAACGTTCGAATGTTCATGAGGCACGTTCGAGCGTTTGATGCTACTGCCTTTTGGTGCAGACGAGTTTGGACTCGCACGTTCGAATGTTCAAGAGCAACGTTCGAACGTTCGACATCCAGAACGTTGGTCGAGTTTGTGCAGTCACAAAAATTAGGGTTTTTCCCCTTTTCATCCATTTTCCCTCCCTTTTCCAAAAGAGAGATCAAACCATCCAAATCCACACGAATCACATTCATTAGAAAGGGAATGAAACCTACATTCCATTACCCAAATCACCAATTATCCCAAATATCCATTTAAAAATCCCTAATCTATCATTATCATTTAAAAATGGCAAATAAACAAACCTATATGTATTAGATAACAATCAAAAATCAAATAAAGCATTCAATAACAAATTATAATAATGTACTTGCCTTTTTACCGGGGTTGAAAAAGAAAGCAATAGATCCTAACCAATACCCAATCCGAGATTACTACGGCTCTCGATCGCGATCCTAACACCAATTTGACACAAGAGATGGGATAGAAATGCTCAGATGAACAGATCTATGATATTCTTTTCCAAAACCTAACATTGGAAAGAATAATAATATAACATAAGAAATTAAATCTACTCCTAATGATTTGAGGAGATGGTTACCTGAAATAAGAAAGTTAAACCAAGAATGCTGGTATCCTCTGATCTTGATTCTAATGGCTGGATCCTAAAGCTGTAATGGCTTGGGAAGTTGAAAGAGGAAGAAGACGAAGAAGTTACGGGAGGAGTTGTAGAGATTAGTGGGGAGAGATAAGAAGTGTTTTCGCTAAAAGGGGGATTAGGTTAAAAGGATACTCTTGGGCTTAAGTTATTGGGTCAAACTACGGGTCAAGTCATCTACCCATTAACCCAATTCATCAATTTATGCATCTAATCTAACGCGTGCCCCACTTAATCCTAACCACTTAAATAACTAAAATACATTCAATTAAATTAATAATAATATCTAATTAAAATATAATAAAATATTATAGGTGGGACTAGGATCTAACACATTTGGTAGCATTTGGATTTGATTTGTCAACAGTTTGTACCTTTTTTTTCTTCTGCTGAAAAATTGCACGTACCTTTTACAAGCTACACCACTGGTTTCATGTATTGCCTGAGAGAGAGAGAGAGAGAGAGAGAGAGAGCTGGAGTTTCTCATTGACATCTATTATGTTTTGAGAGAACAACTTCATTGATAATCGGAGCAGTTCATAATCTGTGCATGCATTGCAGGGATGATATCTCATTTATATTCACTAGCAGAGAGAGAGAGAGCTGGAGTTTCTCGTTGACATCTATTATGTTTTGAGAGAACAACTTCATTGATAATCGGAGCAGTTCATAATCTGTGCATGCATTGCAGGGATGATATCTCATTTATATTCACTAGCAGAGAGAGAGAGCTGGAGTTTCTCATTGACATCTGTAGGTGGTAAAAACGACACCTACTTAGATTGAGATGAGTTCGAGGTAAAACTTCTTAGGACGGGAAATGCTGAACGCCAAGAACCTGAAAAGGAAGGAGAAAGGCTAGAGTCAGAGCCCCTGGCTGCCGTGAGCCGAAGGCACTCCGATGCCTGAGTTAGTTCTGAGGAGACTAAACAGGAGGAGGAAGAAGAGAATGAAACAGTGTGTAGTATTCAGAGTTGTATGTTGCGTATTGCGTACCTTTTATGGGACCAATCCCATGCGTATATATAAGCGAGCGTTCCTCGTTCATTCTCTTTGTGAGTGGGGGTAGGTGAGGTGAGGTCCCATCGATCCTTACCCTGGCTGGCTGCAGTGGGTACAGTGGGCAACGTCCCATCCTCACTTTCCATGCCTTCAGTCAGTTGACGTACAGGGCTGATAAAGCAAACCTCTTATCGCCATAAATGAGCGATCCTATCGTCATAAATGAATGCTCATATCTGCCTGAGCGCGCCGTATTTCCAGGAGGATGGCGGCCCACTCTGACTCTAGCATTCTAGTCTGAGACCAAGGACGGCTCGGCCGTGGTGTGCCTATGTACCGAGCTGGAGCCTGTGCCGAGCTGGAACCTGATCCGAGCTGCCGGACCACTGCGCCGCGCTGGTACGGTTTTGACCGGGCTGCCGAGCTGACGGGATTTACCGCAGAGGCCGAGGTGGTTGGAGATTCTAGCCGTAATCCTCGCTTAACTTCGTCATTACGGTGTTTTACCCACACAATTTCCCCCTAGCTTTTGACTTCTGAGAGCCCTCTAGCTCGAGGAGGTCGGAAGCTCGATGACCGTACAGCCGGGTCCGCCACCGAGCTCGAGTGAGGGTTACCGTCACGAGGGAAATACCGGGGCGAGGGAGCTTTGGATCAGGGGGGTCCCTTTCGAGATGTCCCCTCGCCTGTCCTGGATATTTAATAGCCCTCGGATATCGCGCTAATGGTGGCACGTGTACCTTCTCTTAGCTATCTCGCAATTACTTCGAGGAGACGTTAGGGCTGCGTGACGGGACGTTAGGGCTGATTGAGGGGACGCCTCTTAAAGGCTCTCCTCGTAAGTCGAATCGACGCCCCTGGGCCCTATAAATCAGAGCGCCTCCCCTGTCTTCACTTTCCTCTGCTTTCTTTGCACTTCTACTGCGTTCTGCAAGAGAGCTTCTCCGGCGCCTGCGAACTTCCAACGATCCTGCTTGTGCAGTCCCCATTCGTAGGACTCCTTTCCACTTCCCCCGTCTTTTCTTTTAGATAGGTCGTCGTCTGAGTCGAGAATGGGAGTCTATAGACATTTGTTAGGGGACCCAGGTTCCATAGATCATTTTAGGGGTTTATACAAGGTCCCCTCCAATGTGGAGATCAGGCCGGATACCCCAGACGACGGCCTCACCTATCGCGACGGCTGGATGCCGTTTTGGCTGGTCTCCGTCGTGGAGGGGGGAGTCCGCTTCCCCCTGCACCCACTGGTCCGGGACTGCCTCCGAGAGTGGAGGTTGTGCCCATGCCAGCTACTCCCCAATGGATATAAAATCATAATGGGGGTAGTGCGGCTCAACCAGATCCTGGAAATCGGCCTCGGTGTCCCGGACATCGAGGACACGTATGACCTCTGCAAATCCGCAGAAGGGGATACTTATTACCTCCGGCTGAGGGTCCGCCGGACTGGGTTCGTGACCGCGCTGGAGGACTCCAATAGGTACGCGGGCGAAGACCGAGTGCTCGTCAGAGGAGGATGGGAGTTCGGTGAAGCAGAGCCTGCTACCACGGTCCGGGTCCCCCGAAAAATAGGAATTCCTCCAAGTAAAGGCCGGAGTTCTTTCGGTTTGCAGTTCTTTCCTTTCTTTCTGTGTCTGGCTCCTGATATGATTTTGTCTATGCAGATTTCTGCGAAAAGAGGGAGCTCGCGCGAAGGAACCGCTGGAAGGTGAACAGCGCGTGGCACGAGCAGGTGAGGAACTACCGCGGCCACAACTGTCGTGCTGCGTGGTCTCTCCTGGGGTACGTGCCCCACTACAGGTCCTTCAACACCTCCCGAAAGGTATCGGGGATAGACTCCGTGCTGAGCGGGGAAGGCGCGGGTCGAACAAAGACGACCGTGGTACCAGGCTAGGCTGTGGTGACCGTTGCGCTTCCCGCCAGTCGTCTGGTTGAGTCGGCAGAAGGTACTTCAGCAGTCTCCGCCGCGGGGCCTGCCGGGACTTCGAGAGCCAAGCCCCTGCCTTCCCGAACGAGGCTAGTAGCTTCTAGTTCGGAGGAAGAAGAGGAAGAGCAAGAGGAGATGTTACGCCAACGCGGGCGACGCTATGCCGTAGAAGACCTGTCTGCGGCTGCCTTCGGGGATATCGGGGGCGAGGCCCGGGATCCTTCTCAGGCAGTGGCTCTGACGCCCCCGGCATCTGCGGGTGGCACTCTTGCCCCTGTTGCCGAGACGGTCTGTATAGCCGCGACCGGGGCTGCTCGGCCTGGGGAGGCAAAGGTCATCTTAGCTCCGCCTCCGGCCGTCGTCGTGGACGACGCGCCCTCTGAAGGTGCCGTGGGGGTTGGAGGTAGGGCTCGCTCCCCCGAGGTTGCTGAGGGCGGGCGACCCGAGAAGAGGGCAAGAGTCGAGGCCTCGCCTGGCCCCTCCTCGCCTCCGCCCGCCGGAAGGACGATCTTGCCTCCTCCTATGGCTTCGTGGAGGCCGGCCATCGAGGAGGTTCTGGGGAGGCCGCTGGCCGAAACAGACCGCGCAGCCGATCCCCAAGTTGTCGCAGCGCTGGGACGAGCCTGCGCCCTTCCTCAAGACATGGCGAGGTGGGCCGCGATGGACAACGAGTCGCTCCTGCTCTCCTCGATGCGATCCGTGGTGTCGGTAAGTGCAGTATTTTTTCCTTAGTTTTCAGTCCGGTGTTGCTTTATTGACTTCTGGTTCTCATTCTGGTTCATTCTCTTTGTCAGCAGATTCATACGGTCAAAAATAGTTTGACTGAATCAAAGGCTGAAATTGTTTTCGCGATATCTTGATGATCCGGAGTCCGATCTGGGATCCGTTTGAACCTACGGACTCGTTGCGAGCAGATCTAGGCGGTTGTGGAAGAAGATTGGCTGTTTGACGGTCAACGAAGGAGATTGACTGATTGGAGCGTAGAAATTTATTTCTGCGATATCTTAGCCGTCCAGAGTCGGATTTCAAATCCGTTTCTTCCAGCGTGCTCGTGGTGACCAGATCTACACAGGTTCAGTGAAAGATTCGCGGAATGGCTGTGAAGTTTGAAATTGAGAAATTCAATGGAAACAACGACTTTGGCCTTTGCCGTCTAAAGATGCATGCTTTGCTAGTTCAGAATGGGTTGCAGCAAGCTTTGAAGGGAAAGAATGCTTTGTTTGACAAACTTTCAGATGAAGAGAAGGTTGAGTTGCTGGAAAAGGCATATGGGTAGATTGTGCTAGTTTTGAGTGATGGTGTACTGTGAAAGGTTGTTCAAGAGAAAATTGCTGCTGGCATGTGGCAGAAGTTGGAGAACTTGTACATCACGAAGTGTCTTATGAATCGCTTGTATATGAAGAAGCGGTTGTTCACGTTACAAATGCAGGAAGGTACGTCTGTTTCAATTCATATTGATTCTTTCACAAAAGCTATTATGGATCTGGAAATTATCAATGTTGAAATTGATGATGAGGACCAAGCTATTATGTTGCTGTGCTCGTTACCACCCTCATATGAGCATTTTGTTGGTACCATGATGTATGGTAGAGATACTCTCTCCAAAGAGGATGTAGAGGCAGCCTTGAACTCGAAAGAGTTGAAGAAAAAGGTTGTGGCTGAGAATGATGGTTCGGGTGAGGGTTTGGTAGTACGAGGAAGAACAAAAGACTCCAACAATAAGGGCAAACGTAGATCCAACAGGAAAAATATTGAATGTTATTATTGCCATAAGAAAGGGCACATAAGAAAAAACTGTCCTGAAAGGCAGAGAAAAGGGAAAGAAATAATAGAAGATTCGTCATCTGGTGATGATTCGGTCAGTGTTGCAGATGGAAGATCAGATTATGTTTCCGATATTGCACTTTCTGTGATTGAGAATGATATTCGTCATAAGGAAGAATGGATTTTTGATTCGGGTTGTTCCTACCATATGTGTCCCAATAGGGATTGGTTTACCACTTATAGAGGAATTAACGGTGGTAGTGTCTTGATGGGCAACAATGTTGCATGTAAGACGGTTGGGATTGGAACAATTAAAATCAAGATGTATGATGGAATCGTCAGAACGTTGGCAGAAGGTTGGCATGTTCTTGATCTGAAAAAGAATTTTAGTTCTCTTGGTGCCTTGGACTCCGATGGTTGTAAGTTCTCAGCTGAAGGTGGAGTTATGAAGGTTGTGAAGGGTGCTCTGGTTCTTATGAGAGGCAATAAAGTTGGAAACTTATATGTTTTGTCTGGAAATACAATTACAATTGGAGCTACAGTATCTTCCTCAGATGACCATGAATCTGTCTCAACGCGCTTATGGCACTTGCGCCTGGGTTACATGAGTGAGAAGGGATTGACAATACTGAGTAATCAGAATTTGCTATGTGGCACAAAGATAGGCAAGTTGAATTTTTGTGAGAGAATGCATCTTTGGGAAGCATCGAAAGGTCAGTTTCAAGACAGATATTCATCGCACAAAAGGTATCCTTGATTATGTTCATTCAGATGTATGGGGGCCTTCTAAGGTTTACTCCAAGGGTGGGTCCCAATTTATGCTGACTTTTATTGATGGTTATTCAAGGAAAGTTTGGGTTTATACTACGAAGACGAAGGATCAAACCTTTGTTACATTCAAGCAATGGAAGGAAATGGTTGAGAAACAGACTGGCAGAAAGGTGAAGAAGTTGATGACAGGTAATGGCAAGGAGTACAGATCGACAGAGTTTGAGAACTATTGCACGGATCATAGCATTGTTCGGCATTACACTACTACAGAAACTCCACAGTAGAATGGAGTTGCAAAGAGGATGAACAGAATGATCTTGGAAAGAGCTCGTTGTATGTTGTTTACTGCAGGATTGTCCAAGGACTTCTGGGCTGAGGTAGTAAATGTTGCAGGCTACTTGATAAATAGGTCTCTACACAAAAAGATTGGTTGCAAAACACCGCAAGAAATGTGGTCAGGTAATCCAGTTGATTATTCTAACTTGAGGATCTTTGGTTGTTCGGCTTATGCTTGCGTGAAAATTAGAACCAAGGGCTGTGAAGTGCATCTTGGTGGGATATGCTTCTAGGGTGAAAGGATACAGGATGTGGTGTATTGATCAAGATTCACCCAGATTTATCATCAGCAGGGATGTTACATTTCATGAGGACGCTTTACTCGAAGCGAGAAAGCAGGTGGAGAAGACCAAAGTAGGTAGCAGCAGTGACACCGTTCAGGTGGAGTCCGACATCCTAGTGAGGAAGGAGAGTGCATCCGGCTCCTCCAGGGATACAGGGGATCGTCAGACTGTACAGCAGATGCAACAGATAGAGCCGCAGATGTGTAGACCGCAGAGAGAAAGGAAACCGCCGATTAGATACGGTTTCGAGGATATGATGACGTACGCGTCGACATCAGACAGTGGCCGTGATGATATGGTTGCATACGCATTGACGACTGAGTCTCTTGAATTAATGGAAGGGATGGAAAGTAGTCAACAGGCAGCAACTATGACTGAAGAGATGGAGTCTCTTGATGAGGAAAATCAGGCCATTGGATGCAAGCGGTTCTACGAGGAAAAGGTAGGAGCTTCCAGTGCAGGTAGAGTGCAGTTTAAGGTTCCTGATCATGTATGCAGTTTGAAGAAATCATTGTATGGGTCGAAGCAAGCTTCTGGACAATGGTACAAGCGATTTGGTGCATTCATGAAGGAATGGGTTAAATTCAAGTTCAAGCATTGCTTGGACTTGATCGGTGTGCTCAATACCTGAGTGCCCTAAAGGGCAGGTGGAGACGGTGAGACGTGTCTAGTGCATGAGGATCAGCTTCAATGTTCGCCAAGGTGGAGATTTGTTAGGTTGTATGGCTCAATTGAAGTAATAAATCTGGTAAACCAAGCCCCCATGTTCTACAATGATTAGAAGTAGGTCTATTATCATAGGTCTACTGTGATTAGAAGTAGTGTTTGGGTGTAACAGGGTTTGGGGGCTGATATTATAAATAGAGACTTAGGGTCTCTATGATGTATAACCTCTTCTAATTGCATTGTGAATTCTCCCGTCTTCTCCGTGGACGTGGGCTAAAAGCCGAACCACGTAAATCTCCGTGTTCTTGTGTGTGCCTGATCTCTTCTCATAGGCCCTAGATCACAACAATTACCTTCCCCGATGCTTGATCCTATATAACACAACTAGGACACGAAAAAGAGACAGATCAATGGTTTTCAACGAGTTGTCCAACGGATAATAAATTTGTAGATAACAGAGGAGAAAGAAAAACATGACTCAAAGGTAAAGGATGTGAGATCTCACCGATGACAGTAATGAGTATATTGCCACCATCTGTTGTATTGATTCGGAGATTTCCATCATAAGGCTTTAAATGAGATAAATTATCAGAAGAGTGGGCCATATGATTAGAAGCCCCCGAATCCAGATACCAGATGGAGTTTGAATTTTTGGTTTTACCTGAGAGTCCAAGAGCAGAAAATGCATTTACGATCATCTGTTGAGCCATTTTAGGGGTAAGAGAGGATGAAGAAGCACGCTGAGCAGGCATCATTGTATTGGCAGCATGACTCAATGCAGAAGAAGATGCATTCGGGGTTGCCAGATTGACCTTCTGAAAGGGAGCCTGAGCACAACGCTGGCATTCCGGAAGAACATGGGGCCCTTGCGTTTCAGTAAGAGCAGAATTTTTTATTGCATTGAGTGGCGACATGTCCATACTTTTGACAACAATAACGCTGTACTTTGGTCATATCTCTGTTTTGCTGTTTGGGACGTGCAAGGCAGGCAACAGTCATTGGACCGGTGGAAATTGCTTGTTGAAGAGTAGCCTGGTTTGTAAGACGTTGTTCCTCACGAATAAGCTCTCCTAAGCAAGAATCAATAGATGTCAATATGGGGCGGGGGGCGCTCATCAGATTTGAATGTACTTGGGACCCTGCTCATTAGATTTGAACGTACTTGTTCAAATTCAGATCTAAGTTTCATCAAGAATTGACCCCGTTGACCAGTGGAATGAATTCTTTGAACCACCGCAATTGAGGCATCAGGTAGACTATAGTAAATAATCTCAGTATAGTCTGTCCATAAGCGAATAAAATGAGAGTAATATTCTTGAATAGACATTGTCCCTTGATTAAATTGAGAAAGCTCATGTTCCAAATGGAACCGTCTAGCTAGGTTATCCTGTTGATAAATGTTTGAAATATTCCCAAATTTCTTTTGCTGTTTTATCGGGTATTATGGATCCACCGATCCCCAGAAGCCAAGTCATTATTTGAGCATCTTTGGTTTCCCATTTGGAGACTGCCCTCACATCCAAGGTTTTGGATCAGTCCCATCTACATGACCCCATAACTCTTTTCACTTAAGGTATATTTGAAATTGGAAGGCCCATGATGTATAATTGGTCCCATTGAATTTAACCAATGAAGTTTCACTTTTGTCCATGATGAACACCCTAGTGGCTGCCTCTAAGTTGGTATTTCCACGCTGAATTACTACATCAGCAGGCCTCTTTTGACAGATTAGGAGGGTGCTGAGTGATAGTCTCTAGAATTTGCAAGCAGATTTAAAAATGACATATCTGGTTCTCAAAAAATCTGGAAATATCTCCATAATGCCCAGAAATATCAGTCGACCCCGAGGAAGCAATTTCTGGAAGTGTCTTAAAGATCTCTAGTGGGCCAGAGATTATTGGATGCCAGGAATGGGCCTGAATTTCTTCACTGGATCTGATCTGGGGCCCCACAGATTGATCAATGGTGGGATCCGATCACATGTGATGTGAGGGAGTCCTTTTTCATGTCCAATAAACCAAATCGGATGAGAATCCAAGAAGCTGGACGGGTGAGATGCAAAATTGTGCAAAATTTCGAAAATCTAGAAAACCGGTCAGAGATCCTACCTCGAGGCAGCCAGAAATTTTGAAAAAATCGCTAGAATGGTTAGAATAACCAGTCGACCATCACAGATAGAGTTGGTGAAGGTGTCTTGATCATCGCAGGTGGGCCACTGATGAACTGGGTTGATTCTGCAGTGTTTTCTTCCTCCCGGATGGCTGAAAATTTCTAGAAATAGAGATCAGATTCTGTATTGATCTCTATTGAGTGGCTGGGATTCAGAAGATGCAGAAGAAGCAGCATCAGTTTGTGTCATAAGCTCTGATACCATGACACGACCATGAAGAGACAATAGAGACTTGTGGAAAACTTGGATCCTTTCCTTGGTCGATCCTTGCTCCCTTTTATAATCTCTTTCAGCCTTAATCAAGGCAATTACAACCTAATACAATCTATGTATATGGAAAGTAAATATATTACAATCTATGTATTTGGAAAGAGAATATGTTACAGTAAGATTTAGTCAATCCTAAATTATCCCACGCGATGGGCCAGTTTGTACATGGAATGGGCCTGGTGGGCTTTGTGGTGTTAACAATCTAGAGGTAAATAAGAACATATCTTACTCAGATAGAGATCATTGCACTATAGAAAGCCACAATTCACATGCAAAAATTATGGAAAGGTTCTTCTTTTCCTTACGATTGTTATACGTATGTCTCAAATGGTACTGTTTACATGGGAAGCTAGTTTTTTTTTTTTTTTTTTACAGCATACTGCACAGGCCAACTTGCAAGTTCCTCCATAGTCTGGGTGATAAAGGTGGAGAAAAACTAATTTTTTTTAATATTTCCATTTGTAAGCAACTCATCGACGATGACCAACTTGAAAAACTTTAGATGATCAAACATTTATGGTCTGAGACTTTGAAAGGATGTAAGGGTCGAGATGCCTTCCAATTATCACATGCTTGAGACAATCTATTTCCGTTTCTCTTATTTGATCTGTTTTCATACTTATTTCTTTATATTAGTCTTGATGTTTCTGTATAACATGTGCAAAATGTGCCCACTTTAGTCTTTTTTGGCCTATAAAATTAACTGTTATTTCCATCTTATTGCTTGTAAGTTTTGATTAGGTTTTCACTTTCTTTAGAATTTTGATGTTAGATATCTCATGAAGATTATATTGAAGCATATATTAGCATCTTACAATGTATTATCTTAGCTGAAATACCTTGTTATTTGATTTCAGTAGAAATAAGGTTTTGTTTTATGCATCAATGAACTATAACACACATAATAAGAACTAGACACCTGTAAGTTTAACTTTTTTACAGCAGTAAACATGTCACTAGGACTCTTAGCCTTTCACTAACAACTACGTTGCACGTCCCTTATCACTTGTCTATACCATAATATAGAAGACACACTTTCACCTGCGTGTCTCCTCCAGCTTCCAGCTGCTTCCCTCTGGCTTCCCTTTTCCTTTCTTGCTCTTCAGATGCTTCCAACTCCGTGGGCCCCAAGCTTCTTCTTTTGCAAGCTGTTGCTTGTGGGACCCTTTGATGCTAGGTGTTGATTCAAAACACCAATTCCCTTGCTCTTGAACCCACCTCTAGACTCTTCGTTTCTCCTCTCCATCCGTCCATCTTCTCAGCAAAAGAAAAATGGAAACCATCTACGAATCTGCTCCTCTTCCATCTTCCACTCTCTGTAAAACACATCCGGCAGTCGAACAATTTGAAACTGCTTTTTTCGATTCACGTAAGGGCAAGAAACCCCATATGCAAGATTCTTGTTTTTTGTGTTTTTTTTTTTTTCAAATCATCATAGGTTTTGTGATTGTTTTCGTATCTTGTTGAATTCCTCACTTTGGATTTCTGATTGTAGCACTAACCCACTTCCTAATTCCTTGTTTTAATTGTTTTGGGTGTTTGTGATGGTTAATGGGCCATCCAGCAGTTACTAAGTTAGAAATTTACATTCTTGAAAGAGTAGCTAAAAATCTCGTTTTTTCCACACTTGCCTTGAACAGTTGTCTTTAATGACTGTTCCAAGCCCAGATTTTCAAAATGATTACCAGATGAGAATGGGCAAATTATTTGAGGCCAGTGCTTACCATGTGCTTGTTTATATTCCTCTGTTTAAAGAAACTAGAAGAGAATTTTCTGTTGGGGTTAATATTAAGGATTGGAACTGCCCAAAAAAGTGCCCTCTCCTGTGTGGGCAGTGATCAACTAATTCTAATGCTCATTTTTTGAGCTTTTAAATTTAATGATGTCTCACTGTGTAAATTTTTTGGTTTGATCTAACTATTAATTTTTTTTGGGTTGATCTAACGATGGTTAAAGTTGAATTTGTATTTTTAATTTGATATTATTGTATTCTTAATTATGTTCACATATTAATTACTGGTTGATGTTGAAACTTGAAGCTTCTCATATCTTCTAAATCAAACAATAGATACCCCTCGTGCATTGTCATATTTTTTATTTACGAAAAAAAATTAAGAACACATATAATGATCATAACAAGTGGTGTCCAGATCACCAGACTAAGCCTTATCCTTATTAGGCTTGATCTTGGGTTCGTTTGTAGGTGTTCTGGCTAGATTCAAGCCTGATAAGGGAGAAGGCATCAAGGACTCAAAGACCACTCAAGTTGAACAACCCTTCTGAGTCGAATCAGGCTCTGTGGTGTTGGAGTTAGTCACCAAACTGAATTTCATTTTGCACCCCTTCTTATGCATTAATAAATCGAATCACAGATGAACATATAAGAAATGGTTGTGATCAGATGCCTTTAGAAATGACAAGACTTCCAATGCCAACTTGTAAATATGATTTATGTGTCAACTATCATTTGTATGAGATAATTGCTTACTAATAAGACATGAAGAGGCCTTTTCCCACTACAAAATCAGATATCGTGGCAAGTTTTTTTTTTTTTTCTTTCTGTCACAGCTGTTAAAGAAATTAAATTGTATACACATCTCATTGGCTACTATCTCACCCACCAAACCGCAATCACTGCAAAATATCAGCCCCGTGTTGCTAAAAATTCACTTCTGGAATCTCGCCAATCATTTACCCAGGAAATATGAAAATCATCTTGCAACCCTCAATTCTCATATCACATTTTCTTTCATATCCTTCAGGCAGGCAGTAGCTTGGATCTACACATGGGGCATGTCATTTGGCCATGGTGCACCCACTTATCTAGGCACCCAAAATGGAAAACATGTCAACAGTTGATCGTCCTCTCTGTATCCCCCTGATGTCTCTGCAAATGCTGCGGATTCTACTACTAGGAGGTTCTTCTTGATCAAATTGTAAGTGATCGGTGCCGAAGGTGGAGCCGGTTGATTTTCACGATGGCCACATGATCCATGTGATTATCCACAGAAGGTGCTAGATCAGTTAGATCAAATAGACCCAGATTAAAGAATGCCAATTTAATCAAGAGAAGCACATGATCTAAGAAATTCAGTACATATACCAAAGGTTCAAACTTCAAACATTACAACCCCATAAGATGCACAAGTGAAACCTATGACAATGCAAAACTATCTAAAGTGAAAAATTAATGATTTCATGCATGAACATTGCATCATCATATCTTCAGGATAAATTGGACATTGTTAAGCTTATTTAGATAGCTCTCATAACAAATTTGAGCAAATGTTTGACATGGAACTCATTTGATGATACCTTTGACAATGGATTTGATGACAGGAGTCTATTCTCTTAGGACTACATTACTAGATCACAGGCCTAACATATAAAAGATACAAAAGGGGAAAAGCCCAAAGTTTGTAGTAAACTTAAATCTGAACAAAAACAGAGAAAACATTATCCTACTATTGATTAGATTAGTGGTTCTAAACGACCCAATATAACCCACAATGATCTATAGTCCTAAACCTAATCATCATTGAAGACTTCCCTATCTACTTGCTATTTGCTAATCAAAGCTCTAAATAAATTAATAAAATTAGGCTATATACAGGTCACTGTCACTTTCTGCTATATTAGCAGATTCACCAATGAATTGGCAGGCTCACTAGCCCAGAAAGGAGTGAATAGATCTTATAATTTGGGTTACAAGCTATTTGGCTTTTAGACTTTCTGTTTTCTTAACCTTTTGCTTGAATGTTTTAATTTTTTTTTTCCCCTTGTATCTATTGTAGGGGCTCAACAAAACCTCTGGGCAGATTTCAGGAGCCATTGCTAATCTCACAGGTCTTTAATTCTTGTATGTGTTGACCACAACTTTTATTCATTTGATCCTTTCTGCATCTTTCAGTTAGAAAGTTTTACTCTAATGATATGGAACAGGCTAGAATTTTTTCATATTTAGCTTGATGTCATGACAACTTTTCAATAATTATACTAATAATGAACTTTCTCATCTGATCTCATGTATTCACTGCTTACATACTTTCAAGATATGATCATCTTTATGTGCCAAAATTTCTTTCCCTTGTTCTTAAGGTTGCAAAGATCTTTTATCAGCTTTACCATTGACAATTGATTAACAGTGTCAAGGACCTCAATAACGGAGAAGTTTTAGCTGAAGAACAGGCATGATAATAATTGTACTTCAAAGTTATCTCATTTGAGCAGCTGTTCTTAGTGACCTTTTTCCAAAGAGAGTTATCAAGATCTATATAACCAAATAGAGACGTGTCGAAGGTCTGTTTTGTTCACTATCAAATATGGATGAATTGGTGCCCTTTTTGGATGCTGCTCATGAGAACATTTAGTTGATTTCTTACAATTTGCATTAAATATGTTGGGTTTTGGCTCAATTTGGAGATACATGAACTCCAGCCAAGAGGATTTGATTGTTTCAGCCAGTGTTTGGTCTCCATCTGATTTTTTAGGATTCAATTGGTTTTTAACTGTCCAATAGAAAGACCTAATTCCTACCCAGATTTGACACTGATCCAAATGGGCTCTAAAAGTGGTGAATGGTGTGCAAATGCTTCAAAGTATGTAACAACATGTTGCTATTTTTATTGCAACATATGTTTATGTAGGATTCGTTTAAGAAGTGTTCTCTTTGTTGCAGATATTAAAACAGTTTAAACTGATGAACTGATGTACATTCAATGACTCACTTAGCCAAAAGCTATTACATTTATTTAAAAACAAGAAGAAAATGAAGTTGCTGGAGATAAGATGGAATACATAATTGTAAGAGATGGGACATTAGGATAGACGAGACTCAGTCAAGGCACCTGATGCGCCCTTAACACACCCCTTCAAGCGTGTCTGACCATCAAGGACTGTGAGCTTGCTGCGTAGAATAGGAAATCTGGAAGCAGAGGCTTAGTAAAGATGTCTGCAATCTGAGCATCAATGTGGGCATAGCGAACAGCAAGCTGGCGCTTGGATATAAGATCACGCGTCAAATGAAAATAGGATTAACTGAGAGGTAAGTAACACCCAAGTTGTTAGACAAGACTGGGTGGCTGGCGCAAAGAGACCCAACTAGTGAGGAAGGGAATGAATCCAAACGAGTTCACAGGAGGCAATGGTAACTCCCCCTATATTTGGCCCTAGTACTAGAGTGAGCTACAGTTTCTTATTTCTTAGAACTCCAACCAACAAGATTTGAGCCCAAGTAAACTGTATACCAAATCCATTGGTATGTTTATCGAGAACTATAAATATAAACCTCAGTCAAAATCAAAATTAGAAAATGTGGAGATAGAAGTTTATTTAAGAAAATTACATTTTTAGATAATCCATCTCAATGGTATAAATCATAAAAATTGAAAGCTCCATTGGTTATAAAATGATTGTGTTAGAGATAATCCTTGAGGACTTAATCAAACTTGCCCCAATTGAGTTATCATATTTAATTAATGGCCCACTTTTACATGTTTAACGTGAGTTTTGTGCAATGATCCAGGTCAAAATCTAGTTGGTTTAGTTCTAATCATTCTTTTAGTCAAAATTTATGGTTATGGTCCACTTAGAAAGTAACCTATTCTAATAAATTATTCAAGTTAATGAGCTTATGTGCTTCAACTCTGAAGAAATAACTTCTTAAAAATTTAATTGCAGATGATAATGGTAGGGCAGCCCAATAAAGAGAAAACAGATAAAGGTTTCTGCTTTAGAAAGTTGAGTATGACTTTTGGTGTTTGGTGCTTCGACTCAAACTTATAAGAAACATAAAAAATTTCCACGACAATGAGTTTCATGGAAGACCATTAAATTAAATTTATTTTATTGAAATGGAGGAATTTAAGTTGAATCCATCGGAATTGCCACAATAAGCTAATTTTTGTAAAACATAGACAAATCGATCTCATCATTTTCAATTTAATAATGTTCTTTTCTGGAAGTTTTATGGACAATTTGGAAGGAGAGGAACTCTAGATGTTTTGAAGGGGCTTCCAAATAGTCAAAGATGTTTGGTCGAGAGAACTAAGTTTTTAGTCGCTCTATGTGTGTCCACCAACCCGTTATTCAAAGATATCTCCATAGATCAGATTATGCACCAATGGAAGGAGATTGCCTCCTATTCTGTGGAGTCAATGTAGATATGTTTAAGGGGTCCCTTTCTTTGTTTTGTTCTTCTTGTGCTTCTTTTGAGCAAGTCACTATTATTCTCTTGTATTGTTTGCTGCTTTAATGAAAGTAACCATTTCAAAAAAAATAAAAATAAACTAATAATGTGTACATCAATGACTGTTATGGTTCCAATGATTCCATCATTTAATTCTCCATGTTTTCTTTGATTCTCCTTTGTTGCACTCATGCAATTTATATGTGATTCTTAATGCCCAATCAATACAAATAGCGGATAGGGCCTTCCTCTATTTTTTATTTTTTACTTTTCCAATTAGAACTCACACTTGGTCTCACATTGCAAGGTGGGTTATGATGTCGATAACAGAGCTATATTATCTAATATATATGTGGGTTTTGTTTGTTGACTATTCTTTGTGCGCATGTGTTTTCTGTTTCTTTTCTCATTTTACTTTTTACAAAATCTATAAAATCACACACCTACTACATTACATATTATCTTTTCGCATAATATATATATTTGCATTACGGTTTTAATTTTCCTTTAGTGCAAACTAAATTAATCTCATTTCTTTCTCCATGAAGTAACGCCGCTCTATCTCACACGCTCCTCCCCGACCGCCTCAACTTGAAATCTGTGTTGTCATCATACAATCATCAAGGTATGACCTTTTCCATTGTTTCTTATGTCACGGCATTTGCTAATGTTATTTCAAGAATTGGGTTTTCTCTATTTCTTCTATTCTAATATGCCTCCTATTCTTGTGGTATATGAAATAACTTTCTAAGAAGTTTTTTTTGCTATTCCTGCTTCCAAGAAAATGGCTTCTTCATATAAGATTTCCATTCATTTTTTTATTATAATTTCTATGATTTTAGTTTTCTTTTATGCAATGGTTACCTTCCGTTTAATTTCGCATCTATTGCAGCATATGTATCATTCTCAGTAAATTTAGAATATTTATATTTATTTTGTTATTAAGTTTGATGTTATTTTTTTAATCGATTCGTTGCTCTCTGGTTATTCTCTTTTAATATAATGATGTTTTCCACCTCTATGAAAGTGAGTTTCTGATATGGTTTTTCTTTATCTTTGAACACAAAGAAATAAGTTTCTAATATGGAACTTATATTGATTTTTGATTAATTTCTCTCAACTTACTTGATTTAAGTTTTTTCGATTTACCATCTTATACTTTAAAGCTAATTTAGAATTTGAAAGGCATGTTAAACTCATGGATGATATATTAATCGTATGAAGTGTTAAAAGGTTAAATTCATCTCCTACTAAACTTCTGCTCTTTCCTTTATCCCCATATTGGGACAATAATCCATTGCAATTTACAGTCCAAACCAACATTACATTCAGTAACACAAGACCAGGTGATCATCTTCTGTCTTAAACAAAGAATAAATTTTTTGTTTAATTTCTTTTTAATTTATCATTTTATTTTCTTCAGTTGTTTTGCAGATTATTCTAAACAACACTGCTCGTCTGATCGGGTACTTGTTTGCTTCTGGTCTATTGGTTTTAGTAAGGTTTGAATTGTTAAACTTGAAATATTATTTAATCTTCTTCTTCTTTAATATCATTATGTACTCTGAGATTATTATCTTATACACTTCATTTTATCTTTTTAATATGAAAATAATCTTACTACAATCATTTCTCTTTATTTATTAAAAGTTTAGTTAATAAGATATTATATCTAACCTACATGTCTATTCATTATTTATGAACCAGATAACTTTATTGAATGTATTGACACCACCATTTTAACCAAATGTGCATTTGTTGATTATATTTTACTATAGGATGCATCGGTTAATTATATTTTACTATGGGATGAACATTTAGGAGGATAGTTTTTAAACTCGGAGGTACTTTTTGTAATTCAAAAGCCATCTGTTCACTATATTGTACATTTTGTAATTCACTTTTTCCAAACTCTTGGTTTTCTTTAATAGAAGAAATCCGAACTTTTTTTTATCGGTAAATAACAATCTAACTTTTGATTTTCTTTACAGATTGAAAGTTAATAAGTACATGAAACACACCACATCAATAGGACAAAGCTAAGACAACACTGACAATAATAATGCAATAGGTAGTCCCTGTTCTAGATGTCCATGGAGTTAAAGAAACAAACCAATCAAAAGCAAAAAAAAAAAGAAGTGATAATTAGCAGCATAACCTTTTGTCCTGAGAAACAACGGTTAAAATATGGTACTTCAAAGAAATACAAATAAAATATATAATTAACATGTAACAATTTAAGTCACGAACTTGAAAATCTCCATTGCATCTCTAGGCCTTGAGATTTATTAATGGGTCCATCTTTTGGCTATTCAAAACGTTCAACTGACGGGCCTTACTTGAATATGTTATTCCCTAAACTGCTAGATTTGAAAATTATATCCAATATATTTCCTCATAAAATTTTCTAGAGGGTTTTTGCTTTTTGTTATCATCAACGAAGCCCATCAGACAATCCTGGGCTTCAGGTATTCTTTTGCTACCTATTGAAGATTTAGTGGATATTTTCAAGTATTTTGGTATTACCATCCCTCGCCAGTAATAGTCTTTATCCAGAATATGCAAAACAGTGAACTGTATGTTTGTTTTCCATGCAAATGATAATTGCTATGTCATAGATATATTAAATTTATTGTTATACTTAAATCATCTTTTTTCAGTTATTCTTGAATAAGTATGTGACGCAAACGGTCGTTGGTACCAAGCAGACAGCGGGTCTGATCATGGGGTTGTTTTGCTGCTAACAGGCAGGTCACTCAGCCATGACACTTCTGGCCTTCGTCCTGCTGCTTCATATAGAGCTGCGTTTGACTTTTCTTCCAGTGCCATTACTGCTGGAAGGTTTAGTACTTGCACAGTTCATTTATGCACTCCGTCCATTTAAATTCATTGGGTCTTTGGTGTTAATTCATACTGGTTATATTTTTCCTTTTTTTAAAAGAATTTATATTGTTGAAGAGTTCTATTCAACTAACAGGGCTCTTACTGCATTTGCATTTTGATTTCAGGACATTAGTGGCATTTAAGCACATGCCACAAGGCAATGCTATATTGGATTGTTCTCCAATTTCTGCAGCCGGCCATGTAATTCCCCAAAGCTATGTACCGATCTCTATAAGCCAGTTTATGGATGACCTTTCTCCACCATTCTGATAATATTTATGTAAGTTCATCTTTTAGCTTCAAAATAGCACGGCAGCCACTGATTTTATAAATTTTTGTTCAAGCATGTTTTTCTTTTCTCCCTTGCTTACAAAGTAGGTGGATTAGAATATTTTTAAGATGTATGGACTCTAATATTTTTAGATTGTACAGAAACAATCCAAAATTGGAAAAGTTACATTAGTGGGTCTCTTTGTCGCAGTTGAAAGTTCGAATCAGCTCACCTTTCAAAAAAAAATGGATCACATGTTCCTTCTTTTTTCCCAAAATATTGTGGCTTTCAATCTTTTGGCAAATTGAGTAAATATCGTGTTCTAGTTCATCTTCTAGCCTCTTTACTTGTTTGCTCGCTTTCTATAAGCATACATTATGTTATTCTATCCATTCTTAAACAATCTCATGCACATGAAAATTGTAATTTTCATAGCTTGCAATATTTGGCTTTCTGTAATGCATGGTAATTTGATATTCAGGTCTGCTCATATACTTGGAGCGAGGCCTTGGTGAACAACTCTCTTCTCTCGTGAAGCATGCATTGAGGTTGTAAAATTTAATGGTCAATTTACATCTTTTTAAACTCACCAAGTCAGATAGGCTTTGCTTGGACACAAATCACAAGCAGGTAGAATCTTTTCCAGAATGAGAATGATTCATTTCACTATTCATTTGGTGCACTGTGAAAAAATAAGCGTCACTAAAGGTGGGATACTGCTTTGGAATTCTTCTACCCCAAATACTTATTGGCATTTATCGTTGATATTGTTTGGGGATGAAGAGTAAAATAGTAGTAGCTTCCCACCCGATGCAATCTGCGTTTTATGAGTTGGTCTGAATGATTTTTAGAATTGACAACAATCTTGTATATTAGTTTTTTTTTTTTTTTTTTATATTTAATTCAGTGTGGAATTATATGTTTTAAAAGTGATTAAATCTTGTAGTATTTATAGGAGAGTTTGGTGCTCAAAGTATAGTTCTTGTTCAGAATTCTCATAGGTCTTCAAATAGAAAATTTTCTAGAACTCAGGCTAGATTGAGTTCTCAAGCATGAAATTCCAAGTTGAATCAAACATGAATTAGGATTCTGAAGGAGTTTAGCAGCATTCTGAATTCTGGCATTCCGAATTCTCTGAATGCCAGGAAACATGAATTTGCCAAATTCTTATAACCAAACGGCCCTAAAAAAAAAAAAAAGGTGAACATCACTTCCTTTGGTGGTCTGGTTAATGATCTGATTTGGATTCTAGGAGTAAGGTGTCACTAGATTTGATTGGATTTTACTAATGGTACAGGGTTTCTGGTTTTAGATTGAATAACTGGTAGTTTTCAATGGCTTTTTTTTTAGCTGAGTCGATGCTGATGTTGCTTGTGATTTTATTTTCATTTTTGTACTTGGTATCAATGTTGGTATTTCGGATTTTTCTAATTGCTCTTATTTGCAATAATACAGTATTATGAAGTTTTCACTGATATTCTTCTTTCTTTTTAATATCTACAATGTATCAAAACATGATTTTTAATTGTCATGATTTGGTCAATTGGATTTGGATTCTTGCTTTCCTGTTTGAATTTGTGAAACTTCTGATGTTGATGTTTTATTGTACCCATGTATATTTTCCTCTTTATCCTTTCTTCATTGGTTTTTATTTTTTTTATTTTGTCTTCTTCTTGATGTCTTTGCATTGGGTCTACCAGATTTGTGCCCATTACAACTTTGGACCACTAACTGCATATTGATCAATAAACTACCTTCATTAGTTTCTATCACCCTATGAACTTCTTGTGAGTTTTCTTTTTTCAAATAGATCTAAGAGACTCTTACATGCTTCCTCCTTTTTTTTTTGGAAACTACTTGCCTTTCTTAAGCTTCCTCTACTTGTATTCTATAGAGGTTGAAGCTTTTTAACATTTTTATGTTTGATATCTTTTATTAACTTTGATATTTGCAGGGAGGGAAGCCGTGAATGATTCAGCTTGTAATCTCAACTTGTGATTATTTTATGTTTATTTATTGCTGCAAAAATAGAGAAAACTACAATTCCTAGGTCCCATGATTTATTGGTAAAGAAACATTGTTTCAACAGTTGGGCATTTTTTTTTGTTTGTTTAAAGATTATTGTAAACTTCTCTAATTAAAAATGTTAATCTGGGTTGATTAGGTTGGTAATGAAAATTTACATTTTGAAGCTAGAGCTGTGCAGAGAATGGAGCTTTTCATGCTAACCATACTTAAAATGGAGGATGCAGCCCATCATAAGTGAACAATAACAATCCTACTCTAAAATCATCCATCTATAGACTGGTAGAACTTATTTTAAGCTCGAGTAGAGCCTTGCTTCTTGTTATGATACTTTAATTTTCAACTTCCTTTTAAACATGTAAAAGAATTTGTGAATTCAACCATCCAGTTTACTTTCATGTAAAACATAATGGAGGGATTGAATTCTTGGAATTCAGACCAGATGGCTTGTTTAGCAACAACTACGTGCAACGCATGTACCATCCACCACTAGTATTCTATAGAAGAGTGAGTAACAAAGAAAAAAAAAAAAAAAGCCTTGCCACTGGATCAGTGTTCCTTTCGGAACGGAAGGATCTTTAAGGGCCTGTTTGTTTTGGAGTATTATATATATATATATAAAATGACAGCAACTCTCTTTATGAGGGTGTGACAAGTGGTGTTCCTCTTGGGCTTTCGCAATGACATGTGACATACCCACCCAATTCTTATAGATATAACTCAAGTTTTGTTTTTTTGAAATTCAAATGAGAAAAAGTCCCTAGCTTTCCTAACGTGTGTCAATCTCAACAAATTCAGCCCACAGTTTCCTCAATAACTTTCCTAAGGTATATCAATCTCTACAACTCCAGCCCTCAGTTTTTTCAAATTTAGTCTACCCAGGATTTCCTATATTTTAATCTCTGCGGTTTCCTCAAATTCCTGATCTCTACAAATGGAGCCCGACTTTTTAACTTCTATCCTAATAGACTTTCTGGTCCTAAAGTATTCAAATCTCTGCGGTTTCCTCAAATTCCTAATCTCTATAAATTGAACCCCGCTTTTTAACCTGTACCCAATTTGGATTTTCGAATTCCAAAAGATTTATCCCTTCCATCGCGATTCTTCCCTATGATACTAACTTTTCTTTGGACCCTCCTAAAGTCATTTTTATATTGACCATTTACTTTCAATGGACCCTATATATTATTAAATTAATAAAAAGAGAGAAAAAGTAACACAGACACTTTGACTTTGATAGTAGGCCTTACGGACTAAGGACTAATGAAAAATATAGGGATTTTAATGATAGATAGGTTAGTATGTGTAAATTTTTTTATTGCAAATCAATTTCTGGGACCCTCATATTAGATCCATGTTGTAGAAATTTGCTATTAATTGTGTTTGTATTATAAGTTTATTTAGATATTTATAAATATTTCTACTTAAAATTTTAATTATTGTTTATACGAAGGCAGGCGTGTTGCACTGGTATCTAATGAATAAAATTGTAATTTATATGTTATTATTAAATGCCATCCTGTCTCTGTGACAAGACTCTGCCTTCTTTTATTGACTCTTGAGTATTTTAAGGTTCACAGCCATTGCCGTTCTAGGACGGCAAATGAGTTGACATCAGGAGTCACCGGCTCCGATATTATATTGAGGTTCACAGCCATTTGTTCTGCCAGAGCAAATTGCATATTACAAAAATGCAATCCGGCCTACTTAGATATATTAATGCGAGAGGGAAGGTGGAAAGGTCTCGGGGACCCTCATTAGACTATCTTAACCATTAATTTATTAGCCTTAAAGTTTAATGGCATCTAAATTGTTAGTTTTTTTTTAGATACAACCTAATAACGGGGTGAAGGTTTAATAAATGTAAAATTGGTTCCTAGTGCTAGATCATAGAACGAGAAGAGGTTCCAAAGGGCTAATTAACTGGTCAAAGGTTGGCCCAAATGGGTCCCATGTTATAGGAGAATGTTGTCCACTTTTGTGGGAAATATGATGAGGGGAGAGAGATTAGGGTGAGATGATTTTGCATGTTTAGGTAAGAAAATGTGAGAGACGAGATGCTCAGAAGAATTCGTTGGTTGAAACGGGCAAGGATGGAATAAAATGAAGATGCTCTTTTTTTAATGAATGGTGCATTGACTTGACTACATTGATTATAAATATGAGTTGTGGTGCCGATAATGGAGCATCGCATTCACTTGTTCTGTGGTCTGATAACCCTCGTAGCAACAGCAATGAAGCTGCTGCCACCCATACCCAGGAGTGATAATTGTGTGATTTTGTGTTGGTTGTTGCTCCTCACCTCCATCAACCTTATATGCTTTGCAGAATCTGTGACGCTCTTAAAAAATGAGAGTGATCGTCTATCGCTACTCGCCGTCAAAGATGAGATATCTGATGATCCCAATGGAGTCTTGAGCTCTTGGAACAATTCTCGACATTTCTGCATGTGGTATGGAGTCACTTGCAGCAGACGACATCCTCAGAGGGTCTTAGCCTTGAACCTCTCTTATCAAAGCTTGAGGGGCTCCTTGTCACCCCACATCGGTAACCTCTCATTCCTCAAGACTATTGCACTTTACAATAACACATTGGAAGGACACATTCCACAAGAAATAGGTCATCTCTTTAGGCTTCGGAATCTTGCGATTATCAATAATTCTTTCGATGGAGAGATACCGAATAATCTGACCAATTGTTTACAACTCAGATTCCTAAGCTTGTACGATAATAAGCTTGTTGGTAATATTCCATTAGATATTGGCTCTTTGTCAAAGCTCTATTAGCTGAGTCTTGCCAATAATAACCTCATAGGCCACATTCCTCCAAAGCTTGGGAACCTTTCATTGCTTACAAATCTCTATCTGCATGATAATAGTTTGGACGGAAGCATTCCTCAAGAACTAGGCCGACTGGCAAACCTACAATTTCTTCATCTCAGCGGAAACTCTTTCAATGGGGAGATTCCCCAAAATTTGACCAACTGTTTGCAACTCAGATTCCTAAACTTGTACAGTAATAAGCTTGTTGGTAAAATCCCGTCAGATATTGGCTATCTTTCAAAGCTCTATTTCCTAGGTCTTGGGAGAAACAACCTCACTAGCCACATCCCTCCACCGCTTGGGAACCTTTCATTGATTACATCTCTCTATCTAGGTGAGAATAATTTGGATGGAAGAATTCCGAAAGAACTATGCCGATTGGTGAACCTACAGGGTCTTATAATCGGAGAAAATAAGCTTTCAGGTATGATTCCTTCTTCTCTGTATAATCTCTCATCGATTCGTGTCCTTGATGTCGGATCAAACCGTCTAAACGGGAGCCTTCCACCTGAGTTGGGCCTCATTTTTCCAAATCTTGAAGAGCTTTATTTAGGAGGCAACAGATTCACAGGACTCATACCAGTTTCACTGGGGAATGCTTCAAGGTTGTACGATATCTCGGCTGGTTCAAATTACTTTAGTGGGTCCCTGCCAATGAATTTGGGAAGGCTAAAGGGGCTTGTGTGGCTTGCTGCATTTGATAACCAACTCGTCAATGAGAAGAATGAGGAATTCACTTTTATCACTTCTTTAACCAATTGCAGTGGCTTAAAACGTTTAGATCTATCCGATAATCAATTCAGTGGTATCCTGCCCAACTCAATAGCTAATCTCTCGACCCAGCTGACATGGTTATCGTTATATGGAAACCAGTTTTTCGGACCCATCCCAAGAGGACTTGAGAATCTCGCCAACTTGATTCTACTGAACTTGGGGTATAACCTTTTCACAGGTACTATTCCCATCCATCTTATGAAGCTTAAAAGGTTGCAAGAGCTTTTTATGTATGGAAACAAACTTTTAGGGAAAATCCCAATTTCCATTGGAAATCTCGCTCAATTATCCAGCCTTGATTTAGGCGGAAATGATCTACAGGGAAGCATTCCTTTGAGTCTTGGAAAGTGTCGGCATCTACAATACTTATATCTAGATGGCAATAACCTCAGTGGGACAATTCCAAATCAAGTTGTAGATATTCCCTCCCTGTTGAGTATTAATATAGGCATGAATCACTTGACTGGCACCTTACCATTGGATATCGATCAGTCTAAAAATCTTGTCTGGCTGAACATTTCTAATAATAGGTTGTCAGGGGAAATTCCTCCTTCCTTAAGTGCTTTAATATTTCTACAAGTGCTTGATCTTTCACACAATAAGTTTACCGGGCATATCCCTAGCAACTTGGTGCAACTTCTTTCTCTACAATTTCTAAATTTGTCTTTCAATAATTTGGAGGGTGAAGTGCCAGAACATGGAATTTTCCAAAATTCATCTGCAATATCAATCCTTGGAAATGCCAAGCTCTGTGGTGGAATTCCAAAATTACAATTGCCTAAATGCCCCAAACAGGATTTCAAGAAGCAACAAAGGCCATTTTCGCGAAGAGTAATTATCATAATTCTTGCTGCTGTAATTCTCTTTTCACTTATTCTACTATGCTTCCTTGCAATCCCATCAAAGAAGTTGAGAGAGAAACTTGCTTCTAAGTCTTCCATGAGAAAGAGTTACTTGCAAGTAACTTACGGAGAGCTTTTTAAAGCGACCGATGGGTTCTCCTCGGCCAATTTGATTGGGGAGGGAAGTTACAGTTCAGTGTATCGGGGAATTGTAGATCGCATGGAGAGGATTGTTGCAATAAAGATCCTCAATTTACTACAAAGAAGAGCCTCTAAGAGCTTTATAGCAGAATGTAGAGCCTTGAGTAGCATTTGTCACCGGAATATTGTCAAAGTCTTAACCGTCTGCTCAAGCATCGACTTTTATGGCAATGATTTTAAGGCATTAATTCTTGAATACATGTCTAATGGGAGTTTAGACAGTTGGCTGCATCAAAATGCAAATGAATACCACCAATTGAGATTTGTAAGCCTTATTCAGAGGCTAAATGTAGCCATTGATATAGCTTGTGCATTGGATTATCTTCATCATCATTGTCCGACAACAATTCTTCATTGTGACCTCAAACCAAGCAATGTACTTCTTGATGATGACATGGTAGCGCACGTTGGTGATTTTGGCCTAGCAAGGATACTTTCAGATGATATCAATGATTCTCGGACTCAAACCAATTCGCTTGCTATAAGGGGATCTATTGGATATGTTGCTCCAGGTAAAACTTTATTCTTTAACCTCTTCTTTTAGTCTTTGGCTCTTTTGCATAGTCCTTTTATTCTTATATTGTTCCTTAAATATACCAAACGGACCTCAAGCAAACCATAATTCAATAAATTAAAATTTACTTCCAAATTAAATAGTACCGGATTATACGTGGGCTTTTAAGGCCCATTTGATAAACTTGGGCCATTTTTCTTGGCCAATATTTAAATGGGCTAGGCATGGATCTGCAACCTTTGTTCTTTAAGGCTTACCTGGTCTGACTTCTTTAGCACAAAGGCATACATGTATTTTGCAAATGAGCCGCAGTTGAGCTTTAATTCCAAGCTTGTGCAGATAGAATATTAGGCTCAATAACAATCTAGTGGGCAGGCTCTCCCCAAGCCCATGAACACATCTAATGAATGCATTTTCCACTATGTTTATACAAATATAATGGTCGAGTCTAGATTTCTAATTGACTGGACCAGAGTCGTCAGAAAAGCGTGAAGCGCCTAAATGGGGGCCCACTTATTAAATCTCTAAGTAAATGTTACCCATCATGAAATTGATCACATTTCATAAAAATAAAAAAGTGTTGAAAATTCATGTTTGCTGTATAAGCGATCATTTTTATAGTGAGCCTGACTCATGTTAGATGTTTTAGGACTCACCATCTAGGGTTGAATCACCTATGATGTGACTAGGGCTGTCAAAGGGCTAGGCTGGCGCCCAAGCTTCCAGCCCCTTACCCTAAACTCACATATTCGTGCTGGGCCTAGGCCTGGCCAAAGCCCTTGTGGCCCTACAATGGCTAGGCCCTCACTCTACCCTCAAGAGCCAGGGCAATAAGAAGTGACAATAATTTTTTTAATTTTTTTTTAACACCAGCATTAGCCGCCACCTAATGCTAACTAATGCAATTTTTTGTTGGTAATTTCAATATAGTATAGTCTCATATTGCAGCTCAGCCATTTAGGTACATGAGTATGTGAATGATAGATAGTGCATGAGTTTAGGACTTCAGGTCCTAAATTCAACTAGAAAGAAAGAAAAAAATTGGCAAGGTATAAAACGCATTTACATATGTAAATTTTAAACATGTAACACTCATTTATATACATGTAAATGATTCACCTTTTTTGGGCACTGAAGCGGTACAGAGCACCTTCATCTCTCAGGACACGTTTGCAACAAAAAAAAATTTCCCTTTTTATCCATGCATTTAGATGGGCTCATTTGTTGCACAAAACTAGAAGGATCGTTTGTTTGCATGGACTGAATTCATGAGAATTCTATGTCAAATGGACCTATTTGTTTTTAATGAAATTGAAATAAATGGGAATTTATTATCAAATAGACTTAAATGTGTGAAAGGAATTTGGAAACGTAGGAATTCATTGATGGAATGCGCTTGTTCATTTGCACAGAATTGGAATAGTATGAATTAATTGGCTCTAATGGGCCAATTTGTTTGCATATAATTGGAACACATAGGAAGTAAATATTTGGATAGAATTTTTATACATAGGAATTCATTTTTAGAGGGGCCTGTTTCAAATTGAATGGAATACATATCTACACACATTTATATATATATATATATATATTATATTAATCGACAAAAGGCCCGCCCTCTTGGTCGTTGATTTTTTAAAATGTGCCCTATCCTACCCTCAAGCTTTAGGACAAGAAAAGAAGCCCTAGTTTCTGTGAACCTGTGTCCCACAAAATATATGTGGCCTTCAATCTAATGCACGTCAGTTAATTTATTTTTTGCAGAAAAGAAACTTTTAAAAGTATACAATAAGCATCCTAATTGGAAGCTTCACCAATTTGGTGAGTCCCAGACTCAAGTGATACAAGTTCAAAAAGTTTATTTATAGCAAGTACGTTGATAGTCGTACATATCATCATGAAGACGGCATCCTAATGAGATATAAATAGTTGGCTGGAGGATGGATCATTACTAGTGGTCAAGCCTTAACATAGACTTATGGGTTTCATGGCCTTAATTTCTAATATGACGCTAGCGCAAGATGGGTCATAAGATCAATTGTTAGGGTCTTCTACATAGGGATGTAAATTGAGTTGAGACAAGTTGACTAAGCTCAATCTCCAGCTCCAATCAAGCTTGACATGCCCAATTCAAGTTCAAGCTCAACCATAACAAAGCCATGGTAAGTTAACCTTGATTTTGGCGTGATTTCTTTCTTTATTTTCCTATTTGTGTACACCATACATAAAACTAAAATGTACGGTTGTAAGTATGTTTGTATCATATGTGAACTCCACTTATATATTATTTACATACCTGAATATATTGAATCATACATATGATAATGTGAATCATTATATAAAACATATATAATTGAATTCAAACAAGCTGAATTGAGCTTGAGCCAAGCAAAGCAGGCGTTAGCGCAAGCTTAGCTTGTGAGCTAATCAAGAGAACGCAAGCTCAACTCAGTTGGCATCTTTGCTCATACATGGGAGCCGTAATCTTATGTCTCAAGAACATTTTATATCATTGGCGTCATAAATACTCATATCATGTATCTATAAGCAAGGGTGAAATACTTTTCATAGTAATGCTATTTATTGTTTTATTTGAATGAATAAACAACAAATCTGAAAGTCTTGATCAGTTTAATTGAGCTAGGAAAAGTTTCACTTCTTGCTTAACTGAAAACGTAACATATATGAATTGCAGAGTATGGCATGGGTGCCAATCCATCTACTTATGGGGATGTGTACAGCTATGGGATCCTTTTGTTGGAAATGCTCACTGGAAAAAGACCTTCTGATGATATGTTTAAAAACAATCTCAACCTTCATCAATTTGCTAAGATGGCCTTGCCTGAACACGTGATGGAGATTATAGATCGTCAATTGCTTTCACATGAAAATGAAGTCATTAGACAAAGTGAGATTCACAACAAACTCAGAAGCATAATGCATGAAACCCTAATTTCATTGGTGAAAATAGGTGCATCTTGTTCCAATGATTCCCCAAGAGAGCGAATGGAGATGAAAGATGTTGTCATTGAACTGCATAAAGTTAGGGACTTTTATCTCAGTGCTGAAAAGTAGTAAGATGCACATAATAGACTCTCATTGTTAATGATTTTCTTCTTCTCTTTGTTATATTGAGGTTTCGTTGGCTTCCATGATGAGAGTGTGGAAAGTGTCATCTTTAGGAGTGAGTTTTTTTCTCCTTCTTTTTAATCTGCTGTTGCTTCCCTTCTATGTATTTGCTTTGTCATCTAGGAATGAAGAATCTCTCTCTCTCTCTCTCTCTCTCTCTCTCTCTCTCTATTCCTTGTGTAGTTTGGATCCTCTCATAGCTAAACCAGAAGAATTCTTTGAGCCCAACACCAGAAATCCATGAATGGTGTCCACCTTTGAAATCCAAACTACACAAAATAACTTTCATCTTGTTTTATAATTGAGCAAAATGTTACTCCAGTCATAGTTATCTGTTAACTTATTGTAAAAGAGAATAAATGTCCTGCACCAAAATTTCTCAGCTCTGTGCGGCCTGAACAGCCGACATTCTCTCTCTAGACCACATTAATTAAAAAAAAAAACAGAAAAGAAAAGCTTCATTGATTGAGTATATCAGGTGGTGAAAATGGAAAGATCGTAAAGGATATTCTCTGGAGCTTGACTCATTTGAGCAGTTCTACATCTCTTTCCTCACTCTTCTCAAAATGCTCAAACAAGATATAGTTTTTCAAGCTCTCTCTAAAAATGAAATCTCAGTTTGTTGTCATTGTTTGCAATAATTAGAGTTTCGT
Organism: Persea americana; assembly: GCA_029852735.1. NCBI lineage: Eukaryota > Viridiplantae > Streptophyta > Magnoliopsida > Laurales > Lauraceae > Persea > Persea americana. Next base: position 11,861,348 of record CM056812.1, read on the forward strand.
AGTGTCACAAAGATGGAGTCTTTTAACTTTATTTCTTCAATCTGTTGTCAATCCAATTCTGGCACAAACACCGCTCACTACGTACCAACAGATAAATGACCCAATTACAAAATTCTCCTATGAAAGGGAACCCAAAACAAATTTTTTATTTTTATTTTTAAAAGCACCTACATCACCTTATCTTAAATAATAAAAGCACTACAACCTTGGATGTACTCTTCGGAGTGTTGATAGTCATATTCCAAAAAAAATCTATTGATGTTTTTAACTTGCAGGCTGAGTTGCACCGATGAAAATTGACATTGCGGCAAATCTAGTATCATAGAAGCAAGTGGCAAAATCTATATAATATGCATAAAACCATTATAACATGAGCAAATACATGTACTAAGAAGAAATTATTTATGACTATAGAAGAATCCATCAATTAAATCCATTGAACCAATGTACCATTCCACCAGCATTACTAACAGTTAACTGTAGTCATTATTTACACAAGTGATATCATTTCAACCATGGTATCAACAGAGGCCACACATATGGAGGTAGCGATCTTTCTACAATCTACAGAGTCATTCATTTCAAGGACTAGTTCAATTGAAAATTTGCGGTCATTCATTATTTATGTGATTTTTTATGATTTCTGATTCTAATTGACGTTCTGACTTCAATGTGGAAGGACTTTGATAGAATCATGTTCTAGTTAGTTATAATTGGTGAGGACTCGGTACTATTCCATGTTATAGTTCTATCTATTCTTAAATTCAGAAGGGACACAAAAAAAATAATAAAATAAAAAAATGGAGCACTTACATTTCCTAGGTTTGAGATATTGTTGACACTCCTCGGATTGCCATGTATCTTTTAAGCATCTGCAGCTATCTTTAAAGGAATTGTCATTTTTGCTACATGTATTAAAATTTTCATTGGAGCTAACTCTAGTATTTGCATATACAGATAAAAGAGTGAAGTGAATTATTTATTTTAGCAGTTGGGTGAAAGGCACTTAGAAAAAATTCCGTGAGAATAGGTCAACATGGTTATAACTGTCGATTGGTGCTATCAAAACAGCCCGGCATGGTTAAAGCCTGGGTCAAGCTGGGCTAACCAGACTTGCCTTGAACATGAGGTGGCTCGTTTAATGTTCAAGCGAAGCTCAAGGTGGGATACGCTTGGCTCGCCTCAGCTCCTTTACATCCCCAAGCCTACCAAACAGGTTTAATGGATCCCACTGGCAAATCCTTGCAAAATTGGCAAGAAATAATATGGATCATAAATGCCATGTAAAAAACTACCACCTTAACAAGTGAGCATCATGATCCAGAAGAGATTACCCACCCGCGGATTCACGACTACTTTCGCATCGATGGATCTGTTTGGACTTATGTTAGCATTTCGTCAAACAACTTGCCTGCGTCCGTGTTGGAGATTATTGTCTGCAGTAAAAAGAAAATTGTTTTGCCGAAACGCACATGACAGAACAACCGACGCCAAGGACTTTATAGAAGGTACAACCGACGTCAAGGACTTTATAGAAGGTAGCTTAAAAAAAAAAGTTTTGAAATACCTTGTTCATATTATCAAATGATTAAGTCTAGACCCCAAGCTTCTCACCTGCTCACTCAAGGCTTTTAGTGAACAAGAAAAGTGAAACTCTACTGTGCGGCCCACCTTTTGAAAATCTAAATCGTTAAAAGTAGAAACCCCCATCTTTTATTAGATTTGGCCAAGTTTTAAATTTTACATGACTCGGTCCCACCATAAGATGAAGCCACGCTTTTTTATATTAAGCATTTTTTTAGTGGTATTTATATTTATATGAAACATTATCCATTTTATGTTCAATTTAAAGTGGGATTGACTCCAAATAAGTAAAATTCCGCCGCGTCCCATGAAAGAGAAGGGCACACATTTAGAGAGGTTTAGACTTTCAATTAAGTGGGACCAACTATTTTCTCACTCACGAGAAGCGTGAGTGAACCACTCACAAGATCCACTCTTTTAAAATAGGGAAATGTCCGGGTATGAACTTCATGTGTGAGCCAGCTATGGAGTCCACTATGGGTCCCATTTGGGGATCAGATCGGCGGATAGATAGATCTGTATGGGGCCATCCCATGCACACAAGTTGAATAGCTTCATATTAAAATATATATATATATATATATAAATCTCAGCCTTCCATCAAACCATCCAGTCCATTAGGATGGGTGCAAAACCCCCGATCGGTGACTATCAGAGGTGCATGGTTTGGTTTAGCATGCTTCTATTCTCACTTGAACATTTTCGTTTACAATATTAGTCATAACTTAGGAACTGTTTTTATATTTTCTAAAAGAAGAAAAGTTTTGAAGTTCACTCGTCCCATTTTGCCATTAATATTAAAGTTTTCTCTTCATTTTAGACTTTTTAATTTTTCAAATTTTTCTATAATTTCTCTTCATTTTTAATGTTTTACTCTTATACTAACTATTTATTGATTAAATTACTATGGTGTCGTGTTTACATAACCATTGGATGAATGAGAGTCACATTGACTTAACCTTAGGCTTCACCAGTTCAATGGTTGATCCTTTTTGTTTTCTTTTTATAAAACATTTGTCTGAAAAAAAACGTCATGTAAAAAACAGACACATATTGACCACATATCACTTTAACCTTTTTAATTTAGTTTAGACAAAGTAATAACCCCCATCAACTTATAATTTGTGCCTGTCATGTCAAAGATACATATCAACATTTATCAGTTACAAGGGAAATATTCATAGGCATCCATCCCTCACCATAAGGTGAGGAACACATAGTGGGGCGGGGTTTATAATCCATCCAAACCATCCAAACACACAGTTCCCCCTGAATTGCATTGGATCTATTGAGTTTTCACCGATTCAAATAGACTGGACTGCTGGATCAAGAGTCGATTTTTTTAATTTTTTAATATAGAGCCATTAAATTCGTGGGCTATGAATGAAGGGGTTAGAGGCATATGAACATCCCTCCATTTACAATATCCACAATATATATATATATATATATATAGTATCAATCTCTTTGCAAAGCAATAGAGATTATCAAAATCTGTGGTTAGATAAATAGTGGCCAGATCCTACTTGTATCTAGTTGGAACCATCATCTCCTTTTGGTTTGGACATGGATTTGAAGATAGATTTTTAAAGGATTAAGCGTAGACCCGTCTACATGGGACTTTCTTATATGGACTGGTACTGCTGGGAGCCACATATTCATATATGGATGAATTCCCAACTCAATAGACTTCTCTTCCTTCTGGGCGGGTGTGGTGTGTATAGTGCGCAATTCGAGTTTGGTTGAACTTGATTCACACTTTGGATCTTACTTTTATACAATAGAGAGTACCCTTTGCCCTTCTCTCCCCCACTTCCCAGGAATGATTCATCAACACTCTTAGGGTTTCAAAGATACACTAGCAAAGGAGGCCCGTGCTAAGCCCGAGCAAAGGAAAACAAAAACTTTCTCCATGAATATATTTTTTTACTTTGAATGAAGAATAAATAAAATTTTAAATCAAATAGAAAGTAAAGTTAAAACTTACGAATAAATATAAAATGAAAATTTAATACAAATTAGAGTATACTTATCATATTAGCATCAAGATTTTAATACTTTTAAATGTTCAAATTTCAATGAAATGAAAATATCAATGAAAAAGAAAATTATTTTAAAAATTTTAAATTAAATTGTAACTTCTTAGCTGGTATATAAAAATATTTCTTTACAATAGTTTACAATTAGCTGTTACATTTGTTCTCATAATCACATCTCTCCATTCCTTAGATCATGAATGACTTGATTATTTATGAAGTACAATCCTATACTCAAGCTCTTTTTGTTATGTGTGTGTCCATGGGACCAAACACCATTCTACATTTAATATGGCTGCATAAAATTAGATTTAGCTATATATGTCTTTATAGACAAATGCCTATATGTGTAGTTCCACCTATAAGAAAACTTTCAAATGAGAACCAGGCCATATAAACCTCCACGTGGAGCTAGCCTACGATCATTTGCGGGGGCAGACCAATGATTAAATAGGTAATAATAAGTTTTACTTTTAAGCTTTCTATATAGTCTACTTTAATGTCTGCACTGTTTATGATGTTATGGAACATTTAGCATATTGTGTTTTCCATCAAGTATAAACACTCTATCTTAAAAAATATTAATGTCGATTCTAAGAAACAATTAACACAACATAGTACTTATGCCTACTAATAAGAGCAAAAAATGCAGAATTCATGTCAAGGAAGCCAAGTAGACAACAGCAACATGACAACATTTTTTGCAAGTAACAGTAAGTATTTGGTAAGGAAGTCAAGTTGACAAAAGTTATTGGAACAGATATGACAATGGAGAAACTACTGTTTAAATTTTTATCATTTGTTAAGCCAATTAGACCAAGTATATATTATAAGTTAGATGGAGAAAACAAAAGTAATTGTTGTAGTATCCAGTGGCTTAACATGTACATATTATATGTTAGATGTACAATTTTGCTGGATTAAAAAAGAAATGAACTAACATCCCTGTTATATGACTATAGATGAGTTCACACATGCCAATACACAGACAACAGTTTTTCATCCGCAAATGAGGATTTCAAAGTGGAGGTTAGCAAGATATGATGCCCAAATACAAGCTGGATAAGGCAGCTTAGAGAAAGACATGCCATCAATACATCAGGTACAATGATTTCACATTTAAAAAAATGAAATACTATAGATGAGTTCACACATGCCAATACACAAACTACAGTTTTTCATCCGCTAATGAGGATTTCAAAGTGAAGGCTAGCAAGATATGATGCCCAGATACAGGTTGGATAAGGCAGCTTAGAGAAAGACATGCCATCAATACATCAGGGACACTGATTTCACATTTAAAAAATGAAATATTAGATAGAATATAGAAGGCATGTAACCTATTTCAAAGCATCATGGTATTATCATAAGAAAGCAAGATAAGAAATAAAAAAAGAGAATATTATAGTATAAACAAGTTAAATCACAATTTTCACAGGCAATCAAGTGAGTCCTAAGAACTCAACTTCAATCTCCAATGGCTCAGTGATCTCATTGTAATATCTGGGGGAAAGACACAAAATCAAACTTACATTTCATTGCTAACCAAATTACATCGAACCTTAGACACACAAACACATACCAAATCATCAAGAAGAAAAAAGAAACACCCAAAACAACTAACATCATTAATTTCGGGAAAAATAATGAAAAGATGGCATGGATTAAGTAGAAATTATACCATGTCATTCCTTCTCCAAGTTGTATTGTTTGGCTTAATTGAGCAATCAATTTAATCTATTCCTAACATACAACTTTGTGCCACCACCCAAATTACGAGTAACCCAAAAATGATTTTGAGATCAAAACATTCTATGTCTAAAAGCATTCTGATTTTGATTTAGGGATTTAAAGCTCTAACCTTTAAATATGGTTCTTTTTTTCTGGACATAAAGCTTTATATTAGTCCCATTGAGTATCTATTCAGGACAGAGCAAAGGTAAGACTTTTTTAGAGGTACTTCAAATAGCAAAACTCTAACATAAGAGATAATTATTGCATTTGCATAACAGTTGCGGCAGCAGGTAAATAGGAAACCACATTTGGTAGTAGCACTTGGTTTTCTACTTTTAATTCCTCATTAACTTTGTTTTACTTCCCCACCGAAACTTAAATATATTTGGTGCAGGAAAGGCAGAAAAACAACACTTTCGCTAATGTTGTTTCCAATCCTCACTGACAAAAGATATGGAATGAAAGAAACATGCTAGTTCCAAATTTCATTCTCAAACAAAATGCAAAAGAAACCAATCTCAGCAAACTAAAAGAAAAGGAAAAGTTACCAAACAATAGTAACAGAAAAATAATATATAACTATAGTCCTGATTTTAGTCAAATGTTATATCAGGATTCTTATTCCATGACTGGATACCCTGATCTCTATGTCCATCAAAATCCCCTTCCTAATGCTTACACATTAGCTATCAGTGGCAGGAAGCCTTCCATTGTTGTACATACGAGCCTTGTGGAGTTATTGACCAGAAGAGAGTTACAGGTCTTCAACACCTACTCTTTGTTGTAGTGATGCTTCTGATCCCTGTCACTTTACTCAAACAACTTCTTTTAACATTGATGACTAAGTTTAATTTACTGCTTAGAAAGCACTTTTAAAGTACTAAGTGGTGAACAGTGCATTATAACTCCTGTAAAATCCTTTGCCATGTAAAAAGGCAGAACTTTTTTATTTTTCTTTTTTTGAATCAGTGACAGAGCCACTGATGCATTGTTCAAGTATTGGGAGCTGGTTATGAGCTGCTTGGTGCTTATAGTAACAATTCAACTCTTAAATGTAGCCTCTTGGGCACTTAGTTAAGACATTATGGACAATTAATTTATTAGCAAAACTGACTGATATAGCAAAAGAAACCAATCTCAACAAACTAAAAGAAAAGGAAAAGTAACCAAACATTAGTAACGAAAAAATAATATATAATATAGTCCTGGTTGTAGTCCTTTTATCAGCAACCAACATGTTAAACAATATTTAAACGTAGACATATATCAGTTTGAAGGGATTCTCATAATTGAATAATTTCTTCTACTTTCGTAGAGAAGCAATAATTTTGGTTGTTTTAGACTATTGCATCTTTATGTTAGGAATGACATTATTAGGATTCTTTTACCTAGGAAAAAGGAAAGATCCGGTACAGGGAAAACACTTAAAGAAATATGAGGAGACGACCAACGCAATCAAGACAAAAGTGGGCCATGTGGGTTTCAAACCATCAAAGAATTCTTTTTACCTGTGTTGTATGATCTGACATGAGAATCAGAAAAGTCACTATTCTACAAGGATATATTAGAACTCATTCAGCATCTCTTCTTTTACCTTATGTAATGTTGTTTACCTCTTTTATTTATTTATTTATTTTTTGATGGAAATGGAGATTATATTAATAAAAGAAGAACGAAACATAAGGTTTAAACAACTTACTTATATTAAGTGGGTCAATCAAAATGCAATCTATGACAAACTATGGGTGAATTTTGAAAATCTGCCCATTATGGCATTACAACATATTGTTGGAATGCATAATGCAATCAAGCCAAATGCAATCTAAACAAAATCAATTATATTATGGAATATATTTAGTTTTTTTTTTTTTTAATTTTTACAGAAACCATAATATTGGAGACTCAAAATTTTGCTTATATTAAGTGGGTCAATCATAATGCAATCGATGACAAACTATGAGTGAACTTTGAAAATCCACCCATTAGGGCATTACAACATACAGTTGGAATGCATAATGAAATCAAGCCTAATGCAAAGCAATATCACGAAAGCCTACCATCAAAGCGAAACATAAGGCACTCTAGACAATATCACGAATATCTTTAGTTTTTTAATTATTTTCACAGCAACCATAAGGCACTCTAAACATATTCAATTGAATAAAAAAAAGTAAATAAAATCAGTCGCTAACTCAAGCCCAGACAAAATGGAAAGGTCATTATTTTTTTTCTAAAGGTTAAATAAAAGGAATTTGATTTGGTACCTCTCCACTTTAGAAGGGGTGTCAGCTGAAGATCCCAATTCTATGCCCACCAGTGAACTGGTTTTGGTGGACGAGGAAGACCAAGGAGTGACGTGTGAGGATGATGATGAAGAATAATTCCGAAAGATAAAATGTAATCAAGGGAGAGAAAACGATAGATGGGAGAGGTGAATTATGAGATAAATAGAGCATTATAAAAGAGAGAGGAAACACCTAATTCATTTAGGGTGCGGCTAAATACACCCACCCTAGTTCATGTTTACACCCACCTTATAGCTCCAGTCCACACCTTGGTTGTAGTACTCATGCAATGTCAACGTCAAATCCGAAAAGCTATCTGGACACCATGTTTTTCCATTGGTCAAAACACCAAATGCCCACCAGATCTCGCTGCCCATGCCATTCCATGTACATGCAGATGTGGATCCCACGTACATCATTTGATCTGACGACAATTGTCAGCCTCGACCATCTTTTTCCTTACCCAGACCACCATTAACACCCAATCCTCACTCTCCACGTCTTGCAACATCTCTCTCTGTCTCTCTCATATTGTTACAGTGGAAAGGGACCTCGCTCCTCAGCCTTTTAGTCTGCAAGTCCCAGGTAAGTACAACAAGAATTGAAGATGACTGCCAATCCCAGTTTCCTCAACGTGTGGGCCCACTAAAATGGGCCAGGTGTTGTTAACCCATTTACATGTATCCCACTTGATTAACGACCAAGATCCTAAACTTGTGCCACCAACCAACAAAACGCGGCTTCCATTGCTAATACAAATATCTTAGACATTTAAAAAAAAAAATGATTTTGCCGGGCAACGGCTAGTGTGGGCACGTTACCAAAAACATACACCCCACCATGTGGGAAAAATAATACAGATCCTCTGAGGCTGAGTGAGGCCTATTACAAAATCAAGAAAATTCACAGCTGGCACCAAGCCCACCTCCATATCAAGAGAACTTATAACCACTGTCCCAACACAAATTATTATGAGAGCTCGAAGTGGGACAAATTAATATGGCGAACCTGATCCTATATGAGAGGAGGGGGGTGTTCGTGGACCAGGCTGGACCATCCGGACCAGGGCCAAGCCTGCTTTGGGCTAGGATTGAACCTAGCTTTAGGAGTTGGGCCGGGATTGGACCTAAAATATGGGTCCACTTAACAAATGGACCATGCTTGAATTCAGTGGTAGAATGCCTTAAGGCCGGCCCGTGCCTATTTGGAAAAAATGGGACTTGAACACTTGGCTTCTTGTATATGTACGCACATCCCAGCTATTCTCGGTCATCTGATTTTCCTCAAGATCCAACGCTCCATATGGCAATTATCTCTTGTACTGATGAATATTGAATAAGCTACCGTGACTGGCAGGTGTCTTGTGCTGCTCATCTGGGGATAAACATAAATGAAGGGAAGAAGGTGATGATCATATGATTTGAATCCAATGACATGCATGACCTTTGACTACTCATTCCCTATCCTCCCTACATATATAGGGTGGGTGTAAATAATAACACCCTTCATTTACCCATAAAAAGATTTCCAGTTGCACGTTACAAAATCGTTGAAGAGAAGGACCCAATGGAAGTAATATATATATATATATATAAGGGAAATATTAATGTGCATCTATCCCTCACCATAGGGCTAGGGATGCTTCCATAAATGGTATTTTTCAAGTACAAAAGTGATTTTTCAAGTACATAGGGTGAGGTACACTTTCTTGTCTTCATGTGCAAAAAGGAAAAGTGCCCTCACCCTATGGTGACGGATAGATGCATATGAATGTCCCCCTATAAGTAAAGATCCATGGACAATATAATGATAAAAGAGATTTAGAAGAACCAAACCAACTTATGATAATCTAATACTTAAAAATGAAACTCTGAAGCCAAAAAAAAAAAAAAAAGCCCATAAAAAGATTTCACAAAGAGAACTTAAAGAACCCAATGGAAGTAAAATAAATAATTAACTCATAATGATAAGCATTAAAAAAAATACAACAGAAAAAATGAGAATTCACAGAAGATCCCATGATAAAAAGTGATTTAAAAAAAAATCAAGGAGAACCCAATACCCAAAAGTTGAAACAAAAAAGGGGAAAAAAAGAACCTCACAACCTATGAAAACCATACAAATACAAACTATAAAAATTTTGCAAATCTATAGAAATTTAAAAATGATGATTCTTTTGTATAAATCATATTAAAATGAAATAATTAAAATTGCTCAGATAAAATATGATGAACTCAAAAGTAAATGAATTAAAAAAGGTTTACCTCTCAAATTGAAATGTTTAATAATTGCGCCAATTGTCTCAAGATGCTCACATTTTAAAATGGGTTTAACACTGATCTAAACTAAGCATACAAATGAGACATGAGATGGTACTAAAAAAGACACAAAGAAGCAAAAAAGTTATTGAAGTTGCTCTAAAAAAATACAATGAACTTAAAAGTAAATGAATGAAAAAAATGAAAGTTCTCTTGTTGACATAGAGAAATAGAAATATATTGGAGAAAGTAGAAAATGATGATAATAAGAATGAGCTTAATTTTTTATTTAGTTGGACCAATATCATTGGAGATTCCTTTTACCATTAGTTCTGCATTCTAAAAAAAAAAAAGGTGTACAAACAAAATCAATAGATAAAAAAGAGACCATACAACTCAAAACTGGGAGTAGATTAAATAAAAAAGACTAAGGATTAAATAAACCAGACAACCCAGAAATCGGCATTTCACATTCTAAAAAAAAAGAAAAAAAATCATATAATCAGAACAAACAAAAATACTTGAAATCCCTTAGATTAGTGGCACTTAAACACTGTGACCCATTAACACTCAAATACTAGTGCCTTGATAGAAATAAGATGATATTAAGAGTTTTTTAATAGACAAAAGGCATGATGGAGAGTCCAAATCACAAAAAACACTTTATTTGGAAAGCTCTAGTATTTTGTATTTTTTTTTTATCAGAGAATCAATTTGACTGTGGAAATAACCCACAAAAAAAATTATTTGGACAACTCTAGTATTTTATATATTTTTTATCAGAGAATCAATTTGACAGTGGAAATAACCCATAATGAGGTGAAAATCTGAGGTATCCCATAAATAGCAAGGATGTGTGTCTTAATGATTGTGATTTTTAATAGATGGGATCTATTGTGGTGTTTCACTCCATTTACATCATGATTTATAAAAGTTAAAGCCACACACACAAAAAAGAAAAAAATCAGACTCCACCCTTTCTCCCTCGGCAAGTGTGCATGGTAGCACGTCAGTTACATGGATAGTTTCCCGCCTCCTCTTTAGCTCCATGCAGTTGCCGCGAGTTTTTCTTTTTTCAATAATATTGTTATTTTCTTATTAATTATGAAAATTATTATTTTTGTTGATTGATTCCATATATTATATATTCATTTGGATTTAGTTTTATGTAAAATGGTTGTCATAGAAAATTAATGACCATATAGGAAATCATATAAAATAGTTATTTTGAACAGTTTGACCATCTATGCTTAAAGTACAATGCATAAGTATGAAAATAATAACAACAGTATTTATAGGGGTCAATATTCTAAAAATATAGTTATTTTTATAAATACCTCATAGTTAAATTCCAACTCCCGGTCAATATCCCAAAGTGGGCCTGTTCCCTTCCTCATTAACTAATTTTAAGTTTGTGTTGATAACTATTAATAAAAAGACGCTTTGTGGTGTAGTGGTAGGGTCACTCCTTTGAAATCCAAATTGTCATGAGTTTGAATCTCAGCACATACCATGATTAATTTTTACCATGTCATTAAAAATACACGGGTCATTATTTTTATAAATACCTATAAATTCAAACTCCAATCAATATTCCAAAGTGGGGCTGGGTCCCTTCCTCATTAACTAATTTTAAGCTTTTGTTGATAATTATTAACAAAAGATGCTCTGTGGTGTAGTGGTAGGGTCGCTCTTTTAAAACTCATATTGTCCAGAGTTTGATTCTTAGCATATATCATGATTAATTTTTACCATGTCATTAAAAATACACGGGTCAGGTTGGGTCCAAAAAGTGTGCTTTATCTCTGGCCCAACCGTCCGAGCATTAGAATCTAGGCTCTTCGAGGAAGAAACAAAAAGAAATGGAAAAAAAAATCTCACATAAACAAAACAAGATCTAGAAATTTCATCAAATAAGTGGGATGGAAAAATAGGGACAAAATAGGATTTTTTTTAGGAAAAAATGGTTTAAGGCTATTCTAGAGGTTCTGGAAAATAGGCAAGAGCATTTTGGTCTTTCACATTCAAGGACGGAGGATGGGGGTATTGGTTTGAATATAAGGAAGATGGTGCAAAAGATTTTTTGGCATTCTTGTCCCTTATAATTCTTTCCCCACTCACTTGCTTTTCATCAAAAAAATAAATAAATAGAGAATTTAAAAAGATTCAAGGATACCTTTGTCTTTCAATTGTTTCAAAAGGGATAAGTAAATGATTCTCTAAATTTTAAGGAGAGGTTACAACTTGCAATCAACCCCTTCCCTCTGTGTCCCAGATGTTTATCTTTAGGGCAATTTGAGAGAAGCCTCTCTACAACTAGATTTGGGCATCTTGACTTTTTCTTTGGATTGAATTTCAAGCATTTATCCACCATTGGATTGAATCTCAAGGAAAACTACGGCTAAAAGACCACTAAACATTATGGCTATTCAATCAAGGGCTAGGACAATCTCAAAAAAGTTGGGCAGTTAAAAAAGAAGCCCCTCTCCTTAGTTGGGTTGCTCAGAATTTTTACTCAATAGGAGTTAGTCCCACCATATTGAGCACATGCTTAAAAATATTATGTGCTTAACCTTATGATGGGACTAACTCCTATTGGAGTAAAACTTGAGGAAACCACTTGAGGAAATAGCTTTTATTTTGAGTAGTATGGATCGTTGTTAACCGTTTTATAATATTAGTGAATGGCTATTAATTATGATGTTCTCTCAATCATCTATTCTATTGCAGGTATCATGGCACATAAAAAAGATTACAAGTCATTAATCAATAGATTTTCAACCATCCATGTCTATCACGGGCTGGTGGCCCATTAAACAATCAAAAGTAATGAATGTATTCATAAATTAATTATAGGAGGATTGATTATGAGTGATTAATCCAGCATGGACCCTACTTTGATTAGAGTGGGATACATCTCTCAATCCTAAAATAAGGAGTAAATGATTATTCTGAGCGATTTGGATTCATTATGGTGAGCTCCACTATTTTTGTAGTTTAATTATTCATAAAGTTTTGATAGATTGTCTTTAAGCCTAATTGGTATTTTTCAAATTTAAGATTTTCTTTGGATGTTATTAAAAAAACTCTAAAATAAATAAATAATTATGTTTTTAAAAGATAAGTAAAAAAATCAATAAATATGAAAATATGATTGATCTCTTCTAAAAAAATTATAGCTTCGCTGCTGCTAATTGACTATTGTTTTTCCCCTCTAAAAGAAAATCTTGGCCCTGTCACTATTCACATTTACAAAGAGATAATCCTTAAGGATAATTTATGTACACGATTTTTCACAGAAAAAGCATCGAAAGCAGAAAACGTTTCCCATGCTATAGTAAACTCGATATTAGGTGCAACTGCTTTTTACGATGAAAAGAAGAAAAATGAACTAAGTTTTCTACGATTTCACAAAAAACTGATTCCTATTACATGTCAGATTTGTTGTTTTTAACAGAACTAGGATTCCATAGGAGTGTTTAAAGTGGAAGAAACATATGTGAAATCCATAGATTTCCATTAAAAATAATGTTCCCTTCACGTTTGGCAAACAAATCCTCGAAGAAAAGATCTTCACTTTCCACAACAGCATGGAAAACCCACTTTGGAAATTGTAAATCCCTAAGGATATGGACGATGGAAATCCTAGTTTTTTGAGAATTTTCAAGTCCATCCTCCCCCCATAGGATTTGACAATCCTCACTTTCGCAGATTTGCACATGAAGACCAATTTTTCGCAGCTATACACATTGATATATAGTGATATCAATGTGAGATCTCACCTATACAATTCTTCATCGATGAATCCTTATACCAAGGGTAAGAGGAATTATCAAATCTATGGATTCCTCACATGTTACCAAACATGCTCATAATTAATGAAAATAAAGACCCAGTCGCCACCCTTGTAAATCAAATCAAAAGTATGTCAGTTTCTCATTTACATCTCCATCTTATATCCTTCACCTCTCATGTCTTTAATAATCATTTGTTGCATCCTATTTACCATGAATTATTAGGAATTCAATTCCATGCGAACCAACTGGCTTTTAATGGATTTCACTTGCCGACCATGGAATTTTTACTTCGTTTAAATGTTGAAATTTGGACTCAGAGGTCTTCTCCCATTAGTCCAAATGTTAACACCTAATTCATTCTAGGTGAAGAGATATCACATTTTGAACATGCAGTTCTTCTCCCACTAAAGTTTTTCAGCTAAATGAATTGTGTAGGTGTTTTATTGTATGTTGAGGATTTTTTATGTGAAGTGTGAGTGTGTGAAGTGGCACAAAAAACTACTATTCGAATCCTTCTTAGAAGCTAGTGTGAAGTGTAAGTCTAGCAATCATTGAAAATCGAAAGAAGGACAAAGAGAAGAAACTGTCAATTTCTAATGAAACTCAGACTCCTACCTCTTGCCTGCCTGGATTGCTAGAAGAATTATCATAAGAACGAGAGTAGATGATTTAATTTTCTTTTCTTTCTTTAATAAGAAAATATTATTTAAATGGATCTCATGTACACCACCCAACCTTTGCTCGGTTTTGACCCCATATCAACCATATTTACCCTTTTTCTCAAAGAAAATTAAGAATTCCTTGGGGCCGTTTGGTAATTTTACATGTAGAGTAAAGTGTACTAAAGCATCAAATAAGAGAAAATAAAATATAATGAGATTATGATCGTATTTTATTTTTAGTGATTTGGTATGGAATCATTTTGACTTTTTTTTATAGAAAAGTAAAGTTTTTGTTTTTGTCTTTTAGCGGAGAAAGGAGATTGGTTTTTTACTTGAGGGAATTTTGAATTAAAGTGCTATTGATGTGACCTTTTATCTGAAAAATAAAGGCTTTTACTTGACTTCTACCAATCTAGTAAAATGCCAAATGGGTCCAGTCTTTGCTTTCACAAATTCGTATCCATTTCACAATAAATTGGCTAGACAAAGTGCACCCATCTTCATTCACTATTCCAACCAAAATTCCCACCCTATTTCCTTCAAAACTCCAGTAATCAAGGCCACATGTCTCATTTCATTTCCACCAAATCGACCCATAGACTCTTATCAAATACATGTAAGCAAATTTGAACTACCAACATTCTACGTTTTCATCATCCATGAAATGAGGTTAAGAAGAAGAAGACAAGAAGAGGAGACGGGAAGATATAATTATCCATTAAAACCCACCTCTATGCAGCATCGTCACCTATGGGTTTGAGATTAAGAGAAGGTAACATTGATAAATTTGATAAAAGCTCAAGCGAAAAATGAGCGAGTTGATACCCGAGTGGCTCACTCGCTCGCTCACGCTTATTGTGGATGAGAAAAGTGGAATCCAATCATCCATTATTTGAAAATCTTTTACTCAAGATCGAAGCCTATTTGTACTAGGCAATTTTGATTTTTATTTGTATCACGAAAATTGGATTACTATATATAGGTCGAACATTGGACACAAATCTAATTTCTATATTTAAATCCTTTAGCACTAGAACAATCTCAGATTTTATGTTTAGATTGTGACAAAATTTTGCATTGGCTGCTAACCTAACTAACCCTGCCCCCCACCCGGGCTTGGGACCGGCAGTAAAGCCTGGTGGAGTTAGGGCAAGGCTTTGATGATCGGAATGGAGAAATAAAATTCATGTAACAAACCCCAACATAGTTGGGACAAGGCTTTAATGATGATGATGATGATGAGTATTTAGAACAATCTTTCATCAATACTAATTAAAGAGTGTCTTTTTTGACACTTTTCATGACTTTTGTTTAAGTTGTTGCAACAAACCTAATCTCATGTTCGGCCAATACAAGTATACAACACTTCGGCCGATACAATTAAAACCATGATGGAAATCCAAAGTTTTGGAAATTTATCAAAATCATTGCACAAAGAAATAGTGGTCAGATCCTCCTTGTATCTAGTGGGACCCATCATCTCCTCTTTCGTTAGAAGAGGATCAGAACTTGGATTTTTAAAGGATTGAGTGTTGACCCATCTACCTAAGTCACCAGAATGTGGGATCAGATGTTGAAAAGACTCATTTCTCTAAGATGATCTACTCTGAAAAAGTTTATTGACTGTTAACCCATCTACCTAAGTCACCAGAATGTGGAATCACGTATTCAAAAGACACCAGTTTCAGACCCAGTACTGGTAAATGTTAAATACTAAACAGTTTGTAAAGAAATTTGAGATGGTATAAAATGGTCCATGTAAAAGCCACACAGAAGGTCAATCACATAATCACTGCTGCCAGCGTCACAGGGACGGCGCAATGAGATCATTTCTCCAAAAAAATGGGTATAATTCAGCAGAGTTTTAAACACTGCAAAGCTTAGTTGGAGGATTATCAATCCCTCTTAGGGCCTGTTTGTTTCCATTAGGTTACATAAAGATTGAATACCTAAGAATTCATGCTTAAATGAACTCCATCTTAAGATTATTAAAGTGGTAACGGGTGAAAGAAATCAAGTAGTGATGAAACTGGTGGAACCATGACTTTCCTTCTACGTGAATTACTACGGCGATAGGTGGGATATTTATTCCCCATCTTCCCTTGATTATACTTTACGAAAAAAAAAAAAAATATTTGATGCTCATTTTTTGCCTTCATTTTTAACCAGTTATAGGATACATGCATTCATATGTATTCGGTTCCTATCTATTATACGTACGCAAATAGGCCCCAAGGAAACTGCCACAAAATGTCAAGCTGCACTCTCCAACGTCAGAGTCGCCAGCCAAACATTGAAACAAGCACGAAATCACCATACATCTTCCTCTTGTCTTCTGAAGTCACCAATTCATTAAAGCAACCAGGAAGAAACCTTTGGGGACCCTCCTTTTGACTGGGGTTCACATATTCATATATGGATGACTTCCCAACGCAACAGACTCTGCCTCTTTCGGTGCATGTGTAGTGCTACAGGGACAAATAAGTGTGGTTCAATTTGATTCACGGTTTGGGTCATACGCGTGTATGATAGAGAGTCTGCTTTCCCTTTCTCTCCCCAGGTTTCCAGGAATAATTCATCAGCTTCTTGAGATTAAAATGATACACAAGTAATCCAGCCAAGGAGGTCACATTTGTCCAGGAAATTTAAGGACGGTCAGATAGGACCAACTACAATCAACTCCAGATTACTATTGAAGGCCCCCAAAGGTGTGCAAATGTCTATCTTAACTTTGCAATATTCTGAACTTTTAATTCAATGGTGACGGTGAGATGATGAGTCTAAAGAGGCTGGATTGATCTAGGTGGGCCCTATTCTACCAAATAGGGAGGAAAGCCAAAAAAGATGCATCAGGGCGGAGTTGTTTTTAGTTTGTCATAAGGAGACGGTAACCAGACTTAATGTAGGGATGGATATGAGACAACCATTACAAAGATTTTGTCAGGTTAAGGCATATACATTTGACCAAAATCTAGTGCGAAGAGAGTCAAAGAAGAAAATGGTGCTAATAAGAAATTAACACGCTCATCATTTCACACACAAGAACCATCTGTATTCCTTTTCCTTACAATTGACAAGGGTTGCATTGGCTATAAATATAAAGTCTCTGTTTTTTGAGGTTCACCACATAACAACAATGGAAGCCCAGCACAATACTTTTTCTCTGAAATTGTTCAGGTCCATTTTCCTTCATGCCACCCTTCTTTCCTGCATCAACTTGTTATCCTTCGCAGAATCTGCGACCTTGATAGGAAATGGGACAGATAGACTTGCTCTAATTGCCTCCAAGAATGGGATATTTGATCCTAAAAGTGTCTTGAGCTCATGGAGAGATTCTCTTCATTTCTGCAAGTGGGATGGAGTTATTTGCAGTAGACAACATCCTCAAAGAGTCACAGCCCTGAACCTCGTGGGTCAGCACCTGGCTGGGTCCTTATCTCCCCACGTCTCAAACCTCCCCTTCCTTGCTTGTATCGATCTTTCAAACAATAACTTCCAAGGCCAAATTCCCCATGAAATAGGTCGTCTCTATAGGCTCAGGTTCCTCAATCTCAGCTCCAACTCCTTCGATGGAGAGATCCCCAAAAATCTGACCCTATGCAAGGAACTTAAAGTTCTTGAATTGAATGACAACAAGCTTGATGGTAAAATTCCAGTCGAGCTAGGCTTTTTGAGAAGGCTCGAATCTTTGGCGCTTAACCACAACAATTTCATTGGCTCCATCCCTCCGTCAATCGGGAACCTTACATCACTCACTTATCTCGATCTATCAATAAATAATTTGGAGGGCAATATCCCAGATGATCTAGGCCGAATGGTGAACTTGAAGGTTCTTGTAGTTCGTCGAAATAATCTTTCAGGTATAGTTTCTTCCTCCCTTTGCAATCTCTCAACTATCATTTTTCTTGATGTGGCATACAACCAACTACATGGGAGCCTTCCACCTCAGCTGAGACTCACTCTTCCCAAGCTTGAAAAGCTTATTGTCAGAAGAAACCAATTCACAGGATCCATACCAAGTTCATTAGGCAATAATTCAATGATCCAACATCTTGATTTCAGTATGAACAACTTCACTGGAACTGTGCCTACAAACCTAGGAAGGTTGCATGACCTTAAATGGCTTAATCTTGAAATCAACAACCTCAGTGGTGACTTGGGTTTCATTACAGCTTTAACCAATTGCACTAGGTTAGATACTTTAACTATAGGCGGAAACAAATTCCTTGGTGTAATGCCCAACTCGATAGGTAACCTCTCAACTCAGCTGAGGCAGTGTATCAAAACCAAATTTATGGAACCATCCCATCAGGAATTGAGAATCTAGTCAACTTGACTTTATTGGCGATGCAGATTAACCTTCTCTCAGGTACTATTCCCAGTAATTTTCAGAAGCTTTAGAAGTTGCAAGTTATTAGTTTGCATGACAACAAGCTTTCGGGGAAAATTCCATCTTCCCTTGGAAACATTACTCAATTGTTTGGGCTCTATCTACAGAGAAATGTTCTACATGGAAGCATTCCTCGGAGTCTCGGAAATTGCCGCCATCTAGAACATTTACGCCTTTCCTACAATAACCTTAGTGGTGCCATACCTGAAGAAGTTTTAAATATTCCCTCTTTGATATGTCTTGAAGTAGATATGAATTCTTTGACAGGATCCTTACCGTTTGATACAAATAAGTTGAGAACTCTTACACTGCTGAACATCACAAACAACAAATTTTCTGGTTATATTCCTAGCTCTCTTGGCAATTGCACTCATTTGGAATACCTTTACATGAAAGGAAATTTCTTCGAAGGAAGCATCCCTTCTTCCTTGAGTTCTTTAAAATCTATTCAGGTGTTTGATCTTTCACATAACAACTTATCTAGCCAAATTCCAAAATATCTTGAGCAACTCCCTTTTCTGCATCTTTTAAATATCTTCCACTAGTTTAGAAGTTGAGGTCCCGACACTAGGAATTTTTCGAAATACAAGTGCAATCTCACTTTCTGGAAATAGAAAGCTCTGTGGGGGAATCTCAGAACTACAGTTGCCTGCATGCCCAAGACTACCTACCAAGAAACAAGGAAGAGCAATAGTCATAGGTGTTGTAGCTGTAGGTTTCTTTCTACTGCTGTCATCTTTTCTAGCCATCCGATGTCTATTGACAAAGTCCACCAAGAAGCCCGCGTTTGCATCTTTCATGAGAAGCAGCTTTTTGGGGGTTACTTATGCAATGCTTTTTAAAGCAACAGACGGCTTCTCATCAGCCAATCTGATTGGTGCGGGGAGTCATGGTTCTATCTATAAAGGACTTCTAGATTGCATTGAGACACCAGTTGCAATAAAAATTCTCAAGTTACAGCAGAAAAGATCTTTTGAGAGTTTTATAGCAGAATGCAAAGCCTTGGGAAGAATCCAACACCGAAACATTATCAAGATATTGACTCTCTGCTCAAGCACTGATTTCAGAGGCAATGATTTCAAAGCATTAGTATTTCAGTACATGGCTAATGGGAGTTTAGATATGTGGCTACATCAAGATGAAAATGAGAAACTAAAAAGTCTTAACCATCTTCAAAGATTAAATGTGGCCATCGATGTGGCTTATGCGTTAGATTTTCTTCATCACCACTGTGAAGCACCAATAATCCATTACGACTTGAAACCAGGCAATGTTCTTCTTGATGATGACATGGTTGCCCATGTGGGTGATTTCGGCTTAGCAAGAATCCTCTCTAATGATGTCGTCAGTTCCTCTCGAACTCAATCCAGCATGCTTGAGATGAAGGGATCCATTGGATATATTGCTCCAGGTAACAACTCTATACAAAAATTCACTCTTCATTATTCAAAATCTTAGGAAATAATTTATTTTAGTACCTTACATTGCAAACTTATAATCAAGGTAGCATAAACTAAATCAAACTTATCTTTAAATAACTCTTTCACATATCTCTATAATATTAACCACATAAGAAACACGACCAATATCAGCAAAAGCAACAAAAATAATGGTAATAATGAGATCAACAATAACAATAAAGAAATCTTGATAGAAATGAGTGTATTGATGCAAGAGTTTGGCATAGAGAAATTCAGAGATATTTAACCACATAGAAGTCCAAGAATTAATCTCCAGCAAAATTTGCCGATGTGCTCTATCTGTGTGTCAAAATTGTTAATAACAAGTAACACCAAAAAGCTCAATCTGTTAATGAACGTCACAACAATGTATATCCACGCCCCCCCCCCCCCCCCCCCCTTCATGGAAAACCGTTCGAATTCGAAACCCGACAGACAAATGGAGGTAACATGCCTCCAAGAGGTTTTGAACTTGTGACCTTTGACTCCGATACCATGTTAATAACCAGTAACACCAAAGCTCGAGCTTTTGGTGTTTCTGGTTATTAACATGACATTAAAGTGTGAATTAGCTTTTAGTGTTTCTGGTTAACATGGCATTAAAGCTAGAGGTCACGAGTTAGAAACCTCTGTCTGGTTTGGTCTGTCTGGTGGATTTCAAATTCGAACTGCTTTCCGTTCGAGAGGGGTTGATGATATAAATTGTTATGTCATTCAATAATAGCTCGAGCTTTTGGTGTTTACAGATATTAACATAGTATCAGAGCCAGAGGTCACGAGTTTAGAACCTCTAGGAGGCATGTTACCTTCATCTGTTTGTCTATTAGGTTTTGAATTCAAACGGCTTCCCATTCAAGAGGGGTTGTTGATATAAATTGTTATGCCGTTTACTAACAGTTCGAGCTTTTGGTGTTACTGGTTACTGACCAAAAAATCATGAATGAGCTGAGGTGGGTGTGGAAAGCATGAAACTTGAGAAGGCCAAACCTAAAAGGTTACACTCCAAAATTCAGGCGTAAAGCGCCCATTTTGTCTAGGAAAGAAAATTGCCCCTCAATACCCAAATGCAAGAAGGACCTTACAAGAAAAAATGGATACATAAACATTTCAAATTAAGTGCCTAGATCGAGGTCCACTAACTTGGACTTGCATAAGATTCGACTCAGGTCTATGTCCATGGGCTCACCTTGAATCAGAACACCTAGTTTTTCTGTCTTACACTAGAGCAATGATGTGATTTGGTTAACTGTTATTATGTGATTTGGTCTCCCTTCAAGGATGTGATTAGGTTTCCTAGTTTGAGTCAAATTATGCTTTCTATTTAAGTTTAACCACGTGCGGCAAGGAATATTCTCCCTCCCAACACACACACAATGAAAGAGAACCTACCTCTTTTCCTATATTTTGAATGAACTTAACCACCAATACCCCACAACTTAAAATATAGGATAACCAACAAAGGACAAAAAGATGGGAACAATACATAGGCAAACCAGAAAATTTACATGTCTGGCTATCAAGAGAAAGGGGATTTACATGCCTAATCTAGATTTTCACAAGTCAGTCAAGTGACACAATCAAGTAGAAGATGGAGATAAACTATCATTTATAATTTTGAGTTTGAGTAGTCCATCACATAACTCATGCAGCCCATTAGGGGTTGCCGCAGAATGGGCTGTATCCATCCCAAGGCCAACAGGCCAGTGCCAGGTCTTGGGCCTGAGCTCAGGTCCCACAGTTGGTGTTACATGCCGAATTGAACACACCAGGAAGCCCAAGGTTCCCAAACAAGCAATATAATCTAAGAACCCTGCAGGTTATTATGTCCATTGTTTCTTTTTTTTAGTCTTTTTCCTTTTAAGTATTTCTCTTATTTTAGTCTTGGGGTCTAAGATCAATGAATATTTTTAAGGAAGCAAAGGAAATTCATGTACATTCAACTCCCCTCTTTGGATATCCAAGAGGCCTATTTTAGGGCCTCTTATGTGTATTCTTAAGAATCATCTTGAATTATATTCTTATCTTTATCCTCTCTTTGAAATAGAACCCGAGTAATAATTGTAATAAGCTTGGCCTGAAGGTGCCTGCGATTGGACAGATGCATCTACACCAGCCCGGGAACATTACATGCATAAACCTTTCCAAAATAAAATATTACTTTTAGAAAGTAAATATTTACCTGCCCCAAGCACTAATTTGCAACCATTTTCTCAAGCATAGAGCCGGAGATAAGATCCATTTTGAAGTAAAGGACGTGAGGCACCTTCATCAAGGTCAAGACCCCTCTCGATGTGAGCTCCAAACACTTTCCCTTTACCTACAATCTTGGCCTTCAAGGAGCTCCCCATGTAGATGTCCATATCATCTCCTATAGTCTTGTAGCAAACAAAGGCAGTTTAGTCCAGGAAAAGGTACTTGATGCCTCCCATATCAATGTTCCAACCGCTTGCATCATTCAGCAATGAGAGCTTTGAAGATCACCTCCACAAAGTCCTCAACAACGAAGTCCACAAACTGACAAACTCCATATCATCTCTGATTTCAGACAAGGAATACTCTGTCCCACACATATATGGAAGGAAAATCCACCTTTTCCAACATTTCAAATCCACCTAAACCAACAGAGTGTTGGTATTCAACATACACATGGCCTACCTAATGAAATGATTTGTCGAAATTTTATAGAAGACAGGTTAAAGGAGGGTGATCATTGACCAAATGAATGGTCCAAGCCTAGAAAGTGTGACCAATGTTGTGATGTGAGCTGTAAATAGTGGTGGACCCAAGAAATATCCTTGGGGGCCACTATGTAAAATATAAAAAATTGAGGACGCCATATATTAAACACATTAAGACTTAAAAGAGAGGAAGAGGGCACGCGGCACACCCTACCTTTCTGGTTCCACCCCTGGCTGTAAAAAATAAAAATAACAAAATTGTCCATGTTGGGAAGTAATTTCTCCTTTATTGATACCTTTAAAAAATTGATGTGTACAGGATGAAGTGTGGTCTTGCTTAAAAAACTGAGAGGAACACTTG
This sequence comes from Persea americana, assembly GCA_029852735.1. NCBI lineage: Eukaryota > Viridiplantae > Streptophyta > Magnoliopsida > Laurales > Lauraceae > Persea > Persea americana. The sequence goes on from CM056812.1 coordinate 11,884,593, forward strand.
TCCCCTAAAAAGTCACTTACTTGTAGATTTATTCAACTCAAAATCTTTTTCCTTTAAAATCCTTTTAGAAAAATTATATTAGGATGAAAATACAATCTCCACAGTAGTTCAACCTTGGTAAGAGTCGAAATGCTTTCTAGTGTCTTTTTTCCCAAATAGATCCTGCTCCGTCTTCTTTACCCCTTAAAAAGCTAAATCTGAGAAAATAACTATGACTTTCTTCTCCTCCAAAATACAATTTTTTTGAAGGCATAACTACTATGACACAATTCGGTGGCTTAATATGTGTGTAAATAAAAGCATGTAATAAAACTCATAAAATGAGGCCATGTGGATAAAACCAAATCTCATGAGAGAAAAAAAAAAAAAAAAAAGAAACAAAATTTACCTTCGAAAAAAAAAAAAAAACTCATGAGATGAGGAGATTTGGATAAAATCATATCTCAAACCCAGTCCCATGAATTGTGCAAAACAAGTTGAACATGGGCCAAGATGATGCAGAGAGAGACCTCAGGCCACATGTGTTGGGCCCAAGTAGATTTAGGATATATTATTAACTAATTATATCATTAGTTTCCAATTTTATTTAAAGAATCGTAATTAGGATTAGGTTTCCAATTTTATTTAGTTTCCTAATTTAATTAGGTTTCTTAGGCCCTAAATTATATTTTCTTATTTATTTATATAGTATTGTAGAGAAGAAATTCTTAGAGAGTTGATTAACTGAATTGAGTTTTCCCATTGAGGTGTGTCCTCATTTATCGTCTCTGCGGAGACTTTTGAAGTGTCTTCGGACACGCGCTTCGGCGCGATTGTACTTCGGCACTTCCATGCAAGCCCTAACCCTAGGGCCTGCATCACTAGACCACTAATTACTATTTTATGAACATTCATTTATGCAATGGAAAACTGAGGATCCTCCTCCCTGGCTAATATAAGTATTCGCTAATCTAGTTTGTCGACTCTACCTAATTTGTGCCCTGAATTCTGAAAACATCCTAGTAGAATAGACATGCCTATTAAAAGGGCGAGACTATGAGATTGTTAGTTGCCCTAGAAAAACTTTTACTAAAAACAAGAGGTATTTGAATTGCAGAGTATGGTATGGGTGGTGACGTGTCTACATGTGGGGATGTCTACAGTTACGGGATCCTTTTATTGGAGATGCTCACAGGAAAGAGACCTACGGATGATATATTCAAAGAAAATCAAAACCTTCATCAATTTGCTAAGATGGTGTTGCTTGAACAAGTGATGGAGATAATAGATCATCAACTACTCTCGGAAGAAATCGCAAGTATCAGACACAATGATAATTACTGTGACATGAGATACAGAATGCACGAGACTCTAGTTTCGTTGGTGAGAATAGGGGTATCATGCTCTATAGAATCTCCAAAAGAGCGGATGCAAATGAATGATGTTCTCATAGAATTGCTTAGGGTTAAAGAGTTCTATTTAGGGGTAGGAAAGTATCGAGCCAAATGATGTTCTGTTGTGGTTAATCTGGCTCCTGGGCTTTATTCTTTTGGGGCTTGAATTTCAAGTCTTTGTAATTCGTTTTCTACTTTAATACAATTTGCATTTTAGCAAAAAAGATTTGAAGGTCCAACTTACCTCTGAGATAATATTGATTTATGAGTAGATAAGAAGACAATGTTAAAGAGTGTCTTTCTCAACAACGTATTTTCTAATTAGCAGTATGTTATATCTAAAAGTGTTTCTTGCAATGGCACTAACCAAATGAAATCTGTGTATAAAAATGTGAGCATAAGAAATATAGACCTAAAAGTCGAAAACTCCCTGCAACAATAGAATGCAATGAATTCCTAGTCGAAAACTTCCTAGTCAATAGCGAATAGTTTGACATTGATTGTGGGGATCCTTACGGACCTTACCACAAGATTCCAATCCAGAAATGAGTATAGTATAATTTTAGAATGCATCCAATCCACACTGACACTATCGTGACAAAATCCCTCAAGTTTCTTCATCAATGGAATGCCATAAAACCCAAATGGTTATGGACCGGTGCTCCAACACATAATTAAGTAAGTTAAATTTTGATGGATTCTTTTGACAAGAGTGGGCATTGGGGGCATATTTCGCAATAGTGATGGGCTTATCATGTATGCCTTTGCCATGCAAATCGTCACTGTTGATGCTCTGGATGCAGAATTACAGGCATTACACCAAGGCTTATTAGAGAAGGTGGGACTCAATCATAATCAAAGCCTTGGGACAACAGTTGAATCTCTCTTGGGATTATATGACTTTGGATTGGATGAGATAAACTTGAGATGAGGAGGGTTGGCGGGTTTATCCTAACCCGCCTTGCTGTCATCAGAAATAGTAATTTTAATGTTATAAAAATAAGGAATTTTTACCAAATAATTAAGCTTAAAGTGTAATTAATCAATTTTATGAAGAATAATAACAAAACCACCATTTAGTTATTCTTTTTTTTTTTTTTTGACGAAATTACCCCAGTTGACGATATCGCCAACTTAGTTGGCAATATCGTCAACTTCATGTAGCTAAACCTACGATTTTTCTTCTTCTACTTCTTCGTGAAACACTAGTCTACCATGCACATGCCATAATCAGTCCCCTAACTCTCTTCAAGCCCCAAGCTCCGTTCTAAACTTCCAATGAAATAGAACAAAAAAAAAAAAAAAAATCCAACATGTTCGCCAAAGAGTGGAAGAAGAAGAAAAAAATTTGTGGGTTTAGATACAGGAAGTTGACGATATTGCCGACAAGTTGACGATATCGTCAACTTCCTGTATCTAAACCCACGAATTTTTTTCTTCTTCTTCTTCGTAAAACACTAGTCTACCCTGCACATGCCATAATTAGTCCCCTAACTCTCTTCAAAGCCTCAAGTTGCGTTCTATACTTCCAATTAAATAGAACCCCAAAAAAACCCAACTTGTTCGCCAAAAAGTGGAAGAAGAAGAAGAAAATCCGTGGGCCACGAATTTTCTTTTGTTTTTCTTCATGAAACATTAGCCTACCCTGCGCATACCATAATCAGTCCCCTAGCTCTCTTCAAAGCCCCAAGCTCCGTTTTAAACTTCTAATTAAATAGAACCCCAAAAAAACCCAACCTGTTCGCCAAAGAGTGGAAAAAAGAATAAGAAAAATCCATATCGCCAACTTCCTGTATCTAATCCCACGATTTTTCTTTTTCTTCTTCTTCGTAAAACACTAGTCTACCATGCGCATGCCATAATCATTCCCCTAACTCTCTTCAACGCCCTAAGCTTCGTTATAAACTTCCAATTAAACTGAGCCCCAAAAAAACCCAACCTGTTCGCCAAAGAGTGGAAGAAGAAGAAGAAATTCATGGGTTTGAATCCAGTTGGCGATATCGTATTTGTCTTGTTTCAGCGGCTTGTCACCAAATAGAGATATTTCTCCACGGGTTCTCCGCATTGCTTCTTATTGCAAGCAATATCGCATAATTTAAAACTGCATTTTTAAAAGCTCAATGGATACCTTTTCTTTACATATTAGTGCATGTTCCAAATAAGCCAATAAAGTTTTCCGATAATGTTGAAAATGGAGCATTGTAGACAATTTTTCTAGAAAAATATCTAGACGTTGGTCACCAGGCACAGAAATCACCAACTAATGGTGACCGAACAGTAAATACCCGAACATTTTTATGCAGAAACTAAAGAATGATGCAGCAAGTAGGCTATTTTGCTTGTAGGTTCAGTCGGTCCAGCATAAACAACTATTTTTGTTGTAAAAATTTTTGTTCCCTCACATACATGGGATTATATAAATACTACTAATGTAAATATGGGTGGCTAACTGGCTATAATGTAGTTTGTTGTTAGAATGCTGTTTTTTTTGTTGTCGTTAATATATAATCATCCAATTTAGGAAAAAACATGTTAATATATGATAACATTTTTTGCCACATTTTTTATTTGGTGAACTACAGATTGATTGTTGTTTCTTCAAGTCTCGGGAATTTTATTTCGTTGTGATTATGAAGGTTTGTGGCTGTAGGAATGAAGGTTTTAATTATTTTTTTTTTATTTTTTATTTACAATGTTGGATGGGTGGTTTGTTGTAGGACAAACGGTTCTATGTAGGTTTGTGAAGGTTGGGTTGGGATGATGGAATGGTGATGGTGAGTAAAAAAAGAACGAAAAAAATGTATATGCGAATAAAGGTCTGATAGACAGCGGCGGTATTTATTTGCATCTGCTTTGAGGGGCTGGAACGCTTAGGGCCTGTTTGGATAAATGAGGAGTGGAGTAAAATGAAGTGGATTTCACATTTGAAGTGGAGTGAAGAGAAGTAGGTTGAAGTTAAAGTCCTGTATTTCACTTCACACCATTTGAATGCTTATTTTGAAGTTAAGGTTTGGAGTAGAATCAACTTTTACTCAAGAAAATTGAAGTATTTAGAGTTGAAGTGAAATGGAGTACATATGGCTCACAACATTACTTCATCTATTGGGCTAGACTCATCCAAACGGGGTAGAGTTGAAATTTTAGACTGTTAGGGCCCATTTAACTTCACTCTACTCTATTTTTTGCATATCCAAACAGGCCCTACGGAGGAGAAGGATGAAGTGATGGTGTATGATTAATGAAGATGGAGATGGGGAGATGATGAAGAAGATGGAGTTCTTTGTAGTTGTTGATTTGCAAGTTGCAACGTCCTGGTGTGGAGTTGCAATCGGCTATGTAGATGGGTGAAAATGTATATATTCTTTGATTATGTCAATGACTCCGGTTTGGAACTTGATCACGATTTGCCATCTATCTTGATCACCTTGGCTGTCCTTCTAAAGGTGTCTCCCATGGCCTTGGTTTTTGAAAAGGGTTTTTATCTCATTTTAGAAAAGAACACAAGTTTTAAAAAATTTCAAATTAATTCCTAAGTTTTCCAATAAAGTTTCAATTGTGGATAGGCCATTTAATTGTACTTTTATGACTTTTTCCATCATTTTTTTAAAATACCCAAAGTACCCTTCATTTAAAGCCATGACATGGTTCCGGAAACACTACATTTAACCGATCGACGTTGACATGTTAGTTTTCTTCGATCATTGTGAGAATGCCAGTGAAAAAAATGAAGAGAATATAAAGGAAGTGAATGAGGATTTTATTTCAAAGGGTAATTTGAGTTGTTGAAAAAAACTTGGTGGCAAAAGTTGCAGGAAAATAGCTTTAAATGGACAAATGTCCATAATTGAAAACATCCTGGAAAACTTAGGGTCTAATTTGAAAACTTTTAAAATTTGTGTCCTTTTTTGAAATAAGAAAAAACCTTAAAGCCTTATTTGAAAAGTTTCCTTTTAGGAGAGAAAGGGAAAGGAAAAGGACGGAACAGAGCACTTTTTTTGGGATTAAAAAGTAATTTGGATGACCCTCTTGTTATGGTCGAAAGTAAAAAAAAAAAAAAAAAGACGGCAACACTTATCAAAAGAAAACTTAGTCCATATGTAATATATGGGATGTCTGTTGTTACGCCCCGAAACCGGACTTTTGCAGTGGTGTGATCTCAGGGAGTGTGATTTGGGATTAAGTAAAATTTATATTTCTCCCAGGATTCGCGTGTGTGAGGATATCAAAATTCCAACACAACCTAAATATTTTCGGAGAAGCTCATGTGGCGTTGCAACTCGGAACCCGTGGCCATCGGATTCTGTATTGCACTCGACCACTGGCATAAAACTATAATATCAAGGCCCATAGTCAGATTGGAAATAACCATAATAATGAAACACAGAGCTGATAGTACTGGATAACTCATTTCCCCACATATGTTCAAATTACAAATTATAAAAGAACATTAATTAAAGTCCCGAAGGAAAAGGCTAATAAAATCCATACAAATGTATCAAACTAAATAAAATACTAAACCCTAGTTGTATGACGAACTCTGATGCCAAGCACGACGCCTAAATGATTAAGGAATGAATTGGTATCTCTCATAGTAAAGTGAGGACCCTCACATCAATATCCAATGCCAACAACTTAATTGTGAGGGTCCCCACCTTATCTCCCATAGTAAGGTGAGAGATGCTCTCACAGGAGCATCTTCATGATTCGGCCTACGAAGCCTTCATTTAATTATTCATTCACACAGCCCGAAGAGGGGCTTTGGTTCTGGTGGAACGAAAGGCAAAGTAGAATTAAGTACGGAGCTAAAGGCATAACCCTTCTGGAGTCCACTCCGCTGCTATTGACCGTAGCCTCCTCTAGAATTGCCGAGCAGCACTGATCGCAGCAGCGTCGTTGTTGCAAGTTTGTTAAGTGAAAAGGGGTTTCAGCTTTTTTGCAATGAATAGAGAGGAAATCGTTGAAGCTTCTCCCCAACGCCAGAGAAGACAGCTGGTGCAAACCCCCCCCCCCCCCCTCTCTCTCTCCATCGCTCTCTCTAACTACTCTATTAGGAATTTTATTGTATTGGCTAATTCATGGGTTGGATAAAACTCTTGTTCCATTTGAGCTGTACTTTTCTATTCCTTTTAAAATGGACTGTGGTTGAGCTGCCGGAAGACTTGAAGTGAAGACCGAAGAGTTTTGGATGGTTCAAGCCAAATTCCAAAACCTATGTTCGCTATAGCAAACATGTGCTTCGCTATAGCAAAGCTGCAGCGAAGGCGTGACCAGAGAGGGACCTCGCTATAACGAGGATCCAACTAGCTATAGCGAGCATGACGGGAAAGCCCAGTTCAAGTCGGGTTCTTAGTTGGAATTTGTTCAGACCTACTATTAAGATTGTATTTTGCTTAGAAGTCTCTTGTACGGATTTGAGTCTATAAATTAGGTGTTTCTCTCAACCCAAAAGCACACACCACCTCTCTCATTATTCTGAGCAAAAGAAATCTAAGAGAGAGAATTCTTCTCTAAAGCTGTTATAAAGAGACTGTTTTGAAGATCTACTCTACAAAGTTTGAAGCTTCTACTTCTTTGTAGAAAATTGGTTCATCTTGGTTCTCAAGGTGATTGAAAAAGGATCGAGCACGGGCAGTGGGTTGAGTGCATGTGTACGTCATTTTAGGCTAGGGTTGCATTAGGGTGAACCCATGTATGCGATCAAAGAAAAATCGATCAGAAAAGCTTTGGGTACCTGAAACAGGGCGTTTAAACCAATTAGAGCCAGATCTATACCCTTGAGAGTAGTAGGACCATCTTCCATTTTTTAAGATACTTTTCAAACAATGGCGAAAAAACCCCAACTTGTTAGCCTGAAGGATTATATGTACCCCACCCAGACCACCCAACCATCATGCATCACCCTAGTTGCTACAAATGCTACCTTCGAGTTTAAATCTGGTTTGATCCAGATGCTCCCCGTAATTTCGTGGGATGGACCAGGAGAACCCATACCAACATGTTAGGGAATTCGAGGACATGCATATGAGACCATGAAATACAATCACATGACCAAAGAATCACTTAAACTTAGGTTGTTCCCATTCTCTCTAAAGGAAAAGGCTAAAGCATGGCTTTATACCTTACAGGCAGGTTCCATAACCACGTGGGCCATGCTAGTTGAGGCTTTTTATAAAAAGTTCTACTCATAACAGAAAACAACCTCAATTACACAAGCCCTAAACAGTTTCCATCAGCTGGAAGGGGAGACCATGTACAATTACTTGGACCGGTTCAAAGATTTGTTAATCCAATGTCCCCATTACGGTTTTGAAAATATTCTATTAGTTCAAATCTTATATGAGGGGATGGATATTACCCTACCAAAATCATGTTAGAGTCTTGTTGCAATGGTGCGTTCACACAGAAAACAACAAACCAAGCGTGGACATATTTGGAAGAAGTCGCTGAAAACACAGGCAGCCCACTCAAGTGAAAAATAAGTCCGCACAAGTGGGAAATGAGCCTACACAAGCAAGAAGAGGTGACATACCCCGGCTTCAAAGCTCAGACAGCCAGATAAAAACTGTCATTCCTTAATCACTTGGGTAAGAAGCTATTCCCAGGCAAAGAGACCACTTAGAGCATCTCCAATAGATATGCCAAATTTATTTTGGTGGCTGATGTGGCAAATTGACCCTTTGCAATATGACATCTCTATTGGAGGCAACTCCACCCCATTTTGTCAAACGTAATATTTTATTATTATTTTTATTTTACCTCTTTCATATATTAAACCCAACTCATACACAGTAGTCCATTTGAAATAAAATAATGTAAAATATGATTTGACATCTCATTTTTTTACATGCCAAATGTGACATCTCACTCCCATATGCCAAACGCCACCTCATTTTTAGTATAGTTATTGGAGTGAAAAATGCAGGTAAAAAATTTCATATGGCCTGATCCACCTTGAATCTTGCATCTCTATTGGAAATGTTGTTGTTTGAGACCCGGGAGAACTCGAAGCATACGACATTTTTGTGGCCTTAGCTCTGGGTTCGAGTCATGTCAAGTGTACAATGCAAGTCATTCCCAAGTCAAGGTCACAGGCAAGCACTCATAAAAGTTACAACCTCTTTTACCGAAAAAGAAAAAAAAAGTAATAACCTTTTCCTTAGTGGAAAAGGATGTCACTGATGTCCATATATGTGTTTTGTATTAGTTTTGAAATTATAGCCGGTAACTTGAAATAATCCTGTTAATGTCAAAGTAATTACTTAAAATATATTCTCCCAATGTTATTGGGACACTTCTAGATATTGAGAAATCAAAAAATTGCAACATAATTAGAAAATGTATAAATGGTGAAACTATCTCATCTAAAAATATATTTTCATTCAAAAATAGAGAAAATATTTAAAATAGTTGGCACTAGTTTTATGATTTGGTTTAAACTAAAAGTAGTTGTTTTCTACGGCATTTTTAGTAGGGGGCTTTACAATTCGTTTGAAGCTCATTTGGACTTTATATGGGTCGGATTCAAGTTCAGGTTTATCTACATACAATTCACCTTGGACTTGTTGACAAATGCGATGAGCCAACCATTATAAAATGATAAGGATCAGAAATCTTTTTGATTTTGAACAACTCTCATCCCTATAATCTTTTTCATCCAAAATTGAATTGAGATCTTATCAGCCTGGCCAAGAGGCAATATAAAGATGGAAGAGTCTCTTCCATCCGATCTCTTATACACATACATACCCAATGAGCAGGATGTCTAAGTTATAAGACAAAAAGAAACCCTCCATGAAAGCCTATTCTTTCTTCCTTTCTCCGGATCTAAACAGTTTATGATCATTTTTCATAGCCCTGGTGGGTATTTTTGTCTTTGAATATTGAAGAGTAAATCACATATGACTGATCTCTCGTAAATAATAATCAATCTCCGCATATCACGTTTAGAGCAGCTATATATTTGTCAATTTGTGTGGTGGCAACAACTAACCGGACTTGGGCCCTACCTATGCTTTTATAAAAGAAGGCTTTAATGTCTTTAACTACAAGCGCACTATCTGAGCACTATCTTTAAGTCAGCTCAACCCATGTGATGAGTGGACGCCAACTCATCTCTGTGACAAGACTCAGCCTTAGTTCATACTGAGTGGTGCTGGCTGAAGGGAATGATGGACAAATGCACCGATTAGTTAGGTCATTTTTCTAGCTTGAAAAAACAGCCACCAACTTGGACAAATGAAAAATCAACCTATATTAAAATTTACTAGTGCCTTTTACATTCCGTTTGAAGCTCATTTGGATTTCCTATGGGTCAGATTCAGGTTTATTTCTTATTTACTAATAACAAGTTAATATCACAATCAATTTAAAATATAATAAGAAAATGAGAGAATGCTATATTAATATCGTAATAACACATTATTTTTCTAAATTTTCTTTCCCTTTCTTTTTTTTTTTTTTTTTTTTTTTTTGCTACGCTGCAGGAGGTTGCATTAAAAAAAATGGCCAAGATGCCATGAAAAGAAAACCAACACCTAATTAGATGCAACACAATGAAACAATGAGCTATAAAAAAGATTGGAAAATCTTGACAACAAATAACAGCCATGTGTCAGGGAGCACTAAAAAATTGGACCAACTCATGGCCCAAAACAGGGGACCAAAAACTCTGTAGTTTGTAGAATTCTAATTTTTTTTTTTTTAGTTTTTCAACATATTTTTTTAGTCTTCTTGCATTTTAAAATTATTTTAATTATATGGCATTTTTCTTTTAGATGAAGAAGAAAATTTTTTTAATAACTTGTTTGTGTTTGTGAGCTACGAAAAGAACCACAAATGTGATGAGAGGATATCTTCTCATCTCTGTGACACCATTCTGCGATGGTCGTTTTAGGATGGCAATGAGGTCACGGCAGACGAGGCAACGGCTTATACCTACCTTTTAAATGGGCTCGTGTTATGAGACGAGCCTGCATTCATGCATTTACGTAATTAATTTAATTTGTAGGATTATATTCTTAATTTCTCAACATGTTTTTTTAGCATTCTTTTTATTAAAACTATTTTAGTTTGTGGCAACATTTTTCTTTTAATAAAAAAAGATAAAAATCCTATCCCAGTTTGTGGCAACTTCAATCACCTCATCATATATTCATCGCTTAAAAGCATTCATTCAAGAAAGAGAATGACAGAGTTAGTTGCCTCTTGAATTTAAAGGTCAACAGCCACTACCATTCTAGGACAACAATATGTTGAGTTAAGACAGGTTGCCAGCTCTGACCCACCTTTTTAAATTAATGGGCTCGGGTTAGGAATTGACGAATTGTTAAATGGTTTTCATATTTGGAATTGTATAGGCTCGTAACGGCCTCTGGTTATGGGATGACCCACTCTGCCCTTTCTTCATTCATTTTTACATAACTAATATTTTAGCCTAATTGATGAATTTACATAACTCACTCTCATGACAGCAACAGTACCGCATGCAATTATTAGTTTGTTGAAAAGGGCAAGGATGGAATAAAATGAAGATGCTCTTTTTTTAATGAATGGTGCATTGACTTGACTGCATTGATTATAAATATGAGAGTTGTGGTGCCAATAATGGAGCATTGCATTCACTTGTTCTGTGGTCTGATAACCCTCGTGGTAACAGCAATGAAGCTGCTGCCACCGATATCCATGAGTGATAATTGTGTGATTTTGTTTTGGTTGTTGCTCCTCCTTACCTCCATCAACCTTATATGCTTTGCAGAATCTGTGACTCTCTTAAAAAACGAGAGTGATCGCCTCGCTCTGCTCGCCTTTAAAGATGGGATATCTGATGATCCCAACGGAGTCTTGAGCTCTTGGAACAATTCTCTCCATTTTTGCATGTGGGATGGAGTCACTTGCAGCAGACGACATCCTCAAAGGGTCGTGGCCTTGAACCTCTCTTATCAAAGCTTGAGGGGCTCCTTGTCACCCCACATCGGTAACCTCTCCTTCCTCAGGACTATTGCACTTTACAATAACACATTGGAAGGGCACATTCCACAAGAAATAGGTCGTCTTTTTAGGCTTCGGTATCTCTCACTTCTCAATAATTCTTTGATTGGAGAGATACCAAATAATCTAACCCACTGTTTACAACTCAGATTCCTAAGCTTGCGTGGTAATAAGCTTGTTGGTAATATTCCTGTGGATATTGGCTCTCTGTCAAAGTTGCATTGGTTGAGTCTTTCCAAAAACAACCTCATAGGCCACATCCTTCCATCGCTTGGGAACCTTTCATTTCTTACAAATCTCCATCTAGGAGGCAATAGTTTGGATGGAAGCATTCCTCAAGAGCTAGGCCGACTGACAAAATTACAAAATCTTCAAATCGTCGAAAACTGTTTCGATGGGGAGATTCCCAAAAATCTGACCTTGTGTTTGCAACTGGAAGCCATAGACTTTGCTAATAATAAGCTTGTTGGTAAAATTCCGTCTGGCATTGGCTCTCTTTCAAAGCTCCATGAGTTATATCTTGATGGAAACAACCTCATTGGCAACATCCCTCCATCGCTTGGGAACCTCTCATCGCTTACAGATCTCTATCTATCATAAAATAGTTTGGATGGAAGAATTCCAAAAGAACTAGGCCGATTGGTGAACCTACAAAATCTTGTAATCGGCCAAAATAATCTTTCGGCTATGATTCCTTTCTCTCTTTATAATCTCTCATCAATTCGTTGCCTTGATGTTGGACTAAACCGTCTATACGGGAGCCTTCCACCTGAGTTGGGCCTCATTTTTCCAAATCTTGGAGAACTTTATATTGGAGTCAATAGATTCACAGGACTCATACCAGTTTCATTGGGCAATGCTTCAAAGTTGTTCAATCTCGACTTGAGTTCAAACTACTTTACTGGGTCAATGCCAATGAATCTGGGAAGGCTAAAGGGGCTTGTGTGGCTTAGCGCATTTGAAAACCAACTCGTCAATGAGAAGAATGAGGAATTCACTTGCATCACTTCTTTAACCAATTGCAGTGGCTTACAACATTTATCTCTATCCAAAAATCAATTCAGTGGTATCCTGCCCAACTCAATAGCTAATCTCTCGACCCAGCTGATAGGGCTATGGTTAAATGGAAACCAGTTTTTTGGAGCCATCCCAAGAGGACTTGAGAATCTCGCCAACTTGATTGAATTGGACTTGGGGCAAAACCTTTTCACAGGTACTATTCCCATCCATCTTATAAAGCTTAGAAGGTTGCAAGGGCTTTTTATGGAAGAAAACAGACTTTCAGGGAAAATCCCAATTTCCGTTGGAGATCTTGCTCAATTATCCATACTTAGTTTAAGTGGAAATGATCTACAGGGAAGCATTCCTTTGAGTCTTGGAAACTGTCGGCATCTACAATACCTATATCTAGATGACAATAACCTCAGTGGGACAATTCCAAATCATGTGGTAGATATTCCCTCCCTGTTGGAGATTAATATAAGCATGAATCATTTGACTGGCACCTTACCATTAGATATCGGTCAGTCTCAACATCTTGTCTGGTTGAACATTTCTAATAATAGGCTGTCAGGGGAAATTCCTCCTTCCTTAAGTGCTTTAATAGCTCTACAAGAGTTTGATCTTTCACACAATAAGTTAACCGGGCATATCCCTAGCAACTTGGTGCAACTTCTTTCTCTACAATATTTAGATTTGTCTTTCAATAATTTGGAGGGTGAAGTGCCAGAACATGGAATTTTCCAAAATCCATCTGCAATATCAATCCTTGGAAATGCCAAGCTTTGTGGTGGAATTCCCAAATTAAAATTGCCTAAATGCCCCAAACAGGATTTCAAGAAGCAAGAGAAGCCTTTTTCGCGAAGAGTAATTATCATAATTGTTGTTGCTGCTATTCTCTTTTTATTTATCCTATTATGCTTCCTTGCAATCCCATCAAAGAAGTTAAGGGGGAAACTTGCTACAAAGTCTTCCATGAGAAAGGGTTACTTGCAAGTAACTTACGGAGAGCTTTTTAAAGCGACCGATGGGTTCTCCTCGGCCAATTTGATTGGGGAGGGAAGTTACAGTTCAGTGTATCGGGGAATTATAGATCGCATGGAGAGGATTGTTGCAATAAAGATCCTCAATTTACTACAAAGAAGAGCCTCTAAGAGCTTTATAGCAGAATGTAGAGCCTTGAGTAGCATTTGTCACCGGAATATTGTCAAAGTCTTAACCGTCTGCTCAAGCATCGACTTTTCTGGCAATGATTTCAAGGCATTAATTCTTGAATACATGTCTAATGGGAGTTTAGACAGTTGGCTGCATCAAAATGCAAATGAATACCACCAATTGAGATTTGTAAGCCTTATTCAGAGGCTAAATGTAGCCATTGATATAGCTTGTGCATTGGATTATCTTCATCATCATTGTCCGACAACAATTCTTCATTGTGACCTCAAACCAAGCAATATACTTCTTGATGATGACATGGTAGCGCACGTTGGTGATTTTGGCATAGCAAGGATACTTTCAGATGATATCAATGATTCTCGGACTCAAACCAATTCTCTTGCTATAAGGGGATCTATTGGATATGTTGCTCCAGGTAACACTTTTATCCTTTAACCTGTTCTTTTTGTCTTTGGCTCTTTTGCATAGTCCGTTTATTCTTTTATAGTTCCTTAATTCAATAAATTAGAAATTACATTCAAATTAACAGTACCTGGTTTGAAGTGGTCTTTAAGGCCCATGCCATTTTTCTTGGCCAATATTTAAATGGGCTTTGCAGAAGTCTGCAACCTCTTTGTTCTATACCTGGCCCGACATCTTTAGCACAAAGGCATACATGTATTTTTGCAAATAAGCTGAAGTTGAGCTTTAATTCCAAGCTTGTGCAGATAGAATATTAGGCTCCATAGCAATCTAATGGGCAAGCTCTCCCCAAGCCCATGAACACCTGTAATGAATGCATTTTCCACTATGTTTATACAAATATGATGGCCCAGTCTGGATTTCTTAATTGACTGGACTGGACAAGAGTCGTTAGAAAAGTGTGAAGCGCCTCAATGGAGGCCCACTTGTAGTAAATGTTGCCCATCGTGAAATTGATCACATTTCCAAAAAAAAAAAAGTCTGTGTTGAAAATTCGTGTTTGCTATATAAGCAATCATTTTTATAGCGAGCCCAACTCATGTTAGATGTTTTTAGGACTCACCATCTAGAGTTGAATCACCTATGTATGGAACTAGGGCCCAAGCCTCCAGCATTTACCTTGTGGCCCTACAATGGCTAGGCCCTCACTCCACCCAAATAGCAAGGGCAATAGGAAGTAAATATTTGGGTAGAATTTATATACATAGGAATTCATTTTGACATGGGTCTGTTTTCGGATTGAATGGAATACATATCTACACATTTATTTATATAGTACATATATTATATATTAATCAATAAAAGGCCCGCCCACTAGGTCGTGGGTTTTTTTAAAATGGGCCCTATCCTACCCTCAAGCTTTAGGACAATAAAAGAAGCCCTCAGTTTTTTGTGAGCTTGTGTCCCACAAAATATATGGGGTCTTCAGTCAAATGCACATCAGTTAATATATACTTTGAAGAAAATAAACTTTTAAAAATATACAAGAAGGGTACAGTACCACATCCTCATTGGAAGCTTCACCAATTTGGCGAGTCCCAGCCTCAAGTGATACAAGTTAAAAAAGTTTCTTTATAGCAAGTATGTTGATAGTTGTACATATCATCATTTAAGAAGGCATCCTAATGAGATAGCAATAGTTGGATGGAGGATGGATTATTAAGCTTATTAGTGGCCAAGCCTTAACATAGACTTATGGGTTTGATGGCCTTAATTTCTAATATGAGGCTAGCGCAAGATGGGTCATAAGATCAATTGTTAGGGTCTTCTACATAGGGATGTAGATTGAGTTGAGACAAGTTGACCAAGCTCAATCTCCAGCTCCAATCAAGCTTGACCTGCCCAACTCAAGTTCAAGTTCAACCACAACAAAGCCATGGTAAGTTAACCTTGATTTTGGCGTGATCTCTTTCTTTATCTTCCTATTTGTGTACATCTTACATAAAACTAAAATGTAAGGTTATAGTATGTTTGTATCATATGTGAACTCCACTAATATATTATTTACATATATGAATATATTGAGTCATACATATGATAATGTGAATCATTCTACAAAACATACATAATTAAAACTCAAACAAGATGAATTGAGCTTGAGCCAAGCAAAGCAGGCGTTAGTGCAAGCTTAGCTTGTGAGCTAATCAAGAGAACACAAGCTCAACTCGTTGACATCCTTGCTTATACATGAGAGCTATAATCTTATGTCTAAAGAACATTTTATATCATTGGTGTCATAAATCCTCATATCATGTATCTATAAGCACGGATGAAATACTTTTCATAGTAATGCCAGTTATTGTTTTATTTGAATGAATAAACAACAAATCTGAAAGTCTTGATCATTAGTTTATTTGAGCTAGTAAAAGTTTCACTTCTTGCTTACTGAAAACATGACATATATGAATTACAGAGTATGGCATGGGTGCCAATCCATCTACATATGGGGATGTGTACAGCTATGGGATCCTGTTGTTGGAAATGCTCACAGGAAAAAGACCTTATGATGATATGTTTAAAAACAATCTCAACCTTCATCAATTTGCTAAGATGGCCTTGCCTGAACGCGTGATGGAGATTATAGATCATCAATTGCTCTCACATGAAAATGAAGTCATTAGACAAAGTGAGATTCACAACAAACTCACAAGCATACTTCATGAAACCCTAGTTTTATTAGTGAAAATAGGTGTATCTTGTTCCAATGATTCTCCAAGAGAACGAATGGAGATGAAAGACGTTGTCATTGAACTGCATAAAGTTAGGGACTTTTATCTGAGTGCCGAAAAGTAGTAAGATGCACATGATAGACTCTCATTGTTAATGATTTTCTTCTTCTCTTTGTTATATTGAGATTTTGTTGGCTTCCACAATGAGAGTGTAGAAACTGTACTCATCTTTAGGAGTGAGTTTTTTTTTTCCTTTTTCTTTTTTAATCTATTGTTGTTTCCCTTCTATGTATTTGCATTGTCATCTAGGAATGAAGAATCTCTCTCTCTCTTTTCCCTGTGTATTTTGGATCCCCTCAAATCTAAACCAGAACTCTCTTCCATGTATATTTTGGATCCCCTCATATCTAAATGGGAAGAATTCTTCGAGCCCAACACCAGATATTCATGACTGCTGTCCACCTTTGAAATCCTAACTGCTGAAAATAACTTTCATCTTGTTTTATAACCAATTAAAATGTTTCTCCAATCATAGTTATCTATTACCTTATTTTAAAAGAGAATAAATGTCCTACTTCAAAATTTCTCTACAAAGCTCTGTGGGGCCCAAATGGCCGACAATCTCTCTCTACACCACCTTAATTAAAAAAAAAGGAAAGGAAAGCTTCACTCATTGAGTATATCAGGTGGTGAAAATAGAAAGATAGCAGAGGATATTTGTAAGATCCCACAATCCCACATCGCTTATAAGGCTACCCAAATACTGGGCTAATATATGGAGAACACCATGTGACTTAGTATGAGGCCTTTTGGAGCTTAATGGGCTCCGAAAACAAAACCTTGAGGCAAGATTGGGCCAAAGCCCATGCGGCCCGAGCCGCATGAGCCAAAAAGGACAACATCATACTGGGAGATCTAGCTCGTTACATTTGATATTAGAGCCCTGAGGGTTGGGGATTGTAAGATCCTATAATTCCACATCGCTTATGAGGCTACCCAAATATTTGGATAATATATGGAGGACACCATGTGACTTAGTATGAGGCCTTTTGGAGCTTAATGAGCTCCGAAAACAAAGCCTTGAGGCAAGATTGGACCAAAGCCCACAGGGCCCAAGCCGCATAAGCCAAAGAGGACAATATCATACTAGGAGATCTGGGTCAGAAAAGGTGGAATGGGTGTGGGACGTTCCACATCTCTTTTCTCACTCTTCTCAAAATTCTCAAACAAGATATAGTTTCTCAATCTCTCTCTAAAAATGAAATCTCAGTTCGTTGTCATTGTTTGCAACAATTAGAGTTTTGTAGTGTCACTAAGATGGAGACTTTTTACTTTATTTTTTCAATCTGTTGTAAATTTACTCACTAGCAACAGATAAATGACTCAATTATAAAATCCTCCTTCAAAAGAAAGCCGAAAGATATATATATATATATATATATATATAAAAACCCCTACATCACCTTGTCTTAAATAATAAAAGCACTACAACCTTTAATATTTTTTAGAGTGTTGACAGTGATATTCCAAAAGAAATCTGTTGATGATTTTAACTTGCAAGCTGAGTTGCGACGATGAAAATTGGCATTGCTGCAAATCTAGTATCATAGAAGCAAGTGGCAAAATCACATAGATAATATGCACAAAACCATCATAGCACGAGCACATACATGTACTAAGAAGAAATTAATTATGACTACGTATAGAAAAATCCATGAATTAAATCCATTAAACCAGTGTACCATTCCACCAGCACTAACTGTTAAACATGGTTATAACATCAAAATAGCCGGGCATGGTTAAAGCGAGGCTCAAGCTGGGCTAACCAGACTTGCCTCGAACACGAGGTGGCTAGTTTAATGTTCAAGCGATGCTCAAGATGGGATACGCTTGGCTCACCTCAGCTCGTTTACATCCCTAAGCAAACCAAAGAGGTTTAATGGATCCCACTGGCAAATCCTTGCAAAATAGGCAAGAAATAATATGGATCACAAATGCCATGTAGAAAATAACCACCCTTAACTAGTGAACATCATCATCCTCGAAATATGTTTCTCTCTTCAAGATGACCGTGGAGTAGCAGATTCACGGCTACTTTCACATCAATGGATCTGTTTGGACTTCTGTTGGCATTTCGTCAAACACCTTGTCTGCGTCCATGTTGGAGATTGTTGTTTGCAGGAAAAAGAAAACTGTTTTGCCGAAACGCACATGACCGAACAACCGACATCAAGCTTCGCACCTGCTCATTCAGTCTTTTCGTAAACAAGAAAAGTGAAACTCTACTGTGTTACGCACCTTTTGAAAATCTAAATCGTTAAAAGTGGACACCCCCATCTTTTTATTAGATTTGGCCGCATCTTAATTTTACATGACTTGGTCCCACCATACGATGAAGGCATGTTGTTTTATATTACGCATTTTTTTAGTGGTATTTATATTTATATGAAACATTATCCATCATATTTTCAATCTTCCTAATATTTACAAATCTCCCATCTAAGAGGATGATCTGGGAATAATTCCAACCAGGGGATAGGTTTAGAGAATCTACAAATTTTTCAATCATGTACTCCTTGATTTCTGAAAAAGAAATTGGCCCTTAGCATTTGGTCAGTTTTCTTTGCTATCACAAAACATTTGGTCAAAACTTTCTATTTTTCATGTAAAAGCAAGCTGCAACAAACGATCTTAGAATGGATCCATAGAAAAAGTTAGAATGCTTTCAAGCTATTCTAAAAGCTTTAGTGTTGCACAAATCTTATTTTAGGTTGCATGTGTGTAACAAGAAGATTTTGTGTTAAATAAATTTTCTTTACTATACTAGAAATTAATCATGATTTTCTATCCCATAAAGGCTTGTTGAGGTCAAGTCACCGGGTCTGACCCATCTTTTAATTGGGCTTTCGTAAGCCCATTCCTACTGGTAGGGGCAGAACTAGGGGCCTAAATTAATTGCAAAAAAAAAAAAAAAAAAAAGTCCTTAGTGAAACTAAAATCTTAAGAGATTTTTAGCACTGCGCCCCCAAGGAATTCTTTTTTACAATGCCCCCAATCCCTATATCTGGGTCCGCCCCTGCCTACTGGTTTTAAGATTTGGAATTGTGTGGGCTTGTAATGGCCTCTGGTTATGGGAAGATGATTCTTGACCCACTCTGCCCTGCTTTCGTCCATTTACCTAATTAATTAGGTGAGCCCATTCGGACTGAAGTAAGAAGTCACAACAGCCCCCATCTGCTTCTTCAATGTGTGTGGTGCACTGACTATAAATATGAGAGTTGTGGTGCAGAAAATGGAGCATAGCATTCACTTGCGGTAACTGATAACCCCACTAACAACAATGATGCTGCTTCCACCCATGGGTGATAATTGAACATAGAGGATAACCTCCTCACAGGTACTATTTCCATCCATCTTACTAAGCATAAAAGGTTGCCTGGGCTTTTTATGCATGGAAACAAACTTTAAGGGAAAATCCTGATTTCGTTGGAAATCTCACTTAATTATTCTAACTTGATTTAGACGGAACTGGTCTACTGGGAAGCAATCCTGGAGTCTTGGAAATTGTCAGCATCTAGAATACTTATATCTAAATGACAATAACCTCAATGGGATAACACCAAGTCAAGTTGTATAGGCATGAATCATTTGACTGGCACCTTACCAGTGGATATCGGTCAATATAAAAATCTTGTACGACTGAACATTTTTTATAATAGGTTGTCAAGGGAAATTCCTCCTTACTGAAGTGCTTTAATAGCACTAAAAGAACTTGATTTTTCACACAATAACTTAACCGGGCATATCCCGAGCAACTTGGTGCAACTTCCTTCTCTACAATATTTAGATTTGTCTTTCAATAATTTGGAAGGTGAAGTGCCAGAATACAGAATTTTCCAAAATTCATCTGCAATATCAATCCTTGAAAATAGCAAGCTTTGTGGTGGAATTCTCAAATTACAATCGCCTAAGTGTCCCAAACAAGATTTCAAGAAGCAAGAGAGGCCTTCTTCAAGGAGAGTAATAATCATAGTTGTTGTTGTTGCTGTTGTTCTCTCTTCACTTCTTTTGTTATATTTTTGGGCTATTTGGACAAAAAAGATGAGAGAGAAAAGTGCTTCTACATCTTCCTTGAAAGATGGTTTCCCAAGGGTTACTTATGGAGAGCTTTTTAAAGCGACCAATGGGTTCTCGTTGGGCAATTTGGTTGGTGAGGGAAGTTTCTATGTATAAGAGAATTATAGATCATATGGAGAGGATTGTTGCAATAAAAATTCTCAAATTACAACAGCCAAGAGCTTCTAAGAGTTTTATATACGAATGTAGAGCCTTCAGAAGCATTCAACATTGGAATATTGTCAAGATTTTAACAGTCTGCTCAAGCATCGGCTTCAGTGGCAATGACTTCAAGGCATTAATTCTTGATCACATGCCTAATGGGAGTTTACAGAGTTGGGCTACATCCAAGTTCAAATGATTACCATCAATTGAGGTTTTTAAGCCTTACTAAGAGGCTAAATGTTGCCATTGACATAGCTCGTGCATTGGATTATCTTCATAATCATTATCAAGCACCAATAGTTCATTGTGACCTCAAACCAGCCAATGTTCTTCTTGATGATGACATGGTGGCACATGTAGGCGATTTTGGCCTAGCAAGGATCCTTTCGGAAGATTTTAGTTATTCTCAGTCGCAAACCAATTCACTTGCAATAAAGGGAACTATCAGATATGCTGCTCCAGGTAACACTTGTATCCATTTATCTCTTTTTTTATACTCTGGCTCTTTTACAGAACTCTCTTGTTATAATAATACCTGATATATATCGAATGGACGTCAAGGTATAATGAAATCACTTTCATATAACATTTTAACACCATGTATGCTAGGGTTACTCGTGGGCTCATGCTGGCCGGATATGGGCTGTGTTTGAAAGCCTTGGGATGGATCAGGGCCTTTATATAAAATTTTAACACTGTGTTTGCTAGGATTACTCATAGGCCTGTGTTGGCCAGATTTGGGCTGGGACGGATTGGGGCCTAATTTTCTTGCCAAATGGCTGAATCGGGTAGCCCTATATCTGGGCCTATGTATGCTTGAAGGGCTGATCAGGCCCAAAGTATATAGCAAAAGGCAGACATGAACATTGCATATGGGCTGCACTTTAGCCGAATCCTCCAACTTTATGTGGTTAGAATATTAGGCTAATAAAAAGCTTCAGCCAAGGGCACAGCTCATGAGCACCTATAATGAATGCATTTCACCGTGTGAAAACCTGAATTAAATATTATGAAAAATTCATGTGCCTCATGTTTTATTAATCTAGGAGTATTAGTTAGCCCACATAAGTGGGAAGGAAGCCTGCACACGCGGAAAGAGGTGGCATATTCAAGTTCTAACCCTGGGCAGTCAGGTGAGAAGTGTGATCTCGCTTGCCAAATACTTCCATCCTTAAGTTGGTATATGATGAGGTGGCCACTGTTAGTGTGGAGGGTTGATTTATTGAGATCTATAAATGAGATCAGCTTTCATCATTAAGAAGGTATCCCAATGAGGAAGCCATAGTTGCATGTGGAGGATGGATTATTAAGCTTATTAATTAGTGGTTAATCCTTAACATAGACTTAAGGATTTGGTGGCCTTAAATTCTGATATGAGGCTAACCCGATATGGTTCATAAGATCAATTGTTAGGGTCTTCTACATAGGGATGTAATTATCGAGCCAAGTTGACCGAGATCAATCTCTAGCTCCAGTCAAGCTTAACATACCCATGTTCAAGGTCAAGCTTGAGCACAACTAACCCCCCGCTATGTTAACTGCTATTTAACCTTGATTTTACTTGATTTCTTTCTTTATATTCCAATATAATTATGTATGTTATTAAATAAAATTATATGTAAATTTTAAGAATGTTTATATCATGTGTGAACTCCACTTATATAATATTTATACATATGTATACATTGAATCCTACATATAATACTATGAAGATTGAAGAGTCATGGCCCTGGAAGGGCAATCCTTACAATAAATGGAAAGGACTCCTGGGAACCATTGGATCAATGAAAAGCAGAGGACTTGATGGTCAACTCAAGTTTGAATTTTGAGAGAGTCCTTACCGTAAGCTGTGAGGACGGTTCTTACATTATTAACTATCAATTTGTGTTTTGTTCTCTCTCTTTTTTTTCTTTTTTTTTTGGCCACTGAATCAAGATCTAAACCATTAGATCTCTTTAGAACCTTTGAAACGGCCACCATGTCAAATTTGGATCGTTAATCATACAAGGATCTCGAGAGTCTTGTGAAAAAGGCAGAACTTTAAATGTGAATAGAGTAGCTGGGTTTTGCATGTGATGAATATCAGTCCGCTGTTTTCTTTATTTTTTTAATTTTGGGCTGTCTTCATAACATCAAAAACAGCCATCATGTCAAATTTTAACCAATGATCTGACATGGGACTCGAGAAATTTGAAAATAAAGCAGAACCTTAGATTCACATTTATGTACTTCGGTGGGGACTTAAATCATGATCCAAATTGTTCATCTTCTTTAGCAGAATGAAAATGGCTAGGCATCAAATTTCATGCCTTGATTCATGGTAGATCTTGGAAATCTGTGAAAAATCCTACACCATCGAATCCAAAAATGAATATTTCAAACAGTCTTTTCTCCTTACCAAAGTGTCTATTTATAAAACATCTATTTCATGCCAATCTATTCCATGCAGATCTTTTTCATACAGGTCTGTTTCATCTTGATTAGATTTGCCAAATGGGGCTAAGTGAAATAGCTATAGTTGAAAAGGATGGCCAAGGGCTTGATTGAAAGTTGCTCCAAAAAAAATATAAATACCTTGCCCACTCACACTTTCTGTAAATGAGAAAAGTGGAACTCCTGAGCGCGGCCCACAAGATCAGAACTCATCGTTTTATATTAAACATGTCTTTGGTGGTACTTATATGGAACATCATGAATCATATGTTCAATCGTATAGACTTTCAGTTAAGTGGGATCCACTATGGAGTTCTTCTTTTCGTTGAGCCACTCAAAGGATCCACTCTCTTAAAATAGGGAAATGTTCAAGTGCGAGCTTATAATTTGTATCTGCCATGTCAAAGATACATAATATCAGGTATACTATCCACAAAATATATAGGCCACAGGTGTGAATTGTACGCCATACTAGCTAACATACACTGTAACAGTTTCTTCGTAACGTAATAGAAATTATCAAAATCTGTGCACAGATAAATAGTATCCAGATCCTACTTGTATCAAGTTGGAACCATCATCTCCTTTTTGGTTTGGAAGAGGATTTGAACATAGATTTTTAAATGATTTAAGTGTTGAATCGTCTACCTTAAGTCACCAGAATTGAATAATCACTCACATATTCAAACGACTCTGGACTCTAAGATGAGATATTAGTCAACAAAAATTCCCAATTTCAGACCCCTGTACCCAAAAAAAATGTCAAATATTTACAGATGGGCTTATTACTGGCCTTGAACTATTATTTTATATTTTGGTCATTTTAGGTAAAAAAAGAAAAAATTGAAAAGGGGCTTTTACCAAGATATTATAAAGAATCTTACTAAACATGACTTTTTTTTTTTCTAATAATGAAGGGTGTTCCAACCCTTTGGGCCAGAATTTTATTAAACACTTACTAGTAACAGGGATTAGAATTTTTGCCAAAGGGGGACAAGTCACAAGAGTAACTCAAGTTTTTTTTTTTTCAATAAAGTGCCCATAAGTTGCACAGGTTTCCTTTTTTCCACGCCAAAGTCCCTTTTCTTCCTTCTCTATTTCTACCTCCAGTCTCAAGAGACCGAAAGCCCTCTCTGCTTTTACCTTTTTACCGTGGAGACAGTCATTACACTTTCAGAGTAACAACAATACTCTTGAGATCTAAAAAATTCAAGCTATGTAAATTGGATGTTTTAGAATTTTGTGCAGGGACTTGGTAGAGGGTTGAATTAAGTGTGGAATATGATATATTACATGGATAAGAACCGTTAATTGGAACAAAAAAAATGAAGGGAGATAGTAATTTTTTTCCCACGAGCAAGGATTTGATTCCATGGCAATGGTCTGTCAGCAGAATATAGGGCCCACTTCCAGGGGCGGACATATGTGTTGCTACGCCATTGCGGGCGCACCCGCGTGATCCAAGAAACTCCTTAAAAAAGACTTAAATTTTTTTTTTATTATTTGACTTCTTCGCTTGACCATTTCCCGCACCACCCAAATGAAAATCCTGGGTCCGTCATTTCCCACCTCAACTATCCCTTTTATGCATGTTAATGGTTACATAAGAAGGATTATATATAAATTGAGTATGGACTATGAAGGTCTCCGTTGTAAGATGATAAAAGAAGGGAAGGCTTTTGAGTTTCTTGCGCTTTTTTTTTTTTCTTGTGTTAAAATGTTAGTAAGCAGAGAATGAAGGAGTAACAAGAGAAGAAAAAACCCCTTCACTTACAGTTAAATCTTTTTTGCAAGAATTCTAATCCTTATCACTAATTAGAGATTCTTCATAATTTTTGAGTAAAAATCACAATTGAAAATATCTAGAAGCTTTAGAAAAACTTAGAAGTTTATTACTAGTTATTTTTACGGTCTTTGGACTTTTAAACTTGAAAAGCTTACTTGTGGGAATGCTCTCCCCGACATTAGTAGGTCTCATGGCTGCCAATCTCCCTTGTTGGAGTACCCAAAAAAAAAAAAAAAAAACCAATGGTTATAGAGCTCTATCAGTGGAGTTTCACAATGATAAGTTTTCTCCAAAATCACCTTATGTACAAGATATTTTTAAAGTTGTATTTCCCATCGATATTTTTTTAACATTTTAGAATTTGAATTAATCTTTATACAAGTACAAAAAATTTTAAAAATATATATTTTAAAAGCTATTTTGCTAGATTTTTCTCATTTTCTTCCATTATCTTGCCAAAGGTTTCTAATGTTGTCACATTTTTTTTTCTAAGTTAGTGATTTTTGGAAACACCACAACAATATTTTGAAAATATCATTAAATTATCACAATAGGTTCAAATGTTGCGTTTCAAAAAAGAAAGTTTCAAATGTTGGACACATTTGCAAACCAATACAAATCTTCATTCATTCAATGATAACATTTTAAGATAGTTTTTTTTTTATTATTTTAAATCAATGAAAGAGTGATTCTAACTTGGACATGCTTACCAAAAAGGAAAAGAGATTTTCACCGTACCAGTCTCTCCTAACCTGTTTTTTTGCCTAATAGCATTTGACATTTAAAATTTTTGTATAGAATGGTTAGTACAATAAAGTTATACAGTGACAAGTTGGCAAATTTGCCCTTAGTTTTATACAATATCCTACATCCGCTTGTAAGATATCCTACAAATTTATGATATTGCATGGAGTAAAGTTATAGAGTGACGAGTTGGCAAATTTGCCCTTGTTTTCATTTTATCCTTTGTTGCACAAATGGTTTTGAAGAAGTTTTTCAAATTTCAATCATTGTGAGGCAAAAGTGAGGCAAGGCACCTATCAAAAAAGAAAAAAATCGTAAACGGTAAGGACTATATGTAGAGCTCACTTGCACACAAAAGTTTGAGCGCACAAGGATTTCACATGAGATGCCCCAATTTTATTTTAATTTTTTTCTAAGAGTCTGATCCTCCAACAAAAAAATATTACAGGAGACGCTCATAAGATATAATGTAGGGAATATTGATGGCCATAGATTGAGAAAAGCGAGTGACTTGACTTGCTCAAACTTGATTGAAAGTTTTGGACCTACAAAAATGTCGCATGCTTCCATTTTTCTTGAGCCAATGTCGCATATGCCCCGGTTTTTCTTGAGTCAATCCTCTCCAAGGAAAGACAACTATATGAGAAAGACAGATGACATGTTTGTCAATTCCATGTGATCGACCTTCTAATTAACCTTTGATAAGAACTTATATCAAACGATTGATGGCTGTAGATTTAGGAAAGCAAGTGAGTGACTTGACTTGCTCAAACTTGATTGAAAGGTTTGGGCCTACAAAAATGTCGCATGCTCCCATTTTTCTTGAGCCAATGTCGCATATGCCCCGGTTTTTCTTGAGTCTATCCCCTCCAAGGAAAGACAACTATATGAGAAAGACAGATGACATGTTTGTCAATCCCATGTGATCGACCTTCTAATTAACCTTTGATAAGAACTTATATCAAACAATTGATGGTTGTAGATTTAGGAAAGCAAGTAAGTGACTTGACTTGCTCAAACTTGATTGAAAGTTTTGGGCCTACAAAAATGTCGCATGCTCCCATTTTTCTTGAGCCAATGTCGCATATGCCCCGGTTTTTCTTGAGTCCGTCCTCTCCTGTGAAAGACAACTATATGAGAAAGACAGATGACATGTTTGTCAATCCCATGTGATCGACCTTCTAATAAACCTTTGATAAGAACTTATACCAAACGATTGATGGCTGTAGATTTAGGAAAGCAACTGAGTGACTTAACTTACCTGTACTTGAAAGGTTTGGGCCTACAAAAATGTCGCACGCTTCCATTTTTCTTGAGTCAGAGTCGCATATGCTCCAGTTTTTCTTGAGTCGGTCCTCTCCAGTGAAAGACAACTATATAAGAAAAGATGATGACATATTTGTCAATCCCATGTGATCGACCTTCTAATTAACCTTTGATAATAATTTATATCAAACGGACGTTTTTTCTAAGAACATGATATGCAGCATGAAAGAATAGTTTTTGTTTTTAGTGCCATTTGGTGGTCACCAATTGGAAGAAAGGACATAACTAGTGAAATGTTTGATGTGATGCTAACCTGTGAGTGGATTATAGACTTAATATTGCCCCCAAAGTTTTGTACCACAAAAATGCCATATACTCCAACTTTTCTTGAGCATGAGTGCACGACCCTCTTCTCAGTGAGAAACAACTCCAAAGAGACATGACATGTTTATGAGACTTAATTGTTTCAAATGTTGCTTTTAAAAAAAAAGAGGTTTTCAAATGTTGGACCCATTTGCAAGCCAATATAAATTTCTTTCATTCAATTACAATATTTTAAGACTGTTTTTTTATGCAAGAAATGGATGAAACAGTTGGCTTAAAACTGCTTACCAAAAAAGAAAAGAGGTTTTGACCTCGAAGTGTCCTAACCTGTTTTTTGCCTCATAGCATTTTACATTTAAAAAAATTCTGTAGAGTTGCTTGTGCAATAAAATGCAGTGAGAAGTGGACAAATTTGCCCTTAGTTTTACATGATGTCCTACATCATAAGCATGTATGATATCAAATATCCTATAAAGATATGATATATATTGGGGATAAAGGAAAAATTCTCATCTTCTGATGCTTTGCTGGACGAATCATTTGGTGGAAATTTTTTTTGAAGTACATCGCTGCGAGGCAAAAGTCAAGTCTCAAGGGCACTTATAAAAAAAAACAGAACAGCATTATAGACCTCACCTGTACAGTCGCACCCAAAAGTTTTGATCCCAAGGGGTTGTCACATGAGCGAGTCTTATCCTCTTGCAAAAATATTAAAATTAAAAAAAAAAATTACGAGGAGTGCTCACATGAAAATAATGTCTATTCAAGTCTCAAAAAGGAGAATTTCACTTTTGATTTCTACTTGATGGCTATCATATTTAGAAAAGGAAGGAGTCTAGATGTGAGGTAAAACCCCACGCTGACTATGAGTAGGCTATTTACGGCCCACCACATCATTGCAGATAATTAGTCATGCACGCAAACAGCGTACCATGCATCTAGACATAACTACCGGTGGTGATATGGCCGGTCGTGAGTGGTCCACTCATGATAACAATGTGTAGACTCACTCGGAAAATCCCGATTGAAAAGGAAGTGTTTTGGCTGGTACGATTGAATTGACTTGACTTGCTCCTACTTAGATATATCGAACATCACGTCTAAAAACATGAATCATTGCATGAAAGAATAGTTTTTTCTTTTTTCTTTTAGTGCCCGTTGGTGGCCATCAAATCGCAGAAAAGGACATAACTAATCAATTGTTCGATGTGATGCTAACAAGTGAGTGGGTGGCATCATAAACTTAACTTGACTGTACCGCAGAAGTTTTGCACCACAAGTTGGAGTGAGGATCCCCTGTTTGGACCAACCAGGGGATCCTCACTCCACAAGTTGTCATATTCTCCGGTTTTTCTTGAGCATGATTCTCAAATATTAATGTTAATTATTAATAATTATTAATATTCTTCATTTTTATATCTAACATTAATACCACAGTTGTCACTTATTAGGTCAAAATACTATGTTTTATAGAAGAAATTCTCTTAATTACAATCCACCTAAAATGTTACAAATAGCCTTTTGAATTGCGAGAATTCCAACCACTTAGTATTTTAAATGTTGGATGGGTCATCGGGATTTAGAATTCCATGTGGGTGCTCCTAATCCTCATGGCCCATCCAGTATTCAAAATGTCGGAATCTTCAAAGGGTCAGTTTATTTGCATCATATTACATAACAATTGAATGCATATAATTCATACCATAAGTTATTAAGAAGATGATCATATTAATTTAAAAAATTAGCATAAAATAAACCTTTTTTTTAAGAAAATAGAAGAAAAATTAATTCTATCTATCTAAAAGGAAAGGTTATGTAATGTCACTTTGGAAAATGAGCCTTTGATTTTTATTTATTTTTTTGTAACTAATTTTCATTTTTAACTAATAATGATATTAGTTCCATATATTTAATTCCTATGCATTTTAATGCAAGCAAACTTGCCCTAAAGTCTTTTTTTTTTTTTTTTAGATGGTTAGAATTTAGAACTCCAGCTATGAAATATATATTTGAATTCCAAGGGTATAGTTGTTGTCATATCAATGTGAAATCCCCAACATGAGAGATTTGTGCTAGAATTACATCTAGAGTCACTTACTTTGTAATGGGAATTTATTATATTGGGAACTTGTAAATATGATATGATGATATGTTCCCTTGGCATTTGAAAATACCATATTTGAAAATTTCAGCCACCTAAAAAGTGTCAAATTGGCTGTAGAATTCTCAAAATTTCAATGTCCCTAGTATTTGCAAGTCCTCCACCCGAGAGGATGATTTAGGAATCCCAACCACGGGTCAACTTTTGGAGAGTTTATAAATTCTTCAAACATGAATTCCCGAAATCTTACTGAAAATAGGGCCTTAATTAGCTAGCGTTTGGTGGTAGGAGTTTTCTTTTTCATCACAAAACACTGGGGCAAAACTTTTTGTTTTTCATGCAAACAACCTTCAAATGGATATATACAAAAAAAATGTTTGTCAAACTGTTTGGAAGCTTTAATATTGCGCAAATTTTATTTTAGGTTGTATTTGTATAATAAGAGGGTTTTTTGTTATGGGGATTTTCTTTACTACACTAGAAATTAATAATGACTTTCTATCCTCTAAAGGCTTATTTATGCAACATCAAACTGCAAAAAAAGTAGCAAAAAACTTTATTTTTCCTACTTATTATTTTTTAGCGATTTGGTGTAACGCTTTTCCGCAAGTAAAAAATAAAACAACTACTTTTCCTCAGGTTAATTTGTACAGAAAAAGAAGAGTGGGGCAATTTGATAATGGAGAATCCTTTGTTACACACATGAGGACACCATTACCTGTTAGTGGGGCTCCCTTATGATCCATCCGAGTGGACCACAAAATAGGAACGCCCTATTAGTTACCAATCCTAGGGTTTGGCACCAATCTAAATAGACTCGACCTTTGGATCAACTATGCACTCATTTTAGACAGTGATATCTTAGACACACAGAGGTAGCTGGTGTTAGATCTTTCGATCCCAAGGCAGCGCCGCGGCCCCCACCACCCAATGCTTTTTTTTACTCTCGATGGATGAGCGTATGAGAGAGGACCTCTTTGATATTACCATGGATTTCGCTCTTTTCGATCCAGATCAGACAAAGGCAGCTCCTTCCGCTGAGATTTAACGTCAAAAACACATGCAACGTTTAAATTGTGTGGTTCCTTAGTTTTTTTTATGCATTCGTCTTCCTGGCATTTCTTTGTGAGAATTTGGGTCGTGAAAACGTCGTAAGCTTCAAGTTTTCTTGAGTCTGACTTTGGTCCCCTATAGCAAAAGACAGCTTAGGTCAAAATCATGACAACTTGGAGCATACGGCATTTTTGTTGCCCTACCTCTTGGGTATGATGAGTCGAGTCAAGTCTAGCATGCAATTCCACATCAAATACAAGCACCCACAAGTTACATCCTTTCCTTCCTCAGTGGGAAAAGTTGTCACCAATGTCCATCTATAAATCTTATACTGGTATTTTGATACTCTCCCAATGTTATTGAGATATTTCTAGATATTGAGAAATAAAAAAATTGCAACATAATCTGAAAACGTGTGCATGGTACTGCATGAAATAGAGAAAATCTACAACACTATTTTTATGATTCGTACTTACGCCAAAATGAATTTCATTTTCTACAACATTTACTCTATAATATCTACACAATTAACACAAGTCCACTCAACTCAACCTATATTAAAATTTACTAGTGCCTTTACATTCCGTTTGAAGCTCATTTGGATTTCCTACGGGTCAGATTCAGGTTTATTTCTGATTTACTAATAGCAAATTAATATCAAGATCAATTGAAAATATAATAAGAAAATGAGAGAATGCTAAATTAATATGGTAATAACACATTATTTTTCTAAAAAAAAATTTTCATTTTTTTTTTGCTACACTGCGGGAGGTTGTATTATTAAAAAAAAAAGGCCAAGATGCCACGAAAAGAAAACCGACACCTATGCATAAATTCCTGTTTGTGTTTGCGAGCTACGAAGAGTCCCCTAGCTAGTCATAAATTCCACGGTTTATTGTCCAAAAACATCCAAGAAAGAGAACCACAAATGTGATGAGAGGATATCTTCTCATCTCTGTGACACGACTCTTGCATAATTTAATTGTTGACTGAATTTTAAGGTCTATATACAGCCATGGTCGTACGTTCTAGGACGCTAATTACTTTTAGCCCTTTGTAAACCTCACGTTAATTACTCATCAGTGCTTTTGACAATTTCTTCAAATGCATTAATGAAGACGTGAGAACCACGGCATTAAAGGCCTACCTGCTCTAACCAACCTTTTAAATGGGTGGGGTCAGGGGTGGGGACAAGTTGTAAAATTTCCAATCGTTTCCTTTCAAATGAGAATCACAATAAAGGACCGATTTAGTTAGGTTACTGATTTTTTTAGCATTCTTTTTATTAAGACAATTTTAGTTTGTGCGGCATTTTTCTTTTAATAAAAAAAGATAAAAATCTGATCCCAGTTTGTGGCAACTTCATTCTCCTCATTCATCATAAAAGGATTTAAGAAAGAGAACGACACAGTTAGTTGCCTATTGAATTTAAAGGTCAATAGCCACTACCATTCTAGGACAGAGCAATAAGTTGAGTTAAGACAGGTCGTCAGCTCTGACCCACCTTTTAAATTAATGGGCTCGGGTTAGGAATTGACGAATTGTTAAATGGTTTTCATATTTGGAATTGTATAGGCTTGTAACGGCCTCTGGTTATGGGATGACCCCACCCTGCCATGCTTTCATTCATTTTTACATAACTAATAATTTATCATGCAATTATTAGTTGGTTGAAAAGGGCAAGGATGGAAAAAAATGAAGATGCTCTTTTTTAATGAATGGTGCATTGACTTGACTACATTGATTATAAATATGAGAGTTGTGGTGCCGAAAATGGAGCATTGCATTCATTTGTTCTGGGTGGTCTGATAACCCTCGTAGTAACAGCAATGAAGCTGCTGCCACCCATACCCATGAGTGATAATTGTGTGGTTTTGTTTTGGTTGTTGCTCCTCCTTACATCCATCAACCTTATATGCTTTGTAGAATCTGTGACTCTCTTAAAAAACGAGAGTGATCGTCTCGCGTTGCTCGCCTTCAAAGATGGGATATCTGATGATCCCAACAGAGTCTTGAGCTCTTGGAACAATTCTCTCCATTTCTGTATGTGGGATGGAGTCACTTGCAGCAGACGGCATCCTCAGAGGGTCGTGGCCTTGAACCTCTCTTATCAAAGCTTGAGGGGCTCCTTGTCACCCCACATCGGAAACCTCTCATTCCTCAGGACTATTGCACTTTACAACAACACATTGGAAGGGCACATTCCACAAGAAATAGGTCGTCTCTTTAG
This sequence comes from Persea americana, assembly GCA_029852735.1. Taxonomy (NCBI): domain Eukaryota; kingdom Viridiplantae; phylum Streptophyta; class Magnoliopsida; order Laurales; family Lauraceae; genus Persea; species Persea americana. The sequence continues at coordinate 11,916,976 of CM056812.1, forward strand.
GCTTCGGAATCTCGCGATTCTCAATAATTCTTTGGACGGAGAGATACCAAATAATCTCACCTACTGTTTGCAACTCAGATTCCTAAGCTTGTACGGTAATAAGCTTGTTGGCAATATTCCGTTGGATATTGACTCGCTGTCAAAGCTCTATTGGCTGAGTCTTGCAAAAAATAACATCATAGGCCACATTCCTCCATCGCTTGGGAACCTTTCATCGCTTACAAATCTCTATTTGTATGACAATAGTTTGGACGGAAGCATTCCTCAAGAACTAGGCCTACTGACAAAGCTACAAATTCTTAGTCTCAGCGACAACTCTTTCAATGGGGAGATTTCCCAAAATCTGACCAAGTGTTTGCAACTAAGATTCCTAAACTTGTACAATAATCAGCTTGTTGGTAAAATCCCGTCAAATATTGACTCTCTTTCAAAGCTCTATTTCCTAGGTCTTGGGAGAAACAACCTCACTGGCCACATCCCTCCACCGCTTGGAAACCTTTCATTGCTTACATCTCTCTATCTAGGTGAGAATAATTTGGATGGAAGAATTCCGAAAGAACTGGGCCGATTGGTGAACCTGCAAAATCTTATTATCTATGGAAATAAGCTTTCGGGTATGATTCCTTTCTCTCTTTATAATCTCTCATCGATTCGTGGCCTTGATGTCGGATCAAACCGTCTGTACGGGAGCCTTCCACCTGAGTTGGGCTTCAATTTTCCAAATCTTGAAGAACTTTATATTGGAGGCAACAGATTCACAGGGCTCATACCAGTTTCATTGGGGAATGCTTCAAGGTTGTTCGATATCTCGGCTGGTTCGAATTACTTTAGTGGGTCCCTGCCAATGAATTTGGGAGGGCTAAAGGGGCTTGTGTGGCTTGCTGCATTTCAAAACCAACTCGTCAATGAGAAGAATAAGGAATTCACTTTCATCACTTCTTTAACCAATTGCAGTGGCTTAAAACATTTAGAGCTATCTAATAATCAATTCAGTGGTATCCTGCCCAACTCAATAGCTAATCTCTCGACCCAGCTGATAGGGTTATGGTTAGAAGGAAACCAGTTTTTCGGAGCCATCCCAGGAGGACTTGAAAATCTCTCCAACTTGATTCTACTGAACTTGGGGGATAACCTTTTCACTGGTACTATGCACATCCATCTTATGAAGCTTAAAAGGTTGCAAGGGCTTTTTATGCAAGGAAACAAGCTTTCAGGGAAAATCCCGATTTCCATTGGAAATCTCACTCAATTATACGTACTTAATTTAGGCGGAAATGATCTACAGGGAAGCATTCCTTTGAGTCTTGGAAACTGTCGGCATCTAGAACACTTATATCTAGATGACAATAACCTCAATGGGACAATACAAAATCAACTTGTAGATATTCCCACCCTGTTGGAGATTAATATAAGCATGAATCACTTGACTGGCACCTTACCATTGGATATCGGTCAGTCTAAAAATCTTGTCTCGCTGAGCATTTCTAATAATAGGTTGTCAGGGGAAATTCCTCCTTCCTTAAGTGCTTTAACAGCTCTACAAGAGCTTGATCTTTCACACAATGAGTTAACCGGGCATATCCCTAGCAACTTTGTGCAACTTCTTTCTCTACAATATTTAAATTTGTCTTTCAATAATTTGGAGGGTGAAGTGCCAGAACATAGAATTTTCCAAAATTCATCTGCAATATCAATCATTGGAAATCCCAAGCTTTGTGGGGGAATTCCAAAATTACAATTGCCTAAATGCCCCAAACAGGATTTCAAGAAGCAAGAGAGGCCTTTTTCGCGAAGAGTAATTATCATAACCGTTGCTGCTGTGATTCTCTTTTCACTTATTCTAGTATGCTTCCTTGCAATCCCATCAAAGAAGTTGAGAGAGAAACTTGCTTCTAAGTCTTCCATGAGAAAGAGTTACATGCAAGTAACTTATAGAGAGCTTTTTAAAGCGACCGATGGGTTCTCATCGTCCAATTTGATTGGTGAGGGAAGTTACAGTTCTGTGTATAGGGGAATTATAGATCGCATGGAGAGGATTGTTGCAATAAAGATTCTCAATTTACAACAAAGAAGAGCTTCTAAGAGCTTTACAGCAGAATGTAGAGCTTTGAGTAGCATTTGTCACCGGAATATTGTCAGAGTCTTAACTGTCTGCTCAAGCATCGACTTTGCTGGCAATGATTTCAAGGCATTAATTCTTGAATACATGTCTAATGGGAGTTTAGACAGTTGGCTGCATCAAAATGCAAATGAATACCGCCAATTGAGATTTGTAAGCCTTATTCAGAGGCTAAATGTTGCCATTGATATAGCTTGTGCATTGGATTATCTTCATCATCAATGTCCGACAACAATTCTTCATTGTGACCTCAAACCAAGCAATGTACTTCTTGATGAAGACATGGTAGCGCATGTCGGTGATTTTGGCTTAGCAAGGATACTTTCAGATGATATCAATGATTCTCGGACTCAATCCAATTCGCTTGCTATAAGGGGATCTGTTGGATATGTTGCTCCAGGTAACACTTTATTATTTAACCTGTTCTTTTAGTCTTTGGCTTTAACCTGTTCTTTTAGTCTTTGGCTCTTTTGCATAGTCCTTTTATTCTTATATTGTTCCTTAAATATACCAAACGGACCTCAACCAAACCATAATTCAATAAATTAAAATTTACATCCAAATTAAATAGTACCAGATTAAGCATGGGCTTTTAAGCCCCATTTAATAAACTTGGGCCATTTTTCTTTGCCAATAATTAAATGGGCTAGCCTTACCTGGCCCGACTTCTTTTGCAAATGAGCCGCAGTTGAGTATTAGGCTTGTGCAGACAGAATATTAGGCTCAATAACAATTTAATGGGCTCTCCCAAGCCCATGAACACCTGTAATGAATGCATTTCCCACTATGTTTATACAAATATAATGGTCGAGTCGAGATTTCTAATTGACTGGGCTGAGCTATGGACCAGAGTCGTCAGAAAAGTGTGAAATTGATCACATTTCAAAAAAAAAGAAAAGGCGTTGAAAATTCATGTTTGCTGTATAAGTGATCATTTTTATAGTGAGCCTGACTCATGTTAGATGTTTTAGGACTCACCATCTAGGGTTGAATCACCTATGATGGAACTAGGGCTATCGAAGGGCTAGGCTGGCACCCAAGCTTCCATCCCCTTATCCTAAACTCACATATTCGTGCTGAGCCTAGGCCTGGCCAAAGCCCTTGTGGCCCTACAATGGCTAGGCTCTCACTCTACCCTCAAGAGCCAGGGCAATAAGAAGTGAAAAAAAATTAAGTTTTTTTTTAACACTAGCATTAACCGCCACCTAATGCTAACTAATGCAATTTTTTGTTGGTAATTTCAACATAGTATAGTCTCATATTGCAGCTTAGCCATTTAGGTACATGAGCATGTGAATGATAGTGCGTGAGTTTAGGACTTCAGGTCCTAACTTCAACAAGAAAGAAAGAAAAAAATTGACATGGTATAAAACGCATTTACATATGTAACTTTTACACATGTAACACTCATTTATATACATGTAAATGATTCACCTCTTTTTGGGCACTGAAGCGGTGTAGAGCACCTTCATCTCTCACGACACTTTTGCAACATTTTTGTTTTTCCCTTTCTATCCATGCATTTAGATGGGCTCATTTGTTGCACAAAACTAGAAGGATCGTTTGTTTGCATGAAACTGGATTCATGAGAATTCTATGTCAAATGGACCTATTTGTTTGTAATGAAATTGAAATAAATAAGAATTTATTATCAAATAGACTTCTCCGTGTGAAAGGAATTTGGAAACATAGTAATTCATTGATGGAATGCGCTTGTTCATTTGCACGAAATTGGAATAATATGAATTAATTGGCTCTGATGGGCCAATTTGTTTGCATATAATTGGAACACATAGGAAGTAAATATTTGGATAGAATTTATATACATAGGAATTCATTTTTAGACGGGCCTGTTTTCGAATTGAATGGAATACATATCTACACACATTTATTTATATAGTATATATATATATATGGGAGGTGCTCCTATGAGAGATACTCTCACCAAGTTTATGAGAGATAGGTATATATTATATATTATATATTAATCGACAAAAGGCCCGCCCTCTAGGTCGTGGGTTTTTTAAAATGTGCCATATCCTACCCTCAAGCTTTAGGACAAGAAAAGCAGCCCTAGTTTTTCTGAGCCTGTGTCCCACAAAATATATGTGGCCTTCAATCTAATGCACATTAGTTAATTTATGCTTTGCAGAAAATAAACTTTTAAAATTATACATTGAGCATCCTAATTGGAAGGTTCACCAATTTGGTGAGTCCCAGCCTCATGTGGTACAAGTTCAAAAGGCTTCTTTGCAGCAAGTATGTTGGTGGTTTTACATATCATCATTAAGAAGGCATCCTAATGAGATAAAAATAGTTGGCTGGAGGATGAATTATTAAGCTTATTAGTGGTCAAGCCTTAACATAGACTTATGGGTTTGATGGCCTTAATTTCTAATATGAGGCTAGCGCAAGATGGGTCATAAGATCAATTGTTAGGGTCTTCTACTTTGACCAAGCTCCAATCTCCAGCTCCAATCAAGTTTGACATGCCCAACTCAAGTTCAAGCTCAACCATAACAAAGCCCTGGTAAGTTAACCTTGATTTTGGCGAGATTTCTTTCTTTATTTTCCAATTTGTGTACACCATACATAAAACTAGAACGTAAGGTTATAAGTATGTTTGTATCATATGTGAACTCCACTAATATATTATTTACATATATGAATATATTGAATCAAACATATGATAATGTGAATCATTATTTAAAACATATATAATTCAAATTCAAACAAGCTGAATTGAGCTTGACCCAAGCAAAGCAGGCATTAGCGCAAGCTTAGCTTGTGAGCTAATCAAGAGAATGCAAGCTCAACTCAATTGACATCCTTGGTTATACAAGAGAGCTATGATCTTATGTCTCAAGAACATTTTATATCATTGGTGTCATAAATATTCATATCATGTATCTATAAGCAAGGGTGAAATACTTTTCATAGTAATGCTAGTTTTTGTTGTATTTGAATGAAAAAACATCAAATCTGAAAGTCTTTATCATTAGTTAATTTGAGCTAGTAAAAGTTTCACTTATTGCTTACTGAAACATAACATATATGAATTGCAGAGTATGGCATGGGTGCCAATGCATCTACATATGGGGATGTGTACAGCTATGGGATCCTTTTGTTGGAAATGCTCACCGGAAAAAGACCTTCTGATGATATGTTTAAAAACAATCTCAACCTTCATCAATTTGCTAAGATGGCCTTGCCTGAATGCGTGATGGAGATTATAGATCGTCAATTGCTCTCATATGAAAATGAAGTCATTAGACAGAGTGAGGCTCACAACAAACTCATAAGCATAATGCAAGAAACCCTAGTTTCATTGCTGAAAATAGGTGTATCTTGTTCCAAAGATTCCCCAAGAGAACGAATGGAGATGAAAGATGTTGTCATTGAACTGCATAGAGTTAGGGACTTTTATCTCTGTGCTGAAAAGTAGTAAGATGCACATAATAGACTCTCATTGTTAACGATTTTCTTCTTCTCTTTGTTATATTGAGGTTTTGTTGGCTTCCATGATGAGAGTGTAGAAACTGTCATCTTTAGGAGTGAGTTTTTTTTTCCTTTTACTTTTTTAATCTATTGTTGTTACCCTTCTATGTATTTGCTTTGTCATCTAGGAATGAAGAATATCTCTCTCTCTCTCTCTCTCTCTCTCTCTCTCTCTCTCTCTCTCTCTCTTTCTTCTCTATGTATTTTGGATCCCGTCATATCTAAACCGGAAGAATTCTTCAAGCCCAACACCAGAAATTCATGACTGGTGTCCACCTTTGAAATCCAAATTGCTCAAAATAACGTTCATCTTGTTTTATGACCAAGCTGTTATTATCTAGGTCCTACGAGAAGAGATCAAGCACGCACACAAGAACACGGAGATTTACGTGGTTCGGCTTTTTGCCTACGTCCACGGGGAAGACGGAAGAATTCACTATGTAATCAGATGAGGTGTACATCATAGAGACCCTTAGTCTATATTTATAATATCAGCTCCAAACCCCTATTACACCCAAACACTACTTCTAATCCCAGTAGACTTATAACAGGCCCACTTCTAATCACAGGATAGGATGGGCAATCCAGGGGCCCGGTTAACCAAGACTTATTAACTTCTATTGAGCCATACAAATTAACACAAGCAAAATGTTTCTCCAATCATATATAGTTATCTGTTACCTTATTGTAAAAGAGAATAAATGCCCTACTTCAAAATTTCTCTACACAGCTCTGTGGGGCCCAAATGGCAGACAATCTCTCTCTACACCACCTTAATTAAAAAAAAGAAAGAAATGGAAAGCTTCACTCATTGAGTATATCAGGTGGTGAACATGGAAAGATTGCAGAGGATATTCTCAGGAAAAGGTGGAATGGATGTGGGACGTTCCACATCTCTTTTCTCACTCTTCTCAAAATTCTCAAACAAGATATAGTTTTTCAATCTCTCTCTAAAAACGAAATCTCAGTTTGCTGTCATTGTTTGCAGCAATTAGAGTTTTGTAGTGTCACAAAGAAGGAGTATTTTTACTTTATTTTTTCAATCTGTTATAAATCCAATTCTAGCACAAACACCACTCACTAGCAACAGATAAATGACCCAATTATAAAATCCTCCTACAAAAGGAAGCCCAAAACAATTTAAAAAAAAAAAAAAAAAAAAAACACCTACATCACCTTATCTTAGATAATAAAAGCACTAAAACCTTTAATATTCTTTAGAGTGTTGACAGTCATATTGCAGGCTAAGTTGTGACGATGAAAATTGATTGCAGTAAATCTAGCATCACAGAAGCAAGTGGCAAAATCACATATAGATAATGTGCATAAAACAATTATAACACGAGCACATACATGTACTAAGAAGAAATCAATTATGACCACAAAAAAATCCATCAATTAAATCCATTGAACCAGTGTACCATTCCATCAATTAAATTGCATGGCAGAAGTATCTGTTCCTGCCATAGTGATATCATTTCAACCATGGTATCTACAGAGGCCACACATATGGAGGTACCAATCTTTCTACAATTTACAGAGTCATTCATTTCGAGGACTAGTTCAATTGAAAATTTGCAGTCATTCATTATTTATGTGATTTTTATGATTTCTGATTCTAACTAACGTTCCAACTTCAAGGTGGAAGGAGTTTGATATAAACACGTTCTAGTTAGCTATAATTGGTGAGGGCTTGGTACTGTATCTTTCAAGCTTCTGCAGCTATCTTTGAAGGAATTGTCATTTTTGGTACATGTATTAAAATTTACATTGGAGCTAACTCTAGTATCTGCATATACAAATAAAAGAGTGAAGTGAATTATTTATTTTAGCAGTTGGGTGAAAGGTACTTCACAAAAATTCCATGAGAATAGCTCAACACGGTTATAACATCAAAATAGCCCAGCATGGTCAAAGCCAGGCTCAAGCTGGGCTAACCAGACTTGCCTCGAACACGAGGTGGCTAGTTTAATGTTCAAGCAAAGCTCAAGATGGGATTCGCTTGGCTCGCCTCAGCTCGTTTACATCCCTAAGCCTACCAAAGATGTTTAATGGATCCCACTGGCAAATCCTTGCAAAATTGGCAAGAAATAATATTGATCACAAATGCCATGTACAAAATATCCACCCTTAAGAAGTGAACATCATATCCAGAAGAGATTACCAGTGGAATATGTTTCTTTCTTCAGAATGACAGTGGAGCAGCAGATTCACGACTACTTTCGCATCAATGGATCTGTTTGGACTTATGTTGGCATTTCGTCAAACACCTTGTCTGCATCTGTTTTGAAGATTGTTGTCTGCAGAAAATTGTTTTGCCGAAACGCACATGACCGAACAACAGACGTCAAGGGCTTGATTGAAGGTAGCATCAAAAAACGTTTTTAAATACCTTGTTCATATTATCAAATGATTGAGTCTAGATCCCAAGCTTCTCACCTGCTCACTCTGGCTTTTCCTAAACGAGAAAAGTGGGGGCCCACCCTTTGAAAATCTAAATCATTAAAAGTATAAACCCCCATCTTTTATTAGATTTGGCCAAGTTTTATTTTTACATTACTTGGTCCCACTATAAGATGAAGCCTCGTGTTTTTATATTAAGCATTTTTTCAGTGATATTTATATTTATATGAAATATTATCCTATCATATGTTCAATCTTATAATGAGATGAACACTAAATGAGTAAAATTTCACCACGTCCCATGAAAGAGAAGGGCACGCACTTAAAGCCATCTAGACTTTCAATTCAATGGGACAAACTATTTTCTCACTCACGTGCCAGTGCACCAATCACAAGATCCACTCTTTTAAAATAGGGAAATGTTCAGGCATGAACTTGTGGTGTGAGCCAGCTATGGAGCCCACTATGGGTCCCATTTGGAGATGGGACCGGGACATAGATTGATCTATATGGGGCCACCTCAAGCCCACAAGTTTAATAACTTCATATTCAAAAAATATATATATTTCAACCTCCCATCAAACGTTTCAATCCATTCGGATGGATGCAAAACCCCCTATCGGTGACTATTAGATGTCTTTGTTTGGTGCATGGTTTGGATTAGTGATAGGCAAACTCCGCCATGTTGTTTGCATGGTTCTATTCTCACTTGAATATTTCCTACAAAATATTTTTAGGGAAAATCTCAAAAAAGTATGAGAGTTTTGGCCCATGTTTAAAAAAGTACATGAAGATTTGAATATTTTAAATAAATATAAAAGTTTTCCACATTTTTTTCAATCAAGTTTTCTCCACAAAAAAATTTGAGAAGTGACATAAATATTTTTAAAACTATATTTATGGTTTTTGTACATGCACAAAAATTAAATCATTTTCTACAAAATTCACTCAATGATATCCAATAGAATTAACATGAGTCAACTCGACTCAACCTAAACTACACTTCTCAGTAGGGCTTTTACAATTCATTTGAAGTTCATTTCGACTTCATATGGTTCGGATTCAAGGTTTAGACTTATCTACGAACAATTCAGCTGGAGTTAGGTCCCCAATTGCATCCCTGCCCATGCGGAATGTCTTTACCAGCTGCAACATATGCATGCAGGTAGATCACCCACTGCCAACTTGTGAAGTCAACTCAAAATCAATTGCAACAAAATCTTTGATATTTTTCAAAGTAAAAACATGTTTTTTTTTTCTGATTTGCTAATATTAATTAATATCACGAGAAATTGAAAATCTAAGATAAAAAAAAACAGAGAGAATGCAATATTGATGTCGTAATATCACATTATTTTTCTAAATTTTCTTGTTCCTTTTATTTTCTTGACTAAGATGCAAGAGAATCTATTATCAAAAGGCCAAGAGGTCCCCAAAACAAAACTGACGCCTAATTAGGCGCAACACAATTAGGGTTGTAAACGGGTCAGTTCCGGTCTGGGTCCAGGGTGGACCCAGAACCGGAACCGTTTACTAAGAAGGGGAACCGGAACTGGAACCGGAACCGAACCTGGCTCGGACCCAGGAAATTGGTTCCGAAACCAAACCCGGTTATTTTAATGGGAACCGGAACCAGAACCGGAACCGTTTGTGAGGTGGGTCTGGTTCCGGTTCCGGGTATGGTTCCGGTTCCGGTTAAAAAAAAAAGTAATAAAATGGTTAATGTTGGGGTTCATCTGGCAAGGTCTGGCAAACTTTAAAAAAAAAAAAAAACGCCTCAAGAAGTTACTTTTACACTTGATTTAATAGCTTTTATGTTGGAGCCTTCAACTATTCAGATATGACCGTCAGGCTGTAATTGACTTGCCAAATCAAGCACGTAGCCTACTTCCAACCAATGAATGGTATAGTGTATTCATGTGCATGTAGGTTCCACCCAGTGCACCCTTGCTGCATCAGTGTGTTAAAAAAAAAACACTCAGAAATCACATCCAAATCCAAACTCTTGTTCACTTCTCACATGACCGCTACAGGCTACATAACATACAGGGGATACTAAAATATTTAGGTTATAGTATATTGGGTCGGGTCCCGGGTCCACGGGTCTGAGCCACTGTGGACCCGGAGCCGGATCCGTTTAGGTAACGGTTCCAAAAAAAGGATCCGGAACCGGAACCATTTACTTATCGGGACAAAAAAAAGGACCCAGACCCGGAACCTAATGTGTCGGAACCTTCGGATAATTAGAAAATCGGGGACCCATTTACAACCCTAAACACAATGAAACAACCAACTATAAAGAGATTTGAAAAGCTTGCAAACAAATGACAGCGCCCAGGGACTCGGAGTACTATGAGAAGGACCAACTCAAGGACCAAAACAGGGGACCAAAATCTCTGTAGTTTGTAGGATTGTATTTTTTTATTTCTCAACATGTTTTTTAGCATTTTTTTAATTAAAATTATTTTAATTTGTGCGGCAGTTTTCTTTTAAGGAATAAAAAAATAAGAAAATCAAATCCCATGTTTTAACTACATGTTAATTATTTGTCAATGTTTGTGGCAACCTTCACCTAAAGTCCCCTCATCATAAATTCCACAGTTAGTTGTTAAAAGGATTCAAGAAAGAGAACCACACAGTTAGTGGACTCTTGAATTTAAAGGACAAGAGTAGGACAAAAGCCACTGCAATTCTAGGACTGCAATAAGTTGAGTTCAGACAGGTCAACATTTACGACCCACCTTTTAAATGGGCTCCGGTTAGGAATTGTAACTGTTCTTCATATTTGGATTTGTATAGGCCTGTCAGTGCCTCTAATTATGGGACGACAACTTTGTTAAATAGTTGTTTGTGCAGTTTTCTATCACCAATTGATTTTAACATTATTGGCTTGCAATTCTCTCACAGTATTTAAATTAGAGGTCCCGAGTTTGAAACCATGTAAAGATACCCCATGAATTTTTTACACTCAACGGATGAAAATACCAGAGGGGGCCTCTTTGATGTTACTATGAATTTCAGTTCAAATGACACAAAGGCAGGTCCTCCCGCTGAGACTGGTCCCCTCTGGCAAAAAGACAACTTAGGTCAAACTCAGGACAACTTGGAGCATACGGCATTTTTGTGGCCCTACCTCTTGGGTATGATGAGTCGAGTCGAGTCAAGTCTAAACATTCAAGTCATTCCAAGTCCACATCACATACAAGCACTCACAAGTTACATCCTTTCCATACTCAGTGGAAAAAGTTGTCACAAATATTATCCATCTATAAATCTTGTACTGGTTTTTTTTTTTTTTTTGCTAATAATTGCTTAAAAAATATTCTTCCAATGTTATTGAGATATTTCTAGCTATTGAGAAATCAAAAAATTGCAACAGAATCAGAAAATGTATGAATGGTACTGCATGAAATAGAGAAAATCTATAAAGTAGTAGTTCACACTATTTTTATGATTTGTACTAACACCAAAACTAATTTCATTTTCTAAAACATTTACTCCATAATATCCAAAGAATTAACTCGAGTAGAGACTCAACTGAACTCAACCTATATCACAGGTTTAGTAGTGGCTTTACAATCCGTTTGAAGCTCATTTGGATGTCCTATGGGTCGGATTCAGATTTAGGTTTATCTAAACGCAATACACCATGCCCTTGTTGGCATCTATGATGGGGCCCACACATACGTACATGGGGATTTGCCTAGTTTCAGGTTTAATCCTGATTTGCTAATAATGAATTAATATCAAGAGAAATTGAAAATATAATAAGAAAATGAGAGAATGCTATATTAATAAGGTAATAACACAATTTTTCTTCTTCTGTTTCTTTTTTGCTAGGTTGCAAGAGATTGTATTGAAAAGAAAAAAAAAAAAAAACCAAGATGCCCCCACAAGAAAACCAACACCAAATTAGGTGCAACAAAGTGAAACAATGAGCTATAAAAAGATTGGAAAAACTTGACAACAAACAACAGCAAGGGTCTCAGGGAGCACTAAGAAAATGGACCAACTCAAGGCCCAAAACAGGGGACCAAAATCTCTGTAGTTTTTAGAATTATATTTTTAATTTCTCAGCATATTTTTTTTAGTATTCTTTCATTTTTCAATTATTTTAATTATATGGAATTTTTCTTTTAGAAGAAAAATAAAAAAAATTTATCCCATCATTAACTACATGTTTTTACCCAAAAAAAAAAACCTACATGTTAATAACTTGTTACTGTTTGTGACCTACGATAAGTCCTCTGGTCATAAATTCCATTCAAAACCATCCAAGAAAGAGAACCACAAATCTGATCAGAGGATATCATCCTGTCCCTGTGACAAGACTCTGCCTTATTTTGTTGACTCTTGAATTTTAGGGTTCACATCCATTCGTTCTATATGCCACTAGAGGGATGGGATGCCATATGAAAGGTCTATACTATAAATTTATTATAATCATATGGGTCCCACGGTGGAGTTGCAAGCATCTGCTGCAAGGAAAGCCTGTAGAGACATGACAGGATATCCGGACTCCACAGATTTTACATGAGCTGGCCCGAAAAGCCAAAACGTGGCTCCCACTGCAATACCATTCCGCACCCTGATATTATTAGGGATGGCAATGGGTCAGGTTTGTTAGGATTCTGTAGTAGTGAAAAGATTATTAACAATTACATTAAAGCATCTTAGTTAAGTTCAAGTTGGGTCCCCATCTTAAGACCCAGACCCAGACCTAATCAACTTATTGGGTTGAGAAACAGGTCTTGTCAGTCTTAAGTCTGGGTTCAGGTCCTCGCCGTATCTTAAAACGTTATGCATGGAGGCAGATATGATATATAGAAACAGAGTAGTAATGGCCAATACCATAATACAATACAATACAACTTACACAGTATCATATAGTATAATATGATATGATATTATATAATATATTATGGATAAATGGAAAATCTATACTGGGACCAGGTCAAGGTTTATGGTTCTACATTTACAGGGTCCCAGATGTTGATATCTGAACAGTTTTTTATCCAATGCAGCAGATCCAAATGCTGGTTTGAAAATTAACTGGGTCAAGTGATGAGTACTTGTGCCCTATTTTCATAGGTTGCGGCTGAGGAAATGGGTCCACAATCCCACCCCTAGTTATGATACACTGTGGATATAGTTGAGCGCCAAGTAAAACCAGGGCCGGCTCGAGACAATTTGAGGCCTAAAGTGAAAATCTTAAATGAGGCCTTTTCTATTTTGTAATATTATTATAAATGTTTTATTTAAAATATATTTTTCTCGCTTTTTGTGATGCAAAATTACTAATTAAGTTTTTCTATTTAAGTTTTGCTAACATATCCTTTTCAATTGATAGTATGGCTAATCCACTTAATCTTTCTTGTGACATTGTTGATCGTAGGTAGGATTTTATCAATTTTAATTTTGAAAAACTTCTTTCTGCGGAAGCAACAGTTACAGGTATTGTTAATAATATTCTGTAAGCAATGTATGCATTTGGAAAAGAATCTAGTCTTTTTATATAATTAAGTACGCCAATTGGAGTGTTTTTTTTCTGTTTGTAAAATCTCTTTTTAAACTTTCAATTCTGAAAATAAATCTAAACCATCAATATCAGAAAAATTGTCATGTTTCAAGGAACATTCGAGATTAAGACAACTTTTTTTCAAACTATCATTGTCTAGTGATTTTAAAATTTTAAAATTAAATAGAAAGCCAACAACATTTTCATATATTTTAAATTGTTCAAACCTACTCTGAACTGAAGAAATAGCTTGATCTACTATGCATATAAAATAATTAATTCTAAATGATTCTTCAGCAGATTGTGTTGTCTCGTCATTGACATTCTCGTCAAACTGCTTCTTTCTACGAATTATATGTTTTTCACGAAATATAGGTTTTATTTTCATTTCAGCCGCAATCTCTCTAGATGTAATTATAGCATATGTAAATCCATTTTCTCTATATTTTTCAAAAAAAATAAATAAGCTCTTTTAATTGATCTATAGCAATATCAATACGCATGTCTTTTGATTGTAACTTTTTACTAACTGAGTTAACAGCAAATAATATATCATGCCAAATTGTCATGCCCAATAAAAATTCAAAGTTCTCAATCTCATATGCTATTAAACAGTTAGCTTCACTTTTTGTCTTAGGATCTTCACTAATTTTTGCTAATTGCAACAATGCATCTCTTATTTGTGGAGCTTGGTATCTTATTGCTTTAACACTTTCAATACGACTTTTCCAACGTGTTTGTGACAGTGACTTAAGAGTTAAACCGGGTACATTATCTTGTAAAATTCTCCAACATTTTGTAGAAGAAGAAAAATAATGAATATATACGTTGTACAACTCCAAAAAAAGATATAACTTTAGGACAAGAGTTAGCCATATCGCAAAGTACTAGATTTAGATTATGGCAACCACATGGTGTGTAAAATGCTTTAGGATTTATATCTAGGAGTCTTTTTTGTACCCCTTGATGTTTTCCTTTCATATTAGATCCATTATCATATCCATGTCCTCGTACATCATTAATGTCAAGTTCAAGATTTCTTATTGCATCTATAATTGCATTAAAACGGCCTTTTCCAATGGTATCGTCTACTTTTAGAAATTCTAAAAAATATTCTTCTAATTTTATTGGACTTGATGAAAAAATCTACACATCGTAATACAAGAGACATTTGCTCTTGATAACTAGCATCTGAAGTGCAATCGAGTATAAGTGAAAAATATTTTGCTTCTTTAACTCTTTTAATAATTTTACTTCTAATTTCATTTGCTAATAAATTTATCAATTCATTTTGTATATTATGTCCAAGGTAATGATTATGAATTTCATCATGTTGTATACGTCGAATATGTTCATGCATTACCGGATCAAATTCTGCAATCATTTCAATTAAACTTAAAAAATTTCCACTATTTGCTTGATAGATCTTTTCATTTGTTCCTCGAAATGCCAAATTATTTTTACCAAGATTCTTTACGACATCAATAATTCTTAATAATACTTTTTTCCAATGATCTTTCTCTTTGTTAATTTGTTCTTGGATATTTTTATCAATTGTTTTATTTTTTAACAATCTTATTTATAAATCAATCCAAGTATTCATGTTAGTAATATGCTCGTTAGTTGGCTTATGACTCTTAAGCTTAACACCAAGTTTTCTCCAGTCTTTAGTTCCTTCATTAGCTAGTTTACTTGTATTACAATTTGAATTAAACAACTTACAACAAAAACAAAATACTCTATCCAAATCTTTTGAATACACTAGCCATTTTCTATCATGCTTCTCCCCATTTGGTAATTTTCGAATATAATATGTAGCAGAAAAATGTCTAGAGAATTCATCTTTGGGAAAATCTAGATCATTATCTCTAATTGGATTCTTTTCTACTAATAAATCTCTTAGTTTTGTATCAATATTTGTCCATTGACTTGGATCATAAATATTTGTAGGAATATAATCAGTTGTTTCATTAATGTTCTCATGTTCTTCATCAAGAATTTGACTATCATTATGAATATCTTCATTGATATCTTTTTGTTCTACTATTTCATTATCTTCTAACTCATTTAGATCAGTTTCTTGTTCATTTATTGTTATAATTTGCTTATTACTTGTAACAAATTTATCAAGAGCTCCTTTTTTATATTGAATTAAATTATCTATTCTTTTTTTTTTATATATAAGTTTTGAGTACCCAGATTCGTATTTTCTAGTAGACATATTTATTATTTATAAATTATAACTAATAATATTTACAAATAAAATAAATAGTAACTATAATAAAGAAAGAGTATGAGCTTGGAATTTAAAAAATTCTAAAAGCTCAGAACAATAGAACCTGATTTAAGGTGTTGGCTACAAAGATTATAGAACCTGAAAAAAATAGATTATATTTGTGTTAGTGAGCCATGATTAACATATATTATCAAAACTATATTATAAAAAGAAGTATCACAAAAGAACAAAAAGAAGAAGGGAAAAAAATAATATATAAAATGCATACCTTTTGGCTTCAATCAGAACAAAACCAGGAATGCAGGGAAAATGGAGTCTAGAGAAAAAAAAGTCCTCGAATTGAAGGGATATAAGAACACAGAGGAGATTGTCCTCTTTGGATTGATGCAGGAAAAAAAATCTATAAACAGGAAGATTTTAGAACTCAAAAGGCATTGGTTACTTGTTGTAATTGCAAGGTTTTCTCTTCTTTTTTTCTTTTTTTTTCTTTTTTTTGGCTACAACTTTTCTCATGTTTTTGGAATGGGAAAAGGTATAAACCGTGTGAAGGAGTTTTTGTTTGATTTTTTGGAATGTGAACGGTTTTAATGGATACAACTTTTCTCATGTTTTTTTAATGTGAAAAGGTATAAACCGTGTGAAGGAGTAGTTTATTTGATTTTTTTGGAATGTAAACGGTTTTAATGGCTATAACTTTCCTCATGTTTTTGGAATGTGACAAGGCATAAACCGTTGAGGACTTTGTTTTTTTTTTTTTTTTTTTTTGTAATGTGAACGGATTGATTGGGGCCTTATTTTTAGGGATCTATATTGATATGAAGCCTTCTTTTTTTGGACAAACAAACTAACTTCATTGCCTTTTTTTTTTTTTTTTTTGTTTTTTGAAAGTTGAGAAAATTTGGGGCCTAAATTTTTGGGGGCCTAAAGCAATGGTTTATTGCCTTATGCTTATGCCGGCCCTGGTAAAACCCCTAGTTATGATACACTGTGGATATAGTTGAGTAGATAATCACACGACATAGAGGGCATGAATGGCATGATATTTTGTTTTACTCTCACCCATTGGGAAACAAACTCAACTTTTCTTAATCAGTCCCACGTGGTTAGACAATTGCTCACACCCATGGGGGGAGTGAGCGCTCTCACTAAAAACCCCCATATAATTTTCAAACTAGCAGTGATCGCCGCTAAATGAATGGACTAATCTAGTTAACCCGGAACATAAGACAATAACTCAAAGAGAAATGCCTCACAAGCCTGTGGCAATGATGAGTTTCAACATATAGCCCACAGGGAAGGGTTCCAAAATCCAAATTGAGTATCGAAATAATTTTTCTACTTAAAAAGGACAAGAAAGAAAAAGAAAAGAGTATCAAAACAATGAAAGAGCTAACCATGACAAGAGTACGGATCCCCTGTTTCAACAATACAAGGGTTAACTGTTCCGGCCAATGGAAGAGTGCCATGTGTTAGAAATGACAGGTCCGACAAGGACCCCTCAAGTTCTTCCTTGGAAACAAAAAGTAGAAACTGAGAGGGCCTTCTCTGCAAATAAAGTATTTGGGTTAAAAAAAAAAAGGGAAAAAAACAGATTACCTACTCGTACTTTGGTCTTTTTGCAGAGTACCCCCTATACTTCGGTATTTTGTACTAAACCTACCTGTAGATTTAACTAATATGCAAACATAGACGGCCGTGACGGAAAACAGGAAATGGCGAATTTACCCCTCCATATATAAGATGCCTTTTAGCGATTTTGGTTCATTTTTCCCTCTTTCACTTGCGGCTAGGGTTCATCTTCGCCGGCGATCTAAGGAGAAACCGCCCCTCCTTCGCGACGATCATCATATCCCTCAAGAGTCTGTGTCGATCAGCGCTTTTAGAGGTATAATCTCATACCCTTAACTCTGTCTTTCATGTATATTGTGATGCATGTGGTGGTCTACAAATGATGACCGTAATTTCGGGTTTAGGGTTTAGAACGAACATCTTGATTTCATAGCTCTATGTGCATGTATTTGGAGGATCTTGTTGATGGGTTTCCATGATTTCTGTAAAGTTTGAATTAGAAAAGTATCCTTTTCCTTGTCTTATATAGTGAATGGATATGATTTAGGGTTCTTTCATTGTCTGATAGCGATGTGTACGAAAATGGTCCCCTCTTGATGCAAACTGTTTCTTTTGATTTTTTATTTTTGAAATTTTTTTTTTTTTGAATGTTTGGTGGAATAGAATCCCCACCTGTCTGCATTGTGTCGGCCACTTTGGTATATAGAGAATGGTGGCAGTCACACATGGAGGGGACGACAGTCAAGGAATTTTAGTTTCCAGCAGATGGTTGATAGGTTGATATGAAAAAACCCCAACCCACCTAGTGCGAAACATCTAATTGTCGGAATTCCAGTCACTGAACAGAAGCATTCTCTCTCTCTTGTATCATATTTCAGTGGATCCATTCATCATCACTCAAAAGAAGTTTATTACTGCTATTAAAAATATAATGTAAGACCAATTAAGGGATTTTTTTTCATGCTATCATAAACATCAACCATAACCATGATGTACTTTTTTTTAATAGTAACAGTAGGATGATATTAAAGATAAAATTGTTATCATTTGCTGGAATGGCCTCAAATTCCAACAAGTGAAGAAAGAAACCTTGCATTCTATGTCCTGCTATATTGGAGGACTTTAAACAATTTCTCTCAGTTCAAAGGGGTCTGTATTTAGACCAGTTACGTCTTATGTCACATATTTCTTTCTCTTTCTTTATGTAGATTTCCTATTGAGAATCTTGTAATTTCCTCTTTTTTTTTCTTAGTACTGGGTAACTTTTTGCTATTCTATTATGTTTGGATCAGGAGTTAATTCAAATGTGAGTCTCACTCAACTCAAAATTTTGTGACAGTCCACTCTTAGCATATGAGTCTGAGTTGCGTGATGTAACTTTCATTTCTATTTCTTTTTTTGTTAAAAATCACATGATGTAAGTTGGATAAGAATATTGCAACTGCTCAATGTTGGCCATCAAATGGACAGTCAAGAAATAAATAAACTATCACTGGCTCACATTCAATGGATGGAGTTGAATTGGTAGGGTGGTGCAACCACAAGGTGTTTTGGCATCATCCATCTAGATAAGGACCCTTTTGAGTTCTTTGGATTGTCATATCCTCATGCGCCTAGTTGTGATTGATGAGTTATACTCCACATCAGGTTGGGTCGGGCTGACTGGTAAGAAAACAAGAGGAAACCACAAGAATTTTGAACCAAAGGAAATACTGCAGCAAAAGGACAAGTAGGAAGGTAGTATCAGACCCATGGCTTGTTTAGCAATCAGTAATTCCCCTCAAATGTACATCAATTTAGGAATACAAAAAGTAAATATGTTTGGATGCTTTATTTCATATGGTACATTTTCCTTTCCACCCATGTTCTCTCCTTTTTTGGCGTTTATTTCCCTGGAACTACTACTAAGCACCAGTCAAAGAAAGAGTGATCTTTCACCCATGTACTTTTTTAGTTGAAAATGTACCCTCTTTACAGTCTTTCAGCAAGTAAATTTTCTTGTATTTCAAGATAGCCAATCAAACCCCGACAAGAAACTTGAAAAGAAAATAAATGGAAACATAAGAAGCCAACCCAATAATACCCAATTTGAATATTATCAAATATTATGACAGTAGCACCCATATGCTTGGATGGAAATAGCCTAAATACAACTTATGCTATATATTGAGAGAGAGGCCTTATCCACTTTGTTTAATGTTAGTTTCTTGCCTCAAATAATTGTCGTTTATATGCATATGTTGTTTGATGAAGTTACAATTCAATTCCACCATGGTGGTTATTTTACAGACCCACCAAATAGTGTATACATTGGGGGTGTGGTAGATGAAATAACTGATTTTGATATCGATAAAGCATCATTTTTTGAGTTCAGAGATTATGTGATAGAATTAGGGTACCCAGCGAACAGTTCAATGTACTTTAAGGTGCCGGGATTGGATTTTGATGGTGGTATGAGGCGGATTGAATCAGACAAGGATGTAGTTGCTCTATTTGAACATTATAAGGACAGTGAAGTGTTGACTATTTATGTAGAGAGGGGACATGAGCCTTTGCTGGTAGTGTCACCTAAGGGGAAGATTTTGTTGCAAAATAGCTTTACGTGCAAAGGTCCCTTAAAGCAATTACCTGTAGCAGAATTTGCATCAGCGAGCAAGAAACACTGTGAAGAGGACTATGGTGCCGATGTTGAGGATGAAATTGATGATGACCAAAACCAGCAACATGGTCATCATGATGACTCTAATGTTCATCACCATCCTGATATTGAGGATGATCATAACCAGCAACATCAATTAAATGATGACAGTGAGGTTGAAAGTGAAGAATAAGGATTTTGATCCTGATGAGCCTCCGGAGTTACATGAGGATGTTGAGAAGCCTGAAGATGAGGATATCTTCAGAAGAGCTTGTGAGAAGGAAAAACAATCTCATGAAGCTGAGAGTGTGAAAGAAGTACAGAAAGCAAAGCAATAGGTACTAGTTGATGAGAATTGGATTACAGATGATGAGGATGGGGATGATTTTCACTCTTTATGCAGCTCATCTGATGAGAACAACAGGAATAAATGGCCTGAGTTTAACGAGCTAACTGATATGGAGAGTCCTCAACTGAAGTTGGGTATGAGATTTTCAAGTCCACAAGTTTTCAGACAAGCACTTGTTGAATGGACTGTAAGGCAAGGCTATGACATTAAATACCTAAAAAATGAGAACAAGAGGATCACGGTTGTCTGTAAATATGATTGTGGATTTAGGATTCATGCATCACCCATGCAGGGTGAGAAGACATTTCAAATTAAGACATTCAAGCCCAAACATGAATGTGGTATGAGATTTCAGAATCACTTGGTAACTTCCAGCTATATAGCTAGTAAATACCAACAAAGGATGAGTGACAATCCGAAGTGGTCAATTCCTGCAATGCAAAAAGAGTTGAGAAGAGAACTGAAGGTAGATTTGTCGAAGCATAAGTTGTATAGAGCCAAGAGGAAGGCATCAGATAACATCTCTGGAGATATTATAATCCAGTACACTACATTGAGGGACTATTGTGTCACTGTCCAGAAGTATAATCCCAACACAAAGATATTTGTGGTGACACAAAGACCTCACATGGATACAAGTCCAAATTTCCAGAGATTGTACATCTGTTATGAGGCACAAAAGTCAGGGTTTGTGAGTGGATGTAGACCCATAATTGGTCTAGACGGGTGCTTCCTCAAAGGCAGTTATGGTGGACAAGTGCTGGCTGCAGTAGGTAGAGATGGGAATGAAAATATGTTCCCAATTGCAATTGCTGTTGTAGAGGCTGAAAATTTGGACTCATGGACTTGGTTTTTGAAATCACTAATTGATGACATTGGAGATGGGGGTGACATGGGCTGGATTTTTATGTCCAATAGATAGAAAGGGCTTGAAGCAGCATTTGAGATAGTAGTTCCTACTGCTGAAATCAGACACTGCGTGAGGCATATGTATGATAACTTCAAAAAACTTTTTAGAGGCAAATTGTTGAAAGATGCTATGTGGACTGCAGCATCATGTGGATCATCCAGAGAATTTGATAGTCATATGCAGAGGATCAAAGAGATGGACCAGGCTGCATATAATTGGCTGATAACTGCTAATCCAAACAGGTGGGCCAGATCTCATTTTTCTTGCAGGGCCAAATGTGATGCAATAACAAACAACCTCTGCGAGTCTTTCAACAGTTACATACTTGAAGCAAGGGAGAAACCGATAGTTGGTTTGCTTGAGTGTGTGAGGAGGAAGCTTATGACCAGAACTCAAGTGAAGTTGAAAGGAATGACCAAATATGATGGGACAGTCTGTCCAGGGATATTGAAGAAGTTGGAAAAGAACAAGGATGACAGCAGACACTGTTTTCCCAATTGGTCAGGTAGAGGTGAGTTTGAGGTGGACTGTTTTGCCAAAACTTTTGTTGTTAACATTGAGAGTAGAACATGTTTATGCAGAATGTGGGATTTGACTGGGATACCTTGTAAGCATGCCATAGCATGTATATATATGAATCAAGAAAAGCCTGAAGATTATATTCATGCATGCTATAGCAAAGAGATGTATTTGAGGGCATATAATCATATGATACATGTTGTACCTGGCATGCATGATTGGGTACAAAGTGGAATGGAACCAGTTGCTCCTCCATTGTATAGAAGACCTGTAGGTAGGCCAAAGAAGTTGAGGAGGAGGGAAATGGATGAGCAACCTACTTCTTCTAGAGTTTCTAGAAGGAATAAAAAAATGACTTGTGCTAGATGTTTGAAAACAGGCCACAATACCAGGTCTTGCAAGGGACCAGTACATCCAAATTCAAGACTCTTTGGTTCTGCATCACAGCCCATGCCAGCATCACAGCCCATGCCAGCTTCTCAGCCCTTTCCAGCTTCCCAGCCAGCATCACAACCTATGCCAGTTTCTCAGCCATCTTCTCAGCCCATGTCAGCACACAGGGTACACTGTTTTCACCATGTTTTATACTTCAAACTAGATTATATGCATTTAATCACTAATGTCTTGAAAATTTTGATTGATCAGGGGAGAGTCAGACAATCTTTTTCTCAACCGCTGCCAGCTTCACAGCCATTTTCCTCAGCAAGTAATACAAGTGGTAGGGGGAAGTTACAAGCAGTGAGGTCTACATCAACACCCAGAGGTAGAGGAAGGACTGGAGCAGGAAAAGGCAGCTAAAAAACGGCTTGATGTTCTGCTTGGGTGATGATGGTGTTGCATACATGACTGTTTGGGTGATGATGGTGTTTTAAAAAACTTTCACCAGTTTGTTTTTTACTGTTTGGTTTGTCTATTTGGATGACAAGTTTGTATGGAGCAGCATAGATGACATTCTTTGTTATTGTTAGGATTGACTATCTATTAGATGATAACTGTTTAGAGCAGCATAGATGACCCCTTTTTATTGTTTGGATTGACTGCTTGGATAATGATGATTTTCTTATTCCAGGTTAATTAAAGTTTAGAGCAAAATAAATAGTAAACCAAACAAATACATGAATTGACAAACAAACAACACCAACCCATTTTCATAATGTTATATTCCAACTGATACATTTGATCATGGTAATTCCAACCCATTTACAGGGAACCAAGCTATCAGTAGATAGCACATGAACAACAAAAGTACAATTTCAGCCCAACTCCAGAGTAACACACGTAGGTAACATTCTTCCCTTTGACGAGCTGTCTTCAGTTCCCTCTCCAACACATCTATCCTATCCAATAGCTTGGGCACAAGCTCTATTTCTCCATCAACCCATTCAAAAAATCCACACGCTGGCTGGATCTGGAAAAAAATTGAAAAAAAAATTAATACTAGCAAGAGGGTTGACCAGACATCAAGAAAAGCAATCAGATGGTTCACAGCATAACCCCATATAGTGCACAGCCAAGAAACCTCCTCCCTATGTTCCGCTTTGTTCGGGAAGTTCTCAAAGCAGCCCTATGCCCGCAGTGACAGTAACGAATTTCACCATCAAATTGAGAGTTTTGACCACGAGAACAATGGGTACAAGAGTTTTGAGAGTTTTGAGAGAAAGACATTTTCTATGGCTTCAAAAATGACTGAGAGTTGCTCCTCTATGCATTACCCTTTTTAAAGGAGTGGTTCAGGGGCAAATGAGCCTTTTTAGGCGAGTAACTTACCGCCAATATGCACTAGACGCAATTTATACGGCCTACACCGTTAATACTAACAGAATCCGTTATATTTGCATGTTAGTTAAAACTACAGGTAGATTTAGTACAAAATACCAAAATATAGGGGGTACTCTGCAAAAAGACTAAAGTAATATGCTTTTTTCCCAAAAAAAAAAAACCCAACCCCGTTTCCCTGCTTCGTCTTCTCCAACAAGACCGATTAAGGTTTGGCGTTCAGGTCCTCCAACAAAACACAATTTGTCTTGTTGGAGATGTTTGGGGTTCAGGTCTTCCTTTCAACATGACTTGATCTCTCTTCTCTTCCCCTTTGAAAAAGACGACTGTCTTGGCCTTAAGAGGATCAACCCGAGTTTCTAAAATCTGAAACTCAAATCATCATCTTCATCATCTGGAACGCTGGCGTTTTGCCACATTGGGTCTTCAGCCATGACTCTGTTTTAAGAAGTCCTTGCTTAGTATTTCAAGAAGCCCACCAAACTACATTGGAGATGTTTTTCTTTTTTTTTTTTAAGTGTTCTTTCACTAATCAAGAGGCCTTTTGACTCCATTTTCCTACTTTTTCATTGAAGATTACTCAATGGCAAGTTCCACCTGGAATCTCTTTGAATTATCAATTCAGGAAAGCTTGGGAATTGAAATGAATATGTTTATATATAGAGAAAGAGAGAGCTCTTGATTCTAATGACTACTGTTTGAGTGGCCTAGTTAAAAGACCCAGAGTAAGTTTTATCTATGTCGTTATGTTGCCTGATTGACTTCAATCGTGTCCTTTCCCTTTCCTCATCATCATAAGGAAAACCCAGGTTTGTCTCTCAAAACCCTAATCTCCTGCAAAAACAACCCAACTTCTCCGGCTTTCACAAAATCAGAAAAACACCAAATAACATCATCACCCACTCCAGATCTACAATTAGAAAGTCGAACATCAACGCCAGCCCCTGAAAAATCTCTGTCACTTGGAGGATTCCCCGGATAAATTAGATGGAGAGAGTCATGTTGGAGAAGACGAAGGAAGGCAGTAGGGTTTTTTGTCACCCAGTTTTTCATAATTGTAAAAGAGAACCTCTCTTTTTTATTTCCTTTCGTTACAAGGAAGAGTTAAGAGGGTCCATACCTCACATGGAATTATTTTACACGTGGTGCGTGGGGATTGGTCCAAAATGTCTCCCCCATCTAAGGGGGTCGGGACTCATGAGAGAGCCTGCTTACATACGGGAAGGCAGCCCACTCAATTGTGAAAGAAGCCCGCACAAGTGGGAAAAGAGCCCACACAAGTAGGAAGATGTAATATACCTGAGCTTCAAAGCCCAGACAACTAGATAAAAACTATCGTTCCTTAATCAAGTGAATAAGTAGCCGTTCCGATACAAAGAGACCACTTAGAGCATCTCAAATAGAGATGCCAGATTTATTTTGGTGGCTGATGTAGCAAATTGACCCTTTGCAATTTGACTTCTCTATTGGAGGCAATTCCACCCCAGATTTTTTTATTTTTTTTATTATACCTTTTTTATATATTAAACCCAACTCATCCGCGGTATTCAACTTGAAATAAAATAATGTAAAATATGATTTGGTATCTCACTTTTTCACATGCTAAATTTGACATCTCACTCTCATGTGTTAAATGCCACCTCATTTTTAAAATAGCTATTGGACTGAGAATCTATGTAAAAAAACCCATATAACATGTCCACCTTGAATTTTGGAACTCTATTTGGAGATGCTCTTGGTTCAAACCCGGAAGAACTTGGAGCATACAACATTTTGGTGGCCGTAGCACTTGGGTATGAGTCGTGACAAGTGTTCGATGCAAGTCATTCCCAAGTCAAGGTCACAGGCAAGCACTCATAAAAGTTACAACCTCTTTTATCGAAAAAGAAAAAAAAGTTACAACCTTTTCCTTTATTAGTGGAAAAGGTAAGGAAAATGTTGTCACTGATGTCCATGTATGAGATTTGTATTAGTTTTGAAATTATTGCCGGTATCTTGAAATGGTCCTGTTAATGTCAAAGTAATCACTTAAAATATACTCTCCCAATGTTATTGGGGCACTTCTAGATATTGAGAAATCAGAAAATTGCAACATAATTAGAAAATGTATAAATGGTGAAAATATCTCATCTAAAAATATACTTTCATTCAAAAATAGGGCAAAAATGTAAAATAGTTGGCACTATTTTTATGTTTTGGTTTACACCAAAAGTAGTTATTTTCTACGGCATTTATTTTGTAATATCCAAAGAATTAACTCAAATCAACTCAAGTCAACCTATATATCAAAATTTATTAGTTGGGCCTTTACAATTCGTTTGAAGCTCATTTGGACTTTATATGGGTCGGATTCAAGATCATGTTTATCTGCATACAATTCACCTCGGACTTGTTGGCATATGGGATGAGGCACACGTGTGCTTACATCTGTGTAGGTGATGAGCCAACCATTATAAAATGGTAAGGATCAGAAATCTTTTTGAATTTGAACAGCTATCCATCCCTATAATCTTTTTCACCCAAAATTGAATTGAGATCTTATCTGCCTGGCCAAGAGGCAATATAAAAATGGAAGAGTCTCTTCCATCCGATCTCTTACACACATACACATACACACCCAATGAAAAGTATGTCAAAGTTATAAGACAGAAGGAAACCCTCCATGAAAGCCTATTCTCTCTTTCTTTCCATGGATCTAAACAGCTCGTGATCATTTTTCATGGCCATGGTGGATATTTTTGTCCTTAAGTATTGAAGAGTGAATCACGTGTGAGCGTGATGATGCCTTGTAACTAACAATCAATCTCCGCAGATCACGTTTAGAGCGACTACATATTTGTCACCTTGTGCTTTGGTAACAACTAACCGGACTTGGGCCCTACCTATGCTTTTATAGAAGAAGACTTTAATGTCATTACAAGCGCACTATCTATAAGCAGACCCCACTCACCCTTTCTTTAACTCAGCTCAACCCATGTGATGAGAGGACGCGGCCCCATCTCTGTCACAAGACTTAGCCTTATTTTGTTTACTCTTGAATTTTAGGAGGGAAATGAGTTGAGTTCAGACGAGTCACCGGCTCTGACCCACATTTTATATGTGCTTTGGTTATCGAAATGGTTATAATATTTGTTACTGTGTGGGCTTGTAATTGCCTCTGGATGATGACTGCTCGACCCACTCTCCCCCTGGTTTCGTCCATTTACCTAATTAATTAATTAAGTGAGCCGATTCGGACTAGAAGTAAGAAGTCACAACAGCAATGTGTGGTCCATTGACTATAAATATGAGAGTTGTGGTGCCGATAATGGAGCATAACTTTCACTTGTTCTGTGGTCTGATAACCCCCGTATTAACAGCAATGAAGCTGCTGCCACCCATACCCATGAGTGATAATTGTGTGATTTTGTTTTGGTTGTTGCTCCTCCTTTCCTCCATCAACCTTATATGCTTTGCAGAATCTGTGACTCTCTTAAAAAATGAGAGTGATCGTCTCGCGCTGCTCGCCTTCAAAGATGGGATATCTGATGATCCCAACGGAGTCTTGAGCTCTTGGAACAATTCTCTCCATTTCTGCATGTGGGATGGAGTCACTTGTAGCAGACGGCATCGTCAGAGGGTCGTGGCCTTGAACCTCTCTTATCAAAGCTTGAGGGGCTCCTTATCACCCCATATCGGAAACCTCTCATTCATTAGGACTATTAAACTCTACAATAACACATTGGAAGGGCACATTCCACAAGAAATAGGTCGTCTCTTTAGGCTTCGGTATCTCGAGCTTATCAATAATTCTTTGGATGGAGAGATACCAAATAATCTGACCAACTGTTTGCAACTCAGATTCCTAAGCTTGCACGGTAATAAACTTGTTGGTAATATTCCGTTGGATATTGGCTCTCTGTCAAAGCTCTATTGGCTGAGTCTTACCGAAAACAATCTCATAGGCCACATCCCTCCATCGCTTTGGAACCTTTCATTGCTTACAGATCTCTATCTATATGACAATAGTTTAGACGGAAGCATTTCCGAAGAACTGGGCCGGCTGGTTAAACTACAATATCTTGAAATCAGCAATAACTATTTCAATGGGGAGATTCCCAAAAATCTGACCCAGTGTTTGCAACTCAGATCCCTATTCTTGCTGGGTAACAAGCTTGTTGGTAAAATTCCATCAGACATTGGCTCTCTTTCAAAGCTCTATTGGCTGAGTCTTGCCACAAACAACCTCATAGGCCACATCCCTCCAATGCTTGGGAACCTTTCATCGCTTATGGATCTCTATCTAATGGAAAATAGTTTGGACGGAAGCATTCCTCAAGAACTTGGCCGACTGACAAAACTACAAACTCTTGTAATCGGCCAAAATAAACTTTCGGGTACAATTCCCTTCTCTCTTTATAATCTCTCATCGATTCGTAGTCTTGATGCCGGATTAAACCGTCTAAACGGGAGCCTTCCACCTGAGTTGGGCCTCATTTTTCCAAATCTTGAAGAACTTTATATTGAAGACAATAGATTCACGGGACTCATACCAGTTTCATTGGGCAATGCTTCAAGGTTATCCATTCTCGACTTTGGTTCAAACGACTTTACTGGGTCAATGCCAATGAATTTGGGAAGGCTAAAGGGCCTTGTGTCGCTTGGTGCATTTGAAAACCAACTCGTCAATGAGAAGAATGAGGAATTCACTTTCATCACTTCTTTAACCAATTGCAGTGGCTTAAAACGTTTAGATCTATCCAATAATCAATTCAGTGGTATCCTGCCCAACTCAATAGCTAATCTCTCGACCCAGCTGATAGGATTATGGTTAAATGGAAACCAGTTTTTCAAAGCCATCCCAAGAGGACTTGAGAATCTCGCCAACCTGATTTCATTGAACTTGGCGCAGAACCTTTTCACAGGTACCATTCCCATCCATCTTATGAAGCTTAAAAGGTTGCAAGGGCTTTCTATATATGGAAACAAACTTTCGGGGAAAATCCCAATTTCGGTTGGAAATCTCGCTCAATTATCCAGACTTGATTTAGGCGGAAATGATTTACAAGGAAGCATTCCTTTGAGTCTTGGAAACTGTCGGCATCTACAACACTTATATCTGGATGACAATAACCTCAGTGGGACAATTCCCAATCAAGTTGTAGATATTCCCTCCCTGTTGGATATTAATATAGGCATGAATCACTTGACTGGCACCTTACCATTGGATATCGGTCAGTCTAAAAATCTTGTCTGGCTGAACATTTTTAATAATAGGTTGTCAGGGGAAATTCCTCCTTCCTTAAGTGCTTTAATAGCTCTACAAGTGCTTGATCTTTCACACAATAAGTTAACCGGGCATATCCCTAGCAACTTGGTGCAACTTCTTTCTCTACAATATTTAAATTTGTCTTTCAATAATTTGGAGGGTGAAGTGCCAGAAGATGGAATTTTTCAAAATTCATCTGCAATATCAAACCTTGGAAATGCCAAGCTTTGTGGTGGAATTCCCAAATTACAATTGCCTAAATGCCCCAGACAGGAATTCAAGAAGCAAGAGAGGCCTTTTTCGCGAAGAGTAATTATCATAATTGTTGTTGCTGCTATTCTCTTTTTATTTATTCTAGTATGCTTCCTTGCAATCCCATCAAAGAAGTTGAGGGAGAAACTTGCTCCTAAGTCTTCCATGAGAAAGAGTTACTTGCAAGTAACTTACAAAGAGCTTTTTAAAGCGACCGATGGGTTCTCATCGGCCAATTTGATTGGGAAGGGAAGTTACAGTTCCGTGTATCGGGGAATTATAGATCGCATGGAGAGGATCGTTGCAATAAAGATTCACAATTTACAAAAAAGAAGAGCTTCTGAGAGCTTTACAGCAGAATGTAGAGCCTTGAGTAGCATTTGTCACCGGAATATTGTCAGAGTCTTAACTGTCTGCTCAAGCATCGACTTTTCTGGCAATGATTTCAAGGCATTAATTCTTGAATATATGTCTAATGGGAGTTTAGACAGTTGGCTGCATCAAAATGCAAATGAATACCACCAATTGAGATTTGTAAGCCTTATTCAGAGGATAAATGTAGCCATTGATATAGCTTGTGCATTGGATTATCTTCATCATCAATGTCCGACAACATTTCTTCATTGTGACCTCAAGCCAAGCAATGTACTTCTTGATGATGACATGGTAGCGCACGTTGGTGACTTTGGCCTAGCAAGGATACTTTCAGATGATATCAATGATTCTCGGACTCAAACCAATTCTCTTGCTATAAGGGGATCTATTGGATATGTTGCTCCAGGTAACACTTTTATCCTTTAACCCGTTCTTTTAGTCTTTGTCTCTTTTGCATAGGCCTTTTATTGTTTTAGTTCCTAAAATATACCAAACAGACCTCAACAAAACCATAATTCAATAAATTAAAAATTACATTCAAATTAAACAGTACATGGTTTTAGGTGGGCTTTAAGGTCCATGCAATAAACTTGGGTCATTTTCCTTGGACAATATTTAAATGGGCTGGTCATAGGTCTGCAACCTCTTTGTTATTCAAGCCTTATCTGGCCCGAAATCTTTAGCACAAAGGCATACATGTATTTTTGCAAATGAGCTGAAGTTGAGCTTTAATTCCAAGGATGTGCACAGCAGATAGAATATTAGGCTCAATAACAATCAAATGGGCAGGCATTCTCAATAACAATCTAATGGGTAGGCATTCCCCAAGCCCATGAATGCCTGTAATAAATGCATTTACCACTATGTTTATACAAATATGATGGTCCAGTCTGGATTTCTAATTGACTGGGCTGAGCTATGGACAAGAGTCGTTAGGAAAGTGTCCGCCTCAATGGGAGCCCACTTCTAAAATCTCTAACCTGTTCAAGTAAATGTTACCCATCGTGAAATTGATCACATTTCAAAAATAAAAAAGTGTTGAAATTCATGTTTGCTATATAAGCAATCATTTTTATAGTGAGCCTAACTCATGTTTTAGGACTCACCATCTAGGGTTGAATCACCTATGGATGGGACTAAGGCTGTCGAAGGGCTAGGCTCGCTCCCAAGCTTCCACCCTTACCCTACATTCACATATTCGTGCCGGGCCTAGCCGGGCCAAAGCCCTTGTGGCCCTACAATGGCTAGGCCCTCACTCTACCCTCAAGAGCCAGGGAAATAAGAAGGGAAACACCTGCATTAATTGCCACCTAATGCTAACTAATGCAATTTTTTGTTGGTAATTTCAACATAGTATAGTCTCATATTGTAGCTCAGCCATTTAGGTACATTAGTATATGAATGATAGTGCATGAGTTCAGGACTTCAGGTTGTAAATGCCATAGAAAGAAATAAAATATTGACATGGTATAAAACACATTTACATAAGAAAATGTTACACATGTAACCCTCATTTGTATATATGCAAATGATTCACCTCTCTTTGGGCACTGAAGCGGTGTAGATCTTGAGCACCTTAGTCTCTCACGACAGGTTTGCAACAATTTTGTTTTCCCTTTTGTTGCAAAAAACTAGAAGGATTGTTTGTTTGCATGGAGTTGGATTCATGAGAATTCAATGTCAAATGGACCTATTTGTTTGTAATGAAATTGGAATAAATAGGAATTTATTATCAAATAGACTTATCTGTGTGAATGGAATTAGAAACTTCGGAATTCATTGATGGAATTCGCTTGTTCATTTGCACGAAATTGGAATAGCATGAATTAATTAACCCTGATGGGCCAATTTGTTTGCATATAATTGTAAAACATAGGAAGTAAACATTTGGGTGGAATTTATATACATAGGAATTCATTTTGACATGGGTCTGTTTTCAGATTGAATGGAATACACATCTATACACATTTATTTATATAGTATATGTTTTATGTATATATATATATATATATTAATCGACAAAAGGCCTGCCCTCTAGGTTGTGGGTTTTTTAAAATGTGCCCTATCCTACCCTCATGTTTTAGGACAAGAAAAGAAGCCCTAGTTTTTTGTGAACCCGTGTCCCACAAAATATATGGGGCCTTCAGTCTGATGCACATATATGCTTTGCAGAAAATTTAACTTTTAAAATTATACAATAAGCATCCTAATTGGAAGCTTCACCAATTTGGTGAGCCCCAGCCTCAAGTGATACAAGTTCAAAAAGTTTCTTTATAGCAAGTATGTTGATAGTTGTACATATCATCATTTAAGAAGGCATCCTAATGAGATAGCAATAGTTGGATGGAGGATGGATTATTAAGCTTATTAGTGGTCAAGCCTTAACATAGACTTATGGGTTTGATGGCCTTAATTTCTAATATGAGGCTAGCGCAAGATGGGTCATAAGATCAATTGTTAGGGTCTTCTACATAGGGATGTAAATTTGAGTTGAGACAAGTTGACCAAGCTCAATCTCAAGCTCCAATCAAGCTTGACATGCCCAACTCAAGTTCAAGCTCAACCATAACAAAGCCATGGTAAGTTAGCCATGATTTTGGCGTGATTTCTTTCTTTATTTTCCTATTTGTGTACACCATACATAAACCTAAAATGTAAGGTTACAAGTATGTTTGTATCATATGTGAACTCCACTAATATATTATTTACATATATGAATATATTGAATCATACATGTAATAACGTGAATCATTATGTAAAACATATATAATTAAAACTCAAACAAGCTGAATTGAGCTTGAGCCAAGCAAAGCAATCTTAGCTTGTGAGCTAATCAAGAGAACACAAGCTCAACTCGTTGACATCCTTGCTTATACATGAGAGCTATAATCTCAAGTCTCAAGAACATTTTATATCATTGGTGTGATAAATACTCATATCATGTATCTATAAGCAAGTGTGAAATACTTTTCATAGTAATGCTAGTTTTTGTTTTATTTGAATGAAAAAACATCACATCTGAAAGTCTTTATCATTGGTTAATTTGAGCTCGTAAAAGTTTTCACTTCTTGCTTACTGAAACCTAACATATATGAATTGCAGAGTATGGCATGGGTGCCAATGCATCTACATATGGGGATGTGTACAGCTATGGGATCCTTTTGTTGGAAATGCTCACCGGGAAAAGACCTTCTGATGATATGTTCGAAAACAATCTCAACCTTCATCAATTTGCTAAGATGGCCTTGCCTGAACGCGTGATGGAGATTATAGATCGTCAATTGCTCTCACATGAAAATGAAGTCATTAGACAAAGTGAGATTCACAACAAACTCAAAAGCATAATGCATGAAACCCTAGTTTCGTTGATGAAAATAGGTGTATCTTGCTCCAATGATTCCCCAAGAGAACGAATGGAGATGAAAGATGTTGTCATTGAACTGCATAAAGTTAGGGACTTTTATCTCGGTGCTGAAAAGTAGTAAGATGCACATGATAGACTCTCATTGTTAATGATTTTCTCCTTCTCTTTGTTATATTGAGGTTTTGTTGGCTTCCACAATGAGAGTGTAGAAACTGTAATCTTTAGGAGTGAGTTTTTTTTCCTTTTACTTTTTTAATCTATTGTTGTTTCCCTCCTATGTATTTGCTTTGTCATCTAGGAATGAAGAATCTCTCTCTCTCTCTCTCTCTCTCTCTCTCTCTCTCTCTCTCTCTCTCCTATGTATTTTGGATCCCCTCATATCTAAACCGGAAGAATTCTTCGAGTCCAACACCAGAAATTCATGACTGGTGTCCACCTTTGAAATCCAAGCTGCTCAAAATAACTTTCATCTTGTTTTATAACCAAGCAAAATGCTTCTCCAATCATAGTTATCTGTTGCCTTATTGTAAAAGAGAATAAATGTCCTACTTCAAAATCTCTCTACACAGCTCCGTGGGGCCCAAATGGCTGACAGTCTCTCTCTACACCACCTTAATTAAAAAAAGAAAGGAAAGGAAAGATTCACTCATTGAGTATAGCAGGTGGTGAAAATGGAAAGACTGCAGAGGATATTCTCAAGAAAAGGTGGAATGGGTGTAGGACGTTCCACATCTCTTTTCTCACTCTTCTCAAAATTCTCAAACAAGATATAGTTTTTCAAACTCTCTCTAAAAACGAAATCTCAGTTTGCTGTCATTGTTTGCAGCAATTAGAGTTTTGTAGTGTCACAAAGATGGAGTCTTTTTACTTTATTTTTTCAATCTGTTGTAAATCCAATTCTAGCACAAACACCACTCACTAGCAACAGCTAAATGACCCAATTATAAAATCCTCCTACAAAAGGAAGCCCAAAACAATTAAAAAAAAAACACCTGCATCACCTTATCTCAAATAATAAAAGCACTAAAACCTGTAATATTCTTTAAGAGTGTTGACAGTCATATTCCAAAAAAATTTGTTGATGTTTTTAAGTTGCAGGCTAAGTTGCGACGATGAAAATTGATTGCAGCAAATCTAGCATCATAGAAGCAAGTGGCAAAATCACATATAGATAATGTGCATAAAACAATTATAACACGAGCACATACATGTACTAATAAGAAATCAATTATGACTACAAAAAAATCCAACAATTAAATCCATTGAACCAGTGTACCATTCCATCAATTAAATTGCATGGCAGAAGTATCTGTTCCTGCCACAGTGATTCCCAATAGACTTCTCTTCCTTCTGTGCAAGTGTAGTGCATATAGGGCGCAATTCAAGTCGGGATCAATTTGATTCACACTTTGGATCTTACTATTGTACAATAGAGAGTCCCATTTGCCCTTCTCTCCCCCACTTTCCAAGAAGGATTCAACCCTCTTGAGGTTTCAAAGATATATTAGGGAGACAAAAAAATCAGTTGCATCAGATTATCCTATCCCATGATTTAGGTGCTTTGAAATTCAACGGTCTCTATTAATTTTGCTATTTCTGAATACAAGTTGGGTGAGTGTCAACTTGGGATGAAGTTGAGGTAGTGAATGTGAAGAGGTGGGATGAATCTAGGTGGGCCAAATTGTAGTCTGTAGAAAATAGGGAGGAGAGCAAGAAAAGATGTATCAGAGCAGAGTTGTTTTTTGTTTTACCATAAGCAGATTGTTCCAACATCCAAGGCAGCAAATATAGTAACATCTTATCCCAGGACAGAGATATCCATTTGACAAACATCGTTTGGAAAGCGCTCTGGTCATTTCCGTCAAAGAAGAAAATAATGCTAACAAGAAATTGTATCCCTGCTCACACACAAGCACTTTTGGTTTCCTTATTCCTTGCCATTGACAACGGTTGCATTGGCTATAAATACAGGGTTTCTCTTTTGAGGTTCACCATAACAACAATGGGGTTCCAGCACAAAACTGTTTGCCTGAAACTGTTCAGGTCAAAGAAGAAAATAATGCTAACAAGAAATTGTATCCCTGCTCACACAAAAGCACTTTTGGTATCCTTATTCCTTGCCATTGACAACGGTTGCATTGGCTATAAATATAGGGTTTCTCTTTTGAGGGTCACCATAACAACAATGGGGTTCCAGCACAAAACTGTTTGCCTGAAACTGTTCAGGTCCTTCCTCCCTCATGCCACCTTCCTTACAGGCATCAACCTCTTATCCTTTTGCAGAATAAGCAGCCCCCTTAAGAAACAGAATGGATAGGCTTTCTCTAATTGCCATCAAGGATGGGATGCCTTTTTTTTTTTAATAGTGAGTATGATTCTATTGAAAAGAGGAAAAACCCAAAAACAACGCACCTAACTCCGAAGAGAGGAGAAGGAAAAAAGAGAGTTTAAAGACATGAAAACAATAAAAGCCCAGAGCCCAGTCTAAAATAAAGTGAAAGAAACCCGCATCCTGTGTACGGGAATTAAACCGAACTAGTGCCAAAAGTTGAGCTAACTCCAGTTCTGAAAAATACGCTGGGAGAGGCAATACTCTTTTCATCTTTCTAAGTAGCATCCGAGAAGAACGTGAAATTGGAATAATGTTGACTGGGCATTTTGCTTTGATAGCTTCTGAGATCTGATGCGCCTGAAATTGAGTCATCCAATGTGAAGTATCCAGAGATTTCACAATTTTCATAAGATAAGCATCAATCTCAAAGCACAACTGTGTAGTCCATGCAGAAGCAAGTCCAGAAGTAATATGAGATTTTGATATAAATAAAAAACTTCACTACTAACTCCTTGATAAGGACCACCCAAATCAGTCCACACAATACCAATCATCAAATGTGAGAGACGAGTTAAAGTCAGTCTCCACATAGGAGGTAAAGCCAAATAGGCGAATCCATTCGTTGAACTCTATTAGGAGGAATATCCCAATGGCATCCAAAAGAATCACGTATGTCCAAACCAAGATATAGAATTCGACTTCAAATCACCCGTTTGGCAAGAAGTCTAGCTTTTCATTTCCCCTGAAAGATACGAAAATGTCGTTCTTGCCATATCTGCCACACATAGGCAGGAAAAACCAATGTTCCAAGGATATCCAGGTCTTTATGATTTGGATCTATTCTTGAAGTAATAGACTCAATCATCTCAATAGGAGAATTACAAGGCTGAGGAGTAAGACAAAGCTTCTGAAAGAGCACACTCCAAACATCCAAAGAATATAGGCATTGAAGAAATAAATGTTCATCTGACTCCAACGTAGCACCACAAAGAGCACAATTTGTAACACAAGGAACATTTCGCTGAGTGAGAAATGCCTTAGTCTTTAAACAACCAATCATCAGCATCCAAGTACAAAGAAAGTGCTTTCTAATACAACCTTTAAATCTGATAAAAGAGACCTAAGGTATTGATTGACCGATCTGATTGGTAATCATTAAATAAGCAGACTTCAGAATAAAATTCCCTTTCTCCTCTAAAGACCAAATCACTTCATCATTGTATTGTACTCCTGGGCAAACTTCATTTTGGATTCACTGCCAAATATTAATAAAATCAATTGAAGAAGTAGGGGGAAAACACCAGGTATCATCATGAATAAAAGAGGATACCTTAACATTCTTACCCATACCAAGGTCATAAACGACCTGATCACCATATTGCTCAATGAGACTGCGCCCATCCACGCAATAATCTACCCAAAATGATGTCAACATACCATTTCCTATCAAATGCCTAATATAAGGCCGAGCCAATGCTCGCAAAGAAAGAATTCCACGCCAGCCCCATGAAGCAAAAGCTACCACAGGAATCTCCCAAAATGATTTGTCCCTGTTATATTTAGCATACACCCAAATATTCCAGCATGCATAGTTATGGCGAACAACCCTCCAGACCTGCTTAAGAATAGAAACTTTATTAATTGTAAAAACAGATCTAATGCCAACCCCCATTATCAACTGGCGTACAAATAGAAGCCCAAGACACTGGATGAAGATAATGTCCTCCCCTCCAAACATTCCAGAAAAAATCTCCCATGAGCTAGTCAATAACAAAAAGAATCAACTAAGGCAGAAGATTAGGAGCCCAAAAAATATGCAATGTGGATAACATTGATCGAATTAATTCAAGATGGCCTGCATAACGTAAAACTTTAGCTCTCTGACCTGATAGTCTCTGACAAAGTTTCTCAATCAAAGGAAGACAATCTTGATGGGATAATCTGCGAGAGGACATTGGAATACCCAAATAGTGAAAAGGAAATGTCCCTTCAGAGATATTCAGGATACCCTTAATAATCTGTTTGTCATCCTCATTACAGTTAGCAAATAAAATGGAACTCTTGTTCCAATTCACTGCAAGACCAGAATCGATGAAAATCAGAGAGAAGAACTTTCAGATTATAAGTTGCATATGGAGTTGCACAACTGAAAATAATCAAATCATCTGCAAACATAATATGAGAAATGGCTACAGGTCCTTCAACAAAAGTAGTAGAAATAAGCCCAAAAGTTGCACATCGCTGCATCATAGAGGAAAAGAAATCCATGACAATGGCAAAAAGAAATGGAGAGAGAGGAGACCCCTGACGAAGTCCACGAGTGCCCTGAAAAAACCCCGCTGAAGTGCCATTAAGAAGAATAGAGTAGCATGGATGACAAACACATGCCATTGGAAGCCGGATAAAATGTGTTGAGAAATGCATAAACACCAAAGCAGCTTCAAGGAACTCCCATCTAACGCTGTCATAGGCCTTAGCCAGATCAAGTTTTATGCACATCCTGGAAGCCCCTTTTTTTAAGGTGAAAGCTAAGAAGAAGGTCCAGAGTAAGAAGGATACTATCAGAAATCCCTCTACCTGGGATAAAAGCAGTCGCCCCACGATCTTAGGAATAATTGATTTCATCTGATACATCAAAATTCCACTAATAATCTCGTAGAATTCATTTGTAAGTGAAATCGGACGATACTTGTCTGGAGTATATGCATGCTCCCATTTAGGCACAAGAACAATGAAGGTAGTTTTCAATTGCTTCAACATCTCTGGTGATTAAAGAAATCCATCACAGCAATACAAATATCTTCACCTATAATTGGCCAACAAATTTTGAAAAAATGAGCGTTAAACCCATCAGGACCCAGGGCTTTATGAGGATGGGATACTTGATGATCCTAAACAAGCCTTGACCTCGTGGAGAGAATCTCCATTTCTGCATGTGGGATGGAGTCATTTGCACTAAACGACATCCTCAAAAGGGTCACATCCCTGAACCTCAAGAGCCAGCACTTGGTCAGGTCCTTATCTCCCCACATCTCAAACTCCTCCTTCCTACCTCTTATAGATCTCTCAAGCAATAATTTCCAAGGCCAAATTCCTCATGAAAAAGGCCGCATGCACAACCTCAGGTTACTCATTCTCAGTTCCAACTGCTTTGATGGAGAGATTCCCAAAAATCTGACCCTATGTAAGGAACTTAGAATTCTTGAATTGAATGACAATAAGCTTGATGGTAAAATTCTGCAGAGCTAGGCTCTCTTACAAGACTTAAATCTTTGATGCTAAACCGCAACAATCTCATTGGCTATATCACTCCATCAACCAGGAACCTTTCATCACTCATCCATCTTGATCAATCAATAAATAACTTGGAGGTAGATATTCCAGACAATCTAGGCTGCAAGGTGAACTTGGAGGTTCTTATAATTCATCAAAATAATCTTTCAGGTACAGTTCATTCCTCCCTTTACAATCACTCAACCATCATTGTTCTTGACGTGGCAAATAACCAATTACATGAAAGCCTTCCACGCTTACTCTCATGAGTAACCGCCTTACGGGACTCATACCAGTTTCTTTGGGCAATAATTCATGTATCCAACATCTTGACTTCACTCTGAACAACTTCACTGGACCTGTGCCTACAAATCTTGGAAGGTTGCATGGCGTTAAATGGCTTAATTTTGGAGTCAACACCCTCACTGGTGACTTGTGTTTCATTACATCTTTAACCAATTGCAGTAGATTAGATACTTTAAGTATATCCAATAACAAATTTTGAGGCGTATTGCCCAGCTCAATGGCTTACCTCTCAACCAAGCTGAGGCAGCTATCAATGGGACAGGCAAATATATGGAACCATCCCAACAGGAATTGAGAATCTACTCCAGTTAGCTTCACTTTATAGGCGATCCAAATTGGCCTTTATGGAACCACCCCAGCAGGAATTGAGAATCTACTCCAGTCAGCTTCACTTTACTGGTGATCCAAATTGGCCTTCTTACAGGTACTATTCTCAGCAATTTTGAGAAGCTTCAGAAGTTGCAAGCAATTAGTTTGCATGACAACAAGCTTTCAGGGGAAACTCCATCTTCCCTTGGAAACATTTCTTGATTGTCTCGGCACCATCTACAAAAAAATGTTCTACATGGATGCATTCCTCGGTCTCAGAATTTGCCGACATCTAGAGCATTTACACCTTCCCTACAATAACCTTAGTGGTACCATACCTGAACAAGTTTTAAATATTCCATCTCTGATATTGCTTGAAGTAGATATGAATTCTTTGACACGGTCCTTACTGTTTGATGCAAATAAGTTGAAAAGACTTACATAGCTAAGCATCACAAACAACAAATTGTCAAGTGATATTCCTAGCTCTATGGGCACTTGTACTAATTTGGAATACCTTTATATGAATGGAAATTTCTTCCAAGGAAGCATCCCTTCTTCCATGAGTTCTTTAAATGTCATTCAGGTGCTTGATCTCTCACATAACTTATCCAGGCAAAATCTAAAATATCTTCAGCAACTCCCTTTTCTGCATCTTTTGAATTTGCCAGACAATAATCTAGAGGAAGAAGTTCCAAAACTCGGAATTTTTCAAAACACCAGCGCAATCTCACTTGCCAGAAATAGCAAGCTCTGTGAGTGAATCTCAGAGTTACAGTTGCTTGCATGCCCAAGACTACCCACCAAGAAACAAGGGAAAGCAATAATCATAGGCATTGCAGCAGTAGTATTATTTCTATTTCTGTTGTCGTCTTTCCTAGCTATCCATCTTCTGTTAAAAAAGTTGAGAAAGTAGCCCGCTTCTACATCTTTCATGGGAAACAACTTTCTGGAGTCACTTACACAATGTTTTCTAAAACAACCAATGGGTTTGCATCAGCCCTTTTGATTGGAACAGGAAGTTAAGGTTTTGTATATAAAGGAACTCTAGATTGCATTGGAACACCCATTGCAGTAAAAGTTCTCAAGTTACAGCAAAAATGAGCTTCTAAGAGCTCTATAATAGAATGTGAAGCCCTGAGAAGCATCCAACACAGAAATATTGTTAAGGTATTGTCAGTCTGCTCAAGTATTGATTTCAAAGGCAACGATTTCAAGGCATTAGTATTTCAATGCATGACTAATGGCACTTAGAAATGTGGCTACATCCGGATGAAAATGATATATTGAAAAGTTTGAACCTTCTTCAAAGATTAAATGTTGCCATCAATGTGGCTAATGCGTTGGATTATCTATATCACCATTGTGAAGCACCAGTAACCCATTATGACTTGAAACCAAGCAATGTTCTTCTTGATGATGACATGGTTGCCCATGTGGGAGATTTTGGCTTAGCAAGAATCCTTTCTGATGATGTCATCAGCTACTCACAAACTCAATCAAGCATGCTTGAAATGAAGGGATCCATTGGATATACTGCCCCAGGTGACAACTCTAAACAAAAATTTATTCTTTCATCATTAAAATATCTAAGAGAACATTAATTTCTTTTAGTACCTTACACATGCCAACTAATAACCAAGATACCATAAACTAAATCGAACTTATCTTCAAATGAAATTTTCACATATCTCTATAATATTAACCAAATAATCAGCAGCAGCAACAATAATAATAACAACAACAATATAAAAAATAAAAAAAACTTGATCGAACAAAATATATTGATAAAAGAGTTTGGCAGAGAGAAATTCAAAAATATTTTCTCATACAGAAGTACAAGAGTTCTTTTTTGTAACAAATTTGCCGATGTGTTGCATCTGTGCCGGTCAAGGCTGCCAATGGGCTAAGGTATGGGAAAGAATAAATCTTAATTAGGTAAAACCCAAAAAGATTGCACTTCAGAATTCAAGCCTAATGTGCCCATTTTGTCTAGGAATGAAAATTGGTTCCTCAGTACCCAAATACCAGGACCTGAGGCGATTTGGGCTAAGCTATTTGTCTACTTTTCTCCTTGTGATTGCATATTTGTTTGTTGATCTGATTTGAGTTGTTCTAATTTTGGCTTGTTCGATTCAAAAGTATTGTTTGGGCTCGCCAAACAGTCTAAATGGGACTGCATCAAAAGCAGACTCATTTTCATCACTAATTTTGACAGCCTTGATGCCAATCCAACTTATCCATCTAATTAGACCTATTGCAAGCAAGCCACAGTGCCATGTGTAAGACCCCGCCCCGAGAGTTTCCGATTAGTGTAATTAAGACGTGTTTTAGCTATAAGTGAGATTAGTGGAAATGGGTTAAATCTGGATTAGAATAGCTTTTTATAGCTTTGAATAATTTTGGGAATTCTTTTGATCTAGTGGGGCCCTTTGGGGGTTCCTTTTTATTGTGTCTTGATTAGTTTTGGGATTTAGTTATAATTCTGGAAATCGGTAATTTGCTCCGTTGAATGTATTTTATGATTCCCGACAACTTTTGTATTTGTTTCGTTTCCATTCGAGACCTCTAAACCCTAATTTGCCATTGATAGGGGTAAAACAGTCTTTTTACACAAAATCTGGACACTATTTTCAATGTCTCCGAAACTTATAAAATATATACTTTTTGGAAAGTAGAAATTTCGACGATCAATTCTTCCTTCTTCGTCGAATCCGTCCGAAGCCCGTAGAACGATGTTTTAGCCCATTTTGGACTTTTAAGTTGTGGGACCCATTGCCATTGTCTATATAAGGAGGAGTCCTTTCCCTCTCTTCCTCTTCTTGCAACTTCTTGAGAAATAGAGAATCCCAGCCCAGCCTAGGGTTTCCTTGCTCTCCTTGCTTCCCCATCTCTCAATCTCTTCCTAATCTATTGCTAAGTGTATAATGGAGGTAGAGATCTTCCTCCCCTCCATGAGAGCTTCCTCTTGATATCCTTTTTTTGAGAGAACCTTCCATTCCAAGCTATCTTTTGAGCTAACTCTTGCCATTTGAGGACTCTCCATGTAAGTTCTTCTTCTCATCTCTTGATTGTGTATTCTTCTAGCCATGGAGGTGCTTCACCTTGATTATTGGAAGCTATCTCCATCTATCTCTTGATTTTTGACATTCTAGGGTTGTAATGTTGTATTTTGGGGATTTTGTGTAGATCGTAGATTTTGAGCTTGATAGTGGATTAGAGCTTGACTAGCATACTTTGGAGACCAAGGCAAGTGGATGAACGGATTCGATTTGATTAAGTTCTTATTTTGTTAAAAATGTAGATTTTTACTATTCCTATTTCATTTGGTTCATTATGTTTCATAATGATTTTGGAAAGGTACTTATTGATATGATTTTCTCTTAGTTAGTTTTGTGAGAATATATGCATTCATTCATGAAAGTTATTTTGGTTAGTATGGACTTCTTAAATGGTATTTATACTTGCATTGAATGAGATTTGTGTTAGAATGTGAATTTAATGCATTGATGGAATGGTGGTTGTTGGATAGGAGTAAATGTTAATTGGAAGGGAATAGACCCATTTCATGCTAGGAAATGGTTGGAGATGAAGTGAAATGGTTTGGGGAAAGAAAGGACTGAAATCTGCATCTGATGTAGAGTCCCCGCAGCTGGGCGGTCAGCGGGCGGTCACCTCAGCGGCTAGCCGACAGGTGACCGGCGGCTAGCCGACCCAGATGCGGTTAGAAACACAGAATGCTGTATTTTGACAGGCGAACCGCGGTCAGCCGCGCGGTCAGCTCGCGGCTAACCGCCGACCCCAAAACCCTGTGACCGCTAGGTAGCCGAAATGCGCGGTTAGAAACACAGAATGCTACATTTTAGCAGGGTGAACCGCGGTCAGCCCCGCGGTCA
The DNA here is from genome assembly GCA_029852735.1 of Persea americana. Taxonomy (NCBI): domain Eukaryota; kingdom Viridiplantae; phylum Streptophyta; class Magnoliopsida; order Laurales; family Lauraceae; genus Persea; species Persea americana. Next base: position 11,959,866 of record CM056812.1, read on the forward strand.
GCCAGCGGCTAACCGCCGATCACCTCGGCGGCTAACCGCCAGCTAACCGACAGGTGACCGAGTTTTACCCAGAATTCCTGAGTTCTTTCCATTGTGTTCAGTTATGATATTTAAAGGTTTGGATAGGTTGTTCTGATGCCCTACCACCTTGGAAAGACCCAGGGGATGACATAAGGAGATTGACATAGAAAGAAACACCATTTCGGGAAAAGGTATTGGGACCTTTAGATTCATCAACGTGCATAAGGAAGCTTAGTATGTCCTCTTTCATTCGAGTACCATACTAAGGGTAATATAGACATACAAGATCCTTATACATGTCACTTGAATATGGATGCCCCAATATATAATCCCAAATGATATAAGATTTACTTCATTGTTTTACTCTGGCTATAGGTATAACTTCCCGATCCTACTGGTTTTATCCCAACCCTGATTTACACACTTGATATGTCCTGATAACCCCGTTTATGCATGAACCGATAATGATATGAAATGTGTGCCTACGAGTACCATGTCCCGTTTGCCCGTATGTTTTGTATTGATATAGTTTTGTAAAAGTCTTGTTTTCTCATGTGACCTATGAGTCGGCACCACTAAGCTTGGACGTCCTTGTCAGTCTGATCAACTGACTTGGGCCTCCCCCTTGTGCTCCCGCCAGTTGCAACTTGGATCCTGTTCTGTCCCGTTACCCGGTTCCGCGGCCGTGGTCTTGCCTAGCTATATGTATATGTATATGTATGTAATGTTGGTTCTCGTCACTTCGTGTGCTCGAGCCCAATGCACTGAATGTGCTCTCATCACCTTAGTGACAGAGAGGATTTGGCTTTAGTGTGGTTGCCATCTAGTCAGTTCCTGTACCTTGAACACCCCACATGATTTATATTGCATTTGTATTTTAAATGAACTATGCATCCTGTTTTATGACAGTTTTCGTTATGACTATGATATGTCTTGATTTCTTTCTTGGTATTATCTATTCACCCACCTGCCAGACCGTCGTGTCTGACCCATTTTTGTGGTACTCAGGTCCAGCTCCCGTTGTTGCCTTTGAGGAGGAGCCAGAGGAGGCGGTCGATGGACCGCAACGTTTAGTGGAGTGGCAAGCTGACGATGTCATGTAGACATTCGGTCTAGCTTCGAGCTGCGAACGTTTTGGGAAATTATAGAATGATTCTGATTTATACTTTTGGGTTGTACTGGCCTTTGTTGGCCATTATTTTTTTGGGGAATGTAAATTGAACTTGATCTTTTGTTTAAACTTTAACTTCATATTTTGGGAAATGCTAATGAGATCATTGCTCACTCTGTATACTTGTGCATTATCAATCTTATTTGATGAGTATGGATTAAGAGTTTGATTTGCTACACGCTTCCGCACCAATATAAATGTTCTATGAGTGTATGTGGAATCCTCACCGCGGAAACCTGTGGGAAATTAAGGGTGGTTCATTACCCCATCCACACCACCCCGTCGCGGTCCCGGGCCCCCGGTTCGGGGTCGCGAGTCATATTTGGCATAGTTGTATGTAGAAAAAGAAGGGTTATGAACCAAGATAATAGAATCTGTCAGAGAAAATTCCAGAAAGGTAATTCAAAAATACTGTAAAATAGGAGCAGAAATAATTCCTAGAAAATAAGATAAGAGGCGAGGCACGTTACAGAACAGATTTCGCCTCCTACATGAGATGACATTTCCAGATGCTCTGGGTGCAGCTAGTCTATCCTTGAGATACAATGACTACTTATTGGTTAATGGCTAAGATGCAGTGCATGCTCAATCCCAGCCCACTAGTACACTGACAGCATTCTGATTTGCTCATATATCTGTACAGAATAGACACGAAAAATAGAAGAGTGGGTCATTTCAAAAAATAGTAAAAGAAAAGAAGAGGGAAGTCATTTAAGAAAGGAGAAGAAGCTTCCTAAGGAAGCTAAATGGATGCTATGCAGCACCATTCCTTCACTGCCAATTCCACAACCAATGAGCAACAGGCAAGTGAAGTAAAGTTGAACTAGACTTGCATTAGATGGGGTGAGAATAGAGAGATGGAAATTTTCAAATAAGGTTTGGAGCGAAACCAAGGGTACCCAATGATAGAAGCACACGCACACTACACTCAACCAGGCCTGGCTCGGCACCGTGCTTGCATGTGTGTGAAAAAACTTCCCAGAGTCCCACACGTGTGCCATCTTCTAAATTAATCCTAAGGCAATAAACTAGATATGAGAAGTTAAACTCCTTTAAGTTTAACCAATGCGGGACAACTAAACAAGGAATTCCCCCTCCCACCACACACAAAAAAGATAAAGCCTACCTTTTTTACTAGATTACAAATTCCCTTCACCAACAATCCCTCAAAATTTAAAATATAGGATAACCAGTAAATAATAAAAAAGATAAAAACAACATATAGGCAAACCGGTGGAAACGGAGGGCATTGGTGGCAGTACCTTGTGATTTGAACATTAACTGATTCCCCCATATATTGAGAATGTGAAACTTGAGAAATGGCAAGCATTAGAGACTAAGGGCTTTAAAATTAGTTGTACAAAGGCAGTATATATTGCAACTTCAGTCGGGATGGCATAGAGACTAAATGCCTGTGAGAATTAAAGCTCAAAAGATTTCACAAAGAGATTCACTCCGATACCTTAGCTCTATAATTAGTAAGGATGTAGAGATAAGGGAAGATGTTGAACATAGGATATGAGTGGGATGGTTGAATTGGAGACTAACTTCTAGAGTGCTTTGTGATTGGCTCTTACCAGCTAGATTGTATCAAGTAGATTTGTCGTCTGCTTCCTAACAACTTAAGCTTTTGGGATGTATTGACTAGTCAAACTTGACATGGTCTCAGAGCCACGTCAAGCCACAAGTTTGAACCCCAAGGAGGTGTTATTCCCCAAGTCACATGGGACGGACATGTATCGCGTGGGTAGAAACTTGTGGACTGCGAAATTGAGCAACATCCCATTTGAGGGCGGGAGTTAAGTAGATTTGTCTTCTGCTTCCTATCAACTTAAGCTTTTGGGGTGTAGACTAGTCAAACTTGATAGATTAAAGGAAAAATTTACAATATAGTGATTATACTAGTTATGACTTATGAAGCGAAATGTTGGTCGGTCAAGAAGCAAGACATGCACGAAATGAATACACAAAAAATGAGAATGTTGAGATGATGTGTGGTAAAACCAGGAAAGATTGAATTAGAAATGAGCACATTTGAGAGTATTCATTGGTAGCATCAATAGGTGATAAATTAAGAGAGCCTCGCTTGAGATGGTTTGGATATATCCAACATAGGCCAACAACATCACTAGTGATGAAACAATTTTCTATGCACTTTGATGGCTAGCCAAAAAAGGGATAGGCCAAAGAGTACATGGATAAAAGTAGTTAAGTTAGATATGAAGAGGCGCAACCTATCCGAGGATTTGGCCCAAGATAGACCAAAATGGAAAAACATAATTCATGTAGATGACCCCAACATAGTTGAGACAAGGCCCTAATGATGATGATGACATATAATTCGTTGAAGGTGATGTAGTTTTATCACAAAATCTATATTGAATCTAGATAAATGAAAATTCATTCTCTTTCCATCTCTTGAAACAATTGTTGTCAAAAGTCTCGATTTTGAGAGCATCCAGGAGGCAGCCATTGCAAGACAGCCGAGACTTTTCTATATAAAATTTGACTTCAAATTATTCAAAAAAAAAAAAATCTAAAAAAGGCAATTCGAAAATACTATCAATGAGGGATAGAAACAATTTTAGAAAACGAAACAAGAGTCGATGTACATTATTAAAGAACATTGTCTTAAAGACAGACTTCACTCCACAGATGAAATCTAGATGTCCTAGGCCAAAAGTCATCTATCCCTAGTATACAATCGCTCTCCTCATCTATCAATGGACCTTATGAGGTGCACGTTCAATCTAAACCCACTGGTACACTAACAACCATCTAGTTTGCCCACACAGTCGCAATGAGTATAGGAGAAAAAATAGAAGAGTAGGCACATTATGGAAATAGTAAAAAGGGCCACTGAATTTAAGTGTCATAACTCTTTCTATGAATATGTAGTCATGCCTATGATAAAATTGCATTTTGGAGGGGAACAAAGTTTTATTATAAAAAGAGATATATTCACAATCTTTTTCTCAGTTAGGATCTTTTTGGAAAATGACAACCGAAAGCATTCTGACTCTGACCAAGGTTGAACTACTATGTAGGTTAAATTTTCATCATAGTATAAATTTTCCTCTGAAAGAACTTTTAAAGGCAAAATCTTTTTGCATGAATAAATTCATTTGGTCAATGATTACCTTTCCCAACATGCCTTCTATAAAATTTCAACAAATCATTTTGTTAGTTGGGCCATGTGTATGTTGAATACTGACACGTTGTTGGTTTAGGTGGATTTGACATATTGGATAAGGTGGATTTTCTTTTTTTATATGTATGGGTGGAGTATTCCTTGTCCTACATCAGTAAAACTCAAAAAAGTTTAACCTCTTATATTAGGTTTACTGCCTAAAGATGGAAATTGTGTAAGAATTGGGGACATCTCTTTCACATGCACTCATGCGCAGAGCCAAGTCGTGTCAAATGAGCAAGTGTATGCATGTGATATGACACATGTTACATGAGTGTTCCTTTATTTCCCTCCAAACCTTATTCGCCCTTGCCTATTGCCCATTGGTTCCCACATTAGTAGCAAACTAGTGGCTGCAATGTGGTGGATTTTGTCCTACTTTTCTTCCTCTCCTTCCTTAATAAAATACTTTCTTTTAGATGAGGCCATGTGGATAAAACCATATCTCAAGTCAAGCCCCATGAACCGTCAGCAACTAGATGATCATCAATCTAGACCATCAGTTACTGTTTTATAACCATTCATTTTATGCACTGGAAAAGTAAGGATCCTCTTGGCCACTAATATAAGGATTTACTAATATAGTTGTAGACTCCACCCAATTTGTGTCTTGGATTCCGAAAACATCTGAGTAGATGAGACATTCCTACAGAAAGGGTGAGCCAGAAATTTTTAGTAGCTCCCAGTATACCTTTTGCTCCTCACTAAAACAAGAAGTAATTGAATTGTAGAGTATGGTATGGGCGGTGAGGTATCTACATACAGGGATGTGTATAGCTATGGGATCCTTTTACTGGAGATGTTCAGTGGAAACAGACCTACAAGTGATATGTTCAAAAGATAACAAGTGATGGAGATTATACATCATCAACTGCTCTCTGAAGAAATTGCAAGTATTAGACACAGTGAAAATTACCATGAAATGAGATGCAGAATGCATCAGACCCTAGTTTCATTGGTGAGAATACGGGTATCCTGCTCTACAGAATCACCAAAAGAAAGGATGTAAATGAATTATGTTCTCATAGAATTGCTTGGAGTTAAAAGAGTTTTATTTAGGCGTTGGAAAGCATCAGGCTTTTTGGTTCTTCCTTTGCCTAGCCCAAGCTGTGGGCTACGTTAGCTAGGCCCGAGCTGTGGGTGTTTCTTGGGTTGACCCACTTGTGGGTCTTTGGTGTTTGCTCCGCTTTGTGTGCTTCGTGTCTTTGCGTTGCAGCTAATGGGGAGCACTGCCACATTCTTTTGCTCCCTTTACCTTTTTGGAATATACTTTCCATTTTCCAAAACAAGTATCAAGCTAACTGAAGGTCCATCTTATCTAAGTATTTATTGAGATAATATTGATTTATGAGTAGATAAGAAGATAATGTTGAAGGTTGTCTTTTTTATGCATGTATTTTCTAGTAGGAGGAATGGTCTCTATAAGAGTGTCTTGTAAAATCTATGCGTAAAAAAATGTGGGCATATGAAATATAGATCTAACATACATTCCAGATAGGCGCATGAAATGAATCTCAACCATTTCCTAAGTGATCTCATCTTTCAAATCTATGTAGTTAAATATCACACTGAATATAGGACAGTACATAAATGATTTCTCAATCTTGTACATACATGTGGCGCTGGCACTTAAGAACAGAATTTATTTGTATTTGATTGGATAACCATTTCTACAGAGTAGGGATGTCAACTAACCAAGCTAGCTCAGATCTAGTCAATTAAGCTCGAGTTCAACCTTGGCTTGTTGTATCAAAAGCTAAGCAGCTCAAGCTAGTGTTCTGATGCAGGACAGAATGACAGATACATGGTCCCCCATGGGTCAACCCACCTTTGGGCCCAGCCCAGTTATCCTAATCTTATTTTAGAGTTATTTTCATTTATTTATGTCCTTTATTTAGTTAAGTGAGATGTTTTAATTTCAACCGTAAGATTATTAGATGGTTGAGATTAGATCTAAATTTGTGTTTTCTCATATATAAATATATATATAGGGAGTTGATCACATGCGATGAAATTTAGGTGTGATGAGACCCATCCCGCGCGCCCTTTTAGATTTGAAAATAACAACTTCCTCTCTCTTCTCCAATCTTCCTACTTTCTCTCCACTTTCTTGCTTAAAAAATATAAAAATGCATGTCTCTATCCTTACCCTTCCTACTATTTCTCCTCTTTGTTTTTTTGAGATTCACCCAAGAGAGAAAGAAGATGTATCGTTTGTGGATAATAAGATTCTGTCCATGGCAGTTCTTCCTTCTCTCTATCCGTGGTTCTACAATCAGTTCCATCCAGTCCATTAAGACCGCTTTAGAACATCTCCTGTAAGAACCGAACTTGGCTATTCATCTCCATGATCTCCTCGAGGACTGCATATGCAACTTCCAGAGTGAAGATCACCACCGGAACAATATTAGATTTTTGAAAGTCTTGATTCCATGTGAATCTCATCACATTTTTATGGGAACTCAAGTATTTCAGGGCTTTATTTTTCTTTAGACCGGAGAGATTCTAGACATAAAGAATCAATGTATGCAGATCGCTACTGGAACAATATTAGTAACTAGTTGCTATCTTCATTGACGAGAGAGAAACAAATGTTGGGGGAAGTCATGTATTTCAGGGTTTTATTTTTCTGTAGATAGAAATGTGTTATGATCTCACAGGTAGACTGTATCTGGGTGTGTTCTTTTGTTCAAAGTTGAGATATCTTGAATTATCAAAATGGTTGTCGTAGTACAGTTTGATACTTTTATGTGAATGCATTCCTATTGAGAGAGAATTCTACTGATCCATTTTGTACATTTTTCTTTTTCTTTTTTTTCTTTTTCTGGATTTAGTGAGGAGATTTCATCTTTGGAGACCTTATTTTAGGTTTTTTGAAGCGGCCATCAATTATCATGATATTGGATTTCATTGGATTTTAGATTTTGAATGTATCACATGTATCTCCATGCATCCCCTGCAACAAACATAAGGGATAGTTAAAAGGAGCAACCAAAGCATGTCAATTTAGACTTTGGAATTTGGATGATCAAATTTCAATTGTTTTCCCCTTACCAAAGAAGGTGAGAAAATCAGCACCAGAAACAATTGTCATTAGTTCATAGATTGAAACAATTGTCATTAGTTCAGATGATTGAATCACAATCAAGCTGGGTTTAATGCTACTGGAAAGGGTATTGTAAAGTGGATGTAGTTGGAACAATTCAACCATCAATGGCAAATGCCCAAGAACTCTAACACCAATTATACCCTCTGCTTTTGAAAAAGAGGCCCACTGGCTTTATATGTTTGTTGTATGTGGAGCATAGTTCAGGTGCAGTTCAAGTCCTTTACATGGTGTTGCTACCAGTTCTGTTTGTTTGGTGTTGCTACCGTTCACTCTTTTCCTATGGTTAGTATAGTTTAGGTGTAGTACATGCATGAACACAAGTTCATTGACCATGTTGACCATATGCAGTTCTTTCTTCGAACTGCTAGCTGTATCTACTCCCTTTTTCTTCTTGTTCATACAAGAGTGCATTAGGTTTACCAAGAAGTGAATGTGCCTTAAATTATGTTGTAGGTAACCTGAATAAAGAAATGAAAAACCTGATCCAAGGATCAAAACTGAGGCATTTAGACTGTCAATCTAGATAACAAAATAGCATTAAAACCACCTTGTTTATTAATCAAGCTAATGGAAAGTTTCAGAGGCAATCACTACAATCTCCACATAAGCAAAGGCGGCAAGGCATATCATGAAATAGCTTCACTTTCAGCAAGAGCTTCGCGGCCTGCATCTTATCAAACCAAAATCGAAAATTCATTGCCAAACCAGCTATCAAGTTGGTCTTCAGTGGTTATATGGGCTGTTTTCATCAGAATCTAAAGTAGCCATCAACCAAATGAAAGATCAATAAGAAAGCTGTGCAGCCCACTTCAAATTCATCAGTGCAATTGCATAAGTTTGATTCTGTATTGTATACAATATTATGGGGCTCAGTAAAATCTATCATCAAAGATGTGGTCACTGTCCTCATCAGTATTCAATTATTATCTTAACAATAATACAATCAGCTAGTCTTCCAAGACATGATAAAATGAAAATATGGATTTCACTAAGTGCATATATTACAACCGACATTGCCAAGGTGTGTCCTCCATAAAGAAGCTACGGCTTTCAAGTTTCAATTTCAAGATCTTTTGCATTGTTCCAAATCTACTTTTTTTTGGATAGCAAAAACATGATAAAGAAAGCTTCAAAATCTTCGATGATGTAGTGCTTGTAAATGCTTTAAAAGCCACATTTTCTTTCTTAGCAATATTTTATGTGCAACTAACATTGGATTGAAATGTGAAGGAGCGGGACTCCGGAAATATCTCTTCTGCAAATACAAAAAATTCTATAAAATGATTGTAATACATGTTTGTGCACTTTAACAAACAGATAAATACATTTCATGAAACTCGTGAAATGGACATGATATAAATGGTTTAACCGAATGGCCCTCTTTTTTATTCAAACTGTTATGTTGGATGTCTTCCACCCTATGATGATTGATCGTGTGGGTGTTGCTATATGCAGTAACCCTTAATTCGATGATCTGATATATACATTATCTATAATTATTTCTTCTAAAAAAGAACAGAATCAAACTGAAATGTCATTCCAGAACTGGCCCATACATAGAGGTCTTAGCAATAGCCGATATCTTTGTCCAAATTTGGGTTTTTAAATTATGATCCTTACCCCTTCTATAATATGTTTTATTTCTTTATTGTACCTAACACACCCTAATCACAATTAAATGAAAATATTCATAATTTTTCTGTATATTTGCATTTATTCCATAAAATAGACTAAGGAAATAAAAAGTTCAGTCAAGGAGTAATATATATCTGTCTAGGATTGAGTTTTAAAACCATGATTTATACCTATATTTTGTGTATTCTCTAAAAAAAAAATCAGAAAAAGAGTCAAAACAAACTAAAAAAATCGGTTCCCGCGTTTCCTATTGCTGGGCCCCACCCATTTCCAAACCTTCAGTCCCCATCTCACAAAAACCAAAAAAAAATAAAAAAAGAAGAAGAAGAAGAATCCAGAGCCCCACCCCACTGACTCCAACATCCAAACTGAATACCCAAAATCACAATACCCCTTCAATCCAGTACCCCACAAAACCCTAAATCTTCAAACTCAGAAACCAAAACGCTCCATCCGAATCCACTAAACCCTAATCGACCATCACCCAAAACCCATCTCCCTTTCAGCCAATTATCATCAACGCCCCACCCTCAATACAGAACCCCCACCCCCATCTCACAATAACAAAAAACCATTCCCGTGGAAAAAAAAAAAAAAAAAAACTCAGCGTACCTGAAACCGGAATCCGGCAGCCGACCAGCGCCCAGCGTCGCATCGCACATTCGCACCAACGCAGGCCACCAGTTGCATCATTGTCGTTGTCGTCATCATCGGCAACCCTCAGCACCGTCCCGCCATCCTCCAGCAGCCCTATATTTTGTCGCTGGGAATTTTTTTTTTAGTCAGACAGAGCCGGTGCACGCGGGAAGGAAGTCCGAAGTGAAAAGAAATTTTACACTCGGAAGAGAAGGCCACTGGGGAGGGAAGAAATCCCGGATACAAAGAATATATATCTAAGGAGGAGGTGTGAAACGGTTCGTACCTCTTCCATTACCAGTTTGGATCTCATGGGCAGTATTCCAAATCGACCAGTTTTCAGGAAGGAGCCAAGGTTAACTCAGGTCAGGTTTTAAGTGAGCCCAACCTGACCCACATCTCGGACAGCACCAGCCTCCCTTAACCGACTAGCAGGTGCGAGCAGCAACTGAAATCAACCAAGGGTATTGTTGTCATCACTACATCAGCCAGCGTGGGTCAAAGCAGTGTTAACTGATCAAATTGCACTTTGACTACTCAGAGCGCCAGATTTGCTTTCAATCCGTATCCATCTGTGACCTCCAATGAGTGTGATTTACACATCCGGGAAGTCTAATTTTTAATTAGGGGTCGTTTGTCTTTTACGCGCGGGATATGTAAATACAATTTGCATATGTAAATGATGAATATTTAAATTTTAAATATATAACGTTTACACATGCGTTTCTTTTTACAACATTTGTTTAATAATATTATTTTCGTATCATTTACACATGTGATTCATTTTTCTATGTTTGTTTCAATGATATGTGTATATGTATTAAACATTTTTCTATGTTTGTTCAAATATCGGTGTGAAAATGGGCTCATTTTCACACCATTTACACATCTAATTTACAGAAAAGATGAGTAAATACTTGTAGACAAGCATGACTGATGCGTAAATATTACACATATTCACCATTTATATACGTAAATGGGTGTAGACAAATGACCCCTAAGAGCATTAAAATTTGACGCCCTTGCACCAAATAAATATGGAATCGGAAGACAATTTGCTATTGAAAATTTACAATGATATGCAAAGAATCATCTATTTGCATATGCAAAGAATCATCTATGCATGCAAATATAGACAGTGGTATTCTGACAATAAAGCCTACTTTGATCAATTTCTTAATTTGAGCCAAGGCAGGCTGATGAAGAATACTCTGATGAATTTTCAAGACTACAAGTACGATGTGCATTAGATGAGGATGATGAACATTATGTCACTATCTTTACTAGAGGTTTGAGGCCAAGTATACGGAATAATATGAAGAAGGAATGCAGAGATATGTATGAAGTATTTTGGAAAGTGATCCGTATTAAGTGCTTGATAAAGCGCTGTCGCATCTAAAATGTTAAGATGCAAAAAGAGAAGTCTCTGCAGACCACAAAAGTCCATATTTTGGAGCCACTCGTGGAGAATGCCTTAACTGAATCTGAAGAAACGGAACTTGAGTCTCATCATTCTAACAATGTTGATCAGGTAGTGCAGGTGGAACAGGAAAAAACAAACAATGAAGAAAACATCAACAACTCTGATCATCTAATGGAACCCATCACAAGTCCACCTCTAGAAAATCAAATTAAACAATCAGATACAAAGACTATTAATCAAAAAGTTCTGAACGATGATCAAATCATTGAGGTTCCACATATTGATTTCAGCGTTGGAAATTGATTGTTCATACTTGAAGATTGTGTGCAAATAGTTGAAATTCAAATGATGATGCATCTAACGGTTTGATCTCAAATTCAAGGTGAATTCAGAAATCAAAAGAAACAATGCCTCCAGTCTACTTCGAGTTAGAAGAACATATCACATGAAGCCTCCACACTATGCACAAAAGACGAAGATCAAGCAGCACATCAAAAGTTTATACAGTTGAATTTCGGTTCTTATAGACAATTACAGAACTCGTTGTCGAGTTCTCTCCAAGTTGGGGAGAATTTGATGCAAGATAGATCCATGGTCCCCACATAGGTCGACCCGCCTTTGGTCCCAACCCAGTTATCCTTATCTTATTTAGAGTTATTTTCATTTATTTATGCTCTTTGTTTAGTTAAGTGAGATGTTTTAATTTCAACTATAGGATTATTGGATGGTTAAAATTAGATCTAAGTTTGTGTTTACTCATATATAAGCATTGTAAAGCCTCTTGGCTTAGTAAGTTGATGATTATTGAAAAGTTTTCTCTCGAGTGATTTTGGGGCTATCCAAGTTGTCTCTTCTTCCTCGTCCGCGATGGGGAGTTAGGTGTGAGGCCAATTTTCAGGCGGAAGCATGACCTATTCCATTCATCTTCCATCTCTAGTCTCTCCATCTCTATCCGTCCCGCGTCTGGTACCCGCTCCACATCATGTTCACTCATCTTAGCTTGGGTCTAGGATGGGTTGTTATGACACTTGGCCAACATCGACCCAAGATTTCCCTTTAAAGGAGAAGTAGCTACTTTTAATCATAAATTTAATATAGGATAAAAACTTGTTGGTTAATATAACATAATATCATGAATTTAAATTTTTTAATGATCAATTCAATCTGTATACTACTACACATAATAACACTATTTACAGATTAATAACATAAAAAACAATCATATTCTCACAAGAAAACTATATTGTTGGCCTTCATAACCACCCAAAACATATTTAAATGAATGCCTTTTTAGAGCATGTTTAGTTATTTGATCTTTATTAAGGCCTTAAAATCTAAACCTTCAAGACTCAATCAAGTTGTATTTACTCTTATGCTATTTCTCATTCATGCATGTTGGTGCACAAATGGTGCTCATATAAATGGTGTAAATGATATATGGATATCTTTGAGCTGCGATGTACACAAGCTCAAACTTGGTAAATTTTGTCAAGCTGAGTTCAAGCCTTGCTTAGTTGGGCTTGATTACCAATCAAGCTTAAGGGTCCATTTCTTTACTAGAACTCCAAGAATTCATGTACGAGGGAATTTCAAATTCTCCAAAAGTTGTCCCCTTAAGTGAAATTCTAAATCCCTCGTCCAGATGAAGCATTTGAAATTCCAACAAAATGCAATGAGAGTGAAATTCCAGGAATTCCTAAAGGTCCTTTGAGACCTTTTAAGTAAGCCCCCCCCGCCCCCCCCGCTTGATTTGGTGCTATCAAGCAATATTCTACATGGTTAATGTCTAGCTCTCAAGCTGGAGTAACCTCGATTTGCCTCAGCTCGTTACATCTCTACTTCAAAGAGATTTCCTATATCCAACTAAAAGATCTTTGCTTTGCTGAATTGGAAAGAAATAAACACCATGTAAAACCAATACATTGTAAGAAGCAAATATCATGATCCATAAAAAATTACCTTTGTTGGCCATCTAGATGATTGTGGAGCAACGAATTCACCATAAGTTGGGAATCGATAAATATGTTTGGACTTGGGTTGACATTTCATCGAACATCTTGTCTGCGTCCTTTGATTGAGCTTATTCTCACATTTCATCGAACACCTTGTCTGCGACCCTTTTTGGAAACTGTCATTTATAGAAATAGATAAATGGTGTGCCGAAAAGCATATGACAAAATAATCGAGATGAATCGAGTGGATTAAAATTTTATCTTTTGGTGCCTATTCAATCTATTCGTGTGGCCCACTGGATAAATCTGAACCATCAAAATCACACATTTTGGGGTCATCTATTATACTAGTTAGTATGTCATGCAATGATATGTCAATCTATATCGTTGTTTCAAAGAATGCTACCAGCTTCTTCTTCTTTTTCCCACCTTCTATGGGCATCGATTGTAATCAAAATCATTCGAGTTGATCGTTTACTAGTGCTTTAGGGCCTCTTTTTTTTTACTAGAATTCTAGGAATTCATGTCTCTAGGTTGTTTGGGAATTCCAAATGCTATAATTTTGAAATGCTATTGAATTCTGTCATTTCAAAATTCTTCATTTCCTTGCTATATGAATTCTTGCCTGAGAATTTTTTAAATTCCTGAATTTCAAAAACTATATGTTTCATTGCTACATAAATTCTTGATTGGATGTACACATTTTATGGATTGTAGGACATGGGACCCACCATTGTTGTTGTAAACAGTAATAATTACACTGTGGACCCACCTCATGTATATGGTGCATGGGCCCATTTTTTAGAAACTAAAGCATGGAATTCAAGTTTAAAAATCTAAATATGGGCCCATCTTGACAAGAATTGCATGGGCCCAATTCTTACAATTGTAAATATGGGGCCCACTTTTTGGTAGGTAAGATCTATTGGTTTGAAAATGTTAACTCAAACCCAAAATTACCGGGTAGAGTTGGAGTTGAGTCAATGGGCCTGCCCAGGAATTGCGACCAAATGGCCGAGTTCAAGCCCCACCTCCAACAATATATATCCATTGATGTTCCTGCACTTACCTACCAAGCAATAGACAGTTAAAGTTTTAAAAGAAGAAAGTACTCCACATATAAGTTTTTATCTCTCTAAAATGGACCGTGCCAAGGTCTAATTGATTGGATAGCCATCAAAGGAATGGATCATAGAAGATCTCATAAAATCTGCAGAGTCTCACGAATGATGTACATATCAACAGACTAATGCACTGATGGGTCTGGGTGCAGGAAAGTGGGGCTATAGGTGCAACAAAGTTGGCTCACGGATCCCCCCATACAATCGCCATAATTGATCATAGTATTCAGAGAGTACTGAGACGGTGTTGGGTGCTGAAATTACAACCAAACTTATCGGAATTTCAAAACTCTGAAATCCTCTTCGAGGGCTAGCATTTTGGAATTCCACTTTTTTGGCATTTGAAAATTCTAATTGCCTTGAATACTGGGAATTCCACCAAAAAAACATTGAATTTCTAACACAAATTCTTGATCCATGAACAGCCTGAATTTCTGTCAGAACTGCTTATAAAGAAATAGACCCTTACAATTATAAAATACATTATCATATTTATCGAAATCAATATATTTACCTGAGAAAAATGAGTACATCTAGTAGTTTAGTTATATTGGATATTTTGGTGTTTCCAAAAATTTAAAATATTAAAACTAAAGTATTGATGTTCATCATTAATATGATAATATTGAACAGTTCAGATAAAAAAATTTGGTAACCTTAAAAAGTGTAAAATATTAAACTTATAGGTTAAACTTTTTTCACAAGTTACTAAAACTGTATGAAGATTTTAAGATAATCAACTTTAACTTTACGTGTCTTGGGGTTTATTAGTTCAATAAACAAACTGAACACTTTCAATTACAAATATAGGGCCCAAATGATTGAAACAAAAAATAAGAGTGGTTGATGAGGCCATGGGAATGCAATCACCGTGTGAAAACAAACTAGCCTACGATGCTTTTACAATAGGTGTGGTAATTTTTGTGTATGAATGGCCTTATATAGATAACATTTTCTCACCTCATTAAAGCATCACATGTGTAAATGAAAATGAACAAGTGACCCCTAAACCCTCAAATTAGATTCACATTTTATGTCTTAAATATTTATAAATTTATAAAGCTCTTATCTAACTTTTAAATATTCACTTATGTGAAAATGATCATTCCAAACAAAGATGAAATTATGTTTCACATGTTTAAATTCCACGTATGCAACATTAACATATGTAAATGGTATTTTTACGTCACATGTGTACAAGACAAACAAATCCTTAAAAACTTTTTGTTAGGTTTAAGAAAGAGTCTTATGAATTACTTATTTCATACCGTTTGATAATTTTCTCAGAAAATAAAGGTAAAGGAAAGCATCAAATCAAGAGAAAATAAAATATAAGTGGGTTATAAATGTATTTTGTCGTTAATTAGTTGTTTGGGAGGGAATCTTTTTAACTTTTTGTGTAAAAAAATGGGCGTGTTTTGTCATTTAGCAGAAAATTGAGGTTGCTTTATGACCTTTTTTTAAAGGAGGAGAAAATTTTGAAGATGCATACTTTTGATGTGACCCCTTGCTTGAAAAATGGAGGATGACATTAATTTTCCAAATGACTCAAACTCGCAATTGAGGATCTTTTGTGGCATTGACTTAGAAAAATCCTGAGTTGAAAGAGTAAAGCTCCGAACTTTGCACACCTTGTGTGAATCCGGGCCACTCAAAATGAGTGTCCCAAATATATGGGGTATCCTTGAGTGTTACCCTAATAGGATTTAATCCCACCTTGAGATTCAATGTATAAACTTAAGAAGTAATGCATGAAATTGTGCTACCGCATTTTTCTTAAAAACTGTCTATGTTAGAGTGGGATCAACTCCTTTTGGAGTATGATGTGAGGAAACGCCATACATTGGGAGGGTGTTTAGTTTTGGAGTGGCACAAATTTTAAATAAATAGGCCCTGCAATGGTGGTCGCTTCTTCAACTCAAGACTTCTCTAACTCAATTCCCTATTCTAACTCCTAGCTTGCACCCAAGCTCGTACCAAACTAATTGAAGAACAACCAAGGACATTATGCATTCTGTTTTCTATTATTCTTGGAAAATTTCCTTCAACGAGAGTGCACAACCGAACTGTCACCAAAGGCAGGGCCTCCTAAATCTCACCCTATTCCATATGGCAAATGATATTGATGTGCAAGAGAAAATCGATATACATCTCTTTGAAAAATTATTTTTTCTTTTAGCACCAAAGTTTATGACAAGATTTTGGAATGTCGGGGTTCTTGAACATAATGTGATGTCTTGTTCTAAGGCCGGTTAATTTAGCCCGTTGATATGGGTACCTGGCCTAGCCCGTCCCAAGCCCGAAAACATAGGGCTTTTACATTTTTTTTTGAGCCCAGTGGGTTGGGCTTGGACAATTAGTTGAAAGCCAAGCCAAAATGGGGACTGGGAACGGGGCAGAACATATCTAGTCCATCCAGGCCCGTCCTGGCCCCTCCCGTAAGGTTATTTTACTAATTTTTATATATTTCAATGGGAACCCTCTAGAAACTCCCTCCAAAATGTCTCTTCCTTCCTCCATTTCTCATGAATTCAATTCCTTCTCACTCCACAATAAAAACCCACACCATGAATTGGCAATGGACTAAATTTGATACTTGGACTGAATCCACTATTGAGTTTAGGTTTGAAACTTTTGATAGATTTACCACCCTTCATTTTGAAGACATATCTACCATCTAGACATTTTGAAATTTGATCCACCCCTTGTCCGGCTATCATTATTATCTTTATTAATAGAACTTCACCCATTAAAAAGAAAAAAGACGTCTCCATTGATGGAAATGCTAAAGCCCAAGCCCAGGCCCGGCCCGGCCCGGCCCGGCACGAGCCCGCACAGGATTGAATTTGAAATGCCTTATTTCTTTCAATCTAATTCCAAATTCCAACCATCTAAGACCTATTGAGGTTTCAAGCCTAAGATAAGTAACAAGGAAAATATACAATGTTGGAGTTTTTTAATATCTAGAGAGAGCATCATTGATTTTATCGATTGAATGTACCATTTTGATATTGGGTAAAAGTAAGTGACTATTTTGAAAAATCCCAATTTCTAGATAAATGGGAATTTAGAAATTTCATTCCTCATGAAAAGATATCTTTCATCCACAAAGACACCCCCCGACCCCTTCCCCACCCCCGACCTCTTCTTTCACCAGCTGCAGCAATCTCTCTATCCGCAATGGCTTCTACCAGCGCTTTAACGGCTCAGATTGCTTACCTCCCAAGATCAGCTGATCGGAAAACCCCTCTTCCATCTTCTATCATCTTCTGTAACTCTCTCTCTCCTTCTCTTCTACTTGTTAGGGTTATTACTTGTTGATTTAAGTTTCTTCTGTTTCTTCAATCTGAATGGCTAGCTTTTTATTACGTCTTTCAGAAAGTTTGGATTTATCGTTGACGAATCGCTAGCTTTTTATTACATCTTTCATAAAGTTTGGATTTTTCTCTCCTGTTTGGAAGGAGGTTTTTGGGATTCTGTCTTTAGTATGAATTGTGGGAATTGCTTTAGTGTTTAATTTTGTAGAGAGCTCAGAAGCTTTCTGACATTGTTTGGGTATTTGGGTTGGAGGAGATGCTTCTCATCGAGTGAAGATTGGAGCTTTGGTGGGGTTTTTTGGGGTTTATGTTGATGGATTTTGGGGGCATTACAAGGTTATGGAATGGGATTTTGCACTAGCATTACATGGGGTTTAGTAGGCTTCATTTATCTATGTGTGGCCGCCTACATGTGCTAATGTGGTGCTTGTTTGAGAATCCAAGCGGTTCATGTGTTTGGCTAAGGTTGCCATGGCCCCAGAAATTAAGACTCTCAGGTCTGAGACAGGGTTTTGTTTCCTGCACTTGTAATGAAGGGTAGAGTACAAGATCTGTTGCAGGCAATTTGCTTCTGTAGTTGGTCCTGAAGGAAATTAAGTAGAGAGGAAAAAGGAAATTTGGAGGGGCAGAGGTGCAAAACTAGATAGAAGTTGCAAATGCTATTTCTCCTAGCCTCCTACTGCAATGTGGGTTTAATTTTGCTTTTACAATGTGGGTTGGATTTAGATATCTTTTTCCTTTTTTGTTTCCTTTAACTGTTGCAACTCATACCAAAGAAAAAAGAAAGGGTTGTTGCGTCAAATCCCACGATTCAAGCAACTAGTTAGGGCAAGCATATACTAATGATTCATATATTTGTTGATCGATCAGCAATTTGTTTCTGTTGAAATGTCATTATTTTCTTCCAGTTGTTGGAATGTAAAAAAAAATCTCATTATTTCTTGAAACATTATAGTTGTGACTAAGTTGCATGATTATGGGTACTTTGCAGAATCTGACACTGTATTAGGTGTTTACTTAGGTGGATCCAGAATTTAGGATTTGATGATTTGACGTGTTGTTCGAATCACTATAAATATACGTCGCCTTTTCTAAATATTTTAGGACTCTATAGCGTACTTAAATCTCTCAAGTTTTTCGTTCACCTCATCTATCAATTTGTCCTTCAGCGCAATATCATTTGTTATCAACATCCACCAAGGTATCTCCACTTGAATATGACTAGTTAACTTGTGTAAAGAGTTAGGGCTTAAAACTCACCCCCGATGTAAACCTATGGTCTCTGGGAACTCAATGTCTCTTTACCAGTAGTTCTTACACTCATAACCGCTCCCTCGCATGGTTTAAAATCTCGGTTTCAGTCGCAGTATCGGCCGGGCAGAAAAACCGATATGATATCGGTATCGATCATCGTTATTGGTTCGTCGCGGTTGTTGCGGTGTGAATTTTTTTTGAATCCAAAAAAATCAGCAAAAATATCCAAAAAATCCAGAATATTAGAAAATGCTGGAAAACAATATTTTTTTTCCATTGGTAACAACAATAAATCAAAATATCGGTCACCTTAAGTTATGAGTCCTGTCTGTGTCGCAGTTCGCTGTCTTCTCCAGTATTTTATATAATGCGACCATTATTAATGCTTATGATTAATTTATTAGTATAAAATATATGAAAATAAAGATAACATATCAATCATTATTTAATACTGACTCAATCAACAAATAAGTTGTGAAATTCAAGACCATGAAGATAACATATTAAGATCTGAAACATGATACTGAGAGAGATAAATCATAAACCACTTGGGCATCAAAAGGTTCATGGTTTACCTGAAATTAGAGGGGACTAGAGAGTAGGGACTAGAGAGAGAGATTGATGAGTATGAGTGTATGGCAAATTGACAGCCTAATTCCAAGTGGAGTGTCGCCCAGGCTCGATATCATTATCATCATCATCATTTCTTTGGTGTTGGTTAAAAAGATATGCTCCATATTGTTGCACATCACTACCATACCCATGACCATATTCAGATTGTTCTTGATAAGATGATGAACTATCTTGATCCTCTGTAGATTGAGGTGGCTGGTTGTACTCAAATGGCATGAAATAGGTATGAAGGGGCATGAAAAGGTCTTTGGGGAAGTGGTGGTGGGGGAAGCCTCCCTTGCTCAATTAATATTTGTTCGATAGAAAGTAGCGGTGTTGGTGAAGGGGGTATCCAATTAGGGTCATATGAATAACCCCAATGCTGTCCATACATGGCACCTTGTTGGCCAACATAACCCCCGTAATGACCATGAGTACCTTTCCCCACCCCTTGCCCAACGGCGCCGCTACTACTCCCCGCCTCGGGCTGTCCAACATGTCACAGCGAGGATCTAACTCGGTAGCACTAGGAAAATGCTCAACTGTCTCATAAGTGACAGGCTCATTATCTCTATAATGACCCTCTTGGGAGAGTCAGGTGGAATTCTTGCTGATGATGAAGAAGTAGAAATACTTGACTCACTCTCCTCGTCCACCTCCTTTCCCCTTGGCTCACTTGTATCAGGTGCGCGCCTTTGTTGCATTGTCAAGTTTATTTCTTTTACGCTTTCTGAGGCCCTCATTGGCTCATGCCTATCTCCAATCAATTCCTCCATCAACTCCTCAAACGCTGGGTCTTTGTCTAACGCCGGTTCTTCTTGTTGCTCCAACTATTCACCTAACACAGTATCCTATTTTGAAAAGATAAAGTCCAAATTAAGTGGACAAAAATAATCCCGTTGATGTAGACCAATTTTCTATTTCTACTCCGAAGCTTGAGGTTGTAGTGGATGTAGACCAATTTATTTAGCTTCTGCATTGTTAATCTATTTATTGGTCTTGTGTGGATAAACGAGAAGGTGCTCTAGTTTCTTTCACAATTGGAAGACGAAGTAGTTTGACTAAGGACTTTAATAGCAATCGTCCGGCACTCTCTCTATAATTCCACCACCAATCAGCTGAAAATAAAAATAGAAATGATATCAGAGTCAATAAAATAATTAATAAGTCCTTGAATAATATAGAGATGACATTACAATTAATACCAGGATTGGTCTGTGATAGCTCTCTGTGCAGTCGTCGTTCCAAAGCGTTTAGCACGTACATTGTTTATGTCAATATGAAGACATTAACGTAGAAAAATAAATTGGAGAAATTACAATGTTATACTTTTTCATTTAATTAGCCTACCTGATTAGTAGCCCAAATTGCTCTCTTTGCCAGTCTTTCAATTACATTTTTTAGTCCCAAACGGATTTCATCAGATATGTGTCCATCCATAAATTGTGGATTAAAGAAGTATCCTGTAAAACCAATGAATTTTAGTCAATGATAAATTAATATAGTGAGGAGAATTGAATACAACAATTCAAGTATTAAAGGAAATAGCCTTCACTTACTAGCAGTGTGTAAATCATGTTTCAATTGTCATCCCCATTGATCGTCGATGATCTTCCAAAACTTTTTGTAATATCTACAACCTGCTTGAATAGCCAACTTTGATCTCTCCATGGCCTCATGTAAGAAGCCCATTGTTGGCTTATCATCGCCATCAACCAATCGAAGAACCTTTATTAGGGGATAAAAAACATTCAAAACACCCTTCACATGAGGCCAAAATTTGTTGGAATCAATTATTTTACATACTTCTTTTGTAATGGGACTTGGCCTCTTTCCCCATTTTGAATTCATGAACTTCTGTGATTTTATCAATTGGAGAAGTCCTTCTCTATACTTGCAAACACTTTCAATGGCAATGAAGTGGGTGGCAAATCTAGTGATGCCAGGCCGCAATAGTTCATGGTTGTTTGTATGCGTTTTCATCATGGAAATGAGTCTATATGACTGATAAAAAAAATTGGTGATCTTTATCTTACCAATCACTTGCAGGATGACTTTTCCTTTTGTAATATCTTCAAGCATTAAATCCAGGTAATGTGCTGCACGTGGAGACCGGACAATCCTTGGCTTTTGTTTCATAAGCATAATTCTTGCAGCCTTCATGTTTGCAGCATTGTCGGTAACAACTAGAACTACACAATCTGCCCCAATTTCTTCAATCACCTCATTCAATAACCTATTAATATATTTTACATCTTGGATGTAATTAGTTGCATCAACTGATTTGATAAACACCGTGACCATAGACGAGTAGACTAGAAAATTCAAGAGATGACGATGTGTGATGGTCGTCCATCCATCTCACATTAGTGTGCGACCTCTTTCCCTCCATCACCATTTGAAAGTTTGCACCCAGGCTTGCAACTCCTTATACTCTTTCTCAACACAGATATGCCCAATCTCATAAGGGGTGGGTGCCTTTATACCTGGACCATGTTCTGCAGTTGCATCTAACATGGTGGTGAAATAAGGAGAAGATGCCTGGGTGGGTGGAATGCCTCCATCTAAAAAAAACTTCCCAGTAGCTCTCACTAGATGTTCTTTTGCTTTATCAAACTTGCCCTTTAGTGCTTTCATGATGCTGGGCTGCTTTGATGTTGGTTTTCTATAAGCAAATAGGTCAGTTGGCCCCACCACATCCGGCCTACGAGGTGCATGTGTAGGTCTTTCAACCTCCTCAATGTCTGGATCTTGATGGCATTGTCTTTGACTAAATGTATGCAAACTTGCTCCCCACGGTCCGGATGACCCACCCTGCTCATATTGGCTACCTCTAGTGGCTGCTTCATATTACATTATTCTCCTCTCTTCCTCCTCCTGAAGTGTCCTCACACTTTCTCTCCTAGCCCTACATTATTCTCCTCTCTTCCTCCTCCTGAAGTGACCTCACACTTTCTCTCCTAGCCCTCCTCATTTCCGGGTGTCTTCATTGTCATCATCGGAGGAACCAAATACTTCTTCTCTACATGCATCAAGGTCCTCAGTTCTTCTTCTTTCTTGTACAACTATTTTTTTTTTTGCAGATGCATTAATGAGCTCCTGCATTTCAGCTCTCACATTTGGTGTCACTTTATGACATTTTGCCACCTGTCCTGATACATGTGCCAAATGTTGTTTCAATCGGGTAATCCCCTCATTGAGCACTCGTCCACAATAATTACATTTTACTTTACTTTTGCTTCCGACTGCTTCACCGTGGCTACATGTCAGGTCTATGTTACGCACTATTGTTCCTGTAAAATAAGAAATTCATGCAATAGTAATACTCTAACAACAATTATTTTTTGAAAAAGTAGAAGATTTAAAAAAATCATTTTGAAAACCCTAAATATATAGATTTAGTATAAAAGTTCGTAGATCAATCATTTACACACCATACAATGATCATGAATCATTAAAAGAACATATTTATGATGAAATCCCCAAAAAATGATATATTATAATTCAAATATTAAAAAATCCGAAGATAAAATAATTAAAAAAAAATCCAAAATCATGTGTATGACTGAGTAGATGTCTTCTACACACTATTCATAAGCCTTTGGTGGTTAAAGTATCATATATATTAAATACAATTGAACAATCATTTTTACAAAAAAATAAAGATTTAATAAAATCATTATCAAAGTCCTAAATATATAGATCTAGCATAAAAGTATGTAAATGAATCATTTACACACCACACAATGATCATGAATCATTAAAATAACATATATATGATGAAATCCCCAAAAAATGATATATTATGATTAAAATATTAGAAAATCCGAAAATAAAATAATTAAAAAAAAAATTCAAAATCATGTGTATGACTATGAGTAGATGTAGATCTATCATCCACCCACTATTAATAAGCCTTTTGGTATCATAAATACTCTAACAACTAACAAGTAACAATAATTATTTTTAGAAAAAATAAAGATTTAATAAAATCATTTTCAAAATCCTAAATATATAAATCTAGCATAAAAGTATGTAGATCAATCATTTACACACCATACAATGATCATGAATCATTAAAAGAACATATTTATGATGAAATCCCCAAAAAATGATATATTATAATTCAAATATTAAAAAATCCGAAAATAACATAATTGAAAAAAATATTCAAAATCATGTGTATAAGTAGATCTATCATCTATACACTATTAATAAGCCATTAGTATTTAGTATTTACTATTTAGTATCATAAATATTCCAACAATTATTTTTTTTAAAAGTAGAAGATCTAAAAAAAAAACATTTTTCTACACCCAAAATCATATGAAATATATGAGTAGACCTAGCAAGAAAGTGTGTAGATCTAACTTCTAAGTGAAGAACACAACACATGTGACAAACCCAATGATCTTTACATTCATTTCTATGCTTTATCTAAAAAATAAAAAATAAAAAACACATAATAGTAAAATTAAGGGAGTTAAGCTGATTTTCTCTTACCAAATAAAATATTTTTCTTTAAGAAATAGTGATGGAGATGAGCTATGGAGTATATGGAGTATGGATGGCTGTTGCTACTCTAAGGAGATGAGAGGAGAGGAGAAGAAGATGGGGAAAAAGTAAGAAAAATAGGGTTTCTATCAACCATACAATATCTCGGCCGATATTTTGAAAATATCGGTTGAGATATCGGTAATACCGATATGATCTCATCTATGCCGAGATTGACTGAGATTTTGGCGATATTTTGCCGATACCGATTTATTGGCAAAATATCGGTTTGGTATCGGCCGATATGAACCGGTATCGGCCGATTTTTTAAACCATGCTCCCTCATACATGTTTTAATGATTTCAATGTAACCTCTTGATACACTTCTTTTATCTAAAATCCATCAAATTAAATCTCTAGGTACCCTAGAATAGGCTTTCTCTAAATCGACAGATTATATGAAGTTTTTTTCCTCTTATGTTTGTATTTTCTATATTTGTTTAAGTGATAAGATGGCTTCCATAGTTAAACTCCCTGATATGAAAGATGTAAAAGCAACACTTCAACAGGAACTTCAAATATCCTATGGCATGCATCCTTTATAAGCATATCAAGATGAGGGCATCCTTTCTAACTGATTGTACGTTAGAAGTTGGTTATGTCACTCCTCAGGGGTGGACCTAGGTACAACCTTGTGGGGGCGATCGCACCCGTTGGACCTCAGTCTGCTTTTAAAACCATAATGGAAATTCTGGCGTTGCTTTGAAAATTCACATTAAAATCCTAGGTCCGCCCACGTGAAAACTCTAGGTTTGTTGCCAAAACTCAATTACCTATTTGGGTCTGCACCATTCAAACGAAAATACTACCTTAAAATCTCCAATCCTGCCTTAAAATCTCCATCAAGGGATCAACAAAATTTTTGCCATCGAAGCCTTGTCTATTTAAAGTCATACTCTCTTTAGTTTCATAATCTAATTCATCTTTCTTCATTACTTCAAGGTCTTTTTTGGTCTTCCCTTTCTCCTAGTTTCTTGTATTTGTAACCAAAAACATGTAGTACACAAGCTATTCATAGCTTTTTGCCAACATTTTGGGAATGGCATTCCTTTGTTTTGTATTCTATTGAACCGCCTATAGGTTACTTTTTATGAATTCATTTCTATATTTATCCATGTAATAACACATATCAATCTTAATTCTTAACATGCGAATCATAGTCATCTTAGCTACATATGTACTTCAGCCTATTTTCTTTTCTCGCTGTCCAACATACAGCATCTCTTGGTGCTTCAAAACTTTGAGACTATAGATGAGATGGTACAACATGCGATATAAGCCAAAGAGATCGCTAACCATCAAACTTGACAGTTCAACTCACTAAAAGGGTTCAGTCAATTGCCTTTATTGCTGCCTATAGGGACCCTAGTCAAATCAAGCCAACATACAGAATTAAGTTCCAAATAAAAAAATGAACCAAAAAAAGGAAAAGGACAAATCTCCTCTGCGTTATCATTTCTAAGAAAAATGTCATTTGTTATTTCAATATCTGCAATGCCAGCCAAAAGCTTCCATACATGTGAGAGAAAAATAAGACATTGAAGAACAAGATGAGCTAGATTTAGGAAGCAGTTGACCATAAGAACATAAGAAGAAGAAAAGTTCGAGCAAGTTGATGTCCATGGCAACGCCAAAAGTAGAGTCCTGTGAATCAAAGGGTAGTACTAAAGGAACCCACTTCAACTGTCGAGAATAGATGGCTCCAGAATAACATCTTTAGTTTAACCGGTATTGTAGAGGGGCTAGTTTGCATTGTTACGATTCATAGGGGAAGTTTTGACAACATTGTATTTCAAGCTCTTGTGGATCGCCCACCAGCATCATTGCCGCTATTTTGTTTGTTGGCTCATGACAGGTGATGAAGTGCAAGAACGATGTACTTGTCAAGTTACTTTTGCTGTTGGTGAAGACTATACACGATACACAGAGAGTGTGGTGCGGTGTAGAACTGATGGATAGTGGAGATATTTTACTTGGAAGACCATGGGATGCGAGACAATACATACATGTTTATTCATGATGGAAAGCCCATCGCACTACATCCTATGAAACTAGAACCACCAAAGAGAGGATCAAGGGCAAGTGTACCAAAAGAATCGCTTCAAGTATTCTATGTCTCTAGAGGCAACACAGATAGAACTCAAGTCCGAGGTTGAACTCTTTTGCACCTTCGAGAGAATGATGGAAAGCCAATGAACCGATGCAGCCAGGCCCTTTGCCCAATTGGGGGATCCAATGAAGTTTAGGAATTCTTTCATATTTTATTTCCTTAATGAGTTGTAATTAGGATTAGCTTTCTAATTTCGAGGAGTCTTTATTTGGTATTTATTCCCTAATGAGTAGTAACTAGGATTAGTTTCCTAATTTCAGTAGGAGTCTTTATTTGGTTTTTTAGTTTGGTTATAAGTCTTAGATTATAGGGTTTACTTTCCTATTTATATGAGCATTTTAGAAGGTTAAAGACAATTCAAAGTTTCATAAAACTTCCTTTGTGGAATTATTTTCCCTTTGAGATTCATCCACCTTATGAAAGTCTCTTTGCGACATTGTTTTCTGTGCTTCGGCACTTTCTATCTGAAACCTTTGCTCGGGTTTGTTTGCAGAAGAAGACATGATGTCACTATATATCCAATACTTCGATCATTTCAAACTCCAAGAAATAGAGTTGTTGCAAAATGATGCATTCTTCAATTTGAAGTAACAATTAGCAAGTTCTTAAGTAACGTACTTTTTCGTTATTTATTTATTTATTTATTCGATCTTTGTTTATGATGCTTGTTATCTTTTATCTGGTTGTTGGCTTTGTGGAAGGTACTTCCATGTAAGTGTCTTTTTTTGGGTCTAAAAATCATTTTAAAACTTTTCTGCTACTTATGGTGTTGCTTTTCAGGTAATAAACTGAACTCGATCACAAATGGGAATGGCATGCATGTTTTGTCTTGGTCTTGTGGGAGAAATGTGCACATGAAGAGATCTTTCTGTGTTTATAGTTTATTTGGAGGGAAAAAGGAAAATAATGAGAAGAATGATGATGCACCCTCAAAGGTGTGCTCAGAAAACTTTGTTACTGTAGATGTTCACAGATTTTTAATCTATATATATATATACATATTTTATGACCTAATTTAAAGGATAAGATGCTTGCATTTCTTTTATTAACAGGTAAATGCACCTCCTTCTACATGATATTGTAGATTTTATTTGTTCGTCTATTCTGCGGTCTATAAATTAAACAACTTTTTCAACTACTTTATGTTTGTTTCATTTCCTTATTTAGATCTTTACGTTATTGATGTTTCTAGAAATATGCTTCATGTCAATTATTCTGCATGACACATGCAAAATTGATATGATATTGTGACAATACATTAGTTGATTGACTTTGTAATCATTTCTAAATTCTTTTTTGATAACAATAAAATATTATTAAGAAGCGAAAAGATTCAAAACAGGACAAAGCCACAACAAACCAGCTCACACAAGACTCCAAAAAAGAGTACTACGAACCGAAATGATACTATACCTCAAAATTAAGAGAAGAACGAAAAAATCCCTCCTTTGCAAGAGCATCTGCCGACATTAATGTCTCTTAAAATATGATTGAAGCAAGCACCCAAATGAAGAGAAATATCTGGCACCTCCTCCACTCAATCCGCTAACCTCCATGGAAAAGAAGACTTACCAGAACACCACTGAATAATTGAAAAAGAATCGCCTTCAAGAATAGCAGTGACATATCCCATCCTGCGCAACTCACGGCAGCCAATCAAAAGAGCAAAAAGTTCAGCTTCATTAGCATCAATCGAATCCACAGGCCTGAATAGTTTCGAACAACCACACTAGACCAATCTCTAATAACACCCCCAATTCCACCTCTTCTAAGAGAATGAACAAAACTTCCATCAAAATTTAGCTTTAGAACACCCCACGGAGGATTCAACCAAAGCACTCTATTCACAGGTTTAGCATTCCAACCTCCTCTCAAAACATCTATCTAATAAATATTGAGATCACTCTGATCAACACCTTCAAACTCCTATTTAGTCTGTACCCACTTCGAAACAGACCAAATAATAGACCGAACAACACTAATTTATGCTATATCACTTCAGCTTCTTGCCATTTTATGCTAAACTCTCTCTCTCTCACCTCAAAATTGCACTTGTTTTATGTTACAGGAGTTGGGGAAACTGATGCAGGCCCTAAGGTTAGCACTTGTGTAACAAGTGCCGAAGCATGATAATGGTCTTCACAGATACTTTCACACATGAGGATGCACCTCAAGGGATAAAAACCCACACAATATTATTAATCATCAACTCATCAACTTTAAGAATTCCATCTCTACGATGCCATATAAATAAGAAAAGGGAAAACCTAGGGACTCAGACTCCTAATCAGACTAGGAAAGCAAATTAGAAAGTATCCTAATTACAATTCTTTAGTAAAAAATGAGGAACTAATAACACAACTAATAAAAGTAGAAAATATCTAAGTTTTTTTGGGTCGCCCACATGTGGATCATGAGTCTCCTTGCCACGATTCATTGGTGCTGCTGCATCAGAAACCTGGTTTAAATTGAGCAAACATGAGATTTTGGAACTACAACTAATGGATGAAACCCAATATTGAATGGCTTTATGCATCTGAGTTTTTCCTGATTTCAGTTATTTTGCTCTGATTCATAAAATGCCAACGAACTTCACAGAAAATTTGCGAAGTTCAAGATAAGCACAAGATCACCAATCTTGACAGTTACATTGTTTTCTTAGTTCAACTGTCTTCTGTGATTTTGGCAGCATGCTGTGTTGAAGTGCTCAATTCAGCTGATAAATATGATGTATTTATGAAATTTTTTTCTCATTGCCATGCTTTCTTAATTAATTAATTTATCCTCTGTATTCACTATTTATTGAATGATTCATAATTTTTTATTTGCTTTTAGTTAATTTTTTAACATAATTATATCTAATATTTTTAAGTCATTGCCAGGCAGGCTTAATCATATATGTTCTGCTTTTGTTTTATAGGCAGGAATCTTTGGAAATATGCAGAATCTTTATGAGACTGTCAAGAAGGCACAAATGGTAGTCCAAGTTGAAGCAGTGCGTGTGCAAAAAGAACTTGCAGAGTATGTATTACTTTTGAAATCGCTTATTACAAATCTTTTTTTTTTTTTTTTTGTCGCAACACTATTGATTACTTTGGATGCCCTTTGGTTCTGCAGAGCAGAGTTTGATGGTTACTGTGAAGGCGAGTTAATCAAGGTATGTTTTGACCATTTTGTGCTGACCAATTTTATAGAGGTCATTGAAGCAAAATTGAGACAGTGAGTTAAGACTCAGTAATGTAATGTCATGATTCGATTGTTACTTAGAAAAAGGCTTGGCCTCAACAGATTTGTCCAGCCTGATTTGACCATGTTTAGCAATTGCATTGTAGATTTGGTAAGATGTTAAATGCTGACATTCACAAAGGAATCCTATTTCTTTTGCATCCTTTTAACTCTTTAGCTATATATATAGTGCTCCTCTGTTATTGTTGAATCCTTCATGATAAAATCAAGTGGTCGAATGTTGATCTCTTGTTCCACCTGAACTTCAGACTCTAAACCTGCTACCCATGCAGCTTGGATGTGGACTCATCCTGAAGCTGACATGGTATTTGGCGTTAATATCTTCACGAGTGCCATACACATGTTATTATAGCAAAGAACAATATATCTTCAGAGAATCTTCCAATATGAATATATTCATATTTATATATATATATATATATATTATAATATATTGTAGAGTACATTCCAATGTATGTCACTTATCTGTGTTGGTCCTTGTCTGCTTTAACAACTGCCTTGAGGATAGCATCTCCTTTGACGTCCCTTGTCTAATTGTCTTGTATTCCTTTTGTTCCCAAGCTAAAATTATGTGTGCATTGCATTGGTCCATGGTATGTCTTGTTCAGTAGCCGCGTTCAATTATCGCTTTTCGGATGCTTCTTCTGCTATCTGTCATCTCTAAGCCTCAACATATGCTTATCTGATGCCAGCCCTTGAAAGTTGAAAGGGCTTGCTCTAATACCAAACTGATTGAGGCCCTTGAAAGTTGAAACGGCTCGCTCTGAAACCAAACTGATGGAGCCCCTTGAAAGTTGAAAGGGCAGCCTCTAATATAATTGAGAGCAAGTTATATCCCTTTACCTTACAACGGAAAAGGGAAACAGCAATTAATTTTATTCATTTTCAGCCCTTTCTGCAAGCCCCAAGCTGCTGAATTTCTTTAAAAAGGTAGAACACTCCCTGTTTTGGTGGAGTTGCAGTCCTTTCGGACAATTATGATTGCATCACTATCCCATGGCAGTAAGCCATAAAACTTGACGTGCCAAAATTTGAGTTTCCTTTAAATCATAAGTAGCAGTGTAGCACCGACCTAACCTGCATTGCTGCCAAGAAGGTTATAGCTAATATGAGATGATATATACAGCTGACTGTAATAATTAGTTATTATCTACTAAACATGTATGAGGACCAAAGAATTAGTGTCATATACTAATCATCTAAATCTTAGTTATTTTCTCACTTGAATCATTTCCAAATGAAAGAAAAATCTTAATTTAAAAACAAATTTTAATATTTATTGATGCCCTATCTAGATTGTTGGATACCAGTGATATTAAAAAAAAAAAAAGATTGTTGGATACCTGTGTACATTTTGAGACAAAAACCCAATGCGTGTAATGCCTTTGTCGCATGTCTTTTTTTGTCAGCATTTGTGGAAGAATATGCCAACTATGGTATTCCTACTATCCTCACTGGTGAATATTGTTGGTAATATGTTCTAGTAAAGATTATACAATGAATCACTATATTTGAATCAACATATTAGTATTCATATCTTGATATTGAGTGTTTATCTACCATGTTCAGTTGTTTCTGTAGCTGCTGCTTCTGCTTGTACAGTAACATCACAGTTACTAACATTAGTGCCACAAAGATAGTTCCCTAGTTCGTTCAAGAGGCCTTCGAACTGCGAATAGTTCATTTCGAACAATTCACAGTTCGATTCGCGAACTACTAGCGAAATAATCTCACGTAGTTCTCTAAGTGAATCATATAATTCTATTGTAGTGCTTACCTAAAAACACAAACCACTCAAAAGCATTGCACCCTGATGTATTAGCACTAATCCATACATAACTCCGATCAAAGTTGGCCCCACATAAACATTGATCACCAGTAAAACATGGAATCCTACTTTGATTTGTATCATAACTTTGTTTTACATCCAGTCAATCTGATTGTGACCCAAACTATAATTGAAGTAGAATTTTGCCTTTAGGGTAAATGAATATAACAGTTTTTTTGAGTGGTTTGGATTTTAGACAAGGACCTTTAGTGAGGGACTTGCAAAATGGGTACATGTGAATTAGTTAATTAAATTTGTTGAACTTGAACTTCGAATTAGCTGAATTGAGAAGTGAATCAAATGAACTTACTCCATCGAATTTTATGATCAAGTTAAGTCTTGAATTACGAATTGCGAACTCGAATGCGAATTAGTCGAACTACGAATTAGGTAACTATGGGCCACAAACTTGGTGCTTCTCCATTGTTCTGAAGTGGAATGATTGAGTGATTGACCATTTTCAATGGGTCTATTTCTATGCTAAAGTTTACAGATTGATGTAGAGATCAACTGTAATGTCAACGGTGTTTTGCTCTCTCTAAGACATTAATCAAGGGGTAGAGTCTGCGGCTGTAGCTCAGCTGGTTAGGGACATCATGTAGTCTGCCAGGGTGCATGAGTTCGAGTCCCTTGTAAAGAAAGGAAAAAAAAACCAGAGACCATAAGAAAGTTTAAGGCTATAAAGCTTATGACAATCAAACATTCAATTTGAAACTGAAGGGGGGAATATGGGTGTCTAAAAGTTGGCTAGGATGAGAGTATGAGGAACTAGGTCCATGATCATTGAGGGTGGGTATGTGTAATTAGAGGATAGAGGATTCCACTCTCTATGGATTTCCTTTTAAGCCGGAGAGAGGAATCCTCCATTTCCACCCCTCTTATAGGAAATCAAAATCCTTTCTACTGAAGAAAATCAAACTGATTTTTTTTCCCTTGTCACATGAAAAAAAGGTCACCAAACGACGGAAGGGTGGACTGCATGGAAAATCAAAACATTTTGCCTCTCTATCACAAAATCCTTTCGTTGCACTAACGTACACTTAAAGTGCATTAGAGATGACAAATCAAAGGGACTTTGTAATTGAAATGGGATTAAGGATAATAAGAGATGATTTCAATTTCATATTTACTTCAATAGTGATAATTGAGGTAAACCTGGTTGCATGTGATAAAAAAAAAAAAAAAACTAATAAGAAATGTATTTTAAAGTTGGGTTTTGGTAAAGTCCGGGCTAGGTGAACTTTATTTATTTATTTATCCTTTATTAAGAACTGTTTCGAAATAATTAGGAGTGATGTGGTTGTTATGCTTCACGACTTATGTGAAAGAGTATTAATAGATGAGCTAAATGCCACTTTCATTGACTTAAATCCCAAAGAGTGGGACCGATGGAGCTTTATCCTTTCGGCCGAGAAGTTGGGATTGCATCTATAATAAAATATTTTCAAAGATGATAGAAAACACTCAAAACAGAATTTGGGAAGTGATGCCAATGACTGGTGGTCAATTTCAGGGAACTTTTGGCATATATGTGGACGAATTTTGGTTGGCGCACCTGTGCCAAATGGAGCTCTCTATACATTCAAGAGAAAATTTGAAGAAAGTGAGGCCGTACCAAAATCGACGTGAAGGTTTATAATGCCGTCGATTGCGAGTTAATTCATTATATGCTATTTTAATGTAATTTGGAAGATGGAGGAGCCAACACACTCATAATTGAGTGGTGTTGGCATCTTGGTATCACACACATGCCCAGGGTTCGATCTCATGGCCTTTAGGTTGATAGTATCACTCCTGGCCGATAGGCCAACCAAAATAAAAAAGGAAGGTGGAGGAAATAAATTAGCAAATGCATTTTATCGGCATTTCAGACACTTTTCGTAAAAGGGTCTTCTTTGAAGTTGTATAAGGGTTAAGGGGCTTAAGGCAAGGGGACCAACCAACCCATTTTCTATTCACAATTCTGGTGGAAGATTCGGGGAACGCACTCAAGAGGCCACATCAACTAGCCTTGTGGAGAACTTTACAAGTGGCAAGGTCTTCATGATGTGATTGAAAGGCATCACAGACGTCAAATACTTCCAGTGATGTTTTGAGGCAACATTAGGTCCAAGGGACTTGGGTAAAGTGTCATAGTGAGAATAGGCATTTAGATGGTAAGAACAGTGTATCTGACATCTTTCCTTGGTTGAAATATATATGTTATTAGATCTAAAGAATATTAGGGCTTTCCATAAACTGTTTGAAAAAACCCATATTAGGGCAACTCATTATTGTCATCGTACCCTTGTTCCAACTATTTTGGTGAGATACTAGGGCAACTGTTTGTATAAAAACCCTAACATAAGAAGAAAGGGAAAACAAAAGAAAAGAAACTAATTTTGGAGGAACAATATTATATGGTTTCATTGCTTAGGGTTGCATGACCCAATCATATATTTATATTATCAAGTATTTCAAACTTACAAGAAACCCTTGTGTATTTTCTAATATTACGGAAACAGTCCCTGAATTTCTAATATTTACAGAGAAGCCCAATTTTGTTTTTGATCACTTCCTTAAGCTATTGCATAGATATCTACTATGCCTAGCTTGGACAATGTGTGACAACTATCTTTTAATAATATCCTTGGTGGGGAAATTGGCCAACTGCTCATCTATAGACTGTAGGTAATACGCCAGTTTGATTATCTTTGTTTCCAACCTTCTCCCTAATAAAATGGCAGTTAATTCTTAACATGTTTTCTATGCTCATGGTGGACTGGTATTGTTGCAATCTGTCATGCTAATGTGCTATCAGAATATAACACCATTAAACTTTTATGTATAAAGCCCATATCATATGTTAAAATCCGTGACCACAACAATTCACGT
Organism: Persea americana; assembly: GCA_029852735.1. Taxonomy (NCBI): domain Eukaryota; kingdom Viridiplantae; phylum Streptophyta; class Magnoliopsida; order Laurales; family Lauraceae; genus Persea; species Persea americana. Next base: position 11,993,919 of record CM056812.1, read on the forward strand.
GCTCCATGCACCATAGCTTGGTACCCAGCTTCAGTAATCAATCGTGCAACTGTCACCTACTCTTTGCTTTTTCCATAAACAAAGTTTCCACCAAGAAGTGTACAATTTCCTATAGTAGTCCTCGTTTCTATCTTAGATCTTACTCGACCAACATCTGTGTAATGCTTCTATATTGAAGTTTCCATCATGACTTTACAAATATCCTGTCCCCAGAGCCCCTTTCAAAGACTGAAGGATTCTTTGAACCTCAACCATAAATTCAGTGCATAGTGCATGCTATAATTGACTCACCACACCGACTGCATATGAGGTATCTGTTCATGAGATATCAGTGTTGGGCGTGAGGGTCGAAGATCTCCTCCTTTTCCACTTAGCAGAATTTTTGGTTGCAAAGTGGTGTCCTTTCTAGCAACTTATCTAGGGTGGTTGCTTGTGCATCGGTCATTTCTGTTTGGAATCCGATGATTGAGGGGGTTGAAAAAGATTGCCAACATGGAAAGCAAACTACTTGTCCCTTGGTGGTAGGATCTCTTCAATCAAATATGGTCTCTCTAACCTTCTGATTTACTTTGTGTCTTTTTCTCAACTATCTGGCTTTGGTGGCTAATCACATTGAGAAATTGCGGTGTAATTTCCTTTGTCTGGGTAGTAACTCCAACAAAAAATAGCATTTGTTGGATTGGTGAGTGGTCTGCAAGTCTAAGAAGGGAAGGGGGTTTGGGGTTTAGGGCCCCTAGACAATTGAACCCAGCTCTCTTAGGTAAGTGGCTGTGGAGAAAGGAGAAAGGTGGCGAAAGCATTTGGAAACAGGTATTGTCGACTTAATATGGTCTTGCGAGGAGTGGGTGAGATACTTTTTGTCCTAATTATTGTTCTTCAAGACTTTGGAGAGGGATCTTATGAGAGAAGGATTCCTTTTCTGCTAATATCCAATATTCTGTTGGGTCTGAGGACAACATTTTCTTTTGGCTCGACACTTGGTTAGGAGATAGTCCATTGGTAGTTTAGTTTTTAGTCCATTGGTAGTTCCGTTTCCTGAGTTGTTTAATGGCTCCAGAGATTAGCATGCGAAGGTTGCTAGCTATTTGGATAGAGATTTCACCCAGGTGCAATGAGGTCCAATTTCCAGAAGAAATCTGTAAAGGAAAGTAGAGGAGTTGCCACTCTTCTCTCTTCTGGACTCAGTCATGTTTTTATTCCGGAGGAGGGTGGTTATAATGGACGGCTTTACAAGATGGTGTCTTCTCGGCAACATCCTTCTTTCATGCTATGTTGGAGGGCTCCTCAGTGGCTAGCCCTATTTCTCACCTGTGGAATTGAAGGCTTCTCCTAGGGTTCAGGCCTATGGGTGGCTAGTCCTGCGAGGAAGGATTCTCACAAGTCACCATTGATAACTTGCGCCGCAGAAATAGGATCGTAATGAATGCTTGCCTCACGTGTTTGGCGGATGAGGAAATCATGGACCATCTTCTCTTGGGCTTCAAAATTGCTCTGAAAGATACAAATAACTATTTCCACTAATAAAGAGAATAGGGAGCATACAATACATCCGAATGAACCACAACTCAAATGTAGTACTATTTCATTTACGCTTGTTGGATAAGTGCCTCTATTATTCTTTGCAACCTGGCCTGAGTTACAAATTGATTTCCTTAACATCACTCCCAAAATTAAAAAAAATTGGCAAGCCACTCCTGAGACTTTGAATTGACATATGCCCAAGATGTCGATGCCAAATTAACTTTTTTTTATAGTATATTTACATCCCAAAATTGTTGGCCTTTTCTGTATATCCTTCAATGTATAATGATGATTATTCTCACAGCCACAACCAATTATGTGTCTTGTCCATAAATCCTGGAAATCACAATGAGATGGCAAGAAGGTGGTAGAACAATTATGGGTTTTTATGAAAGTACTTATGGAAATAAAATTGAATGAAAATTGTGAAACATGCAACTCATTTGATAGGGATCTCAGGTAAAACATCAGTGGATCCTCCCAATGCTTGTCTGAAAGTGCCACCGTGACACTTGAATTAGTAACCCAAGTAGGAGAACCAGAATAGGAAGAAGCCATTCCAGAACTATTAGGCCATGTGGCTGATCCATAATAGACAATGCCAACTGATGAGCTGGCTATTATTACCTTTCTAATTTCTAGAGTCTCTGACGTAGACTGATAATTTCTTCTTTTAAACTTTGCTGCTGACATTATCACGCTCAAACAGGTTTTGTGTGCTGCATGTGCCTGAATTCTTAGTAATTGGAAAGAATTTACAGAACTTTCTCCTACCTTAAATCACAATAACTCCTTATTCAAGTACTCCTTAAATCACAATAACCCCTTATTCAAGTACTCCTTACTTGAGAAAAATGGCTTTCTAAAACCACATCAATCACTCATAAAACAGAACTTGAACAATTGATTTGATTAAATCCTAACCAAAAACCGAAACTGAATGTTTGCGTAAACACTGAAACACAATTGGGTGCTGTTATCCACAAAACAATCTAGAGGCTGCCTTTTAACCATTTGAGATTCCACTGTTACACACTGGCGAGGTCTTTTTAACAAATTAGAAACTGTCTCTTAAGTCTTAACCACTCAAGATTCCTCCACTACACAGGCCAGAATCAAATTTTGAAAGGACCCCAAAATACACACTCCATAGACCAAGTACAGTGCTGACATCAAGGAAATGCTGATGTTAGCCCTAGTGCGTGAAAACTTGTGGAAGAAACCTCTTGTTTTTTCTAAAATTACAAAACAGTCCCTGAATTTATATAATTACACTAAAGCCCAACTTTATTCTCAGCACCATATTCATCTCAAATGCTGTCTTTGGATTTAGCATGAATTTGCGGGTTCTAGTCATGTTACCAACAGAGAAAGGATAAAGTGTCGGTGGGATCCATTGGGAAAGTTATTGTTGATGTAAAATCAATGCAATCCAGGACAATGTGGACCTCATGCAGTTAATCGGTTTGAATCCAGCTAGGGTTCAACCTATATCTGGGTCTGTTTATGCATCATGGATATGATCTTGGTCTAAAGGTCTGGACTTGGTTGATGTTCAATGTCTATAAAAAAAATTAGATTGGGCCATACGCTCCAGGGGTTTCAGGCCCATTAGAATCCCATAGGCCCATTTATACATATAGGATGTGCATACATGCTAAATAATATACCATTAGATCTTATTTCGGCTTCAAATTTACAGTGAAAACCTTGTTTGAGCGTGAAATTTGATGGCAGCTTTGAATCCTAGTTTTTATTTATTACTGGCTTTAAAGTGAAGACTCAGGCTTGTCCATTTAACAATCGGGTGGAATCATGCCTGACTCTTGTGTCTCTGTTTGACCTAGATCTAGAATCGAACAGAAGTTTCTAATGGGGACTGGAGACAGGTGGGGCCAGCCCAAACCCTGGCCATTTGACAGACTCAAGTGTAGTTATTTTGTTATCTAGCTCAAAAAAATAGCACTGAGATGATTTTTGTGTTCTTTTGTTCTCGCATGTTGCACCTTGCTTTGACAACTATCTTCAATATGGTGTTCAGAAAAGGATTTCCATCACCCTAAATTGAATTTCTTGATAGGTAACACTTTCTGGAAACCAACAACCTGTACGCACTGAAATCACTGAGGCAGCCATGGAGTTGGGACCGGAGGTAAGTTACTTTTTTGTTGATCATGTATCTTTAAGTTGCCTTTGACCTCTTCATTCCTTATGGATACTCGTAAGTATCCTATTCCTGGCTCCCACTTGACATCAGCTGATATGGACTGCTCCCCTCCCCACTCTTTCAATCTTTATAAATATAAGAGGAACCTTATCATAGTAAGAGCCACATTGTGGGTCCCTTTCGGAACTTCCGATGAATTGTAGATGGTAGGTGAGTTTGGAATAGCTCACCAGGGATTGCAGATTAGCTCAAATGTCACCTAAATTGGTTGGCGGGAACCATTTGAAAACAGCTTGTAAAATTGAAGGTTCCAGCATGTTGTTCTCACTTCTGAATTTGACTGGCATTAAATACCACTGTCCATTTTGGGCAACTATTTTTTATTGTTATCATTTTTTTTTTTACAACTTTTGGGCACAATCTATTGTAAGAGAGGTCTACGTGATACGACCAATCACCCTCCTAGTCATGGTTCCCACTTGTACATACTCAAGGCCCTGGAATACTATGCTCATAACTGGGATTCGGTCATACACTTGTAGCAGAAATCAGCTATGTTCAGTGTATTTGAGAGGCCACCTCAAAAAAGCTGCATCTAATGAACCGTTATCATGAGTTCTTATTTGGGTTGTATTTGGAACAGTGTCTGCTTAGTCAGTTTGCTATATGTTCTAGCATGTTTACTCTTTTAGGGTGCATTGGGATGAGTTGGTTTCTTTTTATTCTTTATAATATATATTTATTTTGGCACGTAAGTAGGATATTCTGGTAGAACAAATATCACAATTTGAGTGATGTTGGGAACTTGTAATACATGCTGAATATGGTTGTTCTGCCTGATATCCCATATCACCAATAAAAAAAATATCTAATTTCTTTTCTGACCCAAAATGCTGAGAGAAGAAATGGGCTAGATATGAACTCCCGGGCAGGAAATTAGTTTGGGTGCCTGCCTTTCTGGATGGTTGTTATTGGTTCCACTGTAATAAAGTGTTAATTGGAGATAGGTTGGATTCTTCGATTTTTTTTTTCTACCCTAAACGGATGTTTGTTATTTGTGGTGGAAAAAAAAAAAAAAAATCTGTTCTGATGTGGGTTCTCTGAATTCCAGGCACTGCAAACTGGATAAACCACTTGAATCCACCTGCATATTCAAACTTGTGATTGGGAGCTAATCCAAATGCAGCCTTAAAATACCCATGCTAACTACATTAATTTTCACCATGAATATGCATGCCTTCATCTTGATGTCGGGTTTCTTGATTGAAATACTCTGATACTATCGTTCATGCAGAAGCTTTCTCTCTTAGTAACTGAGGCATACAAGGATGCACACCAGAAGAGTGTTCAGGTCAGAATCCAGATCCACTGTCATCTGAAAGAAGCTCAGTTCCATGTGTGCATTGGTTTGAACTGATAACTTTTATGTTGGTTTTCTCAGGCCATGAAAGAGAGGATGAGCAATCTTGCCCAAAGCTTGGGAATGCCGCCAGGCCTCAGTGAAGGACCCAAGTGATGTTAAAATTTTGTCTTGTCGGGTTAGTATTGAGCTTCAATTTTGTATACTAACGGTGAAGTGGCCACGTCAACACCTTCGTGGCCTAGACATGGTTTATTTTTATTATTCAACGAGAAAACATTGCTCTGTCACAAGTCACAAATGGTATATGATTACTTGTCTGCTTCTTACCCATTGGGTGGGAGAAGATGAGAGAAAAAAAGATGAGAATCCTCTCCATGGGGTGAACATTATCAGTGGTATTCCCATTTACATGAATGTTCTCATTAGGGTGTGGTCCGCATGACCATACGCCAATGATGAGCCCCTCTTTTACTTGCTTGTTAAGTAATTGGACTAGTAAAGTTAGAGAGGTTTTCCATGCAATTGCTAATTGAGAGGGAGAGTCCTGCTGCAACTAGGAGTTACATTTTCCAATATGGGAAGAAAATGTGATGGAACTATAAAAAAGAAATGGGTCTAGGATTACTGGCTTCACTTCATTGGATCCGTATGATATTCCATTCCATTAGACATGCATGGTGGACACTAGAAGACGCTGTAAATCCCTTGGAAGAACAACCTTGTGTTGGGCGTGGAGTGATGGAATTAGGTATGTTTAACTTTAGTTTAGCGTTATCAAGATTTAGCCTTATGATAGGTCGATCCTCTGATTGGTGTAATTTCATTGCATTTAGCCAAAGTCTGTAAATATGTTTACCCCATTATGAGTCAGCTAATGGTGCTTGCCAAAACCACTGTGTGGGTGATGCCATTGCTGGAAAGGCCAGGCCTTCGCTGATTAGACCATGCTTTCAGCTGCGCATATTCAAGTTTTAGGTTTTGGATCATCATGGGCTTCAACATCGGACTATTTCGAAAGAATTTAATTTATCTAATTTATCTGCAATTCATAAGTCTTCAACTGAGGACCTTCTTATGTGATTATGCAAAGGGGAGCACAGCAACAAGCCATTGTCAGTCAAGAAAACTGGACAGATGAAATCATCAAAATTAGACCATTCTATAGGCTGAAGGTGGCATGCATAATTGCATATATATGATTTTACAAGGAAAAGAAGACACATCACTATTATCTGGTATGATGTATGTATTTATTGTCTTTGTTCGCTTGAAAGCTTCGGGTGAATGGGCTAGGCTTTCTTGAGCACCATTGTTTCCAGTTGTATTAGGAGGAAGTACGAAGACAGTTGTCATCCACTATCTTCCTTGCCATGCGTACAATGGGAGTGCTGCTTCCAAATTAAGTAGAATTATCTTTAACAATTACCTTCTCTTGACCTAATTCAAAATTCAATTACACACGAGCGAAAAACTTAACTATTTGCTACTAACTAGACTAACTATAACTCTCTTAAAGTAGTCAAATACCTCGTCATTTAATTAGTGACGCTATGAATAGTGTAATGGCTTCTTAAGTAAAACTAAAGAATATGATGGTCATCTAGCCATAGTTGTCAAAATCGTTTCAGACTTTATTTCGCTCTTGCTTGCAAAATGAAAAGTTTCGACTGATTTGGAATTTTGGTGAAACTTTTCTGAATTACATGTCAGGGAAAATGTAACATAATATATATATGTAAAAAAAATAAAAAAGAGTAATAAATATAGATTTAATCAATTATAGTAAATTTATTGAAATTATATTTTGAGAAAATATAAGAAATCTAAAAAAGTATGTAGAAGAAGTATAAAAAATTAATTATGTAAAATCACATTTCTACCGAAATAAGCAGAAATCTTAAATTTCGGCTGAGATTGACCACAATTCAAACCGAAAATTTGGGGAGAAACTTCGTTTCGGCCACTTGATCGAAACAAAAAATCTCGGCCATTTTGGTTGAAACGGTATGAAATTAATAACTATGCCTAGCCCTTCATTGATGGTCCTCTTATTCTCTCTCAACAGCTTTAATTTATTTATTTGTGTTAGGGATGGCCTCTCATTCCTCATTTGGTAGTACCATACTCGAAGGCTCCATTCAATCACTTTTAATTTCATTGATCTGATCACCTAAGAGAGAGCCTCTCCTTCATTAGTCCCTTTCTTTGAGCTAACATTGTTTGAGAATACTGTGTTCGGCCCTCATAACTCCAGCTTTATTGCCTTTTTTCTAATTTGGCACAATGGATAATTTTGCCAACAAATGTAGTGTATAGACATTTGTTATCCATAGTGCAATATCTTGAGTTTACTTTCATATGAAAAAAAAGGAGGTTTTATCTTCAATGATGAATAAGATTCAAAGTCTTTGGATTTATATATCTCAAATCCAAATAACCGAGGAGAGGAAATGATTCTTCTCCCACACCATTGCATTAAAGAAATGAAAAAGCTGAATCTTTCCACTTCAATTCTTATATTATTAAAATGGAACATTGTCTTTCAAACTTACAGAACCAAAAGAAAATGAATTAATAAATCTAGACACTCACCCAAGATTTGCATGGGAATCAATAGCCAAATCAATCAATCCTTTGACATAAATTGTGCCTAGGGCCTTCTTCCAAGTATCTAATTACCCAATCAACTCAATCCCTCCATATAACCAATCACTGTAATCATCTTGTTTGCCTTCCCTTCTGAGTATCAATCTGTTTTAAGACTTGGGTAACTCCTTTCCAGCCAAGAATGACCGGAAAAGGCAAAATGCTCTTTTGGGTTGGAAGAGAGGAACTTCATGACCTGCTCCTCTCACAGTGACAAAGGTCAGACCATGGTAAACCTCAGTCCATCCTCCCACCTACAAAACATCGACGGTGAATGAACAACCAAAGAATCTTCAGTTAAAAATCGATATCGGTTAACCCCATGATAGCTCAGTGATCCTAGATTGTTGAAACTCAAATGTCAAATTCCTATAATATGCAGAACAACTCACAGACCTCATTGCCTGAATACCATGGGTACCAACGCGTCTTTACAGGGAGTTTGAGATGGTTGAGGGAGAACCTGGTGGCAGTTACTGGAACCACTGAATCTGTGTCTCCACTGTGATCATCCATAAAGATATAGAAAAAAGAAAAAAAAAAAAAAGAAATTTGAGGGTGACATAATCACGACACATTTTGGTAAGAAAGCAGTTTCTATAGGTTTTGTGTTCTAAATCTCAGTTTATGAATAATGTCAAAATTGGATTTATTTTAAATTATGATCTATAGAGAAGTAATTAGAACAATGATATGAGACTCATTTGGGGCCATGATTCAATGATCCACAAGTTTTGGAAGTAGGGCCTACTAAAGATAGGAGAATACTGATGCTCCGATCTACCCATTGCTGGACATGAGATCTAAAGGAGTGTGTGATGCTCATTGATCCTAAACATTCAGTCACTGGCTCACAAGTAGATGTCTAAGAGTAAACTACAACCATTTCAAAAGGGAGCCAATAATGGCATAGGAACCAAGTTATTTCAGTTTGGGAGATTTTCGGGACACCTTCTGCCCTTTATGCTTTATAGGATCCAAGGTTTAGATCATTACACCATGGCCTCACATTTGCCAGGATTAAACTGTATAGTTATTGAGGTTCTACACCCTGTAATTACACCGTTTCTCAAAGGAAGTTTAGACCCTGCTCTGGAACCGAACATAAAGTTTCTTGGACGCTTCCATTCCATACATCCAAGAGGCATCGTTTGTAAACATGGACAGTCTATTGAGAAGCCTAGAATTTTGATGGGTCCTACCACCTGATTAGGAGTTCAAAGCCTGTATGATCTGATCAGATCCATACCTGAAAACCCATATTCTGAGTCCAGCTGCTATCAGCTCCCTGTATGTGGGTAACATGGAGAACTGGGAGTCCTTCCAGCTCTTTATAAGCACATCACTGCCACAACAACATCAATTTAGTTTACCAAAAAAAAAAAAAACACCATCACTTTGGCTAGTACTGACCCACTTAAACAACTCTGTTGAGATTCTAGGAGGCCCAATTGATCATAGCATAAACCTCCTACTTACATGGAAAAAGAAAGCAAACCAACGACTTAATTCTAACAAGACAGACTACTCAGTCCTCATAAAAACCTACATTCGGGTGCCCCCATCCGTGGGTGGCCCCCTTTATATGGAGCAATAAGAAGATATTTCTTTTTTTCTCAAGGATAATATGTATGCATTATTCCCTAAAGTGTATATCTAATGCATTGAAGAACAATTGAAATTAGTTGTTTGATGGTCGCATCTTAGTACCACCCCCGAAACTCGAAGCATAATCAGATCATGATTTGGGACATGAACAGTGGATTCATGTTAGACTTGGGCCTGAAATCAAATCCAGGACGCTGAATTGCTAATTGGATCTGAGTAATACTCCAGTCCTATTCGTTTACAGCCTATTTATCTGATGGTTATTAGTCAAATTACAAATACTAGTGCGTGCCTCATCACATGTCCAGTTCCTACCTACCCTGTGGGGCAAAAAGAATAGTCAAACTAAACTTTGAGTCTAGTTTGTAACACTCGATCTCCCCTGCATTATCGAAAAAAACGTAATAGCAGTTGATGATGGATTATAAATGCGCATATAATGATAGTGTATAGAAATTAATGAAGCAAAAGAGTAGACCTGCAGGCAGTCCATTTGTAAGGGATGGCTGTCAAATTCGCGTGCATGGCCCTCTGTACGTCGGGCCTATTGAAGTATTCCTCTGCATAGTTCTCTGTACATGGATCATATCCATACACACGCCCACGCAGGAGGATGTTCTTCAGCCTCCGCGATCCATTGGTACTCCTATCGGAGGGCATTGCACATGAAGGTGTATAGATATTGTACTGATCAATGTTGCCAAATTCATGGTTCATTGCATAGTTTATGGCATGGTCGCAAGCTGGGGTGTTGGATGTTCCTGTGAAGTTACAAAGGGAGTGAATGGACTGGTATGTTGCATCAGAAATAATGGAATGGCTCCACCAGTAAGTTACTGTTCCGATGTTGTCGTACTGGTTGTCTATTACTGCATTCCCCACCTGTATTTCTCCATTATACAATACAACACAAAAATCAGATACATATTTGTATCATAGGCTTTGATTCAAAATTTTTAGAAAAGTAACTATAACCCTTGCCTTTTCTTCGTCTCTTACAGTAGCAATACTATGATGGGGTCCTGTTCTAGCATGAGAAAAAAATGCTCTCTCAAATGAGGCTCAGTTGCCATAGATGGCAGTAGGAGAGGGTCTCTGTCTGGCCTAGGTTTGTACAAAACATAGTAGCCAAATGATCATTTTAATACTAGATTTAAAGCTCTTGGAATTGCAATTTTCAACTGTTTGATGAACAAGTCCTGTTTGTTTTATGCAATTGAAGTCCTAGGAATTTGATTTTGCATTTCAATAAGTTGTTAAAAAATGAAGAATCAATCAAATATGAATATAAAAAAATGATCATAAAATATCCATCCCTTTTAATGGATACTAAATCAAGAGAAGATGGGAAATGAATACCCAGACATCACCCTACTAATTCACGTCCCATCTACATCACTACCTTATAATCCTACACGGATCATCTCATATCCTTCATGCACCACCTCTTAAATAATCCCCCAGTGAAGATCATTCGACCATGAGTTCCTATTATTTTATTACCCACAAAAACCGGTCCTTGGTTTTCACATTTTTTCTATGATCAAATCAGTTGGGTAAGTGTTAGGTTTGGATGCCAATTCACATGAAAGTGAAGGAATGGTGAGTATAAAGGATCATTTGGGCCCCACTAGTTAGATAAGATGCATGATTAGCATTAATAGTAGTTGATAAGAAAGACAAGCAGAAATGGTACAAAAAGGAGATAGAGATAAGTGTATGACAATTTCTAAAAAATTATGTGAAAGTATCAATATTACTGCTTTGGTTACAGAAGTGTTCTACTTACAAGGAATCCCTTAAGATTGATGAAGGGCTTAGAAGAAGCGTTGTTGTGATCATGGATTTTCTTTGCTAATTGGGGAACGTAGTGTCCTACAAAAATATGTGAGAAAGGTCAAGAAATTGATTGAATACCACATAGAAATGCTTGAATGATTGTCTATCCTAAACTAATTTAACAAACCTGCATAACTTTCTCCAGCAATGTAAAAGTCTCTATGCTTGTACTGTGGAAACCTTTCAAACCATCTTAAAAGAAATATCAGAGCATCCCTAGCTGCTTGCATGAAAAAAAAGAAAAAAAGAAGATTGGCTACACTGATCATTTGAAGAACTCTGAAAAACCAATTGTTTTTTGGAATGCTTGATTAAATTGACCTGTTCGCTCATCGCCAGAATCTTTAAGATCCGAGCTGGTATTTGTATATGAGAAGCCCACACCAGCTGGTGAATCAAGAAATAGAATATTTGCCTCTACAAGTACAAAGGTTGAAAAACAGAAGAAGTTTGTTCTTCAGATATTCAAACAAAGTGTTAGAAAGCTTAATCGGTTTATAAGGCCTCGAAGAATACATAGACCTGGCCCGTTCGCTTATTGGGCTAAAAGACCAGACAGGACCCAGCCCAGGGGTTCGAGCAAGTGTTAAAACAACCCGAGGAGTTGACTCAACTTGAAGGTCATCAAAGTAACTCGGATGGGTCTCACCTGGTCCTAATCCAGATGGTTGTGTGTTCTCTTTCTTACCTCTGTTCCAAGAGTACTTGTTGAGATACAGGCTTGACCCAGTTTTGTTGATCCGAAATGGGCCGATCTCTTCTGAAGCACCATACGCAATGGATGAGCATCCTGGACCTGCACCAATATTTCATTGGAATCATTGTTAGATTAGTCAGATCTTTTTGTTTTTTTCATTTAACTGCTTTAATAAGCATCTTGCCATAAAGGTGGTGGCTCAGATGGTTTTGAACCACGGATTTGCTCTCAAGGTCTTCAGCATCCGGGTACTTATGTGTGTGGCCATGTATGTATCCTAGGGATTAGTCCTTGCTTGTAACAAGCGGATAACTCTCGGGTTGGAGGCCAAAGGATCAAAGGAAGGCTAGCGAAGGATACCCTGGGGCATAACTTTTTTTTCTTGTGCTCTAATAAAAGTAGAAAACTTTTTATTACTAGATCTTCGTATTTTCCATCCCATCAAGGGAAAATATGTTTTTTTGTTTTTGTAGGGATAAATATTTGCAGTTTTGAAGTGTGATATGGTCAATTGAAAGACAATTCTTGCTTCTTTTTCCTCATTTACCCTTTTAAATCTTTTTTTAGGTCACCTTGCTTAATTCAATAGTTAATTTTTTTTTTTTTTGTCTTCATCCTACTTTTACTTGAGTATTGCTCATGACACATGAGCCTACCAGGCTACCACTCTTGACCCTTCTATGCTTTTGTCATGCTAAAGAAAATCCATGAAACGATAGGGGCCATTGTGTACTATGAAGGGTATGTTATTGAAATTTGCATGTGGCCGTGCGCTGAAAAGTCTGTCGTCAGTACGCGTTTGTCCCCTTATAAACAGATTCAGGAAGGAGACATTGTCAGGTTGCTTTTGTCGCCAACCCTCTAAAGCAGAGCTCGATGGCACTGGAGTTCTTTCGGGAAGAAGACAAACACAACACCAGCTTGAGGCCATTGCCAAGGAAAAACCTCTGCCCAACACCCAACCTAGTGGGCCCACCTTATTATCAGATTTGAGGGGACCATGAAATAGGGACCCCAATAGTCACCGATTCCTCGGCACTCATCTGAATATACTGGACCTCGTTTGAATTGTGAAAACTTATGTTTAGGATGATGATCCGAGCCACCGTTAGAGATTGGGTATCTTTCGTTCTCCTTATCCAATCCAGAAATGGAGCCTTAGGTAGGCCCCACAGGGACTGGAGCTCAACTTAAGGTTGGGAACAGTGCTTAAAGGGGGCCACGCGAATGATCATTGCTGGGTCAGGTGAGGAAACAGAGCCTGACATCTCAATAAGCAAATTGCAGTTTCTGTCATTGATGCTCACCCTTCAGCAGCCAACGGTAGTTGAATGATGTTGGCATCATTAGTATCACAAACATGAATAAGCCCTGGCCCTGCCCTCACGGGCACTTGAAAAATAAAAAAAGTTAATTTTTAATTTTCTCTACTTTGCCGCTAATTGTGATTGACTCAATCACTAATTTTTTCTACATTGCCCCAAAATAACGTGTTATAAGAATCAACAGAGTCACTTAAAAAAAAAAAAAATAGAAGTGCGTGAATTAATTAAGCATATATAAAACACTTGAATAAAATATATAAAATTTACAAAATGTTTTACATTTCATTTATGTGCTGGTAAATACTCAATCTTACGATTTGAGCAGACTTGTATTAATTGATAACAGAGAGTTTTGTATATCTTCATACACCCCTTTGAATAGAGAGAGAGAGAGAGAGAGAGAGTTATGTATATATTCATACAGGAGCCAGCTTTTATTTGTAGTGTTTGGACACAGTCAAAATAAGAAGATGCTAAATAGTTAAGCTCCAACGTAGACTTCCACTTACATCACTCAAAGGAAGCACAAGTTTGTTTTGGGTGCCCATCTAAGCGGCTGGAACCCAAGAAAGCCCGCACACATGGGAATACAATCAACTCATATAGGAAAGCGAGAAGAAAGCCCACACAAGCGGGAAGAGAGTTCAAACACAAAGCAATAAGGTGAGATCTGTCACTCCTTACCGTTCGGGTAAAGAGCCATTCTCAAGCGCACTTACTAAAAGGATCCGGACTCATTATATGTTATTTCTACCTCTTTTTTTTTTTGCAAGAATTTGAGAATTCCGGGTAGGCACTGTAGATGGGTCTATCTTTGTCAACCCCTACTCTAATACAACTCGATAGACTAACGACCTTAACATGGTGCAAGGCCTATTGCTAAATGTGCCTAGCTTTTAAACCTGATGGAATCAATTTAACTTCAGGCTCAAAAGTTTACCTAAATGAGTTGACTCAAAGGCTCAACTATGCCTTTCTCCAATTATATAAATGTTATAAGAATACACCTTCATCTGTCATAACTCATAAATAACCTTGGGATTTTGACATAATTTGCACTAGTAAAAATTCAACCAAAACTAACAAAGTTTAATCCGGGTTCCACTAGCACCAGTCCACTCCATGCACAGAGTCAAGTGGAGCTTTTCAAGCTTATATATGGACAATGGTCTTAGCCTTAGAAGTCTAACCCTGTAGGTCTAAAGTCCTGACTAGCTAGCTCAATGCAACCGACTGTCTGCAATCCAAAAGTTGGAGAAACTTTCCACTAACACATCCATACTAGTGGAAATGGGTGGACCCCAAAGGCCCCAAGTGCCTGTCAAGTGGGCCTCACTACCATCATAAACCTATGTCGATCAAAGTTAGAACAAGATCAATGAATTGTCTTATGTTGTAATCATACACTAACCCAATTCCCGAATCCAAACTTCTATCCCTTTTGAGCTTTTCTCTCTTTTTGACCGTTCATTGCAAGAAACGCACCCCCACTCCCCCCATCTCTCTCTGCTCCCGCGTGCTGTAGAAAAGAAAGGAGCAAGAAGCCATATGAAGTCAACTGAGTGAGAAAAACGGAGCATCTTTTCTTTGGAAGCTTTACCAGAGACAAAAGGCAAAGTCCAGGAAGTGCAAAAGCTATTGTTGCTTTGGAAAATCAATCGCTTTGCAGCTTTTGGCCCAGGAATATCCACTCATCACATTCTCTCAGGAAATGCTTTTTCTCTTACTCTTCCTTTGTTTCCTCCCTTTTCAATACAGTGATCGACACTGCTCATCAGATGGGTCCCACCTAAAGTTGTCCTCCACGTCATTTGTTTCGACTCTTCTGTATGGATGGTATGGATGTAAGGTGGAAATCACACGCTTCTATGTTCTCAATGATTACCATCCTTGTTTTACAAGGAACATGGATGAATCCATCAGTGGGGGCCCACCTCTGAAATCTGGAAAAGATAGTCCTGCGTTCAACAGACTTGATGTCTAAGCGCGGCAGACACGGCCTCTGTATATTTTGTGTCTGTTACTAAACAGGAGGATAGTGACATTGTGGAGATTTAACAGACCTAGGGATCATTAGTCTCTGAGGATGAAATTTTAGGAATATTTTTGCTAATATGGATGCATGATGTTATTCAGGATATTCTTCTGTTATAATAATATTTAGATTGCTAAAGTACTATTAAGGAAAAGCTTTTCTCGCTTATTGGTGGCCTACCAAAAAAAAGGAATGTCGAAGAAGATATGGATTAAACTAATAAGGATGGATCTGAAGAAGAGTAGCGAATTTAAAGATTTAGCTTATGATAGATCGGAATAAAAACAATAAAGTAAGCTGGTTGAATATAACATAATTGCGACAAGCCTTAGTTGATGATTTAGAATTCTGCAATCTTTTAATGTCCGTATCAATTGGGACCCTCTTAAGTTTTCTGATGCAGGCCCATAGAGAACTAACATTTGAAAGTATTGTCCTGAATACTAAGGGGTTCATAGGCTTCCTAACCTTAGAATTTATGATCTGATTCGAGGTCCCAAGGACTCCGTTGTGCTATCCTTGTGCACCTCGGGACTCCATTGTCAGTAAGTATCTAAATTTCAGAATACAGCTACCTTGTGGTGCTTCTTACTTTTTAATGTTCAAATTGAATTAATTTTTCAAAATATATTTCCAAATATATCCCAAATGAACTCAAAACTTGAAAAAATCTTGATCCTAATTTCAAGGACTACATTATTTGTGTATCATCTAAAGCAAAACTTAAGGTGTCATCCTGAGCTTAGCTTAGCTAGTGAGGGATACAAAACGCCCAACTTAAAAGTGTTTTTGGACTAAAATATTGAGAAGAGAACTATCCTCAAAGATATTGAGTGCAATTAGGCCTCTTTTTTTTGGGTTGGTGCCCACTTTACCGCCTTGAATTCACAAGATCAGATTTGGCACTCAACCAACCATTACTCACTATTGAATGAAAATCAAAATAGTAAAAAAAGAGGAAAAAAATAAAGAAAAGTCTTTCAAAACCACTAAACTTGGGAGCTATAGATCAATTGGAATTAATAGTTGAATAGGGTTAACAATTCTAGGTCTCTTATTGAGTTATTTCCATCCCCTCTCCCCTTGTAGGCGGTAAAAACGACACCTACTTAGATTGAGATGAGATCGGGGTGAACTTCCTAGGACGGGGAATGCTGAACGCCAAGAACCTGAAACGGAAGGGAAAAAGGCTAGGGTCAGAGCCCCTGGCTGCCGTGAGCCGAAGGCACTCCGATGCCTGAGTTAGTTCTGAGGAGACTAAACAGGAGGAGGAAGAAGAGAATGAAACAGTATGGAGTATTGCCAGTTGTGTATTGCGTACCTCTCATGGGACTGATCCCATGCGTATATATAAGTGAGTGTTCCTCGTTCATTCTCTCTGAGTGGGGGTAGGTGAGGTGAGGTCCCATCGATCCTTACCCTGGCTGGCTGCAGTGGGTAAAGTGGGCAACATCCCATCCTCACTTTCCATGCCTTCAGTCAGTTGACGTACAGGGCTGATAAAGCAAACCTCTTATCGCCATAAATGAGCGATCCTATCGTCATAAATGAATGCTCATATCTGTCTGAGCGCGCCGTATTTCCAGGAGGAGGGTGGCGGCCCACTCTGACTCTAGCATTCTAGTCTGAGACCAAGGATGGCTCGGCCGTGGTGTGCCTATGTACTGAGCTGGAACCTGTGCCGAGTTGCCGAACCGCTGTGCCGCGCTGGCACTGTTTGACCGAGCTGCCGAGCTGACGGGATTTACCGCAGAGGCCGAGGTGATTGGCGAGTCTAGCCGTAATCCTCGCTTAACTTCGTCATTACGGTGTTTTACCCACACAATTTCCCCCTAGCTTTTGACTTCTGAGAGCCCTCTAGCTCGAGGAGGTCAGAAGCTTGATGACCGTATAGCCGGCTCCGCTACCGAGCTCGAGTGAGGGTTACTGTCATGAGGGAAATACCGGGGCGAGGGAGCTTCGGATCAGGAGGGTCCCTTTCGAGATGTCCCCTCGCCTGTCCTGGATATTTAATAGCCCTCGGATATCGCGCTAATGGTGGCACGTGTACCTTCTCTTAGCTGTCTCGCAATTACTTCGAGGAGACGTTAGGGCTGCGAGACGGGACGTTAGGGCTGATTGAGGGGACGCCTCTTAAAGACTCTCCTCGAAAGTCGAATCGACGCCCCTAGGCCTTATAAATCAGAGCGCCTCC
Source organism: Persea americana (assembly GCA_029852735.1). Lineage (NCBI taxonomy): Eukaryota > Viridiplantae > Streptophyta > Magnoliopsida > Laurales > Lauraceae > Persea > Persea americana. The sequence goes on from CM056812.1 coordinate 12,011,314, forward strand.
CTCGTCTTCACTTTCCTCTGCTTTCTTTGCACTTCTACTGCGCTCTGCAAGAGAACTTCTCCGGCGCCTGCGAACTTCCGACGATCTTGCTTGTGCAGTCCCCATTCGTAAAACTCCTTTCCGCTTCCCTCGTCTTTTCTTTTAGATAGGTCCTCGTCTGAGTCGAGAATGGGAGTCTATAGACATTTGTTAGGAGACCCAGGTTCCATAGATCATTTTAGGGGTTTATACAAGGTCCCCTCCAATGTGGAGGTCAGGCCGGATAACCCAGACGACGGCCTCACCTATCGTGACGGCTGGATGCCGTTTTGGCTGGTCTCTGTAGTGGAAGGGGGGCTCCGCTTTCCCCTGCACCCACTGGTCCGGGACTGCCTCTGGGAGTGGAGGTTGTGCCCATGCCAGCTACTCCCCAATGGATATAAAATCATAATGGGGGTAGTGCGGCTCAACCAGATCCTGGAAATCGGCCTTGGTGTCCCGGATATCGAGGACACGTATGACCTCTGCAAATCCGCAGAAGGGGATACTTATTACCTCCGGCTGAGGGTCCGCCGGACTGGGTTCGTGACCGCGCTGGAGGACTCCAATAGGTACGCGGGCGAAGACCGAGTACTCGTCAGAGGAGGATGGGAGTTCGGTGAAGCAGAGCCTGCTACCACGGTCCGGGTCCCTCGAAAAATAGGAATTCCTCCAAGTAAAGGCCGGAGTTCTTTCGGTTTGCAGTTTTTTCCTTTCTTCCTCTGTTCGGCTCTTGACACGATTTTGTCTATGCAGATTTCCGCGAAAAGAGGGAGCTCGCGCGGAGGAACCGCTGGAAGGTGAACAGCGAGTGGCACGAGCAGGTGAGAAACTACCGCGGCCACAACTGTCGTGCTGCGTGGTCTCTCCTGGGGTACGTGCCCCACTACAGGTCCTTCAACACCTCCCGAAAGGTATCGGGGATAGACTCCGTGCTGAGCGGGGAAGGCGCGAGTCAAAGAACAGAGACGACCGTGGTACCAGGCTCGGCGGTGGTGACCGTTGCGATTCCCACCGGTCGTCTGGTTGAGTCGGTAGAACGTGCTCCAGCAGTCTCCGCCGCGGAGCCTGCCGGGACTTCGAGAGCCGAGCCCCGGCCTCCCCGAAGGAGGCTAGTAGCTTCCAGCTCGGAGGAAGAGGAAGAGGAAGAGGAAATGTTGCGCCAGCGCGGGCGACGCTATGCCGCAGAAGACCTGTCTGCGGCGGCCTTCGGGGATATCGGGGGCGAGGCCCGGGATCCTCCTCAGGCAGTGGCTGTGACGCCTCCGGCATCTGCGGGTGGCACTCTTGCCCCTGACGCCGAGACGGTCTGTATCGCCGCGACCGGGGCTGCTCGGCCTGGCGAGGCAGAGGTCATCTCAGCTCCGCCTCCGGCCGTCGTCGTGGACGACGCGCCCTCTGAAGATGCCGTGGGGGCTGGATGTCGGGCTCGCTCCGCCGAGGTCGCTGAGGGCGGGCGACCCGAGAAGAGGGCAAGGGTTGAGGCCTCGCCTGGCCCCTCCTCGCCTCCGCCTGCCGGGGGGACGATCTTGCCTCCTCCCGTGGCTCCGTGGAGGCCGGCCATCGAGGAGGTTCTGGGGAGGCCGCTGGCCGAAACAGACCGCGCAGCCAATCCCCATGTTGTCGCAGCGCTCGGACGAGCCTGCGCCCTTCCTCAAGACATGGCGAGGTGGGCCGCGATGGACAACGAGTCGCTCCTGCTCTCCTCGATGCGATCCCTGGTGTCGGTAAGTGCAGTATTCTTTCCTTAGCTTTCAGTCCGGTGTTGCTTTATTGACTTCTGGTTCTCATTTTGCAGCTGTTGCAGAGGTGCCAGATAGGCATTGAGAGGCTCGATGCGGCCGAGGCGCGGGCGGCGGAATGGGTGGTTGAGAGGGACGAGCTGCGGGCGTCTGTGGCGTCTAAGGACGCGACGCTGGCAGAGGTGGCGGCCAGGAATGCCGGTCTCGTCTTTGATTACGAGGAGTCGAAGGTCGAGGTCGGGCGCCTCAAGGACGAGCTGGCGGAAGAGAAAAGCCAGAACCTCCACCTTGCCACCGAGCTCGATGATCTTCGGATCGCGGCAAAGCGACTGGAAGACGACCTGGAGAGCGCGAAGGGGACAAACAGGAGGCTCCTCTCTCAGCGGAACCAGGCGCAAGGTTCCCTGGAGATGGCGTTGAGGGGGAAGGCGGCCGAGATTGAGTCTGCCCTGGCAAAACAAGAGGCCAGGCTCAAGGAGGAGTTCCTCGCCGCGCATGAATCCATCATGGGGGAGGAAGTCAGCAGGTTGTCCGCTGATTACAAGGCTCAGCTGCCGGGGATCCGGGACCGAGCCTGGGAGCTTGGGTGGAAAGCGGCCTTGAACAAGGCTGGGGTCCCCGAGGATAGCCCTCTCTTCCTAAATCCCCCAAGATTCTCCTGCTCGGACTCGGGATTCGCGGCCGTGTCTCAGGCTTCTAACCTTCCCTCGCAATCGTGTCCGGAGGCGAACGCCGCTCCCGGGGCGCCTGAAGAGGCTCCCGTTGCCAGCGCTGATCCCGAGGGCTCCCAAGTGCCCACGGTCGTTGAGGCCCCTCCTGAAGTCGTCGCGGTCGTTCCCGAAGCTATCCCGACCGCTCCCGAGGCCAGTGCGGTCGTGGCCGAGGTCCCTCCAGAGATTGACTGCAATGTGGAAGCTGCAGCCCTCTGAGGCTTTTTTGTAATTTTTGTAATTCTTTCTTTTATCGTATCTCCATTCATCTTGTAATCAGGAGCTTTGATTAATGAAAACTTTGAAACTTTGCTCGCATTCTGGCTTCCTTTCTCCTTGTCTTTGATGAAATGTGTGTGGTCGACCTTATGTCGTATTGCTTTTCTGTTTGAGTTGTTGGTCCGGATAGCCGAACTCCTGGCCATTCTCAGAATTGAAATATCCGCCAATGACCGAGACCCGGTGCATGAACCGTGGTCTCGGCCTGCTGTGTACCCATAATCTCCCCCCCAGCTTTTGACCTGCGAGCTCCTTGGAGCAGGTCGGAAGCTGAGTGGCTTTGTCAGGCCGGGACTGCCGCTAATCTTTTAAGAGTACCTGGTTTGTGAAGTGTTGCCGAGACGGCGGGGTCTCGGTTCGGTGGGGGATTCCTCCTTATCGCCTGTTGCCGACGTGGAGTGCCGCATTAAGTGCTTTTCGCCAGTCGAGGCGGTCGCCCTTTCGTCTGTCGAGGCGTTTAATAGTCCTCTGGAAATGCGGCACGGTGCCACGTGTCGCCTCTCCGAAGGGCATGCAATCATATCTGCAGGACGACTGGGCTGCCCGAGACGACGCTAGGGCTACTCGAGGTAGGGCCACATTAAAGGCTTTTCTTGAAATTTGAAACGGCGCCTCCATCCCTTATAAATTAGGGCTCCTTCTCTGTCTTCGATCTTTTCGATCTCTGCTGCACTCTGCTGAAGAACAGTCCTACCTGCGAGCATTCTTGTTTGCACGGCCTTCCTTCGTAGGATTTCTTCCTTCTGTCTTCTCCCTTTCCAGTAGGTAGTTCTTCGTCTAGGGTAGAGAATGGGCATTCACAGGCACTGGCTGGGTGACCCACTGTCTATAAGTTTGTTCAGGGAGGCATACAAGGTCCCTGCGAACGTAGAAGTTAGGCCAAACAACCCTGACAACGGTATCACATACAGCGACGGCTGGATGCCGTTTTGGCTTGTGTCCGTCGTGGAGGGAGGAGTCCGGTTCCCCCTTCACCCGCTCCTCAGGGACTGTCTCCGGGAGTGGGGGTTGAGCCCCTGCCAGCTGCTTCCCAATGGGTATAAGATCATCATGGGAGTGGTGCGGCTGAACGAAATATTGTCAATCAGCCTCGGTGTCCCGGACATCGAGGAGGCGTATGACCTCTGCAAATCCGCAGAAGGGCATACGTACTACCTCCGGCTAAGGACAGACCGAACTGCCTTCGTGACCGCGCTGGAAGATTCCTATAAATATGCGGGGGAGGATCGTGTCTTTTTCCGAGGGGCATGGGAGTTCGGCGAGGCGGAGCCCAGCACCACAGCCCGGATTCCACGGAGAATAGGAGTCCCCCCAAGTAAAAACCGAGGCCCCCTGGGTTTTGTAGTTTAACCCTATTTATCTCTTCCCTTCTGTTAACATCGTTCTGTTTCTGCAGGTTTTCGGCAGAGGAGGGAGCTCGCCAGAAGGAACCGGTGGAAGGTGAACAGTGATTGGCACGAGAAGGTGCGGAAGTACCGCGACCATCACTGCCGAGCCGCGTTCTCGCTCCTGGGGTACAAGCCGCACTACAAGTCTTTCATCACCCCGAGGCGGGTGACCGGGATTGACTCCGTGCTACACGGGGAAAGCATCGGACCGGACACCGTTCAGACCGAGGTCCCTGTCCCGGAGACGGTGACTGTCGCGATTCCCTGCGGGATTCCGGTAGAATCGGGCGGACAGTCTCCTGTCCGTGAACCAGCAGCGACCGAGAGAGCCGAGACCGGGCGCAAGAGGCAGAGGCAGAAATTTGTCGTCTCCAGCGAGTCCCGGAGCACATCCAGCTCGGAAGAATCCGAAGTGGAGATGTTGCGCAGTCGCCGCCAGCACTTCGTGGCCGAAGACCTCTCCGCCGCAGCTTTTGGGGACATAGGGGGCGAGACCTCGGACCCCTTTCGAGGCGCCGATGTCGCCCCAACTACGTCGTCCGCGGCTGCTGCAGAGGTTCTCGTTCCCGAGACCGAGACCGCTCCAGAAGAAATCGACGGGGCCCAATCGGGACCTCCTGCCGCGGCCGAGGTCGGCGCTGATCCTCCGGCTATTGTCGTTGACGAGTCGCCCTCCGACTCAGGCAGAGAGGGTACTGCCGAGGTCGTCGAGGCGCGTAGGCCGGAGAAGAGGCCGAGGGTCGAACTCCCACTTGCCCCGGAACCTCCCGTGTCAGTCGGGGGATCCGCCACTCCCTCCTATTTTGTCCCTTGGAGACCGGACATCGAGGGAGTACTGGGGAGGCAACTAGCCGAGTCGGACCGAGGGGTCAATCCTGAAGTGGTTGCCGCTCTGGGACGAGCTTGCGCCCTTCCCCAGGACATGGCAAGGTGGGCGCAGATGGACAATGAGTCGCTGCTGCTTTCTTCAATGCGGTCATTGGTAGCGGTATGTACTCTTGTTCATGTTCCTCTGTTTCTGCTGCGTTTCTTTAGCTGATACTCTGTTCTTACTGCAGCTCTTGCAAAAGTGCCAGACTGGCATGGGGAGGCTTGATGCAGCCGAGGCCAGGGCAGCAGTCTGGGCAGCGGAGAAGGAGGAGCTGCTGAAGTCCCTGGCGGCAAAGGACGCGACCCTGGAGGAGGAGGCGAGCAAAAACGCAGATCTTCTTGCCGAGCTTGACGCAACACGGGCCTTGGCCGAGCACCTCAAAGAGGAAGCAAAGGTTGCGGCGGATCAAAACGCCCATCTTTCCTGGGAGCTAGACGAGGTCCGGCTCGCGTCGTCGCGGCAGGAGGAAGATATGCAGATGCTGCGAGGGACGAACAAGAGGCTCACCTCCGAGAGAGAGCTGGCTGAAAGAAAACTGGAGATGGCTCTGGAGGGGAAGGCGGCCGAGCTCGCGCTGGCTCTGAAAGGGCGGGAGGCCAAACTCAAGGAAGAGTACGTAGCCGAGCACGAGGCCGTGATGAACGAGGAGGTCAACAAACTGGCAGCTGACTATAAGGCGCAGTTGCCAGGAATTCGAGACAAGGCATGGACACTTGGGTGGAAGGCGGCCTTAAAAAGGGTTGGAGTCCCTATGGACAGCCCTGTCTTCCAGAATTCCCCCAGGTTTCCTCGCTCGGACTCGGAGTTGCGAGCCGTCTCGGAGTTCGCCCCAGTTCCTCCAGCCTCGGAGGTCGCCTCAGCTCCCTCCTCATTGGAAGTCGCCCCTGCTCCCCCAGTGGTGCCCGAGACTGCCTCGACCGTTCCCAGCGAGAGCGTAACCGGGACCAATTGTAATCGGGGAGCTGCAGCTCCCTGAATTTTGTAATTTTTCTTTTTTCGCATTGTATTCCAACAGATTATATAATAAAACAGCATTTTTCCACATTTTCCGTGCATGATCCTTGTCTTGTTTGTGGCGGAATGAGTATTGACACAAGTAGTCTGCCGAGTAGTTCAACAGGTACTGACTGAGTGCGGTTGGCCTTCTGAACAGAGGCGCCGAGCCGCGAGGGTGGTAAGGCTACCAGACCCTTATATGCTTTTGGCTGTGCCGCCCAGGCTGGTGCAGGCACCGAGCTTAGGGCGGTTGGCCTTCTGAACAGAGGCGCCGAGCCGCGAGGGTGGTACTGCTACCGGACCCTGATGCTTTTGGCTGTGCCGCCCAGGCTGGTGCAAGCACTGAGCTTCGGGCGGTTGGCCCTCTGAACAGAGGCGCCGAGCCGCGAGGGAGGTACTGCTACCAGACCCTGATGTGCGCATGGCTGTGCCGCCCAGGCTGGTGCAGGCACCGAGCTGTGGGCGGTTGGCCCTCTGAACAGAGGCGCCGAGCCGCGAGGGAGGTACTGCTACCAGACCCTGATGTGCGCATGGCTGTGCCGCCCAGGCTGGTGCAGGCACCGAGCTGTGGGCGGTTGGCCCTCTGAACAGAGGCGCCGAGCCGCGAGGGAGGTACTGCTACCAGACCCTGATGTGCGTATGGCTGGGCCGCCCAGGCTGGTGCAGGCACCGAGCTGAGGGCGGTTGGCCCTCTGAACAGAGGCGCCGAGCCGCGAGGGAGGTACTGCTACCAGACCCTGATGTCTAGTTTTGTCGAAGCTGGCGATGGAACCGAGCTGACAGTTGATACTCTGGACAGAGGCGTCGAGCCGCGGGGAATCTCTAAGTAATGCAAAGACTCATTCAGAAAAAGCGCCTTTTATTGATATTTGATTTCTTTAATACATTTCTCAGAAGTAGAATTTTTTTAGATGCGTCGCATTCCATGGTCGCGGGAGCGCCTTCCCCTCCATATCTTCGAGTCGGTAGGCAGATCTCCCGGCCGTAGAGGTTATTCTGAACGGTCCCTGCCAGTTGGGCGCCTGCTTGCCTTCGTTAGGATCTCGGTCGCCAGGAAGTGTTTTCTTCAAGACTAACTCTCCTATCGCGAACCTTCTTTCCTTGACCTTCGGGTTGTATCCCCTGGCCAACTGTTGTTGATAGGCGGCCAGGCGGATAGCTGCCGCCTCTCTTCGTTCTTCAGCCAAGTCCAGCTCCCGTGCCACGTTCAGATCGTTTAGACCTTGTTCGCAGAGTTCCGACCTCAAGGTCGGGAGGCCGACCTCAAGGGGAATGACTGCTTCCATGCCGTAGGCAAGGGAGAACGGGGTAGCAGAGGTGGAACGCCTTGGAGTAGTTCGGTAGGCCCATAGAACACTTGGCAGCTCCTCTGCCCATCGACCTTTGGCTCGGTCGAGTCTCTTTTTAATTCCGTCGAGGAGCACTTTGTTCGAGATCTCGGCCTGACCGTTGCTCTGAGGATACGCCGGAGTGGAGTAGACATTGCGAATGCCGTGCTCTTGGCAGAAGCTTTTGAAAAAGTTGGAATCGAACTGCGTTTCGTTGTCAGAGATGAGAGTACGGGGAATTCCAAATCTGGTGATGATGTTCTTCCAGACGAAGTTCTTCGTGTCTAATTCGGTGATGGAGGACAAGGGTTCAGCTTCGACCCATTTCGTGAAGTAGTCCGTGGCCACTATCAACCATCTTTTGTTCCCTGGAGTTCGGTGAAGTGGTCCGACGATGTCCAGGCCCCACTGGGCGAAAGGCCACGGACTGGAGAGGGAGCTTAGGTCCATGGCTGGCTGGTGGAGAGAGTGAGAGAACTTCTGGCACTTCTCACATTTTCTGGCATAGAGCTGGGCGTCCTTTTGCATGTACGGCTACCAGTAACCCTGGCTGATAGCCCGGTAAGCAAGAGACCGACCTCCTATATGACTGCCGCAGATCCCTTCGTGAATCTCGTAGAGAAAATCCTCGACTTTGCTGGGGTGAACGCACTGGAGGTAGGGCCCCGTGAATGACTTTCTGTAGAGCTTGCCGTCCTGGGAGAGCCAGAACCGGGCTGCCTTCAACCTGACCTTTCGAGCTTCAGTCCGGTCCTCGGGTAGCTGGTCATCTTTCAGGTATGCAATGATGGGGTCCATCCAGCTCGGACCGAGATCAAGACACATGAGCTGCCGAGGTCGCGGGAGGTCGATGCTGGGCTCCCGCAGCGTTTCTACTTCGATAGTTCTCTTTTCACCGGCTTCCACAGCCGAGGCGAGGCTGGCGAGGGCGTCTGCATGGGAGTTGGATTCTCTGCCGATCTGCCGGACCTCGGCTCTTTCGAACTGGGAGAGAAGTCCCCTGGCGTGGGCGAGGTAGGCTGCCATCCTGTCATCCCGAGCCTGGTAATCTCCGCTGAGCTGGCTTGTCACCAGCTGGGAATCGCTGAAAACCACAACGGACCGGGCTTCCAAGATTTTGGCGCTGTTAAGTCCGGCAATGAGCGCTTCATACTCGGCCTCGTTATTAGATGCCTTGAAACCCAGTGTCAGAGCTTGTTCGATGACGAGGCCTTCGGGAGACTGGAGAACTACGCCAGCGCCAGCTCTTTTGGATGTTGAGGATCCGTCGATGAAGACTTTCCAGGACGAGTCTAGGAGTTCTCTCCAGGATTGTTCTTGCTCAGTCTCGGTGACGACCTCTGCACCCCTATCGCCCCCCAGTTCGGTGTCGAGCGTGGTCGGTGCCGAACTCTGAGGAGTAAATTCCACAATGAAGTCCGCTAGGACCTGAGCTTTGATGGCCGTTCTGGGCTGATAACTGATGTCATATTGCCCCAGTTCGACAACCCATTTGGAGATCCGTCCGGAGAAATCTGCCTTGCGGAGGAGAGCCTTCAGTGGGTATTCTGTTACGACCACTATTGTGAAGGTTTGGAAGTAGTGGGAGAGCTTTCGAGAGGCGCTAACGAGCGCCAAGGCGAGCTTTTCGAGCTGCAAATACCGGGTCTCGGCGTCCAGCAGGGTTTTGCTCGTGTAATAGATAGGCCTTTGCTGGCCGTTGTCTTCCCTGATAAGCACCGAGCTCACTGCATGGTCCGAGACCGATAGGTACAAGAACAGTGCCTCTCCAAAAGTCGGGTTTGACAGCAGCGGTGGAGAAGAAAGGTATTGTTTCAGCTGTTGCAGTGCCTGAGAACAATCCGACGTCCATTGAAACTTGGAGCCCTTTCGCAAGAGTTGGAAGAAAGGTCTGCACTTGTCCGAAGCTCGGCTGATAAATCGGTTCAGGGCGGCAGCCATTCCGGTCAGCCGCTGAACTTGTTTTGCCGAGGTCGGACACTGGAGCTCCTGGATAGTGGTGATCTGGTCAGGGTTCGCTTCGATCCCCCTTCTTGTGACCAGGCTCCCTAGGAACTTGCCGGAACCGACACCAAAGGCGCATTTGGATGCATTCAGCTTTAACTGGTACTGGTGAAGGATGCCGAAAATCTGGCGGAGGTCGGTCAAGTGGTCCTGCGACCTCTTGGATTTGACGACCATATCATCGATGTAGACCTCCACCGTCTTGCCGAGCTGGGCCTGGAACATCTTTGTCACCAGCCGCTGGCATGTTGCTCCCGCATTTTTTAGCCCGAAGGGCATCACTTTGTAACAATAGGTGCCCCTGGGAGTGATGAAAGCTGTCTTCTCCTGGTCTGCCGCGTACAGGGGAATCTGATGTTACCCCCGGTAGGCATCCAGGAAACTCATCCGGTCGTGTCCGGCAGTGGCGTCGATGAGCTGGTCTATCTTCGGAAGAGGGAAGCTGTCTTTGAGATAGGCCTTATTGAGGTCGGTGAAGTCCACGCAGACCCTCCATTTGCCCGTCTTCTTTTTGACCACCACGGTGTTGGCCAGCCATTGCGGATAGTGGACCTCTTTTATTGCGCCTGCCTCGAGGAGTTTCTGAACTTCCTCAACCACGGCCTCAGTCTGCGGGACCCCAGTCCGGCGCGGCTTTTGAAGCACGGGCTTATGGTTGGGATCCACCTTCAATTCATGGCAGATGACTGTCGGGTCAATGCCGGGCATCTCGTAGGGTGTCCAGGCAAAGACCGCCTTATTCTCAACGAGGAGGTCAAGCAGCTGTGTCTTTTCGGACTCGGGGAGCTGGCTTCCAATGAGGAAGAATCTGTCGGGGTCGGCGGGATCAATGTTGACCTTGGTGAGGTCCTCGATGCTCTTCTGCGCCGGAGCCCTGCCGACGTCCCCGAGCTCGGCCTCTCTATCCAGTTCGGCCACGTTGACTTGGGATGGCTCAGCCCCGCCAGGCAGCACGGCCAGCAGGCATTGCCTGGCCATGTGCTGGTCGCCTCTGACGGTGATCACATCCGTTCGGCCCGACGGGTTTTCCAAAGGGAATTTGAGCTTTTGATGCCGGGTGGAGGGCACCGCCTCCATGCTATGCAGCCATGTCCTCCCCATTATGACATTGTATGGGGAGGGGACATCGACCACTAGGAATTCAACCTGCCTGCAGGCTCTACCTACTTGGACTCTGAGGGAGATCTTTCCCTTGGGATAAACAGGCTTGGAGCTGAAGCCGACCAGAGGGGTGCGGGCAGCCTGGAGGTCCTCGTCCTTCAGTTTTAACTTTTTGAAGCAATCGTAGTAGAGGACTTCGGACGAACTGCCAGGGTCGACAAGGGCTCTCTGAACCAAGAAGTTTTGCAGCTTCAAGGTGAGCACTAGAGCGTCGTTGTGCGGGAGCTCGACGTCTTCCAAGTCTTTGTCAGAAAACCATATTCTGACCCCCTCTGTTTTGGCTTTTTTCGCGGCCGGCTCTGGTGCCGCGGTCAGCACCTGCTTCTGGTGGGAGGCGCGCCTGGCCTCGGCGCGAGCCTGAGAGCTCTTCTTGGGTGGGGCGGCGAGGTGGATGACATTGATGATGCCTTCTGGCTCGCTGTCCTGGTTATCAGCGTCTCGCCGCGGAGGTCGGTCATCACCTCGGCCTTCCTGCTTGACGTACTCCCTGAGGTGCCCCTCCTTCACGAGGTTCTCCAGGTGGAACTTGTAGCTCCTACATTCGTCGGTCCTGTGCCCATTCTGCTTGTGGTAGGCACAGAACTTACTCTGGTCCCGGGAGGAGAGGTCGGTCGTCATTGGCCGCGGCCATTTGAAGAAAGGCTGCGCTTTTATTTTGTTGAGGAGCCTATAGATCGGCTCCTTAAAGATGATATTTACTGCCACGTGGGAGGTCGGCTCGTGGCCAGACCTTCTGCCGCTCCCCGATGCCGCTGCCGAGGCAGAGGGAGTTCGGCGGTGCTCCGTGGACCGGGCCTTGCGCCGATCCGGGGATGGGTCTCTGCAACGATCCTCCCTCCTGGAGGACCTGCTGTCTCCCTTGGCGGGTTGGCTCTTCTTAGTGAGGCCGAAGTTTTCCCGACCTCGCACCTCGTCTTCTTCCGCCAGGATGAACCGATTGGCTCGGGTCATCAGCTCCTTCATGGTGGTCACGGGGTACATGACCAGCTGCGCCCGAAGCGGGATGCCTGGCTGCAGAGCCAGCTGGAAGGACCTCACTGCTAGCTCCTCAGAAGCACACTCGATCTGGCTGTAAACAGTCCAGAACCGGCGAGCGAACTGGGTGACGTTCTCGTCCTCCTGCATTCGGAGGGCCATCAGGTCGGCATCGGTCTTCGGGATGACGCGATGAGCCTGGAATTTTCCCAGGAAGGAGGTCCGGAGCTGCCGCCAACTGGAGATGGAATCTTCAGGGAGCGAGCAAAACCACCGCAGGGGGAGATCCGCCAAACTGGAGGAGAACACTCGACAGTTTAGGGAATCGTCATCCCCCCAGACCGACATCCTCTGGACGTAATGTCGGAGGTGAGCAGCAGGGTCCGAGGTTCTGTCATACAGGGTGAACCTCGGGACGCTGAACTTCTCGGGGAGTGTGTATTTTCTTATCTCCCTAGAGAAAGGAGACGCGCCAGTGTCCTCAGCTTCAAAGGCGGTATACTGGTCTCGGTCGATACCAGCAGTCTCCATATTCTGGCGAATCGTTTGCTTCACCTGCTGGTCGATCCACCGCTTCAGCTCTTGATCTTCCGAAACCTGGCGTTGCTTCTTCGGCCCTTCGTGCTTGTGACTGCTGCTGGAGCCTTCTTCCTCTTGGTCTCGGTCACGCCTCTTATCGTTGAGGACGTGCCTCAGGTCTCGCCCGTGGTCCAGGCGCCTGGGTGGCGGACTCTGACCCTTGGCGTCGAGCTGTTGCTTGAGCCGTTGGATAAGCTCGTGCTGCTCCTGGATGAGGCGGTTCTGAGCCCTGATATCATCCAGGCGGGGGTCTTCATTGTGATCGAGGCTGGCCTGATGGTTTGACTGCGATCCAGCCCGCGCTGACTTCTCGTGTGGCTTGGTGACTGACTTGTCGCCTTGCACGGCTCGCTTATGGCTATGGCGGGGCTGCTCCGGAGGTGGGACGTCGCGAAGGGAGAGCATGGTCACTCCCCTAGACCGCGACTGTGTCTGGACCGTGGGAGACCTCCCGCCTGACCTCCTCTGCTGAGGGGGTGGCGGTGGAAGATTCTGCGCCAGCGGAGGCTGTAAGGACAAAGCCTTGCCTTTGGAGGGTCCTTCGCCATTTCTGGTTTTCGGAGGCATGGTGCTTACAAGCTTTTTGTTCAGTTTCCCACAGACGGCGCCAAACTGTAGGCGGTAAAAACGACACCTACTTAGATTGAGATGAGATCGGGGTGAACTTCCTAGGACGGGGAATGCTGAACGTCAAGAACCTGAAACGGAAGGGAAAAAGGCTAGGGTCAGAGCCCCTGGCTGCCGTGAGCCGAAGGCACTCCGATGCCTGAGTTAGTTCTGAGGAGACTAAACAGGAGGAGGAAGAAGAGAATGAAACAGTATGGAGTATTGCCAGTTGTGTATTGCGTACCTCTCATGGGACTGATCCCATGCGTATATATAAGTGAGTGTTCCTCGTTCATTCTCTCTGAGTGGGGGTAGGTGAGGTGAGGTCCCATCGATCCTTACCCTGGCTGGCTGCAGTGGGTAAAGTGGGCAACATCCCATCCTCACTTTCCATGCCTTCAGTCAGCTGACGTACAGGGCTGATAAAGCAAATCTCTTATCGCCATAAATGAGCGATCCTATCGTCATAAATGAATGCTCATATCTGTCTGAGCGCGCCGTATTTCCAGGAGGAGGGTGGCGGCCCACTCTGACTCTAGCATTCTAGTCTGAGACTAAGGATGGCTCGGCCGTGGTGTGCCTATGTACTGAGCTGGAACCTGTGCCGAGCTGCCGAACCGCTGTGCCGCGCTGGCACTGTTTGACCGAGCTGCCGAGCTGACGGGATTTACCGCAGAGGCCGAGGTGATTGGCGAGTCTAGCCGTAATCCTCGCTTAACTTCGTCATTACGGTGTTTTACCCACACACCCCTAATTGATCCATAGGCTATTATGTGCTAGCAACTAAAAAAGAACATGCCTCTCGGTTGAGGAGAAAAAGTGGACACAATGAAAGGGAGAAAGCTATATATATGAAGCAAAGTTCAAATTTATGAACAGTTTACTTTATCACGATCACACCACAGTTATATGTTCATTTGTGACCAAACATATGTGATATTCTGTTGACTTGGTCAACTAAGTGGTAACTTCAGTCCCAGTCACAGTGGGTAGTCCCTCTAGTGCACCGTGGTAGCAAGGAAGAGCCTTCTAAAAATTTAGAAACTACATCTATTCCGTGATTATTTTATTAAAAATAGCTAATGATAATTTACAAGAATACAACGACTCAAATTTTTGGAAACCATAATAGGAAACATAGACTCAATATATCACTAGCCTAATTTATTCAAAATCTAATCTAATCATAATCTAAGGTAAACCATCCTTCTCCAACATATGTTAGAATATTTTCTAATCTGCCTTGACTATTGCATGCTGTTTTCAAGAAAGGATTGTGTGATTGGTTACGTTAATTTTACTGTCTGATATAGGTTTACGTCTTAGCCAGAATTTTCATCATCTGACGGTGGTCACCATCTCTTTATAAAGTCCATCAACTATTGTTATTTCCCATTTTTCTAGTCTGTCAGGGGCTATGACCTATTATAATGGGTCTGTTATGATTCTTCCATAAGCATATAGATCATTAAGCTTTAAAAGAAAATAGGAGATTGATGGACTTGATAAATATGGAGATGATAATTAAGAGAACCTTTTTGAACCATTAGAATTATTTCATTGTTCTTCCTAGATCTAATCTTCACGAGCATACAAATGAAATTAATGATGGAGCTGACAATATGAGGTAAGGCGAGTTTGAAGCCTTCAAAATAGCAAAGCAGGCTCGATATGGTCTACGTCAAACCAATTGACCTCAGTGTCCTCCAAAAGACTTTGGTCTATTGAGTAGTGTTGAGGCAAGCGGTGCTTATGTGCAACAAAATCAAGGAGTTTTGACATATTAGTCTTCTTTAAACTTAGATTTTTCAATTTCATGACAAAAATTCAGATAATGTCACCAAGATTGCTAGACTCTGACCAATATTTTTTAAAGTTTTTTTGCCCCGAATCCCATGATATCATGGGAACAGTATATGTCACAGAAATTGAAATTGATAAGTCCCATGATCCCATGATGCCATGGCTTTTATGAAGCATCTTAGGGATAATTCTTTTAAATGATACAACCTGAGGAATGATGGTAAGATGTGTATTCACTTTTCACAAAACGTTATTTTTCATGTTATATATAAAAAATGAATTCATTTGCTAGTTGCAGAAAATATATAATACCAAAATTGATAAATCCCATCATATCATGGGATATGGTGCAAAAAAGTTAAAAACATAATGTTGACCAGATTTGAACGACTATGGTGACATTATTTGAATTTGGGTCATGAAATTGGGAAAGCCAAGTTTAAGGAGGACTAATATGTCAAAACCCCAATGATAGTTTTATAAGTAGAAATAAATTTTTGACCATTTTCTCCTTTTAACTTCTTGAGGAAGAGAAAGGGACCTTCTCCCACTTACTTTTCCCTTTTTATTTCCTCTTCTTCACGATGTGAGAAAGAGGAAACTATCAATTACCATAATAGATATTGCCAATCCAAATCACCTTATTCTCATTTGTCGATCCATCTGCTACTTGTCATGGTGTTAACACAGGCAGCAAATAGTGGTGAGCCACCATCTACTACTGCATCATCACTTCACGGCTAAAACTGCATCGTCATCTATTATTTTTGAAGATATATGTTGTTCGTCTTTGTCTACTCAATGTTCAATATCGCCCAATGGCCAAGAAGTAGATAGTGGAGAACAAACAATTGTAGTTTAGGACGAAGAAGATGAGATGTAGAGAGAAAAGGGAGATAGGTTTTTCAAGGAACGTTTATTGAGAGGCTTGTTCCGACGATTGAGAAGCTTCACGGATTTTTCCTACCAAAACCTCAAGGCGTTAGTAGAGGCAGCGGAAATACTCTGATACCATATTAAATTTCTTTAGCTAACCATTCATACCAGAACCTCAAGGCGTCAGTAGAGGCAGCGGAAATACTTTTCAATATTCCCCCATGGGTGGAGCCCACTCTTTAATACTCCCCCTCAGGTGGAACCCGGCCGGCGCACTTTTGGCGACACGCATTTTTTTTTTTTGCGCCGAGTCGTTCCTCCTGGGATTCGAACTCACGACCGGTTGGCTCTGATACCATAAAAATTAAAGAGTGGGCTCCACCCAAGGGGGAATATTGAAAAGCATTTCCGCTGCCTCTACTAACGCCTTGAGGTTTTGGTAGGAATGGTTAGCTAAAGAAATTTAATATGGTATCAGAGCCAACCGGTCGTGAGTTCGAATCTCAGGAGGAACGACTCGGCGCAAAAAAAAAATGCGTGTTGCTAAAAGTGCGCCGGCCGGGTTCCACTTGAGGGGGAGTATTAAAGAGTGGGCTCCACCCAAGGGGGAATATTGAAAAGTATTTCCGCTGTCTCTACTGACGCCTTAAGGTTTTGGTATGAATGGTTAGCTAAAGAAATTTAATAGAGATTGATATAGAATGCCGATAGAATACCAACCATAGCACTAGAGCTTCTATATCTTTTATATAGGCCGGCCCCAAAGCGTTACACTTCCTGAAGACTTCTTTGTCAGAAACCCTCATCCATCCTAATCCTAGTGGGAGTCTTATCCAAGGGTATAAATCAAGTCTTTTGATTATAGTGAGATACTCATTTCACTGTCGGACACAGCTATGCATAATGTGACATGGGACCCTTGGCATGCGGGACACACAATTTCCAACAATATTGAGATGGAGAGGACAAAAGTGATGGTCCCGCTAAGACCGGAGAGCTTGTCTTTAAAGAAGGTGGAGAAGATGGTGTAGATGTTGATGTTGGTCACTCTCGCTCAAGTTGACCATCAATCTAGTTGGCTGTTGATGGTAGTGAATGAATGAGATGTTGTTGAGAGAGAGAGAGAGAGAGAGAGAGAGAGAGAGAGAGAGAGAGAGAGAGAGAGATGAAGGTGGAGGGGAAGGGGATAAAAAAAAGATGAGATAAAAAAAAACTAGACAGTCGACGCCGCAGGCTCTCTCTTTGATACAATGTGAACATTAAGGACTACATCTTGATAAATCCACATACTAATAAGAAACCTAATCAGAATATAAAACTAGCATAGTATAACTCGAACCTAATCTAATCATAATCTATGAGGAACCTATCCTTCTCCAACATATTTCAGAATGTTTACTAAGAAAGTCGAGCTATTTTGTGGATGAAGTTTAGCACCAAATCAACCCAGTGTTAGGATACCCTAGATTATGGTTCTCAAAAATATGGAATCCTCTAAAGCAGAAGCTCTTATTTGTTGGTGGATTTATTAGATATGCATTGATGTATAATTAGTTTGAATTTTTTTCTCTTATTAAAATAAAAATTGTAAAAATATTAAATTAACAACAAAACGTCACAAAACTCTATTTTTGAATTACTTTTAGGGATCTTTTCTTTTCATGGTATCGATTCCCTAGGAATACTAAGATATGCATTCCTCAAAGTGGTTGAAATTGAAAAAAGAAAAGGTGAAGATCCATGGCCATCAAATGGTCACCCCTTTAATGGAAAATAAATCAGGAGAAGATGGAAAATGAATACCCAATCATCACTATTGTAAATCAGATTCTAGAAAAGTAAGGTTGAACCTACATCTCCACCTAATATCCCTCACTCTTCACCTCTTCAATAATCCATTTTCAGGAATCATTTTACCATGAATTCCTAAGAAAACATTACAATGCAAACGAACAGGCCTTTACTATTAATGAAGTAATATTTTAGTTTGATTTTTCTTTTCTCACTAAATTAAGAAATTACAAGGATAATTAAAAGAAATATTACAAAACTTCATTTATCAATTACATCTAGAGTGTTTTAGATTAATAAAATAGTGAAAATAATACTTAATGGTTGAAAGAATCAAGTTTCAAAACAGTTTTGGTATGGGTCATGGCTGGAATTATTGCATGTTTGTCCTTTAACTCAAGATGTTTTAGGTTTCAGAACTTGGCTCTAAATATATTAGTTACCGTAGAGTTGTGGCCCAAGACATACTGGAGGAAATTGAAGAAGATCGTCATAGCATTTATTTATATTAAGAGGGAACGTTGGCTCATCATTTCGCAATCAATAATAGGGGCAATGTTCTTCTATGAATAGACTGTAAATTTCTTAAATGCAGTCTAGCTTGTGGGGCTCACTTAGATGCCTACAAATTAGGGTGGGGTGGGGTATATGGAATGGTCTCCATATGAATAAGGGCCAACAAAATAACCAGTCTGGTCAAATCATCATAACTCTTGATTTAATTGTCATAAAATTTATGGTCTTTTAACTATAGATATCTTAGAAACTCAATCTAATGGTGGATAAATGTTTGATGAAACTGAAGTTGGGCCTGGTGCCGATCATTGGGGGGATGAGACTGTGAAATGGACCACACTAATCAAAAGTGAGGCTAAGTGGGCCCTACAGAGCTGAACCACATATCAAGTTACTCATAGGAGAGCATTTCTCTCGATAATAGTACAAGTTGGGTGTAAGGTCAAAGAAGAAGAAAAATAAAAACATAGTTTCTATTCCATGCAAATGGGTCCACTAATAAGTAGTCTAAATCCTCTCCACCCAACTGTCTCGTGCAATATTGTTATTACAATTGAACACTTATCCGAACGTTATCTACTGTTTTTTTTCCCCTTAACCCTAGCCAAGGTGTTGGGACCATGAGAGCACTTGCATACGCAGGAGAGAGCAGTCATACAAATGAGGAGAAGACATGCACATGCCAGTAGAGGGCACTCGCACATGTGAGGTGAGGACACCCACACAGCTAGGAAGGGAAGACTCACACATACATGAACAGGAGACTCACAGATGCAAGAAAAGATGATAAGGGATTGATCCCTAGTTATCCAGGTGAGAAGCGGGGTTTCCCTTAGTCATCCAGGTGAGAAGCGGGGTTCCAATCAACTGGGGCAGCCCCTCCTATTGAGTTGGATGAGGCACTAAGTTTGTTAGGTTCAGGAATTATTTAGTATTTTGAAATGAGATTGTCTTATGTGAAGATAAATTAGAGCTGTTTGTTGATGTAGACTTTTCTATCCAATAATTTTGAATAATGGGCCTCCAAAAACTCATGGTTTGCTACAATGTAAGAAATATAAAGTCACGCGTTTTCTTTACAATTGACATCTCTCGAAGTAAAAAGTTTAGGCCACTTAATGGAGGGTTGTGGAGTCAGCAAGTTAGATCCACTACGGGTGGGACCAACACATTAAATCAAGTAGTTATTGCAATAACAACGGTACCAACAAGAATCACCCTTCATCATCTGCTTGTGGTTGGCTGAAAATTACTTCCTTTAATCTCTGCCTCTCGAGAACAAACCACACTTCAAAACATGTTTGTAATAACAGTAAGAAGGGAATCATGAGAGCATACCTTGATTAGTCAGTTTTCTTAAGTACCACTGTCTATATATATACTAAGAATAAAAAACACTTTTGGAGAAGGAGATCACAAGTAACCATTGTGGGTAGGATAAGTTTCTCCCTCAGTTTTTTAGTGTTCCAAACAAACTTGTACCATGGTTTTGTCAAAAATCTGGTTACTTTAGATCACAAATCATCGTACTTTATATTGGATTTAAACAACCCAATCTATGACCAAGAGCAGGAATTCAGAAAAAGGAGCTCATAAGTAGTTCTAGTGTTCTACTATGTTTGTCATAAGTGTTTCTTTACATGGGTCATGGGTATTAAATCAATTCTTCTGGGGTGGGTTTGTGTTATACCTTTCATCTCTGTTTTAGGAAGCATAGTGAACTTTTCCAACCTTTCAATATTTTACTGTATATCATATTCTAAGTCAAATTCGACATAAGAGAAGACAAGGAAAAAAGAAACATAACCTCCAATATAGTTTATTGTAGCCTTTTGTGGGTCTTTATTATACTATCCAGTTTTTCCAAAGTGCCAAAATCCTTTTTACTGCTGTTTCATTAGTTTATTTTCTTTCACAGTTGTAGGTGTTTGGCATGATCTTCGTATCAATAAAAATAAGATAAAGAAGATATAGATAAAGAAGTCAATAGAGAGAGAGAGAGAGAGAAAGGTAACCTCCATTGAGCCAAAGTATCAGGGGCTTTGTGGCTGGATCAATTGAAGCTTCAGTCAACCAATAGAAGAGAGATCGTCCATGCTGCTGATTGACTTTGACATAGCCAGAGAACTGAGAAAAATTTACACTGGGCTGCCCAGGGAGGGATGCGATTCGATCGAGCTCTTGCTGATGATGTGCACCAGAGATAAAACTAGGAAGAGAGAAGGAGAAGAAACAGATGAAAATGACAAAAAATAGGTAGCCTTTCCTTCTTTCAGTTGCCATTACACCCCACAAGAGAGACCCCTCTCCCTCTGTCCGTTTAATGAATGTGGCCGCTCTCTTTTCTACTGTATCTGGATATTCTCCATCTCTCACTCTATTGCATGTGGGCGCTCGCCTGCTCCTCTCTCTTACATGTGGGTGTGATGTAATTCATTTAACTCAACTGACTGATATAGACGGCCGACTATAGGCTTGAAAAGTATCCGAACCTCTTTCAGGCTCGGACATAATATGCGATGAGAGGGGTGAGGGATTAAAGTATCACTCTAGAGTGGGGCCGCCAATTATAAATCTAAACTGGCCCCATCTTGTATGGAGGTGAAAAACTCCACTCCAATCAGAATCCTTTTCCCACTTTGATTGAGATTATGATTGATGGTGTATAGAACTCGTGCAAATTTTCTATGTTATTCATCAAATTTGGACCTACCAGTTTTGTGGTGAGACAAACTCATGTTATAATCAAATGAGAAATGCTATGGGAACGGAATGTGTGACCGAATGTCACTCAAATGACATCTTTGTCTTTTAAATTCCTTTCAGTCAAGCTCTCTCAGTCACTCAAGTCACTCAAAGATGTCATTTGAGTGACATTCGGTCACGCATTCCGTCCCCCATTCCGTCCCCATAGCATTTCTCTAATCAAATTTGGTGACATCCCATAAAAGAAAGAGAATCGCTTTCGAACCTTTTCGATTTTTAATAGGTGAGCGCTATTATAGAGTTTTGTGAGTATGAGAACTCACTTGGTATTAAATTTCCTCAACTAACCATTCCTATTAAAATCTTGAGGCATTAGTAGAGGTAGCATAAATACTTTTCAAGACTCTTTCTCTAGTGGAACTCACTCCTCAACACTCATCTGGTGAAACCCGGTCGGTGAACTTTTGGTGGCACAAATTTTTTTCCACTCAGTGTCATTCCTTTTGGGATTCGAACTCGTGACCGGTTGACTCTGATACCGTATGAAATTTCTTTTGCTAACCATTCAAAAAAAAAAAGAAAAGGAAAAGAAATGTGTGCCGCCCAAAGTGCATCGATCGGGTTCCACCTAAGGGGGAGTGTTGAAGAGTGAGCTCCACCTGGGAACGGTATTGAAAAGTAATTGTGTTGCCTGTATTAACTCCTTAAGATTTTGGTAGGAATGGTTAGCTGAGGAAATTTAATATGATATCAAAGCCAGATGTTCGAAATCTAGGAGGAACGACTAGACGCGAAAAAAAGTGTGTATCGCCAAAAGTGCGTTTACTAGGGTCCACCTAAGGAGGAGTGTTAAAGAGTGGGCTACTTCTTCTAACACATCGAGGTTTTAGTAGGAATGGTTAGCTAAAGAAATTTAAAAACTTGAAAGAGCTCCCAATTCAAGAATTTTCGTTTTTGTTTCGCTTAGAATTCTTACTAAGAGAATTAAGTTTAAACTCTAAGAGAAGGGGGAGTTAAAGAAATTTAGAAATTATCAATAGAGCGCTTCATACATGACATTGGTTTTATGGATGAAAATGCATTTAGTTGTATTATTGTGAGCTCGTCATCTTTCTCAGTAAAACTTGTAATTCTTTTAAAAATTCAGCACATGGGTGGGATGATAGTTGGACAGAGAATGATTGAAACCCAAGAGATTTCCTTGTGTAAATATAAGAAAAATTGTGAGATAGGGAGGGGCTTGTTGTACCGTTGGGGTTGTCCCTTTATTCTAACAAAGAGAAAATCTCAAATAAGGCCTTAAGTTTTTACCTTATTTCAAAAGAGGACACAAGTTTCAAAACTTTTCAAATTAGTCCTTAACTTTTTTAGCAATTTTTAATTATGGACAACCGTCCATTTAAAGTTCTTTTCCGGCAACTTCTTCCTCAACTATTTTAAAATACCCAAATTACCAGTGTCCTCACACTAATAAAGGACAACAAATGTCCCCATGGCGGTCGGTTGTATGTAGCAGCTACCGGAACCATGCCATGACTTTAAATGATGGGTAATTTTAGTAGTTTAGAAAAATGGAGGGAAAAAGTTGCCGCCGAAAAATAGTTTTAAATGGCCGGATGTTCTTAATTGAAAACTTAGAGACTAATTTGAAATTTTTTGATATTTGTGTCTCTTTTTTTTTGAAATAATGCAGAAACTTAAATCCTTATTTGAAAATTTCCCTTTAAGAAAAGATTACTACCTATCTTGCAAAAAGAAAAAAAGGGGAATGTGAAAGAAAGACCCTAGGAAACGGATGCCGAATAAGAAAGAT
Organism: Persea americana; assembly: GCA_029852735.1. Taxonomy (NCBI): domain Eukaryota; kingdom Viridiplantae; phylum Streptophyta; class Magnoliopsida; order Laurales; family Lauraceae; genus Persea; species Persea americana. Next base: position 12,033,476 of record CM056812.1, read on the forward strand.
ATCGTGATCTCAATTGGGTATCACCTTCTTTTGCATTTTGTTTTGTGATTTCTTCTGTAGAAGAAAGAGAAGAATAGCTTCTTACCCGAGTAGTAAGGAACATCAATTTTTATCCGGCTGCCTAGGGTTTGAACCTTGGATACGTCACCTCTCCTTTTCCACTTAAATGGACTGCTTTCCTGCCGAAGAAAAAGACTATGAAAGGAGAAGATGAAGAGGCAGTAGGTCATGGACTGCTTTCCTTCTGAAGAAAAAGATTGTGAAAGCAAAAGATGAAGGCAGTAGGTCATGTGAGGATTGGACTGATGGTGAAGAATACATATATTTGATGGAAAGACAATATCTCTCTCTCTCTCCTCTCAACAGCCGATAGGACACGAATGAAGTTGCCCATACATCAAGGGGTCTGTATCTAGCACACGTGCCATGCCAGATTCCTTGGCATTTATTAAGAAGGTCACAGATGGGGGGAGCTTTCTTTCAATCCCAACCGTGTCGAGCCGACATTATACATGTATACTTCATGTCTCACACGTGTACATGAAAGTTGAAGTGATTGCTCTACCTCTTGTCCGATCCCATCTCATGTTAAAAAGACAATCATTCCATCGTTGTCTCCACTATAATAATAGTGACAAGGGCATTTTTACCTACATAAAATGAAATTGATTTTACATTTTATGTACAAAGCATACTGTCAATAATTTTTAATTTTTTTAATTTAAAGTTAATTTTGTCATAAAACCCTTATTAATTTTTAAGAGATTTTTTAGAAGATATATATCTAATGAGCAAAGCTCTCATAGGCCGCATCTTAGGTTATCCTAAGTTTAAACAGTGCCGATTACACAAATCAAAGTCGACCATCTCTATTTTTTGCATGATGGAATTGGAAAATCCATTTTTGATTGAATTTATGATGATTTTGGAGAGGATGATATGAGGCAGCTTACGATGGAAATGATTTTGCAGGCGGTTTCAGCCTAGCATAACATAAGCTGCACTTTATGAGAGCCCCTCTCATATATATAATATATATATAAATTCTCAGAATCGCCCCTAAAGGGCATTTTGCCCCTTTTGATTTGTCCAATTAAATGATGCCACTTCACATTATAGTTGTGCAAATAATGTTCAAGAGATTGAAGGGAAAATAGAAAAATAGAGAAGATACGATATTAGAGAGAGAAACTCAGAGAATAGGGAACCATGATATGGAGATTTGAGAAAAACTTCCTTTGAATACACTTATTATTTAGGAGATTCGAGAGAAGATAGGAAATCATTAGAAAGAGAAACTCGAGAATTGGGTATGGTCCAACTTGGGCCCACTTTGAATTCATAAAAATATTAAGTTTGTTATATATATAGCTTTGGTGGGGGGGGGGGGGGGGGGTGTCTGTAACACCCTGTCCCGAGTTAATTAAGATTAACTCTAATTAATCGGGATTAGTGCTAATTCAACATGTTTTATTGAATTAATGTTGATAAATGGCTAAATTGATTTAGAATTTGGCTCAAATGGTCAAATTGACCTTAACGAGAAGAATAGTGAAGGTTCTGAATGGATTAGAAATGGTTTTAGGCCCAATTGAGGGATGTAAGGACTTTTTCGTAAATACGAATTTACGCGTATTTCGTCGAATACGGAAACTCTTGATACTCACACGTGTATCTCGAGGAGTACGTTAACTTTCGTAATTATAGTAGTTCCATTCAGCGTGGATTGGTTCAAATGACCATTCATTTGACTTAAGATGTAATTAGAGGAAATAGGAGGGGGTTTGATGCAAAAAGTGAGATTATAAGATGAGGATGAACTCATTTGAGTTCATTCCTCCAGCACAGTCGATCTCTTCTTCTCTTCCTTTCTCTCCTTCTTCTTTCTTTCAATTTCGCTTCGTTGAGTGGTGATTGAGAGAGCTAACAAGTGATTGTGAAGAGGAACTTCATCTTCTCCATCTTCTTTCTTACTTGCTTGGAGTTAAAGCTTGAGAAGATCTCAAGATTATCATCAAAGAAGCTACAAGTAAGTGTTGAGTTGAATTCAGCACTTTCATGGTTCCATTGTTGAGTTGTGGCTCAAAGAATTCACAAGAATTCTGTTTTGTGGATTGATTTTGGGTTTTAGGTTCAAAAGGAGGTTTGGCTTGAGGAATTCGGCTAGGATTCAAGCTAGACGAGGAAATTCTTGCTAGAAAGCTTCCAAACAAGGCAAGTATACTCAATTGTATTGATTTCAAATGTTAAGTAACTTGTTAGAACTCAAGGAGTTCAGTTACAGAAAATTCGGTTCAGAATTTTCTGATCTTCTGGGCGCAATTCGGTCAGCCGTCAGGCTGACCGACACCTGACCGCCACCTGACCGAGAGCTGACCGACATAGGTCGGCTAGCCGACATTGTGAAATTCGGCTAACCGCGGGTTGACCGCAAGGTGACCGAAATTCTTGTCAGGGTTTTTTCATCAGAAGTTTAGCTTCTGGAAAACGAACCGTGAGCTGACCGAAGAAATTCGGCTAACCGAAATTTGAATTTCGGCCAGCCGAGTGGGTGACAGCATAGGTGACCGAATTGGGCAAATTGTCCTGAAAATTGAGACATTCTGGAAAGCTGACCGAATGTGGTTCGGTCAGCCGAAATCCCTAATGCGGCTAACCGCTAGGTAACCGACGTGGTGACCGAAATTGAGGGAATATCAGAACTGATTTCTGATAATTTCCTAAACCTTCATGGGTGTTAGCTAAACTTATGTGAATGTAAATTTCACTAAAACGTGATGTCATCGACAATAACACCTACATTGCATAATGAACGTTTCACCCGAATGTTGTTTTAGGAAATTTACTTGTTTATTACTTGAGTTGGCTTGTCCTCTCTCGTCTATTACTGTTATGCTCCTTGTTGAGCTATCATTGAATAATGTATTGAATTAATACAATGAAATGCAATGAAATGAAACGAAAAGAACTGAAATGAACAACATTGTAATGTATAAAAGATTAAGTCTGCTGCAGTAGATGGAGCGTTCCGGAGCTCCGTGGTGATGCCGGTGATCTCTGATCAAGACACTGGTAAATCCCACACATTTGATAAGCCACTTAATAAAGTGAGTAATAATGAATTGAAATGAGTCTTTGAAAGGCTGGGTTGTGAATGGTGCGCCTTCCGCCTATGTTAGAGGACAACGAAATGAATTGACTGCTCTCTTCAGGGGAGAACTACATGCATTGAATGCTTCCTTCAGGGAAGAACTATTTGAATTGACTTGAATTGAATTGATTCGAATTGAATTGACTTGAATTGAATTGATTCGAATTGAATTGACTTGAAGTGAATTGATTCGAATTGAATTGACTTGAATTGAATTGAATTGAATAGAATTGTTATACATTGGAACCAAATTGCTAACATGTGATTATCATAGAATTGTGTATACATTGTTGAACCGTCGTGTTCACAGTGTTATTGATGACATTACAGGCCCAGTTGGCCGTGCCAGTGGTTCCGAGACCGCGCCGCCAGCGGAGGAGACCAATCCGGTTCCTCCAGGAGGATTGAACGAATGGATGTGAATCGGAGGCGACCGGTTTAGAAATTTTTGGGAACATTTTGAATAGATTCATTTTGTTGTAAATAGTGATCACATGCATTGTATTTGAATATGCATGGTTGATTTACATAGGAATGAGACGTGTAAGTAAACTTTACTTTCTGTAAAGGACTTGTACATAGTAACATTCAATGTCAATGTATGTATATATTTCCGCAAAATAATGTACATTTGACAGGTATTGGTAAGATCCCTTGTGAATCTCGTATTGACTTCGGTAATGCGAGGTTTATGGGAGTAAGTATGGCATCGCGACTCGGGGTTTTGCCGTGGTAATCCTAATCTCGGGCCCGGGTCGTGACAGTGTCCATTCAAAACCTGCAATAGAACAAGGCTAGAAGAGTTAAAATTACTGGTCGGGGGGGGGGGTGTCCATTCAAAACCTGCAACAGAACAAGGCTAGAAGAGTTAAAATTACTGGTCAATAAATACATGAAACAGTCTGTTTGGCCTGTGGTCCTGTCACTTGAGTAGGAAGGGAGATGCAGAGGGCTTGTGACCACCCCACAGGTTTCTACTTGGAATAAATGACTACAGTAAAGACAAAAGGATGACTGATGGGTCGTGCCAAGCCACCAACCACATCCTTATCAACATGAATAATGAATAATGGGTGTCTGACTAGGGGCTCAAGGGTAGTTGGTCACACTGCCCTTTCTAATTTTGCTAAGATTTGGACAGAATTAGGAACCATTCAGGCCTTTCTCTCTCTCGATCGAGCAATCTAGAAAGCAACACACATGTCATGGTCGGCAGCTTATGGCAATTTTTTTACCTAGCTTAGAGGGCTTGGACCTAATCCCTATAGTGAGGGAGTAGACTTCGGGTGAGGTAAGATCATAAGAGAGCCCTTTGGTGAGGAAAGAAGACTTCGGGGGTGAGGGAGCACGGCCCTCGAATGAGGAAAGGTGCCTGCCTAGGTTCGAACCCAGAACATGTAAATAAGAACTCACATTTCTTACCACTAGGGTAAGAGGCAATTTTTTCTGGCCGCCAGGACCCACTATGAACTTCCTGTTTCAAAGTAAGCTTGATTTGGTCAGTGGGTGGGGCAAATACAGTTGGGTAAACATGTAGTTCTATATACTGATTGATGTCAATGTGGCCAATTAATTGGAGAATTGGACTCAATTTGGGTCAGGTAACGATCAAGTGGTAGGATGTTAGGGTGGGGTTCAAATTGGAACCAAGGTCGTCCAAGCCTTGTTTATCGGTCAGATCCTTTGGGTACTAATCGGGGTCCACCACTATCAACATAGATCAATATATAGAGAATGGGCCTGGTCCGGCCAAGGTCTATAATCTCTTTAGATGGATTTGGAATCACCTTTGATTCCCATCTTATCTAGCTAGCTCATTAATGTTGTGGAAGCATAGCCCATAGTATGTATATGTTCAAAAGAGAAAAACTAACAATGCAGGATGGCATATCCCATCTTACTGGTAAGGTATGATTGCTTCTCTTTATTTTTTTTTTCTTGTCAAGGTTTTAGACTCAAATTTAAGTTTATCCCTTCTTTTATTCTTTTGAGTTAACTGCTAATCTAATGAAATTATTTTCTTTCTTGAAGCTTGGGAATAGGCCCAGGCATGACTCCCAGTGAAAAAAATGAGAAAGGGACAACAGAAGAAATGGTAAAAATAACCAACCATGGAGTCTATTCCAGTGTTTTTCTCAAGCAGAGGCCACTAAAAAGGACCTTCTACGAAGGTCAAGTCTATAAAGATAGTCATGTTATTAGATAGATCATGGTTGGAACCCTAACGTTATTTTTGAAAAATATATAATAAATTAAAGCTGGCCATCTATTTGCAAATACATGGGCATGTACACACTACCGTTTTGTCACTAGAAATTTGGTCACAATTGACCAGACTTAACCATGAGCCAGAAGGGCCAACAGCAGTGGGACCCATGATTCACGTGCTCCTTCTCATACATAAACATTGTATATGTGGTTTCTAAAATATCACTCTTTGCACCGTGTGTGTATATCTAGTTTATGTAAGCTTCAGAAAAAGCCTTCCCTTTCATAAGCCATAAACAAATCTTGGCAGCGTTAAAATCTACCCATGATTTCAGAATCTTGCCTCCTCACATGTGCACGTGACCATGCATACGTGCATGTAGGGTTTACTTTCCAAAAACCTAGAAACAATAAATAGAACAACTCTTGCTAACCAATGAGACCTTGCAAGAAGCATACAAGACTGTCCTTGGGAAATAAAAGTAAACTGTACATTGATTACATTTCAACAATTCTTTATTCATGGTGGGTTACATTGGGATTCAATTCATGCGCCCAACTCTGCCACCCTCATGTGGCCATTGTTTAGTTAGAGAGTTTGACTTGACCCCTTGGGCATCAACCCTCTATATCTTATTCTAATTTCTATAAGCTTCTTTTAGCATGGACTTTTCCCTTGTCCACTGGCAACATGTAGATAAGTATGGGATTTGTTATTTAGTATTGGAAAATATTAAGGAAATTGTTGTTTTCTTGTCTTTTATTGTTTTATCATTCTCTAGCAGAAGAGTGTGGTATGAGATACCAATATAATATGTTGGGAGGGATTTTGGAAAATGAAATGCATGTATCCCATGATAGTACGATTGATTATCTGGATGAGATCATGTGGACTCTCGGAGGTTTGTGGCTCTCTCTCTTTGAAATCGGCCTATATTATGATTACAAGTCAAGATGGTCTCCAAATTCATTGGGTTCCTAAGATTTGTTTAAAGGTTGGTATTCGTATGTGCTTTGATGGTGATTAATGGTTGCTTGAAAATAAAGGAATTTACAACTCGCTATTTTATATGGTATTAGACATTGCGCTCGCAGGCTTGCTTTTAGAGCTGTTGCACCCACTTAGTTACTATTCCTTCCAAATTTACAACTGGAAATTTGACATCGTGCCCGTAGGTCTGTTGTTAGAGAGGCTGCACGGAGCAGCACTGTGGCACGCTTCTACCCAACAAGCTTATCTTCGGACATGATAGATTTTGTCATTCTTCATTTGTATCAAAGCAACAAGACACTTGTTACTTTGGGTTGGTTGATTTTTCCGGCATTTGTTTGGAATGTTTGGAAAGACATGTTAGCATATTTTGAGCTAAATCTCTGTCTTAAATCAGTAGCAGCTTCGCAGTAGAATTTTATTTTTAGGCCTTCACTTGCTAGATGATATTGCTTGCCATTTGGATGTTCTTCTTAATCACTTTGTTCATATTTCGCATATTGCTCAGCCTGTGCCCACTATGATGTGGCGGTTAAATATTGCTAGATTGACTCCTTTTGTAGTGGGGTATTATTTGGACCGACGCTGGTACTGGTCGTTCGTGCGGTATTTCCATTGTTGAAGCTGATCTCTATATATAAGGATGTTTGAGTCATTCTTGATGTAGTGCCTGTGTAAGTTGAGAGTTTTAGGGTACGAGATCTCTTGATTGGTCCACTCAATAAACCAGTCCAAAAGTGTGCAAAATAATAAATATGCAGCGGAAATAAAATTACATGCACACACCACAAGGACACCAGATTTTTACGTGGAAAATCCTAACTGAGTGAAAAACTACGGATCTAAAGTAGATCTAATCAAGCACTATGAATCTTGTAATTACAAGAAACTCAGATTTATTCCCCAGATGTCCCCTACCTAAGGACTGAAGTTACTTTGTGTCGCTTCACGTTTTAACGACTTCACACCGTTAATTGCAACAGATTCAATCCCGCGCTTGACTCGTCAGATCTTCTCGCAAGAAGATAATCTTCTACAAATGATGCAGAAGATACTGGCTCTAGAGAACTTGGCAGCACAACTTCTTAATAAATCTCTAGAGAGGAATTCTCTCAATTAAATCTCTAATTCAGAACTTGAGAGGTGAGGTGTCTTTAGAATATCCATTGAGTCCTTTAAATAGCCTTGGATTCGTGCTTCAAATGTTAGAATATGATTAGGAATCAACAACACAAACTTGAGACAAATCAGGAGAGAAAACTAGGAAAGTTTCTAATTTTGCGCCCAGGTTCGCTAGAGTGATCTGGGAGTTTGCTCGAGCGGACAAGCCACTATATTTGAATTTCAGACCATGGCTTAAGCGATCACAAAAGATGGGTCGAGCGAAAAAGCTTATGTCTAGGGTTCGCTTGAGCGAATGCACTGGTCGCTTGAGCGAACCACATTCTATATGATTCGAACTTTTAACAATTTTTCTCTTAGTTTTTGTCTTCTAATTCGTCCTGTCTTCTATCTTCAGAATCCTTTTCTAAATATGAAATACAACTCAATGGACCCATAGAGTTTTGTCGAACCCATGAATTTAGCCAACACACAAAAACCTAACATAAGTGGCTCATATCTGCTTTGAGTTCGATGATAGGTTAATGAAGACTGTGACAGACCCCTCTCTCGGCCTCAAATTCTAGATTTCAAGTTAGGCGTGTGCATGATCTTCTCAATGTCGGGTCTATTTCTCACATATTGAAGATATCTTCACTATCCTGGTATCATCTTAAGCAGCTTAATTAAGTAGACGTACATCTGTAACTACAAAGTGGTATGCGGCTGTGGAAATAGGATTCACTATTTGTTTAAGATTACATGTGCCCGGGCAGTGGGCATCTTTTGCCTTTTCCGGTTTGGGGAGCTTAAGTTCTTATAATTTTTCTTTTTGCCCTTTTAATAGAATAGAATCAATCTTATCTTTAAAGAAAAAAATCTTAATAGAACTAACAACGATATTTCTCCTACCACGAACAAAACCAATTGAGGTGCAGGATATGAAATAGTTTATTTGTAGACAACTCTCTTTTAGATGGATCTCACATAATTATATACAACTGACATCTAATGATCTGTACTTCTAAAGTGATGATTTTTTTTTGGTAAGTTCTAAAGTGATGAGTTTAACGGGCATCATTTGCTCTTGATCATGTTATGATGACAGGATATTTCAATTGGAGAAAATCCTATCATCACAACATGATCTAGATCATTGATCCATCAAAGCCTTCCAAAGCTCTATTATTTGTGCTATCAACCAAATCCAAGCACTCCGTTAGACAATGAAGTCTGTTAGGATTCTAATGATACCTGAGCTACTCAAATATGATCTTGGAATCTGCACAATCAAGCTTTTAGCACTCCTATCTTCACCATGCTTTGACCCAAATCATCTCCACCTCTTTAACCTATGTACTTTTTCACAAAGGGAAAAACAAAGGAGGGACGGAAAGCGATTTGGTTCCTTCCCCTCCATTAATTTGTAGTAAGAGACAAGGGAAGGGTGACATCAATGTCTCCAACTCATTATCTCTTCTTGCCTCTCTCCTCTTCAATTACAACTCTTCCTTGACTAGAAAGTCCAGCCTCTCTTTACCTCTCTTAACTTGGGTATTTTCCATCTCAGCTGTCCCTTGAAAGCGAGTGCTACATACAAATCAAATGGCCACTAATACATTTTCTACTCATTAGATTACATGTAAAATGGCATGATTCAACCATCTTTCTTTTTCCTCTCTCTTCCTTCAATCCAAACCTTCTAAAGCTTATAGGTACGGAACTCTCACTCCACTAATTGGAAGGGTAATGCTTGAGAATGAAATAAGTAAATAAGTTGGGAGAGGAGAGCTTCCAACCATTTATCACAACCATTAGAAGCCTAATTTGCACTAATACATTGTTTGAGTAAAAACTTAAAGTTCTCATATTCTACACCGTTGTGTCGTTCGATTGACTCTGATCATGTTGTCACACACACCACCGTAGTACTGACTGACCCAGTCAAGCTTTTCTCTGAATATTTTTGGCACACTTGTGCCTATGGGGTCAAATACATAAGCATGCCGTTTGACATCTATTTCCTAAATTATTTGAGCATGATGAATGAGAAGAACTTGTCCGATAAGAAAAACCCAAAGGAAAGTGCAAACGTTTCTTTTGGTGTGGTAATCTCATGTGAGGGAGGGCCACCCTTTGTCATTCCAATAAGGACAAGTTAAGGCCAGAAGTGAAATTGGTGGTGGGGGTCTGTGGTCGAAATCCCTGACTTGGGCCCACATGTTCCATTTTAATGACAATATAATTGATGCTTGTTTGTGCAATTGTTCCATTGACTTGAGTTTCTTTGCTTCCTATCGGAGGTGAGAGTCACCTGAAATGATCCATGAAGTAATGGTGCAAATATCAAAACAATATACGCCTTGTTCTCAAGCGTTCAGATTAGCAATATGGTGTGGTTGGGGAAGAAATATGTTTCTCACTCATTGGTAAATAACTTGACTTGAACACACCACCTGAAAGTTGAATAGCGAGCATCTTCCACTGTGGGACATGTTCCTTCCATTTCTCTCATTATTAGAGGGGGTTAAATGAGAGCTAAATGTTGGGCCACTTTCCATACACCAGATATAAATATACTAGACTGGACTTGATAATGAATGCACTACACATAGGCAGGGCAGCCTGAGACTGAACCGCCAAGCCCACATTTGGCTGGGTTTTGACTATGCTTTATGACTCATGAGCTGTACTTGGGCCCAATTGTGTGCCCACCCAGCCTGAGACTAAACCACCAAGCCCACATGAGGCTGGATTTTGACTCTTTTTTATGACTCATGAGCTGTACTTGGGCCTAATTGTATGGTCAAATCATTAATAGTTTGGCCCTAAGCTATAAATCTTTAAAGACAGGACCGGTCTGGCGTGCCGGCATATATATTTTACACAAATGTCCATATATTTTGTAAATGGGCTAGGCATGGGCCTCATCTTTAGGCCCATAGATGGACTTTGACCTAATTATTAGGCATCGTGACTAAATGAGCATGCTTGAGTGAAGTCTGGGAGTAGCCCATACTAGGGCGCCATGAACTCCCTTGGAAAAAACTTGTAGCCCTACTGCCCAACACCATCAAATATGTGACTGCTACTGGTGCTCATGTGGTTTGAACTCATCGTGAGAATTGTTTTGAACCTATTAATTGCTAAGAAGCAGGGAGGCTGCATTCATTTTTGACATTCTATATATGGTCTTTTTCTTTTTTCTTTTTTCCATTTTGGTAAAAGAATCTAGGGTCTTAATATCCCAACTAACGGCCTCGCATGTACACTTTGAAGGCCTTGAAGGCCAAAGGCTGGAGGATCCTTATGTCATTCATCTATCCTCTCTACGGACCCTTTTGTTCGCACTGGAAATTCTCTTGTTTGTTTGCAAGAATTTTGAAAATACTTGTGTGGGAGAATTTGGAATTCTCTGCACGTTTGGCTACCAAGAATGTCTCATGAGGAAAGATTTTGGTAAACACAAGGAATTTGTGGATTTACATATACCAAATCCCAATGTTCACAAGATTTTGGCAGTTTTGTCAATGAATCAAGATCTAAAATTTGAACCCCTGACCGTTTTTGGCCTTCTACATGTTAGATTGTGTAGTCTTAATTCAGTAGATGATGTAATAAATTGATCTTTTTCAATATAATCATGTTTTCCTTTCATGGGATGAATGACGTTTTGTTACTTGTTTGCACATAATCAATACGAATGATATAAAGGTTCATGAGATGAACTGGAGCCCACAAATATATTAGATGTAGTACATGTGTGTGGCTGAGATTCACATACGGAAGACATGTGTCACAAATCTTATACTTAAATTGTTTTACAACCGGTGATGAGATTGGGCATCTCATCTGAAAATATTGCAACATTATGACCACCATGAGATAGTATGATTTGTCTCGATCATCAGAGTGTAAGACTTTGGATCATCATGCTGGTACATTGGACGTATTGAAAGACCATGAGAAGCGCCTTATGAAACTCTGTCTTTTATTTAAGGTCTGCTTTTATAATTCCCTAGCAATAGGCTCTCAATTCTAAGACATTAATGAACTCAAGTTTCTATCTATTTATTTGCTTTGAGTCATCGATGAGTGAGGTCAACCGCAGATCAACACCTTGGTGTCTTTGGTACATGGTAGTAGGACTGTGGGAACATTCAATGATCAAGATGTAATCTATCTTTATTATCCCCTTGTGACAATTAATGAATTTTTCATTGGTCAGTGCGTACTCATCTCAATTAAGAGTTAATTGGATGATACTGATGATCACTGTAATTAATTAGGTCTTAAGGATAATAAGATGTGGATCTAAATTGGTTGGACATATTTAATCCAATTGATTCATGGATATAGATGGAGGGGCCTACTTGTGGTCATGGGAAAGTTTAGGGTCTTCTTGTAATTTATTCCTAAGACTGGAGTTCAGTTGTATTTATATAGTAGAGTTATTTGCAATTAACTATGGGCCCGAATTGCACATGAGATGTGGGGTCGCGGTGTCCCAGTTGGAGAGAGCTTTCTAAGGAATCTTTAATGGTCCATACGCTAGCCCAAGATTAGATCATTGCTAATTCTACTTGAACTCAAAAGGAAATGAATTAGAAAGTTACTAGTTCTATTGCAAGTGAGATTTCTAATAATAGTAATAGTAAGAAGAGAAAGTTACTAATTCTTATGTAGGTTGGACTTCTAATAATTATTAGTAAGAGGAGGTGGTTTTGTCCTATATATAAAGGAGCCACCCTTTGGACGTCCACCTCATTGGATTTCACGCCCAAGCTTGTGCAAGAGTTGCACAACTTCTTCTTTTCTCTCATCCAGTTTCTCTTCCGGGTTTTCCTTAGAGCTTATAGTTGGTTTTCTCTTGGAGATCCCACTATTCTCCTTGAGGAAAGAGATCCGAAGCAGGTCATAGCGTGGAAGACAACAAGGCGTTGGAGATCTTAATTTGCTACTAAGAAGAGTTCTTGAAAAAGCAAAATTATCTACTTCTCCATTAGAGCACAACTGAGTTCCAAAGGTATGATCTACTCATTGTATATTGTGAATTTGTTGTGGATGCTTGGTGCTGGTTTTTCTATCTTTTAGATAGAGTTTATTGCTGATCATGATCATGAGATTGAGGGTCATGAATCCTGAATGTGGTTTCTGGCCTTATGTGTATTTGATTTCTGAGTCAAGTGGGTCAAAAGTTTTGAAAACCTATCCACGGGAGTCATTTATTTCCAACACTATAGATGATGGGCGGTTTTGAATTTCCAATGTGAGTCCCATAGAAATTAAAAATACATTTATAGGGTGTTGACTTTTTTTTTACAAATATCTCAATATTTGAGGAATTAACGGTTGAAAATTGACCTACTAGCTATTTAAGACCTTCTAAACACGATGGACGGTACGGATCATAATTATGGAATGCATAAGGTAGGGTTGGAAAGAAAAAAATGGGAAACCTCTACTATTCAATGGCGGACCCCTGGGGGCTGAAGCCCCCACCCTACCTGAAAAATCTCAAAGACCCTCCTACAAATTCTGATAATTAATGTGTTTTTTTTTATTTTTACAATTTTCCCTTCGGACAATATTTCTTTTATATTAAGACCACTTCCTGGGTCTGCCCTTCCTAATACTGCACTGTTCGCTATTCATCTGAATATGGTACTGTTCATCCAAATATATAAGTGACGCTCTTGGTCAATGGTCATCAATTTTTAGGGATTTTCTCACAATCTATGACAAATCAAGCTGTCAAGTTTGTCCACATAGCCTTTTTAGGCCTTCTAAAGATAATTAACTGTTCTTATTTTTCAAAAGGGACCTTTTTCCAAAAATTATGATTTAACGGTATGGGCCTTTTTGCAAGTATCTTAGAATCCGTGATGAATTAACAGCTAATATTTGACCTTTGAGACATTTTGAACATTTTAAACATTATTACTGGTTTGGATTTTAATTAAGGGACCTATAAAGTAGGGTTCTAAATAACTAATTGACAACCTCTAAGTTACCGTCAACTTCACTGTTGCATGGATTTGTGAAGTGGGATGGGAGCAGGTCAGATCGAGAAAATAGTTGAAAACAAAAATCAGAGGATTCCTCCTTGGGCCTTTCCAAGCTGAACCAAACGGGAATTTTCCATGAGTATGGAAAAGCCCGAGGAATCCTCTTATCAGATGTTTACCAAACGAGTCCTAATTGTTATCCCTAAGTGGAATCTCAAATTCTCAAGTGCAATCCAGCATTACGAAAGAGAGAATTCTCAGAATTCAAAAGGCTAAAACTTATTACTTTTTTAGGTAGATTGGTTTTCAGAGTCATAATAACCAAACGTAGCATTTGGAATGCTCGGGAGACATAATCTAGGTGAACAGCTGCAATTGTTATTAGTAATACTGAAACAACTGGGCCTTAAGAAATGTATTCCCAAAAGTACTTAGAATTGGCGAAACAAGGGTGAAGATACATGAATGGCTCAATGGCAACAATGAGCCAGTGGCACAATGGTGGGTGCTCATCATTGTGACCTTGGGGTTATGGATTCAATCACATTACTATAAGAGAGAGAGATATCCATAAATGACTATTAAATAATCTACCTTGTAGAAAAAAGTAATGGAGGGGAGATGGAAAATAATTCGAGCCATCACTCTAGTACATTAAATATCCTGGGAAATTTACGGTCTCATTACGTCTGTATTTTAGATCCTTTAACATTCATCTTTTTGAAAGAATTACGAAAAACCTTTATACTCCTTTGAAATATGTAAATCTTTATATATTGTTTTGAAAATGAGGCAAAGGTTTCATACTTTTTTGAAATCCTCCCCTTTAATAATCCTATTTTGGGACCCATTTTAATATGAGTTCCTAAGAATGAAAATGATTCTTTGGGAAGAATGAACTTCCATCATTGCATGTTAATAATTCCATGATTTTAAAATTCCAATATAGAAGGCATTTCTCATTTTTTGTGGTAAGCAGATTCTAATCTAAAAAAAAAATCATCTGCTCCCATTATGTTCAAGCGGTAAAAACACATTTTATAGTTGAATATGTTTTGCTCTGTCAAAAATTAGAAACTCAAAATCATAGAAAATGAATCTTCGGTCTTCATTTTCTGCCAAAAATGAATTCCCTCTAAATAAAAAATGCCTGTCATGCAAAAACACACCCTAAAGCCTAAAGGTATGTGGTTTAAGTTGTGCTATCTTGGCTGTAGATCAGAGCCCATATTAACCTTGATTCTGTCTGGGATTCGAGTTGAGAATTTACTTGGGTCAGCCCAAGCACGGATAACCATTACTATTAAATGGGCAGAAGGCTTAGGAAAAGCTCGGAAATCCCTCCAAACTCAAACCTGGTTTGCCCCTATATAGCAAATTGGCCAAGGCTCAGCACTCATTTGAGACTCTGTTTACAACCAAAATCAACTACAACCACCAAGTAATTAAGCAGAGGTTTCACGGGCCATGGCCAGTGGTTTGACGGCAGATTGTTCACTTAACACTAAAGTCTGAATTTATGCTTCCCCAAAGAAGCTGAAGTTTCCTTATTTTATTTTTTATTTTTTATTTTTTTTTAATTTTTATTACCTGGAAATATTCATTTCCGTGTTTCAACAATTTGGGTGATTGACCAAGGAATATCTGAAGTTGTATCACAAAAGAATACACAACATGCAACTGAAAATCCAACAGGTTAGAAGACTTGGTAGTCACAAAACCAGCATTGATTGTGAAAGATGTAAAAGGGAATTCAAGCATTAATAATAATCAAGAGAATACTCATATAACTTCTATCCGCTACTCAGTCTCTTCAAACATGAACTTGTCCAAAAACCATAGGCTAATAAAAACAATAGCAATGCTCACCAAATGAAACAGGTCACAACAGAAAGCCCATGCGCAGTGTCTGTCACGGCAACTACAAAACAGATTCATCGTTGAACTCCTACAATTGTTCTTGCAGCCAGATTTGGCTCAACTATCTAATTAGTAACCTGCAATGGATAAAATAATACAGAACCGAACAATCGCATGGATAAGATTTCCCAAGGAGAAAATATTTCGAGCACGGTCCTTTGTTCTGTCAAACATCTCTTCTTTGGATGGAACTGGTACCCCATCCGTCTTTTCTGATGCCACCACTTGTTCATATTGATAATTTCCAATGCTGCTTGTTTCTGATTCCACTACTTGCTCGTCTTGGTGATTTCCAATGCTTAGCTTCACCTCTACAATTTCTACTACCTTGTCAACATCTACCTTGCCACACTCAACAGAGCCAATATGGTTGACTGAGACTGCCTTGAGGCTCTCTACCTCCTGCATGCGAGCCAGATGCTTCTCCCCACGCAAATGAGACTCCAATATGAGCTCACTGTCGCACTCCACATTGCAATGCTTACTACGGATAGGGTTCTTTTTTCCTGATTCGCTATGTGTTTTGGGCACTTGCTGCTGCTTCTCGGGCGAGCCAATTTGGGGCATCTGCTGCCACTTGGACGTGGAGGTGGTCATGACATTCTTCATACGGTTATTTGACTTATCAGCGATTTTCAGAGTTGGAGCATTGTTGTTGTTATTGCCACCAGATTTATTATTTTCCTCCCTTGTTTTGGCAACCCAATGAGCTCTACTTTTCCCCTTTCCCTTAATCACTGGGGCCTTGGGATTCTGCATGCAAACAGCGTGCTTCTTTCCGTTCAAATGAGACTCGAAAATGCTCTTTGTGTTGCCGACAGTTTTATTGGGCACATGTTGTCGCAATTTTTTGTACTGCCCATTGCTGGTTACGCCATGCTTCCCATGCTTATAAGAATTGTATGCCTTTTTCAGGTTTGCAGAGGAGGAAGCAAATTTGCTTGCTATTAGTAGTTCCTTCTCTTCGACCTTGTGCTTCTTCCCATGAAGATGTTCATTCAGATCATGTCCGCTGGTGGCACTCACATGACAAAGATCACAAGACCACTGCCTTTTGACCTTCTTTGGAATCACAAACTCTTTAGCTTCAATGTTATTGCCTCCACCATTTCTACTTGCTATTAGCAGTTCCTCCTCGTTGGCCTTGTTGTGCTTCCTTCCTAGAAGAGAGAATCGCTCGGCTTGCCTTCGCAGCACCACCTCCCTCTCGTACGCGACCTCCCTCCTCACTTCCTCTTCAAGCTCGCGCTTTCGTAGGATTTCAGCAGCTATGATCTCCTCTCGAATGCGCTCCTTTTCTAGCCCTCTTAGGACGGCTTCTCTTGAAAGGATCATCATTGGGTTCTGCAACGGATCAGGCCTCTGGAGATTGGCCCCCAAATAACCAGCTAGCGGGAAAAATGATGAAGGGATAGAGAAATCAGGATCTGATCATATTTACATTGAAGAAACCAACAAAAAGAGAAATGCAAGCAGAAAGAGAAACGAGAGAGAGACCTCGTAGAGCTTGAGTGGTAAAATAGGCATCTGTGGGTGAAGGCGCGAGATAGGAAGAAGGGCGATCTTCTCCTGCTCTGAACTTGAACTCCATGAGAACTGAAATGAGGAAATGGAGAGATAGAATATGAAATTATAGGATTTTGCAATGAGAGATGAAGGGACCAAGCTGAGAGAGCGAAGGATTCTTATTGGCTACCACTTCTTCTTTTCCAAGAGAAGACTTTTGGAAATTCAAAATCCGGGCTTCTCGTTTTCCTCCTCGCTTTATTTTTGGGCAGGGCTGCAATGCAGCGCCGCTGCAGTGTACTGTAGCATGGTGAATCTCCCTTCTTCAATGCATTGTGGGGCCCAATTTTTCGAAATCCTAGCCGCTCATTACCCCTGTGGTGGCCAACCTGTAAATTAATTTTCAGGTATGTAAGATGGCCACCCTTCGATTTTCCTGGATTACATGCATGACAAACTTCTTGTAGTTTTTATGGTATGAGATAAAAATGGAGGGAATCCGTCATGTGTGACTAATCTTATGGTTGCCCCACTAAAATTATCCTTGAAACTAGAAACAACTAATAAGGTGGGTGCTTCAGCTACTTAATTGCTCAGATTTCGAAAAGGTGGGCCCCCACAGACCATTGAAGAAGAGGATGCATTATGGTGCATCCCCCTTCTTCAATGCATTGTGGGACCCACTTTTTCACACCCTGCAGTGAATTCGAAATCCGAGCCGCTCATTAACCCAATCATCGTATCTGGTGATCAACCTATATATTATTTTTCAAATATGTAAGATGGCCAACATTGAATTTTTCTGTATTAAAGCACGTGGTGAACTTCTTATAGTTTTTTCTGATTTGAGATAAAATTAGGGGGAGTCCCTTAAGTGTGATTACTCCTATTGTTGGCCCTCACGTGTGATTAATACTTCCTTTCTCTTCCTTCTCTTAAACTCACACGTTTAGTAACCTTTTTGTTCTTAGGAGAGAATTAAACTTTTTTGTTGGAAAAAAATATTAAAATTAACTTTACCACAAGGCTTTTTATTGAAATTTCGAGTTATTGCACATCCTCCATTTTTTTATGAATTATTATAGCTAAATTGTACTCCAATAGGAATTGGCTAGACTGAAAAATTGAGCTTGTATAACGATATAAATAAAATGTCAGAAAATCCATGTGTTTTATATATTATGCCTTTTTTTTTCCATAGGCATATAAATAACTACTAGTAAAAATTCAAGCGCTTGGTACGAGCAATGTAATTCATAAGTATAAAAGTTTATTAAAAAATATAAAATAATTATTTTGTTTGAATTTTATTGAGATTGTTAAATTTCAGTAAGAAATAATTGAGTATAATAACTAAAAAACTCATATAGCCGGAATACATGGAACTTGAAAAGGAGAATTAACTTTGCAAAGAGAAACACTTGCCTCTTCTTTGAAAATAATTAAATTTCTAACATTCCACAAGGAAGAAATGGGAATAAAGAAAGGAAAACTGCACAAAGTCTTGATTTTAATCCAATCGGAGCTTAATTTCGGTTTTGCTTGACCCTGGCTGTGGGTCATGTTTTTCGGGTATCATGTCTCGGGAGCATTCATTTGTTTCGGGGTGCCCTTTCGTCCTTGTCTCTTTCATTTTGTCATTTGTTTCTTTGTACTCTGCACTCACTGAGTTGCCACAAAGCCAAAAAACATGGTTCGGAATTTGTAATATTTTGTCTATAATAAGATACAAATAAAAAACAACTCAACTTTAGCCATGCTAGAGGAATTACAATGTGGCCATTCGAAAATATATTTCATAAAACTGAAAATAATCACAATGAAAAAAAGAAGTTTATTTCTTTGAATTTAAATTATAAATCCTTCCTTGATATATGAAGATTTCTATAGTGTCTTTTCCATTTCTCTCATGAAGATATGTTATTTCCTATAAATAATAAAATTAGATTCAAATTAAAAGAAGAAGCTTGAAGAGCATTTTTTTTTTTTTTATAAATAGTATTGCTAAATGTGAGTCTTTTTGTAAACTGATCTCCTATTTGGAAGAAGTAAGTCGGCAACTCTCTTTGAAAGAAAGCGACACGTGTCGTTTCCTTTTGGGGTTTCGCAATGAGATGTGGCACGTCCAATCTTTTTAGAGAACTTATGTAGTTAGGGTGTGTAAATATTTCTTAGACTATCTATTTTAGAGTATGTAAATCTATATATCCCTATCTCATGCCAACTAAAAATTTGTCTCCTTATCGTATACTATTTCGTAATAGGATATATCACAAGTGGCCCCACTAAGAATCCTCAAAACTTTCTATCATATACCATTTTCTACTCGGATGCATCACAAGTGGGCTCCACTAAGAATCCTCACGACTTTTCAGAGAGTCCAAGGATGCAGACTTTATTTATATCTCAATCTTGTAGTGGTTTGGATTTATTATTAAGTGGGCCCCCATTGAAAATCATCGTGACTTTCTTGTGAGCCCAATGATGCGGAATCTACCATCTTAGTGGCATTATTAATCGCCAATTCATTCCTAAGATCGATCACAGGTAGGGCACATTCTTAAAATCAAAGTGGGGTGTATGAAAATTATATCAACCTACGATGTTCATAGTTTTTATATTTATTTATGTAGACTTTGATGATAATCGTAATGATGATGATGATGGTCCAAATAACTAGCTTCCATTTTCAAAGGTGGAGTGTACTCCATTGATCATAGTTTTTATATATTTATATATAGGCTTTGATGATGATTCTCCTGTTGATGATGGTCCAAATAACTTACTTTCATTTATAAAGATAGAGTATTTAAAACTAATATAACGCTTAAATTTTATATCTCTACTAGTTATTTGAACAATTTTAGATCAATTTACTAAATAACATTATCTAATCATGTCAATATTATATTTCTGGCACATTATATTTCTGGCACGTTCCCTTATTTATGATCCTGCACATAATCGAATGATGATCCCTAGTTGCATAGCATGAATTGTGCATTACATACTTTCTCAATATAAGCCAACTCCCTTATTTATGATCTGGCTTGCAATCAACTAATGATCCATGGTCGCAATGCATGAAATGAACATGATATAAGACTTAATTTAAATTATTGTTGATATTACCATATTATTATTTTAAACTATTTTTTTTACTTAATATTACTATTAAAACTAAAATTAAAATTAAAAAGCCATTAGATTTTGTAGTTAAATATACTAATGTAATTTTGTGTTATAGTTTTAGTGTTATTATCTTAGATTTTTAATTACAATAATGTTGATAACGATTTGGTATGCTCTCCATCATTAATTTGACTTTAATTAAATCAATATATTAGCCTAAATTTGCATAGCTTAGTATTGTTAATTCTTTTTTATTCCTGGCTACTAGGCTAGTACTATATCATTATGGGCCCACTTAATCGGTCCAAATCTTTATCTTTCCCTTATTCCTTCCCTCATCTTGCATCCTCTATGGATCTTCTTTTTAATGTTTTTTCTTCGTCCAACACGGGCCTCTCACACTAGTTTTCTTTAAAATAATGGACCCACTCCTCTTTTCAATTTTAACTAATGCAGCTTTCATTACATCTATCTTCATTAAATTCTCATGCGGCCTCCATCGCCTTTGGGATCGATGAAGTAGAACAAAAATGGTGTCAAGGCTTATATATATATATGGAAATTCTAAAAAATGCCCCACTTTATCTCTTTTTTTTTTTTCTTCATGGGGTGTGTAGGCGGTGAAAACACGACACCCACTTAGGTTGAGATGAACTCTGTAGATCAGGGAATACCGAATGCCAAGAACTTGAAAAGGGAAGGAAAACGGCTTGGGTTAGAGCCCCTGGCTGCTGTGAGCCGAAGGCGCTCTGATGCCTGAGTTAGTTCTGAGAAAACTAAACAGGAGGAGGAAAAGGGGAGAGGAGAATGAGACGATGCGTACCTCTATGGGGCTGATCCCACGTGTATATATATAGACATTCCTCGTTCATTCTCTCTGTGAGTGAGGGTAGGTGGGGTGAGGTCCCATCGATCCTTACCCTGACATTCAGCGGTAGGTAAAAAAGGAACATCCCATCCGAACCTTCCATGCCTTCGGTCAGTTGATGTTAAGGGATGATAAAGCTAACTTCTTATCGCCATAAATGAGCAATCCTATCTGTCAGGGTGCGCCGTACTCCCGGAGGAAGGTGACGGCCCATTCTGCCTTCAGCGTTGACCGAGAATGACTTGGCCACGATGGGCATTTGTGCTGAGCTGGCACTCATGCCGAGCTGTCCGCCGTGCTGGCACTCCTGATCGAGCTGTCGGGCTGTGATTACAGAGGCTGAGGTGGACAGCAAGTACTACTGTAATCCTCGCTTAATCTTGTCATTACGGTGTTTTACCCACATAGGGTGCATGTTGAGTTAATTTAGTCTTTTTACACACACTACCCTCCATTAATAGTTCATAAGTCCAAGTTTGACACTTGAAATCATAATAAATTGATGCCTCTAAACCATTAAGTTTTCGGACCATGGATCAAAAGGTTAGGATGATCTTATGGACTCAAGATTTTGCATATAGGTAGGCTTTACATGGATCTTTCCATCCAATGAACTTCCATTATCATTATGCATCTTGATGAGGCCAACTAGAAGGGGCATTTTCTCCTAAAAAATGCTCGAGTGCTTATGTAGCGCTCCCATATATATATATATATACACACACACACACGTGTATGGTTGATTACGTGGAAGCCCAAAACTCTAGCTTTTTAGTAATATCAATTTGAAAGTTCACGGGGCAATTAAGTTATTGGGGCTAAAGTGTTGTGAACATCTGCAAGAACATCATTGTCACGGCAGAGTAATGAAAAGATAAAAATTTGGGTTAATTAGGCGGGCAGCTATCATATAATAATAATAATAATTCTACTCACATCTATATGCCTAATTTAATAATTGGGTATGGTCAATGATCAATTGTGTAGGGTAGAAATTTCATTATAAGTATTGTTTTATATATATATAGATATATATATATATATATTGGGATCTGCTCTCCTGAGCTGCAGCTGATAATTAACATCAGCTGCAGCGTGCGGTCGCTCGTGTTTATTGACATGAACGGAAAGAAAAATGCAAAACAAAAATCAGGAGGGGCATCATTTTTTCATCTCCCTCTTTTATTTCACCCCTTTCATCTTTCGAAGACCCAAGATGGTTTTTCTCATCTCTCCCTCTCTCGTCGAGCGATCTCTCTACGCCTCTCTCTCCCTCTTTGGGCCAGACCCTCTCTCTCCTTCTCATCCAACGCTTCTCAGGGCTACCTATAAGAGCAAGGCCAACTAAAAAGCTGTGGCAGTCTGCATCGTCTCCCTCGCTCTTGATCGGATCTCTGCCTCGTCTTTCATCTCTCACTTTCGATCAGGCATCGCACTCCATCTCTCTATCTCTCCCCCTCATCTCTCCCTCTCTCGTCGATCTCTCTCGCTGTGGTGAGGGACACTCACGTGTGCCATTTTTGGCCATCGGATTGAAACTTTAATCCAACGACTAGGGCTCTTGACTTAAAAGGTGAGAAAAAAAGGGGGAATGGGAAAAAGCATTGCTCCCATTTCCTTCTCTCCATTTCGTTTCCCTCTGGCGGTCATAGGAAGACCAACACTAAGATCGTCTCCTCCCTGAGCAGGCGATTGTGAAGATTGTTTCCCTCTACCGGTCGAACCCTAAGATCCCCATTTTTTTTCACTCAGATCCTAAATCGCTAAATCTTAGGACGGGATTGTTGTGTTTTCTTACTGGAGAGGTGGTTGGAGAATGGGGTTTTCAGAGCTGAGAGGCTATTTCGGTTCTACATGTGGTTTGAGGTCGTGTCTTGGAAAGGAGATGGTTTACATGCAGATAAGTTAGTTATGGCTTTAGAGACATGAAGTTGAGATTGTAGAGAAGGATTTGGTTCCAAAACCATTGGCGTATTTGATGTTGATGATGAAAGGAGGGTTGCCGATGAGAGTGTAGGAATGATGTGTGGAGGGCCTGCATCTTTAAAAAAATGGGGGGTGGGTTATATGTACCGATTCAAGGGATGACTGTGAGGATAGTCCCTTCATCTGGATTCTTTTCTCTTGTTGTTGTCTGATTGTTTTGCCTTTGTGGCTTTATTATGGCTTTCTGGTGCCAAAATATTTCAATGTTCGGTGTACCCAAATTGAGTGGTGTTTTAGGAATTTTTTCCTGATGCCCTTTGTTCAGCATAGAAATTAGGATTTTTTTTTTAATTTTATGTAATTTTGAGACCATTTGTATTTGGATGTGTAATGATTTTGTAATTGAACATGAGTTTGAAGTTGGAATCTTGACTGAATTTTGTATACATTGTTGAATCTGAGTCTCAATTAAATCATGGAATGGACGTCGAATGGACGTCAATTTGTGGCTGGAAATGCATGTACAGGTTGAAAGCAATGACCAATGTTTAAATATACAGGTTATTTGGAACACTGCGGTCAGTACTACCCGTTCTTTGGAAAGGTTTGGAACCCATTTTGATGTTTTGTTGCATATTCTGTACCTTAAGTGGATGATTATTTGGCCTCAATTTGGGAGTTACCAAGTTTTATAAAAATAATCTTGGGGACTCACATTCAAACATTCCATGTACATTCATAGTCCGAGAGATTTGAAGGATACAACACAATTTCTAAAATGATAAGTTCATTAAACATAATAACCTGAAGGAATTGAATCACCACACTAGTTACTTGAATGAATTCAGTGGGTTCACTGAATCAACTACCTGTAATTTCTTTCTTCATGTGTTGCACTCTGAAGATTAGTTCATTGTCTTACCGAGCAGAGTACTGGTTCATGCTTGATGGTCCTGTAGCTGGTGGCTATGACACAACTAGATGTAATACTGCTACTATGTTGTCAGGCCTATGGAACGTGTATGTTTTTCTTCATTTTCTTTGCCTATGTAACTTGTATGTTTTTCAGACATTCACAAACCAGGTGAAAACACAGCATCCATAGAAGTTTTGAGAATACTGTAGAAGCCAATGTCAGAAGCCTCATTCTCTTTAAAAAAATCCTAATTGTCTTGAACTTTAAATTAGAAAAGGCAAATCCCATAATCTCCCAAGCCAAACTGATGAAGAGGAAAGACCATTTGCATTAAACAAAACCATTATCACTATCTTGTATCTACATTGTCTAAAAAAAAAAAAACATATAGAAAACATCCTTAATCAATATCACCAACGATGTTCAGAAAGTACCCGTTCGTGTGACTATTATTCTGTCTACCACTCATCAATTTAGGTGTTTAATCTGTATATAACCCACCTGATTAATTATCAAACAAACCTAATTCAAATCTCTAATCACCCTAGACTGAGACCAAATCACCAATTCTACAATATAAGGACAAAGAGTCAAACACTTTTAGTATCTATCTCTGCATATCAAATATATCATCATGCCTCAAATTCACAAATTATATGGAATGGTCAGTTTATAGATGTTAACAACTAATTCACAAAAATCACTCAGGTATTCCTTTCATTGCCCTCGAATTACATAAAGAAAGCAGTCCCCAATATATGTCAATAGCATTTCATCAAACATTTGGTGTTGATGCTAATTAGGAAAACAAAGTACTAACACCTAAACCAAACTTGGTCTTGTCAACATACAAGATCCAAAGCCCATTGCTTTCCCGGTTCATGAATACAACACAAAACTTAAAAGGAAACAGAAGCAGTGCCTACAATGCACACATCCAGCATCCCCATTCACTCATCTCACAAAAACCATCAGCCTGCCCTTCTCCCAACCAAAACAGTAAAATCTCTATCCCTCACCATCACCCTCCATCATAATCACCAGCCCATTGTTTCATCTTCTTTCTTCCCCATATGCAAACCACAACTACACCCTTCTCTACCCCCACCACATACAGCCGAGAGAGGGAGAGAGGAGATGATGGGAGGCTCTCTAATCTGTTTTCCCTCTTCTGAATCTGAAGATTCCTTGTCGCCAAGAGAGAGGGAGAACATTAGAGAGAGAGATCGATGAGAGAGGGAGGGCCCCTTTGATTAGGGCTCTGCGCAGAGTCGAGCTCAGGAGAGCAGCAGCAATGGCTGAAGAGGGTCTGCCGTCTGATGCAGCGAGAGAGGGAGAGATGAGGGGGAGAGATACAGAGATGGAGTGCGACGCCTGATCGAGAGTGAGAGATGAAAGACGAGGCAGAGATCCGATCAAGAGCGAGGGAGACGATGCAGACTGCCACAGCTTTTTCGTTGGCCTTGCTCTTATAGGCGGCCCTGAGAAGCGTTGGATGAGAAGGAGAGAGAGGGTCTGGCCCAAAGAGGGAGAGAGAGGCGCAGAGAGATCGCTCGACGAGAGAGGGAGAGATGAGAAAAACCATCTTGGGTCTTCCGAAGATGAAAGGGGTGAAATGAAAGCGGGAGATGAAAAAATGATGGCCCATCCTGATTTTTGTTTTGCATTTCTCTTTCTACTCATTCCAATAGACACGAGCGAACCGCACGCTGCAGCTGATGTTAATTATCAGCTGCAGCTCAGGAGAGCAGATCCCATATATATTATATTTACTAAAATGCCTTTTTCTTACACCTTTTACACATTATTCATTTTACATTTTACAATGTATGGAATTGGATTGGGTAGGAATCATTAGTCAAATTAGTCATAAAAGCTTCCAAAGCTTTGAAAATGTTTATTTTTTCGTGCTTGAGTGTGCAAAGAGGGAGAACTGTCAGAAATCTTCTATTGGTCATAGAGACAGAGAGAGTGTTACATCTTCTATTGGTTAATTGGCTAGTAAAATCCAATAAGTCTCTTCTCTTTGTTCTGCATTTTTCCTTCTTCATTTTATGAAAACTCTTGTATCACTTGGCAAGTTTTAGAGCATGTGTTCTTTAATAGAAATCTTGACAGGAATTCTAGGTGTTAGGGTTTTTGGGACATGGTGTGATATCATATTCCTTGGCATTTGCAAATCCCTTATTTCTTGCCTAACATCCAAGAATTTTGGTCACATGAAAGGTCCTAAGGGCCTCTTTTTTTTTTTTGCTAGAATTTCTACCAAGAATTCACTATGTTAGATGTGACATTTTGTTCCCTGGCATTTTCAGATGCCATGTTTGCTCACTATAATTTCTAAATTCCAGCCAGATGAAAGGTCTCAAATGACCTTTGAGAATCAAGGAATTCCAACTCCTTTTGGGGGTGTTTGGATAAAAGAAGAACATAATATCACAAAGTTTATATATTTTAAGATTTCATTATCACATAATAAAATATTGTCATATTATAATATTGTGTCACTTATGGTGTTTTGCAATTTTAGAAATTTCAATATACCTTTGAAGTGTTTGGCACTTTATAGAATTCTCACTAGATGATGCACCGAAATGAGAAATGAATAGAGAAACCGGGATTATTGACCCAATGGGAACCTACTAACTAGTAGTCATTAGAGATGATGCGCTAAAGAGATTTAATATTGGTATCCATGGTAGGGCCCATCTAATTAGAAAATCATTAGACTGAATGTTAAAAAACACAAGTAATGTGTTTTAATTAATGTGGGTCCACAAAATGTTAATAACCATAATGTAATATATCCAATGGTGATTATAGTATAGAGCCCTATCAAATGTTAAATATCATTGAAGAATTCATTTATGAAAAATTAATGTGGGACCCATTTGATGTTATCAATCATATAAACCAAGCTAATTATAGTAATCACTCGGGGGCCATTAACGCTGGTAATCATGGTAGAAATTGCCTAATGTGAACCCACCTAATATTAGTAATCAATAAAGAAATTATGTAATTATTATAGGGCTATGGGACCACATAAAATTTATAAACACTAAAGGGCCCATCTAATATTGAGAGTCATAATAGGATTCCTATATATAGAAACCATCAATATTAAAAAATATAGTGGGTCACCATGGTAGTAGTTTCTCATAAACTTCCACTCCTATTTGCAAATACTCTTGACCAGTGTTTTGGTTTGTTTTCTTAACGAAAGATTGTTTTATACAACATATACTTAAATATTATAATATGGAGGCTTGTAGGATACTTTTTAAGTTATCCAAACACCTAGTTTTTAGGTGCGTAGATTACATTCTAAAGTAGGAGACAATATAGCAAAATCTTTAGAAATATTTGATTTCCAAACACCCCTTTAACTTTTAGTGGAATTTATGGATGCTCAAACTCATGGGAGCATCCAGGAATTCTATTGTGTCTTGGAATTAAAAAAATTCCCCAGACAGGAATTCCTTGAATTCCAGCAAAGAAAGAGGCCATAAATGACCTTGGACCTGTTTCTTTTATGGAATTCAAGGAATTCTTGTCTGGGAAATTCTTGAATTCCCAGACATAGTGGAATTCCTAGATGCTCCCATCTAAGAATTCCACCAAAATGCAAAGAGGGTGGAATTCTTAAATTCCCAAAGGTCATTTAGGACCTTTAGTGTTAAGTGTAATATGCCACATCAATACACAAAGTACCTTGGTGGGATGGATTGTTCGAAGAGGTACAAGAAGTGATGTATGAAATACCAATTTCATGTGTAGTTTGTATTTGATATAGCTCACTTTTTTGTTTGATTCTCTCATCCATTTTTGGCTAGTCATGCACATGGGCATGTGAGTAAAGTGCACGAGTTTGAATGCCTAACCTGCAAATGTGAGGATTCCTCACTGCCCTTAATAAAGGGATTCATTGTTAACATATTTATAGTTGAGGATTTTGCATCAATATCAATCTGAATAGTGATAAATAATGGTTTCAATGTGTAAATTTGCAAAAATTAGGACTTTCAAATCCTTTGCGTGGAGGCTAGACTAGAAAATCTTTAAAAAAAATAAAAAAATGAGGATTTCCATTGATAAAAATTCTGGGAGATTTACTGTTGCAAAATGAAGGTTTTCCATGACTAAGTGAAAAATAAAAACATTTTTCAGTCTTAAAAATAAAAATATTTCCCCCAAGAATTTGATTGCCAAAAATGACCTAACAACACCATACTCACCAAATGAAGGGGTGGGGGGGTTTGATCCTATTCCATTGGGCAAAACTATTACTAGGGTCTGTTTCTTTACAAGCATTTCTGACATGAATTCAGGCTGTTTGTGAATTCAAGAATTCATACCAGAATTCAATGTTGTTTTAATAGGATTTTCAGTATTCAAGGCAGCCAGAGTTCTCAAATGCCAAAATGGTGGAATTTCAAAATGCTAGCTCTTCCAAGAGCATCTCAGAATTCTGGAACTCTGAGAAGTTTTGTTGGAATTCCGGCACCTAACTGTGAACCCTCCTACCAACAATAAAGTGGGTTCCATATTCACAATTATAAAAATTGGGCCCACGCAATTCCTATGAAGATGGGTCCATGCTCAAATTTCTAAAATTAGGTCCGACACTTTTGTTTCTAAAAGATGGGCCCATGTACCATACACCTGAGGTAGGTCCACATTATAATTTTTACAGTTAAGTCCCAAGTTCACAGCCACAAAAGGTGGGTGCCATGTACTACGATGCATAAAATGCGTAATTCCACTCTAGAACTTATGTAGTAATGAAATAAGTGTTTTATGAAATTCAGAAATTTAGAAATTCTTAGGCAAGCATTTAGATGGAAATAAAATGTAGAATTCAAAGATGACAAAAGTCAGTGTCATTTTAGAATTCCAGCATTTGGAATTCCTAACAACTTCCGGACATGAATTCTAGTAAAGAAACATGCCCTAGATATTTTTTATTTGACTCTTCATTTCAATTAAATTTTACTAAACAGCATGATCCGACCCAACCCAACTCGACCCGATTCAACCCAACCTGCTGCCTCGCAGATAGCCTCCTGCTGTCTCCTACAAATACTAGTCTTACACAGCCAAAACCCTAAACACGCCCTCGCCGTCTGGTAAAAATGTCGAAGCGAGGTACCTACCTCTGCTCTTTCATCCTTTTACGAACTAGGGTTTTATTCCTCATTTCATGATCATCTCCTTATTTAGATGCACTTCCTCTGTTTGATTTCTCGTTGTCTCAGAACGATTGTATTATAGATCTGTTTCTTTTCTAGCTGTAGATCGTCACATCTACTCATTTTAATGTATTGATGGTGTTTCTTGTGTTTTACTTGGGTTTGTTTTTTTAAATCAGTTACTTCTTCAAATGGCTGATTAGCCATGTCTTTTACCCTTTATTTGGTTACTTTTGTTGTTGTATTCTTTTGGTTGGGTGATGTGTTGATTTATAGGTTTTCTATTGTATGTTATGGTTCTTGTTCTGGGAGTGTGTGAAATACAAACATTTGGACATTGATTGATTCCAAATGTTGGTGTTTCTGTGGCTAAATTTTTGTGATTTTTGAGACCCTTTATTATTATTATTATTTTTTAGTATAATGGAGATGCATGGAGTCATGTTTTGATGAGCTGTTGTCATTGAAAATTTATTGAGATGCAAGATTTTGTTAAATGAAAAGCATGAAAATTTTGGGATGCAAACCATAGTTTGCTAGATTGGGAAACAGATGCAGCAAGTGCTGATGAAAATGAAGATGTGAGTGGCCTTATTTTGCATCATTTTGTATGTTGATTACATGAAAGAGTGGAAAGAATGGTAGAGGTAGGAAGCGAGAAATGAATATGTTTTGGTGTTTTGAGGGGAAAATAGTTTCCTGCTGGCTATTGTCAAAAGCATTAAGATAATTGCAACTCATCTGTCTCATTGATCAAATTGATTGTTGGATCTTGTAGAACATGACCACAAAAACCTTTCGAGCAGATCACTGAGATGTTTTAAAGCTTCTATCTCCGTTGTGTGCGGTGGGCTTGCCCATGAGAGATGCATCCCATCCCCCACTCTATCTAAACCCTTGTTAATTGACTCTCATCCAAATTTGGCACTCAATTGACCACAGACCACTTTAAAACAACAAGTTTGATGCTTCAAAATCAAGGCGGGGATTGTTTTATCAGAATGGCATTTGGACCACCCCATCTTCAAAATCCCTTGCACATCCCACCTTGCCATGGTGTATTGGATGGGGCTTCAGATTGGCATACTACATTAAAAGTTCCATGAGTTGACAAATGACAATATTTGGTCTCTCTCTATAGGGAGTGCGCGTGCGTGCATGCAACTATATATATATTTATTTATATATAGAGCAGGGCTCTCCTAAGCTGAAGCTTACTTTATCTTAAGTTGGAATAGTGCTGGTCCTACAAATCAAAGTCGATTATATCTGTTTTTTGCATGATGGAATTGGAAAATCTAGTTCTGATTGGATTTATCTTGATTTTGGAGACGAACATCATGCTAAAAGCAACGATAGTCGACTTTGATTTGTGAGACCAGCACTGTTTTAGCTTAAGATAAGGTAAGCTTCAACTTAGGAGAGTTGGCCCCATACACACACACACACATATATATAGGGTTACGTTCACGGATTGATAGAGAGTGAGGGATAGACTGATAGAGAACATAGATAGAGAGATAGGGAGAGCTATCAACCACGTTCTGCTTGAACTCGGAGGTGAGCCTTTTATTGTTGGTTCCAACCCAATGTAGATTTTTTTTTTTTGACCTTTTCATGAGCGGCAGGTTGCAGATGCAACTTTGGAGAAGAAAACAAAGACAACATAGGTAACACTCTCTAGGCCATTCTTCCTGTGACGGTGGATTAGGTGACCTTGGCTGCAAGATCTGTCCCAGGTCAAGCTTTATAATTGCTTTTTACTTTTTTCTCCTTTTTCTATTTGGTGGGAAAACTGGGCTTTCACCTGGTGTTTATTAGGCCTACCAGTTTCTTATCTTAAATCTGTTCATTGCCTATTTTATCAGAACACCTTTGAGCTTGGGTACTTGGCAGCGTTGAGCACCTCAAGCATGGCTTAGGCCTGAAGGAACCTAGGTCAAGCTTTGGTTCGTTGCAACCTTGTTTGGCATTACTTCATTTTGATTGTGTTTCTTTTTTCTTTTTGTAATGTGATGCCTTTTATGAATACAAACTGGAAGCTTACTTGTATATCTAATTTTCTTTTCACATTATTATACTAATTTTTTTTGTAGTGTTTGTAATCACCTGGATCTTTCAGAGTGCTGGGTGCTACTGGTGCTATCTGTTGACATTTTAATGGTTTCTCAAATTCTCTTTTATTGTTTTTTCCCCTGTTTGTCTGTTTTTCATTGACATTCCATGTGAAATATAGTGTCTGCATTCGTTGACTTTCTACCAGCTTGAATGATACTGCGATCAAAATTATAGCATATTCATCAATTGTCGTTTGCAATTCAAACTGAATTTTAGCGTGTCTCAGATTTTAGCTACTGCGTATTCTGAATAGCTTATTTAGGTTTTTCCTTTTCGTTCGTCTCAGATTTTTCCTTTTTGTATGTGTAACCGTTAATGAATATAATTAATAAATACATGCGCTAATTTGTGTGGTTGTTTGTAATTGTTTATAACGCTTGCTTCACAGGACGTGGTGGGTCTGCTGGAAACAAGTTCCGGATGTCACTGGGTCTTCCAGTGGCAGCCACCGTCAACTGTGCGGATAACACAGGGGCCAAGAATCTGTATATTATATCAGTGAAAGGCATTAAGGGCAGGCTCAACAGGCTGCCTTCAGCTTGTGTAGGTGACATGGTGATGGCAACTGTGAAGAAAGGTAAGCCTGATCTCCGGAAGAAGGTGATGCCTGCAGTGATTGTTCGCCAGAGGAAGCCATGGAGGCGAAAGGATGGTGTTTTCATGTATTTTGAAGGTACTTCCCTTTCTGTTATTTTTGCTTTATGTATTATGTTCTAATAATTGCCCAATGTTAGGCAAGACTGTTTCGAAGTATGGTTATTTCGTTTTTGTTATGCAATTGTCAGTCTTGCAACTTTTCCTTGTAATGTTTCTTCCAAATTTTAACTTTTCAATGTTATGCCTTCTGCTTTTTGCTGACGTTCTTTCATTGTTGGATGATCTGCACATTTGAAGTGGTTGCTGGACCTGTTTGATATGCTGCTTCTCATCTCAAAAGCCTTTCTTTTTTAGAGTTGAATTTTTTTAGTTAAATGCCTCCAGGATCCTACTCCGTGCATATCTTTTGTATTTTTCCCCTGCTTCTGCTTATAGGCTTCTTTGAATCCTACAAACTTACCAGAAAATAGGATGGTTTGTGTCTCAGTAAATATCATAGTTTGCTTGTTGGATGTGGAAAAACTTTAGTACCTGTTGCAGATGTGGGACTGGGAACCTAATGTTGAAATAAATACTTTGAAGCTTCGAGGATCCAGAAATTGTGAGACCTTGAAACAGGAATGTTTCATTTAGTAGATTTTCACTGCTTGGCAAACATCTCATTTAGTAGATTTGTACTGCTTTGCAAGAAATAGCTATTAAAACGAGCATCCTTTTAGCAAGTCACTGTGATAAATAAAAAAAAATAGAACACGTTTTGGTTTCAAGAGAAAATGATAGGTATGAAGGAGAATATCATGTATGATGTGATCCTTCAGCTGACTGGTGCAGAATTGTGCTTTGTAATGTGGAAGGGGAAGAACAATTGTGTTGTTACATTTGACACAAATTTCCATTTAGCAGTGGCCCATTCCTAGGAAACCATTTTTCCATTTGTATTTTTGGGGAATGCGTGCTGTTGAATGACGTTGTGGCACTCTGTAAGGCAGTCTTTTCTTGTTGTTTTTACCGGCACAATTTGCCTGCCTCAAAAGCAGAGGAAATGTTTCCTATATGCTGTGTGGTATATCTGACTCTTGATTGACCTTGAAACGAGATCTATTAGTATTAGTGAAAACCAATAGATTTCTTTTGGCATACATTTTTTTTTCCCATTGTTGGAATCCTGCATATATGGTTAGTTTCCTTTTCTAGTTCCAATATAATCAAATGGACAATGACATTATTGAATGGTTATTATTTACTCATAATTTATTTTCTTGTTTTAACCTAATTTTGTTTGCAGATAATGCTGGGGTTATAGTGAACCCGAAAGGTGAAATGAAAGGTGAGCCTTTACTGTTGCTATAGGTTTTCTTTTTCTTAAAGAAAATGAAGAAAACTGTTGTTTAGTGAATTTATCTTGTTCCGGTATTCAAATCTTACTGGGATTGCTGGTGGTTCTTTTCTTTCTTTCTTCTTTTTGGATTTTAACTCACTGAAAAGTTTGTGTTCTCTCTGCTACAGGTTCTGCAATCACTGGTCCCATCGGGAAGGAATGTGCAGATCTGTGGCCTCGTATCGCAAGTGCTGCAAATGCAATTGTCTAGAGCAGTGGCTCGCCTGCACTTTTAAGAATTTTTGAGAATGACTTTTGGCAGCTTATTAGAGAGTTTTGATATTCTTCTGTTAGGTTTGGTTAAGACTTGTTTCGAGGAAATGGAGGATGCTTTGATGTCTGTTTTTGTGCAATGGCAACATTAAGGGCCTGTTTGTTTTAGAAAACCTAGGAGTTGAATAAATAGGATTCATACATTAAGTGGTTAAAAATGAAGGTAAGGTGAATTTTAAAAAAATGAGCATCTAATAACCTGTCCTTTTAGGGGAATAAAATCTTCAGAAGAGGGGAAAAGAATACCCAACCGTATCCAAATAAATCAGTACATGGGAAAGCGGAGGTCCTATCTACATATCCACTTCTATATCCATCACCCATCATCTTACATCCTGGGTGCCTCTTTGGTACAGTTCATCTCACCATGACTTCCTGTCTTAGGTGAGATATGGCTCCGTTTACTCACTATTTTCACATCAAATTATACTTGTAAATGAGTGCAAAACAATTATCTTGACGGATAAATGGAATTGAGTGCAAATAAATGACCCCTGAGTGTTCACCTCCTCTCTGTTCGACTTGGGTTATCAGTTTAGGTGCAATGAACCCTTCCACCGGAGCCATATGCATCCACAGTCCTACTCCTTGTACTCCTGGAATCGCTTTTCTAGACTGTCCCTGCCGATGACGACTACTAAGATGTTGGGAGGTGTATCCCATTTCTATAGATTTCTTTTGACCTAATTTATATCATACATTTGGTTAACCACACTCCCCAGTGCATTGTTGTCTCCATTGTTCTTAAATAGTTGCCTTTCCTGACACTGAAGCACATTAGATAACCACGTAAGATGGCAGTCCCTGGACCCGAGCTAGCACTGGTAAATGTAGGCCATGGGTTTGGAGTGGTCAGACGACTCAAGAAGTTAATCTGAACCATCATTATATGAAAGGAGTGTGGAAATTTGAGAACGAAGAGGTACCTTTTGATGCCATCGGTGGTGTTTTGCCAAGCTGTGACCATGGTAGCAAGCCATGTGTGAATCAAAGAATCATGTCCTAAGCTAGCCTAGAGGGCAGGGTTATAATTAATCTTATTTACTTACTGACATGTGAAATCATGAGCACATTAATACTATGAAATGAAAATGAGTTCAGAAAATAACATAACACAACAAGTACCACTAAATTGTATCTTTCAAGTATTCTTCAATATTTACACCCAAGCTCTAATATTCAGGAGTAAAACAATAACTATCAACCAATCCGATCAACTGAACACTGCCAATTGTAACTAGAATTTTTGTCAAGATCCTTCCAAGTAGAATGCAACTCCAAAACCCACAACCAGTGTCGTAGATCCCTACCTAAAGCTAGTATTGGTAATATGGATGACTCGTGCCCGATTTGGAATATTAAGGAAGAGACACTTGGAACATGCCTTGTTTCATTGTGATGGTGCTAGGGCAGCATGGTTTTCTTCACATTTGGGGCTTCTCTCCCATGACATACCCAGATGTTTTGAATCCAACAACCATAACAATAGAAAGGCAACCCAAGATACTAAAGCATGGGTTCTTGTCTTATGGTGGGCCATTTGGAGAGCTAGGAATGACATTGTTTACAAAGGGTTGCCTATAAACCCGCATAAAATTGTATCAAGAGCAAGAAGCATGTTCCGATCCCCTTCGGACATGCCCCCTCCAAAAGGTCCTTTTGAGACCCCTTGTCTATTCACTCAGCTTAAAAGTACCACTGAGGAAGTTTTGATTTTCTCCGATGCTGCCTTGGCAATGGACAGTGGTACTTCTGCATTTGGCTTTACTGTGCTAATGAACAATTCTCTTGTGGGTGCAGGCGCCTCAAGAGGTCCCAAGACGTGTACATCCAAAGAGGCTGAAACAGGGGCGGTTCTCTATGCACAAAGCAAGGCCAAAGAGTGGGGCTATTCTAGGATCCATCTCTTCTCAGATGCTCTGGATTGGGTTTTCGATTCTCGTATTTTGGATATTAAGATGTTGATGAGTCATTTGAAAGAAGTAAGTGCAGCTATGTCCCTAGGATTTTGAATGGTGCAGCTCACTCAGTACCTAACTATGCTAAATCTTGTGTAAGGGAAGTATTTTGGCGGGACAGATTCTCGGATTGGATGTCTATTTTCCTCCCTTGATGGTTCTGTTTATTTCTCCCTTCCTAATGAATCCATATCTTACCAAAAAAAAAAAAAAAACAGTGTTGTAGATCCAATTGCGACGAACATGAGGATTTTAACGATTGTAGCATTGTCTTCGAACTTTTGGGGTGTACCAATGGAAGGATGAATATAAATAGGCCAGATTAAAAAGAGGCACACACGGGGAACTTAGGGATGACCTAGTGGTAAAGGCTTCCACTCCCGTCCCACTTACTGGGGATCGGTCCCAGGTGGGTGGCTTTACACCTCTCTACCTTGGCCACTGAGCCAGGTAAGTGGAAAAAAAATAAAATAAAAGGAAAAAAATAAAATAAAATAAAAAGGCACACATTGATAGCTAGGTGGCCATGCAAAAAGCTTGTAGTTCGGAGTGCTTGGGTGGTGGAACCCACCCAATACGTCAATGACTCCAGCAGCAGAAATTGCTGTTGCCTAGGTTGCAACCTTCACCCCGTTCTTGAAAGTCTCGACTTGAGTCGTATTTTCTACTTTCAGTGATTGAAAACTGGTCTCCTGTATTGTTGTTATTTCTGTTTGCTGGAATGTGGTAATTTAGGTAACAATTTGATGGTCCTGAAGAAAATGAAAGTTCCTGAGGTTGTTATTAGAAAAAAAAAAAAAAAAATCAGAGTACAAATGTGAAGATTCAAGGTTCTTTTTTTTTTTTTTTGGGTAGAAAGAAGATTCAAGTTGATACTAACGGAAGTTTTTTTTTTTTCTTTTTTGAAGGATAAAAATCTTAAGTTTATTAGGGCTGATTTTGCACCAAAAGATTATGAAGGACTAATAAATCAAATTATATCTTAATACAAGTGTTGCGCGCGCGTGCGATCGAACAATTATGTCACACAAGAGAGAGAGGAGGCAAAGTAAGCAATTTTAAAGATATGGGTATGAAGATGTTGTTGCTTACGCTCTTAATACAGCTGAAGGTATTGAGTCAGGTTACATATCGGGATGCATCGCTAGCAGAAAATTAGCAAAATGGATTATAGCCATAGGTGAGGAAATTGAATCTCTTCGCAAGAATCAAGCGTGGGAGTTGGTGAAACCTCCAAAAGGCCAAAAGATTGTTGGTTAAAAATAGGTCTTCAAGAAAAAGGAAGGAACTCAAGGGGTGAAAGATGCTAGGTTCAAAGCACGACTGGTTGTAAAAGGCTATACTCAGAAGGAGGGTGTCGACTTCAATGAAGTGTTCTCTCTTGTGATGAAACATAGTTCTATCCAGGTGTTACTTGCTATGGTTGCTCAATTGGATTTAGAGGTGGAGCAGCTTAATGTCGAGATTGCATTTTTACATGGCGAGTTAGAGGAGCAAATTTATATGCATCAGCCACAGAAGTTTGAGATTCATGGAAAGGAAAACCACATATGTTTGCCGAAGAAATCGTTGTACGGCCTAAAGTAGTCTCTTAGACAATGGTACAACCGTTTGGACTCCTTTTATTGTTGGAATGAATATTGCATGAGTGCATATGACAATTGTGTCTATCATGAGAAGCTCTCAAATGGCTTATATGTTTATTTGTTATTATATGTTGATGACATGTTGATTGTTGCAAAGGACATGTATGAGATCAACAAGTCGAAGGCTCAGTTGAGTGGTGAATTTTAAATTGCTTGAAGTTGATTGTTGGAACAATCTTGGTTATTATGTCTGCTAGATTCTCTGCCGTAGCAATCTTATTCATTGCAAAAGCACCCTCGGAGATGACATCCTGAATGAAGTGTGCCTTGACATCGATGTATTTGGTTTTTTTATGATACTTAGGATTGTGTGTCAGATCACACACTAACTGTCACAGAAACAACAACAGTTCTGAAAGTGCTATTAGATATATTGATTTGGATTTTGCTGGAGATTTAGACAGAACAAGATCCTTGAAAGGCATGATAGAAGAAGATCCTTGACATGCTATGTCTTTACTTTTGCTAGCGGTGCTATTCGTTGGAAGGCAACATGGCAATCTAAAGCTGTCATGTCTATCATAGAAGCAGAATACATGCCAGCTATAGAGGCAGTGAAGGAATCTATTTGACTGACAGGCTTGGTTGGTGATCTGGCATAGCAACAAAAGTTGACTACCCCACTTTCTTTCTGTAAACTTGATAAATCCTTAAAAATGCACATTTTCATATACAATTTGGACTATTTTAAGGACATATCTATTCAAAAGAGCCTCATTTGGTGTCAAATCATGATCTTATGCATTTTGGGATTATTGTAGGGTTTTCATGCATATTTCTCTTAAAATTCACACTTTTTTCACAAAATCATGAAACCTCCATTTTAAGAATTGTTTTTTTGGAAAGTTTTGTGGAAATTATTTTTCTCATGAAATAAATCGAATTTTCATCATCATTAGTACATTCACATAAAATCATGAAAATAATGTGCATTTTTACTATCATTTCATGAGAGATGGTCCACTATCGTGCATTTCTGACTTTCTATCAAAAATATTATTTTGTATGAAATGCTATTTTTTACTCGAACAAAATTGATAAAATGGGTCCCAGAATTAAGGATTGAAGCAAATGAATAATTTGTCAAGAGAAGAAATGAGGAAAATAAAGAAAAGAAGAAAACTCAAAGAGTTTGCAAGAGAAGACCCTACAATGCACATGTGTGGGCACACACACGTGTAGGACATCCAAGACCAGGGGGCCCACTTCCTCTGCAAATTTTGGATAATTTCAAGAGAATCTAAAAGTGAATTTGAAGAAAATAAAAGAAATTTTGTGAAAAGGCAAGTCAAATTAAGAAGAAAATCTCATGCACTTGTAGAATAATTGCAAAAAATGAAAAGATTTACATATGTCCCATATCTTGGAAATTTTGGGCTGAATCTTCTCTTCAAAATTATGGAAACTTTATCTTAAAATCTCTCTCAAAACTCCAAGTCAACAAGAGATATTTACTAGAATGGAAGAAGGCAAGAATTTCTTTTCAAGATCCTAAAGTTTTACAAAATCTGAGATAAAGAAGGGATGTTACCAAAGATAGCGGTTGCATGGCTACAAAGATGATCTATATTTAGAGAAGAATTAGGGCCACCCAAAACCTATTTAAGGGAGGCTTGGGCATGCACTTATTGTGAGGCCCCACCCCTTGTGGGCCCTCACTTTGAATTAAATAATTATCAATATGTTAGTTCCTATGTTAATATGCTACTTATTAGGAATTAGTAGTATAATTTATAATATTCCTAAGTTTTAGAATGTAGCTTTTATTTAATTTTAGTAGGTTTTGATTTAATTAGGACTTAGCTAGAATTAGAATTAATAGGAGGGCTTTATGAGAATTAGAACATTCTAGAACTCTACCTAATTACCCAAATGTCCATGGCCCCATTTCATTTCCATTTGCAACCAAAATACCCTTTAGGTAATTAGCCTAAAACCCTAAGTTATAAAACCTAAACTATTGCAACATTTCCCAAAACCCTAAGTGCCTCTCATCTCTCTCAATTAGCCTATCTTCTTCCCCAAGCTACCCTAATTTCCCCAAATCCCAGCATAAAGAGGCTAGAGGCTATCCCAATTTCAGCTACAACACACATAGAGGCTTGGATTCTCTTCTCTCTCACCTCAATTTCCATTTCTTCTACTCTAAGGTAAGTACCCTATGCAATTTCATTAGATGCATGCCCTTCTTCCTTGTTTCTGCAATTACATTTCAATGTTTTGATAATGCTAGTTTAGATCTTCTCTTAAGCTTGTTTTCATGGTAAAATGGCCATTGATGGATGGGTGTACCCATTTGGAAGATCAATGGTCCGGATGGGTTGATGGATGGTTGAGCCTTGAAGTGATTTTTATTGTCTTGTATATATATGTGATGAAATGTGATGGATGAAAAAGGGGTTGAAGGGAAATCCAGGATTTAGCTACTGTAACCACATATGAAACAGTGAATGGGTGAATGAGTTGTTTATTCAGTTGATACCGGGACCCAGGTGGGCCACCCGATGATCGATCCGACCCGTAGATCTGAAAGAGGACCAATGGGCAAAACTATAGGTAGTGGACCCGTGCGAGGTGGCCCCGTTTGGCCCGCCATCCATGCACTGCAAAATCTGGGAGGCTTAAGTTGTGTTTGAGGGGTTTTCGTTTTTGATATCAGGCCTTCGTGGGACCCAGTGGTTGATCGGATCACAGATCTGGTCCGACCACAGTGTCGTGTATGACCAGGAGACCTTAGACATGTTGAACCCGTGAGGAGTGGGTCCCGTCCGACCCACCATCTGATGATTTTATGAATTAGAATCGTGACTTATGATTGAAGTGATTTCTTTCGTTTAATCTGGTTGTGGGGCCCAGGTGAGCCATTGATTTCAGATTAGGTCCCTACATCTCTTAGAAGGGGCTTGGGCGACCCTGATGGTGGGGGCTGATCTTGGCCTCGATCAGGGAGAGGTCCACTACCGTAGTGCCTGGACGCTGCTGTTGTTAGACCCATTTCAGAAATGGGTTCTGTGGACTACTTTCTTGAGAGGCTGATGGGTTGGAATAGAAAAAGAGAAAAGAGAGGAAAGAAGAGAGAAAGATGGTGACGTGTGGGGATAAGAGATAAGTGAGTGGTCTGGTAGTACGGGGGAGCATGGGAAAAAGTAAGGACAAGTAGGAAGTAGTGTGGAGATGCCACGTGTAGGGATAAGTAAGAAAGAAAAGGAAAAGAAAGAAAGAATGATAATGGGTGAGGGGTTGACTACTACCTTTGTTGGAAAGAAAAATAAAATAAGAGAGAGAGAGAGAGTGGACCTTTTTGACGTGTGACCTTAGTATATTCATGAGAATAAAATAAAGAAAGAGAGGGCGTGATGGCTGGGGCACGTTCTGGATGGGACCCTGGGCTTGTTTTTAACATGGGTACAATATATTAATAGTGGATTAATTACCTGACCCCATTAGGTTTTAGAAATTAGGAAAAGGACCAGTTAGTTTTAGAAATTAGAAATAAGAGACCCCCTTAGTCTTTAATGAACCTAATTGGAGTTGGGACCCTTAGGATTTCTACTTTTAGGAATCACATTAGATTTTAGAATTAGAATAAGCCCTTAGTCTTTAATGAACCCAATTGGAATTCTAGTGTATGACCTGGATTTTCCCTCAAACCCAAAGTTTAGTGTGCGGGGTCGACCGGACACACTGAAAACTGCAGAAGTTGAGATTTGGCTTGGAATCTGTTGATTCAGGTAGACCTGTGTATCAGGTCGACCGGCTGGCCACCTGGTCGATCGGGTACACTGGAAATTCCAGAATCCGAGCTAAGTCCCAACCTTGATTCCCGTGGAGCAGATCGACCCAGCAACATTGTAAACAGTAAGTTGTGAGTTTAGTCTAGGTTTTGTGATTGATCGATTATGGGGCCCATTGACCATCCAAATGAACTTCCATCAATGTGCCAAGCACGAGTCAATGGTGTGGCTCGACCTTGACTCGTGGGGTCCACCAATTGAGGTTTTGGGATTTGAATCATCAATGATTTGGTCCTTAAATGTAGTCTATGATGTCTATAACTTCAGGAGCACCAGATTTATTATCTTTTAACATCAGAGGCTATAATTAGGGATCCAATCACATGATGAGGCCTAAACCAAGAGTGAACCACTACCTAGGACTGGTCTTTTGCCTATTTCCATTTGACTCCATGTTTTGAGGACTTCTTGTGTTATTCTTCTTTCTTATCCTTGTTGTTGTCTTAAACTTGTTAATTAATGGAAACTGGAGGACCTGAACCTAGGATTACTTAGAGGTGACCCTATGTAGTGTTTGGAGATAATTTACTCGTGTCTGTGTCTAGGCGGGCCCTCATACGGCCTAAGGTTGGGGATGTACAACCATAGTATGGAGAGGTTTAGGATAAATGGTCAATTAGCTCACCGTGTAGGAGCATAGGGTGATTAATTGTGGAATGGACATGGTATGGTACTTGTGTTGCCTCAGGCCATGGTTGTGAGCCTTGGAGTGGATCCAATGTTGTTGGACTTGGACTTGGATATCGGACTGTATTCCATAGTGTTGTACCTTAACCTCTTAGAGACATTGGGTAGGACCTTGCTCACGCAAGATTAGCCTAGACAGACACAGACCCGTACTTAGTTTCTCGAGTTGGCACTGAACATTCACTCACTTGTTCTAAGCTCAGCCAATTGACTGATCATCTCTGGTAGGAGCTATGTTCTGGTTACTTAGAGCTATTATGATGAGCTGTGATTAGACGGACGGTGTGATACCAAGTCCGGGCTAATCTAATAAAAGGGTGTGATCGGTGTGATAAAGGGGTGTGATCGGTGTTATGTATATTGTATGTTATGTTTATTATCAGGGCTGTCATCCCTTGCATGGTTATTACCCTTTCCCCACCGCAAACTGTTTATGGTATGGGACGTTTACAGTACGGGAGGGCCGTGACATAATATCCCGCGGTGTATTTAACTTGTGTGAATGTGCCACCTTGTTGTCTATTTAGATTAGATACTTTACATTTCTGATTCTAAACTGCTATTACTGCTCAACTGCCTAGATTATGTACCTTGTTTACTCATATGATTATGTACCTGTCATTACTCTCTTAGTGTATACATTTTGTGTTATCTGCTTATGGTGCCTTGCCAGATCTTTGGATCTGACCCATCTTTGGTGCTTAGGTCCAGACCATGATCCCGCGGGCGACGCGATCTATGAGGCGCCCGTAGTTGGGGACTACGGATGGGGGCCGGCTGACCAAGTGGTCGAGCCGGAGGATGGAGAGCCTGCACAGGAGGGTTGAGTGCATATTGTTATTTTGGGTTTGAGAGCATTTTATTTTTGTAGTGAGACATGGGTAGATTTACTGATATGTATAAACATTTTGATAACCACTTTGAGATTACTAGCAGGCTTCCGCACTTCTACATCTGATTTATATACTTGATACTATTGCTTCCGCTATCTTTTGTTACGCTTCCGCATATAGCTGTTGATTATGATGTTGTTTAAAAAGTTTTAAAATTTGACCTCACTGCGGACTATGATCTTGGAAGTTCTCAGTTTTTCCGGGAAGTAGCGCGCCAACTTCGGATACCTTAGCGTTATCTTCGGTATTCGGAATTGGGGCGTTACACTTATCCCTACGAAGGGGACACCACCCTCTAACAATTCTCATCCACTCTCTCCATCTCTCTTCTCCACATACTCTCTCTTTCTTCAAGAAGGCTCTCTCTCCAACTAGAAGCTCCAACTAGAAGGGTCCTTTCATCCTAGTATGTGATCGTTAATTATTTTTAATGCATTATTTCTTTTATGCAAAAGCATCATATATTAGTAAAAGTGTTTTTTACTCTTTTCAATTTTTCTTTCTTGTCTGGGTGAATAATGCTTGTTTTATGTTTCTTTTCTTGTTGGTGTTCGGGTTGATGACCAAAGGCCCTAAGAGCATGATTTAAATTATGAACCCACTAAGAAAAAAATTTTGAAAGAGAAAAACACACTTCCACAAATTAAAATTTTTGTTCTTCCACACATTTAAAGTCCTGTGAAAACCATGTATTTACTTTTCTTTGTGTTTACCACACATTGAAATTCCTGAAAAAAAAATTTTGGTTCAATTTGATTTTATGCCTATTTTGAGTCTTTTCCAATATCATTGTTAGACTTGCTGCCCAGTGACTGCAAACAGTAATGGTTTTCTAATGTTCATATATTTGTAGTTGTTTATAGTTGGCACATAGGCACGCGTATTTGGGCAACATCAGATTGCTCGGATAGTGATCTAATCCGTTCAGTTGCTGTAAGGGCTATAAACCAAATGACAGAATCTGTCAAAGCCTATTTTCCCTAGAGGTACCTCGCTATAACGAGGGTGCAACTCACTACACAAATGCCCAGTTCCGTCCTGACTCTATGTTAGAGTTTGAGGATGCTTTCTATTTTGATGGAGTTTAGTTAGAAGTCTTATGCACCGATTTGGGGGTATAAATTGGTGATTTTCTCAACCCAAATAGACACACCACCTCTCTTATTAATCTAAGTAAGAGATATCTTGGAGAGAGAATTATTCTCTAGAGTCATTGAGAGATTGTTCTGAATGGCTGCTCTAGAAGGTTTTGTTGCTTCCACTCTCTTGTAGAAATTTGATCATCTTGGTTGGCAAGGTGTGAGAAGATCAAGTAAGGAGAGCGGTGCACGGTAAGGAAGTCGTGGCAGCGAAAGTTGTGAAAGAACAACTGTAGTCCTTAGGTTGAGGTACTCACTGGGAAAAAAGGTTTGTGAGTATATCTTGTAACTGTTCGTGAGTTTTTGATTTCTGGATCGTGGTTTTTCTCCCTGAAAGGGTTTCCACGTTAAAATTGTGTCTGCCTTCTTTTGGTGATTGCTTGGTAGATTTATTTGCTAGTTCTTGTTAGTTACATCCGCTGCATTGGTTTGATTAATTAGACTAGTATTTATTTTAGTAGGTTATGCGGAACTCTCATTGTTTTCTATGGCCCCCTTCTTCCTTAATTATTCTTGAGCATCTATAGTTAGTCTTGAGCATTGATTTCATCTCATCTGGAGTGATCTTGTCTGGCCTTTATGCATTGGAGATTGATGTATAGATTCCTGCTTGACAAATGCAATTATAATTGCTTCGGAGCTTGTACTTCATTTGGTGTTCACATACCATTTTTCTTTGGGTTAATATGATTGGATGAAAGATAGACCTCGTCTACTTGAACTAAGGCCTAGAGCTACATGGAAGCTGGGACTCACATATGTTTATGAATCATTCAGTGCAGATGCATATGAGAAGCATTCCATATACATCAGGCTTACACTTATAATCTAGTGGGACAAGATAGTTGTGTGGCCTTTGGGGCTCATTCAAATCTTAATAAATTAACTTTTTTTTTTTGGTACACCAGCCACTGTAGCTGGGACCCAACTTTTTTATTTTTATTTTTATATAGAGTCCGGTGCACTCGGGAAGAAAGCCCATAAAGTGGGAAGAAAGCCCGCATATACACATGCAGGAATATATAAGGCGGAGGTGGGAGTTGAACCCCCGACCTCCCCAGTACGAACCCAACTCCTTACCAGTAGGGTAATGAATTGTTCTTTAATAAATTAACTTAATCATAGGATTTTTATAAAAGTTTGACACTTTCCCACATTAACATTTGTTAGGAATTTGTTTGTTGGCTAATTCAAGGGTTGGACAAAACGCTTGTCCATTGAGGTGTAATTTTTATTTTTTAGATATGGATTGTGACGGGGCTTCACACTGAAGATAGAAGGAAGGAAAAAGAAAGACATGCAGAATTACAAGTGAGCTGAAATCCCCGAAATCAGAATAAGGGTCCGCTCGAGCACGCTTCTGCAGGATGCCAAATAGAATGGTTACCTACTCGAGCGAGCCTTCACCCGCTCGAGCAAGTGAAGCGAATGTGTTCTGCGCAAATTAGGAATTCTTTTCCTGC
Source organism: Persea americana (assembly GCA_029852735.1). NCBI lineage: Eukaryota > Viridiplantae > Streptophyta > Magnoliopsida > Laurales > Lauraceae > Persea > Persea americana. Next base: position 12,078,341 of record CM056812.1, read on the forward strand.
TTTCCTTCAACCTGCCTGTTTGAGTCCTAATTATCTTAGGGAGCCCTAAGCACGTCCCTAAGCCTATTTAAATGACTCTATGGCTAGCCTAAAGACATACCTCTCCCATTGTTCTGAGTTAGAAACCCTAATTGAGAGAATTCTTCTCTAGAGCTTACATTGAAGAGTTGTGCTGCAGAGTTAATCTAGAGAGCGGTTTCTTCTGCATCTCTTGAAGAAGATTATCTTCTTTCATAGAAAATTTGAGGAGTCATGTGGTGTTAAATCTACTGCGGTCAACAATGTGAAGTTGTTAGGCGCGAAACTACACAAAAGGTAACTAAAGTACTTAGGTAGTGATCATCTAGGGAGGGATCTGTGAGTGCCTTGTAACTGCGAGATTCATTGTGTTTGATTTTTTTATCCTGTTTGGATCCTTGGATTCATGGTTTATCACCCACTTTGGGTTTTCCACATTATATTTGGTGTTACTTGTAGTGTGTGCTTTTGATTTTATTACAAAACAGAGATGGTGTTATATTTGGTGTTACTTGTGCTGTCAAATGGGTCAGATTTCATGAAATCACAGAACAGAGATGATCGGATTCTTGCGTAACACATTAATGCCATGTAATAGAAATGACTTCGGAAACTATCAAAGCACACAAATTGTACATCTAAATTAAACCGACAAGTATTCTTAGAGTAGATAAGTACATTTAAAATCAAGCTCTAATAATCAGGAACATGACACTAAAAATAAAGGCCAACCTACTCAACTGAACAATGCCATGATTATAACCAGAATTTCTATCCAGACTTTTGAAAGTAGAGTGCAACCCCATAACCCATAACCAGTGCCATAGATCAGATCGACACAAGCATGAGGATTTTGACAATTATGGGATTGACATCTAACTTGGGGCATATAAATGAAAGGATGAATATAAATTAACAAACCAGATATGAAAGAGGTGCTCATTGATAGCAAAGCGGCCTTGGCGAAAAACTTGCACTGCATGTGGAGTGTTTGGTTGGCTCACACCAAGTATTCAACCCAAGCAGTAGTGACACCAGAAACAGAATTGGTGTTGCCCAGAATGCAACTTTCACCCCATTCTCGAAAGTAACAACTTGATCCTCCAAAAGTCCAATAGGAGTTGATCCCATCATAAGACTGAACATGTGATAAATGATTAAAAATGCTAGATGCCAATTTTATATAAATATCATCTCCTATTTAGAGTAAATCATTGGGAAATCTCCACTTAAGAGGAGGGTAATTATTTGGAAGGATTTGGATATTTAAAAGGTGAGCCCCACTCAAGATTCCCACAACCATTACAAGTGCGTGAGTGAGACGCAGGGGAATCAGGACTCCTATGTTGCATCATCATATCAATTACACCTTCACTGATCACCTTTTCATTAGGTTGTCCCAAAATTTATTTTTAAAAAGTTTCGCCAAAATCCCGAATTGACCGAAACTTTTCATTTTGGAGGCCAAACCAAAATGTGGTCCAAAATGAAATTGACAACTATGCATAGTAATTTGGAACCGAGTTGATGCTCCTAAAAAATGAAAAGTTCTATATTTAGATTATTAAGGAAAAATGAGTCAGACAAAAAGTAGTTATCTAATCATTGATTTTGTAAAATTGGGCACACCTAATAAAAACTGTTGGAAAAAAGTCAAGAAAAAAGGAGGGCAAAACGGTTCATATGGATAGCAAATCGCCACCATTCTACAATTTCATAAAATAATCTAACATGCAAATATATAGATAAAAAACGAGATGCTCCAACATCATGGAATAACCCAACACTAGCCCTGTCAATGGGCTGGGCCGGGCCTGGGCTTGGGTTGTCCAATCCCGTCCCAAAAATAGGACGGGCCTGTTGGTTGTTGCCCAATCCCGGCCCTAAATTGTACGGGCCTACATCAAAGCCTGTCCTGGGCTTAGCCCGATCCTGAACATAAGCAAAACATTCACTAATTATTCCTACTGTCACCAGACACCTGGTGTAAACCGGACTTTAAACCTTCATCCTTTTTTCCAGACTTGGGACCTGCAATGCAATGCAACAACTACAAGCAACATGGTGGAGTTAAATTTTTTTTTTTTTTGCCGGTGATAGTAGAAAATCAATAGAAATGAATGAGTATCCTATAAGCTATATGGGTCAAGTAATGTAGGAGCGGATAAAACCCTTTTTTTTTTTTTTTGGCTGGTGAAAGTAGAAAATAAAAAAATCAATAAAATGAATGAGTATGAGTATCCTATATGGGTTAAGTAATGTAAAAAAGAAATCAATTGACTTTGTAGCGGGCCGGGCCGGGCTTGAACGGGCTGAGTTTTTTCACAGTCCCAATCCCATTTTGGAAGGGCTTTAAGATGTATTGTCCAAGTCCAGCCCACTGGACTCAAAGTTTTTTAAAAGCCCTATTTTTTCGAGCTTGGGCCGGGCTGGGCCGAGCTTTCTACCAATCTCAATGCGTCCCATTGACAGCCTACCCAACACTCCATGATATCATGGAATAGGTGAAAACTTGTCAAAAAATAAATAAAAGGTGTTGGGATGCCCTCTGTCACTGTTATGAAGTGTTTGGGGCCTCAATCAATTTTCTTGACTTAGGACTAGGTCAGGCTGAGATAGGCCATGGTGTCCAAGCTCTATCCTCAACATATGTGGGTCGCACATGGAGCAGGCCAAAACCCTAGGAGGGCCTAATCAGGCCATAACTTCTATCAAGGTTTTGAAGCTAATCACATTTTTTTTAGCAGGAGCATGGTGTTTAATCTCGGAATGTATATATTGCATGAGCCAATGCATATTGACCTTTTAAAAAGCTAAGAGATTTTCTCTTGCGGACGTCCATAGGAGACAAGGTGTGTGGAATTCAATCCGGCCCTTTAACCAAATTTGGCTTTCCCTATATTCACGATGTGAAAATTAATTTTGTGCACCAAGACTCCTGCAAGCATCTGCAGGAGAGAATTTCACCCTCATTCACATATCTTTCGTGGTATATTGACTGGTAAGTATCACAAATCGGACGAGTAAGACTACGGAAAAAAGATTGAGAGGGCAATATGGGAGAAAAGAAATTTAAGATTTTGAGAAATTCTAGGGGAACATGGCTCCCTTTACCCCCTGCTTCCACCCCCATAGCAAACATGGGAGGCAGGGATATGCTTAAGCTAATATGGTTTAATCTTAACAAAAAATTGTTTTAATACCTCTATGAAGTAGCAGAGTACAACAATGGCAAAGCACGTACCATTATGGTAGAGGTCCATGGACCAAGGTATTTGAGGGTTGGTTACATTACAATTTTCCATTCAACAAATTAAGAAAAGAAACTAATACCCCATTTGTCAAATTCCCATAAAATCCAGCAGTCAAACTATTTGGTGTTGGTGGCCGAGTCTGCCGCCTCGTCTGAGAAACTAGAAAATCATTGCTAAGTGGATCCATTTCAAATTGATGTTCCAAAACAAGATTTGTAATGCACACAGAGACAGAGGATTATTAATGCAACCCATCTGTCCCATACAAATAGAATCAAGAGTTGAAGATATCAATCAAGCTGCAGGAGAGCAAAAATATCATACATTTAATCAACTCTTTATAATTCATCATAATCTTTTGATTTTTCACAACATGCGACCTCTTTTCTTACTGTTCTTATGCAACATGGGTGGAATATGTTCAACAGTTGGATAAATATTCTCAGAATAAGCCTCTTGATATTTGGCAACCGTGTAGCATTCACAGTAGTCGGACACATTAAAATCATTGCGGTATAAAGCTGCCACCGCATGAGAGCAAGGGAACTTTTGAAGCTCCCAAAGGTGACACGAACATTTTCTCTGTTTGATATCCACCATATGTGTGGTAGATTCAAATATATGTCGGACATCAAACTGTGTTGGGGTATTGACATGCTGCATATCATGGAGTATACAAAAAATCATTTCCTCATCTATACGTCGGGTGGCATAGGGTGTCACCGGTGTAGTAAACTCTTTACCTTTCTTAATCCGCCTATAGAATATTTTCCTTATTTCTGTGTGGAATCTCTCCAATGACGATATCACAGATGAAGATTTCATTGCATCTTTGTCATCGGTCCAAATATCAAGCACCTTCTCACAAGCTCGATCTGTGTAATCCTGACCGTCCACGTCAAAGTGCGATACAGCCCAATCCTTGCGACTAGGACTAATCTCACTTATCCATTGGTGTGCTTCTGGAGAAGTTGATGAAATTTCAGTTAAATATTTATCCAATTCACAAACAGTGACTGCAAAAATTGCATCAGAAAAATGTTTCCTCAAATTTTCACATTCAAAACGTTGACAAAAATCACTGTAAAGGCTCTCACGGCAATAACGATGATGTGCTTTTGGAAAGATGCGGCCTACTGCTTCCGAAGATTTTTCATGTCTTTCTGTTACAACTGTTATTTTTGATGTATCTTTCAATATAAAGGCTAATTGAACACAGAACCATGTCCATGTCTCTTTTGTCCGTGATTCAGTAATTGCATATGCCAATAGAAACTCCTCATTGTTAGCATCCCGGCTTGAAGCCAAAATCCATATATGTGGGAACTCTCCTTCGAAGCTTCTGCCATTGAGTATAATAATAGGCCGACATGCTAGTTGGAAGCCACATATCGCAGCATGGTATGCAATGAAAACTCCGAATGAGCCATCCAAGGAGAAACCAAGATTCGCAAGACTACCTGGATTTGTTCTCTCTATTTCATCACAGTAGGCAGAGATATCACTGATGGAATCTCCTAAATGCTTCTCTTCTGATGCCAATCCTTTTCCTCTTCGAGCTTTGTCATATTCCACTTCAATCTCATATTGAAGAGCAATGTCTTGCTTAATGTCCATCGGTCTAGAGCGTAGGTGTTTTCGATTCCGGATGATAAAATTTGCAATCCAATTCATACTAGCTTGCCGATGATTCTTGCAGTCTTGCACAGTACACTTGCATGTGTGTTCTTTTTCCAAAACGTCTATCACGAAAGTAGGCCCATAGGGAACCTTGGATGCATTTATACGCCATGGGCATCCCTTCCTGTAACATCCAACGACAATGCGACTAGGGTCCGTCCTGATTGGCCTGTATTCAAAATGCAATTGAATAGCGTGTTCTCTTAGAGCCATGTCTAAAGCATTTGCATCTCGGAATTCTTGGCCTTGGCTTAATGTATAACTAATTTTTAGCTTGTCCTTGTAACTAGTATTATCAACCATAGTGCAGCCTTCTTCATGCCATTCAACCGAACTACTTACAAAATCATCGCTGCTGTAAGCATCAATAACGCTTGGAGAAGATGTAGCAGTTTCATGTCTCTTATGCAAACCTCCTACTATCGTTTGAATGGAACCATTGTCAATATCTTGTAATGGATTGTCCATATTAATGCAAGCATCTTCGTGCAAGTGACTCAACACATTTTGATTGCCATCTTTACTGTAAGCGTCAACCATCTGTGAGGAGGATGTAAACGTTTCACTGTTCTGATGTACAACTCTTTGTGTTTCTTGAATCGCACCAGTGGCAAGACCCTGTTTTTGACTAAATAAGGAAACAAATAAAAGCAGAATTTGTTTAAGATGTGGATTTAGTACATGCAAAAGCAAAGTCAATATAGAAAGATACATGCAATACCAAGTAGCTGTGACGGGGATTGAAATTGAATTTGAAGGGCTTTGCAACGGAATAGCATAGAGTTGAATGGGAGTTGCGCCACTTTGAGGAAACACTTTCATCATGTTGGATACATCGTCATCGTTTAAGATAGATGTGAGAGAAGCATCCAAACTTAGACCCGGATATCCGTATTTGATGGAGGGGATGAGAGTTGGTATGCAAATCTCATTCACTTTGACGAGAAGCTCACTCAGTTTGACAGATCGACTGACAAAGATAAGCCGTCTGGTGCCTCCCTCATACACAATAATGCCAGATCTGTAAATAAAGTTACCTCCATAGTTGCAGAGTAATGGTACTTCATCGTTTTCAGGCATTGTTTTGTCCAAGTCTGCCAAATAGTCGAACATGAAAAAACTTCAAGACAACCCTTTTTTTCTTTTTGCAAATTGTGTTATCTTCCATTTAGAATAGTAGTAGTTTAAACAAGGAAATTCCCTAATCAAACATTAGCCAGGAAAATCTAAATATATCATAAATTAAATCTGATCTAATCCTTACTTTGATGTTTTTGTTGAAAATAAAGCTATAGAAATACGAGCTACAGTCAATTGATTAACCAAATAGAATGGAAAAATGATACCCAATACATTAATCCTCAAGTTATGCTGTTGTTAGTATTTGGAGAGCAACATGTCCCGGAAAGTGGCGCAACAGAAAGTACCTACGATCGACAGTCAATCATAATGCACAAATGCATTCAAACCATTAATCAATCACACACATGAACACAGTGATATACGTGGTTCAACGAGACTGGCTACATCGCCAGGAAAGAGAACTCCCTCTCAATCTCTTTCAGAGTCCAGAGTTACAGATTCCATCATATATATATATATATATATATATATATTTCACACTTTCTTAAGGGCATGCTTGTTTCTCATGGAGTAAAATAAAGTAGAGTTGAAATGGGCTGCAGCGTTTGGGTATTTTACTCAAAAAGGTGTTTGGAGATTGCAAGAGATGGGCTTTATCTGCCAAGCTGGCAGTTACTCTTATTTCACTTTATCCTCACTCAAGTTATCCCATTCAATTTGAGTAACTCCATTTACTCCTCCCCACCTTCCTATCTATTCTACTTCTTATTCTCATGTACGAAAGTTAGGAAGAACACTGCGGTGAGTAGGGGTGGACCCATGTTATCTGCACCTGGGGCGGTGGACCCAGGTCGGATCCAAAAATGCTTAAAGGTGGCAGGGCCAGATGGCTCATTCCCCATTTCAGTTAAGTTGTCGACCCACCCCAGTTCTCCAAAATAGTTTCGCACTCTGTCTCATGATCTCCCTCTTCTACTTTTGCTACTTGTATTTCTAAGGATTTTTTTTATGGGAAAGGAAGAGATCGGTTGGGTCAATAGATGGAAGAAGAATAGAATTAGATGATCTTGTATGGAACTTGGATTCAGTAAGCAGGTACAATAGGAAAGTCTATGACACATGGTAGGTGCCACCTGTCCTACTGTGAGCTTTGAGAGATATCTAATGGTTGTGATTTTTTTGGAATAGGCATTAGGCCCCCACCGACTCTTTAAAGCTGGCTTGATTTTTTCGTATGATAATAATTATTACTTTTTTGGAGTTCTTGGAGTTTCTGATTTCAATAAAAAAACTAATTTCCTAATGAATTAGCTATTGTAGTTCGGGTAGAATGCCAACACAAGTAGGAAGGGTGCTTGCACATATGAGAAGAGATGGCATACCTAGGGTTTGAACCCTAGGCAGTTAGGTGAGAACTGTCTCCCTTTATTACTCAGGTAATAAGGAGTCGTTCTCAAATCAACTATTGTAGTTAAAAAGTTTATTTAGGAACCAAGTGTTAATAGTAGGGTGTGGGCTCTTTATATTTAATTTGCAAGAAACAAAAAAAATAAAAAATCAAGTCATTAAACCATGAAATAAGTGGATATTATTGGTAGTTGGGGTTGATTTTGACATTTTCAATTAAGAATCTCCGCCCCACTTAAGTGAAAACCCTGGCCCCGCCACTGGCGGTGAGGAACTTTGAAGCCCCGTCTCCTTCGATCAATGGAAGGCAGCAACACCATGCTTCATCATATCTAACGGTTTTTTTTTTTCTTTACTTGAAATGGGATTTCTTTTGAAACCAGAAGAAGCGTGGCTTGGGGGGATTTGCAAGGTCCGGCCTGAGATGGAGAAGAACAGGAAGTCGGAATCCTCGTATTATCTATAAAAAAAAAACCCTAATCCCTAAATCTATATGGCCTTTTCTATCTCCTGATTATTTTGTTCTTTCTTGGGAAAAAGAAAAAAAATGCATTTGGGATGTGACAAATTGGAGAAGATTAGGCTACAAAAAATCATTTCAAGTTTTTTACCTACATTTGAATTGTTGGATAGTTTTACTTAGAGATGAAGCATTTTGGTTGACGTAACTAATGTGGTTTTTTTTTTCTTTAATTAATGTATTGGATGAATTGCTCTTTATTCTATTTTTTCTCTTTCTTGCTTCACTTTAGTATTAAGAAAAAGGCTTCATGTCTAGTGTAGAAGACCGGAATAAATTTTTCACTCCTTACTAATAATCAGAAATTTCAAATATTGTTAATAAATTTCATTTTTTATTATTTAAAAGTGGAAGTTTAACAAAACTAAAAAATGAATTTTTTTTACTCTACTTCATGTTATCCAAACACATGAAGAGTAAATCCATTTTACTTTACCTCAATCATCTCAACACAATAAAAAAAATTCATCACTCATTTTTTTCAACTCGCTCTTCTTTAACTCTATTTTTATTTGATGTTTCACTCCTCTTGTACTCCTCCCCTGATGCAAACAAATAGGCCCTGAAGGGTAAGAAAATGGCACAATTACCAAATACCCCTTACCATGAATAGAACCCCCGCCAAACTATTGAACCAATCCAGTTAACCAGAAATATAAGACAATAAACACAACAATCTTCACCTTTGCTTGGATTCCGTCAATCCTCGAGCCACCTTGAAGATACCTAGCAATGTCTTCCTCTTCTCATACTTCGCTCAAAGGTACGCCCTTCAACCACTACGATTGAGCGTGGCTCCTACACCATCTAGCTCGAGGTGCACCGGTAATCTCATTATTGTCCGATGTCACTCAAGTGTAAGCGATACTTGACCTTTCCCATAGTTACTTCTTTTGACCTTAACACCCCTGTCTTAATCCTCCAAAGTACCCTCCATTTGTTGTCACCTTTGTATGCATTCTTGCAACATAATGAACCTTCACTTCCATCGTTCAAGACAAAAGAGACCATCCCAAATCCGAATCTCACTGGAACCTTGTGAGTCATTCCTTCTTTGTCTCCATCCTAGTGTTCTTCCCGTTGATCCTACAATTGTCGCTTTTCCGGCAATGGGTTTTTGTCGTTCATGCCGTGAAAAATCGGAACCCAACTACCTTTCCTTTTCTAAGGAAATTGTCTACGTTCAAGTGCTCTTGAATTACAACTAAATGATATCTTTGAAGACCCCGTCAATCAGTAGGAGTCACTGACATCATTATGTTCAGCATGGTAAAAAAGGTTTGACAATGTCAAATGCACTAGATTTGATCAAATTGAAGAGGGTGTGCAGATTCAGTGAAACAAATATTTTCATTCGGGACCAGTTGCAGACAACAAAAAGGGCGAGCCTATTGCCTCAGTAGTGGAAGAAATCTGCAAGAAAGAGACATTTGTCGCCTGCCTTAATTCTGCTGTTGCACAACCACGTGCTGCTGGATACAAGTGATGCTAATATTGCCAAAGCCTAACTAGCGAAGTTGCAGCAAGCAGGAGATGATGTCATACTGTAGGATCTTACACCCCATTAAGCTACCATTTATCTCAAAACCAATTGATGATAGGGAACAACACAACAATAGTTTTATGATGAGTGCGAGGGCTCGACCACAATTATGACTACTCATGAGCGAATGTGAACATTGACCTCAACAATCTCTCCCTCAATGGCACACCCGCGCGACTCCTGCCGTGCGACACGCAAAACGCATGTCCCGTGACTCGAACACCCAACCTACCACTCTCGGATACCACTTGTAGGATCTTACACCCCATAAGTTACCACTTATCCCAAAAGCAATTGGTGATGTGAAATGGCACAACAATGATTTTATGGTGAGGGCGAGGGCTCGACTACAATTATGACTGCTCAGGAGTGAGGGCTCTACACATACTGACATTAGTAGTGGTCAAACATGGCCGGGTTTTACTAGATCAATGGACCGGATTACATCAGTAGGAGTCAAGAGGTGTTTGACTAGGTCAAAGATACTAGCGGGGTCAACAGGTGTTTGACAGGTCAGAGGTAGAAATTTGGTTTTACGATTGTGGAGTCTTCCCGATCTGTACTTTTGCATGCATGTTCGTTGAGAATGGATTTTCACAATGGCTTTCAAACTGGGGCAGTTTGATGAAGTTTAATGACTAGATAGTCAGTGATTTAGAAATCTGTCAATCAAACTCATCAATGGATCCGAGCATCAAGTTCAAGGTGGAGCTTGACGAGAAGACGAGCTTTCCTCAAAGTTCAAGTTCTGGTTGAACATTCAGAGTGTTGAAGAATAAAGACTACGCCATTGTTGCAAGGAAGTACCTATTAGCGAGGTACAAAAAGACATTGCATGATATCCATGTGGCACGAGCAAGCTATTAGGTAGAGATAGGTAGAGATTGTTGGATTTATGTCTTGTATTCTGGGTATATCGGACTGGTTTATTGTGCTAGGTAGTGACCAAGTTCAATGTCATGGGTATTTATATAATTGTACTGAGGCTTTCTTAGGGGCTAAGAAACGGTTTCTTGGGGGGCCAAGAAAGTGTAGATTATATATGGATGTACTCTGTAACCCCTAGACTCTGTGAGAGGGGTGAGGCCACTCTCTCCCGTCGGTATGGGCGATTGTCGAACCACATGGGGCTGAGTAGAGATGTCAAATGGGTCGGCCTGGGGTCAACGGCTCACGGCACGGCCCCTGGCTGGGGCTGAGGGAACTGGCATGGTCAGCCCATTTCGGCACGACACGCTACAGGCCAACCCATCCATAACAGTCGGCTTGCCAAACACATCACAAAAAAAATAAGTACTAAAAAAAAAAAAACATGACACAGATCAAACTTGTTCATTCTAATTTGAGTAATATGAACAAAAATATCAACTTAAGGGAACTATTTTCCTTCCTCCCATTTTTGCCTTTTTCGTTAGAAATGGTGGAGGGCCCCGCATAACTTTTTATTCCAAATCAACATTGATAAATTAAAAAAAAAAAAAAAAAAAACAACTACATAATTATGGGCTTTGGAAAATTCAACAAGAGATATATCGCATTAGTTCTTTTTTTCCCCTTTTATTTGCTCATTAAATCTTGAAACTAAGGGAAAAAAAAAAGAAAAAGAAACCATGGGCACCACTTCTGATGGGTGGGCCCAATATAAGGAAGGTAGGTCAGATGTTAATCATTTTTGTATACTTTTGTAATGTGATGAATGCCTGTGTAATACCGAAAATGTGAAAAAAATTAATCAGAAAAAAGATTAAAAAGGCACACCGAGCACGCCCGGCACGGCCAGATGAAAAATTCTTGGTGGGCCATGCCGGCGTGGCACGTGGCCCGTGCGGCATGTGATTTGGGCGCGCCGTGCCGACTTGGCGTAGCCCGTTTGACAGGCCTAGGGCTGAGTAATTAGAAAGTCGAGTTTCTTCCTCGCCGATATACGCATTCTTGTCGAACCTCTTAAATCTTTGTGCATGTGATTTTTTCTCTTCTTGTGTGGCTTGTTTGATTGTCGATCATAGGTTCTTCATGCTTTCACACACAAGCGCACGAGAAGTGGCATCATAGCTACATCACTTTGTGGGCTTCTCGTCCTACTTGTGTGGACTATCCTTCTGACTTTGTGGGCTTCCTCTTTCCACTTATATTGTCTCTCCTTCCTACAGATTGGGCATCCTCGTCCCACGTGTGTGAGCTCTATTGGGTCCTACACCCTAGGCTAGGGTTTAATAAATAAAAAATAAAAAAATAAAAAGATGACTAATATACATGGGGAAATATTCATGTGCATCTATCTCTCACCATATTATGGTGAGGGACAACATAGAAGGGCCGACTCTATGATACATACAAACCATCTACACATATGGGACCCCCTAAAGTACATTGGATCTATTGGGTTTTCACCTATCCGAATGGATTCAACCGCTGGATGAAGGGTAAGATTTTCTTCTTTAATATGGAGTCATTAAACTTGTGGGCCACGGATGATAGGGCTAGCGGCATGTGATTTATCCATAGAACTTTTGTGATTAAATCATGTCTCTTGCGTTTTGTTTCCTTTGGGTTTGGGTTTACCTGCAGTCAATACGAGTGAGGCCAAGGTTCGGCCGATATTTGAGCTGACCCACTTAAGTTGAACCTCTAACCATTACATAACTGATTGGTTATAAACTTGGACCAGAGCCAATTATTTCAGATAAGGACCAGTTGGGTCTCAACTGGGGATGCTAAGAGGGTCGGTTGATTAATTGCTCAACCCAAGCTTAACCTGAGCTGTAAGTAGGCAAACCCAAACTAGAATGTGACTCGATTGAAACACGAAGAACTTGCACCGACTACGACTTGCACATTCCCTACTCTTAAGTGTAATATGGATTGAGGCGGACTGACTCATATATCCACCTTGTTTGGGAATTCAGAAATTTCTCGTGCATGAATTTATTAAATTCTAGTAAATGAACAGGCCCTAAAGGTTGAGCCAACTGTCCAAATTTTTGGGTTTGATTGGCTTTTCAAAGGGTAAAAGATATAGAAAACACAAGTTCTTTAATTCGAGTGAGTATATACACTGAGCATTCAATCATCATTAGCACTGTATCATACAATATCGACTATGATCCGCTGTGAACTTTCATACCTCACTTAGGTGTGTAAAATTGTGTGTGGAGCCCACCCAATGATCAATCTAAGCCCTTCATTCATTGCCCCCATCCCCCACAGTCCACATACTATTGGAGCCAGGTCCAATTTGCACTGATTGGGACAGAGAGCCTTCAAATCAGTTTGGGATCCGAAACAGTCCAGCTAAATCCAGGCTGATCATCACTAAAACCTTAACCCACCAAAAATAGACTGATCTCCTCATCACCCAAAAGGGTACGACACTAAACTGGATTCCATTACTGGTTGGGTCAGGCAACTCAGGTTGGGGTTTCGCCTGACCCAAGTTCCACGTCTTTACTTTTCCCATTTCGGCCTTCATTCATTTGACTCTTATAGCATAAATCCAAGCCACAAATGAGGAGAGGGCCGAGGCCCACCGATGATGCAATCATCTCTAAAACCATTCTGATTGAGCAATCAAAACCACTTAATCAGAGTGACTTTATTAGACCCCATACCTGCATGGCCTTTCTCTAGACTCTGCTCGGAAAGCCATTCCCCACGCCATGGTCTGGTCCTCAGATCTCACCCTAGTATCATTTCACCAGGTACTTTAACCTGTTGGCCATAAAAACGCATGGCTCTCGTGTCACAGTTTTGCCCCGTCCTTTGTAGCCACCCAGATTGTACATAAGTGAGAGACACTCCGTCCTCGGGATTTTCAATGGCCGCTTGGGTGCGCACCGGACACCCAATTTGCATTGTAAAAAGAAAGATCTTCAACATCACATTGGGTGCCCGGTCCAACCCAATTTGCAGTTCATCTCTACAGCTTTTACAGCGCCACAAGCTAATATAAAATGAAAAAACAAAAAAGGATGTTCTATTTTCTTTTCCTGGGGATTCTTCGACAGAAGCAACTTCTACATAAATATATATATATATATATATATATGATATCTCTAGTTATATATGTATATAAATGGAATATCTAATGCTCTAAGCATTTTGTGAAGGATCAGGAGATTCAGCAGACGTTGAAGAAAGAGACAGAGGAACAAGAACATTAACTGATAACACAGGGAGGAAGTGCTTACCTCTCTCTTAATTGAATCTTCTGTGTCGTCTGAGTTGATACATAATTCATCAGTGTACGAAGAGAGAAGTTTTCAGAAGCAGCGTTTACTTGAACTAGATGATCTCACATATAGGCAAAATGGCATTTCATTTGGCTCTCATTTCATTTCATTTGGCTCAAGCCCAACTGAAGATAAGGGGTTATTGCCATAGAGACATAGTCCTAGAGTAGAGTCAGAAAAGTAGGGTTGACCCGGGTGAAAATATGCTCCACCGTCATTCATTTGCAAATCAAGTATCATATAACAACAAAAAGGATCGGTTCATGAGTGGAGCAGAAAGATTTTCTTAAGCGGGAAGGAAGAGAAGGGATATGATGGCTCCTTCTCGGAAGTTTCGACCACTGCTAAAAGCAAAGGCAAATAGGTTCCCATTGTCATCGATCCAACTTGGTTTCCCACTGAAAGTCCATCTTCAAGTGAGGCCACACCAAGTAAAAGGTACATAAATGCTTTTGGAAGGCTCATTTACACATGGAGCCACAACAATATGGAAAAAGTAGAGGATCAAAACGTCTGGATGGGACCTACTTGTATGAAAATTTTCAAATTGGTTAGATCATCCTAAGTCCTAACACATTGATTTTGGCCATCAAGTTTGACGGTTTCAAAAGACATCATTTTTTAGAATTTTAACCCAAGCGGTGAGCAACAAGTGTAGGGCTTGTGACATTCAAGGTGGGGGGAGGGTAATGGGTGTGAGGGGTGATGGATCATAAAGGGCCCAGGTTGGGCCCATAAGGGAGGCTTTTGGTGGATCCACCTATGCGGATGTCTGCAAGAGAGGGCCATGATATATATATATATATATATATATATATATATATAGGTCATTGTGTTTATAGTCCCATACTTAAAAGACAGAGACATCATGTGATCGATTGCATGCAAAGGAACGGTGGTTTACGGCAATGGGATTGGGTTGATCATGTAGGGCACTTTGTGGGCCCCGAATAATATCTTGCACGGTGCATCCATCTGGTTATTCCAAACTCTCTCTCATATTTTTCTCCCAGAAAAAGCCGGTCAAACAAGTTTTTCTACATTCATACTTCGAACAAAACGTTTTTAGAATAATACCAAATAAGCCCTCCTAAGATTGGATATGCCTAAACCGGTCCATGGTGTATGCAGATTTCACCCTTTTTTTCTTTTTTTGTTTTATGATGGATCCATGGGGGTGTAAAACAGGTCAAGCCGACAGTCTGGCTGGCCCAGCCATGCTGTTTAGTGCCCAGGCCGGCAGGGGGAAGCCCAACACGGCCCACTGGCACAACATTTGTCGTGCCGTGCTTGGCTGTCCCAGCCCACGTGTCGGCTTGGGCCATTCCACTATTCGGGCCAGTCCAGGTCGGCTCGCAGGCCCTCTCTAATCTTCTTATTCTTGTTTAGGTTTTTTATATAAATTGAAAGGGACTTTATGGACTTTATGGTTTTTAACTTGAAATAAAGTTGGGATTAATAAAATAAATACACAAAAATTGATCCAAATTTAAAAATTAAAAATAAAATTTTTAAGTCTTTTATTTCTCTTAAAGTAAAGTGCACAACAATCTTGATGACAATTTTCAAATTAAAAAAGGTTTAAATAAGTCAAGCTGTGGCCTACCCTTCTTAACCTTTAGGAAGATTAATTTCTATTCCCCGAGATAAAGCAAGAATAATAGTCGGATCAAAGAAAATTATGATTAAAGCACCAATTAATAGTGAACTATATGATGGGGCCGACTTAACATTGATCCAAATTGTCCATCTACTCCTAATTCCAACTCGATAAACGACCTTTGAGCACAAATAAAAACCATGAGATTCGACGGCCATGTGTGACAAGACTAAATGTTAATTTATACAGTTAGGGGGAAGAAATTGGTCACTTAATAAATACTCCAACAAAAAAGATGGGCCCATTGTTTGCAAAACACAAATTTTTTTTTTATTAAGCCATTTTAAGTAATACTTTAATCACATTCTTTTTCTATCCAATGCTTAATAATGCCTCCATTGAAAAAGTGCTTACCAGGTCTAAATGGTTTAAACTTTAGTAAGTAAACCCTACTCCCGTAGATTTAATGTTGAGCACATCATGTAGTCAACTTTAACTAATCATTGTCCTAAGCATATATGCTAAAATTTATTATGTATGGCTTATGGATAAACTGCCATATGCATTAACGTGAGAGGTAGCACTCTGAAGCCCATCTATCACTAAGCCGAACTATACATAGACTGGACCTCCTAAATCACACCAAATCAATCGCGTTTTCACTGATCCAAAAGGACCAAACTATTGGTCAAGGGTCAAATTGTTTCTTTAATGCAACGTCGTTACACTTGTGTGTCACAGCTGAAGGGGTGAATTGACCCCAAACTTGATATTTGCACCCATCCAAGATCACTCTTTCCATTCCCCTGGTCCCATGATTAAGGGAGCCCCAGGTGGGCCCCATCAAGCCACCTGTCACCATAAAGCCATTAGTGGTATATGCACACAAACATTACCATGAGTTAAAGTAAATAATGTCTTTGGTACTAAATTAATATTGAAATTTAGTTAGGTGTAATCATGTTCATTCAAGAGGGGTCCATCACACCACCCCAAAAGTTTACTATCACCATATGCTAGAGGGTTGGTCCGGGCAACATGGACACCACACAAGATGCATGGTGATCCTGAATGGTTCCACTTTCAGTCGTCCTTTCTTGCAAATTTCTTCTTGTTAGGATGTAGGTTTTTTCCTTGGTCCGATTTTGCCAAACTCCAAATTTGCTTCTCAGGTCTGTTGCCTTTGTTGATTATGATAATGATTGAAGTCAAATGATTCGTGACGAGTGATGGTGAAGAAAGGAAGTGAAAACTTCAACGCATTCAGACACTCACGCGTATGAGGGAATTCTCGGCGTCCTTTCTGTCCACGGGATTGTTCTCAGCTTTCTCTTTAGTAGAAGAGCACATGACTGGTGACTCGGATCAGGCCGCAAATGAAATATTGCTCGTCTTTTATGTGGATGTGAATCAAGATTGGGAACCAAGTTCAAAAACCCACATTAATTTCAATAGGTTTGAGATTGTTCTCAAAACAACTACTAGAGATCTTAGATGTGCGTAAGCCAGGGTTCCTTTGTAGATCTGACCTTCTTACATCCTTTAAGCTCAGGCTTAGGACATTGAAATTTAATTAATGGCCATATTCTGCTGAGAGGTCTGATCCACTTGGATGCATGTTTATTAAATGATATGATTTTGGGCAAACTTCGTCTCAACTAATTCCTCACACCCATTGACTCTCCGAGCCTTAAAGCTCAATCATTGCTTAAGTTACATTTTTTACAACTATTTATCCAATGAAGAGTAGACTCAGATTCGTGTCAAATTAAGAATTTTTTTTTTTTTGGGTTTTTGTTCGGTTTTGTGTGTGTGTGTGTGTGTGTGTGGGGGGGGGGGGGGGGGGATATATATATATATATATAGGACATTCATGTGCATCTATCCTTCACCATAGGGTGAGGGCACTTTCCCTTTTTGCACATGAATCCCCCTTTTGTACTTTACCATTTGTACTTGAAATCCACCTTTTGTACTTGAAAAATACCATTTATGGAAGCATCCCTCACCCTATGGTGAGGGATAGATGCACATAAATATTTTCCTCTTATATATATATATATAATGTGAAATTCCCATCTACATGCTTCCCGTGTATGGGATTTTCAATCTCCGCTATCCAAAAGGCAAGACCCTTTGCATTAGAGGCGGGGGATCAAATTCCCTACATGGCTATGCTGGAGTTCAGTAAGAGATTGGTGTCGTTATGATATATAGTGAATGCACAATAAGATATACAAAGGACCAATAACTTTCAAACTTATATTACTTGAAAAAAAATCCCCATAGATTTGATGGTTTGACCCAAATTGGCTGAATTTTTTTTCCGGCAGGAAGGTATTTGAATGCCATGTCATGCAGTTTGCATAAGGATTTCCTTGGCTAGTTTTCAACCTAACCAACCTAAGTCTACTGCACCTTTTAGGGGTTGTTTGGTTGCACCCATTTATGTATGTTAATGGGGGTTCATGCATAATAATTACGCATCCCGTGTTTTGTTGCACCAAATACATATGTAATACGTAAATAGGGATGTGAAAATGGGTTTTATTTTGTGCCCAAAATTGTCACATCCCATACCCTAGTAAAAGGAATCACACCACACTGACCAGGGCGTCTCCAGTGACATGAATTTTGGTCATGAAATAGAAAATTTTGGATTTAAGAATGACTAATATATCAAAACTCCTTTATTATATAGTAAATCTCTCTTCACGGCTGGATCTTGGAGTCAATCACATCAATGATAAATTCAGATCTAGAGACGAGTTTAGGCATACTTGTTGTATCCATGAGATTAGTTGAATGGTCCTCATCTTGATGACGGTAGTCAGGGGCGAACCCAAGTTCAAGGGTCTGGTGCGTGAAGCCCCAACCCAAATTGAGAATTAAAAAAAAAAAAAAAAAACCTTGTAAATTATAAAAATTACTATATTTTTTTAACATTTGCCCCTTTCATAATAATTATTTTTACATAAATACCCCCAAAGAGAGTTTTTCTGGGTCCGGCCCTGACGGTAGTGATCAAAATCATCCATGTGAAATCTCCAAACAGAGATGATCAGATTCTTTTATCTTGTCGAGCAAATTAATGCGATGAAATTGAAATGAGTACAGAAAATATCAAAACACAGCAATGTATACCTTAATTAGACTGATGAGTATTCTTACTGTAGACAAGTACATTTAACAGGAACATAGGCCAAGCCAATCAACTGAAGAATGCCAATTACAACCAAAATCTCTATCCAGACTTTTCAAAGTAGAATACAACCCCAAAACCCACAACCAGCGCCGTAGAACCAATTGCTGCAAACATGAAGATTTTTACCATCGTAGTTGTGGCATCGAACTTGGGGCGTATACATGAAAGGATGAAGATAAGCAAACCAGATATGAAAGAGGCACTCATTGATAGCAAAGAGGCCTTCGCGAAAAACCTACACTCTGGAGTGTTTGGTTGGTTTACAAGAAATCCAGTCCATACAGCAGTAACACCGGAAGCTGAAATTGATGTTGCCCAGAATGCAACTTTCACACCACTCTTGAAAGTTTCATCTTGATTAATTGTTTGTGTTGGCCGTGATTGATCTAATTGAAAACTGTGCTCTGGTATTGTTGCTATTTCCGTTTGTTGGGGCACCTGAAGACAAATGAAATTGTATTGAAGTTGTAAAAAGAACAATTGATCTTAAAATCATTGAATTTAATGGCCATGGATTAATGGGTTAGGATTCTGTGATGGGCTCAAATTTGATAGGCAGGTTGGGCAAATCCAGATGGTAACCCATGGGTACTTAAGCCCAGGCTCTGGACTTGGATGTTTTCGATGCGAGACTTTTGTAGTCCAAGTATCCCTATGGTATTGGGATAACCAGATTTTAATCAGATCGACCGCCTTGATAGGGCCCCACTGGATCTCACACTCTCCCCTTTGAAAAAAGAGTTGCTCTTGGCTCTAATACCTTATGTAAATGCCATGGAGCCGATCGGCCCCTTCGGTAGTATAGGTCCGGTGGCATTACATGGTGTATAGGTGAGCAGAGGGCCCGCACTACCTAAGTGTTAACTATTATCAATTTTGGAAGCTATTCACAATTTTTTTTCAGCAAGAGCTTGATTTTAATTCCTGGGATGTATTCATCACATGAGCCAATACATATTGGTTCCACCCTCTTAACAAATATAAATTGATTTATTGCTTGGCCAATAAGGGTGGCAGGGATATGCTTAAGCTAATATTGTTTAATCTAACAAAAAAACTTATGGTAAGCACACAATCATTAAGGTAGAGGTCGATAGATCCAGCTATTTAAGGGTTAGTTATTTCACAATTTACCTTTCATAAATAAATAGAAGAAAATTTTAATACCTCGTTTGTCACATTTCCATCAAATCCTGCAGTAAGACTAGCTAGTGTTGGCTGCCATGTCTGATGCCTTGTCTGAGAAACTAGAGAATTATTGCTCAGTGGATCTATTTCAATTCGATGTTCCTCATTTTCAGCATCGAAGTTGACATACTGCGTTGCAGGAAAAATAAAGTTAATAATCTGTTTTGGATAAACATAGGTCTTGAAAATTTAATCTGTGTTCAATGAAGCAACAAAGAGGGCATTTGGCATTCAAGAGGAGCACAATGACCCTACTAAATAAGATAAAAAAATTTTGATTAAACATCTGGCAAAAATTAGCTCTTCTACACATTGTTGATCTTTTTTTTCTTTTTTTTTTCGTTTTCGGTAACAAGAATTATAATAGAAAAAGATAAAAAAGACGATCAAACAAAAAATACCCAATCATATAAAGAGGAAAATACAAAACAGTACAAAGTAAAAGCTAACAAATTAGAAGATCTATCCGCACCTTGTTTTGCTAAAGCATTGCCAAACCATTGGCCTCCTGCCTAAGAGGCTAAAAGTTGACTTGGATCCTACACAAAATGGACTTTATCTATTTGTGGCATTGAAGTATCCTCAAAATAAAAGTTAGTGAAATGATTCATCATCAAATGACTAGCAATATCTGTTGAACCACTAAATAGCTCAATGATAGAGGTGCTTCACTTCCTAGGGATGACAGGGGGTTGGTCCCTGGCAGCCAGGTTAGCCCACAGTACCATACCACTCATCCAATATAGCCAAACAGAAGAAGAAGAACAAGAACAAGAACAAGAACGAGGACAACGACAGAGAGATGGATCTGAGTTTAGTATACTATGAATTTGCTTAACCACTTCTATGGGAAGGCTCATTGGCCACCTGCGTCCACTGTACCACTTTGGATAGATTCATCCATCTGTCACACTATATCCTTAACTTATCCTATTGGCTTTCCACTTTAATCTAAGTTTTTTCCTTCCCACGTACCCTACCTTGAGCTGGGCCATTTTATAAAAGTTGGGGAAAGAATTTTCTCCTGACAAACTACATCTCTAGTCCAGCTGTATGAAACTCGCTTGTGGGCATTTTGATCAATATATACCCCCTTACACTCAATACCCACTATTATCTGGCACTGGGCTCAATTTGATACTCATTTGATCGGTTATCCTGCGTTGGATTGAATCTGTATGAGGCACAGCTAAAGATAGTTAA
Source organism: Persea americana (assembly GCA_029852735.1). Taxonomy (NCBI): domain Eukaryota; kingdom Viridiplantae; phylum Streptophyta; class Magnoliopsida; order Laurales; family Lauraceae; genus Persea; species Persea americana. The sequence continues at coordinate 12,099,271 of CM056812.1, forward strand.
ACTTTTAAGGATGTAGAGTCGATAGTTAGGATAATCTCATGGGGCTAATTTTTTCTTGCCTCACCCTTTACATGGAGACCTCTCCACCTTCCCCTTTCACTCGACCAATTGATTGGAAGGATGCTGACCTACAATGAATCAGGGGTAAGGCACCAACACCATCACGAGGTAGAATAAAGTTTAATCCTGAGCATTGAATCCTAGAAAAAGGTTTACGTGGCACCAACACCATCACGAGGTAGAATAAAGTTTAGTCCTGAGCATTGAATCCTAGAAAAAGGTTTACGTGTCACACTACGATAAAGAAAAGTTATCTTTACCCAAAAAAATTAATAACAGTAAGTGTGTGAACAGTGGATAAGAAGTTCCTGCATAAGTGACTATTTTCTTAATGTTATAAGGGTTGGCCCTCGGGTTGTCCAAGCCCAACCCTCGACATAAGCGGGTCAGACTAAGGTTGGCCAAAGCCCTTGTAAGGCCTGTATTACCTAGGCCCTTATCTGGCCCTCTCAAGCTAAGGCAAGTCTTAAGACCCGAAGAGAAAATCAACTTTTTAACTTTTTTTTTCTACACTCTTATTGGACACCGAGTGTAAAGTTGACATTAACCCTTCTTTCTCTGAGCTTGGGATTGTGATACTATGTAATAAGCAACATTGCGGTAGATGAAGATTCACTTTACTACAACCTGATGTAGGGTTACTGCTAGGGAGTCAATAGGCCCAATAACTAAAGGAAGTGATCCCATTGGAGGAGGGCCATTAGAGTTGAATTTGATTATGAGACTAAAGATTAGACCCACTAACTAAAGAGAAGTGATTTCATGCTTATAAGAACTTAGATATGAATCACATAAAAACCATGTTCAGAACCAGAAGGGCCGGGTCAAGTATTGTCCAAGTACAGCCCTCAAATTGGCAGGCCTACAAAAATCTTGTCCAAGCCCGGCCGTCGAGCTTTTGGAGGGTAGAAGGGAATATTTCTTTTGATGGTTCCAAGTAGATCCATAGATAAGGTCATTTTATGAATTCATTGCCAAGTAGGCAAATGACCCTTGAGTGAAATCAAATCAAGAAACAAACACCATACCTCCAACACTTGAATCTCATTAAAATTAAACAACTCGACAAATTTTACGACCAGCGAGTAGATGAATGAAAATATGCGATTGTTTATTGTCCAAGGCATAGGAATTTTGGTTTCCACCTGAAATGAGAAGTTGGGTGAGAGGAAAACGTTAGATGGTTATGTACATCCATTTGAAAAAGGAAGCAAAAGCAGAAGCAGAAGCAAAAGGAAAAACTCCGGATTGCCCATTTGCTAATTTTATCTAATTTGATGGACAGCTCTGATTGTCCAACTATACACCAAGCAAAAGCCAACAAGAGTATACTGTATATACTCTGTGTTAGAGGGCCACAGTGGGATCGTCTTAACTTCTCATCTGGTGAGTCCCATCTGAACAGAACATACTCTTGGAAGGAAGGCAGTTGGATATGTGAGTGATGTATTATCCAGTCTTTAGCTGATTGTGGACTGTTGGTGTCTCTTGTTTTCCACAATCCATTTGATTTTTAGATAACTGTGATGGGCATCATTCCTTGGCAGAGTCCGGATACTCTGTTGGTGGAGTACAAATTTGCTCATCAGAGAATCCTGACTCTTTTGAAAAGGGGCTTATCATAATCAGGGCCGGAGATGGACGGCTGATGCCATCAGATAGTAAGTGGGGGTTCAATCTACAAGAAATTGAGTTGAGGAAATGACTATCATCGGGGAGATTTACTTACTTGCTCCCTGTATCGATCCTAATTCGGTTCCACTTCCTGATGAATGCAAGCAGAGAGGGTAGCCCCTGGAAATGAAGATGGGCAGCAGTTGTGTGGTTCCATATATAGAAACAAAGGCCATGCGTGGGTCCTTTTATGAACTTTTTGCAAACGTAAACCTTTTGACAAGAACGGACATGAATGTTATTTTTTGCAGAAACGGTTCTTTTTGTTTTTTCCTTGGGACATTCGTTTGCAAAATCGGCTTCTCTGGTGTTGCAAAGACACTATTTAGTTTGTAACCTATTACAGGCTCCTTTTTTTGTTTTTTTTTTAGGATCATGTGATTTAATGAAGAGTATTGTAAAGAAGGGTGGATAAGTTGACAAGAATTGATGAGTTCATCATACATTAAGATTAACTTAGATTTGATTAATTTGTGATTTAATTAGGATTAAGTTAGATCGGAATTATAATGTGAATGGGATATTTTAAGAGATAGTTATTAGAGTTATATTAAGATTAAGCGATCTTAATTGTACTTTAAAAATACCCACTGGATATTTTGATGAAATTATGACTGAAAATTTATCAATATATGCTCCCTATTCTCTACAAATGTGATGGGGGGTGTGTGTCATCATCTCTTCAATTTTAACCATTATCAATACAAACTTTTCTCGAAAAATAACTATCCTCAGAAAAATGTTTCAAATTTAGGTTTTATAAGGAAATTAGTAATTCTCAGATTATAAAAATAAGACATTTCTAAATAATACAATTCTACTACGTAAAATTACTCTATTGACACAATTGTGTTTTTTTGTTCCATTTTCAATTTTACAATATATTGGAAATGTGACCATAGTATTGGAAAATATAGTTCTATAATCACAACACGATAATATCAATAACTTCTCAAATAAAATAGCAAGAAATTATGATTTTGGGTTTATTATGAAGAATGAGCACTAGGTCCCCAACATTAGACTAACTTTCAGGGCACGTTTGTAGCACCAATTTCATGGAATTGTCATTGAGAAGCAATCACTTGATGGTTCCATTCTCAGTCGCCCCTTTCATGCAAAGATGAGTTCCAAGATTAAGACGGTGGTTCTTTCCTTGGCCTGGTTTTGCCAGACAGGAGTTTGCAGCTCAGGTCATTGCTTTTGTGAATTAATTTCAGTCAAATCATTGCGTGACGAGTGATGGCGAGTACTGGAAGAAGGCGTGTGAAAATTTCAAAGCATTTTGAGATTGTCAGATTCTTTCAAGCTCACTAGGGAATTTTCCATGACCTTTCTGTGCATGGGACCACTCCTTTCCAAGTCTCAATTCTTTTCTTACTCAAAACGTGGATGTGGATCGAGATTGAGTCTTAATTCCATGTCTATTCTTCGGCTTGGGTTTGGATTTAGTGACAGAAAGCCCAAAGCCAAGGCCCAAAGTGAATGAGTATTGCTTTTAATTTAGATACTTGTTTGCCAAAATAAGTGGTAGAAAATCCAAACAAGTGATTGGAAGCCCGGCCAGGCTTAGATATGCCTAAGCCCAACCTGACCCTTCCCATGAACACCCCTCGTGCATGGGGGTATGTGTATGAAATATGATGAAATTATTATTATGCCTTCATTGCATATTACTGCATGAACACCCCTAGTGCATGGGGGGTATGAGTATGAAATATGATGAAATTATTTTTATGCCTTCATTGCATATTACTACTAATGTTCACATTATATTACTACTAATGTTCACATTAAATCTCTCTCTCTCTCTCTCTCTCTCTCTCTCTCTCTCTCTCTCTCTTAAATCGTGGGATGGGTTGAGGGTTACGGGCAAAAAGACTTAGGTGGGACCACCCCAAATATCAAATCTCAAGTCAATCTAATGATCTTAGCCCTTTGATCCATGGCCCATAATTGATGGTTTTCTGTAAAAATGAAACTTGACACTTGATTCGACAATCTAGAGCATCCAAATCACTACATGTCCATGGGGTCCGTGACATATAGGAGGTTTGGATGGTCCATTTGGATCAGAGATAAGGTGGGCCCCACTAGTATATAGAGACATTTGCCCATCCGCATCTATCTCACAGGGTCTTATCGTGCGAGACGCTTGGTGGTGCCTACCTAATCGCCAATCAAAATGGACCATCCAATCCACACTTATATGTTATGGATCCCACGGAAATGGACCTTTGAATCAAGTGTAAAAAATAATGATATAAAACCGCTAAACTTGTGGGCCACAGATCAAGCTATTCCAATCATCGAATTGACTTGAAGTTGGGGTAGTCTCACCTGGATCTTCCCATCCCCAACCCTCCCATAATCTGTGGGGCCCGAGGTGGGCCCCAAAAGATATCTTGCACGATTGTCTAAATCGGTTAGGATACACAGGAGCAAGGCTGTACATAGAGAGAGGGATTCTTAGGTAAGCTCAACTACAAATTGTTTTGACGTGGTCGTCCTATTTGAGCCGACTTCCTATGATGATACACATCTTCATAGGAAGTTAAAGAAAAGGGATTTTGAAACGAATAAACTTGATTGCCACATATCAAGGGGTTAGGATTTTCTAATGAACTTGAAATTCTGCACACAAGTGGGATCCGCAGCTTCCCATGAATTGGTGTGGCTCAAGGTGGGCCTCACAACGCCAACTACAAAATTTGCTAGTCAGTGGCAACCTTGCACTCACCAACTAGTTGCAACCACATGTTAGATATGTTTGCTTTTTACTTGATGTTTAATTTCCTAATTAGATTTTTTTTACGAGGAAACCGCCAACGCCCTTATGGTTGATCATTTGCAAAACCCCGGATACACAAAACCACCCACTAGTATTGTGTATCGGGTAAAGCTCCAAATGTTTCAAAGCCAGGACCTCCAGCTCATTACTGGACTTCCTAACCACTCGAACAATTTAAGTGTGGATAAATTTTAAGTTGTGACACAAACATGTTTATAGTTCGAAAAATAGTCTTGTTTGTGTTGATTGTTCCCTTGATTTCAAGAACATAATGCTTGAAGTAATGGCCTTTTACACATGGTTCTTTTTAAAAGTTCTTTCTTCTGTTTTTTCTTAATTACCATTTCTTTAAAAATATATATATAATTTTTGCTTCAAATAAACATGTGAAATGGGCATTTCAGCTGGTTCTTTGAATTCTGTTTATGAATTTTTTGGATTAAAAAGAAATACCTGTCATGTATAATATACTTTTCTTTGTGAAGAAACATAGGTGTTTTTTATTTTAATTAGGATGGTTGGATATATTATGATAATAACAATTGGGAAATATATTGTATTAGGCCGATATTAGATTTCATTTATGATATAATATCAGGTCTACTTTCTGATCTTAATATTTGATTAGATTTTCTTCTTTAGTTCAGTCATCTTTATTATACTTTATAAATAGTCATCTTTTAATGGGCCCAGCGCATACTTCACTCCATTTCGGGTAAAAGTGCAAGTATTCTTCCTTCCATCTTGCTGAACACGTCTATCGAATTGCCAAGGCCTACCAAAAAGTAAATGACAAACATCCATGGGAAGGATATCAAAGTAGACCTCAGCGCTTCATACTTGACAATAGAGAACTTCACTTGACATCTATGCGTCACCCTTATTTCTTCTTAGATTTGGGGCTATAAATTGGGTGATTCTCTCAACCCAAATAGATACACTACCTCTCTCATTAATCTGAGTAGGAGATATCTTGGAGAGAGAATTATTCTCCAGAGCCATTGAAAGATTGTTCTAAAGGGCTGCTCTGGAAGGTTTTGTTGCTTCTACTATCTTGTAGAAGATTGATCATCTTGGTTGGCAAGGTGTGAGAAGATCAAGTAAGGAGAACGGTGTACGGCAAGGAATTCGTGGCAGCGGAAGTTGTGCAAAAACAACTATAGTCCTTAGGTTGAAGTACTGACTGGGAAAAAAGGTTTGTAAGTGTATCTTATAACTGTTCGTGTGTTCTTAATTTCTGGATCTTAGTTTTTCTCCCTGAAAGGGTTTCCACGTTAAAATTGCGTCTGCCTTCTTTTGGTGATTGCTTGGTAGATTTATTTGCTAGTTCTGGTTAGTTACATCTGCTGCATTGGTTTGATTAATTAGACTAGCATCCATTTTGGTAGGTTATGCGGAACTCTCATTGCTTTCTATGGCCTCCTTCCGTAATTATTCTTGAGCATCTTTAGTTAGTCTTCAACATTGAATTCATCTCATCTGGAGTGATCTTGTCCATCCTTTATGCATTGGAGATTGATTTACAGATTTCTGCTTGATAAATGCAATTATAATTGCTTGGGTGCTTGTACTTCATTTGGTGTTCACATACCATTTTTCATTGGGTTAATATGATTGGATGAAAGATGGACCTCATCTACTTGAACTGAGGCCTAGAGCTACATGGAAACTGGGACTCACAAATGTTTATAAATCATTCAGTGCAGATGCATATGGGAAGCATTCCATATACATCAGGCTTACACTCATAAGTTAATGGGACAAGACGGTTTTGTGGCGTTCAGGGCTCATTCAAATCTTAATAAATTAACTTTTTTTTGGGTACCCTAGTCACTGTTGCTGGGACCCAACCTTTTTTTTTTATTGATATATAGAGTCCGGTACACCAAGGAAGGAAGCTCGCATATACACATGCATGAATATATTGGGGGGGGGGGGGGGGGGGGGCAGGGGGGCGGTTGGGTTTAACCCCTGACCTCCCCAATAAGAACCCAATTCCTTGCCAGTGGGGTAAGGAGCGGTTTTTTTTGATAAATTAACTTAATCATAGGAGATTTTTATAAAACTTTGACACTTTCCCACATTAACAGTTGTTAGGAATTTGTTTGTTGGTTAATTCATGGGTTGGACAAAACGTTGTATCCATTGAGTTGTAATTTTTATTTTTTATATATGAAATGTGACGGGGCTTCACACCGAAGATGGAAGGAAAAAGAAAGACATGCAGAATTACAAGTGAGCTGAAATCTCCGGAATCAGAATAAGGGTCCTCTTGAGCATACTTCTGTAGGTCGCCAGACAGAATGGTTACCTACTCGAGCGAGCCTTCACCCGCTCGAGCAAGCGAAGCGAATGTGTTCTGCGCAAATTAGGAATTCTTTTCCTACTTACCTTTAACCTGCCTGTTTGAGTCCTAATTATCTTAGGTAGCCTTAAGTACGTCCCCAAGCCTATTTAAACGACTCTATAGCTACCCTAAAGACATACCACTCTCATTGTTCTGAGTTAGAAACCCTAATTGAGAGAATTCTTCTCTAGAGCTTCTGTTGAAGAGTTGTGCTACAGAGTTCATCTAGAGAGCTGTTTCTTCTACATCTCTTGAAGAAGATTATCATCTTTTATAGAAAATCTGAGGAGTCAAGTAGTGTTAAATCTATTGCAGTAAACAATGTAAAGTCGTTGAGGTGTGAAACTACACAAAAGGTAACTAAAGTCCTTAGATAGTGATTATCTAGGGAGGGATCTATGACTGCATTGTAACTGCGATCGCGAGATTCATTGAGTTTGATTTTTTTATCCTGTTTGGATCTGTGGTTTTTCACCCAATTCGGGTCTTCCATGTTATATTTGGTGTTACGTGTGGTGTGTGCTTTTGATTTTATTTCCGCTGCGTATCATATTTGTTTTGCACACATTACTTGGGATGTTGAACTGACCAATCTAGAGATCCACAAAATAAGAACCTTCAACATTTGACACTTTCATCAAACTGATACATTGAACCATTCGCAGAAAGATCCATTATGAGCTAAAAAATGAATTGAGCTGGCCTACTAGTGCCTTGAGCATATTGAAGTTTGGTCTTCCATCATGTGGTCTGACCATTGATATAATTTTGCATCCACTTTGTGTAGATTTATATAACATGTAAATTAGTGTGTGTATATATATATATATATATGTAGAGAGAGAGAGAGAGAAATATACAACTTACTGTATATCTGAGAAGTATGGGCTAAGTACATGATACCAGGCTATCAATAGAAACTTGCCGTCTTAGCTATAAATAGAAACTTGCCGTCTTAAGTTGGATCAGGTTTCATGAAATCACAAACAGAAATGATCGGATTATTGCGCAACACATTAATGCCATGAAATCGAAATGACTTCGGAAACTATCAAAGCACAGCAATCGTATATCTAAATTAATTATTCTTAGAGTAGATAAGTACATTTAAAATCAAGCTCTAATAATCAGGTACTTAACACTAACAATAAAGGCCAACCTACTCAACTGAACAATGCCATGATTATAACCAGAATTTCTATCTAGACTTTTGAAAGTAGAGTGCAACCCCATAACCCATAACCCATAACCAGTGCCATAGATCAGATCGACACAATCTTGAGGATTTTGACAATTATGGGATTTACATCTAACTTGGGGCATATAAATGAAAGGATGAATATAAATTAACAAACCAGATATGAAAGAGGCGCTCATTGATAGCAAAGCGGCCTTGGCGAAAAACTTGCACTGCATGTGGAGTGTTTGGTTGGCGCACACCAGGTATTCAACCCAAGCAGCAGTGACACCAGAAATAGAATTGGTGTTGCCCAGAATGCAACTTTCACCCCATTCTTGAAAGTTTCAACTTGATCCTCCAAAAGCCCAATAGAAATTGGTCCCATCACAAGGTCGAACATGTGATATATAACTAAAAATGCTCCATACATGCTCAATCTTATATAAATATCATCTCCTATTAGAGTAAATCATTGAAAAATCTCCACTTAAGAGGAGGGTAATTATTTGGAATGAATCGGATATTGCCCCACTGCAGATTCCCACACCCTTTACAAGTGCATGAGTGAGACCCACAGGGGATCAGGACTCCTAAGTTGCATCATCATATCAGTTACACCTTCACTATTCACCTTAATTTTTATTACTTTGTCAATGTTTTTTATGATCTTCTCTTAATCATCTTTGCCTGTAGCAGGCATTGTGGCCCATCAAACAATCAGTAGTACCCAGCCAATGAACTTTCATTCATTAGCAGTAGGTGGATTAGTTTATATGCTATCGATATATCATGATATAACTCTCAATACTGAAACTATAAAAACTTGCCCATGCTTAGCACAGGCAATATAATCATAATATTAAAATTTATACAAAAAAAAAAACATTTCGATCAGTTTCTTTAAAATTCAATGCAAAAGGTTTTAATCTGAGAGAGAGGGGAAAAAAAAAGTCCATAAGAATTCAATACCTAATACCATATGATTTAAAAAAAAAACACAAGCCCATGAAAATTGAAGATTAATGATCTAGAAAACTAAAAAACCAAATCAAAACAAACAAACAATATTAACTATGAATAAAATGCAATGAAATTTGAAAGACGCATAGAAATAAAACATAGAAATGAAAATTCATAATCAACTCAATAACATAAGCAATTTAAAAGAATCAAACACTCATGAGAATAATAAAAAAAAAAAAAAAACTCAAAAATGGAGCACAAAAGGGCAAAGACAAAAGAACCCACAAATTCATGAAAAACAATCATAAAAAATAAAAAATAAAAAAACCTAAAAACCCATCGCAAGTGAGAAATTATAAGAAAAGAAATTCAAAATAAAATGAAACAAATTTTATTAAAAAGGATATAAAAATATATATAAATAAAGATCCATAGACAATACAATGATAAAATGAAATTTATAAGAACCAAACCAAATTATAATAATCTAATACTCAAAAATGGAAATTTGAAGCAACAAAAGAAATAAGAAAAATCCATCAAAAAACTTCACAAACAGAACTTAAAGAACCCAATGGAAGTAAAATAAATAACTGACTCATAATGATAAACATTAAAAAAAATACAACAGAAAAATGAGAATTCACAGAAAATCCCAAGATAAAAAGTGATGTAAAAGGAAAAAAAAAAAACCCAAGGAAAACCCAGTACCCAAAAGTTGACACAAAAAAGGAGAAAAAAAGAAACTCACAATCTATTAAAAGCATACAAATACAAACCATAAAAATATTGCAAATCTATAGAAATTTTAAAATGATGATTCTTTTGTATAAATCATATTAAAACAACATAATTAAAGTTACTCAAATAAAATATGATGAACTCAGAAGTAAATGAATTAAAAAAGTCTTACCTCTCAAATTGAAATGTTTAATAATTGCTCCAATTGTCTCAAGATGCTCACATTTTAAAATGAGTTGAACGCTATGAAAGTCCTGGATCCGAACCCTAGTGTGGGGGTGAATAGGGTGAGCTTCAAATTAGTAACCAATTATGACTAATTTTAACTTCTTTAAATTAAATTAGTCACTAGTGATGATTATCAAACTAAGTGCGAAAGCTAATAAACAATCACCACAAAGCATGCACCATCACACAATGATTTATAGTGGTTCGGCCTCAATGCCTACATCCACTACCGGCTTATGAACCTACACCCCACCAGATTTTCACTATCTATGCTTTTCAATAGGCTAAGTAATAACCTTTACAATATGTTTTTCAAGGCTAAGCAATAACCTCTTGGGTTTTATGGTTCACCCCTAACCATACACTTATGCTTTTCTAAAGCTAAGCAATAACCGATGCAACCAAAAGGCTGGTTCTCTCTCTAAGTAGTGTCTAGAATACACTTGATGGAGATACGATTTTAGCTTAATTACAATGCCTCAAATTTGGCGAATATGAAAGTGTAAATCTAAATCACTCACATACACTATGAATGCAAAGATGAATGCGCAATGTATATATGTATGATGTCCTCAATCAATTTGAAAATAAAGGCTCATAAATGTATGCCAAAGGCTTTTAAAAGTTTTAGTTCATAAAAACATTTATGATTGAGGAAAGAATGATAATCACATGTTAAAAACAACTTGTAAAAGATATACTTATTCATTCCAAACAAGTTGTGAAATTTTAAGAACAAAACATGTGATGCATGAGGTCTTCAATCAAATTTAACAATGTAGCTCAATACATAAATACTAAAAGCATTTGAAAATGTAAAACACTAAAATGTATTTGATTGAAGTAGAGAGACAAATCATACGTATTTGAAAATTCAACTTGAAAATGATATACCTATCAATGCTGAGCAAGTTGTGAAACTTTAAAACAAAAGTACATGTGATTTGTAAAGTTGTTGAATCCAAAACATAAGATAGTTTTGAAAGTGATTTTCTTATGATGAAAAACTACAACCAAACATTCAACCAAGTATATAGGAATCATGTTACATATGATTTCAAAGATAATTATAAAACATGATTCACTTAGATATACCAATTTGAGTCCTACTTGGTTTGAATCATGGTGATGCATCCAAAACAATAAATCAATTCAAAACATATACATGTTAAAGACACAATAAATCATAGTTTATCATGCTAGAAAAGATTTACCAATAATTAAAGTAAAGCATGAAAACATATGATAGAGAAAACCAAGCTTACTTAGATGATTTACTCAAGATTCCAAGCTTTAGCTTCCCTTTATGACCCTCTAGCCTTCCTTACCTCATTCCCCTTTGTTTGGCCTCAAAACACCTCTAGGAGGGCCTCTTGGATCCTCAAAATTGGCCTAGGAATGATTTCTTTATATAGAAAAAATGCTCCAACGGCTAGCTTCTCGATTAACCGACTTCAGGTTCGGTTAACCGAACTCCCAACGGTAAAAAAAGGGCTAGTTTTGGCCATCTGGAACGCGAACCGAAGTGGGTTTGGTCAGGGTTCGGTCAGCCGACATCTACAGTTCGGTTGACCGACATTACTGTAGCAAATTTATTGTAGCAAATTTACTGTAGCAATTTACTGTAGCAATTCACTATAGTAATTCACTATAGCAAATCACTGTAGCATAAAAAAGTTTTTTGTTCTTTAAAAAAGATTGAGCAAAGAGCTACACCAAAGTAATTTGCTAGCGGGAGTTCTGGGTCATGGAATCAAGCTTAGACTCATGTTTTAATCAATCTAAAAGGTTTAAAAACATGAAATATAAAAAGCCTAAAATAATTTGAAAGATTTAAAACTCATAGGCTTGCTTGATTCATAAAACTTCTTTTCCAAAACTAATTGCATCTAAGTTTAAAATCAAAACATGCATGAACCAAGATTTCTACAAGTCTTAAAAATAATGCATGTGTAAATCAAGATGTCAAGATTTTTTAAATCAATGCATGTGTGAAAATTTGAATGATGCTAGAATGATAATGTATCCATCAAATTGCAGTATATAAAATCCCTAACACGCTAATCTAAACTAAGCATGTGAATGAGACATTAGACGGTACTACATAGAGACACAAAAAAAAACAAAAAAAATTATTGAAGTTACTATAAAAAGATACAATAAACTTAAAAGTAAATGAATGGAAAAAAATGAAAGTTCTCTTGTTAACATAGAGAAATAGAATTATATTGGAGAAAGTAGAAAATGATGATAATAAGAATGAGCTTTATTCTTTATTTAGATGGACCAATATTGTTGGAGATTCCTTTTACCATTAGTTCCGCATTCTTAAAAAAATATATACAATCAAAATCAATAGATAAAAAAGAAACCAGACAACCCAGAACTGAGAGTGAATTAAATAAAAAAGACTAAGGATTAAATAAACTAGACAACTCAGAAATCGGCATTTCACATACTAAAAAAAAAAAGGAAAAAAATCATATAATCAGATCAATCAAAAATATTTGAAATTCCTTAGATTAGTGGCACTTAGACACTAGGACCCATTAACAATCAAATGATATTGCCTTGATAGAAATAGGATGATATTGAGAGTTTCTTAATAAACAAAAGGCATGATGGAGAGTCCAAATCACACAAAAAATTATTATTATTATTATTTGGAAAAATCCAGTATTTTGTATTCTTTTTTATCAGATAATCAATTTGACTGTGGAAATAACCTAGAATGAGGTAAAAATTTGAGGTATCCCATAAATAACAAGGATGTTTGTCTTAATAATTGTGATTTTTAATAGATAGGGTCTATCGTAGTGTTCCACTCCATTTACATCACAATTTATAAAAGTTAAAGCCACACACACAAAATATAAAAAAAACCATACTCCGCCATTTCTCCCTCAGCAAGCATGCATGGTAGCACATCAGTTACATGGAAAGTTTTCTGCCTCCTCTTTAGCTCCACGCTGTTATCGCAAGTTTTTCTTTTTTCAATAATATTGTCATTTTCTTATTAATTATGAAACTTATTATTTTTGTTAATCAATGTCATATATTATATATTCATTTGAGTTTAGTTTTATTGTAAAATGGTTGTCATAAAAAACTATTGACTATATAGGAAATCATATAAAATTGTTATTTCAAAATTTTAATCATTTATGCTTAAAGTACAATGCATAAATATGAAAATAATAATAATAACAGTATTTATAGGGGTTTAATATTCTAAAAATATAGTTAACTTTATAAATACCTCATAGATAAATTTCAACTCCCGGTCAATATTCCAAAGTGGGGCTGGTTCCTTCCTCATTAACTAATTTTAAGTTTTTATTGATAACTATTAACAAAAAGATGCTATGTGGTGTAGTGGTATGGTCGCTCCTTTGAAATCCATATTATCTTGAGTTTGAGTCTCGGCACATACAATAATTAATTTTTATTACGTCATTAAAAATACACTGGTCAAGTTGAGTACAAAAAGTGTGCTTTATCTCTAGCCGAACCAAATTTACCCCGACCTGACCCGTTTGCTATGATCAAATTAAATTAAATTAGGAAATTTGATGAGTCAAAATCAATTTGAGCGAATTTAAACTGATTTCAATTTGAAACCGCTTCGCTTCATATATATATATATATATATAATAATTGAGAGTTATATCATGGTATATCGATAGCATATAAATCAATCCACCTACTGCTAATGAATGAAAGTATATTGGCTCGGTACTACTGATTGTTCGATGGGCCACAATACCTGCTACAGGCAAAGATGATAAGATGATTGAGAGGAGAACAAAATAAACATTGACAAAGTAAAAATTGAGTATACATCATGTGTGTACTTATCATTAAATCTGAACAGGCTTGGACCATCATTGTAACCTTTATTTGTTGACAAAATGTTCCCATATAAGTCCCAAAAGTTTTCTTCTCTCTCTATATATAATAATAATATATCTCGTTCCCAGTGCAAAGTTCTCCAGTCTAAAATGCAATGGTGTAAACAGATGGCAAATCTGACTCTTGCATGAAATTTAGAATTTGCGAAAGTAAGTCTGACAATTCTCATCGGTCAAAAGATCACATAACATTCAACAAACCCGACAGTTGCACGAGTCTCGGGCTTCTAACTTCGCCTTCGCCTTCACCTTTACCTTACGTGGGTTGCCTCTTGCTCTGCCCTTATTTCTAGTTTTGTCCTTTATGATGCCTTTTTTTCACTTCGTGTGCATCTTTTACAAGCATGTGGAGATTGGAGATTGGAGATTGGAGATTGGATTGGAGACCGAGTCGAGATTGCATATTAGGCGGCCTCCTAAATTAGTCATTTGAAATAACTAATTATGAGGCTAATGAATTTTACATCCATCTTATGTAAAGTCACAAAGATGTCGGCATAAATGAAAATTCCTCGTCACTTATATTAATTACCCATTTTATGACCTGAAATTGAATAATTGGAATCATCATCTTCATCACCAGCGTACTTTTGACCCATCTATTTTATGCTCGTCTATACAAATTCTAGTTCTCCTATATCTGTTAACACCACTTTTATGAACATCGTCTTCAGCTAATTTTTCTCTTTCTTAGTGGGCCATTAACCTTCGTGTAAAAACTGCCATTAACCTTCGGTGTAAAAACTATACAATTGGAATCCAACTATTTAAAACTAAAAAAGATAAATTATGTGCCTCGGTGGAGGTGTGAATACCCTTTTTGCTTTAAGACAAATTTGCGGACGTGGTTTTCTTCAGCTCTCTTCTTTTGTTTCAGCCTTTGCCTTTTCTTTCTTTCGACTTTTGTTGTCCGAATCTTGTTTTGAAAAATTGCTAGTTGACGATGGACGGTGCCTTCAGGGCCTGGTAGGAGATTGCAAATGGCAAACATACCTTCTTTCTCATTTTCTATGCCTTCAACAAGGCAATACAAAAAAAGAGCCTCTCCTCTCCTCATCCCCATCCTCCTCCTCCTCCTCCTTTGCTTCTTTGTTTTTCATGTTCCTTAGCCTCTATCTGTAATAAGAAAGTTAAATAGGTTTAGCAAATCCACACCCCACGATGGGTGGAGAGAGTACCGTGCCAGTACTTTGTAACTTTGGAGGTGAGATCGTACTCAAATACGGCAAGTTTGTCTACGAAGGAGGCACGACTCGGCGCATGAAAGTCCATCGGACTATAAGTTTTCACAATCTTCTATGTAGAGTGAATGAGATTTACAAGCCGACTGCCATCTCCACCATCAAGTACAGCTATCCTGGTCTGGAATTGGATCGTCCACTTGTTTCTGTTATGACAGATGAAGATGTATCTGGTATGATGGAAGAGTTTTCTTCTCCAACGGCAACTCCTATATTTCTCTATGCGTTTGCACCACAAAGTTCCTTTGAGTAAGGCACTTTTACCTCCTGTTTTTGGTTTGCTTTTGTTTATCAGTGGATTACGAAAAATGGACTAAATTTCAATGGGCCCCGAGTCCCATTCCTCTTTGATTAATTTCCTTTTTTTTTTTTTTATTCTTTCTGTGTGTGTGTGATGGTGGATTGTTTGGATCATAGACCTGAGGAGAAGGGTTTGTTAGAATCTATAGTTGGGATTCTAAAATGTCTGAACCGGGGCAAATTTTGAATAGATCTTTGATTCAGTTGCTGATGGTAATTTTGGTAAGATGGGTTTTCTGCTGGGATTGCAAGTTCTATTGGATCTGAGGATTTTCAGATCAGTGGGGTGCTTATGGAGGTGAATTAGAGGGAGACAAGATCATGATGATGATGGGCGTTGATAGGTGGTATGGGTCTGATCTTTTGGGTGAATAGCTTCAAATCCAAGAGATGGGCAGTGCAGAAATAGGAGATTGTTGCAGGACAGATGTTACAAAAAAAGAAAAAAAGAAAGAAAAGCTTTAATCTCTCAGACCAGAAGTCTGAAACCCAATTAGTTAGAAGGGGAGGCGGATAAATCAGGAGGCTTGTGGCTGGAGCTGGGTTGAAGTTGATGGGTTTTTTTTTTTTTTTGGGTGTGGGATATTTTTAGAATGGTAAATAACCTTTTAGGTTTCATTACTATAATCCCATATCCGATTTGGTTGAAAAGAAAATGACATTTATATATGTTTTTTTTTTTTTTTGAGTAATTATATTAAGTCAGTATGGAACATTATGGGCTTGGGTTTGGAGCATTAGGACTCATTGAGGAGCCATATATTTTGCCAGTTAATAGGCCTGACTTGGGTTGACCTAGTCTGTTAATGAGTTGAATTGGTTTGGGCCTAAATTAATGGGTTGACCTAATTTCTAACTTGCTTTAGTTGGCTTGTATTTGAGCAAAGTGGGACTTAATGGGGCTGGGTAGCAATTGTTGGCTTGGAGGTGGACATGGTTGTTTCTAACCAACCACCTTGGTTGGTTGTTGTCCTAAATGGATACACACTTTTCCCCCGATTGCACATAGGAATATAAATGGGTCCCCAATTCTCTGATTACCTGGAGGTTCAGACCTATTAAGAACCGGGTTTGGATCCTTATTTAGGCCCTCGATAAGTAAAGAGGTCTGGATCCGGGTCCTTTTATTGGGCCCCCTTGACCTAAATGGGTTCGGGTCCGGTTTTACCATGGTTCCGACCCATGGACCCAAGACCCGACTTATTACCTCAATTATTTGGAATCTCTCCTAAAAACTAGGTTTTTTTCCATATACAGATGTGGGAACCGCAAAGCTTGTTCAATAGATTTCAATAAATGGATTAACAACGGCTAACTATTATATAAATGAATTAATAGCTTGTTTTGTTTAGGAAGCAGTCTGGGGATTTTCTTGGAAAGAAAAGGAAAAAAACTCAGACATTAGGGGTTTCTGCCAGAAGCCCTAATTTGAAAGAATTCTCAAAATTTAAGTCATGTTTTGAGATGTTGGAATTTGTTTGTCCTATTTTGAAATGTCTCTAAAAGTTAAGCCCTATTTTGAAAATTTTCCATTATTTATTTAGGGAGCTGCTATTGCCAGAGCTCTACTTGCTAATTCAACATCCATTTTCTTCAAAACCTGGGCACCCCTATAGGAAATCCCCAAATTACCTCTCCCCCTCTCCTTCCCTCTCCTTGCTCGCTGCTCACCTCCACCCACGCCCTCTCCTTCTCCCTCTTTCTCTCTCCCTCTCCCCCTATCCTTCTCCCTATTTGTCTCCCTCTCCCTCTTTCTCTCTTCCTCTCCCCCTCTCCTTCTCCCTGTCTCTCTCCCTCTCCCTCTTTCTGTCTCCCTCTCCCCCTTTACTTCTCCCTGTCTCTCTCCCTCTCCCTCTCCCTCTCCCTCTCCCTCTTTCTATCCCACTCTCCTTCTCCCCGTCTCTCCCCCTTTCCCTGATCGCCGCCCACCTCCGCCCGCGCCCAACCCTCTTCCTCTCTCCCTCTCCTTGTCCCTGTCTCTCTCCCTCTCCTTCTCCATGTTTCTCTCTCCCTCTCCCCCTCTCCTTCTCCTCCTTCTCCTTCTCCCTATCTCTCTCCCTCTCCTTCTCCTGCTTAACGTCTCTCTCTCTCTCCCTCTCCCTGCCATTCAGCCCCAAGTGGCCGAACGGCAGGAAGAGGGGGAGAGACAGGGAGAAGGAGAGGGAGAGGGAGAGGGAGAAGGAAAGGGGTTGGGCTACCTGCAAAGGTGGGTGGGGTCAAGAGGTGGGCGGAGAGCAAGGAGAGGGAGAGAGACAGGGAGAGGGAGAGGGTCGGGCGCGGGCATAGGTGGGGCGAGCAGGGAGAGGGAGAGAGAAAGAGGGAGAGGGAGAGAGATAGGGAGAAGGAGAGGGAAAGGGTGCGGGCAAAGGTGGGCACCGGGCGGAGGTGGGCGGTGAGCATGAGAGGGAGAGAGAGGGAGGGAGAGGGGTAGTTTGGAGATTTCCTATAGGGGTGCCCAGGTTTTGAAAAAAAGGGATGTGGAATGAGCAAGTGGAGCTGTGGCAATAGCAGCTCCCTTTATTTATTCATAACTACTTTTTAAGTATTGCAAAAAGCCCCACCAGCTTTATATAATTACACATACAAATAAAGATATATTTCTAATGGGAGATCTAAATCACTTCTGGATCAAATCACAGTAAGTTGTATCATTGATCTTTTACACTTTTTTAATGATAGCTACCATCATTTATCTGATTTAGCAAATATTTGTACCATCCTTATTCTATGATGTGGTCTTTCTACCCAAAATCTTCTCAATTTTCTTATTGATGGTAGTGTTCTCCATAAAAGGTTCAAATGGTTGGCAAAGTAAGGGGTCTTTCTGAAATCGAAAGATCGATTTACATACTCTTTTCCTGGTTGTTTCTGTTCTTGTGTTGTACAGTGAACCAAGACAAAATCTTGATAATGGAACCATCCAATCAACGGCAAGCATTTTGCAAAACAGTGAAATTACATCCTCTGCACATATGGTAGATGCTTACGGACAAGATGGTGATGGAACTATATTCAGTCACTTGCATGGAGAGGCTTGCCACATGATAAATAGTTCAAGACAAGATTTTGACAATGTTACCTTACAAGCAACACCAAGTATTTTTCATGAGAACAATGAAACAAACACATCTTCCCCAAGGATGTTTGGCGATTACCTTATTGAAAGTGATCTAAATCCATTGATTCACTTTCAGGAAGAGAACACTGCCATGGGGGGTATTGAAACAGGGATCATGCTGCAACCTCAAGTGGTTGACAACACTGGGTACAACAACACATCGAAAATGGATTTTTCATTATCTGAAGGTCAGGAATTTCGAACTGCAGATGCATTTGACGTGGCTTTGAGGGAGCATGCAATATGTGCCGATTTCGAATACAAGCCAATAAGGACAGACCCATGTCGCATTGTCAAGAATTGCATCAAAGATGGATGCCCATGGCGCATACATGCATCTAAGGTCCCTGGGGGGTCAAGCTTTCGTATAGAAGCTTTAGAATCAAACCATGCCCATGAGATTACCAAACTCACAACTCATCGACAAGCTAGTGAAAAGTGGATTGCTAATTTCGTCAGAGGCCAAGTCCGGAAACACTTGTGTTCTACACCCGATGATATTGTAGCAGCCATAGATCATGTCTATGGGATTAAAGTAAGTTATTACATGTCTAGAAGAGGCAAGGATTTGGCTTTGAAAGAGGTACATATTGGAACCTCTGTCTATGATCTTGCTGGTTATTGTGATGAAATAGAGAGAACAAACCCAAGCAGTTTTGTAACTCTTGGTTTTCCATCATATGGGTTATTGGGAGTTTTCATTGCATACCATGCTACTAGACGTGGCTTCGAGAAAGCATGTCGGCCGATCATTTCACTCTATAGCAGGAATATTGGAGGAGACTACCCGCACGTATGGCTTTATGCAACAGGGCTGGATGCTGGCTACAACAGTTTTCTGGTAGCATATGCTGTTGTTGAGTCATCAAACCAAGAGACCTGGACTTGGTTCTGTCGTCAACTGGCTCGCATATTGGTGGATTCGCCCGAAATCACAATTATTACAGTTAAACAGGAAAAATCTTCAGAAGCAGTGGGAAGTATCTTTCGAAAAGCTCACCACCGGTACTGTCGCAAGCTCCTTTGTGAGGATTTTTACCGAAAGTTCAAAGACAAGGATTTGCTTCTTCATTTCCGTAAGGCAATTGATACTGAATCTAAAGCTTATTTTCGTTTTCACATGGATGAAATCTCACGCATTTCTCCTGAAGCTCAAAAATGGATTAAGGAAATTAGTCCTTCCCCCAATTTCTGGGCTGTTTCGTGCTTTGATGGTCAGCAAGATTGCATAGACTATCATCGGAGTGCTGAAGAGTTTGATATCTGGAGAGATGATGGAAATGCAATGAATTCATCAGTTATTTCGATGTTGAGGCGCTTCCACACAAACACAAGGGAGATATTTCTTCGTAACCAAGTACAAGGAAGTTCAGATGTCGTACCGGGACAGCTGACACCATACGCTTTAGGACGTTGGGATGATGTAAATGATCAACTTAAACGATCATTAATCAATGCTAAGCACCATTATCAAGGACAGTTTTACACCTTGTCTATCTTTGGCAACGCTCATATTGTGGATCTAACAGAGAGAACATGCACATGTCGCATTTGGCAACTCCACAAGTTCCCTTGCTCTCATGCTGTGGCAGCTATACAGGTACATGAATCTCATGTTTTGGATTATTGTGAACACTACACAGTTGCCAACTTCAGAGAGGCTTACTCAGAGTTCATTCATCCAATTTCCGTTGTTGTTCATCATATGAAAGACACTCCAAGAACATCCAGAGCAAAGAAAAGAACTTTCAGTAAAAGAAATTTTAGTCCATAATGTGATATGAGAATATATTAATAGGAGGGTTCATTGGATGATGAAACGATCACAATCAAGTCATCTCAGTTTAATATTACCATAAATTTCGCATCTCATCATAATCATCTATAGCTTTACCAACGATAGAAGTATTGTGAGAGTTTTTCTTACTGTTCTGATTATCTGATATAGTAGCATCTTATCATAATCATCTATATTGTTGGAATGATGATCCTCTATAGTTTTTGCTGTCTAATCCTTGCATCATGATTTGACTATGAAATCTCATGGCTGAGAGATTTCACCTTCATGAAGTACTGGCCGTTTGTCAAAATACATAGAGCAATAGAACCAAGCTTGTCTCTGCAGTTGGAGCTGTGCATCAATGTGAGAGATTTTACCTTCGTGAAGTACTGGTTGATGCATGGCTTTTTGGCCTCTCAAATGTGTACAAGTAGCTCCGTTTGAAAGGCAGTTTTCAACACGAACATGGCCAGGCCTTTTCTAGCCTTGATATGGCATGTGATATGAGTGGTGGGCCACTGAACAAGATTTTGATGGTTTTGATACAGTGAAAAAGGAAAAACATATATCTGTGTTTTTTTATTTTTGAGTTTTTAATATTATGTAAAGGCCTTTAGGTGGTTTTTAGGGCAATCTAAAGTTAGACTGTTGAACCAGTGGGATGGTCCACCTGATTCAAAGAGAACAATCAATGCCATTTCCTACTGCAGAAAGAAATACCGCTCATGTCCACTATTCTTAGGAAAGAAAGTTGTTTTATGAAGATTCTTCCATTGGAAATGCATTTATCTTCAGGGCCCTTTGTTTACATGGAATTGAATTACTATGAATTCATGGTAAAATCAGTTCCAAAAATGGATTATGAAAGAGGTGAGGCGTGAGTGATATAGGGTGGATATGCAGATGAGATCCTCACCTTCCTAAGATTTGATTTACTAGGGTAATGGCAGGGTAGCTTGGTAATCAATTCCTACCAATGGAAAGTCTATTTGATTTTCGAAGGCCATTTGTAGATCTTCACCTTTGTTTGTTCAATCTTACCCCCTCTTAATGGAATGAATCACTTAAAATTCCTATAAATTCAGTCCTGAGCGAACAAACAGGCCTCAGAGATTTGCTGTTGCTTATGGTTGTTGCATACACACTTTAATCTGGGCATCGTCAGATTGTTGGGACTGTGATCTAATTCATTTATTTGCTCTACATGGTCTCATTCCTTTGATTATATTCTGTTTGTGATTTCATCTCATTCTGAAGTTTGATGGATAGATATGGTTAGAAGAACAGTGGGTTTACCTCGTGAACAGAGGCTATTAATGCAGGCAAAATGGCTCCACAGATCTGTGTGAATCATGCAGTAAGGATGTGTATGAATTGCCTATACACACCAAGTCTAACACTGATGATCTAATGGAACAAGTTTGTTACATAGCCTTTTTTAGGCACAATAATCTTAGTGGGTTTAAAAGCTATATTAACATTTCTTGAAAGTCATCATCATCGAATTCTTCATCTCAACTACGTTGGAGTCAGCCATATGAGATCTGTATCTCCTACACTCTTATAAATCTCCAGAAAATCTTGATAGTGTGTGGCCCATAAGTCAGCCTTGATGAGTTAAGATCACACATTGCCACTTCCCTCTAACTCATAGATTGGTACTGTCAGAGAGAGAGGAAGGGAGAGATCCATTCATGGTCTTAAACTCTCAGGACAGGAGGCTCGCTTTCGGTTAAGGTAGACATTTCTGAAGCCTTCAATAACTTGGAATGGATTTTGCTTCTCAGGACCCTTGCCAAGATGGGGGCACAAAATGGGTCGAACTGTTCCAACAGTATCTCTGCCCATAGTGAAGTTTGGTCCTGATAAATCCGTCCAGATATGGGTCAACTAAATGGGCCGGATAAACCAGTTCTGGATAAAAAAGAAGGTACCGTTAGTTGTCTCCTTTCTGTACAATATCTTTTGTATTAATATACATTCCACATTTAGGCCCATAGATTGTCTTAGGTCAGTTAGGTGATTTGTATCCAATCGGTAGATTAACTGTAATCTTATGTGTTTGGGAAAGTCCTGTATTATATAAACAGAACATCAATTCAATGAAAGATGCAGGCTTTTCTCTCAAAATCCTCTCTTATTGTCTTACCTAATAAAATGGAGAACCCATGGCTTCTTCTTCCCAGATTATGGCCTGCGCGATTGATACAATTTACTTTCACTTGTTTATGCTATTGTGCTATTGAATTTATTGTGAGTCTGAGAAATATGGGCTAAACATATGATACCGGGCTATGAATAGGAACTTGTCATCTAAAGTTGGATCAGATTTCAGAGCCATCCATCTGAAATCTCAGAGCACAGATGAAAGGACTCTTGTATCTTGTCCAACATATGAACACCATGAAATTGAAATGAGTTCAGAAAAATATATAAACACATCAAAGTATGTATCTCTTAATTATACAAGTATTCTTACAGTAGACAATTACATTTAAAATCAAGCTCTAATAACCAACAACAGCATTAAAAGAACAATCAAGGCCAGTCCATTCAAATGAACAATTATGCCAATTATAACCAGAAATTCTATCCAGACTTTACAAAGTAGAATACAACCCCAAAACCCACAACCAGCGTCGTAGATCCAATAGCCGCAAACATGAGGATTTTTACAATCATAGCAGTGGCATCGAACTTGGGGCGCATAATTGAGAGGATCAAAATCAGCAAACCAAATGAGAAAGAGGCACTCATTGATAGCAAAGCTGCCTTCGCGAAAAACTTACACAGTGGAGAGTTTGGTTGGTTTACAAGAAATTCAGTCCATACAGCAGCAACACCGGCAGCTGAAATTGATGTTGCCCAGAATGCAACTTTCACACCACTCTTGAAAGTTTCATCTTGATCAATTGTTTGTGTTGGCCTTGATTGATGTAATTGAAAACTGTGCTCTGGTATTGTTGCTATTTCTGTTTGTTGGGGCATGATTATTGCGGCACCAGCTTGATGGTCCTGAAGTAAAATGAAAACTTCTGTTTTTAGATGGAAGTAAAAAAGAGTCAAAGAGAAAAAACCATCTAAGCAACCAATCAAAAAAAAGAAACTATGTAATCATTGGTTTTATGGAGAATTTTCACTCGAGGGACATTATATGAGCAGCGGCCAATTTTATCCAGGTAAGACCAACAATCATCCATCTAATCCCATCACCCACAACCCTCTTTAAATGTCACCGGTCCCCATATTCTTACACGCATCCCTTGGAAATTGACTGTTGCACTGAAGTGGTCAAAAAAACATTTGAGTTTAAGATCGTTGAATTTAATGGCCATGGGTGCACTCCACCACAGTGATCAGATCTGGTTGCACTCCACCACGGGTGCAAACAAGGATTGTATCAGGACTTGACAATTCCCCCCTCACTAGTACCACCCGAGCAGGGGTGGACCCAGGAATTCTTCCTTGTGGGGGCCACTATGCAAAAATAAAATCTTGGGAGGGCCACATATAAAAACTGCATATAATTTTCGAAACATATAAGGGTTTTTTTTTTTTTTACTTTTGTTGGGTGGGGGGGCATAAATAAAAATTCACATAATTCTTTAAAACCTCAGGGTTTTCTACAATAATTTCTTTGTGGGCGGGGTGCGCAGCAAGCCCGCCCCCCCCCCCCCCCAATGTTTTTTTGACCACTTCAGTGCAACAGTCAATTTCCAAGGGATGCGATTTGAGTTTAAGATCGTTGAATTTAATGGCCATGGGTGCACTTCACCACGGTGATCAGATTTGGTTGCACTCCAGCACGGGTGCAAACGAGGATTGTATCAGGGACCTGACAATTCCCCCCTCACTAGTACCACCCGAGCAAGGGTGGACCCAGGAATTCTTCCTTGTGGGGGCCACTATGCAAAAATAAAATCTTGGGAGGGCCACATATAAAAATTGCATATAATTTTCAAAACATATAAGGGTTTTTTTTTTTTTTTACTTTTTGGGGGTTGGGGGGGGGGGGGGGGGGGGGGGGGGGGGGGCATAAATAAAAATTCACATAATTCTTTAAAACCTCAGGGTTTTCTACAATTTTTTTTCGGGGGCGGGGTGCGCAGCAAGCCCGCCCCCCGCCGCCCCCCCAATTCCTTACCATGCTTTGATACCAAGTTCCACCCCTGCACTCGAGAGGGGACCCAAACCCCAAACCCCAAACCTTACTATGCTCTAATACCACTTGTAGGATCTCAGACCACATTGAGCTACCACTTATTCCAAAACCAATTGGTGATGGGAAATGACACAACAATAGTTTTATGGTCTATTGGTTGTGTTGGATCTCACTCCACCACAGGTGCACAAGAGGGTTATACCAGGGACCTAACAAAATCGCCGAGAAAAGGCTAAAGACTTCATTCATGATTACCATTAGGGCTCCAGCGGGCTGGCTGTCCAAGCCTTACTCTGAACATATATGGGCTGTGGATAACACCACTGAGCCGATCCTACCCAAAGAACATTATAATAGTAGATGGTAACCCATGGTTACTCAAGTCCAGGATCCTAACTTAGATGTTTTCGATGTGTGACTGGTTCAGTCCAAGTGTCCCTCCGGTCTTAGGCTCACCGGACTTTAATCAAATCTACCTTCTTGACAGGGCCACACCAGATCTCACACTCGCCCCTTCGAAAACAGAGTTGTTCCTTCGCTCTGATAACTTATGTAATGCCCAAAAGACGATATATATTGGTATTTTAAGAAGCTGATTGGCGATACTTAATCACATCCGTCGTGGTATTATGATCGATAAGCATCCCAACTATGGTCAATAAAACCACATTGATCCTCATGGAGAGAAGATATTTTCCTTACACATGGCCACTATGTTAAAAAAGATTTAGGTGGCAATATAGTGTGGAAAAAAAAAAGAATTTTGAAAAAACTTGAGGGAGGCATGGCTCCCCTTGCCCCTGGTTCCACCCCTCTAACAAATACAAATTGATATCTTGCTTGCCCCAAAAGGGTGACAGGGATACGCTTAAGCTAATATTGTTTAATCCAATGAAGATTTTTTAATACCTCTATGAAGCAGCAGAGGACAACAATGGTGAAGCACACAATCATTATGGTAGAGGTCAATGCATCAAGCTATTTGAGGGTCAGTTACTAATAAAGGAAACTATTAATACCTCATTCGCCACATTTCCATCAAATCCGGCATTGAGACCATCAATTGTTGGTTGCCAAGTCTGATGCCTTGCCTGAGAAACTAGAGAATTAGTGCTCAATGGATCCATTTCAATTCGGCGTTCCTCATTTTCAGCATTGAAGTTGACATCGTCCTACATTGTGGGAAAAATAAAGTAATAATCTATTTTGGATGAAGAAATAGAACTCATGTAGCCAACTCCAACATAGTTTGGACTTTGGACAGAGCTTTGACGATGATGACAATGATGAATCTATTTTGGATGAATACAGGTCTTTAAGATTTAATTTGAGTTCAATGAAGCAATAAAGCACCCTAAACAGAACATTTGGCAGGTGAGTGGAGCTCAATGGTCCTACTAAATATGAGAAAATTTTGTTGATTAAACATTTATAAATGTTGGGGAAGAGATTTTCTCCGGTGAGCAGACTACATCTATAGTCCAGTTGTATATATGAAACTCACTTGGGGGCATTTTGATCAATATACTCCCTTGATACCCAATACCCCCCATGACCGGGCACTAGGTCCAATTTGTACTCATTTGACCTTAGTGGTGGCAAATGGATTGGGTTGGGCTAAACGGGTTATATGCTCTTATCCCGTATCCGACCCGTTTATTAAACGGGTCAGAAACTCCGAACTAGCACCCACTACAAGTTAACCCAACCCGACCCACACCTGGTCACACATTGTGCTTCCAAAAGGGCTCAGCCTCTAGCCTCTGGGGTTGTCCAAGCCCTAACCTTAATATATGCAGGACAGACCTAGGGCTTGCTAAAGCCCCATAGGGCCTGCACTATTTACGCTGTTCCTTGAACTGCTTGATTCAAGGCCTATACCCAAAAAGCAAATCAATTTTTAATGTTTTTCTACACTACCACTCAGCACCGAGTGTAAACCTGACATCAACTCTCCTTTCTCCAAGCTTGGGACTGTCAAGACTTTACCACAATCAGATTTAGGGTGTGGCTAGGCAACCATTGGACCCAATAACTAAAGAGAATGATACCTTTGGAGGTTAGCCATTAGAGTTGAATATGGATGTGAGCTACACATCAAACCCAATAACTAAAGAGAAGTGATCTCATGCCAACATGAACCCACTTAAGAACCATTGCTCAAATCCAGGACGGGTTTGGCTCTAGTATTGTCCAAGCGGAGCCCTCAAATTGGCAGGCCTACAAATATCTTGTCCAAGCCCTACCCTTGGGCTTTTTAAGAAAAATTAAAAAATATCTCATTTTGTGGACTTTTTTAGAGTCAAGCAAGTTACACTCACAAGGGAGCCCAATCAGCCCTACCCTTGGGCTTTTTAAGAAAAATTAAAAAATATCTCATTTTGTGGACTTTTTTAGAGTCAAGCAAGTTACACTCACAAGGGAGCCCAATCAGACCTACACATGTACCTAACCAACAAAGCTGGGACCAACTTCAATAGTTATAAGTAGATCCATAGATTAGTTCATTTTAGGCATTCGTTGCCAAGTAGGCAAACGTCCCTTGAGTGAAATCAAATCAAGAAACAAACATCATACCTCTAACACTTGAATCTCAGTAAACTTAAATAACTTAACAAAATTAACGAACAGCGAGCAGATGAATGAAAATATGCGATTGTTTCTAGTCCAGGGCATAGGAATTTTGGTTTCCACCTGAAATTTGAAGTTGGGTGAGAAGAAAACGTTAGATGGTAACATCCATTCCCCAAAAAAAAAAAACAAAAAATATATCAAAAGTTCCGGATTGCCTATTTGCTAATTTTATCTAATTTGATGGACGGCTCTGCTTGTCCAACTATACATCAAGCAACAGCCAACAGGACCATACTGTATATACTCTGTGCTAGAGGGCCACAGTGGGATCATCTAAACTTCTCATCTGGTGAGTCCCATCTGAACAGGACATACTCTTGGAAGGAAGGCACTTGGTATCTCTTGTTTTCCCCATTCATTTGATTCTTAGATAACTGTGATGGGCATCATTCCTTGGCAGAGCCCGGATACTCTGTTGGTGGACCAAAATCCTTTTCGAGTACAAATTGGCTAATCAGAGGATCCTGACTCTGTTGAAAAGGGGCTTATCATAATCAGGGCCCAAGAGATGGACAGCTGATGCCATCAGACAACAAATCGGGGTTCAATATAAAGGAATTTGAGTTGGAGAAATTGAATATCAAAGGGAGGATTTACTTACTTGCTCCATGTATCCTAAATCGGTTCCACTTCCTGATGAATGCAAGATAGCAGACAAGGTAACCCCGGAAATGAAGGTGGGCAGCAGTGAGCTTCTGTGCGGGTCTATCTATATGCAGGAACACAAGGACATGTATGGGTCCTTTTGTGTAATTTTTGTAAACGTAAGCCTTTTGGCAAGAAAGGACATGAATGTTCTTTTTGGCAGAAACGGGTCTTTCATCCTTTTTACTTATTAGGACAGGCTTTTGCAAAATCGGCTTGTAGGTGTTGCACCAAGACATTAATCGAAATGATGGGAATATTTAGTTTTGCAAAATCAGCTTACCATGTGATTTAATGAAGATATTGTAAAGAGGTTGGATAAGTTGACAAGAATTGCTGAGTTCATCATAGATTAAGATTAACTTAGATTTGATTTTTGATTTAATTAGGATTAAATTAGATCTGAATTATAATGCGAATAGGATATTTTAAGCAATAGTAATATTTAGAGTTATGTTAAGATTAAGTGATCTTGATTGTACTTTAAAAATACCCATTGGCTAACTTGCTGAAGTTATGACCCAAAACTTATCAATATAGTTTCCGTATTTTCTACAAATGTGTGTTGTGTGTGTGTCATCATCTCTTCAATTTTAACCATTGTCATACAATTTTTTCTTGAAGAATAACCATCCTCGGAAAATGTTTCAAATTTAGGTTATGTGAGGATATTAGTGATTTTTAAATTATTAAAATTAAAAATAAAAAAATAATACAATTCTACTACATAAAATTACTTTAGTTGTCACTATTGTGTTTTTTGTTCCATTTTCAATTTGACAGTACATTGAAAATGACACAACAGTATTGGAAAATATAGTTCTATTATAACAACAAGATAATATCAATAAATTCTCAAATAAAACAGCAAATAGTTATGAAATTGGGTTTATTATGAAGAATGAAAACTAGGTACCAAACGTTAGACTAGCTTTCACGGTACACTGGTAGCATGAATTTTACGGAATTGCCATTGAGAAGGAATTGCTTTTTTGTAATTGTTGCTTTTTAGCAGATTGGTACAATACATTTTTCTCAAGAAAAAATTGAAAAAAGGAAATACTAATTTTATGTGATATTATAAAAAAATATTTTCCCTGGCTAGAGTCCAAATCGTTTTTTTTTTTTTTTGCAAAAGAGAAAAGGTGAAAGTCCACCTGCTATTTTTCTACAAAACGAAAAAGCCTTTCCCATTCCTCCATAGGAAATGTCGTCCATGCTTCTACTAAAAAAATGTGCCACCTCAAACCATGAAAATACAAAATGGACCACAAGCTACAATAACTTGGCGAATCAGGATCCGCTGAGGGTTTTCCCCATGGTGACCGTCACCATGGGGAGCCTGCTTTAATGGCCCCATAGCCCACTTGCATGGAAAGCTCCCCACGGTGTGACGTGGCGAAGTTTGATTGACTTTTCCACTCTCATTGCGGGATAAAACCTCAGAATACAGACTCTTAACTTCGCAAGTTACAAGTCACGTCAAGTAATACGTTGCAGTTTGTCTCCATTGAATCAACAATAAGAATAGAGTGGATAGCCATCTAATGAGACACGAGACTTTAAAAAATAAAAATGAATAATATAATTTGGGTTTTTTGATAAATGAGTTCCTCTTATGACTAACCTCATCCCTTCATAAACACTTAAATTCCTTGAATTAATAGCAATATTCTTAGTTTGACATGGAGAATTCAGAGACTAATTGTTTTACCACAACAAAATTTACATAATACAGAGGTGTAAAATTGTGTAAAGATAATGTCAATGGTTAGAATCATTTGATCCCACTGGCACAACAGATAATACTAATCAACATCTTAACCCATCAAAACCCTAATCTCCTCAGTTTTTCACTAATTCATTCATATTTGGAGGCCTTTTGGAGGCCCTCATTTTATGAGGGTCGTGGTTCCTTTCTTGCAAAGATATGAGTCCCGAGATTAGTACGGTGGTGGTGGAATCTCGGACTCATATCTTTCATTGGCCCGATTTTGCCAAACAAGAATTTGCTGCAGAGGTCTTTGCTTTTGTTAATAAGTTGAAAGTCAAATCATTTGCGTGACGAGTGATGACGAGAGAACTGGAAGAAAAGAGGGTGAAATTTTCAAAGCATTCAGATATTCTCTCAGATTCTTTTCAAGCTCAGGTTCAAGCTCACAAGGGAATTTTCCACGTTCTTTCTGTCCCGTGTGTGGGACGTGTTCTTTCCAAATTTTACTCATTTCTTATTCAAAGCACTCTGTGGGCCTGAGTGGGAGAGGATGTGAGAGACCGTGAGAGGTCAAGAGAAATATGGGTCCGGCTTTATGTGGATGTGAATCAAGATTGGGGCCAGGTTCAAAAACAAACATGAATTTGAATTAATTTGATGCGCATAGACGAGTGTTTCAATGTGGATCCTACTTGTTTATGCGGATGCATGTCAACAAGGGAGGATGAGTGTGGAGGAAAAGCCTTATTCCGGATGTGATTTTGGACAAAGTTTGTCTCGATTAATTAATTCATCACAGCCATTGACTTTATTGACCTTAACTTCAATGATTTATTAAGTTACATTTTTTTTATGAAATTTTATCCAATGGAGAGTAAACTTAAATTAGTATTAAATTAAGGTCAGTGTTAATTCATTCAAGATAGTGAAAGAGATATTATTTTTCTCACAAATTGTGAGAAGTAAATAACCTATATGCATATATATAGGGGAGTATTCTTATGCATACTTTCCTCACCATATAGTGAGGGACACTTCCCTTTTTGGAAATTTTCAAGTACAAAAGGAAATTTTCAAGTATATAGGGTGAGGTACACTTGTACTTGAAATTTTTCAAAAAGGGAAGTGCCCCTCACCATATAGTGAGGGAAGTATGCATAAGAATACTCCCCTTATATATAGATACATATATTATAATATGTGGAATCTTCACCTACATGCTTTTCTTTGTGGGATTTTCGATCCCCCACCGTCCAAAAGGCAAGACCCCGTTGCATTGAAGGCAAGAGATCGAATTTCCTATATGGCTATGCATAGGGAAGCAAATAGGTATCTGATTTTCTAATTATGAAAATTGCTCATACTAGAATGGAATGAGTAAGCTGTTTCAGATACCAATACACAGAGGAAGTAATAAACCAAACCAAAGAGAAATAGCAAAACTATCTACCACGCAATCGCACAACTACTTGTCGCGTACCGTTCTCCGTTCTTGAAAAACCAAAAATACATAATATAACGTAAAAACTCTTAATAGGGAAAAAAACAACGATCAGAAAAATCAATCAATATTAAACGGTTAAAAGATGTACTCACAGCTCCCTTATCACAGTCAGTATGTCGACTTAAGTACTGTAGTTGTTCTTTTACAACTCCTCGCTACCACAACTACTTGCCTCGTACCGCTCTCCGTTCTTGATCCTCCAACAACACATTGAGAACCAAAATGCACAAATCTTCCACAAGTAAGTAGAAGCTTCATACCTTCTATAACAGCTCTTCAGAACATTCTCTCTATGATAGCTCAAGAGAAAAATTCTCTCTCTCTTGGATCTCTCTTGCTAAAAATAATGAAAGAGGTGGTGGATGTCTTTGGGTTGAGAGAAATACCTAATTTATAGCCTAAAATCCATGCCTTAAACTTCTAATCATAAACCACCAAGACTAGTAAGTCTTCTCAAATTCTACCATAGAATCCAGATCAGACTAGGCATACTCGTCATGCTCGTTATAACGATCTCCTTCATTGGTTTTCAGCCCTAATAAATTATCTGTAGGTTTCAACCTATAAAAAATCGGGTTTGGAACTTATTTTAGGTTTCAATTCATAAATGGGTCCGAAACCCAATTTTGGTTCTGATTAACATATAGGTCCAATTTTGGGTCCATACAAGTTCTGACTCGTGGACTCAGGACCCGACACATGAATCTTTAATGTTGTAAATTATAGTTCGAAATCAATCTATAATAGACATTTTTATGTTTAATCTCGGAGGTAATAGACATGATGCAGTGTTATAAGTTCAATGATATCTTCATTTTAAGAAAATAAAATAAAAAATGAATAAGTTAAAACTGATTTTTGAACTAGAATCTATTTCTCTAGTTGGACCCAATTTTGGAGCCGGATTTGGGTCCTCCATCAGAACTGGGTCTGAAACCTACAAAATAAGGTTTGATCTAGAACCCGAGCCGTTATTTAGAAACGGGGTTGGGTCCGGGTCCAGTATGATTCCGGCCCGGAACCATCCCGTTTGCAACCCTAGCTATGCAAGAGTTTTGTAATAGATGAAAATCATTATAATAAATAGTACATACACATAATACGATATACAAAGTACATATAACTTTCGAATTTAAACTATTTAACAAAAACAGTAAATTTGGATGTTTGACCCAACTAGACTGAGATCTTTGTTCCTATTAAGAAGGTGTTTGAGTGTCATGACATGCAATTTAGCTAAGAATTGCCTTTGGTGCTCGACCTAACCAGCCTAAGTTTCATACGTATAAGACACAAGTATAGCACCCACTTGATTATGGAAACTCTAGTCTTAATCTAATAAGAGAGATAGTTAGATTAGGTCTAACACAAATCGCTCTAATCTTTATGTTTTTATTTATATTTGTTTAATTCAATAGAATTCTAAAACGCTGCTTTGTTTGAAGGATTGACAGGAATTTTATATGTTGGGAATTTTAGATAGTATGTCGGCTATTTTTCGTAAATTTGAATTCCCTGTTTAATCAGTAAGATTTTAAAATTCCAGTCTTTTAATTTGAAATTGACCCTTTTTTTTATTTTGGATTCTCCAAATTCTAACTTCATAAATGCTAGATTGTTACTGGAGCATTTAGAATTTCTGCTGTAGGACATTATTTGGAGAATGGATATCATGCAAATAAATAGGTGGTATGTTTGGCACACATACAAATACATGCTCATTAAAGGGATAGTTTTTGTTATTTTTAAAATACATTTTCATTGAGGGCACTTGTAACAAGTGAAAGCAGATTCATAGATCCTACGAAAAATGGAATGCCTTAGTTTTTTAAAAGGTGGCCTATGTGGAATGAGAAAATCTGCCTTGGAAGGGAGGGTGGAGGGTTTGGTTGAACTGCTATGTAAAAAATAAGTAAATAAATAAATAAAATCTTAGACAATTAAAAGTTTGTAAAATACTTTGGCCATTTTTAGAAGTTCCGAAAAGATTTTCCTTCGAAGGAGGGGTGGGGGTTTGACTGGCCACCTCCTGCAGCCCCATCCCTAGTTCCACCCATGCAGCCATACCTATAATACTTGAAAGTTTTCTTATCCATATATTATGTTGAAAAATATAATTCTTCTCTTATTCATACTTTTTTTTCAATAATACAATAAGAGATTTGGAAGGAGAATATGTGAGAGGAAACTGAACTTAAAAAAAGAAAAAGAAAAAGGAAAAAACTAGCTTTGAGTTTGTGAAATCAGAGATGGAGACAGCATTAATCGATCAACAATGCCACAAGAAGACTTGTGCAGGAGAGAGCTGTTCCGATATGATTTTTTTTATGTTAAATTTGAGTAGAGAGGAAAAAACAAGACATGCATTTAAGTTATAAACTCATTTTATTGAGAGCATTTTCATCCAAAATAGACATGATCAATCTACCCATTCCCACTTTTAGCGTTTCTGACCAAATAGTGGGATTCCAAATGGGTATCCTCCAATTTTGAATATGGTAGGTATTGAACTTATTTTTGGTTACATGAGAAATTCATATACAGATCTAAATCCATCCATATAGGATCTAGAACCCATCCAAAATTGTGTCCCTGTACTTCTGTTTCATAGTCCACAAGGAGTCTAAAGGCCATTTGGAAACTCTAGTCTAAACCAATAAGAGCTAATTAAACTAATGCCTATGATATTTGGTAAAAGTTTTAATTTATAATTAGTCTATTTGGTAAAAGTATATTGAATTTTTTTTGTTTCATGATGTAATTGAGGCCCTACCCTTTAGAAATTGCAATGTAGAACACACCATTTGCGTCATTTTATAGATTTTATGAGGTCATTCCCATCTAAAGCATTTATAAATTTTGCATTGTCCACCTCCATCTGCTTTAGCTGAAAAAAACTCTGCTAAAAAAAAAAGTTGCCCCCTTTAACTTATGTTGTAAATAAGAAAAAAATATATACATGTTTAGCAAACGCTTCCGTAAATAAATTCTAAATTTTAAAATAAAAGCTTATTTTTAGAGTTTTTAGTCGGCCACTAACTATACCTTAGGCCTTTTGAATAAAAAGAATACAAATTTAAAAAAAAAAAAAAAAGTTATTTCTTAAATTTGTGTCTCTCAAAACATATTGATCGCACAAGCGACAAGATGGCATTGTTGCTCCTGTTCAGTGGGAAACTAGTTTGGATCAATGGCCACTTTCAGGATAATTTCTTTGACTTTTGGTTGGAGGCTGCTTTTCTAGAAGAAACAAAGACTACCCTGTCTCTTTCTTCCCGCTTAAGAAAACCTTCCTCTTTGAAATTCTTCTTCTCCTCCTCCTACCATGTTACCCTGTCATTTTGCAAGCACCTTTTATAGATTCTCTCAGCTCACCTTCTGTTGTATGCTTGATTTGCAAATGAGTAACAGTGAGCCATATTTATACTCTAAAAAACAGGTGAGGCATATATTGCACTGCCCTTCCTTTCATGCTTGATTTGCAAATGACTATGGGACTGCATTCAATTGGGTTGACCCAAACAAAGAAATAAGAACCAAATTCATGGCATTTGCTCTTATATGGGATCTTTCTACCTAAAACTGCTTCTGGAACTTCACTCTCTGTACATTGATGAATTAAGAATCAACATAGAAGGAGAGGGATTTGATTAGACAAAGGCAGGGTCCAATGTGCGTTATAGTACGTGGGTGTGCGGAGGCCCTAGGTAAGTTCTTGAACTCCCTTAAAAGGGCCATGGCCCGCATGGGCCACGCACCCATTGAAACCAAAGTCTGCACCACCCATGACCTGTGTCACCCAGTCTAATATCGAGAACTCCAATCGATAAAGTGACTATGTTCTCTCAATCAGAAGGGTTTTTTATATGATTGTACCATTTGTGGGCATCATCTGATTACTGGCTTGATTTGTACTGAGTGTCAAATTAAGTCTGCAATGGGAAAAGTAAGTCCGAGTCGATCTTAATAATTTTAAAGATGGAGATCATTAGTCATGAATACTAATGTATTCTATCCAAACAAACAGGCCGGGAACAAATTTGGTTTGTAAGAAGATTTTTCCTTTGTAGTGTTAATTTGAAGATAATTTTATGAAATGAGTGCCCATGGTAGGCTGCTCATGGGTTGGACCAGCACGGGTCGACCCAGGTCCATCCTGCTTTGGGACAGTTCGGGCCTTTGTTTTAGTAATTAGGCTGGACCTAGATTTAAGATTTTGTCATGTTTATTACAGACAGCCCAAAACCCAGGCCCAAAGCAAATGAGTAGTGCTTGTAGTTTAGAAACTTGTTTGCCTAAATTAAGTGATAGAAAACCCAAACAGGTGATTGGGGAAGCCTAGATATGCCTCAGCCCAGGAACACCCTAGTTAGTGCACGGTGTTGGTACCAAATAAGGATGAAATTATTTTTACACCTTTATTACATATTTATTACAACTAATGTTCACATCAAATCCCTCCCTCCCTCCCTCCCTCCCACATATCACGAGAGGGATGAAAACAGAAAGATTTAGGTGGTCTTTCTCTATGTGGCCCACAAATCATGAGAGGGATGAGAACAGAAACATTTAGGTCGGAACACCCCAAATATCAATTTTCAAGTCAATCTAATGATCCTAGCCCCCTTATGTGTGGCTCACGATTTTAACGACTTTCTATAAAAATAAATTTTGACACTTGATCCAACAGTTTAGATAGACCATTCAAATTGCTGCACGTCCTTGGGATGTACGAGACATAGGGGGTTTGGATGGTCCATTTGGATCAGAGAGAAGGTGGGACCCACTCGTATATAGAGACATCTAGCCGCATGCATCTGTCTCATAGGGCCTTATCATGCAAGAAACCTGGTGGATCCTACCTGATCGCAGATCCAAATGGACCAGCCAACCCCCACTTGTATGATATAGATCCCATGGAGTTGCACCAATCCAAATAGATTGGATCCTTGGATCAAGTGTCAAAAACAATGATATAAAACCGTTATACTTGTGGGTTTTAGATCAAGATGTTCCCATCATCAAATTGACTTGAAGTTGGGGTATTCTCGCCTGTATCTTCCCATCCCCAAACCTCCCATGATCTGTGGGGTCCAAGGTGGGCTCAATAGCTGTCTTGCACAATTATCTGATACACCAACCCAAATGGGACTTATCATTGGATTGAAGTTAAGAAAGATTAAAAAAAACATTGAAACTATTAAACTTGAGGGGCCTATATCAAGAGATTAGGATGATCAAATGAACTTAAAATTTTAGGCACATGCAAGTGGGTCACATTTAGATCTTTTGATTCACAGCTTCCGAAGAACTGACGTGGCCGTAGGTGGGCCTCTCAAGGCCAACTGCAAATTGATTGAATGAGCTCCTGCGCACCTGAAAAGCCCGGTGTATACATGTAGATCACTTTTTGTTAGATTAATGACAATCTTGCACTCACCAATTATAGTTGCAACCACATGTTAGGTTTGTGTGCTTCTTTCTTGATGTTTTATTTCCTGAATAGATATTTTAGTTGTGACACGAATTTGTTTAGTTAGGAACATGGTCTGTTTATGTTGATTGTTGTTTTGGTTTCAAGAACTTAATGCTCGAAGTAGTGGCCTATTCTGCATGGTTCTTTTTTAAAGTTCTTATCTTCTTTTTTTTTAATTGCCTTTTATTTAAAAAAAATATGATTTTTTTTTTCAAATAAACATGTGAAATGGGCATTTCAGATGGTTCGTTGAAGTATGTTTATGAGTTTTTTGGATTTAAAAGAAGGGGCATTCGGCGAAGGTCCCAAAACATTTCACTTTCTGGGCTTAGATCCACAGTCTTTTTCTATACTATGGTAGGTTTTTTTTCTAAATTTGAAAACCTAAAATGTCCAAGTTACCCTTTCTTTAAAAGTTCTTATTTATTTAAAGATAAATCATATCCCATGATTAGTGGGATATGCCATTAATAACAGTCAACTACCATTTCAAAAGACACAAATAAGATTCAAAAATACAAATAGATTTCAAAGAACGCAAATAAATTTACCAAAAAACTCAGATCGATTTTCCAAAAAAGCTCAAATAAATTTTTAAAAGAACTCAAATAAATTTTGCAAAAACACAGAAAGATTTGTTAAAAAACTCAGTTAAATTTTCCAAAATGAAGATAAATTTGTCAGAAACTCAGATATATTTACCAAAAATGCAAATAAATTTGCCAAAAACTTAAATTGATTTCTCAAAAACTCAAATAATTTTTTTAAAAACTCAGTTAAATTTATCAAAAACTCAGATAAATTTGCCAAGAACTTAGATAAATACTCAAATAAATTTTTACAAAAACTCAAATAAATTTCACAAAAACTCAAATGGAAAAATCAG
Source organism: Persea americana (assembly GCA_029852735.1). Lineage (NCBI taxonomy): Eukaryota > Viridiplantae > Streptophyta > Magnoliopsida > Laurales > Lauraceae > Persea > Persea americana. Next base: position 12,136,626 of record CM056812.1, read on the forward strand.
GTAAATTTCACAAAAATAGAAACCGAATCGAAAGACTATGTTGCTCTGGCCTAGAAAACCAGGTCTCTTCTTCCTCCTCCGTTTCTGTTCCGTTCTGCAACAAAAACCAAGCAACCGAACCCAGCCCTTCATTTTTCGGCTTTGATCTTTACAAAGAACCTTTGTTTAGATCTGGAAAAAATCCAGATCTGTCTTCTCAGGCATGTTAATTAAGAACCTAATTAAAGCAGCAATCATTCTTGAGCAATCTTCTTCTTCCTCGAGTCCGACGATCTGGCCTTAAGCTCTCTAAGGTTTCTCTCTATCTTTCATGGATATTTAACGAATTATATCGATGTGGGGCCCCTTTGAATCTTCACATGGTTACAACCTGGACGCTTCTCTGACATCTAATGATTCGTTGTTCTATCGTCCTCTTGTATTGCACCAAGTTACCTGTGTTTTTTTTATATCGGCGCCGCAATGCGGTGATGCTCCTTCTCCGGCGATGCGTAGCAACGACGACTCCGGCGATTAGATCAATAGGCGGTCGTCTTCTCCTAAGATCAAAACCCTCTGTCTTTCTACAACAAACGAACCCGGGCCCTCTTCTTTCTGGAAACCGACAGCGACGAAATATGAGGCAATAGAGAATGAGAGAGAACCTTGCCTATAAATGAGGGAGAATGGAAGATTTGAAATTTTAAAATTCAAAATTTTAGACATAAATAGTTGAAAGGGCAAATTAGTCATGAAGATGTCTGATATAGCGTATGTACGGATCTCTCGCCAAAATATGTCCAGTTGTATGGACTATAGGCCTTAGAGAAAAAGTTGTTGGACTTGAGGCCTTATAAGACCCTGCTAAGGGACTTTTGGCCAATTTACCCTTAAAAGAAATACCTATCATGTATGATATACTTTTTCTTTGTGAGAAACATGAGATTTATTTATTGTAATTAGGAAGGTTGGGTATATTATGATTATAACAATTTGGTAATATATTGTATTAGGACTATTTAGAAATCATTAATGATGTAATATTAGGTCTTCTTTCTGATCTTAATGTTTGATTAGATTTTTTTCTTTAGTTCTAGAGGATTTTACGGAAAAATTCCCAAAACCTGGCCATTCCCCAATAAGGTTCCCCTTATTTTGTGCAACACAAATGGAGTCCATTAGGACCTCTTCCGTTTTTTTTAAATGCTTAGGTGAGCGACGTCGCTCTAAGTGATTTTCTTAAAACATAGAACTCTCCCTTTTGTTTCTTCTTTCTCTTATTTTTTTCCTCTTCTCCCACCTATTTCTCTATCTTCCCACTCCATTTTCTCTGAATCATCTTGGGAAAACAATATCACAGTCCTTAGAAAAAAAAAATACTACTGACCGACATACTGTTTCTTTCTTTCTTCCTTTCATATTCTCAAGATTTATCTTGAAAAGTAAAAGAGGCGGAAAAATTAAAAAAATGGCAGACATAACATAGAAGAATGGTTCCAAAAATAATTTTATATTTGTACATTATCGTGTAAAGCTTACCCCTGAGATTTGAAAACTTTTTATCCGTAGGAAAACATCTAGCGTCCAAGATCCTTCTACTCCGAAGTGTGCAAAATCTGAATTTTTCCAAGGAGATGAAGACAATCATGGCAAGCTAGTTTTCTTTGTTTTCTAGGCATAGGGGTGAATCCTTTGTAATTTTATTGGTTTTATGGACAATTTCAATTAGAAGCGTGATTCCATTTTTTTTTTTTTATTAACGTAGAGGGGTGTTTTTAAAGTTAATTACCATGTTCTTTAACCATTTTTCGATGCTTTCTGTTCAACGGTTACATCGCAAGCTTGGAGGCAATGCGAGCATTAGGAAACGAACATCTTTGGGACCTTTTAATGATCAAAATTCATCTCTGAAATTAATATTAAAAAGTACCTCACAGTTTTTTTTCTACGATGTGGAGTGACGACCCACATACGGTAAAAAGTTGTGATTGGGTGTACCTCCAATCACAACTTTTTATGTTTTTATTAATTTCTAGCACTTTATTTTCCTTATTTTATTTTATTTTATTATTTTGTTCTGTTTCTATTTGATTTTATGCAATTGGTTGTTTTAATGCTTTTTATGGCTTTGCAACAAAGTAGTAAGATTTTTAGTAGGGGTGTAACGGTTCGGTTAACCGTGGTTTTTGGGAAAACGGTTAACCGAACCGTGTTTCACGGTTTTTTGTTTTTAAAAACCGTAACCGTAACCGAACCATGAAAAACCGTTAAAAACCGAACCGCGGTTAAAAGCGGTTAACGGTTCGGTTACGGTTAATTGTCACTTAAAAATTTTTATGAAAATTTTGTTGTTTATTAATCAAACTTATTGTGAAAAAAAAAATAATAGTTAGAGAATGGCATAATATGTTACTCTAAAAAAAAAATCACATTTAGGCCCTTAAGTTTTTTTCTTATTAGTGAAACGGTTCGGTTAACCGTGTGTTTTGGGAATACGGTTAACCGAACCGTGGTTGACGGTTAACCGCGGTTAATAACTGTGAGTCGAGATAAAAACCGTAACCGAACCGTGAAGCGCGGTTTTTCGATTTCAAAAACCGTAACCGTAACCGAACCGTGAAACACGGTTATTAACCGCGGTTCGGTTCGGTTCGGTTAGACGGTTTTTCGGTTTTTCGGTTTTTTTTTCCACCCCTAATTTTTAGACTATGTTTATAGTTTAGGTTATTTTGATTGGTTGTAAAGCATTGTAATTAATTTTAATTTTTAGATTAGTAGTGTGGATTTGTGTAGATTCTTCTAGGCTACTTTTTAGACTTTCTTTAGGACAGGCGCCAGTTAATTTCTTCTTTTTCGCTACCCGTGGATTGACCTCGGACTCACCAGGATTATACTACGTCGTGGCCCTGCACGTCGGGTTGTCAAACACAAATTACTTTATTTTTTTCCTCTTCCCGTATCAATATCATATCAAACGAGAGAAACTAAGAGACTTTTCTGCGCCATCGGAAATCCTCCATTACTAACGCAAACGTGACTTTAGGACTTGTTATGATGCATGGAACGTGGGTTGCCTGTAAATCTAACTGCATGTAGCTACATTTTCCTGCAATAGTTCATGTCAAAGACCAAAACAACTTAGCTCTTCAGGCAACTCAGGTTATCAAAACGCTCATTCTCTTATTTCTGAGCAAACAAGTTACTGCACTCAGTTTAGTAAGATCCAAATGAGCTCTTAAGGCCAATTTGGATCAGTGGCAGTGGAGGTGGAAAAGTATTTCTCTCATAATCTTTTTTGCCCTTAATTTAGTTCCATTTTTGGGGGAAATTAGTTTTCCTCAAATTCGGGTGAGGCCCACATTATGATCCATTCGAGAGTGACTATAAGACAGGGGAGCCACCCTAATAATCATAGGTCTCGGGGTTTGTCAGCCATCCAAATGGATTAGATCAGTGGATTAATTGTGCACTTATTTTGGATGGTGAAGACTTATCGGCCATTAATCAAGTGGTTAGGGCGTTGATACGAGCCTCCGTCACCATTCATAGGGCCCTGTGGGGATATCTTTCAACCTCCCCGGTTCCATCTTAAGGTGGGACCTGAGGTGAGCCCCACAAGAGCTGGCACTCAGCAGGGGGGGACCCTGAACTGAGTCTCACTCGCTTTCTCATGACAATTGGCGTTTATCCATATGGAACGTAGAATGCAGAAGTGCAGGAGAAAATCGTCCACACCGTATATGCTACCTATTTATAGACATTTTTTTTTACGGAAATACCTATTTATACATAAAATATATGGAATATATTATGTATTTTCATTAAATATCCAGGTCTATCTACATGCAATGCTTGGATGTGCAGATTATATACATGCCGTAGTGTTGTTGATTGGGTCCCGGTCCAGGTATGGGTTCCGTAAATGTCGTCGTTAATAACTGGGCCAGTCCGGGAACACAAATGACCCGAACCGTTTACGGCCCAGCTGTTGTCTTGTTTTCTTGTGGAAAGTGTTGAAAAATGGGCCATGGCATAAAACTCTTGGTTCACACTGTAGCCTAATTACGTCCACACTCGTAGGGTTGCTCATGGGCCAAGCCATCCCGGGCCACACCTGGGCCCAGCCCTCATTGGGTCATATTTGAGCCCTCGGTGTAATACTCAGGCAAGGCCCTGATCTAAATTTAGGCCCATTTAGTATTTGAGAGAGAACCACATTTTTATAGTTTCGTGTTAATACTTCTGTGGTCTTTTGCTTTTTCTTTTGGAGGTAAATGGACTTTTCTCAACTTTTGTGGAGGCAGATTTAAACCGAAGCAGTGAATTTTTCTCAGTTCTTAAAAGAGTTAGGAAGAGTATTTCGTCAGGCAAAATGTTTTGCCTTGCAAACAAACAATAGAAACTCAAATTATTGAAAATGAAAGCCTTTGAGGTTTTCACTTTTGAGAACAAGGGGGGACCCATGTACAAGCACGTGGGTGCGATCGGACCAGTCAAACCATGAAGCGCTTCTAAAACCTAGATGGAAATTTTGGGTCCACTTCGAAAAATCCAGTAAAAATAATGGGTCCACCCTAAAAGTTCTCGTGTTTGCCCCCAAAATCAACCTACCTATTAGGGTCCGCACACCTCAAATGAACATCTTGAGTCCGCCGCTACTGAGAAAAATGGTTGCAGACAAGATTGGATTAGGAGTTGATGTACAATCTTATGGTAGATTATGAGACCATGGTGCAGCCAATGGTAGATTATGAGACCATGGTGCAGCCAAAGCACAACAGTACTATTGGCTGAGAAAAGGTCATTTGGGAGGACTTGAGTGTGACTGGTCCCTGAAGTTTATGGTGTCATTTCCCGCTCATCTTGGACAACATTCTTTTAACAGCCATTTTTCCTTTTCCAATGGGTTGTGAACAACATTGTGGTACATTTTCTCGTCCAAGATACCAAAGGCCAATTTGTGAATTTCTTGGAATCTTAACGGTTAGATTTCTAAAAGTGATTAGAAATATCATAAGCCAGCACACTCATGGTTGAGCGATGTGACATCTTAGCATCACGAACATGCTGATAGATCAATCGCAGTTCCTCAAGCTAAAGTCATTACTCTTGGATCAAGAGCTCAATCTAGCTAAAAAAGGAAAAGAAAGGGGAATATCATGAAATGATGAATCAAGGGAAGATGTGAAAAGAATGCTTGGTCAGCACCCTCATAATTCAAATCCTAAGAAAGCAGAGGTCTAGTCTATGTCTCCCCTCTCTCCGGCACTTAGTGGCCAATGCACTCAACTATTAACCCTGCTTGACATCGGAGGACCTTTCTCTGGGATCTTTCCCTTCCAATTTTGATAAAGCTATCCACACTAAGCCATAAGGACCCGACTTGAGGACCATACCCATGGACCCGACTGAAACCTAAAAACCATGGAGTAGCAGGTTTATCGCTAGTTGTATTGGCGCCAAATCTGAAATTGTAGGCTTTTTCCCCGTACAAGAACTGGACCCACAAGAATTGTGAAGCGTGAGAATTAAGGGGAACATATATACCGCCCCTTATACACCCCAACTTTGCAAAGTCCTTTCCTAGTTGGGATGCAAACTCCTTTCTTTATTGCGATTTAATTAACACCCCAAATAGCCCCTAGGGTAGGGTGCTCATGAGGTTAGCTGAATCAGGCCCAACCTAAATTAAAATTTGGGTCGAGCTTAGATATTTTATTTGGGCTCATTTAATAGATGGGCCGGGGATGGATCCAGTTGCAGAGAGCCGATAGCCCAGCCCAGCTAGATTGTAAAAATTAAGAATAACAGGTAAATATAGAGCATGGATTTGAACATCGATACTCACACATAGGGTTGAAAAGGGAACGGTTCTGGGTCGGAACCATACTGGACCCGGACCCATTTCTAAATAACGGTTTCCGTTTTGAACCTGAACCTATTTTTTTTGTTTCAAACTCGGTTCTAATAAAAAAACCCAGATTCGGGTCCACCTAGAAGACTGGAATCTAGTTCCTAAATCGGTTATAAATTTTCTTTCTATTTTTACTTTCTTCTTAAACTAAGCATATGATTTAACTTATAACAGTGCATGAGGTCTATTACTTCCAATATTATATATAAAAATGTAAAAAAATAAAAATAAAAAAAGGTTAATCTTGAGGTACTGTTTGCAAGATCAAAGACTCAAATGTCAGGTCACGAGTGGTAACCTATATGGACCCAAAACTGGACCCGCTTATCAATCGGAACTTAAATTAAGTTCCAAGCCCATTTTATGAATTGGAACCTAAAATAGGTTCTGGACGCGATTTCTTGCAGGTCAGAACTTCTGGGCAATGGAAGAATCGAATACCCGTTTGCAACCCTACTCGCACACACATACAATGACCAAACTAGTTAAACCGCACTTGTGACAGTGCAGCCAAACTCTTTTTTATTTTAATTACACATCTAATTTGGGCTGAGCTGGAGCTTACTATTTTAGGTCAGCCAAACGACCAACTTATGGCCCAATTCTTGTTTAGGTTGGGATTGGGCCTATAACTTGGGAACCGGTCCAAGAATGGGTATTCCTTGACCCAGCCCAATCCGGCTCGTGAATACACATATTCCCTATGCCTTTAATAACCCCTTTTCTCACCCAAAACATGAATTAATTATCTTTCGAGAGAAAAACTAGAAAAAGGCATCTAACTGTTTAAGAAAATATCTCCGGGGATAGAAGGCCCATCATGTTGTATTTGCTAATACATCTTCCAAAAGAACTAGATGCTTTGTAAAAGATCTAGAAGGATAGAAGATCCATTATTTTACATTCCATCAACATCTTTAGCAAATTTTGTATCATTTACACCACATCATTTCAGGTTTTGCTCTTCTCTCTCTCTCTCTCTCTCTCTCTCTCTCTCTCTCTCTCTCTCTCTCTCTAGGGATGGAAAAAGAATTAATTTTTAATTCTTATTGAAAAGGAAATCGGATACAGCTTTTCTGCTATGCGTACAGGGAAACCCCTCAATTGAAGCTTTTCCGCTGCTCAAACCTGCGCAAAACCCTCAATTGTAGCTTTTCCAATGCTCACACCCATGAAAAACCCTCAATTGCAGCTTTTCAAATGCTCACACCCTGCGCAAAACCCTCAATTGCAGCTTTTCCAATGCTCACACCAATGGAAAACCCTCAATTGCACCTTTTCCAATTCTCAAACATGGAAATCCCTAAATTTCCGCTTTTCCGCTGTTCACACCTGCGGAAAACCAGAAATTTCTACTTTTCTGCTTTTCAGAGCTGAAGAAAACCGAACATTTCCACTTTCCGCTGTTCAGAGTTGCGTGAAATCGGAAGTTTCCACTTTACACTGTTCCGACCTGTGAGAAACCAGAAATTTCCACTTTTCCTCTATACATACATGCAGAAAACAGGAACTTTTCCACTCCTCATAACGGCAGAAAACCTTGATAGGGTCATCCAGTTTTTTACATGTTTGGCTCAGGTCTTTTATAAGGTCTTTCCACAATATATTTGGTTTTTTTCCCTTTTAAAAATGACCACATTTTTTATTTCAAAATCTCGTTTAACACCTCAATTGACTAGAAAATGCCAATTAAATAGCTTACAATTACACCTAGAGATTTTTTTTTAATATTTATTTTTACGTTGTCCACAAACAAGTGGTCGGCTAGTCCATTCGTACTCCAGTTGGCAGTCTTATCTATTGTCAAAGATCAAAAAAGGGATGAGCTGTGAGGCAATTTGCAACTTGCACCTTGTGGTTTTTTCATTGAGAGATATATCCCACGCCTTCTAATTAGTGGAAGATTTGCTCCTTAGGTCTCATCTGATAACATTTTTGTCCCCTCATTATCCTCAGAGGTCCCTATGGCCTCGTCATCGATGGTTTATGTTTGCATCCCACCGCTAAATTGGTCATATATAGGACAAGTGATAAAAGATGAAAAGAGGGAAGTGAATAACTAATACCAAATCGTATGAGGCTTAAAACATTGGAGTCACATTTGGCTCAATGCTAACATTGGAGTACAATAAAAGCATTATCTTGAGTTATTTGAATTTAATAAATTAACACTGCTACTGAAAAAACTGAGGGAGGAAAATGGAATTTTTGTGGGACTAGGTATAAGCATGTTATTTTTAATGTATTGGTAGATACCCTTAGAAATGTCTGGTGGTGCCACAAAAAAGTAATCCCAACTCTTTTCCTTTCAAGCCATCCCTCTACACAAACAGATAGACTGAAGGAAAAGTGATAAGTCCATAAAAAATAGTATTTCTTGCATTATTCCATGTGATTTTATGGACTTAAGTAGGATAAATTCATCGATTTTCTTTGAATTTCATAAAATCATGCATTTGAGCATCTAAGGTTGAATCCATGCCAAAATCAGTCAAATTTCATATAATTGCATGGTTTTCATGAAATTATTCTTTTTTGGTTATCTGATTATCCTCTCAAATAACTTTTGATTCAAACGTAAGCTAATATAGTTTCTTTGCATCATTGCATTTTACGCAAGGAAATCGATGAATGCGCTCATTGTAATCATATGAGTTCATACGTTGTGAGTTGGACCCCACATGCTGCGCTCTTCTTTTCCACATAAATATCCTTCTTTTAATTTTATTTCATTCTTTTGTGTAGGACAATTCAGTCATTGGGGCCCGCAAAGATAAAATTTGAGAGAAAGAAGAAAAAGAAAAAAGAATTCATGAAAAAGCCGACCTCGGGACCCCCACTACGTTGAGCATTAATCCCAAGGTCGGGGCAGCCTTTGTAGCTCCCACTTTCATGTGCAAGAATTGAGATTTAGTGCATTGAAGATAATTTCCTAATTTGCGGGCCATGAGATGAGGTTTGATTTTCATATTAGTGGGGACCACTATGGAAAAAATTTAATGGAAGTATAAGTCACAAAGAGAAGAACTAAGTCATTGAGGGCCAAGATCAAAAGCTAAGAGAAATTGGAAAGTGCGCAATTACATATTTGAATTTTTCAGGAACAATAAGTCTTAATGATAAGAATTTTAAGGGATGAAATTTGCAAAATTAAATATTTTGTTTTACTTTATTTATTATTAAGATATGGTACAACATTTTATTTTACTTTCTTGGTGGTTAGCACTTAGAGATACTTCTTACAACCAAGTTCTAGGCAAGTCATCGAACTCAAGGGAAACTTAGTCAAGTTAGACCCAATTGCTTTTTTATGAAAAAAAAAAATCAAATGTAATTGGAGAATAGGATGATGAAAATGTTCTTCAATTTTTTGTCCCATGCAAATAAAAATCCCAGGTCTACCACATATCAATGGATAAATGAGATTAGTTCTAGTCACAAGGATTGGGCTAGCTGTATCACACTTTGATGTTTGATATCTGGACAGATGATGCTTTGTGATATGTCATTGGAGCGATTCCACACAAAAGCAGTGCAGATATTCCATAGGACAATTGAGAAAGGTTCACATTTTATTACACAGTTGGTGACGCCCTATGCTTCTGATCGCTTATCTAATGAAAATCTTCTTTGTGATCTCGATGTCGTGCAACATATTCCTGATATCCAAACACAGTTTTATGTTCTGCCTGTATTGGGTTATATACTCCACATTTTGTGGATATCAAAGAAAGAAAATGCACATGTCGATCAGATTTGGGAGCTTCACAAAGTTCCTTTGCTCTCAAGCGGTGGCAGTTTTACAATGTAATAAATCTAATTGAACATATTCAGCACATGAGATTATTTACCCAATTGAACATATTCAGCACATGAAGGACAAGATGAATGAAATGCCAAAGATAGATAAGAACAATAAGATACCAATCATACATATTTCGCATGACTGTGTTTTTCTCTTGCATGATTGGTTTCCTTTGGTAAAGTGGTTTTTCTTTTTCTGTGATTTGTATGTAAAGATATATTGTAATATCCTGCATTCAATATAAACTAGTAAAGCACACTCAAGCTAAAATTGTTGTAAATCCTGTTTATTCATCATGAGAGGCTGAAGTGCTATTAATTGGAAGTGAGCTGGCGTTGGTCCAGATAATAGTATATCAAAATGACATCACTGCGTGTTGAAATCGCCTTTACATTTTGACACAGAGAGATTACACCGTAGATTAAAATCAGCCTACATGAATTGGGATTGTCCCAGATGTCAAAATATGGGAATGAAATCGACATTGCATTTAAGTGGTCTTTGCATTCAGCCTACATGCCACATGGATTAGAGATCTTAGGAAATGATTTGAATTTAAATGAGTTGAGTTTGAATTTTGAATGGATTGGAATTCTATTCGAATCATGGTTTAAAATCTCGGTTTCGGTCGCGGTATCGGCCGGGCCGAAAAACCGATATGATATCGGTATCGGTCGCAGATATTGGTCTGTCGCGGTCGTCGCGGTGTGAATTTTTTTTTAATCCAAATAAATTTCACAAAAAATCCAAAAAATTCAGAATATTAGAAAATGCTGGAAAACAATATTTTTTTTGTATTAGTAACAACAATAAATCAAAATATCGGCCACCTTAAGTTATTAGTAACAACAATAAATCAAAATATCGGTCACCTTAATTTATGAGTCATGTCTATTTCGCAGTTCTTGTCTTCTCCAGTATTTCATATAATACAACCAATATTGATGCTCATGATCAATTTATTAGTATAAAATATAAGAAAAATAAAGATAACATATCAATCATCATTTAATACTAACTCAATCAGCAAATATGTTGTGAAATTCAAGACCATGAAGATAACATATTAAGATCTGAAATATGATAGTGAGATGGATAAATCAAAACGCACTTGGGCATGAAAAGGTTCATGGTCTATCTGAAATTAGAGGGGACTAGAGAGTAGAGACTAGAGAGAGAGATTGATGAGTATGAGTGTATGACAAATTGACAAATATTATAATTCAAATATTAAAAAATCCGAAAAAAAATTGGGAAAAAAAATCAAAATCATGTGTATAAGTAGATCTAGCATGAAAGTATATAGATCTAGCTTCTTGATGAGTTCACGAAAGATACACTTTTATAGCATTATTTTGTGAGTTTTCAAAGATAAAAGAACTCAAAACACTATTTTTAGCATAAAAATCATAAAGTTCATCCCCATCATCTTTGCTCATATCTTTCCATTATAGATGGTCATTTGTATGCATTTATATGAGTTCCAATTTCTTCCATACTCTCAATTATATTAATTTCTCTTTGTAGGTGTTAATTGAAGATTAATTTGAAGATTGAAGTTGAGATTCAAGAATTAAAAAGAGTTAGGAAAAGTTTGGAAGGCAATTGGATGAAGAAATGACAAAGTTAGGCCAATAATAAGAAGGAACATGATAGACCTGGGTTGGTATTTTGACCATATCTTTTTACTCGAGTGTCCGATTGAGGTGATCTTAGAAGCATTGGAAAGCTTGTTTAAAGATCTACAAATCATATTTCACAACATTTTTCCCAATTTGGACGTTTCGGGAGTCAAAATCGTACATCAATCGAGAGACTGTTTTCTAATACGGGAATCACATACATATGTTCATATTTCCATTCTTGTGAAGTCCCACATTGGAAAGAAACCAAAAGAGAGCAAGACAAATGTTTCTATATAAAGAAGGGAGCTCTAGGCATTAGATACACAAGCAAGGAGAGCATCCTCCTCTTTACTTAAGCTATTCATGTAATTGAGAGCAAATTGTAGAGAGAAAGTGAGGAAAGCCTTGTAAAATTAAAGATTTGGATTGGAATTAAAAGCTTCTTCTCCAATGGGTGGCTAATTCCTTTGATTGGATCTTCTAGGTGAAGCTAAGTTGATCCTATTCCTTTTGCTTATGCTCTTTCTTTTAAATTCCCTTGTTTATGTGCTTAATATGTTAGAGTAGATTTTTCTTCATTTCATTGTGCAACCTTCCATGCTTAGTTTCTTTATTAGCATTCTTTTTACTATCTATGCTTAGGTTTGATAAATCATGCTTAGGAGTTAATATCTTTTGATGGTTTATGCTTACTTTTGATAGATAGTCATTAGGAATCTTTTCTTTTATGAAGGGAAGAAAATCTTAGCTATTAGATTGTTAATTTCTATCTTAGAGCTTTAAAGTTATATTTTCCAAATCTAAGCATTGATTTGCAATTAGATTTGAGTATTGTTTTTTTTTTGGGAAATGAGAAGAGCATAAGTGTTGGATTAGTGTCACTTAGTGGATTCTAGATGATTCAATCATCCATTAATATTGCTTGTTTCTTGTTTTACTTACTTTAGTTTAATTCTATTCACATTCTCACATACTTATTCACTTGTTTTAATTCTCACAATCCATTTCTCTATTTTACACCATAAATTCCATCTTTTATTTTAAAATATGTTAGCATATTTCTTTATCTCCATCCACTCATTCTCCTTCTTTCACTTGTTATTTTCTTATTAACCTTGTTATTTTTCTTTGGTCATTAACTTTGTTACTAACTTGTTATTAACATTGCTCTTGATTTGTTCTCATGTTTTTAGTAACTTCTCTTTGTTATCTAGTTCTAGTTTTATTTTAGTTTGCATTTTTTATTTTCCTTGTTAGTATCTAGTTTCTTGTTTCTATTGTTATTTTCATTTGTATTAATTTGTTAGCTATATTTGAGTTGATACTCCTTTTCAAAGATCATTGTTATTTTCTTTGTAACGATCCTCGTGGGAACGATATTCGGACTTCCATAGTCTATATTACTTGAGACAACCGTATACTTGCGGGAAAATACGCATCAAGTTTTTGGCGCCGTTGCCGGGGATTGGCGTACATAGGATTCCTTGATTTTAAGGATTTTCAACTCTCATATAGCTTAGTTGCATTTTTTTCTTTCTTTTAGTTTTCATTGCGGATTCTACACATTTTCCTTGTTTGTATTTTCAGGGATTCTGCGGTTGAAGCAAGGAAAGAAGAAAAGTGCAACCAAAGAACTCTAACTTAGGAATTTAATTTGCTTTCTTAGAAAATCTTGTATTAGGATTCATTTCAAGTTTGTAATAATTTTTAAGTTCATTGAGTTTTCAAAGCATTGTAATAATTAAGGAAGGAAGACGGGTGGACGATACCGTCGCGGCCCCCCAAGTTCGTACACCGAAATTGGTGTCGGTGGCTTGGGTCGACTTCAACCGTTCTTCCCCCAATTTAGTTTGGGAGGTGCGTATTTCGATAACACCCACGCATCCCTAGTTAGTGGGTTAATTTTATTGGTTGTTTGATTGTTTAATTGCTTTGTAGTGCTTAATCATTTTAAAATACACAAAGTAATTTGGAAAGCACACACTTAGTAAGGGCAATCATACCCCCAACAAGATAAGGATTGGATTTCATCACCATTTCCTTGCCCATAGGAACTCATTTTCCTCACTACTTAGGAATCCTTAGCTTTTAATAAAATTTGAGTAGAAACGTGACCTTAGGACACGAGCTCATTAGGAGAAGACCATCAAAGGTTGTACCATTTGCGCTCCTTGACGGAAATCGGTGCCTAGAATAGCCTTGTCCTTTAAGGGAGACAGTTCATCTGTTCTAGGAGTTTGGTATTTAAGCGGAACCTTTGCCACGTGCATCGTGATCCCACCAATCCCCTGGGGGCTTGCCTAGCCGACTACGTTTCATAGGACCGGGGTGGAGGCCTAGGTGTACTCTTCACAGTTAGGAGCTGTCTAGTTTAATCTTAGGTAGCCTTAGTTAAGCAAAGTTTGGTTTGTTTTTCAAAATAATTTTGTTTTGCTTGTTTGCGTTTAAGCATTAATCCCCGTTCATCATCACTTGAGCAGACCATCACTTTTGAAGTTGAGTGGTAGTGTATGCACAATTGGTTACGTGTGCAGGGTCGTTTAGAGAGCTTTGATTTATTCGATATCCCTGTTGAGAACTTTGTGGACCCCATTACCATTGAGGAAATGGCTGACGGAAATCTACAAACCCAACCCATGACCCTTAGGGAGTACATGTACCCTACCCGATCTACCCAGCCCTCATGCATCGTCATACCCACCACAAATGCCTCATTTGAGCTGAAATCCGGCTTAATCCAGATGTTACCAATTTTCCGAGGGGTGGAAAATGAGAACCCATATCAGCATGTGAGAGAGTTTGAGGAAATCTGTGGGACCATGAAGTATAACCATATGTCTGAAGAGGCCCTCAAGCTTAGGTTATTCCCGTTCTCGCTGAAAGAGAAGGCGAAAGCATGGCTTTACGCCATACAGGCTAATTCCATAAACACATGGGAGGGACTAGTCGAGGCCTTTTATAAAAAGTTTTATTCAAAACAGAAAACGGCCTTCATTAGACATACCATGAACAGCTTCCACCAACTGGAGGGAGAAACCATGTATGAGTACATTGAAAGGTTCAAAGACTTACTGTTACAATGCCCGCATCACGGATTCGAAAAGATCCGGCTAGTCCAAATCCTTTATGAAGGACTGGACTATCCCACCAAGACCATGGTGGAGTCTTTCTGCAACGGAGTATTCACTCAAAAGACAGCTGACCAAGCCTGGGCATACCTTGAGGAGGTCGCTGAGAACACTCTCCAATGGGAACCTATCAGAGAGGATCCCAAAAGACCCATTGTTGCAGAAAGAAGGGGCATGCATAGAGTGGAACCCAAACTCGAGGCCGAGGCCAAGTTGGCCACGCTTACAAAGAGATTAGAAGCGCTTGAAATAAACCAGACCTGTCAGCAGACCACCCCAAAGACCCTGGAATCATTAAAGATGAGCCAAGCAGTTAGTGACCCTACTACCCCACCCTGCACCAATTGTGGAGATTTTACCCATCCTGGATCCCAATGTAGAGCATTCTTTGATCAGAGTCAGAGTGAGAGTATGGAGGAGGTGAGTGCACTTTATCAAAATACCAGATATGAGCGGCCGAAGTATGATCCGTATTCGAATACATACAATCCTGGTTGGAAGGATAATCCTAATTTTTCATGGACCAAAGGACAACACCAAGGAAACCTTTCTCAGCCAATGGCCCAGCATATGCCACCTCCTGGATACCAAAAGCCTCAAGTACCCCAAGTGTCACAGGGACCACCCATGGTCCAAGGTTATCAGAATCTTAATCCCCAGAATCAGCAGATAAGTTCTCTAGAGGATACAATGAAAATGTTGGCCCAAAATACCCTTCAATTCCAGCAAAGCACTACTCAAAATTTGAATGCCAATACCCAGTCCATTGCCAAGCTGGAATACACTGTCAGCCAGCTAGCCAGGTCAATAGCTCAAAGAGACAAGGGTAGCTTTCCAAGTCAGCCCGAAGCCAACCCAAAGGCCAAACTTCAACGGGCCAATTTGTTGTACATGATGACAAGGGCAAAGTCCATGAGCAGGTCAATGCAGTTACCACCCGTAGAATGGCTGCAAGGAAGGCTGACACACTAGAAGAGGACCTTAGGCAATCTGAGCAAACCCAAGTGAGGAGGGAGCATGTAGTTTTGGAAGAAGAACCCGAGGAACCAAAGAAGGACCCAGAGCCTACTAAGGAACCTGAAAAACCAGTAGGAGCTACCTCACCGAGTGAGCCCCCTCCTAGAACCTTTGTTCCCAAGGCCCCATACCCTCAGAGGCTAGGTCAAATGAAAAATAATGTCCAGTTGGATAAGATCCTTGAAGTGTTCAAGCAAGTGAGAATTAACATCCCACTGTTAGAAGCCATCCAACAGATCCCGACTTATGCCAAAGTCCTCAAAGATTTGTGCACATTCAAAAGAACAACCAATGTACCTAAAAAAGCCTTTCTAGCCCAGCAATGCAGTTCCATCATTACCACTTCAACCCCAATAAAATACAAGGACCCTGGGTGTCCTACAATCTCTTGTCAAATAGAGGATCATCACATAGAACAGGCTTTGTTGGACTTAGGTACGAGTGTCAACCTGCTCCCGTATTCGATATACGAGGAGTTAGGTTTGGGGGAGCTAAAACCGACAAAGGTAACCTTACAACTAGCTGATGCTTCAGTTAGGTACCCCAAAGGTGTTGTTGAGGATGTTTTGATCAAGGTAGGTGAATTTGTTTTCCCGGTGGACTTTGTAGTCCTTGATACCCGACCACCAATTGGAAATGTTGTGAGGATCCCGGTAATTTTAGGGCGACCATTCCTTGCCACTTCTAATGCCCTAATTAATTGCCGAAATGGTGTGATGCACCTATCGTTTGGGAATATGACAGTCCAGATAAACATTTTCAACATTGGCAAGCAACCCAGAGATGAGAGTGATTATGAAATTTGTGAAGTGAGTTACCTAGAAGAGCTTATCGAGAGTGTAGGATCACAGTTAGTTTGTGAGGACCCACTAGAGGCTTGTCTTGTACATTTTGGAGGTAACATTGATGTTGAGAATAGCATTAAAGAAGTCAATACGTTATTGGATTCTGCCCCTGCTTTTGAGAGGAGTCAATGGCAACCCAAGCCAGAGATCTTGAGTCCATCGGCTGCCCCACCTGTTCCATCAATTGAGGAACCACCCAAGCTCGACCTAAAACCACTACCTGACACCCTCAAGTATGTGTTTTTGGGCCCAGCTGAGACCCTCCCTGTCATTATAGCCTCAGACCTGGAAAAAGTCCAAGAGCAGCAATTGATTGAGATCTTGAAGGATCACAAAGAGGCTATAGGTTGGACAATTGCAGATATAAAAGGAATAAGCCCATCTGTGGTTCAACATCGGATCCATTTGGAAGAAAATGCAAAAACTTCCAGAGAACCACAGAGGCGTCTTAATCCATCAATGAAGGATGTCGTAAGAGTGGAGGTTCTGAAATTGTTGGATTCAGGTATCATTTACCCAATTTCAGACAGCTCATGGGTCAGCCCAGTCCATGTTGTGCCAAAGAAGTCCGGGATAACTGTTGTGAAGAATGAGGGGAACGAGTTAGTGCCCACAAGGACCCAGACGGGCTGGCGAGTGTGCATTGACTATAGAAAGTTGAACTCGGCCACCCGTAAAGACCATTTTCCCCTCTCATTTACGGACCAGATGCTTGAGAGATTAGCCGGTCATGCATTTTATTGTTTCCTTGACGGATACTCCGGCTATAATCAGATACCCATAGCACCCGAGGACCAGGACAAGACAACTTTTACATGTCCTTTCGGAACATTCGCCTACCGGCGCATGCCTTTTGGGCTGTGCAATGCACCCGCGACATTTCAAAGGTGTATGATGAGCATATTTTCGGACATGGTCGAGCAATTTTTAGAGGTGTTCATGGATGATTTTTCGGTCCACGGGAGTAGTTTCCAAGAATGTTTGCATCACCTGAACCTTGTTTTAATGAGATGTCAAGAGAATAATCTTGTTTTGAATTGGGAGAAGTGTCATTTCATGGTGAAAAGAGGAATTGTCCTGGGCCATGTTATTTCTGAGAACGGTATCGAGGTCGACAAGGCTAAAATTGATCTCATTTCCAACCTGCCACTGCCAAAAACAGTGAAGAATATCAGATCTTTCTTGGGTCATGCAGGTTTTTATAGACGGTTCATTAAGAATTTTAGCAAGATAGCTGCACCCTTGTGCAATCTTCTATCAAAGGATGTGCCTTTTGTCTTCAATGAACCTTGCCTACAAGCATTTGAACAATTGAAAAAGGAGTTGACCTCTACCCCAATAATAAAGCCACCTGATTGGACAATTCCCTTCGAACTCATGTGTGATGCTTCAGACCATGCTCTTGGGGCTGTGCTAGGACAGAGAGTGAACAAATTGCCCCATGTCATATATTATGCCAGTAGGACATTGAATGACGCTCAGCTGAATTACACAACCACAGAGAAAGAGCTGTTAGCTGTCGTCTTTGCCTTGGAAAAGTTTAGACCCTACTTGATTGGGTCTAAGGTCATAGTTTACACCGATCATTCGGCCCTTAGGTACCTATTGATGAAAAAAGATGCAAAAGCCCGTCTGATTAGGTGGATTCTATTGTTACAAGAGTTTGACCTTGAGATTCGAGACAAGAAAGGTTCTGAAAATGTTGTAGCTGACCATCTCTCCCGATTACCTACTGACCCCGAGCATGAGAGCATCCCATTGAGTGAGACTTTTCCGGATGAACAGTTGCTGAGTGTCTCCCATTTCCCTTGGTTTGCGGATATTGTTAACTATTTGGTTACTGGACAGATGCCCGATCACTGGTCCAAACAGGATAGCTCTAAGTTTTTGTCTGAGGTTAAGCATTTCTTCTTTGATGACCCATATCTGTTCAAGTACTGTCCGGACCAGATCATTAGGAGATGCATTCCGGAAGATGACTATTTAAGTGTGATATCCTTCTGCCATGACCACGCCTGTGGTGGGCATTTTAGTTCTAAGAAGACCGCAGCAAAGGTGTTGCAGTGCGGATTTTACTGGCCCACCCTTTTCAAGGATTGTCACACCTTTTGTTTGCATTGTGAGCGTTGTCAGAAATTAGGCAGAATTACACGGAGGAACATGATGCCTTTGAATCCGATGCTTATTGTGGAAATTTTTGATGTTTGGGGCATAGACTTCATGGGTCCATTTCCGAGTTCCTTCGGCAACTTATACAATTTGCTTGCTGTAGATTATGTTTCCAAATGGATAGAGGCGATTCCAACCAGAACGAATGATCGTCACGTGGTTATCAAATTTATTAAAGAAAACATCTTCTCTAGATTTAGTACCCCCAGGGCAATTATCAGTGATGGTGGGAGTCATTTTTGTAATAGCACCTTCGAGAATCTCATGAAAAAATATTCTATCACTCATAAGGTTGCTACTCCGTATCACCCACAGACTAGCGGACAGGTGGAAGTGTCCAATAGGCAAATAAAGCAAATTTTGGAAAAGACAGTCAATCCTACCCGGAAAGATTGGTCTTTAAGATTGACAGACGCTTTATGGACTTATCGAACTGCCTATAAGACCCCAATTGAAATGTCTCCATATCGATTGGTCTTTGGGAAAGCTTGTCATTTGCCGGTAGAATTGGAGCATAATGCTTACTGGGCCATCAAAATGTTCAATTTTGATTTGCCTAAAGCTGGTAACCTACGCAAGTTGCATCTCAATGAGCTGGAGGAACTTAGAAATGATGCCTATGAGAATGCCAAGATTTATAAGGATCGGATGAAAAAAAACCATGATCAAACTATTTTGAGGAAATCCTTTGAACCAGGCATGAAAGTTCTTCTGTATAATTCTCGCCTACATCTCTTTCCAGGAAAACTGAGATCACGTTGGACTGGACCCTTCATTGTGCGCACTGTCTATTTTCATGGGGCAATTGAGATTGAGAATCCAAAGAATGGGGATGTTTTTAAAGTCAATGGCCAGAGGTTGAAACCTTTTCTAGAACTTAAAGGCAAGGATGTCAAAGAGACCCTTCTTCAGGACCCTGTGTATGTTGCATAAGTAATTTTCAGGGTCACATCGGGTGAAACTTAGTGCTGATTAGTAGGCATCCCAATATTCATTTTTGGTATCACCCCATGGTAAGGCATTCCGATTTATTTCCTTGTCCATTTATCATTTCACATTTCGCATTGCATATCATTGAGGACAATGTTTAGTTTAGGTTTGGGGGTGTGGCACTACATTGCACACATGTATTTGCCTGTAAATATTTAGTTAAAAAAAAAAATCAATCAAAAATTTAAAAAAAATTAAAAAAAAAAAAAACCCAAAATAAAAAATAATAATAAAAATAAAAAAATCCAAAATTTTCCATAGGATTTTAGCTTGTTAATAAGTTTTGAAATCTTAGTTTAGCATACTATCCAAATCCTATAAAAAAAATAAAAAAATAAAAAAAAAAGTGTCACAAAGTCAAGTCTTGGACAAATTCTTGCACATTTAGCCACATGAGTATAGTCCAAGTGAAGAGTGGACACATCTGAGTGACCCTGACTAATCACTAGTGGAGACTAAACCAATTGAGTGTAGAGCCTTTCTATTCCTCCAGGGTAAGGACTCTTCTGCGCTGATTCCGAGTAGAATGAAGAGCTACTCAAACTCGTAGTTTTCAACACATTTCTTTTATCTCATTAGTGCATTTTTTTCCAACCATTGAGGGTATCATCAAAATTGCGAACTAACCTTGACTTGTAGCTTGTGAGCACCTTTCTGGACCTGGTAAAGTGATAATAGGCAATCGAAAATTAAAACCCCATGGCCATTAAAAAACCTACCCATAAAAATATTTCCATAGTAACCCTATTTGAACCTTTATCCTTTATGCATTTTTCCTTAAAAATTCCCAAAGCCTCTACACCCAAATAAAAAGCCTTCATCCCATTGTTTTTGAGAAGTGTTATGAAAAGATGAAGAAAGAAGGAAGTGTGTATTGTTGATACTTCACATGATCTATCCAAGGAAAAAGTTCTCCAAAAAAAAAAAAAAAAAAAAAGAGGAAAGTTGAAATTCACGAGAAGAAGAAAAGAAAAAAAAAAAAAAAAAAAAAAAGGGGGCCGAAGACGAATCAAAGAAAAATCCTTCAAAGAAAACTTAAGACCTTACTTTCTCAGAAACCCTAAAACCTCATTTTCCAGATTTTTATCAATCCCTTTCCCCTAACCCCATTACAACCAATAAAAAACCTATTGGATTTCAGGAAAAGTTAGGATGTTAAACAAGTGAGAAGTTGAGTGAGCATTTTCACCCTCAGTTAAATGGTTGTTCTTTCCATGAGATAAAATTTCCAAAAACTCTTCGTTCTCAAAAGATATGTGAGTGCTTTTGCCTTACCAATATTCACATATAAGAGTGATAAGTCAGAAAATCTAAGCAATTTTATTTCCGAGAGTATGACTGTGAGGCTGAAGTCAAAACGAATGGATTGAGAAGGTGATCAAAGTTGTGTTTTCTCATAACCCAAAACTGTGCAAGTGTTGGCTAAACTCACTCAAATACACTCCGGGACTTGAGCATCATTGAAAGATTTTTAGCAATTGGATAGTGTTCTAAACTTGCTCTAATTTTTATTAGCTTGGTAAAAACCTGAGGATATCAATAAAAAGAATTTTGTGGGATTTATTCGCTGAAAACCCTCACGAGACAAAACTCGTCCACTAGGGGAAACTTAGGGGTTTAAATAGCTTGTTGCACGAGCTAAGTGCAGCCGCGATTCCTGCGAAAGTGAGTTAGGACTTTTTATTATTTTCTGCATATAGTTAGTTTTCTTTTGTTTTGCTCGGGACTAGCAAAATTTAGGTTTGGGGGTGTGATGAGTTCACGAAAGATACACTTTTATAGCATTATTTTGTGAGTTTTCAAAGATAAAAGAACTCAAAACACTATTTTTAGCATAAAAATCATAAAGTTCATCCCCATCATCTTTGCTCATATCTTTCCATTATAGATGGTCATTTGTATGCATTTATATGAGTTCCAATTTCTTCCATACTCTCAATTATATTAATTTCTCTTTGTAGGTGTTAATTGAAGATTAATTTGAAGATTGAAGTTGAGATTCAAGAATTAAAAAGAGTTAGGAAAAGTTTGGAAGGCAATTGGATGAAGAAATGACAAAGTTAGGCCAATAATAAGAAGGAACATGATAGACCTGGGTTGGTATTTTGACCATATCTTTTTACTCGGGTGTCCGATTGAGGTGATCTTAGAAGCATTGGAAAGCTTGTTTAAAGATCTACAAATCATATTTCACAACATTTTTCCCAATTTGGACGTTTCGGGAGTCAAAATCGTACATCAGTCCAGAGACTGTTTTCTAATACGGGAATCACATACATATGTTCATATTTCCATTCTTGTGAAGTCCCACATTGGAAAGAAACCAAAAGAGAGCAAGACAAATGTTTCTATATAAAGAAGGGAGCTCTAGGCATTAGATACACAAGCAAGGAGAGCCTCCTCCTCTTTACTTAAGCTATTCATGTAATTGAGAGCAAATTGTAGAGAGAAAGTGAGGAAAGCCTTGTAAAATTAAAGATTTGGATTGGAATTAAAAGCTTCTTCTCCAATGGGTGGCTAATTCCTTTGATTGGATCTTCTAGGTGAAGCTAAGTTGATCCTATTCCTTTTGCTTATGCTCTTTCTTTTAAATTCCCTTGTTTATGTGCTTAATATGTTAGAGTAGATTTTTCTTCATTTCATTGTGCAACCTTCCATGCTTAGTTTCTTTATTAGCATTCTTTTTACTATCTATGCTTAGGTTTGATAAATCATGCTTAGGAGTTAATATCTTTTGATGGTTTATGCTTACTTTTGATAGATAGTCATTAGGAATCTTTTCTTTTATGAAGGGAAGAAAATCTTAGCTATTAGATTGTTAATTTCTATCTTAGAGCTTTAAAGTTATATTTTCCAAATCTAAGCATTGATTTGCAATTAGATTTGAGTATTGTTTTTTTTTTGGGAAATGAGAAGAGCATAAGTGTTGGATTAGTGTCACTTAGTGGATTCTAGATGATTCAATCATCCATTAATATTGCTTGTTTCTTGTTTTACTTACTTTAGTTTAATTCTATTCACATTCTCACATACTTATTCACTTGTTTTAATTCTCACAATCCATTTCTCTATTTTACACCATAAATTCCATCTTTTATTTTAAAATATGTTAGCATATTTCTTTATCTCCATCCACTCATTCTCCTTCTTTCACTTGTTATTTTCTTATTAACCTTGTTATTTTTCTTTGGTCATTAACTTTGTTACTAACTTGTTATTAACATTGCTCTTGATTTGTTCTCATGTTTTTAGTAACTTCTCTTTGTTATCTAGTTCTAGTTTTATTTTAGTTTGCATTTTTTATTTTCCTTGTTAGTATCTAGTTTCTTGTTTCTATTGTTATTTTCATTTGTATTAATTTGTTAGCTATATTTGAGTTGATACTCCTTTTCAAAGATCATTGTTATTTTCTTTGTAACGATCCTCGTGGGAACGATATTCGGACTTCCATAGTCTATATTACTTGAGACAACCGTATACTTGCGGGAAAATAGGCATCACTTCTAAGTAAAGAACACAACCGAAGTGACAAACCCAGTGATTTCTATGCTTCATCTAAAAACTAAAAAAATAAAAAACACATAATAAAATGCTTTAAGTTGATTTTCTACCTTGAATAATATTTTCTTTAAGAAGTAGATGTAGGATTTGAAAAGATGCAAGAAGGATGTGTGATGGAGTGTGGCTGCTGCCCTAAGGAGTAAGGAGATGAGAGTAGAGGAGAAGAAAATGAAAATTGGGGAAAATTTTAGAAAAAGTAAGGTTTTATTCATTTGATATCATCTCGACCGATATCAGCCGATATTTTGGAAAATATCGGCCGATATATTGGTTCTCCCAAGATGAAGTTCATCTCGACCGCTATATCCCGATATTTTGGGATATTTTCCCTGCGATACCGATACCGGTATCGGCCGATATTTTGCACCATGATTCAGATAAATTATGATGTTTTTTTTCCTAATGAAACGCAATGAGTTTCATGAAAAAGTGGTTCCTTTAATTTTGACAGCATGAAGAGACAAAACCTCTTGTTAACTTAGCAAATGGCTTCAATTTCCATGACTATTATTGTAGAAATCACAATTTAACAAGTGCAATATGTTTTTGGTCAAAGAGTTCAAGTCATCAAGTATGAAAATGATCTCTCTGTCTCATCCATCTGAAAAGCCAAAATGAATTCCAATCATCAGAAAAAACCACAATCAATACAGAAGGGAGATTCATTACAACCGGATTCTTCTTGCAATTCCCAAGCAAGCTACCAACACTACAAGATTAGCTATATCTTATTCTAATTCCTAACGAAAAGAGATCCCAAAATACAATCTAAGGAAGGGATAAAGTAAAAATATTGGGAGAAAGAAAGAAGATGATGAAGAAAAATTTTGTGGTCGTTGTTACACCTCGTCCCGAGTTAATCAAGATTAACTCAGCTTAATTAAGCTTAACGTTAACTAACTGTGTTTAGGGGAGCTAATGGTGGTTACTGACCAAAATGAGCTAAATTAGTTTTGGATGATGGAATTAAGCTTAATGGAATGAATTTGAATGAAACTAAGTTAATTAGATGGAATTTAGGCTAAAACAAGAAGGAACGAGGACTTTTCCGTAAATACAAATTTCGCGTATTTTGTCGAATACAAACTCTTGATACCAACGCGTGTATCTCGAAGAGTACGTTAACTTCTATAATAGGCTTAAATTCATTTGGTTTGCAATGAGTCAAATGAGCTTTCAATTGACTTGAATTGTAAATAGAGTGTGGAGGAGGACTTGGATGCAAAATTGGGCTTATAAGGGATCAGATGAACTCAAAATGAGTTCATTCACTCATTTCCCAGCCAAGTGTTTGAGAGAAACCCTATGCCTCTTTTCTCTTCTTCTTTCTTCCATTTTACCCATCAAGTGTGAGGATTGGCAAGGTTTGTACGTGGCTTTTGAAGAGGACTTCATCTTCTTCATCTCTCCCTGAAGTTGTCTTCAAATGGCTTGGAGTAAAAGTTTGAGGGAAGGTTTCAATCTTCTCTTCATAAGGCTACAAGTAAGTGTTTAGTGTTCTTTGTAGAACTTTTGAGTTCTATTAAATGATTGGAGTAGTTGCTAGCACAAACAACTCAAAGGATATGGTTTTTGGATGTCTTCATGGAGTTAGGGTTGAAGTTGAGAAGTTTCCGTCTCAAACCAAGTTGACAAAGAAGGGTTTTATGGATTGACTTCGAATAGGGGCAAGTATACTCATTTTGTATGATTTAGGATGCTAAAATTGTTGTTTGGACTCTTGGAGTTCAAATCTAGAAAATTCGTTTCAGAATTTTTTTCTGAAGAACTGGGCACTATTTGGCCGGCCGAACAGGTGGCCGAACGTTTCTGGGTTGGTTTTCATAGGAATGGGTAGCTGCTGGAAAGCTGACCGAATTAGGTTCGGCTAACCGAATTCAGGGATTCGGCTAGCCGAGTGGTGACTGAATTCACCTGATGGATTTTCATTAGAATGCAAGGTTCTTGAAAGGTGACCGAGGGTTAACCGAGTGTGTTCGGTTAACTGAGTGTCAACCGAGAGGTTAACCGAATTTGAATCAGGAAAATTGAGGAAAATGTGAGCTTCTAGAAAGCTAACCGTAGGTAGTCCAGTGGAATTCGGCTAACCGGCTTCTAGAGTTCGGTTAGCCGACAGGTAACTGAGCAGGTGTCCAAACTTGGCAAAATGCAGATTTAAAGTCTTTTTCTCTCGTATAGAAGCCTATTAACGTAGGAGGTTGTTTCAAGGCTGTACATGATATTTATACCTTCATAAGTGTGATAATTAAAGGGACTCTAATGTACAAATTAAATATAAAGTGATATTCATCGAGAATAGCACGTACATTAGATAACCAATAGTTATACCTAAATGGTTGGTAGAAATTGAGAAAGAAATGAGTAGACTTGTTCATTATCTTGATTCTCTCATTGAATTGCATTCATATATTCAAGTCTAATGTTATTCCTTCAATTGTTTTGAATTGAATTATATTGACTCGTGAGTCTAGCACTAGATAGCTCTTTTATTAAAACTCATTAAAGAGCTAAAATGAATTAACGAATGAATTAATACTATTCCTACTGCAGTAGATGGATTGGGGTGTTCCGGAGCTCCGTAGTGATACCAGTTGTCCCTGACCCGAGCACTGGTAAATCCCACATTATTGAATGAATGACAATGAATAAATGATTCCTTCCTTTAGGGGAAGCCGGTAAAATAAATGATTCCTTCTGAAAGAAAGAAGGTAAATGAAATGAATATGAAATGTAAGAATGCTATTGTAGTTGCCAATTTGTAAATATTTATTATTTGACTCGAAATGCATATGTTATTGTCATCGAATGAATTGTCTGGGAATTGAACATTGGTCATAAAATTGTTTAATTGATAAGTGAACAGATTTAACTTGTATTAGCATGTACTATCATAGATATGTGTATACATTGTTGAACCGCCGTGTTCACTCGTGTTATTTTATTAATGACATTACGCCCGATTGCCAATGCCTGTCCGGCAGCGACCATAGCGGCAGTGGAGGAAGCCGTCATAGTTCCTTCAAAAGGATTAGTTCAATGGAATGGACGAGATACTATTTGACATGGATAGCCGAGTGTGAATTGGAACAGAGACTCCTTGGAATTCTTTTTTAAATGGGTTGGAAATCTTTTTTAGGGAAATTCTTTTTGAGAACTTGAATTGTTGTCGCCCTGCATTGTATTTGAATATGCTATGGTTGACAAAAGTTACATATAAAGACCTTTACTTTTGTATAGAACTGTACAATTGTAAATTGATATAGTTGAATGTATATTTCCGTAATTTGTATAATTGACAGGTGAATGAATGTTTATCCCTTGTGGATTCCATTTTAACTTCGGTTAATTTGAAGTTTACGGGAGTAAGTATGCGCTAAGACTCGGGATTAGCTCGGGGATAATCGGATCTCGGGGCCGGGTAGTAACAATCGTACATGGGATTGTAGAGATTGTCACATCAACTCCGTAAAACAGAAATAGATAGGCCGATTCATGCAAAAATCTGTTGAGCTGCAAGAAGGGTTGAGGAAGGATGGCAAAGTAATTCTCAGATCCTTCACATTTGTGCTTGCATCTATGGCTATCAATCTGGCCCTTTGACGAGGGGGCTTGGCCCGGCTCATCCCTCAAAAGCCCGCAAAGCGAGGGTTTTTATTTTTGTCCTAAAGCCTAATGGTAGGGTAGAGCCCAATTTTGAAAAGCCTCTAACCTTGAGGGGCGGAGTTAGGGCTTTACTTAGTCGGCCCGATGGGGGCTGGCCCGGCCCTTTGTCTATTAAAATGTAAAATAAATAATATGTATAATATAATATATATATATGGAACTTTTTACCAAAAGAATTATAAAGACCCGCTCTAAGTAGCAATTAATGACAAAGCCTTAATATTTTGTCAAAAAATAATAACCAAAGCTTAGGTAAAAAGATTTTTGATGGATATCCCCATAGATCCTAATATTGTCACCTATGTTTGATTCTACATTTGCCCAATATTGATGTTTTCTTCAATAAAAAGTGAATTCAATTTGCCATTGATTAGACTGATTTTCACCATTAATATAAACTACTGATGTTTAAAGTTTAGATAGATGACCATCGACATCATCATTGAGTGGGGTTGAGATTTAGCACTAGTCATTGATCAACATCAATTTCTTTCTTTCCCTTTACTTCCATGATTATTGTTTTATTCAAGTGGACCCCACATATGGAGTTAAAGTTTGTGACTTTGACCCATGTTCAAATGCATCAAATTATTTTTCATTCAGCTTAGTTAGGCAAAGTTTAATTATTTTGTTATTAAACCCAATGGCGATGTTACAAAGAATTACAAGTTAGGGTTAATTAATGTTAATTCAAAAATGGCCTAATTAAGGTTTTTTTTTTAACCACACATACTAAATAGTTTATTTAGAAAAAGTTCTAATGCCTTTTATAATAAATAAATTTAGTTGAATCGGATGATACTTGTCAAACAGGCTTTGATGGTCCATATTATTGCTTTAAAAAATCTGTGGTACATGAACTAGTAAAAAAAGACTACAACTATATAACTACAGCTAGTGTGCGCATTACTTAAACTATGTAACTACTGCTAGTGTGCTAAGGTCTTTAATAGTATCATCCATGTCCTAATTTCGTGTCACGATACTATCAAATTAGCTTATTTCATTTTATCATAAACATAAGTAATATTTTTGTATGAGGATAAAGTAACTTGTTTCATGCATTCTTTTATAAATGACACAAAAAATTGACTTTTGCATTGCATGTGTCCTTAGCTCGAATAAAGGAGGGATAGTATCATAGTATAAAACAATTGTTATAAATATTAAAGTAGTAGCCATCTTCATGGGAAAGCGACACGTAGCGCTCCCTTTTGAGGTTTCGTGATGACATGTGGCACACCCCACCCAATCCATATAGATAACTCATGTATAACTTATGTCACATTTAGCAACCAAATCTTTAGGGAAAAAAAATTTTGTTTCCTTAGGTCACGTTTGGCAACCAAATCCTCAAAGAAAAGATTTCAACTTTCCACAAAGGCATGGAAAATCCACGTTTGGCAACTATAAATCCACGAGGATTTAGGCTTATGGAAATCCCCATTTGTGTGGGTATTCAAATTTGACCTCCCCCTATAGGATTTGGGAATCCTCACTTTTACGGATTTATAAATTTTCTCAAATATATGCATCAATATGCACCGATATTGATATGAAATCTTCAGCTATATAAATCCTCAACCGGGAATCCTGGTTCCAAGGGTAGTAAGGAATCCTCACATCTATGGATTCCTCACCTGGTGCCAAACATGCTCTTAAAGTTGTGGTAAATCCATGTTTGAAAATTGTAAATTCCCGAGGATTTGGACGAATGAAAATTTTTTATTTGTTAGGACTTTCAGACCAGACCACCTCCCATAAAATTTGAAAATCCTCACTCAAGTGGATTTGCACGCCGTGCCCTATTTTTCTTAGCTATATGCATCGATACACACCAATATCAATGAGAAATCCTCAATTATACAAATCCCTAACGAGGAATCCTAGTTCTTGTGGTGGTAAAGAATCATCAGATCTATGGATTCCTTGCCTATTACTAAACATGCTCTTACTTTTTTTAGAAATCTAATGCATTTACGATTATTCTTTCCTAATTCTTCTCTCATTTGAGGTGGGTTGTTTTAAGGAACATGTGGGCACATGTTTTGGGTTAAAGTTGTTTCATTTTTAATTAAGAGTCCAAATATTTCTTTTTATTTCAATTAGATTCTCTCTAAATATAGACAAGCCCTATTTTCTCTCCACACAATCCTTCTTTCTCTCCCCTATCAATGTCTCCACCTATTTTTTTTTTAACTATAAATGTAGCTAAATTAAAACCCAGAAGGTGATGAGTTATACCGCATTTATAATCCACCCGATTGGAATTGATCTACTCACACCCACCCACACACACACCACTTAGTCATTCCTATGGTGTATATTTTATTTTTAGTTAATACTATCTTATGTGATATATAAGACCTACATATTGTTATTTTTATTTACAAGTGGGGCCTACCATTATTAATTAATGACAACACGTAATAATTTATATTAAAATCCTAATTGGGATGATAATAGTCTCATGTGATCCGAAGGCTTCTTTTTTCTTTGAACGGCAGTATATATGTGATCGAAAGTCTTCTTACCAACTTCCTGCAACAAATCTCCACTACTCAAGAGAATTTAAAGATATGTTTTATGGATCTGGCTGAATGTTTAGTATTGTTGTTCTTATGGTGCGATGGATTTGTTTTATTATTTATTTCTTCCCTTATTTATGGTCGAGCATGCAATCGACTAATGATCCATGGCCGGAGAACATGAAATAAACATGATATAAGATGTAATGTAAATTACTGTTTATATTTCCATAATAGTATTTTAAATTAATTTTTACTTAATGTTACTATTAATATTAAAACTAAAATTAAAATAACATTAGATTTTATAGTTAAATATACTAATTTAGATTTCAATTATAGTTTTAGTGTTATTAAGTTAGATTGTTAAATACAATAATTTTGGTAATGATTGGTATGTTCTCCATCATTATTTTGACTTTAATTAAATTAAGATATTAACATGAGTTTGAATAGCTTAGTGTTGTTAATTTTTTTTATTCCTAACCGCTAGGCTAGCACTATATCATTATGGACCCACCTAATTGGTCCAAATCTTTATATTTCCCTTACTTCTTCCCCCATCTTGCTTCCTTTACAAATCTTTTTTTTTTTTTCTTTTTGCCCTTGTTGGGCATAGGCCTCTCACACTAGTTATTATATGTAACAATATAAAAGGAATTATTCCTTTCGGCCATAGCTTGACCCTAGCCTGACCCTGACCCTCGAGGGCAAGGTAAGGGCTTCAATATTGTAGGCCCGCCGAGGGTTTTGAGGGCTTTGGCTTGACCCTGGCCCAGCCCGCATATATGAGCGTGGGATAAAGGCTTATCCCAGCCCAGCCCTTTGATGGTCCTACATGCAACAAACATCTCTTTGCTTGTTGCCCCATGAGCGAACCTTTGGATGTATGTCTTTTTTTAAAGAAGGGATTTTATGAAAGATTTAGCCTTAAACACTAATTAGATGAATTGATTATGAAAAACACAGAATTGACGGATTAGGATAGTGCATCTTTTTTGACAAAATTACCCTCATGACAATATTGGTATGATATCGTTATCCACTTGACACTCAATTTCCATATATGCCACCCAGTAGAATTGATGTTTTAATTTCTCCATCTTAGTTTTCAATGTAATTTCTTTGAATATCAAAGCCAAAAAGAAGAGATAAATGCTTGAAAGGGGTGAAAGCATTAACAAATTCAACTCTTTTTGGGGCAAAAAAAAAAAAAAAAACAAAAACCATTTAAGCAGAAAAGGAAGACAAAGGAAGAGAAACCACAAAATGAAGAGGAGAAAGGAAGAAGTGCTATTAGCTTTAACATCACAATCAACCAAACCCATTTTGGATTAGTTAATATCAACATTGATAACCATCAACTGGGACGTAGATCTTTTTTACAAAAAGAGTCGGATTAGAAAAGACTTTTAAGATATTGAAGAGGAAGATAAATGACGATCACCACTGCCAAAGGCCTTAAGGAGCTTGGAAAAAAGAAGATTTTCATTTCATTGAAAGCAAGTAGAAAACTAATAGTAAGTAGCATCTCAACATTGGGTTATTTCAAGAAGAAACGAAGATGAGTCTTTTAAACGTATATTATATTCTGAAAGATTTGATGTGTTCATCCCTTCATAACATGTATTTGCTCTCATAATATTCAATATTAAGAGAAACTTAATTGAAAATTGAGATGCAGTAACTTAAACATCGGGTTCTAGTAGGCGGGATATATGCAAAATGAGTATCAAGTGGATAACAATATCGTTAGGCAGGTAACGATGTCTTTAAACATATATGATATCGTCACAAGAGTAATTATGTCAAAAATAAATTTATTGCACCCTAATCCATTAGCTTTGTGTTTTTCATAATCAATTCATCTAATCAATATTTAAGGCTATTTTTTTGGGGTTTTGACATATTAGTCCTCTTTCAACTCGATTTTGCCAATTTCATTATCCAAGTTTAGATAATGTCACCAGAGTCACTTGACTCTAGTCAATATTTAAAAAAAAAAAATACTTTTGCCATAAATTCCATGATACCGTGGGACAATTCATGTCACAGAAATGGATAAATCCCGTGATATTATAGGGCTATCCCATGATGTCATCTTAAAGAAAGTTTTTTTTCTTTTAATGATAGAACATTAGAACCTGAGAAATGGTAATCAAATGTGTATTTACTTTTCACAAAATGCCATTTTTTTATGTCCTATAAAAAATGAATTCACTTCACTACACCAAAAACAGCAAACAGGTAGTGTTGAAAACCGTTCCTAATTAAAATTGGAACGGTTCAAAACCGTTTCAAATAGGGCTGTCCCTAAGAAATTGGAACGGGTTGTAACAGTTCCAAATGGAGAATTTTGGAACGGTTTTACACCGTTCCAAAATTTTCTGGACCGTTCCAAATTTTCAATTTTGGAACGGTTCTGGACACTGCCAAATTTGAATTTACCGTTCCAAATTCAAATATTTGGAACTGTTCTAGTCCTTTTTGGAACGGTTATTAACACTTCCAAAACTTTTAGAACCGTTCCAAATTTAAGTAGCCATTGGAATTTAGTATTTATTTTGGAACGGTTTTAAACAATTCCAAATTTGTTAGAACCGTTTCAAATTATAATTTTTTGAACGGTTACCTACTGTTCCATATTTTTATATTAGAACGGTTTTTACTGTGTTAAATGA
Source organism: Persea americana (assembly GCA_029852735.1). Classification (NCBI taxonomy): domain Eukaryota; kingdom Viridiplantae; phylum Streptophyta; class Magnoliopsida; order Laurales; family Lauraceae; genus Persea; species Persea americana. The sequence goes on from CM056812.1 coordinate 12,168,531, forward strand.
CAGTTTTGAATCATCTCTTATTTAAATATCATTATTTTTTTAAATAATTTCCCTTTAATTTTTTTATTTGCCATTAAATTCAATTTTTAAAATCACAAAAAAAATAAAAATTTAAACCCATAAATTGTAGCATTCTCATCTACACATTAATATCACACATCATCAGTTTATTTAAAAAATCAATATACTAGCTTGGATTTAAATGTACAATTTACAATACTTAGAAGGGTTTTGTTTTGCATGTGAACCCCTGAACTTGGTTGTTTCCTAACCACACCAAAACTCCCATTCAACCAACTGAACTGACTAATGTGAAAATTGAAAACCCCATCTTTGCAACATGATCATGACTTCGAGGTCCATTTTAGATGGTCTGTCCAATTTTCCTTCTCTTGGGAATTGGTTCTGGGCTTGTATGAGCATTTGTATATGGCCTAACTATTATTTCATCACTTTTATAGCTCAAGCATGTAGCAACATCCAGCACCCCAATTGGGCTTTGTGGCACAGATGAGACTGATCCACTAGCACTTTTAAAGGGCCTACTACCGATCAACCCCATCTGCTGAATCAGTTCATAACACCTCAGAACTCTCTCTTGTAACCCAGGTCAGATGAACACAATTCATCAAATGAATAAAATTTCAATGAAACACATTATAAAGTTTCAAGTTCATAATGCTAAACTCTCAAAAAGATGGAGATAAACATAGGGTTAAAGTACATATAAGAATCTACAGACAGATGAGTAGATGTTGAGAAGGGATTGTACCCCTCTAAAACGTTAAGAACATTTACCTCTGTTCCCTTTCACAAGCTTGCTAGTGGAAAAAAGTATATGATACCAAAACAAATAAATCTCATGATATCACATGATATGATACAAAAAATTCTTAAGAAATGTTAACCAGAGTCAAATGACTCTGATGACATTATCTAAATTTCGGTCACGAGATTGATAAAATCAAGTTTAAGGAGGTCTAATATGTCAAAACCCCTAATCTTTTTCATAAAAATCCCTTAAAAGAAAGGGTTATGGGACAGATATGGGCCGGCTTCTCGCAGAATTTTAGAGTTATGAGAATTTATTGTAAAGTTTTCAAAAATAATATAAATTCTTTGGCTCATTTCTGAAAAAGTACTTAAAGTTTTTTAATATTTTAATATATATATATAAGTTTTTCACAATTCTTTCTATCAAATCCTCTCCATAAATCTTTTTTTGTGAAATGAAAAAAAAAAAAAAAACCCCTCTATTATGACAAAATAGTTTTTTAGTCATTTGGAGTCCCTTTTTTGTAACCATTCATGCATAATGATAGTTCGAGTGGGGGCCCACTAGGTCATTTGGGTTGGACTTGATCATTTCTCAAAATTAATTTTTGAAAGGTAAATTTCAAAAATAACATTAGGGTGTTTTTTTCATTTCCCAGGATTTTCTTATGGAGAAGACTTGAGTGAATCAATTGGGGAGACTTTTATACTTTTTAGAAATATTCAAATCTTAATTAATGTAATTTTTTTTTAAAATGAGCCAAAAGCTTTATACATTTTTTGAGAATTTCCCATTTAAAGTTTAAAAAGGAAAATTTCAAAATAGTATAAAAATTTTAGTTCATATGAAGATTTGAATATTTCAAAAGAGTATAATTATAGCTTTCCATACTTTTTTGCAAAGAAGAACAAAAATGCCCTTATGTCACTTTTCAAATTTTCCCTTTAGGGAATTATTTAAAGAGAAATTATTAAGTCCAATCCAAACGACCTAGTGGGGCCTGTTTCAGCTATCTTTATGCATAGATGGTAAAAAAAGGAGGGTTTATATAAATACCGAATTACTGAAAAACTAGCTTCCTTAAATAGTTGTGATCATGAAAATCAAGTTGATGGGCCATATGAGAGTCTAGAGAAAAAAAAAACCTCAAGATCAATTCTGACTTTCTCTTAGGTGACTAAACCATCAAAAGAAGGTACCCCATGCCATCAATATTTGATTGGTGAGGGCCATAAAGTGATTCTTAAGTTGGTTTTGAGGATGAAAGAAGGTTAATAATATGCTTTCCTTCTAAAAATGTTATTCCCACATGATGGAACTCAAAGTCCTTACTAACATGAAATTCCAAAAATCGTCACGGTTAGAGAAGAATTTGTAAATGCGGGTCTTTTTAGTTAAGAAATTGACAAAAATGCAAAGGCTGTGTCCCACAATTCCTTACTTGATTGGATTTAGGAGGCTGGAATTTGTTGAGCTGATTTGGTAAAAAGTCATTTTGGGTTAGCTGGATTCTCATAATTATGAAATTTAAAATCCTTTTTTACCATTAGCATTTTGGAATTCCATTTCTTGAAGACAGCATTTAGAACTATTTAAACTCTAATTGAAACTCAAATGAATTTCAAAATCCAAACTCATTTTCATTAGAAAAACGTAATCGTATTACAGTCAAAACATAATAGAATCCGAATCCAAATCCTACATGCTTTGATCATATTCAAAATTGAGTTTCTTTTAGAACCAAAAATAGATTTCATGCCCACTTTATTTAAAATTGAAGACATCAAATACTCGAACAATTAGACACACATTTACAACCCTAGAAAAAATATCCTATTGATCTCAATTGATATCATGCAAAAATAAAAATAAATAAAGAAATAAACTCACTTTTTGCAGGCTTCTGGAGGCCGGGCCGGATATCCTCTTTGGAGGGCCCAATTGACTCCGAATTCCCTAACATTTCCAAATCCGCTTACGTATATACCCAATAAATACCAAAATCGTATCCCACTCCACACTCGAATCCAAACCTCTCTTTATTCTCTCGCTCTCTCTCTCTCTCTCTCTCCATTCAGGAATTTCATCAAACAGCGTCCCTGCACTCTTCCCTTCCTTCCAGTTCAGGAATTTCATCAATCACCATCCCTGCACTCTTCCATTTCTCCTTCTTCTTCTTCTCTAATGGCGGACCTGAAAGACCCTCTCCTCCCTCCAAAACCCTCATCATCTTCTGTAAACGCTAGAGACCCTCCTCTCCCTTCTCGCCCTTCCGCCTCCGGCCGCCCTCTCTTCCAAGGCATGGACTTTCTCGGCCTCAAGAAGCGCGGCCAGGGCCTCCGCTCCTGGATCCGCGTCGACACCTCCGGCAACTCCCAGATCATCGAGGTCGATAAGTTCACCATGATGCGCCGCTGCGATCTCCCCGCCCGCGATCTCCGCCTTCTTGACCCCCTCTTCGTCTACCCCTCCACCATCCTCGGCCGAGAGAAGGCCATCGTCGTCAATCTCGAGCAGATCCGATGCATCATCACCGCTGATGAGGTCTTGTTGCTCAACTCGCTCGATAATTACGTGTTGCAGTATGTGGTGGAGCTGCAGAGGAGGCTGACTGACGGTGGGGATTTGAACCGAAGGGGAGTAGGCGGAGGCGGCGGTGGAGGAGCTGGGATGGGTTATTCCGAAGGATTCGGAGGCGGGACGCCTTCGCCGGATTACCTGCCGTTTGAGTTTCGCGCGCTGGAAGTGGCGTTGGAGGCCGCCTGCACCTTTCTTGATGGGCAGGTTCGTGTGGGGTGGATTTTTATTGGTTTGTTTTAGAGGCAATAGTGAAATTTGATTGAATTGAAATGAAAGAACATACCCCTTTCGTAATCCAATAAAACAAGATTGCAATCCTGTTTCTTTCCAATAAAGGAATTGTTGCTATTAGAACATAGCATAAAAATATGATGATACCATACTATTTTGTTTAGTGCAGTTGAATCTAGCAAGATACATATTCATAGAAAATCTATTATGCATGTATCCAGATGGGTTATAATGTATCTCTATGCAATATTTATAATTCTAGGTTATACCCAAGTTGGTACTTTCAAATAAGAAATGAGTTCTGATCAACAAAGAAATGAAAAGCAAAAGTACATGCTGCTAAGATTGATGTATAGAGTTGCTAGGAAGAATAAAATTGGAAATGAGTTCATAAAAGGAAACTTGTGAGAAGGTCCTGCAGAAAAGAAAATCAATGAATGTCACTTGAGATGGTTTGGGCACATGAGGGAAGTATTAGAAACAGCCCCTGTATAATGTACTGCATGTTACAACTTCAGGAGGTAGGAGTAGGGGAGACCAATGAAGATTTGAATGTAGTAGTTAGGAAATACATGATGGAGTATGGAGTTAACAAGATCATGACTCTTAATAGGGTTGATTTTAAAAATAGAACTCACAAAGCCAACCCCGAATAGTTAGTACAAGGCTTCGATGATGATGATGATGAATAAATCACATGCCCTGTTTTATTGCATTAATTCTTATCGGCCATTGTATTAGTTCCTGCCTCCATATGTTGGCTATGTGTTAATACTTACTTTATTCAGAGCACCTTATATTTCCCTTTATTTTATGTAAAGCTGAAACACTGCACTGACATCATTTCTTGCATGCATGCCCTTTGATTGATCTGTTGCAACTTGCAAGAGCTGCCTTTTCATAAACATATCTAAAAGAAGGGCTTTGATCGTTCATGTTCATTTTAATTTCAAGTTTTATTGAGGTTGAGTTTTATAAGCATGTTCTGTCTTTTGAGTAAGTAGCTCATTTTTTTTCGCCGTGTGAGCCAGGCAGCAGAACTGGAAATTGAAGCGTACCCTTTACTAGACGAACTGACATCAAAGATCAGCACCTTAAACTTGGAACGTGTGCGTCGGTTAAAAAGCAGACTTGTTGCTTTGACTCGAAGAGTTCAAAAGGTGTTTCCATATGCCATTTTTTGTTTGTGTAATAGGCTTCTCTCGAGTGTGTACCTCTCTAGAAGTACAATTTGGAGAATTTTTTTGCTAATCTCCCTCCTAAAGGACAACTTGGAGATTTTTTTTTGATAATCTTCCTCCCTAAATGTGACATTCATGTCTACTCTCAATACTGACTGCCGAGATTGTAGGCTCCGCTATGGATGGATTACAGTATAAAATTAAGCTGTCCAACTTGGAGGATTATGCGGATAATATGATTTTGACCATCCATTGGCTGCTATTATTATTTGGAAGATTATGAAGTAAAATGGTCAGGAGTCAAGATTCCATTATCAAAATCTTGCAGTTTGGATCTTCTTAGCACAATGGTTTCTGGTATATATTCCGTTCGCCATTGAGCACACTATTCAGATATCAGTGGCATGCACATACGCCACTTGTACAGATGTGTGGAAGAAACATCAGTCTAGCTGTTTTAATGGAATACATCTTTTCAAGTCTAAACAATTCTAGGCTTTCTTTATGTAGGTTAGGGATGAGATTGAGCAGCTAATGGATGACGATGGTGATATGGCTGAAATGTATCTCTCTGAAAAGAAGTTGCGTATGGAAGCTTCATTCTATGGGGATCAGTCTGTCGGTTATGGCTCAAGTGGGGCTGGACTATCGGCTTCTGCTCCCGTTTCTCCTGTTTCTTCTCCCCCTGATGTGCGCAAGCTGGAGAAGAGCTTGAGCATTGCGAGGAGCAGGCATGAGAGTATGAAGAGCTCAGACAGCATGACGGAGAACATAGAGGAATTGGAAATGCTTTTGGAAGCATATTTTGTGGTCATTGATAGCACCCTCAACAAATTGACATCGGTATACTTCATTTGTTCTCTGCAATGTATTTCATTTATCCTGAGCATGAGCGGTTTCATCCTTATAATCATCCTTCTCTCTTATTTTACAGTTGAAGGAGTACATTGATGACACAGAGGACTTCATCAACATTCAGCTGGTAAGGCGTCTTTCTTTGCTATTTGAATCCCCTTGTTGCACAGACACCCTTTAGTGAAAGATGATTCAAGTTGCGGTTGCTTTAGACAATTATACAGTTTTCTCTTCCGTTTTTATTGGTAATTATATGGTTTTCATAATCACATTGAGCATTTGTTAAAGCCTCCACATCAATGATACTGAATACTAATTAAATGGACAGCATGAGTACCCAGATATTGATAATGATATGGACATGGATAGAGGGAATGGGGATGTGAGGCGGTTGTGTTTTTTGAATCATCATCATAGCCTTGTCCCAACTATGATATGTAAATTCCTTTTGTACTGGCCCTTTTTGTCAATACAATTTACCATTCAAAAAAAAAAAAAAAAAAAATGATATGTAAATTCTATCCATTACTAAAGCTGTATCATGACAAAAAAAAATTCTATACGGGTGGGAAACTTAATGCTATAGAATACTTCACATTTGAAGTGTGGAATTGCAGTATCAGTCAGTGTTAACTCTATTCACATTTGAAAAGTGAAATTTCTGAATCAATCAGTATTAACTCTATATCACACCTTGAACCCTTGCTTGTACTAAGGATCCCATCTTCTAGTTCATCACTAAAAGAGGATCCTGCCACCACAATTTTGATCTGAGGTTATCTTCTACTTGTTTGCAGAAAGGTACTGATACAACTCGGGTTAATCAAAAGAAATGACATTTTCATTTATTTCCTTGATGCTTGTCAGACTTTTGCAAAGGTAGGGCCATTCCTTGGCACTTCGGAGGCATAATACCCATATATATGGCGGAATGTATGATGGAACAGCTTCTGCATCACTCTCTCCTAACACATGATCCTCCCCTTTGATTAGTGATGAAAATGGACAATTACAACCACTCACCAAGTTTATTGGGGGCCCAATTCTACAGTTTGGATTAGGGTTGCTTAGATTGCTAGATCACAATTTGTGTTTCATGAGTTGTGATTCACCTTATGTCAGTGATCTCAGTTTGACAGGATAGGATGAGGTACTCTTATTTTTGAACCGTTAGTGTAAGATACAGCCATTCCTTTTAATTTACAAGTGGGGACTGGTTTTAGATATGGAAATCCAAACCATATATATTTTTTGGGCCCATGTTTGAGTCCTGATTTATTTTGCAATTTAGATATTGCATTATGAAAGGGAAATTTTCAAAACTATTATTTTGGCCGAATTATAGGAAAAGGTCCAATGAATCGATAAAGAAAAAAGGGTTCTTATGTTTTTGAAGTACCTTTCAGTAAGGTCCTTGCCGTTAATTTCTCCTAACGCCATCACAGAACACAAAAGTTGTCAATTTCACAGTCATGCTCTTTAGATTTTAGAAAGAATCTCACATTCGCCAATTTCTCATGAATCTCCATCTTGAATTAGAAGCTATGTGAGCCACCTTAATTAATGTGGAAGTTTCTCTGGATTTGGATGCATGTGTACAAAAGGTCCTATGAGAAGAGATTCACTTACAATCACTTATGTTCTAGGAAGCAGAGGCTAGTTCTTGGACTAACTACTCATATATCTGATAATTCTGCTCTTCTTGTTAAAGGCACATTGAAAAGCTCCTCAAAAACTTTGAAACATTTATGTTTTTGGTTTATTGAGATTTGAAAGACCTTTTTATAAGGACTTTTCAAGAGTCATTTTCCATAAGTTAATGGCAAAGACACATTGAAAAGCTCCTCAAAAACTTTGAAACCTTTATGTTATTGGTTTATTGAGATTTGAAAGACCGTTTTTTAAGGACTTTTCAAAATCCCCCCTTTGTGAAAACTTATTGCAATCAAGGATTAGATTGTGAAGCATTGACAAATTGAATGTTGAACAAAAATCATGTAGAACGGAAGATATTGCAACCCAGAGAGAGTGAACCAGCAATCTGGATAGTTGTGACCCAGATCAAGAATCGTTGGGCGGTATAGAATTTAGGTAAACATCTGGTCATGGGGTGCCTCCCAAACTGCATTAGACCTGTCATGTAAATGATTTGAAATTTGAATCACTAAAAGGTAAGCCCAGGGCCTTGCATAGTCTTTTTATTATTATTCCTTCTGCTATACTTATAATGTGCTTTGCTGAAGAAAGCAGGAAGATCGGTGTTGACAGCCATTCACCGCTAGTTACCTTTCTTTTATCAGAGTTACTAGTAGTCGGACTTTTTTTTTTTTTTTTTTTTTCTAATTGATGCTGGTGATCTGTTTGGCACATGCATGGTTTCTGTCAAAAAGAGGAGTGCCTTTCCATATTTCCTAGGATTTTTAGGACTGTCCTGTCAGTTACAAAATTTCCCTTTTAACGAGTTAGCTACATTGACTTTTTATTGTTTGTACAGGACAATGTCCGGAATCAGCTGATCCAATTTGAGCTGCTGCTTACAACGGCAACATTTGTCGTTGCCATTTTTGGGGTGGTAGCAGGGATCTTTGGGATGAACTTTTCTATTCCGTTATTTGATAATGAGGGCGCATTCAAGTGGGTTCTCATAGTCACTGGTATATGTGGGGCTGTAATTTTCTGCTCATTTTTGTGGTTCTTCAAGTACAGAAGACTCATGCCATTGTAGATACATCCAGGGTAAGAATGATGAATGAGGAAAAAGCAACCTCAATTCTTTGTTTTCTGTGGATCTAAGCTCATCGTTGATGTATAAGAAGGCCCCTTCTGAAAGTCATGTTTTGTGGGAAGCTGGCCTTAACCATTTTGCAGCTTAATGCACCACTAAGGTTTTGGGGGTCTCTCTTTTACAATGTAAAAAATTGCTGGTTTCTATGCGTTCATCTGTTCACTGCAAGTTCTTGTAGTGCATATAACATTGAATTCAGTGAATACAAAATTAAGAGGGAAAGTTCAACTATCAGCCATCTGGTAACTAGTGCTCATATTAGTTGTACTTCTGGGGATCATGCGTCTTATTTCCTGTGAAGGCTATTGTTGTATAAACTTTTAATTAAGCTGATCATTGGGATAATTGGTCCTTGGCCCTGTTAGGGTCCTTGAACTCATTTTACCTGCAACTCTGTTTGCCTGTAATTGGTTGTAAATGACTTACAGTTAATCACTTCCAGGTCCCTCAGGCTTTTGGTACGCATCAAGCTTCATTATTTATACCTAAAACAGCTTTCCTTTGCTGGGGTTTATGAAGATCCAAATGGGCCGTTTGGAATAGGGCTGCACATGGGCGGTTCGGATCTAACCAATAACCAAACCAAACTTGTCAGTTTTTTAATTAACCGATCTAATCCGACCGATGAAAAGGACTTAAACTAGACCGAACCAAACCAAACGGTTCGATTTGGTTCGGTCAGTTAAACCGTTGTTTTTTTTTAAATAGACATTGAAATTTTCAAAATGATGAGATCCCATCCTTTTCATTTATTCCAGTGTTTAGTGCAAACATAAAAATCCAACATTCCAATGATTCATATAAAAAATAATTCTACTCTCAAAAGAGAGTTTGGACTAAACACAAGCTCACAATCATATTATAGAATAGAAATTCTACAATCCAACCAAGAAAAGAAAATCTCAAAAGCTTAAATTAGAGCGGAGAAAAAACTATAAAAGTATTGAGGCAGTATTGAGTTAATGTAAGAATAAGTTGTCGAATACAACTATGAAAGTAGTGAATGAAACCCTAAAGCTATAATAGTAAAAAAGCAATACTTAAGTTAATGTATACGGACGGTTCGGTTTAAGCGGTTTTTATGATATCCAAACCGTTAATCAAACCAATGTAAGTGGTTTTTATAATTCTCAAGCCATTAACCGAACCAATCAACTATAAATCAATCCGAACCGCCCAGTTCGGTTCTGTCCGGTTTTGCGGTGATATCGGATTTTTTGTGTCGCCCTAGTTTAGAATGCATAGATAGTCATAACTTTCCCTCAGTGTGTTCTCACTGTTAACCCCCAGGGCATTGAGAATTACTCAGCCGCAAGCCGGGGGCTTTGCTTGACTTCGTGCCAAACAGAAATCAATTAATCCAAGCAAAGATCACTACACACAAGTCACAGCCAGCTTACATAACCGATCCGGATAGGAAATCAACCACTTCATTCTGATGAAATCTAAAAACCAAAGCCAGATGGCGAGTAACTCCATTTAGCTTCCTAGAGATGCAGAAAAACTTAATGCTAATAAACCACTTAGCTAAAGTAAAGAATATCCAGAGAATATTTTATAAATGGATTTCTAGAAGTAGTTAAAATTGAAGAAACAAAGGTGAACATTAAAAAATGGCCATCAAATTCTCTCTTTTTGAGGATAAACAAATAAAGGGGAGGTGAAAAATGAATACCAAGTCATCACCCAAGTAGATCTAATAACATTCACCTGTTGTTGCTCAGCGGCGGTCGAGACGTATTGCACTGTACGTAGGAGTATAAAACTGCAAGTTCACTTGAGTGTATCTCAGGTTATCTAAATGAATGAACCAATCATTTTATATATATATATATATATATATTTAGTCCTCGAGTTCCAACAACAATATTTATATAATGCATTTTTGTGGTTCTTTTCTTTTTTCTTTTCACTGGGTCCTGCTTGTGTGCATGGAATACATAGGGATTAAAAACAAATTAATCGATGGTCAAATGAGCTCCACTTTAAGTAATGCTAAAGAGGTGTGTGGCGATTGGTGAAGGTTACAAGGTAGTGAGATATAGATGGAACGTTAATTTTACTAGGATTTGTGTTATCAGGGTAATAGTTAAATTTAATTTTCATAGAAGGGAAGATTATTTAATGGCTATTGTTCTAATATTTTCCTCTAGTTCCTCATTTTAGTCCGCTCATAACAAGAAATACTGAGTCTTGGAATTCCTACAATTTTTCAATAGGCAGAAGGGGGTAGGACAATTTATTAAAAACCTCTTGTTATTTAGAAAATTTTATGAATTTTTCAATCTAGAACCCCAAAATTTTCAAAAAAGCTACGATGTATTTATATATATATATATATATATATATATAACTAAATACATTTTCCATCCATTTGCTTTATATAGGCCGAACCGCACTATCATATTCATGCCCAGCTTAGGCAAGGCATTTCTTTTGTTTCTGAGGGATAGGGAAAGTACAAAGTAGTAGGAATAGGAAAGGAACCGGATGAGATGAGGATCAGATGATGGTCTATCACTGTTCCAATCCCCCTATCCACACTAGTCATCATCTGCACATTCATCCCCTACTCCTCCTCAATTCCACCCACCAACCTCTTCTTCTTCTGCGTCCTACTCGTACGAGAATTCCTGCACCCATCTGCAGCATCCATCGCAATCTCTTCCTAAATCGAAGAAGAATAACGAAGACGCATTCCACATCCATGGCGGCGACAACAACATTCTCTGCTGGCAAAGACTCCTACCCGGAACTCCGCGACGATTCCGACTTCGAATCCGTTCTCTCCCCCGACGGATCCCTCTCCGTCTGCGGATTCGGATCTCTCCTCTCCGGTATTCCTTTGTCTTAGATAGCTTTCACTATGTAATTCTTGGCTTCTTTGGTATACATCTTCTCATCATCTTTAGTATGTACTCTTGTGTTTTGTGTGTTTCTTTTGCTTCCAGAAAGGAGTGCAAAGAGTACATTTCCTGATCTCAAAAACCTCAGGTTAGCAAAATTGCATGGATTTCGGCGCGTATTTGGACATGCAGCTCCAGTTTTCTTTGATCGTGGGATTGCAAAACAAGAAACCGGGGTGAGGACCAAAACCCAAGCGTGTATGCTAATTTTCTTTTTCCCCATCTGATCTGATATCATAACTATGTGAAAACATTTCAGGAGATTTCAAGCTTGAGCGTGGAACCTTGTCGAGGCGAAACTCTTCTCATTACTGTCTTTGAAATTAACAAGTTAGAGGTGAGGCTGTGACAGATAGTTGGTTTGCATTTGGATTGAAAGGAAAAGTGAGTTTTTGAATGTTATATTGTTGTTGTTTGTTATAGATTTTGGACATATGAGATCAAATTGTGCGGTCATCAAAGTCAAGCTTGGTTCTTTTTGTACATGAACTTATACTGAGCCCTACAGGTTCCATCTTTTATCGAAAGGGAGCATGAGTTTCGGTTTTTAGCAGTAAGTAGCTACCAACTTGTCTATTTGCTCTGTTGACAAATTGGTTATTTAGTAATGAAGTATTGATTAACATTTTCTTCTAATGTTGCTTCATGATTGGTTTTTACAGGTGACTCCTGAAGAAATGACAGGGGAACCTTTCACTTGCCAGGCTGTAAGTACAAGGCGACATTTGATAGGATACTAGTTTAGTTAAGGAAGTGTTATACATACATCTGCTATGATAAGGTGATAAACAGATAGACCTTATGGGTCATTTCTGCAGGTCGTTTGTGCTCGTTACACGGATGAGGAATACTTCCAGTTTAGATGCAAAGGTGACCACCACATTTTGTTGCTTTTCCTATAATTATTCATCTTCTCGTTCTATGAAAATCGGTCTTGAGTTTGACTTTTATTGTTATTTCTAAACTAAGCTAGTGATTTTCACCCTTCATCTCATGATTCACATTTGTGTCTTTTGGCTCTTTATAGTGTCAAAAGATCATCATCACCATCATCACCATCATATTTAAAACCTTGTCTCATCTTATCTCAATATATGTGTTCGTTAAAGTATAACTCATTCAAATGTTTTGAAAATCTCAACAGCCAATTGCCTGTCTTGTAATATCAAAACATTCAACGATTATTGAATTTTACTTTATTCGTCGTCCTGAAATCTCATATCTCCAGAATTACTTGTCCCTTGTATGTAATGATTGTTGGAAAGGAGTGGAAAGTGTGATTCTTTCCAAAAGCCGTATTTGACTCTTGATTGGGCACTTCAGTCCAGTAGCATTCTTTTCAGCCATTATACTATTCCAATGCTGTGCCTGCCTCCAACTGAATAAACAACTTTACTTTCTTTTTTTTTCCCAGAAAATTGCATATTTTTAAAATAATTTTTGAAACACAATAGTTCATCGAAGTAGCTTATATTCTATTAAAACTTTTTACTCAGAATAAATTTTAACTTCTTTATATTGTATCAATGTTACTTTTTGTGTTTTAACTGCTTTATATTGCATCACTGTTATGTCGTGCATTACCTTGCTCGTGCTTTTCCACTAGATTGGATTGATTTACTGTTTATGGAAACTTCGCTTCTACAGGAAGCAAGGAGCTCTACTTTCAGCGCTATGGACGCTATAATATTCATAAGATATGGAGGGATGATATCTTACCGTGCCGTGTTTATCTTCGACATTGGTACTTACTTTCTTTGCCATGCCTACCTTACATGCCTAAACTCCCAGTTGTGTGATATGGTTACTTGCCCATTGATTGCATATCGAGGAGGATCAGTTTTTTGGACCTTGGATTTAACTGGCTGATTGGTCCAGTTTGTGGCTGAAGATGCAAGTTTATTGATCCAGGTTCACTTGCAGAGGCACCCTTGCGTTTGGTCTCTCTTTTCAAAACAAAAATTCTTCATTAGGTCTAACTCAATTCTCTGACCAAACTTAAGCAATTTGACACCAACAGGCCATTTTTTGTACTACGGTACATGGCACAAATATAATAATGAAGTAGTCTATATTCTCCCCTCCAATTAAGCAAAACTCAAGGTTACCTAATTTTAGTCTGGCTTACTTTAAGAGTGCTGGTTCTTGAAAAATGCAATGTTGCACTACATGATTGGTCTTTCTTCCTCTTCCAATGTTGTGATCCTGTTCTGTCTTCTTCTTGCCAAGGCCATACTGTAAAGTAACTTATTGTTCAGGTCCTGTCTTTCAAACACTTGACTCTGTGGCTACCGCCATTTGATCTCTTCTAGCTTGGCACATATAATGAACAGATCCTTTAGCTCCAGTCTCCTTTCACTTTCTGACTCTGACATTCCCTCTGTAGCCCTTTTGTCTTTAAACTAAATAAATAAATAATGCCGTATCTCTGTCTTATGAAGGGACTGAAAATTGACAAAAGCTCAGCTTTGGTCTCCTCTAGTTGTCAAATATTTGACTTTGCCCCTGCCTTTCACCCTTATGTCACTCCATTCTCAAGTGAGGTTTCAGAAGCTGTTTAACTCCACCCACATCATTTCAAATCGATAGGGCGCTAGACCTCACTTCTCGCATTTGGAATCTAGAAGCTTTTGTTGCTCTTTCTACATTTTTTTTCTAGTATAAGGTTTTTATACCTTTGAGGACCTTGTTTTTTCTCCCATTAATGAATCTGTTGTTACCAATTGGGAAAAAAACAATGCAGTGATCTGATCCAGGCTTTCAAACAGTGGTTGGATGATCCCCAAATACATTTTCATCTAGTCCCAGGATAAAAAATGACCTACCAAGCCTTGACACTGAGAGAGGGTTTTGATCATTTGACCATGTGAAATAAATCTCCTTCAAGCAGAGGTCTACCTGGTTATGAGAGCTTATCCAATTGGAGAATCCTCTCATCTCACCTGAAATTTGGCACCATCCCAGTAATTCATCTCCCCTGGAATACCAAGCACCTGATCAACGAGCCTCGATAGTGTCTAACTCCATCCAAAAAACATCTCTCAAATGAGGATGATTAGGACTATAACAGTAGACGCAATACAACTTTTGTACTCTTAAGTCCACCAGAAGTACCAACACTGAGAATCGGCTAGCCTAGGTCCATTGTTAGCATGCAGCGGTGATTTCGGTGGGATAAACTTATCAGCAAAGAACAGGGCCAGAGGCAGTGCACAAAACATGTTCCACAAGTGTTCTTTTTGCTGGATGGGTATAGTGATGCAGGCCAGATCCATCATTGGCCAGCCTATTGTGCCTAAGCCCACCGAAGCTCATTAAAGAGAATAAAATCTCAAGATCGTGCAAGCCTAGGATTCTTTCCTATTTTACCATTATTTAAAGAATGAGTAGCTAAAATTTAGGGATAAAGATTTGATTTTATTAGAAAGTTTATATTAGGGTTTTGAATCTAATTTTGATTGGAATTGTTTCCAGGGATATATTAGAACTAGAGTCTATATAAAGGATTGCAATCCCTCTTATTCAGAAGTTGATTGAGTAATACAATTTCCTCGTTGAGAATTTCTCTCGGTTCTATGGTGTGAGACCAAGACGTTTTGGATCCTATGGATCCCTATCCTTGAGCCTTTGGCTTGGAGAATAACCCATTGGTTATTCTTCCCTTACCCGCACTACATCATGTAGGCATGTGATGAGGATTGTAGAGATGCAAAAGGAGAGGAGAGATCAAAGGTGCTGGGTTTTGGTGGCAGTTTCAGGACCTGGTGTGGGCTTTTGATTGGGAATCTTTCAATGCGGTAATGGAGCAAGAAAGCTGAGGCCTAAAGGTGATGAGCCTGAGTGGTATAAGCAGTTTGACAAGATAGTCTTAACCTAACTGTTCATGTGCTCATGCAGAGTAGATCAGAATATGTAGAGAATGTGACAATAGGATGGAAGGCATTTGGAGATAAGCAAGGCCAATGATTCAGAATTCAAGAGTTTGCAAGGGCAAAGATCAATTGAGAGCTTACCAGAGTTAGTTGAGAGGTTGGGCAAAGATCAGTTTAACAATTTATCGAAACTGGCAGTCGCAAGTGGCAGCAGTCAGCTTTGGTTGTAATTGTAGGTGAAGAGGGAAAGGTTATCAGATGATGGTTGAAGGAGCAGTGGAAAAGGGTGTCAAAATAGGTGAAAAGGATTTAATATATTAAGTTACTAGATGTGGTTAACCTTGCATGGTTAGTGGTCAGTATGTGTGCATGTGCACGCGCGCTTTTGTGTGTATGAGAGAGAGAGAGAGAGAGAGAGAGAGAGAGAGAGAGAATCAAATGTTGATGTCTATGTAGGAGTTCCCATGTGCATGAGTTACATTGAAGCATGTTAATAGATTGTGGCCCTGTTTCACAGCAACTAAATCGCTAAACACCGCTGCATTGGTCAATGCGTGCAAAATGGAATTTACTTGGATAGTTAATTTTATTTTTTTCACGCTTTGATTTATCAAACATTGTACATTGCTCCAGGGGCGGACCGACATAAAGACGCCCCAAGTCGATGTTGAAATTATCTGAGGTTTAAATGGGCTGGACCAGGCCCCACATACATCTAATATATACTTGCCCCATGTCTAAACACAATGATTGCCCCATATGTTCTATTTCGACATCTTCTACCACCGAGAATACTCCTAATCCAAACCCTAAGTCCTAAATCACCAAATCTAAGCATATATACAAATTTGAAGATGAGAAATCACCCTTGGCACGCTTTAATCTCCGGCTCATGTAAATCCAGCCTCAAGGTTCATATGTTGGGATAGCTTGAGTTATATTTAAGTGGCAATTTCTCCTCTGCCACGAGCCCATGACCAACCACAAGGAATTATTTTCATGACTAAAGTAAGTGCAAGACAATCAAATTCCTTAGATCCAAATAGAACCCCTTTGGGAACCCAAATTGGGTAATTGGGTGCTCACCCAAATCACTGTTTTAAGGCATCCAAACACCTAAAATTAAAGAAAATATTGTAAGTAATTCCGGTGATGATGAATTGATGATCACCTGAATTTGGGAGAGGCAGTGGGAAAACCCTTCAATTGGGCAGGAGATTTGAGCGTGGAAATGGTGGGGATTTTAGTTATGATGCATGAATAGTACAAGATAGATGTTGGTCTTTAGATCTCGTGTGTGATATGTTTATTGGTTGAAATGGTTATTTGACAATACTCACTGGCTTGCTTGTGTAGTCCATCGTAGCTCTGATTGTAAATATTTCAGTATAGTTTTGAACCTCAACATCTTCCTAAATAGGATTCTGTATGCATAATTGAATAGGACATTCTATATCATTTAATTTATTTACTTTTCAAATTGCTGTTAATCTTACCAGTTGTGATTGCTATTATTAAGAGGGTATTTTCTGCTATGAAAATTGTGAAGAATCGACCGCGAAATCAAAATGCAAGATAAGTGGATAAATGATTGTATGCTTGCATATATCGAGGTGGACATTTTTAATGGCACTGACAATGTGAAAATTATGAAATGCTTTCAAAACATGGAGAACCATCGTGGGCAATTGTACATTGTTTGTTTTAAGGTTGAGATGACTTTTAATGAGAGAAATGTATGTTAATTAATGTAATTAAATATTTTGTGTCTAATTAAATGCAATACATTTTCTCTTTCGCTATTGTTAATGTAAAAAAAAAAAGTCTAACAAAGTCTAGCAAAGTTTAGCCCCACCCAAACGAAAATCCTGGTCCCCCACTGCATTGCTCTAAATGAAGTGTGAAGTTTTCTGCTGCCTGTTCACAGGGGACCAGTAGGAATGTCTTGTTGGATCAATCCAAAGTGGGCCCCAAGTCCAATGGAATTCTTCCACACAGTATCTCTAATGCATAGTATCAATATTTTTGTGTGTTTCAGAACTTTCAAACTAGCTAATTCCTTATTTCAAAGAAGGAACTTCTAATGGGGCAATCTATGATGAATCCAAACCCTTGGTGTACACCTGCCCCTATATATTAGCATGCCTGAACTGTAAGATTGTCATCATCTTTTTCACATCATGTTTGCAACTCCTTTCAACTTTCTTGTTTTTCAGCTTCTAGATTTAGAGGAGCCATTGTTTGAGCGTTATTGCCTAAGCTTCTCTGCGCAACATCATTTGCATGACATTGATCTCTGTGGATGAATAAAAACTCAAGCTTCTTTTCTTTAGTGTGTTGGCAGCAAAGAATCTTGGCGAAGAAGCTTATGACAACTTTTTGGATCACACTTTTCTTGGGGACCGGAGAACAACCATCCGTGAGTACTTTGCCACAACTGGGTCAGGTATCATGGAAGAAGAGCCTCCAGAATCACTAAAGATTCGTTATGGAGGTTGATCTCAACCTGCCGCGGAACTGTTTAGCCTAGTGGATCATTCAAGAACTGTTCAGGGATCACTTGATTGCAAATGCTTTATTGCTTCTCTGTTTGAATGTACTCAAATGCCTATCTTTGGCACTTTCTAGTGTTTGCAAGTTTGTTAAAGAGCAGGCAGTCAAAAGGAGCTGGGGCCACCTGAACTTTGCAGTTTCCTTTAATTTTTCTTGATAGATAATGATATAATGATATTTTACCAGATCTATCTTAAGGAGCAATAGAAACTCTTATTGTATTACTTTTTTACTGATTTTTTGGAAACTCTTATTGTACCTTCCTTTTCTTAATGAAGTTTTGTCATCTTGCAAATCAAGAGAAAAAAAATATTATTTGTCATATGAAAGGGCTCTAATCGCTCTCATTTCCAGTTTCATCCGTTTTTCAAAGAGAAGATGGGCAGATTTGAATATCTGCTAAATCAGAGCATTGCAGACATTGGTGTCGAAGCATAAATTTCATTTGGGACCTGAAATTCTTCAACTTCTGCGGAAAAGCATCTGTCTGTGCCAGAAGAGCTCCCGGAGACACAGCCACAATCTATCAGGTAATCAGGAAAAGTTGAAATTCTATGGATTTGGGGGAGTTCCAAAGAATGACTAGGAGAGTTCTTGGTCGTTTTAATCACACATCAATCTTCAAAATTCCCACAGCTTGACTAGATGTTCACTTCTGAAATCTAGGAACTTTTTATTTTTTTTGGTAAAATGGCATCTAAACTGTTGATGATGTTATTGTACTCACATCAACTGGGCCGCCCCACATCAGGTGCACACCATGCATGATGTAATTATACTCAACGACAGTACAATTCTCACATTCGAAACTGTGCTACAATGATAAATATATAAACTACATTCATTATGATTGATATGTAACCAACTGTTACAGATGGATGTCATGGACGATTTTGGCTCTATTGTACCCTGCCGGATGAGCCCATTTGTCACCGTGTGCTCTGCAAATACCATGGTAAATACGTCACAAATTGTTGCAGATCTTCGCTTTATTGGGAGGAAGTCGCTGAGCGCAGATTGTTTGATCTGGATCTTGTGCAGAAAATGACAGAGAAGGTTAAAATGATCAGAGACAAACTTTGAACAGTGTAGAGTAGACATAAGAGCTATGTAGATAATTGGAGAGACTTGAAATCTCATGTAGGTGACCTTGTGTTTCTGAAGATTTCCCCTACTAGGGGAGTTGTGAGATTTGGAAAGGGGGAAACTTAGTCCCTGGTATGTCTAAGTCGGACCTTTTGAAATAGAGAGCTTCTATTGGCACCGTGGTTTTGTCTCCCTCTCTCCGTCTCCCCCACCCCCCCAGACGCTGCCGGCCTCCCCCCTCCCTTTCCCTCCCCCACTCTTCCTCTCCCTCCCAGTCGCCGGCGGGGAGGGAGATCAGGCAGCAGCCCCTGCAGCAGAGTTTCTGCCTGTGGTGTGGAGAGACAAAACCGCGGTGCCAATAGAAGCTTTCTTTGAAATACTTGAGTATGAAGCCTCAGTTGACACAAGGAGGCGAAGTTAAGAGTCTTTCCAGGGATGCTAAAATGATTATTTCACCGGTCATTGGCGAATGGAAGGTTAATTCTCCAATCCATGTTAAACACTATGAGCTATCAGTCAAGTTAGCGGCTTTATTTGAAAAGATCTCATCATTTACACCCCTAGCGCTCTTAGTAGGTTAGCCGATTCACTTGCAACTCTAGTTCAATTTCTCTAATGCCATTTGGCTATACAGCAGAGTGATTTGTAATCGGAAGTGGAACCATCCACCAATACTTGATCCTGAACCAAGCTATGAATTGGCTTTTATCCCCCAAGAGCCTCACATGGAAACAAAAGGTAACTTGGTTAACTTGTTAAAAACTGAATTTTTCTGACGTCTTAATCATGATGAAGATCCAATCAATGACAACCCATGATGTTTCGACTTCTGGAATTATTTATCTAATGGCCACATCCCCGAATGTGCCTCAAAAATTGATAAACGAGCGTTTTAAGATAGCTAGCTCAAAGGTATGCCATTGTAGGAGAAACAACTTTATAAATGGCCCTTTCAAAGGATCATCCTGCATTGTGTAGATGAACAAGAAGCTTCTTTTATAATTCATGATGAGCATTCTACCATGTGTAGTCGACGTGATTACCCGAAGCTATCAAAGAAAATCTTGAGCCACAGATATTACTGTCCTACAATAGAACAAGACTCGGCCGATTATGTCAAATGGTGCAAGGAATGTCAACTCCATGCAGATGTGATTCATGTACCAGCAACCCATGGCCATTTTCTGGCCCAAACCATTGAAACTTCTCAAAATCCCACTTTCATTATTACAATCACCAAATATTATACAAATTGGGCTGAAGCCGAGTCATTTGTAAATAAAAAGGCTAGCTCTGTGGTCTGCTTTACTGTGAAAAATATCATAGTTAGATTCGGAATACCAAAGGTTTTTATCACAGACAATGGTCCGCACCGCAGTTTACTTCACAAAAAAAATGTAGATTTGTGTAAGAGATCTAACATTGAATTGGACCAACTCTAATCCATATTTTCCACAGGGAAATGGCTAGGCCGAAGCTACCAACAAAACCCTCATAAAGAAGACATGCGACACCCTAAGAGGGGCGGGTTGGCCAAGAGATTAGTTGAAGCATTATGCACCTGCTGGACTTCTATTTGGACTCCAATAAGGCAAACACCTTTTGCTTTGACTTCTGGAATGAAGGTAGTCATTCCATACGAAATTCAAATTTCCTCCCTGAGGAATCAGATTGATGAAAATATGACACAGGATTAGAGGCGAGACAGCACTTCAACTTCAGTTCAAGTTGCTAAGGGCCAGTTTGGCAACTCTACTAATAAAGTTAAGTGAAGTAAAGTTGATTTTAAAAAAAGAATAAAATATAAGTGGGTTATGATGGTATTTTGTTTTTAGTTGTTTGTTATGGAATATTTTTCACTTTTGTATGGGAAAGTGGAGTTTTTTTGTATTTTAGTGGATAAAGATAGTTGCTTTTTGACTTTTTTTGAAAAAGATGGAGGGAGTTTTGAATTAAAGTGCTTTTGATGTGGCATCTTGTTTGAAAAATGGAGGCTTTACTTGACTTTTACTATATTAGTAAATTGCCAAACTAACCCTAAAGGAAGAAAGACGGCAAACAAAATGGCTAACGAAATTTACCATATTTTCCGAGAGGCTAATGAAATGGCCGATGGTCTCACTATATGGAGGGAGTGCCTCTTGATTCTATCTCTTTTGATGTCTAATGTTGTTTGATTTTTTGTTTCTAGCGTTGATTGTTTGTTTCAGAGCTGGTCTGGGTCTTTTCAATCCAGCTCTTTATTTAAGCAATAAAATTTACTGTTTAAAAAAAAAAAAAAACACTGAAAACACCAGAACATGCTGGAAAGGAAATACAAGGTATGTGATGTAGTCACAGAAACGATCATGCAATCACAACTCCCTCGTATTAGCAGCAAACTCTGGCCCAATTGGAGAGGTCCTTACCTGATTAAGGAAATTTACCCTCTTAATGCATATAAATTAGTTAATTTAAAAGGAGAGGAGCTCTCTTATCCATAGAATGCATTTGAGAAAATATATAGTATAAATCACGGACAATTTTTTAATAACCATGCTCTCATAATTATTTAGCTTTTTCTTAACTCCCAAAAGGTTTGATGTGAGAAAAGATTAAGAGTTCTAAGTTTTAAGATTCACATACTCACATTATCATACATAAAGAAAAGAGAGGAACATGAATATTTATAAAATATAATTATACATTTATTTACTCGGACATAATCAATGCAGAGACTCAAGCTAGTTGTGTTTTTTTTTTTATAATTTTAAAATTTTATTAAATACTAATAAAATATAATTTTACATTTATTTACATGAATTCATGAGAGTCAGTTAAAATTAATAAATTCCTCTATGCCAGAAAATTCTGAAATTTTAAAATAAAAATTTTTTGCATATTACATAATTTGTTAGTCCAAATATCAAATATAAAAGATAAAATATAAATTTTCTATTACAGTTCAATCATCAACTTTAAATTGCTAACCCCAAATCTCGTAAATATTGACTTAAAAATAAATATTAAATATTTAAAATCAAATCTACCAATCAAATCATTTAAAACGCAAGCAACTTATTATAATGAGGCAACTCGACTGAGTCTCCCCTATACTCGATGAGGTCCTTCATCAAAATGAGATTACTCGAGATAGTTCAGAGTCAACTCTCGGAGTTTTACAACCTTGCTAAGGTATGTTCATTTTCATTTAAAAGGTTCGCATTGCCAGTTATTTAATCCAAAGCTTTAGTGCAGTGGCCCCCTTAACACTTCTAATGAGAAAGTAAAAAAATTAAAATGTCTTAGAATGTGTAGGGGTCTAAAAATATTAGACTGATCTCTTTGTTATAGTTTTGCTTAATATTCAACCATTTGCCCCGCAAATTGGGGCATTTTTTTTCAGGTAAGGGTCATTTTTTAAGGCCCCACCATAAAAATAAATCCAATCCAGCCCCATTGCACCCTTCAAAACTACAAATTGTTAATCTCATTCACAGTCATAGGCACTTCAATATGATCGATCAAACAAAAGCAAAATAATAAGCATTTAACTTTGAATGAATTCAAAAAATGAATAAATATAACAGCAGCACAAAAATGAATACACTATCCGCAACATATAACAAATCACAAAACAAATCAAAAGACTACGAACAATGGTATAAATCCATAATGATCATGGGCACAACTAGTAGATTTATAAGGATGATCCTTTCAGGGGAATTTATAATGATGGGGCTCATGGGACTAGAAAGTTTGGAATATCAAAATGGGATTTCAATTGAAGATGTAAAGAAAAGAATTGTGTCCTTTTGTTTGTTTGTTACAATCAGTGGACAAAAGAACGACAAAATGGGCAGGACAGGTGGACCATTGCTGGGAAGATCCTTCATATTTTGCATCACGGATAGGTAGGATCTATTGCATCCAAAAGAGATGTGCACAATGATATTGCTAAATCTTTTATAACAAAGATGTGTGGATAACAAATCTAATGGAACTGATAAAGCTTTTATCCGATTAAACTCATCAAGATACACCTATCTATATGAGATAGATATTTATGTCTGATGAAACTGTCTAGATCCCTTATCTGCAAATGCAAAAATAGATTTTCTCAATTGTTGAAATAAGTAAAATCACTGTAGCATTCGCTACATTGATCAAGGATCAAGAGAGTGATTGCGATGGGTGTAGCGGCCGGAGGCCAAAACACTATGTAGCGGTTGCGACAATATATAACGACATAGCAGTGTGAGTTTTAAAGTATTAAAAAAAATTCAAATCTTATGCAGGAGTTTTTTTTAATGATTTAGAACCATCTAAGAATAGAGTCAACTTTAAAAATGACTTTTGAGAAGAAGAAATAAGAAAAATATTGTTTTAAATGAAAATTGCTTGGCTCAGCTAGATTTTATACTGTAGCGTAATATTTTCAATTTAGCGTACCAGTCATGGCCACCAAGGCCAATATATAAGCCACTACACAGAGATATTTTGTTCCATGACATGGATTTGCTCAAACTTGGTACCATAAATATAACAACAAACAAGATTTGTGCGTTACATAAGAAATCCATTGCATTGATTTCAAATAACACGATCCTATAGGTAAGACTCAAGAAATTCATGACTTAAGATTTGGAAAAGAGCAAACCCACGCATCTAAATGTGAGATTATTTGAGATGAATTCATGAATCCTCATATTTGACTTAATTACATTTTACAAATGAACCATTTTATAAGCAAAGGAACCTTCTAGGATCCATCTAAAGGCATGCCTAACTATGGAGGATAGAGGGATTAAAAGGTTTTTGTGTGACCTAGGTATATGAAGGGGAGAAAAAGGAAGACCAAACGATCATTACGACACTCTTTTTGAAGCACTCAAAGTGGAAAAATGGATATATAGAATTACTTTCTTCTTTCTACCATTTGCCTGAAAGATTTTTTTCTTGGTATCAATGTGAGAGAGTATATCTATCAAACAGGGAATTATAACAAAGATTCCTTGTGGTAGATGTGTATTCATCAGAGATGCATAATAGTTTTAATATTTCAAAAGATAAATGTGGCATAAGCTTCCACATTCGAAAATGCAACTCCTGTAATGCAATTGAGAATTTGTAAAATAGAGTTTAGATGCCATCTACCTGTTCACAAGTTATTTCTCTATGACTGATTCATCAGAGACTTGATTACACATGAAAGCAGCTTATCCTTTTATAGAACAGTCAAAATTGTCTCAGAGGGCATCTTTAGAGAATGTCCCTATTCTTATTTAACAGAGGATGGCGTGCTTGAAGACAGCCTTTCACTCCGTGCTTTATCAGCTCGTTCCAGGTAATCTTGGTGCGAACGATGCTTTGTTCCTGCCAAAATAAACGAAAGAATGGGTATTAGTTAAGAGATTTTTTAAGAGACCAATTGGTCACTTTTTTAACACGTAAAACATGCAAGATTGGACTATCTACTTAAACGGATTCTCTTATAGGACATGGATCACATTAACTGGACAATCCTCACCCTGTAAGTAGAGAATTTCAGGGCAAAGCAATGAACAGCTAAAAGGACTACAAAGACTACAATAATGACCTACCAGAGATCAAACGTGTACCCCAACACTCAATAAAAGCGGAAAGTCTAATCACTACAACAAGTGCCAAAAGATGGAAGGAAGCAAGGTTAAAGGTTTAGTTTTGAAGTGGCATAGTAAAATGGAATGTCCAATTCGGATCCATGACATGAACCAAAACCTACACTTGATAATCGATCAGGCGAATCAATTTGGTTAGGATGGGGGAGAGGTCCAAACGGGCAATCCAGATGACTGCAATATCAGCCAATCCAGGTCAATCTTATGTTTAGTCAAGATTTACTCATTTTAAGAACAACCCAATTCCGAATGCAATCAGATTGAATACAGTAATACTGCGCAAAATTCCGGCAAGGTGATCCAAGCGAAATGATAATAAGAAATCACATATTAGCTCATGTGTCCTTGCAATTCCTGATATCCATCAGAAACTCAATGAACAAACCCAATAACCATTCCATCAGCTGGAAGCAATACTCTTATGCCCCACATCCTGCATCTCCAACAAGATTGATATAGACTTATTGATGGGTATTAATAGAAAGGGGCCAAGCAGATGACTGGAAGATGTAAGAAAGCAAACGACCAACACTTAAAGCATAAATGGCAATGTTGTGCTCCTAAGTGGAAGATACAGGCATCCAAACAGTCAACATGTCAGATATTAAGGGCCTCTTTGGCATTGTTTGTTTCTAGTGTTCCTGCTTTCACATAGGTTAAGAAAAATGGAACCCTTTTGGACGGTCTTTAATGAGACTTCCTGCTTTTTTTCCATCGATCAATCTCATAATTTTGAAATCCAAATTACTGCATTGAGTTGTAAAAATATTGAAGAACAAAAAGATGGAAGAGTAGAGTTTTTTTGGAAGGTCCATGTTGTCCTCATTGTTTTAATGAAGGTGCTAAAAAGGTTCAGATTGGAAGGTACATTTTAAAATCAATGGCTGTTCTGAATTTCTCTTACAAGCAAGAGACCATGGAGGGGAGGAGAAGCAATAGAAGAGATTAATTTTTATTTTAGATAGGTCCCATTTTACATGTATTCGCTTTTTATGCTAAAACAAATCAAAATTGAAATCAATGGCTTGATCCTCTCACAGTATTATCAGGTCCACATCACAAATATATATTTTCATCGGTAATGGAACCTATATTAAGAATCAAAAACAGCGTAAAAAAACACAAGAAATAAAGCCAGAAATACAAGGGCTGAGCACTTTGAGCAAGTGGGTAATTGGGGGTCCATAGGAAACCTTAGGGACGATGTGCTAACATTTACCCTCTCTATTGCTCAAATGATAAATCCATCAATAATTCTTCTCCCCCACGAGTCTATATATCTTTTCCTTTTTCTTGGATCTTTTCTCTTTCTCATAGGCAATAAGGGAAACTTATTTGGAGAAAAAAAAAAAGAAGAAAGAGAGATAAAAAGAAAGAAATAAAAGAATCTTTGATGAGGTAGAGAAAAAAAAGAAGTAACCACCCGCTCCCATCATAGGGAAGATCCAAGAAGTAGTTAACCGCATTGGCTATGAGAAAAAAATAATTCAGAGATGTCTCTATTGGGAAGCTTTAATGAGGTTCAACAAGCACAAATCACGAGTGCATTCTTAGTTGAAAATTAGTGGTAGGTGAATGACTTCAAGGGATGTACAAGGGGGCTGGAGGAACACTTCTTCTAGCATTTTGTTGGGACAATCAAAGTTGGGAATTGGGATGCTAACGGGCAAAGATATCGATAATAAAAGAAGGATTGAAGTTTTTCAAAAGACGGTTTTAGAAGCCTTTTCTATTATAGGAGATTCAAAGAAAGACAATTCAGACAGCTAGTAAATTTAAAAATAAAAAACAAAAGATGGAGACTAGTGCTTATAAGAAATGAAGTTATATTTTGCTCAACTGCAATGCTTGCATCTAAAGAAATGAATAGCAATTGAGTCACAGTCACAGCGTCATAAACCAGGGGGAATGGCCCCCAAGCCGGTAAAAGGGAAAGATGAATGGCCCCCAATCTGGAACAAGGGAAACACAAAAAAGCTGATAATGGCCCTCAAACTGGTAGTGGGGAACAGGTTAAACAGATTCGTAAACAAGCCACACTTTTCATTTCCAGCTTGACGGATTCAATTTCAAAAGGCAGAGTTGCAGGCCATGTTTTGGCATACTGCCAAGCTAGCAGACATTTTTATTCCAAGAACAACAGCTAGAAAATTTAGGAGAATTTGACTTCGTAAGATTTTTCAGCTAGCAGGAACCTCATAAAGCCATCAATGTGCTGGAAGGTCGAGCATGGGAAAGGAGATGCACTGGGGCACAATTGGCTTATTTCAGCCGGCAGAAAAAGATGAAAATTAAGAAGATGTAAGCACAAATGATCCTGAAGGATGAGGTAGTGCAGAGGGACAAGACTTGTGCATTGAGCACTGGAAGAACAGTGATTATCCAGAGTGGTAAGCTGACAATCAAACTACTTAGTTGGATGCCTGAAACTCTCGAATTAGAGGTGCTATTCAATCTAGTGCACTCTCAGAAGCGAGGACTTCACCTCAAGACAAGTCAAAGACTGGTTGTACAGAATTTGGGGGAAGATGCTAGTTGGTCCCCACTGTTTTGTAGGTGGAAGGGTGTGGATCAGGTTACTTCCAGAGGCTGAGGTAGAGAAGGTTATTGCTGCAGCTGCTCAGGAGGACCAGTCTCCACTCTCTTTGATGGACAGATGAGTAGAAGTTTTGAGCAAACCTAAGCAGCCAGCTGGCTCAAGGTCACGGGTATCTCTGCATGTTTGGCACCCAGGAACCTTCTCCGTGATTGGTTCCCGTGACGAATCCGGAGAGGAGGTAGACCCCAAAACGGTGGATGAGGAAATGATTATGGATGACCCAAAGTTTCCATCTTTAAAAGCGTATCTGCTGCAGATGGTCCTGCTGGTAGAAGATTTGATCTTCACATTCCATTTGAGGTGGAGGTGGAGAGGATCAAAGTTGGAAGGTGCTGACCAGATTTTCTGGCGCATCTTGTGAAACACTGGACTAGAGGAAAAGCGATGGATACAGAGGTAGATGACCTCAGTAGTACAGCCTCTGGTTCAATGGATCTTTACTGAGGGACGGTGAACGCTGGACTTCTAATCATGAAGATGTATACATTTCTTCAGTAGGTGCTTACATGCGGCTGGAGATTTTGAATTTCAGAAGTTCAGTCCAGCCTAGCTTGAAAGCCAGGTTGGGAGGTGGGCCCAGAGGAAGTGATTTCCGCATCCAGGAACATCCTGGCAGCCTGGCTCATATTGTTGGACTTGGTTTTGAAGCCAGCCCTCTGAAGTTGACCCGGGCCCAGACTAACTGCTGCTGAGATGGGCCCGACTGATCATCACTTAACCCTGTTTGGCGAAATGAAGTCCTGATAGGTCGACCCGCTTGGGAATTTCCTAAGGGAAGCCATTTGCAGTACCCAGTCCCCTTGAGATTGAATCTCACACCCATCCAACTCCAATTTCAATGAAGGAAAGAAGAAGCGAACGACTAGGAGATTCCAGTGGCAAGACAGACAAAATCGGCTCTCTCAGGAAATGTTGAGGTGCCAGGCAGCCAGGCAGGGTCCTAGGATTACTGGTATCAGAACAGGCAGATCAAACTCTAGGTCTGATGATTAAGAGGCCAGGAAATGAAGAAATCAGTCGGTGGACACTATAGAAGGGTTTAGGAGTTCCTTTTTTTAATGCAGGCGCAGATCTTCTGAAGCCCATTCTTCAAAAAGTGGAGACGGTGAATATAGACAGCAATGAGAGGATTTTTTCAACAATTGAACGAAATCCATTGCTTTGTGATGGTGGGTAGACATTTACGGGGGTCAAACATGACCTGCCAGTTGTCTGGAATTTCTCTCATAATCCAATTAAAGTAACTCCTCTTCAGAGTGAGACCAAGGAAAGTGACGATAGAGACTCTATTCAGATTCTGCCTTCTAAGCATTGTGAGAACCCTACCAAGGTTCACCACAGTCAGAAGGAAGCCATGATATTGCTCACTTGGAATCATGAGGATGCAGTCCAGCAGCAGCCTGGTGACGGAGATTCTAATTTATATTCAGACCGTAAGGAGGTAGATTGGATCTATAACAAAAACAAGGGTTGCAAGACGGTGGGATTCTATTTCAGAGAGAAGAGGACCTAGGAAGACTTCTGGAATTTGTCAGCAGAGTGAGACTGCTGGTAAGCCAAAAAGATCTGGGAAGTAGAATCAAAAGGGAAAATAGAGCTTCAGAGATTAATTTGCTCAATTAATTATGACAGAGGGGATCAATCTGCTTGCATTGCGGGTTTGATAATGTCAACCAAGGAGACTGCTTCGCCAATGGAGGAAGGATGGGCAGTAGTCTTATGACTGCAGCCATGGGTGAAATCTCTGATTGGATAAACCATCACAGTTTGATAGATCTTCCTCAAGCAAGGGCCCAATTTACTTGGTTGAATCATCAAGATCCGTCATCTGTCTAACCTTGATTGCTTTCAAGTGAATGAGGAATAACAAGAACTCATGGCACACCGGAAGGTGTACATTGTTGCAACCTTGAGGTTGTGAGTTTAAGTCATATTATCAATCAAAAGAAAAAAGAGGAATGTTTGGAAGCCGAGGTTGGCATCCAGAGCCTTTTCCAAATCATGTCCCCATAGCCTTGGAGCTACATAGGGGATGGCTGGGGCACAGCTGCTTAGATCTGAACTCGCATTGATTCAGGTTGATGGCTTCAAGGACTCGAATTAGTCAAGGGCAGAGGGTTTTTTTTTTTTTTTTTGGGAGAGGGGGTGGGGGGTTGAAGGATCTTAAGTCCAAAATCAGGGAGTGTTATGGATCTGTGGAAGCATCTAAGCAAACAAAGATTCATGAGATCAATAGAGAACAGGAAAGTGGGTCAATTCTAGAGGAAATATGATCCCACACAATGGCTCTCCATCAAATGTACAAGCACTAGCTCTTGGAGGAAGAGACCTGATGCCCGTAGCGATCTAGAAATTGGTGGCTGCAAGAGGGAGAGTGCATCACTAGATTCTTTGATGCAAATCTTAGGGTCAGGATTTGGATTGTAGGTGCCACAACACAATTTTAGGTTTCTGCAGAAACAATCTCATGATGAAGACACTCTCCAATGATAAAATCTCTGTTTTTTTAATGGTCTCTCCAACGATAAATCCCACAAGGGAAAAATTATATTAAACTCAACTCTAAGATTATGATTTCTACAATGCCATACAAATAGTAAAAAAAAAAACTAAGGGAGTAAAACTCTTACTCCTAATCAAACTAGGAAACTAGATAAGGATCCTACAGAAATTAGAAAGTCATTCCTAATTACAAATCTTTAATGAAACTAGAAAGTAATAAAATAAAAAATAATAATATTCTAAATAATCTTGGGTGGTCGCACACATAGGCCACATGCCTTCTTGCAATGATCTATTAGTGTTGCTGCATCATTCTTCCGTGCAATTGCTTTGGCCCATCAGAGAAAATTGCATCCTTGGTCAAAGGTGATTCTACATTAGAACTTAGAAGAGAAAGGAAAGCTATCTAATGAGATCGTAAGCCGCTTTTACTAGCTGTATGATGGTCGTAAAAAAGTTATCTTAGTCAGGATAACCTAAAGTTTGATATCATTGGGGAAGAGTGTTGATGTGACCATATTTGTGCATGATTATATCGCTGATATTCGGTCAATCTAATCAAATTATTGTTTGATGAGGTTGAATTGTGATGATGTTTTACATAAATAACCTCAATGGGATGATGTTAAGAAACTGTGCGTTAAGTTCGAAATTGCAAGATTTCGGTACTTAAGACCTTCTTGGATATTTTGCAGGTATTTGGTTGAAGGAGTTGACAGAATAATTTGCAGTCTTCAACGGACTTGTAGAGGACACTTCAAGCTGTTCAGGAAGTGCTGGTTCAAGTGAATCGGAATACATTTGGGACTCTGAACATTACCCCAAAATCAAGGCTGGAAGTCTGAAGAGAAGCAGGATTTTATGCCGCAGACCAAGTCTTTAGAAGCCCATAACTTAAGCAGATGTTGTCCAAATCAAGTGATTCAAAAGCCCACAAATATCTACACGTTCGGAGCTACAATTTTGATGGAGAGGTTCACGTGTAAATATGCTCCAAACAGCCCAGAATTCAGTCGCGAGATCGTAGACAGATTTTTGTTTCCTAAATAGTTAAGGAAACAGAGTGATTGTAGGGGTCTTAATTTAGGGCTTCTTAGGAAACGTGGGAAGCAACTAATCTTATATAAAGAGGCAGTAGAATAAGGAGAGGAAGAACATTTTTTTACAGACTTGAGTTTACCTAAGCTATGAGCAGCTAATTTCTTTTGTTCGGTTCAAGGTATTCTAAGTTGGTTTATGGTTTTGTGAGACTTGTTTTAATTCTTTAATATCAATTCCTGTTCAAACGATATATTTCTCTGATTTATTGATATGTTTGCATAGTTCTATTGATCAAGGTGCACACTAATTGATGTTCTATGTGATGAATGCTAGATTAAGTTCTTGATCCGTAATTGTCCTGAACTTTGATCGTAGTAGCAATCAGATTATGCAATTGCTTATCACCCTTTTGTTATTGATCTGAGGGGAATATAAATTGAATTAAATAACTCTTCGCTGGTGGAGATTTGTTATTCAATCTTAGTTGTTCTTAAGGCTGTTATTAAAAGAAGGAGGATTCTTAATACCGAATTGATTGATAACAAGATTTAATATGAGTGCTAGGCTTGTATTAATGTTTATAGAGATGAAGAAGGTCGTCTAGCATCTGAATGATCTTTAAACTAAGCTTTTGATAAGAATTGGTTGTCTGTGTGTCTATGATCAAATCCATAACCAACGATAGAATTTCCTTTGAACCGATGTTTCATTAATTGATTCTTCTTAACGATTTGATAATTTGTTTTTGTGACAAACAATCCCCCCTTTTATTTACATATTATTGCATTTGTACCAGTCAAGTTAATTTACTTCTCCGTGGTATTGACCCTTGCTCGCTGCTGCTATATTTGTAGTGTAGAGGTAAGGAATTAATTTTCGCTGTGAACGACGCACACCAAGTGTGCAGATCGGCTTGAAAGGAAGTTCGAAGAACAGGTCGAGAAGGCAATTTCTTAGATGAAGGGAGATCATGCTCTTGGCTTGGATGGCTTCCCAATGGCGCTCTTCATTATATTTTAAGAAGCCGTCAAGCAATAGGTTTTGGATTCAATATACTCCATGTTCAAGGTCCATTGTCCAAAAATCATGAAGATAATTTTATTGCTCTGATTCTTTAAGATAAATGGAGTGACAAGTTTGAAGGACGTCAAACCAATTACTCTACAAAAGTGTGACAAGTTTAAAGTGCTTCCTCAAATCAAGGAGCCAAGGTAGCAGACTATGGTGAGATCTAGGTTTGGTTCAACATGATCTCCTTTGTCTCATAACAACCTCAGAAACCACAAAATGAATCAATTCTTTTGCCTTCTTCAGTAGCTGCAAAGAGGTTTGCATGCCCTGATTTGGAGAGTATCATATAGCATTGTTTGAGCAAATACCTACATCTTCAACTCACTCACTCTATGTTTTATTGGATCATCAGACAAGATCAGTGAGAGATTTATCCCATGTATGGTCAATAGAAGCCTCTCCTACAGTTAAAGCTTTTAGCTGGTCCCATAGCAAGATTGTATTTTGACTCTGTGGATCATTTATGCAAGAGGCAACTGATTGTAGTCAGCAAGTGCCCCCTTTGCCTGAGAGATGAAGAAACACTAACCACTTGCACCTCAACTACTTCAAAACTAAGCACTTGGGTGCTTCTAAAATTGAAATTTTCCAAATTGCAATATATTTCAATGGTTCATCCAAACAGGTCCCAGGAAGAGAATTCTCATTTAAGAGGCTGGCATATGAAGATTTGAGAGAGAGAGAGAGAGAGAGAGAGAGAGAGAGAGAGAGAGAGAGAGAGAGAGAGAGAGAGAGAGAGTATGGAATGGGGTGGTACCGCGATTCATGAAAAACCAAGGGACTCCGAAGATGGCACCGATGATGGCCATGCCAACAAAGACGTGCTTCTTGTCGCCGCTATAGAGATAGTATTCCATCCGAGATCTGAATCCTCCTCCGCCGCCGCCGCCGCCGCCGCCGCCGCTACTGCCGCCTTCAGTTGCCATTTCCTTCCTCCTCCCGGTCTTTCTTTGCCAGCCGCTCTGAGATTTTGGTCTTTAAGTAGGGCTGTCCAAAAGGACCCAAAGGCCACTGCCGGGCCTGAAATTCTTTTTGGAACCCGCCTGCGTTTGATTCCTCAATACTCAGATGGTCCAATGGGCTCCAATGGCTCGGACCCAGAGTTTGAGGTAGGGATACCTTACCAACAGGGGTGTAAAAGAAAACTATCTAACCGAACCAAATTGAACCGAACCGCTGTTAATAACCGTGTGTTCATGATTCGGTTTCAGTTATTGAAATCAGAAAAACAGTTTCCAGTGTTGACTCACTGTTATTAACTAAACCGAACCGTGCAGTGCGGTTCAATTAAATGACACACACTTAACCATATCGCTATACGAATAACAAAAAAATTAAGGGCTTAAATAAAATATGTATGTAATTCTTAACTTAAGTATACTCTTAACAAAACGATTTTTAACGGTTCTTCCGGATACGGTTTGGTTACAGTTTTTAACGGTTTTTCCGGATACGGTTATGTTAATGGTTTTTAAAACTTTGAAAAGGGGAATTTTCTGTATGGTCACCTACAGTGCCTGATTTCTCTCCTTGGTTACCAAAGTCGTTCATTTTACCCAGGTGTTCTCTGTACCGTCCGGACCACTATTCTGGCCAAAAGGCCTTTTTTTTTTTTTTTTTTTTTTGCGATATCACAACAAATGTTGCGATATCACAATTTATGTTGTGATACTGCAAGTTTTAAGTTGCGATACTGCAATTTATGTTGCGATATCACAATTTTTTAAGTTGCAATAGCGCAACTCAAAAAAGACATTTTCATCCCTTTAACCCTCCATGTTCGTCTATTCCTCATTTTCACTACGGTAACTCTCTCCCCCAGCAGAATTTCACCATCCTCCTCCCTCACCAGCCTATTTGCAAATATGTAAGGCCGCCAACATCCGTTCGACATCGACGAAGCATCATCGTCTCCATTGTCTCCATCGACGAGGGATTTTGGCCACCATTATTTCGCAATCTGGGCGTTCTAAGCTTGGTGTTGTTGCAGTCGTCCCTACTGAACCTGGTAATCCTTATTCCCCCTCTCTTTTAGCGAGATCTAGCATTCTCTTTCCTTTTCCTCCTTTTCTATCTATTTATCTCTGTTTGTGGGTTTAGAAAACCCTAAATGCTTTGGTTTCTAACTGAGTGGATCAACTATTGTTGGAGTCTGCACCGACATCATCTGGAGCATCAGAGTGGGGCGGACTCTCTTGTGTGGCATCTGGGGCGGTCACCCAAGATCAAAGCCTGAATTCCCTTAAGAATCGTAATGGCCCCCTGCTGATGCCCCATATGTATCAAAACTACTGCCCCACCCCTTTCTTCTTTGGTAAGCATGCATGTTACTTGTATTGTTTTATGGACCTTCCCGCTAGCATCAGTTGAAGAAATGAAACCCACTCTTTGTTAAATCTGACTTTGCTTGAATTTGTTCTGGCGGAACTAAAATTATCGCTCATGCTGTCTAATCTGGTTTATGTCAAATGTGGAGTTATTCTTTATGGTTATTTAATCTCTACAGTGTTAAATTGTTCTTCATGGTTGGTTACGTGGGTTTTTTATAAAGTTCAAATATGCTTGTCGTGGTTATCAACTCTGTGTTAGTGTGAGTTTATTCTTGGTTTTCTATTTCACATAAGAATCCATTTTGTTTGAATGTAACCTCATGTGTTTTATGACAATTAGTAACGAGTACATGTTAGGACTTATTTTTACAAGTGTCCACACTTTGCTAATAATATAATGATTCTATGACCAAACGGTCAACAATGCCTAATAAGGCTAATATTTATAGTTAATTTATCAAATACGCCACCTTGTGTCATATATTCTACTGTATTTATGATATTAATGAAGACAAAACTACATCCTTAAAGCATTTTAAAATATAACTATTAAACACAACCTTGTGAGGCGTTTGATATGTTAATTGGGTGGGGTGCTCTCATTTCTCTATCTCTAGGGGGGGAAAACCTATTTATCCTTACCAAGCCACCATCATCATCTGCATTTTGGCTAAAGGTTTGTTTGTCATCATTTCCTTTTTTATTCCTATGCATCAGTATCCAATTGCTAATGATGCCATATTTTGTATTTTTAACTTTTATTCTTGTTGTGACTAGATAGTTGAAAGATGGATCCTGGTCCTTTGGATAAACAAATCCTTACTGATCAAGATAGTCATATATCAAAAGTGATATGGGAAGGGCAGGTAGAATCAATACTGTCATTGCTAAACTTTAACAAAATTCTATTAGTTTCAGATGGTTCCTCGCAAGTCTTTTGTTATGATGTTATGTATTTGTTAATTGTAGGAACTTGGCCCACTGAAGTGCATCTCAGCTGACCCTTTAATTGATTTTTGGGAATTAAATGAAAGACAAGAAGAAATTGTCCGTATGGTCGGCCTACACAATGTGGCCTCCATTGGTAAAATGAAAATTCACCATGGCATTATATGGGCGTTGGTGGAGCGATGATGACCCGAGACTAATACCTTCCATTTTAACTTCGGCGAGGCGACAATAACATTGGAGGATGTTGCCTATATTTATGGCCTTCCCATTAATGGAAGGCTAGTTATAGGCCGTACAATTTCCAAGGTAGAAGAGATGAGAGCATTATGTCATGAATTATTAGGGAGAGTTCCCAACCAAGCTATGGATTACATGGGGGCACAAATAAAGTACACATTTCATCTTCATTTTGGCATATGTCCAGAGGGGGCATCTGAAGAGATTGTACAACGTTATACCCGTGCATACCTATTCTGCTTAGTGGTCCAACAAATTTGTATCAATACTTCCAGGTCGAGGGGGAATGGATACCTTCTTGAGTTGTTTAGGACGTTTGAGAGATATGCGTGGGGGCCGGCTTGTCCAGCAAATCTTTATGGGACTCTAGGCAGAGCAACAAGAATAAAAGATGGGATCAGAACACTTACTGGCCCACTTCAACTATTATAGGTAATATATGTAGTTTGTGATCAAATGATATTCATGTTTTATTATGTACCTACTTTTTATTGATAGACAATGCTATCTCATGTGGTGCATATTTGGGCCTTTTCTCGGATGAAGATTGGGTGACCGATTGAGCGGAGTTAGGACCGGATCGAGTTCGCTTTCCCTTTATGTTTGTTGTGGCATGAAAGGTTGAAAGGTTTTAATTTGCTGTCGAAGACATTTTATGTCCGCGAACAACTTGAAAAGCAAGAGGACACAGATAATGTGAGTCACTATGAATGGCACAAAGTAAATTAAATATTATACATATAGGTGATATTCATTGACTTCCTCATACATACTAATTCTGTTATTTCCTTGAACATCCTAGTTTGTATGGCGGCCCTACATTCAATATGGTGATCGTCTACTTTAACATTTTGAAGACAAAGAAAGGGCCCTCTTAGGGTCACAGACGGTGCTCATCTTTTTTGGGGTCGTTGAGAATCACAATGCTTGTAGAGTCATGAAACAGTTTGGACTGAGGCAAATTGTTCCTCCTACATGGAAACCACCATTGCTTAGAGAAGAAATTAACTATATGTGGGAGGAGGGATGGAACAGTATAATTGATGGTGAGCCTGATGACACTGCTCATCACTCTGATGAGTACCTGGCTTGGTATAGAGGAATTACACGCTTGCGAATTGGACGAGGCATGGGTGCCATGGATGCTTCAAGAAATGTGGTGAAGGATCAGTCGGTTGTCAAGGTAAAATTGATTCTCTTGGAATACTTGCACCTTTTAAATTTTACTAGGATTGTACATGCATGTCATATAACACATGTGGTTTGATCGGACCCCCGAGTCCATGTGTACGACTGTAGTAATAACTAGTGAGACTAGGCTGACAATGTCAGCAACCATATCTTGGCCTAAGATAAATCAAAACAAAATAATTTCTTCCTTGGATAAATCAAAACACACTTTGGCCTTAGACAAATCAAAACACACTTTGATTTAAGATAAATCAGGACAAAATATTTTGGCCTAAGATAAATCAAAACAAAACAATTTGGCCTAAGATAAGTCAAAACAAAACTTCCAAAATTGGATGACAATGTCAATATGAATGATTTTTGAGCTCCTACATGGAAAAAAAAAGCTATTCTAGACAAGCTCCAAAAAATCTTATGCA
The DNA here is from genome assembly GCA_029852735.1 of Persea americana. NCBI lineage: Eukaryota > Viridiplantae > Streptophyta > Magnoliopsida > Laurales > Lauraceae > Persea > Persea americana. The sequence goes on from CM056812.1 coordinate 12,205,335, forward strand.
TGCTGAGAATGGCTAAGAATGGAACCTATGCGCAGGCCCAAATTTGCTGGACTGTAAAACCTACCCAAGATGCTTAAAACCAAAACCTAATTATGTAATTCGAACCTTGATGATGCATGAACACAACAAAAGAAACAGAAGCGAAAAAGGAGTTCAAATGAAAAAGATATGAATGCAACAAGTGTACTACTTGAAACAGTTATATTGCTGAAGTTGAGTACAAACATTTTGCTGAGTGACACTATTTGTGCCTCCGGTTGACACGGTTCACTACGTTATTTCTATCTAAAATTCTGGGGTTTCAAAGCCCAATTAGTATACTTTAATTCTGCCAAATTCCAAGGCAAGATAATTTCTTTTTCCTACTTTTCAACTCGCGTACTTTTAGAACACTGTCAGACCAAAACTTGTAGTTTCAGAAAGAAAAACCTGTTCTAATTAAATTTCTATTTATGATGCATTTACAAAAACACACCTTGTAACCATAGATTATGCAGGTAACATAATTATCAAGTGAGCACATTCTAAATCAAGTTGTTTGTGGACTTATCATGGTCTGATGTTTGTTGCAGGTTAGAGCCTTTGTAGAACGTGTGATTGCATCTTTTGGGACAATTGATGAAAACACTGGTTCTACAATCCTTTACAAGGTTATTAGATTGGTTCATAGTAAGCTCACCAAATTCCACGCATCATATGCTGCTGGTTTTGATAAACTAGATATTGAAGAATGTTTGAAGGATGAGACAAATGAGGCACAGCAGGTAAAAAATTCTGAAATAAGATATACATTATGAATGCTTGTGAGATTAAAATAACCCTTGTGAATGGACAATTCCATGTGTTAGGCAGTATCATTCGGCTAGTCAGGAGAGGAAGGTTTCATGAATGGCAAAAAAAGCATCTCATAACAAAAAAAAAAAAAAAAAGGAAGAAAAAATTCTAAAGTAAGTCATACGTTATGAATGTTGTTAGTTTAAATAAATGTTGTGAATGAACAATTCCATCTAAGTATCATATGACCTTGTCAAGAGAGCTCAATTGTGATCAAATGGCACAAAAAGCATCTCATAAAAAACAATTAAAAAAGTCTGAAGTAAGATATACATTATGAATGCTTGTGAGATTAAAATAACCATTGTGAATGGACAACTCCATGTGTTGGGCAGTATCATTCGACCTTGTCAGGAGAGGAAGTCATCTAAAATGGCACAGAAAGCATCTCATAAAAAATAAAAAATAAAAAAGGCCAGATACACATTATGTTACTTCTTAGCTTAAGTACACATTGTGAATGGACAATTCACTGTCCAAATCTTACCAACAAGAGCATATTGAATATCTACAGAGTAAGACTGAATGCCCTCAAAAAGTGTGTGCATATCCATTACAAGACTATACATAACAAGAGACCCATCAAGCAACTGCTTCAATATATACTAAATGTATCATCTGTTTCTACGTAGTAGTCATATATAGACACAACTAGAGTGGTATAAATTATCTTACAAAATGTTTTGAGCCTCTGGATGCACATAACTACTGTCGAGCAGGTGGGTAATGACATTTCTTTCGATTATGCCCAATTTGACAACAATTGGAACACGTTACTTGCCGCTTTTGTCTGTTCTCTATGTGAGTTCTGTTCTTTTTAGGTCTGCTAGCTTGTCGTCGTGCATGTGGAGGCAAGACGTGCAGATTGCTCTAAACCTCCCATTAGTGGATGTCTCTGATCGCATGAACAATATCGTTATATGTTGACCGATAAACATCACTCGAGACTCACTGCTCACAATAATCATATGGATCAACTCCCCTCATTTGAATTGCTGCCACTGCATGCGAACATGGAATACCTTAGACATCCCACCTCCTGCAAGAGCACGATCGCAAATCAAGATGCACCACGTCAATGTACTGCGTAGAGTGTACTTGGTATTCAAATTGACATGCTGGTCGGGCTCCCAACCGACGGGCATCTTCAAATTCTTTACTCAGTATTTTCTTGGCGTACGGAGTTAGTCTTGTACGCAAGTCAAGTGAACTGCGACTACGTACCTCATAAAATTTCATTAATTTACATCGTACGACCTCCACTTGCCTTGTGATTGGATACTCCCTAGCCTCCTTCAATAAACTGTTCTTGCATTCAGCAACATTGGTTATGATCATGTCATACCGTCTTTCTTTTACAAATGCATTTGCCCATTGATGTGGCCCAATGTCTTCAATCCACTTGAATGCACCTTCGTCCAGATCCCTTATTTCAGCCATATATCTCTCGTAATCAACCCGCCTATATGCTCTTGCAACATTCCAAAATTTCACCATCAGAGCCTCATCCTTGTATCTATCTTTAAAGTTTGCTTATATATGATGCATGTAGTAGCAATGACTAGCGTGAGGAAATTGTTCTTGAACGGCTTGTATGAGACCTTTTTGTCTATCAGACACAATGGTCAAATTAGGAAAGGGCCCTAAGTTCACATCCAACTCTGCAAGGAACCATTCCCAGGTATCTCTATGCTCTATCTCGGCTATGGAAAAAGCGATGGGAAATAACCTGCGATCTCCATCAAATGTCACGGCAACAAACAGAACTCCGCGGTATTTTCCACGAAGGTGGGCACCATCAACAGCCATCAATGGGCGTAGTGATCTCTTGAAACAGCGGATGCTTGAACCAAAAGCCCAAAATAACCTTTGGAATGAATCATCATCTTCCCTGATCAGATGAGACACGCTACCTGGATTTGTCCTTTCTAGTTCAATGCAATAACTAGGCACGATTCTTAAGGAATCTTCATAAGAACCACGTATATCAAGCAATGCTATCTCTTTTGCTAGCCAAGCTTTCCTATAGCTGATTTGGACACCAAACTCCAATTGAAAGTCTGTCAAAATTTCTTTTGGAGTGTAGCTTGGATGGAGAAGAAGCCGCTCTTTAATCCAGTCAGCAATCAAGGCCGACGTGGCCTGAGAATTGGCCTGTCAATGGGATGCGTTGAGAAGGGTAGAAAGCCCGGCTCGGCCAGTCCCAAGCCCGAAAATACAGGGCTTTTAAAAAAATTTGAGTCCAGTGGGTTGGGCTTGGACAATACATTTTAAAGCCCGCCCAAAATGGGACTGGGACTAGGCAGAAATAACCCAGCCCGTTCAGGCCCGGCCCAGCCCGCTGCAAAGTCATTTAAAAAAAAGAAGTTTTTAACCGATCCAACATTGCTTTAACTTGACTCATATAGGATACGCATTCTCATTCATTTCTATTGATTTTCTGATTTTCTACTTTCACCGAAAAAAAAATTTGTTTTAACCGTTCCTACATTACTTAGCCCATATAGCCTATAGGATACTCAGTCATTTCTATTGATTTTCTACTGTTACCGGTAAAAAAAAAAAAAACAAATTTTTTTTTTTAACTCCGCCATGTTGCTTGTTGCATTGCATTACCGGTCCCAAGCCCAGAAAAAAGGAGGAGGGTTTAAAGTCCGGTTCACACCGGGTGTCTCGTGACAGTAGGAATAATTAGAGAATGTTTTGCTTATGTCCAGGATCGGGCTAAGCCCAGGCCCGACCCTGTCCCAGCCCGGGCCCGTACGGGACGGGATTTGATGTAGGCCAGTTCAATTTAGGGCCGAGATTGGACAACACCCGACAGGCTCGTCCTATTTCGGGACGGGATTGGACAACCCAAGCCTAGGCCCGGCCCATTGACAGGCCTACCTGAGAATGCGCGAGTCCCATCATTGGCTTCGAACAAGTATGTTTTTCAGAATAAGTTCGCACAATAAACTCAGGGCCGGACTGCAGAATAGATCCATGGTTGCGCCAAGGACATTGATGATCACCACACCTTGCACTTAATTCTGTCATAGACCTTTTCACCCAATGAAGCTCAAAATTGTTGTACATTGCAATTTTTCTCAATGCAGTCCTAAATGATTCACTAATCTGAAACCGTCTTCCATTCCACATTTCACGAAAAGATGACTCATGGTGATCCATGCCAATATGGTCATCATCAGGAACTAAAGTATCAATAACATCTTCTACTCTCACAACATTTGATGCATGACCCAATCCTTCTTGTGCATGCGATGTTCTACGTGGTCCAATGACAGTTTGCAATTCATAATCTCTAGGGTCAACATCAATATCAAACTCATCTTCATCATTTTCAGCCCCCTCCTCCACTACATTGCACCCTCCATCAACACCGGGAATTTCGGGTACTACATCATTTTCCATCCCATCAATGACAAATTGATCACTTACATTAGAGAGTTGAACATTTTCATCTTCTGCAAGATTAATGGAGGGGTAAAGATCTTTAGGGATGGCCTCCGGTTATCATAAGTTATAGTAGGTGTGTTTAGGTCAAACTGGCTTCAAAGTGTGCTTGACACATTGCACCTGCATGGTAAATAGTCAATCATATATAAATTACATAGTATTATCAAATCAAATGTGTAGCGAACCAAACCTGTAAACATCCTCTCTTATTGAAGGGCCACCTGTATCCTTATCACCTTCGGGAAAGTTTGTGGTATTTGTATACGTCATCAAATTCCCCCTGCGTGAATCACTATGTCAGCGCCGGCCTTGAGATTTTTGGGGCCTAAAGCAAAGATTTCAAAGGGGGCCCCCTTATATATTGTATACGAAAATTAGCTTCAAAAAAATGGGTCATAAATTAATCATTACCAAAATTCAAAACATATATATAGAAAAATCAATAGCCATTACATCACTTCAAATTCATTTAAACACTACTCTTCTAGCATTTTTTTGCTGCAAATGTACTAATCAAAGCTGCGTAATCAATCTTATCAACCATGGCCTTCTCAATTGACAACATAGCTAATCCATTCAATCTTTCCTGTGACATGGTTGACCGAAGGTAAGACTTGATCAACTTTAACTTTGAAAAACTTCTTTCCCCATAGATAACTGTAACTAGTATAGTTAGCAATATTCTGTATGCAATCCATGTATTGGGAAAATAACCATCCATTACCTTCAAATAATTGAGCACATCAATTGGCTTTGTTGTTTCTTTTGGCAAAACTTCTTTTAACACTTTTAATTCTGAAAATAAGTCTCTCCCATCAATATCAAGATTAGCACAATAGGACATCAAAGCTTCATCATTGGTAGCATTTAAATCCTTCAAATCAAACAAAAATAAGTTTTCTCATATACTTGAAACTGTTCAAACCAGCTTTGAAGTGACGAAAGAGCTTGACCTACAATATATAAGAAATACTTCACTCTAAAAGATTCTTCAGCTGACTGTGTCACCTATTCACTATTGTTCTCGTCAAATTGTTTCTTTGTATATATGATTCGTTTTTCTTGAAATGCCGGCTCAACATTCATCCTAGCTACAACCTCTTTAGCTTCAATCATGGCCCCTACATGTCCAGTTTCTCTATACTTTCAACTGATCAACATCAACATCTATGTGCATATCTTCGTTTTGAAAAACCTTGCTAACGGAATTAACAACAAATAATAGATTGTGCCAAATAATCATGCCAACTAAAAACTCAAAACTGCCAATTCCATGTTCTGCTAAGGTCTCTGCATCATTCTTTGTTTTCGGATCTTCAGCAGTGTGGGCCAATTCAACTAAAGCATATCTTATTTGTAGGGCTTGGTATCTTATAACTTTAACACTTTCCACACGACTTTTTCAACATGTTTCCGACAATGGCTTGACCTTGAGACCTTCTACATTATCTTTCAACACTTTCCACCTCTTTGGTGAATATGAAAACAACAAGTATATTCGTTGTACCACTCCAAAGAAAGATGTAGCCTTAGGACAAGAGTTAGTTATATCACAAAGTGCAAGGTTAAGACAATGACAACCACAAGGTGTATAGAATGCTCTAGGATTTATGTTGAGTACCCTATTTTGTACACCCTTGTGTTTTCCTTTCATATTAGATCCATTGTCATATCCTTGTCCTCTTATATTATCAAAATCAAGTTCAAGAGTACTCAACACTTCTTGAAATACATTGAAAAGCCCTAACCCCGTTGTATCTTCCACCTTTAAAAATTCTAAAAAGAAATATTTTGCTTCTTTGATTCTTGCAATGATTGCATTCTTAATCTCACACGCTAACAATTGTGTCAATTCATTTTGAATTTTGTGGCTAAGATAATGGTAATGAACCTCACCACTTTCAATTCGCTGAAGGTGCTCTTTCATTGTTGGATCAAATTCGGCAATCATTTCAATTACGCTTAAAAAAATTCCATTCCTCTCTTGATAAATCTTCTCATTGTCCCCACGAAAAGCTAAATTATTTTTTGCAAGTTTTTTCACCACGGCCATTATCCTTCGCAACACCCTTTTCCAATGTTCTTTCTCTCTATTGATTTGTTCTTGCATGCTTTTATCAATGGTTTTGTTCTTGTGCAATCTCATATCTAATTCAATCCATTTACTCATGCACATGAGATGCTCATTACTACTTTCATGACTTTTTAACCTTTTACCAATATTTCTCTAATCTCCAAGTCCATCATTAGCCAATAAAGTCTTGTTCCCCTCTTCTTTAAACAACTTGGAACAAAAACAAAATACTTTATCCAAAACATCTGAATATATAAGCCACTTTCTATCATGTTTCTCTCCATTCGATAAATGTCGGAAGTAGTATGTGGAAGAGAAGTGTCTATTAAGATCATCTTTAGGATAATTGACATCATCAACTCTTTTTTTAGGACCCCTTTCTACTAAAAAGTCTCGTAAATTCTGATCCATATTATCCCAATTACTCGGATCATCAACATTTGAAGGCTGAAATTCTACATTTTGGTCTCCATGTTGACTACCATCATTCTCATTGTCATTTTCATTAATCCACTGATTAATTTCCTCGTCAAGTGTCTCTTCATGCTCTTCATTTACTGAATCTATAAATTCTTCATCCTCAAAATTTCCAACTGGAACCGAATCATCTGTTTATTTCTTAGCAACGACAAACTTATCAAGAGCTCTTGATTGAGATTGAATAAGTGCATCAACTTTTTTTTTTCTTTTTTCAGACCCTGAGAGACACTTTCTAGGATGCATGAAAACAATCTAATGCAGAACTCAAGAACCAACGATCAATCCAAATTCAAAAGCTTCAAATTCAGGTAAAATTATCGAGGTTGCGAAACAATAGAGTACTAGGCCAGCATCAATAACTCAATCAACACCATAAGAGCATCTGTAAATCATTAAATAAAATAAACAACAATCAACAAATTTGCCAAACATAACCCATCTACAAATTATTTGTATTTTCGTAATGTGATGATTCAACTGATTTTTTTCTTCATAATAAGCGAAAGATCATTTGATTCAATTGATATTGTGGTTAAACTTAATGGTACCTTTTCTTATCCTTTTATTTTTATATTGAGTTTATGTGTACAAAAAAAATTTATATAACAAAAAAATATATGTTAATCAATAGTCTTGTCCCCTTAAAAGTCAAAAAGATTAAAAGAACAGATAAAAAAAATAATGGTTCATTTTTAAAATATTATTTGAAACTTGGAAAGGAGAGAATGTTAATCACCTGATTCTCTTCCTGGCTCGTCGACATAAAGCGGTGAAACACATAAACGGAAAGTCAAAAACGGTTTTGCAGTCCAAAAACCCAATTTTAATTGGGAATAAGGAGACCCAGTTTTGATTGTGAATAAGAGGGGAGAGAGAGAGAGAGAGAGAGAGATGGGGTGTATTTGATCTCTGAAGTCAAAAGTGAATCAGCATCCAAAACTACTCTACAATAGCCGACCTAATCTTTTCCAATTTCCAAAGTTTCATACTCTTTTTTCCATTTTTTTATTTTTAAATATAACAGAAAATCATTAATTTAGGGCCCTTTTGTAATGGGCTGTTTAGAAATTGAGCCCTTTCTCATGTCTTGGGCAGCCTTTTTTTATTTTTTACAGACCTATATATTATATGGGCTAAAGAAATTTGGGGCCCCCCAAAAAATGGACAAAAATTGGGGGCCTAAAGCGGCGGCTTCATGGGCTTTAGCCTAGGGCCGGCTCTGCACTATGTCATAAAACAATCAGATGAATGATTAAAACAAGCTATTAAACAAATCAGTAGCACTACATTTGTTATGATGGGTTGTGGTGGCACCTGTTCAAATTGAATAAAGTTTTATTCCTTCGCTGGCTGCTGGGTCTAGTGTATGTAGACCTTAGATGTGATGGTTGTTGACCTGCAATTGCTTCACTGTTTCTATGCAAATAGAAAAATATAGCTTGACGCCTGTTTTGGAATAATCTGAACATCCAATGGAGATCATCATCACCTCTTATGGTTATGAACGTGAATCTTCGGCCATTATGATACTGATATTGCATGTTTATATTCTCATTATAAAGCTCCCAACCAGTTTCTTCGTTTATCTTCCCAAGTAGTTGATTGAAAGTTATATTGACATCGACCCATATTACCTTCTGCTCACCACCATTGTACACTGGAAGTGGATTGCTTACATCTAATATACCATTTCACCCATATTACCTTTTGCTCACCACCATTGTACACTGGAAGTTGATTCTTACATCTAATATACCATTAAAATGGCATATTATACATGTCTCAATATTCTCCATCCTACCAAGGAGAACACAAATTTCGAATAATAAGATTTACTTTTGAATATTTTTGAAGTTAATCACAAATATCCATATAATCCATAAAGATTTAACGTGTGAAAATAAATATCAAAATAAGTATTTCTTTAGTAAATAAGAAACCTGTTTGGAATTACTAAGATTTGAAGATTGTTAAATACAAAAGAAAACTACTCTATGCATACATGGAAAATTTAAAGGTTTAAATATTTCTAATCACAAAAGCATTGACATTTAGGATAGCATGAAGCTACATATTTCTACAACATTAATAACCAATTAACAATGCATTATCTGTTCAAAAATAAATAAATAAATACATTATCTTAATCAATTCTACACCTAGATATTCTAGCAAACTTATTTTACATCTCATTGGTACTAATTATGCATATTTAGCAAAAGTATATATACCATAAAACACCCATTTAAATAAAATAATAGTGACAACGTTGGGGTTGGTCAGTTGGTGCCATATCCTTGGGGTTTTGATGTTAGATGGTCACATATGTCTTTAACTATTGTCTAGGTAAGTTCCAAAGTCAGGCCTCAATTGTGAAATCAATTAAATCTTACCCCCCACCCCCCCCCCCCCCCCCCCCCCCCCCCCCAAAAATAAAAAATAAAAAATAAAATAAATAAATAAAGAAAGGAGCATTCCAATTTTGTAGAACAATAGAGCATGGTACAGTTGTAAGATCTTAACCATTCATCTAATGAATATCACCATTCGTTGATAACTATTAAAGAATCTAAATCATTTAATTGTTTGCTTGCTTATATTACATTAAAAAAATCATTAGCAGTTTAAGATAATGATCAAAACGATGTCTGTGATGGCACAATAATAGGAAAATGTTAAATAAATCTGTGGAATTTCTGAGTTTGTGCTGGAACCCACCATAGGATGGGATGAACAAGACATCCTACATTATTTCTTGCAACTGGATGTCCAAGCCAAATCCAATTGTTGGTAATTCATGATATGAGAACAAAGGGATTTTTTTAATATATCAACAACCGGATGTTCATCAAAAAGTCCCAAAAGAAGAAAAAAGTTTATATAAAATGTTCATCACTGTTAATATTTATACATGTTCATCACTGTTAATATATGCCAGTGCATATATTAACATGTTTATCATTGTTACTTTTTTTTTAACATGTTCATCACTATTAATGTTTATACAAAATGTTTCAAATGTTTCTACAAGTGGAATTCATTATATTCTAACTACCTTCAAAAGACACAAAAGAAGAAAAAAGTAATACAATAAATATGAGAGAGATACATACAAAGTGGGAAACATGAAATGAATACCATAGACAAAGATGTGACAGGATATTCACTTGCTATATATGACAATGGCCTAAGGTTGACTTGCAGAGAATGTGGCACGAGATCACTTGCTATATCCCAGCATAACTTGCAGAGAATGGAAGCAAAACCCAGTCCAAAGATGAAAGCAACGGAACAAAAAGAAATTACAAAGAGAAATGCATTCGTTGACTCTACATTAACGTTTTTTGTGATATCGCAATATCAATTGCGGTATCGCAACTTAAAACTTGCGGTATCAACATAAATTGTGATATCGCAACATCTGTTGTGATATCGCAAAAAAAAAGAAAAAAAAAGAGCCTTTTGGCTAGAATAGTGGTCCGGACGGTACGGAGAACGCCTGGGTAAAATGATTGACTTTGGTAACAAAGGAGAGAAATCAGGCACTGTAGGTGACTGTACAGAAAATTTCTCAACTGAAAATCGTAAATTACGGTTTGGTTAACGGTTCTCCCAAAATGAACGGTTTAACCAAACAGTTCTACGGAGGCAAAGAAGCACCTAAGCTACAAGAGTGACTCCTCCTTGGTATTTTACAAACTTAGAATGTAGTGATTCCTCCTCTAAAATATCCTCAAAGACGATAGCATTGTTCTAGAGGAATGAAGGAATCCTCTGTTTTTAGTGAGGAATACTTATATGTGTAGATTCCTCTCCTATAACCAAACATGCCATAAATCTTTCATATAAAGGGGTCATTTGCCTGTTTGTGGAAGGAAAATTTTAGTAAAATCACAAAATATAGAAGCACTTTTGAGGTTGTGTGAAAGTACAGGGCCCTTAATGTAAAGAACTCCAAAACATTTCCCTTCTCCTAAAATGCCACTGTTAAGTAAACATTTCCCTTCTCCTAAAATGCCACTGTTAAGTGTCAACTGAAATCTCAAAGGCGGGAAAATTTCACAAAAGCAAACCTCTCTCTGCCCTAATCTCCTCCAAAACTCAGAAAGAAAGAGAGAGAGAGAGAGAATACATTTCCCCATCGATTCTCTCTGCTAGCAAAAGCAATGGAGAGAATCCACGTTGCAGTTCGCGCCAGGCCCCTCTCCCCAGAAGACGCAAAAACCAGCCCCTGGAAAATCTCTGCCAATTCCATATCCCTCTCCAACCACTCCACCAAGTTCGACTTCGGTCAGTTCCCATTTCCACAACAACCCCTCTCTTTGTTCGTCTCTTTTTTTATGCTTAATCGGTTATTCTCCATCCGTTTTCAATCCCCCAGATCGAATTTTCGGAGAAGAATGCAGGACAGCACAAGTCTACGAAGCTCGAACGAGAGATATCGTCGCCGCTGCCGTTCGCGGGTTTAATGGTATGATGGAGTAGACCCCCATCTTATTTCTTCTTGTTGGTTTCTTATGGGTTTGTTTTCATGTCCCCAAAATGTTAAGACTGAATGCATATTTTGATGGTTAATTAACATTTGGGTTCGTCCCAGAAGATTACATGTATGGATTAAGATGAAATGTATGGTATTCAGACATCTGAATTCTGAACATTGGCTTAGTTTTTGTCTGGGCTTTGTATTGCCTGATCAAATGTATGGATTTGGCAGTTAAGGATGCTTTCCTTCGAATTTTATTTCGCATGCGCTGTTTGGATCCTTGAAATCAGTTGCAGTTCACTCAATCTACCTTCAAAAAAAAAAAAAACCTTTAACTCTGTTTACAAGTAATTAGTTGCAGCAAATAACAAAGCTGTTGGGACATATATATGACTCAGGATATTCAAACGAAAGAATCCTGATTTTGCATAAACCGAGTTATCTTCATTTGGTTTATGAAGATCCAAGTGGGCCCAATGCATCAATGTTTATCATTAAACAGGTATTGTATACTGTTTTGCAATGAAAATGGCATAGGAAGCTGATCTTATAATTATCAATTCTTCTGATGTTCCTCTATATGTATGTGATACATCCAAAATGCACCACCTCAACTGGCATAATGGACTTCGATGTTTGTGTGTGTGGGTTCACCTTTATCCACATAATGAACTTTGATGGATTTTGTTTTCTCACTTGGTTACAGGTACTGTTTTTGCATATGGACAAACTAATAGTGGGAAAACACACACCATGCGAGGATCTACAGCTGAACCTGGGGTTATTCCTCTTGCCGTGCGTGACTTATTTCATATCATACAAGAGGTGGATACCTGTCATCATAAATCAACTAGTATTGCAGTTCTTGTTACAGTGAAGTTTGGGGGTGATGGGTGTCATCTTCTTGCTTATAAAATTATGTGCATGTTTTCAAGATTAAGTTTTTTTTTTTTATAAATAAACTAGATTACAACAGTAGCTGTAGCTTTAAGCAAATGCTTATTTAATAGAATCTTTACACAAGGATATTGTGGTCCCTTTTTCATAAAATAAAGGAGCCAACCATATTTTTCTCAACGATTGAGGTATCAAACTAAAAGTTGGCATAGTAAGAGCCATGATTCTTTCACATACCCTCTTGCTTGCTTCAACTAATGCATCACTCCTGACACTTTACACTGTTTCCTTCAGTCAATGGCTATTGTCATTTGACGACGGCGATTTTTTAGCTAAATCCTATCCACAATATGACATCATCCCACCTAGACCGTGATCGGTGATGGTTCCAAGTGGGCCCTAAAAAGAGTAGCAGGTGAGTACTGCATCAAGCCTTATCAAACTAATGAATACCATGGAATTTTGGGGAAGAGCAGAGGAATATCAGAACAATAATTTTATATATTTATACCAAGTTGAGCTTATTCCAGAGAGATTATAACAGAAGTAAATTTTCTATTAGCTGCTTACAGGAAGTTGATAGTGTAGAGGAAAAAGTTCACATGTGTGACTTGATTTAGAGAGGGCCTATCTAGAGTGCCGTTAGTCCATTTGGCGAGCATTGAAGAGAAAAACACGTATATTGAAATTACATTAGACCTATGATGCCCAGATTTGGCTAGGATATACAATAGACACAGTAAGGACACGGATTTTACACATAAGTGAAGTACGGATGCGATACGACACGTACGTTGCCCATTTCGAAGTATCTGTGCATCATAGCATTAGACATGCGTGAAGGTGTAATAGCAAGTGTAAACAATGATGCCCATATATGGCATGGATACGGGAAGGATGCATTATGGACATGGTAAGGACACTGGTTTTTCATATAAAAACGAAAGTATCGGATACAATACAACATGATATGTTGCCCATTTTGAGGTATCCGTGCATCATAGAGTGTAAGAGCTGCTGATGCAGTTTGGATGTGTTAGACTCACTTTGACCTTGAAACTGCCATAGGCCTTCGGGAATCACACATAGAGGGTGAGAAAACCCATGCAAAACAATGAAAATTGAAATCTCTTTTCCAGATCCAATCACAATCAGAAGCCTTGTAGCCCCAAGGGATCCTAACTTTTTATAATTTCCTGTAAGGAGCTTGTTCTTTTCCTTTCCTTTTGAATTCATGTCTATTTCAAGGAAAAAAAATCATAATATTTTTGATTATGTTAATAAAGTCGATTAGGGTCAGTCATGCATATACATATACATGACTTATCATCATTAAAAAATAAAAATATACATGACTTCTCTCTCTCTCTATATATATATATATATATTTCCCCCCTTCATTTTTCTTATTCCTTGTCTCCTTTCTCCCTCAAACCCACCCAACAGCTCTACTTGGTATTAGAGTAGTCTCAATGGACGTGGTTGTGGGTTTTAGGGTTTATATCAGTGTCCACATGAACTTTAGCACTTCTACAGTTATGTTGTATGAGTGATTTGGGAAAACATATATGGGAGTAAATTCTCATGATTATAGATGATCATGATGATTTATGCCCCATTTGTAGATGTGTTTAAAGGGTCTTATGCTTGGTTCGTAGATCTAACAACCTCCATTCCTAAGAAACACTTATGCTCTGCAAGGTTTTTAATTTCAAACTCCTACCCAAGATGGGTTTTAGCCCCTTGATTTCTTTTCTATCATGATCACCACACCACGGGAGCACAACCAGCCAAAAACAACAACAAACCAAAGCAAAAACATCTACCAAACCTGCATATGAGAGGATATAAGACTCTAATCAAAGGAATGCCACTTCACTCCAATTTCTAACAATCTGGTCTGTTGAATACCCTTTGAAAGAGCTGTTAGACGACACCCAAGAGGCAACTGTGAATCTAATTTTTTCCTTCAAAATGTTGTCTTCCACTGCAACCCCTTTAATACAACTTGAATTTCTTTCCTTCCAAATGATCCAAATTACCGCAAGGAAAGACAATTTCCACATCTCCTTTCCCCGTTGCTACCCTATTGGGCTTTTCCACGACATGAAATGATCCAGACTGCCATTTGGAAATACTCAAGAGCACCCAAACCAATCAGCCACTGAAGACCAAAGCATTCTAGCATTGCTACAGTGAAGTAGAAGATGGTCGACTGATTCCTCATTTCTCAAGCACATAGGACAGCCGTTGGCTATTATCTTTCCTCTTTTCCTTAAATTATCCATCGTCAGAATTTTCTTCTGACGTACCAACCACCCAAAGACAACAACTCTCGGTGCAGCCTTAAGCTTCCAAACGTTTGCCACTGAATTCCCGATCCCGTCCCTTTTATTGATGACCTCAAAGAAAGATCTGCCTGACATCGTTTTTACCCATATTGCAACATAGCTAGGAGAAACCTATCAAACCAAGCACGAGATGATTGCTTCGACTCATATACAGCCTTTTCTAACTGTCAAACTTTTCTTTTTTTCCCTTTACTACAAAGTACAAATCCTGATGGTGGATATATATGTGTGTGGCCCTTACCGAATTCAACTTGGCTACAGGACAGGAGAGAAAGTCTCTAAATAATCAACAACAGAGACGTGATTCCCTTTTACCACATGTCTTGCTTTATACCTCTGAGTATACTCATCTGGATTATTGTTACTAGTATAAACCTGGAGGAAAATAAGAATGACATAAAATACCATATACATCCTTATTTTCCTACACATCCAAAGACTCTTGGAGGGATATGAAACAATGGACCATCACGATGAAGAACTTGTAAAGGGCATTTTCATTTTAACACTCGTGAAGGCATACAAATATACGATGTATAAGAAAACATGCAGTACGAACACCATCAGACCAATATGTTTTGGGAACACTAATTTCTAAGAGCAATTCCCGGGTTCTAACAAATTTCTATTTTTATGCTCTGCTACACCATTTTGTTCTGGTGTGTAAGGACAAGAAGTTTGAGACTCAATCCCATTATGAGCTAGGTATGACTGCAATCTGTGTGACATGTATTCACCCCCATTGTCTGACTGAAAGGTTTGGGTTTTGGCATCGAACTTTGTGACTACCATTTTATGAAAGGTCTCAAACATACAGAGCACTTCATCATGATATTTTAATAGATACACCCATGTACACCTAGTAGCATCATCAATAAAAGAAATAAATATCGATAGCCATTAATAGAAACAAGAGGAGCACACCACACATCACTATGAATCGAGAAAAAAGGTGTACTACTTTTATTTTTATGACTAACTGGATAAGAGTTTCTAGAACTTTTGGCAAAGCGACATGTTTTGCAATTTATTTCCACTACATCACTATCGACATTCAAATAAGGAAAGACACACTTAAGAGTCCTAACTGGTGCATGACCCAAACGATGATGCCACTTCAGAGTAGCCTCAGCAATACTCACAGACTCTAATGCTACTGGATTTCTTTGAGGGACTTCTAGAAAATATAAGCCACCATGCTCATGGCCACCACCAATCGTCTTCCCCGTTTCCAGGTCATGAAATACTCAATAAGAAAGATAAAATGTAACACCACAATTATGTGATTTGGCAATGGAGCTTACAGAAAGTAGGTTATGTGAAAACTGAGGGACATGTAAAACAGATTTGAGGGATAATTTGTTGTGCACATCAACTGTCCCCTCACCTAGGACTTCAGTGTGGTTACCATTGGCAACTTTGATTGTCTCAAGAGCAGGTGATAATGTGTATGACGTGAACTCAGAACGTATGCCTGTGACATGATTAGTGGCACCTGAGTAAAAAACCCACGAAGTAGTGGAAGATGGTGATGCAGAAGCCATATGTGATGTACCCATAGTAGAATAAGAGGTAACACCGGCCACATATGAGGAGCCCATGTCTTCTAATGCTTGCAGACGTTGTCACAATGCTTTAAGCTTATTTCTTAGTACTTCAATTTCACTATTGACATCCAACTTCCCCTTTCTTTCCATATTCTCTCCCAAACCAGTTTTTCCACCTGAAGATTCTGCTACAAATGTTGTGTTGAACTTAGGAGGTCGACCAATTAGATCCCAACATGTATCTCTGGTATGATAAGCTCTCCCACAATGAGTACACTGCAATCTATCTCGATATATGCCTGAAAATAAGGATGTATATGGTATTTTATGTCATTCTTAGGGCCATTTTATAATTTCATTAATATGAAGGATCCTATTTGTAATGTTGAGAAAGTATTTGAATAACGTAAAGAGGATACAATTGACCTAACCATGGTACGTGAGTATCCATCTCTTTCCATTTCATTCTCTATTTTTCTCTATTTTTCTCTTCTTCTCATCTTCTTCTTCTTTGTTAGATCCAAATCCCCTCTATCAAAAACTCGTAGAGAAACTACTACTCACAGGCTCTATTGCTACTGGATTTCTTTGAAGGACTTCTAAACATCAATAATGCAACCTTCTACACTCATACTAGGCGGCCAACACCACTGCCGAACACTAACACTATTGCTGAACACCAACAGTGAAAAATGAGGTCCTTTCCAACATCAATAAAGACATCTGAGATTGTTACAGTACTTGGGAGGCTTAGCCTAATCTGCTTTCATCACTATGAGGCCAAGACAACCTTGTTGTGACCTAACTGCCCAGAGCGCGGAGCGGGAACGCCGAAATGCTAAATTTTAAAATAATTATATGTCCGGAGCGCCTATACAACATATTGCTTGTGGGTTTATAAATAATTAACTAATGGGCATAAATATATCTTATCCATATATTCAAGTATAAAAAATGAAGAAAAAAAAAAACTTTGCAATTTGATCACATAAAATAGACAATAATTAATAAGTTAGAAGAAGTTTCTTCATTTAAAAGATAAATCTCAAGCTTACAGAAAAAAAAAACACATAAACTAAAGATTCTGCACGGTTCGCTTCATATTCGGTTGATCCTCGCTCCGAGTATCTTTGAACTGCGCTCTGAAGATGGTCGAACTGCGCTCTGAAGATGGTCGAACTGCGCTCCGAGGACGGATCCGCTCCGAAAACGCTGATTCGCGTTTTCGGAGCAGGATCGGGGAGGGGGAGGGAAGGTTCTGGTTACTAAGGTTGTGACCACTGCAAGGCCCGGCTGAACCTATACACAGGTTCGGCTAGGGTAAATAATCCTCAAAATCAAGTCTTGTGTTAGATCCTTGTTGTAGCTCTTGTTTGATAATCTTGTGATGATTCCCACTCTGATACCAAATGACGATGTCTGTGAATAGTTGGTGCATCATTTTTGCTTTGTCTTTATTTATATTTATTTTTGTTTGTTAGGGGCTGGCTTTGTAGTCATTGTATTGTCTTGGGAGTTTCCCTGTTCTAGCATTTCTCTTAGCAATAAAATTTGTTACCATTTTTTTTTCAAAAGGAAAATCTAATTCAGAAATTAATTATATTCGTATACTGCATTAACTGGAGCTTTTTGCAAGTTTGGACTAACTTTATCTTTTGTAATATGCATTTATTGATGGAGAAATGGGCTTGAATTTCTTGTTTAATTAAGTGCACTGTCTAGGGAATAATGTTTGTACTTATTTATAGGAAAAGCGTTCTTTTCTTATTGTAAAGTGACGGGGCCTGGGGCTTGCTGTCCTAGCCTGGACCACGACGACTCGACAAGGGCCGAACTAGGTTTTAAGTAACTCAAAGTTGAATATTCAATCCACTAGAACAGCAACAAGCAAAGCCAGAATAGGAATCCATGGCAGAAATACTGAAGCAGATAAATCTGGATGCGTAAATCGATTACACTTCTCAATGAAATAAGACATTCTAATTAAAAGGCCAAAAGGATTTTTATGAAGAAACCAAGATAGATTGCAGCCAAAAACTGACTTGCACATCTCTTATTCTCACGTATCCAGGAGCTTTACATAATAGAAAAAAAAGTAACATCCCAAACTGCTAATAAGCTCTCCCCGCTGTTTAATTTAACTTTTTAAAAAGCAATATCAAGTCCTAATCTTTTTCACCTGCAATCAATTTTAAGTGTTAATTAGCAATAAGAAAAGAAACCTCCATACAAAGCAATGTCCTGCCAATTGGATGGACTTTTGGATTAGTCTGCACTCCCTTTCGTAATTGATTGCTGGCCCACCTGGATGCTAGGGATTTCTCAAACCAATAGACAGCCCCTGCATCCTGTTTGTCATTTCTACATTCTTGAAGGCTTTGAGCATCTCTATATTGCTTAAATAAACTCTGTCTTTCTTCATAGAAATAAAGATTTACAGATATTTCTTGGTTTTTAGGACATGGATAGGGAATTCCTTCTGCGCATGTCCTACATGGAAATCTATAATGAGGAAATTAATGATTTATTAGCTCCTGAGCATCGTAAACTGCAGGTTCATGAAAGTCTTGAGGTATTTTCCTTGCTGTGACCTTTTATTCCAGTGCATTTCTTGATTTTGTGTTCACCATACAAGCAATGCTTAGAGTTCCGTTCTGTCATTTTTGAAAGCGAGGGATATTTGTTGCTGGATTGCGAGAAGAAATTGTCGTGTCCCCAGAACAAGTTCTTGATTTCATGGAGTTCGGAGAATGTATGCCTTAAATTTTTTTTTTTTCTAAATCACTTTTCATCCTTCTTGTTTTATTATTCTTTGCATCCAATTATTGCATTGACTACTTCTTAAACATGCAGCACATCGCCACATTGGAGAGACTAATATGAATGTTTACAGTAGTAGGTCTCATACAATTTTTCGTATGGTATGATTATTTCTTATCTTTCTATTTTTAACAAAAATTAAGTTCTTCAGATTATCATTTGCAAGTATAATTGCAGATAATTGAGAGCCGAGACAGAACTGAGGATGAAGATGTTGGTGGTTCTTGTGATGCTGTCCGTGTATCTGTTCTCGTATGTGATGACCCTCAAAAGTCAAAACCATTTGTAGAATGCCTCTCTTTCTTTCGTATTGTGTTTTGCGGCTGATCTGTTCTATTTATTCTTGTTTTATGTCCATCTGCCTTTCAATGCATCTAGAATCTGGTTGACCTTGCTGGTTCAGAGCGTGCTGCGAAGACGGGTGCAGAAGGTGTGCGTCTGAAAGAGGGTTCCCACATAAATAAAAGCCTAATGACACTTGGAACTGTTATAAAGAAACTTAGTGAAGGAGCAGAGTGCCAAGGGTGAGTTTTTCAAACGATTGACCAGTTACATTAAATGAGCTTCTCCATTCTATTGAACTTACAGTGACAATTTCATGTAGTGGTCACGTACCCTATCGAGATAGCAAGCTCACACGCATTTTACAACCTGCTCTGGGTGGAAATGCAAACACTGCCATCATTTGTAATATCACCCTAGCACAGGTAGTTTTTCACTACCTTCGCAAATTACTTGTATTCAATTGTTGCAAAAAACTGGGCAATTGTATTTACAAAATGTCTGTCTATGCAACCAGATGAGTACTTGATATTTTCTTCCTGTTATTTACATCGCTTTCATGTAAAGCTCACACATGGATCACTGTCTGTCGCAGCTCCACATGTGGATGTGGAATGTGCTACATCCAAGCCCAACAACAGGCAGATCCATTTTATGACTCCCTTGCCTAGAAATTTAAATGGTGATGAAATGCGGGCAACAGTAAAGTGGGATATTCGTTTCCAACCAAGAGAACAAAAATCAACTGTGTTGAAGTTGTTAATTTCTTGTGGGCAATAACTTTTAACCTTTTTTTTTTTTTCATGTGGACCATAACTTTTTTTGGGAATCACCAAATTCCCTACTTGTTTCATTCCACATATATGGAACCTACGTGATGTATGATTTGAATTTCACATATCATGGCACTGATGTCGTTGGGTGGATCTTATGGGAGGAAAGTTTAGAGCAAGAGTCTAAGCCAAGTTAGAAGTCTAAGAAGGGGGTCCCACAATCAATATCCACGCACCATATGGTCCCACTTTTGTTCTCAAGTTTCAGATTTAATTCTTGCAATTAAAATTCAGATTGGTGGGTCACAAGTGAAAATTTTTAAAAGACAAGTGGGACCAGATTTAGAAAGTCTTGTTAATCAAGAAAGAAGACTCCTATTTCATTCTAATTAGGAAGCCTAATTATAAAGAAAGATGGAGATCTAATCATACAAGGAGAGAAGCCTAAAAAGGAGGAGATTCTTCACAAAAGAGATACTTTTGCAAGACTTATAAAAGGCATATGAACAGTTCACGTCCAGCCACTAATTCAGCCATAATCCAGCCACAAGCCAGCATAAAAACCAGCCATCATCATCCCATAAACCCTATTTCCCATACAGCCACCTTTGGAGCATTCTTCGGAGCATCTTGGAGAGCTTTTGGAGCGAGGAAAAGGGGAAAAAGCTGCTGGCCAACTTCTTCTTTTTCAATATTCATAGTTCTTTTTATGGCTCTATTTTCTATTTTGTTTTGAATTCCAGACATGAGTAGATGAAACCCTAGTTCATTCATTATTACCGTTTTTCGATTCTAATATTAGCTGTGTGCTTTAGATTACTTTAGTTTTTGATAGTTTAAATTACTGTTTTTAGTAGTTTAATTCAAACTGTCATCATTAAATTGTTTCTTTTAATATTATGATTTTAGTTGTTTTTGACATTATTTTATCACAAGTCTTCGTGGGATCGACCTCGTACTTACAATTCACTACACTACATAGTGATCTCGTGCGCTTGCGAGTTTTAATTGTGTGCATACTAGTAGCTTATTTCTAGGTTACTTGGTGCATACCACCGGGCAAATTGTTCAGCTTCTTGGCTAGGCCTGGCGTCAGCTGGTAAAGGACTCAGGTCAATCGAAAGACGCGGCTGAATTCCTGTGACAACTTCAAAAGGCGATCTTTCAGTTGATCTGTTTACGGAGTTATTATAGGCAAACTCCACCATGGGTAAAATAAGATCCCATTAAGCAATGTGGTCTCCGATGAGACATCAAAGAAGATTGCCCAAGTTGCGATTGACGACCTCAGTCTGGCCATCAGTCTGAGGATGGTGGCACTGGAGTACTGGAGCTTTGTGTTCATCATATGCCATAAAGTTTTCCAGAAGAAGCTCATAAACTTAGTATCTTTGTTCGACACTATAGTCTTGGGTAGGCCATGAAGACAAACAATCTCTTTGAAGAAAAGAGTGGCAACCTTTCTTGCATATGTTGTGTTTGCACAAGGGATAAAGTGTGCCATTTTGGAAAACCTGTCCACCACAACAAAAATAGAATCTACCCTTCTTACGGTCTTTGGTAAGCCCAAGACAAAATCCATGCTTAGATCTTGCGAACGCTCATTTGGAATAGGAAGGCGCTGATACAATCCCGTGTTCTTCTTTTGTCCCTTTGCAAGCTGGCATACCCTGCATAGTTCACAAATTCGGGCATCATCTGTCTTTAGGCGGGGCCAAAAGAAGCGGTCTTCCACAAGTGCCAAAGTCTTATCTCGCCCTAGATGTCCACTGCATCCGCCTCCATGCAGCTCGCGGAGGACAAACTCGCGGATAGAAGTAGCTGGCAAACACAACTGATTTCCACGAAACAAGTAACCATCATGAATAGAAAATTTGGGATGGTCAGAAAACTCACCATTAAGAAGAGCTTTGTAGATGTGGCCAAAGTCTTGATCATCAGGATATTCTCTGCGAATCTTTTCAAAGCTTGTAATTGTAACAGAAATGGTCGTGAGTAGGTGATAACAACGACTGAAGGCATCTGCAATCTTATTTTCTGTTCTTGACTTATGACGCAACACAATTGTGAATTCCTGCAGATATGCGCTCCATTTGACATGGTTAGCGCTCATCTTCTTTTGTGAGTTCAAATGCTGTAAAGCTTCTTGATCGGAGTACAACACAAATTCTTTCCCGATCAAATAATGATGCCAATGACGAAGAGCTTGTACAATTGCATAATATTCCAAGTCATACGGCGAATACTTCTTGCGAGAGTCATTTAATTTCTCTCTAAAATAAGTAACTGGGTGGCCATCTTGACTTAAGACTCCGCCAACACCAACTTGCGAAGCATCACAACTGACTTCAAAGACCTTGTCAAAATCTGGTTGTTTCAAAACAGGTGCCTCTGTCATTCTCTGCTTGATTTGTTCAAAAGCACGAGTGGCTGCCTTGGTCCAATTGAAGTCACCTTTCTTCATGCAATCAGTTATAGGAGTCATAATGGTGCTGAAATTGTGAATAAATCTCCTATAGAAAGTGGCCAATCCATGGAAGCTTCGTGCTTCATTGATAGTTTTGGGAATGGGCCAGTCAACGATTGCATTGATTTTCTCTGGTTCAGCTTCTACTCCTTGGGCCGAGACAACAAATCCCAAGAATATAACTTTGGAACTTAAGAATGTACACTTCTTCAAATTAATGTAAAACTTCTCTTTGCAAAGTGCACGCATCGCATACCTGAGGTGATCAAGATGTGCATCTTTGGACTTGTTGAAGATCAAGATGTCGTCAAAATACACAGCGACGAATTTACCAAGGAAAGGCCGTAGAAGGTGTGTCATAACTCTCATGAAAGTGCTGGGAGCATTGGATAAGCTGAACAGCATGACTAACCATTCGTATAATCCATCTTTGGTCTTGAAAGCTGTCTTCTATTTATCTCCTGTACGAATACGGATTTGATGATATCAGCTTCTAAGATCAATTTTGGATAAGACGGAAGATCCGGCCATCATATCACATGTCATCCAACCGAGGTATCGGAAACCTGTACTTAATGGTGATTTTGTTAATTGCTCGGCTGTCGACAGACATTCTCCAAGAACCATCTTTCTTGGGTGTCAAGAGGGCTGGTACCGCACAAGGACGCATGCTTTCGCGAATGTAACCTTTCTGGAGAAGCTCTTCAACTTGCCTTTTCTATTCCATGTGTTCTATAGGGCTCATGCGATAAGCAGGTAAGTTTGGAAGCAAGGACCCGGGGGCCAGATCAACAACATGCTAGATGTTCCTCATAGGCGGTAGCTCTTTTGGAAGATTTGCTAGAATCAAGTCTTTAAAATCATGTATCAAGGACTTGATTCTGCCTGTTTATCTTCTGCCTCCTTGAATTCTTGTGGGATGAGTGCATAAACAACTCCTTGCTCTTTACTTTCTTCTTCAAATTTCCGCATTGAAAGGATGCGAGAACTAGGCTGTGATGCATCTTGTTTTGCCGGAACTGTTGGTGATTGCTTTGCAGGGGCAGTAGGAGGCTTAAGTGGAAGAAGAGTAACCTTGCGACCTTTATACTTAAAAGTATGGGTGTTCTTTTCTCCGTCACTTTGTACTTTGTTATAAAAAAGCCAAGGTCTTCCGAATAGAATATGAGTAACATTCATGGGGACAATATCACACCAAATAGAATTCATAACCCCCAATTCAGAATGTTACCTGGCACCGCTTGGTGACTGGAATTGCTGAATCATTCACCCAAGAGACCTTGTAAGGCTTCGGATGTTTTTCTGTTGGAAGCTTCAACTTGTTAATTGCTTCTTGGGAGATCACATTCTTCTCGCTTCCTCCATCTACGACAAGATTGCACAATCTGTCACGACATTTTTCCATAGAGCGAAATATGGTGGTTCGCCTCCAATCTTCGGCTTCTTCTTCAGTAGTAATGAAGAGACGACGAATGAACAATGTTCATCCTTCTGTTTCAGCTTGATAGAAGGAATGGTCTTCTTGGTCGGGCGGAGGTTCCTGCTCTCATATGGTGTTTCAGCTTCAATTTCTTCATCAACAGGCTCGGAGTCATAGTTATCCTCTTCATTATGTGCATAGTGAAGATTCTTTGAACCTGGGCATTCAGAAGCATAATGTCCTTTGCCTTTGCATCGAAAACAATCGATGTCATGCTTTGAACGTGAAGAATTGGCAACATTCTTCCCTTTGTTGGCAAAATTTGTAGGTCTTGATTGATTCTGAGGAGGTGCTTGCCTTTTGGAATTTTGTGGAGGAGGTTGTCGGGCTGAGTTTTGTGCTGAAGCAACTCGTTGAGAAGTTGTATCTAAGGTCCTCCTTTGGAGAGGCTCACCAAAACGCCTCGAATATGGATATCGCAATTGTTCTTCGACGCGGAGTGCTAATCGATGAACTTCTTCAATACTGTAAAAGGTGTGAGTAGTCAATTCCCTTTGGATCTCTTGACGCAGTCCTTTTTTGTATCTAGTGATAGCCTGTCGATCAATTTCAGGCACTTTGCATCGTACCATGAGATCATGAAACCTTTTTGTGAAATCATCTACAGTGGAGGTCCCTTGTCTACAGTCAACTAGTTGATCATAGAGGGAATCAAGATAGTCAACCGGTAGATATTTATCCTCAAGTTTCTGTTTCATCTCCTCACATGTGATGATAGGACGCCTCTCATAATTAGCATTCGTATCATCAATACTCCGCCACCAAACACGTGCTGCACCCTTCATCTTCATCTTGACAAAGGAAACGCGTTTGTCTTCTTCCATATTGTACCATTCAAAATAATCTTCAAGGGCTGTAATACAGTTGGTGAAGGCTTTCACATCCATGCGTCCAAAGAAATCAGAAACATCGACACGTACCTTCCTGGTGATGTCATCTTGTCGGCTATGACGGTCTTCATAATCAGTTTCATCCATAAACGCGCTCCATAAATTGTCGACAAGTTTCCTGCGGTTCACCATTGATAGAATGTTCCACATCTGCCTATCGGTTGCTTCCCCTTGGTGCCTTACTGCCATCTTTGTTGGTGGAAGGGCCTGCGTTGTCATTGTTCCGGTTTCCTGGAGGAGGTGTGTTCTGAAGAGGTTCTTCAACCCTGTCCATTATGTCCATTAATTCCATGATGTAGCTATCACGTTGGCAGTCCGTGAATTTACCTCTGAATGTAGCTTCGATGCGAGTAGTCGGGATTGGTGTAGACATGCTGACTTGCCTTTTTTTTTTTTTTTGTTTTTGTTTTTTTTGTTTTTTGTTTTTTGACTTGCTGTTGTGGTGGGCTGGGCTTGACCCGAACTAGGCCCGAGAGGTGGAAGAGGGCCTACGGCTGAGTAGCACGTGTGTGGGGTGCCTCGGGACTGGTCTCAAGTGGGTTCGGATGGGCTATTGATGGCTGTAGGGATGGTGGGTCGGTGATGAGGAAGATGAGTACTACCTCGGATCGGCGATCAGAACTGCGACGGATCTCCTCTTTGATACCAATTGAAGTAGTGCAGGGAACAAAGGAGGTAGCCATCGGGCTATTCTCCAAGCCAGAAGGCTTAGGGTAGGATGTCTTGGTCTCACACCACAGACAACAGAGAAACACACATTTGAGAGAACTCAATTTTCATTAATTTTTTGTATATCCCAAGAGAAGGGATTACATCCTTAATATAATTTTAGAAACTCCCTAATTCTGCTAATTCATATCAGTTATTAGAAATCTAATAAATATACTAAAATTGAGAAATCATCTAGAAGATTTAAATCTAGAAACTGCCGTGGGAGAATCCAAGATTCTATCATGGCTGGGCCTTGTGGGCTTTGGGCCTTCTGGAGTAAACTTTCAAATGTGGTCTAGTGGTCTGGCTTGCATCACGAGGTTGTTGGCCAGAGAGAACAGAGGGGGAGGGAGAGAATAGAGGAGGAGGGAGGAAGAAGAAGAAGAAGAAGAAAAGAGGGGAAAGGAAGGTGGAGGAGGGGAGGGGGGGGGGCGGGCTTGCCGGGGCCTTCTAGCCGGTAGGGGGAGGCCAGCTGGGGATGCTGCCGGCGACTGGGAGGGTGGAGGGGTATTTTGGTCTCAATGAAAAATTACAAAGGAATGGAATGACCATTCCTCTACTTCTCCAGTGGAATGACCATTCCTCTATATAAGGGAATGGTGATTCCGGAAGTAATGGCCATTCTGTCGCTTTTTTGCGAACCAAACGCTGTAATGATCATTCCATTGGAATGACCATTCCATTCCGACCTTCATTACAGTGAACCAAACGCTACCTAAAAATTCATAAAACAACTTCCAATGGCGAAGCACATGGAGAATGCATGGATTGTCTCACCAGTCACCACCCTTACAACAAGATGTTGTGTTTCACCAATCACCACCCCAGCGAACCTTGGTACTCACCCATATCAATTAGAGAAGAAGCAAAAATTTGTGAAAGGAAGAAAAAATGGGTCCGCTCTTACGACAAAGCTCCTCTTCTTTTATATTATTAATCACGCTAATTACAGTATGACCAATCCCTTTAATTGGGGTGATTTACAGAATATTACAAATCTAATGCCTAATCTGGAAGATTACAGGTCACCTATGAGTTGGTGTAAATCAATAAGATACGATGGTCAACTCTCTGCTCACATGTGCCACTCGCACATTTGCCACTTACATGAGCCACCCACTTACATGATCCACTCTAACAACCAACATCTTTCAACAATTCATCCTACACCACCCATAGGCAATTATTGATTTTCATTTTGGTCTCAATTAGCTTTGAGCCAAGCTATACGGTCCTTTGTTAAGCACTCGGTCCATTGGATGTTGATAACCACTTGATCCAATCCAAAGCTACCAAATGACGGTCAAAATAGGAACTGTGCCCATTATTTGTTGACTGTCAAGTTGTGGCTATAGATCAAACAGGTATCAACTTCCATTGGACTTGGTTTATAGTAGGCTAGATCTCAAATTCCTTTCGTATTGGTAGGGCTAGTGGACAACACCAACTCTGGCATGTGTTCTATAATGAAAAGTAGGAGAAGCACTTGTTGAAGTTGTAGAAAATCTGAATCCAAAAGTGAAAAAAAAAAAAAAAAAACCTAAACAGCTGTGGGTTGTGATGATAAAAGCATTGTTATCATTCTAAAAAATCTGGTTGGGTTGACAGAAAAGTGGGATTGACTTCTATTTAAAGAGATTGATTTATATTTTAATGGGGATACAAATGGTTGTACCTAGAGAACAAATCTAGAGGTGGTTCTTTGTAACTATTAGAAAAGTCAGGTTATATTAAAAAGTAAATATATGCCAAATCAGCAATGCAAAATAAATAATCTATGTGCCGTGTGTATGTATGCGTAACACGTGAAATTATGGCATGAATTCTTAGCTTCACTTTTTTTTATGAATGCCATATCCTAAAATTACTTTCACATTCACATAATCACTACACTACAGGACAAGAGCCTGTAGGCACAAATGTGCTCAACATTGCAACCTTGAGGTTGTGGCTTCAAGTCATGTTACAAATTAAAAAAATCAGTACATTACAGCAGGCAAACTAATGCTTAAAATCATCAAGTTAAAATTACGATGGCAATTTAAAGTTTTGGTCTTAATCATTAAGCCACATCACATGATTGTGAGTTGTGACCCACTTACCGTAATGTTTGTAATGTTGTTTCCCTTCCCATTTTTTGAGTGGCCAAAAGGAAACTATGCCTATAAGTTTTTGCCCAAAATGAAGGGATTTTATATAGAAAAGGGAATTTCTTTTGCTCTACCATCATTGTTTGTCTGAATCTTCCCAGACTTGGTCTAAAATGGCTAAACAACTCTTACCATGTTTGAAATTCGGGTAGAATTTTTTTACTTGGAAATCTGGTTCAATTGCTTAACTAGCTTGTTTGGTCTGATGGAATTAATTGTGATTCTTGTGGACTGTGTGTAGTGATCAGATGTGGAGGAACTCAAGAGGGCCCATATCCACAGCCCTTTCTGGGGTTTGGCTTGTGCAAATCTCTTTTAAGTTGTCTTTCTATTTTTAAGGATTTCCCCTATTGGTTAAGTTCTAGTCAACGCATTATAAAGTAAGAGCCCATGTCATGTTAAAGAGCCATAGTCATCATTATTTTTGATTCCTATCTGATGGTGTTAGTCATGTAAAAGTTGAAACTTTAGGAACTACTTCTTGAGTAAATTCTATGATCTATATTTAGAGTTGTAGGCTCTTAAGGATGGGAGAAAGCCTTACCAGTCAGGAGGTTGTGCATGTTTAGATGAAAGGCGAAGAGGAGGAGGAGAATTGAGGAACCAAAGCAGAGGAAGCATCAGTTAGGGGAGTATCAGAGAATCCATTCTTTTGTTCGTGTTGCTGGCACACCACCCCTAAAGCAACCTGGAGATGAATCCATAGTGGGATTTGAAAAAAAGATGTAATTGGGATGTGGATGATGCGGGAATATCATGATGCTGTTTATAATAAAACAAGTGTTCAAAAACACAACATTTACGGTAACTACGAAACTGTCTACCAGTTGGATCATAATAACGGAATCTCTTTTGCCCCATTGCATATCCTAAGAACACACAATGGACTGATTTTGCTGAAAGCTTAGAGTTCTTTCTGGTGAAGGTAAATGAATGACAAATATACAGCCAAACGTGTGAAAAAGATTATACTGAAGAAGTTTCTGATAAACGTGCAAATAAGGCGTTTGATTTGATAAAACATGAGTTGGTTGTAGATTGACGGATGAATTTCTGTACCAACTGCTTCTAGCTAGAATGCAGCAGGGACAGGTGATTCAAGCAGCAAACTTCTGAGAACTTTCAGAATATGATGATTCTTCCTTTTGGCTATTTCATTTTGTTGAGAAGCAAAAGGACATGATTTCTGATACAAAATACCTTTTTCTCGTAAAATGGTTTGAAATTCATGAGATATATATTCCTCCGCATTATTTTGAGGCAATGTTGAATTAGACAGAGTTCCAATGCTATAAATGAGAATATCATCTGCAATAACTGTCTGTACCTTAGAGATGATGGAGCGACATAAGAGCTTGATGCTTGTGCAGTAGAAGAATCATCTATAATTGCTAGAATTCTCTATTGGTTCGGTTTTATGATAAGATATTGCATTAAAAAATGGGATTTCCATTCTTTTTACAATAGATGTAAAACTTCTTGAAACTGAACTGCAACATGACCATATTCTTTGCATAAATAACACTGACTCTTTCCAAGATCTTGGGATCGAGGCTTACTTCGAATACCATATCCACCTTCAATGGTCTGGAAATAGATTTTTTTTTTTAATGTTCAAAAGTTGCACAGACACCTCTCCGGGGCCGGCGTGTTAGAGTTCGACACATGTTGGACACGGACCATGGTTTAAAAAATCGGCCAAGTCCGAGTCGACTCGGACTAAATCATGTGACTCAACCAAGTCGCAAGGGACTCAGCCCAGTCTCATGTGACTCAGTCGAGTCCTAATGTGACTCGGCTGAGTCCTAATGTGACTCGGTTGAGTCCCATGGGACTCGGCCATGAGACTCGGCCGAGTACCATGCGACTCGTCCGAGTCTTATGGGACTCGGCCCTCCAATTGAAGTTGGGACTCGGCCTGATTCGGCCGAGTCCCATGCGACTCGGTGAGTCTACTCGGACTCGGCCATGAACAAGTCGGGTCCCGAGTCCCATTTTTTAAACCATGACCCGGACACTCCCTGGACAGTGTTCAACGTGCCAAAAATGGTGTCCTGCTTATTTTTTTGTATTTTATTTCCCGGATACGCTGGGGACACGCTGACTGTTTTAGTTGGAGAAAAGTATTAAAATTATAATAAAGAAAAGAGAAGGGCCGTTTGTAAAAAAATCTCTTTTAGTTGGAAGAAAAAAAAGGAAGATAAGGCAGAGGCAATTGAAGTTGCATCAATTGAGTAAACTTTAGACGGAAATTGACTTCTTTTTTGCTTTTTATATTTTTGGAATGGAGGGGAAATTGATGATGCTCCCTTTTCTTTGTATGGATTTTATGGAACTATGGATATTTCATGTTTAATCATGTTTCAGTTTTGTATTGCTATTTGATAATTTGATATGTTTGTTGGTTGGTATAGTGTTACACTGGTATTTGAATTTTTATTTATTTGATTGCTAAATTGATTACAAAGTTAAAATGATATTATCTTTTAGCATAAGATTAGATATATTATTATTATTATTGAATATTAACGTATCCCTAACATGTCCATGTCCTACTTTTTTGAGAAATGTTGTGTCTGCGTGTTCGTGTTGTGTCGTGTCCGTGTCCCGTGTCCGTGCTTCTTTGGTTGCTTGTGGTGAGATCTTTTGTTCATCTTGTAACAACTCATGTAAACATGCATCCAAACTTGGAAGAAGAGCCCGTTTCATCCGATTTTCTCTAGTAGCTTCAAATTCAGGGCGAAGTTTCATAAAAAAATTGATATGTGGGTAGTTTCATGAATTTGTTGAATGGCATCAAGTGCTTGTCTGGGAACAGATGCTTAAGCAAGAGAAGTGTATTCCATTCAAAGTATCATAAAAGCTGAGTAATAGTCGTAAC
Source organism: Persea americana (assembly GCA_029852735.1). NCBI lineage: Eukaryota > Viridiplantae > Streptophyta > Magnoliopsida > Laurales > Lauraceae > Persea > Persea americana. Next base: position 12,235,914 of record CM056812.1, read on the forward strand.
TAGATTTGTTCCCTTGAGGCCTTGACTATATTTCTTGTTTTCGAATTCAACTGGAAATCGATGAGCTGAATTTTCTTGATGATAAGTCCTTTTTAGATAATTCCACATAGCCGCAACAGTCTGATAGGGTTGCAAATCAATTGCAATATGGGGTTCCATCGAACATAGGTCCAACTCATGACATGGGCATTTGCTGTTACCCATTGGTTCACTTTTGATAAGTCTGTGGGTTTGGAAGTTGACACATTGATGTATCCCCAGATATCTCTACTTTGAACGAAGAGCCAGATTTGAGATTCCTGCGGAAAATAATATTTTCCAACAAACTTGAAGATGATTTCTTGAATTTATTCAAGCCAGCCATCAAGAATGACTGCTTTTATGCAACAGCTACCTCAAAAGACTCTCGGATGTGAAAAGAATCTCGGATGTATAAACTAGACCATGTGTCCCATATACAAAAGTCCAGTAAAAAAAGCTCAGATCTGACAAATATTCAGATACAGAGAGTGGATTGAGTGGTCCAAAGTCTGATCAAGTGGCCCAGATGCTTAAGTTTAGTCCAAACAATCTCAAATTTGTAAATGTCTAATTGAAGGAGGAGATTGAACGGCATAGATCAAGTGAACAACAAATTAGGGCTCAGGCAACCCTCTTTGGGAGTTTTGGACTCAATGCTGCTTTAAGTATCAAAAAGTCAAATCTCTCCACCAAATTCCAATGAATTTTTTTATGAAAAATACTAGATTTTCAACGACTACGATGAGATCCTGGGCAGATCTTTGCCTAGAAGAAAAGAGAAAGCACTGACCTTTAATTGCCAAGAAATCTCCCAAAAATCTTCAAAATTCTCAGAATAATGTTCTTTACTGGTCTCAGTCTTCCTCAGCAACTATTGAATATTGACCGAATGGTGGACCCCCACAGTATGATACACATGGTCATGAGATTGTGCAGATCATTTGGATGATAGAGAGATAAATTTTGTTTAGATTTGTTATAATGGTGATCATCTCAGAGCAGTTTTGAGATTCCTTAAAGATTCTAATCAAGTAATTCTCTAAGAACCTTTTGTCAATAGGAGAGATAGATGCATTTGTCAGACCCTGCATGCAAGGAAAAGTCTTCCACCTTTTTTACTAGAAAAGAGATGGCCCACCTACTGATGTTGCTTTATACCATGACAAGTTATACGAGAGATGCGGGTTGCAATTGCTCCCCTTCACTATTTAGCCCTTTGGTTTTATATAGGATGCGAGATTATGAAAGGAAAGGAAAGAGGAACAAATACAAATTAATCAACTAGCCAAATCAGCCCAATTGGCGGCCTAATTAATGGTAATTGCAATAAACAAAGATTTTTCCTATCCTAATTATTATGGTACATCTCTACAGTATATGATACAATGCTCTTCACAATATGGCAGTCCATCACGGTGTGGTCCCTAGGTACATACCAAAGTGTTGGGACCAGTTAAAAAAAAAAAAAAAAAAAAAAGAAGAAAAAACCAGTCCACTAGGACTTGTGGACCTTACCAATCAAGCCACAGGACTGTGGCTCTGTTGCTTGAGGCATGAAATAGTAAAAGGAAATTTTAAACAAAGGAAAGATCTGATGAGAAAATGAATGTGTTGATGATACCATTCGAGCACGTATTTTACTGAGGATTTAGCCTTGCAAGAGTAGAATGTACATGTTAATAGCTACTATCTAGATTACTGACATTATCTTTGTAAAAAGTCAAAGGTCATCACCTATTGTGGTCTCACCGAAGCAGGGTCTTGGGAGGGTCCAAACTGGAGACAGACCTAACCTTTGGCAATTTTGCACAATGTGGCCGCTGCTTGCAGGTCTCAAACTTGCGTTATCACGCACATGGTTCAAAATAGCGCTGCGTAGCGGCCGCATTATCGGCCGTAGCGGTTGAGGCCGCTATGTTATTTTGAAAATAGTGGCGCTACGGTATAAACCCAGTAGAGCCAAGCAGTTTTAATTTAAGATACCGTTTTTCCTACTTCTCCTCAATAGCCTTTCCTAAAGTCATCTCTACCCTTATATTATTCCAAATCACTAAAAAAACACAGGATTAGTTGCTACATAAGATTTGAATTCTTTTGAATACCCAAAAAATTCACACCGCTATGCTGCTATGTATCGCCGCAACTGCTACGTATCGCCCGTTACGTAGCGTTTTGGCCATTGGCCGTTACGCCCACCGCAACTGCTATATTGATCTTTGATCACACATGGCACCTTAGACTTTTACCATTGCACTGAAGCAATGACCCGAGACTAACATCACCTTTCTATATTACATAAAAGCTGGTACTAACGGTAATCTGCTTCAGAATGTTACAAAAAAGTTTGTATCTTTATGTAGAGCACAATTATCTTATTGAACAGTTGTGTTGCTTTACTTGAATAAGAAGGATGTATCATTTAAATGTACTTGGTGTCTTTAATAAGACAGATTGGCTCATGTGCTTGTCCTCTCATCTAAAGTGTACTTATGCATTGTTGTTTACTTCTTCGGGTCCTGGTATGTATAGACAGGTGATCTCACAGTGAATGAAATTTGTTCTGTCTTTCCCCTCCCTCTCCTCACGGTGTACTTGAGGGTACTTAACTGTCACGCGTTGTTATTATGGGGTACTCACGGGTTATGCATTGTAATTTAGTTCTGCTTATGGTACGTACTATGTAGAGACAAGTGATCTCACGGTGAATGAAATTTGTTCTGTCGATCTGGTTAGTGAAGACAAGTGATCTCACAGTGAAGAATTTATCTGTGGTTTCTCTCGTATATTAAGTATTATTAATTCCTAATTCTGTTCATTCTTGGTACTTTTATAGTTTGATCTGACCAAACTTCCAGTTTTGTAGATTTGCTAATTCATGCCAAGATTGGTTATATTTGATTGCTACCTTTCATATGATGGCAGATTCATGCAGATGAGACAAAGAGCAGTCTTCAATTCGCAAGTAGAGCTTTACGTGTTACAAACTGCGCTCGTGTCAATGAGGTTCCTTTCTGATTTGACTTGCCTTTTCTTTCCTCGTAATCTACTCCTTGCTTTTGGCTCCATTTTCTATTTCCGTACTTGGAGTATGACTGTTGTGTTCCATATGTTGACAGATCTTAACAGATGCTGCTTTGTTAAAGCGCCAAAAAAAGGAGATTGAGGAGCTTCGTGCGAAGTTGCTGGTTTGTTTGTTGATAAGTGGCTCTTTCTTCAAAGGTAGCTCCGGACCGAATTTTTTAAATTCTTGTGTTTTGCATGTTAGGAATCACATTCCGAGCATTTTGAAGAGGAGATATTGAACCTGCGTAACACGTTATTACAGGTCCATTATCTGATCATTTTTCAGTTATTCTGTCATTTCGAGATGAAGTTCTCATCAGATTCTTAAGAATTTCATATCCCTGGCTATGCAGAGTGAATTGGAGAGAGAAAGAATTGCTTTAGAGCTGCAAGAGGAGAAGAAAGCTCATGCCCTACGTGAGATGAGGTTGCAGGAACAGGCTAGAAGGATAGAAAATTTAAGCTCGTTGGTATTAAACTCACAAAGGGATGAATCAATTCATACTAAGAAGGTTAGTACTAGATAACAAATTAATCCCCTTGATTTACACATGTTATACTGTTTTGTATTTTGTATGCTGTTAATATAATTGCATGTTATAATTTGTTGCTAATTGCTGCAAAAATATTTAAGAGTTTATTTTTGTGCAACACATGCACAAAATGAGTGTAGTAGATATGTGAATGCTGAGGTGTATGTGTAGTAAAACTAGGAAGGATAGTGGTTTGGACATGTCAAAAGTGGGCTAGCAACGATTTCAGTGAGGAAAAGTTATTCTATCAACTTAATGGCCCTCTAAGGGGGAGGGGTAAGCCGAAGAGGACATGGATAGAAGTTGTAGCAACTAGCAATCGATCTGAAGAAGTACAACCTATCGGACGATTTGTCTCAGGACAGATCGGAATGGAGAAACAAAATCTATGTAGCCGACCCCAATATTGTTGGGACAAGGCTTTTGATGATGATTTTTGTCACTCTACTAAACATGTTGTGTGAGCAGGTCATGTTCCACAACATGAAACATGTTAAAAGGATGCTTTTATATGCCTAACTTGATACCTCTTGACGCATTCAGAGATCCACAAAGAATCCTTTGACTGTAAACTAACTTTTCTGCAACTGTCCATAACAGTGTCACGGTATTGTTATTATATTCTTGCAACTGGATATATGTCCGAAAAGAATAGTTTTGAAGAAGTGCAACTTATTTGAAGATTTGGCTCGAGATAGATTAGAATGGAGAAGCATAATTCATGTAGCCAACCCCAACATAGTTGGGATAAGGCTTTGATGATGATGACGACAATGATGAAGATGAACTGGATATTTGTCCAAACCTTTGTAAATGTTCGTTCCCCACACCAGCATCATCGATACAAAGTAACAAATGAAAAGGAATGGAAAACACAAAGAATAAAACTGAAATAACCTTCACTGTTATTCAATAATAAAAGTCAACTGTTCTCTACTGTCAACCTTACAAGTCCTAATTGATGCATAAAACCAAAAGTTCTCTAGAAGATCTTGATACCTGTTCTTCATGATAATGCTCCTATCCTGGACCAACTTGCTAAAATAAATAGTCTGAAAAAGGGTAACTACAACTATTCACTGTTGACTGTTGTGACTGGACACGCTTAGAAAGAGCAAAACACTAGATAAAATCTAATAATTCTTTATCTCCTATCTGAAGATACTAATGGAATCCACTAGACTATATTTTTGAAGGGAAACCATAAAACTCCATTGGCTGGTACGATCTTGCACAGTTTTGCAAATCTGGCTGTGGGCCGCTCATGGCCCATCTAATATTGAAAGCAATCATACTACCTGCAAGAAGACTTGTAGGCGACCTTATTTTGGTAGGTTTCAAGTGGGTTGGACTTGGTTGAACATTGTGTGGATATGTATCAGAAGATGTGGAATCAATGTTCAGACCAGTTTTTATGGGACCCTGGTGCTGGTAATTTATTTGTGGGTTTGAACTAATCCATGACAATAAAATATTGCAATTACTGACTCGGATCAAGCAATCCTGACTCTGCATATTATTTCCTTCAACCTTGCAAATTTAGAAAAAAGTTGTGTAGGTTATAAACTTACAAGAGAGAGGTTCTGCAGAAAAATTCTGCAACAACCTGCCCCTACCTTTTTGCCTCTACTTTTCAATTGCCCAGAATTTGGGGCTTTGATTTTTAGGGGTTTGCCTCTACTTCTCTAAAGTGGATGGAGGCTGGAAACGTCTACCATATTTTCCAAACCTCTACCCACTTTAGACATTTAGACAAGTAGAGGCTAAAATAGAGATACTAAACAGGGCCTTAGACAAGAGACCAAGATATCTGAAAATCAATTTTGCTTCTTGCCAAGGTGGTCAACTATGGAAGGTATTTTCTCACTATGTAATTAATGGAACGATACCGAGAGAAGGAAAAATCTTCATAGGGTCTTCCATCGATCTAGAGAAAGCCAAGGATAGGGTACCTAGAGATTTGATTTGGTGGGTGTTTGGTAAAAGGAGTGTCCCAAGAGGTTACATTGACATTATCAGGGACATGCGTAATGAGTGTGAGAGCTATCTCTGGAGAGACAGGTGGATTTCTACTTTCGTGTGACCATAGGTTTGCATTAGGGGTCGGCTTGTTCCCTTATTTTGTTACATTGATTGTGGACGAATTAATTGCTCGTGTCCAAGAGGAGGTACCTAGGTGTATGTTGTTTGCAGATGATATAGTGTCAGTGAATGAATCGAGAGATGGTGTGAATGCAGAACTTGGGAGACATCAAGAGGCTTTAGAATCCAAGGGCTTCAAAATAAGTCATACAAAGACAATATATGAATTGCAACTTCTAGCGAAATGTGCAAAGAGCTAAAACTGCCATGATAATTGAAGCTCAAGAGGTGCCATATATAGTTTTGTTTTTACCTTAGCTCGATAAATAGTAAGGATAGACGAGTTAGGAAGATGTCGAACATAGGGTAAAAGTGGAATGGTTGAAGTGAAGACTTGCTTCTACAGTGCTTTGTGATCGGTGCATAAAAACAAAATTGAAGAAAAATCCTTACATGATAGCTATCAATGGAAAAATACCAAGAGAAGAGGAAAAATCTGCATTGGTCTTCATTGATTTAGAGAAAGCTTATGACGGAGTGCCTAGAGATGAAATATGGTGGGTTCTAAACAAAAGGAGCGTTATATCAAAATCATTAACGACATGTATGAGGGAGCGGTAATGAGTGTAAGAACTACATGTGGAGGGACCTGTGAGTTTTTAGTGACCATAGCTTAAGCCCTTATCTCTTTATAGTGATTATGGATGAGTTAACTGCTCAAATTCAAGACGAGGTAGCTTGGTATATGTTGTTTGCAAATGATTTAGTGTTGGTAGAGGAATCTAGAGATGTGACAAATGTGAAACTTGAGAGATGAAGGGTGACTTTAGAACCCAAGGGTTTTAAAATAAGTCGTACAAAGACAGAATATATGGAATACTACTTCAGTGAACATGTACAAAGAGTTGAAACTATTGTGAGAATTGAAGCTCAAGAGATATCACAAAGAGATTCTTTCCGATACCTTGGCTCTATGATTAGTAAGGATGGGGAGATTGAGGAAGATGTAAAGCATAGGATAAAAGCGGGATGGTTAACGTGGAGACTTGCTTTTGGAGTGCTTTGTGACTGGCGCATACCAACAAGATTGAAGGAAAATTTTTACGGAACAACAATTAAACCAAATATGACCTATCGAGTAGAATGTTGGCCAATCAAGAATAAAAACAAACACAAAATGAGTGTAGCAGAGATGAGAATATTGAGGTGGCTGTGTGGTAAAACTAGGAAGGACAGAATCAGAAATGAACTCTTTCGGGAGCATTATGGGGTACAATCAATAAATGATGAAATAAGAGAAATAAGAGACCTGTTTTAGATGGTTTGGACATGTCCAACGCAGGCTAGCAATGACGCCGGTGAAGAAAAAGTTTTTCTGAGTAGGTTGATGGCCCACTAAGGGGAAGGGGTAGGCCAAAGAGAACCTGAATGGAAGTAGTAAGGTTGTATCTTAAGAAGTACAACCTAACTGAGGATTTGGCTCAGGATAATAAATTGGAATGGAGAAACAAAATTCATGTAGCCAATCCCAATATAGTTTGGGCAATGCTTTGATGATGATGCTAATAATAGCAATTATACCAGCTATGGGTCTATGGCCTATTGAGTAGAATGTTGGCTATTCGAGAAGCAACACATGCACAAAATGGGCGTATAACAGAGGTAAGAGTGTTGGGACGGGTATTTAGTAAAATGAGAAAGATATAATTAGAAATGAGCATTTTTGGGAGCATTTAGGGATAGCATCAATAGGTGATAAATTAAGAGAAAACTCTTTTGAGATGGTTTAGGCATGTCAGACGCAGACGAACAGCGATGCCACTAAAAAAAAGGTTATCGCCCAATGTGGTCCTGCCGAAACAGAGTCCTGGGAGGGTCCAGACTGGAGACAGACCTAACCTTTGACAATTTTTGCGTTAAGTGGCTGCTCGCAGGTCTCAAACCTGCGTTTTCACGCATGGCACCTGAGAAAAGTTTTTGCACAAAGAGGTGAACAACGATGCCACTAAGAAAAGTTTTTCTAGGCAAGTTGATGCCCACCAATGAAAGGGGAGGTTGAACAGGATGTAAATGGAAGTAGTAAGGCTAGATATAGAGAAGTGAAACCTATTCAAGGATTTAGTTCCGGATAGATCAGAATGGAGAAACACAATTCATGTAGCAGAACCTAACAAAATTGGAATAAGGATTTCATGATGATGACGATGATGACCTATAGAACAAAATGGATTTTACTTGGCAGTTGGCACTGCTAGTGGCCAGGGCCTATTTCAGTCCAAGTGTTGCACCAGTGGGCTTTTTTTTTTCTACTTGTATTGTATTATCTAATTCTTTTTTAACTAAAAGGCTTGTGATTTACTAATAAAATAATTGCAAGGCTTTTGGTTTACTAATAAGAAAGCAAGGCTTGTGATCTTTGATGCCTGGATGGGGGAGGGACACACCATGAATATTGTAGGGATGCGGATTTTACACATGAAAAGTGTTGTATCAGATATGATACGGCATAGTACGTTACCAATTTTGATGTGTCATTGTATCATACCTTGTGATTAAATTTCTGCAAGAAATTTAGGTTAAAAATTGTGTAAGTAAGAGTTTAAGGCAATAATAATTAGAAAGAAAGAGGAAGGGCTGGTGTCCAATGTGACAGCGCAACCATCCCTAAAACATTATTTATATACTATTTGCAGAAATCACAGGAAGCCCTTCTTACCAAAGTTTGTAAAATTAGAAATCAGTCAGTAATCCTGGAAATTACAAATAACCCGCTGCATCTCTTACCACAGTTAGTATATTGATGGGCTTGTACCTGAATTGTTGATAGCTTCTTGATCATTGTGTCAGTCTAATGTTGTATATGACGTGAGCATAATTATTCTTTTCATTTCCTTCATTTCTTTATCTATTTGGGCCTATGTTTTCTAGGGGTTAACATAAGATGTTTATTTTTTTCTTTTATGATTTACTGACCACTTAACAGCATGCATATTGCCGAATGCATCCTTGACTTGCTATTGTACTATATGGTATCATTTTTGATCATGCATTGGATTGTTTGTTAGTGTAGAATAAGAGGCGTGACACATGGTGCTTAGGTGCTTCTTCAGGGAAGTCCAGTGGTGAGGTATGCACATCTAGACTTGCACTTTAGCGAATTTGTTTTTTACGTTTCACATTTTGGTGTTGAATCTTTAGGATCTCGAAGAGCCTGTGGAATGTGCTCATTATTGTGACAAGGTTGCGGGTTTAAGTCAGCTTCCTCTGTTCAGAAAACAAGGGATAAATCATAGAAGGAAAAAGAAAAAAATAGTGTTTAGTGACCAGCGTGCTTCATGTAAAATTAAATTCATTGCTAATTTAAGTATCAACTGTGCAAATTCTGTGAGTGTGTATTTGGAGGTTTGGACTGTTGAAGTAGCAGACCACCAGAATGAGCCATGACCTATCATTACCCTGAGCGGCAGCTTTAATTGTTTGTGTTTCTGTCACAACCTGGGCCCGAGATTAGGATTACTCCAAACAAACCCCGAGTCACGATCTCCATACTTACTCCTGTAAACTCCGAATTAACCGAAGTTAAAATGAAATCCACAAGGGATAGCATACTTCATACCTGTCAAATGTACATTTTTGCAGAAATATATATACATTGACGAAACAATGTAAAACAGTACAAGTTCTTTACCTCAAAGTAAAGTTCAATATACACATTCCATTTACTATTTAAGTCAACCACTGCATATTCAAAATACAATGCATGTGGCAACTATTTACATTCCAAAATGAATATAGAAAAGTATTTCTCAAAATGTTTCCAAAATATTCTAAATTGTTTCGTCCTCCGACTCATGTCCACTCAATCAATCCTCCTAGAGGAATCTGATTGGCCTCCTCCTCAGGCGGCGCGGCCTCTGCAGCACCGGTGCGGGCAACTGGGCCTGTAATGTCATTAATAACACTGTGAACACGACGGTTCAACAATGTATACACAAGTCTATGATAGAACATACCAATAAACTTGTTTATCAATTCTATAAACAAAATCTCAATAATCCTAGACAACCCAAATCAATGACAGTAATTTATACATTGGAGTCAAGTAACAATACTTACAAGAATTGGCAGCTACCATAGTATACTTTTCATTCAGTGGTTCCCAAAAGGGATCATTCAGTTATCCGATTAACGGATTCAGTATTTCATTCATTCAGTTTTCAGTGAGTGCACTTTATTAAGTGGCTTATCATTCAATATGTGTGGGATCTACCAGTGTCTTGATCAGAGATAACTGGCATCACCACGGAGCTTCAGAACACCCCATTCCATCTACTGCAGTAGGATTGTTCATTAATTCATTTCAGCTTTATACGAGCTTAAGAAACTACTATGTAGTGCCAGACTCAGGAATCAAATTAAACCAATAAATCCTATTCAAACTTCTAAACCAACATTCAGGTGAAACGCTCATTATCTAATGTGTGTATTATTCTCGATGACATCACTTTAATTGAAATTTACACATTATGATAACCTTAGCTAACACCTATGAAGGTTTAGGTAAAAACACCATTAACACTAGCCTTAGCCAATAGGCTTCTATCCAGAAAAATCAGACCTAAATCTGAAATTTACTCAAGTTCGGTCACCTTGTCGGTTACCTGTCGGTTAACCGAATTCTGGAACTTGGCTAACTGAACCACAAGTCGGTTAGCTTTCTAGAATCTTGCAATTTCTAACAAATTTCTCTAATTTGGTTACCTGTTCGGTCAGCAATTCGGCTGACCGAACTCTCGAATTTGGTTAGCCGAACACATGTCGGCTTCCCTTCGGTCAGCTTTCCAAAAGCTTAACTTCTGACGGAAAATTCTGACAGGAATTTCGGTCACCCTTTGGCTAGCCGAACACATGAGTTCGGTTAGCCGAATATTGTTGGCCAGCTCACGGTCAGCTTTCCAGAAGTTGAAATTTCCTACGAAACCCAACCCAGGTGGGTCGGTCAGCTGTCGATCAGCAGTTCGGCTGACCAAACTGCTCCCAGAACTTCAAATTCTTTGAGTTCAGAACTTCAAAAATCTCTGAAGAGAAACTTCTAACTTGAGTTCCTTGGACTCCATAACACTTAAATCAATAGAAATGCATATACTTGCCTTGGTTGGAGATTAATTAGCAAAAAAAAAAAAAACCCTTTGTTTAGCTTGACTATTGAGATGAAATCTCTTCCACCGAAACCCTCTTCAACCTAAAACCAAAACCAAATTCACAAATAGAACTCCTATGAGTCCATTGTGCTAAAAACACTCTAAATCATTGGATAGAACTTGAAAGTTCTGTAAATACACCTTAGGCACTTACTTGTAACCTTGTGAAGAGAATTCTTGAGTTTCTCTCAAGCTCCACTCCAAGGAAATGGATAGATAGGTAGAGGAAGAAGATGAGGAGATGAAGAAGATGAAGTGCTCTCTTCAATTCACATGCAAAGCCTCAATCTTGACGCTTGATGAAGAAATGGAAGGAAGAAGAAGAGAAAAGATGAGCCTAGGGTTGGCTGTGCTGGGAATGAGAGAATGAACTCATTTGAGTTCATCTCAATTCTTATTAGTCCATGTTTGCACAAAACCCCGTTTTACTTCTGTTATTTACATTTCGAGTCAAATGAAGACTCATTTGATCCAATTCTCGACGAAAGAGTTCAAGTCTTCTACGGAAATTAACATACTCTTTGAGATACACGTGTTGGTATCAATAGTTACCGTATTCGACAAAATACGCAGAAATTCGTATTTACGAAAAGTTCCTTATTTTCCTTTGTTTAAGTAAAAAATCAATTCAAATCATTCAATGTCATTCATTATTCTTTCATCGAGCTCAAATTAATCATTTGAGACAAATTCAATTCAATTTGGCCATTAACCATATTTAACATGGTTAATTATCATTAATTTTTGATTAATTAGAGTTAATCTTGGTTAACTCGGGACGGGGTGTAACAATTTCCTATTGGGTTTCCTTTGCAATATTAATTATTTACAGACTTTGTAGTGTTCTCCGTGTAAGAAGTTTTGCAATGGAAGGTAGCAGATTAATGCAACCTCTCGGCATTTTTAGGTGATAACCACTGCACAATCAATAGCTACAGTCAGAAAGCCGGTTAGAACTGAACGAGACATGGGCTTGCCTCCTCCTTTTGAAGAACTAATTCATCAAAATGAAGTTAAAATGGGTGACAGCCCTGGCCATTTATCAGAGAATTGCGGAAATCATGAGTCATTGAATGACTATGCTCTACCTGATGAACATGCACTGTTGCATGTCACTAACAGGAGAAAAGTTCCCCTCAAGAGAAGAAACTCACTTGCGGTATGTTTCCCCGTCGTTGTTTTTTGCTGTATATTTCGACACCTGAATGTTTATTTGGCTAAACAGGAGAATAGCGACGTAATAGACATGCAGGCAGAATATGAAGACTTGCTTTTGAAATTTGAAACTCAGGTTGATTTTCCCTGTCTAACTGATTGCATGCTTTTACTTCATATTTTTGCACCCTTTGATAGTGTGATCACTATTTTGCAGGGAATAACAAAGGATATACAAATTGAGTGCTTAGCCAAAAAGTTAGCAGAGGCAGCGTGCAATCCGGAAAGGACAGCCTCTACTTCTACCTGCCATCTAAGTGAATGTGTTACACACGGGGGTAAAGCCTTAACTTCAAGGGAGTCTGAGGCAATTCTTGTTATCAAACAACTTCAGGACCAGGTCATTATTATTAGCATGTGTTGTCTGTGTCTCTTGTCTTCAGACACTTATGGTTATGTAAATTTCTAGCAGATTAAAGAGCTAGAGACTGAGAAATCTTCTATCCAAGGAAATTTAGATAATGTTGTTCAGTTAGCTACCAAACAGAATTCATCTTCCAGAGTAAAATATGATCAGGTAATAATGGATTTTACAACTTCTGTTTCTTTTTCTTTCACAATTCCTATAACTACATAGTGATTGAGTTCTCCCATGCATATGAATTTTTTCCAGTTGTGTTCAATGGGTGAGATCTGTCTGCACAAATACCTGGACCTCATTATTTAATTGGCCGTAAAATGTTGACTTGGATGCAGTCCTGACTCCTGATTATCCAACTGGTCTAAGAAGGGTCCGAATCTTATTTTTTCTAGTCAGGTCCTTTTGGTAATTGATTTCAGGCGCGGGCTATTGGGCAAACCTTTCAAATTCCCTATGCAGTTTCATAAGAAACTGGTCACATGGACTGATTTCATGAGCCTTTTGAAGGGCGTGTTTGCCACACTTTATGGCTTCATCTGATACTGGGCATAGAAAATTTTGTGAATTCAGTCCACAGGTTTACAAATCCGGATTGACATTTTTATATTGGCCTATTCCTTTGGGAGTACTCTGATATTTCAAGCTCAAATTAAAATTTCCTTGCTGCGTTTTCTTGATTATAGGTTTCGCTTAAATATTTCCACATCCCCTTTGCCGTCTTATAGGGTTCCAGATTGAGTGCTCTCTGGGGGATCTTCATAATTTAAAATCAAATGAATGATTTTAGCATCCTTCGTTTCCCATTGGGACAGATTTGTGGTGCTTGTTGTGTCCTCTTTATTAACTGTTGATTTTGCATTGGTCCATTTGATATGACGTGATAGGTCTTTTCCTCTCAAAAGCTTAGGGAACTGAAATTCCGACGAAAGTAGTTTTTGCCAATAAACTCATAATGTAAAATTTCAGATTTTTTGGGCGTATTGAAAATCTCGGCAAAAGGAGAGTTGAGAAATAAAAAATTGCAAAATATAGTCATCTAATTAATGCCTTCAGTTCTGTGGGATCACAGATCAACCTTTACAAATGGAAAGATCTCTCCCTCTCTCTCTCTCTCTCTCTCTCTCAATGATTTCGAGTTACTGGAATTGGTGATCAGATTAGAATATTCAATGGTCTTGATGACATTATATCCCTGAAACTATCAAAAATGAAGAATCGATAAAATCCATATCTAGAGAGCTCGAAAAACTCAGAAAAATGGAGAAACATGCAATCAGGTGGGGTGACCTTGTGCTTTGAATTGTCCTCAATTGAGACCTCCAATGGGCCTCACAATTGATCGAATGGATTCTGCCTTGATACAGTTGAACGACCGTAGAAATTTCTTCAGAAATCTGAGACCTTTTCAGATATAGAGTTGATATTTCTCCCAAAAAAGCCCTCTTGATTTTTGAAGATCATAGATGGGCCAGTGATGAATGAGATAGACTCAACATAGATTGACGGGGAGAAATTCTAGAACAGTTGAACGACTGTTAAATAAGTTTTCTGCAATCTGAAAATACTTCAGATCTTGATTCTTTTGAATGCTTCACTTTCAAGATGACCCATTAGTGATCACAAAGTTAGGGGAGAAACCTTTGGTTGGCACAATTCTGTTAATTATCTAGCATGTAATCGGGAAGGTTTGAGATGATAATGAGTAACAAAGTGAATAGATTAGGATTCATAAAGAATCTTCTTCCTTAGTGTATATAGTCTAGTTCTTGGTTTTCATGGGTGCTTGTAATTTATTACCATGTTTTTTCCAAATCTTCTTTCGACACCATAATTAGCGACTTTTTAATACTAATATTATATGGCAACTAATTCATCACATTTTCCTCATTGTTGTAGCTTCATCAAGAACTTCTAGATGCACGCAAGGAGGCTAGAGTGGCAGGTGAGGAGGCTAGAGCTGCTCGTGAACAACTTTCTTCACTAACATCACTTGGAACGCTTGAGGTGCATAATTTTTGTTGTATTTGTTCAATTAGTTTCTTATTTTATTGTCTTTTTTTGTCCAAGTTTATAATGGTGTTGATATACACATAGATGTACATGTGCACACTCAGAGGGTGTGAGGGATATGACGATAATGCCGTTACCATCTTATAAAAACTTCCTTTCAGTCTTGGTGGCACTCGATGATCTCTTTGCATTCCAATTTCTTCCCTCTAGTATGCCCACCATGCACTTACCCTATATGCACTGTCATTGTCAATTCCTTATTTTGCTCTATTGCTGCTCGCAAGCAACTAACCTATCGCACAATGGAATTAAGTAGTTTTCACTTTTGACCCAATTCTCCTCCTTGGTGTAAGACATGCTAATCTTGCAGCACTTATATTTTGACTTTGTTCTTGATGCAACCAAGGGAAGCACAATTGGATTCATTGTGAGCCCAAAATACCTTGATCTTCATTGAAACCAAAAAATCCACTCAAGCAAGGAAGAAAGTCGAGATTCGCTTGACTTTAATTGGGAAAATCCACTGTAAAAATCTTCCGTCCAATGGAAGAAACTCACCAAGGGAGAGGAAACTCAAATCTGCATTACACCAACAACCTTATTGAAATAGCTGAAAATAAATTACAAGCTAAGGAGCTGCCGTCCCTTACATGCTCTTATTTATTGTTTATGGACTTTGAACTCTAAATATGAGACTTAATCTTAACCATCCATCAAATTACTAAACCATATGAAAGTCTTACCCCTAAAAGGACTCCTTATACAATGGAAAGAAAATCAAGCTAATGGAATGACTTAAATGATTCTGTCAATTTGCTTGTTTTGCTCTAGTGAGTCCCACGTAGCAATGAAGTCAATCCCTTAATTTCCTCCTCAGCACAGGAGTCTTCTTAATAAAGGACTCTTAAGTACACTTAGATAGGGAATGAAATTAACCCATAACATAAGAACAAGTACTTTCATGTGGTCTTCTTGTGAGATTTTAGAACTATCTGACCACCATAACATTAGTACACTTAGATTGACCAACATAAATTGTTTCATAGATTTTAACACTATCTGAACTCCGATTGACAATTCGTTTTCACCTGCACTCTCATGAAGATGACACACAACCCTCGTGAAGATGAGATCTAAGCTCATTTATCGTGCCTCTGAGTCTCGTTTTTGTTCGTCAAGCTGCATGATCTATATGTTTAAGGTAGAGATCACGTAGAGCTAATCTAGTAGGCCACCAACCATGACAACTTCAATAAGAGAGGGATGAGACAGAGATAGACTTTAGAGCCATGTAGTGGACACCATAGGCTCACACAAACAGGTGGAGATCACCAACAAAGCAGAATAGACATTTTGGCAAGATATCAACTGATACAAAAGGGGAGATTGTTTTGAACTTTGGATATGCAATATAGGTTTTTTCTTTTCATCACAAAAACTAAGCTTATGAGATAATTCCATTTAGGGGTAGAAAACTCTATCAATTTGCCATGGTTACTTGGTAGTGTGAATCCAATTAATAGATACGTTTCTAGTTTATTATAAGAATGTTGTGTAGTAGTGAGCCTCTTTGGGAATGCTGTGTAGCATACCAAGGTGCAGTACAACTCAGGATAGTGTTGCTGAGAAGGTGTAGTATAAAATGTGGAGCATAAGAAGTTTTCACCTCCCTTATCAGTCACGTTGAAAAAACTGGCAGAAGATACATTAGTAGACAAAGTTCCTCATTAAAGTAGTTGTAAAGCTGTGATGTTAATTCCAAGCCGGACATAGTATCTATGTATGGGCTTAAGAGAGGGAGAAGAAAGAGTGTTGTGTGTTTTGGGGGGGTGGGGCCTAAATTAGGGTTAGATTATATTAGATTAATTTTAGAATAGAGTCATGAGGTTAGGATTTAGTTTCCTAATTTGAGTTAATCTCTTCCATTGTATTCTAAAATAGCCTTATATTCATTTTAAATCAGATCAAATAGTTGTGTCAAGATGTAGCCTAAAAATTTCAAATCTAACCATGAACAATGTCTTTATCTATGTCAAATTTGGGTAAATGACAATTCATGTTTTAGTTTCTTTTGTGCATAACATTTTGATATAGTTACAATTCTTATATCCTGTGGGATGTTTCGTTTCTTTTGTTGATACCATTTTTTTTTTTTTTTCACTAACATGTTTAGGAGGTTAAAGTTGATCCCGTGGACCAGCTCTCAGCGGAATTCCATGAATTAGTGCTGGAAGTTCAAAACTCAAGGAACACTGTAAAAACTTTTTCTTCTGTAGCTGCCGATCTCTTTCAAAGCTATTCCTTTTTCTCAAACAGTATCCTGGTAATGCACTTTTGTAAGGATCTACATTTAATAGTTTCCACATCTATAGCATTGTGAAATATATATGTGCTTTATTTTACTTAGGTTTGAACTTTATTGTGCATGCCTTCTGAAGATCAACTTTGTATGACAGGTTTTATTTCAATTAGGAAATAAATTCATTAGAGAACCACACCAACTAAAAGGAACAAAATTTATCAGCCTTCATAGATGTCACAATGGTGTTTTTTACGGACACAGTGAGTTGTTAAAACCTTTATAGCACCGGAAAATACCCGATATGCACTCTCACTCTGAGAATATACGAGTCAAGTCATTTTGGCCAATCTGCATGTTAAAATTCTTCAATGTGCCAACTCTTCAACAGTTGTCTTACAAGTCATTTTGGCCAATCTGCATGTTAAAATTCTTCAATGTGCCAACTCTTCAACAGTTGTCTTAATGTGTCAGATGACTTGAAAGGGCATAGTTCGCTCATTAATAACAAAAACAAGTTAGATAAACTGGCTTTGTTTAGGGGCCAGGGCTCAGTTGTGAAACTCGGTAAGTTGCTTCTTTTTTATTTGCCTCTCTGTACAAGTTGAAACTCAAGCTTCGCAGTGGCACACTTGAGAATTGAGATACAACTGGTACTGTTTGATCTTAGGAATGATAAAGGTGAGGTGCAATATGTTGGTGGCTAAAACTGGAGTGGAACGCTTTGATTGTTCCTTCATTTCCTTTACTGTCTGTTGGCAAGAGATTTACCATTCATTGTGAGCAAATGACTAGTGTCTTAAAAGTCTAAGCCTGGAGATTCTCCTTCTCTTTAATGATTTTGTATTTATTACAATTAAGAGTCATGTGACTTTTCTCAATGTGCCTAGAGAGGCAAATGAAAAGGAAAACTTTTTGGCTAGAGATGATGGCGTGAGAGTCATCTTTGGTGGAGTTCCTCACCCAGCCTCAATAGTATCATTAAAATGTTTTTTTGTTAAATAAGAAACTCTAATTAATAAAGACATAAGTGTAGACAATAGCCCGCAGCACAGTTGCAAGGTATTCAATGCAACTATGAGGTTGTGGTTTCGAGTCATTTTACCTATCAAAGAATTGAGGAAAAAAGAAAAGAAGAAATAGTAGAACAAAGTTGTAACCGAGTATAAGAACAATGTTGATGGAAAACACACCAACTACAACCACCTGATTACATATCAAAATGGGGTCAAAATCCTTAAAAGATTAGAATTTATGATTTCCATGGTGATATTACTCAGAGGCCAATGGTTTCTTCACTCAGAGGTTAGATCTTATTGACAGGTTGCCACTTGCCCTTGTTCTTTGATTGCTTTGTAAAATTGTGAAAATCATCTTGAAAGTGTTTCTTCAGAAGCTTTGAAATTTAATAGAGAACTGTATGTGGCTGAACGGATTGAGCCAGAGTTGTTAAGATGTTTTATTTTATTTCTTTTTTTGATGGTTTAATGCCTTATGAGAAGTCCCTGAAGTGAGTTTGCATTTAGATACATAAGTGAGCAGGGTATACTTGCACCTGTAGCCAAGTCTTGTAGATATCATGATGAATGACAATTGTACACTCTCCATGCATCATGTCTAGGGAATATTGATTTTGTTTAGAAATGAATTCTGTTTCCTTTTCCTTTTTCACTTTTACAATCTCATTGCACTCGTGTACAGGACCTCAAGTCATTTGCTAGCCAAAATATTTTACAACTTAAATCCATCATCAGAAGCCATGAGAAGTTGCACAATTGTATGGAAGAAAAAGTTGTTGAACTTGAGAAAGATAAGGTTGCCTTTTGATTAATCATGACACACCCGAGTTGATAATAGTGTCGACAATATGATCGTCAGCCCGTGTATATGTATAGTATCATCAGGCAATGAGCGTTTACAAGCATTCAAGTTCTAACAGCCCAGGGTTTCAGCAGGGATCTAGATGTCGATTTGACGGGCCTCGCCGTGTCCCTTTTTGTCCATTGCATGCGGACCACTGCTGTAATTCTTTCCTAAGCATTGATTTGCCAGCTGTAGGTGAAACTGTTACTGATTATTCTTCCACGATAGATTTTGGACATGGTTTATGTGGTAGCCACTATGATATCAATATTCTTGATAACCGAACTTGCGGGCTCCACATGTTTGAGCTCAAAGCCTGAGGTCACTGTCATATCATTGGCTTATGATTGTATGATTCCTTAATAGTCTGCTGACCAAAAATTATCTTGATTCATTAATGTTGTCTGCTGACCAAAAATTTTCTTCTCTCTCTCTCCCAAGCGCAGGTCATCTTGTACAATCAGTCCTTTGGTCAGCAAAAGCAGATAGAGGATCTCAAATCTGATCTACAGATTTCTAAAAAGGCCTTGACTGTATTGCATTCTTCCGTCTTCTATTCTTGTTTGTCTCTAGAGTTGTCTCATATGATACCGATCCTTCTGTTTTTTTTCCTCTATTTTTTCTGATAGGAACTGCAACAACAACAAGACTTGGAGAAAGATGACTTCATTACGGAAATTCAAGATCTTCAAAAGGAAATTTCATTCTTGTCATCTTCCTCAGTAGTGAAGGAAAGGGAAGCTTTGAGAAAGGAGCTGGAGAAAACAAAATCTAAGCTGAAAGATACAGAATGCAAGCTTAAAAATGCTGTCCAGGACAAGATCAGACTTGAGGTTTTGTAATTATTTTCCTATTCAGCGTATAATGCCTTCTTGGTTGGCATCTTTGTGACTTATATATTATCTTATATGCTGCTCATCCCTGCTCGTCCAGAGTGAGAAAGCATACATTGAACGAGAGATAAAGCACTTGCGTGGTCAGAAGACTCTTCTCGAACGTGATATTTCCAAGCGTGAATCACTTGCTGATAAAAGGCGTGAATCACTTGCTGATTGGAGGCGCGAATCGAAGGATTTGAGCAAGGCGAAGGTTCATAATGACCTGGTTGAGCAGACTTTGCAATTGAAGTCCATAGAGCTTGAAAGGGCCAACTTTGACTTCGAAATCCTCTCAGTATGTATATTATCTACTGTTCTATTTCCATCATAGAGGTTCCACAATGTTAAAGTATTGAAATGTTTCACATTCTAAAAAAAAGAAATAGAAGCATGAAAATGTCTACGACGAGCTACTCTAATAAATGATAATAGCGTCATGAAAGGTGCTTCCTTGCGGATTTGAAGTAAACTTGGATCTCTCACAACCAAGGTCGACAATGTTTCTAATTATGGGACAACTTTCTCTGAGCTGAACCAAAGAAAATGCAGTTCCAACAAAAGGCATAGCGTCATTAGCTAGAACATTAGCTTGAGTATTTTCATATTTAGGATTATGACTGCACCATAGATCAAAAATATGTTGTTCAACCTGTTCCTGCAACTTATCAGATGTAGGGACCGGTTGATAGTCACTGTATTTCCTCCTACATACCTCCGAGTATGGAGTAGGAATCATTAACTGAATAGTCGGCCTTTTTCAATATAATCCATGTCCTTTTTCATTCTGTGTAGAACTGTAGATGCCCAAAAACCCTCGAATCTTTTTGTAAGCAGTAATGGTTGTGAAATATGTGCTTCGTGGACATAAGTAACTGAAACATTACAGTCTAGTCTTCTACTTCCCTTCAACAAGCTTAGCATCATCTTGGGCCCGACAGTGTTGCCAGTAATAGAGCCCAACAACTTCCTTCCTTTAAGATCGATTTTTGCTAATTATAATCATTCTAAACAGTTCACCCATTTAACTCAATAGTGGTGACTGCTTGATGCGGATCAATTTCCATAAATCGACAAGGATAAAGAAAACCAATGATTGCATGCTTGTGATCAAACCCACGGGATGGATATGACTCATGGATGGTGCAAGTATACCATCCAATGACAACGATCTCACACAGGACTCCTGGAACAACAGTTGGTTCTTCTCTGTGGTCGGGATGGGATCCGAATTCGAGGACGAATTCTTTTCAAGCAGGGGAGAATGATGCGCATCAATTTCCATAAATTGACAAGGATAAAGAAAACCAATGATTGCATGCTTGTAATCGAACATACGGGATGTGGACACAATTGTAGGTGGGCCACAGGTTGAATTTGGCCTCAAACAGTACCCAAATATTTAAGAAAATCAGTTACCATGGGCTGTTTAAATATAACAATAAATATCAGGGACTGTTTTATTATTACAGTAAACAACGGGGGTGCTGTTTTGCAATTTTTCAGAAAACCCAAAATTAAAAGGTGCCTCGCAATCAGCAGTTTTCAAGCCAGATTTTGGTGGGTCAAACTGGACCCAATCTAAGAAAGAAGTGCACCAGCAGGTTTGCCCATGAGTCCACTTCAAGATTGTTCAAGTGCTTTGATCAAATGGTAGGCCATATGGGCCCCACAGCAGTTCTACTTTGAGGCATCAGAAACGTCTCAGATTCTGAAAATATAAGGTCACGTTTGACAACCAAATCTTTAGGGAAAAGATTTTCGGTTGCCTTAAAGTTATAAATCCATGTTTGGCAATTGTAAATTCCTGAGGATTTGGATGAATGAAAATCTTCTTTTGTTAGGATTTTTAGATCCAACCGCCCCCCATAAGATTTGAAAATCCTCACTTAAGTGGATTTGCACATCGAACCCTATTTTTCTCAGCTATATGCATCGATACACACCAATATCAATGTGAAATCATCAACTATACAAATCCCC
Source organism: Persea americana (assembly GCA_029852735.1). NCBI lineage: Eukaryota > Viridiplantae > Streptophyta > Magnoliopsida > Laurales > Lauraceae > Persea > Persea americana. The sequence continues at coordinate 12,257,420 of CM056812.1, forward strand.
ATTGAGGAATCCTTGTTCCAGTGGTAGTGAAGAATCATCAGATCTATGGATTCCTTGCCTGTTACCAAACATGCTCGAAGAGTTTCTCCATTTTCTATAGGGTTTTCTAGATGATTTTTGTTAGATTTCTATTTGTATTAGGATTTTATTATGGTAAGAGTTCTAGGGTTTTAGAAAGGTTTTTAGCATTATATAAGGAGGTTTTCATCTGGCACTGTTCATGCTACAGTACCCAAAAATAAAAGTTCGCACAAAGCACAGTTTGGCCTTGTTTTTTCCTCTCTTTTGTATCATGTGGATGCTAGGAGATTGAGAAGGCTCTTTAAGTCCGATTGCAACAAATTGGGACTGCGTCTTTGCTTAGTCAAGATGTCTTGTTAATTTTTGAAGTCAGGGGTGGCAAAACCTAACATCCTGTATGGGTTGCAGCATGTGGATCCGACCTGTAGCCAAACAGATCAGTTTAGGTTTGACCTGCACAACCTTTCTAACCCTATCTAATTTCTTAAAACCCTAACTCTACCCTCAATCACTGTTTCTCATTTATGTTTCTCTTTAAACCATGGTTTTAAAAACTCGGCCGAGTATGAGTTGACTCGAGATCTAGCATTCTTTTCCAATATTTTAGTTCATTTGAATATTTTCTTTAGATTTTTTTTGAGAAAAAAAATGAAAAATCATGCTGTGTCAGGTTGCAACAGCTGCAAGCTACCACATATTGGTTTTAGTGTCGGTAGTGATCTTGACATGAATGTGATTTTCAACCATGGTTATGACCACATATGGATGCATATTATTTTAATACAATTCATTGGATCGTTGTTGTTGTTTTTTTTTTTTTTTTCTAAATATCATTTTAAACATGGTCTGCCTCTCATCTTCACTTGTACTGTCTATAAAATTAACTTTTCTAAGAAAGTTTGTGCGAATTTAATAATTTTAGACATGTGAACGGCGCCGGCAAGGAAAAGTTTGACTATGCAAATTGATGGCCCACTAAGGAAAAGTTTGGCCATGTAGGCTGAAGAGGATGTGGCTGGAGGTAGTACCAATAGATCTGAAGAAGTACAACTTTTTTGAGGATTTGGTTCAAGATAGACCGGATTATCGGAATGGAGAAACGGAATTCATGTAGCTGATCCCAACATAGTTGGGACAAGGATTTGATGATGATGATGATGAAATCTCGTGCCGGGGGATCGTTTACACCATTTTGTGCTAGTTGTTGGATGTCAAGTTTTTGCTACATATATCATGCAACATGTGGTGGTGTCAGTAATTCATAAACTTTATGACTAGAGACAACTGAGTTTACTTGCATAGTAGAGATGTAGTTTTTTCTCTTGACTTCATCTTTTTAATTTAATCTCATTCAACCATTAAGGGAGAATACCAAAAACTAGAAGATCATGCGTCTGAGATGGAGATAAAGATTGCTTCTTTGGAAGAGGATTTGCTAGCTGCTAATGGGGAAAAAGAAGCAGCGATAGCTAGAAATGAAATTCTAGTTTCAGAACTGGAAGCTATGTCCAGTAAGTTGGAGACAACAAACTCAGAACTGAAAACATTGCAGGAAGAGGTTTCTAGCTTGGTATGTTTTCCTGTTTCTGCATGAACGTTTTTTGCTTCTTGAATTCAGTTGGTAATTTACCTCTTAAATGCACTGTGTATATTCTTTCGCAAACGTTCCTTTCTTCATTCTTAACCCTTTTTATTTTTTAATATTCTTTCTTAACTTTTTTACTATTGGCTTTTATGCAGACACTAAGGCTTGCTGAATCTGAATCCCTCTGTCAAAAAATGGAAAGTTCTCTTGGTTCTATGTCGAGAGAAAAAGAGGACATGGCAATGGTAGTCAATAGCAGTTCTTGAAACTTTCTAGAAGAGCTACTTTCCCCCTCGTACCGTTGATTTGAAGTTACTTGAATGTTCCACTTTTCGCTATGCAGCAACTTACAGATGCACTTCTAGAACTGGAGGAGGAGAGGGCAGTATGGTCCTCGAAAGAGAAAGCTTCTGTTGATTCCATTGCTGAGAAAGTAAAGATGTCCAACACTGAGATTGCCTTGTTATCGAAAGATTTATCGGAGGTACTGTGCAAATTTGTGTTTGATTTATTTAATGTTATTTGCCTCAAATTGTATGGAGAAATCATAAGCAAATCCTTTTGACTAAGCATTCAAGTCCAATCTGCTGCCCATAATGTCGCTCATGTTGTTGGAATCATATTACTCTCTTCATTAACTGATTATCCTTCATCTAAACTTTCTTACACATTTTTACTGATTATCCTTCATCTGAACATTTTAATCTTTGTAATTTATATTCAACTCTCTCATAGACGTCATTTTGCAAGAACGAAAGTTAAAGAGAAGGAACCTGATAATAAACTGCTTAAAATGTTCCATGGAGTTCTTAACTTTGTTAATGCTCTGTCAGGTGTATCCCTTTCCACTCATTAGTGTGTGTGAAAGTTGAAATTTGTGGGGTACATCTTGACTTTTTATCTGTATTATTGTGAATGACAATGAGTATTTATAAACTACAACCAAAGATTTCAACCCATCCACAAACCTAACCATAACCATAATAGGAAAACTTAACCCATATAATAGGAAACTCCAGTCACATAATAACACTCCTAATATAGCACAAACTTTCTATCAAAATGACAAATAAACACATTAATCTATAATCACAAATAAACCCTTGTAACATTACCGTTCAAGTTAGTACATAGATACTATGACCAGCTTGCAATAAGCATCATTGATCTGCTTTGGCGAAGAAACATGATCTGTTTAGCAGCCTGACTGATGAAAGAGATGAAAACTTCATATGCTGCGCACCATAAACAACACAATCAGCAACACTGCTGATTTGAACTGCACATTGGTTTACCATATTGCATATCTGAAGAGTTTAGAATGCTACACGGAGTTACAGTCCTTCGTAGTGGTTGAGTAGTTTATATACAGAGCCCTTCAAAGGATGAACACTCGCCCATTACTCAACACAGTAATGGATGAACACTCAGCCATTAGTACAGTGGATGAAATCTCATCAATAATTTACTGTTTACTTGGACTCACACTACCAAATAACTGTCTCCTTACAGAGCTTTCTCCCTTCTGGTTGAACAATCTCATATACCCTAGATTTTATTAACTTGACCCGTATGATAAAAAAGACCAAATATCTTCCACTTCAATAGAGCTCTTGAAGAAACTTAAGCTGTGTGGCTAAAATTGCTGTGCAACTGGACTGAAAGGCCTAAAACTGAAATGACTGCTGGTGTTGAGCGAAGACCTGTTTGACTTGGATAAAGTAGCTGGACCCCTGTTCTCACTGGCATGTACCAGAGCAGGAAAAAACCAATCATCAATACTAATGGTGTGAAAAAATTCTCTACAGATCCACAGCATACTCTCATAAACCTCACAGTAGGCTTTAAATCATGTCACAGTACTGTACAACACTTGCCCCAATAAATCAGTTCTCTTAATTGGTCAAACAACTCTCCCATAAATTTCTTTGACACCTTAGATCTGAGTTGCAACAGCCCTAGTCTGTCAACTCCACAAGCAGAGGACCCAGCTACTTCACTAATGACTTGATAAACAGTCCTTGAATTACTTTTGAACAGCTCTTCAAGCTAGTACAATGAATGTACACTCATTCAATTGTTTAAACTAACAAAAGTCAGGATGTCTAGAGATCCAGTCATAAAAAACAGTCACTCATTTCCTCAAACAGCACACCCACAGAGAAACTGCCGACACTCATCAAAAGAACCAGTTAATGATTCACAAATTGCTGATTAACTGTTTGAAAAGATAACTTGTACTTATCGCATAGGGGCAACCATGGTTTAAAATATCGGATGATACTGGTACCTATTGGCCAATACGTACCAGTTGTTATCAGTTAGAGAATAGGACCTTGGTTATAATTTATAATTTGCTGGGGGACCTTTTATGTAAATACCGGAAACTTGAGGGTCTTTTTGTAATTTTCCAGAAACTAAAATCTAATGTTATAGGGATGGTCGACCACCCCAGTAGGTCGATTCATTCTACAACTTCCCCTTCAAAATGTCTTTCTTTCTTTACGTTTCTTCTCTTCTTTCTTTTCCTGGTTTCTAAGAGATGTTACGTTGGAACCTATATCAAATCCAATCCAGGGTTCCAATTTGGTATCAGAGCCATCTCTATGGTAGCAGACTCCTACATTGAGATATCTGAAGGCAGAGATTTGAAGGCAGGTTAGGCTGGGACAAATGCTTCATCGTACATGCATTTGAATTCCAATCTATTGTCTAACATGGTTCAACAGCCTTGTGTAAGGCTTGGGTGATGTCAGAAAGTTGTGTGGTGAAGTGTGTGTCTGATTTGGTGTTGATGTTGGGTGTTTGTGATGAAAAAAAGGGGACACAGTGTCGTTTGAAACTTGGTGATTGTTCATTGTGTGACAGTGGAATGCATGCTTGTAGTTGGGTTTGTGACAGTGGAGTGCACAGTTGCAGTTGGTTCATTTGCAAACTTTGTCTGTTGGTTTCGTTGGTAGCAGTTGGATGATCTGGCTGTTTTTCTACGTTTGACAGTGTGTCAATAGGAGTATCTGCTGTCCATAGTTTGGTGTTCTGTTTTTTCCCTTCCCTCTGGATCAATCAAGTTGTTAACAGGTTGGTGCTTTGGTTTCTTTTCTGTCTGAATTAATCAAAGTGTTACCTCTTTATGGAATTTTAGTCTAAATGGGGTCCAAGGGTGAAAGTTCTTCGGGATCCATCCAACTTCTTCCCAATGTTGTTAATCCTAATACAAGGATAACACCAAATCTCTTCAGTGGTACTAATTATAAGGATTGGGCCTATTCAGCCAGAATGGCCATCGGAGGATCGAAGAGGCTTGGGTATATTGACGAGAGTATTAAGGAACCAGAAAAGAACAATCTTAAATACTCAGATTGGGTGTCAGAAAATATATTGATCACGAACTGGATTATTAATTCGATGGAAGAGGGAATTTCAAAAAGTTTTGAATATTCGACAACCATCAAAGAACTTTGGGAATCTATTGAGGCAACCTATACCCAAAAGAGGAATAATGCTAGAATTTCGAACGAAAGATGGAGATTGCTAGTTTTAAGCAAGGAACTTTCTCAATTGGAGACTACTATTCAAGATTTAGGGCGTTGTGGATAGAGTTGGAGTCTTACATGAGCCTTGGATAGAGTTGGAGTCTTACATGTGCCCCAAACCTTGTTGTACTAAGAAGCTTAAGTGTATATTTCCCCCCGGAGATGAATATTCCATTCTTTGATCTGGCGACTTCATTTCCAAGGAAATATTTTAGTAAGTTGTAACTCAAGATCCTTGATTTTGAACTGTGTTCTAAGAAATTCTTTAAGCCTATCAATTTCTTCACCATCACTTTTGATGACTACAATATCATCGACATACACCACAAGGATCACCACTTTTATCTCTCTCTCTCTCTCTCTCTCTCTCTCTCTCTCTCTCTCTCTCTCTTTTTAATAACGAACACAATATTGTCTGCATGACACCTGCTGAACTCAAAATTGGCCACTGCTTTACTAAATCTGTCAAACCAAGCTTGTGGAGACTGTTTCAGCACATAGAATGATTTCTGTAGGTGACTAATTTTGCCCTCCCACCCTTTCACCACAAAGCCTGGTGGCGGATTGATGTAGAACTAGTTGCAGAAGCATTCCTGGAGCAAGAAGATCGCCAGAAGTCAAGCTGGAAGGTTAAATCCATAGTGTCAACTTCAAAGGGCTATAACTTTTGATCTAGGTATCATCAACCATGCGTTTCGAAGCTATCGACGAGCTCTACACATTGGAGAACTGCCGAAGGCAGTTGGAGTTGTCGGAGGCCAAATTACACCATTTCGAAGGTCAAAACACAGCTTTTGCGCAAAACTTACTATTTATATTAAGTTGTCGTTTTGCTTAATTTAATGGGTTTTTGAGTCCGTTTGAGTTCGAGTCTTTGTCAGAGGTCTTAGAAAGTTATTTAGGAATGGTCAAGGGGCTTTGATGTAATGTTTGATTTTTAAATATTTTAGTAAGTTTGCTATTTCGGGTAATTTACTAATTTAGGGTTTCAGGACTCTATAAAAGTGAATCATTTTTATGGAATAATACGAATTATAGTTTTGTTTAGGGTTTCCCTATCTCTTCCTTGTGGAGTCAAGGTATTGATATCGGGTTGAAGACAATGATCTTTTTCCTTGGTTTTGTTCTTTTCGTGCTTCCGCTATGCCAAAGATCCATATAAACTTCTTTTACATCTCTGTGCAGGAAATCATTTTTCACATCCTTGATATAATGGGCATTAGAAATTTGCTGCAAAGGAGAATATTACTTTGATGGAATTTAGTTTAGCAATTGGAGAAAACGTCTGATAATAATTAACTCCATATGACTGTGTCAACCCCTTTGCAATGAGGCGTATTTTATATCTGTGAATATTGTCGTTTGGATTGTATTTTCATGTGAAGACCCACTTGCATTCAACTATATATTTTCCTCTTGGAGAGATGTCAGTGCCAATGTGTTATTTTTCTTGAGGGCTTACATTTTTTCAATCATCGCCTCCTTCCACCTATGGTGAGCTGGTGCTTTAGATGCACGTTTGGACATACACTCTGATGATAAATTGGTAACAAAAGCATGTAAATTGGTGATAGTTGGTTATAGGAAATTAAATTTTGAATTGGGTGACCAGTAGCACATCTTCTTGTTCTTCTTCATAAGCAATAGGAAGATCAAGATCTGAAGAATTACCTGAATGAATTTCTACAATTAATTGAGGTTGCAAGGGCCTGAATCCCGGGCTTCAGTTGGGGATGGTTTGGTTGAGACTTGAGAATAATGGTCTAGTCTTCTTCCTTCTTTTGGAGAACACTTGCACTGGTTTCATTGGCACTTCAGTTGTTTTATCTTACTCTGGAGTCTTTGACATTGCCCTGAAAGAAGGTGGAGGGATTTGAAAGTTGAAAGAGCAATAATATTTAAGGGTAAAGTGATTGAGGAGGGAGATTGGAATTTTGAGAGAGAAACAACAACGATGTGGAAACAAATGGCTTACTGTAGTAGGAAGGCTGCAAAATGGAGAGTCGAAAGGGAAAAGAGAATATAATAAAGAAGCCTAGTGGAGAAGTGTAGAGGTTCATCTCAGGATGTTGTTCGAGAGGAGACCTTACAAAGTTTGGTAGGGGACTAGGACTAGGGAAAACTATGAGATGTGTAAGAAGACACAAAGAGAAGCTAAGAAAATAGTAAAGGATGTAAAGTTTAAGGCATATGATGACCTATATAATAGGTTGGGAAGAAGAGAGGGATATTTCTAAGCTTGCAAAAATACAATAAGGGAAAAGTAGAGACTTAGATAATGTCAAATGTATTAAGAGTAATGACCAAAAGGTTCTAGTTAAGAACAACGATATCAAAGAAAGGTAGACGGAATATTTTAGAAAACTTTTAAATGAATACTGTATAGGAGACAGAAAAATAAGGGAGGATTCTTCATAGAGAACATATTTTTTCCGTAGAGTTAGGGTGGTGGAAGTGAGGAAAGCACTGAAACAAATGAACTTAGGAAAGGCTACGGGCATGGTTCAAAATAGTGGCCTCTATGTAGTGTAGCAGCCACATTATCGGCCATAGCGGTTGAGGCCTCTATGCTATTTTGAAAACAGCAGCGCTACGGTTTAAAACCTAGTACAGCCAAGTAATTTTAATTTAGAACACCGTTTTTCCTATTTCTTCTTTGCAATAGCCTTTCCTAAAGTTGTATGTACTCTTATGCGGTTCCAAATCACTAAAAAAAGACAAGATTGACTACTACACAAGATTATGATATATTTTTTTTACCACTAAAAAAATTCACTCCATTACGTATCATCGCAATTGCTACGTATTGCCTATTACGTAGCGTTTTGGCCACTGGCTGCTACGCCGGCCATAACTGCTATTTTTGTCCTTGGTTACGGGTCCAACTAACATTGCAATTGAGGCTTGAAAATGCTTTAGGAGAAGTGAGGATTTTGTTAACTAGATTCTTCAATAAGATATTAATCACAAAGAAAATGCCGGATGAATGGAGAAAAAGTGTTGTAGTACCTATATATAAGAATAAGGGAGATATACAAATCTGTACCAACTATCGAAATTTTTTTTTTTTTTTTTTTTAATGCCAGGGAGGCTAACTATGGAAGCTATCTTCTCACTTAGGCAATTGATGGAAGAATATCAAGCGTAGAGGAAAAACTTGCATATGGTCTTCATCGATCTAGAAAAATCGTACAATAGGGTACCTTGAGATTTAATTTGGTGGGTTTTAACTAAAAAGAATATTCCAAGAGGTTGTATTAACATTATTAAAGAAATGTATGAAGGAGCGGTAATGAGTGTGCTACCTGTGGAGAGACATGTGAGTTTCCAATGGCTGTAGATATGCATCCGGGGTCAGCCCCAAACCCTTATTTGTTTGCACTGATTTTTGATGAGTTAACTGCTTATATTCAAGAGTTATCATGGTGTATGTTGTTTGCAGATGGTATATTGTTGATGGATGAATCAAGAGATGGTGTGAATGCAAAACTTGAGAGATGGCCAGAGGCTTTTGAATCCAAAGGCTTTAAAATAAGCTGTACAAAGGTGGAATATATGGATTGTAAGTTCAGTGGGCATATAGAAATAGCTGAGACTACTATGAGAATTGAATCCCATGAGGTACTATAAAGAGATTCTTTCCGTTACCTTGGCTTGATAATTAGTAAGGATGGGGTGATTAATGAAAATGTCGAATATAGGATAAAAGCGGAATGATTGAGTGGAGACTTGCGTCTAGAGTGCTTTGTGACCGGCAAATGCCAACAATATTGAAGGAAAAATTTTACAGGACAACGATTAGATGATGATGGAGTCTAATTCTTTGAATCTGTCATCATCTTCTTATGGATAAGATGCAGAGGGTATTGATGATGATGATGGAGTCTAATTCTTTGAATCTGTCATCATCCACTTATGGATAAGATGGAGAGGATATAGATTGTAGAAAAGGAACTTGCTCCCCGTCATAGTTATCATGGAACTTGCTTATAACCCAAAGTGCCTGGCAATTATGTTAAATTTTCCGTGTTTTGCTTGGAATATTTCACTTGAATTTTTTATAATTTCATGAAGGAAAAGCTAGGGGCATTGTAATTCATATGTACCGTTCTGGGTGTACTGCCTGTTGGATATTGATTTTCCGGCTCTTTATCACTGTCTCTGCCAACACCATTCCTCTCTACTTCTATCCAAAATCTCATAGTGGGATGGTGTTTAATTGTTAATGCTAATAGCAGATGTTTGGGCTTCTCAATAAAAATAAAAGAAATTCTCTTTCCTTTTCGTACGGAGTGTGTACATAGTACAGGCTAAGATTTTACTGCTTTTATTGTTTCTAAATTCTACCGGTCATCTATATGTATGTCCATGCTTTACAAAAAGATGGAATATTTTTTGCCAACAATGTGAGCACATTAAATGCAGTCCTACCGCTGGTCCAGTGATAAAATTTTAGAATGCAATGGTTTCCATCTTGCTTGAACCAATGTGATGACCAAACAACATGCATGTTTGGTGTTATACTGTTACAACTAATTTTTGGTAGGTTATGTTTTAATCCATCATACCTGTAAGTTTGTGTATTCAGAGTATTGATTCAAGTTATCTATTTTTGTAAGTTGCAAGCACGCACCTTTTCTAACACTTCTAAGATTTTCCTAGATGATCCATTTGTGGATTAATTAACTTGATTGAAAGATCCCTTAATGATATCTTAGTAAAACTCAGTTATCTTGGCCCTTTCATGCATTTTGAAAGCCTAGCTATCGAGAACAATTCCGACAATACAAATGTATTGTTGAAACATTAGTACTGATCAATAAAGAGTTATTAGGGGTTGAAGGATCCTTAAAATTGTTGTATGGACTATAATATTATTTTGACAATTGGCTTTCACTATTATCTATGATATAAACTGAAAAATGGTTATTAAATTTATATTCCTATAGAAGACTGGTCAATTTATTGGCTTTTCAACTCATCATACCTGATTTACCAATGATATTTCCTATTAGCTTAGCAGAGTTGAAGTTTTTTACATTTCCAATATATATGTTATCTGTACTTAATTGGGGAATGAACTGTAACAAAAATTTAAATCAGACATGTGGATCCCATACTTATGTTCATATATACTTGGCATTTAAAATAGGTGAGGCATGAACTGGATTCTTGTAGAGAACAATGTAGGCTTCTAAAGGAAAGGCTGACCTTCTCTGAAGAAAATGCGGAAAGGGAGAGAAAACACAGGTCCGAATTCTGCAACCTTGTGTCAGCTGTATATTTATGCTTAACCATGTCAGTTCTTTCAATGAATAACTATGTTTCTCTTTAAAATTATGTTACCCTGTGTCGAGAAAGAGTTAGGGACTTCTGTGTAATTTTCTAGTCATTATGGGCTAATTTCTCATGATGAGGATAAGTTTGTCCTAGATTTGGGTTGGATTAAACCTTATTTAAATTAGGTTATAGTTATGATATGATTAGGTTTCCTATTATGGTGGAGTCTCTCATTAACGAGGCCTCATTTCCTATCGACTACTACTATCCTTCTTCCAACCCCTACAGCGTTTGTTGCAAGGGGATCATACAGTTGAAGAGTACATGCAGGAATTCCATCAACTGGTGGCCCACAACATCCTAGTGAAGACGAAGGAATAGCCTGCTCTGCAGTTTTATGGAGAGTTTACAAATATTTGTCATAGATGGGATGATGTTCATTTAAGGATGCAAAAAGGACAACTTCGAGTTGGGTTCCTGCTGGTTTGGACCCAACTAGACATAGTTTCAATGTATAGGACTCAGATTCGATTTCAAAGGACACGATTGGTCCGAAGCCAGAGTATGTTATTATTATGTATTATTTTTTATATTATATATGTAACGTAGCCCAATATATCATTAGCATAGTTATGCAAGGATAAAAAAAGGAAGTTGCGGTGTGCATATCAGTTGGTCCCTGGAATGATATGAACCATTTGATACATATCAGTCGCAGTGATACAAATCGGTTATTGCATAAATAAAAAATGTGGTAAAAATCCAAAAAATATCCATAAAAATCCTTGGAAAATGTTAGATTTTTTCCCCAATTAGTGAGTAAGTTCTAGGATACCCGGATACTTGTAGTACAAGAAGTTCTATGATACCCGGATACTTGTAGTACAAGCCCAACGTATCCGTATCAGATTGATATGACACTTGTATTGGTACCTGATACAGCACCAATACTTCTAGGGAACAAGTTTAATATATCGTACTTATAAAGTCCTTTATTTCATATAGTTCTTTTAATACTTATACTTCTCACCATAAAAAATGGGGACAATTACCGTACAACAGGTCTGAAACTTGACAATCGCCCCATAACTGTTGGAAAAAGTGTAACTACCGCAAAGCTGTTCATTTGTAGGATATCCCACATTGCGATATCGTTTGGATGTAGGATGTCGCATTATCTGAAGTGGGAAGACTTGCGGAGCTATAGTGCCATGGACGGTAATGCTTCCCTCAACACTTTGTTTAATTTTTGTTAAACTATGTGACCATTAATGATGATCCAAACCATTGGAAATATTAATACGGTCAAACACGGCCCATATACCAAATTTCAACAGTTGATTTGTCTCGGATCTCGAGAAATTTGATAAAAACCGAATAACCACACATCTATTTTTTTAAACTTTTGTGAGCCTCATAATCACAATCAAGATCGTTAATCTTCTTTGAAATACTGAAAACGGCTAGCCATAAAAATTTTAGCCTCTGATTTAATGTATAGCTACCAAAAATGAAGAAAAACCTTAGAACCGTTGATTTCACATGTGACATTATCACAGTAGAATAAATGAAACTTGAATAGTCCCTTTTTTTTTGTTTTTTCCTTGACTGTGGGACCATCAAACCACCATCCAAATCGTTGGATAGCTGTATGAGTGTAAGAACTAATTTGGCACCAAATTTGAATAGTTGATCGATCACGGTTATTAAGAAATTTGCAAAAAAGCGTGACTTATATAATACCAAATTTGGGCGGGAAGGGGTAATCTTGCGATATCCTATGGTCATAGGATATCACATAATGCGATATCCTACATCTTGCGATATCCTATAGACGAACAGTTCTGTTGTAATTACACCTTTTCCGACAGTTCTATGGCGATTGTCAGGTTTAAGACCTGTCGTACGGTAACTGTCCCTAAAAAATGCTATAAAGGGACGAAAACAATGATAATTTCATTGATTCAAAAGTGATCTAATGAAAAAATTAGGATACCTGTATCCATGAAGTGAGGAGTTGTATCCCCTATCTCCGTATCAGTGTCTGTATTTGGCCATCATAGACTAAGATTGATGGGTGTATTGGACCTGTCATTTGTCATGTAGGGCCTATATTGCTGAATGATTATACAATGATAGTACTGATGTATTTTTCATTTATATCATTTTGGTCAATTACATCAAGTTTAAAACCTAATAAAATGTAACTATGTTGTAGTTTAATCAAAGTTTGATCATTTTATGCATTTTTAAAATCAAATAATCTAGTTACCACATAGTATAAATGTATAATCATCCATAAATATTAGAGATATTATACCTGAAGTTCAAATAAATCTAAGTTCAAACACCAAAGATTATTCATGCATGCAACAATAATTGAGTTAAGAATTTTACCTATCAACACCAAAGGGAGTGTCACCCAGGATATGACTCTTTGATGGGACCTAGTTATGAAAATCTAAATTAATCAAAAGAAATTCTCTCTTCTTCTTGCCAATCCATTGGTAGCTTCGTGGTGAGGTACTTTCCACAAAAAAAAAAGAAGAAAGAATGAGAAAAGCTATCCTCTTGTATGAGTCTTTGCCAAATCCACAACCCCACATGAAAAAAAAAAAGAAGGAGAAATGCTCTCCTCTTCTTGTATGAGTCTTTGTAAAATTCACACCAATAGGACTTTGGGCCCACTGATGGATTGGCTTTTGTAAAACACTTTTTAAATTTTTTATTGACATATTTTGTAAGTGATAACCTAATAGTGGGCCTGATTCCTATTGGAGTTAAATTTATTGATCGCCCATTCAAGTGGGGCATTTATTTTGAGTGATTTTTTTTTTTTTTTTTTGGCAATCAAGCCCACTTAGACCATTAAAGAAAAATATGGATTCACCCGGAATTCATAGGCTCAATAGTAGGGCCCATCTATTAAAAGTCTAAATGCTTAAAATATGTGCCCCAATCTAGTATGGGCCTCGGACAAATTTCACTTTAATAGGAGATGTGTCCATTTTTAGATTCATCATGCTAATGAATTTGACAGTGGGCCCATCTGCTATTAAAGTGAATTTTGGCTAGGGTCTAAGAAGCATGGACATGGGACACGGACACGCCGACACGGCATTTCTAAAAAAAGTAGGACACGAACACGTCGGGGACATGTTAATATTTAATAATAATAATAATAATATATCTAATCATATACTAAAAGATAATATCATTTTAACTTTGTAATCAATGCAAAGACGAAAGATAAAAGAAGCAATGCAACAAAGAGAAAAAAAGAGCAGCAACAAACAACAGAAGCAGTGCAGAGAAAAAAAAATACAAGCAGCACGACAGAGAGAAAAAAAACGAGCAGCAGCAAACAACCTAAGCAGTGCAGAGACAAAAAAAAAAAAAAAAAAAGAGGCAAAAGGAAGCAGCGGCGTAGCAGAGAGAAAAAAAGAGTAGTAGAAAAAAAAAGCAGTGTACCTGATGAGCTAAAATGACGAGCAAAAGCAGTACCTGAGCAAAAAAAGGAAGCATCGCAGCAGATCTTTTTCTTCTTCTTCTTCTTTCTTTTCTTTCTTCTTCTTCTTTTTCTTCTTTCTTCTTTCTAATCTGATGACCGGATCGTTTTTTTTTTTTTTTTTCCTCTTTTGTTAGGGCTGGACGGATGAATAATATTAGGGGCTAGGGATGGATGAATTTTCCTCTTAAGTTATGACTTTTTACAAACAACCCCCATTTCTTTTTATTTATTTATTTATTTACTCTAATTTAAAATTTTTTTCCAATTAAAAGAGGCCAGCGTGTCCCTAACGTGTCCCAGCGTGTTTGGAATATAAAAAAAAAAAGGATACTCCTTTTGGGGTGTCTGACACTTGTCTGAGTGTGTTCGGAGTTAGTCCGTGTCCGAATCGGCCCCGGAGAGGTGTCCGTGCTTCCAAGGCTAGGGTCCATACTAGATGGGCCCCACTGTGGAGAAAAGCAAAGACAAAAGCCCTACGCATAAGATGGTTTGGACAAAAAAAAATTGTAAAACATAAAGGGCATTTGCCCTTTCATTTTCGATAGAAAGAGAAAGGATGAACCAAAGTGGAAGCGGGAAGGGCAGAAATGAGGGAAGTAGAATGAAGCAATATATCACGCATATGGATTTGGACCCACGTAATGAGGTCAAATGGGCTCACAATACAAGCACAAAGGCCAAGCTCGTATGTGTAAGGCCTCAAGTATAAAAAGGGCTGACCTCCCTTATTTGTATCCATCCTAGAATTATATTCTCTCTAATGATACAAGTTTTATTCCCCAATTGCTTTCTTTGCTTTTTTCTCTTTAGTGTGTTGTGACGCTAGTGTATCTTAACCACTTGAGGGTTGATTGAGTTAGGATGACTTGTGTAACATATTTGGGTGCCGCATGAGCAAGTGTGTCCAACTTCACCAAGGGGTGACAGTTGGTATCAGAGTGAGATTCAAGGGGAGATCTTGTCTGCTTCTATGGTCACCGGTGCGCCATTCGGTGAGAGTTCCAACCAGATGGAACGATGAATATGATATAAGTTGACCAAGCATGTTTCCTTGGAGATGAGCGTAGGCTGCTTTGAGAGAAATGTGGCCTATGGTCAAACCAAGTTGGACAAGCTTGAGCAAAACCAACTTAAACTCTCAGAGAATGTTGAAGACCTAAAGGGCATGCTCAAACTTGCCTTGAAAGGATACAGGGCGCAGTTGGCCAGATTGAAGGGTCCTTTGAGAGAGAAATTGAGAGACTGAAGGCAATCAATGAGAAGTTGCATGAGAAAATCACCGTCCTTCAAAAGGTTGTGGCCAATGAGGGGTCAAGGCCAGGGGAAGCTAGAGCTTCTAGACTACGGCTCTCAGAACCAAAACCTTTTGATTGTGCACGGGAGGCCATGGTCTTGGAAAACTTTATTCGGTAAATGGAGCAATACTTAAAAGCATTGGTTTAAAAAAATTGATTCGAGACCTGACTCGTCCAGGGCTAAGCTGGAGTCAGGATAATGCCTATAAAATTTATAAAAACATGAAAAAAATTAAAAGAAAGGAGCCCCAGCCCCAGTTCCGGCCCTAGCCTATTGGTAACCTCACTTCCAGGCCCCAATCGACTGGTGAAGTAGGGGGAAAAAAAGAAAGAATCCAGCCGAGTAGGTGAGGTGGAAAAAGAGAGGAAGAGAAAAAAAAAACCGAAGAAAAGAAAAGAAGAAGAGCTTCGTACTTGAGAAGAAGAAGAATAAGAGGAGTAGGTATTTGACTCAGCTGGCAGGAGCAACAACATGAGTTGTAGTAGGCTGGCAACAACATCCATCAGTTGCCTCTCTCCCCCTCTCATTTTATTGCCAGAACCTTTTTTTTTTTTTTTGATACTGCTCTCTCCCTTTCTCCTTCTATTTAAAGTAACTTTACAAAAACCCTATTTGGTCTTTTTTTTTTTCTTTTTTTTACTTTATGTTTCATATAAGTGCCGCGTTGAGTTCGAGTCACTGTAGACCTAACTCGGCGATTTGGACTCGGCCAATCTTTTAATCCATGGTTCAAAGCTTCCAAGATGGAATACAAAGAAGAAAAGGCGAGTTTTCTCTTGTAAATTGTAATGTTAATTTAAATAGAATTTGTGGGGGGGGGGGGGGGGGGGGGGGGGGGGTTGTGGTTTAGAAGGGGGGAGTGCTGCTGGCTTGCTTCACCTAAAATCCTTTGTTGCACAAAATCTGATTTTTTTCGGGAAAGCCTCATATTCAAGCGGCTTGAGAGATTTTTGGAACTCTACTTGGAAAGACTTGCACACCAAGATCTCAAGCATGGAAAGGAATCAAAACAAAGTGTTGCAACGGGTGGATGCTTATTGGATTCCTATTGCTCTTATAACCTTTATTAATTGTTATTTCTCATCTTCTAATTAGTTGTTTGATTTTATTTTTTTAGATTCATTCATAAATTCAGATTCTTTGTTAATTAGTTAGTTTCCTTATTTTAAGAGTTTCCTTAATTAGATTCCCTGTGGGTTTGACCCGTATTTGCCACTGTCTCATATAAATAGCCGTGCACTTTCGGTATTTTGCATCTTAAAGATCACATCAAAGACCCATTGAGAGGCGTTTTGCAACATGTAGCAGCCACCATGATGGATTCTAATGACAAAGATTGGAGTGTATATTGGTAGAATGCAGAGTGCAACAACAAGTGCAACATTGAAGGAGTATCTAGTTAAATGGAAGGGCCTTCTCAAACAAGAAGCATTGTGGCAATGATTCTACGAACTTTGACAGTTCAAGGATCACATCCGGTGTTTCCATAAAGAAGAGTTGATGGGGATGTTGAGCAAATAAGTTGGGGAGAATGTCACGCATATGGACTTGGACCAACAAGACGGGGCCAAAAGGCCCCATAATCCAAGCCCAATGCCCATAGTACACTGGCTTGGAATGTAAGAGTCTTCCAGAAGGGCTAAGGTATCTGTAGATAACTTTAGGCAAATATGGAAGGGTCTAGAAACCCTTTGGATAGAGTTGTAGAGATATGGATGGAGAAACCAAGAGTATTCTTTAGCCATTAGACATATCCCATCCATTTATTTGTAAGACCTCAAGTATTAGAAGGGGTTGGCTTCTCTCATTTGTATCCATCCAAGAATTATGTTCCTTCTAGTGATTCAAGTTTTACCCCCCTTGCTCCTTTTACCTTTTTCTCTCTAGTGTGCTTGGGAGGCTTGAGTGTCTTAGCCACTTGAGGGTTAACTGAGTTAGACTAACTTGCACAACATATTCAGGTGTTTCACAGTAGCATACGGTCAAGTATGTTTGGTTTGCACTATGTCTGTGACAAGTAGCTGGAGAAAGGGAAGCAATAGAAGTGGAAAGTTGAGACAGCAGCTACAATCCCCCATATGAAAAGCTCTCTCTCTCTCTCTCTCTCTCTCTCTCTCTCTCTCTCTCTCTCTCTCTCTCTCTCTCTCTCTCTCTCTCTCTCTCCGCCAAATTTGAATAGGTTTAAAAGGGTCCAACCATGCGATGCACCGTAGGCATTGACCACTGTTTTTATGCATGTTAACCTGCATTTAAGTGCTTACAAATATAACGAAAGACGGTTGTGAAATCCCTAGTTTGTGTGACCCACAACCGAGCAACTGATTATTATTATTATTATGATTTTATTGTATGTGTTTAAAAATCAGAAATACTCTTGTGGTATATGGTTGGTGTAAAATTCTTGCCTAGAGCCAAGCAAGATTTTTCATAACCATTCAACAGAATCTGAATTCCACTGCCCTATTCTGCATTTTCTTTTGATTGACTTCTTAACACAGATGACATCCCTTACAGCCAGCCTCTTCTCCACTAGCATTTTCATGCAATCTTGAACGGCCACTTTCTAACTGGAGGATAAGTTCAGTTATTTTGCTCACTTTGAAGTCTGAAATATTAGTAATTGACAGATTGTGCTTGGCTCATATCACAGAATATATTGATAATGATGAGTCCACACCTCTTGCTTCCTCACTAATTCCTGTAACTTGCTCTGCTGCAGCATGGAGAAGACTTCAGAGATTGATCAACTAACGGATGCCCTCAGAGATTGCGAAACAAAGAACGCTAAAATCCAGGATGTAAGTTGTTCCATTATTTTCATTTGTTCTTACTTTTTGTCACATCATAGCAGAAATTATAATGTTGTTGAAGGCACTGTCAACTTTATTATACATCAGATACCGGAGTAAAAATTGAGTTGTCATCAAAATGTCATCAACCTTATGAAGCATACAAACTGCAGAAGCAGTTATCTTCTCATTGATAGAAGACAAATTATCAGCTCAGATTAAGTGACGTATCATCAGCTATGACCGATACTACAAAATAGGCAACATATCTGTGCTCTATCCTATGTGAATAGTACTCATTTTATATGTAAAATTCATGTCATTGGCATGTGCCTGTCATGTCCTGGAGGTTCTTGATCATCATACATTATCAGTCAAAGAATGAGCAGGTGTCATGGTTCTTATACTATAAAACCTTTGGTTTGCTAGGTGGTAGGTGCTTCTCCGTGCATGACTTTAGATGGACTGCAAATATAGCAGTCCCATGTGGCTATGCATGCAGGGCCCTACACGATCACCTGGATGCCGTATGTTGCCACATTTGTGCCGTATGAAATGGAGACTAATAGTTGACCACTTGACCTAACCTAGAAACTAATTGGTCCTCTCATCAGGTGAGCCACATGTGCACATTGATTGTGGATCCCTGCCTGGTGGTGGGCCTATTTTTCTGTTGAAATTTGAGAAACTATACTATCATAGAATTCACCGTGTTCATTTCACAAACAATCATCTCTACTTATACAAAGAATGAGATGAGCAGATCCTAATCTAACTGTAACTCAAATTCACCCAGCTCTTCTCACTTCTGGTTCATCGAGATATGCTAAATAGCAGCACATATCCATTTCTTCCATTTGCTACGCAGCAAACTATGCCTGAGAGGCATCTGGCTCGAAAGCCGGAGTGTGCTTGGGCACTAATTCAGTATTTAACTCAAATTGAAACCTTGAACTTCAAATTTATTCAACATTCTAATTTAAACTGTTTTGAAAAAGAATCTTATGATTCTAACACCCTCTTGCAATCGCATTGTCCTTTAAAGAAAGGATTGTGCAATTGTTAACATTAAAAAAAAAAAATACAGACTATTTTGATCTGTAAATCAATTGCCAATATCTTCTGAAAACGACCATCGTGCCTTAACTGTGATCATCGATTGTCTGTGGAGTCCACGACTATTGCACCCTGTTCTTTTTGAGTCCATCGATGTCGGTGGCCAACTAAATCAAATCTTTCATGATCTCTTCTAGCAACATTGGATCATATGACTTGATGAAAATGACGAGATCTTCTTGCTTGGATGAATGTGTGAATCAGAAATGGTGTCTAATTTTAATGAAGAAAAAAAAAAGCAGTCCGATAATTTCGGAAGTGTGGGAATTAGTTCATGAGTGGCCTCATCACATGATCGCTACCAGGCCATAGCTTTGATACCATTTAGAATTTCTTTTGGTCATTCATACCAAGTAGAAATTTTAAAAACTAAATTTGTGTAAAATATGTTGTATTTGTGGAAAGGATCGTGTGATTGTTAACATAAAAAAGATACAAACCCTTGATCTTTTTTTACATCTTGCATGATCATCATTTTTTACGGGTGATCGCCATCTGCCTTGTAGAGTCCATCACTGTTGCAACCTGCTCTTTTTTAGTCTGTTGGTGTTGGTGGCCCACTAGATCAGACTCGTGATATTTCCAGAAGTGTTCATCATGTGGCTTGATGAAATGACGAGATTGTGAGGCCTAGATGAATGTGTACATTAAAGGATGCATGAGTTTTATTCAAAAGAGAAAAAATGACGGTGAGATCATTGCAGAAGAGTAAGTGGGCAGTATCATGGCCAGCTTGATTGCAAGATCACTAATGGGTCATGACTCTGATTCAATGTATAAATTTGAGACACTACACTTTCGTTGAATTCACAATGTTCATTTCACAAACTATTATTCCTACTTACCCGGAGAGAATTAAATAACAGACCCTATTCTAACTAGAACTCCTAATAAAACTTTTTTTATTTTAAATATTGCCTCTTTTACCAGCTTTTTGATAATTCTGAATCAAAGTCTTGCCATAATGCTTTCGGGAAGATCTCAGACTTATCTGGTAGCTGTTGTTTAAAACGGATGATATTTGGCATGACTCAGCTTTGAACAAAATTAGAACAGAGTGATGTATGCCATTTTATGTTTTTGTCTCTTTCGTCTATAAGATATATTGGTGGTATCTACTGTTTGACCATCATATCAATGTTTTGGAAAACTGAGCTGTAGGCTCTACTGGTCTACAAAAGAAAAATTAAATTGCTTGTATTCTTGAGTGGAATGATCCATTATTATTATTATTATTATTATTTACTGTTGAACTGTTTCCCATCTCACAGGATGCAGTAATCAATAATAAGGAGAAGGCCAAGTCTAGGATGAGGCTTCGCATGACACAAGCAAAGCTTGATATGCATCGCTGCAAGTACTCAGAAGCAGTGGATGAGATGGAATTCATGCATAGAAACTACAAAGATGGGATTGCGAAGCTGAAAGAGAAGTTGGCTTCAATTGCATCTGAGAACCTCAACCTCAAAAAGCTGCTGGCAGCAGCAAACAAATAAATTGCACGGAAATGTAAGCAGAATGACTTTTGTTACCTAGGCTGCATTTCAGCATATATAGTGTATATTACTATCCTAGAACTTCTGCAATGTTGTGGCATTTCACAAAAGCAACTGAAACTTTGCACTTGTTGAGCTGCATCTTTGAAATTGTGAATTCAATTGAAGGAAACATTTTCATATGAGGATGTGAGTCACTGAGAATTAACTGTTACGCACAGACCTGCTAGTTATTTACAGAAGTTTACCAGTTGGAATTTTCTCTATACATTGTTAATTTTCAAGCAATGACGGTTTGATATTCTTCTTCACATTGCATGGTAGAAAGCTTGTTCTGATCTGACCTAATCCTGACCTGGTAAATCAGAGTTCGGGTTGACCCTTTCTATTTCAGTTTGCTTTAAGGCTTACATTTTCACTTGAGTTTTTAAGGGTTTGCATTTGGGTTCACCTGTCAGCACCATCCAATCTAGCTAATTGCAATATGCCCCACGTCAAAATTTTGTGACTGTCCCATGTCACAAAACCTTGGTGAAAGACTCCTCTTTAGACGACTTCTTCCCACCGAGAGTACTAGATCCTCTTCGCTTCGTTCTCTTTCGACATCTTCTTTCTACTTTGAGTGCGAGATCCTCTTCACGGTGATCGAACTTCTCATCGCGGGTCATCTCGTGGTTAATATCTCTCTTCAAATAACCCTAAATAAAGCAATTTCCCTCCCTCGGATGTAGTATAATCCTAATAACTCCATGCCTAAATTTGAATCCTTAATCTCCAAATCACAATCCGAATCCCAAGCCCTAAACCACCAAATTTGAGCATATCTACAAGCTGAAGATGACCAAATCACCATTAGGCACGCTTTATTCTTCAATTCATACATTGGGGCTTAGAGTTCATATGTTTGGATAATTTGAGTTGCATATAAGTGGCAATTTCTCCTCTGCCTTGAGCCCATGGCCAACTATAGGGAATTTTTTTTACGGCTAAGCTAAGGTATGTGCAGGCAACCAATTTCCTTAGATCCAAATAAAACCTCTCTAGGAACTCAAATTGAGTAATTAGATGCTCACCCAAATCATCATTTCTGGGCATCCAAACAACTGGGATTAAAGGAAATGTTATCCTAGGCTGTTTTGGGTGATGATTACTTGATGATCACCTAAATTTGGGAGAGGTAGTGGGAAGACCCTTCAATCAAGCAGGGAATCTGAGCATGAAAAAAAAGTTGTGTCTATTTAAATGCAATAAAGTTTTTCTTTTGGTATTGTTCATGTGAAAAAAGTTAGCAAAGTTGACCAAAAGTTTAGCCCCACCCAAATAAAAATCTTTGGTCCGCCACTGGCTTTATAGGAAATTGATTGTCTTAGCCTTCTTCTATACAATGACTTGTGCACCCCGTAAATGTTACCAGAAGTCCTACCTTAAAAGCGGAAGAAGGTGCTTCAGGCTATCAGAAGCAGTAATGGGTCAAGATCAACTAGTAGAGAGTTCCGTAAGTTTTAAAAAAGGTTTTATCAAGCGAAGGAATATGATCTTGCTCACTTCTGGTGCATGGGCAAGTGGGTTCAAACTTGTCCTAAAAGTTATGCCTTGATCTTCCATAGGGAGTACACCATAAATAAAAATAAATATAAAAAAGAAAATGGAATCATGATCATTTAATTGTAACTTCTACAATAAGTCGCTTTTTTTTTTTTCTAAAATAGGATATGTGGTAAACCAGTAGTCTTCAACATAAACAGGTCTTTCGGTTCGGCCTTTTTTTCATATAAAGTCAGGTCCATTAGATGTTGCGAGTTGCTTGATCTAAGGTCATAAATAATCAAAACTAAAATATTTTATACCGATTTTACTTGGGGTCTTAGATGGCACTATGGAATCAAGCTGTTTTAATCTCCATGCATATAGTGGTAGGGCAAAGTAATGTATGGGGAAGAAAGAAGCCACCCTAGGAGTATGTGATCTTGCTTTTGTCAAGTAATGTATGCCGGATTAATGACAAGGGACTCGTCATTGATTTTCTCATTGGTAAGGGTAAGAGAGGGTAGGGCAAAGACCCATTAACATATCCTTTGAGTTCATATCGTTTTAGCAAAGGCACGAATTGATTGCGTCACTAAAGATAGTTTTGCAATCAATTTAGGGGTGTAAAATGGGCCGTGCCTGCCACAGTTTGGCAGGCCCAACAGTGTCTGGGCTTGGCCGCACAGTGCCTAGGCCGGCAAGGGTTTGGTCCGGTACGGCCTAATGGCACGACAATTGCCATGCCATGTCGGGCTGTGCCAAAGACGGCTGGGTTGTTCCAGCCCATGTGCCAACCTAGGCCGTGCCACAGTCCGGGATGGTCTGGCCCGGCCCATGGGAACCTCTTAATTTTTCTAGATTTTTTATATTTCTTATATAAATTGAAAGGGACTCTATGGACTTTTCTTAGCATTTGAGAGTGTAGAGAAAGCTTTTGTTGCCTTAGAGAGCTTAGAGAGAGAAAGAGAAGTTACAGAGAGTGCAGATGAGTGCTGAGAAATGAGGGAAAATATAAATACTTTTTGGCTACTAGGGGAGTAAACTCGATAAAAAAAAGTCCTAGTTGTTTTTTGATCACTGGGGGATTGGGGTGGGGTTTGCTTTCTCGCGCCCAGGAGGGCTACGCTGTGTCATGCCGGGGCCACGACACCCTATGCATATGGCTTGTGCATTTGATGGGTTGGGCCATGCCACCCTAGCCAAACACGACCTGTGTAATGCCCTAGTTCTGAATGCCGAGATTACCGCCAAGGTACCTGAAATTTATGCGTTGCTTCCCTGAAAATTCGAGAACTTTCAAGATCATAGTTCGCAATGAGGCCAAATTTAAAACTTTTGACACAATATAATGATCAATGGTTAATTATGTAATAAAAAAGAATAGCGGAGGCAAAATCATATAATAGCGGAAGCAATAAGGTATCAAAACTATCGTAAAGCAAATGTAGCACGGTATCTGTCTACTAATCTCAAAGTAAGAGATATAGTCTATACATATCAAAAGAATAAAACTCCCTACTCACAACAAGAGTCACTCAAAACCCCAAAAATAACTACACTCAAACCTCTTGTGCAGGCCCTTCATCCTCCAGCTCATCCACTTGGTCCTCCAGTCCCCATCCATAGTCTCCAGCTACGGGCGCCTCGACGATCGTGTCGTCTCGGGAGCGGGGTCAATGCCTAAGCACCAATAATATGTCAGATCCAAAGATCTGGCAAGGCACAGTATACAAGTAACATAGGATGTATGCATCAAAGGGAATAGAGACGATCGTAATATCATAAGATTAACAACAGTACAAATGCTAGGCAATCGAGCAATATATATCAAATAGAATCAGAATGAAAGTAAAGTGTCTAATCTAATCATACATCTAAGTGGCACATTTACACGAGTTGGACACCGCAGGATATTATGTCGCGGCCCTCCCATACTGTAAACAGTCGCGACAGGGAAATAAGGTAACAGTGCAAGGGATGATGAGCCCCGCCACAAATAACAACATCAATCTTAATATCAACACCCTCACACTCAATAGACTGGAACCGGTATCACACCATCCGTCTAGCCATAGCTCATCATAATAGCTCTCAACAATAACCAATATAGCTCTTACCAGTGATGATCAGTCCAAAGGCTAAGCTTATAACAAGTGAGTGAATGTTCATGCCGACTCAGGGAAACAAGTAAATGTCTGTGTCTGTCTATGCTTGCCTTGCGCGAGTAAGGTCCTATCAAGTCCACAAGAGGTCCAACATATAGGTCCAATCCATAAATACAATCAATGTCTGCGTCCATCATTGAATCCATGCTAAGGCCCGCCAATGCCGTGGCCTTAGTCCCATAATAGTCCAAGGATAACATCCAAGTTCAGTCCAATAGTATCTAATCAATTTCCATTCATAAATGGATCACAAGTCCACAATATCCAACCTCTTCATTCTAAGGTATCACATCCATCCATTCTTAGGCCATATGATGGCCCACCTATCCATAGACAGGGGTCATTAATCACCAATCCACAACACTAGGTTACCATTAGGAATCCTAGGTTCAGGTCATCCAATTTCCATTTAATTAACACTTATTAACAATAGAAACAATGCAAGAGTGACAACAAGGAATCAAGTAGAATAAATCTCCAAAACAAGCCAAATCAAAGGGAAATAACAAAGGTATAACCTAAGTAATGGCCTCCTTCAGGTCCAGGTCCATATCAGTCAATTTGATTCCTAAATGAATTTTCAGATGCCAATGGTATTGTGTTTGGTGCTCCAAAAGTTACAGGCATCTTCTACAGCGTTTAAGGATTGTATCGAAGTCAAATCAATACACCAGACCCTACTTAGCGGCCCCTATGAGTCAAGATTGAGCTACACCATTGACTCATGCTTGGCACATCAACAGAAGTCCATTTAGATGGTCAATAGGCCCCACAATAGATCAAAGTATCAGTAATTGTAAAACTGGAAACCACAGTTTGCAGTGTTTTCGGTCGACATCCCTAAGGGCCGGTTGACTGGGTACACTGGGAAGGTTACGGTGTTGACTCCCAGGTCGATATCCAGCACAGACTATTCGATCGACATCGTGGCCTGGATGTAGACTGGGTACACATGAAAACCTGGTCAGTCACTTAGCAGGCAATGCCCTGTTCTTGAAATTTTGTTGTGTGTCCGGTCGACCTCCTGGCCTGGATGTCGACCAGGTACACTGGATTTCTGAGACAAATGGGTCAATCTAGTTCTAGTCAGAATCCTGGTGACCCTTCGTATCCGATCGACACCTAGCAGGGGCCGGTCGACTGGATACACTAGATTTCTGGGACTGAGAGAAAGTTCAAGTCCCAGTTATTTTCCTGAAGTCCCTTTTGTATCCAGTCGAAATCACCCCTAGGGTGTCGACCGGGTACATTGGAATCCCAAAATTCCAGAATTCTGCAACTTCCTCCATTCAATCTAATTTCCATCAAAATCACCCCCAATCTCGTCCAATCATCATGGAAACATACACAAGCAACAAAAGTACTTCAATCATCATCAACCATCTACAATTGGAACATTGATATTCCAAATGAGAGGATCTCATACATAAATGGCTAAAAACCACGAAAACAAGCTCAAATGGTAGATCTAAGCATTCCAACATTAATTGAATTGAAATTATAGAATCAACACAAGTAAAACATGCATTCTATGCTAAGTAAGTATATTGCACGTGCCTCAATTCAATTGCAAAGGAAAATGACAATAAGCAGATAAATCCAAGCTCGAAACCAAATCCAAGCTACTAGGGTCTTCCAATCACTCAATCAATCCCAAAAACCAAATCTGAAGAGATCTCTAACATCTAATCCCAGATCCACAAGAGAATTGCAATAATGAAGAGAATCTAGAGAGAGAAAGAGAGAATTCTAAGGAAATTGAACTAGGAAAAGAAGAATACCTTGATTTGATGAGAGAGGAGATCTATAAGATGAGAGGGATCCTTAGAGAAGATAATATCAGCAGCTTGTAGATGATCTCCTTCTTATAGCTAGGGTTCTAGAACTAGGGTTTCTAGAGAGAGAAAGGGAGGGAAATGAGAGAATTGGAGGGAAAAATGGGAGAGAAGAGAGAAAAGAGAGGGAAATGAGAGTGAGAGAGCATGAAGCTTGTTTGGGATGAGGGAGGGTAGTTTTATAGGTTGTGTTGGGTGGCTAATGACCAAAGGGTCCCTCCTAGTTTAGTAGAAAATGAAGATAAGTACAAGGGCATTTGGGTCTTTTTGAAAAAAACTGGAATATTTTCAAGTGGAAACCCTTCCTATTAATTCCATTTACTAGATAGAGCTTCTAACTAACAACCTCTAATAATTACAATTGACACCCTATAGAACCTATAAACTACAAAAAGAGACTAATTTCTAGAAAATAGGCCAAGGGCCTAGGAAAATACCTATCTACCCTTACTAATTAGTATAATTAGATAACACTAACCATAATTTATAATATTCAAATCAAAGTGAGGGTCCACAAGGAGTGGGATCTCACATCCTGTGTCATGACTCATGCCCAAAAGAGAAAACAAACTATTTTTTATTTTATAAATTCTTATTCTTTAGAGTTGGGAAACTGTTAAAAGAATAAATAGAGTCATCTGGCTTCCTCTTTCATCCACGTTAGCACAAGTAAAATGGATTTTTGTCGAAATGTCTGTTGCACCAACTTAATGCATCACATTACATCGAAAGAAAATGTCTCTCCTCATTATGCTCAAAGCGAACGTCTCTTCCTCTTCTTGAACACTCAATGGGTCTCACACATCGTAAATTTCAATGGATCTTACCCTTTCCTCCTCTCATTTTTTTGGGTACCCAGCTTAAGGTGCTAGGACCCAAGCCCTTTGGTGAGGGAGTAGACCTTGGGTGAGGTGAGGGAGCCCTCTGGTGAGGGAAGAAGACCTCGGGTGAGGTAGCACGGCCTTCGGGTGAGGGAAGGTGCTTGCCTAGGTTCGAATCCAAGACATGTAGGTAAGAACTCACATCTCTTACCACTGGTGTAGGAGGCCCCAAAATGGATAAACCCCACTACGAATACCTTTTTTTTGCTCTCACTTTCTCATCTCCTCTCTCCAAGCTGTCACGTCCTAATTTCAAATTAAGCCTCTTAATCCAAAGTTAGAGGAGAGACATTCCCGCAGGATAAAATTCCCAGTTAAAGAGCAGGAGCAGAGCATAAATAGAACTATTTATTTACAATATTAAAGTTCATAACAGGAAACAGATGTATGTTAATATACAACCCAGACAGAAAGACCAATAAAGGTCAGTACAGATAACTAAAAATAAAATCATCCATGTGATTACGCAGCTCATGGAACCCGATGTCTATATGACATCTACAGATCAGAACAAAAATCCTATGGTTTCCGGTCAAACGTCAAAGGATGAATCAAATAAACTGGCAAGAAGTTGGAGTGCTAAACAATGGTGAATTTGTCTTAAAATATGAGTAAAACAGATTAAATAAAAAATAATAGCTGATACTGACAAAATGACAAGAAAACTGATAAAAACATGATAAAATAGAAGTCCAAACTTGATAATAACAGAAATATCAGAATATCGATAAACATGATAAATCTCTAATAAACGTGTGTTTGAGATCCAAATATCAAAATACCAAATACTGGGTAAAACAAAATACATATCTAACAACTAAATACTGATCAAGTCATTAATACTGATATAACCAAAATATTGAACAAAGTCAAATACTGATCAAAGCACTAAAACTAATACTGATACTGATACTGACAAATGCTAAATACTAATTTGAAACAGGAAGGCAATACCACCTTAACCAATAATCAAAATACAATGTATAAAACGGTTGGTACTATAGATGTTAGGAAGTGGCCACAAACTTCATGAAAACAAACCACAGAGGCACCTGGAGTAGAATGACTCCACAGAGAACAAAACTAGACTAAATTGCAGTTAGTATCGGAACAATGCAATCCAACTTTACTACGTCTAGTTTCAGAAAGAGCAGGCTAAGTGATGCCATTCAATGTGTACTAATGTACATATATCAGTGCCTAACAAAATACAAACTTATCTTGCAAAACAAAACCATATACTTGCAAAATACGAGAAATCATACTTATAATCTAATAATTAGAAAATCAATCCATATCCCCAATCGGTACCCTAGGCTTGAGATTCCTGGTCAATGGTCCTGGTCAGATAAGATTGAACACATCTATCAACTTATCTAAAAAGTTCATCAATCAGTCTAAAAATACTGGATATCATCATTAGACACTAATGTGTACCATAGCTTGGCGTTTCGGAGGCTAATTCAGTAAACATAACCTCTTTGGTATCACATTGATGTTTAATGGTGGTATTTCTGGATAAATGGCAATCTAACAGAATTATACGTCAATGTCAATAATACACATCACCTACGATGGTCTCCTAAAGTTTCAAGGTTTTTGAAATATCATAGGGTACATTTTCAGGCTATGGAATCTAAGTTTGGAAATTAATTGGTTAAATACATGTGTCCGGTCAACATCATAGTCAACCTAAAGTGTATCCGGTCGACATCATTCTTGTCTGGTCGACATGATACAAAGGAAATTCGATACAAAAGAGTCACAGTTACAGAAAATGCAACTGACAGGAAATCATGTGTGGCCGGTCCACATCATAGTCCACCCTCAGTGTATCTGGTCGACCTGGTTCGCATTGGGTTGACTTGGTACAAAGAAAAACCAATACAGGAGGGTTATAGTTGCAGAAATGCAATTGTCTGCAAATTCAGTGTGGCCGGTCGATCGGGTACATTGGGATTCTTAGAATTCCAGTTTTGGGATTCTCTGTTTTGGGTCTGTTTCAGTCCTTTCTTCTTCCAATCTTTAAGAAACATGTTTTAACATTCAAAACCACTACTAACTCATTATTTAATCCAATTAAAACACATGATTTCTAACTTAATCATCAAAATCATCATTTGAGCTAAAACTTGGCAATTAATGGAAATAAATTGAAATTCATCATAATTCTTGAAATCAAAGTTTAGTAACATGTTTAGCATATCAGAAACTTGCCTCTAGACTGGGCTCTAACTGAACTTAGCTGATCTCTAACTGATTTTCCTCAAATCCCACTTCTAAAAGCTTTCCTCAAGCTTGAACCAAGAAGATGAACAAGAAGAAGAAACAAGGAAGAAGATGATGGTTGAAGGATGAGAAGAGAAAGAAAGAGAGCTGGGAAAGGGAGAGGGCTAGCTAGTTTAGCTGAGAAAGAACGAGAGAGAGAGAGAGAGAGAGAGAGAGAGAGAGAGAGAGGGATGAGGGAGAAGAAGCTGGACTCTCCTTCAAGGTAATGTTTATCCAGAAATTACAAATGACCCCACAAGGTTAAATCAAAATACTTGCAAGTCCTTCATGAGTACAGAAATAACAAATGGGTCCTTTTTAATAAAAGTCTTAAATCAAAGGACTAATCAAGGTCAATTAGGCTAAATAGAATAATTAACACTACTGACCCTAATTAAAAATCAGGATCTCACACGAGCAATTCATTATCTCCCCTCAATCTCGAATTTGTGTTATCTCCCTCACCTATCAAGGTATGGGCTTTCCATTTTTGTGGTCTTTTATTTCGTATTTTTGAAGTCTCAATAGCTCTTATTAATTTCATATCAATGTATAGATGTTTTGAAGCGGCTGATTGTCTCTCTGGCGACAATGCCTGTCGACTCAGGTGCATGATTCTCGTCGAGTTCAGTTTCTCAGCTGTGACATTTTTTTTCCTTCATGGGTTGTGTTTGACAATTATTTGAAATCCCTATAAACAGTAGTTCGATTAATGTTAAATTGGAACGAGAGCAAATTTAGAGTGTCAGGTATATCTAAAGGGGCTTGGATTAACATAGGCATAACTTAAGGGCTTGGATTAACGCAGGCAATCTCCAATATATACTAAAGAATGGGTGTGGCTCTTCTTAAGTCAAATACAAGTTTTCTATTTGCTATGGTTTTATAACTCTTGTATTGGAAATATTTTATGTATTTGCCGATGTATTGGGTTTTGACTAATGATCCAGTTTACTCTTTTCTACCAATAGAAGAATATTTAAAAATATATTCAAAAATTAAAAATTTATAGCCTTCATTTCTTTTTGTAAGTTGAAAATTAATTTGAATATTAATTAAATATTTATCTTGCATGATATTTAACATGTGCATCGCACGGGATTTCATGCTAGTATTTATTTATGTATACATGGTGCAGAAACTTAAGAGCCTATGCTGAGGAGTTGTTGCTCATATGTATGACCTTGCCCCACTCAAATACGGGCTAATTTCTCAAACTATTGATGGAGTTCTCAAATCCTATAAGTAATTTCGAGGTGGTGGACACAATAAAATCAATTGTTTTAGCATCGAATGAATTATACAGTGATAGGAAATATCTAAACGTGATGACTCGAGTTTACTATATTATTCCTTTATTTAATAAATTTATTTTTAAGGGTATTTCTTCTTTTTTTCTTTTAGTATTATATCTTATTTTCTTATCTAATTTCTTGTTGATTTGAATACTAAATCAGTGATCTAATCAACTGACCTATCGAAATACTATGAGTTGATGGTTTTAACTACAGTTCTTCAGGGATATTTTTTTTCTTATTAGATCTTTTTTTCTCGGGTGATAACAGATTGTGTTAGGAGCCTAAAGGTAGCAGCTCATTCTTCGAAAGATGGGATGATGAGGATTTGGGTAGTACTCTAGCTTTTTCTACGAAGGGAAGAGACAATGCGGAGAAAGAAAAGACTTCATTGGTATTATGTAATATTTTTGCAATGTTTTTATAATATCTATAAAATAGAACATGTCATTCCTATAGAAAAACATTCACCTTTGCACATGTAGTTCACATGTACACTACATTTGAACCATCTCAGATGAGAGACCCAGCTTCGAGTTTTACATGTGCGGGTAGCAGATTTAGAATTTTCAATTCCGGGTGTAAGACCAAACATGTAGTTGGGATTTTGGAGCAAACCTAAAATTTTCATGTGGAATCAGTAAATTCTGTAAATATTATTCATTTTTAAAAATTTGTTTTATTTCTGCTGATATTTTCTCGAGGTAATGTAGCGAATAAAACTTTGCCTTAAAAAATATTAGATGCTTTTAATTTTAATTTAACTTTTAAACATGGTTATAATTTTTTTTTTTTTTTGTAGTTGACTTTAAAATTTTCTTTATTTTCGAGCCATGAATTTTGAATGCATTTTATGCACAATTTAAAGAACATATGCTCGGTCCAATAAATATTGGAATTAATTCCTTTCATATTCTTGTAAGAAGATCAAGAAAATCTTATAGGGAATCTAAAAATATCGGGATTTTAAAGGTTATCTTGGAATGTCAAATATCATTATCGAACTTTATTGTTATCTTGAAATACGTAAAGCCATGTCTCTTTCGAAGTGTCCTTTTTCAGGCTACATAAGGTTGTATTGTAGTTGTTTTGAAGTGTACGAAGCAAGAGTGTGTGTGGTGAAGGTCTAGGAGATTATCCAAGTATTTGGTGTAGAGAAATCTCTTATTATCTTAAGGTTTTAATTAATATATATGGGGAGTATTCCTCTGCATCCATTCATTACCATTTTGGCGAGGGACACTGACGTGCAATTGTCATGACCGTTCGATCGGGCAGGAGATCCCATCGTAAGAAAACACCCTTTATAAATAGAAACTTAGGCTATATGAGAGAAAAAAAAAAAAAAAAACGCCAATCGTTTCCTCTTCCTTTTCCTCCTCCCCCTCTTCTTCGATCCCGCTCCCCCTTTTTCCTCCTTCCTCTTCCTTCTCCCCGTCATCTCCGATCCCACTCCCCTCTTCCTCTTCCCGCTACCCCTCTTCTCCGATCCCGCTCCCTCTCTTCCTTTTCCCGCTGCCCCTCTTCCTCTTCCCGATTTTCTCTTTCCATGCTCCCCAGCGGCCATCAAAGGTTCTTTGCATGCTCCTAGAAGGCCATTGAAGGAGCCCCTCTTTTCATGCTCCCAGGCGGCCAATCGACATCCCATCTTCTTGATTCGAAAGAGAGAGAGGGCTTCTTCTCCCAGACCAGTGATTAGACTATTCATACTCCATACTTCTACTCCGACAGAGAGGGCTTTTGCTCCCAGTCCAACGATTGAAAGATTTTGGCTTACTCTTCTCTCTCCGAGAGAGAGAGGGCTTTTGCTCCTAAAGACCATTGATCGAATGATTTGGGCTCTCTCTACTTGCTCGGACGATTCCATTTTCAATCTTCATGGATCACGTGGAAGATCTCCAATTACTTCTCTCACTGCCGTTCTCTGCGTCTGAGAATGCAATGGTTGCTGCATCGGACCCATCGGTCCCTCTCTGGCAACCATGGCGGGGATCTATGGAAATCTCCATTCCTATTTTTTTTTCTTTCCATTTTGCGATGGTTTCAATGGATGCTCTCCCTCAATTAGTAAAGAAAGAGATGATCGCTATGTTTTTTCTATAGAGATTCAGCAAGCATATAACACATTTTTTTCGGGCCGAGCATCTTTTCCAGCAGTCTTATCGTGTTTTCGGAGACGTCATGTCATTTGACACAACCTATACGACACACACAACCTATATGACAAACAAGTATGACTTAATCTTGGGTGTGTTCTCTGGGGGTATGATCTCAGGTAAAAAAAAATTAGCCTTGAAATTGAAAAATGAAGAAGAAAGAAGCACACGTGGGTTTTTGGTTTGAGTTAAGTGGGGAGTGGGCCCCACTAGCTCTAAAGTTTCTAGTGGTTAGAAACCCTATTTGTAAGCCCCGAATGAGATCGACGTAGTAGAGGAAATTGATCGTCGAAAAGTCGAGTTTTCAAAAGGTATATGTTTCTCATGGGTTGAAAACATTGAAACTCATGCATAGATTTTGATGTAAAAAAGTCTGTTTTACCCTTTTACTGAAAAACAGGATCTCTAAGTTTCGAATGCGGATGGAATGAACATACAAGTTGTTGGGGGCTAATATGGCCTATCAAAAGAAGTCAAAATCGAAATTTCTTGAAATCGATAATTGTTATACCCTGTCCCAAGTTAATCAAGCTTAACTCTAATTGATTGGGGTTAATGCTAATTAAGCATGTTTAATTGTGCTAATTATGGTTAACGGTCAAATTGAATTGAATTTGTCTCAAATGATTAATTTGAGCTTAATGAAAGGACAATGAATGACATTGAATGATTTGAATTGGTTTTAGGATTAAACCATGTAGTACAAGGACTTTTTCGTAAATACGAATTTTTGTGTATTTTGTCGAATACGGTTACCCTTGAAACCAACACATGTATTTCAAAGAGTAAGTTAACTTCCATAATAGACACGATTGAGTTTAACTTGAAGTGGGTCAAATGGTCTTCCATTTGACTTGACTTGTAAATGTGTGAAGAGAAGGGGTTTTTATGCAAAAGATCTCTTATAAGAATTGAGATGAACTCAAATGAGTTCATTCACTCATTCCCAGCATAGGCAAACCCTAGGCTCATCTTCTTCTTATTCTCCCTTCCATTTCTTCATCAAACATCAAGATTGAGGCTTTGCATGTCAATCGAAAATAGTACTTCATCTTCTCCATCTTCTCAATCTTCTTCTTTGGTTGTTTGGAGTTAGAGCTTGAAGGAAAGCTCAAAGTTTCTTCCCATAAAGCGACAAGTAAGTGTTTAGACTCCTTGTAGAGTTTTGTAGTTCTATTGAGTGTTCTGAGGTGGTTTTGAGCACAAAGAATCCATTGGAATTCTATTTTGGTTAATATGTAGTAGGATTGAAGGAGAAAGGGTTTCTAATTGGAGATTTCATCTCAATGATCAAGCTAAACAAAGGGGTTTTTGCTAATTAATCTCCAAACAAGGCAAGTATACTAATCTCTTATGACTTAGGATGTTATTGAACTTGTTTGAGCTCAAATTTTGAATTTCAGTTCAGAGATATTCTGAACTTCTGGGAGTAGTTCGGTCAGCCGAACTGCTGACTGTCACCTGACCGACTATTCTGGGTTGAATTTCACATGGAAATCCAGTTTCTGGAAAGCTGACCGAACTGGGTTGGGTCAGCCGAAATCGCAATTCGGTTAACTGACAGGTGACCGAACTGTTGACCGAACTCATCTAGAGCTCTCTGGATTGTGAACCGAGGGGTAATCGAACTATGTTTGGTTAACCGACAATGTGGGTTTGGTCAACCGACAAGGTGACCGAATTCCCTTGAAAGATGTCAAAAATTTTATCAGAAAAGTGAGCTTTTGAAAAGCTGACCGTGAGCTGACTGACAGCGTTCGGTTAACCAAATTCATGAATTCGGCTAGCCGATAGGTAACCGATAAGGTGACCGAACTTGAGGAAATTTCAGATTGAGGCCTGATTTTTCTGAATAAAAAGTCTGTTGACTCAGGCTAGTGTTGATGGTGTTTTTACCTAAGCCTTCTTTGGTGTTAGCTAAGGTTATTATAATGTGTAAATTTCACTTAAAGTGATGTCATCGAAAATAACACATACATTATATAACAAACGTTTCACTTGAATGTTGGTTTAGAAGTTTGAATAGGATTTATTGGTTTAATTTGATTCCTGAGTCTGGCACTACATAGTAATTCTTAAGTTCGTTATTGAGCTGAAATGAAATGAATTAATGAACAATCCTACTGCAGTAGATGGAATGGGGTGTTTCGGAGCTCCGTGGTGATGCTAGTGAACTATGATCAAGACACCGGTAGATCTCACACATATTGAATGATAAGCCACTTAATAAAGTATACTTACTGAAAACTGAATGACTGAAATAACTGAATGATTCATTTCTTGAGGCCTGGGTAATGAATGGTGCACCCTTCCGCCCTGTGTCCATGAGGACAATGATACTAATACTTCCTCTTAAGAAGAACTGAATGAAACACATACTGTTGTAGCTGCCAAAGTTTAGTCATTGTTACTACTTGACTCCAATGTATAGGATATTGTAATTGAATTAAATTGTCTAGAATTATTGATTGTTGAATTAATAAACAAGTTTATTAGCATTTACTGTCATAGAATTATGTATACATTGTGGAACTGTTGTGTTCACAGTGTTATTGACGACATTACAGGCCTAGTTGCCCGTGCCGGTTTCGTAGAGGCCGCGCCGCCTGCGCAGGATGCCAATCAGATTCCCCCAGGTGGATTGATTGAGTGGACATAGATTGGAGGGCGAATGAATTAGAACATTTTGGAAATATTTTGAGAAATACTTATGTATTCATTTTGAAGTGTTAATAGATGTCACCTGCATTGTATTTGAATATGCAGTGGTTGACATAGTTAGGAAATGAAATGTGTATATTAAACTTTACTCTTAAGAAGAAAGCTTATACTATTGGAATTAATTCGTCAATGTATATATATCTATTCCGCAAGAATGTACATTTGACAGGTTTGACTGTATGGTTATCCGTTGTAAATTTCGTATTAACTTCGGTTAATTCGTAATTTACGGGAGTAAGTATGGAGATCGCAACTCGGGGTCTGTCCATAGTAATCATAACCTCGGGCTCGGGCTGTGACAATAATAAATCCCCTCACACTTACACGAGTGACATAGACCTCCCTAGGCATGTCAGGCTAAGCTCAAAGGCTCTTAAAATTCCCCAAAGCTATGAGAAACTCTAATCAAACTCCCAACCTAAGCCAAACCTCCTGTAATCCAGCTTAGAGACTAATACTCGGCTTAGTTGGGGTTAAATACATCAAACCTGGGTCGGAGTCTTACACGTGTGGAGATAAAGGGGGAGAGGAGGAGAGGAGGAGAGAGAGAAATCCACTCTTGCACGCTGGGATGGAGTAGAAACCTGTGTGGAGAGAAAGGGAGAGGAGGAGAGAGAGAGAGGGAGGGAGAGAGAAATCCAAAAAGGAGAAAAGCACATGGACGTGGCTTGCCTAGGAACTTTTCGTGAAAAAGAAAGCAACGGTCTTCTCATTTTGGAGGGTCTTTTGAAACATAAATTTTGGGTGGGCTTGAAACAGAAATTTTGAGTGGCCTTTAAAAAAAAAAACCTTAAACTGGACCTTTTAGTATTGCTGATGTGAGCGTCCCTCACCAGTTTGCGAGGGATGGATGCATAGGAATACTCCCCCTATACATAGATGCTCCTGTGAGAGCATCTCTTAGCTTACTATGAGAGATAAGGTGGGGCCCCTCACATTTAAGTTGTTGGCATTAGATATGGATATGAGGGTCCCTACCTTTTCTCTCATAGTAAGGTGAGAGCATCTCTCATAAGAGCATATCCCATATATATATAGGAAAATATTCATGTGCATCCATCCCTTACCATGTTATAGTGAGGGACAATATAGTAGGGTTGACTTTATAACACATCCAAACCATCCACACACATAGAACCCACTTAAGTACACTAGACTCATTTAATTTTCATCTACCAAAATGGATTGGACTGTTGGATCGATGGTCAAATTTTTTCCTTTAATATAAAGTTATTAAATTTGTGGGGCACGGATGAAGGGGTTAGAGGCATAAGATTAACCCCAAATCTGATATATGGTCTCATCCAAGATGTCTCTTCCCATCCCCCACAAGTCTCATGATCAATGGGTCCTTAGGTGGGCTTCATTAAGTTTGTCTGTCACCATATGGTGAGGAAATGATGCACAGGAATACCCCCCCCCCCTATACATACATACATACATACATATGTGAGGGGTGGGGGCCCTCACATATAAGTGTTCATTTGATTCAAAGTAGGGGCTCTGTACATCCCTATGGTCGTACAAGTGTGTGGGCGCGCGCACAGACACACACACACACTCCACACCTTTCTATTATGTTGATTTTCTCAATTTCATGAAGTACCGTATTTCTACAAATTGGCATCAAAGTATTTCTTCAAAGTGGTAGTAATTTATATTTTCTACAATAAATGATTCTAACGATTTCTAAAAATGTTTAGAATAAAATGTACATATTTGAAATAGTTTTTATACCTTGGTTTAAGAATCACAAGATGGGCTCTCATTTTGATTGTAACCAGTATTATATTACAAACGAGTAGAATCAATTATTACAATTTACAGATGAGTAGAATCAATGATTACATGTTTACAGAATCTCTGCGGCTGGCACTTTACTCACCTTACAATGATAAGATATATTTATCAAGTTGAATGGAAAGTGCATCCAGTTGCCTAGTCAGTGGATTAACCATCAGCTGTTTCAATCCCCATTGCTAACTTGGATATAATATCCATGGAGGAGTCCGGATCCCCTGTTTCGTTCTCTCCATGGAGATATGATCAGCTGGATTCCATAGGATAGGCACACATGGAAACTCCCAATAACTTTGATATTTGAGTAAATGACTAAATCCTGAAGCCATTTTTCATCTAGTAGGATGCCTTTTGTAGGCTGTTCTGGGACCCTTTGGAGTCTGTATTTTCCTGTGTCTTCTCAATACAATTACATTTAAGAAAAAAAAAATCTAAGTAAGATATTGTACTCTTTTGAAAAATAGATTTTTTTTTTTTTTTGAAAAGAGACCATGCTTTCCATTTAGGTGCACGATCATAGGTACTGAAAAAAGGACCTATTTCTCTTCGTAGCATCTCTTAGTACCTTCCACTCGAAAAAATGATGTCCATAAATAGATGAATCCCAACATTTCTGACCATGATAATATTCAGGCACAACAGTCAGTATCAAGAGAAAGGAAGTTCCTGTAGGTTAGATGTCTGGTTAGTTTCATTGTAGTCTTGTCTTTGTCTGTTCGCTCATTGAATTCTCTCCTTTTAGCGAAAAGAAAAAGAAAAAGAAAAAGAAGACGAATCCCTGCTGTGGGGGGTGGTGGGGTGGGGTGGTGGTGGGGAGTGCATTTTATTAATGATAATACAAGCACATAATTAACAATAATCCAAAAGAAACAATACAAGCACATTATTGATGATAATCCTAAAGAACCATTCTTGAAACGAAACAAAAGCATTTCAACATTCTATTCCTTGTCACAATGTTTAATACTAAATCAATAGTTGCTAATATAGGATGGACCTTCAAGTGATAATGGGGACTTTTTGTGCTTAGCTTGGTACTTGTTGACACCAAGATAAAAGTCTCAACTCCATGCATTTGTATTATAACATCTTGCATCTCCATTCGTTCTTTGGGTGCTTCTGCAGAACAAGATATACCTATTCTTACCAATGAAAGTAGGCATTCATTCATCCTAGTTCTCATTTCAATATAATCTCCATTGCATCTAACAGTTTCACTGTCTTCCAACATATGATGATCCGTAATCTCTGTCACTCTTTCTGGGAACACCAATTTAGCAAGTTGATGTAGGTTTAAACTGTCTTTGAACATATCATCAGTATGTCTCTTTCCAATGAACATTTCCAATAATAGGATTCCATAGCTGTACATGTCCCCGTATGTTGATGCTTCACCACCCATACCATACTCGTGCATTTTTTGTAGAACTTTTCGATTAATCAAGGAGTAAACATCTGATGAATTGAAATAAACTTAACTGATTTAGAAGGAACTCTTCCTCGCGATTCCTAAATTTAAAGTATAGATACTTAAAATGCAACATGTATTCGTAGTAGAAGCGTCTACTGCTATTGTTGTTGTTATTTTTGAGAAAGAGTGTTGGAAATAAGAACAGAAAAAAGGTTTAAAAAAAATATCTTATCAAGAATTTGAAGAAATTTTTTTATTCAGGCTGAGGCCTAGGTACATGTTAGAAATTAATTTCATTTTATGATTAATTGGTCACATCTGCATGGGACTTGATCTCATGAATAGCTAATGTTTTATTGGTATTTTTTCTATTGCTTTAGCTAAAACTTCATAACGTCTACTTTGCTCCCCTCTGATTTTAAAGTAAACAGTCTTCACAACCATCATTACCGATTTATCTCAAGTTATAGCTCATACTTATTCCACTCAACAAGTGAAGTTAGCAAAATTTTAATTCATGTTCAGAGAATATGATCGATCCTAAAGTCTCTCCAAATCAGAGACTTCTAATAGGGAAAAAATGGCAGTGTAATGTCTAAAGAAAATTAGAGTAAAAAACATATTGTTCCTAATGCAATAAATGGCTTGGATTCGGGCCGGAGTCACCAAAACCCAGGCTTGAGTCTAATTAAGATTGAGGAGTCTGAGTCGGGTTTGGGTCCTAGACCACCACGGACGCTAGAAGTGGTCCATACATCTATTAAACAAGTAGTCATAATGGTCCCGACTTGCAGATACATACAGAAACATTCAGATGAGAACAATTGGGACGATGTTTATGTTTGTTCGCCCTATTTCTAGGTCATCTGTCCCACCTATGATTGAGTAAACCCTCTCACACGCTACTTCGGTAGTAATTACCACAAGCCCAAATTTGACACCCATCTAGGTGTTACTCATTGTTGGACTGGAATCCAACTAAATAGCCCTTTTTAAAATCATCAAACTTGTTCGTCATAGTTCAAGGAGTTTCTTATTTTATTTTATTTTTTTTATGATGTGGGTATCTCTGAGGTATTTGACCAAACAAGATCAATATTCCCCTCGTGTGGCACCCGCCAAACCCATACATGCATACACTGGAGCAAATCTGAGGTGAATTTCGAATATTGGGAGCACACTGTTACACCCCAACCCAAACTAATCATGATTAAAGCTAATTAATTGAGATTAATGCTAATTAAGCATGAATAATTTGGTTAATGATGGTTAATGACAAAAAAGAGACAAATTAGTCTCAAATGATTGAATTGAGCTTAATGAAATGAAGTTGAATGGAACTAAGTTAATTAAATTGAGTTTAGGATCAAACAAGATAGAACAAGGACATTTTTGTAAATACGAATTTTCGCGTATTTTGTCGAATACGGTAACTCTTAATACCAACGCATGTATCTTGAAGAGTACATTAACTTTCATAATATACTTAATTGCATTTGACTTGAAGTGGGTCAAATGAGTCTTCATTTGATTCAAAATAGAAATAAGATTGTAAAGGAGGGCTTTCGTGAAAAAATGGGCTTATAAGGATTGAAATGAACTCAAATGAGTTCATTCCACTCATTTCCAGCACAAGGGTTTGGAGAGAGTAACCCTAGACTCATTCTTCCCTCTTTCTTCCATTCTTCTTGATGAAGGTGGACTTTGGGGTGATTCAAGTGAAGGAAATAGAACTACTTCATCTTCTTCATCTCTTTCTCAAGTTATCTTCCATTTTTAGAGAGTTTGGAACTTGAAGAAAAGCTCAAGCTTTCTTTCTACAAAGCTACAAGTAAGTGGTTAGTGTTTTTAAAGAAGAGGTTCTTCTAAGTGCTTAGAGTTGGTTTCTAGCATAAAGAGCTCATAGAGTTCATTTGGCATGTTTTCATGGATTATGGTTTGAGTTTGGGGAAGATTTGCCTCAAATCAAGTTAAGTAAATATGGCTTTTGACTCAGTAACTCCAAGAGAGGCAAGTATAAACATTTGCTTATGATTAATGTTAATTTCTATAGATGTTGCAATGATTTGGGTTTTGTTCCATTTCTACCATTGTTTAGAATGGAATTATTTTGTGGATTGATGAATGAATAGATGAAGTTATTAATATATGAATGAGATGATAAATGAGGAGTGGACAGGAGGTCCAAATCTTGTGCAGGATGTGTATGGTTTGGAGAATGAAAGGAGAAAGAAGAGTGTAGTTTCTGCACTGAGCAGGTTCGATTGATCAAACCTAAAGGCCAATTGATCGGATTGTGAATAACTGGACCATTTTTCGGTTCAATCGATTGGACTATACGTTGACTGAAACAAAAATTTGGCCGATCGATCGGACCGACGCTTTTTAGGCACATAAGTGTCATCTAAATTAGTTTTGTGACTAATTATAATGTAATTAGAGATTGGTGAGAATTGTAAACAATAGAAAGAGAATTTTGAGGATTGAACCCTTAGTTTAATGATGGGTTAAAGTGTTTAATTGTTTACAGACTAAACCTCTATAGGTGTTAATTATGGGGATTCTTATGTATGCATTATATATATAAATGTGATGTCTATCGAGAATAACACGTGCATTAGATAACCAATGCTTACACTTGAATGGTTGGTTGAAACGAAGAAATAAACAAGTGGGAATGCTCATAGCCTAATTCTATCATGGTATTGTATTTCAATCTAATGAGATTGATGTTAATGTTAATCGATGTTAATGTTATTCCTTTCATTCATTAAGAATGGAATCACTGAATTGTATTGAGTCTAGAAATGGATTCCTTATGAACTATATTGACTCTTGAGTCTGGCACTACCTAGCTATTGTATTAAAGTTCTAAAAGAGTTAAATGAATTAATAAATGAATAAATGACTATTCCTACTGCAGTAGATGGTTTTGGGGGAGTTCCGGAGCTCTGTGGTGATGCCAGTTGTTCCTGGCCCGGACACTAATAAGTCCCACAATTCCGATCGTATCTATGGGTACTAATTGATGCATTCCATTTGGAAGATGAATCCTTCCTTTGAGGGAAGATGGTAAATTATGCATTCCATTCGGAAGATGAATCCTTCCTTTGAGGGAAGATGGTAAATGAAATGCAATGCAATCAATGCTATGGTAGTGGCCATCTTGTACATGTCTATTGATTGACTTTTGTGCTCACCTTTTGTCATTGTAGGAATTGTCTAGACTTGTTTAGAATTGGAATTGTTTACTAAATATATTGAATGAG
Organism: Persea americana; assembly: GCA_029852735.1. Lineage (NCBI taxonomy): Eukaryota > Viridiplantae > Streptophyta > Magnoliopsida > Laurales > Lauraceae > Persea > Persea americana. The sequence continues at coordinate 12,299,375 of CM056812.1, forward strand.
TTTAGTATATATATATATATATTAACATGTGCTATCACAAGTTCTGTTTATACATTGTTGAACCGTCGTGTTCACTGGTGTTATTGATGGCATTACAGGCCCGATTGCCAATGTCGGTCAGGTAGCAACCTCAGCGGTAGCGAAGAAGGCTGTTGTGGTTCCTCCATGAGGACTGAATGAATGGAACGGAAGGGATAACCTTTGAAACGGTTATCCGAGTGCGAAGTGGATCGGAAACTCTTTTTGAAAATTCTTTTTGGAATAGTTTGAAATTTATTTTTGGATGTAATGTTTTGAGAACTTAAACAGTTATCAATCTGCATTGTATTTGAATATGCAGGAGTTGATGAAAGCAAAGGAATGATAAAAATGATACATGTATAAATAATTTCATTTTGTATACATGTAAAATCATAAATTGATGATGTCAATTATAAATATTTCCGCAAAATTGTGTAATGGACAGGTATTTGTAAATGTCTATCCCTTGTAGATTTCGTATTAACTTCGGTTAATTTGGAGTTTACAGGAGTAAGTATTGGATCACGGCTCGGGATTATCGTACTTTGGGCCTGGGTCGTGACACAAACCTACACCTTATGTTGCTTTACGAACTCCCAAGTGGGTACAGTTCAAGAAGTTTGGATAATCTATTCGGATATATATTTTACTTTCTTATAGATTTCATTGTGATCTTTCCATGCCCCACCTTCTCCACTATTGGCATGGCGCCAGGTTAGAGTTTGTGCTATATACTATTGCGTGGGTGGTTCTCACCAAGAATAAGACTCCTTCAGTTTTTCATTGCCTGTCCCAAGCCCAAGTAAAGGATGAGGGTTGCGTTAGATAGGTTGACAACCAGCGTTAAATCTTGTCACAACCCAATTATGAATTCTGAGATTTTATTTAAATAAAGAGGAACAACTAAAAGTATATTCCAAGAGAACTAAAAAAAAAAAAAAAAAAAAACATAATATGCCTTACATGGGGCGATGTATCCAATAAATCCTTTTATCCATGGTTTAAAATCTCGATTTCAATCGCGGTATCGGTCTGGCCGAAAAACCGATATGATATCGGTATCGGTTTGTCGCGGTCGTCGCGGTGTGAATTTTTTTTTAATCCAAAAAAATTAGCGAAAATATCCAAAAAATCTAGAATATTAGAAAATGCTGGAAAACAATATTTTTTTGCATTAGTAACAACAATAAATCAAAATATCGGTCACCTTAATTTATGAGTCCCATCTGTTTCGCAATTCGTGTCTTATCCAGTATTTCATATAATGCAACCATTATTGATGGTCATGATCAATTTATTAATGTAAAATATAAGAAAATAAAGATAATATATCAATCATCATTTAATACTAACTCAATCAGCAAATATGTTGTGAAATTCAAGACCATGAAGATAACATATTAAGATCTGAAATATGATAGTGAGATGGATAAATCATAAAGCACTTGGGCATGAAAAGGTTCATGGTCTACCTGAAATTAGAGGGGACTAGAGAGTAGAGACTAGAGAGAGAGACTGATGAGTATGAGTGTATGACAGATTGACAAATATTATAATTCAAATATTAAAAAATCCAAAAATAAAAAAATTGGAAAAAAAATCAAAATCATGTGTATAAGTAGATCTAGTATGAAAGTATGTCGATCTAACTTCTAAGTGAAAACACAACCAAAGTGACAAACCCAATGATTTCTATGCTTCATCTAAAAATAAAAAAACAAAAAACACATAATAAAATGCTTTAAGTTGATCTTCTCTTACTTTGAATAATATTTTCTTTAAGAAATAGATGTAGGATTTGAAAAGATGCAAGAAGGATGTGTGATGGAGTGTGGCTACTGCCCTAAGGAGTAAGGAGATGAGAGGAGAGGAGAGGAAAATGAAGATTGGGGAAAACTTTAGAAAAAATAGGGTTTTATTCATTTTATATCATCTCGGCCGATACCAGCAGATATTTTGGAAATTATCAGCCGATATATCGGTTCTCCTGAGATGAATTTCATCTCAGCCGTTATATCCCGATATTTTGGGGATATCTTCCCTGCGATACCGATACCGGTATCGTAGCGAATATATCGGCTCTGTATGGGCCGATACCGGTTCATATCGGCCGATATGAACCGGTATCGGCCGATATTTTGCACCATGCTTTTATCCCAATTGAGCTAGATTTAGCAGCCTGAGAGCAATTATCGCCATATTTGGAAAAGACCCTTGCGAAGCCAAAATCACCCACATGGGCAACCATGTCCTCATCAAGAAGGACGTTGCTAGGCTTGAGATCGCAATGAACTACTCGTTCTTCACAATGGTGATGAAGATAATCCAACACACTAGCCACATCAATGGCTACATTTAGCCTTTGAATGAAGCTTAAACATCTCAAATGACGTTGCTCATCATTTGGGTGCAACCATGTGTCTAAACTTTCATTTTTCATGTATTAAAAAACCAATGCCTTGAGATCATTGCCGCTAAAATCATGGCTTGAGCACACAGTTAAGATCTTGACAATATTCCGATGCTGGATTCTTCTAAGGGCTTTGCATTCAACTATGAAACTCTTTGAAGCTCTTCGTTGTTGTAATTTGAGAACTTTTATTGCAATAGTTTGTCCAATTTTCTCAAGAAATCCTTTATATACAAAACCAAAACTTCCCATACCAATTAAATTGGCCGATGAGAAACCATCAATTGCTTTGAGAAGCTCTGCATAAGTGACCTCTAAAAAATGCTCTCCCATTGAAGATATAGAAGGAGATTTCTTGCTAGAGTTCTTCAACCGGCACATTGAATTGCTAATAAGCATGATAAAAGAGAAACAGGGACACAACTACAGCACAACCTGAGATGATTACTGTCGTCAAAGAAAGAGACTTTTTGTGTTTCTTTGAAGCTTGATTGGAGCATGGAGGCAACTGCAGTTTTTTAATTGCTCCGCAAAGTTTTCCATTCCCTTGAATTGACAACTCACTAGCATTTCGAAACATCCCATGCTTTGGCACTGCTCCCCCGGGATCATTAAAGGACAAATTCAAGTACTACAGGAATTGAAACTCCTCTAGATATTCTGGGATTTGCCTAGATAAGTTGTTGAGTGAAAGATCAAGCTCCCAAAGTCCTTTTAAAGAACTTAGGGAAGAAGAAATATTCCTTTGGAAGAAATTGCCATCCATATAAAGTCTTTCCAAGTTAGTACAAATGACAAGAGTGCCAGGAATTTCACCCGAGAGTTTGTTGTTGGAGAGGCTTGGGGTTTCAAGATTCTTTAAGCCATCGACATCCAATGGAAAAGAACCACTCAAGGAGTTCATATCCACAAGTAGCATTCTCAGTGGAGGAATAAAGAAAACTTTTTTTGGTATGGTACCATTCAAATTGTTTCTGGCGAGGGACAACTCCTCTAGGCGGTGACAGTCTTCGAGGCTCCATGGAATCCTTCCTTGTAGATCATTCCCATCTAAATAGAGTCGGTACAGTCCTGTAAGATTTCCAAGGGATTGTTGAAATTTCCCTGTGAAGTGTGTTATTATTGAAGCTAGCTAACCACTTCCAGCTTCTGTAGCTTCCCAAGAAGATTGGGAATGCTACCTGTAAAAAGGTTCCCATGCATTGTCAAGTAGTTCAAGTTGGCAAGGTTCACAATTCTTGATGGGATGATCCCAGATATATTGTTGTAAGCCGAAAGTGTTAGTTTTTAGATTGGCTAATTCTCTTAGTTTGAACAAAACTTGTGTCCTTATTGAGTTGTATTTTTCTTTTTTTAGAAAAGGACTGTGAGGTATTTCATGTGACAGCAGAATACCTCAATGGACCCCTCAAAATAGTTTTGAAGACTTCTAGTACATTTTGAAGACACTAGAAGAGCCCTCACGGAGTTGTATTTCGCACCCTGACATGCCCACACAGTAGCTAGTCTCGCTCTAGCGAGCTACAACAAACGTTCAAAAGGTGTTTCAGAAACTGAGCTCCCTAGCGAGCTGAGGATTTATGTCCGGTTCAGGACTCTGTTTTGTTGATTGCTTTTCTACTTCTTCTAAGAGTCTTGTTCTCCTCTAAGGACTTGTGCACGAACCTTGGGCTATTTAAAGACCCCTTGTAACCACATTGGACCACACTTGAGCAATCTAAATTTCTGAAACTTTGAGAAATCATTGAAGAGAGTTTTGTGGGTTAATCTTGCAAGGGAGAGTGCGCTGAAGCTTTATTTCTTCTCCTCCTTCTTTCAAGCACCTTGAAGAGGCATTCAAGGTGGGTTCCAAGCAAAGCACGTGGAAGATAAACAACGAGTTGTCGACGAGTACTTCACAGTCCTTTAGGTTGAGTTCCAACTGGGTCAAAGGTCTTGTGAGTTTTTTGTAATCTTCGTTTACATAGTGCACTGCTTTCTGTGGCATGTGCCACCCGTGGTTTTTTCCCGAGTAGGGTTTTCCACTTAAAAATACTGTGCCTCTTCTCTTTGTGTGTGATTGATTTTGTTTCTTACTATAATTGCATATAATAAACTGAGAAAGGACCTTAGCCTGAGTTAAGGCTTAAACTAGTAGGTTGATTCAAACCTTCATGTGGTATCAAAGCTGGTTCACTACTTTAAAAGTGTGATCTTCTCAGTTTTACTATATGGAATTCACTAGGGAAGGCACTTCTACCACCATGCCTCCTTTGCTTGAGGGTAGTAGCAATTATGCTTAATGGAAGGTAAGAATGATTGCGTTTCTTAGATCTCTTGATCATGATGTTTGGCAAACAATCCTTAATGGTTATAAATCTCCAACTGTGGATGTTGATGGGAAAACTGTTCCCAAACCAGTGGCTGACTGGACACAAGGAGATAAGAACCAGACCCATTGGAATGATAGAGCCATGAATGCTATATACAATGGTGTCAACCACTCTGAATTTCGCAGAATCTCTACTTGTGCCACTGCAAAAGAGGCATGGGATCTCTTAAGAACTGTGCATGAAGGCACTGATATCGTTAAGCAAACTAAACTTCAAAAATTTAACAACTGCCTTTGAAACTATGCATATGAAAGACGACGAAACTTTTGATGAGTACTATGCCAAATTGGGGCATATTGTCAATTCAAGTTTCAACTTAGGAGAACCCATTCCAGACCAAAAAGTGGTAAAGAAAATTCTTCGGTCTTTGCCCGAGAGATTTCAGTCAAAAGTGATTACTATCGAAGAATATACAAACCTCAATGAACTCCCTATTGAACAGCTGGTTGGAAACTTACAAACCTTTGAAGCAAATCACTGTTCTGATAAGAAATCCAAGGGAATCGCACTAATGTCATCCAAGGAAAATAATGATGATGAATCTGAAAATAATTTTGATGATGTTGAACTTGAGGCTCTATTTGTCAAAAAATTCAAGAAATATCTGAATATCAACAAAAAGAACCTCAACAAGGAGTTTTCAAAGAATAAGAGTTTTAACAAGTCAAAGTCTGTCCCAAAGATTGGTAAAACTTCTTCTAAGAATACAAATAGACCCATTCAATGCTTTGAATGTCAAGGGTTTGGTCACCCTGCTTCTAAATGTGCAAATCGACTTGAAAGGAACAAAGGAAAGGCGTTGAATGTTTCTTGGGAAGAAGATTCTGAAAATGAAAATAGCGACTCTGAGTCAAAATTTGAATCTGCTAAATTTGTTGCTTTTATGTCCTCTACTAACCTATCTTTTGAGCAGGGGTCATCTGACAAGGATTCCAAGTCAGATGACGAGTCAAAGTGTGAGGATCTTTCTGATGAAGATCAAGATATAGAAGTTGCTTATAAAAAACTTCTGAAAGATTCGTTGCGTTTGTCTCGTATCAATGACAGGTTGTCTCACAAGCTGAAAGTTTCAGAATCTCAAAGTTTAACCTTCTCTTCTGAACTTAATGATGCTTGTGCGAAGGTAAGTCAGTTAGAGTCCCAACGTGCAATCTTATCTGATTCAATTATTGCTACAGGGAAAGAGAAAGAACTGATTACTGCACAGCTCGAGGAGGGTAGAAAAGAATTGTTTTCTTTGCAAACTGAGTACAACTTGTTGTGCGTTGAAAAGAACGATGTGGCTGGGAAACTTCAATTGGCACTATCAGAATTAGTTTCAGCCAAATCTTCACTAGAAAGGATGACTAAAGGCTCCATCACTCTTGATGAAATTTTGATGCAACAAAGAAGTGAGAAACAAAAAACTGGACTTGGATTCAATCCAGAATCTTCAACCTCTAAGCAAACAGGTAAATATGTTTTTGTTAAAGGACCAGCCCTATATTATGGTATTCTTGCTACTCCAAATGCTAAACATGGGAATTCATTTACAAATGAGAGTATGTCTAATTCACGATCTACCCCAGTTTGTCACTTTTGCAGTATAAAAGGGCACATTCGACCACATTTTCATAAAATGTGGAAACAAAGGCAGTATCAACAAAGGAAGAACATTGTATCTCCTTAAAGCCCAAAACTAAATCCGTCTGGGTTAGAAAATCTGATGTTCGATGTAATGTGGTCTTAACCACACTTACTGCAAAAGATTCACATGTTTGGTACTTGGATAGTGGATGCTCAAGACATATGACTGGTAATAAGTCTCTGTTCACCTTCCTGGAGAGCTGTGATGGAGGTAGTGCCAAATTTGGTGATGGAAACAAATCAAACATAGTTGGAAAAGGTACAGTTTTAATACCAGGTATGTCTACTCTTTCAAATGTTTTCCTGGTCAATGGTCTTAAAGCTAATCTATTAAGCATCAGCCAACTATGCGATTCACACCATGAAGTCCACTTTTCTCTACATGATTGTGTAATTGTTGATAAAAAGGGTAATACTGTTCTTCATGGAGTGCGTACCACTGACAATTGTTACGTTGTTGCCACCAAAAGCAACATAACATGTCACACAGCCATAAGTAGTGACATTGATTTATGGCATCAACTTTTAGGCCATGTCAATCACACGGACCTGGATAACTTGGCGAAAAATGAAATCATTCTTGGACTTCCTAAACGTTTAAAAGCTCCAAATACTGTTTGTGGTCCGTGTCAAATTGGTAAACAAATAAGGTCTTCAGATAAAAAAGTTGATTCTTTAACAACCACTAGGCCACTTGAATTACTGCATATGGATCTCATAGGTCTTACAAAATCTAAAAGTATAGGCGGAAAGAAATACATATTTCTGACCGTTGATGATTTTTCTCGACTTATGTGGGTTAGATTTCTTAAAGAAAAATCTGAAGCCTTTGATGTTTTCCTTGATCTATGGTCTTTACTAATAAATGAAAAAGGACAAGTTTTTGGGAGTGTTGTGCGTATTCGTTTAGATCATGGATCCGAATTTCAGAATTCCTCCTTTAATTCTATTTGTTCCAAATACGGTATCAAACACGAATTTTCTGCTCCTAAAACACCGCAGCAGAATGGGGTTGTTGAGAGAAAAAACTGGGTTGTGCAAGAAATGGCAAGAGTTATGCTTCACAGTAAAAAAAATCCCTCATCGCTTTTGGGCTGAAGCGGTAAACACAGCAGTTCATACCATCAATAGAGTTTACCTATGGCCTGGAACGAAAATGACCCTATATGAGATATGGAGTGGTCGTAAACCCACTGTTAAATACTTCAGAACATTTGGTAGTAAGTGTTACATTCTAAAGGATAGGGAACATTTAAGCAAATTTGACTCCAAGAGTGACGAGGGTATCTTTCTTGGTTACTCTATGGCAAGTAAAGCATACGGAGTTTTTAATTTTAGAAACTCTTCTGTTATGGAGTCAGTAAATGTTGTTGTTGATGATGCAAGAATTTCAGAATATTTTTCTGATAATGAAGACGATTTGATTATTTCTCCTGTTTCTCATCAGGTTGCTGATCCAAGTACAAGCAAACAAACAGACACAACTTTTGGATCGCATGACTCAACTCATGCTGAATCCAAAGACAAAAATGATGAGCCTGAAATACCATCCTCCAATCTTATGGTGCCCAACATCATCAAGCAATTTGAAGAGCAAAGTGGATCAAAAAGCTCGCGCCCTGTTCCAAAAGTCATGAAGAGTCATTCAATTTCTCAAGTTCTTGGCGATGCAATGGAGCCTCTCAAAACAAGACAACAGGTACGCGACGAGGTAAGTAATTTCTGCTATATGTCTTCTATTGAACCAAAAAAACATAAAAGAAGCTCTTCTTGATGATTGTTGGATTAATGCAATGCATGAGGAACTAGAACAGTTTGAGAGAAACTATGTGTGGGACTTAGTTCCTCGACCTAATCAAATAAATATCATCGGCACTAAGTGGATATATAAGAATAAGACCGATGAACTAGGGCAGGTGATAAGAAACAAGGCTCGACTCGTAGCTCAAGGGTATACCCAAATCGAAGGCATTGATTTTGATGAAATATTTGCTCCGGTTGCTCGGCTGGAATCTATCCGGTTGTTACTAGCCATTGCTTGTTTTCTTCATATCAAGTTATATCAGATGGATGTCAAAAGTGCATTTCTGAATGGGTATCTTAACGAGGAAGTCTTCGTGGAACAACCCAAAGGATTTCAAGATCCCCACTACCCGGATCATGTGTTTAAACTGAAAAAAGCTTTATACGGGTTAAAACAAGCTCCTCGTGCTTGGTACGAGAGACTAACGGTTTTCTTGTTGGATAATGGTTTCAAACGAGGGAGTGTAGACAAGACACTGTTTATTAAAGAAGACGCTCATCACATATTAATTTCTCAAATCTATGTTGATGATATTGTCTTCCATTCTACCTCATCCAAGTTAGTTGACCAGTTTTCCAAAAGCATGTCTACTGAGTTTGAAATGAGTATGGTTGGAGAACTCACTTATTTTCTCGGTTTACAGATCAAGCAGTGTGACAATGGTATATTTGTTTCTCAATCAAAATATGCTTGAAAACTTTTGGAAACATTTGGCCTGAAAACTGCTAAACATTCAAGAACTCTAATGAGTCAATCTGTTAAATTGAGCATTGATTTGAATGGGAAAGATGTGAATGAAACTTTGTATCGAAGCATGATTGGGAGTCTACTTTATCTCACTGCTAATAGACCCGATATTGCTTACAGCGTTGGTGCTTGTGCTTGTTATCAGTCTGAACCGAAAGATTCTCACATTCATTCGGTGAAACGTATCATGAAATATGTGAGTGGCACTGTTGACTTTGGGATTTGGCTAAGCAAAGACACCAATACAACTTTGGTTGGGTATTCAGATGCTGATTGGGCAGGATGTGCAGATGATAGGAAGAGTACTACTGGAGGGTGTTTTTTCATTGGAAACAATTTGGTCGCTTGACACAGCAAAAAATAAACTTCGACTTCTTTGTCCACTGCCGAAGCAGAATACATTGTTGTTGGAAGTTGCTGCACTCAACTTCTTTGGATGAAACAAATGTTAGCAGATTACGGAATTGATCAAGATACAATGACTGTTTATTGCGATAATCAGAGTGCCATTGACATATCCAAAAATCCAGTCCAGTATTCCCAGACCAAACACATTGATATTAGGCATCACTTTATCCGTGAGTTGGTTGAAGAAAAGATCATTGTTCTTGATAAGGTTTCTACTGAACATCAATTGGCTGATATCTTTACCAAAACTCTGGAACCCAATCGTTTTGAATCCCTTTGCAAGTCGTTGGGGATTTCCTCCTTTCCTTAATTTTTTTTCTGTTTTTCACTAGCACATGCACATTTTCACTTCAATCTATGATTATTTTCTGCATGAGATTTAGCTAGTGGTGTGTGCATAGTTCACTGTTATCATTCTTGCACTATGAATGTTCTCCATTGATCTTGACTAGGCTTCTCTGGCTTTTAGTTTGGCTTTCTCACTCCTGGCCTAACACGTGCGTAGAGATTTTTGTAGACCGATGCAATGGAACTGTATCCTATAGGGTTCGGACATCTCTGCCAAAAATGAGCATTTGAACTTGTGCATAATGACATGCCGAGAAGTTCAATAAAAAAAAAAAAAGGGGTGAAAGAATGACGATGTAGCCATGAGAAGTTAGATTTTGATCTGTTTTGATTTATTACTGAGTTTGCTCCTTAGTTTTTCATCATTCAGTTTTCAAAACTTGTCTTGATTAAGGGGAGCATTTCATATTTCACAAACAAACACTTGATTTTGGTTGAATTGTGTACCTTCGCGTTTATCCGTACATATTTTCGTAGATGGAATACACATTTTTTTTGGATAAGAGCTAAAAAAAAAAAGAGGAGGACTTCCCCTTTGTTTCTGCGCCTGTTTCCAGCAACCAGTCTCGCTTGAGCGAGTTTAATTCTCGCTCTAGTGAGGCTGGCCAGTAGTTTTCAGCTTGTTTCCAGAATCCAGTCTCGCTCGAGCGAGGTTCATTCTCGCTATAGCGAGCCTGCCCAGTATGTTTGTGCTCACTTTCTAGAACACTGTCTCGCTCGAGCGAGGTATGTTTTCGCTCTAGCGAGAACTGACTTGTTTTAATCCTTTTTTTTTCCGATAGTGTTCTCTCTTTTCTTTCAAACTCCCTATTTCATTTGGGCATTTTTTCTCCATCTTAGGGCATTTCTTTCTTCTACTTTCTATCTCTCCATTTCTCCTCTCCTTCTATTCACGCATTACCACTGCCTCATTCTTCTTCTTCCTCGTCACCCACTCAACAGGTATGACCTTCTCTCTCCATTCTTATGGGTTTTGTTTTTTTTTTCTTTGCCTATATGATTGTGCGTTGGTTGTGGGATGCTTGGTTTCTTTGCTGTGATGTGTCACTGGCATTTCTTTTTGCATTGTTGGTTTGACAGAGGTATTCTTCGCAGAGTTTTTTGCAACTGTTTCATTTTGTTTGACAGTTGGTTCTATTTCATGTGGTGTTTTTTGGTGATGGTCGTATAAGCATGTTCTTTGGTAAATCTTGCTGTTTTCTGCTCCATGGGAAGTGTGTACTGTGGTCACTATCTATACGGTGTATGGGATGGTTTAGTAGGATCTTTATCTGGTTATTTATGAATGAACCATTTTCTGCACTCAACTTGTTTGTCAAATTGTCTGAAAGAGTTCTCCTGCTACACTGTAATTGGTTTTCACTCTGTGTCTTTCTCAAGCATAGAATGGCTCCGAAGACATCAAAGGGAAAGCATCCCGCTGCGTCTTCTTCTGGCTATGATATGGAACGCTTTTGAGATGCAGAGAGTGTTGCACGATTTACTACTGCCTTCAAATCAAGGACCGTCATTTTTGAGAGAATTGTCAGGGTCTCTGATTTCATTCTCACTTCATTTCTGCAATGGATTCATCTTAACCGTCTCATGGTCTTAATCAATTTGGATAATGAATGTTTTGAGGATTGGGTCCGTGAGTTTTACTGCAACATGTTTGAAGTAACAGCTGCTGGGTTCAAAACTTACGTCAGGGGACAGCTACTATCTGTGGATGCTAACAGGATTGCTACGTTGCTGAAATTGCGTAGACCAGCTATTCCAACCTATCCTTTTCCCAATCTGAATAATATTGAGTTACAAGCTGATGAAGTGGCCACTGTGTTATGTGGTGAACCAACTGAATGGCATTCTCCTGTTCTGAAAATTTCAAGTCTCACCACTGATTTTCGAATGCTCAATACTCTTGTCTGCAATAACATTGAGCCTAGTGGACATTCCTTTGACCTCTTGTTTTCTCAAGCTGCTCTTCTCTTTTACTTGAGCACCGGCACTTCTGTTGATATTGCTTTAACAATTTTCAACTCTATGTTGAAATTTTTTGATGAGACTCGTAAACTCACCCTTCCGTTTGGGGCTCTGATTTGTAAACTTCTGATTGAAGCCAGTTGTATCGTTCATCCACATGAACTACCAATTGCTAAAAGGCAGAAGATTGACCGTCGGACTAAAGCTATGTCTGAATCTCATGTCAACCCTAGTCTTCAGGGGGAGCAAGCCCGCGTCCCAGTCAAAGAGAATGATGGCGACTCGATTGAAAATCGACTTCTTGCCATCGAACATGCTGTTTATGATCAATCTCTACAAATTGAACAGTTGGAGGACAAGGTTACCACTGGGTTTGCTGATCTTCGGACTCTCCTCAATGACATGTTTCCTCACTCTTGTCATCCCTGATGTCGTTGCATGATGCTGATCTTTATAATTTTACTAACTATTTTAGCTGTATTTTCTTTAGATTGTTACTGTTTCACTGATTTTGCTATTTGCCTCATCGTTTGTCTCTCTCTCTTTCGTCCTTCTTTGTCAATTCTGTGACAAAAAGGGGGAGTAACAATATGTAGCATCAATTGTCTAGATCTAGATCTATGAACAATGACTTTCTATGAACAATGACTTTCTATGAAACCTTCTTTACTGATTTTATAATTATCATTTCTGTGATTTTATAGATCTTTGCCAAGGTTTGTCTCGTGCAGGTTTTTCTTCCAAGTTGAAGTGTTCTACCTGTCATCCAGGGTTATCTTTTTGTGTTTCAGAAGATCTAGTTTGTTGTTAGGAGTTTTGTTCACGAATTGCCAAATGGGGAGATTGTTAGTTTTTAGATTGGTTGATTCTCCTAGTTTGAACAAAACTTGTGTCCTTATTGATTTGTATTTTTCTTTTTTTAGAAAAGGACTGTGAGGTATTTCATGTGACAGCAGAAGACCTCAATGGACACCTCAAAATAGCTTTGAAGACTTCTAGTACATTTTGAAGACACTAGAAGAGCCCTCACTGAGTTGTATTTCGCACCCTGACATGCCCACACAGTAGCTAGTCTGGCTCTAGCGAGCCTAGATCTCGCTTTAGCGAGCTACAGCAAACGTTCAGAAGGTGTTCCAGAAACTGAGCTCCCTACTCGCTATAACGAGCTGAGGATTTATGTCCGGTTCAGGACTCTGTTTTGCTGATGGCTTTTCTACTTCTTCTAAGAGTCTTGTTCTCCTCTAAGGACTTGTGCACGAATCTTGGGCTATTTAAAGACCCCTTGCAACCACATTGGACCACACTTGAGCATTCTAAATTTTTGAAACTTTGAGAAATCATTGAAGAGAGTTTTGTGGGTTAATCTTGCAAGGGAGACTGCACCGAAGCTTTATTTCTTCTCCTCCTTCTTTCAAGCACCTTGAAGAGGCATTCAAGGTGGATTCCAAGCAAAGCACGTGGAAGATAAGCGGCGTGTTGTCGACGAGTACTTCACAGTCCTTTAAGTTGAGTTCCAACTGGGTTAAAGGTCTTGTGAGTTCTTTGTAATCTTCGTTTACATAGTGCATTGCTTTCTGTGGCGTGTGCCACCTGTGGTTTTTTTCCCGAGTAGGGTTTTCCATGTAAAAATACTGTGCCTCTTCTCTTTGTGTGTGATTGATTTTGTTTCTTACTATAATTGCATATAATAAACTGAGAAAGGACCTTAGCTTGAGTTAAGGCTTAAATTAGTAGGTTGATTCAAACCTTCAGAAAGTAGCAGTGCCAACTGGGACGAGAGGTTAGTAGTTGAAGAAGCCAATACACTACTAAATTGATTATGGGCCACACTTAAAAATCTCAAATTGCTGCAGTTGGTTAAGGAAGTAATGAAACCCACATCATCTTTCTCACCACCATGGAGGTTGTCTTCTATATTAAACCCTATGAGAGCTTGCAGCATCTCAAGATTCATAGGGACAGATCCGCTAAATCGCTTTCCACCAAAACTAAGATATTCAATCCTAGAAGCATTGCTTAATGAATATGGTATGGGTCCTCCTAGTTGGTTACTGTCGAAAGAAAACCAACGGAGATTTGGAAGATTGACGACGAAATCAGGTGGAACGGTCCCTTGCAGATTGTTAACCCCCACATCAAAATCAGTAATTGATGATATGTTATAAAGAGAAGAAGGATGATACCTGAAAGTTGATTATCAGCTAGCCCAAGAAATTGCAGTTTCAACATTCAGCCAAGATCTTGGGGAATGTTTCCATCCAGTTCATTAATGTATAGACTGAGACCAATGAGAGATGAATGGTTCCCAAGAGCATGAGGAATGTGGCCTATGAGAGAGTTCGTATTAAGATCCAACCACGTCAGCTTTGACAGAGAGCCAAGCTCTAAAGGAATTCTGACAGCGAACTTATTGCCATATAAACCCAGTATTCTAAGTTCTGAACATTGCCTCAAGTTTATGGGAATCTCTCCATTCAAAGAGTTGTTGCCGAGATCAAGATAGGGAAGCCTTTGCAAATGGCCTATCTCTTCCGGAATTTGGCCTTGAAAGTTGTTGTTTGAGAGTTTGATATAACTGAGAAAGGAGAGGTTTCCAATGTGGGGTGATAAATAGCCCCCCAACTTCTGCCTTGTGAGGTTCAGTGCTGTGACACGTTGAGGATGCCGTTTGCTGCAAGTGACTCCATCCCACATGCAGAAATGGAGAGAATCATTCCAAGAGCTCAAGACTCCATTAGGATGCACATATATCTCACCCTTGAAGGCGATTAGAGCGAGTCGATCTGTCTCATTTCTTGAGGGGTTGGCAGCTTCTGTGAAACTCAAAAAGATGATGTAAAAAAGACAGGTGGCACGATAGAATCAGGACCTGAAGGTCTCCAACTCGGAATCATGTTGTGGAGGTGTTTATGCATTGCAATTGTCAAGAAAAACTAGTGCTTGGCTCAGGTGATGCAGTTACTCTTATCAGATCCTCACATGTATATATAACTTGAGACTCAAGTAGGGATTATCTGAGTCTCAGAAGTCCTATAATTTAATTGTCAACATCTTCTATTGGCTGGCCAAATTTTCCTCCAAACCTGAAACTAAATTACTAAACAAAGTGTCCACAGTATAGACAAGCCCATGCTCAACTTAGCTCAAGCTAAAAGGACCTGCAGCCATTTTTGACTTCAACTAAAATTCTGGACCAGCACCAAGACATCAATTGAAGGCTCAAACACTTGGAATACTAATATGATAAATCTAACTACACTTTCTTCGTTCTTTTTTTTTTTGGCCGAAATATACGTCTCACGGCTTGTGCAAGAGGTAGTACTTTTAGTACCCCATGAGACCAATTCTATCATTAATTTAACCCCTCACTCTCACTAACTCCTTGAAGTACCGGCACTCACCTTAATTTGAAGATGATATAAACTTTTTTCATAGTATATTGAATTTTATAAAATAAGAAATTTTTATGGAAAAAATTAGCCTTAAGCATTGATTAGACGAATTGATTATGAAAAACATAGAATTGACGGATTAGGGTGCAATAGATTTTTTTTTGACAAAATTACCCACGTGACAATATCGTTACCTACGTAACAATTTTATTAGCCAACTGACACCCATTTTGCATATATTTTGCCCAGCAAAACGGATGTTTTAACTTCTCCATCTCCATTTTCAATGAAGTCTCACTGAATATCGAAGGCTAAGAGAACAAATACACACTTGGAAGGGATGAACGCCCCAAATCCGTCAGGATAATATCGTTTAAAAGGATCATTTTCTTCTCTTCTCTTCTTTTTCTGAATATTTCAATGTTGGGATGCTACAATCTATTAGATTTTTGTTCACAGTGAAATGAACACCTCATTTTTCTCTAAGCTCCTTGAAGCCTTTGTAGTGGTGATCATCGTTGGTCTTCCTCTTCAATATCTTAGAATCTTTTTTTTTTTCCTGTATTCAACAAATCCAGCTCTTTTTGGAAAAAAAATAAATTACCCATTTAATGACTATCAATGCTGAAATTAACTAATATAGAACGGGTTTGAGTGATGGTGCTGTTGAAGCTAGTGGCTCTCTGCCTTTCTCCCGTTCATTTTTTGCTTTCTCTATTTTTTTTATTGTCACATTTCTCTGTTTTAGCTTTGTAATGCTTTTCTATTTTAATTAATGAATCTCTTTTCAGCATAGGTGCTTGAGTGACCAACTAATCAGAAAGAAAAAAGTGCTCTTTCCACTTTTGGATCCACTTAAAATAGACCTGGAATAGATTTAAAAAGAGGCTCTAGTTTCCGCATCCAAGTTACAATTGGGATCTAGCAAATATTTATAACAAATATCTTAAGACATCGAAATTTTTGTAGGATCCGAAACATGGGTTCATTTTATTCTTTGATATTTAGAGAAACTTCTGTGAAAATGGAGATGGAAAAGCTAGACCATCGATTATGTTGGGCAGAATAAATGCAAAATGGGTGTCAGGTGGATAACGATATTGTTATATAGGTAATGATATCGTCACGAGGGTAATTTTGTCAAAAAAAATATACTGCATTCTAATCCATCAATTTATATTTTTAATAATCAATTTGTCTAATCGGTTTTTAAGGATAATTTTTTTGTAAAAATTCCAAAAAAAGAGTGTAGCTTAAAAAACCGTTAGCTTTAATGCACTTATGCGGAAAAATAATAATAATATCAATGAGACCTTTCCATGATACAATCCTCCCATGATCAAAGTGCATTCAAGTCGATCCCAAAACGGGCTTGGACTCTTATATCTTCTACAAGCCATCGGTACCCCTAGAAGGAAAAGCAAAATAATTATATACATACATTGTGGCATACGTCCTTACCCATGTCCTTTAGTATGAAATCTAAGTATCTAGAAAAAAAACATGTAAAAACATTGGATCAATTCACATTCAGGGCCTGTTTCTTTACTGGAATTCCTGTCTGGAGAATTTCTGACTTCCCAGACATAGTGGAATTCCTGGATTCCCTTTGGACTTGAGCATCCAGGAATTCTACTTTAATGCAAAGGGAGTGGAATTCTTGGATTCCCAAAGGTTAAAAGATATATTTCATGTGGCTGGAATTTCATCATAATGCAAAGGGAGTGGAATTCTTGGATTCCCAAAGGTCAAAAGAGATATTTCATGTGGCTGGAACTCCACCTTAATGCAAAGGGAGTGGAATTCCTGGATTCCCAAAGGTCAAAAGAGATATTTCATGTGGCTGGAATCCAGAAATTCCTGTGAAGAAACTTGGAATTTAGAGATTCTAGGGGACAACATGTCACATAATGTCCAGGAATTCCTAGACATGGTGAATTTTGACAGAAATTTCACTAAAGAAGCAGGCCCGAGTCTTTTTTTATTATGAGAGGAATGAGATAAGTGGGTCATAAATATTGTATGTCACTTTTTGAGAAAATAATGACATGTTTTGCCTGAATAAGATGTTTAAAATAATCTATGAATAGGCCAACACACTCACGGTTGAATGGTGTTGGCACTTACTCATGTCTTCAGGATGAATGTCTCACTCGTGACTAGTTAACCACCACAGGAGAAAAATCTTAAATAATCAACGAATAGGCCCAACACAAATTATTAGTCTGTCCGATTGCCCTGAGTCGAGTTGAATTCGAATTGGAATTGAACTCAACTTGCGCCGAGTTGAGTCAGATTCCGATTTGCGACTCAGCTTAGTCACATTGAACTACTGTTCATCTATGTGAGAGAGAGAGAGAGAGAGAGAGAGAGAGAGAGAGAGAGAGAGGAGGAGGAGGAGGAGGAGGAGGAGAGATAGAGACTAACATCAAGAGTGCAGATTGAGAGAGAGCTTGTTGGGTTAGGTTCTCTTGTTAAGTTAGAATTTGAAAGAGGGTTCGTTGAGAAGAAGAAGACGAGGAAGAAAATCGAGTTGCGAGACGAGAACTCAGCTGAGTCCAACTAGAGCCGGCTCCGGCTCCGGCTCTGGCCGTTTCTTAAAACCCTGTAAATAGATGTTATTTTTCCATCCTCATCCGGAAACAAAGTCGTCCTTTCCTATCCTAATTTTGGAAAACCTCTCCATGTTTTGGCTTGTATTTTATAAATTGTGAAAAGAGAAGTTCAGAAAACAAAAATGTAGAAACCAAACATGCAAGATAAGAACTAAAACGAAAGAACACCAAACAACTTAAACAAAAGGTAGCATGGTCACATCATTGCAAGGGGTCGTATAAGTATCTTGTAGTTTTTCTTCCATATCGCTGTTGCATGTCTTCATTTTAACGAGTCTTGCCATGCTGATTACTTATGGACAAATAAGTCTCGATTGAAAGACTGAAGTTGTCTTAATCACTCAGGGACATAGAGCTATAGGGTTCACGATCAACCTTAACCAACACTGGACTGGATTAGATTGAGATTTGAGGGTCAACCTTTTTCTTTAATATAAAGGCATTAAACTTATGGGCCATGGAGCGAAGGACTAAAGGAACGAGATTGACCCCATTTTTTATATGTGGGTCCATCATGATTGGATATTTCATCTCTTCCATGTCGCATGATCTATGAGGCTCCATGTAGGCCCCAGCAACTGGTGTGCACGGTAAGGATGTGCACGAATATTACCCATTCTATAGTTACTAATAGCGGAATATGTTGCTTGGTTAACACGATCCTATGTATCCATCTTTACAATAGAAGAATCTGAGGTTGGGAATTTCTGTTTCGCGTCATCGATGGATCCAAGTAGCCTCTCGATGAATGATAAAAGTTCCAACGCTTGTTATTATTCAAATTCCTGCTTGACTTGCCGGGTCAAGAGTCAATTCCACACCTACAGGAGTCTAGTTGGAAGAAGAAATCTCTGACTACGTGCCATGGTCTAACATTAAGGCCGGCAGAACCAAATGGGTATAATTTTAGGTCCAAATACAAAGAGGTTGAGCTTGATTTGACTGAAAAACTCAGGCTTAGAATCATAAAGATCATTATTTCAAGTCATATAGATCATTATTTCGTGCATACATTAATGCCCCAGAGAATGCTCACACACACACACACATATTTCAAAATATTTATTCATCTATAACTATGCTTCAACGAGATGAAGAGGGGCTAGTAATTGTTTACTTTAGTGCCATTTGTTGTATGTTGATTGGATAGCAATATGAAGGGGGGCCAGAAAAAGTCCTCTGAGCAAAGATGGCATTGACAGCTTGTGTTGGATGGAAGGCATCCCAGAAGACGTATTGATCCCTCTTTGCACATGGTATTGAGAGGGGAAGGCATATCCCCTTCCCTTTGTTCCTCCCAATCCCACAGCATCCCTCATTAGTCACCTGAAACCCTGTCATGTAAGAATGAAGATGGATCAGCGTTCTCTCCCAAGATTGTGCTGGAGTGCACTCCAGCAGTTGGCGGGTCTCTCATGGGTCGAGCTCCCCCGGTACCTAAGAAAATAATAATAAAAAAGAAAAAGCCGATGGTGTGTAGTTAAATGGATATCAAATCTGGGCTTGTGCTCATTTAGGACTTCCTACTTCTCATAACTTACTATAGCCTTATAGATTTGATTTATACAGTTGTAGCATTCGGACATTTGGGCCATAGATTTCTTCAGGCCAGAATAAAGGACATGGAGGCCCAAACTAAAATGGCTAGAAATCTTGGAACCCTAACCCAATATTTTTTCTGGGTGTTTGGGTATACAGGAAAGTATATATTGCATCTGCAACGGAGTAGATTTTGGGGTACGTTTTAAGATCCTTTGGCTAGGATGGGACCTATTACCAGCTCTACATCTAAATGTGTAAGTCCTGGGCCTAATCCATTGAGTGGCATGCCAGTTCTCTAACGAGCTGAGCCAGCCCTTGAAGTATAGTCCACCGGGTTGCACATGTCTCTGAATATCAGTAACAAAATAAAACAGAATTGTGCTCGGAGAGCTTGGGCTGGCCCAGTTGAAGTTATAATTGAAAGTATCTCACCATAAGTTGAAGGGTTATTGATCATGTCACCAATGGCTCCATAAGCGTTGCCGTAGAGAAAGATTGCCCCAGTGTGGTTGCCATTGAGCTGGTCGACCAGAGATTTTAGGCCCACATTGAATAGTCCGAGGATCTCATTAACGCTGGAGACGCACTGCCCCGGCGGGGTTCGGTTCTGTGCTAAGTAGTAAGGAGTACAACCAAGTGGGCCTATTCCAGCCAGAAAGAACTTCCGTAGCCCTACACTGTGAAGTGCCTGCAAGAAAAAAGTCCAGCTAAGATTGAGATGGTGACGTATATGCCATTGATAGATTATCAGTTTCAGAACTGTGGGTTGTGGGTCCAAAGCTGGAGCTGAAATCAATCAGGCAAACACTCAGGGCCCATATGAAACTTTTATGGGTCAGTAATAAGTTCAATAGGCCCATTGTTTCTTCAGCAATTCGTGTTTGTATAAAACTAGATCAAGTTCAAATGGCTTATAAAACTGTTAGATACAGATGTGTATTGGCCTAATTGGAACCAACTCTAACTATGGACCTAAACCTTGACCCTGGTTTCAAATGGGTCCCACCCTTTTATTCTCAGGTCAGTTCCTTTGGGAAAACATAGTACTAACCCATTCAACATATAATATGTGATGTTGCCATATTGTTCTGTAATACACGTCCAAGTGAGTCAGCTGATCACTCTATTAGCTAGGATGATGTCTATCATTGGATCCAGACCTACTGCTTTCTGTATCAGATCCAGTCGGGCCTCATATCTGGCCCGATTATGTGGGGAGTGATGAACCCAACTTCAAAGTAAACGGGTAAGCCCAACTCTCAGAATTCTGACAGGAAGGTGGGGAACGAGTTAGGTTGGATGGGGTTGGCGACTTCTAATGGAGAAGTAGGGGCCCAAAACCAACATAACCCATCTATTAATGGGTTCGAAGTGTCAACGAGAGCTGCCAGTTTCTAACCTGACCCACCACCTTAATCAGGTAGATTTAGGATTCGGTTGACCCATGTACTTCCGGTTTGGGTTCAGGTCAATATTTCCAACCTATTTAATAAATGGGTCAGGTTCAGGTTGAATCCATATTGCTATTCCACCTCCCAACGTAACCCTACTAGAAAATATTTAAAGTTTCAGATTGACTCTGTTTTAACTTCTGGCTTAGGTCCGGGTGAGCATGCTCAATCTATTCACTAAATTGGTCAGGTTCAGGTTGGCTAAGGTCCTGATCCAAACCCAGAAATTTATTTTTTTTATAAGATAAAAGGAATGGCTGATTGAGGCTTGTATATGTGTATATATACGAGAGGAAAAAAAAATGAAGTTGAAGAATTCAGTGGTTTCACATTACCAGTATCTGCCTTGTGTAGTGATTGAGGAGGAGGTCGGCATAGGCCTGAGGAGTGTAGTTTTGGCTGGAATTGTAGGACTTTGGCTGGAGGTAGTTGTTCAGGTAGTCATTGCTTCCCAATACCATCAGAACAATTGACTTTGCAAGGTACTGAGTCAAGTTATTTGGCCCCATTTCATTTCTCAAGTCATTCATGTTGCTCTTGAAATTCATCACCTGTTGGCTTAAACTAAAACGCCCCCCCTGTCACATCAATTAAGAAATGAGATTACATTTGCCTTCAAGAAAACGACAAACAAAACAAGACAACACAAAAAAATGAGATTGTACTCTCTCTGTCTCTCTACTTGGAACTACGATGCCCAAACACAGGATATATATTGTAGGGACACTTCAAGGACACAATAAGGAAATGAATTTTACACATGAAAAATGAAGTTAATTAAATACGATACTATATAATGCTTTGCTTATTTTGAAGTATCTGACTATCATAAGTTGGGAGTTTGATTTTCTTACTCTCACGGGCTCTTTGATTGGGAGGGGAAAAAAAATAAAATAAAGAACCTAGCTGTGCACCCTGTTTTCCGCAGGAATTCCAGATATGGATCCTGATCAATGAACATATGATCCGTGAGTTTTCAGATTGATATTCTGATTTGGGCGTTCCAATCCAACCATAGGATCCATATCCAAAACCAACTTGATCTATTTATCAACAGTTTAATAGTCTACTAAGCTTGGATTGTATTGCTGTTTCTAAAGACCCGCTTGTATGATCAAGTAGTTATATTTTGAGGCATTAACCTGAGTATACTAATGTCACATTTAACGACCAAATCCTCATAGAAAAGATTTCCGCTTTTTACAAAGTTGAAGTGAAAAATACACATTTGACAATTATAAACTTTTGAAAATTTGGGCCATTGGAGATCCTTATTTTTAAAGATTATCAGATCCAACCACTCACATACCATGTGGAAATCTTAGCTGAAGGAGGGAGATTATAAAATCTTACAAATTTGCGGGTTCCTCACCTTTTCCCAAATGTGACCTATAGAATCCCAGCTATACGACTCCTCGTGAGAAAAGCCTTGTTCCATACGTAATGAGCATTCCTCAAATCTAGAGATTCCTTACCAAACATTAACTTATATGAGTCTCACTTTTCTCGGATTTGTGTCCAAAACTATAATATCTCATTTGTTTAGCTTTTAGTTGATGAAAGATCTGGGTCCATCACACAAGAGTCCAACAGGGATCTGAATCCTATCCAATATAAAATGTCTCTGGATCTGAATACATTGTGGTTCCGGCCCGGATTGACCTGCTTACTGTTAGGGTTCGGAACACACGCACGATCTACGAGAAACAATCAATCAATCACACAGTCAATCCACGAGACACAGATTTACGTGGTTCGGCAAGATTGCCTACATCCACGGGAGATTCACGCCGTTCACTATTATTGGAGATTCCCACAAGAGTACAAGCACTCACTGTCTCTCTTGTTCTCTCTCAATTTCACCGTAATAACAATGCTCTCACCACCCA
Source organism: Persea americana (assembly GCA_029852735.1). NCBI lineage: Eukaryota > Viridiplantae > Streptophyta > Magnoliopsida > Laurales > Lauraceae > Persea > Persea americana. The sequence goes on from CM056812.1 coordinate 12,321,962, forward strand.
GTATAAATACATGAAACCCTAAACCTCTAGACAACCACAACCGTCGGATCTGGCCTCGTAACAGATGGTCCAGATTAAACCGACACATTACAGATAAACCTTTGTAATTAAATAAAGTCTAAATCAGGTTTCACCAACCCATCACTTACATCCTCTCATAATTCATGATCATTAACTTAGAACTATACGTCAGATTCTAACTAAAACTGTTTCTTAAGAACATTGATTTGATAAAACTGAAGTCAATGAAGGTAACAATCTATGAATTCTTTCTTTTCAACAGATGCAGTAGCAGTTAGTAGTGATTACCGCTTGCTGGCCCGTCTCATCAAGGATGCCTCCAGCTGCCGAAGCGTAATTAACACCACTTAGTATTGCGCTTACATTACTTTTGCTTTGTACAAAGGTTGGAAGATAAGGAAGTCCCAACATCTCACCTGAAAAAGTCAACCTCATCAACATTACAATAATAAAATGATGGAAGAGAAACACAACACAAGAATCTGCACAAAACTACTTTCTGTAATGAATGATGATTAAATAATCATCAGATAAGATCTTACCCAACATATCGACTGCAGTTTTTCCATTACAAAATCTTCCAGAAGGCCCTTGATAGAAATCAATCCCGTTGGGAAAGTAATTAGCTTTTGCAAAAGAGTAGAGATTGTTATTGTTCCCATTATCAACCAATGAATCTCCAAACACAAACATGGCTGGAACTTGATATGATCCATGCACCTCAATGGAGAAGTTAAAAAATAGGAGAATGGTGAGAACCCAATTGACCCTAGAGCTTGATTTTTCCATTTTCACTCAATTCGAAAACCCACTCAATCAATTGCATGCAACAATTTGTTATGTTGGAATGTGAGTATAAACTATGAGAGTTTTAGAGAGAAAACCCCTAAATCATATTTTTTACATGCCTTCTCTGTTTTGGTTTACATTGTATATATAGATACACACTCCCTTTCATCATGGGATCTTAAAGATACATAAAACTCTACAATTGCCATTTATGGATAGAGTGTTAATGACAATGATCTGTTTTGGCCGGCAGTCAACTTTGTGTTAATACACTAGATGTTACGGGTGCACTGTCACCATCCATATCATGGGATCTTAAAGATACATAAAAATCTACAATTGCTATTTATGGATAGAGTGTTAATGACAATGATCTGTTTTGGCCGGCAGTCAACTTTGTGTTGATACACTAGATGATACGGTTGCACTGTCATCATCCTTATCATTATCTCCATTACTACCTTGCAAGCGAATGGGCCGTGGACGGATCATTGGCTTGAATCTCAAAATTTGAAAATGAACTAAGGTGAGGCCTTTGGTAAAAATATCCGCTATTTGATCCACAGTATTAATATATCGAACATCAAGTTCCTTATGAACGACTTTTTCATGAACATAACGATAATCAACCTCTAAGTGTTTGGTGCGAGCATGAAATACTGGATTAGAACTAATATTGTCGCACCAAATCAGAGAAACTGTGGAGAGATAAATACGGAGATCTTTAAACAACGTCCGCAACCATGAAATTTCATTAGCCGTTTGTGCCAGTTGGCGATATTCATACTCAGTGCTGGACCTAGAGACAGTTGGTTGCTTCTTGGCACTCCAGGAAATAGGATTATAACCAAGTTAGATGCAATATCCACCAGTAGATCGACGATCGGAGGGCCTCTGAGCATAATCCGCATTTGTATATGCTTCAAGTTTCAAAGAACTTGGTTGGAATAGTAGTCCATGATCAACGGTTCCCTTAATATAGCACAAAATACACTGGACTGCAATCCAATCGATAGTGGAGGCTCACCTAAGCTTACGCTTAGGATAAAATCCCATAAGCTCACCTTTGGTCCATCCAAATGAACCAAATACACGACCCCCTGAATTGCTCATGTCTACCAACTTTTGGTCAGATTTGACTTTCTTAGATTGTTGGATTGACTATGTACTGATCCGAATGGACTGTTGACCATTAAACTTTTGGGACTCAGATGGATATGATAGAAACCACGGTTGGTAATGATTTTTTGCATAGAGCATGGTCCTAAGGAGCCCTTGAAATCCGCCCATCCCCATCGCCAAGTGGATCCTCTAGGTAGGCCCTACCACACACTTGCATGGGTTTAATCTATTCAATCCATTGAATCTAATGTTAAAGAAAGAGATCAAACATGTTGTAAAGAGTTTCAGAATACAAGCTAATAATAATAAAAAAAAAATACAAATTACAAATATGTTTTTTTTTGTTTTTGTTTCGGAAGCTTCCCAATTAATCAATACAAAGAGCTGTTTTTATCTACATGACAATCAAAAGAGATCTAATCAACAAATAAAGTCAAACATCTTGTTAAATTCATAAAAATCACACTCCATCTATTGAAACTTGGTATAGGGTTTCATTTGTTATACTTATATATGAAAGTGAATTAAATTTTTGACCCCTGAAGTTTTTTCTTCTTTTATATTTAGACCTCCTAACTTATATTTAGACCCATTAAGGTTTTTTATTTTATTTATATTTAATGTCAACGGAACGAATGGGATTGAATCCGCGAATTGAGGGTGAAATTGTCGCCGATCTGTTGCTAACGGATTACATGATTTTCAATCCGTCACCAATCCGTATACCTTCGATTCGGTAAAAAAATTTGTGGATCAGAACGGATCTGATCGGTCTTCCAGATCGGCAGATTTTTTGTACACCCCTACTAAAATCAATCCTAAGATTTTTCTCCTTTTCTATAAGGAACCTAAAATTAATGCTAGGTTTTATCCTTTTCTTTTTATTGAACTTAGAATCCATCCTAATATTTTAAATAATCTTTAAAGTTAAAAACATTTTATTTTTGTGGCCCGGGCCAAGCACGGGCCTTTGTTGCTAGTTACATTTAAGGAAAGAAAAAAGAAAAAAAACCGTATTGTGCTCTTTTGAAAAATAGAGTTCCTTCAAAAGAGACCATGTTTTCCATTTAGGTGAATGATTATAGGTACTAAAAAAAGGACATATATCTCTTCCTACCATCTCCTAGTACCTTCTACTAAAAAAATGATGTTCATAAATATATGAATCCATGGACCTCAATGGAGAAGTTAAAAAATAGGAGAATGGTGAGAACCCAATTGACCCTACAACTTGATTTTTCCATTTTCACTTAATTCGAAAACCCACCACTTAATCAATTGCATGCAACAATTTGTCATGTTGGAATGTGAGAATAAACTATGAGAGTTTTAGAGAGAAAACCACTAAATCATATTTTTTACATGCCTTCTCTGTTTTGGTTTACATTGTATATATACATACTCACTCCCTTTCATCATGGGATCTTAAAGATACATAAAAATCTACAATTGCTATTTATGGATAGAGCGTTAATGACAATGATCTGTTTTGGCCAGCAGTCAACTTTGTATTAATACACTAGAAGATACGGGTGCATTGTCACCATCTGTATCATAGGATCTTAAAGATACACACTCCCTTTTATCAAGGGATCTTAAAGATACAAAAAAATCTACAATTGCTATTTATGGATAGAGTGTTAATGACAATGATCTGTTTTGGCCAGCAGTCAACTTTGTGTTGATATACTAGATGATACGGGTGCACTGTCATCATCCTTATCATTATCTCCATTATTCCCCTGCAAGGGAATGGGCCATGGATGGATCATTAGCTTGAATCTCAAAATTTGAAAAAGAGTTGAGGTGAGGCCTTTGGTAAAAATACTTGCTATTTGATCCACAATGTTAATATATCGAACATCAAGTTCCTTATGAATAACTTTTTCACGAACACAATGATAGTCAACCTCTAAGATTTTGGTGGGAGCATGAAATACTGGATTAGATGAGAGAGCAATAGAACTAATATTGTTTCACCAAATTAGAGGAACTGTGGAGAGATAAATACGGAGATCTTTAAATAACGTCTGCAACCATGAAATTTCAGCAGCCGTTTGTGCCAGTTGGCGATATTCAGACACAGTGCTGGACCTAGAGACAGAGGTTGCTTCTTGGTACTCTAGGAAATCGGATTATAACCAAGTTAGATGCAATGTCCACCAGTAGATCGACAATCGGAGGGGCTCCGAGCATAATCCGCATCTATATATGCTTCAAGTTTCAAAGAACCTGGTTGGAATAGTAGTCCATGATCAACGGTTCCCTTAATATAGCACAAAATGTGCTTGACTGCAATCCAATGTATAGTGGAGGCTCACCTAAGCTTATGCTTAGGATAAAATCCCGTAAGCTCATGCTTGTGGGGCCCACCTATGGTCCATTGAAATAGACCAAACACACAACCCCCTAAATTGTTCATGTCCACCAACTTTTGGTCAGATCCGAATTTACTGGATTGTTGGATCGACTTTGTATTGATCCGAATGGACCGTTGACATTTAAACTTTTGGGACCCAGATGGATATGGTAGAAACCACGATTGAGGCTGATTTTTCGCATTGAGGATGGTCCCAAGGAGTCCATGAAATCCCCCCACCGCCATGTGAATCCCCCAAGTAGGCCCTACCACACACTCGGTTTAATCCATTCAATTCATTGAATTATTGTTAGAGAAAGAGATCAAACATGTTGTAAAGGGTTTTAGAATACAAGCTAACAATAAAAAAAAAATTACAAATATGTTTTTTTTGTTCCAGAAGCTACCCAGTTGATCAATACAAAGAGCTGTTTTTATCTACATTGCAATCAAAAGTGATCTAATCAACAAACAAAGCTAATCAAGTTGTTAAATTCAAAAAAATCACACTCCATATATTGAAACTTGGTATAGGGTTTCATTTGTTATACTTATATATAAATGTGAATTACATTTTTGACCCTTGAAGTTTTTTCTTCTTTTATATTTATACCCATTAAGTTTTTTTTTATTTATATTTAATGTCAACGGAACGGATTTGATTGAATCCGCAGATTGAGGGTGAAATCCGTCGCCGATTCGTTGCTAATGGATTACAAGATTTTCAATCCGTCACCAATCCATTTAGCTTCGGTTCAGTAAAAAACTTGCGGATCGAAACGGATCGGATCGGTTTTACAGATCAACGGATTCTTTGTACTTCCTATTAAAATCAATCCTAAGATTTTTCCCCGTTTCTTTAAGGAAACTAAAATTGATGCTAGGTTTTCTCCTTTTATTTCTATTGTACTTAGAGTCCATCCTAAGATTTTAAATAATCTTTAAAGTTAAATACAATTTTATTTTTGTGGTCGTGGCCAAGCTCGAGCCTTTGTTGCTAGTTACATTTATGGAAAAAAAAAGAAAATAAATATATTGTGCTCTTTTTGAAAAATAGATTTTCTTCAAAAGAGACCATGTTTTCCATTTAGGTGAATGATTATAGGTACTAAAAAAGGGACAAAAATCTCTTCTTACCATCTCCTAGTACCTTCTACTAAAAAAAAATGATGTTCATAAATATATGAATCCATGCATGTAACGCCCCAATTTCGAATACCGAAGATAACGCTAAGGTACCCGAAGTTGGCGCGCTACTTCCCGGATAAACAGAGAACTTCCAAGATCGTGGTCCGTAGTGAGGTCAAAATTTAAAACTTTTTAAACAACATTATAATCAACAGTTAAAATGCGGAAGCGGAATAAAAGATAGCGGAAGCAATAGTATCATGTATATATATATCAGATGTAAAAGTGCGGAAGCCTGATAATGATATCAAAGTGTAAGTATCAAGTGTTTATACATATCAGTCTAACTACCCATCTCACTACAAAAATGAACTCTCAAATCCCAAAATAACAATCTGCACTCAACCCTCCAGTGCAGGCTCTCCGTCCTCCGGCTCGGCCACCTTGTCAGCCGGCCCCCATCCGTAGTCCCTGGCTACAGGCGCCTCGTGGATCGCGTCACCTGTAGGATCAATATCTGGACCTAAGCACCAAAGATGGGTCAGATCTAAAGATCTGGCAAGGCACCATATGCAGATAACACCAGATGTACACAACAAAGGAGAGTAATGACAGGTACATATTCATATGAGTGAACAGAATACATAATCTAGGTAGTTGAGCAGTAATAGCAGTTTAGAGACAGAAAGATAAAGTATATAATCTACACAGACAATAAGAGGCACATTCACACAAGCTAGATACACCGCGGGATATTATGCTGTGGCCCTCTCGTACTGTAAACGTCCTATACCATAAACAGTTTGCGGTGGGGAAAGGGTAATAACCATGCAAGGGATAACAACCCTAATAAATATAACATACAATATACATAACACCGATCACACCCCTTTATCAGATTAACCCAAACGCGGTATCACACCGTCCGTCTAATCACAGCTCATCATGATAGCTCTAAGTAACTACAACATAGCTCTTACTAGAGATGATCAGTCAACTGGCTGAGCTTAGAGCAGCTGAATGAATGTTCAGTGCCAACTCGGGAAACTAAGTACGGGTCTGTGTCTGTCTAGGCTAATCTTGCTTGAGCAAGGTCCTACCCAATGTCTCTAAGAGGTTAAGGTACAACATGGAACATAGTCCATCAACAAGTCCAAGTCCAACAACACTGGATCCACTCCAAGGCTCACCACCGTGGCCTGAGGTAATACAAGTAACATACTATGTCCATTCCTTAAACATTCATGCTATGCTCATATACGATGAGTTAACTGACTATTAATCCTAAACCTCTTCATACTATGGTTTCACATCCCCAACTTTAGGCCGTATGAGGGCCCGCTTAGACACAGACACGGGTCAATTATCTTCAAACACAGCTTAGGGTCACCTCTAAGTAATCCTAGGTTCAGGTCCTCTAGTTTCCATTAATTAACAAGTTAAAGACAACAACATGGATGAGAGAAAAGAGTAACTCATGAAAACCTTAGAGACAGGGAATCAAGTGGAAATAGGCAAAGGACCAGTCATAGGTAGTGGTCCACTCTTGGTTCAGGCCTCATCACATGATTGGATCCCTATCTATAGCCTCAAGTGTCCAAAAAGATAAATCTGGTGCTCCTGAGGTCGTGGACACCACGGGCTACAGTTAAGGTTCGAGTCAATGATGATTCGAATCCTGAATCCACAATAGGTGGACCTCACGAATCAAGGCTGAGCCATGCCATTGATTCGTGGTGTGGCACGCTTGATGGAAGGTCATTTGGATAGTCAATGGACCCCACATGTGATCAAACAACACACTCTACAAAATTCTGAAATTCACTAATCCCAGTTTGCCCGGTCGACATCACACCTTAGGATGTCGATCGGGTGAACTGGATGTTGACCTCCCAGGTCGACATCCTACAGTGTCCCCGATCGACATCATGGCCGTGATGTCGACCGGGTCCACTGGAACCTGGTATCAAACAGCAGGGGGGTCTTACAGAATTCTCTGTGTATTCGGTCGACATCATGGCCGTGATGTCGACCGGGTACACTAGGTTCCTGCTTGTCTGAGAATTTATAGGTCTCAGTTAATTCTGCAGTTTCCTGTGTATTCGGTCGATCAAGTACAGGTCCGGTCGACCGGGTACACTCCCTGTGCAGTTTATAGAGTTTAACTGGGACTTGCATTTCTCAGCCTTTTAGTGTGCCCGGTTGACCGAGACAGGGTCTGGTCGATCGGGTACACATAAAGAACTGAATTCCAGATTTCTGAATTTTCTCCTTTTCAATCCAATTTCCATTCAAATCGACCCAATTCACTCCCATACATCATATATACATAGGGAAACACTAAAGCACTTCAATAATCATCATTGATCTTCTAAATGGAAAAACCCATCCATCAATGGCCATTTCCATGAAAACAAGCTAAAAAAGAGAGATCTACACATGCATTCCTACTCAATTGAATTGAAATGACAGAAGCAAAGAAAGAAAGCATACAACTAGTGAAATTGCATAGAGTACTTGCCTTAGAGTAGAAGAAATGAAAATTGAGTTGAGAGAGAAGACCCAATAGAGTGTTGTAGATGAAGAAGGCTGGTCTCCTAGCTTCTTGGGCTGGGATTTGGGGAAATTAGGGTTGCTTGGGGAGGAAGATAGGTTAATTGGGGAAGATGAGAGGCAATTAGGGTTTTAGGCTCTTATGCAATTGCTTAGGTTTATTTAGCTTAGGGTTTTAGGCTAATTACCTAAAGGGTATTTTGGTTCTAAATGGAATTAACATGGGGCCATGGGTATTTGGATAAATTGATGGGTTCTAGAAGGTTTCACTCTCATGCCCTCCTATTAGTGCTAATCACAAATTAAACTCTAATCTGATTACACCTAACACAAATTAAATTAAAGCTATATCTAAAACTTAGGGATATTATAAACTATTCTACTAATTCCCTATTAAATAGCATATTAAAGATAGAACATAAGTTATTAATTATTATTAAATTCAAATGAGGGCCCACCAGGGGTAGGGCCTCACAATGCACCTCAATGGAGAACTTAAAAAATAGGAGAATGGTGAGAACCCAATTGACCCTAGTGCTTGATTTTTTCATTTTCACTCAATTCGAAAACCCACTCATTCAATTGCTTGCAACAATTTGTTATGTTGGAATGTGAGTATAAACTATGAGAGTTTTAGAGAGAAAACCACTTAACCATATTTTTTACATGCCTTCTCTGTTTTGGTTTACATTGTATATATAGATATACACTCCCTTTCATCATGGGATCTTAAAGATACATAAAAATCTACAATTGCCATTTATGGATAGAGTGTTAATGACAATGATCTGTTTTGGCTGGCAGTCAACTTTGTGTTGATACACTAGATGATATGGGTGCATTGTCATCATCCTAATCATTATCTCCATTACTCCCCCGCAAGCGAATGGGCCGTGGACTTCTCAACACTTGAAAATGAGCTGAGGTGAGGCCTTTGGTAAAAATATCTGCTATTTGATCCACAGTGTTAATATATCGATCATAAAGTTCCTTATGAATAACTTTTTCACGAACACAATGATAGTCAACCTCTAAGTGTTTGGTGGGAGCATGCAATATTGGATTAGATGCGGGAGCAATAGAACTAATATTGTCGCACCAAATCAGAGGAACTGTGGAGAGATAAATACGAAGATCTTTAAACAACATCCGTAACCATGAAATTTCAGCTGCTGTTTGTGCCAGTTGGCGATATTCAAACTCAATGCTAGACCTAGAGACAATTGGTTGCTTCTTGGCACTCCAGGAAATAGGGTCATAACCAAGTTAGATGTAATATCCACCAGTAGATCGACGATCGGAGGGGCTCCGAGCATAATCCGCATCTATATATGCTTCAAGTTTCAAAGAACCTGGTTGGAATAGTAGTCCATGATCAACGGTTCCCTTAATATAGCACAAAATGTGCTTGACTGCAATCCAATGTATAGTGGAGGCTCACCTAAGCTTAAGCTTAGGATAAAATCCCATAAGCTCACGCTTGTGGGGCCCTCCTTTGGTCCATCAAAATGGACCAAACACAACCCCCTAAATTGCTCATGTCCACCAACTTTTGGTCAGATCCGAATTTACTGGACCGTTGAATCGACTATGTTCCGATCCGAAAGGATTGTTGACCATTAAACTTTTAGGACATAGATGGATATGATAGAAACCACGGTTGAGGTTGACTTTTTGTATATAGGCTGGTCCCAAGGAGTCCTTGAAATCCCTCCATCCCCTCCGCCATATGAATCCCCCTGGTAGGCCCTTCCACACACTTGGATCTGTTTTATCCATTCAATCTGTTAAATCTAATGTTAAAGAAAGAGATCAAACATGTTGTAAAGAGTTTCAGCATGCAAGGTAACAATCCAATATATATATATATATATACATATCACATTTTTATTTTTATTTTTGTTCTAGAAGCTACCCAATTGATTGATACAAATAGTTGTTTTTATCTACATTACAATTGAAAGAGATCTAATCAACAAATAAAGCCAAACAAGTTGTTGACTTCTTAAAAATCACACTCCATCTATTAAAACTTGGTCTAGGGTTTCATTTGTCATACTTATATATAAAAGTGAATTAAAATTTTGACCCTTGAAGTTATTTCTTCTTTTATATTTAGACCTCTGAACTTATATTTAGACTCATTAAGTTTTTTTTATTTATATTTAATGTCAATGTAACAGATCGGACTGAATCTGCGGATTAAAGGTGAAATCCGTAGCCGATCTGTTGCTGACGGATTACAAGATTCTCATTCCATCACCAATCCATTTACCTTCGGTTCGGTAGAAAATCCACGGATCGGATCGGTTTTACAGATCGGCGGATTTTTTGTACACCCATACTAAAATCAATCCTATGAATTTTCTCCTTTTCTTTAAGGAACCTCAAATTAATGCTAGGTCTTCTCCTGTTCTTTCTATTGAACTTAGAATCCATCCTAAGATTTTAAATAATCTGGAAAGTCAAATACATTTTTATTTTTGTGGCCCGGGCCAAGCACGGGCCTTTGTTGCTAGTTACATTTAAGGGAAACAAAGAAAAAAAAACATATTGTGCTCTTTTGAAAAGTAGATTTTCTTCAAAAGAGACCACGTTTTCCATTTAGGTGAATGATTATAGGTACTAAAAAAGGGACATATATCTCTTCCTACCATCTCCTAGTACGTTCTACTAAAAAAAATGATATTCATAAATATATGAATCCAGAGAGAGAGAGAGAGACCATTTTATTAATGATAATACGAGCACATAATTAACGATTATCCTAAAGAACCGATACAAGCACGTTATTAAAGATACCCTAAAGAACCATTTTCTGAATCGAAACAATTGCATTCCAATACAAGCACATTATCAATAGTTGCTAATATAAGATGGACCTTCAATTGACAATGGAGACTTCTTTAGCTTTGGTTGGTACTTGTTGACACCAAGATAAAAGTATCTAACTTCATGGATTTATATTATAACATCTTGCATCCTAACTCGTTCTTTGGGTGCTTCTGCAGAACAAGATATACCTATTCTCACCAATGAAAGCAGGCATTCATTCATCCTATTTCTCATTTCACTATAATCTTCATTGCATCTAATTGTTCCAGTGTCTTCCAACAAATGATGATCCACAATCTCTGTCACTCTTTTTGGGAACACTATTTTTGCAAGTTGATGTAGGTTTAAACTATCTTTGAACATATCATCAGTAGGTCTCTTTCCAGTGAACATTTCCCATAATAGGATTCCATAGCTGTACATGTCCCTATATGTCGATACTTCACAAGCCAAAACTTTTCATGCAAAACTTTTCAATTATTTTTTCCTTTGTGTAAACATCTGATGAATTGAAATAAATTAACTTACCTGATTTGGAAAGAACTCTTTTTCACATTTCCTAAGTTTAGAGTATAGATACTTAATTTGGATAGTCAAAATGCAACATGCATGTATTCGTAGTAGAAGCGTCTATTACCAATGTTGTTGTTACTGTTGTGCTTTTTTACAGGGCATTGGAAATAATCATAGAAAAAGTTTTTGAAACAACTATTTTATCAAGAATTTGAAGAAAATCTTTTATTCAGGCTTAGGCCTAGACACAAGTTAGAAATTAATTTCATTTTATGATTAAATGGTCACATCTGCATGGGTCTTGATCTCATGAATGGGTAATGTTTTATTGGTATTTTCTCTATTTCTTTAGTGAAGAACTCATAACGTCTAGGGGTGTAAAAGAAAACTGAAAAACCATTTTTCCGACCCACCGAACTGAACTGATGGTTAATAACCGTGTTTTAGGGTTTCGGTTATGGTTACGGTTATTAAAATCAGAAAACCACGCTTCAAGGTTCGGTTTTGGTTTTTAGTCTCGACTCATCGTTATTAACCGGATCGAACTGTGAAATACAATTCGGTTAACCGTTTTTCCAAAACACATGGTTAACCGAACCATTACACCCCATTTTAAAAGAAAAAGAATAAGAGAGGGGATATTGTGTAATTTTATAACTTAAATAACCCCTTTTAACTTTTGAACCCTAATCGTTGGAAAAAAATTGAAAGAGGGAAAAGTGAAGGATCAATGATGTGTTTGCTGGAAAAGTGCTCTTTATTTTTTCATTTGTCTATGTGAACATTTTAATGCTACTTTAGTATTTTGAAATTATATAATTTGTTGTCTACGATATTTGGTTTTGACCTTTGAACATGTATTTTGTATTCTGACAAAAAAAAAAAGAAGAAGAAAGACACGTATTTTAAGTGACAATTAACCGTAATCGAACCATCTAACACAATTAACTGCGGTTCGGTTTTTTAATGATTTTTTAGGGTACAGTTACGGTTACAATTTTTAAAAACTGAAAACCGTAAAATACGGTTGGTTAACGATTTTCCTAGAACACATGGTTAACCGAACCGTTACACCCCCTAATAACATCTGCTTTGCTCCCCTCTTATTTTAAATGAACAGTCTTCACTACCATCATTACCGATTTATCTCAAGTTATACCGTATACTTATTCCACTCAACAAGTGAAGTTACCAAAATTTTAATTAATGTTTAGAGAATATGATCCTAAAGTCTCTTCAAATCAGAGACTTCTAATAGGGAAAAAAATGATAGTGTAATGCCTTAAGAAAATTAGAGTAAAAAACATATTGATCCTAATGCAATAAACGGGTTCGATTTGGCCGGAGTCACCATTGCCCATACTTGAGTTTAATTAAGATTGAAGAGTCTGAGTTGGGTTTTGGTCCTAGACCACCATGGACGCTAGAAGTGGTCCATACATCTATTAAACAAGTAGTCATAATGGTCCCAACTTGCAGATACACACAGAAACATTCAAATGAAAACTGCTGGGACGATATTTATGTGTGTTCGCTCTAATTCTAGGTCATCTGTCCCTCCTATGATTGAGTAAACCCTCTCACACGCTACTTCGGTAGTAATTACCACAAGCCCAAATTCGACACCGATCTAGATGTTACTCATTGTTGGATTGGAATCCAACTAAACAACCCCTTTTAAAATCATCAAACTTGTATGACATAGTTCAAGTAGTTTTTTAATTTATTTTTTTATTTTTTATGATGTGCGTATCCCTGAGGTCTTTGACCCAACAAGATCAATCCCCAATGTGCACCCACCAAACCCTTACATGCGTACACAGGAGCAGATCTGGGGGGAGTTTTGAATATTGGGAGCAAACCTACACCTTATGTTGCCCCACGAACTCCCAAGTGGGTGCAGTTAAAGGAGCTAGGATAATCTACTGGGGTATATATTTTACTTTCTTATAGATTTCATTGTGATCTTTCCATTCTCCACCTCCTCCATTATTGGCTTGGCCCCAGGTTGGAGCTTGTGCTATATACTATTGCATGGATGGTTCTCACCAAGAATAAGACTCATCCAGTTTTTCACTGCTTATCCCAAGCCCAGGTAAAGGAGGAGGGTTGCGTTAGATAGGTTAACAAGTAGCGTTAAATCTTGTCACAACCCAATTATGAATTCTGATATTTTATTTAAATAAAGAGTAACAACTAAAAGTATATTGCAAGAGAACTAAAAATAAATATAAAAAAAACATAATATGCCTTACCTGGGGTGACCCATCCAATAGATCCTTTTATCCCAATGAGCTAGATTCAGCAGCCTGAGAGCAATTATCGCCATATTTGGAAAAGACCCTTGCCAAGTCAAAATCACCCACATGGGCAACCATGCCCACATCAAGAAGGACGTTGCTCGGCTTGAGATCGCAATGAGCTATTCGTTCTTTGCAATGGTGATGAAGATAATCCAACACACTAGCCAAATCAAATATTGGCTACATTTAGCCTTTGAATGAAGCTTAAATATCTCAAATGACATTGCTCATCATTCGGGCGCAGCCATGTGTCTAAACTCCCATTTTTCATGTATTCAAAAACCAATGCCTTGAAATCATTGCCACTAAAATCAATGCTTTAGCACATAGTTAAAATCTTGACAATATTCCGATGCTGGATTCTTCTAAGGGCTTTGCATTCAGCTATGAAACTCTTTGAAGCTCTTCGTTGTTGTAATTTGAAAACTTTTATTGCAAAAGTTTGTCCAATTTGCCCAAGAAATCCTTTATATACAAAACCAAAACTTCCCATACCAATTAAGTTGGACGATGAGAAACCATCAGTTGCTTTGAAAAGCTCTGCATAAAAATGCTCTCCCACTGAAGATATAGAAGGAGATTTCTTGCTAGAGTTCTTCAACCGGCATTGAATTGCTAATAAGCATGATAAAAGAGAAACAGAGACACAACTACAGCACAACCTTAGATGCTTACTGTCGTCAAAGAAAGAGACTTTTTGTGTTTCTTTGAAGCTTGATTGGTGCATGGAGGCAACTGGAATTTTTTGATTCCTCCGCAAAGTTTTCCATTCTCTTGAATTGACAACTCACTAGCATTTTGAAAATTCCCATGCTCTCGCACTGCACCCCCGAGATCATTAGAGGACAAATTCAAGTACCGTAGGAATTGAAACTCCTCCAGATATTATGGGATTTGCCTAGATAAGTTGTTGCGTGAAAGATCAAGTTCCTGAATTCCTTTTAAAGCACTTACGGAAGAAGGAATATTTCCTTGGAAGAAATTTCCATCCATATAAAGTCTTTCCAAGTTAGTACAAATGCCAAGAGTGCCGGGAATTTCACCTGAGAGTTTGTTGTTGGAGAGGCTTAGGGTTTCAAGATTCTTCAAGCCATCGACATCCAATGGAAAAGAACCACTCAAGGAGTTCATATCCACAAGAAGCATTCTTAGTGGAGGAATAAACAAAACTTTTTTTTGGTATGTTACCATTAAAATTGTTTCTGGCGAGGGATAATTCCTCCAGGCGTTGGCATTTTTCAAGGCTCCATGGAATGCTTCCTTGTAGATCATTCCCATCTAGATAGAGTTGGTAAAGTCTTGTGAGATTTCCAAGGAATTGTGGAATTTTCCATGTGGAATTTTCCATGAGAGTGTGTTATTACTGAAGCTAACCACTTCCAGCTTCTTTAGCTTCGCAAGAAGATTGGGAATGCTACCTGTAAAAAGGTTCCCATGCATTGTCAAATAGTTCAAGTTGGCAAGGTTCACAATTCTTGATGGGATGATCCCAGATATATTGTTGTAAGCTAAAAGTAGCAGTGCCAACTGGGACGAGAGGTTAGCTATTGAAGAAGTCAACACACTACTAAATTGATTATGGGCCACACTTAAAAATCTCAAATTGCTGCAGTTAGTTAAGGAAGTAATGAAACCCACATCATCTTTCTCACCACCAAGAAGGTTGTCTTCTATATTAAACCATATGAGAGCTTGCAGCGTCTCAAGATTCATAAGGACAGATCCGCTAAATCAATTTCCACCAAAACTAAGATATTCAATCCTAGAAGCATTGCTTAATGAATATGGTATGGGTCCTCTTAATTGGTTACTGTTGAAAGAAAACCAATGGAGATTTGGAAGATTGACGACGAAATTAGGTGGAACAGTCCCTTGCAAATTGTTAACCCCCACATCAAAATCAGTAATTGATGATATGTTATAAAGAGAATAAGGGATGATACCTGAAAGTTGATTATCAGCTAGCCCAAGAAATTGTAGTTTCAACATTCGGCCAAGATCTTGGGGAATGTTTCCATCCAGTTCATTAATGTGTAGACTGAGACCAATGAGAGATGAAAGGTTCCCAAGAGCTGGAGGAATGTGGCCTACGAGAGAGTTCATATTAAGATCCAACCATGTCCACTTTGGCAGAGAGCCAAGCTCTGAAGGAATTCTGACAGCGAACTTATTGCCATATAAATCCAGTATTCTAAGTTCTGAACATTGCCTCAAGTTTCTGGGAATATTTCCATTGAAAGAGTTGTCTGAGATCAAGATAGCGAAGCCTTTGCAAATGGCCTATCTCTTCCGGAATTTGGCGTTGAAAGTTGTTGTATTTGGGTGCAATAGATTTTTTTTTTGGACAAAATTACCCTTGTGACAATAGAGTTACCTACGGAACAATATTATAAGCCATTTTGCATATATTTTGCCCAACAAAACTGATGTTTTAATTTCCCCATCCCTGTTTTCAATGAAGTCTCACTGATCATCCAAGTCTAAGAGAACAAATACAGACTTGGAAGCGATGAACACCCCAAATCCTTCAGGATAATATCGTTTAAAAGGTTCATTTTCTTCTCTTCTCTTCTTTTTCTGAATATTCCAATGTTGGGATGCTACTATCTATTAGATTTTTGTTCACAGTGAAATGAACACCTCATTTTCTCTAAGCTCCTTGAAGCCTTTGTAGTGGTGATCATCGTTGGTCTTCCTCTTCAATATCATAAAATCTTTTTTTTCCCCTGTATTCAACAAATCCAGTTCTTTTTGGAAAAAAAATTTACCCATTTAATGACTATCAATGCTGAAATTAGGTTTGGCCGATGTTGCTGTTGAAGCTAGTGGCTGTCTGCCTTTCTCCTGTTCATATTTTGCTTTTTCTATTTTTTTTATTATCACATTTCTTTGTTTTAGCTTTGTAATGCTTTTCTATTTTAATTAATGAATCTCTTTCCAGCATGGGTGCTTGAATGACCAACTAATCAGAAAGAAAAAAGTGCTCTTTACACTTTTGGATCCACTTAAAATAGACCTGGAATAGATTTAAAAAGAGGCTATATTTTTTGCATTCAAGTTACAATTGGGATCTAGCAAATATTTATAACAAATATCTTAAGACACTGTGAAAGAGCTGTTGGACATTGGTTACGAGATTGAGTTAATTGGGCACGGAATTTGAGGGCTTTACATCTTGTTTTTAAGTATTTTTTACTCTAGCATGGGCATTACCCATCCAATTTGCCATTGCTCATTTTCTTTCTTCTGGACAAGAAGCCATCTCAATTGTGTTTTTGCCACTTTTTATTCCAACAATTTTTTTCTTTTGGTTCTTTTGGGAATAACATTGATCTCAGGTTCTATTGTTTTATACTTTTATGATTTTTTAAATTCCAAGCTGACATTGTATGCGTGTTTATTATAGTTAGTGTTCATTTTATTTGGAAATATTATTAGTTATAATTTATAAATAATAAATATGTCAACTAGAAAATACGAATCCGGGTACTCAAAAACTTAAAAAAAAAGAGGAGAATGGATGATTTAATTCAATCTTAAAAAGGAGCTCTTGATAAATTGGTTACAAGCAAAAAACAAAATATAGCAATAAATGAACAAGTAATTGATCTAAATGAGTTAGAAGATAATGAAATTGTAGAACAAAAAGAGATCAATGAAAATATTCATAATGATGAGGAACATGAAATTATTAATGAAACAATTGATTATATTCCAACAAATATTTATGATCCAAGTCAATGGACAAATACTTATACAAAATTAAGAGATTTATATGTAGAAAAGGGTCCAATATTTAGAGATAATGATCTAGATTTTCCCAAAGATGAACTCTCTAGACATTTTTCTACTACATATTATATTCAAAAATTACCAAATGGGGAGAAGAATGATAGAAAATGGCTAGTATACTCAAAAGATTTGGATAGAGTATTTTGTTTTTGCTGTAAGTTGTTTAATTCGAATTCTAAAACAAGTAAATTAGCTAATGAAGGAACTAGGGACTGGAAAAATCTTGCTCTTAAGCTTAAGAGTCATGAGACAACTAATGAGCATATTACTAACATGAATATTTGGGTTGATTTAGAAATAAGATTGTTAAAAAATAAAACAATTGATAAAAATATAGAAGAACAAATTAACAAAGAGAAAGATCATTGCAAAAAAGTATTATTAAGAATTATAGCTGTCGTAAAAAGTATTATTAAGAATTATAGCTGTCGTAAAACTTCTTGGTAAGAATGATTTGGCATTTCGACGAAAAAATTGAAAGATATATCAAGAAAATAATGGAAATTTTTTTAAGTCTAATTGAAATGAGATTGCATATTTTGATCCAATAATGGGGGAACATATTCAATGTATTCAAAATGATGAAATTCATAATCATTACCTTGGACATAATATACAAAATGAATTGATAAATTTATTAGCAAATGAAATTAGAAGTAAAATTATTAAAAAAACTAAAGACGCAAAATATTTTTCAATTATACTTGACTGCACTCCCGATGCAAGTTATCAAGAGCAAATGTCTCTCGTATTACGATGTGTGGATATTTCAGCAAGTCCAATAAAAATAGAAGAATATTTTTTAGAATTTCTAAGGGTAGACGATTCCACTGGAAAAGGCCTTTTTAATGCAATTATAGATGAAATAAGAAATCTTGAGTTTGAAATTAATGATGTACGAGGACAGAGATATGGTAATGGATCTAATATGAAAGGAAAACACCAAGGGGTACAAAAAAGGCTCCTAGATATAAATCCTAAAGCATTTTACACACCATGTGGTTGCCATAATCTAAATCTAGTATTTTGCGATATAGCTAATTCTTGTCCAAAAGCTATATCTTTTTTTTGAGTATATATTCATTATTTTCTTCTTCTGCCAAACGATGGAAGATTTTACAAGATAATGTACTTGGTTTAACTCTTAAGTCATTGTCACAAATACGTTGGGAAAGTAGTATTGAAAGTGTTAAGGCAATAAGATACTAAGCTCCCCAAATAAGAGATGCATTGTTGCAATTAGCAAAAATTAGCGAAGATCCTAAAACTAAAAGTGAAGCTAACTGTTTAGCAACATATGACATTGAAAATTTTGAGTTTTTATTGGGCATGACAATTTGGTATGATATTTGTTAACTCAGTTAGTAAAATTTACAAGCAAAAGACATGCTTATTGATGTTGCTATAGATCAATCAAATGGTCTAACTTCTTTTTTTGAAAAATATAGAGAAAATGGATTTACATCTACTATGATTACATCTAGAGAAATTGCGGCTGAAATGGAAATAGAACCTATATATATTCCGTGAAAAATGTATAATTCGTAGAAAGAAGCAGTTTAATGAGACTGTTGATGACGAGACAACACAAACTGCTAAGGAATCGTTTAGAATTGATTATTTTATATACATAATAGATCAAGCTATTTCCTTAATTCATAATAGGTTCAAGCAATTTAAAATATATGAAATTTTTTTTTTGCTTTCTATTTAATTTTCAAATTTTAAAATCACTAGACAATGATAGTTTGAAAAAACATTGTCTTAATCTTGAATGTTCCTTGAAACATGATAGTTTTTCTAACATTGATGGCTTAGATTTATATTCAGAATTGAAAATTTTAAAAGAAATTTTACAAACAGAAGAAAATACTCCAATTGACGTACTGAATTATATAAAAAGACTAGATTCTTTTCCAAATGCATACATTGCTTATAAAATATTATTGACTATACATATAACTGTTGCTTATGGATAAATAAGTTTTTTAAAATTAAAAATGAGAAAATCCTACCCATGATTAACAATGTCACAAGAAAGATTAAGTCGATTAGCCATACTATCAATTGAAAAAGATATGTTAGCAAAACTTGAATATAAACATTTAATTAATAATTTTGCATCACAAAAAGCAAGAAAAATAGATTTTAAATAAAATATTTATAATTGTGTTGGGGCATTTCCGCAACGCCAAGATCGAGCCAGCTTCGGTAAGAGCACCGACTGGGCTTGTCTTGATCTCGGTTATCTGCAGCTCGGCAGCTTGGTAAGAGTGCCAGCTCGGCAGTGACGCAGCTCGGCAACTCGGCAAGAGTGCCGTCTTGGACACTCAGATCGACAGCAGTGCCAGGGCGCGCCTCCTCAAGCTATTTCTGATCTCGGTAAGGGTACTGAGCGTCAATCATTCATGCTCCCATACAAGTACGGACGCGTTGTAGAACGTGCTGTCAGACAGAATGGCCGCCTGACAAAGTCAAATAGTTGGCTTTATCTAGCGATCACGTCAAAAGGAGCAGAAGTCAGGGTAAGGTCCGATGGGACTTTACCCCCCCCTCCCCCCCCCCTCAGAAAAGTCTGATGGGACCTCCGTCTATATATATGCAGAGGCTGGTCCCGGAAGAGGTATGCCTATACACGCACACATGCATGCGTACATACACCCTCTTCTTTTCTCCACCCTACCTTTGCTTAGTTGCAGAACTAATTTAGGCATTGGAGTGCCTTCGGCTGACAACAACTGGGGCCTCTGACTTCAGCTCTTCTCATTCCCTTTCAGGTCTCAGGCAGGCGATCGTTCCCTAAAAATTCTACATCCACACTAGTGAGTCCGAATCGATTTTGACACTTACAATAATAATATTAAAAAATAGAAAAAGCCTCATTTAGAATTTTCACCTTAGTCCTTACATGGGCTCGGGCCGGCCCTGATTGCAAGGGGTCGTTTGAGTATCTCGTAGTTTTTCTTGCATATCGCCGTTGCATGTCTTCATTTTAACGACTCTTGCCATGCTGATTACGTATGGACAAAGAACTCTCGATTGGAAGACTGAAGTTGTCTTAATCACTTAGGGACATAGAGCTATAGGGTTCATGATCAACCTTAACCAACACCGGAGTTGGTCTTCTCAATAGTAAATAGACACACAAATATATGGGTGTGGTACACTACTCTATATAGGGAAATGTTCCTCGTTACCATGATAATTTTCAGCTGGCCCACCTCATGATCCATCCCATCTGTTCATAGACACGAAAAATCCCATGATAGTCGCTAGACCTAGGGATTTGCACTCATTGAATGAACTACAGCATTGGATTGAGATTTGAGGGTCAACTTTTTTCTTTAATATAAATGCATTAAACTTATGGGCCATGGAAAAAGGACTAAATGAATGAGATTGGCCCCATTTTTTATATGTGGGTCCATCATGGCTGGATATTTCATCTCTTCCATGTTGCATGATCTATGAGGCTCCATGTAGGCCCCAGCAACCGGTGTGCACGGTAAGGATATGCATGAATATTACCCATTCTATAGGTACTAATTAAAAGCAAGTTTTTAGTGGAATATGTTGCTTGGTTAACACGATCCTATGTATCCATTTTTACAATAGAAGAATCCAAGTAGCCTCTCGATGAATGATAAACGTTTTAACGCTTGTTAATTTTCAAATTCCTGCTTGGTTGATCGACTTGCCGGCTCAAGAGTCAATTCCACACCTACAGGAGTCTAGTTGGAAGAAGAAATCTCTGACCACGTGCCAAGGTCTAAGATTAAGGCCCGTAGAACCAAACGGGTATAATTTTAGGTCTAAATACAAAGAAGTTGAGCTTGATTTGACTGAAAAACTCAGGCTTAGAATCATATAGATCATTATTTCAAGTCATATAGATCATTATTCCATGCATACATTAATGCCCCAGAGAATACACACATACACATGCACATTTCAAAATATTTATTCATCTATGACTATGCTACAACAAGATGAACAGGGGCTAGTAATTGTTTACTTTAGTGCCATTTGTTGTATGTTGATTGGATAGCAATATGAAGGGGGGCCAGAAAAAGCCCTCTGAGCAAAGATGGCATTGACAGCTTGTGTTGGATGGAAGGCATCCCAGAAGATGTATTGATCCCTGTTTGCACATGGTATTGAGAGGGGAAGGCATGTCACCTGCCCTTTGTTCCTCCCAATCCCACAGCATCCCTCATTAGTCACCTGAAACCCTGTCATGTAAGAATGAAGATGGATCAGCCTTCCATTCATGTCTTGTCCATGGGGAAATGGGCCGGGTCCATAGTATAACTGGACCGGACCAAAATTTATTGACGTGGACCTGAACATGGAACAAAAAATAGATCTAGGCCTCTGGTTCGTGTGATGCACAAAATCTTATGTCAAGACACTGACGAGACCCAGACCCAGACCTAGACTTGGATGGTGCTCATTTGAGGATTTCCCAACTAATTATGGGGCACCCTCTCTTAAGCACCTCTCATGAGATCCCCCTTGTGGATCCATACCAATCATGCAGGTGGTGAGGGCTCAACAGATCTAAATGACACATAGGGCTATACAAAGGATCATCCAGCCCTATTCGATCATCTAACCCTTTGATCTATTACCCTAAAAAGTAATGGTTTTAGAAGGCACCAATTTTTGGATTTTAATCCAATGGTGAGTAGAGAACATAGGGATAACGAAATTATTTGGATATCTCATTTCTCACCCAGCCATCTAGGGATCGATGCATGAGTCCTCTCCTTGAGTGCGCGTGCGTTCTCTCCCAAGAATGTGCTGGAGTCCACTCCAGCAGTTGGCGGGTCTCTCATGGGTTGAGATTCCCCTGGGTAGCTAAGAAAATGATAATAATAATAAAAAAAAGCCGATGGTGTGCAGTTAAATGGATATCAAATCTGGGCTTCTGCTCATTTAGGACTTCCTACTTCTCATAGCTTACTATAGCCTCATAGATTTGATATATACAGTTGTAGCATTCGGATATTTGGGCCATAGATTTCTTCAGGCCAGAATAAAGGACATGGAGGCCGAAACTAAAATGGCTAGAAATCTTGGAACCCTAACCCAATTTTTCTGGGTGTTTGGGTATACACGAAAGTATTTCATCTGCAACGGAGTAGATTTTGGGGTAAGTTCTAGGATCCTTTGGGTAGGATGGGACGTATTAACAGCTCTACATCTAAATGTGTAAGTCCTGGGCCTAATCCATTGAGTGGCATGCCAGTTCTCTAACGAGCTGAGCCAGCCCTTGAAGTATAGTCCACCGGGTTACAGAATTGTGCTCGGAGAGCTTGGGCCGGCCCAGTTGCAGTTATAATTGAAAGTATCTCACCATAAGTTGCAGGGTTAATGAGAATGTCAACAATGGCTCCATAAGCGTTGCCGTAGAGAAAGATTGCCCCAGCGTGGTTGCCATTGAGATGGTCGACCAGAGATTTTAGGCCCACATTGAATAGTCCGACGATCTCATTAACGCTGGAGACGCACTGCCCCGGCGGGGTTTGGTTCAGTGCTAATTGGTTAGGAACACAACCAAGTGGGCCTAGTCCAGCCAGAAAGAACTTCCGTAGCCCTACACTGTGAAGTGCCTGCAAGAAGAGAGTCCAGCTAAGATTGAGATGGTAACATATGCCATTGATAGATTATGAGTTTCAGAATTGTCGGTTGTGGGTCCGAAGCTGGAACTGATATCAATCAGGCATGGATCTATTACAACCACATCATGGATCAAATTTGAATGGGCTCCTATTTAAATATGATACACAATAATATTGAGAAAGGCTTGTAAAGCAAATTCCTGACTAAATGTATGGTTGGGATTTGATACACATGGACTGCTAGAAATATGATGGTGTGCTAAAATCAATTGAACTCCTAGCAATAGTAATATAAGGGGTAGATTTGGAAATATAATAGACCATAAATGACACTTTGAGGCCCTATAAAAATTGACTTTCTTAAGAGAGAGTTATTATGGGGCCTTATATTTTGGGGAGAAAAAAAAAGGAATGGCAGTTGACAAGTTTTGATTTTTTGGAATTTCAATAGACGCGGGCTGCTGTTCTGGGGCCTTTTTTTGGGCCTTATTTTTTGGGGCCTAAAGCAAAGGCTTTATTGGCCTTATGCTAGAGTAGCATGGTGGGTTGGCTAGTGGGTATGGAACAAGCCAAGAGGAACCCAACTACAAAGTAAACGGGTCAGCCCAGCTCTCAGAATTCTGACAGGAAGGTGGGCAACGAGTTAGGTTGGATGGGGTTGGCGACTTCTAATAGAGCAGTAGGGGCCCAAAACAGACATAACCCATCTATTAATGGGTTGGAAATGTCAATGAGCGCTGCCAGTTTCTAACCTGACCCACCACCTTAATCAGGTAGATTTAGGATTCGGTTGACCCATGTACTTCCGGTTTGGATTCAGGTCAATATTTCCAACCTATTTAATAAATGGGTCAGGTTCAGGTTGAGTCCATACTTGCTATTCCACCTCCCAACGCTACTAGAAAATATTTAAAGTTTCAGATTGACTCTGTTTTAACTTCTGGCTTAGGTCCGGGTGAGCATGCTCAATCTATTCACTAAATCGGTCAGGTTCGGGTTGGCTAAGGTCCTGATACAAATCCAGAAATTTTCTTTTTTTTTTTATAAGATAAAAGGATGGCTGATTGAGGCATGTATATGTGTATATATATATGAGAGGAAAACAATGAAGTTGAAGAACTCAATGGTTTCAGATTACCAGTATCTGCCTTGTGTAGTGATTGAGGAGGAGGTCAGCATAGCCCTGAGGAGTGTAGTTGTGGCTGGAATTGTAGAGGTATGGCAGGAGGTAGTTCATCAGGTAGTCATTGCTTCCCGATACAATCAGAGCAATTGACTTTGCAAGGTACTGAGTCAAGTTATGTGGCCCCATTTCATTTCTCAAGTCATTCATGTTGCTTTCGAAATTCATCACCTGTTGGCTTAAACTAAAACGCCCTCCCTGTCACATAAATTAACAAATGAGATTACATTTGCCTTCAACAGAAAAACAAACAAAACAAAACGAAAAAAAGAAAAAAGAAAAAGAGATTGTACTCTCTCTCTCTCACTCTCTCTCTCTATCTATCTATCTACTAGGAAGTACCATGCCCAAACACAGGATAGATATTGTGGGGACACGTCAAGGATGTAGGAAATCGTGTGGCCCGCATGCCACGGGTCCCATGTCAAATTAAGCAGGGTTGATGCATTGTTTATTTTGAAGTATCCGGCTATTATAACTTGGGAGTTTGATTTTCTTGCTTTCACGGGTCTTTTCTGCAAGAACCAAGCTGAACTCTTTGATTGGGAGGAAAAAAAAAAAGAACCTAGCTTTGCACCCTGTTTTCCGCAAGAAATTCAGACATGGATCCTGATCAATGGACATATGATCCGTGAGTTTTCAGATTGATATTCTGATTTGTGCGTTCCAATCCAACAGTAGGACCCATGTCCAAAACCAACTTCATCTATTTATCAACAGTTTAATAGTCTACTAAGCTTGGATTGTATTGCGTGTATTATCAAGTAGTTGTATTTTGAGGTATTAACTTGAGTATACTAATGTCACATGTAACAACCAAATCCAAGAGAAAAGATTTCCGCTTTTTACAAAGTTGAAGTGAAAAATCCGCATTCGACAATTATAAACTTTTGGAAATTTGTGTCATGGGAGATTCTTATTTTTAAAGATTACCCCTCACATTCAATGTGGAAATCTTAGCTGAATGATGGAGGTTATAAAATCTTTCAGATTTGCGGGTTCCTCACCCGTTACCAAATTTGACCTATAGAATCCTAGCTATACAAATCCTTGTAAGGAAAGCTTTGTTCCAGAGGCAACGAGAAATCCTTAAATCTACAAATTCCTTACCTGTTACTAAACATGACCTAATATGAGTCTTATAATTTTCTACGATTTGTGTCCAAAACTATAATATCTCATTTTTTTAATTTTTAATTAGTTGATGAAAGATCTGGGTCCAACACACAAGAGTCCTAAAGAGATCTGAATCCTATCCAATATAAAATGTCTCTGGATCTAAATACATTGTGGTTCCGGCCCGGATTGACCTGCTTACATCCTCTCATAATTCATGATCATTAACTTAGAACTATACGTAAGGTTCTAACTAAAAATGTTTTTTTAAGAATATTGATTTGACAAAACTAAAGTCAGTAAAGGTTTATTTGGTGAAATCAATCTATGAACTCTTTCTTTTCTACAGATGCAGCAGCAGTTAGTAGTGATTACCAAGTGCTGGCCTGTCTCATCAAGGATGCCTCCTGCTGCCGAAGCATAATTAACACCACTTAGCATCACACGAACATTAGTTTTGCTTTGTACAAAGGTTGGAAGATATGGAAGTCCCAACATCTCACCTGAAAAAGTCAACCTCATCAACATTACAATTTAGTAAAATGATGCAGCATCTCTACTGAATGGTGATTACATAATCATTAGATAAGATCTTACCCCACATATCTACTGCAGTTTTTCCATTAGAAAATCTCCCAGAAGGCCCTTGATAGAAATCAATCCCATAGGGAAAGTAATTAGCTTTTGCCAAAGAGTAGAGATAGTTATTGTTCCCATTGTCAACCAATGAATCTCCAAACACAAACATGGCTGGGACTTGATATGATCCATGCACCTCAATGGATAAATTAAAAAATAGGAGAATGGTGAGAACCGAATTCACCCTAGAGCTTGATTTTTCCATTTCACTCAATTCGAAAACCCACTCAATCAATTGCATGCAACAATTTGTTATGTTGGAATGTGAGTATAAACGCGGTGGAACTGAAAAAGAAGACCCATTGTGTAACGGCTAGTATATGAAACGTCCATGAGGTAAGATGCTTGCTTCGATATTACCTTTTTCCTTATTTTCCTGCTGGTTTTGGGTGGGTTTGTTACATGGTTTCTTGTTCTATTGACTTGTCCTTTTTTTATTTTCTTTTTCTTTAGTGCAGTTGTATCATGGCACTTGGCCTTTTGGCTAACAGAAAGCTACCATGAGGAAAGCTTGTGGGTGAAAAACTGAATACTGTGTCAAAAGATACAATGAGCAGAGCTTGCGCTCGGCTCACATTATATATTCGATAATATAGAATTCCTAGAGCTTATGTGTTAGACCCCGACCCACTTAAATGTGATTAATGCCTAATTAATTTTGATTAGGTGGATAATATTTGTTTTGGTTGATTTTATGATAGATTTGGCAGATTAGTGAGAATTTTAACCGAGTTAAATAGAACTATGATCTTTTGATTAGTTTCGGATAGTACTTGTGTATATAAATTTTATAGGTCCTCATGTGCATTTCATTAAGCATGTCATGAGCAATAATCCTTATGTTTGGACCTGACCCATTTAAGCCCCAACTCAGCCCTTATCGAAGCCATCTTAACATAAAAGCCCTTTTCCCAAAATTAACTTTAAACCTTTGGACTTGCATTCAAAAGAGGGAAATTCTCTTCATAAACTCAACCCAACCGATCCTCATTTTTGTTCTTCTCTTTCGTTTCTCCTCAGTTGAGAGAACTTCTTCTTCCCTCCCCTTCTTCTTCCAATCTCTTCTAAATGAAGAGCAAGGTGACCTCCATGTGAGATTCTAGAGGGCTCCTTCATCTTCAAGCTTTATGTCATCTTCTTGTTAACTTTCCCTCATCTTCCTCATCTCTCTACACATCTCTTTGGGTGAGTTTTGCCTCTATACTTTTTTTCTTGCTTTAAAATAATGATTAGAGATTGTTTAAGTTGCATGCATTCTCTTTGCAACTCATTTCATTAATTAGATTTGTAGGATTTGGATGATTTCTTCTGCAACCATTATCTCTTCCCATTCATACCCATCTTCAAAATGATCTTCTAATCTTAGAATGGGCTGTTTGGATTCAATTAAACTACATGCATGTTACATAGCTTTCATCTCTTGCATTCATTATTGTAGGAAATTCACGTGAGCATGGAAATTGGGGGTTTTTAGCTTCAATTAAGTCAAATGAAAGAATTAGATCAAGTGAAAAGCACCACAAAGAGGCAAGTATTGAGCAATTTAGAATTTTGCATGTGAATGATTCATTGACTGAACATTGTTATGCTTTTGAATGTTATTTCAGCCTCTTCATTTGAATGGAATTCATCTTGTGAAGTGGGTTATGTATATATGAGTATTATGGATAATGGAATGGATGAAGGTTAATAAAATAGCTTGTACATGGAGCTTTGGAGAATGAATGAGTGAAATTGGACATTTTCAGATTCGGAAATTGCCCAAAATTGGGCCAGCCGGATTGGGCCCGCTCGAGCGGGTCGGCCCATTGGGCCCAACAATGCCAACTTTGGAATGGCCTTAACTTTTGATCCATACGCCTGATTTTTGAGTTCTTTGTAACGTTGGAAAGCTCTCAAAGTGTAGAATCTATTAGTCTAATCCTCTTCATGATCAGAGGTTGGGAGATAGAGTGAATAATTGGATCAATGAACCAAATCCATTCTCTTTGAAAAGGGGACTTTAAACCTAGTTTGGACCCTAGATTGGAACCCATGGACTAAAACCTTTATAATCAATCCTTGAGGATGATTGTGATACAAACACTAAACCAATAAAATAAGGTCTTAGGTTGAGAAAGGAGTGACCTTGTAGGTCTTTAGACATGGAATCCTAACCAATTAACTAAGTCCAATGGAAATTGTAATACGTGAGAAATCTTGGATTGAGATTATCTCACGTGCTTATCCGTTTCATTTAGAACTTCGCCATGGGTGTTAATTTAGTGGGATTCGATGTACCTCACACATACACAACGTGACATCAAGAAAATGTAGCACGTGCATCGAATTATCTAAAGCTATATCGAAATGGATGGTTAGAGACGACGGTTATTTAGATTAGGTTTGGCTAGTAAATCTCCTTGATTCTATTAATCGGATTGCATTTGCATATTGCTATTGACTTGTTTATTGCCCTCAAATATCTCAAGAATTGCTTTTATGCATTTTTCGTATTGCTTCTCAATTATTATTGCAATTGTTTTACAAATGTATCGTCATTGATGTGAATAGTGGACTGAGTAAATATTACCAGTTTGATTGAAATGAATTGAATGAATAGAATGGAATCGAAAGATTCAAAATGAATTGAGTGTATAAGTCTTACTCAAGTCCTATCGATTGAATCGAATGAGTCGACACTACTTAGCTTCGACCGGATGATACTAGACGGGGTGGGTCTTGGTTTAGATTTGTGTACGTCACTACAGTAGACAGCCTGGAGTACCGGAACTCCAGAACCCGGGTAGCCAGGAGGACCTTTGGCCTGGCCCCTGGTGACATCCCAAATGCCTACTCTCTATTAAGGGAGGATTGAGCTAAGGTAGTAGCCAATTAGAATGTAAGTATTGTTTTGTGATTCGATAAAGCATGATTCATTCTTAAATGCACAATGTGCCTAGTTTCCGACTATTTGACATCTTTTAATCTTCTGTCCATAATTTGAATTTGATATAACATGTGATAAATCTTAATTGCTCATATATTGTTGAATCGTTGTATTCATTTTGCTACACTTGGTATCATAGGGATCCAGGATACCAAAGGGAATAACTAATAACAATTCAGATTAGAGGTTTGATTGGTAAGCAAATTGATTAGCTTATAATTTGCCGGAGAAGGTAAAATGGTGGTAATCATTGTTGGGATTAGATGTTGTACCTTGCACTAGATCATGATTTAATTATGATTGCATTCGTATTAGGATCATTTTTCCATTTGAGGTAAAGCATTTAGTATTTTCTATCATTAGAGTACTTTTGTACTATGCATTAATGGATTTATATTATTAGTCTTGTTTAATGATTTTTGTTAGATGAATTATTGGAACTTTAATGGACTACTCAAGCTTTGATATTAATGATATTGTATATGCTTCCGCAATTAAATGTTCATTGATAAGTGTCGGTGAGTAATCCTCACACGTGAAATGTGGAATTTTCTCTTTCGTGAATTCGGACTTGGTTCGGAACTGGTGCGTATTTACGGGAGTACGCGTGTCACACCTTGGGAACCACTCTAATCAGGGGATTCTCAGGTCTGGGATGTGATATAATGTATGGCCAAGTCTCTCTGTAAAGATTAGAGAAGTCAACTTTCCACTACTAGTGATACGTGTATGTGATGGCTCTGGGCCTTGTAGTTTCAACTCCACAAAGACCAAGTTCATATGAATATCCATGGATGAGACTCATTCAATGCTAATGAGGTTGAAACCTGTCTCATGGGTGTTTGAGATGGTGGAAATGAGTACATTCTTGTGAAATTGTAAAAGTCTTCAACTTTCCAGCAAGGTTGTCTTTTAGTGATTTACATGAATTCAGCTCTTTACACAAGTTTCCCAATTCAGATTCAACTTTTTGTGATTGTTGCTTCAATCGATCATTCTCTTTACCTGCAACAATTAACTTGTTAGATAAGATGATGCAATGATCTTCCAATTGTTTTACCTTTGATTGAGAGTGAAGTGTTCTTTTCTTCCATTACTTTTAACTTCAAGGCTCTTTTCTCACTTATTTTCGACATCCTGGACATATTCTTGGAGCAATTTCTTGTAATCCTCATCATCATATTCCTCATCAGAAAACTCATTAATATCCAAATCATCATCTGACTTAGATTCTTGCACAGAAGAGGCATTAGAAAGTGTCATGCAGGCAACAAATTCCCATGACTCACTTGAAGGTGAATCATGTTCAGAAACATCTTCATTAGATTCCTCATCCCAAGCAACGTTTTGAGCCTTATTTTCTCTCTTATCACTACGATTGCCATGCTTAGCAACAGTGTGGCCATAACCTTGGCAATCAAAACATTGAATGGGCTTAGATGTACCCTTATTTTAATTCTTTTATGTTTTAGGTACAAATTTTCCTTTTGTAGATGCCTTAGGATTATGTGAGTCCTTCTTGGTAATGGATTTTCTATTTTAATTTCCACATCTTTTTAAAGTTTTTAGCAAAGTAGGCCTCAAATTTAGCATCCTCATAGTGATAACTACAGTCACTGTTTTCATTATCATCCACAGTATTTGAGGACACAAGGGCTATGTCCTTCCACCTTTTGGTTTGGCAGTGATTTGCCTCATAGGTTTGTAGATTACCAACAAGTTCTTCTACAGTAAGGAAATTCAAGTCTTGATACTCCTCAATGACAAGCACTTTTGGACGAAACGTTTTGGGAGAGTCCTCAGAATTTTCTTGACAATTCTTATTCTTGGTCGAGGAACAGGTTCTTCCAGATTAAAGCTGGAATTCACGATTTTGCTCAGTTTTGTATTGAATTCATTGGAAGTTTCTGATTCCTTCATCATAATCGTCTCAAAAGCAGTGGTTAGATTTTGGAGTTTGGTCTGTTTCACTGTGTTCACTCCCTCATGATCAGTCTGAAGCAAGTGCCAAGCCGCCTTGGCATTAAGGCACGCAGAAATTCGGTGGAATTCTGCCAGGGTAATTCCATTATAAATTCCATTGATAGCCTTAATGGTGCAATTTGACTTAGTCTTTTCAGCATCAGACCATTGGGCTTTAGGTTTCTTTATGGTTTGCTCATCTACAACCATGGTGGGGTCAGAATACCCCTCCACAATGATATCCCGACTTGATCGTCTATGGCCCTAAGGAAAGCAATCATTCTTACATTCTAGTAAGCGTAATTAGTTCCATCTAAGAGGGGGCTTAGCAGTAGACGTTTCTTCTCTGTTGAAATCCATTAGAGATTACTATTTTATAAATCACACAGCAAATTACTGTAACATGCTTTGATACCAATTGAAAAACCGGCCTTAACACAAGCTTAGGTCCCAATAACAATATTAATCTATTAGATTTCAAACTAAGTGTTTAAACTAGTAGTTAAACCTAAATCCAATTGAAAACAATCAACCCCACAATGAGAAGGAGACACGAAGTATACATGGAAAACCTTACTCGGGATAAAAATCGCGGGCTTTATAGTCTAGGCCAACAGACAACCAAGCATTTAACAAATTAAACAAAATTGAAAGTTACAAGAGAACTCACAACCTTTTCCTAGTTGCAATTCAACCTAAGGACTATAAATCTTATCGACTACTCGCCGAACACCTTCACCGTGCTTGAGCCAACCACCTTGAAACCGTCTTCAAGATGTCTCTACTTCAGTAGAGTAGATGGAAGAGAAACCAAAGCTCGAACTTCAGAACAACAACAAGAAAGTTTTGGATGATGATGGATCTCTCTAGATTCTTCTCTAGAGTTTAGTATGGGAGAGAAGTACTTTGGAATAGAGAAAGAATGGCTATTTATTAGCCTAGGTCTGTTCCTCAAGAGATGTAGAACTAGTAGGACTCGAATTAGCATCTTTATAGAAAATATGAAGCAGTTTTCGGATCAGGTTTCCAACTTCGCGCTAGGCTCACTCGAGCCAACAGTGGAGATCGCGCGAGTGAAGTAGATTTTGCCTTTAGTAAATCGAGCAGTTCAACAATGGCTAGAGCGACAGAGCTTCAGTCATGGATCACCCGAGTGAATGGTATCCATCGCTCGAGCAATCATAGTGTTTCAGATTAGAAATCATCAATCTGTTTCACGTGTCACTTGGGCATTCCAAACTAAGAAAATTGCATCATTTAAAACCCGGTTTCGTCCATTACCCAATGAATTAGCCAACACTCATAATTCCTTACATATTATCTTACTATTATTGATCTTTTGTTGTTTGTTTGTTGTGTTTTGGTCCTTCTCAGTAGCCAGAAATTGTCTTAAAGATGTGTTTTCCTGATTTACAGTTTGTTGGTGATCTTGTGTAAGGGTCAAATTCACATGATAGGTGCGGTCAGAGCCAAAAGAAGCCCAAACGGCAGAATGATGGCTCGCTATAGCGAGTGTGGCGCAGATACCCAGTTTCGTCCGGACTCTATGATAAAGTTTGAGGATGAGTGCTGTTCTGATTGGAGTTTGATTAGAATACTCTTGGATGAACTTGAGGCTATATATTGGGTATTTCTCTCAACCCAAAAAAATACACAAGAAGTGAATTCTCTCTCTTGATTTGATGTTAGAATACCCTAAGAGAGATTTCCCTGTTTCTCTAGAGCCGTTGAGAGATTGTTCTAAAGGGCTGCTCTAGAAGGTTTTTTTGCTTCTACTCTTTTGTAGAAGATAGTTCATCTTGGATGACAAGGTGCGAGGAGATCAAGCAAGAAGAACGGTGCACGGTGGAAGTCGTGTCAGTGGAAGTTGTGCAATAACAACTACAGTCTTTAGGTCGAGGTACAGACTGAGGTAAATGAGCTGTGAGTATATTTTGTAACTATTCATGAGTACTTGATTTCTAGATCGTGGTTTTTCTCCCTGGAAAGGGTTTTCACATTAAATTTGTGTCTGCCTTCTTGTGGTGATTGCTTGGTAGATTTATTTGCTAGTTTTATCTTGTTTGATTGGTTACATCCGCTGCATTGATTTGATTAATTAGACTAGCATCCATTCTAATGGGCCCTGCAAAACCAATATCTTGATTGTTGAATTGTTTATTAGAGCTGACAAGTTGATTTGCTTATTTCATTTTCTTTTCTTGGATTTGCTATTGTCCCCCTTTGGATTGTTACATAACAATTGTATGTTATAATGTTGGAGCTAAGTGTATGTTGTGATGTTATAATAGATTACCAACTATATGTTGTAACGTTAAAGCCAGTTGTGATCATCTTGAAAATATCATTAATATGTTTTTTTCTTTTCAACTCACGCATCAATAATGCCGTCCACACAATTACCGTAGAATTTTTGACCACTTTGATATTTTCTTTTACGTTTGAATGATATTGCACATTTGCATCTTCGACCATTCATCATTTTGTTTCATTTATTTCTATGCATGAGATTGAGATATTTAAGAACCGGATGGGACATCAATGCATAAATTGCGGTAACACTCAAGGAGATGGGCTTGGGTCGATCTCTGAGTGCTCAGGACAAAGAAGAAGTTACCTCTCGATTATTTCAAAACAAAAGGTAGATCAAGGCTTTTTATTAGAATAAAGCAGAAGGCTAAAACAACAATTAGTTTCTGCTTGTAGTTTTTTTTAAACAAACCAATTAGATCTTCTAATTTTTGTGGATAGAAGCAACCTGCCTAGCGAGTTCTTCTCATGCGTTTCCTGTAACAAATCCGGACCCCCCCCTCCTCTCTCTCATCAAAACCATCCTATGCATATTTGCACCGGACATTTGTTTATAACAATTTGGATTCAGTTTGGTTTTGTCATCTTTGTTCTGTTTTTAGTGTTGGTTGGAAGGTTTTCAGTATAATTGTATATGAGTTTCTTTAATTTTGGATTTTTTAGTTGTTCTTTTTTATGAGTTGCCATAGTTGGATTTTGATTGTTTTAGTTAGAATAAAAAAGAAGTTCTGATTACAAAGGGAGATGAACTTGCAAAGACGGGTCATGATCAAGCTCATCCTGTCAACTGCCTAATGCAAAATCGTGTTTCGACTGTAAGCCTATTAGTTCTTCATTCTCTGTGTTTGTTTCTTGTAATCTCCATCTACGTGTCCTGTATTTTGGGGTTTATTTCTAGGATGGGTTGGATGTGACATATGATATATGAGATTTGAGCGTTCTACCTAAAGTTGGATTGCCATGACTTTCTGCTCTTATTTTC
Organism: Persea americana; assembly: GCA_029852735.1. Classification (NCBI taxonomy): domain Eukaryota; kingdom Viridiplantae; phylum Streptophyta; class Magnoliopsida; order Laurales; family Lauraceae; genus Persea; species Persea americana. The sequence goes on from CM056812.1 coordinate 12,356,122, forward strand.
AAAGTAAAGTGCTATTTTATATGCCGGTCTGCTTCAAGGTTTTACTACATGTTCCTGGATGCACTTGAATCTTTGCACCTATTTTCTACCTTGGTGCAAGTAGATGCATGTAAAAAAAATAATTATTTGTTGCAAGTGTAAGCTTTCAAAATAAAGTTTGTCATGAAGAAAGGTAAGTAGCGATTGAAACCTAAGCCCATCCTAAACCCGGCTAGGGTTAAAGTCAAGAAATCCATACCTACCTTGAACCAAAACAACTCATTACTAAGCTTGCCTCTAATTGGAAAATATCATATTTTATATTTCTTATAATTTTTGTCCATCTCAATATGATTTATACAAAAAAATCATATTTCAAGTTTCTACTAAAATATTAAAACTTTTTTATTAACTATTTATTTAAAATTTCAATTATATGACTCTTAAGAAAGCCTATTAGTTTGTATATTTTTATTTATATCATAAAATTAAATAATATTTTTAATAACTTTTATTGCTCATGCTTAGCACGGGGGCGCTTTGCTAGTATATATGATCTTAAAAGGTTTGTTCAGTTCAGCATCCTAATCACGACCAATTGAAAGACCTATGAGATTCATAACCATCTAAACCTGAGAATCAGGGCCATCTAAACCTTGGTTTAAACTAAGTCTCACACTTTGTATTTCAGTGAAAGCTAAAAGCACCTCTACTTTGTATTGGTACTGGACTGACATTGTTTTCTTGGCCTTTCTATTTAAGTAAAGAAATTCTGAAGTATTATTAGAAAATAAAATTGCACACCTTTTTCTTTTTGATGCGTGTTAGGGTGTCAAAGATATTGTTGGTTTGTATCTTGTATTTGAATAATTAACCGAATTGATTGTATGTGGGGTTACCCTAGATATATTTATAGTTTGAGAGTACTTTGATCTTTGTAGCATGGCTTTTGTAGGGATTAAGAATATTTATATTGCTAAATTGTTACCCTAACCCTAAGGAGAACAATTTAGATGAATAGATAATCTCTTTCCCGTTGGCCTAGACACACTGGCTGAATCACATAAAATTGGTGCGTCTTCTCCGTGATTGTGATTGTGGTTGGTTGACTAAATTTTGTGACATTGGAGTCATCGTTGACTAGATAAACACATTAGAGGGGCTAGGTCGCTGTAGTTAACCAGAAAGATTAGGATTGCTTTCTATTTTATTAGGATTTTTTTTATTATATTTATGGTTATCTTTTAGGATTGTGTTTTTTTATTTTAGTTAGGAGTTTTGCTTTAGTAGGTTTACTTTTAGTTCTTTATAAATTAGCTTGATGCAACTCAATTTAGTATAATGCAATAAACAAATGGTTTTCATATTTTTCTTTCCTCTCCTCCCTTCTCCGTCAAAAAGTGATATCAAAGCATATTGTCGGATCTGAGAATTAGATAAGGCGGCACAATGCCCATGAAAGTGGTTGTTGTGGGTGACTTTTTTCTCCCTTGTATTGATATTAATAATATAATAAAAAAAATAAATTTCATTGGTTCTTGGAAGTTCCAAGATCTAAGGTCATGAAATGGTCACAGCAAAAACTCTGCATAATGTTTATTTCATGACCTTAGATCAAATATATGACAACTCCTAATGAATTATATATTTTGTAGATGACTAGATCCTAAATTCAATTTTTATCTAGTAGGATAGTCTTGCCCTCTTAAAAATTTGTTTTACACACAAAAAACGACCATGTTGTGCATATTAAATGGTCATAATAGAAACTCCATAAAAATCTATTTCGTGGCCTAATTAGATCCAACATATTTTTTTTTGTTATAATGCAAAATTCAATAGATCGAGAGAGGATGAACTATTGAAAACAAACTCCAAAATTACAAAAGGAGATTCCCAAGGAGATTACAAAAAATCATAAAAAGAGAAAAACAACAAACTATATATAATTATCACAGTAGAGCGACAAGTCCCAAAAAAATAAAGAATTGAAACTAGTGGAGGACTTGAGAACGGTTTTGTGATGCAGCGTAACGGGAGGAGAATCTAATTTTATTAATTAAGTACTTGAGAACTTTCAACTATATGGCATCTTATCTAGTTCTCCATAGAGAGTTCATAGTAGGAAAAATTAAGCAGATAGCTTTTCTAGCATAGGTATCACATGGTATGATAAGCGGCATCCAAAGGTTGAAATCTCTACATTTTGAAGGTATATAAACTCAACAATGTTTAGAAGCCAAAGAAGAGAGGAAGAAGAGATGGATATCATCTTCACAGCCTCTATAGTAGAGAGAGCATCGGGATGCCAACGACGACCCTTCTGCTGACCACCGGAATGCCTAATATCAAATCGATAACTACTCCTAATTAATGAGTTTTATATTGAGTAAATTAGCGAAAGGTCCCTCAAAACAATCTTGTAAGGCCTCCAGTCCAACAACTTTTCCTCCAAGGCCTATAGTCCATAGAGCTTGACATATTTCGGCGAGAGTTCCTGAGATACGCCACATCACATATTTACATGACTGATTTACCCTTTCAAAATGTTTAGGCAAAAACTTTTGAATTTTAAAATTTCAAAATTTCCATTCTCCCTTGTTCATAGGGCAAGGTTCAACAGAAACCGGAATCATTCCTGCGTCTTCTTCCTCTTTGGGGAGGAACAGTGGTAGCGACGATGAGACTGGCGGATCCTCCTTCTCCGGCAATAAGCGTAGAAAACCGGCGAGGTCTGCCTGACTTGCAAACAGAGACGGGATGGTCTCCTTCTGCAATAAAAAACCAGGTTGCTGTCGGGTGTTGCGTCCTTCCTCCTCTTTTCCTCTCGAGTAGGTTCTACAACCGAACCCAGCACCAAAGTTCTTCAACGACGTCGACATGACTCAGCTCGAGAGCCTTCTTCTGCAAATTGGTAGATCCAACCTCAGAACCCAGATCCTCTGCAACTGAAACACTAGAGACCATATCCTCTCTTCTCTGGGAGTGTCCAGGTCCTTCGATCAAATCAGAGCCTACCTCTGATCTTTAAATCAGAGATCAATATCATCGTCCGATCCTCTTCTTCAACCGCGAACCTCTACTGCTAAACCTCTACAACAGATCGAACATGGCCCACCTTCAAAACTAGTCCTAGGTACAGACACGGCGACAGGTCAATATGCTCGCGCTTCAGACTGTGCCTATTCACCGAATCCGATAGCTTCGGACATGTGTCAACAATGCTCGTATGCCTATGTATGGAAACTTCAATGGGTCTCCTGATGACAGTCCCTGATTACAATTCTGCAGCAGTCCATTCACCCTCTGCATCTTTTGCCTACAACTCCGATCCACAACAGATCTGTGCCAGAAGAGCCCCCTTGGCTTCTTCTTTCAAGTTGGTTCGGGTCAAGTCGGAATCGACCAGGAAGAGAATTTATTTGAGTTCTTGTCAAATTTATCTTAGTTTTTCTCAAATATATCTAACTTTTTGTCAAATTTATCAGAACTTTTTAGAAAATCTATTTGAGTTTTTGGAAAATTTATTTGAGTTTTTGGCACATATATCTGAGTTTCTGACAAATTTAACTCCATTTTGAGAATTTCACTTGAGTTTTTGAACAAATCTTTCTATGTTTTTTGTAAAGTTATCTGAGTTTTTTGACAAATTTAGTCGCATCTTTTCAATTTTATTTACGTTTTTTGAAATAAATTTAACCGATTTTTGGAAAAAATACTTGAATTTTTGGCAAATGTTCTTGGAATTTGAAAAATTGGTTTATCTTAGTTTTGGCAAATGTATCTGTGTTTTTTGAAATTTATTTGCAAATAAGAATTTTATTTACGTGTTTTGAAATTTATTTGCATATTTTGAAATTTATTTACTTTTTTTGAATTTTATTTGGATCTTTTGAAAGTTATTTGGATCTTTTGAAACTTATTTATGTCTTTTTATCTACGTCTTTTGAAATTTATTTACATTTTTTGAAATTTATTTGCGCCTTTTGAGATTTATTGCGTTTTTTGAAATTATTGCATTTTTTTAAATTTATTTCCGTTCTTTTGAAATTTATTTGCATTTTTAAAATCCTTTTACTGTTTTTTTAGAATTTATTTGAAAATCTCATTAATGGGATTTCATTAATCATTGCCAATTAAATGGTAGTTGACCATTATAAATGGCATATCCCACTAATCATGGGATATGATTTAAAGAAAGGGTAAATTAGACATTTTAGGTCTTCAACTTTGGAAAAAGGACCTATTACGCTATGAAAAAAGATTGTCGATCTAAGGCCATAAAGTGAAATGTTCAGGGACCTGTCGCCGAATGCTCCTTTTATATTTTGTAGATGGAGAGATCCTGAAGCCAATGTTTTATCTAGCAAGACAGTGGGCCCCTCTAAAAAGTATTTTTCCACCATTCCAAAGACAAAAAATGACCTTGTTTCCACATGGATGCATGCGTACGATGGATTGTGAACCAAAATACACTATTGCCATCCCAAGCCTCTCCGTATACCCATCCACATTCATGAATAAACAACATTATTTTATATATATTAAAGCAATTGGGGACGTGGACTGTGGAGTGTGCCACGTCACCACTCTCAATTCTCATTGTGCCATGCAAGCACTCTCCCGGGCACCATGTGGCATTATGATTTTGAAAGCATGATTTTTGGTAATATATCTCTATTTATTTCCGTTTTAACTCTCGTAAAATCACTCCTACTAATAAAAACTTGCACAAATTGAAAAGAACTTTGATGAAACAAACTTTTAATTTTTGCAGCATGACAGACGTATCAGTTTCCTGATTCTTCTACTCATTCATCCTATGCATTTATGTAATGACATATCCATACCATATATACCATGCATTGATCAAATGACATAGCCATACCATGTATACCATGCATAGGCCTTTAAAAGCCCACTTCCTATTTCAGACTACGTAGGTTCCCCATTGAAGCCTCACCTATCCTTCTCCCTTTTATTCCAGTCTCTGCAGTGTTGATCAATGAAGACGTGACATTGCATTCTCTGTTAGTAGAAGTCCTCTTATTTCTATCTAATTCTGCATTCCACTTTCTCATTTCCTCAATCTCTTAATTTCTTGCCACCACATTCACAGTAGAGATGGGCATCAAGCCCGCCTATGTGGTATCACCACTACTGCTGCTACTACAATTGGTTATACTGTTTTAATTTTTTATGGTGATTATGATGTTGATATGCAGAGGCATGCACAAGCAGCTAATCTGGAGAGCATTGATAGGGATGTTCTTCAATGGATAATTCGGATACTACTTCTCTCCTTTGAAAGTTTATAGCAGTAACATATGTGTGATTTGTGGCCACGTCACAAACATGGGAGTAAAAAAAATATATCAACTGTGACACCAAATAAACTATTGTTGGAGGTCATATCCACTGAAATACAAAGGGTTGCCCATTTGATGAATGGAATAGATGTTGTATATGGTTGCAATCGAGATTTGATTCGATCATGAATCATGATGATAACATCTGGTAATAGTAAAAAGAAAATGCCATCTATTTTGGGAAAGGCAATAGGCGATTTGTTAGTGGCATATGCGTGGATAGATACAGTTGACAACTCATTATATATATTAAAGAAATAATTTTAATTTCTATCTCTTTAATATATAATTAATTAAAATTTAAATCATGTTATGTTCTCTCTAATTAGCCATCTTAATGGAGAGTGCATTCAGGGGCAGACCCACGTTAAGAGCATTGGGGTCAGTGGACCCCGTTGGGATTTTAAAAACCCACAGATTTTTAATGGGCCACTGGCCCATGCCCCCGTCGACCCAACATCATGCCCCCGTCGACCCAACATACTTGACCCTTTTTATTCTGAAACCCTTCAATTTCCTCTAACTCAAACATCAAACCCCAAATCCTCTCCGACTCCAAGGGCTCTTGCTCGACGAAATCCCAGCCCTCCACTTCAAGCTCCGACGCTCTGGCATAGAAGGGTCAAGGGAGCAAGGGAGGTGTGGTTTGATGCTTCCACCATCTCTGACTCTCAATCAGCCGAGCATTTGGTAGAATCTTTTTCTTCTCTGAATTGAATATATAAATACCCATGTTTGCATTTAGATTTTGACTTGATCTTTGGGACTGGGGAGAAAGCCCCATCTCTAGATTTCTGAAAAAAGAAGGAAAAGGGAGAACCTTGGGGTTGGGGGGGGGGGGGGTGGGGGGGTTCATCCGTTCATGGAACCCATTTCATGGAAGAAGCTTGCGGGGTTCAATGGTTCATGGAACCCATATGACATATCAAACTATTGGGTGTTCTGAAAATTAAATGCTTCAAATATGTTTGAATGTGGCCCAACCCCAATCTTAATTTTGAATCCGTGTTTGGGCAGTGCTGTTGATTGTCTTCTCTCTCTTTGTTTTTTAATTCAACACCCTTCGGTTGTTCTTTTTCTGTTTTTTCTATTTGAAGGCTATTTTTTTTTTAATGCCCTTAGCATGTTAAAGGGCAATTAGGTTAGGACTTTGGTTCACATAGAACTTCGAATTTTTTTTAATCTTTTTTTTTCCAAACTTCTATTCAATTGGTTTTTCTTTATAACTTTTATAATTTTTTTCTTGAATTCATCTATGTGCATTCTCTTTTTTCCTTCTGAAAATCCGATTGTATGAACATTGTAATGGTTGGGAGAGCTGCATGAGCAGCAAATGTGGAATGAGATTGGTAATCAAAGCAATCCAAAGTTTCGTTTTATTATGACCAGCGGTCTCTTACTTATGTTTTTGTTATATGCAATGTTTTCTTTCATGATGCCATGGCTTTAGTATTTGCTGGTAGACTTGGGGATTTTTTTGATTGGTTTTACATATTGGCATTTCTAAACTATTTATTAGATTCTTTACTTAATATTTTCATGGTTTCACAAGCTGACCATTTTCATTTATAAATACAGATGATCTCATTTGGATTCATATGATGAGAGATTTGCTTAGGACTTCGGAGCTTAAGGAAAGAAAAAAAAGGGTACTAATTTTCACATGATAATTATTTTTTACTTCTTTGGAGTTCTCTAGAGTTTCTTTATTATTATTGTGGTTTGATTGCTGGTTGATGTGCCATCTTTTTAGTCTAATTTGATTTTCATCCCACTTATTAGAAAAAGAAATTGATCTCTTGAGAATTGGGTGTTAGTTGTAGGATTTCTTACCAAAAAAAATATCGAGAACCATGTCTTTAAACCATCTTAAATGTGGGGATTCTAGTTGTTGGTGTAATTTTTATGGAGTTAACTTTATCTTTGTATCAGATATGGAGAATTATTACAAAAGAAAACCAACTGCTAATCTATCATCTCCAACATTAGAGAATGATAACAATGATCAAGTGCCATCACCCTAAAAGAAAAGTTATGTAGAGGTTAACCTAGCAGATCTTCCCGCTGACCTTGGGTTACGGAATCAATTGCAAACTATCATCATAAGGAACGGGAAAAAATCCGAAGAGCATATCTACAAAAGGGTCTTTGTCAGCATTGTGACCATATTTTTCCTTATTCGGAGTTTGGACAAGTGAAGAGACAATTTAATCCTGCTTGGTTTAAGGAGTTTGGTAGTTGGTTGGAGTATAGCATTGAAAAAGATGCTGCATTTTGCCTCTGCTATTACCTTTTTGGAGAGCAGACACGTTATGATGTTTTTGTAACAAAAGGATATAGGAATTGGAAGAAAAAGAAAAGAATTACAGATCATGTGGGAGGCCCTAATAGTGCTCACAATCAAGCATATGAGAAGTGCCAGAATCTACTCAATCAGAAACAACACATCGAGACAGTTATTATAAAGCAATCGGATCAAGTTCGAATAGAGTATTGAATCCATTTGAAGGCAACGCTTGATTGTATTTGCTTGCTTCTACGCCAAGGGTTGCCTTTTCATGGTCATGATGAATTTGAGAAGTCTAGTAACATGGGTAATTTTCTTGAACTTTTGAAAGTAATCGCCGAACAAAATGAGTCCATTAAAAGAGTTGTATTGGATAATGCTCCTGAAAACCTGAAATTAACTTCTCCTAAGATTCAAAAGGACATTGTGAGTGCAACTACATTAGAAGCCACACGTGATATCATTTCCGAGCTTGGAGATGCGCCATTTGCCCTTTTGGTGGATGAGTCTCGTGATATCTCTATGAAAGAGCAAATGGTCGTTGTCGTACACTATGTGGATATGCAGGGATCACCACGTCAAAAACGTTAAAATACTACAGTATTGGGCGTCATTTTGCAACGGCCCCTGCCACGGTTTGTTTTTGCCACATCGTGTTTTTAATAACCACTCTCTTAAACTGTGGCATGCCCTGGAGTAAATTTTCACTCATCTCAAACGAATCCCGCCCCCGCCCCCGCCTCTTCTCTCTTTTTTTTTTCTCACACGCGCATACTCTTTCTCTACCCTCCCTTTCTCCCTTCTCTCTACTAACTTCTTCCAGCCCTAATTAATCCCACCCCCTTTCTCTTTTCTCTCACCGGCTGCTCTCTTTCCCTCTCCCGCCCTCGCTCCCTTATCTCTCTACTCATTTCTTCCAGACCTAATTAAGTGGCGCCAAAATCACCCTTTTTACATCTCTCCTGCTCTCCATGTCTCCCAAAATCTTGAGACGCCCAAAATCTTGAGACACCCTTTCTCCTTCGACCCCACAGAAACTCCACCAGGTAAATCTTAAGACGAGAGATTGTTGATTTTGATTTCCTTTGTGACAAATCCAAGAAGACTTGGTTGGGCTTGTAGAAAATCCCAATATTGGAAATATGTTAATTGTAAATTGTTTTTCTTTTTTCTTTTTGGTTGGATTGTTTGATGATTTGCTTTTTTTTTTTTTCCCTCATCTGTGTTATAAGCACGAGCGAAATAGAGACTGTGATTTTACTTGGTTTACTACTAGTGAGAGAACAATAGATTAAAGCAAAGAAATCATCCGTGATCAACTTACTTTGGCCTATGAAAAATATGATCCTTGGTGATGTGATGTGGGATAAGTTGTTTTTTCCATTATCGTACTCAAATCAATACCTACTGGTGCATTGCAGCTTCTGTCTGTTTTATTTATTTATTTATTTTATTTGTGTGCAATTGAGATTTAACTTCTGCCTTTTGTTTTGATTTTTAAGACTACTACTCTGCAAATCTTTTACATCTTTATGAACCGGATTAACAACTCTGGGAATTGGGTTTCCGTTTCTATAATGTTTGGGGTTTTGCATACTATCGGATACGAGTTCCATTCCATCTTCTGATTGCATTTGTCTTCTTGAAGATGATTTGGCGATAATATGTTTTTAATAAGATGAGATGTGCTGATATGATATCTATTCTGTTTTCTTTATGCACACAGGATGGAAATACAAATACACTGTATAGGATGAGATGAGATGAAATGACCTCTATTCCGTATTCTTTATACACAAAGGAATGGAAATGCATAAATAGTAAAAACTACTCACTTGAGTCACTTTATATAGCTTCTACTGGGATTGATCAATTCATTATTTCAAAGCTGCCCGTTAGAATTTATTATTAGTCATTTAGTTTCTCTGTAGAAGTGCTTTTGTTAGCTTTTGGCATTAGCTTCTTCATAGAAGACCTTTGGTTAGCTCATGCTTATTGAAAGCCATTGACATTTTTGGGTACATCAATTATTTCAGTTACTTGCAGAATAATAGCTTATCTGGAGCACTGCCTCAAGGACTTCTTAAAAAGAATCTAATCTTAAAGTGAGTATTGTATTTACTTCGTTATCTAGTGATAGCATTGCATATTTTAAGATTTCCAATCATATTATGTGTGCATGTGTTGTATAGTCGCTACAGTATTTTATGCTTGAACAAGTTTTCTTTTTTAATTGGTGTTATGCGTGAACATTTTAGAGGGTAACCTCAAATTTTTCATACATCTGGGTGTAAGGTCTTTCTGATGGAAAAACCCATTTCCCCAGAGAACCCTATTATGGTGTGAACACTTTGTTCCCTGAAAAATTCCATGAAATTGAGGATTGATGGATTTACATATTTCTCTCTACTAGATAAAGAGATCTGGTATTGCTATAATATTTATATCATTCCCATGAGAATAGGGGTGCTCCTGTTGCACCCTATATCCCATATGATTAGTTTCATTAATCACAATAATACTGGTCTATACTATACTATGATCCTCAGATATGGATACAGAATGCAGATGCTGGAACTGATATATGGATTGGGGAGACAACTCTGCACTTTTGGGAATCTAAGACATAGGCACACGGCTGTCATAGCTTTTCTTGAGAATATTTCTGAATTAACATCGTTCTTTAGATTCATTTCTAGCAAAAAAAAAAAATTTTAGTTGAAATGTTTAGCTAAAACCACTGTAGGAAATAATGGACCTTGTAAGTAGGATATACTAAATTTGTACACCAGAAGTATCGTTGTGGTATGATGTACTGATATGAGTGTTATATCAGTCTGACACGGTTATGCTGGACATGTACCAAGTATTCGGTTATCATAGATACTATACCTGCCTGGGAATTTGAAGCTCATCTACTGACTGGCTTGGTTGCAAATTGGCTTCTGTCAAGAAGTGGCACAGAGTTTCTCTCTCTGGTTGAGCTTTAGTGTTGGGATATCACTGGCTCTAAGCCTGATTCTTTCATGCAACTAAACCATCTGCCTGTCTCATTGTCACTCAATGGATACAACAGTGTGAGAAAAGATTAGGCTCTTTGGAAGCGAAAAACATCAGAGTTCTGTCAATCCTTTGGATGGCACACTTTTTTTAATAGGATACATGACCAAATCCACAACCTCATGGCCACTTGTGGATAGCAACCTTGCCATGCATGTATATCAATCCAGACCATCTAAATTGTTGGTTCAGTGTTAGGGTTCTAACATATATGCATGAAGGGGGAATTCAGGTTTTTTTTTTTAATTTGTTGATTTTGTGGATTTAGGGTTTCTTTAATTGGGGTTTTTTGTTTCCTCATCTCATCTCTCTACCCTATGTTGTCCCCTTTTTTATGTTGGATCCTCTGCTGCATTCTTGAGATGGGTAATTTTTTCTACTGATGGTTAATTATAGCAAATCTTGGGGTCGATTTTTTGTCTTGTGGAAATGAGTAAATATTTTGTGTGTGGGTTGTTGAATTAGAGATGATGATGATGATGATCAGTATCCCTTACTATAAGTATCAATGGATTTTTGTTCTGATTGTTCTATGATAATTGGAAGACTGGGAGGCTAGCTAGGTTTATCTTTTAATTCTGGTTTTACATGCTTTTTTAATCCTTCTTTTCTGGTGAAAATTTAGTTCTCCGAGCAACTTATTTGTTATGCCATTCTTGTTTCTGTAAAAGTATAAAAACTCTATTAATTATTAATAACTGATTGTTTTTGTATTCCTAGCATGTGGCAATTAAGGATAAAAAAAATCAAGAGACACGTGGTATTATATCAGTATGCATCCAAGAAAGGTAGGTTTAGCAATGTTTTTTGAAAGTTATGCCGTGGGTTCTTTTAGAGATGAATGACAGAATAATGTTGTGGAGTCCTTCTCCAAGAAAAAATTGAGCATTCCTCAATGAATTATCTATAACAATTTGAAAATTGAGATTTTGATGGGAATAGTCAATGAACTGTTGTTTCCTCCAGAAGAAATGATTACCCAAACAGCTAGAAAGAAATGTTGGTACTTGCTCCTTGACTAAAACTGTAAACGAAGGTTAGGTTAATTCCTTAATTGAGCCCAGCCAGATTCTCAGTAGTTACTCCTGAAGAGATTTTCCTTTAATCCGCTAAGAAGGGCCCGTGTGTTATGACAGAAATTTCATTGGCAGTCAACCTTAATCAATCAATCTAAATCTTCCTAACTAGTAATTTTCTAACCAATCCAATATATAATAATCGAAATTGATAGTTTATATCCTTTGAATTAATGCAAAATCCTTTAGACTGAATATTTGCTCTCTCACAAAAAGTGCATTTCAGAATTCTCTCATTTTCTAAGGTAGGGTGCATTTGGATGTACCGCAGTGCATTGCTTACCCCTTCTGAATTATGGAGCTCACGCTGAGCTGATTAAATGATCTTGATGCATTTATTCATTCTCAATTCAGGGAAATATCACTACATTACATTTGGATCTTGTTTTGATTTTTTGTACTTTCTTTTTCTTTTTTCTAATGGGTGTTTTTCTGTTCTGAAAATAGGTTTTTGCTTCTGCCCTCCCATCTGGGAACTGAAATATAGCCTGGTAAGTTCTCTTTCTTTCATCTTTGAGATATATGGCTTGTTGAGAGGAGAGTAGTTTAAATTATGAAAAGTAGGAGAGTAGTTTACATTATTAAAAATAGTTTTAAAAGTAAAAAAGATAAAAGAAAAGTTCAAATGTAAGAAACAGAGAAATCATAGATTATCAAGCAATTAACATTAAAAAAAAAAGATTGTCAAGCAATGTGAGTTGGATTGTTGTTGTCATGGTGATTTGTGTTATATCATATTGTCTAAAAATCACGAAGTCACTATATGAGAATAAAGAAAACATAACGTCTTAGTTGTTGTTGTTTTTAGGGAAATATTACTACATTTCATTTGGATCTTGTTTTAATTTTTTGTACTTTCTTCTTCCCTTTTCTAATGGGTGTTTTTCTGTTCTGAAATTAGTTTTTTTCGCTTCTGCCCTCCAATCTTGGAACTGAAATAGAGCCGTGGAAAGTTCTTTTTCTTGTATTATTTATATATATGGCCTGTTGACCTGTTGAGAGGAGAGTAGTCTACATTAATAAAATTAGTTTTAAAAGTCAAACAGAAAAGTAAAAGTTCAAATGTATGTAAGCAGAGAAATCATGGATAAGAAAGCAATGAGAGCTGGATTGTTGTTGTCATGGTGATTTCAGTAATAAAGACTTAATATTATAAGATAATATGTGGGCTCAATTTTGATAGATCGATTCAATACATTTTCTGTCTTCTATGTGAGAAGACAGATGAACTCATCTATTAGGCTCATTCATTTATTAAGCTCTTGTGCTTAATATTGATGTGCTGGTACTTGAGATGATCTTCTATCTCAAAATTGCATTCAATCAGACCAATCGTAATCTTCTTTGTATATTTCCATGTATCATTACTTTTTTGGTTTGGCTTATTATTGAAGTTCTCAATAATCATATACTCCTTATTGTTTCTGTCATGCCAGCAAGAGCTCCACATAAATAACCCGGCTCAGGTGGATAGCCTTTCATGTGCCACTGATTTCAGAATCACCAAAACACCATGTCTTAAATATATTTTTAGTGCTCGAACAAAGTGTAGATTGCTTACCATTTAAATCAATCAAAATGAGTGTTTGTGAAGATGTTGGGACTTGGGAGCTACCCTTTACAAGAACAGAAATGGAAACAAGCAGTCTGTCTCTACATCTGCACTGTATATTTAGTGATGTATTGTAATCCAAGGTGTTTAATTTTGTTGGTTCAGGTTTCTTGCTTTTTCTATAGACAATGATTTTTAGGATACAACCATCCTACCATCTGGGCCACTTTCTTAATGGCAGCGGATGGTGAGATGGCACAATGGAGTTAAAAGAAGAAACAAATAGAAAATGGTTGAATGGAAACTGTCAGTCCATTCTGAAAATGTAAATGTTTTAACTACTTTGACAGTTAACCATACATTATTAGAATAGGAAATTTTTTCAGGTCCCTCCTTTACTTTGTTGGTGCCATATATCCAACAGCCATATGACCTAATGATGTAAATCAAAGATTTAGGATTTGTTTGTGCGACTCGGTTTTCTGCTTAAAGGAACGTTAGACAAGGCGCCGAAAAATTCGGCTCCTTCTTCCCGCTCTTCGGTGCAACGACGAAACCAAAGAGAGATCCGCCATTTTGTGCTTTATGGAAAAGAATTCTTATGAATTCAACTCCATACAAACAATTTGAAAACAATATCAAACTTCTGAGTTCGGTCCAAGGGTTTACCCCCCATATGGGATACAACCAGTTGCAAGTTAGCAATTACTTCTTTAAACGCAAAATATATTGAACCAATACAATCATATCTTGTGTAGGCATATCAGCCATGTCAGAAAACTCACAATTAAGCATTACTTATACTGCTAAGTTCATTTTTCTGAAATTTTCTTTTCATATAATCCTAGCATCCAATTTTGGAGCCTCAAGATGTAATAGTTTTCTAAGTTCATTTCCTTTTCTGATTGAGTCCAAGATACTTGTGATACATGTATAAGTTATCCTTGTGTTCTACCTTTTAGTGTACCTTACACTATATGGTTTTAATATTTCAGAACATGTCCCCAAACAAGGAATGGATGAAGGCACCGAGAAATTCTATTGAATACTTAGAGGGGGTTGAATCATTCATTGAGTTCATAATAGCTAATAAAGATGAATTAGGGGATGATGATTGGTATTGTTGCCCCCGTGTCAAATGTCGCAATTTGATAAGAGAGAAAAAGACAAGCCATCCCCGAAGTCATGTAAATGTATGAGCAAGTACTAATAATGAAGATTCGTTCCCAAGAATGGTTGATATGGTGAATGATGTATTTGCACGTGTACGTGATAAGGATGATCCTGAATCTCATGTAGGGGGTAGTACGTCTATATGCCCCGATGAAGCTAATGATCAAGGTTTTGTTGAAGGACAAGATGATTCACCAGAGAATATTCGGTACAAGAAGCTGATGGAGGATGCTGTAAAACCATTATATCCTTCATGTCGAGTTGAACATACGAAGTTGTTAGCGACGGTTGATTTGTTGAGCATGAAGGCTAGATATCAATGGTCTACTAAGAGTTTCACAGAGTTGTTGCAATTGATCAAAGATATTTTTGAAAAATCTGGCCTTCATCCAATCTGCCCAAAGGGAGGAATAAGCAGCAGTTGCCCAGCCTAGCTTTAGAAAGGAAGCCTCATTCTGCTCTTGAAAATACCTGATGCCTAGGCCTCCTTCAGAAGTAGGGAGGCAAACAGTGTCCTAGCAAATGTGATGTCTCTTTGAAAGGGAAGCTTTAGTGGACGAAAGGAAATTCCTCATGGTGCGATCCATGGAGTTGATCACAGATTTAAGAAGAGGGAAGACCATCGCAATGTGACTGGGCATGCTACTAAGCACATGTTTTACCAAAGTTCTACTACCAGCAAGAGATAGAAGCTTAGATTTCGAGCCAGCTAACTTAGAATGCATTCTGTCCACCAAGGAGTTGAAGAGTTGCCTTTTTGGGGAACCAATGAATAGAGTTCATAGCTGAAAAAAAACAGATAAAGTAGATTTTTTAAAGGAGGTCGTTAGAGCTGGAGTAATGCCTCTGAATATGGCATCTTTTTTAGTTCTCCATAGAGAGTTCATAGCTGAAAAAAACAGATGAAGCAGATGGCTATTCTAGCATAGGTATCAGATGGTATGATAAGTGCCATCCAAAGGCTGAAATCTCTACATTTTGAAGGTATATAAACTCAACAATGTTTAGAAGCCAAAGAAGAGAGGAAGAAGAGATGGAGATCGTCTTCACAGCCTCTATAGCAGAGAGAGCATTGGGATGCCAATGACGACCCTTCTCCTGACTATCGAAATGCCTAAGATCAAATTGATAACTGCTCCCAAGTAATGAGTTTTATATTTCGTAGATGGATAGATCTTGAAGCCAATTTTTTATCTAGCAAGACAGTGGACCCTCTCAAAAGTAGTTTTTGACCATTCCAAACACAGAAAATGACCTAGTTTCTACATGGATGCATGAGCACAAGGGATCGCGAACCAAAATAGACTGTTGCCATCCCAAGCCTCTCCTAATACCCATCGACATTCATGAATAAACAACATATATTCATTAATATAAGAATTGATATATATATATATATATTTATATATGAGAGAGAGAGAGAGCATTTTACTAATGAAAATAAAAGCACATTATTAAGGACAACACTGAAAAACATTATTCAAAACAAAAACGGTGTTCAACGTCATATTCCTTATCACAATAGCTAACAATATCTCAATAATTACTAATATACGATGGACCTTCGACTGACAGGGGGACCTTCTGCTTAGCTTTATACTTGTTGACACCAAGATAAAAGTCTCCGACTCCTTGTAGTTCCAGCATAACATCTCGCATCTCCGATCGTTCCTTTGGTGCTTCTACGGAATAAGATATACCTATTCTCACCAACGAAAGCAAACACTCATGCATCTTACTTCTCATTTCACTGTAATCTTCATTAGATGAAATGTTCTCATTGCCTTGCAACAACAAAAGATGATCTATAATCTCTATCACTCTTTTCGGGAATGCCATTTTAACAAGTTGATGAAGGTTTAAATTATCTTTGAATATATCATCAGTAGGTCTCTTTCCCGTGAACATTTCCAATAATAGGATTCCATAGCTGTACATGTCCCCGTATGTAGAAACTTCACCACCCATTCCATACTCTGCATTTTATGCATAACTTTTTAAATCAGTAAGGACCAGAAAATCTTGCTGGATAAAAGAAATAAAAAATAAACCAATTTGGAAAGAAGATATGTCCCCCACAATTCAATAGTGGCATGGAGAGTATGGATACTTATAGCTATTTTTTTTCCTTCTCCAAAGATACTTAGCTAATTTAGATAGTTAAAATGCAGCATATATTTTCTGTACATGCATGTTTATTTATCTATTTTTACCCTTTTGACTAAGGAGTAAAAGGAAATAGCACGACAAAGATAAGAAAAATTGTCAAAATCATTTTTACAAGCTTAGGCCCACAAACATCAACGACATGAATTTCTCCTTATGATTTTCCTTAATAATGGTTACATCATATATTTACTTATGAAACGAATGGCTATGCTTTCATTCATTTTAGTAGTTATTTAGTTGAGATCTCATAATGTTTGCTTTGCCCATTGATTTCATGAAGGCGCAAGTTTGTGCTGCCATGATCAATTGATCATCCAAGCCTTATCCCATTTTATATGCGAAATAAAAATGAAGTTCACATCATCTTAAGACACTACTAAGAAATTTCAAATACTGGAGTTTTGTAATTCGATTGAATTTTGTCATTTCTGAATTTCATGTTCATTGATGCTAAAATCCCTATTTAAGCATTGAAAGAATCCATTTAATATACTTTGGATGAAAACATAAAAGGTTAATTGTGGGTTGTATGGGTTATGTGGGTTGACTTTACCCCAATGCGGGTCAGGGAAAATTGACCCATGACTGACTCATAGATTATGCGATTCAGATATGAGGGTCATATATGGGTCGGGGTTGGGTTGGTGGGTCGATCGGGTTAGGTTTTGCTGGCGTTGGTTTATAAAAACCCCTAAGACCACAAACCATCATCAAGCTTCAGTTTCAATGATGATCTCCATCTATTTGTTTTCATCCTCTTCTTCTAAATTAGGGCGACTTGTTTCTTTCTTCTTCTTTTGCCTTGGTTACAACAGATTTGATAGCTTTGCCATTATCAATCCATTTTTCCCTCGCTACTGTTTAGCATATTATACAACATACATTGCATATTCAAGAAATAGACTATAATCTTGCTTAAGAAAACCTGGGCAACGCCCTACTACCCCACAATCCACCCAATTAAGAAAACCACCATTCCATGCACATGTACAAGGAAAATAATAAAACAAAATTAAATAAAGAGATTGGGAATTATTCATATTCGACAATCAATTCACTTATATTCATCCTTGGATTGAGATATCACACCACACTAAACAAAACTTGATCTGATTTTTCATATAATATCCGTTACCCATTTATGGATTTTTTTCGTGCCCTGTCTACTTTATTAGTGGTGACTCAATGTGACCTAAACAGTGTTCATAAGTGTTTAGCTATCCGTAAATTAATTGAATCTACATATATGCGCGCATGTATTTGGAGGGCATGGGCTCTCATTGAAAGAGTGTTAATGATAAGTAATTCAAATTAATACATTTTTATAAGCAAGGGAAACATTTTAATAACTAAAAAAAAAAAAAAAAAAAAAACTCTAGCAGATGACATAACTTTTTAGTCCAAATATCAAATGTAAGAGATCAAATATAAGTTTTAAATTAAACTTTAGTCATCACTTTTAAATTGTTAACTCCAAACCTCATGCGTATTACTTAACAGTAAATATTAATTCTTTAAATTCAGATCTACCTATTAAATCGATCAGAACTCAATATGAAAATGAGGTGACTTGGCAAGTCTCCCAATATTTGACTTGGTCCTTCGTCAAAATGAGATGACCGAGGAGAGTCACTAGTAACCTTTGGAAGTTTTCCTACCTTTATTTTAAATGAGATCATTCTCTTATTTATTTCAATCTAAATGGGAATTGCCACAAGCCATAAATTGACACAACCAACTATTCTCCCCCTGTTGTATTGAAAAACAAAAGACTAAAACCATTATTTCAAGGACAAAAATAATGGTATTATATATGTTGCTCTACTAATAAAAAGATGTTACCTGGTTCGAGCATAAAATAAATAAATAAATAAATGTTACCTGGGGCAACGTATCCAATAGATCCCTTTATCCCAATTGAGCTGGATTGAGTCTGAGAGCAATTACCGACATCTTTGGAGAAAATCCTCGCTAAGCCAAAATCCCCCACATGAGCAACCATGTCTTCATCAAGAAGAACATTGCTAGGTTTCAGATCACAATGAACTACTGGAGCTTCACAATGGTGATGAAGATAATCCAATGCACTAGCCACATCAATGGCTACATTTAGCCTTTGCATGAAGTTTAAATGTGTCGAATTATGTTGCTCTTCATTTGGATGTAGCCATGTGTCCAAACTCCCATTCGGCATATAGTAAAAAATCAACGCCTTGAAATCATTCCCAGTAAAATCAATGCTTGAGCAAACAGATAAGATCTTAACAATATTTCGATGTCTGATGCTTCTCAAAGCTTTGCATTCTGCTATAAAACTTTTAGAAGCTTTGTGTTGTTGTAATTTGAGAACTTTTATTCTAGCAGTCAATCCAAGTTGATCAAGAAATCCTTTATATACAAAGCCAAAACTTCCCACATCAATCAAATTGGCTGATGAGAAACCATCAGTTGCTTTGAGAGGCTTTGCATAAGTTACCTCTAAAAAAGGCTCTCCCATTGAAGATATAATGGGGCTTTTCTTGCTTGACTTCTTCAACTAGTAACAAGCTAAAAAATACGACAACAAAAAGAGAGATAGAACCACAATAACACCAGAGATGACTATTCCTATCAAAGGAAGAGCTTTCTTGTGCTTCTTTGGAGCTTTCTTGGAGCATGGAGGCAACCCCAATTTTGTAATTCCCCCACAAAGCTTTCTATTTCCTTGAATTGACAATGCACTGGCATTTTGGAAAATTCGATGCTTTGGCACGGCACCCTCGAGATCATTGAAAGACAAATTTAAATACTTTAGAAACTGAAATTCCTCCAGATATCTTGGAATTTGCCCAGATAGGTTATTATGTGAAAGATCAAGTTCCTCAAGGCCTTTTAAAGAACTCAAGGAAGAAGGAATATTTTTTTTGGAAGAAATTGACTTCCATATAAAGTATTTCCAAGTGAGTACAAGTGCCAAGAGTGCTAGGAATTTCACCCGAGAATTTGTTGTTGGAAACATCCAGGATTTCCAGATTCTTCAAGCCATCTGCATCCAATGGAAAAGTACCACTCAAGGAGTTCGTATCCACAAACAGCTTTCTTAGTGGAGGAATATGTAGAACTTGTTTCGGTATGGTACCATTAAAATTGTTTCTGGAGAGGGATAATTCTTCTAGGCGTCGGCAGTTTCCAAGGCTCCATGGAATGCTTCCTTGTAGATCATTCCCATCTAAATAGAGTAGGTACAGTCTTGTGAGATTTCCAAGGGATTCTGGAATTTTCCCTGAGAGTCTATTATTTCCCAAAAAGTCCTAGCTTCTGTAGCTTCCCAAGATGGTTGGGAATGCTACTAGTAAAAATGTTCTCATCCATTGTCAAGTAGTTCAAGTTGGCAAGGTTCTCAATTCCTGACGGGATGGTCCCAGATATTTGATTATGTTCTAAAAATAGATGTCAATTGGGATGAGAGGTTAGCTATTGAGAGAGGCAATGCACCACTAAAATGATTATTGGCTAAATCTAGTGAGTACAAATTGCTACAATTGGTCAAGGAAGTGATGAAATCCATGTCATCTTTCTCACCGCCAATTTGGTTGTCTCCTAGAATAAAACGTAGAAGAGCTTGCAACTTTCCAAGATTCATAGGCACGGATCCTCTAAATCTATTCACATTAAGAGCGAGATGTACAATCCTAGAAGCATTGCTCACTGAATTTGGAATGGGTCCCTCTAATAGATTATCGAAAAGAGAGAACCATCGGATGTTTGGAAGGTTGATGCCAAAATCAGGTGGAATGGTCCCATGCAGATTGTTAAGCCCCAAGTCAAAACCAGTAAGTGATGAAAGATTATAAAGAGAAGAAGGAATGGTACCCGAAAGCTGATCACTAGTGTGTTCTAAAATTTCCAACCTTAGCAGTTGCCCAAGATCATCGGGAATGTTTCCATATAGATCATTATGGGATAGATCGAGAGCAGTGAGAGATGAAATGTTCCCAAGAGATGAAGGAATGCGGCCAATGAGATGGTTGACGCGAAGATCCAACCACCTGAGATTTGATAGAGAGCCAAGCTCCGGAGGAATTTTACCAACGATCTTATTGCCATATAAACCCAATTTTTCGAGTTTTGAACAGTGGGACAAGTTACCTAGAATCTCTCCATTGAAAGAGTTGTTTCCCATATGAAGAAAGCTAAGTCGTCGCAGACGGCTTATTTCGGGTGGAATTTGGCCTTGGAAGCTGTTGTTTGCGAGTTCTATAATCCTAAGAAAGGAGAGGTTTCCGATGTGAGGTGATAAATAGCCTGCCAAGTTCTGGCTTCTGAGCTTCAAGGCTATGATGCGCTGAGGATGTCGCCTGCTACAAGTGACACCACCCCACATACAGAAATGGAGAGAATGGTTCCAAGAGCTCAGGATTCCGTTGGGACCATCAGATATCTGGCCCTTGATGGCAAGCAGAGCGAGTCGATCCGACTCATTTCTTAAGGGGGTGACATTGGCAGCTTCTGCAAAGCACAACAAGTTGATGCAAATAACTAGAAAAGTGACATGAAAGAGAGAGCACTCCGCAAAGAGTCTCCTACTCAGGATTGTGTTGGGGAGTTGCATATTGGTTTTGTTTAAAGATTGGGGGAGAGCTCGAATAAAGAAGCTGAATGCACACTCGTATATTTATATAGCATACAAGACGGGAATAGAGAAAGTGATCGTTCAAGGCGTGGCTCACGCCATCCTCACCTACCGATCAAAGTCCCTTGACCTAGAGCTGACTGAGACTGACTTGGCCCCTTTCTTCACGGGTTCGTATTGTCCTGTCATTGCCAGAGATACGTAGTTTGAGTTTATAATGAGTCATGAAATTTCACTTTACTATAAATAAAAAAATATTTCAGTTTCAGGAGAAAATAGAACCTCCTAAAACAAAAATATAGATCCACTTGTGGTTTTGGATTCATTAGCACCTCCTAACATCACGTCATGCATCCTTCTTAAGACCATTTGAATGTCTGTATCAAGAAGGTTGTAGTTTATATATATATTTAATATCTCATTAGCTTAATTATGTCATTTTTAAGCAATTTGGTCTAGGATTATATATGTACTACTTAATTAAAACTAGCACATATATTAGAGCAAATGTTATCCGATGAGCGGGCTGCATATTTCTCGTATGCACTCCATATGCACTCCAGCGCTTAGGGACCCCACAGATGCCTAGGGGGTGGGGTAGATGTAAAGGTCTCAATTGTAAATAGACACCACTCTTGGTCTTCTCAAATGTAAATAGAGACACACAGATGGGTAAAGTAAACTACTCTATGGGGGAAATGTTTCTGCGCATCCTTAAGGCGAGAACTTCCGGCGTGCCCGCTTTGCAATTCATCCGAACTGTGCACACATATGGGACGCTCTTTGATAGTCATTGGACCTAGGTGCTTGTACCACTAAATGAGTTGGACTATTGAATTGAGGGTCAATTTTTTATTTAATACAAAGCCGTTATACTTGTGGGCCAAGGACCATGGGGTTAAAGACATAAAGATTGACCCCATTTTTCAGATTAACGTCCATCATGAGTGTATCTTTCCATCCCATATGTCCCATAATCTATGGGCCCTAGCAACTGGTTTGCATAGTAAGGATGCACATGAATATTACCCACTCTATAGTTACTATTTTAAAAGTAGCTTCACATAAGCTACTTTATTTAGTAAATCTAGGGAAATATGTCACATGGTTAACATGATCTTATGTATCCATTTTAAAATAAAAGCATCTAAGATTGGGATTTCTCTGTTCTGAGTCATCGTTGGATCCAAAGAGTCCATAAACAAAATGACAAAAGACTCAATACTGGCCATTATTCAAGTTTCTGCCCGACTTGGCGGACCAAGAGGAGTCAATTCCACACCAACCGGAGTCTAGTAGAGGACAAAGCCAATGCTAATGCCAGTCACCATCATAGCCCCACACTCACGCTATCCTGGGGCACCCTGTCCTTATGGATGTAAAAAAGTAAATTGTTTGAGAGTGAGACAAGTTACCATGAATCTCTCCATCTAAAGAGTTGTTTGCAGGATGAAGATTGCGGAGTCTTTGCAGACAGCTTATTTCCTGAGCAATTCGACCTTGGAAGCTGTTGTTTGAGAGTTCAATAATCCTGAGAAAGGAGAGGTTTCCAATGTGAAGTGATATATCTCCTACCAAGTTCTGGCGCGCTGAGGATGTTGCCCGCTACAAGTGACATCACTCGACATGCAGAAATGAAGGGAATCATTCCAAGAGCTCAAGATTCGGTTAGGATCGGCAGATATCTGATCCTTGAAGGCAAGTAGAGCTAGTCTCTCCGTCTCATTTCTAAAGGGCGTGGCAGCTTTAGTTGCAAAGGTGGACAAGTTGATGGTACAAGTGAGAAAAGTGACATGAAAGATAAAGAACTCCTTTACTGCTTGGCTCAAATGATGCACGCTCATATTTATAGAAGAGACAGAGAGAGAGGGAGTTGGCAGGGCAAGTGTGGTCAATTTTGACAGCTACAAAAGTCTCTAGTGGCTGACTTTATTTCGAGTCCCCGTCAAAGGCACTCTCATCTTGCTATCCACCAGCACTCAGTTTATATTTAAAACTAAGAGTCTTCCACCCATAAGACTACTAGTTGGCAACTTGCTTCACGGGTCATATTGTTCTGGGATTTTTCCACAACTCGGATTCGTTTCTCCACGGGTTGATCGACTTACTGTTGTGAGATGTTTCTCCAAGTGTTGGATGCGCCGGGATCATTGAGGCCAAGGTGAAGAGAATTCTCTTAGCCCGCCCTTGGTCGCAGATCCACCCATAGTTCTTCTCTTAAATCCAAATTGCTCAAAATCTTTCACTACTACTTGTCCTATTGTATTTCCTCCAAATTTCATTTTAGTTTAAGTTGTGGTCAGCGTCAAATATTCACATACTAGCATAACACTCGAGCTTAGCACGGGTATATCCTTAACATTTCAAATTGAACATCCATACATTTAAAAATTAAACATTCATAACTGGTGATTACTAAAATACATGAGGAAAAATAATCCCATAATTCATCAATTTGACATTCCATCCAACAAACACTTAAAATTTATTTTTAAAAAGGCAACAGAAGAATGAAAAAAATGGCTTGGATTTAGAGAACTCAGAATACAATAGGTCTGAGAGCCCAAAATAGAGACCTGTTCTATTCAGCCACTTTTGAGCATCTCATTTTGTTAGTCCCGCATATTTTCCGTGTAATTTAACTTTGTTTCCTTTTCTTTTACTTTGGTTGTCTTCTTCGGCAACACAGAGGTGCAACAGATGAATTGTCCCTAGGACTAATTTACACATGCATGAAATAATGTGATTTTGACTTTCGAAAGTAGTCATGTGAATTTCAGTGTTTTTCTTGTTAATTTCAACTATAAACTGACTTACATCTAAGTTAAGCAAAACGTAAATCCTACTCTTTTGTCTGGCTGGTACCCTCGAGAGACCTGGCTAACTGGGAAGTGAACAGCAACATATAAGAGAAAGGACTCTGCTTGCATACACAAGGGAGGAGACCCAAGGGTCAAACATTGGGCAGTTGGATGAGAATGGGGCTCCCAACCACTATGCATGAGTTCGTCTCTTCAAAACTAGACCATGAGTAAGGGGGCATTTGTTAACTCTAAAAATAAGCCATTATTTTATGAAATAGAGCTTATTTACATATTAGAGGATTTGGTAAACTTCTAATTGTAGTGTCTATTTTTAAAGATTATTTAAAAATTAGAGCATTTGCATGTGGAAAAATAAGATAAAGGGATATGCTTGGATTTTAGTAAAAGCAGATGGAGGTGGACAACGCAAGATTTACAAGTATTTGTTGGAAGAAAATAGCCTCATTAAATTTCCAAAATGATTGAAATGATGGGCTTTATACTGTAATTTTAAAAGGTGGGCACACTACTACAATTCCTAAATGTGAGCCCCAATTCCTCACGAAATAAAAGTTCTTTTTATTATTTTACCAAATGAACTAATTGTACAATAGAATTTAATAGTGAAAAGCTTTTATATTAGACCATAATCTAAACAACTTCTACCAATTAGACTAGAGTTTCCAAATAGCCCCTACGTCTTGCACATCGTTTTGGAACCCAGAAATTATGCCATGGCTGGCACATGAATTATTTTTAATTCCAAAAATGACCACACCTATTTTTCGTCCATGGAATTTACAACAGCTCAAAACCCGACAAATCCTCTTCCATAAATATTTGGCAATTTGGTACTATTGTATTGTAAAACTCCGTGCTTAATTGTGATTAGTGCCTAATTAATCTTGATTAGGTGTATAATATTTGCCTTGAATGGTTTTGTGACAGATTAGGTAGATTAGTAGAGTTTTGAGCCAACTTAAATAGACTTATGACCTTTTAATATTTTATTTGTGTGTGTGTATTTCTAGTATGGGTGGGTCTTCATGTGCATTTTATCAAGCATTTTCCTTACATGAAATTTCATGTTTGGGCTCAACCCAATTGAACCTAACACAACCCATTCCAGGCCCAATACCATACCTAAAGCCCTTTCATCAAAATGCCATTTAATCACCCATCTCCCAATTGACCCTCTCATTCTTTGTTTTTCCTTGTTAACCGAAACTCTACTTCTTCCTCACTTTCTTCTTCTTCATCTCCACCCATTCCCCCTCATTTCTTCCAATCCAAACTATAAGAAGACATTGCATGACTAATCAATAGGTGTTGGTTTCATCTTCAATCCCATCTACATTCTCTACAAGCAATCACACCCTCAAGATCTCCTCCATTGACAAGCTTCTCACTCAATCATCTTCTCCTTGCTTCCAATCAAGCTGATGAGGGCTGTGCATGTTGGATTAGAGCTATGCATGTTGGATTAGAGCAGCTAGGGGTCATTACCCATCTCCAAAGACTTCATTTTCTACACTTTCAAGCTTTCTCTCATCACCATCTTCTCTATTGGTAAGAACCCATCTTTTAAATGATATTCTCAACCTATTAGGGACTGTTTAGACTCATTTAAATTGCATGCATGTTAATTAATTTCCATTCATTACATTTCACCATTGTAGAGATTGAAGAGAGCTTGGATTGTTGGGGGTTTTAGCTTTATTTGAGCCAAAGAGGAGATTAGTATTGGAAAGCACTAAAAAGAGGCAAGTATGAGCAAATTGGATTTATGCATGTTAATTGATTCTTTGATTCAATGCTATCTTTCTCTTGAATATCAGAATTCAGCCTTTTTATTTGAATGGAATTCATAATGTGAAATGGGTTCTATAGATATGAGTGTTAATGGATAATGGAATGGATGTGGCTTGATGAGATAGCTTGTACATGGAGCTTTGGAGGCTCAAATCATGTCTAACATGATTTAAGGATGATTGGTAATTGAAATAGGAGAAGAATGGATGAAATTGGGCATTTTCAGACTCAGAAATTGGTCAGAATTGGGCCAGCCGAATTGGGCCTCCTCGGGCGGGTCGGCCCATTGGGCCTAGCAGTGACAACTTCGAATGGCCATAACATTTTACCCGTATATCCGATTTTGGAGTCCCACATATCGTTGGAAAGCTCTTGGAATGTGGAATCTAATGGTGTACATATCCTAATGAACATAGATTGGAATTGAAAGTGATATGTGGACCATTGAACCAGGCCCTATCTCTTTGGAAAAATGGACTTTAAATCTAGTTGGACTCCTAGGTTGGAACTATTGGCCTTTAGGGGAGTTAATCCTACTTCAAATTCCTAAACTCTTCATAATCTATCCCTAAGGATGATTGTGACATAAACACTAAACCAATAAGTTTTTTAGGTTGTAAAGGATTGACTTTGTAGGTCCATGGAATGGTACCCATTACCAATTATCATAGTCTAATGAGAATTGTAACACATGAGAATCTTGGGCTGAGATTATCTCACGTGCTTATCCGTTTCGTTTAGAACTTCACCATGGGTGTTGATTTAGAGGAATTCGATGTACCTCACACATACACAACGTGACATCAAGAAAATGTAGCACGTGCATCGAATTATCTAAAGCTATATCAAAATGGATGGTTAGAGACGACAGGTATTTAGATTAGGTTTGGCTAGTAAATCTCATTGATTCTATTAATCGGATTGCATTTGCATATTGCTATTGACTTGTTTATTGCCCTCAAATATCTCAAGAATTGCTTATATGCATTTTTCGTATTACTTTTCAATTATTATTGCAATTGTCTTACAAATGTATCGTCATTGATGTGAATAGCGGGCTGAGTAAATGTTACCAATTGAAATGAATTGAATGAATAGAATGGAATCGAAACATTCGAAATGAATTGAGTGTATAAGTCTTACTCAAGTCCTATTGATTGAATCAAATGAGTCGGCACTACTTAGCTTCGACCGGACGATACTCGACGGGGTGAGTCTTGGTTTAGATTTGTGTACGTCACTGCAGTAGACAGCCTGGAGTACCGGAACTCCAGAACCTGAGTAGCCAAGAGGACATTTGGCCGGGCCCCTAGTGACATCCCAAAATGCATGCTCTCTATTAAGGGAGGATTGAGCTGAGGTAGTAGCCAACTAGAATGTAAGTATTTGTTTTGTGATTCGATAAAGCATAATTTATTCTTAAATGCACAATGTGCCTAGTTTTCCGATTATTTGACATCTTTTAATCTTCTGTCAATAATGCAAATTTGGTATAACATGTGATATATCTTAATTGCTCATACATTGTTGAATCGTCGTAGTCGTGGTGCTACACTTGGTATCACAGGGTTTCAGGTTACCGAAGAGGACAATTGATAGTGCTTCAGATTTTGGTAAGGTTAATGGTTAGCTTTGACCGCGAGAGTACGTACAAGTGTGGTAATTATGACTTGAGACTAGATAGTTAATCTTGCATTTAGTTTAAGTATGCATTGAAGGTTTAAATTATTAGCTTTGTTATAGACTGATAGTAATATAATGGATTGATTAATAGACTGCCCATGGCTTTGTTATGGATGATATACGTGCTTCCGCAAATAAATGTTGTTTAACAGGTGTCAGTGAGTAATCCTCATACGTGAAATGTGGAATTTTCTCCTTAATGAATTCGGATTTGGTCCGGAACGGGTGCGAGTTCATGCGAGTACGTGTGTCACACCTTGGGAACCACCCCAATCAAGGGATTCTCGGGTTCGGGATGTGACATGTATTTCAATTTTTCTCTTTCATTCGCACAATTCCCTAAAGTTTTAAAACCTCTCAATTTTCACCACCTTTTATTTTGAATTGACCTATAGATCAAAGTCTTCCACTAGGAATCATCCCGTGTCGTGTCGTAGGCGGCACAAAGTGTATTAATAGGCAGTACTTCATAATCCCTCATTTTAGAGGCTATTTGTTTGTGTTAAAATACATAAAAATTGAATATATATATATATATATAATTCATACCATGAATAGTTAAAAATGAAGATAAAAGGCCCATTTTAAAAAATGAGCATCAAATAACATTTCCTTCTGGGGAAGTGGAACCAAAAGAAGATGGGTTTGATAGATCATTTCTCATCTTCTTTTCATTCTATTTCCTCCCTAATTCACATTGGATCTTCATTTTTAACCACTTATGATATGAATTATATGTATCAAATTCCTATGTATTTTAATACAAACAAACAAGCCTAAGAGTTTCAATCTAATGAAGTGGCCAACAGGCTTCGCCAGTCTCCCGTTAATCCCAGGATATAAACTTTGATTTATATAACTCATGAGATGCATTATTCGTTTCTAAAAACTCACAGGAGAAAATTGCACCTCCTAAAACAAACACACATCCACTTGTGGGTTTAGATTTCATTAGAATTCGCCATCAAGTAGGCATCACTGCATCCTTGGAGACCCATTGGATGTCTGCATCACATAGTCTTTAGTCTTTATAAGCTTTCTTCAAAGATATCATTGCCCGAATTATGGCATTTCAGTCATTTTGTCTAGGACTGGTAGTGGATGTACTCAGTTATAAATAACATATGAATATCAGGTCTAGTGCACTTCATTAAATACATTAAAAATATTTAATTACACTAGCATATTCCAATTGAGATGCACAAGAGGATCACACTTACAGTTAAGGGTTGTTATAGTAGAAATTAAATCTATGTTCATCCTACTTTCCAGTGGCAAATTAATGTGGGCTAATCTATCATGCCATAGTTCAAAAGACAATCAAATAAATAAAAGATGATTTATTTTTTTTCCGTAACCAATGCGCAATATTGTTGTCATATTTCTTTTCTAGACATTGCCTGTAGTTCACAAAATAGACATGGCCATAGTAGCAAGTAAATCCTACATGGCAACTTGGTTTCAACAATGATGACAAATTCTAAAACCTATCGGTGGCAACCAAAATCAATTGTATGTTCAGTAACTCTAAGAAGCTTCCCTACCAGCTGCATACCCAAATGAATCTTAGCTAAATTTGTATGCAGAAGCCAAACGTTTAGTCGAACATATGCGGAAGGGGCCTCACAGCCATGAATTCATCCAGCATCTGAAAAATAAATAAATAAAAATCATATGGGAATTGATATCATGACAGAATTAGATAAGTAAATCAAACATTCGGTACAGGTGATTACTAAAATAAATCTTAAGAGTTGTATCAATAACAAATGGGCGGTCCACAATCCAATAAAAACAGGCCATATATACATTCTTTTAACTTTTTTAAAACAACAAAACTTCAGATTGTATTAACAAGCTAAAAGATCCAGGATGGTTGCTGCAGTGTATGGAGGCCAAATAATCACCCAAGTCAAGAGGAGCTTTGGCGTGAAATTGAAACTTCCGCAGCAAAGGGATGGACCTTGGTGCCTTGGAGGAGACCTGAATGTCATGAGAGCTATCGAGGAAAGGCTTGGGGTTGTGGGGCTGCCGTATTTGTTTAGAGATGAGGGCCTTTTCTGACTGGGTAAATTCATACTCCCTTGTGGATCTAAGGCTGGATAGTGCTATGTACACTTGGTCTAACAATCAAGTTCTCTCTTTATTGTCAAGGCTAGACAGAATGCAGTATCAGGAGAATAGGTGGATCTTTAACCAGCTGTGTGCCACTTGGCTCTCCCTAGGTTGGCGTTTCATCATTGCCACTATCATTGGAGACTCCAGTAATGCATATGGGGCCCTACTTCTTTCTGGTTTGAGCTTATGTGGCATTGTGGCTACTAGAGTTAAATCCAACACTAGTGGAAGAAAGCCAAGGCGGAATGTTGGGAATGTTGTACATCATCAGGGAGAAGATTAAAAGAGTGGATGAAACAAAATTTTGGGAATGTTGAACAGGTTAAATTGGACATGATGCAAGAAATTCAAGTCTTGCCCAGCAATGAGTCAGGTCAGATTGATGCCTTAGCTGAAGAATATCTGGATCATTTGGTTATCTCTAAGAACAGACCGGAAAGATCAGATCTGAAAGATCTATGATGGGGGTTCGAAGAGAAGCATGCATGGATCTTAGGAAATTTGTCATGGGAACTTGATATGGGGCCCACAGTCCTTTCCCTCTTTGAATTTGAATTTTTGTTTGAGTCTTATTTTGAATCTAAATCTGAATTTGAATATGAACTCAAATTCAAAATATTTGTGGTTTGAAAACACTCACGGATGTTTCATACACCAATCCAAATCCTACAGGAATTTTCAAGTGCTTTAAAAAAAAAAGCTTCAGTAGCAAGATTACATGAGAGAGAGAGAACCAGATAAAAGATACCACTAAAAAAGCTATGTACAAGCACTGCTAAATGCATTTCAATCAAAACTAGAATCAACCTTTAGAAAATGCACAAGAAATTTAGATCCAAAGCCAACTGTGTGACTAGGGCAATGATCTGCCTTTCTCCTGACAACATACATGAGGGGGTAAAATTATCACATTGTAAATGTGTAAAGCACCTCTAATATAATCATTCAATTTACTTCAGATTGATGCATTTTTTGTTTAAAAGAACATCTCATGGAAAAATGACATTGTAAGCATGAGATTATCAAAATCATCAAACAATATTTCGACCTGTTATCTGCAAAGTATTCGTTTAATGCTGCTGGAATCATTCAGAGAATATTCCATCTCATAATCCATAATAATGGTTTCAGAAAAGAAGCCAGTCTTCGCAAGAACGTCGTACATCGAGGTACAAATAATTATAAACATGCCATCAATCAGATTTTAATAAATAAAGCACAGATTCTAATAAAGCAGAGCATATTCATGGAGTAAAATTCAATGAACACCGTATCATGATGGGGGTGTATGTGGTGTGAAAGGCTTGCATTTATCAATATTGGGGCCCGTTGCATCATTTTTTAGAAAACAACACAAACACCACTTCTAAAAATAAAAAATATATCCACAAAAAGTGGAGCTCAAATACATCCACCATATATATATATGTGTGTGTGTGTGTGTTGCCATCGGGAGAGTGATCGTTGTGTCCTAGTCCTAATCGTTGTCATCTATGAAAAGGATAGCATTCTACACCAAGAGACGAACGTGAACTTATAAACTGTCACATCTCAGTCATGAGATTTCCAGGCCAAGGGTAATTTCTAAGTTGTGACATGCGTATTTCCGTAAGCTTCGCACCTGTCTCGGGTTAGGTATGAGTCACGAAGGGTAATTCCACTTGTGAGACATGCTCAATGATACATGTTCCGGTACATTTCAAAGCGGAAGCATCCAAAACCACGGATTAAGTGGTACCATACCATGAGTTATCCAAAACATTCAAGTTTATTAACAAAAGATGATTTCATTTTCTATATAAAGAAGTAGAGATCATAAAACTTACTCTACCTCACCATTACAAAGTATTTATGTACAAAGATTCAAAATATCGTCTATAAAAAATGTTCACACTAAACAACTCCAACCACAAGGGAAGATTTTCTTAGATTGTTTGCAAAAGAAATACAATTGACGCTTTCTGGAAGCATGACTAGACAACACCCTCAGCCGTCAACCACTCCTCTAGCCCTGGCGGTACCTCATTGGCCTCCTCCTCTCCCTCTGCGGTTACCTTAAGACCAGAGGCGGTATATACGTCTGTAACACTAAGAATAGCTGGTGAATACGGCAATTCAGCAAGTATAAATAATAATCGATTTATGCATATTGTATCAATTTAGAATTAGTGACAAGTAATTGAAAGAGAGCATATAAGAGATGAACTAGGCAATTGTGCAGTCAAATTAAATCATGCTTTATGGATCAATAACAATTGAAAGATGCAATCTAGTTGGCAACCACCTTAGCTCATCCATCATCTCTTTTAGAGAGACAGGATCGTATTGGGATGTCACTGGTGACCCGACCAAAAGGTCATCTGGCTACCCGTTTCTGGAGTTTTGGTTCTAGTACTCTAGACTGTCTACTGCACAACGATGTTATCAATTCTAAACCAAGAGTCAACCACATCGGGTATCGTCTGGGTCGAAGCTCAGTGTTACCGACTCATTCGAATCATTAACAATTTGAACTTGAGTAGACTACACTATTCTATTCATGTAATGCAATCCAATTCAATCATTTCAATATCCAAACCTCAATTCTACGCAAGACCTCTCACTTTATAGAACAATCAGAATACCTTAATATTGACAATTCAATTGGTAGTACGAATGGGGTACAATTAATGTATATGAATACTTTTTAGTATAAGTGGTCATGTACATTGAATTTCAATATGCACACGCATTATAATTTAAGAGAATCAAGGGCTTTTACTAGCCAAACTATTCTACGTATTCATCCCTCATCACCGTCCAAAAAGTTATAGAATTATAGTACTCCATGTACCTGCTATTCTTAAATTGGTGCCACATTAAGTATCAACGGTACATCTAATAAATATAACTACTAAGCATGGTACGAGGATAATGGACGAACGCCACACATGTGAAGGAAGACCTTTGCCTCGAAGGTCCTCCATGTCAAAGGTAAATTACAACGGTCAGTATTATATGAAATGATACCATATGGGAAGCGCTGCAAGGTCCTCTGAAAATTCCTAGCATTCAAGGTTTTCTAGGTAATCGGTCACCTGTTGGTTGCTTGGTGGCTAGCCGAGTGACACTCGGTTAACCGCCAGGAAACCGCCGGATTACCGTGGCTTTACCTGGATTTCTAACTTCCAACTAGTAGTTGGTTGGCGGTGATCCTGTGGTTAGCCGCCATTCTAGATTTCTGACCGCCACCTGGCTGCTAGCTTGACTGCGGTTAGAACCTTGTTTGGTCCTGTTTTGAGCTCTTTTCTGAACTTTAACATTTCTATTCCATTCCAGTGATTTCCCACTTCTAAAACCGGCATTATTGAGCCTCCTTGCTCCCATTTAAAATATATGATTCCATTCAACTAATACCACTTTAAGGAAGCATAATCAAGAAGAACCCATTTGCAATTCCACTGTATTTAGATTAGAGAGGCTTTGAACAATATTGAAACTGAATTTTCATTCTGAAATCAAGAAAAGACCATCATGCATTGACAAAAATTGCTTATACTTGCCTTGAATTGAGCTTTTCAAACCTATTCCTCTTTCTGTGGCTCAAATGTAAGAAAACTGCCAATTTCTCAAACCCTAACATGAGACAATGTCCAAATCATGGATGAGATGCATGCATGTAATAGATGTGGGTTCTATTGACTCAATCACCACCCAATTTCAAAAGGAAGATGAAGTTCTTACCAAAGAACAACTGGAAGGTTGGAGGAGCTGAATCTTGCCACAACCAGTCTATAGAGAATGAGAGAGATGTCCACTTTCACTCCCCACCCACATGCATGCAAAGGCCATCTTGGCTGATTTAAGAAGAAGAAGGTATAATAGGAAAAAGAAATGAAGAGTAGAAGGTTCTCCCTCTAGAGTTGCGGGGATGATCGATGATTGGAATGGGTTGGGCTTTTTAAAGGCATACACTGCCCATTTTATAAGGAAGTCCAGTTTCTTAAGTATATTTCCAGTTTGAGTCAAATGGGGGCCCACTTGCTCGATGTGTGGTCAAATGAAGTAGAGTTCAATACGAAAATCGACGTATTCGTTGAGATACATGTGATGATGCCAAGATGACGTGCATATGTTGCAAATTAGAAAATCTGAATTTACAAAAAAGCCCCTGGCTTTACCTAAATGAGACAAATCGGGTTCAGACTACCTACCCATGACCCATGGCCCAATCCAAAAGCTAAAATAAAGCTACTTTACTCTAAAGTAGCTTAATTAGCATCTAAGTAGTTAATTAAGGCTAAACACAATTAAATTGGGTCGAGGTGTAACATAAACTCAAATGAATGGACCCCACATCTATTTGCATAGACATTCCTTTTTCCTAATCATAACTCTTAACACTAATATCTTCACATTTATGACATTCGGCCTTCTTGTCTTTGTTTTACTCCAAAGGCCATCAAATGAAGACCGTGCCATCTGAGATGGAGCAAATCATATCACAATATAATCATAGAAACATGACCCGCATGCATGTTTGGGTTCTCAATTTTGTGTAGGGAAAAAAACTTACTCAAAGAGAGAGGTTTGTTTACAATAACTGTGTTTTAAACCAATGTCACTTGGGAGGGCGACCAACTGAGCACACCTCATTATTAGGTGAGAAGGTGAAGGTTTGACTAACCCTAGATCAACCTTCTATTTAAGCCTTAACAAAGGCTAAGGTCCTTCCTCATATTATAATATGAATTTCAATCCCTATTAATTAATCTAACCAATTAACCTAAGTCCAAATAAAAATCAATCACCACAAAAGAGATGAGGCACAACATTTTTACGTGGAAAACTCCACTTGGAAAAAAAACCCGAGTGGTAGAAACCATTGAAAAGCAAAGCCCTGTAAAATAAAGATTACAAGTGAACTCACTAGACCTTTGATACAGTTGGAACTCAACCTCAAGGACTGTGAAGAACTTGATGACGACCCGCCGTTCACCTTTCACGTGCTAGCTTGAAACCAATCTTGAATGCCCCTTCAAGGTACTTGAGAGAAGAAGGAAAAAAAATATCTTCAGCGCAGTCTCCCTTGCAAGATAAGCCCACAAAATCTCTCTTGACGAACGCTTGATGCTTGAGAGAAATTTGATAGCTCGAGTGTGTTCTTCGTGGTTGCAAGGGGTCAAATAAATAGCCCAAGGTTCATGCACAAGGCTTTAGGAATTGCAATAGGACTCTAAGAAAGAGTTTG
This sequence comes from Persea americana, assembly GCA_029852735.1. Taxonomy (NCBI): domain Eukaryota; kingdom Viridiplantae; phylum Streptophyta; class Magnoliopsida; order Laurales; family Lauraceae; genus Persea; species Persea americana. Next base: position 12,391,046 of record CM056812.1, read on the forward strand.
AAATGAAACATCACAAACAGAGTTCGAACTGGGCAGAATTCCCCAGGTTGCTATAGCAAGTAGGTGTTCTGCCACTACGCCAGATTCATGGATCGCTATAGCGAGCCTGCATCCTGGAAAGTGCTTGGTGGCGCGATTGCAGGTCATGGTTGGATTCTTTAAATGTCTTCAAACAAATCCAGAAGTCTTCAAGCCTTATCTAAAATGTCCAGAGGTCTTCATGTTCTGTCAAAAGGTTTTTTCAAGTCCCTTTCTAATAAAAATAAAATTACAACTCAATTAGGACTTGAGTTTTGTTCAATCTAGTAGAATATTAACCAACTAGGATTCTAACAATCCCCCCTTTGGTAATTCATGAACAAAACTCCTAAGAAAACATAGATTTACTATCCCAATACAAAAAGAAACCCATGACAACTGTAAAGAAAGCAACACTTCAGTCCTATAAAAAATCTACACGAAAGTTCTTGGCAAAGATCTTGCATAAAATCACATCAAATGATAAGTAAGAAAGCAACAAATATTCCTATCTATCTATCCAATCTAATCCCAATATCTACTCCCCCTTTTTGTTTGAGAATTGGCAAAACAGTACAAAAAACTGTGAGTAATATACATTCTAGAATGATAATAGAGTGATCAGTCTGCAATAAATTTCAGCATAGAGTAGACAAAATAGACAGAATATAAAACAAAGATAAAAAAACAATAAAAATCATAATCATAGTCAAGACTTGTGTAATCGCCACATCAGTGATGACGAAGTTGATTGAACATGTCAGTCAATTGATTGGACAACCGATTGTATTGTTCTGTGGACAGATTTCGAATTTCATTGAAACCAGTTGTCATACGTTCTATCATGCATTCTTCCAATTGTTCCATTTGAATGGACTAATCATAAACCGCATGTTCCACCGCAAGAAGTCGGTTCTCAATCGAATCTTCATCAGCGTCATCATCTTGATCTTGGGCTTGCTCCCCCTGAATCCGGCCTTGCACATGTGTGTCTAACATTGATTTGGTTCTGTCATTTATCTTTTGCCTGCGGGAGACAAGCACTTCATGCTTGTAAGCTTGGAAATTGGCCTCAATCAAAATTTTACAGATCATAGGACCGAACTGATTGAAGAATGAGTTTCCGAAGTTCATCATATATTCTTAGCATTGAATCAAGTATAGTCTTTGGAATGCCTACTGCATCACTTGTGCCCAAGGAATATAGAAGAAATGCTTGAGGATAAAGAAGGTCAGAGGTGAGACCTCGAGGCTCAATGTTGTGGCAAACAAATGTCTTGAGCAACCGGTAATCAGACGTTAAACCGGAGATCTTCAGCACTAGAGAATTCCATTCAGTAGGTGCACCACAAAGCACGGTAGCCACTTCATTCTTATGACATTCGATGTTCTCTGGATCTCAAAACAGGTAGTATGGGTGATCGGATCTTCGAATTTGAAGCAAAGTTCCAATTCTATCCGCATCCACAGAGATTGTCTTGCGACGAACATATGTTTTGAAGCCGTCATTTGTGACATCAAACATATTACAGTAAAACTCCAGAAACCAATCTTCAAGAGCTTCATTATTCAAATTCATGAGAATTGTAAGTCGGTTGCGATGAAGCCAAGTCAAGAACCTTGTTGTGACTAGATCTTTTGATTCAACTATCCTTTCAAATATGATAGTTCTATCTTTGAAGCCATTCGGCACTCTTGACATCTTGAACAGTTTAGTGTCGAATTGAGAGAAAGAACCAGCTAGACACTTTCCTTTTGAAGATTTAGGAGCCATTCTACAGCATGTAAAGCCATAGACACAGATCATCAAACATGTGGAGTGCAGAAGTTTTCTTAGACTATTCAACATACACCAAGTGTACAGTAAACGCAAAGCCAAATCCCAAGATAAGTAGCCTATGGATGATACATCATATATCAACTAGTCACTTGTCATAGAACCAAGGAAATCATACACTAAATCAGGGTATGCATACTACAACTCCAAGCACAATCACTTCTGCTCAACCTTCAACCAATTTGAAAATTCTTCAGATGAAACTCAATGCAAAACACTTCCTCATCCACTAGATCACAAAAGAAGATGCCAAAGACACAATGTGGAAAGTATCCAAGTAATTCCTTTACCAAAACAATCAATACAGGCAAAGAAAGAGTAAAAAAAAAAGCGAGATGGGGAAATGGAGATCATACCTTGGCTGAGTACAAGAAGAGAAGGAGAGGTGGAAACCTTTGGGAAGTAAGAGAGTTTGAAAAATAGTTCTCGAGAAAAAAAATTGGGTGAGAAGAAAAGCCCTAGGAAGAGAGTGAACCAAAGGAGAATGAAAAACAAAATGCGAAAAATCGTTTTAAAACGAGTTCTGATATCTCGCTATAGTGAGATGTAGTCTCGCTATAGCGAGACCATGTTCTGGAAAATTGACTGGGCTAGTCTCGTTCTAGCGAAATCAGGTCTCACTATAGCGAGACAAGGTTCTGGTCGCTAGTATGAGTTTGTGAAAATTGTCCTCTTTTTTTTTTTTTTTTTTAAACACAACAAGTATATGTAGTGAAAAAGTGTGCATCCCATCTACGAAAATATGCACGAATAAACGTGAAAATTGACAATTTGACGGAAATCAAGTGAATGTGTGTGAAATATGATATGCTCCCCCTTAATCATGAAAAGATTTACAATAGAAAGATTAATAACTTGGGAGTAAACCTAGAAAATGATCGAATCAGTTTCAAATCCTACTAATCATCATTTTTTTTTAATACCCATGAGCCTTCATAGGTGACTTTCACACTACCGGATATGGTAGCCCTCTCCAACAAAACTTTTCAATCAATTGGAAGCTATCACACATGACCATAAGTAGCCCTTATCCTCCAGTTCATATCACAAAACCAAATTGATGATACTCATTCTTTATATATATCAAGATCAGAGGAGAGCAACAGCCACAATGCAAGAGTAGATGAAAATCTGTTAACTGTGCACTAAAAACAAAAAAATAAAGAGCAAAAATAATCATAGAGGGAAGTGAGGATGTGCATGTGCGTATACTTGAGTAAAACAAAATCTAAGGAAAGGAGGAAATCCCTAGAGACTTGCAAAGGGATTCAAAACGATTTGGGTATAGGGGTTTAGTAAAGATATCGGCCAATTGATGTTCGGTCGGAACTTTTTCTAGGACAATGATCTTCTCTTCAACCAACTCACGAATAAAGTGATGCCTAATGTCGATGTGTTTTGTTCGGGAATGCTAGACTGAATTTTTGTATATGTCAATGGCACTTTGATTGTCGCAGTAAACAGACATTGTATCATGAACCATCCCATAGTCGGCCAACATTTGTTTAATCCAAAGAAGTTGAGTGCAGCAACTTCCAACAACAATTTATTCAGCTTCAACAGTCGACATGGAAGTCGAAGTCTGATTTTTACTGTGCCAAGTGACCAAATTATTTCCAATGAAGAAGCACCCTCCAGTAGTATGTTTTCGACCATCCACACAGCCTACCCAATCTGCATCTGAATACACAACAAGATTTGTAGTCGTATCTTTGCCTAGCCAAATTCCAAAGTCGATAGTCCCACTCACATATTTCATGATTCTTTTTACTACATAGATGTGGGATTCCTTTGGCTTAGATTGATATCGAGCACAAACTCCAACACTATATGAAATATCGGGTCGACTTGCAGTGAGATGGCTACCAATCATGCTTCTATAAAGTGTTTCTTTCACATCTTTCCCATTCAAATCCATGCTCAATTTGACACTCATGCTCATTGGTGTTTTGGAATGTTTAGCAAACGTCATTACGAATTTTTGAAACAGATTTCGAGCATATTTTGATTGTGAAACAAATATTCCATGTTCACACTGTTTGATCTATAGGCCTAAGAAGAAGGAGAGTTCTTTATCCATGCTCATCTCAAACTCATTAGACATGTTTTCAGAAAATTGATCAACTAACTTTGATGAGGTAGACCCGAAGACAATATCATCTGTGAGGCCCCACCCCTTGTGGGCCCTCAATTGTGATTTGAATAATTATATAAATATATTATAAGCTATCTTATTATACTATTTAATAGGGTCTAATAGAGTAGTTTATTATTGTTCCTAAGTCTTAATATTAGGCTTTTATACATTTCCTTATAGATATAGGGTGGTTATTGTAATTTAATTAGGGTTTTAGTTAGATTAGGCCTTAGCCAATAATTTAGTTTTAGTAGGAGGGGTGTTGTATTAGAGAAGCTTTTAGAATCCTTTCAAAGGACCAAATTACCCACGTCCTTATCCTCTCCTCTATTTAAACTCTAAGGGCCTTTTAGTAATCAATCACCAACCCTAACCTATATATACACTACAATTGCAATGAAATAAAACCTAACCCTAATTCACTCTCATTTCTCCCTCATTTCTCATTCATCTTCCCTATCACTCACTCTCTAGAAACCCTAATTCCCAATCCCAACAACAAGAAGGATAGAAGATCATCCCTAATTGCAATAACTGCCCAACATTAGCAACTTGGATCTTTCTCTTATACTCTATTTTCCATTTCTATTGGTCTAAGGCAAGTACCATATGCTGGACAACCCAGAATGCATGTTTTCTTTCCCTTGATACTGCAATTTCTATTCAATTGATGTATGTATGATTAGATCTATCACTTGAGCTTTATCTTTTGGAATTTTGGCCATTTGATGGATGAGTTCTCTCATTTGGAAGATCAATGGCCCGGTTTGATGATGGTTGGGTGGTTATAGAAGTGCTTTTGCTGGTTTATATATTTTTGTGATGAATGGTGTGGATTGGAGGGGGTTTGGTTGGAAATTGAATAAAAGAGGAGAAATCCAGAAAACTGGTTTTCTGTTGCAGGCGCGTGTACCCGGTCGACCTGCTTGCAGTGGGGTCAACCGGCGACACTGAGAACCAGGAAATTCAAGTCTCAGTTAAGACTCAGTGAAATTTACAGGTTTAGTGTACCCGGTCGACCAGATCATGTACTCAGTCGACCAGATACATAGGATTCATAGGGGAGTTAACTGGGAGCTGAACTTCCCCTCAGTTCCAGAATCCAGTGTGCGCGGTCGACCGGACCCTGTTCCGGGTTGACCGGGCATAAAGGATTTTATGGGAAAAGACTAGGAGCTGGGACATACATTTGGCCAGACTTTTTAGAGTGTGCGGTCGACCACCAAGGCGAGGTGGTCGACCGAACACGTAGGGAAGTTCTGTGATCAGGCCATTGCCTACCAGGTGCTTGTTTGTAGATCCCAGTGTGCGCGGTCGACCGACCAGGCCAGGAGGTTGACCGGGCACACTGAACAGTGGGTCAACCTGGGAGTCAACATCCTAACTTCCCAGTGTACCCGGTTGACCGGACCCTGTGCTCGGTCGATCGGATACACTGTGTATACTGATTTTCCAGCCTTCTAGTTTCTGAGGTTTTGATCGTTTGTGGGGGCCCATTGACCATCCAAATAGACCTCCATTGATGTGCCAAGCACGAGTCAACAGTGTGGCTCAACCTTGACTCGTGGGGACCACCAAGTAGGTTTTAGGGATTAGAATTGTCGGTGATTCGACCCTTAAACGTAGTCAACGATGTTCGTAACTTAAGGAGCACCAAATACAATACCATTTGGCATATGAGACTGCAGTTAGGGATCTAATTAACTGATGAGGCCCTGAACCTGAGAGTGGACCATTACCTAGGTTGACCCTTGCTTTATTCCATTTGATTCTATTGCTTGGAGGTTATTGTACATTGTACTTCTCTCATATCTTTGTTATTGTTATAAACCTATTAATTAAATGGAAATTGGAGGACCTGAACCTAGGACTATGTAGTGGTGACCTGGTGACGTGATCGGTGATAAATGAACCATGTCTGTGGCTAGGGGGGCCCTCATATAGCCTAAGTTGGGAGTGTGGTATCCTATAATGGAGAGGTTGGTCATGATGCATTGTTAACTCATTATGAATGAGTATTGATTGGTTACTTGTGGAATGAACATGGATATTGTAATTATATTGTTTAGACTAAGGCCATGATTTATGGGCCTAGTGTGGATCCAATGATGATAGGACTTGGACTTGGACTTGGATATGGATCGTGTTCCATAGTATTGTACTTGAACCTCTTAGAGACTTGGTTAGGACCTTACTCGCGCAAGATAAGCCTAGAGAGACATAGACCTGTATGTGTTTCCCTGGGTCGGCACTAAACATTCACTCAGTTGTTCTAAGCTCAGCCTGTTGACTGATCATCACTGGTAGGAGATATATTGGTTATGGATAGAGCTATCATGATGAGCTATGGCTAGACGGACGGTGTGATGCTGGGTCTGGTCTAACCTGATAAAGGGGTGTAATCGGTGCAATAAAGGAGGTGTGATCAGTGTAATATTTATATATTGTTATTAGCAAGGCTGTTATCCCTTGCATGGTTACTTTACTTTTCCCCGCCACAACTGTTTACAATATGGGAGGGCAGCGGCATAATATCCCGCGGTATCCAGCTTGTGTGAATGTACCATATTGTTATCTGTTAGATTAGTTATATTTTTTATTCTAAACTTTTAATTATTACTCAATGGCCTAGCTCATGTTTCATTGTTACTCATATGATTAAATGTCCGTCTCTATTCTCTTTTGATACATACATCATGTGTTATCTGTATATGGTTCATTGCCAGATCCTTAGATCTGACCCATTTTTGGTGCTTAGATCTTGACCTTGACCTCGCGGGTGACGGGTACATTGAAGTGTCGGTAGCTAGCGATTTCAAGTGGGGGACCGGTTGACCAGGTGGTCAAGCCGGAAGATGGAGCGCCTATTCAGGGTATCTGAGAGTAGTTTATCCTTGGGTTTTTGAGTGGATATGTAGTGAGCAGAGAAATAGATTGTTATGTACAAACTTGTTATTCACACTTTAAGATTTTGTTAGACTTCAGCCCTGCTTTACTTGATTTATTTTGTATATGATACCTTATGCTACCGCTATTAATATATTGCTTCCGCTATCTTTCCTTATGCTTCCGTAATTTATTGTTGATCATCTTATTGTTCATAAAGTTTTAAAAATTTGACCTCACTGCGGACTATGATCTTGGAAGTTCTTGGATTTTCCAGAAAGTAGCACGCCAAATTCGGGTTCTTGGCAGTAACTTTGGTATTCGAAATTGGGGCGTTACATCATCCACATAAGTTTGTGCTATCTAGATGTGATGAATTTCTTCTTTGATAAAGAGTGTCCTGTCTACACTCCCTGTTTGAAACCATTATCAAACAAAAAGACAGTTAATTTCTCGTACCATGCATGTGGAGCCTGTTTCAACCCATAGAGCGCAATTTTCACTTTGAACACATGGTCCAGGTAGTGAGGATCTTGAAATCCTTTTGGTTGTTCAACGTAGGCTTCTTCATTTAAATACCCGTTAAAAAATGCACTCTTGACGTCCATCTAATAAAGCTTGATATGCAGAAAGCAAGCGATAGCAAGTAACAAACAGATGTGTTCCAATCTAGCAATAGGGGCAAACGTTTCTTCAAAATCGATGCCTTCACTTTGTGCATACCCCTGAGCTACCAGCCTAGCCTTGTTCCTTATGACCTACCCCAATTCATTGATCTTATTCTTATAGATCCACTTGGTGCCAAAAACATTGGTGTGGCTAGGTCGAGGAGTAATTCCCACACACTATTTCTCTCAAACTATTCTAGTTCCTCACGCATAGCATGAATCGAACAATCATCAAGAAGAGCTTCTTTTATGTTCTTTGGTTCAATAGAAGAAATGTAGCAGAAATTACTAACCTCATTGCGTACCTGTTTTCTTGTTTTCATAGGCTCCATTTCATCTCAAAGAACTTATGAAATTGGATGACTCTTCATTACTCTTGGTACTGGTCATAAGCTTTTGGATGCACTTTTTTCTTCAAAGTGTTTAATGATGTCAAGCACCATCAGATCCAAAGATGGTGTTTTTGGTTTAGTAAGTTCGTCTTTGGATTCAGCATTATCCTTTCCTTCCGGTTTTGATTCTGGTTCTGTTTTCTTTCTTAAACTTGTTGCCTCAATCTATTTAGAAGCAAGAGAAATAATTATACCATCTTCAGCATCAGAAAAGTATTTTGAAGTTCTTGTATTGCCAACAACCACATTTACTGACTCCATAATGGTAGAGTTTCGGAGATTGTAAACTATGTATGCCTTACTTGTCATAGAGTAACCAAGGAAAATGCCTTCGTGACTCCCGGAGTCAAACTTGCTTAAGTGTTCCCGATCCTTCAGGATGTAGCACTTACTCCCAAAGGCCTTGAAATACTTGACAGTTGGTTTGCAACCACACCAAATTTCAGATGGGGTCATTTTCGTTCCAGGCCTTAGGTAAACTCTATTGATAATATGAGCTGTTGTGTTTACCACTTCAGCCCAGAAACATTGAGAAACTTTTTTACTATGTAGCATAACGCATGCCATCTCTTGCACAACGTGATTCTTCCTCTCAATGACTCCATTTGGATGTGGTGTCTTAGGTGCAAAAAATGCATGTTTGATACTGTGCTTGGAACAAAAAGAATTGAAATCTGAATTCTCAAATTCTGTTCCATGGTCTGAACAGATACACACTACAACACCAAAAACTTTTCCTTTATCATTGATGGGCAAAGTCCATAAATCAAGAAAAACTTCAAGTGTCTCGAGCTTCTCTCTAAGAAACCTAACCCAAGTAAGCCACAAAAAGTCATCAACGGTGAGAAATATATATTTCTTGCCGCCAATGCTTTTAGATTTTGTAGGACTCATGAGATCGATAGGCAATAATTCAAACAGCCCGGTGGTGGTTAAGGCATCAACTTTCTTATGTGAGAACCTTATTTGTTTACCAATCTAACAGGGGCTGCAAACACCATTTGGGGCTTTTAAACGTTTGGGCATCCCAATTATAAGTTCATTTTTCGCTAAGTTATCCAGGTCCATGTGATTAACATGTCCTAAACGTTGATGCCATAAGTCTATGTAACTATTCATGACTGAGTGACATGTATGCTACTTTCCGTGATAACAACATAACAGTTATTAGAAATTCGCACTCCATGAAGTACATTATTACCCTTTTTATCAACAATTACACGGTCATTAAGGGAAAAATGGACTTCGTGGTTTGAGTCACGTAATTGGCTTATGCTTAACAGGTTAGCTTTCAGACCATTGACCAAGAAAACATTCGAAAGATTGGACATGCCTGGTATAGACATTGTACCTTTTTTATTATTTTTTATTTGCTTCCATCACCAAATTTGACACTACCTCCATCACAACTCTCCAAGGAGATAAACAAGGACTTGTTGCCAGTCATATGTCCCGAGCATCCATTATCCAAGTACCGGACATGCAAATCTTTTGCTGTTAGAGCGGTTAAGACCACATTACAGCGAAGATCAGACTTTCTAACCTAGATCAATTTATTCTTGATCTTTTGAGAAGAGGAGTTCATGTTCCTCCGTTGATTTTGCATTTGATTTCGCATTTTGTTACAATGTGGTCGAATGTGCCCTTTTATCCCACAAAAATGACAAGTTGGGACAAATCTGGGCTTAGGCACATTCTTATTAATTCTTACGTTCGCATGTGTAGCATTTGAGTTAACGAGAATACTAGATTGTAAGGTTGGCCCTTTGACAAAAGCAAAGTTACCTGATTTCATAGAAGAGGAGCACTCTGGGTTAAATCCAATGCCAGTCTTTAGTTTCTCACTCCTTTGTTGCATCATCTAGAGTCATTGATCCTTTGATCATGCGATCAAGGGAAGACTTGGCTGTAACCAATTCAGTTAATGCCATTTTAAGTTTGCCACTCAAATCGTTCTTATCAGCTTTTACCATGTTGTACTCAGTTTGCAAAGTCTCCAATTCTTTTCTAACTTTCTCACATTGTGCAATAGCCAGTTCTTTTTCTTTTCCTACAGAAATAACAGTTCCAGATAAAATTGCACGTTGGGATTCTAACTGGCTTACCTTGGCACTAGCATCATCAAGTTCAGAAGAGAAGATTGAGCTTTGAGATTCTGAAACTTTTAGCTTGTGAGATAGCTTATCGTTTATGCGAAACAAACGCAGCGAATCTTTCAGAAGCTTTTTATATATAAGCAACTTCAACATCCTGTTCTTCATAAAAAAGATCATGAAGTTTTGACTCATCATCCGACTTAGAGTCTTTGTCAGATGACCTCTGCTCAAAAGAGGTGTTAGTACAAGTCATAAAGGCAACAAATTTAGCTTATTCAGAAGGCAACTTAGATTTAGCTATTTTCATTCTCGGAATCTTCTTCCCAAGAGACATTGAAAGTATTTCATTTGTTTCTATTCAACCGATTAGCAGATTTAGAAGTAGGGTGGCCAAAACCTTGACATTTAAAGCATTGAATAGGTTTGGTAGCAATCTTAGATGTGTTTTTATCGTTCTTGGTCACACACTTTGGCTTGTTAAAGCTCTTGTTTTTAGGAAATTCCTTTTTAGGGTTCATTTTGTTGTTTTTCATGTATTTCTTGAATCTTTTGACAAAAAGAGCCTCAAGTTCTACATCATCCGAATCATTAATTATTAGACCCATCATTAGATCCATCATCACATGCCTTAGACGACATGAGAGCAATACCCTTGGATTTCTTATTTGAATAGCGATTTACTTCAAAAGTTTGCAAGTTTCAAACTAGTTCCTTAACAGGGAGTTCATTGAGATTTGTATGTTCCTCAAAAGCAATCACTTTCGACTGAAATCTTTCGGGCAATGACCGAAGAATTTTCTTTACCACTTTTTGGTATGGAATGGGTTCACCCAAATTGAAACTCGAATTTACTATGTGACCGAGTTTGGAATTGAACTCATCAAAGGTCTCTCCGTCTTTCATAGGGATGCTCTCAAAGGCAGTGGTCAGATTTTGAATTTTAACCTGCCACACTATGTCAGTGCCTTCATGCACAATTTTCAAGAGATCCCACGCCTCTTGCGCAGTGTTACAAGTGGAGATTTTGCGAAATTATGAGTGTGTAACGCCATTATATATAGCATTAATAGCTCTATCATTCCAATGGGCTTGATTTTTTTCTCCTTGGGTCCAATCAGCCACTGGTTTGGGAACACTTTTCCCTTCAACAACCACAGTTGGTGATTTATAACCATTGTCAACTGTTTGCCAAACATCATGGTCAAGAGAGAGCAAAAACTCAATCATTCTTACTTTTCAGTAAGCATAATTGCTATTACCCTCAAGCAAAGGTGGCTTGGTGGAAGAAGTGTCTTCCCTATTGAATTCCATATTTCAAATCTGAGATGATCGCAAGGTAGAATTGTGCAACTTGCTCTGTTACCACGTGAAGGTTTGACTAACCCTAGATCAACCTTCTATTTAAGCCTTAACACAGGCTAAGGTCCTTCCTCGGATTATAATATGAATTTCAATCCCAATTAATTAATCTGACCAATTAACCTAAGTCCAAATCAAAATCAATAACCACAAAGGAGATGAGGCACAAGATTTTTACATAGAAAACCCTACTTGGAAAAAAACCACGGGTGTTAGAAACCACCGAAAAGCAAAGCACTGTAAATTGAAGATTACAAGTGAACTCACTAGACCTTTGACACGGTTGGAGCTCAACCTAAAGAACTATGAAGAACTTGCCGACGACCCGCCGTTCACCTTCCACATGCTAACTTGAAACCCACCTTGAGTGCCCATTCAAAGTGATTGAGAGAAGAAGAAAAAGAAAATATCTTCAGCGCAGTCTCCCTTGCAAGATAAGCCCACAAAATCTCTCTTGATGAATGCTTGATGTTTGAGAGAAATTAGGTAGCTCGAGTGTGTTCTTTGTGGCTGCAAGGGGTCTAATAAATAGCACAAGGTTCGTGCACAAGGCTTTAGGAATTGCAATAGGACTCTAAGAAAGAGTACTTGAAATGGAACAGCACAAACAAAGTCCGAACTGGGCAGAATTCCCCAGCTTCAAGTTCGTTATAGCAAGCCTGCATTCTGGAAAGTGCTTGGTGGCGCGATTGCAGATCTGGGTTGGATTCTTTAAATGTCTTCAAACGCATCCAGAAGTCTTCAAGCCTTATCTAAAGTGTCAAGAAGTCCTCATCTATTGTCAAAAGGTTTCTTCAAGTCCCTTTCTAAAAGAAATAAAAATTGCAACTCAATTAGGACTTGAGTTTTGTTCAAATTAGGAGAATTAACCAACTAGAATTCTATCGAAACGGATTGATGTTCTCGTCTTTGTATTAATTAAAATGATCATGTATTTTAGACACAATTATGTGATGGAGTAGTCTTTAAACGATGCAGCATTTTCTTTTGATCACTTTCGTTTTACTTGGAACAAATTAGGATTTGTCAGGTATGATTTTGAGTGGCAGCACTTCTACAGTGTGATACCCTCCACGACCACCTTGGATTAGGGATGCAGTAGTACCCCACATATATATATATATATATCATCTTCTTTAAAAAAGAAATATAAACAAACACATGGCAATCACTCTTTACAAACACAACCAAAAGAGAAATAAGAGTTACATAATTACATAATTCATAAAGAGTAAAATCCCAAGACTCCTCCCTCCCCCCACCCCCTCAGCACTATTTCCGACACAACTACAGGATAAAAATTGCTCCAAGGCACCAAGACAAAGATACAGTAGTACCCCCACATATTAAAATTGCTCGTCACATTCAAATCTCAAGCTAGGTATTCAAAAGGCAGGCAGAAACATGCATAGCATTAGTTCAAGAAAATTCAGTCAAATCATCATTCAAAGAAGAAAAAGAAACATAACAAAAGAGCAAAATTGAGGTTTCGGAGATGAGCATTTGATAGATCGAGAAGAAAGAGAGAGGGTACTTCGTAAGGGGATGGATCCGTTAGTAAATATATTATGGATCACCTCAATAACAATCTGATAAGCATTCTAGGAAGAAAAAAAAGAAAAAAAAACATAACAATCCAATCAAACCATCTCACTTTATATCTGGACAGCTGAGTACTAATCTTTAGGGGCATGCAAACCCTCCTATCCACATGCACAAGGTAAAATTATGGGTGGTGCCCAACGAAGGTAATTGTCGAAAACAAAATCTTTCTGCTTCGTAAGGCACAAAATCCTTGGCTAACTGAGCTACCACTCGTTAGACAAATTATAGGTGGGTTGTAAGAATAAGAAAGGTGGGTTTTTTTTTTTTTTTTCTTTTTTCAAGTTTGCCTAGAAATAATGGAGTTCTATCCTATTTTTCAAAGTCAATGGTGGAGAAATTATGCTACTTTGGTTCGGCTTGATAATTCCTTACAAATATTCTTCTATGTACTAGGAATCCTGATATACTAAGCGCCCATAAGTTCATCGGAGGGCCACATCGAATGAAGATCATCCCAAATTAAGATTTCTTTTGCCATTGTGTTAACTAAAATTAGGCCAATCTTCAGATTATTAATACCAAGACTGAAAGCGTGTTACTTGTCCGAATTTTATATTTTATTGAATCCATTCTCTCTCTGTTTGCATTATATTCTGTTATTTACTCACATCTAAAATACCTTGAAAGTAATTAAAAGCCATGATTTGCATTTTCTATGTTATAGAAGTTTTTAATTTGCTTAATAGAAAACAACCAAAGGAATTAAGATGATAGCAAATGACTAATTCTTATAAATGAAAGCGACTGTTTCAATTGAGAAATCAGCCTAGATTTGTTAAATTGATTTTGACTCTTCCAATTTGTTTTGACCCCTCTCCACCACCTTTCTCCCACGTCCTCTTCTCTTTCTACATTCAATTTGATTTTTTCAACTTTAAATCCTCTCCAATAGTTTTCCTTTCCTCTTCCTTTTAATGCAAGCATTTTGATTTTGACTATCATGAATTTGATTTTGACCACCTTTTCCTTTCATCTCCCACACTTATTGCCTCAAGAAAATTCATCTGCTCTCATTTGATTTATGTTCTATCCTATTGTATCTCTTGACACTCCTTTCATGGGTCTTTGCCTACCATTTTCTTTAATCGCACGAAGGAAACGGTCCTTTCTCTTAAAACACACCTAATAATCTTGGAAACGGTCCTTTCTCTTTAACCACACCTAATAATCTTTCTTACAAACCCATCTCTTTAAATACATATAATAAACGGCCTCAACGCCTCCACATCTATTGTGGTCTTCCACATCCAATGTGTAACACATAAAGAATTTTCTCTCACAATTTTCACATTTATATGTCCTACAGTAACTGCTAGATTCTTTATTCATACCAATTGAAGAGAAAATTAAAAGGACTAATCTCTCCATGACGTCCATGCTTCATATATCAAGATCTCTGCCATTCACAGAGTATTGATTCTCTTCTGCATATATTACTGCATGTTTCTTTCCTCTAGGTTTTACCTCATTTGTTTCTCGTTTTGGCTACATGATGAAGATTTTGATCGAATCTTTTGTAGGCAATTTCTCATGTAACTTCTCTAGAGCATAAAAAGAAAAGCTATCAACCTCTGTAACCATCATCAACCTTTAGATGAGGTGCCGCCTCCTTCAACTTGTTGATACTTTTGAGTGCTTAAATGCTTCTTTTTCACAAGTATGGAGTGGGCACTTTCATCTAACATTAGTTCCTTCTTCACATATGAGCACTCTGGAAGGAACCAAGGGCAGTTACCTACATTTCTACATTTACAGATGTGAACAAGGGCGAATTCTTCAACCTTTACATATCAAACCTTGAAGTCTTTCAAAGTCAGCTTATTAATTTAATATTTGTTCATTATTTATAGGTTTCTATATGTCACCTTTCATGGTGCACCGTGACTCTGGCTATTCTTTTTACTGGATTATGTAAACGGTAAAAATGACATGGTAATTCTCATGTGTAGGAGCAACATCTTTATAATGTTAGTTTCTTATTGTGGAGTTCTTGGACTAATATTAAGATCTGTCCTATCTTCTTAGGTACATCACTAGGGGTTGGCTAGGCTCTAATGGGTCCAATCCCCTTGATTGGCTAAAAGTAAAACAAAGGAACGTTGATTATAAATGGGTAAAAAAGCTTGATACAACCATTCATTTTCGTGATGCGTACCTGGGTTTTTTCCTCTTGGGTTTCATTTGTGTGGAAGCTATAGTTTTGGAGTTCTCTTATAAAGTATTTGCTTCTGATAATTTTTTAGATAAAGATTTACGTATTTTTCTTTCATTTCTATCAGAAATAATGTGTTATATCTGCATAATTAAATCCTTAACTTGGAAACGTGTTTCACATTTTGTAATTCATTTATTTTGTTGTTTTTTTAAATTTATTTTCTCTCAATAATATTTCAAAAAAACCAATAAAAAATAATATGTCAAAGAAAATTCTAATCCTAAAATTGCCATGTAAGCTTTGCTACGTCTGTATTTTGGAAAGCTTATTTCTATTCTAATTTTCTTTTGGTTTCTACATTAATTTTAAGAATTGGTATCATTCCATCAATGTCCATCACTCTCCAACTCTCCATATGAGGAAGGAGAAGATGCAGAACAATAGCAGTATAAAGGTATGTTTTTTCATTGGTATAACATTTAAAAAAAAAAAAACTTGAATGGGCATTCTTAATTGCAAGAAAAATCAAGCTATTATTATATATTGCAAAAGTAAGATATAAGATTTTGATATTTATCATAGTTAACTCATGTAAAACTCATTTGATTTTCACATTTATTTCTACTCTAATCTATACATTTATAATTTTTTTTCTGTCTTTATGCTTAAAAACTATATCAAAAATTAAAATAAGTGAGAATTATAAAGTTGCATTTTATTTATAGATTGTGTAAGTTTAACTTATTTTTTCTTCTTTATATTTTGATAAATAAAAATTAAGAAGGATGAATAATATAATTATTTTTCTTTTAAGTTTTTTTCCTCCCCAATAATATATATCAAGTTTTAAATATATATTTTTTCTTTAAGCCCGGGCCTTCGTTGCTAGTATATATGATCTTAAAAGGTTTGTTCAGTATAGCATCCTAATCACGACCAATTGAAAAACCTATGAGATTCATAACCACCTAAACCTGAGAATCAAGGCCATCTAAACCATGGTTTAAACTAAGCTCACACTTTGTATTTCAGTTAAAGCTAAAAGCATCTCAACTTTGTATTGGTACTGGACTGACGTTGTTTTGTTGGCCCTTTCTATTAAACTAAAGAAATTCTGAAGTACTATCAGAAGATATAATTGCACTCCATTTTCCTTTTACTGCGCTCTTAGGGTGTTCAAGATGCCGGTCTGTATCTTTTCTTCTAATAATTAACCGGATTGGTTTTATGTGGGTTACCCTAGATATATATATTTAGAGTTTGAGAGTACTTTGATCTTTGTAGCAGGGCTTTTTCAGGGCTTAAGAATATTTTTATTACTAAATTGTTTCCGTAACTCTAGATACTTTCTTTTTCGTTGGCATAGACACACTGGCTGAATCACATAAAATTGTTGTGTCTTCTTTATGATTGTGATTGTGGTTGGTTGAGTACATTTTGTGAGGTTGGGGTCATCGTTGACTATAAATAGACACACTAGAGGGGCTAGGTCATTGTAGTTAACCGGATAGATTAGGATTGTTTTCTATTTTATTAGGATTCTGTTTTTCGGTTAGGAGTTTTGTTTTGAGCAGGTTTAGTTTTAGTTCTTTTCAAATTAGCTTGATGTAACTCAATTTAGTATAATGCAATAAACTAGCAGTTTTCATATTTTTCTTTCCTCGCCTCCCTTCTCCGACAAAAAGTGATATCAAAGCGTATTGTCGGATTTGAGAATTAGATAAGGCGGCACAACGCCCATGAAAATGATAGTTGTGGGTGTGAGTACCTA
The DNA here is from genome assembly GCA_029852735.1 of Persea americana. Classification (NCBI taxonomy): domain Eukaryota; kingdom Viridiplantae; phylum Streptophyta; class Magnoliopsida; order Laurales; family Lauraceae; genus Persea; species Persea americana. The sequence continues at coordinate 12,407,970 of CM056812.1, forward strand.
TTTTCTCCCTGGTGCTAATATTAATAATATCACAAAAACATATATTCCATCGGTTGTTGCAAGTTCCAAGATCTAACGTCGTGAAATGGTCACATCGGAAACTCTACATTATGTCTATTTCGTGACCTTAGATCGAACCGATGACAACTCTTAATGAATTTTATATTTTGTAGATGACTAGGACCTAAATTCAATTTTTATCCAGTAGGATAGTCTTGCCCTCTTAAAAAATGGTTTTACACACAAAAAACGACCGTGTTGTGCATATTAAATGGTCATAACCGAAACTCCGTAAAAATCTATTTCGCGGACTAATTAGATCTGATAGATTTTTTTTGTTGTAATGCAAAATTGAATAGATTGAGAGAGGATGAACTAGTGAAAACAAACACCAAAATTACAGAAGGAGACTCCCAAGGAGGTTACAAAATATCATCAAAAGAGAAAAGCAACAATTTATATATAATTATCACAGTAGTGTGACCCGTCCCAAAAAAATAAAGAATTGAAACCAGTGGAGGACTTGAGAACATTTTTGTGATGCAGCTTGACGGGGGGAGAATCTGATCTTTAAGCAATGAAAAGGAGGTCATTAGAACTGAAGTAATGTCTCTCAATATGGCATCTTTTCTATGTATCCAGAGAGAGTTCGTATTTGAAAAAAAAAAAAGGAGAAGATAAAGTAGATAGCTCTTCTAACATAGGCATCACATGGTATGGTAGGCGCCATCCAAAGGTTAAAAGCTCTGAATTTTGAAGGTATATGAACCCAGCAATGTTTAGAAGCCAAAGAAGAGAGGAAGAAGAGATGGAGATCATCTTCACAGCCTCTATAGTAGAGAGAGCATCGGGATGCCAATTGACTACCCATCTGTTGACCATCGAGATGCCTAAGATCAAATAGATAACTACTCTCAATTAATGAATTTTATATTTTGAAGATAATAGATCCTGAAGCCGATTTTTTATATAACAAGACAGTGGGCCCTCTCAAAAATAGTTTTCCACCCTCCCAAACACACAAAATGACCTTTCCACATGGATGCATGAGCACGAGGGATCGAGAACCAAAATAGATTGTTGCCATCCCAAGCCTCTTATAATACCCATCCACATTCATGAATAAACAATATTCACTAATATAAGAATTGATATATATATATATATATATAAAGGCTCTCATAAACTCAATATTAGGATAAATTTCCATAAGCTCGTGCTTGTGGGGCCCACCGTTGTTTCATCTAAATGGACTAAAGACGCGACTCCCTCGAATTACACATATCCACAAACTTTCGCTCAGATCCGAATTTACTAGACCGCTGGATCGACTGTGTATCAATCCGAATGGACTGTTGGCCATTAAACTTTTGAAACCCAGGTGGAGATGATAGAAATCATGGTTGGTGCTAATTTTTTGCAAAGAGGAGGATCCGAATGAGTCCTTGAAATCCAACCCCACCCCCCAACCCCCATGTGGGCCCCTAGGTGGGCCCCACCACACACTGGAGCTTACCTTACCCAAAGGCTTACCTTATCCTAAGCTTGAGCTTAGGAAAGCAGGCCATTATATATATGGGCTCTCCTAAGCTACAACTTATGTTATCTTAAGCTAAAATAGTATGCAAAATCATCTTCATCGTAAACTGCCTAAAATCATCGTCTCCAGAATTAAGATAAATCCAATCAGAATTGGATTTTGTAGTTCTATCATGCCAAAAACACAAATAATCGACTTTCATTTGTGGGACTAAGACTGTTTCAGTTTAAGATAACATAAGTTGCACCTTAGGAGAACTATGCTCATATAAATATATATATCTAAGAGAGAGAGAGAGAGAGCATTTTACTAATGACAATAAAAGCACATTATTAAGGACAATCCTGAAAAACATTATTCGAAACAAAAACGGCATTCAACATCATATGCCTTATCACAATAGCTAACAATATCTCAATAATTACTAATATACGATGGACCTTCGTGTGACAGGGAGACCTTCGAGTGCTTAGCTTTATACTTGTTGACACCAAGATAAAAGTCTCTAACTCCTTGTAGTTCCAGCATAACATCTTGCATCTCCAATCGTTCCTTTGGTGCTTCTAAGGAGCAAGATATACCTATTCTCACCAACGAAAGCAAACACTCATGCATCCTACTTCTCACTTCATTGTAATCTTCATTAGGTGAAATGTTCTCATTGCCTTGCAACAACAAACGATGATCTATAATCTCTATCACTCTTTCTGGGAATGCCATTTTAGCAAGTTGATGAAGGTTTAAATTATCTTTGAATATATCATCAGTAGGTCTCTTTCCCATGAACATTTCTAATAATAGGATTCCATAGCTGTACACGTCCCCGTATGTAGAAACTTCACCACCCATTCCATACTCTGCATTTTATGCATAACTTTTTAAATCAGTAAGGACAAGTAAATCTTGCTGGATAAAAGAAATAAAAAATAAACCAATTTGGAAAGAAGATACGTCCCCCACAATTCAATAGTGCCATGGGGAATATGGATACTTAGCTAATTTAGATAGTTAAGATGCAGCATATATTTGCTATACATGCACGTTTGTTTTATCTTTTTTTTTTTTTTTTTTTCCTTTTGAGTAAGGAGTAAAAGGAAATAGCAGGACAAGGTTCAAAACAATTGTCAAAATCATTTTTACTAGCTTAGGCCCACAAACATCAGAGACATGAATTTCTCCTTATGATCTTCCTTACTAATGGTTACATCATATATTTACTTATGAAATGAATGGCTATGATTTCATTCATATTTATAGTTACTTAGCGGAGATTTCATAATGCTTGCTTTGCCCATTGATTTCATGAAGGCGCAAGTTTGTGTTGCCATGATCAATTGATCATCAGCCAAAAAAGTAGTTGGGCCCCGATGTAGGTTGGAATTGGGGTTTTGAAGTCAACTAGGGAATTAACCTGACAGGAAGTGTTATCTTTCTGCAACTAATCTACATCATGTTAATTCTAGCAAAAAAATCGGCATCATATTATAACCCATTCACAGAGCCCAAACAAGCAATATAAAATGCGAACGATATTAGAAAGAGAAAAATCAAAAGAAATGAGAATACATGATGTCAGAGAGTATATATTATGATAACTATTTCAAGACATCCTTCGTATCATAAGTAACCAAGGAAACTGCAATATTTTCCTTCACATTAAATAATACATCACATTTATGTCTATTGTATACGTATAAGATTAAGTATAGGGTCATTTCTTTATTAGAAATTTATGGATTTCAAATGGGTGGATATCTGGGAATTTCAAAAATACTGGAGCTTTGAAATTCGATTGAATTTTGTCATTTCTGAATTTCCTGGTCATTGATGCTAAAATCCCATTTAAGCATTGAAACAATCCATTTAAATATACTTTGGATGAAAACTTAAAAGGTTAATTGTGGGTAGTATAGGTTATGTCGGTTGACTTGACCCCAATCTGGGTCAGGGAAAATTGACCTGTGACTGACTCATAACGAGTCGGGGTTTGAGGGTCATATATGGGTCAGGGTTTTGCTGGCTCTAGTTTATAAAAGCCCCTAAGACCACAAACCATCATCAAGCTTTAGTTCAATGATGATCTCCATCTATTTGTTTTCATCCTCTTTCTCTAAATTATGGTGACTTATTTCTTTCTTTCTTTTTTTTTTTTTTGGTTATAACAGATATGATAGCTTTGCCATTATCAATCCATTTTTCCCTCGCCACTCTTTAGCATATTATACAACATACATTGTATGTTCGAGAAATAGAGTATAATCTTGCATGAGAAAACCTAGGCAACGCCCTAGTACCCCACAACCCACCCAAGAAAACCACCATTACATGCACAAGCACAAGGAAAACAATAAAACAAAATTAAATAAAGAGATTGGCAATTATTCATATTCGACAATCAATTCACTTATATTCATCAATGGATTGAGATATCACACCACACTAAACAAAACTTGATCTGATTTTTTATATATCCATTACCCATTTATGGATTTTTTTCGTTCCCTGTCTACTTTTTTATTGGTGACTCAATGTGACCTGAACAGTGTTCATAAGTGTGTAGCTATCCCTAAAAATGAATCTACATATATGTGCGCGCATGTATTTTGAGAGCATGCGGCCACATTTAAAGAGTGTTCATGATAAGTAATTCAAATTAATAAATTTTTATATGCATGGAAAATATTTTAATAACGGGAATAAAGTAAAAAACTCTTGCAGATGACCTAACTTTGTAGTCCAAATATCAAATGTAAGAGATCAAATATAAGAATCAAATTACACTTTAGTTATCATTTTTAAATTGTTGACTCCAAACCTCATGCGTATGACTTAAAAGTAAATATTAATTGTTTAAATTCAGATCTACCTAGTAAATGGATCATAATTCAATATGAAAACAAGGCGACTTGGCCAAGTCTCCCAATATTTGACTTCGTCCTTCGTCAAAATGAGATGACCGATGAGAGTCAACAATAACTTCCAGAAGTTTTCCTACCTTCATTTTAAAAGAGATCATTTTATTTATTTATTTCAATCTAAATGTGAACTGCCCACAAGCCATAAATTGACACCGCCAATTGTTCTCTCCCTGTTGTATTGAAGGACAAAAGACTAAAACCATTAATTCGAGGACAAAAATAATGGGATTAGGCTGTTCTATTGAGGTTGACATTTTCATTCCCCCTAGGTTTCATTGTTCTTTCCATCTCCGACCTCTCTTATGGTTGGAATGATCCCAGGTGGCTTCCACTAATAAGTTCTCCTAATACAATGTGCAAAGTTTTCAAATTTTTTTTTTTCAATTTACATATATAAAATATAAAAAAACGAAGAATGTATGCTAGGAGATCTACAGAATAATAACGTGAGGCAAAATAAAAATATGTTACCTGGTTCAAGCAAAATAAATAAATAAATAAATGTTACCTGGGGCGACATATCCAATAGATCCCTTTATCCCAATTGAGTAGGATTGAGTTTGAGAGCAATTACTGACATCTTTGGAGAAAATCCTCGCCAAGCCAAAATCCCCCACATGAGCAACCATGTCTTCATCAAGAAGAACATTGCTAGGTTTGAGATCACAATGAACTACTGGAGCTTCACAATGGTGATGAAGATAATCCAATGCACTAGCCACATCAATGGCTACATTTAGCCTTTGCATGAAGTTTAAATGTGTCGAATTATGTTGCTCTTCAGTTGGATGTAGCCATGTGTCCAAACTCCCATTCGGCATATACTCAAAAATCAACGCCTTGAAATCATTACCAGTAAAATCAATGCTTGAGCAAACAGATAAGATCTTAACAATATTTCGATGTCGGATGCTTCTCATAGCTTTGCATTCTGCTATAAAGCTTTTAGAAGCTCTTTGTTGTTGTAATTTGACAACTTTTATTGCAGCAGTCAATCCAAGTTGATCAAGGAATCCTTTATATACAAAGCCAAAACTTCCCACACCAATTAAATTGGCGGATGAGAAACCATCAGTTGCTTTGAGAAGCTCTGCGTAAGTTACCTCTAAAAACCGCTCTCCCATTGAAGATATAATGGGGCTTTTCTTGGTTGACTTCTTCAACCAGTAATGAGCTAAAAAATATGACAACAGAAAGAGAGATAGAACCACAATAACACCAGAGATGACTATTCCTATCAAAGAAAGAGCTTTCTTGTGTTTTTTTGGAGCTTGCTTGGAGCATGGAGGCAACCCCAGTTTTGTAATTCCCCCACAAAGCTTTCTATTTCCTTCAATTGAGAATGCACTAGCATTTTTAAAAATCTTATCCTCTGGCACTGTACCCTCGAGATCATTGAAAGACAAATTTAAATACTGTAAAAACTGAAATTCCTCCAGATATCTTGGAATTTGCCCAGATAGGTTGTTATGTGAAAGATCAAGTTCCTCGAGGCCTTTTAAAGAACTCAAGGAAGAAGGAATATTTCCTTGGAAGAAATTGACTTCCATATAAAGTCTTTCCAAGTGAGAACAAGTGCCAAGAGTGCTGGGAATTCCACCCGAGAGTTCGTTGTTGGAGATGTTCAATATTTCAAGATTTTTCAAGCCATCTACATCCAATGGAAAAGGACCACTCAAGGAGTTCCTATCCACAAACAGCATTCTTAGTGGAGGAATATACAAAACTTGTTTCGGTATGGTACCATTAAGATTGTTTCTGGAGAGAACTAATACCTCTAAGCTTTGGCAGTTTGCAAGGCTCCGTGGAATGCTTCCTTGTAGATCATTCCCATCTAAATAGAGTTTGTACAGTCTTGTGAGATTTCCAAGGGACTCTGGAATTTGCCCCGAGAATCTGTTATTACTCAAGACAAACACTTCCAGCTTCTGTAGCTTCCCAAGATGAATGGGAATGCTACTTGTAAAAATGTTATCATCCATTGTCAAGTAGTTCAAGTTGGCAAGGTTCTCAATTCCAGATGGGATGGTCCCGGATATCTGATTATGTTCTACAAGTAGATATGTCAGCTGGGATGAGAGGTTAGCGATTGAGGAAGGCAGTACACCACTGAATCGATTATCGGCTAAACCTAAAAAGTACAAATTGCTGCAATTGGTCAAGGAAGTGATGAAATCCATGTCATCTTTCTCACCGCCAAGTTGGTTTTCTCCTAGATTAAACCATGAAAGAGCTTGCAGCTTTTCAAGATTCATAGGCACAGATCCTCTTAATCTATTCCCATCAAAAGCGAGAGATTCAATCCTAGAAGCATTGCTCAGTGAATATGGTATGGGTCCCTCTAACTGGTTACGATAAAGAGAAAACCATTGGATATTTGGAAGATTGACCCCAAAATCAAGTGGAACGGTCCCATGCAGATTGTTATCCCCCATGTCAAACCTAGTAAGTGACGAAAGATTATAAAGAGAAGAGGGAATGGGACCCGAAAGCTTGTTAGTGAAGAGTTGTAGAAATTTCAACTGTAGCAGTTGCCCAAGATCATGGGGAATGTTTCCATATAGATCATTAATGGACATATCGAGAACAGTGAGAGATGAAAGGTTCCCAAGAGATGGAGGAATGTGGCCAATGAGATGGTTGACGTAAAGACCCAACCACATGAGCTTTGACAAAGAGTCAAGCTCCCTAGGAATTTTACCGGCAAGGTTATTGCCATATAAACCCAATTTTTTGAGTTCTGAACACTGGGACAAATTACCTGGAATCTCTCCATTGAAAGAGTTGTTTCCAAGATGAAGATAGCGGAGTCGTCGTAGACGGCCTATTTCAGGTGGAATTTGGCCTTGGAAGCTGTTGTTTGAGAGTTCTATATTCCTGAGAAAGGAGAGGTTTCCAATGTGAGGTGATAAATAGCCAGCCAAGTTCTGTCTCATGAGGTCCAACACTGTGACGCGCTGAGGATGTCGCTTGCTGCAAGTGACCCCACTCCACATGCAGAAATGGAGGGAATCATTCCAAGAGCTCAAGATTCGGTTAGGATCAGCAGATATCTGATCCTTGAAGGCAAGTAGAGCTAGTCTCTCCGTCTCATTTCTAAAGGGCATGGCAGCTTCTACTGCAAAGGTGGACGAGTTGATGGAACAAGAAAGAAAAGTGGAATGAAAGATAAAGAACCCAAGGAGTCTCCTCCTCAGAATGTTGGGGAGCTGCATGGTAGTTTAGTAGTAAAGGAAAAGAATTACTGCTTGGCTCAAATGATGCACACTCATATTTAGAGGAGAGAGAGAGAGGGGGAGGGAGTTGGCAGTGCAGGTGTGGTCAATGACAACTACAAAAGTCTCTAGTGGAAGACAAAGCTAACACTATTTCGGGTCCCCGTCAAAGGCACGCTCATGCTATTAATCAGCACTCAGTTTATATTTAAAACTAGGAGTCTTCCACTAAGACTGCTAGTTGGCAACTTGCTTCACGGGTCATATTGTCGTGGGATTTTTCCACAACTTGGATTCGTTTCTCCACGGGTCGACTTATTGTTCTGAGATGTTTCCACAACTTGGATAGATTTTTTTATTTTTTCTGAAGTGTTGGATGCGCCAGGATCTTTGAGGCCAAGGCGAAGATAATTTCTTAGCCCGCCCTTGGTCACAGATCCACCCACAGGGCTTCTCTCAAATCCAAATCGCTCAAAATCTTTCAGTCCTATTATATTTTCCCCAAGTTTCATTTTAGTTTAAGTTGTGGTCAGCGTCAAATAATCACATACCTAGCATAACACTCGAGCTTAGCATGGGTATATCCTTAACATTTCAAATTGAACATCCATACATTTAAAAATTAAACATTAATAACTGGTGATTACTAAAATACATGAGGAAGAATAATCCCATAATTCATCAATTTGACATTCCATCCAACAAACACTTAAAATTTATTTTTAAAAAGGCAACGGAAGAATTAAAAAAATGGCTTGGATTGAGAGAAATCAGAATACGGTAGGCCTGAGAGCCCAAAATAGAGACCTGCCTGGTTCTATTCAGCCACTTTCGAGCATCTCATTTTCTTAGTCCCACATATTTTCTGTGTAATTTAACTTTGTTTCCTCTTCTTTTACTTTGGTTTTCTTCTATGGCAAAACAGAGGTGCAACAAAAGAATTGTCCCTTGTATTAGGACTAATTTACACATGCAAAAAACAATGTGATTTTGACTTTCAAAAGTAGACATGTGAATTTCAGTGTTTTTCTTGTTAATTTCAACTATAAACTGACTTACATCTAAGTTAGGCAAAACGTAAATCCTACTCTTTTGTCTAGCTGGTAATCTCGAGAGACCTGACTGACTTGGAAGTGAAGTGCAACAAACAAGAGAAAGGACTCGCTTGAAAACACAAGGGAGAAGACCCAGGACTCAAACATTGGGCGGTTGGATGACAATGGGGCTCCCAACCACTATGCATAAGTCTGTCCTTCAAAGCTAGACCAGGAGTAAGGGGGCATTTGTTAACTCTAAAAATAAGTCGTTATTCTTTCAAATGGAGCTTATGTACTTATTTACATATTAGAGCATTTGGTAAACTCCTAATTGTAGTGTCTATTTTTAGAGATTATTTAAGAATTAGAGCATTTGCCTCTAAAAAAAAAAGATAAAGGGATAGGCTTTTTTTAGTGCATTTTAATTGAAGCGGATGGAGGTGGACAATGCAAGATTTACAAGTATTTATTGGAAGAAAACAGCCTCATAAAATTTCCAAAATGACTCAAATGGTGGGCTTTGCATTGTAATTTTAAAAGGTGACACACTTCTACAATTCCTAGAAGTGAGACCCAATTCCTCACGAAATAAAAGTTTTTTTTTTTTTTTATAATTTTACCAAATGAACTAATAGTAAAATAGAATTTAACAGTGAAAAGCTTTTATATTAGACCATAATCTAATCAATTTCTATCGATTAGACTAGAGTTTCCAAACAGCCCCTACGTCTTGCACATCTTTTTGGAACCCAGAAATAATGCCATGGCACAAGAATTATTTTAATTCCAAAAATGACCTAACCTATTTTTCCTCCATGGAATTTACAGCAGCTCAAAAGCCGACAAATCCTCTTCAATAAATATTTGGCAATCTGGTACTACTGTATTTCAATTTTTCTCTTTCATTCGCACAATTGCCTGAAATTTTTAAAACCTCTTCATTTTTATTACCTTTTATTTTGACTTGGCCTATAGACCAAAGCCTTCGATTAGGAATCACCCCGTGTGGTAGGCGGCACAGAGTGTATTGATAGGAGGTACTTCATAATCCCCCTTTCTACAAGCCTGTTTAATTGCATTAAAGTACATAGCAATTGAATATATGGAATTCATAACATTAATAGTTTAAAAATGAAGATCAAAGATGTATTTTAAAAAATGAGCAATAAATAACATTCTTTATTTTTTATTTTTGAAGTGGATCAAAAGAAGATAGGTTTATAGTTTATTCCCAGTTTATTCCCCATCTTCTTTTGATTCTTTTCATTCCCTAATTCACATTGGATCTTCATTTTTAACCACTTATGATATAAATTATATATATTCAATTCCCATATTTTTATACAAAGAAACAAGCCTAAGAGTTTCAATCTAACGAAGTGGCCCCGTTAATCCTAGGGATATAAACTTTGATTTATATAAGTCATGAAATGCATTATTTGTTTCTAAAAACTTTCAAGAGAAAATTGCACCTCTTAAACAAAAAAAGTCCATTTGTGGAGTCCGGATCTCCTGTTTCAAAGGGAGATATTGTTTCATCCTATCAATATTCGTCAGCTATATAAAATCTCATGCCAGCTAAAGCACCCTCTCAATTGATCCATCGGAATGAAAAAAGAATCAAGATTTTAAACAGTTGACGAATGTTGATAGGCTGAAACAGTATCTCCCCATTTTAACGAAACAAACTCCCATTTGTAGGTTTAGATTCATTAGAATTCGCCAACGAGTTATTCATCCTTCGAGACCCATTGGATGTCTGTATCTAGTCTTTAGTCTTTAGCTTTCTTCAAAGACATCATTACCTTAATTATGACATTCCAGTCATTTTGTCTAGAACTGGTAGTGCATGCACTCAGTTATAAATATCATATGAATATCAGGTCTAGTGCACTTCATTAAATACATTAAAAATGTCTAATTGCACTAGCATATTCCAATTGAGATGCACGTTCCAATTTCACACTTAACAGTCTAAGGGTTGCTATCATAAATATATATATTCATCCTACATTCCAGTGACAAATTAATGTGTCCTAATCTATTGTCACAACCCCATCTAACTCAATATGATATTGCCCACGTTGGCCCATATATGCACGTGAGGACTTCCCAGGCAGTCACCCTCTCGGTAATGCTCTCGCCCGTGCACGCTTTAACTCTGGAGTTCTTATAGGATTTGGGGCCACGCGCTTTAAAACGTGTCATGTTAAGTTAAGGCAAGGTTTGACTTATAAGCCCAGGATAAGGACCTGGATATTTCTGATGTGAGACTTAATGTATTCCAAGCTCGAGAAGGCCCGATCCACCCCACACACCAAAAAAAAAAAAAAAAATCTAGTCCAAGCCCAAAACTTAATGATAAAGATCGTAGATTGGGGATGAATCATCGTTTTTCCCTTATTGCGTAGCATTGTCGCAGTATTTTGCCCAAAATTGATGTCGACCTTTACCCACCCATGTTACTGTGTACTGACTGTGGGACCTAGGTGGACCCCTTGATGCTAGGTCAGGACCGTAGATCCTGTGGTAGGCCCAGGGGCGACCCCGGAAGTTGCAGACCCGTGAGGAGTGGGTCCCATATGGCCCATCATCCAGATCCTTGTGTGTTTTGGGCGTGAGTCACTAATGTGGTATTGTCTTGGTTTAAATCTTGATGTGGGGCCCGGGGAAGCAACTTAGTGATTAATCCAGACTATAGATCTTTTAGTGGAGCCCTAGGCGACCTTGATGGTGGGTGCTGATCGTGGGTCTTTATCAATGGGGCCCACTATCCTTGCACCTCGGAGTTGTAGGCGAAGGAACCCATCGTTCTGGAACTGGGTTCTGGGTGCTGAAATCTGTCATGAATAGTGGGGCGGTTTTGATTCTGGATATGCAGTAAGGAGAGAGAGACCTTGGTGATAAGATATTATATTTGAGTGTTGACCGGACTTGCTTTTCGACAAACAGAATTCCATTTGACAACTACTTGACCTGTACATGTATTGTAAACAAAAATAAAGTGAAGAGAGTTATGTTGTGCCATAACTAGAGTCAATGGGTTATTGGTTATAATATTATTTATCGCCTTGTCTCCTATGGTTCTAAAATTAAAATAAAGACCTTGGTTGTTTTATAAACTTTAATGAGATCCTTTGGCTTATTTTGAATGTGGAAAATATTTTGATAGGGTCCTCGGGTTTTCTAAAATTGTAAACTAAGATTCTTATTATTATTTGCAAATTTATTTTAAATGGATTTTTAATGTGTTAAAATTATATTTTTGTATTTTTTATTTGGATCATTGGACCTGAGCAAATACCGTCCGGGCACACAGTATCTTACTAACGCGGGGTTTAGTACTTCGTATGACCTTGGGGAAATCCTAGTGGATTCGAGCTCAACCCATCTCTATCGGAAAACCCTTAATTGGGTCTATGCACCATTCATTGAGAAGGGATGTGTTGGTCTTTTATCTATTAGAGATTCATGTGGTTGTTGAATATGAGACCTTATGTTTGACCTCAGGATTGGCTTGTGATTATTCCTTGACCTTCGGGTTTGCATACATGATTAAGATTGATATTGATCTATTAGCTGCATACCCTATGTTGATTGGATATGGACCGTGATGTGGCTTGGCAATTGATTGAGATATTGTAGAGACTTATTCGAATGATTTATCGGGATTGATTGTGGATTGTTGTGCAACCAGCCCTTCACTTTGATTTAGGTTTCTGTGTTAGAGCATTACAAGTCACTAGGTTTACTCTATTATGATATGTATATATATGTACATTGATTGGGTCATAATTGAACGACTGCAGTTGTAATTGGACGGCTGATCACTGATGTGTGCGGACACTGTAATATCCGAATTGATTGTTGACCGGTATTCCGGATTATTGATCAGTTTATGACCGCCGATGTGATTGAGATAGTTAGGGCTGACCACCTAAAACAGTGGCATTGCTGCTGTGTGATTATTGTATTACTCTATTGTGTAGGTTGGATTTAGGTTATACGTTCTTTTCATCATTGTCAAAGTGTTATTCTCTTATGATCATTACATGTCATTACTCTAATTGATCTTGTATTTTATTTATAAATTATGTTTTCGTGCTTGCTGTTTACCTTGTTTATTGGTGCATAGGTACCAACCTTTACCCTATCGAGGAGACAGAGGATGGTCAAACGTTTCAAGCGTTTGAGCCAGTTGACAAACCTGAGTGGAGAGCCGATGATGGCTATGGAGCCGTCTGAGTTGCACGGGAGCGACTTTCATCATAGAGACCACTTTAGTAGCAAATTATTCATAATGAACATAATTTTATTTAGTTGTTGTTTAGTTTATTTGGAAACTTTAACCTTGAATATTCAGTGAGTTATGTGTTGGTTTGATTTTGAATATTGATACCAATTGATTTAATGCTTCCACAAATGTTTTACTATGGCTCACCATGTTTCGAAATTTTGTGGGTCCGTGGGTCCATATTTGGGAGCTTGTGTTGCATTAAACACATGAAATTAAATGTTTATTTTTATTTTTCATGTTATCCCTTAGTTGCATTTTGGGGACAAGACAAAATTTGTACGTAGGAGCCAAACGTTTAGTCGAACATAGGGGTGTAACGGTTCGATTAACCGCGGTTTTTGGGAAAATGGTTAACCGAACGGTGTTTCACGGTTTTTGGTTTTTAAAAACCATAACCATAACCAAACCATGAAAAACCGTTAAAAACCGAACTGCAGTTAACCACGGTTAACAGTTCGGTTACCGTTAATTGTCACTTAAAAAAATTTATGAAAATTTTGTTATTTACCAATCAAACTTACTGTGAAAAAAAAAACCATAATTAGAGAATGGCATAATATGTTACTGTAAAAAAAAAAAAATCCATTCAGGCTCTTAAGTTTTTTCCTTATTAGCGAAATGGTTCGGTTAACTGTGTTTTGGGAACACGGTTAATCGAACCGCAGTTAACAGTTAAACGCAGTTAATAACTGTGAGTCGAGACAAAAACTGTAACTGAACCGTGAAGCGCGGTTTTTCAATTTCAAAAACCATAACCGTAACAAACCGTAAAACACGGTTATTAACCGCGGTTCGGTTCGGTTAGACGGTTTTTCGGTCTTTTTACACCCCTAGTCGAACATATGCGGAAGGGTCCTCACAGTCATGAATTCATCCACCATCTGACAAATAAATAAATAATAATCATATGGGAATTGACAAGATAAGTAAATCAAACTTTCAGTGCAAGTGATTACTAAAAAACAATCTTGAAACTTGTATCAGTAACACATGGACAGTCCACAATGTTAGTTTTATGGTCTCAATCCATTAATATTGATGTAATACATTGATTAAATTCTTTATTCATGTTTTCCTTTCATGAGATAAATGGTGTTTTATTACTTAAATGCATATAACCAATACAAATGACATATTGGCTCATGAGATGAATCGGAATCCACAATTGTATTAGTTGTAACACATGTGTATGGATGGGATCCACATACAGGAGACATGTGTCACAAATCTTATACTTAAATTGATTCACAACCAATGATGAGATTGAGCATCTCATCTGACAAGGTTGCAGTATTATGATCACTATGAAATAGTATGATCTGTCTCGTTCATAGGAATGTAAGATTCTAGATCATTATACTGGTACATTAGATGTATTGAAGGACCATGAGAAGCACCTCAAGGATACTATCGTTTCTTTAAAGGTTTGCTCTCATAATTCCCTAGCAATGGGCCCTCAACCCTGAGACATTGATGAACTCAAATTTTTGTCTATTCATTTGCTTTGAGTCACCAATGAGTGAGGCCAACTGTAGGTCAACACCTCGGTGTCTTGGGTACGTGATAGTAGGACTGTGGGAATATTTAATAGTCAAGATGGAATCTATCTTTTTCCCCTTATGCCAATTAATGGATCTATCATTGGTAAGTGTACACCCATCTCAATTAAGAGTTAATTGGATGGTACTAATGATTATTATAATTAATTGGGTCTCAAGGATATAAGATATGGATCTAAATTGGTGGGACAGTTTGACCAATTGATCCATGGATATTGATAGAGGGGCCTACTTGTAGTAATAGGGAAGTTTAGGGTCTTCATGTAATTTATTTCTAAGACTGGAGTTCAATTGCATTTATATAGTGGAGTTATTTGCAATTAACTGTGGGCCCGGATTGCACATGAGATGTGGGGTCGGGGTGTCCTAGTTGGAGCCAGCTTTCTATAGAATCCCTAGTGGTCCTCACGCTAGCCCAAGATTGGATCTTTACTAATTCTATTTGAACTAAAAAATGAAATCTACTATTTCTATTTGAAGTGAGACTTCTAATAGTGGTAATAGTAGTACAAATTGTTATTAAGTATAATGAAGTTGGACTTTGTATAATACACAAAGAGAAGAGTTGAAAAACTATAAAAGGAAGAGGAGGGAGCCCCCTTGGACGTCCAAGACTTCATCCCCTTGAAGTGCACGCCCATCTCCTCTTGAGTTTTCAAAAGTTGCATTCTTCTCCTTCCCCTCTCTCTCTTCTAGTTCCCTTCTAGTTTCCTTAGTGATTCTAGATAGTCTTTCTCTTGGAGATTCCACCATTTCTCTTGAGGAAAGATATCTGAAGCGGGTCATAGCGTAGAAGACTTGTGGGCATTGGAGATTCTGATCTTAGAAGAGCTCTTCATCAAAGAGTTGAATCAAGTTCTCCATTAGAGCACAACAAAGCTCCATATGTATTTTCTACTCCTTGTATGTTGTGGAATTCGTGGTTGCATGTTTAGTGTTGTTTCTATCTTCTTGATAGGTTTGTTTTGTTGATCATGATGGCTGAGATTGAAGACATGCATCCTGGATTGGGTTTTATTAGTCTTTGGATAGGTGTTCACTACTTCTAGTTGGTGAAAAGTTTTTGAAACCTATCCAATATGTCCACCCACTTCCAACACACAATCCAATGAAATCAGGCCAAATATTCTATACTTTTTTAAAACAACAAGACTTCAGATTGTATTAAAAAGCTAAAAGATCCAGGATGATTACTGCAGTGTATGGAGGACAAATAATCACCGACTTCAAGAAGAGCTTCGGCGTGAAAATGACACTTCAGCAGCAAAGGGATGGACCTTGGCGCCTTGGAGGGGACCTGAATGTGATCAGAGCTATGGAGTAAAGGCTTGGTGGGCTGTCGAATTTCTTTAGAGATGAGGGCCTTTTCTGACTGGATAAATTCGTACTCCCCTGTGGATCTAAAGGCTGGACAGTGCTACTGTTCGCTTGGTCTAACGATCAAGTCCCCTCTTTAATGCGAAGGCTCGACAGATTTCGGTATCAAGAGAATAGGTGCGATCTTTAACCAGATGTGTTCCATTTGGCTCTCCCTAGGTTGGCGTTTCATCATTGCCCCTATCATTCTAACTCCAGTCATGTATATGGGGTCCTACCTTTTGGTTTGGGCTTATGTGGCTACTAGAGTTAAATCCAACACTAGTGGAAAGAAGTCAAGGCAGAAGGGTGGGCGGTGCAAGATTCGTCTATGAAGTTGCGCATCATTAGGGAGAAGATTAAAAGAGTGGGTGAAACAGAATTTTGGGAATGTTGAACATTTTAAATTGGGCATGATGCAAGAAATTCAAGCCTTGCACAATGATGAGTCAGATCACGACAATGCCTTGGCTGAAGAATATCTGGATCATTTGGTTAGCTCTAAGAAAGACTGGAAAGATCAGATCTGAAAGATCTACGATGGGAGTTCGAAGAGAAGCGTGGATGTTAGGATATTTGTTATGGGAATCTGATATAGGGCCCACAGTCCTTTCCCTCTTTGAATTTGAATTTTTATTTGAATCTGGGCCCGTTTCTTTCCTAGAATTCCTGGAATTCATGTTTGATGGCTGTCTGGGATTTTCAAATGCTCGAATTCTGAAATGCTACTGAATTCTGTCATTTCTGAATTCCCTGTTTCTTTTATGCCTGAATTCCTGCCTGAGAATTCCTGAATTTCTTAAATTCTCTGTTTCATAACTATAAGGATTTATGACTATAATTTTACAAACCATGAGAGAGAGATTGGGCTTATATTATTTATGCAATCACCTGGGCTTGGGCTAATATTATTTTAATTGGGGTTCAAGCTTGGTTGTGGCCATTCAGGTTGGGCTTCGATTGACTGAATACCTAATCCCAGCCCAAGTTTTTAAATCCAGTGAGCTTTACAGCTTTTCCCATCTGAGAACTTGAATTGGAATTTTCATCCAGTACCATGTTACCTCCACATTTGCTCTGGGACAAACGTTTAACCAAACTACCAAACCACCATCCGCCCCCACACCTAATTTGCTTGATCACATAACTTTCTCTTGGGTAATAATAATCATCTTAACTCAGTCCAATAATAACCATTTCCTTTCCGACCTATTTGACATTTACTTTTGTGGCGCTTTTTTGATAAATTATTAAAACATCACCTATGTTTTATAAGATTTAGAATTGATTACTTTAAAAGTTATACGTTTTGCACAAGGTGTCATCAAAAGACTTTCAAGCCCAATGATGTCATCAACAAATTTAAAAAAGTTTTTAAAAAAAATAAAAAAACGAAAAGAAAACTAAATAAATTTAAGCCACAGCTTATTGCCCACATTGAGTAAAAGAAATGATTTTTCCTTTTTTTTATTTTTTTGTGCTAATGGAAAATCCCATTAACTTAAAAAAAAAGCTACAGAATGCCTAATAGAAGGAAACAAATGGCAAGACAAACAAAACAAAAGAAAGACAAGGAGCAGGTAAAGACCCAATGAAGCCCTGCTGGAACAAAAGATAGACAACATCACCATTATCATCATACAGCTAACATCATAGAAGAATTTCTATTGGGGTCGGGTTCACTGAAAGAAATGATATTAATTTCATCTTCCATTACAAAGGTTCAGGTTGAAATCTCTTCTTGAGGTGGATATTAACAAACATCCAAACTTTTTCCAATGTATGGTTTGTGTTGACAGCTAAAATGCCAGGCCCCCTTGCTCACATGGGCTTTTTTTATATTTTAAGGTTCTTATAAACAGCTCTGTTCCTAGCCTATAAATACCCACTTTCCCACAGGCAATCCCTTCACTACAAACAGAAAAACAAGAACTTTCTCTACAAATCACCAAGTGCTTTTGTATTTGGAGATGGCTTCAAAAAGCTCTGACCCAGTAGCTTTCTTCCTCCTCCTTCACCTTCTCTTCTTTTCTGCTTCTCATGCACAAAATCTGAGAATTTCAAACAAATCCAACAGAATGCATGCTAATAATAAAAGAAATTAGCAACAAACAAAGAAAACACACACCATTTCGGATCCAAAATACACATAGAACCACATCCAACCTGCCAAACATAAAATAAATCAAATGTTGTTTTGATGAGGGACCAAAGGTCTTCATATCCATCCACACAACATAATGTGATAACATAAAATCATCCAAAAGTAAATAGTTTTCCTACAATCATCCATCACAACAAAATAAGTAGTGATTCGTTCCTAATCATCAAAAGATACTACCATCCATTTTCATCAAAATACAAACTTCTGTTTTGTTTAGGTCTTAACGAAATTCATGGGATGTCAACAAGATGAACCTTGATTAAAGTTCAACTCCAACCATTCCAACTTCATGTCATCATCCAAACTCATAAATGTCACTGCAGTTATGTGATCACGAACAAGGAAGTTAATTACTGCCATTTTCATATGTCGTGGTATGCTTGCAAGCGAAGTAATAGCTACTGTAATCTTTGGAATTATGTTGTCATGAGGATTCATTTGGTCCGCAAGAGCATAAACAACATTTGCAACCTTATCCAATGTTTCTTTTACTTCATTGCTCGTCTTGGACTTATGCTTCTTGCTGGTCCTGCTTGTGCCAATTTGTCTTGATGGGTTGGATGAACGCCTTGGTAAATTTACACTAGGTTGAGGCAGATTAGTCTCATCCATATCATCCAATCCATGTAGCTGGGTCCCAAGACTCTCATTGATGTGTTCTTCGTCCATCTCTATTTCTGGAGCATTTATCTGGCTCCTTTCAATTCTAGTAAGGGCTATTTCACCTTCAGCAATATTATCAGCGATGAGATCGTGGATCTCCTCATAGAACTTTACTGCGATACGTCTGTACTTCGCCAACTTGCTCTTTGCCTGTATCAAGTTCATTTAGTTAGAATGTAATTCATTGAATATAAAGACATGAAGAAAATATTATAATAAAACCAATATAACTAATATGCTAAATTTACCTACTCCAAGTTGTCCCAAACATCATCTTCAGCTGTGACCATCTTGAGGGTATCGTCCCATCCAAAACCAGACATACTAAGAAGTTGTTTCACTTCTCTATATCGTGTCCGCCAATTTTTGTACTTATTCTTAGCATTGCTTGCAGTGGGTTCCAATCCAGTTTTTCCTTTCACTTTTGTTATAGCTTCCTCCCAACAAGCATTGTTGAAGTTTTTCTCAACTTTTCTCCCCGCAAGTTTCATTTCTACAAGCGTGTCCATTAAAACCCTCTCCGCTCTTGGATTCCATTTAAAATTATCTTTTTTCTGCCACCCTAGTGAGATGTGATCATAGGTAATTGTTTAACTCTTTTTTCATGAAAGTGAACTAAATACTGTCAATGTATATGTCATAAGAAACCATGAAGATTTGATGAAAGAAAGTTATCATTCTGATTAGCAACTATAAAATATGCAACCATAACTATACATTTTCATAAACATATAAACAATAACAAAAATGATTACACATTGACTGTTAAAGGACCTCTTGATATTATAAAAAAAAAAAGTAGAACAAAATAAATCCTAATTCATTGGTCATGCGTTGCATCAAAATTCTGGCATTACCCTTTACTATCCAAAAAGTCATGCAAAAAGATATCTTTCTTACTGCCTTTATCATTGGTCACTTTCTTCTTGTTGCTGCTCATAATCATACCACATTTGCTCAGCTATTGAGTCCTGAAATGCTTGCCAACTCTCTCTACTGGAACTTGGGATTGTTTCTGAGTTTCTACTCCTTCTCAAGGGAGGATCAACTCTAGATGTTGTAGCCATGGAAATTGTATCAAGCATTGGGTCTCCTACATTATGCATAGCTATGTGGTTGTGGAGAACAGTAGAAGCAATGGCAATATCTTGCTGGCTGATCAAGGAATAACCGTGCGGCATACGTAAAATCGAAAAGCGATTCTTAACAACTCCAAACACTCGTTCTATGGTGGTTCGTAATGAGGAGCGCCGAAAATTAAAAAGTTCCCGCAAATTAACTGGAGAACATTCCTCAAACTCTCTCAGATGGTAACGCACACCTCTATAAGGTGTCAAAAATCCAGGCGCATTACCAAAACCAGCATCCACTAAATAAAATTTACCTACATGTGCAAATTATTTAAGTATGACTAAATTAGACTTGGCTTAAGTGTACATATACATCTAAAATGTGCATATAATTTTTTGTAAAGTTTCATTACCATCTGGCACTGCTAGCCTATCACCTCTATTCAATGCGGAGAAAAGCACAGTAGCATCTGCTGCAGATCCTTCCCATCCTGCAAGCACATAGTGAAATACCATGTCAAATCCACATGCCATAAGACAATTTTCCGATAGTTGCCCGTGCCTATTTTGATATTTAGCTTGCAATGAAAATGGTACATGAGCGGGCACATGTGTACCATCTATTGCACCTATGCAGTCCTATTGATAGAACAAATAAGTTATGTATAATAAGAAAATTGCCAAAATACTTATTCATACTTATAAAAGAAGGAAAAACTAATAAATGAACTAACATTAAAATATGGATAGAATCTAGTATTTGTCCTAATTTGCAATGGAGTTGGGGAGTTATTTGGAACTTGAACATAATCTGGATAGACCTTGCAGATTGCTTTTAGTACTTTATGAAAATATCGACTAACAGTGGCACCTGAATGGTTGAACCGATTGGCAATGACCCTGTTAGTAACATTATGAGATTATATTTTTTGGTTTCAAGAGAAGTATTTAAGCAATGTTTTCTTCTCCTCTAACGATAACAAGTAATATTAGATAAAAAAAAAAGGACTATATGTTCATACAAACAATCAAACCAACATCCTTGTAGACAAGTATTAAGAGCATTATACCCACAAACAAGTTACAAAATAGAAGCAACCATTTGTGCAGTTCTATCCACCCCTTGTTTTGCTAAAGTGTCCGCCATGCTATTGGCCAATTGATTGACACGACAACACTCCCCCTGCATATGAGAGAGCTGTAACCTCCTTTTAAAGTGAAACTGAAATTTCCACTGGCTCCATAAGATAGCATTAGACGAATCCCTCTCCTCAATCAATCTACCCTGAAAAGAGCCCGCAAAAATATGAAGAGCCTCAAGAATCTAAATCCCCATGCACATTTGGAAAACATGAATAAAATTCTTCCTATCTGCAAAGAACTCCTGCACCCACTGGACCAGGCTTGCTTCTAGCCGCCGCTCCATCCACATTGAATTTCAATAGACCATATGTATAGGCAGACCATGTTAGTTGTTACCACCTTCTTCACCTTCCAAGGCCCACAATCCATACATGCTTCCCAATTGTAAATGATGCCCTTAAGTTTGGTGAACTCTTCACTGACATCCAATTGGCCACACAAAATGCCGCCCTCTCCAAGACAACCTCAATCAAAGAAGAAGAGCCCATGAAAATTCCATCATTCCTCTTCATCCATATAGACCAATAGCAAAAGAAATCACTCTCCAAAGCATCAACTTGCACCCACAAAAATGACCCAGCCTCCATGCCTCTGCCATCTCTGCCAAAGTACTCAGAAGACACCTACCAACCCACATTTCTAAATGAAGAACCACATGTACTATCGCAAATCAAAATGCGTGAAAAGATGATTAATCAATTCCTCCTTGCTTTTGCATAGCACACACAAATCCGAAAGAGCACCCAATACCAAACCTCTAAGATTGTCTGCAACCTTTCCTTAAAATACTAGATCCAACCACAATCGAGAAAAAAGGGGGAAATGATTGAGGGAAACCCTCTAAAGCCCAAAAGCCTTCATTGAGAACTTTCCTGGTGGGATCGGCTTCAAAATGCAAATACATTAACCCACCCAAGGATGAAAATAGCAGTAGCGGCCTGCCGCCAAAACACTATGTAGCGGTGCAATTAAAAAAAGTTGTCAAAAAAACTCAAAAAATTCCCAGAAAATCTAGAATATTGGAAAATGCTTGAATATATGGTCTTTTTACGAAAGTAGCTAGACTAGGGGGGTGTAGCGGTCCCATCATCGCATGACACTGGATGATTATAAAATGATTATATTGATATATTTTTTCATATATATTCATGTTGGTTAACTCTGCTAAATTAAAAACTAAAAAGATTGTTTATAATCAAACAGTGTCATAAAAATACCATCATCATTATGCTTAGAATATAACATTTTACAGATTCATTTTAATATATATATATTTCCCTATATATATAGAGAAAGAGAGAGAAATTTTCAATTAAAGTGAAATTTGATTAGGGCCTTATTTCTTATTAGAGTTAATTTTTCCTAGGTCCCATGTCCTATTAGAGTGAAACTTGGTTGGGCTCTATGTCTGATTATGGTGACTTTGCCTGGGCTCTATTTCTTGTTAATATGAGATTTCGTTGGAGCTCTATTTTCAATTGGTGTGAAATTTGGTTGGGGCCTATTTCCAATTAGAGTGAAATTTTGATTGGGGCCTTTTTCTATTAAGTGTGAAACTTTGATTAGGTGTTATTTTTAATTAGAATGAAGTTTGGCTAAGGCTTTAATTTCAATTAAGGAAGATTTGGTTAGGGAGTAACTTTCTTTCTTCTTGCACTAGGTTGGACGAATACATGGGTAGAGGGGTTTTTTCTTTTTTCTTTTTTTTCTAAATTTCTGCAGTTGTGCCTGTTATGTAGCGGCACTACGTTAATGTAGCGGCCTATGGCGGCCGCTACACTTGCGAGTGCCGACAAATATCAAAAAGCCACCGCAACGCTCGATTTTGATCGGCCGCTATTTACATCCTTGAACCCAACAAATAAACATGCAGTAAGTGAACACACGAAAGACCCATAATGAACTTTTCTTTAGACAAATGCAAAACCCACCTAAATGACGCATCTGAAGAGACATCATTCCCTCTCATAATATAACGCTCGTTGATAGACAACTCGATCTCTAATTGACACCACTCAAAACAGCCAAGGAAAAAGCCTATACAAAAGACCCACCTCCACCCAATTATCATACCAACACTGAACATCTATCCCTTAACCAATAATAAAGCCCACATCCTTATTGAAGACCTTCCCCCAACCTAAGACACATCCCAATACCATCTACAATACCCCACAATCTCTCACTTGATATTTATGAACAATTTTAGGCACGAGCACCAAACCCCATGTGAGGCCTAGTGGGCTTGGGCCTGGCCCAAGGTGGCAGATCCGGTTAAAATTCGGTGTGCCCATCACCCGCCAAAGAACACCCGGAATACAAGGGACTCCACCAATCCCACATCGGGAATATCCAAGTTATGACCCTGGGCTTATAAGTCAAACCTCTTGTTAACTCAACATGACGTGTTTTAAAATTGTGGGCCCCGGATCCCATAAGAACTACAAAGTTAAGTGTGCTTTGGCGGGAGAAGTATCGGGATTGGTGACCACATGGGAAGTCCTCGCGCGTACACATAGGACAAAGAGAACAATATCATGCTGAGTTGGGCGGGCTATGACACCTCACTTATCCTCCCCATATTTAGAGAGAATAATATTCCTCTAAAAGAGTCTCTCTCCTACTCAAAACCTCAAACACCATCTAGCTATCAGTGCCCAACTTTTAAGTTCAAGACTTACAATCCCCAGTCTCCCATAACATCTTGGCATAATGACCTTCCTATTCATTAGGTACAAATTCCAATTTTCACTTATCCCTTACCGTAGGAAACTCTCCTAATACAATCCAATCTACCAAATCCTTGGGCATTTTGAAGAGCGATATGAATTACACCGGTACATTAGACATGGAAGCTTTGGTTAACATGACTCTCCCCTCGCGACAACTACTTCCTTTTTCCGCATACAACTTCTTCTCGAACATTTCAATCATTGGTTCCCATAAAGCCGCCGATCTCAAATTAGCTCCAATCAACAATCCCAAATACCAAATTGGATGTCTCCAAAGTTTGCAATGTATGTTATTTTCCAGTCATTGGTTAGACTCATCAAGGCAACTAATCCCCACCAAAACACTCTTTGACATGCTGATCTTCAATCCTAATGACTACTAGAAACACCTCAAGATTCTTTGAAGCTAACCACCCTTACCGAGCTAAACAAAATTATATCGTCGGCAAATCAAAGATAGGCAACCACATCTCTGTTTTGCCCCACCTCAAAGCTGCTAATCATGTCAATCTCCTTGACTCTCCCCAGCAATGCCTTTCCCACTATCATAAGCAAGAAAGGGGACACTAGATCCCCATGTCTAAGCCCTCTGAAAGCTCTAAATAGCTAGGCATGAGAGTCATTCATTAAAATTGAGAAAGAAGTAGAAGAGATGCATTCCCAAATCTACACCCTCCATTTCACTTAATTCAAAGTTGAGATTTGCACTTCAACTTCCCCGAGATCTTTTGATCCTTGTTGGAGGTTGGTAAGTCCATAAAACTGCATTTCATTTGCATTATTTCATGTGATTTTACGGACTTAAAAACGGTAACTTCATTGTTTTGCATTTTATTTCGTAAACTCATGCATATAGGCATTTAAGGTTGAATTTAAGTCAAAATTCGTAAAATTGCATGATTTCATGAAATTATTCCTTTTACAGTATCCTATTATCGCATTGATTTTATCAAAATTCACATGTAAACATCATGATTTCAAATGATGCAGGCTCATATTTATAGAAGAGAGAGAGAGAGGGAGAGAGTGGGAGTTGGCAGGGCAACTGGGTCAATTTTGACGGCTCCTAGCAAGCTTGGGTTTTTCCACAACTTGGATTCGTTTCTCCAAGCAAGTTGCCAGCTAGCAGTCTTATGGGTGGAAGACTCCAAGTTTTAAATATAAACTAGTGCTGGTGGATAGCATGATGAGCGTGCCTTTGACGGGGACTCGAAATAATGTTAGCTTTGTCAAGTTGCCAATTTTAACAGCTGTCTTCACGGGTCATATTGTTCTGGGATTTTTCCACAACTTGGATTCGTTTCTCCACATGTCGACTCACTGTTTCGAGATGTTTCCGCAACTTGGATAGTTTTATTCTTTTTTCTGAAGTGTCGGATGTGCCAGGATCATTGAGGCCAAGGTGAAGATAATTCTCTTAGCCCGCCCTTGGTTCTTCTCTCAAATCTATATCGCTCAAATTCTTTCACTGCTTCTTGTCCTATTACATCTTCTTCAAATTTCATTTTAGTTTAAGTTGTGGTTAGCATCGAATAATCACATACTAGCATAACACTCGTGCTTAGCACGGGTATATCCTTAAACACTTCAAATTTAGCATCCATATATTTAAAAATTAAACATTCATAACTGGTGATTACTAAAATACATGAGGAAAAATAATCCCATAATTCATCAATTTGACATTCCGTCCAACAAACACTTGAAATTTATTTTTAAAATGGCAACAGAAGAATAAAAAAAATGGCTTGGATTTAGAGAAACCAGAATACAATAGGTCTGGGAGCCCAAAATAGAGACCTGCCTGGTTCTGTTCAGCCACTTAATTTCGAGCATCTAATTTTCCTAGTCCCACATATTTTCCATGTAATTTAACTTTGTTTCCTTTTCTTTTACTTTGGTTTTCTTCTACGGCAAAACAGAGGCGCAACAGATGAATTTTCCCTTGTATTAGGACTAATTTACACATGCATGAAATAATGTGATTTTTACTTTCAAAAGTAGACGTGAATTTCAGTGCTTTTCTTTTTAATTTCAACTACAAACTGACTTACATCGAAGTCAGGCAAAACGTAAATCCTACTCTTTTGTTTGGCTGGTACCCTCGTGAGACCTGACTGACTAGGAAGTGAACGGCAACATACAGGAGAAAGGACTGTGCTTGCATACACAAGGGAGAAGACCCAGGGTTCAAACATTGGGCGGTTGGATGAGAACGGGGCTCCCAACCACTAAACCATGCGTAAAGGGGCACTTGTTAACTCTAAAAATAAGCTGTTTTTTTAATGAAATAGAGCTTATTTACATATTAGAGCATTTGATAAACTTCTAATTGTAGTTTATATTTAGAGATTATTTAAAAATTAGAGCATTTGCATCTTAAAAAAATTAAGATAGGGATAGGCTTTTTTTTAGTGCATTTTAATTAGGCAGATGGAGATGGACGATGCAAGATTTACAAGTATTTATTGGATGAAAATAGCCTCATAAAATTTCCAAAATGATTCAAACGGCGAGCTTTACATTGTAATTTTAAAAAGTGGGCACACTACTTACAATTCCTAAAAGTGAGCCCCAATTCGGAAAAAGTATTTTTATAAGTCAAGAGGAGCTTTGGCGTGAAATTGAAACTTCCGTAGCAATGGGATGGACCTTGGTGCCTTGGAGGAGACCTGAATGTCATCAGAGCTATGGAGGAAAGGCTTGGGGTTGGGGGGCTGCCGTATTTGTTACTGATGAGGGCCTTTTCTGACTGGGTAAATTCATACTCCCTTGTGGATCTAAGGCTGGATAGTGCTATGTTCACTTGGTCTAACAATCAAGTTCTCTCTTTAATGTCAAGGCTAGACAGAATGCAGTATCAGGAGAATAGGTGGATCTTTAACCAGATGTGTGCCACTTGGCTCTCCCTAGGTTGGCGTTTCATCATTGCCACTATCATTCGAGACCAGTAATGCATATGGTTCCTACTTCTTTCTGGTTTGAGCTTATGTGGCATTGTGGCTACTAGAGTAGAATTCAACGCTAGTGGAAGAAAGCCAAGGCGGAAGGTTGGGCGGTGTAAGATTTTTCTATGAAGTTGTACATCATCAGGGAGAAGATTAAAAGAGTGGATGAAACAAAATTTTGGGAATGTTGAACAGGTTAAATTGGACATGATGAAAGAAATTGAAGTCTTGCCCAGTAATGAGTCAGATCAGATTGATGCCTTAGCTGAAGAAAATCTGGATCGTTTGGTTAGCTCTAAGAACAGACCGGAAAGATCAGATCTCAAAGATCTATGATGGGGTTCGTAGAGAAGCATGCATGGGTCTTAGGAAATTTGTCATGGGAACTGGATATGGGGCCCACAGTCCTTTCCCTCTTTGAATTTGAATTTTTATTTGAGTCTTAATTTGAATCTAAATCTGAATTTGAATATGAACTCAAATTCAAAATATTTATGGTTTGAAAACTCTCACAGATGTGTCATACACCAATCAAAATCCTATAGGATTTTTCGAGTCCTTAAAAAAAAAAAAAAAAAAAAAAGTTTCAGCAGGCAAGATTATATGAGAGAGAGAGAGAGAGAGAGAGAGAGAGAGAGAGAACCAGATAAAAGATACCACTAAAAAAGCTTTGTACAAGCACTGCTAAATGCATTTCGATCAGAACTAGAATCAACCTTTAGAAAATGCACAAGAAATCTAGATCCAAGCCAAGTGTGTGACTAGAGCAATGATCTGGCTTTCTCCTAACAACATACATGATGGGGTAAAATTGTTATGTTGTAAATGTGTAAAGCACCTCTAATATAATCATTCAATTAACTTCAGAGTGATGCAATTTTTGTTTAAAAGAACATCCGATGGAAAAATGACTCTATAAGCATGAGATTATCAAAATCATCAAACAATATTTCGACCTGTTATCTTCAAAGTACTCGTTTAATGCCACTGGAATCATTGAGAGAATATTCCAACTCATAATTCCATAATAATGGTTTCAGAAAAGAAGCCAGCCTGCACAAAAACGCCTTACATCTTGGTACAAATAATTATAAATATGGGGCCGTTGCATCATTTTCGAGAAAACAACACAAACACCACTTCTAAAAATAAAAAATATCAATAAAAAGGAGAATATCCATGTGCATCCATCCCTTACCACAGGTTGAGTGACACTTTCATAATTGGGAATTTTTCAAGTACAAAAGAGAATTTTCAAGTATATAGGGTGAGGTGCACTTTCATAATTCGTGTGCAAAAATGGAAAGTGTACTCACCCTATTGTGAGGGATAGATGCACATGAATGTCCCTCCAATAAAAAGGTGAAGCTTAAAAACGCCCACCATATATATGTTTTGGCATTGGGAGAGTGATCGTTGTGTCCTAGTCCTAATCATTGTCATCTATGAAAAGAATAGCATTCTACACCAAGAGACAAGAACGTGAACCAATAAACTATCACATTCTAGTTACGAGATTTCCTGGCCAAAGATAATTTCCAAGGTATGAGACACGTATTCTCATAAACTTCGCACCTATCTCAGGTCAGGTACGAGTCGCGAAGGGTAATTCCACTTGTGAGACACGCTCAACGACACCTGTTCTGGTACATTTCAAAGCGGAAGCATCCAAAACCATGTATTAATTGGTACCATATCATGAGTTGTCTAAAACATTCAAGTTTATTGGCAAAAGATGATTTCACTTTCTATATAAAGAAGTAGAGATCATAAAACTTACTCTACCTCGCCATTACAAAGTATCTATGTACAAAGATTCAAAATATCGTCTATAAAAAAACGTTCACACTAACAACTCTGACCACAAGAGAAGATTTTCTTAGATTGTCTGCAAAAGAAATAATTCACACTCTTTGGAAGAGTGACTAGACAGCACCATCAGCTGTCCACTCCTTTAGCCCTGGCTGTACCTCATTGGCCTCCTCCTCTCCCTCTGTAGTTTTCTCAAGACCGGAGGCGGTATTTGCATCTGTAACACCAAGAATGGTGAATACGACGATTCAACAAGTATAAATAATAATTGATCTATGCATATTGTATCAATTTCGAATTAGTGACAAGCAATCGAAAGAGAGCATATAAGAGATGAACTAGGCAATTGTGCAGTCAAACTAAATCATGCTTTATGGATCAAAAACAATTGAAACTATACAATCTAATTGGTAACCACATATGCTCATCCATCATCTCTTTTAGAGAGAGGGAATCGTATTGGGATGTCACTAGTGACCCGACCAAAGGTTCATCTAGCTACCCGGTTCTAGAGTTCTAGTTCCGGTGCTCTAGACTATCTACTGCGCAGCGACGTTATCAATTCTAAACCAAGAGTTAACCACGTCGGGTATCGTCCGGTCGAAGCTTAGTGATATCGACTCATTCAAATCATTAACAATTTGAACTTGAGTAGACTACATTATTCGATTCATGTAATGCAATCCAATTCAATCATTTCCATATCCGAATCTCAATTCTACTCCAGACCTCTCACTTTTTAGTACAATGGAAATACTTAATATTGACAATTCAATTGGTAGTACGGATGGGGTACAATTTGTGTATATGAATACTTTTTAGTATAAGTAGTCATGTACATTGCATTTCAATACGCTCATGCATTATAATTTAAGAGAATCAAGGACTTTTACTAGACAAACAGTTCTAAGTATTCATCCCTCATCACCATCCAATAAGTTATAGAACTATAGTATTCCATGTACTGCTACTCTTAAATTGGTGCCACATTAAGTATCAACGGTACATCGAATAAATATAACTAATAACCATGGTATGAGGATAATGGACGAACGCTACACATGTGAAGACCTTTGCCTCGAAGGTCCTCCATGTCAAAGGTAAATTACAGCGGTCATTATTAAATTAAAAGGTACCATCTGGGAAGCCCTGCAAGGTCCTCTAAAAATTCCTAGCATTCAAGGTTTTCTGGGCAGTCGGTCACCTGGTGGTTGCTTGGCGGCTAGCCGAGTGACACTCAATTAAACGCCAGGTATCCGCCGGGTTACCGTGGCCTTATTTGGATTTCTAACTGCCAACTGGCATTTGCTTGGCGGCTAGCCGCTAGGTGACCCCGTGGTTAGCTGCCAAGTAACCGTTAGGTTACCGCGGCCCTTTCTAGATTTCTGACCGCCACTTGGCAGCTAGCTCGACTGCGGTCAGAACCTGGTTTGGTCCTGTTTTGAGCTCTTTTCTGGGCTTTAACATTTCTATTCCATTCCAGTGATTTCTACTTCTAAAACCTCCATAATTGAGCCTCCTTGCTCCCATTTAAAAATATATGATTTGATTCAACTAATACCACTTTAAGGAAGCATAATCAAGAAGAACCCATTTGCAATTCTACTGTATTCAGATTAGAGAGGCTTTGAACAATATTGAAACTGAATTTTCATTCTGAAATCAAGAAAAGAACATCATGCATTGACAGAAATTGCTTATACTTGCCTTGCATTGAGCTTTCCAAACCTATTCCTCTTTCTGTGGCTCAAATGTAAGAAAACCCCTAATTTCTCAAACCCTAACATGAGACAATGTCCAAATCATGGATGAGATGCATGCATGTAATAGCTATGGGTTCTATTGACTCAATCACCACCAAATTTCAAAAGGAGGATGAAGTTCTTACCAAAAGAACAACTGAAAGGTTGGAGGAGCTGAATCTTGACACAACCAGTCTATAGAGAATGAGAGAGATGTCCACTTTCACCCCCCACCCACATGCAAAGGCTATCTTGGTTGATTTAAGAAGAAGAAGAGAGAATAGGAAAAAAGAAATGAAGAGTAGAAGGTTCTCCCTCTAGAGTTGCAGGGATGATCGATGATTGGAATGGGCTGGGTTTTTGAATGGCATACATTGGCCATTTTATAAGAAAGTCCAGTTTGTTAAGTATATTACCAGTTTGAGTCAAATGGGGCCCCACTTGCTCAATGTGTGGTCAAATGAAGTAGAGTTCAATACGAAAATCGACGTGCTCGTCAAGATACATGTGATGATGCCAAGATGACGTGCATGTGTTGCAAAATTAGAAAATCTAAATTTAAGAAAAAGTCCCTGGCTTTACCTAAATGAGCCAAATCGGGTTCAAACTACCTACCCAAGACCTATGGTCCAATCCAAAAGCTAAAATAAAGCTACTTTACTCTAAAGTAGCTTAATTAGTATCTAAGTATATTTAATTTAATTAAAACATAATTAATTAAGGCTAAACATAATTAAATTGGGTCGGGGTGTAACATAAACTCAATTGAATGGACCCCACATCGATTTGCATAGACATTCCTTTTTCCTAACCATAACTCTTAACACTCACTGCAACAAATTGCATATTTGCCAACTAACCTTACCGACACAGTCTGAATATGTCGCAAATAATGTGTTTAGTAGACGCATCATAGCGTTGGGAAAAAGATTACGCGGCGCTGTCTTTTGCGTGTCGGAACATCTCGTCGGTAGAGAGCAGGCCACCATTTGGGTCTTGGAGACAATGTTTTCCCGACATGAATTACCTTTTGCCCGATGCAGTACAACATCGGAAAATAAAATGTTCGAAAAGACGATGGACTAACTACGTTGGGAATTATGAAAATTTAGTTGCCAACGTTGAGAAGCGTCGGAGAAGGTTCTTAAGAACCTTTTAACGACGCTCAAGTTGCAAATCGAGAATGTGTTTTAATCTAATTCTAATAGTGGGATTAACTTAAATCTCCCAAACGGAACACTCCAATCTAAATCCGTCGCCTTTTTGTGATGGATTATTTCCGCAAGGCAACGGCATATGGCTGACCTCGTATGTTTTAAGCTGAAAAGCCAAAACCCCTTGTTGACACTAACCCTCTGTTTGGGAAGGAGTGACAGTAGAAATTGATGGTGTTTGGGAAGGGGGAGGAAAAATGGGGGTAAAATTCTTGTGGGGCCCACCTTAAAAATTTTTCCTCAAAAATGGGGGTAAGTACGAGCGAAAGAGGGTAGGGGAGCGAAAGAGGGTAGGGGAGGGGAGGGAATTTTACTAAAATGCCCTTATCACTTTTTCACAAAATAAAGGGTAAATTAGTAATTTTCTCTCTACCTCACAAACAAACAAAACCCTACTTTTTTACTATCTGATCAAGAGGATGTAAATTTTATTTTCCCTCCCCTCCCCCTCCATTTTCCTTCCCCCTCAAATTTTCCCTCACCCCAGACCCTGCCTCCCTCCAAAATGCCAAATCCCCCACCTCTCCTCTCTTCCAACACCACCACCTGAACTTGCCTCCCTACAAAAGACTCCTCCTCCTCCATCAAGGTCGCCAATGGCTGAACCCTGACCCTTCTCATCCCTCACCCGAAGAGGGTTCTCGCATCTCCTCCTTTGTCTTCATCTCTCCAGCATCTCCAAAGCGACGGGCCTATCCTCTGTCTTCTCCGTCTTCGTTTGGGTGGCACTTCGTTTGTCCTTGTCTCTCCGGCATCTCCAAGGTGCGAATTTTTTAAGGTTTTATGGATTTTTCTGTTCGATTTTTCTCTTTAATTTTTTATTTTGAATGATGCTTGGGTTTCTGTTTAATTCGATATGGGTTTGATTTGCAGTTGAGAGGATGAATGAGAAAAACATAGAAATCAGGAAAGCCTAAGGATTTCAAGCCTTTGGAATGGATTTAAACCTTGTTTCTTCTTATTGGTTTTGCTTGACGAGTGTGTGTGGAGAGATTTGGATTGACCATTTTGTCACATTCCATTTGTGGTTTTCACATTTCATGGTTGATGCGGTGTCTGAAGTCTGTGTTTTGAAACCATGATTTCTCAAGTGGGTATCTCTAACAATGGCTTGGGGTCTCAAGTCTCCTCTGTATGTAGTGCCTAACAATCCAAATATATGAAAATCAATGTGGGTTTGGAGGGTCACGATGAAGCTGTGGCTAGAAAGAGGGAGCCTACCTATGACCGACACTTGAGGAGAAAACCCACATTGATTTTCAAATATTTGCATTATACAGCCCCTTACAATGATGTCTGCCATAGACCTGATGGTAGTGCCTAACATACTTGTATTCTTAACAATACAATGTTTGCATTTCCTGATTTCTTGTCAGTAGGATTTGGAGTAGGGTCTGTTAGGCACAATGATGTTAAGAATACTGGAAGGCATTGCTAAAAATACAATGTCTGTCATGCCTACATCATAGGTAGACCCAAACATTACTCTGTTTGCATTTCTGGTTTTTCAAATAGTTAGGCACTGCCATTGTATTCTTAACAATGGCTTCACATGGCAGTGAGGTAGACTTGAGAGAGGAGCCTACCTATGACCGAGACCTGATGGTAGTGCCTAACAATGGCTTGGGGTCTCAAATCTCCTCTGTCCCTCGTGGTTATGGCTGATAGTAATAAGATCAGCCCCTTACATCCAAGAATACACCAACTGGTTAAGACATGCTTGATTAATGAGATTTTAAACATAAACCATCCTATCAATCCCTCTCTCTCTCTGGCTTTAAACATCAAAGGGGCTGATCTTAGATTAGCTTTAGCAAGGACCATGTAAAAACCAAATAACAGTTGGGATTGATAGGATGCAATATGATGCAATTCTTACCAAACTACTTCTCCAGTGTGTCATCTCCAAACCTGTTGGTGCGTTTATTTTATTTATTTTTATTCTGTGGGCCAAAAAGAAATGAAATGAATTATAAGACTCATTGTATCAGTATAGCTCTTATCATCACCATTAACCAATTAATCAGCACTGTTATTTACCATTAGTCTCTTCATGATGATGAGAAGGGCAAAGACCACGCCCTGATGAGTATTGATTACAATTGCCCATGGACCCAATGGGGCTGAATAAATCAGCTCCATTGACCGGAGAAGAAATTATGATAGGCCACAGATCACATCATTAAATCAGAGGGCCCATTGCTCTTGTGCTTGGTAATTAAAACATGTGCAATAAAATACCTACAACAGGTAGTTCCTAGGAGGCAATACATATTTTGAAGAAATGGGAATTACAACAGGGCCTTCAGATGTTTAAGAAGATAACTATAGATACAAATAGGAACTCAAAGGCCAGCCTGTTGAACTACAAGGGAAAACTCAGCCTCTATCAAATGTCCAATCTGAATAGTAGCTAATGAAATCTTTCCTCCATTCCAATAAATGCCAGGTCTTATTTTTCTTATGAGTGTGTATGAGCAATTTCTATCAAACATGATGCTACTTAATTTTTTTGTCTAAAAAGAATAAAATCATTGAAGAGTGATGGGTGGGTATTATTTTCCTTCTTCCCTTGATTCAATTTCTACTAAATGGAAGGGCACTAGATGGTCATTTCTGTATATACACATTTATCTTATCTACATAATTTAATGTGATTCCCCTTGCTGGATGTTATTATTAATATAAATGAAAAAAACTGTCCACATATCTTGTAAGTGCAGTCCTTGATCTGGGGTTCCTAAGAGAAAAGAAAAGGCTTCTAAAGCTTTTTAATCAAACAATGTGTTGGATGTCTGGTATATGGTATATGGTATATGTTGGGGTGTGTGTGATGTATGGTATGTGCTGGTTAGATTCAAAACTAGTTACCCTTTAGCAGAATCATTAGATGCTTCCAATTTTGGAGAATATTAGCTGGTTTTTGGAAAGGAATTCCTTCCTAAACAATTTTTTCTTCTATTTAGAGAAAATTATTTTTTAGGTTCCTCCCAATTTTACTAGAACCAACTGATTCTGACTTCTGAGCAAGAGAAAATTGCCTACAACCGTACCTGCAATCGTGGTGATGGTAAGGCACCCCTCCACTATGAAGGGATTACAATATTCAAGCAGCGACAGGTTGTTTTCATTGGCAAAGAACTAGTCTTATGATGTGCATGAAAAGGTACTTTGATCATTTTCACATGTGAATGAAATCTATAGTGTGACCCTATTCTACAGAGTACTGACATGGGTTGTTTTCCTAGGGTTTTTACCAAAGGAGAATGATATTAAAATAAATTAGTGGGTGTTAAGGCACCCCACCATGGTTTACTAACATGCACTTGCTTTTGCTTTTGGTATCTTTAAGGTGATAAAGAAAGCTTAAACCGATTAGTTGGGTAAATTATTAGCATGTGTTGTACCCTTTGCCAGCTTTGAGTCAACTACCTTAGCCTTGATCATGGCTATCAAGAATCTTACAGAGCACCCACAAGTGCTGAATAAATTAACTGTATGTACTCCTTGCCTTTCTGGTTTATTCCCTACTTTATCTTCAGTCATAGAGAGATAAAAGGGTGCATCTAGTCTCTCCATGTTTTCTAAGCTTCTTGACAATTGATCATTTTACCTGTTTCATATTGTTTTTTTTTTCCTTTTTCTGTTCTTCAGGGTTTGGATTTTGTGATATCTGAGACTATAGGTAGGAGTGTGATAGTCTCTTGGGTGACCCCATCTGCACCGGGATCTAACTTCATCCAGTAAGGCAAAGTATACAGCAAGACTAAATTTGAAGCTCGCTCCAACGATGCCATCACCTACAAGTTCTATAATTACACCTTAGCCTTCATTCATCAGTGCATCATTGACAACTTAGAAGCATGTTCATGATCGTCGTCATCTTATTGAATGACAGTCAAAGGAGAGATTTGATGATTTTATAAATTGGTATGGGTCTTCCTCCCTCTGACCGATTCATTTTGCTCCTAGTTGGCTGTGTTTCATGGTGTATTTTGGATATTGAATGATGATAGGATTTTAGTTGGGATTTACATTATTGAGATATTTGGTTTTTTTTTTTATTTGGGATGTTACTTTTTACGTGGAATGGACTAATTTTATGGTTAGTTTTAACTTATTGATGACTCATTCTTTTTTATTGTTTCACGATGAATGTGGAATGTTTATGCTTGTGCAACGTTGAAAATGTAGATTTGAAGAGGAAATTATTGCACAGGATTGTTTTTTTTTTGAATTTTTTTTAATTGATTAGAAAAACTATTTCCCGACGCACTCTCTACGTCACTAAAAAGGGATATTACGACGCTTCAACACGTCGGAATATTTATTACCGACGCCGTTTATGCGTCATTAAATACTTTTTCTGACGTTAGGATGTGTGTTGGCAAATTTATAAGTGATGTTATGTGTCGGCAGTGAGGTGAGGTTGACCAGTAAATTCTATTTTTTGCCGGCCTCTGGTAGCTGATGTGGTGCTGATGCATTGCAGTGCGTCAGTAAAGCCTGTCTCGACGTGGTTTGCGAAATGGTCAACGCGGAGTGTGCATCGGCAAATATGCAATTTGTTGTAGTGTTGGTCTTCTCAATTGTAAAGCGACACAAATATATGGGTGTGTACACTACTCTATATAGGAAAATGTTCCTCGTTACCATAACAATTTTCAGCTGGCCCACCTTATGATCCATCTGAACTATTCATAGACACGAAAAATGCCATGATAGTCACTGAACCTAGGGATTTGCACTCATCGAATGAACTAAAGCATTGGATTGAGATTTAAGGGTTAACTTTTTTCTTTAATATGAAGGCATTAAACTTATGGGCCATGGAGCAAAGGACTAAAGGAATGAGATTGACCCCATTATTTATATGTGGGTCCATCAGGATTGGATATTTCATCACTTCCATGTCGCATGATCTATGAGGCTCCATGTAGGCCCCGGCAATCGGGGTGCACGGTAAGGATATGCACGAATATTACACATTCTAAAGTTACTATTTTAGAAGTAGCTAAACTACTTTTCTAAGCAAATTTTTAGTGGAATATGTTGCTTGGTTGACACGATCCTATGTATCCATTTTTACAATAGAAGAATCTAAGGTTGGGAATAATGTATGACTCCCGATTAGCTTTGGTTTCTAAAATACGTAAGGCAAATCCTTAGGGATACTGCATCACTATTTTAGTCAAGTATGACCCACATGACATCCGTTGTGGGCAGCTCCTTCTTGGGGAGTGGGGCTCCACCCTGTCTCACCAACACTATCCATAAGGAGATTCATATCTAGCAACCAGACAAATAAAAGCCCTCCGTGGGGAACGGCCATTCTCAAGATGGCGCGGGGCTAATACTTTTCTTGCAATGGACCTATGGTGGAAAACCATGGGGATTTCTTAATTTAAATACCTCACTCCCGCTTAATATTTTAGAATTGAGGATTTCCTTTTAAGAAGGTCTATGAGCCTACCATATATATAAACATCAAATCATCTTATGATATGACCAAAAATTGGTTCCAAGTCAAGTTATATTTAAATAAATTCTAGTTTCTAAAATTAGTGTTACCAATGGGTCCATCTCATGGGCCCACCAACACTTAATTAGAACTATTTCCAAAAATTAATTTGATTTGACCAATTTTAGTAACTGCTATGTTTGGATCAGATTTAGAAACATTCTATAAAAGTAACCATCCATAAATAGAAAGTGCAAAAATAGAAACCAGTCCTCTCCTCCACATGGCCCAAGTATAATAGACTTCTTGGACTATCAGACTTTCCAAAACTTTGGGATTCATCATACTCTTTCGGCATCTCCAAAACACTTTTGGTAATCTTCAAATTCTTTGATTGGGAGACCAACTTCACTTTCCTTCTTCGTCTCGAACATCGCCAGAATTTACAAAAGTTGAAAAATTACATAAATTCCTATGCCTCGACGATGAGACTTACAAGGTAGTCTAATAATGGAAATAAAAGGGCTATATGAAAATTCACCATGTCTTGCCCTTTCATGGGAAACCAAGGAAACCATGATGCCTTTTACAACTTGCCCAAAACAAACCAAAAACCATAAAAAGAAAGTAAAAGACTTGTGGGCCATCTGGAGAGGACCAGAGCACCTGCAAGTTAACATCTTATACACAATAGGGACTTGGGTTAAGAAGTCATCCATCATGAGATGATGAACAAACCCGGATAGCCACATAAAAAAGGAAACTGCCTATAGTGGGGGCCGAGGCCACCGGTAAAAGTGTATTTTGGCCGCCGGTAAAAGTCGGGCTGCCGATAAAAATCCAGAACCCAACTCGGGGTTTTTGCAGAAAACCGTGATTTTGCCCAAACTTGTCCCTTTTTGTGCATTTAGAAAACATAATAAATGCAGAAAACTATCAAAACTGATCCTTACATAGCCCTAGGTCTATCTACTTCGCATCTAATGCAAAGATTAGATCTAGACAACTGATCTAACATGATTAGAGATGAGGTATGACTCTAATACCAATTGTTGGAAATAGGTGGGCCTCGTGGATAGGTTTTCAAAACTTTTTGTCCACTTGATTTAGGGATCAAGTAGCCATAAGGCCAGAAACCACATCCAGGATCCATAACCCTCAATCTCATGATTAAGATCAGTAATAAACTCTATCTTGAAGATAGAAAGCAAGCACCATGTATCCACAACATACAAGGAGTAGATCTTACGTTGGGAGCTCGGTAGTGCTCTAATGGAGGAGAAGATTACTTTCTTTGATGAAGAACACTTTGCTTGAATCAAACTAGAATATTCAAGACCTCATAGTCTTCCACGCTATGACCCACTTCAGATCTCTTTTCTCAAGAATAATGGTGGAATCTCCAAAAGAAAACTAACTAGAAACTCAATGGAAAACCCGGAAGAGAAACTAGAAGAGAGGAGAGGATGGGGCATGCAACTCTTGTACTTTAAGGGCTGGGCATGGATTCCAATGCTTGGGACGTCCAAGGGGTAGCTCCTCTATTTATAGCACTAATGCATATCCTCTTACTAATAATTATTAGAAGTCCAACTTCCATAAGAATTAGTAACTTTCTCTTCTTACTATTACCACTATTAGAAGTCTCACTTCAAATAGAAATAGTAACTTTCTATTTTCTTTCCTTTTGAGTTCAACTAGAATTAGCAATGATCTAATTATTGGGCCAGAGTGGGGACCACTAGGGATTCCATAGAAAGGTGGCTCCAATTGGGACACGACGACCCCACATCTCATGTGCAACCTATACCCACAGTTGATTGCAAATAACTCCACAATATAAATGCAATTGAACTCTAGTCTTAGGAATAAATTATATAGAAGACCCTAAACTTCCCTATGACCACAAGTAGGCCCCTCCATCAATGTCCATGGATCAATTGGATAAAACATGTCCCACCAACTTAGATCCATATCTAATTATCCTTGAGACCCAATTAATCACAGTGATCATCAGTACCATCCAATTAACTCTTAATTGGGATGGGTGCGCACTTACTAATGATAAATCCATTAATTGGCACAAGGGGATAACAAAGATAGATTCCATCTTGACCATTGAATGTTCTCACAGTCCTACTACCGCCTACCCAGGACACCGAGGTATTGACCTACAGTTGGCCTCACTCATTGGTGACTCATAGCAATTTAATAGATAGAAACTTGAGTTCATTAATGCCTTAGGATTGAGAGCCTATTGCTAGAAAATTATGAGAGCAGACCTTAAAATATAGACAGTGTTTCGTAAGATGCTTTTGCTTTTCATGGTCCTTTAATACATCCAATGTACCAGCATAATGATCCAAAGTCTTACACTCTGATGATTGAGGCAAATCACACTATCCCATAGTGATCAAAATGCTGCAACCTTCTTATATGAGATGCCTAATCTCATCACTGGTTGTGAATCAATTTAAGTATAAGATTTATGATATATGTCTCCCGTATGTGGATCTCATCCATACACGTGTGTCACATCTAATATACTCGTGGGCTCAGGTTCATCTCATGAACTTTTATGTCATTCGTATTGGTTATGTGTAAACAAGTAATAAAAAATACCATTCATCTCATGAAAAGAAAACCTGATTATATTGAAATAAACCAATTTATTACATCATCTACTGGATTGGGACCACACAATCTAACACTTACATCCTCTCATAATTCATGATCATTAACTTAGAACTATACGACAGATTCTAACTAAAATGGTTTCTTAAGAACATTGATTTGACAAAACTAAAGTCAATGAAGGTTTATTTGGTGAAAACAATCTATGAATTCTTTCTTTTCTACAGATGCAGTAGCAGTTAGTAGTGATTACCACTTGCTGGCCCATCTCATCAAGGATGCCTCCTACTGCAGAAGCGTAATTAATGCCACTTAGTATTGCACTTACATTACTTTTGATTTGTACAAAGGTAGGAGGATAAGGAAGTCCCAACATCTCACCTGAAAAGGTCAACCTCATCAACATTACAATAGTAAAATGATGGAAGGGAAACACAAAACAAGAATCCACACAAAACTACTCTCTCTGTAATGAATGATGATTAAATAATCATTAGATAAGATGTTACCCCACATATCTACTGCAGTTTTTCCATTAGAAAATCTCCCAGAAGGCCCTTGATAGAAATCAATCCCGTAGGGAGAGTAATTAGCTTTTGCAAAAGAGTAGAGATTGTTATTGTTCCCATTATCAACCAATGAATGTCCAAACACAATATGGCTGGAACTTGATATGATCCATGCACCTCAATGGAGAAGTTAAAAAATAGGAGAATGGCTAGAACCCAATTGACCCTAGAGCTTGATTTTTCCATTTTCACTCAATTCGAAAACCCACTCAATCAATTGCATGCAACAATTTGTTATGTTGGAATGTGAGTATAAACTATGAGAGTTTTAGAGAGAAAACCACTTAATCATATTTTTCACATGCCTTCTCTGTTTTGGTTTACATTGTATATATAGATGCACACTCCCTTTCATCATGGGATCTTAAAGATACATAAAAATCAACAATTGCCATTTATGGATAGAGTGTTAATGACAATGATCTGTTTTGGCCGGCAGTCAACTTTGTGTTGATACACTAGATGATACGGGCACACCGTCACCATCCGTATCATGGGATCTTAAAGATACACACTACCTTTCATCATGCGATGTTAAAAATACATAAAAATCTACAATTGCTATTTATGGATAGAGTGTTGATGACAATGATCTGTTTTGGACGACAGACAACTTTGCGTTGATACACTAGATGATAAGGGTTCACTGTCATCATCCTTATCATTATCTTCATTACTCCCCTGCAAGCGAATGGGCTGTGGACAGATCATTAGCTTGAATCTAAAAATTTGAAAATGAGCTGAGGTGAGGCCTTTGGTAAAAATATCCGCTATTTGATCCACAATGTTAATATATCGAACATCAAGTTCCTTATGAACAACTTTTTCACAAACATAACGATAATCAGCCTCTAAGTGTTTGGTGCAAGCATGGAATACTGGATTAGATGAGAGAGCAATAGAACTAATATTGTCGCACCAAATCAGAGGAACTGTGGAGAGATAAATACGGAGATCTTTAAACAACATCCGCAACCATGAAATTTCAGCTGCCGTTTGTGCTAGTTGGTGACATTCAGACTCAGTGCTGGACCTAGAGACAGTTGGTTGCTTCTTGGCACTCCAGGAAATAGGATTATAACCAAGTTAGATGCAATATCCACCAGTAGATTGACGATCTGAGGGGCTCCCAGCATTTTCCGCATTTGTATATGCTTTAAGTTTCAAAGAACCTGGTTGGAATAGTAGTCCATGATCAAGGGTTCCCTTAGTATAGCGTAAAATACGCTTGACTGCAATCCAATGTATAGTGGAGGCTCTTCTAAGCTAAAGCTTAGGATAAAATCCCGTATGCTCATGCTTGTGGGCCCACCTTTGGTTCATCCAAATGAACTCACTAGCCCTTAAATTGCTCATGTCCACCAACTTTTGGTCAAATCCGAATTTACTAGACCGTTGGATCGACTATGTACCGATCCAAATGGACTGTTGACCATTAAACTTTTGGGACCCATATGGATATGATAGAAACCACGGTTGATGCTGATTTT
The DNA here is from genome assembly GCA_029852735.1 of Persea americana. NCBI lineage: Eukaryota > Viridiplantae > Streptophyta > Magnoliopsida > Laurales > Lauraceae > Persea > Persea americana. Next base: position 12,449,534 of record CM056812.1, read on the forward strand.
TTGCATAAAGGATGGTCCCAAGGAGCCCTTGAAATACCCCCATCCCCACCACCATGTGGATCCCCCAGGTAGGCCCTACCACACACTTGGATCGGTTTAATCCAATCAATCCGTTGAATCTAATGTTAAAGAAAGAGATAAAACATGTTGTAAAGAGTTTCAGCATACAAGCTAACAATCCAAAAAAAAAAAAATTTAAAAATATGCTTTTATTTTTATTTTTATTTTCGGAAGCTTCCCAATTGATCAATACAAAGAGCTGTCTTTATCTGCATAACAATCAAAAGAGATCTAATTAATAAATAAAGCCAAACATGTTAAATTCATAAAAATCACACTCCATCGATTGAAACTTGGTCTAGGGTTTCATTTGTTATACTTGTATATGAAAGTGAATTAAATTTTTGACCCCTGAAGTTTTTTCTTCTTTTATATTTAGACCTCTGAACTTATATTTAGATCCATTATGTATTTTTTATTTATATTTAATGTCAACGGAACGGATCAGATTGAATCCCCCGGTTGAGGGTGAAATCCGTCGCCGATCCGTTGCTAACGAATTACATGATTTTCAATTCGTCACCAATCCATTTACCTTCGGTTTGGTAAAAAATTCGCGGATCAGAATGGATCGGTTTGGTTTTACGGATCGACGGATTTTTTGTACACCCTTACTATAATCAATCCAAAGATTTTTCTCCTTTTCTTTAAGGAACCTAAAATTAATGCTAGGTTTTCTCCTTTTCTCTTTCTATTGAACTTAGAATCCATCCTACGATTTTAAATAATCTGTAAAGTGAAATACATTTTTATTTTTGTGGCCCGGGCTAAGCACGGGCCTTTGTTGCTAGTTACATTTAAGGAAAAAAAAAAAGAAAAAAAAACATATTTTGCTCTTTTGAAAATTAGATTTTCTTCAAAAGAGACCATGTTTTCCATTTAGGTCAATGATTATAGGTACTAAAAAAAAGGACATATATCTCTTCCTCCTATCTCCTAGTTCCTTCTACTAAAAAAAATGCTGTTCATAAATATATAAATCCATGCACCTCAATGGAGAAGTTAGAAACTAAGAGAATGGTGAGAACCTAATTGACCCTAGAGCTTGATTTTTCCAGTTTCACTCAATTCGAAAATCCACTCATTCAATTGCATGCAACAATTTGTAATGTTGGAATGTGAGTATAAACTATGAGAGCTTTAGAGAGAAAACCACTGAATCATTATTTTTTACATGCCTTCTCTATTTTGGTTTACATTGTATATATAGATACACACACCCTTTCATCATGGGATCTTAAAGATACATAAAAATCTACAATTGCTATTTATGGATAGAGTGTTAGTGACAATGATTTGTTTTTGCTGGAAATCAACTTTGTTTCGATACACTAGATGATACGGGTGCACCTCATCCTAATCATGATCTCCATTACTCCCCCGCAAGCTAGTTGAGGTGAGGCCTTTGGTAAAAATATCCGCTATTTGATCCACACTGTTAATATCTCGAACATTAAGTTCCTTATGAACAACTTTTTCACAAACACAATGATAATCAACGGTTCCCTTAATATAGAGTAAAATACTCTTGACTGCAATCCAATGTATAGTGGAGGCTTTCCTAAGCTTAAGCTTAGGATAAATTCCCATAAGCTCACGCTTGTGGGGCCCACCTTTAGGACCAAACACACGACCCCCTAAATTGCTCATGTCCACCAACTTTTGGTTAGATCCGAATTTACTAGACTGTTGGATCGACTATGTACCGATCCGAATGGACTGTTGACTATTAAACTTTTGGGACCCAGATGGATATGATAGAAACCACGGTTGAGGCTGATTTTTTGTATAGAGGATGGTCCCCAGGACTCCTTGAAATCCCCCCATCCCCACCGCCATGTGGATCCCCTAGGTTGGCCCTACCACACACTTTGATCAGTTTAATCCATTCAATCCGTTGAATCTAATGTTAAAGAAAAAGATCAAACATGTTGTAAAGAGTTTCAGCATACAAGCTAACAATCCAATATATATATACACAAATCACAAATATGTTTTTTTTTTTTTTTTTGTTCTGGAAGCTACATAATTGATCGATACAAAGAGCTGTTTTTATCTACATTACAATCAAAAGAGATCTAATCAACAAATAAAGCCAAACAAGTTGTTAAATTCATAAAAATCACACTCTATCTATTGAAACTTGGTCCTAGGGTTTCATTTGTTATAATTATATATAAAAGTGAATTAAAATTTTGACCCATGTAGTTTTTTCTTCTTTTATATTTAGACCTTTTAACTTATATTTAGACCCATTAAGTTTTTTTTATTTATATTTAATGTCAACGGAACAGATTGGATTGAATCCACAGATTGAGGGTGAAATCCGTCGCCGATCCGTTGCTAACGAATTATAAGATTTTCAATCCATTCTCAATCCTTTTACCTTCGGTTCGGTAAAAAATCTGAGGATTGGAACGGATCGGATCGGTTTTACGGATCGGCGAATATTTTGTACACCCCTACAAAAATCAGTCCTAAGATTTTTCACCTTTTCTTTAAGGGACCTAAAATTAATGCTAGGTTTTCTCCTTTTCTTTCTATTGAACTTAGAATCCATCCTAAGATTTTAAATAATCAGTAAAGTCAAATACATTTTTATTTTTGTGGCCTGGGCCATGCACGGGCCTTTGTTGTTAGTTACATTTAAGGGAAAAAAAAGAAAAAGAAAAAACCATATTGTGCTCTTTTGAAAATTAAATTTTCTTCAAAAGAGACCATGTTTTCCATTTAGGTGAATGATTATAGGTACTAAAAGAGGGGTATATATCTCTTCCTACCATCTCCTAGTACGTTCTACTAAAAAAAATGATATTCATAAATATATGAATTTAGAGAGAGAGAGAGAGAGAGAGAGAGAGACCATTTTATTAATGATAATACGAGCACATAATTAACGATTATCCTAAAGAACCGATACGAGCACGTTATTAAAGATACTCCTATAGAACCATTTTCTGAATCGAAACAATTGCATTCCAATACAAGCACATTATCAATAGTTGCTAATATAAGATGGACCTTCAATTGACAATGGAGACTTCTTTTGCTTTGCTTGGTACTTGTTGACACCAAGATAAAAGTCTCTAACTTCATGGATTTCTATTATAACATCTTGCATCCCAACTCATTCTTTGGTTGCTTCTGTAGAACAAGATATACCTATTCTCGCCAATGAAAGTAGGCATTCATTCATCCTATTTCTCATTTCACTATAATCTTCATTGCATCTAATTGTTTCAGTGTCTTCCAACAAATGATGATCCACAATCTCTGTCACTCTTTCTAGGAACACCATTTTAGCAAGTTGATGTAGGTTTAAACTATCTTTGAACATGTCATCAGTAGGTCTCTTTCCAGTGACCATTTCCAATAATAGGATTCCATAGTTGTACATGTCCCCTTATGTTCATACTTCACAAGCCAAAACTTTTCAATTATTTTTTCTTTTGTGTAAACATCTGATGAATTGAAATAAATCAACTTACTTGATTTGGAAAGAACTCTTTTCCGCAATTCCTAAGTTTAGAGTATAGATACTTAATTTAGATAGTCAAAATGCAACATGTATTCGTAGTAGAAGCATTCATTACTATTGTTGTTGTTACTGTTGTGAGTTTTTTACAGGGTATTGGAAATAAGAATAGAAAAAGTTTTAGAAACAACTATTTTATCAAGAATTTGAAGAAAATCTTTTATTTGGGCTTAGGCCTAGACACAAGTTAGAAATCTATTTCATTTTATGATTAATTGGTCACATCTGCATGGGTTTTGATCTCATGAATAGGTAGTGTTTTATTGGTATTTTCTCTATTTCTTTAGCTAAAAATTCATAGCGTCTAGGGGTGTAAAAGAAAACTAAAAAACCATTTTACCGACCCTACCAAACCGAACCGACGGTTAATAACCGTGTTTCAGGGTTTCGGTTATGGTTGTGGTTATTAGAATCAGAAAACCGTGCTTCAAGGTTCGGTTTCAGTTTTTATTCTCGACTTATGGTTATTAACTGAACTGAACTGTGAAATACAATTCGGTTAACCGTTTTTCCAAAAGACACGGTTAACCGAACCATTACACCCCAATTTAAAAGAAAAAGAAGAAGAAAGGGGGTATTGTGTAATTTTATAACTTAAATGACCCCTTTTAAGTTTTGAGCCCTAATCATTGGAAAAAAACTGAAAGAGGGAAAAGCGAAGGATCATTGATGTGTTTGCTGGAAACATGCTCTTTGTTATTTCATTTGTCTATGTGAACAGTTTAATACTGCTTTAGTATTTTGAAATTATGTAATTTGTTGTCTACGATATTTGGTTTTGACTTTTGAACATTTATTTTGTATTCTGACAAAAAAAAAAAACATGTATTTTAAGTGACAATTAAGTATAATCGAACCATCTAACACGATTAACCGCGGTTCGGTTTTTAACGATTTTTTAGGGTATAGTTACGGTTACAATTTTTAAAAACTGAAAACCGTAAAATACAGTTCGGTTAACGATTTTCCCAGAACACATGGTTAACCGAATCGTTACACCCCTATTAACGTCTACTTTGCTCCCCTTTGATTTTAAATGAACTGTCTTCACCACCATCATTACCGATTTATCTCAAGTTATACCTTACACTTATTCCACTCAACTAGTGAAGTTAGCAAAATTTTAATTAATGTTAAGAATATGATCCTAAAGTCTCCCCAAATCAGAGGCTTCTAATAGGGGAAAAAATGACAGTGTAATGCCTTAAGAAAATTAGAGTAAAAAACATATTGATCCTAATGCAATAAACGGGCTGGATTCAGCCAGAGCCACCATTGCCCAGACCTGAGTCTAATTAAGATTGAGGAGTGTGAGTCAGGTTTGGGTCCTAGACCACCACGGACGCTAGCAGTGGTCCATATGTCTATTAAACAAGTAGTCATAATGGTCCCGACTTGCAGATACACACAGAAACATTCAGATGAGAACCGCTGGGACGATATTTATGTGTGTTTGCTCTAATTCTAGGCCATCTGTCCCACCTATGATTGAGTAAACCCTCTCATACGCTACTTCGGTAGTAATTACCACAAGCCCAAATTTGACACCCATCTAGATGTTACTCATTGTTGGACCGGAATCCAACTAAACAGCCCCTTTTAAAATCATCAAACTTTGTATGGCATAGTTTAAGTAGTTTTTTAATTTATTATTTTTATTTTTTATGATGTGCGTATCCCTGAGGCCTTTGACCCAACAAGATCAATCCCCAATATTGTGGCACCCGCCGAACCATACATGCGTACACAGGAGCAAATCTTTTTTTTTTTTCTTTTTTTGGGGGCGAGGGGGGGTAAACCCACACCTTATGTTGCCCCACGAACTCCCAAGTGGGTGCAATTCAAGGAGCTACGATAATCTACTGGGGTATATATTTTACTTTCTTATAGATTTCATTGTGATCTTTGCATGCCCCACCTCCATTATTGGCATGGCCCTAGATTGGAGCTTGTGTTATATACTAATATTGCATGGATGGTTCTCACTAAGAATAGAGACAATTACCGTACGGACTGCCTTAAAATTGATAATTACCCCATAACAGTTGGAAAATGTTTATTTACTGTAGAACAGTCCGATCTGTAGGATATCGCAAGTTACGATATCCTATGGAAGTAGGATATCCTACAGTCCAAAGCGAAAAAAATTGAACAGTTAGTTTTTTTATTTTTTTCCTTGACTGTGAGACACCAAACCACCATCCAAACCGTTGGATAGCTGTATGAGTATAAAAGCTAATATCGCACCAAATTTGAACCGTTGATCTATCACGGTTATCTAGAAATTTGCAAAAAGTCACATTGTTTTGCAAATTATAAGAACAAATTATAAGCCATTTGTTTTTACAAATTTCTAGATAACCGTGATAGATCAAAGGTTCAAATTTGGTGCGATATTAGTTCTTACACTCATACAACTATCCAAGAGTTTGGATTTTGGTTTGGTGGTCCCACAGTTAAGGAAAAAATAAAATTTTCCAACTTTTGACTTTAAGATATCCTACTTCCGTAGGATATCGCACCTTACGATATCCTACGGATCGGACTGTTCTGCGGTAAATAAACTTTTTCCAATTGTTCTTGGGTAATTATCAGTTTTAAGGCAGTCAGTATGGTAATTGTCTCCTAAGAATAAGACTCCTCCAGTTTTTCACTGCCTGTCCCAAGCCCAGGTAAAGGAGGAGGGTTGCATTGATAGGTTAACAACTAGCGTTAAATCTTGTCACAACCCAATTATGAATTTTGAGATTTTATTCAAATAAAGAGTAACAACTAAAACTATATTGCAAGAGAACTAAAAATCAATAAAAAAAAAAAAAACATGCCTTACCTGGGGCGACGTATCCAATAGATCCTTTTATCCCAATTAAGCTAGATTCAGCAGCCTGAGAACAATTATCGCCATATTTGGAAAAGACCATTGCCAAGCCAAAATCACCCACATGGGCAACCATGCCCTCATCAAGAAGGACGTTGCTAGACTTGAGATTGCAATGAGCTACTCATTATTTGCAATGGTGATGAAGATAATCCAACACACTAGCCACATCAATGGCTACATTTAGCCTTTGAATGAAGCTTAAACATCTCAAATGGCCTTACTCATCATTCTGGTGCAGCCATGTGTCTAAACTCCCATTTTTCATGTATTCAAAAACCAGTGCCTTGAAATCATTGCCGCTAAAATCAAGGCTTTAGCACACAGTTAAGATCTTGACAATATTTCGATGCTGGATTCTTCTAAGGGCTTTGCATTCAGCTATAAAACTCTTTGAAGCTCTTCGTTGTTGTAATTTGAAAACTTTTATTGCAACAGTTTGTCCAGTTGCTCAAGAAATCCTTTATATACAAAACCAAAACTTCCCACACCAATTAAATTGGCCGATGAGAAACCTTCAGTTGCTTTGAAAAGCTCTGCAAAAGTGACCTCTAAGAAATGCTCTCCCATTGAACATATAGAAGGAGATTTCTTGCTAGAGTTCTTCAACCGGCATCGAATTGCTAATAAGCATGACAAAAGAAACAGAGACACAACTGCAACACAACCTGAGATGATTATTGTCGTCAAAGAAAGAGACTTTTTGTGCTTTTTTGAAAATTGATTGGAGCATGGAGGCAACCGGAATTTTTTAATTCCTCCGCAGAATCTTCCATTCCCTTGAATTGACAACTCACTACTAGCATTTTGAAAAATCCCATGCTATGGCACTGCACCCCCAAGATCGTTAAAGGACAAATTCAAGTACTGTAGGAATTGAAACTCCTCCAGATATTATGGGATTTGCCCATATAAGTTGTTGCATGAAAGATCAAGTTCCTGAAGTCCTTTTAAAGCACTTATGGAAGAAGGAATATTTCCTTGGAAGAAATTGCCATCCATATAAAGTCTTTCCAAGTTAGCACAAATGCCAAGAGTGCTAGGAATTTCACCTGAGAGTTTGTTGTTGGAGAGGCTCAGGGTTTCAAGATTCTTCAAGCCATCGACATCCAATGGAAAAGAACCACTCAAGGAGTTCATATCCACAAGCAGCATTCTCAGTGGAGGAATAAACAAAACTTTTTTTGGTATGGTACCATTCAAATTGTTTCTGGCGAGGGGATAATTCCTCTAGGCATTGGCAGTTTTCAAGGCTCCTTGGAATGCTTCCTTGTAGATCATTCCCATCTAAATAGAGTCGGTAAAGTCTAGTGAGATTTCCAAGGGATTGTGGAATTTGCCCAGAGAGTGTGTTATTACTGAATTTAACCACTTCCAGCTTCTGTAGCTTCCCAAGAGGATTGGGAATGCTACCTGTAAAAAGGTTCCCATGCATTGTCAAGTAGTTCAAGTTGGCAAGGTTCACAATTCTTGATGGGATGATCCTAGATATATTGTTGTTACCTAAAAGTAGTAGTGCCAACTGGGACGAGAGGTTAGCTATTGAAGAAGCCAATACAATACTAAATTGATTATGAGCCACACTTAAAAATCTCAAATTGCTGCAGTTAGTTAAGGAAGTAATGAAACCCACATCATCTTTCTCACCGCCAACAATGCTGTCTTCTATATTAAACCATAACAGAGCTTGCAGCAGCTCATGATTCATAGGGACAGATCCACTAACTCGATTTCCACCGAAACTAAGATATTCAATCCTAGAAGCATTGCTTAATGAATATGGTATGGGTCCTCTTAGTTGGTTAAGGTCGAAAGAAAACCAACGGAGATTTGGAAGATTGACGACGAAATCAGGTGGAACGGTCCCTTGCAGATCGTTAACCCCCACATCAAAATCAGTAATTGATGATATGTTATAGTGAGAAGAAGGGATGATTCCTGAAAGTTGATTATCAGCTAGCCCAAGAAATTGCAGTTTCAACATTCGGCCAAGATCTTGGGGAATGTTTCCATCCAGTTCATTACTGTATAGACTGAGACCAATGAGAGATGAATGGTTCCCCAGAGCTGGAGGAATGTGGCCTATGTGAGAGTTCGTATTAAGATCCAACCATGTCTGCTTTGACACAGAGCCAAGCTCTGAAGGAATTCTGACAGTGAACTTATTGCCATATAAACCCAGTATTCTAAGTTCTGAACATTGGCTCGAGTTTCTGGGAATCTCTCCATTGAAAGTAGTTGTTGCCGAGATCAAGATAGCGAAGCCTTTGCAAATGGCCTATCTCTTCCGGAATTTGGCCTTGAAAGTTGTTGTTTGAGAGTTTAATATAACTGAGAAAGGAGAGGTTTCCAATGTGGGGTGACAAATAGCCCTCCAACTTCTGACTCGAGGTTAAGTGCTGTGACGCGTTGAGGATGCCGTTTGCTGCAAGTGTCTCCATCCCACATGCAGAAATGGAGACAATCATTCCAAGAACTCAAGACTCCATTAGGATCCACAGAAATCTCACCCTAGAAGGCGATTAGAGCGAGTCGATCTGTCTCATTTCTTGAGGGGTTGGCAGCTGCTGTGAAACTCAAAAAGATGACGTTAAAAAGAAAGGTGGCATGATACAACGGACCTGAAGGGTCTCCAACTCGGAATCATGTTGTGGAGGTGTTTATGCATTGCACTTGTCAAGAAAAACTAGTGCTTGGCTCAGGTGATGCAGTTACTCTTATCAGCTCCTCACATGTATATATAACTTGAGACTCAAGTAGGGATTGTCTGAGTCTCAGAAGTCCTATAATTTAATTGTCAACATCTTCTATTGGCTGGCCAAAATTTCCTCCAAACCTGAAACTAAATTACTAAACAAAGTGTCCACAGTATAGACAAACCCATGCTCAACTTAGCTCAAGCTAAAAGGACCTGCAGCCATTTTTGACTTCAACTAAAATTCTGGACCAGCACCAAGACATCAATTGAAGGCTCAAACACTTGGAATACTAATATGATGAATCTAACTACACTTTCTTCGTTCCTTTTTTTTTTTTTTGTGCCCGAAATATACGTCTCACGGCTTGTGCAAGAGGTAATACTTTTAGTACCCCATGAGACCAATTCTATCATTAATTTAACCCCTCACACACTAACTCCTTGAAGTACCGGCACTCACCTTAATTTGAAGATCATATAAACTTTTTTCATAATATATTGAATTTTATAAAATAAGAAAATTTTATGGAAAAAATTAGCCTTAAGCACTGATTAGACGAATTGATTATGAAAAACATAGAATTGATGGATTAGGGTGCAATAGATTTTTTTAGACAAAATTACCCTTGTGACAATATAGTTACCTACGGAACAATTTTGCATATATTTTGCCCAGCAAAACTGATGTTTTAACTTCTCTGTCCCTATTTTCAATGAAGTCTCACTGAATATCCAAGGCTAAGAGAACAAATACACACTTGGAAGGGATGAATGCCCCAAATCTGTCAGGATAATATTTTAAAAGGTTCATTTTCTTCTCCTCTTCTTTTTCTGAATATTCCAATGTTGGGATGCTACTATCTATAAGATTTTTGTTCACTGTGAAACGAACACCTCATTTTCTCTAAGCTCCTTGAAGCCTTTGTAGTGGTGATCATCGTTGGTCTTCCTCTTCAATATCTTAGAATCTTTTTTTTTCCTGTATTCAACAAATCCAACTCTTTTTGGAAATTTTTTTACCCATTTAATGACTATCAATGCTGAAATTAACTAATATAGAACGGGTTTGGCCGATGGTGCTGTTGAAGCTAGTGGCTCTCTGCCTTTCTCCTGTTCATTTTTTGCTTTCTCTATTTTTTTTATTGTCTCATTTCTCTGTTTTAGCTTTGTAATGCTTTTCTATTTTAATTAATGAATCTCTTTCCAGCATGGGTGCTTGAATGACCAACTAATCAGAAAGATAAAAATGCTCTTTCCACTTTTGGATCCACTTAAAATACCTCGAATAGATTTAAAAAGAGCTTCTCGTTTTCCCATTCAAGTTACAATTGGGATCTAGCAAATATTTATAACAAATATCTTAAGACATCAGAATTTTTGTAGGATCCGAAACATGGGTTCCTTTTTTTCCTTTTTGATAAGAACCATTTTATTCTTTATATTTAGAGAAACTTCACTGAAAATGGAGATGGAAAACCTAGAACATCGATTATGTTGGGCAGAATAAATGCAAAATGGGTGTCAGGTGGATAACGATATTGTTACATAGGTAATGATATCGTCACGAGGGTAATTTTAAAATATATATATATATATATACTGCATTCTAATCCATCAATTTATTATTTTTAATAATCAATTTGTCTAATCGGTTTTTAAGGATAATTTTTTTGTAAAAATCCCAAAAAAATTAGTTTAGCTTTAAAAACCATTATGCTTTAATGCGCTTATGCTGAAAAAAATAATATTAATGAGACCTTTCCATGATACAATCCTCCCATGATCAAAGTGCATTCAAGTCGGTCCCAAAACGGGCTTGGACTCTTATATCTTCTACAAGCAGTTGGTACCCCTGGAAGGAAAAGCAAAATAATTATATACACACATTGTGGCGTACGTCCTTACCTATGTCCTCTAGTATGAAATCCAAGTATCTATAAAAAAAAGAGGCAAAAACATTGGATCCATTCACAATGAGGGCCTGTTTCTTTGCTGGAATTCTTGTCTACAGAATTCCTGAATTCCCAGACATAGTAGAATTCCAGGATTCCCCTTGGACTTGAGCATCCAAGAACTCCACCAAAATGGAAAGGGAGTAGAATTCCTGGATTCCCAAAGGTCAAAAGAGATATTTCATGTGGATGGAATCCAGAAATTCCTGTGAAGAAACTTGGAACTCAGAGATTCTAGAGGATAGCATGTCACATCATGTCCAGAAATTCCTGGACACGGTGAATTCTGGCAGAAATTTCACTAAAGAAACAGGGCCTGCGTCTCTTTTATTACGAGAGGAATGAGATAGGTGGGTCATAAATATTGTATGTCACTTTTTGAGAAAATAGTGACATGTTTTGCCTGAATGAGATGTTTAAAATAATCTATGAATAGGCCAACACACTCATGGTTGAATGGTGTTGTCACTTCATTTCACACTCATCAAGATGAATGTATCACTCGTGACTAGTCACCCAACATAGGAGAAAAAATTTAAATAATCAACACATAGGCCCAACACAAATAATTAGTCTGTCTGATTGCCCAGAGTCAAGTTGAATTCCAATTGGAACTTGGAATTGGAATTGGACTCAACTTAAGCTGAGTTGAGTCAGATTCCGATTTGTGACTCAGCTTAGTCACATTGAACTCTTCATATATGAGAGAGAGAGAGAGAGAGAGAGAGAGAGAGAGAGAGAGGAGGAGGAGAAGGAAGAGGAGGAGACTAGCATCAAGAGTGCATATTGAGAGAGAGCTTATTGGGTCAGGTTCTGTTGTTAAGTTAGAATTCGAAAGAGGGTTTGTTGAGAAGAAGAAGAGGAGGAAGAAAATCGAGTTGAGAGACAAGGACTCAGCTGAGTCCGGCTAGAGCCCCGGCCGTTTTTTAAAACCCTGTAAATAGATGTTATTTTTCCATCCTCATTCGGAAACAAAGTCGTCCTTTCCTATCCTAATTTTGGAAAACCTCTCCATGTTTTGGCTTGTATTTTATGAATTGTGGAAAGAGAAGTTTAGAAAACAAAAATGTAGAAACTAAACATGCAAGATAAGTAATACGACAAAAGAACACCGAACGTCTGAAACAAAATGTAGCATGGTCACATCATTGCAAGCAGGGCCGGCTCGACCCTTAGGGCCAATAAGAAAATCGCCTAAGGCCCCCAAAAATCTCCGGCCCCCAAAAATTTCAGCCTCAAAACCAGTCTCCTAAAATTCAATTTTCAAGGCCTCGATTCCTGTAAAAAATATCAGCAAAATTACCTTTTTTCTCTCCCAAAAACGAAATACCAATCCCAAGTTGCCACCTGTTCATGTATTATTAAAGGCACAGAGAGAGTCATTGGTTACAAGATAGGCATGCCCATCCCAAGTTGCCACCTTTTCACGTATCATTAAAGGTGAGAGAGCTGTTGGACATTGGTTACGAGATTGAGTTAATTGGGCACGGGATTTGAAGGCTTTACATCTTGTTTTTAAGTAATTTTTACTCTAGCGTGGGCATTATCCATCCAATTCGTTATTGCTCATTTTCTCTCTTCCGAACAAGAAGCCATCTCAACTGTGTTTCTGCAACTTTTTATTCCAACATTTTCTTTTGGTTCTTTTGGGAATAACATTGATCTCAGGTTCTATTGTTTTATATTTTTATGATTTTTTAAATTCCAAGATAACACTGTATGTGTGTTTATTATAGTTAGTGTTCATTTTATTTGCAAATATTATTATTTATAATTTATAAATAATAAATATGTCAACTAGAAAATATGAATCCGGGTACTCAAAACTCAAAAAAAGAGGAGAATGGATGATTTTATTCAGTCTTAAAAAGGAGCTCTTGATAAATTTGTTACAAGCAGAAAACAAAATATAGCAATAAATGAACAAGTAATTGATCTGAATGAGTTAGAAGATAATGAAATTGTAGAACAAAAAGAGATCAATGAAAATATTCATAATGATGAGGAACATGAAATTATTAATGAAACAATTGATTATATTCCAACAAATATTTATGATCCAAGTCAATGGACAAATATTGATACAAAATTAAGAGATTTATTAGTAGAAAAGGGTCCAATATTTAGAGATAATGATCTAGATTTTCCCAAAGATATCCTCTCTAGACATTTTTCTAATACATATTATATTCGAAAATTACCAAATGGGGAGAAGCATGGTAGAAAATGGCTAGTGTATTCAAAAGATTTGGATAGAGTATTTTGTTTTTGTTGTAAGTTGTTTAATTCGAATTCTAAAACAAGTAAACTAGCTAATGAAGGAACTGGATACTGGAAAAACCTTGCTCTTAATTAAGCTTAAGAGTCATGAGACAACTAATGAGCATATTACTAACATGAATATTTGGGTTGATTTAGAAATAAGATTGTTAAAAAAATAAAACAATTGATAAAAATATCCAAGAACAAATTAACAAAGAGAAAGATCATTGGAAAAAAGTATTATTAAGAATTATAGCTGTCGTAAAACTTCTTGGTAAGAATAATTTGGCATTTCGAAGAAAAAATTGAAAGATATATCAAGAAAATAATGGAAAATTTTTAAGTCTAATTGAAATGATTGCAGAATTTGATCCAATAATGGGGGAACATATTCGACGTGTTCAACATGATGAAACTCATAATCATTACCTTGGACATAATATATAAAATGAATTGATAAATTTATTAGAAAATGAAATTAGAAGTAAAATTATAAAAAAAAATTAAAGATGCAAAATATTTTTCAATTATACTTGATTGCACTCCCGATGCAAGTCATCAAGAGCAAATGTTTCTCGTATTACGATGTGTGGATATTTCAGCAAGTCCAATAAAAATAGAAGAATATTTTTTAGAATTTCTAAAGGTAGACGATTCCACTAGAAAAGGCCTTGTTAAAGAAATTATAGATGAAATAAGAAATCTTGAGCTTGAAATTAATGATGTACGAGGACAGTGATATGGTGATGGATCTAATATGAAAGGAAAACACCAAGGGGTACAAAAAAGACTCCTAGATATAAAGCCTAAAGCATTTTACACACCATGTGGTTGCCATAATCTAAATCTAGTACTTTACGATATAGCTAACTCTTGTCCCAAGGCTATATCTTTTTTGGAGTGGTATAACGTAAATATTCATTATTTTCTTCTTCTACCAAACAATGGAAGATGTTACAAGATAATGTACCCAGTTTAACTCTTTAAGTCATGGTCACAAACACGTTGGGAAAGTCGTATTGAAAGTGTTAAGACAATAAGATACCAACCTCCCCAAATAAGAGATGTGTTGTTGCAATTAGATTGAAAATTTTGAGTTTTTATTGGGCATGACAATCTGGTATGATATATTATTCGTTGTTAACTCAGTTAGTAAAAATTTAAAAGAAAAAGACATGCATATTGATGTTGCTATAGATCAATTAAATGGTCTAACTTTTTTTTTTGAAAAATATAGAGAAAATGGATTTACATCTACTATGATTACATTTAGAGAAATTGCGACTGAAACGGAAATAGAACCTATATTCCATGAAAAACGTATAATTAGTAGAAAGAAGCAGTTTGATGAGAATGTTGATGACGAGACAACACAAACTGCTGAGGAATCATTTAAAATTGATTATTTTATATACATAATAGATCAAGCTATTTCAACAATTCATAATAGGTTCAAGCAATTTAAAATATATGCAAATATTTTGGCTTTCTATTTAATTTTCAAATTTTAAAATCACTAGACAATGATAGTTTGAAAAAACATTGTCTTAATCTCGAATGTTCCTTGAAACATTATAATTTTTCTGACATTGATGGCTTAGATTATATTCAGAATTGAAAATTTTAAAAGAAATTTTTCAAAAAGAAGAAAATACTCTAATTTTTGTACTGAATTATATAAAAAGACTAGATTCATGACCCGCAACAAGGATCTTGTGCCCAATAGAATTTTGACTTTTTTTATGCCAACAATACCCATCCACATTCACGAATAAATTAAACAACATTAACTAATATAAGAATTGATATATACACACACACATGAGAGAGAGAGAGAGAGAGAGAGAGAGAGAGAGAGAGCATTTTACTAATGACAATAAAAGCACATTATTAAGGACAACGCTGAAAAACATTATTTGAAACAAAAATGATGTTCAACGTCATATTCCTTATCACAATAGCTAACAATATCTCAATAATTACTAATATACGATGGACCTTCGAGTGACAGGGGGACCTTCTTCTGCTTAGCTTTATACTTGTTGACACCAAGATAAAAGTCTCTAACTCCTTGTAGTTCGAGCATAACATCTCGCATCTCAAATCGTTCCTTCAGTGCTTCTACAGAACAAGATATACCTATTCTCACCAACGAAAGCAAGCACTCATGCATTCTACTTCTCGTTTCATTGTAATCTTCATTAGATGAAATGTTCTCATTGCCTTCTAACAACAAACGATGATCTATAATCTCTATTACTCTTTCTGGAAATGCCATTTTAGCAAGTTGATGAAGGTTCAAATTATCTTTGAATATATCATCAGTAGGTCTCTTTCCCGTGAACATTTCCAATAATAGGATTCCATAGCTGTACACATCGCCATATGTATAAACATCACCACCCATTCCAAAGTCTGCATTTTATGCATAACTTTTTAAATCAGTAAGGACTAGTAAATTTTCCTGGATAAAAGAAAAAAAAATACCAATTTGGAAAGAAGATATGTCCCCCACAATTCAATAGTGGCATGGAGAGTATGGATACTTAGCTCTTTTTTTTTTTTTTTTCCTTTTCCAAAGATACTTAGCTATTTTAGATAGTTAAAATGCAGCATATATTTTCTGTACATGTACATTTATTTATCTATTTTTTCCCTTTTGACTAAAGAGTAAAAGGAAATAGCACGACAAGGTTAAAAAAAATTGTCAAAATCATTTTCACAAGATTAGGCCCACAAACATCAGAGACATGAATTTCTCCTTATGATCTTCCTTAATAATGGGTACATAATATATTTACTCATCAATCAAATGGCTATGATTTCATTCATATGAATAGTTATTTAGCTGAGATTTCATAATGATTGCTTTGCCCATTGATTTTGTGAAGGTGCAAGTTTGTTCTGCCATGATCAATTGATCATCAAAGCCTTATCCCATTTTATATGCTTCTTCCAACGTTTATGGAAATAAAAATGAAGTTCATATCATCTTAAGACACTATCGAGAAAAAAAAAATTATGGTTTCTAATGCTATAAATGGGTCAACTCGGGCTGGACTTGCCTTTGTCCAAGCATGAGTCCAATTCAAATTGGGGCTGGACTTGCCTTTGTCTATCCAATTAGCTAGATTTGGGGCTGATTTTGCCTTTGCCCAAGCATAAATCACAGTTAGAATTGAGGACTCTGAGTCTGGGTCAGAGTCTGAGTCCAAAATAAATATAGAGGTTCGGTTTGAGTTAGTGAAAAGAAAAAACAGGAAGACACATTTCATGTCCTGCAATGCCAAAAAAATGCACTCCCTGATTTTGAATAGTTGGAATTGGAGTTTTGAAATCAACTAGGGAATTAACCTGACGGGTAGTGTTATCTTTCTACAACTAATCTACATCATGTTAGTTCTAGCGAAAAATTCGGCAGCATATTAAAACCCATACACAGAACCCAAACAAGCAATAGAAAATGCGAACAATATTAAAATGAAAAAAAATCATAAGTTACCAAGGAAACTACAATATTTTCCTTCACATTAAATAATACATCACATTTATGTCTATTGTAAACTCTAAAATACACCTTGATAATATGTATAATATCATATAATAAGGTCAAGCATAAGGCCATTTCTTTATTAGAAATTTCTGGATTTCACACGGGTGGATATCTAGGAATTTCAAATATTGGAGTTTTGAAATTCGATTGAATTTTGTCATTTCTGAATTTCATGTTCAGATGCTAAAATCCCTATTTAAGCATTGAAACAATCCATTTAATATACTTTGGATTAAAACATAAAAGGTTAATTGTGGGTTGTACAGGTTACGTGGGTTGACTTGACCCCAATGCTGGTCATGGAAAATTGACCTGCGACTGACTCATATATTATGTGATTCGGGTATGATGGTCATATATGGGTCGGGGTTGAGTTCGTGGGTCGATCGGGTTAGGTTTTGCAGGCCCTGGTTTTTAAAAACCCCTAAGACCACAAACCATCATCAAGCTTCAGTTTCAATGATGATCTCCATCTATTTGTTTTCATCCTCTTCCTCTAAATTACGGCGACTTGTTTCTTTCTTCTTCTTTTTTCTTGGTTACAACATATACGATAGCTTTGCCATTATCAATCCATTTTTCCCTCGCCACACTTTAGCATATTATACAACATACATTGCATATTCAAGAAATAAACTATAATCTTGCTTAAGAAAACCACCATTCCATGCACATGCACAAAGAAAATAATAAAACAAAATTAAATAAAGAGATTGGGAATTATTCATATTCGACAATCAATTCACTTATATTCGTCCTTGGATTGAGATATCACACCACACTAAACAAAACTTTATCTGATTTTTTATATAATATCCGTTACAATTTATGGATTTTTTTTCGTGCCCTGTCTGCTTTATTAGTGGTGACTCGATGTGACCTAAACAATGTTCATAAGTGTTCATAAGTGTTCATGAGTATTTGGAGGGAATGGGCTCACATTGAAAGAGTGTTCATGATAAGTTATTCAAATTAATAAATTTTTATAAGCAAGGGAAACATTTTAATAACGAAAAAAAAAAAAAACTTTAGCAGATGACCTAACCTTTTAGTCCAAATATCAAATGTAAGAGATCAAATATAAGTTTTAAATTACACTTTAGTCATCATTTTTAAATTGTTGATTCCAAACCTTATAAGCATTACTTAAAAGTAAATATTAATTGTTTAAATTCAGATCTACCTATTAAATCGATCAGAACTCAATATGAAATGAGGTGACTTGGCCAAGTCTCCCAATATTTGACTTCGTCCTTCATCAAAATGAGATGATAGAGGAGAGTCACTAGTAACCTCTGGAAGTTTTCCTACCTTTATTTTAAATGAGATCATTCTTTTATTTATTTCAATCTAAATGGGAATTGCCACAAGCCATAAATTGACACAACCAACTGTTCTCCCCCTGTTGTATTGGAAAACAAAAGACTAAAACCATTATTTCAAGGACAAAAATAATGGTATTATATATGTTGCTCCACTAATAAAAAGATGTTACCTGGTTCGAGCAAAAAATAAATAAATAAATAAATGTTACCTGGGGCGACGTATCCAATAGATTCCTTTATCCCAACTGAGCTGGACTGAGTCTGAGAACAATTACTGACATCTTTGGAGAAAATCCTCGCCAAGCCAAAATCCCCCACATGAGCTACCATGCCTTCATCAAGAAGAACATTGCTAGGTTTGAGATCACAATGAACTATTGGAGCTTCACAATGGTGATGAAGATAATCTAATGCACTAGCCACATCAATGGCTACGTTTAGCCTTTGCATGAAGTTTAAATGTGTCCAATTATGTTGCTCTTCATTTGGATGTAGCCATGTGTCCAAACTCCCATTCGGCATATACTCAAAAATCAACGCCTTGAAATCATTGTCAGTAAAATCAATGCTTGAGCAAACAGATAAGATCTTAACAATATTTCGATGTCTGATGCTTCTCAAAGCTTTGCATTCTGCTATAAAACTTTTAGAAACTCTGTGTTGTTGTAATTTGAGAACTTTTACTGCAGCAGTCAATCCAAGTTGATCAAGAAATCCTTTATATACAAAGCCAAAACTTCCCACACCAATCAAATTGGTTGATGAGAAACCATTAGTTGCTTTGAGAAGCTCTGCATAAGTTACCTCTAAAAACCGCTCTCCTAGTGAAGCTATTATGGGGCTTTTCTTGCTTGACTTCTTCAACCAATAACGACCTAAAAAATATGACAACAGAAAGAGAGATAGAACCACAATAACACCGGAGATGACCATTCCTATCAAAGGAAGAGCTTTCTTGTGTTTCTTTGGAGCTTGTTTGGAGCATGGAGGCAACCCCAATTTTATAATTCCCCACAAAGCTTTCTATTTCCTTGAATTGACAATGCACTGGCATTTGGGAAAATTCGATGCTCTAGCACGGCACCCTCGAGATCTTTGAAAGACAAATTAAAATACTGTAAAAACTGAAATTCCTCCAGATATCTTGGAATTTGCCCAGATAGGTTGTTATGTGAAAGATCAAGTTCCTCGAGGCCTTTTAACGAACTCAAGGAAGAAGGAATATTTCCTTGGAAGAAATTGACTTCCATATAAAGTATTTCCAAGTGAGCACAAGTGCCAAGAGTGCTGGGAATTCCACCCGAGAGTTCGTTGTTGGAGAAGTTTAGCATTTCAAAAATTTTCAAGCCATCTGCACCCAATGGAAAAGGACCACTCAAGGAGTTCGTATCCACAAACAGCATTCTTAGTGGAGGATATACAGAACTTGTTTCGGTATGGTACCATTAAGATTGTTTCTGGAGAGAACTAATACCTCTAGGCTTTGGCTGTTTGCAAGGCTCCATGGAATGCTTCCTTGTAGATCATTCCCATCTAAATAGAGTGAGTACAGTCTTGTGAGATTTCCAAGAGATTCTGGAATTTGCCCTGAGAGTCTATTATTACTTAGGCCAAAAAGCCCCAGCTTCTGTAGCTTCCCAAGATGGTTGGGAATGCTACCAGTAAAAATGTTCTCATCCATACTCAAGAAGTTCAAGTTGGCAAGGTTCACAATTCCTGACGGGATGGTCCCAGATATCTGGTTATTATGTAAAGCTAGTTTTATCAACTTGGATGAGAGGTTAGCTACTGAGTAAGGAAGTACACCACTGAATCGATTAGTGCCTAAAGCTAGTAAGTACAAATTGCCGCAGTTGGTTAAGGAAGTGATGAAATCCATGTCATCATTCTCACCGCCAAGTTGGTTGACTCCTAGATTAAACCATAGAAGAGCTTGCAACTTTTCAAGATTCATAGGTACGGATCCTCTAAATCTATTCACATTAAGAGCGAGATGTTCAATCCTAGAAGCATTGCTCAGTGAATATGGTATGGGTCCCTCTAATAGATTATAGTGAAGAGAAAACCATCGGATATTTGGAAGATTGATGCCGAAATCAGGTGGAATGGTCCCATGCAGATTGTTAAACCCCAAGTCAAAATTAGTAAGTGATGAGATATTATAAAGAGAAGAAGGAATGGTACCCGAAAGCTGATCATGGACGAGCTGTAGAAATTCCAACTTTAGCAGTCGGCCAAGATCATAGGGAATGTTTCCATATAGATCATTGAAGGATATATCGAGAGCAGTGAGAGATGAAAGGTTCGCAAGAGACGGAGGAATGTGGCCAATGAGACAGTTGTTGTATAGATCCAACCACATGAGCTTTGACAGAGAACGAAGCTCTAAAGGAATTTTACCAGCAAGGTTATTGCGATATAAACCCAATTTTTCAAGTTCTAAACACTGGGACAAGTTACCTGGAATCTCTCCATTGAAAGAGTTGTTTCCCAGATGAAGATAGCGGAGTAGTCGTAGACCGACTATTTCGGGTGGAATTTGGCCTTGGAAGCTGTTGTTTGCAAGTTCTATAATCCTAAGAAAGGAGAGGTTTTCGATGTAAGGTGATAAATAGCTTGCCAAGTTCTGGCTTTTGAGGTTCAAGGCTATGACGCGTTGAGGATGTCGCCTGCTACATGTGACTCCCTCCCACGTACAGAAATGGAGAGAATAGTTCCAAGAGCTCAGGAGTCCGTTGGGACCATCAGATATCTAGCCCTTGATGGCGAGCAGAGCAAGTCGATCCGACTCATTTCTTAAGGGGCTGGCACTGGCAGCAAAGCACAGCAATTTGATGCAAATAACTGGAAAAGTGACATGAAAGAGAGAGTACTCCTCAAAGAGTCTCCTACTCAGAATCGTTTTTGGGAGCTGCATACTAGTTTTGTTAAAGAAAAAGCATGCATTAGTGCTTGTTGGCTCAAATGATGCACACTCGTATTTATAGCATAGAAGATGGAAAGAGATGAAAAAGCGGTCGTTGGCTCCAAAACCCTGTTGGCTCAATGCGAGTCACCGTTCATGCCCCATGCCCACGCTATCCTAAACTACCCAAAAACCTCAGTTGCACCTAGTCCACACAACAAGCCCCGAGAGAGGACTAAGAGATTGGAAGACTGATGTTGATCCTCTATGGCGTTGGTTGCACGGTAAATGTGGGAGAGAACTCTGCTTGCACGCATAAGGGAGAAGTCTCACTCAAACATGGGTAGTTGGATGAGAATAGGACTCCAAACCACTATGCAATAACTCTATCTCTTCCAAACTGGATCCTAAGTAGGGCATATGGTAATTCTAATATAAAAAAAGGTTATTATTTTATATATGATTTTGAGCTTATTTACATATTAAAGCATTTGGTAAACCTCTAATTGTAGTGTCTATTTTTAGAGTTTATTTAAAAAAATTAAAGCTTTCCCATCTAAAAATAATAAGCTAAAGGAATCTGATTATTTTTATTGTCTGTTTAGCTAAAGTGGATGGAGGTGGACAATGTAAATTTTACAAGTACTGTTTTGGACAAAAATAATCTTATAAATATTTCAAAATACCCCAAATGGTGACTCGACATTGTAATTTAAAATAGGTGGGCCTCAATTACCACAAGTCATAAAGGTGGGCCCCAACATCCTCAAAAAATAAGTGATTATTTTATAACTTTACCAAATAAATTAATTTTCAGTTAGAACTTAAAAATTAAAAGGTGTTTTTTGAGACCTCGATCTAATTAGTTCTTGTTAATTAGACTAGAGTTTGTAAACAACCCCTAAGTCTTGCACATCATTTTTTCACTTAAAAATTATTCCATGGAAAAAATAGCCACACTTATTTTTCTCCATGGAATTTACGACAACTCAAAGACAAACAAATCCTTAAATGTATTTTAATTTTTCTCTTTGATTGGTGCAATGCCTGAAATGTTAATAAATCTTCATTTTTGGAACCTTTTATTGTGAATTGGCCTATAGACCCAAGTTGCGGCTGACAATCGTCCCATGTTGTAGGCGACACGGCGTATGGTATGATATTGAGACTAGCGTGTGATATACTCCATAAATAAAAAAATCTTTCAGTTTCAGAAGAAAATAGCACCTCCTGAAACAAACATATATCCACTTGTGGTTTTGGATTCATTAGAATCTGCTATCGAGTTAACATCACCTGATGCATCCTTCAAGACCAATTGGATGTCTGTATCAAGAAGTTTGTAGTCTTTTTTTTTTTTTTTTACTTTCAAATATCGATCATTAGCTTAATTATTTCATTTTTCAGCCATTTTGTCTTGGATTGCTACCCTTATGTAGTACTCAGTTACACATAGCATATTAGAGAAATGTTTTCCGATGAGCAGGCTGTAGAGAAAAAACAATAATCTATATCTGAAAAACTTTGATCAACTAAGATCCTCCATGTCAAATCATTGAGAGATGTAAAGCGGAAACATACCTTGATCCATAGAATGATATTGTTCACAGGTTGTTGATCTTCCAATCCAATATGGCTATCCAGAGAAACCCTCTTGATTCTTTCTGATGATGGGATGTCAAAGAGAATAGGAACTCACCATATGAATTGGGGACCATAACCCTAATATATAATAATAAGATTATCATAAGTTTGCTTTTTCTAATTTGGCCTCTCATCAAATTAGATATAGCATTCTGGTATCTACACATTAATCCCATGACAATTATACCCTTAAGCCTTAGAACTTTAAGTCTTAATTAGATCACTTTAATTTAGGCTTAACCATAGATAGCATAACACATTTAATATTTACTTGTGTGGCCCCACATGATAGAATTTTCCAACAATCTCCCACTGGGCCATATATGTAACTTAACAAATGTGTATGACAGTATGAGCTCCAAAAGTTTGCTATCATAATTTTAGGATATATCCGAACAATCTCGTCCATTGATTATGCCGGTATAGGATCAAAGTGATTTTCGTCATTTTGCTTTTAACATGACTAAACCCATCAATGGTCACGTACACCAGCAGAACCAAATGACATAGATCAATCATGGATGCGTAGCATGGAAAGTACATGCAATGTGATCTATACATGTCTATTTCCAACTGGTCCTACTGTATTCCTTAGTGAGATCAATATTTAACACAATGTAACAGAGTGAAATGAATTGAATACTTTATTTCTGATCAGAAAAATATCCAAATACGTAAATGCATAAGTATGTTCAAAATCAAACATAAAGCAATAAAATGATACAAACTTTCACTATAATGTGATATCCTCACACAAAATAACACCCATATGAGCGGTGTGCTCATGAAAGACCTTGGGTGGTAATCCCTTTGTAAGCGGATTCGCAATCATGGAGTTTGTTCCAATGTGTTTTATGGATATCTGTCCATCCTGTATTCTCTCCTTCACAACAAGGAACTTAATGGCAATATGTTTTGATCTAATTGAACTCCTGTTGTTGTTGGAATATAGCACTGCTGACTTATTGTCACAATATAGTTTGAGTGGTCTTTCAATACCCTCCAGAATTCGCAGCCCAGTGACAAAATTCCGCAGCCATATTCCATGGTTGGATGCCTCATAGCATGCTACAAACTCTGCTGCCATGGTGGAATCAGTTACGAGTGTCTGTTTGGCACTCCTCCAGGATATAGCTCCACCAGCTAACAGGTAGATGTAGCCTGATGTGGATTTCATACTGTCTTGGCGTCCAGCGTAATCGGAGTCGGAATACCCTATGATCTTCAACTGATCCGATCTCCCATATGTGAGCATATGATCTTTTGTTCTCTGTAAATACCTCATAACCAACTTGGCTGCTTTCCAATGATCCATCCCAGGATTGCTTAAATATCTGCCTAACATACCAACAATGTACGCAATATCCGGACGCTTACACACCATAGCATACATTAGACTCCCTGCAGCTGATGCATAGGGAATCTTCTGCATTTCCTTAACTTCAAGGTTAGTTCTAGGGCACTGATTTAGACTGAACTTGTCTCCTTTAGAGACAGGGGTGTCACCCGGTTTGCTGTCCTACATGTCAAACCTTTTGAGCACTTTATCGATATAACTTCTTTGTGATAATTCAAGAATACCCTGAGAGCGATCTCGTTATATCAGGATCCCTAAGACAAAGGAGGCGTCACCAAGATCTTTTATCTCAAATCTCTTTGATAGAAATCTCTTGGTTTCATGCAACATGCCTATATCATTTTTGGCAAGCAGTATGTCATCGACATACAAAACTAGGAATATGTGCTTACTCTCACTGAATTTGTGATACACACAATTATCAACAGCGCTTGTCTTAAAACCAAACGAGATAATCACTTGATGAAACTTGTGATACCACTGACGAGAAACTTGCTTGAGTCCATAGATGGACTTTGTCAATTTACAGATCATATTCTTTGGGTCTCCCGACTCAAAGTTTTCTAGCTGCACCATATAAATTGTTTCGTCAATGTCACCATTGAGAAACGCTGTCTTGACATCCATTTGACGAAGCTCAAGATCAAAATGTGCAACAAGTGCCATGATTGTCCTAAAAGAGTCTTTCGATGAAACCGGAGAGAAAGTCTCTTTAAAGTCAATCCCTTCCTTTTGAGTAAAGCCTTTAGCTACAAGACGAGCCTTATACCTTTCCACATTACCATTCGAATCCCTTTTGGTTTTAAAAATCCATTTACAACCAATGGGCTTCGCACCTTCTGGTAATGGGACAAGTTCCCAAACTTTATTGTCTTGCATAGACTTATACTCCTCATTCATGGCATCAATCCACTTCTGAGAGTTGGAACCTTGCATGGCTTGATGGAAGTTGATTGGATCATTTTCCACCATTCCTGTTTCTTCCTCATGTTCTTGGAGAAATACGAAAAAATCGTCCGGAATAGCATTTCTCCTTTCTCTAGTGGATCGCCTTAATGGCACTGGTTCTTGAGGTTGTTGAGTTTGTTCCTCAGGAACAATTATCTCATCTTGAATGGGGGTTTGATTAACATTGTTTTGTTGAGGATCCGGATTCGATTCTTGATCATTGACAGGTATAGAAACCTGCACATTGTCAAAAGCAATAGTGGGAATCAAAACCGATTCTTCCTCGAAGACAATGTCTCTAACCTTATTTCTCCCCCCAAACTCAACATCCTCAAACAATGTTGCAGTTCCCGTCTCAAAAATTGACCTAAGTGTGGGATCATAAAACTTATAGCCCCTAGATCGCTCAGAGTAGCCAATGAAGTAACTGCTCACAGTTTTGGAGTCCAATTTCTTTTCATGTGGCCTGTAAGGCCTTGCCTCAGCAGGACATCCCCAAATGTGAAAATGTTTTAGACTGGGCTTTCTGCCTATCCAAAGCTCATAAGGTGTTTTTGCAGCTGCTTTAGTTGGCACTCTATTCAGAATGTAAGCTGCTGTTTTGAGTGCTTCGCCCCAGAGTGACTCTGGTAGAAAGGAATGACTAATCATACTCCGTACCATATCCTTAAGAGTTCAGTTTCGCCTTTCAGCTAAACCATTCATGCTAAGTGACCCTGACATGGTGTACTGTGGGACGATTCCACATTCCTCTAGGGATTTAGGAAACGGTCCTGGACATTGTTCACCTGAACCGTCATATATGCCGTAGTATTCACCACCACGGTCAGACCTGACACTTTTAATTCGTTTATTGAGTTGGTTCTCAACTTCAGCTTTAAATGTTTTGAACACGTCCAAAGACTGTGATTTCTGATGAATGAGAAATAGGTACCCATAGTGAGAGTAATCGTCTATGAATGATATGAAATACTGTTGGCCATTCCAGGAAGCCGTAGGAAATGGTCCACAGATACCTGTGTGTATCAATTCTAAAACGTCTTTAGTTCTATTAGTACCTAATTTCTTCATTTTGGTCTGTTTTCCCTTGATGCAAGCAATACAAACATCAAAATCTGTAAAGTCAAGGGAATCTAAAATCCCTTCAGACACAAGTCGCTCAACTCTAGTCTTAGAGATGTGACCTAAGCGTTTGTGCCATAATGAGGTTGAATTATCGTTACTCAGTTTGCGTTTAGTGCCTCGTGATTCCACATGCAAGGATTCATTATAAGCAACAATTGTATCGAGCAAATATAAGTTGTCATATACACATAAAAAACCAGTTCCAACAACATTTGAATTGATAGATAAATTGAATTGATTGTTTCCAAATGAACAAAAATAACCAAACGTGTCCAATAAAGAAACTAAAACCAAATTCCGTCTAAAAGATGGTACAATAAAAGTATCTAATAGATCCAAATAATAACCAGTTTTTAATAACAACCTAAAATGCCCTATTGCCTCTACTTCTACCGACTTTCCATCGCCCACAAAGATGTGTCTTTCATCATCATTTGGCTTTCGGTAGCTCAGGCAACCCTGCATAGAAACACTGATGTGAGTAGTAGCACCAGAATCTAACCACCACGTGTTTTTAGGTACTGAAGCTAAATTTATCCCATTACAGACCAAAGCAAGGAAGGTACCTTTCTTTGCACGCCAAGCGTGATACTTGGTACAGTCTTTCTTCACATGTCCAGGCTTGTTGCAAAAGAAACAACCCTCAGTTGCTGGCTGTTGTTTCTTTTGGGCTGGACCCTTAGCAGCGTCATTATTTTTCCTTTTTTCGCCTTTATCCTTAGAGGTGCTAACCAAATGAGCACTTTCGGTTCTGTCTTGCTTCAATCTCTCTTCCTCTTGCACACAGTAAGAAATGAGCTCATTAAGAGTCCATTTCTCCTTTGACAATTATAACTGACCTTAAATTGACTGTATAGCGCAGGAAGTGATATTAATACCAAATGCACGAGCAAATCGTCAGACAGCTCGAGCTTCAGTGCCTTAACCTTAGAAGCAATATGAGACATTCCCATAATGTACTCCCGTATGTTTCCCTTGCCATTGTACTTCATAGAAATCAAGCTTTGTAAAAGCGTGCTTGTTTCTGCCTTATCATTTTTCACAAAACTCTTTTCAATCTCGGCTAGGAATTCTTTGGCTTTGGTTAGCTTTTCAGATACCGCACCCCTAAATGCTTCTGGAATGCCGCGCTTGATGATCATAAGACTCATGCGATTTGCGCGATCCCACTTCTCAAAGTTCTTTTTGTCATCAGGAGAACTTGCATTCATAAGAGAAGCGGGCTGCTCAATCCGTAGTGCAAGGTCTAGATCCATGCAGCCGAGAGCAATTTCTATGTTCTCTTTCCAATCCTTAAAGTTGGTCCCATTAAGTACAAGTATTGAGTTGATATTAGCAGATATAGTAGAAACACTAGCTGTAAAGAGAACAAAAAACAAATAGACAAGTATGCTCATATTATCAACCAAATACAGTAATCAACAAATTCAAATAATGGTAAGTCTCATCACAAGATACCTAACACAACATTAATATCAAGTCTTTGGACAGTAATATTACTTGTAAATGGTACTCTTGTTGTAGTAATCAAACATTGACAATAATTCATGTCAAATAATAAATCTATCTTTGGATTGACTTATTATTCACAGGTAAAAACTATATAATCGTCACATGTACCACCACAGGTGTGTATGCAATTCGGTCAAGTATTAACCTTCCTTTGGGCCGACTAAGACCCGCATGAATTTACACACACACAAACATCCAACATTCCTCATGAACAATCTACACAAAAGAGGTCACTTTGGTGACATTTTGTTTCAATTAGCCCATTTAGAATAATGGACTATTTTATTTAACCATAAAAGAGATACCATAAAATATTTGAATTGGCGATGAAGAAAACCAATTAGTTCTCTCCACATGTCACCACATACGAGAATTTTATTATTATTATTATTATTATAATTCCCCGGACCACCAATTTATGTACTCCCCCGGACCACCGAACCACCCATCATCTTTCTTCAACCAAAAAACGTTCTGTAACAGAACATGATAAAATCGTTCTGTAACAGAACCATCGCCTGGGATGTGGAGCACAGCGGAAGCATGGGACCCAATGATCAAAACCAAGATCAAGCTATGCTATCATGGTCGCCCAGGCCCCTTTTTGAAGATATATGGTTCCTGATTACCATTGGTGTACTTGATCCATTGATTGGACCAGATCTTGATCCATAGCAAACAATGGGTTCCGCCACATGATACAACACATAGAAGTAAAAAGGAACAGCATACGGAAGTGAAACAAAACATCATACAAAAGTGAAACGAAACAGCATACAGAACTGAAACGAAACAACAACCATAAGTCATCCATGACGCTTTTTATCCATATAAAAGAAAATCAACAGAAGTTGATGATGCACGCAAATCACAAAAAAATATAGAACCCAATTGCTAGAGATCTGGATTAGAAAAATAAAATAATAGATTCCCAATGGCTTAACATGGAGAGGCTCTAATACCAATTGTAGAGAAAAAGCAATAATCTATATCTGAAAAACTTTGATCAACTAAGATCCTCCATGTCAAATCATTGAGAGATGTAAAGCGAAAACATACCTTGATCCATAGAATGATATTATTCACAGGTTGTTGATCATCCAATCCAATATGGCTATCCAGAGAAACCCTCTTGATTCTTTCTGATGATGGGATGTCAGAGAGAATAGGAACTCACCATATGAATTGGGGACCATAACCCTAATATATAATAATAAGATTATCATAAGTTTACTATTTTTAATTTGGCCCCTCATCAAATTAGATATAGCATTCTGGTATCTACACATTAATCCCATGACAATTATACCTTTAAGCCTTAGAACTTTAAGTCTTAATTAGATCACTTTAATTTAGGCTTAACCAAAGATAGCATAACACATTTAATATTTACATGTGTGGCCCCATATGATGGAATTTTCCAACACAGGCTACATATTTCTCATACGCACTCCAGCTTTTAGGGACCCTAGAGATGCCTAAGGGGTGGGGTAGATGTAATGGTCTCAATTGTAAATAGACACCGCTCTTGTTCTTCTCAAATGTAAATAGAGACACACAGGATGGATAAAATAGACTACTCTATGGGGGAAACGTTTCTGCGCATCCTTAAGGCGAGAACTTCTGACGTGCCTGCTTTGCAATTCATCTGAACCGTGCACACGTATGGGATGCCCTTTGATAGTCATTGGACCTAGGTGCTTGCACCACTACATGGGCTGGGTTATTGAATTGAGGGTCGATTTTTTATTTAATATAAAGCCGTTAAACTTGTGGGCCAAGGACAATGGGGTTAAAGACATAAAGATTGACCCCATTTTTCAGAGCAACGTCCATCGATCATGAGTGTATCTTTCCATCCCATATGTCCCATGATCTGTGGGCCCTAGCAACTGGTTTGCACAGTAAGGATGCACATGAATATTACAGAAATATTACCCACTCTATAGTTACTATTTTAAAAATAGCTTCACATAAGCTACTTTATTTAGTAACTCTAGGGAAATATGTTTCTTGGTTAACATGATCTTATGTATCCATTTAAAAAAAAAAAGCATCTAAGGTTGGGATTTCTTTGTTCAGAGTCATCGTTGGATCCAAAGAGTCCACAAACAAAATGATAAAAGACCCAATACTGGCCATTATTCAAGTTTCTGCCCGACTTGGTGGACCAAAATTAAGGAGTCAATTCCACACCTACCGGAGTCTAGTAGAGGACAAAGCCAATGCTAATGCCAGTCGCCATCCTAGCCCCACACTCACGCTATCCTGGGCACCCTAATGGATGTAAAAAAATAAATATAGCTCTTCTGGTGAAGTACAACTAGTGTCACGCCTCCGTTGATAGGCACGGGGATCATACATGAGATTAGAGGCCAATTAAGAAGTTTATTGCGAAACCATACAAGGTGGTCCCACATATCGAAATCTACGGTGAGGTGTAAACATTTTGTCGGTCAGCTATAAATACAAGCAGAAGCTTCCAATATTACAAATGGTACAAATAACATTTTAGAGTAAACACATTTCTTTAATAATGCTAAAAGTTTAACAAAAGATAAAGACACTTAAGGTTTATACAATGGCCTCAAACAAAAGAAAAGGACAATTAAGGTTGAGACAATTAAGCTAAGCGATGGACCTTGGTGACTCGGAGGTGTGATCGGACTGGGTCGTCTTGATCACTCATTGACATAGAGCTATAGGGTTCACGGTTGATCTTGACCGACACCGATCTTGGTCTTGGTCTTGGTCCTCTCAATTGTAAATAAACACAAAGGATGGGTGTGGTAGACTACTCTATGGGGAAGATGTCTATGTGCATCCTTAAGGTGAGAACTTCCAACAAGCCTACTTTGTGATTCATCTAAACCGTTCACACACACCGGACACCCCTTGATAGTCACTAGACCTAGGGGCTTACACTGGCTTACACCACCAATTGGACTGCACTATTGAATTGATGGTCAATTTTTTATTTAATATAAATGTTGGGTTTTTTTCTTGTATTCCACGTTTACCGAATTGGTTGATTGGGTTGGCCAATGACCAGGTTCAAAGTCATGGTTATTTTGGTAATTGTATTGGAGTTTTCTTGGGAGCCAAGAAAGTGGAAATTATATATTGATGTGATCTGTAAGACCCTAGACTCTGTGAGAAAGTTAGAAAGGAGCCGTCTCTCTT
The DNA here is from genome assembly GCA_029852735.1 of Persea americana. Classification (NCBI taxonomy): domain Eukaryota; kingdom Viridiplantae; phylum Streptophyta; class Magnoliopsida; order Laurales; family Lauraceae; genus Persea; species Persea americana. The sequence continues at coordinate 12,480,471 of CM056812.1, forward strand.
GCGGGTGTTGGAGCATTTTGAACCAAACGAGGCTGAAAAGCAAGCAAGCAAACAAGGGGGAACACTAGAGAATTTGTAAGGGGAGAGGCCGTGATAGAAAGATTGAGATCTGCGAAGAGAAAATGGGCAAAATGTTAGAGAGTTTGTGATCCTTGTAATGAGTTGTCCAATCTCTTCATAATGAAATCGAGCGAAACGCAAATAGCCTATGGACGTTGTCGAGTTTACCGAACCATGTAAACTTGTGTCTAATGGATTTGCTTGATTGAAAGCGTGTTTGTGCTAATAATTCCCCAACAATAAAGTTGCGAAACTTGTGGGCCAAAGGGCCATGGGGTAAAAGACATAAAGATTGACCCCATTTTTCAAATTTATATCCATCATGAGGGTATCTTTCCATCCCCCTATGTCCCATGATCTGTGGGGGCCAGGCAGGCCACAACAACTAGTGTGCATAGAGATGTCAAACGGCCCGTGCCGTGCCTAGTGCCTATTTCGTGCTAGGTCGTGCCGTGCCTTCTGTTTTGATTGGACCACTGAGATATTTTTATTTTTGTTTCGGTTTTGGTCTGATACTTAAAATAAAAAATTAGAACATATACACTGAGAATAGAATGGCACACATATTTAAGTGGTTCAGTCAAACTTGACCTACTCCACTGAGAAGAGAATCATTTGGGTCTTTCTTACTTGAAGGTTTTTTAATATGATCACCTTCAAAACCTTTACAATCTTTTTAGAGAATAAAAATATAAAAAATAAAACTTTTATATTTACATTAATGAAGAAAAAATAAAAAATTAGACTTGTAGCCCGCTAATGTATTCGGCTAGACCATAATCTTCAATTTCTTTCAACTCTTGCTTTCTCTTGTCAGCCAAATACTAGTCCCATAGGCAAACACAACACTCTACCACTTCTTCATATAGATTCGTTCTTCTGTCATCCACCACACATCAATCTGCACTAAAAGCCTGTTTTGATGCTACCGAAAACATTGGAATAGTTAATAGATCACGAGTCATGGCGGCTAACACTAGAAACATGGTTTTGTTTTGTTTCCACAAGGCTAAAACGTCAAAATTAGATGCATCATGCATCCGTACTTTACCCGAGTCAAGATACAAGGATAACTCCGTCACTGTATTATTTGAGCTGGAAGCTTTGCCCATTCTGCTATAATATAGATCTGACCCAGCTCCACCTGATTGCTGTACTTGATGAGAGGCCATAGTAACCCTTGTTGTACTCATTTGTTCATAATAAAATTGAAAAAAGTGTTTCTAATTTTGCCCTTATATTTGAAAAGGTTTTTAAATCTTGGTACTCCATGCTATTATTTATTTCTTCAATAAAAAAATGTACACCACTTGATTTTAGCTCCACATCTAATGCAGCAGCTAAACAAAATGTAATTGGAGCATCTTTCCAATATTTATTAATTTCTTCTTCCATTTTTAAAACAACGTCTTTAAGTAAAAAATGATCTCTAAATTTTTAAAATTGTAAAGAAATTTCCAAAAGATAATTTAAAGCTCCATTAGATGTGGGATCATACACCTGTCCAAATTAAAATTGATAAAATCCTACCTACGATCAACAATGTCACAAGAGAGATAAAGTCAATTAGCCATACTATCAATTGAAAAAAGATATGTTAGCAAAACTTGAATATAAAATTTTAATTAGTAATTTTGCATCACAAAAGACAAGAAAAATAGATTTTAAATAAAATATTTATAATAATATTAAAAAAATAGAAAAAAGCCTCATTTAGGATTTTCACCTTAGGCCTTACATTGGCTCGGCCGGCCTTACATTAGTTTTTCTTGCATATCGTCGTTGCATGTCTTCTTTTTAACGAGTCTGGCCATGCAGATTACTTATGGACAAATAAGTCTCGATTGGAAGACTGAAGTTGTCTTAATCACTCAGGGACATAGAGCTTTAGGGGTCAGGATCAACCTTAACCAACACCGGACTTGGTCTACTCAATTATAAAGAGACACAAATATATGGGTGTGGTACACTACTCTATATAGGGAAATGTTCCTCGTTACCATGGCAAATTTCAGCTCGCCCACCTCATGATCCATCCGATCTGTTCATAGACACAAAAAATCCCATGATAGTCGCTAGACCTAGGGATTTGCACTCATTGAATGAACTACAGTATTGGATTGAGATTTGAGGGTCAACTTTTTTCTTTAATATAAAGGCATTAAACTTATGGGCCATGGAAAAAGGACTAAAGGAATGAGATTGGCCCCATTTTTTATATGTGGGTCCATCATGACTGGATATTTCATCTCTTCCATGTCGCATGATCTATGAGGCTCCATGTAGGCCCCAGCAACCGGTGTGAACGGCAAGGATATGCATGAATATTACCCATTCTATAGTTACTAATTTAAAAGTAGCTAAGCTACTTTTCTAAGCAAGTTTTTAGTGGAATATGTTGCTTGGTTAACACGATCCTATGTATCCATTTTTACAATAGAAGAATCTAAGGTTGGGAATTTCTGTTTCGCGTCATCGATGGATCCAAGTAGCCTCTCGATGAATGATAAAAGTTCTAACGCTTGTTATTATTCAAATTCCTGCTTGATCGATCGACTTGCTGGGTCAAGAGTCAATTCCACACCTACAGGAGTCTCTGACCACATGCCAAGGTCTAAGATTAAGGCCCGTAGAACCAAATGGGTATAATTTTAGGTCTAAATACAAAGAGGTTGAGCTTGATTTGACTGAAAAACTCAGGCTTAGTATCATATAGATCATTATTTCAAGTCATATAGATCATTATTCCATGCATACATTAATGCCCCAGAGAATACACACATACGCATACACATTTTTCAAAATATTTATTCATCTATGACTATGCTACAACAAGATGAAAAGGGGCTAGTAATTGTTTACTTTAGTGCCATTTGTTGTATGTTGATTGGATAGCAATATGAAGGGGGGCCAGAAAAAGCACCCTGAGCAAAGATGGCATTGACAGCTTGTGTTGGATGGAAGGCATCCCAGAAGATGTATTAAGAGGGGAAGGCATGTCACCTGCCCTTTGTTCCTCCCAATCCCAGCATCCCTCATTAGTCATCTGAAACCCTGTCATGTAAGAATGAAGATGGATCAGCCTTCCATTCATGTCTTGTCCATGGGGAAATGGGCTGGGTCCATAGTATAACTGGACCGGACCAAAATTTATTGACGTGGACCTGAACATGGAACAAAAAATAGATCTAGGCCTCTGGTTCGTGTGATACACAAAATCTTATGCCAAGACACTGACGAAACCCAGACCCAGACCTAGAGGGTGCTCATTTGAGGATTTCCCAACTAAATATGGGGCACCCTCTCTTAAGCACCTCTCATGAGATCCCCCTTGTGGATCCATACCAATCATGTGGGTGGTGAGGGCTCAACAGATCTAAATGACACATAGGGTTATACAAAGGATCATCTGGCCCCATCAGATCATCCTAACCCTTTAATCTATTACCCTAAAATTTAATGGTTTTAGAAGGCATCAATTTTTGGATTTTAATCCAATGGTGAGTAGAGAACATAGGGATAACCAAATTATTTGGGTATCTCATTTCTCACCCAGCTATCCAGGAATCGATGCATGAGTCCTCTCCTTGAGTGCCCATGCATTCTCTCCCCAGATTGTGCTAGAGTCCACTCCAGCAGTTGGCGGGTCTCTCATTGGTCCAGCTCCCCCTGGCTAGCTGAGAAAAGAAAAAAAAAAAAAAAAAAAACCCAATGGTGTGCAGTTAAATGGATATCAAATCTGGGCTTGTGCTCATTTAGGACTTCCTACTTCTCATAACTTACTATATATAGCCTCATAGATATGATATATACAGTTGTAGCATTAGGATATTTGGGCCATAGATTTCTTCAGGACAGAATAAAGGACATGGAGGCCCAAACTAAAATGGCTAGAAATCTTGGAACCCCAACCCATTTTTTCTGTGTGTTTCGGTATAGAGGAAAGTATTTCATCTGTAACGGAGTAGATTTTGGGGTAAGTTTTAAGATCCTTTGGGTAGGACGGGACCTATTACCAGCTCTACATCTAAATGTGTAAGTCCTGGGTCTAATCCATTGAGTGGCATGCCAGTTCTCTAACGAGCTGAGCCAGCCCTTGGAGTATAGTCCAGCGGGTTACACTGTTACACACGTCTCTGAATATCAGTATCAACAAAATAAAACAGAATTGTACTTGGGGAGCTTGGGCCGGCCCAGTTGCAGTTATAATTGAAAGTATCTCACCATAAGTTGAAGGGTTATTGATCATGTCACCAATGGCTCCATAAGCATTGCCGTAGAGAAAGATTGCCCCAGTGTGGTTGCCATTGAGCTGGTCGACCAGAGATTTTAGGCCCACATTGAATAGTCCGACGATCTCATTAACGCTGGAGACGCACTGCCCCGGCGGGGTTCGGTTCTGTGCTAATTGGTTAGGAACACAACCAAGTGGGCCTAGTCCAGCCAGAAAGAACTTCCGTATTCCTACACTGTGAAGTGCCTGCAAGAAGAGAGTCCAGCTAAGATTGAGATGGTAACATATGCCATTGATAGATTATCGGTTTAAGAATTGGGGGTTCAGGGTCCAAAGCTGGAACTGATATCAATCAGGCAAAAACTCAGGGCCCATATGAAACATTTATGGGTCAGTAATAAGTTCAATAGGCCCATTGCTTCTTCAGCAGTTTGTTTTTGTATAAAATTAGGATCAAGTTCAAATGGATTATAAAACTGTTACATACAGATGCGTATTGGCCTAATTGGAACCAACTCGGTCTAGAGACCCAATGGGTCCACAACTACGGACCTAAACCTGGACCGTGGTTTCAATGGGTCTCACCCATTTATTCTTAGGTCAGTTCCTTTGGGAAAACATAGTACTAACCCATTCAACATATAAATATGTGATATTGCCATTTTGTTCTGTAATACACGTCCAAGGGAATCAGCTGATCACTCTATTAGCTATAGGATAATGTCTATTATTGGATCCAGACCTACTGCTTTCTGTATCAGATCCAGTCGGGCCTCATATCTGGCCCTATTCTTTGGGGAGTGAGGGTTGTGATGGGTCAGGTCCGGTTGGTGGCTTGTAGGGCCGGCTCGAGAGAATTTGAGGCCTAAAGCAACAATCCTAAATGAGGCATTTCTATGTTTTGATATTATTATAAATATTTTATTTAAAAATTATTTTTCTTGCTTTTTTGTGATGCAAAATTACTAATTAAGTTTTTATATTCCAATTTTGCTAATCTATCTTAAGTCCACCTCAAAAACCCACATGAAAACTTTGGACCTATCCCCAAAACTCACATGGAAATCTTGGTCCCAAAATCAAACTACCTACTGGATATTCTAGATGCATGGTGTTCATAAGCATTTTGGGCAAGTGAATAAATTTCGACGGGGGCCCACTGTTTATCTTAAATTTTGAGATCTATTATTAGGGTTGCAATCCCAAGCTATGGATCTATTACAACCACATCATGGATCAAATTTGAATGGGCTCCTATTGAAATAGGATATACAAGAATAATGAGAAAGGCTTGTAAAGCAGATTCATGACTGAATGTATGGTTGAGATTTGATACACATAGACAGCTAGAAATATAATGGTGTGCTAAAATCAATTGGACTGCTAGCAATAGTAATATAAGGGGTAGATATGGAAATATAATAGACCATAAATGACACTTTAAGGCCCCATAAAAAATTGACCTTCTTAAGAGAGTTATTATGCGGCCTTATATTTTGGTGAGAAAAAAAGGGATGGCAGTTGACAAGTTTGATTTTTTGGAGTTTCAATAGATGCTAGCTACTATTTTGGGGCCTGTTTTTGGGCTTTGTTTTTTGGGGCCTAAAGCAAAGGCTTTATTGGCCTTATTCTAGAGCCGGCCCTACTGGCTTGGCTAGTGGGTATGGAACAAGCCCATATCAAGAGGTACCCAACTACAAAGTAAACGGGTAACCCAACTCTCATGATTCTGACAGGAAGGTGGGCAACGAGTTAGGTTGGATGGGGTTGGCGGCTTCTAATAGAGAAGTAGGGGCCCAAAACAAACATAACCCATCTATTAATGGGTTGGAAATGTCAATGAGCGCTGCCAGTTTCTAATTTGACCCACCACCTTAATCAGGTAGATTTAGGATTCGGTTGACCCATGTACTTCCGGTTTGGATTCGGGTCAATATTTCTAATCTATTTAATAAATGGGTCAGGTTTAGGCTGAGTCCATACTTGATATTCCACCTCCCAACGTAACCCACTAGAAAATATTTAAAGTTTCAGATTGACTCTGTTTTAACTTCTGGCTTAGGTCCGGGTGAGCATGCTCAATCTATTCACTAAATTGGCCAGGTTCAGGTTGGCTAAGGTCCTGATCCAAATCCAGAAATTTTCCATTTTTTATAAGATAAAAGGAATGGCTGATTGAGGCCTGTATATGTGTATATGAGAGGAAAAAAAAAAATGAAGTTGAAGAACTCAATGGTTTCAGATTACCAGTATCTGCCTTGTGTAGTGATTGAGGAGGAGGTCGGCATAGCCTTGAGGAGTGCAGTTGTGGCTGGAATTGTAGAGGTATGGCAGGAGGTAGTTGATCAGGTAGTCATTGCTTCCCGATACCATCAGAGCAATTGACTTTGCAAGGTATTGAGTCAAGTTATTTGGCCCCATTTCATTTCTCAAGTCATTCATGTTGCTCTCGAAATTCATCACCTGTTGGCTTAAACTAAAACGCCCTCCCTGTCACATCAATTAACAAATGAGATTACATTAGCCTTCAAGAAAAAAACAAACAAAACAAAACAAAAAAAATGAGATTGTACTCTCTCTCTCTACTAGGAACTAACATGCCCATACACAGGATAGATATTGTAAAGACACGTCAATGATGTAGGAAATCGTGTGACCCGCATGCCACGGGTCCCAAGTCAGATCAAGCAGGGTTGATGCATTGTTTATTTTGAAGTATCGGGCTATTATAACTTGAGAGCTTGATTTTCTTGCTCTCACGGGTCTTTTCTGCAAGAACCAAGCTGAACTCTTTGATTGGGAGGAAAAAAAAAAGAACCTAGCTGTGCACCCTATTTTCCGCCAAGAAATTCAGACATGGATCCTGATCCATGGACATATGATCCGTGAGTTTTCAGATTGATAGTCTGATTTGTGCGTTCCAATCCAACCGTAGGACCCATGTCCAAACCAACTTCAGCTATATATCAACCTTTTAGTAGTCTACTAAGGGCCTGTTTGGATGCACAAGAAAATACAAGAAAATAATATTTTATAAAATATAATCTTTCATTTTTTAAAGAAGAAAATCTTGTGCTTTTGGTAACTCAAGAAAAATTTAAAGAAAAGATTCTTTTCTTTCAAAAAGCTCAATATTCTCTCATATAGCCCCCCCTGTAAAAAACTTTCTACAAGATAAGAATCTTTAAAAATGACTATTACAAAGTGGTAGAGTAAAGTAAAGATTTTAGTTCACCGAATCTATTATAATGTGTATGATTACATATATGGTAAAGTAAAGTAAAAGTAAATCTCACAGGACGGTGTATGGTAAAGTAAATGTAAGATAAAGTACATGGTGAAGTAAAGTGGGAAGGAATGGTAAAATAGTTTCTTTTCTTTACTTTACTCTATCATATTTTATCGTAGTTTTATAGGGTAAAAAAAAAAATGACTTGTTTACGGATGTGGTAAAGTAAAATAAAGATTGATGTCATATCATAGTTAAAGGTGAGGTAAAGTAAGGTCAGATGAAGTATGTGGTAAAGTAAACTATGAGAGAGAGAGTTATAAAGTAGTTATTTTTTTATTGATTTTACTTTACTATACTTTATCATGGTTTTATGTGATAAAAGAAAAGTAACTTATGGTAAAAACATGATAGTTAAATTTTACTTTACCACATTACTTTTTTATCTAGATGTGATAAATTACATATAAATTAAAATTTTTAATAAAAAAATATTCTTATAATGTAATTTACTTTAATCATTACACCTTCCAAGCTGCTCAATTTAAAATCTGTAATATTCTTAAAAAATTGCCAAACAGTAAAAATATTATACTGTTATAATATTGCATTATTGTATTCTATACTATTTTATTTTTGCAATATTTAAATTTGTAAATATTTTATTCTGTAGACATCCAAACGGGCCCTAAGCTTGGATTGTATCGCTTGTATTATCAAGTAGTTATCTTTTGAGGTATTAACCTGAGTATACTAATATCACATTTAACAACCAAATCCTCATAGAAAAGATTTCCACTTTTTACAAAGTTGAAGTGAAAAATTCACATTTGATAATCATAAAATTTTGGAAATTTGTGTCATGGGAGATCTTTATTTTTAAAGATTACCCCTCACATTCAATGTGGAAATCTTAGTTGAAAAATGGAGGTTATAAAATCTTTCAGATTTGCGGGTTCCTCACCCGTTACCACATTTGACCTATAGAATCCTAGCTATACAAATCCTTGTAAGGAAAGCTTTGCTCCAGAGGCAATGAGAAATCTTTAAATCTACAGATTCCTTACTTGTTACTAAACATGACCTAATACGAGTCTTACAATTTTCTCGGATTTGTATCCAAAACTATAATATCTCATTTTTTTAACTTTTAATTAGGTGATGAAAGATCTGGGCTCAACACACAAGAGTTTTACAGGGATCTGAATCCTATCCAATATAAAATATCTCTGGATCTGAATACATTGTGGTTCCGGCCCGGATTGACCTGCTTAGATCCTCTCATAATTCATGATCATTAACTTAGAACTATACCTAAGGTTCTAACTAAAAATGTTTCTTAAGAATATTGATTTGACAAAACTTAAGTCAGTGAAGGTTTATTTGGTGAAAACTATCTATGAACTCTTTCTTTTCTACAGATGCAGTGGCAGTTAGTAGTGATTACCAAGTGCTGGCTTGTCTCATCAAGGATGCCTCCTGCTGCTGAAGCGTAATTAACACCACTTAGCATTGCATGAACATTACTTTTGCTTTGTACAAAGGTTGGGAGATATGGAAGTCCCAACTTCTCACCTGCAAAAGCCAACCTCATCAACATTACAATTGTGTAAAATGATGCAGCAGCTGTAACGAATGGTGATTAAATAATCATTAGATAAGAACTTACCCCACATATATGCTGCAGTTTTTCCATTAGAAAATCTCCCAGAAGGCCCTTGATAGAAATCAATCCCATACGGAAAGTAATTAGCTTTTGCCAAAGAGTAGAGATTGTTATTGTTCCCATTATCAACCAATGAATCTCCATACACAAGTATGGCTGGAACTTGGTATGATCCACGCACCTCAATGGAGAAGTTAAAACATAGGTGAATGGCGAGAACCCAATTCACCCTAGCGCTTGATTTTTCCATTTTCACTCAATTCGAAAACCCACTCAATCAATTGCATGCAACAATTTGTTATGTTGGAATGTGAGTATAAACGTGGTGGAACTGAAAAAGAAGACCCATTGTGTAACGGCTAGTATATGAAACGTCCATGAGGTAAGATGCTTGCTTCCATATTACCTTTTTCCTTATTTTCCTGCTGGTTTTGGGTGGGTTTGTTACACGGTTTCTTGTTCTATTGACTTGTCCTTATTTTTTTTATTTTTTATTTTTTATTTTTTATGCCTTTAGTGCAGTTGTACCATTACACTTGGCTTTTTGGCCAACAGAAAGCTACCGTGAGGAAAGCTTGTGGGTGAAAAACTGAATACTGTGCCAATGCCCTAATGCCCATTTGGTAATTGCCTCCCACAACCCTCTTAATCCACGTGCAGAACCCCCACCCCATTTCCCATTTAGGTCACATGACCACCCCCCTCTTCTCATTCCACATCACAGCAGCCTCTCTCATCACTGTCTCTTTCGTTCTCCACTCCCTCTTCCAAGCTCCTTGCTGCCTCGCCGTCACCGGGCTCCCCCATCTCCGGCGGTCACCACCACCAAGCTCTCCTTCTCCCCTCTCTTCTCCACTCTCTCAACTCATCTCATCTCACTCATCTCTCCCTCACCGAGCCATGCTGCCCCACCGTCCCGGCGCCGTCACAGTCGCCGTCGGCGACCCACCTGCGCCACCGCCAGTCACCACAGAACCCACCTGTCCATCTCTCTATATTTTTCCCCATCTCCCTTTCTCTGTTTTTCTCTCTTTCATTCCCTGTTTCTCCCTCCTTGCTTCCATCATGGACTAACCCCCCACCCATTTCTCTCTCTCTCTCTCTCTCCTCCCTGCCAACGTGTGGTACCCCCCCCCCCCCCCCCCCCCCCCCCCCCCCAATCTCATCACTTCATTCTCTCTCATTCTTTCTTCCTTCCTTTCTTTCTGTCTTCACCCTTTCCCTTGCCCAGTGGACCTCGAGCACCATCACCACCAATCAAGTGGGCCCCACGACCTCCCCATCTCAATTTCAGTCCCTTCTCTCATTCTCAATCTCTCTCACCCACCTTGCAGGAAATGGACTGCAAAGGCAGCCCCCACCTCCGATCATCACCATCATCTTCGCGTGGACCACTCCGCCAGCTTCTCATCCTAAATTTCAAGCCACCACTCCATCCGCCCATCTATTTGGTAAGCTCTTTTTCTCCCTAGGTTTGGTTTTTATACGTTGGGTGTAGATATGTGTTCGGTAGCTTAGAGCTTACCCTCTATTGATTTTATATTTAATTTAGTTTTATTTTACTATTTCCCTTAGGTTTGGATTTTGGGCACTATGGAGCTATGATTTGTGGATTTGGGCATTTTCAACCAAAGGCAAGTAGATATTTATATATATATATATATATGCTTGGATATGTTTGTGTCTCCTTTGATTAGATGATTGATGATGATTAAGATCACCATATGATCATTTGATGTCTTCGATTTTGAAAAACATGATAATTAGGTTTATATGATTAATGAAATGGATTCTTAATTGGATGGGAAGATGGGAACGGACTTGAGGAGGATGGGTGTTGTATGTGGAAGAGGGTAAGGCCCTATTTTATTGTCTGCAGGTGTGGATGAATGAGGGAGATGGATTTCTCCCCAAATTTGAACTGAACAAAATTCGGATCAGAATCCTGTAACTTCACGGCGAGCCGTAAATTGCTCTATAGCTAGCCGTGAATGCCTGTACGGCTAGCCGTGGGAGCTAACCGTAGAAGGCTGAGACGCCTGTGCTCTTGGGTTTTTAATTTTCAACTTGTGTTCTACGGTGACCTCACGGCGAGCCCATGGCGAACTGTGACTCCTGGGTTAGGTTTCGTCTAAGAACCCGATTGACTAAAAACTTCAAGGGTTTTCAACCTAGTGCCTACGGCGACCTCATGGTCACGACTGGCCGTGAGTTAACTGCGGCGTAATGTGATATCCTTTTTGAGAGGGATTTCTTTCCCTAGTTTGATGACCTAGGTGGGACCCTCGGTAATGACTTTGATGCCTACTTTGGACTTGATACAAGAATGTTTTGAGCCAACGGTTTCTCGTAGTCATTCCGGTTTTTTTTCAGGTCTCAACTTCTCTCAATCTTGAACGGTATGGGACAATAAGATACCCTTCTTTATATCTATGCATGAAGATGCTTCATCCGTGTATCGCGAACCCTGATTCCTTTCGTTGACTGAGTTTGGTGGTACGAGACTTCAGGAATAACAATTGACTTAGGATTTGATTGTTTATTACCTTCCGAATTGCACCGTCTGGTACTCGTCTACATATGCAATGTTCATTTTCCTTGGCCTCGTTTACTTTGTTTTGTTTGGGATCATATGAAAAACCTAGATGATGAATGATGAATGAACTTAGGATCCCTCTTGATGTTCCGTTTATTTGGAAGTTTGATTGAAGTGTTGAGGCTAGGCGGCTTTGATTGTAAAAGCTTGTTGAGAACTACCTATGATGATGATGTTTTGAAGAAGTTTAATGTTTGAAAAAGTTTGATGATTTTGGCTTTGATTTGACGATGGAAGGGTAGTGTCTCTTTTGATTGAAGAATCTTGTTCATGTAAGAAAGTCAGTCTAGCCCCTCACTATTGTATGTTTAGAAATTTTTGTGTCAGGCATCCCTCAGCTGTTAACGCCCAACACAGATGGGGCACCATTTGTGTGAGGACTTTAGAATGAACGTCTGCGTAGTACTACTTTTTTTGTTTTTGATGGATGTACACCATCGGATACATCTTGAATGTGATGCAGGACCTACTACTAAATTGACGAAATGCAAATGTGAGATCAAAATATTGAATTAATAGCAACCATAATCATCCTCAAAATTGGCACTAAACGCATTTTCTAACAATAAATTAGCAAGGGTGATTATGTCTTGATCTGAGACCGAGTTATAGTCCTGCAATCGGAACCTCTAGGAAGTAAAGAGAGGACCGATGGGAAGCTAGGACTTCCAACTTGTCTAGGGATAATCCAAATATAAGCATTTAGATCTGAAGTTCAGGCTTTAAAGGGGCTGTACAGCAATAAAATGGTAAATTGGGCTTTCAAAAATGGGCTGATCCAACTGTAAGAGGATTGAACTAGGTCTGACTAGCCCAGATGGACTGGATCAGGTTCAGCCTGGTGAATATAGGGTCTGATCTATGATCAATCAGGTCCTATGGAGCTGGTTCCTATGCCTGATGTTGGTTTTGGGTTTGGATTAGAGTTAGGTAAAGGGATCAAGGCTAGATCTAGGGTTTTGGATGGATGGGTTGAACTAAATCTAGGGTTGTGTTGCAACAGCAGTAAATAATGAAAGAAGAAGAAAGAGATGGGAGAAATACCTGGTTGGAGATGACAATAACCTTGGCCTCACCCCAAACTCCCCATCTCAGGCGAGGAAATATTAAAAACTTGCATGAGAGGACTCAAGAAAGCTTCCATTGAAGAGTATTCTTTGTTAATGGTTCAATAATAGCCTCCACAATGGAGTTACAAACTTAAAAGAAAAGAGAACTCAACCCTAACAATGGATGGTTGAGATTAAAACATCTTAGTAATCCTTAGATGAGAATAACCAACCAAAGACAATAAAATAAATAAATAAAAACAGCAAAAGAGGGAGGAATGTCATGAGTTGGGGAGGACTTGTGCATGGGAAGACCTGTGCAAGTCATCCCACGCCCTTCTCCCTAGTAAACTTAAGTCGCAGACCCCCCTTTTACATCTTTTATTTAACACAATACTCCTCGGGCCCCTTCTTTATAACTTAAAACTCATTTAAAGCTTCTTGGGCCCCTCAATCCTTTTAGAATATCTTGAACCAGCAACATATCTTCCCCTTTGGCCCATCCCAATGTGGGGCCTTCTTTATGATTGCCATGGGAGCTCTTCGGCCAACCGTCCCATCACATCTGATGGTAGATCTTCTTCCAAACTTCGATCTAACGGTGGATTCTCCTGATCTTGACGGATTAACCCTAAGAAAGGGTGATCCATCCACAATGGGATCATGTGCGCTATTTTCTTCTTGTTCCTTTGCCTAATGTCCCCATCAGAACGATTGATTTTGATGACTGTTGGCCTTTTGGTATTTATCTTGCTTGCTGGGGTTTTATCCCTGTGCCAATTGATATCTCCACCCCAGCTCAATGCGATTAGGGAGGGTAATGACACTATCCCGTGATAATTAGATTATATGGACCACCTATCTTGATAGATGTTTATGTTTGATTGATTATGATTCGAATGCTATGCACTTCTTACGATCAGGATGCTATGCATGTTTTATGATCTTGTTTATCGTTTACTCTGATTCGTTCTGCATATCTACTGATGTTTAATATTTATATCTGCCTGCTGATCGTTGTGCTTGATGCTGCACTTGGTGCATAGGTACTGGGTAAATTTACCTTTGGGAAAGTGGAGGCGTCGCTTTAGGCAGTTTAGCCTGATGGTGAGTACGAGTTGTGTGTCGACGGTATTGTCGTTGTGACCAGCACACGGGTGCCTTCATACTTTGGTTAATTTGTATTTATTCTTCTTTTGGCTTAGGTTTTGATAAAAGCCATTAATTAATATACTTTTGTTATCTTTTGCTAAACTTAAATTATAGAAAAGAAAGATGTGCATACTCTGAAATGTTAATATCGTACCATTTGTTTATTATGATGTTCTGCTGTGTTTTACGGTTACCAAGGAAATATTTATACATCACCGCAGACTTCGATCCTATGGGAAATGATTGGGGCCAAGTGTTGTTACTAATATTGGAAAATTTTAATTGGCTCTAACCTCACGCATAATCCCCGGGGCACGATCGGGGGGGGGGGGGGGCGCGTGACAAAACCTGTCTCATGGGTGTTTGAGATGGTGGAAATGGAGTACATTCTTGTGAAACTGTAAAAGGCTTCAACTTTCCAACAAGGTTTTCTTTTAGTGATTTACATGAATTTAGCTCTTTATGCAAGTTTTCCAATTCATATTCAACTTTTTGTGTTGCTTCAATCGATCATTCTCTTGACCTGCAACGATTAACTTGTTAGATAAGATGATGCGATGATCTTCCAACTATTTTACCTTTGATTGACAGTGAAGTATTCTTTTCTTCCATTGCCTTTAACTTCAAGGCTCTTTTCTCGCTTATTTTCGACATCCTGGACTTATTCTTGGAGCAATTTCTTGTAATCCTCCTCACCATCATATTCCTCATTAGAAAACTCATTAATATCCAAGTCATCATCTGACTTAGATTCTTGCACAGAAGAGGCATTAGAAGGTGTCATGAAGGCAACAATTTCTCCTGACTCACTTAAAGGTGAATCGGGTTCAGAAACATCTTCAACAGATTCCTCATCCCAGGCAACATTTCAAGCCTTATTTTTGCTCTTATCCCTATGATTGCCATGCTTAGCAGTAGTGTGGCCATAACCTTGGCAATCAAAACATTGAATGGGCTTAGATGTAGCCTTATTTTGATTCCTTTCTGTTTTGCGTAAAAATTTTCCTTTCGTAGATGTCTTAGGATTATGTGAGTCCTTGGTAATGGACTTTCTATTTTTCCACATCTTTTTAAAGTTTTTAGCATAGGCTTCAAATTTAGCATCCTCATAGTCATAACTACAGTCATTGTTTTCATTATCATCCACAGAATTTGAGGACACAAGGGCTATGTCCTTCCACTTCTTGGTTTGGTAGTGATTTGCCTCATAGGTCTATAGATTACCAACAAGTTCTTCTATAGTAAGGGAATTCAGGTCCTGATACTCCTCGATGACAAGCACTTTTGGATGAAAATATTTTGGGAGAAACCTCATAATTTTCTTGACAATTCTTGATCGAGGAACAGGTTCTCCCAGATTAAAGCTGGAATTCACGATTTTGCTCATTTTCATATTGATTTCATTGAAAGTTTCTGATTCCTTCATTGTAATCGTCTCAAAAGGAGTGTTCAGATTTTGGAGTTTGGTCTGTTTCACTATGTTCGTTCCCTCTGTTTCACTATGTTCGTTCCCTCATGAACAGTCTGAAGCAAGTCCTAAGACGCCGCGGCATTACGGCACCCCAAAATTCTGTGGAATTATGCCGGGGAAATTCCATTATAAATTGCATTGATAGCCTTATTGCTACAATTTGACTTCGTCTTTTTAGCATCAGACCATTGGGCTTTAGGTTTCTTTATGGTTTGCTCATCTACAACCATGGTGGGGTCAAAATACCCCTCCACAACGATATCCCAGATTTGATCATCCATAGCCCTTGGGAAAGCAATCATTCTTACCTTCCAGAAAGTGTAATTAGTTCCATCTAAAAGAGGGGGCTTAGTAGTAGACGTTCATTCTCTGTTGAATTGGAGATTACTATTTTATAGTTCACACAGCAAATTAGTGTAACATGCTCTGATACCAATTGAAAAACCGGCCTTAACACATGCTTAGGTCCCAATAACAATATTACTCTATTAGATTTCAAACTAAGTGTTTAAACTAATAGTTAAACCTAAATCCAATAGAAAACAATCAACCTCACAATGAGAAGGAGACACGAAGTATAGGTGGAAAACTTTACTAGGAAAAATAATCACGGGCCTTACCGTCTAGGCCAACAGACAACCAAGCATTAAACAAACTTGAAAGTTACAAGAGCACTCACAATCCTTTCCCAGTTGCAACTCAACCTAAGGACTACGAAATCTTATCAACTACTCGCCGTACACCTTCACCGTGCTTGAGCCAAGCACCTTGAAACTGTCTTCAAGATGTCTCTACTTTATTAGAGTAGATGGAAGAGAAACCAATGCTCGAACTTCAGAACAACAACAAGAAAGCTTTGGATGATGATGGATCTCTCTAGATTCTTCTCTAGGGATTATTTTGGGAGAGAAGTACTTTGGAATAGAGAAAGAATGGCTATTTATAAGCCTAAGTCTGTCCCTCAAGAGATGTAGAACTAGTAGGACTCGAATTAGCATCTTTAGAGAAAATAAGAAGCAGTTTTTGGATCAGGTTTCCAACTTTGCGCTAGGTTCGCTCGAGCCAACAGTGGAGATCGCTCGAGCGAAGTAGATTATGCCTTAAGTAAATCGAACAATTCGGCAATGGCTAGAGCGACAGAGCTTTAGTGATGGATTGCACGAGTGAATGGTATCCATTGCTCGAGCAATCATAGTGTTTCACATTAGAAATCATCAATCTGTTTCGCCTGTCACTTGGGCATTCCAAACTAAGAAAATTTCATCATTTAAAACCCAATTTTGTCCATTACCCAATGAATTAGCCAACACTCATAATTCCATACATATTATCTTAGTATTATTGATCTTTTGTTGTTTGTTTGTTGTTCTTTGGTCCTTCTCAATAGGCCAGAAATTGTCTTAAAGATGTGTTTTCTTTATTTACAGTTTGTTGGTGATCTTGTGTAAGGGCCAAATCCACATGATAGGGGCAGTCAGAGCCAAAAGAAGGCCAAACGGCAGAATGATGGCTCGCTATAGTGAGCGTGGTGCAAATGCCCAGTTTCATCTGGTCTCTATGATTGAGTTTGAGGATGAATGCTGTTCTGATTTGAGTTAGATTAGAATACTCTTGGACGAACTTGAGGCTATATATTGGGTGTTTCTCTCAATCCAAAAAAATACACAAGAAGTTAGTTCTCTCTCTTGATCTGAGGTTAGAATACTCTAAGAGAGATTTCCTTATTTTTCTAGAGCCATTGAGATATTGTTCTGAAGAGCTGTTGGTGATCTTGTGTAAGGGCCAAATCCACATGATAGGGGTGGTAAGAGCCAAAAGAAGGCCAAACGGCAGAATGATGGCTCGCTATAGCGAGCGTGGCGCAAATGCCCAATTTTATCTGGACTCTATGATTGAGTTTGAGGATGAGTGCTGTTCCGATTGGAGTTTGATTAGAAAACTCTTGGATGAACTTAAGGCTAGATATTGGGTGTTTCTCTCAATATGAAAAAATACACAAGAAGTTAGTTCTCTCTCTTGATCTGAGGTTAGAATGCCCTAAGAGAGATTTCCTTGTTTCTCTAGAGCCACTGAGATATTGTTCTGAAGGGCTGTTCTAGAATGTTTTGTTGCTTCTACTCTTTTGTAGAAGATAGTTTATCTTGGATGATAAGGTGTGAGGAGATTAAGTAAGGAGAACGGTGCACGGTGGAAGTCGTGTTAGTGGAAGTTGTGCAAGAACAATTACATTCCTTAGGTCGAGGTATAGACTGAGGTAAATGAGCTATGAGTATATCTTGTAACTGTAAGTGAGTTCTTGATTTCTAAATCGTGGTTTTTCTTCCTGGAAAGGGTTTTCACGTTAAATTTGTGTCCGCCTTTTTGTGGTGATTGCTTGGTAGATTAATTTGCTAGTTCTATCTTGTTTGATTGGTTACATCCGCTGCATTGATTTAATTAATTAGACTAGCATCCATTTTAGTGGGTCCTGCAAAACCTTCATCTTGATTGTTGAATTGTTTAGTAGAGGTGACAAGTTGATTTACTTCTTTCTTTTTCTTTTCTTGGATATGCTATTGTCCCCCTCTGGATTGTTGCATAACAATTGTATGTTATAATGTTGGAGCCAAGTGTATGTTGTGATGTTATAATAGATTACCAACTATATGTTGTAAAGTTAGAGCTAGTTGTGATCATCTTGATAATATCATTTTAGTGTTTTTTTCTTTTCAACTCACGCATCAATTATGCCATCAACACTATTACGGTAGGATTTTCAACCACTTTGATATTTTCTTTTATGTTTGAATGAAATTGCACAACTGCATCTTCGACCATTCATCATTTTTTTTCATTTATTTCTATGCAGGAGATTGAGATATTTAAGAACCGGATGGGACTTCAATGCATAAACTGCGGTAACACTTAGGGAGAAGGGCTTGGGTCGTTCTGCTCAGGACAAAGAAGAGGCTGCCTCTCTCGATTTTTTCAAAACAAAAGGTAGATCAAGCCCTTTTATTAGAAGAAAGCAGAAGGCTGAAAAAACAATTAGTTTCTGCTTGTAGTTTTTTTTTAAACAAACCAATTAGGTCTTCTAATTTTTGTGGATAGAAGCAACCTGCCAAGTGAGTTCTTCTCTTGCGTTTCCTATAACAAATCCATACCACCCCTCTCTCTCTATCATCAAAACCATCCTATGCATATTTGCACCGGACATTTGTTTATAACAATTTGGACTCAGTTTGGTTTTGTCATCTTTGTTCTCTTTTTAGTGTTGGTTGGAAGGTTTTCAGTATAATTGTATATGAGTTTCTTTAATTTTGGATTTTTAGTTGTTTTTTATGAGTTGCCATTGTTGGATTTTGGTTGTTTTAGTTAGAATAAAAAAGAAGTTCTGATTACAAAGGGAGATGAACTTGCAGAGACGGGTCATGATCAAGCATCCTGTCAACTGCCCAATGCAAAACCGTGTTTCGACTGTAAGCCTATTGGTTCTTCATTCTCTGTGTTTGTTTCTTGTAATCTCCATCTATGTGTCCTGTATTTTGGATTTTATTTCTAGGATGGGTTGGATGTGATATATGATATATGCGATTTGAGTGTAATATCTAAAGTTGGATTGCCATGACTTTCTACTCTTATTTTCAAAGTAAAGTACTATTTTATATGCCGGTCTACTTCAAGGTTTTCCTACATGTTCCTGGATGCACTTGAAGCTTTGCACCTATTTTCTACCTTGCTGCAAGTAGATGCGTGTAAACAAAATAATTATCTATTGCAAGTATAAGTTTTCAAAATAAAGTTTGTCATGAAGAAAGGTAAGTAGCGATAATTTTATAAATTTTATCAATGGGAAGCCCAGTCAAGCAAATTGAAACCTAAGCCCATCCTAAACCCAACAAGGGTTAAAGTAAAGAAATCCATACCTACGAACCAAAACAACTCATTACCAAGCCTGCCTCTAATTGGAAAATATCATATTTTATATTTCTTATAATTTTTTTCCATCTCAATATGATTTATACAAAAATATCATATTTCAAGTTTCTACTAAAATATTAAAACTTTTGTACTAACTATTTATTTAAAATTTCAATTATGTGATTCTTAAGAAAGCCTATTAGTTTGCATTTTTTTTATTTATATCATAAAATTAAATAATATTTCTAATAACTTATATTGCTCGTGCTTAGCACGGGGGCGTTTTGCTAGTATATATGATCTTAAAAGGTTTGTTCAGTACAGCATCCTAATCATGACCAACTGAAAGACCTATGAGATTCATAACCATCTAAACCTAAGAATCAGGGCCATCTAAACCTTGGTTTAAACTAAGTCTCACACTTTGTATTTCAGTGAAAGCTAAAAGTACCTCTACTTTGTATTGGTACTGACATTGTTGTGTTGGCCTTTCTATTTAATTAAAGAAATTCTGAACTATATTTTCTTTTTGATGCGTGTTAGGGTGTTCAAGATATTGTTGGTTTGTATCTTGTATTCTAATAATTAACCGAATTGATTGCATGTGGGGTTACCCTAGATATATTTAGAGTTTGAGGGTACTTTGATCTTTGCAGCATGGCTTTTTTAGGGCTTAAGAATATTTATATTGGTAAATTGTTACCCTAACCCAAAGGAAAACAATTAAGAGGAATAGGTAATCTCTTTTACGTTGGCATAGACACACTCACTGAATCACATAAAATTGGCATGTCTTCTTCGTGATTGTGATTGTGGTTGGTTGACTAAATTTTGTGACGTTGGAGTCATCGTTGACTAGATAAACACATTAGAGGGGCTAGGTCGTTGTAGTTAACCGGATAGATTAGGATTGCTTTCGATTTTGTTAGGATTCTTTTTTATTATATTTATGACTATCGTTTTGGATTGTGTGTTTTGTTTTGGTTAGGAGTTTTGTTTTAGCAGGTTTACTTTTAGTTCTTTATAAATTAGCTTGATGTAATAACTCAATTTAGTATAATGCAATAAACTAGCAGTTTTTGTATTTTTCTTTCCTCCTTCCTTCTCCCTCAAAAAGTGATATCGAAGTGTATTGTCGGATTTGAGAATTAGATAAGGCGGCACAATGCCCATGAAAGTGGTAGTTGTGGGTGTGACTTATTTTCTCTTTGGTATTGATATTAATAATATAATAAAAACATAAATTCCATTGGATGTTGCAAGTTCCAAGATCTAATGTTGTGAAATGGTCACAACAGAAACTCTGCATAACGTTTTTAGATCGAATAGATGACAAATGGATTTTATATTTTGCAGATTCCTAGATCCTAAATTCAATTTTTATCTAGTAGGATAGTCTTGCCATCTTGAAAAATGATTTTACACACAAAAAACGACCATGTGCATATTAAATGGTCATAACAGAAACTCCGAAAAAATCTATTTCGTGGCCTAATTAGATTGAACAGATTTTTTTGTTGTAATGCAAAATTGAATAGATTAAGAGAGGATGGACTATTGAAAACAAACCCCAAAATTACAAAAGGAGACTCCCAAGGATATTACAAAAGATCATCAAAAGAGAAAAACAAAAAACTATATATAATTATTAAAGTAGAGTGACAACAAAAAAATAAAGAATTGAAACTAGTGGAGGACTTGAGAACAGTTTTGTGATGCAACTTAATGGGAGGAGAATCTGATTTTATTAATCAGTGAAAAGTACGTCGTTAGAGCTGGAGTAATGTCTGTCAATATGGCATCTTTTCTAGCTCTCCATAGAGACTTCATAGCTGAAAAAAAAGAAGAAAAAGAAGATAGCTCTTCTAGCATAGGCATGACAGGGTATGATAAGAGCCATGCAAAGGTTGAAAGCTCAACATTTTGATGGTATATAAACTCAGCAATGTTTAGAAGCCGAAGAAGAGAGGAAGAAGAGATGGAGATCATCTTCACAGCCTCTATAGCAGAGAGAGCATCGGGATGCCAATGATGACCCTTCTGCTGACTATTGAAATGCCTAAGATCAAATTGATAACTACTCCCAATTAATGAGTTTTATATTTTGTATATGGATAGATCCTAAAGCCAATTTTTTATCTAGCAAGACAGTTGTGGGCTCTCTTAAAAGTAGTTTTCCACCCTTTCAAACACAGAAAATGACCTTGTTTCCACATGGATGCATGAGCACTAGGAATCGCGAACCAAAATAGATTGTTGCCATCCCAAGCCTCTCCTAATACCTGTAAACACATAAATTAAGAGTTGGGATGAAAGAGTATGTAAACTTATGATCTGTTTCATTCATACAAGTAAAGGGTTACAAAATATAACATTCGTTCCCCATTTTACATGAAATAAAAATAAATATGAGGAAAGAGGAACATGGCTCAAAACTAGGAAATCATGCTTCATCTCTTGTTGAATGCATGATCCTAATCCTTAACCTACTCCATTCTTCTCTTCAGGAACAGTCTCCTTGCTTGTTAATTTTGGCAGCGCGTTGTCGCAAAATGGCAACCCGGTCCTCTCTCCTTGTTTGAAATTCTTCACAGTTTTTTTTTTTTTTTTTTTTTTTTTTTGTCTTCTACTCCCCCTCCTTGCACAACTAGTGGCTTTTTTAGGCTTCTTGTAGCCATTCCCACTACGTATGGTTAGATAACCATAAGGGCTGGTTTGACAACTCTACTAATAGAGTCAAGTGAAGTAAAGTTGATTTTAAAGAAAGTACAAAATATAAGTGGGTTATAATGGTATTTTATTTTTAGTTTGTTATGGAATCTTTTTGACTTTTTGTAGACGAAAGTGGAGTTTTTTTTGTATTTTAGTGGATAAAGGTAATTGTTTTTTGACTTTTTTTTATAAAAATATGGAGGGAGTTTTGAATTAAAGTGCTTTTGATGTGACATTTTATCTGAAAAATGGAGGCTTTACTTGACTTTTACTATGCTAGTAAAGTGCCAAACTAAAGGGAGTTGCTTCCCACTTTGTTCCCCACCTTGCTACCCACTTTAATTAATGGGTAGAGATGGTTGCACGTTCTTCTCCCCAAGCTTGGAGTGGATGGACACCTGTCCTCTCCTAACTATAAGGAGGTGATGGGTACATGTTGGTTGCCCATTTCCTATGAGTGAATGGGCCTTTGCCTTCATCTAAGGAGTGAGTATTCCTCTTGGCTCCACATATTCTATGACTACACATTTGCAAAAGACATGGGCACCATCACATGATTGATGGTCACATAGTCACGAAGCAATATCAACTTGATGATTGCACCATCATATGATTGATGTGATGGTCACATATTCATACAATTTTGGCAGGCCCATATGTAATGGTCCACCCATAATCTATCAAGATTGGTCATATTGCTTAGACCGAAAGACATGGACTGGATGTGTGCATTGGGCCCAACATGACATGGTCTCAAGATTTGACTTGGACCTGAATATCTGCATTGGGTCCAACATGACATGATGGTCACAAAAAATTGGCTTGGGCTTGGATGTGTGCATTGGACCCAACATGACATGGTCACACAAGTTGGCTTGGACCCATATTTTAATTGGTCCGAAACCGCTACCACATAAATTTGAGAGAGTTTGATGGGACTTGGAAACTTAATTGGATAGACATCCATTACTAGTCATAGGGTATTACATGGGGGTGTGACTCACATAAATAGGTGGCAATTATGAACTTGGGAGTGAGTCCTATGGCTAAATGGACTTAGGCATGTCGACACATAAGTGAGCCCAATGCATAGATGGTTTAGGTCCATCTAACCAGGACCCCTTATGCTAGATAGATTATAATTTTTTGGCCCGAATCAGGCTTGAGCCATAAATTGATTTGGACCGGCATCTACCAAGATTGGTCATATGGCTTAGACCAGAAGTTGGCTTAGACCAAGATTGGTCGTATGACTTAGGCTTGAATCAACCACGATTGCTTATATGGCCTTGTTAGAAATTGAATTGAGCCTGAATCAACCAAAACTGGTCATATGGCTTAGGCCAAACAATTGGCTTGGACTTCATTGGATCTAACATGATATGGTTGTAGAAGTTGGCTTGACCCTATATTAATCATATTAATTTGACCCGTAAATCTAAGAGATCTTGACGGGACCCATCTAATTCATCGGGCGCAACTCCAGGCCATATAGCGGTCACCAATCATGGGCTTGGGGATGGGTCCAATAGCTAAATGGAAGTGGGCTCAATGCATTCTTGGGTTTATACCCATCTAATCATGACCCGCAACAAGGGTCTCGTGCCCAATAGAATTTTGACTTTTTTTATGCCAACAATACCCATCCACATTCATGAATAAACAACATTAATTAATATAAAAATATATATATATATATATATTTATTTATGGGAGATGCTCCTATGAGAGCATCTCTCACCTTACTAAGAGAGATAAGGTGGGGGTCCCTCACATCCATATCCAATGCCAATAACTTAAATGTGTATATGTATATGTGTGAGAGAGAGAAATAACGATAGAGAGAGAGTGAGCGGCATTTTACTAATGACAATAAAAGCACATTATTAAGGACAACACTGAAAAACATTACTTGAAACAAAAACCGTGTTCAACGTCATATTCCTTATCACAATAGCTAACAATATCTCAATAATTACTAATATACGATGGACCTTCGAGTGACAGGGGGACCTTCGAGTGCTTAGCTTTATACTTGTTGACCCCAAGATAAAAGTCTCTAACTCTTTGTAGTTCCAGCATAACATCTCGCATCTCCAATCGTTCCTTCGGTGCTTCTACAGAACAAGATATACCTATTCTCACCAACGAAAGGAAGCACTCATGCATCCTACTTCCCATTTCGTTGTAATCTTCATTAGATGAAATGTTCTCATTGCCTTCCAACAACAAACAATGATCTATAATCTCTATCACTTTTTCTGGGAATGCCATTTTAGCAAGTTGATGAAGGTTCAAATTATCTTTGAATATATCATCAGTAGGTTTCTTTCCCGTGAACATTTCCAATAATAGGATTCCATAGCTGTACACGTCGCCGTATGTAGAAACATCACCACCCATTCCATACTCTGCATTTTATGCCTAACTTTTTAAATCAGTAAGGACTAGTAAATTTTGCTGGATAAAAGAAAAAAAAAAAAAACAATTTGGAAAGAAGATATGTCCCCCACAATTCAATAGTGGCATGGAGCTTATGGATACTTAGCTTTTTTTTTTTTTCCTTTTCCAAAGATACTTAGCTATTTTAGATAGTTAAAATGCAGCACATATTTTCTGTACATGTACGTTTATTTATCTATTTTTATCCTTTTGACTAAAGAGTAAAAGGAAATAGCTGGACAAGGTTCAAAAAAATTGTCAAAATCATTTTCACAAGCTTAGGCCCACAAACATCAGAGACATGAATTTCTCCTTATGATCTTTCTTAATAATGGTTACATCATCTATTTACTTATAAATCGAATGGCTATGATTTCATTCATATTTATTGTTATTTAGCTGAGATTTCATAATGGTTGCTTTGCCCATTGATTTCGTGAAGGCGCAAGTTTGTTCTGCCATGATCAATTGATCATCAAAGCCTTATCCCATTTTATACGCTTCATCCAACGTTTATGGAAATAAAAATGAAGTTCATATCATCTTAAGACACTATTGAGAAAAAAAAAGGTTAAATTATGGTTTCTAATGCTATAAATGGGTCAACTCGGGCTGGACTCGCCTTTGTCCAAGCATGAGTCCAATTCAAATTGGGGCTGGACTTGCCTTTGTCCATCCAATTAGCTAAAACTGGGGCTGATTTTGCCTTTGCCAAGCATAAATCACAATTAGAATTGAGGATTCTAAGTCCGGGTCTGAGTCCGAATCCAGAATAACCATAGAGGCTCGGTTTGAGTTAGTGAAAAGAAAAAAAAGAAGACACATTTCATGCCCTGCAACGCCAAAAGAATGCACTCCCTGATTTTGAATAGTTGGAATTGGAGTTTTGAAATCAACTACGGAATTAACCTGACAGGTAGTGTTATCTTTCTGCAACTAATCTACATCATGTTAATTCTAGCAAAAAAATCGGCATCATATATATTAAAACCCATTCACAGAACCCAAACATGCAATAAAAAATGCGAACAATATTAAAAAGAAAAAAAATCATAAGTTACCAAGGAAACTACAATATTTTCCTTCACATTAAATAATACATCACATTTTTGTCTATTGTAAACTCTAAAATACACCTTGAGAATATGTATAAGATTAAGTATAGGGTCATTTCTTTATTAGAAATTTATGGATTTCAAATGGGTGGATTTCTGGGAATTTCAAAAATACTGGAGTTTTGAAATTCGATTGAATTTTGTCATTTCTGAATTTCCTATTCATTGATGCTAAAATCCCTATTTAAGCATTGAAACAATCCATTTAATATACTTTGGATAAAACATAAAAAGGTTAATTGTGGGTTGTACGGGTTATGTGGGCTGACTTGACCCCAATGCGGGTCAGGGAAAATTGACCTGTGACTGACTCATATATGGGTCGGGGTCCGGGTTGGGTTGGTGGGTCGATCAGGTTAGGTTTTGCTATAAAAACCCCTAAGACCACAAACCATCATCAAGCTTCAGTTTCAATGATGATCTCCATCTATTTGTTTTCATCCTCTTCCTCTAAATTATGGCGACTTGTTTCTTTCTTCTTCTTTTTTCTTGGTTACAACAGATATGATTGCTTTGCCATTATCAATCCATTTTTCCCTCGCCACTCTTCAGCATATTATACAACATACATTGCATATTCAAGAAATAGACTATAATCTTGCTTAAGAGAACCTAGGCAACGCCCTAGGACCCGACAACCCACCCAATTAAGAAAACCACCATTCCATGCACATGCACAAGGAAAATAATAAAACAAAATTAAATAAAGAGATTGGGAATTATTCATATTCGACAATCAATTCACTTATATCCGTCCTTGGATTGAGATATCACACTAAACAAAACTTGATCTGATTTTTTATACAATATCCGTTACCATTTATGGATTTTTTTTCGTGCCCTGTCTGCTTTATTAGTGGTGACTCAATGTGACCTAAACAGTGTTCATAAGTGTTTAGCTATCCGTAAAATTGAATCTACATATATGTGCGTGCATGTATTTGGAGGGCATGGGCTCACATTGAAAGAGTGTTCATGATAAGTAATTCAAATTAATAAATTTTTATAAGCAACGAAAACATTTTAAAAATGAAAAAAAAAAAAAAAAAAACTCTAGTAGATGACATAAGTGTTTAGTCCAAATATCAAATGTAAGAGATCAAACATAAGTTTTAAATTACACTTTAGTCATCATTTTTAAATTGTTGACTCCAAACCTCATAAGTATTACTTGAAAGTAAATATTAATTGTTTAAATACAGATCTACTTATTAAATCAATCAGAACTCAATATGAAAATGAGGTGACTTGGCCAAGTCTCCCAATATTTGACTTTGTCCTTCGTCAAAATGAGATGACCGAGGAGAGTCACTAGTAACCTCTGGAAGTTTTCCTACCTTTATTTTAAATGGGATCATTCTTTCATTTATTTCAATCTAAATGTGAACAGCCACAAGCTATAAATTGACACAACCAACTGTTCTCTCGCTATTGTATTGAAAAACAAAAGACTAAAACCATTATTTCCAGGACCAAAATTAATGGTATTATATATGCTGCTCTATTAATAAAAAATGTTACCTGGTTCGAGCAAAAAATAAATAAATAAAGAAATGTTACCTGGGGCGACGTATCCAATAGATCCCTTTATCCCAATTGAGCTAGATTGAGTATGAGAGCAATTACCGACATCTTTGGAGAAAATCCTCGCCAAACCAAAATCCCCCACATGAGCAACCATGTCTTCATCAAGAAGAACATTGCTAGGTTTGAGATCACAATGAACTACTGGAGCTTCACAATGGTGATGCAGATAATCCAATGCACTAGCCACATCAATGGCTACATTTAGCCTTTGCATGAAGTTTAAATGTGTCAAATTATGTTGCTCTTCATTAGGATGTAGCCATGTGTCCAAACTCCCATTCGGCATATACTCAAAAACCAATGCCTTGAAATCATTGCCAGTAAAATCAATGCTTGAGCAAACAGATAAGATCTTAACAATATTTCGATGTCGGATGCTTCTCAGAGCTTTGCATTCTGCTATAAAACTTTTAGAAGCTCTTTGTTGTTGTAATTTGAGAACTTTTATTGCAGCAGTCAATCCGATTTGGTCAAGAATTCCTTTATATACAAAGCCAAAACTTCCCACACCAATCAAATTGGCTGATGAGAAACCATCAGTTGCTTTGAGAAGCTCTGCATAAGTTACCTCTAAAAACCGCTCTCCCAGTGAAGATATAATGGGGCTTTTCTTGCTTGACTTTTTTAACCAGTAACGAACTAAAAAATATGACAACAGAAAGAGAGATAGAACCACAGTAACACTAGAGAAGACTATTCCTATCAAAGGAAGAGCTTTCTTGTGTTTTTTTGGAGCTTGCTTGGAGCATGGAGGCAACCCCAATTTTGTAATTCCCCCACAAAGCTTTCTATTTCCTTGAATTGACAATGCACTGGAATTTTGAAAAATTCGATGCTCTAGCACTGCACCCTCTAGATCATTGAAAGACAGATTCAAATATTGCAGGAATTGAAATTCCTCCAGATATTCCGGGATTTGGCCAGACAAGTTATTGCGTGAAAGATCCAGTTCCCGGAGGCCCTTTAAAGCACTTAGGGAAGAAGGAATATTTCCTTGGAAAAAATTGACTTCCATGTAAAGTCCTTCCAGGTGATTACAAATTCCAAGAGTGCTAGGAATTTCACCAGAGAATTTGTTGTTGGAGACATCCAGGATTTCAAGATTCTTCAAGCTATCTACATCCAATGGCAAAGGGCCACTCAAGGAGTTCATATTCACGAGCAGCACTCTCAGTGGAGGAATATGCAGAAATTGTTTCGGTATGGTACCATGCAAATTGTTTCTGGCGAGGGATAATTCCTCCAGACGTTGGCAGCTTCCAAGGCTCCATGGAATGCTTCCTTGTAGATCATTCTCATCTAAATAGAGTTTGTACAATCTCGTGAGATTTCCAAGGGTCACTGGAATTTTCCCTGAGAGTCTGTTATTACTCAAGCCAACTACTTCCAGTTTCTGTAGCTTCCCAAGATGAATGGGAATGCTACCTGTAAAAATGTTATCTTCCATTGACAAGTAGTTCAAGTTGGAAAGGTTCTCAATTACTGACGGGATGGTCCCAGATATCTGGTTATTTTGTAAAACTAGATGTGTCAACCGGGTTGAGAGGTTAGCTATTGTGTAAGGCAGTACACCACTGAATCGATTATTAGCTAAACTTAGAAAGTACAAATTGCTGCAATTGGTTAAGGAAGTGATGAAACCCAAGTCATCTTTCCCACTGCCAAGATGGTTGTATTCTAGAATAAATCGCATAAGAGCTTGCAACTTTTCAAGATTCATCGGTACGGATCCTCTAAATCTATTCCCATTAAGAGCGAGATGTTCAATCCTAGAAGCATTGCTCAGTGAATATGGTATGAGTCCCTCTAATAGGTTATTGGTAAGAGAAAACCATTGGATGTTTGGAAGATTGATGCCAAAATCAGGTGGAACAGTCCCACGCAGATTGTTATCCCCCAGGTCAAAGGTAGTAAGTGATGAGATATTATAAATAGAAGAAGGAATGGTACCCGAAAGCTGATCACTGACGAGTTGTAGAAGTTCCAACTTTAGTAGTTGGCCAAGATCATCGGGAATGTTTCCATATAGATCATTATGGGATAAAGCGAGATGAGTGAGAGATGAAAGGTTCCCAAGAGATGGAGGAATGTGGCCAATGAGATGGTTGAAGCGAAGATCGAACCACATGAGATTTGAAAGAGAGCCAAGCTCCGGAAGAATTTTACCAGCAATCTTATTGCCATATAAACCCAATTTTTCAAGTTTTGAGCACTGGGACAAGTTACCTGGAATCTCTCCATTGAAAGAGTTGTTTCCCATATGAAGATAGTGGAGTCGTCGCAGACCGACTATTTCGGGTGGAATTTGGCCTTGGAAGCTATTGTTTGCGAGTTCTATAATCCTGAGAAAGGAGAGGTTTCCGATGTGAGGTGATAAATAGCCTGCCAAGTTCTGGCTTCTGAGGTTCAAGCCTATGACGCGCTGAGGATGTCGCCTACTGCAAATGACTCCCTCCCACATACAGAAATGGAGAGAATAGTTCCAAGAGCTCAGGATTCCGTTGGGACCATCAGATATCTGGCCCTTGATGGCGAGCAGAGTGAGTCGATCCGACTCATTTCTTGCGGTGGCAGCTTCTGCAAAGCACAGCAGCAAGTTTATAGAAATAACTAGAAAAGCGACATGAAAGAGAGAGTACTCTGCAAAGAGTCTCCTACTCAGAATCGTGTTGGGGAGCTGCATACTAGTTTTGTTTAAAGATAGGGGGAGAGCTCGAATAAAGAAACAGAATGCACATTCGTATATTTATATAGCATACAAGATGGGAACAGAGAAACTGATCGTTCAAGGCGTGGCTCACGCTATCCTCACCTACCGATCAGCACAACTGGAAGACTTATGTTGACTTGGCTTGGCCCCTTTCTTCACGGGTTCGTATTGTCCTGTCATTGCCAGAGATATGAAGTTTGATTTTATAATGAGTCATGAAATTTCACTTTACCAGAAATAAAAAAAAAAATCTTTCAGTTTCAGTTTCAGGAGAAAATAGCACCTCCTAAAACAAACATATATCCACTTATGGTTTTGGATTCATTCGAATCTGCTATGGAGTTAACATCACCTGATGCATCCTTCAAGACCAATTGGATGTCTGTATCAAGAAGTTTGTAGTCTTCAGGTTTTTTATTTTTAATATAAACTATGCTCTATCCTCAACCCCTGGACCGAATAAATTAGGATCCTAGAACCCAGAACCTTAGACCACACTACACAGAAGCATAAAAGAAAAAAATAATTCGAACTAATAAAAATCACGGAAAGGCTACCCAGACCACAGGGTCCTTGCGTCCTAGTTGAAACGCTACCCAGACCTTCCTCGCGTCCCAATTGAAACATTTCTCAGATCTCAAGGCCCGTAGGTCCGAGCTGATTAGGAAATTAGAATTCAACTTCCAATTTAGTTTCAATTCCCAGAGCCAATAGCTTGAACAACAGAACCTTGAAACACCTAAAACCAAGACACCAAAACCTTGAAACAAACAACGCAAAAGCCCAAGACTAGAAGTCACCTAAACACGGCTCAGATCTCAGGGCCCCTGCGCCCAAGCTGAAGATCAGCCCAGACCTGTGGTTCCTGGTGTCCCAGTAGACATGCTCCCATTAAAACACGCAACCAATCACAATCCTCACCTTAAGACCAAAAACTCACAAGACTTAGCATCCACCAATACAGAACCTGATATACATCATACCTTTCATCCGAGCCCAAAAGAATTAATCAAACGAACCCCAAACCCTCAGAACTCAAAACCTTGTCCAGACCTCAGGGTCCCTGCACCCAAGCCAGAACCTGACTTGGACCTCAGGGACCCTCTGTCCAAGCTGAAACACGGCCCAGACCTCAGGATCCCTGCGCCCCGACTGAAATCTTCCCTAGACCTTAAGATCTCCATGCCCCACTTGATTTGACCCATTTTAGAACACACGAATAACTATGTTTAACGTCCAGAAATCACTTTAGATTGAAACAAAACTAAACCCCCAAACCAGAACCAAAGAAGCGACCCAGGATCATTCAGAACACCTAAAAATTCAACCCGTACCTCAGTGTCCCCAGGTCCAGGTTGTCCAGAACTTATTCCGGATTTCACCCACCTAGTAAATTAGGTGTTTAGGCTAATGCCCCATCACCTTTCTCTGTTCTGGTAGGGGATTGGGAGAGTGGATGTGGGCTGTTTAGGACCTTAGGATGGGAGAAATCCGGTGATTAGAATGCTTTAATTAAATAAAACTCAAGTAGAATCCCTAGTTAGGCCCTTCTAGCCCCATTTATCAAAAATCCAAAAAAACTATAAAACCAATAAAATCAACCCCAAAAATATTTTCTTCACTTTTCCTCCACTTCCGGTGCCAAATATTTTTAACTGCTTAATGATAAAAGGGAATAAAGACCAATTTAAAAATTGAGTTAATGGTAAGAATGTGACTAATGTATGATTTAAGAAACCCGTCTCAATTAATCAAACAAACTGACCCGAATGCACTCACCCCAATCAAATCAGCCCATCAGCCAAACCGACCCGAGTAGGGTCACCCTGAATCAAATTAGCCCATCTTCCACAATTCTTTTTTCTCTCCTTTTTAGACTGAAATCACACACAACACCTTATTTGCATCATCAATTTGATTTGAGAATTGGCCTTTAAACCTTATTTTGCTAAGGGGCTTGAAGGGGGTACCCGGGAACGGGGCCAATCCTCTTCTTAAATGTTTGGCACCTCCCCCCCTTTTTATATTTATTACTTAGTCTATTTTTATTTTATTCTACTTGAATCCCTTTTGATTAATCATATATATATATATATATATAGGAGAATACTCATGTGCATCCATCCCTCACCATAGGGTGAGGGACACTTCCATAATTGGGAATTTTCATGTGCAAAAGAGGAAAAGTCATTTACGATCATATGCATAAAAGGAATATTCATGTGCAAAAATGGAAAGTTCCCTCACCCTATTGTGAGGGATGGACACGCATGAATGTCCCCCATCTATTTATATATATATATATATATATATAAGAGCATGGCTTTTCTAAGCTTGAAGCTTACCATATCATAAGCTGGAATAGTGCTGGTCCCACAAATCAAAGTTGATTATATTTGTTTTTTGCAAGATAAAACTATATTTTCCAGTTCTGATTGGATTTATCTTGATTTTGGAGACGATCATCATGCAAAAAACAACGATAATCGACTTTGATTTGTGAAACCAACACTGTTTTAGCTTAGGATAAGGTAAGGTTCAGCTTAGGAGAACTGGTCCCTATATATATATATATGGATTATCCCTTATTAGGACCCTATAATGACCATGTACTGTGACCCTTAATTTGCCCCATTTTATTAAGACACAAATTAAGTGACAGGACAACCGTCATATGTTGCCGGCAGCACATTAGGCGTGAGGCAAGCCACCCAATTTTCTCTTTTTATTTCTTTGACTTTCATCGAATAACAGTGTTACAACCGTTATTGTAGCTAGCAATCGTGATCCATCAATTTTAAGGGTAGTCGGAATCCTCATTTTCAACATACATATATTAAATACCATACATAGATGAATGGCAATCTCTCTCCCCGGGGGATCAAAATCCACATTCGAGAGCTATACCTTATTGTGGTCAGTGACATGCTTTACATAATAAGAGCTCTTCACATATTTAGGGAGCATTAATTGCTTTGTAACAATCCCACAACGTTAATGAAAGAGTTTTATTTCCTATATTGCCCTTGGCCATTAACTCCTTATTAAGTCATTCTCTGGTTCTGAAAACGCCCCACTTTTATCAGAAATTAAAATGTGGGAGCATCTTGTATGATTGTGAACAAGAGGCCCGCCTTTATGATTTATAACAAGGGCCCACTTTTATGAATAGTTTTACATGAGCCTCACCTTTTATAATTATAGCATGAGAATGACTTTTAGGAATTAGAATAAAGGCTATAGCATGAGAATGACTTATAGAAATTAGAACAAGGGCCCACTCTTATAAGAAATAGAACATTGGGTCCGCTTTTAGAAATCACAATGCATGCCTTCCAATAAAAAAATACAACAAGCATGCCTTCCTGTTAAAAAAGGGCAACATTATAATTTTTATAATGGCATGTGCCCAACTTTATAGAAATTACAAGTGGGCCCACAATTATAGAAATTATAATGTTGCCCGTTTCATTCTTTTTTTTTTTTTTTTTTTTTTTTTTTTTTGAGCTTGTAGTTGTTTCGTTCGAAAAATAAAAATATGCCGTGATGATGATATGCATGGTTGAGATCTGAAAGAGTCTTTGTAGAAGCTTCATTTCTCATTTCATCTTTCGAACATTACAAAAAGACATAGAGACAACTCAATTACAACAAGAAAAGGTCATCTCCACTTTTATTTTTACATGAGTTCTTCACTGTTTCACCTTTTGAGTGTAGGTTGTTTACACATTTCTTTTTTTTTTCTTTTTTTTAACTACCCCCTCATCAGGCTTAAGAGATCAAGATAAAAGAAAAAACCTTGGGTTGAAAGAAGGTTGGAGAAAGTTGCTGTCTTTGAGGATTTGTTGGAGGCAGGATTGGAGAAGTCTGCAATTAAGCTTCTTCAATCAGTCTTTGTAATTCATCGCCATTAATGAAAGAAAAGGGTTAAAATAGAGAGACCTGCTTTAGAACAGCAGAGGTCATCTCTGTCTTTTCTCCTTGGTGAAAAGAACAAAAGCCGACCTTCAGAGGCCATCGCCTAGGTCCCAGAAGAGAAACCCATATCACTGATTGATTCTCACATACTGAGTGAGAGCGAAAGTTTCCACAATGACAGAGTTTCAAAGCTTTTTGATGCAGGATCTGAGAGACAATAGTCTTTTTGCGCCAGATGTAACTTTTTTGCCAACCCCTTTCTTGGTCTTCCGAGTCTTCATTTTATAGCCTTCATGGGGTCATAGCCGCAGCAGATTATGAAGGAGAGGAGGTGGTTTTGAAACTGCTATTGATAGGTGTGCAACTGTTCCTCCTTGGCAGGTCCAGCGGTTGTTGGAAGAAGTAGCTGACCATAAGTCGTAGGCAACGTGCGGCTTGGGAAGAAGGAGCTCGGCGGCCAAACCGTACAGCGTCCAGCGGCCAGTCTTGCATCGTTGGGTGAAGTCGTCTAGCGGCTAGTCTTGCATAATTGAGCGGCCAGTTCTTGAATGGAAGTCAGTGGCCACTCCCTTATACTGGGCGGTCTGTATTTGGAAGACTGCAGTGGCCGGTGGCATGTTACAATCAGTAGTCGTCCAGATTCTAGCGGTCACCAAGTTGTCATCATATTTTTATGAAAAGAGTATATTTTGCCTTGGAAAATGTAATGCATGGCCAGATGGACTTTTTTATGTGCCAACAAATGCCCCTCTCCCCTCCCCCCCGAGGTACAATGATTGGAACTCGTTTTGGTAATCATTGTGCCCCGGGAATTTAAAAAATTTGGGTTTATAATGGAAAGGTGTA
Source organism: Persea americana (assembly GCA_029852735.1). Taxonomy (NCBI): domain Eukaryota; kingdom Viridiplantae; phylum Streptophyta; class Magnoliopsida; order Laurales; family Lauraceae; genus Persea; species Persea americana. The sequence goes on from CM056812.1 coordinate 12,515,158, forward strand.
GAAAATTGTTTTTGAAGGTTGCTCATGCCATGCTTTTCATAAATTTCAATTATTTGCATCTCCACGGGGATTATGGGGATAGGTTCAAGGAAGGATCCCTGAGTTATAGAACAACCCTTTGTTTGAAAATTTTCTTTTGGAGGTGAAAAGGTAGGCTAATTTTGTCAGAGTTTTGGATTTTATGACATGGATTTGTGTTTTGGAGAAAATTGGGTAATCTGGTAGGCAAATTAACTTCAAATTGGGTATGTGACCAATCCATTCGAAGATATTCTCGAATGGATCGTTATGATGATGTCACTTCTTAGATTTTGGCGGTTTCATGGATTTCGAGGAGCAGTTCAAAATCCAAACGACATCTCGTTGAATTGCGGGTTGATCGGCCAGTTTTTGTTTTGCTGGCTTTGGGCTTTGGCCGCTGAAGTAGTTTCTGGATGGCCGTTGGTTGTCTTTTCATTTTCTTAGTAGCCGTTGGGCGTCGTTTGTTTCTAGAATGACCAATGACCATTTAACTCTGTCGCCTGCGCCTTTTACGGGAATCGAGGCAGAAGATGGCTTGCGGCGGAAGTCCTTTGCGAAAACCAAGGCGCCCTATGCTTTATAAAAGGCTTGATTGTCTCTTTCTTTCTTCCTTACTTTATTTTCTTCGCATTCCAGAGCTTTCAAGAGTTCTTTGAGCTCGAGCCTTCTTTGTTTTCTCCTTCTTCTCCAAGCAACCTTTTGCGGTTTCTTCCTTTTCGGAAACAATGGCTGGTAAACTCATTTTTTGGATCATTTTGAATGCATAGTATTGTTTGGTGTGTTTCAATCTGCTTCTTCCCTTCTCCTTTCTCACTTTTGTTTTTCCTTCGCCATGTCGTCTTGCTTTCTTGTCAATGCTTGCCAGAGTGACTTTGGCCTCGGCCATGAATCATTCGAAAAGGTTTCCTTATCTTCTTCTTCTTTTCTTCCCCCTTTTCTTTTGAATGGAGACGAAGACTGTCCTTTTTAAGATTTACTGCGCCTAGAATTTTGAGCTCTATATGTAGAGGAAGTGGTTAGAGTTTCAGAGTTTTTTTTCTTTTCAAATTTCACAAAGTAGAATGATAAGTGAAATTCAGATGGCGGCCAATGACTTTAGGTGATGGCCGTTGAACTTCTAATACCCATGACTGCCCCCTTTTGGCCATTGGCTGTTAAACCCTGGAAAATAAGGGCTCTTGACAATTTAGAAACCTTGGGAATTTGATGGACAGGCATTAACCATTGCTGAATTTTAGCCACTTGAGGAAGGATTTGGACTTGACTGCCAGATATACATCTTCTGTCAGGCTGTAGATATGAGGTTTTATAGCTGACTGCCAATGAATTTAACTTAGCCGATAACGGCCGTTTAGATATTGGCCAGCCAATCCTGACAACTAGAAACCCTTAGCCGAGGATATTTTAGGGCTTTTACTGTCACAGACTCTGTTCTAGCCGCAGAGTGCTGAAGATGAGCTGCCGTCTAGCATAGGATTTTCGTTTCTTTTGTTAGGTGCGCTAAATGCTGCTCAATGAAGGGCCTAGCCACTGAGCGAACAAGGATTCTTCTTTGGCTGCCAAGCGAGACAGGATTTTGGCTTTTAGCCACTGGGCATCAAGGCAACAAGATAACGGCCGCTAGGGCAGAACTTTAGTGGTTAGACGTTCGTGAAATAGCCGCTGGGTGCTAAAATGAGAGATTCCCTGTTAAGTATGCTTCCCTGTTGCATTTATTCATATTCTGCATGTCTCTTTATTGTCTTTAGCGTGCACCTTGCTGCCCTGCTTGACCGGAGACCTTGGTTCGAAAACCTCTGAGCGCGCACTTGTTGCCCTACCGAGGTTGAGGATTACGTTTGTTCTTTTATCCAAGTTTTCTGCCTGTCTTTAAAACAAGTGAGATGCTTCCAAATTCTTTGTAGATTCTAACAAAATTTTGTTTCTTTTCCTTTTCTTTGATCGACAAGAATGTTACTTCTTCGTCTTTTGCCACTGCTGATGCTGCTGCAACTGTTAAGGGCAAGAAGCTTCACAATTTCTAGCATCTGAAGATAGGAAAGAGAGATTTAAGGCCGATAGATGTCAGTGGCCCTTGAGGAGGCCTGACTATGGAGGGTGCTTGTTGGTTGAATGAGCTGTTTCCTTATTTGCCAATGTTAGTGGAGATGCTACCATGGTTCCCACTGGTTATGCTCGTAGAGAAGGTTTTTCCATTTCGACTCTCAAGTTAACTGCATCAGTTGGAAATGACAGCGAACAAGTGCTCTTGAAGTGTAGACGGAATTACAAAAAAAAACCGAGTGCACTTGGCATATGTGTAGTACAAATTATTAGTCAAAATTTGCAATGCATCCGCGATAAATTTGTTTTCATCCTATAAAACATGATACTGTGTGGGCCGACTAGTTCCCGGTATGCTTGTGTGAATGCCCTGCAGACTCGTATTGCTTTTGGCTAGTACACCTCCATAAAATATGATACACTGGGGTTTGCGCTCAATCGCCTTTCGGAAAGAAAGAAGAAGCTCCTTGATTAGGCTTCACGATGAGTTTGTGCACAAACTAAGCCAACATATTTGGTGATATCTGGCCAATCCATTGAGGTCGCCACTGTTGCTATCGATGGGTTAGAATCCTCCTCAGGCGAAGGATGTGTGACATCAACTCCGAGCGCAGAGACAGATTACAGCAATAAAAGAAGCTTCGAAGTGGCATATGAAGGATTTTGACGCCAAGTATTGAGCTTCTTGCAACAACTTGATTGTCTTCTCTTTTCCTTTTTGTTGTCACCCATTGATATAACTAGATGTGTACAAGTAATTTCTTTCGAGAATATTTTCAATAAAAGTGACAATTTTGTACATATACTTTCATGACTTCTTGGTATGGGATGAATGTATGATTTTGTTTTTCAGATTTAATAACTCACTAGTTCTTAATTGAAAAGAATAGTAAATCGTGGAGAAATAGGTTGGAAATAGACATTAGCCAGGTTCTTGTAGGGACATTAGCCGGGGTCTTAATTTGGTAGGTTTATTCTGAAGTTAGTCAAGAAAAAATGAACATTAGTCGGGGCCTTAGGGGCATCAGTCGAGGTTCGGTCTTGATTGTTCAAAATGAAGGAATTTTGGGATGTCAAATAAGATATGAGGATTTGGTTAGGGAGGTTTGAGATACCACCTTTAACCGAGTAGAGTGAATCTGAGAATCATTTAGGAATAGTAACACTTAAGTAGCTTTCCACTGATAGGCATCATACATCTTTCACCTTCAAGGGTGAGAACTATATATGCACCAGTCGAATAGACTTTGTCGAGGACGTAAGGTCCTTCCCACTTGGGTTCGAACTTTCCTTTGGATTTATGGGGGATGATCATAGGTCTTCAAATCGCAAGGACTAAGTCACCTTTTTTGAAAACCCTTTCTCACACCTTTTTATCAAATGAACCCGCCATTCTGGCTTGGTAAATTTCAATACTTTGTCTGGCTGCGAGTCTTATTTCATCGAGACTTTCTAGCTCTTAAAGTCTCAACTTAGGATTTTGATCATCTGTAGTCTTTTTTGCCACCGCCACTCTGAGCGAAGGTAATTGAATTTCTAAAGGAACGACGGCTTCGCACCCGTAGACAAGAGAAAATGAAGTTGATTTAGTCAAACCTCTGGCTATGGTTTGATAAGCCCAGAGAGCTTCATGAAGCTTTGTTCCCAATGACTTTTTGTTGTTGGACACCATCTTTTTCAGGATTTTACAAGTAGTTTTGTTGAAAGCCTCCGCTAATCCATTTGCTACTGGATTATATGCGGTGGAAGGACAACAGTGAATGTCATACTTGTCACAAAATCTGTAGAATTTGTCATTATTGAACTGGGGCCCATTGTCGTGGTATAGGCGCTTTGGCATACCAAAACGACAAATAATGTGATTTTTGACAAAGTTAATCTTGGTATAAGCTTTTACTTCTGCTAGTGAAACCGCCTCAGACCATTTAGAGAAATAATCTGTGGCTACCAATATGAAGTGGTGACCTCTGTCCGATGGAGGCTGATTTTTTCCAATGATGTCCATACCTCAAGCTTTGAATGGCCAAGATACGGTTGTAGGGTGCAGATAAGTTGGTGGTAGATGTATATAATCACCATGGATTTGACATTCTCTACATTTCTTTGCAAATTGTATGGAGTTTGCAATCATTGTAGGCCAGTAATATCCCAGCCTCCGTATCTAGTCATGCAATTTTGGTCCAACTTGTTGTGTGCCACATAGTCTTGTATGGATTTCTTTTAACGTATCTCCTGCTTCTTTTTAAGATAGGCATCACAGCAAATGTCCATCGAATGACCTCCGATATAGAGTTTTAGATGGAAGATCATAATAGAATATGAGCGTACGCTTTTGAATGCTGGTTCGATCTTTGATGTTATCAGGTAGAACGCCATTTAGGATGTAATCAATGAAGGGCTCTCTTTAATCTCTAAATGAATTTTCATAGGAAAGAGCTTTGCTTCCTGAGATTTGGAAACAATCTGCTACAGCTTGATGGGTATCAAGAGGTGGCAATAATTTTCGTTCTGTGACAGTAATCGTCACCTTATCATTTTTTGGTAAGGCCATTGAAGCGGCTAGTCCTAATTAGAGCATCTATCTTGACATTTTAACATCTTGGTATATGATGGAATTCTATCAACGTGAACTGGCTTTTGAGCTTCTATGCTTTGTTGAAGTAAGGAACAAAATTTGGCTTTCTCACTTTATATTCGAGATTCGTTTGCTTTATAATCAATTGGGAATCTCCATAGACCGCCAATATGTCGATACCAGACTCTAGGGTCAATTCTAACCCCATGATCAGAGCTGTATATTTTATTGTGTTGTTGGAGCATGGTTCCAAAAATGAGAAGGAGTGATGTATATATATTCTTTCTGGGTTGCAAAAGATAATTCTCACCCCTGACACTTTTTCTCCAAGTTCGTTGGTTCGTGTAGCTCCATCAAAATGCATGATCTAGTGAAGATCATGGTCGACAGTATGTTTAATGATCTTTTCAGTGAAGAAAGTTGATTTATCTAGAAGATCATCTTTGAACTCCGAATCTTCTGATAAAGGATGTTCAGTCATGAAATCTGCCAAAGCCTGCCCTTTGATTGCTTTCGCTAGTCTATACCTTATATCGTAGAACGATAATAATATAGATCATTTAGCTAACCGATCATTCAAAGAACTGGCCTTCGTCATCAATACTTTCAGTGGCTTTATCTGAGACACTAGATATAATGTATTTGACAGTAAATAGTGTCATAGCCTTTTCAATTGGTTTGTATTTGTGCTCTACCCCTACTAACATTTGAGATAAGTAGTAGAGAGCAACTTCTTTGCCATCATCATTATTTTGAGCTAACATTGCGCCCAAAGAATGATCTAGTGCCCTAGTATACAAGATGAATGGTTTGTTTGACATCGGAGCTGCGAGTACAAGAGGATTGGTCAGGTACCGTTTAATGTCTTTGAATGCTTCATCGCATTCTTTATCCCAGACAAAATCAACTCTTTTCTCCATCAGAAGAGAGAAATGTATGCACTTCCCAGATATGTTAGAGATGAATCACCTGATGTAGGCCAATCTACCCTGTATACCTCTGAGTTCTTTAAGAGTTCTTGGTGGAGGCATCTCTAATATCGCCTTGACTTTGACTGGATCAAGCTCGATCCCTCCTTTGCGTACTACAAATCCAAGGAATTTTCCCGAAGATACGCGAGGAAGCATTTGAGGGGATTCATATACAACTTGAACATCTGCAACCGCTCAAAGACTTTCCACGGATCATCAAGATGAGTGTCCTTCTTCTTACTTTTAACAGCTAGGTCATCCACATAACATTCAACCGTTTTACGCTATATGTCTTGGAAGATTTTTATCATGGCTCTCTGATAGGTTGCTCATGCATTCTTGAGACCGAAAGGCATGACTATGTAATAGTATACCCCAAATGGGGTCCTGAAGGAGGTGTGCTTCTCGTCTTCTGAGAACATCTTGATTTGATTGTACCCTGAGAGTCCATCCATGAATGACATCCTCTCATACCTAAATGTGTTGTCAATCATGATCTCGGGGATGGGCAATGAAAAATCATCTTTGGGGCAAGCTTAATTCAGATCTCGGAAGTCGATGCATACCCTGATTTGTCCATTCTTTTTTGTGATAGGGACAATGTTGGCTAGCCAGTCAGGGTGTTGTTCCTCTTTGATAAGCTGAAAATCTTGAAGCTTTTGTACTTCCTTTTCAATCTTTTCAATGATCTCCGGCTTTGTGCACCGTTGACCTTGTTTTACCGACTTAACATCTTTTGAGATGTTCAATTTCTGTACAGCTATTTCTGGATTTAACCCTGGCATTTCTGCATAAGTTCATGAGAAGCAATCTGCGAACTTTCGCAAGAAATACACAAAATCCTTGAGTTCCCTTCCTCTAATATGGGCATTTACAAAGGTAGGATGAGGATGGTCTGGGGTTCCCAAATTTACTTCTTATACTTGGTCTTCAGCTGGATGGTGGGGATGAGGCACTTCCACATTATTTCCGGAAGCTTCCAACTCCACAAGTCCCTCTAGAACATCATTTGGGGATTTAAACCAAGGCCTAATCTTTTACTAAGGATTCGGTTTTGAAGGCTCATTGATTTGTACATTTAGAACCAAATGGTCCCAAGTACCTGACTCGTTTGCATTTTGGTTTTCATCGAGCTCCGGCTGCTAGTGACCAGTAGCTTGACACGATGTCTCATCATCATTACTTGCTCCTTCCAGGTGTAGGAAGATGGCCTAGTCTGCTGGATCTTGCATATTTGTTTCCAAAGAATCGTTGGAATCGCACTCTGTGGTGTATGCCATCATTTTTGCTATTGAAATTTTTTGTAACCCGAGGTATACTTTAGTATGGAGTGTACTCGAGGTTAGACCGAGATTCCTCTATCTGATGATTCCAATTGAATTCATCTGTCTATTTCTTTGTCATACCAGTGCAAGGCACCAATATCCCTTCGGTCATCCCTAACCCGATAAACTTCTTGAGATTGTAACCCATGTTCTTTATCATGCTGTGAGATTGCCAATTGTAGGGTTTGAAGTTTGGTTTGCCTTCGCTGACAAAATTCCCAAGTGGAGACGAGGTGGAAGCATCTTCTGTACGATGGAATCGTGTCACGTTCCTAACGCTTTTTTGCAAGTATAAGGAAATTCAAACCATCGATTTTAAATATCGGATATGGGTCTGAGTACAAATGATAAAGGGGTTCATATCCTGTTGTCGGAGGCGGGTTTGTGAACACACTGTTAACTTCTCTGAATTTGACTCCGAATCTGAATCCCGAATTATTGATACTACTTTTGCTGGGCGCGTTCTTCTTGTCATGTTTCTTAGGAGAAAAAGAACGCGGCTCTCAATAGTTTCCATGAACATAATCAGCTCTTCGAAGTTTCTGAAGTCTTCTCCGATGGCGAGCATTTTGAAATCATGATGTAAACTATGAAGGCATAATCTGATCTACATACCTTAGATAGGCGGATCTTCACACCTGTGGGCCATTTCCAACCATCGATTTATGTAACCGACGACGGATTCACCAGGTCCTTGCGTGTGAGAGCCAATTGTCGTAGGGTAATTCTTTATTCATTTGCTGAATGAGATGCTTCTAAGATGCGCATAAGGTCCAATGCATGCCTTAAAGCATCTAGTCACATTGGACTGAGAGTATCACTCCTCAATCGCCTAAATTCTGTTTCCCGCTGACTTCCTCGGTTATGAGATGAAGCCATCAAAGTAGGATAGATTTCACGGTAGTTCTCCGTCTTGCCCATCATTAGCCCATACATTCTTTGAGATGTTGGACTATAGATTTTACTTTCATGATATCCAATTCCGCTACAGTCTCGGGGCGCTTGGCCATTTGCAGTAAGAGCCTAAGATAGGTCAGACCAACGAACTCCTTGATGTAGCCAATCCACTGGGGAGGCCACATTGACCGATTTAGAAGATTTAGTGGAGATGATCAAAGGTTTAGTTTTCTCCCTGTCGGGTTTCACTTTAACTTTGAAAGGTTCATACTTGTCTGCGAACTGGACCACCGGTTTCTCCTTTTGCCATTGACATATAGCTTTAGATGATTTAGCTGTGCTTGTTTCCACTGTAGGTTTCTTCACACTGGGCCTCCTTTCTTCATACATGGCCGCAACGGTGAAGTAAACTTCCTTTCCTTTAAAAGGCTTTTCATCAATGAAAATATGATGCACCTTCCCATCATCATCAATATATTTGAAACATCGATGAAGAGTGGATTGCACAATAGCGTAGTCATGCAATCATCTTCTTTCGGGCAAGATATTATAACATGCCCAAGTTTTGATGACTTGCAAAGTAGCTTCAGAAGTACTCCCAACCTGGAATTTAATCCGAATTTTCCCGATAGGATTTTGAACTTCACCGTCATATCCTTGAATCATAGTATTGGTGTTGGTGAACTTATTTTGTGGCACTCCAAGCTCTTGTAATGTTGTGATGGTGATAAGGATAAGAGCTGATCCCAGATCAACTGTACCCTGGGGATTGGCATCTCTTTGATATAAGCTGTGAAGTATAAAGGCCTTGTGTGATTGACGTGGCCCAGCTAGCAACATATCCTCTTTAGAGAAGGAAATAGTAGCTTTCGAAACATTTTTTGGATGGAGTAACACTCCTCACATTGTTTCTGAGGTCTCTTGGATTTAGCCACCTGATGCTTCTTCTCTATTTGATGCACTTGAGCTACGTGCACTTGATTATTATGATCCAGTGCTTGTAGCTCTTTAATGAAGCTGTCTCAAGTCTCATTTGACATCTGCAGTAAATCAAGGATGTGCAACCGTGCAAGTATGTGTCTAAGGTGCTCGACAATATCATATTTAAAAGGCTTTATTGGCCTTTCATTAGCATTTACATTTACATTCTCAGGATTTATCTCTTGCCCTGTGAGGACTACAAGTGAAGGAGAAGCAGAAGGAAGTGTGAAGGGGATGGGGTGGCAGATTTGTCATAATTGAACTTATAACATTTTCCTGATTTGAGGCCATTCCCCGTGCTTCTTTGAATAGCCATCACTTCTTCTTGTTGAGAGAAGAGATTTTCCATTCCTTTAGCCATGTCTTCTACATCAGCAGACATAGAGGATATGGTAATTTCTTCTCTTATATCAGTGGCTACGTGACATGATGTCACTTCAGGTTCATTCCCAAGATCCGTTGGCTCCGCTTCCAAGGTGATAACCTCATATGTTTTTGTGATGACTGAGCCTAAGGAGCTAACTATTATATTGTCAGGAGCGTCTTCTAACTCTGCTCGGAGATCCCTGTTGAGTCCTGAGGCCATATCACTAATTGTAGTAACCAGCACATCTTCTGATGGAGTATTCTGCCGAACATCTTAGATTCCTGATATAGAGATCCTTAAGGTGGAAGGATTACTAAGGATAGAGGTCATTAGGATGTCTTGTTTGGTAATTAGGCAGTCGTCTTTCCCTGAACCACCTTCTTGACGTTTTTCGAACTTGACTGACGTTGACGAGTTAGAAGTGTCTTGCACCGTAAATGCTTTTATGGGTGCTTGATGGCAGGATTCATTGCCATCTATCATGGGTAGAGGATCCGGATGACTTTTGGAGGCATGAGAAATGAAGGAGGATCCAATGGCTAGTCACCAGGTTCCGGGAGTCTTGGATTGTAGACCCAAGCTTTTATCTTTGGTATGATTTCTTGATAGAAGCAAGGATCAGTGATGAAGTCGTTTTCATTCAATATCTCATATGAAAGATATTCCTTTTCATCAGGATTTGACTCTGGATCATTGTCTTGATCATCGTTGTCCATGGGTGGCATTGAAGGAGGGATCCACTTACCGTATGAATCTTCCGAGTGTGAGGGAGAAAGGAGCTCAATCTGGAGATTCGACTGCAATTTGAGATCTACAATTCATCTTCTTTCTCAGAGAGAGAGAGAGAGAAGAAAATTTGCCAAGGTGATGGGTTTTCTCATTAGCTTGAAGGATTCTGCGGGCGCCTTTTTTCTTGGTGCTGGCTCCTTCTCCTTCCTTGCTTCTTTTATAGGCTGGACTCTGACTATCAGGTAGGAATTACGAGGCTATTGTTTCATTTTTGTCCTCCTTTTAGAAGCAGGATTTGACTTCACTATTTTCCAACCATCTCTCTTATGAGATCAAGATGTACCCGTATCATTTCCCCAGATACTGTGGTAACCGAGAGAAGTCCATCACTTTTTTCGACTTTATTAATTAGAGAAAATTGAACTGTCTTTGATCTGATAAGGTCGATGTTGACAGGTTCAAATGACTTGAATGCCACCATGCTGACTGATGCCGTATCATATTTCTGATCAAGTTGTATAATTCATTTGGTTAACATGTCTTGGATCTTTTCCTTCAAGATGAAACATTCTTTCAAAGGGTGAGAGATCATCTGATGATAGGGGCAGTAGTTTGGATCATTTGTTCTGCCCTCTTGGTTAGGTATTTTGGAATGACGCAATTCTAGCTTTCCATGCTCCAGTAGAGTCTTGAAGATTTCTTCAACATTTTCATCGAATGAGTACTTGATACCTTTTTTTCGTACTCTTCTTTCCTGGCAACTTCATCCTTAGGATCTTGCACCTTTCTGGGAGCCTTGGAAGTCTGGATATTAAAGACTTCATCCTTCTTCTTTCCTTCAATTTGGTTGTAGAAGATGCGGGAGTCTGAGTCCTTCTAGATTTATCCTTCCGGTCAAGCTCTTTACGACAATCTTCTGCATCAATGGTCGGTTCTAGTAATTTAGACATAGATTTAGTCTTAACACTGATTACCATCTGTTTAATCTTAGGTTTAAGATTGGCATTGCACATGTTCGCTGCTGACTTCTGAGTGATGGGTTCTTTGCATTTGTATGCTAGTGCCCTCCTTCTATTTTTGAAGCCTTGAACAGATTCATTCTCTCCCTGCTTAGTTTGAGTGAGTGAGTTCAGGCTAACTGGCTGATCTTCCTCTTGGAAATGCAGTAAGAACTTTTGTTCCAGGACTGCCCATGAAGTGATAGAATTCTCCGACAATTGTTTGTACAGGTCAAAAGTGGTTCCTTTTAAAGTGCCGATGAATGACCTAATCTTTAAGGCATCTATATCAGGCATGTCCCCAAGCTGAGACTTGAAGTGGACTATGTGCTGGTAAGCAGAGCTTTTGTCCATATAAGACTGAAATGTAGGAGCATGTATTTAGGAGGATAGGGAACTAAATCCATTTCAGGTGGATATTTTGGCATAATCCCTTTCTTCCCGAGTCTCCCTTCGTCTCTTGTGTTGGTCGTCATATCTATAACTTCTCTATAAGTTATAGGTTTATCCAGATCTACCTGATGATCGGTATTTGAGGATTGACCACCTTGCTTGGATAGCCTTTGTCAAAGCTGTTGCATTTGTATAACAATTTGATCAATTTTTGTCTCAGAGGTAAGTAGGTCTTTTCTATTTGAAGAAGGTGGAGTCACCGCCGGTGGATGATCATTTGGGCCGGTCATCCGCTCCATGAGGAATTGCAGTTGAGTAGTGATTTCGTTAATTTTGTCATTCTGTTGTTTAACCAAAATCTGTATGCTCTCTACAGAATTTCCACCTTCAAGTTGTTCTTCAACATTTATTGGTGCGCTAGTCTCCCTAGCCATGAGGACTGGGTATTTGCTAGGTCCAGTATGGGGAGAAGGGCTGCTTTCAGGACTTCGGGTGTTTAATGAAACATTGTCATCAATGGCCCGAAGTACGGGAGAATTCATGCCCCTTGTGTTTTTATCAATTGGCGGTGCATCTACATCTGTAACCGGAGTTTCATGGCCTTTGGAGGCATTATCTGATTCTTCACTTTCAGCGGGGTTTGAACTTCGAGCGGTGAGTCTAGCAGAACACCTGCCGCATCCAGCTTTGGTCATACAGACCATGGCAATGTCAAGGTCAAGGTCATCCTCCTTCACTGCCCATCGCTGGGTAATCTTCCTTTGAGTATCATTCCTTTTCACAACCATGGGTATGGAGTGATTAGTGATAAAGCCCACCTCTTCCAAATGATGAACCAGCAGTGTAAGGATGTCAACCTCATTTCTTTCTTTCTTCTTTAAGAGGTCTTTGAACTGTGTGAGCTCTGTAGCATTATTAATAGGAAAATGTTGTTTTCTCTTATTTGGATGCTTTGCATATGCTTTTGGGGGATGTAGTGTAGGACCTACTATGATTGAAGAGAGATGCCTTCTCCCATATCTCCTCCCCTCTTTCTGAGTAAGAGGATAAAAGGTATTTTTTTCAAGTGGTACCAAGATTGTATCTTGGTAAGCTTTCTTTAATTTTGAGTTTTCGTGGCTTTGGAGACCACGTTGTGCAACCGGGAACTGTTTCCTTTTGCTGCAACCTTTTCTTTTCTAGCATTTGGTGTAGGTCTTTGCCCTTATTGCCTTCTACTGTTTTGTGGTGATGGATGTTGCTAGTTGATATTCTCCTTACTTCATACCCCTTTTTGCTAGTGCAGAGGTACTTTGGTGTAGTCTTCTATGGGTTTTGGTGTTATTTGAAGTGAACACCAAAAGGATTCTGAGCATATTTGGACACCCAAGATCCACACAGTGTGGCCTTTTTAGAAGGCTTAGCCATCGCCGGATAAGCATGAATAGCAGGAGTAGCAGGGGTCATTCGTTGAAAGACAGACATTTGAACTGGGAGATCATTCTCAGTTCGGGCTCTTTTCTGGCCTTTGGAAGTTTTGTTCTCTTGGATGGACAACTTATATAGGCGCTCCTTGCTTTCATCAAAGCTGATGACAAGAGAACTCATGTTTGACCTGCAACATACAAAAGACCAACAATAAATGAGCGATAGGAGAGCATTTGTTCAATCCTATGTCAATCTATTTTGCTTTCTTCTTCCATGTTTTCTGTATATGCTACCGATAAACGGACAACACTGCGGTACAACAAACATAGCCCCAAAATGGGCGAGGAAGTGATTTGATCCAATCATGTTCATGGTGATGTATTTGGGTTTTGACCGACGTACACCAATAAGCTGATTTAACTAGGATCTCGTTAAGTTTCATAGGCCATAAGCTGGGCAACAACTACTCGCTACCGGCCAAAATGAAACTGACTTAGTATAGAATAGACTGACTAATATGGACTTATAAATAGAGACAGCTTTGTGAAAATAGTCTGCTAGCCATATCATTTTGTGGCACGTTTTATTTCTGCCACCATTTTCCAATTCTCCGTTTAACACTACTTCGGAGAATCTTGGATTCTAACAGTGAATATTCCGTCAGTACATAGGCCTAGAATTTCATGATAGAGAACCCAAAAAAAGAAAAATGCACAAGGAATCCAGCGGCCACTTTTTATGTGGACTGGCCAAGGAAGATTGTTGGTATTAGCCGGTGGATGTTGTTTGGTGCAATAACGTCTTAAGCCGCAATCCACTAGCCACGAGACTTAGTCAATCATTGTAGCCATTTTGGGACGCATTGAATTCTTTTCTCCCTTTTTTTTGACATCGGCCATTTTGATTTGAAACAGCCGCTGGGTGTGCGCAGAGGGGCCGTTCAGCATTGTCCTCATTGGCCGATGCGTCCTCTTTGCATTGGCCGCTAGGCGTTGAGCGTCTTCTCTAATTTGTCCGCCAGATTTTCCTTTAACCTATACTTCTTTCTTTTTGAATGGCAGCAACTGAGTGATTCCCTTCGAAATCGTCCTGAATATCTTGATCAATGAAACATTACTGATAACGTGTAGAATAATTTCTCATAGACAGCACCAATTTTCTGTTCCGTCCAAAAAATAAAAATCAGTCGTGATGATGATAAGCATGTCTGAGATGTGAAAGAGTCTTCGTAGAAGTTTCATTTCTCATTTCATCTTCCGAACATTACAAAAAGACATGGAGACAACTCAATTACAACAAAAAAATGTCATCTCCACTTTTATTTTTATATGGGTTCTTCACTGTTTCACCTTTTGAGTGCAGTTTATTTATATATTTCTTTTTTTTTTTACAACCCCCTCATCAGGCTTAGGAGATCAAGATTAAAGAAAAAAGCTTGGGTTGAAAGTAGGGAGAAGAAAGTTGCTATCTTTGAGGATTTGCTGGAGGCAGGATTGGAGAAGCCTGCAATTAAGCTTCTTCAATTAGTCTTTGTAATTCATCCCCATTAATGAAAGAAAAGGGCTAAAACAAAGAGACCTGCTTCAGAACAGCGGAGGTCATCTCTGTCTTTTCTCCCTAGTGAGAAGAACAAAGGCCGACCTTCAGAGGCTATCGCCCAGGTCCCAGAAGAAAAACCCTTATCACTGCTTGATTCTCCCCTGCTGAGTAAGAGCGAAAATCTCCACAATGACAGTATTTCAAAGCTTCTTGATGCAGGATCTGAGAGCCAATAGTCTTCTTTTGCTAAAGGTAATTTTTTTGCAGACCCCTTTCTTAGTCTTCTGAGTCTTCATCTTATAACCTTCATGGGGCCATAACTGTAGGAGATTATGGAGGAGTGGAGGTGTTTTTGAAACTGCTATTGATAGGCGTGCAACTGTTCTTCCTTGGCAGGTCTAACAGTTGTTGGAAGAAGTAACTGAGCATAAGTCGTGGGCGACGTGCGGCATGGAAAGAAGGAGCTCGGTGGCCAAACCGTGCAGCGTCAGCGGCAACTCTTGCATCGTTGGGTGAAGTCGTCTAGTAGCCAGTCTTGCATCATTGAGCAGTCTGTTCTTGAACAGAAGTTGGCGGCCACTCCCTTATACTAGGCGGTCTGTATTTTGAATACTGTAGCGGCCGGTGACATTTTACAATCAGTAGCCATCCAGATTCTAGTGGTCACCAAGTTGTCATCATATTTTTATGAAAATGTTATGCATGGCCAGATGGATTTTTTTATGTGTCAACAGGAGTGGATTTTTTTATATGCCAATAGGAGTTATAATGTGGGTCCAGCTATTGTGATTATTAACTCACCCACCAAATTGGAATTGATGTAAATGAGGTTCACCTTTTAAAAGTTAAAATGTAGGTATCACCATTTGCATCATTTTTGAAATTTTATGAGTTATTATTTTTAATACACTTGTAGATCTTACATCATCCACCTCCATCATCCTTTTTAGCAAAAATAGTCTCTACTAAAAAAATGCAACCTTCCTTGGCATGTTTTCTTAGAAGCCGAAACTCTAATATGTGAATAAGCTTTAATTATAAGATAAAAACTTATTTTTAGAGCTTTCGAGCTGTCCTTCAAGTATCTATTAATATTTAGGTGCCCAACAGTGTGAGCTTACTTTGTCAAATCTTAAAGGTGGGTCACATGTTCATAGTCGCTAAAGATGGGGTATTTTCACAAATTTGTTCTGAATTCGAATGGCGGGTCCAATGTTATAATATCTAAAAGTGGGTTGCATGATAATCCTACATTTGCTTGTTGTAATCTTTACAGGAAGGCATGCATTGTAATTTCTAAAAGTGGACCCAATGTTCTAATTTTTATAAGAGTGGGCCCTTATTCTAATTTCTAAAAGTCAGTCCCATCCTATAATTCTTAAAGGCGAGGCTCATGTATAACAATTCATAACGGTGGGCCCATGTTATAAATCATAAAGGTGAGCCTCTTGTTCACAATCACACCAGATGGTCCCACATTTTAGTTTCTGTTAAAAGTGGGGCAATTTCAAAACCCGTATAGAATGAATAAGGTTGAAATAATTAATGGCCAAGGGCAATACAGGAAATAAAACTCCATTAATATTATGGGATTGTTAAAAAAGCAAGTAATGCTCCCTAAATACGTGGGGAGCTCTTATTGGGCAAAGCATGTCACTGCACCATTTCATAGGCTCAACATTGCCCAATACAGCAGAAACTCCCTAAATGCTTATTGGGAAAGTTTCAAATAAGGCCTTATGTTTTTACCTTATTTTGAAAAAGGAGACGAGACTCAAAACTTTTCAAATTAGTCCCTATGTTTTCTAGTAAGTTTTCAATTAAGGACATCTAGCATGTAAAGATATTTCCTAACGACTTTCCCTCATTCTTTTTAAAATAACCAAATTACCGTTCATTTAAAGCAATGAAATGGTTCCGGCTACCACTACATGCAGCTGATTGCCCTGGGGACCCTAGTTTTCCTTGATAACTATGAGGGTGTCGATGAAGGAAATGAAGAGAATATAGAGAAAGTGAAGGAGAGTCCTATTTCAATGAAGAAAGGTATTTTATAAAAACTGAGGAAAACAATTGCCGGAAATAGCTTTAAATGGACGGATGTCCTTAATTGAAAATTCTTCAGAAAAACGTAGGGACTAATTTGAAAAGTTTTGAATCTTGTGTCTTTTTTTGAAATAAGGTAAAAACGTAAGGCTTTATTTGAAATTTTCCCATGTTTATTTTGTTGCATTAGGTCGAATAGATTATTTTTTGCTGTAAGAGTTGAAAAGATTGACAGAGGATGACCTATTGAAAACTAACCAAAAGATAACAATAGGAGACTCCCAAGGAAATTGCAAAATTAAGATCATTAAAAAAGAAAACTATATAATTATAGTGGAGTGACAACTCCCAAAAAAAATAAATGAAGAATTGAAACTAATGGAGGACGTGAGAATGGTTTTGTGATGCAACTTAAGGGGAGGAAAATCTAATCTTTAAATAGTGAAATGGAGGCCATTAGTGCCAAAGTAATGTCTCTGAAGATGGCATTATTTCTATTTCTCCATTAGGAAGATAGCTCTTCTAGCTTAGGCATCATGTGGTCTGGTGGGCGTCATCCAAAGGTCGGAAGCTCTACATTCTAAAGGCATAAAAACCCTAGCAATGTTTAGAACCCAACCCCAAGGATCCTTGGCAAAAGGACTGTTGTGATCTAGGGCCTATGAGGAGAGATCAAGCACACACAAGTACATGGAGATTTACGTGGTTCGGCTTTTGGCTTGATCTCTCCTCATAGGCCCTAGATTACAACAAACTTCGTGATCTTGGAGAATCACAACAAACTGGTATCAGAGCATTGTGCGTGATCGGAGGCGATTCGACGGATCGAATCTTAGAGGGCTGGAGTTGTGGCTGCGTGATCGACGGATTAGATCTCAACATTGAAATAGCATTTTCCAGATCGTGCAGAGAGGGAGATCGTTTGATCTCGAAGTGGGCCACAGATCGATCAAGAAGGAGAGAAGAGGACCGAGAGTCTCTGGTACTGACACCAGAGAAGACCTGTTGCAGAGGTCTGCCGTCTCAGAGAACCAAGGATCGCGGAGAAATTTGATCGCCGGTTTTTCTACTCTCATCGCCTGAGGATTCGCCACCGGAATCGGAGTGGAAGAAGACACCAGAAGGAACCGGAGTAGAAGAAGACACCAAAAGGTGCGGTGAGTGTGGAAGAAGGCACGCAGGAAGCGCCGCCTGCGCCTGCGACGGAACCGGAGGAGAGGACTGCTGCTGCGAAGACCGAAGGACGCCGTTGCTGCTTAGACAAGACGATCCAGGCTCTGTTCTAGAGAGGAGAAAATCAGAGCAATAGTTGTTGTCGCCGGTGTTGTGCGTGTCGCCAGAGGAGAGAGGGTCACCGCTGCTACTGCACTGTGCCGTGGCCGAGGAAGAGAAGTGAAGACCGGAAGAGAACACCGAGAGAAAAAAAAAAAAAAAGGTGTTCTGTTGCAGAACCCAATTGAAGTGAAGAAGAAGGTATTCTGGGCTTGTTTCCGGGTTGGGTCCAGTCCAGGTCGACCTGACCCGCACATCAGAAGCCCAGAAAAAAAGCAGCAGTGACGTCAGCATCTCAACGGTCAACATAGTTTGACCAAATCGAAGGCTAAAATTTGTTTTCATGATATCTTGACGATCCGGAGTCCGATCTGAGATCCGTTTGAACCTACGGACTCGTTGCGAGGAGATCTACGCTGTTGTGAAAGAAGATTGGTTGTTCAATAGTCAGCGAAGGAGATTGACTGATCGGAGCGCAGAAACTTATTTCTGCGATATCTTAGCCGTCCAAAGTCGGATTTTAGATCCGTTTCTTTTAGCTTGCTCGTGGTGACCAGATCTACACAAGTATAGTGAAAGATTCGCGGAATGGCTATGAAGTTTGACATTGAGAAATTCGATGGAAATAATAACTTCAGTCTTTGGCGTTTGAAGATGCATGCTTTGTTGGTCCAAAATGGGTTGTAGAAAGCGTTGAAGGGAAAGAATGCTTTGTCTGACAAACTTTCAGATGAAGAGACGGATGAGTTGCTGGAAAAGGCGTATGGGCAGATTGTGCTAATTTTGAGTGATGGTGTATTGCGAAAGGTTGTTTAGGAGAAAACTGTTGCTGGTATATGGCAAAAGTTGGAGAACTTGTACATCACGAAATCTCTCACGAATCGCTTGTATCTGAAAAAGCGATTGTTCACGTTGCAAATGCAGGAAGGTACGTCTGTTTCAACTCACATTGATTCTTTTACAAAAGCTATTTTGGACATGGAAAATATCAATGTTGAAATTGATGATGAGGACCAAGCTATTATGTTGCTGTGCTCGTTACCGCCCCCATATGAACATTTTGTTGATACCATGATGTATGGTAGAGATACTCTATCCAAAGAGGATGTAGAGGCAGCCTTGAACTCGAAAGAGTTGAAGGAAAAGGTTGCAGCTGACAATGATAGTTCGGGTGAGGGTTTAGTAGTACGAGGAAGAACAAAAGACTCCAGTGATAAGGGCAAACATAGATCCAACAGGAAAAACATTCAAAGTTATTATTGCCATAAGAAAGGGCACATCAGAAAAAATTGTCCTGAAAGGCAGAGGAAAGGGAAAGAAATAGAAGATTCGTCATCTGATGATAAATCAGTCAGTGTTGCAGATGGAAGATCAGATTATGATTCCGACAATGCACTTTCTGTGATTGAAAATGGTATTCGTCCTAAGGATGAATGGATTCTTGATTTGGGTTGTTCTTACCGTATGTGTCCCAATAGGGACCGATTTATCACTTATAGAGAAATCAACGGTGGTAGTGTCTTGATGGGCAACAATATTGCATGTAAGACGGTTGGAATTGGAACAGTTAAAATCAAGATGTATGATGGAATCGTCAGAACGTTGGCAGAAGATCGGCATGTTCCTGATCTGAAAAAGAATCTCATTTCTCTTGGTGCCTTAGACTCCGATGGTTGTAAGTTCTCAGCTAAAGGTGGAGTCATGAAGCTTGTGAAGGGTGCTCTGGTTCTTGTGAGAGGCAATAGAGTTGGAAACTTATATGTTTTATCTAGAAATACAGTTACAGGTGAAGCTGCAGTGTCTTCCTTAGATGACTATGAATGTCTCAACGCGCTTATGGCACTTGCACCTGGGTCACATGAGTGAGAAGGGATTGACAATACTGAGCAATCGGAATTTGCTATATGGCATGAAGACAGGCAAGTTAGATTTCTGTGAGAGATGTATCTTCGGAAGCATCGAAAGGTTAGTTTCAAGACAAGTATTCATCGCACGAAAGGTATCCTTGATTATGTTCATTCAGATGTATGGGGGCCTTCTAAGGTTTACGCCAAGGGCGGGTCCCGGTTTATACTGACTTTTATTGATGATTATTCAAGGAAAGTCTGGGTTTATACTCTGAAAACGAAGGATCAGACCTTTGTTACATTCAAGCGATGGAAAGAAATGATTGAGAAACAAACTGGCAGAAAGGTGAAGAAGTTGAAGACATGTAATGGCAATGAGTACAGATCGACAGAGTTTGAGAACTATTGCACGGATCATAGCATAGTTCGGCATTACACCACTACAGAAACTCTGCAGCAGAATGGAGTTGCAAAGAGGATGAACAGAACGATCTTGGAAAGAGCTCGTTGTATGTTGTTTACTGCAGGATTGTCCAAGGACTTTTGGGCTAAGGCAATAAATGCTGCAGGCTACTTGATAAATAGGTCTCCATACACAAAGATTGGTTGCAAAACACCGGAAGAAATGTGGTCAGGTAGTCCAATTGATTATTCTAACTTGAGGATCTTCGGTTGTTCGGCTTATGCTCGCGTGAAAACCGATAAGTTAGAACCAAGGGCTGTGAAGTGCATCTTGGTGGGATATGCTTATAGGGTGAAAGGATATAGGTTGTGGTGTACTGATCAATTCACCCAGATTTATCATCAGCAGGGATGTTACATTTCATGAGGATGCTTTACTCGAAGCAAGAAAGCAGGTGGAGAGGACAGAAGTAGGTAGCAGCAGTGACACCGTTCAGGTGTAGTCCGACATCCTAGTGAGGAAGGAGAGTGCATCTGACTCCTTCCGAGATACAGGGGATCGTCAGACTGTGCAGCAGATGCAGCAGACAGAATCACAGATGCCGCAGACGGGTAGACCGCAGAGAGAAAGGAAACCGCCGGTTAGATATGATTTTGAGGATATGACGACGTACGCGTCGACATCAGACAGTGGCCGTGATGATTTGGTAGCATACACATTGACGACTGAGTCTCTTGAATTAATGGAACGGCTGGAAAGTAGTCAACAGGCAGCAACTATGACTGAAGAGATGGAGTCTCTTGATGAGGAAAATCAGGTCATCGGATGCAAGCGGTTCTACAAGGAAGATGAAGGAGCTTCCAGTGCAGGTAGAGTGCAGTTTAAGGTTCCTCATCATGTATGCGGTTTAAAGAAATCATTGTATGGGTCGAAGCAAGCTTCTAGACAATGGTACAAGCGATTTGGTGCATTCATGAAGGAATGGGTTAAATTCAAGTTCAAGCATTGCTTGGACTTGATCGGTGTGCTCAGTACCTAAGTGCCCTAAGGGGCAGGTGGAGACGGTGAGACGTATTTAGTGTATGAGGATCAGCTTCAATGTTCGCCAAGGTGGAGATTTGTTAGGTCGTATGGCTCAATTGAAGTAATAAATCTGGTAAACCGGGCCCCTATATTACCCATATTCCACTGTGATTAGAAGTAGGTCTATTATCATAGGTCTACTGTGATTAGAAGTAGTGTTTGGGTGTAATAGGGTTTTGGGCTGATATTATAAATAGAGACTTAGGGTTTCTATGATGTACAACATCTTCTGATTGCATAGTGAATTCTCCCGTCTTCCCCGTGGACGTAGGCCAAAAGCCGAATCACATAAATCTCCGTGTTCTTGTGTGTGCTTGATCTCTCCTCATAGACCCTAGATCACAACAAGGACAAATTAAAGGAAGAAGTGATGGAGATCCATCTTCACAGCCCCCTATATTAGAGAGCATCGGGATTCGTGATGCCAATTGATGACCCTTTTGCTGAGCATCGAGATTTTATATTTTATAGATGGCTAAATCTCGAAGCCATATTTTATCTAGTAGGACAGTGGGCCCTCTCAAAAATAATTCTCCACGCACTCACCCACACAAAATGACCATGTTGCCAAATGGATGCATGAGCACAAGGGATCGAACCAAACCATATTGGTGCCATCCAAGGCCTCTCCTAATATCCATTCACATGAATAAACAATATGCATAAATATATGAAGAGGAAGAGATGAGAGAGAGAGAGAGAGAGAGAGAGAGAGAGAGAGAGAGAGAGAGAGAATATTGCTAATGAAAATAAACGATGATCTACAATCTCTATATGTCTCTCCGGGGACATCATTTTAACAGAATGATGAAGGCCTAAATTATCTTTGAATATATCATCAATAGGTTTCTTTCCTGTGAACAATTCCAATAATAGGATTCCATAGCTGTACACATCCCCATACGTAGATACTTCACCACCTATACCATACTCTGCATTTTATGCACAACTTTTAGATTAGCAAGGTGTAAAACTTTGTTGGATAATAGAATAAAACTTAACTGATTTTGAAAGAAGATATGTCCCTAACAACTCATGGGTGCCATGGAGATCATAGATACTTAGTTTTCTTTTTTAAGTATACTGAGCTAATTTAGAGAGTTAAAATGCAACATATATTTGATGTACGTGCATTATTATTTTTCTTTTGTTCTTCTTCCTTTTGACTAAAGAGTAAAAAGAAATAACACAACCAGGCTCAAAGACAAGTTTTCCAAAATAATTTTTACAAGCTCAGGCCCACAAACATCATACTTGAATTTATCCTTATGAACTTCCTTAATAATTGTTAATATATATGTACTAATCTAATGAATGGCTATGATTTCATTCATATGTTTTATCCCATTTTATACACTTCCAAAGATTATGGAAATGAAAATGAAATATATGTCATCTTAAGAAGATGATACAGGGGACTTTCATGTGCATCCATCCCTCATCATATTGTGAGAGACAAATTTGATAGGGCCCACTTAGAGCCCCACTGATCATGGGAAGGGGGTGGGTGGGTGGGGAGGATATGACCCATCTTGAATGAGCCCATATATCAAGTTTGAGGTTAATCCCATGCCTCTAACCCCTTCGTCCGTGGTTTACAAATTTAACGAATTTGTAATATAAAATAGAATTTGACACTTGATCCAATGGTACAATCCGTTCCAATAAGTGAAAACTCAAATGGAACAAATGTAATTTAGGGGGTCCTATGTGTGTCGACGGTTCAGATGGGTCATAAAGTCGGCCACACTATGTTATCCCTTATCATAATATGGTGAGGGATAGATGTGAATGATTATTTCCCCGCGCATGCGCGTGCATGCCTGTGTGCGTGCGTGCATGCGTTGGGGTGGGGGGGGAGGGGCGGATGTTCATTTGCATTCATGAATGTCCCCCTCATTATAGAGAGAGCGACACTTACATAATTGAAAATATTCGTGTGCTTTTATCCTGTACAAGCTTTCCTTACGGTACCGCCACGTGGGGCCCACTTGGGACCCCCTAATCATTGAGCATGGGGTGATCGAAAAACCCAAACGGGGCCAACCTTGATGTCAAATCTGAAGTCAATCTAATATCTCTAATTCATTCATCCGCGGTCAACAAGTTTAACAACTATATATAAAACAGCAAAATTGACCCTCGATCCAATGGTCCACTCCATTTGGATCTATCAAAACCCGGTGGGGGCCATGTAAGCAGATGTGATGGGTTTCTAAGGTTATCAATGGGTTATTACGGGTGGCTGGACTTGCCTTTGTTCAGGCACGAGTCCAATTAGAATTGGGGCCGGCCCTGCCTTTGCCCAAGCATGAGTCCAATTAGAACTGAGGAGTTTAAGGTCTAGGTCCGAGTATGAATCTAGAAGAACCATAGAGGTTCGATCTGAGCTAACCCAAATTGGAAAGAAAAAAGGAAGACACATCCATGTCTTGAGAAGCCAAACAATGCACAAAATATATAATAGGAATTGTGGTTGTGAAGTCCAAAAGGGAATTAACCTGAGAAAGGTAGTGCAAATCTTTCTACAAGTAATATACATCATGTTAAAACCAATTCAAAGAACCCCAAACAATGCAACAGAAGATGTGAACTATATTTAAGAAAATAAAAAGAAGAAATGAGAATACGTGGTGTCAGAGAATATCGTGACAAGTATTTTAAGACATCATTCATATCACAATTTACTGAGGAATCTATCGAAAACCATGAAATACACCTTAATATATGCATAATAGTCAAATAATTGAATTAAGAATGAGTGGTCCATCAACAACTTCAAATGACTCATCATCAGTTGAAGAGATGGAAGGGTGTATTGTGACATAGTCAATGGCAAGGAGGTTACACAGATGAAGGAACGTTGTAGCTTCATTCTTAAAAGTAAATTAATAATGATTTTTTAAATTGCCACATAATTTCTTAGAAGTAAATTAATAATGATTTTTTAAATTCTTATCAACCTATCAAATGGTTTAAAAAGTTATACCAAATGAGGTGACTCGCCAAAGTCAACCCTATATTTCACTCTGTCCATCGTCACCAAAAGAAAATCCTTCCATATAACCTAATATTCATTTACATATAAATAACACCGAAAATCGGAAGAAAAAAAAAGAATGCCAAGAGATCTAAAGAACAATAAAATGAAACATATAAAAACTTTGTTACCTGGGGCGACATATCCAATGGATCCTTTTATCCAAACTGAGTTGGATTGAGCCTGAAAGCTATTACCGCCATCTTTGGAGAAAATCCTCGCCAAGCCAAAATCCCCCACATGGGCAACCATGTCTTCATCAAGAAGAATGTTGCTAGGTTTGAGATTGCAATGAACTACAGGGTCTTCACAATGGTGATGAAGATAATCCAATACATTAGCCACATCAATGGCTAAATTTAGCCTTTGAATGAAGTTTAAACATCTCAAATGATGTTGCTCATTTTCATCCTTGTGCAACCATGTGTCTAAACTCCCATTTTGCATGTACTAAAAAACTAATGCCTTGAAATCATTGCCCCTAAAATCAATGCTTGAGCACACAGTTAATATCTTGACAATATTCCGATGTTGGATGCTTTTAAGAGCTTTGCATTCAACTATGAAACTCTTAAAAGCGCTTCTTTGCTGTAATCTTAGAACTTTTATTGCAACTGTTAGTCCAATTTGATCGAGAACTCCTTTATATTCAGAACCAAAACTTCCCATGCCAATTAAATTGGCCGATGAACAATCACCATTTGCTTTGAGAAGCTCTACATAAGTTGCCTCTAAAAATTGCTCTCCAATTTAAGATGCAGAGTGGGGTTTCTTTCTTGAGTTCTTCAGCCAGTAACGAGCTAAAAGATACGGCAACAAAAAGAGTGAGAGAACCACAATAACAACTAAGATAACTATTCCTGTCAAAGAAAGAGCTTTCTTGTGTTTTTTTGGAGCTTGCTTGGAGCATGGAGGCAACCCCAATTTTGTAATCCCCCCACAAAGCTTTCTATTTCCTTGAATTGACAATGCACACACATTTTGAAAAATTCGATGCTTTGGCACGACACCCTCGGGATCACTAAAAGACATATATAAATACCATAGACACCGAAATTCCTCCAGATATGTTGGGATTTGTCCAGATAGGTTGTTGTGTGAAAGATCAAGTTCCACGAGGCCTTTTAAAGAACTCAAGGGAGAAGGAGAGTCTTTCCAAGTGAGTACATGTGCCAAGAGTGCTAGGAATTTCACCCGAGAATTTGGTGTTGTTCGTTATTTCTCTTAATGAGAATTCTCACTCTTACCAGGAAAAAAAAAATCTTTCGAGGAGAAAATAGCACCTCCAAAAAAAAAACATACATCCACTTGTGGTTTTGGATTCACTAGAATCCACTATCGAGTTAGCATTGCATGATGCATCCTTCAAGACCAATTGGATCGATGTCTGTATCAAGAAGTTTGTAGCTGAATTATGTCATTTTCAGCCATTTTGTCTAGGACTGCCAGCCATATGCACTACTCAGTTACAAATAGCATATTAGGGCAATGTTCTCCGATGAGCAGGCTGCATATTTCTCATATGCACTCCAGCTCTTTGGGCCCACATATGCCTACATATAAGCATGGGCCGGTAGGGTAGATGTAAAGGCCTCAATTGTTTAGTTAGACACCGGTCATTGTCTTCTCAATTGTAAACAGGCACACACAAGATGGGTGTGGTAGACGACTATATGGGGAAATGTTTCTGTGCATCATTAAGGCAAGAACTTCCGGTGAGCCCACTTTGTAATTAATCTGAACCATTCGCACACATGGGACACCCTTGATAGTCACTAGACCTAGGGGCTTGCACCCCCAAATGGGCTGCACTATTGAATTAAGGGTCAAATGTTTATTTAATATAAATGTTTGGCTTATTTCTTGTATTACACGTTTACCAGATTAGTTGATTGGGTTGGCCGGTGACTAGTTCAGAGTCATGGTTATTAGAGTTTTCTTGGAAGCCAAAAAAGTGGAGATAATTTATTGATGTGAACTGTAACCTCCCTAAGAAAGTTAGAAAGGAGTTGTTTCTCCTGTGTGTCGGAGCATTCCAAACCACATGGGGCTGAAAAGCAAGCAAGCAAATAAGGGCAAACACGAGAGAATTTACAAGGGGAGATGCCATGATAGAAAGTTTGAGATCTGCAAAGAGAGAGTGGGCCAAGTGTTAGAGGGTTTGGAATCCTTATAACGAGTTGCCCAATTTCTTTTTAGAGCAATCAAGCGACACGCTCATAGCATGTTGACGTTGTTGAGTTTTCCGAACCACGTAAACCCTTGTCTTATGGATTGCTTGCGGTTGCTTGATTAATCGCATGTTTGTGCTAATAATTCTACAACAATAAAGTAGTTAAACTTGTGGGCCAAGGACCATGGGGTTAAAGATATAAAGATTGACATCATTTTTCATATTTACATGCTATTGTGAGTGTATCTTTCCGTCCCCCCAATGTCCCATTATCTGTGGGGCCGAGGTGGGCCACAGCAACTGGTGTGCACAGTAAGGACACACAAGATATTACCCACTCTATAGTTACTATTTTAAACGTAGCTTCACATAAGCTTCTTTTTTTTAGCAAGTCCGTAACGGAATCCGTTGCTTGGTTAACATGATCTTATGTATCCATTCTTACAATAAAAGCATCCAAGGTTGGGACTTCTCGGTGATGCTCATCGTTGGATCCAAACAGTCTCTCGACAAAATGATGAAAGAGGAGTCAATTCCACACCTACAAGAGTCTAGTAGAGGACAATGCCAACGCTAATGTGAGTCGCCATCCTAGCCCTATGCTCACGCTATCCTCGGGTGCCCAATCCTTATGGATGTAAAAAACTAAATACAGGTTTTTTTTTTCTTGCCTGGTGAAGCAGTACTAGCTAGGAGTGACCCTTCAACATGAGGGCCATGGACAGTGTTGTCATGTTAATGTGACTAACCACTGATTTTTCAATGGTTTGGCAACTAAAAATAGCTCTTTGTTAGAAGTATTATTATCAATGATGCCGCTCATGAAATCAAGCTAGACCTCTGCTTTAGTTGAGGCTTGGACTCTGCTTGAAATCAATCTATCATGTTTTCCCTTTCCTATGCCTCTGCTTGAGTTGAGGCTTGGACTTTTTGCATAGGCTAGGACACTGGCGAGCGAAATGGAAGCAACATAAATGAGGATGTGGTACAAGCATCGTGTTGCTAGGCATAGCGGTGGAGTATTGCTCCCTAAATGTATGGATAGAGTCCAGTAGCCAAAAGCATCACTAGCTTACACTTTTACCCCAGTAAAATGGTTTACGTGGATCCCTGTAAATTAGCAAAGATCCTTCTTGCAAGGATAAATATTCCCGAGTGAAAAGAACCTTTTCACCACACTTCATATAAGAATTTTGTACTTTATATATTGCTGATTGTCTATTTTTTTGGAATTACATAAGTAAGTGCAACGTGAGTTTTTCAAATGGCTATATCTCAAATAAGAGAATATGCCCATAAACTATGCTATATGTCCTATTTTAATTATCTACAGAGTAATATTGACAAAAGATTGAATTGCGAGGGTACTTTGTCAAGTTCCGACAATATAGGCATGACAAACAGATGATTTTTGCAGAGATTTAGGCTTCATTTGATATCTCTACTCTTATTTCGATAGAGTAACAAAAAAATAAATAAAAATAGAGCGATTAAAAAAGCCATAAAAAAGAGGTTAAAATCAGAAAATGCGTTTCGTCTTACGAAAATAATGCCGCCTCTACTTTTTTGAGACCTCATCCCTCTACCCACTTTAGATTTAGACAAGTTAGAGATTAGAAATAGAGATGTCAAACATGCAATTAGACCTCAATGAGGCATTGTTACAACTATTGATCACCTTTTTTTTCTTAGGAGGATGTGGTTAACTTTTCATCTCCTTTTGAGTTACAAACTATCCACCCTACTTTATAACTTCTAGCCAAAAGTAAAATCTCAGAAGGTTTATGAGAATCCAGAATAATGTGTTTCTCTTCATACATAAAGTAAGCAATAAAATTTTATTTTAATATAAAACAAAAAGTTTAAGATTTAAGTGTTTTGAAGGAAAAAAAAAAAAAACTTTAGATAGAACATGAAACTATAGCAAAGCACTACAGAGAGATAAAGGTGAAAAGAACCTCCATGGAAAGTGAAATAGAACATGAAACTGTAAGACCCCTTATAGTGGAAGGAGAAATCTCCGAACTCATGCTTAGTTCTAACATTGAGGCCCACAGAACCAAATGGGTCTAATTCCATCTCCAAATACAAAGAGGTTGAGCTCGATTTGACTGAAAAAACATAGAAAAAGGTTAACAAAAGAAAGAGCTTAAAGCCCCAGAGAATATACAAAACCATCCCATGCATATTTGCACCGGACATTTGTTCATAACAATTTGTATTCAGTATTCAGTTTGGTTATGTCATCTTTGTTCTATTTTTAGTGTTGGTTGGAAGGTTTTTAGTATAATTGTATATGAGTTTCTTTAGTTTTGGGTATTTTAGTTGTTCTTTTTTATGAGTTGTCATTGTTGGATTTTGGTATTTTATTTAGAATAAAAAAGAAGTTTTGAATACAAAAGGAGATAAGCATGCAGAGACGGGTCATGATCAAGCTCATCCTGTCAAATGTCCAATGCAAAATTGTGTTTCGAATGTAAGCCTATTAGTTCTTCATTCTCTGTGTTCGTTTCTTGTGATCTCCATCTACGTGTCAAGTATTTTGGGGCACGGGGGCGTTTTGCTAATATATATGATCTTAAAAGGTTTGTTCAGTATAGCATCCTAATCACGACCAATTGAAAAACATATGAGATTCATAACCATCTAAACCTGAGAATTAGGGCCATCTAAACCTTTGTTTAAACTGACTCTCACACTCTGCATTTCAGTGAAAGCTAAAAGCACCTCTACTTTTTATTGGTACTGGACCGACATTGTTTTGTTGGCCTTTCTATTAAAGTAAAGAAATTCTAAAGTATTATCAGAAAATAAAATTGCTCACCTTTTTCTTTTTGCTGTGTGCTTAGGGTGTTCAAGATATTGTTGGTTTTGTACGTATCTTGTATTCTAATAATTAACCGGATTGGTTGTATGTGGGTTACCCTAGATATATTTAGAGTTTGAGGGCACTTTGATCTTTGTAGCATGTCTTTTTTAGGGCTTAAGGATATTTATATTGCTAAATGGTTACCCTAACCCTAAGGAGAACAATTAAGAAGAATAGATAATCTCTTTTCCGTTGGCATAGACACACTGGCTGAATCACATAAAATTGGTGCGTCATCTCCGTGATTGTGATTGTGATTGTGATTGTGATTGTGGTTGGTTGACTACATTTTGTGATGTTGGAGTCATCGTAGCCTAGTTAAACACATTAGAGGGGCTAGGTCGTTGTAGTTTTTCTTTCCTCTCCTCCCTTCTCCCTCAAAAAGTGATATCAAAGCGTATTGTCGGATCTGATAATTAGATAAGGCGGCACAATGCCCATGAAAGTGGTAGTTGTGGTGTGACTTATTTTCTCCCTGGTATTGATATTAATAATATAATAAAAACATAAATTCCATTCGTTGTTGCAAGTTCCAAGATTTAAGGTCGTGAAATGGTCACAACAGAAACTCCACATAATGTGTACTTCATGACCTTAGATCAAATAGATGACAACTCCTAATGAATTTTATATTTTGGAGATCACTAGATCCTAAATTCAATTTTTATCAAGTAGGATAGTCTTGCCCTCTTAAAAAATGGTTTACAAACAAAAAACGACCATGTTGTGCATATTAAATGGTGGTAATAGAAACTCCGTAAAAATCTATTTCGTGGCCTAATTAGATCTAACAGATTTTTTTGTTGTAATGCAAAATTCAATAGATTGAGAGAGGATGAACTATTGAAAACAAACCCCATAATTACAAAAGGAGACTCCCAGGGAGATTACAATTGATTCATCAAAAGAGAAAAGCAACAAACTATATATAATTATCACAGTAGAGCGACAAGTCCCAAAAAAATAAAGAATTGAAACTAGTGGAGGACTTGAGAACAGTTTTGTAATGAAGCTTAACGGGAGGAGATCTGATTTTATTAAGCTGTGAAAAGGAGGTCGTTAGAGCTGGAGTAATGTCTCTAAATATGGCATCTTTTCTAGTTCTCCATAGAGAGTTTCATAGCTGAAAAAAAATAGATAGAGCATATAGCTCTTCCAGCATAGGCATCACACAGTATGATAAGCTCCATCCAAAGGTTGAAAGCTCTACATTTTGAAGGTATATAAACTCATTAATGTTTAGAAGTCAAAGAAAAGAGGAAGAAGAGATGGAGATCATCTCCACAACCTCTACAGCATAGAGAGCATCGGGATGCCAACGACGACCCTTCTGCTGACCATCGAAATGCCTAAGATCAAATAGATAACTACTCCTAATTAATGAGTTTTATATTTTGTAGATGGATAGATCCTGAAGCCAATTTTTAATCTAGCAAGACAGTGGGCCCTCTCGAAAGTAGTTTTCCACCCTTCCAAACACAAAAAAGTAACCTTGTTTCCACATAGATGCATGAGCACGAGGGATCGCGAACCAAAATAGACTGTTGCCATCCCAAGCCTCTCCTAATACCCATCCACATTCATGAATAAACAACATATATTCATTAATATAAGAATTGATATGCATATATAAATATATATATATATATATGAGAGAGAGAGAGAGAGAGAGAGCATTTTAATAATGACAATAAAAGCACATTATTGAGGACAACATTGAAAAACATTATTCGAAACAAAAACGGTGTTCAATGTCATATTCCTTATCATAATAGCTAACAATATCTCAACAATTATTAATATACGATGGACCTTCGAGTGACAGGGGGACCTTCTTCTGCTTAGCTTTATACTTGTTGACACCAAGATAAAAGTCTCTAACTCCTTGTAGTTCCAGCATAACATCTCGCATCTCCGATCATTCCTTCGGTGCTTCTACAAAACAAGATATACCTATTCTCACCAACGAAAGCAAGCACTCAGGCATCCTACTTCTCATTTCATTGTAATCTTTATTAGATGAAACGTTCTCAATGCCTTCCAACAACAAAGGATGATCTATAATCTCTATCACTCTTTCTGGGAATGCCATTTTAGCAAGTTGATGAAGGTTCAAATTATCTTTGAACATATCATCAATAGGTCTCTTTCCTGTGAACATTTCCAATAATAGGATTCCATAGCTGTACACGTCGCCATATGTAGAAACTTCACCACCCATTCCATACTCTGCATTTTATGTGAAAAGGAAATAGCACGACAGCGTTAAAAAAAATTGTCAAAATCATTTTCACAAGCTTAGGCCCACAAACATCAGAGACATGAATTTCTCCTTATGATCTTCCTTAATAATGGTTTCATCATATATTTACTCATCAAACGAATGGCTATGATTTCATTCATATTTATAGTTATTTAGCTGAGATTTCATAATGATTGCTTTGCCCATTGATTTCATGAAGGCGCAAGTTTGTGCTGCCACATGATCAATTGATCATCAAAGCCTAATCCCATTTTATATGCGAAATAAAAAAGAAGTTCATATCATCTTAAGACACTGCAGAGAAAAAAAAAGTTAAATTATGGTTTCTAAGGCTATAAATGGGTCAACTCGGGCTGGACTTGTCATTGTCCAAGCATGAGTCCAATTCGAATTGGGGCTGACTTGCCTTTGTCCATCCAATTAGGAAGATTTTGGGCTGATTTTGCCTTTGCCCAAGCATAAATCACAATTAGAATTGAGGACTCTAAGTACGGGTCTGAGTATGAGTCCAGAATAACCATAGAGGTTCGGTTTGAGTTAGTGAAAAGAAACAAAGGAAGACACATTTCATGTCCTGCAACGCCAAAAAAAAAATGCACTCCCTGATTTTGAATAGTTGGAATTGGAGTTCTGAAATCAACTACGGAATTAACCTGATAGGTAGTGTTATCTTTCTCCAACTAATCTACATCATGTTAATTCTAGCAAAAAATTGGGCATCATATTAAAAAATCCATTCACAGAACCCAAACATGCAATAGAAAATGCGAACAATATTAAAAAGAAAAAAACCAATAGAAGAAATGAGAATACATGATGTCAGAGAGTAAATAGTAGGGGATTTGAAATTTCAATGCCCCTTAAACACTCAATCCCCAATTTTATGACTAAAATGATGTAAACGTCGCCAGAGTGGTTTGACTTTGGTACACTTTTTTTTTTTTACTTTTTTGCCCTCAATCCCATGATATCATGGGAGTTTAAAAACCCATGATATCATGGGATCCAAATGTTAAAAGTTGAAAATCTACCTAGATTCCATGATAGCATGGGTTTTTAAAAACCCATGATATCTTGGGATCGAGGGCAAAAAAGTGAAAAAAAAAAAGGTGTACCAAAGTCAAACCACTCTGGTGACATTTCGAGACTTGTAGTCATGAAATTGGGGATTGAGTGTTTAAGGGTCATTGAAATGTCAAATCTCCTATATGTTATGATAACTATTTCATGACATCCTTCATATCATAATTAAGTTACCAAGAAAACTACAATATTTTCCTTCACATTAAATAATACATCACATTTATGTCTATTATAAACTCTAAAATACACCTTGATAATATGTATAATATGCATATAATAAGGTTAAGTATAGGGCCATTTCATTATTAGAAATTTATGGATTTCACATGGGTGGATATCTGGGAATTTCAAATACTAGAGTTTCGAAATTCAATTGAATTTTGTCATTTCTGAATTTCCTGCTCATTGATGCTAAAATCCCTATTTAAGCATTGAAACAATCCATTTAATATACTTTGGATGAAAACTTAAAAGGTTAATTGTGGGTTGTACGGGTTACATGGGTTGACTTGACCGCAATGCGGGTATGGGAAAATTGACCTGTGACTGACTCATATATTATGCGAGTTGGGTATGAGGGTCATATATGGGTCGGGTTCGGGTTGGTGGGTCGATCAGGTTAGGTTTTGCTGGCCCTAGTTTATAAAAGCCCCTTAGAACACAAACCATCATCAACCCACCCAAGAAAACCACCATTACATGCATATGCACGAGGAAAATAATAAAACAAAGTTAAATAAAGAGACTGGCAATCATTCATATTCGACAATCAATTCACTTATAGTCATCGTTGGATTGAGATACCACACCACACTAAACAAAACTTGATTTGAATTTTAAAAAATCCGTTACCCATTTGTGGATTTTTTTCGTGCCCTGTCTATTTTATTGGTGGTGACTCACTGTGACCTAAACAGTGTTTATAAGTGTTTAGCTATCCCTAAAAATGAATAGCTACGTGTGTATATATATATATGTGTGTGTGTGTGTGTGTGTGTGTGCGCGTGCGCGCGCGCACATGTATTTGGAGGGCATGGGGCCCACATTTAAAGAGTGTTCATGGTAAGTAATTCAAATTAATAAGTTTTTATATGCAAGGGAAATATTTTAATAATAAAAATAAAATAAAAAAACTCTTGCAAATGACATAACTTTTTAGTCCGAATATCAAATGTAAGAAATCAAATATAAGTTTCAAATTACACTTTAGTCATCATTTTTAAATTGTTGACTCCAAACCTCATGGGTAATACTTAAAAATAAATATTAATTGTTTAAATTCAAATCTACCCATTAAATGGATCAGAATTCAATATGAAAATGAGGTGACTTGGCCAAGTCTCCCAATATCTGACTTCGTCCTTAATCAAATTGAGATGACTGAGGAGAGTCAACAGTAACCTCCAGAAGTTAGTCAACAGTAACCTCCAGAAGTTTTCCTACCTTTATTTTAAAAGAGATCATTCTTTTATTTATTTCAATCTAAATGTGAACTGCCCACAAGCCATAAATCGACACAACCAACTGATCTCCCCCTGTTGTATTGAAGCACAAAACATTAAAACCATTAATTTGAGGACCAAAAATAATGGGATTAGGTTGCTTTGTTGAGGTTGACATAGTCATTCCCCTAGGTTTCATTGGTCTTTCCATCTCGGACCTCTCTTATGATTGGAATGACCCCATGTGGCTTCAACTAATAAGTGTGTTTAATATTGTGTGCAAATTTTCTCAAAAAAAAAAAAAAAAAGAGCTCTTAAGTATTACATATATTAAATACGAAAAATTGAAAAATGCATGCCAGGAGATCTATAGAATAATAACGTAAGGCATAATAAAAATAAGTTACCTGGGGCGACATATCCAATAGATCCCTTTATCCCAATTGAGCTAGATTGAATCTGAGAGCAATTACCGACTACTTTGGAGAAAATCCTTGCCAAGCCAAAATCCCCCACATGGGCAACCATGTCTTCATCAAGAAGAACATTGCTAGGTTTGAGATCACAATGAACTACTGGAGACTCACAATCGTGATGAAGGTAATCCAATGCACTAGACACATCAATGGCTACATTTAGCCTTTGCACGAAGTTTAAATATGTCGAATTATGTTGCTCTTCATTTGGATGCAACCGAGTGTCCAAACTCCCATTGGGCATATACTCAAAAACCAACGCCTTGAAATCATTGCCACTAAAATCAATGCTTGAGCAAACAGATAAGATCTTAACAATATTTCGATGTCTGATGCTTCTCAAAGCTTTGCATTCTGCTACAAAACTTTTAGAAGCTCTGTGTTGTTGTAATTTGAGAACTTTAATTGCAGCAGTCAATCCAATTTGATCAAGAATTCCTTTATATACAAAGCCAAAACTTCCCACACCAATCAAATTGGCTGATGATAAACCATCAGTTGCTTTAAGAAGCTCTGCATAAGTTACCTCTAAAAAAGGCTCTCCCATTGAAGATATAATGGGGCTTTTCTTGCTTGACTTCTTCAACCAGTAAAGAGACAAAAAATATGACAACAGAAAGAGAGAGAGAACTGCAACAACACCTGAGATGACTATTCCTATCAAAGGAAGAGCTTTCTTGTGTTTCTTTGGAGCTAGCTTGGAGCATGGAGGTAACCCCAATTTTGTAATTCCACCGCAAAGCTTTCTATTTCCTTGAATTGACAATGCACTAGCGTTTTGAAAAATTCGATGCTCTGGCACGGCACCCTCGAGATCATTGAAAGGCAAATTTAAGTACTGTAGAAACAGAAATTCCTCCAGATATCTTGGAATTTGCCCATATAGGTTGTTATGTGAAAGATCAAGCTCCTCGAGGCCTTTTAAAGGACTCAAGGAAGAAGGAATATTTCCTTGGAAGGAATTGACTTTCATATAAAGGCTTCCCAAGTGAGTACAAGTGCCAAGAGTGCTAGGAATTTCACCTGAGAATTTGTTGTTGGAGACATCCATAATTTCAATATTCTTCAAGCCATCTACATCCAATGGCAAAGGGCCACTCAGGGAGTTCATATCCACAGACAGCATTCTTAGTGGAGGAATATACAAAACTTGTTTCGGTATGGTACCATTAAAATTGTTTCTGGAGAGTGATAATTCCTTTAGGCGCTGGCAGTTTCCAAGGCTCCATGGAATGCTTCCTTGTAGATCATTCCCATCTAAATAGAGTCGGTACAGTCTTGTGAGATTTCCAATAGATTCGGGAATTTTCCCTGAGAGTGTGTTATTGACTAAGCTAACCACTTCCAGCTTTTGTAGCTTCCCGAGATGAATGGGAATGCTACCTGTAAAAAGGTTATCATGCATCGTCAAGTAGGTCAAGTTGGCAAGGTTTTCAATTCCTGACGGGATGGTTCCAGATATCTGATTATGCTCAAAAAATAGATATGTCAGCTGGGATGAGAGGTTAGCTATTGAGGAAGGCAGTACACCACTGAATCGATTAGTGCCTAAACCTAGTAAGTACAAATTGCTGCAATTGGTTAAGGAAGTGATAAAATCCATGTCATCTTTCTCACCGCCAAGTTGGTTGCCTGCTATATTAAACACTTGAAGAGCTTGCAAGTTTCCAAGATTCGTAGGTACGGATCCTCTAAATCTATTCCCACTAAAAGCGAGATGTTCAATCGTAGAAGCATTGCTTAGTGAATATGGTATGGGTCCCTCTAATCGGTTACGATAAAGAGAAAACCATCTGATATTTGGAAGATTGACCCATAAATCAAGTGGAACGGTCCCATGCAGATTGTTACCCCCCATGTCAAAATAAGTAAGTGATGAGATATTATAAAGAGAAGAAGGAATGGTACCCCAAAGCTGATCATCAACGAGTTTTAGAAATTCCAACTTTAGCAGTTGCCCAAGATCATCGGGAATGTTTCCATATAGATCATTAGATGATAAATCAAGAACAAAGAGAGATGAAAGGTTCCCAAGGGATGGAGGAATGCGGCCAATGAGATGGTTGTTGTAAAGATCCAACCACATGAGATTTGACAGAGAGCCAATCTCCGAAGGAATTGTACCAGTAATCTTATTGCCATATAATTTTAATTCTTTGAGTTTTGAACATTGGGACAAGTTACCTAGAATCTCTCCATTGAAAGAGTTGTCTCCAAGATCAAGATAGCGAAGTCGTGGTAGACGGCCTATTTCGTGCAGAATTTGACCTTGGAAGCTGTTGTTTGAGAGTTTAATAAGCCTGAGAAAGGAGAGGTTTCCAATGTGAGGTGATAAATAGCCTGCTAAGTTCTGGCTTCTGAGGTTCAAGGCTATGACGCGCTGAGGATGTCGCCTGCCGCAAGTGACACCACCCCACGTGCAGAAATGGAGAGAATGGTTCCAAGAGCTCAGGATTCCGTTGGGACCATCAGATATCTGGTCTTTGATGGCAAGCAGAGCGAGTCGATCCGACTCATTTCTTGGGGTGGCAGCTTCTGCAAAGCACAACAAGTTTATACAAATAATTATAAAAGCGACATGAAAGAGAGAGTACTCCTCAAAGAGTCTCCTACTCAGAATCGTTCTGGGGAGCTGCATACTAGTTTAGTTAAAAGAAAAACGCATGCATTAGTGCACGTTGGCTCAAATGATGCACACTCGTTTTTATAGCATGAAATATGGGAAGAGACAAAAAGTTGTCGTTGGCTCCAAATCCCTGTTGGCTCAGTGCGAGTCACCGTTCAAGCCCCACGCTCACGCTATCCTCAACTACCCAAAAACCACGGTTGGACCAAGTCCACACAACAAGCCCCGAGAGCGGACTAAGAGATTGGAAAACTGATGTTGATCCTCAATGGCGTTGGTTGCACGGTAAACGTGGGCGGACCGATCAGCCTATCTTTTCTATCCGGATTCATTGACCTTAGATTTTTTCATAACCGTTCAGACAATTTTCTCTGTCTCTTCCTTTCTAAAGTCAGCACCAACATGGGATACCTTGTCTTCTTCCACGTTGCAAGCAACTTACCAATGCGCCGACAGTGGGTTTACAGCTTTTTCACCAGATATTCGTGCTTTGTAGAACAGTTTTTTTTTTTTTTTTTTTTGTCCCCCTTGGTTATAGCTTTGTTTGTACAACTTGAGCACAGAGTACACTCCTCAATTTTGGCACAATGAATCCAGGATCATTCATTGCCACATGTCGTGTTATGTTTTCTCCTAATTTCATTTCAGTTTAAGTTGTGCTCACATTCAAATAATCACATATAAATTGACTAGCACAATACATCTCAGAGCCCAAACTAGTGCCCTGCCTCATTCTATTCAGCCACCTTTAGCCAGTAATTTACCAGACCCTGCCGCCCAATTCCATCCTCTTTTGGGCATCTAATCTTCTTAATCCCTCATGTTTTCCCTGTAATTTAGCTTTGTTTTTTGTTTTACTTTGGTTTTCTTCTTTGGCAAAAGAGAGGTGCAACAGATGAATAGTCCCCTCAATTAGGATAAATTTACACTTGCATGAAATGATGAAATAAAGTGATTTGAACTTTCAAGATTAGGCATGTGGATTTCACTATTTTTCTTTTTAATTTTAACTATAAATCGATTTACATCTAAGTTGGGCAAAAAGTACATCCTACTTTTTTTTTTTTTTTTGTTTGGGTACTGGACAAGGTAGATGGGTCCCCGAGAGATCCCACTAATGTGGAAGTGAATTGGGGCACATATGAGAGAGGACTCTGCTTGCACACACAAGGGAGAAGACTCACTCGAACATTAGGTAGTTGGATGAGAATAGGACTCCCAAACCACTATGCAATAAGTCTGTCTCTTCCAAATTGGCTCGTGAGTAGGGCATATGGTAATTCCAATAAAAAAGTTATTATTTTATGATTTAGAACTTATTTACATATTAAAGCATTTGATAAACCTGTAATTGTAGTGTCTATTTTTAGAGTTTATTTAAAAAATTGAATCTTTTCCATCTACAAAATATAAGCTAACGGGATCTGATTAGCTTTCGTGTTGGTTTAGCTAAAGTGGATGGAGGTGGACAATGTAAATTTTACAAGTACTATTTTGGACAAAACTAATCTTATAAATATTGCAAAATGCCCCCAAATGGTGGGCTTGACATTGTAATTTAAAATAGGTGGGCCTCAATTACTGCAATTCATAAAGGCTGGCCCCAACTTCCTCAAAAAATAAGTATTTTTTTATAATTTTACCGAATAAATTAATTTTCAATTAGAACTTAAAAGTTAAAAGGTTTTATTTTAAACCTCAATCTAATTAGTTCTTATTAATTAGACTAGAGTTTCCAAACAGCCCCTAAGTCTTGCACATCTTTTTTGAACTCAAAAATTATGCCATGGAAAAGATAGCCACGCTTACTTTTCTCCATGGAATTTACTACTACTCAAAAACAAACAAATCCTCTTCATTAAATATTTGGCAATCCATTTTTATTGTCTTTCAATTTTTCTCTTTGATTGGCGCAAATGCCTGAAATGTTAAAAACTCTTCATTTTCGGTGCCTTTTATTGTGAATTGGCCTTTAGACCCAAGTTGTAGGCGACACAGCATATGATATTGAGACTAGCGTGTGATAAACTCCATAAATTCCCTCTCAAACACGTAGGATAGGTGTGGTAGACTACTCTACGTGGCAATGTCTGTGTTCAACTATGGGTGTGGTAGACTACTCAAACGGGAGAACTTTAAGCTCGCCCACTTTGTGATTCATGAATTGTTCACACACATGGAACACCCTTTGATAGTCGCCGGAATCAGGAGCTTGCGCCACCAAATGGCCTAAATTATTGAATTGAGGGTCAGTTTTTTATTTAATATAAAGCCATTAAACTTGTGGGCTAAGGACCATGGTTTAAAGACATATGATTGACTATATTTTTCATATTTACATCAATCATGAGGATATCTTTCCATCACCTATGTCCCATGATCTGTGGGACCTAGGTGGGCCCTAGCAACTCGTGTGCACAGTAAGGATACACTGGAATAGTACCCACTCTATAGTTACTATTTTAAAAGTAGCTTCACATGATATGAGCTACTTTTTTTAGTAAGTCTTTAGCGGAATATGTTGCTTGGTTAACATGATCTTATGTATCCATTTTTACAATAAAAGCATCTAAGGTCGGGATTTCTAGATTCTTAAGTCATCGATGGATTCAAACAATCCCTCAAGAAGGTGACGAAAGGCTCAATGCTGGCCATCACTCAAATTCCTGCTTGACTTGGCGGACCAAGTGGAGTCAATTCCACACCTACCGAAGTCTAGCAGAGGACAATGGCAATGCTAATGCGAGTCACCATCCTTGCCCCTGACTAACGCTTGACTTTCTTCATAATCTAGCTTCTTCAGAGTTCTGACTACATTAATATATTATCTGTGTGATTGTAATTACCGCTTTTTTAGCCCCTAGAAGCCTGGGTACCATAACCAAAATACCGTTGACCCTGAACTCGGTCATTGGCTAACCCAATAAGTCACTCTGCTAAACCAAAATACAACATATAAACCCAACAAATTCCATGTCCAAATACATGGAGGTTGAGCTTGATTTGACTTTAAAAATACAGGATTAAAGCCATATAGATCATAATTTCATGCATACATTAATGCCGCAACAAAAGAAAGAGCTTAAAGCCCCATAGAATACACAAAAACGCATCCATATGTTTCAAAACATATATTCATCTATACCAGTGGTACAACAAGATGAAAATGCTAGTCTGTTTACATTAGTGGCATCTGTTGTAGGTTGATTGGTTAGGAATCTGAATTAGGGGTGGAGTTAGTAAAAGCCCTCCGAGCAAAAGATGGCATTGACAGCTTCTGTTGGATGTAAGGCATCCCAGAAGATGTATTGATCCCTGTTTGCACATGGTATTGAGAGGGGAAGGCATGTCACCTCCCCTTGGTTCCTCCTGAAATCCTGTCATGTAAGCATGAATATGGATCAACCGTCCGTCCATGTCTTGTCCATGATTGCCGAAATTAAATATCAATGGGGAAATGGGTCGGGTCCATAGTATAACTGGACGGGCCTAGGCCTCAGGTTCGTATGATACACAATATCTAATTTCAAGACACAGACAAAACCCAGACCCAAACCTAGACCTGGATGGTGCTCATTTGATGATTTTTCCTACTTAATATGGGGCACCCGATTTTGAGCACCTCTCGTGGGAAGCCCCCTTGTAAGGCCCACGTAGGTCCTTGCCAATCAAGGGTGTGGTGGGGCTCAAACGATTTAGATGAGACCAAGGGGTATACAAAATATCAACCTCATTAGATCATCCTAACCCTTTGATCTATTGCCCTGAAATTTAATGGTTTTAAAAGGTATCAATGTTTGGATTTTAATCCAATGGGGAGTAGAGAATAGGTATAGCCCAGTTGGTAGGGTATCCCATTTCTCACCCAGCTATACAGGGATCAATGCCAGAGTCCTCTCCCTGTGTATGGAGGCGTTCTCTCCCTATAATGTACTGGGGTCCACTCCTGTGGTTGGTTGAGCCACCTTGGCTGGCTAAGAAAGTGGGGAGGGGGGCATCCAATGGTGCGCAGTTAAATGGAAACCAAATTTGGGCTTGTGGCAATTGGGTAAGCTTATTGTAGTCTCATAGATATGATATATATAACGTTGTAGCATTTGGAAATTTGGGCCATAGATTTTCTTTGGGCCAGTATAAAGGACATGGAGCCCAAATTAAAAATGACTGGAAATCCTGGAACCCTAACCCATATTTTCTAACTCCTGCTTTGTGTGTTTGGAAAGTTTTTTTTTTTTTTACCTTTTTTGGGGGGGAATTCAGGAAAGTATTTCATCTACTACGGAGTAAATTGGGCCATTGGGGTGAGATTTCAGGTCATTGAACCAGGATGAGACCTATTACCAGTGGCGTGCCAGTTTTCTAACGAGCTGAGCCGGCCCTTGAAGTATAGGCCAGCGGGTTTCACTTGTCTGAATATAAGGATGATCAACAAAATAAAACAGCGCTGTGCTTGGAGAGTTTGGGCCAGCCCAGCTGCAGTTATAATTGAAGTAACTGAAGACCGTAAGTAGAAGGGTTATTGAGGCGTGTCACCTAGGGCTCCATAAGTTTTGCCATATATAAAGATTGCCCAGGGTGGATGCCATTGAGCTGGTCGACCAGAGATTTTAGGTCCACATTGAATAATCCATTAAAACTGGAGACGCACTGGCCCAGCGGGTTTGGTTCAGTGCTAATTGGTTTGGAATACAACCAAGTGAGGTGAGCCCAATCCAGCCAGAAAGAACTTCTGTACCCCTACGCAGTGAAGTACCTGCAAGAAGAGTGTCTGGCTAAGTTGTAGATGGTAACATATGCCATTGATGGATTACCAGTTTCAAAATTGTGGTTCGTAAGTCCAAACCTGGATCTAGCCAAAATTCGGGGCTCATACGCATCTTTTAGGCCAGTGGTTAGTTAAACAGGCCTAATGGTTCTTCAGCAATTCGGTTGTGTGTAAAATTATCAAGTAGCTGAAATGACTTATAAAACTGTTTAGACGAGAGACAAATGGGTATTGGCTAAACTAAGGCCTTGAAAACCGTAGAGCCGCCAAGTAGATGAGGAGTTTGAGCATAGCACTTCTCATGCGTGCCCCGGATTGCTACATCTAGCAATCAATGGCGGACCTAGGATTTTTGTTTGAGTGGGACAGGCTATGGTCAATTAAAAAAATCAAATTAGATTTTATAGTTGTTCTATGTTTTCAAGTTCTTCAGAGAGCCGCAAAGAAAAAAAGGAGACTCATCCACAACGATAGTAGAAAATTTTCACAGAGAAGAAAAAAGATTTAAAAACTAGGCTTTCTTGTAGAAATTGCGGCAAAATTCAGAACACTCGAAAGAATAGAGAAAACCCCCTTTTCACCAACTACAAAAACATAGTCATACCTTTTCGATGGAGGGGTTTTTCCCATTTCGGTATTAGGTTTTTGAATGTTCATCTACATGGGTGGGGCAGGATTGGTTTTGAAGGTGAGACAAGGGTTGTACGATCATGGGCTGTTCTCTAATTGCACGGGTGCGGTCGCACCCGCTTGCCATAACTTGGGTTTGCCTCTGACCATAACAATACATCGCAAGAAGATGTGTCCAACCTGCCACTGCTGTCATGTTCGCCCCCTATCCTTGTCTTCTTGTGAGAGATGAAAAAAATGTTAATCTGAATGTATTTAATTACTTCTACAGTAGGCTTTAAAAATCTTAAGTTTTCTTGTTCTAGAAGATTTAATGTGATTTGCACATCTATTGTGAAAAAGAGCTCCATTTAAATTAAGTTGAAGCGCAAATTTTAGTATCTCTACTGTGCTATTGTTAAAGCTTGCATTATCTAAAGTTGTACA
Source organism: Persea americana (assembly GCA_029852735.1). Classification (NCBI taxonomy): domain Eukaryota; kingdom Viridiplantae; phylum Streptophyta; class Magnoliopsida; order Laurales; family Lauraceae; genus Persea; species Persea americana. The sequence goes on from CM056812.1 coordinate 12,557,848, forward strand.
GATTATTTTATTTTTTCATGTTATACACTTTAGTTTTTTCAAAAATAGCCTAGCACCAGTACATGAGTACTCAAGTAAAGAGAACGAGATCATTCTCTTCTGTATAATCCAGTTATTATCAATATACTATGTATTTATTAAGATGTACTAAACATTTTGTTTGGAAGTTCATAAATCTGAAGTTAATCCTACTTTTTCAGATATGTTTTGAAAAGTTATTATTAAATTCTCCTTTTGTTTTCTAAACATCTTTACTACATCATTTCTAACATTATTCCTTGAAATCCTTTGAAATGACGGGGCAAACAATTGCCTCACAAAATCTTGAAAAGATTGGTTTTTAGTAAGAACAAATAGCAATTGAATAATAACAATCCATTTTTCAAGTTGGTATTTAGCATTAGCATGGTAATAATTAAAAACTCATAAACTACTAGTTGAAGAACTTCGGGAAAATGTGGTTTGGAGGCCACCGCCCATTGCCTTCGGATTGACATCTCCTTTGGTATGTTTGGGCATACACACTTTCACGTGTGTATTGAGGTGGCCAATAATGCCACTTGTTGACTTACAACTATAAAGTTCTTTGTAAAATATACATTATGCCTTATACATTGTTCTTCCAAAGGGATCATTTATCTGTGCTATTGTCAATAGATCTCCAAACTCCAGAAGCCATTCTTCTTTTCTTTCTCCCAAAGAACGCGGGCCGCCAGATTCAGGAGGACTTTCAAATTCTATCCCTAATTTTGACCCAAATTTGTAGAGTCTTCCTCATTTAGAGAGAAGTCGAGGTTGAATGGTGATGATATTGTTCCAACCATTTGTTTTAAAAACAAAGAACACAAAAAAAAAAAAAGTAATTACGTATATCGTATTTGTTGTGATAACTTATATAAGAAAGGAGAGAAGGTGAGACTTATTATAAAAAATTACTAAATAAATTTTAATTTTTAAATTAACAAATACCTTGAGGGGAGAGAGAGAGAGAGAGAAAGAGAGAGAGAGCTAACAGGCTATAGGCAAGTTGTGAGAGAGTGAGAAAGAGCTCTTTCAGTAGTCCTTCTCACCTAAACTTCTTAGCCTCTGAAAGCTTAACAAGAGTGTTTGGTGCCTTAAAAATTTTAGGAGAGTGAGGGAGCTACGAGAGAGTGTAGATGAGTCTTGGAAGGCGAGAGGAGAGGAGGTACTTATAAACTTCCAAAGAGTTTAGATGACATAAAATACGCCTCATTTAACCCTTTTTATCAGACTCCACAAAGTGCCACATGTCCAGTTGCAGAAGACATGTACACCAAACGAGTGCACTCAAGTGAATTCCTTGGTAAGCTTTAAAAGGTATCTTAAAGTTCGTACAAAGAAAAGTTAAAAAGCGAAGGAGCCTGTGCTTGCTTTCTTTCGGTACTTGCTCAAGTGGGTTTGACCAGTATTAATGGTGTGGTTCACCTTCAGTACACTAAAAATTTAAAAGTAAAAACATATAAAATGAGCATAGGATCCTGTAGCACACATTGGAAGTTAGTTTTCTTTTCATACAGGGGACATGTGATCGAGTTTGTATGAAAAAATAGAGCTTTAGAATCTATGGATTTACAAATAACAACAACAATAAATAAATAAAAATATGAAGTCCATTGGTTGATCGGCATCCCATGACCTAAGATCATGAATGAATGGTCACAACATAAACTTTGTATAATGATAACTCCTAATGAATTTTATATTTTGTAGATGACTAAATCCTAACGCCATTTTTTTTAGTAGCGTAATTTTGCCTAAAAATAGTTTCACACACATGTGCCCGCACGCACAACAAATGACAATGTTGAGCTCATCATAACTAGCGAACAATGCCCGTGCTTCACACGGGCAATTAACTCATAATATTAAGAAAATGTAAAAAATTTTAAATAATAACTTTTTTTCTGAATTTTATTGGGATGGTAAAAGTACCACAGAAATATCATCAACATTTAAAAAAACAAACTGACATAAAATCAATTATTATAATAATAAAAAGACTTATATTTGGTTAATTTCAAAAATAAAATCACTTAATAAAAGAAAATAATAGAAATTGAGAAAATCAAAGTATCATATCTTAAAACATTTTTATGCTCATTTTTAGCATGGGAAATATAATTTGTACTATTTAATATTTATAAAAAAATATTAAAAAAGAAGATAAACTAATGAGATTCTTCTCTATGAATTATTTTGAGATGGTTTGCAATCAAAGTCAATGGCATGATAAATATAAACTAAATAAGCCCAGATGGCCAAACTCAAGTAAGAAATGTATAAGTGGTTAATATCATACGCATACACAACCATAAAATATGTATTTTGGATATAGGAAAATCAGTTTTTAATATCAATCTGTTGCCATGTTTTGGAGCAAAATGCCCCCATCATCATCATCATCATCCAATCCATCAACTTTAATGGTTGGGATTATCAAATGGAGTCATTTTTAGCTACGACCAATCAATCACCATATGGCCCAATGATGGATGGATCATGTTGGTTCATAATCCAAACGAACATGCCCAAGAGAATTCTAAATAGTAAAATGCACCCATGCTAAGCACAGGCAACATAATTTATTAATAGAAATTATTAAAGTCTAAACTATTTTAAATATATAAATCTATAGACCAAATTTTATAATTTATATATTTAGAAATACAAATATAAGAAGATCCGAACCTAATATCAAAACGGACATGCCCAAGATATGTCTACGGAAAAATGCACCTGTGCTAAGCACAGGCAACATAATTTATTAATAGAAATTATTAAAGTCTAAATTATTTTAAATATATATCTATAGACCAAATTTTATAATTTATATATTTAGAAATACAAATTTAAGAAGATCCGAACCTAATATCAAAACTAAATTATGTTAAAAAAAATAAAATGGGTCAAAGAATACGTGAAATCTACAAAGAACCGAAAAATAGAAATACAGTAATCAACAGAAAAATCTTACAAAGAAGAAAATATAAATCATAGAATAATATCATTCAAGTTTCTTGAAAAACATTAAAAAATCATAAAAAGAAAAGGATAAATAGCATAATATTTGCCAATACTTACCTTTGCAGACATTCCAAGATTATGAAATAAGGAGATCAAGATTGACTGCAATGAATTTTTTCCTTGATAAATTTCATCACATTGTTTTTCAAAAAATTGAAAAAAGGCTCACCCAGTATTTTAGGGTCCAAGAGAAACCTCTTGCCTCTTGGAGTCTTTAAGATAGGGTAAGATTTTTGCAATGTCTCATTTTATCAAATTCTTTAGATAAACCCAAGATCATGGGATTATTTAATTAGGAAAGAATCTAATAGGGTCCCTAAAATCTCTCTCCAATTCAAAATCAGGACAAGATTGAAATCACAATTGAGGCTCTATTTCTGAATCAATTGCTTGATTAAAGATTAGATTTACTTGTCTATAGCTAACTTCCTGGCTACAAATTAGAGGTGCACTAAAAATTCGCCGATCCGTAAAACCGATCCAATCTGATCCGCGTATTTTTAACTGAACCGAAGGTAAACAGATTGAAAATATTGTAATCCGTTAACAATGGATCGGTAACAGATTTCACCCTCAATCCGCAAATTCAATCTGATCCGATCCGTTGACATTAAATATGAATAAAAAAAATTTAAGCGGTCTAAATATAAGTTAAGAGGTCTAAACTTAAGGGGTCTAAATATAAGTTAAGGGGTCTAAATATATTTGTAATTCTTAGTTTTTTGTGGATTGTTAGATCTCTTTCTTTAACATTAAATTCAACGGATTGAATGGATTAATCCGATCTGATCCGGTCCTCCACAGATTGGATCGGATCGGTTTTTAACTGTCACGAATTTGTGACGGATTCTAAATCCATCAATCCCTAGGTAACGAATTGGTGACGAATTTGGCCTAATCTGCACCAATCCGATCTGTGTACACTCCTACTACAAATTCTTTAGATTCTCTCTCTTACATACTTCATTTTTTTAATCCAAAATCAATAATTGTGATTTTTGTTGCTTGACAAATCGAGGTACCAATAAAGTTCCAAGGAACATGAAGATTAATCAAATGTTTTATTGTTCCAAGTGATTGAACCAAGTAGAAATAGCAATCTTTGCCCAAAAAAAAAAAAAAAAAAATAGAAAAAGTATATCTATGATATTTTTTGAGCTCAAATCACAATGTACAATGTGGTCATCTCTCATGGTAGCCGGTGCATGTAAGATCTATGAAACCAAACGCAATTCAAATTGTTAATTCTGGTCTACAACCCATCTACAGCTATATTCAAAAAACCTAAAGAGCTCCTATTTTGAGAAGATTTGGACATTGCTCATGGACAATCCTATGAACTACTTCATCTTAAAAGGCTCATTCTATGGGACAAAACAAGACACAATAAGAGAAAAAAGAATATATATATATATATATTAAAGGGATAGATTTGAATATATATATATATATATATGATAGCATTCGAATCCTGTATCAGCCTACAACAGCCTATTGTATTATTTTTGGTTTTGTTATATATATTTTAAAGGGATAGCATTCGAATCCTTTAGCAGCCTACAACAGCCTATTGTATTATTTTTTGTTTCGTTTTTAAGGGTTGGGTGTGAAATGGCCTCTCTATTGGCCGGTAAGTTTTTCTACCAAAGAAATGACCAGTAACTTGTATTGGCAACTAGGACACAGCTATGAATCAGGCACCAAATTCATCTTCGGTGACATTTCCTAAACTAACATGCACTTGCTGTAAAAATAAATAAAGAAAAAGAAACTTTGTTATAAAAAAGCATCAGATAAATTTTATTCTTCGCTCTACATATTCATCCAAATATAGGCAAATATAGAAGGGGAGAATATTTGACTGTTAGGTTACTTTCCCTTTACCTTTACCACACCACTGCTAAACAAACATGCTTTTCCCTGGACAGAAAAAAGGAACGTCCACCATCTTGGAGCTCTTTGATTGATCCCAACTGTAAGCTCTCAGGAAATGAATAGTTCATATTTTAGAGAGAAAGGAATGTAGATTAATACCTTTGGTTGCTCTTCGAGAGGAGAGGGCTCAGGGCTTAGACAGACTCATTTACCTGATATGGAAGGAATATGTAACGCAAGAGAGTTAACAAAGAGAGGGAGGAGTTATCATTCTGTCTGTGGGAGTTATGAACCTGGGAAGGTATTCTAAAAGTCAAGGAAGAGAGGTAGGGTATTTTGAAAATTGAGGGATACATTTAGATAATTAATGGTGACTGAGGACGGGAAACGTTTATATTCATTAGGAGTTAGGAGTTATGAACATGGAGGGTATTGTCAATCAATTGTGGAGGAGAAACATTTCTCTTCATTAGGAGTTATGAACGCAGGAGGGCATTGTGAAGGCCAATGGAATAATCAGTCAAAATCAATTGACACCAATTGTCTAATTTCTCAATTGGAAATAGTCACTATCATATATAATAATAGAAACTCTATAGATGTTTATTTCATGGCCCTAGGTCGATTAGATATGTTTTGTTGTAAGGCAACATTGAAAAGATTGACAGAGGATGAACTATTGGAAACAAACCAAAAATCTACAATCGGAGACTTCCAAGAAAATTGCAAAAGATCTTTAAAAGCAAACTATATAATTATAGTGAAGTGACAACTCCGAAAACAAATGAAGAAATGAAACTAGTGGAGGACTTGAGAATGGTTTTGTGATGCAGCTTAAGGGGAGGAGAATCTAATCTTTAAGTAATAAAATGGAGGCCATTAGTTCAAGAGTAATGTCTCTAAAGATGGCGTTGTTTCTATTTCTCCATTAAGAAGATAACTCTTCCAACTTAGGCATCACATGGTCTTGTGGGCGCCATCCAAAGCTTGGAAGCTCTACATTCGATCTGATGGCATAAAAACCCCGGCAACGTTTAGAACCCAACCCTATAGATCCCTATCAAAAGAACAAATGAAGAAGCGATGGAGATCCATCTTCACAACCCCTATGTTAGAGAAAGCATCAAGATGCCAATTAATGACCCTTCTACTGAGCATCGAGATTTTATATTTTATAGACGGCTAGATCCTAAAGCCATATTTTATGTAGTAGGACAGTGGTGTTAATGAACAAGCAAGGCCCAAGTTCATGACCCACTTGTAAACCCAACCCAATTATGTACATAAGACTAAGTCAAAACCGTGTACAGATGTTAGTTATTGTTTTAGGAGATTCCTTTACTGTATTTTACAAGATTGTAGCCCAACATTGGGCATTTTGTATCTATTTAATGAGATGGTCGATCCTCAAAGGAGGCAACCAAATATTCATCATTCCTTTGTATTCTCTAATGTCTTAAGAGAATGACATGGTATCAGAGCCACAAAGAGGTTGTTCTTTGTTTGATCATCGATTCTAGTCCAGAGGATATTTGTTCCAGCCATCTTGTGTTCGACATCTTAAGTCCATATCAGCAGTCGACAATCATGTCTTCATATACCAGATTTGGTGAGGCCTACCTACGATCATCACGGCAACTGCAAGAATCACACCTGTTGTGGTCGACTAATTGCTCTGGGAATTTAGAAGATTTTTTAAGGATTTTTGGCTCATCAGAGGTAAGCTGTTTGATCGATTTTGTGATTTCTCAGTTTTGTGTACTAGTTTTCATCAAATGGGCACTGTGTCATGGATTTGCAACCAAATTGGATGAAACTTGAAGTTTCTGATAAGAAAACAGGAATCCTAGTTTGTTAACAGCACTGATCAATTATCAGATCATTCTTTGGGGCCCACTTGCCTATTCAGTTCACAAAAACAAGGTCGTTTGACCTATTTTTTCTGATACAAACGGTATTCTGTGCACAGTTTTTTGAAAATCTGCCCAGGAAGACTGTTACTTCAAGGTTGTTTATGCTTGTTGTTGTGCTTGTGTAGTACTAAACTTATTCTACACATATCTAGTCTGTTTTGGTGGTTTTTTGGATTTTTCTTTACACTGTCTTGTTCTGGGTAGTGTTTGTTTTGTACATCTGTTGTAATGGAAAAATCAGAACTTCCTGTCATTCGTTTTAAGGGAAAAAATTACCCATCCTAGGCTTTTCAATTTCAAGTTTATCTGGAAGGGAAAGAGATGTGGGGGCATATTACAGGGTTTGATCCCAAACCATCCGTGGATGAGAAAAAAATATTCTCTTGGATAACCAAGGATGCCAAAATAAAATCATGGGTCCTTGGATCTGTTGAGCCCCATCTCATTTTGAATCTAAAACCCTACAAAACATCAAAGGATATGTGGGGTTACTTGAAGAAAGTCTATTATAAAAGCAACTCTACACGTCATTATCAACTGGAGTTTGAGATTGCCCAATATACATAAGGAACATCTTCTATCCAAGATTACTACTTTGGATTTCTCAATTTATGGATTGAATTTGATGAGATTAAGTATGCACATATTTCTGAAGCAACCCTCTTTGAAATACAAACACTTCAGGAAACTAGTCTTCGGGACCAATTTCTAATGAAACTAAGACCAGAGTATGAAACTGTGAGATCTGATCTAATGGGGAGAGTTCCTTCACCATCATTAGATGAGTGTCTAAACGAATTATTACGTGAGGAGCAAAGACAACTCACTCAAGCTGCTTTGACACAACAAGCTATTAGTGGTCCTTTTGACATTGCATATGTGGCCAAAAGTCATGTTCTAGCACCACCTTTTTCTGGGCCAGTTACTTCTGTTGATAGAGGTAAAATCCAAGGACTAGACATGACTAATATTCAATGCTATAGTTGTAAGGAGCTTGGACATTATGCATCTTAATGTAAGCAAAAATTCTGCAATTACTGCAAAGCGATTGGCCATATTATTAGTGAATGTAGAAAAAGGCCTAAGAACCGTAATCCTCGTGCCTACCATGCCACAACTGATGCTGCTTCTTCTGAAGCTCTTCCTGCTTCCTCGTCCTGTTCTCCACCCTCACATATGGCAACACCAAGTCCAATCCTCTGATCACTACCGACCTGATCCAACAAATGATTATGAATGCTTTTTTCTGCATTAGGTGTTTCAGGTACTCATCACCATTTGTCTTCTCCTTGGTATCTTGATTTTGGTGCCTCTAACCATGACTTTCTCATTTGGTTCCCTATCTAACACTCGTAAGTACAATGGAAACCTGCAAGTTCATACTACAGATGGTGAAAAGCTTCCCATAACAGTTGTTGGTGATATTTCCGACCAATTCCCTATGAAAAATGTCTTCTTATCTCCTTCTTTATCTGCAAATCTTGTCTCTGTTGGTCAGCTTGTAGATGATGATTGTCATGTCTCATTCTCTAAATCTGGTTGTGTTGTGCAGGATCAAGTGTTGGGGAAAGTGATCGCGAAGGGACCTAAGTGTGTACGTCTTTTTCCGTTGCATCTATCAAATCTTCAGAATAAACTTGAGTTTGCATTTATTTGTGCTCATTCTCAAAATAATTGGAAGCTTTGGCACAATAGATTAGGCCATCCAAATCCCAAAACTTTGTTATCTTTGTTTAGGACTAGTTTGATTAATAAAATATTGTTTCTTCTCATAATGTTGTGATGGATTATTCTACGTGTAAACTAGACAAAAGTTAGATTCTTCCATTTCCTATGCATGACACTTTGGCTTCTAAATGCTTTGATATTGTTCATAGTGATGTTTGGGGTATTACTCCTGTAATTTCTCATACGCACTATAAATACTTTGTGACCTTTATTGATGATCATAGTAGGTTCACATGGGCTTATTGGCTACACCCCAAATCGAAAGTTTTCAATGCATTTAGAAAATATTTGGCTTATGTCGAAAATCAAATTTCTACTTGCATCAAAATCTTACGATTGGATTCAAGGGGGGGGGGGGGGGGGGTGTGGGGGTGGGGGGGATTGGGGGTTTATGTGTCCCATCAATTTCAAAATTTGTTACAACAAAAATGGATAATATCTCAGCGATCTTGTCCATATACCCCTCAACAGAATGGAATTGCAAAAAGAAAAAATAGACATCTTCTTGATACTGTTCGTTCTCTTCTTCTTGAATCCTCAGTTCCAGCTCGTGTTTCGTCTGAAGCTCTGTCCACCGCTGTTCATTTAATCAATCGTCTTCCATCCCCCAAATTAATTAATGAGTCGCCATATTTTCTTTTATACAACACTCAACCTACATATACAAATCTTCATACTTTTGGTTGTGTGTGTTTTGTTCATCTTCCTCTTTCTGAATGTACTAAATTAACCGCTCAGTCTGCCAAATGCACTTTTCTTGGTTTTGTTTCCAATCAAAAGGGGTTTCTTTGTTATGATCCAGATATCAAACGTATTCGAATATCTAGGAAAGTGGTTTTCTTTGAAACGCAGTATTTTTTTCAGCATTATAGAGATTTTGCACCTTCTTTTTCTTTTTTACTTGATTCTTCTCCCGATACCTCTCCAACATCTCCTGTTAGGTTTAAACCGAATGTTGTTTATGAGCGACGGCATAAATTTGATGTTCCCACACAGCCACCCCCTCAAGATTAACCACCAGCACCTGATCTAGATCCTCCTCAAGATTATGTCCCTCCACTTCGGAGATCCACTCGTCTCTGCCAGGCACTAGCTCCCTCAAGATTATGTCCCTCCACTTCGGAGATCCACTCGTCTCTGCCAGGCACTAGCTCTTTATAGTTTTTCCCATACCTCTTTGCTTGCTACATTGTCATCTATCACCATACCTAATTCTTATTCTCAGGCAGTGAAGCAGGAATGTTGGCTAATGGCTATGCAAGAAAATGGATGCACTTCATGGGAATCATACTTGGGATGTCGTACCTTGTCCTCCATCCGCTAAACCTATTGGGTGTAAATGGGTCTACTCCGTGAATCTGAAATCTGATGGATTACTGGATCGATATAAGGTAGGACTTGTAGCTCTTGGGAATAGACAAGAATATGGTGTTGACTATGATGAGACATTTGCTGCGGTAGCAAAAATTACTACTCTTCGTACTATTCTTGGCAATAGCAGCTTCTAAGTCTTGGCCTCTTTATCAGTTTGACGTTAAGAATGCTTTTTTGCATGGTGATCTTAAAGAAGAGGTATACATGCGCCTTCCACAAGGGTTCTCTGGTTCCAACCCTGGTGACATTGCTCATTTACAGCGATCTCTTTATGGTCTAGAACAAGCCCCTCGGGCTTGGTTTGAGAAATTTCGGTAAGCAATCATCTAGCTTATTTTTCGTCAAAGTCCATATGATCCTTCACTATTTCTTGATAATACATCCGGCGAGAAAACTATGTTACTCGTCTTTGTAGATGATATCATCATTTCGGGTACTGATGCTGCTATGATTCAACATCTTCAAGCTTCCCTTCATGAGTCTTTTCATATGAAAGATTTAGGGCCACTGACATATTTTTTGGGTCTTGAAGTTCACCAATCAGAGAAAGGATAATCCTTGATCAACATAAGTATGCCAGTGACCTCATTGACATGATTGGTCTTCAGAACTCCACCCCAGTTGACAACCCTCTAGAAGTGAATGTCAAACTGAGTTAAGATACGGGAGATCCTCTACTTGATCCAACGCTGTATCGTTGGTTGGTTGGCAGTTTGGTTTACTTAACCATTACTTGCCCTGACATTTCCTATGCAGTCAATGTTAGGGTTTTCATTAGTTTGCAATTTGATTGGATGTATTCATTTTAATTAGCTTGAACTCTCATGCACTCATACTTCTTAGATTTTTGGAATCTTCATGCATCATTGGTTTTAATCTTAGCATCATAAGTCTTTTGAAAAGCATTATCTAACATGTTGTTAAAATTGCATTTTAAAGTCCTTTTTCTTCAAACATGTTTGTCTCTACTCAAGCCTAGCTCTCCAAGACCAAATTTCCCTTCAAAATATATTTTTAAGTCTTTTAAAAATCAGGGAAAGTTCGGTCAGCTGAACTAGTGTCAGTCAGCTGTCGGTTCCGCTTTCAGAATGTAAAAATTGTTTCATCAAATAAGTTCGGTCAGCTGTCGGTCTCATGCCGATCAGCTGTCGGTCGACCGAACTTCAGTTCGGTGATCCGACAGGCTTGGTTCGGTCCGCAAATTTCAAAATATATGACCGTTGAAATATGACCATTGAGTTCGGTCGATCGAACCACATGTGTCGGCTGACCGACAATAGATCCGTTGGAGTAATTTCTTCTTATAAAAAGAACTTTTCCTTGGGATTTGTGCCAACACTTTTGAGACTTTTGAGGGCCAAGGAAGGTGGGACATCCATACAGGGCTAGAGAGAAGTTAGGAGAGCAAATCAATCATTTCAAACATTTGATTCTTCAATGGATTTGCCTTTCTTAACTTATTCTATTCATGCTTGTCTTTAAATCTTTGATTTCTTCAATGGCATGATTAAAGTGTTCAAAATGTTCAAATGTTGAGTGTTTTAAACATGCTTTGTCTTTAAAATATGTTTATCATTTAAACTTCATCATTTGAATAGTATTACACATGTTATTCATTTAATGTTTTCTTTAGAACAAACTTGCTAGTTTCATGTTAGACTTTCTAAAACAAGTTTGTCATTATTTCAAAAATATGTGTGAATCTCTTCTATCTTACATTTGCATCATTTATGAGCATTGAATCTCAAAAGAGATAGAAGAAGTCTTTAAGACATATGTGTCTCACATAAATCTTTGCATTCATTATGCATGTCTTAGATAGGTTTTCAATTTCATTATCAGCCTACGTTAAGAGGCATAAACATGTATTCACTTGCATCTCATCTTATGCTTGTTTAGGCATAGTTTATTGAGATAAAATCTTATGTTGTAAAGGTTAATGCACAGCCTATTGAAAAGCATATAAATTTGTAAAAGGTTATTGCTTAGCCTTGTGTAAAAGCATATTTGGTTGTAAGGTTGGAGGTTAGCCTATACCTTAAGTTGATAGTGGAAATATCGGTAGGGAAACTGGGAGTGGACGTAGGTTTGTTTGGCCAAACCACTATAAAATTGCTTGTTATGTGATGAATGTGGATGATATAATTTTGATTATACTTCTTTTTAAATGTCTATCTTGAATGTTTAATTGGGTGCATTACTTGTTATTAGAAAACCCCTCTTATAAACAAGATAATAAACCTTCAAAGCATAATTGACATAGGTTTTAAACAGAAGTGGCCTAGGTTTTAGAGTGCACCCTATTCACACCACCACCCCCCCCCCCCCCCCCCCTGAGGTTCAGTTCTGGACTTTCAATCAATTTAGTCAGTCAATTCATGACACATCCCCGGCATCTTCATCTATCTGTTGTTCGGCGTATTATATGCTACATTCTCGGCACTTCTACCCGTGGCTTATTTTTTCCTGCCGGCACCTCACTTTCTCTCAATGCATACTCTGATGCTAAATGGGTTGGATGCTCAGATACTCGACGGTTTACCACAAGATGGTGCATGTATCTTGGGGATTCCTTATAAAAAAACAAGATAAAGTTTCCAAGTCATCCATTAAAGCCGAATATCGAGCTCTGTCCAATGCCCGCTCCGAAATAGTTTGGCTCTGAGGCTTGCTTTCAGATCTTGGGTTTACTTAGAGTCAATCAACAACACTCTATGCTAATAATACAAGTGCGATCCGAATTACTGAAAATCCAATCTTCCATGAGCGCACAAAGCATATTGAGGTGGACTGCCATTTTATTCGTGATGAATATATGCGAGACACGATCAGTCTTCCTCAAATCTCTACCGGTCTCCAAATTGCAGATATATTTACCAAATGCCTACCGAGACCACAGCATCAATTCTTGGCTAGCAAATTGATGCTTATTGACTCTCCAGCATCAATTTGAAGGGAGTGTTAATGAACAATCAATGCCCTAGTTCATGACCCACTTGTAAACCCAACCCAATTATATACATAAGACTAAGTCAAAACTGTGTAAAGATGTTAGTTATTGTTTTAGGAGATTCCTTTGCTGTATTTTACAAGATTGTGGCCCAAGATTGGGCATTTTGTATCTATATAATGAGATGGTCGATCCTCAAAGGAGGCAACCAAATATTCATCATTCCTTTGTATTCTCTGCTATCTTAAGAGAATGACAAGTGGGCCCTTTAAAAAATAATTCTCCAAGCCCCACCCACACAAAATGACCATGTTGCCAAATGGATGCATGAGGACAAGAGATCGAACCAAAACACACTGTTACAATGCCAAGCCTCTCTTAATATCCATCCACATGAATAAACAATATGCATAAATATATGGAGAGAGAGAGAGAGAGAGAGAGAGAGAGGAGATGAGAGAGAGCATATTACTAATGGAAATAAAAGCACATTATTAAGGACAACCCTGAAAAAACATTATTCCAAACATACTTAATGTTATATTCCATGTCACAATAGCTAACAAAATCTCATTAATTACTAATAGAAGATGGACCTTCAAGTGACAGTGGGACCTTTCTGTGCTTAGCTTGGTACTTGCTAACGCCAAGATAAAAGTCTCTAACTCCTTGCAGTTCTAGCATAACATCCTGCATCTCCAGTCGTTCCTTCGGTGCCTCTACGGAACAAGATATACCAATTCTCACCAAAGAAAGCAAGCACTCATGCATCCTACTTCTCCTTTTATTGTAATCTTCATTAGATGAATTGTTTTCATTGTCATCCACCAACAAACGATGATCTACAATCTCTATCAGTCTCTCCGGGAACATCATTTTAGCAAAATGATGAAGGCCTAAATTATCTTTGAATATATCATCAATAGGTCTCTTTCCCGTGAACAATTCCAATAATAGGATCCCATAGCTGTACACATCCCCATACGTAGATACTTCACCACCTATACCATACTCTGCATTTTATGCACAACTTTTTAGATTAGCAAGGAGTAAAACTTTGTTGGCTAACAGAATAAAACTTAACTGATTTTGAAAGAAGATATGTCCCTAACAGCTCATGAGTGGCATGGAGATCATAGATACTTAGATTTTTGTTTTAAAATATACTTAGCTAATTTAGAGAGTTAAAAGGCAACATATATTTGATGTACATGCATTATATCTTTTTTTATTTTTCTTCCTCTTCCTTTTGACTAAATTATAAATAATAAAAAGAAATAACACAACCAAGCTCAGAAACAAGTTTGTTCAAAATCATTTTTAAAAGCTCTGGCCCACAAACATCAAACCTGAATTTATCCTTATGAACTTCCTTAATAACTGTTTATATAAATATATATCATCTGAAGGGGACATTCATGCGCATCAAATCCCTCACCATATGGTGTGAGACAAACTTGATACCATTAAGAGCCCCATTGATCATGAGACTTAGGGGGATGGAAAGATCTATCTTGGGTGGGCCCATATATCAACTTTGGGGTCAATCCCATGCCTCTAACCACCTCATTCGTGGTCTACAAGTTTAACGACTTTATAATTAAAAAAGAATATGACACTTGATCCAACGGTACAATGCATGTGGAAACACAATGGATCCAATGTAATTTAGGGGCTCCTATGTGTGTGGATGGTTCAGATGGGTTATAAAGTCGGCTCCACAATGTTGTCCCTAATTCTAATACTGGATAGACGTGCATGAATATTTCTCTCTCTGTGTGTGTATGTATGTATTTATGGGGAATGTTTATGTGTATCCATCCCTCATCATAGAACGAGGGATACTTACATAATTGGAAATATTCGTGTGCTTTTCTCCTATACAATCTTCCCTTACGATTTTACGATACAAGCCGCCACATAGGTCGCACTTGGGACCTCACAATCATTTAACACAGGCGGATTGAAAAATCCATTTGGGGCCAACCTAGATATCAAATTTGAAGTCAATCTAATATTTTTAATGCATTCATCCACGGTCCACAAGTTTAACAGCTTTATATAAAACAACAAAATTAGCCCTCGATCCAACGGTCCACTCAATTCAGATCTATTAAAACCTGGTGGGGGCAATATATGTAGAAGGGGTAGGTTTCTAAGTTATTAATGGTTCATGGCTGGACTTACCTCTGTCCAGGCATGAGTCCAATTAGAATTGGGGTCGACCTTGCCTTTGCCCAAGCATGAGTCCAATTAGAACTGAGAAGTCTAAGTCCAGGTCCGGGTCTAAATCTAGAATAACCGGTGAAGTTCGATCTGAGCTAGCCCAAATGCGAAAGAAAGAAGTGAAGACACATTCATGTCTTGAGAAGACAAACAATGCACAAAAATATATGATAGGAAGTGCGGTTGTGACGTCAAATAACAAACTAACCTGACAAAGGTAGTGCAAATCTTTCTACGAGTAATCTACATCATGTTAATACCCATTCAAAGAACCCAACCAATGCAGCAGAAGATGTGAGCTATTTTCAAATAAATCAAAAGAAGAAATGAGAATAAGTGGTGTCAGAGAATATAGTGACAACTATATATGCTAAAAAAAACCCTATTTAAGGATTTCAAGCATCTTGAATTCTATTCTCTTCTATTTTATAACACCTAGAATTCTAGAATTCCTACCAAAATAACACTTGTGTATGCACTGTGGTAAGCGGGGCCCACCTTTGAAATTATAAGACGGTGTCCACTTTAGAAAATTATAATATGGGTCTCACCATTAGAAATTAGGCATAGAAATTAAAACATAGAGTCCACTTTTAGAAACGGGAGATGATCTTATGAGAGCCGCTCATAGCTCTCATTAAACCTTACTTAGAGTAGCTCTCATAAGGGCATCTCTCTTTAGAAATCGTGCTATGTTTCACCTTAAAAAATAAGAATGCAGGGTCAACTCCTGATCATTATATAGGGCCCACTTTATAAAATTATGATACGAGTGGCCCACAACGCGGTCGCCACCGTAAGGACTTAAAATATGCTCTTTCACAGGCAAATTAGCAGTTGGGATCAGCTTGGAATTACATGAAGGGCCCCAAATTTAGGAATTATGCAGGCCCACCTTTAGGATTTATATGGGCCAATCCTTAGAATATGTGGGGCTAGTTTAAAACATATGTAGGACCCAACTTTAGAAGTGGGTGGTACATGGGGCCTACCTTTTAGAAATTACAAAATCGGACCACCTTTTCCATCGATAAAAGTGGACTCCACCTTAGGTACAGGACAACCTTTCGACAACTACAGCTCGAGTCCCAGCTTAGGACTCGTGTAACCCAATAGAAGAGAAAGACACTAGTTTTCTCTTTCATGGAAACTAGTTTCCAGAGGGTTTTTTTTTTTACTCCTTTTTCATTGCTAATGAGGAAAAACAAAAGAGAAGAGGCCATTTCCCACTTGCATAAGCACCACACCAAACGCAAGATCTATGTAGGGATTGAAAATAGCAATTCACTTTTTTGTAAAAGCAGACTTACTACACAAACGCATCCTCAGTGTCCAATGAGCCCTAGACACTAGGTCTGGGTTAAGGGTTTTGGAATTTAAACATAAATATATAATGGGAAAGCCGACGCAAGTTTAGGCTCACAAAAAATGAGCCTGGATCTAGGCTGGGTCTGGCCCATTGATAATCTTATTATTTGTTAACCATTTCTCTTCCTAGATTTTCTTAAAACTGAAATTCTAAAACAAAGGCTCTTTTTAATGGCTAACCGGCTAAGATTTGACATTTGTAAGAAAGATAAAGTCATGCACCTATTTTTTTTTGAGAAGCCCGTTAGCTTTATCCTGGTATCAACTTCTATCCACTACCTATTTACATATTATCATTAGCAAAGAAGACCCTTTAATTTGTTAGGACCAATAAGACTATATATGAACCATCACCAATCTTCAGTTTCGATGATGATCTCAATCTATTTGTTTTCATCCCTTTCCTCTAAACATTATGATGATCTCAATCCCTGCACAAGCGCATATTTTGCTTTATTCCAAACATTAATCATTGTTGGATTTTATCTACAGTCAAAACAAGGCAAGACTGAGTCCACTGCTAACACTTCAAATGACTCATCTTCAGTTTGAGCGATGGAAGTGTGTGTTGTGACAAAGTCAATGGCAAGGAGATTACAGAGATTAAGGCACGTGGTTGCTAAAATAAATTAATAATTATTTTTTAGATTGCTGAATAATTTATTAAAAGTAAATTAATAATAATTTTTTAAATTCTTATCAACCTATTAAATGGTTTAAAAAGCAACTAAATAATGAGACTCGGCCGAGTCAATCTTGTATTTAACTCGGTCCTTTACTAAAATGAGATGAATCATGAGAGTCAAGAATTAACTCAGGAAGTTTTCCTTCCTTCGTTTTAGAGGGCATGATATTATTTTTAATCTGATCTAAATAAGAATTGCCGCAATCCCTAAATTTACACTCATCCAGCAGTTCACTTATGGTTGAGACCCAAAAAAAGTGGTGACATCCGAAACCATTAAAATTAAGGGCAAATAATAACGGGATTAGCATGCTCTAATGAGATTTTTATTTACATACCCCCTAAGTATCAATGAGATCTTTCCATGCCCCAACTCTCTTACAATATTGGTATGATCCCAAGTGGCTCCCTCTAGTAATTAAGTTGGCCTAAATTAACATGCAAACTTTTTCTCACCAAAAGAAAACCCTTCAACATAACCTTGTATTCATTTAAATATAAATAAGACCAAAACTTGAAAAAAAAAAAAATGAATGCCAAGAGATATAAAGAACAATAAAATAATAAATAATAAAATTTGTTACCTGGGGCGACATATCCAATGGATCCTTTTATCCAAACTGAGCTGGATTGAGCCTGAGAGCAATTGCCGCCATCTTTGTAGAAAATCCTTGCCAAGCCAAAATCCCCCACGTGGGCAACCATGTCTTCATTAAGAAGAATGTTGCTCGGTTTGAGATCGCAATGAACCACTGGGTCTTCACAATGGTGATGAAGATAATCCAATGCATTAGCAACATCAATGGCTACATTTAGCCTTTGAATGAAGTTTAAACATCTCAAATGATGTTGCTCATTTTCATCCTTGTGCAACCATGTGTCTAAACTCCCATTTTGCATGTACTCAAAAACCAATGCCTTGAAATCATTGCCCCTAAAATCAATGCTTGAGCACACAGTTAATATCTTGACAATATTTCGATGTTGGATGCTTTTAAGAGCTTTGCATTCAGCTATGAAACTCTTAGAAGCGCTTCGTTGCTGTAATTTTAGAACTTTTATTGCAACTGTTAGTCCAATTTGATCGAGAACTCCTTTATATACAGAACCAAAACTTCCCATACCAATTAAATTGGCCGATGAAAAATCATCAGTTGCTTTGAGAATCTCTGCATAAGTGACCTCTAAAAAGTGCTCTCCAATTGAAGATACAGAGGGGGGTTTCTTTCTTGAGTTCTTCTTTAGCCAGTAACGAGCTAAAAGATACAACAATAGAAAGAGTGAGAGAACCACAACAACAACTAAGATAACTATTCCGGTCAAAGAAAGAGTCTTCTTGTGTTTTGTTGGAGCTTGCTTGGAGCATGGAGGCAACCCCAATTTTGTAATCCCCCCACATAGCTTTCTATTTCCTTGAATTGCCAATGCACTAGCATTTTGAAAAATCCGATGCTCTGGCACGGCACCCTCGAGATCATTAAAAGATAGATTTAAGTACCGTAGAAATTGAAGTTCCTCCAGATATGTTGGAATTTTCCCAGACAGGTTGTTGTGTGAAAGATCAAGTACCTCGAGGCCTTTTAAAGAACTCAAGGAAGAAGGAATATTTCCTTGGAAGAAATTGACTTTCATATAAAGTCTTTCCAAGTGAGTACAAGTGCCGAGGGTGCTGGGAATTCCACCCGAGAGTTCATTGTTGGAGACGCTCAGGATTTCCAGATTTTTCAAGCCATCTACATCCAATGGAAAAGGACCGATCAAGGAATTCCTATCCACAAACAGTGTTCTTAGTGGAGGAATATACAGAACTTGTTTCGGTATGGTACCATTAAGATTGTTTCTGGAGAGAATTAATTCCTCTAGGCTTTGGCAGTTTCCAAGGCTCCATGGAATGCTTCCTTGTAGATCATTTCCATGTAGATAGAGCTGGTACAATCTTGACAGATTTCCAAAGGACTCTGGAATTTGCCCTGAGAGTCTGTTATTACTCAAGCCAAACACTTCCAGCTTCTGTAGCTTCCCAAGATGGTTGGGAATGCTACCTGTAAAAATGTTCTCATCCATTGTCAAGTAGTTCAAGTTGGCAAGGTTCTCAATTCCTGACGGGATGGTCCCGGATATCTGATTCTGTTCTAAAAGTAGATATGTCAGCTGAGATGAGAGGTTAGTTATAGAGGAAGGCAGTACACCACTGAATTGATTATCGGCTAAACCTAAAAAGTACAAATTGCTGCAATTGGTCAAGGAAGTGATGAAATCCATGTCATCTTTCTCACCGCCAAGTTGGTTGTCTCCTAGATTAAACCGTAGAAGAGCTTGCAAATTTTCAAGATTCATAGGCACAGATCCTCTTAACCTATTACCATCAAAAGCCAGATGTACAATCCTAGAAGCATTGCCCAGTGAATATGGTATGGGTCCCGCTAATAGATTATTGTGAAGAGAAAACCATTGGATATTTGGAAGATTGATGCCAAAATCAGGTGGGATGGTCCCATGCAGATTGTTAGCCCCCAGGTCAAAATTAGTAAGTGCTGAAAGGTTATAAAGAGAAGAAGGAATGGTACCCGAAAGCTGATCATTAACTAGCTGTAGAAATCCCAACTTTAGCAGTTGGCCAAGAGCATGGGGAATGTTTCCATATAGATCATTAAAGGATATATCGAGAGCAGTGAGAGATGAAAGGTTCCCAAGAGATGGAGGAATGTGGCCATTGAGATGGTTGATGTATAGATCCAACCACATGAGCTTTGACAAAGAGCCAAGCTCCGAAGGAATTTTACCAACAAGGTTATTGCCATTTAAACTCAATTTCTCGAGTTCTGTACACTGAGACAAGTTACCAGGAATATCTCCAATGAAAGAGTTGTTTGCGAGATGCAGATTGCGGAGTCTTCGCAGACGGCTTATTTCTTGAGGAATTTGGCCTTGGAAGCTGTTGTTTGAGAGTTCTATATTCCTGAGAAATGAGAGGTTTCCAATGTGAGGTGATAAATAGCCAGCCAAGTTCTGGCTCATGAGGTCCAACGCTGTGACACGTTGAGGATGTCGCCTGCTGCAAGTGACACCACTCCACATGCAGAAATGGAGGGAATCATTCCACGAGCTCAAGATTCGGTATGGATCGGCAGATATCTGATCCTTGAAGGCAAGTAGAGCTAGTCTCTCCGTCTCATTTCTAAAGGGCGTGGCAGCTTCTGCTGCAAAGTTGGACAAGTTGATGGTACAAGTAAGAAAAGTGGCATGAAAGATAATGAACCCAAGGAGCCTCCTCCTGAGAATGTCGGGGAGCGGCATGGTAGTTAGGTGAAAGATAATGAGAGCTCCAATAAAAGAAAAGCATTACTGCACGGCACAAATGATGCACACTCATATTTATAGGGGAGAGAGAGAGAGAGAGAGAGAGAGAGAGAGAGAGTCGGCAGGGCAAGCGTGGTCAATTTTGACGGCTCCAAGCAAGCTTGGATTTTTCCACCACTTGGATTCGTTTCTCCAAGCAAGTTGCCAGCTAGCAGTCATATGGGTGGAAGACACCAAGTTTTAAAATATAAACTAGTGCTGGTGGATAGCATGATGAGCGTGCCATTGACGGGGACTCGAAATAATGTTAGCTTTGTCAAGTTGCCAATTTTGACAGCAGTCTTCACGGGTCATATTGTTCTGGGATTTTTCCACAACTTGGATTCGTTTCTCCACGGGTCGACTTACTGTTTCGAGATGTTTCCACAACTTGGATAGTTTTATCCTTTTTTCTGAAGTGTTGGATGCGCCAGGATCAATGAGGCCAAGGTGAAGATAATTCTCTTAGCCCGCCCTTGGTCGCAGATCCACCCATAGTTCTTCTCTCAAATTCAAATTTTCTCCAAATTTTTTTCAGTATTATTTGTCCTATTGTATTTTCTCCAAATTTCATTTTAGTTTAAGTAATCAAATAATCACATACTAGCATAACACTCGAGCTTAGCACGGGTATATCCTTAACATTTCAAATTGAACATCCATACATTTAAAAATTAAACATTCATAACTGGTGATTACTAATATACATGAGGAAACATAATCCCATAATTCATCAATTTGACATTCCATCCAACAAACACTTAAAATTTATTTTTAGAAAGGCAACAGAAGAATAAAAAAATGGCTTGGATATAGAGAAATCAGAATACAATAGGTCTGAGAGCCCAAGATAGACCTGCCTGGTTCTGTTCAGCCACTTTCGAGCATCTAATTTTCCTAGTGCCACATATTTTCCGTGTAATTTAACTTTGTTTACTTTTCTTTTACTTTGGTTTTCTTCTGCGGCAAAACAGAGGTGCAACAGATGAATTGTCCCTTGTATTAGGACTAATTTACACATGCATGAAATAATGTGATTTTGACTTTCAAAAGTAGACGTGAATTTCAGTGCTTTTATTTTAAATTTCAACTATAAACTGACTTACATTTAACTCAGGCAAAACATAAATCCTACTCTTTTGTCTGGCTGGTACCCTTGAGAGACCTGAATGACTAGGAAGTGAACAGCAACATACAGGAGCTTGCATACACAAGGGAGAAGACCCAGGGTTCACACATTGGGCAGTTGGATGAGAACGGGGCTCCCAGCCACTAGACCATGAGTAAGGGGGCATTTGTTAACTCTAAAAATAAGCCCTTTTTTTTTTTTATGAAATAAAGCTTATTTACATATTAGAGCATTTGATAAACTTCTAATTGTAGTTTCTATTTAAAGATTATTTAAAAATTAGGGCATTTGCATCTAAAAAAAATAAGATAAAGGGATAGGCCTTTTTTTAGTGCATTTTAATTAAGGCAGATGGGGGTGGACAATGCAAGATTTACAAGTATTTATTTGATGAAAATAGCCTCATAAAATCTCCAAAATGATTCAAATGGTGGGCTTTACATTGTAATTTTAAAAGGTGGGCACACTACTACAATTCCTAAAAATGAGCCCCAATTCGGAAAAATATTTTATAATTCAAGAGGAGCTTTGGCGTGAAATTGAAACTTCCGCAGCAATGGGATGGACCTTGGTGCCTTGGGAGGAGACCTGAATGTCATCAGAGCTATGGAGGAAAGGCTTGGGGTTGGGGGGCTGCCGTATTTGTTACTGATGAGGGCCTTTTCTGACTGGGTAAATTCATACTCCCTTGTGGATCTAAGGCTGGATAGTGCTATGTTCACTTGGTCTAACAATCAAGTTCTCTCTTTAATGTCAAGGCTAGACAGAATGCAATATCAGGAGAATAGGTGGATCTTTAACCAGATGTGTACCACTTGGCTCTCCCTAGGTTGGCGTTTTATCATTGCCACTGTCATTCGAGACACCAGTAATGCATATGGGGCCCTACTTCTTTCTGGTTTGAGCTTATGTGGCATTGTGGCTACTAGAGTTAAATCCAACACTAGTGCGGTATAAGATTTTTCTATGAAGTTGTACATCATCAGGGAGAACATTAAAAGAGTGGATGAAAAACGAAATTTTGGGAATGTTGAACAGGTTAAATTGGACATGATGAAAGAAATTCAAGTCTTGCCCAGTAATGAGTCAGATCAGCTGATTGATGCCTTAGCTGAAGAATATCTGTTTCGTTTGGTTAGCTCTAAGAACAGACCGGAAAGATCAGATCTCAAAGATCTATGATGGGGTTCGTAGAGAAGCATGCATCGATCTTAGGAAATTTGTCATGGGAACTGGATATGGGGCCCACAGTCCTTTCCTTCTTTGAATTTGAATTTTTATTTGAGTATTAATTTGAATCTAAATCTGAATTTGAATATGAACTCAAATTCAAAATATTTGCGGTTTGAAAACACTCACAGATGTTTCATACACCAATTCAAATCCTATAGGATTTTTCAAGTGCTTTAAAAAAAAAGTTTCAGCAGGCAAGCTTATTATATGAGAGAGAGAGAGAGAGAGAGAGAGAGAGAGAGAGAGAGAGAGAGAGAGAGAGAGAGAACCAGACAAAAGATGCTAAAAAGGCTATGTACAAGCACTGCTAAATGCATTTCGATCCGAACTAGAATCAACCTTTAGAAAATGCACAAGAAATCTATATCCAAAGCCAACTTTGTGACTAGGACAATGAAAGCCAAGGCAGTTAGATAATTTCAATTTCTATATGTAGAAGTAGAGATCATAAAACTTACTTTACCTCGCCATTACAAAGTATCTATTTACAAAGACTCAAAATATTGTCTATATAAAACATTCACACTAAACAACTCCGACCACAAGAGAAGATTTTCTTAGATTGTCCGCAAAAGAAATACAATTGACGTAAACTGCACCCTCAGTTGTCCACTCCTCTAGCCCTGGCGGTACCTCATTGACCTCCTCCTCTCCCTTTGTGGTTTCCTCAAGACCGAAGGCGGTATATGCGTCTGTAATGCCAAGAATAGCTGGTGAATACGACGATTCAGAAAGTATAAATAATAATCGATCTATGCATATTGTATCAATTTAGAATTAGTGACAAATAATTGAAAGAGAGCATATAAGAGATGAACTAGGCAATTGTGCAGTCAAATTAAATCATGCTTTATGGATCAATAACAATTGAAACTATACAATCTAGTTGGCAACCACATAGGTTCATCCATCATCTCTTTTAGAGAGAGGGAATTGTGTTGGGATGTCACTAGTGACCCGACCAAAAGGTCATCTGGCTATCCGGTTTTGGAGTTCCGGTTCCGATGCTCTAGACTATCTACTGCACAGCTACGTTAACAATTCTAAACCAAGAGTCAACCACGTCGGGTATCATCCGGTTGAAGCTCAGTGATACCGACTCATTCGAATCATTAACAATCTGGACTTGAGTAGACTACACTATTTGATTCATGTAATGCAACCCAATTCAATCATTTCAATATCCAAATCTCAATTCTACTCGAGACCTCTCACTTTTTAGTACAATCAGAATACCTTAATATTGACAATTCAATTGGTAGTACGAATGGGGTACAATTTATGCATATGAATACTTTTTAGTATAAGTGGTCATGTACATTGCATTTCAATATGCACACGCATTATAATTTAAGAGAATCAATGACTTTTACTAACCAAACTATTCTAAGTATTCGTCCCTCATCACCGTTCAAAAAGTTATAGATTCCATATACTACTATTCTTAAATTGGTGCCACATTAAGTATCAACGGTACATCGAATAAATATAACTAATAACCATGGTACGAGGATAATGGATGAACGCCACATGTGAAGACCTTTGCCTTGAAGGTCCTCCATGTCAAAGGTAAATTACAATGGTCAGTATTAAATGAAATGAAACCATATGGGAAGCCCTGCAAGGTCCTCTGAAGATTCCTAGCATTCAAAGTTTTATGGGTAGTCGATCACCTGGTGGTTGCTTGGCGGCTAGCTGAGTGACACTCAGTTAACCGCCAGGTAACCGCCGGGTTACCGTGGCCTTATCTGGATTTCTGTCTGCCAACTTGTAGTTGCGTGGCGGCTAGCCGCTAGGTGAACCCATGGTTAGCCGCCATTTTAGATTTCTGACGGCCACCTGATGACTAGCTTGACTAAGGTCAGAACCAGGTTTGGTCTTGGTTTGAGCTCTTTTCTGAACTTTTGACATTTCTATTCCATTCCAGTGATTTCCCACGTCTAAAACCGGCATAATTGAGCCTCCTTGCTCCATTTAAAATAATGATTCCATTCAACTAATACCACTTTAAGGAACCATAATAAGAAGAACCCATTTGCAATTCTACTGTATTTAGATTAGAGAGGCTTTGAACAATATTGAAACTAAATTTTCATTCTGAAATCAAGAAATGAACATCATGCATTGACAAAAATTGCTTATACTTGCCTTGAATTGAGCTTTCATACCTATTCCTCTTTCTGTGGCTCAAATGTAAGAAAACCGCCAATTTCTCAAACCCTGACATGAGACAATGTCCAAATCATGGATGAGATGCATGCATCTAATAGATATGGGTTCTATTGACTCAATCACCACCCAATTTCAAAAGGAAGACGAAGTTCTTACCAAAAGAACAACTGGAAGGTTGGAGGAGCTGAATCTTGACACAACCAGTCTATAGAGAATGAGAGAGATGTCCACTTTCACTCCCCACCCACATGCAAAGGCTATCTTGGTGGATTTAAGAGGACGAAGGGATAATAGGAAAAAGAAATGAAGGGTAGAAGGTTCTCCCTGTATAGTTGCAGGGATGATCGATGATTGGAATGGGTTGGGCTTTTGAATGGCATACATTGCCCATTTTATAAGAAAGTCCAGTTTTTCTTAAGTATATTTCCAGTTTGAGTCAAATTGGGGCCCATTTGCTTAATGTGTGGTCAAATGAAGTAGAGTTCAATACAAAAATCGACGTACTAGTTGAGATACATGTGATGATGCCATGAAGACGTGCATGTGTTGCAAAATTAGAAAATCCGAATTTACGAAAAAGTCCATGGCTTTACCTAAATGGGACAAATCGGGTTCAAACTACCTACCCAAGACCCATGGTCCAATCCAAAAGCTAAAATAAAGACACTTTACTCTAAAGTAGCTTAATTAGCATCTAAGTATATTTAATTTAAATAAAACATAATCAATTAAGGATAAACACAATTAAATTGGGTCGAGGTGTGTAACATAAATTCAAATGAATGGACCCCACATCTATTTGCATAGACATTCCTTTTTCCTAATCATAACTCTTAACACTAATATCTTCACATTTAAAACATTCGGCCTTCTTGTCTTTGTTTTACTCCAAAGGCCATCAAATGAAGACCGCCCCCCATCTGAGATGGAACAAATCATATCACAATATAATCATAGAAACATGACCCGCATGCACATTTGAGTTCTCAATTTTGTGTAGGGAAACAAACTTACTCAGAGAGAGAGGTTTGTCTACAATAACTGTGCTTGCAACCAATGTCACTTGGGAGGGCGACCAACTGAGCAGACGTCATTATTAGGTGAGAAGGTGAAGGTTTGACTAACCCTAGATCAACCTTCTATTTAACCCTTAACAAAGGCTAAGGTTCTTCCTCATATTATAATTTGAATTTCAATCCCAATTAATTAGTCAAACCAATTAACCTAAGTCCAAATGAAAATCAATCACCATAAAAGAGATGAGGCACAAGATTTTTAAGTGGAAAACTCTACTTGGAAAAAAAAACATGGGTGGTAGAAACCACCAAAAAGCAAAGCATTGTAAATTGAAGATTACAAGTGAACTCGCTAGACCTTTGACACAGTTGGAACTCAACCTAAAGGACTGTGAAGAACTCGCTGACGATCCGCCATTCACCTTCCACGTGCTAGCTTGAAACCAACCTTGAATGCCCCTTCAAGGTAGTTGAGAGAAGAAGGAAAAAGAAAATATCTTCAACACAATCTCCCTTGCAAGATAAGCCCACAAAATCTCTCTTGACAAACGCTTGATGCTTAAGAGAGATTTGATAGCTCGAGTGTGTTCTTCGTAGCTGCAAGGGGTCAAATAAATAGTCCAAGGCTCATGCACAAGGCTTTAGGAATTGCAATAGGACTCTAAGAAAGAGTTTGAAATGAAACATCAAAAACAGTGTTCGGACTGGGTAGAATTCCCCAGCTTGCTGTAGCGAGCAGGTGTTCTGCCACTACGCCAGATTCATGGATCGTTATAGCTAGCCTGCATCCTGGAAAGTGCTTGGTGGCGCGATTGCAAATCCGGGTTGGATTCTTTAAATGTCTTCAAACAAATCTAGAAGTCTTCAAGCCTTATCTAGAATGTCCAATGTTGGAAATAGGTGGGCCTCTAAGAAAGGTTTTCAAAACTTTTGACCGACTTGAATCAGGGATCAACTATCTAGAATGCTACAAAACCCAATCCAGGATCCTTGTCCTCTTTCTCATGATCATATACAACAATAAACCCTATCTAAAAGATAGAAATAGCAGCAAACAAACAACCACGAAATCCACAACATACAAGAAAGTAGATCATACCTAGGAAGGTCGGTTGTGCTCTAAGGGAGAAGTTGTTCCTTTTTTTACAATGAAACTCTTTCACGTATCAAATAGGAATCTCCAAGACCCAATCCTCTTCCATGCTATGACCCATCTCAGATCTTTCTCAAAGAAGATGGTGGAATCTCCAAGAGAAAAACTAACTAGAACCTCAAAGGGAAACTAGAAGAGAAACTAGAAGAGAGAAGGAGAGAGAGATGTGCAACTCTTGTACAATGGAGAAGGCTAGGCTTGAATTCCAATGTGGAAAACAAGCATGGACGTCCAAGCCTCCTTCCTCTCATATTTCTAGCTTTAAGCAACTCCTCTTTGTTTATTATTAGAAGTCCAGCTTTCATAATAATTAGTAACTCACTATTCCTACTATTACTACTATTAGAAGTCTCAATTCAAATAGAAATAGTAGTTATCCCTTTTTGAGTTCAAATAGAATTAGTAATGATCCAATCTTGGGCTAGCGTGGGGACTACTAGGGATTCCATAGAAAGATGGCTCCAATTGGGACACCACGACCCCATATCTCATGTGCAATCCGGGCCCGCAGTTAATTGCAAATAACTCCACTATATAAATGCAATTGAACTCTAGTCTTAGGAATAAATTACATGAAGACCCTAAACTTCTTTATTACTACAAGTAGGCCCCTCCATCAATATCCATGGATCAATTGGACCTGTCTTCCAAACTTAGATCCACATCCCTTGGGCCCCAATTATAATAATCATTTGGTACCGATCCAATTAACTCTTAATTGGAATGGGTGCGCACTTACCAATGATAAATCTATAAATTGGCACAAGGGGATATTAAAGATAGATTCCATCTTGACCATCGAATGTTCCCACAGCTCTACTACCACATACCCAAATCACCAAGGTGTTTACCTATAATTGGACTCATTCATTGGTGACTTAAAGCAAATGAATAGATAGAAACTTGAGTTCATTAATGTCTCAGGATTGACAGCTTATTGCTAGGGAATTATGAGAGCAGACCTTAAAGTAAAGACAGTGTTCATGAGGTGCTTCTCATGGTCCTTCAATACATCCAATGTACCAGCACTATGATTCAGAATCTTACATTCTAATGATCGAGACAAATCACACTATCTCATAGTAATCAAAGTACTGCAACCTTGTCAGATGAGATGTCCAATCTCATCACTGGTTGTGAAGATATTTAAGTATAAGATTTGCTATATATGTCTCCGGTGTGTGGATCTCATCCATACATATGTATTGCATCTAGTATACTTATAGACTTCGGTTCATCTCATGAACCATCATATCATTTGTGTTGGTTATGTGCATTTAAGTAATAAACACCATTCATCTCATGAAATGAAAACATGAATATATTGATAAATAAAGAAATTAATCAATTTATTACATCAATCTTAATGGATTGAGACCATAAAATTAACATCCAGAAGTCTTCATCTACGGTCAAAAGGTTTCTTCAAGTCCTTTTCTAAAAAGAATAAAATTTACAACTCCATTAGGACTTGAGTTTTGTTCAAGTAGAATTAGCCAACTAGAATTCTAACAATCCCCCACTTTGGTAATTCATGAACAAAACTCCTAAGAAAACATAGATTTACTATCCCAGTACAAAAAGAAATCCATGACAACTGTAAAGAAAGCAACACTCAATCCTGTAAAAAATCTACACAAAAAACCTTGTCAAAGATCTTGCATAAAATCACATCAAATGATAAGTAAGAAAGCAACAGATATTCCTATCTATCTATCCAGTTTAATCCCAATATCTACTCCCCCTTTTTGTTTGAGAATTGGCAAAGCAGTACAAAAAGTCGAGAGTAATAGACATTGTAGAATGATAATAGAATTATCAGTCCGCAATAAATTTCAACATAGAGTAGACAAAATAGACAGAATAGAAAACAAAGATCAGAAAACAACAAAAGTCATAATCATAGTCAAGGCTTGTGTAATTGTCGCATCAGTGATGACGAAGTTGATTGAACATGTCAGCCAATTGATTGGACAATCGATTGTATTGCTCTGTAGACAGATTTCGAATTTCATTAAAACCAACTGTCATACGTTCTGTCATGCATTCTTCCAATTGTTCCATTTGAATGGACTAATCATAAACTGCATGTTCCACCGCAAGAAGTTGGTTCTCAATCGAATCTTCATCAATGTCATCATCTTGATATTGGGCTTGCTCCTCTTGAATCCAGCCTCACACATCTGTGTCTGACATTGATTTGGTTCTACCATTTATCTTTTGCTTACGGGAGACAGGCACTTCATGCTTGTAAGCTTGGAAATCGGCCTCAATCAAAATTTTACAGATCATAGCACCGAGCGGAAGGATGTGTTCCCGAAGTTCATCATATGTTCTCAGCATTGAATCAGGTAAAGTCTTTGGAATGCCTATTGCATCACTTGCGCCCAAGGAATATAGAAGAAAAGCCTAAGGATAAAGATGGTCAGAGGTGTGACCTCTAGGCTCAATGTTGTGGCAAACAAACGTATTGAGCAACCGGTAATCAGACGTTAAACCAGAGAACTTCAGCACTAGAGAATTCCATCCAATAGGTGCACCACAGAGCACAGTAGCCACTTCATTCTTATGACATTTGATGTTCTCTGGATCTCGAAATGGGTAGTATGGGTGATCGGGTCTTCATTCCAATTCTATCCGCATCCACAAAGATTGTCTTGCCATGAACATATGTTTTGATGCCGTCATTTGTGACATCCAACATGTTACAGTAAAACTCCTGCAACCAGTCTTCAAGAGCTTCATCATTCAAATTCATGAGAATTGTAAGGCGGTTGCGATGAAGCCAAGTCAAGAACCTTGTTGTGACTAGATCTTTTGATTCAACTATCCTTTCAAATATGATAGTTCTATCTTTGAAAGCGTTCGGCATTCTCGACATCCTTGAACTGTTCAGTGTCAAATCGAGAGAAAGAACTAGCTGGATGCTTTCCTTTTGAAGATTTAGGAGCCATTTTGCAGCATGTAAAGCCATAGACACAGATTATCAAACATGTGGAGTGCAAAAATTCTCTTAGACTTTTCAACATACACCAAGTGTACAGAAAATGCAAAGTCAAATCCCCAGAGAAGTAGCCTATGTCCAATAATCCCAAAGGATGAAACATCATATATCAACTAGTCACATTTCATAGAACCAAGGAAATCATACACTAAATCATGGTATGCATACTGTAACTCCAAGCACAATCACTTCCACCCAACCTTCAACCAATTTGAAAATTCTTCATATGAAACTCAATGCAAAACACTTCCTCATCCACTAAATCACAAAAGAAGATGCCAAAGACACAATGTGGAAAGTATCCAAGTAATTCCTTTACCAAAACAATCAATACAGGCAAAGAAAGAGTTAAAATAAAAAAAAACGAGATGGGGAAATGGAGATCATGTAGAAGAGGAGAGGGAGAGGTGGAAACCTTTGTGAAGTAAGAGAGAGTTGCAAAAATAGTTCTCAAGAGAAAAAGAAATCGGGTGAGAAGAAAAGCCCTAGGAAGAGAGTGAACCAAAGGAGAATGAAAAACAAAAGGCGAAGGCTAGTTTTAAAACGAGTTCTGATATTTCGCTATAGCTAGCAAGACCATGTTCTGGAAAATTAACTGGGCTAGTCTCGTTCTAGCGAAATCAGGTCTCACTGTAGCAAGACAAGGTTCTGGATTTTGGTCGCTAGTCCGAGTTTTTGTGAAAATTTTCTCCTTTCTTTTTTTTTAAACACAACAAGTATATGTAGTGAAAAAGTGTGCGTCCCATCTGCAAAAATATGCACAAGTAAACGTGAAAATACACAATTTGACAAAAATTAAGTGAATGTGTGTGAAATATGATATGCTTCCCCTTAATCATGATAAGATTTAAAACATAAAGATTAATGACTTGGGAGTTAACCTAGAAAATGATCGAATCAGTTTCAGATCCAACTAATCATCATTTTTTTTAATACCCATGAACCTTCATAGGTGGCTTTCACACTACCAGATATGGTAGCCCTCTCCAATGAAACTTTTCAATCAATTGGAAGCTATCACACATGATCGTAGATAGCCCTGATCCTCCAGTTCATATTACAAAACCAAATCGATAATACTCATTTTTTATATGTATCAAGATCAGAGGAGAGCAACCATAATCCAAGAGTAGATGAAAATTCGTTAACTATGCACTAAAAACAAAAAATGACATGAAAAAATGATCAAAGAGGGAAGTGAGAACATGCATGTGCAAATACTTGAGTAAAACAAAATCTAAGGAAAGGAGGAAATCCCTAGAGACTTGAGAAGGGATTCAAAACGATTTGGGTCTAGGGGTTTAGTAAAGATATCGGCCAATTGATGTTCGATCGAAACTTTTTCTAGGACAATGATCTTCTCTTCAACCAACTCACGAATAAAGTGATGCCTAATATGGAGGTGTTTTGTTCGATAATGCTAAACTAGATTTTCGGATATGTCAATGGCACTTTGATTGTCGCAGTAAACAGACATTGTATCTTAATCTATCCCATAGTCAGCCAACATTTGTTTAATCCAAAGAAGTTGATTCCAGCAACTTCCAACAACAATATATTCAGCTTCAGCAGTCGACAAGGAAGTCGAAGTCTGCTTTTTACTGTGCCAAGTGACCAAATTATTTCCAATGAAGAAGCAACCTCCAATAGTATTTTTTTCGATTATCCACACAGCCTGCCCAATCTGCATTTGAATACTTAACAAGATTTGTATTCATATCTTTGCCTAGCCAAATTCCAAAGTCGACAATCCCACTCACATATTTCCTAATTCTTTTTCCTGCATAGATGTGGGATTCCTTTGGCTTAGATTGATATCGAGCACAAACTCCAACACTGTATGAAATACCGGGTCGACTTGCAGTGAGGTATAGAATGCTACCAATCATGCTTCTATAAAGTGTTTCATTCACAGCTTACCCATTCAAATCCATGCTCAATTTAACACTTGTGCTCATTGGTGTTCTTGAATGTTTAGCAAACATCATTTCAAATTCTTGCAACAAATTTCGAGCATATTTTTATTGTGAAACAAATATTCCATGTTCACACTGCTTGATCTGTAGGCATAAGAAGAAGGAGAGTTCTCCAACCATGCTCATTTCAAACTCATTAGATATGTTTTTCAGAAAATTGATCAACTAACTTTGATGAGGTAGACCCGAAGACAATATCATCCACATAAATTTGTGCTATCAAGATGTGATGAATTTCTTCTTTGATAAAGAGTGTCTTGTGTACACTCCCTCTTTTGAAACCATTATAAAAAAAAAGGACAATTAATATCTCGTACCATGCATGTGGAGCATGTTTCAACCCATAGAGTGCAATTTCCAATTTGAACACATGGTCCATGTAGTGAAGATCTTGAAATCCTTTTGGTTGTTCAACGTAGGCTTCCTCATTTAAATACCCGTTCAAAAATGCACTCATGACAGCCATCTAATAAAGCTTGATATGCAAAAAGCAAGCGATGGCAAGTAACAAACGGATGGATTCCAATCTAGCAACAGGGGCAAACGTTTTTTCAAAATCGATGCCTTCAAGTTGCCTTGTTCCTTATGACCTGCCCCAATTCATCGATCTTATTCTTATAGATCCACTTGGTGCTGATAACATTGGTGTGGCTAGGTCGAGGAAGTAATTCCCACACACTATTTCTCTCAAACTATTCTAGTTCCTCGTGCATAGAATTAATTCAACAATCATCAAGAAGAGCTTCTTTTATGTTCTTTGGTTCAATAGAAGAAATGTAGCGAAAATTACTTACCTCATTGCGTATCTATTTTCTTATTTTCATAGGCTCCATTGCATCTCCAAGAACTTGTGAAATTAGATGACTCTTCATTACTCTTCATTACTCTTGGACCTGGTCGTGAGCTTTTGGATGCACTTTGTTTTTCAAAGTGTTTAATGATGTCAAGCACCATCAGATCGAAGGATGGTGTTTTTGGTTCAGCAAGTTCAACTTTGGATTCAGCATTATCCTTTCCTTCCAGTTTTGATTATGGTTCTGTTTTCTTTCTTAAACTTGTTGCCTCAATCTTTTTAGAAGCAAGAGAAATAATTATACCATCTTCATCATTAGAAAAGTATTATGAAGTTCCTCTATCGTCAACAACCACATTTACTAACTCCATAACGATAGAGTTTCAAAGATTGTAAACTCTGTATGCCTTACATGTCATAGAGTACCCAAGGAAAATGCCTTCGTCACTCCTGGAGTCAAACTTGCTTAAGTGTTCTTGATCCTTCAGGATGTAGCACTTACTCCCAAAGGCCCTGAAATACTTGACAGTTGGTTTGCCACCACACCAAATCTCATATGGGGTCATTTTCATTCCAGGCCTTAGGTAAACTCTATTGATAATATGAACTGCTGTGTTTACCGCTTCAGCCCAAAAACGTTGAGGAACTTTTTTACTATGTAACATAACACATGCCATCTCTTGCACAACACGATTCTTCCTCTCAGTAACTCCATTTGGCTGTGGTGTCTTAGGTGCAGAAAATTCATGTTTGATATCGTGCTTGGAACAAAAAGAATTGAAATCTGAATTCTCAAATTCGGTTCCATGGTCTTAACGGATACACACTACAACGCCAAAAACTTTTCCTTTATCATTGATGAGCAAAGTCCATAAATCAAGAAAAACTTCAAATGTCTTAAACTTCTCTCTAAGAAACCTAACCCAAGTAAGCCGCGAAAAGTCATCAACGGTGAGAAATATATATTTCTTGCTGCCAATGCTTTTAGATTTTGTAGGACTCATAAGATCGATATGCAATAATTCAAGCGGCCCGGTGGTGGTTAAGGCATCAACTTTCTTATGTGAGGACCTTATTTGTTTACCAATCTGACAGGGGCCGCAAACACCATTTGGGGCTTTTAAACGTTTGGGCATCCCAATTAAAAGTTCATTTTTTGCCAAGTTATCCAGGTCCATGTGATTAACATATCCTAAACGTTGATGCCATAAGTCTGCAATTATTCATGGCTGAATGACATGTCATGTTACTTTCCGTGGCAACAACGTAACAGTTGTTAGAAGTTCGCATTCCATGAAGTTCATTATTGCCCTTTTTATCAACAATTACACGGTCATTAAGGGAAAACTGGACTTTGTGGTTTGAGTCACGTAATTGGTTGATGCTTAACAGGTTAGTTTTAAGACCATTGACCAAGAAAACATTCGAAAGATTGGACATGCCTGGTATAGACATTGTACCATTTCCGGTTATTGTTTATTTGGTTCCATCACCAAATTTGACACTACCTCCATCACAACTTTCCAAGGAGGTAAACAAGGACTTGTTGTCAGTCATATGTCCGAAGAATCTGCTATCCAAGTACCAGACATGCAAATCTTTTGATGTTAGAGTAGTTAAGACCACATTACAGCGAAGATTAGACTTTCTAACCCAGATCGATTTATTCTTGATCTTTTGAGAAGAGGAGTCCCTGCTGATTTTGCATTTGATTTGGCATTTTGTTACAATGTGGTCGAAAGTGTATCCTTTTATCCCACAAAAATGACAAGTTGGGACAAATCTAGGCTTAGGCACGTTCTTATTAATTCTTGCGTTCGCATGTATAGCACTTGAGTTAACAAGAATACTTTGATCTCGCTCCTTTGTTGCATCGAGATTTCATCTAGAGTCATTGATCCTTTGATCATGCGATCAAGCGAAGACTTGGCTGTAACCAATTTAGTCAATGCCATTTTAAGTTTGCCACTAGAATCGTTCTTCTCAGCTTTTAGCATGTTGTACTCAGTTTACAAAGTCTCCAATTCTTTTCTAACTTTCTCACATTATGCAATAGCCAGCTCTTTTTCTTTTCCTACATAAATAACAGTTTCAAATAAAATTGCACGTTGGGATTCTAACTGGCTTACCTTGGCATGAGCATCATCACGTTCAGAAGAGAAGATTGAGCTTTGAGATTCTAAAACTTTCATATTGTGAGATAGCTTATCGTTTATCCGACACAAACGCAGCGAATCCTTCAGAAGCTTTTTATAAGCAACTTCAACATCATGTTCTTCAATCAGAAAGATCATGAAGTTTTGACTCATCATCCTACTTGGAGTCTTTGTCAGATGATCTCTGCTCAAAGAGGAGTTAGCACAAGTCATAAAGGAAACAAGTTTAGCCTATTCAGAAGGCGACTCAGATTTAACTATTTTCATTCTTGGAATCTTCTTCCCAGGAGACATTCAAAGCCTTTCATTTGTTTCATTTCAATTGATTAGCAGATTTAGAATCAGGGTGGCCAAAACCTTGACATTTAAAGCATTGAATAGGTTTGGTAGCAATCTTAGATGTGTTTTTATCGTTCTTGGTCACACACTTTGGCTTGTTAAAGCTCTTCTTTTTAGGAAATTCCTTTTTGGGGTTCATTTTGTTGTTTTTTAGATATTTCTTGAATCTTTTGACAAAAAGATCCTCAAGTTCTACATCATCAAAATCATTATCAGGCCCATCATTAGATCCATCGTCACATGCCTTAGACGACATGAGAGCAACACCCTTGGATTTCTTATTTGAACAGTGATTTGCTTCAAAAGTTTGCAAGTTTCCAACTAGTTCCTTAACAGGGGGTTCATTGAGATTTGTATGTTCCTCAAAGGCAATCACTTTCGACTGAAATCTTTCGGGCAATGACCGAAGAATTTTCTTTACCACTTTTTGGTCTGGAATGGGTTCACCCAAATTGAAACTAGAATCTACTATGTGACCAAGTTTGGAATTGGACTCATCGTAGGTCTCTTCGTCTTTCATACAGATGGTCTCAAAGGCAATGGTTAGATTTTGAATTTTAGTCTGCCTCACTCTGTCAATACCTTCAAGCACTATTTTCAAGAGATCCCACGCCTCTTTTGTAGTCTTACAAGTGGAGATTCTATGAAATTCTAAGTGTGTAACGCCATTATATATAGCATTAAAAGCTCTATCATTCCATTGGCCTGATTCTATTCTCCTTAGGTCCAATCGGCCACTGGTCTGGGAAAACTTTTCCCTTCAGCAACCACATTTGGTGATTTATAACCATTGTCAACTATTTGCCAAACATCATGGTCAAGAGAGAACAAAAACGCAGTCATTCTTACTTTTCAATAAGCATAATTGCATTACCCTCAAGCAAAGGTGGTTTGGTGGAAGAAGTGTCTTCCCTATTGAACTCCATATGTCAAATCTGAGAGGATCGCAAGGTGGAATTGTGCAACTTGCTCTGATACCACGTGAATGTTTGACTAACCCTAGATCAACCTTCTATTAAAGCCTTAACACATGCTAAGGCCCTTCCTCATATTATAATATGAATTTCAATCCCAATTAATTAATCTAACCAATTAACCTAAGTCCAAATCAAAATCAATAACCACAAAAGAGATGAGGCACAAGATTTTTACATAGAAAGCCCTAATTGGAAAAAAACCACGGGTGGTAGAGACCACTGAAAAGCAACGCACTATAAATTGAAGATTACAAGTGAACTCACTAGACCTTTGACACAGTTGGAACTCAACCTAAAGGACTGTGAAGAACTTGCCAAAAACCCGTCGTTCACCTTCCACGTACTAGCTTGAAACCCACCTGGAGTGCCTCTTCAAGGAGATTGAGAGAAGAAGCTGGAAAAAGAAAATATCTTCAACGCAGTCTCCCTTTCAAGAAAAGCCCACAAAATCTCTCTTGACGAATGCTTGATTATTTAGAGAAATTAGATAGCTCGAGTGTGTTCTTTGTGGCTACAAGGGGTCTAATAAATAGCCCAAGGTTCATGCCCAAGGCTTTTGGAATTGCAATAGGACTCTAAGAAAGAGTTTGAAGCGGAACAGCACAAACAGAGTCTGGACTGGGTAGAAGTCCTCAGCTCGCTATAGCTAGCAGGTGTTCTGCCACTACGTCGGATTCATGGCAAGCTATAGCCAGCTTCAAGTTCGCTATAGCGAGCCTGCATTCCGGAAAGTGCTTCGTGGCGCAATTGCGGATCTGGGTTGGATTCTTTAAATGACTTCAAGCACATTCAGAAGTCTTCAAGCCTTATCTAAAGTGTCCAGAAGTCTTCATCTATTTTTAAAAGGTTTTTTCGAGTCCCTTTCTAAAAGAAATAAAAATTACAACTCAATTAGGCCTTGAGTTTTGTTCAAATTAGGAGAATTAGCCAACTAGAATTCTATCGGAAGGGATTGATCTTCTTGTCTTTGTACTAATTAAAACGATCATATATTTTAGACACGATTATGTAACGGAGTAGTCTTTAAACGATGTAGCATTTTCTTTTGATCACTTTCATTTTACTTGGAACAAATTAGGATTTGTCAGGTATGATTTTGAGTGGCAGGACTTCTACGGTGTGATACCCTCCACGACCACCTTGGATCAGGGATGCAGTAGTACCCCACATATCTCATCTTCTTTAAAAAAGAAATATAAACAAACACATGGCAATCACTCTTTACAAACACAACCAAAAGAGAAATAAGAGTAACATAATCACATAGACAAATAGATGATGGACACTATTCATAAAGAGTAAAATCCCAAAACTTTCTTCCACTCCTCCTCTTAGCACTATTTCCGACACAACTACAGGATAAAAAATGCTCCAAGGCACCAAGACAAATATACAGTAGTACCCGCACATATTAAAATTGCTCGTCACATTCAAATCTCAAGCTAGGTATTCAAAAGGCAGGCAGAAACATGCATACCTTTAGTTCTAGAAAATCCAATCAAATCATCATTCAAAGAAGAAAAAGAAACATAAAAAAAGAGCAGAAATGAGCTTTTGGAGATGAGCATTTGATAAATCGAGAAGAAAGAGAGAGGTTACATCGTAAGGGGATGGATCGGTTAATTAGTAAATATATTAGGGATCACCTCAATAACAATCTGATAAGCATTCCAGAAAAAAAAGGAAAAAAAAAAAAAAAAACACATAACAATCCAATCAAACCATCTCACTTTATATCCCAAATTGAGATTTCTTCTGCCATTGTATTAACTAAAATTAGGCAAAACTTCAGATTATTAATACCAAGACTGAAAGCGTGTTACTTGTCTGAATTTTACATTTTATTGAATCCATTCTCTCTCTGTTTAAATTCTATTCTGTTATTTACTCACATCTAAAACACCCTGAAAGTAATTAAAAGCCATGATTTGCATTTTCCATGTTATAGAGGTTTTTAATTTGTTTAATAGAAAACAACCAAAGGAATTAAGATGATAGCAAATGGCTAATTATTATATATGAAAGAGATTGATTTCAATTAAGAAATCAGCCTCAATTTTTTGATTGATTTTGACCAACCTTTTCCTTTCATCTCCCACACTTAATGCCTCAAGCAAATTCATCTCCTCTCATTTGATTTATGTTCTATCCTATTGTATCTCTTGACATTCCTTTCATCGGTCTTTGCCTGCCATTTTCTTTAATCACACAAAGGAAACGGTCCTTCCTCTTTAAACACAGCTAATTATCTTTCTTACAAACCCATCTCTTTAAATGCATACAATAAACGGCCTCAATGCCTCCACATCTATTATGGCCTTCCACATCCATTGTGTAACACATAAAGAATTTTCTCTCACAATTTTTACATTTATATGTCCTACAGTAACTGCTAGATTCTTTATTCATACCAATTGAAGAGAAAATTAAAAGGACTACTCTCTCCATGACGTCCATGCTTCATATATCAAGATCCCTGCCATTCACAGAGTATTGATTCACTTCTTCATATATTACTGCATGTTTCTTTCCTCTAGGTTTTACCTCATTTATTTCTCTTTTTGGTTGCATGATGAAGATTTTGATCGAATTTTTTGTAGGCATTTTCTCATGTAACTTCTCTAGAGGATAAAAAGAAAAGCTATCAACCTTTGTAACCATCATCAACCTTTAGATGAGGTGCCGCCTCCTTCAACTTGTTGATACTTTTGAGTGCTTAAATGCTTCTTTTTCACATGTATGGAGTGGGCACTTTCATCTAACATCAGTTCCTCCTTCACATATTGGCGCTCTGGAAGGAACCAAGGGCAGTTACCTACATTTCTAACTTTACATATGTGAACGAGGGCGAATTCTTCAACCTTTACATATCAAACCTTCAAGTCTTTCAAAGTCAGCTTATTAATTTAATATTTGTTCATTATTTATAGGTTCCTATATGTCACCTTTCATGGCGCACCGTGACTCTAGCTATTATTTTGGGACAATTACCGTACAGACTGCCATAAAACTGACAATTACCCTAGAACAATTGGAAAAAGTCTATTTACCGCAAAACAGTCTAATCCGTAGGATATCGCAAGCGGAAGTAGGATATCCTACGGTCAAAATCGGGAAAATTTGAATAGTTAGTTTTTTTATTTTTTTCCTTGACTGTGGGACCACCAAACCACAATCCAAACCGTTGGATAGCTGTAAGAGTGTAAGAACTAATATCGCACCAAATTTGAACCGTTGATCTATCACGGTTATCTAGAAATTTGAAAAAAAAAAACACAGCTTATAATTTGTTCTTATAATTTGCAAAACAATGTGACTTTTTGCAAATTTCTAAATAACCGTGATAGATCAACAGTTCAAATTTGGTGCGATATTAGCTTTTACACTCATACAGCTATCCAACGGTTTGGATGGTGGTTTGGCGGTCCCATAGTCAAGGAAAAAAATAAAAAAAAACTAACTGTTCAAATTTTCCCGCTTTTGATCGACTGTAGGATATCCTACTTCAATAGGATATCGCAGCTTGCAATATCCTACGGATCGGACTGTTCTGCGGTAAATAAACTTTTTCCAATTGCTCTGGGGTAATTATTAGTTTTAAGGTAGTCCGTACGATAATTGTCCCTATTCTTTTTATTGGATTATGTAAACAGTAAAAATGACATAGTAATTCTCATGTGTAGGAGCGACATCTTTATCATGTTAGTTTCTTATCGTGGAGTGCTTGGACTAATATTAAGATCTTTCCTATCTTTTGAGGTACATCACTAGGGGTCGGCTAGGCTCTAATGGGTCCAGTCCCCTTGATTGGGTAAAAGTAAAACAAAGGAACGTTGATTATGCATGGGTAAAAAAGCTTGATACAACCATTCATTTTCGTGATGCGTACCTGGGTTTTTTTCCTCTTGGGTTTCATTTGTTTGGAAGCTATAGTTTTGATGTTCTCTTTTAAAGTATTTGCTTCTGATAATTTTTTAGATAAAGATTTACATATTTTTCTTTCATTTCTATTAGAAATAATGTGTTATATCTACATAATTAAATCCTTAATTTGGAAACGTGTTTCACATTTTGTTAATTCATTTATTTTGTTGTTTTTTTTAAAATCTATTTTCTCTCAATAATATTTCAAAAAAACCAATAAAAATAATATGTCAAAGAAAATTCTAATCCTAAAATAGCCATGTAAGCTTTGCTACGTCTGTATTTTCCAAGCTTATTTCTATTCTAATTTTCTTTTGGTTTCTACATTAATTTTAAGAATTGGTATCATTACATCAACGTCCATCACTCTCCAACTCTCCATATGAGGAAGGGGAAGATGCAGAACAACAGCAATATGAAGGTATATTTTTTCATTGCTATAACATTTTTAAAAAATATAACTTGAATGGGCATTCTTAATTGCAAGAAAACTCAAGCTATTATTATATCTTGCAAAAGCAAGATATAAGGTTTTGATATTTATCATAGCTAACTCATGTAAAAGTTATTTGATTTATACATTTATTTCTACTCTAATCTATACATTTATAATTTCTTCTCTCTTTATGCTTAAAAACTATATCAAAAATTAAAATAATTGAGAACTATAAATTCGTATTTTATTTATAGATTGTGTAAGTTTAACTTAGTTTTTCTTTTTTATATTTTGATAAATAAAACTTAAGAATGATGAATAATATAATTATTTTTCTTTTAGGTTTTTTTCCTCCCCAATAATATATCAAGTTTTAAATATATATTTTTTCTTTAAGCCCAGGCCTTCATTGCTAGTATATATGATCTTAAAAGGTTTGTTCAGTATAGCATCCTAATCACGACCAATTGAAAAACCTATGAGATTCATAACCATCTAAACCTGAGAATTAGGGCCACCTAAACCATGGTTTAAACTAAGTCTCACACTTTGTATTTCAGTTAA
Organism: Persea americana; assembly: GCA_029852735.1. Taxonomy (NCBI): domain Eukaryota; kingdom Viridiplantae; phylum Streptophyta; class Magnoliopsida; order Laurales; family Lauraceae; genus Persea; species Persea americana. The sequence goes on from CM056812.1 coordinate 12,599,223, forward strand.
AGCTAAAAGCATCTCTACTTTGTATTGTACTAGACTGACACTGTTTTGTTGGCCCTTTCTATTAAAGTAAAGAAATTCTGAAGTATTATCGAGTAGGATAGTCTCGCCCTCTTAAAAAATGGTTTTACACACAAAAAATGTCCATGTTGTGCATATTAAATGGTCATAACAGAAACTCTATAAAAATCTATTTCGCGGCCTAATTAGATCTGATAGATTTTTTTTTTGTTGTAATGCAAAATTGAATAGATTAAGAGGGATGAACTAGTGAAAACAAACTCCAAAATTACAAAAGGAGACTCCCAAGGAGATTACAAAATATAATCAAAAGAGAAAAGCAACAATTTATATATAATTATCACAGTAGTGTGACACGTCCCAAAAAATAAAGAATTGAAACTAGTGGAGGACTTGAGAACAGTTTTGTGATGCAGCTTGACAGGAGGAGAATCTGATCTTTAAGCAGTGAAAAGGAGGTCATTAGAACTGAACTAATGTCTCTCAATATGGCATCTTTTCTATGTCTCTAGAGAGAGAGAGAGTTCATATTTGAAAAAAAAAAAAAAAACATAAAGTAGATACCTCTTCTAACATAGGCATCACATGGTATGGTAAGCGCCATCCAAAGGTTAAAAGCTCTGCATTTTGAAGGTATATGAACCCAGCAACGTTTAGAAGCCAAAGGAGAGAGGAAGAAGAGATGAAGATCATCTTCACAGCCTCTATTGTAGAGAGAGCATCGGGATGCCAATTGACGACCCATCTGTTGACCATTGAGATGCCTAAGATCAAATAGATAATTACTCCCAATTAATGAATTTTATATTTTGTAGATAGATAGATCCTGAAGCCGATTTTTTATATAACAAGACAGTGGGCCCTCTCAAAAATAGTTTTCCACCCTCCCAAACACACAATATGACCTTGTTTCCACATGGATGCATGAGCACGAGAGATCGGGAACCAAAATAGATTGTTGCCATCCCAAGCCTCTCCTAATACCCATCCACATCCATGAATAAACAATATTCACTAATATAAGAATTGATATATATATATATATATATACATATATAAAGGCTCTCATAAACTCAAGGTTAGGATAAAATTCTGAAAGCTCGTGTTTGTGGGGCCCACCATTGTTTCATCCAAATGGACTAAACACACGACCACCCCCTTCCCCCCCTGAATTACACATATCCACCAACTTTTGGTCAAATCCTAATTTACTGGACCGTTAGATCAACTGTGTACCAATCCAAATGAACTGTTGACCATTGAACTTTTGAGGCCCAGAGGGAGATTATAGAAATCACGGTTGGGGCTTTTTTTTGCAGAAAAGAGGATCCCAATGAGTCCCTTGAAATCAACCCCCCCCCCCCCCCCCATGTGGGCCCCACCACACACTTAGCCTAGGTGGGCCCCTAGGTAGGCCATTATATATATGGACTCTCCTAAGCTGTAACTTATGTTATCCTAAGCTAAAATCGTCTGCAAAATCATCTTCATCGTAAACTGCCTAAAATCATCGTCTCCAGAATAAAGATAAATCCAATCAGAATTGGATTTTCCAGTTCCATCATGCCAAAAACACAGATAGTCGACTTTCATTTATGGGACCAGGATTGTTTCTGCTTAAGATAACATAAGTTGCACCTTAGGAGAACCACGCTCATATATATATATGAGAGAGAGAGAGAGAGAGAGAAAGAGAGAGAGAGAGCATTTTACTAATGACAATAAAAGCACATTATTAAGGACAACCCTGAAAAACACTATTTGAAACAAAAACAATGTTCAAGGTGATCATATTCCTTGTCACAATAGCACATTATTAAGGACAACCCTGAAAAACATTATTCGAAACAAAAACGGTGTTCAAGGTGATCATATTCCTTGTCACAATAGCTAACAATATCTCAATAACTACTAATATATGATGGACCTTCGAGTGACATGGGGACCTTCTTCTGCTTCGCTTTATACTTGTTGCGATCTAGGGCCTATGGAAAGAGATCAATCACACACAAGAACACGGAGATTTACGTGGTTCGGCTTTTGGCCTACGTCCACGGGGAAGACGGGAGAACTCAGTTTATTATCAGAAGAAGGTGTACATCATAGAGACCCTAAGTCTCTATTTATAATATCAGCCCAATACCCAGTTACACCCAAACACTACTTCTAATCACAGTAGACTTATGATAATAGACCTACTTCTAATCTCAGTAGACCATGGGCAATACAGGGGCCCAGTTAATTTATAATTTATTCAATTAAGCCAAACAAATAACAAATCTCCACCTTGGCGAACATTGAAGCTGATCTTCATGCACTTAACACGTCTCACCGTCTCCACCTGCCCCTTAGGGCACTCAGGCACTGATCACATTAATCAAGTCCAAACAATGCTTGAACTTGACTGTTGGAATAGTCTTGGTCATCATGTCTGCTGGATTCTCCGCCGTAGCAATTTTAATTATTGCAATAGTACCCTCGGCAATGACATCTCGAATGAAATGAGCCCTTACATCTATGTGCTTGGTCTTTTCATGATACTTTGGATTATGTGTCAGATCGATCGCACTCTGACTGTCACAGAAAACAGTAACTAGCTTCCGTTCCAATCCCAGATCTTCAACCAAGCCTGTCAGCCAAATAGCTTCCTTCACTGCCTCTGTAGCTGCCATATATTCTGCTTCAGTGGTAGACAAGACAGCTTTGGATTGCAATGCTGCCTTCCAACTAATGGCACCGCTAGCAAAAGTGAAGACATAACCTGTCAGGGACCTTCTTCTGTCTAAATCTCCAGCAAAATCTGAATCAACATATCCAATAACACTTCCAGAAGTGTTATTACTTCTGTCATAAATTATCCCAACATCAGTAGTACCTCTCAAGTAACGGAGTATCCATTTCACTGCCTGCCAATGGGCCTTTCCGGGGTTATCCATGTATCTGCTAACTACACTAACCGCGTGTGAAATATCTGGCCTCGTGCAAACCATGGCATACATGATACTCCCAACTGCACTAGCATAACGAACACGAGACATGTGCTCCACCTCTTCCGTAGTTTGTGGTGACAAAGCAGCGGAAAGTTTGAAATGGGCTGCCAATGGAGTATTCACAGGTTTCGAACTTTGCATACCAAAGCGCTCCATAACCTTCTCAAGGTACCCCTTTTGTGACAAAGACAATTTGCCCGCTTTCCGGTCCCTTTGAATCTCCATTCCAAGAATTTTCTTCGCAGCACCTAAGTCTTTCATCTCAAATTCACCACTCAACTGAGTTTTCAACCTGTTGATCTCAGACATGTCCTTTGCAGCAATCAACATGTCATCAACATATAGCAGCAAATAGACATACGAGCCATTTGAGTGCTTCTTGTGGTATACACAATTGTCGTATGCACTCCTGCAATAACCGTTTCCAACCATAAAGGTGTCGAAACGCTTGTACCACTGCCTAGGAGACTGCTTCAGACCATACAACGATTTCTTTAGCAAACAAACGTGGTCTTCCTTTCCATGAATTTCAAACCCCTCTGGTTGATGCATGTAAATCTGTTCATCTAGCTCGCCATGTAAGAACGCAGTCTTAACATCAAGCTGCTCCAACTCTAAATTGAATTTAGCAACCATAGCAAGTAGCACCCTGATAGAACTATGCTTCACCACAGGAGAGAACACTTCATTGAAGTCAACACCCTCCCTCTGAGTATAGCCTTTTGCAACCAGTCGTGCTTTGAACCTAGTCTCTTCCACCCCTGGAGTTCCTTCCTTTTTCTTGAAGACCCATTTGCATCCAACAATCTTCTGGCCTTTCGGAGGTTTTACTAACTCCCAAGTCTGATTCTTGTGAAGAGATTCAATCTCCTCACCCATGGCTACGGCCCATTTTACTGATTCTTTGCTAGTGACGGCATCCCGATATGTAACCGGCTCAGACTCAATACTCTCAGCTGTATTAAGAGCGTAGGCAACAATATCTTCATAGCCGTATCTCTGAGGTTTCTTAATCTGCCTCCTTTCTCTGTCCCGAGTAAGTATGTAATCATCCGGAACTGCACTTTCCTCGTTTGAGCTTTGCATCTCCTCTACATCTTGCTGATCTGGGACATCTGTTTGCACCTTTTCCTGCAATTTTTCTGGAGCTTCCTTCTCAAGCTCCACCTGTTTACTGACACCGTTTTGATCCTCCACCTTTCCAGCATCTTGACGCTCCTTCGGTTTCAACATAGCAGACTCATCAAAGGTCACATCTCTGCTTATAATGCATTTGGGAGATTTCCCATCTAGGCACCACAGCCTATATCCTTTAACACCATCTGCATACCCTAGAAATATGCACTTTCTTGCCCTTGGTTCAAGCTTTCCATCATTCACATGAGCATAGGCAGGACAACCAAATATCCGCAAGTTGGTGTAATCAGCAGGAGCTCCAGACCATACCTCCACAGGAGTTTTGCATTCTATAGCTGTTGATGGAGACCGGTTTATCAGATAACAAGCTGTGTTAACAGCTTCCGCCCAAAACTTTCTAGGTAACCCTGCGTTAGAGAGAATGCACCGGGTCTTCTCTAGAATAGTCCTGTTCATCCGTTCTGCAACTCCGTTCTGTTGCGGTGTATTTCTGACTGTGCGATGTCTCACAATACCTTCATTCTTGCAGAACTCATTAAAAGCACTATTACAGAATTCCAAGCCATTGTCAGTTTTCAAGCGTTTGAGCTGTTTACCTGTCTGCTTCTCGACCATAGCCTTCCATTGCTTGAATTGTGCAAAAGCTTCATGTTTGTGCTTTAAGATATACACCCAGACCTTCTGAGAATAGTCATCAATAAAGGTCAACATGTATAAACCACCACCAAGAGATGGAACACGAGAGGGACCCCAAAGATCAGAGTGGATATAATCCAAAGTACCCTTTGTCCGATGAACAGCAGTCCTGAACTTGATTCTACACTGCTTTCCGAAGATACAATGCTCACAGAAGTCCAGCTTTCCTGTTTTCTGACCACACAGTAAACCCTGTTTAGTCAACTCATCCATACCCCTCTCACTCATATGCCCAAGTCGCATATGCCATAACTTGGTAATTTCTGAATCTGAATCTGAGGACGACACAGCTGCATCACCTGTAATTGTACTACCTTGAAGAAAGTAAAGGCAATTCTGCTTCAGTCCCTTCATCACTACAAGAGCACCCTTCGAGATTCTCATAACTCTTCCTCCAGCTTTGTAGGTACAGCCATTGGAGTCAAGCGTACCCAAGGAAATCAAGTTTTTCTTCAACTCTGGAATATGCCTAACATCTGACAATGTTCTCACAATACCGTCATGCATCTTAATTTTGATTGCACATAGCCCAACAACCTTACACACTGCATTATTTCCCATAAGCACTTTACCACCATCAATAGATTGATAATTGGTAAACCAATCTCTGTAAGGACACATATGATAGGAACAGCCTAAATCAAGAATCCACTCAGTGGCTGAGCTACCAACAGTAACCGAAAGAACTTCTGCACCATCAGAATTAGTCTCTGCAACATCGGTTGCTACTCCGGCAATTTCTCCAGAATTAGATTTCTCTTTCCCTTTACGCTCTGGACAATCTTTTCTAAAATGCCCTTCCTTGTGACATTTGAAGCATTTTAATTTTCTAGTTTTTGATTTTGACCTAGATCGGCCTCTTCTATTCTGCTCTTTCTTCTCTGTTCTGCCACGCGCTACCAAACCCTCACCAGAACTGTCATAATTTTCAATTGCAACCTTTTTCTTTAACTCCTTGGAGTTCAAGGCTGACTCAACATCTTCCTTAGAAAGAGTTTCTCTACCATACATCATGGTATCAACAAAGTTCTCATACGAGGGTGGTAAAGAGCATAGCAACATGATAGCTTGGTCCTCATCATCAATTTTGACATCTATATTTTCCAGATCTAAAATAGCTTTTGTAAAAGAATCAATGTGAGTTGAAACAGACGTACCTTCCTGCATTTGTAATGTGAACAATCGCTTTTTCAGATACAAGCGATTTGTGAGAGATTTTGTGATGTACAAGTTCTCCAACTTTTGCCATATGCCAGCAACAGTTTTTTCTTGAACAACATTTCGCAGTACACCATCACTCAAGAACAGCAGAATCTGACCATACGCCTTTTCCAGCAACTCATCCTTCTCTTCATCTGACAATTTTTCAGGTAGAGCATTCTTTCCCTTCAAAGCTTTATGCAACCCATTCTGGACCAACAAAGCATGCATCTTCAGACGCCAAAGACCGAAGTCATTATTACCGTCGAATTTTTCAATATCGAATTTAGCAGCCATTCCGCAAATCTTTCACTGGAACTGTGTAGATCTGGTCACCACGAGCACTCTGGAAGAAACGGATCTGAAATCCGACTCTGGACGGCTAAGATATCGCAGAAATAAGTTTCTGCGCTCCGATCAGTCAATCTTCTTTGTTGACCGTTGAACAGCCAATCTTCTTCCACAACAGCGTAGATCTGCTCGCAACGAGTCCGTAGGTCCAAACGGATCTCCGATCGGACTCCGGATCGTCAAGATATCGCGAAAACAATTTTCAGCCTTCGATCTAGTCAAATCTGCTTTTGACCGTACAGGTGCTGACGTGTTGCTGACGTCAGCAGACCTTACCAGCGGGCTTTGTTTCTGGGCTTCTTCTCCACGGGTCAGGTCAACTTGGACTTGACCCGACCTGGACCTGACGAACGGGCTTCTGAAGCGGGTCAGGCTTGACCTGACCTGGACCCGACCCGGAAACTAACCCAAGTAAATGGGTTATCTTCTTCTTCTTCGTCAGGTTCTGGTCTGCAACAGAATACAGGGGCAGCGCCCCTCTTCCGGTCTTCTTCTTCTTCCACTCCGGCGACTCACAGCGGCAGCGACCCTCTCTCCTCCGGCGACGGGCGAAGACGGCGAGGAGTCCGGCGACAGCGACGCGGGGCCCACCGGAAAAAGAGACCAATCCAAATCGCTGATACCCAGCGGCAGCGACGATCTACTCCTGTTCCGGAGAGATGTTCCGGCGATCTGTTCCGGCGATCTATGGCGCACGTGCAGGATCCGGTCGGCGATGATTTCAGCGATTAACAGTCCTCTCCGATCAGCCCTCAATTCTCCGATTAACAGTACTCTCCGGTATCAGAGTTCTCAGCTTTGTTCTACGATTTGTGCGGCCCACCAATTCTCTTCTCCAATCAACCCTCTCAAATCCGATTCGTTGGATTTCTTCCGATCACGCCAATTAGCTCTGATACCAGTTTGTTGCGATCTAGGGCCTATGGAAAGAGATCAATCACACACAAGAACACGGAGATTTACGTGGTTCGGCTTTTGGCCTACGTCCACGGGGAAGACGAGAGAACTCGGTTTATTATCAGAAGAAGGTGTACATCATAGAGACCCTAAGTCTCTATTTATAATATCAGCCCAATACCCAGTTACACCCAAACACTACTTCTAATCACAGTAGACTTATGATAATAGACCTACTTCTAATCTCAGTAGACCATGGGCAATACAGGGGCCCAGTTAATTTATAATTTATTCAATTAAGCCAAACAAATAACAATACTTGTTGACACCATGATAAATGTCTGTAACTCTTTGTAGTTCTAGTAGAACATCTCGCATCGCCGGTTGTTCCTTCGGTGCTTTTACGGAACAAGATATACCTATTCTCACCAATGAAAGCAAGCACTCGATCATCCTACTTCTCATTTCATTGTAATCTTCATTAGATGAAATGTTTTCAATGCCTTCCAACAACAAACGATGTTCTATAATCTCTATCACTCTTTCTGGGAATGCCATTTTAACAAGTTGATGAAGGTTTAAATTATCTTTGGATATATCATCAATAGGTCTTTTTCTCGTGAACATTTCCAGTAATAGGATTCCATAGCCGTACACATCCCCATATGTAGAAACTTCACCACCCATTCCATAGTTTGCATTTTATGCATAACTTCCAAAATCATTAAGGACTAGTAAATTTTGCTAGATAAAATTAAAAAATTAACCAATTCGGAAAGAAGGTATGTCCCCCACAATTCAATAGTGGCATGGGGAGTATGGATACTTAGCTAATTCAGATAGTTAAAATGCAGCATATATTTGCTATACATGCACGTTTGTTTTATCTATTTTTTACCTTTTGACTAAGGAGTAAAAGGAAGTAGCACGACAAGGTTCAAAACAATTGTCAAAATCATTTTTACTCGCTTAGGCCCACAAACATCAGAGACTTGAATTTCTCCTTATGATCTTCCTTAATAATGGTTACATCATATATTTACTTATGAAATGAATGGCTATGATTTCATTCATATTTATAGTTACTTAGGGGAGATTTCATAATTCTTGCTTTGCCCATTGATTTCATGAAGGCGCAAGTTTGTGCTGCCATGATCAATTGATCATCAGCCAAAAAAGTAGTTGGGCCCCGATGTAGGTTGGAATTGGGGATTTGAAGTCAACTAGGGAATTAACCTGACAGGTAGTTTTGTCTTTCTCCAACTAATCTACATCATGTTAATTCTAGCAAAAAAAATCGGCATCATATTAAAACCCATTCATAGAACCCAAACATGCAATAGAAAATGCGAACGATATTAGAAAGAGAAAAATCAAAAGATATGAGAATACATGATGTCAGAGAGTATATATTATGATAACTATTTCAAGACATCCTCCGTATCATAAGTAATCAAGGAAACTACAATATTTTCCTTCACATTAAATAATACATCACATTTATGTCTATTGTAAACTCTAAAATACACCTTGATAATACGTATAAGATTAAGTATAGGGTCATTTCTTTATTAGAAATTTATGGATTTCAAATGGGTGGATATCTGGGAATTTCAAAAATACTGGAGTTTTGAAATTCGATTGAGTTTTGTCATTTCTAAATTTCCTGTTCATTGATGCTAAAATCCCTATTTAAGCATTAAAACAATCCATTTAAATATACTTTGGATGAAAACTTAAAAGGTTAATAGTGGGTTGTACAGGTTACGTGGGTTGACTTGACCCCAATCCGGGTCAGGGAAAATTGACCTGTGACTTACTCATATATTATGCAAGTCGGGGTATGAGAGTCATATATGGGTTGGGGTTTTGCTGGCCTTAGTTAATTATTAAAGCCCCTAAGACCACAAACCATCATCAAGCTTTAGTTTCAAAGATGATCTCCATCTATTTGTTTTCATCCTCTTTCTCTAAATTATGGCGACTTATTTCTATCCTTTTTTTCTTTTCTTTTTTGGTTATAACAAATGTGATAGCTTTGCCATTATCAATCCATTTTTCCCTCGCCACTCTTTAGCATATTATACAACATAAATTGCATAGTCAAGAAATAGACTAAATCTTGCATGAGAAAACCTAGTCAACGCGCCCTAGGATCCCACAACCCACCCAAGAAAACCACCATTACATGCACATGCACAAGGAAAACAATAAAACAAAATTAAACAAAGAGATTGGCAATCATTCATATTCGACAATCAATTCACTTATCTTCATCGATGGATTGAGATATCACACCACACTAAACAAAAGTTGATCTGATTTTTTATATATCCATTACCCATTTATGGATTTTTTTTCATTCCCTGTCTACTTTTTTAGCGGTGACTCAATGTGACCTAAACAGTGTTCATAAGTGTGTAGCTATCCCTAAAAATGAATCTACATATATGTGCGCGCATGTATTTTGAGGGCATGGGGCCCACATTTAAAGAGTGTTCATGATAAGTAATTCAAATTAATAAAGTTTTATATGCATGGAAAATATTTTAATAACGGAAATAAAGTAAAAAACTCTTGCAAATGACCTAACTTTTTAGTCTAAATATCAAAAGTAAGAGATCAAATAAAAGTTTCAAATTACACTTTAGTTATCATTTTTAAATTGTTGACTCCAAACCTCATGCATATGACTTAAAAGTAAATATTAATTGTTTAAATTCAGATCTACCTTTTAAATAGATCATAATTCAATATGAAAATGAGGCGACTTGGCCAAGTCTCCCAATATTTGACTTCTTCCTTCGTCAAATGAGATAACAGAGGAGAGTCAACCAGAAGTTTTCCTACCTTCATTTTAAAAGAGATCATTCTTTTATTTATTTCAATCTAATTGACACGGCCAACTGTTCTCTCCCTATTGTATTGAAGGACAAGACTAAAACCATTAATTCGAGGACAAAAAATAATGGGATTAGGATGTTCTATTGAGGTTGAAATTTTCATTCCCCCTAGGTTTCATTGTTTTTTCCATCTCCAACCTCTCTTATGATTGGAATGATCCCAAGTGGCTTCCACTAATAAGTTCGCCTAATACAATGTGCAAAGTCTTCAAAAAAAAAATTTTCAATTTACATATATAAAATATAAAAAATCGAAGAATGTATGCTAGGAGATCTACAGAATAATAACGTGAGGCCAAATAAAAATATGTTACCTGGTTCAAGCAAAATAAATAAATAAATGTTACCTGGGGCGACATATCCAATAGATCCCTTTATCCCAATTGAGCTGGATTGAGTCTGAGAGCAATTACCAACATCTTTAGAGAAAATCCTCGCCAAGCCAAAGTCCCCCACATGGGCAACCATGTCTTCTTTAAGAAGAACATTGCTAGGTTTGAGATCACAATGAACTACTGGAGCCTCACAATGGTGATGAAGATAATCCAATGCACAAGCCACATTAATGGCTGCATTTAGCCTTTGAATGAAGTTTAAACATGTCAAATTATGTTGCTCTTCATTTGGATGCAGCCAAGTGTCCAAACTCCCATTGGGCATATACTCAAAAACCAACACCTTGAAATCATTGCCAGTAAAATCAATGCTTGAGCAAACAGATAAGATCTTAACAATATTTTGATGTCAAATGCTTCTCAAAACTTTGCATTCCGCTATAAAACTTTTAGAAGCTCTCTGTTGTTGTAATTTGAGAGCTTTTATTGCAACTGTTAGTCCAATTTGATCAAGAGCTCCTTTATAGATGAAACCAAAACTTCCCATGCCAATTAAATTGGCTGATGAAAAATCATCAGTTGCTTTGAGAAGCTGTGCATAAGTGACCTCTAAAAAGTGCTCTCCAATTGAAGATATAAAGGGGGTTTTCTTGCTTGAGTTCTTCAACCAGTAATGAGCAAACAAATAGGACAACAGAAAAAGTGAGAGCACCGCAACAACACCTATGATAATTATTCCCATCAAAGAAAGAGCTTTCTTGTGCTTTTTTGGAGCTTGCTTGGGGCATGGAGGTAACCCTAATTTTGTAATTCCCCCACAAAGCTTTCCATTTCCTTGAATTGACAGTGCATTGGCATTTTGAAAAATTCGGTGCTCTAGCACCGGACCCTCGAAATCATTAAAAGACAAATTTAAATACTGTAGAAATTGAAGTTCCTCCAAATATGCTGGGATTTTCCCAAACAGGTTGTTGTGTGAAAGATCAAGTTCCTCAAGGCCTTTTAAAGAACTAAATGAAGAAGGAATATTTCCTTGGAAGAAATTGACTTCCATATAAAGTATTTCCAATTGAATACAAGTGCCAAGAGTGCTGGGAATTCCACCCGAGAGTTCGTTGTTGGAGACGCGCAGGATTTCAAGATTTTTCAAGCCATCTAAATCCAATGGAAAAGGACCACTCGAGGAGTTCCTATCCACAAACAGCATTCTTAGTGGAGGAATATATAGAACTTGTTTTGGTATGGTACCATTAAGATTGTTTCTGAAGAGAACTAATACCTCTAGGCTTTGGCAGTTTGCAAGGCTCCATGGAATACTTCCTTGTTCATTCCCATCTAGAAAGAGTTTGTACAGTCTTGTGAGATTTCCAAGGGACTCTGGAATTTGCCCCGAGAATCTATTATTACTCAAGACAAACACTTCCAGCTTATGTAGCTTCCCAAGATGAATGGGAATGCTACCTGTAAAAATGTTCTCATCCACTGTCAAGTAGTTCAAGTTGGCAATGTTCTCAATTCCAGATGGGATGGTCCCAGATAACTGATTCTGTTCTAAAAGTAGATATGTTAGCTGGGATGAGAGATTAGCTATTGAAGGAAGGCAATACACCACTGAATCGATTATCGGCTAAACCTAAAAAGTACAAATTGCTGCAATTGGTTAAGGAAGTGATGAAATCCATGTCATCTTTCTCACCGCCAAGTTGGTTGTCTCCTAGATTAAACCATGAAAGAGCTTGCAACTTTTCAAGATTCATAGGCACGGATCCTCTAAATCTATTCTGAACAAAAGCGAGATATTCAATCCTAGAAGCATTGCTCAGTGAATATGGTATGGGTCCCGCTAATAGATTAGAGTGAAGAGAAAACCACTGGATATTTGGAAGATTGACCCCAAAATCAAGTGGAACGGTCCCATGCAGATTGTTACCCCCCATGTCAAAATGAGTAAGTGACGAAAGATTATAAAGAGAAGAAGGAATGGTACCCGAAAGCTGATCAGTGAAGAGCAATAGAAATTCCAACTGTAGCAGTTGCCCAAGATCATGGGGAATGTTTCCATATAGACCATTTTCGGATATATCGAGAATAGTGAGAGATGAAAGGTTCCCAAGAGGCGGAGGAATGTGGCCAATGAGATGGTTGATGTAAAGACTCAACCACATGAGCTTTGACAAAGAGTCAAGCTCCCGAGGAATTTTACCGGCAAGGTTATTGCCATATAAACCCAATTTTTTGAGTTCTGAACACTGGGACAAATTACCTAGAATCTCTCCATTGAAAGAGTTGTTTCCCAGATAGTGGAGTCGTCGCAGATGGCCTATTTCGGGTGGAATTTGGCCTTGGAAGCTATTGTTTGAGAGTTCTATATTCCTGATAAAGGAGAGGTTTCCAATGTGAGGTGATAAATAGCCAGCCAAGTTCTGGCTCATGAGGTCCAACACTGTGACACGCTGAGGATGTTGCCTGCTGCAAGTGACCCCACTCCACATGCAGAAATGGAAGGAATCATTCCAAGAACTCAAGATTCGGTTAAGATCAGCAGATATCTGATCCTTGAAGGCTAGTAGAGCTAGTCTCTCCGTCTCATTTCTAAAGGGCATGGCAGCTTCTGCTGCAAAGGTGGACAAGTTCATGGTACAAGTAAGAAAAGTGGCATGAAAGATAAAGAACCCATGGAGTCTCCTCAGAATGTTGGGGAGCTGCATGGTAGTTTAGTGAGAGAGAGAGAGAGAGAGAGAGAGAGAGAGAGAGAGAGAGAGAGAGAGAGAGAGAGAGAGAGAGAGAGAGAGAGAGAGAGGACTTGGCAGGGCAGGTGTTGTCAATGACAACTACGAAAGTCTCTAGTGGAAGGCAAAGCTAACATTATTTTATATTTAAAACTTGGAGTCTTCCTCTAAGACTGCTAGTTGGCAACTTGCTTCACGGGTCATATTGTTGTGGGATTTTTCCACAACTTGGATTCGTTTCTCCACGGGTCGACTTATTGTTCTGAGATGTTTCCACAACTTGGATAGATTTTTTTTATTTTTTCTGAAGTGTTGGATGCGCCAGGATCTTTGAGGCCAAGGTGAAGATAATTCTCTCAGCCCGCCCTTGGTCACAGATCCACCCATAGGGCTTTTCTCAAATTCAAATCGCTCAAATCTTTCAGTCCTATTGTATTTTCTCCAAATTTCATTATAGTTTAAGTTGTGGTCAGCGTCAAATAATCACATACTGGCATAACACTCGAGCTTAGCACGGGTATATCCTTAACATTTCAAATTGAACATCCATACATTTAAAAATTAAACATTCATAACTGGTGATTACTAAAATTCATGAGGAAAAATAATCCCATAATTCATCAATTTGACATTCCATCCAACAAACACTTAAAATTTAATTTTAAAAAGGCAATGGAAGAATTTAAAAAATGGCTTGGATTTAGAGAAATCAGAATACAATAGCCCTGAGAGCCTGGTTCTAGTCAGCCACTCTGCTTGCATACACAAGGGAGAAGACTCGGGGTTCAAACATTGGGCATTTGGATGAGAATGGGGCTCCCAACCGCTATGCATAAGCCTGTCTCTTCAAAACTAGATCATGAGTAAGGGGGCTTTTGTTAACTCTAAAAATAAGCCTTATTTTATGAAATAGAGCTTATTTACATATTAGAGCATTTGGTTAACTTATAAGTTTAGTGTCTATTTTTAGAGATTATTTAAGAATTAGAGCATTTGCCTATAAGAAAAATAAGATAAAGGGATAGGCTTTTTTTTTAGTGCATTTTAATTAAAGTGGATGGGGTGGACAATGCAAGATTTACAAGTATTTATTGGATGAAAACAGCCTCATAAAATTTCCAAAAATGATTCAAATGGTGGGCTTTACATTGTAATTTTAAAAGGTGGGCACACTCTACTACACAATTCCAAGAAGTGAGCCCCAATTCCTCACGAAGTAAAAGTTTTTTTTATAATTTTGCCAATAGTAAAATAGAATTTAACAGTGAAAAGCTTTTATATTAGACCATAATCTAATCAATTTCTATCAATTAGACTAGAGTTTCCAAACAGCCCCCCACATCTTGCACATCTTTTTGGAACCCAGAAATAATGCCATGGCACATGAATTATTTTTAATTCCAAAAATGACCACATCTATTTTTCCTCCATGGAATTTACAACAGCTCAAAAACCGACAAATCCTCTTCAATAAATATCTGGCAATCTGCTTGAAGTTTTAAAGCCTCTTCATTTTTATTACCTTTTATTTTGACTTGGCACCCCGTGTCGTAGGCGGCACAGTGTATTAATAGGAGGTAGTTCATAATTCCCCTTCGAAGGCGGCACAGATTATGTAATGTTTTCCGTAACTAATGCACAACATTGTGATCACATTTCCTTTCCCAACATTGCCTGTAATTGTGACACCATTGACCATACCACAAAATAATCATGGCCATAGTAGCGAGGAAATCCTACATGGCAACTTGGTTTCAACAATGATGACAAATCCTAAAACCTATCGGTGGCAACCAAAACTATCGAGTCAGCATCAATTGTATCTTCAGTAACTCGAAGAAGCTTCCCTACCAGCTGCATACCCAAATGAATCTTAGCTAAATTTGTATGCAGAAACCAAACGTTTAGTCGAACATATGCGGAAGGGGCCTCACAGCCATGAATTCATCCACCGTCTGAAAAATAAATAAATAAAAATCATATGGGAATTGACAAGATAAGTAAATTAAACTTTCAGTGCAAGAGTAAAAAACAATCTTGAAACTTGTATATCAGTAACACATGTACAGTCCACAATCCAATGAAATCAGGCCACATATACTACACTTTTTTAAAACAACAAAACTTCAGATAGTATTAAAAAGCTAAAAGATCCAGGGTGAATTCTGCAGTGTATGGAGGCCAAATAATCACCAACGTCAAGAAGAGATTCGGTGTGAGATAGACACTTAACAGCGAAGGGATGGACCTTGGCGCCTTGGAGGGGACCTGAATGTGATCAGGGCTATGGAGTAAAGGCTTGGTGGGCTGTCAAACTTCTTTAGAGATGAGGGCCTTTTCTGACTGGATAAATTCGTACTCCCTTGTGGATCTAAGGCTGGACAGTGCTATGCTCACTTGGTGTAACGATCAAGTCCTCTTTAATGTCAAGGCTCGACAGATTTCAGCATCAAGAGAATAGGTGGGATCTTTAACCAGATGTGTGGCATTTGGCTCTCCCTAGGTTGGCATTTCATCATTGCCCCTATCATTATATACTCTAGCAATGCATATGGGGTCCTACTTTTTGGTTTGAGCCTATATGGCTATTAGAGTTAAATCCAACACTAGTGGAAGGAAGTCGAGGCAGAAGGGTGGGCGGTGCAAGATTTGTCTATGAAGTTGCGCATCATTAGGGAGAAGATTAAAAGAGTGGGTGAAACAGAATTTTTGGGAATGTTGTGTAGAAGATAACAAGGCTGTATATTCACAGGCCCTAGGCCCAGCCCAACAAAGGCCCATTACAGCCTCCCACACGTGGGTTGATTTAGTCAAAGATTGTATAGTTGTGTTTAGCTGATTTCTCTCTAATTGTATTCCTTGCATAGATTAGGACTGATTCTTTCTATTCATTTATTTATTCTAATTTGTACTTTTGACATACTTAGTGCCTTGATTAAGGCCTAACATGATTATAAACAGAGCAATCGATCATCCAAGGATGCGTCACTTTCTCCCCAATCTTCTTCTTTTCATTCTTCCTCAATTTGACATGGTATCAAAGCCATAATCTCTTGGAGACGTCATCTACATCATCTAAGCAATACAGATCACGCATCTGTGCCTTTTGGAAGCAAAAACGTGAGTGAAAACTCACTGTTTTCTCATCGTGATCATAGTGGCCCACCTGCGATCATCACAAAATCCACAAGTCTCTCGCCAGCCTTGGTCGCCCATCTCTTCCTGTCTTTTTGGAGATTTTTCCAGAATTTTTCAGAGATCAGAGGTAGGCCTTTTTATCCATCTTGTGATTATTCAACTTTCTGAAATAGTTTTCATCACAGCCGCACAAAATCCTAGATTCTGAATGGATTTTGATGCGACCTCCACTGCTGGAAAGGGTTTTTTATCCTGGTTTCTAGCCTCTCATCTGATTATCAATCAGATCTCTCTGTGGGCCCCACGAAGGGATCCAACCATCCAAATCCAGTTCGTCTAGACTGTTTCTGGCCTGATTTTTATAGAAAAAAAAAATGCACTTGTGTGTGCTGTGAGCAATTGGAAGCCTCATCCACTACTATTGAAGTGTTGTCTTGGATCTGGGGGTTGTTTGAACTCCTCACCAACTACTGTTGGCCTGCTGCTGGTTGTTTTCTTCTTCAAACTGCTGCTGATCCTTCTTGTCTTCTACATTCTACCATGGAAAAGTATGATGTTATCCTAATTAAATTTAACGGGCAGAATTATATGTCCTGATCTTTCTATTTAAAGAACTTCGTAGAAGGACAAGGGCTTTTTGGTTATCTTGATGGGTTGCTCACTAAGCCACAGCCTACAAGTACCACTGATTCCAAAAACTTAGCCACCTGGTCCAAAGAAAATGCTAAAGTGATCACGTGGATCCCTAACTCCATTGATCCATCTCTTGCTGTGGCTCTTCAAGCCTACACTACCGCAGCTGACATGTGGGCTCATCTCAAGAAAGTCTATCATCAAACCAATAAGGCCCAGAAGTTTCACTAGGATAGTGAAATTGCAAAGTATAATCAAAGGGATAAATCTGTGCAGGAATACTTTAATGGTTTCCTCAACTTATGGACTGAAAGGGATTCCATGTTGATCCAAACAGTCTCTTCCGGATCTCTATCTAAGGCTCTCAAGTTGCAAGAAGAAACTCATATTAGCCAGTTTCTTATGAATCTACGACCCGAATTTGAATATGTCAGGTCGGCTCTCATGAATAGAGAAAATTCTGCTAATCTTAATACCTGCTTTCAAGAGGTCCTTCGCGAAGAACTTCGTCTCGCCTCCCAGCGTACTATTCTGGAAGAACCAAAAGCCTTCCTTGCACCACTTCCCGCTGACTCGGCTCTTTTGGCAACCCCAACTCCGAAGCAGACTCAATGTTATGAATGCAAAGGCTTCGGACATATTGCCAAAAATTGCCGCAAAAAATTGGTTTGTAGGTATTGCAAACGAACCGATCTTATTGAGGACTGTCGCAGCCTACAACGACGGAATGAGAAAGCCTAAGAAGCCTCCCTCCAATATGCCCAGACAAAACATTCCTGCAGCATTTCAGGCTCAAGCACCCTTATCTGATACATGAAGCACTTCATCTGGGGCTATATCCATAACTCCGACCCAGATTCAAGAGCTAATCCAAAACACAATTACCTCTGCTTATGCATCTATGGGCTTTTCTGATGGTCGGTATCAAACTCATTCCTCTATAGCTTTTCCTGCATTCCATTCTTCTATCTCTCTTTCTTCTCCTATCACCTCATCCACATGGTTCTTAGATTCAGGAGCTTCAAATCACATGACATCTGTAGAACATAGCTTTACAGATTCTCATCCTTATCTTGGAAAAGAGAAAATAACTACTGCTAATGGTGATCAACTACTCATTTCTGGAGTTGGTACGATTACCTTATCTAGTGTCTCTGACCAATCCATCACCCTTCCCAATGTTTACTTTATTCCAAAATTATCAGCCAATTTACTTTCTGTAGGACAACTTATTGATGATGGCTATCTTTTTCACTTTTCTTCTTCTAAAAATTTCAATAACTTGTGGACTGTTTAGCATAACCGTCCTGGTCATGTGAACAATGCCCATTTGCTTTCCTTAATTAAGATTGGTTGTTTGGATTCTACAATTGATAATAAAATGATGTCCTCTTTCTCTCAATCAAAGTGCGAAACTTGTTGCTTAAGTAAAAGTCACATTTTGCCTTTTCCTGTTCATAATTCTCGTGCATTAGCACATTTGACATTATTCATTCTGATGTTTGGGGTATTGCTCCTACCTTGAGTAGGACGGGTTTTCAGTACTATGTAACCTTTATCGATGACCATTCTCGGTATACTTGGATTTACTTTATGCGCTTGAAATCTAAGGTCTTCTCCATTTTTCAAAAATTTTATAACATGGTCCAAACCCAATTTCAGAGAGCCATCAAAATTCTTAGATCAGATTCCAGTGGAGAATACATGTCTCATGAATTCTCTGCCTTCCCTTCTGATAAAGGCATTATTCACCAAAAATCTTGTCCACATACCCCTCAGCAAAATGGAATTATGGAAAGGAAGAACCGACATATTCTTGAAACTGTTCGTACTCTTTTTAATTGCATCCTTAGTCCCTCCCAAATTTTGGTGTGATGCTGCACAGACTGCTGTTTATCTTATCAACCGTCTTCCCAGCACTGTTCTGGGAAATACTAATCCTTACGGAGTTCTCTTTGGTCATACCCCTTCATACTCTCACTTACGTGTTTTTGGTTGCTTGTGCTTTGTTCATCTTCCTCCTACTGAGCGCTCTAAGTTATCACCACAGGCGGCCAAGTGCGTTTTTCTTTGCTATAGTAACGAACAGAGAGGTTTTTTGTGTTATGATCAGTTTGAAAAACGCATGCGCATATCTCGCAATATGATCTTCTTGGAACAGATTCCTTTCTTTTCCTTACACTTAGATCATCATCCTATTGCTGTGTCCTATTTGCTGCAATTCCAGGAATCGGCTTCTCCATCATCTCTTCCTAAAGTCTATGTCCGGCGCAACACGGTTCATCCTATAGTGACTCCCTCTGCTGATCCTCTACTAGTGCTGCCTCCTGAACCAGCAGGTAATCATGCTCCTTTTGATAATACCATCTCTCTGCGACGCTCTAGTCGTCCTTCCGTTACCCCTAACCATTATGGATTTCCTACTCTGTTTTCATCTTTAAATAGTGCTCCTATCCCAACCTCATATTCACAGGCCTCCAAAATAGCTTACTGGCAGGATGCTATGAATGAGGAATTACTCGCTCTTGAAGCAAACCAGACATGGGACTTGGTACCGACTCCTGCAAAAGCATCTGTGATAGGCAGCAAATAGATCTACTCTGTAAAAGTTAACTCTGATGGGAGTCTTGATCGCTACAAAGTCAAATTGGTTGCGCAGGGTTACAAGCAAGAGTATGGCATCGACTATGAAGAGACATTTGCACCAGTGGCCAAAATGACCACATTCGTACTCTTCTGTGTCACTGCAACCCACAACTGGCCTCTATGGCAAATGGATGTCAAAAATGCCTTTCTTCATGGCAAGTTGAAAGAGACTGTCTACTTAAAACCTCCTCCGGGATATGCTTGTCCTCTAACATGTTTGCAAATTACGGAAATCTCTTTATGGCCTCAAGCAGGTTCCCGGGCTTGGTTTGATAAATTCCGGGCAGCAATTCTTCAAGCTGGATTTCATCAGAGTCATTCTGATAGCTCCTTATTTCTTCGGTGGACACCAAAGGGCTACACATTCCTTTTGGTCTATGTTGATGATATGATTATCAGTGGCAATGATAATGCTGGCATTACGGATCTCAAACACCATCTCACTCAGCACTTCTGTCTGAAGGATCTTGGTCCTCTCACCAACTTTCTGGAGCTTGAGTTTTTGCATAACAAATTGGGCATTCGGGTTCATCAACGTAAATATGCTACCGATTTGATCACTTCGGCAAGACTTGGTGATGCTCACACGTTTGATACGCTTACAGAACTGAACAGCAAACTCAGTATAGATGATGGTCCTCCTTCGGAAGATCCCTCTGTTTTCCGACGGATAGTTGGGAGTTTGCTTTACTTAACTATGACTCGGCCTGATATTTCTCATGCCGTTCATATGGTTAGCCAATTTGTGAGCAATCCTCACAAACCTCACATCGCTGCTGCTTTACGCATACTCCGCTATGTTAAAGGCACTCTTAACCATGGTCTCTTCTACCCTTCTAGTTCTTCTCTGCACCTATCAGCTTATGCGGATGCCGACTGGGCTGGTTGCCTTGATTCTCGGCGATCTACACTAGCTGGTGTATGTTTCTTGGAGACTCTCTGATTTCGTGGAAGTGCAAGAAGCAAACTACAATTTCCAAGTCTTCTGCGGAGGCTGAATATCGTGCGATGTTGTCTGCTAGTGCTGAAATCATCTGGCTACACCGTCTTCTCTGTGAGTTCGGTGTCCTTGTTGGCAGTTCTACACCTCTTCATGGGGACAACATCAGTGCTACCAGGATTGCCAACAATCCGGTCTTTCATGAAAGGACAAAAGCACATTGAGATTGATTGTCACTTCATCCGCCAACATGTTGTTACTAAGAATATCACTCTGCCTCACGTCTCTACTCTTAACCAATTGGCAGATATCTTCACCAAAGCTCTCCCCAAAACGTGTCATCATGATCTTACTAGCGAATTGATGTTTTCTGCCTTACCACATCAATTTGAGGGGGAGTGTAGAAGATAACAAGGCTATATATTCACAGGCCCTAGGCCCAGCCCAACAAAGGCCCATTACAGCCTCCCACACGTGGGTTGCCTCCCACATGTGGGTTGATTTAGTCAAAGATTGTATAGTTGTGTTTAGCTGATTTCTCTCTAATTGTATTCCTTGTATAGATCAAGATTGATTCTTTCTATTCTTTTATTTCTTCTAATTTGTACTCTTGACATACTTAGTGCCTTGATTAAGGCCTAACATGATTATAAATAGAGCAGTCGCTCTCCAATCTTCTTCTTCTCATTCTTCCTCAATTTGACATGTTGAACATGTTAAATTGGGTATGATGCAAGAAATTCAAGCCTTGCACAGTAATGAGTCAGATCACATCAATGCCTTGGCCGAAGAATATCTGGATCATTTGGTTAGCTCTAAGAAAGACTGGAACGATCTATGATGGCAGTTCGAAGAGAAGCGTGGATCTTAGGATATTTGTTATGGGGACCTGATATAGGGCCCACAGTCTTTTCCCTCTTTGAATTTGAATTTTTATTTGAATCTAAATCTGAATTTGAATTTGAACTCAAATTCAAAATGATGAGATTATATTTTATGGTTTCAAGATAAGTATTTAAGCAATGTTTTCTTCTCCTTCAACAATAACAAGTAATATCAGATAAAAAAAGGACTATAGGTTCACACAAACAATCAAACCAACATCCTTGCAGACGGGTATTAAGAGCATTATACCCACAAACAAGTTACAAAATAGAAGCAACCATTTGTGCAGTTCTATCCACCCTTTGTTTTGCTAAAGTGTCCGCCATGATATTGGCCAATTGACTGACATGACAACACTCCCTCTGCATATGAGAGAGCTGTAATCTCCTTCTAAAGTGAAACTGAAATTTCCACTGGCTTAATGCATCCAAAGAAACCCACAAGATAGCATTAGACGAATCCCTCTCCTCAATCAATCTAACCTGAAAAGAGCCCGCAAAAATATGAAGAGCCTCAAGAATCTAAATCCCCCCGCACGTTTGGAAAACATGAATAAAATTCTTCCTGCCTGCAAAGAACTCCTGCACCCACTGGACCAGGCTTGCTTCTAGCCACCGCTCCATCCACATTGAATTTCAACAGACCATATGGAGAGGCAGACCATGTTAGTTGTTACCACTTTCTTCACCTTCGAAGGCCCACAATCCATACATGCTTCCCAATTGTTAATGATGCCATTAACTTTGGTGAACTCTTCACTGACATCCAATTGGCCACACAAAATGCTGCCCACTCTAAAACAACCTCAATCAAAGAAGAAGAGCCCATGAAAATCCCATCATTCCTCTTCATCCATATGGACCAATAGCAAAAGAAATCACTCTCCAAAGCATCAACCTACACCCATAAAAATGACTCAGCCTCCATGCCTCTGCCATCTCTGCCAAAGTACTCAAAAGACACCTACCAACCCACATTTCTAAATGAAAAACCACATGTACTATCGCAAATCATAATGCCAGAAAAGATGATTAATCAATTCCTACTTGCTTTTGCATAGCACAGACAAATCCAAAAGAGCACCCAATACCGAACCTCTCAAATTGCCTGCAACCTTTCCTTAAAATACTAAATCCAACCACACCCGAGAAAAAAGGGGTAAATGATTGAGGGAAACCCTCTAAAGCCCAAAAGCCTTCACTGAGAACTTTCCTGATGGGATCGGCTTCAAAATGCAAATATGTTAACCCAGCCAAGGATGAAAATAGCAGTAGTGGCGTAGCGGTGCAATTAAAAAAAGTTGTCAAAAAAATTCGAAAAATTCCCAGAAAATCCAGAATATTGGAAAATGCTTGAATATATGGTCTTTTTACAAAAGTAGCTAGTATAGGGGGGTGTAGCAGTCCCATCATCTCATGATATCCTGTATCGCTGGATGATTATAAAATGATAATATTGATATATTTTTTCATATATATTCATGTAGGTTAGTTCTGCTAAGTTAAAAACTAAAAAATTGTTTATAATCAAACAGTGTCATCAAAATATCATCATCATTATGATTAGAATATAACATTTTAGAGTTGCATTTTTATTTTTTTTTTGAAATGGTTTTAGAGTTGCATTTTAATATATATATATATATATAGAGAGAGAGAGAGAGAGAGAAATTTTTCGTTAAAGTGAAATTTGATTAGGGCCTCATTTCTTATTAGAGTTAATTTTTCCTAGGTCCCATGACCTATTAGAGTGAAACTTGGTTGGGCTCTATTTCTTGTTAATATGAGATTTCGTTGGAGCTCTATTTTAAATTGGTGTGAAATTTGGTTGGGGCCTATGTCCAATTAGAGTGAAATTTTGATTGGGGCCTTTTTCCAATAAGTGTGAAACTTTGATTAGGTGTTATTTTTAATTAGAATGAAGTTTGGCTAAGGCTTTAATTTCAACTAAGTAAGATTTGGTTAGGGAGTAACTTTCTTTCTTCTTGCACTAGGTTGAACGAATACATGGGTAGAGGGGTATTTTCTTTTTTCTTTTTTTTTTTCTAAATTTTTGTAGTTGTGCCTGTTACATAGCGGCGCAACGTTAATGTAGCGGCCGCTACACTTGCAAGCGCCGACAAGTATAAAAAGGCCACTGCTACGCCCGATTTTGATCGGCCGCTATTTACATCCTTGAACCCAACAAATAAACACGTAGTAAGTGAACACATGAAAGACCCATAATGAACCCTCCTAAATGACGCATCTAAAGAGACATCATTCCCTCTCATAATATAACGGTCATTGATAGACGACTCTCTAATCGACACCACTCAAAACACCCAAGGAAAAAGACTATACAAAGGACCCACGTCCACCCAATCATCATTCCAAAACTGAACATCTATCCCTTAACCAATAATAAAGCCCACATCCTTATTGAAGACCTTCCCCAACCTAAGACACATCCCAATACCATCTACAATACACCACAATCCCTCACTTGATATTTATGAACAATTTTAGGCACGGGCACCAAACCCCATGTGAGATCTAGTGGGCTTGGGCCAAGGTGGCAGATCCGGTTAAAATTCGGTGATGGGCCACCAAAGAACACCCTGGATACAAGGGACTCCACCAGACCCACATCGGAAATATCTAAGATCTTCACCCTGGGCTTATAAGCCAAACCTCTTTTTAACTCAACATGACGTGTTTTAAAGCTGTGCGGCCCCGGATCCCATAAGAACTACAAAGTTGACAATGCTCAGGCAGGAGCAGTATCAAGATGGGTGACCACCTGGGAAGTCCTCGCGCGCATACATGAGCCAAAGCGAACAATATCATGCTGAGTTGGGCGGGCTGTGACACCTCACTTATCCTCCCCATATTTAGAGAGAATAATATTCCTCCAAAAGAGTCTCTCTTGCTCAAAACCTCAAACACCATTTAGCTATCAGTGCCCAACTTTTAAGTTCAAGAATAACAATCCCCAATCTCCCATAACATTTTGGCATAATGACCACCCTATTCATTAGGTACAAATTCCAATTTTCACTTATCCCTTACCATAGGAAACTCTCCTAATACAATCCAATCTACCAAATCCTTGGGCATTTTGAAGAGCGATATGAATTACACCGGTACAATAGACATGGAAGCTTTGGTTAACATGACTCTCTCCTCGTGACAACTACTGCTTTTTTCCAAATAGACAACTTCTTCTCAAACTTTTCAATCATTGGTTCCCATGAAACCGCCGATCTCAAATTAGCTCCAATCAACAATCCCAAGTACTGAATTGGATGTCTCCAAAGTTTGCAATGTACGCTATTTTCCAGTCATTGGTTAGACTCATCAAGGCAACTAATTCCCACCAAAACACTCTGACATGCTGATCTTCAATCCCAATGACTACTAGAAACACCTCAAGATTCTTTGAAGGTAACCAACCACCCTTGCCGAGCTAAACAAAATTGTATCGTTGACAAATCAAAGATGGGCAACCACATCTCTATTTTGCTCCACCTCAAAGCTGCTAATCATGTCAATCTCCTTGACTCCGGTCTACAATGCCCGTCTTTGACATTGTTAGCAGCTTTGAGGCGGGGCAAAACAGAGATGTGGTTGCCCATCTTTGATTTGTCGACGATACAATTTTGTTTAGCTCGGTAAGGGTGGTTACCTTAAAAGAATCTTGAGGTGTTTCTAGTAGTCATTGGGATTGAAGATCAGCATGTCAAAGAGTGTTTTGGTGGGGATTAGTTGCCTTGATGAGTCTAACCAATGATTGGAAAATAATGGGGCTTAACTATATCTTCTTATTCTTCTTCTTCTTCTTCATTTTTGTTCTTTTCTTCACGAACACTTTCTTAACTTCAAGAGATATCCTATTGTGTAAGATTGATGGTTTTAATTTTATTTTTACTTTTATATTGTGATTTAAAGATAACAATATATATTAATACCTTAAACTTAATTTAACTATTTACACATCATTTATTATATATTAATCTATGTCATGATGTTTTTAATACGATTGTTAATAGACATAATTGTCATTGTATTAAAAAACATCATGACATAAACTGTTGAACGGGAAATTGGCTGCATTGTCAACAACTATTTTTTTTCTTTTTCATTTTTAATATTTTATATTTTTATTAGAAAAAATAAAAATATCCTACAATTCGCGATACGATTCATGTTTCGATTCGATTCATAGGTATAAACAATTTGCAATACGATTCCGATTTTCAGAACTATGGAGCCCACCCCTTTTAACTCAAAACTTTTCTAAGTAAAAGCCTCGCATTGTTCCTTTTCTCCCATCGGAGAACGTGCAATCACAGCACTTGGGCGGAAACTTCCCAGCATCTTCGTACACAAACCATTCGGGTCAGTACGGGTCATGTCAATTGACCCGACATAGGTGTGTGTGGGTTTGAGAAATCTAACCCATTCAAAAAACAGGTCGGCTAGGGGTTGGGAGTCCAAAAACTGGGCCAGCTGCTGACCCAACTCGAACTGGCCCAACCCGACGTGCTTGCCAACCCTAATCATAATATGCTTCCAGTAACCAACAAATGAAACAATTTCATTTTTCTTTTCTTTTCTTTTTTAGAACAAAGTTAGGGCATTTTAGGTTATCTAACATTAAAACCTCATCAGACAAAGTCGTCTCACAAAAATCTTTCCCCAGCCGCGGCAAGAGAAACCCACATAAGGGCAGCCATGAGAAGAGAAAAGGCTTATACTTGAAAGATTCTAAGGGCCTGTTTCTGTACCAGAATTCCTGACAAGGATTTGGAATGTTGCGCTTTTTTGTACATGATGCGACATCTTGTCCCCTGGCATTTGAAATGCTCCGTTTCTTTCACCAGAATTCCAAATTCCAGCCACCTAAAAGTCTCAAATGACCTTTTGGAATTCCATCTTCAATGCATTTGGTTAGAATTTCAAATGCTCCACCAAGAGGAGGGATTTGGAATTCCACCTCAAGGGGACAACTTTTGGAGAATTTGAAATTCCTCCAAACATGAATTATGGGAATTCTGATAAAGAAACAGGCCCTTAGGGACTTTGACCTTTATGTCCTTTTATCATTCCCCTCCAATGGGAAAACCACTCCATTTGAAATTTCCATTTTATTTCAACTATTTAAATTTTAAAATTCCCGAGATTTCTTCTAAATGTGATACCACCATTCTTCCCCAATAACTTCCAGACCTTTCTTAATTAAAGCTTTCTTGCAATTTGACATTTTCACGCTAAATGCATACATTCATAAGGACAAACACACTGACAACTGTTTAACAAGTACAACTCCCTCAACTTGAAATGGACCAATTCTAAATTGAGTAAAAATTAGCCCAATTGCTTCAGAACAGGTGCCCTATTCCCCTTTTTTCTCCCTTTTCTCTTTCATTTTGGATGAAATGCTATGTTACCAACATCTTCCAGATTCTGAATTGAGTCTGCTCATTGAGCTTTGAGTGCATAACCATGTTTCCAAAGCAGCTATGAAGGTTGAAGAGAATTTATCAGGTAAAATATCATTTTAAGATATCAATAACTCCCTTACCCCCAATGCATATATGATGCAAATGGCTACAAAGAAGAGCCATGGAATATGGTCAACTGACTGAAATTTGGTCCAAAGGGCCTGTCTGTTCGCATAGAAATTCAGAGGAGTTAGTTCTTATGATTTCCAAGTATCTATTGCAGTTGTTAAAATTAAAGAAATAAAGAGGAATATCCACAAATGGCAATCAAATAATCTCCCTTCTAATGGAAAATGAATTAAGATACAAAACGATTTAACAAGGTGATGGCTATGCATTCATTTCCCATCTCCCCTTAATTCATTTTCCATTTTTAGGGAGGTTATTTGATTGCCACTTATAGAACTTTACCTTTATTTCTTCAATCTTATCTAATTTTAGGAATACTTGGAATTGATAGGATTCAATTCCTATGAATTATTATGCAAATAAACATGCCCAAAATGCTAGAATGAAGTTGTATCTTCTCAAACTTTGTTAGAGGATTTGTCCACATACAGCATGGTCATCTTTACTATTATGAAGTTCAGTTTCTGAAAATTGAGAAAAGCATTATGTGAAGCATCAATGTAGGAAGCTAACAGTCGCTGAAAAGAGTAAAGAATAAAGCTGCTTACCTCATCCGTAACTGCAGCCCTGGCCTTGCGGTGTCTTTCCACCAACCCTGATAAAACTTCAATAAGACGCTTCTTAACCTCACCTGTCAGCAACCTCCCAGCACCATATTCCTGAAAATACTCATCAGATGATGTAAGAATAGCTCCAAAAAAGAATGTTCCATACTTCTTATATAGAGGCTTTTACTAATATCACTAAAAATAAAGTATAAATGACATAATAAATGATATTTAGTACAGGAAAACACTAATGTCACCAAGATAAAAGAAAAGAAGACAACCATATATATATATATATATATAAATATATATATATATGTATATGCATAAAAATTCAAAATGAGTGATTTCACCTTTTTGATATCTTCTAGTTCAGCTTCATCTTCTAGAAAAAAACCAAGGTACTTCATCGATATATCTACCTGAAACAACGCCAAGAAGATAAAAGATTCTCATCGCAAAGTCTGAACCATGGTTCTAGAAATCGCCCAAGTCCAAATCGACTCAGAATCAAGCACTATTAAGTAATGCCACCAATAAACATCTTTGAAAAGAATTGCACAAGACGGGCCTTACAGAGCTACCAAATGTCCTATGCAAGTAGGCCAGGTCCGCATTGTGATGACTCAGACAGACAGAGGCAGAATCTTACGACCCTTTAACCTTCAAATGGAGGTTTCTTTCCCTTTTTCTGACTCAGATTTGTGGAAGAATTTAAAGATCTCCACCAATCTTTTTGCAAGATCCAAAGGTTTTAACTTCGAACCCTAAGTCAAGGATACATTCATCCAAAAATATCAATTGAGGTTTTTTGTTTTTAAGGTATATTTTCTCTTCAAACCTTCCATTTTTAATTCAATCATCTCATGAGAGGCTATAGCTTCATCTCCCGCCTTTAATACCCTTACCATTATCTTCCCTGCTTTGACCAGGTATGCATCACCATCTTAAAATGGCATATTTTTCCAAAACATTGTACTCAAAACTCCATACACAATAATGCCTCAGATTATTAGGAAAGAATGACCCACAACACTTTTGACTCTCCCACTTGATAAATACCTTACAAACTTTAAACCAGTGTTCTTAAGGACTATCTCTTTTTATTTTATTTTTTGAATAAGTAACAATGAGAAATTTTGTTCCAAAAATGAAAGGTGTGAATACGGAAAAATGACAAAATTGGCATAGGAACACCATACCAACACCATCCAAGGAAAATAAAAGAATAACAAGAACAAAACAAACCCAAAAAGAAGACAGACTACTGCAAGAAACGTGCTAAATACAGTCTTTCGTCGATTCCCTCTTTTACCAAGGCTAACAACTTCATTTTGTTCCCTGAAGTGCTCTCAAATTCCACCTCGGGGGACAGCGACACAATTAAATCCTTGATTTAGTTCATAATGAAATGATACTCCCAAGGGAAGAAGCTTCTCTAATGAAGATGTCTTTCACCTGCCCTTCGTCTCCTTCAGGAGTTTACAGTGAGCGTGTCTTTCACCTTCCTGAACCAAGATAACATTGAGCACACCCAAGACAACAACTGTAATGAGCTTCTCCCAGCAATACAAAGCTCTCCTGGGATTCAGGTTACTCTCCACCTTGCAACAGCTTCTGCTTTCTTTAATTCTTTTATGTCTCACTCATAAACAGAATGGCCGACTTAAACCAAACAATGGCTAATAGAAAAAAAAAACCATAGGACATGCACAACAAGTCCCATGTAGCTTGCTTCAATTTTGTCATTTGTTATTTTGGATGGGGAGTATTCTGTTCAAATGTAATTTCCGCCATGAATTGAGAAGAGCAGAGTATTGTTGTCATCATCAACATCATCACCACCACCATCATCATTATAATCAAAGCTTTATCCATCAATCTTGAGTCGAGTCAAAGAGTTCTACTAGTTATTGCTAAATGGCTTGCTTCATTTATAATGTGTAGTATTCTTTCTGTATATTTTTTTTTTCAAAATCATCTCATTTTATGTGCAATCATTACTGATTTGATAACACACAGGCACACACTAGCCACTAGTGTTATGTTGCTATTTTTTTTTTTTTTTTCTTTCTTTCTTTCTTCTTTTTTTTTTTTTTTTTTTTTTTGTTTTAATGGGTGTTTTGTTGCCAACATATTGCAGAGAATTAGAGACGCAAACACACACAACTTACATAATTACTAGTATTATTGTGTTGCTAAGGTAAAGAGAACTGGATCGCATGCAAGTATTATGTTGCTCGCTAATATAAAGAGAATTGGACTGCTACCTCTAGATTTGCTCCATATTTTCTATGATTCTCTATAGAATCTTGACCACCAGAGAAGGCATACTTATTCACCTACAAAATATAAGACTTGTCACTTTTAGTCCAGGGACACAACAAACATACATATCCAAATATAATTACAATATAAAAGTTCTCCTACTAAAACATTGAACGAAAGGAAGAAGAGAGAAACTTTATATACAAAAAAAAAAAAATAATAATAATAATAATAATAATGAGAATGGAGATTCAAAAATACAACACTATGGCTCCTAAACATCCAGAAACTGTAAGATACTGAATCAGAAGCTGAACTTGAAGAAAGTTCATTCAATTTTCTGTTCACCAACACAAAGGTCGCACCTTACCTCATAAACCCTGACCTAAATGTTATGTACTTGTGGCATCATCACCATGAAAATGCTCGGAAATCTTAAAGATCATGAATAATTATGCCATGGGGACAAAATTCAAATAAGGGGAAAAATATGGCATTTCAATCAAAGGTCAAAGCCATTGCCCATCATAGGATAGAATTTCTGCCACATTTTTTCAGTATAAATAAAATTAGAACAATGTGTTGAAGACAAACCTTAGTTTTTATCTCCTTATCAGAATCTATCACATATATTGCAGAAATTGGATCACTGGCAGACATTTTTCCTGTCTCTCCCTATGAAACAGCAAAATTGAGCCACATTAAATATTAAAACTTTGAAAGTGTAAGCTCAAGGTAAACATGCCATGAAGTCAAGAAAAATGACTCATGCAATTTTTTTAAAATCATATCCCAGTAGCACTGTAGAAGGGGAAAAAAGGAGAGGATGTATAGGGTGAAAATGATGGTAGCTCAAAGTTACCAGTGAATCCTGAACAATTGCTCATCAAGTAAACGATTGTTCCAGGTTGTCTTTCCATCTCTACCTTATTACATAATAATCACAGATAATTCAAAAGTTATACATGTAGGGCTACTTCAAGCAAACGATAAAAACTAACAAATGCTGACAATTCTAGGGTTGTGGATGGGCTGAGCCAGCCCAAGCCAGGGCACTCTCTCTTTAGGTATGGTAAATTTGAATTTTGAATTCAAACATGAAATGTTTACAAGTTTACAATTTTATCTACCCAATAAAACTACATCTTCATAAACGGCTAACCTTCATTAATGGATAGACATAATGAAGAGTATTTGCACTTCACAGCTTACAAAATGTTCTTCCAGATCCACTGGTTTGGAAGACAATTGATTGCTCTCATAAAACAAGTTTAACAGCCAAACTAGAGAAAAGAGAGATCATATCACACAAATGGATATAAGGAATTAATCATAGCAGTTCACTAAAAGCTTATGGCACTGTTTTAGACTTTTGGTAGTGTTGCATGCGAGAAAGCAATGTTGAGTTTAGATCATTGTGGATAGAAATATCTATACAAGAACAAAATAAAAGATGTACCTGAAGATCAGGAAAGAACAACGATTCAATCAATGCAGGCTTTTGATACCCTAAACTGGGAGCAACATCTCGTGCCATTTTGAAATAAGGATCCTGAAGAAATAAGCAAATAAGTATAAACTAAAATCAACAAACAAGTAAAGATATAAGCCCCATGACGCTATAATTAAACTATAGTATGTCAGAAAGAAATAACTATAATCATGAAAAAGTCAAGAAGGGTAGAACATAGAAGACATTGGTTTAAGATCTTTAGAACTAGTAAAATGGGTAAGCTTAGTCATCATACACAACGTAGCTAGAGTCCTAGGATTTAATACAAATTGTACTGGTGTAAGATCTTAAGAACTAGCAGAAAGGGTAGGCTTAATCATCATAACCATGTTGTTAAAACCTTAGCATTAGGGATACACACTGTACAATTCACATGGAATCCTAGGGAAAAAGATGTGCCTGGACAGTGAATCTTAGGATCGATTAGCCTGGGCAGGAATAGCAACGGCAGAATGGCTATTTTTAGTCATATTTTTCTTTCCTTTATTCCATTTTTTGCAGCGTTTCTATTTTCAAGAGCTTAAATAGTGATGAAGGAAATATCATAAGAATTTGTAGGATATCAAGGTGGCTTTAATGAAAAACAAAAGTACAACTGCAGCATTCACCTGTAGGTATGGGTTTCACCCAACACTCTTTTTTCTTTTTTTTGTCCTTTTTTTTAATGAATCACTTTTTTAACTTCAAGTTACATATCCTAATTATGTACTGATGATTTAGACTTTCTTTTCACATTTTATTTCAAAAGGTAAAAAACCTGCAAATTACAAGAAAAAACAAGGCACAAATGGGTTAAAGAAGGTGATTAGAATAGTAGCACTTTTCACAGTACTGCTAATGCGCGATGTGTGTAAAAGAATAAATTGAATTCATTCGATTAAAGTGAAGGGCGGAATTTGGGGAAATGGAGTCGATACTATAAGAAATGGCGGAAAAGGGGAAATGGCGGAACCCCAAGGGGTAGCTCAGCTGGCCTAGAACAACAGTTTGCTCCCGGAGGTTGAAGGTTCGAAACTGAGCTCCCACACAGGGGCCACAGGGGATTTACCCGGCTCTTCCTGGGCCCGTAGGGATTAGTCCGGCCTAAAGGGCTCGAACACCCTCCCATGGTAGATTGTCTAAAAATATGGGAGAACCCTTCATTGTTTCGGTGCACAAGAAAGAAAATGTGACCTCTAGAATATTTCAGACCCATCTGTCCAATAGATCGGATAGGAACTATATATAAAATCCTTGTAAATGTGTTAGCTAATTGATTGAAGCTATGCTACCTGGATACTTCTACATGCCCATCTTATCCATGTTAGATAGATACGACACTCAATGCTGCACCATACAAGTTTAGCATATCCTACTCAGCAAATCCATTATTCTATATGGTTATTTTAGTTTGTTTGCTTCCCAAAATTGAAAATGTTGAAAACGACTGCAAACAATGATAATTTCATCGATTCAAAAATTATCTAAAGATAAAATTAGGGCAGCCATATCCATATCCGCATCCTAGATTTCCAAAACTGCAGAGTGGTATCCATGATCCCCATATACATGTCCGCATCCATATCTAGGCATCATAGAATTAAAGACATGTCTACCATCCATTATTTCAAAGTTGCAAGGAGCATAAAATGAAGAAACGATATGCTATGTGTAATCTTGACATTAAAAAGCATACAACATGGTTGATTAGGCATTTTCAGACTACCTGCAGAACAGGATGGGATTTGGCTTAAGGTGGATATTTTCGATTCATACGGGCATTTCTTATGCACGCACATCTCTGTTATGATTCATGGCTCTCTGGAAGGTCTTCCTTTGAATGAGGGGATTCTTGAGATTCAAACCATTAAGAAAATAAGGCCCCTTCTTTGTAAGTACGGACACCAAACAGGCCATCCTATGAGGGTACTCGACTTGGCCACGCCCGGCCCTAAAAAGCCCTACAAAACGAGGGGCTTTTTTTCTTTAAAAGCCCAAGGTAGGGTAGGGCTCAATTTTTGGAGGCCCTCTAATCTGAGGGCTGGGCTAGGCTAATACCATGCCCAGTCCTCTCACAAAACAAAAGACATCAAGAATGACCTCAAGAAATTACTAAAATGCCTTCGCAAACAAATATTGTTCCCTTTGACAGGTGAAAACTGATTTTTTTTTTCCTCCAGCAAAGGCCTTAATTGCTTTAAGATACATTTTAATATTTCATCTTTGAGAAATTGAAGGTTTCATAATGCAAGTTGTCTTAAGGGGCTTTTATTGGACATTCACTTATCTAATGCATTTCTTATTTTACTCTTCTTTTTTTCTTTTTTTTTTTGAACGGTAATTTGTATTGAGAGAACGATTAGCAGTACAAAAGGATTATACTGAAATCAAGAGGGAAAGAACCCCCAAAAGCTACAAACACCACACAAAAAGGAAAAGATAAAAAGAACACCGCCTTTAGGACAGTAAAAAAGAACACCGCCTTTATTACTCTTTCACCTTATATGTTCAGTGAGAGCTTATTGAGTGGCCACAGGACAACATTTTTAGTATCATTGACACCAGTAAGGACTAGGTCAGGAAATTGGTTGTACTAACGGCCCATTTGGATCTTTATAAACTGTATGCAGGTAACTTAATTTACACATAAATAATGGTTTGTGCATAGGAACAATCTGAGTTGCTCATGAATGACAATTGCTTTGTTTACTATTCACCTCACATTCATGTTCCAAAGCACATCACTGCTCCAAATGGTCTGTGTTTCTCTATTTTTCATAATCATCCGGTGCTGGAGGGTATTTTTTGGAAAGATAAGGATAGGCTAGTTGAAGGTCGCACTTTGATCAAGTCTCAATTTTTATCAGAGTGCTTATTATATGATCCATCTTGTACCAAATGATATTTTAATTCCCTAACAATTGGAGGGAATAGTGGGTTATTTAAGATCCTCAACGCCTCAAGTCAATCAAGCTCAAGAGAAAGATTTCAGGTATGTAAATTGGTGAGAATTCTATCAAGATTTAAAGCAGTTCAGTTTGAAAGGTTATCTACTTGATCTTTACGAGTTTTCAGGAAAATTAAGAGTCTATACGGGGTTCCATCCCATCTTTCTTCAGGAGACACCTTATCATTGCTATCTTCTTGATATGCTTGATCCCAGGCTATGGGACTTTATTTATTTTTGCCTGATACCAGGGATGTGGGGCCTTTATTATATTCTGCTTGATACCCAGGCTGTGGGTTCTTCTGTTTGATAATCCGGTATGCCCCATTGGAGAGTAGCTGCATGTAACTCTCACTTATGTGTATTTTATGTTCTTTATGAAAAAAATGAAAGACTAACTTTTCTTTCAAAAAAAAAAAACAATTACTTTGTTTTGAGCCATAGACCAATTACAGCTCACTAGAGTTATGGGTAACTAAAGTGCAGAACAAGGCCTTCCAAGGATCCTCTAGATGTGTTTTTTAATAACAAGGATCCTCCTTAGGAGCATGTTTGGTAACTGGCGAGGAATCCATAGATCTGATGATTCTTCACTACCCCTGGAAGAAGGATTCCTCACTGGGGATTTGTATAGTTGATGATTTCGTATTGATATTGGTGTGTATTGATGCATATAGCTGAGAAAAATAGGGTTCGGTATGCAAATCCACTTAAGTGGGATCTTCAAATCTTATGGGGGGTGGTCGGATCTGAAAATCCAAACAAATGAAGATTTCCATTCGTTCAAATCCTCAGGAATTTCCAATTGCCAAACATGGATTTATAACATCTTTAGGGAAACCGAAAATCTTTTCCCTGAAGATTTGGTTGCCAAACGTGACCTAAATGTTAAAGAGCTTCTAAATGTTTGTCAAGAGGACCGGAAGTTCATGATTCTTTTCTCTTTCTTTTGAAAAATTAAAGAACCCCCAAGAGTAATATCATTCACATGGGTTCATCGGAACTTAAGGGATGATGACATAGAAGAGTAGGAGATTCTAACGGGCAGTTGCACCAGCTATTCATCCCAAGTACAAAGGACAATTTTGTGCATGGGACCCGATTTTCTGTTAAGAGCTTCTAAATGTTTGGAAAATGAGACGTTCATGATGATTTCTTTTTCTTTGAAAAATTAAAGAACCTCCAAGCGTTATAGCATTCACATGGGCAGAGACAATAGAGGATATTTTAACAAGTACATATTTGCACTTTGCAGAATCAATAGATGAAATTGTGAATGTGTATAGATGTCCATCACATTCTCATCCATCATCCTTTTGACAGTCAGGTCTGGAGTCATTTCAAGCAGCTGTTGGAGTTCATTCTGTCTGACCTAGAACAATGGTGGAAATTGTAGACAATTGGCAGTTTGGATATTTTAATGAGAGAAGAAGAGTTATTTGGGATTATAGCTTGGAGGTAGCTGTATTGTCATTTTTTTTTTTTTTCAGCATATCCTTATTTGTAGCCATGCTTTTTTTTTAAAATGTTATTTGTAGCCATGTTAATGCTGTTATTATGGATGGAAAAGTATGGACTTTGAAAAGGTACTTTTTTGTTTTCCTTTTCTTCTTCAAAATTTGTGGTTTTTACAAAATAAAACATAAAATATCCTATGGCTCCAAATAGGACTCTAGTTTCAATTCATTGACCCCTTCAATGATTGAAAATACATGTCAGATTCCTGTAAAAATCTAACCACCATCATTGAAAAGTTATATCATCTATCCAAGGTCTACTTTGCGGGCTCCACTTTTCCACTCAATCCTATTTAAAGTAGTGTTCAGAGGAAGGGTATACTAAGGTGGTTAGTGGACTTTGCAGTTACTACAAGTTACGCAACATGCAAGGATGGGAATTTCCATCGGCAGCAACGCATCCTCACAGTCAGCACAGCACCACACAGAACATTTATGACTTATAGGCAAATAAGAATTTGTTTTATTATTGACTTTACAAGACATATAAAAGAAATAGAATTATTGTCATCTAAAAAAAGACTTCTGACTGCCAAACACATACATTTAAATAGATCACATAATTGCCAACAATGGCCAAATGTGTTCGCAAAGGCATGTTCTCATTGATAAAGGAGGTGCAGGTTTCAAGCTGTTGCCTACTCCCTTGAAAACCTTGTGATGCCCACGGTATCCGGTGCGCCGGCCAGCCGATCTCACACACACAACACACAATACAGCAGCATTTTCAAGGATGACCAGGTCATCCCTAAGCATGGAATGGCTTGGCCCACTCTATGATACATCTAAACCTCTCATATAAAAAATCCCTTGTGAGCTTAGACAACTTTGAGGCCCTCAAAACAATCTTTGACAATCAGATGGTTCCCCTTTTTAGCAAATATAGATATATACATATTCACTAGGGAAGGATTACTTTGATCAAATCAACATTTGCTAGCCTTCGGATTTACTTATTGGTTTTTAAACATCAGGTTATTGTTGCAAAGAAAATGTAGAGAAACTCTAAGGGATCTTTTAGGGCCCGTTTGGCATTTTACTTTTGAAATAAAGTGAAGTGAAATAAAAAGAGGGAATAAAATATAAGTGGGTTATGATGGTATTTTGTTTTTAGTTGTTTCGGATGGAATATTTTTGACTTTTTGTATGGGGAAATGGAGTTTTTTTGTCTTTTAGTGAATAAAGGAGTTGCTTTTTGACTTTTTTTTAAAAAGGAGGGAGTTTTGAATTAAAGTGCTTTTGATTTTACGCTTAACTTTACTTGACTTGACTTTACCTGACAAGTAAAATTATCAAACGGGCCCTAAAGATCATAGAAATTTTCAGTTTAAAGGATGGAGGAAATTACGTCATCCAAAAAAGTAGAGTGGGGAAATTTTTTTTTTTTTTTTCTATCTTGTGCATTAATGATGCATTGCTTGTGAATGGATTCAGAGGTTGGCAAATTTGTGGCATAGTGTTACTATTCATGAATATCATATTGGGAAGAGGATTTTACCGGAAAATTCATCGTAGGTAGCCATTGCACGAAAAAGGGAATAGCAGTTCAGGCAACACAAAAAAAGGTACGTCAACCCATTTTCTTTTTCTTTTTTCTTCAACTTTGAGAGCAGCGAAGTCGTCATCCCCCGTCTATTGCAGAGTCCATTGCACTACTCATTTGTCTCAGCCAGAAGACTGAATGGAGTGGCCTGGTCTTGAGTGGAGCCATGTGTGGGGTCCGATATGTTCATGGAGAAGATGACATTGTTTGTGATGCTAAATCTGCAAGGAGGGTGTTTGAAATTGCAAGGAGCAAAGACAAGACCTTGGAGATCTTGCCCGAAATGTGGCATCAATTGGTGCGCGAGAAGGAAGGAGTCGAGCTTGCTTTCGGAATGATTTTCAATTGGATTTTGGACCTGGCCAGGTAAGTGGATCAATCTTTCAAAAAGGTTCGTCTCTCCCTCTCGTTTGTCCTAAAAGTGCCAAGTCCCAACACACAACCGTCTTCTTGGCGGATGAATGGGTCACTGGCGTAGCCCCGAGACCTCAATCGTGCTGTAGACCAATCTCAAGAATGAGATTGACCGAATCCAAGGGATTCCAGCCCTAGGGCTCAAGACAAACCATAACACTCAAAGAGAAATAACTCAGATAATAGATTTGATTGAATAATGCAAACCTTTAACAAGAGTGTTCTTCTGTATATATAGAAGACCTATTCTAAACTAAGCAAGACCTTGAAATTAGTAAAATTCCTAATCCTACTTAAAATAGAATTTAGAAAGTAATTCCTATTAAGAAACTAAATAATATAACTAATTTAGATATTGTCTCAAATAAGGATAGGGATCTCTGCTTAGGAGAGATCATGTGGACCCCATCAGATGGATCCGTCAGGTCCTGCAGGTCCTGGTCTTGCGGGCTGCATCAACTCTCCCCGGCTTGAAAGAACTCGACTCCGGCGAGTTAATCGCTTGATAACGCTCATAAAGATCTGGATTTAACCGCTGAAAATCTGCTAAAGTGATCCACGTAGCATCGGAGAGAGGACGGTTCTTCCAACGGACATAGAACTATTGAAAACCTCCTTGACGAGTGGAAACAATTTGATCATCAAGCACATCAACAATCTCATCAACAGGTGGAAGATTAGAAGGTAGAGCAATAGTCTGCTCTTCAGTTTCTCTATCATTATCATGACCACGGTAGAGCGTAAGATCCTCAACATGAAAGTAGAACTAACACCTAAATTAGATGGTAGGTCTAGCACATAAGCATTGGAGCCAATCTTTTTCAGAATCTTGTATGGACCAGTATTCCATGGATGCAACTTTTTAGATGCACCAGGAGGCATACGTTCTGGACGGATACGGACCATGACCATATCCCCTTCAGCAAATTCAATAAATCGACGATGCTTGTCAACTTGCTGTTTATAAGTGGCATTACTAGCATATAAATTCCGGCAGACTTCATTGTGCACTTGTTGCATGTGTTGAAAAAAACTTTCCACATCGGCACTGACTCTTGCATCTACAGGCAAAGGTACAAGATCAACAGGTAGTCGTGGGCGAACTCCTGTCACAGCTTCAAATGGAGAAATACCAGTAGACCGATTGACCGAGTTATTGTACGCAAACTCAGCCATAGGTAACGCTTGATCCCAAGTTGTGATGTGATCACGAACAAGGCAGCGTAACAACTATCCAAGAGTTCTGTTTACCACTTCTATTTGGCCATCAGTTTGCGGGTGGTAAGCGGTAGAGAATTTGAACTTGGTATTGGACAGCATCCATAAAGTCTTCCAAAAATAACTCAAAAACTTTGTGTTGCGATCAGAAACAATAGTCTTTGGAAGGCCATGTAGACGAACAACTTCTTTGAAAAAGAGCTTGGCAACCTTGTAGGCATCACTAGTTGAAGTACATGGAATAAAATGAGCCATCTTTGAGAAGCGATCAACGGCCACAAAAATAGAATCAACTTTCCGTTGAGTCTTTGGCAAACCAAGCACAAATTCCATGCTAATATCTTCCCGCGGAGAATGAGAAACAAGCAAAGGCTGATAAAGTCCAGTGTTTTTCTTAGTACCTTTGGCTATCTGGCATATCCTACTCTCTCGCAAACGCGAATAATAGTGGACTTCATTTGGGGCCAATAATATATGTCGCTAACAAGAGCAAGAGTTTTGTCGCGTCCCAAATGGCCACTACACCCTCCAGAATGCAACTCGCGAACAGCATACTCATGAATGGACGTGGCAGGAAGGCAGAGTTGTGTACCTTTAAACAAGAAACCATCATGAATGCTATAATGAGGATGCTTACCAAGATCACCATTGCTGAGTTCTGCATAGACAGTGCCGAAGTCTTGGTCATTCGCATAATCCAGTTTGAGTTGTTCAAAACCTGGTACACTAATAGACATAGTTGTCAACAAATGCTTTCATTGACTGAGTGCATCAGCTATTGAGTTATCTTTGCCTGCTGTATAACGAATGTTGAAACTGAACTCTTGTATATAAGCACTCCACTTAGCACAGTTGGCATCGATCTTCTGCTGTGAATGTAGATGTCTCAAAGCATCATTATCAAAATAAAGAACAAACTCTTAGCCAATCAAGTAATGCCACCAGTGACGAAGTGATTGTACAACGGCATAGAATTCCAAATCATAAGAAGAATAATTTTTCTTAGCATCAGAAAGTTTATCGCTAAAAAATGCAATCGGGTGTCGCTCTTGACTAAGAACACCCCCAATACCGACATGTGACGCATCATAAGAAACTTCGAAGACCTTGTCAAAATTTCGAATTTGCAAAACTGGGGCCTCTGTGATCGTACGCTTTATGTCCTCAAAGGCTCTAGTGGCAGAACTAGTCCACCTAAATTCACCTTTCTTCATGCATTCGGTGATTGGAGCCATGATACTACTGAAGTTTCGAATAAATCTCTTGTAAAAGTTTGCAATACCATGAAAAGTTCGAACTTCAGTGAGTGTAGTGGGAATAGGCCAATCAAGAATTGCTTTGACCTTATCAGGTTCCATTTTAATTCCTTGTGCCGACCCAACATATCCCAAGAAAATAACAGAATCACTCAGAAATGTGCACTTCTTGAGATTAAAATAGAAACGTTCTCGGCAAAAAAGTTGGCAGACTACATCCAGATGCTGAAGATGCTCTGTTTTGTTTTTGCTGTAATTAAGATATCATCGAAGTAAACGACGACAAACTTCCCAATATAAGGCTGCAACAGCGTGTCATGACCCGCATGAAAGTACTGGGTGCATTGGTTAACCCGAAGGGCATAACCAACAATTCATAAAGGCCATCTTTGATTTTAAATGCAGTCTTCCATTCATCACCTGGCCTTACACGGATTTGATGATAACCACTTCGCAGATCAAGTTTAGAAAAAATACATGCACCAGTCATCAAATCCAGCATGTCATCTAATCTGGGGATTGGGAAGCGGTACTTTACCGTGATTTTATTGATTGCACGACTGTAGACGCACATGCGCCAGCTTCTGTCTTTCTTTGGAGTGAGGAGTGCAGGTACTCCACAGGGACTGAGGCTTTCCCTGATATATCCCCGTTGTAAAAGATCATCAACTTGCCTTCTTAATTCGGTATGCTCCATGGGACTCATCCAGTATGCAGGCAAATTTGGCAATGAAGGTCCTGGTACAAGATCAATGGCATGTTGGATATCACGTAATGGAGGTAGCTCCTTAGGCAACTCATCGAGAACTAGATCAGCAAATTTCTTCAAAAGGGGCTATACTTCTTGTGGGACAGATGTATGAGGAGATTTTTCTGGAACTTGCCTAACAATCAAGGCATACATGATGCCCTACTCTTTGCTTTCTTCTTCAAACTTCCGCATAGTTAAGATAGGAAGTGCTGGAGCTATATCAGATGTGGATGATGAAGATTTAGCAGGCAATGGAATCAACCTGATCTTGCATCCTTTCCAGTTGAAGGTATAAGTATTGTGCTCATAATCTATAATGACCTTCAGTTTCCGTAGCTATAGTCATCTGAAGAGAATGTGTGTAACGTTCATTGGAATGACGTCACATCGAATTGTATCTTCATACTGGCCAATCCGGAAAGGGACTACACATTGCTTACGGACAAGAATGGAGTAATTATTGACCCATGCAACTT
Organism: Persea americana; assembly: GCA_029852735.1. Taxonomy (NCBI): domain Eukaryota; kingdom Viridiplantae; phylum Streptophyta; class Magnoliopsida; order Laurales; family Lauraceae; genus Persea; species Persea americana. The sequence goes on from CM056812.1 coordinate 12,640,765, forward strand.
TACAAGGCTTCGGATGTTTCACTGTTGGTAGCTTGAGTTTCTCTACGGCTTCCTAAGAGATAGCATTTATTGCGCTGCCTCCATCAATGATCATGTTACAAGACTTGCCCTTACAGTTGACTCTTGACCAGAAAATGGAGGCATGATTCCAATCTTCATTTTCTTCCTTTGCATCAGCTGCTAACAGACGGCGGTCAAGAAAAAGCAGAGGTGAACCGTCATCAGCTTCTGTATCGTGCAATTGATCTTCTGTGGATTCATATTGAGGCTCCACATTGAACGGCTCCGTCTCGATTTCCTCATCATACTGTTCCTCATCTTCTGGCTCATTAGTAGCATATAAATTTCTATGTGGACACTCTGCTGCATAATGGCCCTTTTGTTTGCAGGCATGACAAACAATATCTCTTTTATCTATTCTTCCGCAGGCACGATTATCATTCTGATTCTGTTGCACCTGCTGATTCTGCTGTGGCAAAGCCTGCATCGGCTGAATTGCTTGTTGTGGCCTCTGCGGTGGTTGCTAGAATGGTTTAGGAGGAGGAGGACGATAACCTTGCGTCTAAGTACAATGAAAAGTAGGTTCAGGTCCTCTTCTAGTGGAAGACTCCCCGACTTGAAAAGTGTTGCATCTCCGCAACTGAAGTTGATGCTGAGCCTTCCGGGCTTTACAAAATACCTCATCAACTCTGGTGTAATCAAACATAGCAACTTCTCGTCGGATATCATTGCGTAATCCACCCCAGAATCTAGTGATAGTTAGACGATCATCTGTTTTCAAATTACAACGAACAATATATTCGCAAAACTTGTTTGTATATTCTTCCACAGATAGATTGCCTTGCTGGAGGGTAAGAAACTCTTGGTGCAGTGTGTCAATGTAATCAGAAGGAAGGAAATTGCTCTTGAGCCTTTCTTTCATGTTGAACCATCTAGTAATGGGCTGTCTCAATGCAAGTTCATTATTTTCAACACCATACCACCAGATTCTAGCAGGACCCTTAAGCTTAACCTTCGTAAAGGCTATCCGCTGCTCATCATTCATGTTATACCAAGCAAAATAGTCTTCCAGAGAATTAAGCCAATCAACAAAAATTTTCGGACTGACATCTCCAAAGAAATCAGCCACATCGATTTTAACCTTCTTTGTGATATCATCCGTGCGAGGTGGAACTTGGGGACCCGAGCTGTCTCGTTCAGCGATGAGACGCTATACAAAGTCACGCATGGATTCTCATTGCTCAAGTCATTCTGTTTGAGTGGGTGTGAATATTTGTGAGGAAGCGGAAGACCCTTCTTTTGCAGCCAACTGTTTATTTTGCAATTCAATAAGTGCGGACCCTACTGTGCGTAGACGATCCATTACTACGTCCATATGTTGGCCCAGTTTGGATACTTGTTCGTCACATTCCTTGTCTGTGAGCCAATGACTGAGATCATCGCCTCTTCTAGGCATGGCTGGGTTGTTTTTTTTTTATATATAAGTAAGCTGGGTCGGGTTTGGACTCAGATTGGGCCCAAACTACAGATCAGGCCCAAATCAATGTCCAGACAACACACGTGAGAGAGGCTCGTTTGGCACTGCCTTGGGTATCGTGCGCAGAGAGAAAATAAGAGAAGTGCTTTGGACTGTTACCGCTTTCGAAACAGAAGAAGGAAGAACGAAGATTTGCCTCCACTGGGAGGAACCAAAGGACGAAGACGGCAGGCAATTAGCGATTGGAGATGGGAGGAGACTGAGAATAACGATGGCAGGACTGGCTGTTAGTCGCTGCGAGTGGAGATGAAGGTTTATTTCCCGGACGTCGACGACCGACGGTGCTGCTGCCTCTGGTGCATGGTACGTCTTCCGATCTCAAGCCCTCTTTCTCTCTTCGTCTCTGTTCCGCTTCTCTCGTCTTTTGCTTTCTTTTTTACTTTTGTTCTTTGGGATGGGGTTTTCGACGAGGCAGGAAGATGGAGGCAGTGGTCATGGGCCTGACTGGAACGCGGGATTGGGTTGGGTTAGGGATTTGGGTTTTGGTGGTGCTGGGAGGTGGTGGAGGGGTCGGGATAGGGCTATTGTGGGAATTTGGGCGGATGGACTGCGTTTGGTGGAGGGGGTGAAGTTTGTTAGACGATTGGGCCAATGGGAAGAGAAATCACTTAGGGATTTGGGGATTTTAGGTTCTAGGAAAAGGATGTGGATGGGGCTGGGCTCGGTGGCTGCTAGGAATTAGGGTTTCGGTTGGGTTTGGATTTGATTGCAAGTGATGGGTTTTGGCACAAAGAAAGAGAGAGAGACGATGGAGAAGGGCACGGTAGTGATAGTGGCAGAATGGGTGGACGAAAACCGAGGAAGACAATCGTTTCACCGGCGACCGGATCTGGGCTCTGATACCAATCTGCGCAGCCCCGAGACCTCAATCGTACTGTAGACCAATCTCAAGAATGAGATTGACCGAATCCAAGGGATTCCAGCCCTAGGGCTCAAGACAAACCATAACACTCAAAGAGAAATAACTCAAGATAATAGATTTGATTGAATAATGCATACCTTTAACAAACCTATTTCTAAACTAAGCAAGACATTGAAATTAGTAAAATTCCTAACCCTACTCAAAATAGAATTTAGAAAGTAATTCCTATTAAGAAACTAAATAATATAACTAATTTAGATATTGTCTCAAATAACAATAGGGATCTCTGCTTAGAAGAGATCATGTGGACCCCATCAAATGGATCCGTCAAGTCCTGCGGGTCCTGGTCTTGCGGGCTGCATCAGTCACAACAATCATCTTCTTGGCAGATGAATGGGTCACAAAGACCTAGTTCTTCAACCATTTTCTTCAATTCCAATTTATCAACCCCACCTCCCAAAATCCCATCTTTTTGTTGAAATCTCCAGATCTAGGGCATGAACACCAACACTTACGCTTACCTATTCCTTTTCAATTTTGGCGTGGGTCTGAGTTCCATCGATCTACGGAATCAGAGGAGACAGTCTTGATCACAGATTGACAGGCTTGCAGTGGTCTCCGCCGCCAGAGAAGAAACATCGTCGCTGTAGCCACAATGACATGGCCAGAGAAGGAAGGGACGACATCATCTCTATCCGTTCCTGTTGCTTATAGGAGTCGGATGAGGATCGACGCTGGCGTCGCCGCCTTTAGAGATGAGCGCGTCGCTCCTCTCAAAGTTAAAAATAAAAAAAATAGAAGAAAGAAAACAAAATGAAATCAGGATGACTTACCCCGTTTGTAAGGCCTGAACTACTATTCCCTTTTTCATGCAACGGCCACCTACGATGAATTTTCCGGTAAAATCCTCTATTGGGAATAATGAGTTGGAGGTTCATCCAGCATACTAAGGTTTCTAGCATAAGACCGAGTGACAGACAATCACTTTGTGAGAACCTTTCTTTTCCCATATCCGGTATAGCTATGGTGATAGCTCTCCTATTTATGTCTAGACAGATTTTGGTGTGGTTATCTAATGTTTAGCTTACTCATATTCTTATATGATATTTATGTCAAGAAGGATGCTTTGGTGACTGGAAATTTGGATAGCACCTTTGTTTGGTCTCTAGAATTTCCAAGGAATTTGAGTGATGGCGTCTCAAATCCACAATCAAAACCACCAACACATGAACGTGGCCACCCACCTCAATATGTTTGGTGCATTTGTGGAATACTGGATTGGTCACATCTGAATAGCACCTGTATTATCGGCATGAAGAGGAGTAGCCAAGACTTAAGAAAAGCCAAGGTCAGTAAACAGTCCTCTAAGCCAAAGAGTTTCAGAGCAAGCTGAGGATATAGCATGTATTCAGCTTTCATTAGATGACTTGGAGACTCTTATCTTTTTTTGTTTACATTTCCAAAACATCAAGGGATCAACAAGCTACATACCATCACATGGTACAACGCCTAGTGCCTAGCACAATCCGCATCACAATATGCACCAAGTTGAAGATTCGTCCCAACAAGAAAAAAATTATCCATAGTATTGAGGAGATAAGGAATGATTTGTTGTACCGCAACCATGTGAAGAATATGAGGTTTTGTCATGTAACGACTGACAAGATGAAGAACATGAGGATTTTTTACTTTCCTTTTTGGGTGAGTTGGGGGCGCACGGGGGAGGGGGGGGGTGGGGGAGGTACATGAGACATCCCTACAGGATTTCTAAATATATGGTACAATAGAGTTACACTGAATTGAGTGTTTCTCAACATTTTGTATGGTAGTCCAATGGACTAAACAGCAGGACTAATAATATCGAGATTGAATATTTTGTTTATCTATTAATAGTAGTTACTAGCAGTTGGTATATTGATGTGAAAGGTGAGTTACAGTCAAACTTTTTCATCTACAAATGCTATGGCAGAGGTTTGGATTTGAGTCCACATTTGTGGTAAATTAAAACCCATCTAATTTCCCTGCTTTTACTTGGGTACCAGCTTTGGATAAGATTCTGACTCTTAACCATCTTAGAAATCGACGGAATTCTTTTTTTTTTGAAGTTTGTAACCTTTGTCTAAGGGCTGCGTGGAAGTTCATCACTTGTGTATTGGTTGCTCTTTCGTGGAGCGACTATTTCATGAATCTTTTCAGACTGCACTGATTGGGGCCAAATATGGCAATGAGTTGTGCTGATAGTCAGCAATTCAGATATATTTGACAATACAGGATCTCCACTTTGGGATTGTTACAATGCTGCCCTTTCGTCCACATTATTAGAAAGGAAATAATTGTGCCTTCACTGATCATTCACTACTCAATCAAGGCTTCACATTAAGTCATGCTTAAGGTTTTGTAGGAGTTTCTACTAGTGGTCTTTCGTTGTACTAGGGGACTGCTTTGGTGTGATTTTATAAAGATGATTTTGTCATGTTGATGTTTGTGACCTTAGGGGTTGTGTCTGACACGAGCTCAAAAGAGAGAAATATTGGATTGTAATTCTATATCTCTGTTTGAGATTTCCATTCATTATATTGACATTACATGCCTTGTGTAGGCTATAAATCAGTAAACACAATCTAATTTACACACGGATATAACCTGTACAATCTTTGACTATATCCTACATATATTACAGCTGGGCCGGATATAATTGGGCATGGATTTGTGCTATAAGAGAGCTGAACTTAGCTTCTTGACATCCCCACTCAAATTGATGCTGTTGAGTCAACAAGCAACAATTTGCCAACCAAGAACTGATGATGTGGTCTTGGTAGGCTCTTGGTAAAAATGTTTGCAACTTGAAGTTCGGATGATATATGTGGAAGGCTAACGGTGTCATTTTTAAATTCATCCCGAATATAATGACAATCCACCTCAATATGCTTTGTACGCTCATGAAAAACAGGATTTGAGGTAATCCGAATGGCACTAGTATTATCAGCATAAAGGGGTGTTGGAGATGTTTGAGGAAAGCCAAGCTCAGAAAGCAATCCACGAAGCCATACGATTTCTGAAGAGGCGGCAGACATAGCACGATATTCGGCTTCAGTGGAGGATTTGGACACTTTATCCTGTTTTTTACATTTCCAAGAGAGCAATGAGTCCCCTAAGAACATGCACCATCCTGTCGTTGATCTCCTGGTATCCGAACAACCAGCCCAATCGACATCAGAGTATGCTGTAAGAGATAGTGTGTTGCCAACGAGAAGGAACAAACCACGAGTCAAAGTGCCAAGAATGTAAAGAATGATGCGATGGACAGCAGTTAGATGTAAATGACGTGCTTGCGTCATAAACTGGCTATCAAGGTTGACAGCATAAGAGATATCAGGCCGGGTAATTGTGAGATATACCAAGCTGCCTACTAATTTGCGAGATAAGGTGGCATCTGAAAGAAGATCACCCGTATCCTGAGACAATTTAACATTGACTTCAAGAGAAGTATCAACCGGGGTAGAGTTCTGTAGACTGGCCATCTCTATGAGGTCCAATGCATATTTATGCTGATCAAGAATTATGCCTTTGTCTGAGTGATGAACTTCCAAACCCAAGAAATAGGTAAGGGGACCTAAGTCCTTCATATGGAATGATTCATTAAGTGAGGCTTGAAGCTGGCGAATCATTGATGAATCAGTTCCAGATATAATGACATCATCCACATAGACAAGTAATACAGTAATCCCAGCTGATGTATGATGAAGAAAGAGAGAAGGGTCAGATGGACTCTGTTGAAAATGAAGTCGAAGAAGGGTATCGCGAAATTTTTCGAACCAAGCTCTAGGTGCTTGTTTGAGACCATAGAGGGATCGACGTAAGTGAGCAACTTCATCACTGAAAGAAACCGAAATGCCAGGTGGAAGTTTCATAGACTTCCTCTTTTAGATCCCCATGCAGAAAGGCATTCTTGACATCGAACTGATAAAGAGGCTATAACTGTGAAGCTGCAATTGCTAACACCATGCGAACTGTAGTCATTTTTGCGACCGGAGCAAATGTCTCATCATAGTCAATACCATATTCTTGGCGATTACCAAGTGCGACGAGGCGCTCCTTGTGACGATCCAACGAGCCATCAAGTTTAAGTTTAACGGAAAAAAACCCATTTACAGCCAATGGGTTTTACATGAGATGGGCAGGACACAATATCCTGTGTGATTTGCCCGAAGAGCATCTAACTCTTCCTGCATAGCTTGCTTCCAACAGTCACGTTTCACTGCCTACGAATACGAGTTAGGAATAGTAACAGTGGATAAGGCAGCAAGTAAAGAAGTGTGAGTGAAGCCATATCTGTCTGGGGGACGAGTGTGGCAAGTGGATCGCCTAAGTTGAATCGACGTTGGAGCAGGAGCAGGAGCAGGATCGGGATCTGGTGGCGGATTAGGCGGCGGGGAATGATCCGCAGGGGATGGTAACTGTGGAACATCTTTGTGACGACGCCTTTCATAGACGATGAGAGGTGGGGCAACATCATCAGTAAAATTGGGTAAGAGGGAGATAGAGGGAAATGAATCTTTGTGATTTGAAAAGAAAAGCAGATTTTCCAAAAAAATTACATTCCGAGAAACTCGGATGCGATGAATGACTGGATCATAACAAAGAAAACCCTTTTGGTGAGAGGCATAGCCCAGAAAAGCACACTTCGCAGATTGAGCTGTCAGCTTTATCCGTTCAATCAGGAGGAAGATGAACAAAGCACACACAACCAAAGGTGCGCAAATGAGTGTATGTTGGCTGTGTGTTGAAAAGTCTATAATATGGAGATCGATAAGATAGCATCGGTGAGGGGAGACGATTGATTATGTGAACTGCAGTAGCTAATGCTTCTGGCCAAAACTTAGCCGGAACCGATGATTCTAAAAGAAGGGAACGAACGGTATCAAGAATATGCATGTTTTTCCGTTCAGCAACTCCATTCTGTTGAGGAGTATAAGGACATGATCTCTGTGATAAAATCCCTTTGGTTTGCAAGAAATTTTGAAACCGTTGGGACATATACTCCCCCCCTGAATCAGAGCGAAGAATCTTGATACTTGTAGAAAACTGATTCTCAACATAAGCAAGGAATTTTTTGAAAACATCAAAGACTTCCGATTTAAAATGCAAAAAATACACCCATGTGAACCGACTATGATCATCTATAAATGTGACAAAATATTTGTAGTGAGTATGAGAAATTACGGGAGTAATTCCCCATACATCACTATAAATAATGTCAAAACATGCAGAAGCCACAGAATGATGCATAGGAAAAGGAAGTATCTTACTTTTACCAAGTTTGCAAGCTTCACAATCAATAGAACGAAAAGAGACTTTATTATTATGAATGATCCCATTATACAACATGAAAGATAACATCTTAGCGTGAGGATGGCCTAATCTGTTATGCCAGAGCCTCCAAACATCCTGAGAAGATAAACTAGAGAAAGCAAAAACATTTTTATTAGGAGAGGGAGAAGACAGATGAATAGGAAAAAGACGACCACATTTAGGTCCCTTCGCGATCACTCTCCCCGACACTTGATCTTGCACAACACAACCAGAGCGGGAAAAATGGACATTACAATCATCATCAACAAGTTGTCCCACAGAGATAAGATTGGTGGTTAAAGATGGAGAAAGAAAAACATGTTTCAGAGGCATAGAATTTGAAGCATCCCCAACAGCAACAATGGGAAGATGTTCACCATCCGCAGTATGAATTTGGAGATCACCGGTATACTTTCGAATATTAGAAAGATGAGCGGGAGATGAAGTCATATGATTGGAAGCACCAAAATCAAAATACCAAGGAGTGGATGAAATTGGATGATTACCTGAAATTCCAAGAGCTGAAAAAGCATTAATGATCATTTGTTGGATAGCCTCAGGAGTGATCGAAGGAGGGGGGCAAGAAGCAGGTGGCTGGGAAGACATGACTGGTGGAGAAGCAGCAGCATTGGAAGATGCAGTTGTAGTGGTAGTATGATAGCCTCGAGAAGTGCGATTTTGTGGCCTCTTTCTGCATTCAGCAATAACATGCCCATTGGCTTTGCAGTAATTGCAAAATTTCTGTTTGCACTGTGATGCATAATGACCAAACGACTTGCAACCATAGCACTGAACTTTGCTTAAGTCACGTCCCTGAGAATTTCCTTTAGCCGCATAGGCCACCTGATCTGAAGAGTGGCTATTAGCAACATAAGCAACCTCGAGAGGAGGAGCGGGCAGACATGCTGTTTCAATGCATGTTGAGTTATTTGGCTCTGTTCTTCACGCAGAAATTCATTAAGACATTCATCTAAGGAAGGAGAAGGGACCCTGCTCATAAGAACGGACAGCTTCATATTCCGGTCTTAATTTCATAAGAAACTGGTCGCGGTGACTAATGTCCTGTAGTTGCTGAATCTCTAAAAGTGTTGCATCAGACACTTTAGCATATTTTATTTCATCATATTCAGCCCACAAATTCAGAAAACCAGAGTAATAATCTTGAATGGAAGATGTGCCTTGAGAATATTGAGCAATCTCAAGCTCAAGTTGATACTGACGGGCAGAGTTCCCCTGATGATAGACTTTCTTCAAGTACTCCCACATGCCCTTGGAAGTTTTGTACGGTTTGAGATTGAGTATGTACTGAGGTTCCACAAATCCAAGTATCCAGGTTTTGATTTTGGCATCTTTAGTATTCCAAGATAAAAAATTTTGTCATCTTGGGGCTTCAGATCTGTTCCAGATATATGTCCCCACATTTCCTTGCCTTCCAAGTAAACCTGAAATTGGTAAGACCATGAGGTATAATTTTTCCCATTGAACTTAATTAGTGTAAGTTCATATTTCTCCATTAGTCTCAATAGATTAAGACAGATCCACAATAAACAATCTAAACAAGGGAAACAAGAGGCTGTAGATATAAATATGGCAAGAGAAATATCAGCAGCAGAGACAAAAAAATCCACAATACAGTTCAGAACAGTGAAGAAGTCGAAGCATGCACAGAACAGTGCAGAATTCCCAAAACGAGCCTTGTCGTCAGTGGAAGAATTTCCACGTGGGCGCCACCAGATGATCTATGGACACATCAGAGGCTGGGGATGGAAGGGTAGATGATTTTCGCAACTACTGGAATAAGTCCCACTCAAAACGGATCAAAATCCACAATTTTGAACGGCTGTGATGAAAACTTTGGGACAAAACTGAAATACCAAAAAAAATGGTAGATGGCCTAGCTCTGATGAGCCAAAATTGCTGGAAAAATCACCATAAATAAGAGGAATATCAGGCGACCCTGATTGGCTTATTCCGCTGTTGCCGTGAGATCGATCTCAGGTGGGCCACGTTTGATCCAAGATGATCACAGATGATCAGCGATGATCAGGCTGATGAGAGGTTTCTTCGAAGGCTTCCAGAGATGGAAGATGAACTAGGAGGGATCTATGGACCCCTATATATTGAAGAGAATGAAACACCAGACCATACAAGACCATACGATTGTCGTCGAAGATGGCTCTGATACCATGAAACGAGCTCAAAAGAGAGAAATATTGGATTGTAATTCTATATCTCTGTTTGAGATTTCCATTCATTATATGGACATTACATGCCTTGTTTAGGCTATAAATCAGTAATCACAATCTAATTTACACACGGCTATGACCTGTACAATCTTTGACTATATCCTACATATATTACAGCTGGGCCGTATATAATTGGGCCTGGATTTGTGCAATAAGAGAGCTGAACTGGGCTTCTTGACAGTGTATTTATTTTATATTTTTGTTCTAATATATTGAACAGTTACCCATTTCAGGGGAAAAAAGGGTGTATGCAGTAGGCCCAGCCCAAATAAAGGTTAGTGTCAAGCAGTCATCTCTGAAAACTTGCCACGCACAGAAGATTTACTTTTGAGGATGTTAATGGAGCTGGTTATAGCATATTGCTTTTTCAATTTTAGCAATGAAGTCCGGCTTTAACAGTAGCAATTTGGGGTAATCTTCACCTACGGACGTTCCCGCATACACACGGGTGACATTGTCACGGTTGACGCCCTGGAATTCAGGGGGGTCCCAGTTTATTGATGCGGCCTCCACCCATCTAACATCCGGATTGGGACGTCCGGGAGAAAATTTCGAAGCAATTTGACAGATAAGAACCTCCTCCGTTGATAGGTAATGAGGACAAAATCACATTGACCAGTGACTTCCAATATTGGATTGAATCATTCCAGAAGGCATTGTAAACTTCAATCCCTCCGCTTGCCATAAAACAATCCAACAGTGTTTATTACTCAGATCAATGTGGCTCTCTAAACCATGATCAAATCAAGGGAAAGGGACCATATCTGAAGGTTTGTAACCATCAAAGGTTGAACACACAGCTCAAATCAAGTTAAGGACATGGTTGAGCCAGCTACATATAATCTAACTCACGTATGTATACATACATAACTCGTTAAGTGTCCAAGATGAAATAACCTGTTTAGGGATAACCCAACAAGATTGCCATTAAAAAAACTAAACAGTAAACAAATAATTGAATGCTAAGAATAACAGAACTCATTTCTAATGTTAAGAAAGCATTCATTGGGACAAAAGGGCACTTGCACACACATAGAAAAGGCTTAACTTGCTAGAATTAAAGGGAAAAGGAAATAACCTGGTCAATAGCACATGGTATCAAGCAACTGAGATTATCTTTTCCAGAGAAGAGATGTGGAAATGAACTAGGGAATGAAGGTACAGCCTGCAATCAGGCAACCACAAGTATCCTGAGAAGCTCAGTAGGTGTTCCAATGAAATGCCATAGTAGCGAACGACCAAACCTGGATAGGCGGGAAAGTGATCTTTCCCATATGATCCTCACCACCGAAACCAAAAGTATCCACTGCCTGCATTGAACCACAGTACACACTAATATTTCAACCATGGAAGAAATCAGATGATAAAATTCCATTATAGAGCTCCACTATGAAAATAACCTAAACAAAAGGGGAGAGAGAGAGAGAGAGAGAGAACCTTATTGGCAGTCACACAGGTTCTAAATCTCACTATGTTCTCATAGAATACACTGCAAACAAAAATCTCAGCATAAGAACAGTGATCACTGTGAAAAAGGACCAGTGGAAACTTGTTTTTCCTTTCCAAAGGTTGGCATTATCAAGAGGAAGTTCAATATTGCAAAAAAAACTTGAACTAACCAGCAACAATACATATATATAGGGAGATGCTATTATAAGAGATATCTCTCACCTTATATGAGAGATAGGGGATGAGGGCCCCCACCCCTATCTCTCATATAAGGTGAGAGATATCTCTCATAGGAGCATCTCCCATATATATATATATATATATATATAACATGCACCTCATGGTTACAACAATCAGCTCCTTCCAACTGTACCACAGGTTCTTGGCAACAGTTTAATTGATATGACTGAGGTTTTGCTTCTTGACAGGCAAATGAAGAACAGTCGCCAAGAAAAATTTGCCTAACCTTATTTTGATGATTTGCTTTGTTGGCATGCACATTCAACCTAATCCATGTACAATTCGTTATCATTTTTCTGAGCTCTGGAACTTGTTTACTGTTATAGAAATGACTTTATTCCAAAGTTCAAATTTAATTTGGTAATATCCCTGTCAAAGAATATTATATAGCAAAATGAGGATGTACAACCATTTCATTGCTGGGCAACAATTTTATGAATTTGATAAAATTCATCTTCATCATCAAGGCCTTGTCCTAAGTCCTAACTATGTTGGATTCAGTTACATGAATTTTGTTTCGCCACTCCATTCTATCATGGCCCAAATACTTGAATAGATTGCACTTCTTCAAATCTAACATTACCGCTTCCATCCATGTCCTCTACAGGCCTACTACATCTTTTCCTTGGCAAGCCATAACTCAAATAAAACACTTTTCCTCAAGAGTGGTGAAGATGGCCCATGTTGGACATGTCCAAACCGTCACAAACAAGTCTCTTTTAATTTAAACCTATTCGTGCGCCCCTCCCCCAAAACCCAAAAAACAAAACAAAACAAAATCCTCACAAGTCCCAAACGCACTTACTTTTAATTTTATATTTACAAATTTTAGCACATATCCATCTCAACTATCTCATCTCTGTTACACTCATTTGTGCATTTGTTGCTTCTTGACTCGTCATCATTCTACTCCATAGGTCATAGCTGGTCTAATCACTAAAAGGACATCACCCAGTGCAGTCCCGCCGAAGCAAGTCCTGAGAGGGTCCAAACTGAAGACAGGACTAACCTTCGACAATTTTGCACAAAGTGGCTGCTCGCAGGTCTCAAACCTGCGTTATCAAGCATGGCACCCGAGCTGGTCTAATGAATCACTATTCTGTAAAATTTTCCCTTTAGTCTAGCCAGCACATGCCGATCACAAAGCACCCCAAAAGCAGGTGTCCACTTCAACAATCTCGCTCTCATCATATATTCAACATCTTCCTCAATCTCTCCATCTTTACTAATTACTGAGTCAAGGTATCATAATAAATCTTTTTGTAGTATCTCTTAAGCTTCAATTCTCACGTGTTTCGGCTCTATGCATGTCGCTACTGAAGTTGCAATTCATATATTCTATCTTAGTACGACTTATTTTAAAGCCCTTGGATTATAAAGCCTCCCTTCTTCTCTCAAGTTTCACATTCACGGCATCTATTGATCCATCGACCAATATTGTCATCTGCAAATAGCATACACTAAGGTACCTCCTCTCAAATATGAGCTGTTAACTCACTCATAATCACTACAAAGAGATAAGGGCTTCTTACCCTGATACAAATCTATGGTCGCTGGAAACTCACATTATTGTGGCTCCACATGTAGTTCTTACACTCATTTCCGCTCCCTCATACATGCTTTTAATGAAGTCAATATTGCCTCTTGTCTTGGGACACTCCTTTTATCTAACCCAACCAAAACAAATCTCTTGTTACCCTGTATAGGCTCTCTAAATTGATGAAGACCATATGAAGAATTCTCTTCTCTCAATATTTTTTCATCAAGTGCCAAGTGAGAAGACAGCCTACATAGTTGACCTCTCAGCACAAAACTAAATTAATTTTCATTTATCTTGGTCAAGGACTTAAAAGAGGAGTCAGGGCCCGACTCAGCCAAAGACAAATCCAAGTTGACTCACACGATTTGGACGAGTCGCATCACGCATGGGACCCAACTCGGCCAAGTTGGGTTCGGTCCTATGCAATGCCCATAAAAATATAAAAAAGACAAAGAAAAACAAAAAATATATATATAGGAGAGCCCTATCTCCTTAATTTCCCTCCTAAATGGGTATTCTACTCTCCTGTAACCTCATTGATAGGCCCAATCACAAAAGAATTAGGAAAAAGAAAACAGCCGACTAATAAAGATATGATGGGCTAACTGGCTGAGAGAGACCGGGGGTGGGTTGTCTCAACTAAGATTGAGAGAACCAAAAAAAGAAAAAGAAAAAGAGTGTACCAAGCTACTAGCACCAGTAAGAGCGACGGCGTCAACTGTTGGCAATAAGAGCAGCAGCACCAAGCACCAAGCACCAGCCTCTCCCTCTCTCCACTCTCTTTCCTCCTTCACTACTGAGGACCAGAAACCCAACCCCTAAATGCTTTTTTTTAATGATGCCTCTCTCTCTCTCTCTCTCTCTCTCTCTCTGTGAAAATGGTGACTATATTAATTGCTTAAAAAAATAACTTTAAAGTATAAAAGATTGATGCAGGCCAAATCCATGATTGACCAACCCATTGGGCCCAAGCCTACTGAAGCCCATAAAGAGATTAAAATCTCAAGATCGTGCAAGCTAGGATTCTTTCCAGTTTTTACATTTATTTAAATAATGAGTAGCTAAATTTTAGGGATAGTCATGAGATTAATTAGAAAGTTCATCTTATTTGATTTAGAGTCCATTTTAATTAGGTTTGTTTCCAAGAATAGAGTAGGTTATGAGACTATATAAAGGATTGTAATCCCTCTTTAGAGAAAAGTTCAGTGATTGATAAAATTTTCTCATTGAGTTCAGTTTTTCTCTCTCAATTCTTTGTCTGTGGTGTGAGACCAAGACAGTTTCGATCCTATGGATCCCTATCCCTAAGCCCTTGGCTCAGAGAATAGCCCGTTGGCTATTCTCCCCTTCTCCGCGCTGCGTTAAAGATCTACACCGAAACCAAAATGCCCTAGAACAAGGGGAGAGCAACCAACCAACAGAAGAAGAGCCAATGACCCAAAAAATCAGGCAGTAGCCCCAAAAGAGGAACTACATACAATCTAACATTGAAGAAATAATCAAAGAAGGCTTAGAAACTCCCTCTTTTGTAAGATTATATGCTTCCATATCCGCCGAATGTCTAATGTGGAAGAAAGAGATACTAAACTCGCAAGATAATTGGATAAAGAGAGATTCAACTCGCTAGATTGTTGGATAACTACTTCAATAATATCAACAAGGTACCATGGAAAAGAAAAAGATTGAGATGCCCACTGAATGGCACAAGTAGAATCTCCTTCAACTAGTGGATGCTGAGGATTAAGGCGGGAAGATTCATGCAGGCCGATTTTCAATGTTCGCCTTGTTGATAGGGCAGAAAACTGCTGGACCCAAATAGGAGATGAGGATGTCTCCTCCTCTCCCCCAACCAAACACCAAAAAAACCCCGCCAAACTCAGGTAATCCAAGGCACAACCATCGAAATTGAGCTTCAACACCCTTGGAGGGTGGACACCATCTAGGAGCGATACAAGAATGAGGATAGGAGAAAACAACTTCCATCCAATTATGGACGATGGAGTTTACCGATATACCCTTGAATTGACGAAGAGGAGAGGCCCAAAGCGCCACTAAATGCTTAGCTTTCTCTATTAAGAAGAACTAATCAAAAGGTTTTCCTTCAAAACAACTCATGTTCCTCTTTCCAAATAGAGCCAACCCCTAACCTCCAATACTCAAATAAAGCAAGAAGAGAACGAGGAAGAGGGCCGCTGTAATGGAACCAACCCAAGATCGCCCTCCAAAGGCATTGAGCAATTCTACAGTTAAGTAACAAGTGGTCAATAGACTCCTCACCTACAAGGCACATAAGGCAAGCATTAACAACAACCACCTGCCATCGTCTTAGTTCGTCCATCGTTAGAATGCCATCGAGAAGCACGGACCAACCGATTGCAATAACCCTTGGAGGGGCTTTCATTGTCTAAAGGCTAGCCCAATTTGTGTCTCACCACCACATTCGTAGTCATAGCAAAAAATAAAGATGATGTCGAGAACATGCCATTCGTAGCAGCCAGCTAGACCCTTATATCTTTCCCATCCCTAGGAATGACAATACTGCCTATAATATCTAGCAAAGACCAGAATTGGCATTCCTCCACCTCATTCAAATTCCTTCTAAAAATAGGCACCCACACTACCGAATTGCCTCGCCTCTTCAAATAATTGATAACTTTGGCCTGCTAATTAGTAGTGCAATTGAATAATTCAGGAGGGGAGATTGTATAGGAAAATCCCCCACCCAAAGATTTATCCAGAAGAATTTTGTCACCTCTGCCAACTCGGAATCTCACGTGCTTTATAAACATTTCCTTAGAAGAAAGGCTCTCTCTCTCTCTCTCTCTCTCTCTCTCTCTCTCTCTCTCTCTCTCTCTCTCTCTCTCTCTCTCTCTCTCTCTCTCTCGCATATCCAACCCTCACCTTTCTTTCTCTCTTTTGTCTTTTGTCTTTTTCCTCCTGTCCCCACTTTCTTTTTTTTTCAATGATACATGTCAGTGTGACTTGTCTAAGTCACCTGAGTCTCGGCCGATTTTTCAAACCATGGCCTCGGTCCCTTATCTAAATCTTTGCTCCATTTCTCTCTCCCATAGTTTCATAAGGTGACTCACAAGTTTAATCCCACGATAATTGGTGCAATTTTTTTATATTATACTAACTACCAAATATTTTTCAAGATTAAATAAGTTATAAATGATAGAAAGAAAGAAAGAAAGATTAAGTAATTCTTTCAGCTTGTGAAAGCAAAATTCTCGACATTTAAATATCTGATAAGAAGAATGTCCAGCAACTTTTATGCTTACGTCGTGATCCAATGGTTGTACTAGATAAAATTAGAAAAAAATTACAAATCAAATTAAGTGTATATGGTACATAAACTGTGTAAGTCTATTGAGTAAAATTTACACGTATATGGTTTATTAATTGTAAGTTATTGAATAATCAGCCTCATCTATTTTCGAATAGAGGTCCATGACATGAAACACCATGTTGCATTAATTTAAAAATGCAAATCTTGGATCAGAACTGAACTGGCAAACTGATTTGGACAACGAACAAATTACGTACACAAGCATAGCTACCCAAAATTACAAATTGAACAAACAACAACCAGAGAGTGAGTAATTAGGCAATTTATGAATAGCAAGGTACAAGTCAAATGTAAACAAGTGGTAACTTAACTACGAACTTCACTGCTATGTTGTCAGCTTGAAAATTAGAACACAAAAATCAGAATACACCATCAAGACTGTAACATTCATGGGGGCTGATAGATTCAGCTTAATTCCCATATCCTATAAGAGAGAGAGCTCACTCGTCCCTGTCCATTAGTTAGGATCTTTTATCATTATATTTCGTTTTTTTAGCATGCTAATATAACTCTTCAAAACGTTCCTAGTTCACTAATATTGTACACAATATAAACCTTTGTGATATCTCATGACCTTCAATTTTCACAGGCACTTCATCTCTATGCAAATCCACACTAAAGTTGCAATTCACATTTTTTTCTCTTTGTACGACTTACTTTAAAGCCCTTAAAATTCTAAAACCTCCGACCATTTCTCCAGTTTCGCATTCACGCCATCTCCCGATTCATCCACCAACATAGTATTCTCTACATTAGGAATTTTTTCTTTTTTTGAATAGTTACTTTCATTAAAAAAACGAAGCAAGCAGTACAAGAGGAGTATACTGACAGGCTAAAATAGGCAAACAGGAAAAAGAGCAAGGGCCCAAAGACAAAACAGCTAAGACCCTGCATAAGAGAAGGCCAACTACTTCCAATTTAACATTATCTGTTCCATAGAGTATCCTTTAAAAGATGGGCTTATGGATACCCATAGAGCAACTAAAAACTTAGTTTTCTCCACCAAGCAGCTGACACTGGATGCAACCCCTTCAAAACACATTGAGTTCCCCTTCAAAACACTGTGAGTTCCTTTCCTTCCAAATTGTCCACAAAACTGCAAGAAATGACAATCTCCACAGTTCCTTACCTCTAGGAACTCCTATAGGATGCTTCCATTCCTGGAACAGCTCTAGAAGGGTTTCAACTTTTAAGAAACACCCAACAGCATTCAGACCACTCAACCACAGACCTCCAGACAGCCTGAGTAATTTTACAGTGCACCATAAGGCGGTCCACATATTCCTCCTCTCTTAAGCACATGGGGCACCCGTTAACCATAATCCTCCCCTTCCTCCTTAAGTTATCCATAGTAAGAATTCTCTTCCTAAGAGCAAACCATCTGAAGATTACCACCCTTGTCGGAGCCTTCAGCTTCCATATACTACACACATCGCTCCTCGCCCGCTATCTATTAGATATAGCTAAGAAGAAAGAGAAAACTGAGAAGTAGCCATCTTTAGAAGTAGCCCACCCCCTAGCATCTTCCTCTCCACCTAGAATGTCCACATCTTTTAGAAGGTTAAGGAGTGAAATGAATTGAATTGACTTTCTTCATTCTCCTTCAAATACCTTCTTAAAATGGGGCTGCAAACTACCTAACCAGCGACACTAGTCGGGTAAGAATTGATTGTAGCCTCCTTATGCACAACACAGTCATATAGATTCGGAAACTGAGCTTCAAGAGTCCTGTCATCAACCCGCCGATCCTTCCAGAAAATAGCAGTCTCCCCTGATCCAACCTTGTATTTGACGTTCTCCAGGAAAATCTTTTTAACTGATAGGATGCCTCTCCATATAGTAAACGCCTTATTAGGGGCCTCCTTAACCTCCCACCCACATCTCTGCAGACCGTATATCCAATCCAGGACCTGTCTCCATAGGCCATCCATCTCATCTCCTGTCCTCCACAACCACTTACCCAATAGGGCTTGATTCATCAGCTTCAGAGGTCTAATTCACAGGCCCCCTTCTTCCTTCGATTTACAGATCGAACCCCAATCCACCAAGTAATGCTCCTTTTGAGTACCGTTTCCATGCCATAAGAAATCTCTCTCCAACCTTTCTATTCTCTTGATAACAAAGGCCGAGCATTTGAAAAGGGAGAAGTAATACACTAGCAAATTCGACAACGCCGACCTTATAAGGGTAACTCTTCCTCCAATGGACAAATATTTAGCTTTCCATGCAAACAGCTTTTTCTCAACCCTCTCCACTACCGGATCCCACAAAGATATACTAACCAATCCCAAGCACAACGGTAGCCCTAGATATGAAGCTGGTAGGTCTCCCACTTTGCACCCCTGGATATCCGCATATTTGTGAAACATATAATCCTCAACTCTTATCCCAATTAGCTCACCTTTAAAGAAGTGAACTTTAAGGCCTGATATAGCTTCAAAGCAGACAAGTCACAAGAGTGGCTTTGTTAAATCAAGTAAATAATCAAAACAAAAGACCTAGTCTACTAGGATTTTATTCAAGTGGAGACCTCATTAAAATGTGCCAAAAGTATATCTTAATAACCATGAGCCCCTCTTCTCATTCAGGCCTGGCAGACTTTGTGGGGCTGTCCCTTGGATTTCCCTTAGACAATGAGATCAGATGGGGCCATGGGCCTGGTAGGCCTAAGGCCAAGTCAATCCATGGGTAGGTCCAATTGATCCATGGGCTCAACCAATGTCTGGCTGACATCAATGATCCATATCATTGAACTTCAGGAAAGAGTTATACAACAATGATTACAAAAATAATAATATTTTTTTATAACAAGAAGAATCATCATATATTTCAGCACCAGTTATGATTCATCTAGTTAGGTCAACTACAAAAGGCTATTTTTCTATAAACACAACTCATGGAAAATTTAAGAGAGAAAAGGAAAATTTTACGAATGATTCCTTTTCCCCCCGGAAAGGCATATGAAAAGGCCGAGGCAGTTAATTTGATAGGCACTGAAGCAAAAAGGCAACCTCAATAGTTACTTCAAAATCATTCACGGCAAGCAGGAAGGTCGAGTGAGAGAGTGAGAACTGAGAACAATGTGAGGATGATGTCAAAATTCTTTCTTGTAATTGCATTGCACCAAATATCTGCTTTAAGCCCCTATTTATCGCACTAGTTCTGACAACTTACTGGCAGATACCCAAGACGAAATTTCATAGTGTATGTCACAATGCCGCATTCAAATTGTATGGTACTGATAAGCCAGACAAGGCAGCAAACAAATGATACATTTAAGAAAGGAACTTAAATAAAGTGAAAATTAGAAGATCAAAGCTGGAATATATTGAATACAGTTTGAGTGGATCCAAAAGTAGAGATAAGGTGGTCAAAAATTGAAAACAACTCAATCATGTTACACTATGAATATATGGTTCACAGGTGCAAGAAACTAGAAGAAAGGGGAGACCACTAAAAATACCTTAGATGAAGTGGTGAGGAAAAGGCCAGTCAAAATGTGGAGCTACTGTGACCATCGTATCAAATAGAATCTTGCAAAAGAGCAGAACTCAATCGTAGTATTCAATGAAGGAATGGTACACCAGTGCAACGAACTAGGGGAAAGGGGCACCACTAAATGCCTTCGATGAAGTGGTGGAAAAAAAAAAGATGTCAAAAGGTGGAGCTACTATGAGCAAAGCATCAAAGATATTCTTGCAAAACGGTAGAACTCACAGAACCAAAAAATAAATAGAAAGGACAAGGTTAAGATGACAAGGAAATTGTTGGTCCCTAGTGGAAACTAACAATCATTAACACAACCAGCCCTTAACAATTATTTCCCAGAAAATACCCCAAATTCTTGTTGTGTTATTTAGAGGATACCAGAACATCCAAAATCCGTTTTAAGAGTTCTCCCGTAAGTCTCTCTCTTCTACTTACATTCCTTTCTTCTCACTGCCAATTCGCCCGTGTCTAGGGATGAGAATGGGTCATGTTGGGATCATTGCATAGTACACCCTGACCCAAATCAAGTTACTAATAGGGAACCCTTTTCCATCATAGGTCCACATTACAAGATCTGTACCCACACCAAATTTAAAATGAAGAACTGGACCCGGACTCAAACTCAGATAAAGGGGCTAGAGCTGGACTAAAATTGAGGTCCAAATAATAATATGCTAATACAATATATCAACATACAAATGTAATATACTTTAAATACACAGGGTCACATGCTCCAAAGAGATACTCACATTCTGCAAACAGGCATCTCTCATGGATTGTGCAAAGTAAAACTTTAAACCCCTTGTGGAATCCACTTGGATTCATGCTAATCATGGGAGGATAGTGTGATGGCAAGGTCTCGTTCTGGATATGATTTTGGGTAGAAAAAATCTCCACCAAATCATTACAATCATTGGTTTAGGGGCCCTCAAGTTTAACTATTTCTTCAGTTAAAATCTTTTAAGGGCCATTTGTCTTTTAAGACATGTGATAGGAGAATGGGTTTTAAATATGCGAATTTTACAAGTGAAACACATTACCATGTTTGTCAAAATAACCATTTTCACATGAAAAAACGAGTACATCCAATTGTTTCAGATGTATTTGGATTTTGTGGATGTTTTTCACAAATGTCTCAAAAATCCATGAAGAATTAAGATATGAAACTACCTGTCCTCATATTTACCATTAACACAGGAACATTGAACGGTTTGGATGATTGGATCATACCCAAAATCTATGAAGATTTGAGATAAACAGCTTCAAGATTTAGGGGTGTATTAGTCTAATAAACAAATTGAATAGTTTGGATTACAAACATGGGGCCCACGAGAATGACAAAAAGTAAGGGTGTTTGATCGGCCCCGCGAGAATGCCAATCACCATGTAAGAAGTTTACAGGTGCCTTTTGCAAGAAAGTTTCACACCTATCCAAGTGTGGGAATTTTGGTCCGTAAATGGCCTCATTTACCTGTTTGAGATGGTTTAGGCCTGTCCAACGCAGGCTGGCAATGGCACCAATAAGGAAAAGTTTGGCCATGCAGGTTGATGGACCACCAAGGGAAAGGGGTATGCCAAAGAAGACATGGATGGAGGTAGTAAACATGGATTTGAATAAGTGCTACTTCTATCTAAGGACTTGGCCTAAGATGGATCGGAATGGAGAAACAGAATTCATGTAGCCAACCCCAACATAGTTCAGACAAGGTTTTGATGATGATGATGAAATCGCCTCATTTACACACCATTTTATACCTCATTTGCACATGTGATATGTAAATGAGAGCAAACATACATGATGATGTATAACAATTACACATGGGAATATTTACATATGTAAACAACTGCAAACAAACGACCCCTTGTGAAATTTAAGCCAACGTGAAAATAATTCAGATTAGTGGCAATTAGGGTCAGTGCTAATTAATGAGGGTTAGTGAGTGGAAAAAAGATTACCTCTCGTACAATCCGTGAGAAGCACTTCTTAGTATAACGTTACCCAAATCATATACATGCATATATTCAAAAAATACATATGGTTGCAGCATAATATAGTATTTGGGTCCTCACGTACAGAACCGATGGACCCTAAACCTAAATAAGGACCCAGAATTCATACAGCTCCATTCAATGGACCCAGCCCCAATTAAAAATGGGTGCAAATATAGGACATGTGCCCAGGTTATTTTTTCAATTTGAATCCCTCAGGTATTCAAGGACCCATTTCCGCCCACACTTGTGTCTCATTTGGGCCCTCGCGTACAAAACCCACGGACCCTGAACCCAAATAAGGACCCAGAATTCATACAGCTCCATTCAATGGACCCAGCCCCAATTAAACATGGGTGCAAATATAGGACATGTAACCAGGTGATTTTTTTCAATTTGAATCCCTCAGGTATTCAAGGACCCATTTTCACCCACACTTGTGTCTCATTTAAACACATGCAGCGCACACACGATACAGACACACGCACGCGCGCAAACCTTGTTCAATATATGAGCATTTGGACTTAGCTTTCTTTAAAATCAATAGCAAAACCTAGAATTGGAACATAGATTGACAAAATTAGATTCAAATGATCAAGATGATGATGAATTACACTTACCCACCAAGATAACTAAAATTCGAGAAAATGAAGGTTCTTGTTTTCTCGAAACCACAAGCAATTATATCTTTTGCATTTTCTCGAGCTAGCCTTTTGCTTTCCTCCACAGAGAGGTTATTCCACATGCACTTCTCATCATCACTAAGCTGTATAACAAGAGGAACCTTAAAAGCATCTTGCAAATACCTGCAAGAAAAGGAAAACCTACGGTTACTAACTAAATGCATAAGAATCAAGTAACTATCAACATAAGAAAATGCAGCTACCAAGAAATGAGAAACATAATACCATTACAATTCTTTAAAAATAAAAGTAGCTATGATTTTCCATATATTGTACTCTATGAGCGAAAACTAAACAGTTCAAATGTATTGCTTTTTCAAAAGAATTGTATTTCGTTCTTCATTATCACTCAAGTGAGAGAGCATCACACAAAATGATAATCCATCCAACATTAGAAACACATTCCCTTTGATTTAAATAATTGCATTCTCCAAGGCTCTAACAGCCAAATACCTAACTTTTTCTAGCTGCTTTTTTCTCTTTTTTTCTTTTTATTTGAATAATAACATGACCCAAAAAATAATAAATAAATTTATTAAGCAGCACTATGAAGAATGCAAACAAGAGATCAGACATCATACAAAAGATCAAGTGAGATGCATCACCTTTAGGAGGAATCAGCCAACTCATTAGCTTGACTCTATTTGTCAATTTTTGTTCGTTTCGACTAAACTAGACTAAACTATTCGATCTGGTCAATGCACCAAAACACACACCCTTGAAAGATTTTATTTTCGATTTCGGCAGAGCTGAAATCCCAGATTTGGTTCCAAATTGAGGGATTTCAGCCAAACAAGAAAAATTTTGAAAAATGTGAGAATTTTTTCCACATTCTTTTTCTAAATTGATTTTGACTGAACTACCCAAAACCACTCATTGATCATTATAGTCACCTTCCCGGAAATCACTACCCAACAGAAACCTTCCACTTTAGGCGGTGCCAAGTGCCAACTATTAGGCACAACCATGCTAAAGAAAAGATTGAGCAGCCGACAATAGGAGCTCAAGCCCAAGCATTAAGAAAATATTTAGCAGACAATCCCCCTGAAGTCACCCACTTAAAAACCTTACTATCTGGCTTATCCATACAAAAATAAACATCAGTGTAAAAATAATGAGTCATACTCAATTGACTTTTTACAGTCCTCTGCTGAAGGAGAAATGAACCATTTTGTGACAATACTCAGTACAACTATGATGCCCAAACACAGCATGGATAAGACGGACACACCATGGACATGGCAGGGCCGAGGATTTTACACCCAGTTTAAAAAATCGGACTCGGGACCCGACTCAGCCATGGCCGAGTCCGAGTCAACTCGCCAAGTCGCATGGGATTCAGCCTAGTTGGGCTGAGTCACAATTTCAGTTGGAAGGGTTTTTTAAACCATGATTTTACACATAAAAAAGGTTTAGTATTGAATACAATATGTTGCCCTCTTTGAAGTATCCATGCATCATAGTTGTACAATCTTGAAGACCAGACTTCAAAAGACCCATTCCCTACCCAAACAACCTCCACAAATGCACCCTCGGCCACTCACCAACTATGAAAATAAAACCATCCGAAGAAGGCTTTAGTAACATCAGACTTCAATCACTGACAAGACTTAAAACATTCCACATTTTAGAAGCATTAGCACCAAAGTCTATACCTGGTCACCAAACCTCCTACTTTCCCCATATTTTCTACTATGACTCTCCAACCAGATTAGATTCTGGTCCTTCAGTGTTTTGGTATTCAGCAACACATCTTAATACTATAGAAAATTTTATTTCCTTAGTAACTCAAACATCCTCAATCCACTCTGTCTGATGCCAACGAAGAATATCCCACCAACGAAGAATATCCCAAGACCCAAATTCCAAGGGGAGAAGTTACATTAGTTTAAAAGCAAGAATCATTCAACTGTGCAATTTCTATACAGTGGGTCAATCACTATCTGGAGGACACACTCGGATCCGCATGATTGATAGTCATATTTACGAAATCTGTTTCGTTTCGGACAAGTTTTCCAAATTGTTTTGTTCCATCCATTAAGATGCACCAAATACCAAGTGTCACCCACCACCCCCCCCCCCCCCCCCCCCCCCTCTTTTTTTTTCTCTCCTCCCCTCTTTTAAAAAAATCACCCGGAAAATCCAGTTTGGCCAAATTTCTGACCCCCCCCCCCCCCCTCTTTTTTTTCTCTCCTCCCCTCTTTTTAAAAAATCACCCGGAAAATCTAGTTTGGCCAAATTTCTGAATTCATTGACTTGTGACTTTTGAGGATGTATCTAATTCTAAACGCTATGGTTGTGATGAATATTTGAAGCTTTGAACTTTATGGTTGTTGAATTTAATGATTATGGGCCACAATGATTACATTAATTTGTTATGTAGACAACACTATTATTTAAATGATTGGTTATATCATACATGCCATATTATGAGTTGACTTAGTAGAATAAACTAAATAAATCAAATAATATTTTTTATTTTTAGTTATAATCCTATATTTTCAAATTTTGATATTAATCTTAAATTTTCTACATATATATTTCAAATTTTTATATTTTTTTTTCCAAACCATGGCTCTGAAACATTTTTCCGAAACTCCGAATCGGCCAAAACAATTCTAGTATGGAGGCCAAACCAAAACGGGTTCCAACCGAATTTCTTAACTATGTAGACAGTGCCGATTATCAGACAAGAGCATGGAAAACTGGCAATAAACTAGAACTGAAAGCTTCTCATTACTAGAAACAGTAATTCCCATTTAAGTCACAATTTTCTTCAATCACTTAAACGAAAGATGTATAATAAATAGCAAGTTGTATAAGCATAAAGTGTTGTACATCAATTAGCCATTCGATTATGTAAAAAAGGATTTTTTTCGCTATAACTAGAACTAAAATCTACCAAAAAATAAATAAATAAAATAAAACTGAAGCAGCAATTATAATAGACCCATGGAGACACGAGCCTCAATCTGGAGGTAGATATAAACAACATTATGAAGCAAAAAAAAAAAATGGAAAGAAAGTGAAAAAAGGGATTGAAGAATGAAGGACAGGTTCTCTAATGGGGCCCATGCCATAAAAATAAGTTTTTCGAAGGGGCCCCACCTACCAAATTGATGTGAACAGTGGTTCGATCTAGGTAAGTTAATATTATTAGAAGGGTGTCCACACGGTGGGGCCATGGTCAGATTTAAGAAAGTGTGTTCCATTGACAGGTAGGGCTTCATAAAATAATTTTGGATGGTGGGATCCTCTATGAGTACTGAGTAGACCATTTTCATGATGTTGACCTGCTGTAATTAAATCAGTGGACGGGTGAAGTCCACCTTTATTGCATCATTTTGGCAGGGTGGGCATTATCTTGATAACATTGGAATTATTGGCTTGATCGGTTGAGAATTTATCCTTATTCTATCAACTGGTTGAGGTATTTGATTGATTCCAAGATACAAAATGTGGTGTTTTCAATTTCTGCAAGGATTCAAAAGGCTGCACCAAACAGGAATAAAAAAAATATTTGGATTCCATAAAACTGGGTTTTCATTCTTTTGAAAACCAAAAAATAGACCATTAAACTCTGGAAAAACAAAAAAAAAAAAAAAAAAAAAAAAAAAAAAAAAAAAAAAAACATCCATTAAAATCAATTCACAACAAATGAGTAAATAACCTATCCATATAAATATCAAACTCAAGAGAGAAATGGGAAGTTGAATGCCTGCATTTGAGTTGAGGAAGATAGTGTAGAAACAAGAATGAATTGAAGAAGAGAAGTTGCCGTGCAATTTGGGATATGGAACTCACCTCCCTAGATTGTTTTAAAAAAAAAAAAAAAAAAAACTCCCCTCTCTAGATTGCTTTCTCTTCAAGGAAGCAAAAAATGCCATTGTCGTAATTCTATTCTTTTGCAATTGCAAAATTGAGGAGGGGCAAACATAGGAAATGGACAAATTTACCCATGAAAAAGATTTAAAAATCTCTATTATCTTTGAACTTTTCAAAATCCCCAAAAAAAAAAAAAAAATTTAAATATTAGATAATGTCCAATAAAAAATTGGAGACAAAAACCTGGACTGAAGTAGAGAATAACTACTTCTAAAATAAAGGTATGATTCACTATGCACCCAAATCACAGTTATTTTAAATATTGGCAAAATAAATGCTTTCCATAATGTTTGAAGCACGAGTAGGAATCAAAAACCATGTACTAAAGTTCTCATTCAAAATATAAAAAGATAGATAGATAGATAGACAGAGACAGATAGATGAAATACTGCTTGTTATGACATTTCCACCCACATCAACAACAGCTATCACAGTGATTTAGGACAGAGAAGGGAGGTTAAAAAAAATCATCCCGCCTAACGTGAATAGCAAATTTTGCACCGCTCCAAATACAAAATTTTCAAGATTATGAAGATTCTGAAATGCATAATTTCGGATGGAAAGATAAAAATTAGAAATAATAAAGTCAAATTAAGGGACTTTACCTGGCAAACATAAAAGGAACCAGATGCCCCAGATGCAATGCTTCAGATGACGGCCCTATCCCCGTATACAAGTAGAACTTCTCCCCCCTCTCGTAAGCATCTAAAATCTTGTCGAAGTCCCTAAATCAAACAAAAAGGAAGATAGGTGATTTTCTTTTGCCAAAGAAACCAAATATAGTGAGAAATCAAGAGAATCTGCAAAGCAAGAAGTGTAACAATCACCGATGAGCAAAGAAGATGCCACGGCGGAGGAAAGCATGAGCCGGACGGCCAGTTAGGCGTTCAACGCGTTCAACTAACGTTTCATCAATGCGCTGGAAGCCAAACCTGTCAATGACCTTGTCATAGTCAATCTTGCCACCGTGTTTAGAAGAAACCACCCATGGACTAATGACTTGATGGTCTTCTTTCATTGTTGCTGAATCTCTGCTGTCCACAATCTCTGGCATTGCCGATTGGTTTGGGAGAATAGTAGGGATTTTCTTCCTTTTGATGATATGTGGCAAAAGAGAAGAGGAGAGTTCTGGATCTACTTAAAAGGAATTCTCAATCTACACAACAAAAGAGCTACCTGAGTATTTTAAACAAAGCTTTAATGCTAACTGTTTCAAAATTCAATGCATAATGGTAGAAAGTACAAACCCAAGCCATTTTTTCAAAATGATAAAATCCAATTCCAATCACTCACAGAAATTGTGAAAAGGCTTCAGTCACAACAATTGTCAAAACCCAGAGCACAATGGTAGCAACACAGGCTTTATTTTTGTGAAAACAATAAAACCCAATTCGTACAACTCATATAACAGTTTACCCAATAGGGTGAAATCAATTTTTCCCTCAAAATCAAATGAAATTTCATTGAGAAACAAAATCCTCAACCATATGGAGGGTTGGCATCACATAGACAGTAGATCACAAAAACCCACCTAACTAAAAATCAAGCCTACTATTTTACAAATAGTAGTGCTCAATCTTCTTCACATTGTCAGAAAGAAAATATAGCAAATGAATACAGATGTAACTACAAAAGATCAAAATCATAAAATAGCTGCTGAAAAATGAAGCAGAGCCATTTGCCAATCACTCGACTAGATTTATGCTTAGATTAAGTATATTGTGGATTGATTTAAGAGATAATAAGCTTAATGAGAAGAAGGATTAGGTTAAGATTATTAGTAACTATGGAGAAAGATTGGAGTTAGGGTTTATGCAGTACACACCTCAACTCACAGATTAGAGTTAGGGTTTTGATGATCGGAAGTAAGAGGCTGAGAAAGATTTGGATTTGTGTTTCGGTAACCTCAGAGACAGGAAAAAGGAAGAATCGCGTGCACGCCTTGCGGCTACGTCATGGCGTGTTTGACATTTAACTTGTGAAGTGAAAAAAAGCAACAAAAGACAATGTCACATGAAAAGTACATATTTCAAATTTTCCAAACATTTTTTTCAAAGAAATAAAAAAACCAACCTCATTTTTCTATTAAAAGACAGAAAAACTCTATATTTTTATACAAAAAGTAAAAAATATTTCATACCAAACAATTAAAAATAAAATATCATCATAACCTTTTATATTTTATTCTCTCTTGATTTGACCATTCACTTCACTTTACTTTACTTCAATTCACCATACATCCAAACATGCCCTTATTAGGTACAGAGGAAGGGAAAGGGAAAATCGACAACATTGGGATTAACAGGACATGGTGGGCCACATGTAAAAAATCTTAACCTAAGATTTTAGTCCATATCACCCATCTTAGGGCATATGATTTAATAGTGCGTTAAGTTCATTACTAGCCACATCAAGGAGAATTTTCTCATCACCATGGGGCCCACTTGGGCTCACCTCTGATCAGTGCAGCTGTTTTTCCTCTTGTATCTCCCCATTATCCGGCACCGTGCCCGATTTTATGCTCATCAAGCCTTTACTCACAGTTAGATTGAATCTCAAAAGTATGTATGGTTAGATCATCATTAAACTTTTAGACCGTTAACCCAAAGGTTAAGATGATGTGATGGAGCCAATTTTTAAAGGGACTCTTTTCCATGTGAATAGACCTTACCATCTATCCTTTCCTACCTCCAATATAACAAAGCATCCAAGTGGGCCCCACGAGCTAGGATGCATATTATACATATTGCAAGGTGCTCATAGATAAAGAGATCTTCCACCACCTTATTAATCATATGCTCAATTTTGGAGTCGGACCGACTCGACTTTTGTTAAAGTAAAATTTGAAGACATCACATACAAAGGATAGGAAAGTGGTGTGTTGGCATCCTCCATCATGTTGGTTCAAATTTAATGTTGATGGTGTGGCTAAAGGCAAGCCCGAGTCAATGGTTATTGATGGAGTTCTTAGGAATGATAAAGGTTAAGTGTTGTTTATGTTCCCTAAGAATGTTGGTATAAAAGAAGGGAAATTCCACTAGCACATAGAATTTTCCTTTTTCTACTCAAATTCTCTCTACACACATCACCATAATTTAAAAATTACATTACTTCTTTCCACGCACACCAAAAATCCCAAAATTACTCATCCCTCCATTTCCCTCTTTCTTCCCACACACATCATCTTCCCTTTCTTCCCACACACAAATCACAACCGGACCTCTCCCACATCTCCTGCATCTCAGTCTCTCTGGTGTTCCTCCGGCGCTCCCAGTCCTCTACACCATCTCATCTTCCAAAGGTAATTGTTACTCTCCACCATTACCATTTCATTCTTCTTCCCCATTTCTTCTTTACCATTTTTTCCATATGAGATTACCTTTTTTCATGAAATCTTATTATGGGGATAGATTCTCATTCAATGTAAGATTTTACAAACAATGCCAGTGTTTTTGGATGCATTTGGGTTGTTTTTCATCCATCATCGCAAGTGTTTTTCACCAAGAAATCGTGATTGTTCGGTCTCTGCGTGGCCGAATGGATGTTATATGTTTGGAAGTTATCAACCGAACATAATGCAAGTGTCCGAAAGTTCGTGTCCAAACATATAGATAGGGTTCGGAAGTCGGGTTCGGACATTATATTTTTGCTCGAAACTACATTTCCGAACACTCTACTGAACACTTACTTTTACTTTATTCTACAAACACTTTATTTATATATTTCAGATATGGACTGACCAAGCTCTTCTAGGGTGCAACCTACCACATCAAATAGGAGGCACCGCCACCGAGTGGAAGAGGTTGTAGAAGAACCGGAGCTCCGTGAGAAGGATGTTGAAGAACAACCTGAGATGGAAGAGCAACCAGCTTCAGGAACACAAGATAGGTCCTTATTGACCAGCTTTGATACACATATAGCTGGGTACATTTCGAATCAACAGGTGTGTTTCATTTGTTTCATATCAAGATTGATTTATTTGTTAATTTATCCAGTAATGTATCAATGGGTGAATGCAGGACCGAGGAGCATTGAAGTGTCTTACGTCATGGCCAGAAAGTGCCATTGTGGCAATTGAATAAGTCTAATAGGTTTAAAGAGTTTGTATCTAGGTCCAGATTGGCTCCCTTAGTGACTACATCATACTGCTCCGTCAATTAGATTATTGTATCGAGTTTTGTGGAAAGGTGGCAACTTGAGACTAACTATGCTCTTGGACATATCAACTGACAACTTTGTTTCCTCCTCAGATAATCTGCCTACAAACGAATGCCCCTCTAAATGTTCCGCAGCCAAATGATTATGCACACCACATACGACCTCAAACATCCAATCATCATTTGATTCTAACTTTTTGCCCTTTAATTTTAATGCGAAAGGGCATCCACATTTTTTTAACATGTTTGTTTGATCTTTTTTTGCTTGTGACCCTCTTCATGCTTATATTGTTCACTCCTCTCGCATGCAAGGAGTACTCTAGCTTTGACACCTACCCGAACAGCATTTGAAACCTTTATCACAATGACCAAGCCATTTTTCCTTCCTACACCACGAGCCCAATTGATCAACGAATCGCGACTGTGAAATATCTACAATAAAAAAAATAAATACGAATTTAGTAATGAACAATTGTAATTTGAGCAATAAATTTACAGTAGGTTTTACCTCTTGAGTTATAAACTCACTGGTATAATCCATGACAAACTCCGATCCAACTTGACTTTCCTGTGTAGAGACCTGCAGACTGTACAACAAATATGAAAGACCGGACAACAAATATGAACATATTGGGAATCAAATGTCCGAACAAAATAACACCGTTCGGTCTGATATGTTCGGACAACAACTAATTGTTCGGTTACTAACTTCCGAACATACGATACATGTTCGGACCTGTACATCCGGACATATGTATTTGGTTAAGACATGAAAAACCATACATATTGGGACCTGCAACTCGTTCCCAGCGAGAAAAAATTCAAAAAAGTGGCAAAAACATGAAAAAACGAAAAAGAAATGGACTTTTCCACTGCTGCTATGATTGAAGGGCACCATTTGATTGTTGTTTCTTCCTTCATTGCACTAGAAAGCCTTGGAGATGGAATGAAAAAATATCAAGTACAAGAAGAAAGAAAGATGAAGGAGATGGAGGAAAATGAGTTGCCTAAGAGCAGAAAATGGAGGAAGATGAGTTGTTCAAAACTGTTGCTTGAGGGAAGTGGAGAGTAAGATGGGTGGGATAATGTTTTAGGGAAGAAGATGAGCTTGTGTGTGAACAGAGAAAATATGTTTTGAGTTTTTGTGGGATAATGGATATTTTGGTTATTTCATAAAGGGGTCAAAATATAATTAAAAAAAAAAGACAAATTCCTCGTGTGGGAAAAGTAAAAATTTGTGTGCCAATAGAATGACCCAAAAGAATCTAATGAAATGGAAGTGCTTGCTATTTTGGAGGCTTTAATGATTTTTTCTTCTACTTTCAAGGAAAGCTTAATTGTGGAAAGGAATTCTTCGAATGCTATTAGGTGGGTGGCTAAGGCGAAGAGGTGTCCTTGGAGATTTCAATATTATCTTAATGAGATTAAGGCTTTATCTTCTTCCATTAAAGTTTCGTTCTCTCATATTTGTCGGTCAGCAAATGGTATGGTAGACTCTCTAGCCAAACAAGGGGTGCATAGAGTTGTTCCACTTGTAGCCCCTATTGCTTAGCTTTGTTGTTTTTGGTGTTGGTATAAGGCTTTTGTACCAACTCCTTCTATTGTTTCTTCTTTTTGCTGGAGATTTTCTTGTATTGTTGCTTTATCTTTAATTTAATTTACCGTTACCAATAAAAAAAAAATAGCACATACAAAGGAGAGCAGTCATGTTGAGCGGTCAGAATTTAAATAGACATATTATGGAGTCCTTGGCTCCCAGAAGCATGAGTGGACTCATAGGTCAAACTAAAAAGGGGAAGGTTACATGGGAGACTTGCCCTTGGAGCCAAAGGTGTTTGAATTGTCATAGTAACCTCCAAGATTAGGATATAATCTATTCAACTAAAAGCTAGATGTTTGGCTAGCTTAAAATACATAATGGTTTGAAGAATATAATCTTTTATTTTCTAAAAAAAAATGTATATCTTATATGTGCAATCTAAGAATGATAAGAAGAAAAAATTATTTTTTTACAACAGTTAAATAATTTCTCCTATAAATTCTCTCATAGAAGGCCTTTTATAATATAAAAATCTTTCAAAATATGGTTTACAAAATGGTAAGTAAAGTATTTACTTCATGAAATCTATAATGTGCTTATTTACATACATGATAAAGTAAAGGTAGATGTCACATTATAGTTAACGGTGCGGTAAAGCAAACGTGAGACAAAGTATGTGATGAAGTAAAGTGGGAGAAAAAGAAGTAAAGTTCCTGCCTTTTATTTTACTTTGTTTTATCACACTTTCTATGATTTTATGTGGTAAAGAAAAATCGGCTTGTCCTGAAGTTTATGATAAAATAATACCAGCTAGACTTTACTTTACCATAGTATTTTTTTTTATCTAAATATCGTAAAGGGAGAATGAAATCATATTTAAGTCCTTGATATGTTTTTTTAAATGTATAGTAAAGTAAAGGTAAATG
Organism: Persea americana; assembly: GCA_029852735.1. Classification (NCBI taxonomy): domain Eukaryota; kingdom Viridiplantae; phylum Streptophyta; class Magnoliopsida; order Laurales; family Lauraceae; genus Persea; species Persea americana. The sequence continues at coordinate 12,674,009 of CM056812.1, forward strand.
TCACATGACAGTAAAAGTGAGATAAAGTATGTAGAGAGGGAGTTGTAAAGTAGTAGCTTTTGTTTTGATGTAGTTTATCACACTTGACCATTGTGGTGTTCTTTTTTTTTTTTTTTTTTTTGTGGTAAAGAAAAAAGTGGATTGTGGTAAAGCTTATAGTAAAAAAGTAGTGATTAGACTTCACTTTACCATGCCATTTTTCATCAAGATATGATAAAGGGAGAATATGTCGAGAATGTCACATTTGGGCAGGCATGTTTTTTTACATGTGTGGTAAAGTAAATGTAGATATAACATCAAGAAAAAGATGAGGTAAAATAAGGTCAGATAAAGTATGTGATGAAGTAAAGTGAAAAAATAAAAGTGATAAAGTAGTTGGCTTTTGTATCGATTTTACTTGACCACACTTTGACATGCTCTCACATGGTAAAGAAAAAGTGGAAGCTGGACTTTAGTTTACCACACTACCTTTTCATCTAAACATGGTAAAGGGAAAATGTCACATTTATGTCAACTTTACTTCCACCTTTTACTTTACCACTTCCGGACATGTTTATTTAAATGTGTTGTAAAGTAAAGTAAAGGTAGATGTCACATCATGATAAAAGGTATGGTAAAGTAAGGTAAAATAAAGTAAATGGTGAAGTAAAGTGGGAGAGAGAGTGGTAAAGTAGTTGACCTTTTATATTGACTTTACTTTACTACACTTTATCATATTTTTCTATGGTAAAAGTGGCTTATAGTAAAAAATAAGGTGGCAATTAGACTTTACTTTACCATACTATTTTTCTCATCCAGACATGCTGAAGGGAGAATACGTCACATTTGGATCAACTTTATTATTTTCACCTATACTTTACCACTTGCTAAACAAGATGCCCAAGGAGAGTGTACTTTTTGAAGGTAGGCTCCAACAGTGGATTTTAAGTGATAAATTACATATAAATAAAACTTTTTTATAAGTAATTAAATAAATAATGAACCTTACTATGATCAATAATGAAAATTTATTGTTATCATAAAATTTTGTTAACATATATTACAATTTGTAGCACGTGCCAAACAAATTAAGATCTATTACTTTCTTTAAAAATTGAAAAATGCCAAAAATATTTTAATATTATAATATTACGCTAATCTATTTTGTACTATTTTATTCTTGCAATATTTTATTTTGGAAATCATCCAAAATAAGATGAGATTTTTTATATAACAAGACAGTGGGCCCCTCAAAAATAGTTTTCCACCCTCCCAAACACACAAAATGACCTTTCCACGTGGATGCATGAGCACGAGGGATCCGAAACTAAAATAGATTGTTGCCATCCCAAGCCTCTGCTAATACCCATCCACATTCATGAATAAACAATATTCACTAATATAAGAATGAGGATTTTACTGGAAAATACCCAGTAAATTGCCGTGAATCCCATGAGTTCCTCGGAACACTTTCACTACGGAAATATTCCTCACGCTACTTTTTTTATTTTTTTAAAATATTTTTCCAAAGCGACGATAGCGTCACTTAATTTGAAAATTAAGTGACGCTATCATCGCTTTTCGTTCTATTTTCCCTCTCTCGAAACCCATTTTTTTCATCTATAAGTGTCCCCATCTTCTTTATGCCTGCACTTTTTCACCGAGCAGACCTTCCATTCACATGATGCTGAAAATCTCCTTTTCATTGCTCATCTCAGTGGTTGTTGGCTTCCATTTAAGAGGTTGGTGCACATTTTTGTACAAACTTTTTATGCTTTTCAGAGTACCCAAAAGGTTGGTGCTGTTTGTCGTGCATTTCCTATATGCTCCATGTCGAAACCCTCCTTTTCTCATCGATAAGTGTCCGCCTCTTCTTTATACTTGCACGTGATCGTCGAACAGACCTTCCATACACAGAATGCTGAAAATCTTGTTTCTGTTGTTCATCCCAGTAGTTGTTGGTTTCCATTTAAGAGGTCGGTGCACATTTGTGTACATTTTTTTATGCTTTTCAGAGTATTAAAAATAGGTTGGTGCTGTTTGTCATCCATTTCCTATTTCCCCACTATCGAAACCCCCTGTTTTCTCATCTATAATTGTCCCCATCTTCTTTATACCTGTACGTTTTTGTACAACAGACCTTTCATATACATAATCCTGCAAATATTCTTTTTATTACTCATCTTAGTGGCTGTGGGCTAACATTTTAGAGGTCAGTGCACATTTTTGTATATTTTTTACACTTTCCAGAGTATTAATAATAGGCTCATGCTATTTGTCATCCATTTCCTCTCGCCTTGTATAAGACCCATCACAGGTGGCTTATATCGACGCCAATGATGTGGGCCATTTGGAGTAAATGACCTTTGAATCAGAGATAACAATCCGTCAACCCATATCTTTCCTCCAAGATGTTTATGTATGTGGAAATTACACATGTAACATACATGTGTAATTTTCCTCCACATTAATGAAATGTTGTGTATAGTCTGCTACTGCAATTCTCTCTAATGGATATATGTTCTTTCAATGATTAGGATGTCGGTTGATGAATTAATAGTGATATTCCACTATGAAGGGGATCTTCAGTTTGACATGATTCATCCGTTATATAAAGGTGGAAAGCAAAAGATGAGGTCTATTCCAAGTGATATAACATTTGAATCGTTAGTTAAAGTTGCTATTGATGCATCACATTGGGAGGTTAACTGCGAAGACATAAGCATACACTATTTACATCACAATGGTAAAGCGTTTTCATTGGTTGGCATTGAAGATGATAACGATATAAAGTGCATGTTGACACTCTCAAGAGTTGAAACAAATGGGATTTGTTTATATATTAACAGAACACTAGTTGGTTTTGGTCTTGGTATTGGAGAACAACCAAGGTACGCCAGTTGACATTATTTTCCTAAGCAACACATTCACCGCAGTGTAATACATTATTAATTCAATATTAATGTTGATATTTATCTTGTACTTTCTTCAGGTCGCATGGGTTGAATATGCATATGGTGTGAGATGTGAAATCTGATGGTACAGCTGGCAGTCATGATGCAAACCGGAAAGATCCATCAGAAAAAGACACAAGATGTTTTACTGTAAACCTCAGTGAAGATGACGATATGCACTTCTCCTCCAACTTGAACATTGCGACCGAAGAATTGGCCCAAGAGAGTAACATCGTCTTTCGCAAGTACTTAGATGCAGTAGAGAGTGATGATGAGGTACAAGCCATCAACATAGAAGACAATGTACCCACAAGGCGAACTCATGGCGGTGCACTCAATAGAGCGACCGTGGGTGCGAAACCAACTGTTGCGGAGCCACCAACCCACAGACGTGAAGTTATTTTTGAAGATACCGTGGTTCCAGAGGAGTCTCACCCTAGAAGTAAGACCAATGGCCATGTAGTCAATAGAGCGACTGTGGATGCAAAATCAAATATTGGGGAGCTATCAAGCCACAGGCGTGAAGTTATTTTTGAAGATAATATAGTTCCAGAGGAGTTTCCTACATACTCGTACCATAATACTTCTCGGGAGATGTGGTTAGGGCGCGAATTTCCGGATCGCAAAAATTTCAGGAGGACTATAGCCAAGTTTGCAATATACAACAACTTCACACTCCAGCATCTAAAGACTAGTCAGTTCAAAGTCACTGCCAAATGCAAGGACCGGGATTGTCCATGGCGCATCCACGCGTCTATAGTTGAGAGTGGACCAATGTTTAAGGTTAGAACCTATAACCCTGTTCATAAATGTTCAAAGTCAATGATGGGTACGGCACATAGGCAGGCGTCATCAGAGTTAATTGCGGAGTACATCTTGGACAAAGTCCGTCTAAATAATAATTTGAGACCGAAAGAGGTAATGAATGATTATCAAATGGAGTTTGGGGTTACTATATCGTACAGAAAGGCACATATCGCTAGAGAAATAGCACTTCGTATAGTTCGAGGTTCATACGAAGATTCCTTCAAACTCTTTCCGCTGTATTGTGTTGAGTTGAAGTTGATGAACCCAGGTAGTGTGACCAACATCGAGACGTCCGACGATGACAGATTTAGGAGATTTTTTTGGGCTTTTGGTCCATCCATCCCTGCTTTCACATCGTCTCTCCGGCCAATGATTGCAGTCGATGGATCACATCTTCGTGGTAAGTACCCTGGTGTGTTGTTGGTGGCCGTAACACTAGATGGAAATCACAAGCTCTTTCCAATAGCTTTTGCATTTGCTGAAGCTGAGCGACGTGACAGTTGGGAGTGGTTCCTCGCAAATGTAAGTCTGTCTCTTGGGGAACCAACGAATCTTACCATCGTGTCTGATCGACAAAAGGGACTTGTCCCTGCCCTTGCGAACGTCATGCCCACTTCGACTCATTGCTACTGTTGTCGCCATCTCGCGGAGAACATCAAGTCAAGAGTCAGTGATTCGGCAATTGTCATCAAGTTTTGGTGCGCTGCAAAGGCTTACAGGGCTTGTGAGCACGATACGTTCATGGAAGATATTAAGGTTGTTAATATTGAGGCATACAATTATATACATGCATTTGGCAGGCAACATTGGGCAAATGCTTATGTTGAGTGCCGATGATATGACATGCTTACAAGCAACGCTGCAGAATGCACCAACAGCATGTTAAAGGATACTAGAGTTCTTCCAATTGTGAAACAGTTCGAAGAGATAAGGGTCAAACTGATGGAATTTTTCCAAAAAAGACATGCCAAATCTTCTGATGTGAATACTCGTTTGACACCATATGCTGAGAAACAGTTGAGCCATGAAACGGAAGAAGCACGTAGGTTACATGTGCGTGTTGCCGGTTTAGAAGAGTTTCAAGTTCAATCCGCCAGCTTTGTGGATATTGTTCACCTCAATCGTCGAACTTGCACTTGTCGCAAATGGCAAATTATTGGAATCCCGTGCTCACATGCCATCGCTGGTATGAGGTTGAGGAACAAAAATCCATATGATTTCTGTGAGGAGTGGTATCTTGTAAGTAAGTACCAGTCAACATACAAAGAGGACATCTATGCTACCCGTGATAGCAAACAGTGGGAGCACATATCAGATGAAAGGGTCTTGCCACCTCTATCTTCAAAATAGCTCGGAAGACCAAGGAAAAAGAGGATCCGTACAGAAGACCGCTATAGAGAGCGTAGGATTGTCACTTGCTCTCATTGTCATAGCGAGGTCACAATCGGGCCTCATGCCGGAATCCGCCCCCTCCGCAAAATACATAGATACATCATCGGGATGTCTTCTGTGACATGTTGTAAAAAAAGTACATACTTGAACATCCATGTATTTTTTTGTATTGTTTTGAACATACAGATCTTTTACGATGTTAAGTTTTTTGGCTTTTTTTGAACGAAGATGTTCCATGTATACAGTTGTATTGTCACAAAGTTATATGGTCCTTTTTGAACAAAGTTGTATTGTCTTTTCTGAACAAAGTTGTATTGATACACAAAGATGTATTGTATTTTTTTGAACAAAGCTGTTGTTGACAAACAAAGTTGCGATTGTCTTAAGTTAAACGACTATTAGTGATTGTCAAAGTTGTGAACTGTGTATAAGTTAAACGACACTAGCGTCGTTCTGTGCAAATTTAATTTACAGTTAGACGACGCTAGCGTCGTTCTGTGGAAATATAACTTATAGTTAGACGATGCTAGCGTCGTTCTGTGCAAAAAAATATTACAGTTAGACGACGCTAGCGTCGTCTATTTGTATGCATTAGCGACGCTATCGTTTCTTTTCACAATGAATTTTTTCCCAAATATATGAAAACTGAACCCGTGCAAGGTGCACATACAGATTACTGTTTCATTCCTGTTGACATGAAAAAACACCCTCATTCCAGCACCTGATCATACACGAAATAACCAAATGAAGAAATGGATTCAACATTTGTACGCAACCAATCATGCAACATTTCTATAAAGTTCATGAATATACATCACTTCAAAAGGATTTCTATACATCCAAAAAGACTACAAGACATTAATCAAAACTATTTCATCGCTTCAAAAGGATTTCTATATATCCAAAAAGACAATACAAGACATTTCTCAAAAGTCATTGAGTCAACGGATCAATGTCCAAACGGTCGCTGTTAAGCTCCCAACTGTATCCATATATGTCGACCACAATCCTGGTGCGATAATACATTAGTTTGATTGTTTAAACTTGATATCTCTACGCGCAGCACAATGTTCAGCGAAGGCCAACACAAAGACACCACAATCGTTCCCGTTCTCCTGGTAAGGTATTTTCGTCTTCACGAGCAAAGTCCACATATTGGTGTCATACCATCCATAGTTACAGAACTGTCCAGCCAAGAAATCAATCTGATCAACAGGGAAATTCATACGTGTAAGCAGTCACTATGTAGAGGAAACTAGTAGCAAAACATGCATGTATAAATCAAGTTAATTTCTGAACAAGTCACGAATCCTTTGCAGAACTGAAGTGAAGTCCTGTTGGTCTTCATGCTATTGTAAAACTCCCACCTCCGTTATTTTGTGTACCCAACCAACAATGTGAAGTGTGCATCGTGAAATAGGACAAAGACCAACATACTCCTCTCCTTAGCCACCCAAACATTGACACCATCCTTACCAAATACATTCTCTTGCAATGCCTTTATATTATTGTTTTGCCACCAGCTCTGGTAACGGACAGCATGACATATCCATTTATCAAGTCTTCATGAAATAAGTGTTCTTATTAATCAACAAACTGGAAATGCATGAAATTAATTAACTTACACAGACACTAGGATCGTAGAAGATCACATGTGGATATCTATCCTTTATTGCTTGAAACCACCAGTACATGATGTTTGTGTCTAACCATGTAGCCTCATCAAGGACATTCTTCAAAACCTTTCCGGACACAAGTGTGCAGTAGATATCAAGCTCATCGGGTCTACCAAAACAGCAACATCCAAGAAAGTTAGACTACATTAATTTTGGATGCTTAAAAGGCATTATCGTACATGAATTGAGAATGTCTAAAATATATGCATTTCAGAAAGTATGGACAATACTTTTTAGCATAAAAGCCTAGGAATCCCTCTAATAGGATCAACTGTTCCTCGGTAAGCACATAATCCGATCTACTCAAAGAATGGTCGTAGTCCTCAAAATAACGAGGAATCTTTCTTTCACGATGCAACCGTTTTATCCTCCAGACCAATGTGTTGATATCCGACTTCGGGGTGTGTACAACAATTGACGTCTCAAGAGGTGCAACAACCGGTGTAGTGAAGACATCATCCACAGCTAGAACCGATGGAGAGGCAAATCCAGATGCCAAAGAAGGCGATAATGTAGCCCCCTCCACGTTTACCACCTCATCTGAATAGTCCAGCTTCTTGGTCGCGGGTGATATCCCTTTCCTCAATCTGGCCTTTGGAACATCTCTCTTCCGTGTAACAGAATCAATCTATATCGAAAAGAAAAGAAACAAAAAGATGTCATCATGATACAGATGTTAGCCTACATATCATGAACTCTTGTGTGCAATTTATTACCTTCAACTCATCATCCGTTTGGGAGGTGGAACATGACTCTCCCCCAAAATTATCGAACGCCGAATTAAATGCACTCTAAATTTTTGTATCTTATTCCGCAAGCGTGCTGCGAAATCTTCGAGTTTTACCTTCTTCCGAACTGCCCGGTTTGACGACCGTTCCAAGTGGTCCAACAAAGCATGGACCTAAGTCAAGATTATTATGCATTGAGGATGAGTTGGAGGTATTCAAATGAAGGGGAAATATAAAGAAGTTCTGATACGAAGCTCACATGCTTTTCGATGGTGGATGTCTCTTCACGGTGGGCGCTAACCGTAGGCTTTGACTGTTTATTAATTTCCACTTCCGCTTTTGGCGATGCCATCTTCATTTTGTCTGGTGATTGTCTTCCTCGACTGCCTACCACACATACAATCACCTTGATGGTATTTGATGAATACCAAGCATGATACTCAGGATTGTGAATCTTTGACTTATCCTTTTGCCCGGTGAGTATATTCCTTTGCCTTGCTTCCCATAGTTCAATAATTTCATCTCCATACTTTTCGTAGTTCTTTTCATACCTTTCCAGGCGCTCGGCCCTCTTGAAAGGCAAATAGAATGGTGGGGGGACAGCTTGTTTAATGCCGAGCTGTTTTGTTACACGTTCGAGATTGTGCCTTTCAACAATCCAGTAATATAGAAGGACCATAGAAGAAGTGAACAATCCCTTATCTTCCTTTGGTACCGTTTGGAACAGCTTCTTAGGCATCTTAGCATATGGTTGCCACATGAACTATAAAATCGGGAGAACTTAGTCACAACACTAACAAATGCATAACTATAATGGGAAAAGCATTGAATGTATTGTCAACTGTTTCATTACCCCGTCCTCTTTCAGACCATTGATGTGCCTCCGTATCTCTTTCATGTTTGTTACTTGATTTCGATCTCTCAGTCTCAATTCCCATTTCTTAAATAATGGATACTACAGGTCATTTTTCCAAGTAGGACTCTGGGTAGGACATCTCCCGATTGACATTCTTGAATATGCCCATATCTGCAAGCCAACAACATGACAAAAAAATCAGATGTTCACAACAAAGTAATCTCAGTTAGCACGTGATACAGTGTTCCAAAAAAAGGATGGAAACTCTATTCAAAAGCTGTTTGCATCACTTGCAGCAACTGTTTAGAGTCTTCAAAAGGGTCACCTTCGAGGTTTCACGTTTGTCTTCACCCTCCTCCGTTTCCTTACTCACCTCTTCACCTTTTAATAGCATTGTAGCTCTTCTTAGCATTCTATACAGGCTTGCGAGGCAGGCCGGACCCCATGCATACGGCTTGAATTCCCTAAACAACTCTAGCTGCCAAGCTGGCCCTCTCGCACCGGAAGAATTGGCCAAGATTTGTCCAAATACCCAAAAGAACAAGTATGCTCTTGTCTTGTAAACCTCGCTCCTCTTCTTAGAGGGCTTGATGTTATCTTCTAGCCACTTGAATTTAATTGTAATGCCAATGGTGTCTTTGCCAAGACATGGAGCAATACCAAGTAACTCCTTGCACACTTCTGGGACAAGTGACTTGGGGAAAGTTCTACCCCGTTACAGGTATACCGTCGATTGGGAGCCCATATATATATGCAACATCCTCCAAGGTTACCGTGGCTTCACCGGTAGGCAAATGGAACGTGTTTGTCTCCGGCCTCCATCGTTCAACCAAGCCACTAATGAGGGCATGGTCAATTCTCATATAGTCAATTTCTGAAATGTTTGCTAGACCAACATCCCTAACAATCTCCTTCTGTCTGTCTATCAACTCCCATATGTCCTTATCCGGGTTTGTATTAATGCATCTATATGCCCCTGTCTCCACCCCATTTAATATGGCTTTGGAGACATGTGAGTTTTGCTCATATAGCAATTTATCATCTGGTTTCACTTACTTCCTTTGGCCATCTGTTCAGTTTTGGCAAATATAGAACCGATCATATATAAAACATAGAGAAAAGTATCATGGTAGTGCATATCAAGAAGTTGACAAAGGTGCTGGCAGTGCACAATGAAACAATAATTAGAGTAAGGAAACAAAAGATCCTCACATAACCCCAAGTCAATCAACATTTTTTTTCATAACAAAAGATTCAAGATAAAAAATGCAAGACCATCAACACAGTCTTTAGAGTACTGTCTTCATTTAGGAAAATATCCTTAATTTTGAGGAGAAGGTCAAGCTTTGTGAGGGAAGTTTGATCTTGTTGATATGGTAACTGTTTCTAAGCATATTGTAATTTTTTTTTTTTTTTGCACACTCTGACCAACAGTAGGTACCTCTACATGAGCACATCATTTCAAGTGCTCATTCATGTGAGCCTATGTTTCTTGGTGTGGAATTCATGAATTCTCCAATTAGATGGAGGATCTATAAATATCAAGGAGGTTGAAATTCTGAAAATTTCAAACGTGATTTAAAATCTTTTTAGAGGTAATTTAAACAGCTGCAGGCTCACATGAAAGTCAGTTTACAAAGATCCAGACATGCCTTAGATCTTAGTTCCCTACCCCCTACAGTTTGATTTGATTGGTTGCAATCAATTGGTCACATCAATTGGTCTTTGCAATGTATGGTTATGTTGTGAGCATGTTTTACTTCTGTTTTAGTGAGAGATGATACTATCTAATTAATGGTTTGGTGCTTTTAAAAGCTGGGCCAGGGGCGCCAAAGTGGTGATTATGGCTTCTTCACAGAGCATATTAATGGGGTCTACTTGCTATCAGTAAGATTGCATCTAGAAGAAGTAAAGTCTAATAAATTTTAGATCATTTCACACAAACAATCTGATAGGTACATTGTATTATATAGGGATTTTTATGGAAAACCCCAATGAAAAAACAACCAAAATACTTTATAATGATGGGAGATGGCTTTTCCACTATTCTTCTAGTGTTTTCTAACTAATTTGCCCATCTATACAACAACATGGGAATCTCGGGCTATTCATTGATATTGTGGAATGTCCATTTTTCATAAAAATGTTCATCTAACATTTGCTCACATGATCAAATCAAAAGGAACACATCTATTTTGGTTGAGAAGGAATTTTTGTAGATCCATATGCATAGAGAGGCATGTGATGTGATAGCATTTCATAAGCAAAGATGAACCTAGTGTAATCAAACTAAGTGGCAAGAGTAGAGACAAGATGGTCTTGCTAATAAGACATGAACATTTCTCCACAAAAGATTTTACGCTAAACAAATTTTCATTCCACAAAAGATAAGTATATATTCTTCATTCTCGCTTTCTCATAGGAAATCGAGAGTATTCCTCTCTATTAAAGAAAATTAATATCTTGCCCTTTGTATAGCAATAACCAACAAGGGCGAGCTTCATTGCGGAGTTCACTTTAGACGACCAACCCATTATATATATTTTCACATACACAGTGAAAAAGATCATCTAAGTATATCACTCTTTGTTGGTTGATGATAGCTATACACGAAGGACTTTAAAGATTTAAGGTGAGATGGTATTATCAAGCTGAACATCAACATAACTTACAAAATCACATATGCAAATACAATATGAGATACATGAGTATGAACTATAGATGAAGCCATGAAAACCTGTGAAACGCGAACATAAACCATTTTGGATTTTTTAGTTCTTTGATAAAAACCCCAAACGGACATTGTGTTTGAACTGCTACACAAATGTGCAAACGGTATCAACGTCCCATACCTTAGAGGTGATGTGCAATATCGGAGCAAGGTTGATCCACAGTAGGGAAGGAAGAACGCAAATGGAACAGCGGCGTCGACGTACTGGGGCAGAGGAAGGAGGGGGAGAGGAAAAATGCGAAAACGAAAGGGAGAGAGGGTTTTATGGAAATGCCGCAGAGCGACGCTAGCGTCTTTAATAAAAAACACTGAGTGACGCTAGCGTCGCTTGTTTAATATTTGAAAAAATAAAACCAAACGGGGTGTAACGGACCCCGTTTCTGTGGCATTAGTTACGAGGAACTCATGGGATTGACGGCCAAATACTGGGTATTTTCTAGTAAAATCCTCTATAAGAATTGATATGTATAAATATATATAAAGGCTCTCATAAACTCAATATTAGGAAAAAATTCCTTAAGCTCATGCTTGTGGGGCCCACCGTTGTTTCATCTAAATGGACCAAACATGCGACTCCCCTGAATTACACATATCCACCAACTTTTGGTCAGATCCGAATTTACTGGACCGTTGGATCGACTGTGTACCAATCCGAATGGACTGTTGACTATTAAACTTTTGATGCCCAGATGGAGATGATAGAAATCACGGTTGTGACTAATTTTTTGCAAAGAGGAGGATCCAAATGAGTCCTTGAATCCCCCCCCCCCCCCCCCCCCCCCCCCCCACCCAATCCCCATGTGGGCCCCTAGGTGGGCCCCACCACACACTTGAGCTTACCTTACCATAAGGTTTACCTTATCCTAAGCTTAAGCCTAGGAAAGCTGGCCATTATATATATATATATATATATCTATGGGCTCTCCTAAGCTGTAACTTATATTATCTTAAGCTAAAATAGTCTGCAAAATCACCTTCATTGTAAACTGCTTAAAATCATCTTCTCCAGAATCAAGATAAATCCAATCAGAACTGGATTTTTCAATTCCATCATGCCAAAAACACAGATAGTAGACTTTCATTTGTGGGACCATGACTGTTTCAACTTAAGATAACATAAGCTGCACCTTAGGAGAACCATGCTCATATAAATACATATATAAGAGAGAGAGAGAGAGAGAGAGAGAGAGAGAGAGAGAGAGAGAGAGAGAGAGAGAGAGCATTTAACTAATGACAATAAAAGCACATTATTAAGGACAACCCTGAAAAACATTAATCGAAACAAGAACGGTGTTCAATGTCATATTCCTTATCACAATAGCTAACAATATCTCAATAATTACTAATATACGAGGGACCTTCATGTGACAGGGAGACCTTCGAGTGCTTAGCTTTATACTTGTTGACACCAAGATAAAAGTCTCTAACTCCTTGTAGTTCCAGCATAACATCTCGCATCTCCAATCGTTCCTTCGGTGCTTCTACGGAGCAAGATATACCTATTCTCACCAACGAAAGCAAGCACTCATGCATCCTACTTCTCATTTCATTGTAATCTTCATTAGGTGAAATGTCCTCATTGCCTTGCAACAACAAAAGATGATCTATAATCTCTATCACTCTTTCTGGGAATGCCATTTTAGCAAGTTGATGAAGGTTTAAATTATCTTTGAATATATCATCAGTAGGCCTCTTTCCCGTGAACATTTCTAATAATAGGATTCCATAGCTGTACACGTCCCCGTATGTAGAAACTTCACCACCCAGTCCATACTCTGTATTTTATGCATAACTTTTTAAATCAGTAAGGACAAGTAAATCTTGCTGGATAAAAGAAATAAAAAATAAGACAATTTGGAAAGAAGATACACCCCCCACAATTCAATAGTGGCATGGGGAGTATGGATACTTAGCTAATTTAGATAGTTAAAATGCAGAATATATTTGCTATACATGCACGTTTGTTTTATCTATTTTTTACCTGTTGACTAAGGAGTAAAAGGAAATAGCACGACAAGGTTCAAAACAATTGTCAAAATCATTTTTACTAGCTTAGGCCCACAAAAATCAGAGACATGAATTTCTCCTTATGATCTTCCTTAATAATGGTTACATCATATATTTACTTATGAAATGAATGGCTATGATTTCATTCATATTTATAGTTACTTAGTGGAGATTTCATAATGCTTGCTTTGCCCATTGATTTCATGAAGGCGCAAGTTTGTGCTGCCATGATCAATTGTTCATCAGCCAAAAAAGTAGTTGGGCCCTGATGTAGGTTGGAATTGGGGTTTTGAAGTCAACTAGAGAATTAACCTGACAGGTAGTGTTATCTTTCTACAACTAATCTACATCATGTTAATTCTAGCAAAAAAATCGGCATCATATTAAAACCCATTCACAGAACCCAAACATGCAATAGAAAATGCGAACAATATTAGAAAGAAAAAAAAATCAAAAGAAGAAATGAGAATACATGATGTCAGAGACTATATATTATGATAACTATTTCAAGACATCCTTCGTATCATAAGTTACCAAGGAAACTACAATATTTTCCTTCACATTAAATAATACATCACTTTTATATCTATTGTAAACTCTAAAATACACCTTGATAACACGTATAAGATTAAGTATAGGGTCATTTCTTTATTAGAAATTTATGGATTTCAAATGGGTGGATATCTGGGAATTTTAAAAATACAGGAGTTTTGAAATTCGATTGAATTTTGTCATTTCTAAATTTCCTGTTCATTGATGCTAAAATCCCTATTTAAGCATTGAAACAATCCATTTAAATATCCTTTGGATGAAAATTTAAAAGGTTAATTGTGCGTTGTACGGGTTACGTGGGTTGACTTGACCCCAATTCGGGTCAGGGAAAATTGACCTGTGACTGACTCATATACTATGCGAGTCGGGGTATAAGGGTCATATATGGGTCAGGGTTTTGCTGGCCCTAGTTTATAAAAGCCCCTAAGACCACAAACCATCATCAAGCTTTAGTTTCAATGATGATCTCCATCAATTTGTTTTCATCCTCTTTCGCTAAATTATGGAGACTTATTTCTTTCTTTCTTTCATTTTTTTTTTGGTTATAACAGATATGATAGCTTTGCCGTTATCAATCCATTTTTCCCTCACCACTCTTTAGCATATTATACAACATACAATGTATATTCAAGAAATAGACTATAATCTTGCATGAGAAAACCTAGGCAAGGCCCTAGTACCCCACAACCCACCCAAGAAAACCACCATTACATGCACAAGCACAAGGAAAGCAATAAAACAAAATTAAATAAAGAGATTGGCAATCATTCATATTCGACAATCAATTCACTTATATTCATCGATGGATTGAGATATCACACCACACTAAACAAAACTTGATCTGATTTTTTATATATCAATTACCCATTTATGGATTTTTTTCGTTCCTTGTCTATTTTTTTAGTGGTGACGTGACCTAAACAGTGTTCATAAGTGTGTAGCTATCCCTAAAAATGAATCTACATATATGTGCACGCATGTATTTCGAGGGCATGGGGCCCACGTTTAAAGAGTGTTCATGATAAGTAATTCAAATTAATAAATTTTTATATGCATGGAAAATATTTTAATAATGGAAATAAAGTAAAAAACTCTTGTAGATGACCTAACTTTTTAGTCCAAATATCAAATGTAAGAGATCAAATATAAGTATCAAATTACACTTTAGTTATCATTTTTAAATTGTCGACTCCAAACCTCATGCGTATGACTTAGAAGTAAATATTAATTGTTTAAATTCAGATCTACCTATTAAATAGATCATAATTCAATATGAAAATGAGGCGACTTGGCCAAGTTTCCCAATATTTGACTTCGTCCTTCGTCAAAATGAGATGACCGAGGAGAGTCAACCGGGACTTTTCCTACCTTCATTTTAAAAGATATCATTCTTTTATTTATTTCAATCTAATTGACACAGCCAACTGTTCTCTCTCTATTGTATTGAAGGACAAAAGACTAAAACCATTAATTCGAGGAAAAAAAATAATGGGATAAGGATGTTCTATTGAGGTTGACATTTTCATTCGCCCTGGGTTTCATTGTTCTTTCCATCTCCGACCTCTCTTATGATTGGAATGATCCCAGGTGGCTTCCACTAATAAGTACGCCTAATACAAAGCGCAAAGTCTTCAAATTTTTTTTTTTTTCAATTTACATATATAAAATATAAAAAATCGAAGAATGTATGCTTGGAGATCTACAAAATAATAATGTGAGGCAAAATAAAAATATTTTACCTGGTTCGAGCAAAATAAATAAATAAATAAATGTTACCTGGGGCGACATATCCAATAGATCCCTTTATCCCAATTGAGCTGGATTGAGTCTGAGAGCGATTACCAACATCTTTGGAGAAAATCCTCGCCAAGCCAAAGTCCCCCACATGGGCAACCATGTCTTCATCAAGAAGAACATTGCTAGGTTTGAGATCACAATGAACTACTGAAGCCTCACAATGGTGATGAAGATAATCCAATGCACAAGCCACATCAATGGCTGCATTTAGCCTTTGAATGAAGTTTAAACATGTCGAATTATGTTGCTCTTCATTTGGATGCATCCAAGTGTCCAAACTCCCATTGGGCATATACTCAAAAAGCAACGCCTTGAAATCGTTGCCAGTAAAATCAATGCTTGAGCAAACAGATAAGATCTTAACAATATTTCGATGCCGGATGCTTCTCAGAGCTTTGCATTCTGCTATAAAACTTTTAGAAGCTCTCTGTTGCTGTAATTTGAGAACTTTTATTGCAACTGTTAGTCCAATTTGATCAAGAGCTCCTTTATAGACGGAACCAAAACTTCCCATGCCAATTAAATTGGCCGATGAAAAATCATCAGTTGCTTTGAGAAGCTGTGCATAAGTGACCTCTAAAAAGTGCTCTCCAATTGAAGATATAAAGGGGGTTTTATTGCTCGAGTTCTTCAACCAGTAATGAGCAAACAAATAGGACAACAGAAAAAGTGAGAGAACCACAACAACACCTATGATAATTATTCCCGTCAAAGAAAGAGCTTTCTTGTGTTCTTTTGGAGCTTGCTTGGGGCATGGAGGTAACCTCAATTTCGTAATTCCCCCACAAAGCTTTCTATTTCCTTGAATTGACAGCGCACTGGCATTTTGAAAAATTCGGTGCTCTGGCACGGCACCCTCGAAATCATTAAAAGACAAATTTAAATACTGTAGAAATTGAAGTTCCTCCAGATATGTTGGGATTTTCCCAAACAGGTTGTTGTGTGAGAGATCAAGTTCCTCAAGGCCTTTTAAAGAACTCAAGGAAGAAGGAATATTTCCTTGGAAGAAATTGACTTCCATATAAAGTCTTTCAAGTGAGTACAAGTGCCAAGAGTGCTGGGAATTCCACCCGAGAGTTTGTTGTTGGAGACACTCAGGATTTCAAGATTTTTCAAGCCATCTACATCCAATGGAAAAGGACCACTCAAGGAGTTCCTATCCACAAACAGCATTCTTAGTGGAGGAATATATAGAACTTGTTTCGGTATGGTAGCATTAAGATTGTTTCTGGAGAGAACTAATACCTCTAGGCTTTGGCAGTTTGCAAGGCTCCATGGAATGCTTCCTTGTAGATCATTCCCATCTAGATAGAGTTTGTACAGTCTTGTGAGATTCCCAAGGGACTCTGGAATTTGCCCCGAGAATCTGTTATTACTCAAGACAAACACTTCCAGTTTCTGTAGCTTCCCAAGATGAATGGGAATGCTACCTGTAAAAATGTTCTCATCCATTGTCAAGTAGTTCAAGTTGGCAAGGTTCTCAATTCCAGATGGGATGGTCCCAGATATCCGATTCTGTTCTAAAAGTAGATATGTCAGCTGGGATGAGAGGTTAACTACAGAGTAAGGCAGTACACCACTGAATCGATTAATGGCCAAACTTAAAAAGTACAAATTGCTGCAATTGGTTAAGGAAGTGATGAAATCCATGTCATCTTTCTCACCGCCAAGTTGGTTATCTCCTAGATTAAACCATGAAAGAGCTTGCAACTTTTCAAGATTCATAGGCAAAGATCCTCTAAATCTATTCTGAACAAAAGCGAGATATTCAATCCTAGAAGCATTGCTCAGTGAATATGGTATGGGTCCCGCTAATAGATTACTACGAACAGAAAACCATTGGATATTTGGAAGATTGACCCCAAAATCAAGTGGAATGGTCCCATGCAGATTGTTATCCCCCATGTCAAAATGAGCAAGTGACGAAAGATTATAAAGAGAAGAAGGAATGGTACCCGAAAGTTGATTAGTGAAGAGCTGTAGAAATTCCAACTGTAGAAGTTGCCCAAGATCATGGGGAATGTTTCCGTATAGATCATTTTCGGATATATCGAGAACAGTAAGAGATGAAAGGTTCCCAAGAGACGGAGGAATGTGGCCAATGAGATGGTTGATGTATAGACCCAACCACATGAGCTTTGACAAAGAGCCAAGCTCCCAAGGAATTTTACTGGCAAGGTTATTGCCATATAAACCCAATTTTTTGAGTTCTGAACACTGGGACAAATTACCTGAAATCTCTCCATTGAAAGAGTTGTTTCCCAGATGAAGATAGCGGAGTCGTCGCAGACGGCCTATTTCGGGTGGAATTTGGCCTTGGAAGCTGTTGTTTGAGAGTTCTATATTCCTGAGAAAGGAGAGGTTTCCAATGTGAGGTGATAAATAGCCAGCCAAGTTCTAGCTCATGAGGTCCAACTCTGTGACGCGCTGAGGATGTCGCCTGCTGCAAGTGACCCCACTCCACATGCAGAAATGGAGGGAATCATTCCAAGAGCTCAAGATTCGGTTAGGATCAGCAGATATCTGATCCTTGAAGGCAAGTAGAGCTAGTCTCTCCGTCTCATTTCTAAAGGGCATGGCAGCTTCTGCTGCAAAGGTGGACAAGTTGATAGTACAAGTAAGAAAAGTGGCATGAAAGATGAAGAACCCAAGGAGTCTCCTCAGAATGTTGGGGAGCTGCATGGTAGTTTAGTGAAAGATAGTGAGAGCTCCAGTAAAGGAAAAGAATTGCTGCTTGGCTCAAATGATGCACACTCATATTTATAGGGGAGAGAGAGAGAGAGAGAGAGAGAGAGAGAGAGAGAGAGAGAGAGAGAGAGAGAGAGAGAGAGAGAGAGAGAGAGAGAGAGAGAGAGAGTTGGCAGGGCAGGTGTTGTCAATGACAACTACAAAAGTCTCTAGTGGAAGGCAAAGCTAACATTATTTTATATTTAAAAGGCACGGTCATGCTATCAACCAGCACTCAGTTTATATTTAAAACTTGGAGTCTTCCTCTAAGACTGCTAGTTGGCTACTTGCTTCACGGGTCATATTGTTGTGGGATTTTTCCACAACTCGGATTCATTTCTCCACGGGTCGACTTATTGTTCTGAGACGTTTCCACAACTAGGATAGATTTTTTTATTTTTTCTGAAGTGTTGGATGCGCCAGGATCATTGAGGCTAAGGTGAAGATAATTCTCTTAGCCCGCCCTTGGTCACAGATCGCTCAAGATCTTTCAGTCATATTGAATTTTCTCCAAATTTCATTTTAGTTTAAGTTGTGGTCAGCATCAAATAATCACATACTAGCATAACACTCGAGCTTAGCACGGGTATATCCTTAACATTTCAAATTGAACATCCATACATTTAAAAATTAAACATTCATAACTGGTGATTACTAAAATACATGAGGAAAAATAATCCCATAATTCATCAATTTGACATTCCATCCAACAAACACTTAAAATTTATTTTTAAAAAGGCAACGGAAGAATTAAAAAAATGGCTTGGATTTAGAAAGATCAGAATACAATAGGCCTGAGAGCCCAAAATAGAGACCTGCCTGGTTCTATTCAGCCACTTTCGAGCATCTTATTTTCTTAGTCCCACATATTTTCCGTGTAATTTAACTTTGTTTCCTCTTCTTTTACTTTCGTTTTCTTCTACGGCAAAACAGAGGTGCAACAGATGAATTGTCCCTTGTATTAGGACTAATTTACACATGCAAGAAACAATGTGATTTTGACTTTCAAAGGTAGACATGTGAATTTCAGTGTTTTTCTTGTTAATTTCAACTATAAACTGACTTACATCTAAGTTAGGCAAAACGTAAATCCTACTCTTTTGTCTGGCTGGTAACCTCGAGAGACTTGACTGACTAGGAAGTGAACTGCAACATATAAGAGAAAGGACTAGCTTGCAAACACAAGGGAGAAGACCCAGGGTTCAAACATTGGGCGGTTGGATGACAATGGGGCTCCCAACCACTATGCATAGGTCTGTCTCTTCAAAACTAGACCAGGAGTAAGGGGACATTTGTTAAACTCTAAAAATAAGTCGTTGTTGTTTCAAATGGAGCTTATTTACATATTAGTGCATTTAGTAAACTCCTAATTGTAGTGTCTATTCTTAGAGATTATTTAAGAATTAGAGCATTTGCCTCTAAAAAAAAATTAAGATAAAGGGATAGGCTTTTTTTAGTGCATTTTAATTGAAGTGGATGGAGGTGGACAATGCAAGATTTACAAGTATTTATTGGATGAAAACAGCCTCATAAAATTTCCAAAATGATTCAAATGGCGGGCTTTGCATTGTAATTTTAAAAGGCGGGCACACTACTACAATTCCTTAGAGTGAGACCCAATTCCTCACGAAATAAAAGTGTTTTTTTATAATTTTACCAAATGAATAATTGTAAAATAGAATTTAACAGTGAAAAGCTTTTATAGTAGACCATAATCTAATCAATTTCTATCGATTAGACTAGAGTTTCCAAACAGCCCCTATGTCTTGCACATCTTTTTGGAACACAGAAATTATGCCATGGCACATGAATTATTTTTAATTCCAAAAATGAACACACCTATTTTTCCTCCATGGAATTTAGAACAGCTCAAAAACCGACAAATCCTCTTCAATAAATATTTGGCAATCTGGTAGTACTATATTTCAATTTTTCTCTTTCATTCGCACAATTGCCTGAAGTTTTAAAACCTCTTCATTTTTATTACCTTTTATTTTGACTTGGCCTATAGACCAAAGTCTTCGATTAGGAATCACCCCGTGTCGTAGGCGGCACAGAGTGTATTAATAGGAGGTACTTCATAATTCCCCCTTTCGACAAGCCTATTTAATTGCATTAAAATACATAGATAAAACTCATACTGATAATAGTTAAAAATAAAGATGAAAGGTGTATTTTAAAAAATGAGCAGCAAATAACCTTTTTTTTTTTTTCTCCTTTTTCTTTTTGAAGTGGAACCAAAAGGAGATAGGTTTGATAGTTCATTTCCCGTCTTTTGATCCTTTTTCTTCCCTAATTCACATTGGATCTGCAATTTTAACTACTTATGATATGAGTCATATGTATTCAATTCCTATATTTTAATACAAACAAACAAGCCTAAGAGTTTCAATCTAATGAAGTGGCCCACAGGCTTCGCCACCGTCACCCATTAATCCAAAGGATATAAACTTTGATTTATATAAGTCATGAAATGCATTATTTGTTTCTAAAAACCTTCAGGAGAAAATTACACCTCCTAAAGCAAACACATCCATTTGTGGAGTCTGGATTCCCTGTTTCGTTGAAACGGGGAGTTACTGTTTCATCCTATCAATATTCGTCAGCTATATAAAATGTTATGCCAGCTAATCCACCCCCTCAATTGCTTCCTTAGAATGAAAAAGGAAAACAGATTATATACAGTTGACAAATGTTAATATGATGAAACAGTATCTCCCTATTTCAACGAAACAGA
The DNA here is from genome assembly GCA_029852735.1 of Persea americana. NCBI lineage: Eukaryota > Viridiplantae > Streptophyta > Magnoliopsida > Laurales > Lauraceae > Persea > Persea americana. The sequence continues at coordinate 12,694,952 of CM056812.1, forward strand.
GGATCCCGACTCCCATTTGTGGGTTTAGAATCATTAGAATTCGCCATCGAATAACTCATCATTGCATCCTTCGAGACCCATTGGATGACGGTATCACAAAGTCTTTAGTCTTTAGCTTTCTTCAAAGATATCATTACCTTAATTATGACATTCCAGTCATTTTGTCCAGGACTAGTAGTCTATGTACTGAGTTATAAATAACATATGAATATCAGGTCTAGCGCACTTCATTAAATACATTAAAAATGTCTAATTACGCTAGCATATTCCAATTGAGCAGGTCTAGCGCACTTCATTAAATACATTAAAAATGTCTAACCACGCTAGCATATACCAATTGAGATGTACATTCCAATTTCACACTTACATTAAAGGGTTGTTATCATATAAATTAAATCTATGTTCATCCCACTTTCCAGCGACAAATTACTGTGTCCTAATCTATTGTCACAGCCCCTTCTAACTCAGCATAAAATTGTCCACTTCAGCCAGCCCTCAGCATAAAATTGTCCACTTTGGCCCACATGCGCATGTCAGGACTTCTCAGGCGGTCACCCTCCCAGTAAAGCCCCCGCCGGAGCACGCTTCAACTCCGGAGTTCTTGATCTCACACTCCCCCACCAGAAAGAGAGCTGCCCTAGGCTCTTATACCAAGTGTCACAGCCCCGCCAAAATTTATTTATTTTTTCAAAATATTCTTAAAAAAGAGAAATATATTGCTCTTATACCAAGTGTCACAGCCCCGCCCAAATTTATTTATTTTTTCAAAATATTCTTAAAAAAGAGAAATATATTATCTATCATTATTAATATTTTTTATATCTTCTTATTAAGTCATCCTCGATGACTCAAGGAACTACTTGTGGGCCATTAACTCTGCTACTAAACACTTATATGACATTATCAAAAAGATCTTCCGGAGATGGTCAGGACAGTTTTATCCCTCTACAATTATCAAGATGTCATCCCATCAACGAATCAAATCACCAGAACGTGGACCCACTAATCACAAGCCGAGTGTTCGGTTTTCCAATGACCAAAACAATCTTGTGGGAATGAGAATGAAATAAATCTTAAATGATAGAGAGCTAGATTTAAAATTTTAAGATAGCCCAAAACTCAATTAAAAGACGGGTCCCACGACCATGATATTTCCTGACAAATGATTTAGATATTTGACTAATGTGCCAATCTTTGTTGCTTTCCCTTCTGGCGTGGGCCTTAGCCGACAAATGCTATATTTTATTCATTGTTGGGCCCCACTTGGATGAAGTACATTTGATTAGAAACAGGCACCAAAGACATCGAACGTGTGTGAGAATAAGGTTGAAAAGGAGATAAGTGACATTAACTTAGAGACAGGAAATGTTTCTATGTGTATTCATGCAGCCATAATGCCGTTGCAACTTTCCTCCTCTCTAAGCGGAGGAAAAGTTGCCATGCAGCTTTACCGCTGCTATTAGAGGCGGTAAAGCTGCAATTGCCACTTTTCCTCCTCTCTAAGAGGAGGAAGACTGGCACTAAAACTTCATCTGATTTTTTCCCTTTCTGTTTTTCTTTTTTTACATCTTGATCTCGTCACCGATAGGGGCTTCGGTCCAAACATTATATAATGGATGGGAATGTATAATTGACATTTAAATGGAATAATATTAAATCACAACAAATACACAATATATTGCTTGTTTGGTAAATTTACTTTACTTGTGAAGTGAAGTTAACGGTTAATATAAGAGAGAAGAAAATTAAAGGTTTGGTCAAACCAAAAGGTGAGAGATCTGTTTTTTGAAATTCTATTTTTTAAAAGGAAGAACTTTTTATTTATAAGGATGCACATGGATCGGGCCGGGCCCCTTTTGGGTTGGGCATGGGGTTTAGGCTATAATCCATGGGTCGTGCTCAATTTTCTTTTATTCGGACTAAGTGGTTGAGAGCCGGAATACCCGCCCAGCCCAAATATACATATAATTATAAGGGAGGGAGTAGTGAGGGGGGGCCTCAAACCCCGTGTCCTCTCACAGATGGTGATGTGTTTAGAACGGTTGAGCTGGCCTAGGAGCTGCTCCGAAATTCATTTCTATGTTTCTATATGTCTAACCGGGTATGGAACCTATTTTATGTTCCGATTCAAAAACAATTCTAGGTCCGGTTCCTGGTCCATATATGTTCCGACCCGTGGACCCGGGACCCGGCATATGACCCTTTAAAATAGCAATTTGTACCTCAAAATAAGCTCTCTCATTTTTCTTTCTTTCTTTTTTTGTGTTTTTTTTTTTTTTTTTTTTTTACGTTTTAGGTATAATACTGGATGTGGTATACTTGATGCATTGTTATAAGTTGAATGATATGCTTATTTTAAGAAAAATAAAGAATAAAGGCAAATTATAATTGATTTTGGAACTAGATTCCGATCCTCTAGGTGGACCCGATTCCGGATCCAGGTTTGGGTCGACTATGGCTCAGATCCGGAGACGTCCCGTTTGCAACCCTATCCACATCTCTTTCTTTGAGACAGTGGCGGATCTAGGTATTTTGTTTGGGATGGGCTA